>JBBBVM010000018.1:0-5678719 GCA_037355625.1 Petunia x hybrida | reverse complement strand
TACTAATTATATATAACAGTAAATTCGCGTACAAATGAGATCATAATGACGAATTTTTATTTCAAATCATTGATTTACAGTTACAAACACAGATATATTACCGCAAAATAACTAAAATTCAGTACAGAAACATCACAGAAACTGAGAAAACGCAGCTCAAATTACCTTTTACAGTTTGAATTTGAAACTTCCGGAGAGAGACGATGATGATCTGGAGAGTTGAGAGAATATGTGTTGTGCTCTGTTTTATTTTTACGCATGATTTGTATTTATGTTGAGCTGTAGGTTTTTAAGGGTAGTTCAGTAAATTCAATTTATGGGCTGTTTTTAGCGGCAGTAGCCTGTATGTACGTGAGTCATTATTGGCTATTTCTCAACGAATTTTGAAACTGTGGATGGAACTCATTTAGCGTGTGTAAAATTGGCTAGTCATCAAATTTACGCCTTATAAGGGGGAAAGTGCACGAAAGGCCACTTTTACCACTGGTCTTTGGGCACAGGCCACTAATACCAAAATATTTAGTTTGTGGCCACTTTTGCTTAAAAGATAGAACTTCAATCCGGTCAGTCCTTAAAGACAGAACTTCAGTCCAGGGCCATGTTGACTGAAGTTCAGTCCTTAAAGATTGAACTTCAGTCCAGGGCCATATGGATTGAAGTTTAATCCTTAAAGATAGAGCTTCAGTCCAGGGCCATGTTGACTGAAGTTCAGTCCAGTCCTTAATGATGGAACTTCAGTCCAGGGCCCTATGGATTGAAGTTCAGTCTTTAAAGATGGAACTTCAGTCCAGGGGCCGTATGGACTGAACTTCAGTCAATGAACAGAACTCAAGTCAATGTTTATTTAGTAAAGGCCCAAAAGTGGCCTCTAGTGTAAGACCAATAAAAATAGTGGCCTCAAACTAAATACCAGTATTAAAAATGGTCTCTGAGCGAAATTTTAACGCTTATAAGTCAAAAAGTGACTTTTAATGCAGTTATGGCTTATAAGTCCAAATATTTTTTAGTTGCCAAACATATATTAATGGGCTTATAAGCTTATAGCCACTTTTAAGGAATTTTTACATAAAAGTACAAGTTTTAGAGCTTAATTACCAAACATAGCAACATTTTAGTAAAATTACCCTATATAGAGGAAAACACAAGATAATTACAAACATAGCAAAAACATAGCAATATTTTCCCATAACATACCAAACCCTTACATTCTTCCTTCTATTTCCCCCACTATCACTTTTGCTCCTCCCATTTCCCCCTTTTTCACTTTTCCTCCAATCATTTCCCTTCTATTTCTGCACTGTATCTAACTGTTTCTACACCGTTTCAAATATTTCTGCAGCACCGTATCTAACTGTTGCAGCACCGTTTCAACTGTTTCTGCAGCACCGTATCTAACTGTTTCTGCACCATTTCAACTGTTTCTAACTGTTTCTACAGCGTTTCAACTGTTTCTGCAGCACCGTATCTAACTGTTTCTGCAGCACCGTATCTAACTGTTTCTGCACCCTTTCAATTGTTTCTAACTGTTTCTGCACCGTTTTAACTATTTCTGCAACACCATATCTAACTGTTTCTGCACCGTTTCAACTGTTTCTGCACAATTCACATTATTTTAGCACTGTTTTAGACCGTATCATACTGTTTCTATGCCGTTTTAGACCGTATCAGACTGTTTCAACAGTTGTTTCAGATTGTTTCAACGTCGTTTCAGACCATATCATACTGTTTCAACATAGTTTCATACTGTATCAAATTGTTGCAACAACTATTTCAATGTTTCAATGATGTTTTCAAACCGTATCATATTGTTTCAATGCCATTGTATCAAACTGTTTCAATAATGGCATATTGGTAACTTGTTAGAACAAGATTAATTCATAAAAGGTTTCTTGTGGGAATAAATTATTAAACTAGTGTTTTCTGCACTATCACCACAAAAAGACAAAACACATTCATAAATTGTTGAATCAATATTTTAACCATATATGTGTGTCAAATGCAAATCAGATGACTCATGGAAACAAGATACATGGCTACTACGAACAAACTGCAGCAGTAGTAAATGAACACAGCAACAGTAACAAAGTGAATAGCGAAAATAAAATAAAATATAGAAGAATGAGCAAATCGGGACAGATCTTCAAACCAAAACTACGACAAATGAGCCCCTCCCTCATATACACAAAACCCATGAACCAATTCCCCAAGAAACAGTCCACATTTCCACCGGTTTGAGTTCCCGCGATTCTGCTACAGTATCGCAAATCGCCCAAAAATCGCCACTACCGTATTCGCTCAATTCTGACCGGAATCAGGTAATTTCACGTTGTGGAATCGATTCCCCACTCCTTGAAACCCCTAATTTCCAATTATCATATGATTTCAACATTCCAATTGTGAGAATTAATGAGAACAAAAAAACCGATGTACTCCCCACATGTGATAATGGAGTTCCAGCCGAACAAAGGGACCAACGCCAACGTCAACGTCAAAATGCTCAAAAGACAAAGATGGACCAATTCACCAAGGTTTCATCCAACTTTGATAAGCCGAATTCATCGACTGATCGAATTAAGATCCCTGCTATGCTTTGTATCAGACTAAATAACTTCTACTACAGCCATGAGTATTCACTGCTATGCTTTGAAGATTCATTTGTGTGGGTATAATAATGGAACTTGTATGTCTATGAACGATAATGGTAACGTGGGGGTGATGGGAAGTGTTAGGGTGGGGGATGGGAGGAAGAGAGTAAATTGAGAGTTGTAATTTGGGGAATTGAAAGTGAAAGGTAGAGAGAGAAAAAAACAAAGAGAAAAGAAAGAAGGGTTTTAGTGAATGATATAATGAATAAAACAGGGTTGAAAAGAACTATTTATACATTGCCATTTTGCTAGGAAAAATGTTGCTATGCTTTGTAATTTCAAAAATATTGTTATTTTCTTGTAATTAAGGGTGAAAATTTGTATATTTGTGTAAAAAACCCCACTTTTAAATTCACCCAAACAGGCTCATAAGCAGATTAGTAAAGGAGTGCACAATAATAATAAGGGACATTTACAAAAATGCCCACTCAATCTAAAATAATAGATTAATATCTACCCATAACTTTTGTATTTACAATAAGGGCCCAAAAACTACTTACCCTACATACCCATTTCCTAAAAAGTCCCCCATAAAGCATTCTAAAATCTAAACAGACACATGTTTGCCCCTTTTTTATCATCCGTCTTCTTTTTCTTTCTTTTTGCTCATGTTTTTTCATAAATTTCCTAATTATGTTCTTTTTCTTTTTCTAATTCTATTTATTTTCCTAAATGACTTCTTTTTCTTGCTTTATGTTTTTCTCTACAAATTTTAATTTTTTTCACATATTTGCTCCTATCGTTTTCTTTTTTTGTATATAATTGATAATAGATAACTAACATAGTAAATATCACTTTTCTTTATCTGTTTTCCATATATCAGTGACAAAAAGTAACTAACAGAGCATTTTTTTTATTGCATTTTTCTGATGTAGTATACATTTTTTCTGTTGTTTCTTTTAATTCTTTTCCTAATACATGTGATAAATAAATAATAGATACAATATACCTTTGTTCTTTCTTCTCCTTCTTTTATTTATTTTGGAATAACATAATGATCTATTAGTATTTTTTATTTTACTTTTCTTTATTTTTTCTTTATATAGTAAATAAATTATTATAATATACTTATTTATTTATTTTTTCCTTCTTTATTTATCCATTAAAGATTAAAAAAAACTCACATATTACACTTTTTTCTCTTTTTTCTTTTTACTTTCTCTTTTTCTTTTCTCTCTTTATATTTTTGGCATATTATATACCAAAATGTATAGTAAATTGAAAATATTCATTTGTTCGATAGCAACTTATACTCTTCGATCCAAACACTAAAGCTGTATTAAAAAAGTATACAGTATACCAAAATGGTATGGTGAATTCAAAAATAAAATTTGAATATTCATCCATTCGATGACAACTCACAGTCTTCGATCGTAACACCAAAAGTGTATACCAAAAGAGTATATAGTATATCAAGAAGGTATATTATATTTAAAACAACAAAAATCGAAACACCAATTTGTTCTATGGAGCTTCCACTTCGATCCAAACACTAAAACTTGTATACCAAAAAAGTATACAATATACTAAAAAGGTATACTGCATTTAAAATAATAAAAATCAAAATATCCATTCCATAGCACTCGTCGATCCTAACACCAAAACTGTATACCAAAAAAGTATACAGTATACCAAAAAGGTATATTGTATCTGAAACAATAAAAATCGAAATACCAATTTGTTCTATGGAACTTCCACTTCGATCCAAACACTAAAACTTGTATACCAACAAAGCATATAGTATACTAAAAAGGTATAGTGCATTTAAAGCAATAACAACCAAAATATACGTTCGATAGCAGCTCACACTCTTCGATTCTAACACCAAAGGTGTATACCAAAAGAGTATACCGTATACCAAGAAGGTATATTATATTTAAAACAACAAAAATAAAAAATTTAATTTGCTCAATATAGCTCCCACTTCGATCCAAACACTAAGAATTGTATACCAAAAGGGTATACTGCATTTAAAACAACAAATATCCAAATATCCGTTCGATAGCAACTCACACTCTTTGATCCTAACACTAAAAGTATATACCAAAAGAGTATACGGTATACCAAAAAAGTATATAGTATTTAAAACAACAAAATCAAAATACCAATTTATTCTATGGAGCTTTCACTTCGATCCAAACACTAAAACTTGTATACCGAAAGAGTATACAGTACACTAAAACAATAAAACCTAAAATATTTGTTCTATAGCAGCTCACACTCTTCGATCCTAACACCAAAAGTGTATACCAAAAGAGTAAACCGTATACCAAGAAGGTATATTATTTAAAACAATAAAAACTGAAATCCAATTTGTTCTATAGAGCTCCCACTTTGATCCAAACACTAAGACTTGTATAATAAAAGCGTATACAGTATACCAAAAAAGTATACTGCATTTAAAACAGCAACTATCAAAATATTCGTTCGATAGCAGCTTACACTCTTCGATCCTAACACTAAAAGTGTATACCAAAAGAGTATATGGTATACCGAAAAATTAGTATTTGTTTGTTTCAAAATTCAAATATCCAGAACATTCACTTGTTTTATAGAACTCAAACTTTAATTCCAACATAAAAAGATGTATACTGAAATAGTATAAGGTAGACTAAAATACTGCATAAGAAGAGTAATAAATAATACTTTTAGGGGTCGTTTGGTAGGATAAGTTATACAGAGATTAGTTATACAAGAAAAAGTTAATATCGGGATAAGTTAATACTTGGATAAATTAATACCATAAGGTTCTTGGTATTGATTTATCCATCAAATTATGCATAAGTTTATACTGGGATTAGGTAATACTTATTTGAATTTGCAAACAAAACACAGGATAAAACCATCCAGCTTTTTATACCAGGATTAATTAAACTTATACCACATACCAAACGACCCTTATACTATAGAGTTTTTAGCCAAAAGATATTCTAAAAATATAAAACAGTCTAAATTACATCAATATGTATTTTCTGGAAAGAAAAAAAAAACCACAAATTTCTAGTAAGCACAGTTAGTAAACTGACAGCTGTATTGGATAAAAGCAACACCTGAAAAATGACACGTGTCCACTACGTGGCATAGGCAGAAGTTCCACCGGCTAGATATCTAACGGATGGACAATTATCACGAACAGACCCAAAGCAATTATGAGACGCTTCACCAGTCAATACGATCTGAGTAAGCAGTTATTAACCAAATCATGCGCGATCACTCAATTAATGATCATAAAGGCAATCATTACAACCCAGCGGTTACATATCCAATGGATACGTGTCCAACGGTTACATATCCACCAGATACGTGCTCAGCGGTTACAAAAACCCAACGGACGCCTATCAGACCTATAAATAGCATTTGTTCTAAACCATTGTAACACAACTTTATTTCCTGTCTACAATATCAATAAGAATACTCCCTCACTCTTGCTCAAATCTGACTGCTTACTTAAATTCATCTCTCTAATCTTCTAAAGTGTGATTAGTATTGAAGAGCTCTCACCGGAGGTAAGGGATAAAGCACGGTTACTTCTGTTTGCCCCTATTTTCGCTTTATCTTTGCTAATTCTTGTTTGAATCTAACGCTGCTTTAGTTCGTCATTCAAACTCTTAATCTAAACTATTGATCGTGACTCCGCAAATATAAATTTAATTGTTAGTTGGCCTAAAATCATATCTAGGTAAAACAATTTGGCTACCACAGTGGGAGCCGGTCAATAGCCTTCGTAAGTTAATAGTTTATCTTTTCTGATATTATACCTCTTTTCGTCGATCTTTTTGCTCTACAACTAACATGGCAGAAAGAAGTTCACAACAAACTATCGTGGGCAGGAATCAGGTAAGTACCCACGTAGAGAATATTTTCGAAATCAAACAAAGGCCCGATGAGTCTCTCCGCAAATACGTGGATCGCTTCCAAAGAGAGCGAATAATGCTTCCCAAAGTACCGGACGGATGGGCAGTGATTGCGTTTACTAACGGTCTGGATATTAGGAGCTCAAGGGCCACACGCAGACTTTACGAGTCTCTTCGCGAGTCCCCAGCAGTCAGTTGGACAGATGTCTACAATCGCTACAACTCAAGGGTAAGTATCGACGAATTCGAGTGAGAAGACTCTTGGCGAGATTACCCTGACAACTCTCGCCGAAGGAGTAGCGAAGGAGACAACTTTTCATGTTGTTGATGCTAGCCTACAACATCATCATGGGGAGACCCTGGATCCATGATATGCAGGCTGTTCCCTCAACTTATCATCAAGTGCTGAAGTTCCCATCCCAATGGGGGGTACGTGAGGTCCAAGAAGAGCAACGCTCTGCCCGAGATTTCTATTCAGTGGCCCTCAAACTGCCCGAAAGAACAAATAGCAACTGCAGCAACCGGGACCAGACGCACCGCAAGAAGAAACAAAGTACGAGGTCCCAGAATTCATCACGAAGATGGACGAGAGAGAAAGCCACATGCCGACCGTGGAGGCTTTGGAACCCGAAGAATTGTTCGCAGATAAGCCGGAACGAAAAGTATACTTAGGGACCGAATTGAGCGAACGTCTACGAGGAAATATCCTCCAGTTCCTCAAGGAGCGGCATACAACGTTCGCCTAGTCTCACGCAGATATGACAGGTATTTCTCCAGACATTATTACTCACAAGTTTAACGTCGACCCATACCATTGCCAGGTAAAACAGAAGACACGCCAACAAGGAGCTTTTCGACATCAGGTCATCAATGATGAGGTTGATCGGCTGCTGAAAATCGGGTCGGTACGTGAAGTCAAATACCCGGACTGGCTAGCCAACGTGGTTGTTGTACCTAAGAAAAATGGTAAATGGCGAGTTTGCATTGACTTCACGGACCTAAACAAAGCCTGCCCGAAGGATTCATATCCCATTCCCAGGATAGACCAGCTAATAGATGCAACAGCCGGGCACGAGGTGCTCACCTTCCTAGACGCGTATTCCAGATATAACCAGATATTAATGGACCCAGAGGACCAGGAGAAGACAACATTCATAACGTGCAGAGGTACGTATTGTTATAAAGTTATGCCATTTGGGTTGAAAAATGCAGGTGCGACATATCAACGTCTAGTCAATCGAATGTTCCATGACCATATCAGAAAGACTATGGAAGTGTACATCGATGACATGTTGATCAAGTCCAAACGAGCAGAAGACCATCTGGCACACCTAAAAGAAGCTTTCCGGATTCTGGATCAATACAACATGAAGCTGAACCCGGAGAAATGTGCATTCAGAGTCAGATCGGGAAAGTTCCTGGGCTTCATCGTCTCTCAGCATGGAATTGAAGTCAATCCCGCTCAGATCAAAGCCATTGAATCAATTCCAGACGTACTTCACAACCGGAAGGACGTCATGAAATTGACAGGAAGAGTGGCAGCCCTACGAAGATTCATTTCCCGATCATCCGACCGATGCAAGAGTTTATTCAACGTTTTAAAGCAAAACAAGGAGTTTGAATGGACCCCTGAATGCCAACAAGCATTGAATGATCTGAAAAAGTACCTGTCCAATCCACCACTGCTCTCAACACCTCAGCAGGGGGAGCAGTTCATGATTTATCTAGCAGTCTCAGAATCGTCGGTAAGCGCCGTTCTAGTTCGGGAAGAAAAAGGTAAACAACTTCCTATCTATTACATCAGCAAAGCTCTAATTGACGCAGAAACGCGCTATCAACCCTTGGAAAATTGGCATTAGCACTAGTAACTGCTGCTCGTAAGTTACGCTCTTACTTTCAAAGTCATTCAATAGCTGTGGTAACAACTTCTCCTTTGCGAAATATTTTGCACAAACCCGAATTTTCAGGAAGGTTAGTAAAATGGGCTATAGAATTAAGTGAATTTGATATCACCTACCAACCTAGGTAGCAATAAAATCACAAGTTTTAGCAGACCTCGTGGCAGATTTTTGCGCTAATATATACCCTGAAGCAGAACAGGAAGTTGTTCTTTATGCTGGACAGGCTCCTGGTGCGTGGACTCTTTACACTGACGGCTCCTGAGCGTCAAAGGATCTGGTCTTGGACTGGTTCTCATCGCTCCATCCGGAGAGACGGTCAGGCAGGCTATCAAGTGCCCATTTATTACTAACAATGAGGCCGAATATGAGGTAGTTATTACAGATTTGGAACTAGCCCGAAATTATGGAGCGACCATCATCAAACTCAAAAGTGATTCTCAGCTGGTAGTCAATCAGATAACTGGAGGCTTCAGTGCACGAGAATCCATGATGCAAGTGTACCTCGCCCGAGTGAAGGAACTCCTAACACAGTTTGATGACTGGGAGGCACTTCAGATTCCACGGGAAGAGAACCATGAAGCTGATGCTCTCACGAATCTAGGGTCGGTAGCATAGATGGGGGCAGCCAGCTCTTCAGTTGTTGTTCAACTCCTCTACACACCCATAGATCGGGAAAAGTTCGAAGTCAATGTCATTAACGCTACTTAGGAC
Organism: Petunia x hybrida; assembly: GCA_037355625.1. NCBI lineage: Eukaryota > Viridiplantae > Streptophyta > Magnoliopsida > Solanales > Solanaceae > Petunia > Petunia x hybrida. Next base: position 5,669,608 of record JBBBVM010000018.1, on the reverse strand, counting down.
TGGCGGAATGAGATAACAAACTATCTTCTCCATGGAACTCTGCCCGTTGACACAAAGGCCGCTCGCAAGCTCCGAATAAAAGCTGCTCGGTATACGATCGTCAACGGCGAACTCTACCGCAAAATGTTTGCAGGACCTCTCGCAAAATGTCTCGGACCGAGTCAAATCAACTATGTGATGAGAGAAGTCCATGAAGGCTGTTGTGGAAATCATTCCAGGGGCAAGGCGTTCACCCGAAAGCTGATTCGCGCAGGTTATTATTGGGACAAAATGGAGAAAGATACGAACGAATTTGTCAAAAAATGTGACAAATGCCAGAGGTTCGCACATCTTCTCCATCAGCCAGTAGAACCACTTCATTCAATAATCTCTCCGTGGCCCTTCATGAAATGAGGGATGGACATAGTTGGTCCTCTCCCCACAGCGCCGAGAGGAATGCGTTTCTTGTTGATCATCACTAATTACTTCACCAAGTGGGTCGAAGCGGCAGCATACACAAGGATACGACAAACAGAGGTTGTCGAATTCCTCTGGCGTTTTGTCGTATGTCGCTTTGGAGCACCTAAGGAAATAGTCATGGACAACGGCCCACAATTCATCGGCCAGAAAGTGACTAGGTTCCTCGACGATCTACACATCAAGAGGATCACTTCCTCTCCGTATCACCCTGTTGCTAATGGACAAGCAGAATCTACTAACAAAATCATTGTTGAGTCGCTCAAAAAACGTCTCGAGCAGGCAAAGGGATGTTGGGTAGAAGAGTTACCTGGCGTGTTATGGGCTTATCGCACAACGATAAAAATGAGTACTTGAGAGACTCCTTACTCATTGGTGTACAGTGCAGATGCTTTAATCCCAGTCGAAATCGACGAGCCCAGCTTGCGATATGCACATGCCACTAAAGAATCTAACTCAGTCAACCTCTCCGAAGAGCTGGACCTCCTCGAAGAACGAAGAGAGTTAGCCCTTGTACGGGTATTCACCCAGAAAGAACGAATTGAACAATATTACAATCGGGGACTGCGCATACGGAGCTTCCAGGTTGGAGATTTTATGCTAAGGAAAGTCTCCCAGAGCACACAAGAAACAAATTCTGGGAAGCTTGGCCCTAACTGGGAAGGCCCCTACAAGGTAATCGCCTCAGTCGGTAAGGGATCCTATCACTTGGTACGACCAGACGGCTCTACTGTCCCGAATAGTTGGAATGTGATTCACCTCAAAAGATATCACTTTTGAGTGGTAAAACGATTAGTTATCTTATGCTTACCTTTTACTTTTACGGAAGTTCTTACTTTTATTTTTATTTCCTCTAAATGGTACTAACGGCCTGAACAAGGTCAGATCCGTTTAGCTCAACTAGTAGAGCTTGAAGTTCTTCAACTTCGCGGCTGTGGGTTCGAATCCCACAACGGACACACACCTCGTTTGGTTATATGTGTTCTTCTATATACAGCTTACCTCAACTCTTTTTATGTTATCACTTCCCGTGTTCCAACATAAAAACAAAGAGGGGGGTGAGAGGCCCCTGTAGGCCAGATAAGACCTTCATAAAGGCAAAAGACCTTGCCAAAAGGCGAAGTTTTTGAAGTTTTTCAAAATCTTTTACGTGACAAACTTCCACGAAAATAAGAGAAGTCGTTCACAAGGCCAGCAACTCAGCCAGAGCCAATCTACAAAGTCATGCGACGACTTTCGATTATCAAAACGATAAGCAAAGTTACGCGCAAAGGGCAACAATTCAGCCAAAAGTCTAACGACTACAACTCGATCAGAATAAAAAATCTGCGCAGATTATTCACAACTTACGACCTCTTCCTAAGGAAAGGCCAAGTTAAAACATTCAGGCAGACTTTTGGAGACTAGAACTTAATAAAGTTCAAACTTCAAAAAAGCTCCTAAACATAAGGCACGAAGGCCACAATACATACAAACAAAAGATCAAAAATTCAGGCTAAATATAGTCATTGAATAGATCTAAAAACATATATACACACCTGTGAAACGATAAGATGCCGAAAACGGCTGACAGAAGTTTAAAGAGTGATCAAAGGCCAAATGGAACTGGCCATACAGAGATCAGAGAATCTTTACAAGACCTCTGTCCACAAACAACTAAATCCGGCTCTCACCAGATGAACAAATTCAAAGATTGGGAAAGGGCATCAGCTTTTGGGGCTACGATCAGAACCCGACGCACCAACTCCATCGATTCTGCTATCGTCCCCCGAATTCTCGCCATCGTCTTCATCCTCATCTTCACCTTCAGACTCCTCAGGAGAAAGACTCAGAGCTTGTCTTATTCTGCGAACAGCATTTTTTGTCATCTGCAGCATCTCTTCAACATTAACCTGCTTAGCTTGAATCTGCCCAAGCAACGAACATTTAGCTTCGAGCGCAGCAAGTTTGGCTTAATCTCAGATTGATCGCACAGGTTTGTCAGGTCTTTGGATAGTGCAGTCTGAGCACTCATCAACTGTGTAACCTGATCCTTAGCAGCCTGAAGCTCAGCTCTGGCCCTAACGGATTCTTCGTTAGCCCTTTGCAGATTCATCTCAAGAGATGCGCGATCATCAATAGCACTGTTCAGCGAAGCCTTACATTCTTCAAGTAGACTCTCAAGGCCCTGTGCAAAGCGTGCGAACCCTTCTTTTTCTCTAAAAAGAAGATCCTTCTCTTTGGAGAGTTTGTTAATCTGCTCAAGTCGCTCATTGCTAACATCCGTTAGCCGATTAACTTCACTCCTTAGGAGACCGTACTGCTCTGCCAGAATCTTGTTCTCCTTCAAAGCATCCAGCAACTCTTTCTTTACCTCGAATACTTGATCGACGTTGTTGATCCTGGAGCGGAACATGAGTTCGGCAGCCACCATACTTGACTGAAAAAACAAAGCGAAAGTTAGAAACTTGAGGTCGACGTTATTCCCAATGCAAAGCGGTAAAATACTTACCTGGGCAGAATCAGCAGCAATCTGAAAGGCTAACTCCTCATCACTCAGTTCCCTCATCACCCATTCTTCCCGGGGGCCGATGAGCGAAGAGACAGCCTTGGCTAAGCCACCCGGCCCGGATATGAAGTTAACATCAGGGGACAGTTTCATGGTATGCTTCCTCTCACAGTACTTGGGTTCCCAAGCCTGTTCAGAAGGATAGTTTGGCCCAAACTTGTAACGCACACCCCTAATATCCTTCAATCCGGTTTGGCCATCGATAACTGACCGCCAAATGAGCCTTATTGTTGATAAATTGGAATCACCTTCCACTCCAGGATCTATCGTGTCGCACTCGCGAAGACCGACAGGCGTAGCCCCCTCAGTGGCCACATTTTCCAGGTCTTCGAAACGAAAAACACGAGGACCTCGGCCACTCTCTTGGGAAACCTTTTCCTTTGCTTCTTCTTTTTCTTCTTCTTCTTCTTCTTCTTCTTCTTCTTCTTCTTCTCCTATTTTTCTTTTCCCTTTGTCCACACGGGAAGGAGCCGCCTTCACCCTGTCATCAACTCGGGGACTCCTCTCCGGAGTACAGGCAGCTTCCTCTTCAACCTTTCTCTTATCACTCCGAAGATAAGGCTTTCGCGCAAGGGGTTCATTGACTTCGATCTCAGTATCTGAAATATTGATAACCTCTTTGTCTAAACCTTCTCCCCGTACAGACTCGAGGACTTCGGCAGTAGTCTTGATATTCTCTTCAACAGACTCTGGTACATTGGCCCTAGGCGAAGGCTCACTCCCAGCAGTTGAGGCTTGCCCGGCAGCAACGGAAGTCTTACGAGCTGACTTTTTCCGTGCTCCGCCCTCATCCTGGCTCTTCTTCTTCCTTTTCAAAGAACCAAGGCCACCGGACAAGAGTTCCTTGCCACCCTCCCTGCGGCGCAATGCCTCCACTGAAGCTAGTATAGATGCGGCCTCAGCATCTGGATCAGCGACAGGTTCGGAAGGCACGTCCTGAGGGGGAGCAGGAAAGAAGTCCCCTTGAGTACCCAGACCTGCAAAAGAGAAAATCGTCAGACACGGAGAAGCTACAAAGGAGAGGAATAATCATGAAAGCAGAAATACTCTCACCATGATTTTTCACGGTCAAACTCTTATGCGCAGCAAAATGCGCCCAGTCTCTCCTCTCAGGAGTGAACTCCCTCAAAATTGCCTCAACCCACGCCGTCAGCTCATCAACAGATATGAGCCCAACGTAGGGTCGCTTGGCCGCTATAAAAAGGAGTCAGAAGAAGTAGGCAAATAAGAAGAAAAGGAAGAATACGAAAAATCTCAAAAATACTCGGGGACTTACGCTTCTTGTTCTAAACTTCGGGAAGATAAGTCTTGGAGTCGAAAGCCAAAGCCGAGGAGCGCAAAAACACATACCGGTGTAACCAACCCCGGTCACCTGTGTCCTCAGAACTGCGCACCAAGCCCTTGCTCCCGCGCATCCTGGCGTTTACATAGCCGTCTTTAAAAATTTGTATGCTATACTAAGAAATGAAATGTTCATACCTAAAAGATTGATCAGTTTCTGTCGCAAACCAATCTAAAAGCGAAACTATTCTATATATACTGGGGCACAGTTGCCCCAGGCAGAGTAAATACTCCCTGCACAGGATGCTGGGGCAGTTTACATCCCACTGTAAAAGGGTAGGTGCACATAGCTGTCCACCCAGCCCTGTGAGAGGTAATATTCTCTTCTTCGGAGACCAGTAAGAGGGGAATCCTATCATCCCAGTGGCAGTCAATCCTACCTCGTGGGATCAGCTCCGATGTGATCCCATATTTAAATCTATACGCCGGCCAGTTGCGCGTATCCCCCTGATGATTATTGAAGGCCTTGATATTGCATTATGCCTCTAACTCACCCCATTTTTTGGGGATAATCTCCGCAGCAGTAGCCTGATTAGCCCTGGGTCTAGGAGTGGCCGCTGAGGAACTACCAGCCATGTCTACATTTTGATTTTTTTTTAGCTCTTGAAGACATGATTTCAGAAGAGTTATGAAGTTCGCAAGAAGAATTAAAAGCTGATTCAAAGATTTTCAAGAAGCAACAGAGAATAAATAAAAGCAAGTAAAAGGTTTCTCATTCAGTAAACCCCTATTTATAAGAGTAGAAATTCGGCCCATCAAGTTCCTTCGAAACACGTGGAAGTTATCCAAAAGACCACGGTCAGATCCGACCGTCAAAAGAAGGAACATGTTTCGCCAATTCTTATAGTGTCATCATTACCTTGAAGAGCAGCGGTCACCTCGCGATCAACAGTCGACGTGTGCACGTGATTGAGGCGGTCAAAATCATCATTCTTACCCTTCGAACGCGCAGTAGTCACTTCAGAGTAGACTGCAAACGCGCAGGCATACCAGCTGCAGTTACTTTTTTATACAGCGCATTTAATGTGCACGTCATAAGGGTTTGTCACGTAGCTGATAAGATGCATATGTCACTAAGCCTCGTCACACAAAGGTAGGATTTTACAAATCAGAAATTTCCGCAAAAATTCATGTCCACTCCTCGAACAGATACTCTGCTCGAGAAGTACAGGGACTATCTGTATTGGATAAAAGCTAACAACACCTGAAAAATGACATGTGTCCACTACGTGGCATAGGCAGAAGTTCCACCGGCCAGATATCTAACGGACAGACATTATCACGAACAGACCCAAAGCAATTATGAGACGCTTCACCAGTCAACACGATCTGAGTAAGCAGTTATTAACCAAATCATGCGCGATCACTCAATTAATGATCATAAAGGCAATCATTACAACCCAGCGGTTACATATCCAATGGATACGTGCCCAGCGGTTACATATCCACCAGATACGTGCTCAGCGGTTACAAAAACCCAACGGACGCCTATCAGACCTATAAATAGCATTTGTTCTAAACCATTGTAACACAACTTTACTTCCTGTCTACAATATCAATAAGAATACTCCCTCACTCTTGCTCAAATCGGACTGCTTACTTAAATTCATCTCTCTAATCTTCTAAAGTGCGATTAGTATTGAAGAGCTCTCACCGGAGGTAAGCGATACAGCACGATTACTTCTGTTTGCCCCTATTTTCGCTTTATCTTTGCTAATTCTTGTTTGAATCTAACGTTGTTTTAGTTCGTCATTCAAACTCTTAATCTAAAGTATTGATCGTAACTCCACAAATATAAATCTAATTGTTAATTGGCCTAAAATCGGATCTAGGTTAAACAACAGCCATCAAAGATGATGTGGAAGCCACATGAATTTCTAGGCCATCACTCTCTGTCAAACATCATCTTCTCATTTTGTAGTGAAAGGCTCATTCTTAAAGGCTCAATCTTTAATAAAATCTACACAAATTTTTTCTCACCATCTTACAGCAACTTCTTCTCCCGCTTGTACATTGAACCATAATACAAAATCAAAGATCAGCACACACCAAAACAAAAAATGCTACAATTGAAATTAACAACAATAAAAAAAATACAAATTTAAATTACCCAAATTAAGTTCCCCAAAAGATTCACTACCGATCTTTCGACCCAAATAAGGTCAAAAAATGCCGTCAAAGTTGTGCAATTTGTCGGGAACAGAGATATTGATATGTGGTTGGATTAGGCGTGATTTTGAAAAAATAGGGATTGGGATTTGAGTTTTAAAAGATCTGAGCTACATTTGGTATTCAGTGAATAAGGGGATAGGGAGACGGGATGGGTAGGCGGGTAAATTCTTTTGCTTAGATGGGTATGGATTTTAAAATAGGTAGAAGCAGGTAATTATTTTGTATTTCATAGGTATACAGCGTAAAAGTTATTAATAATAATAATAATAATAATAATAATAATAATAATAATAATAAGATAAACTGTTTATTATAAAAATAATAAGGAGAATCATTTTTGTCGAGAATAGTGAAAAATTGGAAACAAAATATATATGGATCTAATTTAAAACTGGACGAGTTGGTTCAAAAATAAAACAAAGTTTGACTTATTCAATTACTTCATCTCTTCTCATTTCTTATTACAGAATATGCAAATGTCACATTTTTAGTTAAGCACAATTACCTCCATAGTCACATGTCTCTCGTCATCTTGTTGGTTAGGGATGTCGACTTTCCTAAGTCATAATCATTCCTTACCAACCTACTTAGTTTTAGTAATTATCTGCAACTTGCTAAGTTAGTTTTTCATTTCATGAAGGTTGAGGCCAGGACAAACAGATGAATTGAGTGGTGTATTGGGTAAAAAATTGGCTCGCTAGGAGTTGTCTTGGGAAGACTATCTGATAACTGCCGAGTACGTGACGACAAATCAGTAACCGAAGCAATTGAGTTGATTACCGAAGTCGGACACCGAGGTCGTCGCCAAAGGCGAACCGTAAGCTGAGCTTCGGTGACGTTCACTTCGGTCGAACAGCAGGGCCCAATTACCGAGGTCACACACTTGTACCTCGGTAAATCACCTCGGTTCGAGCGGCTTTGCAACACCAACGCCATGCACGGATGATCCATCAACAGGCCGAACCTCTGCATTCGGTCGTATCACCATGGCCTTTCATGAAGTGGGGAATGGATATTGTTGGACCCTTGTCGAAGGGAAAAGGTGGTGTTCGGTTCATCCTCGTATTGACTGATTACTTTACTAAATGGGTGGAAGCAGGAGCTCTCACCGAAGTTAAACAGAAATAAGTAATCGATTTCATCAAGAAGAACATCATCTATAGGTTCGGTATCCCGAGGGAAATTGCTTGCGACAGTGGTAAACAGTTCATGGGAGCAGTCATCACTGATTTTTTCAAACAGTGGGGGTATCAAAAGAATTGCTTCGACCCCATATCATCCAAGTGCCAATGGCCAAGCTGAGTCTTCGAATATGATTATAATTGAAAATCTTAAGAAAAGGCTCGATGAGAAAAAAGGTCCCTGGCCCGAGGAGTTGCCAGACGTGTTGTGGGCCATACGGACAGCAAAGAAGAATAGCACCGGCGAGACCCCTTTTTCACTTAGTTATGGTATGGACTCCCTTATCCCCGTGGAGGTAGGCGAACTAAGTCTTCGATATGCTCACACCACCGAGGATGCGAATCAGCAAGCTATGCGCATAGAATTACACTTGCTCGAGGAGAAAAGAGGGATGACTTTGGTTCGGATAGTTGCTCAAAAGAGGTAGATCGAAGCATATGTCAATAGGAAGGCCAAACTTAGAGATTTTAAAGTTGGCGATTATGTGCTGAAGGCTACAAACCAGTCAACGAAAGAAGAAAATGGGGGAAAGCTTGTCGCAAATTGGGAGGGACCTTACAGAGTCAAAGCAATTGTTGGGAAAGGATCTTATCAAATTGAAGATCTACAAGGTGTGCCCGAACCCTTAAATTGGAACATTTCCAATTTAAAGCAGTACTACTTCTAATCGAGGTAAATATTCCTTAATCTTTTTAAATTTACTCACAGCCTCGAGCAGAACAACGCTCCTAGGGCTTTGGTCGAAATGAACTAACTCGCTCCTCGTTTCGCTTTGCTTGACCTTTTCAGGAAGCGGATAAAACGACTTCCAGTGCTCGGATCTTCAACAAGATTCACACCCGAACACTGGGGGGAGTGAGAGGCGGTTTGCAACCGAGGTCGTCTCCTAGCCTCCCACCGAAGCCTGTCTATTCGATAACCGGGGACTGACACCCGAAGAATAGCTTAGTACATTGTAATTACGCCCGATAGTGACCTATTCTCAATTTATTTTTACGCCCAAGGTCTACTTCGACTTGGCTTTATGTAAATAGCCGATTTTGGCTCGTTGATCTTATCAATGAAATGAATTTTGATTCTATATCTCTTTGTTTACACAATCTTGCACTTTGAAGTTGCACTTAAAATGCCTCGACTCGAGAACGAGACGTCGTTCTAAGTTTGCATCAGTTTGATCCAGTTAAGTCTTGCAAGTTATCGATTTTAAATGTTCGGTTCATGCAAAAACTAGCATTTGAGATAAAAAGTACGAATTCATTCCATTAGTCCCGAAGGCCGCAAATTTACACATCAAAGGGACCCAAAGGCCCAGAGTATGAACAAAAGAGCCCGAAGGCTTACATGAAAGCAGAAAATGTAAACAGAAGTCTAAGCCTTGGGGGCGTCATCTCCCTCTTCGGAATCCCCCTCGGCATCTTCTTCATCTTCCTCATCTTCATCATCGCTCGAGGCTTCGCTTGATGGTTGGTCATCAATGATAGCTTGAGCCTTTACTGCCTTCTCTTCGGCCTTAGCAATTTCTTCTTCCAAGTTGAGCTCTCCAGCGCGGCATTGCTTGAGCAGCTTCAGCCGAGACTTGATAACGGCCCATTGCTTATCCAGCTTCGGCTTTTGGCCTTGATCTTAGCTCTGTTTTTGCGATCAGCGATGTCTTCCCGAAGAGCTTCAACCTCGGCCTCACGAGCTGAAAGTTTGGAGGTTTCACCCTCAAATTTCTTAATATGAAGCACATGTTTTCTCAGCTGCTCGTGGTGCTTCTTGGCCATCTCCTCAGACTTGCCCCTCGCCTGAACCAGCTCGGCATTTAGCCTTGCAACTTTAGCCTCCAACCTTGAGCGCTCAACCTGGAAGCCATCATCGAGGGCTCTGATCTTCGCCTCGGCAGCCGACTCAGCATCATGAAGATCGGACTGAGACTTTGACAATTTAGCCTTCAACTCCGCTATCTGCGCGTTGAAGCTATCCCTTTGCCGGTCCCATAAGTGGGCAACACACCGGACCTCCTTATCTCTTATAGTCTCGACCTCGAGGGCCCTCAATGACAGAACGAAGCCCTAAAAGGAAATCAACCAAAGAAATCATTATCAGCAACCGACCAAAGACAGAGATGCAGAATTAAGAAACAAGCAAAACCTAAAACTTACTCTGAGAGCATTGGCGGCAATGGTGTGGTGTAGTTGGCCTCGAGAGAAAGTCTGCACGACTTTGTCTTCCATGGGGCCAAGCAAGGGCATAAGACTCGGGATATCGCCTCGGTCGCTCGCCAAAAGGTTTGAAGAAGATGGCACTTCCAGCTTTCGAAAAGACCCAACCAAGGAAGAAATACTCGCGGGCTCGGATTGCGCCCTGACCGCGCCGGTGTCAGCCCCATCTTTGGCGACAACAGTGCCAACCTCTCCGACTTTGGGTTTGGCTTTGGCTTTGGCAACTGCCGCTTCGGAACTGTGCTCCTGGTCTTCGAGGTCAACCACTCGACCTCCCTACGAACCTCTAAGTCCTCGGCGGCTACATCGCCAGGCTCATCGATCAGCCTTCGGCACTGTCCCGCCATTACTTCGGGACAAGGGGAAGTCGCCACCTCGGTGCGAGGAGCCACAGAACGAGAGGGTTTCTTAGAAACCGCCCTCTTCCTTTTCACGCCTGCAAAGGACAGCATGAAAGAATTTTAAGCGAAAGAATGAAGAGAAGCAAGAATTAATAAGTTAATCGAGGATGGTGATTACCTTTGGAGGACCTCTGGCCGGAGTTCCCTTTTGAAATTTTTGAAGACTTTGAAGCCTTCAACTCCTGTCACCGAAGCCAGATCATCATCTGACTTGGTATCTTCTTTGTCTTTCTTTTTCTTCTTCTTTTGTCTTTATTCTTGTTAATGGCATGGTTGGGAAAACCTGGTACCGAGGAGAAAGAGGTCAGCGATAAAATCAAGAATAGTTGGGATAACCACTTATGCAGTAAATTATTGATGACTTACCATGCCTTTTGCATTGCCAATCGCAGTCAGCAGCCATCTCCATCCATGACCGAATGGGATGTTTGTGGGCCCCGGTCATGGCCTTGACCCATTCAGTCAAACCTTTAGGGGGAACGATAGCAACTTTGTTCGCTGGGGAATAAGAAAACAAATTTTTGAAATCAGCAAACAAGAAAGGAAGCAAAAAGTGAAGCCAAGGACGAAGGAATACTTACGTGTATTATTCCACCTCTCTAGGAAGTTAGGTTCGGTGGATAAGACGCTGGTCTCCAAAAGAACGTAACGATCACTCCAACCTTGGTCCCCGTGATCTTCGCTCTTATGGAGGAGCGCGTATTTGCCTCGGTTGTTTAGAGCCACAACCCCGGCTTTATGGAAATAGGAATAATAAAGAGAAATGAGGTGCTGCAAGGTGAAACTTACCCCGACTTCTGTACTCAGCCAATCCAGGCATTGAATGACCCTCCAGACGCCGGGGCCTAACTGAGCTAAACACAGGTTGTATGCCTGGCAGAAATCATCAATAACCCTGTGGACAGGTAGGGTGAATCCAATGGTAAAAGGGTAGGTATATGCAAAAGATAACCCCTCCACATGATGGCAAACTCTGCTAGTGGGATCAGGGATGATTATTTTCACCTCGGGCCTGAATGCACAATCCTTCCGAACCCGTTGAATGTGAGCTTGAGTGATTCGGGTCGGAGTCGTGTTCACTGGAATATTCCTGTTCTTCTCCTCTTGGTCAGCAGACTGTTTTTGTAATTTGAGGTCCTTCCCGTTGTCAAAGTGGGAAGAGATGATTTGATGAGGCTCAAGCTCTTGCTCGAGGGGAATCTTTGGTAATTTCTTCTCATGACCCGAAGGTCCTACCTCGACTTCGTGCTCCCCCTCAGCGGCGAGCAGATCACCCCCAGTTTCGACTTCGGCCTCGGTGTCGTCCTCGCCCTCAGCATCGTAACCCTCGTCGTCGTCATCCCTATGAATGACATCATCAGTACCACCTCCCACCATGGCGTCATCAAGCATGACGTCGCCCTCTTCCTCTACACTGACGTCATCACCCTCTGCAGCTAAATCGCGTCTGGCCCTCTCCTTACGCCGCTGGAAGTCACCAGCGCTCGAAGTCACCTCACCACCACTTTCCGCCTCTACCACCTGCAACGCCGGCACGGTGGTGATGAAATCACCACTAGATATCATGGCGGGTTAGCGAGAAATCTTCGCTCTCTCGCCTGAGTCACTTGTGTCTTGTTTGGAATTTGTAGTAGACATGATTACGATTTTAAATGTGCAAAGATCTTGTTGAAAACAGGGGTAATCAAGACGAAAACGGAAGTTGCTCCTTTTCTTTGGCTACTGTTGCTTACAAATATTTAAAGTGGTGAGAATGGGTTATGAGGAAAGTACTTATAGGTGTGGGAGAAAGCAAGTGGCTAGGCTTCATCATTGTAACGTTGGGGGAAACGAAAAAAGCAGCGTGACCGTTCGATCAGCCAACGGGTAAGAGACGCGTGTCATTGAATAGAAATCTGAAAGGACGCGTACCGTTGACAATATTTGAAACGCTTGGATAAGATCAAGCCACGTCGCTTTCCCGCGGAATCTCACTCCACTCCTCGGTAACTTCGGTAATTAACCTAGGAGTGGGGGGACTATCTGTATTGGGTAAAAAATCGGCTCGCTATGAGTCGCCTCGGCAAGACAATCTGATAACCGTCGAGCACGTGACGACAAACCAGTAACCGAAGCAATTGAGTTGATTATCGAAGTCGGACACCGAGGTCGTCGCCAAAGGCAAACCGTAAGCTGAGCTTCGGTGACGTTCACTTCGGTCGAACAGCAGTGCCCAAATACCGAGGTCACATACTTGTACCTCAGTGAATCGCCTCGGTTCGAGTGGCTTTGCAGCCCACAATTTCAGCCCACTATCTTCATTAATGAGCACTCAGAACGTGGGTTTGAGCACTACACATGGGAAACGTGGTCTAGGCCCTTGAGTCTATAAATAACACTTTATTTTGTATTGTACGCATTCAAAAATACATGCAGAAACTCTGCCAAATTTTGTACTCACTACGATATATTGAAATCAATTTACTTTCTCGTGTTTTACGCTTATTTCTTGTATTTTCCTGACTTTGATACGAAGATTCTCTTATATTCTAATCCAAATTCGATTTGTGATCCTAAAATCAATTTAGGCCCATACAAGTGGTATTGTATTATTTTGTCCACGCAAAAATTTGAAATAGAAATGTGCAATTAGTTTTCCCTATATATAAGTACACATACAGCAAAAAGATGAGAATATTCCTCTTAATGGTAACTACAATGATAAGACACTTATCATCATAAACCATGTTAGCATTTGCCGTAATCGTGTAGAAAAAACCTATAGAAAATTACCTTTATCTATATTTTGCGAAGTAGGGTGTTTGTTTATTGGACTTGTCAGTTAACCTTCTGAGAAACAAAACTTTTTTAGTCAATTTATTCAGTGTTTTCCTCCGCTCTCTAGTCTCTCTGTTTTCGCAGATTTCCGTCAATCAAGTATAATTATACTAAATCTTTTTTATTAAATATTCTAATGAAGTAGTAATAAGTTTTTAATTATCCGATAGTGTAAAAAATTTGCACAATCTTAGTTAAACTTCTAATTTAAAACACAGCAATAAGCAAATCTTTTATTTTCAAACTCTGGAAACACAAATGAGCAACCTTGTTGTATTGGGTAAAATCGACCCGCGATGATTCGCCCCGGTCGTGCAACTTGATAGCGACCGAACACATATCGGCGAGCCAGAGACCGAAGCAAATCAATGAATCGCCGAAGCCAAGCACCGTGGTTGTCACCGAAAGCAAGCCGTTAGCTAAGCTTCGGTGACAAGCCGCCTCGGTCAAGCAATAGGGCCTAGCCACCGAGGTCGATCATTCGCACCTCGGTGGATCCCCTCGGTTCAAGAGGCTTTGCAGCCCACTACTTTACCCCCACTAACTCCTCCATTTAATGCTCAGATCGTGGGAGATGCATCAGCTGCTAGTGGAGAACGTGGGCAAGGCCTCCACTCCTATAAATACTAGATTATTCTGTATTATAGGCATCCAGAAATTTGTAATGAAACGCTGCCCAAATTTGTAATCACATTCATATATTGAAATATAGTTATTTTCTCGCATTTACATCCTTTTCGCGTATTATTTAAACTTTGATACGAAGAATTGCTTATATTCGAATCCAAATTCGATTTGTACACCTAAACTGATTTAGGTCCATACAAATTGGCACCGTCTGTGGGGATATAAGCAGTAACGCTTTGTTCCAAAGTTTCACGTCCGTTTTTTGTCAGAAGTTTACGATTCAACAACGTTATGGCTGATCACAGCGGTAACAATAACGAACGGGCAAACGTTCCGTTGAACCAGCAGCCTATCGCACCAATGACAACTGAAGAATTCCAGATGTATGTTGTCACTATGCTAAGAGCTCTCCAAAGTAGACAGGATGAGCAGGCGAGCATTAATGCCGAATTTCGCGCTTCGTTAGAGGCGAGGAATAGTGCTGCCCCAAACAGCACCCGGCCTTCGGCTCCTGGTGGAGGCATCCCGCTCTTCGTTCCTCCGGGCGCGATAACAGGGGGACCTCACAACGGGGCCACGTCTGGGGGGCTCGGGGAACAATCCAACTACCACACCGCATTTCGGGACAGTTCCCACCGTGGCGGAGACAACGTCCTCGGTTGACGTTGAAAGAATGAGCAGGGAGATCGAGGCTCGCATCGAGGCGCGCGTGGAGAAGCGCCTCGAAGGCGTGCCGGGGATAACGAAGGAGGAAGACGACCTCGACATCGATCAATACAGGGAGCAGCCCTACAAGCCCGAAGCGGCTCCAGCCCCAACCCCCCCCCCCCCCTCCTCTCCCCTCCTCTGGGCTTCAAACTCATATTCTTGAAGAAGCACGATGGGACCACCGATCCCAAGGAACACATAAGAGAATATATGGCTATGGTGAAGAGCAACGACTTAACAGCTACGCAGCTCGAGTCGATGTTCTTGAAGAAATTCGGTCAGTCGTTAGAGAAAGGGGCTCTTCGGTGGTATTTATGCCTGCCAACGGGGTCGATTTCCTCATTCAAGGAAATGTCCAGCGCCTTTGTCAAGGCACACACCGGGGCACAAAAGATCCTCCAAAGGAATGAGGATATATGTGAAGTAAAACAAAAGCCCGGTGAACCACTTAAAGAATTTCTTGAGCGATTCCACGCTGAGCGCATGGAACTGCCTCGGATGGACGATACCTTGGCCATCATGGCGTTTGAAAAGGGTATCAATAGTCGCAATTCTGACGCTGCCGCTAAATTGCGCAAGGAGCTACTACAATATCAGGTCCTGACGTGGGAGGATCTGCATAGGCGCACTTACTCCAAAATCAGATTGGAGGAAGCCGAGTTCAAGAACCGAGGTTACCAACAACGTAACCGAGGTGAATCTTCAAATCGCGCCGAGGCGCCATGAAGTAACTCGAAGGGGGAGGTATGAGCCTTACACCTCGACGAGGCAGCATGTCAGCCAGAGGTTGGGGAACACCCTCGGTAATTCATACCCAACCTCTCACATAAGCCAAAGGCTCGGAGGGAAGGTTCAACCCAATGTGAACCAAAGAGACCCCTCAAGCTCCGCTTCGGTCCCAAAAAAGGATCTACCTCATATCCAAGACTATAACTTCAACATATCGACCTCGGAGCTGGTCAATGTTGTCAAGGGGACTGCCGGGGTAAGGGTTCCCAAGGACATGAGGACCCCTGCGGATAAAAGAGACCACAATCTGCATTGCGAATTCCACGCAGATTACGGCCACAGGACCGAGGATTGCAAAGCTTTGCGCCTCGAGGTAGCCCACCTGCTGAAGAAGGGAGGTTTGGCCGACTTCCTCACTGATAAAAGGAAAGATAATTTTTCCAAGAACTGAGGTGATGGGCAACCACCTCGGGCTCCACCCCCGGAAAGAGTAGTGAACGTTATAACCGGGGGGTCAGAGGTGAACGGCGTGAATTTCGCCGCAGCCAAAAAATTTGCCAAGCTCTCCATCATCATGGAGAAGAGAACCCGAGTTGGAGGCTCGGGCAAAGATATTGTGTTCGACGAAGATGATTGTGATGGGATGATGTTCCCTCATCACGACGCTCTAGTTATCATGTTGAGAATCAACGACTCTGACATCAAAAGAGTCTTGATCGACCCTAGTAGCTCAGTTAATATAATCAGCTACGGGGCTCTTAAGAAGATGTGGTTGAAGGGGGAAGTTGTTCCCAAATCAACGGTGTTAGCTGGCTTCAACAACTCCACGGAGAAAACGTTGGGTGAGATCACACTCAAAACATTCGCCGAGGGGGTTACCAAAAAAACACTGTTCCAAGTCATGCCCGAGGATCTAGCCTACAATGTGATCCTCGGAAGGCCATGGATCCACTCCATGGAAGCTGTCCCTTCACTCTACATCAAGTGATTAAATTCCCTACTCCTTGGGGAGTTCGATCAATCAAAGGGGAGCAACGAGTAGCAAGGGAGTGCTATTCGGTTGCGTTAAAGAGTGGAGTCGCCCCGGTCGGGCCGAAGCAATAGCAACGACAGGAATTGGGGTCAAGCGGGGAGGACGTCCGAGGAGAAATCGAAAAGGTTCCAGCCTGTATTGAAGAGTCTCGGAAGCAAAAGGCCGAGGACTCAACTGTTGAAAAACTGGAATCTTTCACTCTATTGCAAGATTTCCCCGATAAGAAAGTGTTTATCGGCTCGGAGTTGGACCCGGAGTCGAAAAAGGCGATTATAGAAGTTTTGAAGTCCAACCATGATTGTTTTACTTGGTCGCATTCAGACATGACGGGTATCGATCCGGAGATCATGACCCACAAACTGAATGTGGATCCAAAATTCACCCCGGTAAAGCAGAAGAAAAGACCTCATGTCGGGGTCAAAAAGAAGACGATCGAGGATGAAACCGCCAATACAAGAAAACGGCTTCATCAGAGAGGTGAAATACCCCGAGTGGCTGGCCAATGTTGTGGTTGGACCGAAGAAGAATGGCAAGTGGAGGATGTGTGTAGATTACACTGACCTAAACAAAGCTTGCCCCAAAGATTCATATCCATTACCACAAATTGACAGGTTAATAGACTCCACGGCTGGACACAAACTATTGACCTTCCTGGATGCATATTCGGGCTATAATCAAATTCTCATGGACCCGAAGGACGAAGAGAAGACCTCGTTCATCACTGACCGAGGTACCTTCTATTACAAAGTGATGCCCTTCGGTTTGAATAATGCCGGGGCGACCTACCAAAGGTTGGTATGTCGCATGTTTAAAGAATATATCGGAAAGTCTATGGAAGTTTACATATACGATATGCTCATCAAATCGATCCAAATGGAGGATCATTTGAACCATCTGAGGGAAGCCTTTTTTGTGCTGAGGCAATACGGTATGAAATTGAACCCTGAGACGTGCGCCTTCGACGTTGGATCAGGCAAATTTTTGGGATTCATTGTCTCTGAACGAGGAATCGAGGCCAACCCAGACAAAATCAGAGCTATTGAGGAAATCCCCGAGGAGCTAACCGGGGTGAAAGAGGTTCAACGCTTAACTGGCCGAGTCGCTGCCTTGAGCCGTTTCATCTCAAGGTCCTCGGAGCGATGCCACAAGTTCTTCTCCATTTTGAGAAAAACAATCACTTCGAATGGACACCAGAGTGTAAAAAAGCATTGAAAGATTTGAAACAATATTTGGCTAACGCACCGTTGCTTGCCAAGCCAAAAGAAGGTGAAACATTGCTGGTCTACTTGGCGGTGTCCGGGGTGTCAGTCAGCGCTGTGCTGGTTCGGGAGAAGATGGCAAGAAACAGCCCATCTATTATGTAAGCAAGACACTCCTCGATGCTGAAACCAGGTATCCACATTTGGAGAAATTAGCACTTGCTTTACTTGTTACCACTCGGAAACTACGACCCTATTTTCAATGTCACCCAATAGCAATAGTTTTAACCTTCCCCTTAAGAAATATATTGCATAAGCCGGAGTTATCGGGGAGGTTATCCAAATGGGCGGTAGAATTAAGCGAGTACGACATTAATTATCAACCTCGGACTGCCATTAAGTCTCAAGTCTTGGCAGACTTCGTGGCTGATTTTAGTATTGGAATTTTGCCCAAGGCGGAAAAGGAAAACTCCATGGCAAAAGGAAACTCTTCGGGACTATGGATACTACACACCGATGGGGCAACGAACTCCAAAGGTTCGGGGTTAGGCATGGTCTTAAGAGCACCCACCGGGGAAAAAGTCAGGAATTCGGTTCAGTTCAAGAGAGTAACCAACAACGAAGCAGAATATGAGGCACTTTAGCAGGTTTGGAGCTGGCTAAGGAAATGGGGGTTGAAAGAATCGAACTGAGGTGTGATTCACAGTTGGTAGTGAACCAGGTCCTCGGTGATTATACGGCTCGGGAGCCCAGAATGCAACTATACTTGGATCGTGCACAAAGGATCTTGGCACAATTCCAAGAGTGGCGAGTTAAACAAGTGCCTCGGGAGGAGAATACCGAGGCTGATGCCTTGGCGAATCTTGGTTCGGCGATCGACGAAACTCACTCGGGGACTGACTCAGTGGTTCGGCTGCTATCCGCGCAAATGAGAGAGATGAAGTTGCAGGTTAATTCAGTGGATAACCGATGGGATTGGCGAAGTAAGTTCATCTCCTACTTCGACTCGGGGACTGTCCCCCAAGATAAAAAAGAAGCAAGGAAGTTGAGGACCCAAGCAGCCTCGTATCACTTGATCGAGGGCAACTTATACAAAAGGTTGTACTGCGGCCCGATGGCCAAGTGTTTGGGTCCCGAGGAGGCAAAATACGTGATGGCTGAAGTGCACGAAGGCGAATGTGGCAACCACTCGGGGGGAAAGTCCTTGGTGCGTAAGTTATTAAGAGCTGGGTATTATTAGCCCACAATCAGTGCCGATGTGAAGGCCTTCGTGCAGAAATGCGATAAGTGCCAACGCCATGGGCGGATGATCCGCCAACAGGCCGAGCCTTTACATTCAGTGGTATCACCATGGCCCTTCATGAAATGGGAAATGGATGTCGTGGGACCGTTACCCAAAGAAAAAGGTGGTGTTCGTTTCATCTTAGTATTGACCGATTACTTTACAAAATGGGTGGAAGCGGCGGCTCTCACCGAGGTAAAGCAAAAGCAAGTAATCGACTTCATCAAAAAGAACATCATCGTCCCAAGAGAAATTGCTTGTGATAACGGCAAACAATTCATGGGGGCAGCCATCACCGATTTCTTCAAGCAATGGGGGATCAAAAGAATTGCCTCGACTCCCTATCACCCAAGTGCCAATGGCCAAGCTGAGTCTTCGAACAGAATCATAATTGAAAATTTGAAGAAAAGACTCGACGAGAAGAAAGGTCCTTGGCCCGAGGAGTTGCCCGGGGTGCTATAGGCCTTGCGAACAACGGAGAAGACCAGCACCGGTGAGACTCCTTTCTCACTAGCCTATGACATGGATTCCCTCATCCCCGTAGAAGTGGGCGAACCAAGTCTTCGGTACGCTCACACTGCCGAAGACGCCAACCAAGAGGCAATGCGTATAGATCTAGATTTGCTCGAAGAGAAAAGGGAATTAGCTTTGGTTCGGCTAGTTGCCCAAAAAAGGCAGATCGAGGCTTACCTCAATAGGAAAGCCAAACTCAGGGACTTCAAGGTTGGAGATTATGTGCTGAAGACTGTGAACCAATCAACAAAGGAAGATAACGGGGGGAAGCTTATTGCAAATTGGGAAGGACCCTATAGAGTCAAGGCAATCGTTGGAAAAGGCTCTTATCAGATTGAGAGTCTGCAAGGAGAACCCGAACCTCTGAATTGGAATATCTCCAATCTCAAGCGATACTACTTCTAACCGAGGGTAAATACTTTTCAACTCTTGTTAAATTAAACAGCCCCGAGCCGAACAACGCTCCCATGGTATCGATAGAAAATGTACTAACTTACTCCTCGTTCCATCTTTTTGCTTGACCTTTTCAGGAAGCGAACCGAACTGTTTCCAGTGCTCGGATCTTCATCAAGATTCAAAACCAAACACTGGGGGGAGTGAGAAGGGTTGATATCGAGGTCGACATCGGGCCTCCCAACCGAAGCTTATCTATCCGACAACCGGGGACTTACGCCCGAGGATTAGATTTAGTACATTGTAAATTAGCCCGATAGCGGCGTATTGTCAATTTGCTTTTATTGAAAATTTGTTTTTCACCCAAGGTCCGCTTCGACTTGGTTTTATGTAAATAGCCGACTTCTGGCTCGTTGATATCAATAAAATGACTTTGGTTTCATTCATTTTATCTGTGTGAATCTTGCACTCCGAAGCTGCACAATGCATCGACTCGAGGGCGAGACGTCGTCCTAAGTTTGCATCAATTAAATTCAGTCAAGTCTTGCAAGCATATCATTTATTTTCAAAGTGTTCGGTATATGTAAAAAGCCAACACGCGAAGCAAAGATACAAACAGACTTTCATTAAAAAGCCCGAGGGCTGGGAATATTTACATTCAGAAAATGACCCGAAGGTCCAAAGTATAAGCATAAAAGCCCGAAGGCTTACAAAACAACACTACAAGAAGTCTATGCCTCGGGAGAATCACCTCCGTCCTCGGAGCCCCCCTCGGCATCTTCATCCTCTTCTTCATCTTCATCGCCACTCGAGGCTTCACTTGATGGGAGTTCATCAATGATCGCTTGGGCCTCCGCCGATTTCACTTCGGCTCTCGCAATCTCCTCATCTAAGTCAATCTCCCCGGCGCGACATCGCTTGAGCAGCCTTAGCCGAGACTTGATAATGGCCCATCGCTTGTCCAGCTCGGCCCTTTTCACCTTGAGTGCAGCCTTACTCTTTCGATCAGCGATCTTATCTTGAAGGGCCGCAATCTGAGCATCCTTAGCTGAAAGCTTGGAGTTCTCACTCTCTAGCTTCTTGATATGGAGCAGATGATTCTTCAGCTGCTCGTGGTGTAGGCCATATTCACAGCCTCGGCCTTTGTTCGAGACAACTCACCACCCAGCCTTGCAACTTCGTCCTCCAGCTTCGAGCGCTCAGCCTGGAAATCATCACCGAGGATTTTGATTGTAGCCTCGGTATTCGCCTCTGCTTCACGCAGATCGGACTGGGACTTAGCTAAGTCAGCCTTCAGCGAAGCTATTTGGGTGTTGAATTTGTCCTTTTGCTGATCCCATAAGCGAGCCACGCGCCGAACCTCGGCAGTCCTCGAAGACTCAATCTCGATGGCCTTCAGTGATATGATGAAACTCTGAGCAAAGATTAAAGAATCAAGGTCAGCTACAAACCGAAGGTAAAGACGAAGTTTTTAGTTTAAGTATGGTGCGACTTACCCTTACAGCGTTGGAGGCCATAGTGCTGTATAATTGGCCAGAAGTAAACTCATGCACAACCTTATCCTCGGTCGGCCCCAACAAGGGCGTAAGGCTTAAGAGCTCCTCTCGGCCGCAGGCTAGCAAATTTGAGGAAACTGGCACCTCGAGTCTCCGATAAGACCCCACCGAGGATGAAATCCTCGCAGGTTCGGAATGTGCCCTAACCGCCCCGGTGCCAGCCCCCTCTTCAAGAGCAACAGTGCCAGCCTCCGCGACTTTAGCCTTGCCCTTAGCTTTTGCCGCAACTACCTCGGATTCAAGCTCTTGATCCTCGAGGTCAATAACGTCAATATCCCTTCGAGCCAAAGCCTCAGCAGCTGCGTCATCGGGCTCGTCAACTAATCTTCGGCGCCTCTCCACCGCCGCCTCGGGTTGAGGAGGAACCTCCACCTCGGTGCGAGGAACCACCAAATGGGAAGATTTCTTTGAAGTGGCCCTCTTCCTCTTCACGCCTGCAACAAGGGAAGAAACTAGAATAAGAAAACAAAGAAGGAATGACATTTGATGATACCAACCGAGGACGAACGTTACCTTTGGAGGTCCCTTGATCGGAGGCTCCCTTCGAAACTTTTGAAGACTTGGAAGCCTTCAACCCTTTGTACTCTCCAGCCACCGCAGCCAGATCATCATCTGACTCGGTCTCCTCCCCATCCTTCTTCTACTTCTTCTCCTCCTTCTTCTTCTTCTTACTCTTCTTGGTGTTGATGGCACGGTTTGGAAAACCTAGCACCGAGGGAAGGAAAGTCAGAAAAACAAAGTCAAAATCTCAAAACGACCCACCTATCAAAGCATTACCAAAAACTTACCGTGCCTCTTGCATTGCCAACCAAATTCGGCGCCCATTTTCATCCATGTCCTCTCGGGGCGTTTAAGAGCCCCGGTCATCGCTTTGACCCACCCAGTCAAACCTGCCGGGGGCACGATGTCTACCTTGTTGGCTGAGGAAACAACAAAAAATGAAGTCAATTAGCATGGACAAACCACCGAGGAGTAAGATATGAAAGGAGGAATACTTACGTGTGTTGTTCCACCGTTCGGGGAAATTAGGCTCGGCGAATAAAACTTTTGTCTCCAACAAGATGTACCGATCGCTCCAACCCCGGTCCCCGTGATCCTCACTCTTGTGAAGAAGGGCAAACTTGCCTCGGTTATTCAGCGCCACGACCCCGACCTTAAGAAAGTAGGGGTAGTAAAGTGAGATGAGGTGTTGAAAGGTGAAATCCACCCCGGCCTTCGTGCTCAACCAATCCATGTATTGGACAACCCTCCAAACGCCGGGGCCAAGTTGAGCCAAACACAAGTTGTAGGCCCGGCAAAAATCATCAATTACTCTATGGACCGGGAGGGAGAAGCCGAGGGTGAAGGGATAAGTGTAAGCGAAAGAAAACCCCTCAATATTGTGACACACCCGGCTTGTTGGATCAGGTATGATCACTTTCACCTCGGGCGTGAATTGACACTCCCTCCGAACCCGCTCAATATGAGCTTGAGTTATGCGGGTCGGAGTGGAATTCACAGGGATATTCCTGTTTTTCTCCTCCTGGTCGGCTGTTTGAGCTTGCAATTTCAAGTCCTTGCCGTTGTCGAAGTGGGAGGGAATAATCTGATGGGGCTCGAGCTCTTGCTCTAGGGGAATTGATGGTCCCGAGGATCCCCCCTCGGCGACATTACCGCCCTCGGCTTCGTCCACGGCGTCATCGCCCTCGGCATCATCACCTTCACCATCTCCTCCATCGTCATCACCTCTGGGGATGACGCCACTGTAGCTCCCAATCAAAACGTCATCAAACATGACGTCATCCCCCCTGACGTCAGCTTCTTCCTCCTCTTCTGCTGCCAAATCACGCATAGCTCTGGCCTTGCGACGTTTAAGGCCCCTAACACCAGATGACACTTCTCCGCCTTCCGCCGCAGTCATAAAGATCGCCGGTGCAGCGGCGGCGACGTCACCACTGGCAGTGGCAGCGACTAAGTATGAAGCTCGTACCCTCTCACCCGAATCACTTGAATCCTGCCTAGATTGAGTGGTAGACATGGTGGTGGTTTGAGATTAAAACTTTCTTGAAGGTAAGAATTGATGAAAGGAAATAAGAAAGTTGTTTTCTCTTTGAGAATTGTTGATCGCAGAAAGTGGAAGTGAAGGAAAGGGTTAGTAGGGGGGTATTTATAGGTTTGGAGGATTCAGATGGTGGGACATCATCATCATCATTGTAACGTTGGGAGAAGCCAAAGAATACGACGTGACCGTTCGAAGGGCCAATGAGTAAGTGACGCGTGTCAGTGAGAAGTAACCTGAAGAGACGCGCACCGTTGACGAAATTTCGAAATACTTGGATAAGATTGAGCCACGTCACTTTCCCGCGAAACTTCACTCCACTCCTCGGCAACCTCGGTAAGTAACCGAGGAGTGGGGGGACTATCTGTATTGGGTAAAAATCGACCCGCGATGATTCGCCCCGGTCGTGCAACTTGATAGCGACCGAACACATGTCGGCGAGCCAGAGACCGAAGCAAATCAATGAATCGCCGAAGCCAAGCACCGAGGTTGTCACCGAAGGCAAGCCGTAAGCTAAGCTTCGGTGACAAGCCGCCTCGGTCAAGCAATAGGGCCTAGCCACCGAGGTCGATCATTCGCACCTTGGTGGATCCCCTCGGTTCAAGCGGCTTTGCAGCCCACTACTTTACCCCACTAACTCCTCCATTTAATACTCAGATCGTGGGAGATGCATCAGCTGCTAGTGGAGAACGTGGGCAAGGCCTCCACGCCTATAAATACTAGATTATTCTGTATTATAGGCATCCAGAAATTTGTACTGAAACGCTGCCCAAATTTGTAATCACATTCATATATTGAAATACAGTTATTTTCTCGCATTTACATTCTTTTCGCGTATTATTTCAACTTTGATACGAAGAATTGCTTATATTCGAATCCATATTCGATTTGTACACCTAAACTGATTTAGGCCCATACACTTGTCTTTTCTCTAAGAAAGGGAAATGGGGATTTGGACACTTTTAGCAAACATTTGGGCAAAAAGTTGTTGATGAGTTGATAAACTTTTGGGCAAACATGTTTTAACTTTTAGGAACTCATAACATATTTTCACTCTAAATTTCTTTTATACCTTACCAGTGGTGCATGAATTATACTTTCTTATAGGTAGAGGCAGATTCAGGATTTAAAATTTATGAATGCACCATATTTATATATTCTTGACAATGGATTTACACTACATCATATATTACAATTCTAATTTAATAGGGTGGGTCCTGTGACCACCATTAACACAGTGGACCCGCCACTGCTTATAAATAAAATCTTGTGGAAGAGAGAGTTTCTCATTATCTATTTACCTACTCAAACATTCCTAAAACTAACAACAATATATAAAGATTTGACTACAACCCCAACTGCACCCTTTGAATTAATTTCCTATCTATAGAGACTATATAATCAGTGCCGTGGTTTGAATTCGTTTTACCCCATTCCTTAAAAACTTTATGATAAAAATGATATGATACACACAGCCTAATAATATAGTTCTTTCCAAACAGGCCCTTGAGCAAATTTTTCAAGAGCATATAAATTGATTTGGGACCTTTTCAAGGATTCAAAGGCCAATTGTTTAATCAGGTAGTTGGAGGAGAGATTCTTGGAATAATTCCAAGTGTGGTCCATAGCTAACTGGTCCAAACAACTTATCAACCACAAGAAAACCTATACACTTTTACATAAAAGGACCACAAACCTATACACTTTTGTAAGGGGAACGGGTCTTGGTTTTAACTTTTAAGCCAAGATTTTCTTTGTTACCCTCATTATTACCTTCAATAATTTGACATTACCTTCAATGATTAGACATTTGTTGAGGGCCTTGCAAATTTTCGTGCTATAAACATGTTACTTATGAGTCTCATGACCCTTAGTAAAGATTTGGAATAGTTGTAGGTTGTCTAATACAATTTATGTGTGTGCGGTGGGTAGTTGAGAATTGTTTTTTGTAAATAAGGGATGTAACAAGGGTATTTTAGTCAGTATCACACTAAGACTATTTATAGACAACAATCGTATGTTGGTGTATTATCATATACAAACTCGAAAGGTCATACTTCTTTTCGGATACGGACACTAGTTTAATTAATTGTGCCATTTTTAAAATAAAAAGGGAAAAATATTTTGTATTTTTGAATGGAGGAGGTTTACATAGAGATGCGCAGCTGATCTGCTTTTCAGATAAAATAGTGTTCAGATAGTCATTAGTTTGCTAAAGTTAAAAACTTTACTTTTCACTATCTACTTATGTTATAAACAACGGAAAAGGGCCAATATTGCCCCTCAACTATTGGGAATGGATCAGTTTTACCCTCCATTTGGAAACGGTATCAAATATACCCTTACCGTTGAGATTACGGTTCATTATTGCCCTCATGAACTAACACAACTATTGGTCTGATTTTTATCCCATTTTTAAATAACTTTATTGCTGAAGTGGCATGCCACCTAGGAAAAGAACTTGACATATATCAACGATTCCCCCCCCCCCCTCCCTCCTTCCCCCAATCTCAACAGAACTCATTCATCTTCTCACCACTTCACAATTTACAGAGGTTTGGAGTTTCATTTTTCTTCTCTAACATTAAAACTCAAGGTTCTAAATCATAATCAACATACAGTAGAAATTCAAAATCAGCATAAAGTAAGAATCTAAACAATATGGAATTCGACTCCCAACACCTATTTTTCCAAAGAAAACTACAAAATCAAGCAAACTTAAGTTTGTTGTTCTTCAAATTTCTTGAACTCCATATGCCAAAATGGGTTTGCAAATCTGCCTCATTTGTAGCAGTTGAGAATGTCGTCGCCGAGGTCGCTCTGTCGTCCAACGGTGAAGCTCTGTCAATCGCTGCAGATGCTCCACCGTCCGTCACTGATGAAGACCATTTAAAGATCGAGTTGGTATCATTTATCACTCTCTTGTCTGTTTAGCATACAGATGAAATAAAAAATATAGAATAGACCAACAAGAACAATTATATGTCGTTCAATAATTTTATAAGATACTATATATTTTTGTACTAAAATACCATTCATTTACCAAGTGTACTAGCATACACACTAAATTAAAATTAAAGATGAGGCAGTGGTCGTAGCCCTCTCACGTTAGTAAAATTGAATCTTCGATTTGTGTTTTTCGCCGGAGTCGAATGGAACTTTGGGTGGTCAAAGATGAAGAAGGTGATTTTGTGTATTGAGATTGAGAAGGTGGGGTACTGGTTTTTCATGTGAGCTCCACATAAGCAAAATAAAATAAAATAAGTGGTTTTATTTATGACATGGTATCCGTTAAGTTTATAGGGGCAATAGTGAGCCATAATCTTAACAAGAAGGGTATATTTGATACCATTCTCATATGGAGGGTAAAACTGATCCATTTCTGATAGTTAAAGGGTAATTTTGACCCTTTTCCGTATAAACAAAAAAATACTAGTACTTGTTTCGACCAGCTATTTTCGATTGACAAAATTGATCACCAAATCGGGATGATTTCAATTGGATTTTGATTCAGTTTATTTATTTTTTTATCTAAATAAAAAAGAAAAGTTATTTAAATTTTTTAAGTCGACTACCTCTTATACTATTTTTTCGGGGGCAGGACATTTCTTAGCACTTCTACCATTCAAAATAGAGTGTAAGCACAAAAAATGTAAAATTTCTTAAACAAGATGGTTTCCCCATATGATTACTGAAAAAGAATTGATAGTAAGTTTATGTGGGCATGTAGTAAACATTATCAAGCTACTTTAGAGGGGAATGAAAAATATGTGGTAAACAATTTACTTATGTGGGCATGTCTAATACAATTTACTTATGTGGGCATGTAGTAAACATTATCAAGCTACTTTAGAGGGGAATGAAAAATAATTTGCAAATTTTCATGCTATAAACATGGGCTGAATTGCAAAAATATACTATGGGAAGCCATGGTTTGCCAAATTGCCCTCCTAACAAAATGTTTAGCAAAAATGCCCTCATAGTTTAATAAACTTTTTTTGGGACCAAAATATCCCTACAAACCAATAAAAAGACGCGCACAGTCCATCCCCTTCCTTTTAAGTGTTCACGCGATCACATCAACCCTAATGCCCCATTCCTTTCAGAGATTGCTCCGTTCAAGCAAAGGTTTACTGTAAGATTTCTTCAAATTGCTATTAAATTTTACTAACAGTTATAATTTTATTTATATTATGCTTAACTTTGGTTAAAATTCTATATAAACCAAACGAGATATGGTTTTTATTCATAATAATCACAAAACACATGACATTAGATTGATTACAGTAATTGTAATATGCACTTTCATAAAAAAAAAACAAAATCTATCAATTCTGGAAAGTCTTGGCTTATTGACAATAGTTTAAGCTCTGGCGCAATGGGAGGCTTGTACAAAGTTATTGTCTATTGCCTATTGTCAAGACTTTCAACCCTATTGCAATGAGGGGCTATAGCCAAGACTTGCAGCTCTGATGCAATAGGGTCCTTGTAGACACTTCTTCCTTATTGCCAAGACTTACGGACCTGTTGCAATGGGGTACTTACAGACAATTCTCTGCAAGTCTTGGCTAGCTCTGGTGCAATAAGCACAAAACAGAGACTTCTTGGCTATTGCCAAGACTTTCAGACCTGTTGCTATCGGGGACTTGCAGACAAAGTCTCTACAAGTCTTGGCTATTGCCAAGAGTTGCAACTCTGGTGGAATAAGCACCTAGGAGAGACTTCTTGGCTATTGCCAAGACTTTCAGACTGTTGCTATGAGGGGCATGCACACAAAATCTCTGCAAGTCTTGGCTATTGCCAAGAGTTGCAGCTCTGGTGCAATAGGTACCTAGGAGAGACTTCTTGCCTATTGCCAACACTTAAAGACTGTTACTATGGGGGGTTGCAGACAAAGTCTCTCCAAGTCTTGGCTATTGCCAAGAGTTGCAGCTCTGGTGCAATAGGTACCTAAGAAAGACTTCTTTACAAGACCTTAAGCCCAGAAAAAGACAACATTTTTACCCATGATCCTGCTTCTATTAAAGCATATTATTTGTCTTGATTATGTGCAGGATTACCACTATGGCGACTCGATACATTTATATAGCTTATAATGGGAATTGGGATGCAAACAGCAAATATATCAACCATGATACAAAGTTGATACTTGTCGAAGTGGGTATAAGCTACCACACATTTAGAAAAGAAATTTGTAATGCTCTAACCATCAACACTGCTGAAACTGAAGTAAAGATAAAGTTTGATACAAATCTCGAAAGGTGCAGAGAAATGATGGTAACAAATGATCAAAAACTTACGACTTGCATTTTCTGCTGAAAAATGATGAGAATTTCAAAAAATCCTGCTTCATAATAGAAGTTATTAAAAGGACTGACATGTCAGAAAATCTCGCTTCTTTGTGAATGAAGTTGATCATAGCATGGTGTTGCATCAAAAGGAATGACACTTATTGATTATAAATATTCTAAAAAATCAAATATGATTGGAAAGTTAATACTATCAATAAACTAAACTATTGGCAATAGCCAAGGCTTTACACTCACAGAGATAACCAATTCAATTTAACTTGACGTAAAGTCTTGGCAAAGGGTAAGATATTTCCTACCAAAACTTATTTATCGACTTTAATATTAGAAATAGTTAACTTGCCTTGATGTCTTGTCATAGGCAATAATATTGACAACTAAATTGACACAAAGTCTTGGCAACACATTACCAGCATAACCCTCCATGAATTATTTATCAATTTTAAATTAATTATATAATATTAGAGTTGGAATTAATTAACTAGAATTCAAGTCTTGCCCATTGGCAAGACTTTCCATCTAAATGTGTTCACCCCACAGCAACTAAAATGTCTTGATGTCCTGCAATTGCCAATACTTTCAGTTCATCCGATTCAAAGCAATTTCAGTCTTTAAAATAACAAAAATATCAAACATCCAAGTGTACTTGTTTACATAAACTCAAAAAACACGGTAAATACGAAATACATGTAATTAAAAACTACTCAACAACTTTCTCTAACTCTTTTGTAGTACTAATAGTCTCATTTGGACTACTACACATATCATCTTGCGACGGAGATAACAAACGAAAATTTGGAAATGCATCGCCCACATCACATTTTTGCCTTGGAATTCATCAGAAGATCTTGGCTGACATATAAAATCATCAACCACATCAAAATGTGCATGATCGGGATCAGGAGATTGAAGATTCAATATCCATTACCTGCAAAATTTTAAAAGACAACAATGACAACACATAATAAGAAAACAACGAAATAATAATGAAAAGGCCATATACTTCACATCACCACCCCAAGGACTTTTGGAATCAAACCAGTACTCAAACTTAAAATTTTGATCTCCTTCCTATAGGAACAAAAGATAAAATATGCATATTCAACAAATAAAATTACAAAAATAATATGATAACAAAATAACAAGTAAAGACAAGGAAACATACATCACGAAGTGCCATCATGAACTCATGATTAATATGCAGAAAAATTCCTATGTCATTACCATAATTCAAAGTCAACAGGCCAAAAGCAAAGACAACTGAAAAACACAGCAACAACTACAGAATGCATGACTGATGGAAAAAGCAAACTACAGAAAAAAGTCTCTACAACTATTGACAATAGCCAACACTTTAAACTCTAGTGGGAGGGGCAACTTGTAGAACTAGTCTCTACAATTATTGACAATTGCCAACACTTTTACCTATACTGCAGTGACAAACTTGCAGAAACTCTTGGCAATAGCCAAGATTTTAAGTTCTGGTGCAAGGGGAACCTTACACTGAAAATCTCTAAAAGTATTGGCAATTGCCAAGACTTTTACCTCTACTGCATGAACAACTTGCAGACAAAGTCTTTGCAACTCTTGGCAATAGCCAAGACTCTAAGTGCTGCTGGAAGCGACAACTTACACGGAACATCTCTGCAAATATTGGCAATAGCCAGGACTTTAAAAGTTAATGCAATAACCAACTTGAAGAAAAATTCTATGCAACTCTTGGCCATGGCCTAGACTTTAAGCTCTAAACAATAAGCAACAACAAAATCTAATAGCTTTAACCAGTAAAAACCTTCAAATCACCGTAATCAACCAAAAACAAGCGAAGCTCAAACTTAATTCAACAATCATCCCAAAATTTAAGCTCTGTGCAAAACATGAATATCTAATAGCCATAGGCAATAAAAACCTTCAAATCACTGGAATCAAGCAAACACAAGAAAAAAAATCCCAAATTTCTAGCACAAAAAGAAGAAAGAAGGAGGTCATGAATGAGGAAAGAGAGAAGGAAATCTTTCAGCGTGAAGAAAGAAGGAGGCCAGTAATGGGGAAAGAGATAAGGAAACCTTCAGCCTGAATTAATACAAGTTGGGGGCAAAATAGTCCTTTCATAAGGGGTATGATGTGGAGGGCATTTATTTAAAACATTTGTAAGTGTGAGCAATTAGGTAAGACCATGGCTTATTGAGAGCACTATGTGAAATTTTTTGATAAACATGTTACTTATGAATCTCATGACCCTTAGTAAAGATTTGGAATAATTGTAGGTTGTCTAATAATTTAGTTATCAATCGTATTTGACCCAATAAATACAATTTATTTTTATTAGAGAGTGCTTCTCTAAGAAAAATGTAAAATACGTGATACTATAAATTTAGATTAATCGGATTTTAATACGGATATAAATACATGAAAAATAATCTCCTAAACCTACTCAACAACAACCACTTACCCTCACACAATATTACAACATATATAAAGAATCCTAAACCCAATTTTGAAGATCTCCTCTTTCTCATAGGATCCTCTTTTCTCTCTGTATAGAAGTTGTCATCTTTTGAAGAGATAAAAAACCACAGAGGATTTCAAGAAAATGGCTTTATCAAACACCATTTCATTATCATCATCAAAATCCCTTATTCAATCTCATCTCCTACACAACACTCAGCCACGTGTCCCCTTTTCCCCCACCACCCTCCAAAACAGGCTGCGCCACCCTATCTCCGCCGTACATGCAGCGGAGCCAGCCAATACACCTGTAGTAGCAGCCACCACAACAAAGACATTGAAACAAAAGTGGAGTATAGATTCTTGGAAAAGCAAGAAAGCATTGCAACTACCAGAATACCCTGATGAAAAAGAACTTGAATCTGTACTTAAGACACTTGAATCTAATCCACCACTTGTGTTTGCTGGTGAAGCTAGGAGTTTAGAAGAAAAACTTGGTGAAGCTGCTTTAGGCAATGCTTTTTTATTGCAAGGTGGTGATTGTGCTGAGAGTTTTAAGGAGTTTAATGCTAATAATATAAGGGATACTTTTAGGATTCTTCTTCAGATGAGTGTTGTTCTCATGTTTGGTGGTCAAATGCCTATTATTAAGGTAATCATGATTTGAATATTCTTGATAACTCTGTTAATGATGGGACTTTTGTCCGAGACAGGGTTTTGTCACATATCAAAATTTATTACCATTAGACCAAAGATTTGATTTTTTGCGATAACTCGCAAATAATTGGCTGGCCCCTCTACCGCGAATGTATAGTATATGTATAATTCATGTATATTTTGTACAATGCATGTCTAATCTATGTGTACCTGCTAGGAATATGTAAACAGTGAGTTTGGCTGGCTATTTGTGTAAAGACCCCTTCAATTTTTTGATAATTTGGTAGAGATGCTTTTCCACTTAAATTCCAGGCTTTTCTCTGCAGCACTGTTCCTGCGGCCCACGCCTTAGGCACACATCAAAAAGCGGAGTTTTTGCCATTAGACCAAACCCCTTAGGGCCAAAGATTTTATTTTTATGCCTCTCTAATTTATTAAATTATTGGCTGAAATTTGTGTTTTGCTGTTTCTGAATTCTCATTGTTGTGGATCTATGTAAATATGGTGTTAGTGTGTTTTAATATGTTTTCATTTTTAAACCTTGTCATAGAGTAATTTCATTATGGGATTTTCCAGAATATTTCATTGTACTATATTCTCACAAATTTCATAACTTTCAAAAATTTTAAATCGTTATACTATTCAACAACAACATACCAGTGAAGTCCCACAAGTGGGGTCTGGGAGGGGTAAGGTGTACACAAACCTTACCTCTACCTTGTGAGAGGTAGAGAGGTTGTTTCGGATAGACCCTCGCCTAAAGAAATCACTGAACTATTCAAATTTGTAAATTTTAATATGTTTTCTCTGTAAAGCTACTTTTTTGTAGGGAATGGTAGACAAAATCTCTTTCAAGCTACTTCAAACCACAATTACAATATTATTTTCCCTATCATTAATGTAATAAGCTTTGTATTCGGCATTTCATATGAAATGGAACCGAGGGAGTGCGTGTGTTACATATATATGAGCACATGTGTGTATATGTATACATATTTAATATATGTGTGCATGTATACATACATGTACAAACATATTATTTGCATTTGCAAGTTTTTGAGTTTATAGATTGTATAAAATTTGGTTTATTTGGATAGATAGATTGAAGATAATTATAAATTATAAAGAGCTTGTTGAGTTGAAAAAGATTCGTTTCCTTTTTCCATGGTTAATTGTAGGTTGGAAGAATGGCTGGTCAGTTTGCAAAACCAAGATCAGATCCATATGAGGAGAAGGATGGAGTGAAGTTACCAAGTTACAAGGGTGATAACATTAATGGTGATACATTTGATGAGAAGTCAAGAATTCCAGACCCTCGTAGGCTTATTAGGGCATACATGCAATCTGCTGCAACTCTAAACCTTCTTAGGGCGTTTGCTACTGGTGGTTATGCTGCAATGCAGAGGGTCACTGAATGGAATCTTGATTTTGTGGAAAACAGTGAGCAGGGAGATAGGTATGCAAATTGTAATCTTTAATTTACTTTTACCGCAGATTCTCTGTTCAGCAGTTAAGCTTGTGTTTATGTTGCTACCACATGTCTTGTCAAAAAAGAAAAATTGGTAAGAGTTCCTTTTTTGTGCTTGGTCTGTAGCATAGGACCTCAGTCAACTCTATATCATTCTAATGACTTCTCAATTGGACTTGGGCCTGAAATGCCAAGTTTTTGTTGTTACACTTCAAGTGTCGATTTGTCGCATATTTTTCGTGTAGATTGGGTTAGTCAGACAATTTTAAGTCTAATATGCTGATATTGGGGATGTTTTGCAGGTATCAAGAATTAGCTCACCGTGTTGATGAAGCCTTAGGATTCATGGCTGCTGCTGGGCTCACAATTGACCATCCTATAATGTCCACTACTGATTTCTGGACATCCCATGAGTGCTTGCTTCTTCCTTATGAACAAGCACTTACAAGAGAGGATTCCACTTCTGGTCTTTTCTATGATTGCTCTGCTCACATGCTTTGGGTTGGAGAACGAACCAGGCAACTTGACGGTGCTCATGTTGAGTTTTTGAGAGGAGTAGCAAACCCACTTGGCATAAAGGTATGTATAGCTTAAAGAAGTTGTACTAATTCACTTTATTTGCTTGCACAACATACTTGGCTGTTTGATTCATCTATGAAATAAAAAGTTTTCGGGCAAATTTAGAACTTATGAATCTTCACTATAACTCCATTTATTTATCACCCATTGGTAATTTTTGAAGTGTAATAATGCCATCTCAACAGCAAAATCTTTTTGGTAGACCAGTGGTTGTTTTCAAAATTTGTCTACAAATGTCTTTATCCATCAGGCTAGTATCTCCTCTCTTAAAATTACAAGCGGGGTTCTCTGCTTGGTTCCAAATTAGCATTACAATCATCATTTTCATTTCAATTTGTACTACTTTAAACCATCAAGATCATTTTAAGCTGGTTTGTGCAGATGCATGTGTCTTGCTTTCGGATCACGTCCAGTGAAATTTTGTTCAATATTGTTCAATGCTACAACCAATTAATGCCACGTGTCCCACTAAGCCGTTAAAAGCTGAGATCATTATGTACTCTATCCCAATAAATGGGATAAGAATTTTGAGAAAAAATAATAGTAAGAAAATGGTAAGGTGACAGCTGCCGTTAGGGAATTGTTTCATCACTCCAAAAGCAGGCAGTGGGACCCGCCATTTGCATTCTAAAAGTAAAGTGTGTGCATCCCAATATTTGGTCTCCACGGCCTTACGAGGTAATGATGAGTTTCATGCGCTTTAAGCCCAGCCCGCGCACGGTTAGGAATATTGGCCGCAATACCACCCCCTACCCTACCACCCATAGCAGTCGTCCGTCCTACAACCGCCCAAAAAGGAATTCATGGTATATTTTATTTTTGTTTTCATCATTATGAAAAGGATTTAACAATGATTTAACAAGGATTTAGCAATGATGATTTTTGTTTCATCTTTCTAAGGGATAACAACAGGTGAAACCATTGTCGATGGAATAAGGAGATGATTATGTCCCAACTCAACCTTAGTAATACAATACTTTCCGAATGACGGGTGTATTAATTAATATGAGCTTGACATCCCGTTCTAGTTTCTTTTTGTGAAATTTTAGCTTGATATATCATCATGACGAAAACCTTCCTCGAAACATGTGATCTTCCTTGGATTTAGTGTTCGCAAAGAGGACGTAAACACAAAAAGAAATTAGGTTATGTGACATCACAGAAGATCACATGTTTTAAGTAAGATTTTCGTTCTGATGATAATCGAAAATATCAAGCTAAAAATCTACGAAAAGAAACTAGAATAGGATATCAAGCTCATATTATTATTACTCGCCAGTCATCAAGAAAATATTGTTTTGCTAAGGTTGAGTTGGAACATAATCACATCCCCTTGTTCCAATGACAATGGTTCACTTGTTGCCACCCCACAGAAAGATGAAAACAAAAATCATCATTGTTAAATCCTTTTTACAATGATGAATACAAAAATCAGTTATACCATGAATTAGGATGCACACTTTACTTTTAGAATGCACATGGTAGGTCCCACGACCTTGTTTTGGAGTGATGAAATAGTGCACTAAACAGCAGCCGTCATCTTACTATTTTCTATGTTTTCTCATTTATTGCAATGGTACATAAAGATCTCAGTCATTAATGGCTTAGTAGGACACACGGTATTAATTGGTTGTAACATTGCTGCATTAATCAAAATTTCACCGGATAAGATCCCGACCCACGTTTTCCCTTGTTATCCTCCTTTCTTGCTTTCTTTCTTGTTTCTAATCAGTCACTATCGAAAAGGTAACGTGAGACACATTTTTGTGTGTGTACAACTTGTAACTATCACGTTCATTTTAAGCTGGTATGTGAACATAACGTTTTTCCCTTATCCTCTACCTTTCTTGTTTCTAATCCGTTACTATTGAAAAGGTAACATGACACACTTGTTTGTGTGTGTACAACTTGTATCCATATCAAGCTAGGGTCATTTTTGTCTCAATGTCTGTGTTCGTCAATCCTCTCCACCTCCGACTACCGCCAGCAAATATTTTAATTTTTTTTGTCTTTTGTTTTCTTATTCCAACATTGACCAATGCATATACCCTTCTGTACACTACCTAGCTCTAGCAGAATAACATCAAACACAAGTTTCAATAGTAGTTTTCTTCCGTAAGCAACTTTTTTATCAGCAATAAAGCCATCTCTTATGATCAACAAGGCTTAAATATCAAAAATTAGAATGAAAGCTATCTTGAAGTTGATGGGAGATGTGTATATGGGAGGGAATAACGGAGCATATTTTTCACAAAAATGAAGAGAATGAAATGCATTCAAAACTTTAGCCTTGGTCCATATTCCATAGATATAAAGGGAACCTATTATTTGTTTTTTGTTTTTTTTCATTTTGGTGGTGTTCAGGCCAGCTTACGTGCACCTCGACTAAATCAGATACCTGCCACCTCTTAGTAGCAACAGATACTAGATAACTCCACCTATCAATGCTTGGATAGATGAGAAGAAAGACCTAGTGTTTTTTGTCTCCGCTGGGATTCGAATATGATACTTCATGGTTTTCAATTCATTTCATTGACCACTAGACCACACTCCTGGGTGCTAAGGGAATGATAAGAGTTCTTTTTTTTTTCTTTTTTTTTGTTGGGTGGGAGTTGACCTAAAATAGCAAAAAGCACGAATGAAAGGGTTGGAGAGGGAACGGTGAGTAGGTTTAGTTGTTGATATGAAAAGACAAAGATGCCTATTCTACTAATATGTTAGTGAAACTTTTTAGGGCTATTATTAAGAACTAAAAAATGGGAGGGTGCTAACCTACTACAACCATATAATAGGTTAGCATTATACTCATTTTTTAGCCCTCTAAAATACCCCTAATAATAACATAACATATTGAACGGTTTTTTTGTCTCGATACCAGAAAAACTAAACCCATCTCTTATGTATCTCTTCAGCATATGGCTCCCTAGTCCCTCCTTCCTCTTTTATTTCTCTTTCAAGATTCCCTTTTTATAGCGTACTCTACAATTAGCCAATGTCTGAAAACGCGAAAGAGCATCGAGCAAAACAAAAGAAGTGAACGGTTAACTTAGAACCCCAATAGAAGAACTTATTTTCAGGATTGTAGCTCAAACATGTAAATTTACCAAGTTCATACAATCAACCAGCTAATTAAAAACCAATTACAAAATGCTTATGATAGTTGCATGTTTGTCTATGTATGAAGTGACAGACCTTGAGAAGTCATCATCACTTTTTGACTCCCTCTTCTATAATTTTCAATTAGGCCTTCATGAAATTACAGATTGGCTAGATTTAAAGACCCGGAATGTCTTTTACTTGTTGAAATGAAAAAATAGAACCTTTATAGAATATTTGGTAAGTAACATCAGCAGAAACTACTGGTTCCTTCTCATTAAAGTTTATTTCGAGCTTTTTGCTCTATTAGAATTTGAGGCTAGGAGGGAACATCGGAGATAGTCTGAAAATGATAGAGAAGATATTGGCAAGTTAGGTGAAAGACCAAAAAGTCCCTATTTGAATGAACTCTCTGTCTCTTGGGTATTTGGAGAACTATAAAATGGGTATATATATGCTAACCTATAATTGGTTAGCAAATATGATAGTAACATGTTAGCAATGATTTCACCTGGTTGATTGAAATACAAGCAAACAATTGCAGTAGCAGATTCCAAATTTCCAATAGTTGGAGGATCAAATGGTTGTGGTTTGATTATCGGGTCTAGGACTCTGGTAGAATGAAATATGGATTAAGGTGTTCCATTTGGGTAATGGTTAGTGCAAGTTTAAAGATTTACTCATATATATGTAAGGATTAGAATATGCGAAACTATTAAGCTAAGCTCATTTCATCACAGAAGTCTCACTATGAACGAATAAACATCATAGAGAAATGCAATGGTACTTTGGGAGAAGTTCTGTTGTGTGCCTCGCACAACTTACACTAGTTGTATGGGGCTTCTTTTTGTCTCACAAATAGGTAGTCCTAAATTCTTACACTTTTGGGTCCACCCATTTGTGTGATAAAAAGAAGCCTCATACAACTAATGTCAGTTGTGTGAGGGACAATAGAATTTTCGTACTTTGGGTGATGGAAAAAGTGGGGAACTGTTGTATGTGTATACAAATACATATATGCACCACCAGTCGGGTACACTTTGGGCCCCATCGTTACATAGTTCTTCAGGATAGACCCACAACTAGAAACAGTGACCCCATAAGACTGAAGAATAACATTGCACTAACCCAGACAAATTTGATGCAGTCCACCATGGTAATGAAGATAAAGATTTAGGAATGAGCCCTGATTCAGTTTCTTCGGATGTTCTGGACCCATGAATGTATAATATGAAAGACATGACAAGCAAGGACAATAATAACGACAGACAAGATAAGCAAGGTCACAATAGAGGCAAAGGATATAGAGAGTGCATCTATTTGATAAACCATGTGACGATTGGGGCCCAAAGTGTACCCGACTGATTTTGGAAATGATACGTCTATGTATATAAATATATATTCTTAATCCCAAAGCAGTTAGGGGTGGCTAAAACAACCAGCAGGGGAAAAGTGGCAAGCCCACTAACTACTCGTGGTATTCCTTGTTTCGAACTCATTTCAGGAATGTTATGCAAGAACTATACCAGTAGATCAAATGAGGGACCCATTTTTTGTATTAAAAATGTTACTCCCTCCGGTCCACAATATATGATGTTTTGGGTGTTTTCACACATTAAGAAAATCACCTTTTTAGCATTAATTAGTAATGTAATTGACCATATTAACCCCTTATCCAAGCTATTATTACCTAAAGTTTTGTTTTAAGTCATTTATTAGCAAGGGTGATATGGGAAAAAACCTTCTTGATTTGTGTAAAGATCAAATATTGTGGACCAAAAAAGTAGGCCAAAACATCATATATTGTGGACCGGAGGGAGTAGAGCTGAAAATAAAAGAAAATTAACCTTACTGAAGCACCCTTGAAAAGTTCTTAACATTGCTTGAAAATATTAGCCATGAAAATACTTTCTTTAGTCATGTCTGATGTCTATCTACAGCACCATTTGCTGTTTATTTCTCTTCGAATAGTAATCAACTGGATTTACCTGTTATTTGTATCTTTACCATATGAAATGCATTTCAGCTCTTTTGCCTCTTTTGTATATTTTTGAGATCTTACCCACTTGTCTTAGGCTCTTAGCCTAGCCATTTATGTCAGTTGCTTGAAAATGGTAATTCTATTGCAGGTAAGCCAAAAGATGGATCCAAATGAGCTAGTTAACCTTATCGACATTCTGAACCCAGCCAATAAGCCTGGAAGAATAACTGTAATTGTTAGAATGGGTGCTGAGAATATGAGAGTGAAGCTTCCCCACTTGATCAGGGCAGTTCGAAATGCTGGACAGATTGTGACCTGGGTTTGTGACCCAATGCACGGGAACACCATAAAGGCACCGTGTGGACTCAAAACCCGTGCTTTTGATTCAATCCTGGTAAGTTTCCTCTTTATGATTCTTGGGTAAATTTCTTGATTCGTACTGTAGACAAAAATCCTCTGAACTGCAGGATAAGATTAAAGTTTATCAGAATTATCAATTTATCATGTCCTTTCTCGATCTAGGTTCCCATTTAGAAAATAATTTAAATTTCTACTTATAGAAAATGTAAATTTTCTCTGGGTCTGGAGTGAATTCAGCTAGATACATTGGATTCTCTTAGGAGTGAAACGGATAGAGATTGGCTGCT
This sequence comes from Petunia x hybrida, assembly GCA_037355625.1. NCBI lineage: Eukaryota > Viridiplantae > Streptophyta > Magnoliopsida > Solanales > Solanaceae > Petunia > Petunia x hybrida. The sequence goes on along the minus strand of JBBBVM010000018.1, from coordinate 5,630,224 downwards.
CCCCGCGAAATGAGAGATGCTACATATGCATATATTTCAATGATGTAATAGTAATTTTTGCTAGATATGGGCAATGTTCTTAGAGACTTCCAACAGATAGCACGTATATTTGCTTCCCTAGAGGTAGACTGGTAGATGCTAAATATTGCCTAGAGGTAGATAGTATCTGAGTTGAATATTGTACTGAACTGGCAGGCTGAGGTTCGAGCTTTCTTCGATGTGCATGAGCAAGAAGGGAGCCACCCTGGTGGAATTCATCTTGAAATGACAGGGCAAAATGTGACTGAATGCATTGGTGGATCACGAACAGTAACATATGATGATTTGAGTTCTCGCTACCACACACATTGTGACCCAAGATTGAATGCTTCCCAGTCTCTTGAACTTTCCTTCATTGTGTCTGAGCGCCTACGGAAAAGAAGAATGGCGACTCAACGCCTGTAGGCTTCGGTAACCTGCCTCGTTTTTCATCTGCAGCCATCTTGTTCTCTTGGTATCCAATAAACTCAATACCAGCGATCCACCCTAATCTTGTACGTCTTCTCTGGGCAACTGGGCTGCTGTTTGGGACCAATGTTTCGTGTTATATATAGGCAGAGCAACTTGCCAGATCAGGTAAATCGCTTTCCTGCAGAGATCAATTGAAGCGAACAGCAAGATAAATTAGTCGACGCATCCAGTATCTCTTCTGTTTATTTAATTGGTTTCTACTGTAAGTACAAGGAGTTTTTGATTGACCTGGCAAGTTTAGGGTATAAAGGGGGTCAATGTTTTCCTTTTCTTGATGTATGTTTTTTACTTTTGAGTACTGGTTTTGCAGTGGAGTCTAATGTGTTTAACAGCCTTCTTGCCCAGTTAAGTTTTTCTCATTTTACCGCGATTAGATTGTATTCCTATTTCATAATTTCTTACCCGTTCTATCATGACATTTTCTCGGATCGCTGGAATACACTTGATCTGCAGAAGACAAAGTTCTAAATTTTCTTTAAAAAAATACATTTTGTTTGTTGAATAATTGCTAAAATGTCGCGAAGGCTCAATTTTACCGTCAGACACGTAAATCCTTTGATTGGCATTTTTATGTAAACAGGTGCATTTGTAGCCTAGTAGCCTATTGATTAATCGGCTTATTCCATGTTCTCTGAAGAAGTCACTCTTTCAGTAAATGCAATAGCTTAGAACAATTAGTAATTGTTTGGCCAATACGATTTCATGTTGATTAATTGTTTCGCGATTGGAAAAAATTTCTCTGTTCCTGATTTGAGGCCTCACTTTCTTTTTACTAGGAACACACCTTGAATGAGACCTTAGACCCATTAAATGCAATGATAATTTAGTTATATATGAGCTGTACACAAAAGTTCTATCATTTTACGAATACAAATGACAAATCTGGTATTATTACTAATATATTTTATCTCCAGGAGTGCTGCCATAGAAATAGAAAAATGATGGTATCACTCTTCACTAACCAGGTTATGTTATTTTAAGTCGATTATTAAAGAAGGCATGCGTTATCCCAAGGTTGTTATTTTTAGGTTATCCACCTTTATGTACAGTCAAAATTGAAAAATAACGATCCTAATGTTATACTGTAAAATCGAACACACTCATACGAGAGAAACAGTGTTTGGATGAAAACTCTTGCCTTCATTAATGAAGGGAGTCCCCTATTTATACAAGATACTCCTAGAGAAAACCTAAATCTAAACCTAACTTAAGAACCAAGTAAACCTAACGGGCTTGGCCCAATATACAATTTATATAATTAACCCATTTACATATCTAATCTATTTACAATATAACCTTCATTACCCCCCTCAAGTTGGAGCATGAGGGTTCCTAATGCCCAACTTGTTAAGGAAATATTCGAACTGGGCGCGTCCCAGCGCCTTCGTAAAGATATCAGCAAGTTGCGAGGTCGTAGGCACATAGCTGGGACGAATGATTCCTCCGATGATTTCATTCCGAAAAAAGTGACAGTCGACTTCGATGTGCTTAGTGCGCTCGTGAAAGACAGGATTCCGAGCAATATGTAACGCCGCTTGACTGTCACACTTCAAATTCATCGGAGAATTGTGATCGATTCCAAGGTTCCATAAAATCCCTTTCAACCACTTCAATTCACACACAGTCATTGCCATCGATCTATATTCTGCCTCGGCGGAGGACCTCGACACGATCTGTTGCTCCTTCGTTCTCCAAGATATCGGTGAGTCTCCTAATGACACATACCAACCGATTAACGATCGACGTGTCAACGGACAGCCTGCCCAATCAGAGTCACACCACCCGTGCAGTCTCAGATCACACTGAGAATTAAATACGATGCCTTGTCCCGGACAGCCTTTCAAATATCGAACAACCCTAAGTGCCGCTTCCATATGCTCAATACGGGGACTCTGCATGAATTGCGACAACACATGCACACTATAGGACAAATCTGGTCGTGTAAAACACAAGTAAATCAATCTTCCAACCAGTCGCCGATATCGTTCAGGATCTTTGATAAAACGACCAGTCGCAAGTGCCAAGCGATGGTTTTGTTCTATTGGTGTACCAACCGGTTTTGCCCCCAACAAGCCTGCTTCCGATATGATATCCAATGCATACTTCCTCTGACACAAGAAGATTCCTTTCGGAGCCCTTGCCACTTCAACTCCCAAGAAGTATTTCAAGGCACCTAAATCCTTCATATGGAAACACTTCGAGAGATATAACTTAAAAATTCGAATTGCCTTCGAATCATTACCAGATATAATTAGATCATCCACATAAACGAGCACATTTAAATGCACATTTCCCTTCTTCATCGTAAATAACGAGTAATCCGAATATGATTGTCGAAACCCATATTGCTTAAGTGCAGCAGACAACTTCGCAAACCAACATCGGGGAGCTTGTTTTAATCCATACAATGATTTTCGAAGGCAACACACAGTTCCTCTCCCCGTCATACGATGTCCCGGAGGCAGTGTCATATAGACTTCTTCGTGAAGACCACCATGCAGAAATGCATTGTGCACATCCATCTGATGCAATTCCCAATTTTTGGCAGCTGCTACGGCCAGAAAAACTCGGACAGTCACCATCTTTGCAACAGGTGCAAATGTCTCCGTGTAATCAACTCCTTCGATTTGATGATTCCCAAAAATCACCAGTCTTGCTTTGTACCTTTCAATAGTTCCATCCGAGTTGTACTTTATCTTATATACCCATCGGCATCCGAGGGCCTTCTTCCCCGTAGGTAAGCAAACTAGCTCCCAAGTTTTTTTCGCCTCCAATGCCTTCAATTCTTCCCCCATGGCTGTTCTCCATTTTTCATTTTTCACCGCCTCCGAATAGGAGGCAGGCTCATGTCCTTGCGTTATAGCTGCAAGAAAACTCACATGTTTCGAAGAAAAATTATCACAATTGACATAGTGTGCTAGAGGATGGGGCTTACCAGAGGGTTGTTGAGGAGCGAGTGAACAATCAGACTTTCGAACACAGGACGATACCCGGTGACTCATCTTTTGGACCGTATTCGTAACAAAGTCTCTCAACAAGATATTTTCTTTCTTAGTTCATTTTCCACGACCCATCTCTTCGGGTTCAACTTCGGGAACAACTTCAGGTTCAGCTTCCGGAGTTACCACTTCAGGTTAAATTACCGGAGTCATGACTTCGGGTTCAACACCCCCCTTCCTTGCACACTCTCCTCTTCCTCCCCCAATGCAACGGTGACAGGAACCGTATCTTGTGTCCGTTTATCGACCTCAGTCTCCTTGGGTGCGAACGGAAATTTCTTTTCGTAAAACACCACATCCTTCGAGAACACAAACTCCTTTGCTTCCAAATCGTACATTTTCCACGCTTTCTTCCCATTTGGATAACCCAAAAACACACATCGACGACTCCTACTTTCAAACTTGTCACTTGTTCGTCCTTGATTGTGAGCATAACATAAGCAACCGAACACCCTCAAATGATCATAATTCGGTGTCACACCCATCAAGATATCGTAAGGTGTCTTCCCATTCAACAACTTAGTGGGTGTCCGGTTAATCAAATAACATGCCGTCATCATACATTCTCCCCAGAAGTCAATCGACAAATTGGCTTGAAAACGTAGCGCCCGTACCACGTTTAAGATATGTCTATGTTTCCGTTCAACTCTACCGTTTTGCTTGGGTGTCCCCACACAAGAAGTTTGGAACAAGATCCCTTGTTCGAGAAAATACCCTCTCAAACTTACAAATTCGGTTCCATTATCACTCCGAACGCACTTAACCCGTTTATTGAATTGTCTTTCTAGCATTGCAAAGAAACCTTTCAATTTTTGTCCGACCTCTTTCTTATCAACTAACAGGAACACCCAGACTCCTCGGGAACAATCATCAACAACAGTAAAAAAATATGATGCACCAAACGAAGACTCAGTTCTGTAAGGACCCCACAAATCACAATGAACTAAATCAAAAGGTTCAGCAGCTTTATTATTACTCAAAGGGAATACATTTTTAGTTTGCTTTGCCCTGAGGCATACATCACATGCCTTTTCTTCTAAGCTACCTTTCCCACTATCTTCTAAGACTGAAAGAGATTTTATTACTTGCATCGAAGGATGTCCCAACCTTTGATGCCATAAATCTACCACATCGACCTTCACAGCTTTCACCACGGGTATCGTCCGAAAGTAGTAGAGTCCGTTCTTTTGTTCACCCGCTCCAATCAACTTCCCCGTAGCCCGGTCCTGCATAACACACAAATCATTAGTGAAATTTACATTGCAACCAACTTGATTAATTAATTGAGACACAGAAATCAAGTTGCAAGTCATTTCGGGCACATATAACACTCCGTGAAGAACCATGTCTTCGTTAAATCTGATGGATCCTTCCTGAGTCGCCATCGTACTGCTTCCGTTCGGTAAACCTACCGGAAACTTTGGTACTGTTCGTAAATTCTCCAAAACACTTATCTGACCGGTCATGTGATTTGACGCCCCCGTGTCAATAATCCATGAAGGATGAATTTTCTTACCAATCGATGGTTCACTTGTGCTTGCCTTCTCCTTTTTCAGCAAATCGAACAGTATCTGCAACTGATCACCTGTTATTCCGGACAGGTTAGTCTGTCCGGGCACACTCATGTGTCAGTTTTCTCCATTCTCGAGCTCAGCCTAAGCAGCATTTGCTCGATTATTGCCACGTCCTCGACCAGCATTGGAACCAGACTGTTGATGTCAACGACCTCTTCTACCTCTGTTACCTTCAGCTCTTCCTCTACCACGTCCTCCATTCAAAGTACCTTGCTTCGGATAATGCACCCACCCCTCCGGATAGCCAGTGACTTCATAGCAGCGTTCCGGAGGATGTCCTCCTCGATCACACAAATGACACTCCTTATAGCCTGTCTTCGGTGGCTGTGATCGTTGTGCAGCAAACGCTGTCACCTCCCCTCGTTCTTCCTGAGTTCGTGCCATCCCTTTGACCCGTTCATCTTGGATTACCTTTTGATAGACTTGATTCATCGATGGCAACGAATCCTGATCCAAGAGATTGGAACAGACAGTTCCATAAAGACTTTCATCGAGGCCCATAAGAAATAAGTGAACCCTATCATCTTCCCTTTTCTTCTCCAGTGCAACCGTTAGATTGCAAGTGCATTTTCCACACGAGCAAGTTGGAAACTTGTCACAATTCCCTAGTTCTTCCCACAACATAGCCAGTTTTCCATAGCAAGCAGCAATAGTTAATCCCTTTTGCTTACAACCGGCCAAAGCCGCTTTTAATTCCTGAATCCGAGGTCTGTTTCCCACGGAGAAACGTTCTCGAATACTCTCCCACAGATCTTTTGCCACTTCCATGTGCGATATGGTGGTCCGAAGAGTAGGCTCGATCGAATTCCTAATCCATGACACTAGAAGAGAATTGATAGTCCACCAGTCCTTATAATCGATCGACTTTTCATCGGGCATCTTGATCGATCCGTCAACAAAACTAAACTTCTTCCTTGCACGCAGCGCCATTCTAACCGACCGCGCCCATTCCTCATAGTTTTCACTGGTCAACTGGACCTGCGTGATAATCAAATCAGGATTATCATTTGAGGTGATATCGTACGGAGAGATTGTCTTCCGTACGACTGCAACATCACCTTTTGGAGCCTCTATTACTTTTCTACTTGAAGAGTTTCACGATGGCTCTGATACCATGTAAAACCGAACACACACACACGAGAGAAACAATGTTTGGGTGAAAACTCTTGACTTCATTGATGAAGGGAGTCCCCTATTTATACAAGATAATCCTAGAGAAAACCTAAACCTAAACCTAACTTAGGAACCAAGTAAACCTAACGGGCTTGGCCCAATATAAAATTTACATAATTAACCCATTTACATATCTAATCTATTTACAATATAACCTTCATTATATACTAAACATGATATATATAGGATTAGCCCGTATAGTTAAAATCTCAGCCAACTATTAGGCACAAGATGTGCGGAGTCATAAAATTGTACAAAGGGATTCAACAGTGTGGTAAAGGAAAAAGAAAATCATTCGTTATTTTCTCTATTTGCACATTGCCCTGCCAGTTGATAATAAAATGAACATCGCGCCAAGTCAACATGAAAAACTAACTTAAATGGAGGAGAATTGAGTGGGCACTAAATCGAAAAACCCAAAGTACCGAACCGAACTAATTCGGAACTTCAGGTTCGGTACTTTGATTTTTCGGTTCAGGTTCGGTCTAGGAAATTTTAAAACTTTGGTCTTCGGTTCGATCTTCAGTTTCGGGTATTCTGGAACTTCGGGTACCGAAGAACCGAATAATCTGAAGGATTTTTTGTTTAAAAAAAAATCAAAAACTTCAGATAATCATTGTCACTCAATACTAGCACATAGTCCGAAAAGTTAACATTTATTCTGTTCAGATGCTTAATATGATAAAACTATTATTACTAGTATTTAGTATTTCCTGATATCTCATTGTTTTTCACAATAAGTTATATATAGATCTCTGCACCATCCATATCATATACTGTACCCAGAACTATCCATTTTAAAGTTCCTTTTTGGGTTAATTTCTCTAGTAATATTTAGAGATCAGTAACGCTCGGCTAGCAGGAACTTATGCATGAGCGCAAACTATATAGTGAGTGATAAAGCAAACATAAAAGCAGGAATGGAAATGCTTATAAAGAAAATAATTTGAAGAAAAACTGATCACTACCATAGGCTATGTAAAACTGAACAAGGTTTCAGTTAACTCATTCTTTATCATGTACTCCCTCCGTTCCAAAATGATTGTCACAGTTCGGATTTCGAGAGTCAAACGAGTTTAGCTTTGACCGTAATATTTTTATATGTCTTTTAAATATTTTGAATTATTAATTATTGTGACTTATAGTACTTTTTATGTAGTTTCTAAATATATAAACATCGTTTCAAAAAACTTAAAGATTATATGTTTAAATTCACGGTCAAAATGAACTCGTTTGACTCTCGAAATCCGAACTGTGACAATCATTTTAGAACAGAGGGAGTAACAAATTGTTGATCATCATGTGTGGGGTACATGTATTAACTGATAAGTTGCTTACTTCCGACTAAATATTCTTGTTCGGCCTTTTTTTTTTGGGCTATAAATTTTGGTTTAAACTGAACAACCGATGTACCGAACCGAATACTGAACTAAAAAACCGAACCGAATCGAAGTATAAAAAATTACGAATTTTTCTACACTTCAAACCGAACCGAAGACCGAAGTACCTAACCGAAGTTTGAATAAAACCGAACTGAACACCGAACGCCCACCCCTAATCAGGGGCGTATCCACTAATGCCTTACGGGTGTCATCCGACACCGCTGAATCCAATTTTTTTGTTAAATATGTATATATAATATTAAGCTAAACCAGAAAATTACCTATAAAAATAGAGAATGACATTAATGCAATAATAGGAATAGTAGTTGAGTTGGTATAACCACATGCATTTAAATTCCAGAGTCTAGGGTTCAAATCTCAAGACTGGTAGAGCTATACTTTTTTTTAAATATATTCCGACACCATTAACAAAAATTCCTGCATACGCCACTGCCCTTAATTGCCCAAGCAATATAAAGAGACCAACTACTCTTCCCATAATTGATGTGGGAAAATCAACCCTCCCCCTCCTTCCCCGCGCATACCTAGGCCTGGCGCCATGATAAGTTGTAGATTTGGATACGACTGTTTTCCAATTTATGTAAATTATTTATTTCGTCAAATTATCAAAATTTCAAAATTAATATCACTATTGAGCCTTAGAGTTGTTTGATTCATAACTGAATATGAAGAGCGATTGTAATTTTTTACAAGATTTATATATACACCGACAATATAAAATATAACTAAACTATTAATATAAGTTTACCAGATAAGAGGTTGTTGTGGTTTACCATTTGAGGTCTACCAATCCATGCTACGTTACTGATCAATGTAGAAATTAAGTTACATATAATTAGCTTTTCCATCATTCAGTTTTAATTTATTTTTAAATCACTATCAAAATATAAAATTAAACTGTTACAGTATTAAAACGGATGCATAGCGAATATATATGCAGAGGGGAGTCGAAATGATTGGAGACACAAGACAGGTATGTACATGTAACATGTATATGCATAACACTGTAATAATGTGCATATTTTTAAGTATTAGTATATCATAAATATCTTAGCATGCAGTGACCAGTAAGTTCCTCCCTTCTCTAACTACTATTCGCCATATTTTCTTCCCTACCCCTCAACCTCCACATAAGGGATCACGAAATATTATATGCTATATATTGTATATATTGTACTACACTTATAACGCCGACATCAGCTCCTCCCCCACCCAAAAAGAGAAAAAAGGATCTTACTATATATGCATGGATTCCCCAATTGAAGTTCCAAAAAACCTCTCAAAAAAGAAAGAAAGTGATCCATTGATGGCTAACAAAATTTCATCGAAAGGAGATGATGATCATGGCATATACTTAACGTGGAAGGACTTGTGGGTGACCGTGCCGGATAAGAAAGTCGGTCGCCGGCCGATACTGGAAGGGATCAGTGGCTATGCTCAACCTGGTGAAGTCTTGGCTGTTATGGGTCCTTCTGGCTGTGGCAAGTCTACTCTTCTTGATGCATTGGCAGGTACTTTCTCCGTTTCATTCTATATGACGCTTGTCCCCTACTTAATGTTTTCAACAAAAAATGTCACAATTTTGTAATAGAAATTACATTCTCATGTTACTCCTAATGCATGATATGTTTTTATAGCTATAAAAGCGGCATGTCATGTAAGGACAATGAGTTCACACGATATTTTTGATATGTCAAAAATCTTCATTGTTTTTTTAAATTGCATGCACTGTCAATACATGATATAAAATGAAAGTGTATCCTTTAACCAAAGGTCAGATTATTACAATTCTAGGCAATGTTGATCTGATCAGACTAGTAAGTAAAGTTGAATCCCTATATATCTACATTCAATGCTAGATAATATTTGACAAAAGTTATTCGAGATGTTGGAACAACAGTTTTTTTTTGCTGTTGAAAAGAAAAATTAAAGAAGGAAGAATTTTGATATATATGTTATCGATTTAGCATGCATCAATAGTATGGAAATGAATCTTATAAAATAGAAGTAACATGGAATATATGTAGAATTCATTGTAAGAAATCAATCAAACTAAGACTGACAACATGAATTCTCCACTTAGAATAATATGCTAAAATTGATGAAACTAGCTAGTTATCATGCCTCAAGCTAAGATACAAAAATGGGATTTACTTTTTTTTTTTTTCATTTCCGTTTTCAATTTCAAATAAATAAGCAAATATATGTACGTGTGTGAAAATTGGTTGATTTCTCTCCACTTAATTAAATTACTGTATTAACTCAAAATCCTCCCCACCTTATAATTTCTTTAGGTTATATCTAAGAAAATGTAAATTACGTTCTATTATCTTCTTCTTTTCTTTTTTGGTTATTTTAGTCAATCATTTCTTTTTATTGATTTTTCAAAAATGTTTTTTTTTTCTTTTTGCCTTTGCACTTTTTCTATTTATTGCACTGATATAAAGATAGTCTCCTATATTGAGTCATGGGTTACAGCAAAGGAAGTTTCTTCAATTTAAAATTCAGACGTCTTATTTCTTTCAAATATCATCTTAAAAAGAGTATGTTTTTCTTTTTTTATTGCTCAAAGGATACCAAAGGGGATGATTTGGGTGGGAGGGTAGATATAATATTTGGTGAGCTAGTCCAACAAACTGACGAATTTATGGTTGGTGACCAAGGCGTATCACTTTTTAAGATACAAAAATAGTCTAAGTATATTACATCACTCGATATCTTTTCCTAGTACACAGAAGGTGTAAACTATTAATTAAGAATACCTGGGTGATATCATTTTCGGAAATTATACTTGCATTATGAAAGTCGGCTTATATACTAAGTAGGTTAGCGGCTTATCCCCAAAGCTAGTAGTCATTACTATGGATAAGAAAGTGATTGGATTGTTAAATAAGAAAGACGTTAGCCAAAAACTTGTATGTTAGAATATTCAATAGAACAAGAAAGAAGAATGCGTTACGGTGGACACTACAAATGTTTGATTTTAAATAGTAATCGTGATGAATGTTAAATCTAATTAAAGGCTCAACGGGCAATTCAACTAACTGGGAGTGGAAGTCATTGCTATGAGAGAAAGCCATTAAGAACGAAAGGATTTTATTCGTACCAGTTTAAAAAGTATTATGGATAAGGGAGGGTCAAGGTTACGTTGAAATTAAATGTTATTATTCATTTCGAGTATTGCAAGATAAGATTTTATAAGCTGCATATATCCTACTCTACCTGCATTAAAACTCAGTGGTAATAGTACTATTTTATGTTCATTAAAAAATAAAACCAACGACTAATGTACAAAAGTTACACATAGCCAGAACTTGGGAATTTAACATTAGTTTATGAATTTAAAATGCAATTAAATTTTTGTACATATATATTTAATAGGAGTAAATTTTAAACTAATGTACAAAAGTTACACATAGTCAGAACTCGGGATTTTAACATTGATTTATGAATTCAGAAGGGTAAGTAGCATGCATTGACGGTAGGATGAAAAGACATTGCTTTGGCGTCCTGCGTCGACATGTAAATGCACCTATTCGTAGATGTGAAACTATTGGAGAGTGAATATATGTGTTATAATGAAATCAATTACTCCCTCCGATCAATTTTATTTGATTTTTTAGCCTATTCTTTTTGGTCCATAATATTTGATCTTTTCGGAAATCAGGACACAATTTTACAATATCACCCCTTGCTAATAAATGAGTTTAAAAAAAATGATAAGTAATAATAGCTTGAATAAGGGCTAATATAGTCAATTATATTGCTAATTAATGCTAAAAAGTGATTTTCTTAATAAAACACCTAAAAAATTAAATAATATGGACTGAAGGGAGTAATTAAGAAGACATAAAATTACGTGAAAGTTGTCTCGAATGACCTTCAATTTCTTGGAATCAATGCTCACTCAGCTAAAGACATGACACAATATAATGAGAGATAAGGATCCATATAGGTAATATTTATTAGTTGCATAACAAAATTAATTAAAATTAATTGAAAAAATATTGTCAACGAGGATTTATTTATTTAATACTCCCTCCGTCCCAAATTAGTTGTCGCCTTTAGCTTCTTCATGCCCATTAAGAAAATCATTAAATAGAGTGTGTGTTTTACTATGTTACTCCTATTTAATGTTTGACTATTAAATTTTATTGAGAATTTTTTTAATTATTAAGGGTATAGTTGGAAAAGACTAACAATTTTTGTCTTGAAATCCTAAAGCGACAACTAATTTGGAACACATCATTTTTCCTAAAACGACAACTAATTTGGGACGGAGGGAGTAACAACTTATTTGAAATTGAGGCGTTGTTTTTATGTGTACTAATGATTGACGTGTGAATTTGGCAGGAAGGTTAGTTTCCAACACAAGACAAAGTGGAGATATACTCGTCAATGGCCGCAAGCAATCATTAGCTTTTGGAACTTCGGTAAGAACAATTGTACAATAATTATCACTTAATTAAATGGAAATGCAATCAAGCATTTGTTTCCTTTATTGCATGATAGCCTCTTTCGAATTGGAACTTCATTTTAATTCGATACATGAACTTCAGTACTTTTCATTGACTACTTGTCAAATTTATGACTGTCAAGTCTAATTTCTTACATGAAACAACCACGTGACTCTCACATGACATGTCTCTAAAGGTATTATTTTTATGTTGGGATTTTCCTTTTTTTTTTAAAAAAGAGAGAGAGAGAGAGAGGGACTGCATGAGGATTTCTGGATCCGGCTCCTCTCCATTACACTTTCTCTCAATTTCCTCAAGTACACATCTAGATGAGTGACATATATCAAATATATATTTTAAAAATCAAAATTAACTTAATTTAACTAGCATCTTAATCATAGTTAAGAGAATAAGTTTTGGAAACTATTCCCTAATTTTGGTAAGCTATATCAATCTCTCCAAAAACTTTGGTACTCATTTTAGTATCACTAGTTTCATTTAGTAAATTAATCCAAAATTGTTAAACTTACCTACCCATGGAAGGTATAAATTGTTAGAACTAAAGTGTAGATTAAACTACAATTACCCCAGGACCTATCATGTAAAATCACCAAGAATAATAATAATAATAATATTAGATGCGGAAGCGTACCTGAATCTATAGGAATGGGTGGAGTCCTGCCGTCTCGCGGTTAGGTCTTCCAAACCATTACGTGGGGTGGCTGTCACTCTTCAAGAAAACCCTCATCTGGTTTGGGGACCATAACCCTATTTATAGTTGCATACACTTTATGTATTTCTAATTAAGCCCATCATTTAATTAGAATATACATCCGGGTATCTACACATAAGACTCATACTTTATGAGGTATTTAATTAGGCCCCTCAACTTTAAACTTTAGTAGATCACTTTAATTGGGCCAACCTTTAATGATAGCAGTCAACATACAATTATTATTGATATATACATATGTATGTGTAAGTCCATAAATTCTTACAATCTCCCACTTGGACTACACATATATACACATAGCCTTATAATTGTATATCACCTTATGAGCTCCAAATATTTGCTATCATAAACTGAAGTACCTCTAAACAATCTCGTCCATCAATCATGTCAACATAGAACCAAGGCGGCTTTCGCTGCATTTATATCGCAACTAAACCTTCCTTGATCATGTATACCAACATAACCAAATGACATAGATCATGTATGGATGCGTAGCGTGGAAATTACATGTAATGTGATCTAGACATGCCTATTTCCAACTGGTCCAGCCGAAAAACAAGTCAGACTAATCCTACAACAAACACGGTTAAGAAAATATCTTTATGACTTGCAGCTCTACTTAAGAAACAACTATTTGTAATTAATTATTGTATTATTTCTTCTTTATCACCGTAACCGCAACTTCCTTATTCTTTATGTACTTTATTGAAATATGATTTATCAAGAGTGTACAATTTTTATCTTTTCATTCTTGACAAATTTCTTTTCGATTTTGGACATAAATTTCTTAATTGTTAAAATCTTGTTAGGCATAGTGCCCCTGAATGTTTCTGAAATAGCTTTCTTCATGACAGTCACATACATGCATTTTGATCTCTCCCATCTTTTTATCTCCCTCTTTTCTTCAGAGGTACTCTTATTTTGTAAAAAAAAAAAATGATGGAGAATTCATCTGTAATGTCATGTCAAGATCCGTGACTTCGAGGTTGTTGTAAGTTCTCTAGTCACAATTTAAGGTTAGTGCCATTTAACTTAAAAATTTGAGGGGATGTTGACTGTAGCTAAATTAGAGAACAATCCAATAGCAAAACAAGCTCACATAAGACTTAAACCATACTGAAAATAAATTTGAATAAAGGTAAACCCAATCTCAAGATACCGGATACTCCATTAATATTTCATCTTTGGACAAAATATAAAGTTGTAAGTGATATCCTGGCGTAGTAATCAAATACTGATAACCAAGAACATGTCGAATATTAAATCTTCCTTTGCGCCGATTTATCATTCACACGTAAAATCAAATAATTATCACATGTTTATTACCACAAAAATGCACATGCAATTCTGTTAAACATTGACTTTCCTTTGGGCCGATCAATATTCACATAGGTTACATGTACACAACCTTTTATATTTCAAAACAAATAAATTTCCACAAGAGAGGTCACTTTGGCGACATCAAATTTCAATTTATTTATCTCAAAATATATATACCAATAGTCAAATTTAAATTCACCAATATTGAAACATATATAGTCTCAAGTCTAACCAAAATGGTGGGCCCCAAAATCTAAATTAACCAGAAACTTGAATGGCTGTAGTATCTACTTTTAATGATTAATAATGATTAATCTAAAATATTAATACACCAAACAAAATGGTTAAAGAACCAAAGCTTTCTGCAGTTCAATTGTCGCACACGCATGACCAGTTCAATTGGCAGTGGCTTTTCCCATTCTTTATTTATTTAATACTAATAAAGTTTTAGACCATTCAAGTAAATAAAAATTACTTTATAGCTTCAAAAATGGGTATTCCGCCAATCATAATTATTACGGGCAACCATAAGCAAATTAAGCTGATACTAGTCCATCCATTCCTTTATTTGACATACAAGAAATTAACCCGAAAGAAATTACTTCAAGTTTTTTTTTTTTTTTTTTTTTGGGGCAGAAAATACAAAAAGAAATAGATTCCCTGAACTTAAACTTTTTTAGTGCCGCAAGGTCACCCATAATCCGCAAGTATTCTTCTTAATTCTCTTTTGACTACTAACCTCAATACCTAAAAGCCATTTGATTTCGTTGGCTTTCTAGGGCAGAAACAGCCCCAAAACTTAGTACACCACAAAAGGCCATCAAACATGATATTATTTTCAAACATAATTAACAGAAAAGAATCTCAATGATCTGACACGATATAGGCTCCGATACCACTTGTTAGAACTAAAGTGTAGATTAAACTACAATTACCCCAGGACCTATCATGTAAAATCACCAAGAATAATAATAATAATATTAGATGCGGAAGCGTACCTGAATCTATAGGAATGGGTGGAGTCCTGCCGTCTCGCGGTTAGGTCTTCCAAACCATTGCGTGAGGTGGCTGTCACTCTTCAAGAAACCCCTCATCTGGGGACCATAACCCTATTTATAGTTGCATACACTTTTTGTATTTCTAATTAAGCCCATCATTTAATTAGAATATACATCCGGGTATCTACACATAAGATCCATACTTTATGAGGTATTTAATTAGGCCCCTCAACTTTAAACTTTAGTAGATCACTTTAGTTGGGCCAACCTTTAATGATAGCAGTCAACATACAATTATTATTGATATATACATATGTATGTGTAAGTCCATAAATTCTTACATAAATAAGATAAAAAAATCTGTAGAAATGTTTTTAAGAAAATTGAGTTAACAAGAAGTTTAAAAATGTATTATATCACACATCGGGAAGTAACAGTAGAAGTGAAGCTAATGTGGTGTAATGATCCACTTAGTATTAATATAAAAATGGGAGAATTACACATATATACAACCTTAACACTAAAATTACAAAACATACCAACATTATACCACTTTACAAAAAATAACAATACTTTTTTTACATAATATATACAAAACTCATTTAAAACATACAAATTAGGGTTTTAACCCTCTCCCTTGTCCACTGCTACACTGCTGCTACGCCACCAGCCACCGGCAGCCGGTCGCCGCCGGCCGGCGGCGGCAGGTGGCCGGATTTGTATTTTTTTTATTTTTTTTTGTTTTTCTTAGATCTACAAAATGAAACATACAAAATATACACATATATACATATGAAACTTTATATAATTTATTATTTCGTATTTACTCATAGTCAAACATACACAATATACAACAATATACACAAACATACAAAAATATACAAAAAAAAAAACAACATACAAACTATTTATTACTTCATACATACACATACACAAGCATAAAATAACATACACATTTATACAACAATATACACATACAAAAGTGGAGATTATATATCTATATACAAAAAATACAAAGGCATACGTTTTTATATACAGAAAATATAAAAAGGCAGATCTGAATATGTATATATAAAATATAGATATATACATAAACATACACATATATACACATACAAAAGCGAAAAAAATAAGGAGATCTGAAATTATATATATAAAATACAAATATATACATAAAAATACGCATATATACACATACAAAAAGGAAAAAAGAAAAAAATGACTAAATCGTGAAAACCCACCGGAAAACCACCGAAAAAACATAGATCCGGGCATTCCACCACTGCAGTGCAGCGGCGCCGCCGCGAGGAGCAGCGCCGCTGCACTGCGGTGGTAGCAGCGCGGCGGCAGTTAGCTTGAGAGAGGAGGACGGGTAGTTGGAAGAGGGAGGGGGACGGTGGTTGTAAGATGGAAGGGATGGAGGCAGCAGTATTGGTGGCGGGAGAGGGAGGGAGATGGTGGTGGGTGGGTGGAGGAGGGAGGAGAAAGAGAGAAGGGGAGAAATTAGGGTTTCATGTTTGGGAAGGGGGTAATGAGAAATGGGAAAGTATTGTTATGTATTGGTATGTATTGTAAATAGGAAAAAGTATTGTTATTTTTTGTAATATAGCTATTAGGGTAGTCATGTGGTGTAAATTTTTCCATAAAAATCTATTTTATCATAATGAAGCATGATTTTCAAGTAACAAGGGAAATAAAATTGAAGTATTGAAATAATCTGTGACAACAGTATCTAATTTAATTTGATGCCTTTTAACTTAGTTAATATTTACAAATATATGAAATGAGCTTGGGTTCTGTGGGGTGGGGAGGACGGGAGGTGGGGGGAGGGACAATAGGGCGTTTACAGATTTTTAGATGTAAAATTTGAAAAGCTAAATTTATGATAATAATCATAATATGGGGAGATTGACATAGCATACCAAAATTAGGGAATAGTTTCAAAAACTTATCCTCTTAACTATGATTAAGATGCTAGTTAAATTAAGCTAATCTTAACCTTTAAAATATATATTTGATATGTCTTATTTATCTAGATGTTTACTTAAATAAATAAAAAAAAAGTGTAATGGAGATGAGCCAGATCTTTATATTTCGATTGTTGCTTACGATGAAATACCTATTATACCTTAGTCGCATATCATGATCTTGATGTTCACTATGCGAAAATCTTGTAGTAAGTTTGCGCCAAAACTAAAAACTGGAATCATGAAGACACTAGAGTAATGTTGGGTTCATCAACTTTTTCTCGATCAATTTATTGCATTATTTTGTGGCAACAAATGATAAGTTTTCTTCTCACGAATATAATTTAACGTACATATACAGACAGGGTAAGGTTTTTTTTTTTTTTTTTTTGTTTTTTTTTTTTTTAACAACAACCAGTGTTAATAAATTATACCATTAATTATTAGTTTCTGATTTTCTGATCGATTAGGTTACTATAGTACTTATCATAAAGATTTACCTATACTATAATTACCTTATACTAAGTGATTGAATCGTGTATATTTCTTTAACACGTTGGTGCATAAATAAACTTCTTTTCACAGGCATATGTAACTCAAGATGACACACTTATGACAACATTGACTGTAAAAGAAGCTGTTTACTATTCAGCTCAGCTGCAACTTCCAGAGGCAATGACATTATCTGAAAAGAAAGAAAGAGCAGAAGCAACCATAAAGGAAATGGGATTGCAAGATGCAATGAACACAAGAATTGGAGGATGGAGTCTAAAAGGTCTAAGTGGTGGACAAAAAAGAAGAGTTAGCATTTGTATTGAGATCTTAACACGCCCAAAACTTTTGTTTCTTGATGAGCCAACTAGTGGTTTAGATAGTGCAGCATCTTATCATGTCATGAATCGAATTATCAAAATTGCACAAGAAGATATGAGGACAGTTGTGGCATCTATTCATCAACCTAGTAGTGAAGTTTTTGAGCTTTTCGATAACCTTTGCCTCCTATCTTATGGTAAAACTATCTATTTTGGTTCTAGTTCCGCAGCAAATGAGGTAAAGTTAAAAAACTGTAGTCTTGAAATATATTTTCAGTCATACTCTAAGGATTGACTTATATACATACATATATATATATATATATATATATATATATATATATATATATATATATATATATGAATCTCATCATCTTATATCTGATCGCAGTTTTTCGCAATCAATGGTTTTCCTTGCCCATATCTGAGGAACCCATCCGATCACTATCTTAGAACTATCAACAAAGATTTTGATGTAAGTCATTAAATATATCATTGTTTCATTTAATATGGCACTATTATTACTATTTGCAAAGTCAGAGATATTCATTTGATCGTCACTTTTTCCTATATCTTTTGAAGATGTCGATTTATTAACTATCTAGACTTATAGTACTATTTATGAAGTTTTCAAATATATGTAAGGTTTATTTCAAAAGCTTGAAGAATCAATTTCGAATTCACTCAAAATTAAGTAGTTTGATCCTCGTACTTATACATCAAGCAATTAACTTTATATGCAGTTTTGGTTCTGAATAATTGAGAACAATTAAGTGTATGTTTGAAACATTGTTTTATTGCATGAAGGACATTGAGGAGGGATATGGAAAAAATATAAGCTCCGAAAAAGCAATTGACACTCTTGTCATGTCATACGAATCATCAGAAGCTTGCCTGAATGTCCGGCAAAGGGCACTCACCATATGTCAAAAGGTAAATGTCCTCAATTTTAAGTAGGTCATATGTATAGTTTCTTCTCATAACTAAGTTTTGATTTAATTCAAATTGTTGTTTAAGTTGTTTTCATGCCTATGCATGTAGCAGAATGGACAGTTGCTTGAGAAGAAGGGAAGCCAAGCAGGGTTCATTACTCAGTGCCGAGTTCTAACCCAAAGATCTTTCGTCAATATGTATCGTGATCTTGGTTATTACTGGCTTCGATTTCTCATATATCTCGCACTATGCTTGTGCATTGGCACTGTCTTTCATGAGATTGGCTCTGACTATGGTTCCATTCAGGTAAAATTAGTAAGCAACGATCTTTATTTTATATACACTGACATAGTTATATCACATTGTTAGTGAATTTTTTTAGCAAAAAAAGAAAAGAATGTTATAACAGGTAATGTGAATTAGTTTCTAGGTTATTAATTCAACTTTTATGGACGGTAATAGATCTGTAATTATCTTTTGGATGGTGTGATGGTGAAAATTATTATGTAGTGGCATAATTGAGTGGTATGAACTTATACTTTCTCCCCTTTACAGGCTAGAAGCTCAATGCTTGTATTTGTGGTTGGCTTCTTGACATTCATGGCAATTGGTGGATTCCCTTCCTTTGTGGAAGAAATGAAAGTAATTTTCCTATTTGTCATCTTGTCCAATAACCTCTTCAAGCATTTGTACTCAGAATTTAGTTATATACTATATGACAGTATAAAAATATACCTATAAGTACCTTATATATTTACTCTATTATATTTGTGTAAATATCTTCTACAATGTTCATTCATAGAACTTAAATTCTTTTATACTTATTACTTTCTTTTTTTCTTTCTTTTTTCCCCTATTATAGCCTTTTCTAACTTAGATTTCATCTTTCAGCTCTTCACTCGAGAAAGACTTAACGGTCACTATGGTGTGGGTGCATTTGTCATTGGAAACACATTATCTTCCACTCCGTTCTTGTTATTGATCTCCTTGGTTCCTGGAGCACTTGCTTATTATCTTGCTGATGTTCAGAAAGGAATTGATCGTTTTGCCTATTTCTTCCTAATGTTATTTGCTTGCATGATGTTAGTCGAGAGCCTAATGATGATTGTAGCGAGTGTAGTTCCCGATTTCCTCATGGGAATAATCACAGGAGCTGGAATACAAGGTGTAATGATGCTTAACGGAGGCTTTTTTCGTTTGCCAAAGGATCTTCCTATGCCAATTTGGAGATATCCAGTGTACTATTTGGCCTTTCACAAGTATGCAATTCAAGGCTTTTATAAGAATGAGTATGAAACTTTTACATATTATACTGATGGAGGACTTGCTGTGATTGTTACTCGTGATGAGATATTGAGAGATATTTTTCAAGTTGAGTTGAATTACTCTAAATGGGGAGACCTTGCCGTTGTCCTTGGAATGGTGATTTTATATAGGCTGATTTTCCTTACCATTATAAAGGGAAAGGAGAAGTTTAGGCCAGTAGTTAGAAGTTTTAAAGTACGTCCTTGGAAACACTCATCACCTCTTGATTAAACAAATGTCGCACATACATAGAATATGAGACATATGCTGTGACTGGCCAGTGCCTTGGTCTTGGGATAATTAGTTTGAATAACTTGTTTTCTGCTTATCTTATATGGTGGATTAATATTGTATGTATAGTCCAAATACGAAAAGTTTAATTATTTAATTTGCTTGATCTTTAACATATGCCATACAATACGTAATCTCGATTCATTCTTGTGGATATCTACCAAATGATTCTAACTGGGGTACAAGTTGAAGAAAGACAAACAATTATACAGCGAAGTCATCCAGGGACTGGAAAAAGCACAATAGCCTACTCAATAAAATGGACAGTATAGCTGCTACCAGAATTGGTGACAGGAACATCAAAGATCAATCATATGGAAACTTAAACATGAAGGAAAATTCACTTGCTCTTCAGCATTTAAAATGCTGAGACAAAGAAGTCAGTCTCACATTAGGTGGTCCAAGGTTTGGCTCAAAGTTATACCATTCAAATGTCTTTCCTAGTGTGGAGAGATTTCAAGAACAAAATACCCATTGATGACATTATTGCTAGTTTTGGACAGCACATTACTTCAGGGTGCTTATGCAAATCCTAGACAAGAAAGCAAAGACCACTTGTTTGTCCATAGTGAGGTGGCCACAAGAGTGTCGACTTACTTTGGTGACCGTTTAGAAATCTCAATAGACCAGGACCACATATCTACCAGCTTCTACTCTTGGTGGAGTCAAAGCTCTACCAATAACGCCATCAGGCTTGAACATGTTAGTTTGGAGTAAATTCGACACAAGAGTGATAAATTGGGTTGATAATATTTTTTGTCTCTTTTTAAATTTTAAACTAAGTTGCTATATAGTTAGAACAGTTTTGTTGAATCTGTTCTAAATAGTGATCCAACATAATTTTAGCAAATCAAAAGAGGCAAGGTACACACAATTTTAACATGGAAAATACCTTGGCTCAACGGTGTAAACAACCACGACCCACACCCATGTGGGATTTTCAACCAATCACTAAAACACACGAGCCAAAATCGGATTACAAAGGTAACCGTAAGGACCTATCCTTAAGCCCTGACACAACAATCATAAACTGTTGCTACACTTCCAAACTACCTTAGTTTGGAACACATAGAACTTAACTCTAAGCTCTTTACCTAATGGATTTTTAACTCCACATTACAACCTCAAAAAATACTTCGAAAAAACTGAACGAGATTACAACTTAAGGCCTAATACAAGAACTAGGAACTGGACTCAAATAATTCAAAATGACTTGATGAAACACCTGTTCAGAACTGTTCCATCGCCCATTCCAATTGCTTCAGATATTTCTCCTCTTGAATGCTCAAACTCTCTTTTTGCTGAAGTGTCTCGGACGCCCCTTTTCATTATGTATGTAGACTTCTTTTATAATAAAGACCTAATAAGTAAAAACAAAGTTCAAATATGTTAGGGATAACCATATAGCCTTAATTCTAATCCCTTCTCCTTATCATTTTGGAATTTTTGAATCCTACTCCAACTCCAACTTCAACTTCTCTCTAGCCAAGTCCTGTAGAAATCAAATCACTAAAGAATTTTATCAAAAGCACTTTGGTTGATCCATAATTCAGTCATTCAAAATTACAACCAAAATTAGCATTCAGATTATATCCACCAACTACCCAATAAATCATAGAAATATATTAATCAAACATTTATTATTTTTTCAAGAAAATTAGTTCCACAAATAATGCCTACATTTATTTTATTGTAACAAGTACATTTTATTTATCATCATCAAAATATCATATATTCAACAAATTTCACTTTATATGATGAAAACCAAAATGTGTTTGTTTCACTTTAATAATCACGTCAACCTCACTTTAAGACAGCTAAGGATCAAATAAAAAGAATCTTATTTATCTAACCATACATAATGATTCTTCCCTTTTTTTGCCAAACTTGTTTATCACCAAAATACAAGTAAGAGACAATGAGATAAAATTAAAATGGAGTTGTAGACACATGAATTTTATTGAATTTAATTCAATAAATAAATTAATTTAATCCAAGATTATTAGTCCAAGGTCCCTGCCACGTGTCAAATAATGTGGTGCCAAGTCAAATCAAGGACCAATAAAGTTATGATATTCGTATAAGTGATGTAGCATGCCTAGTCAAATTAATATCCAATCAAAATCATCCAAGTGTCCAATATGACATGTCTTGGCCAGTTAAATTCATTCTTATCACATAGCTTTTGTGATAGGCTTGATGACTCAAGTGGACCAATCAAATCAAATTAAGTCGCTTCCCCTACAACTATAAATAGAGGGTTTACATAACTCTTGAAAAGATATTCAGAAGGTTGTGAAAGCTCCCATCCACCAGTCGAGAAATCAAGGAGGAGATACATAGAAGTCTTCCATTGTGCCAGAGATCAAGAAGCATTTCGTACATCAAGAAGTCTTTCCTCCTGGCTATGATCAAGAAGTCTTCTATAAATCACAAAGTCTATCACTCATGGCTGTGATAAAAAAGTCTTTCCATATATATTTCGCCGCCACGTTCGTGATCAAAGCCTGCCACCACGTTCTTGATCAAATTAAATCCATACATTCAAGAACAAGCTCCTTAGCCCTTGAATCAAGTCAAATACACTTATTCAAGAACAAGCTCTCAAGCCCTTGAATCAAATCAAATCCATCAAGTTCAAGATCAAGCTCAAAAGCCGTTGAATTATAAAATCCATCAAGTTCGAGATCAAGGTTTAACGCCCTCGAATCAAATCCGTGAAGAGAAGAATCAGAGGATTACATCTTAAATTTAAGATATTCTAGAGATTGTAACCCGCATTATTTCTTGATATGATTAAACAACAAGAAGAAGAAAAATAACAAGAATGGAAAGATGAAAGCAAGAACCAAATTTGATTAGAAAAGGATTAAGAAAGTAGATTAGGGAAAAGTAGCCTAAACACCCCCTTAATTGTCTAACAATTTGAACCAATGTTATTTGATCCTCAATTGGATCAAATCCAATTGAAAATCAAGGACTTAAATGTGCTTAAGCAAACAAGATTAGCCAATAACCTTACAATAATCAATGTCATAAAAAATCTAATCCTAATAAATGAGTTAAGGGCTTTATATAGGGGTTCCTAAAAATGGAACAATGCCTTAATTACCCTTGACAATGGGCTTGCAATAAGTCATTAACTGAAAGTAGTGTTCTGATCATCGCCATAATGTTATCACGCTAGGACACGCACGATTACGTGGCTTGAGAAATTAGAGCTTCGTGATCGCGGCTATGGTCACGCGATCGCAAAGATAATTGCCTTCATCCATTGCCAGCTTCCTGCGCGATCGCGTCTGAGGCCTCGCGGTCGCGCTCTTCATCATTTCTTCTTTGCGCGATCGCGTTTGCTGACACGCGATCGTGATAATCAACCTTTTGACCTTGCGCGATTGCGTCTGATGACGCGCGATTGCGTCTGATGACTCGCGATCAGGTTGAGCATTTCCTAGTTTTGAGGCAGTGAGCTTGCAAACAGATCCTGAACCTTAGTTGTGAAAATCTGGCCTGCAACTGTTGTAACTCCCGTGCTTGGCTCCTTGTAAATGGCTTGCTCACGCATCGGGTTGCATCATTCTTCCCTTCTTGAAAAGAATTCGTCCACGAATTCGCTTGTTCTTCGACTTTGAATGGAGACAAGTCGCACACGTTGAAAGTGTTGTGCACTTGTAGTTGCTTGGCAAATCAACCTTGTAGGCGTTGTCATTGAGGCGCTCAAGGATTTGAAATGGACCATCGCCTCTTGGCATCAAACTGCTCGCCCGCTTGTTGGGAAATCTATCCTTCCGGAAATGGACTCAACCCCAATCTCCCGGTTCGAAGACAACCTTCTTTCTTCCCTTGTTAGCTTTCTTGGCAACTTCTTGATTTTTCTTTTCAAGTTGCTTCCTCACTTGCTCGTGAAGTTGCTTCATCTTTTGAGCTCCCACATTGGCATCTAAGCTTAAAACAACATCTTGAGACAAAGGCGTGAGATCCAAGGGGGTTAGGAGATTAAAACCATACACAACCTGGAAAGGCGTCATGCAAGTAGAAGTATGCATGGTTCTATTATATGCAAACTCAATCAAAGGTAGCTGTTCTTCCCAAGAAGCAAGTTTCCCCTCAACCAATGCTCTAAGCATGGCACCCAAGGTTCTATTGACAACCTCGGTTTGGCCATCGGTTTGGGGGTGGCAAGAAGTGGAGAATAAATACTTAGTGCCAAGCCTTCCCCATAATTCTTTCAAAAAATGACTAAGAAATTTGGAATCCCTATCACTAGCAATAGTTTTAGGGACCCCATGCAATTTAAGTATATGTTGAACAAAGAAATTGGCTACATGGGATGCATCATCAATCTTATGACAATGGATGAAATGTGCCATTTTGAAAAATCTATCAACTACCACAAAGATACTATCTTTTCCCCAGTTGGTCCTAGGCAATCCAAGCACAAAATCCATAGAAATGTCAAGTCAAGGACTTAAAGGAATATGGAGGGGTGAGTACAAATCATGTGGAAGTAGCTTCGACTTAGCTTGCTTACACTCCAAGCATTGACCGCACACCCTTACAACATCCACTCTCATCTTAGGCCAATAAAATTGCACCTTAAGAATCTCCATGGTCTTGCCCACTCCAAAGTGCCCCATTAATCCCCTACTATGTGCCTCCCTCACTAGCAACTCCCTCCAAGATGAACTAGGCACACACAACTTCCCATTTCTAAACAAAAAACCTTCAAACTTATGGAACCTCCTTTTCTCCACATCACTACTAGGTTCCTCCTCACCACACAACCGATTGATCCTTCTCCCCCTTTCCTCTAATTCACAATTAGCATATAGTTCCCCAAACTCTGGGTCATTAGCATACATGTCCTTCATACTTTCAAAACCCATGAGCTTGGACCCCAAAGTATTCAACAACACTTGTTTTCTTGAGTGAAGCACAAACTTCCTTGTCAAGGCATCCGCCACCATATTTTCTTTTCCCTTTTTGTAATGGATGACATAAGGAAAGATTTCGAGAAATTCCACCCATTTGGAATGTCTCACATTCAACTTCTCTTGGGACTTGGGGTGTTTCAAAGATTGGTGCTAGGTTCTAATGAAAAATTCTTTTGACCAAAGGTAATGTTACTAATGGGCCAATGTCTTCACCAAGGCATACAACTCTTTATCATAAGTGGAGTATTTAGTGGTTGCTCCCTTAAGTTTTTCACTAAAGTAGGCAATGGATTTTTGATCTTTCATCAACACAGCTCCAATTCCTACCCCACTAGCATCACACTCAACTTCAAAGGTTTTATCAAAATTTGGTAATTGAAGGAGAGGTAAAGAGTGAAGCACTTCTTTTAATTTTGAAAAAGCATCTTCTTGCTCCTTCCCCACACAAATGCCTTATCCTTCCTTATCACTTCGGTTAATGGTGCGGCTATAGTGCTAAATCCCCTCACAAACCTCCTATGAAAGCTAGCCAACCCATGGAAACTTCTCACATCACCAATGCTTTTAGGAGTGGGCCAATCCCTAATGGCCTCCACTTTAGCCTCATCTAATTCCACACCATTTTCACTCACCACAAAACCAAGGAACAACTTTTTCAACACAAAATGAGCACTTTTTAAGTTAGCAAATAATTGCTCCTTTCTCGAAACATCAAACGCTTGTTTCAAATGATTAGCATGTTCATTAATGGATCTGCTACAGACAAGGATGACATCAAAGTAAACTACAAAAAAATTTTCAATGAAAGATTTAAGCACATGATTCATCAATCTCATGAAGGTTGAAGTAGCATCACACAAGACAAAAGGCATGACAAGCCACTCATAAAGACCAAAATTAGTTTTAAAGGCCGTCTTCCACTCATCACCCAGTTTCATTCGGATTTTGGTGGTATCCACTCCTCAAATCAATTTTAGAGAACAAACAAGAACCACACAACTCATCAAGCATATCATCTAACCTAGGGATAGGATGACGATACTTTACCGTTATCTTGTTGATGGCTCTACAATCCACACAGATGTGCCAAGTTCCATCTTTCTTTGGTACTAGGATGACTAAGACCGCACATGGGCTCAAGCTTTCTTGCACAAGTCCTCTTTCAAGCAACTCCTCCACTTGCTTTTAGAGCTCTTTAGTAGCCTCCGGGTTGCTTCTATAGGCAGCCTTGTTGGGCAATTGGGAGCCCAGAACAAGGTCAATATGATGCTCAATACCTCTTAGCGGTGGCAATCCACTAGGCAACTCCTCGGGAAAGATGTCTTCATAACCTTGCAAAAGAGAAGAAATAGAACTAGGCAAAGAAAGGGTTAGTTCGTTAGTAAGAAAAATATGGTCCTTGAGTAGGAGGAGAATCATGGGCATTCCCTCCTTCACATCATTCAAACACTCCTTCTTTGACAAGAACAAGTTCACTCCCTCTTTTGTTTCCACACTCTTTTGTGTGACAACTCTCACTCTTTTATCCCCTTCGACTTCCTCTTTCTTTTCTTTCTCTCTTTTCAACTTCAACTCCCTCATCTTTCTATAGCCCTCACTCACTTGAGCCAGAGTCAATGGATTAAGAATAAACTTCCGACCTTCCAACTCCAAAGCATATTTATTAGTCTTGCCATCATGCTTTGCTAAACGGTCATATTGCCAAGGTCTACCAAGCAAAATGTGACAAGCTTGCATTGGAACCACATCAAATAAGAGCTCATCATGGTAGTCCCCAATCTTGAATTTGATCAAAGCTTGCTTGGTCACCTTTAGTTCACCACATTCGTTCAACCATTGTAGCTTATAAGATTGTGGACGTTTCCTAGTGGGAAGCTTGAGTTGATCAATCAAAGTGCTGCTCACTACATTGACACAACTGCCACTATCAATGATAAGAGAACAAATGGTTCCTTGGACCATACAATAAGCATGAAACAAATTCTCTCTTTGATTCTACTCCTTCACTTGCACTCCCATTATTCTCCTTACCACAAGAGTAGCAGATATGTCTTCCTTAAATTTCTCAACTTCCCCTCTTTCCCCATCAAAGTCATCATCACTAGGAATATCCCCATCCATCTCCTCTACATCACTATCACACGTTTGATAACCACCATCACCCAAAGCAACAATGGTTCTCCTATTTGGATAATCCCTCATCATATAGTCTCGGCCATTACATTTATAACATTGAATGTTAGACAAACTTTCAAGTTTAGCTTTGTTACTGACACGACCCAGAATCCGGTTAGGTCGTGCGGGCACCCGACATCTTCCCCTAGACCTGTCGGGCGAACCCTTACTAATTTAATTCGGAAAATAAATATAACAATTCATAAATAAGGACAAGACTTAAAACAAAAACACAGACATACTGATACCTCTAAGCTGTACAAAAGAAATTATAGCTGACTACCCAACATACTAGGTTTAGGGCTATCCAGACTAGACATCTAAGAGTACAAAAGAAGACAGATACCTCCTGAAGGGAGCAAAATGCAACTGAAATGATAACCAATAAACTAGTGGCCATCCGGAATAAAAGCTGGCTCACCCTGACAGCTGAAGTCGTCTTCGCTCCTTCACAACGTGGCGAACGCAATCCTGGAGCGAACCTGCCGAAACGAAATAGATAGACAAGAAACAAACAACAAACAAGGGTGAGTCAAAAGGACTCAATAAGTGGGGCAGACTAGCCACCTCAAGGAATAGGATAGCTAGCCAGGGAGAAAAGAAACAGATAAACCAAATTCCTCTTATTTAAATTATGGAAAGGCAGAGCAAGATAATAACTAGAAACGCGTATGGAATCACAAACTCATCAAAAACCAGGAACGTAAGATAGCCAGAACATATAGGTATCCCGAACACATCAGCAATCAGAAATACATCCTGTTGCGGCGTGCAACCCGATCCATATATTCATCCTGTTGCGGCGTGCAACCCGATCTATATATATATATATATATATACCGCTGCGACGTGCAACCCGATCCATATATTTATACCGCTGCCACGTGCAACCCGATCCCCGCAACCCAAAATACGAGCTAGAAATATATAGACAAATAAGCAATGCACGTATAAACAGAACAATAGTTATGTACCACAAGTCTACACAATGGTATGAAATGAAATGAAATGAAATGAAATAAGATGAAATGAAATATGATTCAAAGGGTCACATGTGCCAAATGAATGGAGCGGAATCCTCCTTCTCCGAGGGCAGAATCTTCCTACCCTCAATATGATGCAATGGAGCGGAATCCTCCTGCTCCGAGGGTGGAATCCTCCTACCCTCAATATGATACAATGGAGCGGAATCCTCCTGCTCCTGGGGCGGAATCCTCCTACCCCTCAATATGATACAATGGAGCGAAATCCTCCTGCTCCGAGGGCGGAATCCTCCTACCTTCAATATGATACAATGGAGCGGAATCTTCCTCCTCCTGGGGCAGAATCCTCCTACCCCTCAATATGATACAATGGAGCGGAATCCTCCTGCTCCGAGGGCGGAATCCTCCTACCCTCAATATGATGCAATGGAGCGGAATCCTCCTGCTCCTAGGGCAGAATCCTCCTACCCCCCAATATGATGTGCAATGTAATGCATATGAATGACATATAATGCATATGAATGCAATGTGATGCAATAATAACCCTTCACCGGTGCAGGACTCTCATCGACAACCGGGAAGTAGATGCCAACTCACAGCTAGAGTACAATGATCAGATCCTCAATGCAATACCAACAACATGACATAACATATAATATACAATGTAAATCCAAAGCTAAGGCGTAAGGAGTATGCCTATCGGCAGCTACACACGTAAGGAACACGTGGTAGAAAATCCACGGGGCCAGATGCCTCCAAAGAAATGGATATAAACACTTACCTCTTCCAAAAGTTAGTACGGCTAATCAACAACCGCTTTATCCTTTGGTTTCCTTGCCAAACAATCCACTCTATTCAATAAGCAGAAAAATATATCAAATTAGGCTAAAGGCTTCATTCCTCACATCTTAGGGCAATACGGTTAGGAATCTGATACCCTATTCGCATACGCAATACGCAGGTCAGGCCTATGTACAGGGTTTAAGGTCACATAACCAAAACCTAAATAAATTACATTTATAAGTTGCCCATAACTCACTGAGTATGAATATATAATCAATTTCATTATCGGGGTCCATTTGACCCTTTAAACTATTAATTGAACTTATTAAAACGATGTCTAATATCCCAATTTTTACCGTAAAAATATATTCAAACACACGTAATAAACTCAAATAATATATTAGGATCATTAGCTGAATGTTTCAGGGTGAAAATTATACTTTTCTCCAGCCCATTTTTTCATTTTCTTGCATTTTCTCAATTTCTGCTTCTGAATCGTTTTGTTCTGTTCTAATGTTTCTGTTTCGTAATTAGCATATATGCTAAGGTGCATATATGCCACCGCCTCTGGTCCTTTGTTTCTCTTCTTTAATTTTGTCTTTTTCTTTTTTTTTCTTTTATTTTATTTTATTTTCTTTTCTTAACAAAAATTAAAACGGTGCCCTATGATATTCGAAATAATTCCAACTTTTGCGTACGAGTTATACAAAATATATGTAACATACTCGTGAAGGCGGATCTCAAATCGGACTCCCGAAACTTAAGATGTGAAATTAAATAGAAAAAGTCAAATTATTTAACTTTCGGCATTTTAGCGGAAACTAGCCGAACAACATCGAAATTTACTTTCGAAAGTTCACAAAAGTCACAAATAATCATACGAACCTAACGGCACTTTCAGATTTCGAATCGGAGCTCATTCGCCAAAACCGAGCTCAAAAATCTCTTTTTAATATTTATCGACGATAAAAATTGAAACCTTCTTCCGATGCCTACCAAACGAGGTCTGATTTAGCTCAAATTTTACAGACAGGTCCTAATGGACATTATGAATATTTTAAAATTAGCCGCACGCCAATCGGAGTCCTAACTTCCGAAACGACTGACGGAGGTCGTTTCAGTTACCTCTCATCTTTGGCTCTTCTTTGGGCTTGGCTTTGTCAAATTGTCCCTTGAACTCTCGCTTGGGCTCTTTTTCTTTGTCCCATGGGGAATAGGTATTCACATTATCCTTTCCTTTGTTCTAATTGGTAGATATATTTTTGGACTTGTAGGACTTATCCAATTTAAGCCCTTTCTCCACCTTAAGTGCTGCTTGAAAAGCTTCATACAAGGAATCAAATTGGTGCAATTCCATGGGATAAGAGATTTCCCTATTCAAGCCTCCACAAAATTTTGGAGTGAGGAATCGATCACCATCTTGAATGTTGGCCCTAATTCTTGTCTTCTCAAACTCATCAAAGTGTTCTAGCACACACTTTTTCCCTTGCCTCAAGTTATAGAATTTCTTGATCAACTCATTTTCATAGTTAGGGAGGGGGGGGGGGGGGGGGGAGGGAGGGGTTAGAAATCGAGCTTCCATCATGGCCTTCAAAGCCGCCCACCCACCATTTCCATTTAGCCCTTGAGTCTCCCTTTGCCTTCGCTTGGACTCCCACCAAGTGGAAGCATAATTCTCAAATTGAGTAATGGCATACTTGACCTTCGTGGCTTCTTAAACATTGTTGGTTTGAAAGATCCTCTCCATCTTGACAACCCACTCTAGATACTCCTCGGGATCACTTTCTCCTTGGAAAGTTGGTAGGTTGATCTTGATGGTGTTCAACCCTCTATCATCATCATGATATCTCCGATTTCCGCCATGACCCCCATAGTCATAGTAGTCCTCTTCCCGTTCCGCTCTTCCTTGGTAGCCTCTCCAAAATCGACCACCTTGACCTCTATTTCCTCTTTGTCGTGCCTCCCCCAGATAGAGAAATGGATCATCATCATAGTTTTCATGTGCATGAAAGTATTCATTATCATATGGATGATCATTTTATGGAGGCACTATTCCTTCACGCCTTGGAGTCTCATTCCTTGATAGTTCATTTCTTGGAATATCATAAATGACATCCTTCGCTTGTGGAGTTTAATTTGGAGAATAGGTGTCTTGGACCACCATGTGAGAGTAGCGGTCATTAGCCCGAGAGATCTCACTAGGTCCATCACCCCGCACCCCCACGGTTGGAGGTGTCTCAACCACTTGCTTTCTCATTTCCCGAAGCCTATCTTTTCGGGATAGATCATCAACCGTCTCCTTTATCTATTTGAATTCATCATACATTGAATTAACACTCGCCATCAAGGCTTGCAACATGGTTTTGACTTCCATGTCCACCTTGATTTCCTTTTGAGCCGTTGTACCTACAAACAATTAAACAAACAAAAGTTAGTAGAAGAGTCCTCACCAATTCACTCCCTAAGTGTTTACACTCGATTTGATTGCACTCAATCCACTCATGTTTACACTCAATGATTGGCTTTTACTCGCTCTAATACTCTCACCACACTTGCCTTTTACCTCTCTTGGCTATTGCAAGTTTGTTCTTCGCACACAAGTCTGATTCAACAATAATACTCAATCCAATTCGGGATGGAAGGGAGTTGTTGTAGCAAGGAACGAACAATTAAAGCTAATGGACGAAATTTAGAAAAGGTCAAAGAAAAGAAAGAAGAAAGGCACGAATCAAATTGGCACGAAACGGATTCGGATTTTGATGAAATTTTGTTTATGATCTAGAAACTCACTGTACTTGATGATGAAATTGGGACTTTGTTGATTGGAAACTGTTCAGGGGCTGTTGCAAGCAATCTATCTAACAAAACTGTTTTTCCAGAAATTATTTTTTTGTACGATCGCGTTAGTACTGTCGCGACCGCGAAGAAGAAGTCTGCTGCTGGGCGCGATCACGTTAACTGTCACGTGATCGCGAAGAGACTTAATTAGTTGACCTGTGCTATCGCGCGTGACCTCACGCGATCGCATAGGCTTCTGAAGCCTGATGCAGATACTATTTTTCCAGCTACCTTCTTCACTTGAATTTTCACAACCAGCGTGTTTTTACTTTGAGATTTATGTTCCTTGTTGGTCCGTGAACACACTCCAGTATTTGAATCTTCAAAAGAAACAACCAAAATTTAAAAGCCCCAATTCTTCATTAATGAACCCTAGTTCTTGAATCTTCAACTCAACACCCTAAATATTTTTTGTTGTTTGATTCCTTCAAGGAATAGCTTCTAAACTCATATATCAACAGTTGGCAGCACAAATTTCATCCAAAGGAAACCTAAACCTAAGACTCATTTTTTTTTTTTTTGGATTTTTAGATTTTTGATTTTTTTTTTGTGATTTTTGGATTTTGAGAATCAAAACTTGATTAGTAATTGTAAGAACAAACACTAATCCAGCTCTGATACCAAATGATATGATTAAACAACAAGAACAAGAAAAATAACAAGAATGGAAAGTTGAAAGCAAGATCCAAATTTGATTAGAAAAGGATTAAGGAAGTAGATTAGGAAAAAGTAGCCTAAACACCCCTTTAATTGTCAATAATTTGAACCAATGTTATTTGATCCTCAATTGGATCAAATCCAATTGCAAATCAAGGACTTAAATGTGCTTAAGCAAACAAGCCTAACCAATAACCTTACAATAATCAATGTCATAAAAAATCTAATCCTAATAAATGAGTTAAGGGCTTTATGTATAGGTTCCTAAAATGGCAACAATGCCTTAATTACCCTTGACAATGGGCTTGCAATAAGTCATTAACTGAAAATAGTGTTCTGGTCATCGCAATAGCGCTATCGCGCTAGGACATGCGCGATCGCGTGGCTTTAGTAATCAGAGCTTTGCGATCGCGGCTATGGTCACGCGATCGTGAAGACAATTGCCTTCATCCATTGTCAGCTTCCTGTGCGATCGCGTCTGAGGCCTCACGATCGCGCTCTTCATCATTTCTTCTTTTCGCATTCGTGTTTGCTGATGCGCGATCGCGATGATCTGCTTTTTGACTTTGCGCGATCGCGTCTGATGACTCGCGATCGCATTGAGTATTTCCTGGTTCTGAGGCAGTGAGCTTGTAAACAGGTCCTGAAACCTCCAACATCTGCCCCAGCAGCTCTAAATGTGCAAATGTGGCCTGCAACTGTTGCAACTCCCGTGTATGGCTCCTTGTAAATGGCTTGCTCACGCATCGAGTTCCATCATTTCTATAAATCAAATTATACTTATGAATACTTTTTTTTGTCTTGATTATTTTCAGACAACAAATTTCTTGTCTAAAAATTTGGAAACCCAGGTGGGACCATCTCTACCTCTCATCTCTTCTCTTTGAAGTCAAAAGCATCAAGATGTCTCAAAAAACCATCAATGTCGTTGGTTCTAAAAATGAATTGGATGTTGTCATGGAGATCATTCACCAAATCAAGAGGAGCAACGTTGAAAAGTTTGGCTAACAAGTACTTCAAGTATCATCCAATTCAACTCATGCTTCCAGTTCATTATCTCTAAAAGAAGCAAGATCATCTTCCCTCATGCTTAAGCAAAAGACTAACATAGTTGAGGTGGTGGAAACAAATCTCTCTCAATATGTCCAATCCAAAAGTTCTTCCTTACAAAATGGTGATGATGTTTTGAGCATTGGATCTACTCCAGTGTCCTCTCATGGCACTCCTCTATCCAATATGTATCCAAAGGATGATATATGTAGTTCTTCTTCCTCCTTGGTGATCGCACAAACAATGACAATCGAAGCCTTTACCATAGAAGAAGAAGTTGCAAAATTGACAAAAGCAGTTGATGACTTAACAAACAACATAAAAACCAAGATGCTCAAATTGCCAAGTTGTCAAATATATTCGAGGGCAAGGTGGAAGGAGAGTCAAGCCATGCACATGGAAAGCTCCTTGAAAATCATGAGAAGGAGAGTCTCCCTGCAAAGAAAATTCAACCCGCCAAAGAAATTCAAGTTTCTTCAGAAGGTCTCATCCCTGTTGATAAATTGAAGGACTTCATCATGGGGGCAATTCAAGAAAATTTCAAGCCCCCTGCCAAATCTTTCCTCACATATGCAAAGCCGTACACTCAAAGGATGTACAACTTGAAGATGTCTGCTTTCTATCAACCTCCCAAGCTTCAACAATTTGACGGTCAAGGAAATCCCAAACAACATGTGGCGCACTTCATCAAGACGTGCAACAATGCTGCAACTTATGGGGATCACCTCGTCAAGCAGTTTGTTCGATCTCTCAAAGAAAATGCTTTTGCTTGGTACACGGACCTCAAGCCCGTTTCTATTGACAGTTGGGAGCAGTTGGAGCATGAATTCCTTAACCGCTTTTACAGCATAAGGCGCGTTGTCAGCATGGTTGAAATTACAAATGTCCGCCAATTGAAGAATGAGCAAGTCATCGACTTCATCAATCGTTGGAAAAGCTTAAGTCTTAACTGCAAAGACCGCCTTAGCGAAACATCTAGCATTGAAATGTGCGTCTAAGGCATGTATTGGGGCCTCCGCTATATCTTGCAAGGAATAAAATTCAAAACATTCGAAGAGTTGGCCACCTGTGCACATGACATGGAACTATGCATGGAAGCAAGTGGAAACCAAGGGCCTCCCGTCTACAATCCTCGTAAATGTGAAGATATGCAAGAAATCGAAAATGGGGGGCAAGTTTGCATCTGATTATGAAATTGAAGAGTCCTTGAATATCAACACTTCTTCCTTCAAAGTCAATGCAAAGGAGAGTAGGAAGAAAAATGTTAAATCAACTTCCATTCAAAGCAAAGCAAGCAAAAAGTTAACTTTAGACGAAATGAATGAAAAGGAATATCCCTTTCTCGATTCCGATGTTCCCGCAATCTTTGAAGAACTCCTTGAATTAAAAATCATTGAGTTAACCGGAATGAAGCGATCAAATGAAGCTTGGAAGATTGATGATCCAAATTATTGCAAATATCATCGGTTGATTGGACATCGCATCGAAAAGTGCTTCATATTCGAAGATAAAGTCATGAATTTGGCCCGTGAAGGAAAAATCTTGTTGGAAGAAGAAAAGGTTAGCACAAATCAAATTTTCATCCCCTTTTGTTTGTTCAATCATGCAGCCGAAATTATCAAAGGATATGAAGACAAAGACATTTTAGCTGCAATGCTCCTCGAAGCACGAGCCTAAACTGCAAGTCAAAATACTCCTTGACGCACGAGTATAAACTGCAAGTTACTCCTGGCCCGCAAGAGTATAAACTGTGCACGGCCGAATAAAAAAAAGTCTGCTATGTTGAAAATCTCGAAAGAAACGGCCTAGGCAAAAAAAAAAAAATTAGGAAAAAAAACTCATTTAAATTGAACTACGTTATGACTTGATCCTCTTCATCGAGGTACGTAAGCAGCTAAGAATAATTCTATTCTGAGTTCAGTCGCATGAGTTTAAAAAAAATCCAAGTGTTGAAGTTGATTTGGTGGTTCTACATTGATACTTTCAATTGTAGCTGAACACAAGCCAAAAAATGAAAAGAGAAAGACAATTTGCATCAAAGTGGAAAAGACTTTATTTCTTCAATTTTGAAGGAATTGATACATCAGTGCTTCAAAGAAGAACATGAAAACGACAAGGCATCATTGTATACAAAAAGCCTAAGTCCCAAAAAAAAAATTGAAGTCAGGGTACTGGTCGACCTTCCAAGTAATCATAACTTTTGATGAAGAACGAATTATGCATGATGATCCACTTGCCTCAAAGCTTTGTTGAAAATGAATCGAAAGCCTCTTAACCTTAGCTTGGGCCATTATCTTTCCACTCAAGTCATTCAGCACAAGCAAAAACAGAAGACACTCTACGTGCTGTTCCACCCAAGTTTGAAGATTGAGACATTTTCAACGTACCCTTCTGCTGAAGCTTAAGGAATGAGATAATTTCATGTCTTCCTTCGTTAAGCCGAGATATGGATGTTTTATGCACTTCTCTGCCATGTTTCTAAAAGAAGTTTCTCCTCATCAAAACCTGCAAAAGAAATAAAACGACAAACAAAAGAAAAGAGGAGCTCATGATACTGCTCCCAAAGTCACATTGTGCAGATCACAGTGCCAACTTCCAAAAAATTTTCTATGTCACTTCAGGGTGTACTAGGCTTCGATCTTCGGCATGGATGTATTTCTCTAAGTCTAGTTTCTTCAGGATCAGGCGGCTACTGATTTCGACACTCATAGCTCCAGATATGATTTTTTTTGTGTGCTTACACAAACCTGTGAAATCGACACGGCAGGCATCTTGGTCGATTTCAAAAATTAATTCCACCTAATACATATGGGACCTTCATCTGATTTTTGAAGATATTATAGCTCCAGAAATATTCTTTCCAGAGAGAAAGGTGGCTTGCAATTCCGACACTCCCACAAGAAGATATATTTTTTTTTCATCATGACGCTCAAATCTGTGAAAATCTGCCTGCCAAAATTCAGAACTGACTTCAAATACTCAACTATACCAATAGGGATGTAATCAATTTCTGACTTTGTGATATGGTATAGATACAGAAGTCTTCTTTCCAACCCCGCAAACAGCTTGTGATTTGAATAATCCTGCACCAAGATACAATTTTTTCCATCAGGGTGCACAAAACTGAAACAAGCAGCATTTCAGAACTTAGGGTCTAATTTCATATAGTAAAATGTGGAAATATAGAAATAATCTGATCATAATTTTTGTATATGTTGTAGCTCAATGAGTTTACTTTCCAAAGCCACAAGTCGTTTATGATTCGGACCTCTCCCCATCAAATTACAATCTTTTTCGTGGCGACGCGCAGGTCTAGTTTCAGCAGTCTGTTAAGATCGCAGGGCTAACTCCAAGCGTTTGTACGTCTTTCCAAGTCACAAAGATGGTTAATGCTTTAAGTGATTTTCTACAAGGCTGAAAAGAAGGAGCATGAGGCAAGTGAACTCTCGCTGATATCGCAACTAAGAAGGCGCTCCAAGTGTCTCTTTCACCAAGCTGCAATGAGGAAATTCATATGTAATCTCATGGCGGCCGGATATGGATGCCATCGGGTGCTTCCTCGTCAAAGCTTTTCCAAGTGAAGTTGTTTCATGAAGGCTTCTCTAATATCATATTCGGCATCAGGGAAGGAGAAAAAAAATCAGCATGAATAAACGAGAAGTTACGATTGAAGGAAAAAATTCCAACAGAAGGAGAAGCTGAAATCAGCAGGTGGCGTTCAACCAAGAATTCTGTAGAGTCTTTAGCGCTGCTGGTGATAACCTATTCTATTTATAGAGTTGCTTGACACAACGAATGTCTTTGAATCCTATAAGGAATAATGCAAACACTTTTATACTTTGAGTCTAATTGGATTCTACGCAAGCATGGAGGAAAAGAAAGACTCTAAGTTCCTATTGCGTTCAAAGTCTAATTGAAACAATAAATCCAGGTGGCATTAGTTTATTTTGGTTCATGAATTTGATACCACTTGAACTAATCAGTCATCCTGTCTGTTATTGGAAGTTCGAAAAGAATTTTAAGCCAAGTCCCAAGTGAACGAATCGCTTTGACATGATAGCTTCAAAATGAGAAGCTTAGTACCACGTACAAGCTAAGCTTTCTTGATTACAGGCGATCTGCTAAAAAAAAAAAGAAGACAAAATATCATTTTTCACTGCGCATACTTCAAGTCTTGTCTTTGAAATTCGACAAGTATACACTTCAACAACACTTGAAGTATGGGGAATTTGTAGACACATGAATTTTATTGAATTAATTCAATAAATGATTTGATTTAACTCAAGATTTATTAGTCCAAGGTCCCTGCCACGTGTCAAATGATGTGGCGCCAAGTCAAATCAAGGACCAATAAAGTTATGACATGCGTATAAGTGATGTAGCATGCGTAGTCAAATTAATAGCCAATCAAAATCATCCAAGTATCCAATATGACATGTCTTGGCCAGGTAAATTCATTCTTTTCACATAGCTTTTGTGATAGGCTTGATGACTCAAGTGGACCAATCAAATCAAAGTAAGTCCCTTCCCCTACAACTATAAATAGAAGGGTTATATAACTCTTGAAAAGATATTCAGAAGTTGGTGAAAGCTCCCATCCATCAGTAGAGAAATCAAGGAGGAGATACATAGAAGTCTTCCATTGTGCCAGAGATCAAGAAGCATTCCATACATCAAGAAGTCTTCCCTACTGGCTATGACCAAGAAGTCTTCTATAAATCACAAAGCCTATCCCTCCTGGCTGTGATCAAGAAGTCTTTCCATACATATTCCGCCGCCACGTTCGTGATCAAAGTCTGCCGCCACGCTCGTGATCAAATCAAATCCATACATTCAAGAACAAGCTCCTTAGTCCTTGAATCAATTCAAATCCACATATTCAAGAACAAGCTCTCAAGCCCTTGAATCAAATCAAATCCATCAAGTTCAAGATCAATCTCAAAAGCCCTTAAATCAAATCAAATCCATCAAGTTCGAGGTCAAGCTTTAAAGCCCTCGAATCAAATCCATGAAGAGAAGAATCAGAGGATTACATCTTAGATTTAAGATATTTTAGAGATTGTAATCCGCATTATTTCTATAAATCAAATTATACTTGTGAATACTTTTTTTTTCTTGATTATTTTCAAGCAACAAATTTATTGTCTACATGAGTATTTGACAGAGACATACACAATCTAAGCGCAAGTACATATTGCTCTTCCTCCTTTTGGCATTATCGAAAAGCATCAACTAATCTCAATCCAACAATGCAAATTGTAATCAAGTATGTCATACCCACCACCACTTTGGCAGCATCTCTTGTAAGCATAAACACAGACTTCAAGTATTGATACTAAATGATATTGGTCATCCTGCTTGAAATCACAATTTATCAAAACAATCAACAAAGGACAAAGTCAAATCTGTACCAACTAAGCTTAAAAGCCCAAAATAAAATGCTAAGTGCATAACATTCTTCACAAACATAAGAAAAATATAAGGCTACAGAAAATGGCATAGAACAGGTTCAAGACTGGGCTGGAACGGGTGCAAGGTTAAGGAAAGAGTTAGGAGTTTCTAATGGTGCTTAGCTTATGTTCCCCTCTTAACTTTCAGATCTTGCTCAATATTAATTCTGAAAACATAGGATATCAAAGTGTCATTTCCCTCCATAAGAATAGCCAATTGATTCTCTAAAACAATTGGATCAATAGTAGAACCAGATCCATCACATGTTTCATCCTTTGTACAAAGAATCTAACGAACTTAACAAGCCTTCCTCTTGTAGTCAAAAGAATCTTGACTAGAGATCTGTAATAATTATCTCAAAAACTTGTTGCATCAAACATCACATCCACATTAATTACCGTACTCATCCATCAACACTTCTTCTTTTATCATTTTCTTTTTCCTTTTTTTTTTGCTCGCTTTCAACCTTAGGCTCCTTCACATTATCCAAGTTAGATTGACTCCTATTATTCTTACATTTGCAACTTTTGCCTTTGAAGTTCTTCAAGCTCGAATCAGGGGGAGTGGGGGTTTTATAAAAATGGAATTACATGCTCCTTTTTTTAAGTGAAGATAAATTTTAACCAAAGATGACATGAACTGGTTATGAGGAGCGGATGAAAGAATATATGCACAAGCCATATTTTGGAGGTATAGATCTAGAACAGTTTGTGACATGACCCGGAATCCGATTAGGCCGTGCGGGCACCCGACATCCTCCCCTAGACCCGTCAGGCGAACCCTTACCAATTAAATTAGGAAAATAAATATAACAATTCATAAATAAAGACAGGACTAAAAAAAACACACAG
Source organism: Petunia x hybrida (assembly GCA_037355625.1). Classification (NCBI taxonomy): domain Eukaryota; kingdom Viridiplantae; phylum Streptophyta; class Magnoliopsida; order Solanales; family Solanaceae; genus Petunia; species Petunia x hybrida. The sequence continues at coordinate 5,590,027 of JBBBVM010000018.1, read as the reverse complement.
ACATATTGACACCTATAAGCTGTACGAAAGAAAGTTACAGCTGACTACCCAACATACTAGGTTTAGGCTATCCAGACTAGACATCTAAGGGTACAAAAGAAGACAAATACCTCCTGAAGGGAGCAAAATGCAACTTAAATAATAACCAATAAACTGGTGGCCATCAGGAATAAAAGCTGGCTCACCCTGACAGCTGAAGTCGTCTTCGCTCCTTCACAACGTAGCGAACTCAATCCTGGAGCGAACCTGCCAAAACGAAATAGATAGACAAGAAACAAACAACAAACAAGGGTGAGTCAAAAGAACTCAATAAGTGGGGCAGAGTAGCCACCTCAAAGAATAGGATAGCTAGCCAGGGAGAAGAAAAAGATATACCAAATTCCTCTTATTTAAATTATAAAAAGGCAGAGCCAGATAATAACTGGAAACACGTATGAAGCCATAAACTCATCAAGAACCAGGAACGTAAGATAGCCAGAACATATAGGCATCCCGAACAGATCAACAATCAAAAATACATTCTGCTGCGGCGTGCAACCCAATCCATATATTCATCTTGTTGCAGCGTGCAACCCGATCCATATATTTATACCGCTGCGACGTGCAACCCGATCCATATATTTATGCCGTTGCGGCGTGCAACCCGATCCCCGCAACCTAGAATACGAGCAAGAAATATATAGACAAATAAGCAATGCACGTATAAGCAGAACAGTAGTTATGTACCACAAGTCTATCCAATGGTATGAAATGAAATGAGATGAAATGAAATATGATGCAAAGGGTCACATGTGCCCGTCCTCCCATCTCGAAGCAGAATACTCCTGCATTCGAGGGGAATCCAATCTGATAACCAACTGGAGCGGAATACTCATACTCCTGGGGCGGAATACTCCTGCACCCGATATAATATAAACCAGAGGCGGAATACTCCTGCACTCTCCTGGGGCGGAATACTCCTGCACCCGATATAATGTAAAGCTGAGGCGGAATACTCCTGCACTCAATATCTGACATAAGAGCGGAATACTCTGCTCTTGGGGCGGAATCCTCCTACCCTCAATATGATACAATGGAGCAGAATCCTCCTGCTCCTGGGGCGGAATACTCCTGTACCCAATATGATATACAATGTAATGCATATGAATGCAATGTGATGCAATAATAACCCTTCACCGGTGCGCCGCTCACATCGACGGCCGGGAAGTAGATGCTAACTCACAGCCAGAGTACAACGCTCAAATATTCAATGCAATACCAACAATAGGACATAACATATAATATACAATGTAAATCCAAAGCTAAGGCGTAAGGAGTACGCCTATCGGCAGCTACACACGTAAGGAACACGTGGTAGAAAATCCACGAGGCCAGGTGCCTCCAAAGAAATGGATATAAACACTTACCTCTTCCAAAAGTTAGCATTGCTAATCAATAACCGCTTTTATCCTTTGGTTCCATTGCCAAATGATCCCAGTGGGTTCAATAAGCAGAAAAATACATCAAATTAGGCTAAAGGCTTCATTCCTCACTTTTTTGGGCAATCCGGTTAGGAACCTGATACCCTATTCGCATACGCAATACGCAGGCCAGGCCTATATACAGGGTCTATGGTCAGGCCAATTACAAATATTTTAAAATTATCGGCACGCCAATCGGAGTCCTGACTTCCGAAACGACTACCTAAGGTCGTTTTATTCTCCTCCACTTAAACTCTCGTTCGTCCCCGAACGAGCCTAAGTCAAAAGAAAAATTCGCACGGATAATAAGAGAACTTGCACGACCTTCATGAGCTACTTCACGGGCATTATTTCCTGATTACAGGATTAAAATTATAACACGCATATCGAAGAATAAAATATATCTGGATAATATGATAACACCATTGCACAGCTTATTCTGACTAAGCTGATTCTTCCTCGATCACCAGAAGAGAGTTCTACATTTTTGAAACAAAGATAGACGGAACTTTAGATGGATTAACATGATTCAGCAGATAATCACCTCCTCGATATACCTTTCGATATAGAACAGGTCGATGGAACTAAGAATTAGTTCACGCTTAATGCAATAGGGGGAGATTTTTGAAGTACCTTGTCACTACACACTATAGAAGATTTGATGCAAGCTATATTATTTTTACAAACATACTATGCAACATCTCAGTTGATGTTAGTGTTGTTCCGCAAGCTCCTTGTGGGAATGTAGTTACTCATATCCTAATGTATGTCAAAGGTTCATCTGAACAGAGTCTATCGTATAAGGATAAGGATCGTGCAACTATTACTGGATAGTATGATTCAGAACAGGAATGATCTCCAGACTGAACATCTACTTCAGGGTATTGTCTTTAAGTTGGAAATATTATGACTTGAGAAAGTGAAAATAAAAGAGACATGTAGTTGGACCATGAGCTGAGGCAGAACACCAGCAACAAAGTTGATTACATGTGCACTTATAACGCTAAAGTAACTTCTCGAGGGGTTGAGGTGTGAGAGAGATATACCAATGATGGATGAACGACAAGCTGCACTAGACCTTTAACACTAAATCTTCATGAAGTAAAATAGCGTCAGTATGAGGATCCAGTTCTAGTTAAATACAGACAGATAGCCAAAAGAAAACCAGAGTCACCATACAGGGTTACTACTGACGGTGTTTTTTATGTATAAAGATAAACTTTGTAATCCTGATGTTGCAGATTTACGTGGACAGATTATGATAGAGGCACATTATTCCAAATACAACGTTCATCCATGTTCGACTAAGATGTACTATGATGTTAAGCAGATTTATTGGTGGGACGGAATGCAGTGTGACATAGCAAAATTTGTGGCTCAGTGTTCTAATTGCCAGCAGGTTGAAGTCGTGTCATCTTTCCAGACTTTATGCTTTTAGTAGATAGGTACATATATATGATCAGGTTGCCAGCTTATCTCTATCATTAATAGATTATTAGAGGGTTTAGCAATGATCGACACTCGTAGGTTTCTGTCGTGGCACTAGGTTGGGTATGACAAAAGTGGTATCAACGCCTTAGAAATTTAGTATTACCATTCAGTATTTGGAGGAAGACCCCTCCACTTAAAGCACAAACTCATGCAACTATTTGAACAGGAATAATCATCCTCGCACAACCTGCTGGATTAAGAAAACGACAATGATAACACCTTTTCGACTAAAAATGGAAGCTGGAAAGATTGTTGACGAGCTACTGGCACACTCTAAGAATCACGTGACACACGCTGAGATAACCTGGAAGGTGGCCTCCCAAAATAATCAGAACTCTTACCTCCAAATGAGGTACCCTGGTTGCCCACCAGGGCCACGGGATCTCTTGTTCTCCCGCTCTAACTCTTCCCGCTCTAACTTATGGTATACCTCATACCTTCGGGCAATATCAACAACAACATCAAATGAAATCCCGACCTCAATCTCTCGAGCCATCTGGGATCTCAAGGAAAATGAAAGGTCATCAATAAATCTTTGCATCTCTCGAAAGGTTCATGGATTAGTTCTAATGCATATTCAGCCATTCTATAGAATTCAATTTCATATTCTGAAACACCAACAGGCTAACCGACAGGCTACCCTGTCCAATCCACTCAAACTGGAAACACTTTTCATTTCGCTGGCTATTCGAAAAGAACTTTTACATGAATCTAGAAGAAAAGCCGAACCAAATTAGCTAATAAGAGAGCGGCCCACCAATTCAAGGCTGGACCCTGAAACTGGAAAGTAGAATAATCAACACTATATCGCTCGATATAATCAAGAGCCTGAAGAATACACTGACATCATTTTATTTTTAAAAAACTTACACAGGGATTACCTAATTCATTACTTGAGAATATCGGAAGATTCAACCGCGTAAAATAATGCAACCACTTTGGGCACTCGGACCGAACTATTACCTCGGCTAGCTAACCAGCCAGAATAATTAGAGGCACAACACATGCTGCCTCTGGAACTTAATTTACTGCGGTAATATTAAGAACTAGAATAGGAGCTTCTTGAGACGGAACTTCTGCATCTGCGGCAACCTGATAGGCTGCCCAGCAAATAATAGGTTCTTAAGGTATCTGTGTCGCCAAGATTCTCGTAAAAGCATCGTAGAGAGTCAAGGGAACCACAAGGCCCTGCTCCCTTGCCCATCGCAAGCTCGTACATCTGGGGCCTCCGTAACTGGATCGTCAGCACGATCCACAACTCTCAGGGCTTGATCAGCGCTAGCCTCAGGCTAGACTGCTTTGTCTTGAACTCATACCGTTTGTTGATTTGTTGCATGAAGGTTCACAATTTTCACAAAGGAATTAACGAATTGACGAAAATACTTTTTAATCCTAGACCGACGCACGATCAGAAATGAAGAAAGTGAAACTTCCTAAATGCCATCATAGCCTCCCGTAGATAAGTACGGACGTCTACGTACCCATCAGCGAGACTCTACTAGACATTGTCTTAGTCTGAATAGACTCTAAACCGGGCTCTGATACCAACTGACACGACCAAAAATCCGGTTAGGCCGTGCGGGCACCCGACATCCTCCCCTAGACCCGTCGGGCGAACTTACCAATTAAATTAGAAAAATAAATATAACAATTCATAAATAAAGACAAGACTAAAAAAACACACAGACATATTGACACCTATAAGCTGTACGAAAGAAAGTTACAGCTGACTACCCAACATACTAGGTTTAGGCTATCCAGACTAGACATCTAAGAGTACAAAAGAAGACAAATACCTCCTGAAGGGAGCAAAATGCAACTTAAATAATAACCAATAAACTGGTGGCCATCAGGAATAAAAGCTGGCTCACCCTGACAGCTGAAGTCGTCTTCGCTCCTTCACAACGTAGCGAACTCAATCCTGGAGCGAACCTGCCAAAACGAAATAGATAGACAAGAAACAAACAACAAACAAGGGTGAGTCAAAAGAACTCAATAAGTGGGGCAGAGTAGCCACCTCAAAGAATAGGATAGCTAGCCAGGGAGAAGAAAAAGATATACCAAATTCCTCTTATTTAAATTATAAAAAGGCAGAGCCAGATAATAACTGGAAACACGTATGAAGCCATAAACTCATCAAGAACCAGGAACGTAAGATAGCCAGAACATATAGGCATCCCGAACAGATCAACAATCAAAAATACATTCTGCTGCGGCGTGCAACCCAATCCATATATTCATCTTGTTGTAGTGTGCGACCCGATTCATATATTTATACCGCTGCGACGTGCAACCCGATCCATATATTTATACCGTTGCGGCGTGCAACTCGATCCCCGTAACCCAGAATACGAGCCAGAAATATATAGACAAATAAGCAACGCACGTATAAGCAGAACAGTAGTTATGTACCACAAGTCTATCCAATGGTATGAAATGAAATGAGATGAAATGAAATATGATGCAAAGGTTCACATGTGCCCGTCCTCCCATCTCGAAGCAGAATACTCCTGCATTCGAGGGGAATCCAATCTGATAACCAACTGGAGCGGAATACTCATACTCCTGGGGCGGAATACTCCTGCACCCGATATAATGTAAAACTGAGGCGGAATACTCCTGCACTCAATATCTGACATAAGAGCGGAATACTCCTGCTCTTGAGGCGGAATCCTCCTACCCTCAATATGATACAATGGAGCAGAATCCTCCTGCTCCTGGGGTGGAATACTCATGTACCCAATATGATATGCAATGTAATGCATATGAATGCAATGTGATGCAATAATAACCCTTCACCGGCGCGCCACTCACATCGACGGCCGGGAAGTAGATGCCAACTCACAGCTAGAGTACAACGCTCAAATCTTCAATGCAATACCAACAACAGGACATAACATATAATATACAATGTAAATCCAAAGCTAAGGCGTAAGGAGTACGCCTATCGGCAGCTACACACGTAAGGAACACGTGGTAGAAAATCCACGAGGCCAGGTGCCTCCAAAGAAATGGATATAAACACTTACCTCTTCCAAAAGTTAGCATTGCTAATCAATAACCGCTTTTATCCTTTGGTTCCATTGCCAAATGATCCCACTGGGTTCAATAAGCAGAAAAATACATCAAATTAGGCTAAAGGCTTCATTCCTCACATTTTTGGGCAATCCGGTTAGGAACCTGATACCCTATTCACATACGCAATACACAGGCCAGGCCTATATACAGGGTCTAAGGTTACATAACCAAACCCCAAATAAATTATATTTATATGTTGCCCATAACTCACTGAGTACGAATATATAATCAATTTCATTATCGGGGTCCATTTGACCCTTTAAACTATTAATTGAACTTATTAAAGCGATATCTAATATTTCAAGTTTAACCATTAAAACATACTCAAACACATGTAATAAACTCAAATAATGCATTAAGATCATTACCTAAATATTTCAGGGTGAAAATTCTATCTTTTCTCAGGCTCTTTTCTCATTTTCTGGCATTATTTCCCTGCGTCATTTCTTATTTTTCCTTCTGCGTTTTTCTTTGTATGTTTCTATTTCTTTCAGATTAGGTGCGCTAGGGATAAATATCCCCAGCAACCACCGCCCACCTTTATATTTCATTTTGCTTTTTTTTTTCTTTTCTCGACGAAAATTAAAACGGTATCCTATGATATTAGAAATAATTCCAACTTTTGCATACAAGTTGTACAAAATATATGTAACATACTCACGAAGGCGTATCTCCAATCGGACTCCAGAAACTCAAGATGCGAATTTAAATGAAAAAAAGTCAAATTATTTATCTTTCGGTATTTTAGCGGAAACTAGCTGAACAACATCGAAATTCACTTTCGAAAAATTACAAAAATCACAAATAATCATACGAACCTAATGGCGCTTTCGGATTTCAAATCGGAGCTCATTCGCCAAAACCGAGCTCAAAATCTCTTTTTAATATTTATCGACAATAAAAACTGAAACCTTCTTCTGATGCCTACCAAACGAGGTCTGATTTAGCTCAAATTTTATAGACAGGTCCTAATGGATATTATAAATATTTCAAAATTATCGGCACGCCAATCGGAGTCCTGACTTCCGAAACGACTAACCGATGTCGTTTCAGGTTGAAAGCCGATTCATCCTCAATTCTATGCATTTAAAAATTGTGAACCGATCAAGGAAAATAAGGACAATATCATTAGATCTCAACGAGAAAAAAATGAAACTCATGACATGAGCATGCATGTTACAACAAGAATTGAGTTAGATACTTTTTTTTTTCATTTCAAATAATAGATGGCCCCTCGAAGTTGGACCAGATTTCCACTTTGATGCTCCTACTTTTGAAGTGATCAGATAGACATTTCTACTCGTAAATAATCATGTCGAGAAGACCTTATGCGTAAACAACAATTGCAGATGACGTGGCAAACTACCAAATCAGATTGTAACACGTGTAATTTTTTTATAAAATAAGTCTACATATAATTAATTTAAAAAAAAAAAGAAAAATCAAAACTAAAACAACTAAAATAAGACAAACTAATTTTTCCATCTTCCTCGTCCTAAAACTTTTGTCTTCCTTCATCACGCCCCCCTCCATCCTCTTCTTCTTCAACCTCTTTCTTGTACTTTCATTTCAATTCTTTCTTATGGCTTTGTCACCGGTAATTTTTATTGAAGAATAACTTTAATAGCAAAGTGGATTTGGTGGTTGTTTGATAGCTGTTTTTCTCAAGTGTAAGGATGGTCATTTTTGTTTTATAGGGTGATTTAATGGTGATTTGGTGGAGTTGATGGTGGGATTGTTTTTTGGAGAAACATATGCCGCCAGACCTCCATTAATTCCGGTATAAATGTGCCACTGAACTCTTGGACTGAACTGTTAGGAATGTAAATTTTTGGATGGGGAAGGTCCTTGACAATTTAATCATTTAGAAAATGGCCAACAATGGCACATGATGAACTTTGTGAAGTCACGGCAACTCTGGCGTTGTTAGAGTGGATAATTTTTCACGTTTCGGTGAACGTACGGCCGACGAGGGAGACGAGGAAGTGATATTCCTTGTTAGTTGATGAAATTTATGGCTCGGATGAAGTCTGTGAGTCATTTAGTAGCTTAATTCTTTTTCTGTTTTTTGTGTGATGATGGATTTCTCTTACAACTTGGCTGAAAGTCAGTGAATTTTCCGGAGGAAGGTAGTGGTAAAAGGTGGCGGTGAAAGGTGGTGGGGGGTTTTTGGGGAAGAAGATGAATATATTGTGGTAAAAGGAATGGAAAATATCATGTGGGACCCCTACAAAAATAATTTAATTTATTTTAAAAAAAAATAGAAAAGTTAAACATAAAGCACTCGCGCGCTTATATGTGGGTGAACTACACCTGATTTGCCATGTCATCAGGAGGGGTTCACGAGATATACTAGAGACGACAATAGGTGTCTAATTGATCACTAGGGAAGTTGAGGTTTTTACATGGGAATTGGTGCTAACTTAAAGGGGTCATCTACGTATTTTGCCTTTCTAATATTTATGCATTAATAGAGACCGAAGAATGACACCTCCTAGCCAATCACGTGGGGAAAAGCAATTTACGATGCACTCAAGTAAATATAATCATGCCAAGATCTAATTATTTACCTCAAGATGTCCTCCACTTAGTGCTTTAGTAATAATGTCAGTAATTTTTTTAAAAAACACTAAATAAGAGATAGAAAGAATGACATACTTGTAGAACTATATTAGGCAACCAATAACTCAATATAACCAACATCAACATACCTAATCATAATCTTATCTGCTAAGATTCAGATGGTGTGAGTTTTATGCTTGCAAGGATTAGTTGTGATTTGATGAGTGAGGATCCCTATTTTAATCATTCAGCTCGGGGGTTGGAAAAATTTTAGCGAGTTTTATTCCATTTGTTCTTCCCTTAATTGTTCTAGATTGTGCCTAGGTTAAGAAGGACCTATTCCAATACATGTTCCTTCGGGCTAGACATTTGTAGCATCCTCCTCACTTAAAGCTTGACAGAGACCAATCTGAAAGTATCATCCTATACATTCGTTTTAGTTAAAGCATTAAAAATAATCACTTGAACAACTTCTCAAAAACTTGTCATTCACAATTTTGCAATAACTATGAAAATCAACTTTATTCCAATGCTCACATAATTGTGAAATATTCAACAAATTAGTCTTTAAAACATCAACCAATAAAGAGTATATAGTGACTTACCTTTCTTGACTATATCAAAAATTTACATGTCTTACCTTCGTCAAATGCCATACTCCCTTCATTGAGCTGTCACTGAGAGAAATTTGACTTTACTTCAATAGTTAGCTTCGAGCAACCACTAACCAAGTACCATAATTGGTTGCTCCCTCTCACCTTAGCCAGCGAAATTAGACTAAGTGTTAGACTTAAGAACCCAAACCTTTTGGGTCCTTCTCTTTGAGAAACTGTAAAAATCATATCTCTTTTAACCCATTTACTGTATTTCTATTTTTCCTAAGAAACATGATTCTAGCAAAACATTCATACATATAGTGACCTGCGTGTCCTCAATGAGTACATAACCGATATTAAGATAAACTAATATATTTTCTATTGATATCACATTCAACCTGATCACTTTTGTAATCTAGACCACTATGGTTCCTAATTTGATGTTCAGTAGCCAATTTAAAGCTTCATTGGACATGTTCCACTTTCTTATCGTAATAAGTTCAAAGTTAATATTTTTCAACTTTTCTTGAAGCTCTCTATTCTTTTCAATTTCACTACTTAACTCCTCTTTCAGAGTATTCATATCATATTCAAGACTTATGTGATCAACATTAAAATGGTTCTTACTTACAAATAGAAATTTCTTAAGTTCATGAATTTCAGGATTGCGAGATGAAACAGTTTCATCCAATTTAGATATTTCCTCTTTGAGCGCCTTAATAGCCTTTTCAAGTTCGGTTTTATTTCATTGCAAACACTTGCAATTAGATTTCAAACTTGAGACTATAGCAGCTAACTCATTTCTCAGTACTCACATTTTGAAATTCATCCATTAAAGACATCAAGAATCCAACTATCTTATTTTTGGACAAGTTATAAATTGCTCCTTAAGTTGAGTAAGACTTACCTATGAGGATTCATCTTCCGATTCGGAATCACTCTTATCCGTTAGAGCAAGATCATCTCTTTCATCCTCTTATTCTGGTTCCTCAACCGAAGTGTCTCCCCAAACAGCTGTTGACACCCAATTTTGTCCCTCATTTTCTAAAATTGTTTATGATTTAACTTATAGGTGCAATTTGACTATTTGTGCAAAATATGTATTAGAAAGCATAAATTTACATACGTCATCCCCTACTTATATGTTACACACTTAAATATAGCTATATTACGTAATTGCATCTCATTTAAACTTTTACTTAAGCGCATGCATTATTTGTGACTAGTTGTTAAATTAGTTGATATTAAATTTAATTGATTATGTGGCTATTACTTAAATATTTTTATGTGAAATCGTTTATTTATATATTTTGGTTAAGTTTTATTTATATATTATTATTCATGGTGCATGTTCTATATTAATTTCTTATATATATTGCACTTTCCGTTTAAATATTAGTCCCAAAGTAATTTGTCCGATCCTTTATCCTTGATACTACCTAACTTAATTGCTTCTCTTTAACTCCAAACCAAAATTATCCCAGTTTCATCTCCCATAAACCTCGTCAATCACGTACCACTGACGCCCCATTCTTGATCCTAGCTTGAACTCTTTCTTATCCTTCTTTTTGAATTATATTCTTCCTTGACACTTATACAAATATTGCTCCATATCCCTCTTTGATTATCTTTCCTTTCTTGGCACCAATTAGTTTGTAATTTACAACTGCTCTTTATTCCATTTGACATGAATATTCTAGAGCCACACCCTCTGCTAAGAACTTGGACATTATTTTCAGTTTTGATACAAAACTCTTGAATTTTCTTTCATTCAGTTGATTATTAGAGATTGATTTTCGAAATCAATGCTCTTTTCCTCATGATCCTTATTGATTCTAACGGCTATTTGATTAGCCTACTTTTAGCAAGCTTGCCTTTTTATTTTTTGAACTCCTGCACTATAAACATTGGTAGTTTTATCATTTGTTGGATTAAAAAAAAAAAAAAAAAAAAGAGAGTGCTTCTTCCCCATCGCTCCTCCTCCTAGCTTAACCATACATTTTTCATTGAAAAGAAAAAAGAAGAAGTGCAGAAAAGCACATTCCTTTCAGTCTTTCAATGTCTCGCTCTCGTCAAGAACTAGCAGCATATAGCAGTAGCATTCATTGCTATCGTTCGGCCATATATTCACTAGCGAACCACTGGTTGACCTTATCAAACACATACCAGCAACCACGATTGTTTGGAGCCATAGCAACTATATCTAAGTACCTGCATCAGTGTTACGTGTCTAAAACGAGGTTATCTCGTTCTCTACTTCTTTTTCCTTTTTATATAGCGATTCAACCTGTTTGAGTACACCTGATCCTATGTGACAAAGTTATTCAGTTGACAGAAGAGTATTGTGTGAGCTTCATAAAAGATTAGAATGAATTATGTGCTTAGTTAATATTGCGTTGATGCTTCACCTCTAGAATTTTATTACCATCGTATTGTACGCTCTCCCTAATTCATGTCTTCATAGTAGAAATACGACATAGGCTACTGAAACTATCTTCTTCATGTAGTTAATGGGGTTTAGGAGGTATATAAGTTAGGTTGTGCAACATGAACAAAATATGCTAAAGATGAAGTTAGGATTATCTGTTAGTTAACTACCACATGTTGTGATATAATTTTGATCATGAAATAACTATAAGAATTGCAAAAAATAAAATATGTTCTAGGATTTACTTCATTAACTAGTTATTCTATTCATAAATTGCATCTAGTCTGTTAAGTTTAATAATAAGATAATTATACAGACCTTCACTTATTTGTATTTCCAACCTGAATCAATATGTGCATAGCTAATCACTTTGGTCATTGATTTAGGATGTTATTTCTTACAAGTTTATTTTAACTAAGATTGTTCTTATTGCATACTTCGTAAAGCCGTTAACACTTAAACTATTCATAAAAAATAATTTGCTAAGTTTACATACGTTTAATCTTCTCTTCTGATTGGTGTACCATAAAAGATAGACATACTCTCACTTTTTTTTTCGAATACTTCTTTTGCATGTATATCCCGATCGAGTGGTGTCGTCATTTGAAGTTCGATCACGATGTATAATGGATTCAACACATAAGCTCAAAAGCGGAGCCATGTATTTTTTGGGATATGATGACAATGGCAGGCCATGACTTCTTGAATGAAGAACACCTATATAGCTTTATAAAATTAAAGCAATTTGTTACACCCTCATTTTGATTTAACATGTCACTCTCTTAAGAGTTCTTAATGATTCAACACTTTTACTTTTTTTTAAAAAAAAACTTTAATTTTCTTTTCATCATTTGGCATTTTCTCAAAATTGAAGTTTAGACTATTTAAAGCTTTACATTGTTTTCAAATAGCAACACTATAAAATAGAAAATGACTTTTACTTATACTATAGAAGCTAAACTATTTTGAGTTGAACACTATTTTTAAATCTAAATATTTCAATGCTTCTTTTGTCTTGTCTAAAAACGTTTAAGATTGTTAATCATACAAAGCCAAATAGAGGGAAGTAACATCGGACTGGGCCCTTTTTCCGCCTCGCCTATACCTGATTCCACATTTTTCTCAACTCTTAATTCTTGTTCATTTATTTAAGTTATTCAAATATTTCGCTCATATAAATTTTCCACCAAAAATAAGGTAGAACGTGTTTCTACTAGTATTTTTTACATTTTCTTGTCAAGTAATATATGATGCTTTTCTTAAGGATTCAAATGATCTCGTGCAACTCAATTATTTACTTTCTTTCTTTCTTACTTATGTACTTGTCATTAGTGTGACCGTTTACAAGCTTTATGACTAGTTTAAATTAAGTATTTTTGGCAGTTTGGTTGATGTTTTGGGATTGAATTGGAGACGTGAGAAAAACATGAGTTTAAGTTGATCTTTTAGCTCTATTTCAAGGAAATAGATGTGCTTAAGATAAAATCTACCCTTGACCTTTAATCCTGTTCATACTTCAATTTTTAGTACGGACATAGTCTAAATTGCTTATTTATGCTAATAGACTCGAATTTCATGTCCACCTTGTATTAAAATTTCAATTGTTTAGTCCGGTCAGTAACCACCTTTGGTGGAGTTCGAGAGGTGCCTAACCCCTTCCTCTCGAGTTAACTTGAACCTCTTACCTAGAATATCTGGTTCGTAGACTAAGTTTCGGAGTTAGTTGTAAAATTAGCTAGAAACAAAGTAGGTGCCCTAATACGCCTAGTTAAAAATATGTTAGGTGGCGACTCCAACTCTTAAACTCAAACGAGTTCACTTAGTCAAATCCGAAACCCGACTCGTCTTGAGTTGAGTCAAAAATCGGGTATGACAGAATGGTGACTCCGCTGGGGATATCTAGGTTCAAACCATACCGGACTTTAAATTGAGATTCTTTGCTTGCTTTATTTTTATACTAACTTTTTTCTTCTTTTTCTTTTGCAGGATTAAGGTTTTGTTTTTATTTATGTGTTTTATTCTTGAATTATGTGATTATGTTTTATTATTTGTTCATGTCACTCACACCTCCCTCACTCCTGGGAAACGACACTTTACACACACGGGGCGATTAGGTGGATCCCACGGTCGCTTCACCATAAAGAACCTTTTAGGAGGACATTTTGGAATATAGTTGGTCCGTGGTACAACCAACGATTTCAAATGGTCCCACTACTTGGCCGTCCGCCTTGGGGAACCGTGTCTGGAATTACCCCACTCTTAGTCTAGAAATCATGCATCATGTCATATTTAGGACCATTTTGACTTCGGCTCATATCTAAGTCTATTAGTTCACCATATTTGAATGAACCGAATGGGTTTTCGACCCTAAGGGACATTTAAATATGTTATGTGTGCATTTATTTAAAATTGAACGTATCTAATGTAAACCACTTATTCACATAAAAGCGGGTTCTCATAACAAAATCAATTATTATTTCTACATTTATACAAACAAAACCGATTATTTTGTAAAATTATTTTTAGGTTATGAACGAAATTAATTTTTCTACTTTTATGAAAACAAAATCATAGGTTTTAAATTAATTTCTTCTACTTTTTATGTAGCAAGATCAATTATTATTTTTATTTACTTAAAGTAATGTTATTTCTACATTTATGAAATTAATTATTTTATAAAATTATTTTCTATTAATTTTAGGTTATGAGAACAATTGGGATGATACAAAATACACGTTCAATTTTAAATACCATGATCAAATTAGGAAGGCTTAACAATCTTGGTATGTTAAAGTCCATTAGCCAACCTCGTCCAAAAGCGTCACCATATGACGCCTATCATGCATATTATGTGTATTGATCTGCTTTGCATATGAAATTATTATCTGACTTGTTGTTTTAGGTGTTAGTTTTACTCCCACACCCGAGGTTGACTGGTGCATTTTTTTCAACTTGTGCATATCATGCATACCTTCCACCACTCCTGACGACTTTCTAAATCGTGCGTTGAAAATACGGTGGTTACAACCACCTCTTCCCTCACATAAAAACTCCTTTAGGGGGAACGACTTGGAATCTATTTGATCCGAGACGTTCCCGCTCCCGAGTCGTCCGCTTGGGAGGATACTAAACCCGGTCTAGCTAACTCCATTCCTTAGTAGTGGCGTCAGGAATCATGCATCATGACATGTCATTAGTCAACTTGTTCTCAAGTCCGATAGGCCAACTTGTTCAAACAATCTGAATTAGTTTTTAATCCCCAAAGAGCATTGGACATGATTTATTTGCATTTACTTAAAGGATTAAACGTGCAAATGTAGACCGTCTATTAACGTTGTTCTGCATTCAGTGTCATTCAAAGGCACAAAGGTTATCTAAGAGGCTTTGAAAGCCCAAACTGAGTCAGAAATGATTGTTTATCCCTACACGATCAGAATTACTCTGTATTCAATTCCATTCAAAGGCACGAAGGTAACCCAAGAGGTGTCAAAAGCCCGAATTGAATCAGAAATGGTTGCTTAAACAATCAGAAGTATTCTGTATTCAATGCCATTCAAAGGCATAAAGGTAACCCAAGAGGCATCAAAAGCCTGAATTGAATCAGAAATGGTTGCTTAAACAATCAGAGGTACTCTATATTCAATGTCATTCAAAGGCACAAAGGTTACCCAAGAGGCGTCAAAAGCCCGAATTGGATCAGAAATGATTGCTTAAACAATCAGAGTTATCCATTATTCAATTCCATTCAAAGGCATGAAAGTAACCGATGAGGCGTCAAAGGCCCAAATTGAATCAGAAATGACCGTTTATTTCTTAAACAATTGGAATCATTCTGTATTCAATGCTATCCAAAGGCATTATATGGTAACCAAAGAGGCATTAAAGGCGCAATTTGAAGCAGAAATAACCACTTGATAGATGGGATGACACATAACGCACGTTTATCCTCTAAGCATCCTTGGCGTGACAAAAAGTCCATTAGCAATTTCTATCTAAAGTGTCTAAAGGGTTGTCAACCCGTAATGACAGATCTCTTCATATTCTCTGTCGCATTGTTTTTAAAAGTTTGAGCCACATATTGATCGTTTCGCTCGCAATAAAGCGAATCTTAGGCATTTTTCTTCTCCCTTTCCTTTTCCAAAGATCACGGCCAATAGAACATTTGACATAACTGATGAAATCCCTCAGTTAGAATCTTTTGGGGATAGATCAACATGGAAAATGTTCGCCTGGCTATGATCTAATTTCCTAATGGTATTTAGTCTTTTCCTTCTCGTACATTACTTCAATATGAACCAATGCAATAGAGTCCAAATAAATGTAATATTCTACTTTAGGATCCACATATTGTTGGTAAACGAAAGGACGTGTGTGGCCCAAGGCGCTTCTCAAAATCATTGTGCGCATTTATTATTTGATATGTGTGCATTGCATGAATTCGTCCATTTTTCTGAGTCTTTTTCTCCCTAAGGAATCTCTCCTCCAAATTCAAATCTCTTGCCGAGGCACCTCCTCTCCTGACTCTATGCCCAAATTCTGATATCTAAAACCTTTCATATGTCCAAACTATCTCTAACTCACAACCCAACTCAAAACCTATTATCCAAAGGTTGGGTTAAGTCGAACACCAAGGCAAAAGACATTTTCTGTCATACAACAATCTATTCCTTAAACAACATCTTTACCACTTTGCATTGAGATCCAACTCCTCATCTCCCGCTTAGACAAACGTCGATCATTTGGCCAAAATTCTTGCCTTGACTGCTACATAAAGCACTTAGGCAATCTCTTGTGATGCCTGTGCATTCTATCGCAACCTCCGAATTCAAGCGCTAATCCATCATCCGTGGTCTAGGCATTCTCTTAAGCTTACGTGTCATTTTTGCCTCAAGTCTCTACTAATGTGCCCACACAGTTTTGTGCATTTCACCACTCTGTTACGGTTGCGTCATACTTGAACACCGAAGTTGGTCAAGAATTTGCATATAGAAAGCCGAAATGGCAAGCCAAGCTGAAAACACCTTTTTCTGCAACAAGGTCCTTTGGACCACCAACATATGACATCAAAGGCATTCAGGCAATCCCAATACCGTACGACCTGCATTATACTCGCACAAAGAGTCACAACAAAGAAACCCAATCACTATACAACCGAAGTTGACAAAACTTATAACCTCACATTACACCTACCTCACGATAAATAACCTCTCATCTATCAAGACCTTATCAGGCTCAACGCAACCAAGGATAAATAAAAAGACAAAACCCCAAGTCTTTACTCCTTTAGCTCAATCAAAAGATATTGTACCCAATAAACAAACTACTCTCTAGATACTCATTTCTCAATTCAATCCCAACCAGATCTACACTCGTCATCCAGCACTAAAACGTAAAGTTCATAGTCTGATTGACCCAAAGCAAAACAGTGGTGCAATAAAAACCAACAATGGGAAATTGCAACTCCCAAACCACAAAAACACTTTAACTGATCCATCAAAATTGGCTCCTTGACTTTCCAAAGCACAAAACATGAATACACCCCATCACAACCTAAGACAAATACAATTTTGGAAAATCTCCAAATCCGGAAAAATTCAAACATCAAACCTCAGGCTGAGTATGCAAATATCCACATACTCATAATCGTCGATATACCCAATCGTCACACCAAAGGACAAATGCAAATTTTAGACAATACATTGGTGTTCATTGCAATGCAACCACTCTCTCTTGTGATCTGGCATATGCAATAAACTGGGACAGAATTTTTGAGGATCCCCTCAAAAATTCCAAAAATACGCAAACTTGACACTGGGGCAGAAATTTTTGAGGTCCTCTAAAAAATTTCAGGAAAAGTCCTCATAATAGCAACATGATAGCCTCCTTAGCACATTGCACGACACAACAATAGCACTCTATTTGTCGCACTTTACTTTACTTTTGCTTGCAGGGTTTATAGCCCGAAGGGTAGACAACCTTATGAAGAAACATCATGACAAGGGAAAAATTATACAAGATAAGCAGTAAAGCGCAACACAACAAATATGCAAGTCGACCTCCCCTACAAAAACTCACAAATTTTCTTTGATTGCAGGTTTACATAGGTATCGAGTATACCTAACAACTCTTGTGAAGCAATATTCATCAATTTGGCATATATAGAAACTATGTCGGTGGATATATAGGGTTCGCGTCGGTGGGCATGACAAGCATAGAATCTGCGTTGGCGGATATATAGGGTCCGCGTCGGTGGACATGACATGCATAGAATCCATGTTGGTGGATACATAGGGTCCACATTGGTGGACATGACAAGCATAGAATCCATGTCGGTGGATATATAGGGTCCGTATCGGTGGATGACAAGTATAGAATCCATGTCGGTGGATACATAGGGTCCGCGTTGGTGGGCATGACAAGCATAGAATCTGCATCGGCGGATATATAGGGTCCGCATCGGTGGACATGACATGCATAGAATCCATGTCCGTGGATACATAGGGTCCGCATCGGTGGACATGACATGCATAGAATCCATGTTGGTGGATATATAGGGTCCGCATCGGTGGATATGACAAGTATAGAATCCATGTCAATGGATATATAAGATCTGCATTGGTGGACATGACATGCATGGAATCCATGTCGGTGGATACATAGGGTCCGCATCGGTGGACATGACATATATAGAATCCATGTCAGTGGATATATAGGGTCCGCGTCGATGGGAATGACATATATAAAATCCATGTCGGTGGATATATAGGGTCCGTATCAGTGGACATGACATGCATAGAATCCATGTCGGTGGATATATAGGGTCTGCATCGGTGGACATGACAAGCATAGGATCCATGTCGGTGGATATATAGGGTCCACATTGGTGGACATGAAAAGCATAGAATCCATGTCGGTGGATATACAGGGTCCGCGTCAGTGGGCATGACATATATAGAATCCATGTCGGTGGATATATATGGTCTGCATCGGTGGACATGACATATATAGAATCCATGTCGGTGGATATATAGGGTCCGCAGCGGTGGACATAACATCATTTGAAGGAGCATAGAATCTGCGTCGGCGGATATATAGGGTTCGCAATGGTGAACATGACAACAATTTGCAACAAAGTAAGGTCCGCATCGGTGGGCATAGCATTGGAAAGACATTTGGATGAGACATCAATCAAACAAGCATAAGACAAGACAAGACAACTACCCAGCCAACAGGGAAGTCTCTTTATGCATTTACATACTATTTTAAAAAACTCACTTTTATAGCAGGACATACAATTCGGTGCCGCACTGGCAAGATGGTCAACAACAACTCGATACGACAAAGCAGGTATTCCTGACGAGAAGCACTAAGCAAATGGATATCCCCAGAGGAAAAGCACACATTCCCTAGCGCTGAACACCTGAAAGTACAATCAAACAAGCACGAGACAAAACAACCACTCGGCTTAACAGGGAAGTTTACTTTATTTTTATCTTTATATCTATTTGCTTTTTTCATGATTTTGCTGCAGGGTACTCTCCGATCTCCCGATAAGCCCCCTGCGCCATACTCTCACACCTGCTTCCAAAATCACTACCAATTGTGCAATCTTAAAACCTCAAACACATACAAACAAAAGCCTAACCCTACATACAATGCCTTTTGCTACACCTGCAAGCTACCTATTTTGCAGAATTCCAAGCTACAATTCCATACTCGCACCAATGGTCTACCTAATCCTTCCTTGTTAATTAGGTACCGGCTCCGTATTCCTTCCCATTCGTGCCTGCCTATTTGAATCGTGCGCATTCATAGTGCTTTACTCCTCCATGTTCCTCAGTTCATTCAAGACAATATTGAGACCAAGATGACTCCTCTATCGAGTTATAGTGGAAAATGTGCCCATGTAAATCCCTCTTTATGGGTGTGTCGTGCACCACATCTTCATAACTAGGACGTTTACAAGCCTATTTCACCGAACTCGATCTATCGATGTTATCTCGACTTCGACAAGGCCTTTGTCCTACCTGCAAAATACCTATTCTGTCGAATTCTGACATGCCTAAAAGCCGATAATTTCATGCCCTCACAAGTAATCTGCCTAATCCTCCATTGCGAATAAGGATGACATTGGCATTTCCTTCCAATTAATGCATACTTTGTCTATTCAAGCGTATCTGCGTCAATCGTGCGTGTTTTCGTGCTTAATCGTGCCCATCTATTTGAATCGTGCGCATTTATAAGACTCGCTCCTCAGATGTTTCCCAGTTCAGGCAAGACAATATTGAAGGCGAGATTACTCATTTATCGAGACGAAGTGGAAACCATGTACATATAAACTCCTCTTTATAGGTGTGTAGCGCGCCACATTTTCATAACTAGGATGATTACAAGCCTCTTTTCCCACGCTCGATCTACTAATGTTATCTCATCTTCGATAGTACCTTTACTTTATTCTTCGTTTATCCCGCCTAAAGGCAAAGCATACACGAATCTAAACTTTACATACTTGGATAAGTTTGGTCTTTACATCCAAATCGTGCGCCATAAATATCTCACACAGGCAAAATGCCATTCTAGAACTGCCCAGGCCAGATTTTCATGAAACCGGAGATATGTAGGCAACTCAGAGACTGGAGTTCGGCCAAAAACACCCCAAAACTCCCATTTTCCCTTTTCAACAATTTTTGCATACCGGTCGTGACAAAATTGGCCACTCCGTCAACTATCTTTGCCCGAAGACTCTTCCATCATCCCCGGGCAAAGAGGGGCAGCTGTTGACACCCAATTTTGTCCCTCATTTTATAAATTGGCAATGATTTAACGTAAAGGTGCAATTTGACTATTTGTGCAAAATATGTATTAGAAAGCATACATTTACATACGTCATCCCCTAGTTATATATTACACACTTAAATATAGCTATATTACGTAATTGCATCTCATTTAGACTTTTACTTAAGCGCATGCATTATTTGTGACTAGTTGTTAAATTAGTTGATATTAAATTTAATTGATTATGTGGCTATCACTTAAATATTTTTATGTGAAATAGTTTATTTATATATTTTGGTTAAGTTTCATTATATATTATTATTCACAGTGCATGTTCTATATTAATTTCTTATATATATTGCATTTTCCGTTTAAATATTAGCCCCCAAAGTAATTTGTCCGATCCTTTATCCTTGATACTACCTAACTTAATTGCTTCTCTTTAACTCCAAACCAAAATTATCCCAGTTTCATCTCCCATAAACCTCGTCAATCACGTACCACTGACGCCCCATTCTTTATCCTTGCTTGAACTCTTTCTTATCCTTCTTTTTGAATTATATTCTTCCTTGACACTTATACAAATATTGATGCATATCCATCTTTGATTATCTTTCCTTTCTTGGCACCAATTAGTTTGTAATTTACAACTGCTCTTTATTCCATTTGACATGAATATTCTAGAGCCACACCCTCTACTAAGAACTTGGACATTATTTTCAGTTTTGATACAAAACTCTTGAAATTTCTTTCATTCAGTTGATTATTGGAGATTGATTTTCGAACAACACTCTTTTTCCTCATGATCCTTATTGATTCTAACGGCTATTTGATTAGCCTAATTTTAGCAAGCTTGCCTTTTTATTTTTTGAACTCCTGCATTATAAATATTGGTAGTTTTGTCATTTGTTGGATCAGAAAAAAAAAAAGAGAGTGCTTCTTCCCCATCGCTCCTCCTCCTAGCTTAACCATACATTTTTCATTGAAAAGAAAAAAGAAAAAGTGCAGAACAACACATTCCTTTCAGTCTTTCAACGTCTCGCTCGCGTCAAGAACTAGCAGCATATAGCAGTAGCATTCGTTGCTATCGTTCGGCCATAAACTCACTAGCGAACCAGTGGTGGACCTTACCAAAGACATACCAGCAACCACGATTGTTTGGAGCCATAACAACTCTATCTAAGTACCTGCATCAGTGTTACGTGTCTAAAACGTGGTTATCTCGTTCTCTACTTCTTTTTCCTTTTTATATAGCGATTCAACCTGTTTGAGTACACCTGATGCTATGTGACAAAGTTATTCAGTTGACAGAGGAGTATTGTGTGAGCTTCATAAAAGATTAGAATGAATTATTTGCTTAATTAATATTGCGTTGATGCTTCACCTCTAGAATTTTATTACCATCGTATTGTACGCTCTCCCTAATTCATGTCTTCATAGTAGAAATATGACATAGGCTACTGAAACTATCTTCTTCATGTAGTTAATGGGGGTTTAGGAGGTATATAAGTTAGGTTGTGCAACATGAACAAAATATGCTAAAGATGAAGTTGGATTATCTGTTAGTTAACTACCACATATTGTGATATAATTTTGATCATGAAATAACTATAGGAATTGCAAAAAATAAAATATGTTCTAGGATTTACTTCGTTAACTAGTTATTCAATTCATAAATTTCATCTAGTCTGTTAAGTTTAATAATAAGATAATTATACATACCTTCACTTATTTGTATTTCCAACCTGAATCAAATATGTGCATAGCTAATCACTTTGGTCATTGATTTGGGATGTTATTTCTTACAAGTTTATTTTAACTAAGATTATTCTTATTGCATACTTCATAAAGCCGTTAACACTTAAACTATTCGTAAAAAATAATTTGCTAAGTTTACATACGTTTAATCTTCTCTTTTGATTGGTGTACCATAAAAGATAGACATACTCTCACTTTTTTTTTCGAATACTTCTTTTGCATATATATTCCGATCGAGTGGTGTCGTCATTTGAAGTTCGACCACGATGTATAATGTTTTCAACACATAAGCTCAAAAGTGGAACCAGGTATATTTTGGGATATGATGACAATGGTTGGCCATGACTTCTTGAATGAAGAACACATATATAGCTTTATAAAATTAAAACGATTTGTTACACCCTCATTTTGAATTGATATGTCACTCTATTAAGAGTTTTTAATGCTTCAACACTTTTACTTTTTTAAAAAAAAACTTTAATTTTCTTTTCATCATTTGGAATTTTCTCAAAATTTAAGTTTAGACTATTTAAAGCTTTACATTATTTTCAAATAGCTACACTTTAAAATAGAAATTGACTTTTACTTGTACTATAGAAGCTAAACTATTTTGAGTTGAACACTATTTTTAAATCTAAATATTTCAATATTTCTTTTGTCTTGTCTAAAAACGTTTAAGATGGTTAATCATACAAAGCCAAATAGAGGGAAGTAACATCGGACTGGGCCCTTTTTCCGCCTCCCCTATGCCTGATCCCGCATTTTTCTCAACTCTTAATTCTTGTTCATTTATTTAAGTTATTCAAATATTTCGCTCATATTAAATTTTCCACCAAAAATAAGGTGGAATGTGCTTCTACTAGTATTTTTTACATTTTCTTGTGAAGTAATATATGATGCTTTTTTTAAGGATTCAAATGATCTCGTAAAACTCAATTATTTACTTTCTTACTTAATTACTTATTTACTTGTCATTTGTGTGACCGTTTACAAGTTTTATGACTAGTTTAAATTAAGTATTTTTGGCAGTTTGGTTGATGTTTTGGGATTGAATTGGAGACGCGAGAAAACATGAGTTTAAGTTGATCTTTTAGCTCTATTTCAAGGAAATAGATGTGCTTAAGATAAAATCTACCCTTGACCTTTAATCCTGTTCATACTTCAATTTTTAGTACGGACATAGTCTAAATTGCTTATTTACGCTAATAGACTCGAATTTCATGTCCACCTTGTATTAAAATCCCAATTGTTTAGTCCGGCCGGTAACCACATTTGGTGGAGCTCGAGAGGTGCCTAACCCCTTCCTCTCGAGTTAACTTAAACCTCTTACCTAGAATATCTGGTTCGTAGACTAAGTTTCGGAGTTAGTTGTATAATTAGCTAGAAACAAAGTAGGTGCCCTAATACGCCTAGTTAAAAAATATGTTAGGTGGTGATTCCAACTCTTAAACTCAAACGAGTTCGCTCAGTCAAATCCGAAACCCGACTCGCCTCGAGTTGAGTCAAAAATCGGGTATGACATCAACAACCATGGCATTTTGAAAGCTTTGAAAGCTGGTTTCTGCAGTTTCTCGGAACGATCGTTGGAACGTTTCATCTTCTGTTCCTCCTGCATTTGAGGGCAGTATTTGATCATATGACCAAGCTTTCTGCACTTATTGAAACCATCAAATTGAGCCTTTTCAATAGGCTTAGACTTTCTGGAGTATCCTTTCTTCAGTTTGTTTCCTTTCTTGAGGAACTTTTTGAACATGTAAGTGTTGAACCCCAAAAATTACCCCGAGAAGGATAAATTCTGGAATATCGACAGGATGGACTAACTCTTTTGGAGTTTTTAGAGTCGCCACCCAATTTAAGGAAAACAGGGAACCAAATTAGCAAATGCGTGCAAAACTCCGTTTTTATAAAAAGGCGGTCTTTCTTTCAGAGATTCTAAAGGTAAGAGGTTTTATTAATTTCGAAAAAAGGTTTTTAAGGCACTTCCGAAATTCTGTTAAAAAACGGTTAATCCGACAGGTTTCCAAATATTTACAAATGCGCTTTTCTTTCGGAAAGAATTATTTGAATAATAATAATAATAATAATTATAATAATAATAATAATAATAATAATCATCATCATCATCATCATCATCAACTGAATAAAAAGCTTATTTGCAAAATATATATTTTTACTTGGACGCATTTGCTAAGACGGGCCCCAATTTGCAATAAATTAAATAACGACTTCACAATAAAGGGTAATGCACATAAAGTAAAGCAATATACCAAGCAATCAAATATTATTGATAAATAAAATATTTTACACATTTATTTGCATAAATATCCAAGGTAAGTAATGCAAAGTTAAAGATAGAATCGGGAAATTGATCAACTCGGGGAAGCCTTGATTTTTCTAAAATTCCTAAGTCTTATTTCTTGAACGCTCGAGCCCGAGCTCGATCTCAAATGACTCCACATCAATGCATATTCCTCGCAAAACAAACAAAATGAAATTGGATTAGTACGATGATAAAGCGTAATAACCAATGAAAATAAAATAATAATAATAAAGTAATAAAATAATAATAATAATAATAATAATAATAATAATAATAATAATAATAATAATAATAATAGTAAGGGGGTTTGTTTTGCAAAATTTAGGAATAGGTTTGTATGGCGCGTCGAATAGAGGCTCGGGATTTGGTATGGCTGCAAACACGGAGCCCGGGCCGGTTGCCATGCCAAGTACCAAACCCACCACTCTATTCGACTTGCTTTGCATTAATTTCATACATTCATCATCGCCTTTTGCTTTAGGGACACGGGGACGGGACCATTCAAGCGTAGTATCATGTTCAAATCAATCCCGAGGCCTCAATACGTGTATATGTATTTTTCATTGGCCAAAACAGTGTAGTATCCGTTCGAATCAGTCCGTAAAGCCTCAAATTAAATATTTTTTCATAGGCTAATAACACGATATAGTATCTGTTCCAAAATCAGTAAAGTCCATTAGAGAACAGTTATTCCAACATAATATGGGTCAATTGCCAGTCAAAGTATCAGTACGAATGAATCAACTGCAGAGTAGAGCCATTCAACCTCAAAATCCAATTCCCACAAAACACTATCACCAGTTAATTTACCACTAAAGCCACCAATCAAAACACGTCGAAATTATGGTGGGGCAAAGCTCGACAGTGAGCAAAACCCAGTTGCAAAAATGTGCAGCCAAAATAACTTAAAACAACAGAATAACACAGCAATATCCAAGCAAACGGCAGAGGATTTTGGACCAAAGCCAGTGACAAACGGAGCAAGGGACGAGCGACACCGGCTGGGTAGCAGCGTCGCTACCACTCACCGTCCTCTCATTTTAATTTCGACCCAACAATAAGAAACAGCGACGGATTAATCCGATGGTAGTTCTAAACAAAACTCCATAGCCAGCCGTGTCAAAGGGGAAATCTGCGAAGGACAAATAAAACGATAACAAACAGTATAGAGGCACAACAAAATTTACAGAACGGTGAAATTAAATCGAATCGGCATAGCCAGTCACTAGGAGGGGAGCGACGCCGGCGAGCTTTTCCGGCAGAACTCCGACGAGGCTCGCGGCATCACTGCCACCCTCCCTTTTTGGTGCCTCTTTCCCCAATCTTTCAACTCCCTCGCCCCGATCTGTACACCCTCCGTTTTCCCTTGTTTTTGTTTCAAACCTGTGATCGTGTGGGTTGTGTTTGTTTCTCGTGAATAAGTGTGTGTTGTGTGTAGTCTGAATAATGAAGGAAATGAGAGTTGAAGATGATGGATGAATAGTGGGTCTTTTTTTGAGTGGGGGAGATCCGATTTTGGTGTTATAATGTGGGGATGATGGTGAATAGTGAGGTTGTGTGATTGAGAGGCTGATTTTTTGGGGTTGTAGGGGAGATGATGAATAATGTGTGTAGGGTTTTTGTGAGTGGGGTGTGAGGGAGATGATGAATAGTGAGGTTGTGTGCTACGGTTTTGGGATAAGTATGTATATATAGGTAGAGGATTTGTACAAATAGGCTAGGAGGAAAATTATGTGTTGCGTAAATAGGCCGGGATTCAAAATGAAGGACAATTATGGCCTTTTTACGTTAAAATTATTAACTTAATTTGTTATAAAAAATTAACCTTATTTTAAATATAATTAGACGCGAATTGAAAATTCTGGGACAAAATTGGGTGTCAACAGCTGCCTCTCTTTACCCGAAAAGGATGAAAGAGTTTTCAGGGTAAAGAAAGTTGACGTGAAAGCCAATTTTGTCACGGTAAAGCCAAGACTCGGATTCCTAGGATTAGAATGCGAGGCTTATGGACATGGCCGAGCTCCGATCTCCGGGTTGCCTACATATCTCGGGCTGAAAGAGAATCAGGCCATATGTAGTTCGACGTGATTTGAAAATCAAAGACGAGATAATAACGACTACTCGAGCGCGGGAAAAGAGGCTTGTAATCACCCAAGTTATGAAAATGTGGTCGACGACACACCCATAAAGAGGGGTTTACATGGACATAGCTTCCACTGCACCTCGATAACCGAGCCATCTTGTCTTCAATCTCAAATCTCAGACTCAGGGTTAACAAGAGACTTACTGTCACGACCCAAAATCTGGATCCGTGATGGCACCTAAACGATATTGCCTAGGCGAACCAACAGAAACAAAAATGCGGAAATATATATATATATATATATATATATATATATATATATATATATATATATATATATATATATATATATATATAATTGGAATCCAAAAGAAGGTAGACACCCCTGTCTACTATACCCAACAAACACCAATGGAGCATCTATAGAGTGACTCAATCGAAATAAAATACAACAGAAGTGAAGTGGAGTCTATCTCTATACAACACTGGCGGTACGCCACCGTGGACTGTACGGTTGGCTCACCTCAACAAAATAATACAGCAGCCTCGAACGGTCGCTACTGTCTCGATGGCTATCTAGAAGAAGTACCTGCACATGTGGCAGAGTAAGTTATGAGCCGAAGCCCAGTAAGATCACTGACAGGCCCGCTAAATCACCCTTGCGGGACAAGTCGCTAACATGCATCGCAAGCAACTAAGCACGTCGTTTCTACGTAAATAAATAGTGTAGTCGCACATATTCACTATATAATTATCCAAGTATATATAATTATCCCCAGGTCCTTGCTATCTAATCATGACATAGCAAGCAATCCCACAATATAAGTCATCGCTATCTCAATGTAGCGTCTAGACCGGCACATACCTCGGTCAACTCATGTACTCACTATTTATGATCAAATAATAGTAAGCAATCCCACAATATAATTAATCGCTATCTCAATATAGCGTCTAGACCGGCACATACCTCGGTCAACTCATGTCTTTACTATTCATATTTAATTAATAGTAATATACCTAGCCAACGCTAGTCAATTCATATTTAACACATAGCCCTAAGCTAATCACATAAGAATACCCGAAGCGTACTAGCATGCTGGACGTATCCACAAGCAAAGTAGAGGTCAAGTCTCACTTACCTCGAATTCCGGTACAAAGCTAGGAAGCAAATCTCCTTTCATGCTCTTCTTGTCCTCGGGGAACTTTCCTCTAAGTCTATCAAGACAATATAGCACTCATTAGTGCTCAATTATAAGCAATTAAGCTTCTAAGCATTTTAGGGTAAAATTACCAAAATACCCTCGGGTGGGACCGAGCCCAAAATTAATAAAATATATATTTCCGGACTTCCCACACTCCCGTGAGTCCAAATATGCAATTAGATTTCTCATACGAGCCTTGCTCGTTGATTTTCCCCAAATCTTAAAATTTAGGATTCTAACTCATTTCCTATGAATCAAGCTTTGATTCTCATGATATATGATATGAAATGAGTTATGGAGGCTTACCTTATGATTATACACGTTTTGAACCTTCCAAAATCGCCTCCAAATCGCCTCCTTTGAATAAAAATTCGGTTTCCCGAAATCTGTCCCGAAATGACCCCTTTTATAGCAGTTTTTACCACTGTAACAGCCTCTGTTCAATTATTCATAACTTTTGATAGAAATGTCCAAATGACCTGACACCAGTGCCATTAGAACCACAACTCAAAGGGCTAAAACTTTCATGTTTTGAGTTTTTCCTAATTCCTTACGGATTGGCCGGAAAAATGCCATATTTCCGGCTGCTCGCAACAGAAACAGTAGCAGAAAACAGCAGAAAAATCCGAACTATTTTGGGTCCAAACGGGACCCCACGAAGCTCGGAATGACCCCAAATTTTGCACACAAGTCATAAAATACTTGTGTGACATGCTCGTTAAGATGGAACTCAATTCGGACCTCCACAACTCAAAAAATGGGTCCCACGGCAAAGGTTCAATTTTCGACTTTCGCCAAAATAGCGAAATTTAACCAAACGACCTCGGAATCCAATTCCGAAAGTTGCTACAAGTCACAAATGACTATACGAACCTAACGGAACTTTCGTATCTCTCATCGGAGTTCATTTGCTCAAATCGAGCTCGGAAACCTCTTTTAACTCTTTTAAACTTCCGAAACGGGGACTTTATCAAAAGTCCTATCAAACGAGGTTCGTTTTCAATTTTGAAGGTTGCTACATATCATAAATGACGAGACGGACCTAACGGTGCGCTCGGATTTTCCATCGGGGTTCGTTTACTCAAAACGACCTATCGAAACCCCAAATTCCTTTCTGGAATTTCATAAACGGATCCTTTTCTCGAAAACCTATCAAACGGACTCCGTTTCGACTCAGATTTCACAGACGGGTCATAAATGACCTAACGGAGCTTTTGGGACTGTCGACACGCAAATCGAGGTCCCGGATCCCGTAACGACTATTTGAGGGTCGTTACATTCTCCCCCACTTAGACTCTCGGCCGTCCTCAGACGAGCCTAAGTCTAAGGTAGGATCCACACACTAGCCACGGAGCTGGCACGGATTTCGAGGACCCCTCGGTACCACCCGAAATCAATAAAACTTAAAAATGCAAATTCAGGCTTAGAAAATACAAGGATTTCATACCTGAATCATCGAACAAGCGCGGATGCCTCTCACGCATCTCGGACTCAAGCTCCCAAGTGGCCTCGGCAATGGAGTGATGCCCCCACTGAACTCTCACAAGCGGGATCACCTTCGATCTCATCTTACGGACCTCTCTAGCCACAATAGCAATAGGCTCCTCCGAATAAGCTAAGTCGCCATCTACCTCCACAGAAGCCATATCGATCACATGAGACAGATCGTGAACATACTTCCGGAGCATGGACACATGGAACACCGGATGAACAGACAGAGAGGGAGGCAAAGCCAGTCTATAAGCAACGGCGCCAACGCGCTCCAATATCTCAAAAGGCCCAAATGAACCTAGGACTGAGCTTGCCTTTCTTCCCAATTTTCATAACACCCTTCATGGGCGACACTCTGAGGAATACCCGATCCCCAACCATGAACTCAAGATCTCTCCGCCTCCGATCTGCATACGATATCTGCCGGCTCTGAGCCGTGCGGAGTCGATCCTGAATAACCCGGACCTTATCTAAGGTCTGCTGCACCAAATCGGGCCCCAACACCTGGACCTCACCAGACTCGAACCAACCGATAGGTGAGCGACATCTCCGACCATACAATGCCTCAAACGGAGCCATCTGGATAGAAGCCTGATAGCTATTATTATACGCAAACTCTGCTAGCGGCAAATGGCTATCCCAATGGCCTCCAAAATCATAGCACACGCCCTCAACATATCCTCGAGGATCTGAATGGTCCGCTCAGACTGGCCATCAGTCTGCGGGTGAAATGCAGTGCTGAGATCGACCCGAGTACCCAGCTCTCTCTGAAAAGATCTCCAAAATTGAGCTGTGAACTGAGCACCTCGGTCAGAAATAATAGAAACAGGAGCACCATGCAATCTCACAATCTGCTCAATGAAGATACGAGCCAGACGCTCCGAGGTATAAGTAGTCCTCACTGGAATGAAGTGAGCCGACTTCGTCAGTCGATCAACTACTACCCACACCGAATCATGCTTACCCACGGTCAGCGGCAAACCAATTACGAAATCCATAGTGATCTGCTCCCACTTCCACTCGGGAATGGGCATAGACTGGGTCACCCCGGCTGGCCTCCGGTGCTCATACTTCACCTGCTGGCAATTCAAACACCGAGATACATAATCAGCAACATCCCTCTTCATCCCTTTCCACCAATACAGCTCTCGAAGATCATGATACATCTTTGCAGTACCCGGATGAATGGAATATCTCGAACTGTGAGCCTCTGCCAAAATCATCTGCCTCAGCTCCACAATGGCTGGAACACAAACCCGGCCGTTAAGCCGCAAGGCACCATCATCACCAATCACGAACGAGGACACTCCCCCACTCAGGACCCTGTCCCGGAGATCTCTCAGATAAGGATCCTCGAACTGCCTTTCCCGAATCTGGGAAGCTAGGGACGACTGCGACCCCACATATGCAAGCACCCGGCCTGGAACAGAATCATCAAACCGAACGCCACTAATGGACAAAACCTGCAACTCATGAGCCAACGGCCTCATATCAGCATCAAGATAGGCAAGGCTACCCATGGACTTCCTACTCAAGGCGTCGGCTACAATGCTAAATTTCCCGAAATGATAGCGAATAGAAAACATTATAATCCCTCCAAATAATTCTGGGTCCATCACGCTACCGCTGCGCCACTCTGATCCCGCCTTCAATACCGATAGCCACTGACTCGACATGGCAACCCAGTGTCGCATGACAGGATACCAATAAATCAATATCCCTAGTGACGTCAAATCCGTCATATCTAAAACCAGCGAGTCTACTAGGGACTCTACACCGCATATAAGAACATAAGCGCTGCCAATAACCCTTATTCATACATATAAAATCTCCCGATAGATATACCATCCATTCAAGGATCATCAAATAAGGGCAAATCCAATCCTTGCCCTAATAAGGTCAAACCCAGGCGATAGATATAAATAAGCAAAACCCCGGGT
This sequence comes from Petunia x hybrida, assembly GCA_037355625.1. Taxonomy (NCBI): domain Eukaryota; kingdom Viridiplantae; phylum Streptophyta; class Magnoliopsida; order Solanales; family Solanaceae; genus Petunia; species Petunia x hybrida. The sequence goes on along the minus strand of JBBBVM010000018.1, from coordinate 5,558,843 downwards.
TAAATAAACAACGGCACTGCGACCACAAATAGAATGCATACTTGCAATATCATCAGTAGGTGCCTCGTCACCCTGCCTGGTCATAGCATAGCCTGCACCGCTCCTCCTGAACCCTGGCATGGGCATCCTCAAAGTGCCTGGCAGCATCCACTACCTTGCGATAAGTCATGCCAATCGCAACTGTGGTGACAGCAAACTGCAACAGAGGGTTAAGACCCTCAATAAATCTCAACACCCTGTCCCTCTCGAGTGCCACCATAGCTGGCGCATAACGGGACAGCTCCAAGAACCTGGTGTCATAGGCAGACACCGACATGCTTCTCCGCTGCAACCTCTAAAAATCTTCTCACACTCCTGAAGAAAATGATGGGCAGAACAAGTGGCAGATGTGCCATCAAACTGAGGAGGCCTGATCTTCATAAAAGACTCAATCCTCCAAGCTACCTCCTCGGTACCCATAACCGGAATAGGAATAGCGGAACCCGGCTGAACAACATGACCCATATCCGGAGTAGCCTCATAGGTCGGCGTACTCATAACTGGAGTGGTCGGCTGAGGTGCCGATACAGGTACTGCAGCATCCCTACTAGCGGGGGCCCGATGGCTGGCCATGCCCACTAGTCTCATATACTCCTCCGAATAAATCACAACTGCGCCCGACACGATAATAGGCAAAGATGGAAGTGGAACAGGTGCTGATGGTGTCGCTGCAGACACCGGAGGAATAGCTGTGTCCTGCCTAACAGTTGGCGGACGACCTTTCTAGGCATTAGTAGGGGCTCGCATCTGTGCTGGTGCTGATGTACCAGCCTACGCTCCCTGAGCGGCTACCCTGGCAGAAGATGACCTCGTCTTCCTCATCTCAGCAGATATACGAAGGAAAAAAAAAAGGTCAGCACCCGTACACTACATACCCATAAGCAAGACTCTACTCAGACACTGCTCCATTGACTCCTAGGACTTGACTTAGAACCTGGCTCTGATACCAAACTGTCACGACCCAAAATCTGGATCCGTGATGGCACCTAAACGATATTGCCTAGGCGAACCAACAGAAACAAAAATGCGGAAATAAACTGAAAGAAGAGAAACATGATGAAATATATATATATATATATATATATATATATATATATATATATATATAATTGGAATCCAAGAGAAGGTAGACATCCCTGTCTACTATACCCAACAAACACCAATGGAGCATCTATAGAGTGACTCAATCGAAATAAAATACAACAGAAGTGAAGTGGAGTCTATCTCTATACAACACTGGCGGTACGCCACCGTGGACTGTACGGTTGGCTCACCTCAACAAAATAATACAGCAGCCTCGAACGGTCGCTACTGTCTCGATGGCTATCTAGAAGAAGTACCTGCACATGTGGCAGAGTAAGTTATGAGCCGAAGCCCAGTAAGATCACTGACAGGCCCGCTAAATCACCCTTGCGGGACAAGTCGCTAACATGCATCGCAAGCAACTAAGCACGTCGTTTCTACGTAAATAAATAGCGCAGTCGCACATATTCACAATATAATTATCCAAGTATATATAATTATATATATATATATATATATATATATATATATATATATATATATATATATATATATATATATGTACCTATGTACATACAGATAGCATATGTCACATACACATTAAGTAAGCCAGTAGTCTCAGAATATCATACACAAGTCAAAGAGGATTATGCCCACCCAACGTAAGGCCTAGATCAATCAAACAGTGGTTTGGAGGTCCAATCTCTACTCCCACGCCGACTAACCTAAACCTACGGTAGCCTAGCAACACCGCCAACGGACGTAGGCAACAATACATTCATCACTCAATATCAGCACGCACCCTGTGCGGCTCCGTCTATATGCCATAACGCCATTGTCAACATAAACAACATACCAGTGACCCGTAGTCACTGTCTCAATCATAAGGAGGTAGACCAATGACCCGTAGTCATTGTCTCATCTCATCTATATACGACCACACCACACCCCCTGTCAAGTGTGTCGTGTTTCAACAATCTAGTGACCACACCACACCCCCTGTCAAGTGTGTCACATCTCAAATATCTAGTGACCACACCACACCCCCTGTCAAGTGTGTCACATCTCAATAATCAAGTGTCCACACCACATCCCCTGTCAAGTGTGACACATCTCATAGTATAGGCGACACCACACCCCCTGTCAAGTGTCCCTCTAACAGTATTAATATCCACGACATTAATAGCAATAACAGAAATAATAACAGAAATATTAATAACGATAATATTACACAGTCACTGTAACCAAGATTGGTTATGCTAGCTCAATGTAAAGCGGAGGTTAACCCGACGACGGTTTGGAGGTACAATCCCTACTCCCGTGTCGTCTAACCAAAGGTTACGAGGAGTCAGCACTACACAACCCGTCATGATAACCATACAAGTACCAAATTCGTACATAAGCCGGCAGAAATCTCGGCAAGACATAATCAATGATATGCCGGCAACATCCTCGGCCATATCCCCAGGTCCTTGCTATCTAATCATGACATAGCAAGCAATCCCACAATATAAGTCATCGCTATCTCAATGTAGCGTCTAGACCGGCACATACCTCGGTCAACTCATGTACTCACTATTTATGATCAAATAATAGTAAGCAATCCCACAATATAATTAATCGCTATCTCAATATAGCGTCTAGACCGGCACATACCTCGGTCAACTCATGTCTTTACTATTCATATTTAATTAATAGTAATATACCTAGCCAACGCTAGTCAATTCATATTTAACACATAGCCTTAAGCTAATCACATAAGAATACCCGAAGCGTACTAGCATGCTGGACGTATCCACAAGCAAAGTAGAGGTCAAGTCTCACTTACCTCGAATTCCGGTTCAAAGCTAGGAAGCAAATCTCCTTTCATGCTCTTCTTGTCCTCGGGGAACTTTCCTCTAAGTCTATCAAGACAATATAGCACTCATTAGTGCTCAATTATAAGCAATTAAGCTTCTAAGCATTTTAGGGTAAAATTACCAAAATACCCTCGGGTGGGACCAAGCCCAAAATTAATAAAATATACATTTCCGGACTTCCCACACTCCCGTGAGTCCAAATATGCAATTAGATTTCTCATACGAGCCTTGCTCATTGATTTTCCCCAAATCTTAAAATTTAGGATTCTAACTCATTTCCTATGAATCAAGCTTTGATTCTCATGATATATGATATGAAATGAGTTATGGAGGCTTACCTTATGATTATACACGTTTTGAACCTTCCAAAATCGCCTCCAAATCGCCTCCTTTGAATAAAAATTCGGTTTCCCGAAATCTGTCCCGAAATGACCCCTTTTATAGCATTTTTTACCACTGTAACAGCCTCTGTTCCAATAATCATAACTTTTGATAGGAATGTCCAAATGACCTGGAACCGGTGCCATTAGAACCAAAACTCAAAGGGCTACTACTTTCATGTTTTGAGTTCTTCCTAATTCCTTATGGATTGGCCGAAAAAATGCCATATTTCCGGCTGCTCGCAACAGAAACAGTAGCAGAAAACAGCAGAAAAATCCGAACTGTTTTGGGTCCAAACGGGACCCTACGAAGCTCGGAATGACCCCAAATTTTGCACACAAGTCATAAAATACTTGTGTGACATGCTCGTCAAGACGGAACTCAATTCGGACCTCCACAACTCAAAAGGTGGGTCCCACGGCAAAGGTTCAATTTTCGACTTTCGCCAAAATAGCGAAATTTAACCAAACGACCTCGGAATCCAATTCCGAAAGTTGCTACAAGTCACAAATGACTATACGAACCTAACGGAACTTTCAGATCTCTCATCGGAGCTCATTTGCTCAAATCGAGCTCGGAAACCTCTTTTAACTCTTTTAAACTTCCGAAACGGGGACTTTATCAAAAGTCCTATCAAACGAGGTCCATTTTCAATTTTGAAGGTTGCTACATATCATAAATGACGAGACGGACCTAACGGTGCGCTCGGATTTTCCATCGGGGTTCGTTTACTCAAAACGACCTATCGAAACCCCAAATTCCTTTCCGGAATTTCATAAACGGATCCTTTTCTCGAAAACTTATCAAACGGACTCCGTTTCGACTCAGATTTCACAGACGGGTCATAAATGACCTAACGGAGCTTTTGGGACTGTCGACACGTAAATCAAGGTCCCGGATCCCGTAACGACTATTTGAGGGTCGTTACACTTACCTCTAGGGTGGATGACTTATGCGGGTGCTATTCTTCAGGTCTTTGTTGACGTGTCTAGCTCATATCAACGATTGCCCCGATTCATTGCTAAGAAAAGCTCCATGTTATGCTCCAAACGCTGCTGCGGTGCTGCTAAAAATCCTGTAATAATCTCAACAAGCGGTAAGCGTGCAACTGCTAATAAACTGTAATAATTGGGATAAGAAATAAATAAAGCGATAACAAAATTGTAAATGCGGGTGGTGATATCATCGATAAGTTCTTCCTTCGATCAACTGACAAGGCGCTCCGCCCGGAGAACCTCTAGGCTGATCGTTATTCTGAAACAGTAAAGTAAGACAATAAGTAAAACTGGAATAAATTGTAGAATGCAAGGCTTTTATAGGATAAGTCGACTAACGGGACATAATGTCTCAAGTCCACTTGTCTATCTTTAACATCTACTTCAAATATAATATGCCAATATTGCGAGACAACCGACATCGCGAAACACTCCGAAAGTGGTGCTTCAGCCGACTTGTCTTCGATTATCAATCTACTTTAAAAATAAAATGCCAATATTGCAAGACAACCGACATCGCGAAAATACTCCAAAAGTGGTGTTTCAGTCGATTTGTCTTTAGCTATCATCTACTTGAAAGAAAACTACATATCCTATTTGTGGGTGGAAAAACCCTAGATATCCTACTAGTGGGTGGAAGAACCCGAGATATCCTATTTGTGGGTGGAAGGACCCGAATATCCTATTTGTGGGTGGAAGGACCCGAGATATCCTATTTGTGGGTGGAAGGACCCGAATATCCTATTTGTGGGTGGAAGGACCCGAATATCCTATTTGTGGGTGGAAGGACCCGAATATCCTATTTGTTGGTGGAAGGACCCGAATATCCTATTTGTGGGTGGATAAACCCTGAATCTTGCAAAATCTGAAATCGTTTGGCTTGTGTTGTAATGCGATAATCGAACAAAAGCTAAAATAACAAAGAGAGAAATAGTGTTGTTCTGGATATGCGACAAGGCAAATATTCTTCGAGGAACTGATGGTTGACCTGAAAAAGTAAAGCAAGGCATTAATTTAAAGCAAATATAACGGCAGAATTTAAAACAAGTGTAAAGCAAAGCAGTGCGGAGATGTAATCAGCGCAACGGTCATTTGATAAACCAATTGGCGAGACAATCGGGCAATGATGGCCTTAGGCGGATTGTCAATTTAAAATAAGGCAATGCCTATTTTGGCGTGATTTGAAAACATAACGCCTGCCTTGGCTTCATTGCTTATTTGGGAATGAAAATTATAGAGGTAGAAATGCCGCCTGTTCGGCAATAACTCATGGTCGAGCCTACAGTGGGCTACATAACAATAGCGCCCTTTGATTGTCTATGATAGGCTTCATAATAATGCCTCCAATTGCTTATGGTAGGCTTCAAATGATAATGAAGTTTTCGCTTGCTCACGATAGACTCATAATAAGACCCTTGATTGCTTACGGTAGGATCAATAACAAAAGAACCTTCAATTGTCTATGATAGGCTTTCGAATAATGCCTCCAATCGCTTATGGTAGGCTTCAATGCTAATGAAGTCTTTGCTTGCTCACGATAGACTAGATAATAAGACCCCCGATTGCTTACGGTAGGATCAATAACAAAAGAGCCTTCAATTGCCTATGATAGGCTTCAGAATAATGCCTCCAATTGCTTATGGTAGGCTTCAATGCTAATGAAGTCTTCGCTTACTCACGATAGACTTGATAATAAGACCTCCGATTGCTTACGGTAGGCATGCCGTAATTTGTAAGTGCAAGCTGCAATACCTTTGATAAATTGTCTTCCCATCCACTGGTGAAGCAATAAAGCAAATGCGAAGGCATAGTGCTAAGCATTTTCAACAATCTTGACAAATCAACTGGCAAGCCGGTCGGGCATGAAGCAAGGAGGGTCTTGGGGTTGATTGTCAAACAAATCAGCTGGCGAATCGGTCCGACATGAAGCAAGGAGGGTCTCGGGACTGACCTGTTAACCTGAAAAGTAAAACAAGACGTAATACAAAGAAAATGCGAAGGCATAATTTAAAGCAAGTGCGAAGCAATTTGAACAATCTTGACAAATCAACTGGCAAGCTGGTCGGGCACGCAGCAAGGAGGGTCTTGGGGTTGATTGTTGACAAATCAGCTGGCAATCCGGTCCGGCACAAAGCAAGGAGGGTCTCGGGGCTGACCTGTTAACCCGTTAAGCTAAAAGTAAAGCGGGTGCAAAGTCATAATTGAAAGCAAGTGCAAGGCAATTTGAACATCTTGACAAATCAACTAGCAAGCCGGTCGGGCACGCAGCAAGGAGGGTCTTGGGGTTGATTGTCGACAAATCAGCTGGCAATCCGGTCCGGCACAAAGCAAGAAGGGTCTCGGGGCTGACCTATTAACCTGTTAAGCTAAAAGTAAACGGGTCATAATATAAAGCAAGTGCAAAGTCCTAATTGAAAGCAAGTGCAAAGCAATTTAGCGTGAAATGAAAAGCAACGCAAAAGCGATTTAGTGAATCAACAGGCGTGAAAGTCCGATAAGAGAGAAACCTCGCTTGGTGATCAACCTGAAAAACGTAAAGCAAGGCATCAATTTTAAAGCAAGTGCGACGACATAATTTAAAACAAATGCAAAGGAAAGCAATGCGGAAATGTAGAGCAATGCAAGAGCCATTTGGTGAATCAATAGGCGAGATACTCCAACAAAGGGAATCCTCGTAGCCGATGGTCAACCTGAAAGAGTAAAGCAAGGCGTTGATTTTAAAGCAAGTGCGAAGACATAATTCAAAGCAAGTGCAAAGCAAAGTAGTGCGGAAATGTAGTCAGTGCGATAGCCATTGATAAATCAATTGGCGAGACAATTCGGCAAGGATGGCCTTGTGCGGATTATCGCCTGAAACCAAACGATGCCCTATTTGGCTTAGTTTCGAAAACACAAAACAAGCCTCGACTTTGTCGCCTATTAGGAATGAAAGTCATAGGGGTAGAAATGCCGCCTGTTCGGCAATAACTCATGACAAAGCATAATGCTTTAAGCCACGAAAAGGCAATGCGACGCAATCTGCAAGGCAACTTTGAATGCGAGTTCAAGAAATTGTTCATCCATAATGTGAATGATCCGTTCGTTGCAAGCTTTCAATTTCCTGCTCTCAAAGAAAAATTGTTAGCTTTGGGGAGGGAAGGGGAAGCGTTTGATTTGTGCAGACTTAATCTTGATCTTGCTGCTTCTGCTGCTTCCTCGTCTTTATTGGACTTGGATTTGCAAATTGCTTTCAGAAACTTGGCTCATGAACTCAAATTGCATAGGCTTTGAAAAATAGAGGCAAGATAAAATATGTTAATGCAATATAGCGAGTGAAATAAGCGTGCAAATGAAGTCAAGGATGCATTTTGAAAATTTTTCCTTGACTTAAACTTGCAACATATTTTAAAACAAACTGAATGTCCTTTGCCTTGGACTTTGCACTGTTCGCTTAGCCAATTATAGAGTTCTTGCCAACTCATCTTTAACAACCAACGCTGCTTCTTGCAAAATTCTGCCCCAGTTATAATCTTCTGCATCCCTAACTCGTTTTGCAAAAATTGCCCCAGTTGTCCTTCTTGGGGGAAAATGAAAATTTAAATACTAAAGGGTCGAGCCCGATGGGAGAGCCTACGTATCCCTCCTTGGGAATCAGACCGTGCGTAGTTCTGCAATCACTGCTTCAACGCCATATACCAACAAATAAAAGCTGCCCCAGCTGAAGTTCTAATAGATAGTGCGATACCCAAAGAGCGCAGACAATAACTTTTCAGTGTGTCGATTTAAATTGTTCAGTTGTTTTGCCATACGTTACAAGCAAAGCTTTGACAGGTTTATCAATTTTAATTTTGCAATGGAAACAAATGCAAGCGTAAATAACATAATAAGAATGCGATAAATTTTATTTTAACTTTCATAAATTCAAAATGAGTTGATTCAGATTAACATAAGCTTTAAAGTACAATGCAATTCAAGGCCTCAATCTGAATTAAAATTGAAAATAATGCTACTAAGTTCAATCGCCAAGTTCTTTCAAACAATGCCATTAGCTTCTGGTACTGCATCGTTTACGAGCTAGAGCGTCTACCATTAATCATATCTCGAAACCTTTGCGTGGTGGATGGTCAGCCACTTCACAAATCCAACATTTGCTAGAGAAATAAACAAAATAAAAGAAACCTCTCAAAGGGTAACTAAGATAGTTTGCATGTCATTCATGAGGTTGCACATAAGCAAGTAGCGCGCATCACGTAGCGCTTTTGCATTTAAGCACGTTGACATGTGGCAATCACAATTAGTTGAGCATAAATAAAATGCGAACGCGTCCCTATAAGGTGCCTTTTTGTGCCGGAGGTAGGCCTAATCGACAAGTTGCAAACACATGTGGTTATTATAACGACACAAACCATTTGTCAATACAACATCTGAGATAAAAATAAACCGACATAATTGTCAACATCTCAAATTTGACATGGCAAATGGTTTGGGATTCGTTATAGTATCCACACGATCATATAATATGCATCGTCGTTGTGATTCAATAACCCGTCAACAAAAGGGCGGTTTCTTAATTCCTGGAAACGGTATCAAGGACCGGGTCCGAACTAAGGTGTATATGCATGCATGGCCTAATCTCCTTCTAAGAGTGTGCTAACGGTTGAGGCTGACTCGACCTATGCGGGATAGACCTGACCTCACAACGCAGTAGAACTGGCCATGACAAAACCAGGCAATCTCAATATCCCGAACTAACTTTTGGTGACACGAAAGAAGTTTCAAAGAGTGAGGTAAGGGCAATGCCCTTCCTGCATAACTACCCATCAAGCGGGTGCCCCGTAATGAAATCGAGGAGGTGAAAGAGAATTGACAGGCTCCATGAGGGAGGAAATATGAACGGAATGAAGACTATGCACAAATAAATATAATACATGCTTTATAAGGCAAACCAAACAAACAGATATAATAAAGCAAATAAATTAGACATGCTAGTTGCAAATAATTGGAAACCTTTATGGTCAAAACCTTTATTGTTCCCCAGCGGAGTCGCCATGCTGTTAAACCCCAAAAATTACCCCGACAAGGATAAATTTTGGAATATCAACATGATGGACTAACTTTTTTAGAGTTTTTGGAGTCGCCACCCAATTTAAGGAAAACAGGGAACCAAATTAGCAAATGCGTGCAAAACTCCATTTTTTTATAAAAAGACGGTCTTTCTTTCGGAGATTCTAAAGGTAAGAGGTTTTATTAATTTCGGAAGAAGGTTTTTAAGGCACTTCCGAAATTCCGTTAAAAAACGGTTAATCCGACAGGTTTCCAAATATTTACAAGTGCGCTTTTCTTTCGGAAAGAATGATTTGAATAATAATAATAATAATAATAATAATAATAATAATAATAATAATAATAATAATAATAATAATAATAATAATAATAATAATCAACTGAATAAAAAGCTTATTTGCAAAATATATATTTTTACTTGCACGCATTTGCTAAGATGGCCCCAATTTGCAATAAATTAAATAACGACTTCACAATAAAGGGTAATGCACATAAAGTAAAGCAATATACCAAGCAATCAAATATTATTGATAAATAAAATATTTTACACATTTATTTGCATAAATATCCAAGGAAAGTAATGCAAAGTTAAAGATAGAACCGGAAAATTGATCAACTCGCGGGAGCCTTGAATTTCTAAAACTCCTAAGTCTTATTTCTTGAACGCTTGAGCCCGAGCTCGATCTCAAATGACTCCACATCAATGCATATTCCCATTTGTAAGTTAGTCCACGAATTATTCGTACCAAAATGTTCCTCGCAAAACAAACAAAATGAAATTGGATTAGTACGATGATAAAGCATAATAACCAATGAAAATAAAATAATAATAATAAAGTAATAAAATAATAATAATAATAATAATAATAATAGTAATAATAATAATAATAATAATAATAATAATAATAATAATAATAATAATAATAATAATAATAATAATAATAATAATAATAATAATAATAAGGGGGTTTGTTTTGCAAAATTTAGGCTCAGGTTTGTATGGCGCGTCGAATAGAGGCTCGGGATTTGGTACGGCTGCAAACATGGAGCCCGGGCCGGTTGCCATGCCAAGTACCAAACCCACCACTCTATTCGACTTGCTTTGCATTAATTTCATACATTCATCATCGCCTTTTGCTTTAGGAACACGGGGACGGGACCGTTCAAGCGTAGTATCATGTTCAAATCAATCCCGAGGCCTCAATACGTGCATATGTATTTTTCATTGGCCAAAATAGTGTAGTATCCGTTCGAATCAGTCCGTAAAGCCTCAAATTAAATATTTTTTCATAGGCTAATAACACGATATAGTATATGTTCCAAAATCAGTAAAGTCCATTAGAGAACAGTTATTCCAACAGAATATGGGTCAATTGCCAGTCAAAGTATCAGTACGAATGGATCAACTACAGTGTAGAGCCATTCAACCTCAAAATCCAATTCCCACAAAACACTATCACCAGTTAATTTACCACTAAAGCCACCAATCAAAACACGTCGAAATTATGGTGGGGCAAAGCTCGACAGTGAGCAAAACCCAGTTGCAAAAATGTGCAGCCAAAATAACTTAAAACAACAGAATAACACAGCAATATCCAAGCAAACGGCAGAGGATTTTGGACCAAAGCCAGTGACAAACGGAGCAAGGGACGAGCGACACCGGCTGGGTAGCAGCGTCGCTACCACTCACCGTCCTCTCATTTTAATTTCGACCCAACAATAAGAAACAGCGACGGATTAATCCGATGGTAGTTCTAAACAAAACTCCATAGCCAGCCGTGTCAAAGGGGAAATCTGCGAAGGACAAATAAAACGATAACAAACAGTATAGAGGCACAACAAAATTTACAGAACGGTGAAATTAAATCGAATCGGCATAGCCAGTCACTAGGAGGGGAGCGACGCCGGCGAGCTTTTCCGGCAGAACTCCGACGAGGCTCGCGGCATCACTGCCACCCTCCCTTTTTGGTGCCTCTTTCCCCAATCTTTCAACTCCCTCGCCCCGATCTGTACACCCTCCGTTTTCCCTTGTTTTTGTTTCAAACCTGTGATCGTGTGGGTTGTGTTTGTTTCTCGTGAATAAGTGTGTGTTGTGTGTAGTCTGAATAATGAAGGAAATGAGAGTTGAAGATGATGGATGAATAGTGGGTCTTTTTTTGAGTGGGGGAGATCCGATTTTGGTGTTATAATGTGGGGATGATGGTGAATAGTGATGTTGTGTGATTGAGAGGCTGATTTTTTGGGGTTGTAGGGGAGATGATGAATAATGTGTGTAGGGTTTTTTTCGAGTGGGGTGTGAGGGAGATGATGAATAGTGAGGTTGTGTGCTAGGGGTTTGGGATAAGTATGTATATATAGGTTGAGGATTTGCACAAATAGGCTAGGAGGAAAATTATGTGTTGCGTAAATAGGCCAGGATTCAAAATGAAGGACAATTATGGCCTTTTTATGTTAAAATTATTAATTTAATTTATTATAAAAAATTAACCTTATTTTAAACATAATTAGACGCTAATTGAAAATTTCGGGACAAAATTGGGTGTCAACAGTAAGACAACATGATAATGTCTTCTTCATCCAAATCTGAATCGTCATTTTTTGTTTGCCTTCAAGACTAAGCTCTGCTTATTCTTTGGTTCCTCCTTAGCCTGAGAATTTTTCCTGAGTTCATATGTTTAAAGATTGCCTATTATCTCGTCTAGGGCCATCTTGTCCATTTGTTTGGCTTCTTGAATAGCCGTAACTTTGGGCTCATAATAGGAAGGCAATATCCTCAATATTTTTCTAACACAATCTTTAGAAGAAAATTATTTTTCAAGAGATTTAAGCTCATTAGAAAAATGAGTAAACCTAGTGAATATGTCCTGCATTGATTCTTGTTCATTCATAGAAAACAATTCACATTTTCTTATTAAAATTTCAATTTTGGACTGTTTTACCTGGTTAGTACCTTCATGAGCTAGCTGCGAAGGATCTCAAATTTCTTTGGCAGATGCGCATCCGGAGATTATGTTATATTCATTGGACCTAAGACAAAATACAGTATTTTTATGGCCTTAGCATTTTTTCCCATCATCTTTAAGTCCTCCGCAGTGAATTCATCTTCTATTTTCAGGACCTTTGCACCGTTTGTACCTACTATATTGTAATGGACCTTTCATGGTGATTGCCAAAGCTGATAATCTTTAGCTTTCATGTAAATTTCCGTAAGGTTTTTCCACAAGCTGTAGTGCTGACCATTAACAATGGAGGCCTCGTGATGGATTGATCTCTGGTAGTCCTACTAGTGCAATTATTTTTCAAGGATATCTCAAAGGTGTTAGTCTAGATATGAGAAACCTACTCTGATATCAATTGTTAGTTTAGAGTATACTCGACGCAAGAGATGGGTGAATTGGGTCGACAATATTTTTTGCCTCTTTTTAAATTCTAAGTTTCTATATAGTTAGAACAATTTTGTTGAGCATGTTCCAAGTGATGTTCCAACTTAATTTTAGCAAACCAAAAGAGACAAGACACATACAATTTTAACATGGAAAACACTTTGGCACAACCGTGTAAAAAATCACGACCCATACCCTATGGGATTTTAAACCAATCCACGAAAATACACGAGCCAAAATCAGATTTAAAGGTAACCCTTACGACCTACCCCTAAGCCCTACACAACAATCCTAGATTGTTGCTACACTTACAAACTACCCTAGTTTGGAATACAAAGAAATTAACTCTAAGCTCTTTACCCAATAGAATTTTAACTCCATAATACAATCTCAAAAAGTGTTTCTAAAAAGCTTAAGAGATTACAACTTAAGGCCTAATACAACAACTAAGAACTGGACTCAAATAATTTAAAATGACTTGGTGAAACACTTCCAGAACTATTCCAGCATTTGTTCCAACTGCTTCAAATATTTTCTCCCTTAAATGCTCAAACTCTTTCTTTTGTTGAAGTGTTATGGATGCCCCCTTCAATATACATATGGATGTCTTTTAAAGATAAAGACATGATAAGGAAAAACAAAATTCAAGTATGTTAGGGATAACCATATAGCTTTAATTTTAATCCCTTCTCCTTATCACTTTGGAATTTTATTGAATCCTACTCCAACTCGAACTTCTCTCTAGCCATGTCCTATAGAAATAAAATCACTAAAGAATCTTATCAAAAGCACTTCGCCTAATCCATAATCCATCTATACAAAATAAAACCAAAATTAGCATTCAAATTACATCCACCAACTACCCAATAATTCATAGAAATACATTAATAAATCCCAATCGAATCTATGGAAGGGAGACCCCTTCGACCCAAAAGGCTTTTGCCATGATATTACTTCCCCCGAAATGCTCCCAGCATAGGAGCCTATGGTGGCTCTGATGGGTGGTTTTGCTAGAATAGGCAATAATGAGATCATTGTTTTAGTAAATGATGCGGAGAAGGGTAGTGAGATTGATCCACAAGAAGCTCAGCAACTTCATTACATAAACATCAATGCATCAAATTCCGCCATTTATCACAAAAGCCCATTCGATCCAAAAAGATGCTTTTGCCATATCCTGAGGCGGGTATCTCCCGCAACGCAAGCACCATTGTTCGACACCACCCGAGAAGCAAAAGATTCTAGAGTCCAGGCTGAAAATACATGCATAGATAGTGGTTTAATGCCAAGGCCGACGACGGAAGCTCGGGGCGGAGCCGTATGAGGCGGAAGTCTCACGTACGGTTCTCTGAGAAGGGACTGATAGGGAGTGGTCTAAAACTTGAATTTCTGCTATATCAACCTTCCAAACCAAAAGGGGATTCTGCTCCTACCGCTAAAGCATTGTTTCGGCCCCTGCTTCCAGAAGAGTTGGTGCAAAAGTCATTGTAGTCCAAATAGCGTAGGACTTGACCAAACATCTCACTACACGAGCTGACGACAGCCATGCAACACCTTTTTTATTATTCCTAGCCAGAGAAATCAAACAAATCTCGAGATCCAGAAACCTCTCTATACGCCTAGCCTTAAGCAAAAGAAATCTCGTTAGCCCTACCATAGAAACTATTACCTCGACTTGGATTGAAAGGAAGAACTTAGGACTTTGGGACTTACCCTAGGACTCCAACCCCTAGCATTCCAATTGAAACTCAATGAGATGGAACTAAACAGGCTTAGGCCCTTTTCCTCTTTCAAGGAGACTAGAGGGAATGCAACAACTGAGACAGCAACTCAAACAAAATCCCAGGGTCAAGATAGGTCTCTTCCCCTCTTCCCTTATTCCTGCTCTTCCCGGTTCAGTTGATGGAAAAGCATTGAATAAGGCAAGGAAGGGGTCAAGACAGTGTTAGCTACAATCTCTGCCCTTAGCTTGGCCTATCAGCTCTTGTGCACTCATTGCAGTTCTCGAAGAAGCAGCTCTTGAGGAAGCATCCAATTCCCAGTCTCTATCCAATCCATGCGGAAAATCTATTTGTGGTGGAAAAAAGTCAACAATAAAATATAGGAACTTATTCTATTTTGAGAATAAGGAAGGGTGTCTTTCCAGCTTGTGAATTGGAGTAAGCGGGAAGCCTACTTGTGAAGAGTAGTGGCGCTATTGCTGAGTGAAGGAAGGTGCCAAGGTCGGGGCACTGTCTTCGCGTGGGCGTACTTGTGTGTTAACCCTGAAAGTGAAGAATATCATAAATAAGGTGCCTGGAAGTTGAACTTACTCTCGTCTCTTTGCTCTTTGTTTTACGGAGACAGAGTTTAGAGACAATTGGAAGAGATCTGAAAGAAAGATCTCCAGAACTTTCGGCATCAGACAAAGTTTTTGGCGCAGGGAGCGGATTGCTAGTTTTGCTAAAGGATCCCTTATTTCTTAGTTATCAAATTTTCTGGCCGCTAGATGTCTAAACAGGAGGGGGATGGTAGTTGAATTAGCTTTGGTTCAGGAATTGAGAGAGATGAATCGCCTAGCGTTGCCGGAACCTCTCGTAGACGAATACCGACTCAGTCCGCTCCTACTGCGTGGGAGTATCAGCCGGTCGGTGTCGATGGTCGTCCTCCAGTAAGGGATGGTACACCTCCGGATCAATAGGCGCTGCGGGGGCAAGAGGCAGCTTTGGGAATGGGGTTCGGGTTGTTATTTATCATTCAATAAATGACTGATAAAGGATCCATTGATATTAATCTAATCCAATTAGAATGCTTGGTACTTTGTAGTTGTACATAAGAAAAGTATTGAAAATCGTATTTACTCTTTCGATTTCTAACCATTCCCAAAAGAACATTCATTCATTTCTTTCTTCCCCGTCGACCACGACGACTGAAACGACGTGAAAATCCAGACCCGTAAAGGAGAAGGGCCGGTGGGGGGCATTTGGGAAAGTCAGGCCGATCGGGTGTCTTCATTCAAGCGACGGTATAGAATCCTTTTTGGATAAACATGTCGGCTATTGATTGAGCTGTTTGTCACAGTACAACTTGACAAAATTTACAATGTATTGACACAGAATCAGTCATATTTATGTCGACGCATTTGAAATGTTCTTTAACTTCTTTTCCCTGCTATGCCAGCAATAGGGAATCCTTAGAAAGCTCATTCCACCCCTTCGAAAAATTCTTTCGCAGTGGCGAGATCCAACGGTGAACAGCTGCCCAAACTGCTAAGACTCAGTTTTTTTGCGGGAAGGCCCTTCCTCCAAAGATACTTCTTCATGTATTCTTTTGTGCAAATCTATTTACGGATCTATATGCTTCGATTGGAACTGGAAGTTCCAAAAATGGTGGCTGGTACACAGGGTCAAGCCAAGCCCTGACCCGCCTAAATGGAATTCATATCTCCTTCATCTGGTAGGAACAACTGATATGCTGCCTTGATCTTTCTTTGTCTCAAATAATGAATCCGGCTTTATTAACCCAAAATGTAGTGCTTCTATTTCCCCTAGTTAGCGGACTAAACCCGGGAATGAAAGATTTTGTTCTGTCCTCCGGACATTTAGATGTCTATTTTGTACAGATTCCAATAAATCTCTTGTTTTTGTGGCTTCAAAGAAGAATGAACAATGGAAAGAAAAGCACTATGTTTCCAGCTTCTGGTCTTTGACATAAAAAAAAGTAATAACGAAAGCTCAATGCCATGGTTCCTTACTTCGACAGGGTACAAATATCTAAATTTGATATTTTTAGATCCTTTTTCAGACGTCGCCAGTGCTATGGGCTTTGGCTTATGTAGATCAAAAATGATGAATGGGTTCCTTCTTATCTTTTTTTAGTTTCAACAGGATCCAGTCCAGTTTCAGAGGTTCAGAAGCCAAGGGCTTTCCACCTCCATTTGGTCGTGCTGCTATGATATGTTGTAACAAACATTCAAAATAGCAGGAACTAACCAGCGGGATTGGGCTAGGCTTATTGATGTTGCACAATTCCTCATCAGTATGTTGTTCCCCGTGAATCACAGGGAATGGCCTAGTCCCTCTGTCCTATCAGCAGAAAAGGAAAAACAGCCTACTCCGCCAAATTGAAAGATCCAAACCTTCTTCTTCGGAGCGGACGAAACACTTTCTATATCTCCTCCGTCTACTTAATTTCTACCAGGTGATGTCGAAGCGGAATTCATAAATAAGTTTAAGAATCTGAAAGAAGGTTTTTAAAAAAATTCTATGAGAAAGTACATGAAGGAGTTTAACCTATTGTCTCTACGATGTAGAGTGAAGGAGGAAGACAAAAGGCAATATTCGAGCTGACTTTTTGAATTGCATTTGTCTTTTCTGGACAGCAGTAAGCCTCCTTGGGAAAATTCTCAATATCTCTTCACAACAAGGCAAATTCAGTTGGAGGACCACTTTTTGCCGGGGGAGGAATCGTTTTTGTAGTAAAAAAAGCTTATGCACCTAGCTCGCTGGAAGCTAAGAGTCTTATAGCCCAAAAACGGGAATAGAGGCATCCCCCCTTCAGCGAAGAAATAAGGTGACCAGCTAGAAGTTTTTGAAATCCCAACAAGATTTTCTATATAAAAAAAATCCGAAAAGCCATCAGGCTTTAAAGGATAGGGGAGAGCTTTTGAAACATTATTTATTCTAAGTCATGTTTTGGAGTTTGCCAAAGAATTTTGGAGCAACGAAGTTACTAAGGATTTCTCTCCAGTGTCTGCTAAGATGCTCCGATCTTTGGTTGACGCTATTATGTGGAAATGGTTGCTGGATTGCCCCTAGTTCAAGCTCTAAGTCAGGAATTCACGCACCAAAGACCTCTGACTACGCTCCTCAGCATAGGAAAGAAAATTCCCATTTGCCTAATACGTACTACTGTGCAGCAGATGATTTAGCTGTCGTTATTCCTCCACCAGCTTCTTCTTGGCATCAAGCCAGCCCTTATTCCTTGCATGAACATGCAATCCCGCATAAAAGAAAGGCTACTGACTTGGCTGATTCAACAATGGAAAAAGGCATCCATTCAAACTGCTCCCATTCCTATATTGACACCAAACCAAGAGAAAGAAACCCTGGAGCCTTCCTCTCTATCCATTCCTTTTCATAATCATATGCTTCTATCCAAGTGATTTCATAACATATGGATATGTAAGGAATAAGCTAAAGAAGGCCGCACCTCCCTATTCATTACATCACAATATCCGCACCATTTGTTTAAGAAACAGTTTTTGTATTGACCCCGAAAGTAAAGAATGACGGTTCGACGAGCTCTTATTCGCCCCCTGGCAGACCTGTATACTCTTGTCCTGTTGGGTATAAAGGACACGGGGACTGAAGAGTTGTAGCTTTGCTTTTTGAAAGAGTCATTTTCTCGTTATTAGAGAGAAGCAGAAGCCTTAGAAGGGAGCACTCGTGGCACACTTACTATATCTCATTCCAGCCTAACCTTATCCTTTCGTTAACAAACCTACCTTACTTTTCAAATGAAAGGGGAATGGATGTCTTATTGAGAGTGATTACGGAAGAACCTTTTCATAGAGGAGAGCGATAGGCTGGTTACTTAAGTTTCACGGATTCCATAAGATTTTTTTTGAAAGCCTATGATGCTCTGGAACACATACAGAAAGTTACCCGCTACCTAATAGAAAAATCCCATCAAGATAGATTGAATCGACGACCTATACTTCAACTGAAGGCACAAGGGCGTAGCGAGCACATAACAGAGGAAATGCACATGGGTATCCTTGGAGAACGAAGTCTAGGGTAAAGAAAGAAAGGTAGAGTGGGCGCACTTTGACTGTGCTTGGATTGGCATGGTTGTTCCCCTTTGCTGGTTGAGGCTCGGCAAAGAAGGGTGGTACGCTTTCGAATTTGATTTATTTTGATAGAAAGAAGAACCCCGTCCCATGAGTGGAGGGAGGTCCTGGGTCGTATCTTTTTTCAACTGTCCGCTGGTTTATAGTCGATTCTAGAGAATATGAACTTCTCGCATTCTTCTTGGAATAGTTCTGGTTAATTCTGGGCTAGACATTGCTCTACATGATACTTATTATGTGGTTGCACCCGTGGCTAGTCTGCGCTCTTTGGACTTTTCAAACATAGCGAACTGAAACATCTTAGTAGCTAAAGGAAGGGAAATCAACCGAGACCCTTTATTTTACGACGGTAGGGATGATTGCTTCCATTACTGACCAGAAAGACACCAAATTCTCCTTTAGGTGATAGGTGAGGAATCACTCTGGATCTTCTTTTTTTGGGCTACAACTTCGCCGAGCCGACTAGCATCCCTTTCCACTGTGCATTTTTCGAACAAAGAAGATGACTATAGGATCGAATTCGCTCTTCAAGAAACTGCTCGTCCCATACCTCTTTTCATCGAAAAACTTATATACATACAAGAGGGATGATTATAGTGATTGTGTTAGTTCAGATCTAGCATGCAAGAACGAAAGAAGAGCAAGTATTCCCTGTTGATCACTACCTGTGAAAAAATATCTGTCCGACCCGACCTCAGACTCCTTCTTCCCGCAACGGGGATCAACTTCCAGGACAGGAAAGGGCAACCGCACATTTCAAGCGAACGAGTGAAAGCAAATTTCTTCTTTTCCTATGATTGTTCTGTGATGGGTTTTCTCCGTTTTCTTGCTCGTTAGCGCTCTTTTTTGAAAGAAGGGGCGGAGCACCCACCCTATTTATTCCATGATCTATGGGTCTACTGGAGCTACCCATATTCAATCTCTTAAGTGACTTCTGTGTCTTAAACGCATTTTAAGGTATTTGTCTGATCCTAATGGAAAAAAGGGCCGGCACGCGCTATTTAACCTCTCAGGTAGGTCAAATGGCATTCCGCTACTGACCTGATCGACTGTTAGGCCTACGGGCTTTTATCCATCAGACATGAATGAAAGGGGATGACACCACTCTAATGATTGGAAAAATCCAGCGGATTCTCTTTTGTCTTGCAAACCCCTTATTCTGTACTCTCCTATTCTTGAATAGACCGCTATGCACCTTGACTTTTGTTCGGTGGAGCGCCGGAGTTCGGAGGTTGTTCCCATCATTGAAGTCAGGGTGTGGGACTGAGCCTTCCAAATGAGAAAGAATCTACAGGTGCTTTCATTATGGATCAGTCGACTTGTTTGGTAAGCCAACAGCCCGGTGAACCGGGAGGGGCACTCGAGCTTAGACAAATCTTTTTGTGTGAGGCCGCTAGTGCTAACACTTCTTTATCTAACTAGCCTCCCCTTCTCGATGACAACACCCGTCGAGCAGAGCTCGCTAGCTGATTGAGGACTCATTTTTGGGGGGTAGCTTATACCAACCGAGAAGAAATTTGAGGACTACCTATTGATTGACCCTGGAAGTAAAGAATGACGGTTCGACGAGCTCTTATTCGCCCCTGGCATCGAACCAGGAGTGGACATTATCATCATCTGCAGAAAAATCCAGATTCTCTTTCTTCATTAGCGAAAGTGGAATAGTATGACTGGCTTTCCGAAAAATAAGAGGAAACCCGCTTTATCGATATGATAAACATGCGCTAAAAAAGACCTCCTAAACCCCCCTGCCAAGCCATCGAGTTTAGTGGTCTTGGGCTCATCTCCTTCGGCTATGCGCACTTGGTAATATCCTCTGCGCAAATCTACCTTCGTGAAGAACTTGGCCTTCCCCAATCTATCGAACAAGTCGGCGATGCTGCATGACGGAGTGATCTTTCCCTCTTATGAAAGGCACTATCTCACTTTCGAAAGAGAGTCTCGACGTGGCGATCTAGACCTAGCTCCATAGCTGGGCTAGTCACTGGCTAGAGGTCGAGGGACCTAGCGGATCGGAGGGAGCCGAGAATGTTATGTAAAAGGACCAAGGAGGATTCAGAAGGAGAAGGAGGAGGAGTAAAATAGCATTTTTTTTTATGGATAAGGATAGGGGGGTCTATTGGGCAGAAGTAAAACATTCACTCTAAAATTCTTCCTCCCAAAAGGAATATAACCAATTGATCGAGTTCGAGAATAGGGATCTTCGGATCCGTGAGAATAAGCAACTGATGAGAGAGAGAAACTCGTTTTTAGGAACTTATTCTATTCTGAGAATAACAATAAAAAGAATAAGGTAGTCGCTTCTTTTTTTCCAAAGATGCCCAAATCTCATTCTGTGAGACTTCGCCTTGTTCAAGAGAAAGCGAGGACTTTCTTTTAGCTACCGAACCAAACAAAAGACCAATTCGATTGGTAGATATTATAGTCTAGAGCAACTCAATTCAATAAGGATTCGCTCGCCCAGTGAGAAAGGCCCTGACCCTACCAACCAAGTATCAAAAAGAAAGAGAGAAAAATCGTGTGATAACTTTGCTTCTTCTCAATCATTCAAGATATTATGTGAATTAATATATCAAAGAATGAACCAAACTAAATGATTGTTCGACGGCGAAAGAGGCGAAAGAAGCAATCCATAAATACAATAATGATATTTGTCGATATGCAACCGCCTGTTTACTAAGATCATCATAGGTTGTAGGTCGACCATTGGTTTGTGCCAGCTGGGATGGAGCGTATGAATTTCCTGGAATGTAGATAGACCAAAAGAGGGAATGAAGGGATAGGAATAGGAATTATAGTACCATTGGAAAGTAATACCGATCCTCCCTAGTTCAATCAGAATCGAGAACTGCGGAAGCTACTTTCTTTCTGGCTTTTATACCCAGGTATAAAGGGATAGACAGTCTAAAAGAGTGCCAAGAAAGGACACATACCTATCACTTTTGGACGACCCTTTGATCTATGTCGTTCCAAGTTCGTGAGGAGGAGGACTCTTCTCTTGCTTTCAAAAGTGCTTACTTATGGTCTATCATGCAGTTGATGATATCATTCTGGACTAGTTTCCAGGCATACGCCAACCATACATACCGCTTTCTCGTTCAGACCTCATAAGAAAAGAATGAAAAAAACTATGTTTCCAGCTTCTGGTCTTTGACATAAAAAAAAGTATTCCATTCCAATCATCGTATTGATGATAAATCTCCTCGTGCGGATCGGATCGAGCAATAAGTGAAGGAGCTTGGTCAAAATATCAAGAGAAAAGATCGTAGCGTAGAAAAGAAGAGATCACAGCTACTAGGTGCCTACCCTTGAACCTAGCCCTCTTTTGGGGCACATGCATTGAAAGACGGCAAATCACTCTCAAAGTTCCTACCGATAAGAGAGATCGTAGGAAGGCAGAAGTGGCTAGCTTCGCCAACTTCATCCATCAGAAGGACGCCTATATTGCTATGAGTGTGGTAAAATCATTTTTTTTAAGAAATGTTTGAGTCAACTCCAAGTATCCCCTGATTCTTGTCTCTAAGTTGTGATTCGAGGGCTGAAACACAGGCCGCTACTCCTTCAGAATCCGGGAATCCGCAAGGAAGGATAGGACACAGAATAAAGACCTCAAGTTGTTCATCGGATGAGATGTCTCCATTTTTGTGAAACTATTCCTCAAGCAAGGCAGCCGATAAGTCATTGAAGGGTTTGTGTGAATTATGGAATGGTGAACATTGCTCATTTTAAACTCTCCCACGGTGATATAATATCTTTTCAAGAAAATGATGCGAGAACCCGCGGTGAAGAAATAAAGAGATCCTTCTATATCGAAATCTTAGTTGAAAAAATAATAGGAAAATTCCTGGATCACCCGTGGAGACGAAGGCCAAATGTGAGTCTCGTAGGTGGACGTATCGAACCGAAATAAGATCTCATATTGACATCTTGATACACTGATTTACCATAATAATAAATAGAGTCAATGGTGACTCCGCCATGGGAAGAGCCGCTTTCTTCTTACCGCTAAAAGTACGTTAGTTTTCGGACTTAATCTGAATGCACATCGTGCTGTTGGTGCCATTCATGCATCTTCTTCCACTTATTCTTCCCGAATAGGATGGAATCTTGCGAAGAGATTCTAAAGCGAATACCTTGAATTGAACTCGACGAATTTCGTTTTGCCAGAGAGATTTTTTTAGAAAGATTCTCCATTGGTAATTCAAAAATAGAAAGACTCTAAATAAAGGCGCATACGCGGGAAGGGGCCCCCACTACTTCTTCATTCAGGGGGGAAAACTTGAACTACGTACATACATACTTTTAAAAAAGGGTAAAGCCAACAGACATATAAAAACTGGTTGAGAGAGATGTGAGTGTCAATCATTCTGTCATCATGCTCAAAGAGTGCTTTCCAGAAGATGGAGAAGGAGAGAATGCACTTACAACCTCTCTCTCATATTCACCTGCCAAGGAATGACATAGATAGTAGACAGTCAGCTCTCTTACGGCGGTACCCTATCACAACAAGAAGTTCAGTTGGCGGACCACTTTTTCCCAGGGGAGGAATCGTTTTTGTAGTAAAAAAAGCTTATGCACCTATATTTTATTGTTGACTTTTTTCCACCACAAATAGATTTGCCGCATGGATTGGATAGAGACTGGGAATTGGATGCTTCCTAAGTCCGAGCTTTGACTATTCATACGAGAAGCTTCAAGCAGCCACTCTCACATAGGGAGAGGAGAGGACAGAGCTCGAGCCAAGATCAAAGACAGAGGCCAGCTCGTAACCTCGCTCCTGACTATTCATATTCACGGCTTATTCATAATAAAGGCTGTAACCTCCTAATCAAAGAGTGGAATTCTTTGCTCCAGCGAGTTAGGTGCATAAGCTTTTTTTACTACAAAAACGATTCCTCCCCCGGAAAAAAGTGGTCCGCCAACTGAACTTGCCTTGTTGTGATAGGGGTACCGCCTTTTCATTCTGGATCGCCAACAGGTTTGAGTTTGTCTTCAAGATAGTAATGAGCTTCTTTCCTAATGTTCGAATAAGGAGATTTCTCTAGAATCTGTGAAATATTCGGGAATGCAAAGTATATTTGAAACGACTTTCGAACCATCACACGGATTCCGACCCAACTACTATAAGAACAGAATGGAAGGGCAAAAAAGGATTTACGCGGGTTTGAATCAAATAAAAAAAAGTGAATCCGGATCTCAGCAAAGAATGAAGTAATGAAAGAGGAAGTCATTGCTAGTAGTAACGACTTGTCACGATCCATTGGTTCATATAGAATCCATGTCCTAGGTGTATCAAAAAACATTCTTTTCGCTAAGCGTATATAATAAAAAAGAGTAAAAAGGTCCACCCCGAAACCAAGGGGGTACTAACTAACAGCTGAGTGCACCTCTCGCCCAGTGGGAAGTAATGAGGCTAGTCTCCCCCCTCCCCCCTGAATGAAGAAGTAGTGGGGGCCTAGGAGGCAAGGGAAAGAAGGGAGGGATTGATTGACCAACTTGAACTCCGGGTGGGTAGCAGTGGAGTCAAGAAGCCTAAATCGAAGTTCTCGCGAACCAGCCTTTCGTACATTTACGAGAGTGAGGTGAGTTTCAAGATAAAGACGGGGGTGCTTCCGCTTCTCTTTCACTACTTTCCTCATTGGGATTGGTCTAGCTCCTTCACTTATTGCTCGAGCCAGGCCTTCCTCCCCCCTTGGCTGGCACATGTACTTAACGTCATCTTGCTAATCGTGTATTGGAAAAAACCTTACCTTAAATGTGTCGAAATTGAAGGTGATTTCGCGAGTAGATGGCCCGGCATTCAAGCAATCAATCATTCTTTCTATCAGAACCTTCGAGACAGTAGAAGTCTGACCTTCCCATGGGCCGGATGCCCCCTTGCTGGATTCGCCCAGTCGAGGCTCGTCCATGCCCAATCCCGATGGGCAAAAGGAAAGCGATTGAGCAAAGAAGGTTCACAATGGGGGCTTTATGATCGGAGAAAGAGAGGGGGCGTGATTAAAGTGCAACGAAATGCCTTAAAGTTGAATATGGTTCGCGAAGCATCTGGCTTACCGGTAATCTTCCATTCCCGCCGTCAAGAGACTTTGAAGAGATTCATTCCCCCTTATCTTATGATAGAATTGAATGGGGCTTCCTTTTTTGAATATGAAAAGAGACCAGCCAGCTTTTAGATGAATGAAAGGAGGCCTTTCCTTGTAGGAATAACTTTCTAAACTATTATAAATAGTAGTTTAATCCCAAAGCCTCGCCTGAAGACGTTCCACAAAAGCATTATTTCCTCTGTCATGTCTGAGTTCTAACATTCTAGGGAATCTTAGCTTATCTTATTCTTCTTGAATTGTCTCGAATTACCTCTTTTGATTAACGAAGTGAAAAAAATGCGATCTTTGTTGTAGATGCGCAGGAACGATCCCTAAAGAAAATACTCAAAATACTTCACGACTAAGTATACCCAGAAAGGGCCTTTCTCGCTTGTTTAGTAAAGTCAAGTTTTTGGCGGAAGCAGCAAACCATAGGGGCTTTCAGATAGTTTCTTTTGAAAAAGGCAGTCCAAGACTGGAGCTTCGTAACATGTTGACGAAGGCCCCCGAACTGAGGGCGAGTCGCTTTCGGCCTGTCTTGTAGTCCTATCCGCGGTTGGAGACATATCAGCTCTTAGGTTGAGTTGTTGGGGTGGCTTGCTGGGCACGAGTGCCCTTACTAGTTTTGGGGCTTTGATTGGCAAAAGCGGTTTTCTCCTAGTGGAGGGGTTCGATACAATACAAAACACCCATGTTATTTGCGTATCTCTTGGAGAGAAGTGCAGAAGCTCTCCGCACGTTCTGGATAGGTGTGCATCCTCATAGAGTGAGGGGTCAAATCCAATTCGTGAAGACAGAGTAAATTCAACAAAAACCAAATGACTCAGGGCATCTCCAATAGGTGGCGGTGTTATCTCTATATACACCTCCTCGTGCGATTCCCCATGCAAGAATGCATTTTCACATCCATTGGAAAATCTGGCAGATCGCAGGAGAGCTCCGTTACACGAAAAGTCCTTTTTTACTGATGGCCGATGTGATTACCAGCCAAAGGGCAAAAAGATTTTATCTCTTACTTGGGAAGTTGTGGTAAAGCCCTCTGAAGTTGCCTGGTATAGGTAACGATTAACATATTCTTTTTTATGGAATAGCCTTTTAGTCGGCTTTCTCGTTCTTAAGATCCTTATGGTGCAGTGCTACCCTGTTATGCTATCGAGAAGGATAGAAAACAACTACTTTCCGGTGTAGCTCTATAAGAACCATAAATAGCTCTAGTGGTGGGTTGTCTTCGCGGTCCCATTTCATCGACATAGTCAGAAGCAATGGGTTGACCACAAGGCCATCTCTGTAGGAGGCTTGCCTTTTGAATGGGCGTGCCAACAAGTTGACCGAAGGGGACCAGCGCTTCTCGATGGAAACGGAATTTTGCGAATTCTCCCTAGCAATGGGGGGAAAGGGGAGTGTGAAAGGGGCCGTTCACGTCAGGAATAGAGGCCGTTAAGGATGTACTTGCTTTTCTTTTTTTGCGTCGAGATTGGCCGTAACTGCATGATCGATCTGACGAAGATTCCCATGTAGATCTAACCAAGCACGCGAAATGCGACATTGACTCAAAAAAAGTCGAAAACGAAAAATAAAGCCAAGAACCTAGAGGATTGAAAATTATAGTAGCAGTGTGAAGAAGAAATGTATAGTATCCTAGTAGAGTATATATTTATTTTAGGATAATCAGCCCATTCGAGTGTTCTTTGACGATGACATCATAGGCACCAGACCCTGGCTCTTGACGTAGGGAGGTTCGGTCCAATCTGTTCACCTCAATTTGCGCCCTGATCGGCCGACCCTTCCGATCCCGAAACAAAGACCTCCGCTTTTCGGTCGTAATCCTGTGCTTTTACTAGTAGTTGGACCAAAAAAGAAGAAAAATCAAAAACTTACAAGATTGGTTACTTAAAAGTTTGAATTAAAAAAAAAAGATGGAGATTCACTGAAAAAGGCGACTCGCCAATGACAATCTTATGGTGGGGACTTCTCATTTGTGGGGAATAAAACTAAACTTTTATTAATAATCTTCTTTTGGGCACAGGAGGTCAAATTCCGATTGTTGTGAAGCTGTGAATTCGAACTTTTTGGTATTTTCTATTTCTTCAATCGCTCCTATGTCCATTTCGTTCCGCTTGAGGAACCTCAATCTCCACGGGCTTATTAGCTAAATGGCCATCAGACCGGATTTGTCGTAAAATTGAGATTATTTTGTTTTCTTCCTTATCAACCGGCAGCCGTATCTGGAAACAATTCTGTCTGTAACTCACTAGAGGCCCGGGAAAGAAAGAGAAGATGTGTACGAATGAAGGATGTTCACTTCTAAAAATATCATATATATTCTTGATTTTATGTTAAAAGGTATCGAAGAGATAGATTCGAACCCCTACTCGGCGGAATTCCGTCTTGACATGATAAATAGTGATGCCCAAGAATCTTCCATAGCGCAACATTGTGCTTCCATGGCTACTAATCCGAATTGACATGAATCTCAATGACAATGACCGAGAACGAGCACTTCTCTTTCTTGATGTAAAGTTCAAGGAAGGTTCTAGCGGTAAAAAAGTAAGGAGGTCGACTAGTTCTTAGCTTTTGATGGGCGAGTTCGGTTCGAGTCTTCGGCGAATGCCACATATGATCAAGAAAATAGTACCTGTAATCTATCCATTGGAAAATCAGGCTTAAAGCCGGTGGCAAAGCGGTCTTCTTTCAAAGAATCTCCGTCCCTCAAGGAAGATAAGGGAAGACCGCCTGAAGGGATATAAAGCCCTTCTCAATGTCTATCACTCACCAGGAGGCAAGGGGATTGAAGCTTTATATATAAAGTCCCATAACAAAATAATGGGATTTATCCCTTTGATGGGACCTTTGTTATGGGAATAAATCCCATTATTTTGTTATGGGAATGGGATCTTTGGACATGTTAGTTCAAGGTCCTATTATTTTGTTATGGAATTATTTTGTTATGGGACTTCTCTTCAGTCCCATAACAAAATACTTGGGCTTTGAACAAGTTCAAAGCCTCAGTTCAAAGCCCAAGTATTTTGTTATGGGACTAGTCTGGGGTGTTTTTCTAATGCTAATGGAGCTTAAGTGTGCGCGGTTAAGTGTGCGCGCGAATTTTTTGCTATTCTTCAATGAATTTTGAAACGCTGGATAGTCCCCAATGAGCGCGTCCAAAAATGGCTACTGATCAAAAATTTCCTATTTTGTCTGTGCTATTTAAGACATAGTCATTTTTTAATTTATTTATTATTTAGCCTTTTTTTTATTAAATATTAGATCTGATGTCTAAACTTCAAACTTAGTCACTCGGGTCTAAATTTGAATTTTAAAGTTGAAAATGTGAACATCAGACTTTTGGATCTAAAGTTTGGCTTAGTCAACTTCCAGCTTCGATCCTTTTGGCTGAAGTTTAAAATTTTAAAACCAAAAGGTCTGTAATTGGAAACTCGCAAACCCTAACTTCAAATCCGAAATATTGAAGTTACCCATTATAATAATGCTTCATTCTGTTCTACTTTTTTGCATCAAATGAGTAACAAAATCATTATGTAGAGGAAAAAAAAATAGATAGACTAATGGTTGGTATTTCTTGTGGTATATTTTAGTTTTTTTTCTCCTTTATGTTGTTGTTCTATTAAGTTTTTCGATGCAATGTTCTTCCATACATACATAAACATATTGGTTTCAACCCATATACATTACACAATACTATGTATAGGATCCAAGTTGCCATACATAAGCATAAGTTTGCAGGTTTCAATTTTTTATTGAACATAGCTAGTATTTCAATACATAGAGAGAAGTCTAGAACCAGAACTATAGTGGCGGATGTAGGGAAGGGATTGCGGGTTCGGTAGAACCCAGTAGCTTTGGTGCATATCTCATATTTGTGTTAAGAATATCGTTAAATATGTACAAAAATTAAATCAAGAACCCAGTTACTTACACATAATTAAGGTCAATATCATAAAAATTACAATCCATAAAATTCAAATTTTGTGTCCACCTCTGCAGAACTACCAACAACAAGAGGTGGGTTTGAAAAAAAAAAGATAGAGGAAGAGAATGAGGAGAAAAGAAGAATAAGAATGAGAAGATTTGTCAGGTATGAAGTTTTCCCTTTTCGACGAAATTTTAAATAATTTTGAGAAACTATCCACGTTTTAAATATCATGATTAAAGAGGCTACCATGTGCCATTTCTACAAACTGAATCCAAAGCAGAATCTTGCTCCATTACTGCAACAGATGCATCAGCAAGTGTCGTAAGTTTTGAATTATCTTTCTCTATTAATGTCAATTTTGTACCACCCTTACTTTCTGAGCGATCGATATCCATAGAATCTATTCTGACACTATTGATCACTGCTGCAGTCTCTTGCGATGACTGTGAGAAGCCAAGTGAAAATGAAGGTGCTTCTATGCGACCAATATTCATGATGATTTCACTTGCCTCAACCAACTTTTCAACAATTTTAGGTTTGAAGGGAGATGCAATTTCAGGAGAAGCATCACTATCACGTTCCTTCCTTTTCTTGCTGGAAAATACTTTCAAAGCCTTTTTGACAAGCGAATGCACAACACCTTCTTTGAGACCTTCTTGAGAATCTTTATAAGTAAAGATAATATATCACACATTTGCCAACAATAAAAAACACAAAATAACTATAAAAAAGACGCTTACATACCTACTGGTGTAAAAACAAGACCAGCTCTGCAAAGCTCACTGACAGTCTCAACTTCAAGTCGAACCTCAGCACTGTGACTGTGTTGATTAACAACGTCTTCATTATCAGCTTTAACATTTGTTTTTTCTGTAAAAATAGACAACAACAATACATTATATATGCATAGACAAATGAGTCGCAGTATTTAAAAATGGCACAAGACACACTATTCATTGACCAACCCACGGGGCATTTATGCTGGAGTGTGAACCATCAAATATGCAAGATATTTTCACGTACCAGGAGTCAAAAAATTTTGATAATCAGCAAGCTTAATTGGTTGAGAACCTTCTTGAGAGACTTTAAAAAAAGATAATTTGTTACACATTTTAAACTACAAAAATATGAACACTAATTATTATATAAAAATTACGTTTACATACCTACTGGTGTCCAAATACCAGCTTCAACAAGCTGGTTTACTTCCTTAATTTCTTTTTCAACCACAGCACTTTTTCCAGATTCGCCATTATTACCTTCTGTAAAAATAAATAAGCACAATACATTACATTTTCTATAGAAAAAGAAGTGCCAAAACACACATATTAAAATAGATTTCTATTACTATAGACTTCCCAGACATTGGTGCTGGGGCACAAGTACTTCATATGAAAAGTCACAGTGTTTGTGTTGGGGGACTATAGTGCTTTGTTATACAAAATCCCATAATTTAGAACTGGGACACAAGTACTTGTTAAACAAAGAGTCTCAGTATTTTATTGTCAGGGACATTAGCATCTCATAAAACATAGTATTAGTGCATAAATATGTTTGTTGAATCTACTTACCATTAAATGTGGAATAAATTTTTTCATCACGAAGCTGAACATCTGTTGGATTCAAAGATACATCATCATCTTTAGATGGACATTTATGCAATAAATCAGATGAAGGATTCTGTTTATCTGCATATATAATAAAAACAATAGTTACATTAAACAAAAATTCTCTTGTACTTAGATTACTACTATATAGAATACTCTATTTAATTACCATGACTTTGTTGATGATGGTCTGAATTTGATGGCGCCTTTTCTAAACCATCTGTACCTTTTCCTTCATCAATGGTGTCAGAGGTATCAACTTTGTAATTCTCTAAAACATCCACAATTATTTAATTGCTTTTCTCTATTAAAGCAGCTGGAATACCTTGATGACTTTGTACACTACCACCAAGCTCGGACCGATTATATGGTTCTTTGGAAAAACTATCCCGACCATTTGAATAATTCAAATCATCAACAAACTGGCTCTTCTCATTTCTACTTCTGGTGTCTGATTTACTTACAAAAACACCACAGTTTTTCTTCAAGATCACTTGTCTTTTTGCAACAAGAAGCAGTAATGAACCAAACTTTGCATTCAACTGATCTGTAATCCTCTTCTCCATGTCAACAAGATCTTTCTTCACACTATTTTCTGAGGAATTGATCATATGTTGAATCTTGGTCTCAGTAGGTAAGTTTACTTTGAGATTAGTTGTCAACCTCTGATAAAAGAAAAAAGATTAAAACCACATACGAAAAAGAAATCAAAAGACAAAGCCCACAAAGAATTTCACCTTTACAACTTCATTCATGTAAATAGATTCTGCTGTTGAACTAGTCTTTGAAGATGACTTTGAGGGTGGCTTTGAAGTTGAAGCACGTTTAGATTTATGCCTTATTGGTCTCATTGAGGCATCCTCCCAAAACTATTAAAAAATACATTTCAAAACCAACAAAAAAAGTAAAAAAAGAAATAACAAACAAAAGCAACTATTAGTAAAACTCACATGTTCATTATGAAAGTACTCATCACACAAGATATTGTAATGCGGGGCAACAGTACATGTGTAACGAAGCATCAGAAGTTTGATCCTAGGACGAACAGTAAAATACTGTCTGAACATAGGGAACACCTCTTCCACCCAGCAATAGAATAGGAAAGGCATACCAGGAAACAAATAAGTAGAAGAATTTGGCTTTATGATTGACTGCAAACAGTGTATCATTTGATGATACATCTCAGTGCCCCACTGATAACAGCTATGCACCTCTTCATCATCAATAATAATCATATGTTGATCATCCACTACTCTAGGTAATGGCTGGCCCAATAAAACAGAATTAAGCAAATATACCTCAGCTAGTTAACAGCATCATCTTGTTCTAATGGAACATCCAATCGTGCAGCTGACACTCTATTCACATTACCCTTGTTCTTTGGAGTCACTCTCACATAACTGGAATGATGTTCAATCAAATCAAGCAAGTCATATAACTTTAAAGTCCAATTGTTGTCCTTTTTATTAACATCATCTTCAGGATTCCTGAAATACTTCTCCTTTAATCTACTCTTTGAAAGCTTAAAAATACTTATATCTATAATACTGGAAATAAATCTACTATATCACCAAAAACTTTGAATCTACGCTTAGTGTTGTCTGAAGAAACTACTTGAGACTGCAGAAAACAATTTATAAGCCTCCCAGAATATTTAGCATCTTCCAAAAGCATAAACTTGCTGAATGGCCCTTGCTTCAGTTTCTCCAGGTGATACAGACAATAACCCTTCAAGTAATTCAAGATACTCTGTGTCACCTTTCCATTAGCAATCACGATTTTTCTACTGCGCAAATGGAACCAATATATCATCGTCGTTTGGCAAATTATCCATACCCTCATCATTTGGTATAATCTCCATAGCTGTAACATTAACACATGTATTAAAATAAAACAAAGAAAAATAACACCTATATGCTTGCAGCTAAAAAACCCACAGAAATTGGTGCTGGGGGCACAAGTACTTCATGTGCAAAGTCACAGTATTTGAGCTGGGGGACAGCTTGTTGGCCCACCCCTCCCCAGACTGACTTCCCAGACATTGGTGCTGGGGGCACGAGTAGGGGCCTATAATGCTTTGTTATACAAAGTCCCATAATTTATAACTGGGACACAACTACTTGTTAAACAAATAGTCCCAGCATTTTATCATGGGACACACAAAAAGCTTGTTGGCCCATCCACAGACTGACTTCCCCGACATTGGTGCTGGGTGTACAAGTATTTCATGTGTAAAGTCACAGTATTTGTGCTGGGGGACTATAATGCTTTGTTATACAAAGTCCCATAATTTAGAACTGGGACACAACTATTTGTTAAACAAAGAGTCCCAGTATTTTATCATGGGACAACAGTTTATCCCCTACAAAAGTCACAATATATAGTTTTGGGGCAAAGGCTTTCACAAAAAAACCGTTGCCCTTTAAAAATAACCAACCATTTACAATGGACAAGTACCTGTTAAAACACACAATCCCAGTTTTTTATGATAGGACAACAGTCTATCCCCGACAAGGTCACAACATATAGTTCTGGGGCAAAGGGTTTCGCAAAAAAAAGCGTTGCCCTTAAAAAAATCCCACCATTTAAAAAGAAATCAAAAGTTTATACTATACTTCAATGGAAAATCTAAATATTTTTCGAAACAAAATCATAACCTAATAATCCAATAACTCGTACAAAAATGAAAAATAACAATGCGAAGTAAACACAGTTACCTTAATAGACGAAACAGCTAAATAAAGTTTTTACCGAAGCAAAAAGCTTCAAAATCTCAAATTTAAGAAATTGGTGTATTTCAAAAGAGAGTTTGTGTATTTTGATAGAATTCAAAAGTCACAGTAACAAAGAGAGAAATAAAATCCCTGAATAAGTTAAAAATAAGGAAAGGTAAAAACGGAATTTTCAAAAGGCATAAAACGACGTCGTTACACTATTATTTTTAAAAAACGCGTGTGGTGACTAATTCTTAGCGAATTTGTAAACAGAAGCTACGCATCAAAGAGCGGGTGCTAAAGTGGCTTCCCCGCAAAATTTTTACAAATAACGTTACAGTAGTTTGGGAATTTTGGAATACTTGTATTCCACTCTTTAATTCCATTACGAAAACGGTCCCAAATTAAATATTAATATATTTTAATAAATAAATATTATAAATATTAATCTTTAACAAATATTTCCTTCATTTCCCATTCACACCACTTTACATTCTTTTCAAACCCAACAAGAAACACCAGCCAATCCAGCCCGTGGAGATAAATACAGAGCACATACTCTGAACATCTAATTCAGTCTCATCGCAATCAATGCCATTGCTATACTGATATTTGCTCTTACCAATGTTTCTCTTATTCCATTGTATTAATTTTATATTGTTGTTTACTTACTATTAATTTTTTTCTAGAGACTTGTTTGATACTTAATAAGTAGTTCTTCCGTTCTATTTTATATGACAACATTTGAATAGGAACAAAATTTTAAAAAGATATGAAGGTTTTTTAAATTTGTTGTCTAAAGTATGTTCAATTTATTTATGCGGCTATACAAACAAAGAATTTCACTGTATGTACCACTTATCCTTGGTTATGATTTTTTTGTCTCTACTTAAGAATGATTTAGCAAAATGGCCTCAGTAGGCAACACTTCACGTTATAAATTTACAAGTGTTTCCTCGAGGGAAACACTTCAAGTATAAATTGCAAGTGCTGCCTGCAAGGCGGTACTTCAAGTTATCTGGGGAGAATGTTGACAGAGATAAAAGGTCAAGTGCTGCCCCCGTGGGTGCACTTGTTAAGTTAGTAAGGTCATTTTTGTAAAATCACTTTAAACGAGGTCAACAAGGCAAACCATTGTGTAAGGTGTCATAGTTTTGTAAATTACCCCTATACAAAAGCTTTTAATTAAAAATGAAAAGAGAATTTTAAATTAAATTATTTGTAACGGTTATCTTCTTTAGCGGATTAATAAGAAAATGTTAGTAGATGAATTGAAACGAATAAGAAAGTGTTAGTAGATGAATTGAAACGAATGATGTACACCGTACTTATTTTCTTTAGTTTGATTATTATAAATGTGACTGTTACTCTTACCCAATCACTTCCGTTAACAATCATTTTCCTAGTCTTATACTTCACTCTTCTTGATTGTCCTTTCATCGTATTACATTATTAATTTGAGCTTTGTTTCTTAAGTATCATAGGTTATAATTTTTGATACACTCGATTAAAGCGAAAGAACTCTGATGGTTATTAATTACTTTTTGAACTCAAGAAACTACTTGAATAATCAAAACCAAACAGTATAGCATTAAGCAGTTAGGTTTTCCTATAGGGTCGTCAAAATGAAATTCCTTTAGTTCAAAAACATACCAGTGTTATTTCATAAGTGAGGTCTGGAAATGGCGAAATTACTTTAGTTCGTTTTAGAAAAATATATATTTAAGAAATAAATAATTTTAAATTCAAAAGAAATTGGGGGTAGTATTACTTATTCAACAAATTAATTTCTCTCCATGGTAACAATATTATTTAATTCTTTAATTATGTTTTAAAAGGAAAAGCAACTAAAAGAAGTCAAAATGGCGAAATGAGAAACAGAGTAGGTTCAGTATTGAAATTGAGTTTCTCTGAAATTGAAGTAATCTTTTTCACCATGATTATTTCTCAATTAAACATTATTTTGAGTGTATTGATCTTAGGCTTAAATAACTAAAGAGAAAAAGTAGGCCTTTTGAGAAAAAGCTTTGCTGTAGCGATTAGCAAATGCTAGTACATCTTTGCTATCCATATAAGAGATTGGTTCCTCATACTTCCTTGTCTCTCATTCCTTGAACCAATCTTCTATGCCTTGTAC
Source organism: Petunia x hybrida (assembly GCA_037355625.1). Lineage (NCBI taxonomy): Eukaryota > Viridiplantae > Streptophyta > Magnoliopsida > Solanales > Solanaceae > Petunia > Petunia x hybrida. Next base: position 5,523,818 of record JBBBVM010000018.1, on the reverse strand, counting down.
TGTTCATACTGTCCTTTTTTTCCTTAATGTGACTCTCTTATACACAAACAACAACTATATTTTGTGTTTTTATAAGTGGAATCTGGAAAAAATACATTACTACTATCTCATGAGCTTTAATTGAGTCAGTAATAAGAAAAGAAAATTAAATACTTACTACAAAATTTGAAGGATATTATATACTTACTACAAAATTTGAAGAAAATTAAATACTTACTAAAAGCATTACAGGTTTTGAATTTTATGAGTGGAGTTCGATATAATATTGCAATAGACTTAATGAGTTCAAAATTAATTATTTATCCTTATATAATTGTCACGACCCAACTTAGGGCCGCGACGGATGACCAACACTAATTGTCGATCATCGCTAAACCTACTAATAATCTGCTGACCATGAATATACCTGATAAACGGAATAAGCATAAACCTAGCTGATAAGAATTATGCAATGCAAAAAGCTGAATAGGTTAACATAAGCTGACATACATAACATACTGATAAAACCACACAGGGACATATCTACAGGACTCTAAGAGTGCTGAACTGAATATACAAAGGACGGGACAAGGCCCTGCCATACCCAAGCTGGCTGACTGTACACATACCAAAAGATAAGTAAGTCCGGGAGTAAGCGGAGTGCCTCCAATAGCTGATAGATGGCTTACTAACGTGGTCCAAGCATTGATCTATCTGCACCTGCGCGGCATGACGCAGCGCCCCAGAAAAATGCGTGAGTACGATATGTACCAAGTATGTAAGGCATGAGCATATAATATATCATAGCTGAATGAAACTGTAAGGCTGGAATATAAATATGTAAATATGAACTGGAGCATAGCAATATAGCTGGAAATCTGAAGAACATACTAAACATCATTTGAATATAAACTGAAATCTAGCTGAATCTGAAACTGAAGACCGAGCTGAACTATACTGATAAATAACTGTAATATGACTGATAACTGGTAACTTGAAACTGGAACTGATAGCTGTCAATTGATCCTGGCACTAAGAACTGGTGGCTGATAATTGAGAACTAATAACTGGTACTGAGCTAAAACTGAACTGTTTTCTGAACTGATACCTGTCTGGTGTTATGGGCTATATCCCCCCAAATCAGGTAACTGAACATCTGAACTAGTACCTGTCTGGTGTTATGGGTTGTATCCCCCCAAATCAGGTAACTGAAAAACTAAACTAGCCTCATGTATAATCATGCAGTGCATACTGTGGCTATATACCCGTATATAACAAACCTGGTGGGTGTTATGGGCTATATCCCCCCCAGCCAGTAATATCTGGTCTCTCTGGTCAGAGTGTGTGAATGACACCAGGTCACACTAGGTGTTTCAACTCCCGCCTGAACCAGAGGGGCTATATCCCCCAGACGGGTAGTATCACACGCGACCGGATTGTGTGTCCACTGTCCAGTCTCTATGGGGGACTCCAAATCACACATAACATGATCACAATATAAGCATAAGCATGTATGAGGCATAACACATGTGACAACAATAGATATGGACTCAAGGAATAATAAGAAAACTCTTGATATAATTATAGACACAACCTAGAACTCAGAATTTGTCAAACTCTTTGAATTTCTATAAAAATTTCGGCAGAGTTTCCCCTAAAACTGGATGATCCGCAAAAACAGAACCAGCACTATACTATACATTGGGAATGGATACTTGGATAAACTTATAACATAAACATGTTAAACGGATAACAAGATGAGACAACTGGATGACATAACAAATCCGCAGATAGAATGTCTGGATAGCACCACTGTCCTGACTTTCAACCTAATTTTCTGAGTGTAGATCAAAGTTATAGACTTCATAGTCTTCATGAAAGTTTTAGATATATGTCTTAGGGTTCTGGGAATTCTTAAAGAGTCTAAATATCAAATTTGTATAAGGAGTTATGATCAATATACTAACAACTGTCCAAAAATCAAAACAATTTTCCAGATTTTGAAACGTTTTGTCTTGCTGATTTGGATGTCTTTCACCTTGGATTTTAATACCAAATTAAGTATATAAAAGGTTTCCATGGTACCATACAAGTTTCTCAGAAGAATTACTAAGTTTAGAACTAAGAAAAGCTTCAAAAGCTAAAAGATACATGCCTTACCAAAAGAAAGGTTTAGTCTTACATACCTTTGATGTTTCTTGCTTCTAAACCTTGTTTCCTTTGAATTCCACACCTTATAAATCTTAACAAGCTATAATGCAACATTTAGTTACTTTAATTAGCCATGAAGTAAATTTAAAACTCAAGCTATAGACGTTGAAGGTAGCATAACGTTACCTTAATCGCGTAGAGCATTTTGACGCAATCTGTCTTCAATTTCGAGTTACGATTGGCCTCCTTCCTTCAAATTCATAAAAGTGGCTTTAACCTTCATGGAAGCACTGCTTCTATCGTTCATATTCTGGAAATAACGAAAAAGAAGGCATTTTTTCCTTTTATACTCGAAACATTTCAGTTTTAGTCCCCTTTTGCGCTTATGTCCCTTTTCTGGCCTGATTTCTGATGCTCATATCTTTTTATCCATAGGTTGTATGAACAAACCGTCAAAAGTTTTGAAAACTAAACTCCAAGACCTTCAATTTGGTATATGATATGTCCCTAAAAGACCTCATATAACACACGGAATTAATTGCTGAAAAAGTATCGTTACCAGGTAATTCCTTAGTCGGTTTTTCCGCAACTTAAATCCGATTTTTTCCAAACTTTATATTCAATATATAAACATCATATATGATCATATTATGACTTTAAACTCACTTAAATCATTATTAACATGTCATTAGAATGATATACGTCACTTTAGACATACGGGGTGTAACAATCTTCCCCCGTTAGGAACATTCGTCCTCGAATGTTAAATGAAGTATGTAAAAGCATTAACCAACGATCTGTCATATACCTGAAGTAGTGTAGATGTGGATATTTGGCTCTCATGTCATTTTTCAGCTTCCCAAGTTATTTCTTCTGCATTATTGCTTTTCTATAGCATCTTAACTAAAGGAATTTCTTTCGTCCTTAGTCGACGAATCTATCTATTTAAAATTTCAACTGGCACCTCCTTACTAGTCAACTGCTTTGTGATCTGTATACCATCTGCTGGAAGGTCTAACTCATAGGCTACACGCCCAACTCGCCTGATAACCTGATATGGACCAATAAATCTAGGGCTAAGCTTGCCATTCTTTCTGAATCTCATAACGCCTTTCATTGGTGATACTTTTCGGAATACCCAATCGCCAATCTGAAATTCTAAATCTCGACGTCGATTATCCGCATAGGACTTCTGTCTGCTCTGCGCTGCTAATAATCTTTCCCTGATCAACTTGACTTTATCAACTGCTTGTTGGATTAAATCTGGACCTATCAATTGAGACTCGCTAACCTCGAACCATCCTATAGGAGACCTGCATTTGCGCCCATACAAAGCTTCATATGGCGCCATCTGTATGCTGATAGCTATTATTATATGAAAACTCTATCAACAGTAGATGATCACTCCAGCTGCCTCCAAAATCTAGTACGTAAGCTCTAAGCATATCTTCTAATGTCTGAATGGTCTGCTCAGCCTATCCATCTATCTGGGGATGAAATTTTATGCTCGGATTCACCTGTGTCCCAAAACCTGTCTGGAATGATCGCCAGAGATTTGCTGTAAACTGTGCGCCCTTGTCTGAAATGATAGATACTGGAATACATGTAGGCGCACTATCTCTCTGATATAAAGTCTAGCATAATCCTCCGTTGTATATGTTGATCTAACAGGAAAGAAATGAGCTCATTTAGTAAACCTGTCAACTATAACCGAAATAGAGTCATATCTGCTCCGCATACGGGGCCAGCCTGTAATGAAGTCCATATTCACTGCTTCCCATTTCTATGATGGAATCTCAATTTCCTGTAACAAGCCACTAGGTTTTTGATGCTCGACTTTAACCTGCTGGCAGTTAGGACACTGAGCCACAAATTCTGCTATGTCACGCTTCATTTCGTCCCACCAGTAAATCTGCCTAAGATCATGGTACATCTTAGTCGAACCTAGATAAACAGTGTACCTAGAATAATGTGCCTCTGCTATAATCTTTCCATGTAAATCTGCAACATTAAGAACACAAAGTCTATCTTTATACATGAGAACCCCGTCACTAGTAACCCTGTATGGTGATTTCAGTATTCTCCTAGCTATCTGTCTTTATTCAACTAGAACTGGATACTCATACTGGCGCTGTTTTACTTCTGTCACTAGGCAAGTAGTGGTTGTGTTATTAACTGTAACTTCTGCATCATCTGAATCTATTAATCTAATTCCCAAGCTGCCTAACTGGTGGAGTGCATGAGCTAAGTTTCTCTTCTGTGGCTGTAAATAAGATAGACTACCCATAGACTTACGACTAAGGGCATCAGCTACAACATTCGCTTTACCTGGATGATAAAGAATTCCGATGTCGTAGTCCTTCAGCAACTCTAGCCGCTGGCTCTGTCGTAAGTTTATCTCCTTTTGCTTAAATATGTACCTGAGGCTCTTGTGGTCTGTATAAATATCAACATGAACACCGTACAAATAATTTCTCCTAATCTTCAGTGCATGAATGACTGCCGCAAGCTCCAGATCATGGGTAAGGTAGTTTTGATTGTGTTTTTTCAGCTGTCTGGAAGCATAAGCAATTACTCTTTTGTGTTACGTTAATACACAACCCACATCGATTCGAGAAGCAGCATAGTAAATGACAAATCCCTCAGATTCCTCTGAAAGTGTAAGTACTGGAGCCGTTATCAACTTGTTCTTTAGTTCTTGGAAGTTGTGCTCGCAAGAATCAGACCACTGAAATTTAACTGTTTTCTGTGTCAATTTGGTCAGTGAAGCTGCAATGGAGGAAAACCCTTTACGAACCTTCTATAATAACCTGCCAAACCCAAAAAACTAAGTACTTCAGTTGGCGTCGTAGGTCTGGGCCAATTCTTCACAATCTTGATCTTTTGGCCATCTACTTTAATTCCTTCTGCTGAAACTATATGGCCAAGAAATGCCACTTAATCAAGCTATAATTCACACTTTGAAAAATTAGCATATAATTACTGGTCTCGAAGAGTACCCAATACTGTGTGTGGGTGCTCAGCATGCTCTGATTTCAGACTTTGAATAGATGAGAATATCATCAATAACTATAATCACAAATAAATCTAGATAAAGCCTGAATACGTTGTTCATCAAATCCATAAATACTGCAGGGGCATTAGTGAGTCTAAACGACATCACTAAAAACTCATAATGGCCATACCTAGTCCTGAATGAAGTCTTAGGTATATCAAATTCTCTGACTCTAACCTGATGGTAGCCTGATCGCAAATCTATCTTCGAAAAGCACTTGGCACCCTGAAGCTGGTCGAACAAGTCATCAATCTTGGGCAGAGGGTATTTATTCCATATTATATTATGACTTTATTCAACTGTCTATAATCTATGCACATGCGTAGAGAGCCATCTTTCTTTTTCACAAATAATACCGAGGCTCTCCACGAGGAGATGTTGGGTCTGATGAGGCTTTTATCTAACAAATCCTTCAGTTGCTCCTTAAGTTCTTTCTATTATGCAGGTGCCATCCTGAAGAACATGCCCCTGATGGCGTGCTGGTGCTAAGGAGGCAACTGTTGATCTAGCTGGCTGGGCTGCACAACTACCACCCCTAGTCGGGAAATCTCTCATGAAATGGTCTGCCTTTTGAAAAATATAACGAGTATCAACTCCTAACTTATATGGTCTCAAGTGGCGTCTACCACAATCTGGACATCTGGGATATGTCTGACTGGCCAGTATAGAAGTACCACGATGCTTAAATCCTGAAGTCTGTGTTGCGTGAGTAGATCTGGACTGAGGAGGTCTATCAGATCTCAGGCCACGAGACTGTGGAGGTATACTAGCTGGTGGCTGTCTAACACTCTGCTGTCTACTCGCTCCAGACGTCTCTCCAAACGAACCAGAAAATCTGCCACTCTTGTGTAACACTCTATCCCTGTCAGCTCTCTGTTTCTGCTTCCTCTCCTCAAGTAATAAAGCAAATTCCTGAATATGTGATGTGTTCATACCTGACTGTATAGCAACCGTCATACACTCGTTCACCAGGCATGGACCTAGTTACACTACATACCTGTGAATTCTATCCTCCATACTGGCTACCACAGTAGGGTCAAAACTTACTAAGAAATTAAAGCAATAACTATACTCTTCTATGCTCAAACTTCTATGTCTCAAGGTCAGGAACTGATCAGCACATTTTTTCTATGTCTCTATAGGCATATACGAATGAAAGAAGGTATCCAAGAATTCCTACCAAGTTGCGGGAGTAGAATCTGGCCCTTTGGTAGATCCCACGTCTGATATCACCCTGCTGCTAGGTCATGCAATCTAAATGCAACTAACTCTACTGACTCTTTGTCTGACACGTGCATGACCCTCAATACCCTGGCTATCCTCATAAGGAAATCTTGAGGGTCCTTTCCTGTACGGGATCCAGTAAAGACTGAAGGCTCTAGTCGGATAAAATCCCTTGACCCTGGATCCAGTATCTCCCTGGGCATCTAAACTATGCTGTCTAGTCTGAGCAACTACAACACTGGTCAATCATCTTATGGCATCCCTCACTTCCTGCCCCTGACAATCAGGCTGAGGAGCTGGAGGTATGGCAGCTGCAATCCCTCTAATTCGCCCTGAACTGAAGGGATCTATGAGGCCTCAGATGGAGCCTCAGGTCTGAACTCCTCACTCTCATCTACCTCAGGTGGCACTCTACTAGTACCCTGGCCGGCAAAAGCCTTGCCATTCTGGTCAGCTGTTAGTTTTTTCGGCGGCATCGCTTAGCTGAAAACACTATTGTTAGAGGGCTGAATTCTATAATCATGGCTCTATCGCACGATCTAGAGAAGAAAGAAAGACAACTGTCCTGAAGTGCCTTGTAGCCTCCTGTTCAAAAGTATGGCGCACAACATACTCCTAAACAAGACTCTACTAGACACTGCCTGTAGACACCTTAGGACTGAACTGCTCTGATACCACTTTTGTCACGACCCAACTTAGGGCCGCGACGGATGACCAACACTAATTGTCGATCATCGCTAAACCTACTAATAATCTGCTGACCTGAATATAACTGATAAACGGAATAAACATAAACCTAGCTGGTAAGAATTATGCAATGCAAAAAGCTGAATAGGCTAACATAAGCTGACATACATAACATACTGATAAAGCCAAAAAAGATATATCTACAGGCCTCTAAGAGTGCTGAACTGAATATACAAAGGACGGGACAAGGCCCCGCCATACCCAAGCTGGCTGACTGTACACATACCAAAAGATAAGTAACTCCGGGAGTAAGCGGAGTGACTCCAATAGCTGATAGATGGCTTACTAACGTGGTCCAAGCATTGATCTATCTGCATCTGCGCGACATGAAACGCAGCGCCCCAGAAAAGGGCGTGAGTACGATAGGTACCAAGTATGTAAGGCATGAGCATATAATATATCATAGCTGAATGAAACTGTAAGGCTCGAATATAAATATGTAAATATGAACTGGAGCATAGCAATATAGCTGGAAATCTGAAGAACGTACTAAACATGATTTGAATATAAACTGAAGTCTCGCTGAATCTGAAACTGAAGACTAAGATGAACTATACTGATAAATAACTGTAATATGACTGATAACTAGTAACTTGAAACTGGAACTGATAACTGTCAACTGATCCTGGCACTAAGAACTGGTGGCTGATAATTGAGAACTGATAACTGGTACTGAGCTAAAACTGAACTGTTTTCTGAACTGATACCTTTCTGGTGTTATGGGCTATATCCCCCCAAATCAGGTAACTGAACATCAGAACTAGTACCTGTCTGGTGTTATGGGCTGTATCTCCCCAAATCAGGTAACTGAAAAACTAAACTAGCCTCATGTATAATCATGCAGTGCATACTGTGGCTATATACGCGTATATAATAAACCTGGTGGCTGTTATGGGCTATATCCCCCCCCCCCAGCCAGTAATATCTGGTCTCTCTGGTCAGAATGTGTGAATGACACCCGGTCATACTAGGTGTTTCAACTCCCGCCTGAACCAGAGGGGGCTGTATCCCCAGACAGGTAGTATCACACGCGACCAGACTGTGTGTCCAATGTCCAGCCTCTATGGGGGACTCCAAATCACATATAACATGATCACAATATAAGCATAAGCATGTATGAGGCATAACACATATGGCAACAATAGATATGGACTCAAGGAATGATAAGAAAACTCTTGATAGAATTATAGACACAACCTAGAACTTAGAATTTGTCAAACTCTTTGAATTTCTATAAAAATTTTGGCAGAGTTTGCCCGGAAACTGGATGATCCGCAAAAACAGAACCAGCACTATACTATACATGGGAATGAATACTTGGATAAACTGATAACATAAACATGTTAAACGGATAACAAGATGAGACAACTGGATGACATAACAAATCCGCAGATAGAATGTCTGGACAGCACCACTGTCCTGACTTTCAACCTAATTTTCAGAGTGTAGATCAAAGTTATAGACTTCATAGTCTTCATGAAAGTTTTAGATATATGTCTTAGGTTTCTGGGAATTCTTAAAGAATCTAAATTTCAATTTTTTACAAGGAGTTATGATCAATATACTAACAGCTGTCCAAAGATCAAAACAATTTTTCAGATTTTGAAACGTTTTGTCTTGCTGATTTGGACGTCTTTCACCTTGAATTTTAGTACCAAATTAAGTATATAAAAGGTTTCCTTGGTACCATATAAGGTTCTCATAAGAAGTACTAAGTTTAGAACTAAGAAAAGCTTCAAAAGCTAAAAGATATATGTCTTGCCAAAAGAAAAGTTTAGTCTTACATACCTTTGATGTTTCTTACTTCTAAACCTTGTTTCCTTTGAATTCCACACCTTCTAAATCTTAAACAAGCTATAATACAACATTTAGGTACTTTACGTAGCCATGAAGTAATTCTAAAACTCAAGCTATAGATGAAATTGAAGGTAGCATAACGTTACCTTAATCGCGTAGAGCATTTTGACGGAATCTATCTTCAATTTCGAGTTACGATTGGCGTCCTTCCTTCAAAATCATAAAAGTGGCTTTAACCTTCATGGGAGAACTGCTTCTATCGTTTATATTCTGGAAATAACGAAAAAGAAGGCATTTTTTCCTTTTATACTCGAAACATTTCAGTTTTAGTCCTCTTTTGCGCTTATGTCCTTTTTTCTGGCCTGACTTCTGATGCTCATATCTTTTTATCCATAGGTTGTATGAACAAACCGCCAAAAGTTTTGGAAACTACACTCCAAGACCTTCAATTTAGTATATGATATGCCCATAAAATATCTCATATAGCACATGGAATTAATTGCTGAAAAAGCTTCGTTACCAGGCAATTCCTTAGTCGGTTTTCCGCAACTTAAATCCGATTTTTCCCAAACTTTATATTCAATATATAAACATCATATATGATCATATTATGACTTTAAACTCACTTAAATTATTCTTAACATGTCATTAGAATGATATACGTCACTTTAGACATACGGGGTGTAACAATAATGAACTTTTTTACCATATAAGACTGTCTTCATATCGTCTAAGTGCACCCATTCCAAATTTCAGCCCAATCAAATGATCGGCGGCAGCCAATGTATCTCATGGTATTAGATTATTACATTCATATGAACCATACCTTATGGGTTGTCGGCATATCGCACTATAATAAATCTTTTCTTCAGCTGTAGGTATATCTGCTTACTTATCCAGGATCAACGGCTCCTTGTCCACTCTTTCAAATATTTTTCGAAAGCACTGGTTGTACGAGATCCCTATGAATGGAGATGCATATTTAAGCCTTATTTATCTATTAGTTTTCAGCTTTTAACCTTTTGAACCCCTGAAAAAAAAAAAAGTTAATCGCGTGAGTTTCAAACTGAAATTTGGATGAATAATTCTTTTATTTAATTTTATCCTTTTTTAACCTTTAGAAGGATAAAGCATAGGTATTTCTACTAGTGTTAGAATTTTGTCCACTTGCTCACTGACTGGATACCGCTGTTTGGATTGTCTTTTCTCACTTAGGCGCACAACGTGCCAAATTCGTTCAGTGTTTTCTCCGTTCCAAATAAGAGACATGAAGTTACCTGATGTTCGCTACTATTAATAAGAGCGGAGCTGGGTTCATGGAGCGAAGATTCCTTAATTGTTGATCTGAGCTCTTTCCCTCTCGACGATGAATATGGGTAATGTCTGCATACATCTCACCGTCCCCAAACCCTACTTATTAGATAACACTGAATATGTTGTTGTATATGAACCATACCTTATACAAGAGGTTGTTTGGTATGATGTATCGGCTAATTTAATCCATGTATTAAGTTTTATCCCTTGTTTGGTAGTCAAAATTAATCAAGTAATATTAATCCTTGTATTATTTAGTACCTCAATTGTGGTATAACTTAATACCTAGCTCATCATGGTATTAGTAATATCATGTTTACTAATACATGGATAAATAATGAAATGACAAAAATACCCATCCTAAAAAATGCATGGATAAGAATTCAATGGTATAATTGAAAACAAAACTTTATACAATTTTATATCAAACACAAGTTTAAGTATACAATATTTATCCAAATTTTAATACAATAAAGCAAACACATAACTAAAAAATAAATTCTGCATTACTAATCCCTATATTATTAATTTAGTATAATTCGTTTCTCAGCCACGATAATGTACATCGGTGTCACCTTTTTCCCTTAATTAAATTACAACGGATCATACAAAGATCATTTCCTTTAATTGTTTTAGCATATTAAATTTTTTATCAAATGACTATACTTACTAGTCAAATATTTAATGATAATAATTTCATATTTTATTCACACAAATCAATACAAAGTGACAGCAAGAGTCTAGTTAAGACAGCCAACATTTGTTCCTCTCTTTTTCTAACACTCTTTCTCTCTCATTTTCTTGCTGAATTTTTCTCTTACAAAAATGGCAAGTGGTTATAGTGATGCTAGCCAAAAAATAGACTATGTGTTTAAAGTAGTGTTGATAGGTGATTCAGCTGTAGGTAAGTCACAAATACTGGCTCGTTTTGCAAGAAATGAGTTTAGTCTTGATTCTAAGGCTACTATTGGTGTTGAGTTTCAAACAAGAACACTTGTTATACAACATAAGTCTGTTAAAGCTCAGATCTGGGATACTGCTGGCCAAGAACGGTATAATGGGTTCTTTTTTCTCTTTCTATTTGTTTAGCTATTAAAGTGGTTACTTTTTTAACTGATTGATTGTGTTATACTGGCTATGTTTGGAAAAAGAATGATGGGTTTGGAATATTAGTGGCACTATTCAACTTCTGATCATTTTCTCCGACCATGCATGAACGCTGAATGGTTTGTGCACCGAGCTGTCCTTCTTTACATTTGAATAGGATTTAAAATTACATAAAGATATTATAGGTCATTACTTTAAGTATATAAGTTTCTGAATTGTGTTTTTTAGCGTTGATCTGCTGGAATTTTATAAAAGATTAGAAAAGTTTTCACTTTTAAGTTATCCAAAGCAATGATGTGCAGACATGGCTTTTGACATATACATATATATTAAATTTATACATTCGCTATGTTTGATTGATTTATTTGGAGTTGAACTATACATTCTTGAATTTGGAGTTTTGGAGATTCCAGCTTTTCTTTATTAGATCTCCTGATAAAGGAATATTTATTAGTAGTCTGACGAGTTAACTTACGATTTTGGTAATTTGGCAAGTTAGCCGGTTACTTCGAGAGTGATGTTACCTTGAGATTTGACATTGACTTTCGGATCTTGGATAAAATAGGAAAGTTAGTTTAACAAACTTGAACGATAGTTTGATGAGTAAAAGAGGTGAATCAGTGCAGACACAATTACTCAATAGTCAAGACTTGTACATAGAAGTACTTTTGACGAAACATTTGACTCACAACTCGGTGCACATTAGTGTTATATCAAGTGCCCTGAAAATGCTCTGTTTCTTTTCATTCCAGAGCTATTTTAGCAAAGTTTCTATTCTTCGGAATTGATTTGGCATGCTAATTGAATAAACTGAAGTTATGTTAACTCAGCCCTACTTGGATGAGTTGAATCAATTTTCCAGAGTGACCAGAAAAGGGTTTGTACCAATGCTGAGAGAAATTTGTCGATAACTCAATAGATCTAGAGAGTTTTTTTTTTTTTTTTTTTTTGGTGCTAGTTTTAGATATTTCTAGTGCAGTGATGGTTCAAACTTAAATTTACCCCAATTTCCACTTTTAGTTGATCATGGAGTCCCTAACATGTAGTTAGTGGAGAAAAGCTAACTGTATCTGTCAAAAGTGTTTCCACGTCTAGAACTCTAGCAATTGTTTCTGCTTAGTTTCTATTATGAATGATTTGAATCATGGATCGTTGGAGATGACTTGATACTTCCATTGTTTTGCTTTCATTTCTTCTGATTCAAAGGTTCCTTGCATCTTCTATATGGTCCTTCAATTGGAGTTTTTCGTTCTTTTTTTTAATATATAAATAAAAATGCAGTGAGCTTTGCATTTGCAATCAATTTTATTGAATGCTAAGTCCTTCTAGAATCACTTGTGGGAAAGTTTGATATTGGCAATTTGTATATGAAAAAATGTGTATGTTAGTCAGAAATTGAGGTTATCAGTTTTCCTTTTCCTTCTCAATCTTTAGAATCATGCCCCTATTTTATACTTAGAGTGGATTGGTGATAAAATGGTAGTATGCCGCTATAGATTGTAAAATGTTGCAAATCCCCCACAGAAGTCTATCAGGATTAGTCCTCTTACTGTAGGAATCAGTCGATGACTAATGACTTTTCCCACATGAGTTTTTGATAATCACCACCATTGCCTGTAGTGCTGCAATTTCTTCCAAATCAATTAAGTAATTATGTATTACAGGAGAAACTATTGATGATTACCATAAATTGCATCAGTAAGCTGAAATATAGGGTCCAATCAGCTGTTTTTAATATATTTGCTTCCAGTTTCTTTCAGGGGTTCTTGTTTATCTAGATCTTGAGGTTTATAACCATCAGGCATTGCTTTCTCTTTTTCTTTTGATCTACTTTTGGGCTAGGTGGTCATGTAAACTCTTTTTTCCAGCTTTTCTGTGGTCCTTTTTCTAACTCAAGACACTGTAAATATCCCTTCTAGATCAGGTTTGCTCTATAGTATTCGACAAAGTGCTATCTCAGAGGGGATCATAAATAATACTCCCTCCGTTCCATAATGGTTGTCTTAGTTTGACTTGGAGCGGAGTTTAAGAAATGTGGTAAGACTTTTGGAACTTGTGGTCCAAAATAAGCCCTACATAAATATGTGGCTATAAAAGCATTTCATTAAGGGTAAAGTAGTAGTTTCAACTCTAAAAAGTTTCCAAATTTAGAATTGTGCCATTCTTTTTGGAACGGACTAATAAGGAAATAGTGTCATCCATTTTGGAATGGATGGAGTAGTAACACTCTGCAAGCGTTGAATGTTTCATAGATATGGTGTTTTGGGCCTTAGTTCTTAGTGATCATCTGCAAAATATGCCTGCTCTGGAGCAGACCTTCTTTTCATTTTTAGGATTAATCTCATACCATCGAACTGCCTTAGTATGCCTCAAGGCTTTTTATTGTTTATGAATGCTGTGGACTGGAACAAAGAAGCTTCAGAGTCCTAACAACTTATGTGTGACTTAGTCATTGTTTTGTTATCATGATCAGGTATAGAGCTGTCACGAGTGCATATTACAGGGGAGCTGTTGGAGCTCTGCTAGTTTACGACATTACAAAACGCCAAACATTTGATCACATTCCTCGTTGGCTTGAGGAATTGCGTGGACATGCTGACAAGAACATTGTGATTATGCTGATTGGAAATAAAACAGATCTTGAAGATCAGCGAGCTGTTCCCACCGAGGATGCTAAAGAATTTGCACAGAAAGAGGGATTATTCTTCTTAGAGACTTCTGCATTGCAAGCAACAAATGTAGAGGATGCTTTCTCTACTGTTTTGACAGAGATCTTCAACATTGTTAACAAGAAAAATCTCGCTGCAGGTGATGATCAAGCAAATGGTAATCCAGCATCTTTAAGTGGAAAGAAAATTATTGTACCTGGTCCTGCACAAGTTATCCCAGAAAAGAAAGCATGCTGCAGTTCTTGATAATGTTGAATTTGGCATTTCTGCTTCATTCTTTTGGGTGTCAATTTCTTGGGTTTGTTAGATTTCAAGTCGCCTCATAGTGAGCCATCTCATAGTGATTCTTGAGTCTTTTTGTTTATATATTGATAATGCTATTTTTGTACTGTTTCATTGAAAGGAAATGATTATAGTTTTCAATGGGGACAACAGCTGATTATATAAAGCTTTTTGCTGATTATATTAAAATGAGTTAATGTTCATGCATTTACTGTGATATAAGTTTTACAATGTTAGATCATCTAAAGATAACTAGAGGTTGATAATATGGGGTGAGTACTACTCTAGCAAAGTCAATAAGCTTCAAGATTAGGTCACCCTGTATCTTTATTCCTTGTCAAAATTATGATCTCTCTTAGAGTGACCCAACTTCTTTTACCTTGAACAAGTCAAAAGAGTATAACTTATAGTACTAGTTTAAACTAATTTTCTCTAACTTAAGATTCTAAACTATACAGAACGTTTTATCAATTAAATTTGACATTTGGCTCATGTTATTCCAACATGCAACAATTTGATATAATCATTGTGGACTGATATAAGAATACTGAATAGACAAGCTAAATAACAATGGCCTACTTCACCATCCTTAAATCAGATCTTGTTGTGTAAGTTTTTATATAGTTGATACATCTAGTCCCACTTGTTAAATGAAAGGGGTAGGTTTGATTAGAAATGGACAGACCATACAAGATCTCCAGGACACCTAACAGAGAACCTGTACAGCTTGACGAAAAGGACAACAAAGACATGAGATCCATACATGTGAAGATTGTCCAAACAACTTCAAATGTCTCATTGTGTAAAATGGTGAATCTCATTTCCTGTTACAAAATGAGTCATACGAAGACATGAATGTTGGTTGAATTCGGAAGGCGTTCGATAAATAACCAAATAGCATCGGACATCGTTCTTGTAATCACTTTTAGCATACGAGAGACTCACTGTTGACATTAGACTTTAAGCCTTGATCGAGATAATATGAGAAAGGATCCTAAATAAGGTCCAACATGTGAACTACAACTACTTGTCAACTCAATCTTTCGTTCCGTCATAACTCATGTATCCGCACTTAAATTATCCAATAGATTTCCATTAAATTGAAGAAAACTTTGACAATAAAATATATTTGACTCTAGCCCCTAAGACTTTAGTATAGTGGTAAGAGTTCAAATTTGACGTGTGATTTGGAATTAGAATTCGCATCACAAGTTAAACCCATACCAACCAAAAGCTTTGTATTTAAGTGAAGATGGTAAACGAACAAGCCCATTATCCATCGAGTTTCGAATCGTAGACCATCGGCTCTCTAGGATTTATCACTCATCAAAAAAATAAAAATACCTAGTTCAATGTAATAATGCATCTCATTTACTTAAGATCACGTAGAAGTATCCTTTATTTTGCTAGAATATGACATAATGGGGTAGAACATTAAAAAGAAAATGTTGGTGTTAAACGCAGCTCCTTTGCAAGAGTACACACTACACACTTCTCTTCCAATAACATATGCAGCTATGTGTTAATCAGCAATTGGCTGCAGAAAGTGGAAAATTACAGGCAAAAGGCCCATAAATATGGTATTCAACTCGTCAACATTTGATTAAAATACATAAAATAAAGACTTTAGAGGTATTGTTCAAACCATCTTCGTATGTTAATTAATGTTGTAGTTATATTGAATACACTTAAGCAACCAACAATCAAGCAACTACGAATATCACAATCATGGTACAACAATAAGAGTCTCCAAAATTGTTAGTTTTACCCAAGAGTTCTCTCATGGTTTTTCTGTCTCTTCTTTAACTTCAGCTTTCTCTACAACTATTTCATCTGCCTCTGCAGTTATCGATGGCTTGTTCTCTGGCAAGGACAAATCTGCTTCCCCCTCCCCGGACATCGACATCCTTTCCAGGAGTTCTTGGCAATCAAGTGCAGTGACCATCACTGAAACATTAGCCCTGCCTCTCCAGCATCCTATAGCGATAGTTGATGGATCTGCTTGAGCTTCTGACAGCATCTTATTGTCTACAAGAAACGATCAACCATAACTTAAAAACACAAACAAAACAATGGGCATTGTTTAAGGAGATGCAGAATAATACATCACTCTAACCTTTGTTCAGAACCACCACACAACAACCCAACAACAGCTTTGAGGCCTTTTCCCCAAATTCAGCATCCACAAAATCACCAAATTTAATGCTCTTGTACTCCAAAAGATGCTTGAAGTCTACAGGAGACGCGTATAATATTTGTTTGGTTATATATGGCAGCAGTAGAGGCAATGCTTCAGATGATATCCGGAATATACATGGTGCAGATGCACCGTCTTTTGATGTTTGGCGCTCCTGCAATGTGGAAAGAACAAAGCAAAATGGTCATCAGTCATCTAAATGGTGCAATAGACAAGATGATGTTTAAAAAATAAAACAAACCCTCTCCCTCGAACCTGCCTAGGTATCTTAATTCCTCTTTTTAAAATCTTCTTTCAAAAAAAAAAGAAGCAAAAAAGGGGTGGGGATCGGCATTTTTGCTCTTCGCCGACCACAACTAGTGGGATTGGGACATAGTTGTTGGTAGTGCATTTCTTTTTTAATTATTTCCAGTACCTTGTATCCAAAGGGGGGGGGGGGGAGGAATTAAGCGTCAAATTTGACAACAGTCTGCGAAGAGAAGAGAAGTGTCAAACTCCAATGGACTTACAAACATCTTGAGCCCAACTGAAGCTATTTTAAGCTGCTCGCCAGCTAGAAAATTGAGTTGCAGAACTTCCTTCACAGACTCTGACACATAATAAACTCTCTTCACATGGTTCATATCGCTATTCCTCGTAATAAGATGTCCTTCAAATGGAAAGGATTCCTTGATACCGTAAAAATCCTTTATCTTACCCACAACTGCCTCCTCCCTGTAAAATATAACTGGATCAACCCCTCTCCACTTGCCTTGCATTTGTAACTTTCTTTTCGCTCCAACAGTTTCAGGCTCAGCTCTTATCTCAGTAGAAGGTTGAGCTTCCTCTTTCACGTTTTTCTCCAATGTTTCACTGGGCTCAGTATCCAAGGTAGTTTCGTCAGTTCCATTACCAGCATCATCCATAGTTGCTTCTTGGCTACCAACAGAATCCGCTGGCTTAACATCCTCAATAATTTCATCTTCTTCGACCTCAGTTGTTAAACTTTCAGCTTGAACATCAACATCATCCATAGTCACTTCTTGGCTACGAACAGAATCCACTGGCTTAACATCCTGATCTTTTACATCTTCTTTGACCTTAGTTGTTAAATTTTTGGCCTGCATATCATTACCGGAACTCAACTTCCCTCGCTGAGAGACGGGTTTCTTCTGCTGAAAGGCTGAAGCTGGCAGAAAGCATTAAAGTACCTCAATGGTTACGTAATTACAAAGGACATCTCAAAGTTTAAAATCTAGACTAGGATACATATTGAGTACGCGTGCTTCTGTACGCATTATCAATTAAAGCAAACACAACATTGCTACCACAAGTTTGATCAAATGCTAAATGATCCCCGTTACTGAGTAATGTACTAATGAATAATGGTGTTTAAACTTTAAACTCACTTGGCAAAGAAGAAATTTTGTGCAACACGGCAACAAAGAAGGCCCCACTATTCTGATCATGTGGCACTATCCTCATACAACGTTCCAGCGATAGCGTTGAAACTTCCTCATCCAAAATCTTAGCTGCAGTTGCAGAATCTTCTAACACCTGAATGCCCTTTTCAGAATTGCCATTATTTCCATTATCAGACAATTGATCTCTCGTTGCATCATCATTTTTATCAGCAGCATCCACATAGGTTTTGCCAGAGGGGAACATCCAAGGAACAATTGCAGCTCTGCGACAATCAGGAACATCTTTGTAAGAAGCCCACCATGTTCCTTTATCTCTAACCTGCTCGTACAGATGAACAAACAACAAATCAAACCATGCAGTAAAAAGCACTGGAATCTGCCTAGCACAAATGGAATTGAAATGTTTTAAGAACTCATTTCTGTTTACACTCCTCCCTAGACTACTAAATGAGCAGTAGAATTTGTAAACACAGGCAAAACTTATGAAATGCTCTCCAGTTGATTAAAACCATTTCCTGCAATCATTTCCTAGCATTCTTGGAAGCAGTACAAGAATTTTACAGAAGAATACTCACTTTGTCCCAATTTGTTTGGCTCCTTTTTGTCCTTTCAAAAGATTGACAAATTTCTTTACTTAAAAACTAATTCATTCCATTTCGTCATCGATATGAACAGTTCTAGGATCCAGTTGAAAATAATTTGGTATCAGGGATACTTTTGATATTTTATGCATTTAAGCATATGTGTCAAAAGTTTTCTCATCTTTCTTAGACTCTATGTCTAGTCAAACAAATTAAGGACAGGGACTATTAAATTTATATTCCACCCACAGAAGAAATTAATATCACAGAAAAGCTGTGCATGAAACACACATAGAAAAGGAATTCATTCTCATACTCATAACACTAATTTCCCAATCCTTACCACCTCCCTGAACGTGGTGACATGCTCCATGTATGCAAACTATTAGATAGCATTTGGAAAAGGATAACTCGGCCTTAATCATAATCTCACAAACCAACTTTTAATTTCATATTAGAAACGGGAGTTTATTCCAAATACATCTCCAAACAAGACTTTCTCTCCTTTTGTAATGGAGCAGTCCGGACAGGTTTTGGGGGGGGGGGGGGGGGGGGGGGGAGGGGGGAGGGGGTTGTTTGCACATAAACCTCAGTCTGTCATAAAGAGATCACATAACATGGGAAAAGTCGTGAAAACTAAGGATAATTATCACACCTTCCATTTCTTAAGACCTGGCCTGCGAACAAGCTGAGGAAGCTCAGTGGAGACATCGACGAGTTCAATGGACCCCCCACATCTCCGCAAGACCTGCAATGTGGAATGACAGTTTGGGAGAAGGTAAAGCAAGTTTTAAAGTATTTGTGAAGTTCCTAGGCAACACATAGGACACGGTGTATGTATGCATGCATGCCTGCATAATCTCTGCTTCTCAGGATAACTATACTGATCAATAATGTACAGTGTCAGAAGAAGCAGGAACACGTCTTGCAGTGGTTGCAATACTTCTGACAAAAATTCAACTACCAAGTTAAAGAAGCTTTGAGGCACACTTTGATAAAATTGTACACCAATCAAGAAGAAACCGAAACACTTCTCATGAAACCTTTATATTCGGTCAAGAACACCAAACACTTCTCCTGGTTGTATAAAGTAATTGATAGGGATTACAGAGTGTCCAAGTCTAGTTATTAAAGGACTGAAGGTGATGTAACAAGAAAGAAAATCATAGTAATGAATCAAACAAAAGCGGGCTTGCATCATACTAACAGTCAACCAAGATCAGTCATTTAATAATTTTCTTCAACGGCAAAAGCAATCATATTACTCAGGTCTGATGTCCACAAGGAGTCTTTAATCTTTTTACAGATTTATATGCCATTAGCAAACCAGAGAACTTCTAGCGCTAGAGAACCTAAAATATTGAATATTGGACTGAGATGGTTTTAAAGGAGAGACATGGATAGTGAGGATTCGTGTAGCCGACTAGCTGGATTTGAGGCGCAGTAGTTGTTCTTTAAAGAGTGGTACAAGGAACAAATTTTTACTGATATGCCAGCATTCTTCCTAATGAGTTACCTCAGCAACCACGGCCTCATTCTCAATGGGATTCATGGAGCAAGTTGAATAAACCATCCTTCCACCTACTTTAAGCAAAGACAAACCTGCAATATATGTTTGACCAATCACATATCTACTGACGGTGGCTCAAAAAGGAAAAAAGATATCACATAGCATGTATAAGGCTTATATACAGAAAATTATTGATTGTTAAAATTTGTGAGCAATAAGAGAAACAAGAAGAGAATGGAGAAACGCATGAGAACAGCTATCTCCACCAAGATACTTTGATGGGCCCAATATACGATGCATACATTTATTCAAGGAGGGATTAAAAGTATATACAAATTTAGTAAAAAGGTGACCGGTTGGTTATTTTGAAGTTGTCAAACAACAGTTAGCGATGATCAGCTTTTAAATTAAAACAGTGACGTAAAATTGTCTTTGAGTGACCATATCAGAGAAAGAGAGAAGGGAGGGAGGGAGGGAAGGGGGGGGGGGGGGGGCGAGGAGAGAGAGGAACCTCGCATTGCTATCTGAATCTGTAGCCCATGAAGACCATTCCCCATTCCAGCATTCCTGTATGATGCAAAAAATTGGGGGAAAGAAAAGTTGACATTAGAAATCATAATACACAGTATAATGATAGTGATTCGGACTACAGTAAGTACAAAATAACTACCATTTCCTCCAAATATCAGGAGCCTTGCGCAGAGTGCCATCACCACTGCATGGAACATCGCATAAGACACGATCAAATTGAAGCTGATTGATATCTAGCTCCCTCACTTTTCGTATCTCAGAACCATTTGCATGATTTTTATCATGACAGCTTGGGAAGTGTTGTGCTTCATGGTTTGTGACAATCAAGTTGGCAGTAGACATTCTCTTCGTTTGGTGGATAAGAAGGTTACACCTTTGGACATCAACATCATTTGCTAAGACCTATATATAGTCATTCCAAAAGTATCAACACGATGTTACAAAGGTGCAGAGAGTTCAAATTAATACAAGATTAGACATTTGAAAAGGCAAGCGTAATTGCGTAAATGCAGCATAGCCATCCATGACTTGAAGACAGAGCTAAGGAAGGAAGAAGACCATTCCACTAGGTAATGACCCAGGTTCAGCCAAGTGGTGTATCATCTCGAGCAACTGAAATGTTTTCGAACCGGGAGCTGCACACACTGCAAGATTATAGGAACAGTCAAGATACAGAACGGATTCAGAGAGAAATATATTAAATATCCATAGCCTAATGAGAAGATAACATGCAAATATAACTTAGAATTCATATATTGCAGAACAAAAACAACTTACTGTCAAGAACAAAATGATCTGGACGTACATCCAGGAACAGGGGAGGTACCTGAGTCAAACAGTCATAACATGAAGTCAATAAATAGAGATAGATCAAACAAATCCACAATGGAATAGTCCAACATGGAAACATAGAGAGATGAGGGTCAACTTGACCAACCATGCTAACAGCCTCCTGTCTCGTAATGTTTCCAATTTCATTTTGTAGCTTCAAGAACTCATGGAACCTGAAAGTTATAGCAATGGCCTCAAATTGTTGATCAGAAATAATCAGAACTGTCTTCGGTCATAGTTCCAATGATTTCTGAGTGTCTACATTTTTCAGATTCAGAGGGAATTACAGGATTCTTTAATATCTATAGCCAGCCTAGCTATACAAAATTTCTCCTTAACTTTCTCTGTAAAAGACTTCAGTCCACACAATGCAGTTAAAAATAAAAGCAAAATTTGCAAGTTTTCCTAATTCCCACGTGATTTTCTTCAACAGTATCTATAAAATAATAAGAAAAGTTTCTCCGGATGGTAATGTAAGATACTGTATGTGCTGTCAACTATGAGGTTTCCCTTTTTGGGGCCATAATAACGGAAAGCTTTACACTTCCTCTGCTCTCTGTTTGGGGACGTCCCAAAATATCAACCTCTTTATAAAGTAGCACAGTTATTTCCTCCAACAACAAAAACTAATATAAAGTATAGGAATACTTCTTTTTTTGGATAAGTATACGTGTACTTTATTTTAGTTGAAGATTGAACAAATCTTAACTGTGTGAAGGTCAAGAAATCAAATCAATTTGGGACTATCAAAAGTGGAAGTCAGATTATTGAAAGTGCATCTCAGAATAGACAATAGGGGAATAGACTCCGTGCACTCATATTCAGGTTCCTAATAGCAACTTCATATTCATCTTCAGTGAAGCTCAAATCATGTAAGCATCGTTTTCTACCAGAATAATAGCATCCATATGGTTCATGCAAGCAATTAACAATTCATTTGGAATGCATCCCATATTTACCAATATCATTTACACAATAATTAAGTGGCAGGGGAACAATCAACAACAAAGATATTTATAAACTGAGCCCACCAGCCGCGACTGAAACTTTTCATGATAAATAGGAAGAAAAGCAACTAGAGTAGGTATAAATTTATCCATTCTTCCAAATTAGGAATTTTGATCCAGCGTTATCAAAGTACATAGATGTTAATGTCAAATAAGATGAAAATGATGGATATTAGCAAGAGTTAAAGATGTATTTCTTTTTTTACAGTTTAAGTTGGCTTTAAAGGATGATAAAAATCATCTGCATGAGTTCACAAAAGATTATATGGTCGAAAAGCAGATACAAGTGACTTGGTTGAAGAAATGAACCCAGCCGCATTCTACAGCAACATTAATGACTTTTACTAAGTTCTTTTTTTTAAAAAAAAAAAAATTATCCATTAAGCAAAACATCAAAGTCCAATGGAAGTAGAGAGCTAACAAACCAAGCTTAGCACCACTTTGAACAATCGTTTTATCCGAGTCTCTTCTATTCACAAGATCAAGAGTGATAGGGTACAATCAGTTTGAGAAAGCAATGTGCTGTTTTTTGTCACGGACCTATAGATGATCTCTCCCTACATAATAATCAATTCAGTCTACAGAAAGCTATAATACATGAACAGTAATTGCATCACTAACCTCTCAAGTATTTGGTTTTTCCTCAACTGGTTGCGTGAAAAAGTAGACTGCCAAGCAAGATTCTCCGGGTACCAAGGTAATGGTTTTATTCCATCGACCTCACCCCCATCTACACCCTGAATCATACTTAAATTATAGAAGCAGTAGGTGATAGAGTGACTATACTCTAAAAACTGCATATGTAATGCAACTATGCAAGAAGCTCTTAGTTTAGTATGAAAGGTGAACATAATTCAACCTCTGCCTGAAGAGATTTCATAAAATCGTTCTCCAACTTGGTCCGAATATCCATATAGCACTGGCTACTGCAACATTAAGAAAATGGAATTTTCAATATAATATAAATCTTTTTTTTGATAAGTTCAATATAATATAATTCTATCAGAAGTTTCTTCGTTCTTAAACTTAAAAGAAACTTCTGATAGAAGTAGGCTACCACAAAAAAGTTAATCTGGTCTCACATACTACTTGGAACTTGAAACAGGAGGCTACTCTATATTTAACCCTTTATTTTAGAGCAACGCGTTTTCTTCCAAAATAGTCTAAAACCAACAAAAAAGGATGACCTTAAGTATTGAACCGGTATATTCCAATAGCAGCACAGTGCCACTCTGAACACGGCAGAATTGTTATGCAATCATGATAGAAGGAACATGTACATCCGCCACCAAATTTGTAACTAATGTAGTAAAAAAGCCATTGTACCATCAGAAGCACAGGATTTGAAGCTTTATATTATGCAGTTGGAGCTAATGAAAACTTTGCATATGGAAGAGAAATGCTTAAAAGTTCAGAACTATAACAGCATATTTCTGTCAAATTTTCTGTACCATAAACGTTCACAACTAACAGCATAGCAAGCAGGCTTAGCTTCTTTTTGCCACAAGAGCCAGTGGCGAACGGTTCAAAACTCGGCGGATAATAGACCTTCCCCTATACCGCCTCCACTTAAATACCATGCTTTTGTCTATGATTTAAATGGTACAAATTAAAACACAAAAAAGAAAAGGATACAAACTAACCTGGAGTTGATTCTGAATGCAGCAGGCAATGGAGTTCTAAGACAGGCAACCAAAGCATCCCACTCTTCACGTGGTACTATTCCTTGCTCCTACAACAAAACATACTCAAACCCCATTACATAACTAAACATAAAAGAAAGGGCAATCCGCTGTATGCAGGGCCGCACCAAGGGATGTGATGTATGCAGCCTACTCTGATGAACTCACCAACATAACTAAACATGTTTAAACATACCAACATCCCAAATACCAAAAAGATAAAAACATTATACCTTATAATAATCATCAAAGGCAAGATTTTGAGTGGCAAAGGGTTCCCAAGCAGGCTTACTACGTTGTTGGTCATTGTTGTTGTCATCATTGTTGTCTTGTTTGCTGCGTTTCCAAACATTTTCTCTGTTTTGTCGAAAGTGTTTTCTTTGAGTTCGAGACCTTCCTCTTCCACCCATCTTGATTCTTCTTTGGCTGCTGCAAATTCGAATGCTAATGGCAATGGGGGCAGCAAAGAGAGGAAAACTGAAACTTTAGCAGAAAACTGGAGAGAATTTGGGCTCCTGTGATTTACAGAAATAGGACGCTTCTGGCAAAAAAATTCACCGCATGCCCTTTATAAGAGTGGTTTTGCAAAAATGCCCGCGCTAAGCAATGTTTTAGCAAAATACTCTTTTTAGTCTGGAGCCAAGACTTCAAGACAAAAATCTTGTAAGTCTCGGCAATTCCCAATACTTCAAGGACAAGTACTGTTTTGCCAATACTTAAAGTTATATGGCGAGAATGCAGGGAAAGACTGGAAGGGACAACTTACGACCAAGTGCGGCAAGTGTTGCTTTTGTATAGAGAAGGGTCAAAGGTAAGGCTTTTGCCAAGACTTACGACCAAGTGCGGCAAGTATTGCTTTTTGCCAACACTTGAAGGGATAAGTGTTGAAAAGCAAAGAGGTATAAAGGGAAGTCTTGGCCCCGACTTAAAAACTTGATAGGGGTGTTTCCATCCGAATTTTTTTCATTAAACCTTAATGGGGGGCATTTTTGCAAAACCCCTGTTAGCGCGGGCGAAAAGGCAAACCATCGCTTATGGTGTCATATTTTTGTAGATACCGCTTCTGGCGTCTTATCACAGATTTATCCCGCATTAGAGAATCCTTATAAAATTGGCCCCTTAAAAATGTTCATAGAGATCGCCACATCTTTCTATTAGAAAAGATCAACGAAAAATTTACACCACATGACTACCCTAATAGCTATATTACAAAAAATAACAATACTTTTACCATATTTACAATACATAACAATATTTTCTCATTTTTCATTAGTCCCCTTCCCAAACATGAATCCCTAATTTCTCCCTCTCTCTTCTTCTCTACCCACCCACCACCCACCCACCAGCGCCCCCCTCCCTCTCCGCCGCCAATACTGCTGCCACCGTCCCCCTCCCTCTTCCAACCAATGTCCCCCTCCCTCACGCTACTATCGCGGCGTTGCTACCGCCGCAGTGCAGCGGCGCTGCTCCTTGCGGCGGCGCTGCTGCACTGCACCGGTGAAAACGCCCGGATCTATGTTTTCCGGTGGTTTTCCAGTGGCTTTTCACGATTTGGTCTTTTTTTTTTTCTTTTTGTATGTGTATACATGCGTATGTTTATGTATAAATTTGTATTTTGTAAGCATAATTTTCGATCTCCTTTTTTTCTTTTTTTCCCCCTTTTTGTATGTGTATATATGTGTATGTTTATGTATATATCTGTAGTTTGTATACATATATTCAGATCTGCCTTTTTTTCCTTTTGATTTTTGGTTTTGTTTGTGTATTTATTTTGTATATAAAATGTATAAGACTGTATTTATGTGTATGTGTATGTTTTGGTGTATAAATATATTTAAGTTTTTTTGAATATCTATATATTTTTATTTGTATATTCGTTGTATGTTTGTGTATTTTTTGTATTTCAAGTGTATGGTATTTTTTGGTATAGTTTTGTATATTTATGGTTTAATGGAGGTTTATATATGAAATATTAAAAAACTATTGCTATATTTTGTAAAGTGGAAAAGTATTGTTATTTTTTATAAATATGGTGTTAGGGTTGTATATTTATGTAAATCTCTCAATTTATAGTAACAACTTTAAAAGTGTCTAATTTGCGAAATGCCTTCCTGAATTAGTACTAGGCCTTGCAACATAATAATGGGGGAAGTGCACGATAGTCGTGTCATTTCAGTTTTTAAAAGCTAACTGAAATGGCACGACTATTTCCACGAAAATAAATAAGTTTTGACATATTTTCTACTATTTGGTATTAAAATAAAATAAAAATATTTTCAAAAAAAAAAAGGAAAAAAACAACCCCCACCCCACCTCCCATCACCAAACCACACCCCTCCACCCCCTCCCCCCCCCCCAAAAAAAAACTTCCCACCCTAAACCCACTCCCCTCCCTGCACCCACCATAAGCTCGCCAATAGTAATGGGAAAGCAACAGTACAGGCGGCGACGACGAACCTATAATACAAGTGGCGACAGCGAAGCAGCAGAAAATGACGATTTGATGGCGACAGTGATGATCGGTCGGAGGGAACGTAGGTTTAGGCTTTTCCGGTGGAACAACAGTAGCTATGAATATCTTGTAAGCTGTTTCACGGAATTCGCCGGCGACAAGCAATGGAATTAGGTCGGAAAATACTATGGAAGTGGAGATAACCGCAACGGTGATGGTGGTGGCAATATGGAGGATGTTGAGTAGCAATAGCTGTCTCCGGGGGTTGATACGGCGGTGGAGGAAGTACTGGTAGAGTCACCGGGAATAGCCTAAAGTATTCTCTAAAGAGAGACGGGTGAGGTGAGGTGGGGTGGTAAGGGTGTTTAAGGGTAGGGGGTTATGTGGGATTAGGATTTGTGTGTGGTTAAGGAAAATATTTTCCCTTCAAGTTTTAGGAAAAATATTTTCTCAATTTGGAGGAAAATGAGTAGCCTAGGAAAATATTTTCCCAAATTTTTAAGCCAACCAAATATTGAAAAATTGAAAAATATTTTTGGAAAAATATTTTCCCCCATACCAAACATACCCTATTTTTAGTCGTTTTTTGAACTTCAGACCTTCAGTTCTTAACTTCAAACCTTCAACTTCTGATATTTACGTTTAACTTCAAATCTGACCTTTAGATCTGAAGTTAGGCATAGAAGATTTGAAGTTGAATATAGTAGATAAAACTAAATACTATTTAAAAATTGATTAAACCTTAAATTGCATGCCCAACATAGATGCCTACGCAAATTTGTAACCTAAAAATTGGGAGATTTACAGAACAACAATTTTACCGGGTGCCCTCCATAAGGAGTGTTTCTTTTCTATTTAACAATAATTTAACAAAATATCCTTATGTTGGCACGGAGCCAAGACTTCAAGGCAAAAATTTGTAAGTATTGGCATGGGGCCAAGACTTTAAGGACAAGTATTGTCTTGCCAACACTTTCAGTTATATGGCGAGAATGCAAGAAGAGATTGGAGAGGGCAAGTCTTGGCTTTTTGCCAACAGTTACGACCAAGTGTTGGCAAGTGTTGCCTTTTGCCAAAACTTAAAGGGCAAGTGTTAGCAAATAAAGAAGGGTCAAAGGCAAGTCTTGCCTTTTTGCCAACACTTACGATCAAGTGCTGGCAAGTGTTGCCTTTTTCCAACACTTACGACCAAGTGCTGACAAGTGTTTCGTTTTGCCAACATTAAAGAGCAAGTGTTGGAAAATAGAGAAGGGTCAAAGGCAAGTCTTACCCTTTTGCCAACACTTGAAGGAGTAAGTATTAGAAAATAGAGAGGGGTCAAAGGCAAGTCTTGGCCCTGTGCCAAGAGTTTGACAGAGTGGTTTCCGTCCTTTCATTAAACTAAAAGGGGCCATTTTTGCAAACTACCGTTAGTGCGGGCAAAAAGAAAAACCATTGCTTTCGGTGTCGTGTTTCTGCAAATGAGCCTTTACAGAAATAGGACACTTCTTGTGCTCCGTCATAATTTGGCCTTTGTAAGAAAAATTCCTAGCGATCACCAGATTTTACTAGTAATCGAACCTGGCGACCGACAGAAGTTTCTCCCTAACTTCTGGTGATCTCAAGGAGCTTTTCATGAGGAGCTAAAATTGTAAAAATTTTCTTATGAGGGTTAAAACTGTGATTGCCATATCTATCCATTTCACACAAAAACTTTAAAAAAATCTACAGGATGGTTGATTTTACCTATCCCATTTAGTGTTTTGCCAATGTTTAGAAATTAATAGCAAGTGTAGCTACCCGCTTTCAAACCATCAGGATTGAGGTTATGTATTGAGCTTCAGCCTGGTTTGAAGTTCAGTCAACTAATTTTTTTTGGTTTGAAAATGACCCAAGTTTAGACCAAAAGTATGAAGTTTGAATTTGGTTTGAAGTTGAGCAAAATAAAATTCAAACTAAAACGAGTTGAAGTTAGCTTACTTCATTATAACATCAACCTCAATGATCTAAAGATAAGCAAAGGTAAATATCTGCAAATATGCTCTTAAAAATGACTGAAACTATAATATGAGGCCAAAAAATGGCTATGCATGCACTTCCCCATTTCCAACGGGGCTAAGGCCCACTTGTTATGGAACCTCAACTCAATTCAGGATTTTGCACCCAGTGATCCTAACGGGGTGCCATATTAGGTAGAAATTTAGATTGTTTAGTCCATTGCCACAATACGGAGAAACTCTTGACGCTTTGACAATTGTACTCTTTGCGTCCCACTATCGTTGTTTTCGTCACTTTCAAGTGTAAAACGATGCGCAGTACAATTGTGCATGCTAGAGTTGTACGGAATCATGCATGATACAGTTGTACGCAATCATGCATGCCAGAGTTCGACCTACTTTCCTGTCTATTTCATGTGAGCTCCACCATCTTCACTATGGGAGCAACATGGCATATTTTATGTGAATTTTTTGTATAGCTGGAAATGTTTGTGCTTATTTTCATTCATGATGTCATAGAGACTCCATGGACGCTGTGAGAGATTTCTGGACATTTATATGGCATGTAGGGATGACTAAGGGTGTCCACTGGTCCGGTCCAGCTCGGTACCGATTTTTTTATAGGTTTCAGCCTGGTCCAGACCTAGTGGAAAGGGTGCACCAGAATATTTCAGTCCTACCAAAGGCGAGCCGTTTCAAAATCGTAACCAGTACCAGGTAGACTGGGTTTTTCGCTTCGGTCAGGTTTCGTATTATTTTATTTTTTTAAAGAGAAATACAAAGAACATTAAAATACAAGAGTTGTTAAAAATTATTTCAGATAATGTAAACAAACATTGTAGTTAAAATAGAAAGACTAAAGCACTTTATTAAACATTTGAGAAATACATAATCGAAGAGACAAACTAGAAAATACAAAATTACATAGATGTTCCCTTAAGTAGTTCTTCAATGCATGTATTTTCTCCCTGCTCGAGCAACCCATTCTCCCTTATGTTGTCGTTCTAAGTGGTACCTTAACTTTCCGGTCCCTCCACCATTAAGTATCCACTCTTTCTAATAAATTAAACATTTAATAGTCTGAGTTTCATTATTTTTCGTTATAAGTTCCCTAGCTTTAGCTCCATTCCGTCGTTCAAAACGGGCTCTTGCTCTTGCAATTTCTTCGCGTTCACTTTGATTAAATTTACAGACATTATAATATTTTGATAGAAGTTTAGAAAATAGTCTTTGATAGTAATTTTAGAGAGAAATAGATAAAAAAATATAAACTTATGATATAATTGACGAAATAATAGAATATTTATAGATAAAAATAGGTTGAGGAGGTATGAGGGCGTTAGAGGTGGGGAGTCAAATTTAGCCTTTTTTTTGTCGTTGGCCAACAACTATTTTTCAAATTTCAGGCATTTTTTTTTCAAATTTTCGGTCCAGCCCAGTGTAATTTTTTTTTTTTTTGGTTAAGTTCTTTAGTTTTTTTTTTTTCCTTTTAAATCAGTGATAATTTGAAAATTATGAAAATATAACAACAAATTATTACAAACTTTGAATATAATTTCAAATTCTTTGTTTATTTCAAACTTTGATAATTTCAAACTTTAAATTAATTTGATAATTTCATACTTTGAATTAATTTTGAAACTAGTAAATTAATTGTATTATTTTTGCACAAAGAATGAATTAAAAAAAATAAAAATACAAGAGTTTTGATGGAATTCCATGACTTGGAACAATTTTATTGATAATATATTTAAAGGGTGCAAAGTGCATGGCCAAACTTTCAATTTTATTTCATACTTGTATAAAGCTAATTCCTAACTTAAAAAATTACATTTTGTAAATAAGTTAGCTAATCTTTTGGGGATATCAGTAGGTTTTTCTCGAACTACTTGCCCAACAACATGGATTCCATGATTTGGCAATTGAGACAGACTCTATTGAGGCACTTCAGTTACTTCATAACCCTCAACCACTATATTTACACCTTGTTGTTCAATGCAGGTTCATCCTCATGAACTTGGAGAATCCAGCCGTGCAACATAGCTTCAGGGAAGCTGATATGGTTGCGCATTTTTTGTCAAGAAAAGGACTCAAACTACCTGCATGGGATGAGCTGTTAATCTTACCTTAGCCTACTGATCACATATGCAAAGTATTCCAACAAGATAAAAAAGCTACTTACTCTAGGAATATTAGTCTTACTACTTGCAATATTCTCCTATCTTTTGGTAATCTAGCTGCTATCTCGGATACTATGCTACCTAATGATACTGATGCAGCTACTGTATCTACTAATAATGTACTGATGCCCTAGTATTAATATTAATCCTCCAGTTACAAAAAAAAAGTATGTTTTTCTCGAGGAACTGGTTCTTCTTCTTCTTCTTCTTCTTCTTCTTCTTCTTCTTCTTCTTCTTCTTCTTCGTTGTCGTTTTCGGTTTGACTCTCTTCGCTTCTGTCATTTAAAATTTGTTCGATATATTCCTTGTCTGTTTTCTTATCTTCTAGTATTCCAGAGTTTCTTCACTCGACTCAGATCCAATCTCTGAATAAAACTATTGTCTCCATTGACTCTTCCTTCAATGAATATCTATGATCTCCGATTTATAACTTCCTTGGCTAAAAGCGCTTTCTGAGGCAACTGATGAAGCTTGAATTGTTAATATATTCCGGGCCATTTTTTAAAGAATTGGAAATTGTGGTTCTTGATGCTTCTAGTAATCTAACAATTGATGACTTTCAAAATCTTTAAGTTTCTTTGGAGCTTGAAGTAAATAAACTTGGAACTTGTTGAAATCTTCTTCGTACTCGTCCTGTTCATGAAGCAACCTTTCATTAAGGGAGGCAAAAGTGTTCATCTCCACTGGCCTTTTACCCATTTGAGAAGAACCTCAATTGATGAATTGTATTGGTGCAGTTGTTGAAGCACTGTCTGACCAAGCTCTATAGTTTGCATAAAACATCTATGGTATATGTATAAACCTTAGCACATGCCTCTTCTACACTTGAAACTCCATTTGTCTCAATTTCATTAGTAGTAATTTCTAAATTTTCATATTTTACTTTAACAAATTGTTCAGTTAACTTACGTTTAAAAGCAGGATGCAACACAAAAGCATTGTCAAAAAGAGGAGGAATAGGAAAAAAATATTTTTTAAATTTTCCACTCATTACTAACACATCATGGGGTATATACAGTATATTTCTTATATTCTTTCAATAACTCCGATATTCCAGCGATATAACATACATGGTAGGAATAGTTGGATAATATTGTCCAGAAAATACTTTAGTAGCTAGATTAATTTTTTTCTAAAAACTGAAGGGGATGAGAGACAAGGTTCCAATGTTCAGGTTTAAGATATAAGTCTCCATAACATGAGCATTAAACATTTGTGAAATAGGTTCTCTATAAATGTAAGCAACACTCAATGCATTATATACAGTGTTCCATCTAGTACAAACTTCCTTCGGGACTCTCCGAACATGCATATTTAATTCTCTACATTTTCTTTCTCATTCTCTTTTTCTATCTTGGTTTTTTGTTTTCACCTTTTCGATAATGTCATTAAACAAGTCAAGACCATCTTTTACTACTAAATTTAAAAATGACATGCACATCTAACATGAAAAAACTCCTCAAAAGGAGGTTAAAAATTGGTCTTAAGTTCCTAAGGGCGTTCTTATTATTTGAAGCTTTATTTACTGTAATACTTAAAGTTTGTTACTTAAACCATACAATTGACAAATTGATAAAATTTTATATAAGATAAATGTTCCCATATGTGGTTCATCAACAACTTTATAAGCTATAATACGTTTTTGAAAATTCCATTCAGGATCTATTCAATGAATTGTAATTGTAAGATAATCATAATTATTAACAAAACGACTTATATCAGTAGTAAGACATACTCTTGTGTAGTTTTTGGAAAACCTTTAAAAGAGGGATTATATGTATCTTGAATATAACGAACAAAACCAGTACACGAGGAAAAGTAAAGGGTAAAGCCTCTACCGCAACCATTATTGCACAATTTTCCCTATCATTTTCCTTATCATAATGAAGAAGCCCTCCTGTTACTGGGTCAAGATGTTGTTGGACATCCAGACTCTCATCCATTACTACTCCCCAATGTTCAGTCCCTTAATAAATACTCCCCTGCCTCGATGCCCATTCTTTAGGATGATTTTTTATCAGGAGCGTCCTAATTTTACCTGTCCCACCTTCATGATCCCCAGTTTTAAAATCCCAATCTTTTTTTACAAATTTTGTGTACAGCACTCTATATAAAAATTTTCTTTTCCGCAAATTCCCACACCTCAGATCTATCCTTTTGTTTAACCGCTTCTCTAGTAGGATGTACAAGAGGCAAATCAGACTGAATGTTAGGTGGAATAGCTTGAAATTTACTAGTGGGTATTTCTTCTAAATTAACCCCTTGTGTGGTTTGATAGCTGTATTATGCTTATAACAAATCATTATCAAGTGAATTACTAGCGCTAACATCATGATAATATTGAGATTCATCTATTTGGGCGACATCATCTCTATAAGGCTGACTAGAATTACCAACAAGTTCTTTACCCGTATTTTTCCGACGACCACGTGCCCGTCCCCCACCACTAGTTCCAATAGACCTCTAACGACATAATCATAGCAAATAATAAATAAATATATGACAAAAAAATTAAAAAGAGTAGAAAGTAGGAACGGTCAACGAAATATAACCATATAATTGAGGTGAAGTTGAAACTTGATCCTTCACACCAATTAATTAGTTGAATACTTGATAATTAAAAACTTCAACAAATAGCCAAATTGATATTTGAATTGATACTTGATAGCAAGTAGCACCTCCAATTTATCCAATACTTGATAATTGAAAACTTCACCAAATAGCCAAATAAAATATTGATAGCAACTTCAATCAATACTTGATAAAGTAGCCAAATTAAAAATTTTAACGAATAGCTACGTTGAAATTTGATAGCAAAGTAAGAATATTGTAGAGAACTTGAGGGAATTAGAGAGAATTTGATAATTTATGTGAAAATAAGATGAAATAATGGGGTATTTATAGAAAAAAAATAGTTGGGAAGGGGAGAGGGAGGGTTATGGGGTGGTAGGATTAGTGGGGGGGGGGGGGAGAGGGGCTAAAATGGTCGTCGGAAAACGGCTAGGGTGTCAAAAGAGCCATTGCCAACGACCCAAAAAATCCAGTTTATCCGATCGAAAATGCGAAGGGTGGCCCGAACCGTAGCCAGGGCTTAGTTAGGTCGGATCAGTCTGGTTCAACCGATCCTAGCCGGTCCAGACTGGTTTTCATTTCGGAATTGATCCGGTCTGAACCCGACCGTTAGACATCTTTAGGGATGACTATGTTTATATTTTCACATTTATGAATCATATATGCCCAAAGTGGGGCCTTAGAGCCTAAAATCTTATTTTCCAGCGCTATAACGACCAAATTCTATATTCTTTAAATATTTTTAAAAGATGATTATCCTTTGGGATGTTTCCATGATGTTGGTAAGTGTTTCATTATCCATGATAATTAGCATGCGCCGATAGCGATGATAGTTCACACAGTGTGAGTCAGTGATATTGGTGCCAGTCATGACCTTGATAGCGAGTAGACCGTGGCAGGTAAATCGAAGTCCCAATTCAAAAATAGTATTGATGGTCCAATAAATTTTTGTATTACAAGGAGTTTGAAACTCTTTGAAGAGAACATGAGATATTGACGCGCCTCAATTTAAAGAAAATTAGTTTATGTTTTTAATTTATTTTTAAGAGAAAAAGTTATATTGTTATTGTAAACTAGAAAAATCACTACTACTGTAATTCAGACTTCCCAATGCCAAATTATGCTTCCTATACCATTTATGAGGGCAAGAATCTCTGAGTCATTAATTTAAACCTAAAATCCTAAAATGAAGATTATTCTTAGTTAAATGTGTGGAATAGACCAAATGCTAAGAAAATTTGAAAATCAAGATAATTGATTGCCCACGTCCTCTTATCTAGCTAGGTTGAACATTTTTCCAACTCCTTACTGCCCAATTTTCCTTCAAGATGAAGAAACAACTATTCACATCTTTTTCATGTGCCCCACAACTATTTTATGTTGGCAAGCATTAGATTACAGCTCTATGATTCTCAATTACTATGTATACAAACCTCACTCCATGAGATTATTCGTTTTTTAATTACCTTGCCAGGTAAACAATACCCCTCTCCACCACCACACAAACTTCTTGTACCCTACATATTATGGGTTATTTGGACCACTCGAAGTAATCATATTTTTGAACATAATTTTTTTATGTAGACTATACTCTTATTATTAAATTGGCTATTTGTATTTGTCTAAATCAGATTTGGGACACAATTGAATTTGTTCAGGGGTTACAAGAAATTGGATGTATCAAAGTTGGTAGATAACAAGGAATAACGAATAATAAATGAATAATAAGAGCACAAGATGAAAGATTCTAACATGAATGCTTTGAGATTACAATTAGGCAGAGTTCTGCCAATATTTGTGAATACCTTTACGAGAATACATAAGTGCTTTTTATAGCCAATGAACTAGAGATAATTAAGGGCATTAATTAGCCCACTTTCCCATGTTTAAATCGTGGCCTGCCCATAATCTCCATCACTTAATGCTGAGATTATGGGTGATGATCGTGGGGCGCCTCTTGCGCTGAAATTGAACCGCCTGCCCGAGGCTAAGATCATTTTGCCTCGGAATGACGAGCAACTTATTCTTCGAAGCAATCTTACTTCGAGCCACGCCACTAGCCTCGTGGGGCCAAACTTATAAATCTTTACAATAATACCCCGAGCCCTACGCTCGGGCTACCACGTGTGCAAGCTATATTTTGCCCAATACAGATAGTCCCCCACTCCTCGAGCAATTGCCAGAGTACCTGAGGAGTGGAA
The DNA here is from genome assembly GCA_037355625.1 of Petunia x hybrida. Classification (NCBI taxonomy): domain Eukaryota; kingdom Viridiplantae; phylum Streptophyta; class Magnoliopsida; order Solanales; family Solanaceae; genus Petunia; species Petunia x hybrida. Next base: position 5,488,371 of record JBBBVM010000018.1, on the reverse strand, counting down.
TAAAAAACAAGCGGTAGAGGTGATGTGGCCGCATGTGCGTCTAGTAATTCAAAAAGACAACCATCACTTCAACTTCCCATCCGTTATTCGCAGCGATCGTTGAACAGTCACGCCGTTTCGTCCTCCTTCCTAAGGTAATGATGATCTTCTCGCCTATAAATATCTCACTTGTTCACTCTTCCATCTCTATTCACGAATTCAATCAACTATAGCAATTTCAAAAGCAAGAAACCCTCATTTTCTTCTCCAAACTTTTAATCAAAGTGGTAGTTACCCATTTCTTTGCAAATAAAAAATGTTATCCCCTTCACAAACCAAATCAAAATCCAAAGAGATTCCTCCCAAGAGGGAGCTCGAACCCTACCATGTTATCCCTCGAGCTTCGATATAGAGAAAGACTTCAAATTATAGGACCAGTCTATTGCTCAACATGAGAAAAATATGAATATCAAAGTGCAAACTACGCCAACTCTGATTACTCAAGCCCACGTATCCTTGGTTTGGGAGGATTGCAAATGGGGGCCCAAGGTTCAAGTTGTCGTCGCAAACCCAAACAATAGCATCTCCGATCACGTGGCAGGGCTTTCTTTTATTTATACCTAGTCGTTCACGGTGGGGTTCTCCCTTCCCATGCAAGGGCGATTGATACATTTTGTCGAACATATAACTTATGTCTGGCCTAACTTGGTCCTGGTCTATGGAGGGTCGTTGGATGTCTCGATTTTCTATGTCGAAAAGTCGGGGTGCTTTTCGTTTTCCAGCACCTAATTCTCTTTTCTACCCCACTTTTCACAAGGGTAGGGTTGTGGTTCTAAACAACGGGGCAAATACTCCCTGATAACCAAAAGTGAAGACACTAGGGATCGAGGCTGGGCTGATCGCGATGAACTTCTTCCAACGGATCAGATATCCACCGAACCTGGGTTCCCTAAGGTGTGGAACATGAAGCGTAGGTGATCTCTTCTCCGACCCAATTGCTTTTAACTTCAACCTAGAGTTTATTTTTCATTTTGTGCCTTTACTTTCTTATTGAATAGAGTCTCTATCAATCCCCCGACTGATTTGACTGACTGTGTCCAAGCGATCATTGTGATTCGTGGTCGCCTGACAGGACTTGGGTGAGCATCGCTGCTTTGGCGAAAACAACTGGGTATGCAAGAGACACAGTGAGTTTTTCGCATAACTTGATCCCTTCAGAGAGTGTTTGAGGTTTCCCTTTTTATTAATTTCATTCTTTCTATTGCAGGTTTCCCTTGTAAGGCGGCTACTGCCATGCCTAAAGAGAAGAGAAGCAGAAAAGGGAAGAAGAAAGAAAAAGAAGCTCCCGATGCCAGTGCTAGTTTGGCTAAGCTTTTGAGCTTGGCTGACACTGTCAAGAAATCCAAAGCCTCAATAGGTTCTCCTGGTCAAGGAACTTCCCGAGGTGAGGATGATATCTTCCTCGGTTGTGTTACACCCCATATGACTAAAGTGACGTATATCATTTTAATGACACGTTAAGAATGATTTAAGTGAGTTTAAAGTCATAATATGACCATATATGACGTTTATATGTTGAATATAAAGTTTGAAAAAATCAGATTTAAGTTGCGAAAAAACCGAATAAAGATTTGCCTTGTAACAAAGTTTTTTGAAGAATTAATTATGTGTCTTATATGAGGTCTTTTAGGGACATATCATATACCAAATTGAATTTCTTGGAGTGTAGTTTCCAACACTTTTGACTGTTTATTCATACAACATCTGGATAAAAAGATATGAGCGTCAGAATTCAGGCCAGAAGAAGGGACATAAGAGCAAGAGAGGACTAGAAGTGAAATATCTTTAGTATAAAAGAAAAATTCATCACTTATCTCGTCATTTCTAGAAAATTCATGAGAGAAACAGCGTGTTCTTGAGTGTTGAAGAAATTTTTATAGTTTTGAAGGAAAGACGCCAATCTTAACTCAAAATTGAGGACGAATTACATAAAAACGCTCTTCGCGACGCAGGTAACGTCGTACTACCTTCCTTTTCATCTATATCTTAAGTTGTAGAATTGCTTCATGGCTAAGTAAGTACCTAAATTCTGTGTTATAGCTTGTTTAAGCTTTAGAAGGCATAGAATTCAAGGGAAACAAAGTTTAGAAGCAAGAAACATCAAAGGTATGTAAGGCTAAACCTTTCTTTCGATAAGACATTTATTTTGTATCTTTTTAAGTTTGTCTTAGTTCCAAACTTGATGGTTCTTGTGGGGAACTTGTATGAAATAAAGGTAACCGTGTATATGCTTAATTTGGTGCTAAGAACCACGGTGAAAGATGTCCAAAACAGCAGCACGAAATGTTTTAAAATCTGGAAAATTATTTTTATCTTCGGACAGTTGTTAGCAGTTTGAGCATAACTACTTGTAAAAAATTGATATTGAGATGCTTTAAGATTCTCTGCAACTCTAAGACATATATCTAAAACTTTCATGAGACCATAAAGTCTATAACTTTGATCTACAGTCTGAAAATTAGGTCGCAAGGCAGAACAATGGTGATGTCCAGATATTCTATCTGCGGATTTGTTATGTCGTCCAGTCGTCTCATCTTGTTATCCGTTTAATCTGTTTATGTAATCAGTTTATCCGAGTGTCCATCCTCGTGTATATTATAGTGCTGGTTCTATTTTTGTGGACCATCCAGTTTTAGGGGAAACTCTGCCGAAATTTTTATAGAAATTCAAAGAGTTGGACAAATTCTGAGTTCAAGGTTTTATCTATAATTCCATCCAGAGTTTTCTTATCAGTCCTTTGAGTCCATATCTATTGTTGCCACATGTGTAATGACTCATACATGCTTATGCTTAAATTGTGATCATATTGTGTGTAATTTGGAGTCCCCCATAGAGGCTGGACATTGGACACACAGTCCGGTCGCGTGTGATACTACCCGTTTGGGGGACACAACCCCTCTTGTTCAGGCGGAAGTTGAAAAACCTAGTGTTACCGGGTGTCATTCACACACTCTGACCAGAGAGATAACACCCGCCACGTTTGTTATATACGCGTATATAGCCACAATATGCACTGCATGATTATACATGAGGCTAGTTCAAATGTTCAGTTACCTGATTTAGGGGGATACATTCCATAACACCAGACATGTACCAGTTTAGATAACAGTTCAGTTTTAGCTCAGTACCAGTTATTAGCTGTCAGTTATCAGTTATATCTGAATCAGTTATCAATATAGTTTAGCTCAACCTTCAGTTTCAGATTCAGCTAGACTTCAGTTTATATTCAGATCATGTTTATTACGTTCTTCAGATTTCCCGCTACATTGTTATGCTCTAGCTCATATTTACATATTTATATTTCAGCCTTACAGTTTCATTCAGCTATGATATATTATATGCTCATGCCTTACACATTTTGTACATATCGTACTCACGTCCTCTCTTAGGCGTTGTGTTTCATGTCGTACAGGTACAGAGAGATCAGACCCTAAGCCACATTAGTGGGCTATCTACCAGCTGTTGGAGTCAGTCTGTCTTCTTCCGGAGTTCACTACTTTTGGTATGTTGTACAGACGTCGAGTAGGTATGGAGGGGCCTTGTCCCGTCCTTTGTATATTTAGTTCAGCACTCTTATAGGCCTGTAGATATGTCCTTGTATGGTTTAGTCACTATATTATGTATGTCAGCGTGTGATAGCCTTGTCATATTTTTAGATTTTATATTTTTAGTAAATATGTATATATTTATAACAGGTTGCCAGCTCATCTCTGTTATTCATAGATTATTAGTAGGTTTAGTGATGAGCGACACTCAATGTCGGTTATCCGTCGCGACTCTAGGTTTGGTCGTGACAGTTCAATTTAAGAAAGTTACCAAATCTTTCACTATCACCTCTAAACCTCCAACTTATCCTTCTGCAGATCCAAAGAGAAAGAGGGCAGCTTCAGAGAAATAGGCTCGAGCTGTACACCCTTGTGTCGAGGCAAAGTCTGATAAGCCTCTTTTAGCGTCCCGCTCCAGACTTAGGGACGAGTCGGGTGATGAGAGTCCTGAGGCCCCTAAGGATGTCGAGGTGGTGGACCTCGATGGGTCTTATTATGCAGATGCCAAGGCCAAAGGCAAGGCGAAGGTCGACAAAGTCGAACCTGTTCCCCCTCCAGCTGAGGAAAGGATGACTACAAATGCCACTCGTACCAGTTCTGAAACTCTCAGCGCCTCATTTTCTGAAAGAGCCATGAGGAGGGTCAAGGTTCCTGCTAACTTGAATCTCTTTACTAGCACGGTTCATGTCCCTATGAACCTTACTTAGTTGTTCGGGCTGATCGAAGAGGATCATGCTAAAACTTGGTCACGGGGGACTAGCGCAGTTTGGGTAAGTTTCGATGTTTATAAGTTCCCTTTCACTTAACGTTTTGGTGCTAACTCTTCCTTCATATACTCAGACAAGACGATGTAGCTCGAGCGTCTTTGTGCCGAAGACATTCAACAAGTGAAAGCTGCCTAGGAAGGCACAAAAGCGGAGTACAAGGCTGGAATTTCTTCTCTGAAGGCTCAGTTGGCAAAGTCTGGCTCTGATCTTAAGCTGCTGCATGAGACTGCCGCTGCTTCCGAGGCTCAAATACACTTTGCAGGAAAGCCATAGAGTTGAGAGCTCGAAGGTGACGATTGAGGCCGATGGGCTTCGTAGCGAGCTGGATCAGGCCAATGCCAAGTTTACTAAAGCTACAAGAGGCTACCATGATAAGTTGGCCGAGTGCATACTTAAAATGAAAGGATTGGTGGGCTAGGTGGAGAAGATTTCGACACCAAAGCCGAAGCTACTCGTCTTCGTGGTGAGACTACAACCTAAGAGGAGAAGGCCAAAGCAAAGGCCACAAGGGCCGAGCTGGAAAAAAACTGGGCCGTGGTTTAAACTCGGCTCAAGGCTCTCGAGCAATGCAATGGTAAACTTGAGGGAAGAAATTGCAAAGGCCAAAAGCGATGTGGCTTAGGCCATCAAGGATCAACTTCCCTCAAGTGAAGGCTCGGGTGATGATGAGGAGGAAGAAGAAAATGAAGATGGGGCTTCCGAGGGAAAAAATGGTTCACCTCGGGATGATGACCCCGATGCTTAGCTATTTTCTTTCTTTCTGGCTTTTGTTATGGCCTTCGAGCCTAAGGTTGTAAATGGATTTTGAGGCCTTCGGGCCCACTTTAAAAAATTTCAAATGTTAGTCTTTTATCTCGTTGGGATGTTCGACCAAACACTAAGAGTTGTTTTTTTGCTTGAATGGCTTTAATAGAATTTTAATAAATTGATGCTAGCTTAGAACGACGTCTCGTTCTTGTGCCGAGGCATAAAGAAACAAACTTAATTTGAACAATATTGAAACAAAGAGATGCTGGACTGAATCCATTTTATTGATAACAATAAGTCGTAACTGCATTTACATAAAACCTAGTTGTGGTTAGACTTAGGCAAATAATTTCAAAAACAGTCCGCGGTATAAGATTGTTAGCCTTCGGGTCCGTTCCCAGTCCCCGGTATGAGAGGTTTCGTGTAAAATTTGATTGCACACCGTCCCTTCCATTCCCCCAGTATTCGGGGGCGAGTAGCGAGGACCCGAGTGTCTCAACCCACTGTTGAACCCTCCCAAAAAAATGCACACAAGTATGCATCGGGATGTATTTTCAATAAAATGGGACTCCAAAGGGTTTTCTTTTGAGTCGCCACCTAATTTAAGGATTATTAGGAACCTAAGTTAACTAAAGAGTGCAATTTATTCTTTATTTAAAAGAAATTAAATTCAGAGATTCTAGGTAAGTGGTTCTATTAAATTCGAAAGAAGGTCCCTAGCGGGAGCACTTTCGAAAATCCGCTAACGAGATATAATGTCTCAAGTCAATTTGTCTATCTCTAATCTATGCAGGCTTCAACATAATGTTTATTTTGAAATAAAAATCATAAAGATATGAATGCCGCCTATTCAGCAATAAACCATGATAAACGTAATTCTTTTAATCATGACGAGGTAGTTTGCAACGCGATCTTGGACTGTGCTCCAATCACTTGATAAAACCAATGAGACATCCGCTCCTGAAGTATCCAATGTCTCAATGCAACTTGGAATAAACCTGCATATCCTATTTACGGGTGGATGAACCCCGATTGTTCATTTTTAAGGCGAACGGACCCAAAAAATTCATTTATAAGGCGAACAAGCCCAAAACGTTCAATTATAAGATGAACGAGCCCAAATCATAAGATAAAACAAAAGACACAAAATTCATTAATGCATGCTTCTTCAAACTTAGCAATATCTGCAAATCAAAACAATGGAATTTGAGTAAATGTTCTCATAGCGGAATAGAAATGAAACTGATATTTTAACAATTTGCAAGAATTGTAGGAAATAGAAATGCCGTCTTTCGGCAATAACCCATGATAAAGCGTAATGCTTTAATTATCTAGTGGCAATCTGCAATGTGATCTTCAACTGTGCTCCAATCATTTGATAAAGCAAATGAGACATCCAATCTTGAAGCATCCAAAGTTCCAAAATGACTTGAAATAAATCTGCATATCTGATTTACGGGTGGATGAACCCGGATTGTTCTTTTTTTAGGCGAACGGGCCCAAAATATTCATTTATAAGGCGAATGAGCCCAAAACGTTCGAATATAAGGTGAACGAGCCTAAATTTGATAGCAGCCTATAAATCAAAGTTGCAAATTGGATTAATTAAGGCAAGATAATGCATAATAAATAAGCAAATCTGGGTCGTGTTGTTTGTATTGATAGTACTGCAAAACGTTGAATGCTGCCTTGAGTTCATATTAAATCTGATGTTCAATTCCTGCAAATTTAAAGTAAATGCGTTGGAAACCGAGTGAATAATAAAGCAAAGGATATAATGAAAAAGAAAGACATAGATTTGCGCTGCGTATGCGACAAGGCGAATAATCTCCGAGAAACTGATGGTTGCTAGTTCTCCTTCATTTTCCATTTTGTGGAATTCCTGCACTAAAAGAAAAGTCGTGAGTTCTAAAAAATGTATGAAGCCTTAGCAATTTGCTTTGCTCCTCTTGTCTTGATGCTGAATTCTTCAGTAGCATGCAAACACATTTTGCCCCTGTTTCCAAAGAAAAAGTTGTTAGTTTTTGGACAAATAGTGGCTGGCTTGATTGAACACCTAATGTGGCTTCAAATCTGCATCTTCTTGTATGGCGCTCAGATGTACTGTTGTTGCGAGAGTCTGATGTTCTTGAAGTTCCTCTTTTGCATAAAAGGATATCATCTAAAATTTCTTTGGCTTGGCTTATTTGGGAAAAATGGATTTTTATTGATTTCAGAATTAAAAGCCCAAGAAAGGGTACCAGATAGTTCATTACATAAAACTTCAAAAGAATAGGCAAACATAAGATAGTTAGGCCGGGGAAATGCCATTTTCAAAAAAAAAAAAAAAAAAAAAGGGTTGTCATTTAATCTTCTTGCTAAGCTTCACGCTTCCTTTTCAAATGCCTTGGTGCCAATTTTGATGAATCACCTCTGACGATAATTGTATTTGTTGCTGAATGATCATAATTGCTTGTTTGCTTTTGCTTCACATTTATCTTGCCATTTTCAATTATATTCTGGATTTTGTGCTTAAGTGCCAAACATTTTTCTGTGTCATGGCCTTGAATATTTGAGTGGTATGTATACCTTTTTGATAAATCCAAACCTTGCGGTGGATTTTCTGGGATCCATCCCCTTTTTGCTTGCAGTAGCCCTTCTGCTTTCAATCTCTCGAATATGTCTGACAATGATTCATATAGAGGAGTGAAAGTACGAGGTCTAAACTTCTTCGTGCTTTGATGACCAGATGGTTCCAGATAAGATCGATGCTGACGACTTAAATTCTACATATCATGATTGTAGTACATTTGCGAAGGCCGGGAGTTTTGAATATTTTCAGGTGCATCAGAATAATTGAAAACTGGCATTGTAGTGTCATAGTCAATCAACCTTCCTATTTGAAACTTTTCTTCCAAAATCTTTGCATACCGGATTAAACTGGAAAAATCCTTTAAATTGGCAAAAAAGTAGCTATTCATAAAATATGCCTTCTTGAAGGCCAATGAAAGTTGCTATCAGCTCATCTTCAGGCAATGCAGGATGTATCTTTGAAGCCTCTAGCCTCCATCTCACAGCAAATTCTGCAACAGACTCATGCGGTATCTTCTTGATTCTGCGCATATCAATTAGATAAGGATCTCTTACTATGTTGAACTTGTATTGTTCCACAAAGTCTCGAGCCCTATCTTCCCATGTGTGCCATTTGGTAAAATCCTGCTTAGTATACCATGCAAGCGCCATTCCTGATAAACTCTGACTAAATAGTCTCATTAGCAAAGCTTCATTCTTCCCAATTTTGATCAATCTGCCGCAGTAATCTTTCAAATGCATGTAGGGATTTCCCTTTCCATCGAAAGTGTTGAGTTTTGGTATGTTGTACCCACGTGGAAGCTCAATATCCGGATGAATGCACAAGTCTTCATAACATAAGCTCTGAATGTTCCTAGAGCGCAATTCTTTTCCCATGATCTTTCTCAAAATCTGTTCATCCACATTGTGAGGATAAGTTGTCTCAACTTCTTTCTCAGGAAATTCTGGTTAACGCATTATCAATTGATTTGTTTGACTCTCTACAACAAGTATAGTGATAAAAGGTGGTTGGTATAAAGTTGCAGCTGGTCAAGCATTTGGATTTGTAAGATATTTTTGTGGGATTTGTGGATATATGGTATGTATAGGCATTGTTAAGTAAGGTGGATTGGAGGTAAATCTTGTATTTGGCAAAGGCTTGCTATTGTTAACAAAGTTGACAATCATATTCTTTTGGACCACATGTCCTTCAACATCATCATTGTGCGTTTGCAAGATACTCATACCAGAACTGGTTGCCTGAAGTTGCTTTGCCATGTTGTTTTGTCCTTGATGCAGATTTTCAGCCATTTCAGTGTTCAATGCTAGCTGACCTTTAACAAATGAATTCTACACATTGAACAAAAACAAGTCAATATGTAAAATAGCAATGCATGCATAAATTTCAAGTATAAAATCGGCCATTGGGCCGAATGGATGAGACCAAAATCCCGACTCAACAAAGGAGTAAAATACTTAAGAGTTTGAAACTCAATGATCAACGGAATTTGATTTTTCAAGACGCGAATTGAGAAAAAACAACTTTAAAAGTTTTTACTAAATTAGTATGCGTGCTAGACTTTGACACAAATTGCTAAAATGGTCGGCTTATTTTGAACATCAATGCTTTCCTCGACTATCGATTCTTCTTGCAAAACAACAGTCTGCACCAATCCTTGAAAACTGCTTCTAATAACGACCAAACCAACTCAATGTCCTCAACTTGCTTTTTGCAAAATTCTGCCCCAGTTATGACTTCAACATTTCAACTTATTTTTCAAAAACTGCCCCAGTTATGACTTTCAATACTTCAAATGGTTTTGCAAAAGCTGCCCCAGTTGCAATCTCTCACGTCCTCTACTTGCTTTGCAAAATTCGCCCCAGTTTCTATCTTTGAAAAAATTAAAATTTAAATACTAAAGGGTCGAGCCCGATGGAGGAGCCTACGTATTCCTCCTTGGGAATCAGACCGTGCGTAGGTTCTGCTTACACAAAAGAGAATTTTCAAATGCTGGTGTAATCGAAACTCGATATGATTTGCCTACGCTTCCCGCCTTGGAAAACCGGTTACAGTAGTTTGCTTACATAAAAATAGATTCAAACATTCATAATTTGATATTCTTTCTTTTCTTTCAACTAAACTAACAAAAGAAAATTACAATAGTTACTTCCTAATAATGCAAATAAACTAACTTCTGCTTCTGCAACTCTACTGCTTTTCTGGAACTTGATAGGTTCCTAAATGCCCTTCTTCGAGGAACCTCCCTTTGCATATGGAAAGATTGCGACAAAAGGTTCGCCAGTGCCATTTGTAGGTAGAATTTTGACCTGGCCAGAGTTAATCAAGATTTCAACTTTCTGCTTAAATAAAGTGCATTCCTCAATACTATGCCCCTGCATCCCTGAATGGTAAGCACAAAATTTTCCCAAATTGTCAGGCTTATGTGACCAATTCGGCTTTGATTCTATAGGATTTACCAAATTGAATCCCTTGAGCCTTTCAAACAATATTGTGTAAGATTCTGGGAGCCGTGTGAATGCGAAAGCAGATCTTTTGGCGCTGTTTGACTGTGAACTTAGATTGACAATTACCTTCTCGTGTGCACTAGGTTCCCCTACTATGGCTGGCAAAGGTTTTGACATGACAACTTTTCCTTTGTCTTTGGATTGTGCCTCAACCAATTCACACTTTCTCTTATCAGAAATTATTGCAAACGGCTCTTCTTGAAGTTCTACAGATTTTCTTTTCAGTGGATTGCCCCTTGCAAAGGTCAGGTTCGGGAGTTCGTACTGCTTGACAAAGTTACGAGCTAAGTCATCCCATGTGAATCGCTTTCCAAGGTCTTGTAGTACAAACCACTTTAAAGCCGACCCCGCTAGCATCTTAACAAATAACCCCAGCTTGATTCCATTGCTTTTTCCAAATATTGCCACGCAATCAACAAATGCTTTCAAATGATCATGAGGATCTCCTATCCCATCATACACTGGTGGATCAACCACGTCAAGAATATTCTTATTTTTCTTTTCTGCTTCACCTAAGCTTGCTTGAGATGGTAGAGCATTCTCATCTATCATTGTGCCATTGCTTTCTTTAGTATCGGGGAGCCCTTCCCCGTCGCTTTTCTCATTACTTGTCTTTGAGAAGCCACCAAATTCCTTTTCCAACAGGAATGCATGCAAATTAGGGAACTGTTGAGCATTGCACTCAAATATTGGAGCGACTTGCATTGTGGGAGGTGCAACAGTATAGATAGGAGCAGCAGGTGCACTTGGTCCTGGGTTTGGCACATTTCGCACTGGGTTGCGAGCATCCATGAGCACGACAACCAATTCAGTAAGGCTATCAAGTCTCTTTACAAACTTGCCACAGTTGCTTCAAGTTTGTTAACCTTGTCTTGGTGGGATTCATCCTTTTCAGTCAAGTCAATCACAGCAATTTGACGAGCTATAGGTCCTGATCTTGATGTTCAAATAATTAACCCTTTAGCAACGCATACCGAACTTAATAAAAAATTTAATAAAGATGAAACTGACGGGTCAATTTATTCCAAAATGGAGAAATTGAGACCGTACATAAAAGACCTAATATTTAGAGCAGGACACTTATTTTGTTAAAGCAAACCAGACGCGGAAACGCTTGTTTAACTCTGAAATTATTTTCAAGAGAAAAACACACTTGCTAATACTTTAAAATATGACGCTAAACAATATTTCGCAAAATGACAAGACAGGGGTTAAGATAAACAGAATAACATTTGAAAGGCATTTTAAATAATGGTATGCATGAATTCAGATGATAGATGAATAAACAACTTCATAAAGTGGTTAGATTTTACGAAAAATAGATTGAAGTAACATAATGTTACCATACCACCAAACAAATTCAATCACAGCGCAATCAGTACCAACAAATTTCAGGCAAGCAGCATATATTTAGAGAGTAATCGCATATTAGACAGATAATTTGACATGTGGCAAACACAAGTAATTGAGCGTAAAAAAAATGCAACCGCGTCCTACCCTGTAAGGTACCTCTTTGTGCTAGAGGTAAGCCTAATCGCGCAAATAAGTGGTAACGAAAAATAGTTCATGCCAGTTTTGAGCAATTCAGATTTAGAGTAAGCAATAAATAATAACAATAATTGATAACAATCAGCTCTCCGCCTAGACACTGCAATTCTGTTATCCCAACTATCTTCCAAAAGTTGGTGTCACCTCGAAATTCTAACACAGCTCATGCTCTCCACAACATCTGCACCAAATTTCTAAACCAAATGCCTAAAACCTGAAACAAACCTCTATACCTTTTGCAAACATCAACGCTCCTCCAAGCACAACTCCTAATTATTTCACAACATCCAGGGGTGAGATTTCCAACTGCCTTCACAATACCAGACTGCAAATCATGAAAGGCGCCAATTGGCCTTTCAAAAATAAAACCTCACTGGTCCTCGGCTTTAGTCAAGCCTCTCAGCTTCCTAGGTTTTGCAAGGCTCACAGACCTTGTTCATAGGGCTCCTCACTGGTCCTCGGCTTTAATCAAGCCTCTCAGTTTCCTAGGTAGCCAAGACCGCACTGGTCTTCAAGGAAGGACCCCATTGGTCGTTTATAGACATAGGGGCTTCACTCTCCTAGTATGCGACAATCATACTTCATTCCCTAAGAATTTGCAGTTGGTTAGTCAACATGGGCCTGCACACATGCAAAGCCATTCACGAGAAGGACCCCACTGATCTTTTAAAGACACCAGGGGCTTCGTCTCTTAGATCTCACTACACCATACCATCTCAAAAACAAAAACCAATCAAATCTGCCTAACTTTCCTTGGACTGCAATTCTGTCTATGATCTCAAATTCTCTGCGGACTGCTATGACCACACAGATTCTGCTAAACTCTTCCATTTTCTAACCTAAAAGACAAAATATTAGACAAAATTCTAAATCTAATTTTGCTCAAAAATGGCTAGGACTGAGGATTCGTTATCACACAGCACATAATATGCATTTTCGTTGGGTTTCAAGAACCCGCTGACTAAGGGAGGTTTCCTAACTATGGAGGCGGTACCAAGGACCAAGTCCAGACTAAGGTGTAAATGCATACACGCTCCTAAAGCTCCTTCTAAGAGTAGGTTAACGGTTGAGGCTAACAGGTGAGTGGCAGGCGGCTTCGTGGTCGAATTACTCCCACGACAATCCGCCGGTACACCAACTCGCCAAAGGGTTCTTTAGTGGAAGAAAGTGCGGGTGAGTATGCACACACCTTGCGGATATTTGAGTAAGAATGCAAGAGGTTCCCAGGAGTGGAGGAAATATGAACGGAATGCCAGTTTATATATGTGCATAAGTAAGGGTGTAGTGACATGCTTTCGTGACACACAATAATCAATTAGATTAATTTAAGCATGCTTGCAAATAAACAATAGATATAATCATGCTAGTTTCAACAATTATTAAATAAGCTACGCATACTAATATCGGCATACAACTCAAACAATACAAACAAAAAAACTCGTGAAAGCCTTATGGTTAGAACCATTTGCTAATCCCCAGCGGAGTCGCCACGCTGTTGAACCCTCCCCAAAAAATGCACACAAGTATGCATCGGGATGTATTTTCAACAAAATGGGACTCCAAAGGGTTCCTTTGGAGTCGCCACCTAATTTAAGGATTATTAGGAACCTAAGTTAACTAAAGAGTGCAATTTATTCTTTATTTAAAAGAAATTAAATTCAAAAATTCTAGGTAAGTGATTCTATTAAATTCGAAAGAAGGCTAAATGCGGTTAATCCGGCGGTTTTCACGAATTTGTTAAGGATAATAAATATATAAAATTAATTTTAAATAAGGATAATAGAAATAATAAAAATAAGATAAGGTTTTAGCTATGCCGATACTTATATAGATAAATGACCAAATTTAAGATCAATTAAATAATGATAAATTGGCTAATTAATTAAATAAATAAAGGTTAAATGAATTTAGATAAATAAATAAACTAACTAGATAAATAATTGGATAATAATAAAGGATTAATTGATTGATTGAATAAATAGATAAATAAATAAGCAAATAAATAAATTAATTAAATGAATGAATACTTATCATTTTTTAATTAAATAAAGGAGTAAATGAATAATAATTGATTAATTAAATAAATATTTAATTGATTAAATAAATAATTAATTGAAATTAAATAAATTAGATTAAGTACATAATAAATAAAGGATTAAAATTTAATTGATTAACTAAATAAATAAATTAGATTAGATAAATAAATAATTGAATATTTAATATAATAAATAAAGAAGCAATTTAAATGCTAATTATGACGAGGGTATGATTTTTAGTCGAATTTAATTTTGCACTCATTAATTGACAAATGATTCTAAACATCCATAAGTTAATTGGCGATTCGCAAAGAAATGATACAAAGCATTCATATAAAAACGATTTAAGTAATTTACAATAATTATTCACAATTCAAATACCATTTCTATTCTACAGGGCTCCTAAAACATGCTTTTCTAAAGGGGAGGGGAAAGAGGGAGTTTAGAAGATAGAACCCGGATTTGGCAACTCAATCACTGAGCCTTGAATTTAGAGTTTCTTTTCTTACTTTTTTACATTTTCGGGGATATCAAGTCCCGAAAATGCGGGGCGGGTCAAATAACTTCCAGATGCATGCCATCCCAATTGTGAGTTTTATTTCAACTCGTCCCCAAAAGTTCATGCAAAGAAAACAAGAAATAAAGGGTTAGTAACCACTCAGTCACATTTTATAGAACATCTAGAGAAATGTTAAACAAATGGAAAACAATGGACATGTAAGAATGCATCATCAATCTGGACAGCTTGATCCAACTTAAAATAAACTTACAAAAAACTGATTTTAAAACAATCCTCAAGCTAAAGACAAGGCAAAGAACAAAATTTAGACCCTCTCCATTTCATTAATTGAGACAGACATCACCCTTCAACTGAAACGAGCAGAAACTTGGATTGGAAATGACCAGCTACGACCGCAAGAAAACTTAGAGGAAAGCTCTGGAATAACACTATCGACAAGGAGCTTTAACAGGAAAGAACCCTTACTGAGCTCGCAGATTAATTACACGGACACGAAAGAAAACTGAACAAAATAACCTAAACAGCTTGATTAGATCCCAGGGACCACAGCTAGAAACTTGAATATGAGACCGACTGAAAAGAATTGAAAAGAGAAAGGAAGAGCCTACGACTACACTAATTGGCCTACGAAATCGCAAGAGGAGCAGGATACAGAGGGCGCAGACACATCCAGAATTTCAGGAGAAGGAACTATGCCGCTGACAGAGGGAATTTAACTAAGCAAAGCAAACTGAGAATCTATCCTTGATCTCCTGGATAAAACCCAAAACATCAAGCCTCTAACACCCTGCACACACCTTTCCAATTTCCAAAAAACTAACTGGACATCTTAGCACACATCTTTGAACTAACATCAGCTTAGACTGCTTGCAGACCACTAAAACGATCTCCAAACAGCCCTGCTCACCCCTACTCTAAACTGAAGCCCACAATCACCACTATAACTCCTTCTCAAACTCCTAAAATACCCTGCATATACAAATCATTCATACTCCTAGACTTGCAGCACCACATGCACACTTGCACCACCCTTCAGATCACAAGAATACCCTTCATAAACAAACTGCATACACCAACCACCTGGATACCAATCTATACCCCTTCTAAACAGCTGCAGAAGCCAATACTAAAATCTCAAACCCCTGAAACAACTATGGCCTAACACCCACTCCTTTTATCATAGAAACAACCCTTCACACCTTCTCACACCTGAGAAAAACTTGAACTCATCCAGATATTCCACTCAGAATAAATAAACAGTAAACACAAGGCATGATCAAAGAAACAAGGAACTGACTTGAAGGAACTATCCAAGAGAAAACAGACCTTGCAAGGCAAATGAAGGAGAAACTGGATTAAAGGAAGATCATTTTTAAAACACCAGATCTTCTTTATCACACACAAAAGATAGGGAACTGAGAAACCAAACTACCTCACCAGACAACTCTAAACACATGCTCACACACACAGATCCCAGCAGAAGACTAAGACTCCAAAATAGAGACCATACCAAACAGGAGCAGGACTAAACACACACATTTCTAGACATACTCAGGGCCAACTTTAAACCTCCTGAACACAACCAACAACAACGTCTCATCTCCTAAACTGCCTAAACAAGCAGCAACAAACAATAGAGAAGCTGAAACATACCACTATACCTGATCATACCCTTCTACCTCCCCTTGGATCAACTTGAACAAACTCCACCCTACTGCTGCCCCAAATCTAACATCCAGACCACTTAACACACTCTCCTGGGCACTCCTTTAGCCAAAACAGAACCAACAACACGCTCCTGCATACATACCAAAAAGAACAAGGCAAGCTAACTCTGCACACACTTCGCTAAACTGGAAACAAAACTCAACTGGACATATTGAAACTAACAGCTTCCATCCACCTCTACAAACAACCAGACACTACCATGACATAACCAGAACCCTTGCAGCTCCCTTTGACAACCAGAACAAAAGCCAAGCACACACTTTAACCTTCCAGATCCACCCTGACCTACTGCTGCACCCTAGACCTTCTACAAATAACTTCAGGAACTAGGAACCATCGAATATTCAGACAAAGCAAAATAAAAACAAAAACTTCAACTAGACATGATAAAGCTACATACTTTACACATTTCAAACTCAGGGTGCAACCACTTTATAGTTTTTCAGGATTCAACAATCAACTTCAATGAAACATGAAACACTTCATGTTTCAGCTTCTAAATAGCATACAATCATTTTTCATACTTACACACGTGTAAATCTATAATAACAGAGGTGACACTAGTAACTATAAATAAAACTCACAAACACAAATAAGAACTGATACAGGAATCAGGGCACACACAACTACATAAAAAAATGAGAAAAGGTTTAATAGTTCACCTATTGCAGGGCAGTGAACTGGAGCAACGAGTTGACAAATGCGACTCGAGCGCAAACGACGACTCGAGTTACGAAGAAACGATATGCGGTACGCAAAAACTAAAAAGTAACAGTGACGCTATATGTATATCCTTTTTTCTTTTAAAAACTCCAAAAAACTGAGAGAACAAAAGCTTAACATGTGGAGATGCTGCCTCCTCTCCTCCACTGGAACTGGAACCCCTAAACAAAAATAACAAGAAACTATTTATACTTGAATTTAGGATTTTCGAATTCCTTTGAAATTCCGACTCGACCCTTGCTCATCTTCTTTTCCCTTTTGAAACCAGGGTTAAAATGGTATAATACTTCAGATTGTACTAGTTTAACTCTGATTTCAAAGAGAATATGGACGTTATGGACATCTCATGGTTGAGATTGAAACCAATTCGAAACGAACGATTAAGATGCGAGTGTTGTACTGGAAATAGGGTAAAAGGGGAGCGGGGGACCATGGGGTACGAATTCTT
Organism: Petunia x hybrida; assembly: GCA_037355625.1. Lineage (NCBI taxonomy): Eukaryota > Viridiplantae > Streptophyta > Magnoliopsida > Solanales > Solanaceae > Petunia > Petunia x hybrida. The sequence continues at coordinate 5,471,194 of JBBBVM010000018.1, read as the reverse complement.
GGACTGTTTTGGCGAGAATCTGAGGAGAAAATCAGAAAGGGAAACGGGTCATGCGGGTTAGGGATTTGGGCAACCGGGTCGCGGGTATTTTTTGAATTGGGGAAAAGATATGCGTGTGTTGTATGTATATATCTATTTGCGGAAATAGGCTGGATTTAAGGTGTAAAAAGCAATTTTAGCCCTCCTATGAGAATAGACTAGGAAATTAAAGGGATTGCACAGGGTGGGTAGAATTAGAGCTGCGTATTATAAAATTAGCCACTTTCCTTGAAATTTCAATTGATTTTCTTTAATTTTTATTTCAAATTAACATTACTTATAAAATATTGCAACAATTTATTAACTTTTTAAAGAAATTTTCGGGACAAAATTGGGTGTCAACAGCTGCCCCTTTTTACCCGAAAAAGGATGAAAAGAGTTTTTAGGGTAAAGAAGTTGACGGAAAACCAATTTTGTCACGATAAAGCCAAGGACTTTGATTCCAAGGACCAAAGTGCGAGGCTTACGGATATGGCCGAACTCCAGTTTTCGAGTTGCCTACATATCTCGGGTTAAAAGATAATCAGGCCATATGTAGTTCAACGACGCTTAGATGCGAAGACTCACACGATTGACAGAAGAAAGGACGCACGAAGAGGAAAGGATTCAAACTGATCTCCTAATCCGAAGCAAAAAAAATTAGGATAGGACTTGCTTGTTCGAGTGCTATTCTTCAGATCCTTGTTGACGAGTCTAGCTCATATCAACGATTGCCCCAGTTCACTGCTAAGAAAAAGTTCCACGTTTTGCTCCAAATGCTGCCGCGGTGCTGCTAAAATACTGTAATAAACTTGAAAAACGGTAACCGAGCGACTGCTAATAAAACTTTGATAATCAGAAATAAGGAATAAAATAAAGTAATAACATAAATTTATAAATGCAGGTTCCAGTATTATTGATAAGTTTTCCCTTTGATCAACTGACGAGGCGCTCCGCCCGGGGAACCTCTAGGCTGATTATTATTCTGAAACAGTAAAGTAAAATAATAAGTAAAGTGAGTACGAATTGCAGAATACAAGGCTATTACAAAACAAATCAACTAACGAGATATAGTGTCTCAAGTCAATTTGTGTATTTCTAATCTATGTAGGCTTCAACATTATGTTTATTTTGAAATAAAAATCATAAAGATATGAATGCCGCCTATTCAGAAATAAACCATGATAAGCGTAATGCTTTTAATCATGAAGAGGTAGTTTGCAACACCATCTTGGACTGTGCTCCAATCACTTGATAAAACCAATGAGACATCCGCTCCTGAAGTATCCAATGTCTCAATGCAACTTGGAATAAACCTGCATATCCTATTTACAGGTGGATGAACCCCAATTGTTCATTTTTAAGGCGAACGGGCCCAAAACATTCATTTATAAGAAGAACGAGCCCAAAACATTCAATTATAAGATGAACGATCCCAAATCATAAGATAAAGCAAAAGACACAAAATTAATTAATGCATGCTTCTTCAAACTTAGCAATATCTGCAAATCACAACAATGGAATTTTAGTAAATGTTCTCATAGCGGAATAGAAATGAAACTGATATTTTAACAATTTGCAAGAATTATAGGAAATAGATATGCCGCCTTTCAGCAATAACCCGTGATAAAGCGCAATGCTTTAATTATCTAGTGGCAATCTGCAATGTGATCTTCAACTGTGCTCCAATCATTTGATAAAGCAAATGAGACATCCAGTCTTGAAGCATCTAAAGTTCCAAAATGACTTGAAATAAATCTGCATATCCGATTTACGGGTGGATGAACCCAGATTGTTCATTTTTTAAGGCGAACGGGCCCAAAACATTCATTTATAAGGCGAATGAACCCAAAACGTTCGAATATAAGGTGAACGAGCCTAAATTTGATAGCAGCCTATAAAACAAAGTTGCAAATTGGATTAATTAAGGTAAGATAATGCATAACAAATAAGCAAAGCTGGGTCGCGTTGTTTGTATTGATAGTACTGCAAAACGTTGAATGCTGCCTTCAGTTCATATTAAATCTGATGTTCAATTCCTGCAAATTTAAAGTAAATGCGTTGGAAAACGAGTGAATAATAAAGCAATGGCTATAATGAAAAAGAAAGACATAGATTTGCGCTGCGTATGCGACAAGGCGAATAATCTCCGAGAAACTGATGGTTGCTAGTTCTCCTTCATTTTCCATTTTGTGGAATTCCTGCACTAAAAGAAAAGTCGTGAGTTCTAAAAAATGTATGAAGCCTTAGCAATTTGCTTTGCTCCTCTTGTCTTGATGCTGAATTCTTCAGTAGCATGCAAACACATTTTGCCCCTGTTTCCAAAGAAAAAGTTGTTAGTTTTTGGACAAATAGTGGCTGGCTTGATTGAACACCTAATGTGGCTTCAAATCTGCATCTTCTTGTATGGCGCTCAGATGTACTGTTGTTGCGAGAGTCTGATGTTCTTGAAGTTCCTCTTTTGCACAAAAGGATATCATCTAAAATTGCTTTGGCTTGGCTTATTTGGGAAAAATGGATTTTTATTGATTTCAGGATTAAAAGCCCAGTAAAGGATACTAGATAGTTCATTACATAAAATATCAAAAGATTAGGCAAACATAAGATAGTTAGGCAGGGGAAATGCCATTTTTCACAAAAAAAAAAAAAACAAAATGTCGTCATTTTATCTTCTTGCTAAGCTTCACGCTTCCTTTTGAAATGCCTTGGTGCCAATTTTGATGAATCACCTCTGACAATAATTGTATTTGTTGCTGAATGACCATAATTGCCTGTTTTCTTTTGCTTCACACTTATCTTGCCCTTTTCAATTATATTCTGGATTTTGTGCTTAAGTGCCAAACATTCTTCTGTATCATGGCCTTGAATATTTGAGTGGTATGCACACCTTTTTGATAAATCTAATCCTTGCGGTGGATTTCTGGGATCCATCCCCTCTTTGCTTGCAGTAGCCATTCTGCTTTCAATCTCTCGAATATGTCTGACAATGATTCATATAGAGGAGTGAAAGTACGAGGTCTAAACTTCTTCGTGCTTTGATGACCAGATGGTGCCTGATAAGATCGATGCTGACGACTTAAATTCTACATATCATGATTGTAGTACATTTGCGAAGGTCGGGAGTTTTGAATATTTTCAGGTGCATCAGAATAATTAAAAACCGGCATTGTAGTGTCATAGTCAATCAACCTTCCTGTTTGAAACTTTTCTTCCAAAATCATTGCATACCGGATTAAACTGGGAAAATCCTTTAAATTGGCAAAAAAGTAGCTATTCATAAAATATGCCTTCTTGAAGGTCAATGAAAGTTGCTATTAGCTCATCTTCAGGCAATGGAGGATGTATCTTTGAAGCCTCTAGCCTCCATCTCACAGCAAATTCTGCAACGGACGCGGTATCTTCTTGATTCTGCGCATATCAATTAGATAAGGATCTCTTACTATGTTGAACTTGTATTGTTCCACAAAGTCTCGAGCCATGTCTTCCCATGTGTGCCATTTGGTAAAATCCTGCTTAGTATACCATGCAAGCGCCATTCCTGATAAACTCTGACTAAATAGTCTCATCAACAAAGCTTCATTCTTCCCAATTTCGATCAATCTGCCGTAATAATCTTTCAAATGAATGTAGGGATTTCCCTTTCCATCGAAAGTGTTGAGTTTTGGTATGTTGTACCCACGTGGAAGCTCAATATCCGGATGAATGCACAAGTCTTCATAACATAAACTCTGAATGTTCCTAGAGCGCAATTCTTTTCCCATGATCTTTCTCAGTATCTGTTCATCCACATTGTGAGGATAAGTTGTCTCAACTTCTTTCTCAGGTAATTCTGGTGAACGCATCATCAATTGATTTGTTTGACTCTCTACAACAGGTTTAGTGATAAAAGGTGGTTGGTATAAAGTTGCAGCTGGCCAAGCATTTGGATTTGTAAGATATTCTTGTGGGATTTGTGGATATATGGTATGTATAGGCATTGTTAAGTAAGGTGGATTGGAGGTAAATCTTGTATTTGGCAAAGGCTTGCTATTGTTGACAAAGTTGAAAATCCTATTCTTTTGGACCACATGTCTTTCAACATCATCATTCTGCGTTTGCAAGATACTCATACCAGAACTGGTTGCCTGAAGTTGTTTTGCCATGTTGTTTTGTCCTTGATGCAGATTTTCGGCCATTTCAGTGTTCAATGCTAGCCGACTTTTAACAAATGAATTCTACACATTGAACAAAAGCAAGTCAATACATAAAATAGCAATGCATGCATAAAATTTCAAGTATAAAATCGGCCATTGGGCCGAATGGATGGGACCAAAATCCCGACTCAACAAAGGAGTAAAATACTTAAGAGTTCGAAACTCAATGATCAATAGAATTTAAGTTTTCAAGACGTGAATTGAGAAAAAACAACTTTAAAAGTTTTTACTAAATTAGTATGCGCGCTAGACCACTTTGATACAAATTGCTAAAATGGTCGGCTTATTTTGAACATCAATGCTTTGCTCGACTATCGATTCTTCTTGCAAAACAACAGTCTGCACCAATCCTTGAAAACTGCTTCTAATAACGACCAAACCAACTCAATGTCCTCAACTTGCTTTTTGCAAAATTTTGCCCCAGTTATGACTTCAACATGTCAACTTGTTTTGCAAAAACTGCCCCAATTATGACTTTCAATACTTCAAGTGGTTTTGCAAAAGCTGCCCCAGTTGAAATCTCTCACGTCCTCTACTTGCTTTGCAAAATTCGCCCCAGTTTCTATCTTTGAAAAAATTAAAATTTAAATACTAAAGGGTCGAGCCCGATGGAGGAGCCTACGTATTCCTCCTTGGGAATCAGACCGTGCGTAGGTTCTGCTTACACAAAAGAGAATTTTCAAATGCTGGTGTAATCGAAACTCGATATGATTTGCCTACGCTTCCCGCCTTGGAAAACCGGTTACAGTAGTTTGCTTACATAAAAATAGATTCAAACATTCATAATTTGATATTCTTTCTTTTCTTTCAACTAAACTAACAAAAGAAAATTACAATAGTTACTTCCTAATAATGCAAATAAACTAACTTCTGCTTCTGCAACTCTACTGCTTTTCTGGAACTTGATAGGTTCCTAAATGCCCTTCTTCGAGGAACCTCCCTTTGCATATGGAAAGATTGCGACAAAAGGTTCGCCAGTGCCATTTGTAGGTAGAATTTTGACCTGGCCAGAGTTAATCAAGATTTCAACTTTCTGCTTAAATAAAGTGCATTCCTCAATACTATGCCCCTGCATCCCTGAATGGTAAGCACAAAATTTTCCCAAATTGTCAGGCTTATGTGACCAATTCGGCTTTGATTCTATAGGATTTACCACATTGAATCCCTTGAGCCTTTCAAACAATATTGTGTAAGATTCTGGGAGCCGTGTGAATGCGAAAGCAGATCTTTTGGCGCGGTTTGACTGTGAACTTAGATTGACAATTACCTTCTCGTGTGCACTAGGTTCCCCTACTATGGCTGGCAAAGGTTTTGACATGACAACTTTTCCTTTGTCTTTGGATTGTGCCTCAACCAATTCACACTTTCTCTTATCAGAAATTATTGCAAACGGCTCTTCTTGAAGTTCTACAGATTTTCTTTTTAGTGGATTGCCCCTTGCAAAGGTCAGGTTTGCGAGTTCGTATTGCTTGACAAAGTTACGAGCTAAGTCATCCCACGTGAATCGCTTTTCAAGGTCTTATAGTGCAAACCACGTTAAAGCCGACTGATGTTTTGCATATGCCTATAATTCCTTAATATTTCCTCACGTTTGAGTACTTTATTCACCCATTTTTTAGTTAATGAATGTGATTTTGCACTGATTTTGTGTTGTATGTGTGTAGGTCGTTATGAAGTGCAATTGGAGCTTTAAAAAGCATGATCGAGCAAGAAATGGTTTGAAGTTGATTGAGTATTGGATCGAGCACACGAAGGCATGACACGAAGCGAGCGGCGGGGCAAGGAGAAGAAGAAATTGCCCAGCGCTGTGAGTGGCGCGCCGCGCCCCTAAGGCGCCCAAGCTTCTGGTGCATTTTTCAGCACGGGGCATGGCTATTGTTCGTGGATTTCGACGGGATCTGCCTTCGTGTGCGCGTTCGGGGGCGCGGGGCGCCAGCTAAAGCGCCCCTGGAGTGGTTTTGGACTTCCTATTTCGTCTAGGCTTAGGTGTAACTAATTACTAGGCCTTTGTAAATACTATAAATACTCTTTTACTTAGTTTTTGGAAGGAGTTCGTGCTTTGGAGCAACTTGAGAGCACCATACTTCATTGAACAAGGGTTTAATTCCTATTCCTTCATCTATTAATCTATTTCATCATTATTTCATTAATTCATTGCCTTATGATTATGATTATGCGTGGCCAAATTTTATATTCTAGGGTTAGAGTATTTCATGAAAGTTGATGTTTGAAGATTGATTTCCATTAATTGAATCCCATAACGGGTTACTTATTCTTTCTTAATTTCACTTGTGTAATTATTAGAGCTCGATAATTATGCATTATCTATGGTTTTTAGATTGAACTCGAAAGAGGGAATTTATGAACGCAATAAGAAAGAGTAGGGCTAGATTGTGAACCCGAGCATCGGGGAACCAATTTGTGAGTAGGATAGACATATACTTCCTCCCCTAGCTTAACTAATTACAGAATTTGTTAATGCGTGCACGTGATTCAACCCATAGACATATAGGGATTGGAGTAGCCTGCATAGACCGTGAAGAATCGAAAGGCTTTCACGGGTACATTTAATCTGTCAGTTAGTAATCCAGGATTTAAAAAGTGGAATCAATTGGAAAACTCAAATGGATTGTTCGTAACTCTGACCCTGGACCGTCTCCCTAATATTGTTTACAACCAACGTTTGCTCCATTGATTGACTGAATTTCTATCATTTTAGTTATTGCTCTTAGGTAATAAAAACTCTCACTATTGGAAAAAGATCTCTGGATAGTAGTTAGAAATTGTTTGTTAAGCGTCAGTCTGAATAGTCCTCGTTGGAACGATACTCTACTTATAATTTTATTACTTATCGACCACGTATACTTGCGTGTGCGTTTGGGAGCAACAAGTTTTTGGCGCCGTTGCCGGGGACTAATTATTGACTGATTTCTTTTTGAACGATTACTTATTATCTATTCAGGTTTAATTTTTTGTTGAGTTTCTTGTGCTGTTTCAGGCAACAGGTTTTGCATGCAAAGGAATAGAAGGGACGAACCACTCGCACCTTTTGATCCCGAGCCTGAAAGGACCTTGAGAAGGGTAAGAAGAGAAGCGAGAGACCGAGAAGCACTAGCAATTGTACTTGCTTCCTTACCCACTGAAATGGCAGAAGAACGAGCAGTAGCGGTGCGAGATGTTGCTCTTCCCAGCCTGGGGGGAGTGGCGTCTAGTATTGTGAAGCTCGCTATCACCGGGCACTTTGAGATTAAGCCCGACATGATTCAGTTGCTGCATAGGGCTGGGCAATATGCTGGATTACTTCATGATGATCCGCAGTAACAAACTTCCGGGAAAGAGTAGAAGAATGGGACCTATTATGAGACATACAATGCATTACAGACGTATGATCATTACGCTTCAACCGGGTTATTTTATTCCACCTCTTAGAAAGAAAAGAACTTAAATAAAAATACTTAATAGCCTGGCGATACACAAATACCTCGATGATTTCCGCTCGTTAATACATAGAGTCCAATAAGTCTATTTCCGGCATCATATCCATAGTTAGCCCATTCATCCTAGTTAGCTCATTGATGTATTCTTTGATCGAGATTTAATCCAAACCCGAAACGAACTGTTCCAAATGTTCCTGGAAATTCTTGGCTGGTCAAGTAACAAAAATGTTGTATTTTCTGGTACATCCTTATGGATTGGATTAGTTTTTCTACTAACTAAAAAAAAAAAAAGGAAATAAGTATAATGGAAATAAAATCGGATTCTAGCCGATGAATCTTGCAATGAGATATGCCCTACAATAAACAAAAAAAACTAAACGGTGAAATAAATCAAGAAAAAATTAATAATAATAATAATCAAATTCACTTTATTTCGACTATAAAAAAGGCACTTTATAATATTAGTAAGAAAAATTCACATTTAGAATTTCCTGGAGATCAGTGATACTTATACACCAACGGGAGTTCCTACTGATTATGTTCGCTTGACGTTGTTCCCGTTTTCACTGATTGGGGCAGCAAGGAAGTGGTTAAAGGCTGAAAAGCCTGGGTCTATCACTACTTGGGATGATTTGGCTAAGAAGTTCTTGGCTAAATTTTATCCATCTGCCAAGACAGCCCGGCTGAGGAGTGAAATTATGTCCTTCAGACAGATAGAAGGGGAGTCTTTGTATTCAGCCTGGGAGCGATTTACGGCTTTATTGAGAGATTGTCCACACCACAACCAATCCAATGAGGTTCTTGCACATAATTTTGTTGAGGAGTTGAATGCGCATACTAAGATCGTGGTAGATGCTGCTGCTGGAGGCCAAGTACTGGCTTTAAATTTTGACCAGATCTATGATTTACTAGACAAGTTTTTGCAGAGCAATCCGGATTGGCAGGGAGGTAGCAGAACTACTACACAGAAATCTGATGGGGGTACTTTAGTTAGATACAGTTTCAGAGCTGAGGGCGAAAATGGATGCTATTTCCAATCAAATAAGCAAGCTAGCTCTGCCGCAGACTCAACAACAAGCAGCTCCAGTGCAACAAATTCAAGTCTTTTGTGAGGTTTGTAGAGATGATAATACCACTGACGTTTGTTTATCTAATCCAGAGTCAGTGTATTATGTGGGTAATCAGAACAGGTCACAGGGTCAGAATCACAATCAATATGGTAATATCTACAACACCAATTGGCGTAGTCACCCAAATTTTTTTGGAGGGATAACCGTGAGCAGCTACAAGGCAATGAGAGATCCCAAAATAATCTTCAAAATGCACCACAATAGAGGTCATAGTCGCAGGCTCAGCCACAGCAGCCTAATTCAGTTGAGGATATGCTTAGAAAAATTCTTGCAGGGCAGCAAAAACTCATGGATGATTCAGCAGCTCAGGCACAAACAATAAAAGATTTGAGCAATGCTCCGAAAGATCTTGAGAGACAAATGGGGTAGCTAGCTGGAGCACAGAATAATAGACCTCGGGGTGCTTTGCCAAGTGATACAGAGAAAAATCCTAAGGAATTTGTGCAAGCAGTCACTTTGAGGAATGGAAGAGCTCTAGAAGAAGTTCCCCCAAAGCCAAGGAAGCCTGCTGGTGAGTTAGAGCCTAATGCTGATAGAGAGGTGGAGAAAGAAGCCGAGAAAGTGACAGAAAAGCATCCCGAGCCTGCTATTGTGAGACCACCACCAACTTTCCCTCAGAGACTTCAGAAGCAGAAAGTTGATGCAGCATGCAAGAAATTTTTGGAGATCTTAAGTCAGATTCAGGTAAACATTCCTTTGGTGGAGCTTTTGCGGATATTCCCAAATATGCTAAATACATCAAGGATATTGTTGCTAACAAGAGAAGACTGACTGAGTTCGAGACAGTTGCACTCACTGAGGAGTGCAGTTCTAGAGTTAGAAGCAAGCTTCCTCAGAATTTGAAGGATCTTGGTAGTTTTACTATTCCCTTGAAAATTGGGGAGCATGAGGTTGGACGGGCTTTGTGTGATTTGGGTGCTAGTGTGAATTTAATGCCTTCATCAGTTTTTAGGAAGCTAGGCCTGGGTGAACCACGACCAACTACTGTGACTCTACAACTGGTTGACAGATCGTTGACATGCCCCGAAGGGATTATTGAGGATGTGCTTGTACAAGTGGGTCAGTTTATATTGCCTGTTGACTTCATTATTCTTGACTATGAAGCTGATCCTGAGGTTCCTCTCATATTGGGAAGAGGATTTTTGGCTACTGCTGATGCTGTCATTAGAGTTAGAGCTGGAAAGATGATTATGAAGGTAAATGGTGAAGAAGCTGTATTCAATGTGTTCAGAGCTACCCAGCTTCCTACCCATTATGAAGAGTTGTCCATGGTGAAAGTGGTAGATGAAGAGTTGACTGCTGATGAGAGGTCATTCTTAGCCTCTAATGTTGATTCTCTGGAGAGGGCACTCTTGTGTGATGATGATGATATCCTGAAGAATGATGCAATTGAAGAATATGTAGAGATTCTTAATATGCAGAGTAAATTCATTCCAGGATGGAAGAAATTTGAGGAGCTTGATAGACCGTTGACCTTAACTCCTGCTAAACCGTCTATTGAGAAGGCTCCTACTCTTGAACTCAAACCTTTACCTACGCATTTGCGTTATGCTTATTTGGGTGAGGGTAATACCTTGCCCGTGATCCTTTCTTCTTTGTTGTCTGATGTGCAGGTTGAAAAGATGTTGAGAGTGCTGCGAGAGCGCAAGAGAGGTATTGGCTGGACCATTGCTGATATTAGAGGGATTAGTCTTTCTTTCTGCATGCACAAAATTCTTTTGGAAGAAGGCCATAAGCCATCTATAGAGCAGCAGAGGAGATTAAATCCAATGATAAAGGAGGTGGTGAAGAAAGAAATTATCAAGTGGCTCGATCCTGGTATTATTTTTCCTATTTTTGACAGCAAGTGGGTGAGTCCAGTACAATGTGTTTCTAAGAAGGGGGGCATGACAGTGGTGAAGAATGAGCATAATGAATTGATTCCTACTAGAACAGTCACAAGGTGGCGAATTTGCATTGATTATCAAAAGCTGAATAAGGCCACCAGGAAAGACCACTTCTCACTCCCCTTTATTGATCAAATGCTGGATAGACTTGCTGGGAACGAGTACTATTGCTTCTTGGATGGGTATTCGGGCTACAATCAAATTGTGATAGATCCTGAAGATCAAGAGAAGACTACATTTACTTGTCCATATGGCACCTATGCATTTAGGAGGATGCCGTTTGGATTATGTAATGCCTCAGGGATTTTTCACCTATGCATGATGGCTATTTTCACCGATATTGTGGAAAAATTTGTTGAGGTGTTCATGGATGATTTCTCAGTAGTTGGTGACTCCTTTGATGATTGCTTGAAGAATTTAGACACTGTGCTGAGCCGTTATGAAGAAACAAATTTGGTGCTGAATTGGGAAAAATGTCACTTTATGGTTCAAGAAGGCATAGTACTTGGGCACAAGGTGTGAAAGCAAGGGATCGAGGTGGATAAAGCGAAGATTGAGGCTATTGAGAAATTACCACCACTTATCTCTGTTAAGGGGGGTGCGTAGTTTCTTGGGACATGCAGGTTTCTATTGGCGTTTCATAAAGAACTTCTCCAAAATTTCTAATCCCATGTGCAAGTTGTTGGAGAAAGATGTGAAATTTGAGTTTAATGATGCTTGTCTCAAGGCATTTGAAGAGTGGAAGAAAAGGTTGGTGACTGCACCAATCATCATTGCTCCTGACTGGTCTTTGCCATTTGAATTGATGTGTGATGCGAGTGACAATGCTATTGGGGCTGTTCTAGGCCAAAGAATTGGAAGAATCTTTCACTCTATCTATTATGCAAGCAAGACTCTTGATGCAGCCCAATCCAATTATACCACCACTGAGAAGGAGTTGCTAGCCGTAGTGTATGCTTTTGATAAATTCAAATCTTATTTGGTTGGCACTCGTGTTGCTATCTACACTGATCATGCCGCAGTCCGGTATTTGTTTGAGAAGAAGGATTCCAAGCCTAGGCTAATTCGATGGGTTCTCCTATTGCAAGAGTTTGATGTTGAAATTCGAGATCGCAAGGGGACTGAGAATCCAGTAGCTGATCATTTGTCCAGGCTGGAGAATAGAGATCATGTAGATAATGGGCCTGAGATTAAAGAGGTATTCCCTGATGAGCAGCTTTTTGCTTTAGCTGCAGCCGAGGTGCCATGGTATGCTGATATGGTGAACTTAATTGTGAGTAATGTGTATCCTCCTGGGGCTACAGCTGAGCAAAAGCGCAAAATACTTCATGAGAGCAGATTTTATGTGTGGGATGAGCCTTATTTGTACAAGATAGGCCCTGAACAATTAGCTAGGAGATGCATTCCAAGGGAAGAAGTTGAGCCAATTCTACAGAGCTGCCATTCCTCTCCTTATGGTGGTCATCTTGGTGGAGATCGAACAGCTGCAAAGGTACTTCAGTCTGGGTTCTTTTGGCCTACTTTGTTTAGAGATGCTCATGTTTTTGTTAAGCAGTGTGATCGTTGCCAAAGAACGGGTACTATTTTTAGGCGTCACGAGATGCCTTTGAACAATATTCTGGAGATTGAGCTGTTTGATTGTTGGGGGATTGACTTTATGGGTCCGTTCCCGCCTTCCATGGGCCACAAATACATTCTTGTGGCAGTTGATTATGTATCTAAATGGGTGGAGGTTGTTGCACTTCCAACAAATGATGCGAGTGTGGTGGTGAATTCTTGAAGAAAAATATTTTCACTCATTTTGGGACACTGCGGGCTATAATCAGTGATGAAGGTACTCATTTTTGCAACCCGTTGTTCAATAAATTGTTGGCCAAGTATGGGGTTCGCCACAAGGTGGCAACTGCTTATCACCCCCAAACTAGTGGCCAAGTGGAAGTGTCTAATAGAGAGATCAAGCAAATCCTTGAGAAGACTGTGAATGCCTCGAGGAAGGATTGGGCTATGAAGTTAGATTATGCTCTCTGGGCCTATCGGACTGCATTTAACACGCCTATTGGAACTTCTCCATATAGGCTTTTTTATGGTAAGGCCTGTCACCTGCCCGTTGAGCTAGAGCATAAAGCATATTGGGCGATTCAAAAGCTCAATCTTGATATGGCACTGGCGGGTGAGAAGAGAATGCTTCAATTGCATGAACTTGAAGAGTTCCGTTTCCATGTTTATGAAAATGCGAAATTGTATAAGGAACGGACAAAGAAGTGGAATGACAAGCACATTGAGCGTCTCCAGTTTGAGCCCGGGCAGCTGGTGTTGTTGTTTAACTCGAGGTTGAAGCTATTTCCGGGCAAGTTGAAGTCTAGATGGTCGGGGCCGTTTGAAGTAGTTCGTGTTACCGCATATGGAGCGGTTGAGTTGAGAGCCCCCGATTCGGAAAAGATGTTCTTGGTGAATGTCCAAAGGGTGAAGCATTATTGGGGAGGTTCGGTGAATCATTGTACCTCCATTACTTTGAGGGACCCATGATTGCTACTCGCCGTGCCACGACGTTAAATAAGCGCTTCTCGGGAGGCAACCCGAGTTTGTACTTGTAATTATTTAGTTGTTTTGTGTTTTATAGTGTCACGTCATTTTTGTTTTGTTGTGTCGGTTTTGTAGGTGTCGGGAGTGCTAAAGGAGATGCAGTTCATGTATTGAGGGGTATGAGACGCTTTGAGGCATGTCCCGTGCTTGGGTTCGCACTTGGAATCGAAAAAGTGGTACGAAAAAATTGCCCGGGCGCGTTTGGGAGCGCCCCGTGCCTCCCAACGTGCCTGGATGACCCCTGAAGCAAAAAGGATGGGTACCTTTGGCCCGCCCCGCGCCTCCCATCGCGCGAGGGTGGGAAGAACTCCCAGAATTTCACACGCCTTTGTGGCGCGCCGCGGAGCCTACCGCGCTAGGCAAGAATTCTGAAAAATTCGGGTCCAAACGGGTTTTAACCCGCGACCCGGATTCCCTTTTCCCCTCTTTACCCGATCCCCTCCCCTTTTCTTCATTATTTTCTCTCAAAACACTCCCAAAAACTCCCCCAACTCATTCCTAATTCTTGGAATTAATCATAAGTTCTTCTCCACTCAATCTAACCTCTTCAAGTAAGTAATTCTCTCCCTTCTCTTTCCATTACATGTAAGTTAACAATCTCTTTCCATGTTAAATTTATTAACTAGTATGCAAGCTTGTGATTAGAATTTGATCTTAAATTGCTTGGATTCATAATTGTGCTTCATGTTTAGGTTGTGTACTTGTAAAAAGGGATCTCCCAACAATTTTGGAGGGTTGATACACTACTTTAGCCGTTGAACTTGCAAGTTGAAAATTGTGCAAACCAAATGTTTGACAAAATGCCTCAACTATGATAAAATTCTTAACCTTGTGAATTCTTAAGTAGCAATGGTATCCTTAGGCTTAAGTTGAACATTGGATGTCGCACATGCACAGAATTGGCTATTTTGTAACCCCCACTAGCTTGATGATGAAGTCCACACCCGTGGCAATTTGTGCAATGCTAGTTTTCGCTAAGTGTGGGGTCGCTCGTGGTTATGAGTTGAACTGTTGATACATAGAATGAGCGATAAGTGTGGGGTGGTGCCCCACCCAATTTAACTTTGTTCTTGAATTGAAGTCTCACATTGGTATTTTTGTTTGATGTAGGCACCATGGTTGTAACACCCCACAAACCGAGCTCTTCCTCCGCCTCGGCTCCTAAAAGATCACTCCAAGCCGGGCCTTCATCGAGCAAAGCAAAGGGCAAGGCGCCGGCCAAGCCCTAGGCCATGCCAAAGGCCAAGGCTAGAGTTCCTAAAGATGCGGTGCCTATCCCAAGGCCCGGTGGTAAGACGAGGTTCGGCCTCTCTTTTGTGAAGAAGGGTGAATGCCAAGCTTTGTACAAGAGTGTGAGGCTTGCGGGATATATTCCCGAGCAAGCCATTGATAAGAGGAGATTGATGCAAAAGTGTCGAGGTGTGGGTGATGCTATTCACGCCTTGCATTGGGACTCGGTCTTTGAGAGTCCGGGCCATGCTAACCTCGACCTAGTACAGGAGCTCTATGCAAATTGGGACCCAGATGAAGCATGGAAAGATGATGATATGGTCTCTATTCGGGGTGAGAAGGTAAGATTGGACCACACTGCATTGAACACTTTCTTGGGGGTAGAGGACCCAGACTATGACGAGCTGAAGGACTTTATTAAGAAGCCTGATTACAAGGCTATGCGAGAGACATTGTGTGGTGAGAGCTCCACTCATAGGTGGGAGCAAAATGAGACAGGAAAACACAAACACATGTTCTTTTCGCAATTTTTGAAGACAGCTCGAGTGTGGATGAGGTTGATCAATGCACGCATCCTGCCTTTGTCTCATTATTCCGAGGTCACCAAGACTCGGGCGTTCATGATTTACTTTTTCATAACCGGGAGGCCGGTTAACATTGGTTACTACATGCTGAAGGTGATGAGAGAGCAAAGGAAGTCGAAGACATGTAGCCGATTGTATTTTAGGAACATTCTTACCTGGTATCTGGAGCAGGCTGGAGTCCCAGTTGATGAGGTTGGGGATCGCATTGTCCTCGACATTGAGAAGCCTTTTGATATCGCCGCGGTGAAGAGTGTGACCACCACTGCACCAGTGCAACTGACGGCAGACGAGTGGCGGAACACAGACGCCAACTTGTCTGCCCGGCAGTACTTGATGATGGAGCACATGGCCCGGCAGGCTGGCATGGATATGACTGCGCTTGATCGCACAATGCCTTTATTGTAGTCTTCCAGATGCCTGCTGGGTATGACTCAGGCAGTGGTGCTGCCCCTGGAGGAGGATGAGAACACTGATTCGGACATCGTTGACCGTGATCCGGACAGTGAGGCTGTGGAGACAGATGCTGAGGGAGGTGTTACAGATGTGGAGGAGAAGGATTAGGACCGCACTCTAGCGCACCACCCATTGTAGGCCGACTGGCCTTCAGGGAAGTTTCCTTTACTCTTACATTTTCTTCTTTGTCGCATTGAGGACACTGCTTGTTTTAAGTGTGGGGTGGGAGAACTCCCCTTTATATTTGAGGTTAGGGATGCATGTACCGTTAGGATTTTCTTTTGTCACTTGACTTTATTTTTATTTGTTTCCTGCTTTAATATATGAAAAAAATGAAAAAAATATTAGAAAACCAATGAAAAAATTTCAAAAAGATTTTCTTTTTATTCTTTATAAGTGGTACATGTCGTCCACCCCATGTTTTTTCTTATGGCCTCGGTTCTTTTCCACGGGGAGGCCTTTGAACCGGGTAGTTTTTATTTTTATTAGGATTAGAGTAGTTAGCTGTTAGGTGGCCCTAGACGAAAGGAATAGGTGGAATGCTAGGTGCTTTTGATTTGTTTGATACCGGTGGACTTGAACTTGTTGCATATATTATTTGTGGTGTCCTTTGGTTTTAAATTGAGATGCATGCCTAGAGAAAAAAAAATAGAACGACCCCCTTGAGATGCTTGAGTCCACTCGCTTGGCTTTGTTGTGAACCTTTGTGCATTAGTGCTTAATTTTCTACAAGTTGCACTCTATTTGCTTGATTGAGAGTTGTGATGGAGCCGTTTTGTGTGGATCGTGTGCAATGTGTGTTGTAAGGCATATTGTATTTATACTCCATGTTTGCATATTGGTGTCTAGAACTTGCCCCGTGTGTGTGCAAAGCGAAATCCTAGGTTTACTCTTTTTTTTTTTTTTTGGTAATTAGCATTTTATTAAATCACCAAAGTGTCATTACAAAGCTAAGCATAGCCAATCTCAGCTTGCTTCTCATCTTTAATCTATCCTACTCTAACTATTGAATTACTGACAAAATAGCATCTAGAGACATAACAGACTAGCCTGTTCTTAAACTACTCAGGAGCTCATTACATTCTTTAAACTACTCAAAGATTCAAGCCATTTCGAAGTTGACACAGTTTCCTGCCCAGCAGTACTTCATTTCAGGTATGGCAGTAGTTATAGGTATTGCGGCATTCTCCCGATTGCTCGAACATTGCATATGCAGACTATCTCCCATGCCAGGGTGTCCACTGTTTTGTACAGCTTCTCAAAAATCCTGGCATTTCTCTCTTTCCAGATAGCATGAGAGAACTATGCAAGCATTACTTTAAACAGTTTTTCCCTTGGTGTTCTACCCCTGGCTTGCCTGATCATCCATTGGACATGGTCTTCCCAGTGTGTAGCTCTGTTAAGCTGTACTTTCCCCCATTGACAGAGCTTAGTCCAGACTTGAGCTGCAAAAGGGCAGCTATGAAACAAGTGGCCATGAGTTTCTGGACTTTGATTGCACAGTACACAGCTTGGGTCTACACTCAGCCCCCAGGATATGAGTCTGTCAGCTGTTAGTAGTCTTTGTTGTAGTATCAACCACAGGGAGAAAGTGGCTCTTGGCCTTGCCATGTTGTTCAGAGTGAGCCCTCTCCATTCCTGTTTAGGTAAAGTCCCCATCATAATCAAGTACAACCTCCTAATTTGGCTACATTTAGGATTCCCTGTAGTGGTAGGCTGATCAGGTAAAGTCTTGGCTTCTATGATCTTCCTTACCATCCATGTTGCAGATTTAGGAGCTTGCATAGTGGTCAGATCATTCCCCTTTATATAGTATGCATCGATCCATTGGATCCAAAGCTTATCTTGTTTTTGAGCCAGGTCCCAATGTAATTTGGCTATTGCAGCTTTGTTCCACAATCTGAGGTTAGTGAGATTCATTCCTCCGGTTGATTTGGGCAGGCATAGTTTTTCCCAGGAAACTAGGGCCTTTTTTGTTATCACATTCTCCCCAGACCAGATGTAGCTCCTACAGTATGCTTCTATGATTTTAGTGAGCTTTGTAGGTAAGATAAAGAGCTGAGACCAGTAAGATTGGATTCCAAAGAGCACAGTTTTGACTAACTGAATTCTGCCAGCATAAGAGAGTTTTTTTGCTGTCCAGCTGGATATTTTGGCCACCATCTTGTCTATTAGTGGCAACCATTGTAGGATGGACATCTTTTTGGTGGACAGAGGGACTCCTAGATACTTAAAGGGAAGATCACCCTGCTCATAGCCTAGATATTGGAGAATCTGAGACTTTTCTTCCCTTACAACTCCTCCAAAATAGACTGAGCTTTTGCTCAAGTTTGCTTTGAGACCAGAGGCTGCAGTGAAGGCTTGAAAGCTCTGATGTACTTGTTTAATAGAGGTAAGATCCCCTCTAGCAAATAGGAGCTGATCATCAGCAAAGCACAGATGGGTGATGTTGAGCTTCTTGCACTTAGGGTGATGCCTGAAATCCCTGTTGTGAGCTAATGCATTGAGGCTTCTACTCAAATACTCCATAGCAATGGCAAATAGAAATGGGGATATAGGGTCCCCTTGCCTTAGCCCTTTAGCAGCTGGAAATGGCTTTGTAAGTTCTCCATTAATGAAAACTGAGTAGCTTACAGTGTGCACACAGGCACCAATCCATCTGATGAAAGGGGTGGGGAACCCCAGGCACTCCATGACTTGCTCAAGATAGTACCACTCTACAGAGTCATAAGCCTTTTGTAGATCTACCTTTATCATACATCTGGGGGAGATGTGTTTTCTGCTATAGGCTTGGACCAGTTCATGTGCTAAGATAATATTATCTGCAATTTTCCTGCATGGTATGAAGCCTGCTTGAGCTTGACTTATAACATGAGGCATCACTTGTTATAGTCTGTTTGCTATAACCTTAGAGATGAGTTTGTATAGGACCGTGCAACAGGCTATGGGTCTGAAGTCTTTGACTGTACTGGGATGTGGCACTTTGGGTAGAAGTGTGATGGTTGTACAATTTACTGGCTTATACATTTGGCCAGTGTGAAAGAAATCCAAAACTGCATCACAGACATCCTTTTTGATGATGCTCCAGGCTGTCTTATAGAAGACTGCATTGTATCCATCTATTCCAGGGGCTTTATCATCCCCTATGTCACAGAGACCTTGGTATATTTCTTGTTCAGTAACTTCTGCACATAGCTGAAGTTGTTGCTGATGATCAAGCACTGGTCTTTGCCTCATGATGAGTCTATCTACTGTAGGTAGGTTCTGCGCTGCTGAGCCCATAAGAGATTGGTAGAATTTCACTACTTCCTTCTGAATGTTCAGAGGGTCTCTTAGTAGGACACGCTCTAGTGAGGTAAGCTGGGTCAGCTGTTTCCTCTGTTTCTTCTCCTTAATGACTGCCATGAAATATCTATTGTTTGCATCACCAAGTTTGATCCATTGGGCTCTGGATTTTTGTTGGAGAATGCTTTCTTCTACCAAGGACCATTTTTCAAGGTTGCATAAAGCTTCTTTCCTTTGATCAACTAGACTATCTGAGTAGGCCACCTGGATTTGATTGTCAATGGTGGTTAGCTTCTCTCTTGCCTGGTTTATGTGCTCAGTAACTCTTTGGAACTCTTCCCTGTTCAGGTGCTTCAGCACTGGCTTGATTTCTTTCAGATTTAGCCACACATTCTGCATTCCTTTACACCCTCTTCTGTGCTTCCAGCCTGTCTTTACTATGCTCATGAACTATGAGTGGGAAGCCCATACATTGAAGAACTGGAATGGACTCTTAACACTTCTCTGATGAGTTTGGATTTGAAGCAACATGGGAGTGTGATCAGATATCAAAGGTTCTCCATACTCTAAGGTGAGATGGCCATAGTGCATCATCCATTCATCATTGCCCAGTGCTCTATCAATTCTGCTACATACTCTGTCTTCTCCCTTTTGGTTGTTTGTCCAGGTGTAGTAACTTCCTTGCCACTGTAGTTCAGTCACCATGTTAGCATGATAGAAGTCTGAAAAATCTTTAACTTCTGCATAGTGAACTTCAGCTTCCTGAAGTCTATCTTGGCTGTACATTATAGCATTGAAGTCACCCCTGATCAGCCATGCTCCTCTGGTTTGTTGAGCTAAGGTATGAAGTTGTTGTCATAATGATTTCCTGAGCTGAACAGTGTTGAAGCCATACACAAAGGTCATGGTTCAATCAAGCAGGTTAGACACCCCTTGGACTTGACAGTGAATTACCTGAGAGTCTTTGTACAAAGCTGTGATTGTGTACACCTGTGAATCCCATAATACCCATATCCTCCCATTCAAAGCATGCTCATAGTTTGTTATAGCTTTCCATTGTGGTACCAGTTTGTGAATTATACTAGCTGCTTTCTCCTCTTTCACTCTAGTTTCTACTAGCCCTGCAAGCTTTATTCTATTTATCTGCAAGAGGTGTTTAAGCTCTTTTTCTTGTATGTCTTGTTAACACCCCTCACATTCCACACTAGGCATGTCATTGATAGTCAGGGGGTTCACCCAATTCAATGGGTATTTCTTTTAGCTCATCTGACTCTATATCTTGTAAAGGTGCAAAATCATTCTTCATATTTATAGTGTGTTTCCAGATACTCTTACTCTGATTGCTCCCTTTGGCATTGTTTGTTCCTTTGGCTGATCTATCAGGCAATGGAGGAAATTGTTCATCCACTCCCTTCTTGTTGCTTTTGATCAGTACTTGGGTATAGGGCATGAGCTGTTTTGGTTCTGGTGGAGGGGTCATTGATTTCTCCTGAGCATTCTGTGTTTTGTTATCTACCTGTTGAGACACCTCTTTGCTTTGCACTGTTTGAGTCTTGCATTTCCATTCTTGTTGGGGCATCTGCTGCCTTTGCTGCCTTTTGCCTGGAGCTCTGATATGGTTTTTGTTGCCAGGTTTAGGCTCCTCTTTAGGAGGACATATATGCCCTATTTGCAGGCATTTCTCACAGTACTCAGGCTTCCAGTCATACACTATAGGTTGCTGTGGTTCTTTCCCTGATGGATCCACCACTACAATCTCTACTGGTAAAGGTCTTGTGATGTTCACTTCTATGAGCATTCTAGTATAGGAGATTCAGGATTGGGTTGTAGTGCACTCATCAGCATACATGGACACTCCTACTGCACTTGCCAGTCTGCTCAAAGAGTCACAGCTCCAGTAGGCCATGGGTAAGTTAGGGAACTTGACCCACAAGGGAATCTCTATTAGGAACTCCTTAGTGAAGTCAAAATCCTGAGTCCATGGTTTAAGAATAATAGGCCTATTGTTGATGCTATAAGGTCCTGTGTAGAGCACTTCATTCAGATCATGGGAGTTTCTAAATTTGATTACATAGAAGCCCTCCTCATGTAAGTATAGGTCTGGTTCTCCTACATGGCTCCAATTAATGGCTATGTATCTTTTCATTGCATTATAGCCAGGATTATCCCCTATTATGTAAGCAATTAGGGCACAACTCCATTTTCCTGGCTCTCTTTCAACTTCTCCTTTGTCCAATTTCACACAGACTTTTCCTTCTTTGATTTCAGGTGGGATATAAGATAGAGGCATACCATTTTCTGCTGCTCTGTTGCCTGAAAAAAGATTTGCCCATGATGATTCTGGGGCTTCCTTGGATTGCACTTTCTCAGCTAGGTCATCGGCTTGTACTGTGAATATGTTCTCAGATCCACTTGATTCTGCTTGTATCTCTTTTCCTTTTATATTTAATCACAAATAAATATAAATGAGCTCAAATAATACTCAATTAAATATAAGTAGTCATGGATAATTATAAAATGGTACACTAATAGTCATAATATGTATTTCAAAATAGCCTAAATGATGTAAATTACGTAATATAGTCACAATTAAGTAATTATTGTATAAGTGACACGACCCGGAATCCGGCTAGGCCGTGCGGGCATCCAACATCCTCCCCTAGACCCGTCGGACGAACCCTTACAAATTAAATTAGGAAGATAAATAGAACAATTCATGAATAAGGACAAGACTTTAAAAAAAAAAGACATATTGACACCTCTAAGCTGTATGAAAGAAAATTACAGCTGTTTTAGGGCTATCCAGACTAGACATCTAAGAGTATAAAAGAAGACAGATACCTCCTGAAGGGAGCAAAATGCAACTTAAATAATAAACCATAAACTGGTGGCCATCCGGAATAAAAGCTGGCTCACCCTGACAGCTGAAGTCGTCTTCGCTCCTTCACAACGTGGCGAACTCAATCCTGGAGCGAACCTGCCGAAACAAAATAGATAGTCAAGAAACAAACAACAAACAAGGGTGAGTCAAAAGGACTCAATAAGTGGGGCAGACTAGCCACCTCAAAGAATATGATAGCTAACCAGGGAGAAAAGAACGGATAAACCAAATTCCTCTTATTTAAATTATAAAAAGGCAGAACCAGATAATAACTAGAAACACGTATGGAATCACAAACTCATTAACAACTAGGAACGTAAGATAGCCAGAACATATAGATATCCCGAACATATCAAAAATAAAAAATACATCATGTTGCGGCGTGCAACCCGATCCATATATTAATCCTGTTGCGGCGTGCAACCCGATCTATATATTTATACCCTTGCAGCATGCAACCCGATCCGTATATTTATACCGTTGTGGTATGCAACCCGATCCCCGCAACCCAGAGTACGAGCCAGAAATATATAGGCAAACTGAGATATGTCCACGACATAGTATACATACCGCATACATAAAACACAACACAATACACACAATAGTCAGTATGTGGTGCAATGAGATGGGATAAATGCGGTATAATGCAATGCAGTCACATATGCCTGATACCTATCTCCGGTGCGGGACTCTCATCGTCTACCAGGAGATATATGTAATAATGATCCTTCATCGGCTCGGGACCCTCATCGATTACCGGGAAGTATATGTAATAATGACCCTTCACTGGTGCGGGACTCTCATCATCAACCGGAAAGTATATGCAATAATGACCCTTCACCGGTGCGGAACTCTCATCGCCAACCGGGAAGTATATGCAATAATGACCCTTCACCAGCTCGAGACTCTCATCGATTACCGAGAAGTGTGTGCAATAATGATAGCCAGAGTACAATACTCAGATACTCAATGCAATACCGGCAATAGGACATAACATATAATATACAACGTAAATTCAAAGCTAAGGCCTAATGAGTATACCTATCGGCAGCTACACACGTAAAGAACAGTGGTAGAAAATCCACGAGGCCAAGGGCCTCCAAAATAATGGATATAAACACTTACCTTGTTACAAAGTTAGCACAGCCACTCAATAACCGCTTTGTCCTTATGTTTCATTGCCAAATGATCCTACTCTATTCAATAAGCAGAAAAATATATCAAATTAGGCTAAAGGCTTCATTCCTCACATCTTAGGGAAATCCAGGTAGGAACCTGATACCCTATTCTCATACACAATATGCAGGCCAGGCCTATGTACAGAGTTTAAGGTCACATAACCAAACCCCAAATAAATTACATTTATATGTTGACCATAATTCACTGAGTACGAATATATAATCATTTCCATCATCGGGGTCCAATTGACCCTTTAAACTATCAATTTAAGTCATTAGGGCAATGTCTAATATCCTTATTTTTACGGTAAAAATATATTCAAAACACGTAATAAGCTAAGATAATGAGTTAACATCATTACCTGGAGATTTGGGGTAAAAATTCCACTATTTTTCCACCTCTTTTTCCCTTTTTTCCTCTTTCTTTTCTAATCTTTTTTTTTTGTTGAATGTTTCTCCTGGTATATGCGATTAGCTGATGCTAAGGATTTAATCCCTTAGCTAAACGACATGTGATATAATTTTTTTTAATAAATTCGCTACGACGATTAAAATTAAAATGGAACCCTAGAGAAGTCGAAATGATCCCAAATTTTTCAAGTAAGCTATACAAAATATATGTAACATACTCGCCAAGACAAATCTCAAATCGAACTCCCAAAACTCAATATACAAATTAAAAGGAAAAAGGTCAAATTATTTAACTTTCGGCATTTTAGCGGAAACTAGCCGACCAACATCGAAATTCACTTTCGAAAGTTTAAAAAAGTCACAAATAATCATACGAACCTAACGGCACTTTCGGATTTCGAATCGGAGCTCATTCGCCAAAACCGAGTTCGAAAATCTCATTTTAATATTTATCGACAGTAAAAATTGAAACCTTCTTCCGATGCTTACCAAACGAGGTCTGATTTAGCTCAAATTTTAAAGATAAGTCCCAATAGACCTAACGAAAATTTCAAAATTATCGGCACGCTAATCGGAGTCCTAACTTCCGAAATGACTAACCGAGGTCGTTTCAATAAGTAGGGGATTAATAGTAGGATTACACACGTATATGCATGCTATCTAATACAACTTTATTTGAAAAAAATAATATTACACCTTTTTATTAAATATAGCCAAATTGCGAAAAAATGAGGGACACAATTTGGTGTCAACAGCTGCCCCTCTTTGCCCGGAGTTGATGAAAGAGTCTTCGGAAAAAGATAGTTGACGGCGTAGCCAATTTTATCATGACGAATATAATGGCATATAGCCTGTGTGAAAGGGTTTATGATGCATGAGTAAAGATTTTCGGGCACGATTTTTGGAATAGAAATCAAAGCTCATGGTAAAAATGGGAAGGATGTCATCTATTTTGTGACCTTTGGAACGTATGTCTCGTTGCGACTTTCTTGTTGAAAAATACCTGCTTGTCTGACATGTGAGTTGTAATAGTGCTTGTATTCAAAGATATTTCCTCCCTGGGAGGTATTGTCTCCTTATTTCATAGGTATCAAAATCTGAATTCTGATTGTCTTGCTTTCTATTTTGCTTGTATCCCTACTAACGCGAGCTTGAGTTGTCCTTTCATTGATGAGTATCTGAATTGCTTTCTTAATGATGCATTGTCAGTATAGCATGGACAGTAAAATTTTCATTATCATCGTGTCCACAAATGCTGCCTACACTTTCCATCCACAGACGCGAATTGTATGCTTTTTTAATACTATGCCCACAAACACGAACCTTATGCTTGTTTGATTGATATCTCGTCCACATATACGCGGACTCCGCACTTTCCATCCACAGACCCATATCATACACTCATTCCATACTATGGCTACAAATGTAGACCTTATGTTATTTTTATTGCTGACTCGTCCACATACGCGGACCATGTGTTTCTTCAATGCTATGTCCACAAACACAGACGCTATATTGTTTCATTACTGAATGTGTCCACAGATGAGGACCATATATGCTTCCTTAAATTGCTGACTATGCCCACAAACGCGGACCTTATGGTGCTTTTAGTAGTTGCATTGTATCCACAAATGCGGATCCTATGTTCCTTCTATAGTTGAATTGTCCACAAACACGGACCCTATCATCCACATTCGTGGATCCTATTCTTGATCAATAGTTGATCTATCTACAAACGCGGACCTTACTGTTTCAAATTGCTGAACTACGCCCACAAATGCGGACCCTACTTGCTTCAAATTGATGAACTATGCCCACAAATACGGACCCTACTCTAATTCAAATTGATAAAATATGATCACAAACTCGGATCCTAGGCTACTTCAAATTGATATCTTGTCCACAAACGCCAGACTCCATACTCTACTTCGAATTGCCGAACTATGCCCACAAATGTGTATCCTGGGTTGCTTCAAATTGCTGAACTATGCCCACAAATGAGGATCCTAGGCAGCTTAAAATTTATGAACTATGCCCACAAATACGAACCTTATTGTTTATTCATTGGTGTCACGTCCAAAAATGGGGACCCTATACTTTTGTTTGTATCCACAAATAGTGATCCTATGCTTTTCAATGATATGTCCGCAAACGCGGACCTGATGTTGCTTCATTGGTGCCTTGTCCAGAAACGCGTACCCTATACTTCTTCCTTTGCTGACTATGTCCATAGACGCAGACCCTATGCTTTCATTGTTGGCTTATCCACAAACGCAGACCTTATGATTCTTTCATTAACTGGTTGTGCCCATAAACACGGACCCTATACTTGTGTTTGTATCCACAAACACGGATCTTATGCTTATTTCATTGTTGAATTGTGCACAAACGCAGACCCTATGTATTTACAGATGCAGGTTCTACGCTTCTTCAATTATTGTTGAATATATGTCCACAAACACAGACTCTATGTATCCAAAGATGCGGATTCTATGCTTATGATAATCTGCTAAATTTTGCTTTGCAAGATTTGTTAGGTATACTTGGTACATGTGTAAAACCTGCAATCAAAGAAAATTTTGTGAGTTTTAGGTGGTAGGTTGACTTGCGCATTTGTTGTGTTGCACTCTATTGTTGCATCTTGCATAATTGCCTCCTTGTAATGTCGTCATTTTAAAGCATCGATCCTTGGTTGAGCTGTGACCAAAAGAGATAAGGAAAGAGGATATTCATGTGTTTTGAGAAAAGATAATGTTTAAAGAGTAATGTAAATTTATTCCGTTGAATCATAGACTGCGACGTGTTGCTTGGATATAATCTCCTCTATATCCATTTGTTGCTCAAAGATCATCCGTTTTGAAATTTTGAGGGAACCTCAAACTTTCTGCCCCAATGTGCTGTAATGCTTTCTTTGATTTTTTTGAGTGAACCTAAAAAATAATTTCCCCAGTCTCTAATAAAATCTTCTTATGACGTGACTGTACCTTGAGTAGGCTGCCAAAGTATCCGTTTTTGGGAATCAGGTCGGTACGTAGTTCAAAGTTACATCATGATTGCATACAAAGCAAAGGTTGTTGATGCTGACTTTAGTTGTGCTATATGTTGACTGCTTCTGAGTAAAAAATTATTTTGGTTGTACTTGGTGATCCATCTTTGCTGGCATTAATGCTCTTCTTGTCAATATTATGTGAATCACACAAGGATATTGTTTTGTCTCAATTTGGAAAATTCGATTTTAGGGCCAACTATCTTTGTTAAGTGATTTTATCGTCCTATTGCTTGTTGTGTTCATACTTTGCTATCCATGAGCATCACTTGGTTGAGTTTGCTTTTGATCCATTCGGGATTGTCTAATTCTAATATAAAGTCTGCCACCATATCCTCCCAACAAAGCCATGTGCATGGTTTTTGCTTAGAGAACCAACTTAAAGCCTTTCCGGTTAAACTCCGGTTGAACAACTTCACTCGCAATTTATCATCTTCCCCTGATCCAATTAACTTATCACAATATGTTCTTAGATGTGCCATAGAGTCTCCAATGCGATTGAACAGGTCGAATGTAGGTACTTTGTATCCATCCGGCAAATTCAAAGTAGGATGCACAAGTCTTCGTAAGTTAGACCTTTGGTGGTTTTGCCCAACTCAAACTTCTTAAAAGCTGCCTCCAACTTACGAACTTTTTCTTTTATCCCATCATCATTGACTACCCTAACTTCATCCTCTGCCCATTTATAGTATTCATAGTCTTTGACTGGTGAGGTAAGTTGTTTGGTTTCAACGGTGAACATGAGACTGTAAGATTGTGGATTTGTGGTGTCGGTTCGAGGCAAGTTTGTGTAAGTAGGATGTGCAGGGGGTGGTGCTTGATAAGTAGTGGGTAATGTTGCTTGGTAAGTAGCAGGTGATGATATTTGGTAAATTACAGGTGGTGCTATTTGGTGTGTGGCTGGTGTTGTTTGGTAATAGCGAGGGGATCTGCTGGGTGTATAGGGTCCTTTTCGTAAGGGCGGGCAGACTCACTTGGATCGGTTGATTCTCCTGAATGGGTAGAGTTGACAACGGGTAGACTTGCCATTGTCAATTTCTCTTCTAGTTCCATAATTCTTTACTCCAAATCAGCAACATGTTCGTCATACCCAACCATGACATGCTTGTGGGTGTCCCACTAGTCCCAATGCTATTGTCACTAATAGCAGCGTTATTCAACTCAGGCATAATTTTCGTCTTCCTCTTCTTCTAGTTTAGGAGAGAGGGGGAGTTGTAATTGGACCTCTGGCTCTTGACCGATACTGATGCACAAGTCAACCTCTGGAGCAGGAGTAAAACTTCAGATGAAAACAATAAGTCGGTGTCGAGATAATCATTGTCATATGCAAAACACATCACGTCATATAATGTAAGGGACTTCTTACTAGAGTAATACATATAATATGCATAATAAGCGTCATTCAATGACGCTTTTGGACAATGTTGGCTATTGGACTTTAACATTCCAAGGATGTTAAGCCTTGCTAAGTTTGAGTATGGTATTTAAAATTAGGACGTGCATCATTCGTCATCCAATTTTTTCTCATAACCCAAAATAAATGAAAAAAATAATTTTATTAAACAATTGATTTTGTTACATAAGAGTAGAAATAATGATTTTTTCTAAACGTCTATGCCCTCTTCGATCTTTCAAGTCTTCGTGACTTGCGACAACCTGCAACCAAAAAGAGATATTAGATGATCCCCCTTTCGAGCACAAATGGTCTATATTAGACACGTTGAATTTTATATTAATGCACATGTAACACATTTAAACGTCTCTTAGGGTTGGAAACTCGTTTGGTTCGTTCAAACATGGTGAACAAATAGACTTAGGCATGAGTTGAAGTCAAAATGGTCCTACATATGACATGATGAATGATCCCTAATCATAGTCTTCACTAAGAATTGGCTTAACTAGACAAGGTTCCTCCAAGCGGACAATTTGAAAGTAGAAAGTGCATGAACTGTCAACAGCTTCGCTACTTGACTAATTTAGCACCTTTCTTAAAATGTGTTTTGGTAGTAGAACGACCGTGAGTTTCATGCAATCGCTCTTTTTGTGTGAAAGTGTGAATTTTTTAGGAGGAGGCATACATGAACATAATGACAATTATAAATGCATACAATATAAATAACAATTAAACGGTTACTTAAAATAAAAATAATTGACAAGGAAACAAAACAAAGAAAAAGCGTTAGTCCTGAAATAAAATAATCAAAGCAATAAGATAATCCCAATCATAAAAAATCGTTATGGAACATAAAATCCCCAGCGGAGACGCCATCCTGCCTCAACCCACTTTTCCCTCCTCGAGCCGCGTGCCCAAATTTTTTTTCGACTTGGGTAACTCGTTTGGAGTTGGTTTTGGAATCACCACCTAATAAATTTTCTGGGCGTATTAGAACACCTAAAAGCATTTCTAGCTAATTTAAAAGTTAACTCCGGGTTGATCTTGCTAACTAGAGATTCAAGTAAGTGTTCAAGTTAACCTAGAAGGAAGGGGTTAGGCACCTCCTAAGTTTCACTAAGTGTAGTTCCCGACCAATCTCTACAATTGAGTTTAACTATGTAATTATCTAAAATGGAAAAAATATGAATAAGACATTTAAAGGAAGGCATGGTTCACAAACAGGTTAAAATATATCTACAAAAGAAAGCTTCTAAAATAATGTTCAATTCATGACTAGTTATGTAATTCCAACTTAGATTTTGCCTACTCCATCAAATGGCGATTAATTCATAATTACATCTCAAAGTGAGGACAATTCTGCAAAAACTCAAACTCAGAATATTAGGACTCTTTCTATGTAATTCTGAAAGGGTTAGAATAGTTCTGCATAAACAATTTAGTACCTTACTCATCTTGCACAAGTAGCACATAATTGCATATTTCGACATAAGTTAACTAATTAACCAATTAAGCAAACAATATTGTTGTCTCTTACTTTACTTAACATAAGTTAACTTTTAAATGACAGAAAGCAGGGAGGAAATGTATAGTATTAAAATAGTGTTCCACTAAAGGATGGTATTTTGACATTAATAATCACATACCTTTAATTTTGGTGATGACTTTAGTGTGAGGTCGCGTTTAAAATAGTTTAGTTCAAAACGAGTAAAATATATGCTTAAAATACGCAAATATATACATAGTTAAACACATAGCACATTGAAAAAATATATAATATAGCAAGTAAATAATACACACGTATATATAAGTTAGGTAGACATTTAAGGAATATTGGTAATAGATATAGTAACAAAATAATTGAGAATAATTTATAAATAATAGTATAGATTTTAGAAAACTTGACCTCCAAAGTCCTAAATAGAAAAGCTCACAGATTATGAATTGTAGAAACTTGTTTAAAGATAACCTTTAGCTTTTAGCCCGTTGCAAAAATAGTCTTATTTTAAGCCCTTTCTATACTTTTGACCTTTCAAAAATCATTTCGTGAAGCTGCAGTTTTGAGAACTTTCACCGAAATAGTCCACTTTAAAACACTATTTTCAGTTTTATCCACTTTCGAAGAAAAAATAGTGTAACGTGCGACTTTCAGAAAATCAGCATTTGCAAAAACAATGTCCTTTCCAGTTTCGATTTTCAGTTATACACCTACTGTAAAATCACTTTAAAATTGCATAACTAGACCACTTTTAGACTTGTCTTTTTATTTTCATCCTTTTCGACATACAACAAGCAAATAGAGAGAGTTATAAATGCCACTAGTTAGCCAATATACTGCTTATAGCAGCATGCAATACCTATCATAATAACTAAATGCATCTTATGGTGCTTATACAAGCCAATGAACCTAAGGAATGCACATTTCAAGAAGTTGAGCTTCTAGTTACAACATAATATTAAATGGAGTAAAAAGAGTAAGAGGCAGGCAAGGACTTTGTCCCTTCAAGTTCTTTCTTGAACCAGAACATAGGCTCTTCGTTAAGTAACGCAACAAAAAGAAACTTAATACTGGTATAGCCATCACGACTATCCTACTATGATTAGATCCAACCTGCAGAGGAGAATAGTAGGTGGTCTAAATAGAACAAAGAAACTACATAGAGACTCAAACAATGCTTGTCCAAACAGCTATACTAATCATTCAACACATAACCTACCAAAATTTCCACCAGAGTATGAGAATAGACAATTAATTGGTTTCAAGATACTTACCTTAGATACTAATTGACAATGAACATAATAGAGCAATAAGAGCAACAAGTAATAGGCAAGAAAATGATGGTGAATATCAAATCTTCCTTGGCTTATAACAAGCAGGACAATTCAAAAGGAAAAACAAGTGAAGAAAGAGGAGGGGATTGCTAAAGAATGTTTCTGAGAAAGAACAAGAGAAATTGTAGCTCTCTAGAGAGATAAATAGTGTTTTCAGGTTCGTAGAAGAGGATATGAGGCGCTGAAGGTGTCCTTTTGGTTGAAAAAGAAGTCCTATTTATAGTGTAAAAGAAGAGGTTTTGGCAGTTTTAAAGTTAAGGAAAAATGAGTATTCTATCCTTAATTTAAGGTGCAGAAAGATACAAGCTTTATATAAGGGAACTATATATTGTATAGGCTTTCAAAACATTGAGGAACATAAGGGAAAGATATTGTATAGGCAGTAAGCAATTCCGATTTTCAAAATTGGAGGAGAAGACATTCAGTTTTTTATCAAATGAAGAAGATATTTAGTTTTGAAATCAATCAAATATTTATGACAACTTTAGCAAAATATGAAAACACAATAAATCTCTCTTGTTACTCTCCCCTATAGTTTAGCAAAATAACAAGCATATGCAAATACACACGATTTTTTTTTTTAAAAAAGAGACTACTCATCTCTTGCCATGATTTGTACAGGGAGCCGGATTTAGCGGCGGAGTTATGATTAGTGTGGGGTGTACTTGGACTGTTTTGGTGGAAAGAGGGAGAGAGAATGGTGATGTGGGTCGACAGAATTTAGGAGGAAAGGGGAGAGTGTTTAGAATTTTGGGTGAGAGGGGTTGGTTGTAAATATTAAGAGTGTGGCGTAGTGTGGTGTATATGTGTATTTCCTGAGGTGCGAGGGATGGGGTGCATTAGAGGATTATACGACACGCTTTAGCATGGTGTACACAGGCTTGAAACAAGTTGTACCTTGTGCTACTAACGTATTTTAGTGAGTTTAAAACTTATGTGGAGCTAAGCTGGCATGTGTGCTGATTAAGGATGGTGACGAGGACTCAATATAGTTAAATGGAGTTGTAAATTGACAAATTGGCTAGTATGTAATTAAAATGCTCTTAAATATGAATAATTAATACAAAATTGGATTAATATTAGGGTTACACACGTAAATGCATGCTATCTAATGTAATTTTATTTGAAAAAATAATATCACACCTTTTAATTAAATATAGCCGAATTACAAAAAAAATGAGGGACAAGATTTGGTATCAACATCGAGCACTGTACTCGTTTCCCTCCGCTTCTTGAAAAGGTCAAGAAAAGAAAATGGGAGGTTAGTCGAATTATTCGACCTAAGCATTGGAGCATTTGCGACTCTGTGTTGTAGGTGAAGATTTATAAAAACGGTGTAGCGTACTTTAGTGTTAGAAATAGTAGCGATTCAAACTAGAGATGTTCCAATTCGAGGGTTCCAACTTGCCTTTCATATCCTCCAACTGATAAGAATTTTTGCCAACAATTGCCTTGACCCAATAGGGTCCTTCCCATTTTGCTGCACACTTCCCAACATTATATTCTTTAGTTGTTTGGTTCAAGGCCTTCAACACATAATTCCCAACTTTGAAAGCTCTAAGCTTAACTTTCCTGTTGAGATAGGCTTCGATCGGCTTCTTTTGGGCTTCCAATCGAACCAAAACTAACTCTCTTCTCCCTTCGTGCAAATCCAATTCCACGCACATTGCTTGCTGATTTGACTCCTTGATAGAATGTGTATATCGAAGACTTGGTTCACCAACGGGGATCAGTGCATCCATCCCGTAGGCAAGAGAGAATGGGGTTTCACCTGTGCTATTCTTCTCCATGGTGCGCATTGCCCGCAGCACCCCGAGCAACTCATCGGGCCACTTGCATTTTTCTTCATCAAGGCTTTTCTTGATATTTTCAATGATTATCCTATTTGAGGATTCGGCTTGCCCATTTGCACTTGGATGGTATGATTTTGACACTACTCTTTTTACACCCCATTTTTTAAGAAAAATTGTGACATTTGAGCTATTAAACTATGGGCCATTCTCACATGTTATTTCTTTTGGGACACCAAACCTGCTGATGATGTTTTTTCTAAATGAAGCTGATTACTTCCTTCTTCCTAACTTGAGCAAAAGCCCCTATTTCTACCCACTTAGTGAAGTAATCTGTGATAACAAGGATAAACCAAACTACCTTTCGCTTTGGGAGTGACCTAATTATATCCATCCCCATTTCATAAATGGCTATGGTGACATAACCGAATGTAGAGGCTCAACATTTTGATGAATCATTCGAGCATGGAGTTGGCACTTGTGACATCTCGTAAAAAGGGCCTCATCATTCATGCATATCTTACCAATAATACCATAATAGCCCAGTCCACTAGTGATATTATCTGCTTTGGGACTAGGCCTATACAACTTTAAAACGTGCCACTAGGGTCTAAGGCAAGCTTACTTAAATATCCAGGATCACTCATGTGTTATACCTATGTGGGATACTTAATTCTTAACTGGAGTGTCACATATACTCCCTCTTATGGACTCAGCATCCTCGCTGAGGTTTGTCCGGCATACCCAGGATTCGCTTAGACTCAATACTGAGGTTTGCCCGGCGTACCCGAGATTCGCCTAAACTCAGTTGAACTCTGACCCACATCGACAAGGCTGACATGGAGTGGCTTTGATACCATCTGTAATAGCCCAAGCCCGATAGTGATATTGTCCACTCTGGGCCTAGGCCCGTACAGCTTTAAAATACGTAACTAGGGTCTAAAGCGTGTATACTTATATACCCAATATCTCTTTTGTGTTTTGCTGATGCGGGATATTTATTAGTTGCGATGTCACACACACCCCCTCTTATGGACTCAGTGTCCCTATCGTCTAGGCTCGGTAAATTTTCACCCAATACAGATAGTTCCCCCACCCCTCGGATAATAGTCAGGATTATCCGAGGGGTGGAATATATTCGGCAGGAGATCGACGTGGCTATTCATGCGCCATGAATTTCAAAATGGTGGTTATTACTCTATATTCCCATCCATCACACACGACCTCCGCTGATTGGGCGCAACTTTTCGCTCCTCCTTCCCCATACAAATGCAATGATTATTTCTTCCTCTATAAATAGCTCAACTTGCTTTCCTTCCTCTCTACTGTCAACTTTCCCATCAACAGTGATCTTCCATAGCAAAATTACTCCTTGAATCCTTCCCTCTTATTTTTTTAAAACACTATCAAAATATTTGCTACTCATTCTGTGCAGATTTCCTCAGGTCCTTCTGAAGAAAGGACTCCTGATGTCGCCACCATGATCTTCCGCCGTTGGATGAAAACATAGAAGCCACATCGCACCCTAGCGATCTAATCCCAAGGCGATGTAAAGCCACCGCAAATCGTGGAAACATTAAAGAAATGGGTGGCGAAGAAGTAATCACTACCACATAGGCTGGTGGTGTTGAGTCAGAAACTCCAAATCCAAAGAAAGAGAAGTCTCTCTTAAGAGAACTCACACTCGAGGATGTCATTCCCTTGAAGCTAGATCTCGAACATCTTCATGATGCAAGTCCAAACCGAAGCCGATATCAGAAGAAATAGAAACATTCCAGTAGGAGACACGCCGAACCTGATCACACAAGACAATATTCGTTTGGTTTGGGAAGACTGCAAATGGGGCCCCAAAGTCCAAGTTAGCATCTCTGCTCCGGAGAGTCGAACTTGTGACATAGTAGACAGGAGCTCTTTCGTTTACACCTACCCCTTCATAATAGGATTCATTCTTCCTATCCACAAAATAGTGGATGCCTACTGCCGAACTTACAATGTGTGCATAGCTCAAATTGGCCCTGGTTTCTGGAGGGTCATTCAATGCCTTGACTATTTGAGCAAGAGGACAAGTGTCTCTTTCACTTTCGATCACTTCATCTACCTTTTTTCTTCCACTCTACATAAGGATGGAATTGTCCAGCTTAACAAATGAGGCAAGTTCTCGTTGTCACAAAGGCGAGGACACTAAGGACCGAGGATGGAACGAGCGCTTCGCTTTAGTGCCCACTAGCCTTCTATCCTTGATGCCTGGTTTTCTCGAGCGGTGGAACTGAACGCATAAGCTTTTTTGCCTCAGTTACTTTTGACAAATTCTTACTTCATCATTTTTACCTCTAACTTTAAGCTTTTCCCTTTTTTCAGCCGAGTCAAATACGATCACACCTCCCGATGACTTGACAGCTTGGGTACAAGCCATTATAAAGGCTAAGCCAAGAGAAAAAAGATCGTGGATGATCTTGGCTTCCCTGGACGAGAACCAATGACCATGTAAGCGTCATGGTTAGTTATTCCTCCCTTATGTTGATCCGTCCTTCTAAAGTCTTTTTCTTACTACCCCTTTCTTTCTACAGGTCTCCCTAGTAGGGTGGTTACTGCGCTGAAGGTGAAGAGAAAGAAGGACAAGAAGAAGAAAGTCCTCGAGACTGGGAAAGCTTTGAATGAACTTGGGGATCTGGTTGGATCCTACGAAAAATAGAAGGAAAGGAAAGAAGAAAAGACTATCCATGAAGGACCAAGGTAAACATATTTTATTGTTTCTTTCTAACATCTAATACCATAACTCTTTGCTGATTCTTTCTTCTTTTTCTTTTTTTGAAGCTCCAAAAAAGAAAAGAAAATCTTCAAAGAAATCTACCGGGGCCAAGCGGGCCAGAGTAGACGAGGGTGTCAACCCCGAGGTGATCGCTTCTCTTTGCAGAGGTTTAATTGACGAGCCCGAAGAGGTGGAGGCTGAAAAGGGGGTCGAGATCATCGGCCTTGAGGTGTCGACTCGACCAGCTGATAAAATTAAAGATGCAATTCCTTCATCAGCCAACAAGAGGAAGAGTATGGATGAGACCCCTCGTACCAATGAGGGAGCTTCACGAGCTGCGTCTTAGCCCACTCGCGAGTCTATTCCTCGAAGACAAGTTTGGAGAATTGAACTTCCCTCGGAACTCTGCCTCTCAGAAAACGACGTGGCGATTCCCATCAACTGCAGAGGGCTCCTTGGGCCGTTGGAGCGAGAGCGCCTCCAGAAGTCAGCCGTAGTGAGTTGATGACTAATGCCCAGCATGCCATTCAAGTTTTTTGCCTCCTTTACTCTTTCTTTGAACTCGAATGTCCCCCTTTCTTGTCTTAACTCTTTAGTTAATTCCTTGCAGGGGGTACATACATGCAATCAGGACTGCCGAGATTGAGACCCATCGAGTCGCCATTCTACAAGAAACCAAGGATGAATGGGACCGAATAAGGGATGATCTCCAATCCCGAATAGTCGACTTGGAGATGTTACTTCTTGATGCTAAGATCGAGGTGGATGATGCTTGGATGGCTGCTAACAAGTCTGATCTCGAGGCAACCAATGCCCATGAAGCTGCCTCTGCTACCGAGGCTAGAATGATTTATTTGAAGGAGACTTTGAAGACTGAGCTCGAAACCGAGCGGAAGAGGATAACCAATGAGGCCAAAGCTGTCCTCAGTAGGAATACATAGAAGTATCGCTCGAAGATGAAGGAGAGTTTCCTTAGGATAAATGAGTTTACTACAGAAAAAGAATGCCTCGGGGTTAAAATGGTGATCCTTCGGGGTAAGATAGCTTCTTCTTCATCGAGGAAGAAGATGAGAGCTACAAGAGGTAAGGTTGACAAGAACTGGGCCATCATCCAAACGAAGTTAACGACCCTCAAGAAATGCCAAGCCAGAGCGAATTTGGATGCAGAGATAGCCAAGACCGAAAGCGATGCTGTGAGGGACCAACAACTGTTGAACCAGCTCTCCTCGAGTAGTGAAAGCTCGAGCGATGAGGAAGGGGAGAATGAGGGTTCTGATGTTTCTACTTCTAGGGTCGAGGAGTAATGTCTTGTCAATGTACCTTTTGTTTTTTCTTAGGCCTTGAGCCGTTGTAAATACTTTCATGCTGG
This sequence comes from Petunia x hybrida, assembly GCA_037355625.1. NCBI lineage: Eukaryota > Viridiplantae > Streptophyta > Magnoliopsida > Solanales > Solanaceae > Petunia > Petunia x hybrida. The sequence goes on along the minus strand of JBBBVM010000018.1, from coordinate 5,434,746 downwards.
CCTTCGAGCCTTTTTATGAATTTGAATGTTTCCTCAGTGTTAATATTTGCTTTGTTTATTAAAGCTTTTAACATGTCGTTTGAATAATCGATTGCAAGACTTTGGATAAATTTGAATATAAGCTAGCTTACAATGACGTCTTGTTCCCAAGACGAGGCATAAAAAAGACTGGCCTTCACGTATTGGATAAAAAAGAAGCTGATTCAAGTTTTATTCCATTGATGAGTTTCGAGGCGATCTACATAAACCCTTAGTCATACTGAGACTTAGGAAAATTCTTACTAAAAATCCACTTCAGGCGATAAATAACTAGGCTAACTCTTAAGGGAGCAATCCCCGGTGTACGGATAGCTAGTCTTCGGGTTTCGTTCGAAGTCCCTGATTCCTCTTGCATCCCTGAAACGACCTCAGTCAGTCGTTTCGGAAGTTAGGACTCCGATTGGCCTGCCGATAATTTTAAAATATTCGTAATGTCTATTAGGACCTGTCTGTAAAATTTGAGCTAAATCAGACCTCGTTTGGTAGGCATCGGAAGAAGGTTTCAGTTTTTTATTGTCAATAAATATTAAAAAGAGATCCTCCTTAGCGAGTATGCTACATATAATTGTATAACTTGTATGCAAAAGTTGGAATTATTTCGAATATCGTAGGGTACCGTTTTAATTTTCGTCGCGAAAAAAAAAGTAAAAGAAATAAAGAAAAAAGGAAAAGACAAAAGAAAAGAAAAAAAGAAAAAAATGAAAGAAAGATTAAAAAAGGCGGTGGGGGATTAGGGATTATCCCTTAGCAACATTGAGCAAACAAAAAGGAAGCAGAAACGAAAAAGAGGGAAGGCAGCAACGAAAAAAATGCCAGAAAATGAGAAAAGAGCCGGAGAAAGATAGAATTTTTACCCCGAAGCATTCAGGTAATGGTGTTAATGCATTATTTTAATCTATTACATGTATTTGAATATATTTTGATGGTAAAAATTGGGATATTAGACATCGTTTTAATAAGTTCAACTGATAGTTTAAAGGATCAATTGGACCCCGATAATGGAATTAATTATATATATTCGTACTCAGTAAGTTATGGACAACATATAAATATAATTTATTTAGGTTTTGGTTATGTGGCCTTAAACCCTGTGCATAGGCCTGGCCTGCGTATTGCGTATGCAAATAGGGTATCAGGTTCCTAACCGGATTACCCTAAGATGTGGGGAATGAAGCCTTTAGCCTTATTTGATATAGTTTTCTGCTTATTGAATACAACATGATCGTTTGGCAGTGAATTCAAAGGATAAAGTGGTTGTTGAGTAACTGTGCTAACTTTGTAACAAGGTAAGTATTTATATTTATTTTTTTTGAGGCACCTGGCCTCGTGGATAATTTACCACGTGTTCCTTACGTGTATAGCTGCCGATAGACGTACTCATTACACCTTAGCTTTGGATTTACATTGTATAATATATGTTATGTCCTGTTGTTGGTTGTATTGCATTGAGAATCTGAACATTGTACTCTGGCTGTGAGTTGGCATATACTTTCCAGTTGTCGATGAGAGTCCCGCGCTGGTGATGAGTTATTATTGCATCATGTTGCATTTATATGTATTATGCTGCATTTATATGCATTCCATTGCATCATATTGAGGGTAGGAGGATTCCGCCCTCGGAGAAGGAGGATTTCGCTCCATTGCTTCATATTGAGGGTAGGAGGATTCCGCCCTCGGAGTAGGAGGATTCCGCCTTCGGAGCAGGAGGATTCTGCTCCATTGCATCATATTGAGGGTAGGGGGATTCCGCTCTCGGAACATGAGGATTCCAGTCCATTGCATCATATTGAGGGTAGGAGGATTCCGCCCTCGGAGCAGGAGGATTCCGCTTCTTACATCATATTGAGGATAGGAGGATTCCGCTCCATTTATTTGGCACATGTGACACCATTGCATCATACTGTATTCATCCCATTTCATTACACCGCATGCTGACTATTATGTGACTATCATGTTGTGTTTTGTGTATGCGGTATGTATACCATATTGTGGACATATTTAAGTTTTCCTATATATTTCTGGCTCATATTCTGGGTTGCGGGGATCGGGTTGCACGTCGCAGCGGTGTAAATATAAGGATCGGGTTGTACGCCGCCATGGTATAAATATATGGATCGGGTTGCACGCCGCGACAGTATGAATATATGGATCGGGTTGCACGCCGCGACAGGATGAATATATGGATCGGGTTGCACGCCGCAACAGGATGTATTTCTGATTGTTGATATGTTCGGGATACCTATATGTTCAGGCTATCTTACGTTCCTGGTTGTTAATGAGTTTGTGATTCCATACATGTTTTTAGTTATTATCTGGCTGTGCCTTTTCATAGTTTAAATAAGAGGAATTTGGTTTATCTGTTTCTTTTCTCCCTGGCCAGCTATCCTATTCTTTGAGGTGGCTAGTCTGCCTAACTTATTGAGTTCTTTTGACTCACCTTTGTTTGTTGTTTTTTTTTGTCTATCTATTTCGTTTCGGCAGGTTCGCTGCAGAATTGAGTTCGCCACATTGTGAAGGAGCGAAGACGACTTCAGCTGTCAGGGTGAGCCAGCTTTTATTCCGGATGGTCACCAGTTTTATGTTTATTATTTCAGTTGCATTTTGCTCCCTTCAGGAGGTATTTGTCTTCTTCTGTATTCTTAGATGTCTAGTCTAGATAGCCCTAAACCTAGTATGTTGGATAGTCAGCTGTAATTTTTTTGTACAACTTAGAGATATCAGTATGTCTGTGCTTTTTTTTTTTTTTTTTTTTTTTTTTTGGTCTTGTTCTTATTTATGAATTTAATTATATTTATTTTCCTAATTTAATTGGTAAGGGTTCACCCGACGGGTCTAGGGGAGGATGTCGGGTACCCGCACGGCCTAACCGGATTTTGGGTCGTGTCAATCCCCTCAGTGGTCGGGTGTGAAGAATGAAGACCCGAGCACTGTGTATCGTTCTCCTCGCTTCCTGAAAGACAAGCGAAGAGAAACAAAAGTTCAATACCGTTCGACCCAAGTATTGGAGCACTGCCAGCTTGATGTCGTGGGTGAAGGATTATGCTTGACGAAGGGTAATGCACCTCAACATCAGAAATAATAGCGCTTTGAGTTTGAGATATTCCAATTTAAAGGCTCTTGATTTCCTCAGAGTTCTTCGAGGTTATACGATCCTTTTTTTGCAATGGCCTTAATTTGATAAGGCCCTTCCCAATTAACAATCAACTTACCTACTTTCTTTTCCTTTGTTGGTTGATTTGAAGCCTGAAGATGTAAGCACCAACCTTAAAGGTTATGAACTAAGCCTTTCTATTCAAGTAGGCTTCAATCTGTTGCTTTTGGGCATCCAACCGAACCAAAGCCATTTCCCTTCGTCCTTCGAGCAAATCCAGTTCCACACGCATAGCCTGTTGATTCGATTCCTCGGATGCATGAGCATACCGAAGGCTGGGCTCACTAACTTCAACAAGAATCAATGAGTCGATCCCATAGGTGAGAGAAAACAGGGTTTCCCTAGTACTATTTTTCTCATTCGTTCTCATTGCCCACAACACCCCAGGCAACTCATCGGGCCACGAGCCTTTAACTTCATCAATTCTCATCTTAAGATTGTCCATAATTATCCTATTTGAGGACTCAGCTTTCCCATTAGCGTTGGGATGATAAGGCATTGAGGCCACTCTTTTGATCCCCAATTTGGCAAAGAAAGTAGTTACCTCTTAACCTACGAACTGCTTACTGTTATCACACGTTATCTCCCTCAGGACTCCAAATCTGTATATGATATTTTTCTAAATGAAATCAATGACTTCTTTCTGCCAAACCCTAGCAAAAGATCCTGCCTCGACCTACTTGGTGAAATAATCAGTGAGCACAAGAATAAATTTCACACCACCCTTCGCCTTCGGAAATGGGTCTACAACATCCATCCCCATTTAATAAATAGCCACATCAATACAATCAAATGCAATGGCTCCGCTTGTTGGTGAATCAATGAAGCATGCTTTTTACACTTATTGCATTTTTAAAAAAATTCCTTGGTATCATCACTCATCTCGGGCCAGTAGTAGCCAGCTCGAAGGAGCTTTCACGCTAGGTACTTCTCCCTAAAATGATTTCCATATTCACCCTCGTGCACTTCTCTCATTATGTAGCTATACTCCCCTAGACCCAAGCATTTAGCCATCAGGCGTAATAGAGCCTTTTGTATAATTGCCCATGCACGAGCGAGTATGGGACAACTTGCCTTCAAAGCTTTTCAGCTTCCTTTTTGTCTGCTGGTAAGATTCCAAAATCTAAATAAGAGATACATTTGGTCCGCCAATCCTAATGCCTATTTACTGCATTTACTTCCAACTTAATTCTTCCTACTACAGATGTGAGTACTCGAACCTCTGCGTCAGTCCTCGATTCCACAATTTTGATAACCGAGGCCAAGTTAGCCAACGCGTATCGGCTTCGGCGTTTTCTTCATGAGAAATTTGCTACATTTTCCATTCTTGGAACTCTGCAAGGGCTTTCTGTGCCCGAATGACGAATTGCTACATTCTGGGCTCCCGAACCGAAAAATCACCAAGGATCTGATTCACCACTAACCGCGAGTCACTCTTTAACTCGATCTTTTCAGCCCCAATTTTCTTAGCTAACTCCAAGCCTACTATTGCAGCCTCATACTCAGTTTCATTGTTGGTCAATTTTCTAAATTTTATTGAGTGCCTCAGTCTTATCCCAGTTGGAGTCACAAGTACTATTCCGAGCACCGAGCCGTTGGAATTCATTGCACCATCAGCGAAAAGTTTCCACACCCCGGGGGCTGGACCCTTTGAGAGCAGATTTTTTTCTTTTCTGCCTTGGGGAGTATCCTAGTACTAAAATCAGCCACAAAGTCTGCCAACACTTGAGATTTATGGCAGTTTGAGGCTGATATACAATGGCATACTCACTTTTCTCAACTACCCACTTAGATAATCTCCCCGACAATTCAGGCTTATGTAGTATCGTCCTTTAGAGGATGGTTGTGACTACAGCTATGGGATAGCATTGAAAATAAGGGCGCAGTATCCGAGCTTCCATAATTAATACAAGTGCTAGTTTCTCTAAGCAAGGGTACCTTTTTTCAGCGTCGAGAAGAGTCTTGCTGACATAATATATTGGTTGCTGCTTCCCATCTTCTTCCCGAACTAACACTGCACTGACTGCTACCTCGGAGACAACTAAATACACCAACAATGTCTTCCCGTCCTTTGGCTTGGCGAATAGTGGGGTGTTCCCAAGAAATGCTTTAACTCTTTCAATTCTTCTCAACACTCAGAAGTCCACTCGAAATTTGTGTTCTTTTTCAAGACAGAAAAGAACCTATGACATCGCTCAGATTACCTCGAGATAAATCTACTCAGAGCGGAAAGCTGGCCGCTCAACGCTGAACTTCTTTTGGGCTCGTCAGATCCTCGGGAATTTTTTGTATAGCTTTTATTTTATCAGGATTACCTCGATGCCTCGTTCAGAGATAATAAACCCTAAGAATTTTCCTCCAACCGCAAAAGCACACTTTTTAGGGTTTAGCTTTATACAATATTGCCTTAGAATTGCAAAAGCTTCCCTCAGATGATTCAAGTGATCCTCCAACTGAATTGATTTTACTAGCATGTCATCTATATAAGCCTCCATTGTTTTGCCGATGTAATCTTTGAACATTCGACACACCAACCTTTGGTAGGTTACCCCTGCATTTTTGAGACTGAAAGGCATCACCTTGTAACAATATGTACCTTCATCCATGATCAAGGAAGTTTTTTCTCCATCGCTTGGCTCCATTAGAATTTGAATATACCCTGAATACGCATCCAGGAAGGTCAACAGTTTATGTCCAGCTGTGGAGTCTATCAATCTATCTATCTGAGGTAAAGGATGTGAATCTTTTGGGCAAGCGTTATTCAAATCGGTGTAATCAACACACATCCTTCACTTGCCATTTTTCTTTGGCATCACCACCACATTACCGAGCTATTTGGGATATTTTACTTTCCTGATGAAGCCATTATCAAACAGCCTCTTCGTCTCATCTTGAATAGCCTTCTTCTTCACACCAGCATGTGGCATATTCTTTTGTTTCACTCTGGGGTGGTTGGGATCCATGTTCAATTTGCGTGTCATTATTTCTGGGTCAATTCCTACCATGTCCACGTGAGAACAGGTGAAGCAGTCATCATTAGCTTTCAGCAACTTAATAAGAGCTTTCTTTGACTCGGTATCAAGTTCTGAGCCCACAAACACCTTTCTTTCTGGAAATTCCTCTGATATAACAAAGGATTCCAACTCCTCGACGGTGGAGTCCTCAGCTTTTTGCTTCTGAGGTTCTTGTATGAATACCAAAGCCTTCTCTATTTCTCCTTGATAGCTTACTTCAGCAACCGAGCCCTTATCCTTGTTGGGCTCTGAGCCGATTAACTGCAGTATGGATGGCCCAGTTGGGGCGGTTCCTTTTTCTGCAGCAATTGAATAGCACTTCCGAGCTATTCGCTGCTCACTTCAGATGGCTCGAACTCCCCATGGAGTTGGGAATTTAACAACTTGGTGCAAAGTAGATGGAACATCTTCCATTTCATGAATCCAAGGTCTTCCGAGGATTGCATTATAAGCCATATCCTCAGTCATTACTTGAAAAATGGTCTCCTTATGAACTCATTCAGCAGTTGTGGTGAGGACTATTTCTCCAACATCTTTTCCGTGGAGTTGTTGAACCCCATCAATATTATTGTCTTCGGGATGACGAGGTCCTCCAACCAAATTTTCTTAATGGCTTTGTAACTGATGATATTTACCGAATTTCCAGGATCGATCAAGACTCGCTTGACATCACAATCATTGATCCTTAACATGATTAGTAGAGCATCAAAGTGGGGAACACATCATCCCCTCATAATCTTCCTTGTCGAAGATTATCTCGTTCTCCAACCCATTGGTTCGTGTCATCTTTTCCATGGTGACTGACAGTTTGTCAAATTTTTTTTTGCAGTAGTGAAGTTCACTCCATTCACCTCTGTTCCGCCAATTATAATACTCACTATTCTTTTAGGAGACTGCCCCTGTTGTCGTAACTGTATGATAAGTATTATCCGTCATCAGATGAAAATTGAGAAGGATAGTATGTGAGATAACAACACAACTTTGGAACAAACGCTATTACCAGATCCCCACAGATGGTGCCATATTGTGTTGGCCTAATCTGATTGGAACAACAAATCAAATTTATTTTGGGATAACTAGCAATTATTTGTATCAAAGCCGTAATAGACAGGAAATCTAATAAAGAGAATTTAGACAAAACTAAGAGAGAAAGAGTATGTGTATTTGATATATTTGTGGATGCCTTTACATAATCTTTCCATGACTATTTATAGTTTACAAGAATGTGAATAGCAATTACTGCGCTTAATGGCCATTACTCCATGATCAGTCGAGGTCTGACCATGATATCCCCATTTAATACATGGGCAACAATTGACGGTTATAGAGGCAAGAGCTCGTTCTCCAAGAGGGGATCTTTACCGAGGGGTAAATTTTACACCTCGTGTCGGATCTCTTCCAATCGTCTCGAGTGGTAACTTGTAGCAAAAATCCATTTCATGCCTGAGGCAACTAGCCTCGGGAGTTGAATGAGCAACTTTGAGAGATTGTTTCCAAAAGATTCAATCAAATCATGCATCGAGCCCTATCGTCTAGGCTCGGTAAACTTTTACCCAATACAATCTTCTTCCACAGCGGAGCCTAGATTAGCTAAGGCGTGCGCTTTAGCTTTCTCTTCTCGAGGGATCTATTTAACTTTCCATTCCTGAAATTTAGCCAAAATTGTTTGAGCACAAGCCAAGAGCTGTTGTATTCTAGGCTCCCGAGCCGAATAGTCCATGTGTATCTGATTCACTGCTAGTTGTGAATCACTCTTCAGTTCGACTCTTTCTACTCCCAGTTCTTTAGCTAGCTCTAGCCCTGCTATCGCATCCTCGTACTCTGTCTCATTGTTGGTCACTTGCTTAATCATAATGAAATGCCTCATTTTTTCCCACGTAGGAGCTACAAACACTATGTCGAGCCCTGAGGCCTTTGAATTGGTAGCCCCATTCGTATAAAGTGTCCAAATCCCATAAATTGGCCCCTTAGACTAAATTCTACTGTTCTGCCTCGGGGATAATCTTAGCACTAAAATCAGCCACAAAATCTGTCAACACTTTGGATTTTATGGCTGTGCGAGGCTGATAAGTGATATGATATTCACTCAGCTCAACTGCCCATTTAGCCAACCTCCCCGAAAACTCAGGCTTATATAATATATTTCTCAAGGGAAATGTAGTGACTAAAGGTATGGGGTGGCATTGAAAGTAAGGCCGTAGTTTACGAGCAGTAACAAGTAAGGAAAATGCTAACTTCTCTAAATATGGATACCTGGTCTCTGCATCGACGAGTGTGTTGCTCACATGGTATATTGGTTTCTGTTTCCGATCATTCTCTTGAACCAGGACTGCGCTCACGGACACCTCTGATACGCCCAAGTAGGCCAATAACGTTTCTCCATCTATTGGCTTGGCAAGAAACAGTGCGTTAGCCAAAGACTGAGAAGGGAATATTTTTTTTTCAATGCTTCTCTGCACTCTGGGTCCACTCGAAGGCAGTGTTCTTCTTCAAGACCGAGAAGAATTTCGGGCATCGCTTTGAAGACCTCGTGATGAATCTACTGATGGCTGCAATTGGCCAGTTAAGTGTTGAACTTTTTTGGTCCCCGAGAAGACTTTAGGGATCTCCTCGATTGCCCTGATCTTTTCACGATTCACCTCGTACCCCGCACAGAGACGATGAATCCCAAAAACTTTCTCGAACCGACTCCAAAAGCACACTTTTTGGGGTTCAACTTCATGTTATATTTCCTTAGGATGGCAAAAGCTTCTCTTAAGTGGTACGGATGATCTTCTATCTAGACCGACTTCACTAGCATGTCTTCTATGTACCTCCATTGACTTTCCGATGTAATCCTTGAACATGCGATACACTAACCTTTGATACGTCGCCTTGGAATTTTTAAGGTCGAAGGGCATCACTTTGTAGCAGTATGTGCCATGGTTAGCGATGAAATAAGTTTTCTCTTCATCTTTTGCGTCCATCAAAACCAGGTTGTACCTCAAGTATGCATCCAAGAAGGTTAATAATTTATATCCAGCCATGGATCTATCAACCTATCTATTTGAATCAATGGATATGAATCCTTGGGGCAAGCCTTGTTCAAATCTGTGTAGTCCACGCACATCCTTCATTTTTTGTTCTTTTTCGGCACGACCACTAGATTGGCCAGCCATTCGGGATATTTGACTTCGCGCATGAAGCCATTGTCGAGTAGCTTACTCGTCTCATCATCGACCACTTTTCATCTAACGCCAATGTATGGCTTTTCTTCTACTTAACCGAAGTTTGGTGGGGGTCCACGTTGAGTTCATGAGTTATAATCTCTGAGTCGATCCCAACTATATCAGCATGAGACCAAGTAAAGCAATCATCATTGTACTTTAATATCAAAACAATAGCCCTCTTTGACTCCGGGTCCAATTCCGAGCCAACAAACACTTTCCTATCTGGGAAGTGTGAATGATTCCAATTCCTCAATAGTTGAATCTTCTTTGTTTTTGCTTACGAGGCTCTTGAATATATGCCGAGATCTTCTCAATCGCCTCCTTCTAGGGATCCATATCAAGCATCGAACCCCCACCTTCTTCAGATCCCGAACACATTGATTGCTATTTAGAATGTCCACTCAGAACGACTCCACTCTTCATGGCAACTGAATAACATTCCCTAGCTGTTCGTTCTTCGCCCCAAATCAAACGAACCCCCCACGGGGTAAGGAATTTGATAACCTGGTAAAGAGTGGATGGCACAGCCTCCATTGCATGTATCCAAGGCCTCCCGAGGATAATATTATAGGCTATGTCCTTAGGCATCACATATAAAATGGTCTATTTGACAACTCCCTCTGCATACGCGGTGAGTGTAATCTCCCCCAATGCCTTTTTAGTGGAATTGATGAAGCCAGTTAGTATGGTTTCCTTCGGGATGATAAGGTCCTTCAACCATATTTTCTTTACTGATCCGTAGCTGATGATATTTACAGAGCTCCCGGGGTCGATCAAGACTCATTTGATGTCGGAGTCGTTGATCCTCAACATAATGACTAATGCATCATGATGGGGAAACATCATCCTATCACAATCGTCACCATCGAACATAATTTTGTTTCTTAAACCTCCTGCTTGAGTCCTCTTTTCCATTGTAATGGAAAGCTTCGCAAACTTTTTGGCAGCAAAAAAATTCACACCATTCACCTCGGATCCCCTAATAATCACGTTAACAATTCTTGCGGGGATTGGACCCTTGGTGGCTGTCCACCTCCTTTATTTTTTCGCAAAAGTTTGCTTTCCCTTATCAGAAAAAAAGTCCTTCAACATGCCCTTCTTCAGCAGATGGGCCACCTCAAGGCGTAGTGCCGTATAGTCCTCGGTGAAGTGCCCGTAGTCCGCATGAAAGTGGCAATAAATGTTGTGGTCCCTCTTCCCAGGGGTTGTTCTCATATCTTTCGGGAGTCTCACTCCTTTGTGAGTCATCCCTTTTAGCACGTTCACCAACTCCATGCTAGACACATTAAAGTTATATATAGAAATACGGGGCAAGTCCTTCTCTTTGGACACTAGTGAAGGCCCAGTGGCATTCCTCTGATTAGCAGTGGATCTAACCTTATCCCCGAGCCTTTGGCTCACATGCTGTCCTCCGAGCCTCTGGCTTATATTTTGTCTTCGAGAGTTGTAGGGGTCATATCGGCCATTTGAGTTCCCTCGTGGTGCATCAGGGCATTGAGATGACTCAGGGCGACTCCTGTAGCCAGAGCTTCGACCAACCGCTTTCCACTATGCTTCTTCCAGTCTATCCTTAGCGGTAGTTCTATCATGTAATTCGTCCCAGGTTCGAGCTTGCCATTGCTGGAGGTCTTTCTTTAACTCAGCAGCGGCCTCGGAGTTGCTGACATTAGTATTTCTTTCAAATTTCATGATAGCCAGGTTGTCATCCATTGTAGGTAACTTCATCCTCTCTGCTGTGAAGCGCTCAAGAAAATCTTTGAGAGGCTCCCTGTACCACTGCTTGATTTCGAAGACATCATTCTTTCTCTTGAGGAGTGATTGGGCTCCAATATGTGCTTTGATGAATAATTTAGCCACTTTATCAAAATTCGAAATGGACTCAGATGGTAGATGCAAATACCAACACAACACTCTTTTCTCAAGGGTATCTCCAAATTTATTCAAAAACATAGATTCCCTTTCCACCGGGGTCAAATCATTACTTCTCACCGTGACTATATATTCGGTCATGTGATCAGTTGGGTCGGTCGTACCGTCATATTTCTTCAAGATTTGAAACTTGAAGTGTTTTCAAATAGGGGTCGGGTCTGCTTCTTGTTTGTGGGCTTGCTTCCTACACTTTTCAATGTCCAAGATCCTCTTAGTCTTTCTGACCCCTGGGATATTTTCTAGCCGCTTTTTAAACTGTGCCTCGAAGTCTCTCTTCCATTTCTCAAAGTCCGTCGGGATATTAGTTTGAGCTAAGGGCGTTGTTTCTACCACCGTGGGAGCTGTTCCAAAAGGCAGGATAACGTTAGGAACAGTCCCCGAGCTTCCAGACGTAGCTCTATTTGGAAGTTCCTTTATTGTTGCGCTAGAAGGAACAAATGTTAGAATGCTTCTCTTAGGAGCCACGGAGGGAGGAGAGTTGGTGGCGGTTGTGTTAGCCCTTACACTATCTGAGAGAGTCTGAATCGAAGCATGAACAACATTGATTCTATTTTGTTTAGCAAATTGATCCCGAACCTGCTGTATGAGAATTGCCAGATATGCATTTCAAGCATCACTTGATCCCGATGAAGTTTGATCAGTTGGTGGAGGTGGAGGAGGGATGACTACACCGTCAATGGTGCTTGTTTGCCCAGCGGGGCGTAGTTGATTTCCATCAACATTATCAGTGTTATCAACCATCATCGTAGATCAAGAAAAAAACTTAAATCAACGTGCCACACAATCTTGGAACAAACTCTATTTTCTAATCCCCACTGACGGTGTCAAATTGAATTTGCCTAAATTAGATTAGGGATGCAACTGAATTTGGCCAGGGGTTACAAGCAATTGAATGTATCAAAGTTGGTAGAAAATAAGGAAATAACGAATAATAAATAAATAATAAGAGCACAAGATAAAAGATTCCAATAGGAATGCTTTGGGATTGCAATTGGGCAGAGTTACCAATATTTGTGAATGCCTTTAAAAGAATATATAAGTGCTATTTATAGCCAATGAACTAGAGATAATTAAGGATATTAATTAGCCCACTTTCCCATGTTTAAATCGTGGCCAGCTCATAATCTCGCTCACTTAATGCTGAGATCATGTGCCAAGATAGTGGGGTGCATCTTGCACTGAAATTGAACCGTCTGCCCGAGGCTAAGATCGTTTTGCCTCGGGATGACGAGAAATTCATTTTTCGAAGCGACCCTACTCCGTGGCTCACAAATGACCTTGATCCCGTGGCTTCGCATCGGGAGCCACTCTGCTAGCCTCGTAGCCAACTTGTGAATTTTGACGAGAATACCCTGAGCTCTACGCTCAGACAGCTATGTGTGCAAGCTATATTTTTTCCAATACACTATTAAATTATTACATTTAGCCTATAGACATACAGTCTCTAGACGTATCTGCCCAAGAAGTGTCAACTGGCGACCTCCTGACCCAGGGTATTTCAAGTTAAACATTGAGGGCTTGTTTGAAAGGCTATCATGTAATTGGATTTGAGTGTAATTGGATGTAATTACACAGTTTGACCTGTTTGTCTGACCAAGTAATTACTTGGTCAGCATAGAATTGAGTGTGTGCAATTACACTTTCCAATTCTTAGTGGAGAGCTGGGAATTAGAGGTAATTACACAACACAATTACAAGGTATTTCTAATTTTTTTAATTTTTATTTCATTTATAACTTTTTTTTCATTCTTTCTATTTCATTTATATTTATTTGAAATATAAACTTCTCATTTTTCTTTCTTCTTTTTATTTTATATTTTATTTTATATTATTGTTTAGTTGTCATATTACATTTTTCATGAGTTTCTATATTTTAAATAATTTTTTTTCTGTTTTTTTTTTGTTAAAAAAATTCTTTTAAAAGTGAGAACTTTTATTTCATTTCTTTTCTCCTCGTTCTTCTTTTTCAATATTAGTTTTCGTGATGATACCATTCTTGATACTCCTTTTCCTAATTTGTTTTCTTTCTTCAATATCTCTTATTATATATAAAATATTTTCTAATTCATAGCTCCATATTATTTTTATGATTTCTTGTTTTATTTTTAAATAAGTTTATAATAACTTTTATTTTCTAGATAGACAGGCAGATATGATCAAAAAAATTAAGTAATTGTCTTTTATAACTTCATATGGCATTTGAATAAGTTAGCAAGAAATTTAAACCTATTATTTGAAAATATTATTTACTAATTTAAGTTAAAAATAATTTATTCAAAAGAACATATTTTATGATATTAATTACCAACTTATATATATTCAATATATATTTTATACAAGAATGTATTTTTTAAATACTTAATAATAAATAATATTTAAAAAATTCTTGTATACACATATATTTGGCTACACATTAAAACTTATTTACATGTTCATATAAAATTAATTTATTAATTTTGATAATTAGCCTTTATTTAAAATTTATTTAACTGTGTAATTATATTGATACAATCAAAATTGACACAAGGAATTACACGGTAATTACAATATGGCGAACAAACAACACTTTTAATTATTACATTGAGTAATTACTAAGTTGTATAACTATAAGAGTAAAAATTACACAGCAATTTTGAAATAGACCCTAATGGTAGTGTCACTTCTAAGAGCAACTCCAATGCAGCGCCATTATTGACACCAAATGCCATATTGGCGTGAAGTTTGGCGTGGAGCTCCTCCAATGCTGCGCCATTCTTTGCTCCAAAATGGAGTGTGAATAGTGTCACTCCAAATTTGAAGTGACACTATTTATCAACTCTATTAATATTCACTATTATTATATTATTATTATTAATTATTTAACACTTTTTATTTACTATTTTATATATACCTAATTAGCTTTACGTAATATCTTTATAATGTTCATTTTACATCTTAATTTTGGCATAAAATTTTGATAGATTAATTTTCGTATATATTATTATTATAAAAAAAATTATAAGTTAATTTCATTATAAGTTATAAGTGTATAAAAAATTACCATCACTAATTAAAAGTGCAAACGTGACAATATATGATTTTGCTAAAATTGAAAAGTAAAAATTGAAAGTATATTAAAATGGCGTAATAAAAGAAAGTAAATAAAAGATAATTATATAATATAGCAGAGAGAAGAATATGAAAAAGAATATTCTTTTTTGTAGTAAAAAATATTGTAATGGTTGGAGGAACTCCATTTTGGAGTAAAATTGGAGTAAAATTTGGAGTGATGGTTGGAGATGGCCCAAGCGAGGTAGATTTAGTCATATTTTTCGAGAATCCACGGGTCGCTGGTTGCTGGGATACAGGATCTTATGGACCACTTGGACCACTGAATCCTAGAAATGCAAGTTAATGGCCCTTCTTCAAGAATTTAAACTTGCACAACCCACAACCTTCTTCCATTTCAAGTGGAATAGGATGCTAAAAAACTTATTACTTCACTGACTTCAATTAACATGATTGTCTCTCCTTTGCACATTGATTGCAGGTTCCTCCTGCACTAGCTGAATGATCCACTCATTACCCTTGTATACAGATAGCAGAATATTGTAGCTGATTGTTTGGCACAACATGGTAGACAGCTTGCATTAGGTTCAATGATGATCCTCAAAGACCCGCCTAATTTTTTTTGATCTTTTCTTCAAAAAGATCAGCCGGACATTGCTATTTCTAGCTTTGAATGGGGGACGATTACCTCTCTTTTGCTACCAAACAATGAGGTGCCTCTTCAAGCTTCCACCAATTCTTGCTTGGAACATTCCCCCCATGTTGTATTGATCCTACTGTGGATCCCCTTGCTCCCTCTAGTCGTACAACACTGACTTGGCTTGTTTTTGTAGTGCCAACTCCGTAAGGAGCTCTCTGTAACAATGTTTACCCTTTAATGAAGTTTAGTACTTCCTCCGTCTCAAAATATTTGTCATTCTTACTAAAAATGGTCGTCTCAAAATAATTGTACAATTAGGAGTTCAATGTAAAATTTTCTATTTTTTTTCTATTTTATCCTTAGTAATTATTGTTCTTGAAAATACAACAAGAGATAATATTTATTGAAGAGGAAATAATGTATTGGATAAAAATCGACGTGCTCGGACAACACTTCGATGGGATAAATCGAGGCCAGTTGAACTGATGTTTCGAAGAATGAACATTGAAGCAAACGACAGAATCACCGATGTCAAGCATCGAGGTCTGTCACCGAAGGTGAATCGCAAATTATGGTTTGGTTCATATTCACTTCGAACGAGCAGCAAGATTGCACAACCGAGGTTATGTATTTGGACCTCGGTATAATACCACAGTTCTAGCGGCATAATAGCCCATTACTTTAGCCCACTAACTCCACCAACATGCGCGCTGAACGTGGGTCTGAATATGACCAGTCATGGGAAACGTGGGCAATGCCCCTCTCATCTATAAATAGCTCTAATTTTCATGTTGTAGCTATTCAGAAATATATACAGAAACTCTGTCGAAATTTGTAATCATTGGCATATATGCAATCTCGTTATTTTACTTATATTTTCGTCTGTTATTATTTATATTTCGACTTTGATACATTGATTTACTTGTATTCGCAATCCAAATTTGATTTGTATCCTAAGAGCAGTTTAGGCTAATACAAATTGGTGCCGTCTGTGGGGATACAAGCATAGACGCTTTGCTCCAAAGTTGAACGTCCTTTTCGTTCGAATTCCTATTTTTATTCGACAATATGGCTGACAATAGTAGAAATCCCGCTGAACCTCAGCCAACTCCTGATGGACAGGCTAGCGCTCAATCAAACCCAAACTCCAACGCACCCATAATATCACCATTACCAAATCCTTCCTCTTCGGCTTCCACCGAAGCCTTTTAAGCTTATGTTGTCTCTACCCTGAAAGCTCTTCAAGAGCAACAAGCCGAACAGGCCATTATCAATACTGAATTTCGTGCCTCGTTAGAGGCGAGGAATAGCTCAGATCCGAATGGAGTCCCACCTGTGGTTCCAAGTGGAGGCATCCCGCCCTTCGTTCCTACGGGCGCGATAACAGGGGACCTCAAAATGGAGCCACATCTGGGGGTTTGGGAACAATACCGAGCACCACGCCCTACTTCAGGATGATTCCTACTGTGGCAGAAGTTAGCTCCTCGGTAGATGTTGAAAAACTAAGCAAGGAGATCGATGCCCGAGTCGAGGCTCTAGTTGAGGCGCTAGTGGAAAAACGGCTCGAGAGTGTCCACGGCGTAACAAAGACCCAAAGGGCACTTGATATCGACAAGTACAAGCAATTGCCACACAAACCTGAGGCTGCCCCAGCACCAACTCCAAAGACTTTCAAAATTTTATTTTTGAAAAATATGATGGGACTACCGACCCCATTGAACATGTGACCGAATACATGTCGATGGTGCTGAGTAATGACCTAACAGAGATAGAAAAGGAGTTGATGTTTTTTAAAAAAATCGGCGAACCATTGGAGAAGGGGCCATTACGCTGGTACATGCATTTACCCACCGGGTCGATTTCTAGTTTTAAGGACCTGGTTGATGCGTTTGTCAAAGCTCACACCGGGGCGCAGAAAGTCCTCAAAAGGAAGGAGGATATATTCAAAGTCAAACAACGGCCCGACGAGACTATTAAGGACTTCTTGGAGCGTTTCCACGCCGAACAGATGGAGTTACCTGCCATGGATGGTACTTTGGCCATCATGGCGTTTGAAAAATGCATTCATATTCAAAACTCTGAGGTTGCCGCCGAGCTGAGGAAAGAGCTCCAACAGTATTAAACCTTGACATGGGATGATTTGCACAACAGAGCATATACCAAGATAAGGTTGGAGGAAGCCGAATGGAAGAACAACAGCCGAGGCTTCAATTATAAGAATCGATCTGAATCCTCATATCGCGCCGAGGCGCCACGAGGGAATTCAAAGGGTAGGTACGAACCGTACACTTCATCAAGGCAGCCTGTTAGTCAAATTCTTGGAAGTTCACATGTTAGCCAACGGCTCGGTGGAAATGTTTACCCCAACACGAACCAAAGAAATACCTCGAGCCCAGCTCTGGTTTTAAAGAATAAGGAGTTACCCCGGATCACCGATTACAACTTCAACATATCGATCTCGGAATTAGTCAATGTAGTGAAGGGGATAGCTGGGGTGAGAGCACCGAAGGATATTTTTGCACTTGGTGCACCTACAGGTTTTTGAACTTTGTTCCCGGATGCATCAATCTTAGTGGGAATCATAGGACCATTCCTAGTAATTATCCATAACTGATAATTCTTTGCCTGTAGAAAGATTTCCATCCTAAACTTCCAGAATTTATAGTGTTGACTGTTGAACTGTGGAGGCTTACTGATAGAGTGTCCTACGGGCAAGAACAGTGGTGCACTCATTGTTCAGATCTTTCTCTAGATGTTAATCTTTATTCGAGAGAACTCGCTCTGATACCACTTGTTGCACTTGGTGCATCTAGATAAGACACCAGAGGGAGGGGGGTTGAATAGTGTCCTTACCCGATTTTTAAATCCTAAAACTTGCCTTTAATTTTTATCACCTAACTTACAAAGAACCAGGTTCCTTGCAAGTTTCTCCTATCTATGAAACTTAAACTTAATGCGGAAACGTAAATAACATAGAGATTTTTACGTGGAAAAATCCTTGCTCAAGGGATAGAAAATCACGACCCAAACTCTTGGGATTTCAACTCTTCCACTAAAGGAAAATGCGAGCAAGTTTTAGACTACAACGTAATGTAATCAAGGAACTAGCCCTCCCTAGTATATAGAACCTTCCAAGCCACTTGTTAGCTCGTAAGGTTGCCTCTTAACCTCTACTATATGCTTCTAAACAAGCTGATAGATTACAACTCGATAGCCTATAAAAAAACTAAAACAACAGACTTAACTATAAAACTGTTGTTGAACCCTCCCGAAAAAAATAAATGCATAACAAGATGCATCGGGATGTAATTTCAACAAATTGGGACTTCAAAGGGTTTCTTTGGAGTCGCCACCTAATTTAAAGATTATTAGGAACCTAAGGTTAACTA
Source organism: Petunia x hybrida (assembly GCA_037355625.1). NCBI lineage: Eukaryota > Viridiplantae > Streptophyta > Magnoliopsida > Solanales > Solanaceae > Petunia > Petunia x hybrida. The sequence continues at coordinate 5,416,327 of JBBBVM010000018.1, read as the reverse complement.
ATCAGTACAATTTATTCTTTATTTAAAAGAAATTAAATTAAAATAAGAGATTCTTAGGTAAGTGGTTCTGTTAAATTCGAAAGAAGGTCCCTTGCAGAAGCACTTTCGAAAATCCGCTAAAAGCGGTTAATCCGGCGATTTTCACGAATTATTAGGATAATAACTTGATTTGTAAAACTAGATAAAGTAATAAATATATAAATAAGGTAAATGAATAAATGGTTAATTAAGCGGTTAGATAATCGGACAAGTAAATAAGTAAGGCAAGTGAATAATTGCTTAACTAATTAATTAGTTGATGATAAATAGATAGAATAAAGAATTAATAGATTAGTTAATTAAATGGATAATAAAATATATATAATTGTAGATAACGAATAAATAAATTATTACCCAGATAACTAATGAATGAATAGCTTCCTTGGTTATGTTATATAAGATAGGGATTAAACCCAATTGCTTGCTTAGATTAAATAATAAATGGATAAATAATTGTATAGATAAAATAAGAAGGGATGAATTACTTCTCTTAATAAGTTAAGTAAAAATAAGTAATGAGTGAATAGATAAACCAATATTAGTTAGTTGAATAGTTGATTAAATAATCCAAACATCGTTAAGTAAATAAATGAGTTGTTGATTAAATAGCTAGGCAATTAATAGAAGGCTATCAAATGATCAATGAATTAAATTATTTAAAATAATTAATTGACACAATTGATTAATGAACAAATTAACTAAACGATAATTGAAAAATTAAGTAATTAATTGACTGGTTAACCGTTTTATAATTAAATAGATAAGTAAATACAATATGAATGTGTATCAATTATTATTATTATTATTATTATTATTATTATTTAAATAAATAGGCATTAAGGGAAAGCGTCATTTTAATTGTATTTTATTTTTGCACTCATTAATTAACAAATAGTTCGCAATTTCTAAATTAATTGGCAGGTTCCAAAGAAAACGATACAAATGATTCAATAAAACTACTATAAGTATTCACAAGGAAATTTATTTCACAAAATTCTATCTTAGTCCGATTTCAGGGATCCTAAAACATGCTTTTCTAAAGGGGATGGGAGAGAGGGAGTTTAGAAGATAGAACCCGGATAGAAAGCTTAATTCGAGCCCTGTATTTCACAAGGTTTTTATTTTTTCTTTCCTTTTACATTTTCGAGGATATCAAGTCCCGAAAGTATGGAGCGGATCAAATAACTTCCCAATGCACGTAGCCATCCCAGTTCGTGAGTTTAGCAACTCGATCCCAAGATTCATGCAAAATAGACAAGAGATAAGGAATTAGCAAATTACTCATAAAATTATTTAATTTTAAAATACCAAACAAATTGTAGCTTGAGTAGCACTTTACTTGTATCACATAATCAAAAGCATTGGCAATAGGCTAGATATTTTCAGTTGCTTTGAGAATTCATTAACAAACAATGCCCTTTTACTTTGAATTTACCCCCAGATCCCAGAAGTGAACTTAACAGATCATTCTAAGTTTTGTTGACAAATGAAAAAGGATGCCAGAACTGATCCTTGTTTATCTCAAAACAGACAGTCAGATAATTAGATCTTAAACGGGTGATAAGGCTCCGCTTCTTAGCATTTAACTAACTGATAGAAACATATTGCACCACATCCACTTTAAAAGATCAAAACCAGGCATTATAGGACCAATTCGTATACGTCAAACAAACTCCCTCACTACAGCCACCTATACACTCCTGCAAACTAACCTTAAACTCACCAATACTCCTCCGGAAACAACTGCGCATACCATTAACATTCCACCTGCACACGCAAACACATACACCTGCATACACACACTCTCTTTCACCTGCACACACACACTCTTGCCTGCACATAGCAGCACACCTGCAAAGACCACAGAGCACACCCCTGCACTAATCTGCAATATCCCTAAATTCCCTGAGCCTGCACTTAAGCAAAAGACCTATTTCCTTCAAACTAAACTAACTGCACTTAAGTCTTCCCAGAACCAACATCGCCCTACTGCCTGAATGGCTACCCAAATTAGGCCTGCACATGCCTACACAAACCTGAGTCCTACAAAACCCAAAATCAAAAAAAGCTCTATCACACATACACACCTCGCCTGCTGAGCAGCCTGGAACAAGAGCAGGCACCCTCAGCTCTTCTCTTACACTACTGCACCTACTCCAAGTCTTCATAGACGCACACAATACCAGGATAACCAACAACAGCCTGCAAATATCATCCTTCTCCTGAAGCTACTCTCCCTGCCTCTACCACTAAGCAACCAGGAAACAACTAGCTACCAGCCTACCTCTCACTCACAAGCCACTTGACAATCTAGACTCCTTAACGACCTGAAACAACAACATCATGATAACTTGATCTCCTCCCAAACAACTATCTGCATCCAACCAGACCTGAAACCACCCTAGAACTACCAGCCACCTCTAGGAACAGCTGCTACTACCTGACCATCCAAACAGCCTACCTAAAGCAAACCTGCAGCCCCTCTAAACCATTAGCACCTGAACTTATCAGAACCTGGACTCAATCAGCACCTGAACTGGTTTCTGCAACCACTCTTTTCAATTACTCTCACTAGCTACCAGCTCCATCACACACACCTGCATATTCCATATAATAACAGCCCCTAATTCCTCCTTCATAGACCCCTGCACCCCCTGAACAAACCATAATAGACCCACTGCATACACACATATACATCAGCCTGAACTCCTCTAACACCTTCACCACAGATGCCCTGAGAATTTCAAACAAAAAAAAGGGCCTGAAGCACCCTTCAAGCAGCCAGAGATAACAACAAACTCACTATAAACTTCCCCACTCACTTACAGCAAAACAAGAGCTAGATTAGACTTCCTAAGCCAACCTGCTACACATACATCACCAGACACTAACTCCTCCACTTCCCTGCCTTCCTGGACCTAAAACTCCCTTTGAAGCACCTGCTGCTACTCAAAAAAAAAAAAAAAAAATCCAACAGAACCACCAATTAAATCCAGCAAGAGACAACTCTACTAGCTCCCTCCCTGAACCCATCCTCACAGATCACTTCAATACTGAACCTCCCAGCACCAAAAAAAAAAAAAAAGACTTAAAACAATAACAGAAGGAAGCAGGGAAGTTAGGGAAAATGCACAGCAGGAGGGACTAAAACAGGCTTAGACAAAACCAGAAACTTAAGACTAGGTTAAATCTTCATTTTCAAACCTCATAGATGTCAAGATAAACTTATCCAGTGAGAAGCAAACATACAATCATTTCTTTTGTAAACTTACAATTTTCAAAGATTCAAACTTTAGGCTAGGTAAGCTCTACATAGGATTCGTACTAGTTGTATTATTTCAATTTAGAAAGAGAATAGTTATGGGTTATCTATAGTTTAAAACTTCAAATGAAACTGAAGGCTATTGTCTAAATGAGAAACAAACACATACTTGCTGAAAGAAAACTTGAACGCATTGATTTTCATGCTTTAAATGTAATGAAGCAAACAACAACAATAAATCAAAAGAAAAAGCAAGCATTACCTGTTTTAAAGCTGTGAACAGGAGTGAGGGTTCGGGAAAATAGTGGCTCGAACGAGCGACGAGCAACGTAACCGACTCGAACACCAAAGCGACAAACCAAAATTTTGAAGCCAAGACAAAACCAGAAAATACTAGTATTATGCTCTTTTTTTTTTTTTTTAAAAAAAACTTATAAAAACTGAGCCAAATCTATATAAACTTTTGCTTTCCTTTTGTAAACTAGCTGCGGCCGTTTTTCATATCCAATTTTCTAACCCCTTTGTAAGTAATCAAACAGAATATATATAGAAGAAAAATTAGGGTTTTAACCTATAATGAAAAGACTAGTATATCCTTACCTCCTCATTTTCTAACGTTCGGATTTCAACCTTTTATGTAAGCACTTGAAAAGAAAAAATCAAAAATCAAAAGGAATCTGAGTCAAATCGAATATTCCCTTTCGATTCTGATTTTTTGAATTCAAAGCTTGCTTAGCTTTCGATCCGCGCCCTTGATGATGAAGAGGAGTAGAAACCGACGGTTTAGATTGGATTTTATCACAGTGGGGTCGCGGTTTTGGGGGGAAACGAAAGGGGTCGAGTTGAATGGGATTTTTGCCATGTTGAGGAAGACAAGGGAAGTGAGGACCGGGTTTGGGTGTGGCTGGAAATGGCAATGGAGAGGGTGACGGCGATTTTTGGGGAGAGGATTAGGGTTTCGGGATGGAATTGGGGGAAAGGGGGTAAGCTGATATGTTGTGTATGTGTGTATAGGTGAGAGTGGACCGGGTTTGGGGTATTGGGCTAGCGGGCTGTGGGACAAATGGTGTTGTGTATATATATGTATATAGATTTTACGTAAGTAAGCTGAAATTGGGAACTATTGAAAATTTAACCCCCTTTTTTATAAGTTAAAGCAATTATGGGGTTGCTCAAAATAGGCTTGATTTTAACTTGGGACGATTTTGGATTCTACTTTGAAATTAATTAATGATCCTTAACTCAATTTTAATCAATTAATTTTAATTTTAATTTTATTTTAATAATTAGTTTTTACTTAAAATAATTAGTCGCTAATTAAATCTCGGGATGAAATTGGGTGTCAACAGCTGCCCCTCTTTACCCGGAAAAGGATGAAAGAGTTTTTAGGGTAAAGAAGTTGACGAGAAACCAATTTTTTCCCGATAAAAGCAAGACTTTTGATTTACAAGGACCAAAAGACGAGGCTTATGGATATGGCCGAACTCCAGTTTTCGAGTTGCCTACATATCTCTGGTTGAAAGAGAATCAGGCCATATGTAGTTCGACGACACTTAGATACGAAGACTCGCACGATTGACAGAAAAGGACGCACGAATAGGAAAGAATTCAAATTGACTCCTAATCCGGAATGAAAGATTAGGTAAGAACTTGCTCGTTCGAGTGCGATTCTTCAGATCCTCGTTGACGAGTCTAGCTCATATCAACGATTGCCCTAGTTCACTACTAAGAAAAAGTTCCACGTTATGCTCCAAATGCTGCTGCGATATTGCCAAAATTCTGTAAAGACGTAACAAACGGTAAGCGAGCATCTGCTAATAAACGATGATAATCGGAATAATAGATAAATAAAGGGATAATATAAAATTATAAATGCTGGTTGTGATGCTATCAAAAAGTTCTTCCTTCAATCAACTGACGAGGCGCTCCGCCCGGAGAACCTCTAGGATGATCATTATTCTGAAATAGTAAAGCAAGACAGTAAGTAAAGCGGGTGCGAATTGCAGAACAATAAACAAAATAAATTGACTAACGAGATATAGTGCCTCAAGTTGCTTTGCCAAATCTTAGTTTGTGCAGATATAAAACATAACGCTTTTGCAGGACAACCAACCGGCGAGACACACCGCTCATGGTGCCTCATAGTTGACTTGTCGATTCTATTCTACATAATATAATGCTTTGCAGGACAACCAACCGGCGAGACACACCGCACATGGTGTCCCATAGTTGACTTGTCGATTATATTCTAAACAAGTATAATGCTTTTGCAGGACAACCAACCGGCGAGACACACCGCACATAGTGCCCCATAGTTGACTTGTCGATTCTATTCTAAACAAGTATAATATAAAGCTTTTGTAGGACAACCAACTGGCGAGACACACCGCACATGGTGTCTTATAGTTGACTTGTCGATCTTATTCTAAACAAGTATAATATAATGCTTTTGCAAGACAACCAACCGGCAAGACACACCGCTCATGGTGTCTCAAAGTTGACTTGTCAATTCATAATTTAAACAAGTGCATAATATAAAGCTTTTGCAGGACAACCAACTGGCGAGACACACCGCACATGGTGTCTCATAGTTGACTTGTCTATTCTAATCTAAACAAGTGCATAATATAAAGCTTTTGCAGGACAACCAACCGGCGAGACACACCGCACATGGTGTCTCAAGGTTGACTTGTCAATTCACTATCGCGAAGTAAATTCTATCACGATGTTAAGATTTTGAGAAAAGAAAGGTGCCGCCTTTTCGGAAATAATCAAATGTAATGCTTAGATGCCGCAAGGGTAGGTTTGAATGGTCTGTCAATCAGAATCATATGCGCCGTCAATTCGATTGGTGTTGCTTGTTCTGTCTGAATGCTCTTTCCCTTTAAACCTTCATGTTCCTGCTCTCAAAGAAAAATTCGTTAGTTTTGGGGAGGGCTGTTTGATTTGTGCTGATTCATCTTGAATTTGCTGCTATCGCTTCCTCTTCTTCGTGAGACTTGGACTTTGAAAACCATCCTCGGAAACTTGGTTTATGAACTCAATAGTATAACTCATCTTAATATAGAGGCAAAATAAAGTAATTTGGTAAAATAGTAAGCAAGTAACCACTGATATGCAAATGAAAAGTTTACAATGCATTTAAAATTTCTGTTTTAACTCAAACTCATGACATATTTTGAAACAAACTGAACGTCCTTTGCATCTACAACTTGCACCTATCTTGAATATCTCAGAACTTTGCCATTATAGCCTTCGATGAGCAATACCAATTTTGCAAAATATGCCCTAGTTATGATCTTTTGAATCTTCAACTTGTTTTGCAAAATTTGCCCGGGTTATCATCTTCCATATCTTCAAATCATCTTGCAAAATTGCCCCGGTTACTTGCTTTAGGGGAAACTTAAAATTTTAATATTATAGAGTCGAGCCCGTTAAGAGCGCCTACGTATCCCTCCACGGAAATCAAACTGTGCGTAGTTCTGCTTACATAAAGATTTTTTGGGGAAAATATGGCAATCTAAGTACGAAGCCGCATCCGAATTGGAAAACTTACACATCTGCCCAGATGCGTAGTTCGGAATTACATCATAAAAGATAAAAAAACCTAAAGTATTGCAATATTTTGACCGAATCCGAAAGGGATTGCCTACTTATCCTGTTGCCATTCCAGGAACCAGGTCAGAAGTAGTTCAAACTTTACATAAAAGGGAAAGTGGGAAATTCTTATATCAATGCAACCAAACTCGATGTGAGTTACTACGTATCCCGCCTTGGGATTCAGGTCACGCGTAGTTCGCATTACATCAAAGATTACATTCAAAACCATGCTAACTTGTGATTGCTTCAGACATAGTATCTTTTGACGGCATCTGCGTTGATTGCTTTTGGCCAAACTTGACCATCCATTTCTGCCAGAATCAGTGCTCCTCCGGATAAAACCCGATGAACCACATATGGACCTTGCCAATTCGGTGCAAATTTGCCCCTTGCTTCTTCTTGATTAGGAAAGATCTTTTTTAACACCAATTGCCCCGGTTTGAAGTCTCTCACTCTCACTTTCTTGCCAAAAAACTTGATCATGCGATTTTGGTAAAGTTGCCCATGACAAATTGCATTCATTCTTTTCTCATCAATAAACATCAACTGTTCACATCTGATTTTCACCCATTCAGCATTTTCTAACTCAGCTTCTTGAATGATTCTTAAAGAAGGAATTTCTACTTTCGCGGGCAAGACTGCTTCTGTGCCATACACCAAAAAGATAGGGAGTTGCCCCAGTTGAAGTTCTAGTGGTGGTGCGGTACCCAAGAAGTACAAAAGGCAACTTTTCATGCCAATCTCTATAATTATCAATCACCTTGCGGAGAATACGCTTGATGTTCTTATTTGCCGCTTCAACAACTCCATTCATTTGAGGCTGGTATGCAGTAGTGTTGCGATGCGTAATCTTGAAGCTTTCACAAGTTGCTCTCATTAAATCACTATTCAAGTTTGCACCATTATCAGTGATGATTGATTCAGGAACTCCGAATCTACAAATGATATTGTTGCGCACAAAATCTGACACCACTTTCTTGGTTACAGACTTCTGAGAAGTTGCTTCCACCCACTTGGTGAAGTAATCAATAGCCACCAAAATAAAGCGATGCCCATTTGAAGTGGCTGGCTCAATAGGACCAATAACATCCATTCCCCAAGAAACAAAAGGTCAGGGAGAACTCATTGCATGAAGTTCAGAAGGAGGTCTTTTGATCATATCTCCGTGAATTTGACATTAATGGCATTTCCGCACAAACTGAACACAATCAGTTCCCATAGTTAGCCAAAAATAACCTGCTCTCAAGATCTTCTTTGCCAAAACAAAACCATTCATGTGCGGTCCACAAACTCCCGCATGCACTTCCATAAGCAATTTATTGGCTTCAACGGCATCAACACACCTTAAGAATCCTAAGTCTGGGGTCCTCCTATATAGGATTTCACGGCTTAGGAAGAATTGATTTGCTAACCTCCGAATTCTCTTCTTTTGAACACTTGTTGCATTTTCAGGATAACTCCCAACCTTGAGATAATTCTTGATATCAAAATACCAAGGATGGCCATCTCGCTCTTCATCAACTTGAAAATAATAAGCCGGCCTATCATGCAATTCAATTTCAATAGGATCAATATAATTCTTGTCAGGATGCTGGATCATTGAGGATAAAGTTGCCAAAGCATCGGCAAACTCATTTTGAATTCTCGGAACATGCTTGAACTCAATTTTTGCAAACCTTTTGCACAATTCCTGGACACAACGCAAATAAGGAAGAATCTTTGCATTCTTGGTGTTCCACTCGCCTTGTACTTGGTGAATCAGCAAGTCAGAATCCCCGATCACTAAAAGTTCTTGAATGTTCATATCAACTGCCAATCGAAGACCCAAAATGCATGCTTCATATTCAGCCATGTTGTTAGTGCATGGAAATCTGAGCTTGGCCGAAACAGGATAATACTGACCCGTTTCAGAAATTAAGACAGCTCCAATACCAACACCCTTGAAATTTGCTGCTCCGTCAAAGAAAAGACGCCAACCATCATATTCAGAAGAAATGTCCTCACCCAGAAGCAACACTTCTTCATCGGGGAAGTAAGTTTTCAATGGTTCATAGTTGTCATCAACAGGATTTTCAGCTAAATGATCCGCCAATGCTTGTGCCTTCACCGCCTTTTGGGTGACATAAACTATGTCAAATTCACTTAACAGAATCTGCCATTTTGCTAATTTCCCCGTGGGCATAGACTTTTGAAAGATATATTTCAAAGGATCCATCCTCGAGATAAGATAAGTTGTATATGATGAAAGATAGTGCCTTAACCTTTGTGCGGTCCAAGTCAAGGCGCAACAAGTTCGCTCCAAAAGAGTATACTTGGCTTCATAAGGAGTGAACTTCTTGCTTAGATAATAAATGGCTTGCTCCTTCTTTTCGGTCTTGTCATGTTACCCCAAGACACATCCAAATGCATTTTCTGAGACAGACAAATGTAAAATCAATGGTCTTCTAGGTTCAGGAGGAACTAATACAGGCGGATTAGATAGATACTCCTTTCTCCTATCAAAAGCCTTTTGAAAATCTTCCGTCCACTCAATAGCAGCATCTTTCTTCAACAGCTTGATTATCGGTTCACAAATAACCGTGGATTGTGCAATGAAGCGGCTTATGTAATTCAAGCGGCCAAGAAAACTCATCACATCCTTCCGGCTCTTTGGAGGAGGCAAGTCTTGGATAGTCTTGATTTTAGACGGATCCAATTCTATACCCCTCCGGCTTACAATAAAACACAACATCTTACCGGGGGGAACACCAAATACACATTTTGCAGGATTGAGCTTCAAGTTATACCGCCGAAGGCGATTGAAGAACTTCCTCAAATCAGTCAAATGATCTTCTTTCTTCTTTGACTTGATAACAACATCATCCACATAGACTTCAATCTCTTTGTCAATCATATCATGGAAAAGAGTTGTCATTGCTCTCATATATGTTGCCCCAGCATTCTTCAAGCCGAAAGGCATAACTCTATAACAAAATACACCCCAAGGCGTGATGAAAGCGGTCTTTTCAGCATCATCTTCACCCATTAGAATCTGGTGATAACCAGCAAAACAATCGACAAAAGATTGAAGCTCATGTTTTGCACAGCTATCAATAAGGATATGAATATTTGGCAATGGAAAATCATCCTTTGGACTTGCTTTGTTGAGATCACGATAATCCATGAAAACTCTAACTTTAACATCCTTCTTGGGCACCGGCACAATATTTGCTAACCAAGTGGGATATTTGAGAGATCGAATCACCTTAGCGGTCAATTGCTTTTGCACTTCTTCCAAGATTTGTTTGCTTGTGGAAGTTTTGAAGTTTCTCTTATTTTGCTTAATAGGCGGAAATGAAGGATCAGTTGGCAACTTGTGAGTGACAAGATCGGTACTCAAACCGGGCATATCATCATAAGACCAGGAAAAGATGTCTCGATACTCGTTCAACAGTTCAATGTAAGCCCTTCTTTCTTCCGAGGTCAAATGAACACTGATTCTGGTTTCTCTAACATCTTCTGAAGTCCCCAAGTTGATTGACTCGGTTTCTTCCAAGTTAGGGTTTGTCCTGTTCTCAAATTGATCCACTTCCCTTGTTATTTCATCAGGAACAAAATCTTCATCAAATTCCCCGACGTTCAGTGCATCATTACCAGTTTGTTCAGTTGTTTCATTATATGTCATAAGCAAAGTTTCGGCAGTTTTGTTAAATGGAATGCTGAAACAGAAACAAACATTAATCAAAAGCGTAAAATAAAGTAAATAATTAAAGCATAGCAAAATAATAATAGGGAATGCAGTGCATTTTATTTGTTTCAAAAGTCTAATTTAGGGAGGCAATACATTAAAGTAAAACATGCAGAATGTAAACAAGTTATTTTGAAAAGAGATAAACATAAACCGAAGGCAAAACACAGTTCAGGGCCTCAATCTGACTGTGATGCCAAAATAAACTAGTGAGTTCATTCACCAAGTCTCTTCCACTGGGACACAGGTCCAATTGGCCATCGGATCCTTTGCCTCAGCATTCTGTACAGGTGATTCCTCAGCATAGTCTTCAATAATAACACCGCATTCCCAATCATCACTCAGAAACAAATTACCAACTCCTTCAATCAAATCTGGTATAATGACTTCTGGTGCCTTGACAAATGACTGATTTAGCAATGGCAAAGGCATTGGAATGACAATGTCTGGCTTCTTTGTTTTGAACTTGGCCTTATCCGCTTCTTCCTTGGTTGGACAATAACCCAAACCGAAAGTACCCAGATTCCTGGGCAAGCAAATGGGTTCAGTAATGCCATTCAGATTTGCTCCCAATCCCAAGCCAGGTTTGAAACCGTTCCTTAACATTTCCACAGCAATCATCTTGGGGACTTTGGGTAGGGTACCTCTCTTCGAATCATCATTAGATGCTCGGGTCATATTCATCAGCTCAACAGTGTGAAAAGTAGTCCCATCAAGCTCAGTGGCATTGTCTACCATAGGAATTGTGGTGCTAGCATGCAGGGGGCTGTTTCCCTCGCCCTTAACCACTACTTCTTCGCTATCCCATATGAATTTCATGCTTTGATGCAAAGTGGAAGGGACGGCTCCGGCCATGTGGATCCAAGGTCTTCCCAGTAGCATATTATAGGTAGACGGGATGTCGAACAGTTGAAACTCCACAGAGAAGTTCACAGGACCTATTTGCAGATCAAGATCGACCTCTCCTAGGGTGCACCTTTGAGCCCCATCAGGAGCCCTTGCTTTCACATTACTTTGTCTGATTTTACCAGTGTCAATTCTGAGTTCCTTCAGGGTTGCTAACGGACATATGTTGAGCCCAGAACCACCATCGATCAACACCTGCCCGACAAATTTGTCCCTATATTTAACAATAATATGCAAGGCTTTGTTGTGTCCAAGACCCTCGGGTGGAAGCTCTTCATTGAAGAAGGACACCTTGTGAGATTCTAAGATTTGGCCAACCAAGACGGCCAAGCTCTCACCCATGGTCTCAGCAAGCACCTCTACTTCCTTGAGCACTTTCAGCAATGCATTTCTATGTGTTTCAGAGCTCATCAGTAGAGCCATGATGGATATCCGGGAAGGAGTTTTCTTTAAATGCTCCGGAATAGAGTAGTCTTTCGAAAGCATTTTCCTCCAGAAGTCCTCAGCCTCAGTGTCAGTCACTTTCCTTACAATGCCCTCCTTTTCCCCAAGGCCTTGACCTAACTTCAGAGGCGTATAGCATCTACCGGATCTGGTCATGCCTTGTGCAGCAGCAACAACAACGGTTACCTTCCCACTTCCGATAGGCACTTCAGAATACTTCCAAGGAACCTTCTTGCTATCATATTGAAGGGGGGAGGCAAGCATAACAGTGACAGTGGGCCTTGGGATACCAGCTTGCACCAGAATGGGAGCTCTAACCTGCACAGATATTTTGGTCTCGTTGGCAACCCTCACATTGCTAACGGGAACAATGGTTCCTTTCAAATCGAACCCCTCATAAAGGGAAATGACATTGACAGCATTGTTTCCATAGGCAGGAAGAGGATTATCTTGCACATTTGGTTGAGTTCCAGTAAGCTGAATAGTGCCTGATTTGATCAAAGCTTCGACTTTATCCTTGAAGGCATAACATCTTTCAATATCATGGCCCGCAGCCCCAGAATGATAAGTACAACGTTTGTTAGCATCATACCACCTTGGAGGAGGATTTGGAGTGTTATCAGGAACGGGCTCTACAACACCGGCGCTTCTCAGTCTTTCAAACAATTGACCGTAGGATTCAGCTATAGGAGTATAGGTTTTGGGTGCTCTCCTTTCATAGCTTTGGTTAGGTCCTTGCACATTTGGACGGATAGGAGCACGGGGTTGGTAATTTTGTTGGCGAGGAGGGTATTGTTGTGGTGCTGGTGCTCGTGGCGGATAACAACTGGGTTGTGCTTGGTAGACATAATATAGAGCGAGAGGAATTTGAAAGTGACTAGGGTAATTTGGGAGTGGCGCACTTGGGTAAGGAGGAGGAATATTTGGGTAAGGAGGGGGTGCATTTGGGTAATGAGGAGGGGCATTTTGGTAAGTAGGGTAGGTAGGTTGATTATCAAAGTTCAGCCTTCTAGCTGGGCGGCGGTCAATGTCTGCAACAACAGCTGTGACTTCTTCCTTCTTCTCTCTTCTTCTAGAGTTGTTTGGGCAAGCTTGAGCATTTTGGGCACTTAACTTCATTTCAGCAAAGCTCACAACCCGACCAGATTTGATGCCTTCTTCCACTATCTCTCCCATTGTAAGAAGTTCAGCATAAGGTGCGCTCATCATAGGGAGCATATGCATGTAATAAGAGTCATCTTGAGCACTAATGAAGTACTTCACCATGTCCTTCTCGGTCATCGGGGGTTGTACCCGTGCTGCCCGTTCACGCCATCTCAGGGCATATTCTCTAAAAGTTTCTGTCGGTTTCTTCTTCAAGTTGGCTAGGGTTATGAGGTCAGGGACCATCGCAACATTGTATTCAAACTGCTTCGTGAAATCATCGGCTATATCATCAAACTCATGCCACTTGCTTATATCCTGTCTTGCAAACCACTCAGCAGCAATGCCTTCTAGATTATGACTGAATTAAGCCATCAGAAGTTCCTCTTTGCCTCCCGCAACCCTCATTCTGTTGAGATACTTGCTCAAATGAGCAAATGGGTCACCATGACCATCATACATATCAAAATTTGGCACTTTAAACCCGGGAGGAGGAGTAATGTCAGGGTAGAGATAAAGGCTGCGGTAGGAGGCGCCTTGACGTTTCTTAGTCACCTGCAAATCCTTGATAGATTGCTGCATGATTTTCATCGCTTGGATTATCTCCTCTAGCCCACTTGCCTTTCCCTGTTTTTCCACAGTTATAGGCACTTCATTCTATGGCGCATAGTCTATGAAGTCCACATTCTTACCGTTAGGGTCATGCTCATAATTCTGCGTCTCGGGATATCCCTGTCTTGGATCATTGGCGTTTGGAGGAGCAACGGCTACATCAATAGGCGCTTGAGATTGTGGAGGACAGGGAGTGTCTTTGGCAGGCAAATATTGGTAGTGAGGAGGAGTGGGGTCGTTAGGATATGGATAATATGGAGGATAACCAGCATGTTGGGTATTTTGCTGAGCGGGCGGGGTATTTTGACTAACTTGTGTGCAGTTTGGTGGTGGCATTTGGTTGAGTGGGTTGCTTTGATATGTGGGTGTATTATGAATATGATTGGCATTTGAATGTGCGTTTTGAGGGGCTTGCCTTTTAATCGTTGCTAGCTCATCACTCAACACCTGTATCTGCTTAGTCAGATTTAGAATAAGGTCATCTTGAGCAAGGATGATGTTTCCCCTTGAAGATCCGGGGGGTTTCAAGAGTCTTGTCACTGAGAGTGGGAGGCTGATCCTCGATACCAGACATTGTCGAATTCTGTTATGTATATCAATGTGTAGAGAAGTCTTTGGATCAGCCCAATCAGCACAAATCAAACTTCAATTTGGGAATAAGCAAAACAAAAGAAAAATTCAAAAGGTAACTGTGTTAGTTTGCATGTTGTTGGTAACATTTGGATACAATCACATAGTGCGCGTCACGTAGCGCTTTTGCATTTTAAACGAGCGATAAATTAAGGCATGTGGCAACCACAAGTAATGTGCGTAAAAATAAAATGCGGACGCGTCCTACCCTATAGGGTGCCTCTTTGTGCTAGAGGTAAGCCTAATCGCGCAAATTGCATACACATGTGGATATTATAATGATAAAAACCGTTTGCCAATACAACATTCAGGAAGTGAGTAAATACTCATAACTGTTAGGAATAAACCGAGTCTCAAAACATAAAGTCATGATAATAACAAAATATCAAAGTAGTATGGGGAAAAGCTTCAAGCTTTTACATGGGGATAAAAAGGGTCATAAAACATAAAAGATAAATTCTGCAACTACTTCAGGAATCAGCAATAATCATCAGCATTCAGCAATATCCTTAGGCAGATGGCCTTTCACGATAAAACCGGTTTGTGGCATGAAGATACCCTGAATATCCTGGGTAATGGCTAACTTGGTCAAACATCAGATCATCCAATGTGGTTATGGGCCGGAGGTGAAGGTGAGAATGCCTTTCAGCTTCTTTGTCAACAAAACCAGTCTGCTCCCAAGGACTTGCTTCTATCTCCCTAATGCCATAGATGTGCCTTGCCCATGCATAAAACTCAGGAGAACATGGTGGGTTTTGATCTCGACGAATCAATTCTCTTTCTAAGCAAGCCCAGTCATTACAGATGTTCATTGCTTCAGGAATTGTGTAATCAGATGCTTCATATTCGACTTCAGACTCCCGCATACCGGCAATGAGTGCGATGGACTATAATAACCCGAATTGCCTCATCACACGGATCGGAGCGTAAGGCTGGATGCTCCTGAACCCGATCAACTTGATATAATACCGGTCGGGACTCTTCAAGCGAACCTCCCGATTGCTAATCCATGAATAATTCTAGTGAATGTCCTCCCCACTTAAACCCTTTAGATCATCATACCAATCTTGAGCAGTGTGATGACGTTTGAAACCTTCCATTCTTGCATAGTGTGTGGCGATTCGGTTTTAATTTTGAGGAATCAAATCATCCCATTGCCCTCGATCGTGTAGATGCTCAATAACCCATAGTTGCAAAAGAAGATTGCAACCAAAGAAGCATCCCTTTCTAAAGACAGAGCACTCAGTCAAAGAGTACAACATATCAGCGAGGATCATGGGCACTAGAGTTGTTTGCCTCCTATTTATTCCATCGAATACTTATTTCACCACAGTACTGAGACGGATATCAATTGCATCATAACCACACGGGAATACCAAAGTACCGAGTAGTGCTAACACAAAAACCTTAGGTCTAAGCTTCTCCCACTTTGCCTTATTGCAATCAAATTCTTTTGTGTGTGCGCTAAAAGAGCTCGCTCTTCCAAAGCACTGAAACAAATATTCTAGAGAGATCGTTCCATGACTCTTCGCTACCAATGATGGAACATATTTCAATTCGAACATATTGCAAAACTTCTTCGGGCATTTGGCCTTAGGCACAATGATCTCACAATCTTCCAAGGTCAAACCTGTAAAGCCTACGATCTCTTCTAAAGTCGGGCACAACTCAAAGTCAGGGAAGCAGAAAACACCCGCTTCACCATCCCATAATTCTACTCAGGCTCTAATAAGGCCCTTGTCACCCTGGATATGCATCAATGAAACCAGATTTCTAGGTTTCCTTATAATCTGAGCACCGTACTCCCCTTTGATGTTATTCCACCAATCTTTTAGAATTTTTGGTGGAGTGGTGATCATTTGGATGTCTCGATGCTTAGGAAAAAGGTGGGCTGAATCCATATCTACAAAACAATAAAAAGACAACATGAGGTTTTCCCAAATTTGACATGGCAAAGGGCAGTGTCGTTGGGTTTCAATAACCCATCAACAAAAAGGGCGGTTTCTTAATTCCTGGAAATGGTACCAAGGACCGGGTCCAAACTAAGGTGTATATGCATGCATGACCTAATCTCCTTCTAAGAGTGGGCTAACGGCTGAGGCTGACTCGACCTATACGGGATAAACCTGGCCCCATAAACCAGTAAAACCGGCCAT
Organism: Petunia x hybrida; assembly: GCA_037355625.1. NCBI lineage: Eukaryota > Viridiplantae > Streptophyta > Magnoliopsida > Solanales > Solanaceae > Petunia > Petunia x hybrida. The sequence goes on along the minus strand of JBBBVM010000018.1, from coordinate 5,399,808 downwards.
GACAAAACTAGGAAAACCATACCCCAACTAACTTTGGTGACACGAAAAAAATTCAAAGAGTTAGGAAGGACAATGCCCTTCCTGTATTATTGCCCGTCACGCGGGCCCCCTGTGATAAAATCGAGGAGATGAAAGAGAATTGACAGGCTCCATGAGGGAGGAAATATGAACGGAATGCAGACTATGCACAAATAAAACATGCTTCAATACATTCATTCACAACAATAAATTCTACACATACTAGTTTAGGCATGCAAATAATAAAAGAGTTAAACTACGCATGCATACAATCAACACGTATATAAATAAAGCATATTCGTAAAAATCTTTTTGTTAGAACCATTTGCGTGTCCCCAGCGGAGTCGCCATGTTGTTGAACCCTCCCGAAAAAAATAAATGCATAACAAGTATGCATCGGGATGTAATTTCAACAAATTCGGACTTCAAAAGGTTTCTTTGGAGTCGCCACCTAATTTAAGGATTATTAGGAACCTATGGTTAACTAATGAGTGCAATTTATTCTTTATTTAAAAGAAATTAAATTAAAATTAGAGATTCTTAGGTAAGTGGTTCTATTAAATTCGAAAGAAGGTCCCTTGCGGAAGCACTTTCGAAAATCCGCTAAAAGCGGTTAATCCGGCGATTTTCACGAATTATTAGGATAATAACTTGATTTGTAAAACTAGATAAAGTAATAAATATATAAATAAGGTAAATGAATAAATGGTTAATTAAGTGGTTAGATAATCGGACAAGTAAATAAGTAAGGCAAGTGAATAATTGCTTAACTAATTAATTAGTTGATAATAAATAGATAGAATAAAGAATTAATTGATTAGTTAATTAAATGGATAATTAAATATATATAATTGTAGATAACAGATAAATAAATTATTACCCAGATAATTAATGAATGAATAGCTTCCTTTGTTATGTTATATAAGATAGGGATTAAGCCCAATTGCTTGCTTAGATTAAATAATAAATGGATAAATAATTGTATAGATAAAATAAGAAGAGATCAATTACTTCTCTTAATAAGTTAAGTAAAAATAAGTAATGAGTGAATAGATAAACCAATATTAGTTAATTGAATAATTGATTAAATAATCCAAACATCGTTAAGTGAATAAATGAGTTGTTGATTAAATAGCTAGGCAATTAATAGTAGACTATCAAATGATCAATGAATTAAATTATTTAAAACAATTAATTGACACAATTGATTAATGAACAAATTAACTAAACGATAATTGACAAATTAAGTAATTAATTGACTAATTAACCGTATTATAATTAAATAGACAAGTAAATACAATATCAATGCATATCAATTATTATTATTATTATTTAAAAATAGGCATTAAGGGAAAGCGTCATTTTAATTGTATTTTATTTTTGCACTCATTAATTAACAAATAGTTCGCAATTTCTAAATTAATTGGCAGGTTCCAAAGAAAACGATACAAATGATTCAATAAAACTACTATAAGTATTCACAAGGAAATTTATTTCACAAAATTCTATCTTAGTCCGATTTCAGGGATCCTAAAACATGCTTTTCTAAAGGGGATAGGAGAGAGAGAGTTTAGAAGATAGAACCCGGATAGAAAGCTTAATTCGAGCCCTGTATTTCACAAGGTTTTTATTTTTTTCTTTCCTTTTACATTTTCGGGGATATCAAGACCCGAAAATGCGGAGCGTATCAAATAACTTCCCAATGCACGTAGCCATCCCAGTTCGTGAGTTTAGCAACTCGATCCCAAGATTCATGCAAAATAGACAAGAGATAAGGAATTAGCAAATTACTCATAAAATTATTTAATTTTCAAATACCAAACAAATTGTAGCTTGGGTAGCACTTTACTTGTATCACATAATCAAAAGCATTGGCAATAGGCTAGATATTTTATGTTACTTTGAGAATTCATTAACAAACAATGCCCTTTTACTTTGAATTTACCCCCCAGATCCCAGAAATGAACTTAACAGATCATTCTAAGTTTTATTGACAAATGAAATAGGATGCCAAAACTGATCCTTGTTTATCTCAAAACAGACAGACAGATAATTAGATCGTAAACGGGTGATAAGGCTCTGCTTCTTAGCATTTAACTAACTGATAGAAACATAATGCACCACACCTACTTTAAAAGATCAAATCCAGGCATTATAGGACCAATTCCTATACGTCAAACAAACTCCCTCACTACAGCCACCTATACACTCCTGCAAACTAACCTGAAACTCACCAATACTCCTCCGAAAACAACTGCGCATACCATTAACATTCCACCTGCACACGCAAACACATACACCTGCATACACACACTCTCTTTCACCTGCACACACACACACTTGCCTGCACATAGCAGCACATCTGAACAGACCATAGAGCACTCCCCTGTACTAATCTACAATATCCCTAAATTCCCTGAGCCTGCACTTAAGCGAAAGACCTATTTCCTTCCAACTAAACTAACTGCACTTAATTCTTCCCTGAACCAACATCGCCCTACGGCCTGAATGGCTACCAAAATTAGGCCTGCACATGCCTACACAAACCTGAGTCCTACAAAACCCAAAATCAACAAAAGCTCTATCACACATACACACCTCGCCTGCTGAGTAGCCTGGAACAAGAGCAAGCACCCTCAGCTCTTCTCTTACACTACTACACCTACTCCAAGTCTTCATATACGCACACAATACCTGGATAACCAACAACAGCCTTCAAATATCTTCCTTCTCCTGAAGCTACTCTCCCTGCCTCTACTACTTAACAACCAGGAAACAACTAGCTACCAGCCTACCTCTCACTCACAGGCCACTTGACAATCTAGACTCCTTAACTACCTGAAACAACAACATCATGATAACTTGATCTCCTCCCAAACAACTATCTGCATCCAACCAGACCTGAAACCACCCTAGAACTACCAGCCACCTCTGGGAACAGCTGCTACTACCTGACCATCCAAACAGCCTACCTAAAGCAAACCTGCAACCCCTCTAAACCATTAGCACCTGAACTTATCAGCACCTCGACTCAATCAGCCCCTGAACTAGTTTCTGCAACCACTCCTTTCAACTCCTCTCACTAGCTACCAGCTCCATCACACACACCTGCATATTCCATCTAATAACAGCCCCTAATTCCTCCTTCATAGACCCCTGCACTCCCTGAACAAACCATAATAGACCCACTGCATACACACATATACATCAGCCTGAACTCCTCTAACACCTTCACCACAGATGCCCTGAGAATTTCAAACAAAAAAAAAAGGGCATGAAGCACCCTTCAAGCAGCCAGAGATAACAACAAACTCACTATAAACTTCCCCCACTCACTTACAGCAAAACAAGAGCTAGATTAGACTCCCTAAGCCAACCTGCTACACATACATCACCAGACACTAACTCCTCCACTTCCCTGCCTTCTTGGACCTAAAACTCCCTTTGATACACCTGCTCCTACTAAAAAAAAAAAAAAAATCCAACAGAACCACCAATTAAATCCAGCAAGAGACAACTCCACTAGCTCCCTCCCTGAACCCATCCTCACAGACCACTTCAATACTAAACCTCCCAGCACCAAAAAAAAGACTTAAAACAATAACAGAAGGAAGCAGGGAAGTTAGGGAAAATGCACAGTAGGAGGGACTAAAACGGGCTTAGACAAAACCAGAAACTTAAGACTAGGTTAAAGCTTCATTTTCAAACCTCATTGATGTCAAGATAAACTTATCCAGTGAGAAGCAAACATACAATCATTTCTTTTGTAAACTTACAATTTCCAAAGATTCAAACTTTAGGCTAGGTAAGCTCTACATAGGATTCGTACTAGTTGTATTATTTCAATTTAGAAAGAGAATAGTTATGGGTTATCTATAGTTTAAAACTTCAAATGAAACTGAAGGCTATTGTCTAAATGAGAAACAAACACATACTTGCTAAAAGAAAACTTGAACACATTGATTTTCATGTTTTAAATGTAATGAAGCAAACAACAACAATAAATCAAAAGAAAAAGCAAGCATTACCTGTTTTAAAGCAGTGAACAGGAGTGAGGGTTCGGGAAAATAGCGGCTCGAACGAGCGACGAGCAACGTAAACGACTCGAACACCAAAGCGACAAACCAAAATTTTGAAGCCAAGACAAAACAAGAAAATACTAGTATTATGCTCTCTTTTTTTTAAACGTATAAAACTGAGCCCAATCTATATAAACTTTTGCTTTCCTTTTGTAAACTAGTTGCGGCTGTTTTTCATATCCAATTTTCTAACACCTTTGCAAGTAATCAAACAGCATATATATAAAAGAAAAATTAGGGTTTTGACCTAGAATGAAAAGACTATTATATCCTTACCTACTCCTTTTCTAACGTTCGGATTTCAACCTTTTATGTAAGCACTTGAAAAGAAAAAATCAAAAATCAAAAGGAATTCGAGTCAAATCGAATATTCCCTTTCGATTCTGATTTTTTGAATTCAAAGCTTGCTTAGCTTTCGATCCGCGCCCTTGATGATCAAGAGGAGTAGAAACCGACGGTTTAGATTGGATTTTATCACAGTGGGGTCGCGGTTTTGGGGGGAAACGAAAGGGGTCGAGTTGAATGGGATTTTTTCCATGTTGAGGAAGACATGGGAAGTGAGGACTGGGTTTGGGTGTGGCTGGAAATGGCAATGGAGAGGGTGACGACGATTTTTGGGGAGAGGATTAGGGTTTCGGGATGGAATTGGGGGAAAGGGGGTAAGCTGATATGTTGTGTATGTGTGTATAGGTGAGAGTGGGCCGGGTTTGGGGTATTGGGCTAGCGGGATGTGGGACAAATGGTGTTGTGTATATATATGTATATAGATTTTACGTAAGTAAGCTGAAATTGGGAACTATTGAAAATTTAACCCCTTTTTTTATAAGTTAAAGCCATTATGGGGTTGCTCAAAATAGGCTTGATTTTAACTTGCGACGATTTTGGATTCTACTTTGAAATTAATTAATGATCCTTAACTCAATTTTAATCAATTAATTTTAATTTTAATTTTATTTTAATAATTGGTTTTTACTTAAAATAATTAGTCGCTAATTAAATCTCGGGACGAAATTGGGTGTCAACAACTGCTCATTCATAAGGTTCTGCTGCTCAGCCTTTGTTCTTGCACACAAAGCCTCTCACGATCTGACTTTTCTTGATTTGCTCTATTGAGATGTCTTTTGTGCGTAATGATTCTGGCCAAATTAACTTTTATATATAAGAGTTTGACTTAGCCAGATCCAACTAAGTTTAGAATTCCTTTTCCACTTTGGAATCTGTTTCAAACAAGGTTTATCCATATTGCCTTATTTAAAATCTAAGTTAATTTGCCTTAGTTTCAATCCTTTTTCGTTTAGAACCGCGTCTCTTTTAGCACCGTTACTTGCTTCTTCTTTTCCCGATAGGATTGAACTTTGACTCCAACTGTTCTCTTTCTCCTATTTCAACTCTGACTCGATTAACCTGTTGAACAGCTTAGCCTTCTTACTTCACCTGTGAACCTTTTCATGGTCCACTTAGCACCAGGTCCTTTGTCATCTTCAAAACTCATTCTTCAACAAATTCCCCCTTTATGATAATCACAAACAATGTTGTCTTACCGAGGGTACATAAGCACAAAAACCTGTAAAAATTTCAAACACTAACTACGAACCAGGGTAATACAGTTAGGCTAAAATAGGTCACAAAATATACAATGAACTAACAACAACTAACTTCCCCCTTTTGGCATCATCGAAAAGTTTCACAGTTGTAAGAACCTGCTCAACTTAGATTAAGTCTAGTTGACTCTAGTGCCAAAGGCAGCTAGCCAACCTTTAAACATCAGGAACCTGTTTTAGACAATAAATACTAGCAAGGTAGGATATTTATATCAACATAAGAGCCAAACCGGCTTAAAAACATCCAAACATCATTCAAATATTACAAACCAAAATATAATATTGTCTTAAAACCAGGCCATATAAAGAACCAAAGAGGGGACTTGAAAAGGAACTGGTTCAGAATTTGGGAATATCAGGGATGTTAAAGTGAGCAAGCAACAAGGCAAGGTGACGCGAGTTTCCTTCAGGTTCACGCTGCAGCTCCACATCCAGCCTAGTGTTTTCAGCATTCATCCAGGCCAGCTCATCATTTTTCCTTTCAAGCTGCCTCTTGAACCCCTCAATCCTCCTGTCCATTCTAGCGTTCCTTCTTTCCTCAGCATCCTCCTCCACATGCTCTGGTTCATCAGCAGGTTCACCATCCAACACATAGTCACACGACTTCAGAATTTTCCTCCCAAACACGTCATTGTGATCTGGCTCAGTCCACTTTCCAACAGGCACCCCAAAGAAATCAAATACTTTGCTCAGTAGAAACCCATAGACTAACGCTGTTTACCCAACCCCATGTCAGCTACCCTACCAATGTGCTTGATCATCACTTCAGGTAGATTAATATGAACCTCACGATCTAGCAGGTCCATATAGGTCATATCCAGAAAGTTGGCCTTACAGCGTCTCTCCGACCTCTGCAACAGATTCTTCGGCACAAATTCAAATAGCAACTGGTAGAAGGGTTGCATTACCTTTTTCTTAACTTGCGTTTCCCTTGCTAGCCTAGGTCTCTTTGCAAATTTTTGGGTCACCTCCAAAGCAGACACACCATCTCCTCTAGCCGGCCACGAGTTCCTCATGGACTCACTATAGCCCTGAGAAGGAAAACCCAAAATCTCACCAAGCTCCACACAATCAAACTTGATCACCAGACCCTTGACTATAGTTGTCACTATCCCCCCACTTACTGTGCAATTTGAGTAAAATTCTCGAACCTCTTGCTCTCTCAGCTGTCTAGTTCGATCACTGAACAGGTTCAACCAACCCTGAGCATTCAGCTTAGCACCAATCTGAGTCATCCCTTCCAGCTCTAGGTCAGTGAGAATTTTACCCTTCACCAATGGCAAACCTCTAAAGTAAGCCAGTCTCCTTTTCTTGTCTTCCTTGTCATCACCAATTACCAACTTTGTCTTAGAACCTCTCCTACGTACCTCAGGGTCCTCCACAATCCTCCCCTGCTGCTCTCAAATAGAACCACGAGTAGCAGGTCTCCTAGCATGACTCATCGTCTTCCTACTGCTTTCTCCCATACCCTCAGCATCACCAGAACTTCCAATTTTAGAACTACCCACAACTTCTCCTCCCTTCACCAACCTTCATTTCTTCACTGTTTGTTTCTGTTCCTGAACCATAGGCCTTTTACCCAATCTCTTCTGTTCCTCCACCACCACAACATCAGTCTCACTGGAGGAACTTTCACTAGCTTGAAGAGTGGGATTGGCCTCAGGAAACACAGTATTCTAAGGTTCTGTAAAACCTACACCCTCTACATTCTCTTCCACATAATCATCAATATCTCTCAGATCTGCATCATCACCTGCCACAGAACCAGAGAACAAACCAGGTTCTTTCTCAGGTTCCTTAGTAGGTTCAGCAGATTTTTCCTCTCCTTTGTCACTAATGGTCTTTTCTACCACAGAAACTGGCTCAGGAATAGGTTCCTCGACAGTCTTTCCGGTTTCTTTTTCAACTAAACCACCCCCTGTATCAACGACCTTTTCTTTTTCCAGTTTTTCTACAACCTCCTTCTCCTTAACATTTACTTCAGCCACTACATGCTCTCCTAAATCTACAGGTTCAGAAGGTAAACTAGCTTCTAAAATAACAGTACCAGTAGGAGAACTAGGGTTTACCTTTTCAGTTTCTTGACGATTTTCTTGAACCATTTCAATGACCTCTTCATCCGTACCAGCAACTGAAACACTTTCCCTCTTACTAGTTGCTTCCTCCGTCAACTTTTTCTGCCTCAATTTCGCGAACTTCTTCTCCATCGCTACGGAGCGACTCGTGGCTAGTTGCTTTGCCTTTTGATTTAGTTTAGAAATTTTGTGTTTAGGAGAAGAGAGTTGTGAATCAATTTTGGAACTGGTCGACATTTTAGAGAGAGAAGAAAAAGTTTAGAGAAATTTTTCTTTACACCGATAGAAACAATGTTTCTCTGATCGCTTAAGGAATAGAGAAGGGTATAGGGCATATTGAGAAGGGGAACGGGTGATGGGATGTGAAAAAGCTGTTACCACATTATTACGTCTAGGAGCTGATGCCAGCAGGTTCAAAGAATTTGAATTTAAACATTTATCACTAATCCGGTGCCAAGTGAGGATAATTAGTAACAGATTGGCCGCGTAAGACAAATATTATACTCAGTAAGTAAGATAGAATGTGTACCTGAATGTCCATACACTAGTTTCTTCAATAATATCCTTTGTTTCAAAGTTTTGCTAGCATCTAAGTCATGAAAATAGGTTCCAAACAGGTCAGCAAGCAAAACAATTAAGTTTCAATTATAGAATCAACTAAACAAAGTTAAGCTAGGTAAAACAAGGAAAATTCAATAGCCAATTATTGGGAGAACTAGGTGCTGGCTCGTTCAGTGTATCTTGGACATCCCTAACTCAAGCATGTTCTTTTCAAATTGTACCCTGTTCAATGCCTTAGTGAAGATATCAGCAATTTGATCCTCAGTCCTGCAAAAGTTAAGAGTAATTAGGTCTTTCTCAACACTGTCCCTTAAAAAGTGATGCCTAATATCAATGTGCTTTGCTCTCTTGTGATGGATCAGGCTCTTTGCTATGTTGACTGCACTGGTATTGTCACAAAAGATTGGAACTGGTCCACACTTGATTCAGAAGTCCTCCAACTGCTGCTTGATCCATAATAGTTGTGACCAACATAGAGCAGCTGCTACATATTCAGCCTCAACTGTTGATAATGCCACTGAATTTTTGTTCTTTGTAGCCCATGAAACTAAATAAGGACCTAGGAAGTGTGCCATCCCAGATGTACTTTTCCTATCCACTAAGTGACCAACATAGTCAGCATCAACATACCCAACTAGATCAAAACTACCACATTTTGGGTACCATAATCCAAGATCTTGAGTCCCTTTTAAATATCTCAAGATTCTCTTGACTGCAGTTAAATGTGACTCCTTTGGTTTTGACTGGAACCTTGCGCACAACCCCATACTATAAACAATGTCTGGACGACTTACGGTTAAATATAGTAGAGAACCAATCATCCCTCTGTACTTAGTTTCATCAATTGAAGCACCAGTTTCATCCAGATCTATCTTCGTTCCAGGAGTATGGGTGTGTTCATATCCTTAGCAGATTTCATATCATACTTCCTTAAAAGCTATTTGATGTACTTCTGCTGATGGATCATTGTGCCTTCCTGAGTTTGCTCGATTTGTAAGCCTAAGAAGAAATTCAGCTCACCCATCATACTCATCTCAAATTCACTTCCCATCAGGTCGGCAAACTCCTTGCAAAGGTTCTCATTAGTAGCTCCAAAGATGATATCGTCTACATATACTTGAACTATTAGCAAGTCCTTAGCTTTCTTCCTTAAAAATAAAGTATTGTCTATTTTACCTCTTGTAAAACCATTCTTCAATAAGAACCCAGATAATCTTTCATACCAAGCCCTAGGAGCCTGTTTCAAACCATATAGTGCCTTGTCAAGTTTGTAGACATGATCAGGAAACTCTGTACTTTCAAATGCAGGTGGTTGAAATACGTACACCTCTTCATTCAGATAACCATTAAGGAATGCACTCTTCACGTTCATCTGGTATAGCTTAAACTCCATGTAAGCTGCAAAGGCAATAAGCATTCTAATGGCTTCCATTCTAGCAACAGGTGCGAAGGTTTCATCATATCAATTCCTTCTTCTTGACTATATCCTTGAACCACCAGTCTTGTCTTATTCTTTGTCACTATGCCATGTTCATCCAGCTTGTTTCTAAAGACCCATTTAGTACCAATGATGGACCTGTCCACTGGTCGAGGGACCAGGTGCCATACCATTCTTTGTTCAAACTGATGAAGTTCCTCTTGCATAGCAATCACCCAGTCTGGATCCTCAAGTGCTTCTCGTACATTCATAGGTTCTATTGAGGACAGAAACACAAAGAATGCACATAAATTCTTTAAAGCTCCTCTAGTAACATTTCCAGTATTCAAATCAGACATGAGGTTCTCTAGTGGATGAGAGCTTTGATACTTCCAAAGTTTAGGTTGAATCTGCTGAGTAGTGTTTTTAGGAGGAGCTGAGTCATCTAAGTCCTCTTCATCTTGCTCTTCAGTTCCCCCTGTCTGATTGCCTTCTAGTTCCCCCTGAGTTTGATCTTTATCTTCATGATTATTTTTAACCCCATTCAGATTTGAGGGTCTTCAGCAGGTTCATCTCTTGCAAGACCAATCTCCTGATCATCATCTTCTTGTCTGTTTGAGATAGCTTTAGATTCATCAAATAGCACATGCACACTTTCTTCTACACTCAAGGTCCTCTTGTTGAACACTTTATAAGCTTTACTTTGTGAAGAATATCTCAAAAAGATGGCTTCATCACTTTTTGCATCAAACTTCCCTAGAGGTTCTTTCCCATTGTCATGCACGAAACACTTGCACCCAAAGGCTCTGAGATGTGCAATATTAGGTTTCCCGCCTCTAATCAACTCATAGGGAGTTTTCTCTAATAAAGGACGGATAGAACAACGATTCACTAAGTAGCAAGCAGTGTTGACTGCTTCAGCCCAAAAAATCTTTGATAGACCCCTTGACAACAACATGGTTCTAGCCATGTCCTCTAAGGACATGTTCTTACTTTCAACAACACCATTCTGCTGAGGGGTCCTAGGTGCATAGAAGTTGTGATCCACACCATGTTTATTGCAATACTCTGCAAACTTAGTATTCTCAAACTCCTTTCCATGGTCGGACCTTATACTCGCTAGTTGAAGCCCCAGTTTCTTCTGATTAAATCTAACCCAGTCCTCGAACAGATCATATGCTTCATCTTTAGATCTAAGGAACAGGGTCCATGTGTATATGGAGTAGTCATCAACAATTACTATTACGAACCTCTTACCTCCTCTACTCCTTGCCCTCATTGGTCCACACAAATCCATGTGAACCAACTCAAGTGGTTTAGACATACTAACCACTTTCTTTGACTTGAATGAAGATCTTACATGTTTCCCCCTCACACATGCATCACAGATCTTGATGTCATTGAACCTCTTGCTTGGCATTCCACGAACCAGGTCCTTTGACACCAACTTATTCAATTGAGTCAAGCTTGCGTGTCCTAATCTCTTGTGCCACAACTGACTATCATCCTCGAGCACATTCAGACAAGTCAAATTGTTCTCAGGAAGGGAACCTAATGTTGCCTTGTACATATTATTCGCCTGTTTCCCTTCCATTATCACTTCACTAGTCTGCAGGTTCTTTACAGTACAACCTACAGATGTGAAACTTACTAGATTTCCTCTATCACATAGTTGAGAGATACTTAGAAGATTGTGCCTCAATCCATTCACACAGAGTACATTGTCAATAGCATGATTGAGGGATCGCCCAACTTTTCCAATACCAATAATTTCACCGCTCTTGCCTCCTCCAAAAGCCACACTACCCCCTTGAAATGCTGCGAGTAAGAAAAAGTTTCTTCTATCTCCTGTCATGTGCCTGGAACACCCACTATCAAGAATCCAGCTTGGATTGTTCCATCTCACTCCAGCCTGCAAAAGAAAATCAAGGGTTAGTAACAGGAACCCAGACAAGCTTGGGTCCCTTTTTGTTATAGAATGGATGAATCAAACCTTTTCTAGCCCAGTAAGGTAAACTTGATTTTTTATTCCTTTTTACTGCTCCTTTTGTAATACTGCATTCGTTCTTCATATGACCAGTCTTACCATACAAGAAGCAGAGTTTGTTGCAAGAAAGTCCTAAATATTTACTATTAGGGATCAAAGCAGGTAAAGGTTTCCTATGACCTAATCCAGTTTTACCTCTATTATAATTTGCACGCAACCAATTCAAAGCTTCAGAAGACTTGTTCTATTTGGTGAGTCTGGTGAGCTCATAGTTAGCTTTTTCAACCTTTTCCTAAAGGACCCGGTTCTTCTCAGTTTCCTGATGTAGAACCTATTTTTTCTTTTTAAGCTCAGCTTCAAGGTTGATTTGAGTCTCACTAACTCATTGCTTACCAGATACTTCTTTCAGTTTTTGATTTTCAAGTTCAAGTGCAGAAACTTTTGTTTGCTCACTAAGCACCTGTTCCTTTAATTGACGACTTTCCAATTCGAGGGTTGAGAATTTCTATTTTATTTCAAAAACTTGAGCTTCACTAGCAGTTAATTCCTTTTTAAGATCAGATTTAGCTTTTTCCAAGTTTTTATTTTTCATTAAAAAATCAGACACAAGCGACATTAGTTTGTCCTTCTCAGAAAGTACTAGTTCCTTCTCAGTCCTCAAATTTTCAATGCCTTCAATTAAAGTCAGAGCAAGCAAATTCAGTTCCCTAGGGGAGCATGTATGAAGTCCAGTTTTCAGTGCATCGAGACTTACCTCATGTGGATCGTCAGTAGAAGGTCCATCATCAATAGCCATAAGTGCCAATAGAGAGTCATCTTCTGGTTCTTCTTCTTCTTCATCTTCATCACTTTCGCTTTTAGAAGGTTCCCATGTTGGACAACTCAGACTTTTTACTATGCTATTCTCACCAGGAATGACATTGATTGACCCTTCATTTGACTTTTCTTCATCGCAGATGCTATCTAGTACATCCCAGATTTCCTTTGCGGTGGAGCACTTGGAAAAACGTGTATAGTCATTAAATCCCAGTCCACACTGAAGAATCTTCATAGCTTCTGCATTCATCTGAAGGAGTCTGAAGTCACTTTCACTAAATTCTTCTACAGGTTTTTGAACTTTATTCCCTGATGCATAAATCTTAGTGGGAATCATAAGACCATTCCTAGTAATATCCATAACTGATAATTCTTTATCTGTAGAAAGGTTTCCATCCTAAACTTCCAGAATTTGTAGTGTTGACTGTTGAAATATGGAGGCTTACTGATAGAGTGTCCTACGGGCATGAACAGTGGTGCACTCATTGTTCAGATCCTTCTCAAGATGTTAATCTTTATTCGAGAGAACACGCTCTGATTCCACTTGTTACACTTGGTACATCAACGTAAAACACAAGAGGGGGTGAATAGTGTCCTTACCCGATTTTTAAATCCTAAAACTTGCCTTTAATTTTTATCACCTAACTTACAAAGAACCAGGTTCTTTGCAAGTTTCACCTATTTATGAAACTTAAACTTAGTGCGGAAACGTAAGTAACACAGAGATTTTTACGTGGAAAAATCCTTGCTCAAGGGATAAAAACCCACGACCCAAACTCTTGGGATTTCAACTCTGCCACTAAAGGAAAACCCGAGCAAGTTTTAGACTACAACGTAATGTAATCAAGGAACTAGCCCTTCCTAGTACCTAGAACCTTCCGAGCCACATGCTAGCTTGTAAGGTTGCCTCTACTTCACCAAAAGAGTAACCTCTACTATATGCTTCTAAACAAGCTGATAGATTACAACTCGATAGCCTATAACAAAAACTAAAACAGCAGACTTAACTATGTAACTGTTCCTTCGTAAGGTTCTGCTGCTCAGCCTTTGTTCTTGCACACAAAGCCTCTCACGATCTGACTGTTCTTGATTTGCTCTATTGAGATGTCTTTTGTGCGTAATGATTCTGGCCAAATTAACTTATATATATAGGAGTTTGACTTAGCCGGATCCAACTAAGTTTAGAACTCCTTTTCCACTTTGGAATCTGTTTCAAAAAGGTTTACCCATATTGCATTATTTAAAACCTAAGTTAATTTGCCTTAGTTTCCAATCCTTTTTTGTTTAGAAACCGCGTCTCTTTTAGTACCGTTACTTGCTTCTTCTTTTCTTAATAGGATTGGAACTTTGACTCCAGCTGTTCTCTTTCGCCTTCTTCAACTCTGACTCGATTAACTCGTTGAACAGCTTAGTCTTTTAACTTCACCTGTTGACTTTTTCATGGTCCACTTAGCACCAGGTCCTTTGTCATATTCAAAACTCATTCTTCAACAGATATCAGGACTCCTGCTGATAAGAGAGATCAAAGTTTGTGTTGTGAGTTTCACCCGGGCTACGGTCACCGCACCGAGGACTGCAAAGCCTTGCGCCTCAAGTTGGAGCATTTGCTTAAGAAGGGCATTCTTGCTGAATTCCTCACTGATAAGGGAAAGGAAAACTATACAAAGAACCGAGGTGATGGACAACCACCTCGGGTACCACCCCCTGAAAGAGTTGTGAATGTGATCACCGAGAGTCAGAGGTGAATGAAGTGAACTTTGCCGCTGCCAAGAAGTTTGCAAAGTTGTCGATTACTATGGAGAAAAGAACTCGAGTTGGAGGCTCGGGAAAGGAAATTTTGTTCGACGAAGATAACTGTGATGGGATGATGTTTCCCCATCACGATGCTTTGGTCATCATGCTTAGGATAAACGACTCGGATTTCAAACGAGTCTTGATCGACCCCGGTAGCTCTATCAACATAATCAGCTATGAGGCCGTAAAAAAGATGTGGTTAAAAGGAGAAGTTATCCCAAAAGAAATTGTGTTGACTAGCTTCAACAATTAAACCAAAAAGATGATGGGCGAAATCACGCTCAAAACTTACGCCGAATGGGTTTGCAAGGAAACACTGTTTCAAATTCTGCCCGAGGACATGGCATATAATGTGATCCTTGGTAGACCATGGATTCATTCCATCCACTCTCCACCAAGTCATCAAATTCCCTACCCCATGGTGAGTTCGTTCGATCAAAGGAGAACAATGAGTAGCAAGAGAATGCTATTCAATTGCGCTGAAAAGTGGATTCGTCCCGTCAGGACCAAAGAAATAGCAACCAATGCAACCAGAATCAAATGAATAAGGAGGGTCAAGTTTCCAAGATGACCCCCAATGAGCAGTGGAGAAGATCCCGGTATGCGTTCAAGAACCTCAGAAGCAAAAACCCGAGGATTCAACTATTGAGAAGTTAGAGTCTTTCACATTATCGAAAGATTTTCTAGAGAGAAAAGTGTTTGTCGGCTCGAAGTTGGACCCAGAGTCGAAGAGAGATATAATCGAAGTCTTGAAGTCCAACAATGATTACTTTGCTTGGTCCCATTAAGATATGGTCGATATCGATCTGGAGATCATGACCCATAAATTGAATGTGGATCCATGTTTTACCCCGGTAAAACAAAAGAAAAGGCCACACGCCGGTGTTAAAAAGAAAGCAATCAAGGATGAAAATATGAAACTGCAAGAGAATGGTTTCATAAGAGAGATGAAGTACCCCGAATGGCTGGCTAATGTCGTTGTTGTGCCCAAAAAGAATGGCAAGTGGAGAATGTGTGTGGATTATATAAATCTATACAAAGCTTGCCCCAAGGACTCTTATCTACTGCCACAGATCGACAGGTTAATAGACTCCACGGCTGGACATAAACTAGTAACCTTTTTGGATGCTTACTCGGGGTATAATCAAATTCTCATGGACCCGAAGGATTAAAAAAAGACCTCGTTCATCACTGACCGAGGTACCTTCTGCTACACGGTAATGCCCTTCGGTCTGAATAACGCTGGGGCAACATACCAAAGGCTAGTGTGTCACATGTTCAAATATTACATTGGAAAGTCTATGGAAGTTTACATAGATGATATGCTGATAAATATGTTCGGATGGAGGACCACCTAAGCCATTTGAGAGAAGCCTTCGCTGTTCTAAGTCAATACAACATGAAGCTGAACTCTAAAAAATGTGCCTTCGGCGTGAGTTCGGGCAAATTTTTGGGATTCATAGTCTCTGAGCGTGGGATTGAAGCCAATCCAGACAAGATCAGAGCTATTGAGAAAATCCTCGATGAGCTAACCGGAGTGAAGAAAGTTCAGCGCCTGACTGGCCGAGTCGCTGCTTTGCGTAGATTTATATCAAGATCATCGGAGCAATGCCACAAATTCTTCTCAGTTCTAAGGAAGAACAATCACTTCGAGTGGTCACCAGAGTGTAAAGAAGCGCTGAAGGAGTTAAAATGCTATTTGGCTAATGCGTCGTTGCTCGCCAAGCCAAAGGATGGAGAAACATTGCTAGTTTACCTGGCTGTGTCTGAGGTGTCCGTCCGCGCTGTGTTGGTTCGGGAAGAGGATAGCAAGAAGCAACCTATCTACTATGTGAGCAAAACACTCTTCGACACTGTAACCAGGTACCATCACTTGGAAAAACTAGCACTTGCTTTAATTGTTACTACTCGGAAGCTACGACCCTATTTTCAATATCATCCAATAGCAGTAGTTACCACCATCCCTCTAAGAAGTATACTGCATAAACCGGAGTTATCAGGGAGGTTATCTAAATTGGCAGTAGGATTAAGTGAATATGATATTACCTATCAACCCCGAACAGCCATTAAATCCCAAGTCTTGGTTGACTTCGTGGCTGACTTTAGTGTTTGGATCTTACCCGAAGCTGAAAGGGAGAACTTGATGTCGAAGGGATCGACTTCAGAATTATGGGTACTCTACACCGATGGGGCGACTAATTCTAAGGGTTCGGGATTAGGCATAGTGTTGATAGCACCCATTGGAGAGAAAGTCAGGCACTCAGTTCGGTTAAAAAAAGTGACCAACAATGAGGCCGAATACGAAGTGGCCTTAGCAGGCTTGGAGTTGGCCAAAGAGATGGGGGTAGAAAGTGTTGAATTAAGGTGCGATTCGCAGGTTGTGGTAAACCAAGTGCTCGGTGAATATACGGCCCGTGAGCCCAGAATGCAGCAATTCTTGATCCGAGCACAAAAAATCTTGGCTCAATTCCAAGAATGGCGAGTCAAACCAGTACTTCGAGAAGAAAATGTTGAAGCCGATGCCTTAGCAAACTTGGGTTTGGCAGTGGACGAAGAACACTCGGGGACTGATTCAGTGGTTCGGTTGCTTTCTGTACAGATGAGGGAAATGAAATTAGAAATCAACTCGGTGGACCACAAATAGGACTGGCAAAGTAAGTTTATCTCTTGCTTTGACTCGGGGACTCTTCCCCAAGATAAGAAAGAAGGAAAGAAATTAAGGACTCAAGCGTCTTCATACTCAATGATTTTGGGAAAACTATATAGAAGACTGTACAATGACCCGATGGCCAAATGCTTGGGTCCGGATGAAGCTAGATATGTGATGGCAGAAGTACACAAGGGCGAGTGTGGGAACCACTCGGGGGGAAAATCCTTAGTGTGAAAATTACTTCGAGCTGGGTACTATTGGCCCACCATCAGCGCAGACACAAAGGCCTTCCTAAAAAGATGTGATAAGTGTCAGCGCCACGCCCGAATGATTCATCAGCAAGCTGAACCTTTACATTCGGTCTTGTCACCATGGCCCTTCATGAAGTGGGGAATGGATATCATTGGCCCCTTACTGAAGGGAAAAGGAGGTGTCTGGTTTATTCTTGTTTTGACCGACTACTTCACAAAGTAGGTGGAAGAAAGAGCTTTCACCGAGGTTAGAAAGAAGGAGGTAATCGATTTTATCAAGAAGAACATCATCTACAGGTTCGGTGTCCCAAAGGAGATCACTTGTGACAACGGTCCACAGTTCATGGGTGCAGCTATCACTGATTTCATTAAGCAATAGGGAATAAAGAGAATAATGTCGACTCCCTACCACCCAAGTGCCAATGGACAAGCTTGCCACTCACCTGTTAGCCTCAACCGTTAACCCACTCTTAGATAGAGCTTTTAGGAGCATGCATGCATTTACACCTTAGTCTGGACCCGGTCCTTGGTACCGCCTCCATAGTTAGGAAACCGCTTTTACGTCAGCGGGTTCTTGAAACCGAATGACAATGCATATTATGTGCTGCGTGATAACGAAACCTCAGTCCTAGCCATGTTTTGAGCAAAATCGGATTAAGAATTTTGTCTCCTATTTTGTCTTTTAGGTTAGAAAGTGGAAGAATTTAGCAGAATCTGTGTGATCATAGTAGTCCACGGAGAATTCGACATCATAGTGCAGAATTTTGTGAAAAAGACAGAAGTATAGTCTGGGGAAAGTTAGGCAGATTTGGTTGGTTTGTATTTTGGAGATGGCTTGGTGTAGTGAGATCTAAGAGGCGAAGCCCCTGCTGTCTTTAAAAGGATCAGTGGGGTCCCTCTCGTGAATGGCTTTGCGTGTGTGCAGGCCTATGTTGATTATCCAGCTGCAACTTTATAAAATTGAAGTATGGTTGTTGCATACTAGGAGAGCGAAGCCCCCTGTGTCTTTGAATGACCAGTGGGGTCCCTTCTTGAAGACCAGTGCGGTCTCGGCTACCTAGGAAACTGAGAGGCTTGATCAAAGCTGAGGACCAGTGAGGAGCCCTATGAACAAGGTCTGTGAGCCTTGCAAAACCTAGGAAGCTGAGAGGCTTGTCCAAAGCCAAGGACCAGTGAGGTTTTATTTGTAAAAGATCAATTGGAACCTTTTATGATTTGCAGTCTGGTATTGTAAAGGCAGTTGGAAATCTCACCCTCTGGATGTTGCAAATAATTGGGAGTTGTGCTTGGAGGAGTGTGGATGTTTACAAAAGGTGCATGGGGATTGTTTCCGGTTTTAGGCATTTGGGTTTAGAATTTTGTGCAGATGTTGTGAGAGCATGAGCTGTATTAGAATTTCGAGTTGATACCAACTTTTGGAAGTTAGTTGGGATAACGAAATTGCAGTGTCAAGGCGGAGAGATGATTGTTATCGATTATTGTTATTATTTATTGCTTACTCTAAGTCTGAATTGCTCAGAACTGGCATGAACTATTTTTCGTTACCACTTGTTTATGCGATTAGGCTTACCTCTAGCACAAAGAGGTACCTTACAGGGTAGAACACGCCCGCATTTTCATTTACGCTCAACTAATTGTGATTGCCACATGTCAAACTTGTTTAAAATGCAAAGCGCTACGTGACGCGCGCTACGTGATTGTGTGCATTATGCCAATGATCTGGAAACTAACATAGTTACCTTTTGAATTTTTCCTTTTGTTTTGATTATCCCCCAAAAGAGAGAGTTTGATTCGTGTTGACTCCCGAGTTGGTTAAGCGTCTAATCCAAAGTGAAGCAGAAAATGACTGATTTGACCGGTAATCAGACTGGTATCCCTGCATCTTCTAATGAGCAAGCAGTTGTTGTTCCTGATGAACAAATTGCTAGAATGGCTAAGCAGATTGAATGTATGCAAGCTGAACTAGAGAGAATGAAAGGGTCGATCCACCAAAAAGCGCCAGCCGTGCTATCAACTCTGAACCCCAATGTTGAAACTGCCAATCCAAACGCGCCTTTAAATTCCAGTGTCGTTCATATGCTTGCACCAGTTAACAACATCCCGAATGCATTCATTAACCAGAACAACTTGCCTCACTATCAATATTTACCTGCCAAAGATACTCCTCGTCCTCCACAATCCAAAGCACCCTCGTCCTCCACAATCCAAAGCACCCATTGAGGTGCCCATAACTGTAGAAAAGCAGGGAAAGACAGTTGAGCAAAAGGAGATAATCCAAATGATGAAAATCATGCAGCAATCCATCAAGGATTTGCATGTGTCTAGAGGACGTCAAAGCATCTCCTATCGCAATCTTTATCTATACCCTGACATTACTCTTCCTCCCATTTGTTCATTTGACCAAATATCTCAACCGAATGAGGGTTGCGGGAGGTAAAGATGAACTTCTGATGGCCTTCTCCGGTCATAGTCTGGAAGGTATTGCTGCTGAATGGTTTGCAAGACAGGATATAAGCAAGTGGCGTGAGTTTGATGACATAGCTAGTGATTTTATAAAGCAGTTTGAGTACAATGTCGAGATGGCTCCTGACCTTATAACCTTGTCCAATCTGAAGAAGAAACCAACAGAAACCTTTAGGGAATACGCACTGAGATGGCGAAAACAGGCTGGAAGGGTGCAACCACCAATGACTGAGAAAGACATGGTGAAGTACTTCATCCGAGCCCAAAATGATTCTTATTACATGCACTTGCTCCCTATGATGGGTAAACCCTATTCTGAACTTGTTATGATGAGAAATGGTTGAAGAAGAGATTAAAACGGGGAGAATTGTAAGTTTTGCTACAGTGAAAGCAACTGCGCAAGCCATCCAGACTGGTTCGGGAAATTTAGAGGAAAAAGAGAAGGAAGTTGGCATTATTACTACCAAGAACTCATTATCCCAACCTACTCACCAAAGCAATCAACATCCAGGCTACAATGCTCAACCCGTTTACTACCAGCAATCATTTGGCCACCAATCAGAAATTACCAATTCCCAAGTCCGCACTTTTCAAAATCGCCTAGCCGTACCAAAGCCACGCACTAATCCTGTCAAGAAGACATATAAAACCTACACACCTTTAGCGGAACCTTACAGTCAGCTTTATGAAAGGCTAAGGGCAGCTGGAGTGATTCACCCCATTGCTGATGCAACTCCTAATCCTCTTCCAAAATGGTTCGATGGAACTAAACATTGTACCTATCATTCAGGGGCTCCAGGGCATGACACTGAAAATTGCCACAATCTAAAAAATGCAGTTGAAACTCTAATCCAAGAAGGTTCGATTCAACTCATTGGGAATACACCTGCTGATAATAACCCTTTATTAGATGATGAGTATGGCATACACTTGATATCAGTTGATGAGGCTGAAAAATGGACCATTGCGATCCCAAGGAGCCAAACAACAAAGAAGAGCTCTCGAACTTACAAAGTCGGGAGGACCAAAAGCTTTCAACACAGAGGACAAATCAAGACAAACCCAAACTGGGGCAGATTTTATTGAAGAAATTTTGTTGCCAAAGAAAGTAAAGTAAATCCCTAGACAATATCAAATCAAGAGCAATCAAGAGATACTAAATTTGACAAGCGGCAAAATCAGTATTTTCATTTCAATATAATTTTCTATGTAATGCGAACTACGCGTAACCTGATTCCTAAGGCGGGATACGTAAGCAACTCACATAGAGCTCGGTTACACTAGCGTAGGATTCCCCTATTTCCTCTTTTATGTAATTCTGAACTACTTTTGGTCTGATTCCTGGAATGGCAATAGGATAAGTAAGCAATCCACATCGGACTCGATCGAATTATTGTAATTCTTCGGGCCTGTTTATCTTTGATGATGTAATTCCAAACTACGCATCTGGGCAGATGTGTAGGAATTCCAATTCGGATTTGGCTTCGTACTTAGATTGCCATATTCCCTAAAGCTTTATGTTAGCAGAACTACGCACGGTCTGATTCCCAAGGAGGGATACGTAGGCGCTCTCAAGGGCTCGACTCTATAATATTAAAATTTTAGTTTCCCCTTAAAAGCCAACTGGGGCAAATTTTGCAAAATAAGTTGAAAATTTGAAAGATAGCAACTGGGGCAGATTTTGCAAAGCGAGTTGAAGGCGTAAAGATCATAACTGGGGCAGATTTTGCAAAAGCCGTATTCGCTTGACAAAGATAAATTGGCGAAGTTTCGAGAGTTATTTTGAGGGATAATGCAGAATTGCAAAGATAAAGGACGTTCAATATGTTCAATATATGTCACCATCTAAAATACGAGAGAGTTCATTAGCCAAGTCTCAAAAGACGGATCACAAATCTAGGCAGACTGAGAAAAGGAAGCAGTTGCAGGATGAAGGCTCGAGTCAGCATGAATCAAACGCTTCACACTCCCTCCCAAAACTAACAATTTTTCTTTGAGTGCAGGAATTCTCAAAAGCAGCAAAATGAGGAAAATTTGCAACCATTTTGTCATACACATTGGACAATGTTGCCAGGATAATCAACCGAGATTGGAAGCGTTATTTGATTCATCGCATACGCGAAACGATTTTATTTTTTTTCTCTATTTTGCCCTTGCTTAATCAAAACCTTATTGCTTTATTAACAACTTTACTTTACTCTTTGCAGGAATTAAGCATTAACTTCAGTTTTACTCAAGAGCAACACTCAACCCTTTATGGCCATTTATTTTACAAGTATCAACATCAAGTCTATTGGTGACAACCGAAGACATCACTTTATTGTCATTATTTACCATAGACAATCGGTGATATTATTTTGACAAAATTGTTATCAAAACTTGTCATAGACACTTGATTGAGGTATCATTGGTACAGCAGACCATCAAGGATGTTATTATCAAAGACCGTGAGTTTTTATATTGGATCAATGGTATTATTTCAATGGCCTTCTATTTTAGATTTACTGTACACAATCGGTGGTATTATTCTAATGGCCTTCTTGTATTGGAATCATCGTACACAAATTGATGGTATTATTCCAATGATTTTCTTATATTGGATCAATCCTATAATTGGTGGTTTTGTTCCAATGACTTTTACATCGGATCCATCGTACACAACCGATGATATTATTCCATTGGCTTTCTATATTTGAATCATCATACACAATCGGTGGTATTATTCCAAGCTTTCAATATTGGAATCATCGTACCAATGACCTTTTATTATTCCAATGGCTTTCTTATATTGGATAAATCATATACAATTGGTGGTTTTATTCCAATGGCCTTTTATATCGGATTTATCGCATACAATCAGTTGCATTATCTCCACGGTTTTATTATGACGGCTTTGTTATCAAGTCTATCGTATACAATCGAAGACATTATTATTGAAGCCTACCATAGACAATTGGAGCCCTCTTATGAAGTCTACCGTAAACAATCGGAGACATCACATTTACCAAATCTACCGTACACAATCGGAGGCGTGGTTCTTTATCAAGTCTATCGTATACAATCGAAGCTTATTATGAAGCCTATCGTAGACAATCGAAGGCGCTATTGTTATAGAGCCTACTGTAAACAATCGGGGGCCTCATTATGAAGTCTATCTTAAACAATCGAAGATGTCATCATCATTTAAAGCCTACCATAAACAATTGGAGGCCTTTTATGAAGCCTATCGTAGACAATCGAAGGCGCCTTTTTATGAAGCCTACCGTAAACAATCGGGGCCTCATTATGAAGTCTATCATAAACAGTCGAAGACGTCATTATCATTTAAAGCCTTCCATAAACAATTGGAGGCCTTTTATGAAGCCTATCGTAGACAATCGAAGGCGCTATTGTTATGGAGCTTACCGTAAATAATTGGGGGCCTCGTTATGAAGTCTATCGTAAACAATCGAAGACGTCACTATCATTTGAAGCCTACTATAAACAATTGGAGGCATTTATATGAAGCCTATCGTAGACAATCGAAGGCGCTATTGTTATGAATCCTACCATAGACAATTGGAGGCCTATCGTAAACAATCGAAGGCGCTATTGTTAGGAGTCCTACCTTAGACAACTGGAGACTCGATCATGAGTCATTGCCGAAAGGCGGCATTTTTATCCTTATATTTTATTTAAGTCTACTTTATGTTTCTATGGATTGAAGTCCTTTATTGTTTTATTTTCAGTCTACCAACGGCCCTGAAGTCATCTTGCCTCACAAAGCCGGATTTCTTATAATTGATTGGAGATGAGCTTGTCATCGACATTGAAACCAGCATCTACAAATTTTATTCATTATCTATTTCTTACTCCATTTATTGAGCCTTATTTGCAGTTACACGCTTACCGTTTGTCGAGTTTATTACAGGATATTAGCAGCACCGCAGCAGCATTTGGAGCATAACGTGGAACTCTTTCTTAGCAGTGAACTGGGGCGATCGTTGATATGAGCTAGACTCGTCAACGAGGATCTGAAGAATCGCACTCGAACTAGCAAGTCTATCCTAATCTTTCATTTCGAATTTTAGGGTCTCAATTTGGTTTCTTTTCTATTCGTGCGTCTTTTCTGCCAATCGTGCGAGTCTTCGTATCTAAGCGTCGTCGAACTACATATGGCCTAATTCTCTTTCAGCCCGAGATATGTAGGCAACTCAGAAACCGGAGTTCGGCCATGTCCATAAGCCTCGCACTTTGGTCCTTGGAATCAAAGTCCTTGGTTTTATCGTGACAAAATTGGTTTCTCGTCAATTTCTTTACCCTGAAAACTCTTTCATCCTTTTTCGGGTAAAGAGGGGCAGCTGTTGACACCCAATTTTGTCCCGGTCATGTTAATTAAAGTCTAATTATTCTAAATTAAAATTAATTTTTGAAAATTCAAAGTAATTGAGTTAAAATTTAAGGAAAAAAAGGCTGAAATTGTAAGATGCAACCTAATATTGGCCAACCCGTGCAAAATCCCTATTTTACTCAAAATCCTAAATCAAAATCCCTAATCAGCCCACCCCAATTCAGAGAACCCTTTACCCGTTTTCACAAAATCCCTGACCCGCGCCCAGATTCCCCCCAAAAATTTCAAAATAAATCCACCAAAAATTGATGGTCCCCTCTCCAGCTAGTCAAATTCGTACCAAGGACCTTATCCATTACAGCCCGTTGGAGGGTCATTTGGGTATTTTCATATAGCTCGAGGAAACCCTAATCTCTGGCCATAAATTTCCCTTTTGATTTCAGTTTTGGGGGGCAGAGGAAATAATATGGAAAGAATCGGGTAGAGCTAAGCAAAAATGGAGGATTTTTAGGCAGCCGTTAATGGAGTAAAGGGTATTGAGCATCAGCAGAAAAGGGAGTTAAAAGTTCAAAAAGAGGCAGAGCATAACACACCAACATACAGAGATACATGTCTTTTCCTAGTCTGTAAGTTTATAAACTAAACACAGTGTCACTATTTCGGTTGATTTTGGTTGTGTCGTCGCCTCGCCATCTCGTTTGATCGCTTCTTCGTAAGTTGAGTCGTCGACCTCGCTCGAGTCGGCGACCTTGTCCGAGTCGCATTCTTCTGATCGACCCCAGCTCGCTGCTCCACAAGAGGTAATAAACTACATCTTTATCGTTCTTATAACTCGCTTGAAAACATAGTCTGCTTGTGATATTTATTCAAGTTTTGTGTAAATATTATTTATGTAGCACTCAATTTTCTGCGTATATGTTGTTACTAGTTGGAGATTTGTTTACTGGCTTGATGTCATTTTGTTATAGTTAAAGTAATTATTTGTTGTTCAGAAGATAAATTGAGGAAACGAGTTTTGTTTCTCCTAGTTCTATGGTTTAAAAAATATCGGGTTAAAAGTTGAATTTTGTTTATGGTTTTTTAATCAAATGAAGGATAAGTACTATTTTCCTTTAGTTTTCATTCAAAACTAACCATGTTAACACTAAAATTTCCATCTAGAACCATGTTAAGATTAGATTCTTGTCTTGAAACTGATCTAAAACCGTGATTGAACACATCTCTTTTCTGTTCTTATCATAGTTCGTAAGCTCAGTCCCCTGATGTTCATGGATGTAGTCTGTGGCTTCTAGCAGGGGTTAAATCTTAGTCTTTATAATCTAAAGTATGTGTGAACCCTTTTCTTTACTGATGTCTTCTAAAGTGCTCTAAACTCAGTTGGTCATATGCACTCCTCTGAGCTAAAATTCTGGTTGGTTATGTCCCTGTTTCCCTTGTTCATATGTCTTAAAATGCTTTAGTTCCCTGTTGGTATCCCCTAGTTGTTCTTGCCTTTAGAACTGAGGATGTGATTGAGGGCTGTGGTCTCAGGGAGCCTGTGGGGAGTTGTGTGTATGCAATATATGTATGTGTGCTGGGGTCTGGTAAGGTTCAGGGAGGCTGTAGTAAGTAGAGGGAGTTCAGGGGTCTTGTTTAGTATTCTGTGAGGCATGTAGGCAGTGAGGGAGTATAGGTGTTCAGGTAGGGAGTCTGGAGCTGCAATCAGTGGGTTCAGGGAGTGTAGTTTAGGCCAGTGTTAGGTCCAGGGATTTTTATTTTGGGTTTGGCTTTGATAGTGCAGCAGTTTAGAGTGCCTGCAAGTAGTTCTGGAGGTTTGTAGGAGTTTAAATAGGGTTTTTGGTGCCTGTAGCAATAGAGGGATGTTCAGGTAGTCTATAGAAGCTTCAGGTGGTTGGGGGCTGGAGTGTTATGTTTCTGTGAGGTTCTTTTGAGGGGTTAGTTGTCTGCTTGGTCCGGTTATGGTTTTCTAGAAGCTATAAGGCAGTGAGAATGGCTGCAAGCATGTGTTTGCTCTTTAGGTTTTTCTTTCTTGAACTCTCTGGTGTTCCCTAGTTCAGTTTCTTGGTTATTTGTTTGTTAAGTTATTCTCCGGAGTATAGAGCTTGTAATTGTTTCCTAGAAATAGTTTTGAAAGTATTCTTATTCTTCAGTTATTCCTGGTATCCTTTAGGATATGTTTTAGCTGCTTTGCTTTCCATATCTGCCCAGTTTCTTCCTGTTTCCCGGGGCATTTTGGTAGTATGTTCTCTTTTTTGTCTAAGTCTGCCTGCTGAATTGAAATAGGCAGTAAGCCAGCTTCCATACTTGTTCTTCCTCCCTTTATTGATTGGTTTAAATTTTCTTAGAATTGTTCTTGAGGTATAGATGGTCCCTTTAGGCTTGAATTGTCAAGAAGAGTCAGTGCTAAGCTAAGTTTTAATCTGGTAGCTCTGCAGCAGTTTATTTGGTGTAGTCCAGCATATGTGTGAATAGTATTCAGTCCAGGTTGTTTTCCTGTTTCTCTATGTTACTGCAGCTGTTGTGCTAAGTGCTGCAGTCCCTCTTTTTGTTGTTCTTTTGTCTCTGCTCAGTTTATCTTCAGGCAGTCAGATTTGGTGCTAAAGTTTGTCTCTATGAATTTTAGTTTGATGTATAGAATGGTATTGAGAAGAATCTAACTTTGAATCGTTGTTTAGAGGGCTTAAGAGTTAATTTTGATTGCATGATATATAATAGCATGTTATGAGAATTATTCAGTTTGCTAATTGTGTCTGATGACAAAATTTGTGAAGAATATTTTAAGCATGAAAAAAAATTTATAATATGATTTGTCTTTCGGACAAAGTCTTAAAGATCTTACCATTTTTGACATAAGCAGGGATTTCATTTATTTTTGTCAAGTTATCTGCTTAGTATTTTCTTTAAATTTACAGTTCAGCCCAGGAAAGTGTCCGTGTTTTTTTATTTTTTTTGTATGTATGGATCTGTTATACTTTGGTTGGATTGGTATTGTAATGAAAAGTTTTTTCTTTTACAAGCTGGTAATGCAACTCTAGACACCTTTGTTAGCAATTTAGCACAGGACCTTTTAGGTGTTCTAAGTGATTAAATTTGTCTCTTTTAATCTTTATATGATGATGTATTGGAACTGTTTCAAAATTATTCTTTCGAAGTGATCCATACAGGTAAAATTGGAGTTTAGTGAAGGAATTCTAATGACGCAGTCATGTTTCTTGTTTAACAAATGATTGAAGAAGTCTTCTGACTCTTATCTTTGGTTGTTGTTTAAATAATTTAAGGAAAAGATCTCAATTTATTTACTATTGGGTATTGGATTTTTTTTTCACCTTCAGACAAGAATTGTTTTTCTATAAAGTTAATCCTATTGCATTTAAGTAATGAGATATGTTAGGATGTTACTAAGATGTATTCTAGTTGATTTAAATGCGTCAAGGTGTGTGGAAAATCTATGCCTATTTACAGGCTTGGGAGGGAAAGTTCAAACTTACCTCACTTTGAAATGAAAGTTTGTTTTTCTTTATCCATAGCTACTGTTGACAAAAGTTTGGATATGAATAATTGTGTTTCTAAGGAGTGTGAACTTTATTGACATTTGAATTTTAATACTAGGCTATAAAATGTAAATTGTGTAGTTTAGTTCAAGGTTTTAAATTCTCAAACCAGGTTAATTTCTTGAGTTGTCTGCTTATTGGGTTGAGATAATAGTTTATGCTGGTTTGCTTATTTTGTCTGAACTATGTTGGAACCTGTTTCCCTTTTCATTTCCTCCTCTTCACATATTTATCTATAGATCCTAATCTTTATCTTCCTTGTTTCTTGCATGAACGACCTGCTTGAGTTTACTTGCAAAAACTCAACTTATGTGAGCCTGGTGTCTATATATATATATTGGACCAGTTTTCGCATTTGATTGCTTCTGACCCAGAACCAAGATGCTGCCTGTTCATCAAATCTGATGTCTGTAGGAGGGATTTTTCCTGGTTGAGTCCCCATGCCCAAGTCAGCCCTTTAGGCCCAAGTTCATACCTCCTGAAACGAGAATGCAAGATTTGTTACCCAGCCATCTTTTGCACGTGTCTTCAGTTTATAGCCACATTCCGGGTTTTATCTTTTAACTTTTCTCCTCCCATTTCCCCTTTAAAATATTTTATGTAAATTATTGTAGGATATTCTATTTATAAATACATGATTATTTGAGTTATTGCTTTCTTTTATGTTCATTACCTTTAATTTTGAAGTTGTCACTTATTTTGTAAATTGGGGCCGTTTTAGCAAATACGTGTGAATTAAAATATTTTTCATAAATAAGCAATTATGCTTAATGAGCGACTATAAGAAAAGACTTCTATCTTATTGATACGAAGTAGTTTCTTTAAAAAAGTCAAAAGTTATAAAGAAGTTTAATTAACTTCTAAATGTCCCGAAACAACTTTGTAAAAAGCGACTTGAAATCTAAGTTCCATCTTATTGTGAGATACTCGGATTTTAAAGTTGAAATTAAGCAAGTGCCATTTATGCGCTATCACATACGAGTTGGCAAAGAAATTAGGACGATCAAATCGCTCCTTTTTCAAAAGAAAATGCGCTTTTATTTTACTTTATTTTATTTTGAAAAAATATAGTTAAAGCTTTCAAATAAATTGTTAAATCTTTTGAAAACTTACTAAATTTAATTAGTTGAATTAATTAATAGTTCAATTAATTATTTTTAGAAAAAGCGCATAAATAGCACTTGCAAATATTTTGGAAACCTGTCGGATTAACCGTTTTAACGGAATTTCGAAAGTGCCTTAAAAACCTTCTTTCGAAATTAGCAAAACCTCTTACCTTTAGAATCTCTGAAAGAAAGACCGTCTTTTTATAAAAACGGAGTTTTGCACGCATTTGTTTATCTGGTTCCCTGTTTTTTCCTTAAATTGGGTGGCGGCTCCAAAAAACTCCAAAAGCGTTAGTCCATCATGTCGATATTCCTAAATTTAGCCTCTCAGGGGTTAATTTTTTTGGGTGTTCAACAATAATCATAAATATCCTTCTTCATACCTTCCCACCAATATAACTGTCAAAGATCTTGATACATCTTTGCAAATCCAGGGTGAACGAGTACTTGGAGCCATGTGCTTCCTCCAGCACAGTCTGCCTTAACACATCGACCTTGAATATAAAAGATGCACTCGCCAAGTCATAGTACCCCATCATCATCAATAGTGAATTCCTTTCCCTTACTGGTACCTATTACATCTATGAGTTTTCAAAATTTAGAATCTTGATACTGTTTTGCCTTGATATTTTCAATCAAAGATGACTTGGCTTGACACAAGCAAAAAATGTACCTGTAGCTCCCATCTCAAAATGTACTCCACTTCCCTTCAGCTCGTGGATTTCCCTATCAATAGGCCTCCTCATTGGTGCAATGTGCACCAAACTGCCCATGGATTTCCGACTTAACACGTTTGCCACAATGTTAGCCTTGCCCGGGTGATACAATATTGCACAATCATAGTCCTTTAGTAGCTCCACCCATCTTCGTTGTTGTATGTTCAAGTCTTTCTGTTGGAAGATATATTGAAGGCTTTTGTGGTCAGTATAAATCTCACATTTATCACCACATAGAACATGACGCCAAATATTAAGTGCATATATAACTGCGACCATCTCTAGATGATGGGTAGAATAGTTTTGCTCGTACTTCTCAACTGTCTTGAAGCATAAGCTATAACTCGTCATTTTGCATAAGAACCCACCCAAGTCCTACTCGAGAGGCATCCCAATAAACTGTAAAACCTCTAATTCCAGATGGTAAAACTAAAACTGAAGTTGTAGTCAGACAATCCTTCAGTTTCTGAAGCCTCTGCTCGCACGCGTCTGACCATTGAAACTTTACATTCTTTTTGAGTAAATTTAGTCAACGATGCAGCTATCTTTGAGAAATCCTACACAAAACGCCTGTGATACCTTGCAAAACCCAAGAAGCTTCGCACCTCGGATGCGGTAGTTAGCCTTGCCCAGTTCTGTACAGCTTCCATCTTCTTCAGATCAACCAAGATGCCTTCCTCAAATACAATACAACCTAAGAAAGCAACTCTGTCCAACCAGAACTCACGCTTCGAGAACTTAGCATATATCTTATGTTCCTTAAGTGTCTGCAATACCATCCTCAAGTGTTGTTCATGATCTTCATTACTCTTCGAATACACGAGGATGTCATCAATTAAAACAATCACAAATCTTTCCAAATATGGCTTAAACACCATATTCATCATATCCATGAAAGCTACTGGTGTATTTGTCAATCCGAAAGGCATTACCAAGAATTCATAGTGCCCATATCTGGTCCTGAAAGCTGTCTTACATACGTCCTTCCCTTTAATGTGTAATTGATGGTATCCAGATCTTAAGTCAATCTTTGAGAATCTCTTACCACCCTGCAGTTGATCGAACAAGTCATCAATACGTGGTAATGGGTACTTGTTGCGAATTGTGGCTTTATTTAGTTGTCTGTAACCAATGCAAAGCCTCGTGGATCCATCTTTCTTCTTTACGAATAAGACGAGTGCACCCCAAGGTGAAGTTCTAGGTCTTATGAAACCCTTGTCCTACAGATCTTGCAATTGTTCCTTCACCTCTTTCAACTCAGCTGGTGCCATACGGTATGGAGGTATCGATATGGGCTGTGTGCCAATACTAGATCAATACTGAAATAAATTTTGCTAGTAGGAGGCAACCAAGGTAAGTCTTCTGGAAGTTCATTAACTACTAGAATAGTCTCTAAATCTGGTACTACCATCTTCGTATCTCTGACGAATGCCAAAAATCTCTGACAACCTTTGTTCAACATATGAGTTGCAGCCATGAATGATATCAAGTTGTCTGAAGTTGAACCCCATTAACCCTGAAAATTCTTATTCACCCAAGACGTCAAACCGGACTATCTTAGAATGACAATCAACAGTAGCGTGACATGATGCTAGCCAATCCATGACCATAAGCACATCAAAGTCTACCGTGTCTAACTCAATCAAGTCTGCTAATGTGTCATTTCCTTCAACACTGTTTTGAAGTAGTGGTGCACTCGCTCTCCTAATAATGATTTCTTATCCGGTGTTGCAACTTCCAGAGATTTCATTAACAACTAAGGTGGTCGGCCAAACCTCGCGGCGAAATTTGGAGACACATAAGGATAGATGGATCCAGGATCAATTAAAGCTATAGCATCATGTGAACATACCAAGAGTATGCCTGTAATTTTTATGTTAGTTCTCACATGCAAAAAGGGACACACATGAATGAACCAATTTAAGATCAAGTAAAGTAATAACATCATTTAAATACATCATAAGAGTACCTGTAACCACCGTATTGGATGCTTGGGCATATTTCCTACTAATATCAAATGCTCGAGATTGACCTCTCCCAGCCACCCCAGATCCTCTAGAATTAAAATTCTTATTTCCAGCACCTCCGCCTACTGATCCCAAATTATCCCTAGTATTCTAAGGTGTAGAAATGGTTGGTGTAGAATTTGCTGGTACTGAAGCTTAATTGTATACCTTTTTCCAATGTGGGAAATCTTTTCTGAAATGCCCCATATGACC
The DNA here is from genome assembly GCA_037355625.1 of Petunia x hybrida. Taxonomy (NCBI): domain Eukaryota; kingdom Viridiplantae; phylum Streptophyta; class Magnoliopsida; order Solanales; family Solanaceae; genus Petunia; species Petunia x hybrida. Next base: position 5,368,174 of record JBBBVM010000018.1, on the reverse strand, counting down.
ACAATGAAGAAACGCGCCAATCTTTCCCTAACACTCACCTAAATTGGTTCCTATGACAAAAATTGCAAGCAGATATAGGGCCGTTGGCTTGCCCGAACATTGGTGTTGAATTCTTATGACTCTGCCCAGTGGCAGATGCACTGAAAGATGAGTGAACAACAGATGTAGCCCCAGTATTTGCAGTGCTGGGGTGATTCTGCGATCCACTGCCTCGGTTAAAACCAGTACTTCCTTCATAGAACCCTGTGGTCATGGTTCTCTTATTTTGTGCTTTAGTTTATTTATCTTCAATCCATCTATCCTCTACCACTCTAGCAACATCCACAACCTCAGAGTAATTGATGTTGCACTTAGTCAGGTGTGTTGCTAGTGGTTTGAATAGAGCATCCCGTAAACCTCGTATAAAACTTTTAACCCGCATAGTCTCCTTTTCCACCAAGTGTGGATCATACCGGGATAACCGAGTGAACTCTCTATCATACTCATCAACTGAGATCTCTGCAGTCTGCCTTAATCCCTCAAATTGCATTTGTAAACGTATCAAATTTTCTCTAAGGCAGAAATCGATCCATGAATGCTTTAGAGAATTCGTCTCAAGTCAAGCAAGGTGAACCAACAGGACGTCCCTTGTTAAAGGACTTAAACTAGGCCTCAACAATATTTTCTAACTGATACATGGCAAGCTCAACAGATCTCGTGCTGGTACACTCAAGCACATCCAATGCCTTTTGAATTCCATCCAAGAAAAATTGTGGATCTTTTGTCTGACTAACACCTGTGAACATGGGATATTTCAACTTCAAAAAATTTGGAAGCATGTTACCGAAAGTATTCCCTCCATGCATTGCATTTAACCCTGGGTTGTGCTTGAAATATTTCCACCAAACCCTCCACAACTTTATGCAATAGTGTAGAGATCATATCAGCAACATTAGCGGCAACTTGAGGCTGTGGAGGTAGTGGCACCTCACTCTGTCTAGCTGGTGCATCATGACCTCACCTCCTATTCTCTTTACCTAAGTCCAATGGAGCATGAACTGTTCCAGCTGAATCAACTGGTACCTCATCTCTATCTCTCGTGTTGTTCCCAACTCTGACCCTACATGTCTTTTCCATCTTTAATCATAACTAACGTATTAGTATTCTTATTTGGCTCGTCTACAGTAATGACAACTCGTAGTGGTCCTAACTACTAGCAAAAATCACTACGGCAAGTGCCACAATGACGATAGGTGAGGCAGATAGTAAAAGAATATGAGACAGACACATCCTATCCGTCTGTTGCAGAGTCTCGATCATTCTTATGATGCACAACATATACATAATTAAGTCTCTAATATAAATGATGCTCCTTAGTCATACCAAAACTCTAGAGCTCTGATACCACATTGTCACGATCTTATTTAGGGCAGTGATGGGCGCTAAGTAAGACTAAGCCTACCTAGGAAGCCTACACCTTTTCGTGCAGAAAATTTGACAGAGTTTCCCCTGTACCGGGAGCAAACAAAAAATTTTGTACCTGTCAAAAACTAGCCAGAACTAGTCTAATGAACGATTATCACATTATAACACATACATGTAATCTAAAGAACATTCAACACACCAAATTCATGTTGTCTACGATAACAATTAAACTATAGAGTACTTTAGCACTAAGTTTAATCGAAACGACTCCCAAGACTAACTAAGGAGCAAAACTCTAGATTCAAACGAGCTACTAACTTAAATAAGTTAAGGAATAAAATAATAGCCCACGTGAAGTAAATGTGGGGCTTAGTAGATCAATCATCAGCTCTGTCACTCGCTTGACTTAAACTGTCAGCCTCAACTAGCTTATCTGTGGGTGGGGAAAAAGGAAAAGGGTTAGTCACAAAGACTAAGTGAGGAAAACATCAACCATAGCGTTATTAATAAGGACAAAGCATATATAAGAAGTCATGCATAAGTAAAATAATCAAACAGTAATTCCATTGAAGGCATTAAACGGGTTTCTCAATCATTGTATCACATATCTTAATATAGTGGGACGTTCTTGAGCTAGAGTCGAATTTATTTTCTGACACCGTGAGTTATTTTCACGGCCGTTTGACTACACTGTCAGCTGGGTTTCTTTCTAGAGGGTGGACAAGTTCTTTCCAACTAGTGGAGGAAAATACTGTACAGGGTGCACCAGGCCTAACGATTCCAACATTAGATAACAACGATCTCGCTAAGTTAACTCCCACAACAATACTTACTTAATAATACAATATTTCATTTTTGTACTTACTTTCTGACAAGATATCAAATCTCAATATATATAGCAGCTCTCGAGTAAACCAAGGTTTCGAAACATATCAATTTTATCAACAACTCAAGTATCAAAATAACATTCGGATATAACAATATATTTTATACTGGCGCTTGTCCCATGCAATTAATAAAAATAGTATTGATGTAAGAAAATGAGTTCCAAACATGCTATAGCTGAAAGCCAACAATGGAAGATTTTTCACTCACAATACTACCCTTTGTCCCGGACGTGTGCTCCCAGACTATGATTTGCTTATTCCATAATCTAGAATATAGTATCACCATTATGTGTGTTAATTGCAGTGATCAAATGGTAAATGTATTCACTAAGATTCTGAATTAGGTAGTCCGTAGTCACTTGTTTTTGCTATACATATATTTTTGGAACCTGCATACTTTCATAAATTTTTTACACTTAGTTAAGTAACTACTTATGTTGCTATTTCATCTTCCACAACGGCCAGTATTTATAGTTTAGGAAAATGATTGACATCATTTCCTAAACTAAAATTCCATAAACAAATCTTTTTCAAAATGAATCAAAACTCACAAATCATTTAGTTTTTTCCATGTTTCATTCTCCCTTACTTCCTATGATAATTCTCATAGTCAAAATTGTATCTTTCACTAAGAATTACTACTCTGGACAAAGAATTTATGACAAAGACTACCATGACTTAAGTTGTTTGTTATTCTTTCTCTCTTTTCTTTTTTAAACTACAATTTCTATCCCCCACAATAAGAATTTCTCCTTACAAAGGATCATTAAGAAAAATTTATGAACTACTTGTCTAACTTACCTAAGTAAGAAGGAAGATTCTTTATTTTTATTCGTTGCCTTGATCGGTTCCGAAAGCTTGGAATCAATGGAGTACTGTCGTGAACAATCAGCTTTTCAATTTTCTTCTTTCCTTTTCTTTTTAATTGTTAGTTTATTTGTTTTATTTTTAAATAGCTAAGGGCCATCAACTTAGCTAATATTTTAAATGGGCTATGATCCCAATTTCGTGGGTATTATAGTAGGGAAGTATTTTTTTTTAAAAAAAATATAGCAATATTTTACAAGTTTATCAAATGTAGAAATATTTTTATTTATGCTACGAAACATAGCAAAAAATAGAAAACCTTTAAGTTTGCTTCTCCCTCTCCTCTACCTTCATTGCTGCCCATTGTCGCCCGTCGACGATGACTTTTCGTCGTCGTTGTCTCTCCCCCACCCCTATTCACGTCATTCTATTCTCCCCTCCCTCTCTTCATCGCTGCTCCGCTCCAAATCCGGTCTAGACGACGCTGCTCTGTTGTGCGCCACGCTCTCCCAGTCGTTGCTCTGGTCTAGACGGTGCTACTGTGCGCCACCACTTCTCCATGTGGCTGTCATCGTCACCCGAGTTATGGTGGCGACGAATCTGCTATAACAGAGCAGATCTGGTGTTTTCTGGCAACTTACACGGGTGACACTGCTGCTTTGCTCTTCTTTTTTTTTTTTTTGAGAATTTTTCGGTGTGATACGATGGATCTATGGTGGTTATGGTATTTTTTTGGTGGATGTTGATTGTTGGGAATGTATTTCCACTGTATGTATGGTATATACATTGTATAAACATGAATATACACCGGACACACAATGAATATACACATCATATACAATAAATGCATAAAACGTATTTTGGTTTATCTATTTGTATTTGATGTGTATGTGCGCTGTACTGTACATATACAAACCATACACAAAATATACAAATATACAATAATCGTATGAGCATATGCATGCTGTATTTTTATTGTATGCACAGTTTATCACAGTTTATCACTGTCCATGCACACACACACTAAAAAAAAGGCACAAAAATTATTATTTTGGTGGCGACATTCAGGTGGCTGTCATGGGGCGGCGACTGGGGGGTTGTTTGATAGTGTAGAAGGGAATTTATGGTTTTATCACCCTTTTATATATATTTACTATATATTGAAAAATAATGTTGCTATGTTTTGAAAATATGATATTATTGACATATTTACTTTTTAAAAAAAAAATTAGTTTGTATAGTTATGTAAATTGCTCTTCAACATTTGCAAAATCAAGTCCAGTTCGACGTAATCTTTTTCGCAGAGCTAATAGTGGACCACTTTTAAGGCAAAAAATTTCACCGCGTGCCCTCCATAAGGAGTGGTTTTACAAAAATACCCACGCTAACCAATATTTTAGCAAAATACCCGTTTTAGCCTGAAGCCAAGACTTCAAGGTCAAAAAATCTTATAAGTCTTGGCAATTGCCAATACTTCATGGGCAAGTACTGTTTTGCCAATACTTCAAGTTGTATGGCGAGAATGCAGAGAAGAACTGGAACGGGCAAGTCTTGACATACGACCAAGTGCGGCAAGTGTTGCTTTTTGCCAACACTTTAAGGATAAGTGTTGGAAAATAGAGAGGGGTCAAAGGTATGTCTTGGCCTTTGCCAAGACTTACGACCAAGTGCGGCAATGATTGCCTTTTGCCAATACTTGAAGGGATAAGTGTTGATAAACAAAAAGGTATTAAGGTAAGTCTTGGCCCCGACCTAAAAACTTGTCAGAAGTGTTTCCAGAATTTTTTTTATTTAATTTTAATGGGAACATTTTTGCAAAACCCCTGTTAGCGCGGGCAAAAAGGCAAACCATTGCTTATGGCTTCATATTTTTGCAAATAGGCCCTTTTAAGGATTCAGTGATACTTTTTGGTAAACTTTTTGCTGGGTAGCCACCTTTCATAGTGCGAGTTATTTAATAGCCAGCAATTCCTAAATTAGTTAGTCATCATAATTTAAAATATAGAAAGTGTTTTATCTTTTTTATTTTTTATTTTTAAATATTAGCCAGTGTTCTACAGTATAAAGTCCCAGGTGAACTAAATTCCAGGACATCATAATTTCATTAGATTTGTATTCGAAATTGAGTCATTGAAGTGACACATGCCGAGCTCCTAATATCTTTGAGATTTTCTCTATTTTTGGTGGGTGAAAGATGATATGAAGGAAAAAAAGTGGAAATTCAAAATCAAGTCTTACACCTTTAAAATTTAGTACTGTTATTTATTTTTCATATTTCTCGTTTTCTGTGAATAATTTGTAATTGTATCATTATAATCTCCTAACCAAATAGTGGATCCATGTACATCCATAGTTTCACTTAAAAGAAATAGAGGAGTCACATTATACCATTCGTATATATTGTAGTTCCTCTTTACTGGCTTCTTTTGTTAGATTAGGTATGAATAAATGTATTTTGGGACAACAAAATACTCTCGATAGTACTTCATTTTGTAATGATGGATATTAACGCGGAATATCTATAATATTTCCGCTTTCAACTAAGAGAGAGATAGGGGAGTTCGCTGGGGGTGATTACCACTTCATGATCCATTAATTGAATTGAAGATATCCTATGACCTATATTAAATACAAAGAAAGTCAATTGTAAATTTTACTTCACTTTCAGTTTATGTGACAAGATTTATAGTTTACCTCATTTAAAAAGAATAACATCTCTTTAAATTTATAAATAATTTAACTTTAATTTTTTATTTATCCTAAATGAGAAGCTTTAATAGCAAGATATATTTTTATGACCATATATTTCAAAAATCGTCACCAACTTACATAATGCAACGGAGAGTGATGCAGGAAAAACGAGCGGAAGTAATAAAGTAAATACGAGATCAAGAAATGAAGGGATGGGGAAGAACAGAAATAGAAGAAAAGAAAGGATAATCGAATCAAACCATGATTTTTGATTATCCAAGAGAGAGAAAGAAACTCGAACCAATCACGGGATCACACTAGGTTGATCCACCATGGATTCCAAGTAAGAGATACATGAAGCCAAGCTTCAACAAGAAGGACCTAGTCTCTTCTAAATTCTATTCTTTAATCTCAAAATCTAGCTTCCTAAATAAAATGACTAAGTGTGGTATTTATAGATATTCCACACTCCTAATGAAATGATATAAAAGCCCATACAAGTTGATTATACATAATAGGCCACGTAGGGCAAAATAGTAATAACAACATAAGTTGTAAAAGTATTCAGCGTTCCAGGCGGGGCGCCTAGGCCTTGGCAGGGCGCCTGCAAGTTAGGCAGTGAGCTTGGGAGTCTCTGGCTAGGCGGAGGACTGGATCTAGGCGGAGGGCTTCGCTAGGCGGAGGGCCTAGGTCTAGGCGGAGGGCCTGACTGTGCTGGGCGTCCCTCCTCCTCCTTAGGCGTGGGGCCTAATGCTGAAACCATCCGAAACATCTTCCAAAGCTCTTGGCTTCTCATCCTTTGCATCCTCCAATCCCCGCACTTGATGGTAAGTGTCTTAGGCTCGATTTGTCCTGCATCATCCTCCCCTTCTTGAAAGGATTTTGTCATCGAAATCAAACCATAAAGACCTATAATCAAAGACAAGTACATCCCAAAGCTCCTACTACAAGAGTAGGTTAGTGCAAGTAGTGTGGAAAACACACTCTTATAGTATAACCAAGTATCAATGACAATGATAAAGCGCATGTTTCCAAAGAAAACAATAAGTACTTGGCTTCCCCAAGGGGTGCACTAAACAGAAGATTCATCAAAGAGATCAATAGAGTAGAGAATATACAAGATCAAGCCATCAAAATTCCTATGATCCCTAAGTCCAATAAGAACACACCAAAACTTCCCACTACAAGAGTAGGCAAGTCCAACAAGAGTGAGTGCAAGTGATATGAAAATCACACTTTTGTGATAGAGCCAAGTATCAATACTAATAAAAAAGCTTATGTCTCCAAAGGAAACAACAAGTTCTTCGCTCAACAATGACAAGCACACACTACCATAACAAGCAAAGAGATCAATAAGACATGGAATATGCAAGATTAAGCAACTAGGTTCCTTATGACCTCCAAGCTTATGGTCAACACACCAAGCCTTCAATGCATCACTACCACAATGTGACCCATTGGCTTTGGTATGCTCAGCACCTAAGGTGTGATCAACATGTGGGGTGGAGTAAACCAAATAGTTCAATTGGTAACTAACATCAAATACTCCACTCCCCTTCTTGGAAGCACTCTTACACACACCAAGAGTGACTTCCTTACCTCCAAATCCACCTCTAAGACAATCATCCTCAATAGACAAACTCCCAAGGAAGGTCTCTACAATAGGTTCTTCATCATTATAGTCCACACAATGAAGGTTAGGACTACTAGAAAATGGTTCAACATAACCAATATTAAGACCACTCATCTCACTTAGAGTTCCAAACAATGGATTGTCCATAGAGTTCAACTTTCCAAACCATGGAGGTTTAAATCCAAACTCTTCTCTAGTTTGATATACACCATCACCTCTTTGAGAATCCTCTTCAAACAAAGGGTTTGTGAAAACAAGTCCACTACCCATCAAAGGTGAGGTATCAAAACTAGAGTCATCATCCACACTTGAGGAGTCATCACAACAATCCACTAGAGACTCCTCAAGGTCACTACCATCCTCACTACAACACATAGGTTCACCATTATCAAGCAATTCATCAAGGGAAAGGATAGGGTATTCATTCAACTCATCTTGCCTTTTATCAAATATAGGTGGGGTGTCATAACAAGGGTCACAAATAAGGTCAACTACACAATCTTCACTAAAGAGAGGTTCAATGAAAATTGAGCTCACATCATGATGTGGCTTATCATTCCTCTCAACTAGTGGTTCACAATCACACAAAAGTTGACCCACCGACTCTTCACTAGTTGCAAACACATTGTAATCATACAAATCATCAACTAGTGTTGAGTTATCATAATCACTACCATGAGACAAGGAAGTAACATATTCTAGGGAAGAACTATCACATACCTTTGAGTAGCCATCTTGCTCACTCAATGCACTTGAAGTGTCATGAATTGTCTCTTCACCTTGAAGCTTATATTGAAGATTTTCTTCACCTTGTCCATCCTTCTTGGAACATGATTGGGGATCTATTGGTTTGCCTCCAAAAATACCTACAAAAGCATTCACACAAGTAGAAGAAAAAGATAAAGAGTGAAGGTTAGAATAAGGGGTGTCCTCACTCTCAACAATTCTTTTTCCCTCTTTCTTTTCCCTCATTTTATTTTCAAGGTCGGGTGTAGATTTGGGTGGTGACATCCTACTCATATCAGTCAATGCATCCTCTCCTTTTCCCACTCGAGGAATATCACCGGTTACTCCCTTACTCCTCTCAATCTTTTGTCTCTCATATTCGGGTGAATTGGGACGAGGCCCAAGAATATCCATAGCTGGAGTAGGTGGACTTTAAACATCAACCCGGAATCTAGGACTAAGAGACTCGTCACTTGATGTCTCTTTCTTCTTTGTTGGTGAACCACTTGGCTTTGGAGCCTGTGGTTTGGGGTTCACCTTGTTGACAATTGTCAACTCTTTTCTTGCACTAGTCCCACCATTGCTTGTGATTGCAGGACTTCTCCTTAATGGTGTCCCACTATTTCTCATGTTCGTAGGACTTCTTTTTTGCACTCTTTCAACCATAGAATGAGGTTATTGCTTCTTTCTTCTTTGCATTGCCAAGGATCGTGCACTAGCAAGTATTTAGTCCCTTACTCGACAAGGTTCAAATTCAAAAACCATTTGACCCATGCTGACAAGATACATATTCTTCCCAACACTATATTGCGCACACTTATTTTGCAACCATGGATCACCTAACCATACATCAATATTCCGCAAGGGATACGCGTCACACAAAACATGCTTCTTATAACCCCTATGAGATAGGAGCACTAAAGCCACCTTAGAAACCCAAATCCCATTATACTCATAAGGATGCTCTAAAGCTTGGCATGGTATCCCTAGCTTATCAACCAAAGTAGGGCTAATACAATTAGCATCGGTCTCACCAATTTTGAGCAAGTTGTCTTCATGTCCATTCACCTCAACAATGAACCTACGCTCACCCAAGTGTTGTATAGGATCATCTTTGAAAGATCTTGGAAGTTCAAGAATAGCATCACCCGCAACTCGAATCGTCCTTATCCCTCATCCCCTAGCAACACCACTAGGATAACTTCTACTTCCCATCACTCTTCCAACACTAGAAGTGTAGGTGAAAGTCGGGGAAGGAGTACCACTATGGAACCCATAAGTGCCTCTCGCCTTGGTTACATAGCCCATAGCACCACTCCTACCACTACTACTAGAGCAATATATACCATTAGTAGCAAGAGCAACACCATTTCTCATTCCACCCTTCACATGGGAGTTAGAAGCATCAAGCCGTTTAGCATAAGTAGGATAGGCAAGCTTCTCCCTTCCCATGGAACAACCACTACCTCCTCCCATACTAATGGAAGAACCTCTACTACTCCCTTGCACACCACAAGCAACACCAAGAGAAGATGCATATACACAATTCCTATAAAAACCTCATCATCTTCGCAAGCCTCATAGTCTTCATAATCTCCATAATCAACATAGTGACCCGCTTCATCATCATATGAGCCTTGGTTCCCCGAATCGTCATAGCAATACCCATCATCATCATCATAGGAACCATAGTCTCCATCATCTTCGCATGAGTTATACCCTCCACAATTGTCATCCGAAGCCATAGTTGTAACCAAAGAGTTAAGGACCTCACAAGTTCACTCCCTCACGTGTATCACTCAAAAGATGTCACTCACTTTTCTTTCCACTCATGTATACACTCAAGGTCATTGGCTTTTGTGACCACACTCTATCGTTCTCACAACTCAAGCCTTTTTCCACTCAAGACCTTCTTGTATCTTAGTAATCATAATAGCAAGATCAATCAACTAATGCACCCAAGTGATGGTTCGGAATGGAGTTTATGTTACTCAATGGACGATACGCTCTTTAAAGTGAAGACTTGAGACAAAAGATTCTATGAGTCTTCTTGGATTTCTACTCTCTAAGCTAAGGCACGAATTACCTAAAAGCTTCAAAGACTAGTACCAATTAGGTAGAAAGGTTACCCAAAGTAGCACTAGTCAGATGCTATGCGAACAAAGAAATAGGAAAACTTAGGAAAAACTACCCCAAACAACAAGCTTCAGCAGCAGGAGGGGCGCCTAGATGCAGGAGGGGGGCCTAGGCTTTCTTCTGTAAAGCAGGCGGGGGCCTGGCTAGGCGGGGCGCCTGTGCACTTTGCACTTCTTAGGCAGTAGCCAAGTGAGGCGGAGCGCCTAGCCCTGGAGCAATTTGAACTCGTTCCAAACTTGCTCCAATTCGATTTTCAATCCACAAATCTGATGTTTTCAACTTGTTTTTGTAATTCAATGGTACCAAATTGTGTTTTCAACTACTACAATCAATCCCCAATGATTTATATCAACACCAAATCCAAAGCAAATCCAAATCAAGAAATTTCAATCAAATTCAAGGGTTTTTCAAACTTTGGGGTTTTTTTTTATTTTTCAACTTTTGATTCTCATAACCAAATCACGTAACAAGGGTACTGTTGAGAAAAGGTTTTGAAGAATGAAAAACGAGAAGAACTAAGTGGTTCCGGAGGAGAACCCAATCTTTGTATAGAAGGGCACGACTGATCGAAAAGATCTGTGGGTTGCAAAATCCCTGCGGAACTAGGAGCAGTGGAGCGTGAATGAGTATGCATTCTAGTCAGACTAAAAGAGGGGGTGCCCAGGCTGTGTCTTCGAAGTATGAACACGAGTTGGACTTGAAGAAGGAAAGAGTCACAAGGAATCTTGTCTTTCTATTATTACAAGGTTTTCTTGTGGGACTCAACTAGAGTTTTAAAAGCCCATATAAATACAAGTAGTTGATACAGCCGAAACGAGTTATTTCACAAACAGAGAGTTGAGAGCATATACAGGCGATCCAACAACTTTCTACGTGAGATAACTGAAGAAGACAACTGGTGGAGCTAAATAGTTTGAGTCTAGATATTCTGTCTAGGTTCTTGAGTTGTAAGTTGTCTTGCTTTGTGCGATCATTTTCTTAACCTATTAGCTTATCGTAGAAGCATTTGTATTAGGTGAATTTGTGAGAGATTACTTTGTAAAGCTAGAGTTTAGCTTTGTTGAATGATTAGGGTCTAGCCCCTTGGTTACAGAGTCTTGTAATCAGAAACTTGATCTTTGTGTTAGTGGATTAAGTTCTAAAATCCCAGAGTGTAGGTCGTGGTTTTTTCCCTTGAACAAGGAGTTTTTCACGTAAAATCCTTGTGTTTTTTGTGCCTGTTATTTGTGTGTGGTTGTGCGTCTGATTGCAAAACTGTCGAGGCGAGAACAAGGTTCTTAACTTTTAAGAATCGAGTTCTTAAAACAAAAAATCCGAGGACACTATTCAACCCCTCCTTCTAGTGTCCTTAGGAGGTTCATAGATTATAACAAGTGGTATCAGAGCAGGTCTTCTCGTGCTAGGTTAACATATTGTGAAGAATCAGAACTATGAGTGCACCACCTACTATCACTGAAGGACAGTCAGTTTAGAGGCTCCCACAGTTCAATGGGCAGTACTATGCCTTGTGGAAGAACAGGATGGAAAATTACATATGTGCTGAGGACTACTAACTATGGCTTATAGTATTAGAAGGAAATTTGATTCCAACTAAAATAGTTGGTGAGGAAGCTGCTGCCAGACAAGAACCTAAGTTGAACGAGGAGTTCAATGAGGCGGACTATAAGATGATTGAAAAGAATCACAAAGCCAAACGTTTGGTAATTTGTGGTCTTGGCCCTGAGGAGTTTAACAGAGTATCATCTTACAAGTCTGCCAAGGAAATCTGGGATGCCTTGCAAGTTGCGCATGAAGGAACCACTGAAGTGAAGGACTCAAAGAGAAGAATGCTGAAGAGACAATTTGAGTTGTTCTCTATGGGAGAGAAGGAATCAATCCAGGATATGATGACCAGGTTGACCATTATTACTAATGAGATGAGATCCCTGGATATGGAGTTGCCAGAAGTAGAGATGGTGGATAAGATTCTGAATGTGCTACCTGAGGCTTGTAAACCCAAGATGACTGCTATCATTGAGTCTAAACCTCTAAGATCCATCAAACTTGAAGAACTAGTTGGTAGCCTGAAAACTCATGAGATGATGAAAGATTCAAAAACTAAACTAGCTCTCAAGAAGGATAAGACCCTTGCACTCGAAGCAACGGATGAAGCTGATGATTATATTGATCTGCAATCGGTTGAAGCAGCAATGGTTAGCGACTAGAGATAGAAGCTTAACTTGGGAAGGTTTAAAGGTTTCAAAAGAAATAACAAGGAGAATTCTGGAAGAAAGAACATAGTTGACAGTCCTGATTACTCAGGATGCTTCAACTGCTTCAAGAAGGACCATGTTGTCGTGGATTGTCCAATGTGGGAAGTAGAATGGATGGAAAATAGAGCAACAAAGGAGAAGAAAAAGGAAGCATCAAAGGAGAATGACAAAGATAAGAAGAAGGTGAGACGACCTCCGAACTTCAGAGCAGAAAGAAGAAAGAGAAATGAAGCTTTCTATGCTACATGGGGACCTACTGACAGCGAGTCTGATCATGAGAAGGAATCTGGAGATGAATCGCCACTAGCGCTGATGGGGTTGACAAATATTGGTTCAGTTGGAGAAGATCCTCGGGAGTTCAGAGGAGGAAGAGATTCCTCAAAGCCACCTGTGTTTAACGGGATTAACTACAAGTGCTGGAAGAAACAGATGAAAAACTTTCTTCAAGCAACGGATTACAGTCTCTGGTTGTTTGTGAAAAGAGGACCTCATGTTCCTGTAAAAAGAGCAGCAAATGGGTTCTGGTTCCAAAGTTGGTAGAAGAACTAGATCTTCAAGACCTAGATTGGTTATAGGCAAATTCCAAAGCTGAACTGTAACTGAGGAAAGGGCTGACTACTGATGTATTGGCAAGGATACTTGAATACAAGTTTGCTAAAGAAGTATGGGAAAAGCTAAAGGAAATATATACAGAAGGTGACCAAAAGAAGGACTCAGCTCTTATGGCGACTGATGGAGAAGAATCTGCTCATTCACCAGAGGTATGTCTATATGATCGCAAAGAAAATTTACATACATATTCTACTGAAAATTTGATCTTAATCACTGCCACTTTGATTGAGGGTTATGAAAAGGAGAAAATTGAAAAAGATAAATTAACTGAAGAGTTAAGTGATCTCAGAACTAAGCACAAGAGTCTTCAAGAACAAAACATTGAACTGGAAGAAATAAATGCCATTTTAAAATGGCAGACTCTTGTGTCAAACTCTAAGATCACAGAACTGGAACTGGAACATAATCAGTCCAAAGAGAGTGTAAATGGTAAGCAAGTAATAAGTGAAGTTCAAACCTTTCTTGAAAACGAACTTAAAAGAACAAATGAAATTCTGTATCAGGAAACTGAAAAGAACGAGATTTTACATCAAAAGGTTGAAAAATCTGAATATGAGCTTACCAGATTAACAAAATGGAATAAATCTTCTAAGGCAATGAACTGGGTTCTTGAAAATCAAAACAAGGGAAAATAAGGATTGGGATTCAAGAAACCATTGCCTCCATATAATCCTAAAAGCAAATATGTGGGTTTGCCTTATAACATGCTGTGTATCTTCTGTGGTGAAACTGGACACTACAAACAAAGGTGCATGAATGCGAGCAAGGCAAAGGCCAAGAATAAAAGAAGTGTTTTACCTAAATGGGCTAGACATGATTTCATTTATCCATTTTCTCATAAGAAGGGACCCAAGCTTGTCTGGGTTCCTAAAACTCACCCTTAATCTATTTTGCAGGCTGGAGTGAGGGAGAACAACCCAAGCTGGATTCTTGATAGCTGTTGTTCAAGACACATGACAGGAGACAAAAGAAACTTTCTCTCACTCGCAGCATTTCAAGGAGGCAGTGTAGCCTTCGGAGGAGGAAAAAGTGGTCTCTGGATCAAGCAATTGAAAACGTATACTGTGTCGATGGTCTCAGACACAACATGCTGAGTATCTCTCAACTGTGCGATAGAGGAAATGAAGTGAGTTTCTCATCTGTAGGTTGCATTGTGAAGAATCTACAGAGTGGAGAAATTGTTATGGAAGGGAAAAGGGTGAACAATGTGTACAAAGAATCACTGAAATCACTGCCTGAAAACAACTTAACATGTTTGAACGTGAAAGAAAGCGATTCTCAGTTGTGGCACAAAAGAATGGGTCATGCAAGTCTCTCACAACTCAACAAGCTAGTATCAAAGGAACTGGTTCGTGGAATGCCTAGTAAGAGATTTGAAAACATAAAAATATGTGATGCTTGTGTAAGGGGGAAGCATGTGAAATCGTCCTTTAAATCAAAGAAGATGGTAAGTATATCAAAACTACTAGAACTGATACATATGGATCTGTGTGGACCTATGAGAGTCAGGAGCAGATGAGGAAAAAGGTTTGTGTTCGTAATTGTTGATGACTACTCAAGGTACACATGGACCTTGTTCTTGGCATCTAAAGATGAAGCCTTTGATAGCTTCAAAGACTGGGCTGGTGTGGTGTGGTGTAGAACCTTGAACTTATCAGCATTAAATCTTATCATGGAACAGAGTTTGAAAACTCAAAATTCTCTGAGTATTGTGCAAAATACAGCATTGATCACAATTTCTCTGCACCAAAAACTCCACAGCAAGATGTAGTGGTTGAAAGGAAGAACAGGTCTTTGGAGGATATGGCAAGGACTATGCTGCTGTCGAGTGGTCTTGCAAGAAACTTCTGGGCTGAGGCAATAAACACTGCATGTTACTTGCTGAACAGATGCTCCATCAGAGCTATTCTTGACAAGACCCCTTATGAGCTTCTTAGAGGAAGGAAACCAAATATTGCTCATCTTAGACCATTTGGGTGTAAGTATTTCGTGCACAACAATGGCAAGGAACCTTTGGGAAAATTTGATGCAAGAAGTGATGAGGCTATATTCCTTGGCTATTCTACTCAAAGCAAAGCATACAAAGTGTTTAACAAAAGAACTCAAACAGTGGAGGAGAGTATGTACGTGGTATTTGATGAATCTGATAAAGCTGTTGATGAGAATGAAGTAGATGATCAAGCCATTGGCCTTGCTCGTGAAGATGGTACAGTTGACTCCGAGGATCCAGAAGACAAGGAAGAATCATGTGAAGACTCAACTTCAAGAGAACAAGGAGTCAATATGACCGGGAGAACATCAGATGAGGTTGACGATTCAACAAGACAGGAAGAACCTACCCAAAGTGATGATGGAGGTCCTTCTCGTCATGTTCAACCCAGGCCATGGAAGCACCAAAGTTCTCATCCTCTGGAGAATGTATTATCGAAGCTGGATATGGGAATCATGACCAGATCGGCCTTGAAGAATTTCTGTGCATTCTTTGCCTTTCTATCATCTCTGGAACCAAAGAATGTGAATAAAGCCTTAGAAGATCCAGATTGGATTCTAGCCATGCAGGATGAACTTCATCAGTTTGAAAGAAGCAAAGTATGGCACCTGGTTCCTAAGCCGAAGGACAGATCAATAATCGGAACAAAGTGGGTGTTCAGAAATAAACTGGATGAGCATGTTATAGTGACAAGAAACAAGGCCAGATTAGTAGTTCAAGGATACAGTCAGGAAGAAGGAATTGACTATGATGAGACTTTTGCACCAGTAGCAAGGATGGAGGACATTAGAATGTTAATTGTCTTTGATGCATACATGGAATTCACACTATATCAGATGGATGTCAAGAGTGCCTTCTTGAATGGCTATCTATATGAAGAAGTCTATGTAATACAGCCACCAGGTTTTGTGAACAATGGATTTCCTGATCATGTTTACAAACTGGACAAGGCACTCTATGAACTGAAGCAAGCTCCAAGAGCCTGGTATGAAAGACTATCTATTTTTCTATTGAAAAATGGTTTTACAAGAGGAAAGATTGATAACACATTATTCCTGAAGAAGAAAGGAAAAGATCTATTGGTGGTTCAAGTATATGTTGATGATATCATTTTTGGAGCCACTGATGAGGAACTATGCAAGAGATTTGCTGATCTGATGGGCAGTGAATTTGAAATGAGCATGATGGAAGAACTCAATTTCATCCTAGGACTGGAAATAAAACAGACGCCTGAAGGAACCATGATTAATCAACAAAAATATGTCAAGGAACTTCTGAAGAAATTTGACATTGAAGGAGCAAAAGAAATGACTCCACCCATTGTTCCTGGAACCAAGCTGGATATGGATGACCTAGGTCCTTCAACTAATGAAACAAAATATAGAGGAATCATAGGTTCACTCCTCTATCTTATAGCCAGTCGACCTGATATCGTATACAGTGTGGGACTGTGTGCTAGGTTTCAGTCCAAGCCTAAGGAATCACATCTGACAGCAGTGACGATGATCTTGAGATATTTGAAAGGAACTCAGGATTTATGTCTATGGTACCCGAGGGTAGGTACTTTTGAACTAATTGGCTTTGCTAATGCAGATTATGCAGGTCACTTGGTGGACAGGAAGAGCACTTCAGGAATGACACACTTTCTTGGTCCTTGCTTAGTTTTTTGGACCACAAAGAAGCAGAACTCAGTAGCCCTATCTACTGCAGAAGCTGAGTATGTAGCAGCTGCATCATGCTGCTCACAATTGCTATGGATCAAACAGCAGTTGGAGGACTTTGGAATTAAATGTGGAGCAATGCAAATTTTCTGTGATAACACAAGTGCAGTCAATATCGCCAAGAACCCAGTCCAGCATAAAAGAACAAAGCATATTGATATTAGAGGCCATTTTCTTAGAGATAATGTAGAAAAGGGTCTGATTACCATGAATTCTTGTAGGACTGAAAACCAAATTGCTAACATATTGACCAAAGCATTGAACAAAGTACAGTTTGAGAGGAACAGGTTGGAGTTAGGGATGACCAAAATACACGGATGACCCAGCAGTTGTCCCTCAATGATTGGTTTGTTAAGTGTTCAGTAATTTGCTTGTAACTATTGTTATTATTGTCCAGTCTAATTTTGTACTTGCTTAAGTATACTTGTTCAGCTGATTAGCACCAGGGTGAGCTAATGTGATCCCATGAAGAACCTACTGGGTATGTTGAAGGAACCAAAACAAGCATGAGGAATCATGTCCAGGTACAGTCACACAGCCTTGCATGATAGGAGTCATAACTGAAATTAATTGTAAATTATACGTGTGTCAAGAGAGGCTTTCCATGTTCTTGTAACTGTCCTAAATTATAGGAACGCATTCCTTTTTGTTTTAGACTTCTATTCGACTTTGAATGGACCCCACTATTTAAAAAGACTTTATTTGGCCGAGTCTAAGTAACCGTCAAATCTGTAACCCTTTCCCGGTTCTCAAAAAGTTCAAAAGGCTGCTTTTTCACTTTTCTGCCATCATTACCTTGTGTTCCCCAGGAAAACCACTCTTCACCATTACTCTCTCTCTCTCTCTTTCTTGTGGATAGAAAAAGAACATATACACTTGCAAATAATTTATCTCTACTCAGCATATTCTCTCTCTCTCTCTCTCTAAACATCAAAAAAGGAAACACCATCGTTCTATTTCAAAACCCTAACCAATTTCGCCATGTATCAAGCACAGTCTTCATCAATATCACCTACCAAAACCTCCGAAATTTGCACATCAAAGAAATCTACACTAAAAACCCCCCTCCGTCTACTCTTGCAGAAAGATTTGTTGTGGCTAGGACAAAATTTTTCAAAAAGGGAGAAAAGAAACTAGTCAAAAAGATGATGGCCAGATCCTTGTCCTTTATGCCTACAGAACAAGTCTTCGCTGAAAGACCAGGTGAGGTAATACTTGACTCTACTTTATCTATTTCTGCTGTATTAGAAGTTGTAAAAAGTCCTGGAAAAATAAGTACTGAAATTTTGGTAAAAGGACTGGATGATTTAGTAGGAAAAGAGAGGAAGGTGGACAATAAAGAGATGAAACCAGCACATCAGCTGCTCTTTGAGTTTGTGCATCGGTTCCTATTGCCTAGGGGAGAGAGAAATAGTGAAGCCAGTGCTCTGGACTTAACCTATAGGGACTTGCTGGATGGAGGGGTAAGAATCAACTTGCCTGGTCTAATAATCAGACATATCAAGAAGATTGCAGACACTGACCAAAAGCCACATTCATTAGTGCATTCATACATCCTTCAACAGGTTTTAGAGCATTTCGGGGTTCCATTGGAAGCAGGGAAGAAACCCACAATTCATCAAATGTTTGGGTATAATGTGCATAAAAGCTGTGACTTCTTCAAAAAAAGGAGAGCTTCCAAGAAACCTATGTAGGTTAAGCAAGAGCAGTCTGAGGAAAGCGAGGATTATGGACCCGAGGAGGCCATTACAGCTGTGAAGGAATTGGAGAGCCATGTTCTTGAGGTAAACACAGAAAATGCTGAGCTTCACATAAAGCTGGAGTTGAAGGATCAAGAAATTGATCGTTTGAAGATAGATTGCCACAAGTATGAGGCCCAGCTGGTGATGGAGAGGGCCAAAAATACGAAGAACCTTGAGGCACTTATCAAACACTTCAACTTAAAGCCCTGAGTTCTCCCGTCCTACCTCCCTGTCCTTTCTCCTAATCTCCCTTATCTCTTCATGCTCTCCCTTGATATGTGATGTTTAAGACAATTTATTTTATGTTGTGTACTCTTAATGGGGTTGTGTTGCTGGTCACACCCTGGATGATGATTTTAAATTTCTCTTGTTTACGTTTGGTTTTGTTCTGTGGTACCTGTTTCTAGTTGGACCCTTAGCCTTAACTCTGTGTGTTTATATTATAGCTGACTTGTTGCCTTGTGCTCTACACTGGATAGTACTAACTGGTTCATGCAGGTATTTGAATATTTTCGATGATTCCAAAAGGGGGAAGAAGGAAATGTTTGGTTGTTTGTGACTAACTCATCTGTTTTAAAATTTTCAACCTGCTATTCTTCTTTTTGTATTTTTTGAAATTTTGTCTATCCATGTTCTTTGGAAATATTTATTTGTCATCATAAAAGATGGGGAATTTATTGAGAAAAGATTTATAAAATGACAAACGAGAAGAACTCAGTGGTTCCGGAGGAGAACCTGGTCCTTGTATAGAAGGACACGACTGATCGAAAAGATCTGTGGGTTGCAAATCCCTGCGGAACTAGGAGTAGTTGCGCGTGAACGAGCATGCATCCTAGTCAGACTAAAAGAGGCGGTGCCCAGGCTGTGTCTTCGAAGTACGAATATGAGTTGGACTTGAAGAAGGAAAGAGTCATAAGAAATCTTGTCTTGCCATAATTACAAGGTTTCCTAGTGGGACTCAACTAGGGTTCTAAAAGCCCATATAAATACAAGTAGTTGATACAGCCGAAACGAGTTATTTCACAAATAGAGAGTTGAGAGCATATACAGGCGATCCAGTAACTTTTTACGTGAGATAACTAAAGAAGACAACTGGTGGAGCTAAATAGTTTGAGTCTAGATATTCTGTCTAGGTTCTTGAGTTGTAAGTTGCCTTGCTTTGTGTTATCATTGTTACGAAGCATAAGCTATAACTCGTCATTTTGCATAAGAACCCACCCAAGTCCTACTCGAGAGGCATCCCAATAAACTGTAGAACCTCTAATTCCAGATGGTAAAACTAAAACTGAAGTTGTATTCAGATAATCCTTCAGTTTCTGAAGCCTCTGCTCGCACGCGTCTGACCATTGAAACTTTACATTCTCTTTGAGTAAATTTAGTCAACGATGCAGCTATCTTTGAGAAATCCTACACAAAACGCCTGTGATACTTTGCAAAATCCAAGAAGCTTCGTACCTCGGATGCGGTAGTTAGCCTTGCCCAGTTCTGTACAGTTTCCATCTTCTTCAGATCAACCAAGATGCCTTCCTCAAATACAATACAACCTAAGAAAGCAACTCTGTCCAACCAGAACTCACGCTTCGAGAACTTAGCATATATCTTATGTTCCTTAAGTGTCTGCAATACCATCCTCAAGTGTTGTTCATGATCTTCATTATTCTTCGAATACACGAGGATGTCATCAATTAAAACAATCACAAATCTTTCTAAATATGGCTTAAACACCATATTCATCATATCCATGAAAGCTACTGGTGTATTTGTCAATCCGAAAGGCATTACCAAGAATCCATAGTGCCCATATCTGGTCCTGAAAGCTGTCTTACATACGTCCTTCCCTTTAATGTGTAATTGATGGTATCCAGATCTTAAGTCAATCTTTGAGAATCTCTTACCACCCTGCAGTTGATCGAACAAGTCATCAATACGTGGTAATGGGTACTTGTTGCGAATTGTGGCTTTATTTAGTTGTCTGTAGCCAATGCAAAGCCTCGTGGATCCATCTTTCTTCTTTACGAATAAGACGAGTGCACCCCAAAGTGAAGTTCTAGGTCTTATGAAACCCTTGTCCTACAGATCTTGCAATTGTTCCTTCACCTCTTTCAACTCTGCTGGTGCCATACGGTATGGAGGTATCGATATGGGCTGTGTGCCAATACTAGATCAATACTGAAATAAATTTTGCTAGTAGGAGGCAACCAAGGTAAGTCTTCTGGAAGTTCATTAACTACTAGAATAGTCTCTAAATCTGGTACTACCATCTTCGTATCTCTGACGAATGCCAAAAATCTCTGACAACCTTTGTTCAACATATGAGTTGCAGCCATAAATGATATCAAGTTGTCTGAAGTTGAACCCCATTAACCCTGAAAATTCTTATTCACCCAAGACGTCAAACCGGTCTATCTTAGAATGAAAATCAACAGTAGCGTGACATGACGCTAGCCAATCCATGACCATAAGCACATCAAAGTCTACCGTGTCTAACTCAATCAAGTCTGCTAATGTGTCATTTCCTTCAACACTGTTTTGAAGTAGTGGTGCACTCGCTCTCCTAATAATGATTCCTTATCCGGTGTTGCAACTTCCAGAGATTTCATTAAAAACTAAGGTGGTCGGCCAAACCTCGCGGTGAAATTTGGAGACACATAAGGATAGATAGATCCAGGATCAAGTAAAGCTATAGCATCATGTGAACATACCAAGAGTATACCTGTAATTTTTATGTTAGTTCTCACATGCAAAAAGGGACACACATGAATGAACCAATTTAAGATCAAGTAAAGTAATAACATCATTTAAATACATCATAAGAGTACCTGTAACCACCGTATTGGGTGCTTGGGCATATTTCCTACTAATAGTAAATGCTCGAGATTGACCTCTCCCAGCCACCCCAGATCCTCTAGAATTAAAATTCTTATTTCCAGCACCTCCGCCTACTGATCCCAAATTATCCCTAGTATTCTAAGGTGTAGAAATGGTTGGTGTAGAATTTGCTGGTACTGAAGCTTGATTGTATACCTTTTTCCAACGTGGAAAATCTTTTCTGAAATGCCCCATATGACCACAATGAAGAAACGCGCCAATATTTCCCTAACACTCACCTGAATTGGTTCCTATGACAAAAATTGCAAGCAGATATAGGGCCGTTGGCTTTCCCGAACATTGGTGTTGAATTCTTATGACTCTGCCCAGTGGCAGATGCACTGAAAGATGAGTGAAAAACAGATGTAGCCCCAGTATTTGCAGTGCTGGGGTGATTCTGCGATCCACTGCCTCGGTTAAAACCAGTACTTCCTTCATAGAATCCTGTGGTCATGGTTCTCTTATTTTGTGCTTTAGTTTATTTATCTTCAATCCATCTATCCTCTACCACTCTAGCAACATCCACAACCTCAGAGTAATTGATGTTGCACTTAGTCAGGTGTGTTGCTAGTGGTTTGAATAGAGCATCCCGTAAACCTTGTATAAAACTTTTAACCCACATAGTCTCCTTTTTCCACCAAGTGTGGATCATACCGGGATAACAGAGTGAACTCTCTATCATACTTATCAACTGAGATCTCTGCAGTCTGCCTTAATCCCTCAAATTGCATTTGTAAACGTATCAAATTTTCTCTAAGGCAGAAATCGATCCATGAATGCTTTAGAGAATTCGTCTCAAGTCAAGCAAGGTGAACTAACAGGACGTCCCTTCTTAAAGGACTTAAACTAGGTCTCAACAATATTTTCTAACTGATACGTGGCAAGCTCAACAGATCTCGTGCTGATACACTCAAGCACATCCAATGCCTTCTGAATTCCATCCATGAAAAATTGTGGATCTTTTGTCTGACTAACACCTGTAAACATGTGATGTTTCAACTTCAAAAAATTTGGAAGCATGTTACCGAAAGTATTCCCTCCATGCATTGCATTTAACCCTGGGTTGTGCTTGAAATTTTTTCACCAAACCCTCCACAACTTTATGCAATAGTGTAGCGATCATATCAGCAACATTAGCGGCAACTTGAGGCTGTGGAGGTAGTGGCACCTCACTCTGTCTAGCTGGTGCATCATGACCTCTCCTCCTATGCTCTTTACCTAAGTCCAGTGGAGCATGAACTGTTCCAGCTGAATCAACTGGTACCTCATCTCTATCTCTCGTGTTGTTCCCAACTCTTACCCTACGTGTCTTTTCCATCTTTAATCATAACTAAGGTATTAGTATTCTTATTTGGCTCGTCTACGGTAATGACAACTCGTAGTGGTCCTAACTACTAGCAAAAACCACTACGGCAAGCGCCATAATGACGATAGGTGAGGCAGATAGTAAAAGAATATGAGACAGACACATCATATCCGTCTGTTGCAGAGTCCCGATCATGCTTATGGTGCACAACATATACATAATTAAGTCTCTAATATAACTGATGCTCCTTAGTCATACCAAAAATCTAGAGCTCTGATACCACATTGTCATGATCCTATTTAGGGCAGTGATGGGCGCTAAGTAAGACTAAGCCTACCTAGGAAACCTACACCTTTTCGTGCAGAAAATTTGACAGAGTTTCCCCTGTACCGGGAGCAAACAAAAAATTTTGTACCTGTAAAAAACTAGCCAGAACTAGTCTAATGAACGATTATCACATTATAACACATACATGTAGTCTAAAGAACATTCAACACACCAAATCCATGTTGTCTACGATAACAGTTAAACTATAGAGTACTTTAGCACTAAGTTTAATCGAAACGACATCCCAAGACTAACTAAGGAGCAAAACTCTAGATTCAAACGAGCTACTAACTTAAATAAGTTAAGGAATAAAATAATAGCCCACGTGAAGTAAATGTGGGGCTTAGTAGATCAATCATCAGCTCTGCCACTCGCTTGACTTAAACTGTCAGCCTCAACTAGCTTATCTGTGGGTGGGGAAAAAGGAAAAGGGTTAGTCACAAAGACTAAGTGAGGAAAACATCAACAATAGCGTTTTTAATAGGGACAAACATATATAAGAAGTCATGCTTAAGTAAAATAATCAACAGTAATTCCATTGAAGGCATTAAACGGGTTTCTCAATCATTGTATCACATATCTTAATATAGTGGGACGTTCTTGAGCTAGAGTCGAATTTATTTTCTGACACCGTGAGTTATTTTCACGGCCGTTTGACTACACTGTCAGCTGGGTTTCTTTCTAGAGGGTGGACAAGTTCTTTCCAACTAGTGGAGGAGAAATACTGTACAGGGTGCACCAGGCCTAACGATTCCAACATTAGATAACAACGATCTCGCTAAGTTAACTCCCACAACAATACTTACTTTATAATACAATATTTTATTTTTGTACTTACTTTCTGACAAGATATCAAATCTCAATATATATAGCAGCTCTCGAGTAAACCAAGGTTTCGAAACATATCAATTTTATCAACAACTCAAGTATCAAAATAACATTCGGATATAACAATATATTTTATACTGGCGCTTGTCCCATGCAATTAATAAAAATAGTATTGATGTAAGAAAATGAGTTCCAAACATGCTATAGCTGAAAGCCAACAATGGAAGATTTTTCACTCACAATACTACCCTTTGTCCCGGACGTGTGCTCCTAGACTATGATTTGCTTATTCCATAATCTAGAATATAGTATCACCATTATGTGTGTTAATTGCAGAGATCAAATGGTAAATGTATTCACTAAGATTCTGAATTAGGTAGTCCGTAGTCACTTGTTTTTGCTATACATATATTTTTGGAACCTGCATACTTTCATAAATTTTTTACACTTAGTTAAGTAACTACTTATGTTGCTATTTCATCTTCCACAACGGCTAGTATTTATAGTTTAAGCAAATGATTGACATCATCTCGTAAACTAAAATTCCATAAACAAATCTTTATCAAAATGAATCAAAACTCACAAATCATTTAGTTTTTTTCATGTTTCATTCTCCCTTACTTCCTATGATAATTCTCATAGTCAAAATTGTATCTTTCACTAAGAATTACTACCCTGGACAAAGAATTTATGACAAAGACTACCATGACTTAAGTTGTTTGTTATTCTTTCTCTCTTTTCTTTTTTAAACTACAATTTCTATCCCCACAATAAGAATTTCTCCTTACAAAGGATCATTAAGAAAAATTTATGAACTACTTGTCTAACTTACCTAGGTAAGAAGGAAGATTCTTTATTTTTATTCGTTGCCTTGATCGGTTCCGAAAGCTTGGAATCAATGGAGTACTGCCGTGAACAATCAGCTTTTCAATTTTCTTCTTTCCTTTTCTTTTTAATTATTAGTTTATTTGTTTTATTTTTAAATAGCTAAGGGCCATCAACTTAGCTAATATTTTAAATGGGCTATGATCCCAATTTCGTGGGTATTACAGTAGGGAAGTATTTTTTTTAAAAAAAATATATAGCAATATTTTATAAGTTTATCAAATGTAGAAATATTTTTATTTATGCTACGAAACATAGCAAAAAATAGAAAACCTTTAAGTTTGCTTCTCCCTCTCCTCTACCTTCATTGCCGCCCATTGTCGCCCGTCGACGATGACTTTTCGTCGTCGTTGTCTCTCCCCCACCCCTATTCACGTCATTCTATTCTCCCCTCCCTCTCTTCATCGCTGCTCCGCTCCAAATCCGGTCTAGACGACGCTGCTCTGTTGTGCGCCACGCTCTCCCAGTCGTTGCTCTGGTCTAGACGGTGCTACTGTGCGCCACCACTTTTCCATGTGGCTGTCATCGTCACCCGAGTTATGGTGGCGACGAATCTGCTATAACAGCGCAGATCTGGTGTTTTCTGGCAACTTACACGGGTGACACTGCTGCTTTGCTCTTCTTCTTTTTTTTTTTTTTTTGAGAAATTTTCGGTGTGATACGATGGATCTATGGTGGTTATGGTATTGTTTTGGTGGATGTTGACTGTTGGGAATGTATTCCCACTGTATGTATGGTATATACATTGTATAAACATGAATATACACCGGACACACAATGAATATACACTTCATATACAATAAATGCATAAAACGTATTTTGGTTTATCCATTTGTATTTTATGTGTATGTGCGATGTACTGTACATACACAAACCATACACAAAATATACAAATATACGATAATCGTATGAGCACATGCATGCTGTATTTTTATTGTATGCACAGTTTATCACTGTCCATGCACACACAACTAAAAAAAAGGCACAAAAATTATTATTTTGGTGGCGACATTCAAGTGGCTGTCATGGGGCGGCGACTGGGGGGTTGCATGATAGTGTAGAAGGGAATTTATGGTTTTATCACCCTTTTATATATATTTACTATATATTGAAAAATAATGTTGCTATGTTTTGAAAATATGATATTATTGACATATTTACTTTTAAAAAAAAAATAGTTTGTATAGTTATGTAAATTGCTCTTCAACATTTGCAAAGTCAAGTCCAGTTCGACGTAATCTTTTTCGCAGAGCTAATAGTGGACCACTTTTAAGGCAAAAAATTTCACCGCATGCCCTCCATAAGGAGTGGTTTTGCAAAAATACCCACGCTAACCAATATTTTAGCAAAATATCCGTTTTAGCCTGAAGCCAAGACTTCAAAGTCAAAAAATCTTATAAGTCTTGGCAATTGCCAATACTTCAAGGGTAAGTACTGTTTTGCCAATACTTCAAGTTGTATGGCGAGAATGCAGAGAAGAACTGGAACGGGCAAGTCTTGACATACGACCAAGTGCGGCAAGTGTTGCCTTTTGCCAACACTTTAAGGGTAAGTGTTGGAAAATAGAGAGGGGTCAAAGGTAAGTCTTGGCTTTTGCCAAGACTTACGACCAAGTGCGGCAATGATTGCTTTTTGCCAATACTTGAAGGGATAAGTGTTGATAAACAGAAAGGTATTAAGGTAAGTCTTGGCCCCGACCTAAAAACTTGTCAGAAGTGTTTCCAGAATTTTTTTTATTTAATTTTAATGGGAACATTTTTGCAAAACCCCTGTTAGCGCGGGCAAAAAGGCAAACCATTGCTTATGGCTTCATATTTTTGCAAATAGGCCCTTTTAAGGCTTCAGTGATACTTTTTGGTAAACTTTTTGCTGGGTAGCCACCTTTCATAGTGCGAGTTATTTAATAGCCAGCAATTCCTAAATTAATTAGTCATCATAATTTAAAATATAGAAAGTGTTTTATCTTTTTTATTTTTTATTTTTAAATATTAGCCAGTGTTCTACAGTATAAAGTCCCAGGTGAACTAAATTCCAGGACATCATAATTTCATTAGATTTGTATTCGAAATTGAGTCATTGAAGTGACACATGCCGAGCTCCTAATATCTTTGAGATTTTCTCTATTTTTGGTGGGTGAAAGATGATATGAAGGAAAAAAAGTGGAAATTCAAAATCAAGTCTTACACCTTTAAAATTTAGTACTGTTATTTATTTTTCATATTTCTCGTTTTCTGTGAATAATTTGTAATTGTATCATTATAATCTCCTAACCAAATAGTGGATCCATGTACATCCATAGTTTCACTTAAAAGAAATAGAGGAGTCACATTATACCATTCGTATATATTGTAGTTCCTCTTTACTGGCTTCTTTTGTTAGATTAGCTATGAATAAATGTATTTTGGGACAACAAAATACTCTCGATAGTACTTCATTTTGTAATGATGGATATTAACGCGGAATATCTATAATATTTCCGCTTTCAACTAAGAGAGAGATAGGGGAGTTCGCTGGGGGTGATTACCACTTCATGATCCATTAATTGAATTGAAGATATCCTATGACCTATATTAAATACAAAGAAAGTCAATTGTAAATTTTACTTCACTTTCAGTTTATGTGACAAGATTTATAGTTTACCTCATTTAAAAAGAATAACATCTCTTTAAATTTATAAATAATTTAACTTTAATTTTTTATTTTTCCTAAATGAGAAGCTTTAATAGCAAGATATATTTTTATGACCATATATTTCAAAAATCGTCACCAACTTACATAATGCAACGGAGAGTGATGCAGGAAAAACGAGCGGAAGCAATAAAGTAAATACGAGATCAAGAAATTAAGGGATGGGGAAGAACAGAAATAGAAGAAAAGAAAGGATAATCGAATCAAACCATGATTTTGATTATCCAAGAGAGAGAAAGAAACTCGAACCAATCACGGGATCACACTAGGTTGATCCACCATGGATTCCAAGTAAGAGATACATGAAGCCAAGCTTCAACAAGAAGGACCTAGTCTCTTCTAAATTCTATTCTTTAATCTCAAAATCTAGCTTCCTAAATAAAATGACTAAGTGTGGTATTTATAGATATTCCACACTCCTAATGAAATGATATAAAAGCCCATACAAGTTGATTATACATAATAGGCCACGTAGGGCAAAATAGTAATAACAACATAAGTTGTAAAAGTATTCAGCGTTTCAGGCGGGGCGCCTAGGCCTAGGCAGGGCGCCTGCAAGTTAGGCAGTGAGCTTGGGAGTCTCTGGCTAGGCGGAGGCCTGGATCTAGGCGGAGGGCCTGACTGTGCTGGGCGTCCCTCCTCCTCCTTAGGCGTGGGGCCTAATGCTGAAACCATCTGAAACATCTTCCAAAGCTCTTGGCTTCTCATCCTTTGCATCCTCCAATCCCCGCTCTTGATGGTAAGTGTCTTAGGCTCGATTTGTCCTGCATCATCCTCCCCTTCTTGAAAGGATTTTGTCATCGAAATCAAACCATCATGACCTATAACCAAAGACAAGTACATCCCAAAGCTCCTACTACAAGAGTAGGTTAGTGCAAGTAGTGTGGAAAACACACTCTTATAGTATAACCAAGTATCAATGACAATGATAAAGCGCATGTTTCCAAAGAAAACAATAAGTACTTGGCTTCCCCAAGGGGTGCACTCAACAGAAGATTCATCAAAGAGATCAATAGAGTAGAGAATATACAAGATCAAGCCATCAAAATTCCTATGATCCCGAAGTCCAATAAGAACACACCAAAATTTCCCATTACAAGAGTAGGCAAGTCCAACAAGAGTGAGTGCAAGTGATATGAAAATCACACTTTTGTGATAGAGCCAAGTATCAATACTAATAAAAAAGCTTATGTCTCCAAAGGAAACAACAAGTTCTTCGCTCAACAATGACAAGCACACACTACCATAACAAGCAAAGAGATCAATAAGACATGGAATATGCAAGATTAAGCAACTAGGTTCCTTATGACCTCCAAGCTTATGGTCAACACACCAAGCCTTCAATGCATCACTACCACAATGTGACCCATTGGCTTTGGTATGCTCAGCACCTAAGGTGTGATCAACATGTGGAGTGGAGTAAACCAAATAGTTCAATTGGTAACTAACATCTAATACTCCACTCCCCTTCTTGGAAGCACTCTTACACACACCAAGAGTGACTTCCTTACCTCCAAATCCACCTCTAAGACAATCATCCTCAATAGACAAACTCCTAAGGAAGGTCTCTACAATAGGTTCTTCATCATTATAGTCCACACAATGAAGGTTAGGACTACTAGAAAATGGTTCAACATAACCAATATTAAGACCACTCATCTCACTTGGAGTTCCAAACAATGGATTGTCCATAGAGTTCAACTTTCCAAACCATGGAGGTTTAAATCCAAACTCTTCTCTAGTTTGATATACACCATAACCTCTTTGAGAATCCTCTTCAAACAAAGGGTTTGTGAAAACAAGTCCACTACCCATCAAAGGTGAGGTATCAAAACTAGAGTCATCATCCACACTTGAGGAGTCATCACAACAATCCACTAGAGACTCCTCAAGGTCACTACCATCCTCACTACAACACATAGGTTCACCATTATCAAGCAATTCATCAAGGGAAAGGATAGGGTATTCATTCAACTCATCTTGCCTTTTATCAAATATAGGTGGGGTGTCATAACAAGGGTCACAAATAAGGTCAACTACACAATCTTCACTAAAGAGAGGTTCAATGAAAATCGAGCTCACATCATGATGTGGCTTATCATTCCTCTCAACTAGTGGTTCACAATCACACAAAAGTTGACCCACCGACTCTTCACTAGTTGCAAACACATTGTAATCATACAAATCATCAACTAGTGTTAAGTTATCATAATCACTACCATGAGACAAGGAAGTAACATATTCTAGGGAAGAACTATCACATACCTTTGAGTAGCCATCTTGCTCACTCAATGCACTTGAAGTGTCATGAATTGTCTCTTCACCTTGAAGCTTATATTGAAGATTTTCTTCACCTTGTCCATCCTTCTTGGAACATGATTGGGGCTCTATTGGTTTGCCTCCAAAAATACCTACAAAATCATTCACACAAGTAGAAGAAAAAGATAAAGAGTGAAGGTTAGAATAAGGGGTGTCCTCACTCTCAACAATTCTTTTTCCCTCTTTCTTTTCCCTCATTTTATTTTCAAGGTCGGGTGTAGATTTGGGTGGTGACATCCTACTCATATCAGTCAATGCATCCTCTCCTTTTCCCACTCGAGGAATGTCACCGGTTACTCCCTTACTCCTCTCAATCTTTTGTCTCTCATATTCGGATGAATTGGGACGAGGCCCAAGAATATCCATAGCTGGAGTAGGTGGACTTTAAACATCAACCCAGAATCTAGGACTAAGAGACTCGTCACTTAATTTCTCTTTCTTCTTTGTTGGTGAACCACTTGGCTTTGGAGCCTGTGGTTTGGGGTTCACCTTGTTGACAATTGTCAACTCTTTTCTTGCACTAGTCCCACCATTGCTTGTGATTGCAGGACTTCTCGTTAATGGAGTCCCACTATTTCTCATGTTCGTAGGACTTATTTTTTGCACTCTTTCAACCATAGAATGAGGTTATTGCTTCTTTCTTCTTTGCATTGCCAAGGATCGTGCACTAGCAAGTATTTAGTCCCTTACTCGACAAGGTTCAAATTCAAAAACCATTTGACCCATGCTGACAAGATACATATTCTTCCCAACACTATATTGCGCACACTTATTTTGCAACCATGGATCACCTAACCATACATCAATATTCCGCAAGGGATACGCGTCACACAAAACATGCTTCTTATAACCCCTATGAGATAGGAGCACTAAAGCCACCTTAGAAACCCAAATCCCATTATACTCATAAGGATGCTCTAAAGCTTGGCATGGTATCCCTAGCTTATCAACCAAAGTAGGGCTAATACAATTAGCATCGGTCTCACCAATTTTGAGCAAGTTGTCTTCATGTCCATTCACCTCAACAATGAACCTACGCTCACCCAAGTGTTGTATAGGATCATCTTTGAAAGATCTTGGAAGTTCAAGAATAGCATCACCCGCAACTCGAATCGTCCTTATCCCTCATCCCCTAGCAACACCACTAGGATAACTTCTACTTCCCATCACTCTTCCAACACTAGAAGTGTAGGTGAAAGTCGGGGAAGGAGTACCACTATGGAACCCATAAGTGCCTCTCGCCTTGGTTACATAGCCCATAGCACCACTCCTACCACTACTACTAGAGCAATATATACCATTAGTAGCAAGAGCAACACCATTTCTCATTCCACCCTTCACATGGGAGTTAGAAGCATCAAGCCGTTTAGCATAAGTAGGATAGGCAAGCTTCTCCCTTCCCATGGAACAACCACTACCTCCTCCCATACTAATGGAAGAACCTCTACTACTCCCTTGCACACCACAAGCAACACCAAGAGAAGATGCATATACACAATTCCTATAAAAACCTCATCATCTTCGCAAGCCTCATAGTCTTCATAATCTCCATAATCAACATAGTGACCCGCTTCATCATCATATGAGCCTTGGTTCCCCGAATCGTCATAGCAATACCCATCATCATCATCATAGGAACCATAGTCTCCATCATCTTCGCATGAGTTATACCCTCCACAATTGTCATCCGAAGCCATAGTTGTAACCAAAGAGTTAAGGACCTCACAAGTTCACTCCCTCACGTGTATCACTCAAAAGATGTCACTCACTTTTCTTTCCACTCATGTATACACTCAAGGTCATTGGCTTTTGTGACCACACTCTATCGTTCTCACAACTCAAGCCTTTTTCCACTCAAGACCTTCTTGTATCTTAGTAATCACAATAGCAAGATCAATCAACTAATGCACCCAAGTGATGGTTCGGAATGGAGTTTATGTTACTCAATGGACGATACGCTCTTTAAAGTGAAGACTTGAGACAAAAGATTCTATGAGTCTTCTTGGATTTCTACTCTCTAAGCTAAGGCACGAATTACCTAAAAGCTTCAAAGATTAGTACCAATTAGGTAGAAAGGTTACCCAAAGTAGCACTAGTTAGATGCTATGCGAACAAAGAAATAGGAAAACTTAGGAAAAACTACCCCAAACAACAAGCTTCAGCAGCAGGAGGGGCGCCTAGATGCAGGAGGGGCGCCTAGGCTTTCTTCTGTAAAGCAGGCGGGGACCTGGCTAGGCGGGGCGCCTGTGCACTTTGCACTTCTTAGGCAGTAGCCAAGTGAGGCGGGGCGCCTAGCCCTGGAGCAATTTGAACTCGTTCCAAACTTGCTCCAATTCGATTTTCAATACACAAATCTGATGTTTTCAACTTGTTTTTGTAATTCAATGGTACCAAATTGTGTTTTCAACTACTACAATCAATCCCCAATGATTTATATCAACACCAAATCCATAGCAAATCCAAATCAAGAAATTTCAATCAAATTCAAGGGTTTCTCAAACTTTGGGGTTTTTTTTTATTTTTCAACTTTTGATTCTCATCACCAAATCACGTAACAAGGGTACTGTTGAGAAAAGGTTATGAAGAATGAAAAACGAGAAGAACTAAGTGGTTCCGGAGGAGAACCCAATCTTTGTATAGAAGGGCACGACTGATCAAAAAGATCTGTGGGTTGCAAATCCCTGCGGAACTAGGAGCAGTGGAGCGTGAATGAGTATGCATTCTAGTCAGACTAAAATAGGCGGTGCCCAGGCTGTGTCTTCGAAGTATGAACACGAGTTGGACTTGAAGAAGGAAAGAGTCACAAGGAATCTTGTCTTTCTATTATTACAAGGTTTTCTTGTGGGACTCAACTAGGGTTTTAAAAGCCCATATAAATACAAGTAGTTGATACAGCCAAAACGAGTTATTTCACAAACAGAGAGTTGAGAGCATATACAGGCGATCCAACAACTTTCTACTTGAGATAACTGAAGAAGACAACTGGTGGAGCTAAATAGTTTGAGTCTAGATATTCTGTCTAGGTTCTTAAGTTGTAAGTTGTCTTGCTTTGTGCGATCATTGTCTTAACCAATTAGCTTATCGTAGAAGCATTTGTATTAGGTGAATTTGTGAGAGATTACTTTGTAAAGCTAGAGTTTAGCTTTGTTGAGTGATTAGGGTCTAGCCCCTTGGTTACAGAGTCTTGTAATCAGAAACTTGATCTTTGTGTTAGTGGATTAAGTTCTAAAATCCCAGAGTGTAGGTCGTGGTTTTTTCCCTTGAACAAGGAGTTTTTCACGTAAAATCCTTGTGTTTTTTGTGCCTGTTATTTGTGTGTGGTTGTGCGTCTGATTGCAAAACTGTCGAGGCGAGAACAAGGTTCTTGACTTTTAAGAATCGAGTTCTTAAAACAAAAAATCCGAGGACACTATTCAACCCCTCCTTCTAGTGTCCTTAGGAGGTTCATAGATTATAACAAGTGGTATCAGAGCAGGTCTTCTCGTGCTAGGTTAACATATTGTGAAGAATCAGAACTATGAGTGCACCACCTACTATCACTGAAGGACAGTCAGTTTAGAGGCTCCCACAGTTCAATGGGCAGTACTATGCCTTGTGGAAGAACAGGATGGAAAATTACATATGTGCTGAGGACTACTAATTATGGCTTATAGTATTAGAAGGAAATTTGATTCCAACTAAAATAGTTGGTGAGGAAGCTGCTGCCAGACAAGAACCTAAGTTGAACGAGGAGTTCAATGAGGCGGACTATAAGATGATTGAAAAGAATCACAAAGCCAAACGTTTGGTAATTTGTGGTCTTGGCCCTGAGGAGTTTAACAGAGTATCATCTTACAAGTCTGCCAAGGAAATCTGGGATGCCTTGCAAGTTGCGCATGAAGGAACCACTGAAGTGAAGGACTCAAAGAGAAGAATGCTGAAGAGACAATTTGAGTTGTTCTCTATGGGAGAGAAGGAATCAATCCAGGATATGATGACCAGGTTGACCATTATTACTAATGAGATGAGATCCCTGGATATGGAGTTGCCAGAAGTAGAGATGGTGGATAAGATTCTGAATGTGCTACCTGAGGCTTGTGAACCCAAGATGACTGCTATCATTGAGTCTAAACCTCTAAGATCCATCAAACCTGAAGAACTAGTTGGTAGCCTGAAAACTCATGAGATGATGAAAGATTCAAAAACTAAACTAGCTCTCAAGAAGGATAAGACCCTTGCACTCGAAGCAACGGATGAAGCTGATGATTATATTGATCTGCAATCGGTTGAAGCAGCAATGGTTAGCGACTAGAGATAGAAGCTTAACTTGGGAAGGTTTAAAGGTTTCAAAAGAAATAACAAGGAGAATTCTGGAAGAAAGAACATAGTTGACAGTCCTGATTACTCAGGATGCTTCAACTGCTTCAAGAAGGACCATGTTGTCGTGGATTGTCCAATGTGGGAAGTGGAATGGATGGAAAATAGAGCAACAAAGGAGAAGAAAAAGGAAGCATCAAAGGAGAATGACAACGATAAGAAGAAGGTGAGACGACCTCCGAACTTCAGAGCAGAAAGAAGAAAGAGAAATGAAGCTTTCTATGCTACATGGGCACCTACTGACAGCGAGTCTGATCATAAAGGAATCTGGAGATGAATCGCCACTAGCGCTGATGGGGTTGACAAATATTGGTTCAGATGGAGAAGATCCTCGGGAGTTCAGAGGAGGAAGAGATTCCTCAAAGCCACCTGTGTTTAACGGGATTAACTACAGGTGCTGGAAGAAACAGATGAAAAACTTTCTTCAAGCAACGGATTACAGTCTCTGGTTGTTTGTGAAAAGAGGACCTCATGTTCCTGTAAAAAGAGCAGCAAATGGGGTTCTAGTTCCAAAGTTGGTAGAAGAACTAGATCTTCAAGACCTAGATTGGTTATAGGCAAATTCCAAAGCTGAACTGTAACTGAGGAAAGGGCTGACTACTGATGTATTGGCAAGGATACTTGAATACAAGTTTGCTAAAGAAGTATGGGAAAAGCTAAAGGAAATATATACAGAAGGTGACCAAAAGAAGGACTCAGCTCTTATGGCGACTGATGGAGAAGAATCTGCTCATTCACCAGAGGTATGTCTATCTAATCTCAAAGAAAATTTACATACATATTCTACTGAAAATTTGATCTTAATCACTGCCACTTTGATTGAGGGTTATGAAAAGGAGAAAATTGAAAAAGATAAATTAACTGAAGAGTTAAGTGATCTCAGAACTAAGCACAAGAGTCTTCAAGAACAAAACATTGAACTGGAAGAAATAAATGCCATTTTAAAATGGCAGACTCTTATGTCAAACTCTAAGATCACAGAACTGGAACTGGAACATAATCAGTCCAAAGAGAGTGTAAATGGTAAGCAAGTAATAAGTGAAGTTCAAACCTTTCTTGAAAACGAACTTAAAAGAACAAATGAAATTCTGTATCAGGAAACTGAAAAGAACGAGATTTTAAATCAAAAGGTTGAAAAATCTGAATATGAGCTTACCAGATTAACAAAATGGAATAAATCCTCTAAGGCAATGAACTGGGTTCTTGAAAATCAAAACAAGGGAAAACAAGGATTGGGATTCAAGAAACCATTGCCTCCATATAATCCTAAAAGCAAATATGTGGGTTTGCCTTGTAACATGCTGTGTATCTTCTATGGTGAAACTGGACACTACAAACAAAGGTGCATGAATGCAAGCAAGGCAAAGGCCAAGAATAAAAGAAGTGTTTTACCTAAATGGGCTAGACATGATTTCATTTATCCATTTTCTCATAAGAAGGGACCCAAGCTCGTCTGGGTTCCTAAAACTCACCCTTAATCTGTTTTGCAGGCTGGAGTGAGGGAGAACAACCCAAGCTGGATTCTTGATAGCTATTGTTCAAGACACATGACAGGAGACAAAAGAAACTTTCTCTCACTCGCAGCATTTCAAGGAGGCAGTGTAGCCTTCGGAGGAGGAAAAAGTGGTCTCTGGATCAAGCAATTGAAAACGTATACTGTGTCGATGGTCTCAGACACAACATGCTGAGTATCTCTCAACTGTGCGATAGAGGAAATGAAGTGAGTTTCTCATCTGTAGGTTGCATTGTGAAGAATCTACAGAGTGGAGAAATTGTTATGGAAGGGAAAAGGGTGAACAATGTGTACAAAGCATCACTGAAATCACTGCCTGAAAACAACTTAACATGTTTGAACGTGAAAGAAAGCGATTCTCAGTTGTGGCACAAAAGAATGGGTCATGCAAGTCTCTCACAACTCAACAAGCTAGTATCAAAGGAACTGGTTCGTGGAATGCCTAGTAAGAGATTTGAAAACATAAAAATATGTGATGCTTGTGTAAGGGGGAAGCATGTGAAATCGTCCTTTAAATCAAAGAAGATGGTAAGTATATCAAAACTACTAGAACTGATACATATGGATCTGTGTGGACCTATGAGAGTCAGGAGCAGATGAGGAAAAAGGTTTGTGTTCGTAATTGTTGATGACTACTCAAGGTACACATGGACCTTGTTCTTGGCATCTAAAGATGAAGCCTTTGATAGCTTCAAAGACTGGGCTGGTGTGGTGTGGTGTAGAACCTTGAACTTATCAGCATTAAATCTTATCATGGAACAGAGTTTGAAAACTCAAAATTCTCTGAGTATTGTGCAAAATACAGCATTGATCACAATTTCTCTGCACCAAAAACTCCACAGCAAAATGTAGTGGTTGAAAGGAAGAACAGGTCTTTGGAGGATATGGCAAGGACTATGCTGCTGTCGAGTGGTCTTGCAAGAAACTTCTTGGCTGAAGCAATAAACACTGCATGTTACTTGCTGAACAGATGCTCCATCAGAGCTATTCTTGACAAGACCCCTTATGAGCTTCTTAGAGGAAGGAAACCAAATATTGCTCATCTTAGACCATTTGGGTGTAAGTGTTTCATGCACAACAATGGCAAGGAACCTTTGGGAAAATTTGATGCAAGAAGTGATGAGGCTATATTCCTTGGCTATTCTACTCAAAGCAAAGCATACAAAGTGTTTAACAAAAGAACTCAAACAGTGGAGGAGAGTATGTACGTGGTATTTGATGAATCTGATAAAGCTGTTGATGAGAATGAAGTAGATGATCAAGCCATTGGCCTTGCTCGTGAAGATGGTACAGTTGACTCCGAGGATCCAGAAGACAAGGAAGAATCATGTGAAGACTCAACTTCAAGAGAACAAGGAGTCAATATGACCGGGAGAACATCAGATGAGGTTGACGATTCAACAAGACAGGAAGAACCTACCCAAAGTGATGATGGAGGTCCTTCTCGTCATGTTCAACCCAGGCCATGGAAGCACCAAAGTTCTCATCCTCTGGAGAATGTATTATCGAAGCTGGATATGGGAATCATGACCAGATCGGCCTTGAAGAATTTCTGTGCATTCTTTGCCTTTCTATCATCTCTGGAACCAAAGAATGTGAATAAAGCCTTAGAAGATCCAGATTGGATTCTAGCCATGCAGGATAAACTTCATCAGTTTGAAAGAAGCAAAGTATGGCACCTGGTTCCTAAGCCGAAGGACAGATCAATAATCAGAACAAAGTGGGTGTTCAGAAATAAACTGGATGAGCATGTTATAGTGACAAGAAACAAGGCTAGATTAGTAGTTCAAGGATACAGTCAGGAAGAAGGAATTGACTATGATGAGACTTTTGCACCAGTAGCAAGGATAGAGGACATTAGAATGTTAATTGTCTTTGCTACATACATGGAATTCACACTATATCAGATGGATGTCAAGAGTGCCTTCTTGAATGGCTATGTATATGAAGAAGTCTATGTAATACAGCCACCAGGTTTTGTGAACAATGGATTTCCTGATCATGTTTACAAACTGGACAAGGCACTCTATGGACTGAAGCAAGCTCCAAGAGCCTGGTATGAAAGACTATCTATTTTTCTATTGAAAAATGGTTTTACAAGAGGAAAGATTGATAACACCTTATTCCTGAAGAAGAAAGGAAAAGATCTATTGGTAGTATATGTTGATAATATCATTTTTGGAGCCACTGATGAGGAACTATGCAAGAGATTTGCTGATCTGATGGGCAGTGAATTTGAAATGAGCATGATGGAAGAACTCAATTTCTTCCTAGGACTGCAGATAAAACAGACGCCTGAAGGAACCATGATTCATCAACAAAAATATGTCAAGGAACTTCTGAAGAAATTTGACATTGAAGGAGCAAAAGAAATGACTCCACCCATTGCTCCTGGAACCAAGCTGGATATGGATGACCTAGGTCCTTCAACTAATGAAACAAAATATAGAGGAATCATAGGTTCACTCCTCTATCTTACAGCCAGTCGACCTGATATCGTATACAGTGTGGGACTGTGTGCTAGATTTCAGTCCAAGCCTAAGGAATCATATCTTACAGCAGTGACGATGATCTTGAGATATTTGAAAGGAACTCAGGATTTATGTCTATGGTACCCAAGGGGTACTTTTGAACTAATTGGTTTTGCTGATGCAGATTATGCATGTCACTTGGTGGACAGGAAGAGCACTTCAGGAATGACACACTTTCTTGGTCCTTGCTTAGTTTTTTGGGCCACAAAGAAGCAGAACTCAGTAGCCCTATCTACTGCAGAAGCTGAGTATGTAGCAGCTGCATCATGCTGCTCACAATTGCTATGGATCAAACAGCAGTTGGAGGACTTTGGAATTAAATGTGGAGCAGTGCAAATTTTCTGTGATAACACAAGTGCAGTCAATATCGCCAAGAACCCAGTCCAGCATAAAAGAACAAAGCATATTGATATTAGAGGCCATTTTCTTAGAGATAATGTAGAAAAGGGTCTGATTACCATGAATTCTTGTAGGACTGAAAACCAAATTGCTAACATATTGACCAAAGCATTGAACAAAGTATAGTTTGAGAGGAACAGGTTGGAGTTAGGGATGACCAAAATACACGGATGACCCAGCAGTTGTCCCTCAATGATTGGTTAGTTAAGTGTTCAGTAATTTGCTTGTAACTATTGTTATTATTGTCCAGTCTAATTTTGTACTTGCTTAAGTATACTTGTTCAGCTGATTAGCACCAGGGTGAGCTAATGTGATCCCATGAAGAACCTACTGGGTATGTGGAAGGAACCAAAACAAGCATGAGGAATCATGTCCAGGTACAGTCACACAGCCTTGCATGATAGGAGTCATAACTGAAATTAATTGTCAATTATACGTATGTCAAGAGAGGCTTTCCATGTTCTTGTAACTGTCCTAAATTATAGGAACGCATTCCTTTTTTGTTTTAGACTTCTATTAGACTTTGAATGGACCCCACTATTTAAAAAGACTTTATTTGGCCGAGTCTAAGTAACCGTCAAATCTGTAACCCTTTTCCGGTTCTCAAAAAGTTCAAAAGGCTGCTTTTTCACTTTTCTGCCATCATTACCTTTTGTTCCCCAGGAAAACCACTCTTCACCATTACTCTCTCTCTCTCTTTCTTGTGGATAGAAAATGAACATATACACTTGCAAATAATTTATCTCTACTCAGCATATTCTCTCTCTCTCTAAACATCAAACAAAGGAAACACCATCGTTCTATTTCAAAACCCTAACCAATTTCGCCATGTATCAAGCGCAGTCTTCATCAATATCACCTACCAAAACCTCCGAAATTCGCACATCAAAGAAATCTACACTAAAAACCCCCTCCGTCTACTCTTGCAGAAAGATTTGTTGTGGCTAGGACAAAATTTTTCAAAAAGGGAGAAAAGAAACTAGTCAAAAAGATGATGGCCAGATCCTTGTCCTCTATGCCTACAGAACAAGTCTTCGCTGAAAGACCAGGTGAGGTAATACTTGACTCTACTTTATCTATTTCTGCTGTATTAGAAGTTGTAAAAAGTCCTGGAAAAATAAGTACTGAAATTTTGGTAAAAGGACTGGATGATTTAGTAGGAAAGGTAGAGTCTGGTGATACATCTGATAGGGGGAAGGTAGTTGAGGAGAAACAGCAGGATGTTCAGGAGGAACCTAAGTCTAGTATGCATGTGCCCTTAGTAGCTGAGACTGTATTGGAGGTTGATGTAGTGGGAAAAGTGTTAGAAAAACTGAGAGAAGAGGATTCTGCTGAATCCCTAAAAGAACATGATGGTGAACCTAGTTTAGGAGTAGTTCCCTTGGAGAAGATTCAGGGACTGTCTGAAATTGAAGGTCCAGGTGTTGGAGGACCTAGTTCTGCTGAGGCTTCAAAGGATTTTAGTGAAGACCCTGGTTCTCGCCCAGATCCTACAGAGGCTGATGACGCAGAACTCAAGTGGACAGACTCTGAAGAGGATAAGGATGAGGAAGTTGTAGAAGAAAAAGGTGAAAGTAAGGAAATTGCAGAGAAAGCTGAAGAAAAAAAGAGAGAAAGTGTGAAAAGAAGGTTTGGTGAGGAGGATGAAAGGCTGATAAATGAAGGAGAGGAAGAAGAAGTGATGTTTGTGAGAGAGAACAGAGTGGAGCCTGACAAGTGAAGAAGATTGGTGAGAGGGGGAATGCCTGTATCTAAAAGTCGACTAGTGGATGAATCTAGCGAGGATAGTGATGACAAAATTGTGGCAGAGCCAGTGCCAAGAAGAGTAGGAACTAGGTCTGCTCTGAAACAACAGCTGGTGAAAGTGGGAAAGCTTGAAAAAACAGTTAAAAATGTGAGGGATAGAGAAAAGGAGAAAAAGAAGAAGACGGAGAAACAGGATGATGAAGCCAAAGTAGAAAGTGATGAAGCTGGCAGTTATGTAGG
The DNA here is from genome assembly GCA_037355625.1 of Petunia x hybrida. Taxonomy (NCBI): domain Eukaryota; kingdom Viridiplantae; phylum Streptophyta; class Magnoliopsida; order Solanales; family Solanaceae; genus Petunia; species Petunia x hybrida. The sequence goes on along the minus strand of JBBBVM010000018.1, from coordinate 5,327,567 downwards.
ACCTAGTGACTCTGACACTGATAGTGAGGTGGAGAGCAGAAAAAGGAGAAAAGGCTCTGAGGAAAAGGTTGACAGGGTGGCCTTCTTTGCGAGGCACCAGGTGCTTGCTGGAAGCATTCTGTATGATGAGAAGGAGCATCACATGAAACCCTTACTCAGGATGATCGGTGATCAAGGGTGGTTAAGCTTGTTTGGAAACAAAGACAGGATGTTGTTCTCTGATGAGATCAGAGAATTTTATACCAACTGCAGGGTTGTAGCCAGGAGAGTCTTCACAATGGTGAAGAGAGTTGAAATTGAGTTTGGAAGAACTGAGTTGGGGGTGATCCTTGATGTGCTTGCTGAGGGTTATTGCAGGTACATTAAGCTAAAATGGCCAAAGAGGACAGACGGGGTGACTCCTCTTAGTGTAGAAATTTTCAGGAAAACCAAAGCTTAGAAAAGAGAGGAAGGTGGACAAGAAGGAGATGGAACCAGCACATCAGCTGCTCTTTGAGTTTGTGCATCGGTTCCTATTGCCTAGGGGAGAGAGAAACAGTGAAGCCAGTGCTCTGGACTTAACCTATAGGGACTTGCTGGATAGAGGGGTAAGAATCAACTTGGCAGACACTGACCAAAAGCCACATTCATTAGTGCATTCATACATCCTTCAACAGGTTCTAGAGCATTTCGGGGTTCCATTGGAAACAGGGAAGAAACCCACAATTCATCAAATGTTTGGGTATAATGTGCTTAAAAGCTGTGACTTCTTCAAAGAAAGGAGAGCTTCCAAGAAACCTATGTAGGTTAAGCAAGAGCAATCTGAGGAAAGCGAGGATTATGGACCCGAGGAGGCCATTACAGCTGTGAAGGAACTGGAGAGCCATGTTCTTGAGGTAAACACAGAAAATGTTGAGCTTCACATAAAGCTGGAGTTGAAGGATCAAGAAATTGATCGTTTGAAGATAGATTGCCACAAGTATGAGGCCCAGCTGGTGATGGAGAGGGCCAAAAATACGAAGAACCTTGAGGCACTTATCAAACACTTCAACTTAAAGCCCTGAGTTCTCCCGTCCTACCTCCCTGTCCTTTCTCCTAATCTCCCTTATCTCTTCATGCTCTCCCTTGATATGTGATGTTTAAGACAATTTATTTTATGTTGTGTACTCTTAATGGGGTTGTGTTGCTGGTCACACCCTGGATGATGATTTTAAATTTCTCTTGTTTACGTTTGGTTTTGTTCTGTGGTACCTGTTTCTAGTTGGACCCTTAGCCTTATCTCTGTGTGTTTACATTATAGCTGAGTTGTTGCCTTGTGCTCTAGACTGGATAGTACTAACTAGTTCATGCAGGTATTTGAATATTTTCGATGATTCCAAAAGGGGGAAGAAGGAAATGTTTGGGTGTTTGTGACCTAACTCATCTGTTTTAAATTTTTCAACCTGCTATTCTTGTTTTTGTATTTTTGGAAATTTTGTCTATCCATGTTCTTTGGCAATATTTGTTTGTCATCATAAAAAATGGGGAATTTATTGAGAAAAGATTTATAGAATGACAAACGAGAAGAACTCAGTGGTTCCGGAGGAGAACCTGGTCCTTGTATAGAAGGACACGACTGATCGAAAAGATCTGTGGGTTGCAAATCCCTGCGGAACTAGGAGTAGTGGCGCGTGAACGAGCATGCATCCTAGCCAGACTAAAAGAGGCGGTGCCCAGGCTGTGTCTTCGAAGTACGAATATGAGTTGGACTTGAAGAAGGAAAGAGTCACAAGGAATCTTGTCTTGCCATAATTACAAGGTTTCCTAGTGGGACTCAACTAGGGTTCTAAAAGCCCATATAAATACAAGTAGTTGATACAGTCGAAACGAGTTATTTCACAAACAGAGAGTTGAGAGCATATACAGGCGATCCAGTAACTTTTTACGTGAGATAACTGAAGAAGACAACTGGTGGAGCTAAATAGTTTGAGTCTAGATATTCTGTCTAGGTTCTTGAGTTGTAAGTTGCCTTGCTTTGTGTTATCATTGTCTTTACATATTAGTTAATCGTAGAAGCATTTGTATTAGGTGAATCTTTGAGAGATTACTTTATAAAGCTAGAGTTTAGCTTTGTTGAGTTATTAGGATCTAGCCCCTTGGTTACAGAGTCTTGTAATCAGAAACTTGCTCTTTATGTTAATGGATTAAGTTCTGAAATCCCAGAGTGTGGGTCGTGGTTTTTCTCCCTTGAGCAAGGAGTTTTCCACGTAAAATCCTTGTGTTTCTTGTGCCTGTTATTTGTGTGTGGTGGTGCGTTTGATTGCAAAACTGTCGAGGCGAGAACGAGGTTCTTGACTTTGAAGAATCGAGTTCTTAAAACAAAAAATCGGAGGACACTATTTAACCCCCCCCCCCCCCTTCTAGTGTCCTTAGGAGGTACATAGATTATAACAGGTACCAAATCAATGGGAAAACATCATAGATCAATCCCCGATATCAAACAATCAACGGGTCATCAAATACAATCCACAATATGATTTTTTTTTGTATTTTTCAGCTTTTTCAATTTTTATTTTTATTTTTCTTCTTTTCCCCTAGAACAAGAACAACAATAACAATAAACTAAACTAAGAGATAAGATGAACAAGGATCGAGGGTTTATAGGAACAAATTCCGAGCCTTGCTCTTATACCAAACTAATGTAGAGAAAAACGAGCGGAAGCAACAAAGATAGCGGAAGTAATAAAGTAAACTCGAGATCAAGAAATTAAGGGATGGGGAAGAACAGAAATAGAAGAAAAGAAAGGATAATCGAATCAAACCATGATTTTGATTATCCTAGAGAGAGAAAGAAACTCGAACTAATCACGGGATCACACTAGGTTGATCCGCCATGGATTCCAAGTAAGAGATACATGAAGCCAAGCTTCAACAAGAAGGACCTAGTCTCTTCTAAATTCTATTCTTCAATCTCAAAATCCTCCTCAAATAAAATGACTAAGTGTGGTATTTATAAATGTGCCATACTCCTAATGAAATTACATAAAAGCCCCCTACAAATTTATTACACATAATAGGCCACGTAGAGCAAAATAGTAATAACAACATAAGTTATAAAAGTATTCAGTGTTCTAGGCGGGGTGCCTGGAAGTTAGGCAGTGATAGCTTGAGAGTTTCTGGCTAGGCGGAGGGCCTGGCTAGGCAGAGGGCCTGGATCTAGGCGGAGGGACTGGCTAGGCAGTGGGCCTGTGTTTAGGCGGAGGGCCTGACTGTGCTGGGCGTCCTTCCTCCTCCTTAGGCGTGGGCCTAATGCTGAAACCATCCGAAACATCTTCCAAAGCTCTTGGCTTCTCATCCTTTACATCCTCCAATCACGGATCCTGATGGTAAATGCCTTAGGCTCGATTTGCCCTGCATCATCAGGCTCAACCCCGCGCGAAGAACCCAACCTTTGAAAGTAAATTTTTTTTTCTTTCTAAACTCGATGTTTATTCAAAACTTACCATATTATTTGGAATGGAGGGGGTCATAAATATCATTTAGAAAGGGGTGGATTAGGTGATGATTTTTTTGCTTCTTTTCTTTTTAAGGAGTGAAAAGGGATAAACTAAGCTCACAATTCGATTTTGACAAGACTGACGCCAATCTTGGCCTTAAATAAATGGTTCTAGTTTTGTTTCTCCGAATTAAAGCTCAAAATCTAATCTTAGATTACTTGTAAAATTAACTCAGCCAACAGGGAAAAATTTAGTCCTTTATCCCATCACATATAGTAAGTTCTAGAATTTATGTAGTGGTAATAATAATAATAGTAGCAGCAGCGGCGGCGGCGGCGGCGGCGGCGGCGGCAGCAGCAGCAGCAGCAGCAGCAGCAGCAGCAGCAGCAGCAGCAGGAGCAGCAGCAGCAGCAGCAGCAGGAGCAGCAGCAGCAGCAGCAGCAGCAGCAGCAGCAGCAGTAGCAGTAGTAGCAGTAGTAGTAGTAGTAGTAGTAGGAGCAGCAGCAGCAGTAGCAGGAGGAGCAGGAGCAGTAGCAGTAGCAGTAGCAGTAGCAGTAGCAGCAGTAGCAGCAGTAGCAGTAGCAGCAGCAGCAGCAGTAGCAGTAGTAGGAGGAGCAGCAGCAGCAGTAGCAGGAGGAGCAGGAGCAGTAGCAGTAGCAGTAGCAGTAGCAGTAGCAGCAGTAGCAGCAGTAGCAGTAGCAGCAGCAGCAGCAGTAGCAGTAGCAGGAGCAGCAGCAGCAGCAGCAGCAGGAGCAGGAGCAGCAGCAGCAGCAGCAGCAGCAGCAGCAGCAGCAGCAGCAGCAGCAGCACATACGGTAAATACATTTTTTTCATAGGATTGTTGATAGTCAATCTCTTGTTAGAAAAGGAACAAGAGTCCACCTATTCACATAAGGAAAATAGCGGGAATTAACCAAAGGTTTAGAAATAATTTTGAAAATGTTCTTTAATTTATCTCGCTATATCATTATCTCTAAAATGCATGATTAGTGTAATCTGTTTATATTTCCCATTAACTTAAACGCTTCCTAAATAGGAGGGTTGACTTATATAGTTACTATACTTACTAAAATGGTCGTTTCTTTGTCTTTTGAACTTTGGATATTGCACATAAGTTCTAACCATATGACAACGTATTAGCAGTACTTTCACTAATTTTCTTAATCACGTAGAAAAATCCTTCTAGTGAAAATTACAAAAGGTGATCATGAGGTATTACTCAAAGATGCTTTATATAATATCTTAAGCAAGAATCTAAATTTGGAAAATATGAATTACACGATAATAAATATTATCAAAACATAAATGTTTTATATCTTTTAAATATGTGATGACACTACATAAAATCTTGATAACTTCGAAAAGTCAACAAAATTTCCCAATTATCAGAATATAGAATTTATTGATCCCCAATTTGTAAGCAAATAAAATGTGCTTATTTTCCAATTAACTAAATAGAGTTGAATATGCCCACCATTTATGTTTATACAGCTCATCACCTACCATTGATTTTTTAAGTGTGAAAGTTATTACTATTTGAAATTACCTACCATGCGAGCCTTATGATACGTGGATAAGCGAGTCTGAACTAATATAGTAACTGTATTGGTAAAATTACAAATCGGATACGTGGTGATCGAGACATGAAGCTCGGGAAGATAGCCAGGGAAATTATATCATATCCACGAGAATTATATCAAGGGTACCAAAGACTGGTCACGAGATCAAGACTGCCCTAGCCATAAGAATGCAGTGTGCTCAAGACGAAGGGCCCGAGCTCAAGAGTAACTGAAGCAGCCGATGATCTAGCATTGATGAAGTGATCAATTAAGGATCTCCTACAATCTGAACGTGGAGGAAGTGGTTCATTAAGTGCATAGTGGCGTTTCATTCTTCATACTATAAATAGAGCATCTCGTATGGTAGAAATTCATTCAAAAATATAGCCACAACTCTGCTCAATTGTAATCTCGATGGATTAATATTAAAGTTGTTTGTTCTTGTGTTCATTCCCATCGTTATTTCTTATTGCTATTCTATTATTGCAATCTTGATACAACATACTGCTTGTAACCCAAATATAAATTTAATTATATCTTAAAGTCGGATTTAGAATCATATAATTTGGCGCCGTTTGTGGGGATCAAGCAATTAAGGTTTGTTCCAACATTGTGGTACATACATGCTTTGCTCATTTTAACTTCTTAAAATGGTAAACAACACTGAAAACATTGTTGGAGATCAATCTCGCCCCGTTGGGCCAACTGACAAAACTGATGGTGCATTTGTTCCTTCGCCTAATATAACTCACCCGATTTCATCTGGATCAAGTGGGTCTTGGAATATGCAGATTATGGATTTTATGAGGCAAGTTCGAGAGAAATTTGCTGAATAAGGTAGAGTTAACGCTGAATTGCGCAATTCATTGCAGACTATCTCAAAAAGTGTGAGACTAACTACTACTCCCACCAATACTCCTCCTATGGCCATAATAGAGGCACTCTGAATCTCGTTCCTCTGGGCGCAGTAATAGAGGGACTTCCAAATGGTGCCACATATGGATGTTCGGGGACTGCTCCTAATGGTACCATGCACTTTGTAACAGTTCCCATGATAGTAGAAACAGCCCCCGTGGCTCTATCCAGTGTCTTGTTGGACCTCGAAAAATAGAAAAAAGACTTTGAAGCTCAAATCAAAAAATGGATAGAGAAAATCCCTGGGGCCAAAAATCTCAAAAAGTGCTGGACATTGAGAAACAACAGGCTTTCAAATCGAAGACAGTGTCGGCCCTAATTTCAAAACACTTCAAGTTGCAAATCTTGAAGAAATATGACGACACGACAGACCCAACGGACCATGTTACCGAATACATGGCCAAGGTGAGAGGAAATGTCTTGTCGAAGGTTGAATTGGAATCTATGCTCCTCAAATAGTTTGGGGAGACACTTGAGAAGGGGCAATTGCACTGGTATTTCCATTTAACCTTCGAGTCTATCGAAAACTGTGATGAATTGTCTGATCTGTTCATCGAGGTTCACACTGGGTCTCAAAAGATCATTAACAGGAAAGAAGATATGTTCGATGTTAAACAATTGAACAAGGAGCCGCTTAGAGACTTTCTTAAGCGCTTCCAAGCAAAACAGATGGATATGCCTCCAATGGAAAATATCTTGGCTATTATGGCATTTGAAAGAAACATATATGCGAACAACTCTGAGGCTGCTGCTGAATTGAAAAAGAACCTCTAGGAATGACAAGCTTTTACTTGAGACAATGTTCACCAATGGACATCGGCCAAAGTTAGGTAGAAAGAAGAAGAATGGAGGTTTGATGGCCAAAATTCTTGGTAGAGGAATCGCCTCGAGTCCTCTCGATGTAACGATATGCCACGAGGGAACTCAAAGGGCCGATACGCACCTTACAACTCCCAAAAGCATCATGTGAGCCAGAGGTTAGGGAGGAAAGTTAGCAATAATGCTAATCAGAAGAACACTATGGGGCCATCCTTGGTGTCCAAGGAAAAGGATTGCCACGAATGTTTGAATATAATTTCATTGTATCTGATGCGGATTTGGTGAACGCATTAAAGGGAATGACAAATAAGCGGGTGAGACTCCCAAAAGACATGTGGTCTGATCCCGAGAGAGATAAGAGTCTTTATTTTCACATTCATGCAGATTATGAGCATCTTACCAAGGACTGCAAAGCCTTGCGGTATGAGGTGGCCCATTTACTTAAGAAGGGCATACTGAAAGAGTTTTTGACCGACAAAAGGAAACCGACCTTTACAAAAAAACAGGAATGGAGGGCAACCGCCAAGGACTCCATCTCCAACAAGAGTTGTCAATGTGATCACCGGGGGATTAGAAGTGAACGATGTAAATTTTGTTGTGGCTAAAAGGTTTGCGAAAGTTTCCATTACATTAGAAAAGAGGAGCCGAGCTAGAGGATCAGAGGACGAGATTGTGTTTAATGAAGATGACTCCGAGGGGATGATGTTTCCTCACCACAATGCACTGGCGATCATGTTAAGAACTAATGATTATGATATTAAGCGAGTCTTGATAGATGCTGGGATCTCAATTAACATTATAAGTTACGGAGGGTGAAGAAAATGTGGTTGAAGGACCAAATCGTCCCGAAAGAAATCATATTGTCAAGCTTCAATAACTCTACTGAGAAGACTCTTCTCATTGGGTGAGATCACTCTTACCACTTACGCAGAAAGAGTCACCAAGGAAACAGTGTTCCAATTTATGCCCGAGGACATAAATTAAAATGTTATCCTTGGGAGGTCGTGTATACATGCGATGGAGGTTATGCCCTCTACTCTTCATCAAGTTATTAAGTTTCCTACTCCATATGGTGTGTTGACACCCAATTTTGTCCTCTGTTTTTTGCAATTTGGCTATATTTAATTACAAGTGTAATATAATTTTTTCAAACAAAATTGCATTAGATAGCATGCATTTACGTGTGTAATACTAATATTAATCCTCTATTTATATTATACTTAATTAATTGTGACTATATTACATAATTACATCATTCAGGCTATTTTTCAAAATACGTATGTTATTTGCACAATTTAATCCATTGCGACATTATTTGATGATTATATGTGGCTATTTATATATAATTAGTATTATTTAAGTTCATCTAAATTTATTTGTGATTAAATACATTTATGTATAATTATTTGTATTTTTTCCTATTTGTATACTAATTATTTATATTTATAAATATTTTAATTAAATACTAGGCAATTTATTATTTTAACACTGCATTTCTGCAATATCTAGTCCCGTCATCATTTTTTATCTGCATATACACCATCTAAGCTCCAACTAAGCCTACACCTTACTAAAATACACTTCTAGCATAGGTACAGCTCGGCCCAACGTATGGTACAACCTTGCAAAGAACCAGTTATGACTTTATCATCATCCACCTAAGCAAGTGCAGCCACACATACACAATATAAAAATGTGCACACGTGGTTAAATCCCAACCATTCATTTCCTCAATCCAATGGCTACAATTAAAACTTATATTTTTCATATTCACACCTCTCACCCTTTACTTGAAACCCTAAATCACACTTCCCTCTCCCCTATACACAAACTAGCCGCCACCCATCCCTACACTCTCTCCCCCTTTCTCCTAAACCCGTCCAAATACACCCCGAACCGCCAAACTCCACCGCAAATCTACCCAATCCTGCAAGTCATGTGTATCTCCCTCTTTCCTCGTCACGTAAATCTGAAAGGGAATAGAAGATTTTGGCACATCTTCATAGTTACAACAAGTTTTAGGCAAGAATGAAGCAAATCATTAGTGCTCACACAAGAAAAAAGCAAGAATCAGAAGATTCAAACTCGAATATCCACCAATCAAACCAAAAAAGGGTATTCACGGCTATCATGGTGATGAATTTTTTCCCCTTTTCTCTTTTGAGTTATCTGAAATCGCATGATCTTTTTTTTTTATTTACTTTATCGTTAGACTCTAAAAGGAAAATAGTAAAATTGATAATGATTTGTGAGATGCCGTGGCTATTTTCTGGAAGTATGATAAATGCTCACCATTTTTGTAAAAAAGGGCAAAAGATCAATACTTGTACAGTAGGTATTGATTATGATTAAGTAAAATTGATCAAAAATTGTACAGTGGGTATCGATCAAAACTTGTGCAGTGGGTATCGAAAACTGAATATTAGTATTTGACCTTTCATTCAAAGTGTGTTTAATATGTATATACTTTGCCTAGTTTGATTAGAATCACTCTTTGGAAAATAATAAGCACTTAGTTTTTTCTTGTTCTTTCTTTTACACAAAATTTCGCACACATTATTTGTACGATAAATAAAAAATATTACTTTTACTATCCTTATTATTTTCTAATCTACTTTTAAATCAATTATCTTTCTTATAAGGTCTTCTAGCAAATTGTATATTTTTCCCATATTTAAAAGATAATTATTCTTTTTTCCTTTAATCTTAAATAAATATTACTTTTTCATATATGGTTTGGTCTACTGCATTACTTTTACACTATAAATAATACTTGTTTTTAAACTAAAAGGGGATCTCTCATGCACCTTCAGTACTTTTCTTCTTTACTTTTAACACACTGAAATGTGCTCTGAATACTCATTCTCACACACACTGAAAGGCACCTTCTTTTTATTTACACTTCTTCTGATATTGCTCACTACTGAAAAGTACTAGAAACACTGCGCTCTTCTCTCTCAATTTCGTATTCGTAATTGCTACTTTGTGGTCTATAAATCAAGATAAAATTGGTTCTTGTTCGTGGTCTAGTGCTACTTTATTATCTGCATTAATGCAGCTGCCTGTACCATTTTCTTAAACATCACAAAGGTATTCTTATGAAAACTGCAAACATGAACTCTTGGCATTCAAAATGTTTAACATAGAAATTTGGTGTTATCCCGACTACTTTTATGTATGAATAGATATGTTTGTAATCTGCCTGGGCCTATTCTAGGTCACCGCTAACTCTTTCCGCAGGTGATTTTGAGATGGATTAAAGGATATCCGTGTTAGTAATTTGGTGCAGGTTTTGCATAAGGGAGCACCCGTATTGGTGCGAAGAATACTTTTTAAAAAATGGGACAAAAGCCCTGCTCTATCTCTTCTCTTTATTTATATAATGTTTGTTATGTAACTAGAAAACTAAATGCTTCAAATTGTATTTTTTAGGATTATGTTCCTGTATGAGTACCATAAAATGCATATTTTTGTTTAGGACAAGTGTTGGGTACTGTTATGATTAGAATTGGTTACGCAAGGGTTGTTACTCTAAATCCTCTCTTTATGATCAGAATTGGTTACACTAGGGTCATTACTCTTAATCCTCTCTTTTTCTTCTGTATGAAAAAGGATTAAAATTGTAAAGCTGGTCTATTTCTGCAAAGCTCAAAATCTGGAAAACGCAACAGTTTAGTAGCAGGTCTACAATTGAATTTAAAAGGCTAAAAATGTAACACATCCTTAAGTCTGAACTATTTTTGCAAGGAGTTGAATCTGCTGGTTACTTTGAAAATCAAACTGTTTGCGCAAAAGTACAGAAAATCGAAAATTTTATTAAGTTGAAGCGGGAGTTTTCAAAATCTAAAATGGATCATTTTGCATAACTTCAAGGGTGGCCAGATTTTAAACTAAAGGTCTATTTTTGTAAGTTAAGTAAACTGATCATTGTTTAACATCTCTCCAAGCTAATTAATAACTTGTGAGGGATGTTGACTTTGGAGGTCAAGTCTTCAAAATTATACTATTTTCTTAATTAAAAGTTTATCGCATAACACTATATTATTGGCCTATTGTTACTACTTATTCATAGTTTATCATGTTACTCTTTACTTAATTTATATAGATGAGTTTATCATTTACTCGCTATATTATATATATTGATAATTTCTTTTCTCAATGTACTATGTGTTCAGCTATATATATCTTATATCTTATATACTTACGTATCTATATGTGTTTTAAATCAAACTATTTTAAACGTGACCTCACACTAAAATTGCCACCAAAGTTAACGGTATGTGATAATCAATGTCACAATGCCATCCTTTTGTGGCACATATTTTTATACTATATATTTTTTCCTTGTTTTTGTCGCTTAAAAATTAGTTTGTGTTAATGACGGTTAATTAATTATTTTATGTCTAAGTGCGCCATCGTATGCTGTTTGTCCAATACTAGAAACATAGACTGTTTATGGAAATATTCAAACTGCCCTCACATATTTTCATGACTGACTACTGTTTTGAAATTGAATTTTCCAGAGATAATCCAAATTTATTATTTAATTGAGATTCTGACCCTCTTGAGGATTAGACCAATCCCTTAGGCTAAAGTTGCAGAATTAGCCCTCAATTGAGCATGCACCTTAGAAATTTAACCCTTTTAGTTATTTTCAGTTTGTTTATATATCATTATCACTATTACTTGTTTTATTTTCGTTCCTTCTAGTTGAAATTACGTATGCTAAACCCACTTATAGAAATCGGCCGGGAACCACTTTTTGTGGAACTTAGGAGGTGCTCTAACCCCTCCCTTCTAAGTTATTCCGAACACTTACCTGAATCTCTAGTTAGCAAGACCAACCCGGTGTTATCAATTGCAATAAGTTCGAAATACGTTTAGGTGACCTAATACGCCTAGATAAATTTATTAGGTGGCGACTCCAAAACTCTAATCTCAAGCGAGTTACCTCAAGTCGAACACCACTTGCTTTAAGTAGGAGCGATAAGATGGCGACTCCGCTGGGGATGTCATGTTCTAACCATCACGATTTTTATATTGGGTTTATATTTTACTTTTAATATTTTATATTCGGGACTAATTTTTTTTCTTTTTGTAGGTTTTTCTTATTTCTTTCATTTTCTCCTATCATCCTACATAATTTTGTGATGTAATATTTGAAATGATAAATTATTTGTGCATTCCATCCATATTCCTCCCATATGTATAATTGGAAATTTAGAACTAAAGCGGTTGCCGGGGGGGGGGGGGGGGTTTCCCTGCCGTTTCTCATTTTTCAAAACAAATTATTCTCGAAAGAACCCCCGAGGTAGGTCATTTCGCGGTGCAAATGACATTCCCGGAGCTTTCCCCTTTCAAGTTATCCGCTTGAAAGGAAATGACTAGGTCAATTCCCACTCTTAGACAACCCTTTTAGGAACCATGCATCATGTCATATTTAGGAAAAATTTGACTTCGGCTCGTGTCTAAGTCTATTAGCTCATCATGTTTGAACGAACCAAATGGATTTTCAACCCCAAGGGACGTCTAAATGTGTTACATGTGCATTAATTTAAAATTGAACGTGTCTAATGTAGACCATTTGTTCTCGAAAGGGGGATCATCTAATCATTAATTTTTATTGCAGATTGTCACAAGTCACGAAGACTTGGAAGATCAAAGAGGACATAGGCTTTAGATTACTTTTATTTTTCTACTTTTATATAACAAAGTCAATTATTTGTTTCTATTTAAAAAAATCAATATTTCTACTTTTATATAACAAAATATTATTTAATAAAATTATTTTACATTTATTTTGGGTTATGAGAACAAATGGGATGACGCATGACACACGTTCGATTTTAAATATCAAACATCAAACCATAGGAAGGCTTAACATCCTTGGCATGTTAAAGTCCATTAGCCAACCTCATCCAAAATGTCATATTTTCATGTGACGCAAAATCTGTATCGATTTCGAAATTTATTGTGTTGTGCAAATACACTCCGCAATCATCACCAGGCCTACCTCTGGCAGAAATGAGGTCCGTTGCATTATAGGATATGATATATTTTGCATATGATAATTATTATCTTAACACTGACTTATTATTTTGATGTCTTAGTTTTACTCCCGCTCCTGAGGTTGACTTGTGCATTCTGGCCGAGCATCAGTACTGGACAAGAGCCAAAGGCCCAATTATAACTCCTCCCCCCTCACAAACTAGAAAAAGAGGACGACGAAACATCATGTATGAGTTGAATAACGCTGCTCTTAGTGACGATAACATTGGGATTAGTAGGACACCCCGCAAGCTTGCCCCGGTTGGGTATAACGAACATGTTGCTACTTTAGAGCAAAGAATTAAAGAACTTGAAGAGAAACTGACAATGGCCAGTTTACTCGTTATTAACTCCGCCCATTCAGGAGAGTCTGCCGATCCAAGTGGGCCAGCCTGCCCTAACAAAAAGGACCCTATACACCCAACTGATCCACCCGTTGTTTACTAAATAGTACCACCAGCCACATACCAAACAGCACCACCTGCTACTAATTAGACAACACCACCCGCTATCTACCAAACAACACCAACTGCTACTTACCAAGCAACCCTACCCACCACTTATCAATTACCACCTCCTGCACATCCTACTTACCTAAACACAAACTTACCTCACACTAATATAAAAAAATCTGCGGCCTTACAATCTTATGTTCACTGCTGAAACCAAACAACTTACTTCACCAGTCAAAGACCATGAAAATTATGAATGGGCGGAGGATGAATCCAATGATGATGGGACAAAAGAGAAATTTTGTAAGCTGGAGGCAGCCTTTAAGAAGTTTGAGTTAGGAAAAAACACTAAAAGTTTAACTTATGAAGACTTGTGCATCTATCCTACTTTGAAATTGCCAGATGGATATAGATACCAAAGTTCGACCTGTTCAATGGCAATAGAAACCCTATGGCGCATCTGAGAACATATTGTGACAAGTTGATTGGAGCAGGGGAAGATAAGAAAGTACGAGTGAAGCTGTTCAGTCGAAGCTTGACTGGAGAAGCCTTAAGTTGGTTCTCTAAGGAGAAACCAGGCACATGGCTTAGTTGGGAAGATATGGCAGCAGACTTTGTAGAAAAATTTGGGTACAATACCGAAATTGTATCAGATCGTTTCTACTTGGAAAAGTTGAAAAAAAAACCCACAAAGACGTTTAGAGAATATGCTACGAGGTGGAGAGTAGAAGCTGCCAAGGTGCAACCCGCTATGGATGAAAGGGAACTAGTGAACATATTCATCCGCATTCAAAATGACGTCTATTACGATAAGTTGCTGCATATGAAAAATCAGAAGTTTGCTGATGTAGTGTTGATGGGAGATGATATAGAAGAAGGGCTGAAAAGTGGAAAGATTATTAGCCTAGCTGTACTACAGGCTATTAATAAGTCTCTCCAGTCAGGAAATATGAGTCTCTCCAAAAAGAAGAAAGATGAAGTCTCTTTTGCTGCAACCATTCAAGACCCTGCTTTCAATCACTATTATCAAACACCGCTACCATTCTATCCCTACCCTCACATACCACCTGAATATCTCATTTACAACACTCAGTCCACTCGGCCTATATTCCACACCCCAGCACCAAGCGGTCCACCATACCAGTAAAATACTCAACCCAACTACCAAAATGCACCACCGTACCCTCCTAGGCCTCGCCCTGATGCAAACCAAAGACCCAAAAGAAACTATATTCCACTAGCCGAATATCGCACTCAATTGTTCGAGAGATTGAAAGCTCTTGGGCCTATCATTCCGATACCTCAAAAGATACCAGAAAACCCTTCACCTAACTTTGATTATAGTAAAAAGTGTGTTTATCACTTAGGTGGACCAGGGCATGAGACAGAAATATTTTGCATTGAGAGATAAGATTCAAGACCTAATAGATGAAAAGATCATTCATTTGAAGGCTCCAAATGTGCACAATAACCCACTACCCGATCATGGAGATGAGAAGGTGAATATGATCGACTTCGGCAAAGAATGCAATATGGAAGGTACAATCATAAAAGCAGAAACAACGTTTGATGAATATAGGTTGGCATGGGGTATATGTTGGCTTGCGAAGGAAGCACTACAAAGGATAGGAGAGGTTATCATTCACTAGAGCAGTTTATTCCAACTCTGAAACAAGCATCCATCTTTTCGCGCCACATGAAAACTCTCGAGGGAGAAATACTTTCCAAAGGTGTTCAATGATGTAGAAGATGAGCTGACCGGTCTAAAGGAGCTATTCATGGAAGAATGTTATGCAGTTCCCGAAAAGCATAGTGAGGACTTGAACATCCAGAAAGCTGAATCTGAAATAATTTCGAGCAACTGAACCTGCAACACATTCCGAGCATGACGAGAACCTTAGTGGAGCCGGGGCATTAGTTGTTTAATTTTCTTAAATAAAACACGACTCCGAGTCGTTATCTTTTGTTTTCTTTGTTTTTAAACTTTGTTGCATCATGGTTTCCTTTCAAAGACTATTTCTTAAGTCCAATAGTAAAAACATTTTTCTATTTTTCATTTTTTAGTTTGCATCATTACTTTTAGGAAAATTATTTCAATTCCATTGAATCTGTGACTGCGATATGTGACGAAATAATCCAAAGTGATGAGTACAAGACGATTCGACAAAAGACATTTAAGAAACTTCATGGTGATCGTAGAAATCTTATAGTAGACAATTGAAGCAAGAGCATCAAGAAGATATTGAGAAAGATGGTTGCAATCCAAGACAAAACAACAGAAATACATATGAGAAGCAGAATGAGATAATTTAAATAGATCAAAATCATACTCGAGCAAAGTAACGCTGATAGATAGCAAAGTATGAACACAACAAGTAATAGAAAGGGAAACACACTTACCAAGGAAGTTAGAGCAAGACAGCTGATCCTAAAATAGAATTCTCTAAATCAAGAAAAAATTAACAAGATCCTTTACTCATATACAATCAAGAGATACTACAAATCGAGTGACATTCAGCTTTATTGGATTTGAACTACGTAGCGACCTGATTCCCAAGAGGGGATACGTAGGCAGCCTACTCAAGGCACAATCACATCATAAGAGAACTTTATTAGACACTGGGCAGAATTTTTTGAGTTTCCCTAAAAACTTTCATAGAATACATCACAACACACTGGGACAGAATTTTTGAGGGATCTCAAAAATTCAAAGAAAAATGCAAGTAGCACACTGGGGCAGAAATTTTGAGCTACCTTCAAAATTTCAAAATGGATGATCTTGGAGCAGCAAATAGATTTCGAGGAGATTATGTCCAGACAACACGTTGCAGCCTATGATTCAATAGAAAAAATTTGTATTACTCATTAAAAAATGATTTTCACAAAACACATGCATATCCCCTTTCCTTATCCCTATTGCTCGCAGCTCAACTAAGGTTCGACGTTCGAAAATGGAGATATTACAAGAAGAAGATTATGCAAGATGCAGCAACAAAGTACAACACAACAAATGCACAAGTCAACCTCCCCCCATAAGACTCACAAATTTTCTTTGATTGCAGCTTTGCACAGGTACCAAGTATATATAATAACTCTTGCAAAAAAATACTTATCTAATTGACAGAAGCATAAAATCCATGTCGGTGGATATATAAGATCCGCGTCTGTGGACATGACATCAATTTGAGGAACATAGAATCCATGTTGGTGGATATATAGGGTCCGTATTATGGACATGACATCAATTTGACAAGCATAGAATCTACGTCGGTGGATATATAGGGTCCGCGTTTGTGGACATGACATCAATTTGAAGAAGCATAGAGTCCGCGTCGGTGGATATATAAGGTCTGTGTTTGTGGACATGACATCAATTTGACAAGCATAGAATCTACGTCGATGGATATATAGGGTCCGCGTTTGTGGACATCACATCAATTTGAAGAAGCATAGAGTCTGCGTCGGTGGAAAAAGCATAGAATCTGCGTAGGTGGATATATAGGGTCCGCGTTTGTGGACATGAAATGAATTAAAGAAGCATATAGTCCGTGTCGGTGGATATGTATAGGGTCCGTATTCATAGACATAACATCAATTTGAGAAGTATAGAGTCTGGATATATAGGGTCCGCGTTTGTGGACATGACATTAATTTGATAAGCATAGAATCTGCATCGGCGAATATATAAGGTCCGCATCTGTAGACAAGACATCAATCTAAGAAGTGTAGAATCTGTGTCGATGGATATATAGTGTTCGAATTTGTGGACATGAGATCAATTTGAGAAGTATAGAATCCGCATCGGTGGATATATAGGGTACGCATTTGTGAACATGACAGCAATGACAATAGGGTAGGGTCCGCATTTGTGGGGATAGTTCAAAAATTTTGCAGCAGAGTAGGGCCCGTGTTTGCGGGCATAGTTCAGCAAGTTGAACCAGCATAAGGTCCGCGTTTGTGGGCATAGTTTGGCTATTTCAAGCATAATATAGTCCGCAAGTGGAAACATTCAACACTGGGAGTATTATAGGATCCGCGTCTGTGGATACAATTCAACATTGAGGCTACGTAAGATCCGCATTTGTGGATGTAGTATTGAAAAGTATATGATTCGCGTCTATGGATACAGAAAAAAAAGGTCCATTCGTGGACAAGCAAGATAATAGTAAAAGCATCATAAGGTCCACGTTTGTGGGCATAGCATTGGAAAGGTACATGATTCGTGCCTATGGACGAGTCAGTCATGAAAATGACATAGGATCCGCGTTTGTGGGCATAACATTAAAGATACATATGATCTGTGTCACTGGACGGAAAGTTTGGAGTCCACATTTGTGGATGAGATATCAATCAAACAAGCATAAGGTCCACGTTTGTGGGCATAGTATTGAAGAGACATATGATTCATAGCTATGGATGATAATAAAGAAAAATTTATTGTTCGTGTTATACGGACAAGACAGCATTGGGCAAGCCATTCAGATACTCGCCACAGCAAAAGACTACTCGAGTCTGTTGTTAGTGGGGATACAAACAAAGTGGAAAGCAAGAAGAGCAGAATTCAGGTTTTAATATCTATGAAATGAGGAAACTATACCTCCACGGGAGGCAATATCTCTGAATACAAGCACTGCTGCGACTCACAAGCATATATTTTTTACATGATAATCGGAATGAGACATCCCTTACAAAGTTCAAAATAGAGGTGAAAAAGGGAGATTCCCAGATAAAGTTTTGAGGAGAGATTACACTCTTCCCATTTATTATCATAAATTTCTATTCCCATTCATAAAAATTCGTGCGTGAAACCTTTACTCGTGCATCATAAAACTTTTCACACAGGCTATATGTCATTCTGTCCGTCATGAAAAAATTGGCTACTCCGTCAACAATCTTTGCTCGAAAACTCTTTCATTATCCCCGGGCAATAAAGGGCAGCTGTTGACACCTAATTTTGTCCCTCTGTTTTTTACAATTTGGCTATATTTAATTACAAGTGTAATGTAATATTTTCAAATAAAATTGCATTAGATAGCATGCATTTACGTGTGTAATACTAATATTAATCGTTTATTTATATTATACTTAATTAAGTGCGATTATATTACGTAATTGTATCATTTAGGCTATTTTTCAAAATACGCATTTTATTTGGGAAATTTAATCCATTGCGACATCATTAAATGATCATATGTGGCTATTTATATTTAATTAGTATTATTTGAGTTCATCTATATTTATTTGTGATTAAATATATTTATTTATAGTTATTTACAATTTTTCCTACTTGCATTCTAATTATTTATATTTATAAATATTTTAATTAAATACTAGCCAACTTGTTATTTTACAACTCAATTTCTGCTATATCTAGTCCCCGTCATCATTTTTTATCTACATATATGCCACCTAAGCTCCAACTAAGCCTACCCCTCACTAAAATACACTTCTAGTACAGGTACAACTCGGCCCAGCGTATGGTATGAAACGACCTCGGTCAGTAGTTTCGGAACTTAGGACTCCGATTGGCATGCCGATAATTTTAAAATATTCGTAATGTCCATTAGGACCTAACTGTAAAATTTGAGCTAAATCAGACCTCGTTTGGTAGGCATCGGAAGAAGGTTTCAGTTTTTATTGGCGATAAATATTAAAAAGAAATTTTCGAGCCCGGTTTTGCCGATGAGCTCCGATCCGAAATCCGAAAGCGCCGTTAGGTTCGTATGATTATTTGTGATTTTTCTAAACTTTCGAAAGTGAATTTCGATGTTGTTCGGCTAGTTTCTGCTAAAATGCCGAAAGTTAAATAATTTGACTTTTTCTATTTAAATTCGCATCTTGAGTTTTGGGAGTCCAATTTGAGATCCGCCTTCGCGAGTATGTTACATATATTTCTTTTAACTTGTATGCAAAAGTTGGAATTATTTCGAATATCGTAGGGTACCGTTTTAATTTTTACCGTAACAACAAATTTTTTTTTTTTAAAAAAGACAAAACATAAAAAAAAAAAATGGGAATCGGTGGTCAAAAGGGATTAAGATCCCCTTAATCCTTATCTTCTATTCAGCGGAAACAGAAGCAAAAAATGGAAACGCAAAGGTTAAAACGCAACAGAAAAAATGCAAGAAAATAAGAAAAGGGGCCGGGAAAAAGTAGAATTTTTACCCCGAAACATTCAGGTAATGATCCTAATATATTATTTGAGTTTATTACGTGTGTTTGAATATGTTTTAACAGTAAAATTTGGAATATTAGACATCGTTTTAATAAGTTCAATTAATAGTTTAAAGGGTCAAATGGACCCTGATAATAGAATTGAATATATATTCGTACTCAGTGAGTTATGAGCAACATATAAATGTAAATTATTTGGGGTTTAGTTATGTGGCCTTAAACACTGTATATAGGCCTGGCCTGCGTATTGCGTATGCGAATAGGGTATCAGGTTCCTACCTGGATTGCCCTAAGATGTGAGGAATGAAGTCTTTAGCCTAATGTGATATATTTTTCTGCTTATTGATCACAGTGGAATCGTTTGGCAATGAATTCAAAGAATAACACGGTTGTTGGTCGCAATGCTAACTTTTGAGAGAGGTAAGTGTTTATATCCATTTCTTTGGACGCACTTGGCCTCGTGGATTTTCTACCACGTGTTTCCTTACGTGTGTAGCTGCCGATAGGCGTACTCATTACGCCTTAGCTTTGGATTTACATTGTATATTATATGTTATGCCCTGTTGTTGGTATTGCATTAAACATATGAGCATTGCACTCTGGTTTTGAGTATTGCATATACTTCCCGGTTGGCGATGAGAGTCCCGCGCCGGCGAAGGGTCATTATTGCATATACTTCCCGGTTGGCGATGAGAGTCCCGCACTGGCGAAGGGTCATTATTGCATATACTTCCCGGTTGGCGATGAGAGTCCCGCACCGGTGAAGGGTCATCATATCATATACTTCCCGGTAATCGATGAGAGTCCCGAGCCGGTGAAGGATCATCATTGCATATACTTCCCGGTAATCGATGAGAGTCCCGAGCGGTGAAGGATCATCATTGCATATACTTCCCGGTAATCGATGAGAGTCCCGAGCCGGTGAAGGGTCATATTTGCATATATCTCCTGGTAGACGATGAGAGTCCCGCGCCGGAGATAGGTATCAGACATATGTGACTGCATTGCATTGTACCGCATTCATCCCATCTCCGCATACTGACTATTGTGTGTATTGTGTTGTGTTTTATGTATGCGGTTTGTACACTATGTTGTGGACATATCTCCGTTTACCTATATATTTCCGGCTCGTATTCTGGGTTGCGGGGATCGGGTTGCACGCCGCAACAGGATAAATATATGGATCGAGTTGCACGCTGCAACGGTATAAATATATGGATCGGGTTGCACGCCGCAACGGTATAAACATATGGATCGGGTTGCACGCCGCAACAGTATAAATATATGGATCAGATTGCACGCCGCAACAGGATAATTATATGGATCGGGTTGCACGCCACAACAGGATGTAATTCTGATTGTTGATATGTTCGGGATACCTATATGTTCTGGCTATTTTATGTTACTGGTTGTTAATGAGTTTGTGATTCCATACGTGCTTCTAGTTATTATCTGGCTATGCCTTTTTATAATTTAAATAAGAGGAATTTGATTTATATGTTTCTTCTCCCTGGCTAGCTATCCTATTCCTTGAGGTGGCTACTCTGCCCCACTTATTGAGTCCTTTTGACTCACCCTTGTTTGTTGTTTGTTTCTTGTCTATCTATTTCGTTTCAGCAGGTTCGCTCCAGGATTGAGTTCGCCACGTTGTTCAGGAGTGAAGACGACTCCAGCTGTCAGGGTGAGCCAGCTTTATTCCGGATGGCCACCAGTTTATTGTTTATTATTTCAGTTGCATTCTGCTCCCTTCAGGAGGTATCTATCTTCTTTTGTATTCTTCGATGTCTAGTCTGGATAGCCCTAAACCTAGTATGTTGGGTAGTTAGCTGTAATTTCTTTTGTACAGCTTAGAGGTATCAGTATGTCCGTGTTTTTATTTTAAGTCTTGTCCTTATTTATGAATTGTTATATTATTTTTCGAATTAAATTAGTAAGGGTTCGCCCGACAGGTCTAGGGGAGGATGTCGGGTGCCCGCACGGCCTAGTCGAATTCCGGGTCGTGTCAGTTGGTATCATACCCCAATTTAGAGCCTATCCAGACTAAGACAGTGTCTAGTAGAGTCTCGCTGATGGGTACGTAGACATCCGTACTTATCTACGAGAGGCTATGATGGCATTTAGGAAGTCTCACTTCCTTCATTTCTGATCGTGCGTCGGTTTAGGATGCAAAAGTATTTTCGTTAATTCCTTTGTGGTAATTGTGAACCTTCGTGCGACAAATCGGCAAACCGTACGAGTTCAAGATGAAGCAGTCTAGCCTGGGGCTAGCACTGACGAAGCCCCGAGAGTTTTTGATCGTGCTGACGATCTAGTTACGGATGTACGGGCTCGCGATGAGCAAGAGAGCAGGGCCTTGTGGTTTCCTTGGCTCTCTATGATGCTTTACGAGAATCTTGGCGACGCAGATAACGCAAAAACCTATTATTCGCTGGGCAGCCTATCAGGTTGCCGCATGTGCAGATGCTCGATCTCGGGGAGCTCCTTTCTGGTTCTTAATATTGCTGCAGTAAATTATATTCCGGAAGTAGTATGTGTTGTACCTCTAATTGTTCTGGCTGGTTAGCCAGCCGAGGTATCAGTTCGGTCCGAGTGTCGGAAGAGGTTGCATTATTTTACGCGGTTGAACCTTCCGATAATCTTAAGCAATGCATCAGATAAACCTCGTGATTCTTTTTAAAATAAAATGATGTCAGCATATCCTTCAGGCTCTTGTTATATCGAGCGCTATGGTGTCGATTATTCTGTTTTTCAGTTTCAGAGGTCCAGTGTTGAATTGGTGGACTGCTCTTTATTAGCCAACTTTGTTCGATTTTTCTTCTAGATTCGTGGAAAAGTTGCTTTCGAGTAGCGAACAAGATTAAAAATGTTGCCAGTTCGAGTGGATTGGACAGGGTAGCCTGTCGGTTAGCCTGTTGGTTTCAGAATATGAGATTGAATTCTATAAAATGGCTGAATATGCATTTGGACTAGTCTATGAGCCTTTCGAGAAATTCAAAGATTTATTGATGACCTTTCTTTTTCCTTGAGATCCCAGATGGCTCGAGAGATTGAGGTCGGGAATTCATTTGATGTTGTTATTGATATTGCTCGGAGGTACGAGGCATACCATAAGTTAGTGCGGGAAAGAAAGAGATCCCGTGGCTCTAGTGGGCAACCATGGTACCTCATTTGGAGGTAAGAATTTTGATTATTTTGGGAGGTCATCTTCCAGGTTATCTCAACTTGTGTCACGTGATTCTTAGAGTGCGCCAGTAGCTCGTCAAGATCAGGTTCAGTGTTTTCCTTACAGCTATCAACAATCATTCCAGCTTCCATTTTTCAGCGAAAATGTGGTATCATTGTAGTGAGTCTGATTATCCTTTGAGGAGTTCTCCTGTTATCATTATCGTGAGTCCGGCTATCCTTTGAGGAGTTTTCCCTTACCCCGACAAGTGGACAGTCGTCCTTTCTCTCGTCATCAGGCACCTGCACAATCGCATGGGATTTCATTTGGATCTCGATCAGCCAAAGAAATGCCATCGTCCAGTAGAAGTTGAGAGCGTGGTGGCAGTGGTTATTCAGAAGGCGATTATCAGGGTAGTGGCTCAGCTCAGCTGCAGAGGCAGTTCTATGAACTGCTAGTCTGGAAGGATGCTGAGGCATCCGATGTAGTACACCCATGTAATTCTTCTTCCAGTATATGTGAGTAAGATTTGATTCTTCCAATCGGTCTGAACTTCGTTTATCTTACCATGTTTCCATGGCTTCCTTGGATATTATTTCTATTAAGAATCGATTGTGGTAGAGGGGTGAGCTTCTAGTAATTTATTCAGGGAATTTGTGAGACCTTACGAGTTTATCTGGTTTAAATGTGAGAGATTTGTGAGTGAGTATCGGTATTGTTTGCTTGGCATCTTGTTGTGCCTCATTTTATTATAATCTCAAGTCAGTTTACCTCTCTTTGGAACTCAGTGTCGGTAGGATGATGAGATTCTTATTCGTCACAATCAGAAAGTGATATTGTTTCTTCCAGTGTAAAGTGATTTGTAAGTGATACTCGATCTACGTGTCTCCTCTTGGTTCAAGATGCTAGTAGAGTCATGTTAATCCATGAGCTTCTCTCAGTTGTAAAAGAGTTTACTGATAAATTGTTGGAGTTTCTTCTTATGAGAAGGTTAAATTGATACATTTTGTTCCATAAAGCTCATTTAATGTCTATTTCTTCAATTGCGATTCTTTGGTTAGCCTGACTCAGAAGTAGTCTAGCTCTGGTAGCTAAGCAAATAAAAAGATAAGTTTCTTAAAGCTCTAATAATTTCTATCCTCGGTCCATTTCCATTTCTTCTTCGTCCGGCACTAGTGAGCTTGGGCGATTGATAGCCGCTTGTGACGTTCCCTGTGTTGAGCCAGAGTACGTGTTATTGTAGCCGGGTAGGTATATTATTGTTTTGAATATCAGTTTATCCGGGTATCCATTCTCATGTATAGTATAGTGCTGGTTCTATTTTTGCGGATCATCCAGTTTCAGGGGAAACTCTGCCGAAATTTTTATATAGAAGTACCATCCATCGGGCGGTGGTGTTTACGGCAAAAGTATGGAGTTGTGAACTCGAGAGTTGCAGCTAATTGGCAACTCGAAATGGTAGTTTGGTAGTTTAGGTCAGCCTATGTTCAGCTTTTAGCTAGGTCTTCTTTAATCCAGCAGGTTGTGCGAGGATGGCTATTTCTATTCAAATTAATTGTATGAGTTTATGCTTTAAGTGGAGGAGTCTTCCTCCAATTGATACCGAATCATAATTTTAAATATCTAAGGCGTTGCTGAAGCGTAAGCTAATTCTTAGTTCCATCGACCTGTTCTATATCGAAAGGTATATCGAAGAGGTAATTATCGGATGAATCATGTTAACCTATTCGAAGTTTCGTGTATCTTTGTTTCGAAAATATAGAACTCCTCTCTCATGATCAAGAAAGGGTCGGCTTAGTTCGAATAAGTTGGGCAATGATGTTATCATATTATCCAAATATGTTTTATCCAAGAGTTTGATATGCCGTGTTATAACTCTGATTCTGTAATTATGAGATAATGTCCGTGGAGTAGTTTATGAAGGTTGTGCAAGTTCTCTTGTTATCTGCGTAAATCTTTCTTTAGATTTAGGCTCGTTCGAGGACGAACGAGAGTTTAAGTGGAGGAGAATGAAACGACCTCGGTCAGTCATTTCGGAAGTTAGGACTCCGATTGGCATGTCGATAATTTTAAAATATTCGTAATGTCTATTAGGACCAGTCTGTAAAATTTGAGCTAAATCAGACCTCGTTTGGTAGGCATCGGAAGAAGGTTTCAGTTTTTATTGGCGAAAAATATTAAAAAGAAATTTTCGAGCCCGGTTTTGCCGATGAGCTCCAATCCGAAATCCGAAAGCGCCGTTAGGTTCGTATGATTATTTGTGATTTTTATAAACTTTCGAAAGTGAATTTCGATGTTGTTCGGCTAGTTTCCGCTAAAATGCCGAAAGTTAAATAATTTGACTTTTTCTATTTAAATTCGCATCTTGAGTTTTGGGAGTTCTATTTGAGATCCGCCTTCGCGAGTATGTTACATATATTTCTTTTAACTTGTATGCAAAAGTTGGAATTATTTCGAATATCGTAGGGTACCGTTTTAATTTTTACCGTAACAACAAAATTTTTTTTTTAAAAAAAGACAAAACAAAAAAAAAGAAAAAAGGGAATCGGTGGTCAAAAGGGATTAAGATCCCCTTAATCCTTATCTTCTATTCAGCGGAAACAGAAGCAAAAAATTGAAACGCAAAGGTTAAAATGCAACAGAAAAAATGCAAGAAAATAAGAAAAGGGGCCGGGAAAAAGTAGAATTTTTACCCCGAAACATTCAGGTAATGATCCTAATATATTATTTGAGTTTATTACGTGTGTTTGAATATGTTTTAACAGTAAAATTTGGAATATTAGACATCGTTTTAATAAGTTCAATTAATAGTTTAAAGGGTCAAATAGACCCTGATAATAGAATTGAATATATATTCGTACTCAGTGAGTTACGAGCAACATATAAATGTAAAATATTTGGGGTTTAGTTATGTGGCCTTAAACACTGTATATAGGCCTGGCCTGCGTATTGCGTATGCGAATAGGGTATCAGGTTTCTACCTGGATTGCCCTAAGATGTGAGGAATGAAGTCTTTAGCCTAATGTGATATATTTTTCTGCTTATTGATCACAGTGGAATCGTTTGGCAATGAATTCAAAGAATAACGCGGTTGTTGGTCGCAATGCTAACTTTTGAGAGAGGTAAGTGTTTATATCCATTTCTTTGGAGGCACTTGGCCTCGTGGATTTTCTACCACGTGTTTCCTTACGTGTGTAGCTGCCGATAGGCGTACTCATTACGCCTTAGCTTTGGATTTACATTGTATATTATATATTATGCCCTGTTGTTGGTATTGCATTAAACATATGAGCATTGCACTCTGGTTTTGAGTATTGCATATACTTCCCGGTTGGCGATGAGAGTCCCGCGCCGGCGAAGTGTCATTATTGCATATACTTCCCGGTTGGCGATGAGAGTCCCGCACTGGCGAAGGGTCATTATTGCATATACTTCCCGGTTGGCGATGAGAGTCCCGCACCGGTGAAGGGTCATCATATCATATACTTCCCGGTAATCGATGAGAGTCCCGAGCCGGTGAAGGATCATCATTGCATATACTTCCCGGTAATCGATGAGAGTCCCGAGCGGTGAAGGATCATCATTGCATATACTTCCCGGTAATCGATGAGAGTCCCGAGCCGGTGAAGGGTCATATTTGCATATATCTCCTGGTAGACGATGAGAGTCCCGCGCCGGAGATAGGTATCAGACATATGTGACTGCATTGCATTGTACCGCATTCATCCCATCTCCGCATACTGACTATTGTGTGTATTGTGTTGTGTTTTATGTATATGTCGTGGACATATCTCAGTTCACCTATATATTTCTGGCTCGTATTCTGGGTTGCGGGGATCGGGTTGCACGCCGCAACAGGATAAATATACGGATCGAGTTGCAGGCCGCAACGGTATAAATATATGGATCGGGTTGCACGCCTCAACGGTATAAACATATGGATCGGGTTGCACGCCGCAACAGTATAAATATATGGATCAGATTGCACGCCGCAATAGGATAATTATATGGATTGGGTTGCACGCCGCAACAGTATAAATATATGGATCAGATTGCACGCCGCAACAGGATAATTATATGGATCGGGTTGCACGCCGCAACAGGATGTAATTCTGATTGTTTATATGTTCGGGATACCTATATATTCTGGCTATTTTATGTTACTAGTTGTTAATGAGTTTGTGATTCCATACGTGCTTCTAGTTATTATCTGGCTATGCCTTTTTATAATTTAAATAAGATGAATTTGATTTATATGTTTCTTCTCCCTGGCTAGCTATCCTATTCCTTGAGGTGGCTAGTCTGCCCCACTTATTGAGTCCTTTTGACTCACCCTTGTTTGTTGTTAATTTCTGTTCTATCTCTTTCGTTTCGGCAGGTTCGCTCCAGGATTGAGTTCGCCACGTTGTTCAGGAGCGAAGACGAATCCAGCTGTCAGGGTGAGACAACTTTATTCCGGATTGCCACTAGTTTATTGTTTATTATTTCAGTTGCATTCTGCTCCCTTCAGGAGGTATCTATCTTCTTTTGTACTCTTAGATGTCTAGTCTGGATAGCCCTAAACCTAGTATGTTGGGTAGTTAGCTGTAATTTCTTTTGTACAGCTTAGAGGTATCAGTATGTCCGTGTTTTTGTTTTAAGTCTTGTCCTTATTTATAAATTGTTATATTATTCTTCGAATTAAATTAGTAAGGGTTCGCCCGACAGGTCTAGGGGAGGATGTCGGGTGCCCGCACGGCCTAGTGGAATTCCGGGTCGTGTCATGGTACAACCTTGCAAAGTACCATTTAGCACTATATCATCATCCACCTAAGCAAGTGCAGCCACACATACACGATATAAAAATGTGCACACGTGCTTAAATCCTAACCATTTATTTCCCCAATCCAATGGCTACAATTAAAACTTATATTTTTCATATTTACACCTCACACCCTTCACTTGAAACCCTAAATCACACTTCCCTCTTCCCTATACACAAAATAGCCGCCACCCATCCCTACACCTTCTCCCGCCATTCTCCTAAACCCGTCCAAATACACGCCGAACCGCCAAACTCCACCGCAAATCTACCCAATCCCGCCAGTCACACGTATCTCCCTCTCTCCTCGTCACGTAAATCTGAAAGGGAATAGAAGATTTTGGCACATCTTCATAGTTACAACAAGTTTTAGGCAAGAATCAAGCAAATCATTAGTGCTCACACAAGAACAAGGCAAGAATCAAAATATTCAAACTCGAATATCCACAAATCAAACCAAAAAAGGGTATTGACGGCTATCATGGTGATGAATTTTTTCCCCTTTTCTCTTTTGAGTTCTATGAAATTGCATGACCTTTTTGTTTAATTTACTTTATCGTTAGAATCTAAAAGGAAAATAGTAAAATTTATAATGATTTGTGAGATGTCGTGGCTATTTTCTGGAAGTATGATAAATGCTCACCATTTTTGTAAAAAAAGGGCAAAAAATCAATACTTGTACAGTAGGTATTGATTAAGATCAAGTAAAATTGATCAAAACTTGTACAGTGGGTATCGATCAAAACTTGTGTAGTGGGTAACGAAAACTGAATATTAGTATTTGACCTTTCATTCAAAGTGTGTTTAATGCGTATATACTTTGCCTAGTTTGATTAGAATCACTCTTTGGACAATAATAAGTACGTTATTTTTTTCACGAAAAAATTTCGCACATATTATTTTTACGATAAATAAAAAATACTACTTTTACTACCCTTATTATTCTCTAATCTACTTTTAACAGTAATCAATTATCTTTCTCATAAGATCTTCTAGCAAATTGTATATTTCCCATATTTAAAAGATAATTATTTTTCTTTCCTTTAATCTTAAAACTAAATATTACTTTTCCATATATGGTTTGGTCTACTGCATTACTTTTCACTATAAATAGTACTTATTTTTTAACTAAAAGGGGGAGCTCTCATACACCTTCAGTACTTCTCTTCTCTACTTTTCACACACTAAAAGGTGCTCTGAATACTCATTCTCACACACACTGAAAGGCACCTTTTTTTTTTACACTTTTTCTGCTATTGCTCACTACTGAAAAGTGCTAGAAACACTGCGCTCTTCTCTCTCAATTTCGTATTCGTAATTGCTACTTTGTGGTCTATAAACCAAGACAAAATTGGTTCTTGTTCGTGGTCTAGTGCTACTTTATTATCTACATTAATGCAGCTGCCTGTTCCATTTGCTTAAACATCACAAAGGTATTCTTATGAAAACTGCATACATGAACTCTTGGCAGGATTTGCATAAGGGAGCACCTGTATTGGTTCGAAGAATACTTTCAAAGAAATGGGACAAAAGCCCTGCTCTATCTCTTCTCTTTGTTTATATAAAGTTTGTTATGTAACTAGAAAACTAAATGCTTGAAATTGTATTTGTTAAGATTATGTGCCTCTATGAGTACCATTAAATGCATATTTTTGTTTAGGACAAGTGTTGGGTACTCTTATGATCAGAATTGGTTACACAAGGCTAAATCCTCTCTTTTGATTCTGTATGTAAAAGTACTAAAATTGTAAAGCTGGTCTATTTCTGCAAAGCTTAAAATCTGAAAAACGCAACAGTTTAGTAGCAGGTCTATCATTATTTTAAAAGGCTAAAAATGTAACACGTCCTTAAGTCTGGACTATTTTTGCAAGGAGCTGAATTTGCAGGTTAAATTGAAAATCAAACTGTTTGCGCAAAAGTACAGAAAATCAAAAATTTTATTAAGTTGAAGCGGGAGTTCTCAACATCTAAAATGGATCATTTTGCATAAGTTCAAGGGTGACCAGATTTTAAACTAAGGACCTTTTTTTGCAAGTTAAGTAAACTAATCGTTTTTTAACATCTCTCCAAGCTAATTAATAACTTGTGAGGAATGTTGACTTTGGAGGTCAAGTCTTCAAAATTATACTATTTTCTTAATTAAAATTTTATCGCATAACACTATATTTTTGGCCTATTGTTACTACATATTCATAGTTTATCATGTTACTCTTTACTTAATTTATATAGATGAGTTTATTATTTACTCGCTATATTATATATATTGATAATTTCTTTTCTCAATGTGCTATGTGTTTAGCTATATATATCTTATATCTTATATACTTACGTATTTATATGTGTTTTAAATCGAACTATTTTAATGTCACGACCCAATTTCCAAGGGCTCGTGATGGCACCTAAACAACATTTGCCTAGGCGAACCAATGAAACAAGATGCGGAAAAGAACAATAATGTGAAAAGATCATAAATGGATATATAAATATAAAAGGGTGAAGTCCAAAAGAATATATCCACAAAAGAATTGGAGCATTCTAAGAGTGACTCAATAAAGTATGAATATACATCAAAGAAATCTGAGTCTTATCTCTAAGTGACTCCGGCGAGATGCCACCACGGTCTGTGTGGTCGGCTCACCTCAATCAAAAGTCTCAGAAGCCTCGGGAACCGCTAACGTCCGGGCTGCTGACTGGATGAAGGACCTGCGCACGTAGCAGAGTAAGTTATGAGCCGAAGCCCAGTAAGATCACCGACAGGCCCGCTAAGGTACCCTTGCGGGACAAGTCGCTACATGCATCATAAGCAACAACATACTATAGTAATCATACAATAAAGTAGTGAAATCACAAATAGATGTAACACATTCCATACACACAAGTAGTAACCAGAAGTCTCAAGGATTATGCCCATCCAACGTAAGGCATAGGTCAACTCAGCGGCGGTTTGGAGGTCCAATCTCTACTCCCGTGCGGATTAACCTAGACCTACGATGGACTAGCAACACCACTACTAAGTATCAATCATATACCGTGACCCGAAGTCACTATCACAATCATGAATAAGTAGACCAACGACCCGTAGTCGTTGGCTCATCTCAAATCTGTCTACGATCGCACCAAACCCCCTGTCAAGTGCGGCGTATCTCAATAAATCAAGTGACCACACCACACCCCCTGTCAAGTGTGTCACATCTCAAAGATCAAGTGTCCACACCACACCCCCTGTCAAGTGTGACACATCTCATAGTATAGGCGACACCACACCCCCTGTCAAGTGTCCCTCTAACAGTATTAATATCCACGACATTAATAACAATAACAGAAATAATAACAGAAATATTAATAACGATAATATTTCACAGTCACCGTAACCCAGGTTGGTTATGCTAGCTGAACGTAAGGCGAAGGTTAACCCGACCACAGTTTGGGGTACAATCCCTACTCCCATGTCGTCCAACCCAAGGTTACGTATAGACAACACTACCCAACCCGGCACGTGAACAAATCAAGTACCAATATCATACAAAAGCCGGCAAAATCCTCGGCAAGACATTTGTCATGACATGCCGGCAACATCCTCGGCCATGTCCCAAGTTCTTGCTATCTAAGCATGGCGTAGCAAGCGTTACTACGATATAAATTTAAGCTACCTCGACGTAGCGTTTAGACCGGCACATACCTCGGTCGAGTCACAATCTCGCTATTTATAACAAACAATAATAGCAAGTAATTCACATCATTAATCCTAACCATTGTTAGGTATATATATGCGTACATGAAGCATACTAGCATGAAGGAAGAGTCCACAAGCACAATAGAGGTCAAGTCTCACTTACCTCGAAATTCGGGCTCAAATGCCGGGAAGAATCTCCTTTCCCGCTCGCCTTGTCCGCGAAGGACTCTCCACTAGGTCTATTAAGACAAGATATAGCACATATGAGTGCTCAATTATAGCTATTTAAGCCTATAGGCATCCTAGGGTAAAAATTACCAAAATGCCCCCGGGTAGGGCCGAGCCCTAAATTTACAAAATGTACTTTTCCGGACTCCCCATGCTCCCGTGAGTCCAAAAGTACACTTAGATTCCACATGCGAGCCTTGCTCGATGTCTTTCCCCAATTCTTAAGAATCTAGGGTTCTAACCCATTTCCAAGAATCAACCCTTTGATTCTTGTGTTAATCAACATAAAGATGGATTGAAAGGGCTTACCTTAAGTGTAAGTATGATTGGGTCTTCAAGAAATACCAAAAAATCGCCTCAAGAGCTCACCAAATGATTTTTATAAGTTATGAACCGAAATGGCCCGAAATGGCCTTTTTATAGCAGTTTTTGCCTCTGTGGCAGCTTCTTTTGAAAAAATCATAAGTTTTGATAGGAATGTCCAAACTACCTGAAACTGGTGCCATTAGAACCAAAACTCAAAGGGCTACAACTTTCATGTTTTGAGTTTTTCCTAATTCCTTACGGAGTGGCTGAAAAATCAGCTTTTATCCGGCTGTTTGCGCCAAAACAGAAAAGAAAAGTCGCACCAGATTTTCTACTGTTTTAGGGGCAAAACGGGACCCTACGAAGCTCAGAATGATCCCAAATTTTGCACACAAGCCATAAAATACTTGGGTGACATGCTCGTCAAGACGGAACTCAATTCGGACCTCCAGAACTCAAAAAGTGGGTCCCACGGCAAAGGTTCAATTTTTGACTTTCGCCAAAATAGCGAAATTTAACCAAACGACCTCGGAATCCAATTCTGAAAGTTGCTACAAGTCACAAATGACTATACGAACCTAACGGAACTTTCGGATCTCTCATCGGAGCTCATTTGCTCAAATCGAGCTCGGAAACCTCTTTTAACTCTTTTAAACTTCCGAAACGGGGACTTTATCAAAAGTCCTATCAGAAGAGGTCCGTTTTCAATTTTGAAGGTTGCTACATATCATAAATGACGAGACGGACCTAACGGTGCGCTCGGATTTTCCATCGGGGTTCGTTTACTCAAAACGACCTATCGAAACCCCAAATTCCTTTCCGGAATTTCATAAACGGATCCTTTTCTCGAAAACCTATCAAACGGACTCTGTTTCGACTCAGATTTCACAGACGGGTCATAAATGACCTAACGGAGCTTTTGGGACTGTTGACACGCAAATCGAGGTCCCGGATCCCGTAACGACTATTTGAGGATCGTTACATTCTCCCCCACTTAGACTATCGACCGTCCTCGGACGAGCCTAAGTCTAAGGTAGGATCCACACACTAGCCACGGAGCTGGCACGGATTTTGAGGACCCCTCGGTACCACCCGAAATCAATAAAACTTAAAAATGCAAATTCAGGCTTGAAAAATACAAGGATTTCATACCTGAATCATCGAACAAGCGCGGATGCCTCTCGCGCATCTCGGACTCAAGCTCCCAAGTGGCCTCGGCAATGGAGTGATGCCCCCACTGAACTCTCACGAGCGGGATCACCTTCGATCTCATCTTACGGACCTCTCTAGCCACAATAGCAATAGGCTCCTCCAAATAAGCTAAGTCGCCATCTACCTCCACGGAAGCCATATCGATCACATGAGACAGATCGTGAACATACTTCCGGAGCATGGACACATGGAACACCGGATGAACAGACAGAGAGGGAGGCAAAGCCAGTCTATAAGCAACGGCGCCAACGCGCTCCAATATCTCAAAAGGCCCAATGAACCTAGGACTGAGCTTGCCTTTCTTCCCAAATCTCATAACACCCTTCATGGGCGACACTCTGAGGAATACCCGGTCCCCAACCATGAACTCAAGATCTCTCCGCCTCCGATCTGTATACGATATCTGCCGGCTCTGAGCCGTGCGGAGTCGATCCTGAATAACCCGGACCTTATCTAAGGTCTGCTGCACCAAATCGGGCCCCAACACATGGACCTCACCAGACTCGAACCAACCGATAGGCGAGCGACATCTCCGACCATACAATGCCTCAAACGGAGCCATCTGGATAGAAGCCTGATAGCTATTATTATACGCAAACTCTGCTAGCGGCAAATGGCTATCCCAATGGCCTCCAAAATCAATAGCACACGCCCTCAACATATCCTCGAGGATCTGAATGGTCCGCTCAGACTGGCCATCAGTCTGCGGGTGAAATGCAGTGCTGAGATCGACCCGAGTACCCAGCTCTCTCTGAAAAGATCTCCAAAACTGAGCTGTGAACTGAGCACCTCGGTCAGAAATGATAGAAACAGGAGCACCATGCAATCTCACAATCTGCTCAATGAAGATACGAGCCAGACGCTCCGAGGTATAAGTAGTCCTCATTGGAATGAAGTGAGCCGACTTCGTCAGTCGATCAACTACTACCCACACCGAATCATGCTTACCCACGGTCAGCGGCAAACCAACTACGAAATCCATAGTGATCTGCTCCCACTTCCACTCGGGAATGGGCATAGACTGGGTCACCCCGGCTGGCCTCCGGTGCTCATACTTCACCTGCTGGCAATTCAAACACCGAGTACATAATCAGCATCATCCCTCTTCATCCCTTTCCACCAATACAGCTCTCGAAGATCATGATACATCTTCGCAGTACCCGGATGAATGGAATATCTCGAACTGTGAGCCTCTGCCAAAATCATCTGCCTCAGCTCCACAATGGCTGGAACACATACCCGACCGTTAAGCCGCAAAGCACCATCATCACCAATCACGAACGAGGACACTCCCCCACTCAGGACCCTGTCCCGGAGATCTCTCAGATAAGGATCCTCGAACTGCCTTTCCTGAATCTGGGAAGCTAAAGACGACTGAGACCCCACATATGCAAGCACCCGGCCTGGAACAGAATTATCAAACCGAACCCCATTAATGGACAAAGCCTGCAACTCACGGGCCAACAGCCTCATATCAGCATCAAGATAGGCGAGGCTACCCATGGACTTCCTACTCAAGGCATCGGCTACAACATTAGCCTTTCCGGGATGATATCGGATAGAAAGATCATAATCCTTCAGCAGCTCTAACCAGCGGCGCTGTCTCCCGTTCAAGTCCTTCTGAGTGAACAAGTACTGGAGACTCTTATGATCGGTGAATATCTCACATGGCTCGCCATAAAGATAGTGCCTCCACAACTTCAGTGCAAACACGACAGCTAACAGCTCCAAATCATGGACAGTATAATTCTTCTCATGGACCTTCAGCTGTCTCGAGGCATAAGCTATCACCTTACCCTCCTGCATCAGAACGCTACCCAGGCCAACACCCGAAGCATCACAATATACGGTGAATCCCCCGGATCCACTAGGCAAGGCCAACACTGGCGCTGAAGTCAACAGAGTCTTAAGCTTCTGAAAGCTAGACTCACAAGCATCGGACCACAGGAAAGGAACATTCTTCTGGGTCAACTTCGTCAGAGGTGCTGAAATAGAAGAAAACCCCTCGACGAACCGCCGATAATAACCTGCCAAGCCTAAGAAACTCCGAATCTCTGTAGGAGAAGTAGGCCTAGGCCAACTCTGAATGGCCTCTATCTTCTTCGGATCAACACACACCCCATCCTTGTCACCACGTGACCTAGGAAAGATACAGAACTGAACCAAAATTCACACTTGGAGAATTTGGCATACAACTGCTGATCCCTCAGAGTCCGAAGAACAACTCTCAAATGCTGCTCATGCTCCTCCCTGCTCCTTGAATAAACCAAGATATCATCGATAAACACAATGACGAAGGAGTCAAGGTAGGCCTTGAACACTTGGTTCATCAGATCCATGAAAGCAGCTGGGGCATTCGTAAGCCCGAAAGACATCACCAGAAACTCATAGTGGCCATATCGGGTACGAAAAGCAGTCTTGGAAACGTCCTCGGACCGAATCCTCAACTGATGATACCCCGACCTCAAATCAATCTTCGAGAAGAAGGTAGCACCCTGAAGCTGATCAAACAAATCATCAATACGCGGCAAAGGATACCTATTCTTGATAGTAACCTTATTCAGCTGCCGGTAATCAATATACATCCGCATAGAGCAATCCTTCTTCTTCACAAATAATACCGGGGCACCTCATGGAGACACACTGGGCCTAATGAAGCCCTTATCGAGCAAATCCTGAATCTGCTCCTTCAGCTCCCTCAACTCAACAGGAGCCATACGATACGGGGGAATAGATTTAGGCTGAGTGCCTGGCAATAGATCAATGCAAAACTCTATCTCCCGCATAGGCGGCAAACCCGGCAAATCATCAGGAAACACATCCGGATACTCACAAACAACCGAAACTCTATCAAGGGATAACTCCTCTGCCCGGACATCCCGAACTGAAGCAATATATCCCTCGCACCCACTAGATATCATCCTCTGCGCCTCCAAGAAAGAAATGATCCTACTCTTCGGAGAAGGCCTGGAACCTCTCCATACAACCCGAGACTCACCCTCTGCCCCGATCGTCACGGACTTGGCATGGCAATCCAAAGTCGCATGACAGGAAGCCAGCCAATCCATGCCCATAATGACTTCGAAATCAGACATATCGAGCAGCATCAGGTCCACTAAGGACTCTACACCACAGATGGAGATCATACACTGCCGATAACCCCTATCTACACATAGAGAAGACCCGACAGGGGTGGCAACCATAAAGGGATCATCTAAGAAGACCAGATCCCTGCCCAAGCAAGGGGCAAATCCCGGCGACACATACGAATAGGTAGACCCCGGATCAATAAGAGCATCAGCATCGCGGCCACAGACAGAAATAATACCTGTGATGACATCATTGGATGCCTCAGCATCCTGACGAGTCATAGCATAGACCTGCGCCGAGCCTCCTGAACCCGGAGCTCTCTGAGACTGCTGTCTAGGAGGAATCTGAGAAACGGGCCTGGCGGCCTGAGGACCAGATGGTACCATAGCTGCGGATCCCTGGCGACCTGATGAAACATAAGGGCAACTCCTGACATAGTGCTCTGGAGACCCACACTCAAAACATCCATCACCTCTACCTCCTCTACCGCCTCTACCACCTCTGCCATGACCACCTACAGACGAACACCTCCCACGATGCCTCTGATGGCACCTCCCGCACTGCGGCGGACCAGACTGCGAAGAGCCACCCCGCCTCTGGGATGACTGAGGCCTCGGGGTCTCTAAAGAAAAATCCTGGGCAGGCAAAGCAGCAGCCTGGGGCCTAGACTGAGAACGGCCCTGATGACCCTGACCCCTCTGAGCGGATCCACTATACCCACCAGACTGACGCGATCTCTTGGCCGCCCTCTCCGCGTCAGCCCTGGCGAAGATATCCTCCATCCGCCGCGCCACATCAACTATCTCAAAATATGACTTGTTGCCCATATCAGGGGCAACAGCTACCTGCAAGCGGGGATGAAGACCCTCAACAAACCGGAGGACCTTGTCCCTCTCCTGAGCCACCATAGCCGGCACAAACTGAGACAACCACAAGAACCTGGTGTCATACTCTGAAACAGACAGGTTTCCCTGCCTCAACCCCTCAAACTCGCGCCTCTGAGCATCGTGCTGACTCTGGGGCACGAACCTGCTCGTGAACATAGACACGAACTCAGCCCAAGACAAAGGAGGGAGGTCACTAGACCTCTGCCGCATCATGGAGACCCACCATGTCTCCGCATCTCCCGATAATCTGAAAGAAGCACACTGCACCCCTAAGGTGTCTCTAGTACCAAGAACTGTCAAAATCTTCTCACACTTCTGAATGTACCTCTGGGCAGTACATGTAGCTGAGGTACCGTCGAACTCTGAAAGCTGAAGCTTCATGAATGACTCTATCCTCTTGGCAACCTCCTCAGTGCCCATAGGAGGAGTAGAAATAACAGGACCTGCCTGAGGAGCAGAAGCAGAAGGCTGGGCAATATGATCAGGAGCAGCCTCAGAAGTAGGCGTGCTCATAACAGGTGTGGTCGGCTGAGGAGCCGAAACAGAAGCTGCAACATCATCTCTGACAGGGACCTGATGGCTAGACAAGGCCATCAGTCTCATATACTCCTCTGAAGAGATCACAACGGTGCCTGGCACAACAGCAGGCACAGGGGGAATAGATGCTGACAGAGTCGCTGCGGACACCGCAGGGATAGCTGTGTCCTGCCTAGTGGCTGACGGGCGACCTGCCCGAGTCTTCTTAGCAGCTGGCGGCTGCGTAGGTGCTGATGGCTCTCCCGCAGACGCGGGTGTAGAAGATGCAGCCCTCCTAGCTGAGGATGCTCGCATCCTCGCCATCTGATACAATACACGAAAAAAGGGTCAGCACCTATATAAGCTACTCAGCACGAATAGAGATGAAACGAAGGGAAAACATTTGCTAACATGCCCTTGTAGCCTCTCGCTCATAAGTATGGTCGACAACATACCCATAAGCAAGACTCTACTCAGACACTGCTCCAAGACTCCTAGGACTCGAATTAGAACCTAGGGCTCTGATACCAAACTGTCACGACCCAATTTCCAAGGGCTCGTGATGGCACCTAAACAACATTTGCCTAGGCGAACCAATGAAACAAGATGCGGAAAAGAACAATAATGTGAAAAGATCATAAATGGATATATAAATATAAAAGGGTGAAGTCCAAAAGAATATATCCACAAAAGAATTGGAGCATTCTAAGAGTGACTCAATAAAGTATGAATATATATCAAAGAAATCTGAGTCCTATCTCTAAGTGACTCCGGCGGTATGCCACCACGGTCTGTGTGGTCGGCTCACCTCAATCAAAAGTCTCAGAAGCCTCGGGAACCGCTAACGTCCGGGCTGCTGACTGGATGAAGGACCTGCGCACATAGCAGAGTAAGTTATGAGCCGAAGCCCAGTAAGATCACCGACAGGCCCGCTAAGGTACCCTTGCGGGACAAGTCGCTACATGCATCATAAGCAACAACATACTATAGTAATCATACAATAAAGTAGTGAAATCACAAATAGATGTAACATATTCCATACACACAAGTAGTAACCAG
This sequence comes from Petunia x hybrida, assembly GCA_037355625.1. Taxonomy (NCBI): domain Eukaryota; kingdom Viridiplantae; phylum Streptophyta; class Magnoliopsida; order Solanales; family Solanaceae; genus Petunia; species Petunia x hybrida. The sequence continues at coordinate 5,289,210 of JBBBVM010000018.1, read as the reverse complement.
AAGTCTCAAGGATTATGCCCATCCAACGTAAGGCATAGGTCAACTCAGCGGCGGTTTGGAGGTCCAATCTCTACTCCCGTGCCGACTAACCTAGACCTACGATGGACTAGCAACACCACTACTAAGTATCAATCATATACCGTGACCCGAAGTCACTATCACAATCATGAATAAGTAGACCAACGACCCGTAGTCGTTGGCTCATCTCAAATCTGTCTACGATCACACCACACCCCCTGTCAAGTGCGGCGTATCTCAATAAATCAAGTGACCACACCGCACCCCCTGTCAAGTGTGTCACATCTCAAAGATCAAGTGTCCACACCACACCCCCTGTCAAGTGTGACACATCTCATAGTATAGGCGACACCACACCCCCTGTCAAGTGTCCCTCTAACAGTATTAATATCCACGACATTAATAACAATAACAGAAATAATAACAGAAATATTAATAACGATAATATTTCACAGTCACCGTAACCCAGGTTGGTTATGCTAGCTGAACGTAAGGCGAAGGTTAACCCGACCACAGTTTGGGGGTACAATCCCTACTCCCATGTCGTCCAACCAAAGGTTACGTATAGACAGCACTACCCAACTCGGCACGTGAACAAATCAAGTATCAATATCATACAAAAGCCGGCAAAATCCTCGGCAAGACATTTATCATGACATGCCGGCAACATCCTCGGCCATGTCCCAAGTTCTTGCTATCTAAGCATGGCGTAGCAAGCGTTACTACGATATAAATTTAAGCTACCTCGACGTAGCGTTTAGACCGGCACATACCTCGGTCGAGTCACAATCTCGCTATTTATAACAAACAATAATAGCAAGTAATTCACATCATTAATCCTAACCATTGTTAGGTATATATATGCGTACATGAAGCATACTAGCATGAAGGAAGAGTCCACAAGCACAATAGAGGTCAAGTCTCACTTACCTCGAAATTCGGGCTCAAATGCCGGGAAGAATCTCCTTTCCCGCTCGCCTTGTCCGCGAAGGACTCTCCACTAGGTCTATTAAGACAAGATATAGCACATATGTGTGCTCAATTATAGCTATTTAAGCCTATAGGCATCCTATGGTAAAAATTACCAAAATGCCCCCGGGTAGGGCCGAGCCCTAAATTTACAAAATGTACTTTTCCGGACTCCCCATGCTCCTGTGAGTCCAAAAGTACACTTAGATTCCACATGCGAGCCTTGCTCGATGTCTTTCCCCAATTCTTAAGAATCTAGGGTTCTAACCCATTTTCAAGAATCAACCCTTTGATTCTTGTGTTAATCAACATAAAGATGGATTGAAAGGGCTTACCTTAAGTGCAAGTATGATTGGGTCTTCAAGAAATACCAAAAAATCGCCTCAAGTGCTCACCAAATGATTTTTATAAGTTACGAACCGAAATGGCCCGAAATGGCATTTTTATAGCAGTTTTTGCCTCTGTAACAGCTTCTTTTGAAAAAATCATAACTTTTGATAGGAATGTTTAAATGACCTAAAACCAGTGCCATTAGAACCACAACTCAAAGGGCTACAACTTTCATGTTTTGAGTTTTTCCTAATTCCTTACGGATTGGCCGAAAAATCAGCTTTTATCCGGCTGTTTGCGCCAAAACAGAACAGAAAAGTCGCACCAGATTTTCTACTGTTTTAGGGGCAAAACGGGACCCTACGAAGCTCGGAATGATCCCAAATTTTGCACACAAGCCATAAAATACTTGGGTGACATGCTCGTCATGACGGAACTCAATTCGGACCTCCAGAACTCAAAAAGTGGGTCCCACGGCAAAGGTTCAATTTTCGACTTTCGCCAAAATAGCGAAATTTAACCAAACGACCTCGGAATCCAATTCCGAAAGTTGCTACAAGTCACAAATGACAATACGAACCTAACGGAACTTTGGGATCTCTCATCGGAGCTCATTTGCTCAAATCGAGTTCGGAAACCTCTTTTAACTCTTTTAAACTTCCGAAACGGGGACTTTATCAAAAGTCCTATCAAACGAGGTCCGTTTTCAATTTTGAAGGTTGCTACATATCATAAATGACGAGACGGACCTAACGGTGCGCTCGGATTTTCCATCGGGGTTCGTTTACTCAAAACGACTTATCGAAACCCCAAATTCCTTTCCGGAATTTCATAAACGGATCCTTTTCTCGAAAACCTATCAAACGGACTCCGTTTCGACTCAGATTTCACAGACGGGTCATAAATGACCTAACGGAGCTTTTGGGACTATCGACATGCAAATTGAGGTCCCGGATCCCGTAACGACTATTTGAGGGTCGTTACATTTAAACGTGACCTCACACTAAAATTGCCACCAAAGTTAACGGTATGTGATAATCAATGTCACAATGCCATCCTTTAGTGGCACATATTTTTACACTATATATTTTTTCCTTGTTTTTGTCGCTTAAAAATTAATTTGTGTTAATGACGGTTATTAATTATTTTATGTCTAAGTGCGCCATCGTATGCTGTTTGTCCAATACTAGAAACATAGACTGTTTATGGAAATATTCAAACTGTCCGCATATATTTTCGTGACTGATTACTGTTTTAAAATTGAATTTTCCAGAGATAATCCAAATTTATTATTTAATTGAGATTCTGACCCTCTTGAGGATTAGACCAATCCCTTAGGCTAAAGTTGCAGAACTAGTCCTCAATTGAGCATGCACCTTAGAAATTTAACCCTTTTAGTTATTTTCAGTTTGTTTATATATCATTATCACTATTACTTGTTTCGTTCCTTCTAGTTGAAATTACGTATGCTAAACCCACTTATAGAAATCGGCCGGGAACTACTTTTTGTGGAACTTAGGTAGTTCCTAACCCCTCCCTTCTAGGTTATTCCGAACACTTACCTGAATCTCTAGTTAGCAAGACCAACTCGGAGTTATCAATTGCAATAAGTTCGGAATGCGTTTAGGTGACCTAATATGACTAGATAAATTTCTTAGGTGACGACTCCAAAACTCTAATCTCAAGCGAGTTACCCCAAGTCGGACACCACTTCCTTTAAGTGGGGTGCGACAGGGTGTTCATTCAATCCGTGGCGCACAACAAATGGCTAGAGAGTGTTATTCGATTCATTTGAAGAGCGCAGTCGTCCCGGCTGGACCATCAAAATAGCAACCACAGTGCCCTAGGTCTAAAGAAGAAGTCGGTCTGGTACTTGAAATGGACCCTGAAAAAGAGATAACAAAAAGGATATCGGTGTGCATACAAGAGTCTAAACAGCAAAAAGGCTGAAGACTGAGTGATCGAAGAGTTGGAGCCGGTCACTTTGTTGATAGAATTCCAGAGAGAGATTTTTGTTTGCTCAGAGTTGAACCCGGAGTCAAAGAGAGGTATCGTCACATTTTTAAAGCCCAATAATGATTGTTTTGCTTGGTCTCATACCGATATGGTTGGGATTGATCTGGAGATAACAACGCACAAGCTCAATGTAGATCTAAGCCACACTTAGGTGCAGCAAAAGAAAAGGCCACATGAAGGCGTCAGGAAAAAAGTGATTGAAGAGGAGAATAACAAGTTGCTTGACAATGGCTTCATACAAGAAGTCAAATACCCGAAGTGGTTGGCCAATGCTGTGGTCGTGCTAAAGAAAAATAGAAAATGGAGAATGTGAATGGACTAAAAAGATTTGAATAAGGCTTGCCTAAAAGATTCATATCCGTAGCCACGGATTAATAGGTTAATAGACTCCACGGCTGGACACAAACTATTAACCTTCTTGGATGCTTACTCAAGGTATAACCAAATTTTGATGGAGCCCAAAGAGCAAGAAAAAAAAATTCTTTTACCATTGACTGGGACACATATTGTTACAAGGTGATGCCCTTCAGCCTTAAAAATTCCAGGGCAACATATCAGAGGTTAGTGTACCACATGCTCAAGTATTATATTGGAAAATCAGTGGAAGTTTACATCGACGATATGCTAGTATAGTCTGTTCGGGTAGATGATCATTTAAATCACTTATGGGAAGCTTTTTCCATTATGAGGAAATACAACATAGAGTTAAAACCCTGAAATGTGTGCTTTTGGCATTGGCTCGGGCAAGTTCTTATCATTCATTTTCTCCGAGTGAGGAATTGAAGCAAACCTTCAAAAGATTAGAGCAATAGAGGAAATCCTTGAGGTTCTGTCGAGGTCGTTGAAGCGATGTCACAAGTTTTTCACTATTTTGTAGAAGAAAACAACCTTTGAATGGACTCTGGAGTGTTGGAAAACGTTGCAAGAGTTGAAGCACTACATGGAAAACGCATCGTTACTTGCAAAGCCAAGTGACGGGGAAACATTGTTAGTCTATCTGGTCGTGTCGGAAGTGTCCGTGAGCGCAGTTCTGGTTTATGAGTAAAATGGAAGACAACAACCAATCTATTATGTTAGCAAGTCACTACTCGATGCTGAAATCAGGTACCCTTACTTGAATAAATTGGCACTTGCCTTAGTCATTTCTATATGTAAACTTCGACCCTATTTTTAATGCCGCCCCATAGCTGTAGTCACTACCTTACCGTTGAGATATATAATTCATTAGCTTGAATTGTTCGGGAGGTTGGTTAAGTGCCCTGACGAGCTCAGCGAGTATAATATCACTTATCAGCCTCATAAAGCCATAATGTCCCAAGTATTGGTTGATTTTATGGCAGACTTCAGTGCTCAAATACTTTCTGAAGCGGAGAGGGAAGAATTATTGTCAAAAGGGACGTTCTCTGGGATTTGGATACTTTATTATGATGGGGCCACGAATGTTAACGACTAGCACTTGGTTTTGTTTTAGTGGCACCAATGGGAGAGAGAGTAAGTGTTTATGCCTAAAATTGGATGTTTAGGTTAAACACTTAAATTCATGAATGAGCCACAAGCAATACAGTAGAATATGACGGAAAAAACAAGTAAATAGAGAGGAAAATTATAGACAAGAAAGTAAAGAATATTATTCCTTGAGAGTAGCCGGATTCAGTGGTGAATCGCTTGATGTAAAATACAATGTAAGGAGTGGTATTTATAGTAGTGATTACCCCATACTAATTATGGTAAAATATAAAGACTAATGAGGCTCATGGGCCAAAAAATTCAAGACGGTGGCATATAAAAAACCCTAACTAGGAGATTGTAACCCTAAGGTGACAGGATGTATGCCTTGCACCCTACGCCCGTACCGCCTGAACGGTCGTAACTCGTAGAACAGGTGTGTATACTTTGTGCCTGGTGACTTATAGGATAATTCTAGTCTCGCCAACGGGACTCGTATCTCCGTAATAATAGGTGCCGTATTTTTGCCCACACAGTCAGTCCCCTACTTGCTCAGTTTTGGTGCAACCAGTCAGGAAGTGAAAGCTGTGTGAGAGATATCTCACTAATTCCTTGAAACTCGCAGTCTCTTTGACCAAGAATGATGTTGATTTATTCGAGAACTCCACGTGTCTTTATCTGATTGGTTAATATCGATTCAATGCACCTTTCCAAGAATGCGTGTTGCTGGGCTGAATCATTTTATATCTCAAGCCATAATTACGCTTGATTGTTTCATGATCTCTTCTTATCTCTTCCAGCCTATAAATAGGAGCTTCGTGATTGTGGTTGAATAACAAATCTGTTAGCCTCAAGGTTTCACCTATTGATTTTTATGATAACTAACCAAGTAATTTTAGTCAATGAACATTTACTTGTGGTTAATCTATTTTTGTATTGGTTTGCTCATGGAGAGAAATATGGCGATGATCTAAATAAATTCGTTCATGTGGAAGATACAAAGTACAAGAAGAGAATATCATTGGAGAAAATATTTTTTTCAAGAGTTGATCTCTAAGCTTAATGGAAGAATTAATATTTGAGTTTTGAATTTCAAATATTAAGTGACTTGGAAGGAATTGCTACAATGAAGATCTTTTATGGAAGAAAAATATATTATTCGGTAAAGTACAATCAATACTGTGGAAATAAAATACCTTCCAATATAAAGAAGGACTTAAAACGGCTGAAATTATATATGGAGAACATTGGTCTACAATCTCTATTTTTGGAGGATATGTTTTTGTACTCAATGGGAACGTGGAAAGAGTGCAAGGAATAAAATATCTACAAGGAATTTATTCTTCTACTTAATGGGAGATATTTTATTTATGGAAATCAAGAATTGTGTTGAATCATATATGGCGAAGATTTCACTCTCAAAGCACACAGAAAAGAAAGTCACGTGGGGGACTTGAACAATGGATACAAAGTATCTTAATTGAAGACTATCTATGAAAGGAGTATCTCAAAATATCCTTCAACCATTGGCAATGACTATATTGATTGCATGGACATAAAACGAAAAGAACTTCCTATCTACATTAAAGGAAAGAGCAGATTCTAGTACAACTCAAGAAGTTACACCCATGGTGACGTAATCTCAAGTTTAAGGAAGTGAGAATTGCTGTAATCAATCATGGATGGTGAAAAAGGCAAGCTTTGATCAATCAAAGCTAATATAGGCTTAATGTGATTCAGCGAAGATAAAGTCTAAAGAAAGCCTCTCTAATCAAGGGAACGACAACTATGAAGAAAATCAGAGAAGCTAAACTCATGCGGAATATCTCAGCAATGGTCAACAATATTCATGGAAGAAGTTTAGCTCTAACTTCATTCTAAAAAAGATTTCAATCTTTTTTTAGGATCAATTCTCTTGGGTTGATTATCTCTAATTACAATATAGGCATATGTCAATCAACGCCTATTATGGAAACAACATCTTGAAGCAATCATCAATCACAAAGAAGTCTCAACAACTAGATCAAGACACACAACTATAAATTTAAGAAGTCACAAGTAGAGAAGATACGCTTCTACATACTATCTACTTCATCTCTATCTTTTACAATATCATTGTATTCTTGAGTGTTTTCTAGTGTTTAGAAAGAAAAGAAAGAGAGGAAAAAGTGGAGGTATTCGTTGTGTCAAGAATAGTTTCTTTGATGAGCTAGAAAACCAAAGCCTGTTGTTGGTGAGCGAGTGAAAACCATCATTGCGTTTTAGGTGAGCGTGTCAAAACCAACCTGTTAGCTTGGATAAGCTTGGAGTTTTGACTGATGACTGACGAACGGATTCAAAGGACCTGTTCCTTTGAATCACTGCAGCTAAATAGATAATTCATGCAAAATCATTTAAGTTGAAATATTATTAATTATCCTAAACCTAATGTTTATCTTAATAATTATGCAGGTCTAAACGGATACGAAAAGATTTCATAAATAAAGGATAAAGGATAGAAGATCCGAATATCTAAAGAGAAGAATCCAATTAGGAATCAAACTCATTGGAGCTTTGGAGTTCTAATTGATCAAGACTTCTTGGCTGCTGGAGCTATAAAACGTGGAGCATATCAGCCATAGAAGTATACACAAATACAGAGAGCATTGAGCAAAAGCTTAAAAGAGTCATTAGCTTATTTGTGTAATCAGTTAGCTACAGTAGAACTAAGTTAGAACCTGTTCCTTAGATTGAATCTTGTAAAAGTTCAAGTCTTAGTTCAACTGTAGTAAGCATTAATCGAGTTGTAAACTTTCTGGTTCAAGTCGTGGACTTGACACAACATCACTGATCGTGAGAAAGATCACTAAAGGATTAGAGTTAGTCCTAGGTTAGTAAGAGGGAGTCTTGTAACTAAGTGGGTCTTTTTACATAGTGAAGTTGAAATCCTACTTGAGAAGTAGGTCGTGGTTTTTTGATCCCGAGTCAAGGGGTTTTTCCACGCTAATATGTGGTGTTCATTTACTTACAGTTTTTATTCCGCATATAGTTTAGTAAAGGAACACATTTTAAGGAACCGGTCCTTAAAACAGTAAAGTGGTGTAATCGTGGGAAATATCAATTGGTATCAATGCGGGTTATCCTTGAAAAGGCTAACACCTAGGATTAGATGAGTACATCACGAGAGAACAGTGAGGGTCAGTCAATGGTTAGAGCTCCTTATTTCAATGGGAAATACTATTCATGGTGGAAAGAGAGGATGCGTGATCACCTTCAAGCAGAGGACTATGAATTGTGGGATATAGTAACTGAAGGTCCCATGATCCCAATGAAGAAGGATGTTGAGGGAAACGATGTTCCCAAAACCAGGAAGGAATGCAATGCTGAAGACATAAAGCAATGGGAAAAGAATGCAAAAGCTAGGAAGTAGCTTGTTGGTGGACTTAGTCCTGACGAATGCAGTAGAATCAGAGGGTATGCCATGGCAAAGGAGATTTGGGATGCTCTACAAGTTGCACACGAAAGAACAAGTCAGGTAAAAAGGTCCAGAGGTACACTTCTTTATGCTGAATATGAAAGTTTTAAAATGAAAGAAGAAGAGTCAATCTCTGAAATGTATACTAGATTTAATGCCATTGCTTCTGAACTTATCTCTTTGGGAAGGGTTTTAACTGTGGAAGATAGAGTAGAAAAGATTCTAACTAGGGTTCTTCAAGATTCTTGGGAGATCAAAGCTTGTGCTATCATAGAAAGCAAAGATTTAACCACTCTATCCTTAGATGAGCTTATAGGCAATTTAAAGACTTATGAAATAAGGAAGAAGGTTAAAAACATAGGAGTACCAGTTAAAACTGAACCTAACCTAGCCTTGACTGCTGCTGATAAGATTATTGATGTTAAGGACCTGGTCCTTATCGCTAAAAGTGTTCAGAAATATTTAATTAAGAAAAAGGCAATTAGTGGACAGGGTAGGTCTTCTAACATGAAACAGGCTGGAGAATGCCACAAATGCGGAAGCTCGGAGCAATACGTCAACAAATGTCCAATTATGGAAGGAGAATGGAGGAAGAGATTCATTGAGGAAAGGAAAAAGGCTAGGGAACAGGTCCATAAGAAAAGTGGAAATCCCAAAGCAATGGTTGCAGGATGGCAAGACAGTGAAGACGAAATAACTGATGATGATCTGGATGAGGATCTTGCTCTAATGGCTCTTGGAGATTCAGAAAATGAAGAAGATGCTGAGGTATTTGTTTCTAAACCTAAAGAAGATGTAAAAAGCATGTCTAGAGAAAAATTAGTTAAAGAATTTCATACTGTGCTAAATGAATTTAAATCTCTAAGGGATGGCAATCATCAACTGCATGATGAAATTGATTGTTTAGAAGCAGAATGCAAAGAGGAAATAATTAAAAATGATTTTCTGAAAAGGAAGATTAGCATGCTTGAGGAACAGGTCCTCACAGTTGAATCAACTGTTCAAGAATTAGAAAATGTTAAAACTGTTGATAAAGGTAAAGGTATTGCTAATTCTCTTCAAATCATTGCTGAAGAGAAACTGAAAGTCACAGTTGATGAACTGTGTAAAAAAGATGAGAAGATAAGATCTTTGGAAGAAGACTTTGTTAAAACAAAAATGGAACTAAGAAAAACTGTAGAATGGAATAAGTCTTCTGAAGCTCTAGAATGGTTACAAGAAAATCATAGTAGTAACAAGAAAGGTATTGGATTCATGAAAGCACAGTCTTCATCCAAATGGAATCCAAAGAGTAAGTACTTATCACTTCCTGAAAACTGGCTATGCACTCATTGTGGGAACACTTGTCACCGGAAAGAAAATTGTCAATCTTTAAAAATGGCTGCCCAGAGGAACAGGTCCTATAAACCTGTTCAAAATTCTATGAGACAGAAGAATAGGTCCTATAAACCTGTTCAACATTCTGTAAAAAGGAAAAATGTTCACACAAAGAAACCATTACCATTTTGGGCTAGGAGAGATCCGATTCATCATTTTTCTAAAGGAAAGGAACCCAAACTAGTTTGGGTTCTTGAAATTAACCCCTAGTTTTCTTTAGCAGGCTAGAGTGAAGGAGATAAACCACAAATGGTACATGGACAGTGGTTGCTCAAGGCACATGATAGGACATAAGGAACTGTTCCTTTCACTCTCAGCCTTTCAAGGAGGAAGTGTTTCCTTCGGTAATGGTAAGAAAGGGGAAATCATAGGCATTGGAAAGGTAGGTAGGTCTGATTCACATAGTATAGACAATGTGTTTCTAGTAGATGGGCTGAAGCATTGCTTATTGAGTATATCTCAATTGTGTGACAAAGGTAATAATGTTAATTTCTCATCTACTGGATGCACTGTGACTAACCAAACTTCTGGAGAGATTATTTTGCAGGGAAATAGGCATGGAAACATCTACAAAGTAGACTTGCCGACACTATCTGATGGAAGCTTGAGTTGTTTAAGTGTGGTGCAAAATGATCCCCTCCTATGGCACAAAAGACTAGGACATGCCAGTCTTTCACAATTGAACAAACTTGTATCCAAGGACTTGGTGATAGGTCTTCCTAACATCAATTTTAATGATGAAAAAGTATGTGAAGCTTGTGCCAGGGGGAAGCAGGTAAAATCCTCCTTCAAATCGAAAAAACAGGTAAGTACCACTAAACCTTTGGAACTGGTCCATATGGACTTATGTGGTCCAATGAGAACAATGAGTCGTGGAGGTAAGAAGTATGTTATGGTATTGGTGGATGATTACTCCAGATTTACATGGACTATATTTCTTGTATCTAAATAAGAAGCATTTAATGCATTTTCAATTTTTGCTAAGAAAGCTCAAAGAACTCTAGATAATCATATTGTTGCCATTAGGTCGGATCATGGAACTAAATTTGAAAATCATATGTTTTTCAATTTCTGTAATGAAAATGACATTAATCATAATTTTTCTGCACCTAGAACTCCACAACAAAATGGTGTAGTGGAAAGGAAAAATAGGACTCTAGAGAAAATGGCAAGGACTATGTTAATATATGGAAATCTTCCACAAAACTTTTGGGCTGAGGCTATAATACTGCATGCTACATAATAAATAGATGTATGACAAGGCCATTAATAGAAAAGACCCCATATGAATTGCTTAAGGGAAGAAAACCCAATATCTCTCATCTTAGGGCTTTTGGTTACAAATGTTTTATACATAACAATGGGAAAGATGCCTTAGGAAAATTTGATCCTAGAAGTGATGAGGGAATCTTTGTTGGTTATTCTTCAAATAGTAAATCTTATAGGGTGTTTAACAAGAAAACATTGAAAATTGAAGAAAGCATGCATGTTAAATTAGATGAAACTGACAGTCTCACTCAAGAACAGGTACAAGAGGATGAAGAAATTGGAATGCTGAAAGATTATGAACTTAATCCACAAGTTCAGACTCTGGATATGAGAAGTGAACTGCAAGGAACTGTTCCTCAGGACAGAACTGAGAAGAGTGGCACTGAAACAGGGGGAACAAATGTTTGTTCCACCTCACAAACTGGTAATGCTACTCTATCAGGAACTGTTCCTCAGCAGAGGACTTCTGACAATGGATTGACACCCAAGCCTTACAAGTATCAAGGGTCACATCCGGTGGATCAAATAATCTCAGATAAGACTGCTGGGATTCAAACTAGATCAACAGTCAAAAATCACAATCTGTGTGCCTTTAGTGCTTTCTTATCTCTAGTTGAACCCAAAAATGTGAAAGAAGCACTGAAGGAAGCAGATTGGACTAATGCTATATAGGAAGAATTGAATCAATTCCAAAGAAGTCAAGTTTTGCATCTGGAACCCAAGCCAAGGAACAGGTCCATAATTGGAACAAAATGGGTTTTCAGAAACAAACTCGATGAGGATGGCATGGTAACAAGAAATAAGGCCAGGCTAGTTGTTCAGGGATATAGTCAAGAGGAGGGCATCGAGTATAATGAGACTTTTGCTCCAGTTGTAAGACTGGAAGCAATAAGACTTCTTATAGCCTTTGCTACATACATGGAGTTTACTCTACATCAAATGGATGTTAAGAGTGCATTTCTGAATGGTTACTTGAAAGAAGAAGTGTATGTCAAGCAACCTCCAGGTTTTGAAAGTGAACAGTTCCCTGAACATGTGTACAAGTTGGACAAGGCCTTGTATGGGCTCAAGAAGGCACCAAGAGCATGGTATGAAAGGCTATCAAAATTTCTAGTCCAGCATGGATACAATAGAGGTAAAATTGATAGTACATTGTTTTTGAAAGAAAAAGGTAAGCATCTCTTAATTGTTCAAATTTATGTAGATGATATAATCTTTGGTGCTACTTGTGAAAATTTAAGTAAGGAATTTGCAAACTTGATGGGGAGTGAGTTTGAGATGAGCATGATGGGTGAACTCAATTTCTTTTTGGCTTTACAAATTAAGCAAACCTCAAATGGAACTATGATCCATCAAAAAAGTATGTTAAGGAATTACTTAAAAGATTTGATATGGATAATGATAAGGAAATTGACACAACTGCCACAAAATTGGATCTTGATGAACATGGAATATCAGTTGATCAAAAAATGTATAGGGGTATGATAGGTTCTCTACTTTATCTAACTGCTAGTAGACCTGATATTGTGTTCAGTGTTGGTTTGTGTGCTAGATTTCAATCAGATCCTAAGGAATCTCATTTGAAAGCTGTTAAAAGAATATTGAGGTATCTGAAAGGAACAGGTCCCTTGGGACTTTGGTATCCAAAAGGTGGTAGTTTTAATCTTGTTGGATATACTGATGCTGACTATGTAGGTTTCCTAGTTGACAGAAAAAGTACCTCAGGTATGGCACATTTCCTTGGGGAGTGTTTGGTTTCTTGGGGAACTAAGAAACAAAATTCAGTGGCACTTTCCACTGCTGAGGCTGAATATGTGGCAGCTGCTTCATGTTGTTCACAGTTGTTATGGATCAAACAACAATTACAGGATTTGGTGTTGATGTAGGAACTGTTCCTATCTATTGTGATAACACTAGTGCTATTAACATGACAAAAAATCCAGTGCATCACAAAAGGACTAAACACATTGATATAAGACATCATTTCCTAAGAGACAACTATGAAAAAGGTTTGATCACCATAGCATTTTGTCCCACTGAAAAGCAAATTGCTGACATTTTTACAAAAGCTCTAGGTAGAGATGATTTTGAAAGAAATAGGTTGGAATTAGGGATGATTAAATTCACATAAAATCATCAATGCTTTACTTCATAATTGGCTAGAAAAGTGCACTTAAAATGAATTTTATTCAAGTCATTATGAATGATTCAGTCCAGCTTAATACTTAAATGTATACTCTTATGCCATATTTCTTATTTAGAGTTGCTAAAATTGAATGATGTTACCCTTATGCTCTTAGAATATCAGATGATAAAAAATGTTGCAAATTGGAAGGACACTAAAATTTTCGTGTTAAAATCAGGTATGTACTCGTTATTATTCAGTTAATTTAGAAGTACAAAGGCTATAGGTAACTTGTAATTAGGATAAATCCCACTAAGTTTCCTAACCATATCCAAATTGCATAAGAGTCCCATCGGAGGAACAGTTCCCACTCTGAAAAGATAACTTGGCAGTCCAACGGCTCTATTTCTCCGGGAAACTCCCAAGAGTCCATAATGGCTGCATGTCTTGCTGAGGTAATTGTGATCGTTTCCTACTTTATCTCTACTACCTAATTCATTCTATAAATACACTCCTACTCCCCCATTATTAGTTTACTTTGCTCACAAACTGAATTCTCAAAATTTCAGAAAGAATAATCAATTATCTGTTAATTCGAATTGCTAGAATGTCTCTCTCTCTTGAAAATTCTTCAACTGCACCCACCACTGAACAACCACAAAATCTCAATCCTCCTTCACCCATGGATACCACTGACCTAAACCCTGAAATTCCTGAAATAATCCCAGAAGTACCTGAACCTGAAATTCAGGGGGGAATGACCAGTTCCCACGGCTGAATCAATTATTGAGCAGGTTGAGGATTTGTCACGAGCTATGGTTCTGTATCAGTATCAGGTAAATTTTACCTATCCTTTAAATGTTGTGATAGATGAGGAAGAAAAGGGAGAGGGGTCTGAGGTTGTTCTTGAGGGGGAAGAAGAAACAGTTAAGAGGTTGGAAGCATCCATGGATGGGTCATCGGGGTCTCCAGAGGCTGCTTTTAGAGCACCTATGGAGGATGTTATAGATGTTGATGAAGCTATAAGTGATAGTGATAGGCCCTCGGTGGATTTGATCAACATTAGGAGTCTGAAAAGAAAATTAGCTAGAAAGGGACCCATGGATGACCAAGTGACTGCTGAAATTGCTGCTAAATTGAAGAAAATAGGTGATAGTTATAAACCCGGAGTTAAGAAGAAAGTTGAAAGTTCCTCCAAGGCAAAAGGACATGTTCCTTCTACCTCAACCCCTGTTTCTGGGGTCAGGAGGACAAGGAGTGCTGCTAAAGCTACTGATGAACACTTAACTGCTGCTTTAGAAAGAAGTAGGAAAGGGAAAGGAAAACATGTTGTTGATCCTGTTGAAGAGGAAGAAGTGGAGGAGATTGAATTTGATGATGTTGGTGAAGATGATGAGATGGCAGATGCTGAGGGGGTTGTGCCTCAGTCGAAGAAAAGAAAAGTGACTCAAAGACGAGTAACAAGAAGCTCTATGAAGGCGGCAGAAAAGTCTGCTAAGAGGACCAGGTCCTCTAAAAGAACTGTTGTGGATGAAAGTTCTGCTAGTGACAGTGATGAGTCCTTTGCTGGGGATGAAAGTGACAGTGAAGCTGAGGGAGATGAGACTGTACATTGTGTTCATGATGACATGCTTACCAGGAAGGTGTTGAAGGGTAGAGTATTATCTGATGTACAAGAAGAAGTGATGCTATGGTTGTTGCAAAAACTGCATGCTCAGGGCTGGAGGGACATGGTCCTTCAGATTTCTGGCAGATGTGCAAAAGGGATGATGCAAGAATTCTACAAGAACTGTTTCATCAAAATGACAGGATTACTACCTCTGTCAATGATAATGTGATTATGTTTGACACCAGGGAACTTGGTGAGCTGTTGGGAATTCCTTTTACTGGGTATGAAAGTTATGTCAAGAAGGTATGGCCTGACTTGACAAACTAGCCAACTGATTTGGAGATCACTAGGAAGTTTGCTGAGAATGAAAGGGAAGAAAAACCCAGGGCTGTGCAGAAAAGTGAGATGCACCCACAGCACCAAGTGTTGTTCGAGTTTGTGAACAAGATTGTGATGCCAAGGCAGGAAAAAAGAGGAATTGCCAGTTTCATGGACCTGGTCCTTATGGAACTGTTGGACACTGAAAAGCAGATCAACTGGCTCAGTTTTATGATCCACCTGATCAAAAGAGTGATAGCTAGGAAGAGGAAGCATTCCTTGCCGTTTGGTTTCATCATAACTGGTGTGTTTGCAAAATTGAAGATTCCCTTGGAAGGGGTAATGAAGGCTACTAAGAAGGAAAAATTTGGATGTGCCACACTGATTAGTTGTGATTTGCCTGTTCAGGCTGATCCTCCACAGGCTGGTGTTGGGAGGCAGCCTTAGAACAACAAGGTAAGGGCACTTAGGCAACAGGTTGCTATTCAGGCTGCTGAAATAGCAAGGTTGGAAGAGGAGAAGAATTACTGGAAGGCAGAGGCCACAAAGGCAAAGGAGACCAATGAGGGAATGCTCAAGCAGATGTTTGAGTTGCTTAACAAATCCCAGGGACCTGGTCCTTCCACATCCTGACCACCTTAGCCTTTAGCCATCTTTTGTCTAGTGGGATTAAGCCTAGTTTAATGTGTTTGCTCCCAACGCACACGCAAGTATATGTGGTCGACAAGTAATAAAGTGATAAATCGAGTATCGTTCCCACGAGGACTATGCAAACTAATACTTAACAAACAATTTCTAAACGAACTATTCAGGGATCTCTTTCTTTGATGGTGAGAGTTTTAATAACTAAGAAGCAGTAATTAAAATGCTGGAAGTGTAGTCAAACAATGGTGCAAACTTTGGTTGTTAACAATATTAAGAGGATGGTCCAGGGTCAGAGTTGCGAACAATCCAGTTGAGTTATCCAATTGATTCCACTTCTTAAATCCCGGGTTACTAACTGACAGAGTAAATGTAACTGTGAAAACCTTTCAGTTCTTCACAGTCTATGCAGGCTACTTCAATCCCTATATGTCTATGGGTTAAATCACATGCACACATTAACGAATCATGTAATGAGTTAAACTAGGCGAGCAAGTATATGTCTATCCTACTCACAAATTGGTTCCCCGATGCCCGGGTTCACAAACTAGTTCTATTCTTTCTTATTACCTAATTAAATTCCCTCTTTCGAGTTCAATCTAAAAACCATAGATAATGCATAATTATCGAGCTCTAATAATTATACAAGTGAAATCAAGAAAGAATTAGCAACCCGTTATGGGATTCAATTAATGGGAATCAATCTTCAAACAATCAACTTTCATGTAATATTCTAACCTTAGAACGTAATATTTAGCCACGCATATTCATAATCACAAGGCAAAGATTTGATGTAATAATAATGTAAATGATGTAATAGATGAAAGATTAGGAATAAACCCTTGTTCAATGAAGTATGGTGCTCTCAAATTGCTCCCAAGTCTGAACTCCTATCAAAAACTAAGTAAAATAGTATTTATAAGGTTTACAAAGGCCTGGTAATAAGTTAGAGCTAAGCCTAGACGAAATAGAAAGTAAAAATCCGCTCCAGGGGCGCTATAACGGGCGCCCCGTGCCCACGACCGCGCTACAACAACCAGAAGACGTCGAAAGTTGAGCGCCTTTGGGGCGCCCTACGTGGAGAACCGCGCCAGGAACTGGGCGCTATAACTGGCGCGCCACGTGCCCCAAGGCGCCAGACCAAAATTCGCTCTTCCTTGCTCCGCAGCTCGCCTCGTGTCGTGCCCGCGTGTGCTCAATCCAATCCTCAATCAACTTCCAGTCATTCCTTGCTCAATGACGCTCCTAAAAGCTCTAAATGCACTGCGTAACAACCTACACACGCACGACATCAAATTAGTGCAAAACCACATTCATAAACTATAAAATGAGCGAATAACAAGCTCAAACATGCAGAAATATTAAGGAAACATTGGCATCAAATGCCAAACATCACCATCCCACACTTGAACCTTTGCTCGCCCTCGAGCAAGTCACAACTAACTTCCCAACCTAGATAAAACAGGTCTGCCTTTGACTATGGTTGATACCGACCATTGAACCAATGCACACATGACTACTATGGATCCACAAACATGCCAACAATTTACCAAACTCAAAAATATGAGAACAACCACCCCAAAATAGCTCAAATGCACAAACTCAACTTATTGCAACCATGCTCCCACAAAATCACACCTATCTACTCAACCAAGAACCGTCAACTTCACCTATTTCATGCAAACCATGCGCCCTCACCAATATGAAGCAAAAGAGTCCCCCCCAAAGATCACACACAATAGTAAAGATCATGAATAGAACGAGGGCAATAACAAACGAATTCACTCACTCTCATGAAAGTCTCACGTGACACACACAATGTACCATAGGCTTGCCCGTAGTGTAGGACTCCACTAATGTAAGCTCACTCCAATCGGGATTAACTAAGACTTTAAAAAGGTCGTAATGTAGGCTAAGGAGCGGGTAGGATACATATGGTAATAATGACTCCCTCCCTAAGCACTTTAATACATCACAACTATTTCAAACACAATTCTCATCAAAGCCACCCAATTAACACTTCCACACACACATCTTCTCAACAAGTAGCAATATTTTCTTTTAAGCACACACTAGCAAGGGATGGATATTCGTTTCTCTTTATTTCTTTTTCCACAATTTTTTCTTTTCTACTTTGCTCTTTTTTTTTCTTTTCAATTTCATTATTTTCCAACCTTGCCAATGCTCATAAACAACTACTACACAATTTTCACAAGTATTCCTCTTCATTAGTTCCACTCAAAAACCTCCCAATATCCAACCACAACTCAAAAATAATAACACAATATCAACTAAAGTGCTCAAGGAGTAAAGGGCCAAAAGAGACAATTTAGAACAAATGGGTAGGCTCGGAGTGTGGGTGCCAACAAAAGGGTTAAAGAAATCACAACTATTTTTTTTCCACGGTGTATATGTAAGGGTATGCAAATCAAAAGAAAGCCTTATATCATTTCCCGACTAGAGCAAACCTAGGATTTCGCTTTGCACACACGGGGCAAGTTCTAGACATTAATATGCAAACATGGAGCAAACAAAAATATGCCTCACACACACATTGCACATGATCCACACAAAAAGGTTCCATCAACAACTCTCAATCAAGCATCTAGAGTGCAACTTGTGGAAAATTAAGCACTAATGCACAAAGGTTCACAATAAAGTCAAGCATGTGGACTCAAGCATCTCAAGGGGGTTGTTCCATTTTTTCCTAGGCATGCATCACAATTTAAAACCCAAGGACACCACAAATAGCACATGCAATCAATTCAAGTCCACCGGTATCAAACAAATCAAAGGCACCTAGCATTCTACCTATTTCCTTCGTCTAGGGTCACCTATACTAACTATTCTAATCCTACAAAATAAAAAACTACCCGGTTCAAAGGCCTCCCCGTGGAAAAGAACCGAGGCCATAAGAAAAACCACGGGGCGGATGACATGTACCACTAATAAAACTAAAAGGAAAATATTTTTGGAATTTTTCATTGGTTTTCTAATTTTTTTCAATTTTTTCATATATTAAAGCAAGAAACAAATCAAAATAAAGTCAAGTGACAAAAGAAAATCCTACTGTACATGCATCCCTAACCTCAAAAATAGATAAAGGGCAGTACCCCACCCCACACTTAATCTAAGCAATGTCCTCAGTGCGACAAAGAAGTAAGTGCAAAAGTAAAGAAAACTGCCCTGAAATCCAGCTGACCAACACTGGGTAGTGCACTGGAGTGCGGACCTAGTCCTCCTTCTCATCGGAGCCACCGCCCTCAGCATCAGTCTCCACAGCCTCACTGTCTGGATCACGATTGACAATATCCGAATCAGTATTCTCATCGTCCTCCGGAGGCATCTCTACTGCTCGAGTCATGCCCAGCAGGCGTTTCGAGGTCTCCAGTAAAGGCACAGTGCGATCAATAGCTGTCATATCCACGCCCGACCGCCGGGCAATCTGCTCTATCATCAAATACTGACGTGCAGACAAGTTGGCGTCTGTGTCACGCCACTCGTCAGCCGTCAGTCTCACCGGTGCAGTAGTGGTCACACCCTTTACCGAGGCAATATCAAATGGCTTTTCGATGTCAGGGACAATGCGATCCCCGATCTCATCCACTGGGACTCCAGCCTGCTCCAAATACCTGGTAAGAATGTTCCCAAAGTACAAGCGACTACATGAATCTAGGCCCCGTTGCTCTTTCATCACTCGCAACATGTAGTAGCCGATGTTGACCGGCCTCTCGGTCATAAAGAAATATACCATGCACGCCCGAGTCTTGGTGACCTCGGAATAATGAGAAGATGGTAAGATGCGTGCATTTATAAATCTCATCCACACGCGAGCTGGTTTCAGAAACTGCGAGAAGAACATGTACTTGTGTCTGTCGGACACACTTCGCTTCAACTTATGAGTGGAGCTCTCACCACAGAGTGTATCCCGCAGAGCCTTATAGTCAGGATTTCTGATAAATTCTCTCAGATCATCATAATCAGGTCCTCGACCCCCAAGAAGGAATTCAATGCCGTGTGGTCTAACTTCACCTTCACCCCCTCACCGTAACCATGTCATCCTCCTTCCATGCCTCCTCCGGCCCCCAATTCGCATAGAGTTCTTGCATTAAGTCAAGGTTGGCATGCCCCGGACTCTCAAATACCGAGTCCCAATGTAAAGCAAGTATCGCATCGGACACCTCTCGAAATTTTTATATTACCCTCCGCTTGTCAATTTCTTGCTCGGGGATGTACCCCGCAAGCTTCACATTTTTATACCAAGTTTGGCACTCACCTTTCTTCACAAAAGTGAGGCCATATCGTATCTTTCCCCCGGGTCGTGGTATCGGCACCGCGTCCTTAGGGATTCTTGCCTTGGCCTTTGCCTTTGGTTTGGACTTGGGCTTGGCCGGTGCCTTGCCTTTTTGCTTGGTAGAAGAAGGCCTGGCTTGGAGTGCTCTCCTCGGGGCCGAGGCAGATGAAGAAATCTTGCTTAGTAGAGGTGTGGTCACCATGGTACCTACACAATAATAGATCAATGTGAGATGTCAAATTAAGCACCAAAAATGCAATTCAAGCTCAATTGGTAGGGTACCACCCCACACTTATCACACACTTTATGTGTCAATCAACTCAACTCAATAGCACAAGCAACCCCACACTTAAACAAAACTAGCTTCGTACAAAATATGCCACGTTTGTGGTTATCAAGATCAAGCTACAGTGGGTGCATCATAGCAAATTCTTATGTGTGTGATACACTTAATGTTCATAATAAGCCTAAGGATTGTATTGCTACTCAAGAATCACAATGTTATACAATTTTCATCATTGAGGCTTTTTCACAAACATTTAGTGTGCACATTTTGAAACTATCAAGTTCAATGATTTTTGTAATGTGCTAACCCTCCCAAATTATTGGGAGATCTCTTTTTACAAGTCACAAGCTAACTATCAAGCATAATGAACAATTGAAGCACTTCAAGAATAATATTTACACATAAACTTGCAACTAGTGAAGAAACCTACCATGGAAAAAAATTAGTTCATCTTACATGTAATAGAGAGAGAAAAGTAGGAATTTACTTACTTGAAAGTGTTAGAATGGATTGCAACAATATTGGCAATGATTCCAAGAGTTAGAGGTGATTTGGGGAGTGTTTAGGGAGTAATTAGAGAGAAAATAGTGTATGAATCGGGGATAAGGGGTTGGGGGAAACCGGGTTGCGGGTCAAAACCCGTTTGACCCAAAATTTTAAAAAAATTTTGGCCGGGCGCGTTGGCCTCCGCGGCGCGGGCCAAACGCACGCCTCAAACCCAACATTCTGCCTAACATGGCGCGTTGGGAGGCACGGGGCGCTCCCAAACGTGCCAAGCCAATTGCTTCAGGTAGCAATTTCGCGCGTTGGGAGGCACGGGGCACTTCCAAACTTGCCCGAACATGTTTTTTCGCACAAAATTTTGATTCAAAGTGCGAACCCAAGCGCGAGACATGTCTCAAAGCGTCCTGTAGCCCTCAATGCATTAATTTCACCTTGTTTAGCACTTCCGATACCTACAAAAACGACACACAAAAACAAAAACTACGTGACACTATAAAACAAAAAATACTAAACTATAAGTACAAACTCGGGTTGCCTCCCGAGAAGCGCCTTATTTAACGTCGTGGCAAGACGGGTATTAATCAAGGGTCCCTCAAAGTAATGGAAGTACGGTGATTCACCGAACCTCCCCAATAATGCTTCACCCTTTGACCATTAACCAAGAACTTGTTCTCAGAATCTGGGGCTTTCAATTCTACCGCTCCATGTGCGGTAACACGAACTACTTCAAACGGCCCCGACCATCTAGACTTCAACTTGCCCGGAAATAATTTCAACCTCGAGGTTAACAACAATACCAACTGCCCGGGCTCAAACTGATGACGCTCAATATGCTTGTCATGCCACTTCTTTGTTCGTTCCTTATACAATTTCGCATTTTCATACGTATGGAACCGGAACTCTTCAAGCTCATGCAATTGAAGCATCCTCTTTTCACCCGCTAAGGCCATATCAAGGTTGAGCTTTTGAATTGCCCGATACGCCTTATGCTCTAGTTCAACAGGCAAGTGACAGGCCTTACCATAAACAAGCCTATATGGAGAGGTTCCAATAGGTGTTTTAAATGCAGTTCGATAGGCCCAGAGAGCATCATCTAACTTCATAGCCCAATCCTTCCTCGAGACATTCACAGTCTTCTCAAGGATTTGCTTGATCTCTCTATTAGATACTTCCACTTGGCCACTAGTTTGGGGATGATAAGCAGTGGCCACCTTGTGACGAACCCCATACTTGGCCAACAATTTATTGAACAACCGGTTACAAAAGTGCGTACCTTCATCACTGATTATAGCCCGCGGTGTCCCAAAACGAGTGAAAATATATTTCTTTACGAACTTCACCACCACACTCGCATCATTTGTTGGAAGTGCAATAGCCTCCACCCATTTAGACACATAGTCAACAACCACGAGGATGTATTTATGGCCCATAGAAGGTGGCAATGGACCCATAAAATCAATCTCCCAACAATCAAACAGCTCAATCTCCAGGATATTGTTCAAAGGCATCTCGTGACGCCTAGAAATAGTACCCTGTTATTTGGAAACGATCACATTGCTTCACTAAGGCATGAGCATCTTTAAATAAAGTAGGCCAAAAGTCACCAGACTGAAGTACCTTTGCAGCTGTTCGATCTCCACCAAGGTGGCCACAATAAGGAGAGGAATGACAGCTCTGTAGAATCGGCTCTACTTCTTCCCTTGGAATGCATCTCCTAGCTAGTTGATCAACGCCTATCTTGTACAAATAGGGCTCATCCCACACATAAAATCTGCTCTCATGAAGGAGTTTATGCTTTTGCTCAGCAGTAGCCCCAGGGGGATATACATTGCTCACAAGTAAGTTCACCATATCAGTGTACCATGGCACCTCAGCTGCATCTAAAGCAAAAAGTTGCTCATCGGGGAATACCTCTTTAATCTCAGGCCCTTCATCTACATGATCTCTATTCTCCAGCCTTGACAAATGATCAGCTACTTGATTCTCAGTCCCCTTGCGATCTCGAATTTCAACATCAAACTCTTGATATAGGAGAACCCATCGAATGAGTCTAGACTTGGAGTCCTTCTTTTCAAACAAATACCGGATTGCGGCATGATCAGTGTAGACAACAACACGAGTGGCAACCAAATAAGATCTGAATTTATCAAAAGCATACACCACGGCTAGCAACTCCTTCTCAGTGGTGGTATAATTAGACTGGGCTGCATCAAGCGTCTTGCTTGCATAATAGATGGAGTGAAAGATTCTTCCAATTCTTTGGCCTAGAACAGCCCCAATAGCATTATCACTCGCATCACACATCAATTCAAATGGCAAAGACCATTCAGGAGCAATGATGATTGGTGCGGTCACCAACCTTTTCTTCAACTCTTCAAATGCCTTTAGACAAGCATCATTGAACACAAATTTCACATCCTTCTCTAACAATTTGCACAAGGGAGTGGAAATTTTGGAGAAGTCTTTTATGAAACGTCTATAGAACCCTGCATGTCCCAAGAAACTACGCACCCCCTTAACAGAGATAGGTGGTGGTAATTTCTCAATAGCCTCAATCTTCGCCTTATCAACCTCGATCCCTTGCTTTGACACCTTGTGCCCAAGTACTATGCCTTCTTGAACCATAAAGTGACATTTTTCCCAGTTCAGCACCAGATTTGTTTCTTCACAACGACTCAGCACAGCATCAAGATTTTTCAAACATTCATCAAAAGAATCACCAACCACTGAGAAATCATCCATAAATACCTCCACAAAATTTTCCACCATATCGGTGAAAATAGCCATCATGCACCGCTGAAAAGTCCCCGGGGCATTACACAACCCAAATGGCATCCTCCTAAATGCATAGGTGCCATATGGACAAGTAAAAGTAGTCTTCTCTTGGTCTTCAGGAGCTATCACAATTTGATTGTAGCCCGAATACCCATCCAAGAAACACTAATACTCGTGCCCTGTAAGTCTATCCAACATCTGATCAATAAAAGGGAGTGGGAAGTGATCTTTCCTGGTGGCCTTGTTCAGCTTCCTATAATCAATGCAAATTCTCCACCCTGTAACTGTTCTTGTAGGAATCAACTCATTATGCTCATTCTTCACCACTGTCATGCCCCCCTTCTTAGGAACACACTGCACTGGACTCACCCACTTGCTGTCAGAGATAGGAAAAATAATACCAGCATCCAGCCGCTTGATAATTTCTTTCTTCACCACCTCCTTCATAATTGGATTTAGTCTCCTCTGCTGCTCTATGGACGGCTTGTGGTCTTCTTCCAAGAGAATTTTATGCATGCAGAAAGAAGGACTAATCCCTCTAATATCAGCAATAGTCCAGCCAACAGCTCTCTTGCGCTCTCGCAATACCCGCAACACATTTTAAACCTGCACATCAGACAACAAAGATGAAAGGATCACGGGCAAGGTATTACCTTCACTCAAATAAGCATAATGTAAATGCGTGGGTAAAGGTTTGAGCTCAAGAGTAGGAGCTCTCTCAATAGACGGTTTAGCAGGAGTTAAGGTCAACGGTCTATCAAGCTTCTCAAATTTCTTCCACCCTGGGATGAATCTACTCTGCATATTAAGAACCTCCAAATATTCTTCAATGTCATCATCCTTCAGGATATCATCATCATCACATAAGAGTGCCCTTTCTAAAGAATCAACATTAGAAGCCAAGAATGACCTCTCATCAGCAGTCAACTCATCATCTACCACTTTTACCATGGACAACTCTTCATAATGAGAAGGAAGCTGGGTCGCTCTGAACACATTAGACATAGCTTCTTCCCCATTTACCTTCATGATCATCTTTCCAGCTCTGACTCTAATAACAGCATCAGCAATAGCCAAAAATCCTCTTCCCAATATGAGAGGAACCTCAGGATCAGCTTCATAATCAAGAATAATAAAATCAACAGGTAATATAAACTGACCCACTTGTACAAGCACATCCTCAATAATCCCCTCGGGGTATGTCAAAGATCTATCAGCCAGCTGCAGAGTCACAGTAGTGGGCCGTGGTTCACCCAGGCCTAGCTTCCTGAAAACTGATGAAGTCATTAAATTCACACTAGCACCCAAATCACATAAAGCTCGCCCAACCTCATGTTCCCCAATTTTCAAGGGAATAGTAAAACTGCCAGGATCCTTCAATTTCTGAGGAAGCTTGCTTCTAACTCTGGAACTACACTCCTCAGTGAGTGCAACTGTCTCAAACTCAGTCAGTCTTCTCTTCTTAGCAACAATATCCTTGATGTATTTAGCATATTTGGGAACATCCCGCAAAAGCTCCACCAAAGGAATATTTACCTGAATCTGACTCAATATCTCCAAGAATTTGTTACATGCTGCATCAACTTTCTGCTTCTGAAGTCTCTGAGGGAAAGGTGGTGGTGGTCTCACAATAGCAGACTCGGGCTGCTTTGCTATCACTTTCTCTGCTTCTTTCTCCACTTCCCTATCAGCATTAGGCTCTAACTCACTAACAGGCTTCTTTGGCTTTAGGGGAACTTCTTCCAGAGCTCTTCCATTCCTCAAAGTAACTGCTTGCACAAATTCTTTAGGATTCTTCTCTGTATCGCTCGGTAAAGCACCTCGAGGTCTATTATTTTGTGCTCCAGCTAGCTGCCCCAATTGTCTCTCAAGATCTTTCTGCGCATTGCTCAAATCTTTAATTATTTGTGCTTGAGATGCTTGATCATCAATGAGCTTTTGCTGCCCTGCAAGAATTTTTCTAAGCATATCCTCCACTCCATTAGACTGTTGTGGCTGAGTCTGTTACTGTGACCCCTGCTGTGGTGTGTTTTGGGATCTCTCATTGCCTTGAGGCTGCTCACGACAATCCCTCTAAGAAAAATTTGGGTGATTATGCCAACCCTGTGACCTGTTCTGATTACCCACATAATACACTGACTCTGGGTTAGATGGACAGACTTCAGTAGTATGATCCTCTCCACAAAAATAACAAAAGACTTGAAGTTGTTGCACTGGAGCTGCTGGTGGTTTAGCTTGCGGCAGAGTTAGCTTCCTGATTTGATTGGAAATAGCATCCATTTTCGCCCTTAGCTCTGAAACTGCATCCAATTGAAGTATCCCAGCAGATTTCTATGTAGTAGCTCTGCCAACACCCTGCCAATCAGGATTGCTCTGCGAAAACTTGTCAAGTAAATCATAAATCTGATCAAAATTTAAAGCCAGTACTTGGCCTCCAGCAGCAGCATCTACCACGATCTTAGTGTGTTGGTTCAACCCCTCAAAAAAAGTGTGTGCAATAATCTCATTAGATTGGTTGTGGTGTGGACAATCTCTCAATAGAGCTTTGAATCTCTCCTAGGCTGAATACAACGATTCTCCTTCTATCTGTCAAAAGGATATGATTTCACTCCTCAGCCGGGCTGTCTTGGCAGACGGATAAAATTTAGCCAAGAATTTCTTAGCCAAATCCTCCCAAGTAGTGATAGACCCAGGCTTCTCAGCCTTTAACCACTTCCTTGCTGTCCTAATCAGTGAAAATGGGAACAAAGTCAAGCGAACATAATCAGTAGGAACACCCGCTGGTGTATAAGTATCACTAATTTCCAGAAAGTTCTGAATGTGTTGCTGCGGATCCTCATGAAGTAATCCAGCATATTGCCCCGTCACCTGCAGCAACTGAATCATGCCGGGCTTGATCTCAAAGTGCCCGATAATAACGGGCTTCACAATACTTGACGCTACTCCTCCCAGGCTAGGAAGAGCAACATCTCGCACTGCTACTGCTCGTTCTTCTGCCATTTCAATAGGTATAGAGGCAAGTACGATTGCTAGTGCTTTTCGATCTCTCGCCTCTCTTCTTACCCTTCTCAAGGTTCTTTCAGGCTCGGGATCAAAAGGTGCGAGTGGTTCGTCCTTTCTATTCCTTTGCATGCAAAACTTGTAGCCTGAAATAGCACAAGAAACTCAACAAAAAATTAAACCTGAATAGAAATTAAGTAATCGTTCAAAAAGAAATTAGTCAGTAATAGTCCCCCGGCAACGGCGCCAAAAACTTGTTTGCTCCCAATGCACACGCAAGTATACATGGTCGACAAGTAATAAAGTGATAAATCGAGTATCGTTCCCACGAGGACTATGCAAACTAATACTTAACAAACAATTTCTAAACGAACTATTCAGGGATCTTTTTCTTTGATAGTGAGAGTTTTAATAACTAAAAGCAGTAATTAAAATGCTGGAAGTGTAGTCAAACAATGGTGCAAACTTTGGTTGTTAACAATATTATGAGGACGGTCCAGGGTCAGAGTTACGAACAATCCAGTTGAGTTATCCAATTGATTCCACTTCTTAAATCCCGGGTTACTAACTGACAGAGTAAATGTAACTGTGAAAACCTTTCAGTTCTTCACAGTCTATGTAGGCTACTTAAATCCTTATATGTCTATGGGTTAAATCACATGCATGCATTAACGAATCATGTAATGAGTTAAACTAGGCGAGCAAGTATATGTCTATCCTACTCACAAATTGGTTCCCCGATGCCCGGGTTCACAAACTAGTTCTATTCTTTTTTATTACGTAATTAAATTACCTCTTTCGAGTTCAATCTAAAAATCATAGATAATGCATAATTATCGAGCTCTAATAATTATACAAGTAAAATCAAGAAAGAATAAGCAACCCGTTATGGGATTCAATTAATGGGAATAAATCTTCAAACAATCAATTTTCATGTAATACTCTAACCCTAGAACGTAATATTTAGCCACGCATATTCATAATCACAAGGCAAAGATTTGATGTAATAATGATGTAAATGATGTAATAGATGAAAGATTAGGAATAAACCCTTTTTCAATGAAGTATGGTGCTCTCAAATTGCTCCCAAGTCTGAACTCCTATCAAAAACTAAGTAAAATAGTATTTATAAGGTTTACAAAGGCCTGGTAATAAGTTAGAGCTAAGCCTAGACGAAATAGGAAGTAAAAATCCGCTCCAGGGGTGCTATAACGGGCGCCCTGTGCCCACGACCGCGCTACAACAACCAGACGACGTTGAAAGTTGAGCGCCTTTGGGGCGCCCCACGTGGAGAACCGCGCCAGGCACTGGGCGCTATAACTGGCGCGCCACGTGCCCCAAGGCGCCAGGCCAAAATCCGCTCTTCCTTGCTCCGCAGCTCGACTCGTGTCGTGCCCTCGTGTGCTCAATCAACTTCCAATCATTCCTTGCTCAATCATGCTCCTAAAAGCTCCAAATGCAATGCGTAACAACCTACACACGCACGACATCAAATTAGTGCAAAAGCACATTCATAAACTATAAAACGAGCGAATAACAAGCTCAAACATGCGGAAATATTAAGGAAACATTGGCATCAAATGCCAAACATCATAGTGCCTTAGTCTTTTCCTTCTTTAGTCTTTGAATAATTCTGTAGTACTTGCTTGTATCCCCTGGTTTCATCTTTTGATTAAATGAATTGTCTTTGATGGCTAATATCATTGTCTTGCAGTTGCTTTAATCTGATTTATGTTTGCATTTTGAGTTGCCTCAATGGCCATGTGCTGATTAATTCTAACCTTGAGTTATATTTTTTATGCAACCTTTTCAATGATGCCAAAAGGGGGAAGAGTAAGTCTGATTTTGCGTGAACTTATACCTAGTTGAAAATTTGTTCCTTAATGATGAATAAAGTCTCTACTGACTGTTTTTTGAGCTTAAGTTGTACTTCAGGACATTAAGGATATGAAGCTATGCTTATGAATTTGTCATATCAAAAAGGGGGAAAATGTTAGCTTGGATAAGCTTGGAGTTTTTACTGATGACTGAGGAACGGATTCAAAGGACCTGTTCCTTTGAATCACTGCAGCTAAATAGATAATTCATGCAAAATCGTTAAGTTGAGATATTATTAATTATCCTAAACCTAATGTTTATCTTAATAATTAGGCAGGTCTAAATGGATACGAAAAGATTGCATAAATAAAGGATAAAGGATAGAAGAGCCGAATATCTAAAGAGAAGAATCCAATTAGGACTCAAACTCATGGGAGCTTTGGAGTTCTAATTGATCAAGACTTCTTGGCTGCTGGAGCTATAAAATGTGGAGCATATCAGCCATAGAAATATACACAAATACAGAAAGCATTGAGCAAAAGCTTAAAAGAGTCATTAGCTTATTTGTGTAATCAGTTAGCTACAGTAGAACTAAGTTAGAACCTGTTCCTTAGATTGAATCTTGTAAAAGTTCAAGTCTTAGTTCAACTGTAGTAAGCATTAATCGAGTTGTAAAATTCCTGGTTCAAGTCGTGGACTTGACACAACTTCACTGATCGTGAGAAAGATCACTAAAGGATTAGAGTTAGTCCTAGGTTAGTAAGAGGGAGTCTTGTAACCAAGTGGGTCTTTTTACATAGTGAAGTTGAAAGCCTACTAGAGAAGTAGGTCGTGGTTTTTTGATCCCGAGTCAAGGGGTTTTTCCACGCTAATATGTGGTGTTCATTTACTTACAGTTTTTATTCCGCATATAGTTTAGTAAAGGAACACATTTTAAGGAACCGGTCCTTAAAATAGTAAAGTGGTGTAATCGTGGGAAATATCACAACCCTTGTTCGTTTGTTGGTGAGAGAGTGAAAACCAACTTTTTAGAACGTTGCTGGTTGAAACGACCTTGGTTAGTCGTTTCAAAATTT
Organism: Petunia x hybrida; assembly: GCA_037355625.1. NCBI lineage: Eukaryota > Viridiplantae > Streptophyta > Magnoliopsida > Solanales > Solanaceae > Petunia > Petunia x hybrida. The sequence continues at coordinate 5,259,884 of JBBBVM010000018.1, read as the reverse complement.
AAAACTCCGATTGGCGTGCCGATAATTAAAAAAAACTTTGTAATGTCCATTAGGACCTGTCTGTAAAATTTGAGCTAAATCAGACCTCGTTTGGTAGACATCGGAAGAAGGTTTCAGTTTTTATTGTCGATAAATACAAAAAAGAGATTTTCGAGCTCGGTTTTGTTGAACGAGCTCCGATTCAAAATCCGAAAGCGTCGTTAGGTTCGTATCATTATTTGTGACTTTTGTGCTTTTTGGAAAGTGAATTTCGGGGTTGTTCGGCTAGCTTCCGCTAAAATACCGAAAATTAAATAATTTGACCTTTCACATCTCTTCACTACTACAAGTATGTAACAGATCGTTGCTTAATGCTTCTACGTACTTCATTTAACATTCGAGGACGAATGTTCCTAACAGGGGAAGATTGTTACACCCCGTATGTCCAAAGTGACGTATATCATTCTAATGACATGTTAAGAATGATTTAAGTGAGTTTAAAGTCATAATATTACCATATAAGATGTTTATATATTGCATATAAAGTTTGGGAAAAGTCGGATTTAAGTTGCGGAAAAACCGACTAAGGAATTGCCTTGTAACGAAGCTTTTTCAGCAATTAATTTCGTGTGTTATATGAAGTCTTTTGGGGACATATCATATACCAAATTGAAGGTCTTGGAGTGTAGTTTCCAACACGTTTGACGGTTTATTCATAAAACGTATAGATAAAAAGATATGAGCATCAGAAATCAGGCCAGAAAAAGGGACATAAGCGCAAAAGAGGGCTAGAACTGAAATGTTTCGAGTATAAATGGAAAAACATGTCTTCTTTTCGTCATTTTCTAGAATATAAACGATAGAAACAGTGTGCTGTTAAAGGTTTAAGCCCCTTTTATTATTTTTGAAGGAAGGACGTCAATTGTAACTCAAAATTGCAAACAGATTGCGTCAAAATGCTCTACGCGATTAAGCTTGTTTAAGCTTTAGAAGGTGTTGAATTCAAGGAAAACAAGGTTTAGAAGCAAGAAACATCAAAGGTATGTAAGACTAAACTTTTCTTTTGGCAAGGCATGTATCTTTTAGCTTTTCAAGTTTTTCTTAGTTCTAAACTTAGTTTTTCTTGTGAGAAACTTGTATGGTATCAAGGAAACCTTCTATATACTTAATTTGGTACTAAAATCCAAGGTGAAAGATGTCCGAATCAGCAAGACAAAACGTTTCAAAATCTAGGAAATTGTTTTTATCTTCGGACAACTGCTAGTATATTGATCATAACTCCTTGTATAAAATTGATATTGAGATGCTTCAAGATTCCCTGGAACCCTAAGACATATATCTAAAACATTCATGAAGACCATGAAGTCTATAACTTTGATCTACACTCTGGAAATTAGGTTGAAATTAAGGACAGTGGTGCTGTCCAGACATTCTACCTGCGGATTTGTTATGTCATCCAGTTGTCTCATCTTGTTATCCATTTAACATGTTTATGTTATCAGTATATCTGGGTATCCGTTCCCGTGTGTAGTATAGTGCTGGTTTTGTTTTACGGATCATCCAGTTTCAGGGGAAACTTTGCCGAAAATTTTATGGAAATTCAAAGAGTTGGACAAATTCTGAGTTCTAGGTTGTGTCTATAATTCTATCCAGAGTTTTCTTCTCATTCCTTTGAGTCCATATCTATTGTTGCCACATGTGTTATACCTCATACATGCTTATACTTATATTGTGATCATGTTATGTGTGATTTGGAGTCCCCCATAGAGGCTGGACATTGGACCCATAGTCCGGTCGCGTGGGTATAAGGTTCCTAACTGGATTACCCTAAGATGTGGGGAATGAAGCGTTTAGCCTTATTTGATATCGTTTTCTGCTTATTGAATACAGCAGGATCGTTTGGCAGTGAGTCCAAAGGATAAAGCGGTTGTTGAGTAACTGAGCTAACTTTATAACAAGGTAAGTGTTTATATCCATTTCTTTGGAGGCACCTGGCCTCATGGATTTTCTACCACGTGTTCTTTACGTGTGTAGCAGCTGATAGGCGTACTCACTACGCCTTAGCTTTGGATTTACATTGTATATTAATTGTTATGTTCTGTTGTTGGTATTGCATTGAGGATCGGAGCATTGTATTCTGGCTGTGAGTTGGCATCTACTCCTCGGTTGTCGATGAGAGTCCCGCGCCGGTGTAGGGTTATTATTGCATTCATATGCATTATATGTCATTCATATGCATTCATTGCATATCATATTGGGTGCAGGAGTATTCCGCCCCAGGAGCAGCAGTATTCCGCTCCATTGTATCATATTGAGGGTAGGAGTATTCCGCCCCAGGAGCAGGAGTATTCCGACTCAGCTTTACATTATATCGGGTGCAGGAGTATTCCGCCCCGGGAGAGTGCAGGAGTATTCCGCCTCAGCTTTACATTATATCAGGTGCAGGAGTATTCCGCCCCAGCAGAGCGCAGGAGTATTCCGCCTCTGGTTTATATTATATCGGGTGCAAGAGTATTCCGCTCCAGTTGGTTATCAGATTGGATTCCCCTCGAATGCAGGAGTATTTCGCTTCAGGATGGGATGACGGGCACATGTGACCCTTTGCATCATATTTCATTTCATTTCGTCTCATATCATTTCATTTCATACCATTGCGAAGACTTGTGGTACATAACTACTATTCTGCTTATACGTGCATTGCTTATTTGCCTATATATTTCTGGCTCATATTCTGAGTTGCGGGGATCGGGTTGCACGCCACAACGGTATAAATATATGGATCGGTTGCACGTCGCAGCAGTATAAATATATGGATCGGTTTGCACGTCGTAGCGGTATAAATATATAGATCGGGTTGCACGCCGCAACAGAATGATTATATCGATCGGGTTGCATGCCGCAACAGGATGTATTTCTGATTGTTTATGTGTTCGGGATACCTATATGTTCTGGATATCTTACGTTCCTGGTTGTTGAATAGTCTGTGATTCCATACGTGTTTCTAGTTATTATCTGACTCTGCCTTTTCATAATTTAAATAAGAGGAATTTGGTTTATCTGTTTCTTTTCTCCCTGGCTAGACATCCTATTCTTTGAGGTGGCTAGTCTGCCCCACTTATTGAGTCCTTTTGACTCACCCTTGTTTGTTTTTTTTTGTTTCTTGTCTATCTATTTCGTTTCGGCAGGTTCGCTCCAGGATTGAGTTCGCCACGTTGTTCAAGAGCGAAGACGACTTCAGCTGTCAGGGTGAGCCAGCTTTTATTCAGGATGGCCACCAGTTTTATGTGTATTATTTCAGTTGCAATTTGCTCCCTTCAGGAGGTATCTGTCTTCTTTTGTACTCTTAGATGTCTAGTCTAGATAGCTCTAAACCTAGTATGATGGGTAATCAGCTGTAATTTCTTTTGTACAGCTTAGAGGTATCAGTATGTAGTGGTTTTTTTTAAGTCTTGTCCTTATTTATGAATTATTATATTTATTTTCCTAACTTAATTGGTAAGGGTTCGCCCGACGGGTCTAGGGGAGGATGTCGGGTGCCCGCACGGCATAACTGGATTTCGGGTCGTGTCAGTTGTATCAGAGCCCGATTTAGAGTCTATCTAGACTTAGACAGTGTCTAGTAGAGTCTCGCTGATGGGTACGTAGACGTCCGTACTTATCTACGAGAGACTATGATGGCATCTAGGAATCACTTCCTTCTTTTCTAATCGTGCGTCGGTCTAGGATGCAAAAGTATTTTCGTTGATTCGTTCGTGGTAATTGTGAATCCTCGTGTGATCAGCAAACGGTATGAGTTCAAGACGAAGCAGTCTAGCCTGGGGTTAGAGCTGGCGAAGCCCCGAGTGTTTTGATCGTGCTGACAATCTAGTTACGGAGGTCCCAGCTGTACGAGCTCGCAATGGGCAAGGGAGCAGGGCCTTGCGGTTCCCTTGGCTCTCTACGATGCTTTTACAAGAATCTTGGCGACACAGATATCGTAAGAACCTATTATTTGCTAGGCAGCTTACCAGGTTGCCGCATATGCAGATGTTCGGACTTAGAGGGCTCTTGTTCCAGTTCTTAATATTGCCGCAGTAAAGTATGTTCCGGAGGCAGCATGTGGTATGCCTCCAGTTGCTCTAGCTGGGTAGGTAACTGAGGTAATTATTGAGTCCTAGTGCTCAAGGAGGTTGCATTATTTTACGAGGTTGAACATCCCGATATTCCCAAGCAATGCATTAGATAATCCCTGTGTAAATTTTTTTTTAAAAGTAAAATGATGTCAGTGTATCCTTCAGGCTCTTGATTATATCGAGCGGTATGGTGTCGATTATTCTTCTTTCCAGTTTCAGGGTCCAGCCTTGAATTGGCGGACCGCTCTTTTATTAGCTAACTTGGTTCGATTCTTCTAGATTCGTCGAAAAGTTCCTCTCGAGTAGCGAGCGAGATGAAAAGTGTTGCCAGTTTGAGTGGATTGGACAGGGTAGCCTATCGGTTAGCCTGTTGGTGTTTCAGAATATTAGATTGAATTCTATAGAGTGGCTGAATATGTATTAGAACTAGTCCATGAGCTTCTCGAGAGATTGAGGTCGGGATTTCATTTGATATGGTTGTTCATAATGCTCGGAGGTACCAGGCATACCATAAGTTAGAGCGGGAGAGCAAAAGATCCCACGGCCCTGGTGGGCACCATGGTACCTCCTTTGGATGTAAGAGTTTTGATTATTTTTAGAGGTTACTTGCAAGGTTATCTCAACTTGTAGAGCGTGATTCCCAGAGTGCGCGAGTAGTTCATTAAGAGAGACTCAGTTTTCTCTTTGTAGCTATCAATAATCAGTCCAGTTTCAATTTTTATCGAAAAGGGTGTTATCACTGTCACGAGTCTTGTTATCCTTTGAGGAGTTTTTCCTTACTCAGGCAAGTAGGCAGTCGTCCATTCTCTCGTCATTAGGCAACTGCACAGTCGCAGGGGATTTAATTTAGTTCTTAATCAACAAGATATATGCCACCATCTGATAGAGGTCGAGAGTGTGTTGGCAGTGGTTCTTCAAAAGGCGATTGTCAGGGTAGTGGCTCAACTCAGCTGCAGGGGCAGTTCAATAAACTTCCAGTCTGGCAGGATGCTGAGGCATCCGATGTAGTAGACCCAAGTATTTCTTCTTCTCTTAAATATGAGTAATATTTGATTCTTTTGATCGATCTGGAAAGGGTGTGTCTTATCATGTTTCCATGGTTTCCTTGGATGTCGTTTCTATTAAGAATCGGTTGCGGTAGAGTAGTGAGCTTCTGATATGATTTATTCCTGGCATTTATTATGACCCTACTAGTTTATCTGGTTTAAATGTGAGAGATTTGTGAGTGAGTATCGGTATTGTTTTCTTGGCATCTTGTTGTGCCTCATTCTGTTATAATGCCAAGTCAGTCTATCTCTTTTTGGAACTTAGTGTCGGTAGGATGATGGGATTCTTATCCATCACCAGCAGAAAGTGTCATTACTTCTTTCGGTGTAAAGTGGTTAGTAAGTAATACTCAATCTGCGTGTCTCCTCTTGATTCGAAATTTTAGTAACGTCATGTTATTCTATGAGCTTCTCTCAGTTATAAAAGAGTTTACCGATAAATTGTTGGAGTTCTCTTCTTATGATAAGGCTAAATTGGCATGGGTGTTGCTCCATGAAACTTATTTAATGTCCATTTCTTCAATTGTGATTCTTTGGCTAGCATGACTCGAAAGTAGTCTAGCTCCGGTAGCTAATAAAATAAGAAGATAAGCTTCCTGAATCTCTAATTATTTCTATCCTCGGTCCATTTCTATTTCTTCTTCGTCCGGCACCAGTGAGCTTGGGTGGTTGGTAGCTGCTTGCAATGTTCCCTGTGTTGAGCCAGAGTATGTGTTATTATAGCCGGATAAGCACATTGTTGTTTTTCAAGGCTACTAAGGGTAATGAGAGGCGTCATTTGACCTTTGATTTGATCCATCAGGTGATGGTGCTTATGGAAAAGGTATGGAGTTGTGAACTGGAGAGTTGCAGCTGTTTGGCAACTCGAGAGAGTAATTTGGTAGCTCAGGTCTGAGCCGCGTTCTCTACTCAGCTAAGTCTTCCTTAATCCAGCACGTTGTGCGAGGATGACTATTTTTATTCAAATTATTTGTATGAGTTTATTCTCTAAGTGGAGGAGTCTTCCTCCAATTCATGCCGAATCATAATATTAAATCTCTAAGGCGTTGCTGCAGTGTAAGCTAATTCTTTGTAATATCGACCTGTTCTATATCGAAAATATATCGACGTGGCGATTCGTTGGTGGAATCATGTTAGCCCATCAAGTGTTGAATGTATCTTCATTTCGTAAATATAGAAATCTTCTCTCATGATCAATAAAGGGTCAGCTTTATCCGAATAAGTTGGGCAATGATGTTATCATAGTATCCAGATATGTTTTATTCCAAGAGTTCGGTGTACGTGTTATAATTCTGATTCTGCAATCATGAGATAATATCTGTGGAGTAGCTTATGAAGGTCGTGGAAGTTCTTTGGTTATATGTGCGGAATTTTCTTTAAACTTAGGCTCGTTCGAGGACGAACCAGAATTTAAGTGGAGGAGAATGAAACGACCTTGGTAAGTCATTTCGGAATTTAAAACTCCGATTGGCGCGCCGATAATTAAAAAAAAATTTTGTAATGTCCATTAGGACCTGTCTGTAAAATTTGAGCTAAATCAGACCTCGTTTGGTAGACATCGGAAGAAGGTTTTAGTTTTTATTGTCGATAAATACAAAAAAGATATTTTCGAGCTCGGTTTTGTTGAACGAGCTCCGATTCAAAATCCGAAAGCGTCGTTAGGTTCGTATGATTATTTGTGACTTTTGTGCTTTTTCGAAAGTGAATTTCGAGGTTGTTCGGCTAGCTTCCGCTAAAATACCGAAAATTAAATAATTTGACCTTTCACATCTCTTCACTACTACAAGTATGTAAGAGATCATTGCTTAATGCTTCTACGTACTTCATTTAACATTCGAGGACGAATGTTCCTAACGGGAAGATTGTTACACCCCGTATGTCCAAAGTGACGTATATCATTCTAATGACATGTTAAGAATGATTTAAGTGAGTTTAAAGTCATAATATTACCATATAAGATGTTTATATATTGAATATAAAGTTTGGGAAAAGTCGGATTTAAGTTGCGGAAAAACCGACTAAGGAATTGCCTTGTAACGAAGCTTTTTCAGCAATTAATTTCGTGTGTTATATGAAGTCTTTTGGGGACATATCATATACCAAATTGAAGGTCTTGGAGTGTAGTTTCCAACACGTTTGACGGTTTATTCATAAAACGTATAGATAAAAAGATATGAGCATCAGAAATCAGGCCAGAAAAAGGGACATAAGCGCAAAAGAGGGCTAGAACTGAAATGTTTCGAGTATAAAAGGAAAAACATGTCTTCTTTTCGTCATTTTCCAGAATATAAACAATAGAAACAGTGTGTTGTTAAAGGTTTAAGCCCCTTATATGATTTTGAAGGAAGGATGTCAATCGTAACTCGAAATTGAAGACAGATTGCGTCAAAATGCTCTACGCGATTAAGCTTGTTTAAGCTTTAGAAGGTGTTGAATTCAAGGAAAACAAGGTTTAGAAGCAAGAAACATCAAAGATATGTAAGACTAAACTTTTCTTTTGGCAAGGCATGTATCTTTTAGCTTTTGAAGTTTTTCTTAGTTCTAAACTTAGTTTTTCTAGTGAGAAACTTGTATGGTATAAAGTAAACCTTGTATATACTTAATTTGGTACTAAAATCCAAGGTGAAAGATGTCCGAATCAGTAAGACAAAACGTTTCAAAATCTGGGAAATTGTTTTTATCTTCGGACAGCTGTTAGTATATTGATCATAACTCCTTGTATAAAATTGATATTGAGATGCTTCAAGATTCCCTGGAACCCTAAGACATATATCTAAAACTTTCATGAAGACCATGAAGTCTATAACTTTGATCTACTCTTTGGAAATCAGGTTGAAAATCAGGACAGTGGTGCTGTCCAGACATTCTACCTGCGGATTTGTTTTGTCATCCAGTTGTCTCATCTTGTTATCCATTTAACATGTTTATGTTATCAGTTTATCCGGATATCAATTCCCGTGTGTATTATAGTGCTGGTTCTGTTTTGCGGATCATCCAGTTTCAAGGGAATCTCTGCCAAAAATTTTATGGAAATTAAAAGAGTTGGACAAATTCTGAGTTCTAGGTTGTGTCTATAATTCTATCCAGAGTTTTCTTCTCATTCCTTTGAGTCCATATCTATTGTTGCCACATGTGTTATACCTCATACATGCTTATACTTATATTGTGATCATGTTATGTGTGATTTGGAGTCCTCCATAGAGGCTGGACATTGGACCCACAGTCCGGTCACGTGGGTATCAGGTCCCTAACTGGATTACCCAAAGATGTGGGGAATGAAGCCTTTAGCCTTATTTGATATCGTTTTCTGCTTATTGAATACAACAGGATCGTTTGGCACTGAATCCAAAGGATAAAGCGGTTGTTGAGTAACTGAGCTAACTTTATAACAAGGTAAGTGTTTATATCCATTTCTTTGGAGGCACCTGGCCTCATGGATTTTCTACCACGTGTTCTTTATGTGTGTAGCTGCCGATAGGCGTACTCATTACGCCTTAGCTTTGGATTTACATTGTATATTAAATGTTATGTTCTATTGTTGGTATTGCATTGAGGATCGGAGCATTGTATTCTGGCTGTGAGTTGGCATCTACTCCCCGGCTGTCGATGAGAGTCCCGCGCCGGTGAAGGGTTATTATTGCATTACATTGCATTCATATGCATTATATGTCATTCATATGCATTCATTGCATATCATATTGGGTGCAGGAGTATTCCGCCCCAGGAGCAGGAGTATTCCGCTCCATTGTATCATATTGAGGGTAGGAGTATTCCGCCCCAGGAGCAGGAGTATTCTGCCTCAGCTTTACATTATATCGGGTGCAGGAGTATTCCGCCCCAGGAGAGTGCAGGAGTATTCCGCCTCAGCTTTACATTATATCGGGTGTAGGAGTATTCCGCCCCAGGAGAGTGCAGGAGTATTCCGCCTCTGATTTATATTATATCGGGTGAAGGAGTATTCCGCTCCAGTTGGTTATCAGATTGGATTCCCCTAGAATGCGGGAGTATTCCGCTTCGAGATGGGATGACGGGCACATGTGACCCTTTGCATCATATTTCATTTCATTTCATTTCGTCTCATATCGTTTCATTTCATACCATTGCGTAGACTTGTGGTACATAACTACTGTTCTGCTTATACGTGCATTGCTTATTTGTCTATATATTTCTGGCTCATATTTTGGGTTGCGGGGATCAAGTTGCACGCCACAACGGTATAAATATATGGATCGGTTGCACGTAGCAGCAGTATAAATATATGGATCGGTTTGCACGTCGCAGCGGTATAAATATATAGATCGGGTTGCACGCCGCAACAGAATGAATATATGGATCGGGTTGCATGCCGTAACAGGATGTATTTATGATTGTTGATGTGTTCGGGATACCTATATGTTCTGGATATCTTACGTTCCTGGTTGTTGAATAGTCTGTGATTCCATACGTGTTTCTAGTTATTATCTGACTCTGCCTTTTTATAATTTAAATAAGAGGAATTTGGTTTATCTGTTTCTTTTCTCCCTGGCTAGATATCCTATTCTTTGAGATGGCTAGTCTGCCCTACTTATTGAGTCCTTTTGACTCACCCTTGTTTGTTTTTTTTATTTCTTATCTATCTATTTCGTTTCGGTAGGTTCGCTCCAGGATTGAGTTCGCCACGTTGTTCAGGAACGAAGACGACTTCAGCTGTCAGGGTGAGCCAGCTTTTATTCAGGATGGCTACCAGTTTTATGTGTATTATTTCAGTTGCAATTTGCTCCCTTCAGGAGTTATCTGTCTTCTTTTGTACTCTTAGATGTCTAGTCTGGATAGCCCTAAACCTAGTATGATGGGTAATCAGCTGTAATTTCTTTTGTACAGCTTAGAGGTATCAGTATGTAGTGGTTTTTTTTAAGTCTTGTCCTTATTTATGAATTATTATATTTATTTTTCTAACTTAATTGGTAAGGGTTCGTCTGACGGGTCTAGGGGAGGATGTCGGGTGCCCGCACGGCCTAACCGGATTTTGGGTCGTGTCAGTTGGTATCAGAGCCCGATTTAGAGTCTATCTAGACTTAGACAGTGTCTAGTAGAGTCTCGCTGATGGGTACGTAGATGTCTGTACTTATCTACGAGAGGCTATGATGGCATCTAGGAAGTTTCACTTCCTTCTTTTCTAATCGTGCGTCGGTCTAGGATGCAAAAGTATTTTCGTTGATTCGTTCGTGGTAATTGTGAATCCTCGTGTGACAAATCAGCAAACGGTATGAGTTCAAGACGAAGCAGTCTAGCCTGGGGTTAGAGCTGACGAAGCCCCGAGAGTTTTGATCGTACTGACAATCTAGTTACGGAGGTCCCAGTTGTACGAGCTCGCAATGGGCAAGGGAGCAGGGCCATGCGGTTCCCTTGGCTCTCTGTGATGCTTTTACAAGAATCTTGGCGATGCAGATATCGTAAGAACCTATTATTTGCTAGGCAGCTTATCAGGTTGACGCATATGCAGATGTTCGGACTTAGAGGGCTCTTGTTCCAGTTTTTAATACTGCCGCAGTAAAGTATGTTCCGGAGGTAGCATGTGGTATGCTTCCAGTTGCTCTAGCTGGGTAGGTAACTGAGGTAATTATTGAGTCCGAGTGCTCAAGGAGGTTGCATTATTTTACGCGGTTGAACATCCCGATATTCCCAAGCAATGCATCAGATAATCCCTGTGTAAATTTTTTTTTTAAAAAGTAAAATTATGTCAGTGTATCCTTCAGGCTCTTGATTATATCGAGCAGTATGGTGTCGATTATTCTTCTTTCCAGTTTCAGGGTCCAGCCTTGAATTGGTGGGCCACTCTTTTATTAGCTAACTTGGTTCGATTCTTCTTCTAGATTCGTGGAAAAGTTCCTTTCGAGTAGCGAGCGAGATGAAAAGTGTTGCCAGTTCAAGTGGATTAGACAGGGTAGCCTATCGGTTAGCCTGTTGGTGTTTCAGAATATCAGATTGAATTCTATAGAGTGGCTGAATATGTATTAGAACTAGTCCATGAGCTTCTCGAGAGATTGAGGTCGGGATTTCATTTGATATGGTTGTTCATATTGCTCGGAGGTACCAGGCATACCATAAGTTAGAGCGGGAGAGCAAAAGATCCCACGGCCCTGGTGGGCACCATGGTACCTCCTTTGGATGTAAGAGTTTTGATTATTTTTGGAGGTTACTTGCAAGCTTATCTCAGCTTGTAGAGCGCGATTCTCAGAGTGCGCGAGTAGTTCATTAAGAGAGACTCAGTTTTCTCTTTGTAGCTATCAGTAATTAGTCCAGTTTCAATTTTTAAAGAAAAGGGTGTTATCACTGTCACGAGTCTTGTTATCCTTTGAGGAGTTTTTCCTTACTCAGGCAAGTAGGCAGTCGTCCTTTCTCTCGTCATTAGGCAACTGCACAGTCGCAGGGGATTTAATTTAGATCTTAATCAACCAGATATATGCCACCATCTGATAGAGGTCGAGAGTGTGTTGGCAGTGGTTCTTCAAAAGGTGATTGTCAGGGTAGTGGCTCAACTCAGCTGCAGAGGCAGTTCAATAAACTTCCAGTCTGGCAGGATGCTGAGGCATCCGATGTAGTAGACCCAAGTATTTCTTCTTTTCTTAAATATGAGTAATATTTGATTCTTTTGATCGATCTGGAAAGGGTGTGTCTTATCATGTTTCGATGGTTTCCTTGGATGTCGTTTTTATTAAGAATCGGTTGCGGTAGAGGAGTGAGCTTCTCATATGATTTATTCCTGGCATTTATTATGACCCTACTAGTTTATCTGGTTTAAATGTGAGAGATTTGTGAGTGAGTATCGGTATTGTTTGCTTGGCATCTTGTTGTGCCTCATTCTGTTATAATGCCAAGTCAGTCTATCTCTTTTTGGAACTTAGTGTCGGTAGGATGATGGGATTCTTATCCGTCACCATCAGAAAGTGTCATTACTTCTTTCGGTGTAAAGTGGTTAGTAAGTAATACTCAATCTGCGTGTCTCCTCTTGATTCGAAATGTTAGTAACGTCATGTTATTCTATGAGCTTCTCTCAGTTATAAAAGAGTTTACCGATAAATTGTTGGAGTTCTCTTCTTATGATAAGGCTAAATTGGCATTGGTGTTGCTCCATGAAACTTATTTAACGTCCATTTCTTCAATTGCGATTCTTTGGCTCACATGACTCGAAAGTAGTCTAGCTCTGGTAGCTAATAAAATAAGAAGATGAGCTTCCTGAAGCTCTAATTATTTCTATCCTCGGTCCATTTCCATTTCTTCTTCGTCTGGCACCAGTGAGCTTGGGCGTTTGGTAGCTGCTTGCGATGTTCCCTGTGTTGAGCCAGAGTATGTGTTATTATAGCCGGATAAGCACATTGTTATTTTTCAGGGCTACTAAGGGTAATGAGAGGCGTCATTTGACCTTTGATTTGATCCATCAGGCGATGGTGCTTATGGAAAAGGTATGGAGTTGTGAACTTGAGAGTTGCAGCTGTTTGGCAACTCGAGAGAGTAATTTGGTAGCTCAGGTCTGAGCCGCGTTCTCTACTCAGGTAAGTCTTCCTTAATCCAGCACGTTGTGCGAGGATGACTATTTCTATTCAAATTATTTGTATGAGTTTATTCTCTAAGTGGAGGAGTCTTCCTCCAATTCATGCCAAATCATAATATTAAATCTCTAAGGCGTTGCTGAAGCGTAAGCTAATTCTTTGTTTCATCAACCTGTTCTATATCGAAAGTATATCGACGAGGTGATTCGTTGGTGGAATCATGTTAGCCCATCAAGAGTTGAATGTATCTTCATTTCGTAAATATAGAAATCTTCTCTCATGATCGATAAAGGGTCAGCTTTATTCGAATAAGTTGGGCAATCATGTTATCATAGTATCCAGATATGTTTTATTCCAAGAGTTCGGTGTACGTGTTATAATTCTGATTCTGGAATCATGAGATAATATCTTTGGAGTAGCTTATGAAGGTCGTGGAAGTTCTTTGGTTATATGTGCGGAATTTTCTTTAAACTTAGGCTCGTTCGAGGACGAACGAGAGTTTATGTGGAGGAGAATGAAGCGACCTTGGTTAGTCGTTTCGGAATTTAAAACTCCGATTGGTGTGCCGATAATTAAAAAAAAATTTGTAATGTCCATTAGGACCTGTCTGTAAAATTTGAGCTAAATCAGACTTCGTTTGGTAGACATCGGAAGAAGGTTTCAGTTTTTATTGTCGATAAATACAAAAAAGATATTTTCGAGCTCGGTTTTGTTGAACGAGCTCCGATTCAAAATCCGAAAGCGTCGTTAGGTTCGTATGATTATTTGTGACTTTTGTGCTTTTTCGAAAGTGAATTTCGAGGTTGTTCGGCTAGCTTCCGCTAAAATGCCGAAAATTAAATAATTTGACCTTTCACATCTCTTCACTACTACAAGTATGTAACAGATCGTTGCTTAATGCTTCTACGTACTTCAATTAACATTCGAGGACGAATGTTCCTAACGGGGGAAGATTGTTACACCTCGTATGTCCAAAGGGACGTATATCATTCTAATGATATGTTAAGAATGATTTAAGTGAGTTTAAAGTCATAATATTACCACATAAGATGTTTATATATTGAATATAAAGTTTGGGAAAAGTCGGATTTAAGTTGCGGAAAAACCGACTAAGGAATTGTCTTCTAACGAAGCTTTTTCAGTAATTAATTTCGTGTGTTATATGAAGTCTTTTGGGGACATATCATATACCAAATTGAAGGTCTTGGAGTGTATTTTCCAACACTTTTGACGGTTTATTCATAAAACGTATAGATAAAAAGATATGAGCATCAGAAATCAGGCCAGAAAAAGGGACATAAGCGCAAAAGAGGGCTAGAACTGAAATGTTTCGAGTATAAAAGGAAAAACATGTCTTCTTTTCGTCATTTTCCAGAATATAAATGATAGAAACAGTGTGTTGTTAAAGGTTTAAGCCCCTTATATGATTTTTGAAGGAAGGATGTCAATCGTAACTCGAAATTGAAGACAGATTGCGTCAAAATACTCTACGCGATTAAGCTTGTTTAATCTTTAGAAGGTGTTGAATTAAAGGAAAACAAGGTTTAGAAGCAAGAAACATCAAAGGTATGTAAGACTAAACTTTTCTTTTGGCAAGGCATGTATCTTTTAGCTTTTGAAGGTTTTCTTAATTCTAAACTTAGTTTTTCTTGTGAGAAACTTGTATGGTACAAAGGAAACCTTGTATATACTTAATTTGGTACTAAAATCCAAGGTGAAAGATGTCCGAATCAGCAAGACAAAATGTTTCAAAATCTGGGAAATTGTTTTTATCTTCGGACAGCTGTTAGTATATTGATCATAACTCCTTGTATAAAATTGATATTGATATGCTTCAAGATTCCCTGAAACCCTAAGACATATATCTAAAACTTTCATGAAGACCATGAAGTCTATAACTTTGATCTACACTCTAGAAATTAGGTTGAAAATAAGGACAGTGGTGCTGTCCAGACATTCTACCTGCGGATTTGTTATGTCATCCAGTTGTCTCATCTTGTTATCCATTTAACATGTTTATGTTATCAGTTTATCCGGGTATCCATTCCCGTGTGTAGTATAGTGCTGGTTCTGTTTTGCGGATCATCCAGTTTCAGGGGAAACTCTGCCGAAATTTTTATGGTAATTCAAAGAGTTGGACAAATTCTTAGTTCTAGGTTGTGTCTATAATTCTATCCAGAGTTTTCTTCTCATTCCTTTGAGTCCATATCTATTGTTTCCACATGTGTTATACCTCATACATGCTTATACTTATATTGTGATCATGTTATGTGTGATTTGGAGTCCCCCATAGAAGCTGGACATTGGACCCACAGTCCGGTTGCGTGGGTATCAGGTTCCTAACTGGATTACCCTAAGATGTGGGGAATGAAGCGTTTAGCCTTATTTGATATCGTTTTCTGCTTATTGAATACAGCAGGATCGTTTGGCAGTGAATCCAAAGGATAAAGCGGTTGTTGAGTAACTGAGCTAACTTTGTAACAAGGTAAGTGTTTATATCCATTTCTTTGGACGCACCTGGTCTCGTGGATTTTCTACCACGTGTTCTTTACGTGTGTAGCTGCCGATAGGCGTACTCATTACGCCTTAGCTTTGGATTTACATTGTATATTAAATATTGTGTTCTGTTGTTGGTACTGCATTGAGGATCGGAGCATCGTATTCTGGCTGTGAGTTGGATCTACTCCCCGGCTGTCGATGAGAGTCCCGCGCCGGTGAAAGGTTATTATTGCATTACATTGCATTCATATGCATTATATGTCATTCATATGCATTCATTGCATATCATATTGGGTGCAGGAGTATTCCGCCCCAGGAGCAGGAGTATTCCGCTCCATTGTATCATATTGAGGGTATGAGTATTCCTCTCCATTGTATCATATTGAGGGTAGGAGTATTCCGCTCCAGGAGAGTGCAGGAGTATTCCGCCTCAGCTTTGCATTATTTCGGGTGCAGGAGTATTCCGCCCCAGGAGAGTGCAGGAGTATTCCGCCTCTGGTTTATATTATATCGGGTGCAGGAGTATTCCACTCCAGTTGGTTATCAGATTGGATTCCCCTCGAATGTAGGGGTATTCAGCTTCGGGATGGGATGACGGGCACATGTGAACCTTTGCATCATATTTCATTTCATTTCGTCTCATATCATATCATTTCATTTCATTTCATACCATTGCGTAGACATGTGGTATATAACTAATGTTCTGCTTATACGTGCATTGCTTATTTGTCTATATATTTCTGGCTCATATTCTGGGTTGCGGGGATCGGGTTGCACGCCACAACGGTATAAATATATGGATCGGTTGCACGTCGCAGCAGTATAAATATATGGATCGGTTTGCACGTCGCAGCGGTATAAATATATAAATCGGGTTGCACGCCGCAACAGAATGAATATCTGGATCGGGTTGCACGCTGCAACAGGATGTATTTCTGATTGTTGATGTGTTCGGGATACCTATATGTTCTGGATATCTTACGTTCCTGGTTGTTTCTGATCCATGGCAGATTTTCAAATCATGGGGGAGATCTTTCAAGAAGGATACTCAACCAATAGGCCACCATACTTCAATGGAAAATAATAAGGATATTGGAAGTCAGGGATGAAAATCTATATGCAATCTTTTGACTACCAAGCTTGGCTAGTAATTCAGGATGGACCACTACCCATTCCAAACGGTGGAGGAAATAATTCTAAAGGTAACAAATTCAATTCTACAACTAGGTACACGAAGGAACAACTTGATGTTATGCAGACTAATGCTACAACAATCAACTTGCTCTATTGTGCTATGAGTGGAGAAGAATATGATAAGATCTCAAATTTTGGAACTGCAAAGGAAATATGGGATAAGTTGGAAATAACTTATGAAGAGACTGAAAATGGAAAAGAGGAGAATGCAGTCAAGTCAACTCTTGACAAATCTAGAAATGAAGAAGATCAAGAAGAAACTGCTAATATCTGTTTTATGGCCACTGATGAAACTAGTGAGGCAAGCTCTTTTGAATGCGATAATTGTGTCAAGCTTCAAGAAGACTTAGACAATCTTAAAGAACTTAAGAAGATGAAAATAGAAAGGAAAGACTTGGATACTCGGCTTGAAGAATTTCATATTGAAAACAAATTACTTCTAGAAGAAAAGAAAGATCTAGAAATTTGTCTTCAAGAGAATGAGAGTGAAAATGCATTACTTCATGAAGAAAATTCCGAGCTACGAAAATAAATCAACAAATTGCAAAGAGCATCTAGCCACTACTGTGTTCGATCAGATAAGTCGACACAGTTCCATAACATCTCCAAGTCAACTAAGAAGGGATCTACCAGCAGACACCTCACACCAAATAAGTCGACTCATAACTATTTCCAGTTGACTAACTCGGCATCTACAGGTAAATAATCTGCTTCTCATATTACGTGTCACTATTGTGGTAATTTTGGACATAAAGCATTTGCATGTAACTATACTTGAAGTCATGTAAAATCAAAATATTTTTGGAGACCCAAACAATTACATGCACCACCCATTGCACAAACTATTGACCATGAAGGACCCAATACTAGGGTACCAAAAATAAACTAATCTATTTTGCAGGAAAACCTTGAGTACAACTTTATAGAGAATAAATGGTAGTTGCATAAAGGCTGATCAAGGTTATTCAAGTGTTTCTCACTGAAGTGAAAAATGGATATTTCATTGATGGTTTAAATACAGTCAATTAACCTGGTTTGAGTCGACTCCTTGCTCTTTATTATTATCTGATTGGTTTGAATAAAAATGCATCTATTCATGTTTTAGATATCTTGAATGTATGTCTTATATAATCAACATGACCCCTATCATATTAGCCAAGCAAGCATGAAATATTTTTACTTTATATCAAACATACATATTCATGAAATCGTTTGCTTGAGAAAAATCTTGATTTGAGCTACTTGTGATATGTACTTCCTTGGTGAGAGTATTAATGTTTATTCAAGTGCAAGAAAGTTACTTATCTATAAGGACATTCGACACATAATACATTTGGTTATCTGAAAGATGTAAATGTTTGGAAAAGAAAAGGTATGTGTTTCTACTGTTGATACTTACTCATACCTTGCTTAAAATTATATATTTGGATCAATTTATGTAATACATCTGACATCATTGAGGTAAGTTTAAAGATTACATGTTTGGAGGCTTTTTAATGTAAGCTTAATTTTCCTCACGTTTCTTCTGGCTCCAAAATAAATAATTAGAGGTATTGCTCTTTACTATATTTGACTTACTCACATATTTTGATAATCATCTGTTTAATACTCTATGTTAAAAGTACTTCTATTACCATTTCCTCCATGATGCAATAGTCTCTAAATCTATCTTGGAGAATTCTTCACATGAGAAATATATTGAAAGGAAGAAAAATCAATTATTGATTTCCTCCTATTGACCGCATAAGTGTATACATCATTATGGTAAGAACAATATCGGTAAGATTCACAATTTTTCGCTATTCTTCATTAATTGCACTTCTTTATTTTTTTTAAAGTTTAGTTGAATAGAAATCTATATATATTATTTTTTAAACTAATATTTCCTTGAGAAAAATGGTAAATGAAGTTGATGGGAAAACGTTGGATATCAACCAATAAAGTGACATCAATATATCCAGCATATTGAACTAGAAGGAGCATTAAGCAGTGTATGATGTATTACTTTCATTGATGAAGAGCTGAAAGAAATTGAAAGAGACCTTGTATGAGAATTTATTAGCAAGCCGTTTGATCTACAATCATGGATATTTAGATTCGAACTTGATGAAAGAGTAAGGTGGTAAGAAACAAGGGTAGATTTGTAGCCCAAGGTTTCACACAACAAGAAGGTTCTTTTCTCTTTTATAAAATTACTCTTGTTAATATTTATAAAGCTTATTGCATTCTTGATATTACTAATGAAAATTGATTGAAGAATGTATTAAGTATCTTTGAGATTATCAATTTCGAGATGAGCATGACAAAGAATTAACCTTCTTCTTTAAGTTCCATATATACAAAGCAAGGAGGCATCTTCAACAAAGCCAAATATTCAAAGAAATTACTCAAGAGAGTATGTATGGAAAATTCATGTACATGAATACTCCAATGGGCTTCATTTTTTTATTGCAAAGGAGAAGATTGATAAATCCCTCAATTAAATGAGGTACCAAGGTATGATTAACTCTCTATAATTTATTTTTCAATCATTTTTGCTTAGCCTATGTAGTCACTAGAAATTTTCACAAAATGATTAATGTGATATGTCGTTGGCATCCAAAATTATGGCTTATTATTGTATCCAGAACTAACTGTTTGATTGAGTAGGATACTCTCACACACAAACCTTACAGGCGATTAAGTGATATATAAAAGCAAGGTTCCTTAGCCTCATAAAGTTAAGATTGGATTGTTACTCCGTGAGAAGTTGCTGCAAACAACTTGCTGTGATGAAGATGGCATGTAATATGTAAGTTCGCCTAAAGGAAAGCGAAATTCATCATGCAAATATTTTTTCGCTTTAAGAAAGTAACTGGTATGGCAATGATGGATAAGATTGTATCCTTTCAGTGTGAAAATAATATATATTACTAATCCTCATATATTTGCCTTTTGCCTATGGTTCTAAGATTTTTATCTAGTTGTTCAAAAGTTTTTCTATGATTCTGTTCCTTAAGAGATTGGTATTACATCTTTTTTTTTATGTGAAATTCTGTGTACCTTCATGGAAAATGCTAACACCAAAAAAAAAAAAAAAAAAAGAAAAAGGAAAGTAGAAGATTTTTTGAGCTTTTCTCCAAATCCTTGCTGATAACTATTTCGTCTTAATGCCTCAGAGGTTAATGCTAATTTTTTATGTGAAAATTTTCATTCAATTTGTTATAACCCCATTTATATTGATATAGTCAAAGTGATAATATTTCCTTGAATAAGCTTCCATTTGTTGGTTTACTTATGTGCTAGTTTAAATAATTTCTCCGTCTTATGATTAATGTGAAATGCCTGACTAGAATTACAATTTTGCTATAGGTTGATAAATTTTAAGCAAATTAAATTTTATTACTTGATCACTTGCGCAAGCTTTTACATCCTTCTGACTTGTCAGAAGAGGGAGAAATTTTATGTTCTAGATATTTGTTTTGGTAGTATCTTAACACAGGATATGAGAAGAAAGCATGAAGTAAGGGGAGCCTCTACTCATTGTCGTGCTTAGCTCCAAGAATTGAAGAGCACACACTTAGTAGGAGTTCATCGATTCAGGAAAGTCCACATACTTCTTATCATCTTTAATTTATTTAGTTATTTGATTGAATTAAAATGTCTTGATCATCTAATTGAGTTTTAATTTGATATGTATATTGCATTTTACTTGTATGCCAAATGAAGTTTAAAAATTTCATAAATTTTTTAAAAGGTTATATAGTGTTTTGAATTGAATGTTGTTTTGCACATTGGTTTTAGTACTTGGATACTTGCTAAAGATTGTCCACCTTTTTGATAATGTCAAAGGAGGAGAAAATAGTGTGTACAAAATCATAAAATTTGGATAAGATGCATATAGTAAGAGGGAGCTCTCACTTAATGTACTTCAAGGAAGTAACTGATTTATCTATCTTACTGGTTAACGTTTTATTATTATGTCATTGATTATAGTTACACGTTTTGTACTTGATGGTTTGTCATCACAAAAAGGGAGAGATTGTTAGCCTCAAGGTTTCACCTATTGATTTTGATGATAACAAATCAAGTAATTTTAGTCAATGAACATTTACTTGTGGTTAATCTATTTTTGTATAGATTTGCTCATGGAGAGAAATATGGTGATGATCTAAATAAATTCGTTCATGAGAAAGATACAAAAGTACAAGAAGAGAATTTTATTGGAGAAAAGTATTATTTTCAAAATTTGATCTCTAAGCTTAATGAAAGAATTAATATTTGAATTTTAAATTTCAAATATTAAGTGACTTGAAAGAAATTACTACAATGAAGATCTTTTATAGAAGAGAAATATATTATTGGGTAAAGTACAATCTGTAATCACCTAATTTTGGCACCAAATACATAAAATAGTTTAAATTATCATATGATTTTTTCTAGAATTTTACTAGTTTATTTAGCCAGTTTTAGTTAACTGATTAAGGAGAAAAATATTAGAAAATACCAAAAATATGATTCAATTATGAGTAACATTTAATTTATGTGCTAATTAATTTCCTCTCAATTTTTTTGGGTGTTTAGTTTTAATTAATTAGTTTTAGTTAAATTCTATTTGTATTAGCTTAAGAAGACCATTGGGCCACTTGAAATCAGAAATAGAGAATGAGTGCAGCCCACAACAAAATCCAGCCCAATTTCCCTTTTAACCCGGCCAAATCTCACAGTATATAACTTACAATTTGCTATTTTTGTTAAGTTTTTTTCAAAATTACAAAGGACTATGAGAACTCTGCCAAAATTACGCGCCACCACCGGACCCCTCCGCTGTAGGCGGTGATGGCGCTCGAGCTCCTTTTTCCGGCCAAGCAAAATACACAAATAGACTCCCCTTGACCCCCTCTCCCTATATTCTCAGTTGATTTCCTCTAGTTCTTACTCAAATGCCGCAGATCGAGACATGAAAGGTCGCCGGAACCCTAACCTCGGCGACCCCCATTTTTTTTGATTAATTCACACACCTACGAGTTCCTATCACTCTCAGTTACACTCAATGAAGGTAATTTTCCCTGAAATCTTCTCCATCTCCCATGTTACTTCAAACCGCCCTATCTCGTTCTTATTTGTTTTGGGGATCCCGTTTGGTTTCATGCTGACGAGACTTTGGGGAGGCTGGTTAGTGATGGTGAACTGATGGCTTTAGGTGGTCTTGATACTATGATAATGATGGTGATGAAGAGACAGTGAAGGGATAGATTTGTGGTAAATGGGGACTGTGATGTCGACGCTTTGAGCGAAGGTGATGATGTGGTTGATGGCTTAATAGTGGAGCTGATACTGAACTGAGGGCTGTAACGTTGTTTCATTCGCAGAGTTAGGGAAAGCTATGGTGATTCAATGAGGGTTTAGGCTAGGCTGCGATATTGTGTGATGAATTAGTGATGGCGTGAGGGCGATAGGCAGTGACGGGGCTGTTTCGATAATGTTTGGGGACTGATTCAAGCTGGAGCAGCCATGGGTGGCTACTTAAGCTATGATGTCGACGACAAGGGTGACGAAACAGAGCAAGGATGGCGAGGCAGTGGAGGTCGAGTCGATGCAGCGTAGCTCGGGTGTTGGGTTTAGCTTCAAAGTGACAAAGCAGCATAGTGACTTAGCAATGCAATGGCGAGTAGGCTGTTACGGTGTTGAAACAGGGGCTATGATGTTGATATTAGCAATGGTGGCGAGGCAGCAGCTCTGGCTCGCGACGATGACTCGTGGCTGCTCGTAGCGGTGCTCTTGGCATTTAGCATCGACGGGTTAGATGAAACTGCTACGCTGTGATTTTGTTTCCTGCTGTTAGTTCAAATGATTAGTTTAGTTCTTAACGTGTTAGATTGGGTCATTTGAGTTAGTTTAGTATCCTGTTGTTAGAAAGATTTGACCCATATACTGTTAAAAGGAGATCATTGTGGAATGTGTCAAGTTTTGTCATTGTTTCTTCAAGCTTAAAGTTAATTAGTATTTAGTTAGTATAAAATTGGTTTAACTTGTATTGTATAGTCATAATTTAGTACCATTTTCGTATATCATGAACATATGAGATGTTAAGCTTGCAATGACTACTCTGAGTTGCACACATGGCTTCCATGTTTAGCATGAAGATGGTAAGTGAGTGCAATCTTTAAGTTAGTTAATTTTGTTTGTCCTGCTGTTCCGTTAAGCATAATATGTGTAAATTTCATCTTTAAGATGTATGTGTGATTGTCTTGTGAGGGAGTACGTTAGCATGGAGTTAGTTTAGCTTGCTTATTAGTGTTAAATGTTGGACTGTTAGCATTAGATAGAAAATAAGCTTAGGGAGTGTGAAATAGTTAGTTTTGGGTTTGACTTTAGTAAGTCCAACCCCCTTTAAAAGAAAATTTGAAAAAAAAAAAGTAAAGAAAATTAGAAAAAGGGAAAATGAAAAAAAAGTGTAGTCAAACAATAGGACAAGAGTTAGCACCAAAATGGTATGTTTTAGCTTTTTCTTTTTAGTTGGTAAGAGTGGAGCATGAAAAGGGAAATAGGCATTAAAAGAGACACATTGTGTGTGGTACTTTCTTTTGATAAAGCAAATGGTCACATGTGAGCCTTTGTCTTTCACACTCCCCTCACACTCCACCCCCTCTTACCTATTTAAGACCATTTTGTCTTCAATTTTAGGACTCCTCCAGAACACTTCACAAGAAAATCAGAAAACACTTCCTCCCTACAATTCACTAAGAGCTAATAATACTGCTTCTCATTCTAAAAATTCAGATCTGAGAGAACACAAGGAACATCTAAGAAAAAAAAACACTCTTTCTCCTCTAAAAATAGAGCTCAGATCTGAAGATGTCTTCAAGGATTGAGAGCAAAAATTGAGAGAGAAAGAAAATAGAGTGTGAAAAGATAGAAAGAAAGGGTTAAGAAGAAAGGCAAAGTTAGTGAGTTTAATAGAGGTTAAAGGAGTAGTTGCGTGACTGGTTTTTGTTGCTTCATCTTACTGTTGTTGCTGTTTGGTTTGGCTGAGGAATGTAATATTGCTAGGCTTTTGGGATTTGCTACACAAGCTGCTCATAGGTAAATATTTATACCATTATATGTTGTAGGATTTATGTTTGTTTGAAATTCTTAGTGTATAAAATAGCCTCTTAAAGATCCTAGAAGAAATGTGTTCAAATGTGTGTGATGTATGCGTTCTGTTGACACTTTAAAATTTGGGGCCATGATCATATTTCAAATATAGCTGCTATATCTTGTAATTTGGATATTGTTGTTTTATAACTTGTTCTAAATTAGCCATGATTAGGAATAAAATCAGTGTCATGGGAAACAATGAGAATTGACCATGTAAATTCGTTAAAACTGAGTTGGCTTGCGTAAATTTGGTTAAATCTGAAATGTAAGTCAAGAAAGGACATTTGGTGCAAACTTCTTCACAAATATACTACATGTGCAAATTTCTAAAAAAAAGCCCAAACGAGCATAAAGGTTGGTGCGTGGATATAAGTTCTGCGAAAATGGGTCAGTTTAAAGGTTTGTCATTAAGTAAAGCCTATAAAGCCCATGCTTTGTTCATTTAAAGATAAGGCCAATCTTAGAGGATAAAGAGAACAAATTGAACAACATCAACGTCACTAAAATAATTCTGACACTCGATTAAGCAATTTCAAGTAGGCCGAAATAAGTTTAAATAAGTATCAATCGTTCATGTGAACTCATTTTAAGTTAGGAGATTTTGTTTCAGGTGAAGTGCCTGCACAATTTAACTAATTTAAATTGGAAGATTTTGTTCGAGTGAAGTTCTTGCGCAATTATATCCTGATTCGAGTTTCATTTGAACACAAAAAATTAAATAATAAATCGAAGCGAAACAAATCAAGGCAAAATATAACAAACAATTTCAAAAAGTCAAAATGCGTCAATGAAGCAACTGTGCCTTGCACAGGACTCGAGGGTGCCTAACACCTTCCCGAGAGTCAACCGAGATCCTAATCTAGAACTCTGACGCAGACCATTTACGAGTCATAGGTGTTGAAGGTACACCACTTTGGTGACTTGGCACACCTTTAACTTGTCAAGTGGCGACTCCAAAATCTCTTAAATATTAGTGTACCTTTGCAACACCGTCGCATACCTTTTACAACTAGAAAATTTTCTTATTTTAAGTGAAAAAAGGGTCGTGACACAATCAATACAGTGGAAATAAAATACCTTCCAATATCAAGAAGGACTTCAAACGACTGAAATTATATAGTGAGCATATTGGTTTACAATCTCTATTTTTAGAGGATATGTTTTTGTACTCAATGGGAACGTGGAAAGAGAGCAAGGAATAAAATATCTACAAGGAATTTATTCTTCTACTTAATGGGAGATATTTTATTTATGGAAATCAAGAATTGTGTTGAATCATATATAGTGAAGATTTCACTCTCAAAGCACACAAAAAAGAAAGTCATGTGGGGGACTTGAGCAATGGATACAAAGTATCTTAATTGAAGACTATCTATGAAAGGAGTATCTCAAAATATCCTTCTAGCATTGGCAATGATTATATTGATTGCATGGACATAAATTGAAAAGAACTTCCTATCTACAATAAAGGAAAGAGCAGATTCTAGTACAACTCAAGAAGTTACACCCATGATGACGTAATCTCAAGTTTAAGGAAGTGAGAATTGCTGTAATCAATCATGGATGGTAAAAAAGGCAAGCTTTGATCAATCAAAGCTAATATAGGCTCAATGTGATTCAGCGAAGACAAAGTCTAAAGAAAGCCTCTCTAATCAAGGGAACGAAAACTATGAAGAAAATCAGGAAAGCTAAACTCATGCGGAATATCTCAGCAATGGTCAACAATATTCACGGAAGAAGTTTAGCTCTAACTTTATTCTAAAAAAGATCTCAATCTTTTTTGAGGATCAATTCTCTTGGGTTGATTATCTCTAATTACAATAAAGGTATATGTCAGTAAGGGACCTATATAATTTCATACATCTTGGAGCAATCATCAAACACAAAGAAGTCTCAACAACTAGATCAAGACACACAACTATCAATTCAAGAAGTGACAAGTGAAGAAGATATGCTTCTACATACTATCTACTTCATCTCTATTTTTTACAATATCATTGTATTCTTGAGTGTTTACTAGTGTTTGGAAAGAAAAGAAAGAGAGAAAAAAGTGGAGGTATTAGTTGTGTCATAAATAGTTTCTTTGGTGAGCTAGAGAACCAAAGCCCGTTGTTGGTGAGCAAGTGAAAACCATCATTGCGTTGTTGGAGCGTATCAAAACCAACCCTTGTTCGTTTGTTGGTGAGCGAGTGAAATCCAACTTTGTAGAACGTTGGTGGTGAACGAGAAAACCACAAACCTTGTAACCAAGATTAAAGGGCTAAAGAAATAACTCCTTTGCAATCGAAGGGGATTGGATTAGGATACCACATTCGTTCCGAATCAGTATAAAATATCGCAGTGTCAATTTTATATTCTGTACTTTAATTGCTGCACAATTTATTTCGTATCTTTATTCTGCTACAACATTAGCTGATTGTCTCGGTACAGCAGTCGACTGAAACTGTTTAAAAAGATAAAAAGTTATAATTCACCTCCTTTTTATACTTTCAAAATCCTCTTCAAAAAAAAAAAAAAACTTCATCTACTTCAAAGTTTCTTATGAAAGAATGACTTTTCTATCTTAAAACATATTTGCCTTTTACACTAGTTTGATATTTGTTGACACCCAATTTTGTCCCTCCTTTTCTCTATAATTGCCTATATTTAACCTAAAGATGCAATATTAACTGTTTGAGCGAATTTGCCTTAGAAGTCATGCATTTATGTAAGTTATCGCCTATTTATACATTATATCCTTAATTGTGGTCATATCATCATTTAGCCTATGTGTTAACTACCTGGTAAGCTCTGACTATTTGTACAATTTACTGTATTTATAACACTTAAACATTTACTTGTAACTATCTTACTTATTTGATTTAATTTGACCCTGATTATCTATATGCCTGCATCTTTATATAATATCTATATTTTGATTAATTCTGCACCTTTAGTTAAATATAGGTCCAATAAAAAATACTCCTTCTATTTTATTTGATTCATCATTTGCCACATTCTTTTGAATTTAAATTAATTTGAATTCAAATCCTTCCAAATCTTTCATAAATACCACAATATTTTTAATATTCATTTTTTATATTTTTAGCTCCTCACTTTGAACCTGGACAAGTGTTTGTCTAGATACATTCATAATAGTGGGACTATATTTCATTCCTTGAATTATTCCCACCAAATTTGCAATTATCTTTACAAAATCTTTCCTTTTGATTGCTTACACATTTTTCAAATTCTCTCTCCCATTTCCCTTATCCCTTCCTAATCTTTTTCCAAATCATCTCCCAAAATCGCACTCAAAATCCCCCTTCTAAGACATTTCTTTTAAAATTTCTTTTGAACCTAGACAAGTGTTCGTCTAGATACGTTCATTTTGTTAGGAGATTAGTTACACCATACATTTTCTTTTCCTCCTATTTTATTTTAAACTAACTCCAAAAATCAAGTCATAATCCCATCTCCCATCAAATCTTCCAAAACTCTCCCTCTAATCACTCCAAGGTTAACAAAAGTCCCAAGTTTCACATTTTCAATTACATAACTAGGTCCGAGTTCAGAATCTCCCCATTTTGGCAAAGATTTCTTAGCCCCTCCAATTATGCAAATTTCCTATCCTCTCAATCTCTCCCCCCTCTCTTTTAATTCCTCCCCAATTTTTGAATGGAATCCCAAATTTGGTGCCAATTATCCAACGACTCTCTAATTTGGCTTGTATATTAAGTCCTCGTCTTCTTCTTCACACACATCAGTGCATACAAGACAAACACACACAATTCTTTCTCTCACTCTCTCTCTCTCTACCACATACACACACTCCACCAGAAAACATCAAAACACCATCTTCGCTATAATAATATACATATATAACACACAAAAAAAAAAACTATTTTGAGAACATAATAGAGGATATAGTATACATACATATGCAATATCAGTGAGGGAAAACGAGAGGTGAGGAATCACACGCACTTATATATTAGAACAGTGGCAGTGGAAACAAACCACCACTATTGGCGACCCAATCGGAAAACTCCACCACCATTCACCCAATCGTCTTCTCTTATATTTAGATCTACTCATATTGGGGTTAAGAGAAAAAAGGGAAAGATGTCACAGCGACACCGCCATTGGAAAAGGCTTGGCAGTCGCTCCACCTCTCCCTGTTCGCCGTCACCCCTCCTTGTCCCACCGGAATTTGGTCGCTGGTGCTATGGATCTATGCCTTTGATTCTAATGACGGGTTTTTAAAACGGTTCTGGGTCATCACCCTCATTCATTTGAGCAGTTGATTATGCATAAGGACTGATCAAATTGATGTCCTGATCCTCTTCGCTGACCGAAATAGTTCACTTTTTGATCTTGACTTTCGATCATTGTGTTGTTCTTTGCCGATGTTGTTTCCTGTTGTTGTTCGACTATACTGTTACTTGTTGGCTCTGTTGCTGATTTGCCATATTTTGTTGATTAACGTTTCAAGCTATTGACAATCACAGTGTTGGATAATTGTTTGCTACTATTGCCAAATATGCTACGGAGGGATTATTGTTGTTGGTTATCAGTCGAAGGATACTGCACTTTAGTAATAGCCTATTATTTGAGGCTTTACACTGATTTGAACGGATACTACACCGTTCGGCCAATGACATTTTGGAGGCTAATATAAGTCCCGTCCCATTACGAATACAATGTCCCTTACGTGTCCCTCCGAAAACAAAATAGGCAATGAAAATAACATTTACATACAATGTTGGAAAAACAAGCGGGATAGGCAATGAGATCCGCACTTGGCATGGCAACACGACTGGACGGCGTGTTTGCAGCCGTGACAGTATCCTTAACCCCCTATCACCTATTCTCAGCCTAAAACTTTCGAAAATTCCTTTTCCCTTTTATTTTCCTTTATTATTATTATTATTATTACTTATTTTGCTTTATTAATTATAGTACTAATTTATTTTTATATTTTTTTTTGTGAGGTACCTTCCGGCGAAATTCGTTAATGACAACCCAATCGGAGAGGACAAAATATTTCAAAACTATTACATTTTTTACTCTATTTTATTTTATTTTGTTTACGATCTTCACTAATTCGTTTTTATTTCGAAGGGTATTTTTGGTTGAAGATTACTAGGAAGAAGCAATTAACGAATATGATACTTTTATTTATTTAATTATGTATCTAACGTATATATTATAGTAGACATTGTTTAGTTAGATTTAGTTTAGTTATTCTTTTTGAATCTCAATATTTAGTCCGGCTGGTAACCACATATGGTGGAATCCGAGAGGTGCCTAATACTTTTCTTTCGGGTTAACTTGAACCCGTACCTAGAATTTTTAGTTCGTAAGACCATATTTTGGAGTCAACTATAAAACTTGGCTAGAAACAAAACTAGGTGCCCTAATACGCCTAGCTAAAAAATATGTTAGGTGGCGACTCCAAGTCTTACCCGTGAGTTCCAATAAGTCGAGCCCTGTTTCGAACTCTAATCGGTTTGGAAAAAATGCGTGTTGACAATATTCCAAGAAAAACTCCTTTATTCTGAATGGATGGCTTATGAGAAAATTGTAGGGTAAAGACCATCTGCACTTTTCTTCTTTTTCTCCATCCGTGATTGGATGAAGGGAGTCCCCCGAGTCATGAAGTTTGATCGGAATTCTAATGACGTTCTTCAGAATGTATTCATCGTGGCATGTGAACTGATTGTAGTGTGCTCTTGTTGCTGTAATATTCTTCTTGACATGCGGGGTTTGCTAGCAGAAGAATTCCATTCCAGCGGGGCCCCTGTATCAGTTAGTTTTTTTGGTTGTTGAGGGCCATAGTCCCGGAAGTACCTCTATTTGCACGAGAAGTGAGTCCCTGGGATATCCTCTCATTCTTTGGGCGGTTGATACCCAAGAACAATCTCCATACCGCAACATTCAGGGTAGCTCTATAGCTCTACCCTGTTATCCTGTTTTGGGGATTGCATCTGCTTCCATTCACCTGGGAAGAGGGGGCAACATGGTGTTCCTATGGTCGCTGAGGGTTCCTCATTAGAGTCTACAAGTGAATCCAAGTGAATTCTCGGATCACGTTCTACTTCCTCTGCCTTTCTACAGAGGGGTTCCTCAGTTGGACTGACTTTTCCAACTCGTGTGATGCAGTGTCACAAAGATGTTGGTGCTTGGGCTATCAAGTTGGAAATTTTTCCTTCTGAGTGCTGAGAGAGACTTCGAAGCAAGAGCTACAATCCACACAAAGAGTCTCTGGCCGTGCAAATTTGGAGGAACTTGCAAATTTTAGCCTTCCCTATCCATTTTTTTACAATTGTTATGAATAATTTTGTATTCAGGAAGAACTAATTGAATATTATGAGCCTACGGGCTGTTTGTTATTAATGAAATAAATGTCTATTAAGATTTTAGGCATAGTGTGTAGTTTAAGAAACATGTTTTGTGTGCCTTTCTGAGCTAGTGTCTTTAAAAGACGGGCGTGCACACTGAAGGATGTTTCATTTGCATCAGTAGTTGACGGCTTATATTGCACCTCTGATAGATGGTTGTTTTGCACCCACAATGGGACGACTTCAGCCCGTGTGGGAACATGCATTTTTACGTTCCGATTTAGAACGTTATTGCTTGTTTACTCAAGTATTTTAAGACTTTCTAGAACTATGCGGCGGGCGTCCCCACCGGCATGTAGGTGCAAATTTGTTGAATTGACGAGTTCAACTTACGAATAATGCTTGGTGGCTGAGCCGGACGTGATCTAGCTCTAAGCGAGTAGTTTACCCTACTTTTTGTAGCAAAAAGTGGGTGTATTACTTTAACTTATGTCTAGCCGGGGCTGTGAATAGTTGGATCGTAGATGGATCTGAATTGTTATTGTAGAACTGACTAAGTAAAATAGTAGTTTTATTGATAAATAGGTGTACAGATCCGTATGAAACATAAAGAACGGGGCTAAGGGCCCGTTGTGAAACAATGAAAAGTATTAAAGAAACAAGAGAGGAGAAAATACGTGTCTCGAGTATGTGGGCTTTGTTGGACTTTCAAGAGTAGTACTTTTTGAGCCATGAGATGTTCCAATACGTGTCTCGAGTATGTGAGCTATACCTCGTACTCTGTAAGGTCCTTCCCAATTTGCAGCTAGCTTGCCTGTGCTAGCCTCCTTGGTGCTTTGAGTAACTTTGCGAAGGACGAGATCTCCTATATTACAAGAACGTAGGTTAGCCTTCGGATTGTAGTACTACTCCACCCATTTCTTTTGTGTTGCGAGGCGTATGCCGCTATATACCGTCGCTCGTCCAAGGTGTCATGTGAAGCCTTCAAAGCCTCATTGTTCGACCCTTCCTCGGCAAACGACCTTCGCATGTTGGATTATTCGATCTCGAAGGGAATAATTGCTTCCGTTCCATATGTTAACGAGAATTAAGTTTCCCCTGTGTTAGCTTTGGACGTAGTGTGGTAGGCTTATAAAACTCCTGGCAGTTCCTTCGGCCATTTCCCCTTGGCTTCTTTGATTTGCTTCTTCAGGCTTTCAATGATTGTCTTGTTTAAAGATTCGGATTGACCATTGGCCGAAGGGTGATAGGGCATTGAGGTTATTCTCTTTATCTCCCATTCCTCTAGGAAAGCGTTAATCTTGTCACATATGAACTGAGGTCCATTGTCGCAAGTGATTTCTGCTGGGATGCTAAAGTGACACATGATGTTCTTCGATATAAATCGTATCACCTCTTGCTCCCTGATTCAAGCATAGGCCGCAGCTTCGACCCATTTGGTGAAATATTCATCCATAATAAGCAAAACCTTAACACCACCGAGCGCGTTAGGCATGGGCCCTACGGTATACAATCCCCATTTCATAAAAGGCCAAGATCTGCTGGCTGATAAAGTAAATGGGAAAATCGTTGGAACGATCACATGCACAGACAAACTTGCTTGCGTTATCTTCCATTTAGGGTCAAAAATAGCCCGCCCTGATTAATTTGCGAGCTAGAGATCATCCACTAGAGTGGTTTCTGCATTGCCCCTCATGAATTTCCCTCAACACATAATTAACTTGAGAAGGTCCTAGACATTTAGCCAAAGGACCGCTAAACATTCGGCGATACAGCTCCACGTTGATCAGGCAATAATGGGCTGCTTGGACTCTCAGCTTTTTGTTCTCCTTTTTGTCACCTGGGAGTGTTCCCTTGTCAAGGTATTCAATGATTTGGTGCCGAAAATCCCATATCGACGCTGTGACGTTGACTTCGTGGCGCTTGACGTCTGCGTAGGATAACTCAATAACAGAACCGGGGTTGTCTGCACTCATGTCTGCAGTAGCCACTAGGCTGGCTAGGGCATCAACCTCCGTATTTTCTTCCTTTGATATTTGGTTGATCTTCAATTTTAGAAAATTCTTCAAACGCTTTTCCACTCTTGCCAAGTACTCTTGTATGCGGGCGTCTTTTGTGGTGTAGGCTCCAGTTACTTGATTGACGACCAGCTGGAAGTCGCTGTTGAGACTGATCTCTCTGGCCCCAAATATGTAAGCTAATTTCAAATATTGAAGTACTGCTTCATATTATGCTTTATTGTTAGTCAGCTGACAGCCTTCTGAAATTTTATCTCAGTTGGGGATTTGATCACTTAACCAAACCCGACCCCTTTTACATTGAGGCCCCACCGGAGTGGATCACCTATCCTCGGGGGGTAACACCCTCCATCATTGTACACTGCATCTCGGCCTTCGGCATTAAGTCGGTACTGATGTCGGCAACGAAGTCCGCGAGTATCGGCGACTTAATGGTCGTGCGTGGTTAGTAGATAATATCATATTCTCCAAGTTCGACGGCCTATTTTGCTAGCATGCCCGAGAGTTCAGGTTTGTGAAAAATGGTCCGCAAAGGGAAAGAGGAGACCACAATAATTGTTTGACTGAAAAAATGGCCATAGCTTCCTTGCGAGTGCTAGTTTTTCCAGGTGTTGGTATCGGGTTTCTGCATCTAAGAGCGATTTGCAGACTTAATATATCGGCGACTGCACGTACCAAAAAGGCACCGACGGTGACTTTGGATACTACGAGGTATAGTAATAGCGGCTCTCCCTCGCGCGGCTTTGTTAGCAACATGGGATTGTCCAGATACTGCTTTAGCTCCCGAAGCGCCTTGGTACACTATTCTGTCCACTCGAAGCTTTTGTTTTTCTTCAAGACATTGAAGAACTAATGGCACCTTTTAGAAGACTTTGAGATAAAATGGCTAAGTGCGGCTATCCGGCCGTTGAGCCTTTTTACCTCTACTTCATTCTTCTCCTAATCATCCAGATT
Organism: Petunia x hybrida; assembly: GCA_037355625.1. NCBI lineage: Eukaryota > Viridiplantae > Streptophyta > Magnoliopsida > Solanales > Solanaceae > Petunia > Petunia x hybrida. Next base: position 5,227,108 of record JBBBVM010000018.1, on the reverse strand, counting down.
TATGAGGATATGATTATACCCCGAGTACGCATCTAGGAAACCCAAAGCCTCATGACCTGCCATTGAATCGATGAGTTGATCGATGTTAGGCAATGGGAAAGAATCTTTTGAGCATGCTTTATTCAAGTTTGTTAAGTCAATGCACATCCTCCACTTCCCATTCTTCTTTGGGACAACCACAATGTTGGATAACATATCGGGATAGTGAACCTCGCGAATGGATTCGTTGTTCAAAAGCTTCTCAACTTCCTCATGTACTGCCAACCCCTTTTCACGGCTGATCAGTCGTTTCTTTCTCTTAACTGACTTGAAGTTGGGGTCAACATTTAAGTTATGTGTAATAATGCTAGTTGATATTCCAGACATGTCAATGTGTGTCCAGGTGAATGTGCTCGACCGAGCGCGTAGGAACTTAGTGTATTCTTATTTGGCTTCGGCCGAGAGCTTGGCCCTCACGCAAAATTTCTTATTGGGGACACTCTCGTCAAAAATCAGTGGATCCAGGTCGTTGACTGTGGCCTTGGTGGGCTTTTCTTCTTCTTGGAGGCCCAGGAGAGTGATAGGCGATTCTCAGGATCCGGCTGCCTCATGAGCTCCTGATGCAGCCCGAACACGTGCTGATCACGTTTTCAATCTACCGAGTCGAATGACACGAAGCCAAGCCAAGCTGTTACATGACGTTCACATTCAATTAGCGTGGTCAGGAGAAAGTGCCCGAGCTCAAGAATCGAAGGCTTCATCTATAAGCTTGAGCTCGAAGAAGAGTGCGACCGAACGCCAACCGAACATTCAACATCGACGCTGAAGAAGTAAAGCAAACAAGCAATTGAAGAGAGAGCGTCCGATGTCAAAATAAGCCGAGCTGAGCAACGGAGCACCAAAGTCAAGAGCACGAGCTCAAGTGTTCGAAATTCAAGTGTTCGACTGTAGAAGTAACCGAACACTCAGTTTATTCAGCCCTGTATGGCTTACTTCTATTGGTTGCCTGTGACCATTTACTATTTTGCCCTTAGAATAGCCTATATAAACCTCATTTCATGTCATTGTAAGGATATCTAGTTTTTGATGAAAGTTAAACATAGCTGTTGCTATTGAGTGTGTCCGATGGAGCCGAACCCTGACGCGGGCTTTTAAGAACTTGTGTCATTCGGTGTTAGTCGATTGAACATTTTCTTCTTGGTCATTCAATTTGCAAGAAGCGCAGGTCTTCTTGAGGATTGTTGCTTTGCATAGGTGTTTCTCTTTGCCTTCTTCGTTGTTTGAACCGAGACTAGTTCGTCGGATTCATTCCAACGAAGCAAGATATTTGTCTTGCTTTCTATCTTATTTTTCTGTTGTTTTTCTTGGGTTGCTTAGCTTAATCTTCATTGATTTTAGCTTGCACCATCTTGGTATCAGAGCACGGTTTGGGCTTGTTCTTACAACCCCAATCCTGTTCGTTTATCTCATGCGTTGTGTCTTTCAGTTTCAGCTTCATCCCCGTTGTTGATTGTTGTTACTGTTGTCTTTTATTACAAAAAATAGTAGAAAAGAGAAATTCAAAAATTTTGGTTTGATTGTTGGTTGTTTGAATCAAACAACCATTTATTCTTGACGACTATGGTTTCTTGATCTCAAGCACCTGTCGTACACATTTGACGACTATGGATCTCAAGCACCTGTCGTACACATTTGACGACTATGGTTTCTTGATGATTTTTGGACTGTTTTTGACGTGGTGGAACTGATATCGAACCGCAGTTGTGTTTTGGTGTTTGTTGTTGAAGACTGGTGAATCTTGTTAGATTTGGGTTGAATTTTGAGCTTAAATTTCGATGTTTCGTGTTTGAGCCACCGTCCATACGCCGGAATATTGTTACATTATAACAGTGTACGGACGAAATGAAGCTGCTCTTAGCTCAATTTTGGAACTGAGATTTTCTTTGACGTTGAAAGTCATCGGAGCGAAAAGTGTCCCAGAATCTATGTTAAGTCATAGACTGTGAATGAAAAATTGAAAGTTGTCGGTACATCGAAGCTAAGTTCACTGTTCCATTGAAGAATAAAAGGGTAAAATGTCAAAAATCAAAACCCCAGGTGAAAATTTTGTCGGCTAGAAAAGGGAAAGTGGATAAGGTTAAACCCTAATCCGTACCGAGGGACCACTTTTGTCCGTACAAGAGTTTGTGTAATCGAGGATTCGAAAAGACGAATCGAAGGGTAGATTCTCCTAGGTTTTCACTTTTCTTGTGTTCGATAAATCTCATTGGTGGATCTCTGGAGTAAATCTTCCTACTCGAGGCCATACTAATTTGTTTGAGCTTATAGGAACTCGTGCGAGGGGTGACCGAAGTCCAAATTTCGTAGAAAAATCTTTGACTTCTCGAGCGTAGTTAAATAGCGCCCATTCCATCGAGTCAGCATCAATTCACTCTTCCCAAAGGAGACAGTGTAACTTGTCAAATTCGAAGGAAGTGAGTGAAGTTGATCAACCGAGGAAGCCATTTGCTACAAGTTCTTGAGTGACCAATAAATGAACCCATAAATTAAGTGGACCCGAGCACCACCCAATAAAGATGAGGGAGTGTGTGAGGTGATTTCTAACCTTAACATTTTCTTGGTCTTTGACTTGTGCAGGTACCATGGCTGGGAATGGAGGCGAAGAAAAGGGCATTGAGGCACCCGAGGTATCGTTAGCCGATCTCATGGCTGCGATACAAGGAATCAGTGCCGAGGTGTGAGGGGTGAGTGCTCGAGTAGCTAACCTGAGCAAGGGAGTGTGTGCATGGCCTTTCCTGGGTCCGGCGGTGGTACTAGCAACTCCACTGCGATGAAACCTAAGGAATTTGCTGAGCTCGTTCGACAACAACGATTGAAGAGCAAGGCTGTTCAAAATGAAGCTATAGGCAATCCCCGAGCTGAACAACACTTGGGCAATCCCAAGTTGGTCAATACTTAGGAAATCCCCAAGCGAAACAACAAAACTTGGGCAATCCCAAAGCTGGTCATCAACACTTGGACATTCCCCCGAGGTGAAAGATTACCACTTCTAATGGCCCAAAGACAAGTTGTGGTCGTTGATGAAGGGGTCGATGAAGTTGAATTTCCCGAGGCCGAAGCTGAATATGAGCCACCGTTCGTTCAATGAAGGCAGGTTCAACGAGGTTGTGGAAATTTCTGAGGTCGAGGCTGAGGCACAAATGTTGATCGATATTTTGAGCGTGAGGCTGATGATTATCCGGAGCCGATCCAAGGTGATCGTGATTCAAACTTGAATAGTGTCAAGATCACTATTCCACTTTTCAGAGGAACTAGTGATGCAGACCAATATCTTGATTGGAAGATTCGACTGGAATGAATCTTCGAAACAAATGAGATGACCGAAGAGAGAAAAGCTGCACATGCTATTGCTTCGTTCGAGGCATATGCATCGACAGGGTGGGAGGCTGATAAAAAGTTGAGGCAAAGGAATGCTTATCTCGAGGTCACCACATGGATGTAGTTGAAAAAAGCAATGGATCCTAAGTATGTGAATGCCAAATATCGGCAGGAACAACTTCAAAAGCTCTTCAAGATGAAACAAGGGTCCAAATTAGTTGAAAAATACTATGATGAGTTCGAAAGAATTCGATTGGCTCTTGATATGGAAGAAGATGACGAGCAAGCCATCATTCGATTAAAAAATGGCCTGGTTCGAGAGGTGTCATCTCAATTGAGGCTGCATGTGTATCGAACTTTGGAAGATGTGTTTCATGCCGCCATCGAAGCTGAAAAATGGGTGAAGGGCGACAAAGCAAACCAGTATCGAGGAGTCACTACTTCAACTCCTTTGAACTGAGGTAAAGAATGGAAGATTCTGAATCCAATAAATGCCAACACTAGTTGAGATTCGAAGAAACCCTTCAAGATGGGAGTGACCGTTAACCAACCAAGAGAAGTGAGAGGTAAAGTTCCACTCAATACTCCTAGTGCTTCAAGCATTCAGTGTCACAAATGCAAGGTTATGGTTACATGGCAAAAGAATGTCCAACTCGCAAACTTATGCTTTTGCTCGAAGATGGAACCGTCCATAAGCAAGCGAGTGACACCGAGGAAGAAAGTATTAAGGAGATTGACCGAGCTGAAAATGATGATGTTCGAGAAGCTGTCGAACCTGATCATCCAGAAATATTTCTTGTGTTTTGAATAAATTTGAGCTGCATGACTCTCGAAAAAGAGGACAACCAAAGAGAGAATCTTTTCCATGCCAGATGTCGAGTAAGGGGAAAAGTTTGTTCGATGATTATTGATTCGGGTAGCTGTGCAAAATGTGGTGAGCCAAACCTTGGTTTCACTATAAGGATTACCTACCTCAAAGCATCCTCATCCTTACCGTTTGCAATGGTTAAATGAATGTGGTGAATTGAAGGTTGTCAAGCAAGTGTGGATCAAGTTCAAAGATGGAGAATATCAAGATGAGATGATGTTAGATGTGATACCGATGCAAGCTTGTCATTTGTTGTTGGGTCGACCATGGCAGTATGATCGGTCGGTATACGTGGTCGACAAGTAATAAAGTGATAAGTAGAGTATGATTCCCACGAGGACTATTCAGACTGAACTCCTACCAAACAATTTTTATTTAACAACTATTCAGGGATCTTTTCCAATAGGGAGAATACTATTAACTAAAGAACAATAATTTAAATGGTGGAAATTCAGTCACACAATGGGGCAAACTTTGGTTGTAAACAATATTAATGGGACGGTCCAGGGTCAGAGCTACGACCAATCCAGTTGAGTTTTCCATTTGATTCTATTACTCGAATCCCGGATTACTAACTAACAGGTTAAATGTACCCGTGATACCTTTCGATTCTTAACGGTCTATGCAGGCTACTCCAATCCCTATATGTCTATGGGTTGAATCACGTGCACCCATTAACGAATTCTGTGATTAGTTAAGCTAGGCGAGCAAGTATATGTCTATCCTACTCACAAATTGGTTCCCCTATGCCCAGGTTCACAATCTAGCCCTACTCTTTCTTATTGCATTCATAAATTCCCTTTTTTGAGTTCAATCTAAGAACCATAGATAATACAAGTGAAATCAAGAAAGAATAAATAATCTGTTATGGGATTCAATATGTGGAATTCCAAAAACGCTCCAGGGGCGCTCTAGCTGGCGCCCCACGCCTCAAACCGCGTGGAACCAAGCAGAGGACGTCGAATCTTGCACGTAACGGCCATGCCCCGCGTCCCAAAACGCGGAAGAAAGTTGGGCGCTGCAGTGGGCGCCCCGTGCCTCCAAACGCGCTCACACTGGGAGCTGTAGTGGGCGCCCCGCGCCACCAAATGTGCCATGCTAATTCTCTGCTTTCGTCGTTCGCAACTTGCTTCGTTTCGTGCCTTCGCGTGCTCGATCCAATCCTCAATCCAAATTCAATATTTTCTTGCTCGATTATGCTCTTCAAAGCTCCAATTGCATCTCATGACATCCTACAAGTCACACGACACAAAATAAATGCAAAATCACATTCGTCAACTAGAAAACGGACGAATAAAGTACTCAAACGTGAGGAATTAATAAGGAAATATAGGGATAACATGCCAAACATCACCACCCCACACATGAATCTTTGCTCGCCCTCGAGATTATAAATAACTTCCCAACCTAGGTAGAACAGGTCTGCCTATGATTATGGTTGATACCGACCATTGAACGAGTACACACATGACTACTATGGGCCCAACAAACATGCTAATAATATATCAAACATCAAAACACGAGAACAACCACTCTAAGACAACTCAAATGCACAAACTCGACTCATTGCAACCATGCTCCCACAAAGTCATACCTATCTGCTCAACCAAAAAGCCGCGACTTCACCTATCTCATGCAAACCATGTGCCCTCACCAAACAATGAAGCAAGAGAGTGTCCCCCAAATATCACACACAAAAATGAATATCAAGAATGGAATGGGGACAATAGCATAGAAAGAACGCGCTCACTCTCATGAAAAGCTCACATGTCACACATGATGTACCATAGGCTTGCCCGTAGTGTAGGACTCCACTAATGTAGGCTCACTCCCGTTGGGATTAACTAGGACTTTAAAGGGTTGTAATGAAACCTAAGGGGCTGGTAGGATACATATGAATAATAGTGACTACCTCCCTAAGCACTTTAATACATCACATTCGATTTAAGCACATATCTCATCAAAGCCACCCAATTCACCACCCAACAATTTTCACACACACCTTTTTCAACAAGTAGCAATTTTTCTTTTAAGCACAACACTAGCAAGGATGGATATTCATTTCTTTTCTTTTTTTCTTTTTTTTCAGCTTTTTCTTTTCATTTGTTTTTTTTTCTATTCAATTCTTTCCAAACCTTGCCAATGCTCCTTCAACTATTTCACAATTTATCAAGTATTCCCCTCATTGGTTCCACTCAAAAACCTCCCAACATTCCAACCACAACTCCACAATAATATAAAATTATCAATTAAAGTGCTTAACGAGTAAAGGGTCAAAAGAAAGTAATTTAGAACAAGTGGGTAGGCTCGCGGTGTGGGTGCCAACAAAAAGGTCAATATGGTCACAACAATCAAGGGTGCATATAAGGGTAGGAAAATCAAGGTAAGAGGCTTATCATAGAAGGACTGTATCATCTCCCGACTAGAGCAAACCTAGGATTTCGCTTTGCACACACACGGGGCAAGTTCTAGACACCAATATGAAAACATGGAACACAATAGAATATGCCTCACATCACACATTGCACACAGTCCACACAAGATGATTCCATCACAACTCTCAATCAAACAAATAAGGTGCAATTTGTGAAATTTAAGCACTAATGCACAATAGTTCACAAAAGAGTCAAGTGAGTGGATTCAAGCGTCTCAAGGGGGTCATTCCATTTTTTCTAGGCATGCATCATTATTTAAAATCAAAAGACACCACAAATAGCACATGCTCAAGTCCAAGTACATCGGTATCAAACAAATCAAAGGCACCTAGCATTCTACCTAATTCTTTCGTCTAGGGCCACCTATAACTAACTACTCTAATCCTAAAAAAAAAATAAATAAATAAAAAAACTACCTGGTTCAAAGGCCTCCCCGTGAAAAATAACCGAGGCCATAAGAAAAACCACGGGGTGGATGACATGTACCACTACAAAGCCTATAAAGAAAATCATTTTGCATTTTTTTCTAATAAAATAAAAGCAAATACTAATAAGAAAAAATAAAATGTCAAGTGACAAAAGAAAAATTGCTAAAAAGAAATTCTTAATGGTACAATCATCCATAACCTCAAAAAGAATGGAAGTTCCCCCACCCCACACATAGAATCAAGCGTTTTCCTCAATGCGAACAAGTAAATGAATTAATATTGTAAGTGGGTAAGAAAACTCCCTGAAAGCTCTAGCCCTTGGTGCTAGCATCCTCCAAGCGTCCGTATAACATGAGGTACTCAGACTTCCCCCAACAGGTCATGAATATTAGGCAAGGGTGATGACACCCCACACTTAAACTCGACATTACATGAACCTGCAATCCAAAGAATCACCTAAAGCTATATACAACTATAAAAATAATAATAATAATAAAAAAAAGTAAAGCAAGCAAATTGGGTTGCCTCTCAAGAAGCGCTTGATTTAACGTCGTTGTACGACGAAGACAACTTCAGCACTTTTTCCTCCACCTTGAACTTATGAATTGAATCCCCAACTTTGCCTCATGCTTATGACTATGGTATTGGGGTGGTGCAAAAATACAAAAGGACCAAGTAAACAATGTCGCATTTTACACTTTTTGGCTTTTAAATGAGGGATATCTTTTTGTCTCCTCGGCATCACAAACTTTATATAGGCACCTTGTTCCTCCTTCTTTGATTTCTTCATAGGCTCGGGTAGCTCAATTTTCATGTCACCATCCAAACACAATGTTGAAAAATGATTGGAATGAGGTCCAATGCGCTTTAATTCGAAAATTACATTACTTTTGACACCCTCACTTGCACAAACACTAGAGTTGTCAAATATGAGGTTTTCTTTTTCCTCACTTGACTCTAATGTGATTTCCTCAACTTTGGCATCATCAACTAATATTGGTTCGAATGGTAGGAATTCCACTTTTTGCTCCTCAAATTGGTTCCTAAGCTCTTCTATCTCAAATCTACTATTCACGAAAATTGATTATTGGGCATTAGACACCTCAACTATATCACTCAAATTCGCATCCAAGTCGTGAATAGCTAAACCAAATTGATCAATTTCTTATGTGAGCTCCACTCTTTCTTCCATAAATTGCCTCGTCATATTTGTTATTTCCTTAGAAAAATCCTCATATGCTTCAAAGAGTTTGGTGTGCTCCATTATCAAAGTTTTGCTAACAACCTGCACTTTATCGCTCCTGTCAAACTCACAAACACTATTAGAATCAGCACACCTATTGATTGAGGAAGGAGTATGACACTTAGGACAATAATTCCACAGACCACCACACAATTTTTAAAAGTTCCAGTTAAAGGTTGTAGAAAATTCACATAACCAGTCCCGTAGGGTTGAAAGACTTGGACCATTTTCCCACAAGTGAGTTCCTCAACACAGTAAACAAAGATCATCAAACATTGAGCAACTATCATTCGACCAGTTTTCATTAAAAGATGCCATGTTAGCAAGTAACACAAAAATAAACCAAACAAAAAATTAAACCTGAATAGAAAATAATAAATCGTTCAAAAAGGAAACAGTCAATTATTTAGTCCCCGACAATGGCGCCAAAAACTTGTTGCTCCCAGTGCACACGCAAGTATACGTGGTCGACAAGTAATAAAGTGATAAGTAGAGTATCGTTTCCACTAGGACTATTCAGACTGGACTCCTAACAAACAATTTCTTAACAACTATTCAGGGATCTTTTCCAATAAGGAGAATATTATTAACTAAAGAACAATAATTTAAATGGTGGAAATTCAGTCACACAATGGGGCAAACTTTGGTTGTAAACAATATTAATGGGACGGTCCAGGGTCAGAGCTACGACCAATCCAGTTGATTTTTCCATTTGATTCCATTACTCGAATCCCGGATTACTAACTATCAGGTTAAATGTACCCGTGATACCTTTCGATTCTTCATGGTCTATGCAGGCTACTCCAATCCCTATATGTCTATGGGTTGAATCACGTGCACGCATTAACGAATTATGTGATTAGTTAAGCTAGGCGAGCAAGTATATGTCTATCCTACTCACAAATTGGTTTCCCGATGCCCAGGTTCAAAATCTAGCCCTACTCTTTCTTATTGCATTCATAAATTCCCTCTTTCTAGTTCAATCTAAGAACCATAGATAATGCCTAATTATCGGGCCCTAATAGTTAAACAAGTGAAATCAAGAAAGAATAAATAATCTGTTATGGGATTCAATATGTGGAATTCAATCTTCAAACATCAACCTTCATGAAACGCTCTAACCCTAGAACGAACAAACTATAGAATTAAAGAGAAGAATAAGAGAAAGAGAGAAAGAACTTGTTTAGAAGAGATCTAGGGATCCTCCCCTCTTCGCCAAAATCTCACCCCTCTATCAAAAACTAAGTAGAAGGGTATTTATAATGTTTACAAAAGCCTAGCAATTAGTTACGCCTACACGAAATAGGATTTCCAAAAACGCTCTAGGGGCGCTCTAGCTGGCGCCCCGCGCCTCAAGCCGCGTGGAACCAAGCGGAGGATGTCGAATCTTGCACGTAACGGCCATGCCCCACGTCCCAAAATGCGGAAGAAAGTTGGGCGCTGCAGTGGGCGCCCCGCGCCTCCAAGCGCGCTCACACTGGGCGCTGTAGTGAGTGCCCCGCACCACCAAACGTGCCAGCCTAAATCTCTGCTTTCGTCGTTCGCAGCTTGGTTCGTTCCGTGCCTTCGCGTGCTCGATCCAATCCTCAATCCAAATTCAATCTTTTCTTGCTCGATTATGCTCTTCAAAGCTCCAATTGTACCTCACAACATCCTACAAGTCACACGACACAAAATCAGTATAAAATCACATTCGTCAACTAGAAAACGGGTCAATAAAGTACTCAAACGTGAGGAAATATTAAGGAAATATAGGCATAACATGCCAAACATCACCATCCTCAGACTGATGGACAGACCGAGGTAGTCAACCGAACCTTGGGAGCTTTGCTCCAAGCAATGACCAAAGGTAAGGTCGGAAACTGGGCTGATCGTTTGCCCGTGATAAAATTTGCAGACAATTGAACAGTGCGTCGAATGATTGGAATGACTCCGTTCGAATGTGTGTATGGTTTTAACCCTTTGATTCCACTTGATATAACCCCATTACCTCGAGATTCTACTATTGACTTTGAAGGTACTTGATGAGCCACTGCCTTGATCGAGTTACATGCAAAGGTGAAGAAGAACCTCGAAGAAGCTTATGCCAAAGTGGTATCCAAGATAAACAAGGGGCGCAAGAAGTTGGAACTAAAGAAGGGAGATTGGGTGTGGGTTCACTTCCGAAAGGAACGATTTCTGAACCAAAGGAAAGGAATGTTGGCTCCTCGATGGGATGGTCTGTTTCATGTGTTGAGCAAGATCAACAATGCTTATGTGACCGACCTCCATGATGAGTATAACGTGTCCAACACCTTTTTTGTTGCTGACTTAACTCCTTGTGTTGTAGGCCAAGCATCAGAGGCTGAAGAAGGCTAGATTTCGAAGATGAAATCTTCTCAAGAAGGGGAGGATGATGCAGCCTCAACACGTGCTGATCAAGTGTTCAATCCACCGAGGCTGATGACACGAAGCCAAGCCAAGTTGTTGCATGACGTTCACATTCAATTGGCGTGGTCGGGATAAAGCAATTGTTCCGAAGCTGAGTGGACGAGCTCAAGAATCGAAGGCTTCATCTATAAGCTTGAGTCGTAGAAAGGAGCAACCGAGGCCCAACCGAACACTCAACATCGACGCTGAAGAAGTAAAGCAAACAAGCAAGCAAAGGGAGAGCGTCCAATGTCAAAATGAGCCGAGCTGAGCAACAGAGCACCGAAGTGAAGAGCTCGAGCTCAAGTGTTCGAAATTCAATTGTTCGGCTGAAGGAGTGACCGAACACTTAGTTTATTCAGCCCTGTTTGGCATACTCCTATTGGTCGCATGTGACCGTTTACTAGTTTGCCCTTAGAACAGTCTATATAAACCTCATTTCATGTCATTGTAAGGATATCTAGTTTTTGATGAAAGTTAAACATGCTGTTGCTATTGAGTGTCTCCGATGGAGCCGAACCCCAACTTGGGCTTTTAAGAACTTGTGTTATTCGGTGGTAGTCGATTAAACATTTTCTTCTTGGTCATTCAATTTGCAAGAAGCATAGGTGTTTCTCTTTGCCTTCTCCGTTGTTGGAACCGAGACTAGTTCCTCGGATTCATTCCAGCGAAGCAAGAGATTTGTCTTGCTTTCTATCTTATTTTTCCGCTATTTTGCTTGGGTTTCTTAGCTTAATCTTCATCGATTTTAGCTTGCACCATCTCCGAACCCAAGGTTATGCTGGTCACTAGGCAAGGCCCAAGCAGTTTGTCCAACTTCTTCTTCTGGTTCCTTGTTTCCTTCTTGACTGCACATGTCATGGCCATTACATAACAACTTTGGGCTAGTTTCTGTTCTCCTCGAATCTCTCTCACTCCCAAGTGAGTTGGGTATTTAAGGATCTGATGAAGTGTAGACGACACTGCACGTACTTCGTGAATCCAGGGTCTTCCCACAATAATGTTATACGAGAGATTGTATGTCATCACTTGAAGGAGTATCTCTCCCACAGATTTCTCGCTGGAGCTGTTAAAGATGGTCATGGTGTATGGACTGGGGATTACTTAGTTCTGCATCTCTATCTAGCAAACAAAATTCCAGTGGATGATGTTCACTGCACTACCGGGGTCCACCAGCACGCGTTTCACCTGAGCATCATGCAGCTGCAGGGTAATTATCAAGGCATCATAGTGGGGGTATACAACTTATTGTGAGTCTTTATTATCGAACTCGATGACACTGATACGAGGTTTCTCGGTTATCTCCTGATACACCAAACAGATCATGACGGTTCTAGTGCTGGTACTGCTAACTCTGGATCCCCAAAATTTGTGTTGATGGGCTTCTGGGCCCCCTGGACCGCCAGTATTGCTTCGTCTACATCGCTATAAGGCGCGGTATCCTGGCTGGATTCTGGCCATGACAACGAATAAAATAACATTGATCTTAGACATTCATTCAAAGTTTCAGTCATATCAGCGGAGTTATGAACCGTCTGTAGGATCTCCATACAGGCACCCTGTGTGGCGTAGGCACTGTTTTTTGACATGACTGCGCCTTTTCTTCGTAGAATACCTACAATTGTATGGGCCCCATGGTGGGCATGACGAGGCCAAAGTGTATAGGATTTTCCTGCTCGTGCTTTATCAAATTATAGTAAAGTTTAACTAAAACAAAATAACTTGGAGAAGATTTTCAATTTGAAAAGAGTTGGGAATCATTGAATTCACTTGATAATATTTGTAATAAAAATCTCAATTTTGACATGTATTTCTCTAAAGAATAATTGCTTATTGCTAATTCAATTATATTTTGCTCACAAGAAAATAATCAATTAATAACACTCCGTGAGGTTATGTAAATTAATTGAGTTATTAGAAGTGACAGTTAAACCAAAATACTTTCCTTGCCTAAATTGTGCCAAAAAAGTAGTGAAAACTTCGTGAGAATATTTTTACTAAAAATCAATAATCTTGCCTACAACAATTCCTTCGTGAGAATTAAAACTGAGGCAAGCAAGACTACGGACTTGAAATGGTAGATTACTAAAATTTACTTTCACTCTACTTATTTTATTCATCAGTTATCATGTATTAATTTTGCTCCGTGAGAATTATAAAATTAATATGATAATAACCGTGAGATAAAATATGTTAAAGTGATGGTAAACAATAATAAAACTAACATTCCCGCACAGTGTAAAATGTGAAATAGAAAATTTCAGAGCAAGTATATATTAAAACTGAGATAAGTATTATAAATATATCAAACTTTATCAACTATCCCAACAAAAAGAAATTACTCCATTATGGAGTATTTGAACAAAAGAAAGGACTTATATTATTAACAATATTGCCAATACTTCTAGAAAATATGGAACTTACAAGAAGAGAAAGAAAATAAAAACCAAAGCTTTTAAGAGAGTAGAATAGCTATTCTATTACTTGGTATCTAACTAAGTGAGAGTTGTCCTCTATTTATAGAAGAATACTTCTTCATTAAGTCTTGAAATGCCAATTGATGAAGACGTGTAGCAAGTTCCTTGCATAATGATATAGATACGTAGAGTCTTGAAAAATGCCAATTGATGAATATATTTAGAAAGTCCTTGCATAATGATAGACTTTCCTTGCTCCTTTATTTTCTTTAATTCCACATTCTTTTATTAAATGTATAATTCCATATTACCAAGATGTATAATAAGGAGCAAATATTGTAGCCAAGATATGTAACAACTTTCTTGCATAGTGAGGAAGACATGTCATGGACTTCTTCTTGCATACGTAAAACTCTTCTTCCTTTGTTATTTACTTTATTCATGATATATTTTTCTTTCCAAGTATTCTTTTTCTCTGCAAGATTTGTTAGAAAATATAGGAGAATTGAATATATTTATTCATACTTTTATTTAAAATATATATTTTTATATAAGAAAATAGACGAATAAATTATATTCATCAAATTCCCCCATACTTGAACTTTTGCTCGTCCTCGAGTAAAAAGATTTTTTTTAAATGATTTTCTTCAAAAATTACGACTTTGTAGGATATGCAATTTATTCAGAATAAATATCTCTCATTATGTCCAATGCAATTATCCTTTCTAAATTCACCAAATCTTTTACCTTATGTCTGAATTATGACTTGATCAACAAAAGCTTGCATTCTTCGACCCTTGAATCTTTCAGAATTGATAAATTTATGATCACTTATTCAGTTAGTATCATAGCCGAGTCTATATGCTTGCTTTTCATATTTATCTCCACTAATATAGATACAACACTAATTTTTAAAATCTTTTAGGATTTTTCTTGGCATGTAATGTCAGGCTATAGGCTGGTAGGGTAAGGATATATTTATTGTGACTTTTCTCCTTCCAACTTTGAGCAAACATTTCTTGGTTCTTAGTATTTTCATCCTTTTTTAAGCACTCCTCCTTATTACATTCTGTGCCTTTGCAATGTCATTAACAATCATTTTTTTGTTGATATCAATCTGTGCTCATTAACTGCTGGAAGAAAGTGTATTTTATCCGTATATATAGAGATTTATACATATATATGACTAATATATATATTTTTTCTCCTCTTTTTTTTTTAAGGGGAAATATGGTGTTAAAAAAATTAGATCAAGGCTAAAAAGGTTCTAAGAGGTAAAATATGTATCTTTTGATGAAAAATAATCAGGCTAGAATTGAGAATCAAAGAAGGCCTAAGTTCATTTTTCAAAAATCAATGTTATCCATTATTTCGCCTCGAAAAATATTTAGAGCAAGTTCTAGCCAGGTTTATTGATTCTTCCTGCTTTTGTGATCATAAATTTTCTCAATCCCAATGATTTCCTGAGTCGAAGATGCTTGCTACTGTTTTCACAAAATCAAAATCGTTCATGGAAAAACATATGGTGAAAAATAAAAAGAAATAATATTGAGCATAATGTAAAGAATTTATGTTGTTAATTTAATACATACAAAAAGTCACAGTTTAGAAGAAGATATTATATTTAAAATATATAAATCAGAATAATCCTCCCACACAATTGAACAATTCATTCTCCAGAATGAAAATACGTTTCAACACGAGTGGAAAGGGAGTAAAAGATTTTTTTTTTTTTTTTAAAAAAACTAGGATAATTAAAATAAAAAAATACTACTTAATAATTTAAATAAAGAAATATTTTTGGCTTTCAAAATTACGATCACAGAAGAAAGCTTGAAAGAAACTGTGACCACACATATTCTATGTGTAATAGACTGATTATTTTAACACCTTAACAATCATAAGGTCCTAGTTTGAATATAAACTAGAAAATTACCTGTGCCAAGATTAGATTTGCACAATTGAATGGTTAACCAACCAGTAACTTAGGCATACCGATCACCATGGAGTTACTTGTGTCTAGGTGACACTGTTTTTGTAGAGGCCTTCATGAGATATTCCGATTGTACAATAATCTGGATATTGACCAGATCAATTGGTTAAGCATTTAATTAGTCAGATCTATGTTGGACTTATAAGGCTCCATTGCTTCACCCTCAATGGCTACGGGTAAGAAACCTTAGTTCTAAGTTTAACGTCGTCAGCTCGACGTAGTAACTGTGAAACTCATCAATCTATCATGGTTACTGATGGTTGCTGCTCAAAATGTCCTCCAAAATACAATTTTAGCATGTGGCCATTGACTTTAAACTAGTCTCCTCCATTAATCCGTTGAATTTCAATTGCTCCATATGGAGTGACATCTGTAACAATGTAAGGACCTGTCCATCTGGATTTCAATTTTCCAGGAAATAGCCTGAGTCGGCTATTGTACAGAAGTACATGACCTCCAATTTTGAAGTTTTTTTGTCGGATCAAGTTGTCATGCCCTTTTTTTGTTTTTTCTTTATAAATCCTGGAATTTTCATAAGCTTCCAGCCTCAACTCTTCCAATTCATTAATCTGAAAAACTTTATTTTGACCAGCAGATGTTAAATCAAAATTATTCAGTGCTTTTAATGCCCAAAAGCTTTGTGTTCTAATTCGACTGGCAAATGGCAAGCTTTTCAAAAGACTAATCTATATGGGGATGTTCCAATTGGCGTTTTAAATGCCGTTCGGTATGCCCATAATGCATCATCTAATTTTAAAGCCCAATCTTTTCTTGAGATTTCAGCCATTTTTTCAAGTATCCTTTTTAATTAGCGGTTGGACACCTCAACTTGCCCTTGAGTTTGAGCATGATATGGTGTTCCTGTTTTGTGAGTTAAACCATATTTTGATAGCAATGCAGTAAATTGTCTATTCATGAAATGATTGCCTTGGTCACTAATGATAACTCCTGGTGTGCAAAATTTGATAAAAATATTTTTTCTGAGAAAATTGCACACAGTTCGAGCATCATTCTTTCTTGTGGGAATGGCTTCAACCCATCGTGAAACATAATCAACAGCTACAAGGATATATTCGAATGAATGAGATGAAGGAAACGGTCCCATAAAATCTATAGCCCAGACATCAAATATCTCACATACCTGAATTGATTGCAGTAGCATTTCATCTCTTTTAGTGATGTTACCTGTTCTCTGACACCTGTCACATTGTGCAACATATGCAAGAGCGTCTTTGAAAAGTGTTGGCCAAAAGAATCCAGCCTCCAAAACTTTAAAGGCTGTCCGATTTGCAGCATAATGGCCTCCAATTGCTCCATCATGGCAATGATGCAAAATCTTGCTCATTTCTTCTTCTGGCACGCACCTTCTAATAATATTATTTTCACAATATTTAAATAAGTAAGGATCATTCCACAGATAATACTTAGCATCAGATATAAGTTTTTTTCTTTTTTGGTAAGAGAGATCTTGGGGTGTCCACTTTCCAACCAAGTAATTTGCAATGTCTGCAAACCAGGGTGGTTGAGTCACAACTGAGCTGACAGAAAAGATATGTTCATCAGGGAATTCTTCTTTTATTTCACAAGACTCAGAAGGAGGGTTCTCTAATCTGGACAAATGGTTAGCTACTTGATTTTCGGTTCCCTTTTTGTCTTTTATTTCAAGGTCAAACTCTTGCAGAAGTAAAATCCATTTTAACAATCTAGGTCGGGCATCTTTCTTTGTTAAGAGGTATTTTAAAGCCGCATGATCAGTGAAAACAATGACTATGGTTCCTATCAAATAAGAACAAAACTTATCAAAAACAAATACTACTGCCAATAGTTCTTTTTCTGTTGTGGCATAATTTAGCTGAGCTTCATTCAAAGTCCTACTGGCATAGTATATGGGACGAAAAATCCTATCTTTTCTTTGGCCTAAAACAGCTCCAACATCTGTATCACTAGCATCGCACATGACATCAAAAGGTTGGCTCCAATCAGGGGATACAACTACAGGGGCAGATGATAATTTCTCCTTAAGAGTTTCAAAAGCTTCTAAACAATCACCTGAAAAATCAAACTTGACATCTTTCATCAAAAGGTTAGTCAGAGGTTTTGAAATTTTTGAAAAATCTTTTATAAACCGTCTGTAAAAACCTGCATGGCCTAAAAAACTTCTAATGCCTTTAACAGTTGTAGGAGGGGGTAATCTTGCTATAAGATCAATTTTAGCCTTATCAACTTCTATCCCTTTAGCAGTGATTATATGCCCTAAAACTATTCCCTCAGTAACCATAAAATGACATTTCTCCCAATTAAGAATCAAGTTTGTCTCTTCACATCTCTTAAGAACTAAGATCAAATGGTGGAGACAATCTTCAAATATTTTACCAAAAAGCATGAAATCATCCATAAAAATTTCTAAAAATTTTTCAGTCATGTCAGAGAAAATTGCAGACATGCATCGCTGAAATGTAGCAGGTGCATTGCATAAACCAAATGGCATTCTCCTATATGCATAGGTTCCATGGGGACATGTGAAAGTCGTCTTATCCTGATCTTCTGGTGCAATTGGTATCTGGTTATACCCTGAATATCCATCAAGAAAATAATAAAAACCATATCCTGCTACTCTTTCTAGCATTTGATCAATAAATGATAAAGGAAAATGGTCTTTTCTGGTGGCATCATTGAGACGTCTGTAATCAATACAGACTCTCAATCCTGTAACTATTCTGGTAGTTATGAGTTCATTATTTTCATTTTTTATTACCGTCATACCTCCTTTCTTTGGTACCACCTGAACAGGACTTACCCAAGGGCTGTCAGAAATTGGGTAAATAATACCTGCTGCGAGAAGCTTAATAACTTCATTTTTTACCACTTCTTGCATTGCTGGATTTAATCTCCTTTGGGGTTGGACTATTGGCTTGTAGGTATCCTCCATGAGGATTCTGTGTGTGCAAATTGCTGTACTAATGCCTTTGATGTCTGCTATAGTCTACCCTATGGCTCCTTTATGTGTTCTGAGTACTTCAATCAATTTATGTTCTTGTTCTGCAGTCAGAGAAGATGAAATTATTACTCAAAATAATTCAGGCTCAAGATAAACATACTTCAAATGGGAGGGGAGAATTTTGAGTTCAATTTTTGTGTGAACTTCTTCTAATTGCATTTCATCCTCTTCCTTAGAATCATGTTCCAAAAATTTTGCTTCACTTCTAACTACAAGATCATCATCCTGTGTGGTGCCAGATTTAGCCAAACATCTTTCCATTGACTCTAAAATCAATTGATCATCTTTAAATTCATCTGCAATATCACCAATCATGTCAATTAAAAAACAAGAAGATGATGTCTCATCTCCTGAAAATTTTAGAATTTTTTGCATATCAAAAATGACTCTTTCTTCATCAACTCTTAGAATCAGTTGTCCTTGATGAACATCTATGATTGTTCTACCTGTAGCAAGAAAAGGTCTACCTAAAATTATTGATTCATCAGGACATTCTTCCATTTCAAGTACCATGAAATCTACAGGGAAAACAAACTTATCTACTCTCACAAGAACATTTTCAATTATTCCCTTAGGTTTTTTAGTACTTTGATCTGCAAATTAAAGAGAAACAACTGTTTTTTTCATCTCACCAAGATCCAATTTCCTAAAACTAGAAAATGGCATCAAATTAATTGAAGCTCCAGAATCACAAAGTGATTTTTCAAAATGTAATCCTCCCAAGGTACATGGAATTATAAAACTTCCTGGATCACCGAGCTTTTGTGGTAGCTTATTTTGAAGTATAGCACTGCATTTTTCAGTAAGCATTACCACAGAAACTTCTTCCAATTTTCTTTTGCTTGACAAGATTTCTTTTAGAAATTTGGCATATGAAGGCATTTGCAACAAAGCATCAGTAAAAGGAATATTAATATGAATTTGCTTTAAAATTTCCAAAAACTTTGCAAATTGATTATCAAGCTTTTCTCTTTTCATTTTTTGTGGAAAAGGAATTTTCACAGGAAGAGGAGTTACTTTTTCAATATTTTTTTCTTTTTTCTGGACTTCTTTCTCTTGTGACAGTTCACAGGGTGTTTCAACATTCTTACCCTTGTCTACCTGTTGCTCTGGCTGGTTCTTTTCCTGTCTGTCAGCATATGGATCATCAAGATTCTTACCTGACCGTAAGGCAATGGCCTTAAGGTGTTCTTTTGGATTTTTCTTCGTATTGCTTGGTAAGGGACCTTGAATCTTTTCTGAAACAAGAGTTGCCAATTGGCTTACCTGAATTTCCAAATTCTTAAGGACAGAAGTTTGGCTTTCCATTTTCTCGTCAGTGGCCTTAATGTACTTGTACAAAAGGTCATCTAAACTTTGATGGGTTTGTTGAGGCCTTTGTTGATATTGAGCTGCTTGTTGATATGGCTTGAAATTCGGTTGCACACGATTTTGATTCTGCTATCCGGGTGGTCCTTGTACCTGTTGCTTCTGGAAGCTTTGAGAATTCTCAGCATCATTTGGATTGCTCCATTGAAATCCTGGATGTTTTTGTGCCATTTGACTTCCAAAAGGGTATGGCTTGTACCCGATGGCATTGACCTGTTCATC
The DNA here is from genome assembly GCA_037355625.1 of Petunia x hybrida. Taxonomy (NCBI): domain Eukaryota; kingdom Viridiplantae; phylum Streptophyta; class Magnoliopsida; order Solanales; family Solanaceae; genus Petunia; species Petunia x hybrida. The sequence continues at coordinate 5,207,370 of JBBBVM010000018.1, read as the reverse complement.
ATTCTGATTGGTTGCATCGCATTCATGGTTCAGATAGTTTCCTCCACACATGTCGCAAGTCTCATACTGGCTTGGTTGTTGTGTATTAACCTGAAAAGATTCAAAATTTTGTGCCAAAGAAACAATCTGTTGTGTTAATGTATTTAAAGCATCTGCATGATTTACTGTAGTAGCTCTTTTTATTACTACACGATCAGATGGCCATTGAATAGCATTTTTAGAAATTTGATTCAACAATTGCAATACTTCAACATTGGTTTTTCCCATTATGGAACCTCCTCCAGCTGCATCTATCACATTTCTAGAAGATGGTTTTAATCCGTGATAGAAAATGTACAGCTGCATATGTTCAGAAATGTCATGATGTGGACATTTTCTTAGCATTGTTTTTAATCTTTCCCATACTTGATAAACTGACTCAGTGTCACTCTGCAAGAAATTAGAAATATCTTGTCTTAACTTTGTTGTTTTAGCTGGGGAAAAATATTTATTTAAAAATTTCTGAGTCATCTGGTGTCCCATGTAGTAATAGAACCTTGAGGTAAACTCTAGCAATCAAGTCTTGGCATCTCCTTGTAAAGAAAAAGGAAATAGCCTTAACTTGATTGCTTCAGAAGATACTCCATTATATTTAGTAGTTTCAACTAGTTCCAAAAAGTCAATTAAGTGACTGTGTGGATCTTCACTTGGATCACCGGTGAAAGTACAAGATTGTTGAATTGTTTGAACCAGGCCGGTCCTGATTTCAAAGTTGTTGGCTGCAACTGGGGGTTTTCTCACACTAGACTCACAGTTGAAGCGGTCTGGTCTAGCATAATCCCTTAGGATTCTATTTGCTGGTCTTGGCGCCACTTCGTCAAACTGATCTTCTACAATGACTGGTAGATCTACTCCCAGTTGGTTGTTGTCATCTCTTAGTTGCTGCTCTATTTTGTCACAAGTTGCACTTTGAGAAGATGATGATTGTCCTTTCCTGCGCAACCGTAAAGATTTTTCAATTTTAGGATCGTAAATGGCTAACTCTTTGTTAGAAGAGCGGGTCATAAACTACTTGAAATTTTTAAATGATAAAAGTTTAAAAATAATATTTTAAAGTAGTATTAATATAAGTACCAGAAAGAAAATAGTATAAAAAAATTAAAGATAATAAAAATAGTAGGTATAAAGTAAACTAGTTAATAATAATAACATAATAATAACTAAAAAAAGAATAGGGGAGAATTAGTACTAACCATAAAAATATAAAAGTACTATATGTAAAATAGCAACTGTACTAGTAGTGCAAAATATAGATAATACTTGAGTAGTTTAAAAGAAGGAAAGTAGTACGTAAATGGAGTAGTAGTAGTTGTAATAAAATAAAAGTAATAAAAATTGGTAGAAGGCCTTTCAAGGAAAAAGAAAAGAAAAAAAAATAGTACAATACTATTGTTATATGAGTAATGGAAAAGAAATAACGATGAAAAGTAGTGCAATACTATTGTTTATATGAGCAATGGAAAAAAAATAATGATGATTAGATAGTACTAGTTTGTGATAGAACAAAAATAGTAAGATGACATAAGTTATTATTTATATCTAACTAATAATAGTATTAAGAAAATAATAGTAATAGCAATAATTTAAATAGGAAGAAAAATACTTGTGCTATAATATAAATAGAAGCAGTATTAGTAATAACACTATAGAAACATAAGAAGAAAAAGAAAACAAAATAGTTTAGAAGTAATAGTAGCAATAAAAGTAATACTAATATAATAATACATGTAATACTACTAATAATACTAAATAATTAAAATGAAGACTTGTTATGTCAAAACAGTACTTATATAGAAACAATAATTTTCTTTATTTTTTCTTTTTAACTTTTTCTTAAAAAGATTAGTAGCAATAATAATAACAATAAGAAATACTTAATATAGAGAACTACTAATATACTATATTATAGACTATAGTAATTAGTAATGGTAACGACTGTAAAGAAAATTTATGATAATAATAATTATAATAAAACTTAGATATACTTAAAGTAGACGTTATAATAAAAGTAGTAGGAACAATAAAATAATAGATGAAAGAAGTGACATGGACTACTAGATAAACACTTTAATATTACTTTCTAACTAAAAATAATAATATAATAAAATATACAAAAGAAAATATAAGTGTTAGAAGAAAAAGAGAAAATGTTAGAAGTAGTAATAGAAATATTACAAAGAAGTACTTGAGTAACAAGGAAATATTAGAAGAATTACTTGAGTAACAAGGAAATATTAGAAAAATTACTTAAGTAACAACGAAATGTTATAGTTAATATATTAGTAACTATTAATAGTTATGATACAATATAGTACTATTTAGGAAAGGAACAACTATAATTATAGCTATGCGAAACAGAAGGAGAAAGCAGTATTCCAATACTAATGTTATTCTATGGGAGTACTAATATTTGTACTTGTACTTGTAATGGTAAGGAAAATAATGACTAGAGCAGTTGGTGATTGAATCAATAGTGAGATACAGTAGATGGAAAGTTAACAAAAATAGAAGATGTGAATGATAAAATTAAAATAGTAAGTTTTTAATAATGAAAAAGAAATAGTATTATTATTATATTGAAAAGAGTAGTAAAGTAGCTAGTATTAACTTTAGTGACAGTAAAAATTACAATGAGAAACGAAAGTTAGTTTTAAAAAAAAATACACTTATTGAAAATATGGTATAGTACAGTAGGTAATAATATTACTAGCAATGATATTAGAGGTATAGTAAGAGACAATATTATAATATTATGGGTTAGAAATAATTATGACAAGAGAAAAAAATAATTCTGCTACTACTATATATAGAAAACTCCAATACTACTACATAATAATAATAATGGTAATGGTAGTAACAAAAAGGATTAGAATCACCAAAGTCGTAGATATTTATATCAAATGTAAAAAGAAAGGGGCGAAGAAGTAGTAGCTATATGATAGATATATGCTTATGTAGGAGAAGCTAAGTAAAAATATTAGAAGAAATATGTAACTTACTGGCGAGGTGATAAACTCAATATAGTAATAGCTATAGCAATATTTATTAGATAGTAGTATTAATTATAATTTTAAGTTCTCAAATTAGTAATAAATATTTAGTCTGAAGTAGATGTCTGTCAATCCCCGGCAACGGCGCCAAAAATTTTACGAGGCCAAAGTGTATAGGATTTTTCTGCTCGTGCTTTGTCAAATTATAGTATAGTTTAAGATATCGTCCCACAGAGATTGGGAAATCTATGCTACAGACTCAGAATATTCCGACTACTATTTGAGAGAATCAATTTGATGAAAAGTGAGTTGTTGAACTTTTAAATTTAAATAACCTTAACAAAAACAAAATAACTTGGAGAAGATTTTCAATTTAAAAAGAGTTGGGAATCATTGAATTCACTTGATAATATTTGTAATAAAAATCTCAATTTTGACATGTATTTCTCTAAATAATAATTGCTTATTGCTAATACAATTATATTTTGCTCACAAGAAAATAATTAATTAATAACACTCCGTGAGGTTATGTAAATTAATTGAGTTATTACAAGTGACAGTTAAACAAAAATACTTTCCTTACCTGAATTGTGCCAAAAAAGTATTGAAAACTTCGTTAGAATATTTTTACTAAAAATCGATAATCTTGCCAACAACAATTCATCCGTGAGAATTAAAACTGAGGCAAGCAAGACTACAGACTGGAAATGGTAGATTACTAAAATTTACTTTCACTCTACTTATTTTATTCATCAGTTATCACATATTAATTTTGCTTCGTGAGAATTACAAAATTAATATGATAATAACTATGAGATAAAATATGTAAAAGTGATGGTAAAAAATAATAAAAATAACATTCCTGCACAGTGTAAAATGTGAAATAGAAAATTTCAGGGCAAGTATATATTAAAACTGAGATAAGTATTATAAATATATCAAGCTTTATCAACTATCCCAACAAAAAGAAATTACTCCATTATGGAGTATTTGAACAAAAGAAAAGACTTATATTATTGACAATATTGCCAATACTTCTAGAAAATATGGAACTTACAAGAAGAGAAAGAAAATAAAGACCAAAGCTTTTAAGAGAGTAGAATAGCTATTCTATTACTTGGTATCTAACTAAGTGAGAGTTGTCCTCTATTTATAGAAGAATACTTCTTCATTAAGTCTGGAAATGCCAATTGATGAAGATGTGTAGCAAGTTCTCTGCATAATGACATAGATACGTAGAGTCTTGAAAAATGCCAATTGATGAATATGTTTAGAAAGTCCTTGCATGATGATAGTCTTCCCTTGCTCCTTTATTTTCTTTAATTCCACATTCTTTTATTAAATGTATAATTCCATATTACCAAGATGTATAATAAGGAGCAAATATTGTAGCCAAGATATGTAACAACTTTCTTGCATAGTGAGGAAGACATGTCATGGACTTCTTCTTGCATACGTAAAACTCTTCTTCCTTTGTTATTTACTTTATTTTCATGATATATTTCTCTTTCCAAGTATTCTTTTTCTCTGCAAAATTTGTTAGAAAATATAGGAGAATTGAATATATTTATTCATGCTTTTATTTAAAATATATATTTTTATATAAGAAAATACACGAATAAATTATATTCATCAGGGCGCCAAACTGTTTATGCCTAAAGTTGGACGTCTAGGTTACACACTTAAATTTATGAATGGGTCACAAGCAATACAGTAGAATATGATGGAAAAATAAGTAAATAGAGAGGAAAATAATTGACAAAAAGTTAAAGAATTTTATTCCATATGAATAGCCGGATTCAGTGGTGAATCGTTTGATGTACAATACAATGTAAGGAGTGGTATTTCTAGTAGTGATTACTCATTCCTACTTATAGAAAAATACAAAGGCTAATGAGGCTCATGGGCCTATAAACTCAAGGCGGTAGCATATACGAAACCCTAACTAGGAGACTGTAACCCTATGGCAGCTAGATATATTCCTTGCGCCCTTCTCCCGTACCGCCTGAACAGCTGTGACTCGTAGAACAGACATGTATTGGTTGTGCCTGGTGACTTGTAGGATAATACTAGTCTCACTACTTGGACTCATATCCCCATAATAATAGGTGGCGTATTTTTTTCTACACAGTAAGGACCTCAATTAGAATTAGCTAGGTGACTGACAATGAAACTGAGTATGAGGCAGTGATAGCGGGTTTAGAACTGGCTAAGGAATTAAGGGTAGAAAGAATCGAGCTAAAGAGTGATTCACAACTGGTCTCGTGAGCCCAAGATGCAGCAACTCTTAGCAAGAGGTAAACACATCTTGTCAAAATATTAAGAGTGGAGGATTGAACAAATCCCTTGGGAAGATAATGTGGAGGCGGATGCCTTAGCCAATTTAGGCTCCATCACCGAAGTAAGTAACTCAGGGACTAATTCAGTTGTTCACCTCCTCACCTCAGCCGTTTAAAGGGTAAAGCTTGGAGTTAATTCAGTGCATCATACTTGAGACTGTTACACAAAGTTCATTTTTACATGGACTTGGGGACTTTGCCAGCTGATAAAAAGGGAGCTAAAAAGCTTAGAATTTGAGAAGTCCCATACTCATTGATTCGAGGAGACATATATAGGAAATTGCATGGCGGCCCGCTGGCCAAGTATTTGGGTCGGACAAGCTAAATATGTGATGAGGGAACTATACGAAGACGAGTATGGTAATCATTCTAGAGGAAAAGCACATACTTGCAAATTACTTAGGGCTGGATACTATAGGCCAGACATCAACACAGATGCCAAGGCCTTTGTCAAGAAGTATGATAAATATCAATGCTATGTTTAAATGATTCATCAACATGCCGAACCTTTGTATTCTATTTTGTCCCCGTGGCCACTCATGAAATAAGGAATGGATATTATTGGGCCACTCCCTAAAGCTAAAGAAGGTGTTCGGTTTCTTCTTGTGCTTACAGATTACTTCTCTAAATAGGTAAAAATGGGGGCCTTTGCTCAAGTTAGGCAGAAGGAAGTTATTAATTTTATCTGGAAGAACATTATTTGTAGATTCAGGGCCCCGAGGGAAATTACGTGTGATAATGGCCTACAGTTTGTTGGTTCAAACGTTACACATTTCCTCGGGAAGTGGGGGTATCAAAAGGCTGGTGTCGACTCTATATCAACCAAGTGCAAACAGACAGGTTGAGTCTTCAAATAGAGTAATCATCAAGAGTCTGAAAAAGAGGCTCAATCAGGCAAAAGGTCTGTGGCCCGACGAGTTGCCTGGTGTGTTATGGGCACACCGCATCACGGAGAAGAATAGCACGGGGGATACACCATTTTCTCTCATCTACGGGGTGGATGCTTTGTTCCTTGTAGGAGTTGGTAAACCAAGTCTCCAGTAATCTCATGCTACGAAAGAAGCAAATCAACAAGCGATGCGAATTAAGTTAGTTTTTCTTGATGGTCGGAGGGAATGAACTTTGGTTCGGCTAGCAGCACAAAAGAGGCATGTCAAATATTATCTCAACAAGAAAGCTAAGTTAAGGGCTTTCAAAGTTGGAGAATATGTGCTAAACTCCTCGAACCAATTAACTAAGCAACATAACACGGGGAAATCGACAGCTAATTGCGAAGGTCCCTACCAGGTCAAAGCTATTGTTTGCAAAGGGTCTTACCAGATGGAAGATATGAAACAGTATTATTTTTAACTCTAAGGTACTTTACCTTATGGGTTTTAACAAATTTTCAACTATGAGATCGAGTCCTCAAACGCTCCGACGCTTAGGTCGAATAATTTAACTAGCTCCCCATTTTTCTTTACTTGACCTTTTTAGAAAGCATAGGGAGCGGAGTACAGTGCTCCGGTCCTTATAACTCGCACTGGGGGGATGGAAGAGATGGTGTGTAGTCTGATCCAAAAATCGAATCCTCTCATACTGGGGACTGTTAGCATACTCGAAGACTGGAAGTCTGCACACTAGGGACTGTCGCCAAAGATTAGCTTTGTATTATGTTCTGTTATGTATATAGTGCCCGAAAGTGGCATCTTAAATTTTGCACAAGTCTCATTACGAATAGGTTCAATATAACGCAAGATATGACCTATTATCAATGAAATGAGTTTTACTCTATATCTCTTTGTTTCAATATCTAACTTTTGAAGTTATGTTGTGTAATTAAGGTTTTTATGCCTCAGCACGGGAACGAAACGTCGTTCCAGTACGCATTGATTCTTTGTAAAATCTACTTAAATCTTGCAAGCGAAAAAATATTCTAAGTATTTAAGTGTACGTCCCGACGAGATTAAAAAATCAAACACTTAGCAAAATGAAATATAAATTTCATTCACGGGCTCGAAGACCCCAACTCCTTTATCTTGAGCACATACATGGTCAATCTCTCTTGATAGTCTTTATTGGCATTGGCAAGCCTCATGTTAGCTCCATCAAGCTCATCTTGCAGCTCTTGGGCCTTGCTTGTCAACCTCGAGCTCTCTGCAGCGTGAACATCCTTCAAAGCTTGCATTTTCCCCTCAAAAGTGGCGGAGGCTTGAGTCATCCTCTTAAGCTCGACCTCTTTCTCCACCAAGCGAGCGTTGATCTTTGTCTCGATTACAACAATTCAATCTTGCAGCCTCTTGATCTTCGACATTCAAAAGGTCTCCCGCCTCGATGTCTCAAGTGAATAGACGAAGCTCTGCAATGAAGAAGTAAACAAAGTAAGAAAGCGAGGTATGATTTGGAAAAAATGGTAAATTAATTACTTACCCTGAGGACACTATTAGCAGAATGAGCTATTGTCGTTTCTATGGAGACTGAGTTAAGGTGCTTCTTCTCGTGCAGACCAAGCAATTGGGACAGATAAATGGGAACCTCGGGGGAGTTGACGAAGATGGTTAGATTCGAGGGGATTTCAATTCTCTTCATAGCCTTTTCAGATGCCGAACCACTGGGAGGTTTAGAAGAAGTGTGTTCAGCGATCACGAGCGTTCTCTTTATAGCTGAAGGCAGATCAGATCTAGCGTCGACAACTTTGCCTTTGCCCTTGGCCTTTAGCGGCATAATTAGACCCTTCGAGATCTACTACCTCAACTTATTTGAAGGCCTTAAGATCTTCTTCACTTTTCTTATCTCTCAGTCCGAATTGAGACTCCGAGGGTGATTTAGAACGAAAACTGGCATCCACCTCGATGAGAGGATGCACAACCCGAATTGGCTTCTTCGATGTTTCCCTTTTCCTCTTAAGGTCAATGGGAACAGAAGTTGAAGGCTTGGAAATGGAAGATTGGTGAACAACGTTATCGAGATGGATGTCATCATCTCCAGTAAAAGGCCCTTGGTTAGATGAAACTACCGGAGCCTTGGTATTCTTAATGGAAGTCACCATGTTTGTCAATTGTCATGTTGGCCAAAGATTCATCGGGATCGGGGAGTTACCTCTCTTTCTTCTTCCCATTCCTAGACTTTTTTTCTCTTTGGAAAGAAGGCCTACAACAAAAAAAGTCATTAAAAGAAAAACTCTTCAAGCTTCCCAAAAGAATTCATTTTGAAGAAGACTTACCACGTCTTTTGGTTACCCATTCGTTCTCAAAGGCAATACTCTCCTAATTCCTATTGGGACGTGTTCGAGCTTTGATTATTGCATGGACCTAGCTCAGTAGGTCAGGTATGGGGATGATTTCCACTTTGTTGGCTATCAACAAAGAAAATATGTAAGGAAAAAATGATTAAGGATAAAAATCAGAACAAAAGCTTAGGAGAAAGTTGACTTACGCTCGAGGTTCCACATCTCAGAAAATCCTGGTTTTGATCAAGATCTGTGCAGTAGGAATCAAAATGTAACAAAAGTCCCATCCACGATCTGTGGTGTCCTCACTCTTGGTTATCAACGAATATTTTCCTTGACTATTCAAGGCTGCAATTCCACCCTTCTGAAAATAAGGGTAGTAGAGTGATGTCAAATGTTGGAGAGTGAAAGGTAGCCCGACCATCTTGCATAAAAAATCGAGACACCCTTCAATTCTTCATACACCGGGCCCGAGCTGAACCAACCAAAGGTTATAGGTATGGCAAAATAAATCAATCATCCCGTGCACAGGAAGGGTGAATCCTAATGTGAATGGGTAGGTGTTGACAAAGGAATGCCCCACCATACGATCAGATCTCACACAGCTGTTAGGGTCCGAGATGCCGACTTGAATCTCTGGTCCCTATTTTTAATCCTCCCGAAGGTATGATATGGTGGGGTGCAATTTCTGCATTGATGGGAATCTTTTTCGACTTGGAAACTTCTCCTTCACCTCTATCTACATCTCTGGCATTCCCCTCTTCATTCACTTCTTCAGATTCACCACGACGAGCGGTGGCTTTGAGTTGACTTGGTATTAAGTCTGCCACCCCAAAAACTATTTCACTACCAGCCTCTGCCGACAAAATCATATTTAATGGTGCTGTAACGTTGATTTTCTTGCCACCAGCACCTACTGCAGCAGTGTCAATGGCGTTATTTCCAGAATGACCAGATGAATTTTGAGCGGAATTTCTTGCAGACTTATTGTAAATCTAGAACTTGTAATATTGATCGGTTTGCAATAGTTTGAAGGAGAAGATGAAGATCTTGCTTGGATATAGATTTCTACAGTTGCTTTAAATCAAGAATGAAGTGTTGAAGTTATCAAGTTGAAGGATTTATAGTCGAAGAGTCCTGAATGCTTAGGGAAAAAGCACTAACGTCACGACCATTCCCTGGCCTTCACTTGTAGCGGATGGCAAGGAAAAGTGATAGCCGCCTTTTTAAAATACAAGGTGCATGTCTGTCCACATCATCCTTCCTGCTTGTTCTCATTCCACTCCTCGAGAACTCTGATAGCTGCTTGAGGAATGGGGGACTATCTGTATTGATAAAATTATAGCTCGGATACGTGGCGACTGAGGCGTGAAGATTGGGTAGATAGCCACGGAAATTGTATCATAGCCATGGGAATTATATCCACGATACCGAAGACTGGTCATGAGATCAAGATTGCCCGAGCCATAAGAATGCAGTGTGCCCGAGATGATGGGCCCGGGCACAAGAGTAACTGAAGTAGCCCACGATCTAGCATTGATGAAGTGATCAATTAAGGGTCTCGCACGATCTGAACATGGGGAAGTAGCTCATTAAGGGTATAGTATCAGTTTCATTCTTCAAACTATAAATAGAACATCTTTTATGGTCGAAATTCATTCACAAATACAGCCAGAACTCTGCTCAATTGTAGTGATGATTAATTAACATTAAAGCCGCTTGTTCATATGTTCATTCCCATCGTTATTTCTTGTTACTATTTCCATTATTGCAATCTTGATACAACATATTGCTTATAACCTAAATATAAATTTAATTGTATCCTAAAGTCGGATTTAGAGTCATACAATAACCCGAATAAACAAGAATGTAAGACTTGGAGGTGAAGATCTAGCTCCGAGTCCAAGTAGCGCCCAATACTCTCATCACATAAGGGACAAAATTCTTTGAAGAGAAGTGTTAGGTGAGGAAGTGATGCACCTCCCAAAACTGAAGTTGGACGTAACTATACATTAAGTGTACCCTGAACTAGCTGATTGATTTATTTTTTGGACTCAATTTGATATTTTTGCTATACTTTTAGTAAAACTCATATATCTCTATAACTAGTGGAAGGAGAGCATGCGCTCAATGGTACCCTACGTAGTTGTGTGTGTTTGTGTCTGCTGTACATCATTTTTTTCTCCGATAACGTGACAATATGTTTTTTAGCTATTAAAAAGAATGGTATATCTTTTTTTTTTGTTTTAAATTTATAAAAAAATTAATTTCAGTCACATTTTCAACTTTTTGTATACTTAATGAGAAGTTTTTATGGACACATAAACATTTCAAAATATGTTATGATCACAAATGTCAATAGTCTCCCTATCCTTCCTAAGCTCTGTAACTACTTTTTAGGATGCTAATAGATGAACAATCGATATTTTCAAATGATATATTATTTTTCTTCTACCATCCTTTCTAATCGTTTATTAAAGGTGATACACATTGTATAATGTTCAAAATAAAATATAAAACGTACTATTTGCTGTAATTTTTTAATATCAATCTTTTCGATTGGAATATCAAATTTCGTCTTCAGAGACGAGGTGGAGACTTAAAATCTACTAAAAGAGTAGTATGAGTCATAGCGTTTTATCAAAATAAATAAAATTGTATCGTCATTCTTTTGTTAAGAATCTTCGGCCCCGTTTGTTCATAGAATTTGGGAGTAGTATTTGAAATATTACCTCAAATTTTTATTTGTTCATAGGATTTGTGCAAACTTTGAAAATTAAAACTTCAAATTCTCAAATTCTGGTTGAGAGTAGTATTTGGAGATTTGGGAAAATTACTTTTTCCCATTCACAAAACATCAACTTTTTTTCAAGTGAAATTGTATGTCCAAACACAACTTCAAGTTCAAAAAAATATTTTTCAACTCAACTTCAAATACTCAAATTTTCAAGTTTCAATCAAATCTACGTCCAAACGCTAGCTTCGTATCAGTTGCATACACAAATGGGGTTAGATATAATATAAACTAATTTTTCATCCCTTCCTTTTTTTAAATTTTCACTATCGTAATTATGTCTTTACATTAAAGTAGTTTAGCTGTTTAGTCTTTTATAATTAAAAATTGATGCATCAAGGAATATTGTTATGCCAATTTATTCCTACTTATCTAAGAACATTTAGAATATTAACTATCCTAATAATCGGTCAAAACAAAAATTTGTCATTTTTTAAAAATCTTATTTTCAGAATTTTGATCAATGAGGTTACAACGAGCTATAACTTAATTAGAATAATAGATACCATAAAGCTAAACTTGACATAGTTGGCAGGATGTATGAAAAATTTCAAAGTAGATGCGACTTGCTGGAAAAAATACAATGCAGATGTGAGATGGTTCGGAAGTGGGTCCCACGTGAATTAGATGAGGTAATATTTGCTATGCTTTGCTTAGATACAGTATAAGGCGAGAGAGAGTAGAGAAGATTGGGCCAAAAGACCCTCTCAAGTGTTTATTTAATAAAAGGGAACGCGCGTGGAGCGTAACAAATCACGCGCGTTTAACTTTGAAATAGGGGCCACATTAGAAACAATAAAACTTCGGGACCTTCATTAAAAACTTTTGGGACTGAATTAACAATCTCAAAAACTTTTAATCAAAAGGTGGGAAACGAACAGACATCAGCAATCATTTCAAACATCGAACCCCAAAGCTTCTCTTACACACTTATTTTCAAGTCGTCTTCTAAAGTCTTCTGCGCAACCAAGCTTTTGAACATCATCGTCGGCGACCATCTACATTTCTCCGGTAACATCTAAAGGTAAAATTTGAATAATATTGATGTTTTTCAAGTGAATCGGGGTTTATTTTTTGCTATTTTGCTATTTTGATAAAACTATGGTTTTAACGCCTTTTTACTGGTACTGGAATGAAGTTCTTGTGAAAATCTTTGTTTTTGTTGATTTTTTCGTCAAATAGTGCTATGTTCTTGTACAAATAGTGACGTTTTTGCATGATTATATTATATTACCATGTTAAGAGCATACTCATTCACAGTGTGAAACATCCTGAGACAGTGTTCTAAACGTGTGATAGGATGTTTGAAGTTGGTGATGCATTTTAGATGATTTTTGTTAAAATAAATTAGGGTTTTATAAAATAAATATGCTGAAGGTTGAAAAAATGTTGTACAAATAGTCAAGATTTTGCATGTTTATGTTTGTGCTTGCATGTTTAAAGTTCTGGAACATTTGAGACAGTGCTCCGACCGTGCGAGAGGATGATAATGTTTAATGATTACTATACTTGAATTAAATTTCCTTTTTAAAAATTAGGGTTTGATAAAACATATGTATATTATGTTTCACACACCCATATTGCATGTTTGTACATCTTTAATTGATGAATATACTTGTGATTTGCAGCTACAATGGTTTCTACGCGTGGAATGATTTCCTGTTCTCCAATTAAGAGGAAGGAGACTACTCCTCCTAGTAAATAGCCTCCTAGGAAGAGGAGAATTATATTGGAGGACGAAGATGGGGGGTCCCTAGACTATGATGTAAATGTAGGGCCACAAGAAGCTGTGAGAGGGTCGTACGATGGTAATTTATCAGAAGAAATAGACGCACTATTTGGTGATGATGAGTGGGATGAAGAGGGAAACAAAAAAGAGAGCCTTTTAAATATGGCAGAAGAAGAGGAGGTGGGAAGACTTGTAAATAATCTTACTGGAGAATTTGCAGGAGTTGCAAATGTTCAAGAAGTAGATGATGTACAAGAAGTTATAGAGGTTCTAGATGTTCAAGCTCGTGAAGGAGGTAGGAATGGTAGGGAAGAAGAAGACGTTGAGAGATGCGAAGGAGAAGGTCGGAGGAAGTGCGTATACGACATGGGAGCCGATTCTGCAGAGCCAACTAGAGAGGTATAGTTGTTGTCTAGAACATACATGAAGTTGTTCTTCACTTTACAGTAGAATGTTCAATATTTTGTTATGTGATTTGAGAACATTCGCTTGCATGATCAGATCAACCTTAAAAATGTTCAAAGTATTTTCTTGTAGTTCCTTGGAACATCTCAAGGGATGTTTCATGCATCTGATATTATATTCTTGCTACCGTGGTGATTCCTTAAACTAAAAAATTTCAAAACATTGTGTAGCCTGAGTACGTTACCAGTGTCATTCCACCAATGGTGCTGAAGACTTACTTGGATGATCATGAGCATTTTCAATCCAAGATAATTGTCCGCTCGTCACTTATTGGACGAATGCGTGATTTCAGGATTGTGCTACGTACAGGTGGTTTGTATGACAAGTTCAAAAACAGTATCTTTGGCCATTTCTTGGACTTGCCAGAGGAGCCATCATTTCAAACCAGGTTGGTGCACAATATTCTGTTAAGAAGAGTTCTGTGAAATAAAGGAAAAGAAGCTTGGTTCAATTTCAATGGAGTGCCTATTCGTTTTGGTCTCCAAGAGTTTCCTTTGATGACAAAGCTGAGATACCAAGCCTATCCAAGTGTCCAATGGGAGGCTGCGATAAAAGAGAGGGGCAGGGAAATGTGGGAGTATATTTCAACGGCATGGGAGGATGGGAAAGAAATGGCAGTTACTGCTTCCCGGTTGCTGTGTTTGATAGAAAATGAGGAAGTTCCTGAACGGTACAAGTTTGGGCTTGCCATGGCTTGGTTTGTTCACTCAATATTATGCGCCAAGGACAAAAAAGCTAGTATTGAGGAATTACTGGTCTGCCTTGCATATCTTCCAAATGAATTTGTAAAGTATCCTGGGGGGCGGAAAAGCTTCGAGCTAACCATTGAGTACCCGACGAAGCCCATGGCTGATCGTGCAGCTAGCAAGGCTAAGGAGGGCCAAATTACAATCTCTATGGGTTTCCTTGGGTATTTGTGGCTTGGGTATTTGAAGCAATACTTGCGCTTCGTCCCAGGGATTTTCCCAAGGAGAGGACCATGCCAAGGATGCACAGGTGGATCACTGAAAAGAATGAAAGAGACTCCTGAAGGCTGTTTGAGAATGTTGCAAAGCCTGTAAGTGCTTTACCTACAATTTTCTAAATGTTGGAACATCTGCAATGTCATTATAATCATTTCTATTAATGTTAAGAACATCTTTTCAGATGATCGATCACGACATATATGATGTTCCATTTTTACTAGTGTTAAATGTCGAACAGTAATAAGGATGTTCTGAACAATCTTTGTGATGTTAAGGTTTATTTCTCTTATACATTGTATTCTTAACAAATATTTATGGTATGTAGGTGGTGCACCATTTCATTGACCCTATCGATGCAGAGCTGGAAGATGATACATTTCAGAATATTGAGCCGTTTGTTGATGGGGGCGATGAGGTAATTGAAGAGCTTGTTATGATGTTGGAGGGAGCTAGCTCGATAGTTGGTGGTGATCGAGTGATAGTTTTTAGGAATTGCCCCAGGACCCCTCCAACAGAGGTAATTGATGGTCCAAGAGAAGGACAAGTTGGTGAAGAATTTGGTAGTGGAGGTGTTGGTAGATGTGAAACAAAAGTTGGTGATGAGATTGGTGGTAGGGCTGGTCGTTTTACTAGTGGTCTTTTTAGTGGTAGGGGTTTGTTCGAAGTTTGATAAAGTTCTAGGAGGAGAGAACCTGAGAATCTGCAGCCTAGTGTCTGCAGTTGGAAGTGCCACGACTACCTTCAATGGCGACAGGGAGTGGATCAGAATCTTGATGCGATCCAGCTGTCCCTTGCTAATTTTGTAGCATCGTCGTCAAAGAAAGAGAAGCAGCAGCAGTGACCAAAGAGGCATATTTTGTTGTCTTGGATGCTCCAGGCAAAGAAGAACCGAGGAAAGAAGAAAATGACTGCTGCCAGAATGGCAAGGTTAGTAAAACATCCAATTAGGTGCGTTGAACATAAATGTGACGTTCTTCTACTAAATCTAGAGATTTTTTTAATTTTTTTAATTTTTTTTTTTTGGAAATTTAGAGAGAGAGCTCAAGTCAGGCTCCAAGAAAGATTGCCAGTGACACTGTACAAGGCACTAGACATCACAAGAAAGCATTTTTTGACGCTTTCTTGGAGGAGAAGAAGGAAGAAAAGACTGCCTTCCTGTGTCATGATTTCAATTACTTGGATTTTCTGGACTTCCTGGACGTGAAAGAGTGGATTTGGGATAGTGTAAGTGCATCTCTTTACTTCTATTATTTTGTTAGTGTTTGGTTTTTATCAAAGAACGAACATTTTTTACTCCGTTCTGAACTTGATGGTCGTATGTTCGTTGAAAATTTGACTGGCTGGTCCAAACATCAAATATTATGTGTCGGTATAGTTTTATTCACAACTTCTAATTTGTTTTATTCTGCAGTTTATGGATGAGTACTTGGCCTTGATGCGTGTGAGACATAAGGCTTACCCCCGGTATTATGATAGCTCTGATCTTATCCTCGATCTTTCATTCTTGACCAACTTGTGCGTACGATACAATGCGGCTGAAGAGGAAGCGAACAGTTTTGATGTCAGCCTTGACAAATTCCTAGCAGAATATAATTTTGAAGATACATTCCTTGATTATGCCAGAGGTAAGTCTCCATATCCGGGTGGAAGGAAGTGGGATGGTGTGAAAAGACTCTTTGCCGTGTGTAACATTGAAAGCACGCATTATGTTACATGCGTCTTCCATTTAGGGGAGGCAAGGATAGATGTCTACAACTTCAACATTGGGGTGTATAACGAAGACCGCTTTTATTCAACAATGGGGCCAGTAATGTACATGTTCCCAATATACATCCGGCAGTCGGAAAAATTCAACCACCTCCCTCCTGAAATCCTCAGTATGGAAATGTGGCCGTATGAGCGCATCCAAGGCCTTCCAAGGAATTTGAATGGCACTGCATGTGGAGCGTATGCCATCATGTTCCTCGAACATTTGTTGACCAACACCCCGATGGATTTGCTGTGTGACAATGTGTTAGAAGACTGTCTAGTTCAATTTGCTGTGGACATATTCCATGGCAAATTAGTCCCTTAGTATGGTTGTAAAATTTGGATAATTATGTTTTTGTTTTTGATGGGTGTAATATATGGATGATTACCCATTTTTTGATCATATATATGACAAATGATGAATATTGTTTTATATTACACTGAACGTCGAGTTTACATTATTAGATCATCTGTATGATGATCAGATTGATTTAAAAATATTAAAAATAATAGACTATTGGAACAACATTAGTTATTTTCGGAACATTAAGTTGCACGTTCAAATAGTTTTTAACTTAATGGATATTTGATTTTCAATAACTAGTAAATAGGGAAACAACAATAGATGTTCTAAACACTAAAGTTTATACATTGATAATCAAGAACCAGGCAAAAACATTATTGATTATTCAATGATTCAGCGCTTTACAAAAGTATGCTAATTATATTAGCATTTAATACATTACTTAATAAACAGTCATATTAACATCCTGGTTAGAAACCCAAAATAAGCGTTTTCACTTCAACGCGATGCAGTCCCTTCTTCTTTCAAGGTTGCTATCTGGAGCATGGTCTTTATCCTCTTTATTTCTTTCAACATCTTTTTGACGTCCCTATTGTAGTATTCGAAGAATTCCTCAAATTTTAACTTCCAACCCCAAACTTCAGCACGAAGTTGTTCCAAAATATCATTTGCACGTTCTTCTTGTTCTGCAGAAGTGTTTCGACTTGTTCTTCCTCCTCTTAACTTGGCTGATCCTCTTCCCATTTTTCCTTCTTTTTACTTGGCTGATCCTCTTCCCTTTCTTCCTTCTTTTTGCTTGGCCGATCCTCTTCCCATTCTTCCTTCGTTTTGCTTGGCTTACCCTCTTCCCGTTCTTCCTTCTTTTTGCTTGACTTCACCTCTTCTTTCTTGTTTCAAGGTTGTTCCTTCTGTCGTTTTTGCTACTCTTGACGTGGATGCTCTTGTATTGGTTGCTCCCGTTCTTGAAAGTGATGCATTTGTTGTTTGCTTCAGATTTGAATTGAAGGGGATAGCCGTTAAGTGTATTATGATGAGTAGTTTAAAAAATAATAGACTACTGGAAGGGTATAAATAATTTTCAAACATGAAGATCAATTTGAATTATAAACTTCAAAAATCAATAGACTAATGGAACGAGTATACGATGATTCGTATCGCCATGAAGATGTTCTGACTTCCGCGGCAAGGATTAGGCACCTCCTGGTCACAATTAAAACACGTGTACTGACCCCAACCATTCAATGTGAATAAGAACCTCTTCAAATCATCACATATGCAACCGAAAAGGCACCAAGGTTGGCTTTTATAAATGTTAAATGTTTGCACAACAACAACAACAACAAGGCAAAACAACAACAATGCCTCACAGAGTAAGGCACCTAAGAGCACCAGAACATGATAGTGGAGTTCTAAGTGCTAGTAGGTTCACTGAAATCGATCATGTCCGTGAAGATATCGCATCCTTGACCTCAAATGTTGATCAATTTGCAGTATATATAGGAAATGTGGAGGATCAAGTGACGCGATTAAGGACTAAATTCGATGAATTCCGTGAGGATATGAATCTTATTAAGTGTATGCTTCGTGGTATTCAAGCTGCACTCAAGATTGACCCCCAAAATACCCTTCACCACAACGTCCTCCAGCGGCACACATGAAGAAATAATCTCCTTTCAAGTCTAGTCATTTAAGAAGATTTTCTATTTGTTTTGAATGTCGTGTTTTGAAGTGTTGTCCTTTAATTTTCAGTTCAATTTATGCATGTTTTGAATATTTATAAATGTTGTTTTGCATTACACTGAACATCTCGTTTGCAGTATTAGAACATCCGTATCATGATCAATTTAAATTATATACTACAAAAATAATAGACTTTTGGAACGCCATTGATAAATGCTCGAAACATTAAGTTAAACGTTCAAATATATAAATCTTAGTAGTACTATTTATGAACAACAATTGCTATCAAATAAACCTAGCTACTATGAAACCAAAAAAAACTGCCCAAGACAATAAGAAATACATCTTCCACCGTTGCAATTTAGCCTCTAACATACTAATCTTCAATAAATTTGTAGTATTACAAGCCCCTAATTAGTCAACTTCCTTCACCAAATTGGCCCTTTCTTCACAAACTTCATCTAGTGAAATTTTCAACTTATTTATAACCAATGTAGTAGGCTGGGGATACTCCTCGTCAAACCATTCCCAAAATCCACAATTGCTAATACCCTTGCGGGGACACTTGAAAAATTTTCGTCCAGCATTCGACTGTGTGCCCTCCGTGAATTGTATCGCAGGTAAGCCACACCAACATCGACGATGTTGAGAGGAGCTGCGAGAACAAGTTGATCCTTGAGACATGGTCTGGTACTTCTCTGGTTGAGTTAAGAAGAAGAAGATGTAGAGGGGGTAGAATCCCCAAACTTATATTTCAATAATGGGGTAAAAAGACCTAATTAATTGAATGGTTTGGGTTATTACACGTGTTTTAAAGTAATAATTCCGTCCGGAGCGGGTTAATAGAATGGGTTGGATTAATGTAAGTTGTGGAGCAGGTCGCTCCATGTATTTAAAACGGGTTGCTCCACTTTTTTTAGCATTAGAGAACCATGTTTGGCATGTACAAGAGATTGTTCTAATATCTCTAAAAAAATGTATCCATTGTATTAGTAACAAACACCAAGAGACATGCTTGGAACATGTAAGATTGAATTGTTTAAGATTGTGTGTATGTATTTCTGACAAAAAAATCTATGTATTTATAGAGAAGTTTTGAAACCGTCTTTTTTATTTTTTAAATTTCCAAAGATTGATGCAAAAAACATCTAATTTACGTCACGAACATGGGTTTGTATGTTCAGCTCAAATAGGTGCCTATTTTAATATGTAGTCTTCTAATCTTTAATATGATTGTAAAAAGAAACTATATAACATGACTAGATTAATAAGGCTTTATGTTTAAGGTTAGATCATCATTATATAGATTATCCACTTAGTTAAAACAACATCTAATGAAATCCTCAATAACTTAGTAATCGCTTTCATTAGATATAACTAAGTAATCACTTTTAATAGATATAAATGAGTATACTCTAGTAGAACTTTTATGAGTAAACACTTTCAATATACATACTATTGAGTAATCACTTTAAATACACATACTATTGAGTAATCTCTTTGAATAAACATAAATTTCCTAATATTAATGCAAAAAACATCTAATTTACGTCACGAACGTGGGTTTGTATGTTCAGTTCATAGGTGCCTAATTTACGAACCTTTAATATGATTGTAATAAGACACTATATAACATGACTAGATTAATAAGGCTTTATATTTAAGGTTAAATCATCATTATATAGATTATCCACTTAGTTAGAACAACATCTAATGAAATCCTCAATAACTTAGTAATTGTTTCATTAGATATAACTAAGTAATCGCTTTCAATAGATATAAATGAGTATTCACTCTAATAGAAATTTTATGAGTAAACACTTCCAATAGACATACTATTGAGTAGTCACCTTAAATACACATAAATGATGTATCACAATTAATACTTGTATGATTTGAAGTCTTAGCTGTGGTAGATACACGAAAAATGTCCGTAATTTGTGAATGAAATTGTATATTTTATTCAAATAGATTAGTAATGTGTCTATCTAGTGATATAACGTCCAATCTATGCTGCAATTCGTTAGAATACACTTCTTAATCATTAAAATTGTTAATTGAGCTAGAATCAACCCTACACTCCTTATCCAAATAACTTAATAATTACATTTTGGTATAATTAACGACATATATTTTGGTTTATTTACACATATCATGTTTTGGAATCTTAATAAACTACTAAATCATTGTTTATGCATTTCAAATGATCCTTATATTAGTATTAAAAGAACATCAGTATGAAGATCCAGAATAGTCTAACGACGTTCGGGAACATTTCGCAGAAGGTTCAGAACAGGAGATTGGATGTTCTTTAAATGTTCGGAATTTTTGCGGTTTGGAGTTTAGAGTTTGGGGTTTGGGGTTAGGGTTAGGTTTTGGGGTTCAGGGTTAGGGTTAGGGTTCAAACATCATTTGTTATGTTCTAACTGTGAAAAAAATACCTTTTATTTTTGAGGAAACGCGTTTCATTTTGAACAAACTACTTAATAGATAACTATGTTTGGCACGTTTAAAAGAACGTTCTAATATCTCAAAAAGAAATGTACCCCCCTCCCCCTCCCCCCTCTATTTTATACAAAAAGGGGACGCGCGTGGAAGTCGGAACAAAAATAAAGGTGGGCCTTAATGACAACCCCAAAAGTTAATTTTTAATTAAAAATGCGGCTGATCAGTCTCATTAATTCCATCATTTCAAACATTGAACACCCGCCCCTTTCTTCTCTTACACACTTCTCAAGTCTTCTTCCCGAGTCTTCTATTTCGTCGCCGACCATCTACATAATATTCTCCGGTAACATCTAAAAGTAAATTTTGTACTATATTGATGTTTTCAAGTAAATCGGGGTTTATTTTTTTGCTATTTTGCTATTTCGATAAAACTAGGATTTTTACGCCTTATTTCTGGTTCTGGACTGAAATTCTCATGAAAATCTCTGTTTTTTGTTGATTTTCTCGTCAAATAGTGCTGTGTTGTTGTACAAATAGTGAAGCTTTTGCATGTTTGTGTTAATAATGATTTTAAGGCCATACTCCTTCTGCTATATCAAACATCTCCATACAGTGGTCTGAACTTTTGTTAGGATATTTCAAGTTGCTGATGCATTTTAGATGGATGTTGTTAAAATTTATGCTAGCATGTTTACGTTAATAACGATGTCAAACATCTTCATACTGTGCTTGGAACGTGTGTTAGAATGTTTCAAGTTGCTGATGAAGTTTAAGCATTTACTAATAATATGTAGTGGAAGTATTATCAACTTAACACATAATCTGATAATTTTCATTCATACTTAAGGAAACAAACTACATATACAAAAGTACTTGACATAATGCTTAGACAAAAGTACTAGATATAATGCTTAAACAAAAGTACTAGTTGTCAGCATTTGGGAATTTGGAGGAGTATCAAACTGCTCCGGATTCATCCCTTGTTAGAGAAGGAGTCCCAAAAGCATTCTTTCAATACGCTCCGAGCACTGAATTAACACTTGCCTTATACTCCATACATCAGCAGATAAGCGGTCCACAGCATGGTTGATTGCAGTGATGTCAGTTTGTATACCGGCAATATCCCAGGCGATGTTTCCATAATATTCGTTATGGTCAGGTTGCACTGGGGCATAGTGGCCATTAGAGACAACTTCGTTTTGGTTATTTTCCATTTGTGTTTGTTGTCTATGAAGATATTTTGATAATTCAAGTAGGAGGATAATTGTGTGTATGGCGGAACAAGAAAATGTATGTATTTATAGATGAATTTAACATAAAAAACACCAAAAGGCATGATATGAACATTGAAAAGACGTTCACTACTCTCTAGGTGATGTATCTGGATTATTTAATGTCTTTTTTGGTATGCAGGTTTTGAGGGATGCTTTCACACCTTTTAATTGCACAAGTCAACCCTTCGCTTGAATCAGCATGACTAATTCATTACACTGAACATCTCGTTTGCAGTATTAGAACATCTGTATGATGATCAATTTGAATTATATACTAAAAAAATAATAGGAATTTGGAACGCCATTGATAAATGCTCGAAACATTAAGTTAAACGTTCAAATATATAAATATATAAAACATTTAAATTTTTCAAGATTAAAATTCAAAAAGCAACAGTTTGAGTTTGGGATGATTGTCCACTATCCACTCGTTTTGGGCAAGTAGTTCTTTTGTGGCCTGACCTTTTGCTGATGCTACATTTGTTTCTCCTACTTGAAAATACTTCACCAACAGATGGTATCCATTTTTTCCTTCGTCTACCCTTACTCATGTCGATGAAAGGAGGCAATATTCGTCTCTCAAGAAGCTCAGGAGGAACATTCCAAAATTCATTCGGGGGAACAACATTGATCGGTTCTGCATAGGCAAGCATATATGACTCTAACTTGTAATATGCAGAAGTAAAGTCATAGACGCACGCTCCATAGTCTTCTGGACGCAGCATTCTGATAGCTGCCATAGCATATTTACAGGGTATTAAGTCAATTTGATACTCTCTGCACGTACAAGTTCTGTTGAGTAAATCGACTTCTGCTCCCTGGCCTGGACTGATGATGGTGAAACGATACGTACCTTTTCGACTAATTGCGAGCTTACCTCCTTCCTCCAGGTTGAATCTTATTTTTCCTTCAATTAAAGAGACACGTATGGTTGAAACCTCGAGGAAATCCGTAGCTCTCACATGGAATTTTTCACCAAATGTCCGATTGATATGATTTAATAGGGCAACAATAGGATATTCTCTTTCATCCCTCAGCATTACATTTGTGGACTCAACAATGTTCGAGGTCATCAGTGCAAATCTGAAATTGTAACAAAGAAACAAAGACCTTAATGCTAAATACGTCTAATCCAAATGCGAACATTAAGAATGCGATCGGAACATCAATAATTACGTTATACACATCATTGGTACTATTTTGAACGTCAATTAGAATGTTCCCGGCTTAATTGCCATGTAAACATAGAACATTCCAACGCAAGGTTCTCAGAGTCGTGTACCTGTGCCCAGGGAAAAAGCATCTGCTCCATTTATGGAACCCCACGTCATGTTGAAGATATCTGGCAACCCTTGGATCGTTGGCTTCGATTTGCTTAAAGTGCGTTCTGAAATCTTCCACACGATAAGCATCTGCTGCCAAGTAATAGGACCCCAGGTGGTCTCCAAACTGAAACTTTGTACGGATTTCAGCAAGGTGCCTCGTGAAAACTCCGTAGTGAGCTTGGGGAAACCACTTGGCAACTGATTTTTCTATGCTTTTATGCCTGTCTGAAATGACGCTCAACTCATCATTGTACTGGGCTATGTCAACCAATTGTTCGGAAAAAAAAAATCATAAGAAGCATCACATTCTTTGTCCACAACGCAGAATGCAACACGAAATATGTGCTTCTCTACATCCTGGGCAATGGCAGACAACAACGCACCGTCGTACTTGCCTGACAAATGAGTCCCATCAATAGCAAGGACTTTCCTCATATACAGAAAACCCCTAATCCAAGATCCGTAAGATATAAAAAAATACTTAAACCTACCACAACTATCAAGCTTAAAGCTGTCTTGCTTCCAATATTTTGAGACCTTACCATATAACTGTATGCCTCTAAAATTTCATAGCTGTGTTCATGTGTCCCTCTTGCTATTGCCTTTGCAATCTCACATCCCTTCAAATTTTTCCAATAACTAATGTTGCATCCCAATTCTCTGTTAAATGCAACTCTGATGTCTTTTGGTGTTATTCCTTTCCCCTCAATGTACCTATTTTTCATGTATTCACCAACAACATCAGTTGTGGCATGTGTATGGTGGCTTTGCAGGTGCTGCACACCGCACGGGTGCTCGCTATTGTAGATTGTAATATAAAATGTATCACTACCATGATACCTCAATGCTCGAAGTCACCACTTGCAATTTGCATCAATACATCGAGCATAAAACAACTTTTTTATATTCTTCACAACTTTGAAAGAAAAAGGCTTCCTCACTGCAGCAAGCCTCAACTAATTCTCGCTTGTTCTTGAAAGTCATACCTTTTACAAAACCTGTGCCGTCTTGTCCAAAAAAATCATTGTGGCTGCTCTGTGATGGTACTCTTGCTGAAGGATTACCAACTACTTCTCCACCTTCTTCACCTTCTTCGTCTGCCTCTCCACCTTGTTTCAATTCATCTTCATCCATCTCAACATGCATATCTTGTTAATTTGAACTTGAAATTCTTTCAGGCCTTGGAATCACACTAACCCTTAGTGTTGGCCTAGCCCCAGCTGGGTCTACATCAGCCATATATAGCTGAACATCATCGTCAATCTTAATTTTAGATGGAGCAGTCTTTTGCTTTGCGGCAATACTCAGCATATATGAAATGCAAAGATCCCTAGGATCATCACTTACCCCCCAACTGCGTATGATTTTGTTGACGAGTTCATCATATGTAACATTCCTACTCACAAGGATAGGTCTTGTCTCTTTCACCTTAGGAATCCAAGTATAGCATTTCGATCGCTCAACCCATTCACCGAGAAAATCAACTCCTAGTAGTATGTTGTCCTCCATTACTTTAACGATATCTGCAAGATAGGATAAACATTCATCAAATGTGGTCCAGGTAGCAAAGGATACTGGAACATCGAAAAACAGATCAGAACATACCAAAGGATGTTTAAGAATACAAGTATACCGATGTGAAACAACTATACATCAATTCCGACCATCTACAAAAATGTTCCAACTTTATGAATAGCATTTACTGAACATACTGTAAGATTATTCGGGCAACCAAAATTATGTTTCGTAACTCTGACTAGCACAATAGGAACATTAAAAGGATTTTCCTGAGCATCTAATACAATGTTCTATAATTGTGACTACGTTGTACGAGTATTTGTAGAACAATCTATATGATGTTGCGATAGTCACAGTAAGATGTTTCAATATAGCAACATACTGTTTAAAAGGGTTTTTACGAAAAATTAGAATAGTAGAGATTAGCAAGACGGAGGTTTACACTTACAGGAGATATGAGACTTGTCAAGCTTTCCAGTTTGAAGTAATGCCCAACGTTATTCAAACAATTTCAACGAAAAGCTTTCCAATTTGAAGTAATGGCCAACAGGTAAACATTATTCAAAGCATTTCAACGTCAAGCAAACCAATTAAAAGTAATGCCAACCAGAAATTGTTATTCAAAGAATTACAGTGTATTTTCCCCAAATTATTTTTTTCAGTTTGAGTCAATAATACCTAATTAACCGAAAAGGATTTTTGTTCTGACAATATTTTGTGTTTAAGAGAGTTGGATGCAAGAATAATAGTGAAAATAAAGAGAGATTGAAGAAAGCAAATGCGTAGCAGCTATGGCGTGTTTTTCAGGTCGTGAGGGAGAAGAGAAGAGAGGAGAGAGAAAGGAGGGAATAACGGAGGGAAAAATATTTCCCTAATTTGGCAAATTTTATTTTTTATATACGTGAGGACCAAAGTATAAGAAATAAAACTTCAGGGTGAAGGGGAGTGAAGGAAAGTTATGTTTAAGAGCCTTAATCAGATGTGTCCCTTCTACTACATTAATTAAGACTTTGTCCCTTTTACCTATTTACACTCTTGAGTGTCTCTTTTGACCAAATGTCCCAAGAGAGTATGTTGCCTTAGGAATTTAGGGAGAAAGTGTTAAAGTTATAGGCCCCACGAAAAGGTAATGTGTTTTACTCAGGCAATATCATCATTTTCCAATACTTAAATGATTCTCAGACTTCACACTATTTACAGAAACACCAAACCCAACTGAAGTGATTAGAAGATAGCTCAGGGGCATTAGGGGTATTAAAAAGATGCTGCACAAAAGATCCCCCCGTTTGTTACCACAGAAAGATCACATGAATACGTTTGGGAATGAGCAAATTTAGTATGGTTATTTAGTCTATAATAGGAAAAGTACGTTGATTATGCAATTGAGCACAACATCCTCAAAGGTAGTTATTTTTGAATTTTCAAAATTACCCCATAAGCAGCACAACGGGAAGATCCTCAACTCCCCCTTCTTAATAGTAGAATATATAAGCGGAAGTAGGGGAAGAACGAACACAACACTAAACAATTGTATATAAATCTAAATGAGTCGTACTTTATTTTAACTTGGTCCAATATGATTGGTGAGTCAGTTTCTTGGGACATTTGGTCAAAAGGGACACTCAAGAGTGAAAATAGGTAAAAGGGACAAAGTCTTAATCAATGTAATAAAAGGGACACATCTAATTAATGCTCTTAAACATAACTTTCCTCAACTCCCCTTCACCCCAAAGTTTCATTTCTTACACTTTGGTCCTCACGTATATAAAAAATAAAATTTGCCAAATTAGGGAAATATTTTTCCCTCCGTTTATTCCCTCCTTTCTCTCTCTCTCTCTCCTCTCTTCTCTTCTCCTTCCCGACCTGAAACACCATAGCTGCGCATCTGCTTTCTTCAATCTCCATTCGTTTTCGCTATTATTCTTGCATTCAACCTCTCCCAAACGGAAAATATTGTCATATCTAAAATCCATTTCGGTTAATTAGAGGTATTATTGACTCTAATTTAATAATTAATTTGGGGAAAATACGCTGCAATTCTTTGAATAACAATTTCTGGTTGGCATTACTTTTAACGCTGGGCATTACTTCAAACTGGAAAGCTTGACAACTCCCATATCTCCTGTAAGTGTAAATCTCCGTCTTGCTAATCTCTACTATTCTAATTTTTGTAAAAATCCTTTTAAACCAGTATGTTGCTGTTTTGAAACATCTTAACGTGACGATCGCAACATTATAAAGATTGTTCTACAAATACTCGTACAACGTAGTCACAATTATGGAACATTGTATTAGATGCTCAGGATAATCCTTTTGATGTTCCTATTGTGCTAGTCAGACTTACGGAACATAATTTTGGTTGCCCGAATAATCTTACAGCATGTTCAGTAAATGCTATTCATAATGTTGGAACATTTTTGTAGATGGTCGGAACTGATGTATCGATGTTTCACATCAGTATGATTGTATTCTTAAACATCCTTGGGCATGTTCGGATCTGTTTTTCGATGTTCCAGTATCCTTTGCTACCTGGACCACATTTGATGAATGTTTATCCTACCTTGCAGATATCGTTAAAGTAATGGGGGACAACATACTACTAGGAGTTGATTTTCTGGGCGAATGGGTTGAGCGTTCGAAATGCTATGCTTGGATTCCTAAGGTGAAAGAGACAAGACCTATCCTTGTGAGTAGGAATATTACATATGATGAACTTGTCGACAAAATCATACGCAGTTGGGGGGTAAGTGATGATCCTAGGGATCTTTGCATTTCATATATGCTGAGTGTTGCCGCAAAGCAAAAGACTGCTCCATCTAAAATTAGGTCTGATGATGATGTTCAGCTTTATATGGCTGATGTAGACCCAGCTGGGGCTAGGCCAACACTAAGGGTTAGTGTGATTCCAAGGCCTGAAGAAATTTCAAGTTCGAATGAACAAGATATGCATGTTGAGATGGATGAAGATGAATTAAAACAAGGTGGAGAGGCAGACGAAGAAGGTGAAGAAGGTGGAGAAGTAGTTGGTAATCCTTCAGAAAGAGCACCATCATTGAGCAGCCGCAACGATTTTTTTGGAAAAGACGGCACAGGTTTTGTAAAGGGTATGACTTTCAAGAACAAGCGAGAATTAGTGGTGAAGTTGAGGCTTGCTGCAGTGACGAAGCCTTTTTCTTTCAAAGCTGTGAAGAATACAAAAAGGTTGTTTTATGCCCGATGTGTTGATGCAAATTGCAAGTGGTGGCTTCGAGCATTGAGGTATCATAGTAGTGATCAATCTACAATGGCGAGCACACTTGCGGTGTGCAGCACCTGCAAAGACACCATAAACATGCCACAGCTGATGTTGTTGGTGAATACATGAAAGATAGGTACATTGAGGGGAAAGGAATAACACCAAAAGACATCAGGGTTGCATTCAACAGAGAATTGGGATGCAACATTAGTTATTGGAAAAGTTTGAAGGGATGTGAGATTGCAAAGGCAATAGCAAGAGGGACACATGAACACAGCTATGAAATTTTAGAGGCATACAGTTATATGGTAAGGTCCCAAAATATTGGAAGCAAGACAGCTTTGAAGCTTGATAGTTGTGGGAGGTTTAAGTATTTTTTTATATCTTACGGATCTTGGATTAGGGGTTTTCTGTATATGAGGAAAGTCCTTGCTATTGATGGGACTCATTTGTCAGGCAAGTACGGCGGTGCGTTGTTGTCTGCCGTTGCCCAGGATGCAGAGAAGCACATATTCCCTGTTGCATTCTGCGTTGTGGACAAAGAATGTGATGCTTCCTATGATTTTTTTTTCGAACAATTGGTTGACATAGCCCAGTACAATGATGAGTTGAGCGTCATTTCAGACAGGCATAAAAGCATAGCAAAATCAGTTGCCAAGTGGTTTCCCCAAGCTCACTACGGAGTTTGCACGAGGCACCTTGCTGAAAATATCCGTACAAAGTTTCAGTTTGGAGACCACCTGGGGTCCTATTACTTGGCAGCAGATGCATATCGTGTGGAGGATTTCAGAACGCACTTTAAGCAAATCGAAGACAACGATCCAAGGGTTGCCAGATATCTTCAAGATGACGTGGGGTTCCATAAATGGAGCAGATGCTTTTTCCCTGGGCACAGGTACACGACTATGAACATTCATACCAAATGTTCTGAACGTTGCGTTGGAATGTTCTATATTTACATGTCAATTAAGCCGAGAACATTCTAATTGACGTTCACAATAGTACAAATGATGTGTATGACGTAATTATTGATGTTCTGATCGCATGCTTAATGTTCGCACTTGGATTAGACGTATTTAGCATTAAGGTCTTTGTTTGTTTGCTACAATTTCAGATTTGCAGTGATGACCTCGAACATTGCTGAGTCCACAAATGCAATGTTGAGGGATGAAAGAGAATATCCTATCGTTGCCCTATTAAATCATATCAATCGTACATTTGGCGAAAAATTCCATGTGAGAGCTACGGAGTTCCTCGAGGTTTCAACCATATGCGTCCCTTCAATTGAAGGAAAAATAAGATTCAACCTGGAGGAAGGGGGTAAGCTCGCAATTAGTCGAAAAGGTACGTATGGTTTCACCATCATCAGTCCAGGCCAGGGAGCAGAAGTCGATTTACTCAACAGAACTTGTACGTGCAGAGAGTATCAAATTGACTTAATACCCTGTAAACATGCTATGGCAGCTATCAGAATGCTGCGTCCAGAAGACTATGGAGCGTGCGTCTATGACTTCACTTCTGCATATTATAAGTTAGAGTCATATATGCTTGCCTATGCAGAACCGATCAATGCTGTTCCGCCGGAAGAATTTTGGAATGTTCCTCCTGAGCTGCTTGAGAGACGAATATTGCCTCCTTTCATCGACGTGGGTAAGGGTAGACGAAGGAAAAAGCGGATACCATCAGTTGGTGAAGTATTTTCAAGTAGGAGAAACAAATGTAGCATCTGCAAAAGGTCAGGCCACAAAAGAACTACTTGCCCGAAACGAGTGGATAGTGGACAATCCTCCCAAACTCTAAGTGTTGATTTTTGAATTTTAATCTTGACAATTTTATATATTTTTTTATTTGAACGTTTAACTTAATGTTCCGAGTATTTATCAATGGCGTTCCAAATTCCTATCATTTTTGTAGTATATAATTCAAATTGATCATCATACAGATGTTCTAATACTGCAAACGGGATGTTCAGTGTAATGCAATAGTCACGCTCCCCAAAACCTGCATACGAAAAGGCATTAATTAATCCAGATACATCACCTAGAGAGTAGTGAACGTCTTTTCAATGTTCATATCACGCCTTTTGGTGTTTTTTATGTTTTTTATCATCTATAAATACAAACATTTCCTTGTCCCTCCATACACACAATTATCCTCCTACTTGAATTAGCAAAATTTCTTCATAGACAACAGACACAAATGGAAAATAACCAAAACGAAGTTGTCGCTAATGGCCACTATGCCCCAGCCGACGAACCTGACCATAACGAACATTATGGAAACATCGCCTGGGATATTGCCGGTATACAAACTGACATCACTGCAATCAACCATTCTGTGGACCGCTTATCTGCTGATGTATGGAGCATGAGGCAAGTGTTAGTTCAGCGCTGGGAGCGTATTGAAAGAATGCTTTTGGGACTCCTTATCCATCAAGGGATGAATCCGGAGCAGTTTGCTACTCCTCCAAATTCTCCCAATGCTGACAACTAGAACTTTTATATAAGCATTATATCTAGTACTAGTATTTTTGTCTAAGCATTATATCTAGTACTTTTGTCAAGCATTTTGTCAAGTACTTTTGTACATGTATTTTGATTCCTTAAGTATGAATGAAAATTATCAGATTATGTGTTAAGTTGATAATACTTCCACTACGTAAGTGAACGCCTAAACTTCATCAGCAACTTGAAACATTCTAAACCACGTTCCAAGCACCGTATGAAGATGTTTGAAATCGTTATTAATGTAAACATGCTAGCACATATTTTAACAACTCCCATCTAAAATGCATCAGCAAGTTGAAACATGCTAACAAAAGTTCAGAGTACAGTATGAAGATGTTTGACATAGCAGAAGGAGTTTGGCCTTAAAATCGTTATTAACACAAACATGCAAAAGCCGCTATTTGTACAACAACAACAACAGTACACAGCACTGTTTTGGGAGATTTGACGAAAAAATCAACAAAAAGCAGAGATTTTCACGAGAATTTCAGTCCAGAACCAGAAAGAAGGGGTAAAAACCCTAGCTTTATCGAAATAGCCAAATAGCAAAACAATAAACCCCGATTCACTTGAAAACATCAATATAGTACAAAATTTACCTTTAGATGTTGCCGGAGAACATTATGTAGATGGCCGGCGACGAAATAGAAGACTCAAGAAGAAGACTCGAGAAGTGTGTAAGAGAAGAAAGGGGCGGGTGTTCGATGTTTGAAATGATTGAATTGATAAGACTGGTCAGCCGCATTTTTAATTAAAACTTCACTTTTGGGGTTGTCATAATTGCCATTAAGGCCCCACCTTTTTTTTGTTCCGATTTCCACGCGCGTCCCATTTTTGTATAAAATCGAGCCCGGGGCTGGTGTACATTTCTTTTTTGAGATATTAGAACGTTCTTCTGAACGTGCCAAACATAATAATCAATTAGTACACGTGTTTAAAATGAAACTCGTTTGCTCAAAATAAAAAGTACCTTTTTCACGTTCAAAACATAATAAATGATGTTTAAACCCTAACCCTAACCCTAACCCTGAACCCCAAAACATAACCCTAACCCTAACCCCAAACAGCAAAAATTCCTAATATTTAGAGAACATTCATTCTCATGTTCTGAACCTTTTTTGGAACATTCTTGAACGTCGCAAGTCTGTTCTGGATCTTCATACTGATGTTGTTTTTGTACCGTTGAGGATTAGTTGATAAATACTAATATAAGGATCATTTAAAATGCATAAACAATGATTTAGTAGTTTAGTAAGATTCCAAAACATGCTATGTGTAAGTAAACCAAAATATATGTCGTTAATTATACCAAAATGTAATTATTAGGTTGTTTGGATAAGGAGTGTAGGGTTGATTCTAGATCAATTAACAATTTTAAACATTAAGAAGTGTATTATAACGAATTGTAGCATAGATTGGACGTTATATCACTAGATAGACACATTATTAATCTATTTGATGATCTTGCAATCTATGTGTAGCTCAATTACAGGCATTCTTCGTGTATCTACAACAACTAAGACTTCAAATCATACAAGTATTGATTGTAATACTCAATATTATGTGTATTTAAGGTGACTACATCAATAGTATGTCTATTGGAAGTGTTTACTCATAAAAGTTCTACTAGAGTATACTCATTTATATCTATTGAAAGCGATTACTTAGTTATATCAAATGAAACACTTACTAAGTTATTGAGTATTTCATTAGATGTTGTTCTAACTAATGGATAATCTATATAATGATGACTTAACCTCAAATATAAAGACTTATTAATCTTTTCATGTTATATAGTTTCTTATTACAACCATATTAAAGGTTGGAACACTACATATTAAATTAGGCACCTACTATGAACTGAACATATAAACCCACGTTCGTAACTTAAATTAGATGTTTTTGCATCAATCATTGGAAATTTATGTATATTCAAAGAGATTACTCAATATTATGTGTATTTAAGGTGACTACATCAATAGTATGTCTATTGGAAGTGTTTACTCATAAAAGTTCTACTAGAGTATACTCATTTATATCTATTGAAAGCGATTACTTAGTTATATCAAATGAAACACTTACTAAGTTATTGAGTATTTCATTAGATGTTGTTCTAACTAATGGATAATCTATATAATGATGACTTAACCTCAAATATAAAGACTTATTAATCTTTTCATGTTATATAGTTTCTTATTACAACCATATTAAAGGTTGGAACACTACATATTAAATTAGGCACCTACTATGAACTGAACATATAAACCCACGTTCGTAACTTAAATTAGATGTTTTTGCATCAATCTTTGGAATTTTTTTTGGTGTTTATAGTACTAATACAACGGATACATTTGTTTATAGATATTAGAACAATCTCTTCTACGTGCCGAACATGGTTTTCTAATGCTAAAAAAAGTGGAGCAACCCGTTTTAAATACGTGGAGCGACCTGCTCCACACAACTTACATTAATCCCAACCCGTTCTATTATCTTATAACACGTGGAATAACCCCAACCATTCAATTAATTAGGTCTTTTCCCATTATTGTTATAAGTTATCCCTAGGGACCCCCTTTACCTCGTCTTCTTCTTAACTCAACCATGTCTCATCAAGGATCAACTTGTTCTCACAGCTCCTCTCAAAATCGTCGATGTTGGTGTGGCTTACCTGCGATACAATTCACGGCGGGCACACAGTCGAATGCTGGACGAAAATTTTGCAAGTGTCCCCGCAAGGGTAGTAGCAATTGCGGATTTTGGGAATGGTGTGACGAGGAGTATCCCCAGCCTACTACATTGGTTTTAAACAAGTTGAAAATTTCACTTGATGAAGTTTGTGAAGAAAGGGCCAATTTGCTGAAGGAAGTTGACAAATTAGGGGCTTGTAATACTACAAATTTATTGAAGATCAGCAAGTTAGAGGCTAAATTGCAACGGTGGAAGTTGTATTTCTTATTGTCTTGGGCAGCTTTTTTGGGTTTCATTGTAGCTAGGTTTATTTGATACCAGTTGCTGTTTATTTGAACGTTTAAGTTAATGTTTCGAGCATTTATCAATGGCGTTCCAAATTCCTATTATTTTTGTAGTGTATAAATCAAATTTATCATCATACGGATGTTCTAATACTGCAAACGGGATGTTCAGTGTAATGCAAAACAACATTCATAAATATTCAAAACATGCTAGATTGTACTGAAAATTAAAGGACAACAGTTCTAAACACGACATTCAAGTCATATAGAAAATCTTCTTAAATGACTACACTTGAAATAGTTCTTCATTTCACATGCGTTCCGCTGGAGGCCGTGGTGGTGAAGAGTAGTTTTGGGGGTCAATCTCGAGTGCAGCTTGAATACCACGAAGCATACGCTTAATAAGATTGATATCCTCACGGAATTCATCGAACCTAATTCTTAATCGCTCCACTTGATCCTCCACATTTCCTATATATACTGCAAACTGATCAACATCTGAGGTCAGATCTGCGATATCTTCACGGACATGATCGATTTCAGTGAACCTACTAGTACTTCGAACTCCACTATCATGTTCTGGTGCTCTTGGTTGCCTTACTCTGCGAGACATTGTTTTTGTTTCGCCTTGTTGTTGTTGTGCAGACATTTAACATTTATAGAAGGCTTGGTGCCTTTTCGGTTGCATATGTGATGATTTAAAGAGGTGCCTATTCGCATTGAATGGTTGGGGTTAGTACACGTGTTTTAACTGTGACCAGGGGTTCCTAATCCTTCCCGCGGAAGTCAGAACATCTTCATGGCGATACGAATCATCATATACTCGTTCCATTAGTCTATTGGTTTTTGACGTTTATAATTCAAATTGATCTTCATGTTTGAAAATTATTTATAGCCTTCCAATAGTCTATTGTTGTTTCCCTATTTACTAGATATTGAACATCAAATAACCATTAAGTTAAAAACTATTTGAATGTACAAAATAATGTTCCGAAAATAACTAATGCTGTTCCTATAGTCTATAATTTTTAATATTTTTAAGTCAATCTTATCATAATACAGATGTTCTAATAATGTAAACTCGATGTTCAGTGTAATGCAAAACAATAGTCATCATTTGCCATATATACGCATCAAAAATGGGTAATCATCCATATATTACACCCATCAAAAACAAAAACATAATTATCCAAATTTTACAACCCATACTAAGGGACTAATTTGCCATGGAATATGTCCACAACAAATTTAACTAGACAGTCTTCTATCACATTGTCACAAAGATATTCCATCGGGGTGTTGGACAGCAAATGTTCGAGGAACATGATGGCATACGCTCCACATGCAGTACCAGTCAAATTCCTTGGAAGGCCTTGGATGCGCTCGTACGGCCACATTTCCATAGATTGGATTTCAGGAGGGAGGTGGTTGAATTTCCTCGACTGCCGGATGTATACTGGGAACATGTACATAATTGGCCCCATTATTGAATCAAAGCGGTCTTCATTGTACACCCCAATGTTGCAGTCGTAGACATCGATCCTTGCCTCCTCTAAATAAAAGACGCATGTAACATAATGCATGCTTTCAATGTTATACACGGCAAAGAGTCTTTTCACACCATCCCACTTCCTTCCACCCGGATATGGAGACTTACCTCTGGCATAATCAAGGAATGTATCCTCAAACTTATATGCTGCTAGGTATTTGTCAAGGCCGACATCAAACCCCCTTGCCTCCTCTTCAGCCGCAGCGTATCGAACGCACATGTTGGTCAAGAATGAAAGATCGAGGATGAGATCATAGCTATCATAATGCCGGGGGTAAGCCTTATGCCTCACACGCATCAAGGCCAGGTACTCATCCATAAACTGCAGAATAAAACAAATTAGAAGTTGTGAATAAAACTATGCCGACACATACTATTGTATGTTTGGACCAGCAAGTCGAATGTTCAACGAACATAGGACCATCAGGTTCCGAACGGAGAAACAAATGTGCGTTCTTCGATAAAAACCAAACACTAACAAAACAATAGAAGTAAAGAGATGCACTTATGCTATCCCACATCCACTCTTTCACGTCCAGGAAGTCCAGAAAATCCAAGTAATTAAACTCGTGACACAGGAAGGCAGTCTTTTGTTCCTTCTTCTCCTCGATGAAAGCGTCAAATTCAGCTTTCTTGTGAATGTCGAGTGCCTTGTACAGTGTCACTGGCAATCTCCCGAGATTTTGGAGCCTGACTTGAGCTCTCTCTCTAAATTTCCAAAAAAACAAAATATAAATGTTTGAAAATTTTTTATAAATTTAATAGAAGAACGTCCCTTTTATGTTCAACGATTCTAATTGGATGTTTTACTAACCTTGCCATTCTGGCAGCAGTCATTTTCTTCTTTCCTTTGTTCTTCTTTGCCTGGAGCATCCTGGACAACAAAATATTCCTCTTTGGTCGCTGCTGCTGCTGCTTCTTCTTTGACGACGACGCTACTAAATTAGCAAGGGACAGCTGGATCGCATCAAGCTTCTGATCCAGTCCCTGTCGCTATTGAAGGCAGTCGTGACACTTGCAACTGCAGACACTAGGCTCCACATTCTCCTGTTCTCTCCTCCTAGAGCTTTCTCCAACTTCGAACAAACCCCTACCACTAAAAAGCCCACCAGTAAAATGACCAGCCCTACCACCAATCTCATCACCAACTTGTGTTTCACATCTGCCAACACCTCCACTAACAAATTCTTCACCAACCTTTCCTTCATCAATTACCTCTCTTGGAGGGGTCCTGGGGCAATTCCTAAAAACTGTCACTCGATCACCACCAACGATCGAGCTGGCCCCCTCCAACATCACAACAAGGTGATCAATTACCTCGTCGGCCCCATCAACAAACGGCTCAATATTCTGAAAAGTTTCATCTTCCCTCTCTGCATCGATAGGGTCAATAAAAGGGTGCACCACCTACATACCATAAAAGAGTGTTCAGAACATCATTATTACTGTTCGACATTTAACACCATTAAAAATGAAACATCATATCTGTCGTGATCGAACATCTGAAAAGATGTTCTTAACATTAACAGCAATGATTATAACGACATTGCAGATGTTCCAACATTTAGAAAATTGTAGGTAAAGTACTTACAGGCTTTGCAACATTCTCAAACAGCCTTAGGGAGTCTCTTTCATTCTTTTCAGTGATCCACCTGTGCATCCTTGGCATGCTCCTCTCCTTGGGAAAATCCCTGGGACGAAGCGAAGGTATTGCTTCAAATACCCAACCCACAAATGCCCAAGAAAACCCATAAAGATTGTAATTTGGCCCGTCCTTGGCCTTGCTAGCTGCACGATCATCCATGGGCTTCGTCAGGTACTCAATGGTCAGCTCGAAGCTTTTCCGCCCCCAAGGATACTTGGCAAATTCATTAGGAAGGTATGCAAGACAGACCAGTAATTCCTCAATACCAGCTTTTTTGTCCTTGGCGCACAATATTGAGTGAACAAACCAAGCCATGGCAAGCCCAAACTTGAACCGTTCAGGAACTTCCTCATTTTCTATCAAACTCAGCAACCGGGAAGCAGTTACTGCTCTTGCTTTCCCATCCTCCCACGCCGTTGAGATATACTCCCACATCTCCCTGCCCCTCTCTTTGATCGCAGCCTCCCATTGGACACTTGGATAGGCTTGGCATCTCAGCTTTGTCATCAAAGCAAACTCTTGGAGGCCAAAACGAACAGGCACTCCATTGAAATTGAACCAAGCTTCTTTTTCTTTATTGCACAAAACTCTTCTTAGCAGAATATTGTGCACCAACCTGGTTGGAAACGATGGCTCCTCCGGCAAGTCCAAGAAATGGCCAAAGATACTGTTTTTGAACTTGTCATACAAACCACTTGTACGCAGCACAATCCTGAACTCACGCATTCGTCCAATAAGCGACGAGCGGACAGTTATCTTGGATTGAAAATGCTCATGCTCATCCAAGTAAGTCTTCAGCACCATTGGTGGAATGACACTGGTGACGTACTCAGGCTGCACGAACGCAGGCTGCACAATGTTTTGAAATTTGTTAGTTTAAGGAATCACCAGGGTAGTAAGAACATAATATCAGATGCATGAAACATCCCTTGAGATGTTCCAAGAACTACAATAAAATACTTCGAACATAGTTAAGATTGATCTGATCATGCACGCGAGTGTTCTCAAATCACATAAAAAATATTGAACATTCTACTGTAAAGTGACGAACAACTTTATGTATGTTCTCAACTATACCTCTCTAGGTGGCTCTGCAGAATCAGCTCCCATGTCGTCTACGAACTGACGTTCTCCTTCGCATCTCTCACCCTCTTCTTCTTCCCTACCATTCCTACCTCCTTCACCAGCTTGAACATCTACTATCTCTATAACTTCATGTACATCATCTACTTCTTCTACATTTGCAACTCCTTCAAATTCCCCTGCAAGATTATTTACCAACCTTCCCACCTCCTCTTCTTCTTCCACATTTAAAAGGCTCTCTTTTTTGTTTCCATCTTCATCCCAGTCATCATCACCAAACAGCGCTTCTATTTCTTCTGATAGATTACCATCTTCCGGCAGCTGTGGCCCAACATTTACATCATAGTCTAGGGACCCCTCCTCTTCGTCCTCCAATATTAGTCTCCTCTTCATAGGAGGCTGTTTACTAGGAGGAGTAGTCTCCTTCCTCTTAATTCCCCGCTTATAAGCCATTGTAGCTGCAAATCACAAGTACATTCATCAATTAAAGATGTACAAGCATGCAAGTAGAGTCATCATTAAACGTTATCATCCTCTCGCACGGTCGGAGCACTGTCTCAAATGTTTTAGAACTTTAAACATGCATGCACAAACATAAACATGCAAAATCTTGACTATATGTACATTTTTTCAACCTTTAGCATATTTATTTTATAAAACCCTAATTTATTTTAACAAAAACCATCTAAAATGCATCACCAACTTCAAACATCCCATCACACGTTTAGAACACTGTCCCACGACGTTTGACTCTGCGAAGGAGTATGCGTACAACATTTTTTCAACCTTTAGCCTATTTATTTATAAAAACCCTAATTTATTTTAACAAAAATCATCTAAAATACCACCAACTTCAAACATCGTATCACACGTTTAGAACACTGTCTCACAATGTTTCAGTCTTCGAAGGAGTATGCTCTTAACATAGTAATATAACATAAACATGCAAAACTTCACTATTTGTACAAGAACATAGCACTATTTGACGAAAAAATCAACAAAAACAAAGATTTTCACAAGAACTTTCTCAGTACTGTAAAAAGGCGTAAAAATCATAGTTTTTTCAAAATAGCAAAATAGCAAAGAAAAAACCCGATTCACTTGAAAAACATCAATATTGTTCAAAATTTACCTTTAGATGTTACCGGAAAAATGTTTATGGTCGGCGACGATGATGTTTAGAGTTACTGTAGAAGAGACGAACTTGAGAACTATGAAGAGTGTAAGAGAAGATTTTTTGGGGTTCGATGTTTTAAATCATTGCACTCAGTCCGTTCGGTTCGTTTTCCCACCTTTTGATTAAAAGTTTTTGGGATTGCTAATTCAGTCCAAAAGGTTTTTAATCAAGCCCCGCAAGTTTTGTTGTTTCTAATATGGCCCATGGTTTAATGTTAAACGCGCGCGTTATTCGACGCTCCACGCGCGTCCCCTTTTATTAATTAAAGACTTGAGAGGGTCTTTTGGCCCATTCTTCTCCAGTTTCTTTGCATTCTCCTACTAACAGGTGTACTAAACTCTTTCAACACTTTTATTACAGCTTTACCTTGTTTCCTTTGTCAGCTTTTTCCATCTTTTATATTTTTAGAATTAAGTTTCTCCCATTGATTTGTCCGTTTAAACCACTAAAGCTTCACTTCCTCTTCTCCATGCTTTCAATTCTCGCTTTTAGAACATTGATATCCATTCAAGGTACTCCTTGGTCAGTAACTATATTTTTAGAGAACATGTTTTTATTGTTTACATGGTAGACTTCATTTGTAATCACCATTGATATGTCTGGTTCCGGCTCCTCTCCATTACACATTCTCTCTATTTTTTTAAGTGCACGCTTGGATGATTGCCACGTGTTATTTGAATTTTAAAGGCTTAGATTAAAATAAACTTAACTAACATCTTAATCATAGTTAGGATTTTTTGCTGAAAGGGTAATAGGACTTCTGGTTTTGCCTTTTAACCATTGAAATGATATTTTTTAATCCAATTTTCATTTTTTGTAACCTACCTCTGTTATTTAAAACTAAATGGTACTTAGGTAAGGGCTTTTACCAATTTTAAGTGTGTGATTTGCCTAAACTTTAGGGTTACGATCAAGGGAGGAAAATAAACGGATTTAAATAGAAAATAAAAAATAATAAGTTTATAGCAGTTTAAAGATGGAATAAAATTGTCTCTCCCATCTAACCAAATACGTTCTTATTTTTGTTTAAAACTAAAAGTAGAGTAAATCAAAATCAGACTAGGAGAGAAAGAGAAAATGATTAGAATTGACTGAAATCGGATACTTTGTTCCATTACACTTTAGTTATTTCAAATTTTAATGTAATTATGTAAATGATCAGACATAAATGAAAGCATATATAATAACAGTTGCAAGTTTGTGGGTTGGTATTTTGTTACCTTAATTAGGAGTGTTCTTTCCAAAATAAACCTCTAACTATGATCAAGATGTTAGTTAAGTTTATTTTAATCTAAGCCTTTAAAATTTAAAATAAATACGTGGCAATCATCCAAGTGTACACTTGAAAGAATGGAGAGAAGGTATAATGGAGGGGATCAGAATCCGATATGTATTGCTTGTTTTCTCTTCTTTTATTGTATTTTATTTGTTTTTCCAATAATTTTTTATTAATTTCTAATTGCATGTAAGTATTTAATGGTATGATTTATCCCTATTTATTTGATTTGTTAATTTTCTGATTTTTGTTGGAAAGAAGCACATTGAACGTGAAGTAGCTTGGGACGGAATACAGATGGTCTTCTTATCTCCTCTTTTCATTCTTTGCTGAATTTTTACTTCCAGATATTTAATTTCTTCATAATTTCATAATTTTATTTTACATAATAACAATGGATATGTGGTGTTCGATAATATGCTTGAAAAAAATATTTAGAATAGATTATGAACAAATTGCTATAGTGTTTGATCAATTGACAATGTAGTGATGATATTGATGTATTCTTATTATTCTTACAAAATGGAGGTTGAAGGTCTTAATTTCTAACTTGTAAGTTATGTGAAATATCAGTAGAACAATGTCTTTGTGTTTTCACTTCTCAATTTTCCTTTTATTCGTACTTTATATTTTCTATTCATGAAAAAGTAGAACCGACTTTATATATCACTTATATAAAGGAAAAAAATGAATAAAGGCAATACTTTACGGCGATGACATCTACCATTTTCAAGATAAATATAAGTTTAAACTATATCAAATCTATTTGATAACGCGTACACGTGTACATCAATGAAATTTGAAAAAATTTACAGTGTTCTTCATAAAGGTTGATGCTTTTGTGAAGGTATTTGCCCGCGGTTGCACATGGCTGGTCGGCAAGGTACAAAGATGAACAAAGGCGGATCTAGGATTTGAACCTTATGGGTTCTAAAATTTTAAATTACGATTTCTCGTATTAGTTACTGGGTTCTTGACATGATTTTTATGTATATTTAGTGATTTTTTTAATATAAATATATTGTGTGCGCCAAACCTACTGGGTTCCGCCGAACCAGCCTCACACCCTCTACATCCGCCCCGGAAGATGAAGGTGAAGTGGCTGTAAAATCTGTTGAAGTACTCACCAAGAAATGTTGGATTAGTTCGACAAACATCTCAAGTACGTTGCTCTCATTGCCATTATCTTCTGCTTTGCTTGAATAGAGTCTGAATGTAAAACTGAGTTATCAAACTGTGCTTTTGGTTTCTTTTAATTAACACATTTACTTTTAAAAGTAACTTGTGAAAATTGGCGTTCAGAAACCTCTCAAGTCTTTTTTGACAGAAAAAGGTTTCGTCTTTTCTTTTCCATTTTCTTTGTTTTCTAAAGCTGATTAGGATTAATCAGGGACCGAATTAAAATTTTTAAAACTTGAGGGTCGTTCTTAAAACATACATTAATCATTTCAAACATTGGGAACAACATAACCTCCTCCCGCGTGGCTCTCTCTCTCTTCTTCCATCACTTCATCTTCTGTTGCATGAAATCTCAACCAAATTTCTCTCAATTTCTCTGTGGTTTTTTAAGAAATCCGACCAGCAATACAGCAAAATATTAAATATAAAGGTAAACAATGTCATGATCATTTAAACTGTGATGTAAATCTTGAACCTAGGGTTTTATTTTTTTAATTTCTTCGTCGACAACGATTAACGCTGCTTTGGGTGTTTGTTTTAGTACAAAAGGTGTAATATTGTATTGAAATTGAATGGCATTATGTGTTTTAATGGGTAAAGTAGTTCCGAACTACAAAGGGGATTTTCGCTGTTCAACTGAAATTTTAGGCTTTTTACATTTGTTGGTTTAATTGTGACGATTTCTGGATTTTCTGTGAACCACT
This sequence comes from Petunia x hybrida, assembly GCA_037355625.1. Classification (NCBI taxonomy): domain Eukaryota; kingdom Viridiplantae; phylum Streptophyta; class Magnoliopsida; order Solanales; family Solanaceae; genus Petunia; species Petunia x hybrida. Next base: position 5,165,216 of record JBBBVM010000018.1, on the reverse strand, counting down.
GCTTTATTTAGTTGCAAATAGAAGCTATTGATGTTATGTGTCTCGATGTTCCGAACGCCATAGTAGCTTCACAACAGTTCATATGAGGTTCTAAACATCTCATTGGATGTTCATAATTTTCTGTAACTAAATTTTGTATCCAATTGTTTCGCGGAAAAATGGTAAATTTAAGACCGAGAAATTTAACACTGAAAGATGAAGATGAGCAGAAGAAGAAGCCTACAAAGACTCCCAAGAAGGGAATTTCTAAAAGAAAGGGCCCTGAGCCGAAGGAAACCTCAGAAGCCTACTACTTCAGATTCGGAACATACTCCTACAGATTTTAGAACCTACTCCTAAACACCCAAGAAAAACTAGAACAACTAAAAGAAAATTGGTTGTGGAGAGTGACGAAAGCCAAGGAGAAGTAGTAGGTCCACAAAGCAAAGGTGAAGCAGGTGATAAACAAGAGGAAAGCCAAAATCCAGCACGAAGTTACGATTTAAGTAAAACTGGGGAGGATTTGGAGAGGGCTGCAGATGAGAGTGAAAGAAGGATGGATTCAGAAGACGTCGGTATTGATAAACTGTTAAAAAGTGATTTTTTGAGGACTGGAGAGGAAGATGGTGATCGTGAAAACTCAGAGGAAGATGGTGGTAAAAAAATAAAGAAGGTGATGATTTAAGTAGAGAAAAAGGAGAAGAAGTAGAGGGGGAAGCAGATAAGTCAGGGGAGAGTTCAAGAAGCAGTAAAACAAGTAGAAGAGAGGCGGAGGATGTAATTTTAAAAAGCAATTTTCTGAAGGATCATGTAAAAAGAGTTAAAATAGATGGGGAAGCTGTAAATAATGCAGGTGGAAATGTTGAAGAGGAAGCAGGTGAAGAGAAGGAAACTGAAGGACCATCTGGATTAAAATTGGAGGAAGACCAGGTGATAGTTGAACTGAAACTCGTGATTGTTCGGAACAACTATGTTGATGTTCTACACGACCTGTTAATGTTCCCAACATCAGCATGAAGGCTGGTAGCTGTCGTTCTGAACACATTACGTGATGTTCCAAATGATTGTTGTGGTTTTTCAGAACCTCATCATAACCATGTTCCAAACATTTAAGTTTTTCCTTCAATGTGATTTAATATCATTGTGATTCATTTTATTAATTTTATGCTAAAATTATGTGCAGTATGAAGACGTTCGTCATGCTATTTTTAAGAGGAACGTTGAGTTTATATACGACACATTGCTGACCAACAATGAATCGTTTCATGGGAAGAGTACTGTTCGATCGTCGTTGGCTAGGGGTATGATACAGTTCAAGGAGGTTTTAAAAAAATTGCAAGTGAGAAAGGGATTTTCCCATTGTTGTTTCGGTTCTTTCTTACAATTACCAGAATATCAACTGTTTGGCAGCAAGTTGGTGCATAACCTCCTCATGCGAAGGATTCTTTGCAAGAAGCAGAGAGAGGTTTGGATATCCTTCAATGGATTGGTAGCACATTTTGGTCTATCAGAGTTTGTACTAATGACAGGGCTAAACTGTGGTGCCTATCCAGATAAACAGTACATGGAAGAAATGAAAGAAAAGGAGAAGGAATTGTGGAAGTTTTTTGTTGATTATTTCAAGGAGAAGAAGAGGAAGCAGAAGGTGTAAGAGAAAAAGGAAAAGGAGGAGAATGAGAAGAAGCAAACAGAGAAGAACGTAAAAGAGAAGGGGAAGGGGGGGGGGTTAAGAAGAAGGTAGAGGAGTCACCCGCACCCTTACCCTCACACTCACACTCATCCTCATCCCCACCCTCACCCTCACCTTCACCCGCCAAGAGGAAGTTCAACAAGCCCAAAAAAACAAAAGCAGCCGAAGAAAAATCAATTTGTGAAGTCTGGTGACTTGCTTGACTTGGTCTGTTCTGGAATAGTACCCAAGAAGTGGTATTTAAATTTGTGCATGGCTTGGTTTGTTCATACTATTCTTTGTGCGAGGGATTCCAAATATGGAATAGAGGAATGGGTGGTGTGCTTCGCCGCCGATCTTGAGGCATTCCAGTATTATCCTTAGGGTAGGATGAGTTTTGAATTAACAATGGAATATCTGATAAAGCCAATGGAACCTCATGCAGAAGGAAGCCAGACTTACAATCTTTATGGATTTCCATGGGCATTCATGGCCTGGGCTCATGAAGCAATACCTGCCTTGAGGCCAAAGGATTTGCCAAAAGAAAAAACATTCCCAAGGATCATAAAACAGGCTTACTGAAATTTGTGAAGGAGATATGGACAGGTTGTTTGAGAAACATGATGTTCCTGTAAGTATTCCATTTCCATATATGTTATGTAATGTTTGGAACAACTTTGTGTTTGTTGAAATATTTCTACTTGATGTTCGGAACATCTACATGAAGCACCATCAACTGCTTCACTCTGCGATGTTCGGAACATCATGGCTTGATGTTTTTAAACAACTCAACTTCGTTCCAAACAACTTTGAAAAGCTTTTAAAATTTATTTGATATTTATTTAATATTATGGGGTATATTAAAAGGTTCTTCACCCTTTCCTCATTCCTACTGATGATGAGCTGGAGATGGATTTCTATATAAACATTGTGTTATTTGAAGACTCTAAGGATGCCTTTATGTATTCTTTTTGTGAAGAGTTGGCGGATGCTACCACCCTTGGTCTTGTTTGTGGCACTACAGTTTTTATCTTCAAGAACAATCCTGAAACCCCTCCAAGACAAGTGATAAAAAGTAAAGCTAAGGAAGGAGAAATTGCGATGATGTTTGGAAGTGATGGGGAATATAATGAAGAGAGAATTGATGGCCTACAAGATGTGAATATTGACATTGGAAACAAAGCTGATGGTGAAGTTGTTGGTGAGTTTGAAGTTGCTGGTATCACTGAAGTTGGTACAATGAAGAGGAGCTCCAATTGCAGAGGCTGCAAATGTGATGAATGCAGCGGATGGAGGAAAGCAATGGAGCAAAAGATTCTGGCTTATGAGCAAAAGATCGTGGCTTATGAGACAAATATTATGGCTTCTGAGAAAAGTAAAGGTGATTCTTCTAGTGGAGATGGATTCGACATCTTCAAATGTAGCAGTTGCAATTGCAAAGATTGCAACGATTGGTGTAAAGGCATGGAGATGGAGATGGAGATGGAGATGGAGATGGAGATGGCGGGCATGCAGGAGACGATTGAGCAGTTGAAGAGCAAAACAATTATAAAATCTGCAAAGGTTGTGAAATCACCACAAACAAAAGAGAAGAAGAAGCAGGAAGAAGTTGCTATGAACGCATTTATCAGAAAGAGGAAGCAACAAAAAGATCTTTTTCTTAGATTGCCGATGAATTTCAAGGATTTCAAAATACTGATGGACAAGAAAGAGTGGCTGTGGGACATTGTAAGTTTAATTTTTACTGATTTTCTAAACTTCACATAGTTGTACGGAACATACTGAGTGAGTTCGGAACATCGTACTTATGCTTAGAACAACTCACGCATTTCTAACTTCTCATAGATTTCTAGAACATCGCACATTCGTTCTGAACATCGCGAGATGTTCGGAATGACAGACCTTTCCTTCACTCACTTCTACCCCAATTTATTTTTGTCTCTTATATGTTCTGCAGTATGTTGAAGCTGTGATGACAATGATGCGGGAGAGACATTTGAAGTACCCCTATCATTACTAAAGTGACCTCATTTTGGATATGGCATTCTTGACAAACATGAAAAAATGCTACTACCAACTATAAGTAGATGCACAAGAAGATAAGCTACCGCTTGATGTGACATTGAAGACATATGAGTTTGATGATGATATTCTGAAGTATGCAGATGAAAAGCTACCCTACCCAGGGGGTAGGTGTTGGGCTGGTGTTAAGAGGATATTCGCCGTCGTCAACATCAACAACAATCACTACGTGACGGTGGTGTTTGACATGGTTGAAGTGAAGGTTTTTGTGTATGATTGCAATCATGGTGTTAATGATGATGAACACTTCTTGCCAATAATTATCCCTATTCTCTACATGTTCCCGATCTATGTCAGAAATTCTAAGCTATTCAAAGACTTGGATCCGAAGTGTAAGGAAGGAGACAAATGGTCATTTGAGAGAGTGCCAAGATCACTTTGTCCACAAAATCTAAATGCGAAAGCATGTGGTGTATTCTCGTTGATGTACATTGACCATCTTCTCACAAACACCCCCTTTGGACAAAATTTATGACAATGAGGCTGATCGGTGGAGGCAACGTTTGGCCGTTTGTATTTATGACGGCAAAATGAAACCTTGATTTGGGTATGTAATATTTTGATAATATTTTAACTTTTATTTTGGAATGTAATTAGGTATGGATGACTTTTATTTTCTTAGTCAAGTATTGCATGGCTAATAACTTTTGATGTGCTTAAATGGATAGCTTAATTAGTCGCAATTAAAACAAACATTCAAATATATTGGTCAGTTGTTCATCATTCAACAAAAAATGACAAAGTAAAATTTGGACGATTCAAACTGATGTTCCAGAACGACCAATTGTTGTTCGTGAAAAGTAAAGGCATGTTCCTACCCTGAAACGATACTAAGTCGTTCCGGAATGATAAGTCGTTCCTTAATATAACCACTGATGTTACAAACGTCATTCAACTCCTCCACTATGTTCTTTAGAAAATGCAGAATACGTATTATATCGAGACAAAAACGGCACAATAACATAATAAACATATAATATTATAACTAAAATAAACATAAGCAATCGAACTTAGGGTGCATGTTGTGGAGCTTGTGGTGGTGCTTCAGGTGGAATCAGTATGTGACTATTGGGTATTTATAAGAGTAAAGTTTCAATCGACTAGTCTAGAAACTCGTAACTGTTATGTACTATTCAAACGAGGATGCAACTGCTAATTATAAACGTTGTGCCTTTTTAGACTTTAACTTGAAGTTTGGAACATTGGCCTGTCGTTCGGGAGATTGTGCTTATGTAATTATGTATGGATTACTTTTTTTGTTTAATTAGCAGTGTAATAGTGTTATCTCAATTGTTCAGCATTCAAACAAACATTCAAATAATATATTTTCGTCACTTGCTCAGCATTTGTTTTGAAAATGAACAGAGCATATAAATTGTTCATCTGTTGTTCAGAACGACATAAAGGTGTTCCTCGCGTAAGTATCGATGTTCCAAATAGGGATATCTCATTTCTAGAAAAAGAATAATATGATGGTGTTCCAGAACGACGACCACACGTTCTGAACATAACATTAGATGTTCTAAACAGATTATAAACTTATTTATAGAAACTAGGCAAACATATCCTTCATTGATCATCATTGTCAGCACTTTTCAAAAAGAATGCTAGTTATATTAGCATTCAAACAAAGAAACTGCACATCATTGTCGACGCTTTACAAAAGGAATGCTAGTTATAATAGCATTCAAACAATAGAAACTAGATGATAAACATTCAAAAAAAGTTATATAATAAATATTAATATAAACATCCAAATCTAGGGTGAAGGTGAGGAGTAGAAGTCAAGGTAATGCATCCCCTTATCAGCAAGTACCCCTTTGAGCATTCTTTTCATCCTTCGTATTTCCTTCTTCATCTTTCTGACGTCCTTTTTGTAGCCATGTAGGAAGCTCTCGAACAAGAACTTCCAACCCCACACTTCTGTCCTAAGTTGTTCCAATATGTCAATCCCCCTTTCAATTTGTGGTGAGTCTGGAAATGATAATGCAACAACAGTGTTTTGCCTAGAGGTGGAGGCTCCTCTTGCCGTGGAGCCTCCTCTAGCCGTGGAGCCACCTCTTGTTCGTGCTCCTCTTGAAGATGGTTGACGTACCATTTTTGTTGATGAATGGTTTGAATTTTTAGTTGATTAATGTGGATTGAAATGGTATGAATTGTAAGTTGATGAATGTGGATTGAAATGGTTTGAATTGTTGGGTACTTATAGGAGTAAAGAGAGGCAACCGAAATGTTTGTTTGGACGTGACTGGTCAGCAACTTGTACTGTAGCCGTTTGGTGTATTAGTATTTGAGCGACTTATATTGTAGCCGATTGTGTATTTCAAATTTTGAACCTGTGGTTCGGAACGTTAGCCTATATAAGTATAATTCGTGTAACGTATCCTTAACAAGATGTTTTGAACATCATTTCGTCCTAGCTGCAACATAGTGTAGCTGTTTGGTATATTGGTATTTGCAACTTGTATTGTAGCCGTTTGTGTATTTCAATTTTTGAATGTATAGTTCGGAACATCAGCGTACATAAGTATAATTTGTGTAAGTTAATTCTTTACGAGATGTTCCGAACATCCTTTCGATCTAGCCCAAACTCGTGATCAATTATTACATTGGGCGCGGAACAACATTTATTTACCAACGGTAATAAAATATACTCCCCAACACATTATATATCCGTTTATTATTTATCAAACCAGTTTACAAAAATAAATCAAACATCCAGTTTAACATATCTAGTAGATCCGTTAATAGTGGCAGTGTAGTACCATTTTATCGATGTGGAGATTATGCGAAGTTAACAACATCGTGGACTTAAGTAAACCCAGGAAGGAGGTTTTATGGATGAAAATATGGACAAGTTAGTTGATGGATTTATTTTTTTCTTGTATTTATTTGTTTGTTGTAACTTATCTGTAAAATTTGAGCTGAATCAGACCTCGTTTGGTAGGCATCGGAAGAAGGTTTCAGTTTTTATTGTCGATAAATATTAAAAAGAGATTTTCGAGCTCGGTTTTGGCGATGAGCTCCGATTCGAAATCCGAAAGCGCCGCTAGGTTCGTATGATTATTTGTGACTTTTGTGATTTTTCGAAAGTGAATTTCGAGGTTGTTCGGCTAGTTTTCGCTAAAATGCCGAAAGTTTAATAATTTGACCTTTTTCCATTTAATTTGCATATTGAGTTTCGGGAGTCCGATTCGAGATCCGCTTTAGCAAGTATGTTACATATATTTTGTATAACTTACTTGAGAAATTTGGGATCATTTTGAATTTCATAGGGTTTTGTTTTAATTTCCGTCACGAAAAGAAAAGAAAATATTAAGGAAAAAAAGGAAAAGGACAAAAATATATATATATAGAGGCGGTGGGGATATAAATCCCGTAACTTAGCAAATTCTTGAAAAAAAAACAGAAAAGGGAGATAACACAGAGATGGCAAAAAATTTAAGAAAATGAGAAAATAGAAAGGACAAGGAGTAGAAAAACAAATAGAATTTTTACCCCAAAACATTCAGGTAATGATCTTAATGCATTATTTTACTTTATTACGTGTGTTTGAATACATTTTGACAGTAAAAATTTGGATATTAGACATCGTTTTAATAAGTTTAATTAATATTTTAAGGGGTTAATTGGACCCTGATAATGGAATTGAGTATATATTCGTACTTAGTGTGTTATGGACAACATATAAATGTAATTTATTTAAGATTTGGTTATGTGATTTTGGACCCTGTACATAGGCCTGGCCTACGTATTGCGTATGCGAATAGGGTATCAGTTTCCTAACCGGATTTCCCTAAGATATGAGGAATCAAGCTTTTAGCCTAATTTGATATATTTTCTGCTTATTGAACAAGAAGGATCGTTTTGCAGTGAATCCAAAGGATAAAGCGGTTGTTGAGTAGCTGTGCTAACTTTGTAACAAGGTAAGTGATTATATCCATTTCTTTGGAGGCCCTTGGCCTCGTGGATAATTGCCACGTGTATATTATATGTTATGCCCTGTTGTTGATATTGCACTGAGCAAATGAGCATTGCACTCTGGTTTTGAGCATTGCATATACTTTCCGGTAATCGATGAGAGTCCTGAGTCGGTGAAGGGTCATCATTGCATATACTTCCCGGTATTCGATGAGATTCCTGAGCTAGTGAAGGGTCATTATTGCATATCCTTCCCGATAATCGATGAGAGTCCCGAGCCGGTGAAGGGTCATCATTGCATATACTTCCCGGTAATGGATGAGAGTCCCGAGCCAATGAATGGTCATCATTGCATATACTTTCCGGTAATCGATGAGAGTCCCAAGCCGATGAAGGATCATCATTGCATATATCTCCTGGTAGACGATGAGAGTCCCGCGTCGGAGATAGGTATCTAGAATATGTAACTGCATTGCTTCGTATCGCATTAATCCCTTCTCATTGCACCGCATACTTACTATTGTGTGTATTGTGTTGTCTTTTTTGTATACGGTATACATACCATGTTGTGGACATATCTCAGTTAGCCTATATATTTCTGGCTCGTATCTCGGGTTGCACGCCGCAACATTATAAATATATGGATCGGGTTGTACGCCGTAACAGTATAAATATATGGATTGGGTTGCACGCCGCAACAATATAAATATATGGATCAGGTTGCACGCCGCGGCAGTATAAATATATGGATCGGGTTGTAATATATAGAGGCGGTGGAGATATAAATCCCATAACTTAGCAAATTCTAGAAAAAAGAAAAGGGAGATAACAAAGAGATGGCAAAAAATTTAAGAAAAGGAGAAAATGGAAAGGACAAGGACAAGGAGGAGAAAAAAAGTAGAATTTTTACCCCCAAAACATTCAGGTAATGATCTTCATGCATTATTTTATTTTATACGTGTCTGAATATATTTTGACGGTAAAAATTTGGATATTAGACATCGTTTTAATAAGTTCAATTAATAGTTTAAGGGGTTAATTGGACCCTGATAGTGGAATTGAGTATATATTTGTACTCAGTAAGTTATGGACAATATATAAATGTAATTTATTTAGAATTTGGTTATGTGACTTTGAACCCTGTACATAGGCCTAGCCTACGTAGTGCGTATGCGAATAGGGTATCAGGTTCCTAACCGGATTGCTCTAATATATGAGGAATGAAGCCTTTAGCCTAATTTGATATATTTTCTGCTTATTGAATAAGCATGATTGTTTGGCAGCGAATCCAAAGGATAAAACCGTTGTTGAGCAGCTGTGCTAACTTTGTAACAAGGTACATTATATCCATTTCTTTAGAGGCCCTTGGCCTCGTGGATAATCTACCACGTGTTGCTTACGTGTGTAGCTGCCAATAGGCGTACTCATTACGCCAGCTTTAAATTTACATTGTATATCATATGTTATGCCCTGTTGTTGGTATTGCATTGAGCATATGAGCATTGCACTCTGGTTTTGAGCATTGCATATACTTCCCGATAATCGATGAGAGTCCCGAGCCGGTGAAGGGTTATCATTGCATATACTTCCCAGTAATCGATGAGAGTTCCGAGCCGGTGAAAGGTCATCATTGCATATACTTCCCGGTAATCGATGAGAGTCCCGAGCCGGTGAAGGGTCATCATTGCATATATCTCCTGGTAGATGATGAGAGCCCCGCGCCGGAGATAGGTATCAGGCATATGTGACTGCAGTGCATCGTACCACATTCATCCCATCTCATTGCACCACATACTGACTATTGTGTGTATTGTGTTGTGTTTTATGTATGCTTACGTATACCATGTTGTGGACATATCTCAGTTTGCCTATATATTTCTGGCTCGTATCTCGGGTTGCACGCCGCAACAGTATAAATATATGGATCGGGTTATATGCCACAACAGTAGAAATATATGGATCGGGTTGTATGCCGTAATAGTCTAAGTATATGGATTGGGTTGCACGCCGCAACAATATAAATATATGGATCGGGATTCCATGCCGCGACAGTATAAATATATGAATCGGGTTACACGCCGCAACAGTATAAGTATATGGATCGGGTTGCACGCCGCACCAGTATAAAATACGTATCGGGTTGCACGCAACAGTATACATATATGGATCGGGTTGCACGCCGTAACAGTATGTATTTCTTATTGTTGATATGTTCGGATACATAAAATCTTATATGTTCTGTCTACCTTATGTACCTGGTTGTTTATGGTTCCATACGTGTTTCCAGTTATTATCTGGGTCTGCCTTTTTATAGTTTAAATAAGATGGATTTAGTTTACTTGTTTTTCTTCTCCCTGGCTAGCTATCGTATTCTTTGAGGTGGCTAGTCTGACCCACTTATTGAGTCCTTTTGACTCACCCTTGTTTGTTGTTTGTTTTTGTCCAACTATTTCATTTCGGCAGGTTCGCTCCAAGATTGAGTTCGCCACGTTGTGAAGGAGCGAAGATGACTTCAGCTGTCAGGGTGAGTCAGCTTTTATTCCGGATGGCCACCAGTTTATGTTTACTATTTCAGTTGTATTTTGCTCCCTTCAGGAGGTATCTGTATTCTTTTGTACTCTTAGATGTTTAGTCTGGATAACCCTAAACCTAGTATGTTGGGTCGTTAGCTGTAATTTTTTTTGTACAGCTTAGAGGTATCAGTATATCTGTGCATTTTCTAAGTCTTGTTCTTATTTATGAGTTTGATTTATATTCATTTTCCTAACTCCGTGGTTAAGGGTTCGCCCGATGGGTCTAGAGGAGAATGTCGGGTGCCCGTACGGCCTAGCTGAAAATTCGGGCCGTGTCAGTTGGTATCAAAGCCCGGTTTAGTGTCTATCCAGACTAAGACAGTGTCTAGTAGAGTCTCGCTGATGGGTACGTAGACGTCCGTACTTATCTATGAGAGGCTATGATGGCATTTAGGAAGTTTCACTTCCTTCTTTTCTGATTGTTCGTCGGACTAGGATGCAAAAGTATTTTTGTTAATTCCTTCGTAGTAATTGTGAACTCTCGTGCGACAAATTAACAAAGAATAGGAGTTCAAGATGAAGCAGTCTAGCCTGGGGCTAGAGCTAAGCCCCGAGAGTTGTGGATCGTGCTGACGATCCAATTATGGAGGTCGCAGTTGTACGAGCTCGCGACTGGTAAGGGAGAAGGGCCTTGTGGTTCCCTTGGCTCTTTACGATGCTTTTACGAGAATCTTGGCGATGCAGATACCGTAAGAACCTATTATTCCCTCGGCAGCTCATCAGGTTGCCGCAGATGCGGATGTCCGGTCTCAATGAGCTCTTGTTCCAGTTCTTAATATTTTTGTAGTAAATTATGTTCCGGAGGCAGCATGTGTTGTGCCTCTCATTGTTCTTGCTGGTTAGCTAGCCCGAGTAATGGCTCGGTCCGAGTATCTGAAAAAGCTGCATTAATTTACCCAATTGAACCTTCTGATATTCTTAAGCCATGTAGCAGATAATCCCTGTGTAAATGTTTTAAATAAAATAATGTCGGCGTATCCTTCAGGCTCTTGATTATATTGAGCAGTATGGTGTTGATTATTCTGCTTTCTAGTTTTAGGGGTCCAGCCTTGAATTGGTGGTCCGCTCTCTTATTAGCTAACTTGGTTTTTTTTTCCTCCTAGATTCGTGGAAAAGTTCCCTTCGCGTAGCGAGCGAGATGAAAAGAGTCGCCAATTTGAGTTGATTGGATGGGTAGCTTGTAGGATTTTAAAATATGAGATTAAATTCCTTTGGATGGCTGGATATGCACTAGAACTAGTCTATGAGCCTTTCGAGAAGGTTCGAAGATTTATTGATGATCTTTCTTCTTCCTTGAGGTCCCAGATAGCTCAAGAGATTGAGGTCGGGACTTCATTTAATATTGTTATTGATATTGCTCAGAGGTATGAGGCATACCATAGGTTAGAGCGCGAGGAGTTAGAGCGGGAGAGCAAGAGATCGCATGGCCCTGGTGGGCACCATGGTAACTCATTTGGAGGTAAGAGTTCTGATTATCGTGGGAGGTCACCTGCCAGGTTATCTTAGCTTCTAGCGCGTGATTCTCAGAGTGCACAGTAGTCTATCAAAGATCAGACCCAGTCTTCTCTTCATAGCTATTAGCAGTTTATCCAACATCCATTTTTAGCCTAAAGGTGTTATCATTGTCGTGAGTCTGGTTATCCTATGGGGAGTTTTCCCTTACTTCGGCAAGTAGGCAGTCGTACTTTCTCTCGCCCTCAGGCACCTGCCCAGTCATCGGGGATTCCATTTAGATCTCAATATGCCAGAGAAATGCCACCATCCAGTAGAGGTCGAGAGCGTGGTGGCAGTAGTTCTTCTATAAGTAATTATTAGGGTAGCAGCTCAGCTCAGCCGCTAGGGCACTTCTATGAACTGCTAGTCTGGCAGGATGCTGAGGCATCCGATGCAGTAGACCCAAGTATTTGGTCTTCCCTTTTAGGTGAGTAAGATTTGATTCTTTCGATCGATCTTGAAATGGTTTGTCTTATCATGTTTCCATATTTTCTCTGGATATCGTAGTCTATTAAGAATCGGTTGTGGTAGAGGGATGAGCTTCTAGTATGATTTATTTAGGGAATTTGTGAGACCCTACTAGTTTTTCTGGTGTAAATATGAGAGATTTGGGAGGGAGTGGCGATATTTTCTGCTTGGCATATTGTTGTGCCACCTTCTCTTATTATGCCAAGTCAGTCTACCTCTCTTTTTAGAATTCTGTATTGGTAGGATGATGGGATTCTTACCCGTCACCATTAGAATACATCATTGTTTCTTCCGGTGTAAAGTGATTAGTAAGTAATACTGGATCTGCATATCTTCTCATGGTTCGAGGCGGTAGTAGAGTCATGTTATTCTATGAGCTTGTTTCAGTTGTAAAAGGGTTTCTGGTAAATTGTCAGAGTTTCCTTCTTATTGGGAGGTTAAATTAGCATGGATGTTATTCCATTAAGCTCGATTAATGTCTATTTCTTCAATTGCGGTTCTTTGGCTAGCCTAACTTGAAAGTAATCTAGCTCTGGTAGCCAAGTAAATAAGAAAATGAGCTTCTTGAAGCCCTAATTATTCATATTCTCAGTTCATTGCCATCTATTCTTCTTCCGGCACTAGTGAGTTTGGGTGGTTAGTAGTCGCTTGTGATATTCTCTGTGTTGAGCCAGAGCGCGTGTCAAGGTAGTCGGGTAAGCACATTATTGTGTTTTAAAGCTACTAAGGGTAATAGAGGCGTCATTTGACCCCCTGAGTTGATCTTTCATGCGGTGGTTCTTATGACAAAGATATGGAGTTGTGAACTCGAGAGTTGTAGCTGTTTGGCAACTCGAGAGAGTAATTCGGTAGCTCAGGTCTGAGCCGCATTCTCTTTTTAGCTAAGTTTTCCTTAATCCAGCAAGTTGTGCGAGGATGACTATTTCTATTCAAATTAGTTGTATGAGTTTATGCTCTAAGTGGAGGAGTCTTCCTCCAGTTGATACTGAATCCCAATATTAAATCCCTAAGATGTTGTTCAAGCGTGAGCTAATTCTTAGCTCCATCGACTTTTTCTATATCGTAAAGTATATCGACGAGGTGATGTGTCCGCAGAAACATGTTAATCCATCCAGAGTTTCGTGTATCTTTGTTTCGAAAATGTAAAACTCTCCTCTCGTGATCGAGGAAGGATAATCTTAGTCAGAATAAGCTGGGCAATGGTGTTATGATATTATCCAGCTATGTTTTTATCCAAGAGTTTAATGTGTGTGTTATAATTCTGATTCTGTAATCATGAGATAATGTTCGTGGAGTAGTTTGTGAAAGTTCTCTTGTTATCTGTGTGAATCTTGCTTTAGACTTAGGCTCGTTCGAGGATGAACGAGAGTCTAAGTGGAGGAGAATGAAACGACCTCGATCAGTCGTTACGGGAGATAAGACTCCAATTTGCGTGCCAATAATTTTAAAATCTTCCTAAGGTCCATTGGCACTTATCTGTAAAATTTGAGCTAAATCAGACCTTGTTTGATAGGAATCGGAAGAAGGTTTCAGTTTTTATTGTCGATAAATATTAAATAGAGATTTTCGAGCTCGATTTTGGAGAATGAGCTCCGATTCGAAATCCGAAAGCGTCGTTAGGTTCGTATGATTATTTGTGACTTTTGAGATTTTTCGAAAGTGAATTTCGAGGTTGTTCGGCTAGTTTCCGCTAAAATGCCGAAAGTATAATAATTTGACCTTTTTCCATTTAATTTGCATATTGAGTTTCGGGAGTCCGGTTCAAGATCCGCTTTAGCAAGTATGTTACATATATTTTGTATAACTTACTTGAGAAATTTGAAATCATTTTGAATTTCATAGGGTTCAGTTTTAATTTTCGTCATGAAAAAAAAAAGAAAATATTAAGGAAAAAAAGGAAAAGGACAAAAATATATATATATATATATATATATATATATATATATATATATATATATATATATATATATATAGGCGGTGGGGATATAAATCCCGTAACTTAGCAAATTCTTGAGAAAAAACAGAAAAGGGAGATAACACAGTGATGGCAAAAAATTTAAGAAAATGAGAAAATGGAAAGGACAGGGAGCAGAAAAAAATAGAATTTTTACCCCAAAACATTCAGGTAATGATCTTAATGCATTATTTTACTTTATTACGTGTGTTTGAATATATTTTGACGGTAAAAATTTGGATATTAGACATCGTTTTAATAAGTTCAATTAATAGTTTAAGGGGTTAATTGGACCCTGATAATGGAATTGAGTATATATTCGTACTTAATGAGTTATGGACAACATATAAATGTAATTTATTTAGGATTTGGTTATGTGATTTTGAACCCTGTACATAGGCCTGGCCTACGTATTGCGTATGCGAATGGGGTATCAGTTTCCTAACCGGATTGCCCTAAGATATGAGGAATCAAGCCTTTAGCCTAATTTGATATATTTTCTGCTTATTGAACAAGAAGGATCGTTTTGCAGTGAATCCAAAGGATAAAGCGGTTGTTGAGCAGCTGTGCTAACTTTGTAACAAGGTAAGTGATTATATCCATTTCTTTGGAGGCCCTTGGCCTCGTGGATAATCTGCCACGTGTATATTATATGTTATGCCCTGTTGTTGATATTGCACTGAGCAAATGAGCATTGTACTCTGGTTTTGAGCATTGCATATACTTTCCGATAATCGATGAGAGTCCTGAGTCGGTGAAGGGTCATCATTGCATATACTTCCCGGTATTCGATGAGATTCCTGAGATAGTAAAGGGTCATTATTGCATATCCTTCCCGATAATCGATGAGAGTCCCGAGCCAGTGAAGGGTCATCATTGCATATACTTCCCGGTAATGGATGAGAGTCCCAAGCCGGTGAAAGGTCATCATTGCATATACTTCCCGGTAATCGATGAGAGTCCCAAGCCGGTGAAGGGTCATCATTGCATATATCTACTGGTAGATGATGAGAGTCTCGCATCGGAGATAGGTATCTGGAATATGTAACTGCATTGCTTCGTATCGCATTAATCCCTTCTCATTGCACCGCATACTTACTATTGTGTGTATTTTGTTGTCTTTTTTGTATACGGTATGTATACCATGTTGTGGACATATCTCAATTAGCCTATATATTTCTGGCTCGTATCTCGGGTTGCACGCCGCAACATTATAAATATATGGATCGGGTTGTACGCCGTAACAGTATAAATATATGGATTGGGTTACACGCCGCAACAATATAAATATATGGATCAGGCGGCAGTATAAATATATGGATCGGGTTGTACGCCGCTACAGTATAAGTATATGGATCGGGTTGCACACCGCAACAGTAGAAAATACAGATCGGGTTGCATGCAACAATATAAATATATGGATCGGGTTGCACGCCGTAACAGTATGTATTTCTTATTGTTGATATGTTCGGGATACCTATATGTTCTGTCTACCTTAAGTCCCTGGTTGTTTATGGTTCCATATGTGTTTCCAGTTATTATTTGGCTCTACATTTTTATAGTTTAAATAAGATGGATTTGGTTTACCTGTTTTTCTTCTCCCTGGCTAGCTATCCTATTCTTTGAGGTGGCTAGTCTGCCCCACTTATTGAGTCCTTTTGACTCAGCCTTGTTTATTGTTTGTTTTTGTTTATCTATTTCGTTTCGGCAGGTTCGCTCCAGGATTGAGTTCGACACGTTATGAAGGAGCGAAGACGACTTCAGCTGTCAAGGTGAGCCAGCTTTTATTCCAGATGGCCACCAGTTTTATGTTTACTATTTCAGTTGTATTCCCTTCAGGAGGTATCTGTATTCTTTTGTACTCTTAGATGTCTAGTCTGAATAACCCTAAATCTAGTATGTTGGGTAGTTAGCTTTAATTTTTTTTTTGTACAGCTTAGAGGTATCAGTATATCTGTGCTTTTTTTAAGTCTTATTCTTATTTATGGGTTTGATTTATATTCATTTTCCTAATTCAGTGGATAAGGGTTCGCCCGACGGGTCTAGGAGAGAATGTCGGGTACCCGTACGGTCAAGCTGAAAATTCGGGTTGTGTCACATTTCTAGTGATAATGATCATCACTTGTCACTCTAACTACTCTAAGTGGTCTTTTGTGGTGAAAGTTGATGAATTTATCACTCTTAAAACTATAATTGGTCACCTATAGTGATATTACCATCATAACTTGTCACTCTAACTACTCTATTTGGGAAAAAGTACGATGAAGATAGAAACAATTAATGACCGCGCTCGGAACGACTCATTAAATGTGACAAACATTAATTGGATGTTCGGAACCACTCGATGATGGATGTATCATTATTTCTCATCCTAACAAGTATAATTGGTCATTTCTAGTTATAATGATCATAACTTGTCACTCTTACAAGTATAGTGGGTCATTTCTAGCGATAATGATCATCACTTGTAACTCTAACAAGTATAATAGATCATTTCTACTGATAATGATCATCATTTCTCACTCTAATAAATATAATTGGTCATTTCTAGTGGTAATGATCATCACTTGTCACTCTTAGAAGTATAATTGATTATTTCTAGGGATAATAATCATCACTTGTCACTCTTACAAGTATAGTGGGTCATTTCTAGTCATAATGATCATCATTACTCACTCTAACAAGTATAATCGGTCACTTCTAGTGATAATGATCATCATTTCTCACTCTAACTACTCTAAGTGGTCTTTTATGGTGAAAGTTGATGAATTTATCACTCTTACAACTATAATTGGTCACTTATAGTGATATTATCATCATAATTTGTCACTCTAACAACTATAATTGTGAAACAATACGATGAACATAGAAATAATTAAAGACCGCGCTTGGAACTACTCATTAAATATGACAAACATCAATTGGATATAGGGGTGTGCAAAACCAAAACGGTACCGATAGCCGAACCGTTACCGCTACCGCTACCGATAAGCATAACGGTATCGATATAACGGTTATTGGTTCGGTAATGGTATTAATTTTCAATACTGATAAGATATCGGTACGGTAACGGTTTTTATATCTCTTTACCATTACGGTACCGATAACCGATAAGGTTTTTTTATTTATTATTAGTATATTAAGTCATTTAAACTCTTAATTTACAACATTAACTTATAGGTTAAACTTCAATTATTATTATTATTATCATTATTATTATTATTATTATTATTATTATTATTATTATTATTATTATTATTATTATTATTATTATTATTATTATTATTATTATTATTATTATTAGTGGTTATATGCCAATACTAATACACTTTAATTAATGAGTTCAACCTATTTTATAATTAATTTTGCTTTCTCGGATCATTGATCAGACTTTCTTATCTTTTCTTTTTCTATTTTATTATTTTGTGTTATCTTAGCATATTGTTAAGACTTGTTGATTGCACTTGTTTACTTAGTTTGTGTGGATGGTTTGTCTATTACTTTAGTGGTTATTCATATTAATTAAAAAATATTACCTTTTGACAACCATCCACCAAGAATTCACGCATTACTTCGGTGTACCAGTTACCGAACCGTTAAGAACCGATAACTGATAGCTTATTGGTACGGTATTGGTTTTACATAATTACATACCGTTAACCAATATACCGTTACCGATAAGCTCAAACCCGAATCGTACCGCCCCATGAACACCCCTAATTGGATGTTCGAAACAAGTATAATTTGTCATTTGTAGTGATAATGATCATCAATTCTCACTCTTACAAGTATAGTGGATCATTTCTAGTCATAATGATCATCATTTTTTCACTCTAACAAGTAGAATTGGTCATTTCTAGTTATAATGATCCTCATTTCTCACTCGAACAAGTATAATTGGTTATTTTCTAGTGATAATGATCACTTGTCACTCTTACAAGTATAGTTGGCCATTTCTAGTGATAATGATCATCACTTGTCACTCTTACAAGTATAATTGGTTATTTCTACTAATAATGATCATCATTTCTCACTCTAACAAGTATAATTGGTCATTTCTAGTGATAATGATCATAACTTACCATTCTTACAAGTATAGTGGGTCATTTCTAGTCATAATGATCATCATTTCTCACTCTAACAAGTATAATTGGTCATTTCTAGTGATAATGATTACAAGTATAATTGGTAATTTCTAGTGATAATGATCATCACTTGTCACTCTTACAAGTATAATTGGTCATTTCTACAGATAATGATCATCATTTCTCACTCTAACAAGTATAATTGGTCATTTCTAGTGATAAAGATCATCACTTGTAACTCTTACAAGTAAAGTGGGTCATTTCTAGTCATAATGATCATCAATTCTCACTCTAACTGGTCTTTTGTGGTGAAAGTTGATGAATTTATCACTCTTACAACTATAATTGGTCACTTATAGTGATATTATCATCATAATTTGTCACTCTAACTACTCTAATTGTGAAACAACACGTTGAACATAGAAACAATTAATGACCGCGCTCGGAACCACTCATTAAATATGATAAACATCAATTAGATGTTCGAAACAACCCTATGATGGATGGATAATCATTTGTGTTTCTAACAAGTATAATGAGTCATTTCTTATGGTTATCATCATAAGTTATCACTGTAAAAAGTATCGTGGGTAATTTTTAGTGAAAATAATCATCAGTTCTCACTCTAACTACTCTAATTGGAAAACAATATGATGAAGATAGCAACAATAAAACAACACACTCCGAACGACAGTTATTATGTGACAAACATCAATAAGTTGTTTGAAACAACGCTATGATAGATGATCATCACTTGTCACTCTTACAAGTATAGTTTGTCATTTCTATTGATAATGATAATCACTTGTCACTCTTACAAGTATAGTGGGTCATTTCTAGTTATAATGATCATTGTTTCTCACTCTAACAACTATAATTGGTCTTTTTAAGCGAAAATGATCATCATTTGTCACTTTTACAAGTATAGTGGGCCATTTCTAGTGATAATCATCATCATTTGTCAATATAACAAGTATAATTGGTCTTTTCTAGTTAAAATGATCATCATTTTTCACTCTAATCGGTAAATTTGGTCTTGTATAGTGATAATAACATTCATTTAATCATGGAACATACCGGTGCCGTTCCGAACATATACTTTAGTGTTGGAACACATGGTTTATATTCTGAACTAACTGTAAGATTTTATTAACTTTTCCAGCAATGGAGGATTAGAACAAGAAGTCGTTTGGAACATCATATTGTAATATCCTAAACGACAGTTGATGTGTTGCGAACTATAAGCAAATATGATGGTTTGGAGACACAATTTAATAATACTAATTAAATACCTTCATAATAATACTAATGGAGTAGAGATAACAATAGCATCTTGATAAACATTACAACTACTTAAACAATTAATATATAATAGCATCTTCATTATTATTTTGGCCAGCAACACCTCCACCGAAGTGGTTTTCTAAAAGCCTCCTCAATCCAGTCTAACTGCAATTGCATATGTTCAAGTTTTGTCTCAAGTGTTTGAATGGCCCTCTTGTTAATATCTGCCACCTCCTTAATGTCAACGATTTCAAAGCGCACGTCTAGCAGGAACCGACTTTTTTGGAGGTTGCCGGACTCGGTGGTACTTATTCCATGGATCGTTCAATGCATCAAGCACCATCTACATGCAAGTTGTTTTATTAAAAAAAAAAAAAAAAGAAACATCGTGGAGTTATGCTAAAAGAAATATATGCAGATTAGATTTAGAAATTATTTTAGGAAAAACTTTCTATATACATATATATGCACACACACATACACATAAAACCACAAAAAATACTTAGAAAATATGAAAAAATTGAGTACCTCAACTTGTTCTTCGTTGATGTAAAAAATGAAGGTAATACTAGGTAAATGCTATGACTATGAATTGTGAATTTAGTTCATCAAGGGGGTATTTATAGATGGTTTGTAGTGGCTTTTCATTTGAGGTGCCTTTTCAGTAGCCGAAGCAAATGAAGGACACATATTTACAAGTGTGAATGAGTTTTGACGTGACTGTTGCAACAACTTGTATTTTAGCCGTTTGATGTATTGGTATTTGAGCAACTGTTCATTGTAGCCGTTTGTGTCTTTCAAATTTTGAATGGCTTGTTCGGAACGTCACGTATACAAGTATAATATAGTATCCTTGACAAGATCTTCCAAACATCTTTTCAAAGGTAGTACTTGGTAAATGCTACGACTATGAATTGTGAACGAATATTAAGATTTTCTTGCATTATAGTGCCTTTACCGATGTTCCGAACGAATAAGGTTATCAAAGGCTCCCTCATGCTTGCACATGGAAAAAGAAGGACCTCACAAGCTTTCACATGGACTTCACATGCCTTGACATCGTTCGGAACATCACACTGTAATATCTTAAACAATTGTTGATGTGTTGCGGACAATAAGCAAATATATGCACAACATAAATTAAAAATGCAGTAAAAAAAATATGTGCACAACATTAATTAAAACTGTAGTAAAGCAAATATGCACACAATATAAATTATACAAGTAGGACGAAAAGTCCATTATACAATTCAAATAGAAATCCAAATAAACGAAAATTTTCAAACATTACAACGAGGACGAAGCTTCGTCCAATTCAGAAATTCAATTTGTAGGCTGACTTGTAGCTCTAGTTCCACTACGACCAACGGGGCATGTAGTTTTTTTGTAACCATATCTCTTGCAGTTGCCACATTTATTTTTCCAATTTGTAAGATGTTCCCCAATAGATAGAATCCGGTTAACCCTTCTCCTACCACGGTTGTTCGGCTTTGGGGGCAGAGGCACTTGATAAAGTATCTCTTAAGCAGGGACGACCCATGATTCTGCAGGAGGTACTTCATTGACAGGCTCTGCATAAGCAAGGATGTATGCTTGTGTTATGTAATATCCAAAAGTGTATTCATACACTTCTACTTTCATATTCATCACCATGCAACCCCCTAATTGCTGCCATAGCATGTACACAAGGTAACTTATCAAGATCAAACTTCCTACACGTATATGTCCTCTTATATAGATCAACTTCTGCCTCAAACCCTGGACTAATGATTTCGAAACCATAAGTTCCCTTCCTGTTGACAACTAGCATATCTCCCACTTCTTTATTCTTTCTTATTTTTATTTCAACGTCTGGGACGCATAAATTTGGGTGGTTGATTAACTTCATAGCCCTAGTGTGGAATTTTTCTGCAAAGTTCCTACCTATATCTTTCAAGAGGGCAGCAATAGGGTATTCTCTTTTCTCCTTCAGCATGGAATTAATGGACTCAGCTATTTTTGACGTCATAACTTCAAACATATTAAAAAGAATAATTAGTATAATAATTCAAAGATGTTCCTAACATAAAGCACACGTGCAGATATAGGAATAAGAAGTGCGGAACGTTCTTGATGTTCCTTACATTAAGCACAAGTTCAGAACGACAAGAAGACGTGCGGAACATCTGTAAAAAGTAAATATTCCTATAGAATGTTCTGCACATCAAGGATATGTTAGGAATGCCCGTGAGACGTTTGGAACATACGAAGCATGACTGTAATATGAGACCTTGTTATTATAGTTTACCTGTTTCCTGGGAATATAATCTGCTCCTTCTATGATAGCCAAAAATATTTTCAAGATAATCTGCTACCCTCCAATCAATAGTCCTGATCTCATTAATAGCACCAGTGAACTCCTCTACCCTGTATGCCTTTGCTGCAGTGTAGTATTTATGAACACTTATTCCAAACTGAAACTTTGATCAGATGTTTTCACCAAGGTGCCACATGCAAACTCCATAGTGTGCAGAAGGAAACATTTGGGCGACCATTTTGAGATGCTCGGATGCCTATCAGAAAAAATTCACAACTCTTCACTATCTGAAACTATGCTATGTAATTGTTCGAAAAAGTACTCATAATAGGCGTCACACTCTTTGTCTACAACACAAAAAACAACGTGACTCATTGCATCCTGAGCAACAGCAGAAAATAATACCCCTCCATACTCGCCAGACAAATGTGTACCGCCAACGGCTAGGACTTTTCTCACGTAAGTTAATCCCCTGATCCACGCTCCATAAGAGTGAAAAATATACAAGAACTTCCCTGTGCTAGAAAGCCTCAAATCTGTCTTGGTTCCTGGATTCTTACTCCTAACCATATAAGAATAAGCATCAAGAATTTCAATACCTTTCTCATGTGTTCCTCGTGTCAAAGCCTTTGCAAATTGACAGCCCCTAAGACACTTCCAGTAGCAATCCTTACAACCCAAATCGGTGTTAAGGGACTCCCTGACACTTTTGTGGTTGTACCTTTTCCCATTAAATATTTACCTTTCATAAACTCACCAATTATCTGGGCAGAGGCGTGTGAATTATGACTGGACTGATGTTGGACACCGCATGTGTGCAAATTATTGTAAACACTAATGTAGAACCTATCATTACTTTTATACCTCATTGCCCTTATCCACCATTTACATTTTACATCTAAACATCTAGCATTAAAATTTTTTGCAGTATTCTTCAATGCTTTATAATTAAAATGATATTTAACTGCTGCAACCTTCAATTGGGTGACCAGTTCTTTCTTATTGGCGAAAGTCATACCTTTTTCAAAACCTGTGCCATCGATGAAGTGAAATATCGGCTCGCTGTTTTGTGTTGGAAACATAGGGGTATACATGGCAGGATCTTCCTCTACATATTTTTCTTATGCTTCTTCTTCTTCTTCTTCATCATCTACATCTACGCCTCATCTGTCTTCTTCTACCCCTCCTCCTTTGTCTTCTTCTACTTCTTCATGTATGTCATCCAATCGCTGACTAAAATTATGGCCTGCACTATTTGGCATTTCTTGATCATTAGAACCAACACATTCGTCCGTCGTAGAAACCACAATTACCCTTAGAGTGGGCCTAGCACCATTATGATCAACATCAGCCATATAAAGGTATACATCATCATCATTTCTTATTGTAACGGGAGGAGTCTTTTGACTTGCGTCAACACTCAGCATTTAAATAATCCAAATATCCTTCGGATTGTCTCTTGTCCCCCAACTTCCGATGATTTTGTTAAGTAGAACATCATACGTAACATCTCTGGGCACAAGAATAGGTCTTGACTCTTTAACCTTCGGAACCCAAGCATAACATTTTGAATGCTCCACCCATTCACCTTGATAATTAACTCCTAATATAACCTCACCCATCGATGGTCACCTGCAATAAATTGGAATGACCAACTATTTGTATCAAATTGATAATATTTATACAATATGTTCCAAACCTTAATGTTGCTCGTTTAGAATATCGTATACTGACGTTCTGAACATCACGTTACAGTTTTTCATTGCTTAATGCAAGATGTTCCAAACAGTAACGTTGCTCGTTTGGAACATCGTATACAGACGTTCTGAACATAATGTTACAGTTTTTCATTGCTTAATGCAAGATGTTCCAAAACTGCTAATAGAATGCTCCGACATCCTAGTAGGATGTTCCGAACATCATATGTGAAAATTCTAATATTTACATACGACGAGTAAAATGCTACCAATATGTTTGGAATTACAGTTACGACCATAGGAACGTCAAAGTGATGTTTTGAATTTCGGCAAGCTGTTCGGAGGAACTAAATCCGTAACAACCTCGAATCAATAAAAAACAGCTAAAAACATGTTCTACAAGTTAGTACACTTACAGGAGATGACTGAATTGATACGATTACAATTAGAGGAACAAGATTTCCCCTTTAATGGATAAGAAACGACCAGTTTTGGAAAATTTAACGAAATGCCGTATAACCCAAATGTAGGTGGTCTCATATTGTATTGCCTAAAACTAGAGAGAATATTCAGTAAATAATATGGAGGACGAGATTATTTCGATTTATGAAAAGAAGCTCAGCAGTGTAGCTATGGTGGAATTTTGAGCGGGAATGGAATGGGAAAAAATGGAGGGAAAATGGGGGAGAGGAGAGAGGGAAGAAGCAGCGGGTAGATCTAGGTATAATGGCCAAATTTGGCAAAAAAAAAACTAGCTTTTATATATGGACTATTATGTAATGTACAAAACTTTGGGGTGAGATAGTTAGGTAGTTAGAATCTTTTAATACCATTTAGGATGAGAGGACTCTATACTACACAATTAAAACTTGAGCCTTTTTTCATTAAAAAACACTTGTAAAGTCCTGCCATGCCAATGCTCCAAGTAACTTGTTGGTTTTAAACTGTTAAAATTGGAAATTAAATTTGTCTTTTTAGTGTTCTTATTAATAGTTTTATTGTACTGGAACTTGTGCAGGTGAGTTTAAACAACTTTGATTTAGACTGGATTAAATATTATGTCTGAGTCTGTAGAACTGGAGAAGTACAGAGAATAGGAAAATCATTGGAATTTGCGATGTTGTTGATTATCTAGAGTTGCGAAATGGAATAGCCTATAAAAGTAGAATAAAATTTTTCTTTTTCATATATTAAGGAAATGAATAATATGCTTGTTGATTGCTCGATTCCATTCTTAATTTCTAGCCCATCCTATTTTATTACCTTCTCTATGTTGAAGGGGCTGTTTAGGAATGTAATTGGATGTAAGAATTATTATAATCAATTTATTTATTCTAAGCATCCTCCTCAAGATTCCTGATATTCTTGAAGGCAATTTGAGGATAACAAAGCTCTAAGAGATATGACTGCACAGAGTATAATAGGCCTTACTGTGAAAAATCATTTTTAAAGCGTTGTTCTATAAATTCTCTTACTAGGGCTAAGCCAGCAGTAAAATTTTTACTCTACTTCGTAATTGCTCTTCTTATATGGTAGCTTTTAAAAAATAGGCATGAGGTGGGAAGGGAGGTTGAGTTAAGGGACTACTGGCTTGGAGTAAATGTTCAGAAGTTACATGATTTCTTTGTTCTAAAGCTTATAATCACTTCTTCATATATTAATTCTTTCATGATGGTTTTTTCTCATTCATTCTAGGCCTTTTGTATGATACTTTGCTCACTTGCCTTAATATGCACTAGAAAAATGAACAATAAGGTAAGAGACTAACCTGTAATAAAATTATGTATTAATTTTAACAAGTTATTTTCATTCATCATTCTGATTGAGAATTTCCAGTTTGTAGAAATTGGTTGGAAAATTTTCATTTTATCATAATTGACATGGTTCATGTTGAAACCGTTTGTCATTGTATATACAACTCTTGCCTTCATCAAAAAAAAAAAAAAAAAGAACTGTATATACAACTCTTGGCTCTATTAAAGCTTTATAATTAGCACCTGATTGCTTTGAACTTTTTTCTTTCGGCAGTAGAAATTCAAACTTGACTATCACTATCATGTCTTTACATTTTCTTTACTTTAAGTGAAGACATATGCTAACATTAAGTGGAGATAGAAGCCGGACCTTACTTTATCCGGACCTGAAACACGTTTACCTCTTCATTAATATTTAAATTATTTTTACAGGTCAAAATAGTGCACAGTTAAGTTGGTAAAAGTTGCAATGTATCCACAAAAGGTTAGCATCTGCGGAGAACTACGAATACTTTAGGTCACACTGCTGAAAGGACGTTCAATCTTTTGACAAGTTGTTTAGCATTTTATCAAAGATTGAGTTGAATAACGTGATGTTTTAGGTTGGTTGTACTGTGTAGTGCGTGTATTAAATTAAGCATTCTCTTGCTCTAAACAACTTTTGATATGATAAGAGCACCAAATTTTTTTTTTTGGGCGAATTTTTGTAAAGAGGAGAGCATGTATTGCAATATGTGAAATTTTGTTTCCTGTCATCACCACAACTGAAGGAAAATCAAATACACTAAATCTGTTGGGCTCGATCATAGAACGGGTAGTGCCCCTCTAGTTACCCCTAAATGGTGGTGCAATACATAATACAAAATTGTGAAATGCGATAAAGTAATATATAACATTTCATAATCTGAAAAGCTTATATTTCGATAGAAAATATAATATTTGGTAGTTGATAACTGATAAAACTGATTTAACTGGGAAGTACATCTAAAAGATTACAAAATCCAATATAATTATTTATGATCATTTACTTGTGCATTTTTAATTCATTAATTGTATAAGCGTTAATTTGGATCATATAAAATGTTTAGGGGTATACTTCAGATTATTGCTTTGGTTACTAAACATGTATGATTTTTATATTTATATTTGTGTGTGTAGTACTCTATCTCTCATTTGACGAGAAAAGAGCATAATAAAATTGAAATTCTTCATAAAAGAAAATCAAACACCGGAAGCTATAATAAAACACAAATTAAACGGTTAATACACAAGAAATCCATAAGCAAAAGGAAACAACGGAGCTCAAGCCAAAATAAAAGGGTGTCGCCGGCCACTCAAACCGGATCTCAAACGAGCAGAAACAGTAGTACACTGACCCAAAAGAGACACGACACCAATAATCGAAGGAGGAGGAAGAGCAACGTCAGCGGCGTCACTACCACTCCCCAATCCCCCTTTTTCAGCTTTGGTTCAATTAACAACAACGACAGAAAAGAACGAAACTCAGGCGACGGGCTCCAGTGGTGGGGTCGTTTTGTTCTTCCTGTTTTGAACTCCCCAACCTCAATTTCCCCTGTTTCGAACCCCCCTATCCTGATTTCCCCTGTTTATGTTGTGGTGTGTGTATTATCCGATAGTTTGGATGTGGGGGTGCGTAGTGTGTGTTATTGTGTGTGGTTTTAGAGAGGGATGATGGGAGTGTATCTGTGTGTGTGTAATTTGTACTATGTATGGAGTGTAATGGAAGGAGTGAGTGTACTATGTATGTTGTAGAGAAAGAGAAAAGGGAATTCGTCTCCTGCTTATGGTTATGTGTATTTTTTTTGCAGCGTGTGTGCATATGGATCCACGTGTAGTGGGGTTTTTGCTTTTTCAGCTATGTATGGGTGTGTGTAGAAAAGAAAGAAGGGAGTTCATGCCTGTATCTTATTACTGATCTGTGCATTTTAAAAGTCCAGAAGACAATGCCGTTAGGATGAGGAATCAATTAAGCTATGGAGATTGCGGGAGAGATTTTAAGTCATTGAGGGATTTGATTTTAATTGAGAGATTGAGGGAGTGATAAGTGGAAAGGAAAATCATTTTGGAAATTTGTTTAAATAAAATAGGAGAAAAAGGAAAAATGTATAGTGTAATTGATGAACGTATCTAGACGAGCACTCGTCTAGATTCAAAGTGAAAAGATTCGAATTTCAAATAACAGTAGAAAATTATGAATAAAATAGGACTGAGATATTCTAATTGGACTAAGATTCAACTAAAGGTGCTGGAATAAAAATATAAGTATACGTATATTATATATAATAAAATGCACACATAAAAATGATCAGGGTCAAATCAAATTAATTAAGTATAAATAATTACAAATAAATACTAAATATTAAAATGCATTAATTTGCACAAGCCAACACAAATTTACACGTATCTAACAAAAATCCTAAATGATGCAAGGTACACTATATAATCACATATAAATATATAGTGCATAAATAGGGCATAATCACACTTAAATGCATTCCTTCTAATGCAAATTTTCTCAAACAATTAATATTGCATCTTTAGGTTAAATATAGCCATTTTTAGAAAAAGGAGGGAAAAAATTGGGTGTCAACAGCTGCCCCTCTTTGCCCGAGGATAATGAAAAGAATCTTCAGGCAAAGATAGTTGACGGAGTAGCCAATTTTGTCACGACAGAGAGTTTTTTTTGGGTTATATTTTGGTCGAACCCCAGTCTATGAGTTGCCTACATATCTTGGGTTTCACGAGAATCAGGCCGTGTGTAGTTCTAGAACGACATGTTGTCTGTGTGAGATGTTTATGGCGCACGATTTTGGATGTCAAGAGTAAACTTGTTAGAGAATGCAAAGTTTACATTCGTGTATGCTTTTCCTTTTGGTGAAATAAATGAAAAATAAAGCAAAGGTACTATCGAAGAGGAGATAACATCAATCGATTGAGCTTATAATCATCCTAGTTATGAAAATGTGGCGCGCTACACACCCATAAAGAGGAGCTTATATGTACATAGTTTCCACTTCATCTCGATAAATGAGTAGTCTCACCTTCAATATTGTCTTGACTGAGCTTGGAAATATTTGGGTAGTGAGTTTTAAAAATGCGCACGACTCAAATAGATGTGCACGATTAGGCACGAAAACACGCACGATTGACGCAGATAGGCTTGAATAGGCAAAGTAGGCATTAGTTGGAAGGAAATGCAAAATGACATCCTAATTCGCAATGAAGGATTAGGCAAATTATTTGTGAGGGCATGAAATGATCGGCTTTCAGGCGTTTCAGAATTCGACATAATAGGTATTTTTCAGGTAGGAAAAAGGCGTTATCGAAGTCGAGATAACATCGACAGACCGAGTGTGGTGAAATAGGCTTGTAAACGTGCTAATTATGAAGATGTGGTGCACGAAACACCCATAAAGAGGGGTTTACATGGGCATATTTTCCACTATAAATCGATAAAGGAGTCCTCTTGGCCTCAACATTGTCTTGAATGAACTAAGGAATATTGAGGAGTAAAGCACGATGAATATGCTCGATTCAAATAGATAGGAACGATTAGGAAGGAACACGGAGCTGGTACCTAATCGGAGAGGAAAGAATAGGTAGATAACTGGTGTGAGCATAGGATTGTGGCTTGGAGTGCTTTAGAACTTGGCAAAATAGGCAGGTTGCGGGTGTAGCAAGAGTACTATCTGTAGGATTAGGCTTCTTGAATTGGGCTTTAGGATGATTTTTTGGTATATATTTGAGGTTTTGTGGTTGCACAATTGGTAGTGATTTTGGGTGCAGGTGTGAGAGTATGGTGCAGGGGTTCGTCGAGAGATCGGGGAGTTCCTATAGTAAAATCGAGATAGATGCAATTTTGAGATAAAAATAAAGATAAAGTAAACTTCCCTATTGAGTTGAACTCTCCTTTGTCTGGTCCGCTTTCAGGTGCTTAGTGCTAAGGACTGTGTGCCTCTCCTATGGGGGATACCTATTTGCTAAGTACTTCTCGTCGGGAGGTAGTTGCTTTGTCGTGCTGAACTGTTGTTGGATCATTTTGCCAGTGCGACGTCGGATTGTGTGTCCATTGCTTTTCGCCATTTAAATGTGTGCTTGTCACTTCGGGCTGTATACTCCTTTTGTATTGAGCTGTGTATCTTTCCATGAAGGGTTGCCTATCATTCTTTCATTTTAGTTGCACACCCTTTGTCATGTTTTCCTTTAAACGGGTTGTCTACCTCTTAGGTTGTCTTCCTGGTACAATGTCAAAATTTGTATCGGGCTGTGTACCCTCCGCGGTGTCAGTTTCGACATCGGGCTGTGTACCCTCCGAAAAATTAAAATGACAAAATCGATGTCAGGCTTTGTACCCTCAGCTAATTTAGTTGACAAATCGATATCGGGTTGTGAACCCTCAATCGACGCTTCGGGCTGTGTACCCTCTATTAATTTAAATGACAAATCGATATCGGGCTATGTACCCTCAATCGACGCTTCGAGGTGTGTACCCTCAGCTAAATTAAATGACAAATCGATATCGGGCTGTGTACCCTCAATCGACGCTTTGGGTATTGTACCCTCAGCTAATTTAAAGGAAAAATCAATATCGGGCTGTGTACCCTCAATCGACACTTCGGGTTGTGTACCCTCAGCTAATTTAAATTACAAATCGATATCGGGCTGTGTACCCTCAATCGATGCTTCGGGCTGTGTACCCTCAGCTAATTTAAATGACAAATCGATATCGGGTTGTGTACCCTCAGCTAATTTAAATGACAAATCGATATCGGGCTGTGTACCCTCAATCGACGCTTAGGGCTGTGTACCCTCAGCTAAATTAAATGAAAAATCAACATCGGGTTGTGTACCCTCAGTCGACGCTTCGAGATGTGTACCCTCAGCTAATGAAAGTGTAAAATTCGACGTCGGGCTGTGTACCCTCAATCGATGCATCAAGAGTAAAGTGCAACAAGTAGAATATTATTGTTATGTTATGTGATGTGCTAAGGAGGCTATCACGTTGCTCTTGTAAAGACTTTTCTTGAAATATTTTAGGGGACCTTAAAAATTTCTGCGCCAGTATCAAATTTGCGTCTTTTGGGAATTTTTTAGGGGATCCTCAAAAATTCTGCCCCAGTTTATTGTCTATGACAGATCACCGAGAGAGGGTGATTGCATTGCACTGAACACCAAGGTATTGACTAGAGTCTGCATTCATCCTTTAGTATGACGGTCGGATGTATTGATGACTATGAGTATGTGGATATTTTGCATACTCAGACTGGGGTTTTATATTTGGATTTTGTTAAATTTTTAGAAATCCCAAAATTTTATTTGTCTTAGGTTGTGCTTTCGAAAGTAATGGAGCTAACTCTGATGGATAGGCCTTTGTAGAAAGTGTGTTTGTGGTTTGGGAGTTAGAGTTTCCCTTTGTTGGTTTTTGTTGCACTATCGTCTTGCTTTGGTCGATCAGACTCTGAACTTTGTGTTTCAGTGTTGGATGTCTTGCAGTGTCATGGCATGGAATGATTGAGTGATGAGTGTAGGTCTTGTTGGATCGAATTTTAGGAACGGGTATCTAAGGAATAGTTTGTATGTTGGTTGCAATGTAATTTGATTGCTCTAAAGGAATAAAAGCGTGAGGTTTTGTCTTTTTGGTATGTCTTTGATTGTATTGAGCCTGATAGGGTTGTAGTTGGAAGTCTTGACGGAGGAGGGTTGTTTATTATGTAAGTTGGGGTGTAACATCTTTCGACTAAGCCAAAGGAATAAAGATGTGAGGTTTGTGAGCTTGGTCGTATAGTTATCGGATTTCTTTGTTGCGACTCTCGTGTGAGTATAATACAGTTTGTACGGTATTGGGATTGTCTGAATAGTCTTGGTGTCATATGCTGATGGTTCAAAGTGACTTTGTTGTAGGAGAAAATGTTTTCAGTTCGGCTTGCCATTTAGGCTTTTCGAATGCAGATTCTTGACCGATTTCGGTGTTCAAGCACAAGGCAACCTTAACAAAGTGGTGAAATGCACAAAATAGTGTGGGCATGTTAGCAAAGACTTGAAGCAAAATAACACATGATTTTAAGAGAAAGCCTAGACCACGGATGACGAATTAGCGCTTGAATTTGGAAGTTGTGATAGAGCACATGGGTATCAAATGAGATTGCCCAAGTTCTTTTTGTAGCAGCCAAGGCAAGGATTTTGGCCAAACGGCCGACACTTGTTTAAGTGGGAGATAAGGAGTTGAATATTAATGAAAGGTGATAAAGACATTGTGTAAGGGACATTGTGTTGTGTAACGAAAAGGGATGTTGGCTTTTATCGAATACCAGGACCTTGAGTGCATTTGTCATTCTTCCTTGCAAATTTGTCTGTCATGATGGCTATGTGTCCTCGAAGAGATACTTAGCGTCTTTCATACTTTTCAACCAATTGCTGCAATATAGTCCTTGCACCAACTTTCTATGTTGGGTAATATCTTATTGCTAAGCTGTAGAATTCAATGTAGGTTGGCTATGTATCATGTGTATTCTTAGATTGTTGCGTCTTGTTGTGGCTGTCGTCATAAGAATTCACATAATTTTGTAAATGCCTCAAACATGCCTCCAAATGCTCCAGTGGTCTTCATGTTGGTCATATAATGATGGCTTTGTCATTGTGTTTTTATCTCTCCTTTGCAAGTTGAATCGGCTTGCTTGTTTTGGTCATTGTGCACAAGTATTTGCTACACCTCTGCCTTTCCAATACTATCTTTCACTTATCCTTTGACCGCTAGGAACAATTCGGAAGGTGTTTTGGATCACAAAGTATTGCAGGTGGTGTGACCGTATAGACTAGAGCAACAAAGATGATCCTTGGATATTGGTTTCGAAAGGTTTCGAGGTGAGCCACGTGTTCCTTTGGGTTTGACCAACATTTCTCTTGCTTTGTCAATTCTTCTCTCCATGTTCATAGTGCTCTCCGGAACAATTGAGGTACTTGGGCAATAAGCGCGACAGTTTCCAATCTCACGAACAATTGAATGCGGTATTCGGCCAGTGGAGTGTAGTTTCTTTTCAGCCTTTGGTTTACATCAAGGCGAGGCCTAGGAGGGTATGGTAGTGTATTTTGGTAGGTGGGTAGAGTGTTTTGCTGGTATGGTGGACGATTTAGTGTCAGGATATAGAATATAGGTCGAGTGGGCTGAGTGTTTTGTAAACTGGATAATCAGGTGGTATATGAGGGTAGAGATAAAATGGTGGTGCTGTTTGATAATAGCTGTTGAAGGTAGGGTCTTGAATGGTTGCGGCGATAGAGACTTCATCTTTCTTCTTTTGAGAAGGCTCACATTTCCAGACTGGATGATTTATTAGTAGCTTGTAGTGTAGTAGAGAGAGGAGAGAGCTGGTGGGAATTGCTGTGGAAACTTCTTTATTACAGAAAATTCCTGACAAATGCACTTGCTTAACCATGTCTTTTGCCTTGGTATTCAACTCGAGCCAACCCTTTGGGTAATAGACTTTGAGATTGGTAGTGAGTCAGATATAGTTTGGACATGCGAAAGATTTTAGATACCAGGATTTGGGCATAAAGTGGGGAGAGGAGGTGCCTCGGTAGGAGATTTGAATTTGGAGGAGAGATTCCTTAGGTAGAAAGAGACTCAGAACAACATATGAATTCATGCAATGCACACATATCATACAAGAAATGCATCCTACAATGTGAAAGACGGTTTTACGCACGATGATTTTGGAAAGCGGTTTGTGCCACATGTATCATTTCGCTTGCTAACAAAATGCGGAGCCTAAAAGATAATATTGCATTTATTAGACTTTTATTACATTGGCTGATATTGAAATAGTTAAAAGGTGGAAAACATTACTAGAGGGTTAGATCATCGCCAGGTGAACATCTTTTATGCTGATCCTTCCCCAGAAAATTCTTCTTCTTCTTCTTCCTCGGACAAGCTTGCCTCTGATGAGTATCCTTGAAAGATGATATTGTCTGAATCAGTTAAGAGCCGGGATATGTCAAATGTGAAGTTCTTCAACATCTCCCAAGCCTTTCTTCCTTTCTTTTCTATTCCTTTGTTTGCCACAAAGTTCATTCCCTCACTAGCCCATACGCCGATAGACTCTATGCGCTTTGTCAGGAGTTCTACCTTACTACGCCATTTGCCTTTTTCTTCGTTCTTTGCTTCGACCAAACTTTGCTTCTTTGCTAGTTTCCCTTGTGCTCTTGCCGGTTGTTTGCTTAACTTTTTGTTCTCGGATTCTAACTTATCAGCATTCCTTTTTCTTTTTGTTGTTGCACTTGGTTGAATTGCTCTTGCTATGTCTTTCCTAAGCCAGTCTGGGTAATCTTCATCATAGCCAGCGTCAATTCTGTCTCATCCAATAGTCTCGATTCCCATTTGTTGCCTTCCTTTTCAAAGTTCCATTATCGTGTCTTTAAACGGGATCACTCCTCCGAGAATATTTGCTTTGAAACTTCTGATGTCTGCAATTTGGGGTACAGTCTGCTTTCTCCCTGCTTGTCTGAGTGTCCTTAAAGAAGTGTATGGATAAACTACTATAAAGCCCACTAAGATGAGAAATGAGTCTCTTTCGGACCGTGTGATTACTGTTATGCTGGGAAAGTAATCAAACATCCATTGAATATTTTTAGGTGTCAATTGACAGAACATGTGGTGCCAACCGTTGGCGGTTGTTGGTTTGTCCCATTTCCCGAAAATGCATGGTATGAGTCAAGATGTAGTTTTCTTTTGGTATGAAATGGAAAGTTTGGTCCGTGCTAGCCATCCTTTGCAAATGCTCCATCAGCCAAATTTGTAAAAGCAAATTGCAACCTTCAAAGAAACCAGCGCCCTTCCTGCATCTTTCTAAAGCTCGGTACATTTCTGCAACAATCATCGGTACCAAAGTGTATTTCTTATTAATGACTTTGAGTAAGGCATCAGAAATTGTGACCATGCAAACATCAACTCGTCCTTTGTGTTGTGGAAACACGACAATCCCTAAAAATCTGGTGACAAAAGCAAGTACCCTTCGCGCTTGCCAATCTTCCTGGTTGATGTTGAAATAATCTTCGGATTCTTGAAATGCTTCTCCATACCAAAATTTGATGTAGAGGGAAGTCAGAGAAATTCCCGACTGCCTTATACTGTCTGTGCATAACTCGGGTTTAAACCCTACCATTTCGAAGAACTCTTCGGGTGCAACGTTCTTAGGCATCAAAACTTCTTCATTTTCAAACGGTAATTGAGTTAACCCCCCTATTTCCTCCAGTAATGGTGTCAACTCTACATTCCCAAAGTGAAAAAATGCTCGGTCTGCATCCTAATAGTGCACTGCTGCTTCTATCATCCATTCCACTGCAGTGTGCTCCATTAGTGAAATCATATTCCCCAACACCACTCAAACTTGGTCTTGTTGATCTATGCTTAGGTTTCCCTACCAAACACTGAGTAACTGAGGGATTTCAGTAACCATGTCAAATGTTATATTGGCCATGATCCTTTTGCAAAAGGTGAAGGATGATAGGAGAAGGGGAGGAGAAAATGCCAAAAGTTCACTTTATAGTGAACAAATGATCAACGTATGGCACAAACTTTTGAAAAAAATGCAACAGTGAATATGAAGAGATGTGTCGTTGTGGGTTGAGAACCATTTAGACGGATATTGCTAATGGACTTTTGACATGCCAAGGATGTCAAGTCTTTGTATGATGCTTAAAGGATAAACGTGCGTTATGTGTCATCCCATCTATCGAGCGGTCATTTCTGCTTCGCAATGGGCTTTTAATGCCTCTTCAGTTACCATTTAAGCCTTTGAATAGCATTGAATACATAATGATTCCAATCCTTTGGGAATAAACGGTCGTTTCTTATTCAATTTGGACTTTTAATGCCTCTTAGATAACCTTCGTGCCTTGGAATGGCATTGAATACAGAATAATTCGACTGTTTATGAGTAAACAATCATTTCTGATTCAATTTGGGCTTTTAATGCCTCTTAGGTTACCTATGTGCTTTTGAATGGCATTGAATACAGAATAATTTCGACTATCTATGAACAAACAATTATTTTTTATTCAATTTGGGCTTTTGACGCCTCTTACGTAACCTTTGTGTCTTTGAATGACTTTGAATTCAGAATAATGCCAATAAATAGTCCATATTTTGCACGTTCAACTCTTTAAGCAAATGCGAATAAAGCATGTTCAACGCTCTTTGGGGGTTAAAAACTCGTTCGAATTGTTGAATAAGTTGGCCTATCGGACTTGAGAACAGGTCAACTAGTGACATGTCATGATGCATGATTCCTAATGTCGCTACAAAGGAATGGAGTTTGCTAGACCGGGTTTTATTATCCTCCCAAGTGGACGGCTCGGGAGCGGGAACTTCTCGGACCAAATAGGTTTCGAGTCGTTCCGCCTAAAGGAATTTTTATGTGAGGGAATAGGTGGTTGTAACCACCGTGTTATCAACGCACGATCTAGAAAGTTGCAAGGAGTGGCGGAAGGTATGCATGGACGAGTAAAAAATGTACGAGTTTTGAAAGAAATGCGCAAGTTTGAAAGAAATGCACATGTTCCCTAAAAATGTTTAAGTGCTGTAAATATGCAGATATAGAAATATTTCACAATATAAGTTTTAAAAAGGATAACAAAATAAATACACATTAGTTTTGAAAAATAGAATTGAAAAACTAGACAATATTGAATTAAGTAAAATTGTTTAAAAGAAAAGAATTTATCAATTTTATGGAAAATATGCACAATTTGAAGTATTTCAAAAAATAATTTTAAAGGGAGAAGTAAAAGGAAAACGAAACAAAAAGTTAGTTTAAAAAAAAGGATAATAGAAACTAGACAATAAAGAAATTACAAAAAGAATTATGACGTGAAATTGTTTTAAAAAGATTTTGCAAAATTTATGAAATTTGAAAATAGTTGAAGTGTGAGAAGTGTTGTAAGAATCTTCCAAGAGTAGGTTTAGACCAGGTTCTCCTAAATGGACTGTTTGGAAGTGAAAAGGTTTGGAACCGTCGGCTGTACCACGGAATCAACCTATCCCAAAACTTTTTTAAAGGTGTGTTTAGGAGTGAGAACGGCTTTCAAACCAACGCAACTTTCTTTCAAATATAGCGCACGAGTAAACATTGCCAAAGTGGCGGATATGATGAAAAATGATAGACAAAACAAAATACCAATAAATTAAAGAAAATGCCAATGAAACAGAAAGTTAAGCTTAGAACCTGCAA
The DNA here is from genome assembly GCA_037355625.1 of Petunia x hybrida. Taxonomy (NCBI): domain Eukaryota; kingdom Viridiplantae; phylum Streptophyta; class Magnoliopsida; order Solanales; family Solanaceae; genus Petunia; species Petunia x hybrida. The sequence goes on along the minus strand of JBBBVM010000018.1, from coordinate 5,128,717 downwards.
AATGAAAAACGAAGAAATTTTAGTTTCGAGAAATAAAAAGAAAATAAATGCAAAGAATCCCAATTATAAGTCTGTTATGGTTAGAACCTTAAAAAATCCCTAGAGGAGTCGCCATTCTGTTGCATCCTATTTTTACCAAAACCGGTTAAAGTTCGAAAAAGGGCTCGACTTATTGGGTAACTCACGTGTAAAGAGTTGAAGTCGCCACCTAACATATTTTTTAACTAGGCGTATTAGGGCAACTATTTTATTTCTAGCTAATTTTATAAGTAACTTCGAAAACTTAGTCTACGAACAAGAATTTCTAGGTAAGAGGTTCAAGTTAACTCGAGAGGAAGGGGTTAGGCACCTCTCAAGCTCCACCAAATGTGGTTACCGGCCGGACATATAATTGGGATATAAACAAGTAAATAAGCAAATAGACTAACTAACTAAAAATGATTCAAATAATATGCGTATAATATGTGAAATTAGACAAAAGATATGAATTTGCTAATTGGCTTCTTCTTGGAGAACTACATCTTGCAAAATAAAATCAAGTAGTTAATAATTCGAAACAAATTAGTAATGACAAATTTAAAAGAATGCAAACAACAAATTGAATTTAAAGGAATTTCAAAGCGTCATCTTGAGAGTATATATCCATATGTGCCTCGCAAAAAAGCAAATGAAATTAAGTTAGTAAATAATAATAATAATAATAATAATAACAACAATAATAATAATAATAATAATAATGAAAATAATGAAAATGATAGTAATAATAATAATAATAATAATAATAATAATAATAATAATAAAAAGATTTTTCTTCTCGTTGTTCTCTTTCAAAAAGGAACGTTGTCTCTCATCCAATTTTACCTCGCAAAAATATAAGGAAAATGAGTTAGTAAATGATAATAATAATAATAATGAAACTAATGAAAATGATAATAATAATAATAATAATAATAATAATAATAATAATAATAATAATAATAATAATAATAATAATAACAACTTAAACTAAAGGGGAAAGAGATTTTATAAAAGTGTAGGCTCAGAATATGTATTGCCTCAAGCAGAGGTTAGGGATGTTGGTACGGCTGCAAACATGCCGGCCGGCCGTGTTGCCATGCCAAGTACCTTTGATCCCACCACTCCACTATCGCTTACTTTGTAAAGTGATATGCATCGTCACCGCCTATTTGTTTTTAGGGACTCGGGGAGTGTAACAGGACTGATTTTAGGCCTCCAAACGTCATTGGCCTTGTAGTATCTGTTCAAATCAGTCCGTAGGCCTCAATATATGTATATATATTTTTCATTGGCCTGCAAATAGTGTAATATCTGCTCAAATATCTGTTGTATAGTATCTGCTCAATATCAATAAAATCAATTCGCTGTCAAACCAATTTGCCATCAAACCAATTTGTTGTCAAACCTTAAAGGCTAAGTGCAGTATTCTGTTCTTCTGATAGACCAGGGGAACCAGCCAAAAATGCCAAAAGGTCAAAACATATCCTAGTTGAAACAAAAGTCAACTAAGGACCAAAGCAGCAACATTATCGCTGGTCAAAAGCAAGCAAGATTTCGGTGAGGCAGTGGTAATAACAGCCGGTGATGCAAACGATTGAGACCCACATCAAAATTTCTACAGCTTCGCAAACAAAATGGTTAGTACACAAGAAATCCATAAGCAAAAGGAAACTACAACGGAGCTCAAGCCAAAATAAAAGGGTGTCGCCGGCACCTCAAACTGGATCTCCGATGAGCAGAAACAGTAGTACAGTAACCCCAAAGAGACACGACACCAAAAATCGAAAGAGGAGGAAGACGAGCAATGTCAGCGGAGTCGCTACCACTCCCCAATCCCCCTTTTTCGACTTTGGTTCAATTAACAGCAACGACAGAAAAGAACAAAACTCTGGCGATGGGCTCCAGTGGTGGGGTCATTTTGTTCTTCCTGTTTTGAACTCCCCAACCTCGATTTCCCCTGTTTTGAATCCCCCTATCTCGATTTCCCCTGTTTCTGTTGTGGTGTGTGTATTATCCGATAGTTTAGATATTGGGGTGGTGTAGTATGTGTTATTCCGTGTGGTTTTGGAGAGGGATAATGGGAGTGTATCTGTGTGTGTAATTTGTACTGTGTATGGAGTGTAATGGAAGGAGTGAGTGTACTATGTAGTAGAGAAAGAGAAAAGGGAATTTGTCTCCTGCTGATGGTTATGTGTATTTTTTTGCAGCGTGTGTGCATATGGATCCATGTGTGGGGGTTTTTGCTTTTTTAGTTGTGTATGGGTGTGTGCAGAAGTGAAGGAAGGGAGTTCATTCATGTATCTTACTACTGATCTGTGCATTTTAAAAGTCCAGAAGACAATGTCGTTAAGATGAGGAATCAATTAAGCTATGGAGATTGCGGGAGAGATTTTAGGTCATTGAGGGATTTGATTTTAATTGAGAGATTGAGGGAGTGATAGGTGGAACGGAAAATCATTTTGGAAATTTGTTTAAATAAAATAAGAGAAAAAGGAAAAAGGTATACTGTAATTGATGAACGTATCTAGACAAGCACTCGTCAAGATTCAAAGTGCAAAGATTCGAATTTCAAATAATTGTGAAAAATTATGAATAAAATAGACTGGGATATTCTAATTGGACTAAGATTCAACTAAAGGTGCTGAAATAAAAATATAAGTATACATATATTATACATAATTAAATGCGCACATAAAAATGATTAGGGTCAAATCAAATTAATTAGGTATAAATAATTACAAATAAATACTAAATATTAAAATGCATTAATTTGCACAAGCCAACACAAATTGACACGTATTTAACAAACATCCTAAATGATGCAAGGTACACTATATAATCACATTTAAATATATAGTGTATAAATAGGGCATAATCACACGTAAATACATGCCTCCCAATGCAAATTTGCTCAAAAAATTAATATTGCATCTTTAGGTTAAAGATAGCCATTTTTAGAAAAAGGAGGGACAAAATTGGGTGTCAACAATTGATTGGTCGAATAGTTGCTTGTTGTGCTGCTATCTTATCAAGATCTAAATCTCCATTAGCATTCCAAAGTTCTACAATGAGTTCTGCAATAATTTCTCGCCGTATTGCTGCCTTTCCTTCCGCAAACTTTTCCTCCATTTGTTCCATCACCTCATGCATGTTTTTCTCTTGATCATTTGTAGCACTTGAAGATGGTTGAAAATGTCCCACTTTTTTTTTTTTGCAAAGATATTTTTGTAACCCCTCGTCCTTACAATATTAGACATCCAGGATGTTCAGGTCCCATAACCAATGTGAATACATCGACAGGCTCATTGTCATCTTCACTTTGTTGAGTTTGAATTTCCTCCATCTCAGCCTATAAAAAAATTCAAGACGACGAAATTCAAGTTAAAAAAACTACGTCAAAATAATTTACCACAATAATATTGCTTTCAGATAAGTTCGCACAATTTTACTAGTTGTATCTTCATTAGAGTCCTTGTATGATCGAGCGGGTTTCCTTTCTCTTGTTTTCATAAAGATCTCATTGAATGTTACAACATCAAACTTTCCCTCCTCATTTTCCTAGTTAAATGAAAGCGGATATCAAATATCTTTTTGTAAGTAAAAATTTTCATGTATAATGATAAAAAGAGAACATACCAAACCTAAGCGAACTACAGCAAAACTTGTTTTGCCAACACTGTGTGGATTCTTCAGCTTTTTTGGATTCTAAATATTGGTCTTGGAGCTTTTCTACCCAAAAAAAAGAAAAAAAAAAGAGGTGATAAATACACAGCTTGCACGGTTAATAAAACTATATGGATACATTATACTGCCCTGACCTACTTAATACTGATAACACACTGAAAAAAGGTTCTTCAGTATATTATACAAGTTATATCTTTAACGACAGTGCAAAACAATTATATTTTCAAGAACTTGTACTGGCAGCAAAGGAAAAAAAATAAAGAAAGATGTATATATCAAGAAAGGAGAAGGAAGAAACTAAGTGCTCAACTTACCTGAACCTTATATGAGTTCTAATATTTCAGGAGTTCTTCAAAAACAAAAAAAAAACTCTGAAACATCTTAGGGCCTATTTTCCTGTCGCGTTGCATCGTTATTATAAGCAGTAAAGTGATTCTTTTTCAGAATATACTTGTACCTTCTCCAGGCATAACCAATTGATTCCAATGACCATTTTTTTGCAACATCAGGAACATCATATTTCGTCTACAATTAGTTTAAACAGGTGAGCGCATAAAGTCAAAACTAATTTCAAGCGAAGATTAAGCAATGGGAACTTCAAACCTTGGTATATTCCCACAAATCATCTTTGGTATCCATCTTTTTTCAATCAGTTATATCCATAGGACAAAAGGTAGGATTCCTTGCCAATGTACCGAGGAAGCTGCTAAACTCTGTTACATCATTAGGAGTAGGACCAACAGGTTGATCCTTCTCATTCAACACAATCAGTTTATGCTTATTCCGTGTATTTACATGTTTCATTTGTGTTCGACCTCTCTATTTTTTCTTAGTAGAAGGACCTACAATAGTACCAAATAAAAAGGCCACAAAATCACTATATAGATCACTATGCCAGATTCCAAATACTATTAGTTGAATCACTATACTTCATATAAAAAAAATAGTAATAGAAAATTAGGTAAGCATGATAAGATGATTCAACTGATAAGTAAAATTCATATGTTCTTACCTTGTTCTTCACATTCTTCATTTGAAGTAGGCAGAGAATCCTATTGCACCTGTTCCTCTATTGTCCGTACCTGGATTCCTACCTCTTCCTCTACCAGTCGGGTATACATTCCTACCTCTAGATGTGGTAGTGTTTGTAGCTGCTCTTCAATAGTATTTGACAGATGCTCTTTAGTTCCTCTAGTGTTAAAGCTAGCTGGAACATATTTTCTTTTGGTCAACAATAAATTTTTTTCTCTTTTCCAAATAGCGCATGGTTTCTGCATTAATGTAGGTTGAGTTCTTTCCTTTTCTCTTCGATTTTCAAGACCCTTCCTGATTCATGAGTGTCAAAGTCTATGTTAAGTAAATAAAAATATAATCAAAGGGATGCAGGATAATGGAGAACCAAAGAAACAACAGTTCACATCCAAGAGCTCATTTGAGAAGCAGAAATAAAATATTGTATCTGTACATCAGCTGTTAATTTAAATGGAGTTGCAGTTACTTCACTTGGTCTATTTTCCATTATTAGAATACCGATGTACGCTCACTGTTTTGTTGGACCAAAAAACCCTATATTCAGTTCTCTATGATACTGAAGAAGATGTGTTCATCCCATTATGACTATTAGAAGCAAGATAAGGGCATACTCAGATTACCAATCTCAAGGTTGGAGGAAGGAGAAGGGTTACTGAATTCCCCCTTTATCAAATTCTATCCCTAGTACAACACGCAGAAGTAAATTATTGATATATAAAGCTTTGCAATGTAGGAGAAAGAAAGCTAATTACTTCTTCCAGACGACTAAGGTTGATTTATCATAATAATAAACAGATTTGTGATTAATTATAAGGCACCGTTAGTAAGTCAGTATATACTAGTGCTATTCCTTTAACTGTGTATGCTATAGATGTAGCTAGGAGTATCAATCATTTTCTTGTGGTCATTTTAAAGTGCAACGAGGCAGATATGACTAAATTACAGACCAACCACTACTTCCAAAAGAGCTCAAGAAAATTTGGCCTCGAAGAATTCATATGTCCAAGTTCTGGAAAGTGAACTGAAGCAAGTTAAGGAAATAGACAGAAGGATTGAGAAAATTGAGAAGTTAAGATTTGAGACTGATTTCCTGGATAAAGACTTATTTTGTTGCATTCACTGAAAGAAGACTTTGGGGAAGGTAAAAAAAGAATAACTTCCACAAAAAGAAAGAGTTTTCAGATGATGGCTTCAACGGACATCTTCAGGAAGGAGCTCCAACGCATCAGCTCGGCTAAAGAAAAAAGGAAACAAGGCAGACTCGACAATTCATAACCTCAACGCGAAGCTTCTGAAGGTAAAAACCAAATTAGAAGTAGTATCGGACAATGAAGAAAAAGCAAGCTGAGAAAAAAATGGTGATTGCCATGAGGAAGTTGCAAAAGTCATGGAAGAAATACAGAAATCAGAATCTGAAACAGACTCGGTCGAGGAATGATGGGAAGCAGCGATAAAAGAACTTGAAACCAATAAATCATCGAAAGCTACTATTCTAAACAATTTAAAAGGACTTGTTGAGATTACTATAAAAAATATAGTTGGCAAAGTGGGGGGAGATGAATGAAAAGGACCAGGAACAATCTCAGAACAATTTACGCAATGACTGAATAACCAACGAGACCACAGTATTGACTGAAAAAATACAACAGACAGAACAACAAATGAGACTAAAAAAATGTAGGCTAGAAATGCAAAATTACAAGCATAACACAAACCTTTAGGCTGACTGGGACAAAGGTTGAAGGGAAACTTTAACAGGGTACACCAAGAAGAAGTTTGAAACTACAAAGGACAGAAAAGCGCTAGAAACAATAATCATAAAAGAAAGGAGCAAAAGAAAAGCAATAGCAAAGTAAAAAACTGAACTTACTCTTTCCTTTTTGTTAGAAAAGCAGTCCAACACAGCTAGACAATCCAACTTTAGGAAAAGAAAGCAGTGCAGTACAGTAGGATAACTTTAGCTTTAGGAAAAAAAAGCAGTGCAATACAGGTAAAAGGATTCGCTTGAAAAAACTGCAAGAAAAAAATTAACTTAGACCCACATATAATTAAGAAAAGGGCAATCAAAGTAAACAAATTCAATAAAAATGACCTCAAAAAATTGAATTTATTACTCAAACTGAGAATGTCATTTATTACTCAAAAAGAAAAACAAGTTCTTTCTTCAATCATCAGCCTCTATCCAATCTCCGTCAGTATCATCAAAGTCATCCTCCTCTTCTGATGTTTCCATGGTTGCATCTCCATGCATATCAATAACATTATAAGGTACATCTTCCCCCGACCATCTAATGTCAATATTTGTTAATCTTTCTGATAAACCAATGATGTCATTATTAAACTCCCTCCAGAATGTGTCTTTAATATTAGGATACTCATCTTCCTCCAAATCACACAAATAAATAGGGAGTTTATTCCTCGCATAATAAACATCTTTTTCACTTGGATCCTCCATATAGAAAATTTGATGCACTTGAGATGCAAATACAAAAGAGTCATTAACGATGTATAATCTATTGAAGTATACCCGAGTTAACCCATATTCATCAATTTGGTTATGATACCAATCACATCCAAAAAATACAACACTAAAATAACCATAATAATCAACGTCAATATATCTTGAATAGCTCCATAATAGATAACCTCTCCATCTGGAATTTTTGTCCCGAGCACTAGCAAAACTATCGGTTGTTGCCAACAAAGTCACTCCATAATTTTGAGTCTTGCATGAGGCATTCCTTCCCATCGTATGAAAACGATATCCATTGATGAAATATCCCGTATATCTTTTGGCTATCGTATTAGGCCTTTTAGATAACCATTGTATATACTTGGGCACTTTAAGGTTTTTAACTTCCTCTTTAAACTAGTTGCCAAATTCTCGACTATGAGTCTGTGCTCTTACCCATGCATTTGAGCTGGTACGACTATCGACTATGTTCTTATGTTCCCTGTAAGCACGAATTTTAGAAAGAAATCATTAGGCCTTTATGAATGAAATTTAAACTATCTTATTCCGCAAAATTAATAAAAGTGACAACTATAAAATATCTCTTACTTGATAAAAATCTCCACTTGTTCATCTCCCGTGTTAAACAGAATATAACGATGTGCTTCAAAAGATAACTGTGAGTCCAATCTCAAAAGCCTTGATTCTCTTTCTTTTCTTACTCCTGATTGGACAGCCTATCTTTGGGAATATTGGAGGCAAATCATCAATCTCTGTCTCAATGCCCTCATCGTCTTCACTTTGGTATATATTGAATCTGGTCTTCACCCCATCATGCACGTATCTCGAAGAAAATATCAAGCATTCTTCAACCAAAAACCCCTCTGATATTGATGTTTCTAGATAAGTTCTATTACGAACAAATCCTTTATATATACACAAGTTTCGCTCAATGGGATACATGTGGCGAAGATGAACTGGACCCCAAGTTTAATTTCGTTTACTAAATGGATAGGCAAATGGGGCATTATATAAAAAAATGTTGGAGTAAAAATCATTTCAAGCTTAGAGATAACATCAGCAATTTCAGATTGCAATGTATCAAAATCTTTTTGCCTTACAACCTTACTGTATCTGGCTTTAAAGAATTTCCCCAACCTTATCAAGCACAACAAAACATTCTTGGATAACATGTTTCTAACTGCAACCAGTAGTAGGTGATGCATTACAAAATGAACATCATGACTCTTGTACCCTGATGTTTTCATCCCATCCATTTGCACACACCGTGATATATTTGAGGCACACCCTTTTAGTAATTTGGAATTTTCAAGACTGTGCAAAACAACTTTTTTTCTTCAGGCTTCATGTTGAAACAAGCTTTAGCCAAATAAACTTTTCAATTACTATCATCTTTCACTGGTTGAAGCTCCTTCCTTATCCCCATTTCTTGCAAGTCATAACGAGAATTAACATGATCTTTTGACTTTCCAGGTATATCCAATAAAGTCCCAACCACACTATCAATTATATTTTTCTCAATGTGCAGCGGATCAAGATTGTACCTTAATTTGTTATGTTTCCAATATGGCAATTCAAAAAATATGGATCTTTTCTTCCAAGGACCCTCATTCTGACACCTTTCTTTTGTCCCTTTCCGAAGACATTTTTAAATTCTCGCAGCTCTACAAACACTCTCCCTACAAGAGAGTAGGTGCTTGTCTATGATCTTCCTTACCATCAAATGATTTCTTATCTCTTCGGTATGGATGATCAGGAGGCAAAAATGCCCGATGGCCCAAGTAACACATCTTACGACTATGTTTGAGATATTGAGAGCATGTGTCATAACTACAAGTCGGGCATGCAAATCTCCCCTTAGTGTTCCATCCAAAAAGCATAGCTAGTGCTGAAAAATCACTAACTGTCCACAATAGGGTTGCATGCATTTGAAATATTTCCTTAGCTTCCCATCATATGTGTTGACACGGCCCGAAATCCGGTTAGGTCGTGCGGGCACCCGACATCCTCCCCTAGACCCGTCGGGCAAACCCTTACTAATTAAATTAGGAAAATAAATATAATAATTCATAAATAAGTACAAGACTTAAAAAACACAGACATACTGATACCTCTAAGCTGTACAAAAGAAATTACAGCTGAATACCCAACATACTAGGTTTAAGTTTAGGGCTATCCAGACTAGACATCTAAGAGTACAAAGAAAACAGATACCTCTTGAAGGGAGCAAAATGCAACTGAAATAATAAACAATAAACTGGTGGCCATCCGGAATAACGCTGGCTCACCCTGACAGCTGAAGTCGTCTTCGCTCCTGAACAACGCGGCGAACTCAATCCTGGAGCGAACCTGCCGAAACGAAATAGATAGAGAAGAAACAAACAACAAACAAGGGTGAGTCAAAAGGACTCAATAAGTGGGGCAGACTAGCCACCTCAAAGAATAGGATAGCTAACCAGGGAGAAAAGAAACAAATAGACTAAATTCCTCTTAATTAAAATATAAAAAGGCAGGGCCAGATAATAACCGGAATACGTATGAAACCATAAACTCAACAAGGAATACAAGCCAGAAACATGTTAACAAATAAGCAATGCACATATAAGCAGAACAGTAGTCATGTACCGCAAGTCTGCACAATGGTATGAATTGAGATGCAATAAAATGAAGTGAGATGAAATGAAATATGATGGAAAGGGTCACATGTGCCCGCCATCCCATCTCGAAGCGGAATACTCCTGCATTCGAGGGGAATCCAATCTGATAACCAATTGGAGCGGAATACTCCTGCTCCTGAGGCGGAATACTCCTGCACCCGATATAGTATAAACCAGAGGCGGAATACTCCTGCACCTGATATAATGTAAAGCTGAGGCGGAATACTCCTGCACTCAATATCTGACATAAGAGCGGAATACTCCTGCTCTTGGGGCGGAATCCTCCTACCCTCAATATGATACAATGGAGCGGAATCCTCCTTCTCCTGGGGCGGAATACTCCTGCACCCTATGATATGCAATGTAATGCATATGAATGACATATAATGCATATGAATGCAATCTGATGCAATAATAATCCTTCACCGGCGCGGGACTCTCATCGACAGCCGGGAAGTAGATGCCAACTCACAGCCAAAGTACAATGCTCAGATTCTCAATGTCATACCAATAACAGGATTATAACATATAATATAGAATATAAATTCAAAGCTAAGGCATAATGAGTACGCCTATCGGCAGCTACACACGTAAGGAACACGTGGTAGAAAATCCACGAGGCCAGGTGCCTCCAAAGAAATGGATATAAACACTTACCTTGTTACAAAGTTAGTACAGCCACTCAATAACCGCTTTGTCCTTTGGATTCATTGCCAAACGATCCCACTGTGTTCAATAACAAGAAAAATATATCACATAAGGCTAAAGACTTCATTCCTCACATCTTAGGGCAACCCGGTTAGGAACCTGATACCCTATTCGCATACGCAGTACGCAGGCCAAGCCTATATACAGGGTTTAAGGTCACATAACCAAACCCCAAATAAATTATATTTATATGTTGCCGATAACTCACTGAGTACGAATATATATTCAATTTCATTATCGGGGTCCATTTGACCCTTTAAACTATTCATTGAACTTATTAGGACGATGTCTAATATCTCAATTTCTACCGTCAAAATATATTTAAACACACGTAATAAACTCAAATAATATGTTAGGATCATTACCTGAATGTTTCAGGGTGAAACCGACCCCTTTTCTCATTTTCTGGCATTTTTTCCTGATAATTTCCTCTGTTTCTCGTTTTCTCTCATTCTGTGTCGTTGTTCTATTTCTACAAAAGATGAGCTTATATAAAGCTCATCTTAACCGCCATCATGTTCCTTTTCTTTCGTTCTTTATAATTTTTGTCTCTTTCTCTTCTTTTTTTTGTTTTCGTTTATTTTATTTCCTTTTCTTATCGAAAATTAAAATAGTATCCTACGATATTCGAAATAATTCCAACTTTTGCATACGAGTTATACAAAATATATATAACATATTCGCGAAGGCGGATCTCAAATCAGACTCCCGAAACTCAAGTTGCGAATTTAAATGAGAAAGGTCAAATTATTTAACATTCGGCATTTTAGCGGAAACTAGCCGAACAACATCGAAATTCACTTTCGAAAGTTCACAAAGGTCATAAATAATTATACGAACCCAACGGCGCTTTCGGATTTCAAATCAGAGCTCATTCGGCAAAACCGAGCTCGAAAATCTCTTTTTAATATTTATCGCTAATAAAAACTGAAACTTTTTTTCGATGCCTACCAAACGAGGTCTGATTTAGCTCAAATTTTACAGACAGGTCCACATAAATATCTTTTGAAGCCTAGGCTTCAATGAAAAGTACCATAAAACCTTTGTAGGGATTTGAGAGCTTGCATTAGTCAAACTATTAACAACATTCTTCCATTTAGCAGACCCACAAATTGAAAGATTTTCTGCCTGAGCATTTTTCTTCCAAAATAACATACAATCATTGGGGCATGCAGGTATTTTTCCAAAACCAAGACCCAAATCTTTTATCATGTTTCTTGCTTTGTGAAAAGACTCGGGCAGTTGAACAAATAGAAACGCCTCTTTTAGCAAGTCTAAAAAATCAGAGAATGCGACATTACTCAACCCATGAATGCATTTAAACAAGTACAACCGAATGGTGAAGCTCAATTTAGAGAAGTTCTCACACCCAGGATATAACTCTTGTTTCCCTTCCTCAACTAATTTAAAAAATATTTTTGCATCTTCGGATGGTCCTTCGCTCGCTTCTTCTACATGCCCCATGTCATCCTCTACATTTCTAAAAGTATCATGAATTAGTCCATCAATATCATCATGCATGTTGGAACCTTCATCATTATTGGTTAGATTTGGAGTATTTGTCGAGGAAAACCCTTCTCTATAATAAACCCATTTGGTGTATCCACGAACAAATATAAAATAAATCAAATGATTCTCTACCACATTTCTATTACGCCAATGACGATTACCACACTCTTTGCAGGCGCATAATATTTCGTTTCCTTGGGAAGCTCGTTCAAACGTCTTGTTAAGAAAATCATCCACTCTGAGCTTATACTCAGGATCTTGGAAGATCCATCCAACTTTTATCTCCATAATCCATTGAGTCTAAAAAATATCCTATATGACATGAAAAAAAAAAAAAAAGCAAATCACCACAATAAATGTTCAAATAACAAATCAATAGAAAATTATATAGATGTAAACAACTATAGCTTATCCTAAACTACAACTAGTCAAAAGATTAGCATTAACTAACAGTGCACTTCTGACAATTAGATGTCTATACGGTTCAAATTAAAGATCCAAAATGCACAATTGCAAATAACAAACTAGTAGCTTCAGACATTCTTATCATAGATAATCAAAGGAGAGCAATTAAACATAAACACAAGAGCCCCTACTAAATGATAGAAATAAACAAGCAGCCAACTAGATACCCAAGACATATCTACGACTATCATTAACAAGACACACTTACAGTCATTTCGGGTAAACTAATTTAGTGTCCTAGAGGTCTTTATAGCATTTTGAGTAAAAGAACTCTTAAGACCTGGCTATGAACATATTGAACAACTTTAAAGAAGACAGTAAATCACTTGTTATAATTAAATATGTGCCTTCAAATTAGCAGAGCTATATCTTCAATATAATTAAACTTATTAACTAATGCATCTCAGCTACAAAGAATTAAATCAAACCTGAAGTTGCAGACCAAGCTACCAGGAGCAAAACCTACCCTGCATCCCTCTCACACATACATACCCCAACCTGCACACCCTCACACTGCCTATAATTCAACAGATTTACATACGACTCCTTCCTAACTCAACATCACCCCTGCTACTGCAACTTACAACCTCACAGCCCCTTTAAACTTCTCTAAGATCACCAAGATACAAACTCCAGACCTCTTCTAACAACCATACATAAACTGCATATACATACGCACTGCCTGCAGACCTCCAGAACAGGCCTTACACATGCCCTGACACCTCCAAAAACCGCAGCACCAAAGACTCTCTACAAGCCACCTGAAGCACCATAACACTCTAATATATTACCTATAAGCAACCTGGACCTCCAAATAATTGCAACATAAACAGCCCCTCATACTTCCTCGACTACCATCTAAACACTTACCATATCACCTTCACACACCATCCAGAACAAAAGAAAACTAGTAAACAGAAAACAAACCAAAAGATCCAGGACTTAGATGAATTTATACACAATCCAAATCTGCTACTCTTTAAAATCAAATGAACTGCTTATGCTTTATAAAAATAAGCAAAGTTAAGATTTGAGCTTCACCTGTTCAACTCAGAAATTAAAGGTCAATAAGAAAAGTTAGGATTTTAGCTTCACCTGTTCAAAGCTGAAGATGGAAGAAGAGCAAAATTGTACAAATCTTGTTTGACTAAGCTGCCTGATATATTTACTTTGATAATAAAGGATTGGGAATTTTCCTACACAGATACTATATTTTTTTTCTATGATGTACACAGATACTATATTTTTTTTCTATGATGAGAATATTGATGATATTGTTGTAAACAAACAAATTAAAACAGTTGTTGTCTTAGTGTGATAATTAACAGTCCCAATGCATAGTATATGCATATGGATATGGATATGTTCATAACAGGTAGCTTTTAACAGTGATGTCAATCTATAATATGCAGATAAAACTGATGACATAGTGACAACTGCCTTTATATGGCAAGTGGAAACTGAAAAATAAAGAAAGCCTACAATTAGTAAAATGATTCACCAAGTCTAAGAGTAAGAGGTGTTTCGTGTTCTGCTTAGACCTTCTAAGTGACCGTAATTCCAAGAGATTTTCCATGTATTATGTGATACATCAGCCAAGTAGTTCTATCACTGCACATGTACTAATAAGCACTTTTGCAATATCCTACTAAGAGTAACTTTTAAAGGTGTTTCGATAAAATCAATGTTATCCCAATTCTTAATAGTATAACTTGACATTTATATTTCTAATAGGAGACACAACAGAAACCTTCAGAGCATCAACTTGAGAACATTTAAGGCAACTATTAATTCCATATTCAAACTAAAAATGTACCATCTTATTTCTATTTGATAAGCTCAAAATGACTTCAACGAGCATAAAAACAGGGTTAAGAATAAAACAGAAAAAGGAAAAGAGAAAAAGAAACAAGACTACAATGACTAAAGACTCATCGATTAGTACTCTTAGACGTATAATCGTACTTAGAACATGATTTTTGTTGAAGCTTGAGGGTCATAGAGTTAGTCGAGATGCCGACAAGCTGGTTCGGACATCACGTCTATGCAAAAGAATATGAGAAAAATCTTATCCTAAGCTTCAAAAATTCCAAGATAAAAACTGAAAAATAAGCTTAAAGCATTCACCTTTAACTGGGATTTAACCGTCACACTCAAAACACAAAAACAAAGTCCCAGAAAACAAAACAAGAAAGCAAGATATTTCCTCTAATAAACAGTACTATTAGCAAAAGTTCCTGTTCAAATCTGAAGATGGATGAAGAGCTTCACCTGCCTGAAAGGTCTAGACTTAAAAGTTAGGGAAATGCCGACGCTGGTCACGCTGCCGCCAGTCAACAAGAGCTGGTCACGCCACTGCCGGTCAACAAGAGCTGGTCACGCCAGAGCTTCACCTGTTCTTTTCACCTTTTTCTTTTGTGTTATTTTGTACTGAAGGTTAAACTTTTGTTTGTATTTTTAGAAATACAATAAAAAAATATATTTCATAAAACGTGGCCCGCATTTAATGTTTACAAAAAATTTAGAGGGACATTTTTGAGGAAAACTTAGGAGGGAACGGGAACTGTCTCCATAGTTAAAAATTTTAAGATAACCGTTGCCAAAAATATAACATATTTAAAGCTAATAAACTGTATCAAAAAAAGAACATCAGTTGGGACAGTTATAGTTCTATTGGGACGTTTATGTTGTAGATCTGTCTCATTATGTCAAATATGATATTGGAACGGTTATAATCGTGACTAGAGACTGTGTATATCCATAGCAACAGAGCTGATTTCTAGTAGTGAAATAATAGAGCCTTTGCTTGATATAACCAAACAAGAATTTCTCGTATTCAACAATATGATTATATCCTAAACTATATAATATATCTGATTTACGAGGTAGTCAAGACTTGAAGGAGAAGAAATTGTGACTTTCCATTTGTAGTTGGGACTGCACGAGCTAAAAGAACTCCAAATATGAATGAAGTGAATCCTCTGTTTCAACACACCATGAAACTATATTCACGCAGGACTTAAGTCGTACACATTTGAAAATTAATGTATAGAACTATTATACTACTTCAATACTGTGGTTAAATCGGTTATAGACTTATTGTTGTAAATTTATTCTATTTCTAGGTAATCATATTATACTTGTTAAGAAGTGTTATATAATGTGTATGTTATTATAGGTCAACTCAATTATGAATTAATATATATAATCGTATACACAGTTAAATAGCTTTAGCTATTTATTTTTAAAATTTATTAAATCAACTGTCCAAATTGGCGAGGCTAGGGAAGTAGTAGCTATCCATCTCAAATCATTTGCAAAAGATATCAAACGAATGAATTCTTAAACTTTTGGTTTTCCTAACTACTTGGGTCCCCCTTTTATCATTGAGAATCCTTTTACGTCACCCTTTTTGACTTTATTACTCTAGTCAACGCATTCCCCCCTTTCTTCTCCTTCAATCCTTTTCCTTCTCCTAGCTACTATCTCTTGTTGATGAAAGATTGATGAAAGTCCAAACCCTAAAGTTCTTTGAAAATATATATTAAACACGTAGTCTTTGCAACTACTTTCTCAGAAAGTCAGAATAATTCATTAACAACTCGATAGAAAATACTCATATCAAAGTAAACTTTTATATACACATTTTCTTTCTACCTGTCGTTTGATCAAGACACTTTTTTTAGTAATTTCTTTAACAGGAATTGGTACACTTTATTTTGGAAACAATTTTAACTTAAACATTTTACTGATCTTAGTGGCATATGGCATAATGGCATTGTTTAAGACCATAACATACACCACCACGTAAAATGAAATGGTGGGAATATACATCTATAAGTACATGTTTACAAAGTAGATCGATGTACACAAAGACTTAAATATAGAAATATTGGAAAGGAATCAGAACTACGAAACATTAAGAAAATCTTTGAGGTTTAGCTGAAATATTATTACTTAAAATATAAAGAATCTCTTTTTTGCATTTTCTTGTTTAAAACTATAATCTCTGAAAGTATCAGTAAAGAACAAAGAAACTTAAGAAAGAAGGAAAGAGAAAAACCCAGACATAATCCAGTGAAGAGAGAGTGGCAATTTCTACTTGTTTTCTTCTATCCCTATATCATTTCCTATGATTTTATATGGTAGGACTGACATATTGAGTATATTTGTTAACGTGAATCTCCAAAAGATGCCAACAAAATACAAAACAAAAGAGAAAAACTAAAGTGCTAATCATATGTAACTTTCCTTTGGACTGCTTTAATTTGGTTGTTATTATGTGCATGATTCTAGTTTACGTGCTTCTTGTCGCTATTCAGCAGCTTTTTGCATGATTATTACAAAATCATTCATGGCTTACCCTACGTCGATAGGAATTATAACCAACTCATGAAGTAAATTAAAATTGATATAAATTTCACTACCTAATTAAGAGATGATTTATGTTATGTACACTAACAGTGTAAATAATCTACACAATATACTCTCTTTTTTTTCTTAAGGTTAACTTATCAGGTTGTTACTTCCTCCGCTCCAATTTATGTGGCAACATTTCTTTATTGATCTGTTCCAAAAAGAATGACAGCATTATAAATTTGGTAACAATTTAACTTCAAAATTATAGTTTTGCCATTACTGAAATGATTAACAACCACACAAACTTTTTTGGCTTATTTTACACAACAAGTTTCAAAAGTCTTCATTTATTTTTTAAATTTTGTGCCGAGTCAAACTATGACACATAAAATAGAACGAAGGGAGTATAAAATGTTGCTTGTTTTTACAAACCAGACTAGACCAACTTAACCTGCTAGTACAGAATTCATACACTATGGATATGCATGACTTAAACTCAGAAGGAAAAGGAAAAGAGTGGAAAGAAACTGCAAAAACCAAACTCATCATATCCCAGTTTTCATGCATTAGTAATGTTTACACAAGCCCGAGGCAATTACGGGCTATTTTTCCAGATATACTATATATGTCAACGCGTTCTTATAAGTATTAGTAATTGACAATATATGTTCTATAGAAGAAACAAAAAAGAAGAAGAGCCAAATAAGGGCAGAAAGATTAGTACTAAAAGGAAAAAACACTAAGGACTAGAAAGGAAACTTAAACAGTGGTAGAACAAGAAACTCCAAGCCTTTCATATACCAGTAGTAGTAACAATTATATTTAACATAACTAAGCAATATCCTGGAACAAAGAGTCCTCAAGGAGAATCTCAGGCCAAACTGATGGATGTGCTCCTCCAAAGAAAGGAGGATTACAACTACCCCCAATATTATTAATGTAGGAATTAATAGGCTGATTATCATTTTCTGGTGGAGATAAAGAAGAAGGAAGCTGCCATGGTGAAGTAGGTGTATTTTCACCTTGGCTAATAACATGGGTTTGAACCATATTTTCTTCGTTCAAAGAATTTTGGAAGTTACAATTTGGTGTAGCTTGTAATTCAGGCAAATGTGAGAAAGTGATTGAATCTTGAATAGCTTGAAGAGTAGTCGAAGGTGGTGGAATGTTGTTTGTGGAATTTTCCAAATGGTTCGTGCCTATGTTTAAAAGATTATTGTAAGCTTCCATATCTGAGATATTTGCCACACTACAAGTGTTACTAGTACTCATGCTGTTTGCTAAATTAGCTGCCATTGAAGGTTGAAGAAGGTATTGCAAATATTTGATCCTAGCCACTTCTGATTGTTCCACTAACTCCTTCAAATTTGCCAAAGCTATAAGATGAGGCAAGCTGTTAAATATATCGGTTCGAGGTCGATGAGTCATTGGATCATACCCCATCTGAATCAACTTCTTTTTTAGATGAGTGTTCCAGAAATTCTTGATTTCATTGTCAGTTCTCCCCGGTAGATGAGTTGCAATTGCAGACCACCTTAAATAAGATAAACAAAGCATTTTTAAATTCTCATGCTCCTTTGACAAGTTACACTTTTTAAATGAGCTAATCACACAATTCGCCGCTAACCCAAAAAAAACAAATCTAAAAACAGAGATTTATAAAAAAAAAAAAGAAATAGATGTTTACTTGTTGCCAAGAATAGCATGAAGATTGAGAATTGTTTGTTCTTCTTCTTGAGAAAATTTGCCTCTCTTGATATCAGGCCTAAGATAATTAGTCCACCGCAATCTACAACTTTTTCCACATCTATTAAGACCTGCCGCACAAAAAAATAATGTTCAAGAAATGTGAGAAACTTTTTACTATGTTAGAGTGTTAAAAAATACTAAGATGTCTTAATGAAGTTGTATGTACCTGCAAGTTTAGGGAGGGCTCTCCAGCTACCATGGCCATGTTTTTTGATATAATTGATGAGTTTTTGATCTTCTTCAGGAGTCCATGGACCTTTCTTAAGGCCAGTTTCATCACAACAAGGAGACCTTCCCATGTTCTAATAATTAATTTTCCCTATGATTCAGGACTGCCTCCTTCTAATCCTACCTAATACTTTGATTACATTATGCTTATATATATACACACACTCTCCTTCCCTCTTTGTCTTCATGTTGTATGCCAATGAAACATGACATACGTGGGAGCTTAGTATTTGTTTTCTCCTTTAGTTTGAAATGTCATATATACCCCTCAATGTTTGTCACCTACATTGCTATAGAGAGGGATAGTTGTACTATTAAGATCCAAAATCAAGTATATTATATCTAAAGGTAGCAAACTTAGCGAATAACAAAGGACAATTCTTCGTCACTGGTCTTTCATGTATAGCATTTATGATTGGGGATTTAAATGATTTCGACTTAAGTATCATATTCTTACTCGTGTAAATATAAATTCTACCAAATACTAAATGAGATTCATTCATTCTTACCCAGTTTGAATTCGAACCATGAGAATGTTGAAATTCCTTTCCAAGAAGAATCTAGGAATCGAAAAGTATGGGTGCACCAGGCATAAAAACTACAATAATTTCATTGGCATTGCGACTCAAACTCGAGTTCTCAAAGATCAAAGCTAACACTCCTACCATTGCACCACTCCAGCATTTGTGACTATGGGTTCCCACGATTAGTATTATCCTAAAATTTTGAAATATATACCTAGTATATAGAATTTATTTGGCAGACTATGGGTTCCCGTGAACCACCCAGACACTATAGATCCGCCCTTTGCCATGAGCGATACAAATCTAAATTAAGGAGCAATGCAATTTCAGACGGTGATCATATTTCATATACGTTGTGCTTGAAGCATTAGATGCTTATTTTCTGTGAATTACTTCTCATATGGTAAGATTTAAATGTTTCTAAACGTTAATTACATTAGTTTGAAGATATTGCATTTAGCATCGACAAAATGCGAACTTTATTTGGTAAGTTATATTTTGATTTCTAAATACTGCCTCCGTTCCACAATCCTAATTTCCTTATTAGTCTGTTTCGAAAAGAATGATACTATTTTATATTTGGAAACAATTTACTTTTAAACTTAGCACTTTATCCTTAATGAAATGATTTATAGCCACATATTTACCTATGGTTTGTTTTAGACCACAACTTTCATAAGTCTCCTTCCATTTCTTAAACTCTGATCCAAGTCAAATTAGAACATCTATTGTGGAATGGAGGGAGTATATGTCTAGTATATTACTCTGTCATTTCTTTTTTTGTTTTTCCCTGTTTTATATATACATTCTTTTGCGTGGAAACCAAAAGGGACAAAGGAGGATTCACTTTTAAACTATACAAGTACCCAGATTTGAGTAAATTTACAAATAAAAATTAAAATAATTAGTACCAAAATAAGGCCTAAATTTATAAAATAAACGAGGAAAATATAAAAGTGTCATGATCATGTTAAACAGGTGGCGGCTGCGGGGTGGTAGGAGAAACTCAGCCCATGCACGCAAGAGGAAGCATTCTTTCGTCACACAGATCAATTTGCATGCAAATTTTATATTCTCCATAAATCTAACATTTCACGTTGTATTCATGAAAGAACAAACATGGGTCCTCCTCCTCTGTTTATTTGTTGTCTCCCTTTCTTCCCCCTCTTCCCCGACCCCACAACTAAAGTGATATAAAGCCAATGAGGGTGTATGTCCCATTTGCTGTCACAATTATATGTACACTACTATCCATACTTGTGTTTTGGTGAATTACACCCGAATCATCAACGGCCAAATGATACAGGCGTCGGATTAGTAGTATCAATATATAGGCGTCGCATTAGTAGTATCAATATAATTTAATTTACCGGCTAGAACATGTTATTATCCTATTGTTGTATTGTCATATTAGGTTGGTATATATAAAGAGTTATTTGTAGTTGTATGTATTAAAATTGTATTTTAGACAATATTGATTGATTTTATATTCAAGTGGATCATAAGCAAGTTGTTATATAAAGTTATCTTTGATTTCTTTAAGTGGGCCAGATCTAAAAATAGAGCTAAGTAAGTGTTCATTGAAATATGAGAATGATCTTATTGATGATTCCAAAAAGGGTAAGGCAGTGGTTCCATTTTCAAGAGCGCCTTTATAGAGAGAATGTTTAGCTAAGGATGTAGTATAGAGTTTATTAAATAATATGCTGAAAGTAGCATCTGTTATAGTTACAAAGGGTATTTATACTACTCGTTAACCTTTGAGTTCTGTATACATCTTGGGACACGTGCTCTTTTTACAATAAGGTTTTGTCTATTTAGAAATTGTAGATGTTAGTGTCATTCTACGACCAGATAATATTCCTCGTACTGGGGCAGCTAGCATAACTGTCTTATTCTTGATTCTGATTTTATAGAATCCAACACTTGTCTTAATGCGTATCTGGCATCTATTGTGTGCGGTCTCTTGTTGTGTCTGGTGCTGCTTCGGTCTCATTAGCTTTGGTCTTCCTTTGAATCGAGTCTCCGTTCTACGGTCTTGTTAGCTTTGGTCTTTTTTTTACTGAATCTCCGCTCCACATCAACCTTCAAATCACCTTTCTTCTAATGCCAAGTAGGCAGTTTTGTTACTTACGTTGCTACGGTGCATTTTACGTAATATCGATTGTTCTCCATTCTCCAGGTATTAAATGTTTATGCTCAGGGAGTGGAAGTTATTATTAGGTAGAAAGCTGACGCGCCATTCTAACATCCAAGAATATCAAAAACCCAGAGTTGTCACTGCGGCTTCTTGTCAGTCCCATTTTTCGTCTCAGGTTGGTGTCGTCAGTTATAGCTTGTTTTCAATGTAAATACGTTTTTGCCTTCCTTTTATATAGGTTGCCTTTTGCTTCTTATTTACTCTTTTTACATCTATTTGTTCTTGCAATCCATATTCTTTGCTTTTTAAAAGGGTATCGTCTTCTTTTGCGCATAAAAAACGATCACTTTCTATCGATAAAAAATTAGAAATTTTTACACTATATACCCATGAAATCTAAAGTTTTTACCCGACCTACCCATTAAAAATTACACTATCTATACGGTCTCAAGTATTTATCCAGTCTACCTATTTTTTACTATATACCTTTATAGTATACGATATTTCTAGAGTATATCTTATAATATATCCGGTCTGCCCATTTTCTTTGTATACCTTCATCGTACGCTAGGTGTATACATTTATGGTTGAAACGACCTTAAATAGTCGTTTCGGGAATTAGGACCCCGATTGACGTGCCGTCAATTTTAAAAGAGTTATAGGGACCATCCCGACTTGTCTGTAAAATTTGAGCCAAATTAGACCTCGTTTGGTAGGCATCGGAAGAAGGTTTCAGTTTTTATTGTCGATAAATATTAGAAAGAGATTTTTGAGCTCGGTTTTGGCGAATGAGCTCCGATTCGAAATCCGAAAGTGCCGTTAGGTTCGTATGATTATTTGTGACTTTTGTTATTTTTCGAAAGTGAATTTCGATGTTGTTCGGCTAGTTTCCGCTAAAATACCGAAAGTTAAATAATTTGACTTTTTTCCTTTAAATTCGCATCTTGAGTTTCGGGAGTCCGATTTGAGATCCGTCTTCGCGAGTATGTTACATATATTTTGTATAACTTATTTGAAAATTTTCGGATCATTTCGACTTCTCTAGAATTCCATTATAATTTTAATCGTTGTAACGAATTTATTTAAAAAAAAAAAAAAAGTCGGCTAGCTTTGGGATTAATATCCCATAGCTTCACTTTAATACAGAATCATGCAAAACGAACAGAGAACAATAATATAGTAACGCAAAGAGAAAAAAAAAGGGAAAGAGAAGGAGGAAAAAAATAGTGGAATTTTTACCCAAAATCTCCAGGTAATGATGTTAACTCATTATCTTAACTTATTATGTGTGTTTGAATATATTTTTACGGTAAAAATAAGGATTAGACATCGCCCTAATAAGTTAAATTGACAGTTTAAAGGGTCAATTGGACCCCGATGATGGAAATGATTATATATTCGTACTCAGTGAGTTATAGACAACATATAAATGTAATTTATTTAGGGTTTGGTTATGGAACTTTGAACCCTGTACATAGGCATGGCCTGCATTTTGCGTATGCAAATGGGGTATCAGGTTCCTAACTGGATTGCCCTAAGATATAAGGAATGAAGCATTTAGCTTTATTTGATATAATTTTTCTGTTTATTGAATAGAGCGGGATCGTTTGACAGTTAATCCAAAGGAAAAAGCAGTTGTTGAGTAGCAGGGCTAGCATTGGAATACGGTAAGTGATTATATCCATTTCTTTGGAGGCACCTGGCCTCGTGGATTTTCTACTATGTGTTCTTTACATGTGTAGCTGCCGATAGGCGTACTTATTACGCCTTAGCTTTGAATTTACGTTGTACATTATATGTTATGTCATGTTTCTGGTATTGCATTGAGTATCTGAGCATTGTACTCTGGCTATCATTACTGCATATACTTCCCGGTAATCGATGAGAGTCCCGAGCCGGTGAAGGGTCATTACTGCATATACTTCCCGGTAGTCGATGAGAGTCCCACACCGGTGAAAGATTATTATTGTATATATCCCTTGGTCGACGATGAGAGTCCAGCGCCGGAGATAGGTTTCGGGCACATGTGATCCCATTGCATCATGACACATCATTGCATATCTTTATATGCATTTTTTTAGTTGTATAGATTTATTGCATTAATTATCTATGAATGATTTATCTGGTTGACTGCTATGGCTTCTGTTTTCCTGACTAGCGTATCTATTTTTCGAGGTTGCTAGTTTGTCCTCACTTATTGAGTCCTTATAACTCACCCCGTATTTGTTCTTGTATTTTCTTTTCGTTCAGCAGATTCTGCTCCAGGACCCAGCCAGCCGCGTCGTAATTAAAGAGTAGTACGTTTCAGCTGTCTACGGTGAGCCATCTTGTTCATTGCGGCCACCAACTTCAGATATTACAGTTTTTCTTACTTTTTCTCCCTTCGGGAGGTGTGTATATCTTTTGGCCTTCTTAGATGTCTGATCTGGGAACCTTTAAAAATGTGTCTTCTGGGTGGTTATTTGTATTATTCAGACAGCTTGTATGTTTGTCTATCTTTGAGAGTTATCTTATGTTATTAAAGTTTGGTTCATTTTTATTCCAAGGTAATTTTTCACAATTTATATCGATTCAGTCAATAGGGTTCGCCCGACAGGTTTATGGGAGGTGGTCGGGTGCCCGCACGGCCTAACCGAGAATTCAGATCGTGTCAGTTGGTTTCAGAGCGAGGTTTAGAGTCTTTCCAGATCATGACAGTGTCTAATAGAGTCTTGCTGATCGGGCGGAGACGTCCGTACCTATCTATGAGAGGCTATGGTTGCATTTAGGCAGTTTCCTTTCTTTCTTTCCCTGTCTTGCGTGAGTCTTTTTATCTGAAGTTAAATATTTTTAATTTTCCGCAGTAAATGGTGAGAACGCATGCGAATGTTCAGCGAGAGGCGGAGGAGCCAGCGATCGCCCCTATGTCTGCTGCTCTGCGAGGTGGTAGGGTTGGCCGCAGTAGAGGTCGTGGTCGAGGCAGAGGTAGAGTTGCCCAGGCCACGAGGATGGTGGATCATGTTGATCCTGCTGCAGAGGTTCCAGTAGTGCCAGCTTTTGCTGGGCAGGGGGAGCAAGGCTTATTCGTTCCCCCCGCACTTCATGACGCTTTTATGAGATTCTTAGCGACGCGGATGCCTCAGGGGCCTCCTATTCCTCATGCTGCCGTAGATGCTCATATTCCTTAGGCTGCTGTAGATGCTCCTATTCATTAGGCTGCTGTAGATGCTCCTATCCCTCAGGCTGTCGTTGATGCTCCTATCCCTCAGGTAGCCCCGCAGGCTGCGTTAGATATTGGTTCTCAGGTTCAGGGAGCCCCCATTCTAGCTCCATATGTAGCCCCAGCAGTTAATGTTCCAGGTGGTTGTGTTCCAGAGGTAGCGGGTGTTGTACCTCCGGTTACTCAGGCTGGTCAGCCAGTCCAGGTAGCAGGTCAGGTTGATGATCCGGCAAGGTTGCATTATTTTACCCGACTTAGTCCTCCGAAGTTCTCTGGTCAGAAATCAGATAAGCTTAAGCCTCATGAGTTTCTTGATCAATGTCAGCGTATCTTAGAGGCCCTTGGATATCTTGAGTAGTATGGAGCTGATTATACTGCCTTACAGCTTGAGGGTCCGGCTTTAGCTTGGTGGACCGCACTCCAATCAGCTAGGTAGGGCTTACCTAAGCTGACCTGGAGTGAGTTCTGCCATCGATTCATTGAGAAGTTTTTCCCTCGCAGTCAACCGGATGAGAAGAGGTGATAGTTTGAGAGGATTGGACAGGGTAACCTGTCAGTCATGGAGTATGAGCTTTTATTTTTTCAGAGATGTCCAGCTATGCTCCAGATCTCGTGCAGCAGCCCTCTGAGAGGGTCAGACATTTTATTGATGGGCTTTCTCCTTATTGGCGGTCCCAGATGGCTCGTGAGATTGAGGTTGATACTCTATTTGATGTCGTTGTTGATATTGCCAGGAGATATGAGGCCTATCATAGTTTGGAGATGGAGGAGTTAGAGCGTGAGAGTAAGAGATCTCGTGGTCCAGGGCATTCTAGTACCTCGTATGGAGGTAGGAGTTATCAGCAGCAGAGTATGCCTCCTGTCAGACCAGCTTAGTTTCCAGCGCGTGATTTTCAAGACGCGCCAGGACCTCGACAGGGTCATCCCCAGCTTCCTCCTAGTAGTCATCAGCAGTTCGTGCAGCGCCAGTATGGCCCAGGGTATTTCCATTGTCGTGAGCTAGGGCATCATAAGAAAGATTGCCCTTATCTTTATCAGCAGGGTAGTAGAAGTTCTTTCCCTCGCCCTCCAGCACCTATGCAGCAGCAGCCTCAGGGTACTCCTTCAGGGTCTTAGCCAGCTAGAGGTGCACCACCATCTGGTAGAGGTCGGGGTCATAGTTCAGGTGGTCCCTCCAGGGGTGGATCTCAGGGTGGTAGATCAGCTCAGCCGCAGAGACAGCTATATGCACTGCCGGCCAGGCAGGATGCCGTGGCATCACCAGCTGTTATTACAGGTATTTTATCTATTTGTGGTCGAGATGCATATTCTTTGGTGGATCTGGGGTCTACATATTCATATGTATCTCCTTATTTTGCTTCGGTCTTTCATGTTGATTATATGCATCTTTGTGATCCATTCTATGTTTCTACTCCTATTAGAGACATTATCATTGTGGATTGAGTTTATCCAGCTTGTACCATATCTTTTGGGGGTTGTGATGTTATACACTGTATGTCTAAAGTGACGTATATCATTCTAATGACATGTTAAGAATGATTTAAGTGAGTTTAAAGTCATAAAATGACCATATATGATGTTTATATGTTGAATATAAAGTTTGGGAAAAATCGGATTTAAGTTGCGGAAAAACCGACTAAGGAATTGCCTTGTAACGAAGCTTTTTCAGCAATAAATTATGTATGTTATATGAGGTCTTTTAGAGACATATCATACACCAAATTGAAGGTCATGGAGTGTAGTTTCCAACACTTTTGACGGTTTGTTCATACAACGTATAAATAAAAAAATATGAGCATCGGAAGTCAGGTCAGAAAAAGGGATATAAACGCAAAAGAGGGCTAGAAATGAAATATTTCGATTATAAAAGACAATTTCATCCCTTAACTCGTCATTTTCCAAAGAATTCAAGATAGAAACAGTGGTCTAATCAATAGTGAAGCAATTTTCAATTTTTTGAAGGAAGAACTTCAATCTTAACTCGAAATTGAAGACGGAATGTGTCAAAACGCTCTACGCGACTACGGTAACGTTATGCTACCTTCAATTTCGTCTGTAGTTTGAGTTTTAGAAATACTTAATAGCTAAGTAAAGTACCCAAATTCTATGTTATAGCTTATTTAAGCTTTAGAAGATGTTGAATTCAAGGGAAACAAGATTTAGAAGCAAGAAACATCAAAGGTATGTAAGACTAAACATTTCTTTTGACAAGGCATGTATCTTTTAGATTTTGAAGCTTTTCTTAGTTCTAAACTTAGTATTTCTTCTGAGAAACTTGTATGGCACAAAGGAAACCTTGTATATACTTAATTTGGTACTAAAATTCAAGGTGAAAGACGTCCAAATCAGCAAGACAAAACGTTTCAAAATCTTAAAAATTGTTTTGATCTTTGGACAATTGTTAGTATATTGATCATAACTCCTTGTAAAAAATTAATATTTAGATTCTTTAAGAATTCCCAGAACCCTAAGACATATATCTAAAACTTTCATGCAGACCATGAAGTCTATATCTTTGATCTACACTCTGAAAATTAGGTCGAAAGGCAGGACAGTGGTGCTGTCTAGACATTCCATCTGCGAATTTATTATGTCATCGAGTTGTCTCATATTGTTATCCGTTTAACATGTTTATGTTATCAGTTTATCCGGGAATCCATTCCCGTGTATAGTATAGTACTTGTTCTGTTTTTGCGGATCATCCAATTTCAGGGGAAACTCTGCCGAAATTTTTATCGAAATTCAAAGAGTTTGACAAATTCTGAGTTCTAGGTTTTTTCTATAATTCCATCCAGAGTTTTCTTATCATTCCTTTGGGTCCATATCTTTTATTGCCACATGTGTTATGCCTCAAACATGCTTATTCTTATATTGTGATCATGTTATGTGTGATTTGGAGTCCCCCATAGAGGCTGGACATTGGACACACAGTCCGGTCGCGTGTGATACTACCCGTCTGGGAGATACAGCCCCTCTGGTTCAGGCGGGAGTTGAAACACCTAGTGTGACGGGGTGTCATTTACACATTCTGACAAGAGAGACTAGATATTACTGGCTGGGTGAGACATAGCCCATAACACCCGCCAGGTTTGTTATATACGCGTATGTAGACACAGTATGCACTGCATGATTATACATAAGGCTAGTTCAGTTTTTCAGTTACCTGATTTGGGAGGATACAGCCCATAACACCAGGCAGGTACTAGTTTAGATGTTCAGTTACCTGATTTGGGGGGATATAGCCCATAACACCAGACAGGTACCAGTTCAGATAACAGTTCAGTTTTAGCTAAGTACCAGTTATCAGTTCTCAATTATCAGCCACCAGTTCTTAGTGCTAGGATCAGTTGACAGTTATCAGTTCCAGTTTCTAGTTACCAGTTATCAATCATATTACAGTTATTTATCAGTGTAGTTCATCTCAGTCTTCAGTTTCAGATTCAGCTAGACTTCGGTTTATATTCAGATCATGTTTAATACGTTCTTCATATTTCCAACTATATTGCTATGCTCCAGCTCATATTTACATATTTATATTCCAGTCTTATAGTTTCATTCAGCTATGATATATTATATGCTCATGCCTTCCATACTTGGTACATATCGTACTCACCCCCTTTTCTGGGGCACTGCATTTCATGCCGCACAGGTGCAGATAGATCAACGCTTGGACCACGTTAGTAGGCCATCTATCAGCTATTGGAGTCACTCCGCTTACTCCCGGAGTTACTTATCTTTTGGTATGTATACAGTTAGCCTGTTTTGGGTATGGCGGGGCCTTGTCTCGTCCTTTGTATATTCAGTTCATCACTCTTAGAGGCCTGTAGATATGTCCCCGTGTGGTTCTGTTAGTATGTTAGCTTGTCATCTTTTTGCATTGCATAATTCTTATTAGCTAGGTTTATGCTTATTCCGTTTATCAGTTATATTCATGGTTAGCAGATTATTAGCAGTATTAGTGATGATCGACACTTAGTGTTTGTCATCCGTCGCGGCCCTAGGTTGGGTCGTGAAAAGAGTAGTATCAAAGCAGTTCAGTCTTAGGGTGTCTACAGGCCATGTCTAGTAGAGTCTTTTTTAGGAGTATGTTACGCGCCATACTTTTGAACAGGAGACTACAAGGCACTTCAGGACAGTTGTCTTTCTTTCTTCTCTAGATCATGCGATAGAGCTAGGATTATAGAATTCAGCCCTCTAACAATAGTTTTTTCAGCTAAGCGATGCCGCCGAAAAAACTAACACCTGCCAGAAGGACAAGGCTATTGCCGGCCAGGGTACTAGTAGAGTGCCACCTGAGGTGGATGAGAGTGAGGAGTTCCGACCTGAATATCCATCTGAGGCCTCACAGATCCCTTCAGTTAAGGGCAATATTAGAGGGACTGCAGCTGCCATACGAAGAGTCAGTAGAGTTAGCTGTATTTAGATTGCATGACCTAGCAGTAGGTTGATATCAAACGTAGGAGCTACCAAAGGGCCAGATTCTACTCTGGTAACTTGGTACGAATTCTTCGATACCTTCTTTCATTTGTATATGCCTATAGAGACATAGAGAGAATGGGCTGATCAGTTCCTGACCTTGAGACATGGAAGTTTGAGCGTAGAAAAGTATAGTTATTGCTTTAATTTCTTAGTAAGGTTTGACCCTACTGTGGTAGCCAGTATGGAGGATAGAATTCAGAGGTATGTAGTGTAACTAGGTCCACGCCTGGTGAACGAGTGTATGACGGTTGCTATGCAGTCAGGTATGAACACATCACATATTCAGGAATTTGCTTTATCACTTAAGGAGAGGAAGCAGAAACAGAGAGCCGATAGGGTTAGAGTGTTACACAAGAGAGCCAGATTTTCTGGTTCGTTTGGAGAGACGTCTGGAGCGAGTAGACAGCAGAGTGTTAGACAGCCACCAGCTAGTATACCTCCACAGTCTGGTGGCCTGAGATCTGATAGACCTCCTCAGTCTAGATCTACTCACGCAACACAGACTTCAGGATTTAAGCATCGTGGTACTTCTATACCGGCCAGCCAGACATATCCCAGATGTGCAGATTGTGGTAGACGCCACTTGAGACCATGTAAGTTATGAGTTGATACTCGTTATATTTTTCAAAAGGCAGACCATTTCATGAGAGATTTCCCGACTAGGGGTGGTAGTGGTGCAGCCCAGCCAGCTAGATCAGCAGTTGCCTCCTTAGCACCAGCACGCCATCAGGGGCATGTTCTTCAGTATGGCACCTGCATAACAGAAAGAAATTAAGGAGCAACTAAAGGATTTGTTAGATAAAGGCCTCATCAGATCCAACATCTCCTCGTGGAGAGCCTCGGTATTATTTGTGAAAAAGAAAGATGGCTCTCTACGCATGTGCATAGACTATAGACAGTTAAATAAAGTCATAATATAATATGGAATAAATACCCTCTGCCCAAGATTGATGACTTGTTCGACCAGCTTCAGGGTGCCATGTGCTTCTCGAAGATAGATTTGCGATCAGGCTACCATCAGGTTAGAGTCAGAGAATCTGATATACCTAAGACTTCATTCAGGACTAGGTATGGCCATTATGAGTTTTTAGTGATGTCGTTTGGACTCACTAATGCCCCTGCAGTATTTATGGATCTGATGAACATCGTATTCAGGCCTTATCTAGATTTATTTGTGATTATATTTATTGATGATATTCGCATCTATTATAAGTCTGAATCAGAGCATCCGGAGCACCTACGCACAGTATTAGGTACTCTTCCAGACCAACAATTATATGCTAAGTTCTCAAAGTGTGAATTCTGGTTAGATTAAGTGGCACTTCATGGCCATATAGTTTCAGCAGAAAGAATTAAAGTAGATGACCAGAAGATCGAGGCTGTGAAGAATTGGCCCAAACATATGATGCCAACTGAAGTACGTAGCTTTCTGGGTTTGGCAGGTATTTATAGAAGGTTCGTAAAGGGTTTTCCTCCATTGCAGCTTCACTGACCAAATTGACACAGAAAATAGCCAAATTTCAGTGGTGTAACTCTTGCGAGCACAACTTCCAAGAACTAAAGAACAAGTTGATAACGGCTCCAGTACTTACACTTTCAGAGGAATCTGAGGGATTTTTCATTTAGTATGCTGCTTCTCGAATTGATGTGGGTTGTGTATTAACGCAAC
The DNA here is from genome assembly GCA_037355625.1 of Petunia x hybrida. NCBI lineage: Eukaryota > Viridiplantae > Streptophyta > Magnoliopsida > Solanales > Solanaceae > Petunia > Petunia x hybrida. The sequence continues at coordinate 5,097,824 of JBBBVM010000018.1, read as the reverse complement.
ACAAAAGAGTAATTGCTTATGCTTCCAGGCAGCTGAAAAAGCACGATCAGAACTACCTTACCCATGATCTGGAGCTTGCGGCAGTCATTCATGCATTGAAGATTTAGATAAATTATTTGTACGGTGTTCATGTTGATATTTGTACATACCAAAAGAGCCTCCAGTACATATTTAAGCAAAAGGAGCTAAACCTACGACATAGGCGGTGGCTAGAGTTGCTAAAGGACTACGACGTGGACATTTTTATCATCCGAGTAAAGCGAATGTTGTTGTTGATGCCCTTAGTCGTAAGTCTATGGGTAGTCTATCTTATTTATAGCCACCGAAGAGAAACTTAGCTCATGCACTCCACCAGTTAGGCAGCTTGGGAATCAGATTAATAGATTCAGATGATGCAGAAGTTACAGTTAATAACACAACCACTACTTGCCTAGTGACAGAAGTAAAACAGCGCCAGTATGAGTATCCAGTTCTAGTTGAATAAAGAAAGATAGCTAGGAGAATACTGAAATCACCAAACAGGGTTACTAGTGACGGGGTTCATATGTATAACGATAGACTTTGTGTTCTTAATGTGGCAGATTTACGTGGAAAGATTATAGCAGAGGCACATTATTCTAGGTACACTGTTCATCCAGGTTCGACTAAGATGTACCATGATCTTAAGCAGATTTATTGTTGGGACGGAATAAAGCGTGACATAACAGAGTTTGTGGCTTAGTATCCTAACTGCCAGTAGGTTAAAGTCGAGCATCAAAAATCTAGTGGCTTGTTACATGAAATAGAGATTTCATCATGGAAATGGGAAACAGTAAATATGGACTTCATTACAGGCTTGCCCCGTATGCGGAGCAAGTATGACTCTATTTGGGTTATAGTTGACAGGCTTACTAAATCAGCTCATTTCTTGCCGTTAGAACTACATATACAGTGGAGGATTATGCTAGACTTTATATCGGAGAGATAGTGCGCATACATGGTATTCCAGTATCTATTATTTCAGATAGGGGCGCACAGTTTACAACTAATTTCTGGCGATCATTCCAGACAGGTTTAGGGACACAGGTGAATCTGAGTACAACATTTCATCCACAGACAGACAGACAGGCATAGTGGACCATTCAGACATTAGAAGATATGCTTAAAGCTTGCATGTTAGATTTTGGAGGCAGCTGGAGTGATCATCTACCGTTGATAGAGTTTGCATATAATAATAGCTATCATTCTAGCATACAGATGGCGCCAAATTAAGCTTTGTATGGGCGCAAATTCTGGTCTCCCATAGGATGGTTCTAGGTTGGAAAGTCACAAATGATAGGTCTAGATTTAATCCAACAAGCAGTTGATAAAGTCAAGTTGATCAGGGAAAGATTATTAGCAGCGAAGAGCAGACAGAAGTCCTATGCAGATAATCGACGTCGATATTTAGAATTTCAGATTGGCGATTGGGTATTCCTGAAAGTATCACCTATGAAAGGCGTTATGAGATTTGAAAAGAAGGGAAAGCTTAGCCCTATATTTATTGGTCCATATCAGGTTATCATGCGAGTTGGGCGTGTTACCAATAAATTAGACCTTCCAGCAGACCTTCAGGAGGTCCATCCAGTATTTCATGTTTCCATGCTCAGAAAAATATGTCGAAGATCCTTCTAGAGTTGTACCAGTAGATGGTATACAGATCACAAAGCAAGCCAAATATCCAAATCTCTTCACTACTTTAGGTATGTAACAGATCGTTGCTTAATGCTTCTACATACTTCATTTAACATTCGAGGACGAATGTTCCTAACGGGGGAAGATTGTTACACACTGTATGTCTAAAGTGACGTATATCATTATAATGACATGTTAAGAATGATTTAAGTGAGTTTAAAGTCATAAAATGACCATATATGATGTTTATATATTGAATATAAAGTTTGGGAAAAATCGGATTTAAGTTGCGGAAAAACCGACTAAGGAATTGCCTTGTAACGAAGCTTTTTCAACAATTAATTATGTATGTTATATGAGGTATTTTGGGGACAAATCATATATCAAATTTAAGGTCTTGGAGTGTAGTTTCCAACACTTTTGACTGTTTGTTCATACAACATATAGATAAAAAGATATGAGCATCAGAACTCAGGTCAGAAAAAGGAACATAAGCGCAAAAGAGGGCTAGAAATGAAATATTTCGATTATAAAAGACAATTTCATCCCTTAACTTGTCATTTTCCAGAGAGTTCAAGATAGAAACAGTGTTCTAATCAATATTAAAGCAAATTTCAAGTTTTTGAAGGAAGAACTTCAATCTTAATTCGAAATTGAAGATGGATTGTGTCAAAACGCTCTACGCGATTACGGTAACGTTATGTTACCTTCAATTTCGTCTATAGTTTGAGTTTTAGAATAACTTAATATCTAAGTAAAGTACTCAAATTCTATGTTATAGCTTGTTTAAGCTTTAGAAGGTGTTGAATTTAAGGAAAACAAGGTTTAGAAGCAAGAAACATCAAAGGTATGTAAGACTAAACCTTTCTTTTGGCAAGGCATGTATCTTTTAGCTTTTGAAGCTTTCCTTAGTTCTAAACATAGTATTTCTTCTAAGAAACTTGTATGGTACCAAGGAAACCTTGTATATACTTAATTTGGTACTAAAATTCAAAGTGAAAGACATCCAAATCAGCAAGACAAAACGTTTCAAAATCTGGAAAATTGTTTTAATCTTTGTACAATTGTTAGTATATTGATCATAACTCCTTGTAAAAAATTAATATTTAGATTCTTTAAGAATCCCCAGAACCCTAAGACATATATCTAAAACTTTCATGCAGACCATGAAGTCTATATCTTTGATCTACACTCTGAAAATTAGGTTGAAAGGCAGGACAGTGGTGCTGTCTAGACATTCCATCTGCGAATTTATTATGTCATCCAGTTGTCTCATATTGTTATCCGTTTAACATGTTTATGTTATCAGTTTATCCGGGAATCCATTCCCGTGTATAGTATAGTACTGCTTCTATTTTTGCGGATCATCCAATTTCAGGGGAAACTCTGCCGAAATTTTTATAGAAATTCAAAGAAGTGGACAAATTCTGAGCTCTAGGTTTTGTCTATAATTCCATCCAGAGTTTTCTTATCATTCCTTTGAGTCCATATCTATTATTGCCACATGTGTTATGCCTCATACATGCTTATGCTTATATTGTGATCATGTTATGTGTGATTTAGAGTCCCCCATAGAGGCTGGACATTGGACACACAGTCCGGTCGCGTGTGATACTACCCGTCTGGGGGATACAGCTCCTCTGGTTCAGGTGGGAGTTGAAACACCTGTGTGACGGGGTGTCATTTACACACTCTGAACAGAGAGACTAGATATTACTGGCTGGGGGAGACATAGCCCATAACACACGCCAGGTTTGTTATATACGTGTATATAGCCACAGTATGCACTGCATGATTATACATGAGGCTAATTCAGTTTTTCAGTTACCTGATTTGGGAGGATACAGCCCATAACACCAGGCAGGTACTAGTTTAGATGTTCAGTTACCTGATTTGGGGGGATATAGCCCATAGCACCAGACAGGTACCAGTTCAGATAACAGTTCAGTTTTAGCTAAGTACCAGTTATCAGTTCTCAATTATCAGCCACCAGTTCTTAGTGCTAGGATCAGTTGACAGTTATCAGTCATATTACAGTTATTTATCAGTATAGTTCATCTCAGTCTTCAGTTTCAGATTCAGCTAGACTTCAGTTTATATTCAGATCATGTTTAGTACGTTCTTCATATTTCCAGCTAAATTTCTAAGCTCTAACTCATATTTACATATTTATATTCCAGCCTTACAGTTTCATTCAGCTATGATATATTATATGCTCATGCCTTACATAATTGGTACATATCGTACTCACACCCTTTTCTGGGATGCTGCATTTCATGCCGCGCAGGTGCAGATAGATCAACACTTGGACCACGTGAGTAGGCCATCTATCAGCTATTGGAGTCACTCCGCTTACTCCCGGAGTTACTTATCTTTTGGTATGTATACAGTCAGCCTGTTTGGGTATGGCAGGGCCTTGTCTCGTCCTTTGTATATTCAGTTCATCACTCTTAGAGGCCTGTAGATATGTCCCTGTGTGGTTCTGTCAGTATGTTAGCTTGTCATCTTTTTGCATTGCATAATTCTTATCAGCTAGGTTTATGCTTATTCCGTTTATCAGTTATATTCATGGTTAGCAGATTATCAGCAGGATTAGTGATGATCGACACTTAGTGTTGGTCATCCGTCGCGGCCCTATGTTGGGTCGTGACACGTGAGACACTAGTAGATCTTCTAATTCTAGATATTGTTGATTTTGATGTTTTTATTGGCATGGATTGGCTGGCGTCGTGTCATGCCAAGTCTTTTCAGTTGTCTCTTCCTTGTTCAGTACCGGTGGTGTGGCAGGGCTCTTATTTGCCACCCATAGGGCATGTTATTTCTTTCCTGAAGGCAAAACAGATGATGGATAAAGGGTGTTCAGTGTATCTTGCCATGGTTCGAGATACCACTGTGGAGATTCCATCTCTTGATTCTATTCCTGTCGTTAGGGAGTTCTCTGACGTGTTTCCAGATGATTTGCCAGGACTTCCTCCTGATCGAGAGATCGAGTTTTCCATTGATATTGTGCCATGGACTCAGCCTATTTCTATCCCTCCTTATCGCATGGCCCCATCAGAGTTGAAGGATCTGAAGGAGCAGTTGCAAGATTTGCTTGATAAGGGGTTCATTAGGCCGAGTATTTCTCCATGGGGTGCTCCTGTTCTATTCGTGAAAAAGAAAGATGGGACTATGCGGATGTGTATTGATTATCGTCAACTAATAAGGTCACCAGCAAGAATAAGTACCCGTTGCCTCGCATTGATGATTTGTTTGATCAGTTGCAGGGTGCCAAATTCTTTTCTAAGATCGATATGCGATCTGGTTATCATCAACTAAAGATTCGCGCGTCAGATATCTCGAAGTCTGCTTTTAGGACTCGTTACGGCTATTATGAGTTTCTAGCTATGTCTTTTGAGCTGAATAATGCCCCTGCAGCTTTATGGATCTAATGAACCGGGTGTTTAAGCCATTCCTTGATTCCTTTGTCATTGTCTTCATCGATGATATTCTTATTTATTCTCGTAGCTGCGAGGAGCATGATTATCATCAGAGGGTGGTTTTTCAGACCCTCCGTGATCGTAAGCTGTATGCCAAGTTCTCGAAATGTGAGTTTTGGCTTGATTCTGTGGCATTTTTGGGTCACGTGGTATCTAGTGAAGGTATCAAGGTTGATCCGAAAAAGATTGAAGCAGTGCAGAAATGGCCTCGTCCTACCACTCCGACGGAGATTCGCAGCTTTCTTGGATTGGCAGGTTATTATCGGAGGTTTGTGGAGAAGTTCTCTACTATTGCATCTCCCCTGACTCGCCTAACGCAGAAGGCGGTTCAGTTTCGATGGTCCGATGAGTGTGAGGCAAGCTTCCAAAAGCTTAAGGCCTTATTGACTTCAGCTCCAGTGCTATCCCTTCCTTCGGGCACTGGTGGATTTGTAGTCTATTGTGATGCATCTCGTGTGGGCTTGGGTTGTGTTCTTATGCAACACGGGAAGGTAATTGCTTATGTTTCCAGACAGCTGAAGCCGAATGAGAAGAATTATCCGACTCACGATTTAGAATTGGCAGCTGTGGTTTTGCTTTGATGATATGGAGGGATTATTTTTATGGCGAGGCTTGTGAGGTTTATACAGATCTGGAGCTTGCGGTATCTTCTCTCTCAGAAGGATCTTAATGGCCGGCAGCGGAGATGGCTTGAATTGATTAAAGATTATGATCTCACTATCCGCTATCATCCTGGGAAGGCGAACGTGGTGGCAGATGCTTTGAGCAGGAAGTCCATGGGCAGCATGGCTTTTCTTTATGCTGATATGAGACCATTGGCCCGAGAATTGCAGTCCCTTGGCGACTCTGGCATGAGATTTCTTCTCCCAGACTCCAGTCGAGTCTTAGTATGTATTACAGCTCAGTCTTCCTTAGTCAATCAGATTAAGGGAAGACAGTTCGAGGATCCTCATCTACAGGAGTTGCGTGGTCGTGTCCTAAGTGGAGGAGTTCCCTCCTTCGAGCTTGATTCAGATGGAATTCTTCGGTTTAATGGTCGACTTTGTGTTCCTGATGTTGGGGATTTGAGGTAGACAGTGCTTGGTGAAGCTCATAGCTCGCGTTATTCTATTCATCCTGGTATTACAAAAATGTATTAGGACCTTCGAGAGCTATATTGATGGAAGGGGATGAAGAGAGATGTATTTTTTTATGTATCTCGTTGCTTGAACTGTCAGCAGGTTAAATTCGAGCACCGGAGACCAGCAGGGTTAGCCTAGGCATTGCCCATTCCCAAGTGGAAGCCCATTCCCAAGTGGAAGTGGGAGCACATCACAATGGATTTTATAGTTGGTCTGCCAAAGACCCTGCGGCGCCACGATTCAGTCTGGGTCATTGTCGACAGACTGACTGAATCAGCTCATTCTATCCCTGTAAAGACTACTGATTCATCTCAGAGACTAGCTCGGATTTTCATTGAGCAGGTTATTAGATTGCATGGTACTCCTGTATCTATTATCTCAGATCGTGGTTCCCAGTTTACTTCTCAGTTCTGGTAGTCTTTTCAGTGAGAGTTGGGGACCGAGGTGCAGCTTAGCACAACATTCCATCCTCAGACTGATGGTCAGTCCCAGCGGGTTATTCAAATTCTGGAGGACATGTTGAGAGCTTGTGCACTGGACTTCGGGAGTTGCGGGGATGATCATTTGGTGTTAGCAAAGTTCTCTTATAATAATAGCTACCAGTCTTCCATTTAGATGGCTCCATTTGAGGCCTTATATGGTCTTCGATGTCATTCTCCTATTGGCTGGTTTGAGTCTCGAGATGTCGAGGTGATGAGTTCAGATATGGTTCGTCAGACTCTCGATGTTGTTCGTGTTATTCAGGATCGTTTACGGACCACCTAGAGTAGGCAGACTTCATATTCGAACCGGAGGAGCCGAGAGTTAGAGTTCGAGGTCGGGGACATGGTATTTTTGAAAGTGTCACCGATGCGAGGTGTAAAAAGATTTGGTAGGCAAGGAAAGCTTAGTCCCAGGTTCATTGGCCCTTTCCGTATCGAGAAGCGTATTGGTAAGGTAGCTTATCGGCTCGACTTGCCAGCTTCTATGCTAGTTCACCTAGTTTTCCATGTATCGATGCTCCGGAAGTGTATCCGAGATCCTTCCGAAGTGATCGAATTAGACCCTGCTCAGCTAGATGTGAATCTGGCTTACGAGGAATACCCAGTTGCTATAATTGCGTGTGATGTTCGAAAACTTCGTTCGAAGCAGATTCCGATGGTTCGAGTGCGATGGAATAATCATCCTCGTGAGGAGGATACTTGGGAGCTTGAGTCCAGTATGCGTGAGAGATATCCTTACCTCTTCGACGATTCAGGTTCGATCTTGGTCTTTAAAGCCTAAAAGTTCTTATCATTGTATATAATTTTGGTTTCATAGTAAATGTCATTGAAAAATTAGTGTAAGCATTCTCATTAGAGGTGTGAAATCTATTTTAGACTCTTGCTCGTTCGAGGACGAACGAGAGTCTAAGTGGAGGAGAATGAAACGACCTTAAGCAGTCGTTTCGGGAATTAGGACTCCAATTGACGTGCCGTCAATTTTAAAAGATTCATAGGGACCATCCCGACTTGTTTGTAAAATTTGAGCCAAATTAGACCTCGTTTGGTCGGCATCTGAAGAAGATTTCTATTTTTATTGTCGATAAATATTAAAAAGTGATTTTTAGCTCGGTTTTGGCGAATGATCTCCGATTCGAAGTCCGAAAGCGCCGTTAGTTTCGTATGATTATTTGTGACTTTTATGATTTTTCGAAAGTGAATTTCGATGTTGTTCGGCTAGTTTCCGCTAAAATACCGAAAGTTAAATAATTTGATCTTTCTCCTTTAAATTTGCATCTTGAGTTTCGGGAGTCGGATTTGAGATCCGTCTTCGCAAGTATGTTACGTATACTTTGCATAACTTACTTGAAAATTTTGGGATCATTTCGACTTTTCTAGGGTTCCATTTTAATTTTAATCGTCGTAGCGAATTTATTTAAAAAAAAAAAGGGAAAGTCGGCTAGCTTTGAGATTAATATCCCATAGCTTCACTTTAATACAGAATCATGGAAAACGAACAGAGAACAATAATATAGTAATGCAAAGAGAAAAAAAGAAAAGGGGAAAGAGAAGGAGGAAAAAAATAGTGGAAACTTTACCTGAAATCTCCAGGTAATGATGTTAACTCATTATCTTAACTTATTATGTGTGTCTGAATATATTTTTACAGTAAAAATAGGGATATTAGACATCGCCTTAATAAGTTAAATTGACAGTTTAAAGGGTCAATTGGACCTCGATGATGGAAATGGTTATATATTCGTACTCATTGAGTTATAGGCAACATATAAATGTAATTTATTTAGGGTTTGGTTATGGAACTTTGAACCCTGTACATAGGCCTGGCCTGCGTATCAGGTTGCTAACTGGATTGCCCTAAGATATAAGGAATGAAGCTTTTAACTTTATTTGATATAATTTTTCTGCTTATTGAATAGAGCGGGTTCGTTTGACAGTTAATCCAAAGGAAAAAGCAGTTGTTGAGTAGCAGGGCTAGCATTGGAATACGGTAAGTGATTATATCAATTTCTTTGGAGGCACCAGGCCTCGTGGATTTTCTACCACGTGTTCTTTACGTGTGTAGCTGCCGATAGGCGTACTCATTACGCCTTAGCATTGAATTTACGTTGTATATTATATGTCATGTCCTGTTGCTGGTATTGCATTGAGTATTTGAGCATTATAATATGGCTATCAGTACTGCATATACTTCCCGATAATCGATGAGAGTCTCGAGCCGGTGAAGGGTCATTACTGCATATACTTCCCAGTAGTCGATGAGAGTCCCGCGCCGGTGAAAGATTATTATTGTATATATCTCCTGGTAGACGATGAGAGTCCCGCGCCGGAGTAAGGTTTCGGGCACATGTGACCCCATTGCATCATGGCACATCATTGCATATCTTTATATGCATTTTTTTAGCTGTATAGATTTATTGCATTAATTATCTGTGAATGATTTATCTGGTTGACTGCTATGGCTTCTGTTTCCCTGACTAGCGTATCTATTTTTCGAGGTTGCTAGTTTGTCCTCACTTATTGAGTCCTTATGACTCACCCCATATTTGTTCTTGTGTTTTCTTTTCGTTCGGCAGATTCTGCTCCAGGACCCAGCCAGCCGCGTCGTAATTAAGGAATAGTAAGTTTCAGCTGTCTACGGTGCGCCATGTTGTTCATTGCGGCCACAAACTTCGGATATTACAGTTTTCCTTACTTTTGCTCCCTTCGGGAGGTGTGTATATCTTTTAGCCTTCTTAGGTGTCTGATCTAGAAACCTTTAAAAATGTGTCTTCTGGGTAGTTATTTGTATTATTCAGACAGCTTGTATGTTTGTCTATCCTTGAGAGTTATCTTATGTTGTTAAAGTTTGGTTCATTTTCATTTCAAGGTAATTCTTCATAATTTATATCGATTCAGTCAATAGGGTTCGTCCAACAGTTTTATGGGAGGTGGTCGGGTGCCCGCACGGCCTAACCAAGAATTCTGGTCGTGTCAATGGTATACTACATAAATTATGGTATACAATCCGGATGGGTATGGTGGGGGTAAGTAGTTTCTAGGTATTTCGGGTAAATGAAACTGATGGATAGGGTCGGATAAATATTTGATTTTGATGGGTATTTTCGTAAACATCCCAAAATATTATCACTTGATATAGCTTCTCGGTCATCCGCCGCTAGGTCTAAATACATTAGTTCTTCGATAGGCTCTAGACCTCTTGGTCATTCTTCAGGAAAGAGGCTTGTGAGTTCGATCATAGAGAGTCTTCTAGAAAGAGAAAGGGTAAATTGGTGGTTGGGGTAGATTTGCACGACTCCCCCTTCAAGAAAGAGAGAGAGAAAGAGAAAGGTAAATTCGTAGTAGATGCATTAGCTCCATCTTCCATCGCTTCTTCTGTTGAGCCCTTGCCTCCGCCTCCAGATGAGAATATTCTATGTGTCTGGTGTTTGGGACAAAGCTCAATTCCTTCCTGGAGGTGTAGTCCCTGAAATCCTATCTTGTTCGGTTATATTTTCTATCCCTCCTGGTGCAGACCTGTAAGATAGGTTGAAGTTTATTTCTGAACCTCTGAGTAACATCATCCTTCCCTATGAGGGAAACATGGTTAAGGTCACACGTACTACCACTTTGATTAGTCACATTTCCGAAAACTACATTATGGTAAGGGTCTATCTTTGGAACTTTCCACTTCTTTTCTCCTTGGTTTTCTACTACTTTTGACTATAACTTCTTTGCTAGTACTGTATGACCACCGAAATTGCTCAGGAACGCGGTCGAGCTTGCTCCGAGAATCTTTAGTTTTTTTTTTGGGAGGGGGGGGGGAGATGTCGTGTTGGTTGCTAATTCCAAACTTTTTGCGGACTATAACCAGTTGAAGTCTGCTTCCACGATTTTGACACAAAAAAATGCCAACCTCGAGGAAGAGGTGGTGCAAATGAAGGAGCAGATAAGCAAGAGAGAGTCTTTCTTTAAGAATAAAAGAAAGTTGCTCTCTGATTCTTTGACTCAGGCTCGTGAGGCTCATGTTTATTTTTCACAAGAGCTGGCCATTTCAAATGAGCAATAGAAGGCTTTGGAGGTGAAGGCTGTTGGGTTGGAACAAACTGTAGGGATTTTGTAGGAAAAAAGAGATGGGTTTCAAATAAGTATAAGATTAAGAAAAGGGCGAGCTGAGGTAGATCATAATTGACTGGTGGTGAAGACTCAGTTGGATATCCTTAAACAGGTTAAGGTTGGCCACTAGACCTTGATGCGGAAATCAAAGAAGTTTTGGAAACATCTTCCCGATTAAAGTTGTGTTTGAGTTCTTTGCGTTTGAAAAATTAATTTGACATCTCCTCAAACAAGGAAAGCTTCGGCGCCAACTCCAAACGCTATAAATGGCGCTCCTTTTTTTCACAAATTGCTTTCTACACATCAAAATTTTACAAGTAAGCTCAATTGGCAAGTTTAAACTAATTAAAATACTTAGAACACACCAAAACACATCCAAATATATGCGACCATGGCATGTAATCAGTGATCCAGACATCAAATATGTCTTCACAAAGACTTCTAGCAAGGGTTAATTAATTAGAAGAGTTCTTACTCGTGGTCTACCTTTAATGCCTGACTTTCTTGGTAATCACATACATCATAAAGGAGGTTGACATCATTATAGTCTATGAAATGTGTCGCTTAAGCCATTAAATCAAAGAGAATATTATGGAGAGAAAAATTAAGGGATTAATAAGAATTGTACACCCAAAATTGATTAATAAAACTACTTTCTTTTATATTTTTCTTGATTGCGGTTATTTAATATTCCCGAAAAATTTTGTTGCTAACAGATTTGGCACGTGTGTTAGAAATACGTTCATTTGTTCCTCTACAGATTAAGCCACTAAATATCATCTCTAAAATTATAAGTCCTACAAGTTTGTGTTGTTCATGCTTAAGAAAAAGGGAAAGATTGAGTCAAGCTAAAAGAAGAAGAAACAGAAACTTTGTCTTCACAAGTACTTCGAATCTCGTTTACAAGTTTCGTAAACCTACACCCCGACAAGCCGTGAAGTAGGGCTCTTTAAAGACATTAAAATATTGTTGAATTAGTTCATACAAAACTTAAGTTAATCCATTAAGTTGGTCCTTTACAAGATGAGCTTAGTCCATCTCCAAACCTAGATTTTTAATAAATATTTCTTCGAGGCTACTCCACCTTAAACTCTAAATCATACGTATAAAATGAGAAGAGTGACAATATCTAATCACTTTGATTAATTAAGTACCTAGAGCACCTTATCATATCTAATGTTCCTAGATTATAGATAATATATGGTTAATTAACCCATTGAGTTGTTAAATACATTTAAACACTACTAGAAATGAATCAATGAACTAGAGAAGGTCCCTCGCTAAACACCTAGCGAGGGACTTCCCTCACCAAACACTAATATTATGTAGTTGAAATTAAAAAAAAATTACTTTCCTAGCGAGGGCAGTCCCTTGTTCAATTAAAAAAAATTATGTTAGTGCTTGGCGAGGGAAGTCCTTCGCTGGTTTAGAAATAAAATTAAAAGTGGCAGCCACACTTCAGAACAACTACCTCCCTCCTTCGTCAAAATAAACCCACTCACGACTCCATACCCCAGCCTCAATATGTGCCATCCTGCCGGCGACCTCCACAAAGATAATTCTCGTGACCCACCCTGTTATTCTCCGTGCCTAATTCTCTAATGCCACCCTTCCCCGATTTTTCCCACCCCCAATTTTTTCCACTTTTTTCTTGTTTCTCTTTTAACAAGTTTTCTTTATTATTTTTTCAGGGACACGTATCACTGCTACCGGCGACCTCCACAAAAGTATGTTTTTAATTTTCAGTTTATTTAAGTGTATTAATTTTATTTTCTTAGTAAAAATTTAACTAAATTAACTTAATTATATTATTTTGTTACCTTTTATCTATAACAATGTCCAACAAGAAAAAATAAAAAAGAATAATATATGTTGCTTAATTAACCAAGATTAAAGTTGTAATATGTCATGAGCCTTGCATAACTCGTACAACTCAACTGCTTTCTTCCCTGCTAGCGACTTATGTATATTTACCTAGCATTTGAATACATGACTCTATCCGAAAAAAATATTTAGGGAGTTTGATTTAAAGAGTTAATTAAAAATATTTATAAGCAAAACTTTTTAAGAAAAATGCTATACTCCTATATTTGGTTTGAAAAAGTGCCTACTTTTCTCTCCGTACTTCTTGAGTAGATATCATTAATGCTTGTTGTTCTTCTTCTTCCCGTACTTCAGAGATTGTAGATCATGCTTTGCACGCTAAATTGAATGAGATGGAGAAAAAGCTAGTGGACCAAGAGTCGCAACGCGAAGCTGACCGTAAAAATATAAAGAAATTTGAGACCATTGTGTCGAAGTTTATAATGAGAAACAGACATGACAATGACTCCCAGAGCACGGAATAGTTTCATGGTTATTTAACCGTTTGTAAAATTTGACTTGGTAATGGCACGTGTTAAATACTTTTGCGAATGACTAAAGTATTTTTTTTGTTGTTTGTGTTGAACGGTTCTTTATTGAACAAGTATGTAGAATAGTTTAATTGCCCGACGGTGGTTTAGTTGTTATGTTATAGTTGTTCTTTTATACAGGTTGTGATACTATTTTGAATGCCATTGTAATGGCTATTTTGGTTTTGTTAGCTGCTATATATCCTGTATGTAACGTTTTTTTTAAAAAAATATTTTTGGAATATTCAGCGACAGAATTCCCATGCTAATAAGAAAATATTTCTGTAAAATATTTTTTTTTTGGCGAGGTAATTCTCTCGCTGAAAAGTCTGACATATAACCTTTTCACACTTTATTATCAAGGGGAACAACGAGGCAAATTCCTCGATAGTTGCGAGAAAATTCCCTCGCTAGTATGATCAACGAGGCACCAAAAGACGACGACCGTGCAATGAGGGAAATCCCTCTCTAAGGCGCGCTTGTCGTTCGCTAAACTTTCTCGCGGAACGCGCGTTTTCTAGTAGTAAAAGTACATTGTGTGGACCGCTTAAGGATATTATACCAGATCCGTATGAACACATATGTAGCATATTCTTCTACTTCCTACTAAAAGAACTGTTTGGATTATTTAGTACATGAAATATTCGAGAAGATTATATAATTGTTTTTACTTATAACATAGTCCAAATTTTAAACACGTAGCTAATTTGTAAGTGGTATTGTGTCTCAAACAAAAAGAAGAATGATATATCGAAAGCTAAAAATCAACCCCGTCTAATCTATTAATTGTTGATATTCTTAATATACTTCAATTGAAAATATCTATGGAATATTATTTAACACACACACAGAGACACGTAAAATTAAACAACATAAATATGCTTGTAAAATATTTGGTAATTGTCTTCTAAACGTCCAAAGGAAGTCCTCAAAGTTGAACAAAGTCAGTTCGGGTCTCCTAGAAAATAGGAGATGACCTCACGATTAACAACTTACTATATCAGCAAAGTTATTATGAACGAATTGGATAATAGTCTCCCTTTAAAAGTAGTTGTAAACACATCGAACATATCTATATTAGGGGCTTAATTAACTATGTATTTAGTACAAGTAATTAACCAAATAAAAGTCGTGGTACGCAATTAATTGGTTACTTCTCGTCTGACTTTTTTGACACGTTTGCCAACTACGATGCCTATAGGCTCTCGAAGAAATATTTTCTACCTTCATGAAATTAAAACTTGCAATAGATCTGCTTCGTGTCTTTGTTCTAGCTACGTACCATGCCTATTTAGCCCGGTTTGAACTGACAGCATATGTTAAGATGATAATAATTAAATAATATTAATAGTTATAATTATTGCTACTGTAGCTCAAATTAGTAAGTCTATTTGTTCACAATACTTCTATTTCGGTTAATAACCCTTACCGGAATGATCCGTGCTAAGTCTATTTTGATACATTACTTCTATTTCGGTTAATAACCCTTATCCAGGACATGAAAGGAAGAGGACTATATAGCTAGATCTATGACCTATTTGATTAACCCCTAACTCTCTCAATACTGTAATAGCTTTACTTACTTGTACGTAATTGTATTTTCAACAAGCACCTTAATATGTGTGACAGATGTCTTTTATCATGTGCCAGATATATAACAACTTATTTTACTAGTAAGTGGCCGTAAATACTAACAAAGGTACTTTAAATTTCTAATATTATGTTAAATTCTGTGACAATTCATACCGATTACATGTTATTCTGTTAGAAGCTATTAAAAGTTACCGGATGCATGTGTCTTCTAGTAGCTATGATACATAACCAAAGGGCTATACAAGGGCCGATATAATGCATGTTTTTCTATCCTTTCCTCGACACCTCCTATAGTACTCATGGTTTCATCAAAGAGAAATGAAAGAGTTGGTGTAAATTATGCGCGTTTCGAAATTCGAAGTGGTTATGGTTATATATGGAGTTTATTAATGAATTTGCATAACTACGACCAAGAGACTTGACAAAGCAGGGAATCATGGATCAAGAGACACGTAAATTCTACAAGAAAACTCATCATCTACCTTTAATTTATCAAACCTACACAGCTGATCCAAATTCTACATGTTCCCTAATTGAAAAAACATCGTTTTCGACTTCTCCTCCGTGTAATCATCAAGAAAATAAAGTACAATAAGTATCAAGAGCTAGGGTAGAGGCAAGTTACTAGATATGGGTTTGATATAAAACCCAGTAGCTCTTGCATTATGTAGTAAGAAATCTACTAAATATGTAAAAAAATTTAATTCAGAACATAGTTACTAGCTTGAGATCGTTGTCCTGGTTTAAGTTTTGATTTCGCCTATATTAAGAACTAAATAAGAGATATGAATTAGTTCATGTAACTTATTTGACCTTAAAGGGTGATATCATGTTAGAGAAGAAGTTGGTGCATCAAACTCTTTGATTTTTCACCAGCCTTATTGCTTTGAGAATTCACAAAGATCACAAACCTTTCTTTCACCATAAGAATTATATTGAAGCCGTCAATTACTGATTTTGTTTATATGTGCTTTTGTCCAATTTTTTCATTGTCCTGTATCACGGAGGCCACAAGGGATGAACAAGATTTTTTTTCTTCCCAGCTAAGAGATCTAGACAATGATGGAAAGCGTACCTGATGTAAATCCAAAATGAAATGGATAATTTTTTATTTTATTTTATTAATTTAGAATAGTTATCTTCTAGGATAGATTTTATTATTATCATTATCTTTTCTTAAATTTTATCTTTATCATATTCTAATTTTATTTTATCTCTTTTACCGTGGCAAGGCTTCTACTATAAATAGGGCCTTCCAGATTCATTGTAAAGCACCTCATTTTGATGAATAAAAGCTGATTTCTCATTTTCTCCTTACTTCTTCTCTTTCTGTATTTTTCTCTCCAACTTTCGCTTCCTTCTTGTGATGCTACATCAATATTGGTGTATTGGGTAAAAATCAGCTCGCGGTGATTCGCCCCGGTCATACAATTTGACAGCGACCGAGCACATAATAGCAAGCCAAAGACCGAAGCAAGTAAGTGGGTCATCGAAGTCACACATCAAGGTCGTCATCGAAGACGAGCTGTAAGCTGAGCTTCGGTGATGTCTGCCTCGATCGAACAGCAAGGCCTCCCCACCAAGGTCACATATATGCACCTCGCTGAATAGCCTCGGTTCCAGTGGCTTTGCAGCCCACTACTCCAGCCCACTAACTCCTTTCATTAATGCCAAGATCGTGGGCCAGAGCACAACTGATAGTGGAGAACGTGGGCAAGGCTCCTAGGCCTATAAATAGTACTTCATTTTGTATCATAGGTATCTAGAAATACATACTGAAACTCTGCCCAAATTTGTACTCATTACAATATATTGAAATCAAGTTATTCTTTCGTATTTACGCCTATTCCTTGCATTTATTCAGCTTTGTTACGAAGTTTTGCTTATATTCAAACCCAAATTCGATTTGTGATCCTAAAACTGGTTTAGGCTCATACAAATTGGCGCCGTCTCTGGGGATATAAGCAGAAACGCTTTGTTCCAAAGTTTTACGTTCTTTCTCGTTAAAGCCTACAGTTCAACGACGTTATGGCTGACAACAATGATAATCTTAATGAACGGGCTGACGTTCTGTCGAACCAACAGTCCACATCACCAATGACAACCGAAGCGTTCCAAGCTTATGTTGTCAATGCACTGAGAGCTCTCCAAGATCGACAGGATGAGCAAGTCAATATTAATGCTGAATTTCGTGCCACGTTGGAAGCGAGGAACAGCACAGCATCGAATGGTAACCAGCCTTCGGCTCCAAATGGAGGCATCCCGACTTTCGTTCCTACGGGCGCGATAATAGGGGAACCTTTCAATGGAGCCACGTATGGAGGTTCGAGAAACGTACCAGCTGCAACGCCACACTTCGGGATGATTCCTACCATGGCTGAAACAACGTCCTCGGTCGACGTCGAAAGGTTGACCAGGGAGATTGAAGCACGCGTTGAGGCTCGTGTCGAGGCACGCGTGGAAAAACACCTCGAGAGCGTGCCGGGGCGGACAAAAGTTGAAGATGACCTTGATATATATCAGTACAGGGAGCTACACTTCAAGCCCGAAGCTGCTCTAGTCCCAACTCCCAAGAACTTCAAACTCATGTTTTTGAAGAAATATGATGGGACCACCGATCCCAGAGAGCATGTAAGGGAGTACATGGCATTGGTAAAGAGCAACGACTTAACATCGATAGAGCTCGAATCGATGTTCTTGAAAAAGTTTGGTGAGTCCTTGGAGAAAGGAGCTCTACGTTGGTACATGTGCTTACCAGCGGGATCGATTTCCACCTTCAAGGAAATGTCCAGCGCCTTCGTTAAGGCACATATCGGGGCCCAAACAATCCTTCAAAGGAAGGAGGATATATGTGAGGTTAAGCAATGGCCCGGTGAACCACTTAAGGAGTTCCTCGAGCGCTTTCACGCTGAGCGCATGGAGCTGCCCCGGATGGATGATACTCTGGCCGTTATGGCATTTGAAAAGGGTATCAATATTCGCAATTCTGACGCCGCTACTGAATTACGAAAGGAGCTCCAACAATACCAAGTTCTGAAGGGGAGGTATGAACCATACACCCCAACAAGGCAGCCTGTTAGCCAAAGGCTGGAGAACTCCTTTGGAAATTCATACACAAGTCCGCACATAAGCCAACGGCTCGGAGGGAAGGTTCAACCCATCACGAACCAAAGAAATTCCTCAGGCCCAGCTTCGGCCCCGAAGAAGGATCTACCTCGAATCCCTGACTACAATTTCAACATATCGACCTCGGAGCTGGTCAATATAGTTAAGGGGACTGCCGGGGTGAGAGTGCCCAAAGACATGAGGACTCCAGCAGATAAGAGAGACCACAATTTGTACTGCGAGTTCCATGCGGATTATGGCCACCGAACTGAGGATTTCAAAGCTTTGCGCCTCGAGGTGGCTCACTTGTCGAAAAAAAGAGTATTGGCTGATTTCCTCACTGACAAGGGAAAGGAAAATTTCTCCAAGAACCGAGGTGATGGGCAACCACCTCGGGCTCCACCCTCGGAGAGAGTTGTGAATGTCATCACCGGGGGATCAGAGGTGAACGGTGTGAATTTCGCAGCAGCTAAGAAAGTCGCCAAATTATCGATCACCATAGAGAAGAGAACTCAAATCGGTGGTTCGTTTAAAGAGACTGTGTTTGACGATGATGACTGTGATGGGATGATGTTCCCTCATCACGATGCCTTAGTCATCATGCTAAGAATCAACGACTCCGACATCAAGCGAGTCTTGATCGACCCCGGTAGCTCGGTCAACATAATCAGCTACGGGGCTGTTAAGAAAATGTGGCTCAAAGGGGAAGTTGTCCCCAAAGCAACAGTGCTAACTGGCTTCAACAACTCCACAGAAAAAACATTGGGTGAAATCACACTCAAAATATTTGCTGAAGGAGTAAGCAAAGAAACACTGTTTCAAGTATTGCCCGAGGACTTGGCATACAATGTGATCCTCGGTAGGCCATGGATCCATTCCATGGAAGTTGTTCCCTCCATACTGCATCAAGTAATTTAATTCCCTACGCCTTGGGGGGTTCGATCAATCAAAGGAGAGCAGCGAGTAGCAAGGGAGTGCTACTCGGTTGCGTTGAAAAGTGGAGTCGCCCCGACGGGGCCCAAGCAATAGCAACTACAGCAACTGGGGTCGAGCGAGGAGCACCTCGGAGGAGAAATTGAGAAGGTCCCAGTTTGCATTCAAGAGCCTCGGAAACAAAAATCCGAGGACTCTACTATTGAGGAATTGGAATCTTTCACCCTATTGAAAGATTTTCCCGAAAGAAAAGTATTTGTCGGCTCGGAGTTGGACCCAGAGTCGAAAAAAGTGATTATTGAAGTTCTAAAGTCCAACAACGATTACTTTGCTTGGTCTCATTCAGACATGATTGGTATCGATCCGGAGGTCATGACCCATAAGCTGAATGTGGACCCAAAATTCACTCTGGTGAAGCAAAAGAAGAGACCTCACGCCGGGGTAAAAAAGAAGGCGATCGAAGATGAAACCACAAAGTTGCAAGAAAATGGTTTCACAAGAGAGGTGAAATACCCCGAATGGTTGGCTAACGTGGTCGTCGTACCGAAGAAGAATGGCAAGCGGAGAATGTGTGTAGATTACACCGATTTGAACAAAGCTTGCCCCAAAGACTCCTACCCATTGACACAAATAGACAGGTTAATAGACTCCACGGCTGGACATAAGCTATTAACTTTCTTGGATGCTTATTCGGGGTACAACCAGATCCTCAGGGACCCGAAGGACGAAGAGAAGACCTCGTTCATCACTGACCGAGGTACTTTTTGCTATAAAGTAATGCCCTTTGGTCTGAAAAATGCTGGGGCGACGTATCAAAGGTTGGTGTGTCGTATGTTCAAAGAGTATATTGAAAAATCTATGGAGGTCTACATAGACGATATGCTCATCAAATCGGTGCGACTGGAGGATCATTTGAATCATCTAAGGGAAGATTTTGCCACAATATGGCATGAAATTGAACCCTGAGAAGTGTGCCTTTGGTGTAGGTTCGGGCAAATTCTTGGGATTCATCATCTCCCAAAGAGGCATCGAAGCAAACCCTGACAAAATTAAAGCTATCGAAGAAATCCCCGAAGAGCTGATCGGGGTGAAAGAAGTTCAGCTCTTGAATGGCCGAATCGCGGCCTTGAGTCGTTTCATCTCAAGGTCCTCGGAGCGATGCCACAAATTCTTCTCTGTGTTGAGAAAGAACAACCACTTCGAATGGACACCGGAGTTTAAGAAAGCGCTGAAAGACTTGAAATGTTATTTGGCTAACGCGTCATTGCTCGCCAAGCCTAAGGATGGTGAAACATTACTAGTCTACTTGGCTGTGTCCGAAGTATCAGTTAGCGCGGTCCTGGTTCGGGAGGAAGATAGCAAGCAACAACCCATCTACTATGTAAGAAAGACACTCCTCGATGCCGAAACAAGGTACCCATGTTTGGAAAAACTAGCACTTGCTTTAATTGTTACTGCCCGAAAACTGCGACTCTATTTTCAATGTCACCCAATTGCGGTAGTTTCAACCTTCCCCTTGAGAAGTATATTGCACAAACCAGAGTTATCGAGGAGGTTATCAAAATGGGCGGTAGAGTTAAGCGAGTATGACATTACCAATCAACCCCGAACAGTTATAAAATCCCAAGTTTTGGCCGACTTCGTAGCTGATTTTAGCGTTGGGATCCTGCCTGAAGCCGAAAAGGAAAACTCAATATCAAAAGGAACAGCATCGGGGCTATGGATACTTCATACCGATGGGGCAACTAATTCCAAAGGTTTGGGGTTAGGCATAGTCTTGAGAGCACCCACCGGAGAGAAAATCAGGAACTCGGTTCGATTCAAAAAAGTGACCAGCAACGAAGCTGAATATGAAGCAGCTCTAGTAGGCTTAGAGTTGGCTAAGGAAATGGGGGTAGAAAGAATCGAGCTAAGGTGCGACTCTCAGTTGGTGGTGAACCAGGTGCTCGGTGAATACACGGCTCAAGAGCCCAGGATGCACCTATTCTTGGACCGAGCACAAAGAATTTAAGCACAGTTCCAAGAGTGGCAAGTTAAGCAAGTGCCTCGAGAGGAAAATACCGAGGCCGATGCCCTGGCAAATTTGGGTACGGGGGATGATGAAGCCCACTCGGGGACTGATTCAATGGTTCGTCTATTTTTTCGCGCAAACGAGAGAGATGAAGTTGCAGGTCAACTCAGTGGACAACAGATGGGATTGGCAGAGTAAGTTCATCTCTTACTTCGATTCGGGGACTGTTCCCCAAAGACAAGAAGGAGGCCAAAAAGTTGAGGACCCAAGCAGCTTCATATCACTTGATCGAGGGCAATTTGTACAAAAGGTTATATTGCGGCCCAATGGCCAAATGTCTGGGCCCCGAAGAGGCTAGATATGTGATGGCCGAAGTGCACGAAGGTGAGTGTGGCAATCACTCAGGGGGAAAATCCTTGGTACGCAAGCTACTAAGAGCTGGGTATTATTGATCCACCATCAGTGCAGATGTAAAGGCCTTCGTGAAGAAATGTGATAAGTGCCAATGCCATGGACGGATGATACACCAACAGGCCGAACCTCTGCATTCGGTGGTGTCACCGTGGCCTTTCATGAAGTGGGGGATGGATGTTGTTGGACCCCTACCGAAGGGAAATGGTGGTGTTCGCTTCATCCTCGTGTTAACGGATTACTTCACTAAATGGGTGGAAGCAGGGGCTCTTACCGAAGCTAAACAAAAGCAGGTAATTAATTTCATTATGAGAAACATCATTTACAGGTTCGGTGTTCCAAGGGAAATTGCCTGCGACAACGGTAAACAGTTCATGGGGGCAGCCATCACCGATTTCTTCAAACAATGGGTAATCAAGAGAATCGCTTCAACCCCCTATCATCCAAGTGCCAATGGCCAAGCTGAATCTCGAATAGGATCATAATCGAAAATCTCAAGAAGAGGCTCGATGAGAAAAAAGGTCCTTGGCCCGAAGAGTTGTCAGGTGTGTTGTGGGCCATGCGGACAACGGAGAAGAACAGCACCGGTGAGACTCCGTTTTCACTTGCTTATGGTATGGACTCTCTCATCCCCGTGGAAGTGGGCGAACCAAGTCTTCGGTATGCCCACACCACCAAGGACGCAAATCAACAGGCTATGCGCATAGAATTAGATCTGCTCGAGGAGAAAAAAGAACTAGCTTTGGTTCGGCTAGTCGCCCAAAAAAGGCAGATCGAAGCGTACCTCAACAGGACAGCCAAACTCAGAGATCTTAAAGTTTGTGACTATGTGCTAAAGGCCACAAATCAGTCAATGAAGGAAGAAAAGGGGGGAAAGATTATTGCAAATTGGGAAGGACCTTACAGAGTCAAAGCTATCATTGGGAAAGGATCTTATCAAATTGAAGATCTACAAGGTGTACCCGAACCCTTAAATTGGAACATTTCCAATTTAAAGCGGTACTACTTCTAATCGAGGTAAATATCCCTCATTCATTTTTAAGATTTTTCACCCACAGCCTCGAGCAGAACAAACGCTCCCGAAGGCATCGGTCGAAATGTACTAACTTGCTTCTCGTTTTATTTTGCTTCACCTTCAGGAAGCAGAGTAAACAATCTCCAGTGCCGGGGTCTTCATCAAGATTCGCACCTGAACACTGGGGGGGACTAAGGGATGAGTTGCAACTGAGGTCAGAAATGCACCTCCCAACCAAAGACCATCTATTCGACAACCGGGGACTGACGCCCGAGGAATAGATTTAGTACATTCTAACTCCGCCCAGTAGTGGCACATTATTAATCATATTATTAATTTGTGTTTTCATATTTTTGTCCAAGGTCCGCCCCGACTTGGTTTCTTGTAAAAAAACCAATTTCGGCTTATTAATATTATCAATGAAATGAACTTCATCCCATAGCTTTACGTCTTTATAAATTTGCACTCCGAAGTTTCACTTTAAATGCATCGACTCGAGGATGAGACGTTGTTCTAAGTTCGCATTGATTAAATTCAATCAAGTCTTGCAAGCGAGTTATTTATTCTAAGATGTTTGGTACATGCAAAAACCAACACTTAAGATAAAAAGACCAAAGTCATTTTATTAAAAAGCCCGAAGGCTAAAAATATTTACACCAAAAGGACCCGAAGGTCCAAAACATAAGCATAAAAGCCCGAAGTCTAACAAAACTAATGCTACCAGAAGTCTAAGCCTCGGGAGAATCACCTCCATCCTCGGAGCTCCTCTCGGCATCTTCTTCATCCTCTTCATCCTCCTCATCACTTGAGGCTTCACTTGAGGGGATTTAATTAATGATAGCCTGGGTCTTAGCTGCTTTCGTCTCGGCCTTTGCAATCTCCTCCTCCAAGTTGAGCTCGCCGGCGCGACATCGCTTGAGCAATTTCAACCGAGAGCTGATAATGGCCCACTATTTATCCAGTTCAGCTCTCTTGACCTTGATCTTAGCTCTATTTTTACGATTGACAATTTCATCTCGCAGAGCTTCAATCTCGTCCTCCTTAGCTGAAAGTTTGGAGCTCTCACCCCCCAACTTTTGGATATGAAGCACATGCTCCCTCAGTTGATCTTGATGTCGCTTGGCCATCTCCTTGGCCTTGCCCCTTGCTTGAGCCAGCTCGGCACGTAAACTCGTAGCCTCAGCTTCTAGCCTCGAGTGCTCAGCTTGGAACTCAGCATCGAGGGCTAGAATCCTTGCCTCGGAGGAAGCTCCAACCTCAAGCAAATCGGACTGGGACTTGGCTAGATCAGCCTTCAATCCAGCTATTTGCGCCCGGAGGATGTCCTTTTGCTTGTCCCAAGATCCAGCCACGCGCTGAAACTCCTCGGCCCTCGCGGTCTCGAGCTCGATGGCTCTCAACGACGGCACGAATCCCTGGGAGAAAATTCATCAAAAATCAGCATGAAGAAACACCCCCAGAAAAGAAGCGAACTTAAAAGATCGAGGCTTACTCTAAGAGAGTTGGCCGAGAGGGTGGTGAATAGCTTGGCTGGGGAGAATGGTTGCACCACTTTATCCTCTTCGGGTCCAAGAAGTGGCATCAGGTTCAATATGTCGCCTCGGGTGTCGGACAGCAAATTTGAAGAGGTAGATACCTCCAGCTTGCAAAAAGACCCAAACCGAGGATGAAATCCTTGCGGGTTCAAATTGTGCTCGAATCGCACCAGCTTCAGTCCTCCCCTCGGTGGAGGCTGCCCCAACCTCTCCAACTTTGGCTTTACCCTTGGCCTTAGCAACCATATCTCCGGTATCCTGCTCCTGATCCTCCAGATCCACAGCTTCAATTGCTCTTCGGGCGGCAGAGTCCTCGGGAACAACTTCGTCAGGCTCATCTATTAGCCCTCGGTGCCTTTCCACCGTTGCTTCGGGTCGGGGGGAAGCCTCCACCTCCATGCGAGGAACCACCGAATGAGAGGGCTTCTTGGAAACTGCCCTCTTCCTCTTAGCACCTTCAAAAAGCAACATAGATGAGTTGAAACAAGGAGGCAAAGAAGATTGGTAATCGACGAATTGACCAAGGTTGGTGGTTTCCTTTAGAGGACCCTTGACCGGGGGCCCCCTTCGAAACTTTTGAAGACTTTGCAGCCTTCAGTTCCTTCAAATCACCTACCACCGAGGCCAGGTTATCGTCTGACTCGGTCTCCTCTCCATCTTTCTTCTTCTTCTTCTCTTCCTTCTTTTTCTTGCTTTTTTTTGAGTTAACAGTACGGTTCGGAAAACCTGATACCGAAGGGAAAGAAGTCAGCAAAGGACATAGCGATCACTCCAGCCTCGGGGAAATCAGGCTCGGCGGATAGAACGCTAGTCTCCAAAGGACATAGCGATCACTCCAGCCTCGGTCCCCATGGTCCTTGATCTTATGGAGGAGCGCGTATTTGCCTCAGTTGTTCAAAGCCACAACCCCGGCCTTGTGAAAGTAGGGATAATGGAGGGAGATGAGATGCTGCAGGGTAAAATTGACCCCGGCCTTTTTGCTCAGCCAGTCCATGCACTGAGCAACTCTCCAGACGCCGTGGCAAAGTTGAACCAAGCACAAGTTGTAGGCTCGGCAGAAAACATCAATGATCTAGTGCACCGGAAGGGAGAAGCTGAGGGTGAAAGGGTAAGTATAGGCAAAAGAAAGCCCCTCAATGTGATGGCAAACTCTGTTTGTCGGGTCAGGGATGACCACTTTCACCTCGGCCCCGAACTTGCACTTCCTCCGAACCCGCTCAATTTGGGCTTGCGTTATACCGGTCGGCGTCGTGTTCACCGGTATGTTTCTATTCTTCTCCTCCTGATCAGCTGATTGAACATGTAGCTTGAGGTCCTTAGTGTTGTCAAAATGAGAAGGAATTATTTGGTGAGGCTCGAGCTCTTGTTCGAGAGGAATAACCGGGCCCGAAGATCCCACATCGGTGACGTTCCCCCTCTCACCCTCATCCACGGCATCATCACCCTCGACGTCCTCATCTCTGTGTATGACATTATCAGCACCAGCCGCCTCCATGACGTCATCACCCTCGACGTCACCACCCTCCTCTAGGCTGACGTCCTCGCTTCCAGCAGCGACGTCACGCCTAGCTCTCTCCTTTCGACGCCTAGAGCCACCAGTACTAGAAGTCACCTCTCCGCCCTCTTTCGCCTCGACCACCTGCCGCGCCGGTACGGTGGTGATAAACTCGCCGCTGGAAATAATGGCGGCGTACTGTGCAATCCTTGCCCTCTCGCCGGAGTCACTCGAATCTTGTCTTGAGTGAGTAGCAGACATGATTAGAGCTTGGAATTTAGAATTCTTGTGAAGATGGAAATCTGTCGAGGAAAATATGGAAGTTCTTGCTTTTTTTCTCTTAGCACTACTGATTGCAGAATGTGAAAGTAAGAAGAAGAGTTTGGTGGGGAAGTACTTATAGGTATGGAAGAGCCAGGTGGAAAGGTATCATCATTGTAACGTTGGGAGAAACAAAGAATACGGCGTGACCGTTCGAAGATCCAACGGATGGGTGACACGTGTCAATGAGAAGTGACCTGACGAGACGCGAACCGTTGACAAAATTTGAAACACTTGGATAAGATCAAGCCTTGTCGCTTTCCCGGTGAATTTCACTCCACTCCTCGGTAACTTCGGTAAGTGACCGAAGAGTGGGGGGACTATCTGTATTGGGTAAAAATCGGCTTGTGGTGATACGCCCCGGTCATACAATTTGACATCGACCGAGCACATAACAACAAGCCAAAGACCGAAGCAAGTAAGTGGGTTACCAAAGTCACACATCAAGGTCGTCACCGAAGGCGGGCCGTAAGCTTAGCTTCGGTGATGTCTGCCTCGATCGAACAGCAAGGCCTCCCCACCGAGGTCATATATATGCACCTCGGTGGATAGCCTCGGTTCCAGTGGCGTTGCAGCCCAGTACTCCAGCCCACTAATTCCTTCCATTAATGCCAAGATCGTGGGCTAGAGCACAACTCATAGTGGAGAACGTGGGCAAGGCTCCTAGGCCTATAAATAGTACTACATTTTGTATCATAGGCATCTAGAAATACATACTGAAACGCTGCCCAAATTTGTACTCATTACAATTTATTGAAATCAAGTTATTCTTTCGTATTTACGCCTATTCCTTGCATTTATTCAGCTGTGATGCGAAGTTTTGCTTATATTCAAATCCAAATTCGATTTGTGATCCTAAAACTGGTTTAGGCTCATACAATTGGTATCAGAGCTTAATTTTTTTATCCAACTATACTTTATAGCACAATAAAAATACTCACTACCTACTAAGAAAATAAATTATTTTTATACCACTTAATCTGAAGTTGTGCTAAAAAAATCTTTGGTATTACACTCAATTATTGAAGCTTTGGAAGTTGAAGACAGTGCGGACGTCCTACAAGGCTATGTTAGAAGTGATATTTTAGACCACTATAAGGTACTCATCTTTCCACTTAATACTTGGTTAATATTCATGTGTAAGGTGATCCACTATATTTTTTTCTGAAAACCCATAAAAAAAAAGTCATTCCTAGATATTAAAAAAAAATAACTCTGTAGTTTAGTCTTTATATTAATATTTTTAGTTCTTTGTGTGCACTTAGATATTCGCTCTTCGATTATAAATACTAATATCTAGTCATTCTCAGTGTGTTCACCTTACATTTCTTTCCTCCACAAAAATTCAGGAAAAAAAAACAAAAACAAAAAACTTTCATTGAGTCATACAGTTGTGGATTAGTGCATGTCTAGGAAAGTTTTGTCAAAAAGGCTACTACTTGCCTAAGTAGTCTGATTTTTAAGTGGGACAATTGTGACCCCATCAATCTTTCCTGAAAACTATCCTGTTGCATTATTCATACTTTGTGCCTTAACTCCATTTTTCTCACCATGCCCCCTGGTTCTAAAAATACTGAAAAAAATTAAGCTATTTCTTTCCAAGTTGATATTGAGCTTATCCGTGATCTTAAAGATCTTAAAGAGCGAGTAGATGATCTATCATATCTCAAAGATGTATTTAAACAACTCCAAAAATAAATGGATCAATTGATAGTAATTGTTAAAGGCAAGCAACATATTGGTAATAATGACCCATCAAATGTGTCCCTCTTTTCTGTAGGGTCCATTGACGGCCAACTAAATGCCCCAAAAGATGGTCTTTTACCTAATCCTCCTGGTCTGACCCACACTAAGGTTAATCCTTATCATCAGTCAAGTCTGTCTGTCCAGCCTTCAGTCAACACTCATTATCGATCATGCTCTTTTGTCCCACCCAAAGCTCCTATATATGAAGATGAATTTCACTTTGAGGAAGATCAATTTAGGGGTAGGCGCCTGCATTACACCCAACACTATCAGCTAGGTGATAATCCTTCTTTCTTTGACCAACATAGGACTTATAGGAAATATCTTAATAGGAGAACTCTTAGGTTTGATAGAACTTCACCATCTAGGAGAACCTATGAGGACCGCAATGACCTTACAAAAAAGGTCAAGGTGGAAGTATCCAGTTTTGATAGAAAGATGGACCCTAATCTCTTTCTTGATTGGGTAGATATCTTAGAGGACTACTTTGAGTGGTACGACATGCCTGACATTTCTCATGTTCGCCTTGCTAAAATGAAACTAGTTGGAAGTGCTAAGAAATATTGGCAAAATGTTACTCGAGGGATAGAGCATCTAGGCCAACCACCAATTACCCGATGGGCTGAAATAAAAGCCAAACTTAAATAACAATTTGTTCCTTTCTCTTTCAAGTCCCAACTCATAGATCAAATTCTTAACCTTAGCCAATTTAACTCTAGTGTGACCGAGTACATGGCTGTCACGACCCAACCTAGAGCCACGACGGATAACCGACTATGAGTGTCAATCATCGCTAAACCTACTAATAATCTATGAATAATAGACATGAGCTGACAACCTGGTTATACATATATATATATATATACTTAAAATATAAAGTCTGGAAAGATGACAAGGCTATCACACGCTAACATACATAACATAGTGACTGAACCACACAGAGACATATCTACAAGCCTCTAAGAGTGCTGAACTGAATATACAAAGGATGGGACAAGGCCCCGCCATACTTACTCGACGTCTGTACAACATACCAATAGTAGTAAACTCCAGAAGGAGACGGAGTGACTCTAACAGCTGGTAGATAGCTTATTAACGTGGCTCAGGGTCTGATCTCTCTGTACTTGTGCAGCATGAAACACATCGCCCAAGAGAGGATGTGAGTACGGTATATATAAAGTATGTAAGGCTTGAGCATATAATATATCAATGCTGAATGAAACTGTTAGGCTGGAATATAATTATCTAAATAGGAGCTGGAGCATAGCAATGTAGCTACAAATCTGAAGAACGTACTAAACATGATCCGAATATAAACTATAGTCTAGCAGAATTTGAAACTGAAGGCTGAGCTAAACTATATTGATAACTGATTCTGATATGACTGATAACTGACAGTTGATAACTGGTACCGAGCTAAAACTGAATTGTTATCTAAACTTGTACATGTCTAGTGTTATGGGCTGTATCTCTCCAAATCAGGTAATTGAACATCTGAACTAGCCTCATGTATAATCATGTGGAGTAACTGTGGCTATATACGCGTATATAACCAACCTGGCGGGTGTTATGGGCAATGTCCCCCTGGCCAGTAATATTTAGTCTCTCTGGTCATAGTGTGTGAATGAAACCCGGTTACACTAGGTGTTTCCACTACCGCCTGAACAGAGGGGCTATGTCCCCCTGGCGGGTAGTATCACACGCGACCGGACTGTGTGTCTAATGTCCAGCCTCTATGGGGGACTCCAAATCACACATAATCTTATCACAATATAAGACTAAGCATTTATGAGGCATAACATATATGGCAACAATAGATATGGACTCAAAGGAATGATAAGAAAACTCTGGATGGAATTATAGACACAGCCTAGAACTCAGAATTTGTCCAACTCTTTGAATTTCTATAAAATTTCGGTAGAATTTCCCTTAAAACTAGATGGTCTGCAAAAATAGAACCAGCAATATAATATATATGGAGATGGATACCTGGACAAATTGATAACATAAACATATTAAACAGATAACAAGACGAGACGACCGGACGACACAATAAATCCGCATATTGAATGTCTGGACAGCACCAATGTCCTGCCTTGCAACCTAATTTTCAGAGTGTTGATCAAAGTTATAGACTTCAGGGTCTTCATGAAAATTTTAGATATATTTCTTACGGTTCCAGGTAATCTTAAAGTATCTCAATATCAATATTTTACATAGAGTTATGCCTAAACTACTAACAACTGTCCGAAGATAAAAACAGTTTTCTAGATTTGAAACATTTCGTGCTGCTGTTTTGGACATCTTTCACCTTGGTTCTAAGCACCAAATTAAGTACATACACGGATACCTTTATTCAATACAAATTTCCCACAAAAATCATCAAGTTTGGAACTAAGAGAAACTTCAAAAGATACAAAATAAATTCCTTGTCGAAAGAAATGTTTAGCCTTACATACCTTTGATATTTTTTGCTTCTAAACCTTTTTTCTTTGAATTCAACACCTTCTAAAGCCTAAACAAGCTATAACATAGCATTTAGGTACTTTACTTAGCCATGAAATGATTCTAAAACTTAAGCTATAGATGAAAAGGAAGGTAGTACGACGTTATCTTTGTCGCATAGAGAGTTTTGACGCAATCTGTCTTCAATTTCGAATTAAGATGGATATCCTTTCTTCAAAACCTTAAAAATGGCTTAACCACTCAATAACACAATGTTTCTCTCATGTGGTTTCTAGAAATGAAAAAGTATGAGATGAATTTCTCCTTTATACTTGAAATATTTCAGGTTTAGTCCTCTTTTGCGCTTATATCTTTTCTTTTGGCCTAACTTCTGATGCTCATATCTCTTTATCCAGACATCGTATAAAATGAACAAGAGTAAGATTTGGAAACTAAATTTCAAGACCTTCAATTTAGTATATGATATATTTCTAAAAGACCTCATATAACACGCAGACTTAATTGCTCAAAAAGCTTTGTTACAAGGCAAATCCTTAGTCAGTTTTTCTGCAGCTTAAATCCGATTTTTTCCAAACATTATATTCAACATATAAACTTCATATATATTCATATTATGGCTTTAAACTTACTTAAATCATACTTAGCATGTCATTAAGATGATATACGTCACTTAGACATACGGAGCTTAACAATCTCCCTCCCTTAGGAACATTCGTCCTCGAATGTTAAATGAAGTATGTAGACGCATTAAGCAAGGATCTGTTATATACCTGAAGTACTGAAGAGATGTGGATACTTGGCTCACATATCTCCCTCAGCTTCCTAAGTCATTTCTTCTACGTTATTGCTATGCCATAGCATCTTAACTGAAGGAATGTCTTTCGTTCTTAGTCGACGAATCTGCCTATCTAAAATTGCAGCTGGCATATCTTCATAAGTCAAATGCTCTGTGATTTTTGTATCATCTACTTTTACAACTCTAGAAGGATCTCCGACACATTTTCTGAGCATAGAAACATTGAATACTGGATGGACCTCCTGTAGGTCTGCTGGAAGGTCTAACCCATAGGCTACATGCCCAACTCGCCTGATAACCTGATATGGACCAATGAATCTAGGGCTAAGCTTGCCCTTCTTTTCGAATCTCATAACGCCTTACATAGGTGATACTTTCAGGAATACCCAATCGCCAATCTGAAATTCTAAATCTCGACGTCGGTTATCTGCATAGGACTTCTGTCTGCTCTACGCTGCTAATAATCTTTCCCTGATCAATTTGACTTTATCAACTGCTTGCTGGATTATATCTGGACCTATCATTTGAGACTCGCTAACCTCGAACCACCCAATAGGAGACCTGCATTTGCGCCCATACAAAGCTTCATATGGCGCCATCTGTATGCTAGAATGATAGCTATTATTATATGCAAACTCTATCAACGGTAGATGATCACTCCAGCTGCCTCCAAAATCTAACGCACAAGCTCTAAGCATATCTTCTAACATCTGAATTGTCTGCTCAGCCTGTCCATCTTTCTGGGGATGAAATATTGTACTCAAATTCACCTGTGCCCCTAAGCCTGTCTGAAATGATCGTTAGAAATTTGCTGTAACAGGCAATCCTCCACTGTATATGTAGTTCTAACAGGCAAGAAATGAGCTGATTTAGTAAGCCTGTCTACTATAACCCAGATATAGTCATACCTGCTCCTACGGGACGAGCCTATAATGAAGTCCATATTCACTGCTTCCCATTTCCATGATGGAATCTCTATTTCCTACAACAAGCCGCTAGGTTTTTGATGCTCGACTTTAACCTGCTGGCAGTTAGGACACTAAGCCATAAATTTTCTATGTCACGCTTCATTCCGTCCCACCAGTAAATCTACTTAAGATAATGATACATCTTAGTCGAACCTGGATGAACAGTGTATCTGGAATAATGTGCCTATGTCATAATCTATCCACGTAAATCTGTAACATCAAGAACACAAAGTCTATCTTTATACATGAGAACCCCGTCACTAGTAACCCTGTATGGTAATTTTGGTTTTTTTTTTTTTTGGCTATCTGTCTTTATTGAACTAGAACTGGATCCTCATACTGGCGCTGTTTTACTTCTGTCACTGGGCAAGTAGTGGCTGCATTCTGAATTGTAACTCCTGCATCCTCTGAATCTATTAATCTGGCTCCCATGTTGGCCAACTGGTGGAGTGCATGAGCTAACTCTCTTTTCTGTAGTTGTAAGTAAGATAGACTACCCATAGACTTACGACTAAGAGCTTCAGCAACAAAATTTGCTTTACCCCGATGATAAAGAATGTCCACGTCATAGTTCTTCAGGAACTCTAGCCACCGCCTCTGTCGTAGGTTTAGCTCTTTCTGCTTAAATATGTACTGGATGCTTTTGTGTTCTATATAAATATCAATATGAACACCGTACAAATAATGTCTCCAAATCTTCAATGCATGAATGACTGATGCAAGCTCCAAATCATGAGTAGGGTAGTTCTGCTCGTGCTTTTTCAGCTGCCTGGAAGCATAAGCAATCACTCTTCCGTTCTGCATCAATAAAAAACCAAGACCGATTCGAGAAGCATCACAGTAAATAACAAAGACTTTAGTTCCTTCTGGAAGTGTAAGTACTAGAGTTATTATCAACTTGTTCTTTTAGTTCTTGGAAGCTGTGCTCATAAGAGTCTTACAACTGAAATTTGGCTGCTTTCTGTGGTAATTTGGTCAGTGGAGCTGCAATGGAGGAAAAACCCTCTATGAACCTTCTGTAATAACCTGCCAAACCCAGAAAACTACAAACCTCAGTTGGCATCGTAGGTCTGGCCAATTCTTTATAGCCTCGATCTTCTGGCCATCTACTTTAATTCCTTTTACTAAAACTATATGGCCAAGAAATGCTACTGAATCTAACCAGAATTCACACTTTGATAACTTAACATATAATTGCTTGTCCGAAGAGTACCCAGTAATGTGCATAGGTGCTCCGCATGCTCTTATTTAGACTTTTATTAGATGAAAATATCATCAATAAATACAATCATAAAAAGTCCAGGTAAGTCCTGAATACGTTGTTCATATCCATAAATACTAAAGGGGCATTAGTGAGTCCAAACGACATCACTAAAAACTCATAATGGCCATACCTAGTCCTTAATGCAGTCTTAGGTATATCAGATTCTCTGACTCTAACCTGATGGTAGCCTGATCGCAAATCTATCTTCGAGAAGCACTTGGCACCCTGGAGTTGGTCGAACAAGTCATCAATCCTGGGCAGAGGGTATTTATTCTTGATTGTGACTTTATTCAGCTGTCTGCAATCTGTGCACATGCGTAGAGAGCCTTCTTTCTTTTTCACAAACAATACTGGGGCTCCCTACGGGGAAATGTTGGGTCTGATGAGGCCTTTATCTAACAATTCCTCAGTTGTTCCTTAAGTTCTTTCAGTTCTGCTGGTGCCATCCAGTAGGGAGGAATGGATATGGGATGCATACCTAGTACTACATCAATAGAAAAATCAATCTCCTGCTCTAGAGGATGACCAGGTAACTCATCTGGAAACACGTTAGGGAACTCATTCACTACTGGAACTGACTCAAGATTCGACGTCACCTTCTCTTAGTCTCGAACATGGACAATATGATATAAGTAGCCTTTTGCGACCTTGCCTTAAGGTAAGAAATAAACAGACCCTTTGGCGATGCAGAAACACCCTGCCACTCTATAGCTAATTCTCTTGGAAAGTGAAACTGGACTGTCTTTGCTCTACAATCAATGTTAGCATAACAAGAAGACAACCAGTCAATACCGAGAATAACATCAAAATCAAACATTTCTAGTTCAATTAAGTCAGTTGTTGTGCTACCATCACTAATCATCACTGTGCAACCTCTATAAAAATGCCTAGCTACTACAGAATCACCAATGGGAGTGGCTACCTCGAAAGGTCTAATAGTCTCTGGTACTACTTTGAATTTAATGGCAACAAAGGGAGTAACATATGATAATGTAGAACCAAGATCTATCAACACATACACATCGAGAGAATTTACCGACAGAATACCTGTGACTACGTCTGGTGAAGCCTCTTGGTCCTGTCGACCAATAAGAGAATAGGTGCGGTTCTGAGTAGCGCATGCTGTAGGAGCTCCACTTTGACCTCTACCACGACCTGCTGGCTCCTGAGGAATTTGCCCCTGAGGGCGTGCTGGTGCTGAGGAAGCTACTGCTGATCTAGCTGGCTGGGCTACACCACTAACACCCCTAGTCAGGAAATCTCTCATG
Source organism: Petunia x hybrida (assembly GCA_037355625.1). Lineage (NCBI taxonomy): Eukaryota > Viridiplantae > Streptophyta > Magnoliopsida > Solanales > Solanaceae > Petunia > Petunia x hybrida. The sequence goes on along the minus strand of JBBBVM010000018.1, from coordinate 5,063,677 downwards.
AAATGGCCTGCCTCGCGACAAATGAAATGGCCTGCCTCATGACATGGGCCCAAGTGACGTCTACCATAATTTGAGAATCTGGGATATGTCTGACTGGCCGGTATAGAAGTACCGCGGCGCTGAAATCCTAAAGTCTGTGATGCCTTACTAGCTCTGGACTGAGGAGGTCTATCAGATCCAGAGCCACGGGACTGTGGAGGTATACTAGCCGGTGGCTGTCTAACACTCTGCTGTCTACTCGCTCCAGATGTCTCTCCAAATGAACCAGAAAATCTGCCCCTCTTATGTGACACTCTATCTCTGTCGGCTCTCTATTTTTGCTTCCTCTCCTCAAGTGATAAAGCAAACGCCTGAATGTGTAATATGCTCATACCTGGTTATATAGCAACAGTCATACACTCATTCACTAGGTGTGGACCTAGACCCACTACACACCTGTGAAGTTTATCCTCCATACTCGCTACCACAGTATGGGCAAACCTTGCTAAAGAATTAAAGAGATAATTATACTCTTCTATACTAAAACTTTCTTGTCTCAAGGTCAGGAACTGATCAGAACGTGCTCTCTTTGTCTCTATAGGCATATACTGATGAAGGAAGGCATCCGAGAATTCCTTCCAGGTCGCCGGAGTAGCATCTGGCCCTCTAGATAGCTCACATGTCTGATAACACCATGCTGCTAGGTCATGCAATCAGAATGCAGCCAACTCTACTAACTCTGTGTCTGACACGTGCATGACCCTCTACACCCTGGCTATCCTCACTAGAAAATCCTGAGGGTCCTCTCCTGTACGGGATCCAGTAAAGACTAGAGGCTCTAGTCGGATAAAATCCCTGATCCTGGATCCAGTATCTCCCTGGGCATCTTCACTACGCCGTTTAGTCTGAGCAACTAAAACGCTGGTCAATAATTTTATGGCATCCATTACATCCTACCCCTGACTATCAGGCTGAGAAGCTGGAGTTATAGTAGCTGCAGTACCTCTAATATCGCCCTGAACTAAAGGGATCTATGAGGCCTCAGATGGAGCCTCAGGTCTAGACTCCTCACTCTCATCCACCTCAGGTGGAACTCTACTAGTACCTTGGCCGACAATAGCCTTTCTCTTCTGGGCAGCTGTTAGTTTCTTCGGCGGTATCGCTGTATTCAAAACATTAAGGTTAGAAGGGTGAATTCTAAAATCATGTCCCAGTCGCACGATCTAGAAAAGAAAGAAAGACAGCCATTCTAAAATGACTTATAGCCTCCTGTTTACAAGTGTGGCGCGCAACATACTCCTGAACAAGACTCTATTAGACACGACCTGTAGACACCCTAGGACTGAACTGCTCTGATACCACTTTTATCACGACCCAACCTAGAGCCCCGACGGATAACCGACACCGAGTGTCGATCATCGCTAAACCTACTAATAATCTATGAATAATAGAGATGAGCTGGCAACCTGGTTAAACATATATACATATTTACTGAAAATATAAAGTCTGGAAAGATGACAAGGCTATCACACGCTGACATATATAACATAGTGACTGAACCACACAGGGACATATCTACAGGCCTCTAAGAGTGCTGAACTGAATATACAAAGGACAGGACAAGGCCCCGCCATACCTACTCGACGTCTGTACAACATACCAAAAGTAATAAACTCCGGAAGGAGACGGAGTGACTCCAACAGCTGGTAGATAGCCTACTAACGTGGCTCAGGGTCTGATCTCTCTGTACATGTGCGACATGAAACACAGCACCCAAGAGAGGACGTGAGTACGATATGTACAAAATATGTAAGGCATGAGCATATAATATATCATAGTTGAATGAAACTGTAAGGCTGGAATATAAATATGTGAATAGGAGCTGGAGCATAGCAATGTAGCTGGAAATCTGAAAAACGTACTAAACATGATCCGAATATAAACTGAAGTCTAGCTGAATCTGAAACTGAAGGCTGAGCTAAACTATAGTGATAACTGATTCTTATATGACTGATAACTAACAGTTGATAGTTGGTACTGAGCTAAAACTGAACTGTTATCTAAACTGGTACATGTCTGGTGTTATGGGCTGAATCCGCCCAAATCAGGTAATCGAGCATCTGAACTAGCGTCAGTATAGTCATTCGGAGTAACTGTGGCTATATACGCGTATATAACAAACCTGGCGGGTGTTGTGGGCAATGTCCCCGCCAGCCAGTAATATCTAGTCTCTCTGGTTAGAGTGTGTGAATTACACCCGGTGACACTAGGTGTTTCAATTCCCGCCTGAACCAGAGGGGCTGTGTCCCCCAGACAGGTAGTATCACACGTGATCGGACTGTGTGTCCTATATCCTGCCTCTATTGGGGACTCCAAATCACACATATTATGATCACAATATAAGACTAAGCATTTATGAGGCATATCACGTATGGCAAAAATAGATATGGACTCAAAAAGAAAACTCTGGATGGAATTATAGACACAGCCTAGAACTCAGAATTTGTCCAACTCTTTAAATTTCTATAAAAATTTCGGTAGAGTTTCCCCTATATCTGGATGGTCCGAAAAAATAGAACCAACACTACAATAAATACGGGGATGGATACCTGGATAAACTGATAACATAAACATATTAAAAGGATAACAAGACAAGACGACTGGACGACACAACAAATCCGCAGATAGAATGTCAGGACAGAACCACTGTCCTGCCTTGCGACCTAATTTTTTGAGTGTGAATCAAAGTTATAGATTTCATGGTCATCATGAAAGTTTTATATATATGTTTTAGGGTTCTAGGGAATCTTAAATTATCTCAATATGAATTTTATACATAGAGTTATGCCCAAACTACTAATAACTGTCCGAAGATAAAAATAATTTTCCAGATATGAAACATTTTGTGCTGCTATTTTGGACATCTTTCACCGTGGTTCTTAGCACCAAACTAAGCACATACACAGTTACCTTTATTCCATACAAGTTTCCTACAAGAACCATCAAGTTTGTAGCTAAGACAAACTTCAAAAGATACAAAACAATGCCTTGTCGAAAGAAAGATTTAGCCTTACATACCATTTATGCTTTTTGCTTCTAAACCTTTTTCCTTTGAATTCCACACCTTCTAAAGCCTAAACAAGATATAACATAGCATTTAGGTACTTTACTTAGCCATGAAGTTATTCTAAAACTTAAGCTATAGATGAAAAGGAAGGTAGCACGATGTTACCTTTGTCGGGTAGAGCGGACGCAATATGTCTGTAATTTCGAGTTAAGATTGATGTCCTTTCTTCAAGACCTTAAAAATGTCTTAAACACTCAATAAAACACTGTTTCTCTCATATGGTTTCTGGAAATGACGAAGTATGAGATGAATTTGTCTGTTATACTTGAAACATTTCAGTTTTAGTCCTCTTTTGTGTTTATGTCCTTTCTTTTGATCTAACTTCTAACGCTCATATCTCTTTATCCAGACATCGTATAAGTAAATGAAAGAAATATTTGGAAACTAAATTCCAATACCTTTAATTTGGTATATGATATGTCCCTAAAAGATCTCATATATCACACGGACTTAATTGCTCAAAAAGCTTCGTTACAAGGCAAATCCTTAGTCGGTTTTTCCGCAACTTAAATCCGATTTTTCCCAAACTTTATATTTAACATATAAGCATCATACATGTCATATTATGGCTTTAAACATACTTAAATCATACTTAGAATGTCATTAAGATAATGTACGTCACTTAGACATACGGAGCTTAACAATGACCCATTTCCTTGATCTACAACTTAGGTCTGAGCTTGCAGAACCCACCTATGTCACTGTGGCTAGGGTCCAGATATTAAAAAGGAAGTTAATATTTATTCCCCTGATTGTGTAGAGGATGCATACCAAAAATCCATAGATCTTGAGAAATATTTCAAAACTTCATCCATGCATCGAGGGTCATTTCAAGTAGGAGAATCCTGTCAGAATCAAGTCAATACTCCAGTTATCCCTAGACAAAGAGAGGTTAGCACTACCATTCCTCCACAGTCATCTTCCATATCCTCCAATCTCCCATCCAAGGGGTCTTCTAACAATTCTTGCATTCCTAATCCTAATATACGATGCAATCACTGTCATGACAAGGGTCATATTGTGTCTTAGTGTCCACATCGCACATTAGCAACAAGATTAGCTTCGGAGGAGTTCAAAAGTGATGAAGAAATATTAGTTGAACCTGAGGAATTTTTTGGGGATGAGGTTGATCTAGATTGTGACCAAGGGGATGAAACCTACATAAATGTGGTTTGGTGTGTCTTAGCTACTCAGGTATTAGATAATGAATGGAAGCGCACATCCATCTTTTCCACCATTTGCAAGAGTAATGGGTAGTCTGTTAAAATTGTAATTGATTGGGGTAGTTGTATGAACATCATTGCTAAGGGTGATATAGACCGTCTTAATTTGAAAGTAGAGCCCCACCCTAACCCTTTCAAGGTTGCTTGGGTTAGCAAAATTACCCTACCAGTTACCCAAAGATGTCTTGTTCCTATTCAAATAAGTCCATACCATGATGACGTGTATTGTGATGTGTTACCTATGGATATTGCCCATATATTCTTTGGTCGACCTTGGTTATTTGATAGATATGCCATTAACCATGGTATGGAGAACACTCACTCCTTTAAGTTTAAGGGTAAAACAATCACTCTACAACTTGCTAAACCTCATGAGCTGATTCCTAGGTCCAAAAATGAGTCTGCCTCCCAAATCCATGTTCCTAAGTGCTTACATCTTGTCACATCCACCATACTAGAAATGGCTTCTATTGAAAGTGGATTTTGTCTAGCCCTTGTTGTCAAAGATTCTCTGCTATCTTCATCCTCTTCTAGTTTGTGTTATCCTCAAGAAGTGCACCCACTTCTTTCTGAATTTGCAGATGTCGTGCCTGAGGAACTTCCTAGTGAGCTACCTCCTCTTAGAGACATTCATCATGCTATTGACTTTATCGCTGGATCTCAACTTCCAAACTTGCCACACTATAGGATGAATCATGTAGAACGAGCTGAACTAAACAGGCAAGTTGAGGAGCTATTAGCAAAGGGATTTGTTAAACATAGTCTTACTCCTTATGCTGTTCCAGCCCTTCTTACCCACAAGAAAGATGGTTCATGAAGGATGTGCATTGATAGTATGGCCATTAATAAAATCACCATCAAGTATAGATTTCTCATTCCTAGGCTTAAAGATCTATTAGATTTGCTAGCTGGCTCTTGTTGGTACTCTAAGATATATTTGCGTAGTAGCTGTCACCAAATTCGAGTCCGCCCGGGGGATGAGTGGAAAAATAGCCTTCAAAACCCAAGACAGCTTGTTTGAATGATTTGTCATGACTTTTGGTCTCTCCAATGCTCCTAGTATCTTCATGCGTGTCAACCATTTATAGGGAAGTTTTTGGTGGTCTACTTTGATGACATCCTAGTTTTCAGTAATTCTAAGCAGGAATACTTGTCTCATCTTCAGAAAGTTTTTTTCCGTTCTTAGGGAGGGTAAATTCTATGCTAACCTTAAAAAGTGTTCTTTTCTTCAGCCTTAAGTTCTCTTCTTAGGATTCATTGTCTCTGGACAAAGAATATCTATTGATCCTTATAAGGTTAGGGCTAAAATGGATTGGCCCGAGCCCAAAACCATTTTTCAAGCTTGTAGTTTCCATGATTTAGCCTCTTTCTATCATCAATGTATTAGGAACTTTAGTGCTCTCATGGCTCCCATCACTGATAGCATGACAATGGGAATCTTCACTTGGACCCCCAAGGCTTCTAGAGCTTTCTTAGATATCAAGGATAAGATTTTCACTTCCCTGTTCTTAGGCACCCTAACTTTGAAAAAGTTTTTGAAGTTTCTTGTGATACTTTGGGGTTAGGATTGGGGGTGTGTTGAGCCAAGAGGGATATCCTATAGCCTTCTTTAGTAAAAAGCGTAGTGATGCAAAGCAAAAGAGGTTTAGATCCTCAATATAGAGTAGAGAGCTTTATGATGTTGTTCAATCCCTTCGCCATTGGAGATAGTACCTCCTTCCTAAGGACTTTGTCCTATTTTCTGATCATCAAGCTCTTAAGTATCTCAATTCCCAAGCAAATTTAGATCCTAAGTATGCAAGGTAGATTGAATACATCAATAAGTTTTCATTTGTCCTTAAACGCAAATCTGGGGTTCAGAATAAGGTTGTTGATGATCTTAGTCGTGTCAATACCCATCTTCACACACTTAAGGTAGATGTTGTGGGATTTGATAGGTTGAATGATGATTATCCATCTTGCCTCGACTTTTATCGTATCTTTGAAGAAATATCATCTGGTAATCATAGGGATTTTAGGGACTTTATCTCACAAGACGGTTATCTCTTCAAAGGTTCTAAGTTGGGCATTCCTCGTACCTCATTTAGAGATTTTTTGATTTGGGAGATACATCTTGGAGGATTAGGTGGTCATTTAGGCCAAGATAAGACAATTTCTGACACGACCCGGAATTCGGCTAGGCCATGCGGGCACCCGACATCCTCCCCTAGACCCGTCGGGCGAACCCTTACATTTAAATTAAGAAAATACATATAACAATTCATAAATAAGAACAAGACTTAGAAAAAAAATACAGACATGTTGATACCTCTAAGCTGTACAAATGAAATTACAGCTGACTACCCAACATACTAGGTTTAGGGCTATCCAGACTAGACATCTAAGAGTAAGAAAGAAGACAGATACCTCCTGAAGGGAGCAAAATGCAACTGAAATAATAGACAATAAACTGGTGGCCATCCGGAATAAAAACTGGCTCACCCTGACAGCTGAAGTCGTCTTCGCTCCTCCATAACGTGGCGAACTTAATCCTGGAGCAAACCTGCCGAAACGAAATAGATAGACAAGAAACAAACAACAAACAAGGGTGAGTCAAAAGAACTCAATAAGTGGGGCAGACTAGCCACCTCAATGAATAGGATAGCTAGCCAGGGAGAAGAAACAGATAATCTAAATTCCTCTTATTTAAATTATAAAAAGACAGAGCCAGATAATAACTAGAAACACGTATGGAATGACAACCTCATCAGCAACTAGGAACGTAAGATAATTAAAACATATAGGTATCCCGAACACATCAACAATCAGAAATACATCCTGTTGCGACGTGCAATCCGATTCCCGCAACCCAGAATACGAGCCAGAAATATATAGGCAAATACGCAATGCACGTAGAAGTAGAACAGTAGTTATGTACCACAAGTCTACACAATGGTATGAAATGAAATGAAATGAAATAAAATGAGATGAAATGAAATATGATGCAAAGGGTCACATGTGCCCGTAATCCCATCTCGAATAGGAATACGCCTGCATTTGAGAAAAATCCAACCTGATAACCAACTAGATCGGAATACTCCTGCTCCTGGGGCGGAATACTCCTGCACCCGATATAATATAAACCAGAGGTGGAATACTCCTGCACTCTCCTGGGGCGGAATACTCCTGCACCCGATATAATGTAAAGCTGAAGCAGAATACTCCTGCACTCAATATCTGACATAAGAGCGGAATATTCCTGCTCTTGGGACGGAATCCTCTTACCCTCAATATGATACAATGGAGCAGAATCTTCCTGCTCCTGGGGCAGAATACTCCTGCACCCAATATGATATGCAATGTAATGCATATGAATGACATATAATGCATGTGAATGCAATGTGATACAATAATAAACTTTCACCGGCGCGGGACTCTCATCGACAGCCGGCAAGTAGATGCCAACTCACAGCCAGAGTACAATGCTCAGATCCTTAATGCAATACCAACAATAGGACATAACATGTAATATATAATGTAAATTTAAATCTAAGGCGTAATGAGTACGCCTATCGTACAGCTACACACGTAAGGAACACGCGGTAGAAAATCCACGAGGCCAGGTGCCTCCAAGAAATGGATATAAACACTTACCTCTTCCAAAAGTTAGCATTGCTAATCAACAACCGCTTTATCCTTTGATTTCATTGCCAAATGATCCCACTCTATTCAGTGAGCAGAAAAATATATCAAATTAGGCAAAAGGCTTCATTCCTCACATCTTAAGGCAATCCGGTTAGGTACCTGATACCCAATTCGCATACGCAATACGTAGGCCAGGCCTATATATAGGGTTTAAGGTCACATAACCAAACCATAAATAAATTACATTTATATGTCGCCCATAACTCACTGAGTACGAATATATAATCAATTTCATTATCGGGGTCCAATTGACCTTTTAAACTATCAGTTCAACTTATTAAAACGATGTCTAATATCCCAATTTTTACTGTCAAAATATATTCAAACACACGTAATAAACTCAAATAATATCCTTAGCCCACCGCCTCCCTTCATATTGTTTTTTCCTTTTCCCCTTTTTTTTCTTATATTTTATTTTATTTTCTTAACGAAAATTAAAATAGTACCCTACGATATTCGAAATAATTCTACCTTTTGCATACAATTTATACAAATTATATGTAACATACTCGCGAAGGTGGATCTCAAATCGGACTCCCAAAACTCAATATGAAAATTAAATGGAAAAAAATCAAATTATTTAACTTTCGGCATTTTAGCGAAACTAGCCGAACAACATCAAAATTCACTTTCAAAAAACCACAAAAGTCACAAATAATCATACGAACCTAACAGCTTCGGATTTCAAATCGGAGCTCATTCGCGAAAACCGAGCTTGAAAATCTCTTTTTAATATTTATCGACAATAAAAACTGAAACCTTCTTCTGATGCCTACCAAACGAGGTCTGATTTAGCTCAAATTTTACAGACAGGTCCTAATGGACATTAAAAATATTTTAAAATTATCGGCACGCCAATCGGAGTCCTAACTTTCGAAACGACTACCCGAGGTCGTTTCAATTTCCTTAGTAGCGGATATGTTTTATTGGCCGTCCTTTATAAGAGATGTTGTTAGGATTGTACCTCAGTATCGTACATGTCAACTAGCAAAACCTAGGAAGCATAACACTGCTCTTTACACTCCTCTTCCAGTCCCACATGAACTATGGAAAAATATTAGCATGGACTTTGTCTTAGGTTTGCCATACACTACTAGGAGTCATGACTCTGGTTTAGTCGTTGTCGATTGATTTTCAAAAATGGCCCACTTTATTCCATGTAATAAGACTACCGATGCCTCTCATGCTGCCAAATTAATCTTTAGGGAGGTCGTCAAGCTTCATGGTTTGCCCACATCCATAGTTTCTGATAGAGATGTTAGGTTTGTTGGTAACTTTTTACGGACACTGTGGAAACTTTGTCATACACAACTAAAGTTCTCCTCTCCATTTCATCCTCAAAATGATGGACAAACCGAGGTAGTTAACTGAAGTTTAGGTGACTTGCTTAGATGTGTTGTTGGGGACAAACCTGGGAACTGGGACTTAGCATTACCATTACCATTAGTTGAGTTTGCCTACAATAATTTCGTTAATAGGTCTACTGGAAAAAGTCCATTTGAGATTTTGAATGGATATTCTCTTCGCTCTCCTATAGACCTTTCACCACCAGCCTCTCATACGTATATTTCACCATCTGCTGAGACTTTTGCTACCCATATTCGAGATTTACACAGTGAGATTAGGCAAAAGATTGCTATGCATAATTCTGAATATAAATTAGCATCTGATGTGCATCGTAGGGCTAAGGACTTTAATGTATGAGACTATGTCATGATTCGAATTCATCCTGAACGCTTGCCAAGAAATACCTTTAAGAAACTTCATGCCCGTGCTATGGGTACATTCCCTATTTTAAATAAATTGGGACCTAATGCTTACTTGGTGGATTTGCTTAACCATATGACTATTAGCCCAGTTTTAACGTGGAAGACTTGACTCCTTACCGAGGCACCTTTGAGCCTCTCCTCTCTTTCTCTAGTGTCTCCGCAGGTACTCTAGAGCCTAGGCCTCCATCTTTGAAGACGCTATCTCAGATTGTAGATGTGCTTACTGATAAGATCATAGGTTCTTCCAGTGGTGGTTCACGCAGATACTGGTTCAATGGAAAAATATTCCACCGCATGATGCTACATGGATTAGTGAGGATGAGTTCCATTTTCTTGATCCAGATCTTTTGGAGTTATATCAGCATTCACATTCACCGGAGTCGAGTTTTCATCCACCCGGAGAGAATGATGTAAATCCAAAATGAAATGGATAATTTTTTATTTTATTTTATTAATTTAGAATAATTACTTTCTAGGATAGATTTTTTTTTTTTTTTTTTGGGTAACTAAATTACTTTTATTACCAAAAGTGAGTTTACAACTCAAGGAACAAAAAGAAACAACTTGATGGACATCCCCAACAAGGAAACAACTCTTGCATCTTTCTACTTTAACTAGCTAGCTATTACACAGGGTAGTGATTCAGGCATGCCAATCTACTAACTAACTTCGGTCTTGTGGAACCTCTGACGTGGACTTCCTGTATTATGATCTTGACTATGTCATCCAGTTTCCTTATCTTCTTTTGAAATTCTATACTATTCCTTTAAAGCCAAACAAAATAAATTGTAGCAGTGAGGGTCATTCTGTACAGTGTTCATGTTGCTCCTTTCCCATTGCAATGTTCATGTGCCCACTTCAGCTCATCATGTACTCTCCCTGGTGTCCGTATAAATCCTTACCATTGCAGGAGCTTCTTCCAGATGCATGCTGATTTGATGCATTGGAAGAACAGGTAGTCAATACTTTCCATTGTCTCAGCACATAGAGGGCATAGTTGATCAGTCATAATGCCCCATTTGCTTAGTCTGTCTTTTGTATAAAATTTACACTGTGCAGCCATATTTAGAACAAAAATCCACTTGGGTGCACCTGGATTATTGGATAACATTCTTTTCCATGGAACTCTTTCAAATTCCCCTAGCAGCTTCTTATACATACCTCTGATGGAAACCTGTTGCATACTCATGAATACATCCATGCTTAGTCTAGTATTCTGCACATATTAACAATCGTTTTAGGCAACAAGAAGAGCTGGGACCAGTAGATTTGAATGGAGAACAGGACTGATTTGAGTAGTTATACTCTCCCGGCATATGATAAGTATATTGATGTCCAGTTGGTGATTCTTCCCAGCATCTTTTCAAGGAGTAAGTGTCATTGGATAGCAGATAATTCCTTGATGCTAAGAGGCACCCCACGATATCTGATGTGTAGTGTTCCTTTGGTAACCCCTAGAGTCTTCAGGATTTGGTCTTGAATTTCCTCTATCACCCCTCCAAAGTAGATGGAGCTTTTGTGTAGGTTGGCTTTCAACCCAGATGCTGAGGAGAACTGTTGGAAACAATGAAATAGTTATTTCACAGATCTTAGATTGCCTCTTATGATAAGAGCAGAGCATTAGAAAATCTAAGTTGGACGATCTGGAGTTTGGCACATTTGGGGTGATATTTCAATCATGGATCAACTTTAAGCTGTCGGAGAAGCCTACTGAAGTATTCCATTGCAAGTACAAAGAGGCCATGTCACCCTGTCTTAGGTCTCTTTTTGCTTCAAAGGGTTTAGTAGGCTTACCATTCAGTATGATTGAATAGGATACTGTTGTTATGCATTCCATCACCCATCTCACAAATAGCTCCAGGAACTGTAGCTTTGTTAAAATCTGCTCCAAGTATACCAACTCTTAAGAGTCGTATGATTTTTGTAAATCCACCTTAAGCATGCATCTAGGGGATATACCCTTCCTATTGAACCTTTTCAGAAGTTCATGGCTTAGAAAAATATTGTCAGATATGACCCTTCCTGGAATGAAGGTTGCATATGTATCATCTACTAGACCTTTTATGACATGGGTAAGCCTAATCGTGATCACCTTATAAATAAGCTTGTACAAGATATTGCAATAGGAGATAGCCATGTATTCATTAATTGAGCTAGGGTGTATTCATTAATTGAGCTAGGGTGCTTGACCTTTAGAATAAGTGTCATTGAGGTGCAGTTCATTGGCTTGTACATGGTTGAGGTTCTGAAGAACTCTTGCACCGCATCTACCACCTCCTCACCTATAGTACTCTCGGATTTCTTGAAGAAATAGGCATTGTAGCCATCACACCCTGGGGCTTTGTTATCATTTAGCCCTTGCAAGGATTTTTCAACTTCCTCTCTTGTAACATGGGCAATTATAGTCAACTGTTGCTCTCTACTTAAGACAGGGCCTAGTTTCATTGTGGCATTGTTAACACACAGCAGTTGTACTGCTGCTGTCCCAAAAAGCTGCTTATAGAATCCTATAATTTCATCCTCTATTGCTTTAGGTTCCCATAATAGCATACAATCTATAGACATCAAGGACCCAATCTGGTTTAGCAATATCTTATTTTTTAGGCAGGCATGGAAGTTCTTCGTGTTGCTATCACCCAGTTGTAACCATTGGATTCTTACTTTCTGCTTAGCAATGCTCTCTTCTATGGTACTCCACTTTTCTAATTCCTGCTTCAACTGTTTCTCCTCTTCAAACCAGAGTTTTTGATCAGCAATTTGTCCCATTTGGCTTTGTAACACTTTCAACTTCACTCTAAATTGATTTACTTTCATACTGACCCCCTGAAATTCCTTCATGTTGAGTTGCTTTAACTCATCTTTCAGTATGTGCAGTTTCCTCCATATGTTATGCATAGGGTCCAAATGACACTGGACAACCCAATTCTCTACTAGTAATAAGGGGAATTGTGGTTGGTCTGCCAGGAGATTGAAAAATTTAAAGGGTTGTTGCCTTTATGAACTAATCATCCTATATCCACACACATAGGAGAATGGTCTGAGAACCCAAGATCTATAGCTATTGCTTCAAGGTGGGACAAGTTGTTGACCTATTCTGAGTTAACTAAAGCCCTATTTATACTGGTATACACATGATTATGTGTCCATGTGAAGTTTCTTCCTACTATCTTCAACTCCAACACTCCTGAGTTTTATAGGAGTTCATTGAAATCCCTCACTTCTGCTTCTTGCACTGGACTCCCATTTACTCTATCATCTATTGCCATCACTGCATTAAAGTCCCCTATAATCAGCCAAGGGTCTGTCATAGCTTGGCTTAAGTGATAAAGACCCTCCCATAAAGTTCTCCTATTCGGAATAGTGTGTAGCCCATCTTGCTTCAGAGTAACCACCCCATGTATATATTGGTTATGGTATTCTAGCTCAAAGTAGTCACACCATCTTGGATCCAACATCACACATATTCTCCCTTTGTCACAGCCTTGGTAATTGCATACCCATTGCCACCTTGGGCTATTTTAATTAGGACTTTGTTGGCTGCCCGTGTTCCTTACCATGTGTTCTACTACTGCTATTAATCCTACTTTATTCTGAACAATAAACTTTTGTAGTTCTTTTTTCTTGTAAATTTTATTCATACCCCTAACATTCCACACTGCTACTTTCATCGGGTAAAAATATGAAATTGTTCTACCCATGTACAACCCTTGCTACTCTGCCCCCATCATATTGCTTTACTTGTTGCCCTGTGCTTACCAGTGGAATGAATGTGTTAGCAGTTTCCAGCTTATTCTATGTAGCTTTAGGAGGTGTTTTTGATCCTGTCCTAACTGCCTTTTTCCATTCATGTTCTGTTGGCTTGGGACTATTAGGTTGAATGCTTCCACTGGTAGGTGCCTTTTACCCTATCTCAGATGTGCTCTGTTCTTTACGATTCCTATTGCTAGTTTCTTTTAGTTCAGTGATCACTGCTGGTTTATCCTGGCAACCCTGTACCCCCTTAGTCTTTTTCTTATTGAGAGCATGCCATTTAGTTTTCGGCTTAGGATGCAGCATTTGTCTTCCTTTTGTTGGTCTAGGATTCTTCTTTGGTTCTTCTTAACGTACATGTCCAATTTGCAGGCAGACCTGACAGTATGTTGGCTTCCAATCATACTCAACAACCTGTTCAAATATCCTTCCCTCCAGATCCTGAACCTTGATTTTGTTTGGCAGTTGTCTTGTGACATCCATTTCCACCAGGATTCTTGCATAAGATATACGTTCAATGCTCGTGGTACATTCATCCACATATATAGGACATCCCAACACACTCCCTATCCTTCTTAGAGAGTCATTTTCCCAACAGTTTAGTGGGAGATTTGGTAATCGGACCCAAATAGGAATTGTACGTAGCATCTCATCACTAAAATTGAAGTCTGGGTTCCATGAATGAACAATAATGGGTCTACTATTAATTGTATATGGACCAGAGTGAAGTACTGCCTCTTTGTCTTCCAAGCTTTTAAATAGGATTACAAAATATTCGTCATTGTGATAGTAAATTGTAGGCTTAGCAGTAAAATTCCATGTAGAAGCTATGAATCTATCAATAGCACCTATAGTTGGTGAATCACCTACCATATAGAGGATCACCACCTTCTTCCATTTTTGTGTCTCATGTTCCACTGTTGCTTTTTGCAATTGACCCACACGTTCACCCTCGATGAGTACAGGCTCCACAAAGCTCAGATTCATTCCTCTCACAGCAAGTTTAGATCCAGCAAAAAGCCCAATCCAAGGTTTATCTTCAGTGATTGTTTTTCCAAGATTGAGTTGACTCTTTGCCCCTTTTGGATTTGGTACTGGCTCCGGCGCTTCGACTTCAACTGTCATCACTGTTTCTCCATGTGTCTCAGTCCCCTTCTGTATATCACCGGTCCCATTTGGTTGATTCCCCAAAGATCTAATCATAGTCCTGCCTCCCGATCCACTGATTAACGAAATCTGGTTTTCCAGCGTGGTCTCAGAAGGTTGCTTCTTTGCTTGAATCATACTTTGCGTGTTCCTATCTCCATGGCCGTTACTACAGGGTTCCCGACTTGCTTGCTCCGATTCAGTTACGACTCTTTGGGTTACTCCAATCGGAGTCTTAATCATCACTAGTTTCTCTCTAAGCCTTGTAATCTTCTTTCCTGATGTGTTATGGTTGTTCTATATACAACCTGTTTTGGGCCTCCCTCATGGCATCTTCAGCGAAGGCGCACGTCAGCTAGTAGCCGCTATCATGCGCTGAGAGGCTAGAGAGAGAAAAAAATTAGAGCTCGCTCTGAAACTTAGCTTGATCTTAGATTTTATTATTATCATTATCTTTTATTGGATTTTATATTTATCATGTTTTGATTTTATCTTTATCTCTTATTTAGAGATAAAGTTTACCTAGTTTTAGGCTTTTACCGTGGCAAGGCTCCTACTATAAATATGGCATTCCAGGTTCATTGTAAAGCACCTCATTTTGATGAATAAAAGCTGATTTCTTATTTTTTCTCTTACTTCTTCTCTCTTTCTGTGTTTTTCTCTCCAACTTTTGCTTCCTTCTTGTGGTGTTACATCACTACCCCTTGAAGCAGGGAAGGTATTGATAAGAAAAACAAAAATCTAAAGGGGGCACATGTTAATAACAATAATATCATTGCTTCAGGTCACGAATCTCTGTCGGTGTCACCTATCATCTAGAAAAGGAAAAGGATGAATGTACAATAATTTGTATCGCGCCAAAACTCTAATATGTCCAAATTTGTGTCGGTCTTATCCTAATATCCAAGACTAAGTTGATTAGTTTCATATAAATTAAATGTTAAACATGAATTTCATTTATACTCCTAGTTCCCAAAACCGCCCTAAATTACGTGTTTTGACATAAATACTGAAATCGATTGCAATAAATAGTTTGTGTGTTTTATAACATGTTGACTTTTTTATGTTAAAATTAATAAAATACCTTAAAGTTATTTACAAAAATCATAAACTTTTAAAAGTTTCTTACTTTTACATAAACTTCTCATAGATTGCAAAATAGTTTAGGGATAAAACGAGATATATACTTGGTCAAAATAAGTTGGCTTTTAAGATGAAAAGAAAAAGATAGGAATCACCAACTTATTATTTATGACTGATTTTGATTTATAAATATTGATTTTATAAGCACTGGTGATGTCAAACACTACATTAATCAAAAAGAGCACCCTCTATTTATTTTATTTGATGAAACTTCTCCTCGTTTATGGTGCAATTTTCTTATTATGACACATTTTTTAAATTTAAAAATAATTGAACTGTAAACTTTCTATGTTAATCTTAATGAGATGATTTATAACCACATAAATATCTATAGCTTATTAAAAGATCACAAGTTTTTAAAATTTGTTTTCATTTCTTAAATTTTGTGAAAAATCAAAGTATGACATATAGATCACACTACTGCAAAGAAAAGTCATATATGACGATATTGAATTTTAAATAAATACAGTGGTTCTAATTTGGCTAAACTTAACGCTGATATTGGGAAATGTAATTAACTTGTTAAGTAAAGCAGATAGCACACATATTTTTTTATGTATTTATGATACACATTTGACGGAAACAAAGACGTGGGTAATTAGAATTTTTTTGATAGGCTAAAGTTAGAGCACTATGATTCTTTTCTTTTTAATAAAAAAAATGCACTACTATTTTGCGTTGTTTTATCCCACCTATATAAGTTATGTAAATGGATCTCATACCTCGTATATATTTTACATAAAATACTGATATCAAATAAAATAATACAATGACTCCATGCCACCTGCCGTTTCTTGATATATCTCTATCCCCCTAATGAAAATAATTAGTAGATCAAAATATTTTATATTTACTCAGGCGGTTACAATCCACACTATCATTGATTTTATTTAAAAATTATTTTTTATATTTGGACGATTCAGTTTCAATAAACTTTATTACTATAGATACACGCCTAAATGAGAGCCTGATAAAAAATTAAGAAACAGAGAGAGACAGAACAACGGAAGGCAGCGAGATTCTATAGCGAGAAGCTCCTTACTCTCTTTAACCACTTCCCCCTTCTAGCTCATTAATACCACAAACTTCTCTTCCCCAATGACCTTTAACTGTGAAAATTTAATTTCACCTAAACCACCGGATCCCACCATTAATGAAGAAAAATCTTCTCTTGCAGGCAAATCCAGCTACTGTGACAAACTATTACAAGAACAACAATCAGACATGCAAAATATTATTCAAATCTCAATACTACATCAACCTTTTTCACTAGACCACATGCAAAACCAACCAATTGATATAGTTGTTGACTACATTTCCCTTTCACAAGAGGAAAAGCAGCACATATACTCTCCTTGGATTAATTCAGTTATTATTAAGCTCCATGGTAAAAGATTACATCATCAATACATCTATGAAGAACTTACAAGTCTATGAAAATTAGTAGAAGAATTTCCTCTAATTGATCTTGGTGAAGACTTCTATGTAGCAAAATTCTATTGACATGAAAGTCTTCACAAAGTCTTAGCCGAAGGTCCA
This sequence comes from Petunia x hybrida, assembly GCA_037355625.1. NCBI lineage: Eukaryota > Viridiplantae > Streptophyta > Magnoliopsida > Solanales > Solanaceae > Petunia > Petunia x hybrida. Next base: position 5,046,317 of record JBBBVM010000018.1, on the reverse strand, counting down.
TAGTTCATAAATGGATATTTTCTATCTGCAAGATGCTGGGAGCCAAATTTTGTTGCTACAGAAATTAGATTGCAATCTGCAGCCATTTGGATACGACTGTCATATCTACCAACAGAGTTTTTCTATGAAGGCATACTGAGAAAAATTGGTGGTAAGCTTGATAAATTATTAAAAGTGGATTTCAAAATGTCTACAACTCTTAGAACAAGGTATGCTCGTTTATGTATTCAGGTGCCTTTGGACATACCAGTTAAAAATTATGTGTACATTGAGCACCATAAGCAAACTATGATCTATGAAGGCAGGAACCTCTTATCCAACGCGTGTGGGAGACTTAGTTATCTACAAGACCAATGTCCATTTACCACACCCTCAGAAAACCCCATAATAACCAGCCACCCTACCCTCGACCACAACAAAAATTAAAAGCTAAGGAAGGGGATAATGAATGGCAAACAGTTACTTTTCACAAGAAAAAGAAGACTCAAGTTTTTAAACAAGGCAATACAGTCAATGTTCCTTCGTCAAGCCACACACCCAAATCCAAGTTTTCATCTTTAATTGATTCGAAATTTTAAGGTAAAATCTCAAAACCTCACACGTTAAGACCTAGTACTAAGACATATTATTCTCCTAAAGTTAATTCATCTATAAATGATTCTACTAACAAATTTAATGCTTTGACTATTATTAATGAAGATAATTCCAAAATTAGAAGGATTAATCAAGAATTATTAGTCGTTGATTTTTCTATTGCAATCCACAAAGACAATGGCTCAAAAATTCCCATGCAAAATTCGTTACAAACGAAGTTGCCTGACCTGCCAACTAATGACGTGGCTAGCCATATGGACGATAAAAGTGACATGCAGGTTGATCCCACGACACAACCTAATACTCTCAGTCACAACTGAAATTCCTTACACATCTCCTTCTTCATCCGCTTACACGCCTATTCATAACACAAACTCTCCTAATACTAAAATGTCACAAAATATCTTGCCACCGCCTAAAATCATCACTAACTCCTCATCTCAAGATTCTATCAGTGGCATAATCAACAAACCTTATTATTTAGTTGATTCTCTTGGCAACTCCCACACACAATGCCCCATGCAAATAACTACTACTACCTATAACATTTCTACTACTGTATCTTATAAAATCCTATATGACGAAGTTAAAACTTCCTACATCAAGGAAGGAGTCCAGAAAACATATCAAACACCTCTTGAAACATCATCAGCTAAGAAAGAAAATGAGCAACAATATGAACAACAATCTACAAAACAATGTTCTACTCCCAAAATCAACCACCCTTGAATCAACCACTAATCTTCATACTCCCACCACCCCAGAACCAAATCCCACAATCTTGGCTAGAATCAACTCTTTAAGGCCATGCAGTGGTAGTGCCTATGGATTTGAACAGGCAACAAGCATTAATAATCATCCAAAATCCTCATTATCTTTCACAAATTCTGAGCGAGGGGATGCATCTAACTATGCAAAGTTATATCAACAACATGTGGCCACAATTCTTTCAGGGCGTGCATCACTAAGATCATCCACTAATGGACCTTCCCTTTTCCTCACCACGAGTACTACCACCACAAGCTCCTATATTCACACCACGGGACCTCAATCTCAATCAACAAATGCATGCTCCAATGGACAGGAATGGAGTTTACCAACTCATGCACCCCTAAAATGTGAATCAACAACCTCCATTTCCCATGCAGATGGATGTTCCCCTACAACCAGCCCCACCACCATCACTTCAACACCATACAATCTACTAGAACAAGAAGAAATCAGGGGAAGGGAACTAGAACAAGCCATATTAAGAGGGAAGGAAAGTTGAACGGAGTTTGCAAACCTAAAGAAAATCATCATACTCCTTTCAAAGAAAGACTAGACAGAAAGTGCATCCTAACTTGTCATCCCACTCTTTACAAATGCTCATTGGATGTGAGGGCCCCAGCCAACAAGGCAGTGGGAAAGTATGCAGTAGTCTTGAACCCTACTCTGAGGAGTGATCCAATTTTGGATATGATTCATGATAACAACTTAAACCCTAATATGAATAGACAAATTAATGTGATAATTTAGAATGTAAGAGGAGCTAATAATCCTTATTTTCATAGGAATTTTAATGCTATTTTAGACACTCATAAACTTGTCATTGTAGCTTTACTTGAAACCAAAAATGGAAGACCACTATGACTTAAGAGAGATCTATAATTTTACTGACTATGCTGAAGTTCCTGCTGAGGGTCGATCATGGGGAATTGTTTTACTTTGGAGAACTAAGTTAGTTAGTGTAACTGATATCCACATCAAAGAAAATGAGGTCCATGCCATGATTAAGATACACCATCCCTCTTTTATTACTCCTTGGCTTTTTTTTATTATTTATGCTAGTACTGTATGTCATAATAGACAATTACTATGGCATGACCTAGCCAATATTATGATAACTATAAAAGTCCATGGCTACTAGGTGGTGATTTTGATCAAATCTTAACTCAAGATGATAATGGCTACTTAGGTTTTAAAGGACCTAAGTACATTTGGTCTAATCACAGAATTAGAAGAGGAAGCCTTATAATGGAAAGACTTGATCGATACTTAGCTAATAATGACTGGATCACACTTTTTAAAGATGCGTCAGTTATTCATCTGCCTAAGACATATTCAGATCATAATCCTATTCGTGTTAGTCTTAATAGAAACACTTCTTCAAATTGTGTAAGATCTTTTAGATTAGAAACAATGTAGATCTCACATCCTGATTTTAGGAAAATTAGTGAGAACACTTGGTGAAATCGTAATATTAAAGATGCTACAAAATTATATGAAGAAAAAATTAAAGTTTGGAACAAGAATCTATTTGGTAACATCTTTAAGAAGAAAGTCGACCTACTAGCTAGAATTAAGGGCATTCAATTCTTTACTCACTATATCACTAGCTCTTTCCTTCAGCAACTGGAGAAAAAATTGATTTTTGAATATAATAATATGCTAAAGCATAAAGAAGAGTTGTGGGGTCTGAAATCTAGGATAAATTGGCTCAACTATAGTGATGCTACTACAAAAAATTTCATGTTGCTACTCTTAATCGTAGACGCAAAAATAGAATTATACATTTTCGAGATGATAATGGTAATTTAATTTTTGAACCTAATGAAGTTTCTAAGCATTTGACATATTATTTATCTACTCTATTTACTACTAGTCATACCACTATCCAAATTAAATCCTTGAAAGATGATGCATTATGGTTTGACGAGACAGATTTAACTAGCCTCGATAGCCCCTTATTAAATGATGAAATTACAAAGGCAGTTTTTCATTTACCATACAAGGCCCCTGGTCCGGATGGACTCCATCCCTTATTTTTTAAAAATTATTGGGACATTATAGGTGACTCTATAAAATCCTTTTGTCACCAAGTTTTTGAAAATTGTGTCATCCTACAGGAACACAATTCAACTACTTATGTCTAATTCCTAAAGTTAAAAATGCAGTTAACCTTAGGAATTTTAGACCTATTAACCTGTGTAACACTGTTTATAAGATTGTTACCAAAATAATTACAAACCGTATTAAGCCTCACCTTAATACCCTTATTATTCCTTGTTAAGTTAGCTTTATTAAAAATAGAAGAGTTTCAGACAATGATATCATAATTCAAGAGATTATAAATAAATTTGCTAATATGAAAGGTGTTAAAGGGGAAATGATTGTCAAAATAGACCTACAAAAAGCTTTTGATATGCTTCAGTGGTTTTTTATTCACACTATGTTGGCTTTTTTCAAATTTTCTCCTAACATTTCTATATTGATCCTCTCTTTTGTGACTTTCCCTACTATTTCTGTCCTAGTTAATGGATCTAAGACTCCATCCTTCAATCCATCAAGAGGCCTTAGGCAAGGTGACCCTATGTCACCTTATATCTTTATGCTTAGTCTAGAACTTCTCTCAATTTACATCAATCACAATATTGAAATGAACATCTGGGATCCTATAAAGCTGTCTCCCCGAGGTCTAGAGTTGTCTCACCTTCTATTTGTTGATGACCTCACCTTTGTAGCTAAAGATAATGAAAAATCAGCCAAAGCTATAGAGACTATGGTTGATCTATTTTGTGAAATGTCAGGAAAAAAGGTCAATCATGCAAATTCTAAAATCATTTCTCTAACAACACTAATCCTAACCTGGCTCACAATCTTGGCTATATTCTTGTGTGAACAAAAATACGCCACCTATTGTTATGGGGATACGAGTCCAGCTGGCGAGACTAGATTTATCATGCGTGTTACCGGGCACTGAGGATATACGCTTGCTCCTAGAGCCAATGACCGTTTGGGAGGTTTAGGTTATAGAAAATAGTGCACACATCCCGCCGCTTAGGGTTTACAGTCTCCTAGTTAGGGTTTAGTATGCCACCGCCATGAGTTGTAGACTCATGGCCTTATTAGTCTTTTTTTTCATATTTAGGACTGGGTATCGCTACTATAAATACCCCTCTTTGCATTGTATTCTAGAAAAGTCACACGATTCACGATTCGCTATCGAACTCGGTTACTCTCAAGGAATAAGAATTACTTTGCTTTCTTTATTATATCTTGCGTAAATTACTCGTCTTTACTTTTATTGTATTTACTTACTTTTTCCATTGTAATTTACCGTATTGCTTGTGACCTCATTCATAATTAATTGTTTAACCTAGACGTATAAAATTAGGCATAAACAGTTTGGCACCCACCGTGGAGCCCAGGCAATTGTAGGTATTCTACGAAGGAAAAGATGCAGTCATGTCAAGCCGCTATACTGCCATACGACACATAGATAACGAGATCCAATAGATAATCCATGACTCGGTCCGTATGACTGAAATTGAGAACTACTATCTAAGATCAAAATCCAGTTATCCGTGACCTTTGTCAAGAAGCGCAGTCGGCAGATAAAAAACCCATCAGCACGATCATCGGAAGGCCCAAGATCATAAGCAACGAGACCAAAGGCATCATGGTCTATGAGGCTCACCAGCAAATAGCCAAAAAGCCACGTCTCAACACCATCGAGTTCGATGACAGAGATTTACAGCGAGCCCACCACCCTCACGATGATGCCTTTATAACTACTCTGCAGGTACATGATGCTCGAGTCAACCGTGTGTTGGTGGATTCCGGCAGTGCAGTCAATATTATTCACTGAAAGGTTGTTTGTCAAATGGAGATGCAGAGCCAGGTAATCCCTAGCCCGTACACTATAACCAGCTTTACCAGTTCCACCGGGAAGTCTGTGGGAGAAATCCTCCTCCATGAACACCTGCCAGGAGCAGCGCTGTTGTACGTCTTTCCAAGTAATGACATATGACCTCTCGTATAACATTATCCTTGGGAGACCCTGGATTCACAAAGTACATGTCGTGCCGTCCACACTTCACCAGGTCCTCAAATACCCGACTCCTTGGGAGATGAAAGAAATTCAGGGGTAACAGAAGCTGTCTCAGATACGTGACTGCAGTGATTGATGCCACCAGGTAAGAGACCAAAAACAAAATAAGAAATTGGACAAGATGCTTGGGCCCAATCTGGTCACTAGCATACCCCTAAGGCACGGATTACATGAGGTGACTAGGTCCCACAAACCAACTATCATACCCTCCAACCCATAGGAAGAAGATCAGCTGACTAAAGCTAGAGTCGATGACCTTGATCCAGTATTCTTCGATGAAAAAGTCCCGGACAAGAAATTCTATGTAGAGGCCAAGCTCTTTACCGAAGCAAAACAAGAATATGCTAACTTCTTGCGTGCTCGGTCGGGCATCTTCGCCTGGACACACACTGACGTGCCAGGAATTTCAACTAGCGTTATCACGCATAACCTAAACGTAGATCAAAACTTCTAGCCAATCAAGCAGAAGAAACAGCCGATAAGCCGCGAGAAAGGGCAGGCGCTTCATGAAGAAGTCGAGAAACTACTCAATAATAGTTCCATTCGCGAGGCTCAATACCCCCGACTGGCTATCAAACGTCGTAGTGGTTCCTAAGAAGAACGGCAAGTAGAGGAAGTGCATCGACTTCACTAGTCTAAATAAAGCATGTCTAAAGGATTCCTTCCCAATGCCTAACATTGATAAACTCATCGACTCAACGGCAGGGCATGAGGCCTTGAGATTTTTAGATGCATACTCGGGATACAATCAGATCCACATGAATCCAAATGATCAAGAAAGACTTTTTTCATCACGGATAGGGGGACTTATTGTTACAGAGTGATGCCTTTTGGACTGAAGAATGCAGGAGCGACTTATCAAAGATTAGTGAACCTGATGTTCAAGGAGCATATTGGCAAGACCCTGGAAGTTTACACTGACGAAATGCTGGTCAAGTCAGAATTTGCCAAAGATCACATTGGCCATCTAAAGATAACGTTCGATATCTTGGACAAGTTTGGAATGAAGCTCAACCCCAAGAAGTGTGCCTTTGGCGTATCCTCTGGGATGTTCCTTGGGTTCATTATTTCCAACAGGGGCATAAAAGCGAACCCGGTGAAGATCGAAGCAATCGAAGCAATACCGAAGGTCTTGAAGAATGAAGTGGAAGTCAAAAGGCTCAATGGTCGAATCGCAGCACTCAGCCGGTTCATCTTGCGGTCATCAGAGAAGTGTCATCAATTTTTCAATGTCCTGAAAAAGAATAAAAGCTTTCAGTGGATGGAGCAATGCAGCAAGACGCTAAAAGGGCTAAAACAGTATCTGGTAAATCCCACGTTGCTTACCAAGCCACGCGAGGGAGAACCGTTATTGCTGTACCTAGCAGTGTCTGAAGTTGCCGTGAGCGCTGTCTTACTATGAGAAGGGAAGGGGGTTCAGTCACCAGTGTATTATGTTAGCAAGTCTCTCCTAGATGCAGAAACAAGGTATCAACATCTAGAAAAGCTTGCACTTGCCTTAGTCATAGCAGCGAGGAAGCTCGACTGTACTTTTAGAGTCACACCATTATTGTGGTTTCCTCTTTTCCATTACGGACCGTATTTCACAAACCGAGTGGTCAGGTAGGTTGGCAAAATAGGTTGTCGAGTTCGGTGAGTATGATATCATTTATCAGCTAAGAGCGGCCATCAAGTTTCAAGTTCTAGCAGACTTCGTCGCTGACCTTAGCACAGAGTTAATCCCAAAGGCTGAGGAGGAACGCAAGATGATTGAGGGCATTACCCCTGGGGAATGGGTGATCTACACCGACAGTGCCTCAGATGTAAAAGGGAGTGGGCTTGGTTTAGTGATCGAGTCCCTGATGAAGAAGGTGTTCAGGAAAGCTGTCCGCTATTCCCAGATGACGAACAACGAAGCAGAATATGAATCTGTAATTCAAGCCCTAGAATTAGCTTATATATTGGGGGCCAAGGTGGTTATCATCAACTGCGATTCTCAGCTCGTGGTGAACCAGGTGACCGGAGCATACACCGCCAAAGGTGCCCGCATGCAAGAGTATCTGGCCAGTATGGAGAAATTTCTGAAGAATTTTCAAAAATAGAGGATTAATCATATACCAAGAGAAGAAAATGCGGAGGCTGATGCCCTAGCTAGCCTAGCTGCCACAGCACAATTAAACACAGACAGCTTAGTTTCTACCATTGAGTTAACTTACGCAGATTTGAAGCACCGCGAAGTCAACGCAGTAGGATCGTCATAGGACTGGCGACACACGATCATTGAATATCTCAACAAGGGAACACTTTCGGAAGATAGCAAGGAGAGCAAAAGGATAAGAGCTTAAGCGGCTTGCTATGTCTTGATCAATTGAGAACTGTACCGGCGAATGTTTAGCAAACCTTTGGCTAAATATGTGGGTCCTTATCAAGTGGATTACGCACTTAAAGAAATACGCGAAGAGCAATCCTGAAATCATTCTGGCGGGCGGTGTCTAGCTCAAAAGTTAATCAGGGCGGGCTATTTCTAGCCCCGAATGGAAGATGATGTGAGCAAGTTCGCTCAGGCATGTGATAGCTTCCAAAGGTTCTCCTATGTACTTCATTAACGGGCAGAGTTATTACATTCAGTAATAGGCCATGGTCTTTCATGAAATGGGGGATGGACATCGTAGGGCCCATATCTAAAGCGCCCGGTGGTGTCAAGTTTCTTCTTATCATGACGGACTATTTCATCAAATGGGTCGAGGCAGCCGCATACGCCTGGATTCGAGAGCAGGAAGTCATAGAGTTTATTTGGAAAAATATTATGTGCCGATTTAGGATTCCAGCAGAAATCACCTGTGATAACGGTCCCCAATTCATAGGCAACAAGATCACTGCTTTTCTGAAAGAATGAAAATCAAGAGGATAACCTCCACTCCTTACCACCCTTCAGCCAACGGCCAAGCCAAATCCTCAAACAAGACAATAGTGGAGAATCTGAAGAAGCAGCTTAAGGAGGCTAAAGGAAGATGGCCCAAAGAACTACCCGAAGTCCTGTGGGCCTACCGAACTATATCTAAATCCAGCACCGAAGAAACACAATTTTCACTGACGTATGGAACGGAAGCCATGATTTCTTTAGAAATTGGGGACTCCAGTTTATGGCGAACATTCGCCGAAGAGGAGTCCAAAAATGAAGCCCTGAAAGACTCCCTTGACCTCCTTGACGAATGACGGCAGATATCAGACATTTGTCTCGTAGCCTAGAAGCAGCGAGTAGAAAAATATTATAATGCAAGGGCAAATCCACGGTCCTTCAACATTGGGGATCTGGTCCTTCGCAAAGTTACTCAGAACACCAAACAGGCCGGAGCAGGAAAGCTCGCTCTGAATTGGGAAGGACTGTACAAAGTGTGGGGTATCGCTGGAAAAGGTGCGTACCTTCTCGAAGACATGGAAGGATAGCCATTCCAAATAACTTGACTGTCACATGGCTGAAAAAGTAGTACTCTTTAAGGCTGACTAAGCCTGAATACTCGAGACATATATTTTTCTTTCTCCTAGTCTTCTCAAAATTATTTACAACGGGCACTCAGCCCCGTTCTTTGTTTTACAACGGGCATTTAGCCTCATTCCTTATATTATATGGCTCCATGCCGTATCAATAAAACTACTATTCCAATTAGTCAGTTTTGTCCAATTATTTAGATCCATCTACGATCCAACTATTTATAGCCCTGACTAGACCTAAATTGAAGTAATATACTCACTTTTCGCTACAGGAAAGAAGAGTACACTACACGCTTAGAGTTAGACCACATCTAGCTCAGCCACCAGGCATTAATCGAGCGTTGATCTCATTAAATCAACAATTGCACCTATACGCCGATGGGGACGCATGTTCATGTAGTGCCAGAAAGTCTTAAATACTAGAGTACTAAGAGAAGACGTTCTGTCTCAGAACGCAAAAGGACCATTACCACACGGGCTAAAATCATCCCCTTTTGGGTGCAAAGAGCCATCTGCTATGGATGTATCCTAGCCGCTGTCTATCGGTGCACAACGGACCTAATTGCTCAAGGCAGGCACACTGACACATGTTCTTAAATAACTAGAACAGTTAGGACGACCGGAAGCTATCTAATTCTTAGGTGCAAACACACACAGAGGCATAACTTAGCATTACTTATTGTTTACAATGAAAATTAGACAACGTAAAAAATAAAAGCACAAGTAAATTAAGTCAATATACCAACAAATGGGTCCTAAAATATACATTTAGTTCTTCCTGAATACAACATTTATTTATAACAATTGTAGAAAAAAGAAAAAGAAAAGGGGAGACTAAAACTGCAAGTTCCTCTGAATTTTCACCTCAGGAGATTCTTCGTCTGGATTGTAGCTCTTGCATTAAAGTCTCTCCCAGAATTTGAAGGCGAAATTTCCAACTTGGCACCCCAAGCAGCAACATCTTTGTGATACTGCATCACGGGACGGGGAGGGGGGTGGAATTAGCCCAACTGAGGAATCCACAGTAGAATGGTGGAGGCAGGAGAACGAGCACTGAGGACTTCACTTGGATTCACTGGGAGAGACTCCAGTTAGGAATCCCCGTGAATCTCGGAAATGCTTCATACTCTATCTTCCCCGAACGATTGGAAGCCTATGCAAACTCTAAAATCAAGGAGTAGTTCAGAGCAATACAGCCACCCTGAACGTTGTTGGTATGGAGAATGCTTTCGAGCATCAACCGCTCGAAGAAGGAGAGGATACCCCAGGACGAGCTTTTCATACAAAATGAGTTGCTTCTGGGATATGTACCCTAGCAACAAGGAGATGAGCGAACCACAAAAAGCCCGAAAGGGGTTAGCATTCCTCTACTATACTGTGCCACATGACAAGAAGAATATCACAGCAAACCATCGGACATGACAACGAGACACACCAGAATTTATGTGCCTACCTGAGACGACCCGAATTTTTGGCTAGGCCGTGCGGGCACCCGACATGCTTTCCTAGACCCGTCGGGCGAACCCTTACCAACTGAATTAGAAAAATAAATATAAATCCAACTCATAAATAAGAACAAGACTTAAAAAAAACACAGACATACTGATACCTCTAAGATGTACAAAAGAAATTACAGCTAACTACGTTTAGGACTATCTAGACTAGACATCTATGAGGACAAAGAATACATACGCCTCCTGAAGGGAGCAAAATACAACTGAAATAATAAACATAAAACCGGTTGCCATCCTGAAGAAAGCTGGCTAACCCTGACAGCTGCAGTCGTCTTCGCTCCTTAACAACGTGGCGAACTCAATCCTGGAGCAGACCTGCCAAAACGAAATAATAAAAAAGAAATAAAAAACAAACAAGGGTGAGTCAAAAAGACTTAAGAAGTGGGGGCGACTAGCCACCTAAAAGAATAGGATAGCTAGCTAGGGAGAAGAAAAGCAGATAAACCAAATTCATCTTATTTAAACTATAAAAAAGTAGAGCCAGATAATAACTGGAAACGCGTATGGAATAAACAACCAGGGACATAAGATAGACAGAAAATATAGGCTTTTACGTATCCCGAATATATCAACAATCAGAAATACATATTGTTGCAGCATGCAACCCGATCCATATTTTTATACTATTGTAGTGTGCAACCTGATCCATATATTTATACTGTTGCGGCGTGCAACCCGATCCATATATTTATACTGCTGCGGCAGACAGCCCGGGATACGAGCCAGAAACGTATAGGCAAACTGAAATATGTCCACAATATGGTATACATACTGCATACATAAAACACAGCACGATGCACACAATAGTCAGCATGCGATGCAATGAAATGGGATGAATGCGGTATGATGCAATGCAGTCACATATGCCTGATACCTATCTCCGGCGCGGGACTCTCATCATTTACCAGGAGATATATGCAATAATGACCCTCACCAGCGCGGGACTCTCATCGACCACCAGGAAGTATATGCAATGATGACCCTTCACCGGTGCGGGACTCTCATCGACCATCGGGAAGTATATGAAATAATGACCCTTCACCGGCTCAGGACTCTCATCAATTACCGGGAAGTATATGCAATGATAACCCTTCACCGGCGCGGGACTCTCATCGACCACTGGGAGGTATATGCAATGATAACTCTTTATCGGCTCAGGACTCTCTGGGAAGTATATGCAATAATGACCCTTCACCGGCTCGAGACTCTCATCGATTACCGAAAAGTATATGCAAGTTCACAACCAGAGTACAATGCTTCTATGCTCAATGCAATACAACAACAAGACATAACATATAATATACAATGTAAATCCATAGCTAAGGCATAGTGAGTACGCCTATCGGCAGCTACATACATAAGAAAAACATGGTAGAATATCCACAAGGCCAAGGACCTCCAAAGAAATGGATATAATCACTTATCTTGTTCTACAATTAGCACTACTACTCAACAACTGCTTTGTCATTTGGATTCACTGCCAAACGATCCCACTCTATTCAATAAGCAGAAAAATAAATCATTCCTTAAATCTTAGAACAATCCGATTAGGAACCTGATACCCTATTCACATACGCGATACACAGGCCAGGCCTATGTACATGGTTAAAAGTCACATAACCAAATCCTAAAGAAATTATATTTATGGGTTGCCCATAACTCCCTGAATTCAAATATATAATCAATTTCATTATCGGGGTCCAATTAACCCTTTAAACTATCAATTTAACTTATTAGAACGATGTCTATTATCCCGATTTCTACCATTAAAATACATTCAAACACACATAATAAACTAAAATAATAAATTAACATCATTACCTGGATGTCTCGGGGTGAAAATTCTATTTTTTTCCTGCTCTTTTTCCTTTCCTTTCTCTATTACTTTTTCTTTTCTCTTTGCCGAGTTCTCTGTCTCGTTGTTGTTCTGTTCATTTTTTTTATGATTGAAATTGTAAGCTAAGGGATATAATCTTAACCCGCCGCCTCTTCTTTTACTTTTACTTTCTTTTCTTTCTTTAATCTCTTTTTCTTTCTTTTATCTTTTATATTATTTTTGTAACAAAATTAAAACGCAGTCCTACAAAATTCGGAATTATTCCAAATTTCTCAAGTAAGTTATACAAAATATATGTAACAGACTCGCTAAGGTGGATCTTAAATCAGATTTCTGAAACTCAAGATGAAAATTTAACAGAAAAAGATCAAATTATTAATTTTCGATATTTTAGCGGAAACTATCTGAACAACCTTGAAATTTACTTCTGAAAGTTCACACTGGTCACAAATGACCATACAAACCTAATGACGCTTTTGAATTTCAAATCGGAGCTCATTCACCAAAATCGAGCTCGAAAATATCTTTTTAAAATTTACCGAAATTTACCGACAATGGAAATTGAAACATTCTTCTGATACCTACCAAACGAGGTCCGATTTAGCTCAAATTTTACAGGCAAGTCATAATGGACATTACGAAGCTTTTAAAATGATGGAGACATGAATCAGAGTCCTAACTCCCGAAATGACTACCTAAGGTCGTTTCACTACCACAATGAAAATATTCCGAAAAACATCGCCATTAAAATTCTGGCCGTGCATCATGGATCGGGGGACTTCTTTCTTTTCCTCATGGATAAAGAAAGAAAAGAAGATAAATACGGATAAATCTCCCCTTTATAATCTTCTCATGCCTCGTCCTCGCGAAAAGGAGAAGAACTTCTGGGAGTATCAAACCAGGATCAAAGGCGAACATTTTTAAGGGAAGAGCTTCTCGCTATCATGAGAAACTATTGAAGAAGTAAATTATTTTCTGAAAAAGAGTTTATGATTTTTCCACTGCCATGAATTCACTATTTATAGGCATAAAGGAATAAGGATGGAGCGAAACGGTCAAAGCATCATAATTGTTGGAGATATGAAATGATTCGAAACAGTCATTAGCTTTCTTTGGAAAGGTGCATGGAATCGATATCAACCAATCAAATGGAAGCGTGCGAGGTTCTCGAAGGAAATATGAGTCTCAAGGAATCAGTGAGATATCTCTTCATATCACACCGGTTTCACTACCTGACTGCTTGCGTCAGCACTTAGCAAGTGGGGGGACTGACTGTATGGGCAAAAAATACGCCACATACTGTTATGGGGATAAGAGTCCAGCTGACAAGACTAGACTTATCCTACGAGTCACCGGGCATTGAGGATATACGCCCGCTCCTAGAGCTAACAACCGTTTGGGCAGTTTTGGTTATAGAGCGCAGGGTACACATCCCACCGCCTAGGGTTTACAATCTCCTAGTTAGGATTTAGTATACTACCGCGTTGAGTTGTAGGCCCATGGCCTTATTAGTTCTTGTATTTTATCCTATTTAGGACTGGGTATCACTACTATAAATACTCCTCCTTACATTGTATTGTTGACAAGTCACACGACACACGATTCGCCGTCAAACTCGGCTACTCTCAAGGAATAAGAATTACTTTGCTTTCTGTATTATTCCTTGCTTAAATTACTTGTATTTACTTTTATTGTATTTACTTACTTTTTCCATGGTACTTTACCGTATTGCTTGTGACCTCATTCATAATTAACTGTTTAACCTAGACGTACAAATTTAGGCACAAACAATTCTCAATATTCAAACAGACAATCACTTTGGTAATTACCTAGGGTTCCAATCTTAAAGCATAAGCCTAAACATAAAGATTATCAATTTTTTTTGATAATCTACAAAATAGACTCTTAAGCTGGAAGATAAATCACCTTACTATAGCTGGAAGAGCCACTCTTATCAAATCTAATCTTCATACTCTCCCAAATCATATCATGCAATACCACTCTTTGCCAGCTAAAACCTTGACCATGATTGATAAAATCCAAAAAAAAATTCTTTGGGGTACCACTGACTTAAAGAAAAAGCTTCATCTCCTATCCTGGGACACTGTCACCAAGCCAAAATACATTGGAGGCCTTTCTATTACAAAATTTTGCACCAAGAATAAAGCTATGATTATAGGGCTTACTTGGAGATTTCTAACTAGCCCTACAAATTTATGCTCTAGAGTTATTAATAATAAATATGTTGATAGAGCTCCCACCAATTTTCATTCTTTTATTTGGAAAAGTATAAATAGGAGTTTGACCTTATGCAACACCTACACTCATTGGATTGTTGGACTGCAATAACATCCCCTTATGGGACCATAGCTGGTTAGCTAATAAACACCCCTGTGCAGTCTTATTTATGGCCCCTTTATTAGGGAAGATGCTATGGCAAAAGTTTCTGACATTACTAATGGCCATACTTGGGATCTATCTAAAATTTCCTTTCCATTACCAAGTGACATTGTAAATGAGTTTCAAAACTCGAACCCCTTAATGCAGCCTCAAGACATTGATTACCCCTATTTGAGCCCTTAACAGTAATGGTCTCTATTCTATAAGCTCTACTTATAGCTTTATTAACCCTCCTTAAAATCCTAACACTGATTTTACTTGAATTTCGGAGACGATTACTCTTAATAAAATTAGATATTTCCTATGATAGACTACCTACTTTAGCATATCTCTATAGAATTGGCATTAATATTGATCCTATATGCCCAATTTGTAAAAACCAAATAGAAACTTTTTACCACTTATTCTTCGGCTGCACCATTGCTAAACTCTTTGGGAGAGAATGTTCTATTAATATTAATATCTCTGATAGCCAGGATTGGTTACAATGCTTACGTAATTTTTCTATCACCCGAAGTAACCATTACTCTTGGAAGGACTTCATGCCCTTTGCCTTGTGGAATCTCTAGACAAATCATAACAATAATACTAATGTTCATAATCGTGATTCAAATCTTAGCTATGACCAAGTCCATCAAAAGTCATCGAGTACAAACTCATGACTTCAAAAGAGTCTAGGAAAGTTTGTACTAAATGCATAAAAGTTTCATGGTTTCCCCCTAAACCTAACACTATTAAGCTTAACATTGATGTTTTTTTAACCACCATAATACATCTGCCAGCATAGGGGAGTATTTCGAAATTTCAGTGGTGATTGGATTCTATGCTTTCAGAAAAAGTTATATGGTTATAATCGCACTTATGTTGAATTATTAGGCCTTCAATATGACTTACTTCTGGCTCTACAACAAAACTTCACTACCCTTGAAGTTGAAACAGATTCCATTGATGTTCTCAAATTACTTGATAAACCTACTCCCACTTATCTTTTTATCATTGTAAATTGCAGGTTAATGATGAGTAAGTTGGAATGCCAATGGTCAGGCATAACTTTCGACAAGGCAATAGGGTCGCGTACTTAATGGCTCAAGGAGCTCCTATTTAGTCCAATCCAAATACTACCATCCACTATGCACTGCCACCTATCGTTCATAAGCCTTTATTTGAAGATGGCTTTGGCACACATTTTGTCACCACCATCTTGAAAAGTAACTGTAATAGCTTAGCTTTCTTAGGTAATTTGAATGTGCTTAATGTCATTACTATGCCTAATATTGTTGACTTTAATGTTAATATTGTGGATCAAACTAATATCCACATGAACTCTCTATGTAATCCTACATAGTATTAGTAATGCAAATCGTGTGTTTACAAAAAAAAAAAAAAAAAAAGATATACGCCTAAATGATGACAATCTCTTGAAGTTATCATAACAATATTTGAAGTAGACTCATTTTGTACATAAATCTATTTTTGCAAAGATAACATTTACAACATGGTTATTCCATTCAATTAATGATTTTTTGGGCGATTAATGTTGAATTGGAAAAAGTAGCCAAATCTAGCTAGTAAAGTAATAAGTTTTAAAAAGTGGCCCCAAGTTATGTGATTTGACGAAGTTTGTGAATAAATGAATTTTTGGCAATCTTCAAAGAAATAATAAAGTTGGTTACAACTTTTTATGCGTCTTGTGACAGACTTGAAAATTTGAGCTATTTTTGCACGAATTTCTAAGTATTGGGACAAAACTTAAACAATGACATCAGATGCACATCCGGTGAAATATTTTGCTTGGTGATAGGCGACGTAAAACTTAGATGGATAAATTACTAGGTAAAGTTGTCTTCATGTGACCTATAAATCACGGGTTCAAGTTTTGGAAATAGTCATTTATGCTTGTATAAAATTAGGTTGCGTACATTACATCCTTTGGGGTGGGGCCTACCTTGGACCCTGCGAACGCGGAATGCTTTGTGCACCGGGCTATCTTTTTTTTTTTTTGAACAAAAGTTTCACATTGGTAATTGAAAAAAGAAATATAAGCTATATATCATGTGTTGAGATACTTTTAATGATGTGAACTCTTTTACCGCAACATTTCGAGGTCGTTTGGTATGATGTATTGCATAATTTAATACATGTATTAAGTTTTATCCTTTATTTGGTAGCCAAGTTCAACCAAGTACTATTAATTTATGTATAATTTAGTACATCAATTGAGGTATAACTTAATATCAAGGTCAATGTCGTATTAGTAATACCATGTTTACTAATACATCGATAAACAATGAAATGACAAAATTACACACACTCAAACCCTTGTTTTTAATTCATGGATAAGATTTTAAGGGTATAATTGAAAATATAATTTTATACAATTTTATATTTAACAAAAGTTTAAAGTTATACAATATTTATCCAAGTTTTAATACAATGAACCAAACACATGACTAAAAGTAATCTCTATATTATTAATCCATGTATAATCATTTCTACTGATTATCTATGTAAGAAGGCTTTTAAGAATGAAAAAAATCTTATTTTAAGGATAGAGAGCCCCCGCCTGCGTTTTCAGACAACCCCTTCGTGTTTGACCCTAAACTGTTAAATCATACCATATTAGGAGCGTCTTTTGACTGACGTAGCCCTATAAAAAAAATTAAGCGTGCATGTCGGGACATTTATTGAGATATACTTAAGTACTTCCTTTTTTTTCAATTTAATTATGTCATATTTTCACTGGACAATATGTTTAAAAACAAATGAAATTTGTGGTCTGAAGTAAGCTACAATTATTTTTGTGGCTATGAATAATTTCATTAAGAATAAAATAAGAAGTATGAAATTAAATTATAAGTAAATTTAAAATTTTGAATTATTTTTAAGCGGGCTAATAAAAAAATTGTGATATTCTTTTTGTCACGGATAATTAAAAGTGTACTTTAACACATCAAGCTTTTATATTAAAATAGTCACACACTTCCGCATTATTTAAAAGTGTGTATCTAACACCTCAGTATTTTATAATTAAATGAAATTGTCGCACACTTAATTTTCTCACACTACATGAATTTTGAAAGCATATATAAGCACCAGAATAAATGAACAAGTATTACGAATGTAGTTTCTCTCCTCCCATGCAAAGACGTAATTAAAATTTAACGCTCACATACACAGACAGAGAAACTAGTACTGCCCCTGCATGTAGCATATCATTTGGTAATAATGTTGATCTTTGTGCACCAAATATCAGGAGTCTATCTTGTGAAAAGGAAAAGCCAATATCTTACTTCATAATCAGCATTTTTCAAACCTAAACTCAGTAGGAGTATTAATATAAAGTATCACTATCAATCACATCCCCACATATAGTCAAACTACTAACGACGCCAATTTGTCAAATCAATTCATTTTCTTATCATTTTGCTTTGTATTCTTCTTTGTTTTGCTGTCGGCACAAGTTTTACTCCTAAAAGAAACAAGAAGAATTTTTACAGTCGTTTACCACCTTCTTCACGAAAGTTAGTTAAGGTTTTTCCCTAGAAATGATTTAATTTCATTTTCATCCACAGAGAGATATATTGCTTCTTCTACAAAGGTTCCTTGTCGGGTGGACCACCTTAAAAACATTTTTATAACCCCAAAAAGGAAACGCTATATAAAAGAAAACAAATAGAATTAACAAGGATTAGTTTAGAATAGAGAATGATGTCACCTAAGGAGAAATACTGTTTAATAAAGATATAATTATTGTGTTAGTGTTCAGCTAAACAACTGGTTTGCTTGTTGCTTTGGGTTTTCACCCAATACTGCATCTAAACCAGGACTTTGTGTGATTTCCTCTGCCACGTACGTACGTACCATTCCTATGTAGAGACTGGAAAATAATTAGACATAATCTAAAATGTTTATACCAAAAAAAAAAAAAAAACACACACACAAATATAGCAATGATGAGTTTTTCATATATCACTAGTTTATGGTATCTTTTATACCATTATACCTGGAAGATTCTAATTTTTGTGGTGTATTTTGTTTGGCTTCAACATTATAAGCAGAGAAAAGCTACTTCAAATTTGCGAGGTATATTCTGTTGTTTTTAAATTATGATTTTACATTTATAGTTACCAAAATGCCTCTAGTTTAATCTAACTCATGAATTCTATTCATAATTAAATTTTTACTAATTATTTAAATTTTTACTGAAAACTTGTTAACCCATATGCTCATAAATAAAATCAGGTCAACCAATCAGAGGCGGACTTACGTCCTCTTTACGGGTGCATCGGCACCCATTAACTTTGCTATATATTTGTTATATATAGGTATAATTGTATAAATATGTCAAAAGTTGAATATAATTATTATTTGGCACCCATAGTAACTAGTATATCTATGTTAAATTTTATAATCCCCCTATCGTGCTCAAATCCTAGGTCCGCCTCTGCAACCAATTTAGATATAAAGGCCATTTTTGTTGTTGGCTGAAAAATAAAATAAAAGCATATAATAGGAGGGGTAAAAATTGTAAGATTTTCTAATTGGGACATAAAATTTAGATAATGAGTTAATTTTTCAAATGATCTTCCAAAATTTAGATAATGGTGGGTTTTCTAAATTTTAAATAGGTGTCCGATCCATGTTTATAAAAAGAAATATATAATCTAAAATGACACTCAAGTTTTCCTGTCATACCATCAAAAGATGAGCAAATTGATTTTCTAAAACACTTTTATCAATTAAGTGATTTTATTGTCCTAAAGTAAAGAAAACTAACGTTTTTAGAGAATTTGCAAAAGTTGAAATGTTGAATTATTTTTTCAGAAATAACTCGATAAAAATAAGAAAAACTTTCAAATAAAATTGTGACGATAATCCATAGTGTGCTTACACTATGCATATCTATAATTTCTTCCTTTCTAAAACCTAGAGAAATCAACATCAAGAAGAAAAATGGCTGATCGTCACTTCATTTCCCATTTATTTCAGAGATTTTTACCCTAATATAATAGGGTGCTATCAGCACGATCCAGCTAGATGAAAATGCTAGCGCCATCATTTTCAATACCAGCTTGGTGGTTAAACAAGCTTTGCTAACTGATATCAAGACCTAATAATTACCTGTTTGACATGTGAGTTATTAGAGTTTTGCACATACCCCCTTCTTTCGAGACTTCCACTGCCTTCTATATGCTAAGTTGGGAACAACAAAACAACATAAGGACAAAAAAGGAAAGAAGAAACAAAATTCAACGTTAAACAAATGAGGTTTAGTTTCTGACTCAATAAAGTTCTATACCATACGTTAAGATAATGACACTTACATATACTAGCCTCGAGGTGGTTAGGTACACTACGTTAAACTGTAATGTATAGATAGAAATCATGCATCCTCAATTAATCAGAAATTTGATCAGCTTCGACCCCTAAGAATATAAAAAAATTCTTGCTAAGGAGCGCAACACTTTTAATGAATTTTATCCGGTGTGAATTTGGATTAGTCAAGCAGGTAGTACTGTATTCAAATTAGTCAAGCAGATAGTAGTAACGAATATCAGATATTTATTTTCAAAAAATGCAAACAGTAATTTGAAGCACATAAATAAGTGATATGTTGGCAATACAGAGTTTCAATTGCGTACGATACACGTGAAACGTATATATTCTGAAAACATATTAATTTATGTTTTCCTTTTTAAACTTCTAATAGCGCAACAACTTTTGTTGAAAGCCATAAGAAAATAAGTTCAGTCAAATAATATTTGTTCAAATTTAATCAGATCCTTACCATTTCAATAAGAATAAAGTGTTTAAAAAGGGAACATTCTCTCTTATAGGACTAGAGTTTTGGGACACGATTGGTCCTCCCAAATATATGACCTCATGGTTATTACATATAGGAGATCGACATCTGCACTTAACTCTAGTTTTCTTTTTTTTTTGCCCTTTTTCTGGGATGACAAGGCTTTGCAGTCAATTAATCAAAATTTATACAAAAGGATGCTCAAATCTTGTACGTTACTTTTCATAATAAACTATACTAGTACTGACTTGTTTTCCCAACCGTTATGTCCAACATTTTAGGAATAGGGTTATTTTACGGACATACTGTACGAATATTAATTGATGTATAAATAACAAGATTATGGTTTTTAAACGTTTATAATTAAAAAACGCATCGACATTTGGTTCTCCTAGTAGATGTGATATCTTTTAGCTGTCAGTCCACTATTTTCCTGTTTCTTGGCTTAAATTCATGAGGGAGTGAAATCATAATATAGCTAATTGACACTGAAATATGGTGACTTTGACAGTTAATTACTACTCCTATTTTACATTTTATGAAGAAATAACTGGCTTAACAGAGGACACGCAACTGAATTTCTTTATAGCTACTAGTATTTCAGATTCAATTTGTAGTGGTTTTCTTTACGAATAGGCCGCAATTGGGGACAAGGAGGACGGCCATAGCATTCTCCTGTTTTTCTTTTTCTACCATATACTTTGACAAGATCACTGTTTGACCAACAACACCATCGTATGTTCAGGACTAGACATCAGGAGCGTGAATAACATACATGATAGTTGAATACTGGGGACTCTAACTAGGGGATTGATGGACCTAACTCTGGTACTTTGTTGTATAAGAATCAAGGACGATGTACGTTCAAACTAGAAGAACTAAATTTGGACCTAATTTAACCCAAAAATCAGCTAAGTATAGAGAATTCTATCTCAATTTATTTTCATTTTAGAAGTATTTATTATAATGTCAGTGGACATTTCTTGGTTTTTTCAATAATATAAAGGTCATAAAGCAAATAGTACTAACTCAAAACTAGAGCTTCAGATTATAGGAGAAACACAATCCTATAAAGTGTCAATTCATTTAGTCCTTATTTTGTACTAGTTGATTAATGCAACGTCCTCTAGGCTTACATTACTGGCTCCAATAAATCTTATTTCCTGTTGTTGTGCAATTTAAAATCCAAGAATCCTTTGAGTTTACATATACTAAGATATGGATATCAAGAATAATATGCAGTTTCTATCGGGATCCAAAAAGATTTGTATCGCAAACTTTAGTTTTCACGTGTTTAGCGATATCCACATATGCAACCGCAAAAGAAAATTCATAGTCATCAGCAAGCGCTGAATTCATCTAATAATAATGATAATATTTAGTAAAACCATGTCATATAATAATGCTAAGTAAGGCATGAAATTTTAGAAGCTTCAACAGTCATTGTCATACAAAATTACTCAGATTTAGACCTAACATCCACTTTGTATTACCCACAAAAGAAAAAAAATATCAGATAAATTTTTGAAGCATTTAAACAAAATAAAAGGAAAAAGTAAACATCCAAAAAAAGATATATATTCTTTTTCTTTTCTAACTAAGACTTTCCTGATGAGCTACATAGTGTACCTGCCAAGATGTTTGATTTCCATATTTTAAATTCGACAACTTACACCTTAATCATATCTGAGAAGTGCAAGATTTAATTTATTCCTCCTATGCAACACTATATTGAGTTGATATCCCTGCTATATTGAAGGTTAGGTAGGAAAATCTTTAAGCTTGAAGATCAATAGTAGAAGTTGGTTAAAAGAAAATAAAAGAAGTCGTCCTTACAATTTTTGAATTGTTATAGACGTTCATATGTTCAACCTTTAAATGCAGCGTACTTTCATCTAAACTTGATATCATTGAAGGGATACTTTTAAAACATTTTGCGAAAAATAGGGTGCTGATTTACAGTTTTAGCTCTCATATGTAAAGTCTTACCAAAAAGGCCATTGACAGATAAAATTGCTGGAAACTCCAAGTCTAGTGATCGCCGAGTCTTTGCTTTAAAAAACGTCTGGCAATTTCCAAAAACTTTCTTACGGGGCTAAATTTGTAAGATTTCGTTATAGGGAGTAAATCTGTTATGGGACGCTAGATATGTGAAATTTTGATCACTAGCCATTTTTGGACGCGGTGATTGGGGACTATCCACCGTTTCCAAATTCATTGAAGAATAGTCAAAAATTTGCGCGCACACTTAAGCTCCATTAGCGTTGGAAAAACACCTCTGACTAGTCTCATAACAAAATACTGGGGCTTTGAACAAACTTGTTCAAAGCCCAAGTATTTTGTTATGAGACTTTATATATAAAGCTTCAGTCTCATAACAAAATGCTGGGGCTTTGAACAAGTTTTGTTCACAGCCCAGCATTTTGTTATGGGTTATGGGACTTTATATATAAAGGGTCAGTTCCATAACAAAATGCTGGGGCCTTGAACAAGTTTTGTTCACAGCCCCAGCATTTTGTTATGGGACTGAAGCTTTATACAAAGTCCCATAACAAAATGCTGAAAAACAAAACTTGTTCAAAGCCTCAGTATTTTATACTGAGTTTAGTTTACTTAAGCTTCCTAGTATAAATACTGGGGCCTTGAACAAAACTTGTTCAAGGCCCCAGTATTTATAATGGAATTTGTCCAGAGATAGCTATTTCTCAGCGAATTTGTTTTTGACGGCTACAAATCAATTAACGCGCGCCAAACAGGCCCCTGCACACTAGAAATGTCCAATTTCTCCAAATCCCCAATACTTTAACAAGCGTAAATAAGCCCAAAACAGCACGAGTGGGGAAGATTTTGATCATTAGCCACTTTTACACCTGCTAAACAAGCTAAACAATAGAAAGTCATTATTCCAAAATCATTCTTTATTTAGCTTATAAATTGGACAAATATACTCCCTTCATCTCGTGGTTCCACCAGTGAAAAGTACCCTTTCTTGCTCACCAATGATTGGTGCCATCGAAAGAAAGGTACTACTACTATTGAAGCTAAGTAGTACAATCACTAAAGCTTAGGCGCCACCAATGAAAGTACAATTAATAAAGCTTAGGTGCCAACATCAAAAGTGCACACTTTTGAGTACAAGCTTCAAAACTTAAACCCCATGGCATTGTCTTGTCCGTACTTTAAACTTGAAAAAGATGAAGATCCAGGACAGTTCAAAACTTGTCCCAGACATTGACCTTGTAAAGTTCAAATTCAAAGACTTTGAATTTTGTCATGGGGTTTTCAAGTTCAGATTTCAAGACAAATTAGGCTGCAAAACAGGCTAGTCCTCTATTAAATCAAAATGTTGGTTATTTATTGACTGCATATAAAAAGTGGTTGTCAAGCCTAATGTTTATGTGAGCTTGACATATTCGGCTACAAATTTAACCGTATAGCCTAACATTGGTAAAGCCTGAGATGTTAGGCTATAAATTTGACTGAGACAATGAAAAATCTGCTTCAATATTTAAATTTTTTTAGATTTCTTTCATTCAATAAATTTTAATGGTCTGGTCTAATCTCTTTACGTTCTTTTTCTTCGAGTTGGATTTACATAATCTTTTGTGAAATTCTCTTTGGGTTTAGATAGTAGCAGTAGGTACTGATGAAGTGACTCCCGAATCCGAATAGAGAAAGTGGTTGTCCAGCCTAATTTTTACGTGAGCTTGACATATTGGGCTACAAACTTAACCGTATACCCTAATATTGGTAAAGCCTGAGATGTTGGGCTATAAATTTGAACCAGACAAAGAAAATTATGCTTCAATATTTAAAGTATGGGAAATTTATGCTTTGTGAAAGTATTCTTTTAGATTTCTTCATTCAATGGGTTTTTGTAATCTTGTCTAATTTATTTATTTTTTTTCTTCGAGTTGGATTCACACAATTTTTTCGATATATTTTTTTTGGGTTAAGATAGTAGCCGTTTTTACTAATGAAGTGACTCCCTAAAATAAAAAGTGTGTGCAGAAAGAAACGTAAAAATTTCGCCCAGCAGCTACTTTTAACACTGCTATTTAGTTTGAGGCCACTATTTTCTTTGGTTTTACACTAGAGGCCACTTTTGGGCCTTTACTAAATAAATGTTGACTTAAGTTCTGATAGTTGACTGAAGTTCAGTCCATACGGCCCCTGGACTGAAGTTCCATCTCTTAAGGACTGAACTTTCAGTCTATATGGCCATGGACTGAACTTCAGTCCATGGCCATGGACTGAAGTTCCATCTTAAGGACTGGACTGAACTTCAGTCCATATGGCCGTGGATTGAAGTTCAATCTTTAAGGACTGAACTTCAATCCGGCCTCTGGACTGAAGTTCTATCTCTTTAAGCAAAAGTGGCCACAAACTAAATATTTTGGTATTAGTGGCCTGTGCCCAAAGACCAGTGGCAAAAGTGGCCTTTCGTGCACTTAGCCCGAAAGAAACTCAAAGCATGGGGTTTCGACCCCCCACCCCCCAAAGCATAGGGTGACGACCCATCCCCCCCCCCCCCCCCCTTATATTCAATTCTTTGTGTATTGAGACCTAGCTCGACGTGCTTACCTAATTTGGATTCTCTTTTTGTAATAGATGTCGTACTCGTTGTGTTCTATTGACAATAAGGGTCCGGACATATAAGTTATATGGATCCCTTCTTTTCAATTGTAGCCAACGCTTTCCCACAATACCAGCCAAAAAGTATTACACAAAATTATCCATTTTGAACAATATAACACAATATACTTATTTAGAAAAATTACTCATAAAGTATTTATTTATACCTAAATTTGGTCGTCTAAGTTAAACAATTAAATTTGTAAGACAGTCACAAGCAATATGGTAAATATGAAGGAAAATACATGGAATAGAGTGAAAAAGTAATAAGCAAGAAAATAAATAGCATTATTCCTTTGGTGTGGAGACGAGAGAGCATTTGTTCCTTACTAGTCATATAGCTAGGAGACTTTGGAAATATTTTTCACAAGCTGCTGTGATTTTTGTTGAAGGAGACAAAACTATGGATACAAGCTACATTTTATACCATACCTTTATTCATTGTGCGGTCACTATGGAAACGGAGGAATACTATCCGTCATGAAGGTACTGTCTCTTTTACTAAGTTAATCTATGAAGTTACTCATAACGTGTCATGCTTTGTTAAGGTTAGATATTCTTGGTTTTCTGCAGGAATAAAGTCTTGGCCTTGCATTGTTCGAGCATTGGAGAATTCTCTTCCAACTTTTTCTTATGAAAGAATTACTTGAAAGCTGCCAGGAGATGGATACTTCAAATGTAATACAGATGGCTCCTCTCGTGAAAATCCAGGGTCTAGTTCCATTGGGTTTAGTAATAGAGATATTGAAGGAAATATGATATTTATTTTTGGTAAGTTGATCGGAGAGAATGCTAATACAGTTGGCAAGGGCGATACTTGAGGCGATGAGATACTGCATTCAACATAACTACCTTCATGTAATCATTGAAACTAATTCTCTTCTTCTTAAAAATGTGATTAAGGGTCATTGGTCATGCTTGTGGACAATAGCTACAATTATTGATGAAATTGGATACTTGAAGCTACAAGGTGATTTTCAATTTTGCCACGCGTTAGGAGAGGGAAACAAGGTAGCTGATTATTAGCAAATCTTGCCTATGATATGCCTTTGGTTTAATTTTCCTCATTTAATGAATTGCCTACTCGATGAAAGGTTTCCTCATTTGTGCTTGATCAATTAGGAAAAGATGAGGAGTGCTGATAGAGAGAAATTATGGTGGTTAAAGGAGTTAAGGGTTCTGGAGGAACATCAATGGGAAAGAAGTTGTGGAGCTGCCTGTTATGATCAAATCCTATGGGAGGAGATCATAATGGATTTTTTTGCTAATGTCTTTTCTAATTTTGCAGGTACATCAAGGAGTTTCTAGCTTACAAATCAGTTTGGAGTTCTTAGGATCACAAGAACTTTAATACATGGCATATTTTTACAATTAGGACAACTTGGTCCAAATGCTCTAACTTCTTACTGGATATTAATTGTACTTGTTAGAGACTTTTTGAAACTAATTTTTTGGTCCAGGATTGGAATGATCTCATGTGCTGCTAAGATGATTTATCTGTGTTGATTTGCTCGTTGCAGCGTCAAGTTATTAGTCTATTCAGTGTGTTGGTTTACTTGCTCGCTGAGGAGCATGTTAAGTTGAACAAATTTCTGCTTCGACTATTGTCCTTGCTTGTGTACAAGCTTGTAGAGCCGAGCCTGCTTCTGCCTAGCATGCTGAGTTGTTCACGTAGGCGAGTATTTTTCTGCCTGGGCAGCGCCTTTTTTGAGGTTGTGTGGGTGTTCATTGAGGCGAGCTTATTTATAATTATTTAGGGCACTGCAAATCCTTTTTTGAACAGGTCCTTGCCACACTGTTGTTGGAACAAGTTCAACGCTTGTTTCAAATCATACTACTGTAGTTTTTTACATTGCTTTGGAATAGTTCCACCACTTGCTTCGCAGCTGCATTGATTCACTCATGTGGATGTTTCTTGGAGTGAATTATTTCCAAATTTTTTGGAGCATTAGCTTGTTGTGTTTCTCACATTAGAAGCAGCTTGCTTTCAACTTTTCGGGGTCACAACCTCCATACTTCAACATGGAAAACAAAGTTATGATGAGGACATTATGATCTACAATTAGATAATTGGATAGCTTATTTTATATTAGTGCTAGCTAGAAATTTTTGTGTAAAGTACATGGATAAGTTGATACATTTATCTCAATTGGTGGTATTAGCATCGTATGGTGCTCATTCCCATGGGGTGGATGTTAGGCTTATACATGGTACTATTTTGCTTCTAGTTAGACATGTTCACTTAGTTTTTTCAAGTTTATACTTTTTTCACATTGTAAAGACTTTGTTTGATTTCCTTTATTATTATTAAGAAAATTGTCTCTCGGTATAATGCCTAGTTGACTCGATAGTTAAAAAACAATATTATTCCTTGAGAATAGCCTGATTCAGTGTGAATCATTTGATTCTACAGTACAATAGTAGGAGGGGTATTTATAGCTGCAATTTACCCAGTCCTAATTATGATAAAATACAAAGACTAATAAGTTTGTGGCATGTATACTCAAGGCGGCGGTATGTACTAAATCCTAACTAGGAGACTGTAGACCCTAAGGCAGTGAGATGTATAACTTGCGTCCTATGCCAGTACCGACTGAGCGGCCGTGACTTGAGAAGTAGGCGTTCCTCTACGCCCGATAACTTGTAAGCTAAGTCTAGTCTCGCCAGCTGGACGTGTACCCCCGTAATTACAGGTGACATATTTTTGTCCACACAATCAGCCCCTCCCCCCCCCCCCCCACACACACTTGTTAAGTGTTGTCGTAAGCAGTCAGGAAGTGAAAGAGGCGTGATGGAAGATGTAGAGATGCGCCTGCACTCGATACTCGTCCCCTGTCTCTTTCCATACTTTACATTGTACGATGACGTACAGCCCTGTGATTGAAGGGGTTTTTATCTGCATCTTTCCAATGTCAGAACCGCCCTGTTATACCCCTTAATTATTGGGATTTATCACGTAAGCCATAATGATCACGACCCTATGTCTGCAAAATGATCTGCTTTCTATCTAAGACTCCTTCTTGGCATGTATAAGTACACCGTAATTATAGAGCTCTTTCACTCATTTGCAAACGCTATTAAAAAACTTCTCTTCAAAGGGAATTATATCTTCCGCCTTCTCAAAATATATCTCTTCAGAAATGGCCCAAGAAGCAAACTTCTTTCCCAGAAATTTAAGAGTGCAAGATTATCTTCCCCAGGTCTTGAATTTCGAAAGCGATGGTAGAATGTAGGGCAAAAAAGCCAAGCATGAGGATGATAATAATAACCTCTCGATTGAATTCTACCCTTCCGCCATCATAGAAAATGATGTGATTCGCATTAGGCTTGAGTAAAAATAGCCCACCATCATAGACATCATTGTTCCCACTACTGAGGATAGGATTTCCACCCATCATGTTGGTTATTCGATGGTGCATATATACCCTTTTACTCTGCATCTCAACAAGTGTGTTCCCTCATTTATTGAGGACATATGCCGTCATTACAACATTTGTTTAGGCTAGGTCGGGCCTCCGTTTGGCTTTTGGTGGCCGTATTGGATCATTTGGCAAATCATGTCAAGGTGAAATTTTCTTTCTAGGATCTCCGTGCTTTCTATTCTCCCTGCTTGCACAAAGCAGGTATGCTGATCTTCAACAGCAGAGGAAGGAGAGGTATAGTCTCTAATAGTGAAGATTCCAAAGACCGTGGCTAGTCCACCGATATGTGGCGGTGTGGACCCCACCCATAGTGTCGTCATGCCCCTTCCCAGAGGTCTTCAATATACAGTGTATGTTACCATATTCCTAACCTCGTACATTTTTATGACTGCTACTTTCCTGAATTGATTTTTTGTTCCTCTTAATGAACTCTGAGACTGCTCTTCTGCTAACCCATGATGCGTTGGCCATGTGGGTTACCGTGTTCTTTACAAAAAATCCTGCTTATATGATGACTTTCACAGCCCTATATGGTATGAATTGTTGGTGGGCAAAAGACCATGGTAAGTCATTTCTCTTGAATACTTTCTTGATTTCATGCTTCAACTGTTGTCGACACCTTATTTTACTTTAGGGAACTCTGCCGTCCAATGCCTAATCTGAAGAAAATTCAAATTGTTGCTCTATACATCGCTCCCTTCCCTAACGAGCAGGCAACTGGAGGTAGGGTCTTCGAGAGAGCTAGTGGCTCTCGCTCTTCAAAGAGAAAAAGGCTTGCCAAATTCGACAACGTAGTAGTCAACAATGAGCCTTTGGGGATCACTGATGGCGAGGAAGAAGTCCCCCGAGTGCCTGAGCCTGAAGTTGCTGCTCCTGCTTGTATGCTACTTCCTATGAGTCTGGTCCCTCAATGCGAAAGCGTAAACACCTTATTGATGAAGCTCTTGAGGTTGAAGAAGAGGTCGGTGAGGGAAACGAAGTCGTGCCGCTGACTGTTCATCTCGAGCCCCCACCATCAGTTTGGTTCTTCTCTTCCTGCTTTTTGCTAACGTAATTTCTTCATATGTCTCATGAATGATTGCCCCATTGAATAATTACAGAACCTTTTATTTTGACTCCTAGCCCTGAGCCGACTGGCTCTCTCAGCATCGCGCTGGTAAAGAGGTGGCCATTGATACGGTTGCTGTCGTAGAGCCCCTTGATAGATCCCGTGAGGTTGTTATTCCCATAGCGGCAGGGGTTAACCTGTTTGAGAGTCCGGGCGCTGTGACTAACCACACTGCTGAGTTGATTAGCCCCTGTGAGCAGAGACACCTTACCGGCTACAGTCATCAGAACCTTCTCAATGTTGCCGCAGGAGGTTCTCTCCAGGTACACTTCGTTCACTCACTTAGTTGCAATGTTATGAATTGGATTTTCACCTTCCCTCTTCTGAACATCTCATTTGATGTCCATTCAAGGGTTGATGGTTTATCACATAATCCTTCATCGAGGAAGTTCGGATGAAATCCTGAGGGAGGAGAATAATGCTCTGTGGGGACATGTTGCCAGCTTGCAGCCCTTTGTGGAAAAAGCAGAACAGTTGAAAGAGGAGATCCTAGTTATGCATAA
Organism: Petunia x hybrida; assembly: GCA_037355625.1. NCBI lineage: Eukaryota > Viridiplantae > Streptophyta > Magnoliopsida > Solanales > Solanaceae > Petunia > Petunia x hybrida. The sequence goes on along the minus strand of JBBBVM010000018.1, from coordinate 5,016,157 downwards.
AGCCTACCACTTAGAGTAGATGAAAAACAAGAACCTTAATGTTGCAGTGAGCAACGAGGTTCGCAAGCACAAAGAGGATGTCGAAACTCTTCAATCATCCCTTCAGGAAGCCAAACTTACTGACAAAGTACATTATGCCAATGTGACCTGCCTGGGAGCAGTTGAGGTTGGCTTGTGGAAAAGGTTGTCGGAGATGGAAGAGAAGGTTAAAATCACTGAGAAGAATACTTTTGAAGCTAAGAGCGTTTCAACATTCCTCCAAGACAAAAATGATAAGTTTTAGGGCAAAGTGGCATCCTTGGAGAAGGTCTGTGACAAGCTCCGTAATGATTCACACCGGATGGAGGAGAAGATGAGTGCACTGAATGCTCGATATGTGGCTGAGGTAGACAATGCGAATCTTGCGGCTGCACTTGCTACCTTACACAGGGTTCGTGATAACCCTAGCTTGGATGTAGCCACAAAGATTTCTTTGTTAACCAGCCTTGTGGCCCAAGCAGATGCTCAACTAGGATCCGACCTTGAGGAAGGCTCCGAGGAAGCTAGTGGTGAAGGAGAAGATGACATATCGGATGAGGAATCTGCAATTGGTGAAGCAGGATCTTCGTGGCGTGTTGCCGCTAAAGGAAGTCCCCTGAGGGAGAATTAGGGTCCCTGCATTCCTTTTGGTGACAATGATTTGAACACTTGCTAGTGTTTTGGGCGTAATTGATATGTTTTGGCCCGTTTTGAGGCATTTGACTTTAATTATCTATTACTTTGTTTGTGACGAGTTTAATTTCCACCATAAATAGTTTTCTAGATAATGATCTTGTAAAGTCGTGCTTACGTGGGCATGCTAGGAATTTAGGCAGCTTTTGTTAAGTAACAGATGCCCTGTTTATTCTAATGTCTATTGTAATGACCTAATTTTGGTTTAGTCTAGTTAATTATTGTTAATTTTATGTGAGTGATTAATTAGCACAATTAATTTGTTTAAATGATTTGTGAATGTTTGTGTTGTGTACAATGGTATGAGCTAGAGTCTAATTTCAGCAAAAGAGAAAAGCATATGTAGCCCATTTCTTTGACCCACTTCTTGGCCCGTCAGCCGATATCCATGATCCGGCCCACCAAAACCAAACCCTAGAGTATATTTTTCTCATTTTTGTCTCATCCCACACAAAGTCTCTAAGACTTAGGGCCACCATGGCCGATTTTCACTCCACCATCGGAAAAAACAACAGCCACGGCTCTATCGTTCACCACCGCAGTTTCGCCTCGACGCCGCTGCTGACCACCACCTCTGGTGGTCAGAAAATACCAATATATACATCTTTTGAACCGTCTCGACACCCTCTTTCTATTTCTACCACCCATTTGGTCAAACAATGCTTCGTTTGGCGTAAATCGGACTGAAATAGTGGAAAAAACATTAAAAACTCTTGCAAACTCTTTTTGTTCTCTACAACATACACATCACTGTGACATCGCCTCCACCACGTATTTCCCATTATCATACTGAAAGAACAAAAATAATGGTTGTTTTAGTCGGATTCTCGGAAAGACGAGGTGTTTGGATGATTCGTTACAGTTGTTGTAGTTCAAAGATGAAGCAAGGCACACCTTCGACAAAGCAAGGCAATGACAGAGGCTGTTAGAGGCAGTGTTGAGGAGTGATGATGATGCAGTGGCGAGGCAACTGTCCGGCAGTGATGCCATGATCATATTGACGACACAGCGGTGTTCATAGCTTATTAATGATAGCTTTATGACGGGTTAGCTAAAAGAAAACATTTGTTCTTTTATTTTTTTTATAATTTGGTTAGTTTCCATTTGTTTTTGTGTTAGTATTAGTACCGTTAGATTTTTGGTATAGGACATGGCAGATGCTAGTATTGACATGATTGAAATTCTCATATGTGTTTTTCTTGTATCTACTATATCAATGAGCATTAAATGTTTCTGGGTATTGTGATTTAGTATTGAGGTTTAGTTCATCCCATTTTGTTTGTTTACTGTGAGAATAGCCTTTGATTTATGTTCTAGTAAGATGGTTTGGTCCAGATTATTTCTATCAAGCATATGTTCCATTGCTATGTGCTCTGAAAAATTCCTCTGGATTAGAGTGCATGCATGTGGTGACTGATCGTTCTTAGTTGTAACATGAAAGAGATAAAATAGAGGCCATTTTGATCATTGCTAAACCTGAATGAGTCCTAAACTAAATTTGGTATGCGTTCTAATCATTTTTGGTCAGCAGAATTTTGTTGTTTTGGACTTAAGTCCAATTTATGTTTAGGGCTTTATTCAAACTGAGAATTTTTTTGGCCCATTAGATTATTTTAGGCTTTACTGTTTGAGCTGATTTTAAGTAATTTCAGATCTGCATTTTTGTGTTTAAAATAGTTTTGAGTTTTGTTGTTAGCCCAATAGGCCCAAAAGTCACCTAGCCCAAACCCATGAGGTTGTCTCTTCAATAGGACAGCTTGTTTCAGCTTTAGTAGATGTATAGGATGGCTGGGAACTTTTCCCTATGGGGGCTAAAAAGTGTTGGAATAGACATGTACTCAAGTACTTTGCACAAGTGAGCACCCCACCCCTTTTGCTTGAAATTTTCAGCATAAATAAGAGCATTTACTCCTTATTTTGACCAAGGACTTTTAAACCAACAACCCAATACACATTAAATGAGAGCAAAATATTTGAGAGTAAAAATAAGTAAGTTTAGTAGGAAGATTTAGAACCAAAAGGTTTTACATCAAAGGTCTTTTGGAGTATAAATCTTGTTAGGTTAAATAGAGTTTTTTTTAAGGGCTGTCCGGTTGCTTTTCGCTGTGTTTGATAGCTTGTTTGAGTCATTATTGCTGAGCTTTAAGGTCTCGTACCATAGGTAAACAAAACGAACCTTGTATTTATTTTAAGAACTTTTGTCATGACATGATACAAAAAATCAACATGCTTTTAAAGGCTTAATGAATGTATGTTTAGTTACATGAATGTTCACTTTCGGCTAAAATGTTTTTGAAGAAAAGGTTGCTAGTTTAAAAGCATGAAATACACTTTGTTCAACATGTCTATTTTTGAGCTATGAATTATTTTGGGTCATGAATGAAAGAGATACTTAAAATGGAATCGTGACAGAAACTTCAAGTTTAAACATTTGCAGAGATAAACCTGTTTTTGATATGAAATAAAAATCTGCCCGTCTTTTTGCAAAAATTAGCCACTGATTGCAATATGAAAACTTGGACAAATCTGAAAATATAAAGTTTTGACAACATTTTGTAGATCAAGTGTTGAATAAAAAAAACGGACTGCAACTTAAGATCTAGATATTCATATTTTGCAAAGGAATAAAAACTGAAAGTAACAAATCCACCGAACTATCCTTGAAATTTTTTTGTTTGATCCCCACGTGAGTAAGTGAAATGCCCCGTTTAATTCTGTTTTTGACAAATAGCCTTTTTCTTTGATTAAACAACTATTTTTTTCAAGCAGCTACATTTTCTTGCTTTAAATTGATCCATGTTTAATTAAATTAGTTTAAGTTTTTTTTAAAAAAAAAAATTAATTTAAATATTCACTTATTGTGTGTAAGATAGATCAACAAGTTCTATGAAGTATGTCTATATTTAATCAAAGCGTGATTTCAAATTAGCGGCAAAATATTAACAACTATATATTCCTTAAATTAATTTGCAACAATGAAGAAACTGTGCTTGGCACAGGACTCGAGGGTGCCTAATACCTTCCCGAGAGTCAACTGAGAATCTTATTCGAATTTTTGACGTAGACCATTAGACGAGTCATAGGTATTTCCAAGGTATCTTTTGGTGACTTGGCACACCTTTAACTTGTCAAGTGGCGACTCTGAGTTCTTTAAAAATAATTTTATACCATGAAACATCAATAATTTCCTTTTTAAATACATTTCATTTAATTATATTTTTGTGTGTGAAAAAAAAAGAGGGCGTGACATTTACAATGTTTGATAGTGAGCCTGCTCGGGCATGTACAACTGTTGATTGCGCGCCACTGGCTGACGGCTTAGATTGCATCCGCGATAGACAGATTTGATTAGGGCAAGGTCCGTGCCCGCAAGGGTATGTCTTTAGCTCGTTGTATGTAACTGGACATATTTGCATTCAAGCTAGAACGTTTGCGCTTGTCCACTCGAGTATCTTAAAACGTTATTGGCACTATGTGGGCGGGCGTCCCCACTGACATGTTGGTGCCATTTGTTGAATTGACGATTTCAACTTACGAATAGTGCTTTGGTGGCTGATCTATAAGTGATCTAGTTTTAAGAGTGTAGTGTACTCTACTTTTGTGACGAAAAGTGAGTATATAACTTCAACTTAAGTTGTGTTGGGGCTATGAATGTTTGGATCGTAGATAGATTTGATTGTTAAAACTGACTAAGTAAATAGTAGTTTTATTGATAAAATTGCACAAGGCCCGTGGTGTTATGGGTGAGGACCTGTAAAACAAAAAAGTATGAAAATACTGATATTCGACAACTAAAAATCGTCAATAAAAAGAAAACTAAGGACTTAATTAAGATAAATGCTGAAAAGAATTGTACTTCCAAGTGTCCCACTCCTTCCCCCTCCCCCCCGCCCCTCCCCCCAAAACCTTTCAATCAACCAGATAGCCAGAGCCATCGTCTTGGTTGATTGAAGTTTCAAGGTCTTCATCACTTTCAAGGAGGTTCACCTTTAGTGCTATGTTGGGGACAGAAGCTCCTAGGATAGTTGATGTATAATACTCCATTTCCACTTTCTGGTCTCTATTGATCTCCTTTACCCCTATACGGTAGGGTACTTGAGCTTCATGTGCAGGGTGGAAGGCACTACTATGACCTGGTGTATCCATGGCCGTCCCATGATGGCGTTGTAAGGGACCCTTCCTTTGATTTCCTAGAAGGACACAGCATGGTCTGCTCCTGGTATGTGTGTTGCAATATCTATTTGTCCAACAATTTTTTTCAAGAGTTGTTGAAACTAGCCAATGTGTAGATGCTTGGGGTTACTTGGTCTTCATATCCCATTGCCCGGGGTATCCCACTTGATAAGGTTTACGGCGCTGTCAGTGCCGACCAAGATGCATTTGACATTCGTATCCCTTATTCTTAGTATTGTGAACAGGGTGTCGTAGTGACGAGTGTTGCAGCTGGCGTTGTCCTCGACACTAAACAAAATCATATCATCTCGGGCATGGCCTCCATTGGGTGCTACCTCGCTCTGATTTGGATCATTAAACAACATTGGGCCGCCAACTATCACATTGATGGACCTTTTTGGTTTTGGCAGATTTGGAGGACGTATGTCTGCTTTCCCCTATCTGTCAACAGATCCTTCAACTATCCTTTATTGAGTAGACCCATCACCTCTAGAATCAGAGCCCTGCAGCTGGCGATCTCATGTCCATGAATTCTGTGGAAATCGCAAAAGAGGTTCTCATCCCTTTTTCTAGGCTTCGCTCTCATATTGCTGGGCCAGCGTACTACGGTATATTTTAGGTGATCCTTTACAAATTCCACGACGTTGACGCGCAACCCTAACTCTTCAAACCTATCGGGTATTCTATCAATATTGAGTGATCTCTTGTGAGGGTATATTGATGTTTTTCTAGTATCCCTCCAACTTTTCAACAGGCTTCGAGAAGTCATCCCTGCAATCTCTCATACTTCGCATCCCTCTGTCTCCAGCTCAAAGTTCTTCAGTATGCTCCCCTTTCTTACCCCGACGACTAATGTCTTCAGGGATCGGGCGAGTACCGCCGCTGAAGTTCGATGATTGTTCGGGTTCCAAATAAAGCTTCTCAGTATACCACTGGTGTAAGGCATTCCATGTCGTCACCAGGTGGTAAGTAAGACTCCACTGTAACTCCCTAGTGGCTAATGAACCTCTAGAGTTTATGCTCCTACCAAAATCTACCACAGCAATATTGTCGGGAACTGGAGGGAGCTCCATACATTCCTTCTGAAATCTCTCTAGATAGTCTTTCAGCAGCTCATCGTCGCGTTTTCGGATCTCAAATATATCTTCCATGCGCTTTTTTCACTTGCGGGCTCCGGAATGTGCTCTCTTGAACAAATCCTACATCTGAGTGAATGCCTCGAGTGACCCCATTGATAGCTGAGTGTACCTCGCGAGGGCGCCTTTAGTTAAGGCCAAGCCAAATCTCTTCGCCAGAGCAGATTGGGTTTCTTCTTCAGTAATCTCTTTGCTTTTGAAGGATGTATAATAAGTAGCTATGTGCTCCTCCGGATAAGTAGTGCCGTCGTAGTTGAGGTTATCCAGCAGGCAGAAATGCTTAGGTATGTGGACCGGTGCAACACTCGCTTTATATTCATGCTTATAGTACTTTGCTCATCTATGGCGGTAACCTGAGGTGGATCACTCGGCACGATCCTATCGTGGATGGATTTCATCTCCTTCAGGCTATCCTGAATGACAACTGTTCCATCGAGATTTTGATTGTTGGCTGCTGTATAGCTTTCACGGATGACCTCCATGTTAAGTCTTTGATTAAGAAGGGAGGTTGGTGATTCGTTCACAGGGGCTGGTCCTCGCGGGGACGCTCGCCTCTGAGACGATCCAGCGAAGATTGCTCCCAATTTCTAGGCCATGCTTTCGACCACATTATTTCTGGGTGGTTGTTCGTCTTTATTATCAATGGCTACAGAGATCGAATCTCCGGTAGGGTCCTTCGACTGTCCGTTAGGATCGTTGGGATCATTTGCGGTATCGTTTACCGCGTGACCAGTATTCATTGGAACGTTGTCGTCATACATGGTTCTGCCTTTTCCTTCGTAGAAACCTACAATTTTCTGGGCTCCACGGTGGCGCCAATCTGTTTATGCCTAAATTTGGTCGTGTAGGTTAATCAATTAAATATATAAGAGGGTCACAAGCAATACAGTAAATATGAAAGAAAATATATGAAATAGAAAGAAAAAGTAATAAGCAACAAAGTAAATAGTATTATTCATTGAGAGTAGCCAGATTCATTGTGAATCTCTTGATTCTAAAATATAATGGTAGGAGGGGTATTTATAGCTGTGATTTACCCAGTCCTAATATGGTAAATACAAAGATTAATAAGGTCGTGAGCCTGTATACTCAAGGCGGCGATATATTCTAAACCCTAATTAGGACACTGTAAACTCTAAGGCGGCGGGATGTATACCTTGCGTCCTATACCTGTACCGGCTGAGCACCCATGACTTGAGGAGCAGGTATGTATCCTCTGCGTCCGGTGGCTTGTAAGCTAAGTCTAATCCCGCTAGCTGGACTCCTGCCCCCATAATCATGGGTGGCGTATTTTTATCCACACATTATCCAACATGTATGTATCTTGTGATCCAACTATTCATATACCGTCTTAGCATCCACTTTGTCATTCAACAGTAAATATTTTGCATGAACATTTGGTATACATTTCAAATTTTGTTATACCATGCAGTTATATATGGGTAAGGTCTACAAAGTATGAGATGTATATCTTAATGGTATACTTACAAATTACATAATAATTATTATAAGATGTAATTCCTTAAAGGGAAAATTGTAATTGCATCCCGAGCGACAAATATTTTTGGCCACGTGGATATTCCACATAGACCTTGTCTAGTAGGTTTTAGAGGTTCTCATCTTGCCTATAAAATTTAACCCAAACTATAGAAAAAGTTTTATTACGCGCCCTCTATAGTGTCTGGTTTTCAGAGTTTGCCCTTTTTTAATAATGTTTAAGCAAAATACCCTCTTACAGTCTAGAGCTATTATTTCAAGTACCAATTTATAACTGATGCCTTCAAGTTATCTGAGAAAATGAAGGAAGAGATTGGAAGGGGAAAGTACTGCCTAGGCAACACATTTTATAGGAGATGTGAGATTCAAGGGCAAGTGTTACCTAAGAAAGATGGGTCAAATGCAATTATTGCTTTTCAAGCAGTACTTACGACCTAGAACCGCCTAGGTAACACTTTCTCTGAGAAAATGAGATTCAAAGGGCCTCAAGGGGCAAGTATTGCCTATCACTTGCCTAAAAAAGAGGGATCAGAGGCAAGTGCTGGCTCTGGACCATAAGATTCATAGAGTATTTCTGTTCGGAATGTATCCATTAAACTTAGAGGAGTGCACTTTTGCAAACCACTATTGTATGGGAGCAAAACAGCAAACCATTGCTAACGGTGTCATATTTCTGCAACTGAGCCAAATTATAGGTGTTATCGTAAAAAATTTGCTGGACAACCTTTTTTTATCAACTTTATTTAACTTTTAATTATTTTTTGAAATTATTTGCAAGTGTTGTCACTATTTCTCAAACCGTAAGAGTTTAAGTTATTTATTCAACTTCAGTAAGTTCACTCTAACTTAAACTTTTTGGTATGAAAATGAGTTAAATTCAAACAAAAAATATGAAGTTGAGCCAAAAAGGAAAAAACAACGAACTTCAATTCATAACAAAAAGAGTTGAAGTTGGATTAATCTGGTTTAAACTCCAACCCTGATTGTCTGAAGATAGAAGACAAGGCTAGCCTCTGTAAAAGTGTACCCAAAAATGACTGAAACTATAAAAAGGCTGCAAATATTGGCTATTTTTGCACTTCCTCGGTATTATCTTAAAAAAGGGATTTTTACGTGGGATGCCTACAAAAGCAAGAAAATTACGCTTTCCTGCCCACTTAAAAATAGTTTACACCCAATACCCATTTAGCCTACTTTACTTACACTGTATACCCATCCAGCCCATTTTATTTACCCGTCTAACCCATTTGCCCACACTTAGCCCCAAACTCCCCTAACTTTCCTCATTTCAAACCCTAGCTGTCTAGGCTCTTATTTTCCACATTACACACTAAGAAAAGGGCTTGAGGAAATTCTGCCCTCTTTCTTGAAAGCTCGCAGGGAACCACTGTATACCACCGGCCGACCGCCGTCGGCCAACTTCCTCTGAACAAAATACACTCCCCAACTCGCCTTGGATTCCTCTTTCCATTTCTACCATTATTTTTCCCAAAATATTAACCATTTAGAGCATATTAGAGTTTTAAAATTCGAAAAAAAACCCTATCCAACGACCTTTTACCATTTTCCAGCAAATGTCACATGTGCAGGTTCGCCTCATTCGCCTCTACCCATTTCTAACACCTATTTCGCAGAAAATTTGGTTCTTCGTCGTGACATTGAGGGCGGTGGCTCTCTCGGTTATTTTTGCTATGGTGATGTGATGATGCAGCGGTGAGGCAGTAGGGTCCTTGGTAAGGCTTTCCAGCGGTCCGGTTTGCACTGGACCGGACCGGCACCGGACTGACAACCGGATCGGACATGTTCGACCGACGCAATCCAGGCTAATTAAAAAAAAAATCAATCGATCCATCCCCCGACCCCTCACCCCCAATTTGCACTGACTGGACCGGATAAAATTGGACCGGAACCGGTCCGGTCCGGACCGGAATCAGGCCGGACCGAACCGAAAAAATAAAAAGAAACTGTGGGTAGGCTGCTTGGAATATAGTTGTTGGCAACGGCTCTTTTCACCAACAGCCGTTGGCCAACGGCTAAAAATGGCTCTTTTTTGTTTCCCCACCCCCTAGGCGCCCCCATACCCCCAACCTATTTTTTCTATAAATACCACAAATTTTCATCAATTTATTCATAATTTCTCTAATATTCTCTCTAAATCTCTCTCAATCTCACTTATTTCAACAAAGGCTATTTGCTAAGTAATTCAAAATTGCTCTCGCAAAAAGGGTTTATGTTCTAAATTGCTTACAAAAAATATTTGGAGTGGAGTAGAAAATTGTTCGGTGCAGTTTCGGTCAAGTTTCAACTTTCACTTCTAAGTTCTAAGTTCTAACGCGACATCAAGTAAACTCGTTCTTACTTCTTATTATCTATTTTAATTTTTTTGCAATATTGTTTTTAGCATATACCCATATTTTAGTAATTTATTTGTTTGCTTTACTTATAATAATGTCTGGAGTGTGGAGAGCACTTACTGGGCATACGGATTGCCGTCGTAGATCACGTGCCAACTGAGGGGGGATGATAGACGTAGTCATGCTCTAGGTAAAAGACCAATTGGTAGTTCTAGCGCTCCTGCTCATCTAGATGATTTTACTCAGGAAGATGACATGCAATTTTATCATGATGTAGATTTCGATCACCCATTAGATAATGATATGTTAGAGACACAATATCAAGAAAATACCAAATTGGTTAATTTCGATGATGAAACACCTACTAGTCAATTTCATGGTGAACCTGAAGAAACTGAATCTGAATTACCACCTATGCCTCCTAGTAGAGAACCAACTACACGACCGGACAGATCGGATGTGTGGAAATTTATAACTAAAAATGTTCCGGCTCGGAGCGCTAAATGTGATCTTCGTAAAAAAGTTTGGGATTTTAAAACCGGCGAGGATCATGACGGGACAGGGAAGTTGAGAACACATTTAGAAAACCATCATAAGGAAGAATGGGAAAAGAGGTTGGGTGACACTCTATCAGGGTACATAATGGCTCCATCTCAAGGTAGTAGAGTTCAACAGAAAATTAACCTAGTGACGCGGGGGTGGGGGGTGGGGGGGCTTATGCATTATGATAAGAAGAAAGATAGGGAACAAATGGCAAAAATGATTGCGGTAGAGTGCTTACCTTTTACATTTGCTTCTTGTACTGGTTTTGTTCGTTATATTCAAACCGTATATAATCCATCTTTTCAAGGTTTTCCAGAAACTACGGTTAGAAGTGATATTATAAAATTTAAAAATGAATATAGACAATATTTATGATATATGTTTTATCACTTTGATTGTAGAATTTGTCTTACTACTGATTTGGGTCGTGGTGTTAATGAGTATGATTATTTAAAACTTACTTGTCATTGGATAGATCTTAACTGGGTAATGCAAAAAAGAATTTTAGCATATAGCGTTGTCGATGAACCACACACGGGAACATTTATTAAGAGAGAAATAACTGATATTTGTAAGACGTATTTTATTAGTGACACAATTTTAAGTATAACTCTTGATAGTGCTTCAAACAATTATTATGATATTGGTAAGTTAAGACCACAATTGAACCCCCTGTTGAAGAATTGTTTCATGTTAGATGTACATGTCATATATATAATTTAGTTGTAAAAGATGACCTTAAATTATTTGATCCTACTATTGTGAAGGCCAGACTCGCAATTAGTTATATTTTTAAATCTAAAAAATCAGATAGATGGAGGGACTTTAAGGTAGAGTGTATGAAAGAAGGTTTGCAGCCTGGAAGAGTTTCTAAGGAAGTTTCAACTAGGTGAAACAATGTATATGAATCTTTGTCTGTTACTTACAATTTACGAACGACTATAACTAGCTATTTTAATGGCAAAGTGGCTGTAGAGTATCACCTAGATGAATCTGATTGGAAACTTGTTCTCAGTCTTCTTACATTTTTTGAAATTTTTTTTATACTACTAAAGAATTTTCCGGTCAATATTATCCTATAGTTACTACCATAGTTTATTTTATAGCTGGAATAGCAGAATTACTTAACGAATATAAATTACTGCCTGGTTATGAGCAAGCCGTTGCTTCTATGATTGAAAAATTTTAAAAATATTTTTTTCCTATTCCACCACTTTATTACATTGCTTCTGTATTACATCACTGTTTTAAACGGTTTAATACCAAAATGCTTATTAGAGAAATTTATCAGAGTTTAGAAATTACTGCTGATGAAACACCAAGTGTAGAACAAGCTTGTGCGCAGGTATTTCCAGATTGCCAACGTATTTATGAAAGATATAGGAGTGCAGCTGATAATGTTGTTCCTAATGTTCTGGTTCAAATTCAACGCAGGCGAGTAAAAGAGCTACAGCCGGATTGGAAAGTTTTTCCAGCCTTAATCAAAGACTTTCTAGCAGGCAATCGAGTAGCAGAGGGTTCAACGAGCTTGATGTTTATTTACTTCATGGTTGCAATAAAATTGAGTATTTTGGAAGTGATCAACTACTGCAATTTTGGAAGGATCAACAAGCAAAGTTTCCAGTTTTAGCAAAAATGGCGCGGGATATTCTAAAAATTCAAATATCATCAGTTGCTTCAGAAAGCGCGTTTAGCCAAGGAAGATTACAAATTGGAGATCATAGACATTCATTGAAGGAAGAAGCAATGGAGACGGCCGTATTATTCAGAGATTGGCTTAGATCGGAGCGAAGAAATTTTGGATTTCTTGAAGAAAATGAACAAACAGATACAACATATTCATCTGAAATCTTATCAGGTGGTGGAAGTATGGAAAATGAAAATTATTATGAAGAAGATGAATCTTTGCCACCAGTTCTTCCTGAGGTGCCAGAAGAAATTATTCAGAAAATGAGAAGTTTTTTAATTAATATGTAGTTTTGCAATTTAATATCTATGTACTTAGCAAAAAAATAAAAAATTATTCAATAAAATGTGTTACACCTTGCTATTAAGTTATCATTCTTTGTTATATTCTCAATTATCTGTTGTTATATCTTTTTGCAATTCAATACTTAAATACTAAATACTAAATACTAACTTAATACTTAGTATTTATTTTGAAAAAAATAACAAGTGCTATGCCTTGCTATTAAGTTATAATTGTTTGTTATATTTTTGTATTAATAAATAGTTTTGCAATTTTATTTAGCTATGGTAGCAAATAGTAAATACTTAAATATTAAAATACTAAATACTTATACTAACTTACTATTTAGTATTTTACTTTGAAAAAAATAACAAGTGTTATGCCATACTATTAAATTATAATTGTTTTTTATAATTTTTTATTAATAAATAGTTTTACAATTTTATTTAGCTATGTTATTAAAATAATAAATAACCTAAATAGTAAAAATTAAATATATAAAAAATAACAAGTTATAGGCCTTGCTATTAATTTTTAAATATTTGTTATTTTTTCTTTAGCCATACACTTAATTTAAAACTCCAAAACTACTTTAAAATATAAAAAAAGATAACAAAAAAAAGTTGTGTTCGTATGCAGTCAAAAAGCTATTTTTATGAACTCATAAACCATGTTGACAAGATAAGCCATTGCATATAGAGGAAACCAAAAATACCAATCTGAAACCAAAGAAATCCCCCAAGAAACAGAAATAAATTTATTGATGTGATTACTTGGAAATTTCAGTTCTCATAGAGAAATAGCTAAAAGGAAAAAAGAGACAACAATGGAATTACCGGGATCATTGAATTGGAAAGATGTTGAGAGAGAAAAAAGGACAGCCATTAAAAGTGAAGACTAGCTACAAAGTGAAAAATCTTGAATTTGCAGTTTACATATGAGGTTCTTCCATGTTGTATTTACCGTAGTGACTCTTCCTTTAAAATTGTGCACAAAGGAAAGATTATCTAGCAGTTAAGTCAAGTAGTTGTTCTTTCTTAAATAATAAACAAGTATAGTAATATTTTATTATGATATGAAATTGACTAGGACTCTTACATCTACTTCTGTTTGTTTCTCTGTGTTATAGGAAAAATATTTTGTTTGTTATTTTCCTCTTTTCTCTCATCAATCAGTTTATATGAATCACATTGCTAATAAATGACGGCTTCCATGGGTTCTTATTATTTTATTAGTTGTACTGTCAGCAGGATTATAAAGGACTAGTTCCTCCCTAGTTCTCAAAGAAATGGAGATTATTCATTTTCACGTCTGACGTACTCTCAAGTCTCATATGTGGTTACTGAAAGACTTGGTACGGTGCATTTGCACCTTTCATTATAATGTCATGAATTGTGATACATTTTCCTATCAATAGTTTAGATTGACATATTTGTGTGATATGCCCACTCACTCTTTTAGCCTTAACGTAATTTCGACATCCCTCAGGAACTATATTCTTGCGTTGCTCTCTTTATCTTTTTTGTTTGGCTCTGAAATGGTTTAATATCTTTTTATGAATTATTAGTGGGAGCAATGGTGGATTATGCATATAGGTGTTCTATAAAATAGTAATCATTATGACTAGGCCATGTTTTGTTCGAATCTTGTTAATTTTATTTTTTACTTTGATATAATAAGTAAATTTGTTTTGCAGAGTACATTACAAACAGGTGGATGTGATTTTTACACCAAGAAATGAAGATAGTGAAGATAGTATTGAAGTCAAGATGGTGGAGATGGAAAGCAAATGACAGTAAATAGAGTCAATGTTTGGGGTTTTCCTTTAGACCAACCCGTAATGTATTAGGAGTTGATGTTTTTTATTTTCAAGTTTAAAACATATTTTATCTTATTTGTAAGCATATAATTCATTTATTTAATATTAATGATACATTTTGAGACAGTTGTCCAATACACAATTAAATATTTTAGTTTTTATTATTTTTACCAAAGCATACCTTTTTGGTATACTGTATACTCTTTTGGTATACCTTGTCATGTTCGGATCAAAGTGGGGGATATTACATAACACATAGATATTTTTATTTTATTCTTTTAAAAAAGATATTTTTTTTTGTATATTGTATGCTATTTTGGTATACCCTTTTGTGATTGGATCAAAGTGTGTAATGCTATCGATCAAATAATTATTTTAATTTTTATTATTTTGAACAAAGTATACCCGTTAAGTATACTATCTATTCTTTTGTGTTTGGATCAAAGTGTGCGATGCTACCAAGCAAATAAATATTTTAATTTTTTTTAACAATGTATACCTTTTTGGTATACTGTATACTCTTCTGGTATACCCTTTTGTATTTGGATCCAAGTGTGTGATGCTACCGAGCGAATAAATATTTCAGTTTTTATTTTTTTGAACAAAGTATACCCTTTTGGTATACTGTATACTCTTCTGGTATTTCTTTTTGTGTTTGGATCCAAGTGTGCGATGTTACCGAGAGAATAAATATTTCAGTTTTTGTTGTTTTGAACAAAGTATACCTGTTTGGCGTATTGTACTCTTCCGGTATACTTTTTTCGTGTTTGGATCCAAGTGTGCGATGCTACAAAGCGAATAAATATTTCAGTTTTTGTTGTTTTGAATAAAGTATACCCTTTTGGTGTACTGTATACTCTTCTAGTATGCCCTTTTGTATTTGGATCCAAGTGTGCATCGAATAAATATTTCAGTTTTTATTGTTTTGAATAAAGTATACCCTTTTGGTATGCTGTATACTCTTCTGGTATACCCTTTTGTGTTTGGATCCAAGTGTGCGATGCTACCGAGCGAATAAATATTTCAGTTTTTGTTGTTTTGAATATTCTTCTGGTATACCCTTTTGTGATTAGATTTAAGTGTGCGATGCTACCGAGCGAATAAATATTTCAGTTTTTGTTGTTTTGAACAAAGTATACTCTTTTGGTATACTATATACTCTTTTGGTATAACCTTTTGTGTTTGGATCCAAGTATGCGGTTCTACCGAGCGAATAAATATTTCAGATTTTGTTGTTTTGAGCAAAGTATACCCTTTTGGTATACTGTATACTCTTCTAGTATACCCTTTTGTATTCGAATCGAAGTGCAAAATATTTCAGAAGATATATATATATTTTAATTTTTATTATTTTTAAAGAAGTATACCTTTTTGGTATATTGTATTCTCTTTTGGTATGCCCTTTTGTGTTTGGATCAAAGTATGTGATGCTATCTAGCAAATAAGTATTTCAATTATTGTTATTTTGAACAGAATATACCTTTTTGGTATACTGTTTTCGGTATATCTTGTTATGTTTTAATAAAAGTGTGAGATACTATCGAGCAAATAAAATATTTTAATTTTTATATTTGTGAACAAAGTATGCCTTTTTGGAAAAAGGAAAAGAAAGAGTATAATAAGATTACGGAGAAAGAAATAAATTAAAAAAATAAAAATATGGGGAGACATGAATAGTGCTAGAAACAGGAGAAAGAAAAAAGAAAGAAAAAATAAGAAAGAAAAAAGAAAAAAAAACGGAAAAAAGAAAATAAGAATAGTGAAAACTGAGAAAGAGAAAAGAATAATAAAAGAATAGAAAAAAAGGAGAAAAATATAATACACGATATGAGGAGGGAGATGAACTTGAGTTTCTTGTTTTATGTCCCAAAATAACAAGGTAATTAGCTAATTAATAGGTATAGAGTGTAAATAAGTTATGAGTATAAATATAATGTAAAAATTTAGTCACGTAGCCTGTTTTGACCGCGTTAAATGAATACTAGCCAGCGATGCAAAACTGTTTGAAGACTAGCCACTTCCGGACAAGTCTCAGTATAAATACTGGGGCTTTGAACAAGTATTTATACTGGGACGCTTCAGTAAACTAACCCCAGTATAAAATACTGGGGCTTTGAACAAAGCCCCATTATTTTGTTATGAGACTTGGTATAAAGCTTCAGTCCCATAACAAAATGCTGGGGTTGTGAACAAAACTTGTTCAAAGCCCCAACATTTGTTATGGGACTGAAGCTTTATACCAAGTCCCATAACAAAATAATGAGATTATTCCTTTGATGAGACTTTTATTATGGGAATAAATCCCATTATTTTGTTATGGGATAAAATCCTATAACAAAATAATGGGACCTTTGAACATGTTAGTTCAAGGACTCATTATTTTGTTATGGGACTTCTAAGTTCCATAACAAAATACTTGGGCTTTAAACAAGTTTTGTTTAAAGCCCCAGTATTTTGTTATGGGACTAGTGTGGGGTGTTTTTCCAACGCTAATGGAGCTTAAGTAGGGGCACGAATTTTTGGCTATTCTTCAATGAATTTTGAAACGATGGATAGTCCTCAATGAACGCGTCTAAAAATGGCTACTGATCAAAATTACCCTAAATATAATGGGTAGAGCCAGATAAATAAAATAGGATGTATGCGAAATTTTATAAATCCTCCGTTAAAAAACTGCTTTACATGAGAAAAGCAGAAAGTTTCACCAATGTCCCTTTCTAAACCATTCTTTTACTTTGTCTCTGCTTTAGAAAGCTTCCCAAACATTACCTACCGTTCCCTACTCGTCCTTCTTTCTTCTCCTTCTTGCATCTTCTTGTTCTATCAAACAAAATTTCAACAGAGCCAGTATAGTTTTCTTATGATAACCTATATTTTGGAGATATAAATTTCTAGAAAAGATGGTGATTATCGACACATATAGAGCTCAAAGGGAGTGTTTCGATACATGACTTATGAACCAAGTACGTAATGAAATCGTTGTTATGATATTGTCAAGAGTCTCTTAATTTCTTCTTTTTGAAGTTCTTTTTATTTTGGACATTCAACTGGTATAGAACCAAATAAGAACATTCCATGCCATCTGCCAGGGCCGGATATTCACTACTAACCGCGGTTCACGTAAACCCATACTTTCCCCACGAAACTGAATAAATTATGTATATATTTCTTAAAATAAGTTTAATATAATTTGGGAACCATACTTTAAAAATTTAAATGGTTCACTTGGTTAAGTAATAGTTCACTTACACTTAGGAATAGAAAATTAATCCTCATTTAATTAATACCATTTAATAATTTTTTCCTTAATATATATCATGCATAAAATGGTATTTGTACAATATAAAAAAATAATTTTTCGGCGAGGTTTTCGCCGGCTACATTTGGGGATCTGCACAACAATTATGTACAATATTTATGTCCTTTTCTAAAGTAAAATATAAATATGAAACATGATGATCAGACAACTGGACAAGCAGTTCACCATTTTGATAAATTTTAACGTAACTTTTATTGCATAAGGTAAAAATATTTTAAAGTAATTAGGAATTGGAGTTAATTCCTAAAATATCACTGAACTATTGATAAGTATTTAAAAAAGGTCACTTTCCCTTGGTTTGAGACAAATATATCACTCAACTTATCCAAAATACCTTAAAAAGTCATTCTCCTAATTGTGGGTTAAAGATTACTGGAAAATGCTGATAAGAAATTTTATTTTAGTCTTTTTTTCTTTTTTCAGCATATTTAAGTTCGTTTTATTAAAAGTTAATCCAATAAATATTTTAGTTTTCTTTTTCTTAAAATATCAAATTTTTTATTTTTGAAATAGCCACATACTACTTGACCCAAAATGGGTCTTCTTAAGACTATTTTATTTTAGTTTTTTAATTAAAAGTGAATTCAATAAATATTTTAATTTTTTTAAAATATCAAATTATTTATTTATAAATTTTAGTTTTTTTATTAAAAGTGAATTCAATAAATATTTTAATTTTTTTAAAATATCAAATTATTTATTTATGAAAATACCCACATGCTACTAGACCCAAAATGGGTCTTCTTAAGATTATTTGAACGAGTTTTATTGATGTATTTTATTTGTGTTCTCAAGTCATGATACAGGTAAAATACAAGATAAATTCTAAATCCTCCCAAGAGGCAACTCTCTTTTACATACTATTCCATAAAAGGTTAATATTAAAACTTTTAACAAACAAAAGCTTGTCTAAATGTCTCACCAAATTTTGGGAGCGCCATTGTCAACAAAAAAGAGTAACATACAATGCTAAAATAATTTTTTTTTACATAATTCCAATAAGAGTAACATACTGCGCCTTTTTTCTGCATTTCTTGAGAAGACCCGTTTTGGGTCAAGTAGCATGTGAGTATTTCATAAATAAATAATTTGATAATTTTTTTAAAAATTAAGATATTTATTGGATTCACTTTTAATAAAAAGAACTAAAATAAAGTAGTCTTAAAAAGAGCCATTTGTGGGTAATTCATAAATAAATAATTTAGTATTTTAAGAAAAAAAATTAAAATATTTATTTGATTAACTTTTAATAAAAAGAACTAAAATATGCTAAAAAAAACTAAAATAAAATTCCATGTCAGCATTTTCTGGTGACCTTTAACCCACAATTTAGGAGAATGACTTTTTAAGATATTTTGGATAAGTTGAGTGATATTTTTGTCCCAAACTAAAGGAAAGTGACCTTTTTAG
This sequence comes from Petunia x hybrida, assembly GCA_037355625.1. NCBI lineage: Eukaryota > Viridiplantae > Streptophyta > Magnoliopsida > Solanales > Solanaceae > Petunia > Petunia x hybrida. The sequence continues at coordinate 4,997,226 of JBBBVM010000018.1, read as the reverse complement.
ATACTTATCAATAGTTCAATGACCATTTTCTTTCACTGAAAAGTTTGTCGAATGAATTTTATTCTCGTTGTAATGAAAAAACTTTAAAAAGAGAATTAACAAGTCTATTAAATTAAAATTTCATTGGAATGTCCTAACAAAAAAGTCATTGGAATTTAGATATAATAAGTAGGGGAACAATTTGATAGAAAACTTAGGGTGCATTGAGAATGAAACAAATCCTTTGAAAAGTTCATGTCAAATCCTCCTATGACTTAATTAATTCATCTTGTAGAATCGACGAATTAATAGAAAAGATATTATCAACAAAGAAATAAAGCAGACATAAAAGAACAAAGTATAATTAGAGTTAAAGATCTAAAAAGTTAATTAGGAAAACACCAGATTTTGTGTAATCAACTAATCAAGAGAAATAGATCCCATACCTCTAAGAAATAGTCATCATGCTAAACTTGTGCACCACCCAATGGCCAATGCTCGCAAAGCAAATAAAGAGAAATGGCTGATGATGAGCTATGGATTTATCTATATGCATTTGTGAGGTTTGGCAAAAGAGGAAAGAGAGACAGAACTAACCATTTGAGTTAATGTTTATGCACAACCATAAGTTTATATGGTTTATTTAATAAATGCATTGAATTAAATATTAGGTTAATATTCCACATGCAGTGCATCTTCTTCTTTTCTTGAATATGATTACACCAGTGAATTTGTTGCTGTACAGCTTAAGCGTGTGCAATACAGCTTGATTGTTTCCTAAAATAGGAAAAGGTCAAAGGAAATTAAATGTGAACCTAATCTTGGAGGTGAACTTTGACATGTCTGTAATTCTTTTCCCTTGATCTATTTGGTTCAACTATGACAAGATCTCCATTTTTCTTGTTATTTAATTTTTGTACCATTTCTGAATTATGCGATGATTCAAGATCAATATTAAACTAACTAAAGGTGTGAACTTCCAAACGTGGAGTATTAAAGAAAATGAATCATTTGCTTTCCCTAGAAGGAGATTATGCAAACATTTTATTGTTTATAGTAATTTTACACAATTCACTGAAAGTACTAGTAGTCGGCTTTCTCAATCATCAACTAACCTCATAAATAAAATAAGCTCAGCAGAGAATTTAGTCACTACGATGCTAGATATTATTCTACCAAAGAGATTGCTCAGAAGAACAAAGAAATGCTTGATCTGAAATTGTACTTCTCCTTGAATATTCTTCTTTTTTTTTTTCATTTTCAAATAATTAGATATTTTCAGTGACATGCCAACTAGTGTAATTAAGCAGTAAGCTAAGCAAAAGTCTGAGTTTAGGTTGGTTTAAAAACAACAAGAGTTTACATCCAACCCAAAACATGGACATTCTTGCCGGACAAAATTATGTGGGCAAAAATACGCCACCTATGATTACGGGGATATGAATCCGGCTGTCGAGATTAGGCTTAGCTTACAAGTCACTGGGCGCAGAGGATACACGCCTGCTCCTCAAGTCACGGGTGATCAGCTGGTATAGGCGTATGATGCAAGGTATACATTCCGACGCCTTAGGGTTTACAGTCCTAGTTAGGGTTTCGTATATACCGCCGCCTTGAGTAAACAGGCCTACGACCTTTATTAGTCTCTGTATTTTATCATAATTAGAACTGGGTAAATCTCTATTATAAATACCCCTCCTTATATTGTATTGAACATCAAGCGATTCACACCGAATCCGGCTCTTCTCACGGAATCAGATCATTGCTTTTTTACTTATTACTTTTCTTTTAGTTTTACTTACTTTTCCTGCGTATTTACTGTATTGCTTGTCACCCTCTAACAAGTTAAATTATTTTACCTAAATGACCAAATTTAGGCCTAAACAGTTTGGCGTCCACCGTGGGCCCCATGCAATTGTAGTTTTTACCTAGGAAAAGGTACAGTCATGTCAAACGACAACGACAACATTCCCAAGAACACTGTCGATGTAGTAGACAATTCCTTAAAGGATCCCAGCGATCCTAACAGATAGTCGAATGACTCTGCCAAGGATCCGATTCTTGTAGCTAGTGATGGGGAAGACGATTAGCCATGTGGAGACAACTTCGGGCTTAAGGAACTCCTTATTGGTCTCTTCAAGAACCAGGAAGAACGGGCAGAGCAAAACTCGGCCAACATGGTAGATTCTATGGCCCAGAAGTTAGGAGCGATATTCGCTGGATCGTCTCAGAGACCGGCATTCCCGCGAGGACCAGCGCCCGCGAACGAGTCCCCAGCATCTGTGCCTAATCGGAGACATAACATGGATATCGCCCCTGGCAGCTCCACAGCCGTCAAAAACCATGTTCTCAAAGGAACACCTGTTATTCAACTCCTGAAGGAGATGAAGGTCATCCACAATCGGATAGGTAACATGCCGGGTGCTCCACCTCAGGTTACTACAGCGGATGAGCAGAAGTTCTATAATCATGCATATAAGGCAAGTACTGCACCAGTCCGCGTTCCGAAGTACTTTCGCCTGCCGGATAGCCTTAAGTATTGTGAGAATTTCAGGAAGATATTATTGATTGATGAATAGAGGTATACAAATAAGTCCTATTTATAATTACTATACAGGTTATACTACAAAGCCTTTCCCAATATGGGACGGACTACTACGCTAACCTAGTTATATATAACCTAGGTTTTTAACACTCCTCCTCAAGCCGGTGCATACAAGTCATACGAACCGAGCTTGCTACAAATATAACTAATACGCAGACCAGTAAGTGACTTAGTGAAAACATCTGCAAGCTGATCACTCGACTTTACAAATCTTGTAATAATGTCTCCTGATAGTATCTTCTCTCTGACAAAGTAACAATCAATCTCAATATGTTTGGTCCTTTCATGAAACACTGGATTTGACGTAATATGAAGAGCCGCTTTATTATCACACACAAGTTCCATAAGACTGATTACTCCAAACCTCAATTCCCTCAGTAACTGTTTGATCCAAATCAGTTCGCAAGTAGCTACATCCATTGCTCGATATTCTGCCTCTACACTAGATCGGGCAACCAAATTTTGCTTATTGATTTTCCAGGACACCAGATTACCCCCCATTAGAACACAATAACCAGATGTAGAACGCCTATCATATGGACATCCTGCCCAATCAGCATCTATATACCCAACAATTCGTTCATGACCTCTATTCTCGAAGAGCAATCCTTTGCCTGGGGATGACTTTATATATCGTAGAATGTGAATAACTGCATCCCAGTGACTCTCACACGGAGAGTTCATAAATTGACTTACAACGCTCACAAAAAAAGAAATATCAGGCCGAGTCACAGTGAGAAACTTACCAACCAGCCATTTGTACCTTGCAGGATCACTAAGAGGCTCCCCCTGTCCTGGCATAAGCTTAACATTCGAATCCATAGGAGTATCAACTGGTCTGCAGCCTTTCATTCCTGTCTCTTAAAAAATGTCTAGGGCATACTTCCGCTGGGAGATAACAATGGCTGACTTAGATTGAGCAACCTCGATGCCTAAAAAGTACTTCAATCTGCCTAGATCCTTAGTCTGGAAGTGCCAAAAAAGATGTTGTTTCAATTTAATGATACCATCATGGTCATTCCCAGTGATAACAATATCATCAACATAGACCACCAAATAAATACACAAGTTTGAAGCAGAATGCCGATAGAAGACAAAGTAATCAGCTTTACTGCGAGTCATGCCAAACTTCTGAACAACTGTGCTAAACTTACCAAACCAGGCGCGATGAGACTGTTTCAAACCATAAAGTGACCGACGCAATCGACATACCATACCACTCGACTCCCCCTGAGCAACAAACCCAGGTGGTTGCTCCATATAAACCTCCTCCTTAAGATCACCATGCAGAAAAGCATTCTTAATGTCCAGCTGATATAGAGGCCAATGACGAACAGCTGCCATGGATAGGAAAAGATGAACAGAGGCTATCTTAGCAAATGGAGAGAAAGTGTCACTGTAATCAAGCCCAAATATCTGAGTATAACCTTTTGCAACCAAGCGAGCCATTAGTCGATCAATTTGGCCATTCGGACCAACTTTGACTGCATAAACCCATCGACAACCAACAGTAGACTTACCTGGAGGAAGCGGGACAAGCTCCCAAGTACCACAAGCACGTAGAGCAGACATCTCATCAATCATAGCCTGTCGCCATCCTGGATGAGAAAGTGCTTCACCTGTAGACTTAGGTATAGAAATAGATGACAAGGACGACATAAAGGCTTGATGATGTGATGATAAGCGATGATAGCTCAAGCCAACATAATGAGGATTAGAATTGGCTGTGGATCGCGTACCTTTTCGAAGTGCAATCGGTAGACTGAGAGGAGGCAGGTCCGCAGTAAGTGAAGAATCTAGTGCCGGACGTGAATCACCTGGTTCTACTTCTGGACGTGGATGACGATGATAAGTGATAAGTGGAGGCTCTGGGGCTATAGTAACGATATGAGGAGCATGAGGAGTAACTATAGGAAGAGTAACGGTAGGAGGAGCAACTGTAGGAGGGGCAACTACGGAATCCTCAAAAATCGGCAAAGGTAAGACCTCAAGGATATCAGAATGGTCAGAAGAAGACACAAAGTAAGGTCGACTCTCAAAGAACGTAACATTTGCTGACATAAGATAACGATGAAGATTAGGTGAGTAGCATCGATATCCCTTTTGAACACGAGAATAACCAAGGAATACACACTTGAGAGCACGGGGAGCTAATTTATCTTTCCCAGGGGTAAAGTTATGAACAAAACATGTGCTCCCAAAAACACGTGGGGGAAGAGAGGACAAAGGTGACTTAGGAAACAATATGGAGTGGGGAACCTGATTCCGGATGGAAGAAGAGGGAATTCGATTAATTAAATAACAAGATGTGAGAACTGCATTGCCCCAAAAACGCAGCGGAACATGAGATTGAATGAGAAGAGTGCGAGCAGTCTCAATGATATGTCTATTCTTCCTCTCAGCCACCCCATTTTGCTAAGGAGTATATGAACAAGATGTCTGATGAATAATGCCCTAAGAAGCCATAAACTGCTTAAACTGAGAAGAGAAGTATTCTAAGGCATTATCACTGCGAAAAGTGCGAATGGAAACACCAAATTGATTTCGTATTGCAGCACAAAAGTTTTGGAATATAGAAAACAACTCGGAACGATCTTTCATTAAAAATATCCAAGTACATCTTGAATAATCATCTATGAAACTAACAAAGTAGCGAAAACCCAAGGTTGAACTGACTCTACTAGGACCCCAAATATCAGAATGAACTAAAGAAAAAATAGACTCTGCACGACCCTCACTACGACGTGTAAAAGTAGAGCGAGTATGTTTCCCAAGTTGACACGACTCACAATCTAATATGGACAAACTAGATAGACTAGGCACCATCTTCTGAAGCTTGAATAAACTAGGATGTCCCAAACGTCTATGAAGTAACTCTGGAGAATCTGTGACTAGACATGCTGTAGAGGAGTTAGGAGAGGCAAGATAGTAAAGACCATGTGATTCACGCCCTGCGCCAATCATCCGTCCTGTACTGCGGTCCTGTATATCAACAAAATCATTAGAAAATGTTATGGAACAATTAAGGGTACGAGAGAGACGACTGACAGATATGAGATTAAAGGGACAACCAGGGACATAAAGTACAGATTTCAAAGGTAAAGAGCATAAAGGACTAGTTTGTCCAACTCCTATTGCTTTTTCTTGGGAACAATTCGCTAAGGTGATAGTAGGAAGGGACGGTGAATGAAAAATGCTAGAGAAAAGAAATTTATTACCAGAAATATGATCAGAAGCACCTGAGTCAATGACCCATGGTCCAAGAGTACTAGACTGTGAGACACAAGCAACCTTATTATCAGTTTGAGCAACAGAAGCTACTTGAGATGATGTCTGCTTATTTGCCTGATACTGAAGGAACTCATTATATTCTGCTTCAGATAACTTAACACCCTGGTTACCTACAGTGTCAGATTGAGCAACATTTGCATTCTGTTCACGTAAAATATCATCACACAGAGTGTAGCATGCTTCACGGGTGTGTCCGAGCCTGGAGCAGTAACTATACTTGGGTCGAACTCTCCCAGAACGACCTCCACCTCGATTCCCATTTGAACCTCTACCTCGACTTCGATTCCCCGTATTATAAGATTTCTGATTTCCCATTGTCTGAGGTGTTCGATTCTGTCGAGTTTGTGAAGCTAGAATAGAGGAGTCGGCCGGTGATGAAACCACAGTGTGATTGGGTGGCGCAGCAAGTCGAAGTAATCGAGAGAATAAATCATCTATGGTAGGGACCGCAGGACTAGCCAAAATCTGATCACGCACCGAATCAAGGTCAGTTGGAAAGCCAGCAAGTGTAAGAAGTAGAAACGTCTTCTGTCGCTGCTCTTGTTGTTTGTCCACACTAGCCGTGACTGGCATCAGTGTCTCAAATTCTTCCATGACTGCCTGTACCTGTCCCAAATAAATTGACATATCCAGTTCTTGTTTCTTCAAATTAGTCATCCGAGAAATCATATCATAGAAACGAGATATGTCATTAGAATATAGGGTGCGAGCCTTTTCCGAAACTGAATAACATGTCTGGAATGGACGGAACATAGGCATTAATTTAGGATCAATGGATCGCCACAAAAGACTACACAACTGAGCATCCGTCTTCTCCCAATTTGCCTTAGCTTTCTCATCAACCTCACTAACCTTTTTAGTCAAGTGATCTTGGACACCCTGATCCTTGCACCATAACTCAACCGATGAAGCCCATGCTAAGTAATTCAAACTTCCAAGCAAGGGTTCCGAAGTAATCATAAGATTCGAGTGTCCAATGCCGGAGTTTTTGCAACCAAAAGCATCAAATCCCAAAGACATGGTTAAGTAATTGCTAGAACAATCCCAAAATGTGCCAAAAGATAGCAGAAAAAAATTGGAACAGTAAACAGTCCTGGAACAGTAACTCAGTCGCCGGAAGTTGTCAAAATCTGATGAAAAGTAGACTGGTATGCTCGGAATTTGCAGACGAACAAAAAAGAAAAAAAAAGTTAGGTAAAAAAACTGCCAGAACACCTCTCACGCGCCGGCACGTGGACTGACGCTCCGCCAAAGACCTCACTATTTCCGGCCCGTGTGAGCGCGTGGCTTGCCGGATTCCGGTGGGTCTGACTGGGGTAAGGTCGGAATTTGCAGAGGGACCTTGTAGTAGTGTTAGATTTTGCACAACACTACCAGAAAACGAATCTGACTCGGACAGCCACCTCGGTCACCGAAAAATTTGCACGGTGCCGGGGAGTTGCTGGTATTTCGCACAACAATATTTTTCTCACAACCGCTCTGATACCATGTGAGAATTTCAGGAAGATATTATTGATTGATGAATAGAGGTATACAAATAAGTCCTATTTATAATTACTATACAGGTTATACTACAAAGCCTTTTCCAATATGGGACGGACTATTAAGCTAACCTAGTTATATACAACCTAGGTTTCTAACAAGTATAATGGAACAACCGATCCGGACGAGCATATTGCAACTTATTATACAGCCGTCAAAAGCAACGAGATAACTGAAGAAGAAACTCAATCCGCTCTGGTGAAGAGGTTTGGCTCGACCTTAACTAAAGGGGCCATCGCTTGGTACACTCAGCTACCAAATGGGTTTAATCGAATCATTCACCTAGATGCAGGATTTGTTCAAGAAGGTGCACTCCAGAGCCTGTTAGCGGAAGAAACGTATGGAAGATACCTTTGAAATCCGGCAACGTGATGATGAACTGCTGAAAGACTACCTGGAGAGATTTTAGAGGGAACACATGGAGCTACCTATAGTTCCTGAAAACATTGTTGTGGTAGCTTTCGGCAAAAGTCTGAACTCCAAGGGTTCACTAGCCACTCAGGAACTGCAATATTGTCTTACTCAACACTCGATGACCACATAGAGTGCCCTACATCAGAGGTACACTGAGAAGTTCCATCTTGAACCTGAGTAGTCTCTGAACCTCCGCGAAGGCGCACAGAGAAAGCGAGAAGGTAGTCCACCTCCGGAGGGGGAAGGTGACGGAAAGAGAACAAAAGGAAGGATTCAGGATCAAGCAGGGACGAGAAAGAAAAGTAGTTCCCGAGGTAATGGATACCACGAGGAGAGCACAAAATCTTGCAGCTTCAAGGATTTTGGGCTGAGGGTGAATGTCGTAGAGCTGGTTGCCCACTATCAAGAGCGCGACTCAATGCCTTACTGGGATTTTCATCGGAGCAATGGCTACGCCACAGTCAACTGCAAGGCCTTGATGCTAGAAATTGAGCATTTGTTGAAGGAAGAACATCTCAAAGACTTGGTGGAAGAAGGAGCATGACAATCAAGGGCGCCCGACCCTAAGGTAAATGAAGAATCAACGCGATCTTCGCAACATTCGAGTCAATCAAGACTCTAGGGACTAAAGCACCGGAACTACTCGCTAGTCCGATTGTGTTCAGTCCAGTAGCAGAGGAAGGGGAGCACCAGAATGCCCTCATAGTCCCGATCAAGGTGCTTGATTTTTAGTTTTGAGCGAGCTCTGATTGACCCAGAGAATGATGTCAGCATCATTCGATGGGAGATACTACAGAAGACAGGCCAGGATCAGCAGATAATTCTAAGCCCCATAAGGATAACCAGCTTCAACAGCATCTGTGGAAAACTTGTCGGGGAGCTAGCTCTGCGGTTTATATTCCGGGCTGACAAGCATAACACCTTTTCAGGTATTGATTTGTAACCTCTCATACAACATTATCCTAGGGCGGCCGTGGATACATAACGTGAAGAAAGTACCCTCAATGCTTCACCAAGTCTTCAGATACCCGACTTCGTGCGGGATTAGCGACTTACAGAGTGAGCGGTCCTCTCCTAGAATGTGTCCAACACCCGGAAGGAACCTCGATACAAGGCTGAAAGAAGAGGTGAATATGATCAACGAAGAGTCGCTACAGGATGCATCTCTCGAGCGAAAGGCCAGAATAGCAGTAGGGGAGCTAAGAGAGCGGGTGTCAGAGATGACTCATCTAATTACCAAGCCCGTAGAATTGTGGTACCAACTTTTCGAAGTGTTGATAAAATGTGAAGAGCCCGAATGGTCGATATATTGTTGTCAAGTGTTAACACGAGCAAAGATGCAGTTCTTACAGCTTCCAACGATAAATGAACTGATCCCAGGAGAGAACCTGTTGATGTACGTCACGATCTCATGGAATGCAGTCCTTACATGAGAAGAAGAGCGGAGGCAACTTCTTATACCATATGCCAGTAAAGGACACTTGTGGGTAGACGGATGCCTCCCATTACCTGCTCAGTTTGTGGCGGCCATAGCCATGGCAACGCAGGAATTGAGCCCGTATTTTCTTAATCATATGGTCAATGTGGTTTTTTCAGTGCCGATTCGGACCATCTTGTCTAAACCTGGACTTTCGAAGAGGTTAGCAGAATGGGCCAAGGAGCTAGGAGAATACGATATCATTTATCAACCACGAACGGGCATCAGATCACAAGTCATAGAAGGCTTCACTGCAGATTTTATTGAGAGTTAGCACCAGAGGCAGAGGAGGCGATAAGGAGCGCAGAAACAGTTGTCCCTGGGTGCTAGGTAATCCGTACGGTAGTGGTACTCAAAGGAGAAGAGGCCGACCTCGACTTATGGATCAAAAAGCGCACTGGAAGAATCTTTTACAAGGCCGCAAAATCCTCGAGCAACGAAGAAGAATATGAAGCCATAATTCAAGCTCTTGACTTAGCATAAAAATTGGGAAAGGTCAGTCTCCATAGCAGCTCCCGACTGGTGGTCAATCAAGCTAACAAAATATTTTTTGAAGAAAGCGTCTGTACACTAGATCGGCAAGCAAAAATAAAGGCACTTTTAAAAAAATTTCACGAATGGAAGTTTATTTATCGGAAGGAATGCACAGAAGCCGACATACTGACTGAGGATGGAGACATTTGCTCAGACACTCGACTGACAGATATTGAGTTAACTCCCGCAGTCTTGATGAACCTCGAAGTTCCAAATATAGGATCTAACCACTCATTAATTGAGTACGTGGATAAAGGGACACTCCCTAGAGACAAGGTTGAGAGCAAGCAGTTGCAAAGGCAGGTCGTTCATTACTGTTTGATTAGTGGAGAGATATATCATCGAGTGGTTAGCAGCCCACAAGTCACACACCGGGGTCTAGCACGAGTCAGTAAGGGAACCTCGGAGCACACTTTCGGGCCTTCAGAAAACTAACTCCCCGTCAAGCATGAGGAATCTTCCAAAGACGATAAAGGTATATCTATCATTTGGCTTAAGAAATACTACTCTTGAAAGGTCGACTTAACCTACATACTCGAGAAATGTATTTTCTCCTTTCATGTTCTTTATCTTTATTATTACCCTATGCAGGCACTTAGCCCCGTCTGTGTTAAATTTTCATTTGGCTTCGTGCCCCTTTATCAATAATACTACTATTCTATTTAGTCAATTTTACAATCAGATCCATCTACGATCCAAATATTCGTAGCCCCGACACAACTTATTTTGAATTAATGCACTCACTTTTTACTACAAAAGAAGAGTACACTACTCGCTTAAAGATAAATCACTTCTAGTTCAGCCACCAGGCATCATTCGTAAATTGAAATCATCAACTCAAAAAATTGCAACTACATTTTAGTGGGGATACCTGCCCGTATAATGCCAAAAAGTCTTAAAACACTCGAGTGAACAAACATAGACGTTCTAACTTGAACGCAAAAATGCCTCGTCATATACAATGAGATAAAGACGTCCCCTTGCGGGCACAATATAAAGCCGTCATTATTGACGCAAATGAAGCGCCCAACAGTGCACTAACCCGTCTTTAAATGATACTAGCCTAGAAAGGCACCCAAAACATGCTGCTTGACTACACTATAAGTAATTTCGCAAGTACACATAAAATGTTGATAAATGACCATTTCATTAATATCAACATCTAGGCTCATAATATACAATTAAGTTCTTTCGAATTTAGCACTTTTCATTACAGACATTCTTAAGAAACTAAAAGGCTAAAACAACAAGTTCCTCTAAATTAGATATGGCCAAGATCCTTCATATGAATTGTAGCTACTAGTTAGCAGGCAACCCAAAGTTTTTCTTGGCATCAAGAGATATTTCAGCCCGAGCAATCTTCGACACGCAATCACTGATATAACCAAGGCCCGGGCGTTCTGTCCGCAGCAAAGGACCTCGAAAGCGTCTGAGCACAGGCGAAACCTTTTCCCATCACAACTTACAAACTCAAAGATCTGCTTCGACCTCTACTGGTTCATCGTGAGTGCATAGCCCCACAGATCTTCAATCACAATTGGGAACTGAAGACGAGAGGGTTTGAGCTGGGAACCTACCAAAAGGGTAACTTTAACCTCGAGTATCCAACATCCAGCGGCCGAACAGGCGTTGCAATAGCAATTCAGCCGAACCAAGAGACAACCTTGAACCACAAGCAGAGTTGGAGCTTGGTCACACGCTAACCCACTGATGGTACAAGGTTACATCCCTCTTGTCTTTTATGAAACGGAGCTAGGTACTGGAGCTTCAGCTCGGCACCATAGAAGGAGCTACTTGAACGCCAACGACATCTTGGAAGAGAAGCCTCACAATAACTGAAAGGGCTAAGTGTCCTGACCATACATAACAAGAGGAAAATCACAGAAACTGTTGTGTTAGAAGATGAGCACACCGGAATCAGTGCACATGCCACATCAAAGACACTCCAGAGAACGTCATTAATATCCCGATCAAACTTCATGACTCAGGGGACTCTGTTCATACAATTATGGATGGAGAAACAGAGGAAGAAAGCTGTGGAGGTTCCTTTGTTTACAATTTTCTCATGCATTATCCATTCTGAATAAAGTAGTTATTTTGGGAATATCAAATTGGGATCAAAGGCAAACACTTTTTAAGAAGAAAGGCTATTATTTCATAAGGAAGCTTTGGAAGAAGTAGTGTATTTCTTTAAAGAAAGGTTTGTCACTTTTGTCCATTATGGAGCCCTTATTTATAGGTGGAATGAGATAAGGATGGAGCACTAAATGGTCAATATAGTTATGGCCGAAAGATACGAATTGATTCGGCGTAGTAAAAAGCATTTACAGTAAAGGTGCATAGAAGCAACATGGACCAATTGGATGAAGACACATGGGTTTCTTGAAGAATACAAGCGTCAGTATCAGTCAAGGAGAATGCGAGTTTCAAGGAGTCAGTGAGATATCTTTCACACCCTTTTGCATACCTTTTTCATTTTTCGACTCCTTATGGCAGCAATCAGTAAGTGGGGGACTGATTGTGTGGGCGAAAATACGCGCACAGAGGATACACGCCTGCTCCTCATGTCACGGTCACTTGGCCGGTATGGACGGCAGGTTGTATGCGGTGTAGGATGCAAGGTATACATTCTGCCATCTTAGAGTTTACAGTCTCCTAGTTAGGATTTTGTATATACCACTGCCTTGTGTATGCAGGCCCAAAGTCTTTATTAGTCTTTGTATTTTACCATAATTAGGATTGGATAAATCTCTACTATAAATACCCCTCCTTACATTGTACTGTACATCAAGTGATTCACACAGAATCTAGCTATTCTCAAAGAATAAGATTATTACTTTCTTGCTTATTACTTTTCTCTCAGTTTTGCTTATTTTTCCTACGTATTTACTGTATTGCTTGTGACCCTCTAACAAATTTAATTATTTTACCTAAATGACCAAATTTAGGCTTAAACAAAAACCATAACACATTCAGAATTGGGTCCGGTCTTAGTTCTAAATAAATACTAGTACTAGTATAATAGCCAATGATTTCAAAAGAATCTTTCATTTCATACTTGGAAATACTGAAAATTATAAACTACTATATATGGTCGATACTATATAGATGTTGAATTTATACTTGGAAATACTGAAAAAATTTAAGTTGGACACTATTCGAGCATAGATTGTAGACAAAGCATTATTTCCAAAGTTAAGTAGATTTTGCGGTAGATAATAGAGTACGGGAAGCGTGTTTCCAACTTCTTTAATGGGTGCACTACCTAAAGTAAGAATTTTCCCGTTGGACACAATTGAGGAATGAAAAAATCTCTCTGGGAACAATAACCCCTATCCTTTCACCTTCTTCCCATATAAATAGGGCCACTATTTCCTAATTTTTCCACACCCAATAACAAGTTAATCTATTCTCTTCGCCTCCTTGATCTTCTCCCTTTCTCTAAAACATGTCAGATGCAAGTGACAGCCATATCAGGCCTTCTGGATGGTTCATCCAGACTGAGGACCATACATGCTTTACTATAACCGTACGCAGATCATACTCAATAAAAGATGACCTAGTAAGTTTCATACTTCATTCGTTAATTTTTGGATATGTTTACGGTAGTTATTTGCTTTTTAGCTCATTAAATATTGTACTCTTTGATTATAGACTTCTCCAATGCGCATCAGAAATCTTTTACCCGACGAAATGATGGAAGCTTGTATCTACATTGGTGACCTTAGGTTCCATATGGAACTCCATGTGTATCCGTCTCGCAAAAGGCTTCATTGAGGTTGCTTATGGTTTGTTACTACGCGTCGTATCATTGAAGGCCAAATTCTCCACTTTCAAGTTTTGCCAGCACATCCCGAATATGATTTTTGTTTTTCGTGTCCATATCATGCTTCTAGTATGAAGAGCTTTCTGAGTAAAGAAAGCTTTTTTTTTTTTTTTTTTTGTATTAATGTAATTATTAAAAATATTATCAATGAGAATGGGTGATATTTTTTCGGCGTATTAATTTTGGTGTTCCTATTGTTAAGATTTTATTTTTGGGCAAAGTATGTGTAGTTGACAATCTATCATAACCGGTTGACAGTAAAACTTAACTAACTTTATTGATATCTGTAGTTACAATTTTTTTGGACAACTAGGAATAATATTATAAACTACTATACATGATCGATACTAAGATGTTTGATTTATACCTAGAATACTGAATTTTTTTTTAAGTTGGACGTTATTCGAGCATAAACTAAAGACAAAAAACAATTATAAAAGAATTGACTTTTATTAATAGACAGAAAATTAGCGTGTAAGGTTAGTATATTGTGCGATAGATAATAGGTATAATAACGCGTGTGGAAGGTTCTTTACTTGGGTACACTGCCCAATATCAGAAAAGTCTCATCGACTTCAATGGAGGAGTGGAAAGGTCTTACCGAAAATAGTATCTAATAATTACGGTTAATTCCCCACCTCTAACCTTTCACATTCTTCCCCTATAAATAGAAGCATTATTTCTTAAGTTTTCCACACCCATTAACAAGTTAATCTATCCATTTTTTCTTACTTTTTATTCAACCCCAATATTGGTTTACCCAACTCAGGATGCCCTTATGATACGTCAAGCTTTGGATGCCCTAATACGCCAGCTCAATGAGGACAAGATGCGACAGGAAATGAATATCCGGCACATTGCACGCATTCTATACTATCGCATCGGTTTAAACACTGATGACCTCATCACCCTCCCATCCTCCCCCAAAATGTTAAGGTTTTTTTAGTTTAGAAGTATTTATGTTTTTTTTTTTATGTTTTTTTTTGCTCTAGCTAATTAAGAGCTTTCTGACTAAAGAAAGCTCTCTTTTTGTAATTATAAAAATTATCATTAATAGAAATGAGAGTTTTGTTCGGCGTATTAATATTATTGTTCCTATTCTATTCGTTGTTTTAATTTTTGGTTTCATCTGATAACATGATAGATTATGTTGAACTTTATAATATACCCATGTAAGTTTATAAACAACTACACATAAAGACAAGGACCAAGCGTGTAATATGTATTGAGATCCCCATGTCTCCTTTTGCTTTCGGCTCTCAAATCGTATTTTGCTTTGGTTTTACCGGAGAAGATTACTAGATCTGATGAAAGTACTAATAAACAATGTTAAGTATAAAGCACCAAACATAAAACAAGAACTATAATAGTTTACTTGTGAAGTTAATAATTCACCACAATTGGTAAATAAACCGTTTGACTGTATGGAATTGAAAAAAGAAGTATAAATATAAGGACAATGTTAAGTATATAACCACTAGATTTGATGAATTTAATAACAAACCATATAAAGCATATATAAACAACCAAGCATAAAACAAGTTTGTAAATTTAATAATTCACACATTGAGTAAATAGTTAACCGTTTGACTATAGAAATGAGAGATAAATATAAAAAATTGTGTATATTAATCGCTGTAGATTTGTAAAGTATAGGACAATTTTAAATCACTATGAAATTCTAAAGTATTTGATAATAAAAAATTCATGGTTGACAATCAATACTTCTAAACTTGAATTAATTTGACTGAAACAACACTTTTTCTTATAAAATAATTATAATATCCCCCAATATAGTGAATTATAAAAAATAAATTATAAATGACCATATGTCCCCGTAAATTCATTTGGATTATACTTGGTTGACAATCTTCCTTTTGTAGGTTTATCATCAACTAAAATGATTAAGAATTAAATTGAAGCGTTAATGCCGATATATTCGTTTAACAAGCTTTAAACATTAAAAAATATGTTAAAAAATGTAGATGGTGTTATTAATCCATATAACTAAATCAAATAATTAGTTGCTTCTCATGCTACAATTTTCTTCAATGTTTAGGGAAGGAAATCTCGTTATACCACAGCCTTATCATTTGTATATGTTAAATAATGAACGTAATCCAATGTTATCTATCATCACTAAAGTGTTAGGCTGTATTAATGCATATTACTAAATCAAGTCACTGCTCGCTTCTCACACTACGATCTTCTTCCATGCTTAGAGAAGGAGATCTTGCTTTCTCAGAACCTTAACACTAGTATACATTGTGTCATATATGTCATCCAATGTAACTCCTTATTAATGTTATTGACCATTTTAAGCTACATTCTTTGTGATGTGAGTGGTTTCTTAGTTCATAGACCATTAAATTACCTCTTAATATTGTTTAATAAAGGTTTTTCATATTAATTTAAGAAAACCATATGTATATATTTTCAAACTGCTTAGTGTTTAGGCCTAAATTTGGTCGTTTAGGTAAAATAATTAAATTTTTTAGAGGGACACAAGCAATACAGTAAATACGCAGGAAAGTAAGTAAAACTGAGAGAAAAGTAATAGACAAGAAAGTAAAGAGTTTTGTTCTTAGAGAATAACTGGATTCAGTGTAAATCGCTTGATGTAAAATACAATGTAAACAGGGGTATTTATAGTAGAGATTTACCAGTCATAATTATGGTAAAATATAAAGACTAATAAAGGCCATTGGCCTGTAAACTCAAGACGGTGGTATATACAAAATCCTAACTTGGAGACTGTAAACCCTAAAGCGGCGGGATGTATGCCTTGCATCCTATGCCTACACCGGCTGAGCAGCCGTGGCTTAAGGAGCAGGCATGTATCCTCTACTCTGGATGACTTGTAAGCTAAGTGTAGTCTCGCCAACTGGACTTGTATCCCCGTAGTCATAAGTGGCATATTTTTTCCAACACAGTCGATCCCCCACTTGCTGAGTACTGTCATAAGCAATCAAGATGTGAAAGAGGTATGCTAAAAGGATGTTAAAAGATATCTCACTGACTCCTTGAAACTCGCAGTCTCCTTGACCGAGATCCACGCTTGATTTCTTCGAGAAACTCATGTGTCTTCATTTGATTGGCCAATGTCGATTCCATGCATATTTCCCATAAACGCCTTTTACTATGTTGAATCATTCATATCTTCATTCCATAATTGCATTGTCCGTTTTACGCTTCATCCTTATCTCACTCTGGATATAAATAAGGGCTTCATGATGAACAAAAATCACAAACCTTTCTTAAGAGAAATACACTACTTCTTTCAAAGCTCCCTTATGAAATAATAGCATATTTTCTTCAAAAATGTCTGCCTTTGACCCTTTTTTGACACTTCTAGAACACCTCTTATATTTAGAATGGATGGTGCATGAGATAACTGTAGGCAAAAGACCCTTTGCAGTTTTCTTCTTCTATTTCTCTATCTATGATGGGATGAACGGAGTCCCCTGAGTCATGAAGTTTGATCTGGATACTAACGACATTCTCTGGAATATCTTCGATGTGGCAGATATACTGATTACGGTGTGCTCATCTCCGAACACAACGGTTGCTGTGATATTTCTCTTATCATGCGGGGTCAGGACGCTTAGCCCTTTCATCTGTCATGAGGCTTCTCTTCTGACAGGGCCCAAATTTTTGGATAGGCCGTGCGGGCACCCGTCTACCTCCCTAGACCCATCGGGTGAACCCTATAGGCTTAAGCCAAGATATACGATTTGAAACAATTTGGATAGCACAAACTTTTTTTCTAAAATATGAGAATTAATCTAACATAGAAACGAGCATGAGACGTATATTATATAAAAACTGACATATTTACAAGCTGCATGAATAAATACAGCTACTACCCAATATACATAAGTTTAGAGATTTCCGCATATGACATCTAAGAAGTCCAAAAGATAAGTACATCTCCCGAAGGGAGCAAAATGCGATAAAACTAGAATATTTACAACCGGTGGCCTCAGTGAACAAGCTGGCTCACCGTAGACAGCTAGAAAGAGGCCCTGCTCCTCAATCACGGTGCGGCTGATTGGGTCTTTGAGCAGAATCTGCCAAAATGAAATACAATACAAGAAACAAGTAGGGAGTGAGTCATAAGGACTCAATAGGCGAGGAATATCTATTTAACTAAAAAATAGTCAATTGGGCAAGAGAAATAGAAAGTAATGGGATATAACATATAAACAATGCAAAAATGGCGAGTAGAAGTCTTATACAAGTAGCAAGTACATAGAAGGTTATAAGATGAACGCAACATGATGTAATAAGGTCACATGTGCCCAATAAATGGAGTGGAATCCTCCTACTCTGGGGTGGAATCCTCCTACCCTCAATATGATGCAAGGAGTGGAATCCTCCTGCCTCTAATGACATAACAGCCAGAAATCAAGAAAAAATAACCAACAAATACATAACAAGGCTGTGGCGTAATAAGTACGCCCTAACGACAGCTATTCACGTAAAGAACATGTGAATAGATCATCCAAAGGCCAAAGGCCGTCAAAGAAGCGGATAAAATCACCTACTTCTAGTCCTGGGTTAGTATATCTATTGAACAACTTCCTTTCCAGCCTGATGTCCCTCAAAATAACTCCTTTCTTAGTCAAAGAGACATATTCGCACTTATAAGTACCCGAAGAAAGAGTATTTAGCCTTTAGACAATGAAAAAAGAAAAAATACCAAAATACCTCTGGACCGGGCATAGCTAAAAACCCATAAAACATACATTTTCAAAATCCTCGTAATCCCATGAGTCCAATAGTATCATTTATTTTTATACCTGAATTCAATTTCATCAAATTACCTAATTTCATTATTTTATGGTACTAACCCAATTTCCTTCAGCATAATTCATATATCTCCTACATTAGTCCTTAAATTAACATTAAGAATTGAATTGAAATCATTACCTGAACAATTGGGATGAATTGGTACTCTGAATTTTGTCTTAGAACCACTTGGAACACATGAAATGAGATAAGGAAGAAAAATCAGCCGACATGGCCTTTTATACTTAGAAATCAACGCGATCGCGCAACTCAAGGTGCCCACGCGACACCCCTCCATCACGATCACGGTTCCAGGAGTGCGATCGCGCTTTGGGGAAACAAATCCAGCGCTCACGCGCCCAGACGCGCGTAATCGCACAGAACTGTCCAAAAGGAGCAGAATTCTGCACCAGCACTTGTTGTTGCTGCGATTTGGGTCCGAACGACCCTAAAAGACTCAGAATGACCTCAAATTTTGTTCACAAGTCATACAATACTTGGGTGATATGCTCGCAAAGACGGATCTCAAATCGGATTTTGAAACTCAAGATGCAGGTCCCGCGTAAAAAGGTCGATTTCTTTACTTCTGGAGTTTTAGTGAAAACTACCCAAACGACCTTGGATATCACTCCTGAAAGTTGCTACAGGTTAAAAATGCTCATACAAGCTCATTTACTCAAATCGAGCTCGAAAATCTCTTTTAAGCTTTACCGACAACTGAAACGGAAACCTTTCCAAAAATCTTACCAGACGAGGTTCGAATCCGCTCAAATTTTACAAACTTATCCTAATAGACCTTACAGAGCTTTTAAGATTATCGGAACGATAATTTGAGTCCTAACTCTCATAACGACTACCTAAGGTCGTTTCATCTTCCAGGACCGTCGGCGTTTAGGTAGCTTCTTTGATGATGTTGGGTTGACGCCCCAATGCCTAGTTTCATTTCATGGAAGTCAAGATGAAGAAGCTTTGTACCATCAGCGGGTTAGAAGTCACCAAACTCTACCTTTTCTTATGGTTCTAGGTTGTCTCTTGGTTCGACCGGTTCCGCTGAATTGCTATTGCAACGCCTCTTCGGCTGCTAGCTGTAGGATACCCGAGGGAAGAGTCACCATTCTGGTAGGTTCCCAGCTCCATCCCTCTTGTCTTCGATAAGCTCTTAATTATGCTTGAAGATATGTGGGGCTATGCGCTCATATTTGATCATCAGAGGTTGAAGCTAATCTTTGAGTTTGTTCGTTGTGATTGGAGAAGGTTTCACCTATGCGCAGACGCTTCCTAGGTCCTTCTCTATGGGCAGAAAGCTCGGGCCTTGGTTAAATCAATGACTGTGTGCCGAAGATTGCTCGGGCTGACATATCCTCTGATGCCAAGAAAAACTTTGGGTTGCCTACTGATTAGTTGCTACAATCCAGATGAAGGATTTTGGCCGTATCTAGTTCTAAAGAACTTGCAGATTTTAATTTTTTTCCATTTCTTAAGAATGCCTTTAATTTGTATTGTATTTAAGAAGAATTCAATTATATATTTTGAGCTTATGGGCTGTTGATATTAATGAAACGGTCGTTCTTCAATATTTTTGTGCGTACTTGCGTAGTTACTTGTAGTGTAGTCAAGCAGCATATTGTGGGTTCCTTTATGGGCTAGTGTACTTTAAAGATGAGTGTGGCGCTTTATATGCGTTAGTAATCACGGCTTTATATTGCACTCGCAATGGGATGTCTTTAGCATAGATGTTCTAACTCGAACGCAATGTTTGGCGCTTCATATGCATTAGTAATGATGGCTTTATATTGCACTCGCAATGGGATGTCTTTAGCCTATTGTATGTAATGGGGCATTATTGCGTTCAGGTTAGAACGTCTATGCTTGTTTACTCGAGTATATTAAAACAATCTGGCACTATACGGGCAGGTGTCCCCACCGTCATGTAGGTGCAATTTGTTGAATTGATGATTTCAACTTGCGAATAATGCCTGGTGGCTGAACTAGAAGTGATCTATCTTTCAGCGAGTAGTTTACCCTACTTTTGCCACGAAAAGTGAGTGTATTACTTCGACTTATGTTGTGTTGAGGCTATGAATATCTTGATCATAGATGGATTTGATTGTAAAAACTGACCAAATAGAATAGTAGTTTTATTGATAGAAGGGGCGCGAAGCCAAATAAGAACTTAGCAAAGACGGGGCTAAGTGCCCTTGTGAAGGAATGGTAAAAATGAAGAACAAAAGAAAAGAAAATACACATCTCATGTATGTAGGTTCAGTCGACCTTTCAAAAGTAGTACTTCGTAAGCCAAATGATAGCGATACCTTTCTTGTCTTTGGGAGATTCACATGCTCGATGGAGATTTAGTTTTCTACAAGATTGGAAGTGTTTTCCGAAATTCCCTCTTTAACTAGTGCTAAACCCCGGTGTGTGACATGTGGGCTGCTAACTACTCTATCACAGGGTATTCCCTTATCCAAGTATTTCAACAATGTAGAACACTAATTTGTTACCGATCCTATATTTGGAACTTTGAGGTTCATCAAGTCCGCGGGGGTTAACTCGATCTCTATCAACTGACCACCCGAGCTAGTATTCGTATCTTCAGCCGCTTCATCGTCTTCTAGGATTTCCTCCCAATAAATAAACTTCTATTTTTGTAAATTCAGCAGAAGTGCCATTATATTTGCTTGCCGGTCTGGTGTGCAAACGGCTTCTATAGAAAAATTCTGCTTCACTCGATTGACCACCAATCGGGACCCACAATGGAGACTGAACTCCATGGCCCATAATATGTAAGCAAAGTCAAGAGTTTGAATCATGGCTTCATATTCTACTTCGTTGCTCGGGCAACTTGCGGTCCTGCAAAAGATTCTCCCGATAGGTATTTTAATCCATAGGTCAAGGTCAGCTTCTTCTCCCTTGAGATCCACACCCGTATTGACTACCCAATGCCCGTGGCTCAATTGTTTTCGTGTTCTTTATCAGCTCATCTGCCTCTGATGCTAATTCTTTAACAAAATCTACAATGAAGCCTTCTAGGGCTTGTGAGCTGATGGTCGCTCGTGGTTGATAAATGATAACGTATTCTCCCAGTTCCTTGGCCCATTCCGCTAACCTCATCGATAGCCCAGGTTAAGACAAAATAGTCTGTAGCGGTACTGAAGAAACCACACAAGCCATATGATTAAGAAAATACAGGCACAACTCATGTGTCGCCATGACTACGGCCTACACGAACTGGGCTGGTAGCGGGAGACATCGGTCTGCCCATAGTAGTCCATTACTAGCATACTATACAGGAAGTTGCCTCCCCTCTTCTTCTTGCGTAAGGACCTCATTCTATTCTAATGTTGATATTGTAACCTACAGCAACAGGTGCTCTCCCGGGATCAGTTTGGTTACCATTGGAAGTTGCAAGGGTTGTATCTTCTCTCTTGTTAACACCTGGCAGATCGGCTATTCGGGCTCTTCATGCTTTATCAATACTTTGGAGAGTTGATACCATAGTTTTGCGGCCTTGGGAATCAGATAAGTCATCTCTGACACCCACTCTCTCAATTCCCCTACTGCTATCCTGTCCTTTCACATGAAAGATGCATATCATAGCGAATCTTCACTGATCATATTTACCTCTACTTTCGGCCTTGCATCGAGGCTCCTTCCGAGCACTGGACACTCTCCAAGCAAGGGCTGCTCACTCCGGAAGTCGTTGATCCCGCGCGGGGTCAGGTATTTGAAAACTTGGTCAAGTGTTGAGGGTACTCCATTTACGTCGTGTATCCATGGCCATCCTAGGATGACATCATATGAGATATTACAAATCAGTACCTGGAAAGGTATTATGCTCGTCACGCCTGGAATATAGACAGGCAGAGCTAGTTCCCCAATAGGCTTCTCACAGTTGCTATTGAAGCTGGTTATTCTATAGGGGCTCGGAATCTTCCGTCAATGCTCGCCTATCTCTTATAGTATTTCTCATCGAATGATGTTGACATCACTCCCTAGATCAATTAGAGCTCACTGAATCTGGAGATCGAGCACTTTGATCGGGACTATGAGAGCATTGTGATACCCCTATTTATCTGCTACCGGGCTGAACACAATCGGACTATCGAGTAGTTCCGATGGTTAAATCCTCAGAATTTTAATCGACCCGGTGGTTGCGAAGATTTCGTTGATGCTTCAATTATCCCTATGGTTAGGCGCCCTTGATCGCCTTACTCATTCTTCCATCAAATCCTTGAGATGACCTTCCTTCAACAAATGCTCAATTTCCAGCATCAAGGCCTTACAATCGACCGTGGTGTTGTCGGTGCTTTGATGAAAATCAAAATAAGGCATTGAGCTCCTTCCAGATGCACCTTTGATGGTAGACGGCCAACGTACCGTAGAGCCTAGTTTCCCAAATTATTGGGCGACCGGTTCTACAGCATTCACCCCCAGTCCAAAGTCTTTGAAGTTGCGAGATTCTATGTTTTTCTCGTGGGATCCGTTACCTTGGGAATTGCTTTGATTTCCGACCCCTTCTTGATTTTGAATCTTTCCTTTTGTTCTTTTTGCTTCACCCTCTCCCTCTGGGAGTGAGCTACCTGCTCGCTTCCTCTGTACGCCTTCATTGAGGTCTTACGACTACTCAAGTTCAAGGAAGAGCTTCTCGGTGTACCTCTGATGTAGGGCACTCCATGTAGTCACGGCCTGTTGTGTAACACTCTGATGTAACTCTCGAGTGGCCAATGAGCCCATAGAGTCAAGACTTTTAGCAAAGGCTACCACTTCGATGTAATCAGGAACTCGAGGGAGCTCCATGCGTTCCCTCTGGAATCACTCCAGGTAATCCTTTAATAGCTCTTCGTCGCGCTGCCGGATCTCAAAGATGTCTTCCATGCGCTTCTCCCTCTTACGGGCTCCGGAATGGACCTTCTTGAATAAAGCCTGCATCTAGGTGAATGACTCGATTGAACCCATTGGCAGCTGAGTGTACCAAGCAAGGGCACCCTTGTTTAAGGTCGAGTCGAATCTTTTCACCAGAGCGGATTGAGTTTCTTCTTCATTGATCTCATTGCTCTTCACGGCTGTATAATAAGTTGTAATATAATCGTCTGGATTGGTAATTCCATCGTACTTAAGTTTATCCATCATGCAGAAGTACTTTGGTACGTGTACCGCTGCAACGCTTGCTTTATATGCATGTTTATAAAATTTCTTCTCATCTATGGTGATAACTTGAGGTGGAGCACCAGGCACGTTAGCAATCCGATCGCGGATGGACTTCTTCTCCTTCAAGATGTCCGGAATGACAGGTGTTCTTTCATGTTGAGTCTCCAATTGTCCACGGATGCTGGTGACTCGTTTACAGGCACTGGTCCTTGTGGGGACGTGGGCCTCTGAGACGATCCAACGAATATTCCTCCAAAATTCTGGGACATGGCTTCGGCCATGTTGGCCGAATTTTGCTCTGTCTATTCCTTCCGGTATTGAAGAGACCAATGAGGAATTCCTTAAGCCTAGAGTTCTTTCCATGTGGCTGATCGTCTTCCCCATCATTGGCGACAGGGATCAGATCCTCAACAAGGTTCTTCGTCTTTTCGCTAGGATTGTTGGGATCCTCTACAAAATCATCTACTACATTGGCAGTGTTCTTGGGAACGTTTTCATTGTCGTCTGACATAACTGCGCCTTTTTCTTCGTAGAAACCTACAATTGCCTAGGCTCCACGGTGGGCGCCAAACTGTTTAGGCATAAATTTGATCGTTTAGGTAATATAATTAAACTTGTTAGAGGATCACAAGAAATATAGTAAATATGTAGGAAAAGTAAGTAAAACTTAGAAAAAGTTAATAGACAAGAAACTAAAGAATTTTATTCTTTGAGAATAGCTGAATTCAGTGCGAATCTCTTGATGTACAATACAATGTAAGGAGGGGGTATTTATAAAAGAGATTTATCCAGTCCTAATTATGATAGAATAGAAAGACTAATAAAGGCCATGGACCTATAAACTCAAGGCGGTGGTATATGCGAAGGCTAACTAGGAGACTGTAGACCTTAAGGCTGTGGGATGTAATCCTTGCATCCTATGCCTGCGCCGGCTGAGCGGCTGTGGCTTGAGGAGCAGGCGTATATCGTCTATGCCCAGTGACTTGTAAGCTAAGTCTAGTCTTGCCAGTTAAACTTGTATCCCCGTAATCATAAGTGGCGTATTTTTGCCCACAATTGACAATAACAAATAGTGTAAGTTTAGATCGTTGAAAGTATACCCATCAATACAACATCATCTACATATACGCTAGAGCCTAAACCCCAAACCCCAATCGCGTGTATCTTTAACCCTAAACCTTAAATCCCAAAACCATAGGGACCAAACGCGCGCGGGATAACATCCTGAACGATAAAATTATAACACATACCTGCTCAATTGGTGTACAATAGACCAAATTGAGATTGATTAGCATCTTCCAATTTGTTTAGTCTGTAAATGGGGATGATCGGTCTAGTTAATTTTGTTAATGTGATGAGAATTTAATTATTTTATTTGTTTGATTACTGTCAATTCTGAGAATATTTACTCTATTGGTTAAATTTATCTAATCGACTATCCATGGTAGACAATCAAAATTACAATAGAATCAGACTTAAATATGGAGATGAACAATATCAATAGAGCTGCAATAAGGGGACAATAAAAAACATAACTGTAACTAATATTAAAAACATTATAAAGGTCTAATAAAAAACACAAATGAAACAACATTTCATGATTCAGTAGTAAACTAACATTAACAATATGAACAATAATTAAAAGGTCTAGACCATTAATATATAAACAACAAAACACAGACAACTACTTTAATGCATTTGGTGAATTTGGTGGAGATTCTTCAAGCATATCTTGTGGTGTATTTGGTTGATTAGCGTCTGATATGGAATTTGATGAACCTGGTGGAGTTGCGTTTCTTCTATGATGTTTGCCTCATGTGCAGGTGCTGCATTAAGTGCATTTACTCTCGCGTTGATCTCTCTTATCTGATTCACCCTCTTATGTTGTTCTCCTCACGTGTCTTCTTCAAACTTCTATAATCTGTTCCAGATATCCACAACATCACTTTGCAAAAGGGCTAATTCCAAATTGATATCACGCTTGTTGGATTGTCCGACCATTTTGAAAAACTAATTGATAGTTTGAATGCAGAAAATTTATATTGAAAATGAAATGGGAGAGGCATACATTATTGGGGGGTTTCTATAGGAATAACCTTGAAGTGTTATAAAAGTTAGTGAAGAGTCACAATTTAAATGCAGGGGTCAATTCTTAATTAATCATGCAGCAAATAGGCGCATTAATTTAAATCAGTTAATTTCCACAAAAAAAAAGGCAATGACGCGACATTTCTTACTTTGGGCAGTGCACCAATAAACTACTCTGCCACACACTTCATATCACGTATTATCTACCATACAATCTGCTTAGCTTATTGGCTAAGTAACACGTGTATTAATATATGTCACCTATGTTATAAGTGTTTGAAATATTATTTTGTCTTTCGTCTATGCACATTTGGTCTATGCTCGAATAGTGTCCAACTTATACTACACAATTTTTTCAATATTCCAAGTATAAATCCAACAAATATATATTATCGACCATGTAAAGTAGTTTATGATTTTATTCCTTGTTGTCCAAAAAAAAATTGCAACTACAGACAATATTTAGTTCTGTGATAGACCTATTCCAGTGAACAATCAAATGGTATAGTTCACAAGAATTTATAAATTATTTAGGGATACACGATTATTCCTGAGCAAGCTTACATTTTAAACAGTAGCAAAATGCAATGACCAACAATGATTGATAAATGAAACATGTAATACATTACAAAAATGGATTGTCAACTGTTTAACTCTCAAACAAGATTACAAAAAATCAATTTTCAAAAGACTGACAAATACAAAATACTGATAATGCAATCGTTAACTATTGTTTATCAAACACAAAAAAGTGACAAATCAATCTTTGTTCTCATCTTTATTAATACACTCCTTGTCCTAATTCTCCATGACACCCAACACAATTTCATCAGGATCTTGACCAACTTCTCCAACTCCTCCTTTCAAGTTAGATTCTAATTCAACATGGGATGCATCCTCCGCTTACTGTTCCTCAGCATCCTCACCTTTTTTCATCAGCACTTCATTATCATTCACATAGGCTTCCTCTGCAACCTTGGCATTGGTGGCATCTACTGCATTGGCATTTGTGGTATCAAATACATTGGCATTGGTGGCATCAAATGCATTGGCAATGGTGGCACTGACACTACCATCTACTTCAGCATCAACTGCAGTATCCGCTTAATCAAATCTACGCTTCATTCTCAGAATTAAAACTGTCTTTGTAGTGGTACTACACTCCATTGCCTTCCTCTTCTTATGCCGCATCAACCACGCAGAAGAATGGTACAAGTATCTGCACTGTCCTCTTTAGTTGTTCCACTAGCAGCTTAGCAACATCAGCCAATTTGGACTCCATTGCTACCAGCTTAGGAGCACAACATCCAAAGAAGGACATGCACCTTTACCAACAATTCCTGTACGAGCTCCACCCATATCCTCATCACCTCTTATATCTTCTTCTCCATCTAAATCTATATCGTCTTCACCAGCAGGATTCAGAATAGTCTTCTTGATAGCTCTGGCCCTCTCCAATTCAGCCCTAAGGGCATCCACCGACGCATTCTCAAATTCATCTATATAGGACACATATAAATCCTCCCACATTGATAGCACCTCTTGCTCAGTAGAAAATAAGTAAGGGCGCACGATCTGGATAGAAGTTGAGAAAATTAATACTATTTCTTACAAATTAAAAAGATATTTAAAGTTAGCTAATTTAATGACATGAAAATAGCGCAACATTACCTTAATTTTATCTTCTCCTTACACGAATGGATCGGAGGATTTAGGCACCCTTTTTCTATAACATGTGAGCATCCGAGGGCACAGAATAGAAGACCGATCTTTCAGTTCAGCTCTCCTTCTAATGGCAGGAAATGCTTCTTTGACACAAGCCTAAGATGAAATATTTAATTGGAGTACGAAAAATGGAAACTTAAAAATCAACTAACTATTGGTTTATTGTAATGTGTGGAAAAAAATACATCACCTAGTGTTACAGGGATACCAGTCTAGCCGGCGAAGCTAGAGTTATCTTAAAGTCACCGGGCGCAGAGGATACACACCCGCTCCTGTAGCCAATGATCGTTTAGGCGGCACGGCCATAAGATGCAGGGTATTCATCCCGCCGCCTAAGGTTTATAGTGTCCTAGTTAGGGCTAGTGTACTCCACTACCTTGAGTTATAGGCCCATAGCCTTATTAGTCTTTATATTTTACCTTATTTAGGACTGGGTATCACTACTATAAATACCCCTCCTTATATTGTATTGTACATCATGTGATTCATCACAGGATCTGGCTATTCACAATGAATAAGAATTACTCTGCCTTTCTCTTAATTATATTGTCTTGTTTATTCATTACTACTTTCATTATATTTACATACTTTTCTGTTGTAGTTGTATTGCTTGTGACCTAACCATAAATAATTGTTTAACCTAGACGTACAATTTTAGGTATAAACAATTTGGCACGCACCGTAGGGCCCAGCCAATTGTAGGTATTCTACGAAGGAAAAAGGCGCAATCATGTTCGACGACGATAGCATTCCAAAGAACACTGCAGACGCAATAGACGAGTCCACAAAGGATACCGATGATCCTAGCATACACCCTAGGGATCTCACTGAGCAGCCAAAAGACACCTCTTGAGAACCAATCCTTGTTACCAGCGACAGGAAAGACGATCAACCTGTGTGAGGTAATTCTGAATTCAGAGGTTTTCTTGTAAATCTCCTCAGAACTGCGTCCAAGCAGAACTCGAACAACATAGTTGATGGGATATCCCAGAAGTTAGAAGCGATGTTTTCCGAATCGTCTCAGAGGCCAGATCCCTGCAAGGACTAGCGCCCATGAACAATTCACCAGCATCAGCTTCTAATCGAAGGCTCAACATGGATCCCGCCCCCTAGAGGCTCGACAACAATCAACAACCAAGAACATAAAGGAGCTCCTGTTATTCAGGAACTCATAAAAGAGATGAATGCCATCCACGATAGAATTGGTAATGTGTTGGGTTCTCCACCCCAAGTTACCACGGTAGATGAGCAAAAGTTTTATAGACATGCTTACAAGGTGAGCGCCGCACTGGTCCGCATACCATAGCAGTTCTTCTTGCCAGATAACTTGATGTATGATGGAACGACTGACCCGGACGAGCATATTGCTGCATATTACAACGCCATGAAGAGTAACGAGATTACTGAGGAAGAAATTCAGTCTGCTATATTGAAAAGGTTTGGCTCGACCCTGACTAAAGAGGCCCTCACTTGTTACACTCAGCTACCAATGGGATCTATCGAATCATTCACTCAGATGCAAGACTTGTTCAAGAAAGCGCATTCTGATGCCCGCAAGCAGGAGAAGTGCATGGAAGATATATTCGAGATACGCCAACGAGACAACGAGCTGCTAAAAGACTACCTTGAGCAATTTCAGAAGGAATGCATGGAGCTTCCTCTAGTCCCTGACAACATCGTTGTGGTAGCTTTTGGCAAAAGTATGAATTCTAGGGGATCATTGGCTACTAGGGAGTTCCAGTGGAGCTTAACCCAGCACCCCGTAAACACATGGAGCGTGTTGCATCAAAGGTATACTGAAAAGCTTCGCTTGGAGCCATACAACTCTCATAACCCGAAGACGAGCGAAGCAAGAGATCAGGGAGCCTTTCTTTAGAAGGAGAAGAGAACAGAAGAAGGGTGCAACCAAAGGCTCAGAACCAATCAGGAGCCGGAAGGCAGAACAGCTCTCAAGCATCAGGATCTCAAGAGAAGCGGATGGAACCTCGTAACTTCAAGGATTTTGGTTTGCGAGTCAACGTCATGGATCTGGTCGCCAATCACTTTGCTATATTAGGTCCAACGGTCCGATGGCCGCCTACCATGAAAAAGGATACGGGGAGGAACACAATTCCCTATTGTGAATTTCATCGCAGCAGGTTTCATGCCACAGTCAACTGTAAAGCATTGATGATTGAAATCAAGCATCTGTTGAAACAAGGGCACTTCAAGGATCTGATTGAAGAAGGTGCACAGCGTTCCAAAGCACCAGACTCTGAAAACTCGAAGACTATCAACACAATCTTATCAACTATGGAACCCGACATCGCACGGGAGACTACGGTGCCAAGGGAATTTAAAGGCCTAATCCTATTTGGTTTGGAAGAAGAGGCAGAACATCAAGGCGACCTCATTGTGCCTTTTGAAATATCCGACTTACGCATCCAGCGAGCCATGGTCGATCTGGGAAGTGGCGTGAATATTATCTGGGTTGAGGTACTGCGAAATAATGGTATGTGCCGTCAAGTAGCCTCAAACACCCGAAAGATAATTGGTTTCAATAGATCCCGAGAAAAGCCTGTCGGAGAATTAGCTCTACCGGTTCATATACTGGGCGTGACGAGCATAACCTTCTTCTAGGTATTGAATTGCAATCTACCATATGACGTCATCTTGGGACGACCATGGATGCACAGTGTCAAGGGAGTACCCTCAACAGTTTATCGAGTTTTCAAATCGCCATTCTGTCGCACCCCACTTAAAGTGGTTTCCGACTTGGGGTAACTTGTTTGGAGTTAGAGTTTTGGAGTCGCCACCTAATAAATTTTCTCGACGTATTAGGTCACTTATTTATATCTAATTAAATTTAAAGGAATAACTTCAGGTTAGTCTACTAATCAGAGACTCGGGTAAGTGTTAAGTTAACCTAGAAGGAAGGGGTTAGACACCTCCTAAGTTCCACAAATATGGGTCCCGATCGATTTCTAGATTGGGTTTAGATATGCAATTTTAATTAAAATTAAATAACAAAATAAAGAAAGACATGGCATGTAAACATGTTAAATATATATGAAATGAAAAGCATCTAAGGGAATATTTAATTCCAAACTAGTTTCGCAATTTCAGCTGAAAATAAAGTCTAATCTTCAAAGAGGTCAAAATATCAATAAGTCTCTCATGTTGGGATACTAATGCAAAAATTTGAATTTTAGGAAAAACGGGCAGACTGAATAAAAGCACTTTAATTTAATTTGCGGAAATAGTCAATGATAATAGTCATATAGCATATATAACCATAAATTGCAAAATTAAACAAATACAACTAATTAACCAATTTTGAGGATTAACCCTTGGTTTATTTATCATATTCGGATCAGAACCCAGCTTTTATCGGAGAAGATAGTTTCAGAATCCACTATCATATATAGCTTAGGTAATTTCCATCATATCAGAAGGACTTAATTCCCTTTAACCCCATACCCTCTTTAAGTATTTAACTAAAACGCTTCCTAATATTTTAAACGTCCTAAAGGTTTTCCTAACGTCCAATCTTAAAGTCCCGGAGGCCATTGGGACAACTAATTAAAATGTAAAATATCTAGACTCCTTAATTGTGTTAAATACCCCGATTCTAGACTCCGCTAGGCGTCAAACAACAAATGCGGTCATGCAAATATCGTATAAGTTTAAACAAAATACATAAGTGCAAGTTTTAAACTTTTAAGAAAGAAAGTAGGCTTCCAAACTGAAACAATAGGCTGGTTATGATAAAAAAGACCAGGGGTTACGCCTGCAATTAACTAGTTACGTTCAGAATTTCAAATTTACAGAAATAGTCTAAATTTCAAATAAACATGCAGTTTTAGCCTTTTGCAAAAAATAGCTTAGTTTTAAAATTTCACAAATAATTGCAAAAAACAGTCTACTAAACAACACTAATTTCCAGTTTTAGCCACTGTCAACAAATAAAGTGTACTCTGTTACGTTTTCAGAATGTATAATTTGCATAAATAAGCTAACCTTCAATAATGATTACAGGTTTAGCCACCTTATGATATTACGTGTAACCTTTTGCACTTTCAGAAACCAATATTTTGCAAAAATAGTCTATTTTCAATTTCAAATTTCAATTGTAGACGCTATAAAATCATTTCAGAAATTGCATAAATAAGCCATTTTTTAAATCTGCCGTACGATTTTAGCTCTTTTCAAAAATAGTTTAATTCCAGCATATCAAAGTTGCACAAATAGTCTAAATTAACATTAAATTTTCAGATTTAAACCTGTTAGGACACTTTCGCAATGTTCAGTTATGACATTTGCACAAATAAGCTGGTTTTCAACATGCAATACACTTTTAGCCCTTGCACACAGAAAAATTAAAGAGTAGGGTTAGAAATGGCCCCTTCGTAGCCAATTTTAACTTCACTTAGCAGTGTACGATCTGCTGCACCTTTCCTACATGCTAACTTCCACCTTATGGTGCTATACCATACATGTCAAAGGGAAATCCTAACAAATACATAAATGAGTCTAGGGGAAGATAAGAGAAGGAAGGAAAGTGCCCTGCGTGCACGTTTTCAAATGTTCAGCTTACTATACAAGCATTAATCCATGATGCCAAAACTCTTTTCTCAACCTGCACATAAGTATAGGTAATGATATAGCCATTTTAAGGCTATCTGGCCCTGCAAACAAAGGTTAATGGGTGGCCTAACAAGGAGCCAAGTAGTCATGACAAGTTACGCAAATAGGAGCAGATCTAGAGTACAAATGCAGTACTATTGCAACATGTTTCAGTTATCATTCATTCAATATAGGATGTTTACCTTAGGAGCTTTAAAATTAGCAGAATCTGGGATACCAGTATGGGTGCCAAGGCAACAAGCAACAACAAAAACAACTAAGGTCTGCCTTAAGCTTTTCAGCAGGCAAAGAAAGAACTCCAATGATAAACTTTCAGAGAAGATGAAGAGAGCACAACGTGTTTTTCTTTTTGAGAAATAAATAGAAGAAATCTGTAAAGACTTAAACATAGAGAGAGGTCTTGAAAGGTGTATTCAGAGTGTCCCATAGTGTGCATGATAGGGGAGTATTTATAGTGTAAAGAAAGCGCTGATTTTAGTCCAAGTTATATGGAAAATTGGCTAAACAAGGCAAAGGG
The DNA here is from genome assembly GCA_037355625.1 of Petunia x hybrida. Taxonomy (NCBI): domain Eukaryota; kingdom Viridiplantae; phylum Streptophyta; class Magnoliopsida; order Solanales; family Solanaceae; genus Petunia; species Petunia x hybrida. Next base: position 4,964,666 of record JBBBVM010000018.1, on the reverse strand, counting down.
ATTATACTTGTCAATGAAATTTGAATCCTAACAATTATAAGTCTAAATAAGGAAGTTTTTCTACCAAATTTAAAAAGGTTACAGCCTATCAATCATCCCCAATCATGCTGTCAACTAATTTTAAAGAGAGAAAATTTTGGCATAACTCCTTTTCTAAAATAAGCTAACCATTTGATTTGGCAATCAGAAAGATACTTTTCCTTTCTAAAAAAAATGTATACAAGAATGTGACTATGTTTACAGCTAGGTGCGTATGCATACATATACATGGAAACTTGGAAATTTAAGAGAATGGGAAATATAACAGAACTACAGAAATAGGTCTTTTCTATATGACATTTTCAAGACTCCAAATCAGTGTGTATATACACTAGGTTGAACAAAGTTTTCAACATCGCATTTACCAAATGGGCAAACATTTCTCGACTCAATTAAACTATGGATTAACATGTAATAATAAACATGAATTATCAAATACAAAGCCATGATTTTAATCATTTGACAACGACACAAAAAATGACTTTAGGAGTCAACACTAATCGAAACTAGTATCTTCAACACAAGAAATGAAAATAGGCATAAATTGTTACTTAACATATGTTTCTACTTTAAAGTTTTGAACAAAGGGATCCAAGATCATACTTATACTAACAAAAATATGCATGTCTGAATCAAACATGATTTTCGCACGTAATTAGAAGTAAAAATAAAAATGGAAGGGTGTTATCCATTTATGCTTCCGGGTCGGGTTAATCTGGAACGGGGTCGTTTCTGCTTGATTCATGAAGATATCAATTCGGATCTCTTATTCTTTGCCTTGTGTGTGTCAGATACACTTTAATTTTGTCCGTATTTTCCGAATTCGAAGCGATTTGTGCCCGAATTCTTTGTTTCCTTTTCGGTCGCGTGATAGAGGAGAGAGAGAGAGAGAGATATTTGTTTTCCCAGTGAAGACGGGACTGGTGAGAGAGAGGGGAGCAATGATAATGTTTCGGTTGAGAGAGGTGGAGATATGGGTGCACCTGGACGGGATTGAGGTATAGGGGGAGAGGGAGTTTAGGGGGCGGCGGCTTATAAGGGTGGGGGAGTGAGAGGGAAATGATTGTAGGGTTTAGGGTGTGGGGGTGTGATTGTAATATTAAAAAGGTAAGAAATAGTGTGAGTCATTGGATGAAGAGCTTGGACGGCTTCGATTGTGCCATGTAGGCACCTTTGGGTGAGTGCATAAGTTGTATGTGTGAGTGTATATGCTGATGTGTAAGGGTACAAACCATTATTTATGCTTTAAATGGTTGTACCATATGCTCGGATAGATTGTACACACGCTTAAATAAGTTGTACATGCGTCAGGAGTGTGTCTTTGTAAGGTATAAGTTTAGGTGGAGCTTATGTGGGGTGTATATGGACAAAATGTGATGACGGGGACTTTGTGTAGTAGAAATATAGTTGTAAATTAGCAACTTGGCTAGTATATAATTAAAATACTTACAAATATAAATAATTAGTATAAAAATAGAAAAAATAATAAATAAATATAAATAAATATATTAATCACAAATAAATATAGATGAGCTCAAATAATACTAGTTAAATATAAATAACCACATATAATTGTTTAATGATGAAAGAGTCTTCGGGCAAAGATAGTTGACGGAGTAGCCAATTTTGTCATGATGGAGAGAATGGCATATAGCTTGTGCGAAAGAGTTTATGACGCACTAGTAAAGGTTTCGGGAACATTTAGGAGTTGGAATGGGAATTTTATGATAAGAAATGGGAAGGGTGTGGAAACTTTATCCAGGAATCTCTCTCTATCACCTCTTTTGAAATTTGTAAATGATGTCTCATTCCAGTTATCATGCCAAGATATCTGCTTGCTTTGATTCTGCTTGTATTGCTTTCCACTTTTTCTATATCTCAACTAACACGGGCTTAAGTTGTCTTTTCATTGACGAGTATCCAAGTTGCTTGCTCAATGTTGTCTTGTCTTATACTTGTTCGATTAATGTCTCATCCACATAGGCAAACCACGTACCTTTCAAATGCTATGCCCACCGACGCGGACCTTATACTTCAAGTTGCTGAACTATGCCTACAAACACGGACCCTACTCTACTGCAAATTGTTGAACTATGCCCACAAATACGGAACCTACCCTGTTGTCATTGCTGCCATGTTCACAAATACGAACCCTATGTATCCATCGACGCAGATTCTATGCTTCTTCAAATGATGTCATGTCCACAAACGCGAACCCTATATATCCACCGACACGGATTCTATAATTGTCCAATGATGTCATGTCCACAAATGCGAACCCTATATATCCACCGACATGGATCCTATGCTTCTAAAATGATGTCATGTCCACAAACGTGAACCCTATATATCCACCGACGTGGATTCTATGCTTGTAAAATGATGTCATGTCCACAGACGCGGACCCTATACATCCAGCGACATAGATTCTATGCTTCTAAAATTGATGTCATGTCCACAAACGCGGACCCTATATATCCCTCGACGCGGATTCGATGCTTGTCAAATGATGTCATGTCCACAAATGCGGACCCTATATATTCACCGACGCAGATTCTATGCTTCTGTCAATCTGATAAATATTTCTTTGTAAGAGTTGTTAGGTATACTCGGTACCTGTATAAAGCTGCAATCAAATAAAATTTGTTAGTTTTTTTTGGGGAGGTTGACTTGCGCATTTATTTTACTTTGCTTTGTTGCCACGTCTTACGTGCTTGTCTTCTTGTGATATCTCCCTTTTCGAGTGACGAACTTTAGTCGAGTTGTGAGTAAAAAGGGATAACAAAAGAAATATGCATGTGTTTTGAGAAAAAATAATGTTTAAAGAGTAATGAAAATTTGTTCCATTGAATGATAGACTGCGACGTGCTGTTTGGACATAATCTCATCTATATGCATTTTCTGCTCAAAGATCCTCAATTTTGAAATTTTGAGGAAAGCTCAAAATTTATGCCCTAGTGTGCTGCTTGTATTATCCTTCAATTTTTGAGGTCCCTAAAAAATTCTGCCTCAGTGTGTTGTGATGTATTCTTTATATTTTTGGAGGGAAACTCAACAAATTCTGCCCAGTGTCCAATAAGATTCTCTTATGATGTGACCATACCTTGAGTAGGCTGCCTACGTATCCCCTATTGGGAAGCAGGTCGCTGCGTAGTTCAAATCCAGTAAAGATGAATGTTGATCGATTTGTAGTATTGTCACACCCGATTTTAGACTCAGCTCGGAGCGAATCGGGTTTCAGATTTGACTGGGTAATTCGTTTGAGTTCAAGTATTGGAGTCGCCACCTAATCTAAGGTGTATTAGGCTACCTAAGTGTCTAAGGTCAAGTTTATTACACTAGTCTAGTTTTCAGAGATTCGAAAGGGTAAGAAGTCCAAATGACTCAGGGGAGAAGGTGTTAGGCACTCCCCCGAGTCCCACGAAAGGTGGTTCCCGTTCGAGTCAATATTTTGGGATAAAATTGTAAATGCTATCATATAATACTAACTTGGGAGGTCATTTTAGTGTCTAGTTCATGCAGGTATTATATATATCTATATAATTTAATATACACATATACAAATAAGTTTCAAACACGACCTATACTTAAGCCTAATCACATTTTATGGCCTCTAATACCAACACATAATCGTAAGTAGATTCAAACATGCAAGAGTGTTCAATTTCAGTCTATTTGTACAATTCTAACACTTAGAGCGATTTACACAAATGGGCAGTTTAACAAACGAGTTTCAGATTTATACCAAAATCAAATGGGTGTTATTTTTAAAATAAAATATTGGCCATTTAGGGTCGATGTGACTCGTCATTGATTATCGAGCCCTAAACTTAATGGCCTTTTTGTTTAGGGGTCAGTTTTGAAAGATAGATAAGCGAAGGGCTGTTTTCAAAAAAATGGGTTTCACATAAGCACAGAAATGCAAACAAGGCTGCCTCACATAATTATTGATACATAGGCATGCAAATACATGATAGTAATTGGATTAAGCTTTAGCAAATACACATAAGTATTGGTATGTTTGACCCTAATGGTTCATATACCCCCATACACTATGAGATTAGCCTACAAGAGTTGAAGTAAGCTTTCAAAATCATTTTACACATAAAGGCCAGGTTTTAAAATATGTTTGGGCTTGGATTACCTGTGCAAAAAGGGACCGTTTCGAATTTTATCAAAGACAGTCCGATTTTAACATGTTTTGCACAGAATAGCCCCTGTTTCAAATGAAATTCCAGATTTAATTGTAAAACATACATGCTTTCGAATTTTTGTCTCTGAAATCTTTATAAGATAATGAAGCAATGTTGACGTTTCAGCAAGTCTTACCAAACTATTTGCATGACTTATATTCTAATTATACAAATGTCACACTGATTTTAAAAACGTTAACGCCTAAAATGATCCAACACATAGAAACAGAAGTTAGGAGAAGGAAGTGGCCCCTGAATAGACAAGTACACAACATCAAGGTTGTGTACCTTATTTTAATAATAGAAACAGGCAGGATCCCTAACAAATGTACACAAATAGGGGGCAGTTCCTAAGGGGATAAAGAATCAGAGAGAGGTGATAGTTAGGCAGTGCACAACATATAGTTTTAGGTTCAGTTTTCTGGGCAAGAAGAGCCCTTTACCAGGCTCTCAAAGGCACTTAAAGAGAGAATCCTGCAAACTAAAACTGGTATAGCCATAGGGCTATCCATACATGCTGCAAAACAAGGATTAACAGTAGACAAAACAGAAGTATACACTAAGCAGAAGTCATTAAAGGCACCCACAAGTACATATAGTTTCAGATGAAGGTGCAAACCATGTGAGACATTAGAAGAAAGAGAGAGCATGCAGAAAACTCAAGTATAACTGATACAGGTCATGGATAATAAAGATTAAGGTAGAGATGTACCTTTTGAGCAGGAATAACCAAGACAAAGACAAGCAGTATTAGAAGCTTGTAGGGACAGAGTCCAAAAGCAGGGCCTTCTCACTAATCTTGGAAGAAGATTAGAGAAGAGCAGTATGCAATATGTGTACCCGTGTGATGCTCTGTATGTAGGTATAGTAGTCAGAACTTGTTTTTAATGATAAAAGGAAGACTGGTTTATATAGAAGTGAGGAAAGCCTTAGTTCTAATGGGTAAAAGTGCCAAAGAAGGAAAGGGAATATTGCTTCCCATAGTTAAAAAAGTCAGTTTTGACCCCTTCCATATATAGATTAATCAATCCCAAAGTTTTAGGGTGAAACAAATCCTAAACCAGCTGAGACCCATTCCCTTAACCCAAATGAAGTCTAGATTCACAACTGGTTGTACAAACACAATCAGAATTTAAAAATCAATTAGTCTTCTTAACAGATTTCAATCAGCCTCTAATTGGCACATTGTCAATTAACAAAACTAACTTTCAATCACCAATTCAAACTGAGCCTAGTCGAAATCCCTTAAATCATGTCTAAATCAAACCATTCCAGTGTTTCAGCCTAGATAAGCTATGTGATCATGCATCATAACAAAATAAGGGTCAAAACACTATGTTAAAGGTGAATACATTGTCGAGGGTATTAAGCTACATCTTCAGTAATGGTGATAAAGAACAATAGGACACGAGAAGGTCCATTTCAGTACATACAAACAAATTAAGAACAAGGTTTCACCTAACCTAATGAATTAAAAGTAAGATAACTAATCATACAGTCCCTCACTTTAATTAATTAACTGATAACAATTAAACAATGTTACACACAGATGAAACTAAGCAAACTCATGCATAAGTACCACTGTTGGAATAGTGAAACCAAGCAAGCTTGACAATTTTACGCAAATTAATCAATAACCAATCATGTTAACATACCAAAGAATAGTCAATTTTAGGCACATGCATAGCACATAGAGGAAAGTAAATTAGGGGTTAGGCTTACTTGTTATCGAATCTGAATCGGGTTAAATCGACCGATCGCGAATCGGCTTCGCATGAAGGGTGTCTTACCCTTTTTCAAATGATAACACCGTTCAAAATAAGCTAGACCCCGTCGGAGATGTTTTTCCGGTGATGATGACTCAATCGACAAGGATCAAGAATCGACCTTGTCTAAATGTGGTCGAAAGTACATGGGTTTTGTAGCGGGTAAAGAGGGGAGTACGATGGTACCATTTTCCTAAAATTTGGCCGGCCAAATCGACTGGAGAATTGATCGAAAGTGGTGGCATAGCATTTCGCTAAAGAGAGAGAAGAGAGAGTGATTATCGGGGGTGGGTGAGAGAAATGAAAGGGCTGATGGGGGTTGTTTGGGGAGTAGGATAGGAGATCTGATCTCAGCCGTTGGATAGCACACGTGGATGGCTGAGATCGATCCACGTAAGTGCTGAAGCGTAAAAATGTGTGATGATGTGTATAAACGTGAGGTGTAATGTGTATATATGCATTTATGTATATATAGTGTACAAATAGTGTATATTAGGCATAATATAGCATAAAATAGGTATAAAATGGGTATAAAATCCTAGGAAAATTATGGGATTAATTTAGAGCATTAAAAGGACTAGGGGCATATGAAAGTGTAATTTTGGGGTTTAAAACGACTTGGGTAATTTTATCAAAAATAAGGGTAATTGCAAAATTTTAAAAGGAAGCACACATCTTGTAAAAATGGCTACGGTTTGAGATTATGCTCTCAAAAACAGCCTTGATTGTCAGGCTATTACGAGAAGATAATCTAAAAGAACAGACGGGGCAAGAATAAATGCACAATTGTGTGCAAAATCTGAAAATTGTTGCTTTTAAAAACCAGGAGGGATAAAATTGGGTGTCAACAGCTGCACCTATTTGCCCGGGGTGATGAAAGAGTCTTCGGGCAAAGACGTTGATAGTACGACCAATTTTGTCATGACTCTAGAGAAGTGCCTATGACTTAAGAGAATGTGGGGGCGTCAGGTTGAAATGTTTGCTTTGCTTGGGGTGTATATCCTGCGATGAAGATGTGTTTGCAGCATGATGTATATATAAAACGTACCTTCCCGCTGGGCTGGATTGTCTTTTCAGGATTCTTGCCGTATATAGTTGTGTCTGCTATGCCATGATTGTGTGTCCTTCGCTGTCAAGTGTTAGATTCGACGTCGGGCTGTGTACCCTCAGTTGATGCATTGGGCTGTGTACCCTCCGCAAGGAATTAAAATGTCAAATCAGCATTGGGCTGTGTACCCTCAACTGACGCTTCGGGCTGTGTACCCTAATGCGGGGCAAATTGAGCCAAAGCGTCAACCATCAAGATCCAAATGTGAGAGCACAAAAGATACAAGGCAAGGGCTCTGGAGGAGGGTTCGAGAGTGATTTGAGGTCACGGACTTGAGCGCCATCGAGGGAGGACAAACTACGGACCAAGGAGGAACACCAAGATTCCATTTTGAGACCTTTCCAAGCCTCCCAGGAAGAGGCGGACAGCCCACAACACTAGGCGAACTGCCTAGTTAAAGACCAACTCTCTGGACTTTGGGGCGCCCACTTTTTGGGCAGACCGCCCACTTTTCTACACTCTGTAGTAGGCGGACCGCCTACTCTGTATGATGCGGCGCCTGTTTTGCCTAGTTTTTTACGAGATTTTGACATGCTATCCCTATTTTGGCCCTACGAGGCTTGTATTATTTTTATATTATTTGAGGGCTTTTTAGACATTACATTAGGAGTGTGGATAGCCTATAAATACTACACTTAGTCATTTTATTTCATTAGCTAGTTTTGAAGATAGAATTGAGAAGATAGAATAGGCTTGGCCATTTTTGTTGAAGCTTGAGCTTCATCTATCTCTTACTTGGAATCCATGGTGGATCGCCTCTAGTGTGACCCCGTGAGCGGTTCAAGTCTCTTTCTCCCTTTGAATGAATCTATTCTATTAGTTTTATTCGTTCTTTCTTCTATTTCTGTCCCCATCCCTTATTTCTTTGATCTCGTGTTTAACTTTTGCTTCCGCTACTTGTTGCTTCCACGTACTTACCCCGTATCATCTTAGCATCAGAGAAGGCTTGGGTTTCATTCTTACGAATCCACGTTCCTTGTTCATCTTATCTTTTAGTTTAGTTTATTGTTATTGGTGTTCTTGTTCTTGGAGAAAAGAAGAAAAGAAAAACAAAAAAGTTGCAAAATAGAAAAAAATTCATATTGTGGATTGGATTTAATGGTCCATTGATTGTTTGATATCGGGGATTGCTTGTTATTGTATTCCCATTGATTTGGTACCCTTGTTACGTGATTTGGTATTGAGAATCAAAAGCTTGAAAATCAAAACCCCAAAATTGAAAAACCCTTTAACTTGATTGAAATTTCTTGATTTGGACTTGTTAATGATTGGGTGTTGATATAAATCATTGGGGATTGATTATGGTAGTTGAAAACACATTGGGGGGTACCTTTGGATTGGAAAAACACCTTGAAAACATCGGCGATTGGGTACCAAAAGACCAAGAAACGCGACTTTTGACTGTGCTGAAGAACACAGTAGGCGGACCGCCCCTGTTACTAAGCGGACCGCCCACTTTTGGTGGCTGCTCTCAGTACATTGAGTAGGCGGACTGCCCCTGTGTCTAGGCGGACCGCCCACTACTGGAGTGTGACCGGGTTGTTTTGTTTCGTGTCTTTTTGTGTTCTGTTTGCTTCCATACTTCTTGGTTAGTGTTTATAGGATATTTGTCCTACTTTATTAACACTAATCTTTGAGATGTGTCTTGAAGTCTTTACTTAAAGTCATAGAACTTGCTTCCTTCAAGTGCGCATTTAAATAAGCTTCCGTACATCGAGTCACATAAACTCCATTCCGAACCATTACTTGGTGTGCTAGTTGTTGATCTTGCCATAGTGGTTACTAAGGGAACAAGAAGGTCTTGAGTGGAAAAAGGCTTGAGTGGTGAGAACAATAGAGTGTGGTCATAAAAGCCAACGACCTTGAGTGTATACATGAGTGGAAATAAAATTGAGTGACATCTTTAGAGTGATACACGCCAGGGAGTGAATTTGTGAGGTCTTTTACTCTTATTGTTACAACTATGGCTTCGGATGATGATTGTGGAGGGTACAACTCGTGTGGGGATGATGGAGCCTATGGTTCCTATGATGATATGGGTATTGCTATTACGAATCGGGGAACCAAGGCTCATATGATGATGAAGCGGGTCACTATGTTGATTATGAAGATTATGAAGACTATGAGGCTTGTGGAGATGAATGTGAAGGATCTTATGCTCCTAGTTAAAATTTTTAAGATAGTGACGCTTCAAGGTATAATAATCCTACTTACTTCTTGTGATGAATTTATGCATGATGATAGTGGATATAGAGAGAATTGATGATGAGGTTGATTATATGGATTGTTCATTTTCATCTTCTCTTGGTATTGCTAATGGTTTACAAGGGAGTAGTAGAGGGCCTTCCATTAGTATGGGAGGAGGTGGTGGTTTTTCCATGGGAAGGGAGAAGCTTGCCTATCCTACTTATGCTAAATGGCTTGATGCTTCTAACTCACATGTGAATGGTGGATTGAGAAATGGTGTTGCTCCTACTACTAATGGAGTATATTGTTCTAGTAGTAGTGGTAGGATTGGCGCTATGGGCTATGGAACCAAGGCGAGAGGCACTTATGGGTTCCATAGTGATACTCCTTTCTCGACTTACAACAACACTTCTAATTTTAGAAGAGTAACGGGAAGTGGAGGTTATTCTAGTGGTGTTGCCACTAGTGGAGGGATAGAGAAAACCCGAGTTGATGGAGATGGTTTTCTTGGATTTCCAAGCTCTTACTTGGGTGATCCTATGCAAGACTTGTGTAAAAGTAGGTTCCTTTTTTAGGTGAATCATAAGGGAGGGTGCTTGCTCAAGATTGGTGGAACCGATGCTAATTGTATTACCCCCTCTTGGGTTGATAGACTAAAGATACCATGCAATAAATTGAAACATCCTTATGAGTATCATGGTGTGTGTGTTACTAGTGAGGCTCGGGTACTCATATCCCATGGGAGTTACAAGGAATATGTTTGGTGTGATGTGTATCCCATGAAATATTTTGGCATTTGGTTAGGTGATCCATGGCTGCAAGACAAAAGAGTGCGGTATGATCTCATGAAGGATGTGTATAAAGTGAGCAAGGGACAAAGGACTTATGACTTTGAACCTTGTCGGGCAAAGATTTTGATACATCCTAGTACACCTTCTTTGTCTATGCAAAGGAGAAAGGAGCAAGAACCTCATTCCATGATTGAAAAGGTGCAAACAAGAAGTCCTACAATCACAAGCAATGGTGGGACTAGTTCAAGAAAAGAGTTGACAAGTGTCAACAAGGTGAACCCCAAACCACAAGCTTCAAAGCCAAGTGGTTCACCAACAAAGAAGAAAGAGACATCAAGTGATGAGTCTCTTAGTCCTAGATTCCGGGTTGATGTTAAAAGTCCACCTACTCCAGCTATGGGTATTCTTGGGCCTCGTCCCAACTCACCCGAATTTGAGAGACAAAAGATTGAGAGGAGTAAGGGAATGACCGGTGATATTCCTCGAGTCGAAAAAGGAGAGAATGTGTTGAGTGATGTGAGTGGGATGTCACCGTCCGAATATACACTTGACCTTGAAAAGAAAATAAGGGAAAAGAAAGAGGGAAAAATAATCATTGAGAGTGAGGACACCTTTTATTCTAACCTTAACCTTTTATCTTTTTCTTCTACTTGTTTGAATTTTTGTGTAGGTACTCTTGGAGGCACACCAACGGAGCCTCAATCATGTTCCAAGATGGAAGGACAAGGTGAAGAAGATCTTCAATGTGAGCTTCAAGGTGAAGGAATAATTCATGACACTTCAAGTGAATTGAGTGAGCAAGATGGCCATTCAAAGGTATATGATAGTTCTTCCCTGGAGCATGTTACTTCCTTGTCTTATGATAGTGTTTGTGAAAACTCTATACTAGTTGATAAATTGTGTGATTACAATGTGTTTGCAACTAGTGTAGAGTCGGTTGGTCAACTTGTGTGTGATTGTGAACCACTAGTTGAGAGGGATGATAAGCCACATCATGATGTGAGCTCGGTTTTTATTGAACCTATCTTTAGTGAAGATAATATAGTTGACCTTGATTGTGGACCTTGTTATGACACCCCACCTATATTTGATAAAGGGGAAGATAAGTTGAATGAATATCCTATTCTTTCCCTTGATGAATTGCTTGATAATGGTAGACCTCTGTGTTGTAGTAAGGATGATAATGACCTTGAGGAGTCCGAATAGCATGAATTGGACAAGGTTGCCTATAATGACTCCTCGAGTGAGAGTGAAAAACCTAATCTTGATACTATGCTTTTGTTTGATCATGAAATTGAGGTGCATGCTTTTACATTTCCATTGTGTGAACAAAATCTCATTTGTGATAGTGAATTGTATCGGACTAGGGTTGGTAGTAAAATAGAACCTCAATGTTTGTAAAGTTAGACTCTATGGACGATCCATCGTTTGGAACTCCAAGTGAGATGAGTGGTCTTGATATTGGTAGTATTGAACCATCTTCTAGTAGTCCTAACCCTCATTGTGTGGACTATAATAATGAAGAGCCTATTTTGGAGACCTTTCTTTGGAGTTTGCCTAGTGAGGAAGATTGTCTTAGAAGTGGATTTGGAGGTGAGGAAGTCACTCTTGGTGGGTGTAAGAGTGCTTCCAAGAAGGGGAGTGGAGTATTTGATGTTAGTTGCCAATTGAACTATTTTGTTTACTCCACCCCACATGTTGATCACACCTTGGGTGTTAAGCATGCCAAAGCCAATGTGTCACATTGTGATAATATTGATTTGAAGGCTTGGTGTGTTGGTCATAAGCTTAGGGGTCATAGGGAATTTGATTTCTATATCTTGCATGTCCTATGTCCTATTGATCTCTTTGCTTGTTCTTGTATTGGATGCACTTTTCTTTAAAGTCAAGTACTTGTTGTTTCCTTTGGAGACATAAGCTTTTTACCTGTTATTGATGCTTGGCTCTATCATAAGAGTGTGTTTTCCACACTACTTGCACTAACATACTCTTGTAGTAGGAGATTTGGTTGTGCTTGTCTTTGATTGTAGGTCTTGATGGTTTGATTTCGAGGCCGAAATCCTTTCAAGAAGGGGAAGATGATGTGGGGGCAAATTGAGCCAAAGCGTCAACCATCAAGAGCCAAGCGTGAGAGAACAAAAGATACAAGGAGAGGGCACTAGAGGAGGGTTCGAGAGTGATTTGAGGTCATGGACTTGAGCGCCATCGAGGGAGGACTAACTACGGACCATGGAAGAACAACTAGAGTCCATTTTGAGCCGTTTCCAAGCCTCCCAGGAAGAGGCGGACCGCCCATAACACTAGACAGACCGCCTAGTTAAAGACCAACTCTCTGGACTTTGAGGCGCCCACTTTTTGGGCAGACCGCCCACTTTTCTACACTCTCTAGTAGGCGGACCGCCTACTCTGTAAGGTGCAGCGCCTACTCTGCTAGGTGTGGCGCCTGTTTTGCCTTGTTTTGGACGGAATTTTGACATGCAATCTCTATTTTGGCCCTACGAGACTTGTATTATTTTTATATCATTTGAAGGCTTTTTAGACATTACATTAGGAGTGTGGATAGCCTATAAATACCACACTTAGTCATTTTATTTCATTAGCTAGTTTTGAAGATAGAATTAAGAAGATAGAATAGGCTTGATCATTCTTGTTGAAGCTTGACCTTCATGTATCTCTTACTTGGAACCCATGGTGGATCGCCTCTAGTGTGACCCTGTGAGTGCTTCAAGTTTCTTTCTATCTTTGAATCAATCTACTTGATTAGTTTGATTCGTTCTTTCTTCTATTTTTGTTCTTCCCTGTCCCTTATTTCTTTGATCTCGTGTTTAACTTTTGCTTCCGCTACTTGTTGTTGCTTCCGCGTGTTTACCCCGTATCATACCCTCAGCTAATTAAAATGCAAATTGATATTGGGTTGTGCACCCTCAACCGACGCTTCAGGCGGTGTGCCCTCAACTAATTTAAATTCAAATCGATATCGGGCTGTGTACCCTCAACCGATGCTTCGGGCTGTGTACCCTCAACTAATTTAAATGCAAATCGATATTGGGTTATGTAACCTCAACCGACGCTTCGGGCTGTGTAACCTCAGCTAATTGAAATGTAAATCGATATCGGGCTGTGTACCCTCAACCGACGCTTCGGGCTGTGTACCCTCAGCTAATTTAAATGACAAATCGTTCAGCTAATTTAAATGAAAAATCGATATCGGGCTGTGTACCCTCAACCGACGCTTCGGGCTGTGTACCCTCAGCTAATTTAAATGACAAATCGATATCGGGCTGTGTACCCTCAACCGATGCTTCGGGCTGTGTACCCTCAGCTAATTTAAATGCAAATCGATATCGGATTATGTACCGTTAACCGACGCTTCGGGCTGTGTACCCTCAGCTAATTTAAATGACAAATTGATATCGGGTTGTGTACCCTTAACCGACGCTTCGGGCTGTGTATTCTCAGCTAATTTAAACGCAAACCTTTATTGAAGCACATTACGTATCTTTTGTGCCCGCACTCAAAGAAAGATTGGTGAGTTGTGTGGGGTGATTTTGTTTGTGCATTCTTGGCTTTCTTCGCGCTCGCGGTTCTACGAGTTCCGGGACCTTGGCCGAGTTGATAGGGATGTGCATAAAGTAGTAAATAATGCAAGTGTTTTCGAAAAACTTTTATAAGATAGAAATGAAATGAAATTTTTTGTCCCATTGAGTCACGAGTCGCGTTGTGTAGAGCCAAAGTTGTCGCTCTTCATGCTGTTCCCAAACTCCATCAAGTGAATTTTGAGGGCGACCTCAAAATTCTACCCCAGTTTGCGTTTGAAATTTTTGAGAGATCCTCAAAAATTTCTGCTTCAGTGTCAACTATGTTTGTCCTTTGAGGAACTCTGTTCCTCAAAAATTCTGCCCCAGTGTTTGCTTATTGGGAAATTGAAATTTTTATATTTATGCGACCGAACCTTGAGTAGGTTGCCTATGTATCCCACTTGGGTAATCAGGTTGTGATGTAGTTCAGATTACATGATGTATTGCGGAATGGAGAAATCACTAATTAGTACAAGCTCTTATACATAGTATCTTTTGACAGTGTCTGAGTTGATTGGTTTTGGCCAAATTTCTCCGTCCATCTCTGCCAATATCAACGCTTCTCCATTCAGAATTCGGTGAACCATGTACGACCCTTCCCAATTTGGTGCAAACTTGCCTTTTGCTTCTGGATTTGGAAATATCTTCTTCAGTACTAATTGCCCAGATTTGAAAAGTCTTTCTCGAACTTTCTTACTAAATGCCTTAGTCATTCTCCTCTGATATAATTGCCCATGACATATCGCATTCAGTCTCTTGCCGTCGATGAGGGCCAATTGCTCCATTCTTCCTCTGATCCATTCAGCGTCTTTCAACTGTGTCTCTTGGATGATTCTCAAAGATGGTATCTCGACCTCTGTGGGTATCACTGCCTCAGTGCCATACTACAGCAAGTAACGAGTAGCCCCCGTTGATGTTCTCATTGTGGTGCGGTACCCTAACAGAGCGTAGGGTAGGTTTTCGTTCCATTGCTTTGAATTGTCTGTCATCTTGCGCAGTATCCTTTTGATGTTCTTATTAGCCGCCTCGACCGCACCATTCATTTGAGGTCTATATGCGGTGGAATTGTGGTGCTTGATCATGAAGACCTCTAATCTCACCCATTGTCAGTGATGATCGACTCAGGGATGCCAAATCGACAGATCATCTTATCACGAACAATGTTTGACACCACTTTCTTCGTCACTTATTTTTACGATGCTGCTTCTACCCATTGGTAAAATAATCGATGGCCACCAATATAAATGATGCCCATTGGAAGCGGCTGGCTTGATAGGTCCTTTGACATCCATTCCCTAGGTGGCAAAAGGCCAAGGCGATCCCATGATATTCAATTCATTAGGAGGCACTCGGATCATATCTCCATGGACTTGGTATTGATGACATTTCTTTGTGTGCTTTATGCAATCATGCTCCAGTGTCATCTAGAAATAGCCAGCTCTCAAAATCTTCTTTGCAAGCACGAAACCGTTCATATATGGCCCGAACGTCCCGGAGTGTATTTTTTCCAACAATGTAGCAGCTTCTTTAGCGTCCACACATCTCAGAAACCCCAAATCAGGTGTCCTTTTGTACAAAACTTATCCATTTAGAAAGAAACCATTTTCGAGCCTCCTCAGTGTCTTCTTTTGGAGACTTGTTGCATTCTTTGGGTAAGTGTCGTCTTTGAGAAACCCTTTGATATCGTAGAATCAAGGTTGTCCGTCTGATTCTTCTTCTATATGATAACAATATGTTGGCTGCTTCCTCACTGTCACAGGTATTGAGTCAATGTAGTTCTTGTCTGGATGTTTGATCATGGAAGATATGGTAGCCAAAGCATCCGCGAACTCATTTTGCAGCCTGGGGACATGCTGGAACTCTATCTTGGTGAACCTCTGCTTCAACTCCTTTATACACTCCAGGTACGGCAGTATCTTGGAGTTCTTTGCTGTCCGCTCTCCTCGGACTTGGTGAATCAGTAAGTCAGAATCCCCGATTGCTAACAGCTTTTGTATGTTCATGTCCACTACCAATCTAAGACCCAGGATGCAAGCTTCATATTCTGCCATGTTGTTGGTGCAAGAAAACCTTAGTTTGGCCGTGACAGGATAGTGTTGTCAAGTCTCAGAAACTAATACCGCTCCAATGCCGACTCCTTTGAAATTTACCTCTCCATCGAAGAATAGCCTCCATCCATCATACTCTTCGGTTATATCTTCCCCTAAGAACATGACTTCTTTGTCAGGGAAATAGGTGTGCAAAGGTTCATAGTCATCTCCCACTAGATTCTCGACCATATGATCAGCCAAGGCTTGAGCTTTCACTGCCTTTTGAGTGACAAAAGTGATGTCGAATTTACTGAGCAATATTTGCCATTTAGCCAGCTTTCCTATAGGCATTGGTTTTTGGAAGATATACTTGAGAGGGACCATCCTTGATATCAGCAATGTTGAGTAGGATGTCAAGTAATGTCTCAATTTCTGTGCTATCCAGGTCAGCGCACAGCACGTGCGTTCCAATAGTGTGTATTTGGTTTCGTAAGGAGTAAACTTCTTGCTCAGATAGTATATTGCCTGCTCCTTCCTTCCAGTTGAATCATGTTGTCCCAATAAGCAACTAAAGGCTGAGTCTACTACTGTCAGGTACATGATCAAAGTTCGCCCAGGCTCAGGTGGAACCAGCACGGGCGGGCAAGATAAGTACTCCTTTATCTGATCAGCCAGTCCTCTGTCCACTCGATCACTGCGTCTTTTTTCAGTAACTTGATGATTGGCTCACAGATGACAGTGGATTGTGCTATGAACCGGTTGATGTAAGTGAGCCTTCCCAAGAAACTCATAACCTCTTTCTTGCTTTTTGGCAGTGGTAATTCCTTGATGGCCTTGATCTTGGATGGATATAACTCGATAACCTTTCTAATGATGATGAAACCCAAAAGCTTCCCCGCTGGAACACCAAAAGCACACTTTGCTGGATTTAGCTTCAGATTGTACTTTCGGAAGCGATTGAAAAACTTGTGCAAGTTGTCAAGGTACTCCAAACTTTTCTTTGATTTGATGATCACATCATCCATATAGACTTCAATCTCTTTGTGCATCAAGTCGTGAAACATAGTTGTCATTGCCCTCATGTAAGTCGCCTCGGCATTCTTCAATCCAAACGGCATAACCTTGTAACAATAAGTCCCCACAGATGTGGTAAAAGCGGTCTTCTCGGCATCTTCCTCATCCATGAGCACTTGATGATAACCGGCGAAACAGTCTACGAAGCATTGCAGTTCATGTTTCACGCAATTGTCAATCAGGATGTGCATATTTCGTAAAGGAAAATCATCCTTCGGGCTTGCTCTATTCAGATCCCTATAATCCACACAGACTCGGAGTGTCCTATCTTTCTTCGGCATTGGGACAACGTTAGCCAACCAAGTTGGATACTCAACTGTTTTCAAGATCCCTGCATTGAGCTGCTTGGTTACCTCATCACCAATCTTCAACAAAACCGATGACTTGAAATTTTGGGCCTTTTGTTTGACCAGCGGAAAGCCTGGATTAATAGGTAATTTGTGAGCTACCACATCCATACTTATGCCAGTCATTTCATCATACGACCAGGCGAATACGTCCTCATATTCTTTAAGAAACTCAGTATATCGCTTTTTATCTTCGGCGGTGAGATGCACACTGATCCTTGTCTCTTTCACAATTTCCTCATCTCCTAGGTTTATCACCTCAGTTTCCTCTAGGTTTGGCTTAGGCTTGTTTTCAAATCTTTCAATTTCTTCTGGTGTAGTTTCATCAAAATCATCATAATCAATTCCAGTTTCCTCAAGCTCCATTGTTTCATAACACGTTGCGATTGTGGACCCAATGTGATTGTTAGTTTGATTGCTGAAAAAATAAAATTTTGCAAAATCAAGATTAAAATAAAAGTTAGATGGTAAATAGTGCGATGTTTTATTTATGAATCCTTGCAAAACAAAGTTTGTAAGAAGACATATGCAACAAGCAAAAAAAATGCAAATTCCACGACTCAAAGTTGGGTTCTTTTTGGAAAAACATAAATGAATTCTATCCCCTCAGCTCTACCAAAGTCCACAGTAAGCTCAGGCCCGGTTGCTGATCCAGTTGTTCAACGCCGCTCTAAATCCGGCCTTTGTCAGTCCAGGAGGTTCAACATGTTCTTCCAGGATTACACAACAGTCTTCATCAAATATGAATAGATTTTGCACTCCTGTCAGCAGATCCTCTTCAGTATCAGCTATCTTTGGCTCCACCCCTTGCGCTGCGGACACCTCCCCTTTTCGACCATCCAAGTATCCAAACGAGATGAAAATATGTAAGAGAGTCTTGGTGCTTTTCTTATAAAACTTGAAGTCCAGTGATGCTTCTTTCATGCTCTTCTCGTAGGTCACAATGTATCCTATGCCAGCCTTCTCATTGTCGGGCCTCATCACAATTTTGATCGGATCAACCATGCCATCCAGGTTCTTACCCAAACCTTTACCAGGTTCATAGCCTTGCTTAATCATGATGCCCACGACCCAGTCTCCGGGCCATTTTGCAGGTTGTGGGAGTACATATGGCTCTTCGATGACTACCTCCAGAGGTTCGGGTGCCTTGGGTATCCATACTTGCTTTCCCTTCTGTTTCCTCGGAGATGTGCTTCCAATTGGGATGGGCATTAGGTGAGTATATTGGCCGCTTCTCAGTCTTAGCTGGTAGAGTCTCACGAAATTCGCGTGAGGGCACTTCCCAATCAGACATGACTGCCTCCCAAACCAAATTTCTCCATTCATAGCCTTTGCCTCGGCCATCCCAGTAGGCACTGTAGAAGTTTCTCTTTCCCTCTTCAATCCGAGGCGGTGTATTGACCAACTTGGGAGCGAAGTGTGCAGTATAACCTCCTTGGATCGTGTCTGTGGGATTCCAACTCGGATTGTAATTCTTGCGACGTCCTCCTCGAGTGCCTTGCACTGCTCCTACGAGTTCTACAGTATAGAATGTCTGCCCATCAGGAGCATTCCCCTCGATTGTTGTTATGGTTTGCTCATTGTAGATTGAGTTGTTCCCTTCACCGAACACTACCACCTCTTTATGGTCCCACTCAAACTTCAGGGTTTGGTGCAATGTGGAAGGTACCGCACCAACCATATGGATCCAAAGTCTTCCCAGTAGTAGGTTGTAAGAAGCAGAGATGTCCATGACATGGAACTCAGTAGTGAACTCCACGGGACCGACCATGATGGTTAAGTCAATCTCCCCAATGGTGCTTCTTTGTGATCCATCGAATGCCTTCACCTTCATGTTGCTCTCCCTTATCTTGCCTTGGTCAATTCCCATTCTCTTCAGAGTGATGAATGGGCATATGTTCAGACTAGAACCTCCATCGATCAGGACTCTTCCTACAAACATTTCTTTGCATTTAATAGTAACGGGCAAAGCTTTGTTGTGACTCAATTCTTCAGGTGGTAGCTCATCTTCGTGAAAAGCAATTTTCTTGGCTTCCATGACTTGTCTAACCATGCTAGCCAGGTTTTCAACCGAGGTATCTAATGGAACATATGCTTCGTCCAACACTTTCATCAAAGCATTTCAGTGGCTCTCCGACTTGAGGAGTAAGGCTAAGACGGAGATTTGTGCCGAAGTCTTGCCCAACTGTTCAACCACAGAGTATTCCTTTGCTTTTACCTTCTTCCACAACCCTTCGGACTCCTCCTCGTTGATGCCTCGTCTATCTTGAACAAGATACTTGGGAGTGTAAATCATTCCACTCCTAGTCATCCCTTATGCAGCAATAGTCTCAACTGTGGACTTGTTCTTCTTCTCCATTTCATAATCCCATGGTACCACCTGTCGGTGTATGGGGGAACCACATCGACATAGAACCTTGGATCCACTTCCACCTCAATGGGCTCCGGTGCTGTAGCGGCTTGAGCAACTGAAGCAGTTGCTGGTACGTCTTCCTTTGCCTTAACAATGGTCCCTTCCAAGTTGCATTACTCATCCAACACGATCAGATTCACCCTACTGTCTCCATGATTAGGCAGGGGATTGTTGTGCAGGTTCAGAGTCTTCAAGTGTATCACCTTTCGATTGATCAAGTCTTGTATCTTATCCCTTAAGGCGTAGCACTTTTCAGTATCGTGACCAGGTCCTCCAGAATGATAGGCACAGGTTTTGGTTTGATCAAAATAGAGTGTTATCCTATCAGACATCTTGAATGGCACGGGTTGTATATGGCCGGCTGCTTTGAGTCTCTCGAATAACTGAGTGCGAGATTCAGCCGATGGGGTGTAGTTTCATTTGGGTTTTGGGTTGTTATTGGCGTTAGGCCTTTGTGAATAGGTATTGGTGTTTCGGTAGTTGGGACTTTGTAGGTACGTCGGTCTTTATGGTGGTGGGTTTTGGTAGATGGGCTGAGTGTTGTAGACTGGGTAGGTGGATGTCGGTGGCGTGTATGGGTAGGATGGAGGAGGTGTTTGGTAGTAGTGGTTATGGGAAGGAGAGTGGTCAATTATGCGGCCACGAAAGAGACATCGTCCTTCTTCTTTCTTGTTGTGGTAGTGCGGCCAGTTTGTAGGGCTTTGTTAGTGGCTTGTAGTGCAACCAAGCTAACAATCCTTCCAGTCTTCAGTCCATCCTCGACCATATCTCCAATCTTGATTAAATCTCCAAACTTCTTATCTTGCAGATTCAGCATCTTGTCAAAGTAGACGTCTTCTTGTATGCAGATGAAAGTTGCCACTATCTCGGCATCTTCCATAGGAGGTTGGACCTTGGCGGCTTCAGCCCTCCATCTAGTTGCAAATTCTCTACCAGCTATTGGACTTGCTCCTTGGTGTTGTCTGGGTCTTCCTTGGTCCATGCATACATTTCATGTTCTTTGGTGAATGATGCGATGATTTTTGTTTCAACGGCGAAGGAGGGTAAGTTGTTTTGCGGTGCTTTCGGTGGTTCGGTATAGGTAGGGTAAGGAAGGTCTTTTCCGGGGTATAGTGGATCTTTGCTGTGAGGGCGGGTAGTCTTGTTTGGTTCAATGATCTCATCAGTACGGGCAAGAGGGATCCTATTCTCCAACTCGAACAGCCTCTGTTCCAACTTGGCATAGTCTTTGTAAGCAACCACACCTTGCTTCTCAGGAGTTCCATTTTCAACTTTGTCAAACTTAGCCATGATATTGCGTCTCGTCCTTGTCTTTGTAGGTAAAGGGGGAGGTGTTGGGATTGATCCTCTGGATCTCAACCGGTATTGCAGCGCGTCCAGAATGTACAAACCCAAACTATCAGGGACTTGGGGTCTGATACATAAAAAACAAAGAAAGAGGATGTGAGGATACGTTAGTTTAAATAAAATCATGTCCTATCATGCATGGGGCCTCTTTTGTGCCAGAGGTAGGCCTATCGAAGATTCGAAGTAACGTTTGCACCAAACACATCATTTTATTTGCATAAGCATAATCATCACCAGTCTAAAAACCCAAAAATAACAAAATTTATTTAATTTGCTTGGCTTTATTAAACTGCTAATTCAAGACAACGACTCGATTAAAATGAAAACAACGATAAAAGGGACAAGACGACTTGACTCAATACGACCAGACCACGTGCCAAGCAAAGAGGCTTCGGATCAAGCATCAGTTCCAGAGTCCTCTTTTTCCTTCTTCTCTTTGACCACTTCTTTGGGCTTATGAACCAAGCTCATGGGTGGAGGATCAGCAAATGTCTCTATGAGTTCCTTCCCAGCTTCCATGTCACCTAGAGCTTTCGTGAAGAACTCGCTGATTTCTATTCCTTTTGCTTCCTTCTCCTCTAGTGGTACTGACTTAAAATACTCTCCCCATCCCTTGAGCAGATATTGTAAATTCCCAGCAGCTTGCCTTGCAGCCATGAACTTGCCGGTCCAATACTTGAGTTCATCCCCTTCGATCTTATCCTTATATTGTCTTCTCATCTCTCTCTCTTGTGTCACCCTTAACTCCTTCTTTCCTTGATCAAACTCGTGTCTCAACTTCTTGTATTTTTCAGCAGCACTTGGAGCTTTGATTTTCCTTTTTAGTGTAGTCTTGGATCGGAATCTTGCCTTATCTTCGCTGAGCCATTGAGGATAAGCCAGAGTAGCTGCGGGGTTCACCCTACTTCTCGACCACGACAAAATTGCATAGTGAGCCTCTTTTCCCACATTGTCAATATAGTGCCAACTATCGGATGCTCGGTGTCCTTTATGTCAACATTGAAACTTCTCCCCTCAGTCAATTACGGAGTTTGTTTTGTCATTCCCACTTGTCGGATGATTCTTAGAGTGACATAATTGTCACGACCCAACTTAGGGCCACGACGGATGACCAACATTAACTGTCGATCATCACTAATCCTACTGATAATCTGCTAACCATTATAACTGATAAACAGAATAAGTATAAACCTAGCTGATAAGGAGTATGCAATGCAAAAAGCTGACAAGGCTAACATAAACTGACATACATAACATACTGACTGCACCACACAGGGACATATCTACAGGCCTCTAAGAGTGATGAACTGAATATACAAAGGACGAGATAAGGCCCCGCCATACCCAAGCTAGCTGACTGTACACATACCAAAAGATAAGTAACTCCGGGAGTAAGCGGAGTGACTCCAGTAGCTGATAGATGGCCTACTAACGTGGTCCAAGCATTCATCTATCTGCACCTGCGCGGCATGAAACGCAGCGCCCCAAAAATGAGCGTGAGTACGATATGTACCAAGTATGTTAGGCATGAGCATATAATATGTCATAGCTGAATGAAACTGTAGGCTGGAATATAAATATGTAAACATGAGCTGGAGCATAGCAATATAGGTGGAAATCTGAAGAACGGACTAAACATGATATGAATATAAGCTGAAGTCTAGCTGAATCTGAACCTGAAGACTGAGCTGAACTATAATGATAAATAACTGTAATATGACTGATTATTGGTAACTAGAAACTGGAACTGATAACTGTCAACTGATCCTGACGCTAAGAACTGGTGGCTGATAACTGAGAACTGATAACTGGTACTGAGCTAAAACTGAACTTTTATCTGAACTGGTACCTGTCTGGTGTTATGGGCTATATCCCCCCAAATCAGGTAACTGAACATCTGAACTAGTACCTGTCTGGTGTTATGGGCTGTATCCCCCCAAATCAGGTAACTGAAAACCGGAACTAGCCTCATGTGTAATCATGCAGTGCATACTGTGGCTATATACACGTATATAACAAACCTGGTGGGTGTTATGGGCTATATCCCCCCCAGCCAGTAATATCTAGTCTCTCTGGCCAGGGTGTGTGAATGACACCTGGTCACACTAGGTGTTTCAACCCCCGCGTGAACCAGAAGGGTTGTATCCCCCAGACGGGTAGTATCACACGCGACCGGACTGAGTGTCCAATGTCCAACCTCTATGGGGGACTCCAAATCACACATAACATGATCACAATATAAGCATAAGCATGTATGAGGCATAACACATGTGGCAACAATATATATGGACTCGAAGGAATGATAAGAAAACTCTGGATGGAATTATAGACACAACCTGAAACTTAGAATTTGTCTAACTCTTGGACTTTTATAAAAATTTCGGCAGAGTTTCCTCTGAAACTGGATGATCCGCAAAAATAGAACCAGCACTATACTATACACAGGAATGGATACCCAGATAAACTGATAACATAAACATATTAAACGGATAACAAGATGAGATGACTGGATGACATAACAAATCTGCAGATAGAATGTCTGGACAGCATCACTGTCCTGCCTTTCGACCTAATTTTCAGAGTGTAGATCAAAGATATAGACTTCATGGTCTGCATGAAAGTTGTAGATATATGTCTTAGGGTTCTGGGAATTTTTAAAGAATCTAAATATCAATTTTTTGCAAGGCGTTATGATCAAGATACTAACAACTGTCCAAAGATCAAAACAATTTTCCAGATTTTGAAATGTTTTGTCTTGCTGATTTGGACATCTTTTACCTTGGATTTTAGTACCAAATTAAGTATAGACAAGGTTTCCTTGGTACCATACAAGTTTCTCAGAAGAAATACTAAATTTAGAACTAAGAAAAGCTTCAAAAGCTAAAAGATACATGCCTTGCTAAAAGAAAGGTTTAGCCTTACATACCTTTGATGTTTCTTGCTTCTAAACCTTGTTTTCCTTGAATTCAACACCTTCTAAAGCTTAAAAAAGCTATAATACAACATTTATGTACTTTACTTAGCCATAAAGTAATTCTAAAACTCAAGCTATAGACGAAATTGAAGGTAGCATAACGTTACCTTAATCGCGTAGAGCATTTTGACGCAATCTGTCTTCAATTTCGAGTTAAGATTGGCGTACTTCTTTCAAAATCATAAATATTGCTTGAAAACTCATGAATGAACTGTTAATCTCTTGATATTTCTGTAAATGACGAGGAGAAGATGAGTTTTCCCTTTTATACTCGAAAAATTTCAGTTTTAG
The DNA here is from genome assembly GCA_037355625.1 of Petunia x hybrida. NCBI lineage: Eukaryota > Viridiplantae > Streptophyta > Magnoliopsida > Solanales > Solanaceae > Petunia > Petunia x hybrida. The sequence goes on along the minus strand of JBBBVM010000018.1, from coordinate 4,940,528 downwards.
TCCTCTTTTGCGCTTATATCCCTTTTTCTGGCCTGACTTCTGACGCTCATATCTTTTTATCTATAAGTTGTATGAACAAACAGTTAAAAGTGTTGGAAAATACACTCCAAGACCTTCAATTTGATATATGATATGTCCCCAAAAGACCTCATATAATAAATCAAATTAATTGCTGAAAAAGCTCCGTTACAAGGCAATTCCTTAGTCGGTTTTTCCGCAACTTAAATCTGATTTTTCCCAAACTCTATATTCAACATAAAAACATCATATATGGTCATATTATTACTTTAAACTCACTTAAATCATTCTTAACATGATATTATAATGATATACGTCAATTTAGACGTATGAGGTGTAACAATATTCCCCCGTTAGGAACATTTGTCCTCGAATGTTAAATGAAGTATGTAGAAGCATTAAGCAACGATCTGTTACATACTCGAAGTAATGAAGAGATGTGTATATTTGGCCCTCATGTCATTTTCAGCTTCCCAAGTTATTTCTTCTATATTATTGCTTTGATATAGCATCTTAACTAAAGGAATGTCTTTCGTCCTTAGTCGACGAATCTGCCTCTTTAAATTGCAACTGGCACCTCCTTATTAGTCAACTGCTCTGTGATCTGTACATCCTCTACTGGTATAACTCTAGAAGGATCTCTGACACATTTTCTGAGCATGGAAACATGGAATACTTGATGTACCTCCTGAAGGTCTGCTTGAAGGTCTAACTCGTACGCTACATGCCCAACTCGCCTGATAATCTGATATGGACTAATAAATCTAGGGCTAAGCTTTCCCTTCTTTCCAAATCTCATAACGCCTTTCATAGGTGATACTTTCAGGAATACCTAATCGCCAATATGAAATTCTAAATCACAACATCGATTATCTGCATAGGACTTCTGTCATCTCTGCACTGCTAATAATCTTTCCCTGATCAACTTGACTTTATCAATTACTTGTTGGATTAAGTCTGGACCTATCAATTGAGACTCGCCAACCTCGAACCATCCTATAGAAAACCTGCATTTGTGCCCATACAAAGCTTCATATGGCACAATCTGTATGCTAGAATGAAAGCTATTATTATATGCAAACTCTATCAACAGTAGGTGATCACTCCAGCTGCCTCTAAAATCTAACACGTAAGCTCTAAGCATATTTTCTAATGTCTAAATGGTCCGCTCAGCCTGTCTGTCTGTCTATGGATGAAATACTGTACTCAGATACACCTGTGTCCCTAAACCTATCTGGAATGATCGTTAGAAATTAGTTGTAAACTGGTGCGCCCCTGTCTGAAATAATAGATACTAGAATACCATGTAGGCGTACTATCTCTCTGATATAAAGTCTAGCATAATCCTCTGCTGTATATGTAGCTCTAACAGGAAAGAAATGAGCTCATTTAGTAAGCCTGTCAACTATAACCCAAATAGAGTCATATCTGCTCCGCATACGGGGCAAGCCTGTAATGAAGTCCATATTCACTGCTTCCTATTTCAATGATGGAATCTCGACTTCCTGTAACAAGCCACTAGGTTTTTTTTTTATGCCCGACTTTAACCTGCTGGCAGTTAGCACACTGAGCCACAAATTTTGCTATGTCACGCTTCATTTCGTCCCAACAATAAATCTGCTTAAGATCATGGTAAATCTTAGTCGAATTAGGATGAATAGTGTATCTGGAATAATGTGCATCTGTCATAATCTATCCACATAAATCTGCAACATCAGGAACACAAAGTCTATCTTTATATATAAGAACCCCGTCACTAGTAACCTATATAATAGTTTTGGTTTTCTTCTGGCTATCTGCCTGTATTGAACTACAACTGGATCCTCATACTGGAGCTGCTTTACTTATGTCACTAGGCAAGTAGTGGTTGCGTTCTGAACTGTAACTCTTGCGTCCTCTGAATCTATTAATCTGACTTCCATGCTGGCCAACTGGTGGAGTGTATGAGCTAACTTTATTTTCTCTTGTTGTAAATAAGATAGACTACCCATAGGCTTGCGACTAAGGGAATCAGAAACAACGTTCGCTTTACCCGGATGATAAAGAATGTCCATGTCATAGTCCTTCAGCAACTCTAGCCACCGCCTCTATTATAGGGTTAGCTCCTTTTGCTTAAATATGTACTGGAGGCTCTTGTGATCCGTATAAATTTCAACATGAACACCGTAAAAATAATGTCTCCAAATCTTCAATGCATGAATGACTGCTGAAAGCTCAAGATCATGGGTGAGGTAGTTCTGATCGTGCTTTTTCAGCTGCCTAGAAGCATAAGCAATTACTCTTCCATGCTGCATCAAACACAACGAAGACCAATTCGAGAAGCATCACAGTAAATGACATAGCCCTCAGATCCCTCTGGAAGTGTAAGTACTGGAGCTGTTATCAACCTGTTCTTTAGTTCTTGGAAGCTGTGCTCGCAAGAATCAGACCACTCAAATTTAGCAGAATCAGACCACTCAAATTTAGCTGATTTCTTTGTCAATTTGGTCAGTGGAGCTGCAATGGAGGAAAAACCCTCTATAAACTTTCTGTAATAACTTGCCAAACCCAGAAAACTACGTACTTCAGTTGGCGTCGTAGGCATGGGCCAATTCTTCACAGCCTCGATCTTCTGGTCATCTACTTTAATTCTTTCTGCTGAAACTATGTGGCCAAAAAATGCCACTGAATCTATCTAGAATTTACACTTTGAGAACTTAGCATATAATTATTGGTCCCGATGAGTACCCAATACTGTGCGTAGGTGCTCCGGATGCTCTGATTCAGACTTTGAATAGATGAGAACATCATCAATAAATATAATCACAAATAAATCTTGATAAGGCCTGAATACGTTGTTTATCAGATCCATAAATACTATTGAGGCGTTAGTGAGTCCAAACGACATTACTAAAAACTCATAATGGCCATACCTAATCCTGAATGCAGTCTTAGGTGTATCATATTCTCTGACTCTAACCTGATAATAGCCTGATCGCAAATCTATCTTCGAGAAGCACTTGGCACCCTGGAGCTGGTCGAACAGGACATCAATCCTGGGCAGAGGGTATTTATTCTTGATTGTGACTTTATTCAGCTGTCTTTAATCTATGCACATGCGTAGAGAGCCATCTTTTGTTTTTCACAAATAATACCGGGGCTCCCCACGGGGAAATGCTAGGTCTGATGAGGCCTTTATTTAACAAATCCTTCAGTTGCTCCTTAAGTTCTTTCAGTTCTGCAGGTCCCCGAAGAACATGCCCCTGAGGGCGTGTTGGTGCTGAGGAAGCTACTGCTGATCTAGCTGGCTGGGCTGCACCACTACCACCCCTAGTCGGGCAATCTCTCATGAAATTTCCTGCCTCGTGACAAATATCAACTCCTAACTGACATGGACCCAAGTGGCGTTTACCACAATCTAAACATCTGGGATATGTCTGACTGGCCGGTATAGAAGTACCACGATTCTTAAATCCTGAAGTCTGTGATGCGTGACTAGATCTAGACTGAGGAGATCTATCAAATCTCAGGCCACGAGACTATGGAGGTATACTAGCTGGTGGTTGTCTAACACTCTGCTATCTACTCGCTCCAGACATTTCTCCAAACGAACCAGAAAATCTGCCCCTCTTGTCTAGCACTTTATCCCTGTCGGCTCTCTATTTCTGCTTCCTCTCCTCAAGTAACAAAGCAAATGCCTGAATGTGATGTTCATACATGACTGTATAGCAACCTTCATACGCTCGTTCACTAGGTATGGAGCTAGTCCCACTATATACCTGTGAATTCTATCCTCCATACTCACTACCACCGTAGGGGCAAACCATGCTAAAGAATTAAAGCAATAATTATACTCCTCTACACTCAAACTTCCCTGTCTCAAGGTCAGGAACTGATTAGCACGGGCTCCCTATGTCTCTATAGGCATATACTGATAAAGGAAGGCATCTGAGAATTCCTTCCAAGTCGTGGGAGTAGCATCAGGCCGTCTAGATAGCTCCCATGTCTGATATCACCCTGCTGCTAGGTTATGCAATCTGAATGCAGCTACCTCTACTAACTCTGTGTCTGACACGTGCATAACCCTCAACACTCTGGCTATACTCATTAGAAAATCCTGAGGGTCTTCTCCTGTACGGGATCTGGTAAAGACTGTAGGCTCTAGCCTGATAAAATCATTGATCCTGGATCCAACATCTCCCTGGGCATCTGCACTGTTTTGTCTAGTCTGAGCAACTACAACACTAGTCGATAATCTGATGGCATCCCTCATTTCCTGCCCCTGACTATCAGGCTGAGAAGGTGGAGGTATAGTAGCTGCAGTACCTCTAATATCACCCTGAACTGAAAGGATCTGTGAGGCCTCAGATGGAGCCTCAGGTCTGGACTCCTCACTCTCATCCACCTTAGGTGGAACTCTACTAATGCCCTGGCCGACAATAACCTTGCCCTTCTGGGCAGCTGTTAGTTTCTTTGGCGGCATCGCTTTGCTGAAATTACTATTGTTAGAAAGCTGAATTATATAATCATGGCTCTATCGCACGATCTAGAGAAGAAAGAAAGACAATTGTCCTGAAGCGCCTTGTAGCCTCCTGGTCAAAAGTATGGCCCGCAACATACTCCTGAACAAGACTCTACTAGACACGGCCTGTAGACACCCTAGGACTTAACTGCTCTGCTCTGATACCACTTTTGTCACGACCCAACTTAGGGCCACGACGGATGACCAACACTAAGTGTCGATCATCACTAATCCTACTGATAATCTGCTAACCATTATAACTGATAAACAGAATAAGCATAAACCTAGCTGATAAGGAGTATGCAATGCAAAAAGCTGACAAGGCTAACATAAACTGAAATACATAACATACTGACTGCACCACACAGGGACATATCTACAGGCCTCTAAGAGTGATGAACTGAATATACAAAGGACGAGATAAGGCCCCGCCATACCCAAGCTGGCTGACTGTACACATACCAAAAGATAAGTAACTCCGGGAGTAAGCGGAGTGACTCCAGTAGCTGATAGATGGCCTACTAACGTGGTCCAAGCATTGATCTATCTGCACCTGCGCGGCATGAAACGCAGCTCCCCAGAAAAGGGCGTGAGTACGATATGTACCAAGTATGTAAAGCATGAGCATATAATATGTCATAGCTGAATGAAACTGTAGGCTGGAATATAAATATGTAAACATGAGCTTGAGCATAGCAATATAGGTGGAAATCTGAAGAACGTACTAAACATGATATGAATATAAGCTGAAGTCTAGCTGAATCTGAACCTGAAGACTGAGCTGAACCATACTGATAAATAACTGTAATATGACTGATAATAACTAGAAACTGGAACTGATAACTGTCAACTGATCCTGACGCTAAGAACCGGTGGCTGATAACTGAGAACTGATAACTGGTACTGATCTAAAACTGAACTGTTATCTGAACTGGTACCTGTATGGTGTTATGGGCTATATCCCTCCAAATCAGGTAACTGAACATCTAAACTAGTACCTGTCTGGTGTTATGGGCTGTATCCCCCCAAATCAGGTAACTGAAAACCGGAACTAGCCTCATGTGTAATCATGCAGTGCATATTGTGGCTATATACGCGTATATAACAAACCTGGTGGGTGTTATGGGCTATATCCCCCCCAGCCAGTAATATCTAGTCTCTCTGGTCAGAGTGTGTGAATGACACCCGGTCACACTAGGTGTTTCAACTCCCGCCTGAACCAGAAGGGCTGTATCCCCCAGACGGGTAGTATCACACGCGACCGGACTGTGTGTCCAATGTCCAACCTCTATGGGGGACTCCAAATCACACATAACATGATCACAATATAAGCATAAGCATGTATAAGGCATAACACATGTGGCAACAATATATATGGACTCGAAGGAATGATAAGAAAACTCTGGATGGAATTATAGACACAACCTGAAACTTAGAATTTGTCTAACTCTTGGACTTTTATAAAAATTTCGGCAGAGTTTCCTCTGAAACTGGATGATCCGCAAAAACAGAACCAGCACTATACTATACACGGGAATGGATACCCAGATAAACTGATAACATAAACATATTAAACGGATAACAAGATGAGATGACTGGATGACATAACAAATCTGCAGATAGAATGTCTGGACAGCACCACTGTCCTGCCTTTCGACCTAATTTTCAGAGTGTAGATCAAAGATATAGACTTCATGGTCTGCATGAAAGTTTTAGATATATGTCTTAGGGCTCTGGGAATTTTTAAAGAATCTAAATATCAATTTTGTGCAAGGAGTTATGATCAATATACTAACAACTGTCCAAAGATCAAAACAATTTTCCAGATTTTGAAATGTTTTGTCTTGCTGATTTGGACATCTTTTACCTTGGATTTTAGTACCAAATTAAGTATAGACAAGGTTTCCTTGGTACCATACAAGTTTCTCAGAAGAAATACTAAATTTAGAACTAAGAAAAGCTTCAAAAGCTAAAAGATACATGCCTTGCTAAAAGAAAGGTTTAGCCTTACATACCTTTGATGTTTCTTGCTTCTAAACCTTGTTTTCCTTGAATTCAACACCTTATAAAGCTTAAACAAGCTATAATACAACATTTAGGTACTTTACTTAGCCATAAAGTAATTCTAAAACTCAAGCTATAGACGAAATTGAAGGTAGCATAACGTTACCTTAATCGCGTAGAGCATTTTGACGCAATCTGTCTTCAATTTCGAGTTAAGATTGGCGTCCTTCTTTCAAAATCATAAATATTGCTTGAAAACTCATGAATGAACTGTTCATCTATTGATATTTCTGTAAATGACGAGGAGAAGATGAGTTTTCCCTTTTATACTCGAAAAATTTCAGTTTTAGTCCTCTTTTGCGCTTATGTCCCTTTTTCTAGCCTGACTTCTGACGCTCATATCTTTTTATCTATAAGTTGTATGAACAAACAGTTAAAAGTGTTGGAAAATACACTCCAACTCCTTCAATTTGATATATGATATGTCCCCAAAAGACCACATATAATACATTAAATTAATTACTGAAAAAGCTCCGTTACAAGGCAATTCCTTAGTCGATTTTTCCGCAACTTAAATCTGATTTTTCCCAAACTTTATATTCAACATATAAACATCATATATGGTCATATTATTACTTTAAACTCACTTAAATCATTCTTAACATGATATTATAATGATATACGTCAATTTAGACGTATGGGGTGTAACAATAATGATGAGTTCCTCGGAATCCAATCAATGTTAAGAAAGTGATGTCTTGACCTTGTATGGAAACAACGAAGCCGGAACAGTTCTCAATTACCCATTGTACCTCTTGCAACTCCTCGAACTTGGTGTACCATCCTTCCATGTTTGCTGGGTCTTCCCATGCCGCTGTTCCAGTCATGCGGGTGCTATCTGAGCGGATCCCTCCTTTCCAAGATGGTTTTGGTGCTACCGGACTGACAGGGACGCTATGCAAATGCTCTATTAACCATATTTGCAGCAACAGGTTGCATCCCTCGAAGAAGTCTCCTCCTCTTCTACATCTGGTTAGAGCCCGCTAAACTTCCCCCAGAATCATTGGAACCAAGCTTACTTGATGTTTGAAAGCACCTCTGCGTAACCCCTCTATCACTCTTCCCAACCTTATGTCGATCTTTCCTTCCTTCTCGGGGAAAACCTTGCTTCCCGGAAAAGCAACGATGAAAGCATTGGATTCAGTCCACTCCCAGTCTTGAATTTCCCACATCCCAGTCCAGTCGTGCCTAAGTGTTGGATATCCAAACCTAGAATGCAAGTACTCCAACGTGACTTTTCCATCATGTACCCCTTCGACGTACGGATCATAAGGAGCACCAAATAGTTCAATGACCTCCTTAGGGTCCAAGTCTCGGGGATAAATCATAGTCTCGGACCCAGGCTCTAACCCTGCTAGTCCTCCAAATTCCTCCAACATTGGTGCCAACTCCAAACCATTGAAATGAAACACAACCCTCTTGTAGTCTCAGAAGTGTGTAGCAGCCTCGACCAAACCATGCATGGCAGTGTAGACCTTGAGAGCCACCAACTCTCCCAACGCCTTTTGAATGTGAGCCTTACTAATAATAGCCATATCTTCCCACCAGAGTCTGATCAAGTGTGGAGGTCGGGAAACAATCTCGAACTGAAGTATACCTATCGCAGCCATATTCTGAAAACAAAGCAAGAAAAGGTAAAGACCGAAACATTCTTATAGTCTTGATCATGTTTAAGCAAACGATCAATATTTTGTGCAAACATTTCTTTCAATCCATGGAGGGATGAAATTTTGTCATTTCTCAGGTTAAGAACCCTTTTGACATTTGGACAAGGTTTCCTAATGGACCTTAATGTGCCATGGACGTTAGGTCTTCCTATGTTTGAACGATATGAAGAAAAATAAACATGCATTGTCAATTGTTCTCAAAATTTCCCCCAAAACTTCGTTATATACCTTGAAGTCTAGTACATAAAAACTTTTGCAAATAAATAGACAAAACGAAACTAGACATTGGGTTCCTCCTCTAACCTAGCCTTCTTTACTTCTCTCACTATCTCTTGAGCTTCCTACAAAGCGTCCGCCAAATGACCTTTGGCTGCGAACAAATGAAGTATGTCTACGGCGCTGCATTTGGCATTCCATCGCTCTCCATCAATCCCTCTACTTTTCCTTCTAAGTTAAGTGCACGTTTTTTCCATGTCTCTGTCCTTCTTTGGTGCTCCGTTTCTGATTCTGATACCCTGCACATTAGCCACTTGTATTTGATTTGTGCCTCTACTTCTTTGTCTTTGATAGTGTCGCTCCTATTTGGTCCCGGTGTAACCGTCCCTCTCAATTCTGCTTGCAACCAGTCTGCATAGTGTGGCTCACAGCCTGCCTTATACTGATCTTGTTCTATAGATTTTGAACCCATTATGCGATGGTTTTTCCAACTGACAATGATTTCGCCAGCCAAAGTGATCTTCTCCTCAGTGTAATTAAGTTGACATCGTCCCGTAAAAGCCATTTGGATTATGCATTGTTTCCTACCAGCTTGCCTCATGACTCTACCAGGGATGTATGGTTGAAGGCCTCGCAGCCCATTAGAGTCAAAAAAGGAGTGGCATTAGCTCGAATTGTGAATTCATTTGTCGGGAACCAAGTGAACATCCATTGCACCGTGTCGTCTGTTATGCTGTTAAAGAGTTTCAACCAACCTTCAGCGCTACTTGCTTGTTTCAAGGTTCTAACTCCATAGCGTGGTGTAGTTATGCGATTAATGCCTGGTGGTTTGAGTATTTCTGCTCTTCCTCTCACTATTTCCAAATGCTCCTCAAACCAAAGTTGTAGTAACAAGTTGCATCCCTCGAAATATTTAGCCCCCTTCTTACAAAGCCCCAAAGCTCTATAAATGTCGGCCAAAATCATAGGTACCAAAGTGCATTCCTGTTTGTCAACCCCATTCATCACAGCTTCCACTACCTTGATCAATCGTATCCCAATGTAATGCTTTGAATTTTCAGGAAACACCATAACACCCAAAAAACTAACTATGAAGGCAAAAATCTTTCCTTTATGCCAATCATCTTAGGAAGTGAAATCCTCATGCTTTTGGTCAAAAGCACCATCGTGACCAAACTTCTCCTATAGAAAAGACAAAGGTATACTGCCCTTTTGTATGAATGTCATTGCATCATTTCCAACAAGGCCAAGCAACTTGTGAAAGTCACTCTAAATAGGAAACTTTGGAATGATGATTGTCGTTTCTTGCCATGTACGCTTTTCTCTAATCATATCCGAATCTTCTATAAAACCACCTATTTATTCTAATAAAGGTGTCAACTCTATGCCATTGAACATAAAGACATTTCTTTGCTCATCCCAAAATGTAATCGCCACCTCGATAACCCCACGACACGGTTCCACTTTCATCAATAAAGGTAGATGCCCCAAGTATTTATGAACCTGCAAACAACCATGACTTCCTAAATTGCTACACCACTGTGCCCATGACCATACCAAACCTTTGACATTTTTGAGCCATGAAGACCTACAAATAAATAAGAAAGTTAAAATAAACACCCCACCCCTATTTTGAGAACAATATGGCCGTTACATGTTTATTTTCCAGAAAGCAAATAATCATGTCCAAACGCTCATTGGAGTTAAAAACTCGTTTAGATCATTGAACAAGTTGGACTATTTTGGACTTGGAAACAAGTCAACTAACATGGTATCATGATGCATGAGCTCCTATCCTCTCCACTAAGATTTGGTTTAGACAAGGATCCTCTAAACGGAAAATTTGGAGGTGGAAAAGTTTTGGGACCGTCGGTTGTACCACGGACTCGACCTATCCCAAACTTTTCCGAAGGGTGTTTTGTAGAAGTGAGAACGGCCGTCAAACCGACGCAACCGTTTTGTTTTTTCAAGTATATCGCACGAGTGAACGTTAATAAAGAGGTATGTCAAATAAGATGCATTACAAAATTAAAAAGATATTACAACCAAAAATTAAAATAAAATAAAAGAAAACAAAACAAAAAGAAAGAAGTTAGTTCCGAATAATAATAATAAATAACAAGATAATAAACAATAAGAAAAATCCCAAAATAAAGACTCGTTATGGTTAGGACTTTGAATATCCCCAGCGGAGTCACCATTCTGTCACACCCGATTTTAGACTCAGCTCGGAGCGAGTCGGGTTTCGGATTTGACTGGGTAACTCGTTTGAGTTCAAGTATTGGCGTCACCACCTAATATAGTTTTCTAAGGTGCATTAGGCCACCTAAGTGTCTAAGGTCAAGTTTATTACACTAGTCTAGTTTTCAGAGATTCGAAAGGGTAAGAAGTCCAAATGACTCAGGGGAGAAGGTGTTAGGCATTTCCCCGAGTCCCACGAAAGGTGGTTCCCGTCCGAGTCTATATTTTGGGATAAAATTGTAATGATATCATATAATACTAACTTGGGAGGTCATTTTAGTGTCTAGTTCATGAAGGTAATATATATCTATACAATTTAATACACACATATACAAATAAGTTTCAAACACGACCTATAATTAAGCTAAATCGCATTTTATGGCTTCTAATACAAACGCCTAATCGTAAGTAGATTCAAACATGGAAGAGTGCTCAATTTCACCCTATTTCTACAATTCTAACACTTAGAGCGATTTACACAAATGGGCAGTTTGACAAACGAGTTTCAGATTTATACCAAAACTAAATGGATGTTATTTTTAAAATAAAATGTTGGCCATTTAGGGTCGGTGTGACTCGTCGTTAATTGTCGACCCCTAACCTTAATGGCCTTTTTGTTTATGGGTCAGTTTTGAAAGATAGATAGGCTAAGAGGCTGTTTTTGAAAAATGGGTTTCACATAAGCACATAAATACAAACAAGGTTGCCGCACATAATTATGGATACATAGGCATGAAAATACATGATAGTAATTAGATTAAGCTTTAGAAAATACACATAAGTATTGGTATGTTTGACTCCAATTGTTCATACACCCCATACACTATGAGATCAGTGTACAAGAGTTGAATTAAGCTTTCAAAATCATTTTACACATAAAGGCCAGGTTTTAGAATATTTTTGGGCCTGGATTACTTGTGCAAAAAGGGGCAGTTTCGAATTTTATCCAAGACAGTCCGATTTTAACATGTTTTGCACAGAATAGCCCCTGTTTCAAATGAAATTCCAGATTTAATCGTAAAACAGACATGCTTTCGAATTTTTGACTCTGAAATCTTTATAAGATACTTAATGAAGCAATGTTGACGTTTCAGCAAGTTTTACCAAACAATCTGCATGACTTTTATTCTAATTATACAAATGTCACACTGATTTTAAAAACGTTAAATCCTAAAATGATGAAACACATAGAAACAGGAGTTAGGAGAAGGAAGTGGCCCCTGAATAGCTAAGTACACAACATCAAGGTCGTTACCTTATTTTAATAATAGATACAGGCAGGATCCCTAACAAATTGTACACAAATAGGGGGCAGTTCCTAAGGGGATAAAGAATCAGAGAGAGGTGATAGCTAGGCAGTGCACATCATATAGTTTTAGGTTCAGTTTTCCAGGCAAGAAGAGCCCTTTAACAGACTCTCAAAGGCACTTAAAAAGAGAATCTTGCAAACTAAAACTAGTTTAGCCATAGGGATATCCATACATGCTGCAAAATAAGGATTAACAGTGGACAAAACAGAAGGATACACCAAGCAGAGGTCACAAAAGGCACCCACAAGTACATACAGTTTCAGATGAAGGTGCAGACCATGTGAGACATTAGAAGAAAGAGAGAGCATGCAGAAAACTCAAGTATAACTGATACAGGTCATGGATAATAAAGATTAAGGTAGTACCCTTTGAGCAGCAATAACCAAGAAAAAGACAAGCAGTATTAGAAGCTTGTAAGGACAGAGTCCAAAAGCAGGGCCTTCTCACTAATCTTGGAAGAAGATCAGAGAAGAGCAGTATGCAATGTGTATACCTGTGTGATGCTCTGTATGTAGGTGTAGTAGTAAGAAGCGTGTTCAATTGTGTCTGAACTTGTTTTTAATGATAAAAGGAAGACTGGTTTATATAGAAGTGAGGAAAGCCTTAGTTCTAATGGGTAAAAGAGCCAAAGAAGGCAAGGGAATATTGCTTCCCATAGTTAAAAAAGTCATTTTTGTACCCCTACCATAAATAGATTAATCAATCCAAAAGTTTTAGGGTGAAACAAATCCTAAACCAGCTGAGACCCATTCCCTTAACCCAAATAAAGTTCACAACTGGTTGTACAGACACAATCAGAATTCAAAAATCAATTAGTCTTCTTAACAAATTTCAATCAGCATCTAATTGGCACTTTGTCAATTAACAAAACTAACTTCCAATCACAAATTCAAACTGAGCCTAGTCGAAATCCCTTAAATCATGTCTAAATCAAACCATTCCAGTTCTTCAGCGTAGATAAGCTATGTGATCATTCTGCATAACAAAATAAGGGTCAAAACACAATGTCAAAGGTGAATACATTGTCGAGGTGAAACGGCCTCGGTCCGTCGTTTTGGAAGTTAGACTCGATTGGTATGCCAATAATTTTAAAATATTCGTAAGGTCCATTGGGTCCTGTCTATAAAATTTGAATTAAATCAGACCTCATTTTGGTAGGCATCGGAAGAAGGTTTCAGTTTTTATTGTCGATAAATATTAAAAAGAGATTTTCGAGCTCAGTTTTGGCGAATGAGCTCCGATTCGAAATTCGAAAGCGCCGTTGGGTTCGTATGATTATTTATGACTTTTGTGAACTTTCAAAAGTGTATTTTGAGGTTGTTCGGCTAGTTTCCGCTAAAATGCCGAAAGTTAAATAATTTGACCTTTTTCCAATTAATTTGCATATTGAGTTTTGGGAATCCGATTTGAGATCCGTCTTAGTAAGTATATTACATATATATTTGTATAACTTATATGCAAAAGTTGAAATTATTTCGAATATTGTAGGGTACCGCTTTAATTTTCGTCACGAAAAGAAAGGAAAAAAAGAAAAAAAAAAAAGAGAAAACGACAAAAGAAAGAAAGAAAGAAAATGACAACATGATGGGTGGTAGCTAAGATAGTACTTAGCCTAAAAAAAAAACTGAAACAGAACAAGATGAAAATGAGAAACAGAGAACGCTACAAGAAAAGAAATGTAGAAAAAATGAAAAAGGAAAGGAAAATGAGCCGGAAAAAGATAGAATTTTCACCCCGAAAGATTCAGGTAATGATGTTAATGCATTATTTGAGTTTATTACGTGTGTTTGAATATATTGACGGTAAAAATTTGGATATTAAACATCGTTTTTATAAGTTCAACTGATAGTTTAAAGGGTCAATTGGATCCCGATAGTGGAATTGATTATATATTCGTACTCAGTAAGGTATGGGCAACATATAAATATAACTTATTTGGGGTTTTGTTATGTGACCTTAAACCCTGTACATAGGCCTGGCCTGCGTAATGCGTATACGAATAGGGTATCAGGTTCCTAACCGGATTCCCCTAAGATGTGAGGAATGAAGCCTTTAGCCTAATTTGATATATTTTTCTACTTGTTGAATAGAGTGGGATCGTTTGGTAATGAAACCAAAGGATAAAGCGGTTGTTGATTAGCAATGCTAAATTTTAGAAGAGGTAAGTGTTCATATCCATTTATTTGGAGGCCCTTGGCCTTGTGGATATTCTACACGTGTTCCTTACGTGTGTAGCTGCCGATAGGCGTACTCATTACGCCTTAGCTTTGAATTTACATTGTATATTGTATGTTATGTCCTGTTGTTGGTATTGTATTAAAAATATGAGTATTGTACTTTGGCTGTGAGTTGACATATACTTCCCGGCAGTCTATGAGAGTCCCGCGCCGGTGAAGGGTTACCATTGCATCATATTGAGAGTAGGAGGATTCCGCCCTCGGAGTAGGAATATTCAGCTCTGTTGCATCATATTGAGGGTAGGAGGATTTCGCCTTTGGAGGAGGAGTATTCCGCTCCATTGCATCATATTGGTAGGAGGATTCCGCCCTCGGAGCAGGAGGATTCCGCTCCATTCATTTGGCACATGTGACCATTTGCATCATATTTCATTTTATTTCATTTCATTTCATTTCATACCATTGTGTAGACTTGTGGTACATAACTACTGTTCTGCTTATACGTGCATTGCTTATTTTTTGATATGTTTCTGGTCTCGTATTCCTGATTCCGGTTATTATCTGGCTCTGCCTTTTTATCATTTAAATAAGAGAAATTTGGTTTATATTTTTCTTCTCCCTGGCTAGCTATCCTATTCTTTAAGGTGGCTAGTTCCCCCCACTTATTGAGTCCTTTTGACTCACCCTTGTTTGTTTGTTTCTTGTCTATTTATTTCGTTTCGGCAGGTTCGCTCCAGGATTGAGTTCGCCACGTTGTGAAGGAGCGAAGACGACTTCAGTTGTCAGGGTGAGCCAGCTTTTATTCTGGATGACCACCAGTTTTATGTTTATTATTTCAGTTGCATTTTGCTTCCTTCAGGAGGTGTTTGTCTTCTTCTGTACTCTTAGATGTCTAGTCTGGATAGCCCTAAACCTAGTATGTTGGGTAGTCAGCTGTAATTTCTTTTGTACATATTAGAGGTATTAGTATGTCTTTTTTTTTTAAGTCTTGTCCTTATTTATGAATTGAATTATATTTATTTTCCTAATTTAATTGGTAAGGTTTCGCCCGACGGGTCAAGGGGAGGATGTCGGGTGCCCGCACGGCCTAACTGAATTTCAGGTCGTGTCAGTTGGTATCAAAGCCCGGTTTAGGATATCCAGACTAAGACAGTGTCTAGTAGAGTCTCGCTGATGAGTACGTAGACTTCCGTACTTATCTACGAGAGGTTATGATGGCATTTAGGAAGTTTCACTTCCTTCTTTTCTGATCTTGCGTCGGTCTAGGATGCAAAAGTATTTTCGTTAATTCGTTCGTGGTAATTGTGAACCCTCATGCGACGAATCAGCAAATGGTATGAGTTCAGGACGAAGTAGTCTAGCCTGGGGCTGGAGCTACTCAAGCCTCGAGAGTTGTGGATCGTGCGAGCGATCCAGTTGCGCAGGCCCCAGTTGTACGAGCTATCGATGGGCAAGGGAGCAGGGCCTTGTGGTTCCCTTGGCTCTCTATGATGCTTTTACGAGAATCTTGGCGACGCAGATGCCGTAAGAACCTATTATTCGCTAGACAGCTTATCAGGTTGCCGCAAATGGAGATGTTCGGACTTAGAGAGTTCTTGTTCCGGTTCCTGATGTTGCCCCAGTAAATTATGTTCCAGAGGCAGCATGTGTTGCGCCACCAATTGTTCCGGCTAGTTAGCCAGCCGAGGTAACCGTTCGGTCCGATTGTCCAAAGAGGTTGCATTATTTTACCCGGTTGAACCTTTCGGTATTCTCAGACAATGCATCAGATAATCCCTGTGTAATTTTTTTAAAATAAAATGATGTCAGCGTATCCTTCAGGATCTTGATTATATCGAGCGGTATGGTGTTGATTATTCTGCTTTCCAGTTTCAAGGGTCTAGGCTTGAAATGGTGGGCCTCTCTATCTTATTTGCTAACTTGGTTCGATTTTTCTTCTAGATTTGTGGAAAATTTCTTTTTGCGCAGCGAGCGAGATGAAAAGAGTCGCCAATTTAAGTAGATTAGACAGGGTAGCCAGTCCATTTGGGAATATGAGATTAAATTTTTCCAGGATGACTGGATATGCTCTATAGCTAGTCCATGATCCTTCCGAGAATGTGCAAAGATTTATTGGTAACCTTTCTCTTTCCTTGAGATCCCAGATAGCTCGAGAAATTGAGATTTTGACTTCATTTGATGTCGTTGTTGATATTGCTCAAAGGTATTAGGCATACCATAAGTTAGAGGGGGAAGAGTTAGAGCGGGAGAGTAAGAAATTCTGCGGCCCTGGTGGGCACCATGGTACCTCATTTGGAGGTAAGAGTTCTGATTATTTTGGGAGGTCACCTTCCAGGTTATCTCAGCTTGTGTCACGTTATTCTTAAAGTGCGCCAATAGTTCGTCAAGATCAGACCCAGTTTTTCTCTTTATAGCTTTCAACAATCTGTCCAGCTTTCATTTTCTGCGAAAAGGTTTGATCATTGTCATGAGTACTAGTTATCCTTTGAGGAGTTTTCCCTTACTCCGACAAGTAGGCAGTCGTCTTTTCTCTTGTCATCAGGCATCTGCACAATCGTAGGGGATTTTATTTAGATCTCAATCAGCCAGAGAAATGCCACCATCCAATAGAGGTCAAAAGCATGGTGATTGTGATTCCAATGGAAGTAATTATCAGGGTAGTGGCTCAGCTCAGCTGCAGAGGCAGTTCTATGAACTGCTAGTCTGGCAGGATGCTGAGGTATCCGATGTAGATTTGATTCTTCCGATCGATCTAGAAATGGTTTGTCATATCATGTTTGCATGGTTTCTTTTGAATGTCGTTTTGATTAAGAATTGGTTGCGGTAGAGGGGCGAGCTTCTACTATGATTTATTCCTGGAATTTGTGAGACCCTACTAATTTATCTGCTCTAAATATGAGAAATTTGACGGTGAGTGTCGCTATTGTCTGCCTGGCATCTTGTCGTCCCACATTCTATTATTATATCAAATTAGTTTACCTCTATTCTTGGAAATTCCGTGTTGGTTGGATTATGGGATTCTAGTTCATCACCATAAGGAAGCGTCATGGTTTCTTCCGGTGTAAAGTGGTTAGTAAGTAATATTCAATCTACGTGTCTCCTCTTGGTTTGAAATGCTAGTAAAGTCATGTTATCACATGAGCTTATCTAGGTTATAAAAGGGTTTTTAGTAAATTGTCAGAGTTTCCTTTTTATAGGGAGGTTAAATTGGCATAGATATTGTTCTATAAAGCTCATTTAATATCTTTATTAAATTACAATTCTTTGGCTAGCCTGACTTGGAAGTAGTCTAACTCTGGTAGCCGAGCAATAAGAATATTAGCTTCATGAAGCTCTAATTATTTCTATCCTCGGTCAATTTTTATTTCTTCTTCGTCCAGCACTAGTGAGCTTGGGCGTTTGGTAGCCACTTGTGATGTTCCTCTGTAGAGCCAGAGTACGTGTTATTGTAGCCGGATAAGCATATTATTGTTTTTCAAGGCTTCTAAGGGTAATAGAAGTACCATCCATCAGGCGGTGGTGTTTACAGCAAAGGTATGGAGTTGTGACCCATCCCCGCACAGCTGCAACTCTCGAGTCACAACTCCATACCTTTGGTGTTTGGCAACTCGAAAGAATAGTTGGTAGCTTAGGTCTGCCTACGTTTAACCTTTAGCTAAATCTTCTTTAGTCCAGCAGACTGTGCGGGGATTGGTATTCATATTCAAATAGCTGCATGAGTTTGTGCTTTAAGTGGAGGAGTCTTTCTCCAAATACTGAATGGTGATACTAAATCTCAAAGGCGTTGATACCACTTTTGTCATGACCCAACCTAGGACCACGACAGAAACCTACAATGAGTGTCGATCATTGCTAAACCCACTAATAATCTATTAATGATGGAGAGAAGCTGGCAACCTAATCATATATACGCACCTATCTGCTGAAAGCATAAAGTCTGGAAAGATGACACGACTTTAACTTGCTGGCAATTAGAACACTGAGCCACAAATTCTGCTATGTCACACTTCATTCCGTCCCACCAATAAATCTGCTTAAGATCATGGTACATCTTAATCGAACCTGGATGAACAATGTATTTGGAATAATGTGCCTCTATCATAATCTGTCCACGTAAATCTGCAACATCAGGAATACAAAGTCTATCTTTATACATGAAAACGCCGTCAGTAGTAACCCTGTATGGTGACTCCGGTTTTCTTCTGGCTATTTGTCTGTATTCAACTAGAATTGGATCCTCATACTGCCGTTGTTTTACTTCATGGAAAATTTAGAGTTAAAGGTCTAGTGCAGCTTATCGTCCATCTATCATTGGCATATCTCCTTCACACTTCAACTCTTTGAGAAGTTACTTTAGTGTTATAAGTACATATGTAATCAACTTTGTTGCTGGTATTCTGCCTCAGCTCATGGTCAAACCCCATGTCTCTTTTATTTTCACTTTTTTCAAGTAATAATATTTCCAATTTAAAGACAATACCCTGAAGTAGATGTTCAGTCTGAAGATCATTCTTGGTCTACATCATACTATCCAGTAGTATTTACATGATCCTTATCCTTATATGATAGACCCTGTTCAGATAAACCTTTGACATACATTAGCATGTGAGTAACTACATTCCCACAAGGAGCTTGCGGAACAATACTAACATCAACTGAGATGTTGCATAGTACGTTCATAAAAATAATATAGCTTGCATCAAATCTTCTATAGTGTGTAGTGACAAGGTACTTCAAAAGCTTCCCCTATTGCATCAAGCGTGAGTTAATTCTTAGTTCCATCGACCTGTTCTATATCGAAAGGTATATTGAAGAAGTGATTATCGGCTGAATCATGTTAATTCATCCAGAGTTCCGTGTATCTTTACTTCGAAAATGTAGAACTCTCTTCTCGTAATCGAGGAAGGATCAACTTAGTCAGAATAAGCTGTGCAATGGTATTATCATATTATGCAGATATATTTTATTCCAAAAGTACAATATGCGCATTATAATTCTGATCTTGTAATCAGAAAATAATGCCCGTGGAGTAGTTCATGAAGGTGGTGCAAGTTCTCTTGTTATCTGTGCGAATTTTTCTTCAGACTTAGGCTCGTTCGAGGACGAACGAGAGTATAAGTGGAGGAGAATGAAGCGACCTCGATCAGTCGTTTCAGAAGTTAGGACTCCGATTGGCGTGCCAATAATTTTAAAATATTCTCAAGGTTCATTAGGACCTGTATGTAAAATTTGAATTAAATCAGACCTCGTTTGGTAGCCATCGGAAGAAGGTTTCAGTTTTTATTGTTGATAAATATTAAAAAGAGAATTTCGAGCTCGGTTTTGGTGAATGAGCTCCGATTCAAAATCTGAAAGCGCCGTTGGGTTCGTATGATTATTTATGACTTTTGTGAACTTTCGAAAGTGAATTTGGAGGTTGTTCGGCTAGTTTCCGCTAAAATACCGAAAGTTAAATAATTTGACCTTTTTCCAATTAATTTACATATTGAGTTTTGGAAATCCGATTTGAGATCCTCCTTAGCAAGTGTATTTACATATATTTTGTATAACTTGTACGCAAAAGTTGGAATTATTTCGAATATCGTAGGGTACCGATTTAATTTTCGTCACGAAAAAAAAGAAAAAGAGAAAACGGTAAAAGAAAGAAAGAAAGAAAATGACAACATGATAGGCGGTGGCTAAGATAGTACTTAGCCTAAAAAAAAAACGAAACAGAACAAGTTCAAAATGAGAAACAGAGAACGCTATAAGAAAAGAAATGTACAAAAAATGAAAAAGGAAAGGAAAAGGAGCCGGAAAAAGATAGAATTTTCACGCCGAAACATTCAGGTAATGATGTTAATGCATTATTTGAGTTTATTACGTGTGTTTGAATATATTTTGACGGTAAAAATTTGGATATTAGACATCGTTTTTATAAGTTCAACTGATAGTTTAAAGGGTCAATTGGACCCCGATAGTGGAATTGATTATATATTCGTACTCGGTAAGTTATGGGCAACATATAAATGTAATTTATTTGGGGTTTGGTTATGTGACCTTAAACCCTGTACATAGGCCTGGCCTGCGTAATGCGTATACCAATAGGGTATCAGGTTCCTAACCGGATTGCCCTAAGATGTGAGGAATGAAGCCTTTAGCCTAATTTGATATATTTTTCTGCTTATTGAATAGAGTGGGATCGTTTGGCAATGAAACCAAAGGATAAATCGGTTGTTGATTAGCAATGCTAAATTTTAGAAGAGGTAAGTGTTTATATCCATTTCTTTAGAGGCCCTTGGCTTTGTGGATATTCTACCACGTGTTCCTTACGTGTTTAGCTACCGTTAGGCGTACTCATTATGCATTAGCTTTGAATTTACATTGTATATTGTATGTTATGTCCTGTTGTTGGTATTGTATTGAGAATCTGAGTATTGTACTCTGGCTGTGAGTTGACATATATTTCCCCGCAGTCGATGAGAGTCCTGCACCGGTGAAGGGTTACCATTGCATTATATTGAGGGTAGGCTCCATTGCATCATATTGAGGGTAGGAGGATTCCGCCCTCAGAGTAGGAGTATTCCGCTCCATTGCATCATATTGAGGGTAGGAGGATTCCGCCCTCAGAGCAGGAGGATTCCGCTCCATTCATTTGCCACATGTGACCATTTGCATCATATTTCATTTCATTTCATTTCATCTCATTTTATTTCATTTCATTTCATACTATTGTGTAGACTTGTGGTACATAACTACTGTTCTGCTTATACGTGCATTGCTTATTTGTTGATATGTTTCTGGCTCATATTCCTGATTGAATTTATGGTTTCATACGTGTTTCCGGTTATTATCTGGCTCTGCCTTTTTATAATTTAAATAAGAGGAATTTGGTTTATATGTTTCTTCTCCCTAGCTAGCTATCATATTCTTTGAGGTGGCTAGTCTGCCCCACTTATTGAGTCCTTTTGACTTACCCTTGTTTGTTTGTTTCTTGTCTATCTATTTCGTTTCGGTTGGTTCGCTCCAGGATTGAGTTTTCCACGTTATGAAGGAGCGAAGACGACTTCAGCTGTCAGGGTGAGCCAGCTTTTATTCCGAATGGCCACCAGTTTTATGTTTATTATTTCAGTTGCATTTTGCTCCCTTCATGAGGTATTTGTCTTCTTCTATACTCTTAGATGTCTAGTCTGGATAGCCCTAAACCTAGTATGTTGGACAGTCAGCTGTAATTTCTTTTGTACATCTTAGAGGTATCAGTATGTCTGTTTTTCTAAACTCTTGTCCTTATTTATTAATTGAATTATATTTATTTCATTTAATTGGTAAGGGTTCGCCCGACGGGTCTAGGGGAGGATGTCGGGTGCCCGCACGGCCTAACCGAATTTTGGGTCGTGTCACGAGGGTGTTAGGCTACATCTTCAGTAATGGTGATAAAGAACAATAGGACACGAGAATGTCCATTTCAGTGCATACAAACAAATTAAGAACAAGGTTTCACCTAACCTAATGAATTAAAAGTAAGAATACTAATCATACAGTCCCTCACTTTAATTAATTAACTGATAATAATTAAACAATGTTACACATAGATGAAACTAAGCAAACGCAGGCATAAGTACCACTGTTGAAACAGTGAAACCAAGCAAGATTGACAATTTTACGCTAATTAATCAACAACCAATCATGTTAACATACCAAAGAATAGGAAAGTTTAGGCACAGGCATAGCATATAGAGGAAAGTAAATTAGGAGTTAGGCTTACCTGTTATCGAATCCGAATCGGGTTAAATCGACCGATCGCGAATCGGCTTCGCGTGAAGGGTTTCTTACCCTTTTTCAAATGATAACAGCGTTCAAAATACCCTAGACCCCGTCGGAGATGTTTTCCCGGCGATAATGACTCAGTCGACAAGGGTCAAGAATCGACCTTGTCCAAATGTGGTCGAAAGTACATGGGTTTTGTAGTGATTGAAGAAGGGAGTACGATGGTACCACTTTCCCCAAATTTGGCCGGCCAAGTCGACCTGAGAATCGATCAACAGTGGTGGTGTTGCATTTCGTCAAAGAGAGAGAACAGGGAGTGATTATCGGGGGTGGGTGAGAGAAATGAAAGGGCTGATGGCGGTTTTGGGGAGTAGGATAGGAGATTTGATCTCAGCCGTCGGATGGCACACATGGATGGCTGAGATCGATCCACGTAAGCGCTGAAGTGTAAAAATGTGTGATGATGTGTATAAACGTGAGGTATAATGTGTATATATGTATTTATGTATATATGGTGTATAAATAGTGTATATTAGGCATAATTTAACATAAAATAGGTATAAAAGTTGTATAAAATGGGTATATAATCTAGGAAAATTATGGGATTAATTTAGAGCATTAAAATGAGTAGGGGCATATGAAAGTGTAATTTTGGGGTTTAAAATGACGGGGGTAATTTTATCAAAAATAAAGGTAATTGCATAATTTTAAAAGGAAGCGCACATCTTGTAAAAATGGCTATGGTTTAAGATGATGCTTTCGAAAATGGCCTTGATTGTCAGGCTATTACGAGAAGATAATTTGAAAGAACATACGGGGCAAGAATAAATGCACAATTGTGTGTGAAATTAGAAAAATGTTGCTTTAAAAACAGGAGGGACAAAATTGGGTGTCAACAAGTATCCCTTAATTATATCTGAGTAAAGGATCTTGTTAATTTTGTCTTGATCTAGAGAATTCTATCTTAGGATTAACTGTTTTGCTCTAACTTTCTTGGTAAGTGCCTTTGCCATTCTATTGCTTGTTGTGTTCATACTTTTCTATCCATGAGCGTCACTTGTTCGAGTATGCTTTTAGTTTGTTTGGCATTGTCTAATTTTGCTCCTTATATGTATTTCTACTATTTCGCCTTGAATTGTAAGTCATCTTCCTCAATATGCCCTTGCCTCAGTTTTCTGCTATAAGATTTCCACGATTGACCATGCAGTTCCTTAAATATCCTTTTTCGAATCAGCATAGCCTGGCATTTACTCGTCGTTTTGGACTGTTCTCTCGCATCGCAGTCGCAGATTCAATGGAATTAAAATGATTTGGCGGAAAGCGAATGATGCATACTCAAAAATGAAAAGTAGAAAATGCATTTATTATTGGACTCGAGAAGCAGTCTTCGAATGGAAATGATATTGCTGCAAAGTTGGAAAATAAAGAAAATAAAAGCTAACGACTCGGAGTCATGTTTTAGTAAAGAAAACAACTAATACCCCAGCTCCACTAAGGTTCTCGGCATGCTCAGAATGTGGTGCAGGTTAAGTTGTTCGGCATAACTCCAATTCCAGCCTTTTGGATATTCAGGGCCTCAGTATACTTTTTAGGAACTGCATCATATTCTTCCATGAATAGCTCCTTTAGACCGGCCAGCTCATCTTCCACAGCATGAACACCTTTGGCAAGTCCTTCTCTCTCGAGGGTTTTCATGTAGCTTGAAAGGATGGATGCCTATTTTAGAGGTCGGATAAACTGCTATAGTGAATGATAACCTCTCGTATCCAAGATGTATCCCATGCCAAACTTGTATTTATCAAACGGTGTTTTTACTTTTACGATTGTACCTTCCAGATTGCATTCTTTGCCGAAGTCAATCATATTCACCTTCTCATCTCCATGATTAGGTAGTGGGTTATAGTGTACATTTGGCGTCTTCAAATGAATGACCTTTTCATCTATTAGGTCTTGATTTTATCTCTCATGCAAAACATTTCTCTTTCTCATGCCCCGGTCTACTTGAGTGGTATGCACACCTTTTGCTGTAATCAAAGTATGGTGAAGGATTGTCTGGCACCTTTTAAGGTATTGGGACAATAAGCCTGACAGCTTTCAATCTCTCGAACAATTGGGTGCAGGATTCAGCTAATGCAGTGTAGTTTCTTTTGGGCCTTTGGTTTGCATCAGAGCGAGGCCTAGGAGGGTATGGTGATGCATTTTGGTAGTTGGGTTGAGTATTTTGCTGGTATGATGGACGGCTTGGTACTGGGGTGTGGAATATAGGTTGAGTGGGCTGAGTGTTGTAAATGGAATTTTCAGATGGTATGTGGGGGTAGGGTAGAATGGCGGCGGTGTTTGATAATAGTGGTTGAAAGCAGGGTCTTGAAAGGTTGCAACAAAAGAGACTTCATCTTTCTTCTTTTTGGAGAGACTCACGTTTCTAGCCTAGATAGACTTATTAGCAGCTTGTAGTGCAGCTAAGCTAATAATCCTTCCACTTTTTAACCCTTCTTCTACGTCGTCTCCCATCAACACTACATTTGCAAACTTTTGGTTCTTCATATGTAACAACTTGTCATAATAGACATCCTCTTGAATGTGAATGAATATGTTTAGCTATTTCTTTCTCATTCATAGCAGGTTGCACATTGGCAGCTTCTGCTCTCCACCTAGTAGCATATTCACTGAACGTCTCTGTGGGTTTCTTTTTCAATATTACTAAATCGAAGCGATCTGGTATCATTTTGGTATTGTACCCAAATGTTTCTATAAAGTCTGCTGCCATATTTTTCCAACCGAGCCATGTGCCTGGTTTTTGTTTAGAAAACCAACTTAAAGCATCTCCAGTCAAGCTTTGGCTGAATAGCTTTACACGTACTTTCTCGTCTTCCCCTGCTCCAATCAACTTGCCACAATATATTCTCAGATGAGCCATAGGGTCTCTAGTGCCATCGAGCAGGTCGAACTTTGGTATCTTGTACCCATCAGGTAATTTCAAAGTGGGATAGATACATAGATCTTTATAAGCTAGGCCCTTAATGGTTTTTCCCAACTCAAGCTTTTTAAAGGCTGCCTTCAGCTTACGAACTTTCTCTTTATCCAATCATCATCGGGTTCATACTCTGCCCATTCATAGTTTTCATGGTCTTTGACAGGCGAAGTGAGTTGTTTGGTTTCAGCAGTGAAAATGGGATTGTAAGGTAGAGGTAAGTTTGTATTTGGGTAAGTAGGATGTGCAGGGAGTGATGCTTGATTAGTAGTTGGTGGTGCTTGATAGGTGTTGGATAGGATTGCAAGGTAAGTATCAGTTGGTGCTGTTTGGTAGGTAGCTGGTGGTGCTGTTTGGTAGGTAGCAGGTGGTGCTGTTTGTTATGTGGATGGTGGTGCTGTTTGGTAAACAACAGGGGGGATAATTTGGGTGTATAAAGTCCTTTCCATTAGAGCGGGCTGACCCTCTTAGATCGACTGGTTCCCTTGAATGGACGGAGTTAACGACAGGTAAACTAGCCATTGTCAATTTTTTCTCTTCAAGTTCTTTAATTCTTTGCTCTAAAGTAGCAGCACGTTCATCATACCAAACTGGGGAAAGCTTGCGTGGTGTATCACTAGTCCCAATGTTATCGTCACTTAGAGCAGTATTATTCAACTCAGACATAATGTTTCGTTTTTCTCTTCTTCTAGTTTGTGAGGGGGGAGGAGTTGTAATATGGCCTTTTGCTCTCGTTTGGTACTGATGCTCGGCCACAATGCACAAGTCAACCTCGGGAGTGGGAGTACAACTTTCACATGAAACAACAACTCAGTGTTGAGATAATAATTCTCATATGCAAAATATTTCATGTTTTATAATGCAAGGGACCTCTTTTGTGCCGAGGTAGACCTAACGAGAGTAACACATATGATATGCATGATAGGCGTCATTTGATGATGCTTTTTGGATGAAGTTAGCTAGTGGACTTTAACATGCCAAGGATGTTAAGCTTTCCTAAGTTTGAGTATGGTATTTAAAATTGAACGAGTATCATGCGTCATCCCATTTATTCTCATAACCCAAAATGAACGAAAAATAATTTTATAAAATTGATTTTGTTGTATAAATGTAGAAAAAACAATATTTTTTTTAGGTAAATAGAAATAAATAATTGATTTTATTATATAAGTCTTCGTGACTTGTGACAACCTCCAATAAAAATAAATAATTGGATGATCCACATTTTTTAGAACAAATGGTCTACATTAGACACGTTCAATTTTAAATAAATGCACACGTAGCACATTTACGTCCCTTAGGGTTGGAAACCCGTTTGGTTCGTTCAAATATGGTGAACTAGTAGACTTGGACACGAGCCGAAGTCAAAATTTTATCTAAATATGACATGATGCATGGTTCCTAGACAAGAGTCTCCACCAAGAGTTGGCTTGACCAGACAAGGTTCTTCCAAATGGATAATTTGGAAGTGGAAAGTGCACAAACTGCCAACAGCTTCGCTAGTTGTCTAATTTTGCACATCTTTCCTAATGGGTATTTTAGTAGTGGAACGACCGTGAGTTTCATACAATCGCTCTTGTGTGTGAAAGTATGAATTTTTCAGAAATGGAGGAATGTATGAACGGAAAGATAATTACATATAATAAACATATAAATAACAATTAAAGGATTAGCCAAAATAAAATAATTATCAAAGAAAAAAAACAAAGAAAAAGCGTTAGTTCAATAAAAATAATAAAAGCAATAAATTAAACCCAATCATAAAAATTGTAATGGTTAGAACATAAAATCCCCAGCAGAGTCGCCACTCTATCGCACCCCACTTAAAGTGGTTTTCGACTTGGGGTAACTCGTTTGGAGTTAGAGTTTTGGAGTCGCCACCTGATAAATTTTCTAGGCGTATTAGGTCACCTATTTATATCTTATTAAATTTAAAGGAATAACTTCGGGTTGGTCTACTAATCAAAGATTCGGGTAAGTGTTCAAGTTAACCTTGAAGGAAGGGGTAAGGCACCTCCGAAGTTCCACAAATGTGGGTCCCGGCCGATTTCTAAATTGGGTTTAGATATGCAATTTTAATAAAAATTAAATAACCAAATAAAGAAAGACATGGCATGTAAACTTTTTAAAATATATATGAAAGGAACAGCATCTAAAGGAATATTTAATTCAAGACCAGTTTCGCAATTTCAGCTTAAAATAAAGTCTAATCTTCAAAGAGGTCAAAATATCAATAAGTCTCTCATGTTGGGATACTAATGCAAAAACTTGAATTTTAGGCAAAATAGGCCAAAAAAAATTCACCGCATGCCCTCCATAAGGAGTGGTTTTGCACAATTGCCCACGCTAAGGAATGTTTTAGAAAAAATGCGCTTATTTAGTCCGGAGCCAAGACTTCAAGGAAATTTTTTTGTAAGTCTTGGCAATTGGCTATACTTCAAGGGCAAGTGCGGTTTTGCCAATATCTCAAGTTATATAGCGAGAATGCAGGGAAGACTGGAAGGGGCAAGTCTTGCAATTGCCAAGACTTACGACGAAGTGCGGCAAGTGTTGCCTTTTGCCAAAACTTGTCGTTCAAGTGTTGGCAAATCGAGTAGGGGTCAAAGGCAAGTCTTGCCTTTTTGCCAAGACTTACGACGAAGTACGGAAAGTGTTGCCTTTTGCCAACACTTGTCGTGCAAGTGTTGGCAAATCGAGCAGGGGTCAAAGGCAAGTCTTGCCTTTTTGCCAAGACTTACGGCCAAGTGCGGCAAGTATTGCCTATTACCAAAACTTGAAGGGATAAGTGTTGAAAAGTGGAAAAATATAAAGGCAATTCTTGGCCCCGGATTTTTTTCATTAAAACTTAACGAGGGCATTTTTGCAAACCATCTGTTAGTGCGGGCAAACAGGTAAACATTTCTTCCCGTGTCATATTTTTGCAAATTAGCCCAAAACGGGCAGATTGAATAAAAGCAGTTTAATTTAATTTGAAAAAATAGACATGATAATAGTCATATCGCATATATAACCATTAATTGTGAAATCAAACAAATACAACTAATTAACCAATTTAGAGGATTAACCCTAGGTTTATTTATTCTGTTCAGATTAGAACCCAGCTTTTATCGGAGAAGATAGTTTTAGAATCCACTATCATTTATAGCTTGAGTAATTTCCATCATATCCGAAGGGCTTAATTCACTTTAACCTCCATACCCTCTGTAAGTATATAATTAAAATGCTTCCTAATATATTAAATGTCCTAAAGGTTTTACTAACGTCTCATCTTAAAGTCACGGAGGCCGTTGGGACAACTAATTAAAATGTAAAATATCTAGACTCCTTAAATGTGGTTAAATGCCTTGATTCTAGACTCCACTAGGCGTCAAACAAGAAATACGGTCATGCAAATATCACATAAGTTTAAACAAAATAAATAAGTGCAAATTTTAAACTTTTAAGAAAGAAAGTAGGCCTCCAAATTGGAACAATAGGCTGGTTATGATTAAAAAAGACCAAGGTTACGCCTGTAATTAACTAGTTACGTTCAGAATTTCATATTTACAGAAATAGTCTAAATTTCAAATAAACATGCAATTTTAGCCTTTTGCAAAAAATAGCTTAGTTTCCAAGTTTCACAAAGAATTGCAAAAACAGTCTACTAAACAGCATTAATTTCCATTTTTAGCCGTTGTCAACAAAAAAAGTGTACTCTGTTACATTTTCAGAATGTATAATTTGCAGAAATAAGCTAACCTTCAATAAAGATTATAATTTTAGCCACCTTATGATATTACGTGTAACCTGTTACATTTTCATAAACAAATACTTTGCAAAAAATAGTCTATTTTCAATGTCACGTTTCAGTTGTAGACTTGCAGTAATATCATTTCAAAAATTGCATAAATAAGCCATTTTTAAATCTGCCTTACGATATTAACCTTTTTCAAAAATAGTTTAATTCCAGCATATCAAAGTTGCACAAACGGTCTAAATTAACATCAAATTTTCAGATTGAAACCTATAAGGACACTGCCACAATGTTCAGTTTTGACATTTGCACAAATAAGCTAGTTTTCAACATGCATTATGCTTTTCGCCCTTGCACACATAAACACTAAAGAGTAGGGTTAGAAATGGCCCCTTCGTAGCCAATTTAACTTCACTTAGCAGTTTACGATCTGCTGCACCTGTCCTACATGCTAACTTGCACCTTATGGTGCTATACCATACATGTCAAAGTGGAATCCTAACAAATACATAAATGGGTCTACGGGAAGATAAGAGAAGAAAGGAAAGTGCCATGCGTGCACGTTTTCAAATGTCCAGCTTACTACACAAGCATTAATCCATGATGCAAAAATTCTTTTCTCAACCTGCATATAGGTATAGCTAATAGTATAGTCATTTTAAGGTTATCCGGCCCTGCAAACAAAGGTTAATGGTTGGCCTAACAAGGGCCCAAGCAGTCATGACAAGTTATGCAAATAGGAGCAGATCCAGGGTACAAATGTAGTATTATTGCAACATGTTTCAGTGATTATTCATTCAGTATAGGATGTTTACCTTAGGAGCTTTAAAAATATAAGAATCTAGGATATCAGTATGGGTGCCAAGGCAACAAGCAACAACAAAAATAACCAAGGTCTGCCTCAAGCTTTTCAGCAGGCAGAGAAAGAGCTCCAATGACAAAATTTCAGAGAAGATGAAGAGGGCACAACGTGTTTTTCTTTTAGAGAAATAAAGAGAAGAAAGGTGTAAAAACTTAAACGTAGAGAGGGGTCTTGAAAGGTGTATTCAGAGTATCCCAAAGTGTGCATGAATAGGGGAGTATTTATAGTGTAGAGAAAAGGCTGGTTTTAGTCCAAGTTATATGGAAAATTGACTAAACAAGGCAAAGAGATTATACTTGTCAATCATATTTTAATCCTAACAACTATAATACTAAATAAGTCTGTCTACCTAATTTAAAAAGGTTACAGCCTATCAATCATCCCCAATCATGTTGTCAACTAATTTTAAAGAGGGAAAATTGTGGTATAACTTCTTTCCTAAAATAAGCTAACCATTTGATTTGGCAATCAGAAAGATACTTTTCCTTTCTTAAAAAAAATAGATATACAAGAATGTGACTATGTTTACAGCTAGGTACGAATGCATGCATATACATGGAAATAATGAAATTTAAGAGAGTGGGAAATATAACAGAACTGCAGAAATAGGTCTTTTCTATATGGCGTTTTCAAGACTCCAAGTCAGTGTGTATATAAACTAGGTTGAACAAAGTTTTCAACAGCGCATTTACCAAATGGGCAAACATTTCTCGACTCAATTAAACTATGGATTAACATGTAATAATAAACATGAATTATCGAATACAGAGCCATGATTTTAATCATTTGACAACGACACAAAAATGACTTTAGGAGTAAACACTAATCGAAACTAGTATGTTCAACACAAGAAATGAAAATAGGCATAACTTGTTACTTAACAGATG
This sequence comes from Petunia x hybrida, assembly GCA_037355625.1. Taxonomy (NCBI): domain Eukaryota; kingdom Viridiplantae; phylum Streptophyta; class Magnoliopsida; order Solanales; family Solanaceae; genus Petunia; species Petunia x hybrida. Next base: position 4,910,135 of record JBBBVM010000018.1, on the reverse strand, counting down.
TTTATTTTTTAAAGTTTCGAACAAAGGGAACCAAGATCAAACTAGTGCTAACAAAAATATGCACAGGTTGAAACAAACATGATTTTCGCACGTAATTAGAAGTAAGGATAATAATGGAAGTGTGTTACCTATTTATGCTTCCCGGTCGGGTTAAGCTGGAACAGGGTCGTTTCTGCTTGATTCATGGAGATACCAATTCGGATCTCTCATTCTTTTCCTTGTGTGTGTAAGATACACTTTGATTTTGTCTCGTATTTGCCGGATTCGAAGTGATTTGTGCCCAAATTATTTTTTCCTTTTTGGTCGTGTGATAGAGGAGAGAGAGAGATATTTGTTTTCCCAGTGAAAACGGGACTAGAGAGAGAGAGAGGGGAGAAATCTCTGGCTTTAAAGGCGGATCTTGATGGAGTTTTGGTAGAGAGAGGTTGAGATGTGGGTGCACCTGGATGGAATCAAGGTATAGGGGGAGAGATGGAGTTTAGGGGGCGGTGGATGATAAGGTTGAGGAAGTGAGGGGGAAATGATTTTAAGGTTTAGGGTGTGGGGGTGTGATTGTAATATTAAAAAGGTAAGAAATAGTGTGAGTCGCTGGATGAAGAGCTTGAACGGCTTCGATTGCACCACGTAGGCGCGTGTGGGTAAGTGTATAAGTTGTATGTGTGAGTGTATATGCTGATGTATAAGGATACAAACCATTATTTATGCTTTGAATGGTTGTACCACATGCTCGGATAGATTGTACACACGCTTAAATAAGTTGTAAGGGTACAAACCATTATTTATGCTTTATATTGTTGTACCACACGCTCGGATAGATTGTACACACGCTTAAATAAGTTGTACATGTGTCATGAGTGTGTCTTAGTAAGGTGTAAGCTTAGGTGGAGCTTATGTGGGGTGTATATGGACAAAATGTGATGACGGGGACTTTGTGTAGTAGAACTGTAGTTGTAAATTAGCAGCTTGGCGAGTATTTAATTAAAATACTTACAAATATAAATAATTAATATAAAAATAGAAAAAATTATAAACTATTATAAATAAACGTATTTAATCACAGATAAATATAGATTAGCTCAAATAATACTGACTAAATAAAAATAGCCACATATAATTATTTAAATGAGGTTGTAATGCATTAAATTACACAAATAGTATACGTATTTTAAAAATAGCCTAAATGATGCAATATAGCCACAATCAAGTACATATAATACAAATAGAGGATTAATAATAGTATTACGCACGTAAATGCGGGTTATCTAATGCAACTTTATTAAAAAATAATATTACGCATTTTAATTAAATATACCCAAGTTGCGAAAAACTGAGGGACAAAATTGGTTGTCAACAGCTGCCCCTCTTGGCCCGAGGATGATGAAAGAGTTTTCTGGCAAAGATAGTTGACGTAGTAGCCAATTTCGTCACGATGGAGAGAATGACTTATAACCTGTGTGAAAGGGTTTATAACGCATCACTAAAGATTTCAGGCACATTTAGGAGTGGGAATAGGAATTTTATGATAAGAAATGGGAGGGGTGTGAAAACTTTATCCGGGAATCTCTCTCAATCACCCCTTTTGAACTTTGTAAAGGATGTCTCATTCCAATTATCATGCCAAGATATCTGCTTGCTTGGATTCTGCTTGTATTGCTTTCCACTTTGTCTGTATCTCAACTAACATAGGCTTAAGTTGTCTTTTCATTGACGAGTATCAGAGTTCCTTGCTCAATGTTGTCTTGTCTTATGCTTGTTGGATTGATGTCTCACCGACATAGGTAAACCATGTACCTTTCAAATGCTATGCCCACCAACGGGGACCTTACCCTGCTGAACTATGCCCACAAATGCGGGCCCTACTCTGCTGTAAATTGTTGAACTATGCCCACAAACGCGAATCCAACCCTGTTGTCATGTTCACAAACGCGAACCCTATATATCCACCGACGCAGATTCTATGCTTCTTTAAATGATGTCATGTCCACAAACGCAAACCCTATATATCCATCGATGCGGATTCTATGCTTGTCCAATGATGTCATGTCCACAAATGTGAACCCTATATATCCACTGACATGGATCATATGCTTCTCAAATGATGTCATGTCCACAAACGCGAACCCTATATATCCACCGGCATGGATTCTATGCTTCTCAAATTGATTTCATGTCCACAAACGCGGACCTTATATATCCACCGACGCGGATTCTATGCTTGTCTAATGATGTCATGTCCACAAACGCAGACCCTATATATCCGCCGACGCAGATTCTATACTTCTGTCAATCTGATAAATATTGCTATGTAAAAGTTGTTAGGTATACTCGGTACCTGTGTAAAGCTGCAATCAAAAAAAATTTGCGAGTCTTTTTGGGGGAGGTTGACTTGCGCATTAGTTGCACTTTGCTTTGTTGCCGCGTCCTGCGTGCTTGTCTTCTTGAGATATCTCTTTTTTCGAGTGATGAACCTTATTCGAGTTGTGAGCAAAAAGGGATAACAAAAAAAATATGCATGTGTTTTGAGAAAAAATAATGTTTAAAGAGTAATGCAAATTTGTTCCATTGAATCATAGACTGCGGCGTGCTGTTTGGACATAATCTCCTCTATATCCATTTGCTGCTCAAAGATCCTCAATTTTGAAATTTTGAGGAAAGCTCAAAATTTATGCCCCAGTGTGCTGCTTGTATTTTCCTTGAATTTTTGAGGTCCCTCAAAAATCTGCCTCAGTGTGTTGTGATGTATTCTTTGAATTTTTTGAGTTTTGAATTTTTTGAGGGAAACTCAAAAAATTCTGCCCCAGTGTCCAATAAGATTCTCTTATGATATGACCGTGCCTTGAGTAGGCTGCCTACGTATCCCTTCTTCGGAATAAGGTCGCTATGTAGTTCAAATCCAGTAAAGATGAATGTTGCTTGATTTGTAGTATCCCTTGATTGTATTTGAGTAAAGGATCTTGTTAATTTTGTCTTGATCTAGAGAATTCTATCTTAGGATCAACTGTCTTGCTCTAACTTTCTTGGTAAGTGCCTTTGCCCTTTTATTGCTTGTTGTGTATATACTTTGCTATCCATGAGTGTCACTTATTTTTAGTCTGTTTGGGATTGTCTAATTCTGCTCCTTATATGTATTTCTACTATTTCGCCTTGAATTGTAAGTCATCTTCCTCAATATGCTTTTGCCTCAGTTGTCTGCTATAAGATTTCCATGATTGACCATGAAGTTCGTTAAATATCCTTTTTTGAATCATCATAGCTTGGCATGCACTCGTCGTTTTGGACTGTTCTCTCGCATCGCAGTCGTAGATTCAATGGAATTAAAATGATTTGGCAGAAAGCGAATAATGCATACTCAAAAATGAAAAGTAGAAAATGCATTTATTAATAGACTCGAGAAGCAGTCTTCGAATGGAAATGATGATGCAACAAAGTTGGAAAATAAAGAAAACAAAAGCTAACGACTCGGAGTCGTGTTTTATTTAAGAAAAAAATTAATGCCCCAGCTCCACTAAGGTTCTCGACATGTTAAGAAAGTGCTGCAGGTTCAGTTGTTCGGCATAACTCCTGTTTCCGCCTTTTAGATGTTCAGGGCCTCAGTATGCTTTTTGGGAACTGCATCATATTCTTCCATGAATAGCTCCTTTAGACCTGCCAGCTCATCTTCCATAGCATGAACACCTTTGGCAAGTTCTTCTCCCTCGAGAGTTGGCATGAAGCTTGAAAAGATGGATGCTTGTTTCAGCGTTGGGATAAACTGCTCTAGTGAATGATAACCTCTTGTATCCTTTGTAGTACTTTTTCCTTTGCATACCAAGATGTATCCCATGCCAAACTTGTATTCATCAAACAATATTTTTTCTTTTACGATTGTACGTTCCAGATTGCATTCTTTGCCGAAGTCAATCATATTCACCTTTCCATCTCCATGATTAGGTAGTGGGTTATTGTGTATATTTGGCGGCTTCAAATGAATAACCTTTTCATCTATTAGGTCTTGAATGTTATCTCTCAATGCAAAACATTTCTCTTTCTCATGCCCCGGTCCACCTGAGTGGTATGCACACCTTTTGCTGTAATCAAATTATGGTGAAGGATTGTCTGGCACCTTTTAAGGTATTAGGACAATAAGCCCAGCAGCTTTCAATCTCTCGGATAATTAGGTGCGGGATTCAGCTAATGCAGTGTAGTTTCTTTTGGGTCTTTGATTTGCATCAGAGCGAGGCATAGGAGGGTATGGTGATGCATTTCGGTAGTTGGGTTGAGTATTTTTCTGGTTTGATGGACGCCTTGGTACTGGGGTGTGGAATATAGGCCGAGTAGGCTGATTGTTGTAAACGGAAATTTCATATGGTATGTTAGGGTAGGGATAGAATGGTGGCGGTGTTTGATAATAGTGGTTGAAAGTAGGGTCTTGGATGGTTGCAGCAAAAGAGAGTTCATCTTTCTTCTTTTTGGAAAGACTCACGTTTCCAGCCTAGATAGACTAATTAGCAGCTTGTAGTGCAGCTAACCTAATAATCCTTCCACTTTTTAACCCTTCTTCTATGTCGTCTCCCATCAGCACTACATCTGCAAACTTTTGGTTCTTCATATGTAACAACTTGTCATAATTGACATCCTCTTGAATGCGAATGAATATGTTTAACTATTTCTTTCTCATTCATAGCGGGTTGCACCTTGGCAGCTTCTGCTCTCCACCTAGTAGCATATTCTCTGAACGTCTCTGTGGGTTTCTTTTTCAATTTTTCTAAATAGAAGCGATCTGGTACCATTTCGGTATTTTACCCAAATGTTTCTACAAAGTTTGCTTCCATATCTTCCCAACCGAGCCATGTGCCTGGTTTTTATTTAGAAAACAATCTTAAAGCATCTCCTGTCAAGCTTCGGCTGAATAGCTTTACTCGTACTTTCTCGTCTTTCCCTGCTCCAATCAACTTATCACAATATATTCTCAGATGAGCCATATTGTCTCCAGTGCCATTGAACATGTCGAAATTTGGTATCTTGTACCCATTAGGTAATTTCAAAGTGGGATAGATACAAAAATCTTCATAAGCTAGGCTCTTAATGGTTTTTCCCAACTCAAGCTTTTTAAAGGCTGCCTCTAGCTTACGAACTTTCTCTTTTGTCCTATTATCATTGGTCTCATACTCCATCCATTCATATTTTTCATGGTCTTTGACAGACGAGTTGATTTGTTTCGTTTTGGCAGTGAACATGGGATTGTAAGGTCGCAGATTTGTGATATTAGTGTGAGGTAAGTTTGTGTTTGGGTAAGTAGGATGTGCAGGGAGTGATGCTTGATAAGTAGTTGGTGGTGCTTGATAGGTGGTGGATAGGATTTTTTGGTAAGTAACAGTTGGTGATGTTTGGTATGTGGCTGGTAGTACTGTTTGGTAGGTAGCTGGTGCTGTTTGGTATGTGATTGGTGCTACTGTTTGGTAGATAGTAGGTGGTGTTGCTTGGTATGTGGCTGGTGGTACTGTTTGGTAAACAACAGGGGGATTAGTTGCGTGTATAGGGTCCTTTCCATTAAGGCGGGCTGACCCACTTGGATTGACTGGTTTCCTAGAATTGACAGAGTTAATGACAGGTAAACTGGCCATTGTCAGTTTCTCTTCAAGTTCTTTAATTCTTTGCTCTAAAGTAGCACCATCTTCATCATACCCAACCGTGGCAAGCTTGCGTGGTGTACCATTAGTCCCAATATTATCATTAGTAAGAGCAGTATTATTTAACTCAGACATAATGCTTCGTTTTCCTCTTCTTCTAGTTTGTGAGGGGGGAGGAGTTGTAACTTGGCCTTTTGCTCTCGTCCGGTACTGATGCTCGGCCAGAATGCACAAGTCAACCTCGGGAGTGGGAGTACAACTTTCACATGAAACAACAAGTCAGTGTTGAGATAATAATTCTCATATACAAAACTTATCATGTTTTATAATGCAAGGGACCTCTTTTGTGCCGAGGTAGGCCTAACGAGAGTAACACATATGATATGCATGATAGGTGTCATTTCATGACTCTTTTTGGATGATGTTAGCTAGTGGACTTTAACATGCCAAGGATGTTAAGTTTTCCTAAGTTTGAGTATTGTATTTAAAATTAAACGAGTATCAAGCGTTATCCCATTTGTTCTCATAACCCAAAATGAACGAAAAATAATTTTATAAAATTTATTTTGTTGTATAAATGTAGAAATAACGATTTTTTAGGTAAATAGAAATAAATAATTGAATTTGTTACATAAAAGTAGAAAAGTCAATTTAAAGTCTATGATCTTTTTGATCTTCCTAGTTTTCGTGACTTGTGACAACCTCCAACCGAACAAAGTAATTGGATGATTGATATTTTTGAGAATAAATGGTCTACATTAGACACGTTCAATTTTAAATAAATGCACACGTAGCACATTTTAACGTCCCTTAAGGTTGAAAACCCATTTGGTTCGTTCAAATATGGTGAACTAGTAGACTTAGACACGAGCCAAAGTCAAATTTTTTCCTATATGACATGATGCATGGTTCCTAGACAAGAGTCTCCACTAAGAGTTGGCTTGACCAGACAAGGTTCTTCCAAACAGACAATTTGGAAGTGGAAAGTGCACAAACTGCCAACAGCTTCACTGGTTGGCTAATTTTGCACATCTTTCCTAAAGGGTGTTTTAGTAGTGAACGACCGTGAGTTTCACGCAATCGCTCTTGTGTGTGAAAGTGTGAATTTTCCAGAAGTGGAGGAATGTATGAACGGAATGACAATTACATGTAATAAAAATATAAATAAGAATTAAAGGATTAGCCAAAACAAAATAATTATCAAAGAAACAAAACAAAGAAAAAGTGTTAGTCTGATAAAAATAATAAAAGCAATAAATTAAACTCAATCATAAAAATTGTAATGATTAGAACATAAAATCCCTAACGGAGTCGCCATTCTGTCGCACTCCACTTTAAGTGGTTTCTAATTTGGGGTAACTCGTTTTGAGTTAGAGTTTTGGAGTCGCCACCTAATAAATTTTCTAGGCGTATTAGGTCACCTATTTATATCTAATTAAATTTAAAGGAATAACTTCGGGTTGGCCTACTAATCAGAGATTCAGGTAAGTGTTCAAGTTAACCTAGAAGGAAGGAGTTAGGCACCTCATAAGTTCCACAAATATGTGTCCCGACCGATTTCTAGATTGGGTTTAGATATGCAATTTTAATAAAAATTAAATAACCAAATTAAGAAAGACATGACATGTAAACAGGTTAAATATATATGAAAGGAATAGCATCTAAAGGAATATTTAATTCAAGACTAGTTTCGCAGTTTCAGCTTAAAACAAAGTCTAATGTTTGGATACGAATGCAAGAATTTGAATTTTAGGCAAAACGAGCAGATTCAATAAAGGGACAATTATATTGAGAGACACCCCACTCATGAAAATTACCAAAAAAGACCCTAATTTTCTACCTCACCCGACATAGCACCCCCTTCCCTTTTTTTATTTTTTCTTTCACTCTATAGCATCCTCTTATTTAAAGAAGAAAAAACCCTAGTCCCCATTTTCCCTCTCTTCTCTTTCCCTCTTTCTCATTTTTCCTCTCTTCTGTTCACCCTTACAACATCACCGCCGCCGCCATCACCTCCCTTCCACCACTGCCCCACCGTCATCCCCTCTCCTCCATGTCGCCACCACCATCGCCAGCATCATTACTGCCGCCGCCGCCATTGTTTCTTCTTTTTTTCTTTTTTTTAATTTTTTGAATAGCAATATTTATTTTCATTGTATATTCCGGTCAAAACTCCGGTAAGGAGTTTATTTATCAAGTTTCTTCTTTTTCTTTACTTTTTTCATAAAAATCCGTTGAGATCTACTAGTTTTTTGTTAAAACATTTATATAATATTTAGATCTAGTGTTTTTCTTGTATAAAACTGCATAGATCTTGGATATTTGTTAATTTTTTGTGTAATATCTGCTCGAATCACTGTTTAAAATTATTTTTGCAAGTTTATACACGTTTATACGTTTTTATATAAGTTTATACAATTATGTAAACGTGTATAAAAATGTATAAATCTGTATATGTACGTATTGACATTGTATAAACACATTCTATGCACTTTTGTAAATTTGTATAAAGTTGTATATGCATGTATGAACAATGAATAAAATTGTACAAATTTCAGATTTGTGCACTATTTATGGATGCTTGTATAAAATTTTATGTTTTTTGTGTATATTTTGTATTTTCCTTCTTGCATACACATTTTTCTATTTTAAGAAAGAAAATAGGCCTCCAAATTGAAACAATAGGCTGGTTATGATAAAAAAGATCAACGTTTACGCCTGCAATTAACTAGTTACGTTTAGAATTTTAAATTTATAAAAATAGTCTAAATTTCAAATAAACATGCAGTTTTAGCCTTTTGCAAAAAATAGCTTAGTTTCCAAATTTCACAAAGAATTGCACAAACAGTCTATTGAACAACACTAATTTCACGTTTTAGCCGTTGTCAACAAATAAAGTGTACTCTGCTACGTTTTCAGAAAGTATAATTTGCAGAAATAAGCTAACCTTTAATAATGATTACAATTTTAGCTACCTTATGATATTACGTGTAACCTGTTACATTTTTCAGAAACCAATACTTTGCAAAAAATACTCTATTTTCAGTTTCACGTTTCAATTGTAGACTTTCTGTAATATCATTTCAGAAATTGCATAATGCCATTTTTTAAACCTTCCTTACGAATTTAGCCCTTTTTAAAAATAGTTTAATTCCAGCATATCAAAGTTGCACAGACGGTCTAAATTAATATCAAATTTTCAGATTCAAACCTTTTAGGACACTGCCGCAATGTTCAGTTTTGACATTTGCACAAATAAGCCTATTTTCAACATGCATTATGCTTTTAGCCATTGCACACATAAAAACTAGAGAGTACGGTTAGAAATGGCTCCTTCGTAGCCAATTTTAACTACACTTAGAAGTTTACGATCTGCTGCACCTGTCCTACATGCTAACGTGCACCTTATGGTGCTATACCATACATGCCAAAGTGGAATCCTAATAAATACATAAATGGGTCTACGGGAAGATAAGAGAAGGAAGGAAAGTGCCATGCGTGCACGTTTTCAAATGTCCAGCTTACTATACAAGTATTAATCCATGATGCCAAAACACTTTTCTCAACCTGCACATAAGTATAGCTTATGGTATAGCCATTTTAAGGCTATCCGTCCCTGCAAACAAAGGTTAATAGGTGGCCTAACAAGGGCCCAAGCAGTCATGACAAGTTACGCAAGTAGGAGCAGATCCAAAGTACAAATGCAGTGTTATTGCAACATGTTTCAGTGATCATTCATTCAGTATAGGATGTTTACCTTAGGAGCTTTAAAATTAACAGAATTTGGGATACCAGTATGGGTGCCAAGGCAACAAGCAACAACAAAAACAACCACGGTCTGCCTCAAGCTTTTCAGCAGGCAAAGAAAGAGCTCCAACGACAAAATTTCAGTGAAGATGAAGAGAGCACATCGTGTTTTTCTTTAACAGAAATAAAGAGAAGAAAGCTGTAAAGACTTAAACGTAGAGAGGGGTCTTGAAAGGTGTATTCAGAGTGTCCCAAAGTGTGCATGATATGGGAGTATTTATACTGTAGAGAAAAGGCTGGTTTTAGTCCAAGTTATATGGAAAATTTGCTAAACAAGGCAAAGGGATTATACTTGTCAATCAAATTTGAATCCTAACAACTATAAGTCTTAATAAGGAAGTTTGTCTACAAAATTTAAAAAGGTTACAGCCTATCAATCATCCTCAATCATGATGTCAAACTAATTTTAAAGAGGGAAAATCGTGCCATAACTCCTTTCCTAAAATAAACTAACCATTTGATTTGGCAATCAGAAAGATACTTTTCCTTTCTTAAAAAAAATGTATACAAGAATGTCACTAGCTAGGTGCGTATGCATACATATACATTGAAACTTGGAAATTTAAGAAAGGGAAATATATCAGAACTGCAGAAATAGGTCTTTCTATATGGTGTTTTCAAGACTTCAAATCAGTGTGTATATACACTAGGTTGAACAAAGTTTTCAACAGTGCATTTACCAAATGGAAAAATATTTCTCGACTCAATTAAATTATGGATGAACATGTAATAATAAACATGAATTATCGAATACAGAGCCATAATTTTTAATCCTTTGACAACAACACAAAAAATAAATTTAGGAGTCAACACTAATCGAAACTATTATGTTCAACACAAGATATGAAAATAGGCATAAATTGTTACTTAACATATGTTTCTACTTTAAAATTTCGAACAAAGGGAACCAAGATCAAACTGATGCTAACAAAAATATGCACGGGCTGAAACAAACATGATTTTCACACGTAATTAGAAGAAAAAATAAAAATGGAAGGGTACCAATTCGGATCTCTCATTCTTTGCCTTGTGTGTGTCAGATACACTTGGACTTTGTCTCATATTTGCCGGATTCGAAGCGATTTGTGCCCAAATTCTTTGTTTTCTTTTCGGTCGTGTGATAGTGGAGAGAGCGAAAGATATTCATTTTCCCAGTGAAGACGGGACTGGAGAGAGAGAGAGAGAGAGAGAGAGAGAGAGAGAGAGAGAGAGAGAGAGAGAGAGAGGGGGGAGCAATCTCTGGCATTAATGGCAGATCTTGATGGAGTTTCAGTGGATGGAGATGGAGATGTGGGTGCACCTGGACGGGATTTAGGTATAGGGGGAGAGAGGGAGTTTAGGGGGCGGCGGCTGATAAGGGTGAGGGAGTGAGGGGGAAATGATTTTAGGGTTTAGGGTGTGATTGTAATATTAAAAAGGTAAGAAATAGTGTGAGCCGTTGTTTGAAGAGCTTGGACGGCTGCGATTGTGCCACGTAGGCGCGTGTGGGTGAGTTTATAAGTTGTATGTGTGAGTTTATATGCTGATGTGTAAGGGTACAAACCATTATTTATGCTTTAAATGGTTGTACCACACGCTCGGATAGATTGTACACACGCTTAAATAAGTTGTACATGTGCCAGGAGTGTGTCTTAGTAAGGTGTAAGCTCAGGTGGAGCTTATGTGGCATTTATATGGAATAAATATGATGACAGAGACTTTGTGTAGTAGAAATATAGTTCTAAATTAGCAACTTGGCTAGTATTTAATTAAAATACTTACAAATATAAATAATTAGTATAAAAATAGGAAAAATTATAAATTATTATAAACAAATGTATTTAATCACAGATAAATATAGATGAGATTAAATAATACTAATTCAATATAAATAGCCGTAGATAATTATTTAAATAATGTCGTAATGCGTTAAATTACACAAATAGTATACGTATTTTGAAAATTAACCTAAATGATGTAATATAGCCACAATCAAGTACGTATAATACAAATGGAGGATTAATAATAGTATTACACACGTAAATGCCGGTTATCTAATGCAATTTTATTTAAAAAATAATATTCCGTATTTTAATTAAATATAGCCAAATTGCGAAAAACGGAGGGATAAAATTGGGTGTCAACACCAACCTTGCGCGGGATTGTTGACTTACGAGGTGAGCGGTCTTCACTTGGAGATTATCGACCTACTTGTGGCAGGGATCTTGTGTACGGCTGGTAGCCAAAATAAATATTGCCGAGTGGAGTCCATCGAGTTCGAGGCCATGGAGAGAGAGGTGGGAGAAGAGATCAGCAAACTACGGGATCGGTTTGCGGTGATGGATCAACTAGTCCCTAAGGCCACCGAATTGGTATGTCAGCTTTCTGAGGTGCTGCAAAGATAGGGAGGCCCCTATGGCTGATACAGAGTTACCTAACCGTAGCCAGACTAATATGAAACTTCTACAGATTCCGGTGATAGCTGAGACAGAACTAGGTGAGTATTTATTATTATATGTCAATCTCAGAAAGAGCATGGAATGCAGTCCTTATACGAGAAGAGAATGAGAGACAATTTCCTCTGAAGTACGCCAGAAAAAGACCTTCATGCCGAGACAGCCGTCGAGTTACGAAAACTAGAGGGTTTCACCTCAGACTTCATGGACAAACTGAAACCACAGGCAGAGGAGTCGATTAGAAATGAAAAAATGATTGATCCTAGACGTTGGGAAATCAGCGTTGAAGTGGACTTGAAAAAGGAAGAAGCCGATATCGATCTATGGGTTAAGACACCCTTGGGATGGTATTTCACAAGACCTCCAGAGCTCAAATCGTCGAAGCAGAGTATGAAGCCATAATTCAAGCTCTTGAATTTGCGTACATACTAGGGGCCAGAGAGGTCACCCTCTTCAGCTGCTCTCAACTGATCGTCCATCAAGTCAAAGAAGTTTTCATCATAGAGGGCATTTGCACACCAGATCGGCAGGAGAGAATGAAAGCACTCCTGAAAAATTTTCAGACATGGGATTTTTCCTGTCAAGAAGGAAGTTCTAACGGAGGTGAATAGTCTGAGGATTCGTACGATCAGCAGGTAATGGTTGAGTTTACCCCTGTGGACCTAATGAACCTCGAAGTTCCAGACACAGGATTCGTCGTAGGACAGCGTCACGCGCTAGTCAACTACCTGAGCAAAGGAATCCTCCTTGATGAAAAATCAGAAATCAGATAACTACAGATGTAAGCCATTCATTATTGTTTGGTTGGCACAAAACTATACTATCGGGTTGTCAACGCCCCAGAGGTAACATCTCCAAGCTCAGCACGCTCGAATAGTAAAGCCTAAGCACATGTCCCCAAACCTTCTGAGGGTCGAGCATAAAGTATCTTAAAGGTATTTATTTTTATATTTTAAGTTCTTTTTAACGTTGATCGCAGTATTTTCATACTCATCAATCATGTTACAGGTTTTTACCCACAGGATCTCAGGCTTCGCGCCCCTTCTATCAATAAAACTACTATTTTTAGTCAATTTTACTTTCTTATTCAGATCCATCTACGATCCAACTATTCATAGCCCCGGCCAGACCTAAGTTGAAGTAATACACTCACTTTTCTCTATAAAAAGTAGGTTACACGACTCGCTTAGAGCTAGACCACATCTAGCTCAGCCACCGAGCATTATTCGTGAGTTGAACTCGTTAATTCAACAACTGAACCTACATGCCGATGGAGATGCCCGTTCGTGTAGTGCCAGAAGACTAAAAACAAAGAGCTCCTCAGGATTAACATGGCTGAAGATCCTTCATCTCGATTGTAGCAACACATAAACAGTCCAGAGTTCTTTTTTTTTTTTTTTTTGCAGCTTAAGATATGTTGGCCCGAGCATTCCTTCAAAGCATACGGCCGCTAGTACAGCCAAAGCCCATCTGCTTGATCTTGAAGAGAAACTAGAACGCTAGCAGCGAAGCTTGACTATCCAAGTCAACTTCAACTGGTCAAACGGGAGTGCACAACCCCACAGATCTTCAAGCACAAACGGAAGATAGCCGAGAGCGGAAAGGCTTGAGATGGGAACCTACCATACGGTAGCCTCTTTCCTCGGGTGTCACAGAACTAATGGCCGATAGAGCGTTACAATAGCGGTTCAGCTGAAGAAGATAACCAAGGTGAAAGCCATGAACCACAAAGGAATCCGAAGCTCAGTGACACCTTAGCCACCCGCTGCTGTGAAGCTAAATCTTTTTGCATACCATGAAATGGAGCCAAGCAGTGGACCACAAGATCGGTACCATTAAAGGAGCGGCCTGGACACACAAGGTATCTTAGCGGAGAAGGCGCACGAAAGCTGAAGGGGCTAAGAGTCCTGACCCCGCATGACAAGAAAAATATCATAGCAACTGTTGTGTTAGAAGATGAGCAACCTGTAATCAGTGCACGTGAGACAATGAAGTCATCATTAGAATCCCGATCAAACTTCATGATTTGGGGGACTTCATCCGTTTCCTTATGGATGAAGGAAGAGAAAGAGGTAACTGCCGGCGAATTTCCTCCTATAGTTCCTTCATGCAACATCCATTCGGAACGAAGAAGGTTTTCTGGAAATATCAAACTGAAATCAAAGGCAAACATTTTTGAGAAAAAAAAAGTTTCTCGTTATCATAAGAAATTACTATAGAAGAGAAGTATCTTCTGAGGAAGAGTTTGTGAATTTCCCACTGTCGTGAATTCACTATTTATAGGCATGAAAGGATAAGGATGAAGCATGAAACAGTCAAGCTTCATTATTGCTGAAGATATAAAACGATTCGGAGCAGTTAATGGCAGTTCTTAAAAAGTTGCATGGGATCGGTATCAGCCAATCAGAAGGAGGCATGCGGAGTTCTCGAAGAGATCAATATCATTCTTAGTCAAAGAGACTACGAGTCTCAAGGAATCAGTAAGATATATTTTCACATCTACGCCGTTTTCACTTCCTGACGGCTCCCGTGAGCACTCGGCAAGTGGGGGGACTGACTCTGTGGGCTAAAATATGCCACCTACTATTACGGGGATACGAGTCCAGCTGGCGAGGCTAGACTTATCTTAGAAGTGACCCGTCGCAGAGGATACACACCCGCTCCTGGAGCCAATGACCATTTAGGCAGGACGACCATATGACGCAAGGTATACATCCCGCCGCCTAGGGTTTACAGTCTCCTAGTTAGGGCTAGTGTACTCTACCACCTTGAGTTATAGGCCCATAGCCTTGTTAGTCTTTGTATTTTACCTTATTTAGGACTGGGTATCACTATTATAAATACCCCTCCTTGCATTCTTTTGTACATCATGCAATTCATCATTGAATCCGGCTATTTATAAGGAACAAGAATTACTCTGTCTTTCTCTTTATTATATTTTCTTATTTATTCATTACTGCTTTCTTTATATTTACATACTTTTTTGTTGTACTTATTGTGTTTCTTGTGACCTTAACCATAAATAATTGTTTAACCTAGACGTACAATTTTAGCCATAAATATGTAGACTTACCAAAAATGCCCAGGGGAAGCAAAAAAGAGCATATCTAGGTGTTTTTACTTTCTCACTGAAGGTTTTATAATGCTTGGCCATGTCAAGCTTGTGCTTCAGATATTAAATTGTCAGCTTGAAGCACTCCCTATCCCATGGATACTTGGAGAAGAACTCCAGATCAACCATACAAATCCACTCCTTCTCAACTGTCTGTGAAGTTCCTTTGCCATCAATATCGTGTTGAGAAACCACAAAAGGCACATCTTTAACTGTTCCTCTTTAGTAAATCTTCTTCTAGTTTTCAAATACCTCAAAAGTCTCGATGATGTCACTTGAACATTTTCCTAAGTTGAATGTTTCCAAATTATTTTTTCATAGAATTCCTCACCTTTCCTCACAACCTTATTTTTTGCTTTATGTGGGTTTTACCCTACACTCCAACCCAGTCATAAGAGTAAACATCCTAAAATCAAAACAAGCTGGCTTCCCATCAACCAAGAACAAAACCTCACGACGCCTTTTATCCTTAATTCTACGCAAAATTAGGGAGTGGACCATCTGTCCATTGAATTTCCAAAATCGGGACATTAAGGAACTACCCAAACACAGACTGCTTAAATTTCTTTTCTATTCTCAACTTTTTCAATAACTTGTTGAATTTATAAAACTTTTTAACACTAGATCGAACAGATATCTTCGATGGGAATGAAGGAATTTTATCAAGACAAGTTTTAAGTCGATACCTTCAAACGTTGATTTCCTTGATGCATCAAGGAACTGATAAACAGTCCAACTCACACTCAGGCTACCTGGATTCATCCCCTTCTTGATTAGTTTTTTCATCACTTTCTTCTTCTTCTTCTTCTTCTTCTTCTTCTTCTTCTTCTTCACCTTATTCTTCTTCCTCACTACTTTCATCTTCTCCTGATTCCTCTCCATTTCCCTCCTCACCAGCAGCAACACTCTTTTCATCATCATCACCACCTTCATCCATTCTTTCCTTACCTTTTCCTGCTTCGGAGAGTTCATCCGCCTGAAAAGCGTCGATTTCAGCCAAAGTATCTTCAGTCTGAGGTTCGATTCGGTTCTCTGCAACCATAATATCTTTTTGCAGAATGATCCGCTATGGTCTTTTCTATCTGGGGTTCTTTTTCAACAAATTCAGCATCCATTAAACCAGTTTCATCAACTGCAGATTGATTGTCATCTGCTGCTGGATTTTTAGCACTTTCAGGAACTTCACTTTCAGCCACTCTACCACTTGTAAACTGATTGTCATCTGCTGCTGGATTTTTCGTGCTATCATAAACTCCACCACCTATTGATTGATTATCATTTGCTTCTGGATGTTTATCAAGTTTAGCAACTTCAGTTTCATCTCCTCCACCATATTGAGATTGATCGTTACCTTCTGTTGAATGTTTATCCATTTCAGCAACATCAGCTTTAGGAACTCTAACACTTTGATTGTCCTCTTCTTTAGATTTCTTCTTTGGCTCTTTCCCTCTTAATTTCATTCTTATGCTATTTCTAGCACTTAGAGGAGCTGTAGTCATTAACTTTGGCCTTGTCATTACTTTATCTACATACAGAAGCAGTCAAAACAAAGTCTAAATAAATGCATTTGATAAACTACAATAAAGCAAAACGAGCAAATCAATAAACAATAACAAAAAACAAAAAAATGGAAAGAACAATAAAGAAAAAATCAAAATTTCTTAGAAAAACACAATTGACGTATCTTCATAAATTCTAAACTTATAGAGAACCATAATTTTTTTAAAATGATATTAGGGTTTCTCACCTGAAGAAATCGAGATTTCTTCAAAATTCTTCAACTGCTACTTCAAATCTTTAAAAATGCAAGAAAATTGTTATAAAACACTGTAGTTTAGGCAAGATTTGAACTTGAATATTGTTTAGGAGAGAAAACTTATGGAATAAGTTGAAGGCTTTTGAAAATATTGGAATAGTTGGAAGAAAAAATCTGTTAAACTTGTGCAAGACCCATTTTTATTTTTTGACGCGAAAAAAAAACCCATTTTTTGGTATCTATATACTTTCCCACGAGTTTCAAAATCGCCCACAAGTTTTTCTATTTTTAAATAAACCCCCACGTCCCACTTAACCTCACTTACATTTTCGTCCAAAAAAATAATTCAAAAATAAAATAGGAGCTTATTTTTTTAATTGAAGTCTTGTGAGAGTCTTTTGGTTAATTCTTCTCTACTCACAAGCTGTTGCGGAAAAGCCTACACCTGTTGCACTCATTTTTTGCAAGTAATACTGGAAAAAAAAATTTCCAGTACCAAAATCATGAAAATAATAAGCAACCTTATATTTTCTTAGTCGAAATTTCCACAACCATTTAGTTAATAAAATGATTAGAATAGTGGAGTCTGTGTATACCTGATTTGCTCTCGCTCCGCTCACTCCCACCTGTCTTCTTTCCCACTAACATATTTGACAACTGAAACAGTACTGAAACCAAAAAGAACATTTTAAAGAAGTAAAATAAAGGGGCATCTTTGCTAGAAGAGGTCAATGAAAAGCTCTTTCGCTTTGTTTCGACGAGTTCTTTTTACATGACATCAAGGCATACTTTCTACACACTAAATCATAAAAATGTTTTTTCTTCTTCTTCTTCTTTTTTTTAACATTATCACGTAATCTTAAATGTTAAAAGAAATATCACTACCATAACAAATAAAAAATAATAAATTCAGAAATAAAATAAATCTTCACAACATGTTAATTACATTGAATTTAAGAAATTAACTTATGTTTTGTTTTTCTCGATGTTCAGAACTTGCTTTGGAGTGATTTTTAATTATCCAAATTCTTGCCAAAAGTCTCACACTATTGGGGATAGAGTATTTCTCAAGACTCGAAAACAAAGACATCTGGCTATGAATGAAGTATCTACCACTATTTATCACTAATTTACACTGATTAAGCCACTTTTATACTTTATCCCTATTTAAAGAAGTTTTGTAAAAATAGAGCCGACATTACACAACTGGAAATGGAAAAGAATATACTTGTTCAATTTTTTTCTGGCGCCCACAACTCAATACCATTCTCATTATTCATATCTTGTTAAATTATTCACAAGTAACTTGTTGGATGAATAAATAATGTTCAATTGTTCACAATTTTTACTAGACAAGCAAAACTTGGTACTACTATATTCATTCTGCCTATCTTGTTAAATTGCTCATAATTTTTGTTGGATGGACAAAACTTGCATGCATTTTTCATTAGTTCACAAGTGTTGTCAGACAAAATTTGCACAAATTTTATCGAACTGGACAATTTTTCTCTATTGTTCAAATGCTGTAATTTACCTCACATTGCGCTTAACAATATATTTATTAGAATTGTACGTCAAACCAATAAACCAAGCTTTCGTTTAATCTTTTCCAACTTTAGTCAGTGGTAATTTAATTTCTTTAAGTTGCCTAATCACCCCGCCCCTTGCACGTGCTATGGAGAGAGGAGATCGTTTTGAGCAAGCTAAGGAAAAGAAGAATGAGGAGGAGCGGAAAAGATGAGAAGATCGTGTAGAGATTACTTTTTTTTTTTAATTTTTAAAAGAGACTTTTTAGCCTTGTTATTTGATAAACGGGACGCAATTTTTAAGTATTAGGTAGAAGTGACACTTTTAAGATTAGTATTGATGACTAAAATTTTAAAAGCTCCCAAATTTTCTTATTTTCATAAAGTCCCTACCTCTTCACTCCCCTATCGGCCTCCCACCATCCTCTTTACCCACCCGCCGCCCTCATCTACCCCTCCACCACCATCCTCCACCACTCTTCAACATGCATTTCCACCTCCACTACCCCTACCACCCTCCATTGCCCACTACTACCCTCCACCGCCCTCCACTATTCTCAGTGGCGTACGCAGGATTTTTTACAAGCACTGTCACATTAAAAAAAATGAGTAACGTATTATACTGACATCATATTATTAAAACATATCAATTCAAGTACAATACTAGAGCTCTTCGCGATGATCTTTCAGTTTTTTGCTGATCCCGATTGGCAAAACTTTTTTAGTATTTGGGAGTTTTGTTAGAGCTTGCTTATAGGTTTATTTATCTATTGTTGGATGTTTAATTGGATGGAGCACAACATAGGTGGTATTTCACATCGTTTATGTGCTTAAGGTGCTAGGTTTGATCCTAGCAAGTAGCTTTTTATTAGATATTAAATGTTCAAAAAATTTTACAAAAATTGGGCAACTAAAGAGATTCAAACCCAACTTGTCAATGCTTATTGTTAAGCACCTACCCAACAGACTATCAACCCTTGTTTGTTCAAGGAGTGTCACATAAAGTATTTGTATACATATTATTATGATTTTTTATAAATATCTATATATGCGTAGTAAAATTTTTCGACGAAGCAGTGTCTCGTGACACCCCTCGGTACAACTTAGTTTCTCCCCTGACTATTCTAATGTTAGGATGTTTCAACATCTCACAAAATCGTTATGTATATGTCAAGATGTTTAGACATCTCTCAATAATGTTTACACATCTGAAGAGATGCTTACACATCTATCAAGATGTTTAAACAGCTTTTCAAATCTTGAAAACAACCCCAAAAATATTTCAACAACATTAAAATGTGTAAAATGGTTAAAAACAAAATTAAAAGAAACATTTAGAAGAATGAAAGTCTTCTCTCAATCTTTTCAAAAGATTAAAAAAAGGATGAGAAAGAAGGAGGAGGAGGAGGGGGGGGGGGGGAGGAAAATAAGATGGATGGTGAGGAAATAAGGAATTTTGAAGAAAGAAGGAGAAGGAAGAAGTAAATAGAGGAAGAAAAAGAGATAAAAATTCAAAATTTGAAACGAATTTGAATAGGAGAAATAAGTAGAAGAATTAATGAATGAGGGATATTAAAATTTTGATTTTTTTTAAAATTGGGGCGTTTTTGTAAATATTGAGATTATTTTTTCTATTCAAAAGTCGTTAATTATTACATTTCGGTCTCCACTTAAACTAATTAATTGTTGACTTGGTCTTTATCCCTTTTCTTCTATTGAGACTTGAAGGTCTTTTTAGCTCTTGTATCTCAAATAACTTGATTATGTCTTCACTAGAAACTCTTTTGCAACCATGAGCTAGAGATAACTTGGACTAAACCTTTTTCAGAAACTCTAGAACACAATTGTAAAGAGGAAACTTTCCGGTCCTTTAGAATAAAAAAATGATTTTGGGCTGAAATTGATTTTCACCACGAAGAAGATGTAATTTAGATAGGATTCAAAGCCATAAGAAGTTACAGCGCCCTAGTAGAATAGAAGCCAAAAAAATTAATACTTACAGAAACTCAATTGAGATAGATAAATAGTACATAAAATGTGTGTGAGGGTGTAAATTATGTGACACGACCCGAATTCTCGGTTAGGCCATGCGGGCACCCGACCACTTCCCCTAAATCTGTCGGGCGAACCCTATTGACTGAGTTGATATAAATTGTGAAGAATTACCTTGAAATGAAAATGAACCAAACTTTAACAACATAAGATAACTCTCAAGGATAGACAAACATACAAACTGTCTGAATAATACAACTAACTACCCAGAATACACAGTTTTAAAGGTTTCCAGATCAGACATCTAAGAAGGCCAAAAGATATACACACCTCCCGAAGGGAGCAAAAGTAAGGAAAACTGTAATATCTGAAATTGGTGGCCGCAATGAACAAGATGGTTCACTGTAGACAGCTGAAAACGTACTACTCCTCAATCACGACGCGACTGGCTGGGTCCTGGAGCAGAATCTGCCGAACGAAAAGAAAACACAAGAACAAATAGGGGGTGAGTCATAAGGACTCAATAAGTGCGAACAAACTAGCAACCTCGAAAAATAGATACGTTAGTCAGGGAAATGGAACCAGACAACAATAAAAAAATAAGCAATGCACATATAAGCAGAACAGTAGTCATGTACAGAAAGTCTACACAATGATATGAAATAAAATAGAATGAGATGAAATGAAATGAAATATGATGCAAAGGGTCACATGTGCCCGTAATCCCATCCCGAAGCGGAATACTCCTGCATTCGAGGGGAATCCAATCTGATAACCAACTAGAGTGGAATACTCCTGCTCCTGAGGCGGAATACTCCTGCACCCGATATGATTTAAACCAGAGGCGGAATACTCCTGGAGCGGAAAACTCCTGCACCCAATATGATATGCAATATAATGTATATGAATGCAATATGATGCAACAATAACCCTTTACCGGTGCGACACTCTCATCGACAACCG
Organism: Petunia x hybrida; assembly: GCA_037355625.1. Classification (NCBI taxonomy): domain Eukaryota; kingdom Viridiplantae; phylum Streptophyta; class Magnoliopsida; order Solanales; family Solanaceae; genus Petunia; species Petunia x hybrida. Next base: position 4,888,935 of record JBBBVM010000018.1, on the reverse strand, counting down.
GGAAGTAGATGCCAACTCACAGCCAGAATACAATGCTCAGATCCTCAATGCAATATCAACAACAGGACATAACATATAATATATAATGTAAATCCAAAGCTAAGGCGCAATGAGTACGCCTATCGGCAGCTACACACGTAAGGAACCATGGTAGAAAATCCACAGGCCAGGTGCCTCCAAAGAAATGGATATAAACACTTACCGTATTCCAAAGAGCCCTGCTACTCAACCACTGCTTTTTCCTTTGGATTAACTGCCAAACGATCCCGCTCAATTCAATAAGCAGAAAAATTATATCAAATAAAGCTAAAGGATTCATTCCTTATGTCTTAGGGCAATCCAGTTAGGAACCTGACACCCTATTGGCATACGTAGTACGCAAGCCAGACCTATGTACAGGGTTCAAAGTCACATAACCAAACCCTAAATAAATTACATTTATATGTTGCCCATAACTCATTGAGTATGAATATATAATCATCTCCATCATCGGAGGCCAATTGACCCTTTAAACTATCAATTTAAGTCATTAGGGCGATGTATAATATTCCTATTTTTACCGTAAAAATATATTCAAACACACGTAATAAGCTGAGATAATAAGTTAACATCATTACCTGGAGATTTGGGGTAGAAATTCCACTATTTTTCTACCTCTTTTTCCCTTTTTTCCTCTTTCTTTCCTAATCTTTCTTTTCTTAATGTTGTTCGTATGTTTCTACTTGTGTATCATAGCTACTGCTGCTAACGGATTAAATCCCTCAGCTAACCGACTTTGCAATTTTTTTTTAAAATAAATTCCCTACGACGATTAAAATTAAAATGGAACCCTAGAGAAGTCGAAATGATCCCAAATTTTTCAAGTAAATTATACAAAATATATGTAACACACTTACAAAGGCGGATCTTAAATCGGACTCCCGAAACTCAAGATGCGAATTAAAAGAAAAAAGACCGAATTATTAATTCTTTCGGAACTTTAGCCGAAATCAATTGAACAACCTCAAAACTCACTTCAAAAATTCACATATGTCATAAATGACAATACGATCCTAGCGACGCTTTCAGATTTCGAATCGGAGCTCATTCGCCAAAATTGTGCTCGAAAACCTATTTTTTACGATTTATCGCTAATGAAAACTGAAAGCTTCTTCCGATGCCTACCAAAGGAGGTCTAATTTAGCTCAAATTTTACAGACAAGTCGAGATGGCCCTTACGAAGCTTGTAAAATTGACGGCACGTCAATCGAGGTCCTAATTCCCGAAACGACTGGCCGAAATCGTTTCATTCTCCTCCACTTAGACTCTCGTTCGTCCTCGAAAGAGCAAGAGTCTAAAATAGATTTCACACCTCTAATGACGATGCTTATACCAATTTTCAACAACATTTACTACGAAACCAAAATCATATACAATGATAAGAGCTTTTAGCTTTTAAAGACCAAGATCGAACCTGAATCGTCGATGAGTTAAGGATACCTCTCATGTATACTGGACTCAAGCTCCCAAGTGTCCTCCTCACGAGGACGATTATTCCATCGCACTCGAACCATCGGAATCTGCTTCGAACTAAGCTTCCGTACATCACGCGCAACTATAGCAACTAGGAACGGGTAAGCTAGATTCATATCTAGCTGAGCAGGGTCTAATTCGATCACTTCGGAAGGATCTCGGATACACTTCTGGAGCATCGATACATGGAAAACTGGGTGAACTGGCCTAGAAGCTAGCAAGTCGAGCTGATAAGCTACCTTACCAATACGCTTCTCGATATGGAAAGGGCCAATGAACCTGGGACTAAGCTTCCCTTTCCTACCAAATGTCTTTACACCTCGCATCGGTGACACATTCAGAAATACCATGTCCCCGACCTCGAACTCTAACTCTCGGCTCCTTCGGTTCGAGTATGAAATCTGTCTACTCTGGGCGGTCCGTAAACGATCCTGGATAACACGAACAACATCAAGAGTCTGACGAACCATATCTGAACTCATCACCTCGACATCTCGAGACTCAAACCAGCCAATAGGAGAACGACATCGACGACCATATAAGGCCTCAAATTTTACAGAGAACTCTACTAACGCCAAATGATCATTCCAGTAACCCCCGAAGTCAAGTGCACAAGCTCTCAACATGTCCTCCAGAATTTGAATAACCCGCTCGGACTGACCTTCAGTCTGAGGATGGAATGTTATGCTAAGCTGCACCTGGGTCCCCAACTCTCTCTTAAAAGACTGCCAGAACTGAGAGGTAAACTGGGAACCACGATCTGAGATAATAGATACAGGAGTACCATGCAATCTAACCACCTTCTCAATGAAAATCCGAGCCGGTCTCTGAGCTGAATCAGTAGTCTTGATAGGGATAAAATGAGTTGATTTAGTCAGTCTGTCGACAATGACCCAGACTGAATCTGTCACGACCCAACCTAGGGTCGCGACTGATGACCAACACTAAGTGTCGATCATCACTAATCCTGCTGATAATCTGCTAACCATGAATATAACTGATAAACATAATAAGCACAAACCTAACTGATAAGGATTATGCAATGCAAAAAGCTGACAAGGCTAACATAAGCTGACATACATAACACACTGACAGAACCACACAGGGACATATCTACAGGCCTCTAAGAGTGCTGAACTGAATATACAAAGGTCGCGATAAGGCCCCGCCATACCCAAACTGGCTGACTGTACACATACCAAAAGATAAGTAACTCCGAGAGTAAGCGGAGTGACTCCAATAGCTGATAGATGGCCTACTAACATGGTCCAAGCATTGATCCATCTGCACCTGCGTGGCATGAAATGCAGCGCCCCAGAAAAGGGCGTGAGTACGATATGTACAAAGTATGTAAGGCCTGAGCATATAATAAATCATAGCTGGATGAAACTGTAAGGCTGGAATATAAATGTGTAGACATGAGCTGAAGCATAGCAATGTAGCAGGAAATCTGAGGACGTACTAAACATGGTCTGAATACATCCTGAAGTCTAGCTGAATCTAAAATTAAAGACTGAGCTGAACTATACTGATAAATGACTGTAATATGACTGGTAACTGGTAACTAGAAACTAGAACCGAACGATGTCAACTGATACTGACACTAAAAACTGGTGGCTGATGACTGGTACTGAGCTAAAACTGAACTGTTAGCTGAACTGGTACCTACCTGGTGTTATGGGCTATATCCCCCCAAATCAGGTAACTGAACATTTGAACTAGTACCTGTCTGGTGTTATGGGCTGTATCCCCCCAAATCAGGTAACTGAAAACCAGAACTAGCCTCATGTATAATCATGCAGTGCATACTATGGCTATATACGCATATATAACAAACCTGGCGGGTGTTATGGGCTATATCCCCCCAGCCAGTAATATCTAGTCTCTCTGGTCAGAGTGTGTGAATGACACCCGGTCACACTAGGTGTTTCAACTCCCGCCTGAACCAGAGGGGCTGTATCCCACAGACGAGTAGTATCACACGCGACCGGACTGTGTGTCCAATGTCTAGCCTCTATGGGGGACTCCAAATCACACAAAACATGATCACAATATAAGCATAAGCATGTATGAGGCATAACACATGTGGAAACAATAGATATGGACTCAAAAACTCCAAAGAGAATTATAGACACAACCTAGAACTTAGAATTTGTCCAACTCTTTGAATTTCTATAAAAATTTCGGCAGAATTTCCCCTGAAACTGGATGATCCGCAAAAACAGAACCAGCACTATACTATACACGGGAACTGATACCCGGATAAACTGATAACATAAACATGTCAAACGGATAACAAGATGAGACGACTGGATGACATAACAAATTCGCAGATAGAATGTCTGGACAGCACCACTGTCCTGCCTTTCAACTTAATTTTCAGAGTGTACATAAAAGATATAGACATCATGGTCTTCATGAAAGTTTTAGATATATGTCTTAGGATTTTGGGGATTCTTAAAGCATCTAAATATAAATTTTTTACAAGGAGTTATGATCAATATACTAACAGATGTCCAAAGATCAAAATGATTTTCTAGATTTTGAAACGTTTTGTCTTGCTGATTCGGACGTCTTTCACCTTGGTTTTTAGTACCAAATTAAGTATATACAAGGTTTCCTTGATACCATACAAGTTTCTCACAAGAAACACTAAGTTTAGAACTAAGAAAAACTTCAAAAGCTAAAATATACATGCCTTGCCAAAAGAAAGGTTTAGCCTACATACCTTTGATGTTTCTTACTTGTAAACCTTGTTTGCCTTGAATTCCATACCTACTAAAGCTTAAACAAGCTTAATCGCGTAGAGCGTTTTGATGCAATCTGTCTTCAATTTAGAGTTAAGATCGATGTTCTTTCTTCAAACCCATAAAAAATGGATTCAAACTCAAGAAAGTTCTGTCTCTATCGTGGGTTTACTGGAAAATATCGAGAGATAGAGAGAGAATGATTTCTCTTTTATAATAAAAACATTTCATTTCTAGCCCTCTTTTGCGCTTATGTCCCTTTTTCTGGTCTGATTTTTGATACTCATATCTTTTGATCCAGACATTGTATGAACAAAACGTCAAAATTTTTAGAAACTACACTCCAAGACCTTCAATTTAGTATATGATATGTCCCCAAAAGACCTCATATAGCACATGAAATTAATTGCTGAAAAAGCTCCGTTACAAGTTAACTCCTTAGTCGATTTTTCCGCAACTTAAATCCGACTTTTTCCAAACTTTATATTCGATATATAAACATCTTATATGGTAATATTATGACTTTAAACTTACTTAAATCATTCTTAACATGTTATTAGAATGATATACGTCACTTTAGACATACGGGGTGTAACAATCTTCCCCCGTTAGGAACATTCGTCCTCGAATGTTAAATGAAGTATGTAGAAGCATTAAGCAATGATCTGTTACATACTGAAGTAATGGAGAGATGTGTATATTTGGCTCTCATGTTATTTTCAGCTTCCTAATTTATTTCTTCTACATTATATCTTTGCTATAACATCTTAACTAAAGAAATATCTTTCGTCCTTAGTCGACAAATCTATCTATCTAAAATTGAAACTGGCACCTCTTCATAAGTCAACTGCTTTGTGATCTGAACATCATCTACTGGTACAATTCTAGAAGGATCTTCGACATATTTTTCTGACCATGGAAACATGAAATACTGTATGGACCTCCTGAAGGACTGCTGGAAGGTCTAATTTGTAGGCAACACGCCCAACTCGCCTGATAACCTGATATGGATCAATGAATCTAGGGCTAAGATTTCCCTTCTTCCCAAATCTCATAACGCCTTTCATAGGTATACTTTCAGGAATACCCAATCGCCAATCTGAAATTCTAAATCTTGGCGTCGATTATCTGCATAGGACTTCTATCTTCTCTGCACTGCTAATAATCTTTCCCTGATCAACTTGACTTTATCAACTGCTAGTTGGATTAAATCTAGACCTATCAATTAAGACTTGCCAACCTCGAACCATCCTATGGGAGACCTGCATTTGCGCCCTTACAAAGCTTCATATTGCGGCATCTGTATGCTAGAATGATAGCTATTATTATATGCAAAGTCTATCAATGGTAGATGTTCACTCCAGCTGCCTTCAAAATCTAACACACAAGCTCTAAGTATATCTTCTTATGTCTGAATGGTCTGCCCAGCCTGTCCATCTGTCTGGGGATGAAATGTGGTACTCAGATTCACCTGTGTCCCTAAACCTGTCTGGAACGATCACTAGAAATTAGCTGTAAACTGGTGCGCCCCTGTCTGAAATAATAGATACTGTAATACCATGTAGGTGTACTATCTCTCTGATATAAAGTCTTGCATAATCCTCTGTTGTATATGTAGTTCTAACAGGCAAGAAATGAGATGATTTAGTAAGCCTATCAACTATAACCCAAATAGAGTCATACCTGCTCCGCGTGGCAAGCCTGTAATGAAGTCCATATTTACTGCTTCCCATTTCCATAATGGAATCTCGATTTCCTGTAAAAAGCCACTAGGTTTTTGATGCTCGACTTTAACCTACTGGCAGTCAGGACACTGAGCCACGAACTCTGCTATGTCTCGCTTTATTCCATCCCAACAATAAATCTTCTTAAGATCATGGTAAATCTTAGTCGAACAAGGATAAACAGTGTATCTGGAATAATGTGCATCTGTCATAATCTGTCCACATAAATCTGCAACATCAGGAACACAAAGTCTATCTTTATATATAAGAACCCCGTCACTAGTAACCTATATAGTAATTTTGGTTTTCTTCTGGCTATCTGCCTGTATTGAACTAGAACTGGATCCTCATACTGGCGCTGCTTTACTTATGTCACTAGGCAAGTAGTGGTTGCGTTCTGAACTGTAACTCCTGCGTCCTTTGAATCTATTGATCTAACTCCCATGCTAGCTAACTGGTGGAGTGCATGAGCTAACTCTCTCATTTTTGTGGCTGTAAGTAAGATAAACTACATATGGACTTATTACTAAGGGCATCAACAATAACATTCGCTTTACCCGAATGATAAAGAATTTTCATGTCATAGTCCTTCAGCAACTCTAGCCACCGCCGCTGTCGTAGGTTTAGCTCCTTTTGCTTAAATATGTACTAGAGGCTCTTGTGGTCTGTATAAATATCAACATGAACTCCGTATAAATAATGTCTCCAAATCTTTAATGCATGAATGACTGCTGCAAGCTCCAGGTCATGGGTAGGGTAGTTCTGCTCGTGTTTTTTCAACTGCCTAGAAGCATAGGCAATTACTCTTCCGTGCTGCATCAAAACACAACCAAGACCAATTCGAGAAGCGTCACAGTAAATGACATAGTCCTCAGATCTCTCTGGAAGTGTACGTAGAAATTTGGCTGCTTTCTGTGTCAATTTGATCTGTGGAGCTGCAAGGGAGGAAAACCCTCTATGAATCTTCTGTAATAACCTGCTAAACCCAGAAAACTATGTACTTCAGTTGGCGTCGTAGGTCTGGGCCAATTTTTCACAGTCTCGGTCTTCTGGCCATCTACTTTAATTGCTTCTGCTGAAACGATATGACCAAAAAATGCCACTGAATCTATCCAGAATTCACACTTTGAGAACTTAGCATATAATTGCTGGTCCCGAAAACTACCCAATACTGTGCGTAGGTGCTCTGCATGCTCTGAGTCAGACTTTGAATAGATGAGAATATCATCAATAAATATAATCACAAATAAATCTAGATAAGGCCTGAATACACTGTTCGTCAGATCCATAAATACTGCAGGGGCATTAGTAAGTCCAAACGACATCACTAAAAACTCATAATGGCCATACCTAGTCCTGAATGAAGTCTTAGGTATATCAGATTCTCTGGCTCTTACTTGATGGTAGCCTGGCAAATCTATCTTCGAGAAGCACTTGGCACCCTGGAGTTGGTCGAACAAGTCATCAATCCTGGGCAGAGAGTATATATTCAGATTGGGTCGTGACGGATGACCAACACTAAGTGTCGATCATCACTAATCCTGCTGATAATCTGCTAACCATGAATATAACTGATAAACATAATAAGCATAAACCTAACTGATAAGGATTATGCAATGGAAAAAGCTGACAAGGCTAACATAAGCTGACATACATAACACACTGACAGAACCACACAGGGACATATCTACAGGCCTCTAAGAGTGCTGAACTGAATATACAAAGGACGCGATAAGGCCCCGCCATACCCAAACTGGCTGACTGTACACATACCAAAAGATAAGCAACTCCGGGAGTAAGCGGAGTGACTCCAATAGCTGATAGATGGCCTACTAACGTGGTCCAAGCATTGATCTATCTGCACCTGCGCGGCATGAAACGCAGCGCCCCAGAAAAGGGCGTGAGTACGATATGTACAAAGTATGTAAGGCCTAAGCATATAATAAATCATAGCTGGATGAAATTGTAAGGCTGGAATATAAATATGTAGACATAAGCTGAAGCATAGCAATGTAGCAGGTAATCTGAGGACGTACTAAACACGGTCTGAATATATCCTGAAGTCTAGCTGAATCTGAAATTGAAGACTGAGCTGAACTATACTGATAAATGACTGTAATATGACTGGTAACTGGTAACTGGTAACTAGAAACTAGAACCGAACGCTCTCAACTGATACTGACGCTAAAAACTAGTGGCTGATAACTGAGAACTAATAACTGGTACTGAGCTAAAACTGAACTGATATCTGAACTGGTACCTGCCTGGTGTTATGGGCTATATCCTCCCATATCAGGTAACTGAACATTTGAACTAGTACCTGTCTGGCGTTATGGGCTGTATCCCCCCAAATCAGGTAACTGAAAACCGGAACTAGCCTCATGTATAATCATGCAGTGCATACTGTGGCTATATACGCGTATATAACAAACCTGGCGGGTGTTATGGGCTATATCCCCCCCAGCCAGTAATATCTAGTCTCTCTGGTCAGAGTATCTGAATGACACCAGGTCACACTAGGTGTTTCAACTCCCGCTTGAACCAGAGGGGCTGTATCCCCCAGACGGGTAGTATCACACGCGACCGGACTGTGTGTCCAATGTCTAGCCTCTATGGGGGACTCCAAATCACACAAAACATGATCACAATATAAACATAAGCATGTATGAGGCATAACACATGTGGAAACAATAGATATGGACTCAAAAACTCCGAATAGAATTATAGACACAACATAGAACTCAAAATTTGTCCAACTCTTTGAATTTCTATAAAAATTTCGGTAGAATTTCCCCTGAAACTGGATGATTCGCAAAAATAGAACCAGCACTATACTATACACAGGAATGGATACCTGGATAAACTGATAACATAAGCATGTTAAACGGATAACAAGATGAGACGACTGGATGACATAACAAATTCGCAGATAGAATGTCTGGACAGCACCACTGTCCTGCATTTCAACTTATTTTTAGAGTGTACATAAAAGATATAGACTTCATGGTCTTCATGAAAGTTGTAGATATATGTCTTAGGATTTTGGGGATTCTTAAAGCATCTAAATATAAATTTTTTACAAGGAGTTATGATCAATATACTAACAGATGTCCAAAGATCAAAACGATTTTATAGATTGTTAAACGTTTTGTCTTGCTGGTTCTGACATCTTTCACCTTGGATTTTAGTTCCAAATTAAGTATATACAAGGTTTCCTTGATACCATACAAGTTTCTCACAAGAAACACTAAGTTTACAACTAAGAAAAACTTCAAAAGCTAAAATATACATGCCTTGCCAAAAGAAAGGTTTATCCTACATACCTTTGATGTTTCTTGCTTGTAAACCTTGTTTTCCTTGAATTCCACACCTACTAAAGCTTAAACAAGCTTAATCGCGTAGAGCCTTTTGATGCAATCTGTCTTCAATTTCGAGTTAAGATCGATGTTCTTTCTTCAAAACCATAAAAAATAGATTCAAACTCGAGAAAGTTCTGTCTCTATCGTGGGTTTACTGGAAAATATCGAGAGAGAGAGAGAGAGAATGATTTCTCTTTTATAATAAAAATATTTCATTTCTAGCCCTCTTTTGCGCTTATGTCCCTTTTTTAGGTTTGATTTCTGATACTCATATCTTTTTATCCAGACATTGTATGAACAAACCGTCAAAAGTTTTGGAAACTACACTCCAAGACCTTCAATTTGGTATATGATGTGTCCCCAAAAGACCTCATATAACATATGAAATTAATTGCTGAAAAAGCTCCGTTACAAGGCAATTCCTTAGTCGATTTTTCCGCAACTTAAATCCGACTTTTCCCAAACTTTATATTCGATATATAAACATCTTATATGGTAATATTATGACTTTAAACTTAATTAAATCATTCTTAATATGTTATTAGAATGATATACGTCACTTTAGACATACGGGGTGTAACAGAATCATGGCGCCGCAGGGTCTTTGGCAAACCAACTATAAAATCCATCGTGATGTGCTCCCACTTCCACTCGGGAATGGGCAATACCTGAGCTAACCCTGCTGGTCTCCGGTGCTCGAACTTAACCTGCTGATAGTTCAAGCAACGAGATATATAATCAAATACATCTCTTTTCATCCCCTTCCACCAGTATAGCTCTCAGAGGTCCTGATACATTTTTGTAATACCAGGAGGAATGGAATAACGCGAGCTATGAGCTTCACCGAGCACTGACTGCCTCAAGTCTTCAACATCAGGAACACAGAGTCGACCATTAAACCGAAGAATTCCATCTGAATCAAGCTCGAAGGAGGAAACTCCTCCACTTAGGACACGACCACGCACCTCCTGCAGATGAGGATCCTCGAACTGTCTTTCATTAATCTGATTGACTAAGGAAGACTGAGCTGCAATACACGCTAAGACTCGACTGGAGTCTGGGAGAAGAAATCTCACGCCAGAGTCGCCAAGGGACTGCAATTCTCGGGCCAATGGTCTCATGTCAGCATAAAGAAAATCCATGCTGCCCATGGACTTCCTGCTCAAAGCATCTGCTACCACGTTCGCCTTCCCAGGATGATAGCGGATAGTGAGATCATAATCTTTAATCAATTCAAGCCACCTCCGCTGCCGGCCATTAAGATCCTTCTGAGAGAGAAGATACTGCAGACTCTTATGATCTGTTTACACCTCACAATGCTCGCAATAAAGATAATGCCTCAATATCTTCAAAGCAAAGACCACAGCTGCCAATTCTAAATCGTGAGTTGGATAATTCTTCTCATTCGGCTTCAACTATCTGGAAGCATAAGCAATTACCTTCACGTGCTGCATGAGAACAAACCCAAGCCCACACGAGATGCATCATAATAGACTACAAATGCACCGGTGCTAGAAGGAAGGGAAAGCACTGAAGCTGAAGTCAATAAGGCCTTAAGCTTTTGAGAGCTTGCCTCACACTCATCGGACCATCAAAACTGCACCGCCTTCGGCGTCAGGCGAGTTAGGGGAGCTGCAATATTAGAGAACTTCTCCACAAACCTCCGATAATAACCTGCCAATCCAAGGAAGCTGTGAATCTCCGTCGGAGTGGTAGGATGAGGCCATTTCTGCACTACTTCAATCTTCTTCGGATCAACCTTGATACCCTCACTGGATACCACGTGACCTAAAAATGCCAAAGAATCAAGCTAAAACTCACATTTCGAGAACTTGGCATACAACTTTCAATCACGGAGGGTCTGAAGAACCACCCTCAGATGATAATCATGCTTCTCGCAGCTACGAGAATAAATAATAATATCATCAATGAAGACAATGACAAAGGAATAAAGGAATGGCTTAAACACCCAGTTCATGAGATCCATAAAGGCTGCAGGGGCATTAGTTAGCCCAAAAGACATAACTAGGAACTCATAGTGGCCGTAACGAGTCCTAAAAGCAGTCTTCGAGATATCTGACTCACGAATCTTTAGCTGATGATAACCAGGTCGCAGATCGATCTTAGAAAAGAATTTGGCACCCAAACTGATCAAACAAATCATCAATGCGAGGCAACGGGTACTTATTCTTGATGGTGACCTTATTTAGCTGAGGATAATCAATACACATCAACATAGTCCCATCTTTCTTTTTCACAAATAGAACAGGAGCACCCCATGGAGAAATACTTGGCCTAATGAACCCCTTATCAAGCAAATCTTGCAACTGCTCCTTCAGCTCCTTCAACTCCGATGGGGTCATGCGATAAGGAGGGATAGAAATAGGCTGAGTCCCTGGCACTATATCAATGCCAAACTCGATCTCTCGATCAGGAGGAAGTCCTGGCAAATCATCTGGAAACACATTAGTGAACTCCCTAACAACAGGAACAGAATCAAGAGATGGAATCTCCACAGTGGTATCTCGAACCATGGCAAGATACGCTGAACACCCTTTATCCATCATCCGCTTTGCCTTCAGGAAAGAAATAACATGCCCTATGGGTGGAGAATAAGAGCCCTGCCACACGACCGGTGCTGAACAAGGAAAAGATAACTGAAGAGACTTGGCATGACAATCTAATGTGGTATGACACGACGCCAGCCAATCCATGCCAATAATAACATCAAAATCAACCATATCTAGAATTAGAAGATCTACTAGTATCTCACGACCCCCAAAAGATATGGTACAAGCTGGATAAAATCGATTCACAATGATAATGTCTCCAATAGGACTAGAAACACAGAACGGATCACGAAGATGCATATAATCAACATGAAAGCCCAAAGCAAAATAATGAGATACATATGAATATGTAGATCCAGGATCCACCAAAGAATATGCATCTCGACCACAAATAGATAAAATACATGTAACAATAGCTGGGGATGCCCCGGTATCTTGCCTGGCCGGCAGTGCATATAGCTGTCTCTGCGGCTGAGCTAAGCCGCTACCCTGACGACCACCTCTAGAGGGACCACTAGGACCACGCCCACGACCTCTACCGGGTGGTGGTGCACCTGTAACTGGCTGAGACCTTGGAGGAGCACGCTGAGGCTGCTGCTGCATAGGCGCTGGAAGGCGAGGAAAAGGGCGGCTACTACCCTGCTGATGGAGATAAGGGCAATCCTTCTTATGATGCCCTGGATCCTGAGAGATAAAGCACCCTGGAGCAAATCTACGCTGATCAAACTGAGACTGATCTCGCGGGCGAAACCAAAACTGACCCTGAGAAGAAGAAGGCGCGTTCTGAGAACCACGCGCTGGAAATTGAGCTGGTCTGACAGGAGGCCTACTCTGCTGCTGATAACTCCTACCTCTATATGAGGTACTAGAATGCCCTGGACCACGAGATCTCTTACTCTGCCGCTCTAACTCCTCCATCTCAAATCTATGATAGGCCTCATACCTCCTGGAAATATCAACATCGACATCAAATAGAGTACCAGCCTCAATCTCACGAGCCATTTGGGACCGCAAATAAGGAGAAAGCCCATAAATAAAACGTCTGACCCTCTTAGAGGGCTCATGCACGAGATCTGGAGCATATATGGACATCTCTGAAAACAAAAGCTCGTACTCCGTGACTGACAGGTTGCCCTGTCCAATCCACTCAAACTGTCTCCTCTTCTCATCCTGCTGACTGCGAGGGAAAAACTTCTCCATGAATCGATGGGAGAACTCACTGCAGGTGAGCTTAGGGAAGCCCTGCCTAACTGATCGAAGTGCAGTCCACGAAGCTAAAGCCGGACCCTCAAACTGGAAGGCAGTATACTTAACTCCATACTGTTGAAGATATCAAAGGGCCGCTAAGATACGCTGACATTGATCAAGAAACTCACGAGGCTTAAGCTTATCTAATTTCTGACCAGAGAACTTTGAACGACTAAGTCGGGTAAAATAATGCAACCTTGCCGGATCATCAACCTGACCTGCTACCTCGACTGGCTGACCAGCCTGAGCAACCGGAGGTACAATACCCGCTACCTCTGAAACATAACCACCTATAACATGAACGGTTGGGGCTACATGTGGAGCTATAATGGAGGCTCCCTAAACCTGAGAACCAATATCTACCGCAGCCTGAGGAGCTGCCTGAGGGATAGGAGCATCTACGACAGCCTGAGGGATAGGAGCATCTACAGCAGTCTGAGGAATAGGAGCATCTACAGTAGCCTGAGGAATATGAGCAGCTCCGGCAGCCTGAGGAATAAGAGGTCCCTAGGGCATCTGCGTCATGAAGTGCAGGGGGAACGAATAAGCCCTGCTCGTGAGATTGAGGCTGGTACTACCGGAACCTCTGTAGCAGGATCAACATGATCCACCATCCTCGCAGCCTGGGCAACTCTACCTCTGCCTCGACCATGACCTCTACCACGGCTAACACCGCCAACTCGCGGAGCAGTAGGCACAGGAGCGACCGCTGGCTCCTCCGCCTCTCGCTTGACATTCGCGCGCGTTCTCACCATTTACTGCGGAAAAAAAATATTTAAGTTCGAATAAGAAGACTCACGCACGATGGAGAATGAAAGAAAGGAAACTGCCTAAATGCAACCATAACCTCTCGTAGATAGGTACGGACGTCTCCGCCCGATCAGCGAGACTCTATTAGACACTATCATGATCTGGAAAGACTATAAACCTCGCTCTGATACCAACCGACACAACCCGAATTCTCGGTTAGGCCGTGCGCCTCCCCTATAGGGGTGGCAATGGGGCGGGGCGGGGCGGGGCAGGGCAGGTTGAGCCCTTCCCTGCCAAGATTTTCCCCTGCCCTGCCCTGCCCCATTTTGTTGTGTGTCCAGTTTTTACCCTGCCCTGCCCTGCCCCGTTTGACCCGCCCTGCCCCGCCCCATTTTGACACGCCCTGCCCCGCCCCATTGCAAGAGATACAGGACATTGTTTCTCCTCTGCTCAAGAGTCAAGATTGCTGTAAGGAGATTAATTGCATATTGTTGCCTGTCAATTAAGTATCTGGCACTTCATTTTATTTTTTTACTACCAGGATTTCCTTCAACAAAGTGACCACGCAAAATTTTGTCATCAGATTGTAGTGTTCCTTCAAGAAATTTTGTTAATTTATTACATGCAGGTCACAGCTTATAAGTTAGTATCCTTATAATTTGCTTAAATTGGATTAGTTTGTATGAGTATTTGCTTAAAGCTACAACCTTATTATCAGCTGTGCCTAATTTGCATTACTAGAAACTGGTAGACTTGAAATGTTTACATAATCTACTCATTAGATCACATTACCATACTTCTGCATATGATATCCAATATTTTGTAGAGTTAAAAGATGCACGTCCATGGATAACAAAGCAGAATGTAAACATCAAACCTATGTTATCATTCTTTAATTCCTTTCGAACAGCAGATAAATTAGGCAAAAATGAAACAGCTTATAAGATCAACAAAATTTGATAACAATAGCCAATACTAACAAAATTCATTCAACCTGAAATGACAAGAAATGGTACGTTATCAACTTAACTCACCATCTCTTAAAATTAAAAGCGCTACCAAAAGCCACATTCATCAAGAACACTAACAAAAACCAGAACAAAGTATGGGCGACTTGATTCCTAATTATCTTATGCGGCATCTTACGCAGCGATGGATGGCTTTGAAGCTGCAGACAGTCTAGACCTCTTCTTAGCCAAACTCTCACTACGCCTTTCTCTTTGCTCCTTCAACCTGGTGTGCCAGAAACTCTCTTTGCTCCTTCAACCTGCACACAGTCAGAAGATGTCCACCACTGTTTCCAACACCTTCCCCTTTTTTATGGAGAGCCCTGTCAAATTTTTTATGGAAAATCAAACCAAGAGCCATTACAATATAGGAGCGAACTATGTCAACTACAGAAACAAAACATAGAACTCCACCATAAGGAAACAACCATGCCAGAACTACTTTACTGGTCTTTCCATTAAATGAATACCAATTAAACGTCTAAACCACATAAAAGAACTACTTACAAGAGGATAAGGGAGGACACTCTCTGGCTCTTCCTCTTCGTCAAGCAAGGTTGGACATGGAACGTTGTCGATGGTTGAAGTCAAACCTACAAATAAAAATATAAAACTCAATGTATCAGTATAGTATTGAAGAGCTAAAAACTATTAAGATAATAATGAAAAATTACTTACCATTTATTTCATTCCATAACCATGTGCGAGCACATATCAAAGCTTCCAAAGTATTAGGGTGAAGTCTACTACGATGCGGACTAACCAACCTCCCACTAGTGCTAAATGCCGACTCTGAGGCAACGGTGGAGACAGGAATGGCTAAGAAGTCACGGGCCATCTTCTGTAAAGTAGGATATTTCAACCCATTTGTCTTCCACCAACTCAAAGTATCAAAAGTACTAGGGGTTCGAGGTAGTACGTCTTCTTCTAGATACAAATCCAATTCCGATCTTGTCTCGACAACAGCTCTACTCAAAGCAACAAACCTATCGAAGCTTGACATTCGATCACCCTCGGTGAGATCAATGACTCCACTAGAACTGGATGCTTCAAAAGACTCTTGAGAAGAAGATGATCTATTCTTATACTCTTGAAAGAGCTCATGACAGCGGGTCCGTACTTCTTGAATTTTAGTCGAAGCTTCTTCACCATAAATTTCTGGAACATAGAACTCCACCAACTTCATCTTGTACCTGGGATAATGCAAGATATGTTAATACAACATGCAGTCTGAAACACTTTGTCGGATTCTGTTACAAATGTAATACAACCTGAATTAAACAAGTTATGGATTAGTTATAAACAAGCAGCAACAACTCTGACTATTGTTTAAGGATTTTGTTACAAATGTACTACAGCTGACTATTGTGTTACAAAGGAAGAATGCAGCTGACCCGACAATGGAAACAGTTGAAAGAAATCTGTTTGCTAATCTGTTACAAAGGACTAACTACTCCTACCTTTTAAGTAAGTTAAGATATAGTTAAAAAAGTAGTACAAGGAACCTTTTTACATTAGCTTCAGAATTTTTTCTAAAAGTGGTACTGTGTGTTAAATTAATAGAGTTCTTTAAGCAAAAAGATTGCTATTGCATAGGCACAAAATCAAAGTGATTCACAGTATAAAGTTTCATTATTAGCAATACCATGAGCAAAAGAGCAGACATAGGCAGAGAACATAATTTTTTCAACAAATTCACTAATTTTTAAGTGTGTATTGCAGAAATTAATGCTATAGAAAGTTTAGCTCAGTCTACGAAATTATTAACCTTCAGTCTTCACAGTGCAGGTCATGCTATAATGCATTGCTCATTGTAAGAAGTCTCAAGAGCTTTGTAATCCAAGAAAGAAGATGAATGAAGCAGGGGTTAATGCATTGTCAATTTACATCAAGAGGAGAATAAAATAGTACCTGGGATCAAAGACGGCAGCTACACCCATCAAAATATGCACATCATCCCAATATTTTGTAAATTTAGACAACATCGCCAATGCCATCTTTTTAATCAAAGGATTCAAGCTCTTCGCCCAAGCTTCTAATTCCATTTTAACTTCACACACTTTTGAAAAGTATTCACTTGAAGTTGGATATTGTCTTCCTGAAAGTTGTTCAGTGAAATTGTAAAATAAATTGAGCTTACCACAAACATCTTTTGCATTACTCCATTCCTCATCGGTAGGACAAGACTTATATTTAGTGTCACTCACTTCCAACTTCTTGAACACCTCTTTGTACTCTATGGCCGTTCTCAACATTAGATATGTTGAGTTCCAACGAGTGGGACAATCATATGACAATTTCTTGCTACAAGAAGTGTGTAGCACACGTGCGGCTTCTTCAAATTTCTCAATTCTACCTTGCGACCCAATCCAATACAACACACTCTCACGCACTTTGACAATACCCTCTCCTATCTCCTTTAACCCTTCTTGAACAATCAAATTTAAAATATGCGCCGCACACCGCACATGAAAGACCCGACCCATCAACAACAAATCCCTTTTATTAAGTTTTTCATCCAATAAGGCTCTTATCATTGCATTGTTTGTACTAGCATTATCAACGGTAATGGTTGATATTCTTCGTTCAAGATTCCATTCAAATAAGCAATTTCCTAAAGCACTACACAAAGTTTCTTTATCATGTGGAGAAGGAACATAGACAAACCGCAATATATGACTTTGAAGCCTCCATGAATCATCAATAAAATGACCGGTTATAGCCATAAACCCTTTCTTGTTATTACTCGATGTCCACATATCGGTTGTAATTGCTATTCTGCTTGACACTTTCTCTAACAACTTAGACGTTTTTGATTTCAAATTGTCAAATATTTTTATTATGCCATTCTTTATAGTGTTTCTAGAAACCATCTTAAACAATGGTTGGAGACTCGCAACAAAGTTTCGGAACCCCACATGATCAACTATAGAAAGTGGATACTCATGTAAAATAATGGCATGAGCAAGTTGTTTTCGTGAAACATCTTGATCAAAATAGTGTTGTTGCCTTCCATCACCCCTCGTATCACCCTCACTTTCTAAATCCCTTGGCTTATTTGGACACTTATCTTTGTGATCCCACATGGACTTCGTCCCACAATTTTTAGTATTCTTATATCGATGAGGACAATATTTGCATTGACTATACGGAACACCATCAATCTTTATCGGATTATAATGCTTCCATACTTTGGAATATTTTGTTCTTTTGGGGTCCGGTTCAATAACTTCATCACGTTCATCCTCTATGGAAATCGCATTAGAAGAAGAACCTAGAGTATTCTCTTCATCTTGAGTTTCCATAGTTATCAATTAAGAAACTGAGGCTCTAAAATAGAGAAACTATGAAGAGTTTTAAAAGATAAAGGACCTTTGCAACAAAGAGCTCACCTGAAGAAGCTATGGCGGATTGGCGTCTGATTATCTGAAGAAGATGGAGGACCTTTAGAGTTCTCTGGGCTCTGGTTGAAAATGGAAAAAAGTTGTAAAGAAGGCAAAGTTTGGTCTCTGGAGAAACGAAGGAAATAAGCCTTAGCTTTACTTTGTAATTGAAAATAACGGTTCTTTCTATTTTTTACCCAGACCCGATTTAATTCGGGTCTTGCCCTGCCCTGCCCTGCCCTGCCTAATTTTAAAAAAAAAATTGTTTCACCCGCCCTGCCCCGCCCCATTTTAGTTATACCCGCCCTGCCCCATTTACACTTTTGACCTGCCCTGCCCCGCCCTGCCCTTCCCCATTGCCACCCCTACTCCCCTAAACCTGTCGGGTGAACCCTATTGACTGAATTGATATAAATTGTGAAGAATTACCTTGAAATGAAAATGAACCAACATAAGATAACTCTCAAGGATAGACAAACATACAAGCTGTCTGAATAATACAACTAACTACCTAGAATACACAGTTTTAAAGGTTTCCAGATCAGACATCTAAGAAGGCCAAAAGATATACATACCTCCCGAAGGGAGCAAAAGTAAGGAAAACTGTAATATTTGAAGTTGGTGGCCGCAATGAACAAGATGGGTCACCGTAGACAGCTGAAAACGTACTACTCCTCAATCACGACGCGACTGGCTGGATCATGGAGCAGAATCTGCCGAACGAAAAGAAAACACAAGAACAAATAGGGGGTGAGTCATAAGGACTCAATAAGTGCGAACAAACTAGCAACCTCGAAAAATAAATACGCTAGTCAGGGAAACGGAACCAGACAACAATCAACGAATAAGCATTGCACATATAAGCAGAACATTAGTCATGTACGGAAAGTCTACACAATGATATGATGCAAAGGGTCGCATGTGCCAGTAATCCCATCCCAAAGCGGAATACTCCTGCATTCGAGGGGAATCCAATCTGATAACCAACTGGAGTGGAATACTCCTGCTCCTGGGGCGGAATACTCCTACACCCGATATGATATAAACCAGAGGCGGAATACTCCTGCACTCTCCTAGGGCGGAATACTCCTGCACCCAATATGATATGCAATGTAATGCATATGAATGCAATATGATGCAACAATAACCCTTCACCGGTGCGGGACTCGCATTGATAGCCGGGAAGTAGATGCCAACTCACAACAAGAATATAATGCTTAGATCCTCAATGCAATACCAACAACAGGACATAACATATAATATACAATGTAAATCCAAAGCTAAGGCGTAATGAGTACGCCTATGGGCAGCTATACACGAAAGGAACACGTGGTATAAATTCCACGAGGCCAGGTGCCTCTAAAGAAATGGATATAAACACTTACCGTATTCCAAAGCTAGCCCTGCTACTCAACAACTGCTTTTTCCTTTGGATTAACTGCCAAACGATCACGCGCTATTCAATAAGCAGAAAAATTATATCAAATAAAGCTAAAGGCTTCATTCCTTATCTCTTAAGGCAATCCAGTTAGGAACCTGATGCACTATTCGCATACGCAATACGCAGGCCAGGCCTATGTACAGGATTCAAAGTCACATAACCAAACTCTAAATAAATTACATTTATATGTTGCCCATAATTCATTGAGTATTCATATAAAATCATCTCCATCATCGGGGGCCAATTGACCCTTTAAACTATCAATTTAAGTCATTAGGAAGATATCTAATATCCCTATTTTTACCGTAAAAATATATTCAATCACACGTAATAAGCTAAGATAATAAGTTAACATAATTACCTGGAGATTTGGGGTAGAAATTCCACTATTTTTCCACCTCTTTTTTCGTTTTTTCCTCTTTCTTTCCTGACCTTTCTTTTCTTAATGTTGTTCGTATGTTTCTGCTTGCATATCATAGCTACTACTGCTAAGGGATTAAATCCCTTAGCTAACCGACTTTGCAATTTTTTTTTTCATAAATTCGCTACGACGATTAAAATTAAAATGGTACCCTAGAGAAGTCGAAATGATCCCAAATTTTTCAAGTAAGTTATAAAAAATATATGTAACACACTTGCTAAGGCGGATCTCAAATCGAACTCCCGAAACTGATGATGCAAATTAAACAGAAGAAGGCCGAATTATTAATTCTTTCGGAACTTTAGCCGAAATCAACCGAACAACCTCGAAACTCACTTCAAAAATTCACATATGTCATAAATGACAATACGAACTTAGCGACTCTTTCAGATTTTGAATCGGAGCTCATTCGCCAAAATTGTGCTCGAAAACCTCTTTTTTTACGATTTATCGCTAACGAAAACAGAAAGCTTCTTCCGATACCTACCAAACGAGGTCTAATTTAGCTCAAATTTTACAGACTAGTCGGGATGGTCCTTACGAAGCTTTTAAAATTGACAACACATCAATCGAGGTCCTACTTCCCGAACCTACTGACCGAGGTCGTTTCATTATGATACAAGCTTCAAAGAGAAAACAAGAGTCAACGAAAATAGTGGACATGTGTTTATGTGGAGCGGAGTGTTCTGAGAAGAATTAATTAAAAGACCTCTTGTAGTTGTGAATTTAGCGAATGATCTTCCTTTCCTTTTATTTTGCGGTCACTGCAATGCTTAAGTTGAGGGTTAAGTGATGGGCAAGGCCCTCTTTTATAATATTAAGAAATTGCGGGTTTCAAAAAAACTTAATTGAATAACCCATAGTTACATGAGAAGAAAGAGGGGAAAGGACCCCCTAACTCTTTAAATAAGAATAGGGGACAACTATTTCTTTTTTCTTTTCTTTTGTAGGTCGTTATAAAGTGCAATTGGAGCTTTAAAGAGCGTGATCGAGCAAGAAAAGATTGGATTTTGATTAAGGATTGGATCGAGCACATGAAGGCATGACACGAAGCGAGCTACGGAGCAAGGAGAAGTAGAAATATGCCTAGCGCGGTTCGTGGCGCGCCGCGCCCTTATGGCGCCCAGCTTCTGGCGCGTTTTTCAGCGGGGCGTGGCTATTGCGCATGGATTTCGATGGGATCTGCCTTCGCGCACGCGTTCGGGGGCGCGGGGTGCCAGCTACAGCGCCCCTGGAGCGTTTTTGGACTTCCTACTTCGTCTAGGCTTAGGCGTAACTTATTACTAGGCCTTTGTAAACACTATAAATACTCTTTTACTTAGTTTTTGAAGGGAGTTCAGACTTTGGAGCAACTTGAGAGCACCATACTTCATTGAACAAGGGTTTAATTCCTATTCTTTCATCTATTAATCTATTACATCATTATTTCATCAATTCATTGCCTTGTGATTATGATTATGCGTGGCTAAATCTCTCGTTCTAAGGTTAGAGTAATTCATGAAAGTTGATGTTTGAAGATTGATTTCCATTAATTGAATCCCATAAGGAGTTACTTATTCTTTCTTGATTTCACTTGTGTAATTATTAGAGCTCGATAATTATGCATTATCTATGGTTTTTAGATTGAACTCGAAAGAGGGAATTTATGAACGCAATAAGAAAGAGTAGGGCTAGTTTGTGAACCCGGGCATCGGGGAACCAATTTGTGAGTAGGATAGACATATACTTGCTCGCCTAGCTTAACTAATTACAGAATTCGTTAATGCGTGCACGTGATTCAACCCATAGACATATAGGGATTGGAGTAGCCTTCATAGACCGTGAAGAATCGAAAGCTTTTCACGGGTACATTTAATCTGTTAGTTAGTAATCCAGGATTTAAGAAGTAGATCAATTGAAAAACTCAACTGGATTGTTCGTAACTCTGACCCTGGACCGTCTCCTTAATATTGTTTACAACCAACGTTTGCTCCATTGTTTGACTGAATTTCCACCATTTACATTATTGCTCTTAGTTAATAAAAACTCTCACTATTGGAAAAAGATCCCTGAATAGTAGTTAGAAATTGTTTGTTAAGCGTCAGTCTGAATAGTCCTCGTGGGAACGATACTCTACTTATCATTTTATTACTTGTCAACCGCGTATACTTGCGTGTGCGTTGGGAGCAACAATTTTTTGGCGCCGTTGCCGGGGACTAATTTTTGACTGATTTCTTTTTGAACGATTACTTATTATCTATTCAGGTTTAATTTTTTGTTGAGTTTCGTGTGCTGTTTCAGGCAACAGGTTTTGCATGCAAAGGAATAGAAGGGACGAACCACTCGCACCTTTTGATCCCGAGCCTGAAAGGACCTTGAGAAGGGTAAGAAGAGAAGCGAGAGACCGAGAAGCACTAGCAATTGTACTTGCTTCCTTACCCACTGAAATGGCAGTAGAACGAGCAGTAGCGGTGCGAGATGTTGCTAGAGTGGCGTCTAGTATTGTGAAGCCCGCTATCACCGGGCACTTTGAGATTAAGCCCGGCATGATTCAGTTGTTGCATGTGACTGGGCAATATGCTGGATTACTTCATGAAGATCCGCAGCAACACATTCAGAATTTCCTGGAGATCAGTGATACTTATACACAAACGGGAGTTCCTACTGATTATGTTTGCTTGACGTTGTTCCCGTTTTCACTAATTGGGGCAGCAAGGAAGTGGTTAAAGGCTGAAAGCCTGGTTCTATCACTACTTGGGATGATTTGGCTAAGAAGTTCTTGGCTAAATTTTATCCATCTGCCAAGACAGCCCGGTTGAGGAGTGAAATTATGTCCTTCAGATAGATAGAAGGAGAGTCTTTGTATTCAGCCTGGGAGCGATTTAAAGCTTTATTGAGAGATTGTCCACACCACAATCAATCCAGTGAGGTTCTTGCACATACTTTTGTTGAGGGGTTGAATGCGCATACTAAGATCATGGTAGATGCTGCTGCTAGAGGCCAAGTATTGGCCTTAAATTTTGACCAGATCTATGATTTACTAGACAAGTTTTCGCAGAGCAATCCTGATTGGCAGGGAGGTGGTAGAGCTACTACACAGAAATCTGCTGGGGTACTTCAATTAGATGTAGTTTCAGAGCTGAGGGAGAAAATGGATGCTATTTCCAATCAAATCAGCAAGCTAGCTCTGCCGCAGACTCAACAACAAGTAGCTCCAGTGCAACAAATTCAAGTCTTTTATGAGGTTAGTGGAGATGATCATGCTACTGACGTCTGTCCATCTAATCCAAAGTCAGTGTATTATGTGGGTAATCAGAACAGGTTGCAGAGTCAGAATCACAATCAATATGGTAATAGCTACAACACCAATTGGCGTAGTCACCCGAAAAATTGGAGGGATAACCGTGAGCAGCTACAAGGCAATGAGAGATCCCAAAATAATCTTCAAAATGCACTACAGCAGGGGTCACGGTCGCAGGCTCAGCCACAGCAGCCTAATTCAGTTGAGGATATGCTTAGAAAAATTCTTGCAGGGCAGCAAAAACTCATGGATGATTCAGCAGCTCAGGCACAAACAATAAAAGATTTGAGCAATGCTCAGAAAGATCTTGAGAGACAAATGGGGCAGCTAGCTGGAGCACAGAATAATAGACCTCGGGGTGCTTTTCCAAGTGATACAGAGAAAAATCCTAAGAAATTTGTGCAAGCAGTTACTTTGAGGAATGGAAGAGCTCTAGAAGAAGTTCCCCCAAAGCCAAGGAAGCCTGTTGGTGAGTTAGAGCCTAATGCTGATAGAGATGTGGAGAAAAAAGCTGAGAAAGTGACAGAAAAGCAGCCCGAGCCTGCTATTCTGAGACCACCCCCACCTTTCCCTCAGAGACTTCATAAGCAGAAAGTTGATGCAGCATGTAAGAAATTTTTGGAGATCTTAAGTCAGATTCAGGTAAATATTCCTTTGGTGGAGCTTTTGCGGGATGTTCCCAAATATGCTAAATACATCAAGGATATTATTGCTAACAAGAGAAGACTGACTGAGTTTGAGACAGTTGCACTCACTGAGGAGTGTAGTTCTAGAGTTAGAAGCAAGCTTCCTCAGAAATTGAAGGATCCTAGCAGTTTTACTATTCCCTTGAAAATTGGGGAGCATGAGGTTGGACGAGCTTTGTGTGATTTGGGTGCTAGTGTGAATTTAATGCCTTCATCAGTTTTCAGAAAGCTAGGCCTGGGTGAACCACGACCAACTACTGTGACTCTGCAACTGGCTGATAGATCTTTGACATGCCCCGAGGGGATTATTAAGGATGTGCTTGTGCAAGTGGGTCAGTTTATATTGCCTGTTGACTTCATTATTCTTGACTATGAAGCTGATTCTAAGGTTCCTCTCATATTGGGAAGAGGATTTTTGGCTACTGCTGATGTTGTCATTAGAGTTAGAGCTGGAAAGATGATTATGAAGGTAAATAGTGAAGAAGCTGTGTTCAATGTGTTCAGAGCTACCCAGCTTCCTGCCCATTATGAAGAGTTGTCCATGGTGAAAGTGGTAGATGAAGAGTTGACTGCTGATGAGAGGTCATTCTTAGCCTCTAATGTTGATTCTCTGGAGAGGGCACCCTTGTGTGATGATGATGATATCCTGAAGGATGATGCAATTGAAGAATATGTGGAGATTCTTAATATGCAGAGTAAATTCATCCCAGGATGGAAGAAATTTGAGGAGCTTGATAGACCGTTGACCTTAACTCCTACTAAACCGTCTATTGAGAAGGCTCCTACACTTTAACTCAAACCTTTACCTGCGCATTTGCGTTATGCTTATTTGGGTGAGGGTAATACTTGCTCGTGATCCTTTCTTCTTTGTTGTCTGATGTGCAGGTTGAAAAGGTGTTGAGAGTGCTGCGAGAGCGCATGAGAGCTATTGGATGGACCATTGCTGATATTAGAGGGATTAGTCCTTCTTTCTGCATGCAAAAAATTCTTTTGGAAGAAGGCCATAAGCTATCTATAGAGTAGCAGAGGAGATTAAATCCAATCATGAAGGAGGTGGTGAAGAAAGAAATTATCAAGTGGCTTGATGCTGGTATTATTTTTCCTATCTGCGACAGCAAGTGGGTGAGTCCAGTGCAATGTGTTCCTAAGAAGGGGGGCATGACAGTTGTGAAGAATGAGCATAATGAATTGTTTCCTACTAGAACAGTCACAGGGTGGCGAATTTGCATTGATTATCGAAAGATGAACAAGGCCACCAGGAAAGACAACTTCCCACTCCCCTTTATTGATCAAATGCTGGATAGACTTGCTGGGCACGAGTACTACTGCTTCTTGGATGGGTATTCGGGCTACAATCAGATTGTGATAAATCCTGAAGATCAAGAGAAGACTACATTTACTTGTCCATATGGCACCTATGCATTTAGGAGGATGCTGTTTGGATTATGTAATGCCCCAGGGACTTTTCAGAGATGCATGATGGCTATTTTCACCGACATGGTGGAAAAATTTGTTGAGGTGTTCATGGATGATTTCTCGGTAGTTGGTGACTCCTTTGATGATTACTTGAAGAATTTAGACGCTGTGCTGAGCCGTTATGAAGAAACAAATTTTGGTGCTGAATTGGGAAAAATATCACTTTATGGTTCAAAAAGGCATAGTACTTGGGCACAAGGTGTCAAAGCAAGGGATCGAGGTGGATAAAGCAAAGATTGAGGCTATTGAGAAGTTAAGGGGGTGCGTAGTTTCTTGGGACATGCAGGTTTCTATAGGCGTTTGATAAAGGACTTCTCCAAAATTTCTAATCCCATGTGCAAGTTGTTGGAGAAGGATGTGAAATTTGAGTTTAATGATGCTTGTCTCAACGCATTTGAAGAGTTGAAGAAAAGGTTGGTGACTGCACCAATCATCATTGCTCCTGACTGGTCTTTGCCATTTGAATTGATGTGTGATGCGAGTGATAATGCTATTGGGGCTGTTCTAGGCCAAAGAATTGGAAGAATCTTTCACTCCATCTATTATGGAAGCAAGACTCTTGATGCAGCCCAATCCAATTATACCACCACTGAGAAGGAGTTGCTAGCCGTGGTGTATGCTTTTGATAAATTCAGATCTTATTTGGTTGGCACTCATGTTTTTGTCTACACTGATCACGCCGCAATCCGGTATTTGTTTGAGAAAAAGGATTCCAAGCCTAGATTAATTTGATGGGTTCTCCTATTGCAAGAGTTTGATGTTGAAATTCGAGATCGCAAGGGGACCGAGAATCAAGTAGCTGATCATTTGTCAAGGCTGGAGAATAAAGATCATGTAGATGAAAGGCCTGAGATTAAAGAGGTATTCCCTGATGAGCAGCTTTTTGCTTTAGCTGCAGCCGAGGTGCCATGGTATGCTGATATGGTGAACTTAATTGTGACTAATGTGTATCCTCCAAGGCTACAGCTGACCAAAGGCGCAAACTCCTTCATGAGAGCAGATTTTATGTGTGGGATGAGCGTTATTTGTACAAGATAGGCCCTGACCAATTAGCTAGGAGGTGCATTCCAAGGGAAGAAGTTTAGCCAATTCTACAGAGCTGTCATTCCTCTCCTTATGGTGGCCATCTTGGTGGAGATCGAACAGCTGCAAAGGTACTTCAGTCTGCTTTTTTTTGGCCTACTTTATTTAAAGATGCTCATGCTTTTCTTAAGCAATGTGATCGTTGCCAAAGAACGGGTACTATTTCTAGGCGTCACGAGATGCCTTTGAACAATATCCTGGAGATTGAGTTGTTTGATTGTTGGGGGATTGACTTCATGGGTCCGTTCCCGCCTTCCATGGGCCACAAATACATTCTTGTGGCAGTTGATTATGTGTCTAAATTGGTGGAGGCTGTGGCACTTCCAACAAATGATGTGAGTGTGGTGGTGAAATTCTTGAAGAAAAATATTTTCACTCGTTTTGGGACACCGCGGGCTATAATCAGTGATGAATGTACTCATTTTTGCAACCGGTTGTTCAATAAATTGTTGGCCAAGTATGGGGTTCATCACAAGGTGGCAACTGCTTATCATCCCCAAACTAGTGGCCAAGTGGAACTATCTAATAGATAGATCAAGCAAATCCTTGAGAAGACTGTGAATGCCTCGAGGAAGGATTGGGCTATGAAGTTAGATGATGCTCTCTGGGCCTATCGGACTGCATTTAAAACGCCTATTGGAACTTCTCCATATAGGCTTGTTTATGGTAAGGCCTGTCACTTGCCCGTTGAGCTAGAGCATAAAGCATATTGGGCGATTCAAAAGCTCAATCTTGATATGGCATTGGCGGGTGAGAAGAGAATGCTTCAATTGCATGAGCTTGAAGAATTCCGTTTCCATGCCTACGAAAATGCAAAATTGTATAAGGAACGGACAAAGAAGTGGCATGACAAGCACATTGAGCGTCGTCAGTTTGAGCCTGGGCAGTTGGTGTTGTTGTTTAATTCGAGGTTGAAGCTATTTCCGGGTAAGTTGAAGTCTAGATGGTCGGGGCCGTTTGAAGTAGTTCGCGTTACCGCACATGGAGAGGTTGAGTTGAGAGCCCCCGATTTAGAAAAGACGTTCTTGGTGAATGGCCAAAGGGTGAAGCATTATTGGGAAGGTTCGGTGAATCATCATACCTCCATTACTTTGAGGGATCCATGATTGATACTCGTCGTGCCACGACGTTAAATAAGGCGCTTCTCGGGAGGTAACCCGAGTTTGTACTTGCAATAGTTTAGTTGTTTAGCGTTTTATAGTGTCACGTAGTTTTTGTTTTGTTGTGTCGTTTTTGTAGGTGTCAGGAGTGCTAAATGAGATGCAGTTGATGTGTTGTGGGGTCTGGGACGCTTTGAGTCATGCCCCGCGCTTGGGGTCGTACTCGGAATCAAAAATTTGGTACGAAAATAATGCTCAGGCGCGTTTGGGAGAGCCCCGCGCCTCCCAACGTGCCTGGATGATCGCTGAAGAAAAAAATTGGGCGCCTTTTGCTCGCCCCGCGCCTCCCATCGCGCGAGGGTGGGCAGAACCTTCAGAATTCTGAGCGCCTTTGTGGCACGCCGCGGAGCCTATCGCGCTAGGCAAAATTTCTGAAAAATCCGGGTCCAAACGGGTTTTAACCCGCGACCCGGATTCCCTTTTCCCCTCTTTACCCGATCCCCTCCCCTTTTCTTCATTATTTTCTCTCAAAACACTCCCAAAAACTCCCCCAACTCATTTCTAATTCTTGGAATTAATCACAAGTTCTTATCCAATCAATCTAACCTCTTCATGTAAGTAAATCTCTCCCTTCTCTTTCCATTACATGTAAGTTAACAATCTCTTTCCATGTTTAATTCCTCAACTAGTATGCAAGCTTGTGATTAATATTTGATCTTAAATTTCTTAGATTCATAATTTTGCTTCATGTTTAGCTTGTGTACTTGTAAAAAGGGATCTCCCAACAATTTAGGAGGGTTGGTACACTACTTTAGCCATTGAACTTGCAAGTTGAAAATTGTGCACACCAAGTGTTTAACAAAATGCCTCAACTATGAAAAATGCTTAACCTTGTGAATTCTTGAGTAGCAATGGTATCCTTAGGCTTAAATTGAACATTGGATGTCACACATGCATATAATTGGCTATTTTGTAACCCCCGCTAGCTTGATCATGAAGTCCACACCCGTGGCAATTTGTGCAATGCTAAGTTTTCGCTAAGTGTGGGGTCGCTCGTGGTTATGAGTTGAATTGTTGATACATAGAATGAGCGATAAATGTGGGGTGGTGCCCCACCCAATTAAATTTGTGCTTGAATTGAAATCTCACATTGGTATTTTTGTTTGATGTAGGAACCATGGTTGTAATACCCCACAAACCGAGCTCTTCCTCCGCCTCCGTTCCTAAAAGATCACTCCAAGCCAAGCCTTCATTGAGCAAAGCAAAGGGCAAGGCATTGGCCAAGCCCAAGGCCAAGCCAAAGGCCAAGGCTAGAGTTCCTAAAGATGCGGTTCCTATCCCAAGGCCCGGTGGTAAGACGAGGTTCGGCCTCTCTTTTGTGAAGAAGGTGATTGCCAAGCTTGGTACAAGAGTATGAGGCTTGCAGGATATATTCCCGAGCAAGCCATTGATAAGAGGAGATTGATGCAAAAGTGTCGAGGTGTGGGTGATGCTATTCACGCCTTGCATTGGGACTCGGTCTTTGAGAGTCCGGGCCATGCTAATCTCGACCTAGTACAGGAGCTCTATGCCAATTGGGACCCAGATGAAGCATGGAAAGATGATGATATGGTCTCTATTCGGGGTGAGAAGGTGAGATTGGATCACACTACATTGAACACTTTCTTGGGGGTAGAGGACCTAGATTATGACGAGCTGAAGGACTTTATTAAGAGGCCTGATTACAAGGCCATGTGAGAGACATTGTGTGGTGAGAGCTCCACTCATAGGTGGGAGCGAACTGAGACAGGAAGACACAAACACATGTTCTTTTCGCAATTTTTGAAGACAACTCGAGTGTTGATGAGGTTGATCAATGCACGCATCTTGCCTTCGTCTCATTATTCTGAGGTCACCAAGACTCGGGCGTGCATGATTTACTTTTTCATGACCGGGAGGCCAGTTAACATTGGCTACTACATGCTGAAGGTATTGAGCGAGCAAAGGAAGTCGAAGACATGTAGCCGATTGTATTTTGGGAACATTCTTACCCGGTATCTGGAGCAGGCTGGAGTCCCAGTTGATGAGGTCGGGGATGGGATTGTCCCCGACATTGAGAAGCCTTTTGATATCGCCACGGTGAAGAGTGTGACCACCACTGCACCAGTGCGACTGACGGCAGACGAGTGGCGGGACACAGATGCCAACTTGTCCGCACGTTAGTACTTGATGATGGAGCACATGGCCCGGCAGGCTGGCATGGATATGGCTGCGCTTGATTGCACAGTTCCTTTATTGGAGTCTTCGAGACGCCTGCTGGGTATGACTCAAGCAGTGGTGCTATCCCCGGAGGAGGATGAGAACACTGATTCGGACATCGTTGACCTTGATCCGAACAGTGACGCTGTGGAGACAGATGCTGAGGGAGGTGCCACAGATGTGGAGGAGGAGAATTAGGACCGCACTCCAGTGCACCACTCATTGTAGGCCGACTGGCCTTCAGGGAAGTTTCCTTTACTCTTGCGCTTTCTTCTTTGTCGCACTGAGGACACTGATTGTTTTAAGTGTGGGGTGGGGAACTCCCCTTTATTTTTGAGGTTAGGGATGCATGTACCGTTAGGATTGTCTTTTGTCACTTGACTTTATTTTTATTTGCTTCTTGCTTTAATATATGAAAAATTGAAAAAAAAAATTAGAAAAACCAATGAAAATTTTCAAAAAGATTTTCCTTTTAGTCTTTATTCGTGGTACATGTCATCCACCCCGTGGTTTTTCTTATGGCCTCGGTTCTTTTCCACGGGGAGGCCTTTGAACCGGGTAGTTTTTATTTTTAGGATTAGAGTAGTTAGTATAGGTGACCCTAGACGAAGGAAATAGGTAGAATGCTAGGTGCCTTTGATTTGTTTGATACCGGTGGACTTGAAATTGTTGCATGTGCTATTTGTGGTGTCCTTTGGTTTTAAATTGAGATGCATGCCTAGAGAAAAAAAAATGGAACGACCCCCTTGAGATGCTTGAGTCCACTCGCTTGGCTTTGTTGTGAACCTTTGTGCAGTAGTGCTTAATTTTCCACAAGTTGCACTCTAATTGCTTGATTGAGAGTTGTGATGGAGCCTTTTTGTGTAGATTGTGTGCAATATGTGTTGTGAGTCATATTCTTATTTTGCTCCATATTTGCATATTGGTGACTAGAACTTGCCCGGGGTGTGTGCAAAGCGAAATCCTAGGTTTACTCTAGTCGGAAAATGACACAGGCCTTCTTTTGATTTGCATGCCCTTATATATACACCTTGGACTTGATTGTTGTGATCTCTTTGACCTTTTTGTTGGCACCCATACCGCGAGCCTACCCACTTGTTCTAAATTGCTTTCTTTTGGCCCTTTACTCCTTAAGCACTTTAATTGATAATGTGATATTATTGTGGAGTTTGTGGTTGAAATATTGGGAGATTTTTTAGTGGAACCAATGAGGGGAAGACTTGATAAAATTGTGAAGCAGTTGATTATGAGCATTGGCAAGGGAAAGAAAGAAAGAAAAAAAAAAGCTGAAAAAATTTGGAAAAAGAAATGAATATCCATCCTTGCTAGTGTTGTGCTTAAAAGAAAAAATTGCTACTTGTTGAGAAGGTGTGTGTGAAAGTTGTGATTGGGTGGCTTTGATGAGATTTGTGCTTAAATTAATTGTGATGTATTAAAGTGCTTAGGGAGGTAGTCACTATTACCCATATGTATCTTACCAGCCCCTTTGCCTACATTACAACCATTTTAAAGTCCTAGTTAATCCCGATTGGAGTGAGCTTACATTAGTGGAGTCCTACACTACGGGCAAGCCTATGGTACATCGTGTGTGACATGTGAAATTTTCATGAGAGTGAGTGAATTCTTTCTATGCTATTGTCCCCATTCTATTCGTGATATTCATTGTTGTGTGTGATATTTGGGGGACACTCTCTTGCTTCAGTTTGGTGAGGGCACATGATTGGCATGAGATAGGTGAAGTCGTGGCTTTTTGGTTGAGCAGATAGGTGTGACTTTGTGGGAGCATGGTTTCAATGAGTTGAGTTTGTGCATTTGAGTTGACTTGGGGTGGTTGTTCTCGTGTTTTTGATGTTTGATAAATTGTTGGCATGTTTGTTGAACCCATAGTAGTCGTGTGTGCATTTGTTCAATGATCGGTATCAACCATAGTCATAGGCAGACCTATTCTACCTAGGTTGGGAAGTTATTGGTAATTGCTCGAGGACGAGCAAAGGTTCAAGTGTGGGATGGTGATGTTTGTGTATTTTATGCCTATATTTCCTTATTATTTCCTCAAGTTTGAGTACTTTATTCGCCCGTTTTCTGTTTATGAATGTGATTTTGCACTAATATTGTGTCGTATGTGTGTAGGTCGTTATGAAGTGCAATTGGAGCTTTAAAGAGCATGATCGAGCAAGAAAAGATTGGATTTTGATTGAGGATTGGATTGAGCACACGAAGGCATGACACGAAGCGAGCTGCGGAGCAAGGAGAAGCAGAAATCTGCCTAGCGCGGTTCGTGGCGCGCCGCGCCCCTGTGGCGCCCAACTTCTGGCACGTTTTTCAGCATGGGGCGTGGCTATTGCGGGTGGATTTCGACGGGATCTGCCTTTGTGCACGCGTTCAGGAGCGCGGGGCGCCAGCTACAGCGCCCCTGGAGCGTTTTTGGACTTCCTACTTCGTCTAGGCTTAGGCGTAACTGATGTTTGGCATTTCATGCCTATATTTCCTTAATATTTCCTCACGTTTTAGTAGCTTATTCGCTCGTTTTATAGTTTATGAATGTAGTTTTACACTAATTTTATGTCGTGTGTGTAGGTTGTTATGCAGTGTAATTGGAGCTTTTAAGAGCATGATTGAGCAAGAAAAGATTGGATTTTGATTGAGGATTGGATCGAGCACACGAAGGTACGACACGAGCACGCAAAAGAGCAAGAAAACGGAAAAATGGCTGGGCGCCGTAGGGCCTGCGCCGCGCCACCTGACGCGCGCCCTAGCTAGCGCGTTACCTTCCGCGCCGCGGAGCAAAAGCATGCCAAGTTTGGCGTCCTCTGGTTGTCCTCACGCGATCGGGGGCGCGGGGCGCCCGCTATGGCGCCCCTGGAGCGAATTTTGATGTCCTATTTCGTCTAGGCTTGGGTCTAACTTATTACTAGGTGTTTGTAAACTCTATAAATACTCTTTTACTTAGTTTTTCATGGGAGTTCAGACTTTGGAGCAATTGGAGAGCTCATAACATCAAGAACAAGGGTTTTTCTTCCTTTCATTAATCTATTACATCATTATTTCATTATTACATCAATTCCTTGTGTTGTTATTATGAGTATGCGTAGCTAAATCTATCGTTCTAGGGTTAGAGTATTACATGAAGGTTGATGTTTGAAGATTGATTCCCATTAATTAAATCCCATTACGGGTTACTTATTCTTTCTTGATTTCACTTGTGTAATTGTCAGGGCCCGATTATTACGCATTATCTATGGTTTTTAGATTGAACTCGAAAGAGGGAATTTAATTACGTAATAAGAAAGAATAGGACTAGTTTGTGAACCCGGGCATCGGGGAGCCAATTTGTGAGTAGGATAGACATATACTTGCTCGCCTAGTTTAACTAATTACAGAATTCGTTAATGCGTGCACGTGATTCAACCCATAGACATATAGGGATTGGAGTAGCCTGCATAGACCGTGAAGAACTGAAAGGTTTTCACGGGTACATTTAATCTGTTAGTTAGTAACCCGGGATTTAAGAAGTGGAATCAATTGGAAAACTCAACTGGATTGTTCGTAACTCTGACCCTGGACCGTCTCCTTATTACTGATAACAACTTAGAATTTGCTCTGTTACTTGATTTCAATTACTTGTTTTTATTACTGCATTTAGTTAACAAAATCCTCACTATTGGAAAAAGATGCCTGAATAGTTTAAATAAATTATTTGCTAGAACTCAGTCTGCATAGTCCTCGTGGGAACGATACTCGATTTATCACTTTATTACTTGTCGACCACGTATACTTGCGTGTGCGTTTGGGAGCAACAAGTTTTTGGCGCCGTTGCCGGGGACTAATTATTGACTGATTTCTTTTTGAACAGTTTATTACTTACTATTCAGGTTTAATTTTTGTTTTGAGTTTTGTGCTGTTTCAGGTATTAGGTCCTGCTCGATCTTTACCTACAGGAATGGCAGAAGACCAAGCTTTAGCTGTGCGAGATGTTGCTCTCCCCAGCCTGGAGGGAGTAGCATCGAGCATAGTTAAGCCCGCTATCACCGGGGGCTTTGAGATTAAGTCCGGCATGATTCAGTTGCTGCATGTGACTGGACAATATGGTGGATTACTTCATGAGGATCGTCAGCAACACATTCAGAACTTTCTGGAGATCAGTGATACTTATACACCAGCGGGTGTTCCTACTGATTATGTTCGCTTGACATTGTTCCCGTTTTCATTGATTGGGGCGGCAAAGAAGTGGTTAAAGGCTGAAAAGTCTGGGTCTATCACTACTTGGGAGGATTTGGCTAAGAAGTTCTTGGCTAAATTTTATCCGTCTGCCAAGACAGCCCGGCTGAGGAGCGAAATTATGTCCTTCAGACAGTTAGAAGGAGAATCCTTGTATTCAGCCTGGGAACGATTCAAAGCTCCATTGAGAGATTGTCCACACCACAACCAATCCAATGAGGTTGTTGCACACACTTTTGTTGAGGGGCTGAACCAACACACTAAGATCGTGGTTGATGCTGCTGCTGGAGGTCAAGTACTGGCCTTAAATTTTGATCAGATTTATGATTTACTTGACAAGTTTTCGCAGAGCAATCCTGATTGGCAGGGAGATGGTAGAGCTATTACGCAGAAACCTGCAGGGGTACTTCAGTTAGATGCAGTTTCAGAGCTAAGGGCGAGGATGGATGCTATTTCCAATCAAATTAGCAAGTTAGCTCTGCAAAAGGCTCAGCAACCAGTGGCTCCAGTGCAACAACTCCAGAGCTTTTGTGAGGTTTGTGGTCAAGACCATGCTACAGAGGTTTGCTCTTCTAATCCAGAGTCAGTTTATTATGTGGGTAATCAAAACAGGCTGCAGGGTCAAAACCAGTTTGGTAATGGGTATTATCAAAGCAATACGAGAGCCCCGAATAATTACCACCCACTTCCAGCTCCACCACAGCAGGTTAGCAGTTCAGTTGAAGATATGCTAAAGCAAATAATGGCAGGCCAGCAGAGAATGATAGCTGACACTGCAGCCCATGCACAAGCCATACATGATCTTGCCAATGCTCAAAAGAACTTGGAGAATCAGTTGGGACAGTTGGTGGGAGAAAGAAGCACTGTTAAAAAAGAGCATGAACAATGTCTTGCAGTGACCTTAATTGAAGGTGGAGAGCTGATGGCCAAGTCTGAAGAGAGAGCTGAAATAGAAAAAGTTGAAAAAGTGGAGAAGGTAAAGAAGAAAGAAGAGAGAAAGGAGGCACCTCTGCCGCCTCCACCATTCCCACAGAGACTTATACCATCGAAGGATCTGGCCCAGTATCAAAAATTTGTGAGTATGTTGAAAGAACTTCAAGTTAATATTCCTTTGACTGATGTGTTTGAATTGATGCCATCCTTTGTGAAGTTCTTAAAAGAAATTTTAGTCAAGAAGAAGAAGCCTCAAGAGATAGATACAGTTGATTTAGTTGAGGAGTGTAGCACAATCTTGAGTAAGCTACCTCCAAAACTTCAAGATCCTGGGAGGTTTACTATTCCTTGTACCATTGGAGGGCATAATATCACTGGTGCCTTGTGTGATTTGGGTGCGAGCATAAATCTCATGCCTCTGTCTGTTTGCAAAAGGTTAGGGCTAGGAGCAATCAAGCCCTCTTCAGTTACTCTTAAGATGGCGGATGGAT
Organism: Petunia x hybrida; assembly: GCA_037355625.1. Taxonomy (NCBI): domain Eukaryota; kingdom Viridiplantae; phylum Streptophyta; class Magnoliopsida; order Solanales; family Solanaceae; genus Petunia; species Petunia x hybrida. The sequence continues at coordinate 4,853,268 of JBBBVM010000018.1, read as the reverse complement.
CACTCACTCACCCTGATGGTAAGTTGGAGGATGTGTTGCTAAAAGTTGGTAAGTTTACATTCTCTGCTGATTTTGTAGTCCTAGATTATGAAGAGGACCGAGAAGCTCCAATCATTTTGGGGAGACCATTCTTAGTCACCTCGAAGGCAATTATTGACATGGAGCTGGGTGAGATGACTGTTAGAGCGCATGGAGAAAAGGTTACTTTCAAGGTTTATAATGAGAAGGAGCACATAGCTAAGGTGGAAGAGTGCTCTATGATTGAATGTGCCAAACAAGAAGATGGAAGTAAACCACATGTGAAGTTGAAGATGGGTTCTTTAAAAGAAGGGAAGAAAGTAAAAGTTCGGCGTAAGAAGAGAAGACATAAAGGCTGGAAGTGAGCTAAAAGTGTCGTCGTGCCACGACGTTAACTAAGGCGCTTCTCGGGAGGCAACCCGAGTTTGTACTTGTATTATTTCATTTATAGTGTCACGTAGTTGTTGTTTTTCCTTGGATTGCAGGTTCATGTAATGTCGAGGCTAAGTGTGGGGTGGCCTCACCCTTGCCTAATGTTGATGACCTGATGAGGGAAGTCTGAGTACCTCATACGATATGGAAGCTTGGAGGATGCTAGCACCAAGGACTAGAATCTTCAGGGAAGTTTTCTTTACCTTGCGCTTGCTTACTTTTAGCACTGAGGACAGTGCCTAGTTTAAGTGTGGGGTGGGGAACTACCCTTTATCTATTTTTGAGGTTAGGGATGCATGTACCATAGGATTTTTCTTTTGTCACTTGACTTTATTTTTATTTGTTTCTTGCTTTAATATATGAAAAAAAAAAAATTAGAAAACCAATGAAAAAGTCCAAAAAGATTTTCCTTTTAGTTTTATTAGTGGTACATGTCATCCACCCCGTGGTTTTTCTTATGGCCTCGGTTCTTTTCCACGGGGAGGCCTTTGAACCGGGTAGTTTTTATTTTTTAGGATTAGGATAGTTAGTTAGAGATGACCCTAGACGTAGGAAAGAGGTAGAATGCTAGGTGCCTTTGATGTCTTTGATACCGGTGGACTTGAATAGATTGCATGTGCTAATTGTGGTGTCCTTGGTTTTAATTTGATGCATGCCTAAAAAAAAAAGACCCCCTTGAGATGCTTGAGTCCGCTTGCTTGACTTGATTGTGAACCTTTGTGCATGAGTGCTTAAATTTCCACAAGTTGCATTCTAGATGCTTGGTTACGAGTTGTTGATGGAACCTTTTTTGTGTGGACCATGTGCAATGTGTGGTGTGAGGCATGTTCTTGTTTACTCCATGTTTGCATATTAATGTCTAGAACTTGCCCCGTGTGTGTGCAAAGCGAAATCCTAGGTTCGCTCTAGTCGGGAAATGATACAAGGCCTTCTTTTGTTTGCCTACCCTTACATATATACCTTGAAAAAATTGTTGTTGTGATTTCTTTGACCCTTTTTGTTGGCACCCACACCCCGAGCCTACCCATTTGTTCTAAATTGACTCTTTTGGCCCTTTACTCCTTAAGCACTTTATTGATATTGTGTTGTTATGTTGGAGTTGTGGTTGGATTTTGGGAGGTTTCTGAGTGGAGCTAATAAAGGGGAATACTTGTGAAAATTGTGAAGTAGTGGAAAGCATTGGCAAGGTTGGATGAAATTGAAAATTGAAAAAAAGAGCAAAGTTGAAAAAAATTGTGGAAAAAGAAATAAAAAGAGAAAAGATATCCATTCCTTGCTAGTGTGCGTTTAAAAGAAATATGCTACTTCTTGAGAAGGTGTATGTGTGATAGTTTGTGATTGGGTGGCTTGATAAGAATTGTGATTAATTTGAATGTGATGTATTAAAGTGCTTAGGGAGGTAGTCACTATTACCATATGTATCCTACCCGCCCCTTAGCCTACATTACGACCTTTCTAAAGTCCTAGTTAATCCCGATTGGAGTGAGCTTACATTATTGGAGTCCTACACTACGGGCAAGCCTATGGTACATTGTGTGTGACATGTGAGATTTTCATGAGACTGAGTGAATTCATTTGTATTGCCCCCGTTCTAGTCATGATATTGGTTTTGTGTGTGATTTTTGGGAGGCACTCTCTTGCTTCATATTGGTGAGGGCGCGTGGTTTGCATGAAATAGGTGAAGTTGATGGTTCTTGGTTGAGTAGATAGGTGTGATTTTGTGGGAGCATGGTTGCATTAAGTTGAGTTGGTGCAATTGAGCTATTTTGGGGTGGTTGTTCTCATAGTTTTGGTTTTGGTAAATTGTTGGCATGTTTGTGGATCCATAGTAGTCATGTGTGCATTGGTTCAATGGTCGGTATCAACCATAGTCATAGGCAGACCTGTTTTACCTAGGTGGGAAGTTATTTGTGATTGCTCGAGGACGAGCAAAGGTTCAAGTGTGGGGTGGTGATGTTTGGCATTTTATGCCTATATTTCCTTAATATTTCCTCACGTTTTAGTACCTTATTCGCTCGTTTTATAGTTTATGAATGTAGTTTTACACTAATTTTATGTCGTGTGTGTAAGTTGTTATGCAGTGTAATTGGAGCTTTTAAGAGCATGATTGAGCAAGAAAAGATTGGATTTTGATTGAGGATTGGATCGAGCACACGAAGGTACGACCCGAGCACGCAAAAGTGCAAGAAAACGGAAAAATGGCTGGGCGCCGTAGGGCCTGCGCCGCGCCACCTGACGCGCGCCCTGGCTGGCGCGTTACCTTCCGCGCCGCGGAGCAAAAGCATGCCAAGTTTGGCGTCCTCTGGTTGTCCTCACGCGATCGGGGGCGCGGGGCGCCCGCTATGGCGCCCCTGGAGCGAATTTTGATGTCCTATTTCGTCTAGGCTTGGGTCTAACTTATTACTAGGTGTTTGTAAACTCTATAAATACTCTTTTACTTAGTTTTTCATGGGAGTTCAGACTTTGGAGCAATTGGAGAGCTCATAACATCAAGAACAAGGGTTTTTCTTCCTTTCATTAATCTATTACATCATTATTTCATTATTACATCAATTCCTTGTGTTGTTATTATGAGTATGCGTAGCTAAATCTATCGTTCTAGGGTTAGAGTATTACATGAAGGTTGATGTTTGAAGATTGATTCCCATTAATTACATCCCATTACGGGTTACTTATTCTTTCTTGATTTCACTTGTGTAATTGTCAGGGCCCGATTATTACGCATTATCTATGGTTTTTAGATTGAACTCGAAAGAGGGAATTTAATTACGTAATAAGAAAGAATAGGACTAGTTTGTGAACCCGGGCATCGGGGAACCAATTTGTGAGTAGGATAGACATATACTTGCTCGCCTAGTTTAACTAATTACAGAATTCGTTAATGCGTGCACGTGATTCAACCCATAGACATATAGGGATTGGAGTAGCCTGCATAGACCGTGAAGAACTGAAAGGTTTTCACGGGTACATTTAATCTGTTAGTTAGTAACCCGGGATTTAAGAAGTGGAATCAATTGGAAAACTCAACTGGATTGTTCGTAACTCTGACCCTGGACCGTCTCCTTATTACTGATAACAACTTAGAATTTGCTCTGTTACTTGATTTCAATTACTTGTTTTTATTACTGCATTTAGTTAACAAAATCCTCACTATTGGAAAAAGATGCCTGAATAGTTTAAATAAATTGTTTGCTAGAACTCAGTCTGCATAGTCCTCGTGGGAACGATACTCGATTTATCACTTTATTACTTGTCGACCACGTATACTTGCGTGTGCGTTTGGGAGCAACAAGTTTTTGGCGCCGTTGCCGGGGACTAATTATTGACTGATTTCTTTTTGAACAGTTTATTACTTACTATTCAGGTTTAATTTTTGTTTTGAGTTTTGTGCTGTTTCAGGTATTAGGTCCTGCTCGATCTTTACCTACAGGAATGGCAGAAGACCAAGCTTTAGCTGTGCGAGATGTTGCTATCCCCAGCCTGGAGGGAGTAGCATCGAGCATAGTTAAGCCCGCTATCACCGGGGGCTTTGAGATTAAGTCCGGCATGATTCAGTTGCTGCATGTGACTGGACAATATGGTGGATTACTTCATGAGGATCGTCAGCAACACATTCAGAACTTTCTGGAGATCAGTGATACTTATACACCAGCGGGTGTTCCTACTGATTATGTTCGCTTGACATTGTTCCCGTTTTCATTGATTGGGGCGGCAAAGAAGTGGTTAAAGGCTGAAAAGTCTGGGTCTATCACTACTTGGGAGGATTTGGCTAAGAAGTTCTTGGCTAAATTTTATCCGTCTGCCAAGACAGCCCGGCTGAGGAGCGAAATTATGTCCTTCAGACAGTTAGAAGGAGAATCCTTGTATTCAGCCTGGGAACGATTCAAAGCTCCATTGAGAGATTGTCCACACCACAACCAATCCAATGAGGTTGTTGCACACACTTTTGTTGAGGGGCTGAACCAACACACTAAGATCGTGGTTGATGCTGCTGCTGGAGGTCAAGTACTGGCCTTAAATTTTGATCAGATTTATGATTTACTTGACAAGTTTTCGCAGAGCAATCCTGATTGGCAGGGAGATGGTAGAGCTATTACGCAGAAACCTGCAGGGGTACTTCAGTTAGATGCAGTTTCAGAGCTAAGGGCGAGGATGGATGCTATTTCCAATCAAATTAGCAAGTTAGCTCTGCAAAAGGCTCAGCAACCAGTGGCTCCAGTGCAACAACTCCAGAGCTTTTGTGAGGTTTGTGGTCAAGACCATGCTACAGAGGTTTGCTCTTCTAATCCAGAGTCAGTTTATTACGTGGGTAATCAAAACAGGCTGCAGGGTCAAAACCAGTTTGGTAATGGGTATTATCAAAGCAATACGAGAGCCCCGAATAATTACCACCCACTTCCAGCTCCACCACAGCAGGTTAGCAGTTCAGTTGAAGATATGCTAAAGCAAATAATGGCAGGCCAGCAGAGAATGATAGCTGACACTGCAGCCCATGCACAAGCCATACATGATCTTGCCAATGCTCAAAAGAACTTGGAGAATCAGTTGGGACAGTTGGTGGGAGAAAGAAGCACTGTTAAAAAAGAGCATGAACAATGTCTTGCAGTGACCTTAATTGAAGGTGGAGAGCTGATGGCCAAGTCTGAAGAGAGAGCTGAAATAGAAAAAGTTGAAAAAGTGGAGAAGGTAAAGAAGAAAGAAGAGAGAAAGGAGGCACCTCTGCCGCCTCCACCATTCCCACAGAGACTTATACCATCGAAGGATCTGGCCCAGTATCAAAAATTTGTGAGTATGTTGAAAGAACTTCAAGTTAATATTCCTTTGACTGATGTGTTTGAATTGATGCCATCCTTTGTGAAGTTCTTAAAAGAAATTTTAGTCAAGAAGAAGAAGCCTCAAGAGATAGATACAGTTGATTTAGTTGAGGAGTGTAGCACAATCTTGAGTAAGCTACCTCCAAAACTTCAAGATCCTGGGAGGTTTACTATTCCTTGTACCATTGGAGGGCATAATATCACTGGTGCCTTGTGTGATTTGGGTGCGAGCATAAATCTCATGCCTCTGTCTGTTTGCAAAAGGTTAGGGCTAGGAGCAATCAAGCCCTCTTCAGTTACTCTTAAGATGGCGGATGGATCACTCACTCACCCTGATGGTAAGTTGGAGGATGTGTTGCTAAAAGTTGGTAAGTTTACATTCTCTGCTGATTTTGTAGTCCTAGATTATGAAGAGGACCGAGAAGCTCCAATCATTTTGGGGAGACCATTCTTAGTCACCTCGAAGGCAATTATTGACATGGAGCTGGGTGAGATGACTGTTAGAGCGCATGGAGAAAAGGTTACTTTCAAGGTTTATAATGAGAAGGAGCACATAGCTAAGGTGGAAGAGTGCTCTATGATTGAATGTGCCAAACAAGAAGATGGAAGTAAACCACATGTGAAGTTGAAGATGGGTTCTTTAAAAGAAGGGAAGAAAGTAAAAGTTCGGCGTAAGAAGAGAAGACATAAAGGCTGGAAGTGAGCTAAAAGTGTCGTCGTGCCACGACGTTAACTAAGGCGCTTCTCGGGAGGCAACCCGAGTTTGTACTTGTATTATTTCATTTATAGTGTCACGTAGTTGTTGTTTTTCCTTGGATTGCAGGTTCATGTAATGTCGAGGCTAAGTGTGGGGTGGCCTCACCCTTGCCTAATGTTGATGACCTGATGAGGGAAGTCTGAGTACCTCATACGATATGGAAGCTTGGAGGATGCTAGCACCAAGGACTAGAATCTTCAGGGAAGTTTTCTTTACCTTGCGCTTGCTTACTTTTAGCACTGAGGACAGTGCCTAGTTTAAGTGTGGGGTGGGGAACTACCCTTTATCTATTTTTGAGGTTAGGGATGCATGTACCATAGGATTTTTCTTTTGTCACTTGACTTTATTTTTATTTGTTTCTTGCTTTAATATATGAAAAAAAAATTAGAAAACCAATGAAAAAGTCCAAAAAGATTTTCCTTTTAGTTTTATTAGTGGTACATGTCATCCACCCCGTGGTTTTTCTTATGGCCTCGGTTCTTTTCCACGGGGAGGCCTTTGAACCGGGTAGTTTTTATTTTTTAGGATTAGGATAGTTAGTTAGAGATGACCCTAGACGTAGGAAAGAGGTAGAATGCTAGGTGCCTTTGATGTCTTTGATACCGGTGGACTTGAATAGATTGCATGTGCTAATTGTGGTGTCCTTGGTTTTAATTTGATGCATGCCTAAAAAAAAAAGACCCCCTTGAGATGCTTGAGTCCGCTTGCTTGACTTGATTGTGAACCTTTGTGCATGAGTGCTTAAATTTCCACAAGTTGCATTCTAGATGCTTGGTTACGAGTTGTTGATGGAACCTTTTTGTGTGGACCATGTGCAATGTGTGGTGTGAGGCATGTTCTTGTTTACTCCATGTTTGCATATTAATGTCTAGAACTTGCCCCGTGTGTGTGCAAAGCGAAATCCTAGGTTCGCTCTAGTCAGGAAATGATACAAGGCCTTCTTTTGTTTGCCTACCCTTACATATATACCTTGAAAAAATTGTTGTTGTGATTTCTTTGACCCTTTTTGTTGGCACCCACACCCCAAGCCTACCCATTTGTTCTAAATTGACTCTTTTGGCCCTTTACTCCTTAAGCACTTTATTGATATTGTGTTGTTATGTTGGAGTTGTGGTTGGATTTTGGGAGGTTTCTGAGTGGAGCTAATAAAGGGGAATACTTGTGAAAATTGTGAAGTAGTGGAAAGCATTGGCAAGGTTGGATGAAATTGAAAATTGAAAAAAAGAGCAAAGTTGAAAAAAATTGTGGAAAAAGAAATAAAAAGAGAAAAGATATACATTCCTTGCTAGTGTGTGTTTAAAAGAAATATGCTACTTGTTGAGAAGGTGTATGTGTGATAGTTTGTGATTGGGTGGCTTGATAAGAATTGTGATTAATTTGAATGTGATGTATTAAAGTGCTTAGGGAGGTAGTCACTATTACCATATGTATCCTACCCGCCCCTTAGCCTACATTACGACCTTTCTAAAGTCCTAGTTAATCCCGATTGGAGTGAGCTTACATTAGTGGAGTCCTACACTACGGGCAAGCCTATGGTACATTGTGTGTGACATGTGAGATTTTCATGAGACTGAGTGAATTCATTTGTATTGCCCCCGTTCTAGTCATGATATTGGTTTTTTGTGTGTGATTTTTGGGAGGCACTCTCTTGCTTCATATTGGTGAGGGCGCGTGGTTTGCATGAAATAGGTGAAGTTGATGGTTCTTGGTTGAGTAGATAGGTGTGATTTTGTGGGAGCATGGTTGCATTAAGTTGAGTTGGTGCAATTGAGCTATTTTGGGGTGGTTGTTCTCATAGTTTTGGTTTTGGTAAATTGTTGGCATGTTTGTGGATCCATAGTAGTCATGTGTGCATTGGTTCAATGGTCGGTATCAACCATAGTCATAGGCAGACCTGTTTTACCTAGGTGGGAAGTTATTTGTGATTGCTCGAGGACGAGCAAAGGTTCAAGTGTGGGGTGGTGATGTTTGGCATTTTATGCCTATATTTCCTTAATATTTCCTCACGTTTTAGTACCTTATTCGCTCGTTTTATAGTTTATGAATGTAGTTTTACACTAATTTTATGTCGTGTGTGTGTAGGTTGTTATGCAGTGTAATTGGAGCTTTTAAGAGCATGATTGAGCAAGAAAAGATTGGATTTTGATTGAGGATTGGATCGAGCACACGAAGGTACGACACGAGCACGCAAAAGAGCAAGAAAACGGAAAAATGGCTGGGCGCCGTAGGGCCTGCGCCGCGCCACCTGACGCGCGCCCTGGCTGGCGCGTTACCTTCCGCGCCGCGGAGCAAAAGCATGCCAAGTTTGGCGTCCTCTGGTTGTCCTCACGCGATCGGGGGCGCGGGGCGCCCGCTATGGCGCCCCTGGAGCGAATTTTGATGTCCTATTTCGTCTAGGCTTGGGTCTAACTTATTACTAGGTGTTTGTAAACTCTATAAATACTCTTTTACTTAGTTTTTCATGGGAGTTCAGACTTTGGAGCAATTGGAGAGCTCATAACATCAAGAACAAGGGTTTTTCTTCCTTTCATTAATCTATTACATCATTATTTCATTATTACATCAATTCCTTGTGTTGTTATTATGAGTATGCGTAGCTAAATCTATCGTTCTAGGGTTAGAGTATTACATGAAGGTTGATGTTTGAAGATTGATTCCCATTAATTAAATCCCATTACGGGTTACTTATTCTTTCTTGATTTCACTTGTGTAATTGTCAGGGCCCGATTATTACGCATTATCTATGGTTTTTAGATTGAACTCGAAAGAGGGAATTTAATTATGTAATAAGAAAGAATAGGACTAGTTTGTGAACCCGGGCATCGGGGAACCAATTTGTGAGTAGGATAGACATATACTTGCTCGCCTAGTTTAACTAATTACAGAATTCGTTAATGCGTGCACGTGATTCAACCCATAGACATATAGGGATTGGAGTAGCCTGCATAGACCGTGAAGAACTGAAAGGTTTTCACGGGTACATTTAATCTGTTAGTTAGTAACCCGGGATTTAAGAAGTGGAATCAATTGGAAAACTCAACTGGATTATTCGTAACTCTGACCCTGGACCGTCTCCTTATTACTGATAACAACTTAGAATTTGCTCTGTTACTTGATTTCAATTACTTGTTTTTATTACTGCATTTAGTTAACAAAATCCTCACTATTGGAAAAAGATCCCTGAATAGTTTAAATAAATTGTTTGCTAGAACTCAGTCTGCATAGTCCTCGTGGGAACGATACTCGATTTATCACTTTATTACTTGTCGACCACGTATACTTGCACTAGGCCTTTGCAAACACTATAAATACTCTCTTACTTAGTTTTTTAAGGGAGTTCAGACTTTGGAGCAACTTGAGAGCACCATACTTCATTGAACAAGGGTTTAATTCCTATTCTTTCATCTATTAATCCATTACATCATTATTTCATCAATTCATTGCCTTGTGATTATGATTATGCGTGGCTAAATCTCTCGTTCTAAGGTTAGAGTAATTCATGAAAGTTGATGTTTGAAGATTGATTTCCATTAGTTGAATCCCATAACGGGTTACTTATTCTTTCTTGATTTCACTTGTGTAATTATTAGAGCTCGATAATTATGCATTGTCTATGGTTTTTAGATTGAACTCGAAAGAGGGAATTTATGAACGCAATAAGAAAGTGTAGGGCTAGTTTGTGAACCCGGGCATCGGGGAACCAATTTGTGAGTAGGATAGGCATATACTTGCTCGCCTAGCTTAACTAATTACAAAATTTGTTAATGCGTGCACGTGATTCAACCCATAGGCATACAGGGATTGGAGTAGCCTGCATAGACCGTGAAGAATCGAAAGGTTTTCATGGGTACATTTAATCAGTTAGTTAGTAATCCAGGATTTAAGAAGTGGAATCAATTGGAAAACTCAACTGGATTGTTCATAACTCTGACCCTGGACCGTCTCCTTAATATTGTTTACAACCAACGTTTTCTCCATTGTTTGACTGAATTTTCACCATTTACATTATTGCTCTTAGTTAATAAAAACTCTCACTATTGGAAAAACATCCCTGAATAGTAGTTAGAAATTGTTTGTTAAGCGTCAGTCTGAATAGTCCTCGTGGGAACGATACTGTACTTATCATTTTATTACTTGTCGACCGCGTATACTTGCGTGTGCGTTGGGAGCAACAAAGACACAGTCACAGGGGTCTATTCATCTACGAAGTAGTAAGTGGAAGAGGGATGATAAGAAAATCCAGACGTCTCAAGCCGCTAGAAAAAAAAGACCTGCTAGTAAGGAGTGTAACGAGGAGCAGGGGAAAAGCCAAGTTAGCATAGATATGAATCCTCCAGAACAGTTGCATGAACGAGAGCAGGCCATTGGTGATGCAGTAGCAGATGATGAAGTTTGAGTAGCGGAATCATCTGATGATGACAGTGTAGTTAGTAGTACAGCAGAAGAAAGAGGAAAACCACAAATTGAAGGAGGTGGTAGTAGAGATGAAGAAGGAAGAGAAGATGTTCAAATTGGACAAATAGAAGCAGGTAGTTATCCAGCAGGTGAAAGAGAAGGAGCAAATCAAGCACAAATTGAAGAAGGTAGTATAAAAGAAGAAGAAGCAGGTGAAACTGGGCGTGAAATTGAAGCAGGTGTTGGTATTGGTAGAGTAGAAGAAGAAAGAGGACAATTAGAAGCAGGTGATGGTAGTTGTAGTGATGGAGAAAGAGAAAGACAAGTTGAAGCAGGTGATGGTGAAGCAGTAGAAAGAGAACAAGAAAGAGAGGAAGATGTTCAGACTGGAGAAAATGAAGTAGGTCAGGCTGGTGAAGCTGGAGAAGAACGAGTAGCTATTGAAACTGGAGAAGAAGAAGCTGCAGAAAATGAAGTTGGTGGTGTAGGAGAAAATTTCAATCTTGATATTGATGTTGGTAATGTTTTAAGGGAACTAGGTGGTTCAGATCAAGATGAGTCAGCAGAGAAAAGAGGAGAAGAGGATGTTGAAATGGAAATAGGTAAAGACGTCGCTGATCAGGTTTGAGAATTCGTCAAACTAATGTGGCAGATGTGTACACATATCATGATATGTGCCAACATCTCATTATAGTTGCACATATTATAATATGTGCACACATATCATAATATGTGTGCACATATAATATTATGTGTTCACATAATATTAGATGTGTACATCTCGTTATATGTGTGCACATATTATGAGATGTGCTCATATCTCTCTGTTTGATGATTAATTCATGCAATCAGTAATGTGTTCTGAATGTGCAGGTTCATGGTAAGGTTGCGTTCACTCCTCAAAACAACCTGAGGATGCATATGGACGTACATGGCGAGACGAGAGTGCCTAGATTTGTTGTGAGATCCTCCATCGCAGGTTCGTTTGCCGCTTTTAGAAAAGTCTTGACAACCCTTAAATTTGAGAACAGTTTCAGAAACAGCATATTTGGTCACCTATTGGAGTTGAATACCAATGCCATTTTCGCTCCAAAATTAGTCCATGGCCTCCGGGAACGCGCAATCATTTGTGGAAAGAAGAAGGTATTGTGGGTCAACTTTTACGGATTGCCTGTTCGTTTTGGTCTCTGAGAATTTGCATTGATGACTGGTCTGCAGTGTCACTCTTTCCCGTCTGACGAATTTATAACTGGGGAGGTTGCTAAGAGGGGTGAAGCTTTATGGTTCGCGATAACCAATGAGGGAAAGCAGAAGTCTGTTACAGCAGAGCAACTATTGGAGCTGATCGAGACAAGCACAACTATTAGTAGACCGCACAAGTTTCGCCTTTGCTTGGCTTGGTTTGCACACGCAATTCTTTGTGCCAAAGATAAGCATACAAGCATTCCCAAAAAGTATGTCCACTTAGCATCCAGGCCCAACACATACTTCAATGAATATCCACGGGGCAGAGAGAGCTTTGAGCAAACAATTAAGTATCTTCTTATACAGTCTGTGGATAAAAAGGATTTCACCTTATATGGCGTTCCTTGGGCATTCATTGCCTGGGCATATGAAGCCATTCCGTTGCTCAGGCACGGTGAATTTCCTTGGCTCTGTGAAAATGATACGGTGGATGTTAGACAAGCAAGAGCGTGAGTGCGACCAGTTGTTCCGCAATGCTATTAACCCAGTAAGTCTGTAGTTTATATGCAGTCACAGTCAATTTATGTGAACACATAATTAATATGTGTACACTCGTGATTTAAGTGTGCACATACATATTATATGTACTAGTTTAATGATTTATGTGTGCACATATTTTATAGGTGTACACATAATATTTTATGAGTGCACATAATGCAACACCACAATTGATGTTGATCCTTCTATAATATGTGTACACAGAATGATTTATGTGTGCACATATTGTGAGATGTTTGCACATATTATATACAGCTAAAACTTCTATTTATTCATCTCATTTGTGATGTCTTTTTTTCTCTTTTTTTTTTTTTTTTGGTTGATGGGTGCAGGTGGTGACCCCTTGCCTTGTTCCAACTCCTAGTGAGATGGAGAAGGATTTCATGAAAAAGTTTGTTCTGTATGAAGATGTGGAGGATGAAGTGATTGATAGGCTGACTGAAAAGTTGGATTGTGTTAGTAGACTGACTTTGGCAGTTCAAATTTTAGTGGATGAGCAGGAAGAGGGTTCAAGAGTTAATGTTGGAGCTTTAAGAGATCCTGGTGATGGTGGAGATTTTAGAGAAGGTGGTTTGAATGATTGTGCAGATGTTGAAGTTCGTGTACAAGATGTTTCTGCAGAGCTTGAAGTTGCCAGACGTGTGAGCTTCAGTGCTTTCGGTGGTGGTGGTCATAATAGAGGTTTTGAAAGATCTTTGGGTTCTGTAGGTGATGGTGGAGAAGGTACATCAAGATCCCATTATTGTTGCCAATGTAAATTGTGCCAAGACTACAAAGAAGAAAGAGATAAAGAGAAACAAATGTTGAATGATATGAAGGAGGTCCTCGATTCCCTTCTACAATGGACAAAGCAGCAGCCCAGGAGGACTGTGTACCCTGCAAGGATACAGATATCTCCTTATGTACATTCTATAAAGAGGAGGGCAAAGATGGTGAAGAACAAAAACACCACTCCAGTTGCGAAAAAGGTTTGTGAAGTTGTCCAGGAAGAGGTTCAGGAACAGGTTGAGGCAGAACTTGAGGAGCGACTTCCTGTTAATATTTATAGGCGTGTTGATCCGGCAAAGAATAAAGCTTTTGATGCATACATGCGTTCGAGAAAAAGGCAGAAGATGATTGTTATGGGCCATGAATATGATCAGGCTGAATTTTGTTTGATTACAGCCATGTCAGAATGGCTGGAGAGTCAGGTAAACGAGTAACTATGATATGTGAACACATAAAAGGAATATGTGTACACTTAAAAGGAATATGTGCACACACAGAAATAATATGTGCACACGTTTCTTTTTATGTGCACATATTCTTTTTATGTGCACACATTTCTTTTTATGTGTGCACTTATTCCTCTTATGTGTGCAAATTTCATTTTATGTGTGCACTTATTTTTTTTATGTGTGCACTTATTCCTTTTATCTTTGCACTTATTCCTTTTATGTTTTCACGTAATCTATTTATGTGTACACATCTCACTATACGTATGCACATATACTAAAGTTTATATATTGGCACATTTTAATAACTATGATTGCGAAGCTTCTTCTTTTTCATATTGTCTGCAGCACGTTGATGTAATCTTGGGCCTAATGAGGATAAGACACAAGGAATTCACAAGTCACTGTGATCTGAGGGATGTCATCCTCGACATGAACTTCTGCTCAGTCATTGCTGGATCGTACATGGACCTTGAAAAAGAGGCAGAGAACGAGGGGATTTCTATGGAAGCTTATTTGAAGGTGACGTCTACTGCGCAAAGACTCGTGGATTATACGCTTGGTAAGACTCCTTACCCAGGTGGGCGCCGTCGGGATGGGGTCAAGAGGATATTTACAGTCATGAACATTATAAAAAAGAATTATGTGACTGTGGTTTTCATGGTCGAGGAAAGAAGGATTGAAGTTTATGACTATAATATTGGGGTGTTCGATGACGATACTTTTGTGGCATATTGTGGTGGGTATTCACAGATGTACATCGAGCACCTCCTCACCAACACCCCAATGACGAAACTCAGCGATAATTCCATGGAGGACTGCAGGTACAGGTGGGCAGTGGACGTATTTCATGAAAAGATGTCTCCTTAAGTTGTTACAATTTTGTTGAAATTTTTGGATAATCAAAGCCGTGTTTGGTTTTTTATTGGTCTGTAAGGATAATTTAAGCTGTGTTTGCCTTTGTTTTTTATTTCCTTTTGTGTATGCTTAATACTTTTGGTAAATATTAGCTATGATAAAATGTAGTTATGTTTGTATGTTATGTTACATTTCTATGGTTATATTTCTCTCCTTTAAATTGACGATATATGTGTGGACACACCGTTAAATATGCGTAACACTTAAAATTAATAAGTGTAAGAAGTAAACGACAAATTTATGCTAAGTTATCCAATTACAAAGTTATGTGTACACACGCATATAATATTATTTGTACACGTATTATAATATGTGTAACTATTTCCACAAACTTGGTTCCACTGCACATATTATAATAAGTGTATACTTATAAAACTATGCGCACACATATAATAATATGCGCACACTCGCATATAATATGTGCAACTATTTGCACTCAGATTTGAAAAATACAACATTATGTGTGCACATATTATAATATGTGCACGCATATAATATTATGTGTACACATATTATATTATGTGTAACTATTTGCACAATGATATGCTTGGTTCCTCTGCACATAATATAATATGTGCACACGTAATATTATATGCGTGCACATATTATAATATGTGTACACGTAATCGTTATAATTGGATGATAACTTAGCATATCTTTGTGCAAATAGTTACACATATTATAATATGTGTACACGTAATATTATATGCGTGCACATATTATAATATGTGTACGCATAAATTTATATGTGAAGTTGAACCATACAGATTTTAGTTATATATTTTGCTTTAATGGTTGCCATTCGAAACATAATGATTGGCAAGCTAAAAAACTATATGTCTGAGACTTTGTGGGTATTGGAAACATAATGAAAATGATGAACAATTAATTGTTAAAAGTTACAAAGATAAAATACGCAATAGTACGGATAATTGTTCAACATACAAGCTGTTACAAAGGACAAATGCTCTACGACCCAACACCACTATTATTTCTAACTCCTGATTGTACTCCTCGATGGGGACATGTCATTTTTTTGTGGCCAAATCTTTTGCATATTCCAAATCTATTCCTCCTGCTTTTAAATGCTTCCCCAATTGATGGCATTCCCTTGGTCCTCCTCCTTTCCCGTGGGATCTTCACATAAGGTGGACGTATTTTTCTCTCGTAAAGCTCCGGTGGAGATTTCCGCAATTCCTCTGCTAAGATTGGATGTATTATGTCTGCATAAGCGAGAATGTACGTATTGGTTTAGTAATACGAAGAAGTAAAATTGTACAATTCGCTCACATATGCTCCATACTGACGTCTTATGGCTGCGCAAGAATGTACACAAGGATACATATCAATCTGAAACTTTCGACACGAACATGTCCTTTCGCTTAGATTGATATTGACAGCATCATCTCCAGTACCAATTGAGTACATATCCGTGCCATTGGTAACAACCAACAACCTTGCTCCTGCGTCATTATTTTTCTTTAATATATCCTCAATTGAAGGGACACATGGCTTTGTATGTTTCATGAACATCGTACGCCTCTCATGAAATTTTTCAGAAAAGTTTTGTATGATAGCATTGACCAAGGCTGTTATGGGCATTTCTCTTTCATCCTTTAGCATTGAGTTCATGGACTCAGCAATATTAGTCGTCATCACACCAAACCTACAATTATGTGTAAACATTATAATAGGCATAACCAGACACTTCAGAAATAAAAACTTTGAAATAAAGTACACATCTGTTAATATGTGTACACCTAAAATAATATGTGTACACAAATTAATTTATGTGTACACATCTTCAGCAAGTGGGGAGGTCTTAATAGCTTGCACGTCTCACAATATGTGTACACATAATCGTTATAGGTGTACACATATTGTCAGATGTGTACAGATATAATGATTATGTGTGCACATATTTTCATTGCTTACATGCTAAACAATATGTGTTATCAGTACCTGTGTCCTGGAAAGTATGCTTTGCTCCAGCGCTCAAATCCAACCCTCTCAAGATATGTTCCAGCCCTGTCACACTTCGTCCGGATTTCACCGGAATGTGACTTAAATTCCCTCTATGTATATGAATCTGCTGTTGCATGAAAATTTCCCATGAAACTGCCACAATGAAACTTTGTCCGGATGCTTTGAGACAAGTGCCACTTGCAAACTCCATAATTAGCTTCAGGAAGGATCTTTGATACTGCCTTTATGATGCTTGGATGCCTATCAGAAATTATGCACAACTCATTGTCGCTGGGGAGTATACCGACCAACTATTCGAAAAAGAATTCATAAGATGCATCACACTCAACATTTACAACACAAAATGCTAATGGAAAAATATGTGTCTCTTCGTCTTGTGCCACAGCAGACAACAAAACTGCTTCGTACTTGCCAGACAAATGAGTTCCGTCTACAGCTATGACTTTCCTCATATACGCAAATCCCCTGATCCATGACCCAAGAGATACAAAAAAATACAAGTTCCCATCGCGATCAACCTCCAAAGTTGTTTTGGTACCTTCATTTGAAGTCCTGAGCATATAACGTTACGCATCCAAAACCTTGTACCCATGCTCTGGAGTCCCTCTTGTCAAAGACTTGGCAATAATACCACCCATTCGACTCTTCCAATAGCTAATGTTAGAACCCAAATCCCTATTGACTGCTTGCCTAATTTCCTTTGTAGTTGGACCTTTTCCCTCATCATACCAAGACTTCATGAATTCACCAACGACTTTCGCTGAGGCGAGTGGATTATGACTTGAGAGGTGCACTAACCCGGATGTATGCTTATTCCTGTAAACTTTAATCATAAAGGTATCATCATTAAAATACTTGGTGGCTTGAAGCCACCACTTGCATTTACAGTTACACAGACACAATATACAGTTTTGGAATGCTTCACTGACTTGAAACAAAAATGCTTCTTCAGTGCAGCAATCTTCAAAGCCACAACTAAGGTGCGCTTGTTTTTGAAAGTTAAAACCTTATAAAACCCGGTGTCGTCATCCTCACCATCTATGCTGTTGCTACCAACAAATACATCATTGCTCCCAATAACAGGATTAGGAGTTAACTCCACCTTGCCTTCTTTGTCTGCTTCGTCAGCCTCATCTTCTTCTCGTTCATGCTCTTCTTCACCTCCTTCATTCTCTGAGATTTCCATATTGAAAGGATCTTCATCACCCATGTCATCCCATCCGTTACTAGAACAATCATGAGAGCGTCCATGATATGGCATCACATTGATGTTTGAAACTTCCACTGACCTATCATCCAAATATACCCTTAAAGTCGGTCTATTACCAGCTCCATCAACATCGGCAAGGTAAATAAGGAGATCGTCATCCTTCTTTATTCTACAAGGATGACTCTTTTTCTTTGAACAAATGCTGATCATGTATGTAATGCAAAGATTATATGGATCGTGACTTACCGAACATCTGGTAATAATATTTTCAACTAACTCAGAATATGTAACCTCATTATTCACAACAATTGGCATCGTCTCCCTAGACTTCGAAATCCAAGTGAAACAATCACGCTCTCCACCCATTCACCAAGAAAATTAATTGCTAACAGTAGCATTATTGGGAAAAATACCTGTAAAAAATAAATATTATTCATCACTCCATGAAAATACCAGTATATTTGTACACATAATATTATAAGTGTACACATAATATTATATATGTACACGTATACACATATAATATTATATGTGTAAAAAGAAAACCTGCAAACAAGATGTTATATGTGTACACATATTTAATATGTTTACACATAATGTAATATGTGTACACGTAATTTCATATGTGTTATACGAAAATATGGTATCCTCGTCTTATATGTGTACACATATTTAATGTGTGCACATAATATAATATGTGCACACATATTAGATGCTACAGCTCGTCGTCCCCACTATTCAGGCATCATCGTTTACGAAATGAAACCCAGATTCAGAAATAAAAACCACTTGCATTGTACAATAATAAAACCTTACACTCACCAGAGATGATAAAATTGATTCAGAAACCCGATTCAGAAATGAAATGAATAAATATATTTTTACAATCGGAATATACTAAAAATGAGTACACTTGATGAGAAAAAACTAATATCAATCTATGGGGGCAAAAATTAGAGCTGATTGAAGCAACAAAAATTGGGCTTTTATGGATTATTTGTGCAAATCGGCGGCGAGGGGAAAGAAGAGAAAGAGAGGAGAGAGAGGAGAGAGAATGGGAAGGCTCTTTTTGCTATTTTTGGCTAACCCAAAAGACTTATATTGGAGGGTCATTTTGTATTTTTCAAAAGTTTGGGGTGATGTTTGTTAAGTGATTTAAATCATTAAACACCTAATTAATCCCTTGTCCCTTCCAGCCATTTTTTAAAACTTGAGTCCTATATAAATATTTAAACACTTGTGTGTCCTTCTCACCCAAAAGCCCCCGGTTAAATATCAACCCAAAGATCGAATCAATCTTTCTTTCTTCACAACTTCCCATATACTTTTTTACCTTCTCTTCTATCCCGGCCTCTTTCTTT
This sequence comes from Petunia x hybrida, assembly GCA_037355625.1. Classification (NCBI taxonomy): domain Eukaryota; kingdom Viridiplantae; phylum Streptophyta; class Magnoliopsida; order Solanales; family Solanaceae; genus Petunia; species Petunia x hybrida. Next base: position 4,834,420 of record JBBBVM010000018.1, on the reverse strand, counting down.
TTCTTTAATTTCACTATTTTCTCTCTTATTTCACTCTTTATTTTTGGAAAGATGTCCTCTTTGTAGTAAATATATTGCTTCTTTTCATTCAAAAAGTGGAGTTAGAAGTTGGAACATCATTGGTGCCAAAGATTTGATCTTGAAGACACATGATAAAGTATTGTTCCATAAAACCCTAATACATATATAAGTTTGTATTTATCTCTGTTTTTGGGCCACAACTTTCATCTTTGAGATATAGAGGATGATTTATTGTTGTTCGGAGCGTGTTTATATTTTTAATGAATATGTATATATTTTACACTTTTTCTGTATTTTAGATATTAAGGTTTCATATGAGAGAACAGAAGATGATTTATAGTTGTATGAGTGAGTATTTATACTTTTAACAAATAGGTATATATTTTAAACTATTGTATGATTTAACTTGTTAAAGATGTTATTTTACTAGGTTTTAGATTTTAGATTTTATGTACATACAATATTGTTGTTTGTTTACAGAAAACATGAAGTTAAAGATGGAAGTAAAGCATGGACCACCTATAATCCGATATTCTGCCAAGAGACCCAGAGATGAAAGTAGTTCAAATATCTGCCAGGACGTGTCAAAGTTGAAAGAGCCAAAGAAAATAAAGAGGTGAACCCCGTTGAGTCGAACGCCAAGTACTCGAAACCCCCAGTAGTAATTGTGGATAATAGGTTTGTGTTAGTAGATGAACCTCCGTTCCTGGCATGTTAGAGCCTGAGATGGAAGACATATTAGATTTATTCGCGCAAATAAATCTTTTAACCAATGATGATGATGTCGTGCAACCTCGGGGAGGCGATGGAGGGGATATTTTGAATAGATGGAGTGATGTTGATTTAGATTTTGATCTCGATAGTGACTTGGGTGCGAATGGGATTGAGGGTGAGTTCGATAGTGAATTTGATGGTGATATTGGAGGTTTCAAAGGTGGTGGTGGTAGTGAAGGTGGTGGTGGTGGTAATGATATTGTGTTGGTGCTAATGAAGGTGGTGATTATGAAGGTGATGAAGAATTAGATGTTGATTTTTATGAAGGTGAAGAAGAGGATGCCAGTAAAGGTGAAGAAGCGGAAGTGGATACTGACAAGGGTGTGCAGGAAGCTGCTGCTGAATTTGGAGATTCTGATAAGAATCGCTTGTCGATTCCTGAGTGCATCAAAGAGATAGATGCTGAAAGTTATGACTTATCTACTTGGCTTGATAAGATTAAAGTCTTTCCTTCAAAGATATCTGTTTGTCCCAGTATTAATCGATTTTATATGTTCAAATTATTGTTGGAAGAGTTGGAGTTAAAGAAAAGTTTTAAGAAATTTGTCTTTCGGTATTCGTTGAAGCTGTCAGAGAATTAGAGCTTCAATGACATGCTTGTGCACTCGTTGCTTCTTAGTTGAGTGTTGTGTAAGAAGAAGTACAAGATGTGTTTTTTTTTTTTTTTTTTTTTGTGGAAGCTAAGCCTGTTCGTTTTGGGCTTAAAGAGTTGCATTAGTAACTAAGTTGAACTGTGGTGTGTATCCCTCAAGGGATAATGGGAACAAGGTGTTGAAGGCAGGAGAAAACTTTTATATAAAGTCACAAAAAGTTCAAAGCTGGTTACATCCATCAGGCTTATAAGGATGATTAAGAAAGATTAATTTAGTGACAAGGAAAAGTTCAAATTTTATTACTTGTGGTTCGTGCATTCTATAATGTTGGAAAAAGACAATGCAATCCGAGTCCTCGTGAAATTGATCGAGATGGTAGATGATCTGGAGTTTTTCCTTGAAAACCCATGGGTGATGTTATCACCTCACATTATATTATCTGAAGAACAAGCAGAACATGGAAAACCTTTGGCAAACATACCTCAATTCGTTGGGACATAACGAAAGTAGTTATGTTATTTATGGCTTTCTATGGACATTCTTGGTAAATATTGAAGCGATAGCTTTTTTAATTTCATTTTGAATAGTTTGCTAACTTGCACTCTTTCCATTTTGAAGCTTTTCCTACCATTGATGATCATGCTGGCAAGACAAGTAAATCTTCATGTTAAAATATAGTAATTCATCACCAACTTTATTTGTGAATCTTTTCTAGAAGATTGTAGAGTAGCCAAGATTCTAGAGTAGTCAACATAATGTGGAAGATTCTAGAGTAGCCAAGATAATGTAGTATAGGAATAAATCTAGAACAATTCTAGAGAAGTCAAGGAACAACTCTAGAATGAGAATTCTAGAATAGTTCTAGAATGTGTAGGTCTAGAATTATGTAGTAAGGGAAAATTCTAGAGAAGGGTGGAAAACCCTTAACTAGGTCCTTCCATCACCACCTATAAATAGAGGTGGTTCACTTGAGTTGTAACCAAGCAAGCAAGAAAAGCATTGCAAGAGAGAAAGAGTGAGAGCACAAGTGAGAGTTAAAGAGAAAAAAGAAAGAGAGGTGCTAGAGTGTGAGTGAAACCTTGTAAAATACTTGTGAGATCAAAGTTGCTTCTTAGTTTGCAATAATAAAATTCAAGTTGGTAGCAACCATTTGTGTTCCACAAGTGGTATCAGAGCCTGGTGAATCAAGAGCGGTAGTCATCCAAGAGAGGTTCAACAAGCTACTACTCGAGGCTACAAGTCAAGAGGCACCAATCCATGGCGGATTTTGCAAGCACCCTCAGTAGCGTTGAGAAGCTCAACGCAAGCAATTATGGATCGTGGAGCACAAGGATGCAATACTATTTTCTCGGCCAAGATCTATGGGACATTGTTGGTGGCTCTGAAACAACATCACCAACAAATGCTGAAGAAGCGAAAAAGTTGAAGGTTAAAGCAGGAAAGGCCATGTATGCTCTCACAGTAACAGTTGAGGACGAGTTCTTGCAGTGGATCAAGAATGCCAAGACGCCCAAAGAAGCTTGGGACACGTTGACAACAATCTTTACCAAGAAAAATGATGCGAGATTACAAAGGCTAGAAAATGAGCTCTTGTCGATCTCGCAACGGAATATGACAATCAGTTAGTATTTCTCAAAGGTTAAGTCTCTGTGTGATGAAATATCAAAATTGGATCCAGAGAATGCTATCACAGAGACAAGGAAGAAGAGAATCATCATTCATGGTTTGAGGCCGGAGTACAAAGGCATAGTTACTGCGACACGCGGGTGGGCCACGGAACAAACTTTATTACAGTTGGAAAATCTGTTGGCAAATGAAGAAGACTTGGAGAAACAACTTTCAGGCCTTTCTACAAAAGATGAAGAAAAGGCGCTCTTTAATAAAGGGCAAAGCTACAATACTCAAGGAAGAAGAAACGATGGATCAAGCAAAAATCAAGGCTACCAAAGAAGAGGTGAAGCGAGAAGCTCGCAACCAGGGGGAGATCAACATGATCGGCGTCAAGGAAGTCATCTACCCAACAAGAAGGCATACCAAGGAGCCAACAATCGGCAACGAGACAAGTGTTATAATTGCGGGAAGAAGGGACACTATGCCAGAGACTGCTGGTACAAGAAAGCTGAAGGTAACATAGCCACTTCTACTCAGAATAAGCAAGACGAGGAAGAAGATTGGGATTTTGAAATTTCCTATGCAGTTGATGAGAGTAACAATAAGGAAGAGCCCATCACCTTGCACCGTGCTGAGTTGGAACAAGTACTCGCGCTTGCAACTGTAAGTGAAAAATTAGTAGATTATGACCATGATTGGATCGTTGATTCAGGATGCTCCAATCATATGACTGGTGATGAAAAGAAACTCATCAACATGAGTGAATACAAGGGTGGTCGAGTAGTGGTGACTGCAAATAACTCAAGAATGCCAATATCTCACATTGACAAGACAGTGTTCATGCCTCGTCACAGCTCGAGACAAGTGCAGCTTCAGAATGTCTACCACGTGCCAGGTTTTAAGAAGAACTTGTTGTCTGTATCGCAACTAACAGCTTCAGGCAACTATGTCGTGTTTGGACCGAATGACGTAAAAGTGTATCGAGACTTGAAAGTTACAAGCTCTCCAATCATGGAGGGAAGAAGATTAGAATCAATCTATGTCATGTCAGCAGAGACAGCTTATGTGGAGAAGACTCGGAGTAATGAGACAGCTGACCTATGGCATGCACGCCTTGGGCACGTGAGTTACAGCAAGTTGAAAGTCAAGATGTAACAGTCAAAGTTGAAAGGGCTTCCCTAACTTGAGATTAGGGGAGACACTATTTGTGCCGGATGTCAATATGGGAAAGCACATCAACTTCCTTATCAAGAATCGAAGTATCAAGCTAAAGAGCCACTGGAGCTGGTGCACTCAGACGTGTTTGGACCAGTCAAACAACCTTCCATCAGTGGTTACCGACACATGGTGACATTCATCGACAACTTCTCAAGGTATGTGTGGATTTACTTCTTAAAGGAGAAGTCTGAAGTATTTGAGAAGTTTAAAGAGTTCCAACACATGGTGGAGAATGATATTGGAAGGAAAATCAAGTGTCTCCGCACCGATAATGGGGGAGAATACACATCACGAGAGTTTAATGGCTACCTCAGAGAGCAAATGATAAGGCGACAATTGACATGTCCAAACATCCCACAATAAAATGGAGTAGCAGAGAGGAAAAACAGACATCTCGCAGAGATATGTAGGAGTATGCTGCACAGCATGAATGTACCAGCAAGGTTCTGGGCGGAATGTATGAAGACTGTTGCTCACATCACTAACAGGCTACCACAGGCGCGACTTGGATTTACCTCGCCGTTCGAGAAGCTTCGGAAGATTATACCCACTGTAAGTCACTTTCGAGTGTTCGGATGTGTGTGCTATGTGTTCGTGCCAGATCATCTCCGCAGCAAGTTTGATAAGAAAGCAGTTCGATGTATCTTTGTTGGATACGACGAACAAAGAAAAGGATGGAGATGTTGTGATCCAACCATTAATCGAACATACGTTTCAAGAAACGTGGTATTTGATGAGGCATCATCATGGTGGTCACAGGAAGTCACTCTTCCAGACTCAATAGCACTAGAGCAAAAGGTGAAAGATAAGCTTAAAGAAGATGAAGAAGGAAACAAGATAGAAATTAACAAAGAGGCAAGAGGAGAACCTGAATTGCCAACATCACAGGTATCTTCGCAAGAGGAGAACAGGATTTCATGGCAAACTGGAGTGTATGAAACCCCCGAGGTATTTCAAGAAGAAGGCCAAGAAGCACAACAACCTCAACTAAGAAATTCTACCCGGACAAAGTTTCCAAATCCAAAGTATGAAAACGCAGCAGTAGTCGAGGTAGACAAGATCATGGAGCCTAATATCTTTGAAGAAGCTCCAAAGAAGAGTGAGTCGAGAAAGTCAACAAAAGAAGAGAATTTCAAAGAATCTGGACGACATAAGGTTCATAAGATTTTGCAGAGCACTTGGAAAGATTGCAAGACCAAATAAAGTTGGTGCTGAGGGGGAGTGTTAAAATATAGTAATTCATCACCAACTTTATTTGTGAATCTTTTCTAGAATATTGTAGAGTAGCCAAGATTCTAGAGTAGTCAACATAATGTGGAAGATTCTAGAGTAGCCAAGATAATGTAGTATAGGAATAAATCTAGAACAATTCTAGAGAAGTCAAGGAACAACTCTAGAATGAGAATTCTAGAATAGTTCTAGAATGTGTAGGTCTAGAATTATGTAGTAAGGAAAAATTCTAGAAAATGGTGGAAAGCCCTTAACTAGATCCTTCCATCACCACCTATAAATAGAGGTGGTTCACTTGAGTTGTAACCAAGCAAGCAAGCAAGAAAAGCATTGCAAGAGAGAATGAGTGAGAGCACAAGTGAGAGTTAAAGAGAAAAAAGAAAGAGAGGTGCTAGAGTGTGACTGAAACCTTGTAAAATACTTGTGAGATCAAAGTTGCTTCATAGTTTGCAATAATAAAATTCAAGTTGGTAGCAACCATTTGTGTTCAACACTTCACAACCTATTCCTAGATTCCTAAGCTAGCAGGAAGAACATATCCATACATTCATTTGATCTATTGCAACCACGAGGGTCACAGATTGAGGTAAATTTTGTTTATATACTTGGATAGTGTTAGCTTCTTTAGTTTGTTGTCTAGTTTTATTTATTGAAAATATTTAAGTTCTTTTTGTCAGATTGTGCACCCTTACCTCATTTTTATTGTACAAAAAATGGAAGCGGGGTGCTTCAGAGGCCTTGTCTCATATGCAATAGAAGTGGCGGATGAGACTGTGGATGCAATGAAAGAGGTATGGATGGCATTACAATAGTGAGGACAAGCAGATCTGTTGGAAATGGAAAAAGAGTTGTTAGGGAAAAAGCAGTTGTGGTTGATGATAGCTTCTCTGAAGATGAGGGATCAACGAGCCTTTCCCTCATTGTGGTGCTGGAATTGGAAATGGCATATCCATAAATAGCATGATGGAGAGGTTGGCATCCTTTGAGTTTAAACTGAAGAATGTCATTAAGGCCATCATGAGCAAACCAAAGGTCCTCGAGATCATCAAGAGGAAACCAACGATGAAAAAAAAAAGGAAGAGAAGGTCAAGAAGGATAATTTAAGTTGTTGTATCTTTGTGTTTACTAATTTTACATTTTTTTACATTTGTATGTATGAGAATACTTGTGTATGATGATCACAGCTTCTGAAAGTTCTTCCTTTTGTTGTAGAATATTCTATGTATCAATCTCCTCAACCAGCCATTTATAGAGATACAATAGAAGATGTAGCTACCCAGAATGAGGTTCTTGATTAAGAAGAAGAGATGGATGTGGATTTGGTGATAAATTCTGTTATTGCGTGTTTGGATGGACAATATTAATGGTTGATTGTTTGTTGAATGTTTTCACAATTATTGGTGATGGTAATACTTTGATGTTTTAGTTGTCTTTTACATTATATATGGAAAAATAAAAATTTTTGTAATTATAATGTGATTGTCCAAGTGGCTAATGAATATTAAATTCATAATCTTTTTGTCAAGTACTTGAATATTAAAAGTATTAAATTGTCAATAGCTGGAGAACTCCAATAGTTGACCGATTTCTTAACGAAGAACAAAAAAGAAAATATTTAGTACGTTGTCAGATATAAAAGTTAAACTGAATAATCATCTCGTACATTTCATATTTTCAAATAAACCATGCCTTTTTAGGTTCTTCAAATATCCCGATGTTCTTCGGCTTCTTCCAACTTCAACTTGAGCTGCTCCTAATCCTTTTCAACTTCTTCCAAACTTCAACTTCAGCTGGCCCTTCCTATTTCACCTTCTTTTAGCCTCTTTCAAATTATCCCTCTATTCTTTAGAATCCTTCAACAATACTTTAAGAAGATCTCTCTCTTCTTCAGCTTCTTCAGCCCTACGAAGTAATCCAAACTTTTGATGTGCATCGCTCACTCCTGACATCATGCTACTTGTTGAGTCTGATGATGCAGCTTCAAACCACTGCAAGAAATCACAGCCACCATTGTCTTATACAATAAAATAAAGCAGACTTATTCAATTTTGAATGAAGAAATTTAATTAACAACGAATGTAGGGTTAATTAATCTTAGCCACTTCAAAAATTGCAACAATAAAATCATCGACCATGGTTCTTTACGGTCTTTGATGTCTTTAAGTTAGCGTACTTACAACAATGACACATTGGGGGCTCGTCTGGACCAGAAGGTGAATTTTGAGATGGTTGTGACATTTTGGGATAGGAAAAAGATCAAAATTGGGGAAGAATAAAATTAGGGATTCAATTTGGAGAGGGAACAAAAATGGGGTAATAAAGGACTTTTATTTGTTTAAATTAAAATTTTTATTTTAGACCTTTGGATGTAAAGAGTTTGTCAAATCAGACCATAGGATTTATGTAACCAACTGGGACCGTGTCATATGATTTTGTGGTAAATTCAAATTTTGATTTTACCGGGTCGGCAGATTTTGGTATGGAATGATAATTAACTTCAACCTGTTGAGTATCAACTTTAGTTTGGAGGGAGAAAAAATAAGGGATAATTTCATAACTAACCAAGTATCTTACATAGCCTTACTAGATAATAGACATATTAACATATATCAATGGCTAGCCAAAATTGATGCTAAATAATAGGTACATGAATATCCTAACTTCTAAGAGATCTCCTTGAATATCTCCTAAATACTAGCGCCAATTCAATTAACTAAAAAAGAGGCGAAAAAAGGGGATGGAAAAACGTTTTTAAATTCCTATAATTATGGATCTGTGGCAAGTATATATCCCCAGTAAAGCAGTTTTTTTAGGTTATTAAGTCATAAATATTCACCAAATACAAATCAGATTACATCTTCTCTTTTTCCATACAAGAACAAAAATAAGATCTTTGCCCACTGTGTATCACGTTAAAGGGAAAATACAAGGGAAATAGTATCTTTGCATATGAATATCATCAAAATATGACACCAACGCAAATATGCAAGAAATATGTACAAAAAATATGCAGTGAATACCAAATATGGAATAAATACTTACAGTGATACCAAATATGCGATGAATTATAAAATGCCAAATATGCATCAGATATGTACAAAATATGCCGTGAATACCAAATATGCAACAAGTAATTACAAAAACACCAAATATGCAGCAAATATATACAAAAAATGAACTATGCTATCAATACATTCAGTAAACTGGAAGTAAACTCTAAGCCGTTAGGTTTATCATCTAAACGAGGTCGTTTAGCATTAGACTCATCAATATCACCACCTTCCTCAATCGTTACTTGCACCGAGTCCGATTCTATTTCGGGTTTAGGCTCCGACGATGGCAGGAATTATGGATTTGATGAAGGTAACAACTTGTTTGAAGTTATATGATGCTTCTCACGTATTTGGGAAAGTTTCTTTTGTTTATTTAAATAACTAGTATGTTGTTTCATGTGCAGAACATGTATGAAGATCGATGGTGATGAGGAAATAAAACAGATGATTGCGATTAGATGGCATTAGATGGAACTGGGCTTGTTGCTGCTGCTGCCACCATTGTTACTGATATTTTCGTTACTGATATTTTCGTTAGGCATGGTTAAAACTTGAGAAGTGGGAAAAAGAAATAAATGCTCACTTAATGCATATCCTAATTCCCATAAATATAGGCATAATAAAAGGAAGATAGAAAGTTTTTAAAAGTGTCTATTAAATGTAAAGTAAATAGGTCTAAATGTCTATTTTGAATAATTAAGGCAAAATGTATCTATTTTTTGATAAACACCCTGCCAAATGTCTATATTCTGTAAAAATTCCAAAAAATAAGGCGTGAAGGCCCACACAAGAGCCTTTTAATTTGAACGGTTGGATTTAAAGATACAGGTAAGCAACACTGTTGGATTTACAGTTGAGCATAAAACTTAAAAACATACAAATAAGTATATTAACCACTTTGAAATATTGCAAATAAGTAATTATTCTATCCATTATAAAATGATTATGTAATATAAATATGACCAAATAATAACATAATCAATGTTTAGAGTTTGAGCTTGTGCTTTGTAGAGACTCTGGTGACTTAATAATACGTTACAAGAACGAATTGGTGTAATGTAACAACAAATGAATAAATTTAATTTAAATGAGATAGGATGTTTCAATATATGTTAATATAATCAGTGGTAGACTAGGAGTTTAGAGTTATGGGTGCTCTAAAGAAGAAATAGCATCAGCGGGGAAAATTTTTTCCCAAAGTGAGGCTCGAACTCAAATATATGCATTCCTTTAACCTCTAGCATTAACATTTAACCAAAGCACCAAATTGCAAGTTTGTTTTATGGGTGTTGATCGCAGAATTTTATTAAATATACCTGATTGTCTATATAAATATACAGATTTTGTGGGAAAAATAATGGATGCTTGAGCACTACACTCGACTATGTGGGTCCATCCCTGAATATAGTGTTATTCCATAATTTTAAAATTAGATTGGTGTTAATCAATTAATTTAATTTCATTTTCTTGATAATTTAGTTTTTTTTTCAATCTTTGTTGAGCCATACCTTTTTGTTGGTTGGTTATATACCACCGTTATTAAGGGTTAGGGGTTTATGATTTAGGGTTAGGATTTTGGGTTTATTATCAATATATTTATGTCAATCGTCAACCATATTCTATTAGGAGTGGCAATGGGGCGGGGCGAGGCGGGTTAGGTTAAGCCCTTCCCTGCCAAAATTTTACCCTGCCTCGCCCCGCCTCGCCCTATTCAATTTTCTGAAAAGTTTCTATTACACGTGCAGTGAATAATATCAACAATGATTCATCTATACTGACTATTAATTTAAGTATATGACAACACTAGATATGAACAAAATGCTTTCATAATATTTTGGTGTCAAGATGTACTCCATAGCTGAAATTCAGAAGAAAAAAAATAGGCAAAACACATCGACATCCCCTTAAAGTTATCCACGCTTTTCACTTAAACACTTCATCTTAAGCCTATTCCATTTGAAAACTCCAACTACGTTTCAAATATTCCACTTGAACGCAAACTTAACTAGCAGCGAAACACAAGAGATGCGTGTATTTCACACGCTAGAGCAACGAATAACATAAGGACACGTGGATTTAACTTAAAAATTAACAAAAACAAAGAAAATCTCCCATTTCCGACAACCTGGTGTTTCCTCCCGCCTCCATCCCCCAAGAACCACCACCACCTTCGATATTCTCATTGCTCGTCGAATTATTGCTCGTCGAGAGAGAAAAGGGAGAGAAAATAAAGAAAAGGAAAAAGAGAAGAGAGGCAACGATTTTGTTCAGATTTTTATCGGTGACCTGTCAGACTTTTGCTCCGGCGTCCTTCACATTTTTCTGTTGCTTTCTCTCACAGATATTAAGTGCAACTCCTTCAATTTTTGAAGGTTTGAATTAAGTAGCAATGGCCAATGATATTTTTTTAGGCCTCTTGAAATGGCTCGATGTTGTTTTGATTGAGCTACAGCTTCTGGCGAGGAATGAAAATTATACTCTGTAATTTATCAGTGAACCAAAAGAGGGGTTAATTTATATGGATGCTGAAATTGCATTGAAACCATTGATTATTCAGCTTTTTCATCCGTGAGCTCAACTACATAATATTCCTATTCCTTGAAAATTTATCTAGTTATATTGTTTAGATCTTACTCTTTTTGTGTCAAATTAAAGCTGGAAGAGAAAAGCCAATTGTCACGGGTGTTAGGCCGGAGCATGGCCGGTAATAGAGATAAGAGGTGTAAGCTAGAGCATGTGAAGAAGAAATGAAGAAATAGGAAAAAAAAAAAGAAAAAAGAAAAAAAAACTATTCATAATGTTGAACCCCAAAAAATTACCTGGGAAGGTATGTTCGGAATATTAACTGAATGGACTAACTCTTTAGAGTTTTTGGTGTCGCAATCTAATTTAAGGAAAAACAAGGAACCAAATAAGCAAATGCGTGCAAAAACTCCATTTTTGGAAAAAGGTAGTCTTTCAAAGATTCTAAGTAAGAGGTTTTGTTAATTCTGAAAGAAGATTTTTAAGGCACTTTCGAAATTTCGTAACTACAGTTAATCCAGCAGGTTTCCAAAATATTTGCAAGTGCTATTGTAAAGGAATTATTTAAAAATAATTAATTGAAATAAAACTTATGTATGAAAATGATTCAACTTGCACGCATTTGCTAAAATGGCCTCACTTTGCAATAAATAAATAACAACTCCAAAATAAAGGATAATGAACATAAAAGTAAAACAATATACAAACAATCAAATATTATTAATAAATAAAATATTCTACAAATTATTTACCTATATATCCTAAAGAAAAAGAAGACAAAGTTAAAGATAGAACCCGGGAAATTGACAAAACTCGCGGGAGCCTTGAATTTTTAAAATTTATAAATGGTCTCATTTCTTGAATGCTTGAGCCCGAACTCGATCCCAAATGACTCAAAGCCAATGTAAATCATCCCATTTTGAGTTTAGCCAACTCGTCCCATGGTGTGCCAAGAAAGATAGAAGGAAAAGAAATTAGCATCTAGTAATTAACTCAGACATAAAAAAATGAACAACAATCATATGTGCAAATAGGTTAATGTAATTTCAAGCGAGTACTGATTTCATTATGACTTAAAGTTGATTAATAGTGATTGCAGGCTCAAACAGTGATTAAGGAATCAAACAATAATGGTACAAACCTGTTGCTCTACATATTCAAGATAGGAGGCAAATTTGGAACATTAGAACTAACGTAAACCAGGAAGAAGAAAGAACAGATTATTGGAAAAAAACAATCAGGGAAAAAAAAAACATATCAAATGCTAAAGAATTGAGTTTGAAGCAAACTGATAAGGCTCATAACTAAAACTATTGCAAAGCTAGTGAATCAAAGACAAGCTTGCCATTAACTTTTCTAACAATTCAAGCCTAATGAAATTGCCTACACTCCAAGGATCTCAAGTCAGAAACCTTTGACTTCAAACTTATATCATATGAATCAAAACAGGAAGAATTTTAGCAAACCAGATGAATAGAAATGAAAGCTAGATGAAACCAGACAATATAACAGGTTACATTTATCCAAAGGTCATTGCAACATACACTTAAAATTGGATGGAAAAGGGAACATAGAACACTACCACAAACAGAAACAAAGAAAATAGAATTCCAGTCAAGAGAGCAAGGCCATACAGATGGTTTTTACGACCTTAAGAGTACTGCTTCAGCTTCACAAATTCCAGGCATACACTTTAACAAAAAAAAAAACTGCATTTGACTCCTACTTCATAAACATGGACTAGATTTAGCTACTAGCAACCAGAATAACAAGACTAGAACTTCAAGTAGAAACTAACAACTTTCAATCCCAACAACTGATTTTCTGCTATGCCCAAAAGCCATCATAAAGCACACTATTTAAGATAAATAAGAATCACATAGACTGCCAAAACTTAAACCTTTACTAAACCTAGCAAATTGTATACTCCCTCTGTTCCAATTTATGTAGGACCATTTCTTTTTTTGTTTGTCCCAAAATGAATGGCACCTTTTCTTATTTGACAACTATTTAATGTACCATCTATATTTTATCCTTATTGGGCCCTACAAACTTTTAAAGCTACCAACAACTTTTTTATTACTCAAATCTTATCTTTGTTACTTTTTCAAGGGTAAAATTAAAACTTTATAAGGTCAACCTCTATTTTCTTAAACTCCATGCCCGGTCAAATGGTGCCACATAAAATGGGACGGAAGGAGTACATAAATTAAGCTAAAATACAATCTTTAATGGAATAATCTTCACTCGATTATCTCTTGAAAACCTACCTTTCAAATCCTAAAACAACTAAGGAACAGCTTCCTACACATCCCTGCAATACACTCAACTCCTCACACACTTTATCAAACTAGACTAACCACTCCTCTGAAACATCTCTACACTTTGAACCTATAAACAGCCACACTATACTACCTAACCTCCCTGAACAAACAATCCAGCTCCAGAACATTATAGCACACACACAAAACCCTTCAGATCCACCCTAAACTACAGCCATCCTGAACTATCTACAAATAAACATGCAAGCCACCTATCTACTGCACTAGGACTTCCTTCTATCAACCATAAACCACTCTCCTCCTAGAAAAAACTACACACAGAAGCTGCACACAAAACTTACAAGCCTACAAAAAACCAGCACCAACCCCTCACTACCCTGACCAACTCCCTGGACCACTAAGCAGACCAAAATGATGAGAAGCAATACCTTTTAACCCTTTCTTTTACACAGAACAGGAGCTATTATGAGAACATCTAGCAAACACTTACAACCCACTTCTAATCACCTATACACACACACATACAGAAAGACCCCTGTTCCACTCTAGATACATACACCTCTAGACCTCCCTCAATTTACAAGAACAAAATAGACTTAGGAAAGCATCTTATTACCTCACAGGATATCATTTTCACAACCTCACCTCTCCTACAAACTTCCAAATCTGCCTGCAGCTCCTCATCAACTCAACACCTACACATACAACCATCATACTCAACTGGACTCCGTCAACTCACCTAAAAAAACCTGAAACAAACTCCCTACACCTCTGCTGATGCGGGGTAAATACACAGGAACAATAAAATAGACGCGGAAGCAAGTAAAACACGATAACAAAGAAATAAGGAACGGAGAAGAACAGAAATAGAAGAAGAATGGATAAACGAATCAAACCATGATTGAATATCCGAGAGAGAGAAAGAAACTTGAACCTAACGAGGATCAATACTAGGATGTCATCCACTCAGTTCCAAGTTAACGAGATACACGAAGCTTCAAGCTTTAATAAGAAAGGTTCGGCCTCTTCTAAGTTTATTCTTCAATATCAAAATCTAACTTATGAAATAAAATGACTAAGTGTGGTAGTTGTTGATGTTCCACACTCCTAATGAAATGACATAAAAACCCGCACAAGTTGAGTTACATATAATAGGCCACATGGGGCTAAAATAGGAAATAACTAACTAAAACTCGGATTGCAAGGTATGCGAGGCGGAGCGCCTAGATGTTGTCTCATTTTTGGGCAGTGGCTATCTGAGGCGGAGCGCCTGGGCTGCTCCTTGCTTGGGCGAAGTGCCTGCTTCCCTGGGCAGAGCACCTAGGCCTGAAGCCAACTCCTTGATCTTTAAAATGCTCCCGAATTATTCTCCGATGCTCTTGACCTCTCATCCTTTGCATCCTCCAATACCGGCTCTTGATGGTAAGTGCAGCTCGATTTGCCCTGCATCATCAACTGATGCGGGGTAAATATGCAGAAGCAATAAAATAGATTCGGAAGCAAGTAAAACAAGATAAAAGAGAAATAAAGGACGGAAAGAACAGAAATAGAAGAAAGAATGGATAAACGAATCAAACCATGATTGAATATCCGAGAGAGAGAAAGAAACTTGAACCTAACGAGGATCCATACTAGGATTTCATCCACTCGGTTTCAAGCTTCAACAAGAAGGGCTCGGCCTCTTCTAAGTCTATTCTTAAATTTGAAAATCTAACTTATGAAATAAAATAACTAAGTATGGTATTTATATATGTTCCACACTCCTAATGAAATGACATAAAAGCCCTCAAAAGTTGGGTTACACATAATAGGCCACATGGGTCTAAAATAGGAAATAACTAACTAAAACTCGGATTGCAAGGTATGGGAGGCGGAGCGCCTAGCTTTGGGCGTAGCACCTGGATGTTGTCTCATTTTTGGGCAGTGGATATCTTAGGTGGAGCGCCTGTGCTGATCCTTTCTTGGGCGGAGCGCCTAGGCCTGAAGCCAACTCCTTCATCTTCAAAATGCTCCCAAACTCTTCCTCAATCCTCTTGACTTCTCGTCCTTTGCATCTTCCAATCCTGGCTCTTGATGGTAAGTGATTTAAGCTCAATTTTCCCCGCATCATCCTCCCCTTCTTGAAAGGATTTTGTCCTCGAAATCAAACCATAAAGACCTACAACCAAAGACAAGCACAACCAAAATCTCCTATTACAAGAGTAGGTTAGTGCAAGTAGTGTGGAAAAAGCACACTCTTATGGCATAAATAAGTATCAATAACAATGATAAAGTGCATATTTCCAAAGAAAACAACAAGTAGTTGGTTTTCCCAGTGGATGTACCCAACACAAAAACCATCAAAGAGATCAACAGGGTATGAAATATGCAAGATTAAACCATCAAAATTCCTATGATCCCTAAATTCATGATTAACACACCAAAACTTTCCACTACAAGAGTAGTTAAGCTCAATAAGAGTGAGTGCAAGTGATATGGAAAACACATTTTTGTGATAGAGCCAAGTATCAATACCAATCAAAAGTGCATGTCTCCAAAGGAAACGACAAGTTCTTGGTTCAACAATGACAAGCACTCACTACCATAACAAGCAAAGAGATTAATAGGGCATGGAACATGCAAGATATAGCTACTAAGTTCCCTATGACCTCCAAGTTTATGGTCAACACACCAAGCCTTTAATGCATTACTATGACAATGTGACCCATTGGCTTTGGCATGCTCAACACCTAAGGTGTGATCAACATGTGGGGTGGAGTAAACAAAATAGTTCAATTAGAAACTAACATCAAATACTCCACTCCCCTTCTTGCTCTTACACATACCAAGAGTGACTTCCTCACCTCCATATCCACTTCTAAGACAATCTTCCTCACTAGACAAACTCCCAAGGAAGGTCTCCAAAATAGGTTCTTATCACTATATCCCACACAATGAAGGTTAGGACTACTAGAAGATTGTCCAACACGACCAATACCAAGACCACTCATCTCACTTGGAGTTCCAAACAATGGATTGTCTATAGAGTCGAACTTTCTAAACTATGGAGGGTTAAATCCAAACTCTTCTCTAGTTTGATACACATCACCACCTCTTTTAAAATCCTCTTCAAACAAAGGGTTGGTGAAAACAAGTCCACTACCCATCAAAGGTGAGGCATCAAAACTAGAGTCATCATCCACACTTGAGGAGTCATCGAATACAATCCGATCCATTTCATCCACTAGGGACTCCTCAAGGTCACTACCATCCTCACTACAACACATAGGTCCACCATTATATAGCAAATAATCAAGGGAAAGAATAGGATATTCATTCAACTCATCTTCCTCTTTATCAAATATAGGTGGTGTGTCATAACAAGGTTCACAAACAAGGTCAACTACAACTTCTTCAATAAAGAGAGGGTCAATGAAAATCCAGCTCATATCATGATGTGACTTATCATCCCTCTCAACTAGTGGTTCACATTCACACACAAGATGACCAACCGGCTCTACACTAGTTGCAAACACATTGTAATCATACAAATCATCAACTAGCATAGAGTTTTCACAAATACTATCACTTGACAAGGAAGTAACATGCTCATGGGAAGAAGAACTAACACATATCTTTGAGTTCGCATCTTGCTCACTCAATGCACTTGAAGTGTCATGAATAGTCCCTTCACCTTGAAGCTCACATTGAAGGTCTCCTTCACCTTGCCCATCCTTCTTGCAACATGATTGAGGCTCCATTCGTTTGCCTCCAAGAATACCTACACAAGTACTCATACAAGTAGAAAAAGACGATAAAGAGTAAGTGTTAGAATAAGGGGTGCCCTCACTCTCAATGATTCTTTTTCCCTCTTTCTTCTCCCACATTTTATTTTCAAGGTCGGATGTAGATTCGGGTGGTGACATCCCACTTACATCACTCAACACATCCTCTCATTTTTCCGCTCGAGGAATATCACTGGTCACTCCCTTACTCCTCTCAATATTTTGCCTCTCATATTCAGGTGAGTTGGGACGAGGAAAAAGAATACCCATAGCTGGAGTAGGTGGACTCTTAATATCAACCCGGAATCTAGGACTTAGAGACTCGTCAGTTGATGTCTCTTTCTTCTTTGTTGGTGAGCCTCTTAGCTTTGAAGCTTATGGTTTCAGGTTCACCTTATTGACACTTGTCAACTCTTTTGTTGCACTAGTCCCACTATTTCTTGTGTTTGTAGAACTTCTCGTTTGCTCAACTTGAAACATGGAATGAAGTTCTCGCTCCTTTCTCGTTTGAATAGCCAAGGAAATTGCACTAGTAAGCGATTGGTCCCTTGTCCACCAAGGTTCAAATTCATAAGTCCTTCGACTCATGCTCACAAGATACATATTCTTCCCAATACTATATTGCACACTCTTATTTTGAAACCATTGCTCACCTAACCATACATCATTATCCCGTATGTGATACACATCACACCGAACATACTCCTTATAACTCCTATGAGATATGAGCACCCGAGCTTCTTTAGAAACCCAAATTCCATTATACTCATAAGGATGCTCTAGAGCTTGGCATGGTATCCTAGCCTATCAACCAAAGAAGTGCTAATACAATTGGCATCGGTATCACTAATTTTGAGCAAGGTGTCT
This sequence comes from Petunia x hybrida, assembly GCA_037355625.1. Taxonomy (NCBI): domain Eukaryota; kingdom Viridiplantae; phylum Streptophyta; class Magnoliopsida; order Solanales; family Solanaceae; genus Petunia; species Petunia x hybrida. The sequence continues at coordinate 4,816,484 of JBBBVM010000018.1, read as the reverse complement.
TCATGTACATTTACCTCAACAACGAACCTACGCCTACCCAAGTATTGTAGATTTACATCCAAGTAAGGACTTGAATGCTCAAGAGTAGCATCACCATCAACTTGGGTCTTCCTTATCTCTCCTCTTCTAGCACCACTACTAGGATAACTTCCACTTCCCATCACTCTTCCAACATTAGAAGTGTTGTTGAAAGTAGAGGAAGGAGTCTCACCATAGAACCCATAAGATCTTCTCGTCTTGGTTCTATAACCAATAGCACCATTCCTACTACAACTACCCATACCTCACACGGTATTGATAGAAAAATTCAAGCCTTTTGTAGCAAGAGCAACACCACTTCTCAAGTTATACTTCACATGGGAATTAGGAGCATTAAGTCATTTAGCACAACTAGAAGATGCAAGCCTCCCTTTTCCCATGGAACAACCACCACCTCCTCCCAAACTAATGGAAGGCCCTCTACTACTCCCTTGTATAACATTAGAAACACCAAGAGAAGATACAAATGACCAATTCGTATAACTCAACCTCATCATCAATTCTCTCTATATCACTATCAACATTCTCAAATTCATCACAGAAGAGTAAGTAGGAACATTATACCTTGAAGCGTCACTATCTTCGACTTCTTGACTAAAGCATAAGAATCTTCACATTCATCTCCACAAGCCTCATAGTCTTCATAAGTCTCATGAGAATCATAGTAACCCGCTTTATCACCATACGAGCCTTGGTTCCCCGAGTCATCATAGCAATACCCATCATCATCAATGTAGGAACCATAGTCTCCATTATCCCCGCATGAGTCGTACCCTCGACAATAATCATCCGAAGCCATAGTTGTAACAATAAAGAGTAAAGGACCTCACAAATTCACTCCCTCACGTGTATCACTCAAAAGATGATCACTCAATTTTCTTTCTACTCGTGTATACACTCAAGGTCGTTGGCTTTTGTGACCATACTCTATTGTTCTCACCACTCAAGTATTTTTCCACTCAAAGACCCTCTTGATCTCTTAGGAAACAAAATGGCAAATCAACAACTAGTACACCCAAGTGATGGTTCGGAATGGAGTTTATGTGACTCTATATATGGATGCTATTTAAAGTGTGCACTTGAGGCCAAAGAAAGTTCTACGACTTTAAGTAAAGTCCAAGACACACAATACCCTAAAAGCTCAAGAGTTAGTGTCAATAAAGTAGGACAATTGCCTTAGAAACACTAACCAAGAAGTACGGAAGCAAAGAACCAACGAAAGCCTACAAAAACTCTACCCGGACAACCTTCAGCAAAAGGGGCGCCCTGCCTCTGTAAAGGGGCGGTCCGCCTAGCAGAGATCCAGAGACTTGACACAAAAGTGGGCGGTACGCCTCCCAGAATGCGTGGTCCGCCTACTGTGTTCTTCAGCACAGTCCAAAATTGTGTTTCTTGGTCTTTTGGCACCAAATTTCTAATATTTTCAAGGTGTTTTCCAAAATCCAAAGGTACCCCAATATGTTTTCAACTACTACAATCAATCCCCAATGATTTATATCAACACCCAATCAATAACAAATCCAAATCAAGAAATTTCAATCAAATTCGAGGGTTTTTCATACTTTGGGGATTTTGATTTTCAAGCTTTTGATTCCCAATTCCAAAACGTGTTTTGAGGGTACCCAATCAATGGGAATACAATAACAAACAATCCCCGATATAAATCATCACAGGAAGCGTCATAACCAAGAACATCTAGTAATTTTTTTTTTTTTTGTAATTTTCACTTTTTACATTTTATTTGTTCTTTTCCCAAACAAAAACAACAAGAACACTAAACTAAAGATACGCGATAGATGAACAAGGAACGAGGGTTTGTAAGAATGAATTACGAGCCTTGCTCGAATACCAAACTGATGCGGGGTAAATACGCGAAAGCAATAAAATAGACGCGGAAGCAAGTAAAACATGATAACAAAGAAATAAGGGACGGGGAAGAACAGAAATAGAAGAAATAATAGATAGACGAATCAAACAATGATTGAATATCTGAGAGAGAGAAAGAAACTTGAACCCAACGAGGATTCTTACTAGGATGTCATCCACTTGGTTCCAAGCTAACGAGATACACGAAGCTTCAAGCTTCAACAAGAAGAGCTCGACCTCTTCTAAGTCTATTATTCAATATCAAAATCTAACTTATGAAATAAAATGACTAAGTATGGTATTTATAGATTTTCTACACTCCTAATGAAATGACATAAAAGCCCCCACAAGTTGGGTTACACATAATAGGCCACATGGGGCTAAAATAGGAAATAACTAACTAAAACTCGGGTTGCAAGGTATGGGAGGCGGAGCGCCTAACTTTGGGCGGAGCGCTTGGATGTTGTCTCAATTTTGTGCAGTGTCTATCTGAGCAAAGCGCCTGCTCCTTCAGGCTGAGCACCTGGGCTGCTCCTTGCTTGGGCGGAGCGCCTGCTTTCCTGGGCGGAGCGACTAGGCCTGAAGCTAACTCCTTGATCTTCAAAATGCTCCCGAACTCTACCCCTGACCTCTCGTCCTTTAAGTCCTCCAATCCCGGCTCTTGATAGTAAGTGCTTTAAGCTCGATTTGCCCCGCAGCATCTGCTACTCTAACTCACCAGAACATCTCACCAAAACCACCTGCAAACACCCTCGCAAAGCTGGAACAAACATAATAGACCCTTGACTCCAATCTATACCCCCTTCACACCTAAACTGAACTAAACCAAGACTTGCAACCCCCCCTAAACAACTTCAAACTACCCTGAACTAACCCCTTTAGGACAGGCTCTACTTAAGCAAAGCAAAATAGAAAGGCTAGATAGAGGGGATTTCAAAGAGAAAACTTAATTAAACAAGTAAATGTTGGATGAACAATCATAAGGAAACCGAAAAAAAACTCCAGGGCAAACCAACATGAATTTTGTTTAAGCTACTGCAGACATGAACTTAACTCCTTATTATCTTAAAAAACCAAACAACACTTTCCAGTTTTAAGTTCTAAAAGAAACTATAACAAGCAATAACTTTGAATTTACACAACTAATGACATCCCAGAATCACTTCTAAACTTTTGTAAACAACCAAAAACTAACCTGAATCACTCCTACCCACCTCTACACTCACAGACCTCTCACACACACTCCAGCCAATAGAAAACCAAAGAAGGCCTCCTAAACATCCCTGAACTAAACTCCCAGAAACAATTACTCACCTTGAACGTCAGCAGAATTCCATAAGAATGCAGGGAAATCTAGACTGATTGGAAGCTCAAAGAAGAGAATAAACATCATAGACCAAAGCTTGGAAACAGGCCCATTTCAAACTCTCCTAAATTTAACTGCAAAATTGAAAAATAACAGGGGCAATAAATGGAACTTTTCACTCAGAGACATTTGACATGTATTAAACCATCAAAAACTACCAAACAACTTTGCTTTGAAGAAAGATTTAAAACTTTACACTAACAGTTTCAAGATTCAGACCTATATGATGATATCTATACCCAAAAGTGCTTAACTCCGAACTTGAGATCCAGAATAACCTTAGATGCATCATGCTTTTATTTTATTTAACATAGAGAGTAATGGCAATGTACAGCTTAACATAAACTGTTTCAATTCATGATATAACAATCCATCCGAATGAACAACATTTATTTCATACATCAAGTAAAATAATCATAGAATCTATAAATGGAAGAGATAAAGGTGAGGTCGAGGAGTTTACCTTTTTGTGAGCAGTGAACAGGGGCGAGGATCTGAGAAAAGCGACTCGAATAAAGCGGCGACTCTAACAAGATCGACGACTCGAGTAGTGACGCGATAATACAAAAACCACCCAAACAATACCAGTAATCAAACTAAACCAATTGCAAATGTATAAACTGAATGGGATACATTAAAACCTTTTCTTTTAATAGAACTGTGACGACCGTTTCCTTAATATTTTACTCTCCCCTCTTCCATTTCATTTAAAAACTATATTTATAGGAGACCATTAGGGTTCTTAAAGCTATGCAAAAATACCAAACGACCCTCCAACGGATCTAATCGGATAACGTTGCACAACCTCGTACAAGAAAGGACAATGGTAGAGGCCAATGATTTGCTGCTCGTACGGAGAAGAAAAGAGTGGGGTTTTGGATTGGGTTTGCGGGTCGCGGGGAAATTCTATTAGGGCTTAGGAAATTCGATTTAGGAATTTAGGTGAGTATATAGGGGGTTTACTCGGGTAGGCTAGACTTGGGGTTATGTAGTGCGATTTTAGCTTCATTTGGATGATTAAATGAAATAGAGGGGTTGCACAGGTATGCTGAAACTTAGGTTATGCTTTGCAAATTTATCCCTTTTCTTCAAATTTCTATTATTTCACTTTTAAATTTAGAAATTGACCTTTTTATAAAATAATTAGACATTAATTAAACATTTCAGGAAAACATTGGGTGACAACAACTGCCCCTCTTTACCCGAAAAGGATGAAAGAGTTTTCAGGGTAAAGAAAGTTGACGTGAAAACCAATTTTGTCACGGTAAAGCCAAGACTTTGATTCCAAGGACTGAAATGTGAGGCTTATGACAATGGATATCGCCGAACTCCTATTTCTGAGTTGCCTACATATCTCGGGCTGAAAGAAAATCAGTCCATGTGTAGTTCGACGCGATTCGAAAAATGTAGAACGAGATAATCAAAGACTATCTTGTCTTCAATCTCGAATCTCGGACTTAAGCTGGAGATACAGGATAGGCAGACACAAAAGCTGACACAAGAAAGGGTTGACACAAGACAGACCTCTAGGTTTTTTTTTTTTTAGCAAGGAGTCAACTAAGCATTCCACCTAGTGACTATTTTTATTAATAATAATCGAAAAAAAATATTGTCTTTACAAAATGAGTAAAATGAATAATAAATGACTTAACTAGCCAACTAGTAGCAACACGTCTAAGTATAATATTTACTTCTTTGATGAGTCTGTCTCATATCAACGATTGCCCCAGTTCATTGTTAAGAGGAAGTTCCACGTTGTGCTCGATATGCTGTTGCGGTTCAACTAAAATTCCTGCAAAACCTTGATAAGCAATAAGCGATAAGCGAGTAACTGCGAATAAGGATTGATAAATGGATTAAGGAATAAATAACGACAATAAACTTGTATATGCTGGTTGCAATATCAATGATAAGTTTGTCTCCAATCAACTGGCGAAGAAATACGGCTTTGTGAGGCAAGATGACTTCGAGCCATCGGTAGACTGAAAATAACGTAATAAAAAGCTTCAATAAATGGGAACATAAAGTGAACTTTTAAACGTCTTTTAGGCAATAAACCATGATAAAGCATAATGCTTTAAAACATGAAGAGGCAGTTTGAATGCAATCTTGGGTTGTATTCCAACCAAAAGTAAGAACACTTCCGAAATATTCTCATTATCCTGCAACTCGTAACAAACTTATTAACAACATAAGGTCACTAAAATAGGTGTAAACAAATATATAAACACCTCAGGAGGCTACAAAATATACTTAAGAAAGTGTGCAAATATTAAAACGCCTATCGAGGCCATAAAAATTACACTTTAGAGGCATTCAAATACGCTTATCAAAAGCGTGAATACATAAAAACGCCTATCGAAAATGTGACACACGAATACGCCTATCGAAAGCGTGGTACACAGATACGCCAATCAAAAGCGTGACACATAAATACGCCTATCGAAAGCGTGGCACACAAATATGCCTATCAAAAGCGTGACCACATAAATATGCCTATCGAAAGCATGACATACAAATACGCCGATCGAAAGCGTGACTAAATAAATAAGCCTATCGAAAGCGTGAAGCACATAAATACGCTTATCTCTCTGGATTCTTCTATAGAGGAAAGGTCTTGGCTACAAAGCAAAGTGAACCCCCAGGATTGGCAATATTTGTAAATAATACAAAATTTAATTTTTAGTGAGCGTTCTTATAAAGTGCAAGAGCAATGAAACAGATATGCATAATAATTTACAAGAATTATGGGAAAATAGAAATTTTGCCTTTCAGCAAACTGGAAAAGCGTCTGGTCATGAAGCACGAGCTTTATCCAAATATCATTGCAATCCAACTGACTTGAGCCTTCATCCTGCAACTACTTCCTTCTTCTCACTTTGTCTAAGTTTTCGATCTGTCCTTTGAGACTTGGCAAATGATCTAATAGCACAATAAGTTTCAAAATAATTTAAACAAATGCTTGCATAGTTGAAAAGAATTTTCATGTAACATTTATGTTAATCTAAAACCCTTGTCGTATTCGAATTGTGACATATATTAAAACAAATTGAACATCCTTTATCTTGCAACTTTGCACCATTCTCAAACACTTTTCAGAATTTTGTCCATTCATCTTCTGTCGGGCAATACCACCTCTTGCAAAAATTTGCCCCAGTTATGATCTTTTAAATCTTCAACTCGTTTTTGCAAAATTGCCCCAGTTGCTATCTTCCATATCTTCAACTCACCTTGCAAATTTTGCCTCAGTTTTTATCTTCAACTCTTCAAATTGCCTTGTAAAATTTGCCCCAGTTAATTTCTTTCAAATCTTCAACTTTCCTTGCGAAAATTGCCCCAATTATCATCTCCAATACCTTCACTCGCCTTGCAAAATTTTCCCCAAATGATTACTTTAGGGGAAACTAAAAATTATAATATTATAGAGTCGAGCCCGATGTAGGAGCCTACGTATCCCTCCTTGAGAATCATACCGTGTGTACTTCTGCTTACATAATGTTTTTTTGGGAATATGGCAGTCTAAATACAAAGTCGAATCCGAATTGGAATGCCCACATATCTGCCCAGATGTGTAGTTTGGAATTACATCATCAAAAGATAAGCAAACCTAAAGTATTACAATATTTTGACCGAATCCGATGGGGATTGCCTACTTATCCTATTGCCATTCCAGGAATTAGATCAAAAGTAGTTCAAAACTTACATAAAAGAGGAAATTGGGGAAATCCTATGCTAGTGCAACCGAACTCTAGGTGAGTTTCCCACGTATCCGCCTTGGGAATCAGGTCACGCGCAGTTCGCATTACAATAAAAATTACATTAAAATGAGAACAACATTTGCTTGCACCGCTTGTAAGCTCTTTTGATTGTATTGAATTGATAACTCTTGTCCAGACTTTAAAAGTGAGCACTCTTGCAAAAGAGACAACTTCTTCAACACCATATGCCCCAGTTTGGATTGCCACGAGGACATTTGGCTAGGTCAAGTAGTCATCCCTGATTTATTAATTTGTCTCATTATATGCCACAATCATAATAACGATAGATTCATTTAAATCAGATAAAGTACAAAAGATTAAATGTATTTGCAAATTTTATAAAATTTCAAAGATAAAGAGGCAAAATGACATAAAGTTTTAACAAGAATGATTCAGGGCCTCAATCTGAATCGAAGTTTTGCAAAGTACTTGTAATTCATACTACCAAGTCTCCTGGCGTTGGTTCGCTCAGGTGGATTGTATTGTCTTTAATTAAATCTTAGATATTATGTTTAAGAATAACACATTCCTCAGTATGATGCCTGGCAAATTCTGCATGGTAAGCACAATATTTGGCTCCATCAACACATTCTAGGGAAGGGTCAAATGTACCATCTCCTGCTAAAGGCTTTAGCACTCCCCTATCCTTTAATCTTTCATACAATTGAGCCTGTGGTTCACCTAAAGAAGTGAATTTTCGGCGCTGTCTCTTTTCGTATTTGGGACGAGTCCCTACTGGAGTAGACTGGAAGGCTGCAGGTAGATGATGTTGTTGAGAAAAATTGTATGCTTGCGGTTGTGAATAAGGCTGATAAGCGGGTATTCAAGATTGATGGTAATCGAGTTGAGTATTATAGACTGGATATGGAGCGGGTGGAATTTGATACTGACTTGGGTAAGTTGAGTATAGCGTGCTTTGGTGAATGGGTTGGTTTGGTGAGTTTCTAAAGGCTGGCTTCTTGTTTGGCCTTCGGTCAATGTTGGCCAAATCAATACCAACTTCTTCCCTTTTATTGTTTAACTCTCCAACTTTTCCTGGTTCCATTGCTTTATTAGTTGCTTGCAAAGCAATTGGATTAAAGATTCTCCCAGATTTGAAAAAAGCTTCAAGAGTTTCCCCAGCCTTGACAAGATTAGCAAAAGTAGAATTGGTCATGACCACCATTCGATCATAGTAAAGCTCTTCCAATGTTTTAATGAAGTGTGTAACCATTTCTCCTTCATTCATATGGGGTTTAACCTTTTCAGCTTCACTCCTCCAACATACTGCATACTCCATAAATGTTTCGACTGGTTTCTTTCGAAACTTAACAATGGCCAAGCGATCTAATGGCATTTCTATATTGAATTGAAAGCTCTCCATAAAGTCATGTGCCATGTCTCTCCAAGAAGTCTATTTTCTAGGCTCTTGTTCAGAATACCAGTCTAAGGTTTCTCCCTCCAAACTCTTAATGAATAACTTCATTTGCATTCCTTCATTCTTCGCAACTCCTAGGGTTTCACAATATCTCCTCAAATGAGATCGAGGGTTTCCCTTTCCATCAAATTTAACGCATTTGGGCATGTTATATCCTTTTGGATACTCAATCCCAAGGTGAACACAAAGATCTTCATATTCTAAGCTTTCTTTGTTCTTACTAAATGACGCTTTACTAATAGCACTCATTACCCATGTGTGTACTTTCTTTGCCAATTCTTCATCTGCCTCAACCACTTCTCTTGCTCCTTCAATACCATCTTGAAACCTTACTTGTGGAATGTAAGTATTTTGGCCACCTGGTTGAGCAACCATATGTGTGGGTGGATTTTCTGTGTAGGCTCGTCGGGGTGGCTCATTTGAGTAGGTTAGAGGTTGGTGTGGATATTGAGTGTAGGGTGGGTAAGGGTATGGAGCGTAAGGCGGATATGGAGGGTAAGGTGCATAGATAGGTGGAATGGTTTGGCTTATAGGTGTGGTCACTTGTGCAGATTGAGTGTTGTTAGGTACGAAAGTGTAAACGAGCGGTGTGTTGTGGATAGGTGTATTTGGGTTATTGATAGTGAGTGCAGGTACATGGACGGTATTTGAAAATAGTGGAGAGTTCGAATTTCTGGTTCCAAAGTTTGGGTTGGTGGATGATTGAATTATTTCCATGCTTTGGTTTAAGGGCTGAGACTGGTTTGGTCCATGAGTTAGCGTTGCCAGGCGATTTAGTTCCTTTAATATCTCCATCTCGGCTTGCATATATTCCATCTGTTTAGCCATACTAGCAATTTGTTCATTATGAATGACCGCTTGCTTATTTGAAGACATGAGGATACCAGTCTGATTATCAGTCAAAAAGGTCATTTCTTGCTTCACTTTGGATCAGACGCTTTAACAAACTCGGGAGTCAACACGAATCAAACTCTCTCCTTTTTGGGGGATAATCAAAACAAAAGAAATTTCAAAAGGTAACTATATTAGTTTGCATGTTATTTACAAAATTGCACACAATCACGTAGCGCGCGTCATGTAGCGCTTTGCATATTGAATAAGTTGTCATGTGGAAAACACAAGCAGTTGAGCGTAAATAAAATACAAACGCGTCCTACCCGTTCCTCTTTTGTGTCAGAGGTAGGGCTAATCACAAAATAGCAAACCTATGTGGTGATAATAGATTGATCCAAACCATTGCCAATGTGAAATTTGGCAGATAATGATACCATAATCAATAAAATTTTAAAAGACTGCATTTTATTAAAATATTTTCAATAATACATTGCTTTGAGAAGAAATTCGAAAATAAACCACAAAAATGTGGTAATGCACTATTTTTCAAAATAAAATAAATAATAAACAATAAAGCACAATAACTCAGTCTTAAAATACTAAAACGGAAATTATTTGCTCCTTGCTGAACCCGGATCCGTCAACTGCTAATTTTCAACTAGATTGAATGCGTTGACAAACAACTGAGAACATTATTCAACAACATGCTATCTTCCTGCAAACAAAAGGAACAGTGAGGTAACTCCCAAATTTGGCAAAGGCAAACCGGCATGGATCCGTCTATGACCACCACATACCAAATAAATGCAACATCGTTGGGTTACAATAACTCGTCTACAAAAGGCCGGTTTCTTAATTGTTGGATGCGGTACCAAGGACCGAGTCTAAACTAAGGTATATATGATGCATGTCCTAAACACTCCTTCTAAGAATGGGTTAACAGTTGAGGCTGACTCGACCTATGCGGGATAAATCTGGCCACATAAACCGGTAAAACCAGCCATGTCAAAACCAGGCAAAGCATCCATATCCCGAACTAACTTTGGTGACACGAAAGAAGTTCAAAGAGTGAGGAAAGGGCAATGCCCTCCCTGTATATCTACCCATCAAGCGGGTGCCCCGTGATAAAACCGAGGAGGTGAAAAGAATTGACAGGTTTCCCAGTGGAAGAAATATAAGCAGAATGCAGACTTTATGCACAAGTAAAGATATGCTTCATACATACATTCAAACAATCAACTCTACGTATACTAGTATCAGCATACAAACAAATCAATTAATTAAGCTACGCATACTAGTATCGGCATACGATTCAAACACATATATAATTCAATATACAAATAAAGAAAATTCGCGAAAACCTTTTGGTTAGAACCACTAAATATCCCCAGCAGAGTCGCCACGTTGTTGAACCCCGAAAAATAACCTTTCTTGAGAAAAATATGTTTCGTGTATATTTCAACAAAAATGGAGACTCCAAAGGGTTTCTTTGGAGTCGCCACCTAATTTAAAAAAAATTAAGAACCGTTTATTAATTAACGAGTGCAAATTTCTTCCTTATTTAAAAGAAAATTGATTTTTAGAGATTCTAGGTAAGTGGTTCTTTAAAATTAGAAAGAAGCTCCCTATTACGGGAGCACTTTCAAAAATCCACTAAAAGTGGTTAATCCGGCAGTTTTCACGAATTTAAATAAAGATAAAATAATTTAAAATTTTAGAAATTATCTAAAAATATATTAGATAAATAAATAAAGGGATATAAATAAATAAGTAAATAAAATAAAATAAGATAAGATTATATGCCAATAATAGATAAATAATAAATAATTAGAGATTAATTAAATAAATACTTGAATAATAATTAATTGATTAATTAATTAGTTAAATAGATAAATAAATTAAATAAATAAATATTTAATAAAATACATAAATAAATAATTTAAATATAAATAATAATAAAAGGGTATAGTTTAATTGAATTCTGATTTTTTACACTCATTAATTGACAAACGGTTCTTAACATCTTAATGTAATTGGCAAATCCCAAAGAAAGGGAATAGGCAGTTACATAAAACAAATTCTAAACATGCGACAAAGAATAGTAATTTCAAACTACAAAGCATCTATCCTGCCAAGCTTTTATCCTACAAGGCTCCTAGTCTGGTCTACGGGGGATCCTAAACATGGATTCTAAAGGAGCGGGGAAGATAGAGTGAAGAAAATAGAACCCGGAATTGCAACTCATAAACGAACCTTGATAGCAATGCATTTAATGCATATTTGACCCAAGCAGCTTATATACCAATTAGCCAAGCCCATTTTGAGTTTCAATTAACTCGCTCCCAAGAGTGTTTCCATGCAAAAACAAGAATAAAATAAAGATTAGTAAATGTAATAAAAGAACAATCAGATGGGATGTAGTAAGTTATTTCAATAATCAAACAGCCAACTTAAGCTCACAAAAATTTATTGGAACACTCCTAAAACACGTAGAGTCACCAAGAACCCTTTCATTTCTTCACAGACATTTACTAATCACAAGAACTAGAATTTATAACCTTGAAATTAGACTCTTGATCAAAGCAGACCATATAAGGATTTAAGCATAATGTCGGATGCTACAAGGACCAGAGAGAACTAATGAAGGACATCCTAGAAGGCAGACATGATAAACAAAAGAAACTGAAACTAGACAAACTCACTATTTCCTTCACATAACCAACAGACTATTACTAAACTCATTTTACTTTACATCCATAACCAGGAAAATAACCTGTTACTTCTACCAGTTATCAGGACACTCTTTCAGCATCCATAATCACCAAACAAACTAAACAATCTGAAACGACCTCGGTCAGTCGTTTCGGAAGTTAGGACTCTGATTGGCGTACCGATAATTTTAAAATATTCGTAATATCCATTAGGACCTGTCTGTAAAAATTTGAGCTAAATCAGACTTCGTTTGGTAGGCATCAGAAGAAGGTTTCAGTTTTTATCGTTGATAAATATTAAAAAGATATTTACGAGCTCGGTATTGGTGAATGAGCTCTGATGCAATATCTGAAAGCGCCATTAGGTTCGTATGATTATTTGTGACTTTTGTAATTTTTCAAAAGTGAATTTCGATATTGTTCGGCTAGTTTCCGCTAAAATGCCGAAAGTTAAATAATTTGACCTTTTCTATTTAAATTCGCATCTTGAGTTTCGGGAGTCCAATTTGAGATCCGCCTTCGCGAGTATGTTACATATATTTTTTACAACTTGTATGCAAAAGTTGGGATTATTTCGAATATCGTAGGGTACCGTTTTAACTTTTATCGTAGCAGTAATTTTTTTTTAAAAAAAATAGAAAATGACAAAACGTTAAAATGAAGTTAGGCGGTGGGGGATATATATCCCCCTAATCAATTTGGACAACAGAAACATACATACATACATACATACATACATACATACATACATACATACATACATACATACACAGAAACATAAAAAATGGAAAACACGCAGTGGAAAAATGCTAGAAAATGAGAAAAGAGCCGGGAAAATAGTCGAATTTTTACCCCGAAACATTCAGGTAATGATCTTAATATATTATTTGAGTTTATTACGTATGTTTGAATGTATTTTTACGGTAAAAATAGGGATCTTAGACATCGCCCTAATGACGTAAATTGATAGTTTAAAGGGTCAAATGGACCCAGATAATGAAATTGATTATATATTCGTACTCAGTGAGTTATAGGAACCTTATAAATTTAATTTATTTAGGGTTTGGTTATGTGGCCTTAAACCCTGTTTATAGGCCTGGCCTGCGTATTGCGTATGCGAATAGGGTATCAGGTTCCTAACCAGATTGCCCTAAGATATGAGGAATGAAGCATTTAGCTTAATTTGATATATTTTTCTGCTTATTGAATAGAGTGGGATCGTTTGGCAATGAAACCAAAGGACAAGCGGTTATTGAGTGGATGTACTAACTTTGTAACAAGGTAAGTGTTTATACCCATTTCTTTGGAGGCACCTGGCCTCGTGGATTTTCTACCACGTGTTCCTTGCGTGTGTAACTGCCGATAGGCGTACTCATCATGCCTTAGCTTTGGAATTATATTGTGTATTATATGTTATGCCCTGTTGTTGGTATTGCATTGAGCATATGAGCATTGCACTCTAGTTTTGAGCATTGTATATACTTCCCGGTTGGCGATGAGAGTCCCGCACCGGCGAAGGGTCATCATTGCATATACTTCCCGGTTGGTGATGAGAGCCCCGCACCGGCGAAGGGTCATTATTGCATATACTTCCCGGTTGGCGATGAGAGTCCCGCACCGGCAAAGGGTCATTATTGCATATACTTCCTGGTTGGCGATGAGAGTCCTGCACCGGCGAAGGGTCATTATTGCATATACTTCCTGGTTGGCGATGAGAGTCCTGCACCGGTGAGCGCTCATCATTACATATACTTCCCGGTAATCGATGAGAGTCCCGATCCGGTGAAGGGTCATTATTGCATATATCTCCTGGTAGACGATATGAGTCCCGCGCCGGAGATAGGTATCAGGCATATGTGACTGCATTGCATCGTACCGCATTCATCCCATCTCATTGCCCCGCATACTGACTATTGTGTGTATTGTTTTGTGTTTTATGTATGCGGTATGTACACTATATCGTAGACATATCTCATTTTGCCTATATATTTCTGGCTCGTATTCTGGGTTGCGGGGATCGGGTTGCACGCTGCAATGGTATAAATATATGGATCGGTTTGCACCCGCGACATGATGAATATATAGATCGGGTTGCACGCCGCAACATAATGAATATATGGATCGGGTTGCACGCCGCAACAGGATGAATATATAGATCGGGTTGCACGCCGCAACAGGATGTATTTCTGATTGTTGATGTGTTTGGGATACCTATATGTTTTGGTTATCTTACGTTCCTGGTTGTCGATGAGTTTTTCATTCCATACGTGTTTGCGGTTATTATCTAGCTGTGCCTTTTTATAATTTAAATAAGAGGAATTTGGTTTATCTGTTTCATCTCCCTGACTAGCTATCCTATTCATTGAGGTGGCTAGTCTGCCCCGCTTATTGAGTCCTTTTGACTCACCCTTGTTTGTTGTTTGTTTTTGTCTATCTGTTTCGTTTCGGCAGGTTCGCTCCAGGATTGAGTTCGCCGCGTTGTTCAGGAGCGAAGACGACTTCAGCTGTCGGGTGAGCCAGCTTTATTCCGGATGGCCACCAGTTTATGATTTATTATTTCAGTTGCATTTTGATCCCTTCAAGAGGTAGCTGTTTTCTTTTGTACTCTTAGATGTCTGGTCTGGATAGCCCTAAATCTAGAATGTTAAGTAGTCAGCTGTAATTTATTTTGTACAGTTTAGGGGTATCAGTATGTCTGTGATTTTTTTTAAAAAAAGTCTTGTTCTTATTTATGAATTGTTATTTTTATTTTCCTAATTTGATTGATAAGGGTTCGCCCGACGGGTCTAGGGGAGGATATCGGGTGCCCGCACGGCCTAATCGGATTTCGGGTCGTATCAGTTGGTATCAGAGCCCGGTTTAATGTCTATCCAGACTAAGACAGTGTCTAGTAGAGTCTCGCTGATGGGTACGTAGACGCCCGTACTTATCTACGAGAGGCTATGATGGCATTTAGGAAGTTTCACTTCCTTCTTTTCTGATCGCGCGTCGGTCTAGGATGCAAAAGTATTTTCATATTCCTTCGTGGTCGTGGTGATCCTTCGTGCGATAAATCGGCAAATGGTAGGAGTTCAGGACGAAGTAGTCTAGCTTGAGGCTAGGGCTACTCAACCCCCGAGAGTTGTGGATCGTGTTGACGATCCAGTTGCGCAGGCCTCAGTTGTACGAGCTCGCGATGGGCAAGGGAGCAGGGCCTTGTAGTTCCCTTGGCTCTCTAGGATGCTTTACGAGAATCTTGGCGACGCAGATACCGTAAGAACCTATTATTCGTTGGCCAGCCTATCAGGTTGCCGCATGTGTAGACATTCGATTTCAGGGAGCTCCTATTCCAGTTCTTAATATTGCCGCAGTAAAGTATGTTCTGGAGGCAGCATGTATTGTGCCTCCAGTTGTTCTGGCTGGTTAGCCAGCCGAGGTATCAGTTCGGTCCGAGTGTCCGAAGAGGTTGCATTATTTTACGCGGTTGAACCTTCTGATATTCTTAAGCAATGCATCAGATAAACTTCGTGATTTTTTTTTAAAATACAATGATGTTAGCGTATTCTTCAGGCTCTTGATTATATCGAGCGATATGGTGTTGATTATTCTGCTTTCCGATTTCAGTGTCCAGCCTTGAATTGGTGGGCCGCTCTCTTATTAGCTGGTTCAGTTTTCTTCTAGATTCGTGGAAAAGTTCCTTTCAAGTAGCGAGCGAGATGAAAAGTGTTGCCAGTTTGAGTGGATTGGACAGGGTAGCCTGTCGGTTAGCCTGTTGGTGTTTCAGAATATGGGATTGAATTCTATAGAATGGCGGAATATGCATTAGAACTAGTCCATGAGCTTTTCGAGAGATTCAAAGATTTATTGATGACCTTTCTCCTTCCTCGAGATCCCAGATGGCTCGAAAAAAAAAATTGAGGTTGGGACTTCATTTGATGTCGTTGTTGATATTGCTCAAAGGTATTAGGCATATCATAAGTTAGAGCGGGAAGAGTTAGAGCGGGAGAGTTAGAGATCCCGTGGACCAAGTGGGCAACCATGGTACGTCATTTGGAGGTAAAAATTCTGATTATTTTGGGAGGTCACCTTCCAGGTTATCTCAGCTTGTGTCACACGATTCTTAGAGTGCGCCAGTAGTTTGGCAGGATGCTGAGGTATCCGATATAGTGGACCCTGAGATTTCTTCTTCTCTTAAATGTGAGTAAGATTTGATTCTTCCGATCGATTTGGAAATAGTTTGCCATATCATGTTTCCATGGTTTCCTTATTATTTCTATTAAGAATCGGTTGCAGTAGAGGGGCAAGCTTGTGGTATGATTTATTCAGGGCATTTGTGCGACCCTACCATTTTATCTGGTCTAAATATGAGAGATTTTACAGTGAGTGTCGGTATTGTCTGCTTGGCATTTTACCGTGCCAGCTTTTATTATTAAGTCAAATTAGTATACCTCTCTTCTCGGAATTCCGTGTTGGTAGGAGGATAGGATTCCTATTCATCACCATCAGAAAGTATCACTTGTTTCTTCCGGTATAAAGTGGTTAGTAAGTAATATTCGATCTATGTATCTCATCTTGGTTCAAAATGCTAGTAAAGTCATGTTATCCTATGAGCTTATCTGGGTTATAACAGGGTTTCTGGTAAATTGTCAGAGTTTCCATTTTATTGGGAGGTTAAATTGGCATGGGTGTTGTTCCATAGAGCTAATTTAATATCTATTTCTTCAATTGCGATTCGTTGGCTAGCTTGACTCGTAAGTAGTCTAGCTCTGGTAGCCAAATAAATAAGACGATGAGCTTCATAAAGATCTAATTATTTCTATCCTCATTTTATTGCCATCTCTTCTTCTTTCGACACTGGTGAGCTTAGGCGGTCAGTAACCTATTGTGATGTTCCCTGTGCTGAGCCAGAGTGCATGTCAAGGTAACCGGGTAAGCATATTATTGTTTTGGATACAAACACTTACTCTTCCAAAAGATAGCACTGCTAAGAACCATGGTAAAAGATGTCCAAAATAGTAGCACAAAATGTTTCAAAATCTGGAAATTTGTTTTTATCTTCGGACAGCTGTTAGTAGTTTGCGCATAACTCCTTGTATAAAATTGATATTAAGATACTTCAAGATTCCCTGGAACCCTAAGACATATATCTAAAACTTTTATGAAGACTATGAAGTCTATAACTTTGATCTATATTCTGAAAAATTAGGTTGAAAATCAGGACAGTGGTGCTGTCCAAACGTTCTATCTGCAGATTTGTTATGTCATCCAGTTGTCTAATCTTATTATCCGTTTAACATGTTTATGTTATCAACTTATCCGGGTATCCATTCCCATGTATAGTATAATGCTGGTTCTGTTTTGCGGATCATCCAGTTTCAGGGGAAACTCTGCCGAAATTTTTATATAGAAGTACCATCCATCAGGCGGTGGTGTTTACGACAAAGGTTTGGAGTTGTGAACTCGAGAGTTGCAGCAGTTTGGCAACTCGAAAGGTTAGTTTGGTAGCTTAGGTCTGCCTACATTCATTTTTTAGCCAAATCTTCTTTAGGCCAGCAGGTTGTACGGGGATGATTATTCCTATTCAAATTATTTGTATGAGTTTATGCTCTAAGTGGAGGAGTCTTCCTCCAATTGATGTCGAATCATAATATTAAATCTCTAAGACGTTGCTGAAGCGTAAGCTAATTCTTTGTTTCATCGTCCTGTTCTATATCGAAAGTATATCGATGAGGTGATTCGTTGGTAGAATCATGTTAGCCCATCAAGAGTTGCGTGTATCTTCATTTTGAAAATATAGAACTCTTCTCTCATGATCGAGAAAGGGTCAGCTTAGTCCGAATAAGTTGGGCAATGATGTTATCATATTATCCAGCTATATTTTTATCCAAGAGTTCGATATGCGTGCTATAATTCTGATCCCGTAATCAGGAAATAATGCCCATGGAGTAGCTCATGAAGGTCGTGCAAGTTCTCTTGTTATCTGCGTGAATCTCACTTTGGACTTAGGCTCGTTCGAGGACGAACGAGAGTATAAGTGGAGGAGAATGAAACGACATCGGTCAGTCGTTTCGGAAGTTAGGACTCTAATTGGCGTACCGATAATTTTAAAATATTCGTAATATCTATTAGGACCTGTCTGTAAAATTTGAGCTAAATCAGACTTCGTTTGGTAGGCATCGGAAGAAGGTTTCAGTTTTTATCGTCGATAAATATTAAAAAGAGATTTACGAGCTCGGTATTGGCGAATGAGCTCTGATTCGAAATCCGAAAGCGCCATTAGGTTCATATGATTATTTGTGACTTTTGTGATTTTTCGAAAGTGAATTTCGATATTGTTCGGCTAGTTTCCGCTAAAATGCCGAAAGTTAAATAATTTGACTTTTTCTATTTAAATTCGTATCTTGAGTTTCGGGAGTCCAATTTGAGATCCGCCTTCGCGAGTATGTTACATATATTTTTTATAACTTGTATGCAAAAGTTGGGATTATTTCGAATATCGTAGAGTACCGTTTTAATTTTTATCGTAGCACCGAATTTTTTTTAAAAAAAAAAAAGGAAAATGACAAAACGTTAAAATGAAGTTAGGCGGTGGGGGATATATATCCCCATAATCAATTTGGACAACAGAAACATACGTACATACATACACAGAAACATAAAATGGAAAATACGCAGTGGATAAATGCCAGAAAATGAGAAAAGAGCCGGGAAAAGAGTAGAATTTTTACCCCGAAACATTTAGGTAATGATCTTAATATATTATTTGAGTTTATTACGTATGTTTGAATGTATTTTTACAGTAAAAATAGGGATCTTAGACATCGCCCTAAAGACGTAAATTGATAGTTTAAATGGTCAAATGGACCCCGATAATAAAATTGATTATATATTCGTACTCAGTGAGTTATGGGCAACTTATAAATGTAATTTATTTGGGATTTGGTTATGTGGCCTTAAACCCTGTATATAGGCCTGGCCTGCGTATTACGTATGGGAATAGGGTATCAGGTTCCTAACAAGATTGCCCTAAGATGTGAAGAATGAAGCCTTTAGCCTAATTTGATATAATTTTCTGCATATTGAATAGAGTGGGATCGTTTGGCAATAAAACCAAAGGACAAGCGGTTATTGAGTGGATGTACTAACTTTGTAACAAGGTAAGTGTTTATACCCATTTCTTTGGAGGCACCTGGCCTCGTGGATTTTCTACCACGTGTTCCTTACGTGTGTAGCTGCCGATAGGCGTACTCATCACGCCTTAGCTTTGGAATTAAATTGTGTATCATATTTTATGCCCTGTTGTTGGTATTGCATTGAGCATATGAGCATTGCACTCTGGTTTTGAGCATTGTATATACTTCCCGGATGGCGATGAGAGTCCCGCACCGGCGAAGGGTGATAATTGCATATACTTCCCGGTTGGCGATGAGAGTCCCGCACCGGCGAAGGGTCATTATTGCATATACTTCCCGGTTGGCGATGAGAGTTCCGCACCGGCGAAGGGTCATTATTGCATATACTTCCCGGTTGGCGATGAGAGTCCCGCACCGGCGAAGGGTCATTATTGCATATACTTCCCGGTTGGCGATGAGAGACCCGCACCAGCGAAGGGTCATTATTGCATATACTTCCCGGTTGGCGATGAGAGTCCCGCACCGGTGAGGGGTCATCATTACATATACTTCCCGGTAATCGATGAGAGTCCCGAGCCGGTGAAGGGTCATTATTGCATATATCTCCTGGTAGACGATGAGTGTCCCACACCGGAGATAGGTATCAGGCATATGTGACTGCATTGCATCGTACTGTATTCATCCCATCTCATTGCCCTGCATACTGACTATTGCGTGTATTGTGTTGTGTTTTATGTATGCGGTATGTATACTATTTCGTAGACATATCTCATTTTGCCTATATATTTCTGGCTCGTATTCTGGGTTGCGGGGATCAGGTTGCACGCCGCAATGGTATAAATATATGGATCGGATTGCACGTCGCGACATGATTAATATATGGATCGGGTTGCACGCCGCAACATGATGAATGTATGGATCAGGGTGCACGCCGCAACAGGATGAGTATATGGATCGGGTTGCACACCGCAACAGGATGTATTTCTGATTGTTGATGTGTTCGGGATGCCTATATGTTTTTGTTATCTTACGTTCCTGGTTGTCAATAAGTTTGTTATTCCATACGTGTTTCCGGTTATTATCTGGCTCTGCCTTTTTATAATTTAAATAAGAGGAATTTGGTTTATCTATTTCATCTCCCTGACTAGCTATCCTATTCTTTGAGGTGGCTAGTCTGCCCCACTTATTGAGTCCTTTTGACTCACCCTTGTTTGTTGTTTGTTTTTGTCTATCTATTTCGTTTCGGCAGGTTCGCTCCAGGATTGAGTTCGCCGCATTGTTCAGGAGCGAAGACGACTTCAGCTGTCAGGGTGAGCCAGCTTTATTCCAGATGGCCACCAGTTTCTTCAAGAAGTAGCTGTTTTCTTTTGTACTCTTAGATGTCTGGTCTGGACAGCCCTAAACCTAGTATGTTGGGTAGTCAGCTGTAATTTCTTTTGTGCAGCTTAGGGGTATCAGTATACCTGTGTTTTTTTTATAAAAAAAAGTCTTGTTCTTATTTATTAATTGTTATATTTATTTTCCTAATTTAATTGGTAAGGGTTCGCCTGACGGGTCTAGGAAAGGATGTCGGGTGCCCGCACGGCCTAATCGGATTCCGGGTCGTGTCACAATCTCATGGACAACCCTTAGGCATACCAGCACACTAATACCCTCCATACACAGCCTCCTACTACCTGGACTCCTTAACTACCTGAAACTAGGATGTGAAGCAACTCTACACCTATGCAAACAAGACCAACCCCTCACATATATCAACTGTATACCATAACAGATACATTTGTGATGGGTGGGAAATTTTGAAAGTGAAATTCGAGGTCGTTCAAATAAGTTTTTCTGAAGTTTTGAAAGCTAAGAAATTGACCTCTCCCATGGGACCCAAATCCTGAGCTTCGGAGATCCGATTCGAGTTTCGTCTCTGTGAGCATATCATACAAGTTTTATATGACTTGTCTAAAAATTTTGGGGTCGTTCCGTGCCTTGTAAGGTATCATTTGGACCCAAATAGCCACCGGTGCAAAGTTCTGCACTGTAGCAAGGGGTATTAAATGTCTTTTTCAGCCTATTTCATTCCTAGTCCACTCTCAGTCATTTCTAATCAGTTTCAAAGGGAAATTAAGGTACCAAATTGTGGAAAATCTACCCGCACATCCTTTGATCCTTCAATTTCATCAATTCATGATTCCTAAGCTTGAATATCTTGAAATTGAATTGGAAAAATTGGGTTAGAACCCTAAAATTTTTGAAATTAGGGAATTTGATGAAATTGGGTTCGAAATATTAAAACTAATGTTATAATTGGACTCATGGGATTGTGAGGAATTCCAAAAATGTATAGTTTATGGATTTTCGTCTAAGTACGTCTTAGGGGCATTTTGATAATTTTCCTATTTCTCTGCCAAAACGTTAAATAAAAAACTTCGGGCACTTATATGTGTGTTTGATCTTATTTTGCTCAAAGAGGACATTTCTGAGGGACGTCAGGCAGGAAATGAGGTTGCACAGTAGCGTTATCGACCCAGGACTTAAGATAGGTGCTTCTATCCACTTATTCGATGGCAAAGCCCTTTGGATATTTTATTCACGCATTTTTTACATAAATAGCTGTCGACAAGGGCGTATTTACTATGCCACTGCTTTGTTATGTATTTTCTATTTATGTTTCTTGATTTCTAGGCCGCTATGTCAACTAAGGGCAGAAGGATTTCGCCATAAGAGCAGGAGGATTGTGCTCCTTACATCTTATTGAGGATAGGAGAATTCTACCCCAAAGTAGGAGGATTCCGCCCCGGAGTACGAGGATTCTGCTCCCTTCATTGGGCATATGTGACCCTATTGCATCATGATTGCATTCATTTTATATCCTTATGCCGTTTGTATATGACTGATACTTGCCTATTTGTGCATTGTTTATCTGTTATATGTCATTATATTCTCAAGTTAAATTGTTATTCCTCGCCTATTGTGTCCTTATGATTCACTCCCTATCTGTTTCTTGTGTTGTATTTCATTTCAGCATATTCCGCTTTCGATCCTAATCAGCCACAGCGTGATTTCTAGCTATCTACGATGAGCCATCTTATTCATTGAGGCCACGGGGTTTTCTCTCATTTTGCTCCCATTCATAGATGTCATATTTTAATGAAATCCAAATTGGCTGGGAAAGAATCAAGCTTGAGAGCACAAAGAGTACGCGTCAAGGGCTCCGGAAGCGACTTGAAAATCATGCATTGGAGCACCGTGGAAGGAGGACCGTCAAGGCTACAAGGAGGAGCGACCGAGGCACATTTTGAGGCATTTCAAGAAGCTATAGGAAGAGGCCGAACGCCTACTTTAAAGGGCAGACCGCCCACTTTTTGAAGGCCTCTCTGAAGATACAAAGGGGCGGACCGCCTACTCCCTAGTGGTGGGCCGCCTGGTTCCCCTTGTGATGTTCAGGCGAGGCGCCCCTTTTACTAGGCGGGGCACCTGTTTTCTAGGCGGGTTTTTGGTTAGTTCTAGTGTGTAATTCCTATTCTAGCCCTAAGTGACTCTATTGTATTAACTTATCTTATGGGCTTTTAGTCATTTCTCACTCATGTATGGGAAAACTATATAAGCTTCCCTTAGCCATTTCATTTCATTAGTTAGTCTAGATTGAAGATAGAATTGAGAGAAAGTCATTGAGAGGCTTGGCCTTCGTGTTTGGAGCGTGAAGCTCGTGTATCCTCTACGACTTGGGAACCCGAGGATTGCATCCTAGTATGGATTCGGGATTTGGTTCAAGTTTCTCTTCTCCCATTTGAATTCAATCCACGTATGTGAGTTTGATTCGTTCTTTCTTCTCATTTCTTGTCTCCCCAATCCTTATTTCTAGTTATCCCTTTAATTGCTTCCGCTCGATTATCGTTTAGTTTGCTTCCGCTAGTTTAGATTGCATCAGTTTTGGTATTAGAGCACAGATAGGTTTTGTTCTTACAAATCCTCGATCGTGCTATTTTTTTAGTTGTTCTTGTTGTTCTTATTGGAAGAAAACAAAAAAATTGAAAAAGTTGAAAAAATACAAAAATTGTTGGTACTTGTTGGATTGGAACACCCATACATTGAAAATTATTGGGGTTTGTTCCATATGTGATTCCCATTCTTTGATACCAAAATTTCGTGATTTGGTGATGTATTTCAAAATTTGAAGAATTCAAATCCCCAAAATTTTTCAAAAAAACCTAGAACTTTGCTCAAGAATCAAAATTGATTTGTTGTTGGTTAACTGGGGTTAAAACCTATTGGGGATTGTTTAGAATCATCATATACATCTTTGGGTATCATTAAAAATGAAAAACAACCCGAAAGCGTTGGATTTTGAGTGCAAAACGAGCCAAAAATGCGTTTTGCAAAGCTGCAGGAAGCAGTAGTAGGTGGACCGCCCACTCTGGGAGGCGGACCGCCCACTTTTGTGGCAATTCTCTAAAGTTTGTTTGGGCGGACCGCCCCTGTAAAGAGGCGGGGCGCCTCTTTTCCTGAGGGTTGCCCGGGTAGTTTTTCCGTAAGTTTTCACTTGTTGATCGCCTCCGGGCTTCTTGGTTAGTGTTTCTAGGGTAATTGGCCTACTCGAAAGACACTAACTTTATAACATATTAGGACACTCGTGCATAGAGGAGATTAGAAATCAAAGAAGAGTCGTAGAACTTTCTTTGGCCTCAAGTGCGCACTTTAAATAACCGTCCGTCCATAGAGTCCTATTAATTCCACTCCGAACCAATACTTGGACATACTAATTGTGATTACCGTGGTTTCTAAGAAATTGAAGGCCTTGCCCTTGAGTGTTCATATATTGAGTGATACACGTGAGAGAGTGATTTTGTGAGGTTTTCTCTTATTGGTGTTGCAACAATGTCGGATGATGATGGTGGAGATTATGGCTCATGTAGGGATTATGCGAGTTGCTATGACTCAGATGGAGACTATGGTTCCTACAATGATGATGATGGGCATTACTATGATGACTCGGGAAACCATGGCTCCTATGGTGATGAAGCGGTTCACTATGATGATCGTGAGATTGATGAAGGCTATGAAGCTTATGATGATGAATGTGTTGATCCTTATACTTGTAGTCAAGAATATGAAGATGATGACGCTTCAAAGTACATTGATCCTACTTACTCTACTTGTGATGATTATTAAAATCTTGATAGTGACATAGAGAATCGATTATGAAGTTGATTATACGCATTATTCATTTGCATCTTATCTTGGTGTTGCTAACGGAGTGCAAGGGAGTAGTGGAGGTCCTTCCATTAGTATGGGAGGAGGTGGCGGTTGTTCCATGGGAAAGAAGAAGCTTGCACCTTCTAGGTTCGCTAAGCGATCTAATGCTTCTAATTTCCATGTGGAGGGTGGTATGAGAGATGGTGTTGTTCTCGCTGCAAGGGAGTTGTATTATTCTATCAATGCCGTGAAGGGTATGGGTAGTTGTAGTAGGAGTAATGCTAGAGGCTATGGAACCAAGGCGAGAGGCACTTATGGGTTCCATGGCAAGGGTCCTTCCTCTACTTCCAAAAACACTTCTAATGTTGGAAGAGTGACGGGAAGTGGAAGTTACCCTAGCAATCTTGCTAGGCGAGGAGGGATAAGGGAGACCCAAGTTGTTGGTGTTGACACTCGTGGGCATTCAAGTTCTCTCTTGGATGCATCTCTAGGAAACTTGGGTAGAAGAAGGTTCGCTGTTGAGGTAAAATGTATTGGATGATACTTGCTCAAGATTGGTGATACCAATGCCAATTGCATTAGCACCTCTATGGTTGATAGGCTAAGGATACCATGCCATGCGCTAGAGCATCCTTATGAGTATGATGGAGTATGGGTTTCCAAGGAGGCTCGAGTACTCATAACTCATAGGAATTATAAATGTTATGTATGTTGTGATATGTATCCCATGCGTCATGTTAATGTGTGGATAGGTGAGCCATGGTTGGAAGACAATAGGGTGCAATATAGTGTGGTGAAGGATATGTATCTTGTGGGCTTAGGGCAAAGGGTTTATGACTTTGTGCCTTATCGGTCAAGAGGCCAATTGCCTACTAGTACACCTTCTTTGGCTATGCAAAGAAGCAAGGAGCGAGAACTTCATTCAATGAGTAAAATTGAGCAATCAAGAAGTCCTACAATTACAAGAAGTGGTGGGACTAGTACAAATGAAGGGTTGACAAGTGTCAATAAGGTGAACCCGAAACCACAAGTGTCAAAGCTAAGTGATTCACCAACGAAGAAGAAGGAGACATCAAGTGATGGGTCTCCAAGTCTTAGATTCTGGGTTGATATAAAAAGTCTACCTACTCTGGCTATGGGTATTCTTGGGCCTCGTCCCAACTCGCCCGAATACGACAGACAAAAGATAGAGAGGAGTAAGGGAGTGACTGGTGACATTCCTCGAGGGGAAAAAGGAGAGGATGTGATGAGTGATGTGAGTGGGATGTCACCACCCGAATCTACACCCGACCTTGGAAAAAATGAAGGAAAAGAAAGAGGGAAAAAGAATCATTGAGAGTGAGGACACCCCTTATTCTGACCTTAACCTTTTATCTTTTTCTTCTATTTGTTTGAATTCTTGTGTAGGAATTCTTGGAGGAAACCCGATGGAGTCTCAATCATGTTCCAAGGAGGAAAGGTAAGGTGAAGGAGAATCCAAATGTGAGCTACAAGGTGGAGAAACTATTCATGACACTTCAAGTGCATTGAGTGAGCAAGATGGCCACTCAAAGGTATGTGTTAGTAATTCTTCCCATGAGCATGTTACTTCCTTGTCTTGTGATAGCGTTTGTGATAACTCCACACTAGTTGATGATATGTATGATTACAATGTGTTTGCAACTAGTGTAAAGCCTTTTGGTCAACTTGTGTGTGCAAATGAACCACTAGTTGAGAGGGTTGAAAAGCCACATCATGATGTGAGCTCGGTTTTCATTGAACCTCTCTTTAGTGAAAGTATTGATGTTGGCCTTGATTGTGAACCTCATTATGACACCCCACCCATATTTGATAAAGGAGAAGATGAATTACATGATTATCCTATTCTTCCTTTTGAATGCTTACTTGATAGTGGTGGCCTCTTGTGTCGTAGTGAGGATGGTTATGACCTTGATGAGTCTCTAGTGAATGAGATGGATCGAATTGTTTTCGATGAGTCCTCAAGTGTAGATGTTGTCTCTAGTTTGAGAACTTCACCTTTGCTTGCTAATGAGCTTGAGAAGTTTGCCTATACAAATCTTTTGTATGAGAGCAACTTCAATGAAAGTAGTGAATTGTCTCAAACTAGGGTAGAGTGTGAGTTTGAACCTTCATGGATTGGAATACTTAACTCTATAGATAATCTATTATTTGAGACTTCCCTTGGGAGCTTGTCTAGTGAGGAGGATTGTCTTGAAGATAAATTTAGAGGTGAGGATGTACCTCTCGGTGTGTGTAAGAGTGCTTCTAAGAAGGGGAGTGGAGTATTTGATGTTAGATTGTTTCTTGAATTATCTCGCCTACTCCATCCCATATGTTGATCACACCTTGAGTGTTGAGCATGCTAAAGCCAATGTGTCACATTGTGATAATATTGATTTGAAGGCTTGGTGTGTTGGTCATAAGCTTAGGGGTCATAGGGAATTTGATTGCTATGTCTTGCATGTTCCTTTTCCTTTTGATCTCTTTGCTTGTCTTTGTGTTAGACGCACTTTCGTTTTGAGTCAAGTACTTGTCGTCTCCTTTGGAGACATGAGCTTTTTTATTAGTATTGATGCTTGGCTCTATTATAAGAGTGTGTTTTCCACACTTTTGGCACTAACCTACTCTTGTAGTGGGAAGATTTGTTGTGCTTGTTTTGGATGTAGGCGTTGATGGTTTGATTTCGATGAAGAAATCATTTCAAGAAGGGGAGGATGATGAAATCCAAATTGGCTTAGTTCCCAACCATCAAGAGCCAAGCTTGAGAACAAAAAGAGTACGCGTCAAGGGCTCCGAAAGCGACTTGAAGATCATGCATTGAACCACCGTGGAAGGAGGACAGTCTAGGCTACAAGGAGGAGCGTCCGAGACACATTTTGAGGCGTTTCAAGAAGCTACAGGAAGAGGCCGAGCGCCTACTTTAAAGGGCAGACCGCCCACTTTTTGAAGGCCTCTCTGAAGATACAAAGGGGCGGACCACCACTGTTTTTGGGTAGACCGCCTACTCCCTAGTGGTGGGCCGCCTGGTTCCCCTTGATGTTCAGGCGGGGTGCCCCTTTTACTAGGCGGGGCGCCTGTTTTCTAGGCGGGTTTTTGACTAGTTCTAGTGTGTAATTCCTATTCTAGCCCTAAGTGACTCTATTGTATTAACTTATATTATGGGCTTTTAGTCATTTCACACTCATGTATGGGAAAACTATATAGCTTCCATTAGCCATTTCATTTCATTAGTTAGTCTAGATTGAAGATAGAATTGAGAGAAAGACATTGAGAGGCTCCTTCGCGTTTGGAGCGTGACGCTCATGTATCCCTACGACTTGGGAACCCGAGGATTGCATCCTAGTATGAACCCGAGATTTGGTTCAACTTTCTCTTCTCCTATTTGAATTCAATCCACGTATGTGAGTTTGATTCGTTCTTTCTTCTCATTTCTTGTCTCCCCAATCCTTATTTCTAGTAATCCCTTTAATTTCTTCCGCTCGATTATCGTTTAGTTTGCTTCCGCTAGTTTTGATTGCATCATATTTGGAAATCCCTAGACTTATGTATATTGGTTAGTAGCTGTTTTGATTAGACATCCTGTAAATATGTCAGTTTATACATATTATATGTGTTTCATTCGCACCTTTATGTTATTCAAGCCTTTGTTGTATTATTTAAGTTAATCTTCTAAAATTTTCATGTAAAATTCATGTTATTTAAGTTGTTTTTATCGATTGTCTTAGCTTAAGCTTATAGGGTTCACCCGACGGGTCTACAGGAGGTAGTTGGGAGCCTGCACGACCTATTCAAAATTCTGGGTCATGTCAGTCGGTATCAGAGCCTGATTTAGAGTCTTTCCAGATCATGGCAGTGTCCAATAAAGTATCATTGAATGAGCGGAGACGTCCGTACCTATCTATAAGAGGCTATGGTGACATTAGACAGAATTCTTTCTTTCTTTCCCTATCTAGCGCGAGTTTCCTTATGTGAAGTTAAATTCTCTTCTAAACTATTTGCAGTGATTGTGAGAATGCATGCAGCTGTTTAGCGGGAGGCAGAGAAGCTAGAGGCGGCTCATATGCCTACTGCTCCGTAAGGATGTGTGTTGGCCACGGTAGAGGTCGTGGTCGAGGTAAAGCTAGAGATGCCTAGGCCATAAGGATGGTGGATCATGTTGATCTAGTTGTAGAGGTTTCAGCAGTGCCAGCTCCTGATGGGAAGGGGTAGGGCTTATTCGTTCCCCCAGAACTTCATGATGCTTTTATGAGATTCTTGGCGGCGAAGATGCCCCAAGGACCTCGTATTCCTACAGCAGCTCGTCAGGCTGCCATAGATGTTGGTGCTCAGGCTTAGGGAGCCCCTATTCCAGCTCCAGATGTAGCTCCAACAGTTCATGTTCCTGAGGCAGCGGGTGTTGTGCCTCCAGTTGTTCAGGCTGGTCAGCTAGCTCGGGTAGCAGATCAAGCCGATAATTCGGCAAGGCTGTATTATTTTACCAGACTTAATCCTCTAACATTCTCGGGCCATGCATCAGATAAGCCTCGGGAATTTCTAGATCAATGTTAGCGTACTTTGGAGGCCATTAGTTATCTTGAGAAATATGGAGTTGAGTATACTACTTTCTAGTTTGAGGGTCCAGCTTTAGCTTGGTGGAGCGCACTCCGATCATCTAGGCAGAGCTTTAATGTATGGCTAAAATGCCACACATTTCATACTTATACTTGAGCTTTTGTCGTGTTATATTGATGAAATAAGTGCACTTATCATGATTTAATTGCATATTATAGGTGGATTGAATTGTGGAAGAAATTAAAGTGAAAAAAATCAATAAGAAAGCTAAATTTGAGAAAAGAGAAAGGGCGGGCCGCCCATTGCAAAGGGTGGTCGCCCAATGCAGAATGCTGAGTTTTGAAGCTTAAGGAAAAATTGGTCGCCCTTTAAAAGGGCGGCCGCGCTTTTGTCTATTAATGAAAAAGTGTATTAGTAAACATAGCAAAAAGTGGCTGGCAGGTAAACTTTCAGTACTAGGGTGGCTACGTGATGAAAAATCAGCTATTTCTTTGTTTTAACTTAGGGATAATTTTGTGAAGACATTGAATTTACTTTAGGAACTATAAATACATAGTTTCATTATAGTTTCCACATCTTTGGCCTACATCTCAAGCTTGGAGAGGAAGAATCTTCAACAATCCTTGGATATCGAAGATTGAGTGCACATTAATGAGTGATTTTTTATCCCTTTCTTTATTTCTTTGATTTGTATTGTTAGATTAAGTTCGTTGTTGTAATTTTGGACATGATTATATGAATATTTGATGACTAGGTTTCCATATTAATGGGTTTTGATTATCTAGCTTCTATCACTTTAATTTCATAACTTTGGTGCTCATGACATTAGAGTTGCATGCCTATTTAACTAGCTAAAGACTCGAGAGAGATTTAACTAGATTAGGATAATAGAGCTAGCAAGAATTTGGATCTTGTTGGCTAAAACTTAGCCGGACCCATCTAAAAGAGGTTACGCTCAAGAGTGGTCCTCTTTCCTTGGGTCAATGAGTTAGTACTTTATGCGCCAAGCTATGGTTCTGGCGAGCGTAGTGAGGTAGGCCTCTCTTAGGCCTGGCAGATTCTAGAGGTTACCTTAGATTGACTCGACCGTAATATATAAACCTCGTTCTATATTTGCATCCTAGGCTCCAAACTTGTCTTCCATTATTTGTGAGAAATCCATTGATCACCTTTACTTGCTTTCTTAGTGTAGTAAATAGTTGTTAGTATCGTTTCATCAATATATTGCACTCCATTACCTTAATCATATCACATTGTTTCTTGTGGATTCGACCCCGACTCCTAGTTGGGTATTATTATTTCGACAGTTGTTTCATATTTCATTGGAGGTGTGTGTTGAGCGTTGTCAAAATTGGCGCCATTGCCGGAACAATTGGCGTATTAGAGTAGTTTAAGGAGTTGAACTAGTTGGCTTATATCCAAACTTTGTGAATTTTTGTCTTATGAATTGTGAATATTTGTTTGTGAGTAGTGTTTAGTTGTGTTTGTCAGTTAGTATAGCTTTGTGGTAATTATTTTGAAATGGCGTCATGGAATAAAAATTGGTCAAATATTGAAAATCCTTATGTGAATGATTCTTGTCCTTATTGTGGAGGACCCCCACTATTTTTAAGATGGTCAAATAGTTTCTAGGAACAAGTTATGTGCACATCCGCAATCCTTTTAGTGGAACATGTGTCATGAGTGTGGGGGCCAAAATGGTCATTGGGATGGTTGTCCTAATATTCTTTATTCTTCTCCTAATGATTTTTTCAGTGGTGCTAATAATGCTTATGAGTTTGATAGGTCCTATGCAATCAAGAATATGGAACTTGAGCTCGAATGGCAAGGTTTGAGAGGCAAGTATCAAGGTTTTCATTGATTTGTAAGCTTTATAACTTGTACTTTTGAACCTTTAATCTTATATTAATACACATTTCATGTTTGAATTCATTTCATCTTCTCATTACATGATTTTGTCTTTGATTCAAACACTTAGTATGAGTAGCTAAATTCATAACTAAGGGTGTAAACATGCTATAAATGGTAGAAATTCAATGGGTGTTGCTTAGTTTCACTAAACATAACATGGATAATGATTATCTAACTCCTATAAGATTAATATCAAAATCTTAATGAACATGACATTAGGGTTTCATCTCTACTTTGCTAGTTAAAGACTCGGGAGAGATTAACTAATGTAGATTAGCGGAGTTAGCAACGGTTTGTGTTTTATTGGCTAAAACTTAGCCTAACCTATCTAAAAAGGGTTACACTCGAGGTCCTTTTTCCTTGGGTCCATGAATTAGACCTTTATGCGCCAAGCTATGGCTCTGGCCCCTCTTAGGCCTGGTAGATTCTAGGGGTTACTATAGAATGACTCGACCATATTCATACCCGTGTTAGGTAGGTGAAAATACTATAACCATTGATTGGACACCGCTATTAGATGTTTACGCCCCTAGGTTTCCATCTATAGAGTCAATTACTTGTTTTCACTTAATTGCTTTGTAGTTTATGATAGATTTATAACAAAAACTCCTACTTTCTAGGACTCTTAACTAGCATCATTTGATTGTCTATTTGCGAATATCTTGCTTGAACAAGCTAGTTTCCTTTGAAAATCGACCCCGACTCATATCAGGTATATATCTTTGATGATCTCCCCTTACCATTAATGATGTAGGATTGAGTGAGGATTGAGTGTGGACCAGGCTTGTCTAAGCTGACATGGAGTGAGTTCTCCCACCGATTCATGGAGAAGTTTCTTCCTCGCAGTTAAAAGGATGAGAAGATGAGGCAGTTTGAAAGGATTGGTCAAGGTAACCTGTCATTCTCACAGTATGAGCTTTTTTTTTCTGAGATATTCGGGTATGCTCCAGATCTTGTGCAGTAGCCCTCCGAGAGGGTCAGACATTTATTGATGGGCTTTCTCCCTATTTATGGTCTAAGATGGCTCATGAGATTGAGGCCGGAACTCCATTTGATGTTGCCTTTGATACTGCTGGTAGGTATGAGGCATATCATAAATTGGACATGGATGAGTTAGAGCGAGAATAAATTGGACATGGATGAGTTAGAGCGAGAGAATAAGAGATCCTATGGTCCTGGTATTTTAGTACCTCATCTGGAGGTAGGAGTTACCAGCACTAGAGTAGGCTTCCTGTGATGCCAGTCCAACCCTCGGCACATGGTTTTTAGTGTGCGCATGTTCCTTCTTATGGTCGGTTTGCATCCTGGTCTTGTCCTCGTGATCAGTTGCAGTT
This sequence comes from Petunia x hybrida, assembly GCA_037355625.1. Taxonomy (NCBI): domain Eukaryota; kingdom Viridiplantae; phylum Streptophyta; class Magnoliopsida; order Solanales; family Solanaceae; genus Petunia; species Petunia x hybrida. The sequence goes on along the minus strand of JBBBVM010000018.1, from coordinate 4,784,398 downwards.
TGAGCATCGCAGGTCTTATTCTATGTGCTATATCTGTCAGGAGTTAGGGCATCATAAGAGGGGTTGCCTGTATCTTCATAAACAGGGTAGTAGCCGTCCTTTATCTAGCCCTCTGGCACCTATGCAGCATCAACCTCAGGGTGTCCCTTCAGGGTCTCAGCTAGCTAGACGTGCACCACCACCCAATAGAGGTTGTGGGCGTGGTTCTGGTGGTCACTCCAGAGGTGGTTTGCAGAGTAGCGGCTCAGCTCAGCCGGTGAGATAGCTTTATACATTTCTAGCAAGGCAGGATGTTGAGGCATATCTAGCTGTTGTTACAGGTACTTTATCTGTTTGTGGTCAAAATGCATATTCTTTTGTGAATCCAGTATCTACCTATTCATATGTTTATCCTTATTTTGCTACCGGGTTTCATGTTGATTATACGCATCTTCGTGATCTATTATGTTTTTCTACTCCCGTCGGAGATTTCATTATGGTGGATCGAGTGTATCCAACTTGTACAGTGTCCTATGGGGGTCATGAGACCTAGTGAACCTTCTGGTGTTAGATATGGTTGATTTTGATGTCATATCAGCATGGATCGGTGCGTCATGTCATGCCACTTTTGATTGTCATGCCAAGTCTCTTTAATTGTCTTTTCCTGGTTCAGCACAGGTGGTGTAGCATGGCACTTATTTTCCACCCATGGGGCGTGTTATTTCTTTCCTGAAGGTGAAACGGATGATAGATAAATGGTGTTCAGCAAATCTTGCCATGGTTCGAGATACCACTATGGAGATTTCATCCCTCGATTTCGTTCCCATTGTGAGGGAGTTCCCTGATGTGTTTCCAGATGATTTGCCATGACTTCCTTCTGATCGGGAGATCGAGTTTGGCATTGATATACTGCCAGGGACTCAGCCTATTTCCATCCCTCCTTATCGCATGGCTCCATCAGATTCGAAGGAGAAATTGCAGGCTTTGCTTGATAAAGGATTCTTTAAGCCAAGTATTTCCCCACGCCTGTTCTATTCGTGAAGTAGAAAGATAGGACCATGCGGATGTGTATTGGTTATCAGTAGCTGAATAAGGTCACCATCAAGAACAAATACCCCTTGCCTCGTATTGATGATTTGTTTGATCAGTTGCAGGGTGCTAACTTCTTCTCTAAGATCGATTTGCGATCTGGTTATTATCCGCTGAAGATTTGGGAGTCAGACATCCTGAAGACTGCTTTCAGCACTCATTACGGCTATTACAAGCTCCTAGTTATGTCTTTTGGGCTGATTAATACCCCTACAGCCTTTATAGATCTCACGAACTGGATATTCAAATCGTTTCTCGATTTTTTTATCGTCGTCTTTATCTAAGCCATTCTCATCTATTCTCACAGTCGCAAGGAGCAAGATTATCATTTGAGGGTGGTTCTTTAGAACTTTCGTGATCGTAAGTTATATGCCAAGTTCTCGAAATAGGAGTTCTAGCTCGATTATGTGGAATTCTTAGGTCGCGTGGTATCCAGTGAGGGTATTAAAGTGGATTAGAAGAAGATTGAGGTAGTGCAGAATTGGCCTTGTCCTACCTCACCGACTGAGCAAATCAACTTTCTTGGTCTGGCAGGTAATTATCAGAGGTTCGTGGAGAAATTATCCACTATTGCAGCTCCTCTGACTCGCCGGACTAAGAAGTCGGTTAAGCTTCAATGGTCCGATGAGTATGAGGCTAGCTTTAGAAGCTCAAGATCTTATTGACTTCAGCTCCAATGCTAACTCTTCCTTCTGGCACCAGTAGATTTGTATTCTATTGTGATGCATCCCGTGTGGGCCTTGGTTGTGTTCTTATGCAGCATGGGAGGGTGATTGCTTATGCGTCTAGATAATTGAAGCCAAATTAGAAGAATTATCTGACTCATGATCTAGAGTTGGCAACTGTGGTCTTTGCTCTGAAGATTGGGAGGCACTATCTTTATGGCGAGGCTTGTGAGGTGTATACCAATCACAAGAGCTTGCAATATCTCTTATCTCAGAATGATCTTAATGTCCGGTAGTTGAGGTGGCTTGAATTGATTAAAGATTATGATCTCACCATCTGTTATCATCCTAGAAAGGCAAATGTAGTAGCAAATGCTCTGAGCAAGAAGTCTATGGGCAGCATGGCTTTTCTTTATGCTGACATGAGACCTTTGGCCTGAGAGTTGCAGTCCCTTGACAACTCCGGTGTGAGATTTCTTTGCCCAGAGTCAAGTCGAGTCTTGGCATGTATTGCAGCTCAGCCTTCCTTAGTCAATCAGATTAAGGGAAGACAGTTCGAGGATCCTCATTTGTAAGAGTACGTGGTCGTGTCCTAAGTGGAGGAGTTCCCTCCTTCGAGGCTGATTCAGATGGTGTTCTTCAGTTTAATGGCCGACTATGTGTCCCTGATGTCGGGGATTTAAGGTAGTCAGTGCTCTATGAAGCTTCATAGCCTACGTTATTTTATTCATCCTAGCATTACCAAGATGTATCAAGACCTCCAAGAGCTATATTGGTAAGGTGGCTAATCAGCTCGATTTTCCAGCTTCTACGCTAGTTCATCCAGTGTTTCATGTGTTGATGCTCCGGAAATGTATCTGGGATCCTTCCGAAGTGATTGAGTTAGATCTTGCTCAACTAGATATAAATCTAGCTTATGAGAAATTCCCAGTTTCCATAATTTCTAGAGATGTCTTGAAGCTTTGTTCGAAGCAGATTTTGATGATTCGAGTATGGTGGCATAACCGTCCTAGAATCTGTTTTAAACTCTCGCTCGTTCGAGGACGAACAAGAGTCTAAGTGGAGGAGAATGAAATGACCTAAGCAAGTCGTTTCGGGAGTTAGGACTTCGATTAGCGTGCTGAAAGTCTTAAAAGCTCTATAAGGTCCATAAGGACATGTTGTAAAATTTGAGCTGATTTGGACCTCGTTTGGTAGGTTTACTGAGAAGGTCTCTACTTCGATTGTCGGTAAAGCTTAAAAGAGGTTTCAACGCTCGATTTGAGCAAATGAGCTCCGAATCAACATCTCAAAGTTGTGTTAGGTTTGTATAGTCATTTGTGTCCTGTGGGAACTTAAGGAAGTGACATCAGATGTCGCTCTGATAGTTTTCTCTAAAGTTTTGAAAGCTAAGAAATTAACCTCTTCCTGTGGGGCGCCTATTCGAGTTCCAGATATTTGATTCGAGTTCCCTCTTTGTGAGCATGTCACACAAGGGTTGTATAACTTGTGTGCAAAATTTGGGATCGTTCTAAACTTTATAGGGTCTTTTTTGGACCCGAATTACAGCACCAGTAGCTGCTGGTGCAAAATTATGCATTTTTGGCACTGTATAGAGCGTATAAATATGTTAGTCTTAGCTCATTTTATTCCAAACTCAATTCCAACTATTTCCAATCAGTTTCAAGGCATGATTAAGGTACCAAAATGCCAGAAATCAATCAGGTAATGTAATTTAATCCTTCAATTTCATTAATCTTTGAACCCTAGCTTGAAATTCTTGGAATTTATCTTGGGGGAAATGGATTTTAGAACCCTAACTTGCCAAATTGGGAATTTGGCTCAAATGAACTTAGTTTTGAAAACTAATGGTATATTCTGACTCATGAGGTCGTGGGGAGTTCCAAAATATATAATTTATGGGTTCTCGACTAAGTCCGGCCAATGAGCATTTTGGTAATTTTCCTCTTTTCTCCATTTAAACGTTAAATAGTCATCTTTCGGGAACTTATATGTGCGTTTAGAGTTATTTAGCTCAGAGAGTGATATTTTGAGGTACGTCGGGCAAGAAAAGAGGTTGCATAGTGGCGTTATCGGCCATAGGACTTGAGGTAAGTGGTTCTATCTGATTCTTTGAAGGCCTTTGGCCTATTGGATATTCTATTCATGTGTTCTTTACGTGAATAGCTTCCAACAGGGCGTTCTTACTACACCACAACCTTGTTATGTATTTCTCTTTATGTTTCTTGATTTCTAGGTTGTTATGTCAACTGAGAGCAGGAGGATTCTGCTCCTTACATCTTATTGAGGGTAGGAGGATTCCACCCCGGATAAAAGGATTCCGCTCTATTCATTGAGTACATGTGACCCCATTGCATCATGATTGCATTTATTTTACATCCTTATATATGTTTGTCATCTGTATATGACTGCTACTTGCCTATTCGACGACTGTTTGTCTACTATATGTTGTTACTTTCTGTTTCCCTGGCTAGTTTAACTATTTCTCAAGTTAAATAGTTATTCCTTGCCTATTGAGTCCTCATGACTCACTCTCTACCTATTTCTTATGTTGTATTTTGGTTTCGGCAGATTCCGCTTTCTAACCCAGTCAACTGGGGCGTGATTGAGGAGCAGGACCCTTTCTAACTGCCTACAGTGAGCCAGCTCGTTCATTGAGGCCACCGGTTGTAGACATTCTAGTTTTATCTCGTTTCGCTCCCCTTCGGGAGATGTACGTATCTTTTTGACTTCGTAGATATCATATATGGAAGCCTCTAGACTTATGTATTTTGGGTAGTAGTAGTTTTGATCAGAAAGCCTGTAAATATGTCAGTTTATGTATATGATATGTGTTTCATACGTGCCTTTATGTTATTCGATCGTTTGTTATGTTATTTAAGTTAATCTTCCAAAACTTTCAAGTAAAGTTCATGTTATTTAAGTTATTTTAATCGTTTGTCTTGGATTAAGCTTATAGAGTTCGCCCGACGGGCCTAGGGAAGGTAGTCGGGTACTCGCACGATCTAGTCGGAATTTTGGGTCGTGTCACTTTAACTATTCAAGTATAATTCTGTTCAAGTTAGAGTTAAAGCTTATTTATGTATTTTTTGCATTTGAATCCCTTTTTTATCTTTTTCCTTATTTATTATACATTTTTTTGCATGATAGTCCCACCATTTTTACATAATAATATTTTTAGCCTTATGAACATTTAAGTCCATTACTCATTTTCTTTTTTTATTATAATCTTTTTATTTAAAACACTTTGTTCCCTCTCTCGTTATTCAATTACATTGCAGTCCTTCCCTCCTTATTCAATCCCTTATTTCAGTAGTCGTCTTCCTCTCCTGTCCAAATGATTTTCCTCGTTTTTGTTTGTTTTGTTGTCTTGGAAATTTTATATTTCAATTTTGGAGTTTTGTTGGTTTCATTCAATAACTGAATTGAAAGTTAGTAGATTAAAAAACAAAGAAAGAAAAAATAACTTAAAATAAAGAATGCAGGTATAATCAAAGAGAAGTTCATGAATAACCTAAAATAAAGGAGCTTTCATAACTGCGCTTTTACGTAAAAAAAAATTAAAATAAAAAGTTAAGCAAGGCGTCTTGGAGTATTTGAAGGAATGAGGTAGTCCTCCGTGTTTAGCCTTGCACGATGAATGAGTGCCCGTAGAATATGGGAAATCCTTCTGATGTTCATCTCATGTCGAACTTGTCATTGTTCAGGGCCACGATGGGACAGTCAAGATTAGCACGTATTTGTAGAGCATCTTGGGAGGGTCGATATGGTGTGTTCCTTCATGCTATTGCTGAGCTCTGCAGATTTATGTCTAAGTGATAAGAATTTTGCAAAGAGTTTGGATGTAATGGCATATTTGTGTCGAAGTAATTTCTAGAGTGGTGAACGGTGATATTTATAGCAAACTAAAAGATTAACAAGCATGTCATTTGGCCTTCCAAGTATCGATATTTGGAAGGGTTGTATCTAGGGGTGTGCAAAATCGAACCGGTACCGATAGCCGAACCTTTACCGCTACCGATAAGCATAACGGTATCGGTATAATGGTTATTGGTTCGATAATGGTATTAATTTCCAATACTGATAAGATATCGGTACAGTAACGGTTTCTATATCTCTTTACCATTACCGTATCGATAACCGATAAGGTTTTTCTTATAATTTTTATATATTTTATTTTATTTATTATTAGTATATTAAGTCATTTAAACTCTTAATTTATAACATTAACTTATAGGTTAAACTTCAATTATTATTATTATTTTTGGTGGTTATATGTCAATACTCATATACTTTAATTAATGAGTCCGGCCTATTTTATAATTAATTTTGCTTTCTCGGATCATTGATCAGACTTTCTTATCTTTTCTTTTTCTATTTTATTATTTTGTGTTATGTTAGCATATTGTTAAGACTTGTTGATTGCACTTGTTTACTTAGTTTGGGTGGATGGTTTGTCTATTACTTTAGTGGTTATTCATATTAATTAAAAATGTTACCTATTGACAACCATCTACCAAGAATTCACGCATTACTTCGGTGTACCGGTTACCGAATCGTTAACTACTGAACCGTTAAGAACCGATAATCGTTAACCGATAACTTACTGGTACGGTCTTGATTTTACACAATTACATACCGTTAATCGATATACCGTTACCGATAAGCTCAAATCTGAGCCCTATCGCCCCATGAACACCCCTAGTTGTATCCTTATAAAATTCATAATGGGAATGGCAATAGGTGCATGGTAAAATGCGGAGCACGCAATTTTGTATGCAATTGTTATAAAGGCTTATGAACAACGACTAATCGATAGTATTTATAAAAATTTAACTGGGTAACTGAAATTTTAGTTTTCTTATATACTCCCACTTTTCAGACACCTAACTAGAGATAAAATGTGATGTAAACTGAAGAAAGGAAGCTTCAAATATCTTGGCTCATTTCTCCAAGATAATAGAGAAATCGATGATGATGTCACACACCATATAGGAGTAGGGTGGATGAAGTGGAGGTTGGCTTCCAATATACTATGTGATAAGAGAGTGCCACCTAGGCTTAAACTATAAAGTGGTCGTGAAACCAGCTACGTTGTATGGGGTAGAGTGTTGGCCAGTCAAGAACTCACACATTCAGAAGATGAGCGTGGCAGAAATGAGAATGCTTAGATATATTTGTGGGTACACTAAGATAGATGGTCATTTGTGAGAAGGTGTGCATGGCTCCAGTGGCTGAGAAGATGCGAGAAGCAAGGTTGCGATGGTTCAGACACAGGAAGAGGAAGAGTGCAGATGCCCCAGTAAGGAGGTGTGAGAGGTTGGAAATGCTGGGCCTCCGGAGAGGTAGAGGTAGACCGAAGAAGAACTGGGCCGAGGTGATTAGACAGGACATGGCCCAGATCCAGATCACCGAGGACATGACCCTAGATAGGAGAGTTTGGAGGTCGAGGATTAGGGCAGAAGGTTAGATAGTATTCAAGTGTCTTGTCTCTTATTACATATTATAATATAATATTCTATATAGATTAGTTCAATCTTAGTCTTCTGTTTATCTCTACTGTTGTTATCTATTTATTTTCGCTATGCTTTAGTTTTATTACTCTCTTCAGCATTATATTTCTCCCTTGTTTTCAAACGTGTTTTCTAAATATTTTCACTAGCCGACGGTCTATCAGAAATAGCCTCTCCACCTTGGTGGAGGTAAGATTTGCGTACATCTAACCCTTCCCAAAACCCATTTATGGGATTATACTGGATATGTTGTTGTTGTTGTTGTTGTTGTTGAAGTGATGATTTGGTGATTAATATTAATAACACAAACTGAATATAATCTAGTGCATAAATGTAATGAAATACATGAAATTAAATGAGAAAAAACTAGTTTGAACTAAACAAAACACTCTAATAATACTATTTAAAAAACCTAAGAACAACTCTGGAGAAAGGCGATTTAGAGAAGAAAAACACGTAACTTTTGTTGATCAACTTTCATGGCCAATTCGGCCACTGGACAGGCCCCCTCCTGGGGTTATCCAGTCCTCTTCACCACCTCTTCAGCTTATACAGCCAACGCACTATGTCAATATAGTAAAACCTAACAGCGTAGCAGCTCCAAAACCTTGCATTCCAACGGTAACAGTAGAGTATCATCATGGCGAATCATATTTTGTTTGGGAGGATACAGATGTTGACAAGATGATGATGTATGAGGAATTACAATACGCAGTGGTTGGAAAATTTTTCCTATGGGATACCTGATTTTCACGAATTATGCAAGCAAATCCCATTGCAATGTGACATCAAGGGAGAGTGCTCCATTGGCTTTCTTGAATCATGTCATGTATTGATACGACTTTCTTTGCTTGAGGATTATGTGCATCTTTTGTCACGGCCAACAGTCTATATTAAAGTTGGGTACATGTACCATCAAATGCGAGGAATGATATATGATGTGTGGTTTGATCCGAAGGAGGAATATCCAATTTCAATATCATGGATATCATTCCCAAGACTTCCCCCAGCTTTTCTTGTTAAGAAAGAAGTTTTTTCACTTGAAACTACAGTGGGAAAACCTTTGCAGTTAGATTCCGCAACAAAATCTAGGACCAGGCCTAGTTGTGCTAAAGTAAAGGTTGAGGTGGATTTATTGGCACAACAACCATAGCATGTTAGAATTGCCATTAGAAATACTACCAATGGGGAGACAAAGTTTAAATAGATTAAGATTAAATATGACTACATCCCCAAGTACTATAAAGAATGTAAGCTACAAGGACACAATAAGGAAGAATGTTTTGTCCTACTCCCTGAATTTGCACCGAAGCAGGAAGAGCAAGAATCTACAAAAGCTGAGGACAAGGATCAGCAAGCAGCCCCTATTAAAGTACTGCAAAGTGGTAAGGTGGTTGGTAATATTAATAACGATATAGATGCTGCACAACCTATGTTCAAGCTCAAGTATCTCAACAACATAATAGAAGGAAATTTATTCATCCTAATCACAATCCTAATGCATGGACCAAGGCGGATCACACTAAGAAGCAAGCTAAAACCTAAATTGCATATGGTGGCACTGATGAAGCTGTGACTAAAAAAATATGTTTTCTATGTTGGATGATTAAGAAGATGTTGTGGAAAAAAGTACTGGCCCTGGGAAGGAGATGCCAAAAAGTAATGAGGAACATGTTGCAAAAGATGCAACAACTAAAGATTGGGTTGGGCAGTCCTTCTACAAAGATGGGAAGCTAATTGATGATGTGAATAAAGGAAGTTTGGTTCCTGAAGTAGAAGGCAAATTGCATGATGGGAACAAAAAAAATAATTGATGATAAGGGTGAGAAGTCTCAAACAAATCTGAAGGAAAATAATAAATATAAGATGCATGGTTAGGGTAAAGAGTTAATTATTGTGGAGCATCCTGATTTGACTATTCATGGTGTCAAAGCTTGTACAAATTCTGGTTATGTGCGTGTTTTGAGAAGGGATGTACAACAGCTTTTGAATCAAGCGATGGGAATTTACTCCTTACCAAATAAGGAAATTAGTCCAAATGATTAAAGGAGAATTATTTCAACGGAATCAGGAATTTTATAGGATATTTTCCAACTAAATAAATCATCTGAAAACATTCCTTCATAGCCTTTTAATTTGCAAACTGGTTCTAATGATGGTTTGAAGGGAGTTTGTGATGATAAAGAAGAAGGTGAAGCTATGAAGCAGCGTTTGGATGAGTAAAACTATTGCATTAATGTTACGTTGCAGCAGGTTTTTCCTAGGCCAATTTATTGGCATAGTCATGGGGATTCTGTGAGTCCTAGTACAGATAGGAATTCACTTGGTATAAAGATGGAATCATCGAAGAATTCTGATGCTTTGATTTGGGGTGATCAAGTTGAAGAACAAGAGGAAGACACAGGTGAAGACATTGAAGATTTTGTGGATGATTTAACAATGAGGAAATTTGTGGGGATAGTGGTCATACAGAGCTACACATTGCAAATTCACCACAAAAATATGGAATTATTATAATAATTTGACTTAAGTAGTTCAAACTATTACAAGATCACACATTGTGGAAGACATTGCATTGGTACAAGTTGGAGATACTCATGACTTGACATCTAAGTTTGATGGGGAGGTGACAAAATTATTAAACCTTTGGGTGTTGACTTTGATGAAGAATCCACGGCACAAAATATTTTAAATATTACCAAGGATGGGGATTTATCTCTAAGGCAGCAACAAAAAGAGAAAAGAAACACAACACGACTAGGAAGCAAAGGGATACTAGTGTTCCTCCTAGTAGTGGTAGTTTTAAAATAGACGACCAAAGTCCTCTAATATGATTAATGTTTAGTCTTCATTGTATGTATGGGATTGGAATCAATCAAACTTTATGCCATGTAATTAGGTCCTGTTGCTTTTGGAGTTTTGATTGCTTACGGCTAGCATGTGATATGTTCAATTCATTAGTATCCTCACAATTGGTGGTATTAGCATCTAGTTATGCTCATTCTGTTGTGGGGATTTGTATGTTTTATTGTGGAGTTGATTCTAGTTACTGGGAGGTAGTGTTTAATCATGTACGAATGGGGATTTTCAAGTGTCAAAGTTGGCGACTGGACATGACTTTTTTTAGAATGTTTATAGTGTGTTTCCAGTATGTTATGGTTGGCAAAAATTCAGTTTATTTATAATTAGGGAGCTCTATATTCTTTTATTTTAGAATTTTGGCGTTGGGGAATCTTCTATCAAGTGGGAATTAGTGTTTATTTAGTATCATTGAATAGTGTAACAATTTAGAATATTAGATTGGTGGAGACAAAAAAGTCATTCCATAGGCTTATTTCGCTTCATAAAAGGTATTTACGCTAATTGGCCTTATGGAACCTTTTTATGGGAGAGAAAAATTGGATCACCATAGGAGGAGATTAGGAATTCATTCTACTGTTGCAAATGCAAATAGCAAAATTTGGGATTTTATTTATGAAGCCTTTGAGTTCCAGGTGATTCAGGACATGGAACAGCAAATTACTCTCAAGTTGATTCATCAGAATAATGGCAAGGAGATGTTTGTGACCCTGGTTTATGCAAGTTGTGAGGCAGATCAAAGAGTTTTACTTGTGGGAGTCCATGTATTATTCTACTAGTGGTTTGAATGACCCGTGGCTTGTTGCTAGTGACTTTAATTTCATTATGGGTAACGAGGAAAAATATGGTGGCCTTCCAGTGACTCTTACTGAAATGGAGGACTTTAAGCATTGTGTGAATACCATGAATCTGACTGACCTTGGTTTCAAATGGAGCAAATTTACATGGTGGAATGGGAGAGCATGTGATGCTTGTATTTTCAAGAGGTTGATAGATGCTTGGGTAATCTTGAGTTTCAGAATATATCCCCTGGTTTGGAGATTGAGCATTTAATTAGGGATGGATTAGATCATGCTCTTATGTTGTTATCTTGTAATGTCAATGCTAGTCCTATTATTAAGCCTTTCAAATTTTTTAACTTTTGGACTAAGCATGACTCTTTTGAGGAAATTGTAAATCAAAATTGGCATTATTCAGGCTCTGGTAGCCCTTTCTTTATTATCACCAAAAATTAAAGAATGTGAAGATTGCATTGCGAAATGAAGCAGGGATACTTTTGGTGATATTTTTCAGCAGATTGCTACCTTGGAGGATGTAATTAAAGCTAATGAAATTCAATTTGAGAATCAGCCCACTTCATATACATATGGTAAATGTTGAGCTTGTCAGATACTTGGCCCTGGAGGAGGAATTTTAGAAATAGAAGGCAAATATAGCCTGGTTCAAAGATGGAGATATAAAAAAAAAAAAAAAACAAATCACGCTCATGTGATAGGAAGGAGGAAGAAATGGAGGTTAGGCGAATTTAGGAAGCGGTTGATTTTTTCAGGGATCAGTTCATTTTCTTAATTCCATTACCTTTGTTAGAGGAAGTTAAAAGGGCGGTGTTTGGTTTAAACAAAGAAAGAGCAAGTGGCCCTGACGAGTTCACTTGTGTTTTTTTCCATTCTTGTTGGGAGATTATTTTTGTTGATATTGATGCAATGGTCAATGCGCTCTTTCATGGATTTGAGCTACCAAGATATATTACTCATACTAATTTAGTTTTATTGCCTAAAAAAGATGTTCCTTTGACTTTCTACATGAGGCCATTACTTTAAGTAATTTCATAAATAAGATTTTTTCAAGAATTATTCATGAGAGATTGGTGGATATTATCCCTGAGGGGCGGAGTGACACGTCCCGATTAAGGGTAGGGATCACAAATACCCTAGTCGAAGTAGTGACACGTCCCGATTAAGGGTAGAGGTCACAAATACCCTAGTCGAAGTAGGGATCGAATATAGTGACTTGCACGAGACTCAATGTAGTTGGACTTTCTTAAGTTCAATTTTTTTAGTAGGTTAATCTTAAAATTAAGTGTAATTGTAGCTATTGCTAAGTAAAGGTAAATTAACTCTAAGTTTGACAATTAAAGAAGAACTAAGATACTAACCTCCCCTTAGCCCTCTAATCAAATTGATGTAGTTCTAAGCTTCTTCACACCAAGGTCACCCAATGGACCTTACTCGCATATACCCGACTCACCCCTCTCGGTGATGAGTCGAGACTACCAACTCTTGGCCTCTCGATGCTAAGAGTCGATGCCTTGAGCACTAGCAACTAGTCCCAAGTAAGTTATCCCCCTCTCGGCATTCAACCCGCTAACCCGGAGTAAATGCAATACACCTATCCCGGTACACCGTCACTATACTTCCCATTCCTAGATTCACCCTCTTGGTGTAAATCTAGTACTATTGGGCTCAACTTGAGTTGTACACCTCAAGTTGTTGTAATGAAATCAAAAGTAGTGGAATGGGGTATTCCTAGGTGCTTAGAAGCTTATTATGCTATACCCATTCGATTATTGGACTAGGGTTTAGTTAGTACCCTAGTGGATCATTTTGCTACACATACTAAGTAATGATTAAAGACTTGAAAGTAATGAAATATGCATTAAAATAGTAAGGTAGAAATGATTCTTACAAACAATGATATTGTTCTTCACAATACAAGAAGGCTTGACCAAGAGGTAATGGTATTTTGTCTCTATCTTGCCTCCCAAGTACTGTAAAATGTCATATGTTCCCAAAAACCTACTTTTAGCTATATATAGTGTTTGCTAAAATTAATTATAAAATTGCCATTCGCAGGTTGGGCTGGAGTCCTTTTGCTAAAAAGGCTGAAATATGGTTCTGAATCAAGCAAAAGGGTTGGCGCCTCTTGGACATGGGCTAGTTCCCTTTTCTGGGTTTGCATGAGAGAGCAGCCGCCCTTAATTGGGCGACCGTCTTTTCTTCTTTTCCAAGAGAGAGTGGCGTAGCCTTGCATCGTATGGTCGCCTCTTCTCCACAACAGTTTTTCCTTGTAAAGTGTAATGAGTGTCCGCCCCTTACATGGGCGGTTGCATCTTCACAAGTCTTCCAGTTCCTCAACTTCCTTACAAAGGGCTGGGGCCTCTTCAGTCACCCAGTTGAATACTCAGCATGTTTTCATATCCAAGGAAGGGGCGGTCGCCCCTGCACTTCACCGTTTTTGCAGCTTTCTTGAACTTGATCACTTTTATTGGGTATTCTTGCTCTTTTGGTTTCCTCCTTTTCTTGTAGGATCTGACACCTGAAACAAAGCAGAATTCATCAATCTTCCCTATGGATTGGTCACTTTTAGATTCAAAAATAAAATTTTAAGCGAGTTAAAGTAAGCAAAATGCTCACGCATCAACTCCCCTAAACTTGAGTCTTTGCTTGTCCTCAAGCAAACCAATCTCTACCCAAGAGTAGTGAAGCACTTTCAAGACTTGCATACAATGAAGCCAAGTTCCACTTTTCAATCTTTTCAAAATCTTTTGACCTCATTTGGCAACAACACACATTCACACATGTATCACTTTGTGAACCACTTCACAAGTTTTACAATGGTCTAAGGATAACATAGAGCTTCAAGCGTGGATTTAGTTCATCAACCAACTTCACTTGATTTTAAACCTCATCTAAAGCCAGGCTCTCACCTCTTATATCACCACTTGCAATCCTCACTTCAAAAGAATAGTCTTTATCTCACAATCAAATTCAAACTAAGGACTTCAAACAATTAAGCACTCACTCTCCAAGGAATGTTCACGAGTAGAGTCAAAGTACCATAGGTCTGCCCATATTGTGACTCTCCACTAATGGAGAAGTACCAAACATTGGATCAACTAGGACTTGATTAGGCTTGTAATGAAGGCTCGAGGCTAGGTGTGATAATTTGGAACATAGTGACTACCAACCACCTTACTAATGCATAAACATTTCATTCCATCCTTCTTACACCTCCTTTCACCCTCTTTCTCTATTCCCTTTTCTTTATTTCTCACTTCTTTTTGTAATTTTCTAAGTCTAGAAAGCCTAATGCTTTTTATTTCCCTAGTCCATCCTTCATATTAACAAAAGCTAGGGGAACTAGTAATTTCCTTCCATTTTGTCTCTCTTTTTGGATTTTTCACAAGCTTTTCTCCTCTCTTTTTTTTTTTAACTTAGCAACTCACTAGGCTTCCTAGTTTATGATATATCCAATGGATTCCCCCAAACTTAGGCTTTTGCCTCACTTTAGAATATTCACTTGAAAAGGAAATTTACAATCACTCTATCACCAATAGATTACTCACATACCGAGTTACCAAATGAAACGCTAATAGACTCAAAAGGGACAACTAGTGATTTTTTTAAGAGTAAGGGTATATGAAAAGGCTCAAAAAGGGTTACAAAAAAATCCTAAGATCATTTTAAAGTTCGGCACAACACAGATTTCGCCTTGAGCCAAGCCGGGCAAGTTCTAGACCTCAACTTAAATATGTGAACCCACCATCTATTCTCATACATACGCAATTGGATCAATCAAGATAAAAACTCAACTTTCAACAAGGCTCACAACTTGAAAAGTCTTAATGGTCCACTAGGAACCGTGTCAATAACTCCAAAGCAACACACGAACCTAGAGTCATCGACCAAGACCACATACTCCAAATTAGACACTCCACAACTTGTCTCATACCATAAGATTCAAATGACATGTTGGTACTTCATGAGACTTCCAAACCATAACCACCAAGCAATTTCATTAAAACTACTATGTACACTACTTGGTTCAAACAACCACTTCCGGAAAGAACCAAGCAAAGAAAATTGAACGCTTATTTCAAATGAAAAATTTGAAACTTAACTAGATATGCTAAAAATGAAAGTAACATGCATTATTTACAATCAAAAAGAGAGGTTCAAATTTAATCATGCAACCAAGTCAAAAGGTACCAAAGTAACATTATCAAGGTACATCACAAATGAATTTGAACCCCCTCCCCTAACTAAAACTCTAGCATCGTCCTCAAATGCTAAGTAAACACAAAAATAAGCATAAGAGGGGGGGTAAGAGGGGACTCCCTAATCAATTTCAAGCAATTTTCTTTCCTTGCCTTCCACATGTACAAGTGAAGCCTTTTCCTTTGATTTCTTCTTTTCACTTCTTGCTCTTGCAATCTCTCAATAGATGCTTGTCTAGCCATTTGGATTTGAACTTCTTCTGGGAGCAACTGTGGATCATCAGCTTGTCCTTCATCAAATTGCATTATCAACATGGTTCCCAAATCTCTTCTCATTTCATTGATCTCTTCATAACTTTGTGATGCCTTCTTCTTCCAATTTCCTTCTCTTGCACGATCTCATTCAACTTCTTGGCTATATCAAGTTAGGTCTTTGCAAAAAGTTGTATGGCTTTGTTTATTTTTTCCAATGCTTGTTTCTTGCTTGCAACACCTTTGGTGTTCAACTCCACAGCTTTCACTAGCTTGGAAAATTGTTTCTTGGTGATGCCTTCATGAGGGATTTGTGGTGACTGCATTAGGGGCATGCTAGGTAGGAGAACTTTGAACTCTTCCATCTTTGCTTCCAACCCCATGAATTCCCTTGTAAAATCAGCCAATACCACATTTGTGTTCCTGGGAAATTGGTGTGGGGGGCTCTTGAAGAGGAGGGCTTCTCAGAAGGTGCAAAAGTATCTGGAATAGTAGAAGCATGTGTAGCTTATGCTGAGGCAGGTGCAGGATGGACTGGATTCAACAGCGGAAAACAAGCTTAGCAACCGATTCAACAGCGGAAAACAAGATAGAAGTTTGACACAACTTTACTTTCTTGAACGGTACCAAGGAATTGGTCTTGGTACGATTCAAGTAGAAGGAAAGAGCACCTAAACTATGCAACAATCCTCAAGAGAACATTGCCTCTTGCAACCTGAATGATCAAAGAGGAAATGTTCAATCGGAGTTACCGAAAGCCACAAGTCCAAAAAGCCCACACCGGGGTTTCGCTCACATCGGAGACAAGGAAATGCTCTCGGCAATTTCATTCGTTCATCAATATCCAAAAACTAGCTACTTACAATGGAATGGAACAAGGTTTATATAGGAAATACTAAGGGTAAACTAGTAAAATGGTCACAGGTGACCAACAAAAACAAGCCACACAGGGCTGTACTAAAGTGTGTTCGGCAGCCTTGACTTCGGTGCTCGGTTGCTTGCTCGATCACACTTGGATGAGTGTTCGGCAGTCTTGACTTCGGTACTTGGTTGCTTGCTCGAACACATTTGTCATCGGGCGCTCACTTGACTTCGAACATAATTTGTTGTGTTCGGTTCTGTGCTGCTCGGCGCTAAGAGTTGGTGTTCAGTCACTTTCTCCTCGGGCTCAAATTTGAATATGTGGCCTTCCGATCTAGCACTTTGTGATTCCTCCTCCGAACACATACTGCCTCCCGGCCAAGCCAACTGAATGTGCATGTCATGGAGCAATTTGGCTTGGCTTCGTGTCATTGGCCTCGGTCGATCTGTTATTGACTTCGGTGGATTGTCAAGCACTTGATCAGCACTTTGGGCTGCATCATCCTCCCCTTCTTGAGAAGATTTCGTCCTCGAAATCGCTTCATCATCTATCTCCGGTACTTGGCCTACAACACAAGGAGTTAAGTCAGTCACATTGAAGGTGTTGGACATATTACACTCACCTGGGAGGTCGATCACATAAGCATTGTTGTTAATCTTTCTCAGCACTTGAAATGGACCATCCTCTCGAGGAGCCAGCTTTCCTTTCCTTTGGTTCAGGAATCGCTCTCTTCGGAAGTGAACCCAAACTCAATCTCCTTTCTTCAACTCCAACTTCTTTCACCCCTTGTTCTTTTTCAACGCCACTTTGGCATAAGCTTCCTCGAGATTCTTCTTTGTCTTGGCATGCAACTCGAGCAGAGCTTTAGCTCGATGAGTACCTTCAAAATTAATAACAACATCTCGAGACAATGGGGTTAGATCAAGTGGAATCAAAGGATTATCATTCGATGCACCGTTCGATTGTATGCAAACTCCATCATGGGCAATCGATCAGCCCAGTTTTCGACCTTGCCTTTGGTCATTGCACGAAGCAACGACCCCAAGGTTCGGTTAACTACCTCGGTCTGTCCATCAGTCTGAGGATGGTGAGACATTGAGAATAGTAGTTTGGTGCCGAGGGCACCCCACAAACATTTCCAAAAATGACTCAAGAACATCGAGTCCCGATCACTCACAATTGTACGTGGCACACCATACAATTTTAACACATGAACAATAAAAAAGGAAGCAACATGTTGTGCACAATCGCATTTCTTGCAAGGAATAAAGTGAGCCATTTTGGAAAATCGATCCACGACAACGAAGATGCTATCATGTCCTCCCCCCGATCTCGGTAACCCCAAGACAAAATCCATGGATATATCAACCCAAGGTCGATCAGTCACAGGCAACGGGGTATACAATCCATGAGGGTTGGACTTCGATTTAGCTTTCTTGCAAACGAGACAAGCGTTTCAAAGCTTTTCCACATCTCGTCGCATTTTTGGCCAATGGAACTGGTCGGTTAAAATACCAAGAGTTTTTTCGACACCGAAGTGTCCCATCAAGCCCCAGAGTGAGCTTCTCGAACTAAGAGCTCTCTCCACGATGACACTGGCACACAAACCCTCCCATTCTTGAAGAGATAGCCATCGTGCCACTGATATTTCTCAACTCTTCAGCCACTCAAGATTGCTTCTCGAACGCATTTTAGCTTGGGATCGTCTTCGTACATCAACTTGATGCTTTCGAATCCCATGAGCCTAGAGGTGAGAGTGGTCGCTAAGGCAAATTTCCTTGATCGCACATCGGCCACAACATTGTCTTTTCCCTTTTTGTAATGAATTACATAGGGAAAACACTCAATGAATTCAACCCATTTGGCATGCCTTCGGTTCAATTTCTCCTGACCTTGGAGATGTTTCAAAGATTCATGATCGCTTTTAATCACAAACTCTCGAGGCCACAAATAGTTCTACCAATGGGCGAGTGCTCGAACGAGGGCATACAACTCCTTGTCATACGTTGAGTAATTCAAGGTCGCGCCCTTAAGCTTTTTGCTAAAGTAAGCGATCGGCTTCGATTCTTGCATCAGCACTCCTCCGATCCTAACTCCGGATGCATCACACTCGACTTCGAATGTTTTACCGAAGTCAGGGAGTTGCAACAACGGGGCAAAGTAAAGCCTCTGTTTCAACTCTTAGAAAGCCCTCTCTTGGGACTCTCCCCACACAAATGGATGGTCTTTCTTTATCAGCTCGGTCAAAGGAGCTGCCACGGTGCTAAAGTCTCGAACAAACCTCCGGTAAAAGCTAGCTAAGCCATGGAAGCTTCGACAACGAATCCTAGAAAGACTACACGTTCGACACAAAAGGCACACTTATCAAGCACTAGCCTTAGGTGTTCGACATGTTCATCCACAGATTTACTATAAATAAGGATGTCATCCAAGTAAACGACAACAAACTTATTTATGAACGGTTTGAGCACAGGGTTCATCAGTCGCATGAATGTGCTCGGTGCGTTGGATAAGCCAAAAGGTATTACCAACCATTCATAGAGACCAAACTTGGTCTTGAATGCGGTTTTCCACTCGTCTCCGGGTTTCATTCGGATCTGATGGTAACCGGACCTGAGGTCTATCTTCGTAAAGCATGAAGAACCACTAAACTCATCTAGCATGTCATCTAATCGAGGGATAGGATGACGATACTTTACCGTTATTTTGTTGACTGCTCGGCAATCAACGCACATTCGCCATGTTCCATCTTTCTTCGGGACAAGGATAACAGGAACGGCGCAAAGACTCAAGCTCTCCCGAACGAGGGCCTTGTTCAGCAACTCATCAGCCTGCTATTGGAGCTCTTTTGTGTCTTTGGGATTACACTAGTAAGCAGGTTTGTTGGGGATTTGTGACCCCGGTACAAAATCTATTTGGTGCTCGATTCCTCGTAAAGGAGGCAATCCACCAGGCATTTCCTCGGGAAACATGTCCTCGAAGTCCTGCAAAACTTTACGAACAGACAAAGGCAAGTTATCGTTAGTTAAATCATCATTTGGAGTTAAAAGGATACCCTTATGCACGAGGCGAATCATCATTCGACCGGTGTCGTTGCCTCGTAAAATTTCACCCGGTTGCATGATTGCACAAATATTTTTGACTTCGGGTGATGGAGCTGTTGTTTCGGCCACAATTGGTCCACCGATGGGATTCTTAGCTTTAGCCGCTTCTTTCAGCTCCTTCATTTTTTTATACTCCTCACTTACTTGCTTCGGAGTCAACGGTTTAAGCACAAATTTTCTTTCCTCGTGAGTGG
Source organism: Petunia x hybrida (assembly GCA_037355625.1). Classification (NCBI taxonomy): domain Eukaryota; kingdom Viridiplantae; phylum Streptophyta; class Magnoliopsida; order Solanales; family Solanaceae; genus Petunia; species Petunia x hybrida. The sequence goes on along the minus strand of JBBBVM010000018.1, from coordinate 4,764,885 downwards.
CAGTATAAGTGTTAGCTTTGCCATTATGCACAACATTCCGATCAAATTGCCATGGCCTCCCAAATAGAAGGTGGCAAGCTTGCATTGGCAACACATCAAACATGAGCTCGTCAATGTAGTTGCCAATATTGAACTTGACCAACACTTGTTTCACAACCTTCAGTTCACCACATTCATTAAGCCATTGCAATTGATATGGGTTCGGGTGCTTCGAGGTGGGTAACTTCAATTGTGAAACCAGTGTTTGGCTCACAACATTAGCACAACTACCGGAGTCAATGATCATCGAGCAGACCACACGCATGACTTGGCATCTAGCATGAAAAAGGCTCTCACGTTGCACATTCTCATTGTCTTTGGCTAACATCACACTCAAGCTCCTTCTCACAATAAGAAACGCTCGAGGGTCATCATCCTCGATTGTATCTTCCCCTTCAGAAATTAATTCTCCTTCATCACTATTCTCCTCTTCGGGCTCACTATCCTGCTCTTGGGGTCTTCCATCGATAAGAGTTATGGCCTTTCGAGTAGGACAATCTCTAGCAAAATGACCATATCCTCTACACTTGTGGCATCAGGTAGAAGAAGATGATGGTGTTTTCAACTGAGTCTTAGAGTTACCTCCCACATTTGGCGTTGGCTTTTCATAAGTCTTCTTCACTTTGGGTTTTGCACTGTTGCCACTAGTGTTCGGGCTCTTCCACTCCTTCAGTTTACTTACCGGGGTATTAGATGTACTCCGGTAACGGTTGAACTTATCCTCCTTGAGCCATTTCTCAGCTTCAACTGCAGCTTCATATACTCCATATGGACATGGGTACTTGTGAAACCTCAATTGGAAGGCTATATCACGACTCAACCCATTCTTGAATCGAACAGCAGCTTGCTCCTCATCCTCTTCTTCCATATTCAAGGCCATTTGAATTTGAAAGAACTCATGGTAGTATTGATCCACGGTTTGTGAACCCTGCTTCAACTCGTAAAGCCTTTTGAGTTGATCATGCCGATATGAAGCGTTGATATATTTCTCTCTCATTACCCGCTTCAGTTCTTCCCATGTAACATTTACGGCAATGCTGACCTTCTCCTCGATCTCTTCACCATTTCCCACCACACAGATGCATAAGATTCAAATGATGATATAGCATAGGTGGCTTTCTTCAGCTCGGTCATCTCATTGGTGTCAAAAATTCGATCCATTATCACCACCCACTCGATGTACTTGGAAGTATCACTACACCCTTTCAACGTGGGCATATTGATCTTCACATTGTTGAGGTTGAAGTGCTCTCGACCTCCTTGGTAGGGCTCCGGTTGAGCTCCCAAGTTTTCACCATAGGCACCATATTCTCTCCTCGGATTCCCTCATTCGTAACCGAAGTGTGGCCCTCGACCTCGGCCTCTACCTCTAATTACATTCCTTCCTCCAATCATCAATCTCCTGTTCTGATAAGGGAAACCATAACTATAGTCATCATTTCCATCTTTGGCTCCTTCTCCAACTTGAGTTTCATCAGCTTGCTCGAATGGTGGAACATTCCTGATGGGTTTGGGAAGTGGGACATAACTTTGGGGATTTCCCAAGGGTTAGGGAATGCCCAACTCATGCTCCTGTGGAGCTACATCAGTTTTCAGCTCATATCTCTTCACTACCTCCTTAAAAGGGGCAGGAGTTAGAGTAGAACCTCGGCTGGTTCCCTCTCCGGATTCAATTTGGACGATCGGGGTCCTTCTTTCAACATTCTCAAGTCTCAAGGATATTTCTTCCAACTTGGACATGATAATATCCAAGGTCACCTTCGAGGGATCATCTCTTTCGTTAGCCATTATACCTGCAAAACAACAAACGTCATTGAAAACAACCTCTCTCACTCCCTTACCTTTTAGTGGCACTCGGTAGCGCTCAATTTTGGGGGGTGTAGGTGTCCTCGATCACTCAAAGACTTGTTAGCAGTGGCTCGTCTGATTGATCAATGTCCTCTAAGATCCTTCAAGTTCGACAATAGTCACTGTCTCTTCGGAAAGAGTGAAGTAATGTTCAACTCGAAGGAACAGACACTTTTAACTGAGCACGGGGAGTCAAAAGAAATTTTCTACGAAAGGTTGGACTTCGGTCACCCCTCGCACGATTTCCTAAAAGCTCAGATGCGATAGTACGACCTCGAGTAGAAGAGATTACTCAAGAGACCCACTATCGTGAATTTTTTAACACAAAGAAAAGTGATACCCTAGGAGAATCTGCCCTTCGATTCCTCTTCGGAATCCTCTTCGATGACACCAACTCTTGTCCGTACAAGAGTGGTCCCTCCTTGGTACAGATAGGGTTTTACCTTATCCGCTTTCCCTTTTCAAGCCGACACGATTTCACCTGGGGGTTTTCGAATTTAAAACTTTACCCCTTCTTCTTCAATGGAACAGGAACCTTTGCTCCGGTGTACGGACAAATTTTCACTCTGTTCACTGTCCAAGATTTTAACAGAATTCTGGGTTGCTTTCAACTCTGGTTTAACAACAATCGGAGGAATTCAATTCAAAGTCCCTTGAGCTAAGATTCAGCTCCTCGTGTCCGTACACTGTTACGATGGTAAAAATTTTCCGGCGTACGGATGACGGTTTAAATCATTGACTTCTAAATTTTAAGCACAAAACAACCATAAAATACTCAAGAACTACCAGTCTTCATCGACATCATCCAATTCATGCTGGGGTCCGAGTTTCAGTCACCACCAATGTTCAAAACAGTCAAAAATTTCACCACGAAACTCTAGTCGCCAATCGTGTACGACAGGTGCTCGTTGAAATCAGGAAATAATTGTGAATAAGAATTAATGGTTGTTTGATTCAAACACCCAACAAATCAACCCAAATTTTGAATTTTCCTTTTCTACTTTTTTTTTTAAAAAAAATAATAACACTAACAAAAACAATAACACGAAATGGAAAACAAAGAAACGAACGCACGAAATTTAAAGATAACTTTGAACAGGATTTGGGGTTCTAGAAACAAGCCCAAACCGTGCTCCGATACCAAGATGGTGCAAGTCAAATCTGAAGACAAGCTTAGCAACCGATTCAACAGAGGAAAACGAGATAGAAGTTTAACTCAATTTACTTGCTTGAATGGCACCAAGGAACTGGTCTTGGTACGATTCAAGTAGAAGGAAAGAGCACCTAAACTATGCAACAATCCTCAAGAGAACATTGCCTCTTGCAAACTGAATGATCAAAGAGGAAATGTTCAATCGGAGTTACCGAAAGCCACAAGTCCAAAAAGCCCACACTGGGGTTTTGCTCACATCGGAGACAAGGAAATACTCTTGGCAATTTCATTCATTCATCAATATCCAAAAACTAGCTACTTACAATGGAATGGAACAAGGTTTATATAGGAAATACTAAGGGTAAACTAGTAAAATGGTCACAGGTGACCAATAAAAACAAGCCACGCAGGGCTGTACTAAAGTGTGTTCGGCAGCCTTTACTTCGGTGCTCGGTTGCTTGCTCGATCACACTTGGATGAGTGTTCGGCAGTCTTGACTTCAGTACTTGGTTGCTTGCTCGAACGCATTTGTCATCGGGTGCTCACTTGACTTCGAACACAATTTATTGTGTTCGGTTCTGTGCTGCTCGGTGCCAAGAGTTAGTGTTCGGTCACTTTGTCCTCGGGCTCAAATTTGAATATGTGGCCTTCGGATTTAGCATTTTGCGATTCCTCCACCGAACACATACTGCCTCCCGGCCAAGCCAACTGAATGTGTATGTCATGGAGCAATTTGGCTTGGCTTCGTGTCATTGGCCTCGGTCGATCTATTATTGACTTCGGTGGATTGTCGAGCACTTGATCAGCACTTTGGGATGCATCACATGTGCAGCTTATGCTGAGACAGGTGCAGGATGGACTGGATTGTTCACATCACAATGCCATACAAGTCAAATTTTTCCGATAGAAATGCATAATTATCATTAGTTAGGGTCTCACATCCTTTATCCATTAAGTATTCTGTCAAGGTGTTTTGGTAGTTAAAGTCATAGCCATCAGATCTGGCCACCTCTACCATTGTTTTCAGCATTTTAGCTCTTTGATTTACTTTGATCCCTTCCATGAGGCACTCAATCATAACTGCCTTTTTTAAACTGATCAGATGCTCTTTCTTGGTTGGCAAGATCCTGGAACTGATGATAGAATACCACTCTTTGGCCTCAAAGTTTAAGTCTGGCCAAGTGATTTTCACTCCTGCTCTTCTCCACTCAAGGTATTTATCTCTTCCAATGATTGGAACTAGCTATTCTCTTTGTGCTTCCTCGCTTAGTGCTTGCTTTGCCATGTGCTCCGTAGGACTGAAGTTGGGAAGTCCCAAATGTTCATTTGAGGCTCTTATAGAGATTTTAACCCCAATGTTCCTACAAACCACTCTTCCTTCTTGCTATGTTCTTTCCCCCAGCTCACCATATAATCCAGGATCATATCAGTGGCAGCATCACTTAGGTTGCTTGTGAATATCTTGGCTCATCCACTATTTAGGAATTTTTGATAGAACCTAGGGTTGAACCTCTTAAGCATGTTTGTGCCTATCACCCTCTCACAAATTAGTAGTTTTTCAGATTCATCTTCAACTTTCTCCATAGAATCATCCTTAGAGGAGGTAATAGAAACAGAAGGAGGAGACTCTTCTCTTTTTCTTTTCTGTGATCCATTTCTTTCTTTTGGAGGAATTGTTACTGAAAAATAACTCAAGATTATGGTTAGTTGGGAACTGTAAGTGCATAGCTGAACTGAGCCTTCTAATCCTTATCATGATGTTAAGAAAAAGATTAGAAGGGCAGGGCCAGGGCATAAGGGCGGCCACCTCTTGGTCCAACACTTAGAAAAAATTTCAGTAATGTGACAAAGGACGGTCATCACTGTAAGGGCGTTGACAAAGGGCGCCCAAACTTCAGAGAGTGGGCATTTCCATAGAATATTTTTCAGATTTTCTAAAAAGTGCGGCCGCCTAAACAAAGGGCGGCCTCCTTTTACCAAGGGGAGATGAACTCTGCAAGGCCGACCTCAAATGGCGCCCAAAGTCCAGAAGGATTGCATTTTCATACTTAGCCAAACCTTTGAAAAGTTCAGTGGGGCGGCCGCCCAAGCAAGGGGTGGGCTCCAAATGCAACACCCTTCAGTTCATTAACAAAATAGGCCGCCAACTCTGCAAGGGCGCTCACAAAAGGCGCCTAAAGTTCAGAGAGTTGCTATTTCAATACTTAGAACAAAATTTAGTTTAGGAAAAGGGAGGCAGCCTTCAGAAGGACCCCGCCTATTCTAAGGCACAACTCTCTCTTGAGAGGTGGTCAGGTGAGGCAATTTAGGCGGCTGCACAAATAAGGTGCGGCCTCCGTCTCACCATCATCATGAATTGTAGAACCTTATGATTGGGCTACCGCCTAACAAAGGGGTGGCCGCACTTTCTTGAACCTTCAATAGTTCAAGACACGGACTAGGAAGAGAGGGCGTTCGCCCAATAAAGGGCGAGAGCCCTTTCTTCATCGGCAACAGATGCAACGATGCAATTCCCTAAATTTTAACATAAAAGCACAACAAGGTTCATGACTACCCACTTTGTTTCTCTCTCATGGCCAAAAACACTCTCAATCGTTCAAGAACAAGGGTCAACAATCAGGTTCGTACACCCTTTCCCAAACTATCCTAAGTCATGCTTTTGCATTTTTTAAGTTTAAAATATATTCTAAATCCTACTCCTAAAATTTTAAATCTATTCTATGAATTTAAAAAGCAAGAATAAAATGAAAGGCTTACCAGATGGGTTATGCATTTAGGATGATGAAGTGGTATTTTGTTGAGTGAGTGGGGGTGGTAGTTTCTGTTAGCCTAAAAAATTTGGATGGAGCTAGCCGGTGATTAGGGTTTTAGAAGTCATAATAGTGGAAGAGGAAAAGAGGCGCCCAAGGGTTTCTTTTATACCCCTGATGGGCCAGTTACCTTTTTAAGTAGGGTGCCTATCTTTTACAAGGGTGGTCGCCCATTGCACTGACTTGTAGTCATGCTCTATTTGAGAAAGGGCGATCGCCTATTAATTTTTGCCTATCCTCTTGAGGACATTGGGTGGCCAACACTGCAGGGGCGCTCAGAAAGGAAGCTCAAACTTCAAAGAGGTCCAAATTCGACACTTAGCCAAATTTTTTAGGCGACAGAAGAAGGGGCGACCGTCGCACTAAGGGGCGGCCTCCGTGTCAAAAAGGGCCCCCAACCCTGCAAGGGCGTTCAAAAAGGGCAAAAAGAGTCCAGAGAGCCTCACATTCGACACTTAGAAAAAATTTTGGTCATTTTGAAATGGGCGGTCACCCGTTTTGAGAGGTGACTGCATGCTCTTGGCTCTCAAAAAACTTCTTTTTTCTAGGTTACCATCACTCACCAAAGGGCGGCCGCCCATGCAAGGGGCAGCCTCTCTGTTACCTGTAAGATCAGATTCTACACTTTCCCAATCCAGCTGTAACTTATCTTTGACACCTACAAAACAGCAACTAGTTAGCTAAAAACTTTAGGTTGCCTCCCAAGAAACGACTTAGTTAACATCGTGGCACGACGTCGACCAATTAGCTCAAGGATCAATCAAGAATATCAAGGCCACCATCTCGGTGCCTTCTATGACTCCCAAGTAATGTTTCGTCCGGTGCCCATTCACTCTAAGACTCTTACCATCATCACCTTCCAAATCAAAGGCACCATATATAGAAACACCAACAATCTTGAACAGGCCACTCTACTTTAACTTCAACTTTCCCAAAAACAATTGGAGACAGGAATTACACAACAACACAAGATCTCCCACCTTGAATTCCCGATTCCATAACTTCTTATCATGCACGATCTTCATCCTCTCCTTGTACAACAAGGCATTTTAATATGCATTGAACTTCATTTCATCAAGCTCATTCAATACATCCATTCTAAACTTCGATGCTAACTCTCAATCCAAATTCAACTTTTTCAATGCCCATTACGCCTTATACTCAAGCTCGATTGGGAGATGACAAGCCTTACCAAATACCAATCGGTAGGGAGACATACCTATTGGAGTCTTTAAGCCGTCCTATAAGCCCAAAGTGCATCACTCAATTTCATGGCCCAATCTTTTTTGTTTTCCTTCACGGTCTTTGCCAAGATTTGCTTGATTTCCCGGTTAGACACTTCAACTTGTCCACTAGTTTGTGGATGATAAGGAGTTGCGACTTTGTGCTTGACACCATATTTCTCAAGAAGTGAGTCAAATGCCTTGTTGCAAAAATGAGAGCCACCATCACTAATTATGGCTCTAGGAGTGCCAAATCGAGTGAAAATGCTCTTTTTCAAGAACGTCGTGACACTTCTTGCTTCACTGTTTGGTAGATTCACCGCTTCCACTGACTTGGATACATAGTCAATGGCCACTAATATGTATTTCATTCCACCAGAGCTTACAAATGGACTCATGAAATCAATACCCCACACATCAAATAACTCTACCTCCATGATAAGATTTTGAGGCATTTCATATTTCCTAGACGCACCCCCTGCTCTTTGGCATCTTTCACGAACGTATGGACATCTTTATAGATGATAGGCCAATGGAATCCAAACTCCAAGATCTTTGGGCGTTATGCCACTATGATGCCCACCATATGATGAAGAATGACATCCATTTATAATCTCCCATTGCTCAACATCCGAAGCACATCTTCGAATCATCCCATCCGCACAAATTCTAATTAAGTAAGGTTCATTCAAATAGTAATGATGAGCATCATTCATGAGCTTCTTCCTTTGATTGTACGAATAGTCGTCGGGAAAATCTTCACAAACCACAAAATTGGCAATCTCCACATGCCATGGTTTTTTCTCCAAAGCTACCGCAAGTACCCTTTCATCAGGGAAACAATCATTAATTTCAGCATCTTCACGAGGTCTCCCCCCTTCTTCCAATCTTGACAAGTTGTCCGCCACTTGATTCTCAGTACCTTTTCTCTCCTTCACCTCAACATCAAAATCTTGAAGCAATAGTATCAACCGAATCAAGCGGGATTTGGAGTCCTTCTTGCTCATCAAGTAGCAAATAGCTGAGTGGTCGGTATGAACAACCATCTTGGACCCTATCAAATAAGCTCGAAAATTTTCAAATGCAAACACCACCGCTAAAGCTCTTTCTCGGTGATCGTGTAGTTCAATTGGGCACCATTCATGATTTTACTAGCATAGTAAATAGGATAAAAGATCTTTTCAATCCTTCGACCCAACACGGCACCAAGAGCCACATCACTTGCTGTATGGGCCTAAATCGTTTTTAGGTACACAAATCGAATTTGGATTCGAATATAAGCAAATCTTTGTATCAAAGCAGTAAACGATGCACGAAATAGATGAAAAATGCGTAAAATAACTTGCTTTCAATATATGGATATTCAGTACAAATTTGGGCAGAGTTTCGGTATATATTTCTGGATGCCTATTACATGAAATGAACTGCTATTTATAGATATAAGCCTCTGCCCATGATCTCCACTATCTATTGCCATGTTGTCCCACGATCTTGAGGTGTAGTGGCTGAGTTAGTGGGGTGAAGTAGTGGGCTGCAAAGCCGGACGAACCGAGGAGGATCCACCGAGGTGAGAGTTTGTGACCTCGGTGGCTTGGCCCCGTTGCTTGACCGAGGCGATGGTTACCGAAGCTCAGCTCATGGCTCGCCTTCGGTAACGCATCTTCGGTTCCAAGGCTTCGGCGACTCGCTCAACCGCTTCGGCGGTTGCTTAGTCGCGACGTGTTCGGTCGTTGGGATTTGAGTGACCGGGGCAAATCGCCGTGGGTCGATTTTTACCCAATACAGATAGTCCCCCCACTCCTCGATTGCCTACCGAGGAGACCGAGGAGTGGAATGAAGTTTGGCGGGAGAGAGACGTGGCTAGATCTTACCCAAGCGTTTTAAAAAGTTGTCAACGGTTCGTGTCCCATCAAGTCACTTCTCGTGGACACGTGGCATTCGTCCGTTGGACCCTTGAACTTCCACACCGAAGTTCTCGCTTCTCCCAACGTTACAATGATGACTGTGACATCATCGCCTCTTAATCTTCCATACCTATAAAATGGGCACTTTGTTGAGCACTTTCTTCACTTCTTCTTGAACACTCAACAGTGCAAAAGAAAAAACTCCATATCTCCTCCAAAATCTTTCCAAGTTTCCGATCAATCAGTGAAATTCTAGCCTTTAACTCCACCACCATGTCTGCAACAACTTCTAGGCAGGATTCTAGCGATTCTGGCGAGAGGGCCAGAGCTGATCAACTTGCTACTATCACCGCTAGCGGTGGATTTGTTGCCTCCGTGCCACCGCTTCAGATGGTAGAGGCGGAGGGCGGTGAGGAGGTGACCTCCGACGTCGGCGCCGCTGCGCGACGGATGCAAAGGGTTAGGCATGAAATAGCCGCTGGGGATGACGATGTCAACTTAGAAGAAGAAGAGACTGTACACGGGGAAGAAGGCGCCGAGGGCGACAACGCCGCGGGCGGTGGAGAGAGAGGGACTGCTACCGAAGGGGGATCTTCGGGCTCTATAATTCCCCTCGAGCAGGAACTCGAACCACATCAAATAATCCCTTCCCACTTCGACAATTCCAAGGATTTGAAATTGCAAACTCAGACGGCTGAGCAGTAAGGGAAGCACAGGAACGTCCCCGTGAACACTACCCCAACCCTCATTACTCAGGCTCACACTGAGCGGGTTCGGAGGGAGTGCCGATTTGAGCCCGAGGTCAAGGTCGTTATCCCCGATCCGACAAGTAGGGTATGCCACAATATCGAGGGTATGTCTTTTGCTTACACTTACCCATTCACCATCGGTTTCACTCTTCCCGTTCACAAAGTCATCGATGATTTTTGCCGGGCTTATAATTTGTGTCTGGCCCAACTTGGCCCCGGTGTCTGGAGAGTCGTCCAATGCATGGATTGGCTAAGCAAAAAGGCGAAGGTGGACTTCACTTTTCAACATCTTATTTCCCTTTACTACCCTTATTTCCACAAAGCCGGGGTGGTGGCGCTCAACAACCGAGGCAAATTTGCTCTCCTCTACAAGAGTGAGGATCACGGAGACCGAGGCTGGAGTGAGCGGTTTATCTTGCTGGAGACCAAGGTCTTATCTGCCGAGCCCAATTTCCCCGAGCGGTGGAACAACACGCGTAAGTGCACTGCCTTCCATGTTGTACTCCTCGGTAGTTTGTCCATACTTTATTGATTTTGTTCCTTTGTTATTTTTTTAGCCAACAAGGTAGACATCGTGCCCCCGGCAGGTCTGACAGCATGGGTTAAGGCGATGACTGGGGCTCGTGTCCGCCCCGAGAGGACGTGGATGAATATGGCTGCCGAATTTGGTTGGCAGTGCAAAAGGCACGGTGAGTTTTGATAGTGTTTTGATAGTGGGTAACCTTGGGATTTTTCTGACTTTCTTTCCCTCGGTGTCAGGTTTTCCAAATCGTGCCGCTAACACCAAGAAGAGTAAGAAGAAGAAGAAGGAAGAGAAGAAGAAAGATGATGAAGAGACTGAGTCTGACGATGATCTGGCTGCGGTAGCCGGGGAGTACAAAGGATTGAAGGCTTCCAAGTCTTCTAAAACTTCCAAGGGAGCCCCCGATCAAGGGACTTCCAAAGGTAACTTTTGTCCTCGGCTCACGTTGTTAAGTATCGTTCTCTTTCCGTTCCAACGTTTTTTGGTTTCTCCTTCGTTTGTAGGCGTGAAGCGGAAGAGGGCTACGTCGAAGAAGTCGTCCCGCTCGGTGACTCCTCGCACCGAGGCGGAGATTCCTCCCCAGCCCGAAGCTGTTGCCGAAAAGCATCGAGGATTGGTGGATGAGCCCGAGGATGATGCAGCCGCCGAGGCTTGGGCTCGAGGAGACGTTGACGTCATTGATCTCGAAGGTCAAGAACTTGAGCCTGATGCAGCTGCGGAAAAAGCCAAGGGCAAGGCTAAAGTCACCGAAGCTGGATCTACTGCATTCGCCGGAGAGGCTGGCACCGGGTCAGTAAGAGCGCACTCCGAACCTGCAAGAATTTCTTCCTCGGTGGGGGCTTACCGGAAACTCGAGGTGCCAGTCTCTTCGAATTTGCTAGGCTGCAGCCCCGAGGATCTTTTTAGCCTCACACCTTTGCTGGGGCCGACCGAGGACAAGCTTATGCAAGAGTTTACCCCGGGCCAGCTATATAGCACCATGGCCTCCAACGCAGTGAGGGTAAGTCACCAATCTTGAAACCATAGAATTTTATATCTTTACCTTCGGGCTATTTCTAACCTCGGTAAATTTGACTTTTGCTCAGAGCTTTATCCTTTCACTGAAGGCGATCGAAGTTGAGTCCTCGAGGACTGCCGAGGTTCGACGCGTATCTCGCCTATGGGATCAGCAAAGGGACAAATTCAAAGCCCAAATTGCTTCGCTGAAAGCTAATTTATCCAAGTCTCAGGCTGATCTACGCGAAGCTGAGGCGAATTCCGAGGCCAAGATCAAGGTCCTGAGTGACGATTTTCAAGCTGAACGCTCGAAGTTGGCTGAAGAAGTTGCGAGGTTGGACGGTGAGTTGTCACGAACCAAAAACGAGGCTGTGAATTTGGCTAAGAAGCACCAGGAGCAGCTGAAAGACCACTTGCTTCATATCAAGAAGCTTGAGGGCGAAGCTCTCAAACTTTCAGCTAAGGATGCCCAGATTGCGGCCCTGAAGGATGAAATTGCCGATCGAAAAGATAGGGCTGCGCTTAAGTTGAAAAGGGCCGAACTGGATAAGCGATGGGCCATTATCAAGTCTCGGCTAAGGCTGCTCAAGCGATGTCGCGCCGGGGAGATTGATCTGGATGAAGAGATTGCCAAAGCCGAGGTGAAGGCGGCCGAAGCTCAAGCTATCATCGATGAACTTCCTTCAAGTGAGGCCTCGAGCGGCGGTGAGGAGGAAGAGGAGGAAGAAGATGCCGAAGGGGGCTCCGAGGATGGAGGTGATTCTCCCGAGGCATAAATCGCATAAATCGCTTATAGCATTTCTTTGTAAGCCTTCGGGCTCTTAAGTTTGGACTTTTCGACCTTCGGGTCATTTTTGTATGTAAATGTTTAGCCTTCGGGCCTTTAATGAAAGTTTTTGCATCTTTACTTCGTGTGATGGTTCTTTACATATACCGAACACTTTGATATAAAGTTTAAATACTTGCTTGCAAGACTTGAACAGAATTTGACCGATGCAAACTTTGGACGACGTCTCGCCCTCGAGTCGATGCATTGCGCGGCTTTAAAATGCAAAATTCATACAGATAAAATGAACGTAAGCGAAGTTAAGATGAGTGTAAGCGATGGCATTTTATTGATATCAGCGAGCCAAAGGCTATGTACAAAGAACCAAGTCGAAGCGGACCTTGGGTGGAAAAGGTACAAAACCTTCAATGAAAATACGAAAATGCCGCTATCGGGCTAAGTACAATGCACTAAATCTAATCCTCGGGCATCAGTCCCCGGTTCTCGGATAGATAAGCCTCTGTTGGGAGGCTCGATGTCGACCTCGCTATCAACCCTTCTCACTCCCCCCCCCCCCAGTGTTCGGCTGTGAATCTTGATGAAGATCCGAGCACTGGAATCGGTTCGGTTCGCTTCCTAAAAAGGTTAAGCAGCAGATGGAACGAGGAGTAAGTTAGTACATTGTTTTTCAATGCCATGGGAGCGCTGTTCGGCTCGGGGCTGCTTAAATTAAAAAAGAATCGAAATATATTTACCTCGGCTAAAAGTAATATCGCTTCAGGTGGGAGACATTCCAATTCAGAGGTTCGGGTTTGCCTTGTAGAGATTCAATTTGATAAGAGCCTTTTCCAACGATTGCTTTGACCCTGTAAGGTCCTTCCCAATTTGCAATGAGTTTCCCCCCGTTGTCCTCCTTCGTTGATTGATTCACAGTTTTCAACACGTAATCTCCCACCTTGAAGTCCCTAAATTTAGCTTTCCTGTTGAGGTAAGCCTCGATCGGTCTTTTTTGGGCAGCAAGCCGAACCAAAGCTAATTCCCTCTTTTCTTCGAGCAAATCTAGCTCAATGCGCATCGCCTCTTGGTTGGCGTCTTCGGTTGTATGAGCATACCGAAGGCTTGGTTCGCCCACTTCTACCGGGATGAGAGAATCCATGCCATAGGCTAATAAAAAAGGGGTCTCACCGGTGCTGTTCTTCTCCGTTGTACGCATGGCCCATAGCACTCCATGCAGCTCCTCGGGCCAAGGGCCTTTCTTCTCATCAAGTCGTTTCTTCAAATTTTCAATTATGATCCTATTTGAAGACTCAGCTTGGCCATTAGCACTTGGGTGATATGGAGTCGAGGCTATCCTTTTGATTCCCCACTGTTTAAAAAAGTCAGTGATAGCAGCCCCCATGAATTGTTTGCCACTGTCACAAGCGATCTCTTTTGGGACGCCGAACCTATAGATGATATTCTTTCTAATGAAGTCGATTACTTGCTTTTGCTTCACTTCGGTGAGAGCTGCCGCTTCCACCCATTTTGTAAAGTAATCGGTCAGCACTAAGATGAACCGAACACCACCTTTTCCTTTGGGCAATGGTCCCACGACATCCATTCCCCATTTCATGAAGGGCCACGGTGATACCACCGAGTGAAGAGGCTCGGCCTGTTGGTGAATCATTGGTCCGTGGCGTTGGCACTTATCGCATTTTTGCACGAAGGCTTTCACATCGGCACTTATTGTGGGCCAATAATACCCAGCTCTTAGCAATTTACGCACTAGGGATTTTCCCCCCGAATGGTTGCCACACTCGCCTTCGTGCACTTCGGCCATCACATTTTGGTTTTTTTCTTTTTTTGTAGGATCTAATACCTGAAACCAAGAAGAATTCATCAATCTTCCATATGGATTGGTCACTTTTGGATTCAAAGACAAAATTTTAAGTAAGTTAAATTAAGCAAAATGCTCATGCATCATGGAGCATAGTAGAAAATGTGTTGCTGGTTCAGGAGCTCATTACAGATATCAATAAAAGAGGTACCAAGGGTGCCAATGTGGCGATGAAGTTGGATATGGAAAAAGCATAATATAGGCTTTCATGGCTATTTTTAACAAAGGTGTACGGGGGATGGGTTTTTGTGAAGGAATAATTGACATGATCTTCATATTACTCTCAAATAATTGGTATTCAGTTTTGTTAAATGGGATGGGCAAGCATATGGGTTTTTCAAGTCATCACGAAGTGTTAAGTAGGGTGAACCTTTGTCACCGACTTTGTTTATATGGGTTGCGAAGGTATTTTGAAGAAATATGAATGCTCTTTCTACAAATCCGAAGTTTGTTTCATATAGCATGCCTAAGTGGAGTCCTCCTATTAATCACTTGGCATATGCAGATGATACTACTATTTTTGCAAATGCAATTTTTTACACTTTAACGGAGATAATGAAGGTTATTTATGATTATAAGAAAGCTTCGGGTCAAAGGGTGAACAAAGCTAAAAGTGCCTTATATTTCCATGACGAAGTCAGGAGTGATTTGATTGTGACTGTTGAGGTGGCAATGTCTATTAACAAGAAATCTTTTCCTTTTACATACCTTGGGTGCCCCATTTTCTACAAGAGGAGAAAGATGGAGTATTACAACAATATGATTGTAAAAGTTGAAAACAAGTTACGAGGATGGCAAAGTAAGTTGTTATCATTTGGTGGTAGGACTATTCTCATTAATCATGTGCTTTCAAGTATGCATATTCACCTTATTTCAGCAGTAAATGTTCCTCCATGTGTTATCAATTATTTGCATAGATTATTTGCTAAATTATTTTGAAATAATGCTGATGATAAGAGGGTGTGACAATGGGCGTCCTGGAAGACATTATGTCTTCCTTAAAATGAGGGAGGCATAGGTTTTTGGTCCTTGCATGACGTATCTAATGCTCTTTTTGCTAAGATTTAGTGGAATTTTAGGACCAAACATTCATTGTGGAAGACGTTCATGGAGACGAAATATTGCAAAAAATTATATCCAGGGGTGGTCAAAGGTGAGAGCGGTTCTCATGTTTGGAGAAAATATTATTCTGTGCAGGAAAATGGTGGAGCATGAAATATGGTGGCAACTTAAGATGGGAAATACACATTTTTGGTATGACAATTGGACGGGGTTGGGTGCTTTATACTTTGTTAGGCCCCCCGATTTTTAATGTGATGAAACTATTGTGTCTATTTCAGACATGGTGGTGGATGGAGTCTGGAATGTTGTTAGGATTTGTCATTGTCTTCCTAGGGAGTTGGCTGATCATACAGTTGATAATATAAATCCAAGTGCCGAAGATCAACTTGACAAGTTGGTGGAAGCTTGAATCAAATGGGAAGAAGTTTTCAGTTAAGTCGGCATGGTATTATGTTAGGTATCATGTAAAACCAAATGGTATTAGCAAGTTTATATGTGTTAAGGGTGTTCCATTTAAAATCACTTTTTTGTTGTGGAGAATGTATAAGAGGAAATTACCTGTTGTTGATGTTATTTAAAGAATGGGCTTTCAAAGGGCTTTTAGGTGTTGGTGTTGCTCAAGTCCACAGGAAGAAACTTTGTCTCATGTGTTCCTTCACTCTCCAGATGCGTATCACACTTGGAAATATTTTTGTGCACTTGCTGGCTTTAGTATTGAAGGTCTGACTCTTCATCAGGTGATCTCTTTGTGGTGGAATCATCATGTAGAAGTTGCAACCGTATTATTATGCTTTACCTGGAATAATTTTGTGGGAATTGTGGAAATGAAGACAACACATGCAGACATGGTGGTAAGATCTCCTTGAATAGGGTGAAGTATCGAATTATGCATATGATTTGGATGCTTATTAGATTGAGAAAGCCTTCATTACAAAATCTGCCACATAAGTGGCTTGATTTTCATGATCTCTTCGCCAAATATGCACCAAAATTGTAAGTTTTAAGGTGTTGTGGTAATTTCCTCTAATGGGTTGAGTGAAATGCAATAGTGATGGTACTAGTAGAGGAAATCTGGGCAGAAGCTCTTATGCTTTTTTATGTAAGGGATGCAGCAGGCGATCTAGTAGTTGCACGAGTAAGTGAGATAATGAGTGCACAGATACGGAGCTGAAGCATATGCTATACTTCAGGCGTTGAGGTTTTGTATCCAATCTTATATTTCTCAAGTTTTGGTACAAATGGATTCATTATTTCATAAAAATGTTCTTGAGGGAGTATGGGAATCTTCATGGAATATTATTGAATTGGTGGATGAAATTAATAATTTGAGGACTAGGTGCAATGTTGTTATGTCTCATATAATGAGAGAGGGCAATCAAGTAGCCAATCATCTTGCAAATTATGAGGGAGGACAATCAAGTAGCCAATCATCTTGCAAATTATGCTTTAGATCATCATGAAGTGATGGTGGAAACCTTTGAGGAGTTGGATGTGAAAGCAAAGCACATCATTAATATTGACAAGCTATTGGTGCCATATTTGAGAGTGAGACCATTCAAAAGAAATGTTTGAGTATGTGAGGATTCAATTTGTTAGGTGGACTTGGAGGGTCTGCATGTTGTGGGATTTTCACAATAGGGATTACTGGAACGAGAAAGAGAAGGCTCATTGGGTGAAATTTATTCCATCGTTACCGAATCTGTGCGGAGGAGATAATGGTGAATTTTTTATTCACATGTGTGTTCATTTTGCAAGTTTTAATTTCATATTTGTGGGAGCATATTTTAATCTGTTGGGATTATGGTACATACTAGAAACGAAAGGATCACATGGAGTTTTTGCAAGGAAATTTTCAAGAACAAACAAATCTTTAGGCAATTACAAGGAGATCAATCTTTTTGGCAACATGAAGATACAAGGATTCAAAGTAATATAGTGGGAGGAGCGGAATTGTGGACGAGGAGCAGCAGCTGCTGATGTTTGAAATTTTATGCCTATATTTCCTTAATATTTCCTCACGTTTGAGTACTTTATTCGCCCGTTATCTAGTTGACAAATGTGATTTTGCACTGATTTTGTGTCTTGTGACTTGTAGGATGTTGTGAGGTGCAATTGGAGCTTTGAAGAGCATAATCGAGCAAGAAAAGATTGAATTTTGATTGAGGATTGGATCGAGCATGCGAAGGCACGGAACGAAGCAAGTTGTGAACGACGAAAGCAGGCAAATTGGCCTGGCGCTATAGGTGGCGCGGGGGCTCCCACTATAGTGCCCAGTTGGGGCGTGGGGCATGGCCGTTACGTGCAAGATTCGACGTCCTCTGCTTAGTTCCACGCGGTTTGAGGCGCGGGTCGCCAGCTATAGCACCCCTGGAGCGGTTTTGGAAGTCCTATTTCGTCTAGGCTTAGGCGTAACTAATTGCTGGGCTTTCGTAAACATTATAAATACTCTTTTACTTAGTTTTTGAGAGAACTTCAGACTTTGGAGCAATTTTTGAGCACCATATTTCATTGAACAAGGGTTTAATTCCTATTCTTTCATCTATTAATTATTTCATTATTATTTCATCAAATCATTGTCTTGTGATTATGGGTATGCGTGGCTAAATCTTTCGTTCTACTATTAGAGTGTTTCATGAAGGTTGATGTTTGAAGATTGAATTCCACATATTGAATCCCATAACGGATTATTTATTCTTTCTTGATTTCACCTGTTTAATTATTAGGGCCCGATAATTAGGCATCATCTATGGTTCTTAGATTGAACTCGAAAGAGGGAATTTATAAACACAATAAGGAAGAGTAGGGCTAGATTGTGAACCTGGGCATCGGGGAACCAATTTGTGAGTAGGATAGACATATACTTGCTCACCTAGCTTAACTAATCACAGAATTTGTTAATGCGTGCACGTGATTCAACCCATAGACATATAGCGATTGGAGTAGCCTGCATAGACCGTGAAGAATCGAAAGGTTTTCACGGGTACATTTAACATGTTAGTTAGTAATCCGGGATTCGAGGAATGGAATCAATTGGAAAACTCAACTGGGTTGGTCGTAGCTTTGACCCTGGACCGTCTCATTAATATTATTTACAACCAAAGTTTGCCCCATTGTTTGACTGAATTTGCACCATTTAAATTACTTTTCTTTAGTTGATAATATTCTCCCTATTGGAAAAGATCCCTGAATAGTTGTTAAGAAATTGTTTGTTAGGAGTCCAGTCTGAATAGTCCTCGTGGGAACGATACTCTACTTATCACTTTATTACTTGTCGACCGCGTATACTTGCGTGTGCTTGGGAGCAACAGCTGCACAGGCCATAGTCAAAGCGTCGCTTTGGATTTCACCCGCTGAAGGTCTAGGCAACTTTGCACATTTCGCTGAGGAATGTTGTTTGAGGGGCGATGCCTTTCAGGCAGCCTTGCCAAAATAGTAGAGCCCATTTGTGCAGCGGTGATCTTCCGGAGTCATACATCATAACGCCTCAACATGCTGGAGGTGATGGAGATGGCGATGCTTCTTCTACAACGCTGAATTTTCTAGAGCTACAAATTGCACATTGATGTTGGAGGATCTACAACAAAGCCAATAGTTTCAAGTGAGGTTTAATAGTTCAACTAGCACGTTGGTGCGTCAAGTTAAGAGGACACAACAACTATGGGATAGCTTAGCTTCAGCGAATTGGATAAAAACATTAGGCGGAGCAGTATCAGCTTTCATTCACATGGCGAGTTTGCATTTTGTAATTGTTTGGTCAAGATCTAATGTAACATGGGCATATATAGTACATTTTTACCAGTTGGTTTCCATTTCAGTGAGGCAGCTGCAACAGTTTCGTGCCAAGCTATTGGTAGCAAACAATTTCAACATTAGCTTTTGGATCATATTTAGGTTTTGCAGGCGAAAAACAAGTATGATGAGCATCCTTGAGGATGATCTTTTGAACCAACAGCGAGAGGGAACAAAGAGCAACAATGGTATTCTCTCACCTGACAAGAAAAAACAACACAAGATGAAGAGGAAAGCAATCAATATTGTTCACTTGGTTACATGGACATTAAATCATTTATTTCTAAGTCTAGCTAGTAATAATCATATTATGAAAGCACACGTTTGAAGTGTTACATTTATCTCAATTGGTGGTAAAAGCACTTGAAGTTCATTCCAGTGAAGTAGGTGTAATACTTAGACGTGTAGCTATTAGTCGTCTAGCTAGACATCATTTAATTTTTGCAAGTTCTTATTTTTTAACATTGCAAAGACAATTTGTTTGTTTATATTATTAATAAAATTGGTTGCTAAGCACCATGCCTGGTTGACTCTTTGATTTAAAAAAACACACCGATAATTGTCAACAACACCAATCAAATTAAATTGAATAGAATTGCATTAAAGATAATTCAATTCCTATAATGTCTTGTAGCATGTGGGCAAGTGGTTCACTTTTGGGCATATATTTTTGCAAACGAAACACTTATTCTTCATCTTCTTGGATATAAACACTTTACCAGGTGAAGAAGGAATATGATTAATCTTCCGCCTTCGCTTTTTGGCATCTTTGGGGGGTGGCAGAATTTTTCTCTCAAGTAACTCTTTCGGCACAATCCAGTCTTCTTCTAAAGCCACTGGATATATTTTTTCTGTATATGAAACCGTGTAGGTTTGTATCTTATAATAATGGGAAGAGTACGCATAATGCTCATGTTATACTCAGCACTAAACTTGACCCTCAACGATGTCATTGCATGTTGATCACGCCCAACTACGCCCTATAAAAAGGGACTAAGCGGTCATAGAAAATATAGCTCGGTACTTAAAGTCCTGAGGTCGAATCCCACAGAGAACACTCGAAATCTAGTTGCTAATCAAACCAATTTATCTATCCAATTAACTTCGAGGTTTTGTAGGCAAACCCGTGTCAAATATATAGCAGATTTGGGCGCTCTAGCCAATCGAAGAGGCAGCAAAATAGGAACTTTCGATCAGGGAGAGCTCAACAAGGTCGAGACCTTGAGATCTTCTAAAGGGCAGGGAGAGACTTCAGAAAGGGAAAGCACACCTAGAAGCCATCATTAAGGAAAACAAGGCAATAGCTTCGGTTAAAGCAAATCCCAAAATAGCATAACCAAATAATTGTTTTGCCAATGAATGATTTCTCGCAACAGAATTAAGGAACTGAAAACATTTCCAATACCGGCAGCAGCTCCCGCTGAAGCAATTGTAGCAGCTCCTGCGCCGTCAGATCTCTTTTAGTAATAAAGAAATGTTTGAGGCGATGAGCATCTATTTGAGTCGATCATTTCCAAGATCTAATTCCAGTTTTTTTATTTGTATAATGGTTTCAATGTAACAAAAGTAAATAGCAAAGTATTAAGAAATAAATTAATCAGGATTTAGAAGCCTAGGATTGATCTACCCAACTCCTACCTATGTGTTAGAATAATGTTTTAACAAATTTAACTTGGTTCTTCCTATCGTAACACTTGCTCCAAATTCACAACTATTCACTCCCAATGAATAGTTGTAACTTTAACTAACCAATTTCCCAATTTATTAATGAAGATACATAGGACTACTAGTATAGTTCACAATCAGAGTCAATGGTCACAAATCACTTTATTGATAACCTAAGTAATACCTTGGTTTTAGGTTGAAATATTGCTAAGTGTTTAGTCCAAACCTATGAATCTATCTCTAGACACACAAGAATAATGGGAACAATCAATTGGGGGCCCTTCCAGTCAATAGCAATCAACATATAAATACTTAGATAGGAAGGATTCACAAGTTTCATTCATTAAAACAAATATTCATAGCATATAAGTATTGGAGTGGTTCAATCAACCCTAGAATGGGTGAATTAGCCACTCATATTCATGATAATCATGTCAATGTAATTCATAAATAATTAAATTACAAAAAGGAAGAAAGAATTTAGGAAAAACTCTTGTGTTCTTGAAGTCTCCAAAGCTCTAGCCTCCTTTTTGCTACTTTCCCAGTGTAAAATTTATAAGGGAGGCAAGAGAAGCTTTAATACCCTGTAGGAAACTAAGCAAAAGTACCAAAAAGTCTTATTAGTTTCGCCCACAAATTTCTGCAGGCGTGCCACGCAAACTCAATTTCTTCAGGCAATTCAGCTCGCATGGTGCTCGTGGCCAGCAAAGACTCTATTTCTTTCCGAATCACTCGCGTGGTACACGAATCACTTGAAATCTTTAATATCTTTACTTTTAACTCCAAAACTTGTACTTTCTTGCTCAATTCACCATGTTCAATTCCTACAATACCAAACAACTCAATTAGTATCAAATCTTGATAGTTTTGCATATAAACTCTTAAATTTACTATTAGAACATGATAAAAAAAAAACCATCCAAATATAGGTAATATAGCCAAACATCACCACCCCACACTTGGATTTTCGCTCGTCCTCGAGCAACTTATACCTTGAACTCAAGATACACCAAGAAAACTCACACAATAACTTGGGTTTATATAGGCACTTAACAAGTTGCATATGCACTCATTATGCTTTATTCGCACGAAATCCATGCCAACAATATTAAGAAACAATCAAGTGCACCAAATCAACCTCACAGTCCCATATCAACTCCAAACTAACTGAATAAGTTATGCAAGTATTCACTCTATTCAAGAGACTAATAAAAGAGCTCGCTTCTCGTAAATCATGTGCCCTCACAATTAATTTCAAGTTTAATGAAGGAATTAACTCAAGAGAATGATCATGAACAAAAAGTTCTCATATAGATGAAGCACTCACTCTTAGAAAAGAACTCACATGCAACACAAAACGTACCATTAGCTTGCCCTTAGTGTAGAACTCAACTAATGTCCATCTACTCAGCTAAGATCAATTAGGACTTCTTTAGGTTGTAATGTAGGGAATGGGATGGGTAGGATACATATAGGTAATAGTGACTAACCATCCCAAGCAATTTAATACACCACAATTAATTCAAACATTTTTCCTCCCAACCAATCTTTCTTTTACCAGCATAGAGACAACTTTTACCAACATTTTTCATTAAGCAAAGGTAGGAGCTAATGATAATGACTGCCCTTTTTTTTCAAACTCTTTTTTTAAAAAATTATTGCACAATATCTCAAGCTTTCACTTTCTTTTCTTTTTTTCTTTTCTTTTTCCAGTAAATCCCTCCAAATAGTATCATCTTAAGCACCTTTTGTCTTCCTCCAACAACCGCACTTTTCCACTTTGTTCACTAGCTTTTTTGACTCATAACACTACAAGCAACTCATAGATATTTAGTACAAGAACTAGGAATCCCAATGGCTATCAAAGAAAAGGCTACATGCTCAAAAAGGTTGGCTAAGGTTAAATTTCACTGGTAAATATCTAATTCTGAGGCTTCAAAAATATTGGCTATGAAAGGAATGCCTATATCACTTCCTAACCGAGCAAACTTCTCATTTTGCTTTGCACACACACCGGGCAAGTTCTAGACATCAAGTATTAAACACGGAGAAAACAAAATTCTCACTCACACATGGTACATAACCTACTCAAAATGGCTCAATTCTCGCTCTCTAACATCGCAGACACACACAAACTCTCATGTAAATCTAGAGACAAAATCATGGTCATAGGCTTCAAATAATGCACTCAATATTTTTCAAGGCAAGTGGATTATGATAGAATATATGCATGAAGTTCACATGCCCCAAATCAAGTATCTATATAAAACTAGTCAAAGTGGAGCTAAGACTCTCCCATCCATTTACTAAACTATAATCATAAAATAAATCTACCTATACCCGGTTCAAACTACTTCCTATGGAAAAGAACCGATGCAAAAAGAAAAACCAAAGGAGATTATTAATACAAATAGGAAGACTCTCACCCCACACTTAAAATCATGCATTGCCCTCAATGCATTAAAAATAAAACTAAGGGTGATAGAGAAACTTCCTAGGACTCTAAGCCCAAAGAACATCCTTGTGAGCTTCCTTAGGACACAAGGTACTCAGACTTCCCCCAAGCACCAACTTGCAAAATAAAGAAACTCACCAAGTAATATCCTTCAAAAGATATTCTTTATTTTTTCTTTTTACTTGTATACAATTATAATTATGGGTTGCTTCCCGAAAACCGCCTTAGTTATAGTCATGGAACGACATTATATAAGCTCTACTCATAGCTTATCCAGGCTCGCATGTTTGCACACACGAACAATTCGCATCATCACAATGTCCCTTCAGCAGTTTACCAATGTCAACAACTATTTCTTCATCATATAGCTTCAAGGTCATCTTTCCCTTGTCAACATCAATCATTGCTCTACCAGTAGCCAAGAATGGACAACCTAAGATAATTGGAACATCTTTATCAACAGTGCAGTCAAGAACCACAAAATCTACTAGAAACATGAAACTACCCATATGTACAAGTACATCCTCAACTATTCCAACAGGGTGTTTTTGCCTCCTATCTGCCAGGTGGATCTGCATTGAAGTCTCTCTCATACCAGTCAGACCCAGCTTGTTGTATACTTCTAGTGGCATCAAGTTAATGCTTGCACCAAAATCACATAAGGCCTTACCAATTATGAGATCACCAATAGAGCATGGGACTGTAAAACTACCAAGATCTTGCTTCTTTTTAGCTACAGGCTTCGTGATGACAACACTACATACCTTATTCAACTCGACCATCTCTACCTCATTAAAGTCAACCTTCTTAGACAAAAGATGTTTTAACAATTTTGCATATCCTGACATCTCTCGCATAACCTCCATGAAAGGCATAGTAAGCTTTAATTATTTCAACAAATCAAAAAGCTTATTAAACTTCAAACCTTTTACTTGCTTTGCCAATATTTGAGGAAAAAGGTGGTGGAGTTTTTGCCTTGGAGTTCTTCTCCCTTGACACTTAACCTTGTTCAACCACTCTCTCGGCTTCTATATCAGGTTCTTTGGCAATTATCTTCTCAGTACCAGGGACAGGTTTTGAAGTAGTCTCTTTCTCAGTGTGATCATTGCCGGCCAGTTTGGCAGAGTCATCAACATGCTCAATGTTTGACATAGTGAGTAGTGCACCTTTAGCTAATTCTTTCTCCCTGTCCAAGTCTCTACCATTCTTCAAAGTAACTGCCATCAATTGATAAGGATTTGGATCCTTAGGATTCACCACAGTGTCCCCCGACAAAGCACCTTGAAGTCTATCATGTAAAGCTAGGGACTGTTGTCCCAACTTGGTCTCTATACCTTTTATTGCAGTTTTATGTGTTGTCACTTGGTCTTGAAGCTTCTTATTAAATTCCATCATAACTCGCACCATAGTCTTACTCTCAGCTATATCATTCGCTTGCTGTAAGGGTAAAGTTGCTTTTTGTTGCACTGACATAAATTAACCCTGTTGAATGTATTGTTGGTGCTGCCCATAATTCACGAAGTTCAGATCTTCAACACCAGCAAGCAAATCAGCATCAGAAAAATTACCAGGATCGAGGACTTGAGTCTGAGCCCGTGAGTCCACTTGGTTAACAGGTTTCAGCATCCTCTCATTTAGTTGTTTCAACACAACATCAAGTGTAGTCTGCAACTTTGACATCTGTTCTTCCATCGCAGAAGTAGTACAATAGATAAATCCCCCGTACCTAGGCCAGTAGATGCATCTCTTCTAAGCCAGCTTGAGTTTTGAGCCATCATATCAAGCAGGGCCTTCGCTTCAACAAATGTTTTACTTAAAAATGCTCTTCTAGCTGCTGCATCCAAAGTACCCTTAATTTGTTCTCCCATGCCCATGTAGATCCTTTTCCCCATCATTTGGTCAGGAATACCAAGATGAGGACACTTTCTCAAATAACCTTTAAATCTCTCCCCAAGCTTCTGGAAAAGTCTCTAGCAGGTTCTGCCTGAACATAAGTATCTCATCAACTAGCCTGACAGTCTTATTGGGTGGAAAGAACTTCTTCATGAACTCTATCACCAATTCATCCCATGACGTAATATAATTAACTAGCAACGAGTCCAACCAATCACGGGCATCTTCCGTTTGTGAAAATGGGAATAACATCAATTTCACAACCTCTTCTGGCACTCGAGCCTGTTTTTGAGTTTCACAAACCCTTATAACTTTTTCAAATGCTTTTGAGGATCATCAGTAGTTCTACCTGCAAATAAACCAGCATTAGCAAGAAAAGCCACCATCGTCTGGGTGATGTAAAAAATTTCTGCCTCGAATGTTGGGAGCAGAATAGCAGATGCCAGATTCTCAGCCACAGGTTGCGCGAAAGCATTAAGAGCCAAATCTTGAGCCATCCTGAATTCTTCGGGATCTGAACTTTCAATTGTAAACACCAAAGAAACGAGATCAAGATGACAAGAGTGAAGTTAATAGAAAAATAAAATAGATATCTTAAAAACTAAATAACACCGTGTTCCCCGGAAACAGCGCCAAAATTTGATCACGCCCAACTACACCCTATAAAAAGGTACTAAGCGGTCGCAGCAAATATAGCTCGGTACTTAAAGACCCGAGGTCGAATCCCATAGAGAACACTCAAAATCTAGTTGCTAATCAAGCTAATTTATCTAACCAATTAACTTCGAGGTTTTGTATTTGTATAATGGTTTCAATGTAACAAAAGTAAATAGCAAAGTATTAAGAAATAAATTAATCAAGGATTTAGAAGCCTAGGATTGATCTACCCAACTCCTACCTATGTATTAGAATAATATTTTAACAAATTCAACTTGGTTCTTCCTATTGAACACTTGCTCAAAATTCACAACTATTCACTCCTATCTAATAGTTGTAACTTTCCCTAACCAATTTTCCAATTAATTAATGAAGATACATAGGACTACAAGTATAGTTCACAATCAGGGTCAATGGTCACAAATCACCTTATTGACAACTAAGTAATACCTTGGTTTGAGGTTGAAATATTGTTAAGTGTTTAACCCAAATCTTTGAATCTATCCTTAGACATACAAGAATAATGGGAACAATCAATTGGGGGTCCTTCCAATCAATAGCAATCAACACATAAATACTTAGATAGGAAAGATTCACAAGTTTCATTCATTAAAACAAATATTCATAGCACATAAGTATTGGAGTTGTTCAATCAACCCTAGAACTGTTAGCCACTCATATTCATGATAATCATGTCAATGTAATTCATGAATAATTAAATTACAAAAAGGAAGAAAGAATTTAAGAAAAACTCTTGTGTTCTTGAAGTCTCCAAAGCTCTAGCCTCCTTTTTGCTACTTTTCCAGTGTAAAATTCATAAGGGAGGGAAGAGAAGCTTTTATACTCTATAGGAAACTAAGCAAAAGTACCAAAAAGTCCTATTATTTTCGCCCACAATTTTCTGCTCCGGGCGCCACGCGGACTCAATTTCTTCAGGCAATTCAGCTCGCGTGGTGCTCGCGTATTTGGCCTAAATGCGCTGAACTTTTTTTCTCCAATCCTAAGCAAAGATTCTATTTCTTTCCGTGTCACTCGTATGGCACATGAATCGGTTGAAATCTTTAATATCTTTACTTTTAACTCCAAAACTTGCACTTTCTTGCTCAATTCACCATGTTCAATTCCTACAACACCAAACAACTCAATTAGTATCACTCTTGATAGTTTTGCATATAAACTCTTAAATTTACGACTAGAACGTGATAAAAACACCATCCATATATAGGTAATATAGCCAAACATCACATGCTTGCACATATTTGTCCAAGTCAATATTGCTATTGCTTGTTTGCACAGATATTTTTCCAAGTCAAATATTCTGCAAGTACAACTTTTGACATCTAAAAAGACTCATTTTTTTAGTATTACCATTGTCCAATATACTGAACTCATTTTCGACTATTTTTTGTACCACCAAGGCATTTGCATCTTTCATGTTTTGCTTAATTTTTTTCTCACTGAAAGGACAAGGATGGTGTTGTGCTAGCTATCTCAGTACGCCTCTCATTAAATTTCTCACCAAACCTCATATTAATTGCATCAAGCAGGGAAGTCAATACGTATTCTCTTTCGTCATTCAATATTGCATTGAAAGACTTTGAAATGTTCGTGGTCATCACATTGAATCTATCACCAGAAAGTAGGTCATGTTCTATCTTTCAAAGCAAATTTCATACCGAAGACAATCAGCAATCTGATCTCTTTATGTCAAAGTTCTCCTTAAAATTCATGGGGGTATACGATTGCGTTGTGACATAGTAATGATGAATAAATTCTCCATACTTGAGCCTTGCACGCAAATTTTCAGTGTCTCCTATAAAATCCATGGTGTGCTTCAGAATAAAAATTGACAATGACCTTGATTATGCGTGATGTCAATTAGATGTGATGCATAGCTCTTGGTCATTAGGTACAACCCACACAACGATTCAAAAAAGAAGTTCTAGGAGTCATCACACTCCTTGTCTACTACATAGAATTCCAAAGGATGTATGTGGTTCTCAGTGCCTTATGCCACAACTAGAAATAATAGACCACCATGACTCCCGGATAAATGCATTCCATCAGCAAAATTCACCTTTCACATATGCTGGTATCCTCTTTTGCAGGCTCCAAAAGCTACAAAACAATGTATGAACCTCCACCTAAAATCAACATGCAATGCAGTCTTGCTTTCATGATTTGAACGTTCAAGTTCATGAAGATAAGCATCAATAACAGTATAGTCGTGCTTTGATGCCCCCCTTACCAGACCCTTAGCTATTACCCTGCCTTTCCAACATTTCCAGCAACTCACCTTACTGTTCAATATTACCTCAACACAATTATTGATGTCTTTCGTTGAAGGACATTTGCCTACAATGAACCTGGTCTTCATGTAATGAGCAATGAAATTAGCAGAAGAGTGCAGATGATGGTTGCTTACATGTTGTACCCCGTATATGTGTATACCAAAGTACTTTGCGATATAAAACTTATCACAGTTCATACCTAATTGCACGCAATCTCCACCTGCAACTCTCGACACATGCCACAGAATGCAATGATTTTGAACTCTTTATCACATGGAAATTAAAAGTCTTCTTCAAGGAAGCTAGTCTCAATTCTACAAGCAACTTCTCCTTTATGGTGAAAGTTTTCCCCTCATAAGCATTGTTGGCTTATGTACCAGCTATGGGATCTATAATATTGCTTGAGATGACAACGTGATGCACTCCATCTTCTTCCACTAGGCAATCCATATCGGATTTTCTCCAATATAATCTAATCTATGAGTATAACAATCAATCCATCATTTTCTTCTACAACTGCTGCTGGAAGAGGTGGTACTGCAGCATTATTAGAAGCTTCTTGAGAGCAATTTGGCATATATATGTTTAAAATAAGTCTGGAACCATCAATTGCAACATCAAGAAGATAGAGACACAAATCATTATCGGTCTTTATGGACGCGTGAGCTAGTTTTTCCCTAGAAGGAACAATACTAAGCATATAACAATGGTGTCCTCTTTCGGATAACAACGCAAGTTACAACCTCCAATGACGGTTTTAACCAAATCGTTATAGGTAGAGTCCCTCATCATAACAATATGCAAATGTAGACCTCATCTTCGAAACCGAGGCCCAGCATTTGGGCCTCTCCACCCATTCACCCTAATAATCAGCACCTACTACTATAAATTCTCCCATTAATGGTTAAAGTTAATTATCAGACTAAGGTATACATTATATACCAACACACCAACACAAGATTTGCAAAGAAATGTGAAAAACTAGATATTCAACAATGCGTGAGAAAACGGGATTTTATACCACTTAACATCTGGAAAACAATGAATACACTCTTACAACTAATTAGCTAGCCAATGTACTAATGAATTACCCTCTAATCGGGAAGTTGAATTTTCCTTGTCAGATATGAATGTGGCCTAAATTAAAGGAAGATGAAGAAATCAAAGAGGGCTGAGGTTTAGGAGAGATATGCAACAAACAGTGAGCTCAACCAGCGTATTTGACCAATTTTTCGGTAGTGGTGACGCTGGGGAAGACGACGAGAAGAAGCGAGAACAAGGGTAGTAGTGGTGGTGGGATAATTTTTAAGTTTTTATTTTACCTAGTTTTGGCAATATAAATATATATATAAAAAAGGGGCAGCCCGGTGTACAAAGCATCCCGCATAGGATATATGTATATATATATATATATATATATATATATATATATATATATATATATATATATATATATATATATATATATATATGTATGTATATATATGTATGTATATATATGATTTTGCTAACTTACTACATGAGTGTAGTAAATTAGCAATGTCCCCATTTTTTATTTGACTAAAGTGTCCTTACCAGCTCATAATTATTGGACCTTTTTTGGGTTTTCTGTCCTTTTACCGTATTTCCCCCAATTCACCTAAATCCCTAACTATCATTTACGAAATCAGCAGCTTCTCTCCACTTCGTTCAATCCAAGTTTTTGATATGATTCAAGTTTAAATCGAAAACGACAATCTTTTCAGAGGCGTAAAAAAAGATGATGCTTTGTTTCCATCTTTTTTTCTACCAAGTTCATGAGTTATGATTTGTTCTATGTTGAAGGACAAAAGGGAACCAAGTTCTGATCATTGGCCACCAACACTATAAAAGTACAAAAGTATAGATAACTCATACTCTGATCATTAAATAAAAATGCATTAGTTTTTATCAATACCAACTTGGTAAACAATTTATGAAAATATTTGAGATCGAAATTAATTACAGTACTATTGATTAAAAAAGAAACAACAGCTCAATTCATTGCTGCTCTATATGAAGAGATAAACATTCCATCTGGGAATTTAAAGAAGAACCATGACTGTTGGCTTAGTCTATTTTCACGCAGAGATTATGGAAATGAGTTTACTGTGATCCAGGAGAGAAGGAAATGACTTGGGAGAAATATTGAATTAAATGACAAAAGGGTCCCTACTTTTAATAAGTGTATATGAAGTGGTAAGGGTAATTAAGTCAAACTAAAAATGGGGACATTGCTAACCTACTACACTCATGTAGTAGGTAGTGTAGTAGGTTAGCAAAACCTATACCTATATATATATATATATATTGTCATACCCCGATTTTGGACTCAGCTCGAGGCGAGTCGGGTTTCGGATTTGATCGGGTGAACTCGTTTGGAGTTGGGAGTTTTGGAGTCGCCACCTAATAAATTATTCTAGGCGTATTAGGTCGCCTATTGGTTTCTAATTGATTTAAAATATAACTCCACGTTTGTCTACTAATCAGAGATTCGGGTAAGTGTTCGAAATAACCTAGAAGGAAGGGGTTAGGCACCTTCTAGGTTCCACTAAACGTGGTTCCCGACCGATTTTTATATTGGGTTTACACATTGCTTATAAAAGAACAAAATCTAAATAAAGTAAACGAAAAAAATATGGGCTGCAAAGTAAGCGAATAGGCAATTTAATGTACTTGTATAAATAATTTGAAACAATAGTCATGTTGTACAAATAGCCACAAAATAATAACAAATTAATTACTTGTATAAATAGCCCTAGGTTTTATTGTCCTATTCGGATCAGAACCCGGCTTTTGGAAGGGACGATAGTTTCAGAATCCACTATCAAATGTAGCTCGGGTAATTTCCATCATTTCCGAGGGGCTTAGTTCCCTTTAACCCCCATACCCTCTTTAAGTATTTAACTAAAGCGCTAGCTAATATTTTAAACTTCCTAAAGGTTTACTAGCGTCCCACTTAATGTCTCGGAGGCTATTGAGACTACTAATATAAATGTAAAATGTCTAGACTCCCTAATTGTGTTAATACCCCAATCTAGACTCTTCTAGTCGTCACATAAAGAGTACGGTCATGCAAATCACACAAGTCAAATAATATCATGTAAGCAAAATAATTTTAAAAGCTGTAAAAGTAGGCCTCCAAATTAAAACAACTAAGTAGTAATAAAGATGCAAAGTCTTCATGCTACTGTCAAATTTTTAGAATACTCAATTTTTCATAAATAAGCCAGCTCCCTGCACTAATTTAATCTAAAAAAAACCTGTCATGCATTAACTAAGTAAAACTCAGATTTCCAGATTCACGCAAAACATTTCAGTTTTCAAGTAGCACTTCACATTCTCAACATATCTTATGATTTCACTCATTTCAACACACAACAAATAAATAGAGGGTAGAAGGTGGCCCCTACTTAACTAAATATTCATATTACATAGCAGTAACTTATATATAGTTGTAGTTGTACCTGCAAGGTTAGCACAAAATACTAAAAAAAGTTCAATACAAGTTACCTTCCAATGAATGGATAACTTTTGTCAATACGAGCTTCTGGAGAAGTCTTTAATGTGGCTCCCAATAAAATAATAAAAAATAGAGTGGTGTGTTAAAGGATAAAAGAAGTGTAGAGAAATATGTGGTTAAGTTGTGAGAAGTGAGAATGTTGGAATGTGTATAGAAGATGTAATTGCAAGTGATGATGAATCAATATGTTAGAAGATGTGTGTAGGAGAAGATGAGAGTAAGTGATGAATGAATGTGAGAAGTAGGTGTATTTATACTATTTTTGAAAAAGAGTGGTTAAGGAAAATGGGAGGCGATTGGGGAATTTAGGCTTAATGGGAGGGATTTGATTGGATAAGATTAAGGGGAATGATTTGAGGGGGATTTGAATGATTTTCCTCAATAATGTATGTAGACTTGAAAGTGGGGAAAAGGGTGACCTAAAATTAGGAAGAAGAGGAATTAGGGAGATTGTGAATGGGAGTGAATCAAGGGAGAGATTTAGGGAGATTGGAGAAAAATTGGGGATTAGATTTGGGAAATGAAGTTGGTACTAAAAGTGGGGTAGGGACATTGGGGAATTTTTAAGAATAAGATCAGGATATATTTAGGAGAAGATTTGGGGGGATGAACTTGGACGGGAAGACGTATCTAGACTATTATTTGGTCTAGATTCAAGGTAGAATTAGGAAGAAGGTTTGAGATTCAAAAATTCAAATAATAAGGATGTATTTGGTTAGGAAATTTGGCTAGGTTCAGAGTAAAATGTAAATAATAAATAAAGATAAATAAAGAATTTTGGGTAGTAATTTTGAAATATGGAAGAATTAATAATAAAAAGGAATTTGGACACTTCAATTGGCCAATATTTAACTTAAAGGTGTAAAAATGAAATATAGATATACATATATTATAAAATGCACAAATAAATATTAAATAAACTCAAATTAAATTATTTAAATATATATAATCACAAATAATTACTAATTTGCACAAATAATCATAAATTAAAATAAACTTGACATGTAGCCTAAATGACGTAATTATATCATATAGCCACTAATATTATGAATGTACTAATTTCACGAATAGTCACAGTTTTGACAAATAGCCTAAATGATGCAAAAGTTACATAATATAGCCACACTTAAGTATATAATGTATAAATATAGGATAACGCACGTAAATGCAAAATTTCTAATGCACATTTTGCACAAATAGTCACATTGCACCCTTAAGTTGAATTATGGCAAATTTTAGAAAAATGAGGGATAAAATTGGGTGTCAACAGCTGCCCCTCTTTGTCCGGGGATGATGAAAGAGTCTTCGGGCAAAGATAGTTGACGGAACAGTCAATTTTGTCACGACCGGTAGGCAGAACATTGAAAGGGGAAGAATGGGAGTTTTGGGGTGTTTTTGGCCGAACCCCGGTCTCTGAGTTGCCTACATATCTCGGGTTTCACGAGAATCAGGCCGTGTGTAGTTCTAGAATGGCATGTTGCCTGTGTGAGATGTTTATGATGCACGGTTTTGGTTAAAGACTAAACTTCTCCAAATATGTAAAGTTTAGATTCAATGTATGCTTTGCCTTTTGGCAAGATGAATGAAGAATGAGGCAGAGGCATTGTCGAAGATGAGATAACATCGATAGATCGAGCGTAGGAAAAGAGGCTTACAATCATCCTAGTTATGAAGATGTGGTGCACGACACACCCATAAAGAGGTTTTTACACGGTCATAGTTTCCACTTTCCACTTCATCTCGATAAATGGGTCATCTCGCCTTCAATATTTCCTTGAATGAGCTTGGAAACATTTGGGGAGCGAGTTTTATGAATGTGCACGATTAAAACAGACGGGCACGATTAAGCGCGAAAATACGCACGATTGACGCAGATGGATACGGATAGGGAGGAATACGAAACTGACACCCAATCGACAAGGAAGGATTAGGTAGACCACTGACATGAGTATGGAATTGTAGCCTGAAACTCGGTAAGATAGGTAGCTTTCGGGTGTACCAAAAGGCATTGTATGTAGGGTTAGGCTTTGCTTTGTGCGTGTTTGAGGTTTTGCGGTTGCATAATTGGTAGTGAGAGTATGGCACATGGGTTTGTCGAGAGATCAGGAAGTACCCTGCAACAAAATTATGACAAATGCAATAGATACAAAGATAAAGATAAAGTAAACTTCCCTGTTGAGCCGGGCCTTCCTTTATCGTGTTGTTGTTCAGTCTACTTTCGGGTGTTCAGCGCTAGGGAATGTGTGCTTTTCCTCTGAGGGATATCCATTTGCTTAGTGCTTCTCATCTGGAATAATTGCTTTGTCGTGTCGAGCTGTTGTTGGACCATCTTGCCAGTGCGGCGCCGGATTGTATGTGCTGCTATAAAAGTGAGTTTTGCAGAATAGTATGCAAATGCATAAAGAGACTTCCCTGTTGGATGGGTAGTTGTATGCAAATGCATAAAGAGACTTCCCTGTTGGATGGGTAGTTGTCTTGTCTTATGCTTGTTTGATTGATATCTCATCCTCAAATGTGGATTCCAAACTTTCCATCCAGAGACACAGATCATATGTCTCTTCAAATACTTATGTTGCTTTCAATGTTGAACTGTATCCACAGGCACGGATCCTGTGTTCCTTCAATAGTTGAACTGCCCACAAACGCGGACCCTAACATCCACAATCGCAGATTCTATGCTAGATCAATAGTCGGTCTGTCAACAAATGCGGACCTTAGTGCTCCAACTGCTGAACTATGTATGTAAACGCGGACCTTACTCTGCTTCAAATTGCTGAACTATGCCAACAAACGCGGATCTTATACCTTCAATTACTGAATTGTCCACAAACGCAGACCTTATATATCCACCGATGCGGATTCTATGCTTGTCAAATTGATGTCATGTCCGCCGCTGCGGACCCTATATATCCACCGACATGGATCCTATGCTTCTCAAATTAATGTCATGTCCACCGATGCGGACCCTGTATATCCACCGACATGGATCCTATGCTTGTCATGTCCACCGATGCAGACCCTATATATCCACCGACATGGATTCTACACTTCTCAAATTGATGTCATGTCCACCGCTGTGGACCCTGTATATCCACCGACATGGATTCTATGCTTGTCATGTCCACCGATGCTGACCTGATACATCCACCGACATGGATTCTATGCTTCTCAAATTGATGTCATGTCCACCGCTGCAGACCCTATATATCCACCGACATGGATCCTATGCTTGTCATGTCCACCGATGCAGACCCTATACATCCACCGACATGGATCCTATTCTTGTCAAATTGATGTCATGTCCACAGACACGGACCCTATATATCCACCGACATGGATTCTATGATCTTCAAATTGATGTCGTGTCCACAGACGCGGACCCTATGTATTCACCGACATGGATTCTATGCTTCTCCAAATTGATGTCGTGTCCACAGACGCGGACCCTATATATCCGCCGATGCAGATTCTATGCTCTGATAATCTGATAGATTTTGCTTTGCAGAGTTGTTAGGTATACTTGGTACCTGTGTAAATCTGCAGTCAAAGAAAAATTGTGAGTTTTTTGGGGGGAGGTTGACTTGTGCACTCGTGGTACTGCACTCTGCTGCTGCATCTTGTATAATTGTTTCCTTTGTAATATCTCTCTTTTCGAGTGTCAAACCTTAGTCGAGCTGTGGGCAAAAAGGGAGAATGAAAAGGGATATGCATGTGTTTTGTGAAAATTATTTTTAAAGAGTCTGCAAATTTGTTCCATTAAATCATAGACTGCGACGTGTTGTTTGGACATAATCTCCTCTATGTCCATTTGCTGTTCAAAGATCTTTCATCTTGAAATTTTGAGGGAAGCTCAAAATTTCTGCCCTAGTGTGCTGCTTGTATTCTCTAGACAGTGTGTTATAATGTACTCTTTGAATTTTTTGAGTTTCTTTTTTTGAGTTTTGAGGGAAACTCAAAAAATTCTGCCCCAGTGTCCTATAAAATTCTCTTATGATGTGACCGTGCCTTGGGTAGGCTGCCTACGTATCCCCTTTTGGGAATCAGGTCGCTACGTAGTTCAAATCCAATAAAGATGAATGTTCCTCGATTTGTAGTATCTCTTGATTGTATCTCAAAGGATCTTGTTCATTTTTCTCGATTTAGAGAATTCTACTTCAGGGCCAACTATAATTTGCTAAACTCCTTGTTAAATTCCTTTGCCTTTATATTTCTTGTTTTGTCCATCACTTGCTCCAGTATGTTTTTGGCCCATTTGGGATTGTCCAATTCTGCTCCTTATATGTATTTCTACTGTGTCGCTTTAAGTCATTTTCTCAATATCTTCTTGATGCTCTTGCTTCAATTGTCTGCTATAATATTTTCATGAAGTTCCTCAAATGTCTTTTGTCAAATCACCATAGCCTGGTTTGTACTCGTCGTTCGGACTGCTTCCTCACATCGCAGTCGCAGATTCAATGGAATTAAAATAATTTTGCTGAAAGTGAATAATGCATGCTTAAAATAGAAATGGAAATGATTTTATTATTGGACTTGAGAAAAGTCTTCGAAAGGAGACAACGATGCACCAAAGTTGAACAACAAAGAAAACAAAAGCTAACGACTCGGAGTCGTGTTTTATTTAAGAAAATAACTAATGCCCCAGCTCCACTAAGGTTCTCGGCATGCTCGGAATGTGCTATAGATTCAGTTGTTCAGCTTCAGCTTTCTAGATGTTCAGGGCTTGAGTATGCTTTTCAAGAGCTGCATCATATTCTTCCATGAATAGCTTCTTTAGACCGGTCAGCTCATCTTCTATACCGTGAACACCTTCGGCAAGTCCTTCTCCCTTGAGGGTTTTCATGCAGCTTGAAAAGATGGATGCTTGTTTCAGAGTTGGAACAAACTGCTTTAGTGAATGATAACCTCTTGTATCCTTTGTAATACTTTTTCCTTTGCAAACCAAGACGTACCCCATGCCAAACTTGTGTTTATCAAACACTGTTTTTGCTTTTATAATCGTGCCTTCCAGATTGCGCTCTTCGCCGAAGTCAATCATATTTACCTTCTCATCTCCATGATTAGGTAGTGGATTATTGTGCACATTTGGTGGCTTCAAGTGAATGACCTTTTCATCTATTAGGTCTTGAATCTTATCTTTCAATGTAAAACATCTCTCCGTCTCATGCCCCGGTCCACCTGAGTAGTATGCGCACCTTTTGCTGTAATCAAAGTGTGGTGAAGGATTGTCTGGCACCTTTTGAGGGATTGGGACAATAAGCCCAGCAGCTCTCAATCTCTCGAACAATTGGGTGCGAGATTCAGCTAATGCAGTGTAGTTTCTTTTGGGTCTTTGGTTTGCATCAGGGCGAGGCCTAGGAGGGTATGGTGATGTATTTTGGTAGTTGGTTTGAGTATTTTGCTGGTATGATGGACGGCTTGGTGCTGGGGTGTGGAATATAGGCCGAGTGGGTTGAGTGTTGTAAACGGGATATTCAGGTGGTATGTGATGGTATGGTGGTGGTATTTGGTAATAGTGGGTTAAAGCAGGGTCTTGAATGGTTGCAGCAAAAGAGACTTCGCCTTTCTTCTTTTTGGAGAGACTCACATTTCCTGACTGGATAGCCTTATTAGTAGCTTGTAGTGCAGCTAGGCTAATAATCTTTCCACTTTTCAGTCCTTCTTCTACGTCATCTCCCATCAATACTACATCAGCAAACTTCTAATTTTTCATATACAGAAGCTTATCGTAATAGACGTCCTCTTGAATGCGGATGAATATGTTCACTATTTCCCTTTCATCCATAGCGGGTTGCACCTTGGCAGCTTCTGCTCTCCACCTAGTAGCATATTCTCGAAACGTTTCGGTGGGTTTCTTTTTCAACTTTTCCAGGTAGAAATGACCTGGTACCATTTCAGTGTTGTACCCAAATCATTCTACGAAATCTGCTGCCATGTCTTCCCAACCGAGCCATGTGCCAGGCTTCTGCTTAGAGAACCAACTCAAAGCCTCTCCGGTCAAGCTTCGGCTGAATAGCTTTACTCCGCCCATTCATAGTTGTCATGGTCTTTGACGGGTGAAGTGAGTTGTTTGGTCTCAGCAGTGAACATGGGATTGTAAGGCTGTGGATATGCAGTGTTGGTGTGAGGTAGGCTTGTGTTTGGGTAAGTAGGGTATGCAGGAGGTGGTGCTTGATAAGTAGATGGTGGTGCTGGATAAGGAGGCGGTGCTTGATATGTGGCGGTTGGTGCGCTTTGGTAGGTAGCAGG
Organism: Petunia x hybrida; assembly: GCA_037355625.1. Classification (NCBI taxonomy): domain Eukaryota; kingdom Viridiplantae; phylum Streptophyta; class Magnoliopsida; order Solanales; family Solanaceae; genus Petunia; species Petunia x hybrida. The sequence goes on along the minus strand of JBBBVM010000018.1, from coordinate 4,727,399 downwards.
TGGTGTTGTTTGGTAAGGAGCTGGATGCGTTGTTTGGTAAACAACAAGGGGATCAGTTGGGTGCATAGGGTCCTTTCCATTAGGACGGGCTGACCCACTTGGATCGACTGATTCCCTTGAATGGGCGGAGTTACCAACGGGTAAACTGGCCATTGTCAGTTTCTCTTCAAGTTCTTTAATTCTTTGCTCTAAAGTAGCAACATGTTCGTTCTACCCAACTGGAGCAAGCTTGCGTGGTGTTCCATTGTTATCAATGTTATCGTCACTAAGAGCAGCATTTTTCAACTCAGTCATGATGTTTCGCTTTCCTCTTCTTCTAGTTTGTGAGGGGGATAAGTTGTAACTGGTCCCTTGGTTCTCGTCCGGTACTGATGCTCGGCCAGAATGTACAGGTCAACCTCAGGAGTGGGAGTAAAACTTAAACACGAAAACAATAAGTTAGTGTCGAGGTAATAATTATCAAATGCAAAATATATCAATCCTTATAATGCAAGGGGCCTCTCTTGTATCGGAGGTAGGCCTAACAATACCAACACATATAAGATGCATGATAGCCGTCATTTGGACGAAGTTGGCTAATGGACTTTAACATACCAAGGATGTTAAACCTTCCTAAGTTTGAGTATGGTATTTGAAATTGAACGTGTATCGTGCGTTATCCCATTTGTTCTCATAACCCAAAAATAAATGGAAAATAATTTTTTTAAATAAATGTAGAAACAACACATTTTCTCCTTTTTTAGGAAAATAGGAATAGATAAGTGATCTTGTTACATTAAAGTAACACAAATTAATTTAAAGTCTATGATTTTGTTTTCATAAAAGAAGAAAAATTAATTTCGTTCATAACTCGAAAATAATTTTATAAAATAATTGGTTTTGTTGTATGAATGTAAAAAAGAAATTCATATAGAAATAAATAATTGATTTCTATAACGATTTCCATTTATAGAAATAAATGATTGACTTTGTTACACAAAAGTAGAAGAATCAATTTAAAGTCTATTTTATTTGATCTTCCAAATTTTCGACTTGTGGCATCCTCCAACAACACTAAATAATTAGATGATCCACACTTTGAGAACAAATGGTCTACATTAGACACATTCAACTTTAAATAGATGCACACATAATATATTTAAATGTCCCTTAGGGTCGGAGACCCGTTTGGCTCGTTCAAATATGGTGAACTAATAGACTTAGACATGAGCCGAAGTCAAAATTTTCCTAAATATGACATGATGCATGATTTCTAAACTGAGTGCAACTAAGAGTTGGGTAATCTAGACACGGACATGGTTCCCCCAGGCGGACAACCAAGGGGTGGGAACGTTTAGAATTGTTGGTTGTACCACGGACCAACTAGATTCTAACCGTTCCTCCTAAAGGGTTTTTTGAGAGTGAAACGATCGTGAGATCCACGTAATCGTGTGTGTGTGTGTGCAAGTGTCAGTTTTCCAGGAGTGGAAGAGTATGAACGAAATGCAATAAATAATTCAACGAAATGCGATAAATAATTCATCAATATTCAAAATATCAAAAAATATAAAGGCTACCCACCTGCAAATAAAAAAAGTTAGTATTGAATAATAAAAGCAATAATAAACCCAATATAAAAATCGTAATGGTTAGAACAATTAATCCCTAGCGGAGTCGCCATTCTGTCATACCCCGATTTTGGACTCAGCTCGAGGCGAGTCGGGTTTCGGATTTGATCGGGTGAACTCGTTTGGAGTTGGGAGTTTTGGAGTCGCCACCTAATAAATTATTCTAGGCGTATTAGGTCACCAATTGGTTTCTCATTGATTTAAAATATAACTCCGCGTTGGTCTACTAATCAGAGATTCGGGTAAGTGTTCGAAATAACCTAGAAGGAAGGGGTTAGGCACCTTCTAGGTTCCACTAAACGTTGTTCCCGACCGATTTTTATATTGGGTTTACACATTGCTTATAAAAGAACAAAATCTAAATTAAGTAAACGAAAAAGATATGGGCTGCAAAGTAAGCGAATAGGCAATTTAATGTACTTGTATAAACAATTTGAAACAATAGTCATGTTGTACAAATAGCCACAAAATAATAACAAATTAATTACTTGTATAAATAGCCCTAGATTTTACTGTCCTATTCGGATCAGAACCCGGCTTTTGGAAGGGACGATAGTTTCAGAATCTACTATCAAATGTAGCTCGGGTAATTTCCATCATTTCAGAGGGGCTTAGTTCCCTTTAACCCCCATACCCTCTTTAAGTATTTAACTAAAGCGCTAGCTAATATTTTAAACGTCCTAAAGGTTTACTAGCGTCCCACTTAATGTCTCGGAGGCCATTGAGACTACTAATATAAATGTAAAATGTCTAGACTCCCTAATTGTGTTAATGCCCCAATCTAGACTCTTCTAGTCGTCACATAAAGAGTACGGTCATGCAAATCACACAAGTCAAATAATATCATGTAAGCAAAATAATTTTAAAAGCTTTAAAAGTAGGACTCAAAATTAAAACAACTAAGTAGTAATAAAGATGCAAAGTCTTCATGCTACTGTTAAATTTTCAGAATACTCAATTTTGCATAAATAAGCCAGCTCCCTGCACTAATTTAATCTAAAAAAAACCTGTCATGCATTAACTAAGTAAAACTCAGATTTCCAGATTCACGCAAAACATTTCAGTTTTCAAGTAGCACTTCACATTCTCAACATATCTTAAAATTTCACTCATTTCAACACACAACAAATAAATAGAGGGTAGAAGGTGGCCCCTGCTTAACCAAATATTCACATTACATAGCAGTAACTTATATATAGTTGTAGTTGTACCTGCAACGTTAGCACAAAATACTAAGAAAAGTTCAATACAAGTTACCTTCCAATGAATGGATAACTTTTGTCAATACGAGCTTCTGGAGAAGTCTTTAATGTGGCTCCCAATAAAATAATAAAAAATGGAGTAGTGTGTTAAAGGATAAAAGAAGTATAGAGAAATATGTGGTTAAGTTGTGAGAAGTGAGAATGTTGGAATGTGTATAGAAGATGTAATTGCAAGTGATGATGAATCAATATGTTAGAAGATGTGTGTAGGAAAAGATGAGAGTAAGTGATGAATGAATGTGAGAAGTATGTGTATTTATACTATTTTTGAAAAAGAGTGGTTAAGGAAAATGGGAGGCGATTGGGGAATTTAGGCTTAATGGGAGGGATTTGATTGGATAAGATTAAGGGGAATGATTTGAGGGGAATTTGAATGATTTTCCTCAATAATGTATGTAGACTTGAAAGTGGGGAAAAGGGTGACCTAAAATTAGGAAGAAGAGGAATTAGGGAGATTGTGAGTGGGAGTGAATCAAGGGAGAGATTTAGGATGATTGGAGAAAAATTGGGGATTAGATTTGGGAAATGAACTTGGTACTAAAAGTGGGGTAGGGACATTGGGGAATTTTTAAGAATAAGATCAGGATATATTTAGGAAAAGATTTGGGGGGATGAACTTGGACGGGAAGACGTATCTAGACTATTATTTGGTCTAGATTCAAGGTAGAATTAGGAAGAAGGTTTGAGATTCAAAAATTCAAATAATAAGGATATATTTGGTTAGGAAATTTGGCTAGGTTCAGAGTAAAATGTAAATAAATAAAGATAAATAAAGAATTTTGGGTATTAATTTTGAAATATGGAAGAATTAATAATAAAAATGAATTTGGACACTTCAATTGGCCAATATTTAACTTAAAGGTGTAAAGATGAAATATAGATATACATATATTATAAAATGCACAAATAAATATTAAATAAACTCAAATTAAATTATTTAAATATATATAATAACAAATAATTCCTAATTTTCAAAAATAATCACAAATTAAAATAAACTTGATATGTAGCCTAAATGACGTAATTATATCATATAGCCACTAATATTATGAATGTACTACTTTCACAAATAGTCTTAGTTTTGACAAATAGCCTAAATGATGCAAAAGATACATAATATAGCCACATTTAAATATAATAATGTATAAATAGAGGATAACGCACGTAAATGCAAAATTTCTAATGCACATTTTGCACAAATAGTCACATTGCACCCTTAAGTTGAATTATGGCAAATTTTAGAAAAAGGAGGGACAAAATTGGGTGTCAACATATATATATATATATATATATATATATATATATATATATATATATATATATATATATATATATAGAGAGAGAGAGAGAGAGAGAGAGAGAGAGAGAGAGAGAGAGAGAGAGAGAGACACACACACACACACACACACACACATACACACACACACAACAACAACAACATACCAAATATAATCCCATAAGTAGGGTCTGGGAAGGGTGAGATATACGCAGACCATACCTCTACCAAGGTGGAGAGATTGTTTCTAATAGACCATCAGCTAGAAAAATCTTTCGAAAATATGATGGAAACAAACATGATAACAAACATCATGGTAGCTCAAATACTCACATAAAAACAACAACCATAGCAAATAAAAGACACCAATAGCATAAAAGAGACAACACAATATAAAACTACTATGTATAAGTAAAATAAAGCTAATATGTCAGCAATCATGCGCCTACTACCTAACCTTCTATCTTAATCCGTGACCTCCACGCTTTCCTATAACGGTCATATCATTGGTAATTTGAAGGTGAGCAATGTCCTGTCGAATCACCTCGCCTCAATTCTTCTTTAGTCTACCTCTACCTCTCCGTAGACCTATGACATATATATATATATATATATATATATATATATATATATATATATATATATATATAGGATATATAGGATTTCTAAACTCACACAAAGTTGGTTAATTTCAGTTAAACATTAATTCAGCAAAATCCTAAAAGAAGGTCATTCTCTCGGAATTCAAAGAGGTCTTTTGTCGGCGAGAGCATACTGCAGAGATTATACGATATAAAGTGGTCTATGTATTTAGACTTTCTACCTCACTCGAGGTAGGAATAATATCTGCGTATATTTCATCCTCCCCAAACCCCACTTGTAGGACCATACTGGGTAGTGGGCATATTGTTGTTATTGTTGTGATACACAAGTTTAGTCAGATTAATTTTTTGATGAAATTGTGGAAAAACCTGAAGGTTGCTAAGATTTTGGATGGATGGAAGGAGGTGGAGAAATTTGTGTTTGGAAAGAAGAATGGCGAGGGATTTGTACGAGGGTCACTTTGCCACCGGTTCTTTTTAAGTATTTTTGCTTTATTTTTTTAATACGTGTTTGATTTTAATTAGTTCATTTAACGCATTATCATGATTTTAGCACATGATGGGTTGTGCCAACACTCGAGTGTGCATGTGGTTTTGACACCAAAGTAATTTGTCAATGCTTCATTTTATTACTTACTATTATATAAATGAGAGTTTGAGGAGCTTGGGGTCGTCATCCTTACCGACAAGAGGGCAATTTCGGCTTTTCAATATTTTGTGCTTCGCTATTCGTGTACTTAAAAGCTTTCGGTTCGTACTTTTTCTATCTTGGACAAAACAGTCATGTACATCCCTGCAACCAACCGTTAGAGCCAACTTTTAGAAAATACTTATGCCCCTAAGATATCCTTTTATTACATTTCACGCATTGGTATTGCAGTGAATTTTGTCTAACTTTGAAAGCCTTTCTTACGATCCAAAGGGTATCACATGGCTGATGTCATTTTATTATAGTACAAAACTGCTTTTTGGCTACTCATTTTCTGAAAGCAAGTGGCAACAGAGCTTTTGCACGTGCAACCTATTCCTTATTTGTGTTTCATATAAAAAAAATGGAGATCAACTCATTAACAAAAATCAAAATAAACCATCTTGGTACAGACTTAAAGTTCAAAAGAATTTAGTCAAAAGTTTTATCTCATTGCCGAACACAAGAAATAACATACTTTTCTAAATGCCAAATAATACTCTTCACCTCATAATATGATGAAGCTTTGAGATTCAGAGTAATTCAGTTACTTATCATACATATAAAGGAAAAAATGAAAGGTAAGGAAAGTAAAAGGGAAGCACCAGTTGAGTTCTCTAACACTTGACACAAATTTTATTTATTTGCATACAATACTTTTCATACCAGATTTTTATTTGATGAGACACCACTAGCCTTAAATCAAAAAAAAAAAATGATCAACACAAATTAAGAGTGAAAACCCAAATGAGAATAAAAAAGAATAGTAACTCAATCTCAGGAGTATACGCGATACTGTTTCAAAGGATAATTTTTCAGTCGGGAAGACCGAGACTTCTTTGAACTATATTGCTCTAAATGTTTGGAGCTCTTTACTACTAAACAGAGGTAGTAACTGAATTTACAAGTAGAAAAGCAAAAGTGGAAGTTGATATATTTTTGTAATTAGAAACGATTTAAATTAAACTTCTCCTTTTACTCTAACTAAGATGATTTATAGCCAAAAAATTTATATAACAAAGATATTAAGGAGTGTAAGGTTCAATGACGACTTGATTCATTAACATTTAAATTTACTAATAAAGAGTATGAAACTATTTGTTATTCTGCCTAATATTTGCTAGAAAATTAATTATCTTTTTGTGTGTAAATAAATCGACTATATATACAAATTAAGAAAAAATTTCATTTTAGTTTCCCTAGATCGCTCGACAATTTCGAATTAGAAAATCTCATGCGCTCTCTATCGAAGACGATTTCGTTGCCAAAATTCGACCTCGAAATGTCTATTAAAGAATAGAAGGTATTTTAGCCACTGTGTTAGTAGTGTAAAATTTTAAGGTTTTTTTATACTGCATACCCTTGAAATTCAAAGTATTTACAGGTCATATACATTAAAAATTACACTACCCATGACATTAAAAGTATTTACCCAAGCTACCCATTTATTACTATATACCTTTGTTATAACTTATAGGTGTATACCTTTAAAATATACTGAATAAATAATGGTATACAAGTATGGCTGGGTAGCGCATGTAAATAGTTTATGGTTATGCACTGGTAAATATAAAACTTATAGGTATAGAAGGGTAAATATTTTAATTTTGATGTGTATTTTTCGTAAACTGCCCAAATTTTAAAGCACAATTAAAACATGAAGCAGTGTTGTTGGGCACGGGCTTTCGCTAACTAGTTTATCTAAAAATCAAGATATAGAATGCTATGCTAATGTAAAGCTAAAATGCTATTCGTTTCTCAAATATTTGTCTAATTTGAGGTCTAAGCAATTTTTGATTATTTTTGCAAACCTTGGCTAATTTTGTAAAATTCTGCCACTTTTACAATTTTAGAAAGAAAATAGCTTTTATCGCATTTTCAACTAATATTGTCATTTTATTGTATTTTTCAAAGCCAATCAGCTCTCAATTGTATTTCTAGCCTTTTAAACAAACAATTTGGAAATTGTTATCTTTTTCAAGGATTCCTATTTTTTTCACAGCTAGCTTTTGCATTATTTGCAACAACTCAATATTGCAATAACTTATTTGATTAGGAAGTGCTTTAAATTAATTGTGAAAGTTAGTTAAATGAGGCGATGATTCTTAAAAGGCGGAGTTTATGGAGTTTGCAAGGTTTTTTTTTTTTTATATATAATTGATTAATTTACAACATTTCCTAATTTTTTAAAATTAGGTGGCTACTTCAAAATCCCAAAAGAGTCCATAACGTCGTAATTCTATCTTAACCAATTTAACTTAGGTTTAAGGTGTGACAAACTTAAATTGACTAGAGATGCCTATTTGGTCACAAGGATAATTAAGATTTCTAAATGGCAGTTGATATTGACTTTTCGATGTGTATATAGTTGGCCTAAAACATATTACATTTAAGTTGTAACTTGAGTTATTTTCTTTCTTTATTAACCTGGTTTCAGTACTGTCAAATTAAAAGGCCCATGGTTACCTTTTATGTCGTAAAAATTTCGCCCAGCAGCCACTTTTAGCACCAGTATTTGGTTTGAGGCTACTATTTTCTTTGGTCTTACACTATAGGCCATTTTTGGGTCTTTTACTAAGTAAACATTGACTTAAGTTCTGATCATTGACTGAAGTTCAGTCCATACGGCCCCTGGACTGAAGTTCCATCTTTAAGGACTGAACTTCAGTCCATATGGCCCTCGACTGAAGTTCCATCTTTAAGGATTGAACTTCAGTCCATATGGCCTTGGACTAAAGTTCCATCTTTAAGGATTGGACTGAACTTCAGTCAACATGGCCCTGGACTGAAGTTCTATCTTTAAGGATTGAACTTCAATCCATATGGCCATGGACTGAAGTTCAATCTTTAAGGACTGAACTTCAGTCAACATGGCCCTGGACTGAAGTTCTGTCTTTAAGAAGTGAACTTCAATCCATATGGCCCTCCACTGAAGTTCAATCTTTAAGGATTGAACTTCAATCCGGCCTCTGGACTGAAGTTCTATCTTTTAAGCAAAAGTGGCTGCAAACTAAATGTTTTGGTATTAGTGGCCTGTGCCCAAAGACCAATGGCAAAAGTGGCCTTTCGTGCACTTTCCCCTTTTATGTCAATTGCAACATTTATATTTTTTAACAGATTTGGAGCCTCTTTGGCCAAGTTTCTGGGGATCCAAAAGTGCTTATTTCGTTTAAAAAGTACTTATTTTAAAATTTTAGGATGTTTGGCCAAGCTTCTAAGGAAAAATAAGTGTTTTTAAGTGGCAGCAGAAGTTGTTTTTCTGCTGTGGGGAAGAAGCTGAAAAAGTAGCTTTCTGAAAAAATAAGTGCTTTTGATAATTTTGGACAAGATTATCCATATCAAACTTCTATATTTAATCAAGTTAATACACATTTTGGTAATTTGGTAATTTTTTCAAATATTTTACAAATACAAATAAATAACAAAAGTATTTCTCTAAAATTTGGCCAAACACAAATTGCTTATCTTCCAAAGCACTTATTTGAAAAGTGCGATAAAAAGCACTTCTCAAAATAAGCTGATTTTGACAGCTTGGACAAACAGGCTCTAATACATACTCTGTTCCTATGCTTATAACAAAATCTCTTTGACAAATCCTCTTTAGGGTTTGCCAATTTTCTCAAATGTGCCTAAAGATTTAACCATAATCCTCCCAAAAAATTTCCGCCATAATCATTATTTAGGTCGTCAATAAAATCAAAGAGTATTCTCGATTCAATATTAGAAATGAATGAAATTGTTGCTGAGTACATGCATATATTTCCTGTTATTATACTGAAGCTTGAGATGTAGTTCCTGTGGAGATAGAGGTTCGTCAAGAACCAAGTTCAATGTTTATGGAAATATTGGCGGTCGATGGAGGATTATTCTAAAGAGCGGTGATTCAGAAGTCGTACTATCACCTTTAGAACATAAAATGATTCTAAAAATAAATAAAAAATGAAAAAGCTGGACACGTGATGATAATACAAGACTTATTTGGATATAAAGTAGACGCATTTTGAAAAAAGTTAATTTAAACCAGCTTAGATGTGAAAGAGATTTGATGGCAAATACATATAACAAAACATGTATTAAGCCTTTTAGTATAGTGGTAATGTACTTTCATTTTATCATGTAGTACTCCATGCATCACATCTTGTCCATTAAATTAAATGAAATTAATTGAAGTAAACCACCAAGATTTACACCTTGGCTCATCATGATTTGATGTGGATAGTAAAAGCCTGAAATAGTGGACCATAAACTTATCAAATTTACCTTATATTTCTTTATTTATTATTTCTTCATCCTTCTTCTCCATCCTAAAAAACAAAAAAGCCCTCATTTTTCACCTTTCTCTGATTCATTTTTCCTCATCACTCTTTTGTAAATCTCTGAAACCCTAAACACCCATATATCCAAAATTCTAGATTTAGGGAAGCGGGCTCGGGTCGGGTCGGGTCGAATGAAGTGAGGAAATGGGTGCAGCAGGTTCAAAACTAGAGAAAGCATTAGGAGACCAGTTTCCTGAAGGAGAACGTTACTTTGGTCTTGAGAATTTTGGCAATACTTGTTATTGTAACTCCGTTCTTCAGGTTCCTTTTCTTTATTATTTACTTTGATTTTGATTTGCAAGTATATTTGGTTATTTAATTTCTTGAAAATTTACCATTTTTATGATTTTGGTTTAATTATGTAATGAGGTGGTTTTTTTAGTTTTGTTGTTGAGTTTGTGATGGTGATATAGTTTGTTTTCCTTGATTGAGTGGAATATACCCGGAGGGGTGAATATAGATAACCCCAACTAGTTTGGGGTTGAAAGGTTGTTGATATATATAAGTGTTTTGTTTTGGACGGCGTAAGGCGACAAGGGTCAATTTCATCGAGGCGAAAGGCGAGAGGCGAGGCGAGGCGCTCGCCTTTTTGAAGTGAGGCGCCAATTAATGTCAAAAAATTAACATATTAAAATGCATATAGAAATAACCAAAATCTCAATACCAATAGCATAATAACAAACATTTCAATTCAAAACTAAAAATAGATAGTTATAGTAGATAGTAAAAGTCTAGAACTGGCAATTTACTGTTTAAAAATAAATAAAGCTGTGAGATTTGGGCAAAGGAAGAAGAAGAAAAAGAAGAGAAAGTCTGCTATAAAACTTGAAAGAAGAGAGGCGAGAAAGAAGATAAAAGAATAAGAGAAGAATGAAAATAGAAAGAAAGAAGAACAGGAGAATAATGAAGAAAGAAAGAAGAAAGAAGGAAAGAACATACCTGTATCATTGTAAAGAACAAGAGAAGTGTGCACAACTTTTTTTGTTTTTGTTTTATAGAAGCCCTAATTGTGGGTTCTTTTTATGTTTTAAAGTGAGGCAGCCCTTTAAAAAAAAAAATCAAAAGGCGTCGCCTTTCATCGTCGCCTTATGTCGCCTCAGTCGCCTTTTGAAACCTGCCTCACCTCACTGGACCAAGGCAACATCCCATCGCCTCGCCTCGCCTCTCGCCTTAGGCGACAAGGCGAGCGCCTTTCAAAACACTGATATATATATATATGGTGTTATGACGGTGGTGTTCAAGCTAACTTATGCACACCTCGACTATTCCACTGATACCTGTTATTTGCCACCAACAAAAATGCCCGGTAGCTCTGGACTCTTTTAGTATTGGTGTTGAGTTTGTGATGATGCTATAGTTGTTTGCATGATTGAGTGGAATATAGTCCTAAGATGAATATACTCAAACTAGTTTGGGATTGAGAAATAGTTGATATATATGGTGGTGTATGATTGGTGGCTTTTTAACGATAGTGGTGTTCGAGCCAGCTTAAGTGCACCTCGACTATTCCATCAGCTACCGCTAGCTCCCATCAACGAAAGGTACTTGGTAACTATTCCCACCAAAGGAAGCAAAATGTTTTTTAAATTAGGAATAAGAAAAATCAATGACAACGTCACTCGTGACATGGTAAAAGCCTCGTTCAAGCTAGAGGAGTTTGGTTTGACGAAAGTTGAAGCTGGTGATATCATGTTCCATGGGGCAAGGGATGTTGGTGGAGTGTATTAGAGAGTGAAACTCTCCCTTCTGTATAGTTTAATTTAGTTAACTTCAAAATTCAAACTCATCAATCTACTTTCCACGTCTGTGGATGTTCAACTAATCTGACGCGACTGACACATCATAACAGTTGAGAGATTATAAAAGTGAGTACATCACTTTGGACACTTCAGTTGGATTCTCCATTACTTGTAAAAACGGAAAACAAGTGGGGCAAATCAAGAATAATGTGTACCAGAAGAGCCTCGACCCGCCTCAACCTGTGAAGTCAAATCTTAAGAGATGAAAACACTATGAAGAAGACAAAGAAAAGGGAGAAAGCTGGCATCTTGATAGGCAAGAAGAAACAAAAATCAACAAAAAGAGGTTAAAAGGAGAGAAAAAATTAGAATAGGTCTATTGGCTCCGAATAGTGTCTGGATTGATACGTAACAGTGACGCTGCTAAGCATATGGTGGATCTTTAGGAATATCCAGAAGTTTCCTTCAATTTGTTGTATAAGACACCGAGGGTGATAAAATTGAAGCTGGCGAAGAAAGCTGGAATGATAACCATCGAAGGAGTAGAACTACCTTAACCAAAACCCTATCTCTGATACAATGACATTGAGCACAAGAAAGGGAAATCAAGCAGGAACTACTGACATAATGCCAACAACATCGGGGGATATTCCTGTGACCAACTAACTGCCCATTGTACCATCTTCGGCAAAAATTGGTATTGCTCTGCTTACTGAGTATGAGATATTTGTGAGTTGATCGGGTTTCATTACAATAACAATTGTACCATCTTTCGCGGAAATTGGTATAGCTCTGCTTACTGAGTATGAGATATTTGTGAGTTGATTGGGGACATTACAATGCAAGAGATGAAGATGACTTTGTTTGGTAAAGCTGAGAAATGCGCAATTTTGTTATGTTGTTTTATATTTCCTTTACAGGACATGGGAAGAGAGAATTCCAGATTCACTAAGATTGAAAATGAAGGTGAATAAAGGGAGAGTTAGGGATAATAATAGGGTGATTGTTCGAAAACATCACCGAAGAGGAGCAGTAACTTAGAGTTTAAGAGATTGATGGCCTAAATGAACTATGAACATAGGTGGATCTAGGAATCAAGATGATGGGTTTACCATTGTTAGAGGCGGAGTTTCATCGTCCCAAATATGGTCGGGAACAACTTTCGCCAAAAAATTATATTTTGTATATAAGTCAAATATCATTTTATTTGATGATATAATAAAGAAAAAAATATTAAAAAGCATTTAAATAGGATCAATCCTTACTCCTAAGTGTAAGTGAACCATCGCTTGACCAAGTGAACCATTTAAACTTTTAGATTATGGGTTCCCGAACATCATATTAGATATATTTTGAAAAATATACACATGATATATTTAGTTTCGTGGGGAGACCATGGGTTCACGTGAACTATGATTTATACATTGGAACCATCCCTGACTAGGAAGGGAGAGAATGACAAGACATCATCACAGTGATGGTTTATATACATTGAGAAAATTGAAAGCATAGATTTAAGTGGAGGAAACTAAAATTCTGTACTGGAATTTTGAGATGTTTTTGAACTTGAACATGGTGAAAGTAGGTCTTAAGTACGGACTAGGCAATGTATATTTTGATGAATCCTATGAGATCTGACCCATGTGTAAACTCCAGCTCCTTTCTCTTTCTATTTTTCCATTGTCTTTCTATGCACTATCATTCGTGTTCAATTGTCATCACCTCATGTAAAAGTTTAAATTGCTAGAGGCATATACTTATGTAGTTATTTATGTCTTTAGACATGTCTCCTTACATATGGGCTACAATCTTTTCATGTGTCAAGCACATAGAAATTTGTCTAATGAAGGGTAGCTGACACTTTGGACCTCTACCTACTCTAAGACCTTGTTGCATTGTATGATCACCTCTTCTAAAATCTTGAAGACATAAACAAGTAAAAAAAGTGTGTCCTCTTAACAATTTAAGGTTTCAGATGGGGTGGTTACCTAATTTAGTTATTTACATATGGAAATTTGTCAGCCACGAGTACTGTATTTACATACAGTTTGAAGTAATACCAGAAAAAAATGTGAAATTTGGACTTTGGTTGAGTTTTTGTAATCTTGAAAATTGCGAAAAGCAGTTGTAAATGCAATGCAGATTTGCATCTTATATTCTTCTCTTGTGCGTAACATGGAAGCTCATAAAGCCTTATGATGTACTGTCATGCTCTTTGCAATGGACTATTATTGTACTTTAAAAGTGGATTTATTTAACAAAAAAAGACACTGTTGGTTTCACTTTGAGTGTATACTTGTTATATTATAAGATACTGGGCGTTGATAGCATTGTCTGTTCTGATTTCTTTTTACAGGCTCTATATTTCTGTGTTCCATTTCGAGAACAGCTACTGGATTATTTTTCAAATAACAAAAACCTTGCTGATGCAGATGAGAATCTCTTGACATGCCTTGCTGACCTGTTTATGCAGGTATTACTTGATGATTGTTGGCATTTTCATTTCCTAATTGTTCCCCTTGATCGTGTTATTATGCTTTACTAGTAAACAAAATTTTCTGTTAAGCTGCTAATCAGAACCCATAACCGTCCATATCCGCAAGATATGGCTGTCGTGGATCTGTCATGCTAGATCCGTGGATGAACATCCATTCTCACTATGTAGAGAAGTTTTGTTCTTTTTCCTCAACATCTAGAATTTACATAATCAAGACATTCATTGTCAAGGGGGATTTAGTTTAGATTTTTTATTTTTAATAAAGGTTGGGAAATTTCATTTCTATGTTTTTCACAAGGACTTCATGTAAATGAATAATCACCACTTTGAGGTTTAGAAACTAAATGATTGTTTCCCTTTGCGTCATTATTTGGATTAAACAAACAAAATCTTGTTGAGTGTTCTTCTTAGGTTGCCTTCTTTGTTTATTTAGACATCTCACTTGCAGAAAGTGAAAAAAAAAAGTTCTTCAGAGTGGAGAGGGCCTAATAAGCATCTCCTCGATGGGGCGACTGGGCGAGTGTGGTTGTTTCCAAGGTGTGAATGTGAATGGGATCTTTTGGAAATGCAGATTTTGATTGTATAGTTTATTGAGTTCAGCTTTCCAATTCTCTCTCTCTCTCTCTTTTTTTTTTTTTTTTCTAAGAACTCCTTCAACCTGACTCTTTTGGTCTCTGTCATGGGTTCATTTTACAGTTTGATCTGGAAAGAATCATTAATTGGCATAAGGCAAATTTATTTTGTTTGTAGGGGAGACTTGGTTGTTCTTGTTGCTTGTTCCTACAATCCTAAAAATAAATTAGAAAATTTGGTTCCAAGTGGATGTGCATAAAGTAATTTTTCCCATTGTTTGATGGCCTGTACAGCATGTATTGTCTTCAGTAGACTGTATGTATCGGCTGAGAGTTTGTCTTGAGATCCATGGCATGTTCTTTTCGTTGAGTAGATTGTACTCTTGTTCCGTTCTTGTATTTGTTTCTTTTGCTTCTGTGTAAAAGAGTGGCCATGTGTCCATGATTCTGTCTAATAAAGCACATGCTCTAGTGAGCACGTTTAGTCTGATCCAATTAAATGTTGGAAAAATAAAAACAATTGGATACAGGGAAGTTGTTCTGCTACTTTTTTGGGAACTTTAAACTGAACCGTTGATCAATATAGCAATAAAATTAGCAGAAAATAAAAAGATAAAGTAATACTAGGACATTCACTATCTCACATATAAATTCTGAAGTACTCCCTCCGTTCCACTTTGGATGAACCCGTTTGAATTTGCACGGAGTTTAATAAAGAGAGAAGACTTTTGAAACTTGTGGTCTAAAATAAGTTATAGATATTTGGGTGGCTACAAATCATCTAGGGATGCGTAAAAGTGAATATTTCTTTCCAAATTTAGAAAGAGGTCATTCTTTTTGAAACAGACTAAAAAGGAAATAGATTCATCCTTTTTGAAACGGGGGGAGTATTATTTATGATTTTGAAAGGCTTGAATTAGTTTAACATGTAAATTGTTTGTTTCCTACCATCCACGTGCTCTTCTTAAAAGGTTGCACAGTATTACTTTGAATGAACGAATAATTATATCCCTTGCCTCCTAAATATACAGATATTCTAAAGCACAGATGCCAGGACTTGTACCTTTTTGCATTGGATAATCCCATATCGATATTATGCTTCAGCATCCAACCGGTGCGCTTATCCTTATTATTTCTTGTAGATAAGCTCGCAAAAGAAGAAAACTGGCGTAATTGCTCCCAAGCGCTTTGTACAGAGATTGAAGAAACAGAATGAGATTTTCCGCAGTTATATGCATCAGGTATCCCATGGTCACTTCTTGTCACTTCTTTTAAAATGATGGTTGGATACTAAAATGCCCTTGTCAAGAAAAGATAGATACTAATATGTCTTCTTACAACAAAGGAGGGAGCAGATAGGCCCCATGTTTGTCGTAACAGGATAAAAGCGAACCCCCTCTTCCCTCCTTTTACTTTCATGAATTACATGCTACGCTCCCTCTTGGTGTTGCTGGACTGTTATTGCTAGAAATTCTAAAAATTAATAAGTTCTTGAGCAAGTGAATGATGGAGAAAGCTAAATGAGAACTGAATAGAAAATCGGCCTGTCAAATTATATACTTTCCCCCATCCATTACGATCCCAATTTCCTTATCAAAAAAAAAATTATATATATCTGCTCCAGATCAAGAAAACCCCAGCGTTGAAGTTGATTGAACCAACAGCGTGGCAGAGGAGAATAGTATTTCTTTAATATCTAGTTTACAACCTCTAAAATTACTAAAGCGAGATACTTCAGTATTTCACTTGAGGAGAACACTTGAAGCCTGTTTCGGCCCCAGGGGCTTCCATCTCGGAGACCCCTCTCTCTGCCTTTATGTTGGTCCACATGAGACCCTATTTTTGTTGTATTAGTTTGCATATTTAATTGTTATATTATTTTGCTGAATAGGAGGTAAGTTTTTTTAACAAGCTTTAGATATTCTAATTTCTCCTTTTCATTTATTAAAAAAAAAAAAGAGATTATAATTGCTCCAGGTTATTTTTCCTAATGTGGAGGGCAGACAGGTGGTCATTAAATTTGTTTGACTTTATTTCTCTGAACTTTGCCCTAGAGCTAAAAGATCTGTGTTCTACTTATCCAAAAAAAGAGACTCGCTCTCGCTAAATTGATAAATTAACTAACTGCTTTTACGCTGCTTTTGACTTTTTAGTATTCATGAATCAGTTTTATTTCCCCTTAATATGTTGGTGCATATATACTCTGATCCACTTTCGACCACTCATGTTTATTGATGTCTTTCTTTGTCAGGATGCACACGAGTTTTTGAACTATTTGCTGAACGAACTGGTCGACATACTAGAGAAAGAAGCCAGTGCTGCTAAAAGTGATCAGGAAGCTTCTTCCCCAACAGAAAAGATTGCAAATGGGCCAACCAGTATTCATGGTAACGGTGCTAAAAAGGAGCCCCTGGTCACATGGGTGCACAAAAATTTCCAGGTAAGCTTGCTTGTCGTGGCAGTTATCAGCTGTTCCATCCTTGAAATGTCAGCAAACGGTTCTTTTAGAAAAAGCATTTTCATGTGAATCAGGTCTGTTTATGTCTGGTGCTTAGAACTTCATGGTGAGGTCTTATTTCCTGATAAAAGATAACTTTGGGTTTACACGACAGATCTGCTTTGACCCATAATTAAGACCGCCCATGCTACTTGCAGACCATATAACGATAAATATCAAAATAGTAGAGGAGTCGATCAGAAGCTTGGATACAGTTAGACAGAGTATATGCAAGATAAGTTTAGCCTCCACAAAAAGAATGAAAGCGAAATGAGATTAAGACGAGATTGTGGTTCTTAATGCAAAAGATTCAGCTTTTAAGGTTGAGAATGACAATGATAAATAAGATGTACACGTAGAATAAAAGTAGTAGTGCTGTGGCCTATGAAAATAACTGACAATTATGACGGCGGAAATGGTAATGGTACATGGTAGGAGTATTGTTGTTATCTTACGGTTGTTATATGGGTGCTGTTATTATCTCACAATTATATGATCCCGCAATATTTTATAAAACTTGCCTAATGCCATTGTTCTTCATCAAAAACAATCACTAGTAATAGGCAAGTTCTATATAACAATTGTGAGATCAACATTGTTTATATGGCTGTAAATATTCAGTATCTACGACCTAACATATTCACAAAATGAACATCAGTAGAAATGTGAATGATAGGATGGATGCTCAGTTATGTAGATTGGGCAAGGTACGAAATTATTTAATCTGACAGAGGGAGGAAGTAGCACACTGTGAATAATAGAGTCACCTGATATGGGTTAGCCATGTTTATATAAACTTCTAATCCACTGATCCTTTTTTTTTTTTTTTTTTTTTTTGATAAGGTAAAAGTTTTCATTAATAAAAGGTACCAAGTTGGTACATAAAAGTACAAAAGACATACAGCCCCTAAAATAGATTCCTGTTACATAATTCCAATTGAATTCAAAAATTCCAAATATTGATCTATGTCTTGAAGCAAACTCCTCTCACACCAAAAGAACAAATTATGTGGAGAAAGATTCTTGACTCTAGAAATATGGATCTTTTTGTTCTCAAAGCAAGCATTATTCCTCTCGCTCCAGATAGTCCAGAAAATACATAGAGGGATGGTCCTCCAGAACTTTTTCCGGGCCCTTGCTATATTTTGTCCATTCCAGCTTTCCAGTAGGCATCTTACATTTGAGGGCATCGCCCAAGATACACCAGATATATCCACTGATCCATGGATGCGGAAATATGATGATTGAAGGTGTTAAAGGAAAGATGAGATAGATCTAAAATCATATAAAAGAACATTGTCCAAAGATTTATAGTCCCTCGCAATTAATGCAGACTTAGTCATGGTTAGAAACAATGGAAGCAAACGATCCTAATAGTCATACCAACTAACTAGGAAGGTTTAGCAGTTGTTACACTTGTATTAGGTTTGATATTTCTCAAGAGCTCTTTAAGTTTGGTTAGAGTATAGCAATGTAGGGATAATTGTGAGATTTAGGCCTCAATTGTTTGCACTTAATGGAGGTCTGTATCTTAATCGGTCAGATGTCAGTTATTAAGTGTGTTTTTTAGGTCTGAATCTTGATCATGCTGATCTCAATTTATACTCAGACATCTAGATCTTAATAGACATCTTTATATTCAGATTCAGATGTCTTAGTATTAATAAAAAACAAATGGGGCCTTGGAGAACCTCTAGTTTCAAAAAACCCCTAATTTATCTTAAATGACAGAGCACTTATTATTGGAATGACATAAGCCAAATAGAGTGGATATATACATACAGTCGACCCAACTATTTTGGGATTAAGGCATAGTTGATTGATCTTTTCAGAAATCAGTCTGCTCTTCTTTTACACTCTCCACAAACTTTAGTAGGTCAGAGTAAGTGCCTATAGTGCCTCCTTATAGTGCAATCTGCAACACTCAGAGGTGTCCAACCCCTCTTATCCAGAAGCGAAACTAAGATACATCATTTCTTTGTCAGTATGGAAAAGAAAGTATGATTGTTGTATCTGAAGTTATGGTTTCTCTGTGAACTAGCACTCTGCTGACTCTTTCCTTGACTTGGATATTGTTTACTTCCAGGGTATACTTACAAATGAAACTAAGTGTTTGCGTTGTGAGACTGTGACTGCGAGAGATGAGACATTTCTTGATTTGAGCCTCGACATTGAACAGAACAGTTCAATAACTAGCTGCCTGAAGAATTTTAGTTCCACAGAGACTTTGAATGCAGAGGATAAATTCTTCTGCGACAAGTGTTGCAGGTAAATATGCTTTTCTTCTTTTTTTGTTGGATAACTAAAGAGGATTCAAGACACTAACTTCAGCTATATGCCTATTTGAATTAGTTGCAGCAAACTAACATGATTGATCTCATTGCTGGTTTTTTTTTTTTCCCCATTAGCTGACCAAGTAATTCATCGTTTTTGGGAACATAGCTTGCAGGAAGCTCAGAAGAGGATGAAGATCAAAAAGCCACCTCACGTCCTGGTTATCCATTTGAAACGATTCAAGTACATTGAACAACTTGGCCGGTATAAGAAGCTCTCTTACCGTGTTGTCTTCCCACTTGAGCTGAAGCTAAGCAATACAGTTGAGGATGCAGATGCTGAGTATTCCTTATTCGCTGTGGTAGTCCATGTTGGGAGTGGGCCAAACCATGGACACTACGTCAGCCTTGTTAAGAGTCACAACCATTGGTTGTTCTTTGACGATGAGAACGTCGAGATGATTGATGAATCGGCTGTTCAAACTTTCTTTGGGTCAGCTCAGGAGTATTCCAGCAATACAGATCACGGGTATATCTTATTTTATGAGAGAGTCTCCAATGGGAGCACTAGCTGATAGTAGAATGATGAGTTTAGTTTATTTCCAATTTTGAACTCAATTTCTCCCTCTTATGATCAATTTATATTTATTATTTGCTACTTCACTGTAGTTTCTTCAAAAAATTTCTAGTGAGTTTACATGAAATGTGAAGAATACATATATAGGTCGTTGCATTGTACAGTGGATCGATGATGCTTACCATCTATATTTCCAACAATAAAAGGAAAAAAGATATGTAGTGTATGTGATACTTGAGTTTCAGAGACATCACTCCAGTTTAGAGTTCTCAGCTACTCAAGTATCTAAATTAAAATACTGTATCCTGTCTTTAGTTTTCTCATGCATAATTTGTTAAATCCAGAAAGCTACAGATGCCTTTCTGAACTTAATATCAGAAGACAAAATTGGTTTTCTATTATGGTAACTAGGCAGAACTTTTACAATCTCTATGATGCTCAATTGCTTGATATCAGCACTCAATATCTGGTTCATAAGAGTGCGTGGTTCTAAAAATTCTAACTGCAGAAAGTATTCAAGCTTCGACTCGAAAAATAGAAGTGGAAAACAGCTATACAAGATTAACCAATATTATGTACGTTTTGCACCTAGTCATGAATATTTTCTAGAATTTTTTTTTTTTTGGAAAGTTGAGCACTTTTGGACTTGGTCTTGAAATTTTTAGAATTTTCATGGTGTTAAATTTTTTAGCACTACCCCACAATTATTTTTAGAAATTGGCTATATCTTAAGTGGCACGGACAAAATATTCTCTTTGTGCACCTCTTCCACATAACTACGTGTCTTTTTGCACAAAATGTCACATAAGCCATCTTTTGCACACGAAAGTCATAATACTAATGCCCAGAAAAGTACAAATTCAATGGGTGGTTTTCTTTTGAGATTTTTACACATATATGCAAATTTACGCTCCTATATTATAAAAAAAATAGCATCATTTCTTAAATTACAACACATAACATTATTTTTCCTGTCGCATTTTGGTACTTTGGGTATTTCACTAAATTATGTTGTGCTTTATTGTACCTAGGACTGTAAAAGTTGTATGTTGGTTACCTCACGTTAACAATCAGCCTATTTGTTTTCTTTTCCACAGTCACCGCCTTCTCTGTTCTTATCCATATTCATTGTACTCGTTGTGCTCCCGTTTGTTCTTCGATTCACCCCACCCTCGGATCCAAAAAGGAAAACAACCAAAGAAACAACAACACCGCCATCACCCCCACCCTCATCACCTCAGCGCCATCACTGCACCCCAGATCCAAGACAAACAGTAGCAGGAGAAGCGACTGCCTGCGGGCTTTTCCGGTGAAGTACAGCAGCATCACCGCGTGAAACGGCCACCGCCTGCAGCCCACCCCAGATCCAAGACAAACAGAAAACTCACCATCCATGCCACCAGCATCGCCTTCGTCAGATCACCTATTCCACTCCAGCACCGCCTTCGCCAACATTCTCCCCTCCGTTTTAATGTTGCCTCCGTTTTACTCCGGCAGGACCTACTGTATAAAATTCATATTTTTTTTCTTTTTCTGTCCTAAATTTCCACAATTACATTTGCCTAAAATTCTAGTAGTACTATTTTTACCTTTAACCGTGTCTTCAATTTTCCCCATGTTTTAAGTAAGAAATGATTTGGTCTGCTATTTCTTGTGTTTGCGTCCATTTGGCTGTCACATGGACAGACTATTTTTAAGAAAAAAATACACTTGAATAATCCCAAAAACAAGATGAAACGATGTTAAAATAGTCTAGAAATGGATAGATACAATGCAGAAAAAATATAATAAAGTCTGAAACGGCACTGAAACAATATAGATACAGCGTGATACAGTTAGATACGGAGCAAAAATAGTGCAGATAGAGTGCTGAAACAGTCTGAAATAGCTAGTGAAAAGGTCCAGAAGTAAATGTAAAAGATAATGTGAAACAATGCAAAAAAGGTAAAATAATTCAGAAACAATGAGAAACAATGCACAAACAAGATGAAACAATGCCGAAACAGTCTAGAAACGGCTTGATACAGTCGAGAAATAGTTAGATACGGTGTTGGAACAATCTGAAACAGTGCTGAAACAATCTGAAAGAGTGCTGAAACAGTGTAGATACAATGACATACAGTTTGATATGGAACAAAAATAGTGCAGCTACAGTGAGATATAACATTGAAACACTCTGAAATAGCTAGTGAAAAAGTCTGAAACAAAATATAAAAAATAATGTGAAACAACGCAAAAAGGTGAAATAGGTTAGAAACAGTGAGAAACAATGCACAAACGGGATGAAACAGTGCTGAAACAGTCTAGAAACAGCTTGATACAGTCGAGAAATAGTTAGATACGATACTGAAACAATCCGATACAGTCCCGAACGGTTCTGAAACAATCTGAAACAGTGCTGACATAAGATAGATACAGTTTGATACGGAGCAAAAATAGTGCAGATATAGTGAGATACAACGCTGAAACAATCTGAAATAGCTAGTGAAAAAGTTCGAAACAAAATGTAAAAAATAATGTGAAACAACGCAAAAAAGGTGAAATAGTTTAGAAATAGTGAGAAACAATGCACAAACGGGATGAAACAGTCTAGAAACAACTTGATACAGTTAAGAAATAGTTAGATACTGTGCAAAATAATGCAGATACAACAAGATACGGCAAGATACAACGAGATGAGGAGGTTGGTAGTTGAGAAATATCGAGATACATGAGATACGAGGATTGGAGGAGGAAAAGTGAAATTGGGGAACATGAGAGGAATAAAAATGAAATTGGGGGAAATGGTGGGAGGAAAGTGAAATTGGGGGAATTGGAAGGAGAAAAAGTGAAATTGTGAGAAATAGGAGGAAGAATGTAAGAGTTTGCTATGTTAAGGAAAATATTGCTGTATTTTTTGCTATGTTTTGTAATTAACCTTTCCTTTCCTCTATATTGGAAATTTTTTCTAAAATATTGCTATGTTTTGTAAATTACTTATAAAAGTTATACCTTTATGTAAAAATCTCTTTTCTTTTTCATGCCAAAATCTACATTTTAACGCACTTTTAGATTAATGGGCAAGTGGACCCCACCCAACTCAACTCGACCCAAAACCCATCACCTATTAAAGTAAAACTCATCCTATCTGCACAAGTATTTAAGCACTATATTAAGCTTTTTGTTATTGTTAAGGTAATATCATTTGTTAAATTTTCAGCATTTTCCTGCTACACATCATATCATTAAATAATAAAAAAGTGAATAACAAGACGAGATAATAATATTTATATTCAAATGGCATACTTCACAAAGGGATCTGGGCACTAACATAACTAGTGAAAGGAAATGCCACTCAACAAGCAACAGATCCGGACAAGTTATTGCTTACTAAGCAATACCTACGGAAAATAAAAGTGCATCAACCAAAAGATGGAAAAACAAGATACAACATGATGTGTCATTAAAGTGTATGTCATTTACAAAACAAAAAAAAAAATCATATACAAAAGGTCCTATTTTTTCTTTGAGAGTATGCACTTCTTTTTCATCACAACTTGCACATAATCTTCCACTATTATTTTCTTCACTTATGTACCCATTTTTATACAAGTTCAGATTCAGCTATATAGCGTATAACTTTTACAACAAGTTCATTTAAAAGTATGAAGGTTTTTGTAACTATATTACCTCTATAGTTGATTGATTTCTTACAATGAAGTCTACATCTGAATTTTTTTGCAGTTCCAGATTGTCGAACTGAAGTTGAGCACCCCATTAAGGATGACAAATATTCAACTACTCCCCATGTCAACTATTCTGGAGCAGGTTCTTCGTTTGTGTTTGAAGAAGTTCGTTTTGCATAGTTTTCATAGCCTCTTGCATTATGCCAAACCTTTTGCAAATTGGCTAGTTTTTATAATGTCATTCTTTGATATTCCTTTTGGTTTCCTTTGCGGTCTGAGCTGTAACTTCTCTCTATTTTTCAAGTTCTTTAGTTTCTCGTTCTAGTATACATTCTTATAGGTTTGCACTTTGTAATAGTCTAAAACATAATCCTCTATTATCTCACAGTTGCCAAGAACACTAACCACATCACGAGGACAAGGCAACATAGTCATATTCCACTTCTACAAGTACAAGTCCTTACAACCGTATCAATAATATTGACCTTGAGGACTTCAACTGATACCTTTGGCCTCCTGAAAAATCAGGTTTAAACTTGGCTGCCTCTATCCTGATTTTGAGCAGCTTCTTCTTCTTCTTCTTCTTCTTCTTCTTCTTCTTCTTTTGGTTGGAATCTTAAGGCAAATTGGCTCTTGGGATCTTTCTATCCGATCATTCTCTAAATCTAAATTTTATTTTCTCATCTTGGTATTCACTTGTTTATTTCGTATTATGACATAATATATAGCAAGAAAAATACTACAAATTTAACAAATTATATCACCTCAACAATCATAAAAAGCTAGCCAAATATGTGCTTAATATTTGGAGAAATGGGTTGGGTTTAATTTTAGGAGAATTTACACTCCATGCCCACAATAATAAATTATTTACGTGTTTGTGCCCCAAAAAAATTAGTTTACATGGAATAGCCATGCACCTCATTTTGTTTACAAAAATGCCCATCTGGCCTGTTTTATTTACACTATGTGCTCACCCGCCCAATTTTAACTATATACCATTTGCATTATATTGTATACCTTTTTAGTATACCAAATTAAGTATACTTCTTTTATGGATTTGAGAGTATAGTGTAACAAGTATACCATGGGAGTATACTGTATACTAGATAGGTATACAAAAGGATTTGAGAGTATAGTGTAACAAGTATACCATGGGAGTATACTGTATACTAGATAGGTATACAGAAGGATGGGTATACAGTGTAAATAAGTTTGTGGGTAAAAATGTAATGGGTATGGAGATGTAAATAAGTAGGGTTTGATGGGCATTTTTGTAAATCCCCCAATTTTAATGTAAAAATTTAGCCTTGCGGCTACTTTTGATACTGGTATTTGTTTTGAGGCCACTTTTTTCTGTAGTCTTACACTAGAGGCCACTTTTCGCTCTTTACTAAATAAGGTCATTAAACACGCCTAACTGAAAAAGACTAAATTATCCCTAAGTTTCTCTGAATTCCCAGGATTTTGTAAAATCCATTTCTGACGGTTTTCTATTGTCTTTACTGTGCTTCCATGCAAACTGCCATATTTCCTTCAGTTTCTCAGTTTTTTTTTGTGCTCGTGTTAACTGTACTACGTAAATTGAAGAACATATTGTGATTTTTGTATACCCAGAGATAATTTTGTACTGTTCACCCATGCCAAAAATTGTATAACCAGGTATTACATTTTTTTTCGTTTTTCTTTAAAACATCTATGTTAAACTTGTGCATGTTAAGTTATTTAAGTTTAAATTTGTGCGTATTAAGTTATTTAAGTTTAAATTTGTATGTATTACGTTATTTAAGTTTAAATTTGTATGTTTTTGTGTTGTTTTTTGTTTGATTTTATTAGTGATGGCTTAAGTTTAAATGGAGAAGGTTAGTTGTATGATTGATAAAAATTTTGTTAAATTTTTAGAGATTTGTATATTTGATAGTTAGTAGTTACTTTTCATATTTTGTATGTTTGTGATTGGGGTAAAATTTATATTGTTTGTTTGATGTCAGTCACCATATACATTGGCCAAGGTTTTTCATGATTATCTGTGACATGCAACTCACTTACGTGTGTGTGTTGTGTTTACTAGTGAATGTATGTGGAGACTGGGGGAGTATTAAAGTGCAGTCCGATTACTTGACTGAAGTTTTGAAATGCTACTAATTGAAGTTCAAACCACATGGACTGAAGTTCTATCCACATGGACTGAAGTTCTATCCACATGGATTGAACTTCTCTACTCTTATGGACTGAAGTTCTATCCACATGGATTGAAATTCTCTACCCTTATAGACTGAAGTTCTATCCCCAAGGGTTGAACTCCTCCATCCCTATGCCACGCGACTTGCTTACCTGTGCACTTATATGTGTGTGTACTAGTGAATGTATGTGTAGACTGGGTGTATCAAAGTGCAGTGCCATTACTGGACTGAAATTTTTGAAATGTTATTGATTGAAGTTCTATCCACGGGGATTGAACTTCCCTACCCTTATGGACTGAAATTCTATCCGCATGGATTGAATTCCTCCTCTCTATGTCATGTAACTCGCTTACGTGTGTGTCTGCGTGTTCGTGTGTGTGTGTGTGTGTTTATTAGGGAATGTACGCGTACGATTGGGGTGTATTAAAGTGCAGTCCCATTATTGGACTGAAGTTTGAAATGGTATTGATTGAAGTTCTATCTGCAGGGATTGAACTTCCTTACGCTTATGGACTAAAGTTCTATCCACAGGTATTGAACTCCCCTCTCTCTATGTTGCTTAAGTTCTATCCCCAAGGATTGAACTTTCACTACACCTATGTACTGAAGTTCTATCTATGAGGATTGAACTCCCCAACCCTATGTACTGAAGTTCTATTCATTTATGCTGAAGTTTAGTTTCACACTTATGCATATTATTTTATTTTATTTGTGTGTGGCGTTATACTGCACTTTGTGTACTAAATTTGATGTTTTTGGTTTGAACTTTGCTGCATTTTTTATTTTAGTTTTGTATGTTCAACTGATAGTTTGTTTTTATTGCTAGTTTTTTGCAACATGGATGCTGGAACGGCAGGGAATCTAGTGTATCCATTTGAAAAATGGTTCAATTTGAATCCATATTGGCACAGAGAGCACAAGTTGGATGAATTAATTTCAATCTTCTTAAGTATAGAACAGTATAAGAAGCTTTCAAATGGTGTTTTTGGTAGCTTTGTGAAGTTACGGTCGTACAAAACTTCTATGAAGTTACTGCATTGTTTACTGTTGTCTCGCATTGCGACCAGTGATCTAAACATATTAAGCTTCAATATTTTTTATCGTGTAATTTATTTTGGTTCTGAAGAATACCATATTTATACTGGTTTGAGATTTTCTCCAAGTCGTAGGGATCTGTTTGATAGACCAGCTGAGAATATGGATAGGAGGCTTCTCAACAGTACTTTGGTGGTAAAGATAATCTTCAGTTGTCTGACATTCGTGCGTTTATGGTAGCCAATTCAAGGAGCACATCACTTGTGCTGCATGAAGGTGATGCAGTAAGTATTCCAGAGTTTTATGTTCTCTAGTCAATTATATTGGGTTGTAAAAAAATCAATGTGGTGGATGTTCATTATCTTGACATAATTGACAGCGATGATCTTTGTGCAGCTTATCCGTGTGGTAGTCTGGGGTTTGAGACACTTGTTGATTCCGTTAAGACACCTCTTAAAAGTGTTGGAAGTTCAGAAAAAGATGAGTACTATGTTGTTATGGGATTTCCTTTAGTGTTGTGCGCTTGGTTTGTTGAGTTATTTCCAAAAGTCGGTTATAAGTTATGTGACTTTACGAGTGATGGCTTTCCGAGGATCTTGAGGTTTATTAAGTTCAATAATCCTCAGTATAACAGTTTGGTTGACAATTATTTTCATAATGTTAATGTAAGTTTCTATATCTGTAAGTCAATAAGGATTTGAAGTTCAATCTATATGGTCCTGAAATTCTATCCATAAGGTTGTTAAAGTTCTGTACCTATGGATTGAAGTTCTGTTTATATAATACTTAAATTTTATCCATAAGCATTGAACTTCTATCTATATGGTCCTGAACTTTCTATCCATAAGCATGTTGAAAGCTGTCCTTTTATGGATTGAACTTCTGTCTATAAGGATTGAAATTCTATCTTTATGCCCCTAAACTTCTATCCATAAGGCTGTTGAAAGATCTCCCCTCATGGATTGAAGTTCAATTTATAAAGATTGAACTTCTATTGCTATTTACTGAACTTCTATATCTGCACATAGAAGTTTTATTCTTATTTTACTGAAGTGATAATATATTTTTTATGGTTTCTTTTTTAATAGAGGTTTGACAAATTTAAAATGGTTTTGTTCTTTCTGAGGAAGAAAAAAGGTCGGTGGAATTGAATGTGGTAACAAAGGTGGCTCATATTGTTGCATTCAAACAAAGAAAAGGAAAAGAAGTTGCTGATCATGTTAAAGAGAGTGAGGATACTGGTGATGAGAGCGAGGATACTGGTGATGAGCGTAAGCATAATGTTGATGAGAGTCAGGATACTTCTCATGGTGTACAGCTTGATCAAGATTTAGTTGACGCAATTGTTAAAGTGTTTTCTAAGCATCATGTACATTCATCTTTTATAATTATGTGTTTGTGTTTTAATTGAATATTTTTATGAGTTTTATTGGATTATTTTTTTTCAGAAGGTGAATGTGAAGGTTTGGAAGAGGTGACGCCGATGCCGCATAAAGGGCTATATTTGTTGTCTAGAGAACAAGGTTGACTCTGTTCTGGATTTTATGAAGAAGTGGGGTAAAAAATTTGAGGAACAAGAGGAAAATGGGCGGAAAAGTGGAAGTGTAAGAAGGGGCAAGGAACATAGTAGCAGCTATGGTCATTCCTTAAACTTGTATTCACATGGAGGCAATGCCAGCATTGGAAGGAGGGATATCTGTGTTTATAGTGGCGGGGATGTTAAAGTTGGAGTTGGTAATAGTCAATTAGGGAAGAGAAAGTCTCCTTCATTTAGAAAATCAAAATCAAAATCTCCTTCATATGTTAGACAAGAAGAAGGCAGTGATGGCAGTTTAGTTAGGAGATCGAAATCTCATTTAGATGTAAGAAAAGAAGGCAGTGATGGCATTGTAGGTCGAAAATCAGTTACACAATTTCATGTAGAATTGCGAGGAGAGTTAGTCAGCAAAACACCTGCACAATTTGATGGAGAAAGTGAATTAGACATGTTTGGTGAGTTGCTGCGGCACAGAAGGAATTGCTTGAAATTCACTTGCAAGTTGCAAGTGGAGAAATTGATCTAGAAACAGTTGGTCTCACTCCTGAGGATATGAGTGTGGGGAAAGGAGGTGCAACTTCTATGCCTGTTGTTGACGCATCGAGTCGTCATGTTATTGAATTGTCGTCAAATGTAGTTTCTACAATTGTCCAAGCAAAAACATATCAAAGGAAAAAGAAGAAATTGAAAAAACAATGTTTCTATGATATGCCTATATTTAATATACTGCCATCGAGTCAAGAAAGTGGTAATGAGGGTTCATGTGATGCTCAAGATACACCGAGGGTCGAAGTAAATCAGCAGGATATGTCAGAACATCAGCAGCAGAGTATCGATAATGTCATGGATAAAGGTCATTCAATTGATCAACTTGGAAAAGAAGAAGGCATAATTCAGGAACAAGAGAGGCCTCTTGATATTGTAATGCAGAATATTGAGGCAAGTGATCAAGCAGGAAGAGAAGAGGACTTGATTGAAAATCAACGGGCTTATGAAAGTGCTATGGACAAAGGGCAGTCAAACGACCAAGCGGGAAAAGAAGAAGTGATGATGCATGAATAGGAGAGGCCTCTTGATATTGTTATGAAGAATATTGAGGCAAGTAAGTCAAAGCGACCAAGCGGGCAAAGAAGAAGTGATGATGCAGGAACAGGAGAGTTCTTTTGATGTTGTTATGAAGAATGTCGAGGCAAGTAAGTCAAGCGATCAAGCAGGCAAAGAAGAAGTGATGACCCAGGAATAGGAGAGGTCTATTGATGTTGTTATGGAGAACGTTGAGGCAAGTGATCAAGCAAGAAGACAAGAGCACCTGACTGAACAACAACAGGCTGTTGAAACTGGTATCGACAAAGGCAGTCGAGCAACCAAACGGGGAAAGAAGAAGTGATGACACAGGAACATGAGAGGCCTCTTCAGATTGTTATAGAGTATGTTGACACAAGTCATCAAGCAGGAAGACAAGAGCACCTGACTGAACAAGAACAAGCTTATAAAAGTAATAACGATAATCCTGAGGCAAGTCATCCAGTAGACAGAGAACATTTGATTGAAGTCGAGAAGCAGCTGGAGCACCATGATCTTCTAGGGAAAAGAGAACGAAAGCCCAGTCAGTGGTTGCTATCTCCATATTTTGTTTCAAAGACTAAAAAGAAGATCACTGACTGGAAGGACAATTATATACGTAGTTGTCCATTCCACTACTTGACTATTGATCTGACAGTGTTGGAAGAATTCATAAATTGGTTGGAATTTCAAAGAAATAGCACTGAACTTAGATCATTAATCTATTTGTAGTTTTATGATTTGTTATCTGTAGTTTTTTAAGTTCAGTCCACAGGGGATGAATTTCAAAGCTTATAGTTTTGAGTTTCTTAAGTTCATTCCCCTATGAATTGAACTTCAGTCCATACACAGGGAACATAGTGTTTGAAGTTCAGTCCAATGGGGATTGATTTTAAAACTCATAAGCTGTGAAGTTCAATCCCTAGTGACTGAACTTCATACCCAATGAGTTTCCCAAGTTTATTCCCCTATAGATTGAACTTCAGCCCATACACATGGGAAATGGTTTTTGAATTTCAGTCCAATGGGGATGAACTTTAAAGGTCCATAAGCTATGAAGTTCAATTCCTAGTGACTGAACTTCATACCCAATGAATTTCTCAAGTTCATTCCTCAGTCCACGTAGGAAATGTAATATAGTGTTTGAAGTTCATTCCATTGGGGATGAACTTTAAAACTCATAAGCTATAAAGTTCAATTCCTATGGACTGAACTTCATAGCATATGAGTTTCTTAAGTTCATTCCCTATGCATTGAACTTCAATCTATATGGGAAAAGTAACATGTTTTGTATTTTTGTATCTTTTAATTAGGGACAACCATGATGCTTTTATACCGGATGATGATTATGATGGAAATGCATATAGTTGGAGACTTTGAATCTAAAGAAGCAGTGGTTTTTGGAATTCGCAAATACTATCTGTCCTCTGGCTGATAATGTTAGTGCACATTGTGGTTCTGCTTTGTTTTGTTCTTTATTACTTGTCTGTACAGGTCCTTTTTTTTTTTTACATTTTTGCAGCATGTTGATGTCGCTATGTATTATCTCAGAAAGCGGTCATGTTACCATTTTTTCCAACTTCATTATAAACTTTCAATTGCCGATATAGTTTTTTATAGTTGTATTTGCTCTATGTATAAGTTAAACTTTGAGGAAAAAAAAAACAACCTGATTCGATGTGGCTCAATGGTGTTGGGCAGTTCCTGTGCAATTATGTTTTTGGCTTGGAACGGAGGTGTTCAATTCCATGGGCTGGAGTTCATAAAGTCTATTTTCCATGCCGACTCAAACCAGAACATGGTGAAACGATGACGCATTACTTTTTGGCAGTTCTGGATTTGTACGAGAAGAATATATGTGTATATGATTCGATGTGCACCGATGCAAAGCACCAAGGAAAGCGAAAAATAGATCACATGAAGTGTTATGTTATTGTGCTCCCATATATGCTGAAGTATCTCAAGTTTGGTGACATACATGCTTCATTTAAAGGAGATAAGTTCAATAGGGCCTTTAGAACTCAGTAGATACAATCACCACAGCAACTAGATGGGTAAGTCTTGTCATTTTTGTGTAAGTTTTAGCGCAAAGTAGATATAATGGACTGAATTTAGAAGCTCTTGACTACTGATGTGTTACTTTTTATTTTTGTTTGTATTTTTTTAGGACTAGTTGTGGCGCTTTTACAATATGGTATGCTGATGAATATCAGTGGTAGAGATGTGCAAGATATTCAACCAGATCTAGTTGGTAGCTACAGGAGCGAGTTTGCTTATCAGCTTTGGGCTCATGGCCGTGGAAAGGATAGGAATGGATTTGAAACTCCACCAGGATTTATTGACCCTGATTATGGAGAACATGATGAAGACATGTGTCAGCTATAAATGGTTTTGTTTTTAGCTTCAGACTGCCTAGTAGTATTATGTAAAGT
Organism: Petunia x hybrida; assembly: GCA_037355625.1. Classification (NCBI taxonomy): domain Eukaryota; kingdom Viridiplantae; phylum Streptophyta; class Magnoliopsida; order Solanales; family Solanaceae; genus Petunia; species Petunia x hybrida. Next base: position 4,695,579 of record JBBBVM010000018.1, on the reverse strand, counting down.
TTTACATAATATATGTTGAACAGATATTATGCACAGATGAACAGATTATTATGCACAGATTTATGTAAATACCATGTTGTTACAGTGATATTTTTTTAGCATAAATGTATTTTATCCATAAGGACTGAGTTCAGTCGATGAGTATTGAACTTCAATCCATATGGCCTGAAGTTCCATTCATAAGGATTGTGAATCTCTGCCCCCTATGGATTGAAGTTTCTATCCATATCCAAATAATCTAATAATGATTAAATTTTTTCCCATTCTTTAAGGGTTGAATTTTATATATTATGAGTTTGAACTTCTGCCTATAAGGATTGAACTTCTGTATTTAAGTATGGAAGTTTTATAAATTTTGAGCTTGAACTTCTACACACAAGGATTGAACTTTCTGTCTTTAAGGATGGAATATGAGTTTGAACTTCTGCCTTTAAGGATGGAATATGAGTTTGAACTTCTACCCACAAGATTGAACTTCTGTCTCTAAAGATGGAAGTTTTATAAATTATGAGCTTGAACTTCTACCCACACGGGATTGAACTTCTTTCTTTTAAGGATGGAAGTTTTTTATAACTAACTTCCCCTATGGATTGAAATTTCCGTGCATATTGACTGAAAGTTTAATGGACTGAAATTAATTAACAGTATAAGTTTGAGTTTGCTTAGAGATAAAGTGAGAATCGCTAAACAGTTCTAATGGACATAGACAAATTCAGTCCTAAGTTGTGCTAATGTTCAAAAATCATATATCAGCCTCTAAGGATTGAAGTTTTTATAGGCTAATATTAACTTCTGTGCTCAAGGATTGAAGTTTGTGTAGGCCAATATTAACTTTTGTGCTCAAGGATTGTATTTTTATTGGGTAATATTAACTTCTATCCTCAAGGATTGAACTTTTTATAGGTTAACTTTAACTTAAATCCTTGAGGACCCAAGTTAATGTAATAACTTCTCTGTTAATCTGAGCCATCAACAACAACATACCAAGTTTAATCTGAGCCATCCAATTTTATTAAATCAGACTGGGTCCCACGATGTCCTCCTTTTTAACCCTAAAGATTACCTTTGTATTTCATTTTTTTAAGCCGCATCCATAACCTTTGTCTATTCTTCTTCCTTGTTGTAGTTTGTATATTTTTCTTCCACCATGAAAAACCACAAAATTATGGGGATGAAAATTTTTATCCTTTTCTATATTTCAAACGGGATCCCAGCTTTTCAAACTACTCTGAATGATTCATACACTCTCACCGACGATTTTGTAATTAGCTTTGGCCTTTGAAATTTTACATTTTCTTTAAAGTAAAATTTTAAATAATTGTCATTTAATGTATATTTTTGTTTTTTCGCTGATTCTTCCAGCGGATATCCGTGGATATCTTCCTCCTTAGGCGAACACTGTCATTCTAGAGCGTGATGGGAAGCCATGGTCTATGAAGCTTATGAGTGGAAAAAATGGTCGACGAAGGTTGAACAAGGGTGTGGGCAACATTTGTAACAACAAATAATCTGAAGAGGGGCAGTTATGTTAACTGTAAACTTGTTGAAAGTACTGTCGAGTATGTGAAGTTTGTCATTACAGTTTTTGACCCCCTGGCCCCGAAGATGAATGTGATTCTGATTGTGAAATTTGTCGTTACAATGAAGGAAGTTCCACCAATGGCGAATCTGATGATGATTCGATAAATGGTGCATGAACTGCTAGTGATCCAGTCATGATTGATTAATGGAGCAGTTGAAATATTAGTTGTAGGAGTTTAAATATCAGTATTAGGACCTTTAATTTCACCATCGTTTGTCTGTATTTTGCAGCAGTACTACTTGAATATTTTGTGTAACTGAATGTCTATATTTGGCAGTAGTACTACTTGAATATTTTTGTAATTAAATGTCTGTATTTCGGATATTATGATGTAGTAATAGAATATATGTTTATGTTGTTTAAGTAAGAATTTTAAATTATGTGTTTTTAATGATTGAAATGTGCATGCCTGAACTTTTCTTTATAAGGATTGAAGTTTTTATAAAAATATCAAAAAATGTAACATCAGCCTTTAAGGGTTGAAGTTTCATATTCTCATATAGTTTAATTCCTATGGACTGAATTTCATTGGCTCTGAGGTTCTAAAGTTCATTCCATGGGGAATGAACTTTAAAACTCATAAGATATGAAGTTCAATCCCTATGGACTGAACTTCATTGGCTCTGAGTGCCTTAAGTTCATTCCCCTATGGATTGAACTTCATCCCATGGGGAGAGAACTTTAAAACTCATAAGGTATGAAGTTCAATTCCTATGGACTAAACTTCATTCGCTCTGAGTTTCTTAAGTTCATTCGCCTATGGATTGAACTTTAGTCCATGGGGAATAAACTTTAAAACTCTTAAGGTATGAAGTTCAATTCCCATGGACTGAAATTCATTGGCTCTGAGTGTCTTAAGTTCATTCCCCTATGGATTGAACTTCAGTCCATACACAGGGGAAGTTTTCATATTCTCTCATTGAACTTCTTTCCATAAGGATTGAAGTTTTATTAAAAAGGTCAACAAATGCAACTTCAGTCTTTTTAAGGGTTGAAGTTTTTTCTATTCAAATCATGAATTTCTCTCCATAAGGATTGAAGTTTTTTATATTGTAATTGTGAATTTATCTCCATAAGGATTGAAGTTTTTATCCCAGTTATTATTTGTTGAAGTTTTTATACTATTCAAATCATGAACATCTTTCAATGGGAGGAAGTCAGTCTTTGTTCGACTGAATTTACTTCAAACTCTATTTCTAATCAACTAAAACTACTTCAACTTCAGTATTTAATTTTTAAAAAATGCAACATCAGCTTTTAAGTGTTGAAGTTTTTATGTTCAAGCCATGAACTTCTCTCCATAAAGATTGAAGTTTTATTTAAGTTTAATCAATGCAGCATCAGGCTTTAAGGGTTGAATTATATATTAAAAATCTGAGTTTCAACAAGAAGGAGAGTGAAAGTGTAGAAACAAGTAGTTTACGTAAAATACTAGTATTAAATTTATTAAAAAATAGTTAAAGAACATGAAAAACCATTCAAACAAACTATAACAAGCTACAATCAAAGTTTTTGAGTTCATATCTTGAATGTTGGTAAGAAACTATCAACAATTTGATTATCTTCATGTATTTTTGTACCATCATTCACCACCAAGCAGTTTCATGCAATAAAAAAGAAGTTAAAAAAGCAAATTAGTAGGAGGAAAATATTTACTAAAAAAATTTATGGATAATGAATGAAGTAGCAGTACCTATATATCCTTGAGTAGGGTTGGAGTACTGGAGTATTTGTGCATGAGGTTCTATCATGTCCTTTGTTTTTGCATCGACTACATTTGGTTGCTTTGACTCGTACAGATTCAGCAATCGAGATGTATCTGTCTGTTTTCCTTCTTCCAGGTTGTATTTTAATATTTGGAGTTTCAATCCTTTGATTTTTCACAGTGTCTGGTATATTCCAAGAGCTTTTATGGCCTATCATATTCATCTCACCTTGATATGTGTTTAACCAATAGTCTGGTGAATACCATTTCGAGTAGAACTTAGATTTCGCCAAGCGTCTTTTCCCAATGCATGCAATTACCTGTACACATGGTAGTTCATCAGTCTGGAATTCAAGACAATCACACGTCCTATTCTTTAAGTCGACGTTGAAGCTTGTTCCTTCATGTTGCACATTGAATGTTGATGTACCTGTTGGGAATACCTATTTGAAATAAAATGAATAACTTTTATAAGTCAGTACAGATGGTATTTAAATCGGCTATTACTAATTCAGAGCAAGAGTTCATGAGTACATTCCTAGTCTATTGAACTTCCAGATATGAATGGATATAAGTAATGCAGGGAGGGAAGAACAAGTCCTGACTTTCAGTCTACCTGGACTGATCTTCAGTCTCCCTGGTCTGTATTTTTATATACTATTAGAATTGCATAGTTCAGTCTACTTGCAGTAGTCAATTTTTTACTGAATTTGGCGTGAGTGAAGTGCTTTATACTTACATTTATTGTGAAGGCCAACTGAATCTTCTTGTTCATTTCATCTTCTGCCCACCTTGATAAGTGATGAAAAGTCTCTTGAGCAGTAGTTCTTCTTTCACAAAACCATTTTTGCTTCTTAAGTATGATTAAATCTAAAAGGCTTAAAATACACAACTCTCTTGCTTCAAGTAACGCATAATTCATTGACTCCACCATATTTTTTGTAAGCATATCATATCGTCGCCTCGGTGAGTAAGATCTAGCCCATCTTTCAGGTGGTTCTTCCATTATGTAATTGAATGTTTTTCTATCCATTCCCTCTATTTGTGACATGAGGTTATGAAAGTCTTCACACTTGTAAGCTCTTGCAGCAGTTTGAAACAGACTTATCACTGTGGTTCTCACGTTTCTTTTGTTTAGGTTCTTTTCAAAGTGGTAGATGCATATACCATGGTGACTATCAGGATAAACTTGTGCAATCTCATGCGCAATTGATTTGTTTCTGTCTGACAGAAACACCAGTTCAGCACGAGTACGTATTGCCTTTCGTAGCTCAGTGAAGAACCAAGTGTAAGCTTCATTATTTTCAGAGTCTGCAATTCCATAAGCTAGAGGGAACAGTTGATTACTTGTATCTTTTTGTTATAGCAATGACAAGAACGCCTAGATATTTCGCCTTCAGAAATGTCGCGTCTACTGCTATGACTGGTCGACTATACCTCCAATCGTCAATTGATGGCTTGAAAGCAACAAACATATATATAAACCTGAAACATTTTAACATAGGGCAGAGTTAACTCTTAGAAAGTTTTGAATTTCACATAGGCATTGAATTCTTTTTTTGAGAAATACTTACCGATTAAGACTGTCTATCTTTATGTTAGTGTGCACGCCTGGATTTGTCTCTTTCAGCATATGCAAGTATGAAGGGAGGAGATGATAATGCGCATCAGGTCGTCCCCTAATCAATGTGTTTGCTGCTTGAATTGAACGACATGCCTTGTGATATCCTATTTCAACTCCATGTATTCTTCTCATTTCGTTCACAATAAATATTGGTCTAACTTCAGTTCTGTTGTCTTGGATGTTTTCGAGAAAATATTCACTTATCAATATTGACGTGGCATGTTTCTGATCAGCCTTCTTAATGTCAACGGAGCATTTGTATATATTCTGAAACTTAATTATCTTAAACAGTGAGGAATCTTTTATCCTTCTGGCACAAATATTCCAATCACAGTTGGGATCGATGCATTTCAATTCATATTTTGTTCTATTTGATCTAATAACCTTGAACTCAAAATGTTCCTTGATTTCTGTCTTGACAAAACACTTCATCATAGTTTCTTTGTTGTCAAATATTGAGTAGGCTACTATATCTTTCGATGATACATCTCCTGTTAATATCATCGTTGGAGATTGTTTTTGTTTTACCCTGGACCTTTTTCTTTTGCTCTTGGCAGCTGGTATGCTACGAGGGCATTCAACTGTTGATGCTGGTGACCGAAATTGAGTATTATTTGGTTGCAGTGTCTCAACAATGCCAGGTGTTTCAATTGCTTGATTGCAGTCGATCTGCATTATTAAGTCCCCCTCTTCGTGTGGAACCTCTGTGCATGGAGTATGATTCTCTTCAATTCCTTGATTGCAGTCGATCTACATCATCAAGTCCCCCTCTTCGTGTGGAACCTCTGTGCATGGAGTCGGATTGTCTAACTTGTCAACGACAAAATGACTATTCTTGAAAGATGAATCATTCTTCAACAAGTGGATACATGTCCTGAGTTCTTCTTCTGTTGTATAAGCATTCCTTTGCTCGAATCCATTCTAATATCAAACCATATATTCACATCTTCAGTGAAATGTGTTGCTTCAAAAATCTTGTCTATAAAAATTCTGAATTCAATCATTTCGTTAACAAGTAAAAGTTTTGTTTCATGATCCAAGTACTTATAATTTGTGTCCAATTCCCATTGAAAGCAATAACCAGACAAACTGTAGACATTCTACATTGAATAAGTAAACCATAGAAATAACTGTGTTAGTATGGAAATTTTTCATATGGACATAAGTTCTATCTATGCAGTCCTGAAGCTGAATCTATAAAGACTGAAGTTCTAGCTATACGACGCTGAACTTCTATCCGTAAGGCTGTTTGAAAGCTCTTCCCCTATGGATTTGAAATTAAGTCCATATGGACTTAAGTTTTATGCATAAGGATTGAACTAAGTTCTATCCATAAGGCCGTTGAAAGCTCCACCCCTTGTGGATTGAAGTTCAGTTTATATGGACTTAAGTTCTATCCATAAGGATTGAACTAAGTTCTATCTGTATGGCCCTGTTTTGAAAGCTCTCTCCCTAAATTCAGTTTATAAATGAACTTTTCAGGACTTAAGAAATGAAGTTCAGTCTTAATGAACTGAATTTTGTTCAACTTCAGTTCTGATACTTCACATGACAATGGCGATAAGTAATCGCCAAGTCCTGAGGTTGCTTTTTTCAGTTTATAAATGAACTTTCAGTCCTTAAGCACTGAAGTTCAGTCTTAATGGACTTAAGTTCTATCCATAAGGATTGAAGTAAGTTCTATCTATATGGCGCTGAACTTCTATCCATAAGGCCGTTAAAAGCTCCACCCCCTGTGGATTGAAGTTCAGTTCAGTTCATATGGACTTAAGCTCTATCCATAAGGATTGAACTAAGTTCTATCTATATGGCCCTGTGTTGAAAGCTCTCTCCCTAAATTCAGTTTATAAATGAACTTTTCAGAACTTAAGTAATGAAATTCAGTCTTAATGAACTGAATTTAGTTCAACTTCAGTTCTGATACTTCATATGACAATGGCGATAAATAATCGCCAAGTCCTGAGGTTGCTTTTTTCAGTTTATAAATGAACTTTCAGTCCTTAAGCACTGAAGTTCATTCTTAATGAACTGAATTTAGTTCAACTTCAGTGCTAGTGTACTGATACTTCACACGACAATGGTAGTAATCGCCAAGTCCTAAGGTTGCTATTTCAGTTTATAAATGAACTTTTATGACTTAAGCACTGAAGTTCAGCCATCGACGTCTCATCGAGGTATTAAAACTACTAAAATTTAAACGAATTTCTCTGAAATTCAGTCTCGATTGATTGAATTTAGTTCCTCAGCTAGTTTTTCACTTTATATTTGAATATACACGCCTTAAAAACTGAAGTTCAGACGTCGACGTCTCATCAAGGTACTAAAACTACTTAATTTTAAACGAATTTCTCTGAAATTCAGTCTCGATTGATTGGATTTAGTTCCTCAACTAGTTTTTCATTTTATATTTGAATATACACGCCTTAAAAACTGAAGTTCAGGCGTCGACGTCTCATCAAGGTATTAAAACTACTTAATTTTAAACGAATTTCTCTGCAATTTAGTTCACATGGATTGAACTTAGTTCAAATTCAGTCCTAATACAGCATAACGTAAAATTGAAACATAGAATACTCACAATTTTTAAGCGAAACTGGTGAAGAAAATTGAAAAGCGAAATTGGTGAAGAAAATTGAATTGAGAGAATTCCGCAGCAACAGCAGCACGGGAACAGAGAAGTGAGATATGAAGGAAATAACGAATTGTGTTGTTTATATATGAACTGGGGGTAATTTAGTCTTTTTCCTTTTTCTTTTTATGGTGGATGTAATGTAAGTGGCCACAAAGTAAATATTTTGATATTAGTGGCCTTTACCCAAAGACCAGTGTCAAAAGTGACATTTTGTGCACTTCACCCAATTTTAATAGGTGATGGATTTTCTTTTTTGGGTTTTAGGTAGGGTCAGCTCCTACCGTCCTACTAGTGTATCAATTTATCTTAAAATGGGTTGAAGTGCTTATTTTGGCATGAAAAAGAATTGAGCCACCAGAGCGTACTTCTCCAGCCATTGTGACTTTCTTGTTATAAACGTTAAGAGTATTGACACTTCTACATGAGAAAAACAAGATGCATTTTATGGAAAAAAAATTGTAGTTATGTGACCATATGTGAGACTTACCTTAAAGCAATGCGACTCACACACAAAGACTGGTTGGAATTTTAACGTGTTATCAAATTACCCGACATGGTGAGTTGGGAATTGAGAAATGTGTTCAATCTATTTATACAATAGCTAATTGTACAAAGGATAGTGTCAACCTTCGGCAGTAATCGCAGGTGCCATCAGCAAAGATGCATATCTAGGCTATGAACTGGTTCAGAATATATCCATAGTTATGCAAGTGAACATGCGATTTCTATATAGAATCGGTAGAAAGACAGGGCTATGAACTGGTTCAGAATATATCCATAGTTATGCAAGTGAACATGCGATTTCTATATAGAATCGGTAGAAAGAGCCTGTCACAAAAATTTATATTCTAAGCCAAAAATGAACCTCTGCTTGATACTTGAGTTCCTTCACAAATACCATGCATTTACATGGACACTATTGTAGCTCTAAAATTTGCAAAAACTTGTTGCATGAAACCCAGGTTTTCACAATTGCTATGGGTTTCCTTTGAAGCTGCTTAGCCAGTGGACTGACTTAGCCTACACTTATCTGACTCTATTGCTGCCAACCATATTGCTGGTTACGGTTTCCACTCATCTGGTTAGAACCTCTCCCTGCACCAGAACCTCCATATTGACCACTCTGGGGGTAATTAGGAGGAACACCGTACCCACCACTCGGACCCCGCGGACCACTGGAACCCACTCCACTGCCAGGATAAGGTGGGGCTCGTCCTTGAGGTGGATATGCCCCACTACTATAACTTCCGCCTTGTGCACCACGATCTGGATAATACCCTCCACCAGGGTTTCCAGCTGGAGGATACCGATTTGCCCCTCCAGGACCGCGAGGCTTCCCATACTGATGATGACCAGCTCCAGCAGACACTGCAGGCTGGGAACTGCTCATTTGATGATTAGGTCCACCCCAGTGCTGGGAATGACCTTGCCCAGGCTGCTGGATAGGAGGGATGCGTGAATGTTGCTGTGGGTGCTGCAGTTTCTGTCTTTTTGCCATTTCTTCATTCTGTCGCTGCTGTTGCCGTTTTTTCTTCGTCTGGAACTCGTGTGATGATTCGTATTGAGGTAGGCTGTTTGATAGAGTGGGAACAGGTTGTCAGATGAAAGATGCATATGCTACACATGATATTATATTTCTGTATATGCTTTCACTAACATTTATAAATCATACTTAAAATCTCAAATTAGTTGTGGATCAAAGGTGGTTAGCTGCAAGAACATTGGCCAAGAAGTTTCCAGATCCATAGCAAGGAATATAATATGCATAAACAGCACCGAGAAACGTGGATGTAAAGGAGGTGCACCTTTTAGGATCGCAAGGTAAGGGGTCAGTCCAGAAATATTCAGCATCTAGAGCATCCTTTGCACATACTCTCTGCAGAGAAAGAGGTGTCCATTAAACTGGAATTAGTAATTGAACGGAGACGTGTTCACAGCGAAGCATATACAGTCAAGCAGAAAAGACATTAATATAGAGCTCAGATGTCTTTGTTGGTTCGAGATAATAAAAATGACAAAAAATCTGTAGTCCTTTTGAAGTAATAAATAGATAAACAAAGATAGATTTCCACTTTGTTGACTTCGATAACTTTTCGTGCTGGCTTACTCTTGATCAAATCATAAAAAATAAGGTAAAACAAAGAAAAAGATACATGAAGTTCAGAAGGAAAATGCAACAACATAGATGTAAGCTGTTTTCACTTCTGGTGCTATTTTCTCATCCCTGTTTGTTAAAACACAATCAACACAACAATTAAATCCCACATTAGTTACTATAAGAATCCTCAACATCGTTCCCGGTTCCTCTAACTCAACTCTGTTGATCTTCAGCTTTGCAATCACATTAATCCCTAGGTTCGCATTTGCGATCTCGCGAAGGAACCTGGTACTTTTATCCCCGGCCTTTATCCACAAATATATAGACCTTTGCCTCCATGAATTTTCTTCCTTTGCCAACTCATGAATCCATCATGGTACCGGCCCTTTCTGCTAGTTGTTCTTCATTTAGATCCCTGATTTCTTCAATGACTTCTAAAGACTTGGGCGTAGAGCGAATGCCATTCTTTCTTTTCTCCAAGTTGCCAAAGGACTCACTGCTCCATCCTTTCGATTCAAGTTTATCATCTTAAAGATTGCGGGCTAGCACAAAGTCTGGATATTCCCTGACTTGAAATGAATCCCAACAATACTTTATCCTTTCCAGAAAACCTTTAGATTCGAGCCGCATTGTTTCAAACCTGTCTTTATGTTTAATCTTTATATTGACTTTGACACTTGACCGCAAGCAGCATATATACCTCACATAACGTCAAGCCATAAGGCATTTGAACTGGACCTGTATGCCATAGATTTCTTCCTCAGATTTAGCAGAAATTACCCTTCTCTAAAAAACTCCTTTCCTCTTTGTCATATTTCCACAACCATTTCATTAGTAGACTACTATTATGTTCTTTCAAGTTTCTGATTCACAGTCCTCCCCTTCTTTTATCCAACATCACCATGCCCCACTTCACCAGGTGAAAGACCCTCTTACTCTTGTTTCCGTCCCAGGAAAAAGTTCCTCGTCCAATTTTTTCATCACTGGCAGGCTTAGAAGTAAAGACATAAGGTAAGTCAGGAAAGAGTTGAGTACACTGCTAACGAGCATAAGCCAGCCCCGAGAGACAAATACTAGCATTTCTAGGTTGTAAGACTCTTTTCACACCTGTTCTCAATCTTTTGCAACAACATGTTTTACCTTGTTCCTGGCCCCTAAAGGAAATACAACATGTTTTACCTTGTTCCTGGCACCTAAAGGAAATACACAAGTAATTCTAGCGAAGCTCTCCTATCTGATAACCCAAAGTATCACCCAACCTTGGTAAATCATGCACTTCATCAACCCGCAGGCCCTAATCAACCACCACTCACCATCCATTAATTTCACTTTCACAGATGATCAACTTGCCACTTCATTTTTCAAAACTTTCAACAGTTTAAGTCTTAACATAAATCAAATAAGTTTTTTTGGATAAAGGTAATGATTTTATTAATAAAAAGGGGAAAAAACCCCGTATACAAGAGGTATACAAAGAGTAAAAAGCCTACACCAAAATGTAGTTCTCAACAAGTTAACGAGTGCGATACTGCATATATACCAACTTCTTCATATGTTTGTCTGGTCAAACTGCATCTCACCAAATGAGTGCGAAGTAAGAATTTTGTTTATTGAGAAAGGTGACTGTTTACTAAAAAAATTCTGGTATAATCCTTATGGAAACTAAGAAAAACACATCCAACATCCCTCTTCAAAATCTGATAATACCAGACAAAAGCAAATCAATTGAGCAAACAAATTGCAGCAATAACTATCTACATATTCAGGATAGAAACTGATACTAAAAACCTACAGTCTTGTTGCAAAAAGGAGTTTGATCCTTATCGTTCTCTGTACTTAGCACCTTCGGATATGTTTGGTCCTTTAAGACCTCCTCCAAAATACATAGGCACAAAGGAAACAAGTGTAGTTTCAGATTTTAGTAACTACATCCATATTAAGCAAAATACCTGAGATGGATCAAGCGTCAACATTTTGTCTAATAAATCCAAAGCATGGCGATCAAAACTGCACAATGAATAAGAATTAAGTATGTTGGGCATGTTGAGAAAAGCAAGTAACATCAAACAACTCAGCATTCCAAAGAGCAAGCCCTTAACTGCCTAAAGACCTCTCTAACTCGTCTTTTCATAGGCCTTGCTGGCTTGAACTTGCTGTACCAAGGTATCTTCGATACACCAGGCCAGTTAATTTCATCAGGGGTTCCACAAAGCTCATATATTTTGTTCAACTGTTCAGGCTGCAATAAAAAAAGAACAAGAGTGAGGGACTGGATCTTCAACAAAGCCAATAGATATCATAAAATCGTACTAAAAAGTGAGCACAAGATGAAGCAGAAGGAAGATATACAGAAAAAATACTAGAGAAAGAGCACACGGAAAAAGAAACAAACTAAGACCCATTTGATTTTATTAAGACTAAAACGGCTGAATCTAAATACACATTTGAATATTGAGATGTGTATTAAGATTAAGATGTTTGTGCTAATTGACGAAACCAACACAATATAAGATAGGTCTCATGGTGTACGCTATTTGCTACAATATTGTGCTAATTGACAAAACTAGCGACGATGTCAATCAAAAGCTTGCATTACTGAGAAACATTATAAATAGTAAGGATTTTATAATAAGCCGAAGTAAGACCGAATATAAGCACTGCAGGTTTAATTAAAATAAGAAGAGGAAAATTGAGGTAAGATTATATGGAATTGCAGTGCCTAAAATGCAAACAATTCAGATATTTAGGCTTGTTCCAAGAGAATGAATGATAGATGAAGATGCTACACATAGAATCAAAATCCAGATGGTTGAAATGGAGAAGTGCTACTGGGTGATTAGTGATAGAAGGATGCCTACCAAAGTGAAAGGTAAGTTCTATAAAACAGTTACAAGACCAGCAATGATAATGAGGATAAATGTAGGGCTGCTAAAGTTCAATACATCCACAAGATAGGTGTTGCAGAGATGCAATGTTAAGACGATCGTAAGGTCATACAAGATTATACAAGCTTAGAAATGATCACATCCGCGAGAGGTTTAACTGTTTAAGTAGCACACAAGGATCTGACAAGAGAAGGTCGTTAGAGATGATTTGATCATGTTTGGAATCAACCTCCAGATACGCCAGTCCATTGGTGTGACACCGTGGTGAGTGAAGGTGTTAAAACTTCGAGATAGACCTAAAATCACATGGAAGGAAGTTGTCTATAAAGGATCTAAAATTTCTAAGGATCCATGTAGACTTTGGTATACCTCTTGTATATGGGATTTTTCCCCTTTATTATAACTAAAATTATTTAGCTTATCCAAAATAGAAAAAATGGCGCAAAGAAAGGAAACATAAATAGGAGATACTAATTAGTTGAAAAAAGGTCTCAGACAAATTAGCACTTTAATTTTGAGAAAGGTAACAATTATATTCATCAAACACCAAGATAGTGTTAGTATCATTGTATCAATATTTTCAAGTTAGCACTTTTATTATAGGTCCTACGACTTCTAGGAGTGGTTTAACCTTTCAAAGATTTATGTGTTACAGAAAATACTGAGAGCTTTTAGTACTTTTTTAAAAAAATTTGCATAATGAAGGGGAGCCTTGGAGCAACGGGTAAAATTGTCTTTGTGTGACCTATAGGTCACGGGTTCAAGTTGTGGAAACAGCTACTAATGCTTGTATTAGGTTAGACAGCGTACATCACACCCCTCAGGGTGCGGCCCTTCCCCAAACCCTGCATGAACGCGGGATGCTTTGTGCACCGGACTGCCCTTTTTTTTTTGTGTGTATTTGCATAATATTTGCATGAGATCAGGTTAAATAGAGTAACATAGTCAGTGAGATTCTCATTTGTTGTCGTGATTGTTGTGGGGGAGGAAGGTGGTTAATGGTGACAGTGACGGACTAATATACTTAAACCAGAAATGATTGGTATATTACAAAAAGTCTCTGAATATTTGAAGGCGTCTGGTAGGATTCACCCCATTATTATTTTTTTTATAGGTAGGATTCACCCAATTATATGCTCTTCAACTATGCATTCAACATGTAAATGATAGAGGGCATTACCATCCCAGCGGCTTCATTACTATGCAGCACCAACAGACATCAGCATATCAAGATTAATCTCAATCCCTCATGCTAACAAAGCCAGTTTCAATTCCCTCATTAAACTCAACAGATAAAAAGATGAAGAGGAGAATTAAGTTAAGACAATCTTTTTTCAAGTGGTAACAGTTAAGACAGTAAAAAAAATATCATCTTTGACTTGAAAAAGACGCTAGACTGGATGTAACTGCTACTTATCATTTGACTAGCACTCAAGTGGATTGTATGGAAAGGAAGCAATAGGGGAGTTTCTGAAGGGATAAGAAAATGATTGTGTTCATTGAATATCTTTGTCCTTTTTTGGCGCACCCATGAGATTGCATTTTTAAAAGGAGGAATATGTGCCTCATCGAACATAATCCCTGTCCATGCTACTTAAAAAATTTGTGCCTTAAGATGGAGATTATTAATCACAAGCCTAGCTAAGAACATCTAACGGAAGAAACCAGCCTATAAAATCTTTCCTGTTCAGATTTTATTCAACAATTTCTGAGATCAGGTTCAAGTAGGTTGTTTTGCTAATCCAAATTCTTGGTTGCTGTCAACATGATAGCCGAAGAATTTGATTAGTAAACTATCTGGCAGAAGGAAATGTTATTTTTAGAAATAGAAGTAATAGCACATTAGCAAAGATTCCTTGGACCATTTGTAACAGGTATACTAGTAAAGTGAAGCTACTAAGACCTACATCACTTAGAGAAGCAGAACAAAAGACTTGGAGGACATTACCTCATTTTTTCCAGGTAAGATTGGCTTTCCAAATAAAAGTTCAGCAAATATACAACCCACAGACCACATGTCAACAGCCGGGCCATACTTCGTAGCTCCAAGCAACAACTCTGGAGGTCTGTCCAACATTATTATATATTAGTCTAGAAAGAGCAGAAAATCTCAAGAGTGCTAGAGCGATACAACCAAAGTGATAAGAAGAATGCTTTAACAGGCTTTAGAATACCTGTACCACAGAGTAATAACACGATTTGTCAGATTAGCATTGTGATCACCAGAAAATGAGCGGGCTAAACCAAAATCAGCAAGCTTCAGATTTCCCTCATTATCTATCAGAAGATTAGAGCCTGCAAATAAAAAAATGAAACGGATAAATGTGTCACGAACCTTCAAGTAACACTTGCACAGATCAAAATGTGACAGAGAATTAATAAAAAGTAACCTTTGATATCTCTGTGAAGAACTTGATTAATATGGCAGTAATGTAGACCAGTAAGGAGTTGCTTCATGTAGCACTGGAAAAGAAATATCATCAATTAATTTGCAGTGAATAGGCGGTCATCACAACCAGAATAGTACAAATCTTTTTCTGCTAGCTAGGCTTACGATACTTTAATTTGTGGAATTGTGAATCTCAACCCTGGTCGATCAGCAAGGCCAGTTAAGTCGTGATCCATGTATTCAAAAACCATGTAGATGTGTCCCTTGTACTTGTTATTATCTGTTCCTGAAATTCATATATATTTATTCCTCCAAACATTGGGAAAGGAACTTCACTATCAAGAAGAAAAAAATTTAGCTCGAATACCTAGCTTCCCTTGCTCATCCCCTTCAGAGCCTAAATGAGAAATTCATGTTAGAACTGACAATAACAGATAACCAATCTTGGGAAAAGTTTCAAATAATATAGCAACTCAAAATTAAGAGACAAAGTACCTTGGGAGGTTACTATCTCTTTTAGCTGAATGACATTTTCATGCTGCAATTTCTTTAAAATTTTAATCTCACGGATGGCTGTTATAGGGAACTGCAGAAATAAGTAAATTACCAGATAATCAGTTCTAGACCTGCAAGCAGTCAAAGTAAACTCTAACATTTAAATGGGATAAAATACAAATCCAACAACAGTATGATGATTAGGGAAAAAAACAGTACCCCTTCCTTCTCATTGTCCATCCGTATCTTTTTCAAAGCAACAATCTCCCCAGTTTCCTTTTCTCTGGCCATATACACTTGCCTGGAAAAGAGCAACAGTGTCAATCACGCTACTCATCAAACCATGAAGCAATAGTTTTGACATATCAATAAATGCAACCCTGGGTTAGACATCTATGAATTGAATAAGTTTCATCTGAAGTCACCAATTAGCAAAGTTGCAATGTGATCCCAAGCGATAGTGGCAATTATGTCCTTATTGCATGATTTTGGCCTTTAATCGATCCTTTCCACCATAATTCAACAACACCAAGAGCTTTTCCACATTAGTATGATTCGTATATATTTGCTATTTCTATCCTATTCTTTATTTGTATTGCGTGCTTATTTTTGTTCACTTAGGTTATATTTAATTTTTGTGTAGATATCTGCTATTATGTTTCATCTTGCTGTTTCTTATTACATATGTTAACAAATTATTTCTCTCTAGCCAAGCGTCTTCAGAAAACAACCTCTCCACCTTAGTGGGGGTAAGGTCTGCGTACATCTCACCCTCCCAAGACCACACTTGTGGGATTGCACTGGGTTTGTTGTCGTGGTAAGCATTAACTTCCTCACCAGCCATTAGACCCCAGCCGGTTATTAATACGCTTCGCATCTTGCTAATTCCACCACTTCCTCCCCTACCCAGCTCCCATTGCCACCCCTTATACCCGCTCTAGTGCCCCACCCCCCCCCCTCTTTTCCCGGGCTTCGCATCACTTTTTCAGCCCTAGTATGAATTTCTTTTGCCCAACCTCTACAACACTCCAGTAGCCAAGGCACTAGCTGGTAGGCTGGTGCACCATCTAGCAATCCAACTCTCCGCCGGCCCGCCCTACTGCGGATTTCTTTTCACCAAAAAAGACCCCACCAGAATCACCTCTCCATTTCCAGATCCCATCAAGTCATCAACCTCTCTACCTTTCCCCAACCCCCAGATCCTAGACCATCCTTCCCAAGACTTGTAGTTGAAGAAGGATGAAAGAGGTCCGAACACAAGGGCCTGGTTCTTTGATGGACAAACCTTCCTTCCCGAGAAAATGATTCTATTCTTATTTTTCAATAAACAAGAAAAGGTCTATGGAACAACAGTAGCAATAATGCTGTGTGCAGTGAGTACACCATCGAAACCTTACAGAAACTCAGTTGAGTCAGATCCTATTTAAAATAATATGTTAGATGACTGAAAAAACCACTAGTAAATTATCTGCATCATTACATCTTCAGAATATTCTCCTATTTGCTTTGGAATATCTATGATTTCTTTCCTTTTACCTTCCAAATAATTTTTTTGTTCTTGAAAAAAATACGTGATGTTGCAAAACACAGTATTGTTATGTAAAAGCAAAAAAAAAAAAAAAAAAAAGTATCCAAAATCAGAATTCTCATTTCTGAAAGAGCTATCAATTATCAAGCAGCACTAGCACATCTAGTTTTGGGATCGCACAACTCAAGCTAAATTTGGACCCATTATAGCGTAAGAAAAATCCAATATGACAGGCCGAAAACCAAAAGAATACTCCTACATCAGATCCTTTCAGAAAATATCAATGGACACACATACAACTTCAGAGACAATTTAGCCATTTGTCAAAAGTCTACTTCTTCCCACAAGAATTATGCTGGCATCTTGATTCCTCAACTCCAGGAACAACCAACTTGTACAGAAACTACGAGAGGTAATCAACTATCACGAGAACCTGATCAAAGTTCTCCACATAAACAGCAGGTGATGTTTCACTTGAGATGGAACTTTTAAAGCATCCGAGTCTTCAGGCTTCCCAATGCATCTTCAAAATTTGTTAAGAGCTTTTAGCTAAAATCTCTGGATTGGTTTCATCAAGTAGTAATAGAATAAAGTAAACCACTAAACTCTACATGCATCACCTATCCATGCTCCATCATCTCCTTTATTCAGTTCAATCAAACTAGAGCTATTTACTAACTTCTTGCATAATTACATTGGAAGATCATCCTATAATCGTTGTCAATTTCCTCTTTTATTGGGTATGATCCTTGATTCTTTTTCAATATTACATTGACGGGAATATGAGGTTTAGCTTTACCTATTTATCCAAAATAGATAATTATATGCAAGGCTTTGGTCTAGTTGTAAGAGTTTAGCTTGTGATATGTGGGTTACGGCGTACATCATAGGTTCGGACCTGTCATATACAATAGCCTGGTATTAGTGGAGAAGGTTGAGGGGATGGGCCCATTATCCCCCGAACTTTGAACCATACGCTACAGGCCTTCGGTGATTTCTCGGTTATCAAATAAATGCTCAGGTAGTCTTCTCAGCGATAGCTATTCTCCTGATACGCCCTTTTTCTCATTATGTCATCTATCTACACTTTAAGACGGCCTTACCCCAGGACCCCAACAGAGTAGTTCAATGGTTCATTGCTATTGTCCACATAAATAAAACTCGATAACAACCTAATATCAGCTTATGAAGTAATGGTAGTATTACAACAAACTACGACAAAACCACGGTAAAAGATTCTGCCGCATCATAGACAATGGTGGAGCTAACGGCAAGGAAGGTAGTTCAATTAATCCCCTTCGTTCAATAATTATAAAAATACTTCTCTGTAAATATATTAAATTGTTAAATTCCCTTAACATATAGGAAGTCTATGGGTATAATAGTTTTGCATAATTTTGAATCCCCTCATTAAAATACTTGGCTCCACCACTGGTCATACACCCAAGTTCTCATTTACCCACAAAGAGTAACAACAACATACCTAGTGTAACCCCACAAAGGAGTCGGAAAAAGGGTGAGATATCCGCAAACCTTACCCCTACCTTGAGCAAGGGAGGGACGTTGTTTTCGATAGACCCTCGGCTCAAGGAATTTACCCACAAAGAGTACTAGAGCAAAATACAAAACAGCAGAAACAACATACCAAGTGTGATCCAGTGGGGTCTGGGACGGTAAGCTATACGCAGACCTTACCCCTACCTTGTGTAAGTTAAAGAGAGGTTGTTTCTGATAAACCCTCGTCTCAGCAAAATACAAAAAGTAAAACCAAAATAAACCAATGCCAAATGAACCAAAAGCTACTATTTTCTTGATTCAATGAGGCAAAATAAAGCAACCCATTATCATAAAAGTTATAAATAACGAAACAGAGAAATAAAGGAATAAAAAGGCTGACCCATAAGTTCCTTCACCAATTTGTTCAAGTTTTTCGAAGCAGTCAACACTACGAGAACCCCATAATGGTGATTCTTCAAGATTCAGCTGACCATATGTAGCCACTGACATGCTTGTACCTTTCTGTACAACACTTTGATGCCTATGAGAAAGTTCAATTCAAAAATTAGGAGAAAGTTGCTGTGAGTACTGTAATGGAGGCGGCTTTGTTGGGATTACTTTCTTGTTACTATGAAAGTTGTGGTCTTTTTTTTGCCTTATTTGTTTTCCCCAAAACTATTGGAGTTGTGTAACTTGGCAAGGATAAAAAAGGGCCAAATTTGTCTCTCCACTATTGAAAATTGTTCAACTTTATCCCTCGTTATACTTTTAAGCCAAAAATACCCCTCCCATTAACAAAGTAAACAAAAATACTCTTAATTTTAACAGACATTCCCTTGGCAACTAAAAATTCATGTGGCCTTATATTTGGGTGAGGTGGACGCCATGTGGCGTGCCACCTCACTACTCCAACCTTCCTCTTCCACTTCCATCTCTTCTTCCGAACACCACCCAAAGCCACCGACATTTTCGCCCACCACCACCTAAAGCTATAATTTCCCACCATTAAATGAGCTTCAAACTAGAAAATCGCTTGACTGAGAGCACACATCAACTTCATCTAATCCAACACCACTTCAAAAATTAACATTTTCAAATATTATAACCAACATGGAACGCAAATTCAAAAGCCGACCACCATTTTCACGATTAAATATCTCCATTTCGCCCAAACCACCATCCCTCATTTGAGATTCAACTTCTAAGGAAAAAAAGAACGGTAATTAATAAGTTGAGAAAAATCACGACATAGTGTCACCACTTCATAGATCAATTACCCTCCATGACTCATGTGCGCATTCCACCCAATATTTGATTTATGGGCAGAATCCTGAAGTATATGAGTAATCAAACCACCATCTATGGCCACTGCAACGGCAATGTTAATATTGTTGTTATATGTGAAACTTTTTCCATCTCTACAAGTAGAATATTTAGCCGATGCAAGTGTTGCTGCTTTTGCCAATAATGATGTCATTGTCACTCTTTTCGACTTGATCTATGAATTTACAAATACATTTAAGAACTTAAGTGATAAGAACTACGAAACAAACTGTTTATCTTACAATATACTAAAACATTATCAATGTGGGAATGTAAACATCAAAGAAGATACCAATTCAACCTATCCAAACTATGACATAGCATGAATATCCCACACTTTAAAAGACACTCGAAAGTGTAATTTTAATAACTATTCAACTAAAAGCATACCTTCTTGTATCGACCATCAAGAACATTAGTGGTAATAGTATAGCCCACTCTAAAAGTTGGAACAACCAACCTCTCAACTATATTTCTACTCACAGCATTCTACATTGTCGTGAATGGCACTGTAGTCCCCAATTCTACACCAGGAGCCGATGGCGGTGTATTCGCCACCATTAGGGTCGCTGTAGCAATACTAACATGAGCAATAATTAATAAGGTTTTTTCGGTCAGGTTCCGGCGAAATTTTCTGCTGGTTTTCTTGCTTTTTCCATTGATTTTAGAAAGAAAAGAAGAGTGAAAAGGAAAGTAAAATTAGGGTAGGGGTAGTGAGGTGGCATGCCACATGGCGTTCACCTCACCTAAATATAAGACCACATAGATTTTTAGTTGCCAATGTGGAGGTCCGTTAAAATTAAGGGTATTTTTGTTTACTTTGTTAATGGGAAGGGTATTTTTGGCCTAAAACTATAACGAGGGATAAATTTGAACAATTTTCAATAGTAGAAGGGCAAATTTCGCCCTTTTCCATTTTAATTTTGATATAAATCGAGATATAGAATCTTGAATTTTTTAAATAATATTTATTTATTTAAAAATTACTCCCTTCATTTTAAATTAGTTGTTACTTTCAGCTTTTTTATACCCATTAAGAAAAGCATTAAATATAGTGTGTATTTTACTATACTACCCCTATTTAATATTTGATTGTTAAATTTTGTTGAGAATTCTTTTAATTATTGAGGGTGTAGTTGAAAATTCTAACAATTTTAGTCTTGAAATTATGAAGTGTCAACTAATTTGGAACAAATAGCTATTGCTAAAGTATCAACTAATTTGGGACGGAGTGAGTATGTATTAAAAAGTACTTTAAGACACAATAATTATTAATAATTCAAATATAAGAATATTGTTGTCAAAGAAAAGCGTGATCAATTCTCAACTCAAATAATGCAATCTTTTGTGGATAGGGAGGAGTAATTACCGTATCTAGTTTCTTAGTAGGCGCGTTGCACTACAACTTTAGATTTAGTCTAAATTTTTTATATGAAGGAGGATTGTTGTAACAAGTTGTCGTGACAAAAAATGTGGCAATCTTTTCTACAATAGAAGGTTTATACTTAATTTTAAAAATAACACTTTTTTTTTACATAAATAGCATATTTATGCTAATTAACTAGCAACAGAACATTTATTTGAATCCACTAATTAAGGGCTTTAGAAAATCATGTGTTTAGTTCTTGCATGGAATACCGGATTATTTGCCAGCTTGATAGCACTTTGATTGTCTCCAAAAATTGTCGTTGGCTTTGATACTGGTATATGCAAGTCTTCAGCGACTCTTTGGAGCCATACACACTCTTGAGCGGAACGAGCAGTTGCTTTATATTCGCCCTCCGTGGTTGACAATGAAATTGAGTCCTGCTTCTTGCTTAACCGAGAAATACTTGTTCCACCACATAGAAAGTTGTAGCCCGATGTAGATCTTCTATCATCCAAATCGCCAGCAAAGTCAACATCGGTATAGCCAATTAATATTAAGTCGTTTTTCTTCTGGAAGAATAAACCCATATTTGGTGTTGAGTTGATATACTTTAGAATCCTCTTTGCGGCTTCCCAGTGAGGCTTTCTTGGTGACTGCATAAACCTGCTGACATGTCCAACAGAGAAAGCAATATCTGGTCTCGTAATAGTCAAATATAGAAGACTACCGACAAAAGCTCGAAAAGGCCTAGGGTCTGCAAAAAGTGAGCCTTCTTCTCGCCTTAACCTTGTATTTATCTCAAGAGGGAGTAGAGCACTTTTTGCTCTGTTTCATCCCAAACCTATCAATAAGTTTCTTGGCATATCCTTCTTGGGTGACAAAAATTCCTTTATCCGTGTTTGTCACCTCTAAGCCAAGAAAATGATGTAACTCTCCCAACTTCTTGATGTCAAATCTAATAGCAAGCTCCTCTTGAAGCCTTCCAACTTCATCTTCATTGTTTCCTGTTATTATCATATCATCCACATATAATAGAACAACTATATGCAGATCCTCTTGTTTCTTAACAAACAAGCTAGGATCTGAATATGATAGCCACAAAAATGTAGATATTGTGCAATTTTCCCATACCATGCTTATGGAGTTTGTTTGAGTCCATAAAGAGCCTTTTTAAGTTTGCAGACGTAATCAGGATGTAGATTAGATACATACCAGGGTGGCTTCTCCATATAAATGTCTTTGTCAAGCTCACCATACAAGAAAGCATTCTTCACGTCGAGTTGCCATAATCTCCAATTACACGAGGCCGCCAGTGCTAGCACAACTCGGACTGAGATCATCTTTTCTACAGAACTGAAAGTTTCTTCATAGTTTTCTCCGTACTTTTGAGAAAATCCTCGAGCAACCAGTCTTGTCTTATATCTATCGATGCTACCATCTGCCTTTATTTTAATCTTGTAAACCCATTTACAAGATATGGGTTTCACATCTTTAGGCTTCGATACGAGACTCCAAGTTTGATTTTTCATTAGAGCCTCCATCTCCTCATCCATCGCAAGCTCCCACTGCTTGAGTCCTTTTGCTTCTTCAAATGATTAAGGTTCATCGTCATTTATTGGTCCTACAAGGAAGCAGGAATATGTACTGATAAAATTCTCATCTCTGTAGCGGGCTGGCTTCCTGATACTCTTTTTGGCCGTTGTAAACTCTATGAATCATCTCTTTGCTGGGATTCACATTGTGGAGTTCCTGGACTCCTCCTTTCACTCAACTCATCTTCAGTTATATTATTTGGTGAAGCATTTATGACGGCAAGCTCGAAGCTTCAGGGTTCTGTGTTAGAACTTGCTCATTCTGACACAGCTCCATAATATAAAGAAACTTCGTCAAATATGACATCCCTTGAAACAATGAAGCGATGAGTTTTTGGATCCATACACTTCCAGTCTTTCTTTCTTTCATCATATCCGACAAAGATGCACTTCCTAGCTTTGGCATCCAACTTGCTTCGCTAAGAATCTAGGATATGAACATAACATATGGAGCCAAATACTCTAAGATGCTTCACACTTGGCTTTTCTCCAAACATTAGTTCATAAGGAGACTTTGTGTTGTTTGGAAAAAGTGGCATCCTGTTAATCACATATGCTGCACAGTTCATACCTTCTGCCTACAGGGCTTTTGGTAAATTTTTGGCATAAAGCCAATTCTTACAAGTCTCTGTTAAGTGTCGAATCTTCCATTCCGCCACTCCATTTTGTTGTGGTGTATAAGTACATGTGAGTTCTCTCTTAATCCTATGTTGACAACAAAACGAAAGGAACTCTTCAGAAGTGAACTCACCGCCATTATCAGTTCGCAACCACCTTATTCTGGAACCAAGCTCGCCTTCAACTGTTCCTTTAAATTTCATAAACTTGTTGAATACTTCTGACTTGTACTTCACAAAATAAATCCAAGTGAATCTAGTAAAATCATCAATAAAAATTAGCATATAAGAGTACCCAGAGAATGAAGGAGTTCTTGTTGGCCCCATCAAATCACTGTGAATTAGTTCTAGCGGAGCACTGCACCTTGACAAGGATTTGTCAAATGGAAGTCGATGTGACTTTCCATATTGACATCCCTCGCAAATATCTCCTCCACCAAAGTTTCTTAAGTTAGGCAAACCTTTTACTAGATTCAATTTCACCATGGCTTTTAATTTATCCATGTTAATATGTCCAAGTCTAGCATGTCATAGGTGCGCATTATCATCGCTACTCATTTTCTCAACATATGAATCAGAGGCAGATAAAACATATAGATCATTAACTCTCTTACCGGTGTGAATGATATCCGCCTTGAGTTCCTTGATATTCCGAAGGAACTTCACGTCATGTGGGCCAAATAGCAAGTAGCTTCAAGGATCTACTGCATTTGCAACTGAAAAGAGATTTTTCTTCATACCTGGAACATGGAAGACACTGGTGAGAGTGATAGGGTCTTCTTGCTTCTCATTGATGGCCATATTGCCTTCCTTCTCCACCTGATAGACTGTATTATCTGCAGTTACAATGATGTCATGACCATTGTACTCTCGAAAGGTGGAAAACTTGGATTGGTCTCCAGTAAGATGATGCCCACATCCTGAATCCATGATCCAATCTTTTTCAAAGTTGATAGAAGCCATGGCATCTACTGATCGTGTTTCAGCCATGTAGCACTTTCCCCAGTCTTCTTCCTCCTCGGCGGCTTTCTCAGTTTAAACCATATTGCCTTCTTTGGTCCGGAAATATCTTTTTATATTCCCTAATTTACCACAACGATAACACTTGAAAGTCTTCTTACCAGAATTATTAGAAGACCCTTCTTTCTTCTCGGGCGAGCTTGAACCTCCTTGGGAAAAGAGTATGACCTCTCACTTGAACCACCTTGTTTTTCCTTTTCTCTAAAATTTCTCTTGTTTGCTACAAGAGCACTTCCTTCTCCATCTTTGATCGATACACCAGCCATTTGTTTAGCTAGTAGCTCCTGTGATGACAACAAATTCTCGAACTCCTCCAAGGATGGTTGTTGGGCCCATCCTTGAATCGATGTAACAAAAGGAATATATTCGGGCTTCAACCCACGAATGATAGTTCTTCTCATTCGTGCTTCATAGATAGCCTCGTCCGGATTTAATAGATAAATTTTGGAACATAAATTTTTAATCTTCAAAAAATACTCGGCGATGAAAATGTTATCTTGAGTGGTGTTAGCCAATTCATTCTCCAATATTTGTAGCCGAGCTTCATCCTTCTTGTTGAACAACCGGTTGAGGGTACTCCATATTTCATGAGCCGACTTGCACCTTATAATATGGTTAAACAAATTATGAGATATTGATCTATTTAAAATGAACTCCGCCTTAGCATTCGTCTGCCTCCACTTCTTGAGTGCGTTGCTATTTTTCGGCTTGTCGGCAGGAGGATTTGTGTTAACACCATTGGCAATTTCCCATAAGTCCTCGCCAACAAGGTAAGACTCCATACAAGTCTTCCAAACCT
Organism: Petunia x hybrida; assembly: GCA_037355625.1. Lineage (NCBI taxonomy): Eukaryota > Viridiplantae > Streptophyta > Magnoliopsida > Solanales > Solanaceae > Petunia > Petunia x hybrida. The sequence goes on along the minus strand of JBBBVM010000018.1, from coordinate 4,670,424 downwards.
TGTAGTCGGATTGGTTCAATAATGTCATCCCCAATCCACCAGCACGACCACTCACATACATTTAAGCAAACCAGTTGAATCTACCACCGAAACCCGATCTTGAAAACAATCCAGATGCCAACCTATGGCTCTGATACCATGTAGAGAATAGAAGAAAATGTTAGTGGTTGGAAACCTTCTGCTAGCCCAACATCGTAAATTAGAATTGGAAGATTTAATTAAAGAAGAGGAAGCTTTGAAAGAGAGAAGAAAAGTTGGAAGGGAGAACTTTGTAAACTAAAAAGATTTCTTGATTTTGGCTTAGTTACAAATGCCTAATTTCATACCCTATTTATACTTCTCAAGAGATGGTTCTAGATCTTCTTCTAGATACATCCATAAGAAAATTCTAGTTAAACTAGTCTCTAGAATATCTAGAATATATCTAGATATTTCTTTTCTCTAGAATATCTACCATATGCTTTAAGATACTACACTAGACTTTTCTAAAGTATTCATCAAGACAAATATCAAAGATCTTATACTACACTATTCTAGAACTTCACCAAAAAAATCTACTTTATTATTTTCCACAATTCACAACATTATTAGAGCTAATATTTGCTCGAAAGATACGTCACTTTGGCAATCGATTAAGAAACAAGAAGGAGAGCTTAAGAGAAGTTGTTCCTTATAATCTCATCCATAGTGTTGAGGACTATTTATGTTGAAATCACTACAAAAAATGGTTTTAACATCAAACTTTGCAAAAGATAGTCGTAAATGCGTTGACATTACAATAAATAATACTGAAATTAGGCAATTAGCGATATGACCACTATTTAGTGAGGAAATTAAGTAGTTTAGTGACAAAAATAATCCGGAGTTAATGTCAACATATATAGCAATCATAAGAAGGTCCGCATCATTCTACATTTGAGAAGCACACTCTCCAACCATCGAATCATGAAAAATAATCGAAAACAATTATCAGGAGACATATAGGATTGTTGCGTCATTGTTTATTGATATCCATTTTCTTCATATATGTTTTGTGATTGCAGTTTTATTTTCTTTAGTTCAATATTTGTCGCGAACAAGGTATATGTACAGTGGTCTCGTTACAGAGGGGAAGACATAAGAATACATATTTAGAGAGAGGGAGAATGGAGGAATACGGAGTGAATCCCTGTTGATGGATGTTCAATAGCTGTTGTAATCGCATGAAAATGAATGAAGATTTTATGTTATTTTCCTGTGATGGGATGAAATTAAAGAGGATAGACATCGAAAAGTATAGGGCAGCTAAGTAGCGGTGATTAGCTGAGTAGAAATATATGATTATTGTTTTATTGACGAACGTGCTTGGGTCTTGTTACTGTAAGCGGGAAATATTGAGGAGAAATTTTTATGGTTTCAAAGATCATTGAAGGTGATAAAGAGATATATAGGTGGAGGGATGAAAATTTTGGAATGCATGTGCTGTGTATGTGTATTAGTACTGTTATGTTATGTAAAGAGATGAGACAAATAATTTGGTTATTTTGACAAGATAAATGATAAGATGGGATAATCTCTAAAGTTATTCCATCTTTTAGTAGTATTACTTTGAAGAGCAAAAGAAAAAACCCGTAAAAACAATGTTAAGATTTATGTAAAGCACAAATTCTGATCAATCAAAAGCATTTAAAGTTAAGAACCATATTTTTAAATTACTAGTCTCTGGGTACGCATTTCACGCGTGGATTATATCAATAATGAAAGCTCAATTTTAAAAATCACGTAAATTTACATTCCAATCTTTAAAATACATATCTTTTATTTGATTGTAATACCAAAGTTTCGTACTCTATCTCCTATATACTCGGCAAATTTTATAACTATAGTCATGAAAAAACTATTCCTTTTCATATTTTTACATTTGTAGCACCGTAGATTATGTGAATACACCTTTCTGTTTTTTATTTTTTAGTTCACATGTTCTTTCTCATGAAATAAAAATTAGAATAGTTAAGGTGGTAAATGAGAAATATTAATAAGAATAAAATATGAAAGATGAACTTACCACATGAATATAAATTTCTTACTGATGAAGCTAATTTAATAGAATCCAAAGGATAACTCAAATAATTAAAGGGAGGAACAAAGGACTTACCTAAGAACAGAAGAAAAGAATAAAATCATCTAAAATTTGCTCGATAACACTCCATCCCAATTACTAGCTAATATGATTATAGTATGTGTTAGCTTAAATAAGCTCGGAGTTTCGACTGGTGACGAAGGAACAGATCCAAGGACTTGTTCCTTTGGATCATGGCAGCTGAATAAATAATATTGCAAAATCAATTAAGCAGGAAATTAATTATTATCCTATTGTCTAATGTTTATCTTGATAATCATGCGGAGTTGTACGTGATAAGAAAAGATTGCATAAGATTGGGATAAGACTTGAAGATAAGCAAGGAGTTCAATTAGAACTCAAACTCTTGGAGGCTTTGGAGTTCTAATTACTCAAGACTCCTCAGATTTCAAAGCTATAAGAAGAGGAGCATTTCAGCTGTTGAAGATACGCACAAATATAGAGAGAAAAGAGCTATAACATTGTTGAGTCGAAATTGTATTTGGGCAGTCATTAAGCTACAGGGAACTAAGTGAAGAACCTGCTCCTTAGATTGAGTCTTGTCAAAGTTCAGTCTTAGTTCATCTGTAGTAGGGTATATCAAGTTGTACTATTTGCTTTCATAGAAGTTCTGTAAGGAGTACGTGTCATTCAAGTCTTGTTACTTGGAGGAACTTCACTGATTGTGAAAGGGGTCACTATAGGATTAGAGTTAGTCCTAGGTTAGTAAGAGAGAAGTCTTGTAACCAAGTGAGTCTTTCAAATAGTGAAGTTGAAATCCTACTTGAGGGAGTAGATCGTGGTTTTTTTATCCTGAGTTCAAGGAATTTTTCCACGCTAAAATCAGTGTTCATTTACTCTTATTTAACTTAATTCCGTAATTTATAAGTAAATGAACACATAAAGAAACTGGTCCTTCAGTAGCGTCTCTTGGGAAAATAACAATTGCTATCAGACCAGATTATCCTTAAAAAGGCTAACACCTAGGATTAGAATAGGTACATCACAAGAAAACAGTGAGGGTCAGTCTACTGTTAGGGCACCTTTGTTCAATGGGAAGTACTACTCATAGTGGAAAGAAAGGATGAAAGATCATCTTCAAGCTGAGGATTATGAGTTGTGGGACATAGTCACTGAGGGTCCCATGATTCCCATGAAGAAAGATGTTGAAGGCAATGAGGTTCCCAAAACAAGAAGGGAGCGCACTGGTGAAGATTTGAGAAAATGGGAAAAGAATGCCAAAGCTAGAAAGTGGCTTGTTTGTGGACTCAGTCCTGATGAGTGCACTAGGATTCAAGGAACACTACTGCCAAAGAAATTTGGGATGCTTTACAGGTTGCTCATGAAGGAACAAGTCAGGTGAAAAGATCTAGAGGTACACTTCTTTTTGCTGAGTATGAAAGCTTTAAAATGAAAGAAAGTGCGTCTATTTCTGAAATGTACACTAGGTTTAATACAATTTCATCTTAACTTATCTCTTTGGGAAGGGTTTTAACTGTTGAGGATAGAGCCGAAAAGATTCTAACTAGAGTTCTCCCAGACTCATGGGAGATTAAGGCTTGTGCTATAATGGAATGGATCTTACCACACTATCCTTAGATGAGCTTATAGGCAATCTAAAAACTTATGAACTAAGGAGAAAGGTTAAGAACTTAGGTGAACCAGTTAAAACTGAACCTAACTTAGCTTTAACTGCTGCTGATAAGCTTGTTGATGACAAGGAACTGGTCCTTATAGCTAAAAGTGTTCAAAGATACTTGAATAAGAAAAAGGGGGCTAGTGGACATGGTAGGTCTTCTGACATGAAACAGGCTGGAGAATGCTTCAAATGTGGAAGTATGGAACACTACATCAGCAAATGTCCAGTTATGGAAGAAGAATGGAGGAAGAGATATGTTGAGCAAAGAAGGAAGGCCAGGGAACAGGTCCGTAAAAAAAAGTGGAACAACAAAAAAAATGGTTGCTGGCTTGCAAGATAGTGAAGATGAGCAATCTGATGATGATCTGGATGATGAGCTTGCTCTAATGACTCTTGAAGATTCAGAAAATGAAGAAGATTCTGAGGTATTTATTTCTAAACTCAAAAAGGATGTGTAAAACATGCCTAGGGAGAATTTAGTTAAAGTGTTTTAAACTATGCTAGATGAGTTAAAATCTCTAAGGGATGGTGAAGATCAATTGCATGATGAAATTGAGAGTTTAGAAACTGAATACAAAAAGGTTGTATTAAAAAATGATACTCTGAAAAAAGGAAAAACAACATGCTAAAGGAACAGGTCCTTACACTTGAATCAACTATTTAGGAATTACAGTGTGAAAATTTAGAAGTTAGGACAGTTGAAAAAGGTAAAGGCACAACTAATTCTCAGCAGCTTATTGCTGAAGAAAAATTGAAGTTGCAGTCAATGAAATGTTTGAAAAATATTAAAAGATAAGATCTTTAGAAGAGGACTTGATCAGGAGAAAAGAAGAATTGAATAAAACTGTCAAGTGGAACAAGTCCTCTGAGGCATTAGAATGGTTACAGGAAAATCAGAGTAATAGTAGAAAAGGTGTTGGGTTTGAGAAATCTCAATCTTTAAATCAATGAGATCCTAAGAGTTAGTATCTGACTCTTCCTGAAAATTAGTTATGCACACACTGTGGGAACATTGGTAACTTAAAAGAAAATTGCCGATCTCCGAAAAAAGCTGTACAAAGGAACAGGTCCTATAAATCTGTTCATAATTCTGTGGCAAAGAAAATTGTTCACACAAAGAAAGCATTACCATTCTGGGCAAAGAAAAATCTGATTCATCTTTTTTCTCAAGGAAAGGAACCCAAACTAGTTTAAGTTCTTAAAATTAACCCCTAGTTTTCTTTTGCATGCTAGAGTGAAGGTGAGGAACCACAAATGGTACATGGACAGTGGTTGCTCAAGGCATATGACAGGACACAAGGAACTCTTCCTTTTACTCTCAGTCTTTCAAGGAGGAAGTGTTTCCTTCGGTAATGCTAAGAAAGGGGAAATAACTGGCATTGGAAAGGTAGGTAGTTCTGATTCACATAGCATAGATAATGTGTTTCTAGTAGATGAATTGAAGCATTGCTTATTAAGTATATTTCAATTGTGTGACAATGGTAATAATGTTAATTTTTCATCTACTGGGTGCACTGTTACTAACCAAACCTCTGGAGAGGTTATTATGCAGGAATGTACACATGGAAATATCTACAAAATAGATTTATTAACACTATCTGATGGCAGCATGAGTTGTATGAGTGTTATGCAAAATGATCCCCTCCTATGGCACAAAAGACTTGGTCATGCTAGTCTCTCACAATTGAATAAACTGGTTTCCAAAGACTTGGTGATAAGACTTCCTAACATCAAGTTTAAGGATGAAAAGGTTTGTGAGGCTTGTGCCAGGGGGAAGCATGTAAGATCTTCCTTTAAACCAAAGAAACGGGTAAGTACTACCAAACCTTTAGAACTGGTCCATCTGGATATTTGTGGACCAATGAGAACAATGAGTCGTGGTGGTAAGTAGTATGTTATGGTACTAGTTGATGACTACTCTAGATTTACTTGGACTTTATTTCTTGCATCCAAGGAAGAAGCATTCAATGTATTTTCAATATTTCCTAAGAGAACTCAAAGAACACTAGATAGTCATATCGTTGCTATAAGGTCATATCATAGTACTGAGTTTGAGAATCAAATATTCTTTAACTTTTGCAATGAAAATGGTATTGATCATAACTTCTCTTCACCTAGAACTCCACAAAAAAATGGAGTAGTTGAAAGAAAAAAAAGTACCTTAGAAGGAATGGATAGAACTATGCTACTATTTGGGAATCTTCCACAAAGTTTTTGGGCTGAGGTTATTAACACTACATGCTACACAATCAATAGGTGTATGACAAGGCCACTGATAGAAAAGACACTATATGAGTTACTTAAAAGAAGAAAACCAAATATTTCACACCTTAGGGCCTTTGGTTGTAAATGCTATATACACAATAATGGAAAGGATGCCTTAGGAAAATTTGATCCTAGCAGTGATGAGAGAATTTTTGTTGGCTATTCTTCAAACAGTAAATCCTATAGAGTCTTTAACAAGAAAACATCAAAAATTGAAGAAAGCACGCATGTTAAATTTGATGAATCTGACAATTTGTCTCAAGAACAAGTACAGGAAGATGAAGAAATTGGAATGCTGAGGCATGGTGAACCTGGTCCTCAACAAATGCAGGCATTAGATGGGAATGCTGTGAGAAGTGAATTGCAAGGAACTATTCCTCAGGATAGAACTGAGAAAAGTAGCACAGAAACAGGGGGAACAAATGATGGATCCACCTCTCAAACCTGTACTGCCACTACATCAAGAACTGTTCCTCAGCAAGAAACTTCTGAAGATGGTCTGATACTCAAGTCTTACAAGTATCAAGGTTCACATCCTGTGGATCAGATAATCTTAGACAAGACTGCTGGAATTCAAACTAGATCAATAGTCAAGAATCACAATCTATGTGTATTTAGTGCCTTTTTATCTCTTGTTGGACCAAAAAATGTAAAAGAGGCACTGAAGGATGCATATTGGATCAATGCTATGTAGGAGGAGTTGAATTAATTCCAAAGAAGTCAATTTTGCCTAGAACCCAAGCCAAGGAATAGGTCCATCATAAGAACAAAATGGGTTTTCAGGAACAAACTTGATGAGGATGGTATTGTAACCAGAAATAAAGCTAGATTGGTCGTTCAGGGGTATAGTCAAGAGGATGACATTGACTATGATGAGACTTTTGCTCTAGTTGCAAGATTGGAATCAATAAGACTCCTTATAGCCTTTGCTACTTACATGGATTTCACTATACATAAGATGGAGGTTAAGAGTGTATTTCTGAATGGCTATTTAAAAGAGGAAGTATATGTCAAACAACCACCAGGTTTTGAGAATGAACAGTTCCCTGAACATGTGTACAGGTTGGACAAAGCCTTGTATGGACTCAAGCAGGCACCAAAAGCTTGATATGAACGTCTATCAAAATTCCTACTCAGCATGGTTATAAAAGAGGTAAAATTAATAACAGACTGTTTTTGAAAGAAAAAGGTAAACATCTCTTAATTGTTCAAATTTATGTGGATGATATAATTTTTTGTACTACTTATGAAAATCTGAGTAAGGAATTTGCAAGTTTGATGGGGGAGTGAGTTTGAGATGAGCATGATGGGTGAACTCAATTTCTTTTTGGGTTTACAATTCAAACAAACCTCAAATAGAACTATGATCCATCAATAAAAATATGTTAAGGAACTACTTAAAAGATTTGACATGGATAAAGCTAAGGAAATTGATACACCAATTGCCACTGCTACTAAATTAGATCTTGTTGAACATGGCAATTCAGTTGATCAAAAAAATGTATAGAGGCATGATTGGTTCCTTGCTTTATTTAACTGCTAGTAGACCTGACAATGTGTTTAGTGTTGGCTTATGTGCAAGGTTTCAGTCAGATCCTAAGGAACCCCATTTGAAAGCTGTTAAAATGATATTAAGGTATCTAAAAGGAACAGGATCCTTGGGACTTTGGTACCCAAAAGGTGGTAATTTTAATCTTGTTGGGTATACTGATGCTGACTATGCAGGTTTTCTTGTTGATAGAAAAAGTACCTCAGGTATGACACATTTTCATGGTGAGTGTTTGGCTTCATGGGAAACCAAGAAATAAAATTCAGTGGCACTTTCCACTGTAGTTACTTCATGTTGTTCACAATTGTTGTGGATTAAGTAGCAATTACAAAATTTTGGTGTTGATGTAGGAATTGTTCCTATCTATTGTGATAACACTAGTGCAATTAACATGACAAAGAATCCCGTGCATTACAAAAGAACTAAACACATTGACTTAAGACACCATTTCTTGAGGGATAATTATGAGAAGGGTTTGATCACTATAGCCTTTTGTCCTACTGATAAACAAATTGCTGATATTTTCACAAAGGCTTATGGTAGAGATCTTTTTAAAAGGAACAGGTTAGAATTAGGGATGATTAAATTCACCTAAGTCTACTTAACTTTAATTCAAAATTTGGCTAGAAAAATTGGCTTAAAATGAATTTTATTAAAGTCAATTTGAAGTTTCAGCTCAGTTTCATAATTAATTGTATACTCTATGCCATGATTTTTTCTTGAATGTGCTAAATTTAAATGATGTTACCTTTATGTTCCTAGAATTTCACATCATGCAAATTGATTAACGCCGGGCGTAAGGAACAGTTCCCTTTATGGAAACACAGGTATGTACTTATTTATTATTCCAAAAATTATAGAGTTTCAGAAGTGTAGGTAACTAGACAAACTTAAATCCCACTCAACCTCTATCTTATGCACAAATGTACCATCAAAGAACCGTCCCCTGATTAGACTCCCACTTAAACTCATCATCATCATAACGGCTAAATATTTGAATTGTTCAAGAATCCTAGAACAACTACAATCTTTTTTTATCACAAATTGAAACGGGAAATGGAAGAGACTCCCTTTCCACCACAGATTCCATTCCTATATAAACCCACAATTCTCATTCATATTTCTCATTCAGTTACTCAAAATTTCAGAAAGAATTGTGAATTATCTCTTTAAGCAAATATTAGCGATGTCTCTCTCACAAAGCACCGATTCCACCACCTCTACCACTGATCAACCATCCACTAACCTCACCCATGCAAACCACCCAAAACCCCCCAAAGTTCTGAAAATTCTAACACTCCATCTTCACCCATGCAAACCACCGTAAATCTAGAAAATTCTAAAAATTCAGAACCTGAACCCTAAGTTCGGGGGGAGGATCAGTTTCCATTGTTGAGACAGAATCTGAGCCTTAAACTTAGAGGGAAGGATCAGTTCCTACTGTTGAATCAATTTTGGAACAAGTGGAGGATTTATCTAGGGCCATGATTCTGTTTGAATACAAGGTAAACTATGCTGAACCTATTAATGTTGTTGAGCCTGAAGGTAGCAAGTCTAAATTAGGAAATACTGGGGGGTCTGAAAAGGAAGGGGAAGATATGAGTATGAGGGAAGTTGGTTCACCCATGGCTGCTCCTAGAGACCCTATGGATGATGTTGACATGATGGATGTGTTTGGAAGTGATAATGAAGATGAAACACCTATAATTAATTTACTGAAATTGAAAGGGCTGAAAAGAAAATTGAAAAAGAAAGGGTTGAGTGATCCTAAGGTGGCAGCTGATATTAATGCTAAGTTGAGAAAGATTAGTGAGAGCTATAAACCTACACTTAACAAAAAAACAAGGCAAAAGTTTTGTACAAAAGAAGGAACCAGTTCCTTCTATCAAAGCTACTAGAGCAAGTGCTAGGTTGGCTGATGAAAGACTACATGTTGCAATGGAGAGAAGTAGAAAGGAAAAGGAAAACAAGTAGTTGATTCTGGTGCTGTTGAAGAGCCTGTGGCTGTTGAAAAAGAAAAAACTGTTGATGTGGAGAGTGACTCTTCTAATGAGGAGGAATAGGTTGTTCCTCAGTCTAAGAAAAGGAAAACATCTAAAAGAAGGACTCCTAGGAAGACTGTTACTTCCTCTAGAACTGGTCAGTCATCTAGAAGAACCAGGTCCACAAAAAGAACCTTGGTTGATGAAAGCTCAGACTCTGGTTCTGGATAATCTGCTGGGGAAGAGAGTGAAAGTGATTATGAGGGAGCTGTAGAAGTAGGTGGTCAACCTGTTGTACATGATGATTTTATGACCAGAAATATGGTAAAAGGGAGAGTGTTGTCTGATTAAGATGAAGAGGGAATGGTATGGTTTATGCAAAAATGGAAAATTAGGGGTGGAAGGACATGTTCCTTCAGATCACAGGAAGATGCTCTCAGACTATAGTTAGGGAATTGAAACGAACTCGGTTAGTCATTTCGGAAGTTAGGACTCTGATTGGCGTGCCGATAATTTTAAAATATTCGTAAGGCCCATTGAGACTTATCTGTAAAATTTGATCTAAATCAGACCTCGTTTGGTAGGCATCGGAAGAAGGTTTCAATTTTTATTGTCAATAAATATTAAAAATAGAGTTTTGAGCTCGGTTTTGGCGAATGAGCTCTGATTCAAAATCCAAAAGCACCGTTAGGTTCGTATGATTATTTGTGACCTTTGTGCACTTTCGAAAGTGAATTTCGATGTTGTTTGGCTAGTATTCGGTAAAATTCCGAAAGTTAAATAATTTGACTTTTTTCATTTAAATTCGCATCTTGAGTTTCGGGAGTCCGATTTGAGATCCGCCTTCGCGAGTATGTTACATATATTTTGTATAACTTGTATGAAAAAGTTGGAATTGTTTCGAGTATCGTAGGGTACCGTTTTAATTTTCGTCGCGAAAAGGAAAAAAAATTAAAAAAAATGAAAAAGGAAAAAGACAAAAAATGAAAGAAAAGGCAAAGTGAGTAAGTGACCATGGCGGTGTCCCTTATCTGCTTTACAAAACAGAACACAAAATGGAACAGAAACGTGTGACGGAGAAAATTATCAGAAAAATGCCAGAAAATGAGAAAAGAGCCGGGAAATAGTGGAATTTTTACCCCGAAACATTCAGGTAATGATCTTAATGCATTATTTGAGTTTATTACGTGTGTTTGAATATGTTTTAACGGTAAAACTTGGAATATTAGATATCGTTTTAATAAGTTCAACTTATAATTTAAAGGGTCAATTGGACCCCGATAGTGGAATTGATTATATATTTGTACTCAGTGAGTTATGGGCAACATATAAATGTAATTTATTTGGGGTTTGATTATGTGACCTTAAACCCTGTATATAGGCCTGGCCTACGTATTGCGTATGCGAATAGGGTATCAGGCTCCTAACCGGATTGCCCTAAGATGTGAGGAATGAAGCCTTTAGCCTAATTTGATATATTTTTCTGCTTATTGAATAGAGTGGGATCATTTGGCAATGAAACCAAAGGACAAAGCAGTTTTTGAGTGGTTGTGTTAACTTTGGAACGAGGTAAGTATTTATATCCATTTCTTTGGAGGCACCTGGTCATTTTCTACCACGTGTTCCTTAAGTGTGTAGCTGCCGATAGGCGTACTCCTTACGCCTTAGCTTTGGATTTACATAGTATATTATATGTTATGTCATGTTATTGGTATTGCGTTGAGGATCTGAGTATTATACTCTGGCTGTGAGTTGGCATCTACTTCCCGGCTGTAGATGAGAGTCCCGCGCCGGTGAAGGGTTATTATTGCATCACATTGCATTCATATGCATTATATGTCATTTATATGCAATGTATATGCATTACATTGCATATCATATTGGGTGCAGGAGTATTCCGCCCCAAGAGCAGGAGTATTCCGCTCCATTGTATCATATTGAGGGTAGGAGTATTCCGCCCCAGGAGCAGGAGTATTCCGCTCCATTGTATCATATTGAGGGTAGGAGTATTCCGTCCCAGGAGCAGGAGTATTCCGCTCCATTATATCATATTGAGGGTAGGATGATTCCGCCTCAGGAGAGTGCAGGAGTATTCCGCCTCAGCTTTACATTATATCGGGTGCAGGAGTATTCCACCCCAAGAGAGTGCAGGAGTATTCCGCCTCTGGTTTATATTATATCGGGTGCAGGAGTATTCCGCCCTAGGAGCAGGAGTATTCCGCTCCAGTTGGTTATCAGATTGGATTCCCCTCGAATGCAGGAGTATTCCGCTTCGAAATGGGATTACGGGCACATGTGACCCTTTGCATCTTGTTTCATTTCATTTCATCTCATTTTATTTCATTTCATACCATTGTGTAGTCTTGTGGTACATAACTACTGTTCTGCTTCTACGTGCATTGCTTATTTGCCTATATATTTCTGGCTCGTATTCATGGTTGCGGGGATCGGGTTTCACGCCGCAATGTTATAAATATATGGATCAGGTTGCACGCCGCAACGGCTTAAATATATGGATCGGGTTGCACACCGCAACAAGATGAATATATGAATCGGGTTGCACACCGCAACAGGATGTATTTCTGATTGTTGATGTGTTCGGGATACCTATATGTTTTGGTTATCTTACGTTCCTGATTGTTGATGAGTTTGTCATTCCATACGTGTTTCTAGTTATTATCTGGCTCTACCTGTTTATAGTTCAAATAAGATGGATTTGGTTTACCTGTCTTTCTTCTCCCTGGCTAGCTATCTTATTCTTTGAGGTGGCTAGTCTGCCCCACTTATTGAGTCCTCTTGACTCACCCTTATTTGTTGTTTGTTTTTATCTATCTATTTTATTTTGGCAGGTTCGCTCCAGGATTGAGTTCGCCACGTTCTGAAGGAGCGAAGACGACTTCAGCTGTCAGGGTGAGACAGCTTTTATTCAGGATGGCCACCAGTTTTATATTTATTATTTCAATTGCTCTTTCACACTCTTAGATGTTTAGTCTGAATAGCCCTAAACCTAGTATGTGGGTAGTCAACTGTAATTTCTTTTTTTTTTATAGCTTAGAGGTATCATTATGTTTGTACTTTTTTCTAAGTCTTGGTATTATTTATAAATTGAACTATATTTATTTTCCTAATTTAATTGATAAGGGTTCGTCCGACGGGTCTAGGGAAGGATGTCGGGTGCCCGCACGACCTAACCGGATTTCGGGCCGTGTCAGGAATATTTCTTTAACTGCTCTATTAATGAGGATAGAATCACCACCTCTGTAAATGGCAAGGACATCAGTTTTGACACCAAGGAATTAGGTAAACTGTTTGGTATTCCTTCACAGGGATATAGTAATTACATCAAGCTAGTTTAGCATGATTTAACTGGTCTCCCAACTGATCTGGAAATTACAAGTAAGTTTACAGAAAATCCCAATGAAGAAAAATCAAGGGTTGTGCAGAAAAGTGAGATGCATCCACATCACCAACTCTTGTTTGAATTTGTGAAAAAAAATTTGTTTCCTCGACAGGAAAAGAGAGGCATAGCCAGCTTCATGGACCTAGTCCTTATGGAGCTGTTGGACACAGATAAGTTGATCAATTAGCCTAGATTTATGATTCATCTGATAACAAGGGTGGTTACTGGAAAGAAAAAGCATTCACTGCCTTTTGGCTTTATTCTCACTGACCTGTTCGCTAAGCTTGGGATTCCTTTGGTGGAAGTGAGACTGGCTACCAAAAAGGAGAGACTGGGGTGGCCACTTCGCTCAGTTGTGATTTACCTGTTCAGGCTGAACCTCCAACAGTTGGTGGTAGTAAACAACCTTTGAATAACAAAGTAAGGGTCCTGAGGCAACAAGTGAACATGCAAGCTGCTGAGATTAAACATTTGGAGGATGAAAAGGATTTTTGGAAAGCTGAAGCTTCAAAAGCCAAGGAGATGAATGAGGGGATACTTAAGCAGATGTTTGAAATGATGAAGGGTACCTCTCAAGGAACTGGTCCTTCCAACACCTAAACTTCAAAACCACCAGCCATATTCTTAACTAGTAGGATTTAGTGTAGTTCTAGTTGCCTAGCCTTCTTATCTTTAGTTTTTGATTAGTTTAGCAGTACTTCCTCAGTCTGTTTTCCCTGGGTTGAAATCTTTTTGTTAATGATGAATTATCTTTGATGGCTAATATCATTTTTATGCAGTGGCTTAATGTTGAATTATGCTTGCCTCTTGAGTTGCCTTAATGGCTATGAGTTGCTTTTTCTTTTGCTTGATAAATTCTAACTTATGAAATATTTTCAATGATTCTAAAAGGGGGAAGAGTAAGTATGATTTTGCTTGTGAAATTTATAACTTGTTTAAGAACCTGATCCTTAATGATAAAATTAATTTCTACTAATAGTGCTTGTAAGTTGAAAATTGAGGTTCATGGCATTAAGGATATGCAGCAAAGTCTATGTGTTTGTCATCATCAAAAAGGGAGAAAATGTTAGCTTGAATAAGCTCAGATTTTTGACTGATGACGAAGGAACAGATCCAAGGACTTGTTCCTTTGGATCACGGCAACTGAATAAATAATATTGCAAAATCAATTAAGCAGGAAATTAATTATTATCCTATTGTCTAATGTTTATCTTGATAACCATGCAGAGTTGTACGTGATAAGAAAAGATTGCATAAGATTGAGATAAGGATTGAAGATAAGTAAGGAGTTCAATTAGCACTCAAACTCTTGGAGACTTTGGAGTTCTAATTGCTCAAGACTCCTCAGATTTCAAAGCTATAAGAAGATGAGCATTTCAGCTGTTGAAGATACGCACAAATACAGAGAGAATAGAGCTATAGCATTGTTGAGTCGAAATTGTATTTGGGCAGTCATTAAGCTACAGGGAACTAAGTGAAGAACCTGTTCCTTAGATTGAGTCTTGTCAAAGTTCAGTCTTAGTTCATTTGTAGTAGGGTATATCAAGTTGTACTATTTGCTTTCATAGAAGTTATGTAAGAGTGCGCGTCATTCAAGTCTTGTTACTTGGAGGAACTTCACTGATTGTGAAAGGGGTCACTATAGGATTAGAGTTAGTCCTAGGTTAGTAAGATAGAAGTCTTGTAACCAAGTGAATCTTTCAAATAGTGAAGTTGAAATCCTACTTGAGAGAGTAGGTCATGGTTTTTTGATCTCGAGTTCAAGGAGTTTTTCCATGCTAAAATCAGTGTTCATTTACTCTTGTTTAACTTAATTCCGTAATTTATGAGTAAAGGAACAGATAGAAGAAACTGGTCCTTCAATGGTGTCTCTTGGGAAAATAACAGTATGGTTGAGGCCAAACTGAAAGCCTAGGGGCTCCACATTCGTGCAGTCTTTTCAATTTCACAACAAGAATTTTGCCTGCAAATTCCATGTATATTTACCAACAATTTTTTATCAGGGGAGAAAAAAAAGGAATTTATCAATCTGCTTGGTCATAAATATCAAGCATTGCATAAATGTCACATATATCCAGAATTATCATTACCGCTGATTATTTGAAGTTATTCAAAATTTTGACATAACTTGAGAGAACGCCACTACAATTTCACAAAAGGATAGATGGTCTATCAGTATATGCACAAATAGAGCGTATCTTAAGCAAAGCTTCTCCAAAATGAATACAATAAGTGGAAACACTCTCCAAAATACAATTAGTACGACCCGATGGACTGTGTATTCTCAGAGAAAATTTCATCCAAAAAGATCCCGAATAAAGTGAACAAGTGAAAAATAAAAGTATTACTACATGTATCTCATGTTGTATACTATGAACAGGCCGAAATACTATAACGCCAAAAGAGAGCATGAAAAGAACAAAACTAAAAAAATCATAAATTGGAGCCAACAAAAGAGACGATAAATAGAATGATGAAACAACTCTTGCTAATTTAATTATAGTCGCTTACCAGTATATCATCACCATTGTTGCTATCAAATCTTTCCTTTAATTGATTGACCTCTTCGGCTAGTTCTCCATCAGTCTACTTGTTCTGTGATCACAACCATAACTCTAACTCAATTTATTTACTTATTCAAAGAGAAAATTATACTAAAATTTAAAGATAAAATTGTCATCTTTAACTCGAAAGTAATAATAGGTAATAAAAACTTTTATGCACATATCCTATGATATCTAATTCATAATTTGTTAAAACTTTGGCATTTATGGATGATTATGGCTTTGTAAAAAGGAATTTTGACACGGCTTACCCATCAATCTGAAAAATTACCTATTTCTACCCACTTTAAATTTCATTTCACCAAATACCCACTTTGGCATAAAAATTTACTCACGCTACCCAATCCTTAAAAAAATTACTCACGCTGCCCAATCCCTAATATGCTTGTCTCGGTTCTCCTAATCACCGTTGCCACACCTCCGGCACCACAACTGTCGTCAAGACCACCGTCTTCCACTGCAATAACATGTGCCGACGAACTGATGTTATTCTTTCCGCATATTCTTTACATTTCCTCATCTAATTAATTTATTTGCAATCTCATAAGGAGTCGTATACTTGTCGGAGCTAGCAAAGGCAGTTATTACAATAATTTTGGTAAATATTATTGGCAACTCTATTTTTCTTGGCTCACTTAGGTTATTTTCAAAATGGTGGAATTGATTAGGAATTCCACTAAATTTTTAGACAACTATTTGAGTTTAGAGATCTGCCAAGTAAAAATTGTAACCTTATTTTCCAAAATTTCAAGCATGTTCATTTTTTGTATGTTGTATTATTTTATTTTCCCATTATTAAAGTACTAGTAGTTATTGTATACCAGATCATGTATATGGCTGCATCTTTTGTGTTTCCTAGTGCATATGTTCCTGATTTAGTCAGTTTTAAAGGTTAGATGATTTAATAATTGTATCTACGTCCAAGAGGAAAACAAGGGTTCAAATTACTCATGTCTGTTGCAGGAGATACTTATAATTGTTAAGTAAACAGCTCTCAATTGAATGTGTAGCTCCTCAATGTTCGTTTCTTAGAAACTACATTCATTGTACCTCTACTTAATTTGAACCTGAAGAATTAGGCTAAGATCTCATTGAGTGTAGTTGTTTCGATTCTATTCCACCTATAGTATGCTCGAGATATTACTTTGACGATGGTAGTTGAATATTGATTCAGTTTAGTGGAAAATCCAACCACCTTTTTGGTATACCGTATACTTTTTTGGTATACCTTTTTGTAATTATATCAAAGTCTGAGATGCGATCGAAAAAATGAATGTTTTAGTATTTGTTGTTATAAACAAAGCTTTTTGGTATACGTATACTTTTTGGTATGCCTTTTTGTATTTGGATCAAGTGTGGCTATCGAGCAAGTAGATATTTTAATTTTTGTTTTTTGAACAAAGTATACTTTTTTTTTGTATATCGTATACTTTTTTGATATTCTTTTTTGTGTTTGGATCAAAATGTGAGATGCTACAGAGCAAATAAATATTTCAGTTTTTGTTGTTTTGATCAAAGTATACCCTTTTGGTACACTGTATACTCTTTTGGTATACCCTTTTGCGTTTGTATCAAAGTGTGTGATGCTACCGATCAAATACATATTTCAACTTTTGTTGTTTTGAACAAAGTATATCATTTTAGTGTACTGTATACTCCTTTATGTTTGGATCAAAGTGTGAGATGCTACCGAGCAAATAAATATTTCAGCTTTTGTTGTTTTGAACAAAGAATACCTTTTTGTTATACTGTATACTCTTTTGGTATACCTTTTTGCGTTTGTATCAAAGTATGCGATGCTACCGATCAAATAAATATTTCAGCTTTTGTTGTTTTGAACAAAGTATACTCTTTTGGTGTACAATACACTCTTTGGTATAATCTTTTGTGTTTGGATCAAAATGTGAGATGTTACCGAGCAAATAAATATTTCAGTTTTTGTTGTTTTGAACAAGTATACCTTTTTGGTATACTGTATACTTTTTGGTATACCCTTTTGTGTTTGTATCAAAGTGTGTGATGCTACCGATCAGATAAATATTTCAGCTTTTGTTGTTTTGAACAAAGTATACCCTTTTAGTGTACTATTTTGTGTTTGGATCAAAGTGTGCGATGCTACCGAGCGAATAAGTATTTCAGTTTTTGTTATTTTGAACAAAGTATACCCTTTTGGTATACTATATACTCTTCTACTCTTCCGGTATACCCTTTTGTGTTTGGATCCAAGTGTGTGATGCTACCGAGCGAATAAATATTTCAGTTTTTATTGTTTTGAACAAAGTTTATCCCTTTGGTATATTGTATACTCTTTTGGTATACCCTTTTGTGTTTGGATCCAAGTGTGCGATGCTACCGAGCGAATAAATATTTCAGTTTTTGTTGTTTTAAACAATGTATACCCTATTGGTATACTGTATACTCTTTTGGTAAACTCTTTTATGTTTGGATCCAAGTGTGCGATGCTACCGAGCAAATAAATATTTCAGTTTTTGTTGTTTTGAACAAAGTATACCCTTTTTGGGATACTGTATACTCTTCTGATATACCTTTTTGTGTTTTGATCCAAGTGTGCGATGTTACCGAGCGAATAAATATTTTATTTTTTGTTGTTTTGAACAAAGTATACCCTTTTGGTATACTTTATACTCTTATGGTATATCCTTTTGTGTTTGTTTCCAAGAGTGCGATGCCACCGAGTGAATAAATATTTCAGTTTTTGTTGTTTTGAATAAAATATACCCTTTTGGTATACTGTATACTCTTGTGGTATACTCTTTTGTGTTTGGATCCAAGTGTGCGACACTACCGGGCAAATAAATATTTCAATTTTTGTTGTTTTGTACAAAGTATACCTTTTTGGTATATTGTATACTCTTCTGGTATACTCTTTTGTGTTTGGATCCAAGTGTACGACGCTATCGAGCGAATAAATATTCCAGTTTTTATTGTTTTGAATAAAATATACCCTTTTGGTATACTGTATACTCTTGTGGTATACTCTTTTGTGTTTGGATCCAATTGTGCGATGCTACCGAGCGAATAAATATTTCAGTTTTTGTTGTTTTGAACACAGTACACTCTTTTGGTATATTGTATACTCTTCTAGTATACTCTTTTGTGTTCGAATCGAAGTGCAAAATATTTCAGAAGACATAGATATTTTAATTTTTATTATTTTTAAAGAAGTATACCTTTTTGGTATAATATATACTCTTTTGTGTTTGGATCAAAGTGTGCGATGCTATCGAGCAAATGAGTATTTCAATAATAGTTATTTTGAACAAAATATACCTTTTTGTATACTGTATATTCTTTCGGTATACCTTGTTATGTTAGGATCGAAGTGGAAGATGTTTCAAAGCACATAAATATTTTAATTTTTATTAATTTTAAAGAAGTATATCTTTTTTGTATATCATATATATTCTTTTGGTATACCGTTTTATGTTTGGATAAAAGTGTGAGATACTATCGAGCAAATCAAATATTTCAGTTTTTGTGTTTGTTAACAAACTATGCCTTTTTGGAGAAAGAAAAAAAAACAAAAAAATGAGTATAATAAGATTATGGAGAAAGAAAATAAATAAAAAAAATAAAAAAAGGGAGACATGAATAGTGCTAGAAACAAGAGAAAGAAAAAAGAAAAAGAAAATGGAAAAAAGAAAAAAAAATGAAGAATAGTGAAAATGGAGAAGGAGAAAAGAATAATAAAAGAATGATAAAAAAATGAGAAAAAAATAATACAAGATATGAGGAGAGAGAGGAGCTTGAGTTCCTTGTTTTATGCCTCAAAATAAGAAGGTAACTTGCTAATGGATATAGAGTGTAAATAAGTTATGGGTATAAATGTAATGGGCAGAGCCATGTAAATAAAATAGGATGTATGTGTATTTTTGTAATGCCCCTGTTAAAACAGCGGATGGAGAAAACAAAATTGGAGACAATAAAATTGGAATAGCTAGAATTGCAAGTCACACAAATTTCTTGCGCCAATTTCTTGGCTTGATAGTGCTATTGTACAAATAGGGTTTATTATACAAGAAGGTTTATCTTTGAAGACTTCTATAATTACCTAACCTACAAGAATTAGTTTCCTTCTAACTTACTGTTTTCTTACGTTTTTTTTCTTAAAGGGAAAAAAAATATAAATTCAAAGTACTTTTATACCAAATACTTTCTTATCGATATTTTTATTTTTGCAATACATAATCATACTAAAAAAATATTATTGTACGAAGGCCAGTAATTAATATTTCAACGATTTAATCATGCAAATTTTATAATATATCAAGTATCCAGCTTGATCTCTGTACCTTTTCTTTTGTATCTCAACAATACATTATATAAAAGTGAATGTGAGCAACATTGGCTACGTTTGCAAATGTGACACATCTTAAAAAATTTATCATTTTTAATAGAAATAGTTGTCTCCTCATTTTTAGAGCTGCGAACAAATCAAAATATTGTTGTCAAATGAAAATAATGGTTTGTAAAAGTTGTATAGTAATTCGATCGCATGTCTTTCTTAATATACCTAAAAGATCATTGCCAGTTTTATGATGTACACCTACACATAAATAATTAGTTATTTGTGACAAAAATAATATTTTTATCCGTGAATTAACAAAGGAAAAATTAAATTAATATATATGAGAGTTTTTCCCCCATATATATCCCTACATAGTATCCAAAAAAAAAGTTATACATAAGATTTAAAAGAGAATCAACTAATCACTATTGCGTTTATAAATCAAAGTTTGGTAAAAAAATTTGATATCTTCTTTAGACCATAAATAAAAAACAAAGTAATAACAAAAAAAAAGTTATATATAAGATTTAAAAAAGGAATCGACTAACAACTACTGAGTTTATATATCAACGTCTGGTCTCAGATTTTGATATCTTATTTAAACAATAAGGCAAAAACAAAGAATGAACAGAAAAAAAATAAAATAAACTTTAATTCACTTATTTGGCGTCAATTATATTTCTACAATTGTTAGTTCCGACTTTTTCTTTTGATTATCTTTATTAAATCTTTTTTTTTAATTAGCTTTAATGAATGTATAGTTACATCTTTGGACATGAATAGTTCTTGAAATAATGGTTGGCTAAAAAGTTATTTTGGTCTTTTGACTTTGCATCTTTTAGGATTTCCTACTTATAGAATAGTAGTAGTAGAGATAGATTGAATGGAAAAATAAAAAAGGAAAAGCACTTCAAAAAATTTCGAATACAGCCCTGGCGGAATTCTCTTCACAAAATGGACACTCTTTATATTTAGTCTAATAGTGATTTCCACAATCGTAGATCCATCTCATTTCATATTGAAAATTCATTAGCCTATACATTTATGACCTTTTCTTTTTTACATTTTCTTTGTTTTAGTATGTTGATGAATTATTGCTTATAATTAGTCATGTAATTTCAATCTTGTTACATCACTAATGGGAAAGTAATTTTATCCTACTATGGAAATCAAATTGATTTCTAACAAAATAAACAATCATGAATAAAGTACTTGCCAATGTTTTCAAGTCAATCCAGATAGCAATAACCTTAAAGAGTGATACTCAAAACTATATATAGCAAGAAAGGGGAAAAGTATCTTCACAAGCTTATAACTCCTCAAGAATTTGTTTCACACTATTCAATATGACAATGGGGAAGACATGCACCACTCTAATCTTCTTGCTTTGTTTGATGTTTATCGCACTAGGTATTTCTCCTCCTTTTACTTTCCCATATAAATGAAAATCCCAGTCGTGGATATGTTTATATGTCTCAAAGTCATCAAATTCTTAACATAAAAGTATTTCATAATGCAAATTGCCTTAACATTTGGAATCTGAAATATAAGTTCATGTGTATATCTCAAAATTTCTTTAACTAAAGCACACCAAACAATCAATTTCGATTATTTTAAGATAAGATCTATTAAATGGTAATCTCTGTATATAATGCCAACTAATTTGATATTAAAGTTTTGTTATATTTGATATAGTTTCATTAAGTCCGATGTTTTTAAGAGTCATCTTATTCTAGTTAAAAGCTTACATGTGTTCATAATAATAAGTGTGATGTATAGATTAAGTTGCGATTTAAAGAACCTATTAGCTTGCCTTTGTAATGGAATGAAATAACATGAATTGAACAATAACGAGCATATACAATTCACAAGGCCGATCGAAGCTAGTTTGGAATTAAGGCTTTTCAACTTACGTTTCTTCTAACCCGACTTTTGTATATATGGCTTATAAAATTGTACTATAGTCTAGTGAGGTTTATTTTTACATGATTTTGGCACGTTTGTGTTATCTTACTCATTAAAATGATAATCTCTCGGTCTCAATTTATATGATATAGTTTGACTTGGTATGGAGTTAAGAAATAAATAAAGATATTTAAAACTTATGATCCTAAACAACATATTATTTGTGTGGTTGTAAGACATTTGAAACTTGTGGTTTTAGACATTCCATTACAATTGTATTGCTACAAAAACTTCTCATTAGTAAACTGGTAGTTCAGCTTAAATTGTTTTCAAAGATAGAAGCATCTCATTTTTGTTGGAATGAATTTTTATGAAAATTGTGTCAATTAAATTGAAACTGAGGAAGTAGTACTTTATGGATGCAAATTTGACTTTTTATTTGCTTGTAGGCTTGCAGAGTGTGGAAGGCATAGGTGAACACTGCAAAACATCTAGTGATTGCATTAATTATTGCAGTCCTGGCACGATCCCTTTTTGCTTCAAAGGAGTTTGCGGTTGCGACAAACATGAGGTTATTAGCAATACTCCAGTTGGAGCTATTAGAAAGTTTTTACAACATAATTAAGAGTTTGAGATTAATTATAAGAACAATTTAATCGCATGAAGACAAGTTATTTCTTTATCTTTTTTTTTTTGTTTTTGTTTTTCATGACATAAACTTAACTGTTTACGTCATGTTCATCAATTAACGCTTTTAATTTGAGATAGAGTAAGTGAAATTTTAATATAGCACCTCAAAAAGATCAAATGACAGTATTACTGATTCTGTGTATATCTTTAAAACTCAAAGTAAAAATTCTAAAACTTTAAGCGCCTTTATTTTTCTTAAAAGAAAAAACAAAATTGAGATGGATAGAAAGAGGTCTAAACTAGCAGCTTCAATTCCTTTATGTCAATGGGAGTTGATTTGTATATAAAAGAAAATAACGCTCTTTCTCAATAGCCCATCAAATTTGCTTCACTCAACAACGACATTAATTTTTTGTGTCTATTTTATGTGTATCATCTGCAATTAAAATATGTTTGTCTTATTCTTTTTATGCAATTTGCAGACCTCATTTGTGAGGTGTTGAACCCCAAAAATTACCCTTTCTTTAAGAAAAGATAGGTTTCGGGTATAATGTTCAACAATATGGGACTCCAAAGGGTTTTCTTTGGAGTCGCCACCTAATTTAAGGATTATTAGAAACCTAAGTTAACTAATGAGTGCAATTTATTCTTTAATTAAATAAAATTAAATTAAAATCAGAGATTCTAGGTAAGTGGTTTTATTAAATTCGAAAGAAGGTCCCTTGCGGGAGCACTTTCGAAAATCCGCTAAATGCGGTTAATCCGGCAGTTTTCACGAATTTATTAAGGATAATAAATATATAAAGCTAATTTTATATAAGGATAATATGAATAATATAAATAAGATAAGATTTTAATTATGTCGATACTTAGATTAATAAATGATCCAATTTAAGATTAATTAAATAGATAATGAAATATAATTAATTAATTAATTAATAAAGTAATTAAAGATTAAATGAAATCAGATAATTAAGTAAAACACATTAGATAAATAATTGGATAATAATAAAGGGATTAATTAATTGATTGAATAAATAGATAAATAAATAAGCAAATAAATGACTTAATTAAATAAATGAATACCTATCAATTTTAATTAAATAAAGGAGTAAACGAATAATAATCGATTAATTAAATGAATAAATTAATAAATATTTAATTGATCAAATAAATGATTAATTGAAATTAAATAAATTAGATTAAGTAAATAAGTAAATAAATAAAGGATTAAAATTCAATTAATTAACTAAATAAATAAATTAGATTAAATAATAAATAATTGAATATTAATATAATCAATAAATAAATAATTCAAATGCAAATTATGACGAAGGTACGATTTTAATCGAATTTTATTTGCACTCGTTAATTGCCAAATGATTCTAAATATCCATAAATAAATTGGCGATTCGCAAAGAAATGATACAAAAGCATTCATATGAAAGAAAACAATTTAAGTGATTTACAATAATTATTCACAATTCAAAATATCATTTCTATCCTACCGGGCTACTAATCCGGTCTATGGGGAAACCCTATATAACATGCATTTTCTAAGGAAGCAGGGAAGGAAGGAGTTTAGAAGATAGAACCCGGAAGCGCAAACTCAATCATTGAGCCCTTGGATTTTGTGATTTTCATTTTTTTCTTTCTTTTACATTTTCGGGGATATCAAGTCCCGAAAATGCGAAGCGGATCGGATAACTCCAAATGCAAATAGCCGTCCCAATAGATGAGTTTTAAAGCCGACTCGCTCCCAAGTTGTTATGCAAAGAGAAAAATAGAAGAGATAAAGGATTAGCACATACTCAAAGATAAAGCAATTTGCAGTTTGATTGAAGATGTAATGCAAACATCTTACTAAAAAAAGAAGTACAAAAAGCTGTAGGATTTTAGCAAAAACGAGAATACAAAATAGACATATGAAGTTAACTCACAGATTGGATATATATAACTACTGGACGAATTCTAATGGGCTAAAGAGAAATGGCTTCGGGTAATACCGATTTTCAATTTATTAATTATCATCATTAACCGAAGCAAACTTAATCATGTTGTCAATTTAGATTGGTGCTATTTATCAAGCCAAGCAAGAATAAGGTTATATAATGCAATTTCAATGTAAGAGGTTTCAACTGTGAACTCATATATACCAAAGTTATTTAACAGAGGGCAAACACTAAATACAATGCTAAGATGAACAAAAGGCAACAGGTTGGAAGAAAAGGAAGGTCCCTATTAGACAAACATGATTCAGCAACAAAGGGAAAAATACAACTTTATCGCATTAGAACCTGATTAAAGCAGCATCACCAAACTCTTAATTTCACACAAGTAACCCAAAAGAACTAAACTCTGCAGCAGGCCACCAAGCCTATGAACTACATCTTCATGCTGCCTACAACTAAACTGAAATAGCACCCCTGCAAACAGCTAGACAACCCCCTCTCACACCCTCTCAACCAAAACCACCAGAAAACAGGGCAAACAAGAACACACTTGACCCTTTTTCCATGACCTGCTAACATCTGCTCACAGCTTCAATACCCTCTCCTGAACCACAGACACTAGAAAAGAACAGCCCTCATCCTACCTAAACACCTGGGCAACCACCTAGATTACCTATGCTCTTCCCTCACTCTGGAAGATACTTCATTAACCAGATGAAACTAAGGAAAACAAAGGACACTTAGATTTAAGAGAAATAGAAGATAGGACCTAGAACAAACTTAGGCTGAGACTATGTTAATGGGAATTGGGAAACATAACCAGAAACTTATAGATCATAACCATAATTTAATAAAACAACTAAAAACTGCTATTTGTTATCTGAAACAGTCATCGAGCACATCACTAAACCAGGAATAAACATAAATATTCACGCTTTACACTTAAATACTTTAAATGTTCACCTAAGTGTCAGTTTTCATTAACTTTTATTAACCAAATGCAGTTCTATATTCATTTTCGCAACCTAAGCTTCTAATCCCTGATTTCATTCTCAGGATGAATAGAAAACAACTCGACCATCATCCCAAGCTAGCATTTTCAACCAAAGATAAAACTTCACTATTTTAAAAAAACTCGCAATCGCACGTAACAGGCTTTTTAACTAACATACATACAATGGAACCAATATAGATAAGCAGGAAAAGAAAGAAGAGAAAGGAAAAAAAAAAGAACAAGAGAAGGTCAGGTGTTACCTGCTGCAGGGCAGTGAGCAGGAGCTAAGATCCGAAGTAAAGCGACTCGACCAAGCGTGTCGACTCGCGCGAGGTCGACGACTCGAATGGCAAGGCGACGATACAAACAATGAATCGACAACACAAGAAAAATCCCGAAATAAACTAAGAAACAGTAATGCTATATCTTTTTTTTTCAAAACCCCAAAAACTGAGAGAAAACAAAATTTAATATATGGAGATGCTCCCCCGATAAAATGAACTTAAGGAAGGTTTTATACCTGCGAACTAGGGTTTCGGATTAGGCTCCAACATTCAAATTTTTAAACTCAATTTGGACAATTCACTTGTAAGATAAGGGTTAAAGTCGTCTAATCTCTAAAGATTGTACAACTTCAATCTTTATCCTACAAATCTGCCCGTTGGGATGATTTGCGGCTTGGATCGACTTGCACATGAACAAACGTATAGGATTCGTCCAACTCATGCTCGTACGGAGAAGAAGACAAAACTTTTAAGTTGGGGTGTCGTTTTGATCAGATTTTGATGCGTTTTGGGTGAGAATCGTAAAGGGTCGCGGGTTCTAGGGATTTAGGAATCGGGTTGGGATTGTGGGAAACGGGTTAAGGGTATTGGGGAAAGCTGAAATGGGCTAGGAAGGTGTGTGATGTATATGTATAGGCTTTGCACAGATAGGAGGATTTTTAGGCTGTGAGCAGATTTAGCCCTTTAAGGGTAATTAAATAAGAATAGAAATGTTTAGCGGGGTAGGCTAGGATTTAACTTATGTCTTCACATTTGGCCTCTTTTCTTTCACAATTAATTGATTTTCTTTTACTATTATAATTTATTTTAATTTTAAATTTAACCTTAATTATAAAATATCGCAATAATTTATTAATTTTAAGAGAATTTCGGGAAAAAATTGGGTGTCAACAGCTGCCCCTCTTTACTCGGAAAATGATGAAAGAGTTTTCAGGGTAAAGAAGTTGACGCGAAACCAATTTTGTCCCGATAAAACCAAGACTTTTGATTCCACGGACCAAAAGGCGAGGCTTATGGACCTGGCCGAACTCCGGTTCCCGAGTTGCCTACATATCTCGGGCTGAAAGAGAATCAGGCCATATGTAGTTCAACGATACTTAGACACGAAGACTCGCACGATTGACAGAAAAGGACGCACGAATAGGAAAGAATTCAAACTGACTCCTAATCCGGAATGAAAGATTAGGTAAGAACTTGCTTGTTCGAGTGCGATTCTTCCGATCCTCGTTGACGAGTCTAGCTCATATCAACGATTGCCCCAGTTCACTGCTAAGAAAAGTTCCACGTTATGCTCCAAATGCTGCTGCGGTACTGCTAAAGTTCTGTAAATACTTAACAAACGGTAAGCGAGCAACTGCTAATAAAGCCGGATAATCAAAAGTAAAGAATGATCAAATATTGATGATACAAATTTGCAAGTGCAGGTTGCGATATCATTGATAAGTTGTCTTCCAAACAACTGGCGAAGCAATAAAGCAAGTGCGAAGGCATAATGCCAAGCATTATCAACAATCTTGACAAATCAACTGGCAAGCCGGTCGGGCATGAAGCAAGGAGGGTCTTGGGGTTGATTGTCAAACAAATCAGCTGGCGAACCGGTCCGACACGAAGCGAGGAGGGTCTCGGGACTGACCTGTTAACCTGTTAAGCTAAAAGTAAAGCGGTTCATAATATAAAGCAAGTGCAAAGTCATGATTGAAAGCAAGTGCAAGGCAATTTGAACATCTTGACAAATCAACTGGCAAGCCGGTCGGGCATGAAACAAGGAGGGTCTTGGGGTTGATTGTCAAATAAATCAGCTGGCGAACCGGTCCGGCACGAAGCAAGGAGGGTCTCGGGGCTGACCTGTTAACCTGCTAAGCTAAAAGTAAAGCGGTTCATAATATAAAGCAAGTGCAAAGGCATAATTGAAAGCAAGTGCAAGGCAATTTAAACAGCTTGACAAATCAATTGGCAAGCCGGTCGGGCACGCAGCAAGGAGGGTCTTGGGGTTGATTGTCAAACAAATCAGTTGGTGAACCGGTCCGGCACGAAGCAAGGAGGGCCTCGGGGCTGACCTGTTAACCTGCTAAGCTAAAAGTAAAGCGGTTCATAATATAACGCAAGTGCAAAGGCATAATTGAAAGCAAGTGCAAGGCAATTTAAACATCTTGACAAATCATTTGGCAAGCCGGTCGGGCACGCAGCAAGGAGGGTCTTGGGGTTGATTGTCAAACAAATCAACTGGCGAACCGGTCCGGCACGAAGCAAGGAGGGTCTCGGGGCTGACCTGTTAACTTGAAAAGTAAAACAAGACGTAATACAAAGAAAATGCGAAGGCATAATTTAAAGCAAGTGCGACGACATAATTTAAAGCAAGTCAAAGAAAAGCAATGAGGGAATGTAGAGCAATGCAAGAGCCATTTGGCGAATCAATAGGTGAGATAGTCCAACAAAGGGGATCTTCGTAGCCGATGGTCAACCTGAAAGAGTAAAGCAAGGCGTTAATTTTAAAGCAAGTGCGAAAACATAATTCAAAGCAAGTGCAAAGAAAAGTAGTGCGGGAATGTAGTCGGTGCAATAGCCATTGATAAATCAATTGGCGAGACAATCCGGCAAGGATGGCCTTGTGCGGATTATCATCCGAAATAAAGCGATGCCATATTTGGCTTAATTTGAAAACACAAAACAAGCCTCGACTTTGTCGCCTATAAGGAATGAAAGTCATAGAGGTGGAAATTCCGCCTGTTCGGCAATAACTCATGACAAAGCATAATGCTTTAAGTCATGAAAAGGGAAATGCGACGCGATTTGCAAGGCAACTTTGGATGCGCATTCAATAAATTGTCCATCCATAGTGCAAATGATCCTCTCATTTGTAATCTTTCTCGTTCCTGCTCTCAAAGAATAATTTGTTAGTTTTGGGTAGGGGCGTTTGATTTGTGCTGATTCATCTTGAACTTGCTGCCACTGCTCCCTCGTTCTTCTTTAGACTTGGACTTGCAAATTATACTCAGAGACTTGACTTATGAACTCAATATTGCATAATATTTCAAGATAGAGGCAAAATAAAGTAGTTTGATAAAATATTAAACAAATGATCATTGATATGCAACCGAAAGTTATAATGCATTTAAAAATTTCTGCTTTAATTCAAACTCATGACATATCTTGAAACAAACTGAACGCCCTTTGTCTTTGCGACTTATGCTAATCTCGAATACTTTTAGAACTTTGCCACTTAATCCTTTGATAAGCCATACCAATTTTGCAAAAATCTGCCCCAGTTATGAACTTCCAAATCTTCAACTCATTTTGCAAAATTTGCCCCAGTTGATATCTTTCAAATCTTCAAGTTATCTTGCAAAATTGCCCCAGTTTTATCTTCCATATCTTCAAATTATCTTTGCAAAAATTGCCCCAGTTGCTTGCCTTAGGGGAGGCTAAAAATTTTAATATTATAGAGTCGAGCCCGTTAAGAGCGCCTACGTATCCCTCCACGGGAATCAGACCGTGCGTAGTTCTGCTTACATAAAGATTTTTGGGAAAGTATGGCAATCTAAGTACGAAGCCGTATCCGAATTGGAAAATCCACGCATCTGCCCAGATGCATAGTTCGGCATTACATCATAAAAGATAAACAAGCCTAAAGTGTTACAATATTTTGTGCGAATCCGACGGGGATTGCCTACTTATCCTGTTGCCATTCCAGGAATCAGGTCAGAAGTAGTTCAAACATACATAAAAGAGGAAATAGGGGATTCCTGTGCTAGTGCAACCGAACTCTATATGAGTTGCCTACGTATCCCGCCTCGGGAATCAGGTTACGCGTAGTTCGCATTACATCAAAAATTACATCCAAACCGATGCTAACTTGCGGTTGCTTCAGACATAGTATCTTTTGTCGGCATCTGCGTTGATTACTTTTGGCCAAACTTGATTATAAATATCTGCCAAGATTAGTGTTCTTCCACATAATGACATTGCCAACTTGGCGCAAATTTTCCCGTTGCTTCTTCTTAGTTAGGAAAGAGATTCCTCAACACCAATTGCCCCGGCTTTGAAGTAAACTATTCAAATCTTCTCTTTGCGCATTCAACATCTTCCAACTTATCTTCTTGAATGGTTTCTCAAATAAAGGTCTTCCATTTGTATAGATAAAACGCTTCGGCTCCAATTACCGGCAAATAAAGCTGCCCCAGTTTGAAGTTCTAACGGTAATGTAATATCCAAAGAGTGCAAGAGTAACTTTCCAATGCATCATCCTTAAATTGTTCAGTTGTTTCATTATAGGTCGCAAGCCAAGTCCAAGCAGGTTTTGTTATTTTTAATTTGAAACAATAGTAAGTATATTAATCAAAAGCAAATAATAAAGCCCATGAATAATTAAAGTATAGCAAAATAATAAGGTAGGAATGCAGTGCATTTGTTTATTCAAAACCTAATTTAGGGAGGCATACAACATAAAAGTAAACATGCAGGATTTAAAAGAGTTATTTGAAAGACATAGACATAAACATAAACAAAGTGCAAAACACAGTTCAGGGCCTCAAGCTGACTGTGATGCCAAAACAAAAATAACGAGTTCATTCATCAAGTCTCTTTTGGACCACAAGTCCAATTAGCCATCACATCACTTGGTTCAGCATTATGCACATGTGGCTCTTTCTCAAAATCTTCAATAGTCGCACTGCATTTCAATCCATCATTCAAGAATAGGTTGCCAACACCTTCAATCAAATTCTGCATGGCCATTTCTGGTGCTTGGATAAATGACTGGTTCAATGGTAAAAGAGACTGTGGTATGACACTAGTCGGTTTCTTCTCAGACTCAGCCTTTTCCATCTTTCCTTCAGCGGGGTTGCCACCTAGGCCAAAAGTTCCCTCATTCTTTGGCAACAGAGTTAGTGCTTGCTTAGGTACCTTAGAAGCAATATTATCAACCTTTACATCATAAATAGAGACTATGGTGCCCTTCAGATTTGGCTCTTCCTCAAGAGAAATCATATTAACTGCATTGTTACCATGATTGGGAAGAGGATTATCATGCACATTTGACTGAGTGCCGGTTAGTTGAATGGTTCCTGCTTTGATTAGACCCTCGACCTTGTCTTTGAAAGTATAACATCTCTCAATATCATGGCCGGCTGCTCCTGAGTGATAAGCACAGTGCTTATTTGCATCATACCAATTTGGACGAGGGTTTGGGGTATTATCAGGGATAGGCTGCACAACTCCTGCATTCCTTAATCTCTCAAAAAGCTGGCCATATGACTCGGCTATAGGAGTATAGGTTTTGGTTACTCTTCTTTCGTAATTCTGATTAAACCCTTGCACATTGGGACGAACAGGAGGACGAGGCTGGTAATTTTGGGGTGCTTGAAAATTTGGCTGACGAGGGTATTGATTAGGTGCATGTGCTCTAGGTTGGTAGTAATTTGCTTGTGCATTGTAAACCGGATAAGGAACAGGTGGCATCTGGTAGTGAGTGGGGTAATTTGGGTAATACGGGCTTTGGTAGGTGGGAAAAGCAGACGGATTGTCAAAATTCAACTTTACAGTCGGTCGACGCTCGATGTCCCCTACAACAGCTCCCACTTCATCTTTCTTCTTTTTGTTAAAGCCATTACCAGAACCAGACTGGATTGCCTTACTTGCAGCTTGCAAAGCGGCCAAATTTGTGATCCTACCCGATTTCAAACCAGCTTCATACATCTCCCCCGTTTTCACTAGATTGGCAAAAGTAGAGTTAGTCATGGATGCCATTCGATCATAGTAGAATTCATCCAATGTCTCGATGAAATGTCCCACAAACTCTTCCTCACTCATGGGAGGCTTAACTTTGGCCGCCTCACTCCTCCAACGTACCACGTATTCCCTAAAAGTCTCGGTCATCTTCTTCTTAAATCTTGCAATAGCCAATCGATCTAATGGTATTTCAGCATAGAAACCAAAACGCTCCATGAAGTCGTGAGCCATACTCCTCCAGTTAACCCATTTTGAGGGATCCTGCTCGGAGTACCAGTCTAAAGCTTCGCCTTCAAGACTATGAATGAATAATTTCATACGGAGCTCTTCATTCTTTCCCACTCCCAAGGTTTCACAGTACCTTCTCAAATGGGCTCGGGGGTTGCCTTTGCCATCAAACTTAACAAACTTTGGTACTTTGTACCCTTCTGGGTATTCAATCCCAGGATGAACGCACAAGTCTTCATATTCTAGACTTTCCTTGTCCTTGCCTTTTGATGCTTTGCTAAGAGCACTCATCACCCAACTTTGTACCTTTTTCTCCAAATCTTCAACCCCATCGACTGCCTTTTCGGCTCTTCTAACACCATTTTGAAACCTCACATAAGGAGGATTGGTGTAATCATCAATTTGCACAATAGGAACATCTTGCCCGCCAGATACCGCCACTTGGGCTAAGGGTGCGGGTGGATTTTCAGTATAAGCTTGCGGGATGGGTTCATTTTGGTAAGTGGAGGTTTGGTATGGATACAGAGTGTTTGTCTGATAATAAGTATTGGCAGGGTGCGGGGTGTATGATGGGTGTTGTTGATGTGATTGGTAGATGGGTGGTCGGTTAATTGTTTGGCTAGATTGAGCGTTATTTGGAGGTGGAACTTGGACAAGTGGCAAGTTGCTTTGGTGGACTGGTGCTTTTAAAGAACTGTGGGTGTTCAAAGGTGTGTTCATATTGGCGACCCCATCAATTGAGTTCAGAGATTGCCCCAGAGATTGTCCCGTTTGAACCAGAGAGTGTGATGCATCGGGCCCACGCAGCGGCGTGTTTTTAGGAGTTTGCCCTTTTACCGCAGCCAGCTCATCTTTTAACATCTGTAGTTCCTTAGCCATTTCAAGAATCAGTTCGTCTTGAGCAATAATGACATTTCCTCTTGATGATTCAGGAGTTGTAAGATTTTTCTCGGTATTGCGAGGTTCATCATCTATTCCAGTCATTGTCAGTTGTGGAAATGTGTACCAATATGCAGATTGGTCCTTTGTCCTTGTGTAATAGGAATGATCAGCCAGCTTAAATCAGCACAAATCAAACCTCTGCTTGGGGGATATACAAAACAAGAGGAAAAGTTCAAAAGTAGCCATGTTAGTTTGCATGTCATTGGCAAAATTGCACACAAATCACGTAGCGCGCATCACGTAGCGCTTTGCATTTTAAACAAGTTGACATGTGGCAAACACAAGTAGTCGAGCGTAAATGAAAATGCGAATGTTTCCTACCCTGTAAGGTGCCTCTTTGCCAGAGGTGGGCCTAAGACGCGCAAGCAAGTGGTAACGAAAAATAGTTCATGCCAGTTTTGAGCAATTCAGATTTAGAGTAAGCGATAAATAACAATAATTGATAATAATCAGCTCGCCGCCTCGACACCGCAATTCTGTTATCCCAACTATCTTCTCAAAGCTGGTGCCAACTCAAAATTCTAACACAACTTATGCTCTCCACAACATCTGCACCAAATTTTAAAACCCAAATGCCTAAAACCTGAAACAAACCTCTATACCTTTTGCAAACATCAACGCTCCTCCGAGCACAACTCCCAATTATTTCATAATATCCAAGGGTGAGATTTCCAAGTGCCTTCACAATACCAAACTGCAAATCATGAAAGGCGCCAATCGGCCTTTCAAAATAAAACCTCACTGGTCCTCGGCTTTAGTCAAGCCTCTCAGCTTCCTAGGTTTTGCAAGGCTCACAGACCTTGTTCGTAGGGCTCCTCACTGGTCCTCGGCTTTAATCAAGCCTCTCAGTTTCCTAGGTAGCCAAGACCGCACTGGTCTTCAAGGAGGGACCCCATTGGTCGTTTATAGACATAGGGGCTTCACTCTCCTAGTATGCGACAAGCATACTTCATTCCATAAGAATTTGCAGTTGGTTAGTCAACATGGGCCTGCACACACGCAAAGCCATTCACGAGAAGGACCCCATTGATCTTTTAAAGACACAAGGGGCTTCGCCTCATAGATCTCACTACACCGTACCATCTCCAAAACACAAACCAATCAAATCTGCCTAACTTTCCCCGGACTGCAATTCTGTCTATAATCTCAATTCTGCTAAATTCTTCCATTTTCTGACCTAAAAGACAACATATGAGACAAAATTCTAAATCTGATTTTGCTCAAAACATGGTTAAGACTGAGAATTCGTTATCACATAGCACATAATATGCATTGTCGTTATGTTTCAAAAACCCGCTGACGTAAGGGTGGTTTCCTAACTATGGAGGCGGTACCAAGGACCGGGTCCAGACTAAGGTGTAAATGCATGCATGCTCCTAAAGCTCATTCTAAGAGTGGGTTAACGGTTGAGGCTAACAGGTGAGTGGCAGGCGGCTTCGTGGTCGAATAACTCCCACGACAATCCGCCGGTACACCAACTCGTCAAAGGGTTCTTTAGTGGAAGAAATTGCGGGTGCGTATGCACACACCTCGCGGATAATTGAGTGAGAATGCAAGAGGTTCCCAGGAGTGGGGGAAGTATGAACGGAATGCCAGTTTATATGTGCACAAAGAGGGTGTAGTGACATGCTTTCGTGACACACATCAATCAATTAAATTAACTAAGCATGCTCGCAAATAAACAGTAGATATAATCATACCAGTTTCGACATACAAACACAATAATTAAATAAGCTACGCATACTAGTATCGGTATACAACTCAAACAATACAAACAAACAAAATCGTGAAAGCCTTTTGGTTAGAACCATTTGCGTATCCCCAGCGGAGTCGCCACGCTGTTGAACCCCAAAAATTACCCTTTCTTTAAGAAAAGATAGGTTTCGGGTATAATGTTCAACAATATGGGGCTCCAAAGGGTTTTCTTTGGAGTCGCCACCTAATTTAAGGATTATTAGGAACCTAAGTTAACTAATGAGTGCAATTTACTCTTTAATTAAATGAAATTAAATTAAAATTAGAGATTCTAGGTAAGTGGTTTTATTAAATTCGAAAGAAGGTCCCTTGCGGGAGCACTTTCGAAAATCCGCTAAATGCGGTTAATCCGGCGGTTTTCACGAATTTATTAAGGATAATAAATATATAAAGCTAATTTTATATAAGGATAATATGAATAATATAAATAAGATAAGATTTTAATTATGTCGATACTTAGATTAATAAATGATCCAATTTAAGATTAATTAACTAGATAATGAAATATAATTAATTAATTAATTAATAAAGTAATTAAAGATTAAATGAAATCAGATAATTAAGTAAAACACTTAGATAAATAATTGGGATAATAATAAAAAGGATTATTATTGATTGAATAATAGATAAATAAATAAGCAAATAAATGACTAATTAAATAATGAAATACCTATCAATTTTAATTAAATAAAGGAGTAAACGAATAATAATCGGATTAATTAACTAAATAATTATACTATTTAATTTATCACTAAATGATTAATTGACATTACATAATTAGATTAAGTAACTAAGTAAATAAATAAAGGATTAATCATTAATTAACTAAATAAATTAAATTAGATTAAATAATAAATAATTGAATATTATAGAATCAATAATAAATAATGCAATGCAAATTATGACGAAGTAACGATTTTAATCGAATTTTATTTGCACGTCGTTAAGTGCCATGATTCTAAATATCCATAAATAATTGGCATTCGCAAGAAATGATACAAAAGCATTCATATAAAGAAAACATTTTAAGTGATTTAAAATTAATATTCACATTCAAAATATCATTTCTATCCTACCGGGCTACTGATCCGGTCTATGGGGAAACCCTATACAACATGCATTTTCTAAGGAAGCGGGGAAGGAAGGAGTTTAGAAGATAGAACCCGGAAGCGCAAACTCGATCATTGAGCCCTTGGATTTTGTGATTTTCATTTTTTTTTCTTTTACATTTTCGGGGATATCAAGTCCCGAAAATGCGAAGCGGATCGGATAACTCCAAATGCAAATAGCCGTCCCAATAGATGAGTTTTAAAGCCGACTCGCTCCCAAGTTGTTATGCAAAGAGAAAAATAGAAGAGATAAAGGATTAGCACATATTCAAAGATAAAGCAATTTGCAATTTGATTGAAGATGTAATGCAAACATCTTACTAAAAAAAGAAGTACAAAAAGCTGTAGGATTTTAGCAAAAACGAGAATACAAAATAGACATATGAAGTTAACTCACAGATTGGATATATATAACTACTGGATGAATTCTAATGGGCTAAAGAGAAATGGCTTCGGGTAATACCGATTTTCAATTTATTAATGATCATCATTAACCGAAGCAAACTTAATCATGTTGTCAATTTGGATTGGTGCTATTTATCAAGCCAAGCAAGAATAAGGTTATATAATGCAATTTCAATGTAAGAGGTTTCAACTGTGAACTCATATACACCAAAGTTATTTAACAGAGGGCAAACACTAAATACAATGCTAAGATGAACAAAAGGCAACAGGTTGGAAGAAAAGGAAGGTCCCTATTAGACAAACATGATTCAGCAACAAAGGGAAAGATACAACTTTATCGCATTAGAACCTGATTAAAGCAGCATCACCAAACTCTTAATTTCACACAAGTAACCCAAACGAACTAAACTCTGCAGCAGGCCACCAAGCCTATGAACTACATGTCACGCCCTAAAAAAAAATTTAAATTAAACTGCACGGGTGCGAGTTTATTTATTTAAAGGCTCGTGACTGGTGTTCAAAAAGGTACAAATTTATTTAGAGAACTCGGAGTCGCCACTTGACATAGTTTAAGGTGTGTCAAGTCACCAAAAGGTACCTTGGAACACATCTGACTCGTCTAATGGTCTGCGTTTAGAGATTCCGGTAAGGTTCTCAGTTGACTCTTGGGAAGGTATTAGGCACCCTCGAGTCCTGTGCTAAGCACAGTTGCTTTATTGTCGCAATTTTAATTTATTAAATATGGTTGTTATCTTTTGCCGTTGATTTGATACTTTGATTTAAGAAAATTAAAAGCGTTATTCTTATCCAGCCTCACGGAGGACTGGACGAATTTACACTTTGTTTCATGGTAAATAAATAAATAAATAGATAATAAAAATTTATTACGTATTTCCCAAACCTTATAAAGGGCTTGTCTATTTTAAAAGAATTTAATTGACTTCAAAAATAAATTAATTTCGAATTGGCTTATCTCAATTGAATTTTTATTTTTACCTAATAAGTACATCATCAATCGCACTTATTTTATGCCTAATCGTGTTTAAAATCAAGTTTTAACACAAACTTCATAATTGACTTTTCTCAATTTAATTTTTGGCTTAATAAGCAGACCACTAGTCATACTTATTATTATGCCTTCTATTATTAGTTTTAGATGCTTTGATTTAGTAACTGGCTAAACACCAATAAATTGAAATAAAAAAATTATATATCGTCAACGTGAAAACTAACGGGCTTGCGAATGACCATTGATATATATACCAAAATATTTAAAACGCTTGAGTGACTTGTTAATTGATAAGCATTCATAGCCATAAGTTAAAGGCTTAAAATTGAAATAATTGAACTTGCAAATTTAGAAATGATTCTGCCCGCTTTTAGCTTTAAGAAGTTTGCACATGTAATCTATTTTTGTAGACAGTTTGCACCAGATGTCAAGTTTTTTAGCTTTAAGAAGTTTTTTCGCATACAACTTTATTTAGTATCTCGAAGATCAAGTTTGCAAAATAAAGTCATTTTTTACATTTTTTCTTTTGTTGGAGTCCCAGTTTGCATTACCTTTCTCTAACTTTGCTATTTTTTAAAACTTTCTAATTTTTATGTTCATAGCAACAAGGAATAATTATTCATACACAAAATATAGCAAATAAAATACTTTTTTTTTTTAGCACCAACAGTGGGCTTGGGATAGCAGCAATAACATACAAGAATTTTAATAAGCGTGCTTGCATTTCAGGGCCTTATTAGGCCATTTTTCACAAGAACCAACTTAAAATAAACTAAAACTTAAATACTGAGAGTTTAAGAAAAGTACCTAAAGAGTTAAAAGTAAACTCTCTTAGCAAAGCGGCAACAGTGACCTCAAAGTGAAAGTCCAAGAATTGACCAACTAACCAGAAAGAAACAGCCACAGCAACGAGCAGCTAAACGAGCATCCTATGCCAACATTCTAACTACTTTAAGTACTAAGATTTAAACCTTCAAAAGATTAGTGTTTTCACACTATTTTTCTTTCTTTCTCAAGTGTTTTTTACCCTCTCCTTTCTTGGGTTTCAGATCTGTTTTTAGAGAATAGTTCCTGGTGTGTTTTCAGCCAGGTTGTTGTGTATTAAAGAGGGTAGTAAATGCCTCTATTTATAGCTAAAAGGTGGGGCTAAAAGGTGGAGTGTGGACTTGTACAAAAGTACAAGCCCACACCCCTCCAAACTTGAGTGTACTAGCTTACTTTTCAGCATGGTACAACAGTTGAAAAGGCCCTATTTCAGCCACCTAAACAGCTCCAAAAAGCTGAAAATAATACAAGTAGGGTCCTCTAAAAGGACCCCCATTACTCATTACATTACTAGAAGGTAACTAGGACCAACCAAGCAAACTAAAACAGCCCTATACTAACTAAATGGAACCAAAGGGTGGCCAAAATAAATTAAACTCAAGCTAAAATATCCCAGATCTTGCTCTATGACTAAACTAAGCCAAACACAAATTAGAACAAACATACAGACTACTAAGTTCTGGACAATTCCAACTCAAATGCAAACACAAGCTTTCAGATTCAACTTTCCTCTTTAGACTCAATACAAACCCACAGACATACCAGCAAAGCAGTAATTGGATTTTCATATTTGAGCTAGACGGATGACACACAAGAAACATATACTCGCACACAAAATCTGAAAAATTGCTAACATTATGCTTTGAGACAAAAGCAAACCATTGCACTTATTCAAACTAATCATTTTCGCATACATAAGGTTCAAACTCGCTTTTAAATAACAACACCAATACAATTACTATCCCAACATGCTAAAGCTACAACTAAACGTCTTAAACAAAATTGAAAACATAAACAATGAAGAATGTAGGGGTTTTGCTTTCTAACCCGTCAAAGCCAAAATGTCAACGATGCTATGCTCGCTGCCTGGATCTATCAACATCACCACCATACGCTCGCTCGACGTCATCACAGCTCCGGATTCAAACACAAAAAGAAACAGTCCTCCATTCGTTTTTCATCACAGCCCCGCTTCACTGCCTCGTCGATGCTACCAACAACCTTGTATCCAAAACACTTGCAGCCCCCTCGTCCCTAAAAACAGCCACACCAACTGCCTCGACAAACAGAAAATCAACACGGCTGCAGCGAGAGCGACGCAGCGACGCCGCTGCCCTCGCTGCCTCCGTTCATCGACAACATCATTTATCATCTAACGAAACAGCCCCCCATCACTCGTTCAACAATAATTTCCACAACCATTACACAACAAAAAAAGAAGAAAAAAAAATTAGAAGAAGGGAAGAAAGAGCAGAAAACGGACAACGAAA
Organism: Petunia x hybrida; assembly: GCA_037355625.1. Classification (NCBI taxonomy): domain Eukaryota; kingdom Viridiplantae; phylum Streptophyta; class Magnoliopsida; order Solanales; family Solanaceae; genus Petunia; species Petunia x hybrida. The sequence continues at coordinate 4,631,363 of JBBBVM010000018.1, read as the reverse complement.
CAAAGAAAAGAAAAAAAAATGGGAAGGAAGAGGGACGGGTTTTTTTGGGAAACGGGATACGGGGTGAGAGAGGGGAAGTAAAGAGAAGAGAAAGGAACAAAAAACTCACCGGAAAAAGTCACGATGGCCGGATTTCAAGCTTTGACCGAAACTTTGACCTCCGATCTACTCCAAACGGCTTGAAATTTGGCGAAACCAATAGTAAAAATGGAAAGAGGGAGCCGAGATCTTTCTAACGATATATTTTTTGTATTTTTCCGGCCACCGGAGGTGGTGGCCGGCGGCGGCAGCGCGGCGGCCGGCCGGTGGCTCTCGGTGGACCAGCGGTGGTGGGATATTTTCCGGTGGGGAGGAGAAATTTGGGCAGAGTTCTCCCAAGTCTTTGAGACTTAAGTGAGAATGGAAGAAATGAGGTGAGTTTGGGGGCTTATAAGGGAATGAGAGGAGGAATTCTGTCCGTTAGATGAAACCAAAAATCAAAGGCTCAGATATAATTATGTGTTGGGTGGGCCAAAGAGTGAGTGGGCTGATGGGCTAGGCATTGGGCTATTTATTTTTGCAAAAATGGCTATTAAAAGAGTCTATACTAACAGAACATACACAATTAATCATAATGTAAACCACATAAATTCACGATACTATCACAATTAAAACGTAGAATCACAATTAAACAGATAACAAGTAATTTTTGGTATTTTCATATTTTCTGTCCTAATTAAAGACAAATTTAGCTAAGAATAAACACTAGACGTACGGAAAAATTTGATGACACGTCCTAAAAATCTAATACGACTATTCTAAGCAATTTTTCTTATCTAGTGCCAAAATTAGGTGATTACAGCTGCCCCTCTTTGTTCGGGAACACGAAGAGTTTTCGGACAAAGAAATAATCAACAACTAATTTTGGCTTTTTGGTTCTAGCCGAGAGCATGCTTTTCAAAACGGTGACCGTACCTTGAATTTCGGTTCTAACCGATAACAAGGTTACCTACATATCCCCGGACTAAGGAATCAGGTCAGTGTAGTTCCTCACGTGCGGTAGCTGGGACTACCGCATTCAAACAGACACTAGACGCAGCTAGACTCACTAAGACAACGCTAGGCACTCTAGACTACTTAAGACAAACTAGAGACTCTTCTAGACACACTTGGGGCTGATACTAGACACTCTAAACTACTAAGAGGCTGTCGCTGCTGATTACTGGTCGCTTGCTGGTGGTCATTGCTTTTACAAAGAAAAATGGAATTACAACATTGAAAGATGTGAAAGTTAACAATTCCTAGACTATATCTTCATGCTTCCTTGAGGTAAATCTCGGCTTGAAAGACAGCTCCATCGCCCGTTGTATGGGCAAGCATCATCTGAAACTTGAAATGGTCGCATCTGTTTCAACCAGGTCGTGACTTGAAGCTGGGGATGGTCGCTATCTTCGAGCAGGACTAACTTGAAAAGGGAGTGGTTGCTATCTTTGAGCGCAAATGACTTGAACTACATGTGAGTGCTATCTTCTAGCAAAACTGACTTGAAAGGAAAATGATCGCTATCTTTTAGCAGATCTTGACATAGAAAGGAAATGACACTATCTCTGAGCGAGACTGACTCGAAAAGGAAATGATCGCTATCTTTTAGCAGATCCTGACATGGAAAGAAAATGACGCTATCTTTGAGCGAACTGACTCGAAAAGGAAATGATCGCTATCTTTTAGCAGATCTTGATATGGAAAAGAAATGAAGCTATCTTTGAGCAAACTGACTCGAAAAGGAAATGATCGCTGTCTTTTAGCAGATCTTGACATAGAAAAGAAATGAAGCTATCTTTGAGCAAACTGACTCGAAAAGGAAATGATCGCTATCTTTTAGCAGATCTTGATATTGAAAGGAAATGAAGCTATCTTTGAGCAAACTGACTCGAAAAGAAAATGATCGCTTTCTTTTAGCAGATCTTGACATTGAAAGGAAATGACGCTATCTTTGAGCGAAACTGACTCGAAAAGGAAATGATTGCTATCATTTTGCAGATCTTGACATTGAAAGGAAATGACGCTATCTTTGAGCGAAACTGACTCGAAAAGGAAATGATCGCTATCTTTTAGCAGATCTTGACATTGAAAGGAAATGAAACTATCTTTGAGCAAAACTGACTCGAAAAGGAAATGATCGCTATCTTTTAGCAGATCTTGACATGGAAAAGAAATGACGCCATCTTTGAGCGAACTGACTCGAAAAGGAAATGATCGCTATCTTTAGCAGATCTTGATATGGAAAAGAAATGACGCTATCTTTGAGCGAACTGACTCGAAAAGGAAATGATCGCTGTCTTTTAGCAGATCTTGACACGGAAAAGAAATGAAGCTATCTTTGAGCAAACTGACTTGAAAAGGAAATGATCGCTATCTTTTAGCAGATCCTGACACGGAAAGGAAATGACGCTATCTTTGAGCGAAACTGACTTGAAAAGGAAATGATCGCTGTCTTTTAGCAGATCTTGACACGGAAAAGAAATGAAGCTATCTTTGAGCAAACTGACTCGAAAAGGAAATGATCGCTGTCTTTTAGCAGATCTTGACACGGAAAAGAAATGAAGCTATCTTTGAGCAAACTGACTCGAAAAGGAAATGATCGCTATCTTTTAGCAGATCTTGATATGGAAAAGAAATGACATTGTGTTCTAGCAGGAATTGACTCGAAGAGAGAATGGAGTTCCGTCTGACATCTAGCGCAACTATCCCAGTTCAAGTGGTCCTAACTCTTTCTTAGCAACATAGCAAATGTCACACTTACTTTCGGCATCGTGGATACACCCTGTTTCGGATCTTGCAAATAAGCTTAGTGACTCTTGTTCTATTTCTTCACATTACTGTGAGATGAACAACGCCTAAAGCTTCTCCCAAACGTATCCACTCTTCATGATACAATTTTGGTATGTCGTCCTTCCGGCCTGATGTGCCGTGCTGGGCTCCAATTATCAATGTTGATCATGACTTGCTGAGAACTTTTCCATTGTCGAGGGTGTGCCCTGCTCGCTGGAATTAAACCTGAATCCTGAAAGATAGAGTTTTGCAATTTTCTTTTGTTGCTCATGTGAGGTTAGCGCCGAAAAGGCGAGGAATTAATGGTGAGGCAAGATGTACAAATGGGATAAAAAAAAAAGTTTAAGGGCGAAAGTCGCTTGGACAGAGAACGTCTTTCTGAAAAGGGAAACTTATCTGGCAATAAACTGGCGGCCTTGATGATCATGACATGTATCTTGGATGACCTCGTCCGACCAGTACCACTTGTTTGTTGAGAGTTGATCCACGGAAGATATCAAACCATAACCAAGTTGAGGTGACTCTCAAGTCGACTAGTAGCGCCCTTTTGGGTTTTCACCAACTAGCCTCTCTCTTTAATCTTTTTCCTCACTGTTTGTCTTGCGGCGCCTTCTCAGGTTTTCACCGACAAGACTTCTTTCTTTTCTCTTTTTTTTTCTTTTTTTTTTTTCTTTCAATTCAATTTACAACACACACATCTCTTGAAAAATGTGAATAGATGACACAAAATGATAGAAGTTTATTTTTATTTTATTTTATTTATGAAATAAAATAAAAACAAACTTCTGCCCCAGTTTAGCATAAAAAGGGGATCTAAATTTCCTTTGATGTTGGCCGCAAACTTGAAGGCAAGTTTTGCGTCAATATGAGAAAACAGGGAAAGAGGAATTTTCTCTTATTGCGACCGCACCAGAATGGTTGCCTACGTATCCTTTTGAGAGGAATCAGGTCAGACGTAGCTCTAGGCAAATGCCCAGGTTTCTTTTGATACTTTTCAGTTTCATTTCATTTTGGTACAATTACATTGATTCCAAACGGAGAACATGTCTCGAAAGTACAATATTCAAAGTGCTAACAAGGGATACAATTTTGGGATAGCAAAAGAGGACAAAAGCCTTGCATTCATCCCGATTTGAAAGCCATCTTGGAGTCAAATGTAGTACCTCTTGACCGCGTCTGCATTGACGGGTATTTCAATTGTCCTGCCTTCCGGATCTGTAAGGTACAAGGCGCCATTTGGCAATACTTTCTTTACCAGGTATGGCCCTTGCCAATTTGGAGCAAATTTTCCTTTAGCTTCTTCCTGATGAGGAAAGATTCTTTTCAAGACTAATTGCCCTTCTTTCAAGTCGCGGAGGCGCACTTTCTTGTTGTAGGCTCGGGCCATTCTTTGCTGATACAATTGACCATGACAAACTGCATTGAGCCTTTTTTCATCAATGAATGACAACTGTTCCAATCGGGTTTTGACCCATTCTGTGTCCTCAATTTCTGCTTCCATAATGATTCTGAGAGATGGTATTTCAACTTCAGCGGGTATGACTGCTTCAGTTCCATATACCAATGAATACGGGGTTGCACCTATGGAAGTGCGCACAGTTGTGTGGTAACCAAGCAAAGCAAAACATAACTTCTCATGCCAATCACGAGATCCTTGTATCATTTTCCTGAGGATCTTCTTGATATTCTTATTGGCTGCTTCAACCGCACCATTTGCCTTTGGTCGGTAAGGTGTGGAATTTCGGTGCATGATCTTGAATCTTTCACACACGTCATTCATTAAATGACTGTTCAGATTTGCCGCATTATCAGTGATGATGGTACTTGGGATACCAAAGCGACAAATAATGTTAGAATGAACGAAATCCACCACGGCTTTCTTGGTCACGGACTTGAGAGTGACAACCTCAACCCATTTGGTGAAATAATCTATTGCAACCAGAATGAATCTGTGCCCATTTGATGCTCTTGGTTCAATAGGCCCGATAACATCCATCCCCCACGCTGTAAAAGGCCAAGGGGCTGACATTGTGTGCAACTCTAAAGGAGGTGAATGTATCAAATCACCGTGTACTTGGCATTGATGACACTTTCGCACAAAAGTAATGCAGTCATGTTCCATGGTAAGCCAGAAGTATCCTGCTCTGAGTACTTTCTTAGCTAGCACGTACCCGCTCATGTGGGGTCCACAGATCCCGGAATGCATGTCATTGAGAATTTTCGTGGCTTCAGTTGCATCCACGCATCTTAACAGTCCCAAATCAGGTGTCCTTTTGTACACCACCCCTCCACTCAGAAGGAAACCACTTGCCAGTCGTCGAAGCGTTCTCTTTTGATTATTTTCTGCCATTGGAGGATATGTCCCATCTTGAAGGAAATTCTTGACATCAAAGTACCACGGTTGACCGTCAATTTCTTCTTCAATCACATTGCAGTATGCATGTTGGCTTTGGACCTGAATCTCTAACGGATCAATATGGGCTTTATCAGGATGGACAAGCATTGAGGCTAATGTAGCCAATGCGTCAGCCAGCTCATTATGTATTCTGAGAACATGTCTAAACTTTAGAACATCGAACTTTTGGCGAAGGTCGTCCATACACTGCTTGTACATGATCAACTTAAGATCTCGAGTCTCCCATTCACCCTTCATTTGGCGTATCAAAAGATCTGAATCTCCGATCACCAGCAATTCTTTGACGTCCATGTCTAGAGCCATACGCAAACCCATTATGCAAGCTTCATACTCAGATGTGTTATTAGTGCAACTGAAGCGGAGTTGGGCAGCTGCCGGATAGTAATGCCCCGTGGGAGAAATGAGGACTGCTCCAATACCATGGCCTTTTGAGTTAGAAGCACCGTCAAAGTACATTTTCCACACGTGCTCTTCTTCATTAATCAACTCTTCAAGCACATCTACCTCCTCATCAGGGAAGTAAGTCTTCAACGGCTCATAATCATCATCCACCGGATTTTCAGCCAAATGATCAGCTAAGGCTTGAGCTTTCATTGCAGTTCTGGTGACATAAACTATGTCAAATTCTGTGAGCAGGATCTGCCATTTTGCAAGCTTGCCAGTTGGCATTGGCTTTTGAAATATGTACTTCAATGGATCCATCCGGGAAATCAGATAAGTGGTATAGGACAAAAGATAATGTTTCAACTTTTGTGCAACCCAAGTTAGGGCACAACACGTCCTTTCCAACAAAGTGTATCTGGCCTCGCAATCTGTGAACTTCTTGCTCAGATAATAAATGGCATGTTCTTTCTTTCCCGAGGCATCATGTTGCCCCAGTACACACCCAAAAGAGTTCTCATTGACTGACAAGTACAAAAACAATGGTCGGCCAGGCTCAGGCGGAACCAAAACAGGAGGATTTGACAAGTATTGCTTGATCTTGTCAAAGGCTTCTTGGCACTCCTCGGTCCATGCAATCGATGCATTCTTTTTCAACAACTTGAGGATCGGCTCACATATTGTGGTAAGTTGAGCAACGAACCTACTGATGTAATTCAACCTGCCTAGAAAGCTTTTAACATCCTTCTTGGTTCGAGGCGGAGGTAGTTCTTGTATTGCTTTGATCATTGCGGGATCCAATTCAATACCTCGCCTGCTAACAATGAAACCCAACAATTTTCCAGCAGGCACACCAAATGCACACTTGGCTGGATTCAGCTTCAGATTGTACCTACGGAGCCTTTCAAAGAACTTTTTGAGATCTCTCACGTGGTCTTCAGCAGTTCTAGACTTGATGATCACATCATCCACGTACACTTCTATTTCTTTATGCATCATATCATGGAAAATGGCAGTCATAGCCCTCACGTAGGTTGCCCCAGCATTTTTCAAACCAAACGGCATCACTCTATAGCAATAAGTTCCCCAAGGTGTAGTGAATGCCGTTTTGTATGCATCATCTTCATCCATCTGGATTTGGTGATATCCAGCATAGCAGTCAACAAAGGATTGTATCTCATGTTTGGCACAATTGTCTACGAGAGTGTGAATGTTAGGCAACGGGAAATTATCTTTGGGACTTGCCTTGTTCAAATCTCGATAGTCGACACATATCCTTGTTTTTCCATCTTTCTTAGGAACCGGAACAACATTTGCAACCCAAGTAGTGTACTGAACCGATTGAATCACTTTTGCATCCAGCTGTTTCATTATTTCATCATGGATTTTCTTGATCATATCAGTCTTGAACTTCCGTTGCATTTGTCTCACTGGAGGGAAACCGGGTTGAATTGGCAATTCGTGGACTATCAATAAGAACTCAAACCCGGCATCTCATCATACGACCATGCAAAAACATCTCGATATTCAAAGAGCACTTTCTGAATATCATTCTTCACTTCAGGTAGGGCATGCATGCTTATCTTAGTTTCCCTCACATCATCCGGGCTCCCAAGATTAACATCCTCTGTGTCAGCCAAATTGGGTTTAGGCTTGCCCTCATGGCGTTCAACTTCCAGGCCTATCTCAAAATCTGCCTGTTCCCCGTCATATTCGATCTCATTAACAGATTCCTCAATATTTTCTTCGTCACTTTCAACCTCAACTATGGTTATGGAGCCAAAATCAGATTGCGGTCCCTGGATGGACGATAAGTTCCTTGAACATGTCATGATATCAGGACCAGCAGATATATCACTACAGATAAACAAAAATAGAATAAAATTAGGAATATGAACAGAGATTGAAGTAAAGCTTGGCTCTTGGCCTTTCATTAATGAAAAAGGGTTTGAATTACAAAAGGAAAGATGAGCAAAATAATACACTTGGCATACAACCCTTAGAATATCCAAGTGTATTCAAAAGAAAACTGTAAAACAACAGTCTACCAAGACCCCTTCCTGATGGGGAAGGGAGTTGCATTCCAGTTAGTCAGGTGCACGTCCGGGCCAATGTACTGAATTGAAGCATTACTGGAGCCTTCACCCGGCTGTACCATGCAGATTTCAAAAATGCCACCCAGATCAAATGGTGCATCCTGATTGTCTTCCACTGTGTTGACATTTGTAGCGACAACCTTTGGTTTCATAACATAACCCACAAAGGACTGAGCGAGACACGGAATTGGCTTTGGGAGAGACCAAACTTCCGACTTCTTTTTCTTTGCTTGCTTGCGATCAGCTGCTTTTGGCTTGAAACCTAGTCCCCATGTGCCTTGCACACCATTTGGATAAACCGGATTTACCCTGCCTTGTAGTGACGCTCCCAAACCCTTTCCAAATTGGAAACCATGCTTTAACATTTCAGACGCCATCATGATAGACGTCTCTGACACTCTTGGGATGGGTATAGGTTTCCCTTCTGTTACTTTTTCCACATACACCACATCGGAGGTTTGATACATGATGGTCGGGCGTGTAGTGACGGCTTCAAGGGCTGGTACGTCCAGGCTATTGTTAAACTGTGAGTCATCCTCTCCATAAACCACGACAGCTTGATTATCCCAAGTAAACTTGACCACCTGATGAACTGTGGATGGTACTGCACAAGCCATGTGAATCCATGGTCGGCCCAATAACAGATTGTACGATGCATCCGTTTCCATGACTTGGAACTCAATGCTGAAGGTAGCGGGACCAATGGTTAACTCAAGATTGATGATACCTAAAGACTCTCGAACTCCACCATCGAAAGCACGAACAGCAGAGGAACTTGCCCTGATTTTGCTCATATCCACCCTTAGACTCTTCAGTGTAGACAGAGGGCAAATATTCAATCCTGCGCCGCCATCTATTAGAACACGTGTGACATAGGAGTCTTCACACTTAACTGAGACATGAAGCGCTCGATTATGACCGGTTCCTTCTGCTGGCAGCTCCTCATCGGTGAACATCACACGATTAGTCTCAAATACTCTGCCAGCAAGTGCTTCCAGATTAGCCACAGTAGTTTGTTCAGGAATGTAGGCCTCATTCAATATCTTCAACAGTGCATTGCGATGTGCTTCAGAGTTCATAAGTAGAGACAAGAGTGATATCTGAGCTGGAGTCTTTCTCAATTGCTCGACGATATATTAATCTGTCGATCTCATTTTCTTCAAAAATTCTTCAGCTTCTTTCTCAGACACATGCTCTTTGATGGGTCCTTGGTCTTCTCGACCTGGCTTTGCCTTTCTCAATTCTTCCGGGGTAAAACATCTCCCGGACCGGGTTAGACCATTTACATCTGCAGCAACCTCCATGATTTCTTTCCCGTTGTAAGACACAATTGTCTTGTTGTAGTTCCAAGGAACAGCCTTTGTACTTTTGACAGGGAGTTGCGCTGCTTGAGTGATGATAACCGGTTCACACTTCTTTGCCTTAACCTCGAAGACCGGAGTTTTCTGGCATGATGCTCCTTGCACAATAAATGTTGGTGCACTGTCATGAACTTTTTCCTGCTTTGCAACCGGGATTGTGAAACTTGGCACAACAACAGTATCTTGCTTTGCTTTGTTGACAGACGCACTTGACTTTCCCCTGATTACAACAATAAACGGCTCAGGGCCTTTGATGTCTGGAGAGGGACCAACTGCCACAATCTGCTTGGCGGCTTTCCCTTTCAAGTCCTCTTCTATGCATACCATCCCTACCATGGGTACGTTGTTTTGAACATCATGAGCTGGTAAAGGATTTTGATTCACATTTTGTGTTTCATCCCCCACGACTTTTATCTGATTATTGTCTATCATTGCCTGGATTACCCTTTTGAGTTCCCAGCAGGATTCTGTGTCGTGTCCAGGTGCTCCAGAATGAAACGCACAATGGCGTGAATGATCAACCCTTCCATTGGGGTTCACTTTTCCCGGGATTGGCTTCAACAGATTGGCTTGTTGCAATTTTTCAAACAAATTAGTGTAAGTCTCCCCCAGTGGGGTGAACTGCCTTTTCTCTTGTTGCATGTTTCTCTGTTGCATGTTTGGACGAAAACCCTGCGGACCTCGTGGCCGATAAGGCATCTCCTGGTGAGCCTGGAATTGAGTATGTGCCTGTTGATTGTTATATTGGACTGGAGCAGGGGCTGGACGCCACTGTGGACCAGATAGAGGCTGAGCATAAGATGCTGCATTTACAGGGAATGAGAACTGCGGCATGGCAAATTGTTGGCCGTGAGTTGGATAGAATTGTTGTGGCGGGGGTGCCTGAATATACCCTTGACGGTCGTTGTATCTCCCATCATTTCTTCTCGGTCCAGGACCAACCATTGCCACTTCATCTTTTTTCTCTTTCTTCTTCCCATAAGTACCTGACCCTGATTGCAACGCTTGGGTCGTGGCTCTCAAAGCTGTTTGGCTCACAATCTTGCCTGCTTTGATTCCTCTCTCTATCATCTCCCCAATTTTTACTGCTTCACTGAATTGCTTCCCAAGGGCAGAGGCCATTGCTTGGTAGTATGTTTCGTCAAGTACTTCGACGAATTCTTCAACCATTTTATCGTCTGGGATCAAAGGGCTCACACGCGCCGCCTGTTCGCGCCACCTATAGGCATACTCTCTGAAGCTTTCGCCTGGTTTCTTTGTGATCGTCTTCAAAGAAGAACGATCAGGAGCAGCCTCCATTTTGTAGCCATAATGATTCAGGAAATCGCTGGCCATGTCGTCAAAGGTGACCCACTTGGAAACATCTTGTTGCACAAACCATTCTGTGGCCGGTCCTTCCAAACTGTCCGCAAAGTACGCCATCAATAATTCGTCCTTCTCGATACCCCTCATTTTGTTAAGGTATATCTTCACATGGATCCTTGGATCACTTTGTCCAGTGTACGGATCGAATTTAGGCACAACAAAGCCTTCAAGCAATGGCACATGAGGGAATAAGCATATGTCTTTGTATGAAATACTTGCTTTACCCCCTTGCCCTTGGATGTTTTTCACAGTTTGCTCCAAGCTTTTCAATTTCCGAGCAAAGTCAGCCTCTTCTGTTTTCCCCAATCTTTCGACATCAGCATGCGATTCTGGGTGGTGTCCATGATCATACGACTCAGTGGGGCGGAGTACATTACCCCGGGTTTGGTCGAATTGTTGATCACGAGCCCTCAACTGTGGGTCACTGTTTGACCTTTGCAAAGTGTGTCCTACAGGAACAGTGAATACTGTGGCAGGAACTTGGGCTTGGCCATGTTGTCCATGTTGTGGGAATTGTGCCCCAGGTTGTACAGTAGAGGGCCCAGCTATGTTGTCAGTTTCTGGATGTGGACCGAACCCTGGAGGATAACGGGGGTCTTCTGCCATTGTAGATTGCCCTTGCCCTGGTGGCTGAGCATTCGCCGTGAAACCAGCAGCACCTGGCGGAGCAGGAGGTGCCTGAACTGCCGACAAGTTACGGACCAGTTGCATCATCATTTCTTTCATGGCCGTGAAATCCTCGGCCATCTTAGCCTGTTGTTCAGCCAAGCGAACCAGCTCAGTGTTCTCAGTTTCTTCGGCCATCGTTGCTGGAGTGTCTTCTTGAAGAGGTGCTTCAACCACTTCTGGAACAGGCAGTGGTCCCTTGATTCTGGTGGAATAGGAATGTGGGGCCAGCACGGCAGTTGCTCAAGCTCTAAACAAATCAAAACACGTTAGTGCAACAAGATAGCATGGAATATGAATTTGCTCGTCGGCCTAAACAATGCCTAAGGTCGTTATGCGTCATCCCAAATTGGTTTAGATTAGATCCCCAAGTGTATTATTTGATCTCTTTTCTCTTCTTTCTTTTTTTTTTTTTCTTTTTTTTCTTTTCTTTCTTTTTTTTTTTTTTCAAGTGAGGCTAGAGGGTGAAATGAATTGACACATAAAAATAAGCAAAATATTTTCATTACTTCAAAAGAAAGAGTACATACGGTGCTTCCGGAGCACGACCAAAAGGAACGTACAAATGACTTAAAAAGGTGAAAATAAATTACAACATGCCAAATTCAAAGCGACATAAAGTACAACAATGTCAGGATGCAAAATAAATGACAAAAAGCAATAATCTGCATCATCTTGGCCTGATGTATCTACTAGGGTGACTGGGGCACAAAGTCAGCTGGCTCCTCTGGGTCGAACTCGAATGGCTCCACGGGATCTGCTGGCGGGCCTTCTGCAAAAGTACGACGCAATCCATTCAAATCTGCCGCAACTCTAGTGACGAAGGGAAGCACATGTGGGAGTATGTCCTCTGCGGGAAGCCTCCTATACTCATCGATGGACCGTGCCACATATGTAGCGGAGTCATAAACTTGCCGATAAGCTACACTGATGGTCCGTCCTGCAGCCTGTATATCTCGAAGTCGGTCCTGTGCTAGCCCTCTGAGCTGCTCACCCTGCTCTAATGCCCTGTCAAGTCGAGCTCGAGAATCTATGGCATCCTGGCGATGATACTCTTCCCTTTTCCTGCTTTCCAACAAAGCTGCCCTGTCGGCATCCCGCTCTGTCAATGCCTGTGAGTGCATGACACGGAGTCGTCTGACTGTGTCTAGTTGCTGATGCGCGAAACCCTCACTCTCTGCCTGAGCAGCTCTGGCGGCATCCCGCTCTGTCAATGCCTGTGAGTGCATGGCGCGGAGTCGTCTGACTGTGTCTAGGTGCTGATGCGCGAAACCCTCACTCTCTGACTGAGCAGCTCTGGCAGCATCCCTCTCTGCAATTAAGCTTTGTATGGCATCACGGTATTCCTTCCTAATCTCGTGCCTAGCAAGCTGAACCTGCATATCCAGCCTGGCCTCAGTGTCAACCATGCCTGCTCTCGACCTCGCGGGCATCTCTCTGGGTATGGGCTGATGGTAATACCAGAACTTATACTCCCGAACGACCTCCCCCTTAAGTCCATCCTGAACCGCTGTGCTTTCTGCGAGGTGCCTCCTAGTATCCCACAGGCGCAGGATCTCACCTCTAAGAGTAGCTGGGTTGAGAGGATAGTCTGAGGCATATGCACTCATGTCCTCAACTATTGGGATCTCCTGCTTTCGACCCAACTGCCTAAGTACACGCAGAGGAACATAAGGCTGGGATGCTGTCAAACCCATCAGAACGAGAAAAGGACGATCCACGCATCTGTGTACAACCTCCCTCTTAGGAAACCAGCTGCACTGCCACAAAATCTTGTCCGGCGTGAGAGAGTTCAAGAAAGACCTCCAATCTGGCTCACTTCCTGGGAATTTATACCTCTCGATGTGTTCGAGATGGTATTCAAGATAATCGATGTCACAGCACCTAAGAATATCACGAGGTGGGCAAGGGCGTACATGCTCCAAGAACCAGACCTGTAATAGAAGGTTACACCCCTCAAAGAAACCGCTCTCTCCCTTGTGGCATCGAGTCAAAGCATGAAACATACTACCCAGAATCGTCGGGATGATAGTGGCATCTGGTGCTCCACCATACAAAGCTGCCATGGTCCAACTGACCTTAATGGATATCGCTCTATCCAGTAGTGGGAAAACCAACAACCCTAGCAAAGCGAACACAAAGACCTTAGGACAGAGGAGTACCCAATCTTCATATTTCAGCTTATCGTGGAACTCAAATCCATACTTCTTAAAACCATTATCGGCCCCAAAACGATCATAAAGATAATCAAATGAAATCCAGCCTTGACGAACACTAGCGATTGAGAGATCCGTTCGTAGCTTGATATTATTGAAAAAATCACGCTCATTAACCTTCCTCGGAGCAATCATATTCTTTTTCTCAAAATCCAACTTAAGAAGCCCAGCTATTTCCTCGAGGGTCGGCATCATCTCAAACCCCTTAAAACAGAAGGTATTTTGGTTTGGGTTCCAAAACCCAACTAGTGCACTGACCAAGTCTCGCCGCGGGACAATGGTTTTAGTCACAAGGTCAGTCAGAAAACCAATCTTCTCCTGGACTATATCTTTCTGCATTTCACTCATTGTGTCCCACCAAGACTTTAGAGATTTATCCGATTTGGGTGGGCCATCAGTCATCATAATAGAGGGTGGAATGGCATCAGCAGGGTATTTTCTTTTGACTGTCCTAGAAGATGATGCAGCCATTGTTCCTAATAAAAAAAATGTGTCAAATGTTTGAAAGCCTGAGAACAACTTAAAACAACTGACCGACAGAGCAAAACAGATGCTTAAACTGCTAATTCGAAACTCCAATTTTCAACAAAACTTTTGTCATTGTAATGACGTAAAGTTGACCCTAAGAGAATCGAAAAATTTTGCCATCATAACGGCATCAGGACTGACTCCGGGAAATTACCAACATTGGTATTTAGATGTAATTTATAAAAGAAAAAATTCGACGTTACAACGACGCCACATTGACACCAAAACAAAATTTCATTTCCAGTGATGAACACTACAGTACTTTTTGCAAAAATTTGCCGGCATAACGACGTGAAAAAACTGGATCTCAAAAACTCCCAACATCGGTATACGGGCCTTTTTCTAAAAATTCGCCATTATAGCGGCGTGAAAACTGACACGAAAATTTTTTGACTTTCTAACTACTAAGTATGTACATATTTTTTTGTAAAATTTTCGTCATTATAACGACACAAACTGACATATACAAAAGACGGCAAACACTGACGTTTTTACAAAAATTCGCCATTACAGCAGTATGACTCAATTTTATAAAAATAGCAAAACATTTACATTTAAAACATAAAATTCAACCTCTTCCTCACTTTTCCTTTCATTTTTCTCTTTTTCCTTTTTTTTTCTATATTTTTTCTTTTGAAATCCGTCTCTCCCCAACTTGGTCAGCATAACAACCTTTCCTAATCGCATGCAACACATAGAATGCTTTTTTCAGACAAGTCTTTCCCGGGAAGTGGGTCCCGTTCAGACAACAGGTAGTCAACCTAGACAAGTGCAATACCGGTGTATCGCACCTCATTAAGTCGGATATGATGCAGATAATTGGGCCTAAAGGTTTAACTCTAGGTGACACAACTGACTCAGTGTCTAGACTGGCTGAAAACCCGGTGGACAAACCGGGCGGAAAGCGCATCAGGGCCATCCGGAGACAGTGTGTCCGGCCTAAAACCCCGTCACGCCTTCCTCCTAAATCATGGGCAATTTAGTAAGAAAATCCCAGGTGCCACAAGCAATCTGGTAAGTGCACGTGTGTGTGTGTTTCAGAGACTCAGTGGGTTGCGGAGGAAGACAGTTTATATATACAGTTCAACAATATCAAAGCAGTAACATTCAACTTTTCAGGTGATAACGGCAATAAAATAACAACCAAATATTTAATAAATTAAAACATGCGACAATTTATCAAAGCCGGAGATTCTAGTTTTCACTAATTTCCCCAGCGGAGTCGCCAAGCTGTCACGCCCTAAAAAAAATTTAAATTAAACTGCGCGGGTGCGAGTTTATTTATTTAAAGGCTCGTGACTGGTGTTCAAAAAGGTACAAATTTATTTAGAGAACTCGGAGTCGCCACTTGACATAGTTTAAGGTGTGCCAAGTCACCAAAAGGTACCTTGGAACACATCTGACTCGTCTAATGGTCTGCGTTTACAGATTCCGGTAAGGTTCTCAGTTGACTCTTGGGAAGGTATTAGGCACCCTCGAGTCCTGTGCTAAGCACAGTTGCTTTATTGTCGCAATTTTAATTTATTAAATGTGGTTGTTATCTTTTGCCGTTGATTTGATACTTTGATTTAAGAAAATTAAAAGCGTTATTCTTATCCAGCCTCACGGAGGACTGGACGAATTTACACTTTGTTTCATGGTAAATAAATGAATAAATAGATAATAAAAATTTATTACGTATTTCCCAAACCTTATAAAGGGCTTGTCTATTTTAAAAGAATTTAATTGACTTCAAAAATAAATTAATTTCGAATTGGCTTATCTCAATTGAATTTTTATTTTTACCTAATAAGTACATCATTGCCTAATCGTGTTTAAAATCAAGTTTTAACACAAACTTCATAATTGACTTTTCTCAATTTAATTTTTGGCTTAATAAGCAGACCACTAGTCATACTTATTATTATGCCTTCTATTATTAGTTTTAGATGCTTTGATTTAGTAACTGGCTAAACACCAATAAATTGAAATAAAAAAATTATATATTGTCAACGTGAAAACTAACGGGCTTGCGAATGACCATTGATATATATACCAAAATATTTAAAACGCTTGAGTGACTTGTTAATTGATAAGCATTCATAGCCATAAGTTAAAGGCTTAAAATTGAAATAATTGAACTTGCAAATTTAGAAATGATTCTGCCCGCTTTTAGCTTTAAGAAGTTTGCACATGTAATCTATTTTTGTAGACAGTTTGCACCAGATGTCAAGTTTTTTAGCTTTAAGAAGTTTTTTCGCATACAACTTTATTTAGTATCTCGAAGATCAAGTTTGCAAAATAAAGTCATTTTTTACATTTTTTCTTTTGTTGGAGTCCCAGTTTGCATTACCTTTCTCTAACTTTGCTATTTTTTAAAACTTTCTAATTTTTATGTTCATAGCAACAAGGAATAATTATTCATACACAAAATATAGCAAATAAAATACTTTTTTTTTAGCACCAACAGTGGGCTTGGGATAGCAGCAATAACATACAAGAATTTTAATAAGCGTGCTTGCATTTCAGGGCCTTATTAGGCCATTTTTCACAAGAACCAACTTAAAATAAACTAAAACTTAAATACTGAGAGTTTAAGAAAAGTACCTAAAGAGTTAAAAGTAAACTCTCTTAGCAAAGCGGCAACAGTGACCTCAAAGTGAAAGTCCAAGAATTGACCAACTAACCAGAAAGAAACAGCCACAGCAACGAGCAGCTAAACGAGCATCCTATGCCAACATTCTAACTACTTTAAGTACTAAGATTTAAACCTTCAAAAGATTAGTGTTTTCACACTATTTTTCTTTCTTTCTCAAGTGTTTTTTACCCTCTCCTTTCTTGGGTTTCAGATCTGTTTTTAGAGAATAGTTCCTGGTGTGTTTTCAGCCAGGTTGTTGTGTATTAAAGAGGGTAGTAAATGCCTCTATTTATAGCTAAAAGGTGGGGCTAAAAGGTGGAGTGTGGACTTGTACAAAAGTACAAGCCCACACCCCTCCAAACTTGAGTGTACTAGCTTACTTTTCAGCATGGTACAACAGTTGAAAAGGCCCTATTTCAGCCACCTAAACAGCTCCAAAAAGCTGAAAATAATACAAGTAGGGTCCTCTAAAAGGACCCCCATTACTCATTACATTAATAGAAGGTAACTAGGACCAACCAAGCAAACTAAAACAGCCCTATACTAACTAAATGGAACCAAAGGGTGGCCAAAATAAATTAAACTCAAGCTAAAATATCCCAGATCTTGCTCTATGACTAAACTAAGCCAAACACAAATTAGAACAAACATACAGACTACTAAGTTCTGGACAATTCCAACTCAAATGCAAACACAAGCTTTCAGATTCAACTTTCCTCTTTAGACTCAATACAAACCCACAGACATACCAGCAAAGCAGTAATTGGATTTTCATATTTGAGCTAGACGGATGACACACAAGAAACATATACTCGCACACAAAATCTGAAAAATTGCTAACATTATGCTTTGAGACAAAAGCAAACCATTGCACTTATTCAAACTAATCATTTTCGCATACATAAGGTTCAAACTCGCTTTTAAATAACAACACCAATACAATTACTATCCCAACATGCTAAAGCTACAACTAAACGTCTTAAACAAAATTGAAAACATAAACAATGAAGAATGTAGGGGTTTTGCTTTCTAACCCGTCAAAGCCAAAATGTCAACGATGCTATGCTCGCTGCCTGGATCTATCAACATCACCACCATACGCTCGCTCGACGTCATCACAGCTCCGGATTCAAACACAAAAAGAAACAGTCCTCCATTCGTTTTTCATCACAGCCCCGCTTCACTGCCTCGTCGATGCTACCAACAACCTTGTATCCAAAACACTTGCAGCCCCCTCGTCCCTAAAAACAGCCACACCAACTGCCTCGACAAACAGAAAATCAACACGGCTGCAGCGAGAGCGACGCAGCGACGCCGCTGCCCTCGCTGCCTCCGTTCATCGACAACATCATTTATCATCTAACGAAACAGCCCCCCATCACTCGTTCAACAATAATTTCCACAACCATTACACAACAAAAAAAGAAGGAAAAAAAAATTAGAAGAAGGGAAGAAAGAGCAGAAAACGGACAACGAAACAAAGAAAAGAAAAAAAAATGGGAAGGAAGAGGGACGGGTTTTTTTGGGAAACGGGATACGGGGTGAGAGAGGGGAAGTAAAGAGAAGAGAAAGGAACAAAAAACTCACCGGAAAAAGTCACGATGGCCGGATTTCAAGCTTTGACCGAAACTTTGACCTCCGATCTACTCCAAACGGCTTGAAATTTGGCGAAACCAATAGTAAAAATGGAAAGAGGGAGCCGAGATCTTTCTAACGATATATTTTTTGTATTTTTCCGGCCACCGGAGGTGGTGGCCGGCGGCGGCAGCGCGGCGGCCGGCCGGTGGCTCTCGGTGGACCAGCGGTGGTG
The DNA here is from genome assembly GCA_037355625.1 of Petunia x hybrida. Lineage (NCBI taxonomy): Eukaryota > Viridiplantae > Streptophyta > Magnoliopsida > Solanales > Solanaceae > Petunia > Petunia x hybrida. Next base: position 4,613,096 of record JBBBVM010000018.1, on the reverse strand, counting down.
GGATATTTTCCGGTGGGGAGGAGAAATTTGGGCAGAGTTCTCCCAAGTCTTTGAGACTTAAGTGAGAATGGAAGAAATGAGGTGAGTTTGGGGGCTTATAAGGGAATGAGAGGAGGAATTCTGTCCGTTAGATGAAACCAAAAATCAAAGGCTCAGATATAATTATGTGTTGGGTGGGCCAAAGAGTGAGTGGGCTGATGGGCTAGGCATTGGGCTATTTATTTTTGCAAAAATGGCTATTAAAAGAGTCTATACTAACAGAACATACACAATTAATCATAATGTAAACCACATAAATTCACGATACTATCACAATTAAAACGTAGAATCACAATTAAACAGATAACAAGTAATTTTTGGTATTTTCATATTTTCTGTCCTAATTAAAGACAAATTTAGCTAAGAATAAACACTAGACGTACGGAAAAATTTGATGACACGTCCTAAAAATCTAATACGACTATTCTAAGCAATTTTTCTTATCTAGTGCCAAAATTAGGTGATTACACTACATCTTCATGCTGCCTACAACTAAACTGAAATAGCACCCCTGCAAACAGCTAGACAATCCCCTCTCACACCCTCTCAACCAAAACCACCAGAAAACAGGGCAAACAAGAACACACCAGACCCTTTTTCCATGACCTGCTAACATCTGCTCACAGCTTCAATACCCTCTCCTGAACCACAGACACTAGAAAAGAACAGCCCTCATCCTACCTAAACACCTGGGCAACCACCTAGATTACCTATGCTCTTCCCTCACTCTACATAACTCCTGGGAAGCTACCCACCATTATCCTGAACTTCCCCACTACTCCCTCACTGCCTGCATCTCCTTCATACAACTCCCAGACACCAAGGGACAACCTGAACAAATACTCACACATGCAGCAAACTCCAAGACAACCAGACAACATCCTGGCTTCTAGACACAAGCAGGAACCCCTTCAAACTCCTGACAACCTTCTAAGCAAAACACACTTCACCTGAACTCTTAAAGCATCTTGGAACAGCTTCTAAACTATCTCAGAACCTGCAAGACCCCAGGACACCCTCCAATCTCTTAGCATAACCTGCAACAATCACAGGAAACAGCCAGGGACTACCAGAGCACCCTCAAACCTGACAACAACTGCAGCACCTAGAGCTCCTCAAAACAAAATGCAACACCACATATTCTCCTAACCACCTGTTGATCACTCCATACAATAACCCTCCAAGGCTCCTCCAAAGAAACAGGAGACTAAGAACAAACAATGAGGATACTGGAAGATACTTCATTAACCAGATGAAACTAAGGAAAACAAAGGACACTTAGATTTAAGAGAAATAGAAGATAGGACCTAGAACAAACTTAGGCTGAGACTATGTTAATGGGAACTGGGAAACATAACCAGAAACTTATAGATCATAACCATAATTTAATAAAACAACTAAAAACTGCTATTTGTTATCTGAAACAGTCATCGAGCACATCACTAAACCAGGAATAAACATAAATATTCACGCTTTACACTTAAATACTTTAAATGTTCTGCTAAGTGTCAGTTTTCATTAACTTTTATTAACCAAATGCAGTTCTATATTCATTTTCGCAACCTAAGCTTCTAATCCCTGATTTCATTCTCAGGATGAATAGAAAACAACTCGACCATCATCCCAAGCTAGCATTTTCAACCAAAGATAAAACTTCACTATTTTAAAAAAACTCGCAATCGCACGTAACAGGTTTTTTAACTAACATACATACAATGGAACCAATATAGATAAGCAGGAAAAGAAAGAAGAGAAAGGAAAAAAAAAGAACAAGAGAAGGCCAGGTGTTACCTGCTGCAGGGCAGTGAGCAGGAGCTAAGATCCGAAGTAAAGCGACTCGACCAAGCGTGACGACTCGCGCGAGGTCGACGACTCGAATGGCAAGGCGACGATACAAACAATGAATCGACAACACAAGAAAAATCCCGAAATAAACTAAGAAACAGTAATGCTATATCTTTTTTTTTCAAAACCCCAAAAACTGAGAGAAAACAAAATTTAATATATGGAGATGCCCCGATAAAATGAACTTAAGGAAGGTTTTATACCTGTGAACTAGGGTTTCGGATTAGGCTCCAACATTCAAATTTTTAAACCCAATTTGGACAATTCACTTGTAAGATAAGGGTTAAAGTCGTCTAATCTCTAAAGATTGTACAACTTCAATCTTTATCCTACAAATCTGCCCGTTGGGATGATTTGCGGCTTGGATCGACTTGCACATGAACAAACGTATAGGATTTGTCCAACTCATGCTCGTACGGAGAAGAAGACAAAACTTTTAAGTTGGGGTGTCGTTTTGATCAGATTTTGAAGCGTTTTGGGTGAGAATCGTAAAGGGTCGCGGGTTCTAGGGATTTAGGAATCGGGTTGGGATTGTGGGAAACGGGTTAAGGGTATTGGGGAAAGCTGAAATGGGCTAGGAAGGTGTGTGATGTATATGTATAGGCTTTGCACAGATAGGAGGATTTTTAGGCTGTGAGCAGATTTAGCCCTTTAAGGGTAATTAAATAAGAATAGAAATGTTTAGCGGGGTAGGCTAGGATTTAGCTTATGTCTTCATATTTGGCCTCTTTTCTTTCACAATTAATTGATTTTCTTTTACTATTATAATTTATTTTAATTTTAAATTTAACCTTAATTATAAAATATCGTAATAATTTATTAATTTTAAGAGAATTTCGGGACAAAATTGGATGTCAACATGAGGTGATACCAAGTATAGTATTGTTCTTTCATGCGATAACTTATTAATTTTCATAATTCCCAACATAAATTCGTCATATTAAATATTTATATGTTGATTTTCAATTGACTTGATAAACAGGTCGTGCCAAACAAATTTGTAGAAATGATTAATTACAAGTATGCAATGGACATTAAAAAAAAGGGATATTTGATTCAAAAATTATGCGAAGAAATGAGATAAAAATTTCGCAGGTGGAAGCCTAAATAGGTGCATGATTTAGATTGTTAGTTTGTAAAAATTATTTAATTTTTAGCTACTATAATGAACTTCAAACTTGAAATTTTAAATTTGAACTTCAAACCTTCAGTATTAAAGTTAACACCATAAGGTTTGAAGTTATGACCTGAAGGTCTGAAGTTCAATCATAACTTCAACTTGAAGGTCTGAAGTTGAATTTCAAATCTGAAGGATTGAAATTAAGATCCGAAAGCAAGAAGGTCAACAAACTGCTAAAAAAATAAATAATTTTTAAAAAATGATTGAAACTTAAAGGACACACCTAAAATAGGGATTTTACCATGTATGTCCAGCTACTTTTATTTTGAACTAAAAATAGCTATATTTAAAAGTATTTACCTAAGCTGGCCATTTGACCAAAAATATTTCATTCCATAGCTGCGGTATACCCCAATAGTATACACGTTTGATTTGTCACTATTTAACCATTCTTCTATTGTATGCCTTTTTTAGTATACGGTATACCCCAATGGTATACAAATTTAATTTGTTCTAGTATACAGTATACTCCAATAGTATATCTCAAAGTTGTGGTTGTGCAACTACAAAATATTTAAGCAAAATTTGGACTATAAACGGGTAATATTTTAATGTGGTTGGCTCGTTTTAAAAATTTCCCCCCTAAAATAACCTTTTGCATGGAAACGAAGTTAACCACTTCTTCCACATTGGTTTGGGTAGATATCCATTATTTTGGAGTAATTAACAAAAGTATACAAGCTAACACTCTTTTTTATACTAAAATGTCAATATTATCCTATTTTCAAAATATAACAATTTTATTTTTTTTTTTAAAAAAACATAGCAAAATACATACAAAAGGGTGATAAAACCCTAGATCCACCTCCTACCACCCCAGCCGCCACCCACCATCACTACCATTGCCGCTGCCGGCCGCCATTCGCCGAATTTTTTTTATATAATTTTTTTTGTAGATTTGTGTGTATTTTCACTGTATGGACAGTGTATGTACAACGATTACATTGTGCATACAGTGAAAATACAGTAGATACACACACATACAATTATTGTATGTGTGTATATTCTCTGTATGGTTACTGTATGGACAGTGTATGCCTGTTCATTCAGCGGACATACACACCAAAAACAAATCGATACATATTGTATATTTATTGTATGGCAAGTGTATATTTATTGTATGTCCGGTGTATATTCACTGTATACAAAGTGCATACGCCGCGCATACAATAAAAATACGCAGGCCATACATTTCATACAGTCCACAAACACCAAACATACACCACAACCACCGTTGTTCCGCCTTGTCCCATCGGAAAACTCAAAAAAAAAGGACCAAAGCAGCGTCGGAAAAGCATCACAAAAGGGTGCAGCAACCATTTTTTTTTTAAATAACATTGCCAGCGCCGGAAAAGGGGCAGCGCCGGCGAAGCAGTTAACAACAGATCCGATACACAAACACCAAAAGCCGACGACGGAAGCCACCAGAGCTCCGTCGTCGACCAATTAACATAAAAACAGCCACTAAGACAGAACCGCTCATCGCCGGCGACGACGGGGTATGAGGGAGGGGATTTCGGCGACGGGGAATGGGGAGAGAGGTCCGGCGACGAGGAAGGGGGGAGGGAGGTCGACGGTAACAGTAAATCTGGAGAGAATGGGAGGGGAGAGGGAAGAGAGAGGGAAGAGAGATAAGAGGAGAAAAAAAAAACTAGAGTTTGTTAAGTTATACTATGTTTGGTAGTATTTTTGAAAATGTTGCTACGTTTGGTAAAATGATAAAATATTGCTATGGTTTTTAAAAAAAGTCCTAAAATGACACTAGGTGTAATTTAGCCATTATTTTGACCGCTCAACAAGATCTAGCCACCACTTCAAAAGTAATTAAAGTTTGGCCACTTTAAGTCCGCACGTCGTCTTCTTCCCCGCGTTCAACACTGTTTAAAACGAGTTGATTACAAAGATTGATTCCTTGTTTAATTTATTAGAAACGTTGGAGTTTCACTATTAAAACTACCAACAGATTCATTATTGTCATAAGTACTATTATTTATAGTATTTATACATATGGAATTTAAGTTTTACGATAGCTTAATGTTTGAAGTCCCAATATTTTTTACTTGGATCTTTAATCTAAAATTTTCAATTTTCAAATATCTTTTTACTAAAATTTAATATTTAGAATATACTTGGACTTTTGAACTAAAATTTCAAAGTCCAAGTATTTTGTACTGAGACTTCATATTTAGCAAAGTCAAGTATTTTATACATGAACTTTTGAACTAAAATTTTTAAGTATTATGTATTGAGACTTCATATTTAGCAAATTCCAGAATTTTATATTTGGACTTTAAAAATTTTAGTTGAAAATTCCAAATAAAAAATACTGAAATTTTCCACATTTCTTGAATTTGGTTACTTTTCTAAAAAATTTCAAATGCTGGCTACTTTTCATTTAGCGCGGTGCAAACCGGCTAAGGGATCAAATTTTTTATTAAGATATAATTTTAGTATAGTTAAGTGATTTGATGAGGTAAAATATACTACAGCTAACTATGATTAAGTGATGAAAGTAGGTCCTTATATGGAATGTCAAAAAGATCGGTAAAGTCGAGAAGCAGAGAGAGGCTCGAGAATAGGCTTTGAGCGAGAATCCGATTCAATTCCACTATTGGTCTTCCACTTGCAGCCAATGGCTTCTTTCCCTGCAGGCAATGAGACTAAGTCTTATTATTATTATTATTATTTTTATGCTCAATCTTTCAGTTTTCCTTTTTCAGTCTAAAAGGAAAGCGAAGTGACTATCATCGGATCCGTAATTGTGCCTAGCGGAGGAGCCACGTCGCTTCGGCATGTCAGTGGGTGCAAAGAACCACGTTGCGGTGCTGTAGGGCCTTTTTTTTTTTTTTCAAGAGGTGATTTCGAGAATCAACCAACGGAAAAATCCGTAGCCCAGGTGGCATGACCTCTGGAACCAAATCGTTCTTGTCTCTGAATTGCCTCAACTCGAAGGATGAGGCCTGGACCCATCATTGTGTTGTTCTATGATAGTGGTTTCATCTTCTAGATGAGGCACTGAAACTGATCATTTTTTTATTCCTTCAAATCTTTTATTCAGGGGCCTGGAGATAGTAGATGTGCCGCTGACTGGGTTCAGGACACAACCGTCTCCCGAAGAAAATTAAGAGCTGAAAGCGAATTCCCAATTATCTGACACTGGATGCTATTCTGTCCTCCGGGGGACTGGACTCCACCAAGATAGGTTTTGGTATTCCTTCTCGAGCTTCTATTTCTTTTGGGAAGCCCGTTCCCACCGCGCTCACGGCCCGGCTGGCCTGCCAGCGGTAGTGGGAATTCTCCCGTTCCCTGGTCAAAGACTTGGCGCAAGTCTCATTCTTCTTGGTATTCTTTCTTTGGCTTTGGAGATCGAGAGCGGGGTCCGGAAGAGCATGATGTCTTCGTCTGGAACTTCCTGCCCATCAAGCTCTTCGGGGCGACCGCTTCTCGATTTGAATTTGCCTCCTCAGCCGGAACCGGAACCTCTCTCCGAAGCGGAGCAGCTGATTCTTGCTCGCTTAGGGGCACAAGGGTCCTGGTACTATCCAGGTGCGGACACAAATCTTTTTGGTTCTTAAAGGGATCAAACGACTTTGAGCTTTGGCATTAAGTACGCGTGGGAAGGAATTCCATTCAACTAGTTCAATGACCGGGCATGGGATACACAGGCAGGAGAGTCGATTTGACCGCGCAGACCAAATGAGCGAAATTTTTTTAAAGCGAAAGCGCTGTGCCAACTTGCATATACTCGCGGGGAAGGAAAAACGAGCAGTTTACGCTTTAGTAGCTACCGTTTCACTGACTGACTGTCTTCTCTCTCTTTCGGTTTCTAGTCTTTGCTTCAGAAAGTCATTTAGAAAGATCCGCTCTTTACAATTAAAGAGTGAAGTTAAGAAGGGCTCTTATTCTTGTTGTACGTGCTAAAAATCCGGTACATTCCGTTTTGTTTCTCATCCCAGTCTGGGCGGCCCCACCCCAGAAAGGGCGATCAAACATCATGGGCGTAGCCCCCCCGTCGGACCTGGCGGAGTGCTTACATGAGGGTATACCTGGCACGGTTAACCGGAAATTGATGAAAGATTGGTCTGGAAGGATCCAAAACCACCATCGCAGTCTGGGTCCAACTAGGAGGTCTTCCCATATCATCCGAAGAAACAGAAAATACCAAAAAGTTCGAATTCACAGCTAATAACATCCGCTCAGATTCTTTCCTTCGCTTTAGGGAAGGTTGAAAGTGAAGCCGAACGAAGGAGAGACTCAATACCTTGCTTTTTCAAATACCCCTGCAGCAGTTTCTGGGAGATGTACTTTCTACCATTATCTGACTTAAGTATAGAAATTTTCCTTTCGTAGTTGTGGAAGCAGTTTTGTTGTTGGAATCCTTTTTTTTTAAAGAAGAAGTTAATGGTCGATTGAGGAGCAGCCCGAAAAAGGGAAAGCTGTGGAGACGGCAGACTCGCCGATGGGTAAATCTCCATAAAAAAGGGACAACTTTCGTGTAGTTTGTGATTGGATGTAACTGAGACATTGGATGTAACCAGCCTTCAAAGGCGGAGGAGTCAAAAGCGACTTTCGATTCAAACTAGAGAAATGTTGAGCTTAAGGTCATTTCTTCAAACTGCTCTCCATTTCTAAGTTCATGAGTTCCGAAGTGATTCTCATTCTCACCGCAGCCTTCTTAAGCCGAAAGAAAGCCGGTCCGAGGTTGAGCAGTCTCAATTTCACTACAGGATTTGTGAATGAATGCTGGGCTGGGCAACCAGACCATGGGTCACAGAAAGGATCGGATCGAAGGAGAAAGCTTTGGCACTTCCCTCCCCTTTAGGCCGGATTCGCAAATGTGTGTTCTCGGGTTATGGATTTAACATAGTCTAAATAGATTCGGCAAAAGATTGCGCGGCATAAGACTCTCTCGACCTCTTTTGCCCATACTGAAATTCTCTTTTCGGCTCGAACCTTCTTTTTGAGCTCGGTCAAAATATCAAGAGGAAAGATCGTAGCGTAGAAAGAAAGAGGTTGATGCACCCAGCTACCCGAAGTAGAGCTTTCTTTGTCCCACCTATTAGCCAGATCGTCTGAAGCATGAACAGAATCGCCTTTGTTCTGAAGGCCTAGCGAGTTCCTCCGCCATTTCTTTCCTTCAATAATGCCTTCGCTTCACTTCAAGACGCTATTTATCAAACGACTAGTTCAATGACCCTATAGGCACTCTCACATAATATATCCCACCAAGAATCTCCTTCTAGAATCTCCTTTCGGTTCTTCGAATATCGTTTGACGCGAGTGTGCTATTATTGCGTGGTTCTTTATTCACCGTCAAGACGTGCCTAGTGAAGAGCGGATAATGGTGCCTTTATGGGAATTCCATTGTCCCATAACTCCCCGTAACGTGCCCTGAGAGCTGGAGAAGCGTCTACGGGTAAAGCACCGTATCCAAATAACTGGTTGCCAAGAACCTTTGGTTCTCCTAATCGCCCTTTTAACTATAACAATTAACTACCGAAGAGGCACATGCTTCTCAGTACTGGTTCGTATGGAATTAGCACGACCCGGCGATCAAATTCTTGGTGGGAATCATCAACTTTATAATGTTTTAATAACTTGTCCACTGATTCTGTTTAGTACAGTATAGGAAGCCCTTGTTTGAGTGAGAGCATCTAGAATGCCATTCATTTCGCAATAAGAAACTTTTCCACATAGAGGTTCACTGTGCAATTTTTGAACTTTCCATATATAGAAAAGAAATAGAAAAAGATAGACTAGAACCGACATCTCTTATGTCATGTCAATGACACATCAGGTTTCATTTATTAAAATTATGAAAATGGAATTGGGATATGGATGGAATATAATGAAATAGAGCCACTTTAAGGTTCCATATGAAATGAGGCATGGAACGGAGCCACTCTTATCTCCTCTTAGCGAGTATGGTACCCACTCCTCTTATTGGCTGACTTCTGGCATCACCGGAAGGATCGAAACCATATTCGTAGGCCGACAATTTTTCTGGATAGGTCGAACTATTGGAAGAAAATAGAAAAGGAAGACCGAGTGGGATCAAAGAAACTAGCGGACTGATCACTAAATAGATAGTCTATAATCAGGGGCTCCATCATGTTAGCCAATACGAAGAGTGGCTGTTCTGTTAATAGAGTATATCACAGGGCTTAGTCAAGTAGAACCGGGTTGCGCTGCTTGATGCTCCGATCGAAAACAAATCAGTGGGGCCATGCCGGTACGCCGGGCCGGGTACTTCTCCTTTATCCCTTGCCTTGCTTTTTTGCTCGGCCCATTCTTGTAACTGTCTTACCACCTTCTTGATTGACTATATTTGAGTAGCTGTAAGAAGAAGCAGGATGCTATAACTGACCCCATTGAGTTCGCTATGAACAATCCACCCTTTTCTGGATTATTGCCGATGTAATCATAAAAAGCTAATTTTTCAGGGACCAGATAAACTTTGATTTTCGGCACGGAATTCAAGTTGCCGACCCAGAAGAAAAAAAAAGAGTGGAATATATTTATACCACAGGGATGAACCCCTTACGGGCCGCCAAGGCCCTACAGAATCCCCATTCTAAGCAAAAAATTTCCTCCGAGAATTTTAGGAATTCTCTTCACCTTTGTAGAACCGCTTACCTATGATCGGCGAATTTCGAAATCTTTGATCCCGTCTGATGAAACCGCAAATAATAATCTTGTTATGACTGTCCCTCTTACAGGGAACTCTTTTCAGGCAGCACTAATCAAATAATAGGGAGGAGAAAGAGGAAATAGCAAAGAATCATTCGGCGCGTAGTGAACTGCCAGATCATAGGATAAGAGCGCACAGGTCGAGGGAACCCAAAGGTGTGTGAGTGATCTTTATGGCCAAGTAGGACAAAGGCCTTCAAAGAGAAATGAAAGGATTTATTTAGCTTTGTTCCGGCTGAGGAGGAAAATTCAAATCGAGAAGCGGTCGCCCCGAAGAGCTTGATGGGCAGGAAGTTCCAGACGAGTTCTACCCCCGCTACCATAAATATCACAGCCCATACACCGCTCGAGGGTACCTCCGCTCCCCAACTGAGCAAAATGGAGCCAATTCGGTTGAGGCCCGGGAGATGAGGGAGATTCTTCAAATATCCCATGTTGTAGGGGCTTCAAAGAAAGCTTGTAGTTTAGGGGTGCGCAGGTTTGGAACCCTATACAAGGGGCTAGCGCGCAATGGCTTTCTCTGATAGAGGCTCGCTTCTTCAAGTTCAAGTTCCGCTTGGGCCACAGAAGATGCTTTTAGCCCAATAGCTAGATAAAGACAGATTCTATTTTGACCTTGTTGATTGAGAATCCTATCTAAAGACAGATTCTATTTTGACCTTGTTGTTACTGCACTTCTGAGCCGGCTCTCGGAGGGCACCCTTCGGTCAAGTAAACCAAAAAAAAAAAAAAGTCAATCTTTTACACCGATGTATCGTACTCTCTCGACCAGGTCATCATAAGGAAATACTGAAAAATCTTTCCAAAGAAGAAATGGGTTCAGACCAAGTGACAGAACTCTCTATGAGTTGGGCTACATAAAAGATCCTTTTCTAGTGGACTAAGGGCACCAATCAATTTGAACCCAACGCTAAGCGATCTGCCGAAGCTGTGGGATGTCAAAATACATCGGCAGGGATATTTTAATTCCTTGTCCACTCTTTCCAGTATTTTCCGAAAAACAGCAATTAGTGAAAGAGGGCAAAAAAGGTGTGTGGGAGAATTCTTCCTGGAAAGGCTCCAATTGTCATGATACCCTTATGTCCTTTATCCCCGATTCGCGAGGGATGCTTTTTAGTAATTAACCCAGCGGGTTCGCCTAGATGCCTAGTAAAGAACGAGCTGGTGGGAAGCAGCAACCGGTCTGTTGGAAAGTTCCTGCATAAGTTGTCGGATCCTCAAAAAAAAGCTTTTCTGGGGACGCGCTGTAAAGAATTCTCGCCATCTCAGATAAAATCTGGTGTGGAGCCCAGGCTAGCCAACAATGAGAAATGCCTTCCTCTTTTTTGTTGATTTAGGTGACGTAGTCTTATCCAATGAAGTGGATATAAAGGCCTTGTAGGAGGATGACAATTATGGATAGGATATATAGTAGGAAGACTTTGGCGATTCATAATAGAAGGGGGTATCTAGAATATCTATGTCCCAGGACATAAAATATGAATAATGAAAACTTCAGGTGCTTATGTTGCGTATAATGTTAATCCCGTAGCGGATCAATTCCAACGAGCCTTTCAAACTAGTACTATTAGTAATCGACTCTATAGCTTCTTCAATAAACGCTGGTTTTTCGATCAAGTTTTGAATGACTTTCTAGTCAGATCGTTCCTGCGTTTCGGATATGAAGTCTCCTTCGAAGCTTTAGACAAAGGTGCTATTGAGGTATTGGGCCCTTATGGTATCTTGTACACATTCCAACGATTGGCCGAGCGAATAAGTCAACTTCAAAGTGGATTTGTTGTGCGAGCCCTCTGTCCCACACATCTATCCAGAAGCAAGTGTAGTTCACCGGTTCCACCGAAGAAAAGAGAATTTTGTTGATAGAGACGTTAGATCTGGAGGAAGAAATTGGCTTTCTATAGGCACTTGCCCCTTACTCTTGACCCAGCTCTAGCGCTATGATATTCTATTACTACCTTAGATCCTCACAAGGAATTCACATTGCGGCGTACCATGACAGGACAAGTGCCTATAGAAAGCCAATTTCATAGCGATGATAGCGTCAAGAATCAGGACATGAACTAGTCGTTTGATCGTTCAACGGACTACTTTTGCGATGTCTGTCACATGAAGAAGCTCAGCAACTCGATTCTATTGTTGAGAAACAGCTCAAAATAGATTGATATATATCAACACTCGGACATCCATTGCAAGTGCATATCCCACTTTTGCATAGCAGGGGTAAGAAAGGTGGGGAACAGCGGCCTCACACCCCCTTTCCAGCTGACGCTGTCAATCCACTAACAACGGTATACAGTAAGTCGAAAGAGAATAAATAAGATTCTCTTAGCTCATTCGGAAGGATCTTAGAATTTCATTATCCATGACTGACTCCATGACCTCCGTTGGTTGACCAGGAGTGCCAGCCGAATCAGCCGTTTCGCCTGCAGTAATGTAATCGGGATTTCATCTCCTAAATTATTTTTTCTATGAAAGCAAGAGGTGGAAAGTTTTGTTAGAAATTATGCCTTATTCCATGAGATCTAAAAGCACTTCTGCAACTTTCTCTCTTCCCTAGCGCTAGCGCTCTTTTTTTTCCACTATCTGAAGTTTTACGCTTAAGGGAAGAAATGTTCTTGGTGGATGCAGGACTTGGGACCACAATTAGTTCAAATTCTTTCAGAAGCGAATGCTTTGGAATATTCTATTCTTGTAGCAGCCACCGCTTCGGATCCTGCTCCCATAATTTGCAGGAACATTCTATGGTTGGATCTCTCTATGAATGGAAAAGGGGTGCTTCGGATCGGGAGTAACCACTAGTGAGAGGGCAAAAATAGGGGGCTTGGCATTTCGGTAGCGTGTCAGTCAGTTTCAAGGCTTTTTGCTCAACGTAGATCGAGTGAATGTGAATTGGGTAGCATTTGCCGTAGCTAAAAGGGTTCTCTTTCTTAGTTTCTTTTTTTAGTGGAAAAACTCGTTCTTTCTAGATGCTGAGTTTCGAGGACCTCTAGCTTTGCCGGAAACACTTTGGACCAGCTCAATCCAGTAGGAGGTGAGTGCTTCTTTGTTGGAGAGCGTAAACGACTATTTGCCCCTCTGTTAGAGGTGTTCCAGAAATGTCTGCGATCGAGTAGTAAATAGCTCGGAATGGAATGGGATGGAATAGAAAGAAGGCGAAGCGCTAGCGCTACAGGGTCGGTTTTTTTGGGAGTGAATCGGTGGATCACACACTTGGAGATAGGGACAGGGCCCGTTCAGGCGGATGCCGCACCTTGCGCTTGTGAAGTCCCCATCAGTTAGTAGGTTTATCTACAACATCTGGTGGTGCCCTCGTGGGCACGTTCCTCTCTAAGTTGGAATTCAATAGTCTAAGAAATGGTCATCTGTGCTGACGTCAGGGTCCGAAGGAGATGTGGTTGCTTTTCCTTTTTTGCGTCACAGATTCTAGAGAAATCTCCTTATTCGAACATTAGGAAAGAAGCTCAGGATAAGGGAATAGCAAAAGTTAGGAACCAAGGGATATGAGAATGTGAAAAGCGATACGATAAGATTTTTTCCGATGAATTATCGAGAATCTCTTGACTCAGGAGCAGCTGAATCTATTCTTTCTGTGTCCCACATCCGCCTATGTTAATGGGAGTCGCCCTCGGAGGGACTTCCCGAATGACCGTACCGAGGAATTCTACCGTACTCCGTGCCTCTGGGCCCGAGATCGAGGTCTAATGATCCTCCTTTCAATCTCTTACTTACTCTCTCGTGCGATTAACTCTCAAGCCATAGCGAACAAGTAAAGAAGGAACCAACGTTTTGGATTTTGGAGTTTTCGCCCCAACCTAGGTTAGGGGGTCGTTAGACCGTAGCTTGCTGCTGAGGCGAGGTTCATCCCTCAGCGTGGGGATCCTTCTAGAAATAAAAACTTGTTTTGTTGAGGCAATTTCCATGGAACAATATTTTAGCAATAAAATATGGAAGAATTTCAATCTTAGATTAAAAGACAAAAGCTCAGTGTGAAATTTGAATGAGATATATCTTTCTTTTTTCAAATTCAAAATATGAATGGGGTGGTTTAGAAGGCGCTTTCCGATCTACGGTCCCTCGGAGCGAGGGGTTAGGCAGGGAACAAGGGAATACCGGACCATATCTGCTTTTGCGCCATGACAATCTCACTCGAATTACGGGAACATGCGGATCATTTTCTACTTGAAATGTATTTTTATTTTATTTTTACTCCTCCGCACTGGCTTTCTCATTTACAAGAACTTCTCTCAGCGTACCCGTCCATTAAGGATCTGACTAGAAAGTAGTCTTGCTGATGCAATAGTCCTCTGGGTATGGCCACATTCGTCTCGACAATAGGATAGGTAAATTTGGAGAGTTTGCTTCTACACGGAAACGAAGACCTTCGAGAACAAATAACTTTTCGTTCTCTTCTTAGTTTCCGATAGGGCCTTTCGTACTCAAATCCGTACGGGGAAAGGACAATTATTCAGCGCACTAAAGCGAGACCTTACCTTTTTTTCCAGGCCTGTTCGGACATACGGTTCCCGCGGAAGATCAAGTTGGTGAGCCGTGTGATGGGAAACCTTCCCGCACGGTTCGGAGAGCACTGAATTAGAATGAGAACCTATTTTCAGACAAAGAAGATAAAAAAAGAAAACTATAGTGGCTAGGAAAGCTCCGGAGATTCTATGGGAAATTGAAAACGTCGAAGTTCCAGCGGATTCTCTTTTGTCTTGCAAACCCCTTGGCGAATGATCTTTGCTTCGCGGGAACAATTTGACCCGGTCCGTCACGCTTTGGACATCGCCACCGGATTTGACTTGGGCATGAGACCACTTAGTCAACCAGTACTAGCTTGAGCTGTGGCTTATTCGGTGCTATATCACAATTCATTCATTCTCTGGCTAGCTTCTTTGGCATCTTCGGTGCCCACTCCTCTCGTTCTGATCACAGTTCAAAGCATAAAGCCACGAAGTATGTGTCTCACTAGCCGACCTTGACCCCTGTTATTTTGAGGTCATATCTAGTATTCAGAGTTTGCCTCGATTTGGTACCGCCAAGATCCGAACAAGAATGAGCACTCAACTACTAGTAAAAAGGGAGAAAGTTGACTTTGAGAAAGAAGGTGCTTCTTGCCGCTTTATTAGTAAGTAAGCTTGTTTTATATCTCCCAACGCTAAAGTACCGGGCATTTTCGGGGACTAGCCCGCTTCCACTCTTTTTTTTTTTTTTTCTTTCTAAAAGACAAGGAGGATTAAGAAGGCCATCATTAAGGAAAACAAGGACTTTTTGACTCAAAAAGTAGTGGCAGGAAAGGAAGCAGCACACCAGGACGAACTCCTTCTTTTAAATATCAACTCAAGGCGAAGCATCTGACTTCCTGTCGCACACTCAATATTCTCATCATTGAGGCCATATAGACTGAATATCTCGGAAGCTTCTAGAGGTACCATAGCATGTCGGGAATAAGGGGGGACATACTGGACGTAACCAGTTTTTAGCATTAGGATTTCACACTTGTATAGGTCCCTTTCAATACCACGGAAAGCATTCTCTTCACCTTTGTAGAACCGCTTACCTATGATCGGCGAATTTCGAAATCTTTGATCCCGTCTGATGAAACCGCAAATAATAATCTTGTTATGACTGTCCCTCTTCTGCTAGACTAGCCAAGAAAGAGTCTAGTAGACTATATTCGCCCGTGGAGGTTTTTTTCAAGTCACGATCAGAATGATGACTGGGGAGCTCGCTCGATTCGCAGATTGGTCCGACTCGTAATTCACTTCTGACCCCGTGTTCGATAGCCCGACCGTAGTGATGTTAATTGTGGTCATGACTTTGATAAAGCAGTGTCATGATACAAAGTGGGCGATCTGAGAAGAGAGATGCAGAAGGGAGAGTCCAGTCCCGCTGGAAGAGGTAGTAGCATCCCCGTGCTATGAACAACAAATGAATCTCAATGAATAAAGTTGAGTACGTTGACAAGTGAGGAGGGCTTTACGCCTGTCCTTGAAGGTTTTCAGTGCCAGTAAGGAAAATATCGTTCGCCCATCAATAAATGGACCGGTTGTTTCGGAGACACAAGACAAACCTAGAAAGAATTTTTTCTGCAAGTCATTCTAATTCGATCTAAGAAGAAAAAAATCACGCTCTAAATCAGCTGCGGTAGTTAAGGTTTGGAACAAATGAGCCTAAGGGAACGAAGACTCCATAGCTGATAGAACCAAGGACAAGGTCTGGACTCTAGAGAAAGTGAAAAGTGATCTGCACTATAGCTCTTCGATTGGAACTGGAAGTTCCAGAACTGGTGGTTGGTATACCACAATAATCAAACTTCCTTTTCTCATCACAGGGAATCTCAAAGCCCCGAGCTCCGTAGTAAGGCACATGTTCGAAAAAGGTGACATGTCGAGAAAGGTGGAATCGTCGTGTAGAAGGATCATTAAGACTTGTAGCCCTTTTGAGAGAGGGGTACCCCAACCTCACTCGTGACCAGTAGATATTAGCCAGAAAGGGCTCCTTCCCCTTCTTATGATGTATTTCTCATATTGAACTGCTGTACCCAGGTAACGGTCTCTAGAAGCTTCCGGGATATTCAGTCTATATGGCCTCAATGATGAGAATATTGAGTGTGCTCACGTTAGGCCTCACTCAAGGTAATGGGCCAAACCTAACGAGTCCAAACAAATTGGATCTATTTGTATGACAAAACCACAGATTGGGCTTAATTCAAAGCCCACAACCAATGGAAGAGCCTACAACTTGATCTAATAGGAATAATCAAATTGTTATGTCTACTGTGGGAAATGGGGTCCCAAGACCATCTCTTCTGGCGGCAAGGAAGGAGGAAAAAAGAAATTAGACTATACTAAAGTAAAGAGGCATTCGGGAAGCGACTAGTCGCTCTTTTAGCGGTAGTCAGATGTCCTCGTTCTCCTCTTTGAATTGCCCTATTGAGTAAGGGTCGGTCTTTGCAAAAATGTCGAGCCGACGGGGTCAGGTACCAGTAGTGAGAATAGCAAAACGACAACGAACAAGAACGACTACGCTATGACTCTTTGTATAGATAGCATTGCAAGCTCTTATAGTCGAGCAGTGCTCACTAGTCAAGTTGGGAAGGCCCAGCGAACTGTATTGGTTGGGTTCTTCCTGAGTAGACGACAAGAACATAGGATGAGGGTGAGAAAGAAATCAAGATCTTCTGTCAAAGGCTACTAGCTTTCCACTGTTGGTAATCGATCTAGATGCCAGGGGGATGAAGAAAGTGGACAAAACAGACTCGCATTTCTCATCGAACAAATACAGGAAAGGAATCATATTGAAAACGCTCCTAACCCAACCCCTTCCTTCGTAGAGCCCGTGTATTGTACAACCACTCGTGGAAAGCTAGATAGGAAAAAGCAGTGTCATGATAACCACGATTTCCAATTTATCGAGGAGACCACTTTGCCTAATTTATCCAGATGCCTAGCCGGGGCTTCTGGGTCGTCTTCTTAGCTCTTTTTCGCAGTTTGACCATAAAGATGCACGTCTTAGTGGGGAAAAGATTTTGCCCCCGGTGTAGCTCGAAAGCAGAAATGCTCTGGTCTGGCATAAATGCCACTAGGTCATGTCATTGCTAGTAGTAACGACTTGTCACGATCCATTGGTTCATATAGAATCCATGTCCTAGGTGTATCAAAAAATATTCTTTTCGCTAAGCGTATATAATAAAATAGAGTGAAAAGGTCCACCCCGAAACCAAGGGGGTACTAACTAACAGCTGAGTCCTCTCCGAACCGCAGGAGATAGTTGCCCATCATACGGCTCACCAACTTCACTTGCCTCTATGGGAGGCTCGCTCCGGGCAGGTTCGGATCACTTACAGTACACGGGCTCTACGAAGGAAGGGGTTGGGTTAGGAGCGTTTTCAATATGATTCCTTTCCTGTATTTGTTCGATGAGAAATGCGAGTCTGTTTTGTCCACTTTCTTCATCCCCCTCTATCAAAATGATCAAAAAGGAAGGTGAGCTTGCTTCTTATTCCCGTCTTTGATCTCTTCCATCTCTGCCTGGCTCGTTGTCACCTATGTTGAAGAAAGGGTTGGAACCCTGTAGAGAATGAAGAGGGGCCAAGGATCTTCCTCTCAACAGTGCTTTTCGAGGCTCCACTCTCCCCCCTGAATAAGTAAGGCCCCGTTAGCCTGGGCGAAGATGGGGATAAAGAGTAAGGATTGAAGCCCCCTTAGCTCTGCCAGGCACTGGACAGGGGTTGGCTCTGTAAATGTGTAGAGCCAAGATGAAATGAAAAGGAGAAAGAGCTTTTTTTTATAGATGTTGAGGTGAGTAAGGGGGGGGGGGGGTTTGCTGGCTTGCTGGCTAGCTTGTGCAATCAAGGAAAAATGCCTTCGCCTTCTTTTTTCAAAATGAAAAAGTAAACGTGCGAACTTGTGATGCAACGATCAAGAAGGTAGAGAGACAGTCGATTAAGCATACTGCGGTCACTGCGATGGTCACAAGCTCTCACTAGAAGGATCGGAACACACAACAGTAGCCCAGGCTTAGGTTAGGGCGCATGGAACATAGGGATGATACTAGGAAATATGGTCCGAAGAATCTCGATAGTAGTTCCATGAACAATCCTTTGCGGGATTGGATTTTTTTTATAGTGGAAATGCCATAAAGTGCGACCCAAGATCCATGATAGAATGAGTTAGATTTCTTGTGTTAACAAGAAGGAATGGCGGGACTTTTCGCTAGCTGCTAAAACAGGGGTCGAAGGGTATAAGCGATAAGCAGGAGCGCTTACACACACATAGACCAGCCACACAACTAAACACAACATTACAAAGTTAACAACGGAAGCATTGAAGACTACTAGTGATACATGCAAACACACCCAAAAAAAGCAAACCTTCCCGCCTAATCCATCTGAGGCCCGGCCTCAAGATTTGAGATTCCGTAAGTAACTCAGTGACTGCTTTCTAAGAAGGGCTTGGAAGAAGAAAATGAAATAGGAACAACCGCGCTGGTCGTAATAGATCGAATTTCATGCTAGTTCTTGTTCCAGCATGAAAGTTCCATTTCAGGGAAGGACTCAATCTTCCATAGCTACTTCCTCAAATAAGGTGATGATTTACCCTTATCATTCAAAAATGGACTTGGTTGCGCTCTATCTGGTATATCTTTTCTTATCCGATGAGGGTTTTTAAGTGGTCTCCTTACTTTAGAGCGAAGTCATCAATTCAACCATTTGAATGGTCTCCCCAAAGATTGACCTCTTTTCCAAATAAACCGAACCTCGATACCAGATTCATCAAAAAGATATGGCCATCTCTCTAGGTTGCACAACCCCTTTAGATCGTTCTATTCATGCTTGAAAAACGGCCCCATCGGTCCGCTCCTTTTAATGGACATTCTTAGCCGTCCTCCGAGGGTTAACACCCCATAGATCAGATCGTGAACTCTTTCAGACCCTTAGTTTCACTTGGTTGGGGCAGAGTTTCAGCCTGCCTTCCACCGAATATAAAAAACCTTAGAGCTGCCTAACCTGCTGACATCCCGGCGAAGAGAGTGATGGGAATGTGAGAGAAGCGAAAGGATTGAATCAAAGGTAAATAAAGAATCTTAGAGAAGCTAAGAAGTAAGCCTTCTCTTTTCTTTTGCAAGGAGGTCTAGTAGGGGATTAGAACAGACTTTCAGGCAGAACTTGGGCTAGACTTTGGTTGGGCAATGGTAAGCTGATTCGCTTCTGGGATGATGTTTGGCCGCGCCACTCTCCTCAGAGATGGATGCAGTTAAGAGCGCACAGATGCCTAATTGACCCAAGAATCAGCTGCTCCTAAAGTCTATGTATAAAGGCATGTTATGCGATTAATATCGGTGCAGTAAGTTTCTACCATATTGAAATACCTTTTTTTCTATTTGAAATATCAATATTGAAACAAATTAAGGTCATCCCATATAATATGAACAATTTATCTCTCAATCAACTAGACGAGTCGATCATAATAAGTACTACGTTTCAAGTACATGGCCTGTAACTATCATCCACTCCTGCATGATAATTTCAAAACATCGGAAAAACTAACAGGACAAATTTAGCACCCTCTCATTGTTTACTTGTTTTGTGTTACATACTGGGTTAATTATGATATTGTTTAGCTCTACACATTAAGTAAAGCTTACTCTCTTAAAGACACATAGATAAAGACGCCATTTTTGAAAATTTTAATTAAATGGAAAAAGAAGTAGCTGTACGTACTTTTCTTTCTTGGGATTTCCAAGTAAATAGCCCACAATATTTCATATTAACAAGTTATTTAGCACTAACATAATATAGCCACAATATTTATATTTAAAATTTAATTTATAATTAAAATATCAAATATAATAGATTGATATTTTGTATATATACCTTCTATACACATATATATATTTGTCCTATATTTTTTAAATATTTATATCATCAAATTATATTTAATAAATATGCTAGGGAAAAAAAGAAAGGACAAAATTTGATTACAAAAAGTGGATAAGGTTTGGGAATGATTATGTGGGGTAAAAATCTCTTCTTTCTTTGGAAAAGAGTAATCCACTTACCATTTTTAAGATCAAGGGTGTTGCACATTTGTCATTAAGTTCTTCTTATGCAGCGTTTCTCATATAAAAGAATATATATTAGCTTACAATTGTATTTTTATAATCATGATTATTTTAGAATAGAAATCATGTGCATAGATTGCTAATCAATGGTCTAACAAAATCGATTAACACGGATGAAATTAGTATTTTTATTTTCGTGGTAATGACTTTCTCTATCTAATAAGAGTGTGACATTAGATTGTTTGAGTAGATCCACCTACTTCATTATATTATAAACAAGTTACGTAACCCTTGATAAACTTTATCAAAATTGTGGATAGAAAGCAGAATGTTACACACATCAACAATTTTGAATAATCAGCTTATTTTATTTTTCTATAATGGGGAACATTTTGAGGATAGTGACATATGATTTGAAATTTGGCGGATAATTTCCCCTCCTCCCCCCCCCCTCCCAATTTTCCATTGCATACGTGAACACGAAATTGTAAGACCCAACACCATAATACAAATTTTGGATAAAAACTCTTGCCTCCATTAATGAATGAACCCCCTATTTATACAAGAAAAATGGTAAAATCCTTAGTCCTTATATTATCCCTAGTGGGCTTGGCCTAATATACAACTAACTTTACCCTAACTATATACACAGTACAAAAATAGCCTATACAATTGCATTTATAACCTAATATATATATTCCAATACCCCCCTCAAGTTGGAGCATGAAGATTTCTTATGCCCAACTTGTTAAGAAAATATTCGAACTGCGGCCGTTCCAATGCCTTCGTAAAAATATCGGCCAATTGTGTGGTCGTGGGCATATTAGACGGACGTATCGTGCCACCGATAATCTCATTCCGAATAAAGTGACAGTCAACTTCGATGTGTTTAGTGCATTCGTGAAACACAGGATTCCAAGCAATATGCAATGCTGCTTGACTGTCACACTTCAAATTTATCGGTGGCTTGTGCTCGATCTCAAGATTCCACAAAATCCTCTTCAACCACTTTAACTCACACACGGTCATTTCCATCGACCGATATTCCGCCTCCGCTGAAGACCGAGAAACAATCTGTTGCTTCTTCGTCCGCCATGATATCAGTGAGTCCCCTAAAAGACACGTACCAACCAGTCAACGAGCGACGTATCAATAGACAGCCTGCCCAATTGGAATCACACCATCTGTGCAATCACAGATCACACTGAGAGTTCATTACAATGCCTTGGCCCGGACACCCTTTCAAATATCGGACAACACGAAGTGCCGCATCCATATGCTCAACCCGGGGACTCTGCATGAATTGTAACAATACATGCACGCTGTAAGACAAATTCGGACGCGTAAAACACAAATAAATCAATCTCCCAACCAGTCACCGAAACCGTTCGGGGTCTTTGATAAAATGACCAGTCGCTAGCGCCAAGTGATGATTTTTCTCTATTGGTGTACCCACCGGTTTCGCCCCCAACCGACATGCTTTCGTTATGATATCCAAAGCATACTTTCTCTAACATAAGAAAATGCCTTTCGGACTCCTTGCCATTTCAAACCCCAAGAAGTATTTCAAAGTGTCTAAATCTTTCATATGAAAGCATTTAGAGAGATACAGTTTGAAAATTCGAATAGCCCTTGAATCATTTCCGGAGATAATCAAATCATCTACATATACGAGCACATTCAGTTGTACATTTCCCTTTTTCATCGTAAATAATGAGTAATCAGAATATGATTGTCGGAACCCATATTTCTTAAGAGCGGCCGACAACTTTGCAAACCAACACCGAAGAGCTTGTTTTAAACCATACAAAGATTTTCGGAGGCGACACACAATTCCTTTCCCATTCATTTGATGCCCTGGAGGTAATTTCATATATACCTCTTCACGAAGATCACCATGCAAAAACGCATTGTCACATCCATCTGATACAATTCCTAACCCTTAGCTGCAGCCACGACCATAAAGACTTGAACGGTCATAATTTTAGCAACCGGTACAAATGTCTCTGTGTAATCAACTCCCTCTACTTGATGATTCCCAAAAATCACCAATCTTGCTTGTACCGTTCAATGGTACCATCTGAATTGTACTTGATCTTATACACCAGTCAGCAGCCGAGGGACTTCATACCTAGAGGTAACCGAACTACAACTCTTGCTGCATGGCTTTTCTCCACTTTTCATCTTTCACCACCTCTGAATAGGAGGTAGGCTCATATCCTTCTATTATGGCTGCAAGAAAGCTTACATACTTCGAAGAGAAATTATCACAATTGACATAATGTGCTAGAGGATAGGGCTTACTGGAAGGTTGTTGAGAAACGGGTGAAGCGTCAGACTTTTGGAGATAGGACAATACCCGGTGACTCAACTTTCGGACCGTATTGGTGATGAAATCTCTCCGCAAAACATTTTCCCTCTTAGTCCGCTTTTCACGACCCAATTCTTCTACCATCACATCATCTTCCATTCGTCCGTGAGCAACATAAGAGTTTGAATCCCCATGATCCATCCCTTCAATTCCCGGAGTCATTTCCACTTCCCCTTTACTCTCACACTCTCATCTTCTTGTTCCAAAGCTACAGTCACAGGAACCGTTTTATGACTCCATTTTTCTTTATCCTCTCCTTTGATGCAAACAAAAACTCGTTTTCATAAAACACTACGTCCCTTGATATCAAAAATTTCTTTGCCTCCAAGTCATACACCTTCCAAGCTTTCTTTCCATTCGGATACCCCACAAATATATATCGATGACTCTTACTCTCAAATTTATCACCAATACATCCTTGATTGCGAGCATAACACAAGCATCCGAACACCCTCAAATGATCATAATTTGGTGTTACACCCATCAAGACATCATAAGGTGTCTTACCGTTCAACAACTTAGAGGGCGTCCGATTGATTAAATAACATGCCATCATCACACATTTTCCCCAAAAATCGATCGGCATATTAGCTTGAAATCGGAGCACTCGTGCTATATTCAAGATATGTCGATGATTTTGTTTAACTCTACTGTTTTGCTCTGGTGTCCCTGCATAAGAAGTTTGGGACAATATTCCTTGTTCGAAGAAAAATCCTTTCAGACTTATGAACTCGGTTCCATTATCACTCCGGACGTATTTAACCCGTTTATTAAATTATTTTTCCACCATCGCACAGAAACCTTTCAACTTTTATCCGACTTCTTTCTTATCAATTAAAAAAAACACCGATACACTTCGTGAACAATCATCGACAATAGTCAAGAAATATGATGCACCACACGAGGATTCAGTTCTATAAGGACCCCACAAATTACAATGAATTAAATCAAAAGGTTTGGGAAGCTTTATTATCACTTGAAGAAAATACATTCTTAGCTTGCTTTGCATAGGCATACATCACATGGTTTTTCCTCTAAGCTACCTTTCCTACTTCTATCTTGTAGTACTGAAAAATATTTGGTTACTTGTATCGAAGGATGCCTAACCTTTGATGCCACAAATCCATCACATCGATCTTCATTGCCTTCACCAGAGATACCGTCCGAAAGTAGTAGAGTCCGTTCTTTTGTTCACCCGCTCCAATCAACTTCCTTGTAGCCCGGTCCTGCATAACACTTAAATCATTAGTGAAATTTACATTGCAACCTAACTGATCAATCAATTGAGATATAGAAATCAAATTGCAAGTCATTTCGGGAACATATAATACTTTCTAAAGAACCATATGTTTATTAAATCTGATGGATCCTTCTTGCGTAGCCATTGTACTGCTTCCGTTTGGTAGACCTACCAGACACTGTGGAATTGTTCGTAGATCCTCTAAAACACTCAATTGACCGGTCATATGATTCAATGCTCCCGTGTCAATAATCCACGGAAGTCGAATTTGCTTACTGATCGATGGCTCACTTGTGCTTGCCTTCTCTCTGTTCAGCAACTCGAACAACATCTGCAGTTGGTCACTCGTTATCCCAGATAGGTTCGTTTGTCCGTGTGCATTCATGTGTCCGGTTTCTCCACTCTCGACCTCAGCCTGAGCAATATTTGCCCGATTACCACGACGTCCTCCACCAGTGTTCGAGCCATAGTGCTGATATCTACAGCCTCCGCTACCCATGGTAGCCTCAGTTTTTCCTCTGCCACGTCCACTATTTTGAGATCCCTGTTTCAGATAGTGGACCCAACCCTCTGGATATCCAACTTCAAAGCAGCCTTTCGGAAAGTGTCCACCTCGGTCGCACAATTGACGCTCCTTATAGGGCTTCCTCGGTGGGGGCGACTATTGTGCAGCAAATATTGTCACCTCCCCCCATTCCTCGTGTATCTGTGCCATTCCCGTAACACGTTCATCTTGAACAATCTTTTGGTAAACTTGATTCATGGATGGCAACGGATCCTGGGTCAAGAGATTGGAACAGACAGTTCCATAGAGATTTTCATCCAACCCCATAAGAAATAAATGGACCTGATGTAGGAAAAAATAGGCGGAAGAGATAAACGAAGAGGCAGAAGCAATAATCATAAGATAACAAGAAATAGGGAAGGGGAAGAACAGAAAATAGAAGAAAAGAATGAATCAAACTAAACACATATATTGATTCAAAAGGGAGAAGAGACTTGAACCATTAAATGGGGTCACACTAGCGGTGATCCACCATGGATTCAACGTAAGAGATACATGAAGCCCAAGCTTCAACAAGAATGGCCAAGCCTATTCTATCTTCAAAACTAGCTGACTAAATAAAATGACTAAGTATGGTATTTATAGATGTTCCACACTCCTAATGAAATGACATAAAAGCCCCTACAAGTTTATTACACATAATAGGCCTCGTAGGGCTAAATAGTAAATAACTAGACTAAATCTCGGAATGCTAGTCAAGTAGGCGGAGCGCCTGGATTTGCCCAACTTTGATCAGTGGAGTGAGCTGGGCGGAGCGCCCACTATGAAGGCGGAGCGCCTGGGCTGCCCCTTGCTTGGGCGGAGCGCCTGCTTTGCCTGGGCGGGGCGCCTGGGCCTGGAGCCGATGCCTCGATCTTCAAAATGCTCCCGAACTCTTCTCCGATGCTCTTGACCTCTCATCCTTTGCATCCTACAATCCCGGCTCTTGATGGTACGTGCCTTAAGCTCGATTTTCCCTGCATCATCCTCCCCTTCTTGAAAGGATTTCGTCCTCGAAATCAAACCATCAAGACCTACATCTAAAGACAAGCACATCCAAAAGCTCCTACTACAAGAGTAGGTTAGTGCACCAAGTGTGGAAAACACACTCTTATGGTATAACCAAGCATCAATAACAATGATAAAGCACATGTTTCCAAAGAAAACAACAAGTACTTGGCTTCCCTAATAGATGCACTCAACACATGATTCATCAAAGAGATCTATAGGGTAAAGAATATGCAAGATCAAGCCATCGAAATTCCTATGATCCCTAAGCCCAATAAGAACAAACCAAAACTTCCCACTACAAGAGTAGGCAAGTCCAATAAGAGTGAGTACAAGTGAAGTGAAAATCACACTTTTGTGATAGAGCCAAGTATCAATACCAATAAAAAAGAATAGGTCTCCAAAGGAAACAAGTTCTTGGCTCAACAATGAAAAGCACTCACTACTATAATAATCAAAGAGATCAATAAGACATGGAACATGCAATATTAAGCAACTAAGTTCCTTATGATCTCCAAGCTTATGATCAACACACCAAGCCATCAATGCATTACTATCACAATGTGACTCGTTGGCTTTGGCATGCTCAACACCCAAGGTGTCATTAACATGTGGGGGTGGAGTAAACAAAATAGTTCAATTGGCAACTAACGTCAAATACTCCACTCCCCTTCTTGGAAGCACTCTTACACACACAAAGAGTGCCTTCCTCACCTCTAAATCCACCTCTAAGACAATCTTCCTCGCTAGGCAAACTCCCAAGAAAGGTCTCCGAAATAGATTCTTCATCATTATAGTCCACACAATGAAGGTTAGGACTACTAGAAGATGGACCATCACAATCAAGACCAAGGTCTCTCATCTCACTTAGAGTTCCAAACAATGGATTGTCCATAGAGTTCAGCTTTCCAAACCATGGAGGTTTAAATCCAAACTCTTCTCTAGTTTGATATTCACCATCACCTCTTTGAGAATCCTCTTCAAACAAACAGTTTGTGAAAACAAGTCCACTACCCATCAAAGGTGAGGTATTCAAACTAGCGTCATCATCCACACTTGAGGAGTCATCGAATACAATTTGATCCATCTCATCCACTAGAGGCTCCTCAACACTACCATCCTCACTACAACACATAGGCCCACCATTATCAATCAATTCATCAAGGGAAAGGATAGGGCATTCATTCAACTCATCTTCCCCTTTATCAAATATAGGTGGTGTGTCATAACAAGGGTCACAAATGAGTCAACTACACAATCTTCACTAGAGAGAGGTTCAATAAAAATCGAGCTCACATCATGATGTGGCTTATCATACCTCTCAACTAGTGGTTCACAATCACACACAAGTTGATCCACCGACTCCTCACTAGTTGCAAATACATTGTAATCATACAAATCATCAACTAGTGTTGAGTTAGCACAAACACTACCATGAGACAAGGAAGTAACATGTTCAAGGGAAGAACTATCACATACCTTTGAGTGGCCATCTTGCTCACTCAATGCATTTGAAGTGTCATGAATTGTCTCTTCACCTTGAAGCTCACATTGAAGATTTTCTTCACCTTGTCCTTCCTTTTTGGGACATGATTGAGGCTCCATTGGTTTGCCTCTAAGAGTACCTACGCAAGAGCTAACACAAGTAGAAGAAAAATATAAAGGGTTAAGGTTAGAATAAGGGGTGTCCTCACTCTCAATAATGCCTTTTCCCTCTTTCTTTTCCCTCATTTTCTTTTCAAGGTCGGGTGTAGATTCGGGTGGTGACATCCCACTCACATCACTCAATACATCCTCTCCTTTTTCCACTCGACGAATGTCATCGGTCACTCCCTTACTCCTCTCAATCTTTTGTCTCTCAAATTCGGGTGAATTGGGACGAGGCCCAAGAATACCCATAGCCGGAGTAGGTGGACTCTTAACATCAAACCGGAATCTAGGACTAAGAGACTCATCACTTGAGGTCTCTTTCTTCTTTGTTGGTGAACCACTTGGCTTTGGAGCTTGTGGTTTGGGGTTCACCTTGTTGACAATTGTCAACTCTTTTCTTGCACTAGTCCCACCATTGCTTGTGATTGTAGGACTTCTTGTTTGCACTCTTTCAACCATAGGATGAGGTTCTTGCTCCTTTTCTTCTTGCATAGGCCTAGAAGGTATACTAGGAGGTGACTTGATCTTTGCCCCAAGAGGCTCAAAGTCATAAATCTTTTGGCCCTTGCCAAAGTAATACCTATCATTCACATTACTATACCGCACCTTCTTGCCTTGCAACCATGACTCACCTATCCATACGTGACAATGTTGCATGAGGTACACATGACACCACACATAACCCCAATAACTCTTATGAGATATGCACACTCGAACTTGCTTGGAAACCCACACTCTGTGGTACTCATAAGGATGCTCTAGGGCATAGCAAGGTAGCCTTAACTTATCAACCACCGAGGTACTAATGCAATTGGCATCGGTGTTACCAATCTTGAGCAAGTACCCTCCATTACCTTCCACCTCAACAAGGAACCTCCTTAGACCCAAGTTCCGTATAGGATCATCCAAGTAAGACGTTGGAAGTTCAAGAAAAACATCACCCCCAAGTTGGGTTCTCCTTATCCCTCCACTAGTGGCAACACCACTAGAATAACTTCCACTTCCCATCACTCTTCCAACATTAGAAGTGTTGTTGAAAGTCGAGGAAGAAGTACCACTATGGAACCCATAATTGCCTCTCGCCTTGGTTCCATAGCCCATAGCACCACTCCTACTACCACTACTAGAGCAATACACCCCGGTAACCGTAAGAGCAACACCATTTCTCCTTCCACCGTTCACATGGGAACTAGAAGATGCAAACCTCCTATTTCCCATGGAACAACCACCTCCTCCTCCCATACTAATGGAAGGACCTCTACTACTCCCTTGCACACCACAAGCAACATCAAGAGAAGATGAAAATGAACAATTCTCATAATCAACCTCATCATCAATTCTCTCTACGTCACTATCATCATGTTCAAACTCATCACAAGAAGAATAAGTAGGATCATCATACCTTGAAGCATCACTATCTTCATATTCTTGACTTGGAGCATAAGATTCTTCACATTCTTTTTCGCAAGCCCCATAGTCTTCTTCATCTTCATAATCAACATAGTGACCCGCTTCATCATCATATGAGCCTTGGTTCCCCGAATCGTCATAGCAATACCCATCATCACCATCATAGGAACCATAGTCTCCATCATCTCCACATGAGTCATACCCTCCACAATCGTCCTCCGAAGCCATAGTTGTAACCAAAGAGTATAGGACCTCACAAATTCATTCCCTCACGTGTATCACTCAAAAGATGTCAATCAATTTTCTTTCCACTCGTGTATACACTCAAGGTCGTTGGCTTTTGTGACAACACTCTATTGTTCTCACCACTCAAGCCTTTTTCCACTCAAGACCTTCTTGTCTCTTAGTAATCACAAAGGCAAGATCAATCAACTAAAGCACCCAAGTAATGGTTCAGAATGGAGTTTAAGTGACTCGATGTACGATAAGCACTTTAAAGTAAGGACTTGAGTCAAAGGATTCTACGGATCTTCTTGGAGTTCTACTCTCCAACTAAGGCACGAATTACCTAATAGCAATGAAGGATTAGTGCTAATTAAGTAGGAAAGTTACTTTGATAAGCACTAATTAGAGTTTAAACAACAAAGAAATAGGAAAAACCTAAGGAAAACTACCAAATCCACACCTTCAGGGCTTGGGCGGAGCGCCTCAACTTTTACAACAGTGGGGGGGGGGGGGGGTCAGGCGGGGCACCCTAGGGCTGGGCGTGGCGCCTGGGGGTCGGGCCCCTGCTTTTTCAACTCCGATTTTGCTCGATTTCAATCCAAAATTTGGTCCGATTTCAACGTTTTTTGCACAAATCCAAGGTACCCAAAGTTGAATATTGATATAACCTTCAATACCCAATAAATTTCACACCCAATCAACCAACAAACAAGGCTCAATCATGATTCAATGTTTTCAAGTTGGGGTTTCAACAAGAGTTTCAAAAGGTTCAAGGTGGGTTTCGATTCTTCAAAATCGATGTTACCGAACTCCGAATCACACGATTCTTGTTTCAATTTGTTCGTTTTGCAATGAAGAACAAACCCCGGTAATCAATTCCACAACCCCATAATCAAACAACCCACGAAGCAATCAAATTCATCAAGAACAAAGGGTTTTGGGAGGGTTTATCAATTTTGGGGTTTCAAATTTTCAGATCTCTCAATTCCAATCCAATCCACAAGATTGTGGTACCCAAAGGTCGGGTTTTCAACAAGGATCAAGAATCTATAACACCCATAACACGAATCGAACACACCAAAAAGTTATGAACAATTTTTGTGTTTTTTTTCAACTTTTCTATTTTTTTGTGATTTTCTTCTTTCAATAACTTCAATAACAAGAAATCTAAAGAAACTAACTTAGGCACGAAGAATCAAGGGTCGGGGGTTTGTAAGAACAAATCCCAAGCCTTGCTCTGATACCAACTGATGTAGGAAAAATTAGGCGGAAGCGATAAACTAAGAGGCGGAAGCAATAATCATAAGATAACAAGAAATAGGGAAGAACAGAAAATAGAAGAAAAGAATGAACCAAACTAAACACATAGATTGATTCAAAAAGGAGAAGAGACTTGAACCATTAAACGGGGTCACACTAGCGGTGATCCACCATGGATTCAACGTAAGAGATACATGAAGCCCAAGCTTCAACAAGAATGGCCAAGCCTATTCTATCTTCTCAATTCTATCTTC
This sequence comes from Petunia x hybrida, assembly GCA_037355625.1. NCBI lineage: Eukaryota > Viridiplantae > Streptophyta > Magnoliopsida > Solanales > Solanaceae > Petunia > Petunia x hybrida. Next base: position 4,582,817 of record JBBBVM010000018.1, on the reverse strand, counting down.
AAAACTAGCTGACTAAATAAAATGACTAAGTGTGGTATTTATAGATGTTCCACACTCCTAATGAAATGACATAAAAGCCCCTACAAGTTTATTACACATAATAGGCCTCGTAGGGCTAAAATAGTAAATAACTAGACTAAATCTCGGAATGCTAGTCAAGTAGGCGGAGCGCCTGGAAGGGAGGCGGAGTGCCTGGATTTGCCCAACTTTGATCAGTGGAGTGAGCTGGACGGAGCGCCCACCATGGAGGCGGAGTGCCTGGGCTGCCCCTTGCTTGGGTGGAGCGCCTGCTTTGCATGGGCGGGGCGCCTGGGTCTGGAGCCAATGCCTCAATCTTCAAAATGCTCCCGAACTCTTCTCCGATGCTCTTGACCTCTCGTCCTTTGCATCCTCCAATCCCGGCTCTTGATGGTACGTGCCTTAGGCTCGATTTTCCCTGCATCAGGACCTTATCTTCTTCTCCAGTGCAACTGTTAGATTATACGACCAATTTCCACATGAACACGTTGGAAACTTTCATAGTTTCCAAGTTCTTCCCACAGAATAGCCAATTTCCCATAGTAAGCAGCAATGATCAATCCCTTTTGCTTACACCCGGCCAGAGCAGCCTTCAACTCCTGAATCTGAGGTCCGTTTCCCATTGAAAAACGCTCTCGGATACTTTCCCACAAATTTTTAGCAACCTCCATATGCGAAATGGTGGTCCTAAGGGTAGACTCAATGGAGTTCCTAATCCATGATACCAGAAGAGAATTGATAGTCCACCAATCCTCATAATCGACTGAATCCTCACCTGGCTTCTTAATCGACCCATCGACGAAACCAAACTTTTTTCTTGCACGCAACGCCATTATAACGGACAGTGTCCATTCCTCATAGTTTTCTCCGGTCAACTGGACCTGAGTGATAATCAATCTGGTGTTATCATTTGAGGTGATATCGTACGGAGAGATGGTCTTCCGTACGACGGCAACGTCACCCCCACTCCAAAGACACCTTCTCCACTAGCACCGTTTGTCGGAGCTGCCATCACTTTACACTCACACGAAGAGTTTCACGGCGGCTCTGATACCATGTAAAAACTAACACAACAATACAAACTTTGGATGAAAACTCTTGCCTCAATTAATGAATGAATCCCCTATTTATACAAGAAAAATGGTAAAACCCTAACTTAGTCCATAAGCTATTCCTAGTGGGCTTGGCCCAATATACAACTAACTTTACTCGAACTATATATATACACATTATACAATTGCATTTATAACCTAATATATATTTCAATAGAATTTTTTGTTTGCACGATTCATCCACTAGTTATACTCTTAGCATTCCACTAAAGATTTGGCGCAGTTAGATGATTCTCCTTTTTTTTTATATGGAATAGCTCAACTTGATACCGAGTTCTTCAAATACTAGAACAAGTGAAAACATTGTTTACTGCTCTTAGTGCAATAAGCATAGGCTAAAAACTTACCCACACTAGGTGTAAAACACCCAATATAGTTAAGTTAACCATACAAGTCAATCTAAGATTTGTTAGGAGTCTTATCTTTAATAAACAATAACAAGAAAAAAATAAATTAAGTCTTACTAACCTAACATTAAGGTTGCGGTAACAGGTTCGTCCTTTCTTTCTTTTTTTGTCACTCGACTTCTCCTGTTCATAAGTTCTAAATCATTTTTTGATCTTACTTTACTTCATTCCTTAATTCTATTTTGCCATTGGATTAAAAGGAAAAATGACAAATTACGGCTGTGGGCGACAAGTTTTGTAGAAAATTATTGATGAACAGATCTATGTTACTAATATGGAAAGAAAGGAAATGCAAGGATATCTACATTTTCTCGTGTTATTAGGATTTTCTTTGCAAATGTGTGTTTGAAATTTTTAAGCCGTTGATAGATACATGAAAGACTTCTCTTAAGCTTCGCTTCAGGTAGTAAACGTCACTGAGGATTTTATTGTCTTTAAGAAAAGTTACTAAAACACAAGTAAAAATTTAACTTCTTAGATTAATTGTGATAATCTTTTCATAGAATGTATAGTTTTGTGAAGGTTTTTGTCTGATTGTGTTAATCTAAGATAAATGCTGCTTTGTTAAAGTTAATATTTATATTGTTAATTTAGAAGAAAAACTAGTAATTAATGGCCAGCAAAAATCTTTAAATTGGATGTTGCTAGTGGGCACCAAAAGTTTGTCAATTAACATGCTGTTAAAGTTAAGGAAATAACAGAGAGTTATATTGGATAAAAGCTGACAACACTTGAAAAGATGATACGTGTCCACCACGTGGCATGGGCAGAAGTTCCAACGGACAGACATCTAACGAACATACATTTATCACGAGCAGACCAAAGGAGTTATGAAACACTTCATCAGCCAACCCGGTCTGAGTGAGCAGTTATTAACCTGATCATTCACGATCATTCAATTAATGGTCATAAAGGTAATCACTACAACCCAGCGGTTATACATCCAACGGATACGTGCCCAGCAGTTACATATCCAGACGGATCCATGCACAGCGGTTACGAATCCCAACGGGTGCCTATCAGACTTATAAATAGCATTTGCTCTAAACCATTGTAACACAACTTTACTTCCTGTCTACGATATCAATAAGAATACTCTCTCGCTCTTGCTCAGATACTACTTTTTACTCATATTTGCCTAGTATCTGAGTTCTTTGATTCTTTAAGTACGACTGGTATCGAAGAGCTCTCTCTGGGGATAAGCTATACGACACGGTTATTCCTTTTTATTTCTGTCTATGCTTTATCTTTATTAGTTCATGCTTATATCTCGTTCTCGTATTGTTTGCAAATCTATCACCGCTTTGGTTCGTCGTTCAAACTCTTAATCTCAACTATTGATCGTGACTCCGCAAATATAAATTTAATTGTTAATTAGCCTAAAATCGGATCTAGGTTAAACAATTTGGCGACCACAGTGGGAGCCGGTCAATAGCCTTCGTAGGTTAAGAGTTTATCTTTTCTGATATTACACCTCTTTTCGTCAGTCTTTTTGTTCTATAACTAACATGGCAGAAAGCAATTCACAACGAACTATCATAGGCGGAAATCAGGTAAATACTCCTCCACTCAGTCCTAATTATTCTCCTGATTATTCTCCCGATTACTCGTCCGATGGGCAGCAACAATCTTCCCAAGGACCGGTCAGGCAGCAAAATAGGCGTATGCTCTCTCAGAGGACTACCCCACCCAAGAGACGACGCCATAGGAGTCTCTCCCCTGGCCAAGGGAACCTCCAGGAAACACTCTTCGCTTTCATGCAGGAACAGGCAGAGGTAAACCGAGGAATAAATGAGGCGCTCACTTCTCTCCGAAGGAGTAACCCTTCAACTGCAAGGGCTGATGCTGCAGCACCTGGTCGTGATGCTCCTTCCTCACATACTTCGAGGCAAGGTGGAGAACGGAATAACGGAGGGACTGCAGATCCAACGACCCAAATCAATCAGAATCAAAACAGAGGGTCAATGGCGCCTACGGAAATGAGCCTTGTTATGGAAGCTCTCACCAAACAATTCAAGAAAAGCCAGGAAGCACTTCAAAAGTCTCTTCACGAGAGAATTGATCAGATACCAGGCGCTCCACCCACGCTGAAGAAAGTCGATGTCCAACGATATTCTCAGCGACCCTGGAAGAAGGAGGCAGCCCCAAAGGCGATACCTAAGACGTTCAGGATGCCAAACATCCCGAGGTACCGTGGAACATCTGATCCCAACGACCACCTCATGATGTTCAGCAACTTTATAAAGGCCAGCGATCTCACAGACGAGGAGATCGAATCTGTTCAATTGAAGAAGTTCGTGGAAACCCTAGCAGATGGAGCTCTACGATGGTACTCAATGTTGCCACCAAACTTCATTGGATCTTTCGCAGAAATGGCTGAGTTATTCGTGAAGGCACACACGGGTGCTCAGAAGACAGAAACCCGCGTAGAGGATATCTTCGAAATCAAGCAAAGACCCGACGAATCTCTCCGCAAGTACGTGGATCACTTCCAAAGAGAGCGTATGATGCTTCCTAAAGTACCAGACAGATGGGCAGCGATCGCGTTCACCAACAGCTTGGATATTAGGAGCTCAGAGGCCATGCACAGACTTTATGAGTCTCTTCGCGAGTTCCCAGCAGCTAGCTGGTCAGATGTCTACAACCGTTACAATTCAAAGGTACGTATCGATGAAGATAAATTTATTGGAATAGGTACTCGAGGAAGGGCTCAGGCACGCAATAGTGGACCCGGCGGGAAGGAAGAAAACGAGAGATCAGACATACATTATGAGCAGTACCCTGATCAGTCACGCAGCCATTCCAAAGGACGCAATCGCAACAACAAAGGATTGTCCCGGAGAGACGATTCAGAGTCAAGCTTCCGTGGAGCCCCAAGCCTGCCAAGCTTCAACGTGGAAATGACTGAAGTAGTGACAACACTCAAAGACATGGGAGAGAAGGTCAAGTGGCCGAAAGACATGAAGACCGACCCAAGCAAGCGAAACCAGGACCTGTGGTGCGATTTCCATCGGGACCATGGTCACACCACCGAGGACTGCAAAGCCCTAAGGTATGAAATTGCTCATTTGTTGAAACAGGGATTCTTGAAGGAGTTCCTGACCGAGAAGGGGAAGCAGACTTACGCGAAGGCACATCAGAACAAACCTGGCCCTCCACGAGCATCCTCTCCGAGGAGGACAGTTAATGTTATTTCAGGTGGAATCGAGGTGGACTCTGTTACCTTCACAGCGAAGAAGTATGCAAAGGTCTCCATCACAAACAACAAACGCCCACGATCAGAAGAAACAATAACATTTGAGGATTCTGATGCAGACGGTTCGCAATTCCCACATGCTGATGCGTTAGTAATAACGTTACGCGTGGCGGAGTTCGACGTCAAAAGAGTACTCATTGACGCGGGCAGTTCTGCGAACATTATCCAATCACGGGTTGTAACGGAGATGCAGTTGTCGGATAAGATCGTACCAATATCTCGAGTTCTCTCTGGTTTCAACAACTCAAGCGAGAAGACTCTTGGCGCGATTACTCTGACAACTCTCGCAGAAGGGGTAGCAAAGGAGACAACTTTTCATGTTGCTGATGCGGATCTAGCCTACAACATCATTTTGGGAAGACCTTGGATCTACGACATGCAAGCTGTTCCTTCAACTTATCATCAAGTATTGAAGTTCCCATCCAAATGGGGAGTACATGAAGTCCGAGGAGAGCAACGCTCTGCCCGGGATTGCTATTCGGTGGCTCTCAAATTGCCCGAACAAAACAAATAGCAATTACAGTGACCGGGACCAGATATACCACATGAAGAAACTAAGTACGAGGTCCCAGAATTCATCACGAAGATGGACGAAAGAGAAAACCACATGCCGACCGTGGAAGCTTTGGAACCCGAGGAATTGTTCGCGGATAAGCCGGAGCGGAAGGTATACTTAGGGACTGAACTGAGTGAGCGCCTACGGGGAGATATCCTCCAGTTCCTCAAGGAGCGCCATACAACATTCGCCTGGTCCCACGCAGATATGACAGGTATTTCTCCCGACATCATTACTCACAGGTTGAACGTCGATCCATATCACCGCCCGGTGAAACAGAAGACGCGCCAGCAAGGGGCCTTTCGGAACCAGGTCATAAACGACGAGGTCGACCGGCTGTTGAAGATTGGGTCAGTACGTGAAGTCAAATACCCAGACTGGCTAGCCAACATGGTCGTTGTACCTAAGAAAAAAGGTAAATGGCGAGTCTGCATTGACTTCACGGATCTAAACAAAGCCTGTCTGAAGGATTCATATCCCCTTCCCAGGATAGATCAACTGATCGACGCAACAGCCGGACACGAGGTGCTTACCTTCCTCGACGCGTATTCCGGATACAACCAGATATTGATGAAACCTGAAGATCAGGAGAAAACAGCGTTCATAACCTGTCGAGGTACGTATTGTTATAAAGTTATGCCCTTTGGACTAAAAAATACAGGTGCAACATATCAGCGTTTAGTCAATCAAATGTTCCATGATCATATTGGAAAGACTATGGAAGTGTACATCGATGATATGTTGATCAAATCCAAACGAGCAGAGGAATATCTGGCGCATCTGAAAGAAGCTTTCCGAATCCTAGATCAGTACAACATGAAGCTGAACCCGGAGAAGTGTGCATTCGGAGTCGGATCAGGAAAGTTCTTGGGATTCATCATTTCTCAGCGTGGAATTGAAGTCAATCCCGCTCAAATTAAAGCCATTGAATCAATCCCAGATGTACTCCACAACAGGAAAGACGTCACGAAACTGACGGGGAGAGTGGCGGCCCTATGAAGATTCATTTCCCGATCATCTGACCGATGCAAGTATTTCTTCGATGTCTTAAAGCAAAACAAGGAGTTCGAATGGACCCCTGAATGCCAACAAGCATTGAAGGATCTGAAAAAGTACCTATCCAATCCACCACTGCTTTCCACACCTCAGGAGGGTGAGCAGCTGCTGATTTATTTGGCAGTCTCAGAATCGTCGGTGAGCGCCGTTCTCGTTCGGGAAGAAAAAGGTAAACAACTTCCTATCTATTACATTAGCAAAGCTCTAATTGACGCAGAAACACGTTATCAACCCTTAGAAAAATTGGCGTTGGCACTGGTAACTGCTGTTCGTAAATTACGCCCTTACTTTCAAAGTCATTCAATAGTTGTGGTTACAACCTTTCCTTTACGAAATGTTTTGCACAAACCTGAATTTTCACGAAGGTTAGTAAAATGGGCTATAGAATTATCTGAATTTGATATTACCTACCAGCCCAGGGTAGCAATAAAGTCACAAGTTTTAGCAGACTTCGTGGTGGATTTCAGCACTAATATATACCCTGAGGCAGAAAAAGAAGCTATTCTTTATGCAGGGCAGACTCCTGGCATGTGGACCCTTCACACAGACGGCTCCTCGAGCGTCAAGGGCCCGGGCTTGGATTGGTTCTCGTTGCTCCATCCGGTGAGACGGTAAGGCAGGCTATCAAGTGCCCATTTATTACTAACAATGAGGCCGAATATGAGGCCGTTATTGCAGGATTAGAAGTAGCCCGAAATTATGGAGCAACCATCGTCAAACTCAAAAGTGACTCTCAGCTGGTGGTCAATCAGATAAATGGGGGCTTCATTGCACGAGAATCCAGGATGCAAGTGTATCTCGCCCGAGTGAAAGAGCTCCTAGCACAGTTTGACGAATGGGAGGCAATTCAGATTCCACGGGAAGAGAACCATGAAGCCGATGCTCTCACAAATTTGGGATCGGTGGCAGAGATAGGGGCAGCCAGCTCTTCAGCTGTTGTTCAACTTCTCTACACAACTATGGATAGAGAAAAGTTCGAAGTCAACACCATCAACGCTACTTGGGACTGGCGGAATGAGATATCAAACTATCTTATCCATGGGACTCTACCGTAGACACAAAAGCTGCTCGCAAACTACGAATTAAAGCTGCTCGGTATACAATTCTCAACGGCGAACTCTAGCGCAAAATGTTTGCAGGACCTCTCGCCAAATGTCTCGGACCGAGTCAAATCAACTATGTGATGAGAGAAGTCCATGAAGGCTGTTGTGGAAATCATTCCGGGGGCAAGGCGTTAACTCGGAAGCTGATTCGCGCAGGTTATTATTGGGACAAAATGGAGAAAGATACGAACGAATTTGTCAAAAAATGTGACAAGTGCTAGAGGTTCGCCCATCTTCTCCATCAGCCAACAGAACCACTCCATTCAATAATCTCTCCGTGGCCCTTCATGAAAGGGGGGATGGATATAGTCGGTCCTCGTCCCACCGCGCCGAGAGGGATGCGTTTCTTATTGATCATCACTGATTACTTCACCAAATAGGTCAAAGCGGCAGCATATACAAGGATACGACAAACGGAGGTTGTCGATTTCCTCTGGCATTTTGTCGTATGCCGCTTTGGGGCACCTAAGGAAATAGTCATGGACAACGGCCCGCAATTTATCCGCCAGAAAGTGACTAGGTTCCTCGACGATCTGCACATCAAGAGGATCACCTCCTCTCCATATCATCCTGTTGCCAATGGACATGCAGAATCTACCAATAAAATCATTGTTGAATCCCTTAAAAAGCGCCTCGAGCAGGCACATGGATGTTGGGTAGAGGAGTTACCTGGAGTATTATGGGCTTACTGCACAATAATAAAAATGAGTACTGGAGAGACTCCTTACTCATTGGTATATGGTGCAGATGCTTTAATCCCAGTTGAAATAGGAGAGCCCAGCCTGCGATACGCACATGCCACTGAAGAATCAAATTCAGTCAATCTCTCCGAAGAGCTGGACCTCCTCGAAGAACAAAGATATCTGGCCCTTGTATGAGTAGTCGCTCAGAAAGAACGAATTGAACAATATTACAATCGGGGACTACGCGTACGAAGCTTCCAGGTTGGAGACTTTGTTCTCAGAAAAGTCTCCCAGAGCACACAAGAAACAAATTCAGGGAAGCTTGGCCCTAACCGGGAAGGCCCCTACAAAGTAATTGCTTCACTCGGCAAGGGATCTTATCGCTTGGCACGACCAGACGGCTCCACTATCCCGAACAGTTGGAATGTGGTTCACCTCAAAAGGTATCACTTTTAAGTGGTAAAACGGTTAGTTATCTTATACTTACCTTTTTATTTTTACGAAAGTTCTTACCTTTACTATATTTTCTCTCTAAATGGTACTAACGACCTAAACAAGGTCAGATCCGTTTAGCTTAACTGGTAGAGCTCGAAGTTCTTCAACTTCGCGGCTGTGGGTTCGAATCCCACAACGGACACACTCCTCATTTGGTTATATGTGTTCTATATGCAGCTCACCTCAACTCTTTTTATGTTATCACTTCTCGTACTCCAACATAAAAACAAGGGGGTGGTGAGGGGCCCCCGTAGGCCAGGTAAGACCTTCATAAAGGCAAAAGACCTTGCCAAAAGGCAAATTTTTTAAAAAAAGTTATTTTCCAAAAACTTTTACGTGACAAGACTTCCACGAAAATAAGAGAAGTCGTTCACAAGGCCAGCGACCCGGCCAGAGCCAATCTACAAAGTCATGCAGTAACTTTCAATCATCAAAACGATAAGCAATGTTATGCGCAAAGAACAATGATTCGGCCAAAAATCTAACGACCACGATTCAGTCAGATTATTCACAACTTACGACCTCTTTCTAATGAAAGGCTAAGTTAAAAACATTCGGGCAAACTTTTGGAGACCAGAACTTAATAAAGTTCAAACTTCAGAAAATTCCCAAGCATAAGGCACGAAAGCCACAATACATGCAAACGAAAGATCAAAAGTTCAGGCTAAATATAGTCATTGAATAGATCTAAAAGCATATATACATTATCCTGTAAAACGATAAGATGCCGAAAACGGCTGACAGAAGTTTACAGAGTGATCAAAGGCCAAATGAAACCGGCCATACAGGGACCAGAGAGTCTTTACCAGACCTCTGTCCACAAACAACCAAATCTGGCTCTCGCCAGATGAAAACAACTCAAAGATTTGGGAAGGGCATCAACGTTTGGGGCTACGATCATAACCCGACGCACCAGCTCCGTCGGTTCTGCCATCGGCCCCCGAATTATCGCCGTCGTCTTCGTCTTCGTCTTCATCTTCGTCTTCACCTTCAGACTCCTCAGGAGAGAGATTCAGTGCTTGTCTTATTCTACGAACAGCGCTTTCTGTCATCTGCAGCATCTCCTCAACATTAACTTGTTTAGCTTGAATCTGCACGAGCAATGAACGTTTAGCCTCGAGCGCAGCAAGCTTGGCCTTAATCTCAGACTAATCGCGCAGGTTTGCCAAGTCTTTGGTTAGTGCGGCCTGAGCACTCATCAATTGAGCGACCTGATCCTTGGCAGCCTGAAGCTCAGCTCTGGCCTTAATAGATTCTTCGTTGGCCCTTTGCAGATTCATCTCAAGGGATGCACGATCATCAATAGCACTGTTCAAAGAAGCTGTACATTCTTCAAGTAATCTCTCTAAACCCTGAGCAGAGCGTGCGAGCCCTTCTTTTTCTTCAAGAAGAAGGTCCTTCTCCTTGGTGAGTATGTTAATCTACTCGAGACGTTCATTGTTAACATTAGTTAGCCGATTAACCTCACTCCCGAGGAGACCACACTGCTCTGTCAAGATCTTGTTCTCCTTCAGAGCATCCAGCAACTCTTTCTTTACCTCGAGTACTTGATCGACGTTGTTGATCTTGGAACAGAACATGAGCTCGGCAGCCAACATACTCGACTGAAAAAGTAAAATAAGTAAAGGTTAGAAGTCTGAGGCCAAAGTTATTCCCAACACAAAGCGGTAAACACTTACCCGGGCAGAGTCAGCAGCAATCTGAAAGGCCAACTCTTCATCACTTAGCTCCCTCAGCACCCACTCTTCACGGGGACCGATGAGCGAAGAGACAGCCTTAGCTAAACCACCCGGTCCGGTTATGAAGTTAACATTAGGGGCAAGTTTCAGGGTATGCTTCCTCTCACAGTACTTGGGTTCCCAAGCCTGTTCAGAAGGATAATGGCCCGAACTTGTAACGAACACCCCTGATATCCTTCAACTCGGTTTGGCCGCCGATGACTGACCGCCAGATGAACCTTGTTGATGAAAGATTGGAATCACCTTCCACTCTAGGATTTATCGTCTCGCACTCGCGAAGATCGACAGGCGTCGCCCCCTCAGTAGCCACATTCTCCAGGTCCTCGAAACGAAAAACACGAGGACCCCGGCTACCCTCTTGGGGAACGTCTTCCCTTACTTCTTCCTTTTCTTCTTCTTCTTCACCCACCTTTCTTTTCCCCTTGTCTACACGAGAAAAAGCTGCCTTCACCCCGTCATCAACTCGGGGACTCCTCTCCAGAGTACGGACAGTCTCCTCCTCGACTCTCCTTTTGTCACTTCGAAGATAAGGCTTTCGCCTAAGGGGTTCATCAGCTTCGATCTCAGTATCCGAAAGATAGATAACCTCCTTGGCTAAACTTTCTCCCCGTGCAGATTCGGGGACTTCAGCAGTAGTCTTGACACTCTCTCCTGCGGACTCTGGTGCATTGAATCTAGGCGAAGGCTCACCCCCAGCAGATGAGGCTTGCCCGGCAGCCACGGAAGTCTTACGAACAAACCGCTTCCATGCTCCGCCCTCATCCTGGCTCTTCTTCTTTCTTTTCAAAGAGCCCAAGCCACCAGACAAGAGTTCCTCGCCACCCTCCCTGCTGCGCAATGCCTCCACCGAAGCTAGTATGACCGCGGCCTCAGCATCTGGGTCGGCGACGGGCTCGGAAGGCCCATCTTGGGGAGGACCAGGAAAGAAATCTCCTTGAGTGCCCAGACCTGCAAAAAGTAAAACGGTCAGACACAGAGAAGTTTCAAAGGAGAAGAATAATCATGAAAGTAGAAGTATTCTCAACATGATTTTTCACGGTCAGACCTTTATGCAAAATGCGCCCATTCTCTCCTCTCAGGAGCGAACTCCTTCAAAATTGCCTCAACCCACGCCGTCAGCTCATCAACAGATATGAGCCCGTCGTAGGGTTGCTTGGTCGCTACAAAAAAAAGTTGAACAAAATTAGCAGATGAGAAGAAAAAGAAGAACACAAAAAATCTCAAAAATACTCAGGGATTTACGCTTCCTGTTTCAAACTTCAGGAAGGTAAGTCTTATCGACAAAAGTCAAGGCCGAGGAGCGCACGACCAGATACCGGTGTAACCAACCTCGGTGACCAGTATCTTCAGAACTGCGCACCAAGCCCTTGCTCCCGCGCATCCTGGCATTCACATAGCCATCTTTAAAAATTTGTATACTGTACAAAGAAATAAAATGTTCGTATCCAAAAGATTGATCGATTTCCGTCGCAAACCAATCTAAGAGTGTAACTATTCTGTATATGCTGGGGCATAGTTGCCCCGGGCAGAGCAAGCACTCCCTGCAGAGCCTCTCCAGCATAGGGTGTAGGGGTAACCTACATCCCATTGTGAAAGGGTAGGTGCACATGGCTGTCCACCCAGCCCTGTGGGAAGCAATATTCTCCTCCTCGGAGACCGGCAGGAGGGGAACTTCGTCATCCCAATGACAGTTCATCCTCACTCATGGGATCAACTCCTTCGTGATCCCAGACCTAAACCTATACGCCGGCCAGTTGCGCGTATCTCCCAGATGATTATTAAAGGACTTGATGTTATAGTCCGCCTCTAATTCACCCCACTTTTTGGGGATAATCTCCGCAGCAGTAGCATGAGTAGCCCTGGGCCTAGGAGTGGCCGCTGAGGAACTACCAGCCGCGTCGACGTTTTGATTCTTTCTAGCTCTTGAAGTCATGATTTCAGAAAGATTATGAAGTTAGCAAGAAGAACTCAAAGTTGATTCAAAGGTTTTCAAAGAACAACGGAGAAGAAATAAAAGCAAGTAAAAGGTTTCTCATCCAGCAAACCCCTATTTATAGGAGTGAAGATTCAGCCCCTCAACTTCCTTCGAAACACGTGGAGGTCATCCAAGAAACTACGATCAGATCTGGCCGTCAAAAGAAAGAATAGGTTTCACCAAATTTTATAGTGTCATCATTACCCTGAAGTGCAGCGGTCACCTCGCGATCAACAGGCAACGTGTGCACGTGATTGAGGCGGTTAAAATCATTATTTTTACTCTTGGGATGCGCAGTAGTCACTTCAGAATGGACTGCAACCGCGCGGGCGTGCCAGCTGCAGTTACTTTTTTATACGGCGCATTAAATGCGCACGTCATAAGGGCTTGTCACGTAGCTGATAAGGTTTGTGCGTCACCAAGCCTCGTCACACAAAGACAAAAGTTTACTAAGCAGAAACTCCCGCCAAAATTTCTATCCACTCCTCGAACAGATACTCTGCTCGAGAAGTGCGGGGACTATCTGTATTGGATAAAAGCTGACAACACTTGAAAAGATGACACGTGTCCACCACGTGGCACGGGCAGAAGTTCCAACGGACAGACATTTATCACGAGCAGACCCAAAGGAGTTATGAAATACTTCATCAGCCAACCCGGCCTGAGTGAGCAGTTATTAACCTGATCATTCACGATCATTCAATTAATGGTCATAAAGGCAATCATTACAACCCAGCGGTTATACATCCAACGGATACGTGCCCAGCAGTTACATATCCAGACGGATCCATGCACAGCGGTTACGAATCCCAACGGGTGACTATCAGACTTATAAATAGCATTTGCTCTAAACCATTGTAACACAACTTTACTTCCTGCCTACGATATCAATAAGAATATTCTCTCGTTCTTGCTCAGATACTACTTTTTACTCATATTTGCCTAGTATCTAAGTTCTTTGATTCTTTAAGTACGACTGGTATCGAAGAGCTCTCTCCGGGGATAAGCGATACGACACGATTATTTCTTCTTATTTCTGTCTATGCTTTATCTTTATTCGTTCATGCTTATATCTCGTTCTCGTATTGTTTGCAAATCTATCACCGCTTTGGTTCGTCGTTCAAACTCTTAATCTTAACTATTGATCGTGATTCCACAAATATAAATTTAATTGTTAATTAGCCTAAAATCAGATCTAGGTTAAACAAGAATAAATTAAGTATTTTATACCATAACGTTATATTAATTCATGTGCATAACACATGGTATTAACCATGATTAATTATTAATAGTTGTAGTTAAATGGAGGGACAATTGTCAATTTTCTATTGGTTGGGTGTAAATACCCGATACGGGTAAGTTTTTATCGTAAGCATATTGTTCTTTTGTCCAAATTAACTTCATCTCTTTGAGAGATAGATGTTATACTTTACATTGTCTTCTCTAGCAACTGCGGACACCTAATTTGTGTTTGTTTAAAAAGTAAATAAAAAACAAACTGGAGAAACTACAAATGTCACCAGCTGTTAGTAAATTCAAATAAATAAAGAAAAGTTCAAAATAGTGTATACTTTCAACATGACCTAAAGTCAAGTCAACCACTTAATTATAGTTTTTGAACTTCTAACTCTGGCTTGGTGAATTCTATAACACGGTTTTTGAATGATGAGGTAGAGAGGTACAAAGAGGTGTACTTATTGGCTTAGTTTGACTTATGCTGGTAGGTTTGTCCATAAATTTAGGATGCACAAAACCTTCCTAAAAATTCAATATATTTATGACTTTTTGTGACTTCTTTATACTCAATTGGCCAACAAGCTTTACATAGTATGTACCCATCATTTAACTCGAATAATTTGAACAAATGACAAAACCTTTCTAAGAAAAATTACGATGTATTCATAACCCTCCTCCTTTAATATTCATTAATAGACAATGTGTATTGTCAAAAATTTACTAAGAAAAAATCTTATGGAAAAAAAATCCTAATGAAGGAAAAAGAGTATAATTGTCTTGTAATACGCATTATCAATTGCCTCATTAAAAACCTTATCAAGAAAACCCAATGGAAAAAACTTGGTTAAGGGAAAAAGAGTATAACGCGTATTTTACCCCTCCTAATGAAAACCTTGATCAAGATGTCTAAGTTTCCTCATTCCTATCTGGTATACCATCTTTTCAAAAGTTGCAGGCGGTAAATATTTGGTGAAAAAATTTGCCAGATTATCATACGAACATATTTGTTGCACGTCAATTTCACAATTCTTTTGGAGATCATGTGTGAAAAATAACTTTGGTAAAATATGCTTTGTTCTATCTCCTTTTATGAATCATTATTTCAATTGTGTTATGCATTAAGTGTTGTCTTCATATAAGATCGTGGGTATTTTGGTATTACACTTCAAACCACATCTTTCTCGAATAAATTGAATCACTGATCTCAACCATACATATTCCCTAGTTGCTTCATCAATAACTATTAACTCAGCATGATTTGGAGAAGTAGCAACTATTGATTGTTTTGTAGAACGCCATGATATGGCAGTATCCCCACATGTAAAAAGTTAACCAGTTTAAGATCGACCTCTATGTGGATAAGATAAATAAACTGCATCTGCATAACTTTAGCGTTCCTCAAATTTTTAAGTTTCTAAACTTTGTCAGAATGGAAAATAACATAAATAATGCTTGTTTTGTTTGCAGGAAGTATACTGCAAATGTGTGTTTATAGTATTTATCATTGACGTGATACAAATATTCAATTATGTTGAAAGTTGAAGGAGAAACTATAAATGACCACAATTTGTAGATAACTTAAGATGGCCAAAAGTTAAATTGGCATGCGGTAGGGTGCTAAGTCCAAAACTAAATTAAGTTTGGCCTATGCAATTCTCGTGGGACTAAGCCAAGTCAAACTTGGTTTTAGATTAAAAAAAAATTCAGCTCAAAAGAAAAAGGGTACTTGCTGATGCAATTAGATAACTTGCACGTGACTTGAACTAGAGTCTTTCGATACAAATTCAAGTGGGACAATAAACCCTTACGGGAATATCTCCTTGGAGAAACGGGTCAGTAGCAACACAGTAGCAGCGAAGTAGGTAGAACAACACTTGGGCATCGGGAAAACTTATTTTCTCTACTATTCAAGCAAGGTGAGTTTTCTTATGAATTCATGATGACTATAACACAATTATGCACAAGAATTTAACATTATAAGCTGATGACTATAACACAATTATGCACAAGAATCTAACATTATAAGGGATTACACTCATAGAAAATTTTTCCAAAACCTAAAAAGTTAAGAGTTAAGCTAAGTTCTTGTGTTGGAAAAAAAGATTAAAATTTGGGGATTGATTACACAAATTGATGGTTGTTGTAGTTATTCGGTAACGTGAGTTGCATCGAGGGGAGCTTACGATTATATTCAAGGAGGAATTTAGGTGAGTTGAGATATACCCTCTCTAAGGTACTTTTCTCACAAAGTACATGTCTTTAAGGTGTTTGATAAATTACTTTAGAAAAGTTAATGTACCTTTGATTGGAGCGGGAAAACGTTCATTATCCATAAAAAATTTCAAAAGTCGTTTTTTAGCATCAAGTATCTAGAATTAATATGTTTCATAGCTTCCTCTACATCCTAATCACATATCTTTACTTGAGTATGATTTCATGAGATTATTTATGTTATTTTACAATTAATATGTAATGATTTCAAGGGTTATTTGTGTTTGAAAGCTAGTGAGGCTATGAAGAGATTTTAAATAATAAGTTAAGTTCAAAATGAGGCCTTTGGTGTCAAGCAATATTTTTAAAATAGTTTTGGGAGTCACCTTAGATTCTGAGAGGGGGTAAACTTGTTCGGAGTCATAGTCGGGTTGCGGAGTGTAACCATAGTCGGGTTGTGTTTTACCCCAAAGCTACCATGACTGAGTAGGTATGTGCCATAGTCAGACACTATGTTATATTTCCATAGTCGAGCAATGACTAGTAGCATGCTAGACCTTGAACTGTGGGATGCCACAGGGATAGGAAAGAGAAAGAAAGAAAAGATATCAGAGTCGAGTGGTACTCCCTAAAGAAAGAAAAGTATAAGTTTCAGTATGTAAAAATTATTATGTTTTAATATTTTATGATGATTTAAAGTTCAAGTTTATGCATTCATATTTTATTAACTCTCGTTCCGGCCTTAGTGAGGGAGTCAATGATACTCACTGGGTGACGAGCGATTCGTTACTCACGTTATTTTTTCTTGGACCCAACGTTGGCTTCATCAACGTAGACGCAGGTCACAGAAGCGATCGGACTACAGGCTAGGATTCTTCTTCACATCCTCAATTATCGGTGAGCTCCGCTCTGCTCTCAGTGGAAACATATCAGATTTCCTTACTAGTCCTTTTATTTATTTTATCTGTTTAGTTGGGTGTTGTCGAGGGTTTCATGTCTCGTGCAATATGACAGTCTTTTAGTTTTAGAGGCTTTATAGACAGTAAGTTAGAAGGGTTATGGTGCACATTTTTAAGATTTAAAACTCGAAATATTTTAAAGTTATTAAGTATTTATTATAAGTTGAAGAGTTTTAAAAGTGTGAAGCCTATTTGTTGGGATGATTTATTCAAATTATTATAAGTTCTTGAAAGATGCATGAATAGTGTAGCAGGTCTGGTTCGCCTGGTCTTCAGGTGTCGTGTCATGATTCGTTCAGAAAATGGGTCGTGAAAAAATTGGTATCAGAGAATCAGGTTTAGAGAGTTCTAAGGGTCTATGAAGCCATGTCAGTAGAGTCTTGTTTATGGGTATGAAGTGCGCCATACTTATAAACAGGAGGCTGCAGACATTTAGGAAAGTCTCTTTTTTTCTTACTCTAGATCGTGCTATAGAGCCTTAACTTTAAGAATTCTTCTAATTTATTCATTCTTTTGAATTCATAGAAATGGTTCGTACTCAAAATTCTGACACCAATGCTCAAGCAGCCTATCAAGAAACCATTGTTGCCATGGTGGCTAAGCAAAAAACTAAGAAAAGTAAAAAGGATAAGCCAACTAAGAAGACTTCACCACCCCTGGGTGAACAAAAGGAGCGGGTCGAGATAGATGAGCAAGCTACCCATAACCAAGTGCCACCTCCACCTATTGTTCCAGCTCAAATTGTCTAGCCACTAGAGATGGGTGAGGCTTTTAACGCAATGAGAGGGGCTATGGAGATGTTTACTACCGTCCTGGCTACTCTGGGTCCCAGTGGAGATGAGACACCACCTCAAGGCTACAGACAAAGAAGTTTTATAACCTCCAGGGCCTATGAGTTCCTCAAGTTAAAACCACCAGAGTTCTACAGTACCAAGGTTGGTGAAGACGCAACGTTATGGCTTGAGGAAGTTCAAAGGGCACTCCAGATGATGAAAGCCTTTGATAATAAGGCTGTTAAGTTGGCTGCCTACCAGCTCAAGGGTACGACAGGCTCTTCGTTTGAGATATGGGGAAGGGAAATATATGAGGATTATGGTCCGCTTACTTAGTGGGAACTTGAGGAGGTATTCACTACAAACTTTATACCATAAGAAGATAAAGCAGCCAAGGCTACCCAGTTTGAACAACAAAACAGGGATCAATGAGTGTAGAAGAATACCTGATGGAGTTTATCAAGCTGGTTAAGTAAGCTCCTAATATGATTCCAACAAAAAAGACAGAGATTCATAGATTCGTTAATGGATTGGGTAATCATATTCAGGACACTACAGCGGCAGAAACAACTGCTATGATAGCTTTTTCCTCTATTGTAGGATTTGCTAAGCACTTGGAAAAGAAGAAACAACAAAGAAGATATTAAAAGAAAGCTACAATAACAAGATAGCTCGATCATCAGGTGGTTGCAATGGTTCAATGAGAGGAGGAAATAGCTCATTTAACAAGGCTACATCTACACCAGCTCAATCCTCTTACCAGTCAGGTGGTGGTTCATACTTCAAGAAGAACCAGAACTTTGGGAATCAGTCCCGTCAGAATCAGAACCTTGGTGGCAGGTCCAATCAAAATCAGAGTTTTCAATCTCCAGCTATTCAGAGTAACGATAGTGTCACCCAACAGCTACAATATGGTGATGTTTGTGGTAATTGTAAAAAGAATAATTCTGGGCCGTGCAAGATGGGTACCCGAGGTTGTTACAGTTGTCTTGAAGAAGGGCACTACAAATTTAATTGCCTGAAGTTGCAACAAGCCTTTAATGGGGAGCAGCACGTCCAACAGGTTCTTCAGCTATTGCAGTTGCACCATCCAAGGCTCGTGGCCTTCAGAATCAGGCCGAGCGCAGGACGGGTAGAGGTTCAGGCTCAGTCAACCAGGGAGGGGGACAACCCCGCTTACATACTACACTTGATCATCAGACTGCAGAGGCATCTCCAGAAGTTGTCACAAGTATACTTCAAGTTTGTTCATAGAATGCATATGTCTTGGTTGATCCAGGTTCTACATATTTTTATGTTACTCCGTATTTCTCTATGAGTCTCGGGTTAGAACTTGAACAACTAAGTGAGTCCTTCTTAGTATCTACTCCAGTTGGAGAGTCAGTGAAAGCAACGAGAGTTTATAGTGGTTGCACAATCTTAGTTCAAGGCCGCAATACCACAACTGATTTTATAGAGTAAGAAATGGTGGACTTCGACGCAATCATGGGTATGGATTGGCTTTCTTCTTACCATGCCACATTAGATTGTCGTGCTAAGATAGTCACGTTCCAGCTTCCAAATGAAGAGGTCCTAGAATGGAAAGGTAGTTCAGCGTCGCCAGTAGGTAAGTTTATTTCCTATCTTAAGGCACAGAAGATAATAAGTAAAGGATGTGTTGCCTACTTGGCTCATATCATTAATGCAGAATCAGAGGCGCCTACTCTTCCAGTCTGTGCCAATTATTAGAAACTTTCCAGAAGTTTTTCTATAAGTTTTTCCAGATGACCTTCCTGGGCTTCCTCCAGAAAGAATCATAGACTTTGGTATTGACCTTGTGCTGAGCACTCAACCCATATCTATTCCTCCCTCTAGAATGGCTCCAGCAGAACTTAGAGAGTTGAAAGAACAGTTGAAAGACCTTTTTGACAAGGGCTTCATCAGACCGAGTGTGTCACTGTGGGTTGCCCTGGTCCTGTTTGTCAAGAAGAAAGATGGGTCTCTTAGAATGTGTATTGATTATTGGCAGCTGAACAAAGTCACAGTTAAAAACAAGTATCCTTTGCCTAGAATTGATGACTTATTTGATCAACTTCAGGGAGCAAAGTATTTCTCAAAGATAGACTTGAGGTCAGGGTATCACCAGTTGAGAATTAGAGAAGAAGATATCCTAAAGACCGCCTTCACAACTTGCTACAGACACTATGAATTTCTAGTGATGTCCTTTGGGTTGACAAATGCACCAGCTGCTTTCATGGACATGATGAACAGAGTTTTCAAGCCGTACTTGGATACCTTTATTATCGTGTTCATAGATGATATTTTGGTATATTCTAAGAGCAAGGAGACACATAAAGAGCACCTCAGGATAACATTGTAGACTTTGAAAGAGAATGAACTATATGATAAGTTTTCCATATGTGAATTTTGGCTCCAGTCAGTTGAATTCTTAGGCCACGTGGTATCTAGTAAAGGCATTAAGGTAGATTCTCAGAAGATAGAAGTGATTAAGAATTGGTCAAGGCCGACAACGCCGACTGAAATTTGAAGTTTCTTGGGTTTGACAGGCTACTATAGGAGGTTCGTTGAGGGTTTTTCTTCACTTGCAGCCATATTTACCAAGCTGATTCAGAAAGTAGTTAAATTTCAGTGGTCAGATGCGTGCAAGCAGAGCTTTCAAGAATTGAAAAAGAGTTTGACAACTGCACCTGCGTTAACCTTGCCCAGGTTTGGTTGGGTTCACAGTGTGTTGCGATGCCTCTAGAGTAGGGCTTGGTTGTGTTCTCATGTAAGAAGGAAAGGTTGTTGCATATGCTTCCAAGCAGCTGAAAAATCATGAGAAGAGCTACCTCACACATGACTTAGAGCTTGTAGTGGTAGTATTTTCTTTAAAGATATGGCGACACTACTTGTATAGTGAGTATGCTGATATATTAACAAACCATAAGAGTCTCTAGTATATTTTCAAGCAAAGGGAGTTAAATTTGAGGCAAAGAAGGTAGCTCGAGTTGTTGAAGGATTATGACATTAATATCCTTTACCACCCGGCCAAAGCTAATGTGGTAGCGTATGTACTCAGCAGAAAGTCAATGGGTGTTTGGCTCATTTATTAGTTTAGAGGAGACCGTTAAGCCGAGAGATGCAGAAGCTGGAAAATGACGGGGTCAGACTAGATGAGACAGAAGGATGGGATGTAGTTTCTTATGCCTTAGCATGTTCATCACTTGTTGCACATGTCAAGGCTAAGTAAGATGAGGATCCATACTTGGTGAAGATAAAAGAGGGGGTTAGAAGCAAAGAAATCACTACTTTCACTTTAAGCAATGACGGAGTTTTGAAAATTAATGGTAGGTTATGTGTATCGAATATAGATGATCTCAGGAAAACCGTCACGGAAGAAGCTCACAGCTCGAGGTACTCTACTTACCTAGGTGCTACTAAAATGTATCAGGATTTGAAGGACTTGTATTGGTGGAAAGGCATGAAGAAGCAAATGGCAGATCATGTGGCTAAATGTTTGAATTGTCAGCAAGTCAAGGCAGAACATCAAAGGCCAGGTGGTCTACTTCAGGATATAGAGATACCATAGTAGAAATGGGAGGCAATAAACATGGACTTCGTGGTAGGCTTGCATCGCACGTAATGTAAACATGATTCGATTTGGATGATTGTAGACAGACTTACAAAGTCATCTCATTTTCTGCCAGTAAAGATGACAGACATTGCAGAATAATATTCTCAGTTGTACATCAAGGAAATTGTTAGGTTGCATGGCACCCAAGTCTCGATCATTTTCGATAGAGGCCCTCAGTTCACAACTCATTTTTGGCAAGCTTTTCAGAAAAGTTTGGGAACCAAGGTCAACTTGAGCACCGTTTTCCATCCACATATAGATGGTCAGGCAAAAAGGTTCATTCAGACCCTCGAGGATATGTTGCAAGCTTGTGTTATATATTTTCGAGGTAATTGGGATGACCACCTCCCGCTCATTGAGTTTTCCTACAATAATAGCTATCCGGCTAGTATCAGCATGGCTCTATATGAGGCGTTGTATGGGCATAGATGTAGATCTCCAGTGGGTTGGTTCGAGCCAATAGAGGTACCATTACATGGCTTGGAGTTTGTTTATGAGGCTTTAGAGAAAGTCCAGCTAATTAGAGAAAGGCTTAAAGCGGCTCAGAGTCGTCAAAAGTCTTATTTTGACAAGAAGCACCGAGATTTAGAGTTCAATGCAGGTGATATGGTGTTTCTAAAAGTGTCACCTATGAGAGAGTTATGAGGTTCGTTAAAAAGGGAAAGCTTAGTCCTAGATTTATCGGGCCTTATGAGATTTTGAGCAAGAAAGGTAAAGTGGCTTATGAGTTAGCCTTTCCAATTGAGTTGTCTTCGGTCCATTATGTTTTCCATGTGTCTATGCTTAGAAAGTACATTCATGATGAGTCACATGTTATTCCTGCCGACACCATAGAGATTAACAAAGACTTGACTTACAAAGAGGTACCAATCCAAATTCTTGATAGACAAGTTAGAAAGTTAAGAATAAAAGGATAGCTTCGGTAAAAGTATTGTGGTGTAATCATAATTTAAAAGAGGCTACGTGGGAGGTCGAGGAAGACATGAAAAAAAGATATCCCTATCTATTTGAGGAACAAGGTATGTAAACTTTAAAAGTTTTGAAAAATATATTTAGATCTTTCTTGTTAATTATGAGTTATGATGTGACTTAGCCCCTTGTCGGAGTACATTTATTTGTTATTAAGATTTAGCTCCTTGCCGGAATACATTTGATTCATTAGTATGATTTGGCTCCTTGTCGGAGTATAGTTGATTTATTATTGTGATTTACCTCTGTACTGGAGTGGTAGTGAATGTTTTGAGCTATTATTGGTGCCTATGCATGACCTGTTATGGTGTATTGATTGTTGTTGGTGTAGTTGTGGTATTTGTGGCAGGGATATTTTTTCGGACTACATGGGAGACTCTGCTGAAATTTTTAAGAAATCCGACACTTAGCCAAATTTTGGAACATTTGGCAAGTTGGTAGAATGACAAGAGCCAGGACTGAGGAATAAGCATCATTCGAGGACGAATGATTTTAAAAGGGGGGAACAATATAGCGTTCCTTAAATTTCTAAGTTCAAGACTTTTTCAGAATGAAAAATAATATAAATAAAGCTTGTTTTGTTAGCGGGATTTGAATATGAAATATACTGCGAAAGTTGTGTTTATAGTATTTATCACTGACATGATACAAATACTCAATTATGTTGAAAGTTGAAGGAGATTATAAAATGACCATAATTTGTAGATAACTGAAGATAGCCAAATGTTAAATAGGCATGCGGTAGGGTGCTAAGTCCAAAACTAAATTAAGTTTGGCCTATGTGATTCTCGTGAGACTAAGCCAAGTCAAACTTGGTTTTAGATATAAAAAAATTTAGCACAAAAGAAAAAGGGTACTTGCTGATGCAATTAGATGACTTGCACGTGACTTGAACTCGAGTCTTTGGATACAAATTCAAGTGGGACAACAAACCCTTATGGGAATTTCTCCATGGAGAAATGGGTCAATAGCAACACAGCAGTAGCTAAGTAGGTAGCAACAAGACTTAGGCATCGGGAAACCTTATATTCTAGAACTATTCAAGCAAGGCGAGTTTTCTTATAAATTCTTGATGACTATTACATTATTATGCACAAGAATCTAATATTATAAGCGATTACACTCATAGAAAAATTTCCCAAAACCTAGAAAGTTAAGAGTTAATCTAAGTTCTTGAGTTGGGAAAAAAGATTGAAATTTGGGGGTTGATTACACAAATTGATGGTTGTTATAGTTGTTCGGTACCGTGAGTTGCGTCGAGGGGAGCTTACGATTATATTCAAGGAAGAATTGAGGTGAGTTGAGATATACCCTCTCAAAGGTGCTTTTCTCACAAAGTGCATGTCTTTAAGGTGTTTGATAATTTGCTTTAGAAAAGTTAATGTACGTTTGATTGAAACGGGCAAGCGTTCATTATCCATAAACATTTTCAAGTCGTTCATTAGCATCAAGTATCTAGAATTAATATATTTCATAGTTTCCTCTACATCCTAATCTCATATCTTTACTTGAGTATGATTTCATGATATTATCTGCGTTATTTTACAATTATTATGTAATGATTTCAAGAGTTATTTGTGTTTGAAAGCTAGTGAGGTTATGATGAGATTTTAAATGATAAGTTAAGTTCAAATTGAGGCCTTTGGTGTCAAGCAATATTTTAAAATATTTTTTGGAGTCACATTAGATTCTGAGAGGGGTAAAGTTGTTCGTAGCCATAGTCGGGATGCAGAGCATGACCATAGTCGGGTTGCGTTTTACCCCCGAAAACTACCATGACAGGGTAGAAATGTGCCATAGTCGGGCACTATGTTATATTGCTATAGTCGGGCAATGACTGCTAGCATGCCAGATCTTGAATTGTGGGACGCCAAGAGGATAGGAAAGAGAAAGAAAAAAAAGATGTCAGACTCGAGTGGTACTCCCTAAAGAAAGAAAGTATTAGTTACACTTTAGTATGTAAAAGTTTATTATGTTTTATTATTTTATGATGATTTAAAGTTCAAGTTGTATTCATTCATTTTTTATTAACTCTCATTCCGGCCCTAGTGAGGGAGTCAATGATAGTCACTGGATGACGAGTGATTTGTTACTCATGCTTCTTTTTCTTGGAACTTATGTTGGCTTCGTCAACGTAGACGTAGGTCACAGAGGCGATCAGACTACAAGCTAGGATTCTCCCTGACATCCTCAATTGTCGGTGAGCTCCCCTTTGCTTTCAATGGAGTCATATCAGATTTCCTTACTAGTCCTTTTATTTATTTTATCTGTTTAATTGAGTATTGTCGAGGGTTTCATGTCACGTGCAATATGACTGTCTTTCAGTTTTAGAGACTTCATAGACAGTAAGTTAGATGGGTTATGGTGCACATTTTTAAGATTTAAAGTTGGATGTATTTTAAAGTTATATTGAGTATTTATTATAAGTTATAGAGTTTTAAAAGTGTAAAGCCTATTTGTTGGGATGATTTATTCAAATTATTATAAGTTCTTGAAAGATGCATGAAAAGTGTAGCAGGTCTGGTTCACCTGGTCTTCAGGTGCCGTGTCATGACTCGTTCAGAAAACGGATCGTGACAAATCTGCACTATATTTGTTAGAATAAAACAAACCCATATCAACACTTACCTTTAGATATCTCAATACTTGTTTGATGCCTTTCGAGTGTCTCTGTATCGGAGCAGAACTAATAATCTTGCTAGTACATTAACAGAAAAAGTTATATCAGGTCTTGTAGCATTAACAAGATAGAAAAGTGAACCAATCGCACTTAGATATGGTACTTCAGGACCAAGGAGTTCCTCATGCTCTTCTTGAGGTCGAAACGGATCTTTATCCATTTCAAGTGATCGGACAATCATTGGAGTACTTAATGGATGCGCTTTATCCACGTAAAATTGTTTCAATACTTTTTTCGCATAGGCAGATTGATTAATAAAGATTCCATCTACTAAATGTTAAATTTGTATTCCAAGACAAAGTTTTTTCTTTACGAGATCCTTCATCACAAATTCTCTCTTTAAATAATCAATTGCCTTTTGGAGCTCTTCTGGAGTTCCAATAAGATTTATGTCATCAACATAAACAACAAGTATAACAAACTGTGATGTTGTTTTCTTTATAAAAATACATGAACAAATGACATCATTTATATAACGTTCGTTTGTAAAGTACTCATTAAGGTGATTATACCACATGCGTCCTGATTGTTTTAAACCGTACAAAGATCTTTATAATCTAATTTAGTACATTTTTCGAGACTTTGACTTGTAAGCTTCAGCCATTTTAAATCATGCAAGGATTTTCACATAAATTTCATTATCAAGTGAGCCATATAAGTATGTTGTAACTACATCCATCAGATGTACTTCAAGTTTTTCATGTACAATCAAACTGATGAGATATCGAAATGTTATTCCATCCATAACATGTGAATATGTTTCTTCATAATCGACACCAGGTCTTTGTGAGAATACTTGTGCAACAAAGCGTGCTCTATATCTTATGATTTCACCTTTCTCATTTTGTTTACGCATGAACACCCATTTAAAGTCAACTACTTTTACACCGTTAGGTGTTTGGACTACAGGTCCAAAAACATTACGTTTAATAAGTGAGTTCAATTCTTCTTGAATTGCCTTTTTCCATTTCGGCCAATCACTTCTTTTTCGATATTGTTGAATAGATTGAGGTTCAAAATCCTCACTATCTTGCATAATATTAAGTGCAACACTATATGCAAAACATCATCCACCTCTATTTCCGATTGATTTAAATTTATTCCATCACCAGTGGAAGTTATTAAATGTTTCTCACTCACTTGAGTCTCAGGTTCATTGATTTCTCTAGGATACTCAGGATTAATAAGATCTTGGTTCTCTTCAAGAGATTCTTTCATACTGTCATCTTGATTGTTTGTTATTTTCCTTTTTCTAGGATTTTGATATTTGGAACTCTATGGTCTATCACGCTTCAGGCGTACTTTAGGTTCACTAGCTATGACACTACTAGATGGTCCTGGTGAGATATTCATCCGAATTGGTACATTCTCTGCAGAGATATATGATTTAATAATCCTTTTTAAATCAGTAAATGCATCTGGCATTTGATTTGCTATATTTTGCAAATGAACGATCTTCTGGACCTCTTATTTATATATAGGGGCACGTGGATCTAAGTGAGATAATGATGGAACTTTATAGACAATTTCTCTATTTATTTCTTTATTCTCTCCCCCTAATTGTGGGAAATTTGTTTAATCAAATCGACAATCTGCAAATCAAGCAGTGAATAAACTCTCGTCAATGGCTCAAGGTAGCAAATAATAGAAGGTGACTCAAACCCAACATATATTCCTAACCTTTTTGGGATCCCATCTTAGTGCGTTGTGGTGGTGCTACTGGCACATATACATCACATCCAAAAATTCGTAGATGAGAATATTTGGTTCATGATCGAAAACTAATTGTGATGGAGAGAATTCATGATAGTGTGTCGGTCTGAGAAGAACAAGTGATGCTGCATGTACTATAGCATGACCCGAAGCTGTAGTAGGCACACTTGTTTTCATAAGTATTGGTCTTGCTATTAATTGCAATCGCTTAATAAATGACTATGTGAGGCCATTTTGAGTATGAACATAGCGATGTTCAACTTTTATCCCAACTGATAAACAATAATCTTCAAAAGCTTCGGATGAGAATTCATTAGCATTATCAAGGCGAATAACTTTGGATTATCAGGAAATTATGCCTTTAATCGAATTATTTATGCCAACAATTTCGCAAACGCCAGGGTGCGAGATGATAATAGGCACACATGAGACCATCTTGAAGATGCATCAATTAGGACCATAAAGTATCTAAACAATCCACAAGGTGGATGAATAGGTCCACAGATATCCCTATGAATACGTTCTAAAAATGTAGGGGATCCAATCCCAACCTTTGTTGGTGATGGTCTAGTGATTAATTTGCCTTGATAACTAGCAGTACAAGAAAATTCATCCCTTTTAACAATCTTCATATTCTTTAGTGAATGACCATTTGAATTTTCAATGATTCATCTCATCATTATTGATCCAGGATTACCCAAACGGTTATGCTAAAGCACAAAAGTATTTAAATCAACAAACTTTTGGTTTACGATAGAGTGTGCTTCAACTGTACCAATCTTTATACAGTACAAACCTGAAGATAAGTTGGAAACTTTTCTAAAACATGTTTCTGGCCAAAGACATTCTTTGTAATACAAAGATATTCATTATTCATTTCATTTATTGTCTCAATATGATATCCATTTCGGCAGATATCTTTTAAACTCAACAAATTTCTTCTGGACTTGGAAGAGAACAATGCATCATCAATAATAAGTTTTGTTCCCTTAGACAAATATATAGTGGCTCTTCTGGAGCCTTCAATTAAATTAGTATTACTAGAAATAGTAGAAACATTTGTCTTTCTCATCATCAAGTGTGAAAAATATTCCTGATCTTTGAATATGGCATGTGTTGTTCCGCTATCAATTATACAAATATCTTTAGAATTGATCTTTGATCCAAATAGAATTTGAGTGATATCCATGCATTCTTCAAAATAAAATAACATAGACAAAACAAACATTATATAATACATGCTTTATTATAAAAATAAAATTTAACCGGTACGTCATGTACATTACTACAACAATATGAAACATACTAACTATTACAAATGATATAATATAAAAATATTTAAGTTTCTTTGGCTACAGATCCATCACCAATCAGATGATCTACTTGTCCTTCAGGGATCTCAAAGAAATCTGCTACATCCAAATGCGTGAAGGCAATATGATCTTCAGACATAAAGCTGGCTTCAACAGCATTTTCATTCTTTTTCAGAGATGCTTGATATAGATCAACCAGGTACTTTGGCGTACGACTGGTACGTGACCGTTGTCCTTTTGCTCCACAACGGTAGCAACCATTCTTTGAATTTTTTGTTTGCACCGCTTCATGCTTTTTATCCTTCTTTTACAACTACTGGTAGGGAATGGATTTTGGTGCATAATGATCATCATGATAAGAGTTTCTTCCTTAACCACGATGATATGATCCTAACTATGAAAAGAAAAATAAATAGAAATCAAACAAGATAAAAGTAAGACCCACTTTGATTAGAAAAGATTAAAGAAGCAAATTAGGGATGATGCCTAATCACCGCCTTAATTTTCTAACAAAATGAACCCTATCTATTTTTTCCTCAATTAAAAATGATGTTCAATTGCAAATCAAGGAAGAGATGCTCAAACAACAAGCTTAGCCAATGTTTACTCACACAATTAATCATCAAAAGTCTAACCCTAGCAAATGATGCTAAGAGGGCTTAAATAATGGTTTCTAAAAATGGCATAACATTGCTTTAATTGCGCCTAAAGTGGGCTGAAACAAAAGTCATTAACTTGAAGTGGGCTTCTGATCATTGTCTGAGTGCTATCGCGACAGAACGGGCGCGATTGCAATGACCTAAGTCAGCAATGCTTCGCGAACACGCCAGAGGCCACGCGTCTGTAAAGGGGCTTTCTCAGCCTTTTTCGTCCACCTGCACGATCGCGTCTGCAAACTCGCGATCCCGCTGCTCAATGATTTGTCCTTGCGCGATCGCGTCTGTGGACTCGCGATTGCAGCGCTGAGATTATTTTGGAGTTGAGGCAGTAAGCTTGTAAACAAGCCCCGCAACCTCTAATATTTACCCCAGTAGTTCCAGCTTTGAGAATGCAGCTTGCAACTCTTGCAACTCCCTTGCTTGGCTTCTTGTGAACGGTTTACTTACAAGTTGGGTTGCATCATTCTCCCATTCTTTATAAGAATATGTCCACGAATTCATTTGATCATTGACTATGAAGGGGGACAAGTCGCACACATTAAAAGTGTTGTGTACTTGATAATCACTCGGTAAATCAACCTTGGATGCATTGTCATTGAGGCGTTCAAGAATTTGAAATGGGCCATCACCTCTTGGCATCAACTTGCTTGTTCTCTAGATGGGAAATCTATCTTTCCGAAAATGAACCCAAACCCAATCTCCTCGTTCAAAGATCATCTTCTTTCTCTCCTTGTTGGCTTTCTTGGCAACTTCTTGATTCTTCTTCTCAAGTTGCTTCCTCACTTGTTCATGAAGCTTCTTTATTTCTTGAGATCTTGTCTTGACATCTAAGCTTACAATCACATCTTAAGATAAAAGGGTGAGATCCAAGGGGGTTAGGGGTTAAAACCATACACAACTTCAAAATGAGTCATACAAGTAGAGGTATGTATGGTTCTATTGTATGCAAATACAATTAAAGGCAAATGATCTTCCCAAGAAGCAAGTTTCCTTTAACCAAATCCCTAATCATGGTTCCCAAGGTCCTATTGACAACCTCGGTTTGGCCATCGGTTTGGGGGTGGCAAGAATTAGAGAACACCAACTTAGTGTCAAGCCTTCCCCACAATTCTTTCCAGAAGTAGCTAAGGAATTTGGAATCCCTATCACTAACGATAGTTTTAGGAACCCCATGCAATTTAAGTTCATGCTCAACAAACAAGTTAGCAACATGAGATGCATCATCACTTTTATGACAAGGAATGAAATGTGCCATTTTGGAAAACTGATCAACTACCACAAAGATGCTATCTTTTCGTCTTTTGGTCCTAGGCAAGCCAAGCACAAAATCCATAGAGATGTCAAGCCAAGGACCTAAAGGAACGGAAAGGGGTGAGTACAAACCATGTGGAAGGAGTTTCGATTTAGCTTGCCTACACTCTAAACTTTGGCCACACACCCTCACAACATCCACCTTCATCCTAGGCCAATAAAATTGCTCCTTAAGGATCTCATGGTCTTTCCCACTCTAAAATGTCCCATTAAACCTCCATTATGCGTATCCCTTACAAACAACTCCCTCCAAGAAGAGTTAGGCACACAGAACTCTCCATTTCTATACAAGAATCCCTCAAACTTGTGGAACCTCCTTTTCTCCACATCATCACTTGATTCCTCATTTCCATACAATCTAGTGACCCTTCTTCCCCTTTCCTCCAACTCACAATTAGCATAAAGCTCCCCAAAATCTGGATCATTGGCATACATCTCCTTCATGCTTTCAAAACCCATGAGCTTGGACCCAAAAGTATTCAACATCACTTGTCTTCTTGATTGAAGCACAAACTACCTTTATAAGGCATCCGCCACCACATTTTCTTTTCTCTATGGATGACATAAAGAAAGGTTTCAAGGAATTCCACCCATTTGGCATGTCTCACATTCAACTTCTTCTTGGGATTTGAGGTATTTCAAAATTTGGTGGTCGATTCTAATGACAAATTCTTTTAACCAAAGATAATGTTGCCAATGAGCCAAAACCCTCACCAAGGCATATAATTCTTTTTCATAAGTGGAGTATTTAGTGGTTGCCCTCTTAAGCTTCTCACTAAAATAGGTAATGAGTTTTTGATCTTGCATTAACACGGCTCCAATTCCTACTCCACTCGCATCACACTCAACTTTAAAAGTTTTATCAAAATTGGGTAATTGAAGAAGAGGTGTAGAGCTAAGCACTTCTTTAAATTTGGAAAAAACATCTTCTTGCTCTTTTCCCCACACAAATGCCTTATCCTTCCTTATTACTTCGGTCGACGGTGCGGCTATAGTACTAAATATCCTCACAAACATCCTATAAAAGCTAGCCAACCCATGAAAACTTCTCACATCACCAATGCTTTTAGGAGTGGGTCAATCCCTATTGGCCTCCACTTTAGCCCCATCAACTTCCACATTATTTGCACTCACCACAAAACCAAGAAACACAACTTTATCAACACAAAAAGAGCACTTTTTAAAATTAGCCAATAATTGCTCCTTTCTTAAAACATCAAACACTTGCTTCAAATGATTAGCATGCTCATCAATGGATTTGCTATATATAAGAATGTCATCAAAGTACACTACAATAAATTTTCTAATGAAAGTTTTAAGTACATAGTTCGTCAACCTCATGAAGGTTGAAGAAGCATTGGACAAGCCACTCATAAAGACAAAAGCTAGTCTTAAAGGCCGTCTTCCACTCATCACCCGGTTTCATCCAGATTTGGTGGTAGCCACTCCTTAAGTCAATTTTAGAAAACATACAAGAACCACACAACTCATCAAACATATCATCTAACCTAGGGATAGGATGACGATACTTTACCGTTATCTTGTTGATGACTCTACAATCCATATGCATGCGCCAAGTCCCATCTTTCTTTGGTACTAGAATGACCGGGACCACATATTGGCTCAAGCTTTCTTGCAGAAGTCCTCTTTCAAGAAACTCCTCCACTTGCCTTTCGAGCTCTTTAATGGCCTCCAGGTTGCTTCTATAGGTGGCCTTGTTGGGAAATTGTGAATTCGGAACAAGGTCAATTTGATGCTCACTGCCTCTTAGTGGTGGCAATCCACTACACAACTCCTCGGGGAAAATGTCTTCATAACCTTGCAAAAGAGAAGAAATAGAACTAGACAAAGAAGTGGTTACTTCATTAGTAAGCAAAACATGGTCATTTTGTAGGAGGAGGATCATAGACATCCCCTCTTTCAAATCATTCAAGGACTCATTTTTTAACAAGAACATACTCACTCCCTCTTTTGTTTCCTCACTCTTTTGTATAACAACTGATCACGCCCAACTACGCCATATAAAAGGGACTAAGCGGTCGCAACAAATATAGCTTGGTACTTAAAGTCCCGAGGTCGAATCCCACAAGGAACACTCGAAATCTAGTTGTTATTCTAACTAATTTATCTAACCAATTAACTCCCAAGGTTTGTATTACAATGGTGGTTTCAATGTAACAACTAATTAACACTAAAGTAAGTAGCAAAATATTAACAAATAATTAATCAAAGATTTAAAAGCCTAGGATTAATCTACCCAACTCCTACCTACGTGTTAGAATAATTCTTTTAACAATTCAACTTGATTTTCTTCCTATTGAACACTTGCTCCAATTATACAACTATTCACTCCCATGTAATAGTAGTAACTTTTACTAACCAATTTTTCAATTAATTAATGAAGATACATAGGACTACAAGTTTAGTTCACAATTAGGGTCAATGGTCACAAATCACCTTGTTGACAACCTAAGTAATACCTTAGTTTTAGGTTGAAATAGTGCTAAGTGTTTAACCAAAACCTATGAATCTATCCCTAGACATACAAGAATAATGGGAACAATGGGCCCTTCCAATCAATAGCAATCCAAACATAAACACTTAGATTGGAAGAATTCACAAGTTTCATCCATCAAAACAAATATTCATAGCACATAAGTATTGGAGTGGTTCAATCAACCCTAGAATGGGTGAATTAGCTACTCATATTCATGATAATCATGTCAAGGTAATTCATGAATAATTAAATTACAAAAAGTAAGGAAGAATTTAGGAAAAACTCTGTTCTTGAAGTCTCCAAAGCTCTAGCCTCCTTTTTGCTTCTTTTCCAGTGTAAAATTCATAATGGAGGCAAAAGAAGCTTTTATACCCTGTAGGAAATTAAGCAAAAGTACCAAAAAGCCCTTATTTTTTTGCCCCACAGCTTTGTGCTTCTGCCACGCGGATTAAATTTCTTCAGCCAATTCAGATCGCGTGATGCTCGCGTATTTGGCCTAAATGCGCTGAAAATTTTTCTCCACTTTTAAGCAAAGACTCTATTTCTTCCCATGTCACTCACGTGGCACACGAATCGCTTGAAATATTTAATATCTTCACTTTTAACTCCAAAACTTGCACTTCCTTGCTCAATTCACCATGTTCAATTCCTACAATATAAAATACACCAAATAAGAGCAATTTCGTTCAAAATACCAACAAATATCACAAGTCGAAGCATGAACACGAGGCAAAAGTATAAAAATTATTGTAATATCTAACCTCGTATCAACACCCCACACTTAAATCTTTGCTCGTCCTCAAGCAATTTATACTTAGAACTCAAGACGCACTTACAGACACTTAACAAGTTGTATATGCACTAATCATATCTTATTCACACAAAATCCATGCCAAGAATATTTAAAAATAATTAAGTGCACCAAATCAACCTTCCAATCTCACATCAACTCCAGACTCACTCAATAAGTCATGCAAGTACTCGCTCTATTCAAGAGACTAATAAAAGAGCTCGCTTCTTGTAAACTATGTGCTCTCACAATCAAATAAAAAAATTAGAGAAGGAATTCACTCAAGAGAATGATCATGAACAAAAAGTTCACACATAGATGAAGCACTCACTCTCAGAAAAAAACTCAAATGCAACACAAGACATACTGTTAGCTTGGATAAGCTTGGAGTTTTGACTGATGACTGAGGAACGGATTCAAAGGACCTGTTCCTTTGAATCACTGCAGCAGAATAGATAATTCATGCAAAATCGTTTAATTAAGATATTATTATTTATCCTAGAACTGACGTATATCTTGATAATTATGCAGGTCTAAATGGATATGAAAAGATTGCATAAACTAAAGGTTGAGGATAGGAGATCCGGATTCTCAAGAGAAGAATCCAATTAGGACTCAAAGTCAAGGGAGCTTTGGAGTTCTAATTGCTCAAGACTTCTTGGCTGCTGGAGCTATAAAACGTGGAGCATATCAGCCATAGAAGTATACACAAAATACAGAGAGCATCGAGCAAAAGCTGAGAAGAGTTATTAGCTTATTTGTGTAATCAGTTAGCTACAGTAGAACTAAGTTAGAACCTGTTCCTTAGATTGAGTCTTGTAAAAGTTCAAGTCTTAGTTCAATTGTAGTAAGCAAAAATCGAGTTGTAAACTTTCTGGTTCAAGTCGTGGACTTGACACAACTTCACTGATCATGAGAAAGATCACTAAAGGATTAGAGTTAGTCCTAGGTTAGTAAGAGTGAGTCTTGTAACCAAGTGGGTCTTTTTACATAGTGAAGTTGAAATCCTACTTGAGAAGTAGGTCGTGGTTTTTTGATCCCGAGTCAAGGAGTTTTTCCACGCTAATATCTGGTGTTCAATTACTTACAGTTTTAATTCCGCATATCGTAGAGTAAAGGAACACATTTTAAGGAACTGGTCCTTAAAACAGTAAAGTGGTGTAATCGTGGGAAATAACAATTGGTATCAGAGCGGATTATCCTTGAAAAGGCTTACACCTAGGATTAGATGAGTACATCACGAGAGAACAGTGAGGGCCAGTCAATGGTTAGAGCACCTTGTTTCAATGGGAAATACTATTCATGGTTGAAAGAGAGGATGCGTGATCACCTTCAAGCAGAAGACTATGAATTGTGGGATATAGTAACTGAAGGTCCTATGATCCCAATGAAGAAGGATATTGAGGGAAAAGATGTTCCCAAAACCAGGAAGGAATGCAATACTGAAGACATAAAGCAATGGGAAAAGAATGCAAAGGCAAGGAAGTGGCTGGTTGGTGGACTTAGTCCTGACGAATGCACTAGAATCAGAGGGTATGCCACTGCAAAGAAGATTTGGGATGCTCTACAAGTTGCACACGAAGGAACAAGTCAGGTAAAAAGGTCCAGAGGTACACTTCTTTATGCTGAATATGAAAGATTTAAATGAAAGAAGAAGAGTCAATCTCTGAAATGTATACTAGATTTAATGCCATTGCTTCTGAACTTATCTATTTGGGAAGGGTTTTAACTGTGGAAGATAGAGTAGAAAAGATTTTAACTAGGGTTCTTCCAGATTCTTGGGAGATCAAAGCTTGTGCTATCATAGAAAGCAAAGATTTAACCACTCTATCCTTAGATGAGCTTATAGGCAATTTAAAGACTTATGAACTGAGGAAAAAGGTTAAAAACATCGGAGCACCAGTTAAAACTGAACCTAACCTAGCCTTGACTGCTGGTGATAAAATCATTGATGATAAGGAACTGGTCCTTATCGCTAAAAGTGTTCAGAAATATTTGATTAAGAAAAGGGCAATTAGTGGACAGGGTAGGTCTACTAACATGAAACAGGCTGGAGAATGTCACAAATGTGGAAGCTCGGAGCACTACATCAGCAAATGTCCAATTATGGAAGGAGAATGGAGGAAGAGATTCATTGATGAAAGGAAGAAGGCTAGGGAACATGTCCATAAGAAAAGTGGAAATCCCAAAGCAATGGTTGTAGGATGGCAAGACAGTGAA
Organism: Petunia x hybrida; assembly: GCA_037355625.1. Taxonomy (NCBI): domain Eukaryota; kingdom Viridiplantae; phylum Streptophyta; class Magnoliopsida; order Solanales; family Solanaceae; genus Petunia; species Petunia x hybrida. The sequence continues at coordinate 4,547,473 of JBBBVM010000018.1, read as the reverse complement.
GACGAAATAACTGATGATGATCTGGATGAGGATCTTGCGCTAATGGCACTTGGAGATTCAGAAAATGAAGAAGATGCTGAGGTATTTGTTTCTAAACTCAAAGATGATGTAAAAAGCATGCCTAGAGAAAAATTGGTTAAAGTATTCCATATTGTGCTAAATGAATTTAAATCTTTAAGGGATAGCAATCATCAAATGCATGATAAAATTGATTGTTTAGAAACAGAATGCAAAGAAGAAATAGTTAAAAATGATTTTCTGGAAAGGAAGATTAGCATGCTTGAGGAACAGGTCCTCACACTTGAAACAACTGCTCAGGAATTAGAAAATGTTAAAACAGTTGTAAAAGGTAAAGGTATTGCTAATTCTCATCAGATCATTGCTGAAGAGAAACTGAAAGTCACAGTTGATGAACTGTGTAAAAAGGATGAAAAGATAAGATCTTTAGAAGAAGACTTGGTTAAAACAAAAATGGAACTAAGAAAAACTGTAGAATGGAACAAGTCTTCTGAAGCACTAGAATGGTTACAAGAAAATCATAGTAGTAACAGGAAAGGTATTGGATTCATGAAAGCTCAAAGTTCATCCAAATGGAATCCAAAGAGTAAGTACTTATCATTTCCTGAAAACTGGCTACGCACTCATTGTGGGAACACTGGTCACCGGAAAGAAAATTGCCAATCTTTAAAAAGGGCTGCCCAGAGGAACAGGTCCTATAAACCTGTTCAAAATCCTGTGAAACAGAAGAATAGGTCCTATAAACCTGTTCAAAATTCTGTAAAAAGGGAAAATGTTCACACAAAGAAACCATTACCATTCTGGGCTAGGAGAGATCTGATTCATCCTTTTTCAAAAGGAAAGGAACCCAAATTAGTTTCTAGTTTGGGTTCTTAAAATTAACCCCTAGTTTTCTTTTGCAGGCTAGAGTGAAGGAGATAAACCACAAATGGTACATGGACAGTGGTTGCTCAAGGCACATGACAGGGCATAAGGAACTGTTCCTTTCACTCTCAGCCTTCCAAGGAGGAAGTGTTTCCTTCGGTAATGGTAAGAAAGGGAAAATTATTGGAATTGGAAAGGTAGGTAGGTCTGATTCACACTGTATAGATAATGTATTTTTAGTAGATGGGCTGAAGCATTGCTTATTGAGCATATCTCAATTGTGTGACAAAGGTAATAATGTTAATTTCTCATCTACTGGATGCACTGTGACTAACCAAACTTCTGGAGAGATTATTTTGCAGGGAAACAGGCATGGAAACATCTACAAAGTAGACTTGTTGACATTATCTGATGGAAGCCTGAGCTGCTTAAGTGTGGTGCAAAATGATCCCCTCCTATGGCACAAAAGACTAGGACATGCTAGTCTTTCACAATTGAACAAACTTGTGTCCAAGGACTTGGTGATAGGTCTTCCTAACATCAAGTTTAATGATGAAAGAGTATGTGAAGCATGTGCCAGGGGGAAGCAGGTAAAATCCTCCTTCAAACCGAAGAAACAGGTAAGTACCACTAAACCTTTGGAACTGGTCCATATGAATTTATGTGGTCCAATGAGAACAATGAGTCGTGGAGGTAAGAAGTATGTTATGGTATTGGTGGATGATTACTCCAGATTTACATGGACTATATTTCTTGCATCTAAAGAAGAAGCATTTAATGCATTTTCAATTTTTGCCAAGAAAGCTCAAAGAACTCTAGATAATCATATTGTTGCCATTAGGTCAGATCATGGAACTGAATTTGAAAATCATATGTTTTTCAATTTTTGTAATGAAAATGGCATTAATCATATTTTTTCTTCACCTAGAACTCCACAACAAAATGGTGTAGTGGAAAGGAAAAATAGGACTCTAGAAGAAATGGCAAGGACTATGTTAATATCTAGAAATCTTCCACAGAACTTTTGGGCTGAGGCTATTAATACTGCATGCTACATAATAAATAGATGTATGACAAGGCCTTTAATAGAAAAGACCCCATATGAATTGCTTAAAGGAAGAAAACCAAATATTTCTCATCTTGGGGCTTTTGGTTGCAAATGTTTCATACACAACAATGGGAAAGATGCCTTAGGAAAATTTGATCCTAGAAGTGATGAGGGAATATTTGTTGGTTATTCTTTAAATAGTAAATCTTATAGGGTGTTTAACAAGAAAACATTGAAAATTGAAGAAAGCATGCATGTTAAATTTGATGAAACTGACAGTCTCACTCAAGAACAGGTACAGGAGGATGAAGAAATTGGAATGCTGAAAGAGTTTGAACTTAATCCACAAATGCAGATTCTGGATATGAGAAGTGAACTGCAAGGAACTGTTCTTCAGGACAGAACTGAGAAGAGTAGCACTAAAACAGGGGGAACAAATGTTGGTTCCACCTCACAAACTGGAAACCCTACTCTATCAGGAACTGTTCCTCAACAGAGGACTTCTTACAATGAATTGACACCGAAGCCTTTCAAGTATCAAGGATCACATCCTGTGGATCAAATAATCTCAGATAAGACTGCCGGAGTTCAAACTAGATCAGCAATCAAGAATCACAATCTGTGTGCCTTTAGTGCTTTCCTATCTGTTGTTGAACCTAAAATATGAAAGAAGCACTGAAGGATGCAGATTGGATTAATGCTATGCAGGAGGAATTGAACCAATTCCAAAGAAGTCAAGTTTGGCATCTGGAACCCAAGCCAAGGAACAGGTCCATAATTGGAACAAAATGGGTTTTCAGAAACAAACTTGATGAGGATGGCATAGTAACGAGAAATAAGGCCAGGCTAGTCGTTCAGGGATATAGTCAAGAGGAGGGCATCGACTATGATGAGACTTTTTCTCCAATTGCAAGACTGGAAGCAATAAGACTTCTTATAGCCTTTGCTACATACATGGAATTTACTCTACATCAAATGGATGTTAAGAGTGCATTTCTGAATGGTTACTTGAAAGAAGAAGTGTATGTCAAGCAACCTCCAGGTTTTGAAAGTGAACAGTTCCCTGAACATGTGTACAAGTCGGACAAGGCCTTGTATGAGCTCAAGCAGGCACCAAGAGCATGGTATGAAAGACTATCAAAATTTTTGCTCCAGCATGGATACAAGAGAGGTAAAATTGATAGTACATTGTTTTTAAAAGAAAAAGGTAAACATCTCTTAATTTTTAAAATTTATATAGATGATATAATCTTTGGTGCTACTTGTGAAAATTTAAGTAAGGAATTTGCAAACTTGATGGGGAGTGAGTTTGAGATGAGTATGATGGGTGAACTCAATTTCTTTTTGGGTTTACAAATTAAGCAAACCTCAAATGGAACTATGATCCATCAACAAAAGTAGGTTAAGGAATTACTTAAAAGATTTGATATGGATAATGCTAAGGAAATTGACACACCTATTGCCACTGCCACAAAATTGGATCTTGATGAACATGGAATATCAGTTGATCAAAAATTGTATAGGGGTATGATAGGTTCTCTACTTTATCTAACTGCTAGTAGACCTGATATTGTGTTCAGTGTTGGTTTGTGTGCTAGGTTTCAATCAGATCCTAAGGAATCTCATTTGAAAGCTGTTAAAAGAATATTGAGGTATCTGAAAGGAACAGGTCCCTTGGGACTTTGGTATCCCAAAGGTGGTAGTTTTAATCTTGTTGGATATACTGATGCTGACTATGCAGGTTTCCTTATTGATAGAAAAAGTACCTCAGGTATGGCACATTTTCTTGGTGAGTGTTTGGTTTCTTGGGGAACCAAAAAATAAAATTCAGTGATACTTTCCACTGCTGAGGCTGAATATGTGGCAGCTGCTTCATGTTGCTCACAATTGTTATGGATCAAACAACAATTACAGGATTTTAGTGTTGATGTAGGAACTGTTCCTATTTATTGTGATAACACTAGTGCTATTAATATGACAAAGAATCCAGTGCATCACAAAAGAACTAAACACATTGACATAAGACATCATTTTCTAAGAGACAATTATGAAAAAGGTTTGATCACCATAGCATTTTGTCCCACTGAAAAGCAAATAGCTGACATTTTTACAAAAGCTCTAGGTAGAGATGATTTTGAAAGAAATAGATTGGAATTAGGGATGATTAAATTCACATAAAATCATCAATGCTTTACTTCATAATTGGCTAGAAAATTGCTCTTAAAATGAATTCTATTCAAGTCATTATGAATAATTCAGTCCAGTTTAATACTTAAATGTATACTTTTATGCCATATATCTTATTTAGAGTTGCTAAAATAGAATGATGTTACCCTTATGCTCTTAGAATTTCAGATGATCAAAATGTTGCAAATTGGAAGGACACTGAATTTTTGTGTTAAACTCAGGTATGTACTCGTTATTATTCAGTTAATTTAGAAGTATAAAGGCTATAGGTAACTTGTGATTAGGATAAATCCCACTAAGTTTCCTACCCATATCCAAATTGCAAAAGAGTCCCATCGGAGGAACAGTTCCCACTCTGAAAAGGTAATCTGGCAGCCTAACGGCTCTTTTTCTCCGGGAGACTCCCAAGAGTCTTTAACCGTTGCATGTTGTGTTGAGGTAAGTTGATCGTTTTTTACTCTAACTCCACTACCTAAATCACTCTATAAATATACTTCTTCTCCCCCATTAATCTTTTACCTTGTTCATCAACTAAAATTATCATAATTTCAGAAAGAATAGTCAATTATTTGTTAATTCGAATTGCAAGAATGTCTCTTTCTTCTGATAATTCTTCAACTGCACCTATTGCTGAACAACCACAAAATCTCAATCCTCCTTTACCCATGGAAACCACTGACCTAAACACTGAAATTCCTGCACCAATCCCAGAAATACCTGAACCTGAAATTCAGGGGGAAGGACCAGTTCCCACGGCTGGATCAATTGCTGAGCAGGTTGAGGATTTATCACGTGCTATGGTGTTGTATCAGTATCAGGTAAACTTCACCTACCCTTTGAATGTTGTGATAGACGACGAAGAAAAGGGTGAGGGGTCTGAGGCTGCTCTTGAGGGGGAACCTATTAAGAGGTTGGAAGCACCCATGCATGGGTCATCGGGGTCTCCAGAGGCTGCTTTTAGAGCACCCATGGAGAATGTGATAGATGTTGAGGAGGCTATAAGTGATAGTGACAGGCCCCTGGTAGATTTGATCAACATTAGGAGTCTGAGAAGAAAATTGGCTAGAAAGGGACCCATTGATGACCATGTGACTGCTGAAATTGCTGCTAAGTTGAAGAAAATAGGTGATAGTTACAAGCCTGGAAATAAGAAGAAAGTTGAAAGTTCCTCTAAGGCAAAAGGACCTATTCCTTCTGCCTCAACCCCTGCTTCTGGGGTTAGGAGGACAAGAAGTGCTGCTAAAGCTGCTGATGAACAACTAGCTGCTGCCTTGGAAAGGAGCAGAACAGGGAAAGGAAAACAGGTGGTTGAAGAGGAAGAAATGGATGATATTGATCTTGCTGATTTTTCTGAGGATGATGAGATGGTAGATGCTGAGGAGGTTGTGCCTCAGTCCAAGAAAAGAAAAGTTGCTGAGAGAAGGGTAACAAGAAGTTCGGTTAAAGCAGCAGAGAAGTCTGCTAGGAGGACCAGGTCCTCTAAGAGAGTTGTTGTTTCTGAAAGCTCTACTAGTGACAGTGATGAGTCCTTTGCTGGAGAAGAGAGTGATAGTGAAGCTGAAGGTGATGAGTCTGTGCACTGTATTCATGATGACATGCTAACCAGGAAGGTGTTGAAAGGTCGGGTAATGTCTGATGTGCAAGAAGAAGGAATGTTATGGCTGTTGCAAAAATTGCATGCACAGGGTTGGAGGGACATGGTCCTTAAGATCTCTGGTAGGTGTGCAAAGGGGATGGTGCAAGAGTTCTACAAGAACTGCTCCATTAAAGAAGATAGAATTACTACCCCTGTCAATGATAATGTGATCATGTTTGATACAAGGGAACTTGGGGAGCTGTTGGGGATTCCGTTTACTGGGTATGACAGCTATGTCAAGAAGGTTTGGCCTGACTTGACAAACTTGCCTACTGATATGGAGATCACTAGGAAGTTTGCTGAGAATGAAGGGGAAGAGAAACCCAGGTCTGTGCAGAAGAGTGAGATGCACCCACAACACCAAGTATTATTTCAGTTTGTGAACAAAATTGTGCTGCCAAGACAGGAGAAAAGAGGAGTTGCCAGTTTCATGGACCTGGTCCTTATGGAACTGTTGGACACTGAAAAGCAGATCAACTGGCCCAGCTTTATGATCCACCTGATAAAAAGGGTGATTGCTGGGAAGAGAAAGCACTCCTTGCCATTTGGTTTCATCCTGACTGATGTGTTTGCAAAGTTGAAGATTCCCTTGGAAGGGGTGGTGAAGGCTACAAAGAAGGAAAAATTTGGTTGTGCCACATTGATAGCTGTGATTTTCCAGTTCAGGCTGATCCTCCACAGGCTGGTGTTGGGAGGCAGCCATTGAACAACAAAGTGAGGGCACTTAGGCAACAGGTTGCTATTCAGGCTGCTGAGATAGCAAGGTTGGAAGAGGAGAAGAATTACTGGAAGGCAGAGGCCTCAAAGGCAAAGGAGACCAATGAGGGAAGGCTCAAGCAGATGTTTGAGTTGCTTAACAAGTCTCAGGGACGTGGTCCTTCCACATCCTGACCACCTTAGCCTTAGCCTTTAGCCATCTTTTGTCTAGTGGGATCTAGCCTAGCCTAGTGCCTTAGCCTTTTTTCTTCTTTAGTTTTTGGATAATTCTGTAGTATGTGCTTGTATCCCCTGGTTTCAATATTTGATTAAATGAATTGTCTTTGATGGCTAATATCATTGTTTTGCAGTTGCTTTAATTTGATTTATGTTTGCATTTTGAGTTGCCTCAATGGCCATGTGCTGATTAGTTCTAACACTTGAGTTATATTTTTTATGCAACCTTTTCAATGATGCCAAAAGGGGGAAGAGTAAGTCTGATTTTGCATGATTTTATACCTAATAAAAAATCTGTTCCTTAATGATAAACTCTTTACTGATTGATTGTTTTTTGAGCTTAAGTTGTGCTTCAGGACATTAAGGTTATGCAGCTATGCGTATGAGTTTGTCATCATCAAAAAGGGGGAAATTGTTAGCTTGGATAAGCTTGGAGTTTTGATTTATGACTGAGGAACGGATTCAAAGGACCTGTTCCTTTGAATCACTGCAGCAGAATAGATAATTCATGCAAAATCGTTTAATTGAGATATTATTATTTATCCTAGAACTGACGTATATCTTGATAATTATGCAGGTCTAAATGGATATGAAAAGATTGCATAAACTAAAGGTTGAGGATAGGAGATCCGGATTCTCAAGAGAAGAATCCAATTAGGACTCAAAGTCAAGGGAGCTTTGGAGTTCTAATTGCTCAAGACTTCTTGGCTGCTGGAGCTATAAAATGTGGAGCATATCAGCCATAGAAGTATACACAAATATAGAGAGCATCGAGCAAAAGCTGAGAAGAGTTATTAGCTTATTTGTGTAATCAGTTAGCTACCGTAGAACTAAGTTAGAACCTGTTCGTTAGATTGAGTCTTGTAAAAGTTCAAGTCTTAGTTCAATTGTAGTAAGCAAAAATCGAATTGTAAACTTTCTGGTTCAAGTCATGGACTTGACACAACTTCACTGATCGTGAGAAAGATCACTAAAGAATTAGAGTTAGTCCTAGGTTAGTAAGAGTGAGTCTTGTAACCAAGTGGGTCTTTTTACATAGTGAAGTTGAAATCCTACTTGAGAAGTAGGTCGTGGTTTTTTGATCTCGAGTCAAGGTGTTTTTCCACGCTAATATCTGGTGTTCAATTACTTACAGTTTTAATTCCGCATATCGTAGAGTAAAGGAACACATTTTAAGGAACTGGTCCTTAAAACAGTAAAGTGGTGTAATCGTGGGAAATAACACATACTATAAGCTTGCCCTTAGTGTAGAACTCGACTAATGTCCATCTTCTCGGCTAAGATCAATTAGGACTTTTTTAGGTTGTAATGTAGGCAATGGACGGGTAGGATATATTTGGGTAATAGTGACTAACCATCCCAAGCAATTTAATACACCACAATTATTTCAAATATTTTTCCTCCCAACCAATCTTTCTTTAACCAGCACAGAATCAACTTTCACCAACTTTTTTCTTTAAGCAAAGGTAGGAGCTAACGATAGGGACTACTTTTTATTTTCTTCCATCTTTCAAATATATTTTTTTCTCAATACATTCTTCAATTATTACACAATACTCTAAGCTTTCTCTTTTTTTTCTTAGTAAATCCCTCCAATAGCATCCTCCTATGCACCTTTTGTCTTTCTCCAACAAACATAATTTTCCCACTTCATTAACTAGCCTTTTAGGCTCATAACACCACAAGTAAAACTCACAGATATTTAGCACAAGAAATAGGAATGGCCATCAAAGAAAAGACTATAGGCTCAAAAGGGTTAGCTAAGGTCAAATTTCACTGGTAAACATATAACTCTGAGGCTTCAAATAAATTGGCTATGAAAGGAAAGCCTATATCACTTCCTAGCCGAGCAAACTTCTCATTTCGCTTTGCACACACACCAGACAAGTTCTAGATATCAAGCATTAAACATGGAAAAAACAAAATTCTCACTCACACATGGCACATAACCTACTCAAAACGGCTCAATTCCCGCTCTCAAACAAAGCAAACTCTCAAGCAAATCTAGAGTCAACATCATGATCATAGGCTTCAAACAATGCACCCAACGTTTCTCAAGGCAAGTGGATCATGGTAGAATATATGCATGAAGTTCACATATCCCAAATTAAGTATCTATATAAAACTAGTCAAATCATGGAGCCAAGACTCACCCATCCAATTACTACACTCTAATCCTACAAAAAAAAATCTTCCTATTCCCGGTTCAAACTACTTCCTTTGGAAAAGAACCGATGCACAAAGAAAAACCAAAAGGGATTATTAGCACAAATAGAAAGACTCCCACCGCACACTTAAAATCAAGCATTGCTCTCAATGCATTAAAAATAAAAAATTAAGGGTGATAGAGAAATTTCCCGAGGCTCTAAGCCCGAAGAACATCCATGTGAGCTTCTTTAGGGTACGAGGTACTCAGACTTCCCTCATAGTAGGACTTCATCTTCAAGCATGATGGGATTGCAGACATCCCACACTTAGACTCCAAACCAGTTGAAACCTGCAAAAATAAAGAAACTCACCAAGTAATATCCTTCAAAAGATAATACTTTTTTTTGAAAAAAAAAAATGTATCTTTTTTTTTTACTTGTTTACAATTGCAATCACGGGTTGCTTCCCGAGAAGCGCCTTATTTAATGTCGTGGCATGACATAATCAGCTCAACCCATGGCTCATCCAAGCTCGCATGTATGCATACATGAACAATTCACATCATCACAATGTCCCTTCAGCATTTTGCCAATATCAACAGCTATTTCTTCATCATACAACTTCAATGTCATCTTCCCCTTACCAACATCAATAACTGCTCTACCAGTAGCCAGGAATGGACGGCCTAAGATAATTGGAACATTTTTATCAATGGGGCAGTCAAGAACCACAAAATCTACTGGAAACATGAAACTACCCACATGCACAAGTACATCTTCAACTATTCCAACAGGGTGTTTTTGTCTTCTATTTGCCAGCTAGATTTGCATTAAAGTCTCTCTCATGCCAGTCAAACCCAACTTATTATATACTTCCAGCGGCACTAGAATCACATAAGGCCTTACTAATTATGAGATCACCAATAGAGTACGGTACTGTAAAACTACCAGGATCTTGCTTTTTTTTTTTTTTAGCTGCAGGCTTTGTAATGACAACACTACACACCTTATTCAACTGGACCATCTCTACCTCATTAAAGTTAACTTTCTTAGATAGAAGATCTTTTAACAATTTTTCATATCCTGGAACCTCTCGCATAACCTCCATGAAAGGCATAGTAAGCTTTAATTGTTTCAACAAATCAAAAATCTTATTAAACTTCAAACCTTTTTGTTGCTTTGCCAATCTTTGAGGAAAAAAAGGTGATGGAGTTTTTGCCTTGGAGTTCTGCTCCCTTGACACTTTACCTTGTTTAACTACCCTCTCGGCTTCTATATCAGGTTCTTTGGCAATTATCTTCTCAGTACCAGGGATAAGTTTTGGAGTAGTCTTTTTCTCAGTGTGATCATTGTCAGCTAGTTTGGCAGAGTCATCAATAAGCTCAATGTTTTGCATAGTGGGTGGTGCACTTTTAGCTAATTCTTGCTCCTTGTCCAAGTCCCAACCATTCCTTAAAGTGACTGCCATCAATTGATAAGGATTTGGATCCTTAGGATTCACCACAGTGTCGCTCGACAAAGCACCTTGAGGTCTATTATATAGAGCTAGGGACAGTTGTCCCAACATAGTCTCTATTCCCTTAATGGCAGTGTCATAGGATGTTACTTGATCTTGCAACTTCTCGTGTATTCCCATCATAGACTGCACCATGCTCTTAATATCAGCTATGTCATTAGCTTGCTGTGTAGGTAATACCATTTGCTGCTGATTATTCTAAGCTGCTTGTCTCTAGTAAGGAACTGGCTGACCTTGCTGTTTGGCAGTGTTGTGTGGAGCTGGCTGTTGTGCCTGCCTAACTGGACCTTGCTGATTGTATTGCTGCCTCTGCCCACAATTCAGAAAATTCACATCTTCAGTATAACCTAATAAATCAGAGTCAGCAAAATTACCAGGATCGGGTGTGTCCACTTGGTTAACGGGTTTCAGCATCCTCTCGTTTAGTTGTTTCGACAATATCAAGTGTAGTATGCAACTTTGAAATCTGTTCTTCCATTGCAGAAGTATTACCAATAGCTAAAGCCTCCATACCTAGGCCAGTATATGCATCTCTTCTAAGCAAGCCTAAGTTTTGAGCCATCACATCAAGCAGGGACTTCGCTTCAGCAAATATTTTACTAAAAAACGCTCCTTCAGCTACTGCATCTAAAGTACCCTTAATTTGATCTCACATGCCCATGTAGATCCTTTGCCCCAACATTTGATCAGGAATGCCATGATGAGGACACTTTCTCAAATAACCTTTAAATCTTTCCCAAGCTTCTGGCGAAGTCTCTAGCGGGTTCTGCCTGAACATAAGTATCTCATCAACTAGTCTGGCAGTCTTATTGGGTGGAAAGAACTTCTTCATGAACTTTATCACCAAGTCATCCCACGACGTAATAGAATTAACTGGAAATGAGTCCAACCAATCACTGGCATCTTCCGTTAGCGAAAATGGGAACATCAATTTCACAACCTCTGCTGGCACTCGCGCCTGTTTTTGAGTTTCACAAACCCTTACGAACTTTTTCAAATGCTTTTGAGGAACATCAGTAGTTCTACCTGCAAATAAACCAGCATTAGCAAGCAAAATCACCATCGTCTGGGTGATGCAAAAATTTTCTACCTCGAATGTTGGGAGCTGAATAGCAGACGTCAAATTCTCAGCCACAGGCTGCGGGAAAACATTAAGAGCCAAATCTTTGAGCAATCCTAAATTCTTCGGGATCTGGACTTTCAATTTTAAACACCAAAGAAACGAGATCAAGGTGACAAAAGTGAAGTTAATAGAAAAATAAAATAGATATCTTAACAACTAAATAAATACACCGTGTTTCCCGACAACAGCGCCAAAATTTGATCACGCCCAACTACGCCCTATATGAAACGACTTCGGTCAGTCGTTTCGGAAGTTAGGACTCCGATTGGTGTGCCGATAATTTTAAAATATTCGTAAGGTCCATTAGGACCTGTCTGTAAAATTTGAGCTAAATCAGACCTCGTTTGGTAGGCATCGGAAGAAGGTTTCAGTTTTTATTCTCAATAAATATTAAAAAGAGATTTTTGAGCTCGGTTTGGGCGAATGAGCTCCGATTCAAAATCCGAAAGCGCCGTTAGATTCGTATGATTATTTGTGACTTTTGTGATTTTTCGAAAGTGAATTTCGATGTTGGTCGGCTAGTTTCCGCAAAAATGCCGAAAGTTAAATAATTTGACCTTTTTCCTTTAAATTCGCATCTTGAGTTTCGGGAGTCCGATTTGAGATCCGTCTTCGCGAGTATGTTACATATATTTTGTATAGCTTACTTGAAAAATTTGGGATCATTTCGACTTCTCTAGGGTTCCATTTCAATTTTAATCGTCGTAGCGAATTTATTATTAAAAAAAAAATTCAAAGTGATTAGTCGGTTAGCAAGGGATATAATCCCTTAAAGGCAGTAGATGTAGTATGCATCAGAAACATTACAAAAAATGCAGGGAGAGAAAAATTAGAAAAGAGGGAGGAAAAAAGGAAAAAAGGAGTGGAAAATAGTGGAATTTCTACCCCAAATCTTCAGGTACTGATGTTAACTCATTATCTTAGCTTATTACGTGTGTTTGTATATATTTTTACGGTAAAAATAGGGATATTAAACATCGCCCTAATGATGTAAATTGATAGTTTAAAGGGTCAATTGGACCCCGATGATGGAAATGATTATATATTCGTACTCAGTGAGTTATGGGCAACATATAAATATAATTTATTTAGGGTTTGGTTATGGGACTTTGAACCCTGTATACAGGCCTGGCCTGCGTATTGCGTATACGAATAGGGTATCAGGTTCCTAACTGGATTGCCCTAAAACATAAGGAATGAAGCCTTTAGCTTTATTTGATATAATTTTTCTGCTTATTGAATAGAAAGAGATTGTTTGGCAACTAAGACAAAGGAAAAAGCAGTGGTTGAGTAACAGGACTAGCTTTGGAATACGGTAAGTGTTTATATCCATTTCTTTGGAGGCACCTGGCCTCGTGGATTTTCTACCACGTGTTCCTTACGTGTGTAGCTGCCGATAGGCGTACTCATTACGCCTTAGCTTTGGATTTATATTCTATATTATATGTTATGTTCTGTTGTTGGTATTGCATTGAGGATCTGAGCATTATACTCTGGTTGTGAGTTGACATATACTTCCCGGCAGTCGATGAGAGTCCCGCACCGGTGAAGGGTTATCATTGCATCATATTGAGGGTAGGAGGATTCCACCCTCGGAGCAGGAGGATTCCGCTCCATCGCATCATATTGAGGGTAGGAGGATTCCGCCCTCGGAGCAGGAGGATTCCGCTCCATTGCATCATATTGAGGGTAGGAGGATTCCGCCCTCTGAGCAGGAGGATTCCGCTCCATTCATTTGGCACATGTGACCCATTTTATTTCATTTCATTTCATTTCATTTCATCTCATTTCATCTCATTCCATTTCATTTCATACTATTGTGTAGATTTTCTGTACATGACTACTGTTCTGTTTATATGTGCATTGCTTATTTGTTGATTGTTGTCTAGTTCCGTTTCCCTGACTAGCGTATCTATTTTCCGAGGATGCTAGTTTGTTCGCACTTATTGAGTCCTCATGACTCACCCCCTATTTGTCCTTGTGTTTTCTTTTCGTTCGGCAGATCCTGCACCAGGACCCAGCCAGTCGCGCCGTGATTGAGGAGTAGTACGTTCTCAGCTGTCTACGGTGAGCCATCCTGTTCATTGCGGCCACCAACTTCAGATATTACAGTTTTTCTTACTTTTGCTCCGTTCGGGAGATGTGTATATCTTTTGGCCTTCTTAGATGTCTGATCTGGAAACCTTTAAAATTGTGTATTCTGAGTAGTTAGTTGTATTATTTAGACAGCTTGTATGTTTGTCTATCCTTGAGAGTTATCTTATGTTGTTAAAGTTTGGTTCATTTTTATTTCAAGGTAATTTTTCACAATTTATATCGATTCAGTCAATAGGGTTCGCCCGACAGGTTTAGGGGAGGGGGTCGGGTGCCCGCACGGCCTAACCGAGAATTCGGGTCGTGTCAGTTGGTATCAGAGCGAGGTTTAGAGTCTTTCCAGATCATGACAGTGTCTAATAGAGTCTCGCTGATCGGGCGGAGACGTCCGTACCTATCTACGAGAGGCTATGATGGCATTTAGGTAGTTTCCCTTCTTTTTTTTCCTTGTCGTGCGTGAGTCTTCTTATCTGAAGTTAAATATTTTTAATTTTCTGCAGTATGGTGAGAACGCGCGCGAATGTTTGGCGAGAGGCGGAGGAGCCAGCGGTCGCCCCTATGCTTGGAACTCCGCGAGGTCGCGATGTTTGCCGCGGTAGAGGTCGTGGTCGAGGCAGAAGTAGAGTTGCCCAGGCCACGAGGATGGTGGATCGTGTTGATCCTGCTGTAGAGGTTCCGGTAGTGCCAGTTTTTGCTGGGCAGGGGGAGCAGGGCTTATTCGTTCCCCCCGCACTTCATGACGCTTTTATGAGATTCTTAGCGACGCAGATGCCCCAGGGACCTCCTATTCCTCAGGCTGCCGTAGATGCTCATATTCCTCAGGCTGTTGTAGATGCTCCTATTCCTCAGGCTGCTGTAGATGCTCCTATCCCTCAGGCAGCTCCTCAGGCTGCGATAGATATTGGTTCTCAGGTTCAGGAAGCCCCTATTCCAGCTCCACAGGTAGCCCCAGCAGTTCATGTTCCAGATGGTCATGTTCCAGAGGTAGCGGGTGTTATACCTCCGGTTGTTCAGGCTAGTCAGCCAGTCCAGGTAGCAGGTCAGGTTGATGATCCGGCAAGGTTGCATTATTTTACCCGACTTAATCCTCCGAAGTTCTCTGGTCAGAAATCAGATAAGCTTAAGCCTCGTGAGTTTCTTGATCAATGTCGGCGTATCTTAGAGGCCCTTGGATATCTTGAGCAGTGTGGAGCTGATTATACTGCCTTCCAGCTTGAGGGTCCAGCTTTAGCTTGGTGGACCGCACTCCAATCAGCTAGGCAGGGCTTACCTAAGCTGACCTGGAGTGAGTTCTCTCATCGATTCATGGAGAAGTTTTTCCCTCGCAGTCAGCAGGATGAGAAGAAGAGACAGTTTGAGAGGATTGGACAGGGCAACCTGTCAGTCACGGAGTACGAGCTTTTATTTTCAGAGATGTCCAGCTATGCTCCAGATCTTGTGCAGGAGCCATCTGAGAGGGTCAGACGTTTTATTGATGGACTTTCTCCTCATTTGCGGTCCCAGATGGCTCGTGAGATTGAAGCTGGTACTCTATTTGATGTCGTTGTCGATATTGCTAGGAGGTATGAGGGCTATCATAGATTGGAGATGGAGGAGTTAGAGCGGGAGAGTAAGAGATCTCGTGGTCCAGGGCATTCTAGTACCTCGTATGGAGGTAGGAGTTATCAGCAGCAGAGTAGGCCTCCTGTCAGACCAGCTCAGTTTCCAGCGCGTGGTTCTCAGAACGCGTCTACTTCTTCTCAGGGTCAGTTTCGGTTTCGCCCGCGAGATCAGTCTCAGTTTGATCAGCGTAGATTTTCTCCAGGGTGCTTTATCTATTAGGATCTAGGGCATCATAAGAAGGATTGCCCTCATCTCCTTCAGCAGGGTAGTAGCCGCCCTTTCCCTCGCCTTCCAGCGCCTATGCAGCAGCAGCCTCAGGGTGCCCCTCTAGGGTCTCAGCCAGCTAGAGGTGCACCGCCACCCAGTAGAGGTCGTGGACGTGGTCCTAGTGGTCCCACTAGAGGTGGTCGTCAGGGTAGCGGCTCAGCTCAGCCGCAGAGACAGCTATATGCACTGCCGGCCAGGCAGGATGCCGAGGCATCCCCAGCTGTTGTTACAGGTATTTTATCTGTTTGTGGTCGAGATGCATATTCTTTGGTGGATCCAGGATCTACATATTCATATGTATCTCCTTATTTTGCTTCGAGTTTCCATGTTGATTATATGTGTCTTCGTGATCCATTATGTGTTTCTACTCCTATTGGAGACATTATCATCGTGGATCGAGTTTATCCAGCTTGTACCATATCTTTTGGGGGTCGTGAGACACTGGTAGATCTTCTAATCCTAGATATGGTTGATTTTGATGTTATTATTGGCATGGATTGGCTGGCGTTGTGTCATGCCACATTAGATTGTCATGCCAAGTCTCTTCAGTTGTCTCTTCCTTGTTCAGCACCGGTAGTGTGGCAGGGTTCTTATTTGCCACCCAGGGGACATGTTATTTCTTTCCTGAAAGCAAAACGGATGATGGATAAAGGGTGTTTAGCGTATCTTGCCATGGTTCGAGATACCACTGTGGAGATTCCATCTCTTGATTCTATTCCTGTCGTTAGGGAGTTCCCTGATGTGTTTCCAGATGATTTGCCAGGATTTCCTCCTGATCGAGAGATCGAGTTTGGCATTGATACAGTGCCAGGGACTCTGCCTATTTCTATCCCTCCTTATCGTATGGCCCCATCAGAGTTGAAGGAGCTGAAGGAGCAGTTGCAAGATTTGCTTGATAAGGGGTTCATCAGGCCGAGTATTTCTCCGTGGGGTGCTCCTGTTCTATTCGTGAAAAAGAAAGACGGGACTATGCGGATGTGTATTGATTATCGTCAGCTAAATAAGGTCACCATCAAGAATAAGTATCCCTTGCCTCGCATTGATGATTTGTTTGATCAGTTGCAGGGTGCCAAATTCTTTTCTAAGATCGATCTGCGATCTGGTTATCATCAGCTAAAGATTCGCGAGTCAGATATCTCGAAGTCTGCTTTTAGGACTCGTTACGGCCATTATGAGTTCCTAGTTATGTCTTTTAGGCTGACTAATGCCCCTGCAGCCTTTATGGATCTCATGAACCGGGTGTTTAAGCCATTCCTTAGTTCCTTTGTAATTCTCTTCATTGATGATATTCTTATTTATTCTCGTAGCCGCGAGGAGCATGATTATCATCTGAGGGTGGTTCTTCAGACCCTCCGTGATCGTAAGTTGTATGCCAAGTTCTCGAAATGTGAGTTTTGGCTTGATTCTGTAGCATTTTTGGGTCACGTAGTATCTAGTGAAGGTATCAAGGTTGATCCGAAGAAGATTGAAGCAGTGCAGAAATGGCCTCGTCCTACCACTCCGACGGAGATTCGCAGCTTCCTTGGGTTGGCAGGTTATTATCGGAGGTTTGTGGAAAAGTTCTCTACTATTGCAGCTCCCCTGACTCGCCTGACGCAGAAGGCGGTTCAGTTTCGATGGTCGGATGAGTGTGAGGCAAGCTTCCAGAAGCTTAAAGCCTTATTGACTTCAGCTCCAGTGCTTTCCCTTCCTTCGGGTACCGGTGGATTCGTAGTTTATTGTGATGCATCTCGTGTGGGCCTTGGTTGTGTTCTTATGCAGCACGGGAAGGTAATTGCTTATGCTTCCAGACAGTTAAAGCCGAATGAGAAGAATTATCCGACTCACGACTTAGAATTGGCAGCTGTAGTCTTTGCTTTGAAGATATCGAGGCATTACCTTTATGGCGAGCCTTGTGAGGTGTATACGGATCATAAGAGTCTGCAGTATCTTCTCTCTCAGAAAGATCTTAACGGTCGACAGCGGAGATGGCTGGAATTGATTAAAGATTATGATCTCACTATCCATTATCATCCTGGGAAGGCGAACGTGGTAGCAGATGCTTTGAGCAAGAAGTCCATGGGCAGCATGGCTTTTCTTTATGCTGACATAAGACCATTGGCCAGAGAATTACAGTCCCTTGGCGACTCTGGCGTGAGATTTCTTCTCCCAGACTCCAGTCGAGTCTTAGCGTGTATTGCAGCTCAGTCTTCCTTAGTCAGTCAGATTAAGGGAAGACAGTTCGAGGATCCTCATTTGCAAGAGTTGCGTGGTCGTGTCCTAAGTGGAGGAGTTCCCTCCTTCGAGCTTGATTCAGATGGAATTCTTCGGCTTAATGGTCGACTCTGTGTTCCTGATGTTGGGGATTTAAGGCAGTCAGTGCTCAATGAAGCTCATAGCTCGCGTTATTCCATTCATCCTAGTATTACAAAAATGTATCAGGACCTCCGAGAGCTATACTGGTGGAAGGGGATGAAGAGAGATGTATTTGATTATGTATCTCGTTGCTTGACCTGTCAGCAGGTTAAGTTCGAGCACCGGAGACCAGCAGGGCTAGCTCAGGCATTGCCCATTCCCGAGTGGAAGTGGGAGCACATCACGATGGATTTTATAGTTGGTCTGCCAAAGACCCTGCAGCGCCATGATTCAGTCTGGGTCATTGTCGACCTACTGACTAAATCAGCTCACTTTATCCCTGTAAAGACTACTGATTCAGCTCAGAGACTGGCGCGGATCTTCATTGAGCAAGTGGTTAGGCTGCATGGTACTCCTGTATCCATTATCTCAGATCGTGGTTCCCAGTTTACTTCTCAGTTCTGGCAGTCTTTTCAGAGAGAGTTGGGGACCCAGGTGCAGCTTAGCACAGCATTCCATCCTCAGACTGACGGTCAGTCCGAGCGGGTTATTCAAGTTCTGGAGGACATGTTGAGAGCTTGTGCACTTGACTTCGGGGGTTACTGGGATGATCATTTGGCGTTAGCGGAGTTCTCTTATAATAATAGCTACCAGTCTTCTATTCAGATGGCTCCATTTGAGGCCTTATATGGTCGTCGATGTCGTTCTCCTATTGACTGGTTTGAGTCTCGAGATGTCGAGGTGATGAGTTCAGATATGGTTCGTCAGACTCTTGAGGTTGTTCGTGTTATTCAGGATCGTTTACGGACCGCCCAGAGTAGGCAGATTTCATATTCGAACTGGAGGAGCCGAGAGTTAGAGTTCGAGGTCGGGGACATGGTATTTCTGAAAGTGTCACCGATGCGAGGTGTAAAGAGATTTGGCAGGAAAGGAAAGCTTAGTCCCAGGTTCATTGGCCCTTTCCGTATCGCGAAGTGTATTGGTAAGGTAGCTTATCGGCTCGACCTGCCAGCTTCTATGCCAGTTTTCCATGTATCGATGCTCCGAAAGTGTATCTGAGATCCTTCCGAAGTAATCGAATTAGATCCTGCTCAGCTAGATGTAAACCTGGCTTACGATGAGTTCCCAGTTGCTATAGTTGCGCGTGATGTCCGGAAGCTTCGTTCGAAGCAGATTTCGATGATTCGAGTACGATGGAATAATCGTCCACGTGAGGAGGACACTTGGGAGCTTGAGTCCAGTATGCGTGAGAGGTATCCTTACCTCTTCGACGATTCAGGTTCGAACTTGATCTTTAAGCCTAAAAGTTCTCATAATTGTATATGATTTTGGTTTCATAGTAAATGACATTGAAAATTTGTGTAAGCATTCTCATTAGAGGTGTGAAATCTATTTTAGACTCTTGCTCGTTCGAGGACGAACGAGAGTCTAAGTAGAGGAGAATGAAACGACCTCGGTCAGTCGTTTCGGAAGTTAGGACTCTGATTGGCGTGCTGATAATTTTAAAATATTCGTAAGGTCCATTAGGACCTGTCTGTAAAATTTGAGCTAAATCAGACCTCGTTTGGTAGGCATCGGAAGAAGGTTTCAGTTTTTATTGTCAATAAATATTAAAAAGAGATTTTTGAGCTCGGTTTGGGGGAATGAGCTCCGATTCGAAATCCGAAAGCGCCGTTAGGTTCGTATGATTATTTGTGACTTTGGTGATTTTTCGAAAGTAAATTTCGATGTTGTTCGGCTAGTTTCCGCAAAAAGCCGAAAGTTAAATAATTCGACCTTTTTCCTTTAAATTCGCATCTTGAGTTTCGGGAGTCCGATTTGAGATCCGTCTTCGCGAGTATGTTACATATATTTTGTATAGCTTACTTGAAAAATTTGGGATCATTTCGACTTCTCTAGGGTTCCATTTCAATTTTAATCGTCGTAGCGAATTTATTATTAAAAAAAAGAAGAAAAATTCAAATTGATTAGTCGGTTAGCAAGGGATATAATCCCTTAAAGGCAGTAGATGTAGTATGCATCAGAAACATTACAAAAAATGCAGGGAGAGAAAAATTATAAAAGAGGGAGGAAAAAAGGAAAAAATGAGTGGAAAAATAGTGGAATTTCTACTCCAAATCTTCAGGTAATGATGTTAACTCATTATCTTAGCTTATTACGTGTGTTTGAATATATTTTTACGGTAAAAATAGGGATATTAGACATCGCCCTAATGACGTAAATTGATAGTTTAAAGGGTCAATTGGACCCCGATGATGGAAATGATTATATATTCGTACTCAGTGAGTTATGGGCAACATATAAATATAATTTATTTAGGGTTTGGTTATGGGACTTTGAACTCTGTATACAGGCCTGGCTTGCGTATTGCGTATACGAATAGGGTATCAGGTTCCTAACTGGATTGCCCTAAAACATAAGGAATGAAGCCTTTAGCTTTATTTGATATAATTTTTCTGCTTATTGAATAGAAAGAGATCGTTCGGCAACTAAGACAAAGGAAAAAGCAGTGGTTGAGTAACAGGACTAGCTTTGGAATACGGTAAGTGTTTATATCCATTTCTTTGGAGGCACCTGGCCTCGTGGATTTTCTACCACGTGTTCCTTACGTGTGTAGCTGCCGATAGGCGTACTCATTACGCCTTAGCTTTGGATTTACATTCTATATTATATGTTATGTTCTGTTGTTGGTATTGCATTGAGGATCTGAGCATTGTACTCTGATTGTGAGTTGACATATACTTCCCGGCAGTCGATGAGAGTCCCGCGCCGGTGAAGGGTTATCATTGCATCATATTGAGGGTAGGAGGATTCCGCCCTCGGAGCAGGAGGATTCCGCTCCATCGCATCATATTGAGGGTAGGAGGATTCCGCCCTCGGAGCAGGAGGATTCCGCTCCATTGCATCATATTGAGGGTAGGAGGATTCCGCCCTCTGAGCAGGAGGATTCCGCTCCATTCATTTGGCACATGTGACCCATTTTATTTCATTTCATTTCATTTCATTTCATCTCATTTCATCTCATTCCATTTCATTTCATACTATTGTGTAGATTTTCTGTACATGACTACTGTTCTGTTTATATGTGCATTGCTTATTTGTTGATTGTTGTCTAGTTCCGTTTCCCTGACTAGCGTATCTATTTTTCGAGGTTGCTAGTTTGTTCGCACTTATTGAGTCCTCATGACTCACCCCCTATTTGTCCTTGTGTTTTCTTTTCGTTCGGCAGATCCTGCACCAGGACCCAGCCAGTCGCGCCGTGATTGAGGAGTAGTACGTTCTCAGCTGTCTACGGTGAGCCATCCTGTTCATTGCGGCCACCAACTTCAGATATTACAGTTTTTCTTACTTTTGCTCCGTTCGGGAGATGTGTATATCTTTTGGCCTTCTTAGATGTCTGATCTGGAAACCTTTAAAATTGTGTATTCTGAGTAGTTAGTTGTATTATTTAGACAGCTTGTATGTTTGTCTATCCTTGAGAGTTATCTTATGTTGTTAAAGTTTGGTTCATTTTTATTTCAAGGTAATTTTTCACAATTTATATCGATTCAGTCAATAGGGTTCGCCCGACAGGTTTAGGGGAGGGGGTCGGGTGCCCGCACGGCCTAACCGAGAATTCGGGTCGTGTCACTATAAAAGAGACTAAGAGGTCGCAGCAAATATAGCTCGGGACTTAAAGTCCCGAGGTCGAATCCCACAAGGAACACTCGAAATATAGTTGTTATTCTAACTAATTTATCTAACCAATTAACTCCTAAGGTTTGTATTAGAATAGTTGTTTCAATGTAACAACTAATTAACACTACAGTAAGTAGCAAAATATTAATAAATAATTAATCAAAGATTTAAAAGCCTAGGATTGATCTACCCAACTCCTACCTATGTGTTAGAATAATTCTTTTAACAAATTCAACTTGATTTTCTTCCTATTGAACACTTGCTCCAATTATACAACTATTCACTCCCATGTAATAGTAGTAACTTTCACTAACCAATTTTCCAATTAATTAATGAAGATACTTAGGACTACAAGTTTAGTTCACAATCAGGGTCAATGGTCAGAAATCACCTTATTGACAACCTAAGTAATACTTTGGTTTTAGGTTAAAATAGTACTAAGTGTTTAACCCAAACCTATGAATCTATCCCTAAACACACAAGAATAATTGGAACAATCAATTGAGGGCCCTTCCAATCAATAGCAATCAAAACATAAACACTTAGATAGGAAGAATTCACAAGTTTCATCCATCAAAACAAATATTCATAGCACATAAGTATTGGAGTGGTTCAATCAACCCTAGAATGGGTGAATTAGCCACTCATATTCATGAAAATTATGTCAATGTAATTCATGAATAATTAAATTATAAAAAATAAGGAAGAATTTAGTAAAAACTCTGTTCTTGAAGTCTCCAAAGTTCTAGCCTCCTTTTTGCTTCTTTTCCTGTGTAAAATTCATAATGGAGGCAAAAGAAGCTTTTATACCCTGTAGGAAATTAAGCAAAAGTACCAAAAAGCCCTTATTTTTTCGCCCCACAGCTTTGTGCTTCTGCCACGCGGACTAAATTTCTTCAGGCAATTCAGCTCGCGTGATGCTCGCGTATTTGGCCTAATTGCGCTGAAATTTTTTCTCCACTCCTAAGCAAAGACTCTATTTCTTCCCGTGTCACTCGCGTGGCACACGAATCGCTTGAAATATTTAATATCTTCACTTTTAATTCCAAAACTTGCACTTTCTTGCTCAATTCACCATGTTCAATTCATACAACATAAAATACACCAAATAAGAGCAATTTCATTCAAAATACCAACAAATATCACAAGTCGAAGTATGAACACGAGGCGAAAGTATAGAAATTATTGCAATATCTAGCCTCGTATCAATAACTCCTATTCTTTCCCCCCCCCCCCCCCCAATCAACTCTCTCTTTCTTTTCTTTCAATTCAGCTCGCGTGATGCTCGCGTATATGGCCTAAATGCGCTGAAATTTTTTCTTCACTCCTAAGCAAAGATTCTATTTCTTCCTGTGTCACTCGCGTGGCACACGAATCACTTGAAATCTTTAATATCTTCACTTTTAATTCCAAAACTTGCACTTTCTTGCTCAATTCACCATGTTCAATTCCTACAACATAAAATACACCAAATAAGAGCAATTTCGTTCAAAATACCAACAAATATCACAAGTCGAAGTA
Organism: Petunia x hybrida; assembly: GCA_037355625.1. Lineage (NCBI taxonomy): Eukaryota > Viridiplantae > Streptophyta > Magnoliopsida > Solanales > Solanaceae > Petunia > Petunia x hybrida. The sequence continues at coordinate 4,524,505 of JBBBVM010000018.1, read as the reverse complement.
TGAACACGAGGCGAAAGTATAGAAATTATTGCAATATCTAGCCTCATATTAACAACTCCCACTCTGTTCACCCAATCAACTCTCTCTTTCTTTTCTTTCTCTCTTTTCAACTTCAACTCCCTCATCTTTCTATATCCTTCACTCACTTGAGCCGAAGTCAATAAATTAAGAATATACTTCTGACCCTCCAACTCTAAAGCATACTTGTTAGTCTTGTCATCATGCTCTGCTAAACGATCATATTTCACAGGTCTACCAAGCAAAATGTGACAGCTTGCATTGGAACTACATCAAACAAGAGCTCATCATGGTAGTTTCCCACCTTGAATTTGATCAAAGCCTGCTTGGTCACCTTTAATTCCCCACATTTATTCAACCATTGTAGCTTATAGGATTGTGGACGTTTCCTAGTGCGAAGCTTGAGTTGTTCAATCAAAGTAGTGCTTGCTACATTGACACAACTTCCACTATCAATGATAAGGGAACAAATGATTCCTTGGACCTTACAATAAGCATGAAAAATGTTCTCCCTTTGATCCGAATCCTCTTTCACTTGCACAACATCGTTATCATCCTCATATTGCTCACCTTCTCCTCTTCCCCCATCAAAGTCATCATCATAAGGAACATCTTCATCTACCTCCTCTACATCACTATCACCCGCTTGGTAACCACCATCCCTCAAAGAAATAATGGTTCTCCGATTTGGACAATCCCTCATCATATGGCCTCGGCCATTATCTTTATAACATTGAATGTTAGACAAACTTCCGGGTTTAGCTTTGTTACCTCCCACTTTTGGCTCATCCTTGGGTTTGGTTTGTCAAATTAGCCGTTGAACTCTCTCTTTGGCTCCTTTGCTTTGTCCCATGGTGAATAGATCTTCACATTGTTCCTCCTTTTGCTCCAATTGGGGGAGGTGCCCTTGGACTTGTAGGACTTGTCCAACTTAAGCCTTTTTTCCACCTTAAGCACCGCTTGAAAAGCATCATATAAGGAATCAAATTAGTGCAATTCCATGGGAGAAGAAATTTCTCTATTTAAGCCCCCACAAAACCTTAGAATGAGGAGTCGGTCCCCATCTGGAATGTTAGCCCTTGTCCTAGTCTTTTCAAACTCATCAAAGTATTCCAGGACCCTTTGCTTCCTTGCCTCAAGTTGTAGAATTTCTTCAGCAATTCTACATCATAGCTCTTGGGTAAGAATCGATCTTCCATCACTGCTTTTATGGCTATCCATCCACCCTCCACAAGTATCCTATGAGTCTCCCTTTGCCTATGCTTAGATTCCCACAAAGTAGAAGCATAGCATTCAAAATGAGTAATGGCATACTTGACTTTTGTTGCTTCTTGCACATTGTTGGTTTGGAAGATCCTTTCTATTTTGACAACCCATTCTAGATAATCTTCGAGATCACTACCTCCTTGGAAAGCAGGAATATTGATCTTGATTGTATTCAATCCCCGATCCTCATCATAATGCCTTCGATTTCCACTATGACCCAAATCGACCATCTCGACCTATATTTCCCCCTTGTCGTGCTTCCCCTTCGTAGAGATATGGATCAACATCATAGTTATCAAGTGCATGGTAAGATTCTTCATCATATTGATGACCATTTTGTGGATGCGCTATACCTTCACGCCTTGGAGCTTCATGTATTGGAGGTTCATTTCTTGGAAGGTCATGCCTTGGAGGATCATGAATGGGATCCTTTGCTTGTGGAGTGTCATTTGGAGAGTAGGTGTCTTGGGCTATCACATGAGAATAATGGTCATTAGCCCGAAAAGCCTACTAGGACCATTATCACACACCCCCACGGTTGGAGGTGTCTCCACCACTTGTTTTCCCGATTCTTGAAGTCTAGACTTGTGGGATAGGCCATCAACGGTTTCTTTTATCCCCTTGAATTCATCTTGGAATGCGTCCAAGGGGGCCATCATCGCATGAATCAAGGTATTGGTCTCTATGTTCACTTCAACTTCCTTTTGAGCCATAGTACCTACAAACAATCAAACTAACAAGGTTAGTAGAAAGAGTCCTCACCAATTCACTCCCTAAGTGTTTACACTCGATTTGTTTGCACACAATCCACTCATGTTTACACCCAATGATTGGCTTTTACTCGCTCAAATATTCTCACCACACTTGCCTTTTACCTCTATTGGCTAATTCAAGTTGCTCTTCGCACTCAAGTCCGATTTAACAATCAAACTCAATCCAATTCGGGATGGAATGGAATTGTTGTAGCAAAGAACAGACAAATAAAGCTAATGGACGGGAACTAGAAAAAGTCAACGAGATGAAAAAAGAAAAGCAAGAATCGAATTGGCATGAAACGAATTCGAATTTGGATGAAATTTTGTTTGTGATCTAGAAACTCACTGTATTTGAGGGTGAGAATGGGTTTTTGGTGATTGGAAACTGTTTAGGGGCCGTTTTAAGCAAACTGTCTGAGATAACTGTTTCTCTGAAAATTGATGTTCTATGCGATCGCGTTGCAGCAGCTCCCAGTTACGCGCGATCGCGTGGATAGGTCGCGACCGCGTAGAGCAATAAATGCGCGCTAGCTGGCGCGCGATCGTGTGGGTTCCTGGAGTTTATGCAGAACCTATTTTTTCAACAAACTTCTTCACTTGAATCTTTACAAATCAGCTTATTTTTGCTCCAAATTTGAGATATATTCTCCTTGTTAGTCCGCTAACAAACCTCAATGGATGATTCTTCAAAAAAAAAAACCCAAAATGCAAAAAGCTCCAAATCGCTAGTTGGTAAACTTGAAAAATTCTAATTTTTTATTCTTCCAATTGATGCTCAAATCGTTGTTTGCGTCAAAAGCAAGTCTTTTTTGATTGCCCCGCTGACCTTTTCTAAAAGCACCTTGGGTCGGAGGCTGGTTGTAAAGTAAGGAAGGGTGGTGCGCTTGCTCAATTCCTTCAAGATACAGCTTCTAGAATCAACTATCAACAATTGGTAACAAAGATTTCATCCAAAGGAACCCTAAATCTATGACTCGATTTTTGAATTTTTTTTACTTTTTAAATTTTTGATTTTTTTGGGTGATTTTTCAAATTTGATAAACAAAAACCTAGATAGTGTTTGTAGGAACAAACACCAATCGGAGCTCTGATACCAAATGATATGATACTAACTATAAAAAAGAAAATAACAAGAAATTAAACAAGATAAAAGTAAGACACACTTTGATTAGAAAAAGATTAAAGAAATAAATTAGAGTTGAGGCCTGATCACCCCCTTAATTGTCCAACAAAATGAACCCTAGCTATTTGATCCTAAATTGAAAATGATATTCAATTTCAAATCAAGGAAGAGATGCTCAAGCAACAAGCTTAGCAAATGTTTACTCGCACAATTAATCATTTAAAGTCTAACCCTAGCAAATGAGGCTAAAAGGACTTAAATACTGGTTTCTAAAATGGCATAACATTGCCTTAATTGCCCCTAAAGTGGGCGGAAACAAAATTCATTAACTTGAAGTGGGCTTCTGATCATCGTCTGAGCGCTATCACGACAGAACGGGCGCGATCGTGATGACCTAACCAAGCAGTGCTTCGCGAACGCGCCAGAGGCCACGCGTCCGCGAAGGGGCTTCCTCAGCCTTTTTTCGTCCACCTGCGCGATCGTGTCTGCGAAGTCGTGATCGTGCTGCTCAATGGTTTGTCCTTGCGCGATCACGTCTGTGGACTCGCGATCGCGTTGATTCTGGAGTTGAGGGAGTAAGCTTGTAAACAGGCCATGCAGCCTCCAATATTAGCCCCAACATTTCCAGCTTCGAGAATGCAGCTTGCAACTCTTACAACTCCCTCGCTTGGCTTCTTGTGAACGGTTTACTTGTGAGTCAGGTTGCATCACACGACCACGACTGGGACCACGCCATTTACTACCCTTTTGGAGGGAATGGAGTAGATTCAGTATGTCAACCTTCATGATTTTTCATTAATAATCCATTATGTTGTTCAGTAACAAACAGATGTGAAATTAGTTCAGAATCTTTACTAAATTTCATCTCTCGATATTACTGCTGTATGAGCATATTCGAGGCATAAAAAGTGGAGAATATTTTCTAAAGCATGTCACTATCAGTAATATTTTCTCCACATAATTTTAACTGAGAAATAATTCTGAACATAGCGGAATTATACTCATTGATAATTTTAAAATCTTGTAGCCTTAGATGGATCCAGTCATAACGTGCTTGTGGATGAATGACCATCTTCAGGTGGTCATACCAGTCTTTCAAACTATTCCACAACATAAGTGGATCCTTAATCGTGAGATATTCCATCTTTAGACCTTCATCAAGATGGTGGCGTAGGAATATCATTGCTTTAGCACGATTTTAATTAGATGCTTGATTATTATTCTTGATGGTGTCTCCAAGATCCATCGCATGTAAATGGATTTTAGCATCTAAAATCCATGATAGATAACTTTTGCCCGATATATCAAGGGCAGTAAATTCAATGTTAGAAATACTTGCCATATATTTAGAAAGTAAATTCCTTACCTTACACCTTTACCAAGAAATTTCTCCAGATAATAGAGCCTCGTGTTGATAACATATTGTGAAATAAAAGTTGCAAAATAAATAAAATAGAGAAATTGTATAGAAAGAGACTGATATATTATTTCACTTCAAGCTGATGTACAAAATAAACTGAATTAGCTTCCCATTTATAGAAAAAAAGAAGCCGATGCAAAGCTTTTCAGGAAGCTGCTGCAAGGCTTTTCAGGAGCTGCTGGCAAGCTGTATGCGTAAGCTGCTTGTAGATCAAGCTTCTTCAGGAAGCCATTGAAATAATGGACATAATACAACGTATTCATAACATTTGGTTCATTTTTCCGTGGAGGGGTTTTTCAAAGAGATCAATTTTTTGTGAATTATTTTCTTAGTCAGAAAACTTCAATCTTTTTTCAATTGAAATGAATATCTGAATACAACTTTTAACTTCAACTAAATCTATGTCAAAATACACACTTGATTAAATGAAAATAAAACATCTAGAAAGAATCGATTATTCCCTTGATCCTTTTTAGTTGTCATATTTGACTTTGCACAACCCTTAAGAAAATATTACTCTTAAAAGTATAATTTGACTAAATTTTCTTTATTTCTTGTTTGATCTCAATTTATTACTACTCTTACTTTCACTATATTTATTTCTCTCCACATTTATTTAGTTAAGGTGAAAATAATTAATTAATTAATTAATACACTTTTGATATTATAGATTTATAAATATTTTTGAATTACTTATTTTTAGTAAGTATGATAACTAAATAAGACCGGAGAGAATATATAAATTGTGTTGGCCTAAATCGAGCTAGGACAACAAATCGAATTTGTTTTGGGGTTGATTGATAATTTGCTTGTATCAAAGTTATGGCCAACCGAGATTGAATTTAAATGAGGCAAACGCTTAATAGAATGAAATAAACGAGGCAGAAGATAGACGAGCAGTAACGTGTATAAAATGAGACAAATTTTAAAAGAAATAATATAAGTTTAATGTTGTATTTCTGGATGTCCTCCTTGGTTATAAATGAATCATATTTATAGTTGACAAGAAAAGTGACGTTATAGCCAAAATGACTCTGCTTTGATGGCCGTTAATCTGCATTTGATTGTGGTCAACCCACGATCTTCTTCTTAAATGCCTGGGCAGCGGTCGACGGTTACAGAGACCAGGCCTCATTTTGACGAGGTGTCATGCTTGCTCGGGGACCATGTGGTCGTGGTGATCCTTCCGAGCTCTGTACCTTGGGCTCGGTTTTGCTTCTTCCTCGAGGTGATTTTTCGAGGCAGGGGGTCATGCCATCTCCCCTCGCGGACTCGCCTCTTAAGATCGACTTGAGTCAAACCACGCGCCCTTGCTCAAAGATCTCGGTGATTTTTCACCCAATACAGATAGTCCCCCAACTCCTCGAGTAGTTGTCGGATCTGTCGATGATTGGAATGAGTTTGGACGGGAAATCGACGTGGCCGTTCATGCGCCATGAAATTCGAAAGTGGCGGTTGTCACTCTATATTCCCATCAATTACGCATGGCAATCACTGATTGGGCATGAATTCTTGCTTTGCCTTCCCCATGTAAACGTAATCATGGCGCCTTAATCTATATATAGCAGCGCCCTTTCTCCTTCTTCTTCACTTATTTCTTAGAACTCAATAGCGGAACTTCTTGAATTATCTTCTTTTACCGCCCAGAAATTCCTTTCTGAAAAAATGTCTAAGCCAAATTCACCAAATTCTTCACTCTCTTTGGTTGACACAATGATCATTGGTGGCGAATTAGTAAACGTTCCCGAAGATTGAGCGTTATTGTTCCCCTTGATTTTAACATTGATAATTTACCTCAATCAAGCGGTTTGGGCCAAGAACAGCGCTCAGCCACGGCTGGCACTGCCGAGGCAGTTATGGTCGATGACAAAGATGTTACCATGAAGGACATTGGTAACAACGAGCCTCTTTTAGATGATCTCGAGCTCGAACCGCACCATGTTATTCCCTCTAAAATAGATCTCTCGAAGGATTTCATCATACAGCTTCAAATCGAGATGGATATCAAGAGGAGGAGAAACATCCCTGTTCAAAATACGCTAAGCTTGATTACTCTGGCGAACATACATCTGGTTCGGTTTGATTGCAATTGGGGTCCCGAGGTTAAGATTGGTATTCCTGCCCTCGATAGTTGAGTATGTGATAGAGTTGAAGGACTCTCCTTTGTTTTCACCTACTCCTTTACAATAGGTTTTTCTCTTCCTATTCCCGAGGTGTTGGACACCTTTTGCCGTACATACCAATTATGCATAGCTCAAATTGGCCCCAGGATGTGGAGGCATGTTCAATGCCTTGAAGTTTTAGAACCTCTTTTGCTCGTGTTCTTCTTTCCATCTTTCCTCTCTTGTTCTAATTGAGACGATCTCAAATGAGATCGCATCAATTAGAATGAGAAAAGGATGATGGAATTTGTTTGTTCCTTCTATGATGATTCGTTTCTTAGTTACTAGGTGATATCGAGGTGGAGACGCTGCGTCTAGGATTCGATGGCAGGGGTATTTTAATGGTGAAACAGTGAGGGTGATTAACTGTATTTGAGGCCGTGTGAAAGCTATAATGGTGTTGACGTGGCTGCAATGTTTACTATGATGACGATGGTGTTGGCGAGGCTGTTGTGCTTGTCGAGGCGAGGCTGTGGTGGATTGATGTTGAGTGGATGCGGCTTTAACTAGGCGTGATGGTGATGTTACTTTGTCTTAACGGTTTCATCCTTACCCCTCGCTTTTATCTGCTTGATTAGATTTGTTAAATGTTAAGTGTTATCTAGTTTAGTGTTTGGCATGTAGAAGTAGTCCATTTATACATTGGCATTAGTTGGAAACATGATTAGTTTAAACTTGGAAGCTTGTAAACTCGACATTCGTCCAGCGTTCAATTGAATTAGCGTGTTTGAAGTATGTTCCTGTTTATGAGTCAGCGTTCAAGCATGAGCATTCTGTTTCTGTCGTTTAATCTGCTCAAGGCATATTCATGTGATGTTTTATGTGTATGTATGCAGCCTGTCTAGAGTAGTATGTTCAAGTTGTTCAGTTCCATACAAAGTGAAGTTAGATAGTTGCTTGGTTTGTTTAAGTTCTATGGCATTTAGTTCTGTTCAAGTATAAAGGTGTTGTAGCTGCACTTTTGGTGAGTGAGTTTTAAACAGTGGCAGATTATGCATGAGTATCAAGTTGTATGCTTAATTATATTTTGCTTTAGTTTGTTAAGTATGTAAATGGCTTGCTCGTTCCCTGTTAGAATGAAATGCATATTGGTAAATCTGGTGTGTTCTTGTGTTAATGAATCTGTACCAGGATTGGCTTGAAGCTCACAGAGAAAAAAACAGATAGTTGAATCTTGGATATGAGTATGCTTAGTCCAGAAGCATAAATTTAGATTGGTTTCTTTTTGTTTCATTAACTAAGCCTAGAAAGCTGAATGTTAAGACTGAAAAAGGGGGTCAAAATGAAAGTACAACAGTCAGCTTGAAACAAGGAACTTTAACATAGGATTCTCACTTTTTGGCTGAAAATTTTAAAGTCTCACATGGGGGCTTTTGTCTCTTTGGTTGCCAGCACTCTACTCTCCCTCTTTAACCAGACTTGCATTAAATGCAAAGGGAAAAGGCTAGCACGCCTGAGAGTTTTTTTTTTTGTTTGTTTGGACACATTGTGGACCTGGCATTTAATGCCAATAAGTCCAAGAGCTATGTGGGATCTGGATATATAAAGGGGGGCATTTACTCTACCCTGATATTAACTACATAGAACATTAACTCCCCAACTACTTTGAACAACCACCAATTTTTGAGATCTGAAAAAAACAGGAATAGAAAAAACTTTGAAGAAGAGTAAAATAGTTTTAGGATTTTTTTTTTAAAAAAAGAACCATTAACAGTGAGGTCTTGGAGGTGGCATAATCAAGTAAAAGGGGTTTACTTTTTCTCAAAGGTTAAGCAAGGTTTTAAGGTCGGAAACTGAGTTTTATTTTTGGAGGGTCATTTTGGTAGCTTGTCTGCTGCTCGTTGCTGCTGCCTTGTCTTGTGCTTGAGTTTGCTTTTATTTGGATCCATTTACATACTAGGTAAACATAAAGCACTCTTGTATTTATTTACTTTTATGAACTCATTATGTTGGCTATTACATATGTTAGTTAAATATCTTGTTGAAAGTGATGGCCATGATTGTATAAACTAAAAAAAAGGATGGATCTATCATGTATCCTTCATTTTACGCACCTGTTTGTTTTGAGTAAATACATATGAAAGTTTAAGAGGAAAAGGGTCCCGATCTGTTCTTTATGTGAAATATTATTTCTTACAAATTATATCTGGACAAAAGATGTAAACTAGTGCATAAATGAGTCTGGTTCTGCAAAATCTCAATAGAAAAAAACATTGATAAACATTAGCATGGGGGGCCAAAATCTGAAGCAAAAATAAAAAACTAGACTATAAGTGCAAATTACAAATTACGGCCCATCAGTTCAAATCACCAGAGCAAATATGCTGTAAATAAACTCTTTTGCAAATTAGGACCATTTATATAGTAGGCTTTTTTTTCAGTGAAGTTTCATCAGTGTACATCAAGAGAAAAGGACATTTGGTGCAATCCACCTTAAGAAAATAACTGGCGGGCAGGTTCCATAAACGGGCTGAAATTTTTGCAAATCTAGGTCATTTAACTTCAGTTCTTTAAACTTAAGGCCCTAACAGTGTGTTTTTAAAAAAAAATGTAAAATTAATATATCTTTCAAGATACTATACACAAAAAAGTTAAAACTTAATTGAAGGACTAATGAATAGACTATTCCGTAGAGGAACATAAAATAAAGGGCCGTCATTATCAAAATCTCTTTTCATCTAAACAGAATATAAATGGCAGGCTATTCATTTCATTTGGACTAGCATTTCGTTTCTTCTAGAGTTACTATTTTGGTTTATTTTTCTTAGTAATTTAATAACGACCTTGTAGATACCTCCTTATACTAAATGCCAAGCGTAAAACACTTAATAAAGGCAATATACAACTCACCTTTTATTAATAGCCTCGATGAAGTCAATTAATTTCTTTTAAATAGACTAATCCTCTGTGATGTTGGAAATGCGTAATATATTTAGCTATTATGAATTAAAGTGTTAATCCGTCCGATCTTCCGTGAAGTTGGATAAGAATAACACCTTAAATTTTTCTGAATTAAAGTTTAAATTCAAATCAAACGGCAAAATAATACAACCATATTTAATAAATTAAAATTGCGACAATAAAGCAACTGTGCTCGGCACAGGACTCGAGGGTGCCTAATACCTTTCCGAGAGTCAACTGAGAACCTTACCTGAATCTCTAAATGCAGACCATTAGACGAGTCAGAGGTGTTCCAAGGTACCTTTTGGTGACTTGGCACACCTTAAACTTGTCAAGTGGCGACTCCGAGTTCTCTAAATAATTTCGTACCTTCTTGAAACACCAGTCACGAGCTTTTAAATAATAAACAACTCGTTAATTATTAATTTTTAGGGCGTGACAGCTTGGCGACTCCACTGGGGAACATTAGTGAAAACTAGAATCTCCGGCTTTGATAAAATTGTCGCATGTTTTAATTTATTAAATATTTGGTTGTTATATTATTGCGGTTATTACATGAAAAGTTGAATGTTACTGCTTTGATATTCTTTGAACTGTATATAAACTGTCTTCCTCCGTAACCCTCTGAGTCTCTAAAACACACAGACACACGTGCACTTACCAGATTGCTTGTGGCATCTTGGACTTTCTTACTAAATTGCCCATGATTTAGGAGGAAGGCGTGACGGGGTTTTAGGCCGGACACACTGTCTCCGGACGGCCCTGATGCGCTTTCCGCCCGGTTTGTCCACCGGGTTTTCAGCCAGTCTAGACACTGAGTCAGTTATGTCACCTAGAGTTAAACCTTTAGGCCCAATTATCTGCATCATATCCGACTTAATAAGGTGCGATACACCGGTATTGCACTTGTCTAGGCTGACTACCTTTTGTCTAAGCGGGACCCACTTTCCGGGAAAGATTTGTCTAAAAGGCATTCTATGTGTTGCATGCGCCTAGGAAAGGTTGTTATGCTGACCAAATTGGAGAGAGACGGATTTCAAAAGAAAAAGAAAAAGAAAAAAAATGAAAGGAAAAGTGAGGGAGTAGGGTGAATCTTATGTTTTAAATGTAAATGTCTTGTTATTTTTATAAAATCGAGTCATACTGCTGTAATGGCAAATTTTTGTAAAAGCGTCAGTATTGGCCGTCTTTTGTAGGTGTCAGTTTTGTGTCGTTATAATGACGAAAAATTTACAAAAATATATATATACTTAGTAGTTAGAAAGTCAAAAAATTTTGGTGTCAGTTTTCACGTCGTTATAATGACGAATTTTTAGAAAAGGCTCGTATATCGATGTTGGAAGTTTTTGGGATCCAGTTTTTCACGTCGTTATGCCGACGAATTTTTTGCAAAAATACTGTAGTGTCATCACTGGAATGAATTTTTTGTTTTGATGTCAATGTGGCGTCATTGTAACGTCAAATTTTTTCTTTTATAAATTACATCTAAATACCAATGTTGGTAATTTGCTGGAATCAGTCCTGATGTCGTTACGATGGCAAAATTTTTCGATTCTCTTAGGGTCAACTTTACGTCATTACAATGACAAAAGCTTTGTTGAAAATTGGAGTTTCGAATTAGCAGTTTAGGCATCTGTTTTGCTCTGTCGGTCAGTTGTTTTAAGTTGTTTTCAGGCTTTCAAACATTTGACACATTTTTTTTATTAGGAACAATGGCTGCATCATCTTCTAGGACAGTCAAGAGAAAATACCCTGGTGATGCCATTCCACCCTCTATCATGATGACTGATGGCCCACCCAAATCGGATAAATCTCTGAAGTCTTGGTGGGACAAAATGAGTAAAATACAGAAAGATTTAGTCAAGGATAAGATTGATTTTCTAACTGACCTTGTGACTAAACCTATTGTCCCACGTCGAGACTTGATCAGTGCACTAGTTGGGTTTTGGAACCCAAACCAAAATACTTTCTATTTTAAGGGGTTTGAGATGACGCCGACCCTCGAGGAGATAGCTGGGATCCTTAAGCTGGATTTTGAGAAAAAGAACATGATTGCTCCAAAGAAGGTTAATGAGCATGATTTTTTCAGTAATATCAAGGTACGAACTGACCTCTCAATCGCTAGTGTTCGTCGAGGCTGGATTTCATTTTATTACCTTTATGATCGTTTTGGGGCCGATAATGGTTTTAAAAAGCATGGATTTGAGTTCCATGAGAAGCTGAAATATGAAGATTGGGTGCAACTTTGTCCTAAGGTCTTCGTGTTCGCTTTGCTAGGGTTGTTGGTTTTCCCACTACCAGATAGAGCGATATCTATTAAGGTCAGTTGGATCATGGCAGCTTTATATGGTGGAGCACCGGACGCCACTATCATCCCGACGATTCTGGGTAGTATATTTCATGCTTTGACTCGATGCCACAAGGGAGAAAGCGGTTTCTTTGAGGGGTGTAACCTTCTATTACAGGTCTGGTTCTTGGAGCATGTACGCCCTTGCCCACCTCGTGATATTCTTAGGTACTGTGACATCGATTATCTTGGATACCATCTCGAACACATCGAGAAGTATAAATTCCTAGAAAATGAGCCAGATTGGAGGTCTTTCTTGAACTCTCTCACGCCGGACAAGATTTTGTGGCAGTGTAGCTGGTTTCCTAAGAGGGAGGTTGTACACAGATGTGTGGACCGTCCTTTTCTCGTTCTGATGGGTTTGACAGCATCCCAACCTTATGTTCCTCTGCGTGTACTTAGGCAGTTGGGTCGAAAGCAGGAGATCCCAATAGTTGAGGACATGACTGCATATGTCTCAGACTATCCTCTCAACCCAGCTACTCTTAGAGGTGAGATCTTGCGCTTGTGGGATACTAGAAGGCGCCTCGCAGAAAACACACAGGTTCAGGATGGACTTAAGGGGGAGGTCGTTCGGGAGTACAAGTTGTGGTATTACCACCAGCCCATAACCAGAGAGATGCCCGCGAGGTCGAGAGCAGGCATGGTTGACACTGAGGCCAGGTTGGATATGCAGGTTAAGCTTGCTAGGCGTGATATTGGGGAGGAATACCGCGCTACCATACAAAGCTTAATTGCAGAGAGGGACGCCGCCAGAGCTGCTCAGTCAGAGAGTGAGGGTTTCGCGCATCAGCACCTAGACACAGTCAGGCGACTCCGTGTTATGCACTCACAGGCATTGAGAGAGCGGGATGCCGACAGGGCAGCTTTGTTGGAAAGCAGGAGAAGGGAGGATTATCATCGCCAGGATGCCATAGATTCTCGAGCTCTACTTGACAGGGCATTAGAGCAGGGTGAGCAGCTCAGAGGGCTAGCACAGGACCGACTTCGGGATATACAGGCTGCAGGACAGACCATCAGTGTAGCTTATCGGCTGGTTTATGACTCTGCTACGTATGTTGCACGATCCATCGGTGACTATAGGAGGCTTCCCGCGGAGGACATACTCCCACATGTGCTTCCCTTCGTCACTAGAGTTGCAGCAGATTTGAATAGATTGCGTCGTACCTTAGTAGAAGGCCCGCCAGTAGATCCCGAGGAGCCATTCGAGTTCGACCCAGAGGAGCCAGCTGAATTTGTGCCCCGGTCACCTTAGTAGATACATCAGGCCAAGATGATGCAGATTATTGCTTTTTGTCATTTATTTTACATCTTGGCATGTTGTACTTTATGTCGCTTTTGAATTTAGCATGATGTAATTTATTTTCACTTTTTTCAGTCATTTGTACGTTTCTTTTGGTCGTGCTCCGGAAGCACCGTATGTACTCTTTCTTTTTAAGTAATGAAAATATTTTGCTTATTTTTATGTGTCAATTCATTTCACCCTCTAGCCTCACTTGAAAAAAAATACAAAAAAGAAAGAGAAAAAAAAAGAGAAAAAAAAGAAGAAAAGAAATCAAATAATACACTTGGGGATCTAATCTAAACCAATTCGGGATGACGCATAACGACCGTTGTTTAGGCCGACGAGCAAATTCATGTTCCATGCTATCTTGTTGCACTAACGTGTTTTGATTTCATAGAACTTGAGCAACTGTCGTGCTGGCCCCACATTCCTATTCCACCAGAATCAAGGGACCACTGTCTGTTCCAGAAGTGGTTGAAGCACCTCTTCAGGAAAACACTCCAGCAACAATGGCCGAGGAAACTGAGAACACTGAGCTTGTTCGTTTGGCTGAGCAACATGCTAAGATGGCCGAGGACTTCACGGCTATGAAAGAAATGATGATGCAGTTGGTTCGTAACATGGCAGCGGTTCAGGCACCTCCTGTTCTGCCAGCTCCTGCTGGTTTCATGGCAAATACTCAGCCACCAGGGCAAGGGTAATCCACAGTGGTAGGAGACCCCCGTTACCCTCCGGGATTTGGTCCGCATGTGGCAACTGACAATGCAGCCGGACCGTCTACTGTACAACCTGGGGCACAATTCCCGTAGCATGGACAACAAGGCCAACCCTAGGTTCCTGCCGCAGCATTCACCATTCCCGCAGGACACACCTTGCAAAGATCGAACAGTGACCCACAGTTGAGGGCCCATGATCAACAATTTGACCAAGCTCAGGGTAATATCTTCCGCCAAAATGAGTCGTATGATCAGGGACACCACCCAGAATCACATGCTGATATCGAGGGGCTGGGAAAAATGGAAGAGAACGACTTTGCTCGAAAATTGAAGAGCTTGGAGCAAACTGTGAAAAGCATACAAGGGCGAGGGGGTAAAACCAATATCTCGTACAAAGACATGTGTTTGTTCCCTCATGTGCCGTTGCCTGAAGGTTTTGTTGTGCCCAAATTTGATCCGCACACCGGACAAAGTGATCCAAGGATCCATGTGAAGATATACCTTAACAAAATGAGGGGTATCGCGAAGGATGAATTATTGATGGCGTACTTTGCGGACAGTTTGGGAGGACCGGCAACAGAATGGTTTGTACAACAAGATGTTTCGAAGTGGGTCACCTTTGATGACATGGCCAGCGCTTTCCTGAACCATTATGGCTACAAAATGGAGGCTGCTCCTGATCGTTCTTCTTTGAAGACGATCACAAAGAAACCAGGTGAAAGTTTCAGAGAGTATGCCTACAGGTGGCGCGAACAGGCGGCGCGTGTGAGCCCTTTGATCCCAGATGATAAGATGGTTAAAGAATTCGTCGAAGTGCTTGACGAAACATACTACCAGGCGATGGCCTCTACCATTGGGAAGCAGTTCAGCGAAGCAGTAAAAATTGGGGAGATGATTGAGAGAGGAATCAAAGCAGGCAAGATTGTTAGCCAAACAACTTTGAGAGCCACGACCCAAGCATTGCAATCAGGGTCAGGTGCTTTTGGGAAGAAGAAAGAAAAGAAAGATGAAGTGACAATGGTTGGTCCTGGAACGAGAAGAAATGATGGAAGATACAATGACCGTCAAGGGTACATTCAGACACCCCAGCCACAACAATTCTATCCAACTCATGGCCAACAATTTGCCATGCCACAGTTCTCATTCCCTGTAAATGCAGCATCTTATGCTCAGCCGCTATCTGATCCACAATGGCGTGCACCCCCTGCTCCAGTCCAATATAACAATCAACAGGCACATGCTCAATTCCAGGCTCACCAGGAGATGCCTTATCGACCACGAGGTCCGCAGGGTTTTCGTCCAAACATGCAACAGAGAAACATGCAACAAGAGAAAGGCAATTCACCCCACTGGGGGAAACTTACACTAATTTGTTTGAAAAGTTGCAACAAGCCAATCTGTTGAAGCCAACCCCGGGAAAAGTGAACCCCAATGGAAGAGTTGATCATTCACGCTATTGTGCGTTTCATTCTGGAGCACCTGGACATGACACAGAATCCTGCTGGGAACTCAAAAGGGCAATCCAGGCAATGATAGACAACAATCAGATAAAAGTCGTGGGGGATGAAACACAAAATGTGAATCAAAATCCTTTACCAGCTCATGATGTTCAAAACAACGTACACATGGTAGGGATGGTATGCATAGAAGAGGACATGAAAGGGGAAGCCGCCAAGCAGATTGTGGCAGTAGGTCCCTCCCCAGACATCAAAGGCCCTGAGCCATTTATTGTTGTAATCGGGGAAAAGTCAAGTGCGTCTGTTGTCAACAAAGCAAAGCAAGATACCGCTGTTGAGCCAAGTTTCACAATTCCGGCTGCAAAGCAGGAAAAAGTTCATGGCAGTTCACCAACATTTATTGTGCAAGGGGCATCATGCTAGAAAACTCCGGTCTTCGAGGTTAAGGCAAAGAAGTGTGAACCGGTTATCATCACTCAAGCAGCGCAACTCCCTGTCAAAAGTACAAAGGTTGTTCCTTGGAACTACAACAAGACAATTGTGTCTTACAACGGGAAAGAAATCATGGAGGTTTCTGCAGACGTAAATGGTCTAACTCGGTCCGAGAGATGTTTTACCCCGGAAGAATTGAGAAAGGAAAAGCCAGGTCGAGAAGACCAAGGACCCATCAAAGAGCCGGTGTCTGAGAAAGAAGCTGAAGAATTTTTGAAGAAAATGAGATCGACAGATTATTCTATCGTCGAGCAATTGAGAAAGCCTCCAGCTCAGATATCACTCTTGTCTCTACTTATGAATTCTGAAGCACATCGCAATGCACTGTTGAAAATACTGAATGAGGCCTACATTCCTGAACAAACTACTGTGGCTAATCTGGAAGCACTTGCTGGCAGAGTATTTGAGACTAATCGTGTGGTGTTTACCGATGAGGAGCTGCCAGCAGAAGGAACCGGTCATAATCGAGCGCTTCATGTCTCAGTTAAGTGTGAAGACTCCTATGTCACACGTGTTCTAATAGATGGTGGCGCGGGATTGAACATTTGCCCTCTGTCTACATTGAAGAGTCTAAGGGTGGATATGAGCAAAATCAGGGCAAGTTCCTCTGCTGTTCGTGCTTTTGATGGTGGAGTTCGAGAATCTTTGGGCATCATCAATCTTGAGTTAACCATTGGTCCCGCTACCTTCAGCATTGAGTTCTAAGTCATGGAAACTGATGCATCGTACAATCTGTTATTGGGCCGACCATGGATTCACATGGCTTGTGCTGTACCCTCCACAGTTCATCAGGTGGTCAAGTTTACTTGGGATAATCAAGTTGTCGTAGTTTATGGAGAGGATGACTTACAGTTTAACAATAGCCTGGACGTACCAGCCTTTGAAGTCGTCACCACACGCCCGAACATCATGTATCAAACCTCCGATGTGGTGTATGTGGAAAAAGTAACAGAAGGGAAACCTATACCCATCCCAAGAGTGTCAGAGACGTCTATAATGATGGCATCTAAAATGTTAATGCATGGTTTCCAATTTGGAAAGGGTTTGGGAGCATCACTACAAGGCAGGATAAATCCAGTTTATCCAAATGGTGTGCAAGGCACGTGGGGACTAGGGTTCAAGCCAAAAGCAGCTGATCGCAAGCAAGCAAAGAAAAAGAAGTCGGAAGTTTGGTCTCTCCCAAAGCCAATTCCGTGTCTCGCTCAGTCTTTTGTAGGATATGTCATGAAACCAAAGGTTGTCGCTACAAATGTCAACACAGTGGAAGATAATCAGGATGCACCATTTGATCTAGGTGGCATTTTTGAAATCTGCATGGTACAACCGGGTGAAGGCTCCAGTATTCAATACAGTACATTGGCCCGAACGTGCACCTGACTAACTGGAATGCAACTCCCTTCCCCATCAGGAAGGGGTCTTGGTAGACTGTTGTTTTACAGTTTTCTTTTGAATACACTTGGATATTCTAAGGGTTGTATGCCAAGTGTATTATTTTGCTCATCTTTCCTTTGTAATTCAAACCCTTTTTAATTAATGAAAGGCCTAAGAGCCAAGCTTTCCTTTAATCTCTGTTCATATTCCTAATTTTATTCTACTTTTGTTTATCTGTAGTGATATATCTGCCGGTCCTGATATCATGACATGTTCAAGAAACTTATCGTCCATCCAGGGACCGCAATCTGATTTTGGCTACATAACCATAGTTGAGGTTGAAAGTGATGAAGAAAACATTGAGGAATCTGTTAACGAGATTGAATATGAAGGAGAAAAGGCTGATTTTGAAATAGGCCTGGAAGTTGAACGCCATGAGGGCAAGCCTAAACCCAATTTGGCTGATACAGAGGATGTTAATCTTGGAAGCCCTGATGATGTGAGGGAAACTAAGATAAGCATGTATGCCCGACCTGAAGTGAAGAACGATATTCGGAAAGTGCTTTTTGAATATCGGGATGTTTTTGCATGGTCATATGATGAGATGCCGGGTTTGAGTTCCGAATTGATAGTCCACGAATTGCCAAGTCAACCCGGTTTCCCTCCAGTGAGACAAATGCAACGGAAGTTCAAAACTGATATGATCAAGAAAATCCATGATGAAATAATGAAACAGTGGATGCAAAAGTGATTCAATCGGTTCAGTACACTACTTGGGTTGCAAATGTTGTTCTGGTTCCTAAGAAAGATGAAAAAACAAGGATATGTGTCGACTATCGAGATTTGAACAAGGCAAGCCCCAAAGATAATTTCCCATTGCCTAATATTCACACTCTCGTAGACAATTGTGCCAAATATGAGATACAATCCTTTGTTGACTGCTATGCTGGATATCATCAAATCCAGATGGACGAAGATGATGCATACAAAACGGCATTCACTACTCCTTGGGGAACCTATTGCTATAGAGTAATGCCGTTTGGTTTGAAAAATGCTGGGGCAACCTACGTGAGAGCTATGACTGCCATTTTCCATGATATGATGCATAAAGAAATAGAAGTGTATGTGGATGATGTGATTATCAAGTCCAGAACTGCTGAGGAACACGTGAGAGATCTCAGAAAGTTTTTTGAAAGGCTCCGTAGGTATAATCTGAAGCTGAATCCAGCCAAGTGTGCATTTGGTGTGCCTGCTGGAAAATTGTTAGGTTTCATTGTTTGTAGGCGAGGTATTGAACTGGATCCCGCAAAGATCAAAGCAATACAAGAACTACCTCCGCCTCGAACCAAGAAGGATGTTAAAAGCTTTCTAGGCAGGCTGAATTACATCAGTAGGTTCGTTGCTCAACTTACCACAATATGTGAGCCGATCCTCAAGTTTTTGAAAAACAATGCATCAATTGCATGGACCGAGGAGTGCCAAGAAGCCTTTGACAAGATCAAGCAATACTTGTCAAATCCTCCTGTTTTGGTTCCGCCTGAGCCTGGCCGACCATTGTTTTTGTACTTGTCAGTCAATGAAAACTCTTTTGGTTGTGTACTGGGGCAACATGATGCCTCGGGAAAGAAAGAACAGGCCATTTATTATCTGAGCAAAAAGTTCACATATTGCGAGGCCATATACACTTTGTTGGAAAGGACGTGTTGTGCCCTAACTTGGATTGCACAAAAGCTGAAACATTACTTGTTGTCCTATACCACTTATCTGATTTCCCGGATGGATCCATTGAAGTACATATTTCAAAAGCCAATGCCAACGGGCAAACTTGCGAAATGGCAGATCCTGCTCACAGCATTTGACATAGTTTATGTCACCAGAACTGCAATGAAAGCTCAAGCCTTAGCTGATCATTTGGTTGAAAATCTGGTTGATGATGATTATGAGCCATTGAAGACTTACTTCCCTGATGAGGAGGTAGATGTACTTGAAGAACTGATTAACGAAGAAGAAGATGTGTGGAAAATGTACTTTGATGGTGCTTCCAACTCGAAAGGCCATGGTATTGGAGCAGTCCTCATTTTCCCCACGGGACATTATTATCCGGCAGCTGCCCAACTCTGCTTCAGTTGCACTAATAACACATCTGAGTATGAAGCATGCATAATGGGTTTGCGTATGGCTCTTGACATGGACATCAAAGAATTGCTGGTGATCGGAGATTCAGATCTTTTGATACGCCAAATAAAGGGTGAATGGGAAACTCGAGACCTTAAGCTGATCATGTACAAGCAGTATATGGACGATCTTCGCCAAAAGTTCGATGTTCTAAAGTTTAGACATGTTCTCAGAATACATAATGAGCTGGCTGACGTATTGGCTACATTAGCCTTAATGCTTGTCCATCCTGATAAAGCCCATATTGATCCGTTAGAGATTCAGGTCCAAAGCCGACATGCATACTGCAATGTTATTGAAGAAGAAATTGACGGTCAACTGTGGTATTTTGATGTCAAGAACTTCCTTCAAGACGGAACGTATCCGCCAATGGCAGAAAACAATCAAAAGAGAACCCTTCGACGATTGGCAAGTGGTTTCTTTTTGAGTGGCGGAGTGGTGTACAAAAGGACACCTGATCTGGGACAGTTAAGATGCGTGGATGCAACTGAAGCCACAAAAATTCTCAATGACATGCATTCGGGGATCTGTGGACCCCACATGAGCGGGCACGTGCTAGCTAAGAGAGTACTCAGAGCAAGATACTTCTGGCTCACCATGGAACATGACTGCATTACTTTTGTGCGAAAGTGTCATCAATGCCAAGTACACGGTGATTTGATACATTCATCCCCTTTAGAGTTGCACACAATGTCAGCCCCTTGGCCTTTTACAGCATGGGGGATGGATGTTATCGGGCCTATTGAACCAAAAGCATCAAATGGACACAGATTCATTCTGGTTGCAATAGATTACTTCACCAAATGGGTTGAGGCCGTGACTCTCAAATCCGTGACCAAGAAAGCCGTGGTGGATTTCGTTAATTCTAACATTATTTGTCGCTTTGGTATCCCAAGTACCATCATCACTGATAATGCGGCAAATCTGGACAGTCATTTAATGAATGACGTGTGTGAAAGATTCAAGATCATGCACCGAAATTTCACACCTTACCGACCAAAGGCAAATGGCGCGGTTGAAGCAGCCAATAAGAATATCAAGAAGATCTTTAGGAAAATGATACAAGGATCTCGTGCTTGGCATGAGAAGTTGTCTTTCGCTCTCCTTGGTTACCGCACAACTGTGCGCACTTCCATAGGTGCGACCCCGTATTCATTGGTATATGGAACTGAAGCAGTCATACCCGCTGAAGTGGAAATACCGTCTCTCAGAACCATCGTGGAAGCAGAGATTGAAGACACAGAGTGGGTCAAGACCCGATTGGAACAATTATCATTCATTGACGAAAAGAGGCTCAATGCAGTTTGTCACGGTCAATTGTATCAGCGAAGAATGGCCCGAGCCTACAACAAGAAAGTGCGCCTCCGCGACTTGAAAGAAGGGCAATTAGTCTTGAAAAGAATCTTTCCTCATCAGGAAGAAGCTAAAGGGAAATTTGCTCCAAATTAGCAAGGGCCATACCTGGTAAAGAAGGTATTGCCAAATGGCACCTTGTACCTTACAGATCCAGAAGGCAGGACAACTGAAATACCCGTCAATGTAGACGAGGTCAAGAGGTACTACATTTGATTTCAAGATGGCTTTCAAATCAGGATGAATGCAAGGCTTTTGTTCTCTTTTTGCTATCCCAAATTGTATCCCTTATTAGCATTTTAAACATTGTACTTTTGAGGCATGTTCTCAGTTGGAATCAATGTAATTGTACCAAAATGAGATGAAACTGAAAAGCATCAAAAAGAAACCTGGGCATTTGCCTAGAGCTACGTCTGACCTGATTCCTCTCAAAAGGATACGTAGGCAACTATTTCGGTGTGGTCACAACAAGAGAAAATTCCTCTTTCCCTATCTTCTTTTATCCGCGCAATGCTTGCCTCCAGGCTTGCGGGATATGTCAAGAAAATTAAAGACCCCAGTTTATCCTAAACTGGGGCAAAAGTTGTTTTTTTTTTTTTTTTTTTTTAAAAAAAAAATCGAGGAAATTCAACATTCCTCCCCATTTTCTTTGTGTTCATCATAGGGAAAAGCTCATTTTTTTCCCTGTTCATATTGACGCAAAACTTTCCTTCAAGTTTGCGGCCAACATCAAAAGAAATTTAGATCCCCCTTTATGCTAAACTGGGGCAGAAGTTTGTTTTTATTTTATTTTATAATAAAATAAAATAAAAACAAACTTCTATCATTTTTGTATCATCTATTCACATGTTTCAAGAGATGTTTGTGTTGTAAATTGAATTAAAAAAAAAAAGAAAAAGTCTTGTCGGTGAAAACCTGAGAAGGCGCCGCAAGACAAACAGTGAGGAAAAAGATTAAAGAGAGGCTAGTTGGCGAAAACCCGAAAGTGCGCTACTAGTCTACTTGAGGGTCACCTCAACTTGGTTATGGTTTGATATCTTCCGTGGAGCAAATCTCAACAAACAAGTGGTACTGGTCGGACGAGGTCATCAAAGATACATGTCATGATCATCAAGGCCGCCAGTATATTGCCAGATAAGTTTCCCTTTTCAGAAAGACGTTCCCTGTCCAAACGACTTTCTCCCTTAAAATTTTTTTATTATTATTGTTTGTACATCTTGCCTCACCATTAATTCCTCGCCTTTTCGGCGCTAACCTCACATGAGCAACAAAAGAAAATTGCAAAACTCTGTCTTTCAGGATTCAGGTTTAATTCCAGCAAGCAGGGCACACCCTCGACAATGGAAAAGTTTCAGCGAGGCATGACCAACCTTGATAATTGGAGCCCAGCACCGCACATCAGGCCGGAGGAACGACATACCAAAATTGCATCATGAAGAGTGGACATGTTTGGGAGAAGCTTTAGGCGTTGTTCATCCCACATTACTGTGAAGAATAGAACAAGAGTCACTAAGCTTATTTGCAAGATCAGAAACAGAGTGTATCCACGATACAGAGAGTCAGTGTGACATTTGCTATGTTGCCAAGAAAGAGCTGGGACCACTTGAATTTGGATAGTTGCGCTAGATGTCAGATGGAAATCCGTTTCCTTTTCGAGTCAGTATCGCTCAAAGATAGCGTCATTTTTCTTTCCAAGTCAGATCTGCTAAAAGATAGCGATCATTTCCTTTCGAGTCAGTTCGCTCAAAGATAGCGTCATTTCTTTCCCATGTTAAGATCTGCTAAAAGATAGCGATCATTTCCTTTCGAGTCAATTCGCTCAAAGATAGCGTCTTTTCTTTTCATAACAAGATCTGCTAAAAGATAGCGATCATTTCCTTTTAGAGTCAAGATCGCTCAAAGATAGCGTCATTATTTCTTTTCCACGTCAAGATCTGCTAAAAGATAGCGATCATTTCCTTTTAGAGTCAAGATCGCTCAAAGATAGCGTCATTATTTCTTTTCCACGTCAAGATCTGCTAAAAGATAGCGATCATTTCCTTTTCGAGTCAGTCAGCTGAAAGATAGCGTTATTTCTTTTCCACGTCAAGATCTGCTAAAAGATAGCAATCATTTCCTTTTCGAGTCAGTTTCGCTCAAAGATAGCATCATTTATTTTTCATGTCCAGATCTGCTAAAATATAGCGATCATTTCCTTTTAGAGTCAGTCTCGCTCAAAGATAGCGTCATTTCCTTTCCATGTCAAGATCTGCTAAAAGATAGCGATCATTTCTTTTTCGAGTCAGTCTCGCTCAAAGATAGCGTCATTTCCTTTATATGACAAGATCTACTAAAAGAAAGCGATCATGTTCTTTTCAAGTCAGTTTTGCTAGAAAATAGCACTCACTTCCACTTCAAGTCAGTCCTGCTCAAAGATAGCAACCATCCCCAGCTTCAAGTCAAGACCTGGTTGAAACAGATGCGACCATTTCAAATTTCAGATGGTGATTGCCCATACAACGGGCGATGGAGTTGTCTTTCAAGCCAGGATTTACCTCAAGGAAGCGTGAAGATTTAGGCTAGGGATTGTAAATTTTACATTTTTCCTTCTATTTCCATTCCTTGTAAAGCAACGACCACCAACAAGCGGCCAGTAATCAGCAACGACAGCCTTTGTGTGCCTAAGAGTGTCTAATATCAGCCCCAAGTGTGTCTAGAAGAGTCTCTAGTTTGTGTTCGTAGTCTAGAGTGTCTAGTGTTGTCTTAGTGAGTCTAGAAGAGTCTAGCGTCTGTTTGAATGCGGTAGTCCCAGCTACCGCACGCAAGGAACTACACCGACCTGATTCCTTAGTCCGGGGATATGTAGGTAACTTTGTTCTCGGTTAGAACCGAAATTCAAGGTACTGTCACAATCTTGCAAGCGTATTCTCGGCTAGAACCGAAAAAGCCAAAATTAGTTGTCGATTATGTCTTTGTCCGAAAACTCTTCATGTTCTCGAACAAAGAGGGGCAGCTGTAATCACCTAATTTTGGCACCTAAAATATCCAAAATGCTTTAAAAAAAAGGTTGTGTTAAATGTTATGTGATTTTGCTAGATTTACCATCTTATTTAGCTATTTTAGTTATTTAATAAGGGTGAAAAATGTCAGAAAATTTGCAAGAAAAATAGGATTCGATTATGAGTAATATTTAATTGACTTTGTGTGCTAATTAGTTTGTATTACAATTATTATGTGTTTAGTGTTAGTTAATTAGTTAGGTTGGTGTGGTCTTGTTTAAAAGGCCATTTTTGGGCCATTAAAATTCGGAAAAAAGAGAAATGAAAATGTAGCCCAACACTCCGGCCCAAATGTCCCTTGTGACCCGGCCCAATCCCGGGGTATATAATCTCAATTTTAGCCATTTTGGGTAAACTTTTTTTCCCTAATTCACACACAGGGAACTTTGCTCAATTCCCACACCACCACCGGAAATCGCCCGACCACTTCTCCGCCGTCAAACCACCGGCCGTCGCCGCCGGAAAGTTATGAATTTACATCTCCGAACTCGCCTAAGTCCCCTCGTCATATATCCACCATTAGTTTCGCCAAATTCTCGCTCATTCTTCGTAGATCGGGTTTTAAAGTTCCTACTCCGGTGATTTTTCTTCCGGCGACGTTTACATGTCCAGGCTCATTTTCCCCTCCCCGTTCTCGTCGTATATGCCAATTAGCCGGAATTCTCCTCCGTTTGAACCCGAACGGAAACAGTTTTGGAACCCCTTTTGCTCGTGTTCTTCTTTCCATCTTTCCTCTCTTGTTCTAATTTAGACGATCTCAAATGAGATCGCATCAATTAGAACGAGAAAAGGATGATGGAATTTTTTTGTTCCTTCTATGATGATTCGTTTCTTAGTTACTAGGTGATATCGAGGTGGAGACGCTGCGTCTGGGATTCGATGGCAGGGGTATTTTAATGGTGAAACAGTGAGGGTGATTAACTGTATTTGAGGCCATGTGAAAGCTATAATGGTGTCGACGTGGCTGCAATGTTTACTATGATGACGATGGTGTTGGCGAGGCTGCTGTGCTTGTCGAGGCGAGGCAGTGGTGACGAGGCTGTGGTGGATTGATGTTGAGTGGATGCAGCTTTAAGTAGGCGTGATGGTGATATTACTTTGTCTTAACGGTTTCATCCTTACCCCTCGCTTTTATCTGCTTGATTAGATTTGTTAAATGTTAAGTGTTATCTAGTTTAGTGTTTGGCATGTAGAAGTAGTCCATTTGTACATTGGCATTAGTTGGAAACATGATTAGTTTAAACTTGGAAGCTTGTAAACTCGACATTCGTCCAGCGTTCAATTGAATTAGCGTGTTTGAAGTATGTTCCTATTTACGAGTCAGCGTTCAAGCATGAGCATTCTGTTTCTGTCGTTTAATCTGCTCAAGGCATATTCATGTGATGTTGTATGTGTATGTATGCAGCCTGTCTAGAGTAGTATGTTCAAGTTGTTCAGTTCCATACAAAGTGAAGTTAGATAGTTGCTTGGTTTGTTTAAGTTCTATGGCATTTAGTTCTGTTCAAGTATAAAGGTGTTGTAGGTGCACTGTTGGTGAGTGAGTTTTAAACAGTGGCAGATTGTGCATGAATATCAAGTTGTATGCTTAATTCTATTTTGCTTTAGTTTGTTAAGTATGTAAATGGCTTGCTCGTTCCCTGTTAGAATGAAATGCATATTGGTAAATCTGGTGTGTTCTTGTGTTAATGAACCTGTACCAGGATTGGCTTGAAGCTTACAGAGAACAAAATAGGTAGTTGAATCTTGGATATGAGTATGCTTAGTCCAGAAGCATAAATTTAGTTTGGTTGCTTTTTGTTTCATTAACTAAGCCTAAAAAGCTGAATGTTAAGACTTGAAAAAGGGGGTCAAAATGAAAGTACAACAGTCAGCTTGAAACAAGGAACTTTAACATAGGATTCTCACTTTTTGGCTGAAAATTTTAAAGTCTTACATGGGGGCTTTTGTCTCTTTGGTTGCCAGCACTCTACTCTCCCTCTTTAACCAGACTTGCATTAAATGCAAAGGGAAAAGGCTAGCACGCCTGAGAGTTTTTTTTTTTTTTTGTTTGGACACATTGTGGACCTGGCATTTAATGCCAATAAGTCCAAGAGCTATGTGGGATCTGGATATATAAAGGGGGGCATTTACTCTACCCTGATATTAACTACATAGAACATTAACTCCCCAACTACTTTGAACAACCACCAATTTTTGAGATCTGAAAAAAACAGGAATAGAAAAAACTTTGAAGAAGAGTAAAATAGTTTTAGGATTTTTTTTAAAAAAAAAAGAACCATTAACGGTGAGGTCTTGGAGGTGGCATAATCAAGTAAAAGGGGTTTACTTTTTCTCAAAGGTTAAGCAAGGTTTTAAGGTCGGAAACTGAGTTTTATTTTTGGAGGGTCATTTTGGTAGCTTGTCTGCTGCTCGTTGCTGCTGCCTTGTCTTGTGCTTGAGTTTGCTTTTGTTTGGATCCATTTACATACTAGGTAAACACAAAGCACTCTTGTATTTATTTACTTTTATGAACTCATTATGTTGGCTATTACATATGTTAGTTAAATATCTTGTTGAAAGTGATGGCCATGATTGTATAAACTAAAAAAAAAAATATGGATCTATCATGTATCCTTCATTTTATGCACCTGTTTGTTTTGAGTAAATACATATGAAAGTTTGAGAGGAAAAGGGTCCCAATCTGTTCTTTATGTGAAATATTATTTCTTACAAATTATATCTGGACAAAAGATGTAAAATAATGCATAAATGAGTCTGGTTCTGCAAAATCTCAATAGAAAAAAACGTTGATAAACATTAGCATGGGGGGCCAAAATCTGAAGCAAAAATAAAAAACTAGACTATAAGTGCAAATTACAGATTACGGCCCATCAGTTCAAATCACTAGAGCAAATATGCTGTAAATAAACTCTTTTGCAAATTAGGACCATTTATATAGTAGGTTTTTTTTTTCAGTGAAGTTTCATCAGTGTACATCAAGAGAAAAGGACATTTGGTGCAATCCACCTTAAGAAAATAACTGGCGGGCAGGTTCCATAAACGGGCTGAAATTTTTGCAAATCTAGGTCATTTAACTTCAGTTCTTTAAACTTAAGGCCCTAACAGTGTTTTTTTTTTTTAAAAATATATAAAATTAATATATCTTTCAAGATACTATACACAAAAAAGTTAAAACTTAATTGAAGGACTAATGAATAGGCTATTCCGTAGAGGAACATAAAATAAAGGGCCGTCATTATCAAAATCTCTTTTTATCTAAACAGAATATAAATGGCAGGCTATTCATTTCATTTGGACTAGCATTTCGTTTCTTCTAGAGTTACTGTTTTGGTTTATTTTTCTTAGTAATTTAATAACAACCTTGTAGATACCTCCTTATACTAAATGCCAAGCGTAAAACACATAATAAAGGCAATATACAACTCACCTTTTATTAATAGCCTCGATGAAGTCAATTAATTTCTTTTAAATAGACCAGTCCTCTGTGAGGTTGGAAATGCGTAATATATTTAGCTATTATGAATTAAAGTGTTAATCCGTCCGATCTTCCGTGAAGTTGGATAAGAAATAACACCTTAAATTTTTCTGAATTAAAGTTTAAATTCAAATCAAACGGCAAAATAATACAACTATATTTAATAAATTAAAATTGCGACAATAAAGCAACTGTGCTCGGCACAGGACTCGAGGGTGCCTAATACCTTCCCGAGAGTCAACTGAGAACCTTACCTGAATCTCTAAACGCAGACCATTAGACGAGTCAGAGGTGTTCCAAGGTACCTTTTGGTGACTTGGCACACCTTAAACTTGTCAAGTGGCGACTCCGAGTTCTATAAATAATTTCGTACCTTCTTGAAACACCAGTCACGAGCTTTTAAATAATAAACAACTCGTTAATTAATAATTTTTAGGGCGTGACATGGTTACATTGAGATCCCCTCCGATCTTTGCCTCTTAGATGGTGATATTTAAGTCCCGATCAGTCTTCGTGGGCTCCTTGGTCCGTCGGAACGTGACCGCCTCAGGAAGTACTATCACTGATTTGATGGTTGATGTTGCTCAGCACGCTATTCATGTATGCTTTTTGTCCCTCAACTTTTCCTTTCGGCCTTGTTTTTGCTTCCTTTTTAATTTTTCTGAGTTTTTCTTTATAGTGTTACATCAACTCTATCAGGGCTGCCGAGATTGAGTGCCGTCGAGATGAAAATATTAGGCAAATGAAGGCAGAATGGAGGCGAGAGCGGGCAGGTCTCGAGTCTCAGATGAGAAGTCTTGAGAAAAAATTGTTGAGCACAATGCTTGAGCTTGACCAAGCCAAGAAAGCTACTGACAAATCTGATCTCGAGGCGCTCAAAGCTCTCAAGACTAATTCCGCCGTTGAGGAGAAGATGGCTCATTTAAAAGAGCTCTGCGATGCTGAGCTTAAGAGGGTGAGAACCGAGGCCCAGTCCGTTATTAACAAGCGCGCTAAGAAGTTTCGTGCTGATTTGCGGCATAAGTTGCTCAAAATAAATGAGCTGGCCGGAGAGAAAGAGCAGCTGGCTGGGGAGAAAGAATGGCTCGAAAATGAGGTCAAGGCTTTGCAGAACAAAGTCAATTCTTTCTCCTCCGGGCGTGGAATAAGAAGGACCCGAGCCAAGGTTGACAAGAATTGGGCTGTTATTCAAACGAGGCTAAAAGCTTTGAAGGAGTGTCGTAGCGTACCTTGATGTGGAAATCATTAAGGCTGAGAGTGATGCTACCACAGCTTAAAAGTTAATGGAGAGCCTTCCTTTGAGCAGCGGAAGCTCGGATGACGAGGAAGATGATTCCGAGGCTGAAGCTTAGAATAGCTTTTTTTATTTCTTTTTGTCGTCATTTTTTGTTAAGGCCTTTGAGCCACTTGTTTTGTGAATATTTTGGCCTCTGAGCCGTTTTACTAATGGAACTTTTTTTTTTTTTTGAGAATATTGGTTGTTCTCAATATCCCTTAGATTAGTTTGCTTGCAAGACTTTTCAGATCTTTTCTTTGTTCGAGCTAGCTTAGGACGACGTCTCGCCCTTGAGCCGGAGGCTTAAATAATAATTGGCTATGCATATCATATGATAATAAAAAGATGTTGAATCAAAGCTTATTTCATTGATAAGATGCATTTGCGAGCCTTTATTACAAAAGATGCTTGGTCGCAACAGGACTTAGGCAGGAAAACTAAATGATCAAAGCATGAACTAATGAGCGAATCTCTAAGTGTGGTCCTCGGCGAGATGATCACTTGTTCTCCGAGGGTCTTGTCTGTTGAAGTCCTCGATTGTTGAGTCTTCGCTTATTTGAAAAATTTTTTATTCTAAACGGTTGATCAATTTGACTAATCCCTATTCATCCTTTTTCCCCCCAGTCATCGAGTGCATGGTGCAGGGCTTGATTACTGGGTTTCGTTTTCTTCAAAAAGAAAGATGACATGTCTTATCAAATTGATCATTTCATTTGCTTGGCCCGATCGAGGTGACTGTATTCTTCATTGCAATCGAATAACACTTTCGCGTTGTTCGTTGCTCTCCTCGAATGGCTTTTATTCCCTAAGGGGTTGGGAACTTAATTACCTGGTGCAGGGTCGATGGTACAACTTCCATTTCATGGATCCAAGGCCTTCCAAGAATGACATTATAGGCCATGTCCTCGGCCATTACTTGAAAGATGGTTTTCTTGTCCACTCCCTCTGCAGTTGTTGTGAGGGTTATTTCTCCCAAAGTCTTCTCGGTGGAGTTGTTGAATCCTGTTAATATGGTTGCCTTTGGGACGACAAGTTCCTTCAACCACATCTTCTTGGTGGCTCTATAGTTAATGATGTTCACCGAGCTGCCAGGATCGATTAGGGCTCGTTTGACATCACAGTCGTTGATCCTGAGAGTGATCACTAGTGCGTCGTGGTGGGAAACATCATCCCATTGCAATCCTCCTTGCTAAACACCATTTCTTTACCTGATCCACCAGCTCTTACTTTCTTCTCCACTTTACTTGATGACTTTGCGAATTTCTTCGCAGCAGCCAAGTTTATTCCATTTACCTCTCGCCCTCCAGTAATGACATTCACCACTCTTTTTGGTGATTGTGTTCGAGGTGGTTGTTCCTCTCTCCTATTTTTTGAGTAGTTGTGTTTCCCTTTATCGGTCAGATACTCAGCTAACACTCTCTTCTTAAGAAGATGGGCCACCTCGAGGCGCAGTGCTTTACAGTCCCCGGTTGTGTGCCCATAATCCATGTGAAATTCGCAGTGTTGAGTTTGATCCCTCTTGCTCGGGGGCGTTCTCATGTCCCTAAGCAACCTCACCCCTTGATTAGTCATTCCTTTGATTGCATTCACCAATTCAGTGGTAGATATGCTGAAATTGTACTCGAAGATCCGAGGCAAATCCTTCTCTTTGGACACCAAAGATGGGCCTGAGGACTTTTGATTAAAGGATGAGCCAGCCTTTCCTACGAGCCGTTGGCTCACATGCTGCTGTCTGCCGAGGTGCTGACTTATATGTTGCTTTTAAGTTCCATTGTATGGCTCATAGCGATTTTTTGAGTTCCCTCGTGGCGCGTCGGCGCGTCGAGAGGACTCAGGTTGACCTCGGTAGGAATTTCTCCGACCTATCCTTCTCCATTCTACTTTCTCGAGCCTGATCTTCGCTGTGGCCCGATCATGCAACTCGTCCCAAGTTCGGGCTTGCCACTGTTGAAGCTTTTTCTTTAATTCGGCCGCAGATTCAGAATTGCTCACATTGATATTCTTTTCAAAAGCCATGACTGCCAAAGAGTCATCCATTTTCGGCAGATCCATCCTTTCGGCCTGAAAGCGCTCGAGGAAGTCCTTGATTGTCTCGAGGTATCCTTGTTTGACATCGAAGATGTCCTCCCTTCTCTTAAGGATCTTCTGGGCTCCAGTGTGAGCCTTGATGAACATGTCTGCCAATTCCTAGAAGGAAGATGCATGTACCAACACAGTGCCCCCCTTTCCAAGGTATCAACAAATTTTTTCAAGAACATGGACTCCCTCTCGATTGGAGTCAAATCATTGCTCTTGATCATGGCCATATATTCAGTTATATGGTCGACTGGGTCAGTTGTCCCATCGTACTTCTTTAAAATTTGTAGCTTGAAATGTTTTGGGATGGGTGTCGGAGCAGCTTCGGGCTTGAAAGGTTGCTGTCGACATTGTTCAATGTCCAGCAGGCATTGAGGTTTTCGAACCCTTGGCATATTTTCGAGCCGTTTCTCCATGCTGGCTTTGAAATTTTTCTTCCACTTTTCAAAGTCGGACGCGGCGCTTGTTTGAGGTATTGTGGGTGTAGTCCCCGAGCCCCCAGATGTGACTCCATTTGGAAATCCTCCCATGGTAATTCCTATGGGGACAACATTAAGATTACCTTCGCTGGGTGTCATGAAGGGAGCATCGCTGGGGTTAGAAGGAATCCTTCCACTCCCAGCGAAGGCTTGTAAGGAGCTTCGAAATTGTTCATTAAATTAAGCTTGCGCCGCCGCTTGCTCTTGCATCTGCTGCAATGAGCTCATCATGAATTATTTGAACGGATCACTCGAGCTTGAGGAAATTGGATCGGCTGAAATGACTCATACGAAGGGAGTTAGACCAACCGGGGGAGTTGATCCATTTAGTGATGTTAACCCTGCTAATGGAGTAGAGTTATATGGTGGAGTAGGGCTAATAGGTGGTGTTAGAGTTGGGCCAATTGGAGGGGTTGGGGTCCCTCCACTGGTTTAGGTGGTTCCCGTTGTCTGGTCAGGTGTTTGGATGGAAACATTATCATCAATAATATTAGCCATTTTTTAGCGAGAATTGAAGTTGAAAACTTTGGAACAAACGTTATTACCAAGTCCCCACAGACGACGCCAATTTGTGTTGGCCTAAATCGAGTTCGGACAACTAATCGAATTTGTTTTGGGGTTATTGATAATTTGCTTATATCAAAGTTATGGCCGAGCCGAGATTGAATTTAAACGAGGCAAACACTTAATAGAATGAAATAAACGAGGCAGAAGATAAACGAGCAGAAACGTGTATAAAATGAGACAAAGCTTAAAAGAAAGAATATAAGTTAAATGTTGTATTTCTGGATGTTCTCCTTGGTTACAAATGAATCATATTAATAGTTGACAAGAAAAGTGACGTTATAGCCAAAATAACTATGCTTTGATGGCCATTAATTTGCATTTGATCGTGGTCAACCCACGATCTTCTTCTTAAATGTCTGGGCAGCGGTCGACGGTTACAGAGATCAGGTCTTATTTTGACGAGGTGTCATGCTTGCTCAGGGACCATGTGGTCGTGGTGATCATTCCGAGCTCTGTACCTTGGGCTCGATTTTGCTTCTTCCCCGAAGTGATTTTTCGAGGCAGGGGGTCATGCCATCTCCCCTCGCGGACTCGCCTGTTAAGATCGACTTGAGTCAAGCCACGCGCCCTTGCTCAAGATCTCGATGATTTTTCACCCAATACATAAATACTCTTATGATGTGTAATAAGTACTAGTATCAATAATATTATGTTTTGAAGTCAAAAGAGATAAAACTAGCAAGGTAGTTGCACACCCCGCTAAATACCTGCAGAAAGAAAGTTGCCAATCAGAAATTTTCAAAATCTAACTACATACTATACATCCCAAAATATCACCTCAACATTGACCCAAGAACTCACACACACATCATACTATTATTTCCCTCTCAAGTCTGAACTCAACTGTATTCCATTTCGGCGGCCCCTTATTTTACTACTACACCCCACCCCCCTCCCACCCCCCGCGTCCAATCCATTAACCACTTTTCTCCGTTGCTTCCTATTTTCATCTTCTTTTTTCCTTTTTAACCCCCTTCTCCACTTAATATCACTTCCTTCGTTCTTTTCATTTTTAACCCCCTTTTCTTGCTAAAACTTGAATCTTTAGTTGAAAAAGATTGATTTTTAACCAACCCCACTTCTTCAAAATCTTTAATTTTGTTAATTCAAGATTGTTCAGTTAGATCGGAGCTTAGTTAGTTTTGCATATGATTTTGGAGCTGTGTGTTGATGGCTAATAGTAGAGGTTATGCTCTTAATGCTCAATTAGGTAACTTCTTTTTATTGATATACATCAAATTGTTTATTGTTTTATGAATATTGGTTTATTTGTATCTCGAGTCGAGGGTCTATCGGAAACATCTTCTCTACCTTAAGTAAGTAGGGATAAGGTCTGTGTACACCTCATTCTCCCCTCCTGGGATAACACTGGCTATGTTCTTTAATCATGATAGGGCTTTTAGTTCCCTAGAATTCAAGATGCATACTTTTAATCTTTGCTTTTTACCCCTAAAAGTACCTATATTATCACTCTTGCAACATGGTATCCCTGAAATTTTTTACTTAAAAAGTCACTTCGCCTTAGGGCTTTTGTCTAGTGGTAATAGTTCAAGTTGTGATGTGGGTGAGGAGTACATCATGGGGTCGAACCCCCCGCAGTCAGAAGCCTGGTAATTAAGTGGAGAAGGATAGTAGTGGTGGTGGCGGGGGGGGGGGGGGGGGGGGGGGGGGGGCGTTATCGACCCAGTTTCAAGCTCCAGTGGCCTCGGGGATTTCTCAGTTATAAGAGAAAGTCAAGTCACTTCAGAGCGATCAGTGATGAGATAAAATATGAAGTTACTGTAGTGAGATGCATAATGGATTTTCCTATAGCAGTTATCCATAATTTTATGAATTTAGTTTATCTAGCATTCTGTTAAGCTTCTTAGTATCTCCTCTGGCTGGAGGATTGATTGGTGTTGGTGCATGTTTGCTGAGAAAGCTTGTGGTTGAATGCAGATATTAACCAGATACTTTTAGAAGCACAACATCGATGGCTACGCCCTGCTGAAATTTGCGAAATTCTTCGAAATTACCAGACATTCAAGATTGCTCCAGAGCCTCCAAACAGGCCTCCAAGTATGATCATTTAGCTGAATTTTTTTTTTTAAACGTGAATGATGATGTTCCGAAGAGAGTTTTTATTTTCTTTTTCTACACTCTTTTCCTTGATGGCGAGTTATCATGTCTACTTCTGCAAGTAGTCATACATATGCTATTTATTTCGATGTGTGTGTATCTGGGAGAAATGTACTAATGTAACATATGCATGTCTGTGCGCGTGTCTGAGTCAACATACTAGGCTTATTGTACTGTCATGTAATCCTCTGCTTATGAGTAGATAAGGTCAACTAAAGTGGTAACTCTGCTAGAGTTTTATTTTAAGATTCCTATCACCAGTCAAGGGAGTGATAGCCTTGTAAGAATACTCCACCTCCCATCAAAGATTTGGTATTCAAGTCAACAGCGGAGCAAGTGAGAAAGGGATGCTTGTTGTGCTCCTGGGTAGGGGGGTTAGGAGGAGTGGGCTTTGCCATATCCCAGAAGAAATAATCTTATTACCACTCTATCGTAATTTCACTTTAGCCTGATGGTGCTGTAACTTTTTCCCTTTCAACCGCGCAATTCACTACCCGTTGTCAAAAAGCTCATCTAGTTCTCTCTCCCTCCTTCTTCTCAGATGATGGTTTTTTGTTAAGTATATTTAAAGTATTTTTGATGTCATTTTTAGCTGCAGCAACTAGCATGCAATGTATAGCTTTTTGCATATATAATGTTCTCTCTGTAAATTCTTATTTCACTAATGTATTGGCCCCCCATTTAGCCCTCTGATTAGATGCTTTACTGCTTAGTTTTGTCTAATTAGTTTTCTTGAGATCACCCTCATGAAAAAAAGAAAGACATGCTCCTCTACAATCAGGCCTATATTCAACACCCTTCCACCTCCTTGTATAGTAAATGTTGAAATTCATTATAACTCTCGGCGGGCCTACCCCTTGGTTTCAAGATTATTAGTTTTGTCTCACGGATATGCAAGCATTTCATGCAATCAAGATTATGTTCAATGTACTCTATTTCCCCTTTGGATTTCCTGAGTCTATTTCCTGCCTGACGGGTAACTTTTGCAAGCTGCTTCAAGAAGGCTGAATCTGACATGATAATCCGTAATTATCAGGATTAACTTGCTTGAGCACCACCTATTAAATAACTGATAGTGTGAAAGTGATCAATAAGTTATACTTTTCTTCATCATACTTGTTCTCACAGTTTGTCTACCAGCTTGTGTGTGGCTTTTTATGTTTGTAGTGGAACTTTCAAGATACCTAGCTTTCTTGAAATCCATAGTACTTCTATTCTATATTTATGTTTTCCGGCTTGTATGACCCTTCCAGGTGGTTCACTGTTTCTTTTTGATCGGAAGGTTTTACGGTACTTCCGCAAAGATGGCCATAGTTGGAGAAAGAAAAAAGATGGAAAGACTGTGAAGGAGGCTCACGAGAGGCTCAAGGTACAACTGATGGATATCTTCTTTCTGTTGTGCAAAAGTGTAGTTAATCTATATATGTTTGATTTCTATGTTACTTTGGGATTGAGGTGTAATTTCACTCAATTTCAATATTAATTATTTGTGAAAGGGAACCGTCACAAAAATACTCCTATACTATACAAAGTATCTTAATCTTACCTTCCGTTTAAACTTTTGGGTCATTCATATCCTTCCCATTTGCAAATAGTCTCATACTCGCCCGTCACCCTAATGGAAGTATACATAGAGTAATTTTAAACCATAGTCAAAAGTAGAGGGGTAAATTTGGATCTTTTTTCTCGAGATATATTGTCGGTAAAATCAACCCAATACATGTTGGAGCTCAGCTGGAGTCAAGGGCAAATACAAGTTAGTCTACTAGCGGTATGGGTATGATTCCATGTCCAATCCTGATGGACAGAACCTTCGCTTTCCCCTACCCTAACTCTATAATCTGCCCGTCTTCCCCAATCCCTAAAGTCCCTGAAAGCCTTCTTTCTCCACTTGAGTTTGGAGTTCATCCGCTTTCATCGTTACCGAACAATTGCGCCCCAAATTACAGTGGAGGGTATAACTCTTTCTAGAGGAGTAAATTAGGTCCTTTTTCCCTTTATGAACTTATCCTTTCTACAAGGGTTTGTTCTTGTATTGGGGAGCTGATCAGAAACTAGTGTTCTTACAGGCTGGAAGCATTGATGTGTTGCATTGCTACTACGCCCATGGAGAAGAGAATGAGAATTTCCAAAGACGCAGCTATTGGATGCTCGAAGAGTAAGTTATAAATGTGTATTATTGTTTCTGCAATCGCATTTGCTATGATAGGTTTGTTGTTCTAACCTTGGAGCTAAAAGTCAATAGACCGTTGATATTTATGTATAACAATTATGATGAAACAATCGCATTTGCTATGATAGCTGTGTTGTTCTAACCTTGGAGCTAAAAGTCAAGACCGTTGATATTTATGTATAACAATTATGATAAAGAGGCATATTTAGTTAACTTTTACTTGCTAATTGCAAGTTAGGTTGGATCGAGTTTTCCTTGTTCATCCCCATATTGATAAGGATGCTGTTCAGACAATTTTTTTTTTTTTGGTCATCCATGATGAGCATTAGTGCAATGAAATCGGTATTTTACTTCCATATGATGTTTGGCTTACCTTTTTTGCTTTTGGTATTATGCATGATCTAGATGATTGGATGCTTTTGCAGAGGGACTATTTTTCCATTAAAGTTTGACACAAGATAACTTGATTAATTTATTTAAGGGTATGCATAGTCTTATTGTTCTCGAATATCGTCTATTGCCTCACCAAAAGGTTTAAACCGTTAGAGAGGAACACTCTTATTTACTTAGTCTAAGTCTGTCACAAGTTCATGTACAAGTCAAAGTTTTTCCTTAGACCAAACACATAATTTCATTAATGGGTGGTGGTGAGACTCGATTCTAGGACCTGTACTTGCTCTAATGCCATGTTGATAGTATGAAATTCCTCGTCTAAAAGCTTAAACGGTTAGAGAGGGAACACTTGTATTAATCTATTTTAAGAATTTAACACTTTGTATATCGTCTTCAATCTTGAATAGCATGGGCTATAATGAAATCTTGTGTAAAAGGTAGGTGCCGAGCTTTCATACTCGAATATGCAAGTTAAACTGTCAAAAGAATCTGTAATTAAGTTGACTGTTATGAGCGAAGTTTTGGGACACAATCTCTCTCTCTCTCTCACACACACACACTGTTTTTCTCTCCTCTCTCTCTTCCCTTTTTTTTTTTTGTGCGATGCGTGACGCCCAGGCTGATGTGCCCTTGGCCTAATGGCTTCGGGCGCAATTTGCATTCAAAGAC
The DNA here is from genome assembly GCA_037355625.1 of Petunia x hybrida. NCBI lineage: Eukaryota > Viridiplantae > Streptophyta > Magnoliopsida > Solanales > Solanaceae > Petunia > Petunia x hybrida. The sequence continues at coordinate 4,487,400 of JBBBVM010000018.1, read as the reverse complement.
TCGATGGTTCATGGGATTCTGCAATTCACACCAAGTATCGCATTTCGCTACGTTCTTCATCAATTTCTAATTCTATGCTTATGTTCCGTTCTCTATGAAATGCTTTTTTTCCTCTTGAGAATGTTTTTAGGTTTTATAATATGATAAAGTGTCTCACTGCTATTGCTGTCAACACAATGTGCCTAAAAGTTTGTTTTCATTGGCACATCACTCACTTTAATTTCTAGCCATATTGCTTTCTCTAATACCAGCTTCTAATCATTGCTTAGCATCCTAATTCTATTTGCTTTCTCAAACACTTATTCAGGGATATGTCACATATCGTTCTCGTCCACTACCGAGAAGTAAAGGTATATGCTTGCCATCCTCTAATTCTTTTCGTTTTGCTTCTTTTCTTTGATGTTTTTTTCCCAGCAATTAGTCGACAGTTAACTTACAAGCACAGCCTAGAAGTGGTTATTTTTCCTTTCCCTTCGGTTGCCCAAGGCAGCATAGTACATAAGAAAGTCGTATGAGATGATTTTAGGGCACAATTCAAATATGTATATTGAAATGAAATAGCTATAAAAATGCAAATATGCATTGTAACCTAGTCATCTTCAGACAATCTTTGTGTTAAATTGGACGACAGAAGGATCTAATTTGGAACCAGCAGGTGCATGTTCATTCATGATGCTAGTATGGCATCTTAACCACAGAGTTCTTTACTTCTTTTAGTTTAGTTAAAAAGGTTTTAGAAGTTCCTAACTTTCTTAAGACGTTTGATGTCAGTGAATTACCGTGAGTCTGAGAGAGAAATTGAATTCACTTCTAAACTATTTCCTCTAAGTCTTTTTGCTGTAAATAGATTATATTGTCATGTTGTTATCCTTCTGCAGGGAAACAGGACGAATTTTAGCCGTATTAGAGAACCTCAACAAGCTACTCCTGATTTCCAAGAAACCGATGATGTACACAGCTCTGAGGTGGAAAGTTCTGCATCTGCAAAATTTTATCCAAATGATTACCAAGTGAACTCACAAGTCACTGACACGACTAGCCTTAGCAGTGCGCAGGCCTCAGAATATGAAGATGCTGAATCAGGTATTTTTAATCATATGTTCTAGATCAGGCTTCAGAATAAACTGTTCTGGTACTTTTGGAGGATACCTCACACGTGATATATGGATTGAGCTTTCCATTTTTTCTTTTTTAAAATTCACTTTTGTAATTACAAACTCTCTCCAGTGTACAATCAACATTCAACTTCTGGGTTTCACTCATTCCTTGATGCTCAGCCAAGTATGATGCAAAATGGTGGAGATGCTGTACCTTACCGTCCAGTTCCCTTCTCAAGTAATTATTTCTTGTCCTATTTTCATTTGTAATTAGTAATTTTTGCTTCTTAAAAATGCTTTCCTAACAGTTCAGTGATTCTACGAACATGGTGTGACACATGCGAAAATGTTGTTTCTTCATTCAGCAGATGATCATCAAGTACAGTTTGCAGGAAGTTCTGATATGAATTTCTCCTCTATCGCACCAGGAAATAAGGGTGGAAACATAGAAAATACATATGTACCCAGCAGGAACCTTGACTTGTCATGGGAGAACATTTCAGTTAATAATCCTGCTGCATATCAGTCTTACCTTTATCAGCCTTCCAGCCAATCAGATGCAAACAATTTGATGCATGAACAAGGAAATGCTACATTGGGGCAAGTGTTCTCTAATGACTTAAAGAGAGAGGAACCTCAGAACCGTACTGATGGCCTGGGAGACTGGCGGGTAAGTAATACCTAAAAGGTTATCTTGTGCACCACTATTTTGCAGTGAATTTTGCCTTTGCATTCCATGCATATTGCAGAGTTCTCCCTTTTAGGGAGAGGAGAGGCTGTGATTTATCATCCCCTGCATGTGTATGCCAAAGCTTGCTGTGCAAGTTTCTTGCCGTCCGTCATCCACGAGTACTTTTTTAGTTTGCATTGCATAACCAACTAAAAAAATGGTTAATGATATTTCACCATATGTTCAGGAAATTTAATATCCAAGACTTAATATAGGACTGATAAGGCAAGTAGGAGGTATAAGAGTATGCAAATTTGTTATCTCTTGGGCCTTGTTTCTTTGACAGAATTCAGGGAAAAAGCCTTTGAGAAGTCATATATAATCTAATGGCCACTTTTGGGCATAAATACTAAAAGTATTTGTAAATACTTGTTTGTCCGTGAATATTTGCAAATATTCCCTTTTAGGGAGAGGAGAGGCTGTGATTTATCATCCCCTGCATGTGTATGCCAAAGCTTGCTGTGCAAGTTTCTTGCCGTCCGTCATCCACGAGTACTTTTTTAGTTTGCATTGCATAACCAACTAAAAAAATGGTTAATGATATTTCACCATATGTTCAGGAAATTTAATATCCAAGACTTAATATAGGACTGATAAGGCAAGTAGGAGGTATAAGAGTATGCAAATTTGTTATCTCTTGGGCCTTGTTTCTTTGACAGAATTCAGGGAAAAAGCCTTTGAGAAGTCATATATAATCTAATGGCCACTTTTGGGCATAAATACTAAAAGTATTTGTAAATACTTGTTTGTCCGTGAATATTTGCAAATATTGAACTGCAATGCTGAACTTTCCACAAACCTTGTTTTTCCTAAGTTTCAATATGAGATACAGTACTATATTTTTCTTTGCATCAATTCAAGATTGTCTAAACAGAGACCAAATGCCAATTAACAAAAACTCTTTTTGAAAGAAACTAGAAAACATCAGTAAATCGTTATTGTGTATGTCTACTGTTCCATTTGGTGTCCTATTTGCAAATAGAAACATAAAGATGGTAAGCATATCTTTGCTGCCTCTAATCAATCAATCAATCAAACGAACCCATAGTTATTAGTTCCTTTCACTAGAGGATTCTTTTTAGAGGAGAGCTTTCTATTGCATTCAATTATCCGTGATGCTCACATCACTTGTCTTCCAAACTCTGTGGACATTATATCTTGATGTGGTGGAAACCAGTCCTTATAAGCTGTAGGTGATTTTGTCACGATTTGTATCATTTAGTATCTCCTAATTTGAATTCTATTTTCTTCAGATGAGTTGCCTATTTGGGTCTTCGTTCTGATTCTCCTGGGTCTGGCTAATGTTGAATTTTGTAGACTTTTCAGAGTAGAAGTAAGACACACGATTTGTACAAAGGAGGCATTATAGGGGCAGATGGGTCAGTTTGTTCTTAAAAATGTCGATCTCTCGCAAACGTGCAAACTAAGCACTTGCTGTTGAAAGCTTTTCTTTGCCACATTAATTTTCTCTCGCAACTTCTTTAAGAATGTCTTAGCTGTTTGATGTAACCGTTAGAGTATAATTCATTATTTTTCTGCTTAAGCAGAACCAGGAAAGTTTGGTATTGAGGCGTAGTAGTAGTTGTTGTTGTAACCCGAACCACAAAAAATCTTTCAGTGATGACTTGATAATTTAAAATCAACAGGACATTTAGTACCTCTTTGCATGTAAAACTAGATGCAATGATGTTGGCTAGGGTTCTTATTAATTGATGCTGTCAACTTTGAGATGCAGACTTCTGAAGGGGGTTCCTCATTTATATCCAAGTGGTCCATGGATCAGAAGTTGAATCCAGATTTGGCATCTGGTGGCCAGCAACATAAACATCCAATGCAGAATGAACTTCAATCACAACTTCCTGATGCTAATGTGGGAGGCTCGCTAAGTGCTGATTTACATCACAATCTAAGCGTAGGGATCAAAGCGGATTATCCAGCTATAAAACAACCTTTGTTAGATGGTGTCTTGAGAGCAGGTTTGAAGAAGCTTGATAGCTTTGACCGGTGGATGAGTAAGGAACTTGAAGATGTAAGTGAGCCGCATATGCAATCCAATTCTAGTAGCTACTGGGATAATGTCGGAGATGAAGAAGGAGTTGATAATTCCACAATTGCTTCCCAAGTGCAGTTAGACTCGTACATGCTAAGCCCTTCACTCTCCCAGGATCAGTTCTTTAGCATTATTGATTTCTCACCAAACTGGGCATTTGCTGAGTCAGAAATTAAGGTGAACCTTTATATCTATACTGGACATTTCAAGTTGTGAGCCAGCGTTCTGTTTAAGATTTTTAATGTCTCGCCTCTTTTTTTATTGCTATAAAGTTGAAGTCTTTCATTCATGTATCGGTATTTATTCTTGGTTGTTTCATTAACAGGTTCTCATCACTGGAAAGTTTTTGAAATCCCAGCAAGAAGTGGAGAAGTGTAGTTGGGCATGCATGTTTGGTGAGTTGGAAGTTCCAGCAGAAGTAATAGCTGACGGCGTTCTTCGCTGCCACACACCTATTCAAAAGGCTGGAAGGGTTCCATTCTATATAACTTGCTCCAATAGGTTGGCATGTAGTGAAGTAAGAGAATTTGAATTCCGGGTTACTGACGTCCAAGACGTTGATGTTACAAATGCAAATACTTGCAGCTCCAGTGAAAGTCTTCTTCATATGAGATTCGGAAAATTATTATCTCTGGAATCCACTGCTTCCCAAAATTCACCACCTAGCTGTGAGGATGATGTTTCCCATATGTGCAGTAACATTAATTCTTTGCTAAAAGAGGATGATAGTGAGTGGGATGAAATGTTGCACCTTACTTATGAAAACAACTTTATGGCAGAGAAAGTAAAAGACCAGCTCCTACAAAAGCTTCTAAAAGAGAAGTTGCGTGTTTGGCTCCTCCAAAAGGTTGTTGAAGGTGGGAAAGGCCCTAACGTACTGGATGAGGGTGGTCAAGGAGTCCTACATTTTGCAGCTGCTCTTGGTTATGATTGGGCTATACCACCTACTATAGCTGCAGGTGTAAGCGTTAATTTCCGAGATGTCAATGGATGGACAGCACTCCATTGGGCAGCATCATATGGAAGGTATTATGCTAGATATTGTAGGTCTTTGTCATGCAGCTTTCTAATTCAGTTTCTAATTTTTGCTTTTTCATGCACTTTTGTGGTGGCTTTCTCCAATTTTAATTGAAACACATTAGAAACCTGGAAGTATTTGTTGATAAGATGGCTTGATCACTGATTCCCTTTGTTTTTTTCTTCTTTCTTTTCTCCCCATTTTGATGCATCTTGAACATTTGCAATATTAGATTGCGGACAGTGGGTTTCCTCATCTCCTTAGGTGCAGCTCCTGGAGCCTTGACGGATCCTACTCCTAAACATCCTTCTGGGAGAACACCTGCTGACCTAGCTTCCAGCAATGGACACAAAGGAATTGCTGGTTATCTAGCAGAGTCTTCCTTGAGCTCCCACCTTTCTTTCCTCGGGTTGAAGGAAAAGAATCAGGTTGAGAATGTACAAGCTTTTGGGGTCGAAGATGTTCAAACAGCCTCTGAACGGACTGCTACGCCGGCTTGGGAGGGTGATTGGCCACATGGAGTCTCATTGAAGGATTCTCTTGCTGCAGTTCGTAATGCAACTCAAGCAGCTGCTCGTATTCATCAAGTCTTCAGGGTGCAGTCATTCCAGAGGAAGCAGCTAAAAGAATATGGTGGCAGTGAATTTGGACTATCAGATGAGCGCGCTCTCTCACTTCTTGCTTTAAAAACTAAGAGGGCTGGACATCATGATGAACCGGTGCAGGCGGCTGCGGTTCGCATACAAAATAAATTTCGCAGTTGGAAGGGAAGAAGAGACTATCTTCTAATCCGCCAACGAATTATTAAAATTCAGGTATTGTATGTGTTTTTGACCTGTATACACGGATAATCCATCTTTTTGCTAAAACATTGTCAACTCAACCTTGTTTTTTCATTAGCTTAACCATTTCTTCATTTCTTCTTTATTTGAAGGCTCATGTAAGAGGACACCAGGTAAGGAACAAGTACAAAAACATAATATGGTCTGTGGGGATCTTAGAGAAGGTAATTTTGCGCTGGAGGCGAAAGGGAAGTGGATTGCGTGGGTTTAAACCAGAAGCACTAGCTGAAGGAAGCAACACCCAAGACCAACCAGTACAGGAGGATGACTATGATTTCTTAAAAGAAGGCAGAAAGCAAACTGAGGTAAGGTTGCAGAAGGCTCTGGCAAGGGTAAAGTCGATGGTTCAATATCCTGAGGCTAGGGATCAATACAGGAGGCTGCTGAATGTTGTGTCCGACATGAAGGAGCCCAAGGTAACCATAGTTAGATTTCTTATGCTCCAGAACCTACATATGTTGATCCCGAAATGCATATCATCATTTCGTGCAATAATTCCATATTCCACAAAAAAAAAACGAAGATAATCATTCATGCCATGCTCTTGATTAACAGTGTAGCTCTTTGCATTCAAGCATAACCAGAACTCAATAGTAACAATTAAATATCAACTAGCGCTGCTTTTCATTATCTTCCTACCTTTGAATGGGTAAGAAGCTTATTATCAGTTTTTGGGGATGATAGCTTCTTGAAGCTGAACATGGCCATACCCCTGATACGGTCAAGGCTTTATCTATAAAATATATCAAGATATTCCATCAGCAATTCTGCATTACACATCCAGCATTGTCATACTTTTTTCGCATTGCTTTACTAGGTAGGAGTTTTGATAATACTATCCAATACTCAAATAAAGCTTCTTTCAGTGCGAAATTTTGCTATTAGTCGTTGGATCTCCAGCTCCTTCCCTTTTGACAGTAAAAAGAAAAATATTTATTTATGTGAATTGAGCTTCTAGAAAGCAAGACACTATATTCACATGGCCGTCTCTCATTTTTGTCTTGCAGGCTGCAAATGATGGTGCACCCAGCAGGTCGGTGGAAGCAGCTGATTTCGGTGATGATTTGATCGATCTTGATGATCTATTGGATGACGACACATTTATGCCTACAGCACCTTGAATTCTGTGTTAATAGATATACTAAGTGTGGATTAACATTTGTTACATGGGTGTTAGAGTTGTATAAATAGGCTGCCCTAACTAGTTTGTAAATCTGAAAACCAGAACTCATGTGCAGAGTGACAAATGAATTTGAGATTTAAAGGTAGTGCAGATTGACAAATTCTCTCCCCCACTCCCTCCGTACCCTTTATGTTTGATGTTTTTTTCTTTTCCTTTTACATTGATATTTTTCTCGTACGATTTATACTATTTTTCTTTAGATCTGGACTCAGTTCTCTTCTGCTGATTGACAGAACTTTGACCTCTTAACACTGGATGCTGACCTTCCAGTGCTTAGTGGGTGGGAAGTCTCTATGAATACAATTACCAAATTTTCCAAGAACGCAAAATCTCAAAAAATGACAACTATTCCGATAGTTTCTTTCGGTACAAAGTTTTTTCCTAAAAAGTATCATCCAAAAGCCAAGCTTATCGAACTCTGGTCGAATGAAAATGTTTATATGACTTGTTCTCTTATTCCCCCACCCCCCTCCTCTTTTCCACAACATTTAAGAGTAAGGGATTAACAGTAACACCCCCATTTTTTTGGAGAACAGTAAAATGCAAAATAAACACAAATGACAACAACAATCTCTGTCCTATCCTTCTATTATAATAAATCACATTCAAAGCAATTATCATAAATTGGCACTCATCAGCGGCAAGTAACTTGAAACTGCACTTGCCAACTTTTTTCCCAAGAACTTGAAGATATATCTATCACTACTTTTGCTAATGGAAAATTGTCAGTTGGAAAAAAATGGAGCTAGGTCACGCACATCAAGAAGGGTGAAATTGTGTGCGCCTCAAAATTAAGCTTGTAACTAATTGACAGAAAAAGCAGAACAAAAAGAAAATATAATTGAGAGAAAAAAGGACTTTTCCATAACATTGTACAAAGTACAAACTACAGAAACTCTCAGTCACCAGGCTAATTGAAGCCAACAAACGTTTTATCTTGTATCAAATTTCACATTGCTAGGGGTGCAAAGGGAGAAAATAAAAGCTTAGCCCTGATTCTCCACGAAAAGCTGGGAAGGGAAAGCTCTGGGAACCATTCTCTACACTATATAAGATGTATTATTACCTACTCTTGTTCAGACTACATAAATCAAGGACAGAGAAGTCGCCCTACGGTTAAATTTCAGACCACCTGTCATCGTCAATCTATAGTTCTCACCAGGAATGGCCTTGAGAAACACCAAACTTATGTTTATTCCACCTTCAGCACTATCTTCATAAATTCGTAGACGAAATAACTAATTGCAGCTGATGGTAAAACCTGCAGGATACAAATTTAAACAGGACATTTCATCATAGAATTCCATCTCTAACTAATAAGTAACATAAATATAGTGCAGCAAAAAGCCAGAAACGATAAAGAAGCCAGACAGGGAAGCAGCATGCATAATGTTAGCAGATGAAAAGAATCAAAATGACTTGTAGGCAAACTAGTATTAAGAATAGAACATGAAGTATAATCTAAACCAATTTTATAAAAGCTCAATACTTAAAAGTGATATAAGTTCCAATATTTAGCTCTTTGTATCTAACTTCCCTCCTGTAAGAGCGCCCTGAGAGACTGAAAAAACAACTGGACTTGCCAGGCCAACATGAGACAATGCGAGCCATTTAGTTGTTGGAATTCCCTTGAAGTGGATATCACTGGCAGCCACTTGACAAATCTACTACCCAGTTAACAGCACAATGAATTACGACACATCATATCACGAAATGTATATTTATTCCCACTTCCCACAAGAGTTTGGTTTACTTTATTTAACTATACTCTTCGAGGGCTCTTAATGAAACAGTCTAAAATATTTTTCCTGTATGATGGAACTATAGTCAAGAAATTGCTTCGTTAACATACCTGTAATAAACTGGGAGTCAGTCCAGCATAGAGCGCAGGAATACCACCTTGCTCAACTATCTTCAGGCTAGTCGCCAATGTACTCATCCTAGTGGCAGGGATCTGCAACTGAAGCTGTCTCCTCACAACTTCAAAAGGATATGTAGCAGCTTCTGCACAAGCACCAGCAATAGCCCCATATATCAAAGTTCTAACTGGGCCCAACTCCAGTTGATCCAGGGCGTTCAATTCTTCACCTTGCTTTTTCATATTCTCTAGTCTTTTCCTCCCTTCTGGTGAGTGCAAATAAGCTGATTTTAATATGTCATAAACTCCATAGAAAACTGCGCCGGAAGGTGCCATGCTTATGACTGAAGGTACTAAGCCCTTATAAAGAGAGAAAAATCCCTCAGTCTGAATCATGTGCCGAAATGTACCAACTAAGCCCCCCAAGGCTTCTCCTCCAGGTGCAACCATTACTGTCCTAATCTGAAAATTTGAAAATTTCCACCAAGAAAGATAATAAACATTTTGTGATCATTAAGAAAATCGGTAAAACTTGCGAAATTTTGTAAAGGAAAAGCAAAAGAATATAATTAGTGTGCTTTAAAAATAAAAAGCCATGCGGCATGATTGTCCTATAAAGGGCAGAACAATCAAAAGATTGGATAAATCTGTTCCTTAAGGATGTTGTCTACTAATTCCATCAATTGACTTTGTATTTTATCAAGATATACTGAACCACATTTTGCACTTCACACAGATTACTTATCACAAAGTGACTCAAACAACCATGCATAGCATTGAACTTTAGTTGACTTTGGATCTATTTTCTGACTTCAATACTTCTGTTTTCTCATCCAAATCAATGATGCATCTGATACTTCGATGAACACCAAAATCATACTTCTAACTTCAACAGTTCCCAGATCTCCCCAAGTGAACGATGTAGAAATATTTCTTGGGCTCAAGGAAAAACATTAATTCTACTTTTTCTCCCTTGATAACATAGACACGACTCATCCAACAAAATGAGCATGTGAAATTTAGAATGCGGAATGGTAGGGACACCTCACCTTATATAGGGTAGGACACATGCCGCTTAAACTATGATCAAAAGCGCTAGGGGGCTGATCAAAAGTTCTCAAAGACACCAATTAAGAGAAAGTCCCAAGCAATACTCAACTTCTTAGATATTTTGTTTAAATATAAAAATAATAATAATTATTATTAGAAGTGTTTTAAGTGAAGAGTCTATAAGAAAAGGATGTATCATAATTTGGTTATCCCCAATTTTATTAAAATTGAACTTCTCCTTTCTCCAACATTACTTTGCGATAGCAAACTTTTTTACATTCTCTATTGTTCTTGTCCAAAAAGATCAAATTATGAGTTCTTGCTTTCCTAGAGAATTTCTTCAAAGTGCAATAATTCATATGCTTGTCATATCCTCCACCAAAGCTATTTGCATATAATCCCATTGCAATCTCGTTGAGAAGAGGAAGCAAATATTGCTTTAAGAAAAGCGTTTTGTACGTGCTTCAAGCCTTCAATATTGTGTTCTTTATAATTCTCTAAACATAACAGATAATTTAATTTTTTTTTTTTTATCATAGTCCATCACCCCCACATTTTGAATCATGTGTCTTTTCCATAATCACATGGAAACTCAAAATCACATTCAAGCATAATCTATAAAGTGCAGCCCGGTGCACAAAGCATCCCACGTTCACGCAGGGTCCGGGAAAGGACCGCACCCTAAGGGGTGTGATGTACGCAGCCTAACCTATAACACATCAATATATGAAGCTTCTATCAGGAGATATCAAACAACCCTTAAATGATATTTAATATATACTCCCTACATCCCAAAATGAGTGTCTACCTTTCCTTTTTTGTTTGTCCCAAAATGAGTGTCTACCTTTCCTTTTTTGTTTGTCCCAAAATGAGTGTCTCTTTCCTTTTGTGACAACTCTTTAATTCCAAGATTTGTTTTGGACCACAAAATTTAAAGGCACTGGGCCACATTACAAGCAACTTTAATTTTAAACTACAGGATTTAAAAGTCTTATTTTTTTAAACTCCGCACCAAGTCAAACCCAGACACTCATTTTCGGACGGAGGAAGTAAATATTATTTATTCTCATAATCTCAGAACTTGTGAGTTAAATAAACTCCACATGATCTTCATGCTAGAATAACATACCATAATAAGCACATCAAATTGCTATTCTTAAACTTAGCATGTACATCAAGATTATCACGAAGCGTTCAACCCTATATATGAAAATAAGGTTCAGAAGACTCACAAAGAGTAAAAATTCATAAAGATAACGAGAGTTAAAAAAAAAAAATAGAACCAAATGTGTGTTGTTATTTTCTTTTCATTTGTCATTTTGACTTTGATGTCATCCCTAGGCTATCCAAAGTTGTAGCACGAAATTCACACGCTGGTTGCACTTTTGACTTTAAGTAAAAACTTGTTACTTCTCCAATTCAAGAGAGATGCACTCGTGTTAACATCTCCTCATAATGACTTCCCTATTTCAAAGAACCATGCTGTATTTTCTTTGTCTAAACAAAGAAAGAGATTAGCAAATGCAGGATCACTTCCTTTGATGTCATCAACAACTATGCCTCAATCCCAAATGACATATGAATCTTCATTAATCATGCTTCTCCAATTAAATTCAATTCATGTCATCATGCAACTAGCAGATATTGCCTATACGGATCTTTTTCTTCTATTATGCCCTATCTTTAGCTAAGTCTATTGATCTCAAGGAATTGTAGGTCCTTCGAGACAACTTCCTTCCATATGATTATATGTCTGCCTCATCCCCTTCTTAACATCTTCATTTGTCATAGTTTTGACACCTAGAAAACATTGCATCTGTAGGTCGACGCAAGTCGTGACCAGACCATACCAAGCAATGTTCTCTCCAAAGTAGTCATTTCTAATCTTAATTTAATCTTGTGTGATCTCACGTCCGTCCATCCATCTCAGCATGTGCATCTCTGCAACACTCATCTAGTGGATATGTTGGACTTTAGTGGTCCAATGTGCATCTTTGCAACACTCATCTTGTGGATATGTTGGACTTTAGTGGCCCAACATTCACTACTACATAACATTGCCAGTGTTATATATGTTCCATAGTACTTACCTTTAACTTTGATAGGCATATTCTATATATATCACCCCGCTAGTACTTCTCCGTTTCAATCATCTAACTTTAATTCTATGAGTAACATCTTCCTCTATCATTCCGTTCTCTTCGAAACAACACGGCCAGATCACTTCCTTTATGCCTCATGCAAAATTCTGATACTTCGTTCGTTATTGATTTCAAAATAAAAATCATCATTTAATTATTACACTCCAGGGATAAAGCAAATCAACAGCACATGAACCCATCTGATTTTCTTTAACAATCTCAAATTCAATCTTTTCAATTCACCATAATCAATATTTTCTTCGTAATAACAATCACTCTTAGATTGTTAGAAAATTATAAAGAGAACAACATAATTGAAGGCTTGAAGCATGTACAAAACGCTTCCGAAAAGTGGTCTTTTCTCCGGATATGACAAGCCTTTCAATTTATGCACTAAGCAAATATTTGAAGAAATTTTCTATGAAAGCAAGAACTCACAACTTGAACTTTTCTGACAAGAAAAATAATTAAAAGAATGGTAGAGAATGAAAATTCTGCAGCAAAGTAACGTTGGGGAAAGAAGTTCAATTTAAATAGAATTGGTGGTAACCAAATTATGAAAGGATACATCTTTTTTTGACAAGGAAAAAAAGGATGTATCTGTTCATAATTTGGTTACCACCAAATTATCAACACATCTTCACTTAAAACACTTCTATTATTAATAACAATAATTATGATAATTATTATCGTTACAACCTTCAAGGACTAACAATCATAACATGTGGTTTATTTCGACATGGTTACACATGTTGAGTTCCCCATTAGAAAAGACCGTGGTCAACACATAGCAAGGTATGTTCAGCAAAAATTTTCCAGAACTGAAGATTCAAGTAGGCATGATCATGAAGGGGAAGGGAGAGCTGGGGACAAACTTTGCATAATAAACAGATTTTGGCGCTTGAAGAAATTGATTGACAAACTAAGAATTCTGAAAACATGGCTTATCTAGAAGAATGAATGCCAACTAGCTAAAGAGGGTTTCTATCGCAGAAAGTAGTACGACAAGTACCGAAGGATTGGAATCTAACCCATCCACAAGCTAGTTGCACCATTGAACATACCATAAAACAGAGACAAGAAAAGTAAGTTTCTCTGTCATACCAATTTGCATTGCTTCCACTTTCACCACTCGTCTCTCTTTACTAACAACTTTTATCAGATAGAGATACATAACCAACTAGTCTAGAAATCAACACACTCAATACACAGGATCAAGAAAGAAAAACAGAAAATCCAGAAGTATCACTCACAGTGTCCATAGGTATGCAGAGCACAGTGGCTGTAATTCCTGCTGCAGCACCAGCAATAAACCTTTCAATATTTGTTGCCTCCTCATTACCAGTTATTTTGAGCAGATGATCCCTGTATTTTTCATATGAATAGAAGTTGATTGCTTTAAATGGAGCTGTACGCAAAATATTAACAAAATTCCCTTTCCAAAACCCCTTGATCCCTTGAGTAACTGCAATTGTCTTGATAAGCTCAATAAGATGCTTCTGTTCACCGCGAACTATATATTCCAGCTTTAATCTCTCCAGTGGAGCAACAAAAGTTCTGAAACAATAGCAGCTCAGAAAAAATTAATACATAGACAAAGGTCATAAAATCCACGAAGAATAAACAAAATACAGTTGACATATAGGATGTATAGGGGATATGTTCTATTTCAATGCAATGTGCAGAGCTCCAACATAAGTAGTACAGGGGTTTATATTGTATTACTTAATGTATCAGCCCACAAGTAGCATCTGAAATATGTAAAAGATATTCTCATCTCCAAACAAATTAACTTTGTCATGGATCAGGCATGGACTTGTAAAGATCCATTTCCAACAACCAGGGAAGCAGCAGAACCACGGCTAGCTAGATGGCAGGACTCAGACCTTGATTTCAACTTCAATTGTTAAATTATAATCAGATATAGGTGATAATCTTTTTCTCTCTAGTAGGAGAGAAAACATATCCTTTTATTGATCCAAAAAGACATGGGACTGAAGAAGCCACCGATTATTAAACATAGAAAAGGGTCCACATATTCATGTATTGGGAAGGATTAGCCAAGCTTCACACTCATTTGTTTGCCACAACTCAGACTCCGTATTGCTTACTACTAATTGATGCTCCTCTACCAGGATTGCCTCCCATTACCCAATGAATTACTCAAGTCTCAAAGGACAATAGATTCAACTGGCCCTATCATACCTATGCAATTAAACATTCATCAATTATGTTGAACGATTTTTTAAAAATCTAACATCTCCTATACTTTTTCATCTTAAATTAAGTGCCTCAATATCCCTACACTAAGAATATACAAACACTGGAGTGTGTATTCCACAGTTTAAAACCAACTATTCACCTTTCCAACTCAAATGATATAACTTCACCATCAGTAAGTCAAAGCATGCCAAAACCTACTGGTCCTAAGCAATGTGAAAATATGGATGTATAGGATCAAAAAGCCAACCACCAACTAATTTGGGAATTAGGATTGAGGCCTAGTTGAATGATTATATGACACTAAGATTGTTTGAAAATTTCCAAAAACAAAGTAAGCAAAAATATTTTGAGCTCTTGCAAGCTCTGTAAGTTTGACTCGTTTTTGTAAAAAAAAGAAAACACTTTTCTTGGAAAAAGTCAAATCTTTTGCTTAACGCCATAACTTTCTTTGTCCTTGATCAGTACCTTACCGCAAACAACATTTCAAGTTGTTCCATTAACGACAATACTAGCATTTTTTTTTTGGATAACCGAGAAATACATTGTTTCCATTTTCAAATTTGGTGGATAATGGACAGACCTATTTACAACCCCCACCCCACTTAAATGCCAGGCTTTATAAACTATCTAGGATTCTAAATCGTGACATGGATAGCATACCATACATCCTGCATTTTACCACCTCTTTCATGAATCAACACGAATACTACTCCCTCCATTCCAAAAGAGGGACACAATTTGCTTATTAGTCCGTTAGAAAAGAATGCCACATTTTTAAATTATGGAAACTATTTACATTGTATTCCCTTTACCCTCAATAACTTTTATAGACAAACAAATGTTACGAGATGTTTAAACTACAAGCTTCAAAAGCTTTATAACTACAAAAATGTTATGACATGGTTAACCAGAAGTTTCAAAAGTTCTATAGTCATACAGCATATTTCAGATTACCTAGACACCATAGCAGCAACAGCACCAGCCCAAAGATGCTTAGTAATATTAAATGCACCATCAACTCCACCACGCTCCTTCGCCTTCTCCACCTTCTCAACTTCTTGACACACTCCCACCTCACTCTCCCCCACCCCATTCTGCCCCAAAATCTCATTAGAATCCGATAGCGTCACCGACAAAAACCGCCCCCCACCGACCGCTCTCCTCCTCCCTATTCTTAACGAACAATTTTCTATAGAAATCAAAGAAACAAATGATCTTGTTTCTGAATCTTCTAAAAGCAACCCTCCACCATTGCTGTTACCATTAAAACTAATTGAATTCAAACATAAATCACTACTTTTCAAGCTTAAACACTTAACCCCATTTGATTTTGAATCTGGTTGATTCAAGCCCTTTAACCAAATCTCTAAATTACCCATTTTTCAGAGATCTTCTAAAAAAATGATTAAAAAAAAAGATTCTTGATTATTGCAAATTAGGAAACAGGAAGTTTATGTTGAAGAAAAGGAAAGTTGAAAATGGAATAAATAGAAAGAATGCATATTCCTTTCCATTGCTTCCATCGCCCCGCGCATTTTTTAATTGTCCCAATGAATGTTGTACTATAGTATTTGACTATTTTCTACCCTATATATATATTCCAATCGAATGTAATTTAAAGTTTGTGGGTTCTTAATTTAAATAACTTTAAGTTATTGGTTTTTAATTATTATTGATGCATATATTAGATAAATTTATTAGGATAGATATTAAGTTTGAACTAAAATTATTGAGTTGGCCAAACTGATTACGACCTGTGACTATACTACTAGGTTTTTGGTTGTTAGACGTAAGTTTCCATGTGTTCTTTGGTAGAAACAAATTATAGTTTTTTTTTATGGTCGAATATTTTGAATGAGCTTAATCTGAGTGATCAAATGGACATTCTGCACCATTTCAATTTTCTCATCTAATAGGATATGATGATAATGAATAATTGTTGCACTTAATCTGTTATTTCACATAGTATTTCAGATGACATTAGATTTGTCACTCTAATTAATGACTAGCTATTTGTTCTACTTAATTCAACTTTAACCTTAATCATAGTAGCATGGATCAAAAGTATATCACATTTCACACATGGGTGTCAAGCTGATATACGGGTCCAGGTCCGAGTAGTAAAATTGTAAACTCAGCGGGTTGGGGTACATGTTTAACTTACGGGTCCTTGACGGGTTCGGGTTCCAGGCAGGAAAAACATACCCGTACGAGTTCAGGTGTAAAGGAATCGGGTCTGGGTCTTAACAAATTGGGTCTTTTTTGTTTTTTTAAAGCAAATATACCACAAGGCAGTTAGCGTAGTGGCTAAAATATTAATAAAAATTCAATAGTCATTACATTTGTAGCACCATAAGACGTGCCAATAAAATACGAAGCTAGCTAACTAAATTCTAAAATAATTGTGAAAACTAGCTAAGAAGTGTATCCTTGAGGTCCCAAAGTCACTATACATTCACATGCCAAGAGTCGAAATCTAGAAGAAGCACCTCCAAGCTCTCACCAGGTGCTATGATTTCAAGACCTAACAAGGCAATCATGAATGCCAAGACCCACTTCAATTCGACAACTCCAAGAGCTTCTACCAATTTCTATTGCCAATCCGCATAAAAAAACAACATTCAAGCCAATTCACTCAAGCATGTGTCCCATCCCATGGTGTTTGGACTGGGAGTTTGACGCTCCAATTCCAAACACCCGTTGGCGCCTTCAACTTTTGCCACTGATCCGTGATAAAAATAGAAGAATTAAAAGCTCCAGGCGAAACACTCAATAGCGCGTCACCTCCTCCGCTGTTTCGACTGAATTTCAGCAAAATAGTTCGAAACACTGATTTGCGCGTCGCCTTCTCCTCTGTTTCAACTGGATTTCAGCAAAATATTTCCAAATGGTGGGTGATGCGATGATCTTTGTCCACTGATCAACTGGAACAAAATCCACCCAGCAAAAACACCCTCTGGTGCCGCATGCTCCAGTGCCTCACCTGCTGCATGCTTTAAATCTATATACACGAGCTAACACATCCAACAACACATGAATTCTACTTCTTGCATCCACACTAATAATTTGTCCCTGCAAAACAATGATCTCACTTGAACTAAAGCACTCACACACTGCCAAATCCTTCCTAGAATGAGTATGATACCGCACTAATACCACTGGAGAAGGAATTAACAATGTATAGCACTCTAGCAAGCAAGTATAAAAAACAACATGAATACAAGCATCAATTCGGAACTCTCCTCTTTGCCATCCTAATCCTAAAATTAGGAATATGAGCTTTGTCCATATTAATAAGTTTCCTCTCTGCACTAGGCAAATTATAAAATGAAAGAAAAGTTACCTCACCTGCAAAAGAGAAAACAAGGTTAGCTAAAAATCCGCCATTGTGTTTCCCTCCCTTAGCATATGTTAAAGGATAACATTAAAGTTATCCTTCAACTCCTTGATCTTCTCAACTTCCTTTAAAATGCACCAAGGGGGATCCCATTCTCCTTCTATAAACTTCTTCATCACAAGAGAATCAGTCTCCAAAATCAAAAGATGAAGCTCCTCCTCTACATAATAAGTCAAGCCCTCCAAAATACCCTTTGCCTCCGCTACTATGTTGGTAGTTTCTCCAATATCTAATGCTCTAGCATATACCAAATCATTCGCACAGTCTCTCACGCAGAAATCAAAAGAGCTAGGACCTGGATTACTCTTAGAAGCCCCATCAGTATTACACTTGAACCATCCTTCAAAAGGAGACTGCCATGCCATCCTCTTAGTAACAAGTAGCGGTTTATACTACTCCAGGAACTTGACCATGTCCGGCCATAAAGGTGGCATCCCTATCAACCATGGGTATCACACCCTAGCAAAAAAGAATACAGTTTTATTTACCTCATGAATGACTCTATTAATAGAAACTGTACCTCCATGATTCACATCATTCCTTCTCTTCTATAGCTCCCATGTAATTATTACAGGTATAACATAATATAATGGCCTCAATTTTGAACAGCAATCAATGTTCCACCAAACTCTAATAGCCTGCCTCAGCTGACCCAATTGAGTCTGAATACCTACAGCATCTAGAGAAAACATCCATACCCTTAAAGCAGCCGGACTTGTTAGAAACACATGAGTCAAAGTCTCCTGCTGACAATTCTCACAACACCCAATACCTAGAGACCACTGAAACCCCTATTTTTCTTAACATGTTATCAGTTGGCACCTTAGAATGCTAAAGCCTCCATATGAAAAATGATATCTTAAATGGAAACCCCTTAACCCACATGAAATTGTACTTAGGTTGTGGATTGACTCTACGTCTGAGAAAATACTACTCACAGAGAACTTACCAGAAGCAGTAGGCATCCACCATGGCTTGTCCCAGGTATCTCAATTTCCTACAAAGTGAATGTCTTGCCTAATGTGATCATCAATGTCATTCGGAAAGGTTTCATTCAGCAATTGGTCGTTTCAGCTCCCATTAGCCATCAACTCTGAAAGATGTTCAATGTGCTCATTGATGATAAAGTCATCTGGTACAACATGATACAAGGCACTCAGCTTTGTCCATTTTTCATGTCAGACACTGGAAGTACCTCCTTTCAGCTGCCACAAAATTTTATGCTCCACCTCTTTCCTTGCCTCCAACATCTCACATGAGAACTAGCTTTATTGTCTACCACAGTTGGAGGCTCCTTTTTACAATACTTGTTCCACATGAGATCAGCCCATAAAGACTTGGAAGTCCGAAATCTCCACCAAAGCTTAGCAAAGAGAGCCTTGGATACATCAAATAATGACTTGAAGCTTAGACCACCCTCTTCTCTTGGCAAGCAAAGATTTTTCCATGAAACCCAGTGTCTGCTCCTCCCTTCTTCCTTGTTACTCCAGAAAAACCTTGCAAATATTTTATAAAATTGTACCAACACATACTTTGGAGAATCCAAAACTGAAAGCATATGAATGGGCATGCTTGTAATAACTAACAATCAGTGTAGCCTTACCTCCATAGGGCAGAAGCTTCCCTTTCCAAGAGTGAAATTTTGCGTTCACCTTCTTTATCAAATCATCATAGTAACATTTTTTTCCTCCTTGTGTTGAATACATGACACCCCAAATAAGTAAAAGGGAATGCTCCCTTTGCAAAACCTGTAATATCACCCCACAGACTTGACAAAAGAGGATCACCATGCTTAACACCTCTAGTAGAATGAAAGAAACCCGAAGCCTGACCATTAACTAGCACTGAATATCAGTTATTCGACAATAGTCTCCATATCATATTCCCACCTTCAGCAGCACATGCAATAGAAATTTCCAAGACACCCTGTCATATGCCTTGACCGTATCCAGCTTTATGACCACATTAGTTGGTTTACCACTCTTCCTAATGTCTGTGATTATTTTCTGTGTAAGAAGAATATTTTCAAAGATGCTCCTACTCTTCACAAAGCCTGATTGATTAGAAAATATCAACATAGAAAGTATTTTCTCCAACCTATCATGCACCACCCTAGAAATCACCTTATTTGTAAAGTTGCTCAAACTTATAGGCCTAAGGTCCGAAAAGGTCTGAACCAACGGCTTCTTAGGAAAAAGCACAAGGTTGGTATGAGTGATGAATTTAGACAGAGAAGCACCATCAAGAAAGGCCAGAACCATATTATATACATCAATACCAACTATATCCCTACACACTTGGAAGAAATTACTAGTAAAACCATCTGGACCACTAGCACTGGCGCCACTCAAAGCAAAAACAACATGTTTTACTTCTTCAACAGTTGGGTACCTGCAAAGATCTTAGTTCTGATCAACTGACACCATAGAAGGAACATGCTGGAGCAACTCAAAATCAACTGGATCCTCCCCCTGTGCAAACTGACTCTGATAGAATTGACAAGCAGCCCCATAGGTCAATTCTTGATTGTCAATCCAGTCCCCATTGCCATCCTGAATTCTTGTAAGCTGTAGTTTCCTCCGCTTTTCATTAACATGATTATAAAAAAATTAGTATTCTTGTCCCCTTCAGAAAACCAAGAAAAATATGCTTTCTGCTTCCAATATTGCTTTTCCATGCTATAGTATTTTTTGAGCTCAGCCTGTGCCATTTGTTATACAACTCTATTTGCAATAAATAGCTCTTCTTCAAACATCATCTCTTTAATCTTCACAATAACCTCCCTTATAGCAATCTGCTTGAAAATGCCACCAAAAGTATCCCTGCTCCACTTTGACAGTGCACCTTTAACACTCTTTAGCTTCTACTTGAACACTAGGAAAGGATCACCATACAAAATTTGGCCTCCAATGTTCTCTCATGACATCATCGAATGTTTCATGTTGAGCCCAGAAATTCAAGAACCTGAAAGGCTTGATAAGATGCACATCACTCTCCCCACAAGTTAACAATAAATGAGCATGATCAGAACCAGTACGTATAAGGTGTTCCACTTTAAAAGATTGGAATAAGTTTTGAAACTGAACATTCACAAATATCATGTCCAATCTCTCGAAAATAAATTTAGCATTAGGCCTACCATTCCACCAAGTGAAGGGGCTACCTTTAAAACCAACATCAAACAGGCCACTAGAGTTGATACAAAAGGCAAAATCCTCATAGTCTTGAGGGGCCACCGGCAGCCCTCCAATCTTCTCATCCTCACTAAGAAAATATTGAAATCCTCTCCAACTATCCAAGGTAGCTCCATATCACTAGAAAGATAGTATAAATTATCCCATAACTCCAGATCTTTCCATAGCATTACATTTTGCATATATAAAAGTTATCACCATGTGTTGAGCAATATCTTGGTGCAGTAACTTCAAGGTGATTTGCTGGGCAGTATCACTGACTACCTCTTACTGGACAACTACATCTAAGAAAATCCAAATCTTCTCATTCAAGTTATACAATACAACTTCCATACCCAACCTTCTCCTATATCTTTGAATATGTCTCATATGTTGAAATGGCTCCATAAGTGCAATCACAAAAAATCCACACTCTCTATGCGTATTAATGACTCTCTAAAAGTCATGCTGAGTATTAACAGACCTTATATTCCATATGAGAGCTTTGATAATCATTTAGACTTGGATACAACCCTTTTAGGAAATATTCTACTTGGCTCCTAAGGCGGATTCCGTTTCTTGCCTCCCTTCATAGTAGTCCTTGGTGATAAATCACCCTCCTTCACCATTTGTTTGAAATTACCAGCTGTAGATTCATCATCACCCTAATTTTCTTTTTGCTGCTACTCAATTATTATTTTTTGAAGATCTCTAGTATTCACATTATGAGTAACCAAGTCATGAAGTACCTGATTTGGAGATTTCAATGGTACATTAACTTGTAACTGCATTAGAGAATCAGCCCCTGAGACACATGCAATTGGAACAACTTCTATAGCACCTGTGTTGTTTGGAACAGTCACCACAAGCTCACCACTCTCCTTGCCTGAGGAACTGCGAGCAAGGCCAGCTTCTGGCTCAAAATTACCAACAGCCTCATTCTTCTCACTAGTCACATCCTGCTGATTATTATCATCTTGCAAAGAGGGTCTAGATAATGCAATTGTATTCAGTGCACAATATTTCTCCATATTAGGCATATCCCTAACTGTAGATCTGTCAATATTCTTCTCTCCCTGAGTCTGGACGCCAACTGCAGCATCTTTACCAGACACTACTATCTCCCCTACCTCCTGATTTTTTAGGTGATCCTTAAAAGCATTTGATACCCAATCCCTAGTGTTACCCTCACCAACAGGCAACTAGCATTAGGGTTCATATTTGTTCGATCTTCATCATTGTTGTCATTAACATTTGTAGTTGATTTCCCTTTTGCCTTATTTTCCTTTTGAACTGGAGTAGTAACAATATTAAGATTAGCATTACCTTTTACCACATCATCAATATTCTCTTCAGCCGAATCATCCTTATCATCCTCCTCAGAAAGTGCTTGGAACGTATTTCTAGTATCAATCTTAGCTTGGACGTTCTCTTTATTTTGCGCTAGGACAATTTCCTTTCCAGCTCATTCATCCATAATATGACCCATATTATTCCTTTTATATTTGTTATTCCTCCTCTTCATCCATCCTTGCTTTGCTTGATTAACAATCGGCTTTCCAACCACCTTACCACTAGCTAAAACTTTAGCAGTAGCTGCGGCAGTACCAATGACCTCATTTTCAGGCACATCATTCACAGTTTCTTCTAGTTGTTTCCTGACAGTTCTAGGTGAATAATCCAGCATTCCATCTCATTGTGACATTGATTCTTACAATTCTTGCAATATTTAGGCATATAGCCATAATTGATTCTAATCCATTTTGATTGCTCAGTTCCAGTTTCATCATCTTCTTCTACAATTTTTATTCTCTTCTAGAACTTACCCAACAAGTCAATCTCTACTTTCACCTTTGCACAACTTGGTCGTTGCATCATCAACATGCAATTGCCTTCCCACTGCCTTTGCCAATGAAAAAAGATATTGTTTCCCTAAGAAATTAGGAGGCAACTCTGGAAAGGAAATTCAAGCAATGAGAATAGCAGTTTCTTCATCAGGCTTCCACCAGGGATTCCACTTTGTGCACCTCATCTGCCAATAATCACCTTGAGCGTTCAATAAAAAGTTGGCTTTGGTAGTAAATGAATATAATCATCCATCAATGACAATTTAATTAAGACACGATTGTCTTCAATTAATCCAATAGAGTAGGGACCTTTAATTTCACATTGAATGAGTATAACTTTACGTAACTCCTAAATGTTGGGTTTTCCATATGAAAACTTCCCTAAAACCGCATGTTGTAGCCTTTATTCAATAATGGAACGTTGAACCTCATGTTTCTTCCAACGCATAAGTGGTTCACCATGCATATATTCAATGGTTTGTAAGGAACGTCATCTAGGGTTTGCATGGGAGCATTTAATGCTTGGGGTTTTACAAGATTTGTATAGGGTTGTGGTGGTATAGGGTTTTAGGGTGTAATATTTCGAGTGGGGAGGGGTGGGAATGCCTGACCAACCTCGTGGGGAGGCTGGCCAGTGGTCGTGGTGGCCATGGGTGGCCGCCAGCAGCTGAACAACGTCAATCCAAGTCGTCACCTCCAAGTTTGCTCGCCGTCGGGTTTCGCCTCCTTTTCCGGAATTAAAGTTTAATTTTTAATAAATTGGGTCTGAGTCCTAGTTTTAATATTTTTTAGTAATATTAGTTTAAATACCAAAAAAAAAGATAGAAAAATCTCAAAGACTTATTTTTATTAAGATAGTTGAACTATTAAAGTTTTGAACATTAAACTTCCAAATTTAAAAATTGCAACATCAAAACTGGACAATAAAAATTTAAATTGCAAAATTAAATACACTTACTTCTTTGTGTAATCTCTTCCATATCATTTCAATCATGCTTCGGCGTGGATTCTATTGATGGTGCTTGACTGTAATCACTTAACATATTCAAGGTTATTATCTTGTTCTAGTGAATCTTCAATTTCTTCGCTCCGATCTAATCAAATCTAGTAAACAAACTAGAAAATCCAAAGCATTAGTATCCAAAGAGTGTAGGGTATCACCTATTATTTGTCTTCCTTGGCGCAATTGTTGAAACTGGTACAACTAAAACGTCTCGAGCCATTGGTACAAGAATCGGATATCGCTTTCGATTCTCCTTCCACCATTGCAACGGGCTAAAGTCTTTAGTGCAGGTCTCCAGCGGCTTGCTCAAATAAAAGTTATGTTCATCAAGGCATATGTTACTTGATTCATTGGTAGGAATTAAATCTCAAACATCAAGTTCTGGAATGGGTACGAGTATATCTGTTAATACCCGATAATTTTGTCGGGTCTTAACGAATACGAGTATCTGTTAAGAAAAGTATACCCGTTCAGGTAGGGGTATTTAGGAGGTTTACGGGTCCGGGTCTGGATGGGGTCGGGTTTTAATGCATCCTGGTTTTGACGGTAGATCCATAACCATTTCACACCCATAAATTTTCACATAACTTTGTAATTATTACTACTAAGTTGTGGTGAGGTGATAT
The DNA here is from genome assembly GCA_037355625.1 of Petunia x hybrida. NCBI lineage: Eukaryota > Viridiplantae > Streptophyta > Magnoliopsida > Solanales > Solanaceae > Petunia > Petunia x hybrida. The sequence continues at coordinate 4,463,162 of JBBBVM010000018.1, read as the reverse complement.
ACAACCCTATTGTTGATACCCAATTTTGTCCCGGATTTTAATTAAATGTATAATTATTTTGAAATTAAGTTCAATTTTGAAAATTGCAAGTAAATAGCTAATTTTAAAGGAAAATGGCCAAAATTGAGAGTCATCCTTTCATTTGAAGCGTACTATATAATTATTTGTTTAATTTAATTGAAGGATAATTACGTTCTTAACCTTAAAATTTAACCTACGTGTGCAATTACCTTATTTACTTAATTATATTAAAAGGAGAATAATTTCATTCTAAGCCTAAAAGTAGCCCGTTTCCACAAAATATATATTACATACAACACATCCATTTCAGTTTTCATTTTGAGCCCATTCCCTTTTTCCCAACCCATTAGTTTAACCCCTCACCATGACCCTCTTCAAGAAAGGGACACAAAAAGAAACCCTACACCCTTTTTAGAGAATATCAGCTGTGCCCACTTCCCTTGGTCTTCCCCCATTCCCCTATCATCATCCCTCCCATCTACCCTCTCCACTTCATCTTCCCTACCAAAACCATCAGTAGACAAACAAGAAAAAGGCACTACACAGTCCACTCACAAAAACACCCACATCCATTATTCATTCCCTCACATAAAAAACCCTACACACAAAAACCAAAACCAGTGGGAACGGGATCTGGAAAGTTCATTTCGTGAATTGAAAATCTTAAAAGGAACTCGCACATACCCATATGTTTATGCCGTGAATTGAAAATCTTAAAAGGTCGGGAGATGGGAGAGGGGAGGCAGCGCCGTGGTAGAACCACCATCACCGCCATGGAAAACTCAACGCCGTTTGAACCTTGATTCTTTCACTGGTTATTGGATCTGAATCAAAACGGGTGGGGTCGTAGCGACACCGCTACTAGCTGGTGTCGCTCCTCCACCTTACGCGACTGTTATTACAATCATATCATTATCACTTGGATTTGGATTTGCGATTACCCATTTGTTTCAGTGATTCGTTCACGTGTCTGGGTTTAATCGTTATATCTTTTTGGAAGCGTATGTTGATTCTGGTTTCTCTTTGATTATGTTGTTATTCAGATTGATGTTGTTGTTACACCAGAATCAGGTTTGGTGTTTTTCCCTTGATTGGTGGTTAGTTGCAGCGACGCCACTGTGGCAAAGCTGGTGTCGCTCCTGCCTCACTGTGTTCTGCTGTTACTTGCCAGATTTTGGCCGGAGTTTTGGTCGCCGGTGTTGGAACTCTGTCACCCGTTCATGTCGTGAATCTATTCACATTTTTTTTTTGGGTTCAACCATTACCCTTTTGATTCTCTCGTTTACAGTTTGATTATTTGATTGATGCTCGACTTTTGATTGGGTAACTGGTCCTTGTGTATATTGTTTTCCTGTTGCTGCTATGGTTGTTTGCTGCAGATCTGAATCGTGACTGGGTCTTCCGTTTGCCTTGCACATTTCACTGGTTCCACTGAATCTTGTTTTTAGGAAATATTGTTTGACCCATCACTTGGTCTCTGTTATGATCAGTGGATTTTGAACATATATCGCGTAACTGATATTGAATTGATACTACACTGGTCGATGAAAATAATCAAATAATTGATTTGAACCTATGGACTGATATTCAACCGATACTATACTGGCCAATGAAAAAATACATATATACGTATTGAGGCCTCGGGATCGATTTGAACATGATACTACACTTGAACCGTCCCGTTTCCGTGTCCCTAAAGCAAAAGGCGATGATGAAAGTATGAAATTAATGCAAAGCAAGTCGAATAGAGTAGTGGGTTTGGTGCTTTGGCATGGCAACACGGCCCGGGCTCCGTGTTTGCAACCGTACCAAATCCCGAGCCTCTATTCGACGCGCCATACAAACCTGAGCCTAAATTTTGCAAAAACAACCCCTTTACTATTATTATTATTAGTATTATTATTATTATTATTATTATTATTATTATATATTTTATTATTATCATATATATTTTGTTGTTATTATTATTATTATTATTACTTTATTATTGTTATTTTATTTTATTAATCATTATACTTTATTATCGTACTAATTCAGTTTAATTCCCATTTTATTGCGAGGTACATTTTGGCACGAGCAATTCGGGAACGCTTTTGGCTAACTTACAAATGGGGATAGTCCGTTGCATTGGAGTCGTTTGGCTTGAATTCAGACTCAAGTATTCAAAATAAGATTTAGGAATTTTAGAAAATTCAAGGATCCCGCGAGTTGATCATTTTCTCGGATTTTATCTTTAACTTTGCCTTTCTTTCCTTAGAGATATTTATGCAAATAAATGTGTAGAATATTTATTTATCAATAATATTTGATTGTTTGTATATTGGTTTACTTTATGTTCGTTGCCTTTTATTTTTGACGTCATTATTTAATTTATTGCAAACTGGGGCCAATTAGCAAAATGCGTGCAAATTAAAATATTTTTCATAAATAAGTTTTATTTCAATTAATTATTTTTAGATAAATTTTCTAGAAAAATATATTTTGCAAATGTGTTAGAAACCTATCGGATTAACCGTTTTTAACGGAATTTCGGAAGTGCCTTAAAAACCTTCTTCCGAAATTAATAAACCTCTTACCTTTAGAATCTCTGAAAGAAAGACCGTCTTTTATAAAACGGAGTTCTTGCACGCATTTGTTAATTTGGTTCCCTGTTTTCCTTAAATTGGGTGGCGACTCCAAAAACTCCAAAAGAGTTAGCCCATCCTGTCGATATTCCGGAATTTATCCTTTTTCGGGGTAATTTTTGGGGTTCAACAGCATGACAACTCCGCTGGGGAACAATAAAAGTTTTGACCATAAAGGTTTCCAATTGTTTGCAACTAGCATGCCTAATTTATTTGTTTTATTATATCTGTTTGTTTGGTTTGCCTTATAAAGCATGTATTGTATTAATTTGTGCATAATCTGCATTCCGTTCATATTTCCTCCCTCATGGAGCCTGTCAATTCTCTTTCACCTCCTCGATTTCATCACGGGGTACCCGCTTGACGGGTAGTTATGCAGGAAGGGCATTGCCCTTACCTCACTCATTGAGGCCAGGTCTATCCCGCATAGGTCGATTCAGCCTCAACTATTAGCCCACTCTTAGAAGGAGATTAGGTCATGCATGCATATAGACCTTAGTTTGGGGAAAAGTTCGGCAGATTTGGTTGGTTTGTGTTTTGGAGATGGCTTGGTGTAGTGAGATCTAAGAGGCTAAGCCCCTGGTGTCTTTAAAAGGATCAGTGCGGTCCCTCTCGTGAATGGCTTTGCGTGTGTGCAGGCCTATGTTGATTATCCAGCTGCAACCTTATAAAATTGAAGTATGCTTGTCGCATACTAGGAGAGCGAAGCCCCTGTGTCTTTGAATGACCAGTGGGGTCCCTCCTTGAAGACCAGTGCGGTCTTGGCTACCTAGGAAACTGAGAGGCTTGATTAAAGCTGAGGACCAGTGAGGAGCCCTATGAACAAGGTCGGTGAGCCTTGCAAAACCTAGGAAGCTGAGAGGCTTGTCTAAAGTCGAGGACCAATGAGGTTTTATTTTGAAAGGCCAATTGGCGCCTTTCATGATTTGCAGTCTGGTATTGTGAAGGCAATTGGAAATTTCTCCATGGATGTTGTAAATCAATTGGGAATCGTGCTTGGAGGAGTGTGGATGTTTGCAAAAGCTATAGAGGATTGTTTCGGGTTCTAGGCATTCGGGTTTAGAATTTTGTGCAGATGCTGTGGAGAGCATGAGCTGTGTTAAAATGTTAATTGCCTGCCTTGCTTTATTTGCTCAAAATGCGTTAAATACTAGGTGTTGCTTGCTTGTATGCAATCCTATGAATGACATGCAAACTATCTTAGTTACCCTTTGAGATGTTTCGTTTGTTTTGTTTATTTCTTTAGCAAATGTTGGATTTGTGAAGTGGCTGACCATTCACCACGCAAAGGTTTCGAGATCTGATTGATGGTAGATGCTCTATCTCGTGAATGATGCAGCACCAGAAGCTAGCGGCATTGTTTGAAAGAACTTGGCAATTGAACTTAGTAGCATTATTTTCAATTTTAATTCAGATTGAGGCCCTGAATTGCATTGTACTTTAAAGCTTATGTTAATCTGAATCGACTCATTTTGAATTTATGAAAGTTGAAATAAAAAGCATCTCATTCTTATTATATTATTTACGCTTGCATTTGTTTCTGTTTCAAAATTAAAATTGATAAACCTGCCAAAGCTTTGCTTGTGATATATGGCAAAACAACTGAACAATTTGATAACGATGCACTGAAAAGTTGCTGTCTGCGCTCTTTGGATATCACACTATCTGTTAGAACTTCAACTGGGGCAGCTTTTATTTGTTGGTATATGGCATTGAAGCAGTGATGCAGAACTACGCATGGTCTGATTCCCAAGGAGGGACACGTAGGCTCCCCCATCGGGCTCGAACCTTTAGCATTTAAATTTTCATTTTCCCCCCAAGAAAGACAACTGGGGCAATTTTTGCAAAACGAGTTAGAGTTGCGCAAGATAATAACTGGGGCAGAATTTGCAAGAAGTGGCGTTGGTTATTAACGATGAGTTGACAAGAATTCTGTGATTTGAGAAGCAAACGGTGCAAAGTCTAAGCCAAAGGACGTTCAGTTTGTTTTAAAATATATTACAAGTTTAAGTCAACGCAAAATTTTCAAAAAGCATCTTTGACTTCATTTGAATGCGCATTAAAATATTTTATCTTGCCTCTATTTTTCAAAAATCTATGCTATTTGAGTTCATGAGCCAAGTTTCTGAAAGCAATTCGCAAATCCAAGTCCAATGAAGACGAGGGAGCAGCAGAAGCAGCAGGATCAGGATGAAGTCTGCATAAATCAAACTCTTCCTCCTCCCTCCCCAAAGCTAACAAATTTTTCTATGAGAGCAGGAATGAAAGCTTACAATGAAAGGATCACTCACTATGGATGAACAATTATTTGAACATGCATCCAAAGTTGCCTGGCAAAGTTGACCATCGGCTACGAGGATTCCCTTTGTTGGACTATCTCGCCTATTGATTCGCCAAATGGCTCTTGCATTGCTCTACATTCCCGCACTGCTTTTCTTTGCACTTACTTTGAATCATGCCTTCGCACTTGCTTTAAAATTGATGCCTTACTTTACATTTTTCAGGTTGACCACCAGGCGGGGCTTCTCTCTTGATTGGACTTTCACGCTTGCTGATTTGCTAAATCGCTTTAGCGTTGCTTTACATTTCACGCTAAATTGCCTTGCACTTGCTTTCGATTATGCCTTTGCACTTGCTTTATATTATGAACAGCTTTACTTTTAGCTTAGCAGGTTAACAGGTCAGCCCCGAGACCCTCCTTGCTTCGTGCCGGACCGGTTCGCCAGCTGATTTGTAGATAATCAATTCCAAGACCCTCCTTGCTGCGTGCCCGACCAGCTTGCCAATTGATTTGTCAAGACGTTCAAATTGCCTTGCACTTGCTTTCAATTATGCCTTTGCACTTGCTTTATATTATGAACGACTTTACTTTTAGCTTAGCAGGTTAATAGGTCAGCCCCGAGACCCTCCTTGCTTCGTGCCGGACCGGTTCGCCAGCTGATTTGTAGACAATCAATTCCAAGACCCTCCTTGCTGCGTGCCCGACCGGCTTGCCAGTTGATTTGTCAAGATGTTCAAATTGCCTTGCACTTGCTTTCAATTATGACTTTGCACTTGCTTTATATTATGAACCGCTTTACTTTTAGCTTAGAAGGTTAACAGGTCAGTCCCGAGACCCTCCTTGCTTCGTGCCGGACCGGTTCGCCAGCTGATTTGTTCGACAATCAACCCCAAGACCCTCCTTGCTTCATGCCCGACCTGCTTGCCAGTTGATTTGTCAAGATTGTTGAAAATGCTTTGCACTATGCCTTTGCATTTGCTTTATTGCTTCGCCTGTGGATGGGCAGACAATTTATCAAAGATATTGCAGCTTGCACTTACAAATTACGTCATGCCTACCATAAGCAATCAGGGGTTTTATTATCAAGTCTATCGTGAGCAAGCGAAGACTTACATTAGCATTGAAGGCCTTATTCTGAAGCCTATCATAAGCAATTGAAGGCTCTTTTATTATTGATCCTACCGTAAGCAATCGGGGGTGTTATTATCAAGTCTATCGTGAGCAAGCGAAGACTTCATTAGCATTGAAGCCTACCATAAGCAATTGGAGGCCTTATTCTGAAGCCTATCATAAGCAATTGAAGGCTCTTTTATTATTGATCTTACCGTAAGCAATCGAGGGATCTTATTATCAAGTCTATCGTGAGCAAGCGAAGACTTCATTAGCATTGAAGCCTACCATAAGCAATTGGAGGCCTTATTCTGAAGCTTATCATAAGCAATTGAAGGCTCTTTTATTATTGATCCTACCGTAAGCAATCGGGGGGTCTTATTATCAAGTCTATCGTGAGCAAGCGAAGACTTCATTAGCATTGAAGCCTACCATAAGCAATTGGAGGCCTTATTCTGAAGCCTATCATAAGCAATTGAAGGCTCTTTTGTTATTGATCCTACCGTAAGCAATCGGGGGTTTTATTATCAAGTCTATCGTGAGCAAGCGAAGACTTCATTAGCATTGAAGCCTACCATAAGCAATTGGAGGCATTATTTTGAAGCATATCATAAGCAATTGAAAGCTCTTTTGTTATTGATCCTACCGTAAGCAATCGGAGGTCTTATTATCAAGTCTATCGTGAGCAAGCGAAGACATCGTTATCATTTGAAGCCTACCATAAGCAATTGGAGGCATTATCATAAAGCCTATCATAGGCAATTGAAGGCTCTTTTGTTATTGTTCCTACCGTCAACCATCAATTTCTCAAAGATTATTCGCCTTGTCGCATATGCAGAGCAAATCCATTTCTTTCTTTTCCATTATAGCCTTTGCTTTATTATTATTCACTCGTTTTCTAACGCATTCACTTTAAATTTGCAGAAATTGAACATCGGATTCAATAAGAACTGAAGGCATTCAACGCTTTGCAGCACTATTAATTCAAGCAACACGACCCAGTTTTGCTTATTTGTTTTGCATCATCTTGCCTTAATTAATCCAATTTGGAACTTTGTTTTGCAGGCTGCTATCAAATTTAGGCTCGTTCACCTTATAATCGAACGTTTTAGGCTCGTTCACCTTATAATCGAATGTTTTAGGCTCGTTCGCCTTATAATCGAATGTTTTAGACTCGTTCGCCTTATAATCGAACGTTTTAGGCTCGTTCGCCTTATAATTGAACGTTTTAGGCTCATTCGCCTTATAATTGAATGTTTGGGCTCGTTCGCCTTATAAATGAACGTTATGTTACCTGCGTAGGATATAGATTAGCCAAGTCGACTTGAGATATTATGTCTCGTTAGTCAACTTATCTTATGAAAGCCTTGCATTTTACAATTCGTTCTTGCTTTACTTATTGTTTTGCTTTACTGTTTCAGAATAAGGATCAGCTTAGAGGTCCTCCGGGCGGAGTACTTTGTCAGTTGATCGAAGGAAGAATTTTAGTAGCACCGCAGCAGCGTTTGGAACATGGAGCTTTGATTAGCAATGAACCGGGGCAATCGTTGATATGAGCTAGACTCGTCAACGAAGACCTGAAGAATTGCACCCGCATAAGTCATCCACCCTAGAGGTAAGTCTCTTGTTAACCCTGAGTCTGAGGTTTGAGATTGAAGACAAGATGGCTCGGTTATCGAGGTGCAGTGGAAGCTATGTCCGTGTAAACCCCTCTTTATGGGTGTGTCGTCGACCACATTTTCATAACTTGGGTAATTACAAGCCTCTTTTCCCGCTCTTGGGTAATTACAAGCCTCTTTTCCCGCTCTTGAGTAGAACTTACACAATAAGTCAATCTCTACTTTCACCTTTGCACAACTTGGTCGTTGCATCATCAACATGCAATTGCCTTCCCACTGCCTTTGCCAATGAAAAAAGATATTGTTTCCCTAAGAAATTAGGAGGCAACTCTGGAAAGGAAATTCAAGCAATGACAATAGCAGTTTCTTCATCAGGCTTCCACCAGGGATTCCACTTTGTGCACCTCATCTGCCAATAATCACCTTGAGCATTCAAATAAAAAGTTGGCTTTGGTAGTAAATGAATATAATCATCCATCAATGACAATTTAATTAAGACACGATTGTCTTCAATTAATCCAATAGAGTAGGGACCTTTAATTTCACATTGAATGAGTATAACTTTACGTAACTCCTAAATGTTGGGTTTTCCATATGAAAACTTGCCTAAAACCGCATGTTGTAGCCTTTATTCAACAATGGAACGTTGAACCTCATTTTCTTCCAACGCATATGTGGTTCACCATGCATATATTCAATGGGTTTGTCAGGAACGTCATCTAGGGTTTGCATGGGAGCATTTAATGCTTGGGGTTTTACAAGATTTGTATAGGGTTGTGGTGGTATAGGGTTTTAGGGTGTAATATTTCGAGTGGGGAGGGGTGGGAATGCCTGACCAACCTCGTGGGGAGGCTGGCCAGTGGTCGTGGTGGCCATGGGTGGCCGCCAGCAGCTGAACAACGTCAATCCAAGTCGTCGCCTCCAAGTTTGTTCGCCGTCGGGTTTCGCCTCCTTTTCCGGAATTAAAGTTTAATTTTTAACAAATTGGGTCTGAGTCCTAGTTTTAATATTTTTTAGTAATATTAGTTTAAATACCAAAAAAAAAAAAGATAGAAAAATCTCAAAGACTTATTTTTATTAAGATAGTTGAACTATTAAAGTTTTGAACATTAAACTTCTAAATTTAAAAATTGCAACATCAAAACTGGACAATAAAAATTTAAATTGCAAAATCAAAATACGCTTACTTCTTTGTGTAATCTCTTCCATATCATTTCCATCATGCTTCGGTGTGGATTCTATTGATGGTGCTTGACTGTAATCACTTAACATATTCAAGGTTATTATCTTGTTCTAGTGAATCTTCAATTTCTTCGCTCCGATCTAATTAAATCTCATAAACAAACTAGAACATCCAAAGCATTAGTATCCAAAGAGTGTAGGATATCACCTATTATTTGTCTTCCTTGGCGCAATTATTGAAACTGGTACAACTAAAACGTCTCGAGCCATTGGTACAAGAATCGGATATCGCTTTCGATTCTCCTTCCACCATTGCAACGGGCTAAAGTCTTTAGTGCAGGTCTCCAGCGGCTTGCTCAAATAAAAGTTAAGTTCATCAAGGCATATGTTACTTGATTCATTGGTAGGAATTAAATCTCAAACATCAAGTTCTGGAATGGGTACGAGTATATCTGTTAATACCCGATAATTTTGTCGAGTCTTAACGAATACGAGTATCTGTTAAGAAAAGTATACCCGTTCAGGTAGGGGTATTTAGGAGGTTTACGGGTCCGGGTCTGGATGGGGTCGGGTTTTAATGCATCCTGGTTTTGACGGTAGATCCATAACCATTTCACACCCATAAATTTTCACATAACTTTGTAATTATTACTACTAAGTTGTGGTGAGGTGATATACAACCCTATTGTTGATACCCAATTTTGTCCCGGATTTTAATTAAATGTATAATTATTTTGAAATTAAGTTCAATTTTGAAAATTGCAAGTAAATAGCTAATTTTAAAGGAAAATGGCCAAAATTGAGAGCCATCCTTTCATTTGAAGCGTACTATATAATTATTTGTTTAATTTAATTGAAGGATAATTACGTTCTTAACCTTAAAATTTAACCTACGTGTGCAATTACCTTATTTACTTAATTATATTAAAAGGAGAATAATTTCATTCTAAGCCTAAAAGTAGCCCGTTTCCACAAAATATATATTACATACAACACATCCATTTCAGTTTTCATTTTGAGCCCATTCCCTTTTTCCCAACCCATTAGTTTAATCCCTCACCATGACCCTCTTCAAGAAAGGGACACAAAAAGAAACCCTACACCCTTTTTAGAGAATATCAGCTGTGCCCACTTCCCTTGGTCTTCCCCCATTCCCCTATCATCATCCCTCCCATCTACCCTCTCCACTTCATCTTCCCTACCAAAACCATCAGTAGACAAACAAGAAAAAGGCACTACACAGTCCACTCACAAAAACACCCACATCTATTATTCATTCCCTCACATAAAAAACCCTACACACAAAAACCAAAACCAGTGGGAACAGGATCTGGAAAGTTCATTTCGTGAATTGAAAATCTTAAAAGGAACTCGCACATACCCATATGTTTATGCCGTGAATTGAAAATCTTAAAAGGTCGGGAGATGGAAGAGGGGAGGCAGCGCCGTGGTAGAACCACCATCACCGCCATGGAAAACTCAACGCCGTTTGAACCTTGATTCTCTCACTGGTTATTGGATCTGAATCAAAACGGGTGGGGTCGTAGCGACGCCGCTACTAGCTGGTGTCGCTCCTCCACCTTACGCGACTGTTATTACAATCATATCATTATCACTTGGATTTGGATTTGCGATTACCCATTTGTTTAAGTGATTCGTTAACGTGTCTGGGTTTAATCGTTATATCTTTTTGGAAGCGTATGTTGATTCTGGTTTCTCTTTGATTATGCTGTTATTCAGTTTGATGTTGTTGTTACACCAGAATCAGGTTGGGTGTTTTTCCCTTGATTGGTGGTTAGTTGCAGCGACGCCGCTGTGGCAAAGCTGGTGTTGCTCCTGCCTCACTGTGTTCTGCTGTTACTTGCCAGATTTTGGCCGGAGTTTTGGTCGCCGGTGTTGGAACTCTGTCACCCGTTACCCTTTTGATTCTCTCGTTCACAGTTTGATTATTTGATTGATGCTCGACTTTTGATTTGGTAACTGGTCCTTGTGTATATTGTTTTCCTGTTGCTGCTATGGTTGTTTGTTGCATATCTGAATCGTGACTGGGTCTTCCGTTTGCCTTGCACATTTCACTGGTTCCACTGAATCTTTTTTTTTAGGAAATATTGTTTGACCCATCACTTGGTCTCTGTTATGATCAGTGGATTTTGAACATATATCGCGTAACTGATATTGAATTGATACTAGGTCGATGAAAATAATCAAATAATTGATTTGAACCTATGGACTGATATTCAACCGATACTATACTGGCCAATGAAAAAATACATATATACGTATTGAGGCCTCGGGATCGATTTGAACATGATACTACACTTGAACCGTCCCGTTTCCGTGTCCCTAAAGCAAAAGGCGATGATGAAAGTATGAAATTAATGCAAAGCAAGTCGAATAGAGTAGTGGGTTTGGTGCTTTGGCATGGCAACACGGCCCGGGCTCCGTGTTTGCAACCGTACCAAATCCCGAGCCTCTATTCGACGCGCCATACAAACCTGAGCCTAAATTTTGCAAAAACAACCCCTTTACTATTATTATTATTAGTATTATTATTATTATTATTATTATTATTATTATTATTATTATTATTATATATTTTATTATTATCATATATATTTTGTTGTTATTATTATTATTATTATTATTTTATTTTATTAATCATTATACTTTATTATCGTACTAATTCAGTTTAATTCCCATTTTATTGCGAGGTACATTTTGGCACGAGCAATTCGGGAACACTTTTGGCTAACTTACAAATGGGGATAGTCCGTTGCATTGGAGTCGTTTGGCTTGAATTCAGACTCAAGTATTCAAAATAAGATTTAGGAATTTTAGAAAATCCAAGGCTCCCGCGAGTTGATCATTTTCTCTGATTTTATCTTTAACTTTGCCTTTCTTTCCTTAGAGATATTTATGCAAATAAATGTGTAGAATATTTATTTATCAATAATATTTGATTGTTTGTATATTGGTTTACTTTATGTTCGTTGCCTTTTATTTTTGACGTCGTTATTTAATTTATTGCAAACTGGGGCCAATTAGCAAAATGCGTGCAAATTAAAATATTTTTCATAAATAAGTTTTATTTCAATTAATTATTTTTAGATAAATTTTCTAGAAAAATATATTTTGCAAATGTGTTAGAAACCTATCGGATTAACCGTTTTTAACGGAATTTCGGAAGTGCCTTAAAAACCTTCTTCCGAAATTAATAAAACCTCTTACCTTTAGAATCTCTGAAAGAAAGACCGTCTTTTATAAAACGGAGTTCTTGCACGCATTTGTTAATTTGGTTCCCTGTTTTCCTTAAATTGGGTGGCGACTCCAAAAACTCCAAAAGAGTTAGCCCATCCTGTCGATATTCCGGAATTTATCATTTTTCGGGGTAATTTTTGGGGTTCAACACCCATCATCTTTGATAAGAAGTTTTATTTCGAGCCTTAACAATGGATGTGCATTGGTAGAGAGTGATTTATCCCCCAAAATGTGAATTTTAATGACAAAAGGTGCTTACTTAAAAAAACTACTTTTTAATATTTTGAGATATTCTTACATTCTTGAAGTCCAACCGCATATGAAAAAAACAAATAGTTTTGAAGAATTTTTTTGCCATTTCTTTGGGAGATACCGTTGACACCCAATTTGTCCCTCTGTTTTTCGCAATTTGGTTATATTTAATTAAAATTTATAATAGTAATTTTTCAAATAAACTGCATTAGATGACATGCATTTTATGTGTGTAAAATTATTATTAATCCCCCATATATATAATATTTATTTAATTGTGACTATATTACGTAATTACATTCATTTAGGCTATTTTTCGAACTTCATATGCTATTTTATACAATTTAACGCATTATAACATTATTTAATAATTATTTGTGGCTATTTATATCTAATTAGTATTATTTGTGGTCATCTAAATTTATTTATAATTATTTATATTTATTTATAATTACTTACATTTATTTATAATTATTTACAAAATTTCCTATTTGTATACTAATTATTAATATTTATAAGTATTTTAATTAAATACTAGTCATTTTGCTATTTTACAATTCCATTTCTATTACATTCAGTCCTCATCGTAAAATTTTATCCACGTTTACGCCACCCAAGCTCCACCTAAGCCTACAACACTCCTAACATATATGTACAACTCACTCTAGCACGCGGTACAACTCCTCAAAGCATCCGCACCCTTACACATCAGCATGTCTACTCACATATATCACTTACACACTCACCACGCGCGCCTACGTGGCACAATCGCAGCCTTCTATCTCACAGATCCAAAGGCCCACATCATTTCTCCCTTTTATATCTACACACCTACACCCACACCCAAAAACCCTAAATCATAATTTCCCCTCCCCTTTCTACATAACCAGGCGACGACCCCATAAACTCCTCTTTCCCCTCCTCTTCAAACCCGTCCAGATTCAGTCCACAACCACGTCAAAACTCCGCGTCTCCTCCGCCATCAAATCCGCCATCTCCGCTCGTCCCCTCTCTCTCTTCCTTGTCGTTTTCTTACTGGAAAAAGGGAACAAATCTTTCTTACCATAGAAACCGAAAAGGAAGAGGAAGAGATTGACGAATCTCATTGAATCCGAACGCGAGATATACTAATTTAGCACACACAAGGCAAGGATCGAATCTTGCATTCCATTCTTGGCCAAATCGGGTAACATCTTTTGGTTTTCTTTTTGTTGATGAAATTTGAACAAGAATGATATCTCTTTCTGCCCATGCCTATTTTAGATCTGATTACATTCCCATTTCTGGTATCTAAACATTTTACATGTCTAGATTCACATTCGGGTTAAGTCAGTTTCTATTTTTAGTTCATACATATTTAATTTGATTTTGGTTTGCATTCTAGAATACATGATAATCTTTTGATAAAAGTTATGTGCAAATCCGTGATTGATGACCTTGATTTTAAGCAGTTTTATTGAGGAAAATGGTAATACACATGTATATGGACTCCTTGTCTAAGGATCATTCAGACATCTCGAATAATTTGTCAATCATAGGCTTGATCTTATTTGTTTTAATCACTGGGATTCTTTCTGTTTTTTTTTTTTCATATAACATTACCATCTTAACACTACAAAAGACACCATCTTTTACAACTTAGAGAAAAATAAGACACTTTACTGGTATCTCTAATAGTCTCTCACACACAGAATTAGGACATCTTCTTGCTTTCAGTTCTGACATGCTGAATATACAGCCCTCTACATCTCTAAGCTACAGACACTCTCTACACCTCTCGTAAACACAGAAGTCTGGACACACTTCACACTATCTACACTTAGATAGGGAATACAGAACACACATAGACCTTCTAGCTTCTCCTAACCTTCAATTTCTCTCTATACATTGAAATACTGGACAAGCTGATATGCACACTGATACACCTCTGAATCTGCCTCTAGAATCTGCTCTCTAATCCACTGTGCAAATGCTCATTGATCTGGTCCTGTCTTTTTTATTTGCTGCCTGTTTAAACCATTGTTGAGGTATTTGTTATGAGTTCAATAGATGTTCTTGAAGTATATTAATTATACTATGCATATGCTTGTGATATTCTAGCCTTGAGTAAATGGTTCTATGTTCCTAAGATTGACTTAGAGTCCCTGTATGATTTTTTGTGTGTGTTAGCTGCTCGTCTGGCTATCCTTGGCCATCTACTAACTCTTTTTTTAGTTTGAGGATTGGATAGTCCAGTGAAGGGCTATACCACTTACTGATTTTGTGGAGGGCTTAAGTGAACTGATACAGTTCAAGAATAATGCAAACAGGGCACACCCTTCATCTCTTCTTATTTTGTATCGTGTAATCGTATGGTTTTCTTCTTTAAAAGTATGTGTATTCGTTAGGACTAGTCATTTATTGTATATAAGCACCCAAAGGTGCAATTAGAATCATTAAGGCATGTGCAAGCTTGAGTTGCTAAGCATATGCGTTAATTGTAAAACGTGACTGTTTACGCAAGGTTGAACTTGAAAATGATGGTCAGATTATGTGTAGTGAGATCTGAAATATTATGAAAAATGACAGGCTTCCTAATCAGATTACAATAGAGACCGTCTTGCTGAATATTTGATAAAAGGGCTAAAATTGTAATAAAGGCTAAAAATCAGTTTATTTGTGCAAAATAATTTTCTAGAAATTGTAGCAGTATTAAAGCTGAAATCTGAGTCCAAAATAGGCTATATATGCTATTTGATAATTATTTTCCTTGAAAGTTGGTACTGCAATACTGCTTTTAAATTGGCCTATTTCTGCAAATTATACATTCTGAAATGTAAATATATCTTGTTTCATTTGAAAGTAGCTGAAAACGCAAGTAGTGCTGAAAGTTGGTGCATTTATGCAAATTTGGATATTCTGGATATAGGTAGTAATTGAATCTAAGTTTAATCTTATATCCTTTTCACTTGTTTATTAATTTAGAGACCTACTTTGAAACCTCATAAAATTGTTTTGCTTACATAATATTATTTGCTTACGTGTTAACATGACCGTTTATTATTTGGCGCCTAGATGTCTAGATTTGGGGCACTTAATAAACTTAGGGGTCTAGATACTTATATTAGTAGTCTCAATGGCCTCCGAGACATTAAGTGGGACGCTAGTAAACCTTTTAGGACGTTTAAAATATTAGTGACTCGCTTTAGTTAAATACTTAAAGAGGGTATGGGGGTTAAGGGTAATTTAATCCCCTCGGATATGATGGAAATTACCCGAGCTATATATTGCTAGTGGATTTTGAAACTATCGTCCCTTACGAAAGCCGGGTTCTGATCCGAATAGGAAAACAAAATCTAGTGTCATTTATTCAAATGATTAATTGGTTATTATTTTGTGACTGTCTGTGCAATATGATTATTACTTCAAATTATTTATGCAAATGTATATAACTGCTTATTTATTTTATATCTCATATCCTTTCTATCTATTTTATTTAGCTTTCGTCTTTTTATAAGCAATATGTTAAACCCAATATAGAAATCAGTCGGGAACCATGTTTAATGGAACTTAGGAGGTGCCTATGACATGACTCTGAATCCGGTTAGGCCGTGCGGCCACCCAACATCCTCCCCTAGACCCGTCGGGCGAATCCTTACCAATTAAATTAGAAAAATAAATATAATAATTCACAAATAAGGACAAAACTCAAAAAAAAAAAATGCAAAGATACTGATACCTGTAAGCTGCATAAAAGAAATTACAGGTGACTCCCCAATATACAAGGTTTAGGGCTATCCAGAGTAGACATCTAAGAGTACAAAGAAGACAAATACCTCCTGAAGGGAGCAAAATGCAACTGAAATAACAACCAATAAACTGGTGGCCATGCGGAATAAAAGCTGGCTCACCCTGACAGTTGAAGCCGTCTTCGCTCCTTCACAACGTGGCGAACTCAATCCTGGAGCGAACCTTCTGAAACGAAATAGATAGACAAGAAACAAACAGCAAACAAGGGTGAGTCAAAAGGACTCAATAAGTGGGGCAGACTAGCCACCTTAAAGAATAGGATAGCTAGCCAGGGAGAAAAAGAAACAGATAAACCAAATTCCTCTTGTTTAAATTATGAAAAGGGCAATCACAAACTAATCAACAACCAGGAACGTAGGATAGCCAGAACATATAGGTATCCCAAACACATCAACAATCAGAAAGACATCCTGTTGCGGCGTGCAACCCGATCCATATATTCATCCTGTTGCGGCGTGCAACCCGATCCATATATTTATACCATTGCGACGTTCAACCGATCCATATATTTATACTGTTGCGGCGTGCAACCCGATCCATATATTTATACCGTTGCAGTGTGCAACCCGATCCATATGTTTAAATCGTTGCAGCGTACAACCCGATCCCCGCAACCCAGAATACGAGCCAGAAATATATAGGCAAACTGAGATATGTCCACAACATGGTATACATACCGCATACAAAAATAAACACAACACAATACACATAATAGTCAGTATGCGGTGCAATGAGATGTGATGAATGCGTTATGACTCAATGCAGTCACACATGCCTGATACCTATCTCCGGCGCGGGACTCTCATCGTCTACCAGGAGATATATGCAATAATGACCCTTCACCGGCTAGGGACTCTCATCGATTACCGGGAAGTATATGCAATAATAACCCTTCACCGGCTCGGGACTCTCATCGATTACCGGGAAGTATATGCAATGATGACCCTTCTCCGGCTCGGGACTCTCATCGATTACCGAGAAGTATATGTAATAATGACCCTTCACCGGTGCGGGACTCTCATCGCCAACCGGGAAGTATATGCAATAATGACCCTTCACCGGTGCGGGACTCTCATCGCCAACCGGGAAGTATATGCAATGCTCAAAACCAGAGTGCAATGTTCATATGCTAAATGCAATACCAACAACAGGGCATAACATATAATATACAATGTAAATTCAAAGATAAGGCGTAATGAGTACGCCTATCGGCAGCTACACACGTAAGGAACACGTGGTAGAAAATCCACGAGGCCAGGTGCCTCCAAAGAAATGGATATAAACACTTACCTCGTTCAAATGCGACTCAACAACCGCTTTGTCCTTTGGATTCATTGCCAAACGATCCCACTCTATTCAATAAGCAGAAAAATATATCAAATTAGGCAAAAGACTTCATTCCTCACATCTTAGGGCAATCCAGTTAGGAACCTGATACCCTATTGGCATACGCAATACACAGGCCAGGCCTATATACAGGGTTAAAGGTCACACAACCAAACCCCATATAAATTACATTTATATATTGCCCATAACTCACTGAGTACGAATATATATTCAATTCCATTATCGGGGTACATTTCACCCTTTAAACTATTAATTGAACTTATTAGGACGATGTCTAACATCTCAATTTTTACCGTAAAAATATATTCAAACATACGTAATAAACTCAAATAATATATTAGAATCATTACCTGAATGTTTCGGGGTAAAAATTCTACTTTTCTCCGGCCCCTTTTCTTATTTTCTGGCATTTTTTCCACTGCGTGTTTTCCATTTTCGGTTTCCCTGTTTCTCGTTCCCATTCTTTCTGTTTCTATCCACTTGAGCTTATAAAGCTCATCCACCGTCCCTTTATTTTCCTTTTTTTTCCTTTTGTCTTTTTCCTTTTTTTTCTTTTTTTCCTTTAAAATTCGCTGCTACAGTAAAAATTAAAACGGTACCCTACAATGTTCGAAATAATTCCAACTTTTGCATAAAATTTATACAAAATATATGTAACATGCTCGCGAAGGCGGATCTCAAATTGAACTCCCGAAACTCAAGATGCGAATTTAAATGAAAAAAAAAGTCAAATTATTTAACTTTCGACATTTTAGCGGAAACTAGCCGATCAACATTGAAATTCACTTTCGAAAGTTCACAAAAGTCATAAATAATCATACAAACCTAACGGTGCTTTCGGATTTCGAAACGGAGTTCGTTCGCCAAAATCGGGCTCAAAAATCTCTTTTTAATTTTTATTGTCAATAAAAACTGACACATTTTTCTGATACCTACCAAACGAGTTCTGATTTAGCTCAAATTTTACAGACAGGTCCTAATGGACATTATAAATATTTTAAAATTATCGGCATGCCAATCAGAGTCCTAACTTTTGAAACGACTGACCGAGGTCGTTTCATTCTCCTCCACTTAAAATCTCGTTCGTCCTCGAAAGAGCCTAAGTTTAAAGAAAATTCCGCACAGATAACAAAAGAACTTCCACGACCTTCATAAGCTACTCCACGGATATTATCTCATAATTGCAGAATCAGAATTATAACACGAACACCGAACTCTTGGAATAAAACATATCTGGATAATATGATAACATCATTGCCCAACTTATTCGGATTAAGCTGACACTTCCTCAAACACGTGAGGAGAGCTCTACATTTTTGAAACAAAGATACACGAAACTCTGGATGGAGTAATATGATTCAGCCGATAATCACCTCTTCGATATACCTTTCAATTTAGAACAGGTCAATGGAACTAAAAATTAGCTCACGCTTCAGCAACGCCTTAGAGATTTAATATTATGATTCGGTATCAATTGGAGGAAGACTCCTCCACTTAGAGCATTCACTCATACCGCTAACTTGAATAGAAATAGTCATCCTCGCACAGTCTACCGGACTAAGGAAGACATAGCTAAAAATAGAATGCGGCTCAGACCTGAGCTACCAAATTACCCTCTCGAGTTTCCAAACGACTGCAACTCCCGAGTTCACAACTCCATACATTTTCTATAAGCACAACCGCCTGATGGATCAAATCAAAGGTCAAATGACGCCTCTTAATACCCTTAGTAGCTTTGAAAAACAACAATGTGCTTACCCTGCCACCTTGACACGCACTCTGGCTCAACACGGGGAACATCACAAGAGGCTACTGACCGCCTAAGCTTACCAGTGCCGAACAAAGAAGAGATGGAAACAGACTGAGGATAGAAATAATTAGAGCTATAGGAAGCTCTTCTTCTTATTTATCTGGCTACCAGAGCTAAACTACTTCCGAGTCAGGCTAACCCCAAAATCGAAATTGAAGAAATAGACATTAAATGAGCTTTATGGAACAAAATCTATGTCAATTTATCCTTCCTATAAAAAGAAAACTCCGACAATGTACCAGAAAATCCTTTTATACCGAGATAAACTTGTACAATAACATGACTCTACTAGCATCTCGAACCAAGAGGAGACACAGAGAATGAGTATTACTTACTAATCACTTTACACCAGAATAAACGATAACACTTTCTGATGGTGACGAATTAGGATCTCATTATCCTGCCAACACGGAATTCTGAGAAGAGAGGCATACTAATTTGATATAATAATAGAAGGTGGCACAACAAGATGCCAAGCAGACAATACCGACACTCACTCCCAGAACTATCACATTTAGACCAAATAAATTAGTAGGGTCTCACAAATGCAAGGAATAAATTATACCAGAAGCTCGCCCCTCTACCGCAACCGATTCTTAATAGAAACAATATCCAAGGAAACCATGGAACATGATATGACAGACCATCTCCAGATCGATCGGAAGAATCAGATCTTACTCACATATAAGGAAAGAAGAAATACATGGGTCTACTACATCGGACTGCCAGACTGGCAGTTCATAAAATTGCCTCTGCAGCTGAACTAAGCCGCTATAGCGATAATTCCCTTATGAAAAATAATAGCCACCACGCTCTCAACCTTTACCGGATCGTGGCATTTTTCTGGCTGATTGAGATCTAAATTAAATCCCCTGCGACTATGCAGGTGCCTGACGAGAGAAAGGATGACTGCCTACTCGTTGGAGTAAGAGAAAACTCTTTAAAGAATAGCCAGACTCACGACAATGATACCACATTTTCATTTGGAAGCTGGAAAGATTGTTGATAGCTGCAAAGAGAAGACTGAATCTGAACTTGACGAGCTACTGGCGCACTCTTAAGAATCAAGTGACACAAGCTGAGATAACCTAGAAGGTGACCTCCAAAGATACTCAGAACTCTTACCTCCAAATGAGGTACCATGGTTACCCACTAGGGGCACGGGATCTATTGCTCTCCCGCTGTAACTCTACCCCTTCTAACTTATGGTATTCCTAATATCTTTGAGCAATATCAACAACAACATCAAATGAAGTCCCAACCTCAATTTTTTGAGCCATCTGGGATCTCAAGGAATGAGAAAGGCATCAATAAATCTTTGAATCTCTCGGAAGGTTCACGGACTAGTTCTAATGCATATCTAGCCATTCTATAAAATTCAATCTTGTATTCTGAAACACCAACAGGCTAACCGACAGGCTACCCTGTCCAATCCACTCAAACTGGGAACACTTTTCATCTCGCTCGCTACTCAAAAGGAACTTTTCCACGAATCTAGAAGAAAAACCGAACCAAGTTAGCTAATAAGAGAGAGAGGCCCATCAATTCAAGGTTGGACCCTGAAACTGGAAAGCAGAATAATACACAGCATATTGCTCGAGATAACCAACAGCCTGAAAGATATGCTGACATCATTTTATTTTTAAAAAGAATCACGAGGTTTATCTGATCCATTGCTTAAGAATATCGGAAGGTTCAACCGCGTAAAATAATGCAACCTCTTCAGACACTCGGACCGAACTGATACCTTGGCTGGCTAACCAGCCACAACAACTAAAGGTACAACACATACTACATCCGGAATATAATTTACTGCAGCAATATTAAGAACCAGAAAAAGAACTCCCTGAGATCGAATGTCTGCACATGCAGCAACTTGATAGGCTGCTGAGCGAATAATAGGTTCTTACGGTATCTGCGTCGCAAAGATTCTCGTAAAGCATCGTAGAGAGCCAAGGGAACTACAATCCCCTGCTCCCTTGCCCATCGCGAGCTCGTACAGCTGGGACCCCCGTAACTAGATCGTCAGAACGATCAAAACTCTCGGGGCTTCGTCAGTGCTAGCCCCAGGCTAGACTGTTTCGTCCTGAACTCCTTCCGTTTGCTGATTTGTCGTACAAGGGTTCACAATTACCACGAACGAATTAACGAAAATACTTTGCATCATAGACCGACGCACGATCAGAAATGAAGGAAGTGAAACTTCCTAAATGCCATCATAGCCTCTCGTAGATAAGTAGGGACGTCTACGTACCCATCACCGAGATTCTACTAGACACTGTCTTACTCTGGATAGACTCTAAACTGGGCTCTAATACCAACTGAGACGACCCTGAATCCGGTTAGGCCGTGCGGGCACCCAACATCCTCCCCTAGACCCGTCGGGCAAATCCTTACCAATTAAATTAGAAAAATAAATATAATAATTCACAAATAAGGACAAGGCTTAAAAAAACACAGAGATACTGATACCTCTAAGCTGTATAAAAGAAATTACAGCTGACTGCCCAATATACTAGGTTTAGGGCTATCCAAACTAGACATCTAAGAGTACAAAGAAGACAAATACCTCCTGAAAGGAGCAAAATGCAACTGAAATAACAACCAATAAACTGGTGGCCATCCGGAATAAAAGCTGGCTCACTCTGATAGGTGAAGTCGTCTTCGCTCCTTCACAACGTGGCGAACTCAATCCTTGAGCGACCCTGCCGAAACGAAATAGATAGACAAGAAACAAACAGCAAACAAGGGTGAGTCAAAAGAACTCAATAAGTGGGGCAGACTAGCCACCTTAAAGAATAGGATAGCTAGCCAGTGAGAAAAAGAAACAGATAAACCAAATTCCTCTTGTTTAAATTATGAAAAGGGCAGAGCCAGATAATACAGGTATGGTATCACAAACTAATCAACAACCAGGAAAGTAAGATAGCCAGAACATATAGGTATCCCGAACAATTCAACAATCAGAAAGACATCCTGTTGCGGCGTGCAACCCGATCCATATATTCATCCTGTTGCGGTGTGCAACCCGATCCATATATTTATACCATTGCGACGTTCAACCGATCCATATATTCATACCGTTGCGGTGTGCAACCCGATCCATATATTTATACCGTTGCGGCGTGAAACCCGATCCATATGTTTAAATCGTTGCGGCGTGCAACCCAATCCCCGCAACCCAAAATACGAGCCAGAAATATATAGCAAACTGAGATATGTCCACAACATGGTATACATACCGCATACAAAAAAAACACAACACAATACACATAATAGTCAGTATGCGGTGCAATGAGATGTGATGAATGCGGTATGACACAATACAGTCACATATGCCTGATACTTATCTCCCGTGCGGGACTCTCATCATCTACCAGGAGATATATGCAATAATGACCCTTCACCGGCTCGGGAATCTCATCGATTACCGAGAAGTATATGCAATAATGACCCTTCACCGGCTCGGGACTCTCATCGATTACCGGGAAGTATATGCAATGATGACCCTTCTCCGGCTCGGGACTCTCATCGATTACCGGAAAGTATATTTAATAATGACCCTTCACCGGTGTGGGACTCTCATCGCCAACCTGGAAGTATATGCAATAATGGCCCTTCACCGGTGCGGGACTCTTATCGCCAACCGGAAAGTATATTCAATGCTTAAAATCAGAGTGCAATGTTCATATGCTCAATGCAATACCAACAACAGGGCATAACATATAATATACAATGTAAATTCAAAGCTAAGGCATAATGAGCACGTCTATCGGCAGCTACACACGTAAGGAACATGTGGTAGAAAATCCACGAGACCAGGTGCCTCCAAAGAAATGGATATAAACACTTACCTCGTTCAAATGCGACTCAACAACCGCTTTGTCCTTTGGATTCATTGCCAAACGATCCCACTCTATTCAATAATCAGAAAATATATCAAATTAGGCTAAAGACTTCATTCCTCACATCTTAGAGCAATCCAGTTAGGAACCTGATACCCTATTGGCATACGCAATACGCATGCCAGGCCTATATACAGGGTTTAAGGTCACACAACCAAACCCCATATAAATTATATTTATATGCTGCCCATAACTCACTGAGTACGAATATATATTCAATTCCATTATCGGGATCCATTTCACCCTGTAAACTATTAATTGAACTTATTAGGACGATGTCTAATATCTCAATTTTTACTGTAAAAATATATTCAAACACACGTAATAAACTCAAATAATATATTAGGATCATTACCTGAATGTTTCGGGGTAAAAATTCTACTTTTCTCCGGCCCTTTTCTTATTTTCTGGCATTTTTTCCACTGTGTGTTTTCCATTTTCAGTTTCCCTGTTTCTCGTTCCCATTCTTTCTGTTTCTATCCACTTGAGCTTATAAAGCTCATCCACCGTCCCTTTCTTTTCCATTTTTTTTGCCTTTTGTCTTTTTCCTTTTTTTTTTCTTTTTTTTTTCCTTTAAAATTCGCTGCTACAATAAAAATTAAAACGGTACCCTACGATGTTTGAAATAATTCCAACTTTCGCATACAAATTATACAAAATATATGTAACATACTCACGAAGGCGGATCTCAAATTGGACTCCCGAAACTGAAAATGCGAATTTAAATGAAAAAAAAGTCAAATTATTTAACTTTCGGCATTTTAGCGGAAACTAGCCGAACAACATTGAAATTCACTTTCGAAAGTTCAAAAAAGTCACAAATAATCATACGAACCTAACAGCACTTTTGGATTTCGAATCGGAGTTCGTTCGCCAAAACCGGGCTCAAAAATCTCTTTTTAATATTTGTTGTCAATAAAAACTGACACCTTTTTCCGATACCTACTAAACGGTTCTGATTTAGCTCAAATTTTGCAGACAGGTCCTAATGGACATTATGAATTTTTTAAAATTATCGGCATGCCAATCGGAGTCCTAACTTTCGAAACGACTAACCGAGGTCGTTTCAGCCTAAACCCTTCCTTCTAGGTTATTTCGAACACTTATCCGAATCTCTAACTCGTAGACCAACCCGGAGTTATTTCTTTTAGAAATACTTTTAGGTGACCTAATGCACCTTAGAAAACTATATTAGGTGGCGACTCCAAAATACTCTACTCCAAACGAGTTCACCCAGCCAAATCTGAAACCCGACTCGCCTCGAGTCGAGTCCAAAATCGGGTATGACAGAATGGCGACTCCGCTGGGGATATCAAGGTTCAAACCATAACAGACTTTAAATTGGGATTCTTTATTTTCTTTTCATTTATTTCAACACTAACTTCTCTTCCTTTTCTTTTTGCAGGAGTAAGGTTCATTTTTAATTTTATGTGTTTTATTCCTTAATTGTTTGATTATATTTTCCTTATTATTGTTCATATCACTCACACTTCCCCAACTCCTGGGAAACGGTACTTTACACACACACGGAGATTACGTGGATCCCACGGTCGCTTCACCATAAAAAAAAAAAAACCTTTTAGGAGGACATTTTGGAATATAGTTGGTCCGTGGTACAGCCAACAATTTCAAATGATCCCACTCCTTGGCCGTCCGCCTTGGGGAACCGTGTCTAGAATTACCCAACTCTTAGCGGATACTCTTGTCTAGTAACCATGCATCATGTCATGATTAGGAGATTTTGACTTCAGCTCATGTCTAAGTCTACTAGTTCACCATATTTGAATGAACCAAACGGGTTTTCGACCCTTAGGGGACATTTAAATGTGTTACGTGTGCATCTATTTAAAGTTGAACGTGTCTAATGTAGACTATTTGTTCTCGAAAGTGTGAATCATCCAATTATCTATTTTTGTTGGAAGATCAAAGAAAACAAACTTCAAATTGATTTTTCTACTTTTATGTAACAAAATCAATTATTTATTTTTATAAATGGAAATCCTTATAGAAATCAATCGTTTATTTGTATTTACATATGATTTTTTACATTTTATACAGCAAAACCAATTATTTCATAAATTATTTTTGGGTCATGAACAAAATTGATTTTTCTGCTTTTATGAAAACAAAATATTAGACTATTAATTTTTTTTTTCTACTTTTAATGTAGCAAGACCAATTATTATTCCTATTTACCCAAATGTGTTATTTCTACATTTATACAACAAAATCAATTATTTAATAAAATTATTTTCCATTCATTTTTTTGGGGTTATGAGAACAATTGGGATGATACGAAATACACGTTCAATTTTAAATACCATAATCAAATTAGGAAGGCTTAACATCCTTGGTATGTTAAAGTCATTAGCCAACCTCGTCCAAAAGCGTCATCATATGACGCCTATAATGCATATTATGTGTATTGATCTGCTTTGCACATGAACTTATTATCTCAAACTTGTTGTTTCATGTGTTAGTTTTACTCCCATTCCCGATGTTGACTTGTACATTTATTTCAAAACTTGTGCATTTTTGAACTTGTGCATATCATGCATACCTTCCGCCACTCCTGGCCACTCTCTAAATCGTGCGTTGAAAATATGGTGGTTACAACTATCTCTTCCCTCATATAAAATTCCTTTAGAGGGAACGGCTTGGAATTTATTTTGTCCGAGACGTCCCCGTTCCGAGTCGTCCACTTGGGAGGATAATAAAACTCGGTCTAGTTAACTCCTTTCAGTAGTAGCGGCGTTAGGAATCCTGCATCATGACATGTCATTAGTCGACTTGTTTTCAAGTCCGATAGGCCAACTTGTTCAAACAATCTGAACGAATTTTTAACCCCTAAAGAGCGTTGGACATGATTTATTTGCATTTACCTAAAGGATTAAACGTGCAAATGTAGACTGTTTATTAAACAATGTTCTACATTCAGTGCCATGCGAAGGCACAAAGGTTACCTAAGAGGCTTTAAAAGCCCAAATTGAATCAGAAACGACCATTTATTTCTTAAACAATTGAAATCATTCTGTATTCAATGCTATTCAAAGGTAACCAAAGAGGCATTAAAAGGCCCAATTTGAAGCAGAAATAACCACTTGATAGACGGGATTTTGTATAATGCACATTTATCCTTTAAGCATTATATAAAGATTTGACATCCTTAGCATGTCACAAGTCCGTTAGAAATTTCCTCCTAAAGTGTCTAAAGAGTTCTCACGAAATTGGCCCATTCGCCAACTTGACATGAAAAATGCCTTCCTCCATGGTCTTTGACTTTAAGAGTTGCGGAAAAGTCCCCGAAAAAAGGAAGACTTTTCCCGGAAGAGCAGAGGGGACACTCAACTCGCACCGACACATCTCTTCATATTCTCTGTCACATTGTTTCAAAAGCTTGTTCCCCACGTTGATTGTTTTGCTTCCTTTACCTTTTCCAAAAGATCACGACCAATAGAACATTTGACTTGGCTGCTAAAATCCCTCTGTTAGAATCTTCTGGGGATGGATCAGCATGAAAGATATTCGTTTGATGTAATTTCCTAACAATATTTAGTCTTTTCCTTCTCTTACATTGTTTTAATATGAGCAAATGCAATAAAGTCAAAATAAATGCAATTCTCCTTTAGGCTCCACATTTTGTTAGCAAACGAAACGATGTGTGCGGCGCTGAGTGATTTCTCAAAATCATCGTGCGTAAAGCGGTCCTTTACATTTATAGGATGCATCTTATTATTTGATGTGTGTGCGTATTGTATGAACTTGTGTGTTGCTCTAGATCTCCAAAGGAATCTCTTCCCACATCCTATCTCCTCCTTGGGCAGGCATCTCATCTCCCTACTCTACACCCAAATTCTGATATCTAAAATCTTTCACATATCCAAACTATCTCTAACTCACTACCGAACTCAAAACCTATTATCCAAAGGTTGGACTAAGTCGAATACCAAGGCAAAAGATATTTTCTGTCGCACAACACAGTCTATTCCTTACACAACATCTTTACCACTTTGCATTGACACCAACTCCTCATCTCCCGCTTGAACAAGCATCGGTCGTTTGATCAACATCCTTGACTTGACTGCTACATAAAGCACTTAGACAATCTCTTGTGATACATGTGCATTCTATCACAACCTCCAAATTCAAGCGCTATTTCATCATCTGCGGTCTAGGCATTCTCTTAAGCTTATGTGTCATTATTGCTTCAAGCCTTTGTTAAATGTGCCCACACATTTTTGTGCATTTCACTACTTTGTTACGGTTGCTTCGTACTTGAACACCGAAGTTGGTCAAGAATTTGCATTTAGGAAGCCGAAATGGCAATCCAAGCTGAAAACACCTTTCTCTGCAACAAAGTCCTTTGGATCACCAGCATATATGACACCAAGAGTATTCAGACAATCCCAATACCGTGCAACCTACATTATACTCACACGAGAGTCACAACAAAGAAATCCAATCACTATACGACCAAGCTTACAAACCTCACATCTTTATTCCTTTAGGCTCAGTCAAAAGACGTTGCACCCAACTTATACAATAAACAACCTCCCATCTGTCAAGACTTTCAGCAACAACCTCAGCGGGCTCAACGCAATCAAGGATAGACCAAAATGACAAAACATCATGCCTTTACTCTTTTAGCTTGGCCAAAAGATATTGCATCCAACAAACAAACTACTCCCTGGATACCCATTCCTAAATTCGATCCAAAAAGTTCTACACTCGTCATCCAGCACTAAAATACAAAGTTCAGAGTCTGATCGACCCAAAGCAAAACAGTGGTACAACAAAAACCAACAAAGGGAAATTGCGACTCCCAGACCACAAAAACACTTTTTGCACAAACCGATCCATCAAATTGGCTCTATGACTTTCGAAAGCATGAAACATGAAGACACCCCATCACAACCTAAGATAAATAAAATTTTGGGCAATCTCCAAATCCAGCAAAATCCAAACACCAAACTTCAGTCTGAGTATGCAAATATCCACATACTCATAATCGTCGATATACCCAATCGTCACACTAAAGAACGAATGCAGATTCTAGCCAATACATTAGTGTTCAGTGCGATGCAACCACCTTTTCCCGGTAATCTGTCATAAATAATAAACTGGGACAGAATTTTTGAGGATCCCCTCAAAAATTCCAAAAGACGCAAACGTGACACTGGGGCAGAAATTTTTGAGATCCCCTCAAAAATTTCAAAAAAGTCCTTATAAGAGCAACACGATAGACTTCATAGCACATTGCATAACTTAACAATAGCATTCTATTTGTCGCACTTTACTTTACTTTTGTTTGCAGGATTTACAACCCAACTCAACAGGCAAATATCTCCTAATGAGAAGCATTCAGTTTTTCTTTGCTATGCTTTACTTTTGTGTTGGCAGGGTATAATGCCCGAAGGGTATACAGCCGATGAAGAAACATCATGACAAGGGGACAATTATACAAGATATAGCAGCAGAGCGCAACACAACATATGCGCAAGTCAACCTCACCCAAATACTTACAAATTTTCTTTGATTGCAGGTTTACACAGGTACCGAGTATACCTAACAACTCTCGCAAAGCAACATTCATCAACACGACATGCATAGAATCCATGTCGGTGGATATATAGGGTCCGCAGCGGTGGACATGACATCAATTTGAGAAGTGTAGAATTCATGTCGGTGGATGTATAGGGTCTGAATCGGCATACATGACATGTATAGGATCCATGTCGGTGGATATATAGGGTCCGCAATGGTGGACATGACATATATAGAATCCATGTCGGTAGATATATATAGTGGCCGCATCGGTGGGCATGACAAGTATAGAATCTACATCGGTGGATATATAGGGGCCGCCTCGGTGGGCATGACATGCATAGAATCCATGTCGGTGGATATATAGGGTCCGCATTGATGGACATGACATGCATAGAATCCATGTCGGTGGATATATAGGGTCCGCGTTTGTGGACAAGACATATTTTGGAGAAGTATAGAATCCGCGTCGGTGGATATATAGGGTCCGCGTCTGTGGACATGATATCAATTTGAGAAGCAACAGAAGCATAGAATCCATATCGGTGGATATATAGGGTCCGCATCGGTGGGCATGACAAGTATAGAATCCATATCGGTGGATATATAGGGTCCGCATCGGTGGACATGACATGTATAGAATCCATGTCGGTGGATATATAGGGTCCGCATCGGTGGGCATGACATGCATAGAATCCATGTCGGTGGATATATAGGGTCCATATCGGTGGATATGACAAGTATAGAATCCATGTTGGTAGATATATAGGGTCCGCATCGGTGGACATGACATATATAGAATCCATGTCAGTGGATATATAGGGTCTGCATCGGTGGGCATGACAAGTATAGAATCCATGTCGGTGGATATATAGGGTCCGCATCGGTGGGCATGACATATATAGAATCCATGTCGGTGGATATATAGGGTCCGCATCGGTGGACATCACATACATAGAATCCATGTCGGTGGATATATAGGGTCCGCATTGGTGGACATGACATCATTTGAAAGAGCATAGAATCTGCGTCGGCAGATATATAGGGTTCGCAGTGGTGAACATGACAATAATTTGCAGTAGAGTAAGGTCCGCATTGGTGGGCATAGCATTAGAAAGACGTTTGGATGAGACATCAATCGAACAAGCACAAGACAAAACAACCACTCGGCTCAACAGGAAAGATTACTTTATTTTTACATCTATTGCATTTATCATGATTTTGCTGCAGGGTACTCCCCGATCTCTCAACAAACTTCTGTGCCATACTTTCACGCCTGCTCCTAACACCACTACCAATTATGCAACTGCAAAATCTCAAACACATACAAAGCAAAGCCTAACCCTACAGACAATGCCTCTTGAAACACCTGCCAGCTACCTATCTTACTGAGTTCCAAGCTGCAATTCCATGCTCGCACCAGTGGTCTACCTAATCCTTCCTTGTTGATTGAGTGTCAGTTTCGTATTCCTTCCTATCCGTATCCAGCTGCATCAATCGTGCGTATTGTCGTGCTTAGTCGTGCCCATCTGCTTGAATCGTGCGCATTCATAAAACTCGCTCCCCAAATATCTCCAAGCTCATTCAAGGCAATATTGCAGGCAAGATGACCCATTTATCGAGATGAAGTGGAAACTATGTCCGTGTAAGTGTGTCGTGCACCACATCTTCATAACTAGGACGATTATAAGCCTCTTTTCCCACGCTCGATCTATCAATTTCATCTCCGACAATACCTTTGCTTTATTCTTCATCCATCTTGCCAAAAGGCAAAGCATTCACGAATCTAAACTTTACATACTTGGATAAGTTTAGTCTTTACCTCCAAAATCGTGCGTCATAAACATTTCACACAGGCAACATGCCATTCTAGAACTACACACGGCCTGATTCTCGTGAAACCTGAGATATGTAGGCAACTCAGCGACCGGGGTTCAGCCAAAACATCCAAAACTCCCATTTTCCCCTTCCAATCTTTTTGCCTACCAGTCATGACAAAAATGGTTATTCCGTCAACTATCTTTGCCCGAAGACTCTTTCATCATCCCGGGGCAAAGAGGGGCAGCTGTTGACGCCCAATTTTGTCCCTCTGTTTTTTTCAATTTGGTTATATTTAATTAAAATTTATAATAGTAATTTTTCAAATAAATTGCATTAGATGACATGCATTTTACGTGTGTAAAATTGTTATTAATCCCCCATTTATATTATATTTATTTAATTGTGACTATATTACATAATTACATTTATTTAGGCTATTTTCCGAACTTCGATGCTATTTTATGCAATTTAACACATTATGACATTATTTAATAATTATCTGTAGCTATTTATATCTAATTAGTATTATTGTGGTCATCTACATTTATTTATAATTATTTACATTTATTTATAATTATTTATATTTATTTATAATTACTTACGCTTATTTATAATTATTTACAAAATTTCCTATTTGTATACTAATTATTTATATTTATAATATTTTAATTAAATACTAGTCATTTTGCTATTTTACAATTCCATTTCTATTACATTCAGTCCTCGTCATCACATCTTATCCACGTGTACGCCACCCAAGCTCCACCTAAGCCTACAACACTCCTAACACATATGTACAACTCACTCTAGCACGCGGTACAACTCCTCAAAGCATCCGTACCCTTACACATCAGCATGTATACTCACATATATCACTTACACACTCACCACGCGCGCCTACGTGGCACAATCGCAGCCTTCCATCTCACAGATCCAAAGGCCCACATCATTTCTCCCTTTTACATCTACACACCTACACCCACACCCAAAAATCCTAAATCATGATTTCCCCTCCCATTTCTACATAACCAGCCGACGACCCCATAAACTCCTCTTTCCCCTCCTCTTCAAACCCGTCCAGATTCAGTCCACAACCACGTCAAAACTCCGCGTCTCCTTCGCCATCAAATCCGCCATCTCCGCTCGTCCCCTATCTCTCTTCCTTGTCGTTTTCTCACGGGAAAAAGGGAACAAATCTTTCTTACCATAGAAACCGAAAAGGAAGAGGAAGAGATTGACGAATCTCATTAAATCCTGACGCGAGATATACTGATTTAGCACACACAAGGCAAGGATCGAATCTTGCGTTCCATTCTTGGCAAAATCGGGTAATATCTTTTGGTTTTCTTTTTGTTGATGAAATTTGAACAAGAATAATATCTTTTTCTGCCCATGCCAATTTTAGATCTGATTACATTCTCATTTCTGGTATCTAAACATTTTACATGTCTAGATTCACATTCGGGTTAAGTCAGTTTCTATTTTTAGTTCGTACATATTTAATTTGATTTTGGTTTGCATTCTGGAATGCATGATAATCTTTTGATAAAATTTATGTGCAAATCCGTGATTGATGACCTTGATTTTAAGCAGTTTTATTGAAGAAAATGGTAATACACATGTATATGGACTCCTTGTCTAAGGATCATTCAGACAGCTCGGATAATTTGTCAATCATAGGCTTGATCTGATTTGTTTTAATCACTGGGATTCTTTCTGTTTTTTTTCATATAACATTACCATCTTAACACTACAAAAGACACCATCTTTTACAACTTAGAGAAAAATAAGACACTTTACTGGTATCTCTAATAGTCTCTCACACACAGAATTAGGACATCTTCTTGCTTTCAGTTCTGACATGCTGAATATACAACCCTCTACATCTCTAAGCTACAGACACTCTCTACACCTCTTGTAAACACAGAAGTCTAGACACACTTCACACTATCTACACTTAAATAGGGAATACAGAACACACAATGACCTTCTAGCTTCTCCTAACCTTCAGTTTCTCTCTATATACTGAAATACTGGACAAACTGATATGCACACTGATACACCTCTGAATCTGCCTCTAGAATCTGCTCTCTAATCCACTGTGCAAATGCTCATTTATCTGGTCCTGTCTTTTTTATTTGTTGCCTGTTTAAGCCATTATTGAGGTATTTGTTATGAGTTCAATAGATGTTCTTGAAATATGTTAATTATACTCTGCATATGCTTGTGATATTCTAGCCTTGAGTAAATGGTGTTATGTTCCTAAGATTGACTTGGAGTCCCTGTATGATTTTGTGTGTGTGTTAGCTGCTCGTCTGGCCATCCTTGGCCATCTACTAACTCTTTTTTGCAGGTTAGTTTGAGGATTGGATAGTCCAGTGAAGGGCTATAGCACTTACTGATTTTGTGCAGGGCTTAAGTGAACTGAAACAGTTCAAGAATAATGCAAACAGGGCACACCCTTCATCTCTTCTTATTTTGTATCGTGTAATCGTATGGTGTTTCTTCTTTAAAAGTATGTGTTTTCGTTCGGACTAATCATTAATTGTATATAAGCACCCAAAGGTGCAATTAGAATCATTAAGGCAGGTGCAAGCTTGAGCTGCTTAGTATATGCTGTTTAAATTGGCTAAAAAGGGCCATTTCTAATCCACTCCTTTATTTTTTAGCGTTAATTGTAAAACATGACTGTTTACGCAAGGTTGAATTTGAAAATGATGGTCAGATTATGTGTAGTGAGATCTGAAATATTATAGAAAATGACAGGCTTCCTAATCAGATTACAATAAAGACTGCCTTGCTGAATATTAGATAAAAGGGCTAAAATTGCAATAAAGGCTGAAAATTAGTTTATTTGTGCAAAATAATTTTCTGGAAATTGTAGCAGTATTAAAGCTGTAATCTGAGTCCAAAATAGGCTATATATGCTATTTGATAACTTCTGAAATTTGATTATTTTCCTTAAAAGTTGGAAATGCAATACTGCTTTAAATTGGCCTATTTTTGCAAATTATGCATTCTGAAATGTAAATATATCTTGTTTCATTTGAAAGTGGCTGAAAACGCAAGTAGTGCTGAAAATTGGTGCATTTCTGCAAATTTGGATATTCTTGATATAGGTAGTAATTGAATCTAAGTTTAAACTTCTATCCTTTTCACTTGTTTTATTAATTTGGAGGCCTATTTTGAAACCTCTTAAAATTGTTTTGCTTACATAATATTATTTGCTTATGTGTTAACATGACAGTTTTATTATTTGGCGCCTAGATGTCTAGATTTGGGGCACTTAATAAACTTAGGGGTCTAGATACTTATATTAGTAGACTTAATGGCCTCCGAGACATTAAGTGGGATGCTAGTAAACCTTTTAGGACGTTTAAAATATTAGTGACTCGCTTTAGTTTAATACTTAAAGAGGGTATGTGGGTTAAGGGTAATTTAAGCCCCTCGGATATGATGGAAATTACCCGAGCTATATATTGATAGTGGAATCTGAAACTATCGTCCCTTACGAAAGCCGGGTTCTGATCCGAATAGGATAACAAAACCTAGGGTCATTTATTCAAATGATTAATTGGTTACTATTTTGTGGCTGTCTGTGCAATATGATTATTACTTCAAATTATTTATGCAAATATATATAACTGCTTATTTATTTTATATCTCATATCCTTTCTATCTATTTTATTTAGCTTTCGTCTTTTTATAAGCAATATGTTTAACCCAATATAGAAATCGGCTGGGAACCACGTTTAGTGGAACTTAGGAGGTGCCTAACCCCTTCCTTCTTGGTTATTTCGAACACTTACCCGAATCTCTGACTCGTAGACCAACCCAGAGTTATTTCTTTTAAAAATACTTTTAGGTGACCTAATACACCTTAGAAAACTATATTAGGTGGCGACTCCAAAATACTCTACTCCAAACGAGTTCACCCAGTCAAATTTGAAACCCGACTCGCCTCGAGTCGAGTCCAAAATCGGGTATGACAGATACTGCAAATAAAAATTATTGCATGAAAATACATAGATTAAATTATGTAACTAAGATTATATGTTTATAGTTCCCTATAACGAGAATTATTACACATAGGAAATATGAATTTTGACTACTGAATTTCAATTCCCAATATTAAAAAAAATATACAGATTATTTAAAAGTCAGCTCAACTCACTCAATTACCATATTTTTCAATCATTCAGTTAAATCAAACTTGAGTAAGTCAAAATGGATTAAATTAATGAGCAAATCGATACTCAATTAGTTCAAAGTTTGATCGGGCTAAAGTGTATCAGATGATATATTGAGTCAAAGTTTGCTAACCTACTACACACGAGAGTAGTAGGAGCAACCTACCCACTTTTGGTTACACCAAATTGCCCATGCCACCTCATTAAATTAGGGACTATTTGGTCTTATCACCGTAAATTCCCAATTTTCGCTTGGAATCCTAGACACTCGATTTGCTCTGTCTCCACAGTTTCACTTTTTCTACCTTCAATTCCTGTACAGAGCTTGAAAACAAGAAGTCACATTTAAGGATCGAACAAACAATTAAATCATATTTGTATTTTTTTCTATGTACAACATGGTTTATATCAAAGTGAAATTTGGCCAAATTTGCCAGCAAACAACGCCATCTCAACTAGTAGTATTTTTGCAGGAGATAGTGATTATTAAGAGGAGGTTTTGGGTTTGGGGGACTTCAATGAAGAATTTGTAAAAGCAGAAAAGGAATCAAAAACAAAGAGTGAAGAAGAAGAATTTTCCGGAAAAATTGCTAAGAGTTGAAGAAGATGCTGACAATTTTTTGATAGAAACTCATCAAAATTTTCATCTTTACATATTCATCCAATTTTAATTTGATTTTCTTAACAGTTCAAGATTCATCTATATATCTTCTAATTGAGAACTATAGGCAAGTGAGGTGGCATGCCTCTATGGCCACCATTCACTTCAAAATGTATAGAAATATACAATTTGTTTTCCTCACATGCTTTTATCCTCTTTATTTTCACGATTAATGTCTTTATGATAGTTATTACTACACATCTTTACGTGTCTTTATGGTCACAATTAAGCCAGTAGCTCTTGATTTTCTAATGGTGATTTAATTATTTATCTTGATGAATGAAACGGTTGCAAAATTTAATAAAAATAATGGTGGAAATTGAATGCCTTATTGAGTCTTTGCTAATGAAACAGTTACAACAAAATAATAGTGCCCATATTTTTTTCTTTAAATAGTAGCCAAGAAGTAGGACACACATACACCCAGCAAAGAAGAAATCGCACATGTTATCTAGAACCACAAAGCATTTGGCAAGTAAATCATAAATCGAGCCAAAAGCATGCCGGCTTTAAACAAGCATTCAGATATGAAACAAGATATTTACTTGCAATCTTGGCATTCATAACATGAGAAGGGTTGATTTTGTGGCGAGAATAAGGATAAGAGAGATATTCTGGAAGGATATTCAAATTTGAATGGGTATCTGCTAATGAAGGAGGAAGACATCATATATTGCTTCTTTGGTTTCAAGTAATGTGACAACCTTTTTAATTGGAAGTATTGTGTGTATGTTTTAACTTAGGCAGCATATATACCTTCTCTACCACATTCTTCGAACCAATGAAGCATGAAAACTTCTCACATTAGAATTCAAAAAGAGAATAGGTAGCGGGTTCACAGCTTTTGTAAAAGTTTTGTCTTGAAGTTACAATCGAGCTGATATTCTTTTGTATTATAGTGTAGTTTTACTCTTTTACTCCTTCTCTTCTGTCTCTCTTTTCTTATTGAAACACTTCAAATTTAAATGAAGATATGTTATTTTGGGATTTTGCAAAAACTTAGGGGAGATTCAATAAAAAATAGCACGAAAGTTGGGATTGACTGATATGTGGAGTAGTTTACGATCATTATAGGTTCCTTGAGATTACTCTAGGGTTAATGTAAGTTTTTTCCTTCCTTTACTGCTATTTTATCTATAATTTACATTAGTTGCTCGGGATGCTTCCAGTAATTAACAATATAAGTATACTTTTGTTACTCTTTTGGTCTCTTGCAAGCTTGTATTATTTGTGTTTATATTCAGAAACTACTAATTTTATGGAGAAAGTTATATCTGTATTAGAATAGTAGAAATTAATAATTACCGACTTTTCTGATTACTAGGGATAAAGGGAGGTTGAGTTGGTTGTTTAAGGATAGCAGTTTTTTGTTCTACAGGAATGACCGAAAGATACGTGTATATTAAAAGAAGGAAATAAGGTAAGGTTACATACAAAATATTAT
Organism: Petunia x hybrida; assembly: GCA_037355625.1. NCBI lineage: Eukaryota > Viridiplantae > Streptophyta > Magnoliopsida > Solanales > Solanaceae > Petunia > Petunia x hybrida. Next base: position 4,426,304 of record JBBBVM010000018.1, on the reverse strand, counting down.
GAAGAGGGCAACTATATAGTGGGAAAAAATAATGGAAAAGTGGATAGAGAAACAAGATAGCTTCTCCACACCCTCCACCGATCCTACTTATGAGATTATATTGAATATGTTGTTGTGGATAGATAACTAGAGAAACAAGAAAAATGGGAAAAGAAACTTTTCAAAAACAAGAAGGCAATGAAAAAGATCCAATCAAAGCCCTTTTCGCTATTTTTATTTATCTACAAAATTCAAATAGAAACTACGTACTTTCTTATTTTTACTATTTATGAAAATAAGTAGTAAGCTAGACTAGCACATCAATTTAATAAACTTCTCAAAATTGTGAAAATAGTTTTTTTTTTTCACTTAAAAATAACTAATAAAACAACTAAAATAATTGTCAAAATTAAAGTGTGCATAACTGTCCCTTTTGAATTGGTGATGCCTATTAAATTTACGGAAAGAAAGTTGGCCAATAATAGACTTGACTATTTATTTTACAAAAATTACTTTTGTAAAATTGAATTGAATCTTGGCTTTCAAATGAATGGTAAACATCCATATGTTATGAAGAAAAGTTCCACGAATCTTTTATTTTCCTTTCAAACGATAACGAAACTGTTAATAGTTAATGAAAAAGTTATAACAATCAAAATAGTGGTGAGAAATAAAATTGCAATAAATATAATTATACACTCTTCTTCACATTTCATCTTTCCCATATAAAATGTGTACACGAATAAACGTTGTTATTGTCAAACAGGCTCTTTATGTTAATAACTTCCGCTCTAATTAATACCTCTTTTTTGTTAAATTATATATATATAATCTTATTCAATCATCTAACTCTATTTCCATAGTTAATACCTCTTTTTTTTTAAATTATATATCATCTTATTCAATCATCTAACTTTATTTCCGTAGTCAAGAAGATTTAGCACTCTAATGCAAATCTTTGTATTGGATGGCGCTATTCTTGAGAAAGATACAGTGTAGGCCGTGAAGTTAAAGAAACTCTAATCTCATATTCGTAAAATGAGAAAAAAACTTACTTAAAACATTTTTCAAATAGTAATCAACCTTAAGAATACAGTTATATATATCAATGAATAATTGGTAGTGTTACTGTCGAAGTATATATTGAAAAAGAAATTAATCTAGCAGTAAATATTTATTATGTTATTATAAAATTTATATCAATGGTTATCTAGCTATATACTTTTTTATTTTCTTAATGACCGCGCGAGCGCGGTCAAGTTCACTAGTTTTAGTTTTAAAGATTGGTGGAAACCCAATCTTATATGCCGCGTTTCACAAACAATTACAGAAATTTCCATCCAGTGGTACCACAATCTGCATGATGCAAAAAATCTTAATTTCTCTAACATAATATATTGTGATTGAGTTTGAGCTTCACTTTGCTGAGTGCATCAATATGTTTCTATTGCACCTTGTAAGCCACTTAAATTTGGTAAAGATAAGACGAAAGATAGCTCGGTAAAATTTGTTTTGCAAAGACAATAATAACCCTCTTGTCATATTATTTTGTTGTACTATTAAGGGCATTTAGATGAAATCAAAAGTGGGTAGTTTTGCTAACCTAATATATATATATATATATATATATATATATATATATATATATATATATATATATATATATAATTTCAAAGATGTGAGAACTATCATGACATTAAACTCATGAGTCATAGGATGAAGGAAAGAATGATAGAACGTAGACTTAGAAGTACGACAAGAGTGTCGGAGAACTATTTTGGATTTATACCCGGGAGATCTATAACATAAACTATATTCTTGCTAGGAAAGTTGATGGAAATTTATTACTTAAGGAAAGAAGACCTGCACATGGTGTTCATTAACGTAGTGAAAGCATATTATAAAGTATCACGAAGAGTCTTTTTGGTGGGTAATGGAGAAGAAACAAAATTTATAATGAATATATAAATGTTATAAATGACATGTATGAAAGATTTGCACTATCGTGATACCAGTAGTAAAAGATACAAAGAAGTTTTCATAACAGTGGACTTATACCAAGGATCAAAATTGAGCCCCACTTTATAAAGTAAGGGTTTTAGGATAAGTAGAAGTAAGACTGAATACATGCATTACAAGTTTAGCCAGCAAGAAAAGAACAAAGTTGAGGTGAGGCTAGACATAATTAAAGTGCCAAAATGCAAATAGTTTGGATATCTAAACACGCTGTTCTCCGTTGTTCTCCACTGTTCTCGATTCTGATTGAACTAGGAAGGATCAGTATTGCTGGTAGAGATTGTTCTTCCTCAGCTAGCTTTTTAAACACGATCTCTTGAAGGTTTCATTCTTTTACCATCTTTTCCAGCCAATAATCTAAAATAATGAAATGAAAGATGAAGGTGTCGCTGACAAAAATTGGATGATTCAAACTAAGAAGTGCTATCGAGTACTATATGATAAAAGAATGCTTGCCAAAATGAAAAATAAATACTACCAGACATTTACAAGACCTACGATGTTACATGATAGTGAGTGTTGGGCTATAAAAGTCCAGTATATCCACAAGATGAATATTGCACAAATAAAATGATATGGTTGTGCGGTCACACATGATTAGATAAGATTAGAAATGACCATACACGACAGATAGTGCAGGTAGCTCAGATTGAGGATAAAATGAGAGAATGTCGTCTGAGATAGTTTGTTTATGTCCTGCACCGACCAATGTTCTGTGTAGATCTGTTGATGCACCACTCTGGATATGTGAAACTATAATGGGTAAAGGTGTTATAAGGGAACGAGGTGGGTCTAAAATCAAATGGAAGGAAGCAGTAGTAAATGATCTACATTACCTTACAATAGAGTGGCAGACCTAGCTAAATAAGGCACAATGGAAGAAAACTATTTATATAGGTAATATCTAATTAGTTGGTAATAATGGACTTTTTAGTACTATTTATATTTTATTTTATTACTACTATTATTTGCATATATCTATCTTATTAGTTTCTCTTTTTTCCTCTATGTATTATAATGATGGCATGAGTTGAGTTTTAAATGGAGAATTGTGATCTATAAGGATTCATATAGCCGGTCCTAACTTGTTTGCTATTGATGCTTAATTATTGTTGTTCTTTTGAACTTATATAATCCCTAATATCCAAATTATGCATTTTGTATGATTGAGGCCAGTATGGATTTGACGTCTGATTACATAATTTTGATTCGTATATTTCTATAATTAAATGAATAATATCATATTCACCTGAAGGGTTAACTCAACAAGTGGGTAATAACCCAACTTTTTTAAACTTGAGTGGGTTGGTGGATATATGAAACATGTTGTTCTTTCGCCTATATTCAAATAATTACTTTTAAAAGGATTATAAACATAAAATGATGTGTATCAATAAATAGTCAAGAGAAGAAATACCGCAATAATTCTAGTATTTAATTTCAAAGAAAAGATACATTACAATCGCTAGAATTTTTTTAATTTCGAGAAATTGTCAATTGATTATTTGTTTTAAGTATTGACTCAACTTGAAACATGTATTCGACTTGCATGTGAGTTTGATTTATCCGTCACAAATGTTTGTTTGTTCGTCACGAACACAAATTGCAGATCTAAATGTCATGAATAAATGTTTTGGTATCTTCCCTCTGATAATTTAATGCTTAGATCGCTTAGATTTTGTATAAATATTAATAGCTTGTAGAAACATTACAACACATAATATTTTCTTGTTGTGAATTATCGTGTTCATTTTTATGGGATCTCTCTATTTATAGTGGTGGGATAAAGAAATTGTGATAATGAATAAAGAATAACCCATGTGCTTAGGGTTGATTGGTCTGTTTAAATCATTGATGAATCAGATACACCAACAATAAAATTACATTTTACTAACGTAAAATATGTCACTTTTACAGTTGACATGATATTATTTTCTTTTCTTTTCTATTCGACTTGACGTACTACGTCGTCTAACATGTGGGGCGATCAAATGGTACCTTTATTTGCGTGGTACGCCACGTCACACAAAATGATACAAATTTAGGCATCTAGAATAAACTAACATTTACTGGACCTTGGGCTAACTAAATAGGTTCATAATTTAAAGTCTAACTAGTGGGCTAACCCAAAAGAATTTGGAGCAATTTTAAAAAATAGCACTTTTTAGTGTGCTAAACAACGACAATTATCATTTGAAAAGTTTTGAAAGAATAGCCACAACCGCTCAAACTTTAGAAAAGTTCATGAATTTCTGTCCAAAATAATGAAGTCTAAAGTAAAAAAAAAAAATCCTTATTTTCAGGAAATAAGACTTGACTATTGAGTATTGTAGTATTTTTTCTGAAATGTAGAATTTTCACTTCAAACTTCAGTATTTTTTATGAGATTTTAAATTGAAATCCTATGTAAAAACTGAATTTGAGTGCCTATAGCTATTCCTCTAAAATTTCACAAATACTGGTTGTTGGCCGATTAGCACTAAAAAGTGGCTACACATACTAAATTTCTTAAGAAATTGGACTTCAGTTTAAAGGGGAAATCACGCGGCTTAAACACTCATTGAATTAATCAACAAAAAATAACCACATTACATTTTTTTAATACTGCAAAAACAGTAAGGCTATGTACTGCACATTTTACAGCACATAATTTTTATGAATCATAGAGTGTATTGTGCCTAACTTTTAGGGGTGGATAGACAATCAGCTACCTTATCAAATAACTATCCCTGCATTACATCTAAATATCAACATTAATGTCTATCACTTAATTTCTCCTAAATTTTAGTAATTAAACATTATATTAAGAGATTGTACCCATAACAGTGATACATGAGCATTTTACTTACTTTAACTTGCTTAAACTTTTATCTTTGAATCCAAAAGTGACCAATCCATAGGAAAGATTGATGTGTTTTGCTTGGTTTCAGGTGTTAATGCCTAATGGAAAGAAAAGAGACCAAAAAGAGCAAGATTACCCAAGAAAGTATTCAAGTTTCAAGAAGCTGTAGAAATATTAAAATGTGGGTCGCCCATGCAAAGGACGACACATGAAGAATACAGGAAGTCAGGAGAAATGGTAAAGGGGCGACTGTATAAGGGCGGGCGCCCATTTCACTTGTGGATGATTCTTTGAAGAGAAGAAGGGCAGACTTAAAATTTGTCGAGAACTCAGCCCATTCAAGAAGAGGAAGAAAAGGCGGTCGCCCATTGTGAAATGTGCTGCCCTCTCTTACTTTTCCAGAAAGGGTGCCAACCTCTTTCCAAAGGGCTTCAACCCTTTTCCCCTGCTCCAGCTCCAGAACTTAGCCCTTTCTAAAATTAGCAAAGACTATATATAGTTAGAATTTTCATAGCATTTGCTTTACTTTTACTTGGAATCATTACTATTATTTCCACTGTAATGCAATATCCATTTCATAAGAGTTTTGATTTAATCTAAATCATTTGTTAGCTTCCTAATCAAACCCTAATCCAATAATTGAATGGGTATAGTATAAAAAGCATTAACTCACTTAGGAATACCCCATTTCACTACTTTTGAATCCATTACTACAACTAAAGTTGAGTCCTATAGTACTAGATTTATACTGAAAAGGTAATTCTAGGAATGCCAAGTGTAGTGACGAGGTACCGAGTGTAAGTGTGTTGGACTTACACCGGGTTAACAGGTTGAACACTGAAAGGGGGATACCCTACTTGGGACTAGTTTCTAGCACATAAAGCAACAATTCTTAGTATCTAAAGGGCAACAGTTGTTAGTCTCGATTCATCACCGAAAGGGGTGAATCGAGTATATGTAAGCAAGGTCCATTGAGTGATCTATTGTGCAATAAAGCTTATAACTGCACTTATTTGATTAAAGTCCTAGGGGAGATTACTATCCACGACTTTCTGTTAATTTTTTACATTAGTCTTTTATTACTTTCACATTAGTCATAGCTATTTACAAATTAAAATATTTGGATTCTCAATCTAAAACAAGTCATTTGAACTATTCTAACTAAATCTAGTCTTAGCAAGTCCTTGTGTTCGATCCCTACTCCGATGAAAGGGTATTTGTGACCCCTTCCCAATTTGGGCATATCATAGGAAATATTGATGTGTTTTGCTTGATTTTAGGTTGTTAATGTATAATGGAAAAGAAAGAGACCAAGGAGAGCAAGAAGGAATGTGAGAAGGGAGCTGGTGAATGATGATGATTTTTGTGGAGCCATTGTGCCTCCTCCAGTTAGAGCCACAACTAATTTTCAAATGCTACCGGCTGCCATGAACTCACTTGATAATCAGGGGTTGTTTGGAGGTGAAGAGGATGAGAATCTCAACAAACGTCTCCAAACTTTTCTTGAAATTTGCACTCTCAACCAAAATATCGGGGTGACCGATGCTGCTTTCCGCCTTAGGCTATTTCCATTCTCATTAAAAGGGAAAGATAGGGTTTGGTTGGATAGTTTGCCAAAGAGGAGCATACACAATTGGAATTACTTGGTGAAGGTCTTTGTTGATGAGTATTTTCCACGGGGCAAGTTTGGGATGATATCTACTATTTTTAACAACATGTGAGTGAGCCATTGCATAAAGCTTAGGAAAAGTTTCTAAAGCTCATTCATACTTGTCCTGGTCATGGTTTTCTAGATAGTGTTTTTTTGGAGATTTTTTATCGAGGTCTCGATGACAACAATCAAACAACCATAAATCATGTTACTCAAGGAGGCTTGATGGGGGTACTTTTCAACAAGCAACCGACCTCATCAACAAAGTCACCAAGCAATCAAGAGCATGGAAATCAAAAGTGAGGAGGCCAGATGTCAATGATCCTAATTAAGATGCCATGCTAGGGCCATAGAATCTCAAGAGAAAAGAATGACTCAACTTGTTACAACAATTGAGTTACTTGCCAAGAACCAATTGAAGAAAATCCAAGAAGCCCCAAGAAAGAAACTGAATGCTACTGATGTGCCTCCCAAGGACGTGGACCATGGTCTTATTCCTACTAAACCTGTCCTATGGGTTACGCTCCAGTGGGTTATGCTCCAATGGGATTTGTGCCTCAAGACCAAGAAGTCCAAGGTGGGAGTCAAGAGTACCAAGAATGTGATGAAGAGGCCAACTATGTGAATTCCTACCAAGGACAAAGGCCACCTTACCAACAAGGATATCAAACTCAAGGCCAACGGAGGACACTACCACAACAAGGCAACCAATGGGGCAACACCCATAGATAGAATGTCACAAATCAAGGGAGAGATCAACAAGACAAGAAAAAAGGTCCCAATGGGCCTCAACAAAGCTCAAGCAATCCCAAAATTCAAGATTGAAAGATATGAAAGAAAGAATTCTTAATTTTCAAGAACACAATTTGGAAGATATTAAGGATATCAAGCAAACCGTGAATTCTCATGAAACTTCTATCAAGGCGCTTGAATCCCAATATAGCCAATTGTCTCATCAAGTGAACCAAAGACCTCAAGGGGAACTACCAAGTGATATGGTAGTGAACTCTAAGAGGAATAAAAAAGATCAAGTATTGGCTTTCATAACTAGAAGTGGAAAGACATGGGATGATCCCAAGATGGTAGGTGATGACAATGAAATTGTGCTTGAAGAGGTTGAAGAAGAAGTGGAGGTGATGCCTAATGTAGTAGATGATGTGGATGATGTGCAAGTTGAGGTGGAATCCTAAGATGTCCATGAACAAGCAAAACCGATCCCAGAACCCGTTACTACCCAAAAAACCGCCAAACAAACTCCACCACCCAAAGAAGCCATTCCTACCCAAACCACAATCCCAAAGCCTACGCCACCCTTTTCTTAGAGAAATTCAAAATTGAGACAAGACAATCATGCCAAGAATGTGTAGGAGAAAATTTCCACAACATATATTAACCTCTAATTGGTCGATGCCTTAGGCCAAATGTTGAATATGGAAAAGTTTGTGAAGGACTTGGTTACCAAGAAGACGTTTTCGAAATTAGAAACCATTAAAGTAACACATCAATGTACTGCCATTATGTCCCACACCATTCCCATAAAGATGGATAACCCCGGTGCTTTTACTGTACCATGTACAATTGGAGTGCAACACTTTGACAATGCATTATGTGATTTTGGGGCAAGGATCAATCTCATGCCCTATGCCATCTACAAGAATTTGGGGCTTGAAAAGCCAAGGTCTACCTCAATGAATTTTCAAATAGCCGATCACTCAATGAAAAGGCCAATCGGGGTAGTGGATGATGTTTTTGTCAAGGTAGACCACTTTATATTCCCGACAGGTTTTGTTATATTGGATTGCGCTACTGATTATGATCTTCCAATTATACTTGGAAGGCCATTTTCAGCCAGGGGAAGAGCTTTGTGTGATGTTGAAAAAAAGGAGTTGACCTTCCGCTTCAATGGTGAAAAGGTGGGTTTTCATATGTGAAAGTCAATGAAGTAGCCAGTTGAAGAAGCTTCATGTTCATATGTTGATGTGGTTGTTGATGCATTGGTGGAGAAAGAAAGCTTGATGAATGAATTTGACACAATAGCGTCCGTGTTGTGGAACATAGATGTAAATGATGAAGAAAGCATGAAGCAATGTGCCATTTCCTTTGAAGGATTTGGAACAAAGCCTTATGCCCCAAAGAAGTTATCACTTGATTTGGAGAATAGAAAGGTTCCTCTAACAAAGCCTTCTATTGAAGAACCACTGGAATTGGAATTGAAAGTGCTTCCTACTCACTTGAGGTATACCTTTCTTGGTCCTAATTCTACCTTACCCATCATTATCTCCTCAAAGTTGATAAATGAGCAAGAAGACAAGCTTTTAAAAGTTGTGAAGAAGAGGATCAGGGCTATTGGATAGATATTAGCCGATGATGCGTGAGCATTTTGCTTACTTTACTCACTTAAACTCTTGTCTTTGAATCCAAAAGTGACCAATCTATAGAAAATATTGATGCATTTTTCTTGGTTTCAGGTATAAAATCCTACACAGAAGGAAAGACACCAAAAAGAGCATGATTACTCAAGAAAAGTTATCAAATTTAAGAAGCTGCAGAAACATTGAAGAGGCGGCCACCCATGCAAGAGGCGACCCCCTCCTATGGAGGTGCATACCTGTTGAAGTTCCAATTGGGCGATGAAGAGGCCTCAACCCTTTACAAGGAAGTTGAAGATTTGGAGAACTTGTGAAGATGCAACCACCCATGCTAAGGGCGGCCGCCCAATGCACATTGCAAGGAGAAGTCGATGAGAAGATGATGTTACCGCATGATTCTGAGCTGCATCGCCCTCTCTTGGAGAGGAAGAAAAGGCGGTTGCCCAACAAAGAGTGGCCGCTCTCTCATACGAACCCAGAAAGGGGCGACAACCCAAGTCCAAAGAGGCGCCAGCTCTTCTGTCACTTCAGCACCACAACTCAGTCCTTTGTGAATGGGCGTCAGCCCAACCTAAAAATGGCATTTTTCTAATTAGTTTTTAGCAAACACTATAAATAGCTAGAACTAGGTTTTTTGAAACTATCTTACATTTCAATTTACTTGGGAGGCAAGATAAGGACAATATACCAAAATCCTTGGTCAAGTTTGCTTGCATTGTGAAGAACAACATCATTGTTTGTAAGAATCATTACTACCTTACTATGTTAATGCATATTTCGTTACTTTCAAGTGTTGAATCATTACTTAGCATGAGTAGCTTAATCACCAACTAGGGTGCTAATGAAACTCTAGTCCAATAATCAAATGGGTATAGCATAACAAGCTTCTAAACACCTAGGACTACCCCATTTCACTACTTTTGATTACATTACAACAACTTGAGGTGTACAACTCAAGTTAAACCCAACAAGTACTAGATTTACACTGAGAGGGTAACTCTAGGAATAGGAAGTGTAGTGAAGGGGTACCGGGGGTAAGTGCGAGTCATTTACCTGGGTTAACGGGTTGAACACCGAGAGTGGGATACCTTAGTTGGGACTAGTCACTAGTGCTTAATACATCAACTCTTAGCACCGAGAGGGCAAGAGTTGGTAGTCTCGACTCTCACCCGAGAGGGGTGAGTTGGGTAGTTTCGAATGAGGTCCATTTGGTGACCTAGGTGTGAAGAAGCTTATAACTATATCCACTTAGTTAGCGGGCTAGGGGGAAGTTAGTATTCTAGTGTTCTCTATTATTGTTAACTTTACCTTGAAATTGTCTCTATTAACAATAGTTCAAATTATACTTCAAATTTAGAATTAGCTTGCTAAATATATAGAACTCAAATGAATTCGACTACGTTTGGTCACATGTAAGTCCCTCTGTTCGACCTTTACAATCGACTAGGGTAATTGTGAGCCCTATCCTTAGCCGAAGCGTGTCAGCCGACATTAGAGGAATTGATCCAGACATTTTCACTCACAAGATTATTCTTGAGGAGGATTCCAGTCCCTCGATTGAGTATTAAAGGTGTTTGAATTCAGCCATGCAAGAGGTCGTGAAGAAAGAAATCATAAAATGGTTGGATGCAGGTGCTGTGGTGCCTTTATCCATAGCGAATGGGTTTCACCGGTTCAATGTGTTCCTTAAAAGGGAGGCATGACAGTTGTGCATAATGACAAAGGTGAATCCATTTCCACTATAACCATGTCTAGGTGGAGAGATTGCATGGATTATCGCAAACTCAACAATGCAACAAAGAAAAGATCAATTCCCTCTTCCTTTCATCGCCCAAATGTTGGATAGGTTGGCCGGGATGGCTTATTATTATTATTATTATTATTATTATTATTATTATTATTATTATTATTATTATTATTATTATTATTATTTTCTTGATGGGTATTCCATGTATATCAAAATTTCTATAAAAGCGGCGGACCAAGAGAAGACAACTGTTACTTGCCCATATGGGACCTTTGCTTTTCGAAAGATGCCCTTTGGTCTTTGCAATGCCCCCGCCACCTTTCGATGGTGCATGCTTGCATTCCACGATATGGTGGAGAATTTTTTGGAGGTCTTTATGGATTATTTCTCTGTGGTTGGGGATTCATTCGAAGATTTCTTTCACAACCTTGTTTTGGTATTGGAAAGGTGTGAAGAAACCAATTTGGTGCTTAATTGGGAGAAATGCCATTTCTTGGTGGAGAAAGGGATTGTATTGGGGATCAAGGTGTCCAAATGGGGTATAGAGATTGATCAAGCCAAAATAGAAGTGATCTCTAAACTTCCACCTCCTACCACCATTAAGGGAGTGAGGAGTTTCCTTGGTCATGCGGGTTTTTATAGGAGGGTCATCAAGAATTTCTCGAAGGTGGCTCATTCCTTGTGCAAGTTACTTGAAAGGGAGGCGAAATTTGTGTTTGATGATGATAGTTTAAAAGCTTTGAAGAATTGACAAGAAGGCTTACTACCACTCCCATAATTGTTAGTCCCATTGGGACTTGCCCTTTGAATTAATGTACGACGCAAGTGATCTGGCTCTTGGTGCCGTGTTGGGTCAAAGAATTGGGAAGCTATTTCATCCCATCTACTATGCAAGTAAGACAATGAATGGTGCCCAATTGAATTATACGATTACTGGGAAAGAGTTCTTAGCGGTAGTATTTTCCTTTGAAAAGTTTCGGGCTTATTTGATGGGGTCTAAGGTGGTGGTGCATATCGACCACTAGGCTATTAGATATTTGATTAGCAAGAGACTCCAAGCCCCGCTTGATTCGTTGGATCCTATTGGTACAAGAATTTTATGGAGAGGTTATGGAGTGAAACAGGACCGAGAATCAAGTGGCGGACCACTTGTTGAGATTAGAAGAAGGGGGGAGACTTCGTGAAGATGGTGAAATTAATGATTGTTTCCCGGATGAAAGGGTGCTTGCGGTGTTTTGGAAGGAAGCACCTTGGTATGCGAAAATTGCCAACTTTGTTGTGTGTGGTGATTTGCCCAATGACTATTTGTACAATCAAAAGAAGAAGCTTATAAAGGATGCGTGTGGGTAAAAATACGCCACCTACGATTACAGGGATACTAGTCCAGCTAGCGAAGACTAGACTTAATCTACAAGTCACCGGGTGTAGAAGATATACGCATGCTCCCAAGCTACGGCCTCTCAGTAGGCACGAGCCCCAGAACGTAAGGAATACATCCCGCTGCCTTATGGTTTACAGTCTCCCAGTTAGGGTTAGTATATACCACCACCTTGAGTAAACAGTACCAGTACAGTCGCACCTTTACGTCTCCTATCACTTTCTAACTGCTCGTGTCAGCACTCATCAACTGAGGGGATTGACTGTATGAGCAAAAATGCGGAAGCTAAAAAGACACGATAATGAGCAAAACAGATCTTGAACTCCCTACGAAGTAGCCACGAAGAACGGGTTTCGTGACACCTTCGATTCGGGTCATGAACAACCTATGCTATGCGGACAGTCCTCAAGAACACTCGATTCTTGCAAAGAGCCCGGTCAGGTTTGGAATGAAGGTCAATTAGTACCACCAGTTGATTCAAGCCAAAAATTAAAGGTTCATTCATAAGAGAATCTCATCTCAATTCAGTGTGTTCAATATTCAAGGTAAGCTAGTTCAAATGAAAGACTAAGGGTCCTTTTATAGGTGCCCATACACATGATATAAACTCTAAAAGACCCCCAAAGTGGGCTAAAAGGATATAAGCCACGTAGGGCTAAAATAGAAAATGCATAGCAAAATAAGTAGGACTTCCGTCTAGTCAAGAGTGGGCGGTCCGCCCTTTAAAAGAAGCGCCCCACCTCTGCATAAGCTGAAGGAAATAAAATAGGGGAGTGGGCGGTCCGACCCTTAAAAGAGGCGCCTCGCCTCTGTATAAGCTAAAGGAAAATTACACAGGGGAGTGGGAGGTCTGCCTCCTAGAGTGGGCGATCTGCCTGCTCGAGATCCAGAGAGCATGCATTTCCATACTTAGCCGATTTTCCACCAATCTTCAACTAGGCGGTCTGCCCCTTTTAGTAGGCAGTCTGCCTCATCCTGGAGCTTCTTGAGGAGTCTCAAAATGTCTCTCGGATGCTCCTCCATGTAGCCTAGGTGGTCCTCCTTCCATGGCACTCCAATGCATGATCTTCAAGTCTTTTCCGGAGTCCTCTTCCATGTCTTTCCAAGTCAAGTGGAGGTGAACGTCTTGGATCATTTTGGCATGATTTCTAGTGAAAGGCCTTGAGGTAGTTTGCCCCGCATCATCTTCCCTTCTTGGGAAGATTTTGTTCTCGAAATCATGGCCTCCTCCTCTCCGGCATCTCCAAAAGGAGTCAAGTCAGAAATGTTGAAAGTATTTGAGACGTTATACTTACTGGGTAGATCAATCACGCAGGCATTGTGGTTGATCTTGGAAAGCACTTGGAATGGTCCATCTCCTCGGGGTGCCAACTTCCCATTCCTAAGGTTTGGAAACCTTTCTTTGCGGAAGTGTACCCACACCCAATCTCCTTTCTTGAGCTCTAGCTTCTTCCTTTCCCTGTTCTTCTTGGATGCCACCTTTGAATAGGCTTCCTCCAAGTTCTTCCTTGCTTTGGCATGGATCTCAAGCATAGCTTTAGATTGGTTTTTACCTTCAAAACTAACAATCACATCCTTGGGCAAAGAGGTTAGATCAAGTGGAATCAAAGGATTAAAGCCATAAACACACTAAAATGGAGTCATACCAATCATGCTATGAAAATTACGGTTATATGCAAACTCCATAAGAGGCAACTTTTCAACCCAAGTCCCGGCCTTCCATCGGGTCATAGCTCTAATAAGAGCACCCAAAGTTCGGTTCACCACCTCAGTTTGCCCATCCGTTTGAGGGTGGTGGGACGTAGACAACAATAGCTTGGTGCCAAGAGCACCCCACAAGCTTTTCCAAAAATGGCTAAGGAACTTAGTGTCCCTATCACTCACAATGGTTTGAGGCACACCATGCAACTTTAACACATGATCAATGAACAAAGAAGCAACATGTTGTGCATCATCACACTTTTTACATGGAATAAAGTGAGCGATCTTGGAGAACCTATCTACGACAACATAAATGCTATCATGTCCCCCCTAGACCGTGGAAATCCCATAACAAAATCCATAGAAATATCCATCCACGGGCTAGTAGGTACGGGGAGAGGAGTATACAAACCATAGGGGTTCGACTTGGACTTAGCATGCTTGCACTCAAGGCAAGTATTGCAAAGTTTCTCAACTTGCATCCCCATCTTAGGTCAATGGAATTGTTCCATGAGAATGGCCAAGGTCTTGTTTCTCCCAAAGTGTCCCATCAAGCCCCCACAATGGGCTTCACGAATAAGAAATTCTCTCCATGAGGACTCGGGAATACAAACTCTACCATTCTTAAAGATATATCCATCTACCCATTGGTACTTCTCAACTCTTTTTCCCTTCTCAAGAGCTTCATGAATGCTCTTTAGCTTAGGATCTTGAACATACATCAACTTAATGCTCTCAAAACCTATGAGCTTGGAGGCAAGAGTGGTGGCTCGAGCAAACTTCCTAGTAAGTGGATCCGCCACAACATTTTCGGCTCCCCTTTTGTATTGAATCACATAAGGGAAACTTTCATTGAACTCTACCCATTTGGCATGCCTCTTGTTCAACTTCTCTTGGCCCCTAAGATGTTTGAGTGACTCATTATCACTCTTAATCACAAATTCCCTAGGCCAAAGACAATGTTGCCAATGAGCAAGAGCTTTCATCAGGGTATACAACTCCTTGTCATACGTAGAGTAATTCAAGGTTGCACCCTTCAATTTTTCACTAAAGTAGGGTATGGATTTTCCATCTTGCATGAGAACACCACCAATTTCCACCCCCGAGGCATCACATTCAACCTGAAATGCCTTTCCAAAGTCGAGCAATTGCAATAAGGGGGCGGTACTGAACTTACTTTTCAACTCTTGGAAGTCCTTCTCTTGAGGCTCTCCCCACACAAAAGGCTTGTCTTTCTTCACAAATTCGGTGAGTAGAGCGGCAATGGAGTTAAAGTCCTTTACAAATCTCCTATAGAAGCTTGCAAGACCATGAAAGCTCCTCACTTGAGACACGGTAGTGGGAGTAGGCCAATCTCTAATGGCCTCTACCTTGGACTTATCAACTTCCACTCCTTGGGCACTCACAACAAAATCAAGAAAGACTACCCTTTCAACACCACAAGCACATTTCTTAAAATTAGCAAAAAGCTTTTCGGCCCTCAACACTTCAAGCACTTGCCCCTCAACACTTCAAGCACTTGCCTTAAATGATCAACATGGTCGTCTAATTACTTGCTATATATCTAAATGTCATCAAAGTAGACGACCACGAATTTGTTGATGAATGGTTTCAACACATGGTTCATTAGCCTCATGAAGGTACTAGGTGCGTTGGAGAGAGACCAAACTTGGTCTTGAATGCGGTCTTCCACTCATCACCCAGTTTCATATGGATTTGGTGGTAACCGGACCTAAGGTCTATCTTTGAGAAGATGCTAGAACCACTTAGCTCATCAAGCATATCATCTAAACGAGGTATGGGATGTCGATACTTTACCGTGATATTGTTGACCGCTCGACAATCCACATACATCCTCCATGTGCCATCCTTTATTAGGACAAGGATTACGGGCACGACACACAGACTCAAGCTCTCACGAACCAAGCCCTTGGTAAGTAATTCATCCACTTGCTTTTGCAACTTCTTTGAATCTTCGGGATTGGTTCTATAGGCCGGCTTGTTTGGGATTTAGGATCCCGGGACAAAGTCAATTTTATGTTCAATACCCCTCAAGGGAGGTAAACCACTTGGCATCTCATCCGGGAACATATCCCCAAAAACCTTCAAAATATTTTCAAGAACACTAGGCAAAGGGTTAGAAGAATAATCAAATTCAGAAGATAAGATCATACCTTTGTGCACTAGGCAAATGAGCATTTTGGTGTCATCATTCCCTCTAAAAAACTCACCCGGTTGCATCATGGCACAAATGCTACCGGTAGAAGAAGGTGGAGTCACAACTTGGCTCTCGGCCAAAGGTATAGTCTCCACAATTGTCTTAGCCTTTGCCGCTTATTTCAACTCCCTCATGCGCCTATAATAATCACTCACCTGTTTAGGCGACAAGGGCTTGAGCACATACTTTTTCCCTCATGCTTGACTGTATAGGTGCTGACATAGCCATCATGCATCACATTTCTATCAAATTGCCATGGCCTACAAAACAAGAGATGGCAAGCTTGCATAGGTACCACATCAAACATATTCTCATCTTGATAGTTCCCAATCTTGAACTTTATCAAGACTTGCTTCACCACCTTCAACTCCCCACACTCACTTAGCCATTGAAAACGGTAGGGGTTTGGGTGTTTCAAAGTGGGCAACTTCAATTGTGAGACCAAAGATTGGCTCACCACATTAGCACAACTTCCCGAATCTATTATGATTGAGCACACTTGCCCCATCACACGACATCTAGCATGAAAAAGGTTTTCTCTTTGCACATTTTCACTCTCCTCTACAAGCATGGCACTCAAACTCCTCCTAACAACAAGAAACATGTTAGGGTCATCTCATTCCTCTTCCTCTCCTCCCTCAACCAACTCACTCTCCTCCACTCCCTCATCATCGGGTTCACTATCTTGTTCATACACCATCCCTTCATCCATAACAATCATTGTCTTTTGAGTAGGACAATCTCTAGCAAAGTGACCATACCCCTTACACTTGTGGCATTGAATAGAAGAAGAAGCAGGAGTGTTCAATTGAGTTTTAGAATTACCTCCCACTTTTGGTGTTGTCTTCTCATAGGTCTTCTTCACATCTCGATTTGCACTTGCACCACTTGTGTTTGGAGTCTTCCATTCCTTTGGATTACTTATGGGAGTAGAAGTAGAACTCCTATAGAGGGTGGACTTCTCATCTTTGAGCCATTTCTCGGCTTCAACCGCGGCATCAAATAGATCATGATGAGAATCAAACTTGTGGAACCTCAATTGAGAGGCTATCTCTCAGTTCAACCCACTCTTGAATCGAATCAAGGCTTGCTCATCTTCCTCCACATCCATGTCCAAGGTCATTCAGATTTGCTCAAACTCATTGTAGTACTCTCTAACCGTCTTGTAGCCTTGTTTCAACTCATAAAGCCATTTGAGTTGGTCTTGACGATACTGGGGAGTCACATATTTTTTATCCATCACACGAGTCAATTCACCCCAAGTAAGATTCACGGGTAAAACATTCCTTCTTCTTGACCTCTTGGTTGCCTCCCACCAAGTAGAAGCAAAAGATTCAAAGGAAGATATAGCATATTTGGCTTTCTTTTCCTCGGTCATGTCATTGGTATAAAACACTCTTTCCATGGTTAATTTTCGCTCAAGATACTCAACCGGATCACTTCCCCCTTTCAATGTAGGAATAGAAAGTTTCACATATTGAGATTATTATTGTCACGACCCCTCGGTACGGCTCCGGTTGGCCCCCAAAGTTGTCATCATAAGCATCATAATCCGTACTACCATTTCCTCCAACATTCCCTATGGGTGGCCCTCGACCTCGGCCTCTACCCTTATTCAGTTCCCGGACTCCATTCATAGCTCTCCTAATCGGATAGGGAGCTTCATAGTCAACATCATCAAATCCGGCCTCCTCCCCTTCTTGAGCTTCATCAACATACTCAAGAGGTGCAATGTTTCTACGGGCTCTAGGGAGTTGGGAATTTCCTTGGGGATTGCCCAAAAGGTGGGGAATGTCCAACACACGCTCATTTCGAGCAAGATCATCTTTTAGCTTTTGTTGCTTGACCAATTCGGCAAATTGTTCCGGGGTAATGGTTGAGCCACTTGTTCCTTCACCGGTTTCAAGTTGGACCCTCGGGGTCCTTCTTTCAAGATTTTCAAGTCTTAGGCTCATGCCATCCAACTTGGCCATTATAGTAGCCAACACTCCCTTAATGGGATCATCACCTTCACTAGCTATGGTACCTACAAAACAAGAAAACGGTTAGTAAAATAACCTCACACACATACCTCACTTGAGTGTTACTCGGGTACACTCGTTTAGTGGTGAGGGATATATCACTCAAGCTTGAACCAAAGGTGAACACATAGTTGAACCACGTTCCTAATCAACGACCAAGCAATCCACAAGATCAAGCACTCTTCGGGACGAGTGGAATTGATAGGACTCGATGGACGCTAAGCTCTTTAAGTGTGGACTTGAAACAAATGGTTCTACGAATTCTTCTTTGAGCTCTACTCTCCACTAGACATGACTATCCTAAAGGCTCAAATGATTTGTGCTAATCGAGTAGGAATGTTACTCTAATAGTACTAAACGGATGCAATGCAATCGAATAAAATACGAAATCCTACGAAAATCAACTATCCGGACAATTTTCCAAAAACAGGCGCCCCACTCCTTCAGAGTGGGCGGTCCGCCCGAATTTCTGCAGTGGGAAGTAGGCGGTCCGCCTCCATTACTAGGCGCTCCGCCACCCAAAAGTCCTGAGAGCTCACAACCAAACGAGCGGTCCGCCTCTTAGACTAGGCACCCCGCATACTGTGTTCTTTAGCACAGTCCAAATTCGTGTTATTTCTTGATTTTAGCACCCAAAATTCCAAAAAGTTTCAAGATGTTTTCCCAATTCAAAGGTACCCAATTGCGTTTTCAACTACTATGATCAAACTCCAATGATTTTTATCAACACCCAATCAACAACAATCAAATTTCAATGTTCATCAAGTTCATGGCAAGGGTTTTTCATAACAAGGGTTTTAAAATCATCAAATCTTGTTTCACAACTTCGAATCACTAGATGTTGGTACCAAATCGACGGGTTTTCGATCGAGAACAAACCCCAATATCAATCAATCAATGGGTCAATCAATCCAAGAAACATGAGCAAATTTTTGGTGTTTTTTCAACTTTTTCAATTTTTTTTTGTATTTTCTTCCTTTCAACAACAACAAATGAGAAACTAAAGTAGAAACTAACTTAGGCACGATGAACAAGGATCGAGGGTTTATAGAAATAAATCCCGAGCCTTGCTCTGATACCAAGATGTTACGGACTAAAAATGCGGAAGCTAAAAAGAAACGATAAGGAGCAAGACGGATCTTGAACTCCCTACGAAGTAACCACGAAGAACGGGTTTCGTGACACATTCGATTCGGGTCATGAAAAACCTATGCTATGCAGACAATTCTAAAGAACACTCGGTTCTTGCAAAGAGCCCGGTCGGGTTTGGAATGAAGGTCAATTAGTGCCACCAATTTATTCAAGCCAAAAAGTAAAGGTTCATTCATAAGAAAATCTCATCTTAATTCAATGTGTTCAATATTCAAGGTAAGCTAGTTCAAATGAAAGACTAATGGTCCTTATATAGGTGCCCATACAGATGACATAAACTCTAAAAGACCCCGAAAGTGGGCTAAAAGGATATAAGCCACGTAGGGCTAAAATAGGAAATGCATAGCAAAATAAATAGAACTTTCGTCTAGTCAAAAGGGGAGTGGGCGGTCCACCCCTTAAAAGAAGCGCCCCGCCTCTACATAAGCTGAAGGAAAATGACACAGGGGAGTGGGCGGTCCGCCTCCTAGAGTTGGAGGTCTGCCTGCTCGAGATCTAAAGAGCATGCATTTCCATACTTAGCCGATTTTCCACCAATCTTCAACTAGGCGGTCCGCCCCTTTTAGTAGGCGGTCTGCCTCATCCTGGTGCTTCTTGAAGAGCCTCAAAATGTGCCTCGGATGTTCCTCCATGTAGCCTAGGTGGTCCTCTTTCCATGGCGCTCCAATGTATGATCTTCAAGTCTTTTCCGGAGTCCTCTTCCATGTCCTTCCTAGTCAAGTGGAGGTGAACGTCTTGGATCATTTTGGCTTTTGACTTCTAGTGAAAATTCCCCGCATCAGTTAGTATGTACCACCACCTTGAGTAAGAAGTACTAGTACAATTGCACCTTTACGTCTCCTATCACGCTTCTTTCACTTCCCGACTGCTCGTGTCAGCACTCAGCAACTGGGGTGACTGACTGTGTGGGAAAAAATATGCCACCTGTTATTACCGGGATAGGAGTCCAGCTGGCGAGACTAGGCTTATCTTACAAGTCACCGGACATGAAGGATACATGCCTGTTCTACGAGTTATGACCGTTCATGCGGTACGGGTGTAGAATGAAAGGTATACATCATGCTGCCTGAGGGTTACAGTCTCCTAGTTAGGGTTCCGTATATACCACCGCCTTGAGTCATAGGCCCAAGCCTTATTAGTCTTTATATTTTACCTTAATTAGAACTGGGTATTCACTACTATAAATACCCCTCCTTACATTGTATTTTACAACAGAGAGATTCACCACAAAATTCGGGTATTCTCAAGGAATAAGAATACTTTACTGTTCTTGCTCATTATCTCTCTCTTTTATTTACTTACTTTCTGTCGTATTTATTGTATTGCTTGTGACCTCATTTTTTAGTAATTTTTTAATCTAGGCGATCAATTTTAGGCATAAATAGATCTCGATTAAACTTCATGACTCGAGGGACTTCATTCATCCTGTCATGGATGGATGAACAAAGAAGGATAACCATGGAAGTTTCTTTGCTTTCAGTTTTCTCAAAACACTATCCATTCCGAATGAAGAAGTTGTTCTGGGAATATCAAACTAGGACCAATGGCAAACATTTTGGAGAAGAGGAGTTATTCTTCCATGAGAATGTTCTATACAAGATAATATATTTTCTTAAGAAGTTTGTGATTTGTAACTACTATGAAGCCCCTTTTATAGGGAAAATGAGATAAGATGGAGCATGGAGCAAGAAACGGTCAATATATTTATGGCGTGGAGATATGAAAGGATTTGGCACAATAAAATGCAATTATGGGAAAGGTGCATGGAATCGAATACAGCCAATTAAATGAAGACATGGGATTCCAGAAGAAATTAGGGATCTGTTTCGATCAGAGAGAGACTGCGAGTTTCAAGGAGTCAGTGAGATATCCTTTCACACTTCTCTTTTGCATACCTCTTTCACTTCCTGACTGCTTACGTCAACGCTCAGCAAGTGGGAAGTCTGACTATGTGGGTAAAAATATGCCACCTATAATTACCGGGGTCACAGCTGGCGAAAACTGGACTGAATCTACAGGTTACCAGGCGCAGAGGATACATGCCTGCTCCCAAATTACGGCCTCTCAGCAGGCATGTGCCCTGGGACGTAAGGCATACATCCCGCCGCCTTAGGTTTTACAGTCTCCTTATTAGCATTAGCATATACCACCACCTTAAATAAACAAACCCACTGCCTTATTAGTCTTTGTATTTTACCATAATTGGACCGAGTATATCATAGCTATAAATATCCCTCCTTAAGTTTTATTGTACAAGCAAGCGATTCACATAGAATTTGGCTATTCTCAAGGAATACAATTATTTGCTTTCCTGCTCAATTCGTCATTCCTTAGCTTTATTTACTTTTCCTCGTATTTGGCATATTGCTTGTGACCCTACTACAAATTTAATTGTTTAACCTACGAGGAAAATTTTAGGCATAAATAGTTTTACACCCACCATGGGGCCTTGACAATTGTAGGTTTATGCAAAGGAAAAGCTTGTCCATGTTGCACAGCAACGATGATGTCTCAAAGAGCACTACTGACGCGGTTGGAGAGTCCGTAAAAGATCTCAACGGTCCTAATAGACAGCCAAAGGACACTCCCAGGGACCCGATCTCCGTAGGCAGTGAGGGTCAGGATGATCAATTGCACGGAAGCAATCCTGGACTCAAGGACTTCCTTACCGATCTCCTTAGAACGCAGGCAGAACGGGCGGAAAAAAACTCGACCAACCTGGTCGAAAACATGGTCCAGAAGCTAGGAGCGATCCTCCTAGTTTGTTCTAGAGGCCAGCGTCCCTTCGAGGACCCGCGCCCGTGAATGAATCACCACTGTTTGTTCCCAATCGAAGGCTCAACATAGAGACCGCCCTTGGAAGTTCTACAGCTGCCAGCTATCAAGGTATTGAAGGAACAACTTTCATTCAGGACATCCTCAAGGAGTTGAAAATCATCCACGATCGGATTTGTAACGTGCTGGGTGCTCTACCTCAAATTACCGCCATAGATGAGCAAAAGTTCTTTAAGCATGCGTAAAAAGCGAGTGCTGCACCGGTTCGCGTACCCAAGCACTTTCACCTGCCAGATAACTTGAAGTACAACGTAACCGCTAACCCGGATGAGTACATCGCAACCTACTACACAACTGTTAAGAGCAATGAGATCACTAAGGAAGAAACCCAATCAGTCCTAGTAAAGAGACTTGACTCAATCTTGACCAAATGTGCCCTCACATGGTACACCAAGTAAACATTAGGGTCGATTGAATCATTCACTCAGATGTAGGATCTCTTCAAGAAGGCACACTCTAGACCCCATAAGTGAGAGAAACAAATGGAGGATATCTTCGAGATTCGATAATGTGATGATGAACTATTAAAGGATTATCTGGAGAGATTTTAGAGGGAATGCATGGAGCTCCCTCCAGTTCCTGATAATATTGTTGTGGTAGCCTTCAGCAAGATACTGAATTTGAGAGGTTCGTTAACTACCCGAGAGTTGCAATGGAGTCTTACTCAATACCCGGTAACGACATGGAAGCCCTACACCAGCGATATAATGGGAAACTTCGTCTGGAGCAGGAACAATCCCCGACCTTCAACGACATCACCCAGCCAGTCATTGAGGACATCAGTCAGTAGAGTAAAAAATAAGAGCACAACAAAGAACCTCGAGCTGGGATAGTGGGAAGCGAAGCAGGAGAGACTATAGAGCTGATCTCCTGAAGCTCATCGATAAGCGGGAGGACCCTAGAAAGGCACCGTCATACCCTCACAAGGGATCGTTTTGCATTGATAGAACACCCGACATATTTGAGGAACTAGGACTACATGTCAACGCCATGGAGTTCATAAAAGATCACCTTAAGAATATCCCTATACGCTGGCCTAGCAACATGAGAGCAGAAACCACTAAGAGGGGTTCAAAGCTCTTATGCAATTTCCATAGAGACCACGGGCACGAGACCGCAGGCTGCTGGGCCTTGATTCTAGTGGTAACAGGTTTACTCAACAAAGGCTACTTGAAGGACCTGTTAACAGAGAGAGGAAAACAGACGTACGCCAAGTATAGTAGCTCAGAGGCCCCCCCCCAGATCTGCCAAAATCGAAAAGGTCTATCAACGTAATAATCAGCGACCTATGTTACTTCATAATCCAAATTAGAGCGAGGTAGAACCCATTGGAGGCCATACCCAAGATAAGATGATCTTATTCAGTGACGGGGATAACATCAGTTACGTTACTCCTCACCACGACACCCTGGTCATAATACTAAGAATAGATGACACGATGCCAAATGCGTTTTGGTTGACGCTAGCAGTGCCGTAAAACTTATTAAGTGAGAGATCATACAGGCAATGGGAATTGAAGATCAAGTAACCCCGAGCTTCTATACACTGGCTTGCTTTAAAAATTCCTGTGAGAAATCTATTGGAGAAGTAAATCTTATTGTGTGCACACCTGGAATAGAGCACGTCGCATCCTTCCAAGTAATCAAGGGAGGAATCCCTTATAGTGCTATCGTGGGACGACCATGGATCCACCAGATGAAAGTGGTACCTTCCAACCTGCACCAAAAACTCAAGTACCCCATTGAATTGGGGGTAAAAGAGATCAACGGAGATCAGGAAGCGGCAAGGGAATGTTATACAACAGCCATCCTTGGAGCATCTGTGCCTAGCATAGCGTTAGAGGCGAGCCTGCTTGAAGCTAACAAAGGCCACGAAAATTTAATCAACCAAGACGGTTGCTCCAACCATTTGGTTGGTTGAAATTTTAGGGGGGAGAAGAAGTGGGATATATGGAAGTACAACTCTTTTCAGCTATTTACTTTAAATTAAGTTTTTCTAGCTTTAGTTTTTCTCAAACTTTGGTTATTAAATTCTATTGCTTATTAGTTAAGTTATGGGTTTTCACCCACAACAGCTCGTGCCTAGCGCCCCCTCTTTATCAATAAAACTAATATTCTACTTAGTCAGTTTTACATTCAGATCCATCCATGATCCAATTATTCATAGCCCCAGCTATATTTAAGTTGAAGTAATATATTTACTTTTTCACTACAAAAGTAGAGTAAACTACTCGCTTAAAGCTAGATCACTTTTAGTTAAGCCACCAGACATTATCGTACGTTGAAATCGTCAATTCAATACCTGCACCAATATGTCAGTGGGAACGCCTGCTCGTACCGTATCGTTTAAGACTTAAGCACTCGAGTGGACAAGCACAGTCATTCTAGCTTGAATGCAAAAATTCCCCATTACATATAACGGGCTAAAGACGTCCCCTTGAGGGCGGGGGTCTTGCCCTAATCTAAAAGAAGTCTATCACAAACACAACTTAAGCTGCCACCCTATGGTGCCAAACAATAAACAATAGACGTACATGCCCAAGCAGGCTTACTATAAAACATTCTAGACATTAGAATAAAAAAAATTATAGGGCGTCTGCTACCAACTCGGTTAAAGCCGCCTAAGTCTTTGGTGTATACATGCCCATATAGGTACGATTTTATGAGACCATTATTAAAAATGCTTACGGCAAAAACTAAAGACGTCACAGGAAAATCACAGATAATGGGAATCATCAAAATAAAAGTAAAGGCCTCAAAATGGGCAAACTTCATAATTACACCCGAAACACTATAAATTGTTCAAAACATCATTACAAAAGAAAAAAGGGCAACACTAGTTCTCCTTTTGGGGACTTCCTTCCTCGACAACACTCCGCGAAGGTCCTTCTTCACCGACTGCAGGCTCCTCAACTGGCATGTCATCTTCTCCATCACCACTGGCTTCTTTGGAACTTTCCTCAAGGTCGGATCCTAGCTGAGCATCTGCTTGAGCCACCAGCTTAGTCATTGAAGCAATCTCAGTAGCCAGATCTAAGTTAGGGTTATCATGAACCCGGTGAAGAGTAGAGAGTGCAGCCGCAAAATTTGCACGGTCTAGTTCAGCCACATGTCGGGCACTCATGGCACTCATCTTCTCTTCCATCTTGTGAGAGTCATTTGATGCGTGAGTATTTTGGTTACTTTAACCCGCTTAAAATTTTGTCTTTGAATCCAAAAGTGAACAATCTATAGGAAAGATTGATGTATTTTGCTTGGTTTCAGGTGTTAAAGCCTTACAAGGAAGAAGAAACCAAAAAGAGCAAGTAACCAAAGAGAAGTGATCAAGTTCAAGATAAGCTTCAGAAACAATCAAGTGGCGGCCGCCGATGCTAAGGGCGACCGCCCATTCCTTGGATGGGAACACCATGCTAAGTGCCAAGCTGGGCGATGGAAGAGGCGCCAGCCCTTTGCAGAGAAGTTGAATGCTTGGAAACCTTTTCAAGATGTGACCGCCCATGTAAGGGGCGGACGCCCACTGTATCTCACAAGGAAATTATGTTGAAGAAGAGGCGACCACATGCTCCTGCTGCTCACTGCCCTCTCATGGAAAAGGAAGAAAAGGCGGTCGCCCAATCAAGGATGGCCGTCCTCTCATACAACTCCAGAAAAGGGCGTTAGCCCATGTCCAAGATGCGGCAGCCCTTTCGCCTAGTCCAGCTCCAAGAACGCAACCTTCTGCCAAAAGGGCTACAGTCCAACCTGCAAATGGCAGTTTTGTAATTATTTCTAGCAAACATTATATATAGCTAGAAGTAGGTTTTCCTAAATATCTTACACTTTAATTTATTTGAGAAGCAAGATAGAGACAAATATCATTACTTTTTGGTCAAACATTCTTGTATTGTGAAGAACAATACCATTTTGTGTAAGAATCATTTCTTCCTTACTATTTTAATGCATATTTCATTACTTTCAAGTCTTGAATCATTACTTAGTATGAGTAGCTAAATCTTCCACTAGGGTGCTAACGAAACCCTAGTCCAATAAACGAATGGGTATAGCATAATAAGCTTCTAAGCACCTAGAAATACCCCATTTCTTTACTTTTGATTTCATTACAATAACTTGAGGTGTACAACTCAAGTTGAGCCCAATAGTACTAGATTTACACTAAGATGGTAAATCTAGGAATTGGAAGTATAGTCACGGGGTATCGGGGATAAGTGTGTTGCATTTATCCCGGGTCAACGGGTTGAACGCCGAGAGGAGGATACCTTACTTGGGACTAGTTGCTAGCGCTCATGCATCAACTCTTAGCACCAAGAGGCAAGAGTTGGTAGTCTCGACTCACCACCGAGAGGGGTGAGTTGGGTATATGCGAGCAAGGTCCATTAGGTTACCTTGGTGTGAAGAAGCTTAGAACTACATCCATTTAATTAGAGGGCTAGGGGGAAGTTAGTATCTTAGTACTTCTCTCATTGTTAATTTTAGCTTTAAATTACCGTTACTTAGCAATAGTTTTGATTACACCCAATTTTAGGATTAACTTACTAAACCATTGAACTCGAGCAAATCGAACTACATTAAGCCTCATGCGAGTCCCTGTGTTTGATCCCTACAATTACCTAGGGTAATTGTGAATCGTTGCCCTTAATCGGGTCGTATCATCATTGCAGAGTTTTTCACGGAGCTTCCCTAAAGGCACCACCTTACCTTGCAGCTTATCATTCTCGTCCAGAAGGAAAACAGAAAGGCTCTTAGCTTCAAAAGTTTCCTTCTCAGCAGCTTGGATCTTCTCTTCCATCTCAGAGAACCGCTACCGCATGCCGGCTTCAAGTGCTTCCAGGCGAGTCACATTAGCATAGTGCATTTGTCCCGTAAGGTTGGCTTCCTGAAGAGATGTTGTTAAGGCCTCTACATCTTGCCTGTGTTTAAGGACCTTGGTACTTATCACAACGTTAAGCTGGTTGGCCCGCGTCTGTTCCAAGTAGTGGGCATTGCGCGTGGTCGAAAGCTTTTCTTTCAGCTGTTCCACTTTAGCCACAAAAGGCTGCAAATTGGCGACCTTCCCCCCAAAGCATCATTCTCCTCTCTCAGGAGCCATTCGCACATCCTCGACAAAGAATATCATGATAGACCATCAATCCATCAACATACATCGAGAGGAAAAACACAAAAATAAACTCATGGGTGACGTGCAGTGTAGGCCACCCCTTGAAAAAAACACAGAAAAACTTCTAAGTGCTGAACACAAGAGGCGTCACCCTTTGAGCATGCCCCCGCCCTTTTTCCTATTTTCTGAAACATGTTTGATCTTTCAGTTACAACCAATGTCTATCGCTTTAGGCTGCTTCTAACATGTTTCCTTTTAGCTTAAACAAGATCTAATTGTGAGATCTCGCGGCACTAATACACAAGGTCGAGGAAGGGGATCCACTAGTAACCCTCCTAACCTAGGTATGGGAATTGGGAAACCTTTCCCAAAGCAAAGGAAAGCCAAAGCTGGTAGAGGCACAGTGAAGCAGCCCTTCCTCTAGTTCTAATAACGATGACACTCCTCTGATTCACAAAACAAGGCTGGGGGAGTTGAGTGCCAATAAGAGACAAGGACATATGGGGAGGATACTGATAAATGAGACCTCAAACAAGGAGCAAAGCCCTGAACCTGAGCCGAAGACTCATAACGTTTCTTCTTCTTCTTCCAACACTTTGACTGCCTACTAACGATCTCTTAAGGTACCCGAGTATGAGACAAAAATTCAAATCAATCCAAAGATGGAGCTTGTATGATGTATAAGAGTCGGACAACCTAAAGATGCCTACTTCAAAGGCTCCGGGTAAGGATGTTGGCACTTCTCAGCCTGTTGATCCGGCTTCCATCAATCTACTTCCACCGAGCCACCTATAGGTTCTGATCCTTCTTCTTATACTTCTACACCTACATGCCCTCATGTTATATTGGCTCCACATGAGGTGATTGATATACACATGTGGGTCAAGTCTGTTGATTATAAGATCAAGCAAATCAAGATTTTGCTTGTAAATAGGCCCGAGACCACAGCCCCTCCCCTATCACCCGAGCCTATTTTCACGTTTGATGAGATGAAAGTGATGAATGAAACCCTGAAAAAGATGTTGGAAGAAATGAAGAATTAGGGTTAAACTTTAAAGAATTTGGAGACCCGGGTGAAGACAATTGAGGATAATCAGGGTGAGATGAAGAGAGTGGTGCAATGATTTATTGAGACCGCCACTACTACTACTTCTGAGAGGCATGAGGGTAGTCAGAAGAGGGGGGGGGGGGAGGAGAATGCTTGGGAGAAGGCACCACCATAGACTCAGGAGCCTACTAAGGATGAGGAGCAGAGACACCGAAAGGCTATGATGGCCACTATGGATGGTGAGGATGATGAGGCTACTGATATCCCTCTAAGAGTGCACCTAGTCCACCAGTTGCCCAAGGATAGCTAGGTCCAAATTGCTACACAGATATCCTTGGAGGACATTGCCTGAAAGAATTCAGAGAAAGGTACACCAATTCCATAGTCTCCACTACCTAAGGTGGAAGGCAAGGGCAAGAACATAGTTGATGGTTGATTAGGGAGTCCCTTCTATCCTTCCCCTCTATACTTTATTAGTTGCTTACTTTGTATTTGGGCCGATGCTAGGGTTTTTAGTTGGGGGAGAGGGTTCAAACTCATATGTGATGTATTATTGATACTTGATTCTAGAGTTGATTCCATGTATGAATTTGAACCTTTTTGATGTATATAGTGCATGATTACTTTCATTTATTAGCATATGTCTTAAAGTTCCACTTTTTTATTTTAAATAAGCTTTCGATTTTCTTTGCTTGGTTCTTTTCAGAAGTGGTTTTGTTGAACCAAGTACTGTAAATATTAGTTTCTACGAAATTTCCTTGTGGTTGTGGTTTGATTGTCTCATTAAGTACCAACATGTCATTTGTATCTCATGGTATGAGACAAGTCGTGGAGTGTCCACATTATGAGTATTTGGTCTTGGTTGATGACTCTAGGTTCATGTGTTACTTTGGAGTCAAACATGGTTCCTAGTGGACCATGAGGACTTTACAAGTGTGCGAGTGACCCACTTGTTTGTGTTTGTGTGGTTTAGTTGGTGGATTCACATGTTTGAGTTGAGCTCTAGAACTTGCTCAGTTTGTGCTGAATGCAAAATTTGAGTCGTACCGAACTTGGAAATGGTCTTAGGATTTCTTTGGAACCCTGTTGCTCCCAACGCACACGCAAGTATACGTGGTCGACAAGTAATAAAGTGATAAGTAGAGTATCATTCCCACGAGGACTATTCAGGCTGGACTCCTAACAAATAATTTCTTAACAACTATTCAGGGATCTTTTCCAATAGTGAGAATATTATCAACTACAAAAATAGTAATCAAAATGGTAGAAGTGAATTCAAACAATGGAGCAAAAATTGGTTGTTATCAGTAATAAGGAGACGGTCCAGGGTTAGAGCTGCGACCAATCCAGTTGAGTTATCCTGTTGATTCCACTTCTTAAGTCCCAAGATTGCTAACTAACAGGTTAATTGTGCCCGTAAAAACCTGTCGATTCTTCACTGTCTATGCAAGCTACACTAACGCCTATATGTCTATGGAGTTAAATCACATGCACGCATTAACGAACTCTGTATTTAGCTAAGCAAGGTGAATAAGTATATGTCTATCCTACCCACAAATTGATTCCCCGATGCCCAGGTTCACAATCAAGCCCTATTCTTTCTTATGTGCGTTCATAAATTCCCTTTGTCGAGTTCAATCTAAGAACTGTAGATAGTGTTCAATTATTCGGCCGTTATAATCAAACAATTATGATCAAGAAAGAATAAACAATCTGTAATTGGAATTCAATTCATGGAAATCAACATTCAAACCTCAACCTTCATGAATTCGCTCTAACCCTAGAACGATATATTTAGCTACGCTTACTCATAATAATAACACAAGGATTTGATGAAATAATGAAATAATGATGTAATAAATTAATGGAAGGAAGAAAAACCCTTGTTCAAGATGCTATGAGCTCTCAAATTTGCTCCAAAGTCTGAACTTTCTTAAAAAACTAAGTAGAAGAGTATTTATAATGTTTACAAAAGCCTAGCAAATAGTTACGCCTAAGCCTAGACAAAATATGAAATCCAAAAACGCTCCAAGAGCGCTATAGCTGGCGCCCCGCGCCTCAAACTGCGTGGAACCAAGCAGAGGACGTCGAATCTTGCACGTAACAGCCATGCCCCGAGTCCCAAAATGCGGAAGAAAGTTGGGTGCTGCAGTGGGCGCCCCGCGCCACCTATTGCGCCAGGCTAATTTCTCTGCTTTCGTCGTTCGCAGCTTGCTTCGTTCCGTGCCTTCGCGTGCTCGATTCAATCCTCAATCCAAATTCAATCTTTTCTTGCTCGATTATGCTCTTCAAAGCTCCAATTGCACTTCGCAACATCCTACAAGTCACACGACACAAAATTAATGCAAAATCACATTCGTCAACTAGAAAACGGGCGAATAAAGTACTCAAACGTGAGGAAATATTAAGAAAATATAGACATAACATGCCAAACATCACCACCCCACACTTGAACCTTTGCTCGCCCTCGAGCAATTACAAATGACTCCCCAACCTAGGTAGACAGGTCTGCCTATGACTATGGTTGATACCGACCATTGAACGAGTGCATACATGACTACTATGGGCCCAACAAACATGCCAATAATATATCAAACATCAAAACATGAGAACAACCACCCCAAGACAACTCAAATGCACAAACTCGCCTCATTGCAACCAAGCTCCCATAAAGTCACACCTATCTGCTCAACCAAAAAGCCACGACTTCACCTATCTCATGCAAACCATGTGCCCTTACCAAACAATGAAGCAAAAGAGTGTCCCCCAGATATCACACACAAAAATGAATATTAAGAATAGAATGGGAACAATAGCATTGAAAGAACTCGCTCACTCTCATGAAAAGCTCACATGTCACACATGATGTACCATAGGCTTGCCCGCAGTGTAGGACTCCACTAATGTAAGCTCACTCCAATCGGAATTAACTAGGGCTTTAAAGGGTTGTAATGTAGGCTAAGGGGCTGGTAGGATACATATGAATAATAGTGACTACCTCCCTAAGCACTTTAATACATCACAATACAATGAAAGCACACATCTCCTTAAAACCAACAACCACTTCACCCAACCAACAAATTTTTTTCTTCACACACCTTTTCCACAAAGTAGTAATTTTTCTTTTAAGAACACACTAGCAAGGATGGATATTCATTTCTTTTCCTTTTATTTTTTCAATTTTTTTCAGCTTTTTTTCTTCATTTGTTTTTTCTATTCAATTCTTTCCAAACCTTGCAAATGCTCCTTCAACTACTTCACAATTTATCAAGTATTCCCCTCATTGGTTCCACTCAAAAACCTCCCAATACTTCAACCACAAACTCTACAATAATATAAAATTATCAATTAAAATGTTTAAGGAGTAAATGGTCAAAAGAAGGCAAATAGGAACAAGTGGGCAGGCTTGCGGTGTGGATGCCAACAAAAGGTCAAAGGGATCACAACAATCAAGGGTGAATATAAGGGTAGGCAATTAATGGCTGGAAGGCAAATCAAGAAAGCCTGTATCATCTCCCGACTAGAGCGAACCTAGAATTTCGCTTTGCACACACACGGGGCAAGTTCTAGACACCAATATGCAACAAGTAGTACAATAAGAATATACCTCACAACATACATTGCACACGATCTACACAACATGGCTCCACCACAACTCTCAATCAAGCAAATAGGGTGCAACTTGTGGGAAATTAAGCACTAATGCACAAAAGTTCACAACAAAGTCAAGTGAGTGGACTCAAGTATCTCAAGGGGGTCATTCCATTTTTTCTAGGCATGCATCACAATTTAAAACCAAAAGACACCACAAATAGCACATGCTCAAGTCCAAGTACATCGGTATCAAACAAATCAAAAGCACCTAGCATTCTACCTAATTCTTCGTCTAGGGCCACCTAACAACTAATACTATACTAATCCTATAAAAAAAGAAAATAAAAAAACTACCCGGTTCAAAGGCCTCCCCGTGGAAAAGAACTGAGGCCATAAGAAAAACTATGGGGTGGATGACATGTACTGCTACAAAGGCTATAAAGAAAATCTTTTTGTATTTTTTTCTAATAAAACAAAAGCAAATACTAAAAAGAAAAACAAAATGTCAGGTGACAAAAGAAAAATCCTAACGGTACATGCATCCCTAACCTCAAAAATAAAGGGGAATTCCCCCACCCTACACTTAAATCAAGCAACATCCTCAGTGCTAAAATAATAAAGTGCAAGGTAGAAGAAACTTCCCTGGAGTGCGGAACTCGTTCAAGCTTCCGTACAGCATGGGGGTACTCAGACTTCCTCTAACAAGTCATCAACAATAAGTAGGGGTGCGGCCAATAACTCAAAAAGGAGTATAGAAATTGCGAAACCACCCCATCCGCGGTTCAACTCGCGGCGCGCCACTAAGGCGCCTGAAAATTTTTGCTTTCTGCCACGGGCGCCCGTTCAATTTTTTCCGCACTGAATTCTTGTCCCTCGCGCGATACCAAGCGCGGGGCATGCTTTAAAGCGCCTCAAATCCCTGACGAGGTCCTCTTCGAGTGAGACATAGTACGACGTTAGTTCAATGTGCAAACCAGACTAAAACACGTCAACTACATCTCGTTTCGCACTCCCAACGCCTACAAAAATGACAAAATAAAAACAAAAACTACTTGACACTATAAATAAAATAATACAAGTACAAACTCGGGTTGCCTCCTGAGTAGCGCCTTAGTTAACGTCATGGCACGACAACACTTTTAGCTCACTTCCAGCATTTATGTCTTCTCTTCTTACGACGAACCTTTGCTTTCTTCCTTTCTTTGAGAGAACCCATCTTCAACTTCACATGTGATGTGCCATTGCTATCTTGTTCCACATTCTTCTCACATACGTCATTTGGTTTACTTCCATGTTCTTGTCTGACACATTCGATCATAGAGCACTCTTTAACCTTAGTTATGTGCTCCTTCTCATTATAAACCTTGAAAGTAACCTTTTCTTCATGCGCTCTAACAGTCATCTCTCCCAGCTCCATGCAATAATTGCCTTCGAGGTGACTAAGAATGGTCTCCCCAAAATGATTGGAGCTTCTCGGTCCTCTTCATAATCTAGGACTATAAAATTAGCAGAGAATGTAAACTTACCAACTTTAAGCAACACATCCTCCAACTTACCATCAGGGCAAGTGAGTGATCCATCCACCATCTTAAGAGTAACTGAAGAGGGCTTGATTGCTCCTAGCCCTAACCTTTTACAAACAGATAGAGGCATGAGATTTATGCTCGCACCCAGATCACACAATGCACCAGTGATATTATGCCCTCCAATGGTGCAAGGAATAGTAAACCTCCTAGGATCTTGAAGTTTTGGAGGTAGCTTGCTCAAGATTGTGCTACACTCCTCGACTAACTCAACTGTATATATCTCTTGAGGCTTTTTCTTCTTGACTAAAATCTCTTTTAAGAACTTCACAAAGGATGGCATCAATTCAAACACATCAGTCAAAGGAATGTTAACTTGAAGCTCTTTCAACATACTAAAAAATTTCTCTGCTTTCATCGTTCGCAGCTTGCTTCTTTCTGTGCCTTCGCGTGCTCGATACAATCCTCAATCCAAATTCAATCTTTTCTTGCTCGATTATACTCTTCAAAGCTCCAATTGTACCTCGCAACATCCTACAAATCATACGACACAAAATCAGTGCAAAATCACATTCGTCAACTAAAAAACGGGCGAATAAAGTACTCAAACGTGAGGAAATATAGGCATAACATGCCAAACATCAAACCCTTTTAAGCCTCTTCATATACCATTACTTCAAAAATGTCACTAGTTGTCCCCCTTTTTAGCCTATTATCCTTTTATTTGGTATCTCGGTATGTGATTAATCCATTGGTGGTTGGAAATTGAAATTGAAATCCCTTAGAGCGAATTGTCTAAATTGAGGAAAAATGCCTAAGTTTGGGGGAGTTGTGTGGATATATCATGTGCTAGGAAGCCAAGTAAATTGCTAAAAATTTAAAAAAAGAGAGAGAGAGAAAGAGAGAAAGAAGAAAATAAAGAAAAAGAAAAGAGAAAAGAGGAAAAAAATATTGAGAAAAATCTGAAAAAAAGAATCAAAACTGAAAAGAACCAGTCTACCTTACCTTTGTAAATACCAAGGTTGGAGTAGGTGCATAAAAGTTTGTAGGATTCTAGACATAGAAAAATACAAAAAGAAGTAGAAAAATAAAAGAAAGGGATTGAATTTTAAAGGGTGAAAGGAGGTGAAAGAAGGATTGAATGAAATGTCTATATGTTGGTATGACGGTTGGTAGTCACTATGTTCCCAAATTATATCCCACCTAGCCCCAAGCCTTCATTACAAGCTCATCAAGTCCTAGTTTATCCAATATTTGGTGCTTTTCCATTAGTGGAGAGTCACAATATGGGCAAGCTTATGGTACTTTGACTCATTGAACATTCTTTGGAGAGTATGTGATTTATTGTCAAAAAGTCCTTGGTTTGCATTTAATCATGAGTGAAGGACTACTCTTTTGTGGTGAAGATTGCAAGTGGGAATATGAGAGGTGAGAGCTTGGCTTGAGATAAGGTTCAAAACCAAGTGAAGCTGGTTGATGAACCAAATCTATGCTTGAGGCTCTATGTCATCCTTTGACCATTGTGAGAGTTGTGAAGTGGTTCATTAAGTGACTTGTCAAGTATTAATGAGTGTGAATGTGTGTGGGTGCTAAATGAGGTCAAAAGTTTTGAAAAAATTTGAACATAGAACTTGGCTTCATTGTATGATATTCTTGAAAGTGTTTCACTATCTTCAGGTAGAGATTGATTTGCCTGAGGAAAAGAAAAGACTTAAGTTTGGGGGAGTTGATGCATGAGCAATTTGCTTAGTGTAACTCGCTTAAACTTTTGTCTTTGAATCCAAAAGTGACCAATCCATAGGAAATATTGATGAGTTTTGCTTGGTTTTAGGTGTTAATTGTTTATGCCTAAAATTTTCTTCGTAGGTTAAACAATTAAATTTGTAGTAGGGTCACAAGCAATACGAAAAAATACGAGGAAAAGTAAATAAAGTTAAGGAATGAATAATTGAGCAAAAAGCAAATAATTGTATTCCTTGAAAATAGCCGGATTCTATATGAATCGCTTGCTTGTACAATACAATGTAAGGAAGGGTATTTATAGCTATAATTTACCCAGTCCAAGTTAGGGTAAAATACAAAGACTAATAAGGCAGTGGATTTGTTAACTCAAGGCGGTGGTATATGGTAACGCTAACTAGGAGATTGTAAATCCTAAGGCGGCGGGATGTATGCTTTACGTCCCAGGGCCCATGCCTGCTGAGAGGCCGTAGCTGGGAGCAGGCGTGTATCCTCTGTGACCGGTGACTTATAGATTCAGTCCAGTCTTCGCCAGCTGTGATCCCCATAATTATAGGTGGCATATTTTTACCCACACAGTCAGTCTCCCCACTTGCTGAGTGTTGACGTAAGCAGTCAGGAAGTGAAAGAGGTATGCAAAAGAGAAGTGTGAAAGGATATCTTACTGACTCCTTGAAACTTGCAGTCTCTTTGACCGAGACAAATGCCTAATTTCTTCTGGAAACCCATGCGTCTTCATTTGATTGGCTGCATTCGATTCCTTGAACCATTCCTATATATGCTTTTTATTACGCCAAATTATTTCATATTTCTAGGCCATAAATATATTGATCGTTTCTTGCTCCATGCTCCATCTTTATCTCATTTCGCCTATAAAAGGGGCATCATAGTAGATGCAAATCACAAACTTCTTAAGAAAATATATTATCCTGTATAGAACTTTCTCATGGAAGAATCCAAGAACAACTTCTTCATTCGGAATGGATAGTGTTTCGAGAAAACTGAAAGTTAAGAAACTTCCATGGTTATTGACACGACCCGGACTCCGGTTAGGCCGTGCGGGCACCCGACATCCTCCCCTAGACTCGTCGGGCGAACCCTTACCGATTAAATTAGAAAAATAAATATAATTCCATTCATAATAAAGACAAGACCTAAAAACAAACACAGACATACTGACACCTCTAAGCTGTATGAAAGAAATTACAGCTGACTACCCAACATACTAGGTTTAGGGCTATCCAGACTAGACATCTAAGAGTACAAAAGAAGACAGATACCTCCCGAAGGGAGCAAAATGCAACTGAAATGATAACCAATAAACTGGTGGCCCTTCGGAATAAAAGCTGACTCACCCTGACAGCTGAAGTCGTCTTCGCTCCTTTACAACGTGGCGAACTCAATCCTGGAGCGAACCTGCCGAAATGAAATAGATAGACAAGAAACAAACAACAAACAAGGGTGAGTCAAAAAGGCTCAATAAGTGGGGGCAGACTAGCCACCTCAAAGAATAGGATAGCTAGCCAGGGAGAAGAAAAATAGATAAACTAAATCTATCTTATTTGAACTATAAACAGGCAAAGCCAAATAATAATTGAAAACACATATGGAATCATAAACAGCCAGGGACATAAGGTAGACAGAACATATAGATATCCTGAACATGTCGACAATCAGAAATACATCCTGTTACGGCGTGCAACCTGATCCATATATTCATACTGTTGCGGCGTGCAGCCAGATTCGTATATTTATACTGTTGCAGCGTGCAAACCGATCTGTTCATTTATACTGTTGCGGCATGCAACCCGATCCGATCCATGTATTTATATTGTTGCGACATGCAACCCGGGATACGAGCCAGAAATATATAGGCAAACTGAGATACGGTATACATACCGCATATATAAAACACAACACGATAGTCACACAATAGTCAGCACGCGGTGCAATGAAATGGGATGAATGCAGTATGATGCAATGGTGTCACATGTGCCAAATAGATGCAGCGGAATCCTCCTGCTCCTGGAGCGGAATCCTCCTACCCTCAATATGATGCAATAGAGCGGAATCCTCCTGCTCCGAGGGTGGAATCCTCCTACCCTCAATATGATGCAATGGAGTGGAATCCTCCTGCTCTGAGGGCGGAATCCTCCTACCCTCAATATGATGCAATGGAGCGGAATCCTCCTGCTCCGAGGACGAAATCCTCCTACCCTCAATATGATGCAATGTGCATACGAACGCAACATGATGCAATAATAACCCATCACCAGCGCGGGACTCTTATCGACAGCTGGAAATACCAACTCACAGCCAAAGTACAATACTCAGATTCTCAATGCAATACCAATAACAGGACATAATATATAATATAGAATATAAATCCAAAGCTAAGGCGTAATGAGTACGCCTATCGGCAGCTACACACGTAAGGAACACGTGGTAGAAAATCCACGAGGCCAGGTTCCTCCAAAGAAATGGATATAAATACTTACCTTGTTACAAAGTTAGTATATCCACTCAATAACCGCTTTTCCTTTGGTTTCATGGCCAAACGATCCCACTCTATTCAATAAGCAGAAAAATATATCAAATTAGGCTAAAAGCTTCATTCCTCACATCTTAGGGCAATTCGGTTAAGAACCTGATACCCTATTCGCATACGCAATACGCAGGCCAGGCCTATGTACATGGTTCAAGGTCACATAACCAAACCCCAAATAAATTACATTTATACGTTGTCCATAACTCACTGAGTACGAACATATAATCAATTTCATTATAGGGGTCCATTTGACCCTTTAAACTATCAATTTACGTTATTAGGGCGATGTCTAATATCCCTATTTTTACCGTAAAAATATATTCAAACATACGTAATAAACTCAAATAATATATTAAGATCATTACCTGAATGTTCTGGGGTGAAAATACTATTTTTCTCCGGCCCCTTTTCTCATTTTCTGGCATTTTTTTCTGATAATTTTCTCTGTTTCTCACTTTCTCTGATTCTGTTTCGTTTTTTTATTTCTACAGAAGATGAGCTTATAAAGCTCACCTTAACCGCCATCATGTTTCCTTTTCTTTCATTCTTTGTAATTTTTGTCTTTTTCTCTTTTTTTTCTTTTATTTTCTTTTCTTTTCTTAACGAAAATTAAAATAGTATCCTACGATATTCGAAATAATTCCAACTTTTGCATACGAGTTATACAAAATATATGTAACATACTCGCGAAGGCGGATCTCAAATCAGACTCCCGAAACTCAAGATGCGAATTTAAATGGAAAAGGTCAAATTTTTTAACTTTCGGCATTTTAGCGGAAACTAGCCGAACAACATCGAAATTCACTTTCGAAAGTTCTCAAAGATCATAAATAATCATACGAACCCAACGGCGCTTTTGGATTTCAAATCGGAGCTCACTCGGCAAAAATCGAGCTCGAAAATCTCTTTTTAATATTTATCGCCAATAAAAACTGAAACCTTCTTCCGATGCCTACCAAACGAGGTCTGATTTATCACAAATTTTACAGACAGGTCCTAATGGACATTACGAATATTTTAAAATTATCGACACGCCAATCGGAATCCAGATAAGTTGGACAATCAGGTCAGTTTAGTCAAAATAAGTTGGGTAATGGTGTTATCATATTATCCAGATATATTTTGTTCCAGAAGTTCAATATGCGTGTTATAATTCTGATCCTATAATCAGGAAATAATACCCGTGGAGTAGCTTATGAAGGTCGTGCAAGTTCTTTTGCTATATCTGCCAATTTTTCTTTAGATTTAGGCTCGTTCGAGGACGAACGAGAGTTTAAATGGAGGAGAATGAAACGACTTCGGTTAGTCGTTTCGGAAGTTAGGACTCCGATTGGCGTGTCGATAATTTTAAAATATTCGTAATGTCCATTAGGACCTGTCTGTAAAATTTGAGCTAAATCAGACCTCGTTTGGTTGGCATCGGAAGAAGGTTTCAGTTTTTATTGGCGATAAATATTAAAAAGAGATTTTCGAGCTCGATTTTTGCCGAATGAGCTCCGATTTGAAATCCGAAAGCGCCGTTGGGTTCGTATGATTATTTATGACCTTTGAGAACTTTCGAAAGTGAATTTCGATGTTGTTCGGCTAGTTTTCGCTAAAATGCCGAAAGTTAAATAATTTGACCTTTTCCATTTAAATTCGCATCTTGAGTTTCGGGAGTCTGATTTGAGATCCGCCTTTGCGAGTATGTTACATATATTTTGTATAACTCGTATGCAAAAGTTGGAATTATTTCGAAGATTGTAGGGTACTATTTTAATTTTCGTTAAGAAAAGAAAATAAAAAAAAGAAAAAAAGAGAAAAGGACAAAAATTACAAAGAATGAAAGAAAAGGAAACATGATGGCGGTTAAGGTGAGCTTTATTAGCTCATCTTCTGTAGAAATAGAAAAACGAAACAGAATCAGAGAAAGTGAGAAATAGAGAAAATTATCAGAAAAAAAATGCCAGAAAATGAGAAAAGGGGCCGGAGAAAAATAGTATTTTCACCCCAGAACATTCAGGTAATGATCTTAATATATTATTTGAGTTTATTACGTATGTTTGAATATATTTTTACGGGATATTAGACATCGCCCTAATGACGTAAATTGATAGTTTAAAGGGTCAAATGGACCCCGATAATGAAATTTATTATATATTCGTACTCAGTGAGTTATGGGCAACGTATAAATGTAATTTATTTGGGGTTTGGTTATGTGACCTTAAACCCTGTACATAGGCCTGGCCTGCGTATTGCGTATGCGAATAGGGTATCAGGTTCTTAACCGGATTGCCCTAAGATGTGAGGAATGAAGCCTTTAGCCTAATTTGATATATTTTTCTGCTTATTGAATAGAGTGGGATTGTTTGGCAATGAAACCAAAGGACAAGCGGTTATTGAGTGGATGTACTAACTTTGTAACAAGGTAAGTGTTTATATCCATTTCTTTGGAGGCACCTGGCCTCGTGGATTTTCTACCACGTGTTCTTTATGTGTGTAGCTGCCGATAGGCGTACTCATTATGCCTTAGCTTTGGATTTATATTCTATATTATATATTATGACCTGTTATTGGTATTGCATTGAGAATCTGAGTATTGTACTTTGGCTGTGAGTTGGTATTTCCAGCTGTCGATGAGAGTCCCGCGCTGGTGATGGGTTATTATTGTATCATGTTGCGTTCGTATGCACATTGCATCATATTGAGGGTAGGAGGATTCCGCCCTCGGAGCAGGAGGATTCCGCCCTCGGAGCAGGAGGATTCCGCTCCATTGCATCATATTGTGGGTAGGAGGATTCCGCCCTCGGAGCAGGAGGATTCTGCTCTATTGCATTATATTGAGGGTAGGAGGATTCCGCCCCTGGAGCAGGAGGATCCCGCTCCATCTATTTGGCACATGTGACACTATTGCATCATACTGCATTCATCCCATTTCATTGCACCGCGTGCTGACTATTGTGTGACTATCGTGTTGTGTTTTATATATGCGGTATGTAATCCGTATCTCAGTTTGCCTATATATTTCTGGCTCGTATCCCGGGTTGCACGTCGCGACAATATAAATACATGGATCAGATCGGGTTGCACGCCGCAACAGTATAAATGAACGGATCGGGTTGCACGCTGCAACAGTATAAATATACGAATCTGGTTGCACGCCGCAACAGTATGAATATATGGATCGGGTTGCACGCCGTAACAGGATGTATTTCTGATTGTCGACATGTTCAGGATATCTATATGTTCTGTCTACCTTATGTCCCTGGCTGTTTATGATTCCATATGTGTTTTCAGTTATTATTTGGCTTTGCCTGTTTATAGTTCAAATAAGATGGATTTAGTTTATCTGTTTTTCTTCTCCCTGGCTAGCTATCCTATTCTTTGAGGTGGCTAGTCTGCCCCAGTTATTGAGTCCTTTTGACTCACCCTTGTTTGTTGTTTGTTTCTTGTCTATCTATTTCGTTTCGGCAGGTTCGCTCCAGGATTGAGTTCGCCACGTTGTGAAGGAGCGAAGACGACTTCAGCTAT
Source organism: Petunia x hybrida (assembly GCA_037355625.1). Classification (NCBI taxonomy): domain Eukaryota; kingdom Viridiplantae; phylum Streptophyta; class Magnoliopsida; order Solanales; family Solanaceae; genus Petunia; species Petunia x hybrida. The sequence goes on along the minus strand of JBBBVM010000018.1, from coordinate 4,385,338 downwards.
CAGGGTGAGCCAGCTTTTATTCCGAATGGCCACCAGTTTATTGGTTATTATTTCAGTTCCATTTTGCTCCCTTCAGGAGGTATCTGTCTTCTTTTGTACTCTTAGATGTCTAGTCTGGATAGCCCTAAACTTAGTATGTTGGGTAGTTAGCTGTATTTTTCTTTCGTACAGCTTAGAAGTGTCAATATGTCTGTGTGTTTTTTAAGTCTTGTCCTTATTTATGAACTATTATATTTATTTTCCTAATTTAATTGGTAAGAGTTCGCCCGACGGGTCTATGGGAGGATGTCGGGTGCCCGCACGGCCTAACCGGATTCCGGGTCGTGTCAGTTATCCTTCTTTGTTCCTCCATCCATGACAGGATGAATGAAGTCCCCCGAGTCATGAAGTTTAACCGGGATCTGTTTATGCCTAAAATTGGTCGCCTAGGTTAAAAAATTACTTAAGAATGAGGTCACAACCAATACAATAAATACGATTGAAAAGTATGTAAATGAAAGAAAGAGATAATGAGCAAGAAAAGTAAAATATTCTTATTCCTTGAGCATAGCCTGATTCTGTGGTGAATCGCTCTGTGGTACAATACAATGTAAGGAGGAGTATTTATAGTAGTGGATACCCAGTTCTAATTAAGGTAAAATAAAAAGGCTAATAAGGCTATGGGCCTATAACTCAAGGCGGTGGTATATACGAAACCCTAACTAAGAGACTGTAACCTTAAGGCGACAGGATGTATACTTTTCGTCCTACGCCCGTACCACCAGAATGGTCAGAACTCATAGAACAGGCATGCATCCTTTGTGCCCGATGACTTGTAAGATAAGATTAGTTTTGCCAGCTGGACTCATATCCCCGTAATAGTAGGTGACATATTTTTGCCAACACAGTCAGCCCCTCCACTTGCTGAGTGCTGACGCAAGCATTCAGGAAGTGAAAGAAGCGTGATAAGAGACGCAAAAGTGCGATTTTACTGTACTCGTCTTCTACCTCTTCGCATGCGTTGTATTAAATATAAATCCCTTGGTACAATGACGTGTCCCTCTGCGATTGTAGGGGTTTGCCGCGTATCTTCCCAATTCTGCCATTGCTATGTTCATATCCCGTAATTATGGTGATACATATCATGTTAACTGCAGTAATCATAATTACGATCCCACGTGACCGTGATCATTAGGCTTCTCATTCAAGTAATCCCTACGGGCATGTATATATATGTCATAAACATAGGGATTTATGTTGACACCCAATTTTGTCCCGAAATTTTCGAATTAATGTCTAATAATTTTTAAATAAAGTTAATTTTAAAAATAAAAAGCGAATTGAGTAATTTTAAAGAAAAGAGGCCACGATTGCAATGCATAGCCTAAATCCTAGCCTACCCTGTGCAATCTCCTTTCCTCTATTAGTTTTCCATTTAAAAGAGGCTAAAATAGGTTATCATCTTAAATTAGCGCCCATTTCTGCAAAGCATATACATATACACACATAAGATTTTCCCATTTTCCAGAACCCGTTTTAGAAATCCCAACCCGTCTTCCCCTTTCTCAATCCGCAAATGACCTAAATTCTAACCCGATTCCCCCTATATTTTGAATCAGAAATCGTCCAAAATTCCAGCTCATCTGATCGTACCAAAGCTTATCCAATTAGAGCCGTTGGAGGGGTCGTTTGGGTATTTCTCACCCCTTTGAAGAACCCTAATTTGATCTTATATATATAGTTAGCTATGCGCAGCTTTGGGAGAGCAGCAGCAGAGAGGTTTATATATACAAGTTACAGACAGAAATGAAACGATACAAAATACATATAAAATTTTCCCTTTCTCGGTTTTTTTTGAAGTTTAAGTTCATATATACTACTGTTGTCTTTTGATTTTGGTTTATCGCTTCTTCATTAGTCGAGTCGCCTCATCGTTTCTTCGAGTCGTCAACCTCGCTCAAGTCGTTTTTGAGTCGCATTCTTCGAACCCTCGCCCCCATTCGCTGCTCTCGAAGAGGTAAACACTTCGACTTCACTTAGTTTTGTTCTAACTGTACGAGATTAGTTTTGTGTAGTTAAAATGGAATGTTTTATTGGTATTCATGTTTCAAGATTCAACTATGATTGATTCATCTTATATGATAGTAGTTTAAAGGATATTGTACCTTTAAAGCTTCGCTTTAGTAAAGTTCAAATTGTTGACTGCTTATGAATTCGTTATGGTCATAACCCAATGTAACTCAAGCCTTTACTGACCCTTTTGTTATCTCAATGTGTTGTTTGAGATTCATCGCCAAAATGTAAGACCTTTATTATTTAGTATTGAACAGTGATCCTCGACGCTTGCTTCTGTAAAGAGAAATTGGTTTTGAGCAAAGTTTAAGTCTTTTGTCCAGATTCTTGGTGAGTTTGTATTGCAAATGTAGTTAGCACCTTGATCTGTTTAAGGACATAAGTTGGGTGAAGATTTAGCTTGAGTTTCCTTCCTTCTTGCTTGTGTCATAGTTACGTCTTTAGAAAATTTTGATAATTGTTTACTGACAACATCTGAGGAAAATATGTTATTTCATTAAGCTAAGCTTTGTTAAAATTCCCTAAAACATGAGCTCGGTACCTGCACCTTCCATCAACGTGTTTCCTGTTTTCTTTTCTTTAAATTCTTAGTATGACTCTATAGCATTCAGTTTCTTGTTGTCTCTTATATGTCTAGTTCTATATCTGTTTAGGGAGTTATGATGGGGCTGATGAGTCTATAGGGTCTGCAGAGTAGTTTTGTGAGAGGTGTGTTTCTGATGGGCAGTGTGTGAAGTGGGGAGGTCTAGTTCATTGTGCAGGGAGCTTGGATAGTGAAGGTCTGTGAGTTTGGTGGCAGGGTGTGCAGGTAGTTTTGATGTATGCAAGCCTGGTGTGAGTTTGGTTATGGAGCAGTAGAGGAGTGATTAAATGGTATGCTAGAAGCTTTTTATTGCTTCAAGTTCAGTTCTGAAGGGGTATTAGGGGCTCTGAATGTTCGAGGGAATTTGTAGAGGGGTTGTTCATGTCTTGATGTTCCTGAGTTGTTTCAGCTTTGCCTAGAAGGATTGTTTGTGCAGGTCTGAAGCCTGCAGCAATAAGCAGGTCTGGAGGAGGTCCAGGTAGTCCCTGTTGGTTATTCTTGTAAGTTCAAAAGGGGTATTAGTGTTTGCATTAGTGTGGGAGAGGGCTGTAGTGTTTGCAGGTGCTAGTAGGTTGGTCTAGGGGTTTGTTTTAAGGCGTTAGGGGTCTGATTGCAGTTTGTTTACCCATTCTATATTTCTTGTTTTGCTTTGATTGGTTTGAAGTATGTTCTTGTTCATGAAGTTTAGAAGTTAATTTTCTGATTAGCTTCATAAGGTTTGTATATTTTCCTTTTGGTTAAGATTCCTTAAAATGGTGTAAGTTTTACATAAATCTGTATAACTAGGATGCTATTGTGGTATCATTGCTACCTTAATAAATGTTTGGGATAAAGTTGCAGTCTTTTCATTTATTTTGGCTCGGTTTGCTTGATTCGTTGTTAGCAATTAGGAGTAATCTTGACTTAAGTTAGTCCTTTGGTCGCTTCATTTGAAGCAACATATAATGAAAGGAGTATTCATTTATTAGGGAATGGTTTAGCCTTCAGTGTTCTTAAGGACTTTGTGTTAATGGTAGTCATGTGAAAGAAGTAAAGTTGCAATCCTGTGATGTTCAAACTTTACTTTTTTTTAAAGTGCAATTTTTAGAAATTGATATTCATTTTCCTGAATACTACTCCACTAATACTACTCCATTTCATTATGTCTTGAAACATTTGGAATTCTATCAGCCCTTATCTAGCTATCCCGTTTAAGAGATTCAATACTTGCCTCATGAACTAGAATAAATCTTGCTTCTATTCTTGAGTTTGATAGTGTATGACTTGCATTCTACGATGACAAGTATATATTCTTAATACGCTTGTTCATTGTTAGTTTGTTTGTATAATTGATCAATTTTATTACATCTATTAGTTCTAATCTTTATTCATCTGATTTTTCTGCATAATGCACTTCCTAGGGTGAGTGCTGTTTGAAACTCACTTCTTGTCATTCGATTGAAACTTACTTTTGTCAAGTTTGCTCACTGGTTCTTTTAATTCAACTGCTACTCTTTATTCTTTATGCTTATTTTAATTATTCTTATTAGTGTACATGCTAATCTTTATCTTATCCTTATTTTGGCATGAAAACACCACTTTGGGACGAGTTTGGCTAACTCACAAATGGGATGGCTTATCGACATTGGAGTCATTTTGGGATCGAGTTCGGGTCTCAAGTTAAAATGCATTGCTATCAAGCCTCAAATTATGAGTTGCATTCCTGGGTTCTATCTTTAACTTTGCCTTCCTTTACTTTAGGATATTTATGTAAATAAATTTGTAAAATACTTTATTTATTAATATATATTTGATTTGTCTAAACGATTGTTTTACTTTTATGTTCATTATCTTTTATTTTGAAGTCGTTATTTAATTTATTGCAAATCAGGCCATTTAAGCAAATGCATGCAAAATTTCATAAATTTTCAAAAAACCAAACTCAGTAATAGACTATATAAGAAAAGGCTTTTATCTTATTGATATGAAGTAGTTTCTTTAAAAAGTCAAAATTTATAAAGAAGTATTAGTTAACTTCTATATGTCTCTGAACAACTTTGCAAAAAGCGACTTGAAATCTAAGTTACATCTTATGGTGAGATACTCAGATTTTAAAGTTGAAATTAAGCAAGTTCCATTTATGCGCTATCACATTCGAGTTGGCAAAGAAATTAGAACGATCATATCGTTCATTTTTCAAAAGAAAATGCGCTTTTATTTTACTTTAGTTTATTTTATTTTGAAAAATGTTAAAGCTTTCAAATAAATTGTAAATCTTTTGAAAACTTGCTAAATTTAATTAGTTGAGCTAATTAATGGTTCAATTAATTATTTTTAGGAAAGCGCATAAATAGTACTTGCAAATATTTTGGAAACCTGTCGGATTAACCGTTTTTAACGGAATTTCGAAAGTGCCTTAAAAACCTTCTTTCGAAATGGAGTTTTGCACGCATTTGTTTATCTGGTTCCCTATTTTTCCTTAAATTGGGTGGCGACTCCAAAAAACTCCAAAAGAGTTAGTCCATTCAATTGATATTCCTAAATTTAGCCTTCGGGGTTGTTTTTTTTCTTGGGAGTTCAACAGCATGGTGACTCTGCCGGGGAGCAATAAAGGTTTTGACCAACTAGCATGCTTAATTTATTTTGCTTTATTATATCTATTTGTTTGTTGCCACGAAAAGCATGTCACTAGACCCTTATTTGTGCACAAACTGGCATTCCGTTCATATTTCTCCCACTCCTAGGAACCTCTTGCATTCTCACTCAAATATCAGCGAGGTTTGTGCATACCCACCCGCACTTTCTTCCACTAAAGAACCCTTTGACGAGTTGGTGTACCGGCGGATTATCGTGGGAGTAATTCGACCATGAAGCCGTCTGCCGCTCACCTGTTAGCCTCAACCGTTAACCTACTCTTAGAATGAGCTTTAGGAGCATGCATGCATTTACACCTTATTCTGGACGCGGTCTTTTGTACCGCCTCCATAGTCAGGAATCCGCCCTTACGTCAATGGATTTTTGAAACCCAACGACTATGCATATTATGTGCTATGTGATAACAAATCCTCAGTCCTAGCCATGTCTTGAGAAAAATCAGATTTAGAATTTTGTCTCCCATTTTGTCTTTTAGGTTAAAAAATGAAAGAATTTAGCAGAATCTATGTGCTCATAGCAGTTTTACAGAGGATTTGAGATCACAGTATAGAGTTTTGTGAACAAGGCAGAATTGCAGTCCGGGGAAAGTTAGGCAGATTTGGTTGGTTTATATTTTGGAGATGGTCTGGTATGGTGAGATCTAAGAAGTGATCCCCTGGTATCTTTAAAAGATCAGTGGGATCTCTCTTATGAAGACCTGTGTGTGTGCCTGGATGCGTTGACTGACCAGCTGCAACTTTATAAAAATTGAAGTATGCTTGTCGTATACTAGGAGAGTGAAGCCCCTGTGTCTTTGAATGATCAGTGGGGCCGCTCTTTGAAGACCAGTGAGGTCTTGGCTACCTAGGAAACTGAGAGGCTTGATTAAAGCCAAGGACCAGTAAGGAGCCCTATGAACATGGTCCGTGAGCCTTGCAAAACCTAGGAAGCTGAGAGGCTTGTCCAAAGCCAAGGACCAGTGAGGTTTTATTTGTAAAAGGTCAATTGGAACCTTTTATGATTTTGCAGTATGGTATTGTGAAGGCAGTCGTAAATTTCACCCCTGGATGTTGTAAAATAATTTAGAGTTAGTGTGGATGTTTGCAAAAGGTATGGAGGATTGTTTCAGTTTTAGGCATTTGGGTTTACAATTTTGTGCAGATGTTGTGGAGAGTATGAGCTGCGTTAGAATTTCGAGTTGACACCAACTTTTGGAAGATAGTTGGGATAACAAAATTGCAGTATCAAGGGGGAGAGATGATTGTCATCAATTATTGTTATTATTTATTGCTTATTCTAAATCTGAATTGCTCAGAACTGGCATGGACTATCTTTCGTTACCATTTGTTTGCGCAATTAGGCTTACTTCTAGCACAAAGAGGCACCTTACAGGGTAGGACGCGGCCGCATTTTCATTTACACTCAATTAATTGTGATTGCCACATGTCAAACTTGTTTAAAATGCAAAGCGCTACGTGATGCGCGCTAAGTGATTGTCTGCAATGTTGTTAATGACACACAAACTAACATAGTTTACCTTGTGAATTTTTCTTTTGTTTGATTACTACCCAAAAGAGAGATTTTGATTCGTGTTGACTCCCGAGTTGGTTAAGCGTCTAATCCAAAGTGAAGCAAAAAATGACTGATTTGACTAATGATCAGACTGGTATCCCTGAATCATCTAATGAGAAAAAAGTTGTTGTTCTTGATAAACAAATTGCTGGAATGGCTAAGTAGATTGAATGTATGCAAGCTGAACTAGAAAGAATGAAAGGGTCGAGCCACAGAAACGCTCCAGCCGTGCTATCAACTGTGAATTCCAATGTTGAAACTGCCAATCCAAACACGCCTTTAAATTCCAGTGTCATTCATATGCTTGCACCAGTTAACAACATCCCAAATGCATTCATTAACCAGAACAACTTGCATCTCCTATCGCAATCTTTATCTATACCCTGAAGTTACTCTTCCTCCCGGGTTTAAAGTGCCAAAATTTGATATGTATGATGGTCATAGTGACCCATTTGCTCATTTGACCAACTATCTCAACCGAACGAGGGTTGCAGGAGGTAAAGAGGAACTTCTGATGGCCTTCTTCAGTCATAGTCCGGAAGGTATTGCTGCTGAATGGTTTGCAAGACAGGATAGAAGCAAGTGGCATGAGTTTGATGACATAGCCAATGATTTCATAAAGCAGTTTGAGTACAATGTTGAGATGGTTCCCGACCTCATAACTTTGGCCAATCTGAAGACATCTTTAGGTAAACTACAGGCTCAATTGTATGAAAGATTAAAAGATGTGGTAATGCTAGAACCATTATCAGGAAATGGTACATTTGACTCTCCCCCACAATGGGTTGATGGAACCAAATATTGTGCTTACCACGCAGAATTTTTCAAGCACGACACTAACGAATGCGTTGCTCTTAAACACAAGATCCAAGATTTAATCGAAGATGGATCAATCCAGATGAGAGAACCAATGCCCGAAGATTTAGTAGCATGACTATTGTTGAAAATTTTCTCATTTGCAAGAAGGCTCACTCTTACAGTTTGGCCAAAAGTTATCAATCCAAGTACAATCAAGATAGCTTACAAGCGGCGCAAGCAAGTTTTTTTTTTCCTCATTTTATCTTGATTGTAATGCGAACTACGCGTAACCTGATTCCCAGGGCTGGGATACGTAAGCAACTTACTTAGAGCTCGGTTACACTAGCGTAGGATTCCCCTATTTCCTCTTTTATGTAATTTGAACTACTTTTGGTCTGATTCCTGGAATGGCAACAGGATAAGTAAGCAATCCACATCGGATTCAATCAGATTTTGTAATGCTTTAGGTTTGTTTATCTTTGATGATGTAATACCGAACTACACATCTGGGCAGATGTGTAGGCATTCCAATTCGGATTTGGCTTCGCACTTAGATTGCCATATTTCCCAAAATTACTGTAAGTAGAACTACGCATAGTCTGATTCCCGTGGAGGGATACGTAGGCACTCTTGACGGGTTCGACTCTATGATATTAAAATTTCCAGTCTCCCTTAAGGCAAGCAACTGGGGCAAATTTTGCAAGGCAAGTTGAAGATTTGAAAGATCATGGGGCAGATTTTGCAAAAAACCGCATTGCTTGACAAAGATAAGTTGGCAAAGTCTCAAAAGACGGATCGCAAATCTTGACAAAGGGAGAAGAAGTAAGTGGTTGAAGGATGAAGGCTCGAGTCAGCATGAATCAAACGCTTCCCCCCTCCCTGCCCAAAACTAACAATTTTTCTTTGAGAGTAGGGACATTAAGACCCGCAACGGAAGATATACATCTTAGCAAGTCAATCTCCAAGATTCTCATTGCTAAGATTGCAATGATATTTGGATAAAGCTCGTGCTTCATGACTCGACGCTTTTCCACTTTGCCGAAAGGCGGCTTTTCTATTTCCCATAACTCCTGCAAATTATTAAGAATATCTGTTTCATTTCACTTTTGCTTTATGAGAACGCTTACTAAGGTTCCATTTTTATGATTTATAGATATTGCCAATCCTGGGGGGCTCACCTTGTTTTGTAGTCAAGACCATTCCTCCATGGAAGAGTTCAGAAAGTATAACGCATTTACATGTTCATGCTTTCGAGAAGCGTCTTTATATTTCAGGCTTTCGAAAAGCGTCTTTATGTTCACAATTTCGATAAGCGTATTTATGTCACCTTGAAGGTGCTAATTATTTGAATGCCTCGAAGGCGCAATTTTGTTGCCCCGAAGGCGTATTTGTGTCACCTCGAAGGTGTTAATTATTTGAATGCTTCTAAGGCATAATTTTATTGCTCCGGAGGCGTATTTATGTCACCTCAAAGGTGTTAATTATTTGAATGCCTCTAAGGCGTAATTTTGTTGCCCCGAAGGCGTATTTGTGTCACCTCAAAGGTGTAATTATTTGATTGCCTCGAAGGCGTAATTTTGTTGCCCCGGAGGCGTATTTGTGTCAACTCGAAGGTGTTAATTAGTTGAATTCCTCTAAGGCGTAATTTTATTGCCTCAAAGGCGTATTTCTGTCACCTCGAAGGTGTTAATTATTTAAATGCCTCTAAGGCGTAATTTTTTATGGTCTCGATAGACGGTTAATATTAGCACACTTTCTTGAGAACATTTTGTAGCCTCCTGAGGTGTTTATACATTTTCTATACATATTTTAATAGCCTTATATTGCTAATAATTTGTTAAGACATGCAGGATAAGGTGAATACTTCGGACATAAGTCTACGCCCCGAAGTCATCTTGCCTCACAAAGCCGGATTTCTTCATCAATTGATTGGAGACAAGCTTAATAGTGATATTGCAACATCTTCAAGTTTTTATCATTATTTATTTATTACTCTATTTATCAAGTCTTGTTTGCAGTTACTCGCTTACCGTTTGTCAATTTTATTACAGGATTTTAGCAGCACCGCAACAGCATTTGGAGCATAACGTGGAACTCTTTCTTAGCAGTGAACTGGGGGTAATTGTTGATATGAGCCAGACTCGTCAACGAGGATCTGAAGAATCGCACTCGAACTAGCAAGTCTTACCTAATCTTTCATTTCAGATTAGGGGTCAGTCAGATTCCTTCCTATTCATGTGTCCATTTCTGTTAATCGTGCGAGTCTTCGTGTCTAAGTGTCGTCAAACTACATATGGCCTGATTCTCATTCAGCCTGAGATATGTACGCAACTCGAAAACCGGAGTTCAGCCATGTCCATAAGCCTCACACTTTGGTCCTTGGAATCGAAGTCCTTGGCTTTATCATGACAAAATTGGTTTCCCGTCAACTTCTTTACCCTGAAAACTCTTTCATCCTTTTCAGGTAAAGAGGGGCAGCTGTTGACACTCAATTTTGTCCCAAATTTTTGAATTAATGTCTAATTATTTTTAAATAAGGTTAATTTTAAAAATCAAAAGCGAATTGAGTAATTTTAAAGAAAAGAGGCCATGATTGCAATGCATAGCCTAAATCCTAGCCTACCCCGTGAAATCTCCTTTCCTCTATTAGTTTTCCATTTAAAAGATGCTAAAATAGGTTATCATCTTAAATTAGCGCCCATTTCTACAAAGCATATACATATACACACATCAGATTTGCCCATTTTCCAGAACACGTTTCAGAAATCCCAACCCGTCTTCCCCTTTCTCAATCCGCGAATGACCTAAATTCTAACCCGATTCCCCCCATATTTTGAATAAGAAATCGTCCAAAATTCCAGCTCATCTGATCGTACCAAAGCTTATCCAATTAGAGCCGTTGGAGGGGTCGTTTGGGTATTTCTCACCCCTTTGAAGAACCCTAATTTGATCTTATATATATAGTTAGCTATGCGCAGCTTTGGGAGAGCAGAAGCAGAGAGGTTTATATATACAAGTTACAGAAATGGAACGATACAAAATACATATAAAATTTTCCCTTTCTCGGTTTTTTTTGAAGTTTAAGTTCATATATACTACTGTTGTCTTTTGGTTTTGGTTTATCGCTTCTTCATTAGTCGAGTCGCCTCATCGTTTCTTCGAGTCGTCAACCTCGCTCAAGTCGTGTTCGAGTCGCATTCTTCGAACCCTCGCCCCCATTCGCTGCTCTCGAAGAGGTAAACACTTCGACTTCACTTAGTTTTGTTCTAACTGTACGAGATTAGTTTTGTGTAGTTAAAATGGAATGTTTTATTGGTATTCATGTTTCAAGATTCAACTATGATTGATTCATCTTATATGATAGTAGTTTAAAGGATATTGTACCTTGAAAGCTTCGCTTTAGTAAAGTTCAAATTGTTGACTGCTTATGAATTCGTTATGGTCATAACCTAATGTAACTCAAGCCTTTACTGACCGTTTTGTTATCTCAATGTGTTGTTTGAGATTCATCGCCAAAATGTAAGACCTTTATTATTTAGTATTGAACAGTGATCCTCGACGCTTGCTTCTGTAAAGAGAAATTGGTTTTGAGCAAAGTTTAAGTCTTTTGTCCAGATTCTTGGTGAGTTTGTATTGCAAATGTAGTTAGCACCTTGATCTGTTTAAGGACATAAGTTGGGTGAAGATTTAGCTTGAGTTTCCTTCCTTCTTGCTTGTGTCATAGTTAAGTCTTTAGAAAATTTTGATAATTGTTTACTGGCAACATCTGAGGAAAACATGTTATTTCATTAAGCTAAGCTTTGTTAAAATTCCCTAAAACATGAGCTTGGTACCTGCACCTTCCATCAATGTGTTTTCCTGTTTTCATTTCTTTAAATTCTTAGTGTGACTCTATAGCATTCAGTTTCTTGTTGTCTCTTATATGTCTGGTTCTATATCTGTTTAGGGAGTTATGATGGGGCTGATGAGTCTATAAGGTCTGCAGAGTAGTTTTGTGAGAGGTGCGTTTCTGACGAGCAGTGTGTGAAGTGGGGAGGTCTGGTTCATTGTGCAGGGAACTTGGATAGTGAAGGTCTGTGATTTTGGTGGCAGGGTGTGCAAGTAGTTTTGATGTATGTAGGCTTGGTGTGAGTTTGGTTATGGAGCACTAGAGGAGTGATTTTGGTATGATAGAAGCTTTTTCTTGCTTCTGGTTCAGTTCTGGAGGGGTATTAGGGGCCCTGAATGTTCGAGGAAATTTGTAGAGGGGTGTTTCTTGTCTTGATGTTCCTGAGTTCTTTCAGCTTTGCCCTGAAGGATTGTTTGTGCAGGTCTGAAGCCTGCAGCAATAAGCAGGTCTGGAGGACGTCCAGGTAGTCCCTGTTGGTTATTCTTGCAAGTTCAAAAGGGGGTATTAGTGTTTGCATTAGTTGGGGAGAGGGCTATAGTGTTTGCAGGTGCTAGTAGGTTGGTCTAGGGGTTTGTTTTAGGGCGTTAGGGGTCTGATTGCAATTTGTTTACCCATTCTATATTTCTTGTTTTGCTTTGATTTGTTTGAAGTATGTTCTTGTTCATGAAGTTTAGAAGTTAAGTTTCTGATTAGCTACATAAGGTTTGCATATTTTCCTTTTGGTTAAGATTCCTTAAAATGGTGTATGTTTTTCATAAATCTGTATAACTAGGATGCTATTGTGGTATCATTGCTACCTTAATAAATGTTTGAGCTAAAGTTGCAGTCTTTTCATTTATTTTGGCTCGTTTTCTTGATTCGTTGTTAGCAATTAGGAGTAATCTTGACTTAAGTTAGTCCTTTGGTCGCTTCATTTGAAGCAACATATAATGAAATGAGTATTCATTTATTAGGGAATGGTTTAGCCTTCAGTGTGCTTAAGGACTTTGTGTTAATTATAGTCATGTGAAAGAAGTAAAGTTACAATCCTGTGATGTTCAAACTTTACATTTTTTTTAAAGTGCAATTTTTAGAAATTGAGATTCATTTGCCTGAATACTACTCCACTAATACTACTCCATTTCATTATGTCTTGAAACATTTGGAATTGTATCAGCCCTTATCTAGCTACCCCGTTTAAGAGATTCAATACTTGCCTCATGAACTAGAATAAATCTTGCTTCTATTCTTGAGTTTGATAGTGTATGACTTGCATTCTATGATGACAAGTATATATTCTTACATTCATACGCTTGTTCATTGTTAGTTTGTTTGTATAATTGATACATTTTATTACATCTATTAGTTCTAATCTTTATTCATCTGATTTTTCTGCATAATGCACTGCCTAGGGTGAGTGCTGTTTGAAACTCACTTGTTGTCATTCGATTGAAACTTACTTTTGTCAAGTTTGCTCACTGGTTCTTTTAATTCAACTGCTACTCTTTATTCTTTATGCTTAGTTTAATTATTCTTATTAGTGTACATGCTAATCTTTATCTTATCCTTATTTTGGCATGAAAACACCACTTTGGGACGAGTTTGGCTAACTCACAAATGGGATGGCTTATCGACATTGGAGTCCTTTTGGGATCGAGTTCGGGTCTCAAGTTAAAATGCATTGCTATCAAGGCTCAAATTATGAGTTGCATTCCCGGGTTCTATCTTTAACTTTGCCTTCCTTTTCTTTAGGATATTTATGTAAATAAATTTGTAAAATACTTTATTTATTAATATATATTTGATTTGTCTGAACGATTGTTTTACTTTTGTTAGAAACCTAAGTTGTATATAACTAGGTTAGCGTAGTAGTCCGTTCCATATTGGGAAAGGCTTTGTATAGTAATTATAAATAGGACTTGTTTGTATATCTCTATTCTACAATCAATAATATTCTCCTGAAATTCCCACATGGTATCAGAGCAGTTGTGAGAAAATATTGCTGTGCGAAGCACCAGCAATTCCCCGGCACCGTGCAAATTTCCGGTGACCTAGGTGCCTGTCCGAGTTAGATTCGATTTCTGGTAGTATTGTGCAAAATCCAACACCACTACAAGGTCCCTCTGCAAATTCCGACCTTACCCCAGTCAGACCCACCGAAATCCGGCAAGCCACGCGCCCACACGCGCCGGAAACAGTGAGGACTCTGGCGGCGCGTCAGTCCACGCTCCGAGCGCGTGAGAGGTGTTCCGGCAGTTTTTTGACCTAACTTCTTTTTTCATTTGTGTTCGTCGGCGAATTCCGAGCATACCAGTCTACTTTTCATCAGATTTTGACAACTTCCAGTGACTGAAGTTACTGTTCCGGGACTGTTTACTGTTCCAATTTTTTTCTGCTACTTTCTGGCATATTTTGGGACTGTTCTAGCAATTACTTAATCATGTCTTTGGGATTTGATGCTTTTGGTTCCAAGAACTCCGGCGTTGGACACTTAAATCTTATGATTACTTCGGAACCCTTGCTTGGAAGTTCTAATTACTTAGCCTGGGCTTCATCGGTTGAGCTATGGTGCAAGGGTCAGGGTGTCCAAGATCACTTGACTAAGAAGGTTAGTGAGGTTGATGAGAAAGCTAAGGCAAATTGGGAGAAGACGGATGCTCAGTTGTGCAGTCTTTTGTGGCGATCCATTGATCCTAAATTAATGCCTCTGTTCCGTCCATTCCAGACATGTTATTCAGTTTGGGAAAAGGCTCGCACCCTATATACTAATGACATATCTCGTTTCTATGATATGATTTCTCGGATGACTAATTTGAAGAAACAAGAACTGGATATGTCAACTTATTTGGGACAGGTACAGGCAGTCATGGAAGAATTTGAGACGCTGATGCCAGTCACGGCTAGTGTGGAGGAGGTTTATATGGAGCAACCACCTGGGTTTGTTGCTCAGGGGGAGTCTAGTGGAATGGTATGTCGATTGCGTCAGTCACTTTATGGTTTGAAACAGTCTCCTCGCACCTGGTTTGGTAAGTTTAACACAGTTGTTCAGAAGTTTGGCATGACTCGCAGTAAAGCTGATTACTCCGTCTTCTATCGGCATTCTGCTTCAAACTTGTGTATTTATTTGGTGGTCTATGTTGATGATATTGTTATCACTGGGAATGACCATGATGGTATTATTAAATTGAAACAACATCTTTTTCGGCACTTCCAGACTAATGATCTAGGCAAATTGAAGTACTTTCTAGGCATCGAGGTTGCTCAATCTAAGTCGGGCATTGTTATCTCCCAGCGGAAATATGCCCTAGACGTTCTTGAGGAGACAGGAATGAAAGGCTGCAGACCAGTTGATACTCATATGGATCCGAATGTTAAGCTTATGCCAGGATAGGGGAGCCTCTTAGTGATCCTGCAAGGTACAGACGGTTGGTTGGTAAGTTGAATTATCTCACTGTGACTCGGCCTGATATTTCTTTTCCTGTGAGTGTTGTAAGTCAATTTATGAACTCTCCGTGTGAGAGTCACTGGGATGCAGTTATTCGCATTCTTCGATATATAAAGTCATCCCCAGGCAAAGGATTGCTCTTCGAGAATAGAGGCCATGAACGAATTGTTGGGTATACAAATGCTGATTGGGCATGATGTCCATATGATAGGCGTTCTACATCTGGTTATTGTGTTCTAGTAGGGGGTAATCTGGTGTCCTGGAAAAGCAAGAAGCAAAATGTGGTCGCCCGATCTAGTGCAGAGGCAGAATATTGAGCCATGGCTGTAGCTACTTGCGAATTGATTTGGATCAAACAGTTATTGAGAGAATTGAGGTTTGGAGTTATCAGTCTTATGGAACTTGTGTGTGATAATCAAGCTGCTCTTCATATTGCGTCAAATCCAGTGTTTCATGAAAGGACCAAGCACATTGAGATTGACTGTCACTTTGTCAGAGGGAAGATACTATCAGGAGACATTGTTACAAGATTTGTGAATTCAAGTGATCAGCTAGCAGATGTTTTTACTAAGTCACTTACTGGTCCGCGTATTAGTTATATTTATAGCAAGCTCGGTTCATATGACTTGTATGCACCGGCTTGAGGGGGAGTGTTAGAAACCTAAGTTGTATATAACTAGGTTAGCGTAGTAGTCCGTTCCATATTGGGAATGGCTTTGTATAGTAATTATAAATAGGACTTGTTTGTATATCTCTATTCTACAATCAATAATATTCTCCTGAAATTCTCACAACTTTTATGTTCATTATCTTTTATTTTGAAGTCGTTATTTAATTTATTGCCAATCAGACCATTTAAGCAAATGCATGCAAAATTTCATAAATTTTCAAAAAATCAAGCTCAATAATAGACTATATAAGAAAAAGCTTTTATCTTATTGATACGAAGTAGTTTCTTTGAAAAGTCAAAATTTATAAAGAAGTATTAGTTAACTTCTAAATGTCTCGGAACAACTTTGCAAAAAGCGACTTGAAATCTAAGTTACATCTTATGGTGAGATACTCGGATTTTTAAGTTGAAATAAGCAAGTGCCATTTATGCGCTATCACATTCAAGTTGGCAAAGAAATTAGAACAATCAAATCGTTCATTTTTCAAAAGAAAATACGCTTTTATTTACTTTAGTTTATTTATTTTGAAAAATGTTAAAGCTTTCAAATAAATTGTAAATCTTTTGAAAGCTTGCTGAAAATGTTTTGTAAACCTGTCAGATTAACCGTTTTTAACAGAATTTCGAAAGTGCCTTAAAAACCTTCTTTCGAAATTAACAAAAGCTCTGAAAAGACTGCCTTTTTCCAAAAATGGAGTTTGCACGCATTTATTTATCTGGTTCCCCATTTTTCCTTAAATTGGGTGGCGACTTCAAAAAACTCTTAAAGAGTTAGTCCATTCGGTGTTAATTTTTTTTTTGGGAGTTCAACAATTTACTCATCGATCTCTAAAGAATTTCTAGAACTTCCTTAAAAAAGACGAACATTTTTTCGTTTTTACATGGCTCAAGAACCAAATTTCCTCCCTGCACATTTCATAGCCCAAGATTATCTCCCTTCCTTCCTTAGTATTCGAAGGTGATGGCCGCATGCAGGGCCAGACTCCTAAATAAGAAGGCGACAATAGCAACCTTTTCGTAGAATATTACCTTTCTGCAGTTATGAGGGATGATCTGATGCGTATCAGGAATGAGTGTAAGTGGCTAAAGGTTGTTGATATCATCGTTCCTGATGCCGAGGAAAGAATTCTTTCCCACCGTGCTGGTTATTCTATGGTCCGTACATACCCTTTCACTCTACACCTTAACAAGCGTGTTCATGCGATTGTTGAGGACACATGACACCGGTACAATATCTGTTTAGGACAAATTAGCCCTTCTTCTTGGCATTTAGTGGCTTTGCTGGATCATCCGGCTAATTATGCTCAAGTTGTATCTCCTTCGGACATCATCTGGCTTTCTACTCTCCTCATTTTCAGAAGGCTGGCATGATGATGTTTATAAAATGAGGGAAGATGGGTGTGGTTCCCAATAGTGAAGATCCCAATGACCACAGCTGGGTCTGCAGATACGTTGTTGTTCAAGCGCCTGACATTGCTTCCTCTCTTGCCTTCCTATAGCTCTTCAACAGAAAGTGTGAGTTCTTATTGAACCCTTCCGTATGCCTTGATGCTATCTACTTCTTGGAACTGATTTCTGTTTTACTTAGTGAATCCTATGACTACTATTTTATTGAGCCATGATTAGTTGACGACGTGGATCACTGTGATCTTTGAAAGAAACCACCATGGTAATATAGTGCTATCAAATTTTTCCTTTCACCTTGAATCTTCCAATGTCTTCACCAGCTCCCTTTTTTGCCTCTAGATTTTACCATCGTGAAATGCCCTCGTTGAAAGAGATCAAGATTGCTGCTCCCTACATTGCTCCTCTGCCCGACGTACAGGCTTCTGGTGGGAGAATCTTGGAGAGAGAGAGCAGTTCCCGCTCTTCAAAGAGGAAAAGATCTTCCAGGTCTACTAGCGTTGTGGCTGCCAGTGAAACTCTGGTGATTGCTGACGGAGAGGGTGAAGTGGCCCAAGTGCCCGTGCATGAAGCTGTTGAGACTACTCCGGTTGCTGTTACTGAATCTGGTCCGTCTACACGAAAGCATAGGCACTTGAAAGAAGAGACCCCCATAGCTGAAGGGGAGGGCAGCGTGAAAGATGAAGTAGTAGCATCATCTACCTCTTTTGAGCCTTAATTGCCAGGTTAGAACTCTGTTTCTTGTCGTACTGATGTACTTTTCCATGTACTTCATAAGTTGACATTTCTCGTTTATATTTAGAAACCATTGTGTTGACTCTTGCTCTTGAGACCACCGACTCTTTCCAATGCCGTCCTGGCAAAGAGGTTGCCGTGGATGCTGTGGCTGAAACCATGAGTGGAGCTCGTGAGGTTTTTATCCCTATTGATGCGGGAGTTAACCTATTCCGGACTCTAAAGGTTGTGACAGATCATATCGCCGAGTTCATCGGTCCCGCTGAATAGGGTAACCTCTCTGGTTATAATTCTCATGAGCTGTTTGAGGTTGCCGTGGGATGCTCTCTTCGGGTACGTCTTTCCTTCCTCGTTTCATGAATTACAACTTTGTCTTCCCTTGCTGAATGCTCATTGTGTCAATCGTCCAGGGTTTGACGGTATATCATGAGATACTCCACCGAGGAGGCCTAGAAGGAAGTGTTTCTGAGGAGATCGAGGCCTTACGTGGGCAAGTCGCTAGCTTACAACAGTTCATAAAGAAAGTTGAAGAGCTGAAAGGAGAACTCTAGACTACTCGTGAAGCCTATTGGATGGAGGCCTTGAAGAGAAGGTACCTGGACAAAGCACTGGACAATGAGGTTCGCAAGTGTAAGAAGACTGTGGAGACTCTCAAATCTTCCCTCATGGATGCCCAAGTCTTCGAGCTAGTACACTGAAAAAATGTGAACCACCTTGAAGCGATTGTGGAGGACCTGCAACGAAAGCTGTCTGGTATAGAAGAGAGAATGAGTTCTGCAGAGAAGAGTGGCTCAGATGCCCAAGGACTCTCCGTCTTCCTTTAGAATGAAAATGATAGGTTTAAGAATAGAGTGGAATCTCTCGAGCGAATTCGCTACAAACTATGTAATGACGCTCATCTTAAGGACCATCGAATGAATGCTCTAAATGCTCGTCGCATTGCTGAGTTGGATCGTGCTAACATCACAGCTGTTCTTGCCACTTTACTCCGAGTTCGTGACGACCCTTACTTGGACCTGACTGCCGAGATTGCCTCGTACACCGAGCTTGCAGCTCAAGCAGATGCTCAGCTTGGGTCCGACCTTGAAGAAGGTTCTGAGGCCAGTGGAGAAAGAGGAGATGAAACACTGGATGGGTGACCTGCATCTGGTGAAGCAAGACCTTCGCGGAGTGTTGCCGCCGAAGGAAGTCCCCCAAGAGAGGAATAGAAATTCCCCCTGATGCATATAATTTTTTTTCCCTACATCTTTGTTTTGAGCAATTGCCTATGTTTTTCAGGTGTAATGGTATAATTTTGGGCCCGTTTTGTAGCTTTGTGGGCATGTGCACCTAAAGATTAGATGGCTTTCGGTCGTCCTGAATGTTCTGATGTTTAGAACACTTATCAGTGAGCCTGTTCGACAATTACGTCCGTTGCGCGCTAATGGATGAAGGCTTAGGTTGCATCTGTAATAGATGGATGTTTGCACCCACAATAGGATGACTTTAGCCCGTTTGGTAATGAGCACTTTTGTGTCCGACTTCGAACGTATCTGCTTAGTTACTCGAGTATTTAAGACTTTTTGGCACTATGCAGACATGCCTCCCCGTAAGCATGTAGGTGCAGTTGTTGAATAGCGAGTTCAACTTACTAATAATGCTTGGTGGCTGAGCTAGATGTGATCTTGCTCTAAGCGAGTAGTATACACTACTTTTATTACGAAAAGTCGGTGTATTACTTCAATTTGTAATTAGCCTGGGCTATGAATATTTCAATCGTAGATGGATCTTAATTTGTAGAAAAACTGACTATGTGAATAGTAGTTTATTAATTAGGGCACGAAGCATGGAATATTATGGGTGAAAACCCGTAACATGACATAAGAGCATGAAAATGCTATAATTTAAGAACAAAACTAAGGAACTAAATAAAGGAAATTCTGAAAAGAAAAGTACTTCCAAATATCCCTACTCCTTCTCCCAACCCGAAAAATATCAATCAACCATACCATCGGAATCGTAGTCTAGGTTGATTGAGATTTTGGGGTCTTCGGTGACTTTAAAAATGTTTATTTCAGGTCCCTCTTCGGGGACAACTGCTCCAAGATGGCCGATGTGTAGCACTCTCTTGCCGCCTCCTGGTCCCCGTTGACTTCTTTTATCCCCTACTAGGTAGGGTATTTAAGCTTTTGATGCCAAGTAAATGGTACTGCTTTGACTTGATGGATCCGTGGCCGTCCTACGATCACATTGTAAGGGCACCTCCCTTGAATACCTGAAAAGATGAAATATAACCTGCTCCTGTGATGTGAACAACAAGATTAGTTTCTCCAACAGCCTTTTCACAACTGTTGAAGCTAGCCAGTATATAGACACTTGGAGCCATCTTGTCTTCGACTCCCATTACCGTCAATGTGTCCCACCTGATGAGGTTGATGGCACTACCGGCATCGACCAAGACATGTTTGATGTCCATATCTTCTATCCTGAGTGTTATGACCAAAGCATCATGGTGAGGAGTATTGCAACTGGTGTTATCCTCGTCACTAAATAGGATCATCTCGTCCCGGGTGTGGCCCTCGTCGGGTGCTACCCCAATGTGTTTTGACTTTTTGAGCAATGTCGGACCGTCGATTATGATATTGATGGACCTCTTTGGATCTGGTAGCTCTGGTAGTCCATCTTGATTTTCGTTTTTGGCGTAAGTTTGCTTTCCCCTGTCGGTGAACAAATCCTTGAGATAACCCTTATTCAGCAAACCCATGACTTCCAGGATCAATGCTCTGCATCCTGCCGTCTCGTGTCCATGATTCCTATGGAAATCACAATAGAGATTCTTATTTCTTCTGCCTGGCTCAACCCTCAAATTGCTAGGCCAACGTACTTGGGCGTCCTTCATGTGATCCCTTACGAACTCTATCTCGTTGACGCGCAATCCCCAACTTTTCAAACCTATTAGGCACCCAATCCACGTTGAGTGACCCCTTGGTTGATGGTGTCGAGGACTTACCGCTGTCTTCTCGCTTTGAGAAATCATCTCTGTAATCTCTCTTGCTTCGCTTCCCTTTGTCTGTGGCCTGAGATTCCTCCATGTATCCCAATTTTCGTCCTTGGCGGATGGTGTCTTTGACTATAGGGCGAACTTCCTCGGGGGTGGCTGATTCTCCTGGCTCCAGGTGAAGCTTCTCGGTATATTTCTGATGTAAGGCATTCCATTTTGTCACAAGATGTTGTTTCAAACTCCACTGCAATTCCCTGTTGGCTAACGACCCCTTCGAGTTCAGACTTTTTCCAAAGGCTACCATAGTAATATTATCGGGGACAAGAGGAAGCTCCATGCGTTCCCGCTAAAACCTGTCAAGGTATTCCTTCAGCAATTCTTTGTCACGCTGACGGATCTCGAAGATGTCTTCCATGCGCTTCTCCCTCTTGAGGGCACCTGAATGCGCTTTCTTGAATAGGTCCTGCATCTGAGTGAATGATTCGATGGAACCCATTGGGAGCTGGGTTGCAAGCAAGGGCGCCTTTGGCCAGAGTTGAGCCTAACCTCTTCACTAGAGCAGACGAAATCTCTTCCTTGATGATGTTGTTTCTCTTTACAACCATGTAATACGCAGCAATATGCTCATCCAGATCAGTAGTTCCATCATACTTCAAGTTATCCGGTAGATGGAAGTGCTTTGGTATGCGGACAGGTGCAACTCTTTCTTTGTAAGTGTGCTTGTAAAACTTTTTCTCATCTACCGTGCTAACTTGGGGTGGAACACTCGGCACATTACCAATCCGGTCTTGGATGGACTTCATCTCCTTTATGAGGTCCTGGATGATAGGCGCTCCCTTAAGGTCTTGATTGTTGATTCTTTATGATCCTCCTGGAGCCTCATCCATGTTGAGCCTGCGGCTAGGAACAGATGCTGGCGAATTGTTCGTGGGCACTGGTCCTTGCGGGGATGCTGGCCTCTGAGACGATCCGGAAAACATCGCTCCTAACTTCAGTGATATCTCTTCGACCATATTGCTCGAATTTCACTGCTATTGTTCTGAAATAGTTTTGAGAAGATTAACAAGGAAGCTTTTGAATTCAGGATTACCTTCATGTGATCGATTGTCTTCTCCGTTGCTGGCAATATAATTTGGCTCCTATGAAGGATCTTTTAGTTGTTCAACGGGATCCTTAGGCTGGGAAGGATCTTTCAGTTGTTCAACAGGATCCTTAGACTGGGATCCTTCACGGATTCATCTACTTCATCTGTAGTGTTCTTCGGAACGTTGCTACTATCATAAGACATGATTGGGCATTTTCCTTCGTAGAATACCTACAATTGCCTGGGCCTATCGGTGGGCGCCAAACTGTTTATACCTAAAATCGGTCACCTAAGTTAAACAATTACTTAAGAATGAGGTCATAAGCAATACAGTAAATACAACAGAAAAGTAAGTAAATGAAAGAGAGAGAGAGAGATAATGAGAAAGAAAAGTATTCTTATTCCTTGAGAGTAGCTACATTTTGTGGTGAATCTCTCTGTTGTACAATACAATATAAGGAAGGGTATTTATAGTAGTGGATACCTAGTCCCAATTAGGGTAAAATAGAAAGACTAATAAGGTTATGGGCCTATAACTCAAGGCGGTGGTATATACGGAATCCTAACTAGGAGACTATAACCCTAATAAGGCAGGATGTATACCTTTTGTCCTACGCCCGTACCGCATGAATGGTCGTAACTCGTAGAATAAACGTGTATCCTTTATGTCCGGTGACTTGTAAGATAAGCATAGTCTCGCCAGTTGGACTCATATCCCCGTAATAGTAGGTAGTGTATTTTGCCCACACATGATCCTAATGACATTCTCTAGAATGTCTTCTTTATCACTGATTACGGTGCACTCGTTTTCTAATGCAGCGATTGCTGTGATATTCCTCTTGTCATGTGAAGCTCCTCAGTAGAAGAATGCCTTGCAAGTAGGACTCTGTATCTACTCGTCTTTTGGCTCTATGGGAAAAATAGTCCAGAGATAGCACCACCCGACACGGCGGAGTCCTTGCTATGGTCTTCTCTCCTTCTCTTGGTGATTGATATGTAACAAATTTCTCGAGAACTTTTGTATCCAAGGCGGTCGCGTACCTCTACCCTTGTTTGCAGTTTGGAGGTTGCATCAGCTTCCAATCATAAGGAGAAGAGGGGGAACATGGTTCTCTCGCAGCCACTGGTGGTTCCATGTTAGTGTCTCTCTATGCAGTGCCAACGGAAACTTCTGGCTTACGCGCTGCTTCTTCTGCTATTCTACTGAGAGCTTCCTCAGTTGGACTAGTTTTCCAATGCCCAGGGGATAACATGATGATGATGATGTTGCTACTTGGGGTTGGTAATTCCGCCCTTCACGTGCCGAGAGAGATCTTGATGCAAGAGTTACAATCCAGATGAAGGATCTCGGTCGTGCTAAATTTGAAGGAACTTGAAATTTTATCCGGTTAGCTTCCTGATAATACTTGTAATGAATAGTATTGTACTCGAAAGAACTTGATTGTATATTGTAAGCCTATGGGCCTTTGTGATAGATGACTTAAATTAGGGAAAGGCCTCAGCCCGCAAGGGGACATCTTTAGCCCGTTGTATGTAATGAGCATTTTGTGTTCAAGATAGAACGCCCGTGCTTGTCTACTTGAGTCCTTAAGTATTAAATGACATGATGCGGGCGGGTATCCCCAGCGATATATTGGTTCAAGTGTTAACTTGACGATTTCAACTTCCGATAATGCTTGGTGGCTCAACTAGAAATGATCTAGCTTCAAGCGAGTAGTTTACTCTACTTTTATAATGAAAAGTGACTGTATTACTTCAACTTCAATATGATCGAGGCTATGAATAGATGGATTGTAGATAGATCTGATTATAAAACTGAGTAAGTAGAATAGTAGTAATATTTATAAAGAGGGGGCAGAGCCAATGAAAGTTTAGTAAAATTTAATAAACAACAATAGGGTCGAGTGCCTATTAAATTAACAATAAAGAAAATAACAAGAAAGGAGAAAATACATGTCTTGAGTATAACGATCTAGCTGACCTTTCAAGAATATCACTTCCTAACCCAAGAGATGTTCCAGTTATTTGGAATGGATGTTCCTTCCATGTCTTCATGGACGTACACACCTTTTCCAGATATGCTTCGGATCTTGTATGGTCCTTCCCAATTTGGAGCTAGCTTGGTTGCGTTGGCCACTTTGGTGTTCTGAGATACTTTGTGGAGAACTAGGTCCCATATGTTGAAAGGAACACAAGTTGGTCTGTGCATTGTAGTACTGCTCCACCCGTTGCTTATGGGCTGCTAGGCACACAACTGCTATCTCTCGTTGCTTATCTAGGAAGTCAAGTGAAGCTGCTAGAGCCTCATTGTTTGACCTTTCTTCAGCAAATAACCGTCGCATGCTGGATTCTCCTATCTTTACGGGGATTATGGCGTTCGTTCCATATGTTAGTGAGAATGGAGTTTCCCCCATGCTGGATTTTGTCGTGGAACGATAGGCCCATAGAATTCCTAGTAGCTCCTCTAGCCACTTGCCTTTGGCTTCTTTGAGTCATTTCTTCAGACTCTCCACAATAGTCTTATTAGAGGACTCGGCTTGACCATTGGTTGTAGGCTGATAAGGGGTTGATGTTATCATTTTTATCACCCATTCTTTTATGAATGCTGTAATTTTGGCCCCTACGAACTGATGCTCGTTATCAGAGGTGATCTCCGCAGGGATGCCAAACCAGCACATGATGTTCTTCCAAATAAAATGTACCACCTCGTATTCTCGGATTCGAGAGTAGGCTGCTGTTTCAACCCACTTAGTGAAATAGTCTGTCATGACGAGCAGATTTTTGACACCCTCGGGCGCTTTGGGCATGAGTCCCACAATATCGATCCCCTATTTCATGAAAGGTCATGGCACAATTACTGACTGTAAAGGTTCTGCTGGCTAATAAAGTGCATGGGAGAATCTTTGATAGGTGTCGCATGCTCTGACGAATTTGCTCGCATTCTTTTCCATTCAGGGCCAGAAATAGCCCGCTCTAATTATTTAAGAGCCAGGAACCTTCCTCCAGAATAGTTTCCGCATTGTCCTTCATGGATCTCGTTTAGTACGTAGTCAGCTTGTGACAACACTAAGCATTTAGGCAAGGGGCCACTGAACATCTGATGGTACAATTCTCCGTTTATTAAGCAGTACCACACTACTTGTACTCTCAACCTCTTGCTCTCCTATCTGTCTTTGGGGAGTGTCCCTTGTCAAGATATTCGATTATCGAGTGCTGCCAATCCCAGACGAGTTCTGTAACATTAACTCTGTGGCGCTTAACATCCAAACAAGTTCGATCACGACTCTCGGGCTGTATGCATTCATATTTGCAACGGCCGCTAGGCTGGCTAGGGCATCAGCCTATGTGTTTTCTTCTCTAAGTACTTGGTCGATCTTCCACTTTTGAAATTTTTTTAAACGGGCCTCTACCTTTGGAAGGTACTCTTGCATACTAGCATATTTGGCTGCGAAAGCTCCATTTTTCTAATTGACCACTAACTGGAGGTCGCCATAAAGACTGATCTCCCTAGCCCTCAATATGCAAGCTAATTCAAGTGCTTAAATTATAGCTTCATATTTTTCTTTGTTGTTCGTGATCAGCCTTCCGAAAGGTATTCTCAGTCGGAGACTTGATCACGAACCGAGCCTAGCTCCCTTAATGTTTGATGCTCCATCTGTATGGATCACCCATTATCCTAGGTGACGCCTTCCATCATTCTGTACTCGACCTCGGCCTTCGACATCATGCCGGCACTGAAGTCAGCGACAAAGTTTGCAATGACTTGTGATTTGATGGTCGTGCGTGGCTGATAAATGATATCGTAATCCCTTAACTCCATAGCCCATTTTCCTAGCCACCTCGAGAGTTTGGGTTTGTGCAAGATGATCCGTAGCGGGAAGGAAGAGACCACGATGATCATATGACTCTAGAAGTACGGCCGTAGCTTCCTGACTACCATCACTAGAGCAAGCGCGATCTTTTTTAGATATTGATAGTGCGTTCTGCGTCCAAGAGAGATTTGCTGATGTAGTATATGAGAGATTGCAAGGAGTCCACTAACGGCTATTATAGATATTTCCAGATATAATAGCAATGATTCTCCCTCGTGTGGCTTAATTAGCAACGGGGGATTGGAGAGGTACTTCTCCAGGTCTCGGAGCGCTTGACTGCACTGTTCTATCTTTTACTTTGCTTTTCACCACCTCCAGTATGGCTTCGATTGCTTCGATCTTGGCGGAGTTGGTCTCTATACCTCTTTGAGACAAAGAACCCAAGAAACATTCCTGATGATACGGCGAAGGTGCACTTTTCGAGATTGAGTTTCATACCTATCTGTCTAAGATGTCGAATGCTATTTCCAAGTGCTTGATGTGATCCTTGGCGAATTCTTATTTTACCAACATGTCGTCGATGTAAACCTCCATGTTTTGCTGATATGATCCTTGAACATCAGGTTTACCAATCTCTAGTAAGTTGCTCCAGTATTTTTCAAACCAAAAGGCATGAATCGGTAGCAGTAGGTGCCCCTATCCGTGATGAAAGAGGTTTTCTCTTGATTATCCATGTTCATAAGGCTTTGATTGTACCCTGAAAAGGCATCTAAGAAGTCAAGGGCTTTGTGACCTGCCATCGAATCAATGAGCTAATCGATGTTGGGCAGCAAGAAGGAGTCTTTTGGACACGCCTTATTTAGAACGGTGAAATAAATACACATCCTCTACTTGTCGTTCTTCTTCGGGACAACCACAATGTTTGAAAACCACTCGAAGTACTTAAACCTCACGAATGGACTCGTTGTTCATCAACTTCTCTACCTCTTCATGAACTGCTTGACCCCTTTCTCGATTGATCGGCCGCTTCTTCTATTTTACTGGCTTGAAGCTGGGGTTGACGCTCAAATTGTGCATTATGATATCAGTTGAAATCATGGGCATGTCGATATGTGTCCAGGCAAAAGTACCAGACCAAGCACGTAGGAAGTTGGCGAACTCTTATTTGGCTTCGGCCGAGAGTTTGGCCCCCACGTAAAATATCTTATCCGAGGACCTCTCATCAAAGACCAGTGGATCAAGGTTGTCTACAGTAGCCTTGATAGTTCGTTCCTCATCGTCTGAGTCTTGGGCATGATGGATGGCTCTCGCGGTCTGGTTCCCTCACATCTTCATATTTGAATGGTATGTTGGTGACCAGGCATGGCTCGAGCAATTTTTCCAATAATTTCCGCTGGTTCTTGACCTCTTTCTTTACTGCAAAATGTGACGACAGCCACATAGCAGCTCCTGAACAACTTCTGCTCTCCTCAAATCTCATTCACTCCCAATGGGGTAGGGTATTTAAGGACTTGATGAAGTGTTGACGGTATTGCGCGTACTTCGTGAATCCAAGATCTTCCCAGGATAATGTTATACGAGAGATCGCATGTCATTACCTGGAAAAATGTTAATTTCGTTACCCTGGGTTCAGAATCGGCAGGATCGCTTCCCCTACAGACCTCTTGCTGGAGTTATTGAAGATGGTTATTGTGTATAGGCTGGGGATTATCTAATCATGCACCTCCATCTGGGGAATGGCTTCCCAGTGGATAATTTTCACATAGCTACCCGTATATACCAGCACACAGTTGACCTGGGCATCACATACCCTAAGGGTAACGATTAGGGCATCGTGGTGCGGGCAGAAAACCTCTCACCTATCATTATTGCTGAACTTGATTGGGTTAATGTGAGGGTTCTTTGTCACCTCCTGGTGGGCTTCACAAACCATGATAGCTCTGGCTTTGTCGGCATCAACTCTGGGTCCCCTTAAAGATCGTGTTTACAGACTGTGGGATTCTGTGGTCTGTGGCCATGACTTTGAGGGGGTCACTATAGGGCGCGGATTCTCGGTGAGATGTTGGCCTCAATAGCGAGTCAAAAGACATCGTTTCCTAACATCTGATCATAGTTTCAGCCATGTTGGCAAAGTTATGAGCCGTTTGTTCGTCACGAGAGGTTTTCTTTATTCGGCTGACGACATCGTTAGGATTCATGCAAATGTCGCCAACCGCAATGACGGTTTACTTCAGGACATCATCGTTACTGCTTGACATGGTTGTGCTTTTCCTTCGCAAAAAGCTACAATTACCTGGGCCCCATGGTGGGTGTCAAACTGTTTATGCCTAAAATTTGCCTCCTAGGTTAAACAATTAAATTTATAGTAGGGACACAAGCAATACGGTAAAATAGAGGAAAAGTAAATAATCTTAAGGAATACATAATTGAGTAGAAAATTAAGTAATTATATTATTTGAGAATAGTCAAATTCTTTGTGACTCGCTTGTTTGTACAATTCAATGTAAGGAGGGGTATTTATAGCTGTGATTCACTCGGTTTTAATTATGGTAAAATAAAAAGACTGATAAGGCCATGAGCTTGTTTACTCAAGGCAGTGGTATATACTAACCCTAACTAGGAGATTGTAAACCCTTAGACGACAAATGTATGCCTCACGTCTCAGGGCCCGTGCTTGTTGTGAGACCGTAGCTTAGGAGCGGACGTGTATCCTCTGCGCCCTGTGACTTATAGATTAAGTCTAGTGTTTGCTAGCTGGACTCGTATCCCTGAAATTATAAGTGACGTATTTTTACCCACACATTAATTCCTAATGAAAAGGAAAGAGACCAAAAAGAGCAATATTACCTAAGAAAGTGATGAAGTAATTCCTAATGAAAAGGAAAGAGACCAAAAAGAGAAATATTACCTAAGAAAGTGATGAAGTTTCAATAAGCTGCAGAAATATTGTATGGGCGACCACCCTTTCCTTGTATGAGAAATCATGCTGAGTGTCCCAAGGGATGACTCAAAAGGCCCCAGCCCATGAGGAATAGAGATAGTCAGGAGAAATGGTAAAAGGGTGACCACCCATTCAAAGGGCGGGTGCCCATTGCACCTGTATATGAATCTTTGAAGAGAAAAAGGATGGACTTAAAAGCTGCTAAGGACTCAGCCCATTCAAGAAGAGGAAGAAAAAGCGGTCGCCAATTGTGAAATGGCAGCCGCCCTCTCATACTTTTCTAGAAAGGGCGGCATCCCTTTTCCAAAGGTTCTTAGTCCTTTTCCCCTCTCCAGCTCCAGAATTCAGGCCTTTCCAAAAGGGACCCTATCTAACCTGCAAAGGGAAAATTTGTAATTAAAATTAGCAAAGACTATACATAGTTAGAGATAAAATTTCCATTGCATTCACTTTACTTTTACTTGGAAAGCAAGATAAGGAGAAAACATCACCTCTTGGTCAAGCTTTATATTATTGTGGAGTATTTCATCGTACTTTGTAAGAATCATTATGATTGTTCCATTTTAATGCAATATCCATCATATATAAGTTTTGATTCAATACATAGCATGAGTAGTTAAATCATTTACTAGGGTCCTAATCAAACTCTAATCCAATAATTGAATGGGTATAGTATAAAAAGCTTTTTAACACTTAGGAATATCTCATTTCACTACTTTTGAATCCATTAGTACAACTTGAGGTGTACAACTCAAGTTGAGCCTTAGGGGTCGTTTGGTTGGTGGGATTGGATTAACAAGTCCGGGATTAAATTTGGGATTACAGTTATCCCACGTTTGGTTAGTGGGATTAAGTAATCCGGGATAGATTTTATACCACAAATGTGGTACTATCTTATCCCATAGAAGGTGTGGGATTATTAATCCCGAGATTATAATCCCGGGATAAACTTAATCCCAAATTTATGGGATATCCCTCATTTTTAGTCCCGCCAACCAAACGACCCCTTATAGTACTAGATTTACACCGAAAGGGTAATTCTTGAAATGGGAAGTGTAGTGATGGGGTACTGGGGATAAGTGTGTTGTATTTACCCCGGGTTAACGGGTTGAATATCAAAAGAGGGATACCCTACTTTGGACTAGTTGTTAGCATTTAAAGCAACAACTCTTAGTATCGAAAGGGTAAGAGTTGTTAGGCTCGATTCATCACCAAAAGGGGTGAATGAAGTATATGTGAGCAAGGTCCATTAGGTGACCTAAAGTGTGATAAAGCTTAGAGCTACACTCATGACACGACCCTGATTTCTAGATAGGCCGTGCGGACACCCGACATCCACCCTATATCCGTCGGGCGAACCCTTACCAACTTACATGGGAAAATAAATATAAATCAACTCATAAATAAGAGCATGACTTAGAAAAAATTACAAGCATACTGAAACATCTAAGTTGTACTAAAGAAATTACAGCTAACTACCAACATACTAGGTTTAGGGCTATCCAGACTAGACATCTAAGAGTTTTATCTAAGGAACTAGGAAGAGAATGACAAGTATATGAGAAGACTAGTGCACTTTTATATGCATGGAGCCATTTCGACACATGGGTTCTCTTTGGACACTTGGCTTCTTGTATGGAATAATACTTAACTAGCATGCATAGGATGTTGCCATTATACTAATATTTTTATATTAGATATATTTAAATAGAGGTTGTAACAACTCATTTGCTTAAAGGACTACGGGGAGATTAGTATCCTAGTCTTTCTATTAATTGTTTACACTAGTCTTTTATTGCTTTCAAATTAGTCATAGCTATTTACAAATTCAAATCTTTGGATTACAATACGTATTGCATAAAATATACATATTGCATAAAATATACAATAGATGCATATTATATATTATCTTTATATGCACTACGTATATAATATGTTGAAATCAGCGCAAGTTAAATGATATACATAATAAATATTACATACATATAAATAAAATATGAGTTGATGACGAAGAATTCAATTCTTCTAAGTTATCATGAGGTATCTATTAGGTAAAATAGAGTTTACTTTCCGTAGGACGCCCCTTTTTTAGGACAACGTATATAACAGATATGAATAATGTGATTTTTGCTAATTTAAGAAAAATGATAAGCTTAAAAAATTCTCAATGAATAACGGTTGAAATTATATAACGACAACAACAACAAACCCAGTGTAATCCCACAAGTGGGGTCTGGGGAGGGTGAGATGTACGCAGACCTTGTGGAGAGGCTGTTTCCGGAAGACCTTCAGCTAGAGAGGAATAACAATAAGAATAGCAAATAATAAGAGACAACATGATGTAACATAATAGCAGATAACAATACAAAAACTAAATATAACCTAACTATTGAAATTATACGGCTAGTATATGTTTAAAATTTATTATGGATATTTTATTGTTTTGGGTCTCTAGTTTAAAGCTAGATATGGTTTTTTCCCTAGTTTAAATGCTTGTTGGTCTTAATTTTAAATAAATAATCTTAATCTGGATTTGACATTTGTTGAATTTAAAATTGGGCTCTTTACATAAAAATACCACCCTAATTACAAAAAGGGTAAAAAATACGGACATTACAAAATATACCAATATATTTTTAGATACTATATACAAATACCAACAAAGCTAACAAATTAGGGTTTTCTCCTCCTTCTTCCTGCTACGCCTTTCCACTGTTGCCACACTAGTCGCTTCAAGCCAATCACCGGCGCACGCCACTGTCATACCCGATTTAGACTCAACTCAGAGCGAATCGGGTTTCAGATTTGACTGGGTAACTCGTTTGAGTTCAACAATTGGAGTCACCACCTAATATTTTCTAATGTGTATTAGGTCACCTAAGTGTCTAAGATCACGTTTATTATTAAATTGGTCCAGTTTCAGAGATTCAACGGGTAAGAAGTCCAAATAACTCAGGGAATAAGATGTTAGGCACTTCCCCAAGTCCCGCAAAAAGTGGTTCCCGCCCGAGTCTATATTTTGGGATGTCTTTGCAAAGTTTTGAACATTATCATATGCATTACTAACTTAAAGGATCAATTTCGTAATCAATTTATAAAACCAAGTCTATCTATGCAAGTTTAAATAGCATATACATAAGTGGGCTTCATGTTTTACACATACGGCCTATATTTCACGCCTAATCGCATTTTAAGGCCACTAATATAAATACCTAATCGCAAATTGGGTTAAATCTGCAAAGCACATCACAATTTAGCTTATTTGTGCAGTTTCAGCATCCAAATTAGATTTGCACAAATGGATAGTTTTAGAAATATAGGCAGTTCTCGTAAATAGTTTCAAATTTTGTCAAAAACCAAATGGGTGTTATTTTGTTAAAAAATATTAGCCATTTAGGGTCGGTATGACTCATCATTAATTGTCAAGCCCTAACCTTAATGGCTATTTTGGTTTAGGGGTCAGTTTTAAAAAATATAAGTAGATAGGCTGTTTTTTTAAAACTGTTGTAAGAAACACAGAAAGATGCACACAAAGGAGCTGTCGCACTTAATATACATATATAGACGTGCAAAAAGATGATAACATGTATTTAGGCTTTAGAAAATACTTGTATACTCGTATAATCGATCCCAATCACTTATACACCCCTATACTCTATTAGATTAGTGAATAGAAGTTTTAAAGTTTGTTAAAGTATAAAAAAAGCTAGATTTTAAAAGGATTTTTGGGCCCTGCTTGACTACGCAACAAGGGTAGTTCTAGTTTTACGAAAACAGTTCAAATTCAAGCAGTTATCACGTAATAGCCCCTGTTTATGAAAGTCACATGTTTCAACAACTTAAATCCTGATTCAAAAGACCTGACGTGTCAAATTCATTTCACTAAGTGTAAAAGTAAACCTTTTTACCAAAATCTCTGGTTTAAATAAAAGAAGTCAGAATCCGAGCTTAACACTAAGATATAGTTTTATCCAGAAACAGCTACGCCAAGTTTAATCATTATCAGTCGAGTTTTAAGCATGAATGATGCAATCACATAGTGAGATGCGGGTTTAGAGAGGGCCCCTGTGTGGCTAAACACATAGCTATGTGACCTGTTTTTAGAGCAAGTAATGTACATGCAGGACACCTAACAAATACACATAAAGGAGAAGCTAAGGGAGCAAAGAAGAGGCAAAACAGTGCCCTAAACACACTCAGAGATAAGCCTGCTTAGGCTTTGATTTCCCAGCCTGAGGGAAGGTTCTTACCAACATTCAAAGACCTGCAATCTTAATTTTGGTATAGCTTTCAGAGCTATCCACACAAGCTGCAAGAGAATGGATTAGCAGGAGGATATGGAACCCCCAAAACAGGTCATACATGTACACAAGAATCCTTAACAGGTTAGGTATAGAGGCATGTTGCTGTTAGAGGACAATCATAAGCTTTTACACAGGTATAGGCAGTGCAAATCATGCAAACACAAGCTAGGAAAAAAGTATTCAGAAATACTAGGCCTAAACAGGTTCAGGACATAAGCAATAGTGATTATAGTAGGGATATACCTTTTTTGAGCAATGACAGTGAGCAAACAAACCAAGTGCAAGCAGTTTTAGGTGTTTTGCAGAACGAGGATCAAGGAAAAGAGAGTAGGAGCCTTCTCAGTAATCTTTTAAGAGAAAGTGAGGGAAACAATAGTATGTATTACTCTTGTCCGCGTAAGTATGTGTATGCCAGTGTGTTTCGTGTCTTGAACTGTGTCCAGTAAAGAAAACCAGACTGGTTTATATAGGCAAATGGGTGAGGGGTTCAAGTTCAAACGGCAGGACACCAAAGGCAAGGAATTAGGCTTCCCATAATTAAAGGGATTCAATTAGGTGGACTTCCCATGTCAATTAGGGTCCCAATATTTAAGGTGAACAAGATTTTAAATAAGTCAGATTCCCTCTCCTTAAGCAATAACATAGCCAGGTTCAAAAGTCAGTATATAAAAGTATCTCAAATTAATTTAGGATTGGAATTCAAATATATTAGCCTAACAAATTTTGATCAGACTTTAATTGATACCCTGTCAATTACAAGAAACAATTTCCTTTCTAGTTTTCAATCAAGAATTCCAATTGGCTCAACTCAAAATCCCCTAATCGTGCTAAATCAGATCACCCCTTTAACTTTAAGCATATAATCGTGGAGGTCATGTATTTCAATAGAATAGAAAAAGAAAGCATACTATAAAGCATGAATGACTAGAATCAGTTCACAAATTGTCATGATTTTTTATCTAAGACTGATAGGAACAAACTAGGGTGTTCGAATATGCAGAAACTCACAACAACATTCAGTTAGCTCATTAGACTGAATAGAGATTAACAATCGCATGAATTTTAACTAATCGAATAACATACAAACATGTTAACACATAGAAAAACTAGGCAAGTTTTAGGCTTAATCGACCACATAGGTTCAGAGACAAAAGATGAAAGGGATTAGGGTTACCGTCTTGATATCAGAGTCGGGTCAAATTGACCCATCTTAAATCGAGTTCGCATGAAGGTTCCTCACCCTTTTCAGGCAATAACATCGTTTTAGGACATCCTCAGGCCATGTCAGAGACATTTTTCGGCAGTAGGAACTCCATTGATGAGGGTTAAGAATCGACCTCATATGAATATTGTCAAAAGGGTATGGGATTTTTAGCGGGTGAGAAGAGGAACCCAAATATATTATTTTCTCTGAATTTTGCCGGCCAAATTGACTTGAAAATGCCACGAACAGTGGCGACTTGAGTTTCGCCGAGAGAGAGAGAGAGAGAAGGTCGGTTCCGTGGGTGAGAGAAAATGAAGTGTCTTTTGGGGTGAAATGTAATTAAAAGGAAAATAATATCCTGGCTGTTGGATCACTCGCGTGGACAGCCAGGATTATGCCATATCAGTGGTGATGTGTATAAGTGAGGCTGATGTGTGTGTGTGTGTGTATATATATGCGTATATATAATGTGTAGGTAGTGTATAAAAGCGTATAAAATGCGTGGAAAAATTATTTAAAATACTTATAAAAATTATGAAAACAAGAAAAATAATTACTAAAGCTAAATAATTAAGAAAATCTATTATTTTAGGTTTTAAAATGATTTAGGTGTCTTCATTAAAACAGAAATAATTGTGAAAAATTATGACAAGATATGCAAGTTTGTAAAAATATGCGGTCGTCCGTGAAAATGCTTCTTAAATAGCCTAATTAGTGTACGTCCATGAGATAATGACTCAGGATAAGAGTGAGTGTAGGTTAACTGTATGGTTATCAATGCAATTTGTCTGAATAATAGCTATTGAAACAGGAGGGACAAAATTAGGTGTCAACAGCTGCCCCTCTTTGCCCGGGGATGATGAAAGAGTCTTCGGGCAAAGACGTTGATAGAACGACTAATTTTGTCCCGACTCTAGAGGAATTCCTATGGCTTACAGGAAATGTCGAGGCGTTAGGTCGTAATGTTCGCATTGTCAGAGCGTATATCCTGCAATAGTGGTGAGTCTGCAAAATAATGTGTGTATAAGCGAATGTAGAACATACCTTCCCCATTGGGCTGGATTGTCTTTCCAAGATTCTTTACCGTACACAGGTGTGTCTGCTATGCTTGACTGTGTGTCCTTTGATGTGCTAAGTGTTAGATTCGACATCGGGCTGTGTACCCTCAGTCGATGCATTGGGCTGTGTACCCTTCGCAAGGAATAAAAATGACATAATCGATATCGGGCTGTGTACCCTCAGCTTATTTAAATGACAAATCGACATCGGGCTGTGTACCTCAGTCGACGCCTCAGGCTGTGTACCCTCAGCTAATTTACATGACAAATCGATGTGTACCCTCAGTCGACGCCTCGGGATGTGTACCCTCAGCTAATTTAAATGACAAATCGACATCGGGCTATGTACCCTCAGTCGACGCCTTGGGCTGTGTACCCTTAGCTAATTTAAATGACAAATTGACAATGGGCTGTGTACCCTCAGTCGACGCCTCGGGCTGTGTACCCTCAGCTAATTTAAATGACAAATCGACATCTTGCTGTGTACCCTCAGTCGACGCCTCGGGTTGTATACCCTTGGCTAATTTAAATGCAGTAAGAGGAATTGGATAACTTTTTGTCGAAACATGCCTGTCATGTGTTGCCGAGTTGCGTACTTTTGTGCTTGCATCCAAAGAAAGATTGGTGAGTTGTGTGGGGTAGTTTGGTTTGTGCGATCTCCGCTCTCTTCGCGCTTGCTTCCCATAAGTGCCGGGGCCTTGGCCAAGCTGATAGGGATATGTACAAAGTAGTAAATAATGCAAGTGTTTTGAAAAACTTTTATGAGAAAGGAATGGAACGAAATATTTTTATCCATTGAGTCACGAGTCGCGTTGTGTAAAGTCACAGTTGTCTCTCTTTATGCTGCTAAAAACTCCATCAAATGAATTTTGAGGGCAACCTCAAAATTCTCCCCCAGTTTGTGTTTGAAATTTTTGAGAGGGTCTCAAAAATTTCTGCTCAGTGTCAACTATGTTTGTACTTTAGGAATTTTTTAGAGTTCCTCAAAAATTCTGCCCCAGTGTCAGTTTTATGGGGAAATAAAACTTTTTGTATTTATGCGACCGAACCTTGAGTAGGTTGCCTACGTATCCCACTTGGGAAATCAGGTCGTAACGTAGTTCAGATTACATGATGTATTGTAGAATAACGAAACCATTAACTAGTACAAGCTCTTATACATAGTATCTTTTGACGGCGTCTGAGTTGATCGGTTTCAGCCAAACTTCTCCGTCCATTTCTGCTAGTATCAATGCTTCTCCATTCAACACTCGGTGAACCATGTACGGCCTTCGCCAATTTGGTGAAAATTTGCCCTTTGCCTCTTCTTGATTGGGAAATATCTTCTTCAGTACTAATTGTCCGGGTTCGAAGGATCTCTCTCGAACTTTTTTGATAAATTCTTTAGCCATTCTCCTCTGATATAATTGCCCGTGACATACTGCATTTAGTCTCTTGCCGTCGATTAAGGCCAACTGCTCCATTCTTCCTTTGATCCATTCGGCGTCTTTCAATTGTGTCTCTTGGATGATTCTCAGAGGTGGTATCTCAACTTCTGCTGGTATCACTGCCTCGGTGCCATACACCAGCAAGTAAGGAGTAGACCCTGTTGATGTTCTCACTATGGTGCGGTACCCTAACAGAGCATAGGGTAAGTTCTCGTGCCATTGCTTTGAATTGTCTGTCATCTTGCGCAATATCTTCTTGATATTCTTGTTGGCTGCCTCGATTGCACAATTCATTTGGGGTCTATATGCAGTGGAATTGTGGTGCTTGATCTTGAACACCTCACAAGTTGCTTTCATTAGGTCACTATTGAGATTAGACCCATTGTCAGTGAT
Source organism: Petunia x hybrida (assembly GCA_037355625.1). Taxonomy (NCBI): domain Eukaryota; kingdom Viridiplantae; phylum Streptophyta; class Magnoliopsida; order Solanales; family Solanaceae; genus Petunia; species Petunia x hybrida. Next base: position 4,348,395 of record JBBBVM010000018.1, on the reverse strand, counting down.
GATGGATTCGGGAATGCCAAATCGACAGATCATTTTGTCGCGGACAAAGTTTGACTCCACTTTCTTTGTCACTAACTTGTACGATGCAGCTTCTTCCCATTTGGTAAAGTAATCGATGGCTACCAATATGAAACGATATCCATTGGAAGCAGTTGGCTTGATGGGTCCTATGACATCCATTCCCCGGGAAACGAAAGGCCAGGGTGATCCCATGACATTTAGTTCATTAGGAGGCACTCGAATCATATCTCCGTGGACTTGGCATTGATGACATTTCTTTGCGTGCCTTATGCAATCATGCTCCATTGTCATCCAGAAATAGCCGGCCCTCAAAATCTTCTTTGCAAGCACGAAACTGTTCATAGGTGGGCCACACGTCCCAGAGTGTATTTCTTCTAACAATTTAGCAGCTTCTTTAGTGTCCACACATCTCAGCAATCCTAGATCAGGTGTTCTTTTGTATAGGATTTCTCTGTTAAAAAAGAAACCATTTGCTAACCTCCTCAACGTCTTCTTTTGGAGACTTGTTGCATCCTTTGGGTAAACACCGTCTTTGACGAACCCTTTGATGTCGTAGAACCAAGGTTGTCTGTTTAATTCTTCTTCCACATGATAACAATATGCTGGCTGCTTTCTTACCGCCACGGGTATTGAGTCAATGTAGTTCTTGTCGGGATGCTTGATCATGGAGGATATGGTGGCTAGAGCATCCCCAAACTCGTTTTGCAGCCTGGGTACATGCCGGAACTCTATCTTGGTGAATCTTTTCTTTAGCTCTTTTATGCACTCGAGTTATGGCAATATCCTGGAGTTCTTAGCTGTCCATTCTCCGCGGACTTGATGAATCAAGAAGTCGGAGTCTCCAATCGCCTGCTGCTCTTGTATGTTCATGTCTACCGCCATTCTAAGACCCAGGATGCAAGCTTCATACTCCGCCATGTTGTTGGTGTAAGGAAACCTCAGTTTGGTTGTGATAGGATGGTGCTGACCAGTTTCTGAGAGTAGCACTGCTCCAATGCTGACTCCTTTGAAATTCACTGCTCCATCGAAGAATAGCCTCCAACCATCAAACTTCTCTGTGATATCTTCTCCTACGAACATGACTTCTTCGTCGGGGAAATATGTGTGCAGTGGCTCATAATCATCTCCCACGGGATTTTTGGCCAGGTGACACGACCCGGAATCAGGTTAGGTCGTGCGGGCACTCGACATCCTCCCCTAGACCCGACTGGCGAACCCTTTCCAATTAAATTAAGAAAATAAATATAACAATTCATCAATAAGAACAAGACTTAGAAAAAAAAGCACAAATATACTGATACCTCTAAGCTGTACAAAATAAATTACAGCTGACTACCCAACATACTAGGTTTAGGGTTATCCAGACTAGACATGTAAGAGTACAAAAAAAAACAAAAAACAGATACCTCCAGAAGGGAGCAAAATGCAACTGAAATAATAAACAATAAACTGGTGGCCATCCGGAATAAAATCTGGCTCACCCTGACAGCTGAAGTCGTCTTCGCTCTTTCACAACGTGGCGAACTCGATCCTGGAGCGAACCTGCCGAAACGAAATAGATAGACAAGAAACAAACAACAAACAAGGGTGAGTCAAAAGGACTCAATAAGTAGGACAAATTAGCCACCAGAAAGAATAGGATAGCTAGCCAGGGAGAAGAAACAGATAAACCAAATTCCTCTTATTTAAATCATAAAAAGGCAGAGCTAGATAATGTATGACACCATAAATTTATAAACAACCAGGGACATATGATAGATGGAATATATAGGCATCCCGAACATATCAATAATCAGGAATACATGACATATTCACGAAAAATCGCACTATAATCACACAATACACCGCAACCGATGCAATAAAAATGAATGAATGCAGTATGATGCAATGGGGTCACATGTATCAAATGAATGGAGCGGAATCCTCCTACTCCAGGGCGGAATCCTCCGACCCTCAATATGATGCAATGGGGGCGGAATCCTCTTACCCTCAATATGATGCAATGGAGCGGAATGCTCCTGCTCATGTGGCGGAATACTCCTACCCTCAATATGATGTAATGGAGCGGAATCCTCCTGCTCCTGGGGCGGATCCTCCTACCCCTCAATATGTGCAATAGAGTGGAATCCTCCTGTTCCTAGGGCGGAATCCTCCTACTCTCAATATGATACAATAGAGCGAAATCCTCCTGCTCCTAAGGCGGAATCCTCCTACCCTCAATATGATAGAATGGAGCAGAATCCTCCTACTCCTGGGGCGGAATCCTCCAATCCCTCAATATGTGCAATAGAGCGGAATCCTCCTGTTCCTAGGGCGGAATCCTCCTACACTCAATATGATACAATAGAGCGGAATCCTCCTGCTCCTGGGGCGGAATACTCCTGCACACAATATGATATGCAATGTAATGCATATGAATGAAATATATTGCATATGAATGCAATGTGATGCAATAATAACCCTTCACCGACGTGGGACTCTCATCGACAGCGGGGAAGTAGATGTCAACTCACAGCCAGAGTACAATGCTCATATCCTCAATGCAATAGTTACAGCAGGACATAACATATAATATATAATGTAAATCCAAAGCTAAGGCGTAATGAGTACGCCTATCGGTAGCTACGCACATAAGGAACACGTGGTAGATTATCCACGAGGCCAGGTGCCTCCAAAAAAATGGATATAAACACTTACCTCGTTCCAAAAGTTAGCATTGCTAATCAAAAACCGCTTTATCCTTTGGCTTCATTGCCAAACGATCCCAATCTATTCAATAAGTAGAAAAATATATCAAATTAGGCTAAAGGCTTCATTCCTCACATCTTAAGGCAATCCGTTAGGAACCTGATACCCTATTCGCATACGCAATACGCAGGCCAGGCTTATGTACAGGGTTTAAGGTCACATAACCAAACTCTAAATAAATTACATTTATATGTTGCCCATAACTCACTGAGAAAGAATATATAATTAATTCCCTTATCGGGGTCCAATTGACCCTTTAAACTATTAATTGAACTTATTAAAACGAAATCAAATATTCCAAGTTTTTCCTTCAAAATATATTCAAACATACGTAATAAACTCAAAAAATATATTAAGATCATTACCTGAATGTTTCAGGGTAAAAGTTTTACTTTTCTCCGGCTCTTTTCTTATTTTCTGGCATTTTTCGCGTTGCTTCTCAGTTTTCCCGTTTCCGTTTTGTTTCTCGTCTCATGTTTCTGTTCCATTTGCTCGCTTTGCTTCAAAATGAAGCTTAAGCGATTTATAATCCCTGACCACCGCCTAACTTTTCCTTTCTATCTGTCTTTTGTCTTTTCCTTTTCATTTTATTTTATTTTCTTTTCTTATCGAAAATTAAAACGGTACCTTACGATATTCAAAATAATTCCAACTTTTGCATACAAGTTATGCCTAATTTATGTGACATACTCGCTAAGGAGGATCTCAAATCGGATTTCAAAAACTCAAAATACAAATTAAATGGAAAAAGGTCAAATTATTTAACTTTCGGCTGTTTAGCGGAAACTAGCCGAACAACCTCGAAATTCACTTTCGAAAAATCACAAAAGTCACAAATAATCATACGAACCTAGCGGCGCTTTCGGATTTCGAATCGGAGCTCATTCGCCATATCTGAGTTCGAAAATCTATTTTTAATATTTATCGACAATAAAAACTGAAACCTTCTTCCGATGCCTACGAAACGAGGTCTGATTTAGCTCAAATTTTACAGATAAGTCCCAATGGACATTACGATATTTTTAAAATTATCAGCACGCCAATCGGAGCCCTAACTTTCGAAACGACTACCTAAGATCGTTTCATTCTCCTTCACTTAGACTCTCGTTCGTCCTCGAACGAGCCTAAGTCTAAAGAAAAATTTACACAGATAGCAAAAGAACTTGAATGACCTTAATAAAATATTCCACGGACATTATCTCATGATTGCAGAATCAGAATTATAACACGAACACCGAACTCTTGGGATCAAACATATCTGGATAATAAGATAACAATATTGTTCAGCTTATTTTGACTAAACTGACCCTTCCTCGATAACGAGAGGAGAGTTTTACTTTTTCAAAACAAAGATATACGGGACTCTGGATGGATTAACATGATTCAGCCGATAATCACCTCTTCGATATACCTTTCGATATAGAACAGGTCGATGGAACTAGGAATTAGCTCACGTTTGATGCAATAGGGGGAGCTTTTGAAGTACCTTATCACTACACACTATAGAATATTTGATGCAAGCTATATTATTTTTACGAATGCACTATGCAACATCTCTATTGATGTTAGTGATGTTCCGCAAGCTCCTTGTGGGAATGTAGTTACTCATATCCCAATGTATGTCAAAGGTTCATCTGAACAGGGTCTATCATATAAGGATAATGATCATGCAAATACTACTGGATAGTATGATGCAGACCAGGAATGATCTCTAGACTGAACATCTACTTCAGGGTATTGTCTTTGAATTGGAAATATTATGACTTGAAAAAGTGAAAATAAAAGAGATACGTAGCTGGATCATGAGCTGAGGCAGAATACCAGCAACAAATTTGATTACATGTGCATTTATAATGCTAAACTAACTTCTCAAAGAGTTGAGGTATGAAGGAGTATGCCAATGATGGATGGACGATAAGCTGCACTAGACCTTTAACATAAAATTTTAATGAAGTAAAACATCGTCAGTATGAGGATCCAGTTCTAGTTGAATACAGACAGATAGCCAGAAGAAAACTAGAGTCACCATACAGGGTTACTATTGACGGTGTTCTTATGTATAAAGATAGACTTTGTGTTCCTGATGTTGCATATTTACGTGGAAAGATTATGATAGAGGCACATTATTCCAAATACACTGTTCATCCAAGTTCGACTAAGACGTACCATGATCTTAAGAAGATTTATTGGTGGGACGGAATGAAGTGTGACATAGCAGAATTTGTGGCTCAGTGTTTTAATTGCCAGCAAGTTAAAGTAGTGTCATCTTTCCAAACTTTATGCTTTCAGCAGATATGTATGTATATATGATCAGGTTGCCCGCTTATCTCTAGCATTAATAGATTATTAGTGGGTTTAGCAATGATCGACACTCATTGTAGGTTTCTGTCGTGGCCCTAGGTTGGGTCGTGACCTTAGTGGTATCAACGCCTTAGAGATTTAGTATTACCATTCAGTGTTTGGAGGAAGACTCCTCTACTTAAAGCATAAACTCATGCAGCTATTTGAATAGGAATAACCATCCCCGCACAGTCTGCTGGACTAAAGAAGGTTTAGCTAAAAGCCGAACGTAGGTAGACCTAAGCTACCAAACTACCCTCTCGAGTTGCCAAACAGCTGCAACTCTCGAGTCACACCTCCATACATTTTCTATAAGCACTACCGCCTGATGGATCAAATCAAAGGTCAAATGACACCTCTCATTACCCTTAGAAGCCTTGAAAAACAATAATATGCTTACCCGGCTACAATAACACATACTCTGACTCAACACAGGGAACATCACAAGCGGCTACTATCCGCCCAAGCTCACTAGTGCCAGACGAAGAAGAAATGGAAATGGACCGAGGATTAAATAATTAGAGCTTCAGGAAGCTCATCTTCTTATTTGCATGGCTACCAAAGCTAGACTACTTACGAGTCAAAGTAGCCCAAGAATCGCAATTGAAGAAACAGTTATTAAATGAGCTTTATGGAACAACATCCATGCCAGTCTGACCTCCCAATAAGAAGGAAACTCTGACAATTTACCAGAAACCCTTTTATAACCTAGACAAACTCATCGGATAACATGACTTTACTAGCGTTTTGACCTAAAAGGAGATACGTAGATCGAATATTACTTACTAATCACTTTGCACCGGAAGAAACGATACCACTTTCTGATGGTGATGAATTAGGATCCCATTATCCTACCAATATTGAATTTCGAGAAGAGAGGTAAACTGAATTGACATAATAACAGAAGGTGGCGTAACAAGATGTAAAGAAGACAATACCGACACTCACTCCTAAATCTCTCACATTTAAATCAGATAAACTAGTAGGGTCTCACAAATTCCCTGAATAATTCATGCTAGAAACTCACCCCTCTACCACAATCGAATCATAATAGAAACAATATCCAAGGAAGCCACTGAAACATGGTAAGATAAACGAAGCTCAGACCGATTGGAAGAATCAAATCTTACTCACATATAATGGAAGAAGAAATACTCCAGTCTATTACATTGAATGCCTCAGCATCCTGCCAGACTAGAAGTTCGTAGAACTGCCTCTGCCCTGATAATTACTTCTAGAAGAAACACTACAACCACGCTCTCGACCTCTATCAAATGAGGGCATATCTCTTGTTGATTAAGATCTAAATGAAATTCCCTGCGACTGTGCAGGTGCCTGATGACGAGAGAAAGGACGACTCCCTACTTGTCGGAGTAAGGAAAAACTCCTCAAAGGATAACCAGACTCACGACAATGATAACACCTTTTCGACTAAAAATGGAAGCTGGAAAGATTGTTGATAGTTGTAAAGAAAAGACTGAATCTGATCTTGACGAGCTCCTGGCGCACTCTAAGAATCACGTGACACACGCTGAGATAACCTGGAAGGTGACCTCCCAAAATAATCAAAACTGTTACCTCCAAATGAGGTACCATAGTTACCCACTAGGGCCACGAGATCTCTTGATCTCCCTCTCTAACTCTTCCCCCTCTAGCTTATGGTATGCCTAATACCTTTGAGCAATATCAACAACGACATCAATTGAAGTCCCAACCTCAATTTTTCGAGCCATCTGGGATCTCAAGGAAGGTGAAACGTCATCAATAAATCTTTGAATCTCTCGAAAGGCTCATGGACTAGTTCTAATGCATATTCAGCCATTCTATAGAATTCAATCTCACATACTGAAACCAACAGGCTAACCGAAAGGCTACCTTGTCTAATCCACTTAAACTGGCAACACTCTTCATCTCGCTCGCTACTCGAAAGGAACTTTTCCACGAATCTAGAAGAAAAATCGAACCAAGTCAGCTAATAAGAGTGCGGTCCACCAATCCAGGGCTGGACCTTGAAACTGGAAAGCAGAATAATCAACACCATACCGCTCGATATAATCAAGAGCGTGAATGATACACTGACATTATTTTATTTTAAAAAAATTACACAGGGATTATCTGATGCATGGCTTAAGAATATCGGAAGGTTGAGTTGGGTAAAATAATGCAGCCTTTTCAGATACTCGGACCGAGCCATTACTCGGGCTAGCTAACCAACCACAATAACTAGAGGCACAACACATGCTGCCTCCGGAACATACTTTACTGTGGCAATATTAAGAACTGGAATAGGAGCTCCCTGAGACCGAACATCTGCATCTGCGGCAACCTGATAAGCTACCTAGCGAATAATAGGTTTTTGCGGTATCTGCGTCACCAAGATTCTTGTGAACGCATCGTAGAGAGCCAAGGGAACTACAAGGCCCTGCTCCCTCGCCCATCGCGAGCTCGTACGGCTGAGACCTCTGTAACTACATCGTCAGCATGATCAAAACTCTCGGGGCTTTGTTAGTGCTAGCCCCAGGCTAGACTGCTTCGTCTTGAACTCATACAGTTCGATGATTTTTCGCACGAGGGTTCACAATTACCATGAAGGAATTAACGAATTAACGAAAATGCTTTTGAATCCTAGACCGACGCACGATAAAAAATGAAGAAAGTGAAACTTCCTAAATTCCATCGTAGCCTCTCGTAGATAAGTACAGCCGTTTACGTACCTATCAGTGAGACTCTACTAGACACTGTCTTAGTCTGAATAGACTCTAAACCGGGCTCTGATACCAACTGACATGCCCCAGAATCCGATGAGGCCGTGTGGGCACCCGACATCCTCCCCTAGACCCGTCTGGCAAACTCTTACCAATTAAATTAGGAAAAAAATATAAAAAAATTCATAAATAAAAACAAGACTTAGAAAAAAAAAAGCACAAACATACTGATACCTCTAAGCTGTACAAAAGAAATTACAGCTGACTACCCAACATACTAGGTTTAGGGCTATCCAGACTAGACATCTAAGAGTACAAAAAAAAAAAAAAATAGATACCTCCATAAGGGAGCAAAATGCAACTGAAATAATAAACAATAAACTTGTGGCCATCCAGAATAAAAGCTGGCTCACCCTAACAGCTGAAGTCTTCTTCGATCCTTCACAATGTGGCGAACTCGATCCTGGAGCGAACCTGCCGAAATGAAATAGATAGACAAGAAACAAACAACAAACAAGGGTGAGTCAAAAGGACTCAATAAGTAGGCAAGACTAGCCACCTCAAAGAATAGGATAGCTAGCCAGGGAGAATAAACATATAAACCAAATTCCTCTAATTTAAATAATAAAAAGGTAGAGCAAGATAATATATGACACCATAAATTTATAAACAACCAGGGACATATGATAGATAGAATATATAGGCATCCTGAACATATCAATAATCAGGAATACATGACATATTCACGAAACATCGAACTATAATCACACAATACACCGCAACCGATGCAATAAAAATGAATGAATGCAGTATGATGCAATGGGGTCACATGTATCAAATGAATAGAGCGGAATCCTCCTACTCCAGGGCGAAATCATCCTACCCTCAATATGATGCAATGGGGTGGAATCCTCTTACCCTCAATATGATGCAATCGAGCGGAATGCTCCTGCTCATATGGCGGAATACTCCTACCCACAATATGATTCAATGGAGCGGAATCCTCCTACCCTCAATATGATAGAATGGAGCGGAATCCTCCTGCTCCTAGGGCGGAATCCTCCTACCCCTCAATATGTGCAATAGAGTGAAATCCTCCTGTTCCTAGGGCGGAATCCTCCTACACTCAATATGATACAATAGACCAGAATCCTCCTGCTCCTAGGGCGGAATCCTCCTACCCTCAATATGATATAATGGAGCAGAATCCTCCTGCTCCTGGGGCGGAATCCTCCTACCCCTCAATATGTGTAATAGAGCGGAATCCTCCTATTCCTAGGACGAAATCCTCCTACTCTCAATATGATACAATAGAGCGGAATCCTCCTGCTCCTGGGGCGGAATACTCCTGCACACAATATGATATGCAATGTAATGCATATGAATGAAATATATTGCATATGAATGCAATGTGATGCAATAATAACCCTTCACCGACGCGGGACTCTCATCGACAGCGGGGAAGTAGATGTCAACTCACAGCCAGAGTACAATGCTCATATCCTCAATGCAATAGCTACTGCAGGACATAACATATAATATACAGTGTAAATCAAAAGCTAAGGCGTAATGAGTACGCCTATCAGCAGCTACACACATAAGGAACATGTGGTAGATTATCCACGAGGCCAGGTGCCTCCAAAGAAATGGATATAAACACTTACCTCGTTCCAAAGGTTAGCATTGCTAATCAACAACCGCTTTATCCTTTGGTTTCATAGCCAAACGATCCCACTCTATTCAATAAGCAGAAAAATATATCAAATTAGGCTAAAGGCTTCATTCCTCACATCTTAGGGCAATCCGGTTAGGAACCTGATACCCTATTCGCATACGCAATACGCAGGCCAGGTCTATGTACAGGGTTTCAGGTCACATAACCAAACCCTAAATAAATTATATTTATATGTTGCCCATAACTCACTGAGAAGGAGTATATAATTAATTCCCTTATCAGGGTCCAATTGACCCTTTAAACTATTAATTGAACTTATTAAAACGAAATCTTATATTCTAAGTTTTACCGTCAAAATATATTCAAACATACGTAATAAACTCAAAAAATATATTAAGATCATTACCTGAATGTTTCGGGGTAAAATTTTTACTTTTCTCCGGCTCTTTTCTCATTTTCTGGCATTTTTCGCGTTGCTTCTCAGTTTTCCCGTTTCCGTTTTGTTTCTCGTCTCATGTTTCTGTTCCATTTGCTCGCTTTGCTTCAAAATGAAGCTCAAGGGATTTATAATCCCTGACCACCGCCTAACTTTTCTTTTCTATCTGTCTTTTGTCTTTTCCTTTTCATTTTATTTTCTTTTCTTTTATTTTATTTTCTTTTCTTATCGAAAATTAAAACGGTACCTTACGATATTCAAAATAATTCCAACTTTTGCATACAAGTTATGCCAAATTTATGTGACGTACTCGCTAAGGAGGATCTCAAATCGGATTTCAAAAACTCAAAATACAAATTAAATAGAAAAAGGTCAAATTATTTAACTTTCGGCATTTTAGCGGAAACTAGCCGAACAACCTCAAAATTCACTTTCGAAAAATCAAAAAAGTCACAAATAATCATACGAACCTAACGACGCTTTCGGATTTTGAATCGGAGCTCATTCGCCAAAACCGAGCTCGAAAATCTATTTTTAATATTTATCGACAATAAAAACTGAAACCTTCTTCCGATGCCTACGAAACGAGGTCTGACTTAGCTCAAATTTTACGGATAAGTCCCAATGGACATTACGATATTTTTAAAATTATCAGCACGCCAATCGGAGCCCTAACTTTCGAAACGACTACCTAAGGTCGTTTCATTCTCCTCCACTTAGACTCTCGTTCGTCCTCGAACGAGCGTAAGGCTAAAGAAAAATTAACACAGATAGCAAAAGAACTTGAACGATCTTAATAAAATATTCCACGAACATTATCTCATGATTGCAGAATCAGAATTATAACACGAACACCGAACTCTTGAGATCAAACATATCTGGATAATATGATAACACCATTGTCCAGCTTATTTTGACTAAACTGACCCTTCCTCGATAACGAGAGGAGATTTTTACTTTTTCGAAACAAAGATATACAGGAATCTGGATGGATTAACATGATTCAGTCGATAATCACCTCTTCGATATACCTTTCGATATAGAACAGGTCGATGGAACTATGAATTAGCTCACGTTTGATGCAATAGGGGGAGCTTTTGAAGTACCTTATCACTACACACTATAGAAGATTTGATGCAAGCTATATTATTTTTACGAACGCACTATGCAACATCTCAATTGATGTTAGTGTTGTTCCGCAAGCTCCTTGTGGAAATGTAGTTACTCATATCCCAATGTATGTCAAAGGTTCATCTGAACAGGGTCTATCATATAAGGATAATAATCGTGCAAATACTACTGGATAGTATGATGCATACCAGGAATGATCTCCAGAATGAACATCTACTTCAGGGTATTGTCTTTGAATTGGAAATATTATGACTTGAAAAAGTGAAAATTAAAGAGATATGTAGTTGGACCATGAGCTGAGGCAGAATACCTGCAACAAAGTTGATTACATGTGCACTTATAATGCTAAAGTAACTTCTCTAACAGTTGAGGTGTGAAGGAGATATGCGAATGATGGATGGACGATAAGCTGCACTATAAAATTTTCATGAAATAAAACATCGTCAGTATGAGGATCCAGTTCTAGTTGAATACAGACAGATAGCCAGAAGAAAACTAGAGTCACCATACAGGGTTACTACTGACGGTGTTCTTATGTATAAAGATAGACTTTGTGTTCCTGAAGTTGCATATTTACGTGGACAGATTATGATAGAGGCACATTATTCCAAATATACTATTCATCCAGGTTCGACTAAGATGTACCATGATCTTAAGAAGATTTATTGGTGGGACGGAATGAAGTGTGACATAGCAGAATTTGTGGCTCGGTGTTTTAATTGCCAGCAAGTTAAATTCATGTCATCTTTCCAGACTTTATGCTTTCAGCAGATAGGTACGTATATATGATCAGGTTGCCCGCTTATCTCTAGCATTAATAGATTATTAGTGGGTTTAGCAATGATCGACACTCATTGTAGGTTTCTGTCGTGGCCCTAGGTTGGGTCGTGACCTTAGTGGTATCAACGCCTTAGAGATTTAGTATTACCATTCAGTGTTTGGAGGAAGACTCCTCTACTTAAAGCATAAACTCATGCAGCTATTTGAATAGGAATAACCATACCCGCACAGTCTGCTGGACTAAACAAGGTTTAGCTAAAAGCCGAACATAGGCAGACCTAAGCTACCAAACTACTCTCTCGAGTTGTCAAACAGCTGCAACTCTCGAGTCACAACTCCATACATTTTCTATAAGCAGCACCGCCTGATGGATCAAATCAAAGGTCAAATGACACCTCTCATTACCCTTAGAAGCCTTGAAAAACAATAATATGCTTACCCGGCTACAATAACACGTACTCTGACTCAACACAGGGAACATCACAAGCGGCTACCATCCGCCCAAGCTCACTAGTGCTAGACGAAGAAGAAATGGAAATGGATTGATGATAGAAATAATTAGAGCTTCAGGAAGCTCATCTTCTTATTTGCTTGGCTACTAAAGCTAGACTACTTACGAGTCAAAGTAGACCAAGAATCGCAATTGAAGAAACAGTTAGTAAATGAGCTTTATGGAACAACATCCATGCCAATCTGACCTCCCAATAAGAAGGAAACTCTGACAATTTACCAGAAACCCTTTTATAACCCAGACAAACTCATCGGGTAACATGACTTTACTAGCATTTTGACCCAAAAGGAGATACGTATATCGAATATTACTTACTAATCACTTTGCACCGGAAGAAACGATACCACTTTCTGATGGTGATGAATTAGGATCCCATTATCCTACCAATTTTGAATTTCGAGAAGAGAGGAAAGCTGAATTGATATAATAATAGAAGGTGGCGTAACAAGATGCAAAGAAGACAATACCGACACACACTCCCACATCTCTCACATTTAAATCAGATAAACTAGTAGGGTCTCACAAATTCCCTGAATAAATCATACTAGAAACTCACCCCTCTACCGCAATCGAATCTTAATAGAAACAATATCCAAGGAAGCCATGGAAACATAGTAAGATAAATGAAGCTCGGACCGATTGGAAGAATCAAATCTTACTCACATATAATGGAAGAAGAAATACTCTGGTTTTTACATTGAATGCCTCAGCATCCTGCCAGACTAGAAGTTCGTACAACTTCCTCTGCAGCTGAGTGGAGCCGCTACCCTGATAATTACTTCTAGAAGAACCACTACCACCACGCTCTCGACCTCGATCAAATGAGAGCATATCTCTTGTTGATTAAGATCTAAATGAAATTCCCTGTGACTGTGCAGGTGCCTGATGACAAGAGAAAGGACAACTGCCTACTTGTCGGAGTAAGGAAAAACTCCTCAAAGGATAACCAGACTCACGACAATGATAACACCTTTTCGACTAAAAATTGAAGCTGGAAAGATTGTTAATAGTTGTAAAGAAAAGACTGAATCTGATCTTGACGAGCTGCTGGCGCACTCTAAGAATCACGTGACACACGCTGAGATAACCTGGAAGGTGACCTCCCAAAATAATCAAAACTGTTACCTCCAAATGAGGTACCATGGTTACCCACTAGGGCCTTGGGATCTCCTGATCTTACTCTCTAACTCTTCCCCCTCTAACTTATGGTATGCCTAATACCTTTGAGCAATATCAACAACGACATCAATTGAAGTCCCAACCTCAATTTTTCGAGCCATCTGTGATCTCAAGGAAGGAGAAAGGTCATCAATACATCTTTGAATCTCTCGAAAGGCTCATGGACTAGTTCTAATGCATATTCAGCCATTCTATAGAATTCAATCTCATATTCTGAAACCAACAGGCTAACCGAAAGGCTACCTTGTCTAATCCACTTAAACTGGCAACACTCTTCATCTCGCTCGCTACTCGAAAGGAACTTTTCCACGAATCTAGACGAAAAATCGAACCAAGTCAGCTAATAAGAGAGCGGTCCACCAATCCAGGGCTGGACCTTGAAACTGGAAAGTAGAATAATCATCACCATACCGCTCGATATAATCAAGAGCGTGAATGATACACTGACATCATTTTATTTTAAAAAAATTACACAGGGATTATCTGATGCATGGCTTAAGAATATCGGAAGGTTCAGTTGGGTAAAATAATGCAGCCTTTTCAGATACTCGGACCGAGCCGTTAGTCGGGCTAGCTAACCAGCCAGAATATTTAGAGGCACAACACATGCTGCCTCCGGAACATACTTTACTGTGGCAATATTAACAATTGGAATAGGAGCTCCCTGAGACTGAACATCTGCATCTGCGACAACCTGATAAGCTATCTAGTGAATAATAGGTTTTTGCGGTATCTGCGTCACCAAGATTCTCGTGAAAGCATCGTAGAGAGCCAAGGGAACTACAAGGCCCTGCTCCCTCGCCCATCGCGAGCTCGTACGGCTGGGACCTCCGTAACTAGATCGTCAGCACGATCAAAACTCTCGGGGCTTTGTTAGTACTAGCCCCAGGCTAGACTGCTTCGTCTTGAACTCATACCGTTTGCTGATTTGTCGCACGAGGGTTCACAATTACCATGAAGGAATTAACGAATTAACGAAAATGCTTTTGAATCCTAGACCGACGCACGATAAAAAATGAAGAAAGTGAAACTTCCTAAATGCCATCGTAGCCTCTCGTAGATAAGTACGGCCGTCTACGTAACTATCAGTGAGACTCTACTAGACACTGTCATAGTCTGGATAGACTCTAAACCGGGCTCTGATACCAACTGACACGACCCAGAATCCAATTAGGCCGTATGGGCACCCGACATCCTCCCCTAGACTCGTCGGGCAAACTCTTACCAATTAAATAAGGAAAATAAATATAACAATTCATAAATAAGAACAAGACTTAGAAAAAAAAAGCACAAACATACTGATATCTCTAAGCTGTACAAAAGAAATTACAGCTGACTACCCAACATACTAGGTTTAGGGCTATCCAGACAAGACATTTAAGAGTACAAAAAAAAAAAAAAAAACAGATACCTCTTGAAGGGAGCAAAATGCAACTGAAATAATAAACAATAAACTTGTGGCCATCCGGAATAAAAGCTGGCTCACCCTGACAGCTGAAGTCGTCTTCGCTCCTTCACAACGTGGCGAACTCGATCCTGGAGCGAACCTGCCGAAATGAAATAGATAGACAAGAAACAAACAACAAACAAGGGTGAGTCAAAAGGACTCAATAAGTAGGGTAGACTAGCCACCTCAAAGAATAGGATAGCTAGGCGGGGAGAAGATACAGATAAACCAAATTCTTCTTATTTAAATTATAAAAAGGCAGAGCCAAATAATGTATGACACCATAAATTTATAAAAAACCAGGGACATATGATAGATGGAACATATAGGCATCCCGAACATATCAACAATCAGGAATACATGACATATTCACGAAACATCGCACTATAATCACACAATACACCGCAACCGATGCAATGAAATGGAATGAATGCAGTATGATGCAATGGGGTCACATGTATCAAATGAATGGAGCGTAATCCTCCTACTCCAGGGAGGAATCCTCCTACCCTCAATATGATGCAATGGAGCGGAATCCTCCTCCTCCTAGGGCGGAATCCTCCTACCTTCAATATGATGCAATGGAGCAGAATCTTCCTGCTCCTGGGGCAGAATCCTCCTGCCCTCAATATGATGCAATGTAGCGGAATCCTCCTGCTCTTAGGGCGGAATACTCCTACCCTCAATATGATGCAATGGAACGGAATCCTCCTGCTTCTGGGGCGGAATCCTCCTACCCCTCAATATTATACAATAGAGCGGAATCCTCCTGCTCCTGGGGCGGAATACTCCTGCACCCAATATGATATGCAATGTAATGTATATTAATGACATATAATGCATATGAATGCAATGTGATGCAATAATAACCCTTCACCGACGCGGGACTCTCATTGACAACGGGGAAGTAGATGTCAACTCACAGCCAGAGTACAATGCTCATATCCTCAATGCAATACCAACATCAGGATATAACATATAATATATAATGTAAATCCAAAGCTAAGGCGTAATGAGTATGCCTATCGGCAGCTACACACGTAAAGAACACGTGGTAGATTATCGACGAGACCAGGTGCCTCCAAAGAAATGGATATAAACACTTACCTCGTTCCAAAGGTTAGCATTGCTAATGAACAACCGCTTTATCCTTTGGTTTCATTGCCAAACGATCCCACTCTATTCAGTAAGTAGAAATATATATCAAATTAGGCTAAAGGCTTCATTCCTCACATCTTAGGGCAATCCGGTTAGGAACCTGATACCATATTCGCATAAGCAATACGCAGGCCAGGCCTATGTACAGGGTTTAAGGTCAAATAACTAAACTCTAAATAAATTACATTTATATGTTGACCATAACTCACCGAGTACGAATATATAATTAATTCCCTTATCGCGGTACAATTAACCCTTTAAACTATTAATTGAACTTATTAAAATGAAGTCTAATATTCCAAGTTTTACCGTCAAAATATATTCAAACACACGTAATAAATTCAAATAATATATTAAGATCATTACCTGAATGGTTCGGGGTAAAAGTTCTACTTTTCTCCTGCTCTTTTCTCATTTTCTGGCATTTTTCGCGTTGCTTCTCAGTTTTTCCGTTTCCGTTTTGTTTCTCGTCTCATGTTTCTGTTCCATTTGCTCGCTTTGCTTCAAAATGAAGCTTAAGGGATTTTAATCCCTTACCACCGCCTAACTTTTCCTTTCTATCTGCCTTTTGTCTTTTCCTTTTCATTTTATTTTGTTTTCTTTTATTTTCTTTTCTTATCGAAAATTAAAACGGTACCTTACGATATTCAAAATAATTCCAACTTTTGCATACAAGTTATGCCAAATTTATGTGAGTACTCGCTAAGGCGAATCTCAAATCGGATTCCAAAAACTCAAAATACAAATTAATTGGAAAAAGGTCAAATTATTTAAATTTCGGCATTTTAGCGGAAACTAGCCGAACAACTTCGAAATTCACTTTTGAAAAATTACAAAAGTCACAAATAATTATACGTACCTAACAGCGCTTTCGGATTTCAAATCGGAGCTCATTCGCCAAAACCGAGCTCGAAAATCTATTTTTAATATTTATCGACAATAAAAACTGAAACCTTCTTTTGATGCCTACCAAACGAGGTCTGATTTAGCTCAAATTTTACAGATAAGTCCCAATGGACATTACAATATTTTTAAAATTATCAGCATGTCAATCGAAGCCCTAACTTCCGAAACGACTACCTAAGGTCGTTTAACCAGGGCCTCAACTTTGACCGCCTTTTGGGTGACAAAAGTAATGTCGAATTCATTAAGCATCATTTGCCATTTAGCCAGTTTTTCAGTAGGCATTGGTTTTTGGAAAATATACTTGAGGGGGTCCATTCTCGATATCAGCAGCATTGAGAAGGACGTCAAGTAATGCCTCAGCTTTTGTGCTATCCAAGTCAGCACACAACACGTACGTTCCAGTAATGTGTACTTGGCCTCGTAAGGAGTGAATTTCTTTCTTAAATAGTATACTTCTTGCTCCTTTCTTCCAGTTGAATCAAGTTGCCCCAACACACACCCAAATGCTGAATCTACCACAGACAGGTACAAGATCAAAGGTCGCCCAGGCTCTGGTGGAACCAGCACAGGCGGGCAAGACAGGTACTCCTTTATCCGATCAAATGCTTTTTGATAGTCCTCCGTCTATTCGATTGCAGCATCTTTCTTCAGTAGCTTGATGATTGGCTCGCAGATGACAGTGGATTGTGCTATGAACCGGCTGATGTAGTTGAGCCTTCCCAGGAAGCTCATGACCTCTTTCTTGCTCTTTGGCGGCAGCAATTTTTTGATGGCTTTGATCTTGGATGGGTCCAGCTCGATGCCTCTTCTATTGACTATGAAACCCAGAAGCTTCCCTGCTGGAACACTAAAAGTACACTTTGCTAAATTTAGCTTGAAATTATATTTGCACAGGCGATTGAAAAACTTGCGCAGATTATCAAGGTGCTCTGAGCTCTTCTTTGACTTGGTGATCACATCATCTATGTAGACTTCAATTTCTTTGTGCATCAGGTCATGGAACATAGTTGTCATTGCCCTCATGTAGGTTGCCCCAGTGTTCTTCAAACCAAATGGCATAACCTTGCAGCAGTAAGTTCCCCAAGAGGTAGTGAAAGCTGTCTTCTCGGCGTCCTCCTCATCCATGAGCACTTGATGATAGCCAACGAAATAATCCACGAAAGACTGTAGTTCGTGTTTCGCGCAATTGTCAATCAGGATGTGTATATTTGGCAAAGAAAAATCATCTTTTAGGCTTGCTTTATTCAGATCCCTGTAGTCCATACAAACTCGGAGTTTCCTATCTTTCTTCGGCACTGGGACAATGTTAGCCGACCAAGTTAGGTATTTGACTGTTTTCAAGATTCCCGCATTGAGCTGTTTGGTTACCTCTTCCCCAATCTTCAACAAAACTGACGACTTGAAAGTTCGGGTTTTTTGCTTGACCGGCGGAAAGCCCGGATTGATAGGTAATTTGTAAGCTACCACATCCGTGCTTATGCCAGTCATGTCATCATACGACCAGGCGAATACATCCTCATATTCTTTAAGAAACTCGGTGTACCACTTTTTATCTTCGCAGTGAGGTGTACACTAATCCTTGTCTATTTTACAGTATCATCATCTCCCAGATTTAGCACCTCAGTTTCTTCTAAGTTTGGCTTAGGCTTATTTTCAAATCTTTCAATTTCCTATTATGTGGTCCCATCAAAATCATCATAATCAAACTCAGTTTCCTTAAGCTCCATTGTTTCATTATACGTTGCGGTTGTGGACTCAATGAGATTATTAGTTTGAATGCTGAAAAATAAGATATTGCAAAATTAAAAGATTAAACAAAAGTTAAAGGAAATAGCGCGATATTTTATTTATGAATCCTTGCAAAATAAAGTTTGTAGAGAGACATGTGAAACAAAAAAGAAATGCAAATTCCACGACTCAAAGTCGGATTTTATTTTAGAAAACACGAAATAAACTCTATCACCCAGCTTTACAAGGTCCACGGTAAGCTCGGGCCTGGTTGCTGATCCAGTTGTACAATGCAGCTCCAGATTTAACTTTTGTCAGCCCAGGAGGTTCAACATGCTCTTCCAGGATCACACAACAGTCTTCATCAGATATGAACAAATTTTGCACCCCTGCCAGCAGGTCCTCTTCAGCATCAGCTATCATTGGCTTAACTCATCGCGCTGCAGATGCCTCCCCCTTTCGGCCATCTAAGTATCTAGACGAGACAAAAATATGTAGGAGAGTTCTGGTGCTTTTCTTGTAGAATTTGAAGTCCAGTGATGCTTCTTCCATGCTCTTCTCATAAGTCACAATGTACCCTATGCCAGTTTTTTCATTGTCGGGCCTCATCACAATTTGAATTGGTTCGATCATGCCATCCAAGTTCTTGCCCAAACCTTTACCAGGTACATAGCCTTGCTTTATCATGATGCCTACAACCCAGTATCCATGCCATTTTGCAGGTTGTGGGAGTACATATGGCTCTTCGATCACCACATCCATAGGTTCAAGTGTTTTGGGTAGCCACACTTGTTTCCCCTTTGTTTCCTCGGAGATACGCTTCCAATTGGGACGAGCATTAGGTGAGTACATCGATCGCTTCTCTGTCTTAGCCGGCAAGGTCTCACGAAATTTTTGTGAGGGCACACCCCAATCGATATGACTGGTTCCTAGACAAAATTTCTTCATTCATAGCCATTGCCTCGGCCATCCCAATAAGTACTATAAAAGCTTCTCTTCCTTTCTTCAATTCCAGGCGGTCTGTTGACCAACTTGGGAGAAAAATGTACAGTGTAACCTACTTGGACCGCGGCTGTGAAGTTCCAATCTTTGTGGTAGTTTTTGCAACGTCCTCATCGAGTACCTTGCACTGCTCCCACGAGCTCTACAGTATAGAAAGTCTACCGATCAGGACCATTCCCTTCGATTGTTGGTATGGTTTGCTCATTGTAGATAGAGTTGTTCTCTTCACCGAACACCACCACCTCTTTGTGGTCCCAATCGAACTTCACCGTCTGGTGTAGTGTAGAAGGCACTGCTCCAGCCATGTGAATCCAAGGTCTCCCCAGTAACAGGTTGTAAGAAGTGGAGATGTCCATGACATAGAACTCAGCATTGAACTCCACAGGAATGACCATGATGGTTAAGTGGATTTCCCCAATTGTGCTTCTTTGCGATCAATCAAACGGTTTTACCTTCATGTCGCTCTCTCTCTTATTTTGCTTTGATCAATTCCCATTCTCTTTAGAGTAATGAACGAGCATATGTTTAAACCAGAACCTCCGTCGATCAAAACTCTTCCTACGAACCAGTCTTTGTATTTGATGGTGACGTGCAAAGCTTTGTTATGGCTCAACCCTTCAGGTGGCAGCTCATCTTCATGAAAAGCGATTCGGCTGGACTCCATGACTTGTCCAACCATGCTGGCCAGATTCTCAACTAAGGTATCCACCGGAACGTGTGCTTCATCTAACACTTTCATTAAGGCATTTTGGTGGCTCTTCGATTTGAGGAGTAAAGTTAAGACGGAGATTTGTGCGGGAGTTTTGCGCACGTGTTCAACCACAGAGTATTCTTTTGCTTGTACTTTCTTCCACAGTTCCTCAGACTCCTCCTCGCTGATACCTCGTCAACCCTGAACAAGATGCTCGGGACTATAAACCATCCCACTCCTAGTCATTCCTTGTTCACCAACAGTCTCAACTGTTGATTTGTTCTTTTTCTCCATTTTGTAGTCCCATGGTACCGCCTTGTCGCTGTACGGGGGAACTACATCAACATAGAATTTTGGAGCCACTTCTACGTCGATGGGCTCTGGTGCTGTAGCGGCTTGAGCAACTGAGGCAAGCGCGGGTGTATCTCCCTTTGCTTTGACAATGGTTCTCTCTAACTTGCATTCTTCGTCTAACTCGATCAAATTCACTCTATTATCTCCGTGGTTAGGCAGGGGGTTGTTGTGTACATTTGGAGTTTTCAGGTGGATCACCTTCTGATCGATCAAGTCTTCTATCTTATCTCTCAAGGCATAGTACTTTTCAGTATCGTGACCTGGTCCTCCAGGATGATAGGCACATGTTTTGGTTTGGTCAAAATAGGGTGTCATCCTATTAGGCATTTTGAAGGGTATGGGTTGTATATGGCCAGCTGCTTTGAGCCTCTCGAACAACTGAGTGCGGGATTCGGCCAATGGGGTATAGTTTCTTTTGGGTCTTGGGTTGTTGTTGGAATGAGACCTTGGCATATAGGCATTGGTGTTTCGGTAGTTAGGGCTTTGTGGGTATGGTGGTCTTTGTGGTGGCGTGTTTTGGAACATGGGCTGAGTATTGTAGACTGGGTAGGTGGATGTGAGTTGAATGTATGGGTATAATGGAGGAGGTGTTTGGTAGTAGTGATTGTGGGTGGGAGTGTGATAGAATGATGCAGCCACGAAATAGACATCGTCCTTCTTCTTCCTTGATGTAGTGGTGTTTTCAGTTTGTCCTATAGTGCAGCCAAGCTAACGATCCTACCATTTTTTAATCCATCTTCAACCATATCTCCAATCTTGATCAAGTCTCCAAATTTCTTGTCTTGTAGGTTCAGCATCTTGTCAAAGTAGACGTCTTCTTGTATGCAGCTGAAGGTTTCCACTATCTCGGCATCTTCCATCAAAGGTTGGACTTTAGTGGCTTCAGCCTCTCCACCTAGTTGCAAATTCTCTAAAGGTCTCGGTAGGCTTCTTCTTCAGTTTCTCCAAATAGAACCGATCGGGCATGGCATCATTGTTGTTCCTAAAACTGTCAACGAAGTCCCCAGCCATTGCTTCCCAACTCATCCACATCTTTGTTTGTTGCTTTGAGTACCATACTAGCGCATCTCCGGTCAGGCTGCGGTTGAAAAATTTCATACAGATCTTTTCATCATGTCCAACCCCAACCAACTTGTCACAATAAGATCTCAAATGAGCCATCGGGTCACCACTGCCGTCAAACATATTGAACTTGGGTGTCTTATAGCCTTCGGGCAGCTTCAAGTCAGGGTACATGAAGTGGTCCTCATAGGTTAACCCTCGGGTTCCTTTGGTGCCTTGGAATTGCTTGAACTTCTCTACCAGCCACTGGACTTGCTCTTTGGTGTTGTCTGAGTCTTCCTTTGTCCATGCACACATGTCATGATCTTTGGTGGATGATGCAATAGTTTTTGTTTCAACAGTGAAAGGAGGTAGGTTGTTTAGCGGTGCTTTTGGTGGTGCAATGTAGGTAGGGTAAGAGATATCTTTTTTAGGGAATAATGGATCTTTGCCGTGAGGGCGGGTGGTTTTGTTTGGCTCAATGATCTCATCAGCACGGGTAAGAGGAACCCTATTTTCCAATTCAAACAGCCTCTGTTCCAACTTAGCATAGGCTTCATAGGCGACCACGCTTTGCTTTTTAGGAGTTCCATTTCCAACTTTGTCAAACTCAGCCATGATATTACGTCTCGTCCTTATCCTCATAGGCAATGAGGGGAGGTGCTGGGATTGATCCTCTGTATCTCAACCGGTATTGTGGTGCGGCCAGAATGCACAAATCAAACTTTCAGGGACTTAGGGACTGACATATCAAAAACAAAGAAAAGAATGTGAGTATACATTAGTTTTAATAAGATCGCGCCCTATTATGCAGGGGACCTCTTTTGTGCCAGAGGTAGGTCTATCGAAGATTCAAAGTAATGTTTGCACCAAACACGTCATTTCGTTTGCATAAACATAATCAACACAAGCCTTAAACCCAAAACAACAAAATTTTATTTGATTTGCTTGGCTTTATTACAACCACTAATTTGAGATAACGACTCGATTAAAATGAAAAAGACAAAAGAAAAATGACTCAACTCAAGACGACCAAACTATGTGCCAGGCAAAGAGGTTTTGAATCAAGCATCAGTTCCAGCATCTTCTTTCTCTTTCTTTTCTTTGGCTTCTTCCTTAGGCTTGTGAACCAGGCTTATAGGTAGAGGAGCGGCGAACATCTCTATCAGATCCTTCCCAGCTTGCATGTCTCCCAGAGCTTTTGTGAAGAATTCACAGATTTCTATCACCATTGCTTCCTTCTCTTCTGATGGCACTGACTTGAAATACTCTCCCCATCCCTTGAGCAAATCTTGTATGTTCCCAGCAACTTGCCTTGCCGCCATGCCTTTGTTTGTCCAATACTTGAGTTCATCCCCTTTGATCTTGTCCTTGTATTGCCTCCTCATCTCCCTATCTTGTGTTACCCTTAATTCTTTCTTACTTTGGTCGAACTCGTGTCGCAGCTTCTTGTATTTTTCAGTGACACTTAGAGCTTTGGTTTTCCTTTTCAGCGTAGTCTTTAATCGGAACTTTTCCCTATCATCACTGAGCCACTGAGGATAAGCTAGAGTAGCCGTGGGGTTTACCCTACTGTCTCGGCCACGACAAAACTACATATTAAGCCTTCTTTCCCACATTGTTAATATAGTGCCAACCATCGGATGCTCATTGTCTTTTATGATGACCCTCGAAACCATAATCTGTTGATATATGGCGTAGATCCGGATGATTGATGGAAGAAACACCATCCGAAGAAACAGAAAATACCAAAAAGTTCGAATTCACAGCTAATAACATTGATTCAATTGGCATTGACATAATAGGAATCAACATTGAAGCTTCTCCCTTCAGTCAGCTGCGGAGTTTGTTGTGTCATCCCTACTTGCCGGAGGATCCTTAAAGGAACATAGTGGTGAGTTCCTCGAAATCCAGTCAACGTCAAGAAAGTGATGTCTTGACCTTGTATGGAAACAATGAAACCAACACAGTTCTCGATTACCCATTGCACTTCTTGCAACTCTTCAAGTTTGGTGTACCATCCTTCCATGTTTACAGGGTTTTCCCACGCTGTTGTTCCAGCCATGCGGGTGCTATGTGAGCAGATCCCTCCTTTCCATGACGGTTGTGGTGCTACCAGGCCGATAGGGACATTGTGCAAATGCTCTATCAACCATATTTGCAGCAAAAGATTGCACCATTCGAAAAAGTATCCTCCTCTTCTACATTTGGTTAGAGCCCTATAAACTTCCCCCAAAATCATCAGAACCAAGCTTACTTGACTCTTGTGAGCGCCCTTGCGTAATCCTTCTACCACTCTTCCCAACCTTATGTCGATCTTTCCCTCATTCTCGGGAAAAACCATGCTTCCCAGAAAAGCAACGATGAAAGCATTAGATTTAGTCCACTCCAAATCTTGAATTTCCCATGCCCTAGTCGAATCATGCCTAAGTGTTGGACCTCCAAATCTAGAATGCAAGTACTCCAAGGTGACTTTTCCATCATGCACTCCCTTGACATATGGATCACAAGGAGCGCCCAACAGTTCAATGAACTCCTTAGGATCCACGTCTTGGGGATAAATCATAGTCTCGGGTCTAGGCTCTAACCCTGCTAGTCCTCCAAATTCCTCCAACATCGGTGCTAACTCCAAGCCATTGAAATGAAACACCGCCCTCTTGTAGTCCAAGAAATGTGTAGCAGCTTTGACGAAACTAGGCATAGCAGTGTAGACCTTGAGAGCCACCAGTTCTCCCAACACCTTTTGAATTCGAACCTTGCTAACAACAGCCAGATCTTCCCACCAGAGTATGATCAAGTGAGGAGGTGAGGAAACAATCTTGAATTGAAGTGTACCTCTCGCAGCCATAGTCTGAAAACAAAATAAGAAAAGTAAAGACCAAAATATTCCTAGTCTTGATCATGTTTAAGAAAATGATCAATATCTTGTGCATACGTTTCTTCGAATCCATGCAAAGATGCAATTTTGTCATTTTTTCCGGGTTAAGAACCCATTCGACATTTGGACGTAGGCTTACTAATGGACTATTACGTGCCAAGGACACCCTAAGTTTGTCATGATGCAAAGAAAATAAATACGCATTTTGTTGCCAATTATTCTTATAAATTCCCAAATCCATTTTGAAATTCAATACATGATGAATTTTACAAATAAAAATACAAAAGAAATGAAAATGACACTTTGACTAGGCAGCACGCTCCTACTCTAGCCTGGCCCTCTTTGCTTCTCGTGTAATCTCCTTGACTTCTTCCATAGCTTTGGTTAAGTATCCCTTAGTCGCCACTAAGTGTAAAATGTCTATCTCTGCACACTCCGAATTCCATTGTTCAAGCTTCGTCTCCAACGCCTCTATCTATTTCTCTAGCTCTAATGTACGTTTTCTCCACACTTCAATATCTTCTTTGTTTTCTTTGTCCATCGTAACAGCTTTCAGCATGAATTCTCGGTATCGGATTTGAGCTTCCACCTCACGATCTCTTATGTCATTCCCTCGACTCGGCCCCACTTCGACATTTCCTTTTATGCTAGAGCATAACCAGATTTTGTAGTTTGGTTCGCATCCAGTGTTGTATCTGTTTGATGCTAGTGATTCTTCTCCCATAACTTGTCTTCCTACCCAGGATTTTCTAATTCTCTTAACTCTTGGAACAATTTCTCTAGTATAATCAAACTGATAGTCCTTTGTGTCTGGTATTAGTGGTACTATTTGCTTCTTTCCCGCTTGCCTCATCACCCTCAATGGTTGATAGGGTTGGAGACCTCTCAATCCCATAAGTATCACAAAGGACGTCTTTTTGGAGCTAATGATGAAGTCCTATGAAGGAAACCAAGTGAACATCCATTGAATTGAACCCTCCATTATGTTTTCAAACAACTTTATTCATTTCTCTGTGCTGCTTGGCTGCTTGAATTTTGGAACCCCGTATCGCTCTCCAACCAAGTAGTTTGAACCAGTTGGCTTAGACAATTCTTGTACACCTCTCATTTTCCTCAAATGCTCTTTGAACCATGCTTGTAATAGAAGATTTCAACCTTGGAAATATTTTGCTCCTCTCTTGCAAAAACCTAAAGCCCGATAAATGTCCGCCACTATCATAGGAACTATAGTATAACGATAACCATCAATTCCATTAAATACCCCCATCGGCAGCCATGACAAGCCTCGAACATATGTCATGACTCGAACTTTCAGGAAACACCATTCCTCCTAAGAAACAAATAGTAAATGCAAGTGATCTAGCTCTCCTCCAGTCATTATAGGACTTGAACTCTTTCTTACGGTCGTCGAATGCACTCAAATATCCAAACCGGTTGTAGAAGTAGGAAACGGGTATTTTCTTTTGTTGCAAAAATTCTACATTCACACTTGCCACCATCCCTAATTTATTACGAAACTCTTCAGCCGTGGGGACACTAGGTGCTAGAATGCGACCCCCTTGCCAAAGATGTTTGTCTAACCCCGAGTGTGATACGAACCTTCCTATTTCTTCTAGCAAAGGCGTTAGCTCAACATCCCGAAATCTAAAAACGTTTAGTTTTTCGTCCCAAAATGACACCGACGCTTCAATCATTTCTCTACATGGCTCCATTTCCAATAGGAAAACCAAATGACCCAAATGTTGACGTACTTCGATTTGCTCGCCCAATGACAAATTACTCCACCAACTAGTTAACAAAGGAGGTGCGCCCATAGTCATTCCAAAACAGTGAAAGCTTTGACTCATTGTGACCTATAAAGAAAAAGCAAAGGATTAAAATCCCCTCCCCTCTTGAAAATAATTAGACAAATCAAAATGCGTTTTTATTCTCGTCTCACTTTTCCTTTCACTTTTTTTTTCTTTTCTTTTCTTTTCTCTCAAATGCGCATAAGCATGTCCAAACGTCCCTTCGGGGTCAAAAATCCGTCAAGTAATTTGGACAAGTTGAAAACTAGCCGGCTCACGGGGAGCCCTTCCTACGGTATGATGCATGCTCATTACATTCAAAGAATGGTGTAATTCTAGATACGGTTCTCCAAGGCGGACGGTCAAGGAGTGGGACCATTTGAAATTGTTGGTTGTACCACGGACCAACTATATTAAAAAATGTCCCTCCTAAAAGGTTTTTTGTGGTGAAGCGAGAGCGAGCGTGGGATCCACGTAATCGCCCGTGTATGTGCAAAGTGTCGTTTCTCAGGAGTGTGGGAGTATGGGTGAAACACTAAGATTACATCAAATTTCAAATTCGTACAAATAAATAAATAAAAGGGAAAAAGAAAAAAAAACCAAGTTAGTAAAATCATAATAATACAAATAACAAGATAATAATAAAATAAATCCCAAAATTAAAGACTCGTTGTGGTTAGGACTTTGAATATCCCCAGCGGAGTCGCCATTATGTCATACCTGATTTTAGACTCAACTCGTCTAAGGTCACGTTTACTGTTAAACTGGTCCTGTTTCAGAGATTCAACTGGTAAGAAGTCTAAATGACTCAGGGAAGAAGGTGTTAGGCACTACCCCAAGTCCCACAAAAAGTGGTTCCTGCCTGATCTATATTTTGGGATGTTTTGCAAAGTTGTGAACATTATCATATGCATCACTAACTTAAAGGATCAATTTCGTAATCAATTTATTAAACCAAGTCTATCTATGCAAGTTTAAATAGCATATACATAAGTGGGCTTCATGTTTTACACATACGGCCTATATTTCACGCCTAATCGCGTTTTAAGGCCTCTAATATAAACACTTAATCGCAAATAGGGTTAAATCTGCAAAGGACATCGTAATTCAGATTATTTCTGCAGTTTCAGCATCCAAATTAGATTTGCACAAATGTACAGTTTTACAAAAATAGGCAGTTCTCGTAAATAGTTTCAAATTTTATCAAATACCAAATGGGTGTTGTTTTTAAAATATAATACTAGCCATTTAGGGTTGGTGTGACTCGTCATTAATTCTCGAGCCCTAACTTTAATGGTTATTCTGGTTTAAGGGTCAATTTTAAAAATATAAGCAGATAGGTTGTTTTTTGAAAACTGTTGCAAGAAACACACAAAGATGCACACAAAGGGGCTGTTGCACTTAATATACATATATAGACATGCAAATAGATGATAATATATATTTAGGCTTTAGAAAATACTTGTATACTGGTATAGTCAACTCCAATCACTTATACACCCCTATACACTGTTAGATTAGTGTATAGAAGTTTTAAAGTTTGTTAAAGCATAAAAAAGGCCAGATTTTAGAAGGATTTTTGGGCCCTGCTTGACTACGCAAAAGGGGCAGTTCTAGTTTTACGAAAACAGATCAAATTCAAGCAGTTATCACGTAATAGCCCCTGTTTATGAAAGTCACATGTTTCAACAACTTAAATCCTGATTCAAAAGACCTGACGTGTCAAATTCATTTCTTTAAGTGTAAAAGTAAACCTTGTTACAAAAATCTCTGGTTTAAATAAAAGAACAGAATCCGAGCTTAATACTAAGATATAGTTTTATCCGGAAATAGCTACGCCAAATTTAATCATTATCAATCGAGTTTTAAGCATGAACGATGCAATCACATAGTGAGATGAGGGTTTAGAGAGGGCCCGTGTGTTGCTAAACACATAGCTTTAGTTATGTGACCTGTTTTTAGAGCAAGTAATGTACATGCAGGGCACCTAACAAATACACATAAAGGGGAAGCTAAGGGAGCAAAGAAGAGGCAAAACAATGCTCTAAACACACTCAGAGATAAGCCTGCTTAGGCTTTGATTTCCCAGCCTGAGGTAAGGTTCTTACCAACATTCAAAGACCTACCATCTTAATTTTGGTATAGCTTTCAGAGCTATCCACACAAGCTGCAAGAGAAAGGATTAGCAGGAGGGTATGGAACCCCCAAAATAGGTCATAAATGTACACAAGAATCCTTAACAGGTTAGGTATAGAGGCATGTTGCAGTTAGAGGACAATCATAAGCTTTTACACAGGTATAGGCAGTGCAAATCATGCAAACACAAGCAGGGAAAAAAGTATTCAGAAAGTCTAGGCCTAAACAGGTTCAGGACATAAGCAATAGTGATTATAGTAGGGATATACTTTTTTTTAGCAATGACAGTGAGCAAACAAAGCAAGTGCAAGCAATTTTAGGTGTTTTGCAGAACCAGGATCAAGGAAAAGAGAGCAGGCGCCTTCTCAGTAATATTTTAAGAGAAAGTGAGGGAAACAATGGTATGTATTACTCTTGTCTGCCTAAGTATGTGTATGCCAGTGTGTTTAGTGTCTTGAACTGTGTCCAGTAAAGAAAACAAGACTGGTTTATATAGGCAAGGGGTGAGGGGCTCAAGTTCAAATGGCAGGACACCAAAGGCAAGGGAATAAGGCTTCCCATAATTAAAGGGATTCAATTAGGTGGACTTCCCATATATAAATCAATTAGGGTCCCAATATTTAAGGTGAACAAGATTTTAAATAAGTCAGATTCCCTCCCCTTAAGCAATAACATAGCCAAGTTCAAAAGTCAGTATATAAAAGTATCTCAAATTAATTAAGGATTGAAATTCAAATATATTGGCCGAACAGATTTTGATCAGGCTTTAATTGATACCATGTCAATTACAAGAAACAATTTCCTTTCTGGTTTTCAATCAAGAATTCCAATTGGCTCAACTCAAAATCCCCTAATCGTGCTAAATCAAATCACCCTCTTTAACTTTAAGCATATAATCGTGGAGGTCATGTATTTCAACAGAATAGAAAAGGCAAACACATTATAAAGCATGAATGACTAGAAACAGTTCACAAATTGTCATGATTTTTTTATCTAAGACTGATAGGAACAAACTAGGGTGTTCGAATATGTAGAAACTCACAGCAACATTCAGTTAACTCATTAGACTGAATAGAGATTAACAATCACATGAATTTTAACAAATCGAATAGCATACAAACATGCTAACACATAGAAAAACTAGGCAAGTTTTAGGCCCAAACGACCATATAGGTTCAGAGATAAAAGATGAAAAGGATTAGGGTTACCGTCTTAATATCAGAGTCAGGTCAAATTGACCCGTGTTAAATCGAGTTCGCATGAAGGTTTCCTCACCCTTTTCAGGCAATAGCGTAATTTTAGGACATCCTCAGGCCAAGTTGGAGACATTTTCCAACAGTAGGAACCCCGTTGATGAGGGTTAAGAATCGACCTCATTTGAATATTGTCAAAAGGGTATGAGTTTTGTAGCGGGTGAGAAGAGGAACCCAAATATATAATTTTCTCTGAATTTCGCTGGCCAAATTGACCGGAAAATGCCTAGAACGGTGGCGACTTGAGTTTCGCCAAGAGGGAGAGAGAGAGAATGTTGGTTCCGTGGGTGAGAGAAAATGAAACTGTCTTTTGGGGTTTTGGGGTGAAATGTAATTAAAACGAAAATAATATCCTGGTCGTTGGATCACTCGCGTAGATATGTGTATAAGTGAGATTGATGTGTGTGTATACGTGTGTGTATGTGTGTGTGTGTGTGTGTGTGTGTGTGTGTGTGTGTATATATATATATATATGAATATATATACTGTGTAGGTAGTGTATAAAAGCGTATAAAATGCGTGGAAAAATTATGTAAATGCTTATAAAAATTATGAAAACAAGAAAAATAGTTACTAAAGCTAAATAATTAAGAAAATCTATTATTTTAAGTTTTAAAATGATTTAGGTGTCTTCATTAAAACAAAAATAATTGTGAAAAATTATGACAAGATATGCAAGTTTGTAAAAAAATACGGTCATCCGTGCAAATACTACTAAAATAGCCTAATTGGTGTACGTGCATGAGATAATGACTCAGGATAAGAGTGAGTGTAGGGTAATTGTGTGGTTATAAATGCAATTTGTCTGAATAATGGCTATTGAAACATGAGAGACAAAATTAGGTGTCAATAACCACCCCCATTTTTTGAAAAAAAAAAAAAAAAAATTACAGTTGCAAAATACATATAAACAAAAAATACAACTACATACAAAAAAAAAAAAATATACATACAAAATCACATGTACATACACGGATCTACAGATCTATCAAGTAAAGCATACAAATTTATGTGTGCCATACTTACACTTGACATACACACAAAAACACATACAAAAACATACAATATATACTCAGGCATACACATTTATACAAATGATATACACATACATACACTTGTGCACTTGTAAAGATATTCATGTATATACATAAATATATGGATTCATACACCTATATAAAACTAGACATACACTTTATTCCTCCTTCAAATAACCACCAACAACCACCAAGACATACACGTAGATTTGTATAAACTTAAATTTTTTTTTAAAAAGAAGGAGAAGGAGAAGAAGCAGATTGGACCTCCGGCAACCGCCACCGGAGCATCCACGCGCAACAACAAAAACAGACCAACATCAAAGAAGATCAGAGCAAGCGGTGGCAGCTGCAGTTGATCAAAGCAGCATAGATCGGAAAAAGCAGCAACATCAGTGTAATAGAGCAACAAAACGACGATGGAGTAGCAGATCGGTGCCGGGGAGGTGGTGTTTCGGCGCCAGCGAGTGGGTGGATGAAGGGGGAGAGAAAGAGAAAAAAAAAGCTAGGGTTATTTGTTAGAGAGAGGAGAAATGTGAAAATGGTATGTTTTGCAATAAACTATAAAAATATTGTTATGTTTTATAATTTCTCAATATTGTCAGTATATTTTGTAATTTAGATGAGTAGTACGTCAATTGGTGTAAATTTCTCTTTAAAATTTGGGTCAAAATTGATATGGACGTTAATCCCATAAATGATAAAAAAATAGGCCTTTAGTCAGTTTGTAGCGTTGAATGAAAAACAACAAACGTTTGAAAATTTTAAAAGAATAGACATATTTAAGAAATACAAAAAAAATAGAGGAAATTTTCTTAGGACTATGAACTAAAATTTTTAAATTTTTCAGGAAAATCTCTTGGGAGTGACAAATATGAAGACTCAGGAAATTTTCCTGGGACGTTAAAACTTTTAGTTCTAAGTACCAGAAATATTTTCGGGGGTCCGAAAATATGAAGTTCAAGGAAAATTTCCTTAAACTTTAAACTAAACCTCAAGAAATTTTTCTAAAGTTTAGTGAAAAAAATTCCAAAAATAATTCCTAAGGTTTTCATGTTTTGTTCAAGCGGATGCTATTTTTGTAAAAGTTTTTAAATAATGATCTGTTTTTCTTTGAGTGACTTTCAAAATGACTATACTTCAACTTTTCACCGCAAAATGTATATGTTTTCACCGAAGGTAGGCTGCTTAGATTGATTTTCCTATTTTCAGACCATCGAGGCTAAAGTTGAAGGCTAGATTAATCTAATTTCAGCCCTTTGGTCTGAAATTCAAATCTGATAGTATTTTATTTTTTATTTTTGTTTGTTTTTGATGCTCAATTTCAAATCGAAAGTTTGAATTTAGTTTGAAGTTTTGCCAACTTCACACTCTTGGTTTGAGTTTGACTCATTTACCAAAAACATTAACTTGAATCAAGTTGAGACTATGGTTATGAAGTTGACTTAACTTCAGACCCGATGATCTGAACTGATTGCTATGCTTGCAAATAATTTTTAAAAAATGATTGATAGGCTAGGAGAAAAGGCTTCCACAAGAAAATTTTACAATATTTAGGTGTATAAATGCAATTGTTTTTTCAATTCAGCTCGTGTAAAAAGTGTAAAAATTGGTGCAAAAAGTCTATAGACGTTTCATCTTTGTTATCACGACCACAATCCAATTGAGATTGATTTCGATGAGTGTCAATTGGTACAATACTTGCATTTACACTGTCAAAGTTTTCCTATTGGATTTGATACCACAGACATATGCTCTACTTTTCTTCACATTAGAACTATGTTTCTTTATCTAAAGAAACCACTAAGAAACATTGTTGGCATAGTGAGCAACAAAGTTGAAGACTTGACTATAAGGAATAAGGATGATTTGCATATTCCAGTTGATATTGTCACTCCAAATCGTTTAAGTATATTGGAGGAGGAATTCTTAATTACATGGACTTCGCTCTGAAGGATGCTTCCAAGATGGTAAAGACTCAGATCGAGTTATGTTCTTCAAAGTGATGACGGGTTGAATGGGATGAAAGAAATAGGACAATGATTATTTCTCTGTTTAGTTTTATTTATTTTGCTGCTTCCTTTTTGTTTATTTATTTAGTTCTAGTTTTTTTGTGTGCGTATTCTGCAACTAACTGTTAATACTAAATTGGATGAAGATCATAAACTGTAATTCTCTAAGTAATTGAAGTGAAGAACAACTCCTGAATTATAATCACTATTGGAATTAAAGAGAGAAGGAATTAGGAGAATAAGCAAGAAACTTGTATATTGATATTGGATGAATCTCTCAAAGTGATTACAATAGTATTTATAGATCAAGAACTAATTCCCCAATCCCTATCTAACTGTAGCTAAGCTAAGAAGAAAATAACAGAATTTGGAAAATCATAACTAACTCTATAAAATTACAGAAATGCCCCTGTGTAACGAACTCCCTAACTACCCTGCTGACTGTGTAAATTAATGCTGACTGTATCGTCCACTGTGTGATTCTGTATATAACAACTACCCCCTTCCAGAATCCTTGTCCTCAAGGATTAAAATGAGGGAACTGCTTGTTGAACTTATACAAATCCATCCAAGTATTGTCAGCAATTGAACAATTGAACCACTTGATTAAACCCTGAGTAGTGTCTCTGCGATTCTTTTGGATTGTTCTTTGATCCACAATGGCTTCAGGTTAAAGTAGAATGTCCCCATTAGCTGACAAGGACACATGGAGGTGTGGGAGCACAGGTGTGTCCCCTATTTTTTGCTTCAACTGGTGTAGATGGAATGTGTGATGTATCTTAGCATGAGCAGGCAATGCCAGCTGGTAAGCTACTTGTCCAACCCTCTTGAGCACTCGAAAAGGACCAAAATAC
Source organism: Petunia x hybrida (assembly GCA_037355625.1). Taxonomy (NCBI): domain Eukaryota; kingdom Viridiplantae; phylum Streptophyta; class Magnoliopsida; order Solanales; family Solanaceae; genus Petunia; species Petunia x hybrida. The sequence goes on along the minus strand of JBBBVM010000018.1, from coordinate 4,314,588 downwards.
TTAGGATTGAGCTTAGAGTAGTCACTGCCTTTGATGGAGCTTTGTCTGTAAGGTTACAATTTCACATACACCTAATCATTCACATCAAACTCCCTTTTTGACCTCTTCTTATTTGCATACATTCTCATCCTGTGTTGGGCTTCACATAAATGCTGCTTGATTTCTCTAATAGCTGATTCCCTTGTCTGTAAGCTTTTATCCACAACATCTATCATTGAACTCTGAGGTGTGTAGGGATGATAGAAAGGGGGCATTGCCCATACAACATCTCATAAGGAGTGGTCTTAGTTGTCACGCCCCAAACTGGAGAGAACGTGATTGTCACTCAACCTACATTACCTGTTGAGTTAACTCTGAATTAACTGTCTAAATATTTATTTAAAATATTTCAAGTAGAGTAGATATATAATAATGATATTTCAATATAGTCTTTAATTTAATAACCTGGTCCAAAGGTAAAAATATCACAAAACTTACTGAATCTAGTCAATACGAAAATCTGGACAACTCACTAGCTAAGTCATGAGCCTCTAAAATAATAGACTGAATGAATAAGAACATAACCTATGGAGCCGAGATCAAATAGTGAATAAAATAAATATTTTCTGAGTACTGGCTGTCGTTGGAAAGAAAACGGCACTCACCAACTGAACACCGAACAAGCCTGACACTAGCCTTGAACCGCATCACCTATTGCCTCAACACCTGCCACATAAGAGTAAGCAGGACCTCACGGGCTAAGTACCTCCAGGATACCCAGTAAATCTCATAGACTCCCTTCTAAAGGCGGAACAAGACTTACTGGGATATAACATATTAAGAAAGAAAATACAGGTCTATAAACATGTAAATCATCTATGATCTGAGAATTAATACTAAACTGAAAGTAAAGTAATTAAACTAATAACTGATGCTTAACTGAAATGAACTATTCAACAAGAAATAACTTTAGTGAATAGAAATATAGTTTCACACTGTGACCCTGTGTACGTGAGATCTGGAAAGACGTACGGGGAAGTGTCGATCTCTCTTCCCAACAAGCAATGGCCCTGTATACGTGCAACTACTGGCACATATGTGGGAGTGTCGGCCAATCTCCCAAAACAAACTGTGGCCCTGCGTACATGAGATCTAGCAACACGCACGGGAGAGTGTCGGCCTATCTCCCCAACAAGTAATGTGATCACAATACTAACTGAGTCTGAATACTGTATTTCTATTAGTAGCATCATAGGAACAAGTCACATGTTCACACAAGCAAAATCAAAATCAAGTAATTCATATACTACTAAACTAGGTGAATCATAAATAATTCATAGAAAGATATATTTAAGACTATACAATTTGTTCAGTCCCAATTAAAAAGATATCTCAACTTACCTCATACTCGCCTTCTCAATATCTCAAGACGTTCAATAATCACAATCTACAATATTAGGACTCAAGTCGTCAAATCATGTTCTTACTTCATTGATAGCAGTTGAACTAGGCTCTAAGTCATCATTGGTCTTCACTTCAACTTTAGAGTGTAGATAAATATTTTGTATTATAGAAAAAGTACATATTATGCTACATAGAATATCTACTGTCATAAGACATATAGGGATCAAATCTAATTATACTGCTGTGACGTTATGAACTAGGGAGCTTTCTATTTCCAACAAAAAATGGTGGTTATCCTTTCATTACTAAAACTAAATTTGTATTCCAAAATCTATTATAAACGAAGAAGAATAAAGTTTGTACTTAAGAAAATGCTAATGTACTTTGCTTCCAGTTATTAAGCTATTCCTAGGACTAGTACATCAGCGCGTTTACTTTGATTAACTCCCAATCAGATGTTGTAGTATTTTGATTAGGATTAGACATAATGAACTGACTTGCGAATTAATCAAGTGATATGGGGTAAAATACGCGGAAGCAAATACACGGTACAAACGGAAGCAATGAAAGGGATAAAAAGAAATAAGGATTGGGAAGACAAGAAATGAGAAGAAAGAAAGAATCAAACTCACATACGTTAGTTGATTCAAAGGGGAAAAGAGACTCGAACCAATCAAAAGATCATACTAGGACGATCCCCATGGATTCCAAGTTAACGAGATACATGAAGCCTCGGGCTTCAACAAAGAAGGCAAAGCCTCTCTTCCAATTCTTTTCTCTACAAGATTCAACAATGTCTAACTCCTCAAATGAAATGGCTAAGTGTGGCTTTTATAGGTGTGCCACACTCCTAAGTGAAATGACTTAAAGACCCTATGTCTAATTTAAACAATAGAAGTCACTTAGAGCTAAAGTTGGAATTACACAACAAAATAGTGGAAAACTCGGATGGTCTTCACAGCAAAGTAGGCGCCCCGCATGTTCTGGGAGGCGCTCCACCTCTTTGGAACTCCAGAGACCAAGCAGCAAAGTAGGCGGTCCGCCTGGTTCAGTGGGCGGTCCACCTCCTTCTATGTCTTCTTGAAATGCCTCAAAATGTGTCTCTTGAACCTCTCCTTTGGAGCCCAAGTGGTCCTCCTTCCATGGCGCTCCAATGCATGATCTTCAAGTTGCTTCCGGAGCCCTTCACTTGTGTTCTTTGTGCTCTCAAGCTTGGCTCTTGATGGTTGGTGCTTTGGCTCAATTTTCCCCGCATCCTCCCATTCTTGAAAGGATTTCGTCCTGGAAATCAAGCCATCAAAACCTACAATCAAAGACAAGTACAAACAAAGCTTTTCCACTACAAGAGTAGGTTAGTGCCAAAAAGTGTGGAAAACACACTCTTATGATAGAGCCAAGCATCAATGACAATAAAAATGCTTATGTCTCCAAAGGAAACAACACGTACTTGACTTAAGGAGGAAGTGCATCCAACATGAATACAACCAAATAGATTCCAAGTCATTCCTCCTAAAGGAATTTTTATGTGAGGGAGGAGATGGTTGTAGCCACCGTATTTTCAACGCACGATTTAGAATGTTTCCAGGAGTGGCGGAAAGGTATGCATGCACAGGTTAAAAATGTACGAGTTTTGAAAGAAATGCACAAGTCCACCTCGAGAGTGGGAGTAAAACTAACACATGAAACAACAAGTCAGTGTTGAGATAATAATTTTCAAAGCGTATCATGGTTTATAATGCAAAGAACTTCTTTTGTACGGAGGTAGACTTAACAAGATCAATACACATAATATGCATAATATGTGTCATATGATGACGCTTTTGGACGAAGTTGGCTAATGGACTTTAACATGCCAAACATTTTAAGCTTTCTTAATTTTGATTATGGTATTTAAAATTGAATGTGTATAATGCATCATCCCATTTGTTCTCATAGTTTTATAAAATAATTAATTTTGTTATATAAATGTAGAAATAAAATTTTTTCGCAGGTAAATAGAAATAAATAATTGATTTCTATAATGATTTCTATTTATACAAATAATTAATTTTGTTACATAAAAGTAGAAAAATCAACTTAAAGTCTATGTTTTCTTTGATCTTCCAAATCTTCGTAACTTGTGACATCCTTCAACAAAAATATATAATTGGATGATTCACACTTTTGAGAACAAATGGTCTACCTTAGACACGTTCAACTTTAAATAAATGCACACATAACATATTTAAACGTCCCTTGGGGTCAAAAATCCGTTCGGTTCATTCAGATATAGTGAACAAGTAGACTTAGACATGAGCTGAAGTCAAAATTTTCCTAAACATGACATGATGCATGGTTCCTAGACAATAGTCTCCACTAAGAGTTGGGAAATCTAGACAAGGACATGGTTCCCCCAGGCGGACAACCAAGGGGTGGGAACGTTTAGAATTGTTGGTTGTACCACGGACCAACTAGATTCTAACCGTTCCTCCTTAGGGGTTTTTTGAGAGTGAAACGACCGTGAGATCCATGTAATCGTTTGTGGTGTGTGCAAGTATAAACTTTCCAGGAGTGGAGGAAGTGTGAGTGACATATAAACAATTTTCAAGCAATTAAAGAATGAAGTGCAAAAACTTGAAATTCTAAAAAAAATAAACTTCAATCCTGCAAAAAAGGAAAGGAAGAAAAGTTAGTATTGCAATAAATAGAAAGAAAATAAAGCAAGTAAAGAATCCTAATTTAAATTCCGTTATGGTTTGAACCTTGATATCCCCAGCGGAGTCGGCATTCTGTCGCATCCTATTTTTACCGAACCGGTTAAATTTCTAAATAGGACTTGACTTATTGGGTGACTCACGGATAAAGAGTTGGAGTCGCCACCTAACATATTTTTTAACTAGGCGTATTAAGGCACCTACTTTGTTTCTAGCTAATTTTACAATTAACTCCGAAACTTAGTCTACGAACCAGAAATTCTAAGTAAGAGGTTAATGTTAACTCGAGAGGAAGGGGTTATGCACCTCTCAAGCTCCACCAAATGTGGTTATCGGCCAGACTTTATAATTGGGATTGTAAAGTTAGTAACTAACTAAGCCGTAATATATTTTAATATTAAATCATGATATACAAATTTAAAGACAAGTAATGAATGTTCGTCTCTTCTAATGGCTAAGCTTTGTCCAAACGCGCCTTGCAAAATAAATAAACAAGTTAGTAAGAATTGCATACAAAATTAATAAAATAAAATTAAATAAAGTGAATGAGTTTGAATATTTTTATCCTTTTTCGAAAAATGTTGTTTTTAGTAATTTCACCACGATGTACCTCACAAAAATATAGAGAAAATAAGTTAGTATTAATAAAAATAATAATGATAATAAACAATAAAAAATATTAGAACAATAATAAAATAAAAGGGGAAGGGATTTTATAAAAATATAGGCTCCGGTGTGTATAAATCGGCTAGAGGTTAGGGACGTCGGTACGACTGCAAACACGCCGGCCGATTATGTTGCCATTCCAAAAGCCGATCCCACCACTCCATCGCCGGCTCGTTTTGCAATTACGGCTCATGCACGTCATCATAACCTATTTGTTTTACAAATACGGGGATGGGATGGTTCAAGTGTAGTATCATGTCCAAAGTTAGTCCCGAAACCTCAATATATGTAGATATATTTTTCATTGGCCTTAATTGGGTTAGCATCCATCAATTCCTTGTGAAGCCTCAAATAAGTATTTATTTTTCATAGGCCTGTCATAGATGGGACCTTGCATAACACAATTGTTAAAATAACCAGAACTGTATCAAATGAGTAAAGGGACTTGGCAGATTTGACAATAAAAACAATAAGACCATAATGCCCTTCTCCAACATAGAAACCACCAAATCACTGACGAGGAACAAGTTAACCAGAAACAACCAATTCCGATGAAACAAAATAGTGGTAGCGGCGAAGTGGCCTGCAAAACAAAGCAACAAACAGACGAACAAGCAAAAGCTTGTGGAAGACCTGCAAAACTCATAACAACAGTGAGATACAACCCCCGTAAATGAAACAAAGGGGGAGAAGGAAAATTACGCCGGACATAATTTCCGATGAAACCATAGTGAAATTAATCAGAGTAATGCCACAAACACAGGGAGGAGGAGTGACTGCCAAGCCGCATTCCAATGGCGGCGTCGCTATGACCCTTCTCCCTTCTTTTATTTTAATTCACAGTGATGGGCAAACAAAATGGAGGAAAAGAAAGAATTCGCCAGTGAGGGGTTTTCCGACGGTGGTGCTGCTGGAACCCCTCTCCCTCTGATGAGTCTTATATATCCACCCCAACCCGTTTCCCTGCTACTCTCCTGTCCTCGATCTCCCCTCTCTCTCTCTTTCTCGATCTGTTTCTGATTTTTCTGGTATTGTGGCGTGTGTTATTCACTATGTGTATGTACTACATATTGGTGTCAAAGAGGGAAGACGAAGAGTGTGTGGAGGTATGTTTGTGGGTGGGTTGTGCGGTTTGACTTTGTGTTGGTATAGAAATGGTGGATGAAGGAGACACGAAAGTCAGTGTGTACTGTGTGATGTTTTTAGAAGAAGGCTAAAAAAAGGAGTGCATCTGTAGTTTGGCTGATGTTTTTATGTCAGATGGTGTATACGTCTGTATGCTGATGTCGTATATGTAATGAAGGATTGGGGAATAATTATTGGAGAATTGCGGAAGTAATTTAGGGTGATTACGAGGATTTAGGAGGGATTTTAGGGATTTTGCCAAAAAGAATATTCACTTTGAAAATTTAAAACGAGGGAATGTATTTGGCTAGATTTTATGTCAAGGTTCAAAGAGAAGATATAATCTGAAAAAAAAAAGTAAATGAAAGTAAATACAAATAGATAAAGATTTTCGGTGAAAATTGGAAAAAGGAAGAATTGAATAGTTTTGAATTTTTAATAAAAATGCTTGAAAGAAAATAATAATTAATCCTAACAGAATTGGTGTACTTAGACGGATTTTTGTCTAGGTTCGTAGGAAGTTTTAACAAAAAGAAGAAGGAAGATAAGTAAATAGAAAAATTGACATTTTCTTTTTAATTGGTCAATATTCAACTTAAAAAGTGCAAAAAAATAATAATCATTGCATAAACTCAAATAAAATTATTCAAATATAGATAATCACAGATAATTATTAATTTTCACAAATAAACACAAATTGATACAAATTTAATGTAGCCTAAATGATGCAATTACATGATATTATAAATGTACTACATTGCACAAACAATCACAGTTTTGATAAATAATCTAAATGATGCAAAATTATGCAATATAGCCACATTTAGGTATGTAATATATAAATAGAGGATAACGCATGTAAATGCATGATTTATAATGCACATTTTGAACAAATAGTCAGATTGCACCCTTAAGTTGAATTATAGCCAATCTTAGAAAAAGGAGGGACAAAATTGGGTGTCAACAGTTGTCCCTCTCTGGTATGCAAAAATGATTGAAAAGGGAAAAATGAGAGTTTTAGGGGTGTTTTTGGCCGAACCCCGGTCTCTGAGTTGCCTACATATCTCGGGTTTCATGAGAATCAGGTCGTGTGTAGTTATAGAATGACATGTTGCCTGTGTGAGATGTTTATGATGCACGAGTTTGGATGCAAAGACTAAACTTATCCAGCTACGTAAAGTTTAGCTTCGTGTGTGCTTTGCCTTTTGGCGAGATAAATAAAGAACGAAGCAAAGGCACTAGCGAAGATGAGATAACCTCAATAAATCGAGCGTGGGAAAAGAGTCTTATAATTCTCCTTGTTATGAAGATGTGGCGCGCTACACACCCATGAAAAGGAGTTTTTATGTACATAGTTTCCACTTCTTCTCGATAAATGAGTAAACTCGCCTCCAATATCGCCTTGAATGAACTGAGGAGCATTGAGGAGTAAAGCACGATAAGTATGCACGGTTCAAACAGATAGGCACGAAGAGAAAGGAGTACGAAGCTGGTACCCAATTGGCAAGGAAAGATCAGGTAGATCACTGGTACGAGTACGGAACTGTAGCTTTGAGCATTTTGGAACTTTTTCAAAATAGGTAGCTTGCGGGTGTAGTAAAAGCATCGTCTGTGGGATTAAGCTTCTTGATTTGGGTTTTGGGATGATGTTTTATATGTGTTTGAGGTTTTATGGTTGCACAATTGGTAGTGATTTTGGGAGCAGGCGTGAGAGTATGGCACAGGAGTTTGTGGAGAGATCGGGAAGTACCCTGCAGCAAAATCATGATAAATGCAATAAGTATAAAGATAAAGATAAAGTAAAATTCACTGTTGAGCCGAGTGGTTGTTTTTTCTTATGCTTGTTTGACTGATGTTTCATCCACATATGCGAACCAAGTGTCTTTCCAATGCTATGCCCACCGATGCGAACCTTATACTTTAAATTGTTGAACTATGTCCACAAACGCGGACCCTACTCTGCTGCAAGTTGTTGTCATGTTCACCACTGCGAACCCTATATATTTGCCAACACAGATTCTATGCTCCTTCAAATGATTTCATGTCCACCCACGCGGACCCTATATATCCACCGACATGGATTCTATGTCTGTCATGTCCACCGATGCTGTTACACCCCATATGTTTAAAGTGACGTATATCATTCTAATAACATGTAAAGAATGATTTAAGTGAGTTTAAAGTCATAATATGATCATATATGATGTTTATATGTTGAATATAAATTTTGGGAAAAATCGGATTTAAGTTGTGAAAAAACCGACTAAGGAATTGCCTTGTAACGAAGATTTTTCAAAAATTAATTTCGTGTGTGTTATATGAAGTCTTTTGGAGACATATCATATACCAAATTGAAGGTCTGGGAGTATAGTTTCCAACACTTTTGACCGTTTGTTCATATAACGTATAGATAAAAAGATATAAGCATCAGAAGTCAGACCAGAAGAAGGGACATAAGCGCAAAAGAGGGCTAGAACTAAAATGTTTCGAGTAGGAAAACATGTCTTCCTTTTCGTTATTGAAAGAACATACACGATATAAACAGTGCTTCGATGAAGAGTTAAGCCACTTTTATGATTTTGAAGGAAAGACATCAATCTTAACTCGAAACTGAAGACAGATTGCGTCAAAACGCTCTACGCGATTAAGGTAACATTATGCTACCTTCAATTTCGTCTATAGATTGAGTTTTAGAATTACTTCATGGCTAAGTAAAGTACCTAAATGATGTATCATAGCTTGTTTAAGCTTTAGAAGGTTTGGAATTCAAAGGAAACAAGGTTTAGAAGCAAGAAGCATCAAAGGTATGTAAGGCTAAACATGAGGCTAGTTCAGGTTTTCAGTTACCTGATTTGGGGGGATACAGCCCATAACACCAGACATACCTTTGATGTTTAGTCCATAACTGAAAACCTGAACTAGCCTCATGTTTAGCCTTACATACCTTTGATGTTTCTTGCTTCTAAACCTTGTTTCCTTTGAATTCCAAACCTTCTAAAGCTTAAACAAACTATGATACATCATTTAGGTACTTTACTTAGCCATGAAGTAATTCTAAAACTCAAGCTATAGACGAAATTGAAGGTAGCATAACGTTACCTTAATCGCGTAGAGCGTTTTGACGCATTCTGTCTTCAGTTTCGAGTTAAGATTGATGTCCTTCCTTCAAAATCATAAAAGTTGCTTAAATCTTCATTGAAGCACTGTTTATATCGTATATGTTCTGTAAATAACGAAAAGGAAGACATGTTTTCCTTTTATACTCGAAACATTTCAGTTCTAGCCCTATTTTGCGCTTATGTCCCTTCTTCTGGCATGACTACTGATGCTTATATCTTTTTATCTATATGTTGTATGAACAAACGGTCCAAATTCTTGGAAACTAAAATCCAAGACCTTCAATTTGGTATATGATATGTCCCCAAAAGACTTCATATAACACACGAAATTAATTATTTGAAAAAGCTTCGTTACAAGGCAATTCCTTTGTCGGTTTTTTCGCAACTTAAATATGATTTTTCCCAAAATTTATACTCAATATACAAACATCATATATGATCATATTATGACTTTAAACTCACTTAAATCATTCTTAACATGTTATTAGAATGATATACCTCACTTTAGACATACGGGGTATAACAGATGCAGACCCTATATATCCACCGACAGAGATTCTATGCCTGTCATGTCCACCGATGCGGACCCTATATATCCACCGACATAGGTTCTATGCCTATCATGTCCACCGATGCGGACCCTATATATCCACCGACATGGATTCTATGCCTCTCATGTTCACCGACGTGGACGCTATATATCCACCGACATGGATTCTATGCCTGTCATGTCTACCGACGCGGACCCTATATATCCACCGAAATGGATTCTAGGCATGTCATGTTATGTCCACCGCTGCGGACCCTATATTTCCACCGACATGGATTCTATGCCTGTCATGTCCATCGATGCGGACCCTATATATCTACCGACATGGATTCTATGCTTGTCATGTCTACAGACGCGGACCCTATATATCCATCGACATGGATTCTATGCTTGTCAAATTGATGAATGTTGCTTTGCAAGAGTCATTAGGTATACTCAATACCTTTGTAAACCTGCGATCAAAGAAAATTTGTGAGTTTTCTAGGGGAGGTCGACTTGTGTATTTGTTGTGTTGCACTCTGCTGCTATATCTTGTATAATTGTCCCCTTGTTATGCTATTTCTTCATAGGGTTGTCTACCCTTCGAGCTGTATAACCTGCCAACACAAAATTAAAGTATAGCAAAGAAAAACTGAATGCTTATCATCGGGAGATGTTTGCCTGTTAGGCCGGGCTGTATATCCTGCAAGCAAAAGTAAAGTAATGTGCAACAAACAGAGTGTTGTTGTTACATCATGCAATGTGCTAAGAAGGCTATCGTGTTTCTCTTATAATAACTTTCTTGAAAATTTTGAGGGGATCTCTAAAATTTCTGCCCCAGTGTCAAGTTTGCGTCTTTTGGAATTTTTGAGGGGATCCTCAAAAATTCTGCCCTAGTTTATTGTTCATGACAGATCACCGAAAGAAGGTGTTTGTATTGTACTGAACACCAATGTATTGGCTAGAATCTGCATTCGTTCTTTAGTGTGATGATTGGGTATATCGACGATTATGAGTATGTGGATTTTTTCATACTCAGACTGAAGTTCGGTGTTTGGATTTTGTTGGATTTGGAGATTGCCCAAAAGCGTATTTGTCTTAGGTTGTGATGGGATGTCTTCATTTTTTGTGCTTTCGAAAGTCAGGGAGCCAATTTTGATGGATCGGTTTGTGCAAAAAGTGTTTTTATGGTTTGGGAGTTGCAATTTACCTTTGTTGGTTTTTGTTGTACTATTGTCTTGCTTTGGTCAATCAGAATCTGAACTTTGTGTTTCAGTGTTGGATGTCTTGTGGGGTCATGGTATTAATTATGTAAGTGATAAGTGTAGATCTTGTTGGATCGAATTTAAGAATGGGTATCCAGGGAGTAGTTTGTTTGTTGGATGCAATATCTTTTGATTGGGCTAAGGAGTAAAGGTGCGAGATCTTGTACGTTGAGCTCGCTAAGATTGTCGTTAAGAGTCTTGACAGAGGGGAGGTTGTTTATTGTGAGTTGGGTGTAGTGTGAGGTTATAAGTTTTGTCAACTTCGGTTGTATAGTGATTGGATTTCTTTGTTGTGGCTCTCATGTGGGTACAATGCAAGTTGCATGGGAATGAAATTTTCTGAATGCTCTTAGTGTCATATGCTGGTGGTCCAAAGGACTATGTTGCAGAGGAAGGTTTTTTCAGCTTGGCTTGCCATTCGGCTTTCTAAATGCAAATTTTTGACCAATTTCGGCGTTCATGTACGAAGCAACCGTAACAAAGTGGTGAAATGCACAAAACCATGTGGGCACATTAGCAAAGTCTTGAAGGAAAAATGACACGTAAGCTTAAGAGAATGCCTAGACCGCGGATGATGGATTAGTGCTTGAATTTGGAGATTGCCATAGAATGCACAGGTATCACAAGAGATTGCCTAAGTGCTTTATGTAGCAGTCAAGTCAAGGATTTTGATCAAATGACCGATGCTTGTTTAAGCGGGAGATGAGGAGTTGGATGTCAATGCAAAGTGGTAAAGATGTTGTGTAATAGATTCTATTGTGCGACAGAAAATATCTTTTGCCTTAGTATTCAACTTAACCCAACCTTTGGATAGTAGTTTGGACATGTGAAAGATTTTAGATATCAGAATTTGGGTGTAGAGTAGGGAGATGAGATGCATGCCCGAGGAGCAGTTGAGATTTGGGAAGGGATTCCCTTGGAGACCTAGAGTAACATACAAGTTCATGCAATGCGCACACACGTCCAATAAGAGAATGCATCCTATAATGCGAAAGACCGCTTTACGCACGATAATTTTGAGAAGCGCTTTGTGCTACACGCGTCATTTCGTTTGCTAACAAAATGCGGAGCCTAAAGGAGAATGTTGCATTTATTTGGACTTTATTGCATTGGCTCATATTGAGACAGTGTAAGAGAAAAAAAAGACTAAATACTTTTAGGAAATTAGATCATAGCCAGGCGAACATTTTCATGCTGATCCATCCCCAGAAGATTCTAACTGAGGATTTCAGCAACCATGTCAAATGTTCTGTTGGCCGTGATCTTTTGGAAAAGGAAAGGGAGAAGAAAAATGCCTAAAATTCACTTTATTGCGAGCAAAACGATCAATGTGTGGCACAAGCTTTTGAAAACAATGTGACAGAGAATATGAAGAGATGTGTCGTAGCGGGTTGAGAACCCATTAGACGGAAATTTCTAATGGACTTTTGACATGCCAATGATGCTTAAAGGATAAACGTGTGTTATGTGCTATCCCCTCTATCAAGCGAACATTTCTGCTTCCAAATGGGCTTAATGCCTCTTTGGTTACCATTCGTGCCTTTGCATGACATTGAACCCAGAATAATGCCAACTCTTTAGGACTAAAGAGTCGTTTCTAATTCAATTTGGGCTTTTAATGCCTCTTAGGTTACCTTCGTGCCTTTGAATGGCGTTGAATACAGAATAATGTTGACTGTCTATGAGCAAACAATCATTTCTGATTCAATTTGGGCTTTTGGAGCCTCTTAGGTTACCTACCTGCCTTTGAATGACATTGAATACAGAATAATTTCGAATGTCTAAGAACAAACAATCATTTCTGGTTCAATTTGGGCTTTTGACACCTCTTAGGTAACCTTTGTGCCTTTGAATAGCATTGAATGCAGAACAATGCCAATGAACGATTCATATTTTGCACGTTCAACCCTTTAAGCAAATGTAAATAAATCATGTTCAATGCTCTTTGGGGATTAAAATAATCCGTTTGGATTGTTTGAACAAGTTGGCCTATCGGACATGAGAACAAGTCGACTAATGATATGTCATGATGAATGATTCCTAGTGCAGTTACTAAGGAATGGAGTTAGCTAGAGCGGGTTTTATTACCCTCCCAAGCAGATGGCTCGGGAGCGGGAATGTCTCGGACCAAATAGATTTCAAGTCATTCCTCTTCAAGGATATTTTATGTGAGGGAGGAGATGGTTGTAACCACCGTATTTTCAACGGATGATTTAGAAAGTTGCCATGAGTGGCGGAAGGTATGCATGCACAAGTTAAGAATATACGAGTTTTGAAAGAAATGCACAATTCCACCTCGGGAGTGGGAGTAAAACTAACACGTGAAACAACAAGTCATTGTTGAGATAATAATTTTCAAAGCGCATTATATTTTATAATGCAAGGAACCTCTTTTGTACAGAGGTAGACCTAATAAGATCAATACACATAATATGCATAATAGGCGTCATATGATGACGCTTTTGGACGAAGTTGGCTGATGAACTTTAACATGCCAAGGATGTTAAGCCTTCCTAATTTTGATTATGGTATTTAAAATTGAATGTGTATCATGCGTCATCCATTTGTTCTCATAATTTTATAAAATAATTGATTTTGTTGTATAAATATTGAAATAAAATTTTTTCATAGGTAGATAGAAATAAATAATTGATTTCTATTTATAGAAATAATTAATTTTGTTACATAAAAGTAGAAAAATTAACTTATAGTCTATGTTTTCTTTGATCTTCCAAATCTGCTTAACTTGTGACATCCTTCAACAAAAATATATAATTGGATGATTCACACTTTTGAGAATAAATGGTCTACCTTAGACACGTTCAACTTTAAATAAATGCACACATAAAATATTTAAACGTCCCTTAGGGACAAAAACCCCGTTCGGTTCATTCAAATATAGTGAACTAGTAGACATAGACATGAGCCGAAGTAAAAATTTTCCTAAAACATGACATGATGCACAGTTCCTTGACAAGAGTCTCAACTAACAGTTGGGTAATCTAGACAAGGACATGGTTCCCCCAAGCGGACAGCCAAGGGGTGGGAACGTTTAGAATTGTTGGTTTTACCACGGACCAACTAGATTCTAACCGTTCCTCCTAAAGAATTTTTTGAGAGTGAAACGACCGTGAGATCCATGTAATCATTTGTGGTGTGTGCAAGTGTAAACTTTCCAGGAGTGGAGGAAGTGTGAGTGACATATAAACAATTGTCAAGCAATTAAAGAATGAAGTGCAAAAACTTGAAATTCTAAAAAAACTAAACTTCAATCCTGCAAAAAAGGAAAGGAAGAAAAGTTAGTATCGTAATAAATAGCAAGAAAATAAAGCAAGTAAAGATCCCAATTTACAGTCCGTTATTGTTTGAACCTTGATATCCCCAGCGGAGTCGGCATTCTGTCGCATCCTATTTTTACCAAATCGGTTAAAGTTCGAAATAGGATTCGACTTATTGGGTGACTCACGGGTAAAGAGATGGAGTCGCCACCTAACATATTTTTTAACTAGGCGTATCAAGGCACCTACTTTGTTTCTAGCTAATTTTACAATTAACTCCGATACTTAGTTTACGAACCAAAAATTCTAGGTAAGAGGTTCAAGTTAACTCGAGAGGAAGATGTTAGCCACCTCTCAAGCTCCACCAAATGTGGTTACCAGCCGGACTTTATAATAAGGATTCTAAAGTTAGTAACTAACTAAGCAATAAAATATTTGAATATTAAATCATGATATACAAATTTAAAGACAAGTAATGAATGTTCGTCTCTTCTAATGGCTAAGCTTTGTCCAAACTTGCCTTGCAAAATAAATAAACAAGTTAGTAAGAATTGTAGACAAAATTAATAAAATAAAATTAAATAAAGTTAATGAGTTTGAATATTTTTATCCTTTTTCAAAAAGGGTTGTCTTTAGTAATTTCACCACGATGTACCTCACAAAAATATCGATAAAATAAGTTAGTATTAATAAAAATGATAATGATAATAAATAATATAAAATATCAGAATAATAATAAAGTAAAGGGAAAAAGGGATTTTATAAAAATGTAGGATCAGGTGTGTATGAATCGGCTAGAGGTTAGGGATGCCGGTACGGCTGCAAACACGCCAGCCGGTCGTGTTGCCATGCCAAGTGCCGGTCCCACCACTCCATCGCCGTCTCGTTTTGCAATTACGGCTCATACACGTCATTATAGCCTATTTATTTTAGGGACACAGGGATGGGACGGTTCAAGTGTAGTATCATGTCCAAAGTTAGTCCCGATGCCTCTATATATGTAAATATATTTTTCATTGGCCTTAATCGGGGTAGCATCCGTCAATTCCTTCTGAAGCCTCAAATAAGTATTTATTTTTCATAGGCCTATCATAGATGGGACCTTGCGTAACACAATATTTAAAATAACCAGAACTGTATCAAATAAGTAAAGGGACTTGGCAGATTAGTCAGTAAAAATAATAAGACCACAACGCCCTTCTCCAACATGGAAACCACCAAATCAGTGACGAGGAATAAGTTAACCAGAAACAACCAATTCCGATGAAACAAAACAGTGGTAGCGGCGAAGTGGCCTGCAAAACAGAGCAATGAACAGACGAAAAAGCAAAAGCTTGTGGAAGACCTGCAAAACTCAGAACAACAGTGAGATACAACCCCCGT
The DNA here is from genome assembly GCA_037355625.1 of Petunia x hybrida. Classification (NCBI taxonomy): domain Eukaryota; kingdom Viridiplantae; phylum Streptophyta; class Magnoliopsida; order Solanales; family Solanaceae; genus Petunia; species Petunia x hybrida. The sequence goes on along the minus strand of JBBBVM010000018.1, from coordinate 4,299,147 downwards.
AAATGAAACAAAGGGGGAGAAGGAAAAATACGCCGGACATAATTTTCGATGAAACCATAGTGAAATCAATCAGAGTAATGCTACCAACACAGGGAGGAGGAGTGACTGCCAAGCCGCTTTCCAATGGCAGCGTCGCTACGACCCTTCTCCCTTCTTTTATTTTAATTCATAGTGATGGGCAAACAAAATGGAGGAAAAGAAAGAATTCGCCGGTGAGGGGTTTTCCGGCGGTGGTGCTGCTGGAACCCCCTCTCCCTCCGATGAGTCTTGTATATCTCCGCCCTAACCCGTTTCCCTGCTACTCTCCTATCCTCGATATCCCCTCTCCCTCTCTTTCTCGATATGTTTCATATTTTTCTGGTATTGTGGGGTGTGTTATTCACTGTGTGTATGTACTGCATATTGGCATCAAAGAGGGAAGACGAAGAGTGTGTGGAGATGTGTTTGTAGGTGTGTTGTGTGTTTTGGCTTTGTGTTGGTTTAAAAATGGTGGATGAAGGAGACAAGGAAGCCAATGTGTACTATGTGATGTTTTTTTAGAAGAAGGCTAAAAAAGGAGTGCGTCTATAGTTTGGCTGATGTTTTTATGTCAGATCGTGTATGTTGAATTCTTGTCCTCTATGTCTGTATGCTGATGTGGTATATGTAATGAAGGATTGAGGAATAATTGTTGGAGAATTGGAGAAGTAATTTAGGGAGATTAGAAAAGATTAGGAGAGGATTTGGGAGGGATTTTAGGGATTTAGGAGAAGGTTCGGGGGATTTTGCCAAAAAGAATATTCACTTTCAAAATTTAAAATGAGGGAATGTATTTGGCTAGATTTTATGTCTAGGTTCAAAGAGAATATATAATCTAAAAAAAAGTAAATGAAAGTAAATATAAATAGATAATGATTTTCGGTGGAAATTGGAAAAAGGAAGAATTGAATAGTTTTGAATTTTTATTCAAAATGTTTGGAAGAAACTAACAATTAATCCTACCAGAATGGGCGTACCTAGACGGATTCGTGTCTAGGTTCGTAGGAAGTTTTAACAAAAGAAGAAGGAAGATAAGTAAATAGAAAAATTGACATTTTCTTTTTAATTGGCCAATATTCAACTTGAAAAGTGCAAATATATATATATATATATATATATATATATATATATATATATATATATATATATATATATATATATAATGCACAAATAATCATTACATAAACTCAAATAAAATTATTTAAATATAGATAATCACAGATAATTATTAATTTGCATAAATGAACACAAATTGGTACAAGTTTAATATTTAGCCTACATGATGCAATTATTTGATATTATAAATGTACTACATTGCACAAACAGTCACAGTTTTGATAAATAACCTAAATGATGCAAAATTATGCAATAGAGCCACATTTAGGTATGTAATATATAAATAGAGGATAACGCATGTAAATGCATGATTTCTAATGCATATTTTGCACAAATAGTCAGATTGCACCCTTGATAAATAACATCATTTTATATTCACTAAACTACTAAAAGTGGCCAAACAATTGCTACTATTCATAGACAAAACATGCTCTTAAATCCACATACGATTTTAGGACATGGAAATTTTATTTCTCTCGTATCACCAACGGTTAGATTAAGATATTATCAAAATATTTCGGGGCCTTACATGCTTCCCCTCTTTAATGACATTTGTCCTCGAATGTCGAACTTTCATTTTCAACCCTTAGGGACTTTTAGAGCTTGTGCTATATCCTTGCTTCACTTTATATCCAAAGTTTGACTAGCTCTCAATATTATTAAAAATCTCGGCAGAGTTTTCCTTATATTTTGAGATATGCCAAAATTTTCAACTTATTCAACATCAATCACAATCATGTAGCATATCCAACTCACCAATTCAGCACACCATATACGTCATTATCGCTATGTTTAAACAGAAAGTATCCAATTTGCCTATAGTAACATAAAAATAGAAATGAAAGTACTTTACAAATTAGTACGTTAAATACCTAAATTCTGAAATAATTGTGGGTACTTGGTCATCATAGTCTCTTCTGATTCCTAAGTTGCTTCTTCTTCAGAATGATTCCTCCACAACACCATGGCTGAAGCAATGTCCTTGTTTTGCATCTTTCAGACTTGCCTATCTGAAATATCTACTGGCACCTCCTCGAATGATAGAGTATCATCCACCTCTACCTCCTGAATTGGAATCACATGGCTCAGGTCATGAAGATATTTCCTCAACATAAAAGATGAAACACTGGATGCACATCTACTCATTCTGGTGACAATGCAAGTTCATAAGTTACTTTCCCGACTTTCTTAAGAATCTCGTAAGGACTAATATACCTCAGGCAAAGTTTTCTTTTCTTCCAAAATGCATCATACCCTTAATGGGAGACACATTCAAAAATACCCCAACACCTACATTGAACTCAAGATCATGGTGTCCTTTATTGGAATACGACTTCTGACGGCTCTAAGCTGTTTTTAGTCGTTCCTAGATCAATTTCACCTTCTTTGATGAATCCTGAACAAACTCTGGACCGATGAGTTTTGTTTCACCCACCTCAAACCAACCAATAGGAAAACGACTTCGCCTACCATATAGATCCTCAAATGAGGCCATCTGAATACTTGCCTGATAATCGTTGTTGTAGGAAAACTCAATTATAGGCAAATGGTTATCCCAATTACCCTTAAAATCTAGAACACATGCCTTTAACATGTCATGTAATTTCTTAATCGTTCTCCACTTGCCCATCTGTCAGAGGATGAAAAGATTTACTCAAATTAACCCTTGTGCCAAGACCTTATTGGAAGCTCTGCCAAAACTGGGAAATGAATTGTGCGCCCCTATCTGAAACAATAGAGACAGGCGAGCCATGAAGTCTAACCATCTCTTTAATATAAATTTTTGCATACTACTTAGCTGACTAAGTCATCTTGATTGGCAAGGAGTGGGCCGACTTGGTGAGTCGATCCACAATGACCCAGATAGAATCGTGCTTCTTGAATGTCCTAGGTAAGCCAACCACAAAATCCATTATGGTATCTCAATCTCCTGAGCATAGCCATCAGGCCACTAATGTTCAGCCTTCACCTGTTGACAATTTAAACAACGGGGCACAAAGTCTGCAATGTCTCATTTCATGTTACTCCACCAATATATATCTTTCATGTCATGATACATTTTTTTGTAGCACTAGGATGCACTGAATATCTGGAACTATGTGCTTCTTCTATGATTGCCCTACGCCTGCCACCTATATTTGGTATGCATAATCGAGTGTCGTACCTAAAATACCATCTTCTGAAATGGTGAAGTCTTTTATTTTTCCATTTAGGACACATTCTCTGATATTCATCAACTGTTTGTCTTCCCTCTGTTTTGACTTCACCTTTTCAACTAAAGCTGATATCGATACTTTATAGGTTGTTAGTTCAGCATCATCCGTTTCATCAAGACGGATTCCTTGGTTTGTGAAGCTCTAAATTTCCTTAGCAATCGATCACTTGCGAACCTGTAAGTGAGCTAAACTGCCCATATATATATTTCCTACCGAGGGCATCAGCAATAACATTTGCCTTACCTGGCTGGTATGAAATATTCAGATCATAATCCTTTAATAGCTCTAACCATCTTTGTTGCCTTTGATTAAACTCTTTCTGCTTAAAGATATACTGCAAGCTGTTGTGATCTGTATAGATGTCACAATGCTCGCCATATAAATAAGAAGGCATAGGTAAACACTATTGCTATTAATTCAAGATCATGGGTATGATAATTCTTCCCGTTGTTCATTAGTTGTCTAGAAGCATAAGCAACCATCTTGTCATCTTACTTAAGAACACATCCTAACCCCACTCTGGAGGCATCACAATATACAACAAATTTTTCAGAACCTGTGGGTAGAGTCAAATTTGGAGCTGATGTCAGCCTGTCCTTGAGTTGCTGAAAACTTTTCTCACAAGCTTCTAACCACTGGAACTTAATATTCTTCGGTGTTAATTTGGTCTAAGGAGCAGATATAGAAGAAAACCCCTTTACAACGTGTTAATAATACTCTGCTAACCCCAAGAAACTTCTTATCTCTGTAGTCGTTGATGGTCTAGGCCAACTTTTGAATGCATCTATCTTCTGTGGGTCAACCATGATCCCCTCACTTGAGACAACATGCCCCAAGAATGCAACTTTATCAAGCTGGAATTCACACTTGGAAAATTTAGCATATAACTGGTGTTTCTTTAAAGTCTGCAATACTGCCCTCAAATGGTTTTCATGTTCTTCCTGACTACAAGAATAAACCAAAATATCATCAATGAAGATAATAACGAAAGTATCCAAGAAAGGCCTGAAAACTCTGTTCATTAAGACCATAAAAGCAGCTGGCGCATTGGTTAGCCCAAAGGACATCACTAAGAACTCATAATGCCCATAGCGAGTCCTAAAGGCTGTTTTAGGGATGTCTGCTTCTCTAATTTTCAACTGATGGTATCCCGATCGCAAATCTATTTTGGAGAAATGCTTGGTACCCGCAGCTGGTCAAATAGGTCATCAATCCTAGGCAATGGATATTTGTTCTTGACTGTTACCTTATTCAGCTGGCAGTAATCTATACACATCCGGAAGGTACCATCTTTCTTCTTCACAAATAAAACTGGGTACCCCATGGCGACACACTTGGTCGAATAAACCCCCTTATTAAGAAGGTCTTGCAACTATTTCTTGAGTTCAATTAATTATGCTGGCGCCATTCCATAAGGTAGGATTGAGATAGGTTGTGTCTCGAGCAATATGTCAATACCAAAATCAATCCTCCTATCTGGTGGCACTCCCCAAAGATTATCTGGAAACACGTTTGAAAATTCATTCACCACAGATACTGACTCAAGTGTTGATGTCTCAGCCTTGGTATCCCGCACATGGACTAGATATGCTAAGCACCCACTGATTATCAACTTCTTAGCTTTAGGGTAATAATAAACTTAGCCACAGGCATACCCACTTCACCTCTAACTATAACTAGATCTTCTTCAAGGAAAGAAAATTTCACTGTCTTGGCATGACAGTCCACTGTAGCATGACAAACTGATAACCAATCCATACCAGCTATGATGTCAAAATCAACTATGTCAAGCAAGTGTAAATCTGCAGAAGTTTAACGATCCTTGACTAAGATAGCACAATCTTTATAAACACTGGAAACAGATACTGAGTCACCAATAGGTGTGGCAATGTCAAATGGATTATCTAACTATTTTGGTTCCTTCCCAAACCCCGCAACAAAGTAATGTGACACATAGGAAAAAGTAGAACCAGGATCAAAACATATGCCAAATGTCCACAAACAGACAAGATACATGTGATAACTGTGTTGGACGCTGCTGCATTCTGTCTATCTAAAGATGTATAGAGTCCAGCTGGTCCACCTTTGGTCTGAGTTCCACCCCTGCCTGTACCACGTCCTGACTGGTTATTAGTTGTTCGAGCTGGAAGAGGTGCTGCAAAGGTAAAAGCTATAGAGTGGGTCTATGAAGCTAGAGCCTTCCCTGTAGCATGACTAAGTAACAGACAATTTTTCATGTAGTGGTTTAGATTAATCCAGTGAAAACATCCTTTCTGACCATAACGGCACAGCCCGAGATGTCTTCTATGGAATGTCGAACATATAGGATAAGATTGAACAGTCCAATTCTAACTAGCTGAATTGTGCCCTTGATGTATCTGACCTTGACCCAACTGTCTATGTGCCTGGTCCTAACCCTGTTGCCCCTATCTGAATGGAGCCTAATAAGGAGATAAATGTGTCACTAAGTTATTTTGCGTTGACTGATTCTTGTTCCTTCCTTTATTTACTTGTCCACTAAAATTTCCTGAAGTTTTTACCTTTTTGCTTGCTTCCATGGACTCTCTGATAACTCTATCAAACTTTTTTATGCTTGGCTATATCAACAATCTCAAGGTAGTTCTTGTCATCTATGTGAGAAGCCAAGTCCCTAGCAATGTACGGATTCAACCCTTCTACAAACCTTCTGACTGTCTCTCTAACAATAGGAATTTAGTTAGAGACATGATCTACCAATAGATTGAACTCATGTTCATACTTTTTACAGATATGTAACCTTGCTTGAGTTGTTCAAATTGGCGTCCCAGATCATCTGGTATTCTACTGGGAAGAAACTTTTGCATAATAACTTCCTTGAATCATGACCATGAGATTGGTGTCAGGTGGGACCTCTACTTTTTTTGTAAATTCTCCACCAAGCTCCTGTTACATTTTTCAACACAAACCTAATCAATTGCGCACCTTGACTTTCAAGAAAACCCAAAGCTACAAATAACTCCTCCCCCTTTTCCAAGAACAACATTGGCTGAACTGAAGGATCTACACTAGTGAAAGTAGGAGGCTTTAGCTTTAAAAAGTCATACGGTTGGACCCTTGTTGTCGGAGCTGAACTGGTCTGTTAACATTAGATGTGGCATCTACTTGTGGTATTTTAGATTCTTGTGGATCCATAAAGTGAAAAATACAATTCTAAATCATAAGGGTCCTGAGCTGGAGCATGAATAGGTGCAACTTCACCGCCAGTTGGAGGTACTAGAGATTCCAGAACATTCAAAATAAATTCCAAGCTTGTGAGTAGCCTATTGCTGCTGATTTTGGTTAGGTTTGGGTGGACTAGAAGGAGGAGTAACTTTTAGTTATCCTTCTGCAACCTGCTAAGCTGGAGTTTGTGCCTATAGAGAAGCTCTTCCACGACCCTAATTACCTCCAACATTGCAACCTCTGCCCCTAGCAATTTTGCCTCTACCTACTCTTCTTCTCCTGCCTCTGCCACAACCTCTGGCAGCAGTTGAAGCTACGGTGCAGCTGGCACCATCGGTGGTGCACCCTGGTTAGCAGCTGCAAAGGCGGAAGTCGATCTTGTTCGAACTATTATTCTCAACTAAAGCAAGAGTTATGAAACTATCAAATATCATAAAACCTTAGCTCTAATGCACGACATAAGAAACAAAGAAGGTAAACTGTCCTAACATGTCCCCCAGCCTCCCAATTATAAGTGTGGCGCGCTAGACACTGTTGACACCCAATTTTATCCCTCTTTTTTAACTTAAGGGTGCAATGTGACTATTTGTGCAAAATGTGCATTAGAAATCATGCATTTACGTGTGTTATCCTTTATTTATATATTATATACTTAAGTGTGGCTATATTATGTAACTTTTGCATCATTTAGGCTATTTGTCAAAACTGTGACTATTTGTGAAATTAGTACATTCATAATATTAGTGGCTATATTATATAATTACGTCATTTAGGCTACATCTCAAGTTTATTTTAATTTGTGATTATTTGTGCAAATTAGTAATTATTTGTGATTATATATATTTAAATAATTTAATTTGAGTTTTTTTAATAATTATTTGTGTATTTTATAATATATGTATATCTATATTTTATTTTTACACCTTTAAGTTAAATATTGGCCAATTGAAGTGTCCAAATTCTTTTTTATTATTAATTTTTCCATATTTCAAAATTACTACCCAAAATTCTTTATTTATCTTTATATATTTTTATTTATTTACATTTTACTCTGAACCAAGCCAAATTTCCTAACCAAATACATCCTTATTATTTGAATTTTTAAATCTCAAACATTCTTCCTAATTCTACCTTGAATCTAGACCAAATAATAGTCTAGATACGTCTTCCCGTCCAAGTTCATCCCCCCAAATCTTCTCCTAAATATATCCTGATCTTATTCTTAAAAATTCTCCAATGTCCCTACCCACTTTTAGTATCAATTTCATTTCCCAAATCTAATCCCCAATTTTTCTCCAATCTCCCTAAATCTCTCCCTTGATTCACTCCCATTCACATTCTCCCTAATTCCTCTTCTTCCTAATTTTAGGTCACCCTTTTCCCTACTTTCAAGTCTACATACATTATTGAGGAAAATCATTCAAATCCCCCTCAAATCATTCCCCTTAATCTTATCCAATCAAATCCCTCCCATTAAGCCTAAATTCTCCAATCACCTCCCATTTTCCTTAACCACTCTTTTTCAAAAATATTATAAATACACCTACTTCTCACATTCATTCATCACTTACTCTCATCTTCTCCTACACACATCTTCTAACATATTGATTCATCATCACTTGCAATTACATCTTCTATACACATTCCAACATTCTCACTTCTCACAACTTAACCACATATTTCACTACACTTCTTTTATCCTTTAACACACCACTCCATTTTTCATTATTTTATTGGGAGCCACATTAAAAACTTGTCCAGAAGCTCGTATTGACAAAAGTTATCCATTTATTGGAACGTAACTTTTATTGAACTTTTCTTAGTATTTTGTGCTAACGTTGCAGGTACAATACAACTATATATAAGTTACTGCTATGTAATGTGAATATTTGTTTAAGAAGGGGCCACCTTCTACCCTCTATTTATTTGTTGTGTGTTGAAATGAGTGAAATCATAAGATATGTTGAGAATGTGAAGTACTACTTGAAAACTGAAATGTTTTCCGTGAATCTGGAAATCTGAGTTTTACTTAGTTAATGCATGACAGGTTTTTTTTAAGATTAAATTAGTGCAGGGAGCTGGTTTATTTCTGCAAAATTGAGTATTCTGAAAATTTAATAGTAGCATGAAGGCTTTGCATCTTTATTACAACTTAGTTGTTTTAATTTGGAGGCCAACTTTTAAAGCTTTTAAAATTATTTTGCTGACATGATATTATTTGATTTGTGTGATTTGCATGACCGTACTCTTTATGTGACGACTAGAAGAGTCTAGATTGGGGTATTAACATAATTAGGGAGTCTAGATATTTTACATTTATATTAGTAGTCTCAATGGCCTCCGAGACATTAAGTGGGACGCTACTAAACCTTTAGGATGTTTAAAATATTAGCTAGCTCTTTAGTTAAATACTTAAAGAGTGTATGGGGGTTAAAGGGAACTAAGCCCCTCGGAAATGATGGAAATTACCCGAGCTATATGATAGTGGATTCTGAAACTATCATCCCTTACGAAAGCCGGGTTCTGATCCGAATAGGATAATAAAACCTAGGGTTCTTTATTCAAGTAATTAATTAGTTATTTATTATTTTGTGGCTATTGTGCAACATAACTATTATTTCAAATTGTTTATGCAAATATGTTAAATCGTTAAATTGCCTATTTTACTTACTTTGCACCCCATATCCCCTTTATTTATTTTATTTAGCTTTTATCTTTTTCATAAGCAACAAGTTAAACCCAATATAAAAATCGGTCGGGAACCACGTTTAGTGGAACCTAGAAGGTGCCTAACCCCTTCCTTCTGGGTTATTTCGAACACTTACCCGAATCTCTGACTCGTAGACCAACCCGTAGTTAATTCTTTAAATTAAATTAGAAATTAATAGGTGACCTAATACGCCTAGGAAATTTATTAGGTGGCGACTCCAAAACTCCCAACTCGAAACGAGTTCACCCCGTCAAATCCGAAACCCGACTCGCCTCGAGCTGAGTCCAAAATCGGGGTATGACAGAATGGCGACTCCGCTGAGGATTAAATGTTCTAACCATCTTATTTTTATATCGGGTTTATTATTGCTTTTATTATTCAATACTAACTTTTTCTATTTGCAGGTGGGTAGCCTTTATATTTTTTGATATTTTGAATATTAATGAATTATTTGTCGCATTTCGTTGAATTATTTATTGCATTTCGTTCATACTCTTCTACTCCTGGAAAATTGACACTTGCACACACACAAACGATTATGTGGATCTCACGATCGTTTCACTATCAAAAAAACCCTTTAGGAGGAACGGTTAGAATCTAGTTGGTCTGTGGTACAACCAACAATTCTAAACGTTCCCACCCCTTGGTTGTCCGCCTGGGGGAACCATGTCCTTGTCTAGATTATCCAACTCTTAGTTGCACTCAGTTTAGAAATCATGCATCATGTCATATTTAGAAAATTTTTGACTTCGGCTCATGTCTAAGTATATTAGTTCACCATATTTGAACGAACCAAACGGGTCTCCGACCCTAAGGGACGTTTAAATATGTTATGTGTGCATCTATTTAAAGTTGAATGTGTCTAATGTAGACCATTTATTCTCAAAGTATGGATCATCTAATTATTTAGTTTTGTTGGAGGATGCCACAAGTCGAAAATTTGGAAGATCAAATAAAACAGATTTTAAATTGATCTTTCTACTTTTGTGTAATAAAGTCAATTATTTATTTCTATAAATGGAAATTGTTATAGAAATCAATTATTTATTTCTATTTACGTATGAATTTTTCTTTATTCATACAAAACCAATTATTTTATAAAATTATTTTCGGGTTATGAACGAAATTAATTTTTCTACTTTTATGAAAACAAAATCATAGACTTTAAATTAATTTGTGTTACTTTAATGTAACAAGATCACTTATCTATTCCTATTTTTCTAAAAAAGGAGAAAATATGTTGTTTCTACATTTGTTTAATAAAATTATTTTCCATTCATTTTTGGGTTATGAGAACAAATGGGATAACGCACGATACACGTTCAATTTTAAATACCATACTCAAACTTAGGAAGGCTTAACATCTTTGGTATGTTAAAGTCCATTAGCCAACTTCGGCCAAATGACGCCTATCATGCATCTTATATGTGTTGGTCTTGTTAGGCCAACCTACGATACAAGAGAGGCCCCTTGCATTATAAGGATTGATATATTTTGCATTTGATAATTATTACCTCGACACTAACTTATTGTTCGTGTTTAAGTTTTACTCCCACTCATGAGGTTGACCTGTGCATTCTGGCCGAGCATCAGTACCGGACGAGAACCAAGGGACCAGTTACAACTCCCCCCCCCCCAAACTAGAAGAAGAGGAAAGCAAAACATCATGACTGAGTTGAACAATGCTGCTCTTAGTGACGATAACATTGATAACAATGGAACACCACGCAAGCTTGCTCCAGTTGGGTATAACGAACATGTTGCTACTTTAGAGCAAAGAATTAAAGAACTTGAAGAGAAACTGACAATGACCAGTTTACCCGTTGGTAACTCCGCCCATTCAAGGGAATTAGTCGATCCAAGTGGGTCTGCCCGCCCTAATGGAAAGGACCCTATGCACCCAACTGATCCTCCTGTTGTTTACCAAACAACGCAACCAGCTCCTTACCAAATAGCACCACCTGCTAATTACCAAGCAACCCCAACCGCCATATATCAAGCACCACCTCCTGCATACCCTACTTACCCATACACAATCCTACCTTACACCAACACTGCATATCCACAGCCTTACAATCCCATGTTCACTGCTAAGACCAAACAACTCACTTCACCCGTCAAAGATCATGACAACTATGAATGGGCGGAGGATGAAGCCAATGATGATGGCACAAAAGAGAAAGTTCGTAAGCTGGAAGCAGCCTTTAAGAAGTTTGAGTTAGGCAAAACTACTAAAGGTTTAGCTTATGAAGACTTGTGCATCTATCCTACTTTGGAATTGCCAGACGAATACAAGATACCAAAGTTCGACCTGTTCAATGGCACTGGAGACCCTATGGCATATCTGAGAACATATTGTGACAAGTTGATCGGAGCAGGGGAAGACGAGAAAATACGAGTAAAGCTATTCAGCCGAAGCTTGACCGGAGAGGCTTTGAGTTGGTTTTCTAAGCAGAAGCCTGGCACATGGCTCGGTTGGGAAGACATGGCAGCAGATTTCGTAGAACGATTTGGGTACAACACTGAAATGGTACCAGATCGTTTCTACCTGGAAAAGTTGAAAAAGAAACCTACTGAAACGTTTAGAGAATATGCTACTAGGTGGAGAGCAGAAGCTGCCAAGGTGCAACCCGCTATGGATGAAAGGGAAATAGTGAACATATTCATCCACATTCACGAGGACGTCTATTACGATAAGCTTCTGCATATGAAAAATCAGAAGTTTGCTGATGTAGTGTTGATGGGAGATGACGTAGAAGAAGGATTGAAAACTGGAAAGATTATTAGCCTAGTTGCACTACAAGCTACTAATAAGGCTATCCAGTCAGTAAATGTGAGTCTCTGCAAAAAGAAGAAAGACGAAGTCTCTTTTGCTGCAACCATTCAAAACCCTGCTTTAACCCACTATTACCAAATACCACCACCATACCATCACATACCACCTGAATATCCCGTTTAACACACTCAACCCACTCGGCCTATATTCCACACCCAGCACTAAGCCATCCATCATACCAGCAAAATACTCAAACCAACTACCGAAATGCATCACCATACCCTCCTAGGCCTCGCCCTGATGCAAACCAAAGACCCAAAAGAAACTACACTGTATTAGCTGAATCTCGCACCCAATTGTTCGAGATATTGAGAGCTGTTGGGCTTATTGTCCCAATCCTTCAAAAGGTGCCAGACAATCCTTCACCACACTTTGATTACAACAAAAGGTGCGAATACCACTCAGGTGGACCGGGGCATGAGACGTAGAGATGTTTTGCATTGAAAGCTAAGATTCAAGACCTAATAGATGAAAAGGTCATTCACTTGAAGACATCAAATGTGCAAAATAATCCACTACCTAATCATGGAGATGAGAAGGTGAATATGATTGACTTCGGCGAAGAGTGCACTCTGGAAGGCACGATTATAAAAGCAAAAACAGTGTTTGGTAAACACAAGTTTGGCATGGGGTACGTCTTGGTTTGCAAAGGAAAAAGTATTAAAAAAGATACAAGTGGTTATCATTCACTAGAGCAGTTTGTTCCAACTCTGAAACAAGCATCCATCTTTTCAAGCTGCATGAAAACTCTCAAGGGAGAAGGACTTTTCGAAGGTGTTCACGGTATAGAAGATGAGCTGACAGGTCTAATGGAGCTATTCATGGAAGAATGTTATTCAGTTCATGAAAAGCATACAGAGGATTTGAACATCCAGAAAGCTGAATCTGAAATTATGCCAAACAACTGAACCTACAACACATTTCGAGCATGCCGAGAACCTTAGTGAAGCTGGGGCATTAGTTGTTTTCTTAAATAAAACACGACTCCGAGTTGTTAGCTTTTATTTTCTTTGTTTTTCAACTTGTTGCATCGCTGTTTCCTTTCGAAGACTTTTTCTCAAGTCCAATAGTAAAATCATTTCCATTTTTATTTTAAGTATGCATCATTCACTATCAGTAAAATTACTTTAATTCCATTGAATATGCGACTGTGGTGTGAGGAAGCAATCCAAAACTATGAGCACAAGCCAGACTACGGTGATTCGACAGAGGACATTCAAGGAACTTCATAGTTAATCGTGGAAATCTTATAGCAGACAACTAAGACAAGAACATATTGAGGAAGATGACTTACAATCCAAGGTGAAACATTAGAAATACATATAAGAAGCAGAATTAGAAAATCCTGAATGGATCAAAAGTAACTCGAGCAAGTGACGCTCATAGATAGCGAAGTATAAATACAACAAGCAATAACATGACAAAGGCATTTATCCAAGAAGTTAGAGCAAGACAGTTGATCCTAAAGTGGAATTCTCTAAATTGAGATAAAATTAACAAGATCCTTTACTCAGATACAATCAAGAGATATTACGAGTCAAGCAACATTCATCCTTTTTGGACTTGAACTACGTAGCGACCTGATTCCCAAAAGGGGATACGTAGGTAGCCTACTCAAGGCACGGTCACATCATAAGAGAATTTTATTGGACACTGGGGCAGAATTTTTTGAGTTTCCCTCAAAAAATTCGTAGAATACATTACAATACAGTGGGGCAAAATTTTTGAGGGATCTCAAAAATTCAAGGAAAATACAAGCAGCACACTGGGGCAGAAATTTTGAGGTTCCCTCAAAATTTCAAAGTGGATGATCTTTGAGCAGCAAACGGATGTAGAAGAGATTATGTCCAAACAACACATCGCAGTCTATTATTCAATGGAAAAAATTTGCATTACTCTTTAAAAAAAATAATTTTCACAAAACACATGCATATCCCCTTTCATTCTCCCTTTTTGCCCATAGCTCGACTAAGGTTTGACACTCGAAAAGAGAGATATTACAAAGGAAACAATTATATAAGATGCAGCAGTATAGTGCAATACCACGAATGTGCAAGTTAACCTCCCCCAAAAAGCTCACAATTTTTCTTTGTTTGCAGATTTACACAGGTACCAAGTATACCTAACAACTCTTGCAAAGCAAAATCTATCAGATTATCAGAGCATAGAATCTGCGTCGGCGGATATATAGGGTCCGCGTCTGTGGACACAACATCAATTTGAGAAGCATAGGATCTGCGTCGGCGGATATATAGGGTTCGCAGTGGTTGACAGCAATGACAGCACTGTAAGGTCCGTGTCTGTGGACAAGATACCTTTTTGATAAGCATAGGATCCACATCGGTGGATATATAGGGTCCGCGTCTGTGGACATGACATCTTTTGGAGAAGCATAGGATCCGCATCGGTGGATATATAGGGTCCACGTCTGGGGACATGACATCTTTTGGAGAAGCATAGAATCCATGTCGGTGGATACATAGGGTCCGCGTCTGCGGACACGATTTCAATTTGAAAATCATAGAATCCATGTCGGTGGATATATAGGGTCCGCGTCTGCGGACATGACATCAATTTGACAAGAATAGGATCCATGTCGGTGGATGTATAGGGTCTGCATCGGTGGACATGACAAGCATAGGATCCATGTCGGTGGATATATAGGGTCCGCAGCGGTGGACATGACATCAATTTGAGAAGTATAGAATCCATGTCGGTGGATGTATAGGGTCTGCATCGGTGGACATGACAAGCATAGGATCCATGTCGGTGGATATATAGGGTCCGCAGCAGTGGACATGACATCAATTTGAGAAGTATAGAATCCATGTCGGTGGATGTATAGGGTCTGCATCGGTGGACATGACAAGCATAGGATCTATGTCGGTGGATATATAGGGTCCGCAGTGGTGGACATGACATCAATTTGAGAAGTATAGAATCCATGTCGGTGGATGTATAGGGTCTGCATCGGTGGACATGACAAGCATAGAATCCATGTCGGTGGATATACAGGGTCCGCAGCGGTAGACATGACATCAATTTGAGAAGTGCAGAATCCATGTCGATGGATATATAGGGTCTAAATCGGTGGACATAACAAGCATAGGATCCATGTCGGTGGATATATAGGGTCCGCAGCGGTGGACACGATATAAATTTGAGAAGTATAGAATCCATGTCGGTGGATATACAGGGTCCGCAGCGGTGGACATGACATCAATTTGAGAAGCATAGGATTCATGTTGGTGGATATATAGGGTCCGCGTCTGTGGACATGGCATCATTTGACAAGCATAGACTCCAAGTCGGTGGATATATAGGGTCCGCAGCGGTGGACATGATATCAATTTGAGAGGCATAGAATACATGTCAGTGGATACATAGGGTCTGCATCGGTGGACATGACATCCATAGAATCTGCGTCAGTGGATATATATAAGGTCAGTGTTTGTGGACAATTCAGCAATTGAAGGTATATGGTCCGCGTTTGTGGGCATAGTTCAGTGATCTGAAGCAGAGTAAGAATCTGCGATTGTGGATGATGGGGTCCGCGTTTGTTGGCAGTTCAACACAGGATCTGTGCCTGTGGATACAGTTCAACATTGAAAGCACCTTAAGTATCGAAGAGACATATTATCTGTGTCACTAGATGGAAAGTTTGGAGTCCATGTTTGTGGATGAGATATCAATCAAACAAGCGTAGGGTCCGCATTTTTGGGCATACTTCAACTATTTACAGCAGAGCAAGGTCCGCATTGGTGGGGATAGCATTGGAAAGACATTTGGATGAGACACCAATCAAACAAGCATGAGACAAAACAACCACCCAGCCAACAGGGAAGTCTCTTTATACATTTACATACTATTTTGCAGACTTCACTCTTATGGCAGGACATACAATCTGGTGCTGCACTGGCAAGATAGTCCAATGCCAGCTCGACACAACAAAGGAATTATTCCTGACTAGAAGCACTAAGCAAGCGGATATCTCCCAGAGGAAAAACACACATTCCCTAGCGCTGAACACATGAAAGCAGACTAAATAACTACATGACAAAGGAAGGCTCAGCTCAATAGGGAAGTTTACTTTACTTTATCTTTATATCTATTGCATTTATCATGATCTTGCAACAGGGTACTCCCCGATCTCTCGACAAACCCTTGTGCCATACTCTCACTACCAATTATGCAACCGCAAAACCTCAAACACGCACAAAGCAAAGCCTAACCCTATATACAATGCCTTTTGCTACACCCGAAAGCTACCTATCTTGCCGAGTTCCAGGCTACAATTCCATACTCACGCCAGTGGTCTACCTAATCCTTCCTTGTCGATTGGGTGTCAGTTTCGTATTCCTCCCTATCCGTATCCATCTGCGTCAATCGTGCGTATTTTCGCGCTCAATCGTGCCCGTCTGTTTTAATCGTGCACATTCATAAAACTCGCTCCCCAAATGTTTCCAAGCTCATTCAAGGCAATATTGAAGGCGAGATGACCCATTTATCAAGATGAAGTGGAAACTATGTTCGTGTAAACTCCTCTTTATGGGTGTGTCGTGCACCACATCTTCATAACTAGGATGATTGTGAGCCTCTTTTCCCACGCTCGATCTATCGATGTTATCTCATCTTCGACAATGCCTCTGCTTCATTCTTCATTCATCTTGACAAAAGGCAAAGCATACATTGAATGTAAACTTTACATATTTGGAAAAGTTTAGTCTTTAACCAAAACCGTGCGTCATAAACATCTCACACAAGCAACATGCCATTCTAGAACTACACACGGCCTGATTCTCGTGAAACCCGAGATATGTAGGCAACTCAGAGACCAGGGTTCCGCCAAAAACACCCCAAAACTCCCATTCTTCCCCTTTCAATCTTCTGCCTACCGGTCGTGACAAAATTGGTTGTTCCGTCAACTATCTTTGCCCGAAGACTCTTTCATCATCCCCGGGCAAAGAGGGGCAACTGTTGACACCCAATTTTGTCCCTCATTTTTCTAAAATTGGCCATAATTCAACTTAAGGGTGCAATGTGACTATTTGTGCAAAATGTGCATTAGAAATCATGCATTTACGTGCTTTATCCTCTATTTATATATTATATACTTAAGTGTGGCTATATTATGTAACTTTTGTATAATTTAGGCTATTTGTGAAAACTATGACTATTTGTGAAATTAGTACATTCATAATATTAGTGGCTATATTATATAATTACGTCATTTAGGCTACATGTCAAGTTTATTTTAATTTATGATTATTTGTGCAAATTAGTAATTATTTGTGATTATATATATTTAAATAATTTAATTTGAGTTTATTTAATATTTATTTGTGCATTTTATAATATATGTATATCTATATTTCATTTTTACACCTTTAAGTTAAATATTGGCCAATTGAAGTGTCCAAATTCCTTTTTATTATTAATTCTTCCATATTTCAAAATTACTACCCAAAATTCTTTATTTATCTTTATTTATTTTTATTTATTTACATTTTACTCTGAACCTAGCCAAATTCCCTAACCAAATATATCCTTATTATTTGAATTTTTAAATCTCAAACCTTCTTTCTAATTCTACCTTGAATCTAGACCAAATAATAGTCTAGATACGTCTTCCTGTTCAAGTTCATCCCCCCAAATCTTCTCCTAAATATATCCTGATCTTATTCTTAAAAATTCTCCAATGTCCCTACCCCACTTTTAGTACCAAGTTCATTTCCCAAATCTAATCCCCAATTTTTCTCCAATCTCCCTAAATCTCTCACTTGATTCACTCCCATTCACAATCTCCCTAATTCCTCTTCTTCCTAATGTTAGGTCACCCTTTTCCCCACTTTCAAGTCTACATACATTATTGAGGAAAATCATTCAAATCCCCCTCAAATCATACCCCTTAATCTTATCCAATCAAATCCCTCCCATTAAGCCTAAATTCCCCAATCACCTCCCATTTTCCTTAACCACTCTTTTTCAAAAATACTATAAATACACCTACTTCTCACATTCATTCATCACTTACTCTCATCTTCTCCTACACACATCTTCTAACATATTGATTCATCATCACTTGCAATTACATCTTCTATACACATTCCAACATTCTCACTTCTCACAACTTAACCACATATTTCTCTACACTTCTTTTATCCTTTAACACACCACTCCATTTTTCATTATTTTATTGGGAGCCACATTAAAAACTTGTCCAGAAGCTCGTATTGACAAAAGTTATCCATTTATTGGAAAGTAACTTGTATTAAACTTTTCTTAGTATTTTGTGCTAACGTTGCAGGTACAACTACAACTATATATAAGTTACTGCTATGTAATGTGAATATTTGGTTAAGAAGGGGCCACCTTCTACCCTCTATTTATTTGTTGTGTGTTGAAATGAGTGAAATCATAAGATATGCTGAGAATCTGAAGTGCTACTTGAAAACTGAAATGTTTTGCGTGAATCTGGAAATGTGAGTTTTACTTAGTTAATGCATGACAGGTCTTTTTTAGATTAAATTAGTGCAGGGAGCTGACTTATTTCTGCAAAATTGAGTATTCTGAAAATTTAACAGTAGCATGAAGGCTTTGTATCTTTATTAAAACTTAGTTGTTTTAATTTGGAGGCCTACTTTTAAAGCATTTAAAATTATTTTGCTTACATGATATTATTTGATTTGTGTGATTTGCATGACCGTACTCTTTATGTGACGACTAGAAGAGTCTAGATTAGGGCATTAACACAATTAGGGAGTCTACATATTTTACATTTATATTAGTAGTCTCAATGGCCTCCGAGACATTAAGTGGGACGCTAGTAAACCTTTAGGACGTTTAAAATATTAGCTAGCGCTTTAGTTAAATACTTAAAGAGGGTATGGGGGTTAAAGGGAACTAAGCCCCTCGGAAATGATGGAAATTACCCGAGCTATATGATAGTGGATTCTGAAACTATCATCCCTTACGAAAGCCGGGTTCTGATCCGAATAGGATAATAAAACCTAGGGTTCTTTATTCAAGTAATTTATTAGTTATTTATTATTTTGTGGCTATTGTGCAACATAACTATTATTTCAAATTGTTTATGCAAATATGTTAAATCGTTAAATCGCCTATTTTACTTACTTTGCACCCCATATCCCCTTTATTTATTTTATTTAGCTTTTATCTTTTTCATAAGCAACATGTTAAACCCAATATAGAAATTGGTCGGGAACCACGTTTAGTGGAACCTAGAAGGTGCCTAACCCCTTCCTTCTGGGTTATTTCGAACACTTACCCGAATCTCTGACTCGTAGACCAACCCGTAGTTAATTCTTTAAATTAAATTAGAAATTAATAGGTGACCTAATATGCCTAGGAAATTTATTAGGCGGCGACTCCAAAACTCCCAACTCCAAACGAGTTCACCCGGTCAGATCCGAAACCCGACTCGCCTCGAGCTGTGTCCAAAATTGGGGTATGACAGGCACTCATAAGTAGGACTCTACTGGACACAAATCATGACTTCTAAGACAACTGAACCTAGGCTCTGATACCAAGTTGCCACGCCCCAAACTGGAGAGGACGTGATTGGCACGCAACCTGCATTACCTGTTGAGTAAACGCTGAATTAACTGTCTAAATATTCCTTTAAAAGATTTTAAGTAGAGTAGATATATAATAATGATATTTCAATATAGTCTTTAATTTAATAACCTGGTCCAAAGGTAAAAATATCACACAATTTACTGAATCTAGTCAATACGAAAATCTGGACAACCCACTAGCTAAGTCATGAGCCTATAAAATAATAGACTAAATGAATAAGAACATAACCTATGGAGCCGAGATCAAATAGTGAATAAAATAAATATTTTCTGAGTACTGGCTGTCGTTGTTTAAGAAAACGGCGATCACCAACTGAACAACGAACGAGCCTGACACTAGCCTTGAACCGCATCACCTACTGCCTCAACACCTGCCACATAAAAGTAAGCAGGACCTAACGGGCTAAGTACCTCCAGGATACCCAGTAAATCTCATAGACTCCCTTCTAAAAGGTGGAACAAGACTTACTGGGATATAACATATTAAGAAAGATAATACAGGTCTATAAACATGTAAATCATCTATGATCTGAGAATTAATACTAAATTGAAAGTGAAGTAATTAAATTAATAACTAATGCTAAACTGAACTGAACTATTCAACAAGAAATAACTTTAGTGAATAGAAATATAATTTCACACTATGAACCTGCGCACGTGAGATCTGGCAACACGCACAGGAGAGTGTCGGTCTATCTCCCCAACAAGTAATAGCCCTGCACACGTGCAATTACTGGCACATATGTGGGAGTGTCGTCCAATCTCCCAAAACGAACTGTGGCCCTGCATACATGAGATCTGGCGACACGCACGGGGGAGTGTCGGTCTATCTTCCCAATAAGTAATCTGATCACAATACTAACTGAGTCTGAATTCTGCATTTCTATTAGTAGCATCATAGGAACAAGTCAAATGTTCACACAAGCAAAATCAAAATCAAGCAATTCATATACTACTGAACTGGGTGAATCATAAATAATTCATCGAAAGGTATATTTAACAATATACTATCTGTTCAGTCCCAATTAGAAATATATCTCAACTTACCTCATACTCGCCTTCTTAATATCTCGAGATGTTCAATAATCAAAATCTACAATATTAGGACTCAAGTTGTCAAATCATGTTTTTACTTTATTGATAGCAGTTGAACTAGGCTCTAAGTCATCATTGGTCTTCACTTACACTTTAGAGTGTAGATAAATATTTTGTACTATAGAAAAAGTACATATTATGCTATATAGAATATCTACTGCCATAACACATATAGGGATCAAATCTAATAATACTGTTGTGACGTTATGAATTGGGGAGCTTTCTAGTACCAACAAAGAATGGTGGTTATCCTTTCATTACTAAAACTAAATTTGTATTCCAAAATCTATTAAAAAGGAAGAAGAATAAAGTTTGTACCTAAGAAAATGCTAATGTACTTTGCTTCCAGTTATTAAGCTATTCCTAGGACTAGTACATCAGCACGTTTACTTTGATTAACTCCCAATCAGATGTAGTAGTTGTTTGATGAGGATTAGACCATAATGAATTGATTTGCGAATTAATCAAGTGATATGGAGTAAAATAAGCGGAAGCAAATACATGATACAAGCGGAAGCAATGAAGGGATAACAAGAAATAAGGATTGGGTAGACAAGAAATGAGAAGAAAGAAAGAATCAAACTCACATATGTTAGTTGATTCAAGGGGAAAAAGAGACTCGAACCAATCAAAGGATCATACTAGGACGATCCCCATGGATTCCAAGTTAACGAGATACATGAAGCCTCGGGCTTCAACAAAGAAGGCAAAGCCTCTCTTCCAATTCTTTTCTCTACAAGATTCAACAATGTCTAACTCCTCAAATGAAATGGCTAAGTATGGCTTTTATAGGTGTGCCACACTCATAAGTGAAATGGCTAAAAGCCCCTAAGTCTAATTAAAACAATAGAAGTCACTTAGGCTAAAGTTGGAATTACACAATAAAATAGTGGAAAACTCGGATGGTCTTCACAGCAAAGTAGGCGGCCCGCCTGTTCTGGGCGGCGAAACCAAGCAACAAAGTGGGCGGTCTTCCTCTATTTTGGGCGGTCCGCCTGATGGCATTTCCTGAGAGCTGGAATCAACTAGGTGGTCCGCCTGGTTCAGTGGGCGGTCTGCCTCCTCCTATATCTTCTTGAAACGCCTCAAAATGTGTCTCTTGAGCCTCTCCTTCGGAGCCCAAGTGGTCCTCCTTCCATGGCGCTCCAATGTATGATCTTCAAGTCGCTTCCGGAGCCCTTCACTTGTGTTCTTTGTGCTCTCAAGCTTCGCTCTTGATGGTTTGCGCTTTGGCTCAATTTGCCCCGCATCATCCTCCCCTTCTTGGAAGGATTTCGAGGACGAAATCAAGCCATCAAAACCACAATCAAAGACAAGCCCAAACAAAGCTTTCCCACTACAAGAGTAGTTTAGTTCCAAAAAGTGTGGAAAGCACGCTCTTATGATAGAGCCAAGCATCAATGACAATAAAAATGCTTATGTCTTCAAAGGAAACAACACGTACTTGACTCAAAGAGGAAGTGCATCCAACATGAATACAAGCAAAGAGTTCAATAGGACATGGAACATGCAAGATATAACAATCAAATTTCCTATGACCTCTAAGCTTATGACCAACATACAAAGCCTTCAATGCAATTTTATCACAAGGTGACACAATGGCTTTGGCATGCTCAACACTCAAGGTGTGATCAACATATGGGATGGAGTAGGCAAGATAGTTCAAGCGACAACTAACATCAAATACTCCACTCCCCTTCTTAAGAGCACTCTTATACACACCAAGAGGTACCTCCGCACCTCCATTTCTACCTCCCAGACAATCCTCCTTGCTAGACAAACTCCCAAGGGAGGTCTGAAACAATGGATTATCTATAGAGTTAAGCTTTTCAAACCATGGAGGTTCAAACTCACACTCTACTCTAGTTTGATACAATTCACCATTTCCATTGAAGTTGCCCTCATACAAAGGATTAGAATAGGAACATTTCTCAAGTTCATTAGCAAGCAAAGGTGAAGTTCTCAAACTAGAGACAACATCTACACTTCTGGAATCATCGAAAATAATTCGATCCATCTCATACACTAGTGACTCCTCAAGGTCACAACCATCCTCAATACGACACAAGAGACCACCACTATCAAGTAAGCAATCAAAGGGAAGAATGAGATATTCATGCAATTCATCTTCTCCTTTATAAAATATGGGTGGGGTGTCATAACAAGTTTCACAAACAAGGTCAACTTCAATATCTTCACTAAAGAGAGGTTCAATGAAAACCGAGCTCACATCATGATGTGGCTTTTCAACCCTCTCAACTAGTGGTTCATTTGCGCACACAAGTTGACCATTCGACTCTACACTAGTTGCAAACACATTGTAATCATACAAATGATCAACTAGCCTAGAGTTTTCACAAACAACATCACAAGACAAGAAAGTAACATGCTCAAGGGATGAAGAACAAACACACACCTTTGAGTGGCCATCTTGCTCACTCAATGCACTTGAAGTGTCATGAATAGTCTCTCCACCTTGTAGCTCGCATTTGGAATCGTCTTTACCTTGTCTTTCCACTTTGGAACATGATTGAGGCTCCATCGGTTTGCCTCCAAGAATTCCTACACAAGAATTCAAACAAGTAGAAGAAAAAGATAAAGGGTTAAGGTTAGAATAAGGGGTGCCCTCACTCTCAATGATTCTTTTTCTCTCTCTTTTTTCCTTCATTTTCTTTTCAAGGTCGGGTGTAGATTCGGGTGGTGACATCCACTCACATCACTCAACACATAATCTCCTTTTTTCACTCAAGGAATGTCGCCGGTTACTCACTTACTCCTCTCAATCTTTTGTCTCTCATATTCGGTTGAGTTGGGACAAGGCCCAAGGATACCCATAGCCGGAGTAGGTGGACTTTTAACATCAACCCGGAATCTAGGACTTGAAGACTCATCACTTGATGTCTCCTTCTTCTTTGTTGGTGAACCACTTGGCTTTGAAACTTGTGGTTTCGGGTTCACCTTGTTGACACTTGTCAACCTTACACTTGCACTAGTCCCACCACTTCTTGTAATTGTAGGACTTCTTGATTGCTCTTTTCAACCATGGAATGAAGTTCTCGCTCCTTGCTCCTTTGCATAGCCAAAGAAAGTGCACTAGTAGGCAATTGGCCTCTTGCCTGATAAGGTAAAAAGTCATAAACCCTTTGCCCTATGCCCATAAGATACCCATCCTTCATAGTACTATATTGCAACCTCTTGTCATGCAACCATGGCTCACCTAGCCATATATCAATATGTTGCATTGGATACACAACACACCACATATAATATTTATAATTCCTATGAGATAGAAGTACCCAAGCTTCCTTAGAAACCCACACTCCATCATACTCATAAGGATCCTCTAGCTCACGGCATGGTATTCTTAGCCTATCAATCAAAGATGTGCTAATACAATTGACATCGGTCTCATTAATTTTGAGCAAGTATCCTCCAACACTATTTACCTCAACAATGAACCTATGTCTACCCAAGTTTTATAGAGATGCATCCAAGAAAGAACTTGAATGCCCACGAGTGTCAACACCAACAACTTGGGTCTCCCTTATCCCTCCTCTACTAGCAACATTGCTAGTATAACTTCCACTTCCCATCACTCTTCCAACATTAGAAATGTTATTGAAAGTCGAGGAAGGAACCTTGCCATGGAACCCCTAAGAACCCCTTGCCTTGGTTCCATTGGCCATAGCACTACTCCTACTACAACTACCTATACCCTTCACAACATTGATAGAAAAATATAAGCCCCTTGTAGCAAGAGTAACACCATCTCTCAAACCACCCTCCACATGGGAATTAGAAGCATTAGGTCGCTTAGCATACCTAGAAGATGCAAGTTTCTTCCTCCCCATGGAACAACCACCACCTCCTCCCACACTAATGGAAGGACCTCTACTACTCCCTTGTTCACCATTAGAAACACCAAAAGAAGATGCAAATGAATAATTCATATAATCAACTTCATAATCAATTCTCTCTATGTCACTATCAATATTTTCATATTCATCACAAGAAGAGTAAGTAGGAACATTGTACCTTGAAGCGTCACCATCTTCGTATTCTTGACTAGAAGCATAAGGATCAACACATTCATCATAATAAGCTTCATAGTCTTCATCAACCTCACGATCATCATAGTGAACCGCTTCATCTTCGTACGAGCAATAGTCCCCCGATTCATCATAGCAATATCCATCATCACCCTCGTAGGAACCATAGTCTCTACCATCTTCATACGAGTTATAACAACTCGCATTATCCCCACACGAGCCATAATCTCCACAATCATCATAAGACATAGTTGCAACACCAAAAGAAAGAACCTCACGAAATCACTCCCTCATATGTATCACTCAATATATGAACACTCAAGGGCAAGGCCTTAATATATTAGAAAACCACGGTGATCACAACTAGTATGTCCAAGTAAAGGTTCAGAATAGTGTTAATGGGACTCTATGGACGGACGGTTATTTAAGTGCGCATTTGAGGCCAAAGAAAGTTCTACGACTCTTCTTTGAATTCTAATATCCTCTATGCACGAATGTCCTAATACGTTATAGAGTTAGTGTCTTTCGAGTAGGACAATTACCCAAGAAACACTAACCAAGAAGCCTGGAGGCAAAGAACAAGTGAAAACCTACGAAAAACTACCCGGAAGCAAGCAACAGAGGGAGGCGCTCCGCCTAAAAAATCAAGAGAGGAACTTTTGCTGAGGCGGTTTACGTAAAGCTGAATCTACAGCTATTCAACTACGGGTTTTTGGCTCTTTTGCACCCAAAATTCGAATGATTCCAACTTGTTTTTGCAATACAAAGGTACCCAAAGTGTTTTCAATGAATCTAAACAATCCCCAATAGTTTTTCACCCAAACAAACAACAACAAGCTTCGATTTAAAGTTTGAGGCGATTTCAAGAGTTTTCAAAATTTTGGGATTTTGATTTTCCAATTTTCAATCCGTAACACCAAAACGTGATAGGAGGGTATCAAAACAATGGGAATACAATATAGAACAATCCCTGATAACTTTAAACACTTGGGGATTCAAACCCAATCTGTTCTATAAATTTTTTTGAACTTTTCAATTTTTCAACTAAGAACATCAAGAACACATAAACAAAAATAACAAGGATAAAATGACATAATCGAAGGTTTGTAAGAACAAAACCTATCCGTGCTCTGATACCAACTGATAAGGGTAAAATACGCGGAAGCAAATACATGATACAAGTGGAAGCAATGAAAGGGATCACAAGAAATAAGGATTGGGAAGACAAGAAATGAGAAGAAAGAAAGATTCAAACTCACATACGTTAGGTTATTCAAGGGGAAAAAGAGACACGAACCAATCAAAGGATCATACTCGGATGATCCCCATGGATTCCAAGTTAACGAGATACATGAAGTCTCGGGCTTCAACAAAGAAGGCAAAGCCTCTCTTCCAATACTTCTCTCTACAAGATTCAACAATGTCTAACTCCTCAAATGAAATGGCTAAGTGTGGCTTTTATAGGTGTGCCACACTCCTAAGTGAAATGACTAAAAGTCCCTAAGTCTAATTAAAACAATAGAAGTCACTTAGGGCTAAAGTTGGAATTACACAACAAAATAGTGGAAAACTCGGATGGTCGTCACAGCAAAGTAGGGCCCCTGCCTGTTCTGGGCGGTTTGCCTAGTGGCATTTCCTGAGAGCTGGCATCAACTAGGCGGTCCTCCTGGTTCAATAGGCGGTCCGCCTCCTCCTGTGTCTTCTTGAAACGCCTCAAAATGTGTCTCTTGAGCCTCTCCTTTGGAGCCCAAGTGGTCCTCCTTCCATGGCGCTCCAATGCATGATTTTGAAGTCGCTTTCGGAGCCCTTCACCTGTGTTCTTTATGCTCTCAAGCTTGGCTCTTGTTGGTTGGCATTTTGGCTCAATTTGCCCCACATCATCAAGTTTCATAAATACTTTTAAATTAAGTATTTTTTGTTCAAGAATAAAAGAAATAAAATATGCATATATATCTATAAACACATCAGGTACTCTTTACAATAATAAAATCGTAATGACTCTAATGTGTCACACTTGATGGTAGGAATTTATTTTTAAGCTTGAAATACAAAACCCTAACCTATATCTCATCTAGTAATAAATAACAAAAAGGGCACAAGATTACCTTCAATAAAAGCTAGCAATGGATTTGAATTTCTAATAAGTAATTTCCAACTTTAATTTTTACAGGAAAATCTTGCGGCTTCAACTCAAAAAACGTCCCTGCTGCTAGTGGAGTTTGCGAACGACATCGCTGTTTCTATGTTCTACTTTTCTTCCAGCAAAGTATCCAATTATTTTTTTATTCTCGTGTAATCCTAGAATATGCACCTTTTTAAGGCCCTACGTTGAAAGCTTTTACTCATGGGCTGCCTTAATAATTACTGTAAAAAATTTACCTGGTAGCCACTATACCATCCTCTAAGCAACAAATAACCTGCGTTCAAAAACTTAAAGAAGAATAGCCATTTTTTCATTAAAAAATAGGAAAATGACAAATTTGTCCTTTGATCCCATCTCTTCAGTTACTTTCTTCTCCCATCCGATGTTTTATCCCCTGCTACTTTCTTCTCCCCAACCTTCTTCTAATGTTTCCTCTATCTATGGAGGTGTATGTATCTCTACATCTTTTAACATCAGCAAACATTTATCCTTTCTTTAGTCCAAATTGAGAATTTTTTTTCCAGCAATTTTTCTGAACTCAAGTTTTTTTTCCTGGAAGCATGAACTTTGTTAGTTTAAAATACAGGAGAAAATACTGGAGTTTTGACCTATGTTTGTTCAAAATCCAGGAAAAAATATTGAAGTATTGAACTCTACTTCATTTTTTCTTCCTAAAGTTTTTAACTGTGTCAAAAAAATTTTAAAAAAAATCATGAGGTTTGCACAGACTGTGATACGACCTGAATTCTCGGTTAGGCCGTGCGGGCACCCGACCATCTCCCCTAAACCTGTCGGGCAAACCCTATTGACTGAATCGATATAAATTGTGAAAAATTACCTTGAAATGAAAATTAACCAAATTTTAACAACATAAGATAACTCTCAAGGATAGACAAACATACAAGCTGTCTGAATAATACAACTAACTACCCAGAATACACAGTTTTAGAGGTTTCCAGATCAGATATCTAAGAAGGCCAAAAGATATACACACCTTCCGAAGGGAGCAAAAGTAAGAAAAACAGTAAAATCTGAAGTTGGTGGCCGCAATGAACAGGATGGCTCACCATAGACAGCTGAAAACGTACTACTCCTCAATCATGACGCGACTGGCTGGGTCCTAGAGTAGAATCTGCCGAACGAAAAGAAAGCACAGGAACAAATAGGGGTGAGTCATAAGGACTCAATAAGTGCGAACAAACTAGCAACCTCGAAAAATAGATACGCTAGTCAGGGAAACGGAACCGGACAACAATCAACAAATAAGCAATGCACGTATAAGCAGAACAGTAGTCATGTACAAAAGTCTACACAATGGTATGAAATGAAATGATATGAGATGAAATGAGATGAAATGAAATATGATGCAAAGGGCCACATGTGCCAAATGAATGGAGCGGAATCCTCCTGCTCCGAGGGCGGAATCCGCCTACCCTCAATATGCTGCGATGGAGCGAAATCCTCCTGCTCCGAGGGCGGAATCCTCCTACCATCAATATGATGCAATGGAGCGGAATCCTCCTGCTCCGAGGGCGGAATCCTCCTACCCTCAATATGATGCAATAATAACCCTTCACCGGCGCGGGACTCTCATCGACTTCCGGGAAGTATATGTCAACTCACAGCCAGAGTACTATGCTCAGATCCTCGATGCAATGCCAATAACAGGACATAACATATAATATACAATGTAAATTCAGAGCTAAGGCATAATGAGTACGCGTATCGGCAGCTACACACGTAACGAACACGTGGTAGAAAATCCACGAGGCCAGGTGCCTCCAAAGAAATGGATATAAACACTTACCGTATACCAAAGCTAGCCCTGCTACTCAATAGCTGCTTTTTCCTTTGGATTAACTGCCAAATGATCCCGCTCTATTCAATAAGCAGAAAAATTATATCAAATAAAGCTAAAGGCTTCATTCCTTATGTCTTAGGGCAATCCAGTTTGGATTCTTATACCCTATTCGCATACGCAATACGCAGGCCAGGCCTATGTACAGGGTTCAAAGTCCCATAACTAAACCCTAAATAAATTATATTTATATATTGCCCATAACTCACTGAGCACGAATATATGATCATTTCCATCATTGGGGTCCAATTGACCCTTTAAACTATCAATTTAAGTCATTAGGGCGATGTCTAATATTCCTATTTTTACCATAAAAATATATTCAAACACACATAATAAGCTAAGATAATGAGTTAACATCATTACCTGGAGATTTGGGGTAGAAATTCCACTATTTTCCACCTCTTTTTCCCCCTTTTTTCCTCTTTCTATTCTAATCTTTCTTTTCTTACCTTGTTCGTATGTTTCTGTATGTATCTCATAACTTGATGCTGCTAAGGGATTTAATCCTTTAGCTAACCGACATTGCAAATTTTAATTTATTATTTTTTTAATAAATTCAGTACGACGATTAAAATTAAAATGGAATCTTAGAGAAATCGAAATGATCCCAAATTTTTCAAGTAAGCTATACAAAATATATGTAACATACTCGCTAAGACGGATCTCAAATCGGACTCCCGAAACTCAAGATGCGAATTTAAAGGAAAAATATCAAATTATTTAACTTTTGGCATTTTAGCGGAAACTAGCCGAACAACATCGATATTCACTTTTGAAAAATCAAAAAAGTCACTGATAATCATACAAACCTAACGAAGCTTTCGGATTTCGAATCGGAGCTCATTCGCCAACACCGAGCTCAAAAATCTCTTTTTAATATTTATCGACAATAAAAACTGAAACCTTCTTCCAATGCCTACCAAACGAGGTCTGATTTAGCTCAAATTTTACAGACAAGTCCTTATGGACCTTACGAATATTTTAAAATTATCAGCACGCCAATCGAAGTCCTAACTTCCGAAACGACTGACCGAGCTCGTTTAGTTCTTCTCCACTTAGACTTTCGTTCGTCCTCGAACGAGTAAGAGTCTAAAATAGATTTCACTCCTCCAGTGAGAATGCTTACACCAATTTTTAATGATATTTTCTACGAAACCAAAATCATATACAATGATAAGAGCTTTTAGGCTTTAAAGACCAAGATCAAACCTAAATCGTCGAAGAGGTAAGGATACCTCTCACGCATACTGGACTCAAGCTCCAAAGTGTCCTCCTCATGAGGACGATTATTCCATCACACTCGAACCATCGGAATCTGTTTTGAATGAAGTTTCCGGACATCACGCGCAACTATAGCAACTGGGAACTCCTCATAGGTCAGATTCATATCTAGCTGAGCAGGGTCTAATTCGATCACTTCGGAAGGATTTCGGATACACTTCTGGAGCATCGATACATGGAAAACTGGGTGCACTGGCATAGAAGCTGGCAAGTCGAGCTGATAAGCTACCTCACCAATACACTTCTCGATACGGAAAGGGCCAATGAACCTGGGACTAAGCTTTTCTTTCCTACCAAATCTCTTTACACCTCGCATCAGTGACACTTTCAGAAATACCATGTCCCCGACCTTGAACTCTAACTCTCGGCTCCTCCGGTTCGAATATGAAATCTGCCTACTCTGGGCGGTCCGTAAACGATCCTGAATAATACGAACAACATCAAGAGTCTGACGAACCATATCTGAACTCATCACCTCGACATCTCGAGACTCAAACCAGCCAATAGGAGAACGACATCGACGACCATATAAGGCCTCAAATGGAGCCATCTGAATAGAAAACTGGTAGCTATTATTATAAGAGAACTCTGCTAACGCCAAATGATCATCCCAGTAACCCCCGAAGTCCCTTCCACAAGCTCT
This sequence comes from Petunia x hybrida, assembly GCA_037355625.1. NCBI lineage: Eukaryota > Viridiplantae > Streptophyta > Magnoliopsida > Solanales > Solanaceae > Petunia > Petunia x hybrida. The sequence goes on along the minus strand of JBBBVM010000018.1, from coordinate 4,268,380 downwards.
CAACATGTCCTCTAAAATTTGAATAACCCGCTCAGATTGACCATCAGTCTGAGGATGGAATGCTGTGCTAAGCTGCACCTGGGTCCCCAACTCTCTCTGAAAAGACTACCAGAACTGAGAAGTAAATTGGGAACCACGATCTGAGATAATAGATACAGGAGTACCATGCAGCCTAACCACCTGCTCAATGAAAATCCGAGCCAATCTCTGAGCTGAATCAGTAGTCTTTACAGGGATAAAGTGAGCTGATTTAGTCAGTCTATCGACAATGACCCAGACTGAATCGTGGCGCTGCAGGGTTTTTGGCAGACCAACTATAAAATCCATTGTGATGTGCTCCCACTTCCACTTCCACTCGGGAATGGGCAGTGCCTGAGCTAACCCTGCTGGTCTCTGGTGCTCAAACTTAACCTGCTTACAGTTCAAGCAACGAGATATAAAATCAAATATATCTCTCTTCATCCCCTTTAAACAGTATAGCTCTCAGAGGTCCTGATACATTTTTGTAATACCAGGATGAATGGAATAACGTGAGCTATGAGCTTCACCGAGCACTGACTTCCTCAAATCCCCAACATCAGGAACACAGAGTCGACCATTAAACCAAAGAATTCCATCTGAATCAAGCTCGAAGGAGGGAACTCCTCCACTTAGGACACGACCACGCAACTCCTGCAGATGAGGATCCTCGAACTGTCTTCCCTTAATCTGACTGACTAAGGAAGACTGAGCTGCAATACACGCTAAGACTCGACTGGAGTCTGGGAGAAGAAATCTCACGCCAAATTCGCCAAGGGACTGCAATTCTCGAGCCAATGGTCTTATGTCAGCATAAGGAAAAGCCATGCTGCCCATGGACTTCCTGCTCAAAGCATCTGCTACCACGTTCGCCTTCCCAAGATGATAGCAGATAGTGAGATCATAATCTTTAATCAATTCAAGCCACTTCCGCTGTCAACCGTTAAGATCTTTCTAAGAGAGAAGATACTGCAGACTCTTATGATCTGTATACACTTCACAAGGCTCGCCATAAAGATAATGCCTCCATATCTTCAAAGCAAAGACCACAGCTGCCAATTCTGAATCCTGAGTCGGATAATTCTTCTCATTCAGCTTAAACTGTCTGGAAGCATAAGCAATTACCTTCCCATGCTGCATAAGAACACAACCCAAGCCCACACGAGATGCATCACAATAGACTACAAATCCACCGGTGCCCGAAGGAAAGGATAACACTGGAGCTGAAGTCAATAAGGCCTTAAGCTTCTGGAAGCTTGCCTCATACTCATCGGACCATCGAAACTGAACCGCCTTCTGCGTCAGGCGAGTCAGGGGAGCTGCAATAGTAGAGAACTTTTCCGCAAACCTCCGATAATAACCTGCCAATCCAAGGAAGCTGCGAATCTCCGTCGGAGTGGTAGGACGAGGCCATTTTTGCACTGCTTCAATCTTCTTCCGATCAACCTTGATACCCTCACTAGATACCACGTGACCCAAAAATGCCACAGAATCAAGCCAAAACTCACATTTAGAGAACTTGGCATACAACTTACGATCACAGAGGGTCTGAAGAACCACCCTCAGATGGTAATCATGTTCCTCGTGGCTACGAGAATAAATAAGAATATCATCAATGAAGACAATGACAAAGGAATCAAGGAATGGTTTAAACACCCGGTTCATGAGATCCATAGAGGCTGCAGGGGCATTAGTCAGCCCAAAAGACATAACTAGGAACTCATAATGGCCGTAACGAGTCCTAAAAGCAGTCTTCGAGATATCTGACTCACGAATCTTTAGCTGATGATAACTAGATCGCAGATCGATCTTAGAAAAGAATTTGGCACCCTGCAACTGATCAAACAAATCATCAATGCGAGGCAAAGGGTACTTGTTCTTGATGGTGACCTTATTTAGCTGACGATAATCAATACACATCTGCATAGTCCCATCTTTCTTTTGCACGAATACAACAGGCGCACCCCACGGAGAAATACTCGGCCTAATTAACCCCTTATCAAGCAAATCTTGCAACTGCTCCTTCAGCTCCTTCAACTCTGATGGGGCCATGCGATAAGGAGGGATAGAAATAGGTTGAGTCCCAGGCACAATATCAATGCCAAACTCGATCTCTCGATTAGGAGGAAGTCCTGGCAAATCATCTGGAAACACGTTCGGGAACTCCCTAACGACAGGAACAGAATCAAGAGATGGAATCTCCGCAGTGGTATCTCGAACCATGGCAAGATATGCTGAACACCCTTTATCTATCATCCGCTTTGCCTTCAGGAAAGAAATAACATGCCCCCTGGGTGGCAAATAAGAACCCTGCCACACCACCGGTGCTGAACAAGGAAGAGACAACTGAAGAGACTTGGCATGACAATCTAATGTGGCATGACACGACGCCACCCAATCTATGCCAATAATAACATCAAAATCAACCATATCTTGGATTAGAAGATCTACCAGTGTCTCACGACCCCCAAAAGATATGGTACAAGCTGGATAAACTCGATCCAAAATGATAATGTCTCCAATAGGAGTAGAAACACAGAATGGATCACGAAGACACTTATAACCAACATGAAAACCTGAAGCAAAATAAGGAGATACATATGAATATGTAGATCCTAGATCCACCAAAGAATATGCATCTCGACCACAAATAGATAGAATACCTGTAACAACAGCTTAGGATGCCTCGACATCCTGCCTGGCCAGCAGTGCATATAGTTGTCTCTGCGACTGAGCTGAGTCGCTACCCTTACGACCACCTCTAGAGGGACCACTAGGACCACGCCCATGACCTCTACCGGGTGGTGGTGCACCTCTAACTGGCTGAGACCCTGGAGGGGCACCCTGAGGCTGCTGCTGCATAGGCGCTGGAAGGCGAGGGAAAAGGGCGGCTACTACCCTGCTGATGGAGATAAGGGAAATCCTTCTTATGATGTCCTAAATCCTGACAGATAAAGCACCCAGGAGAAAATCTACACTGATTAAATTGAGACTGATCTCGCGGGCGAAACCCAAACTGACCCTGAGAAGAAGTAGGCGCGTTCTGAGAACCACACGCTGGAAACTGAGCTGGTCTGACAGGAGGCCTACTCTGCTGCTGATAACTCTTATCTCCATACGAGGTACTAGAATGCCCTGGACCACGAGATGTCTTACTCTCCCGCTCTAACTCCTCCATCTCCAATCTATGATAGGCCTCATACCTCCTGGCAATATCAACAGAGACATCAAATAGAGTTGCAGCCTCAATCTCATGAGCCATCTGGGACCGCAAATGAGGAGAAAGTCCATCAATAAAATATCTGACCCTCTCAGAGGACTCCTGCATGAGATCGGGAGCATAGCTGGACATCTCTGAAAACAAAAGCTCATAGTCTGTGACTGACAGGTTACCCTGTCCAATTCTCTCAAACTGTCTCCTCTTCTCATCCTGCTGACTGCGAGGGAAAAACTTCTCCATGAATCGATGGGAAAAATCACTCCAGGTCAGCTTAGGTAAGCCCTGCCTAGCTGATTGGAGTGCGGTCCACCAAGCTAAAGCCGAACCCTCAAACTGGAAGGCAGTGTAATCAACTCCATAGTCCTCAAGATATCCAACGGCCTCTAAGATACGCTGACATTGATCAAGAAACTCACAAGGCTTAAGCTTATCTAATTTCTGACAAGAGAACTTTGGAGGACTAAGTCGGGTAAAATAATGCAGCCTTGCTGGATCATCAACTTGACCTGCTACCTGGGCTGGCTGACCAGCCTGAACAACCGGAGGTATAACACCCGCTACCTCTGGACATGACCACCTGGAACATGAACTGCTGGGGCTACATGTGGAGCTGGAATGGGGGCTTCTTGAACCTGAGAACCAATATCTATCGCAGCCTGAGGAGCTTCCTGGGGGATAGGAGCATTTACGACAGCCTGAGGAATACGAGCATCTACAGCAGCCTGAGGAGTAGGAGGTCCCTGGGGCATCTGCGTCTCTAAGAATCTCATAAAAGCGTCATGAAGTGCGGGGGGAACGAATAAGCCCTGCTCCTCATGCCCAACAAAAGATGGCACTTCCGGAACCTCTACAGCAGGATCAACATGATCCACTATCCTCGTGGCCTGAGCAACTCTACCTCTGCCTCGACCATGACCTCTACTGCGGCCAACACCACCACCTCACGGAGCAGTAGGAATAGGGGCAACCGCTGGCTCCTCCGCCTCTCGCTAAACATTCGCGCGCGTTTTCACCATTTACTGCGGAAAATTAGAAATATTTAACTTTAGATAAGAAGACTCACGCACGACAGGGAAAGAAAGAAAGGAAACTACCTAAATGCCACCATAGCCTCTCGTAGATAGGTACGGACGCCTCCGCCCGATCAGCATGACTCTATTAGACACTGTCAGAATCTGGAAAGACTCTAAACTGGGCTCTGATAACAACTAACACAACCCGAATTCTCGGCTAGGCCGTGTGGCCACCCGACCATCTCCCCTAAACCTGTCGGGCGAATCCTATTGACTGAATCGATATAAATTGTAAAAAATTACCTTGAAATGAAAATGAACAAAATTTTAATAACATAAGATAACTCTCAAGGATAGACAAACATACAAGCTGTCTGAATAATACAACTAAAGGTTTCCAGATCAGACATCTAAGAAGGCCAAAAGATATACACACCTCCCGAAGGGAGCAAAAGTAAGGAATGAACAGTAATATCTGAAGTTGGAGCCGCAATGAACAGTATGGCTCACCGTAGACAGTTGAAAACGTACTACTCCTCAATCACGAAGCGACTAGTTGGGTCCTGGAGCAGAATCTGCTGAACGAAAAGAAAACACAAGAACAAATAGGGGTGAGTCATAAGGACTCAATAAGTGCGAAAAAACTAGCAACCTCGAAAAATAGATACGCTAGTCAGGGAAACGGAACCAGAACACAATTAACAAATAAGCAATGCACGTAGAAGCAGAACAGTAGTCATGTACAAAAAGTCTACATAATGGTATGAAATGAAATGGAATGAGATGAAATGAAATGAAATGAGATGAAATGAAATATGATGCAAAGGGCCACATGTGCCAAATGAATGGAGCGGAACCCTCCTGCTCCGAGGGCGGAATCCACCTACCCTCAATATGATGCGATGGAGCGAAATCCTCTTGCTCTGAGGGCGGAATCCTCCTACCCTCAATATGATGCAATGGAGCGGAATCCTCCTGCTCCGAGGGCAGAATCCTCCTACCCTCAATATGATGCAATAATAACCCTTCACCGGCGCGGGACTCTCATCGACTGCCGGGAAGTATATGTCAACTCACAGCCAGAGTACTATGCTCAGATCCTCAATGCAATACCAACAACAGGACATAACATATAATATACAATGTAAATTCAGAGCTAAGGCGTAATGAGTACGCCTATCGGCAGCTCACGCTTAAAGAACACATGGTAGAAAATCCACGAGGCCAGGTGCCTCCAAAGAAATGGATATAAAAACTTACCGTATACCAAAGCTAGCCCTGCTACTCAATAGCTGCTTTTTCCTTTGGATTAACTGCCAAATGATCCCGTTCTATTCAATAAGCAGAAAAATTATATCAAATAAAGCTAAAGGCTTCATTCCTTATGTCTTAGGGCAATCCAGTTAGGAACCTGATACCCTATTCATATATGCAATACGCAGGCCAGGCCTATGTACAGGGTTCAAAGTCCCATAACAAAACCCTAAATAAATTACATTTATATGTTGCCCATAACTCACTGAGTACGAATATATGATCATTTCCATCATCGGGGTCCAATTGACCCTTCAAACTATCAATTTAAGTCATTAGGGCGATGTCTAATATCCCTATTTTTACCGTAAAAATATATTCAAACACACGTAATAAGCTAAGATAATGAGTTAACATCATTACCTGGAGATTTGGGGTAGAAATTCCACTATTTTCCACCTCTTTTTCCTTTTTTTTCCTCTTTCTTTTCTAATCTTTCTTTTCTTATCTTGTTCGTATGTTTCTATATGTATCTCATAACTTGATGCTGCTAAGGGATTTAACCGACATTGCAAATTTTAATTTTTTTTAATAAATTCACTACGACGATTAAAATTAAAATGGAACCCTAGAGAAATCGACATGATCCCAAAATTTTATAGTAAGTTATACAAAATATATGTAACATACTCACAAAGACGGATCTTAGATCAGACTCCTGAAACTCAAGGTGCGAATTTAAAGGAAAAAGGTCAAATTATTTAACTTTCGGTATTTTTGCGGAAACTAGCCGAACAACATCGAAATTCACTTTCGAAAAATCAAAAAAGTCACAAATAATCATACAAACCTAACGGCACTTTCGAATTTCGAATCGGAGCTCATTCGCCAAAACCGAGCTCAAAAATCTCTTTTTAATATTTATCGACAATAAAAACTGAAATCTTCTTCCGATGCCTACCAAACGAGGTCTGATTTAGCTCAAATTTTACAGACAGGTCCTAATGGACCTTACGAATATTTTAAAATTATCAGCACACCAATCGGAGTCCTAACTTCCTAAACGACTGACCGAAGTCGTTTCAGACTATTTCTTAGACCTAGGTCTGTTTTCCTTCATGTTCTTGACTGTTACAGAATTTTTCATGAACTTGATTTTTGTATATTTTCTAGAGTTTGGACATGATTTTCCTTAACTCCAGTATTTTTTTAAAGTTCACATTGATTAGTTCTTTGAACTCCAGTATGTTATCCAGGAGTCTGTACTGATTGATCTGAATATTTTTTCTGGAGTTTCCACTAATCAATTCTATGAGCTCCAGTATTTTTTGTATGAAACTATGTTGACTTTTTCTGAAGCTTTGTTACCTGATTTTTCTATATTGATGAAGAAGTAGAAGAGGCGTTGGGAAGAAGGCTACAAAGAATAGGATGAGGCACATGTTTTTTTGTTTTGTTTTAGGGGTATAGGGTCCAGCTAATCAGAAAGTGGCTATATATCTACTAGTTTTAAAAAGGTTGATATTAATCCTTTAGTAGGTGTAAAAATGTCTATTCCTCAATTTCTCCCATAATTCTCTTCAACTTCAATCTGATGCCCACCTTGGTCACATGGCCTTTTAACCCCTACTTGCACAGGCTTTCATTATTTGATAAGTAGCCATAGTTTGTAAGGGGTGGAATTTGCTAATAGCAGCAACTTGATAAATAACAGTATTTTATATCCACCAAACTACTAAAAGTGGCCAAACAATTACTACTATTCATAAACAAAACAAGCTCTTAAATTCCCATACGATTTTAGCACATGGAAATTTTATTTCTCTCGTATCACCAACGATTAGATTAAGATATTATCAAAATAGTTTGGGGCCTTAAATTAATGGAGCTATGGGAGTTTGTGTTGTACCACCATTCAAAAAGTGGTAACCATACTGACCAATTCTTTGGCCTGTCACCACACACATACACCTCAGATATCCCTCTAAACGCTTGTTTACAGCTTCAGTTTGACCATCATTCTGAGGGTGATAGGTTGTGGAGTGATGCAGAGCAACACCTTCTAGGCTGAACAATTCTTTCTATTATTTATTGGGAAAAATAGTGTCTCTGTCAGTTACTATAGTCTGAGGCAACCCATGCCGTTTGTAAATATCCATAAAGTTCTGAGCTACTTGTTTAGCAGTATATGGATGTTTGAATTCTATAAAATGAGCATACTTTCTCATCCTGTCCACCACTATCAAAATCGTTGTCTTACCATGGGAGTTTGGTAAGCCTTCAACATAATCCATGCTAATGTATTTCCAAACTATGTCAGGTATAGAAAGGGGATGAAGTGAGCCAAGGGTGGCCACTGTCTCATGCTTCTTCTTCTGACACACTTCGCACTTTAAGACATATTTATGGACCTCTTGTCTCGTACCCTTTCTGTAATAAATGCTCTGAAGCCTTTTCAAGGTTCCTATGATACCAGAATGCCCACTTACTGCACTAGAATGATACAGCTGCAACAGTTGTTGCATGAGTTTTGACTTTATTGCAATTAAGACCTTCTCTTTTCTGTACATCAAACCATCTTTCAGCATATAACCAGGTGTGCTATGAGCATCTTGTTGCAGCTTCTCAATTATCTTCATGCATTTGTCATCCTTTTGATACCCATCTTTGATTTGTTGCAGCAATGTACCTGTCGCTATTGATAAGGAGTGTAAGCTCCCTATAGCTACCCTTGACAGAGCATCTGCAACTTGGTTCTCCTTCCCTTTTTTATATGCAATAGTGAAGTCATAGCCAACCAACTTAGCCAACCATTTCTGTTGGCTTGGGGTTGAGATTTCTACTCCATGAGGTATTTCAAACTCTGATGATCAATTCTCACAGTGAAATTCTCCCAACCAGGTAATACCTCCACTTCTGAATTGCAGCTACTATAGCCATTATTTCTTTCTCATACACTGACACCTTCAAATGTTGAATGCCCATTGCCTTACTAAAGTAACCTTCAAATGTTGAATGCACATTGCCTAACTGAACTAAGCTAGAGGGTGGCCTCCTTACATTAAACCTGCCCCCTATCCCAATGTCAAAGGCATCAGATTCAATGATAAGTTCTTGAGAGAAATCAAGTAGTGCTAATACTGGAGGAGTTAGCATCACTTCCTTCAACTTGCAAAATACTACATTAGCAGTTGCAGGCCAGTGGAATACCCCTTTCTTCAGCAGTTCATTAAGTGTTTTATTAAGCATGCCATAGCTTGGATGAACCTCCTGTAGTAACAGGTGAGGCTTAAGAATCTTCTGAGTTCCTTAACAGGCCTAAGAGTTGGCCAATTCTTCATGCTCTCTAGTTTCTTTGGGTCTACAACAACACCTTCTCCACTTATAATATGGCCTAGATACTCCACCTCCCTCCCCCCAAATGAAAACTTGCTCATATTTACATACAGATTATTTTTCTGTAACACCTGAAATTCCTTCTCGAAATGAATCAAATGACTAGACTAGAATGGGCAGAAAATTAAGATGTCATCAAAGAACACAAGTATGAACTTCCTCAGGTAAGGTTGAAAGATGTGGTTCATCAAGCTTTGAAAGCTGGATGGGGTATTAGTAAGCCCAAAAGGCATTACCACAAAATCATAATGCCCTTGGTGTGATCTGAATGCTGTTTTCTCAAAGTCATCGGGATACATTCTAATATGATGGTACCCTGACCTCAAGTCTAGCTTAGAAAAGAATTTAGCTCCTCCTAGTTCATCAAGCAGCTCTTGAATCAACGGTATAGGGAATTTATCCATATGCCTTTATTCAGCTCTGTATAGTCAATACACATTCTCCAAGACCCATCCTTCTTCTTAACCATCACAATGGGGGATGAATAAGGCCTTACATTAGGTCTGATCACCCCAGATTGTAATAGCTCCTGAATCATATTTTCAATCTCATCTTTCTGTGTTGCAGGATACCTATAAGGCCACACATTGACAGGTAATACTCCTTCTTTCAAGATTATCCTATGATCATGACATTTTTGGGGTGGTAGTTCAGTGGGTATAGCAAAAAAAAGAGAAGAATACCTATCCAATAACCCTTGCAAATCAGCTGCAAACTCTTTCTTCGTTGTTTTAAGGGTAATTTCTGATAGACTCAGCTGCTTCCTGCGTTCATCCTCCTTCAGATGCACAAAGGCTACTGTCATCATAGCTTGTTGACTGGTTTTCTGCATCAACTTACTCATTTCAAGACTATCAATCACCTTGAGTTTAGCAGAAGGACTTCCCCTTAGTGACACTTTGTAATTTCTTATGGTAAATTCCATCTTGAGCTGACTGAAAATTCCAGTTAATGTTCCTCGGAGTTACCAACCACTAGATGCCCAATACCATGTCACACCCTCCTAAAGGCAATACCAACATATCAATAGTGAAGTTAACTTTCTGCATTCTTTAAGTTAACTTGTCACACATGTAAGAACTATGAATTTTATTCCCATTAGCAACAACCACTGAGAATGATGGAATAGTTTTTAAATGGAACCCCAGCTTCTTAGCCATCCTTAAGTCCAGAAAATTATGTGTACTTCATGTGTCAATCAGTATATGAACAACTTTTCCTTGAATTGAACCAGTGACTCTTTGTCTTATAATCATGCACATAGACAATTTAGGGGTAATTAAGGGCTCATTCTCCCCTATCTCTTCTATTAACATCTCTTTCCCTTCAATCTTCTTCTCATCCTTCATCTCCAACAAAAACAACTTCTTCTCTCTAATACATGGGTGACCTGGTACATACTTATCATTACACCAGAAACAAAAACCCTTAGACCTTTTCTCCTCCATTTCAGCATTAGTCAACACTCTAGGATTCCTACCCTGAGGCCCAATGGTTTTGTTAGTTGGAAATTTATTTCTTGGGTTTGTCAACAAAGGTTTAGAGCTATAATTGGTAAGGATATGAGTAGGTATCCCTTCCCCCAGTGTGTGATGTCATTTTCTATATCTTCAAAGCATGTTCTGCTAATTTAGCCTGACTATAGGCTTTCATTAGTGTGTGAGGACCCCAAAATCTCACTTGAACATCAATTTCAGGCTTTAAACAATTTAAGAAACAACTATTTGAATTCTCTTCTGAAAGATTCATACCATTTAACAATTAATCAAACTCATCTAGGTAGCCTTGTACTGATTCCATTTGCTTCAGACTCACTAAATCAGACATTGGGTCCAAGAAAGTTGTTTCCCCAACTACCCTGTTGACTGTGTAAACTAATGTTGACTGTATAGTCCAGCTGTGCGATTCTATATATAATACTAACACTTTTGATTCTGTATATAACACTAACATTTTCTTTGTTGTTAACTTAAAATTTACATAATGTTTTTTCTCCTCCCTCCCAATCATTTACTTCGAGTTTTTTCTTCTTTTGTACTGTGTATGTGTAAGTTTGTATTTTGATAAGACTTCGCTTTAACTCAGCTATTATCAAGACTAAAGTTTGATTTGTTTTGGGCTTCAAACAGATCTGTGCTGAATTTCTCTTTTGCTCTTACTATTTCATCCTATCTCCTTGTAACCATACCTGAATGAAAGAAGTCCCAGTAGGGAGGTGATATATTTGTTTGAGGAAAAAAGCAGAAACCATCCACATAACAGTTGATTCCAACATGTGACACTATATTTTGAACTATAAATATGTAAGCCTACTTGTGGAAACTTTAGTGTGCATAACAAATTTTGTCGGATGATATGAAGTTTGACCTGTAAGAGCTAAACAATAATTTATACTACATCTACTACCCCAAGACCTATCATGTCAAATCATCAAGATAATAAAAACTATATGCGGAAGCGTACCTGAATCTACAGCAATTGGTGTGATTCTTCCCCCCTTGATTTTTGGTCTTCCAAATCAATACGTGTGTCGTTCTCCCTTTTCACTGATGATGGGATATCAGTCAATAAAAACCTACGTTTGATTTGGGGACCATAACCCCTTTATAATAGAATATAGTTTATGTAATTCTAGATTAGCCCATCATTAAACTATAATTACATCTGAATATCTACACATATGCCCCACACTTTATGATGTGTCTAATTAGGTCCACATAACTTAAACCTCAGTAGATCACGTTTAACCTGAACGAACCTTTTAATGATATATGTGCAAGTCCATATAATCATACAATCTCCCACTTGGACTACACATATATACATACACATAACCTTATAATTGTATGTCACCTTATGAGCTCCAAATATTTGCTATCATAAACTGAAGTACCTCTAAGCAATCTCGTCCATCAATCATACCAGCATAGAACGAGGCGGCTTTCGCAACATTTATATCGTAACTAAACCTCCGTTGATCAAGTATACAAACATAACCAAATGACATAGATCAAGCATGGATGCGTAGCATGGAAATTACATGCAATGTGATCTAAACATGCCTATTTCTAACTGGTCCAACCGAAAAATAAGTCAGAGTGGAAAATTAACCGAATATTATATTTTTGCAGAAATAATCTTAAAATATCCAGAAACTGAAACCGTAAATTATAAACCATAAACTGAAAACTGAAGTGTGTCTATATCAAAAGAACATCGAAAGGTTACAAACTTCCACTGAAACTAAATATCCTTAAATGATATGCCACCCATAACCTTCGGTGGTAGTCCCTTGGTATGTGGATCCAAAATATGGAGTTTGTACAAATACATTCCATAGACCCCTAACCAGTCTAAACTCTAACTTTAACAACCAGGAACTTTATGTCAATGTGCTTTGACTTTACCGAAATCATGTTGTTATTGAAATATGAGACTGCTAACTTATCGCCACAAAATAACTTTAGTGTCTTTCAACTTCATCCTTAACTATAGTCCAGTAATAAGATTTTGCAGACATATTCCATAATACGATGCCTTATAACGTTCTATAAACTTAAACTATTATGGCGAAATGAGCTACAAGTTTCCATATAACACTCCTCCTGATATAACTCATCCACCAAGTATACAAATAAAGCATTTTCACTATCTTGGCATCTAGTGAAGTCGGTATCTGAATACTTTATTATCTTTAACTTTTTCGACTTCCTGTATGTGAGCTTAAAAACTTTTGTTCTCTGTAGTTACAACATAAACCTTTAGTAGCTCCTTAATTTTTAATTACTTAAATATAAGCCAAATCTTCCCGTCGATGTGAGCTCTTGGGGAAGATCAGCCTGTTATCCCTAGAGTAACTTTTATCCATTGAGCGACGGCCCTTCCCCTCGGCACCGTCGGATCACTAAGGCCGAATTTCGTCCCTGCTCGACGGGTAGGTCTTGCAGTCAAGCTCCCTTCTGCCTTTGCATTCCAGGGCCAATCTCCGTCTGGCCCGAGGAAACCTTTGCATGCCTCCGTTACCTTTTAGGAGGCCTACACCCCATAGAAACTGTCTACCTGAGAATGTCCCTTGGCCCGTAGGTCCTGACACAAGGTTAGAATTCTAGCCCTTCCATAGTGGTATCTCACTGATGGCTCGCCCCCCCTCCCCCCGGAAGGAGGCCTTCTTCGCCTTCCACCTAAGCTGCACAGGAAAGGCCCAAAGCCAATCCCAGGGAATAGTGAAGCTTCATAGGGTGTTTCTGTCCAGGTGTAGGTAGTGTACATCTTCACAGACATTTCTATTTCACCGAGCCTCTCTTCGAGACATTGCCCAGATCGTTACGCCTTTCGTGCGGGTCGGAACTTCTTTTCCTGCTTTCGAGTGTCTGTATAAAGAATTAGCTGAAAAAGGGGGAGACCGAAAGTTGTATAGGCTCGCAAAGGCAAAGGAGATGAGATCAAGGGATCTGGATCGAGTGAGATGCATCAAGGATGAGGATGGTACAGTATTGGTGAAAGAGGCCCAGATTAGACGGAGATGGCAGACGTACTTCTGTGAACTTTTGAACTCAGAGGGCAATAGGTATATTATGCTCGATGAGTTAGCTCACCCAGAGGGTCGGCGAGACTTTGGGTTTTATAGGCGTATAAGAGTAGAAGAGGTCAAGGGGGCTATCCGGAAAATGAGAGGAGGAAGAGTTACTGGACCATATGAGATTCCAGTAGAGTTTTGGAAGAGTGTGGGTGGAGCAGCTGTGGAGTGGCTAACCAGATTGTTCAATGTTATCCTTAGGTCGGCAGAGATGCCTGAGGAATGGAGATGAAGTAGAATGGTTCCATTGTACAAGCACAAGGGGGATGTTCAAGACTGCAACAACTATAGGGGCATCAAACTTCTCAGCCATACTATGAAAGTTTGGGAGAGGTTGGTGGAGATGAGGATGAGGAGGGTTGTGTCTATTTCTGAGAATTAGTTTGGATTCATGCCCGACAGCTCTACCACGGAAGCCATCCATCTTTTGAGAAGACTAGTCGAACAGTATAGGGACAACAAAATGGACTTACATATGGTGTTCATCGACCTGGAAAAAGCTTACGACAAAGTCCTGAGGGAGGTAATGTGGAGATGCCTGGAATCTAAAAGGGTTCCGATGGCGTACATCAGAGCGGTTAAAGATATGTACAAAGGGGCTAAGACTCAAGTGAGGACAGTGGGAGGAGACTCAGAGCACTTTTCGGTCGAGGTAGGGCTGCATCAGGGATCATGTAACGACCCTATCTAGGGCCATGATCGGCACTAGACAAGACTAAGCCTACCTAGCAAGCCTATCAAATTCGGTCAGAAAATTCGGCAGAGTTTCCCCTGTACCTGGAGCAAACTAAAATTTTTGTACCTGTCAACAACCAGCCAGAACCAGTCTAATAAATGACTATCACATTAATACGCATATTTAAAGTCTAAAGGAAAATCAACAACACTAAATCCACGCTGTCCACGATAATAATTAAACCACAAAGTACTTCGGTACCAACTTTAACCAAAAACAACATCCCAAGACTGACTAAGGAGCAAAACTCTAGATTCAAATGAACTAATGACTTAAATAAATTAAGGAATAAATAATGGCCCTCGTGAAGCAGATGCAGGGCTTACTGGATCACTCCTCAGCTCTGTCACTCGCCTTGACTCAAAGTATCAGCCTCAACTAGCTTATCTGTGAGTGGAAAAAGGAAAAGGGTTAGTCACAGAGACTAAGCGAGGACAATATCAACCATAGCATTTTTTTATTCGGGACAAGCATATATAAGAAAACATGCATAAATAAATAATACCGTAATTCCATTGAAAATAGTAATTTCGACCATAGTATTCGTGTCTTTATATATAATGGAAGGTTCCTGAGCCATAATCACATATCACGGTCTGACACCATGAGTTTATCATGGCCGTCTGACTACCCCGTCAGCTGGGTTCCCTTCTAGAGGGTGGAATAGTTCTTTCGTACTAGCAGAGGATAAATATTGTACAAGGTGCACCAGGCCTAACGATCCCGACTTTAGATAATGGCGATCTGGCTAAGTTAATTTCCAAAATAATATTTACTAATAATACAATATCACAAGTTTTGTACTTTATCTCTGACAAATATCAAATCACAACATTTACAGAAAATCTTGAATAAACCAAAGTTTCGGAACATAACAATTTTACCAACAACTCAAGTATCAAAATAACGTTCGGATATAACAACATAACAGTTATACTAGCGCTTGTCCCATTCAATTAAACAATTTAATCAAAATATTATCGATGCAAGAAAAGGAATTTTAAATATGCTATAGTTGAAAACCAACTACGGGAGATATCACTCACAGTACTAGCTTCCTTAGTCCCGAACCAGTGCTCTCGGGCTAACGGTTCGCTTGTTCAAGAATCTATAATCAGATATAACAATTCCATCTGTTAATTTCCTGAATTCATAATACTTAATACTCACCATACTAATAGATATTGTTCTTTCCAAGATTACCTATTTTACATGGATATCTAACAAGTTTCTATGATTTCCCTGGTTTTACATAGGTTCCAAATTCCCTTCTGTAACAACTTCCATATACCCATATGATTATGTTTCAGAATTGCTTACATCTAAGTGATGGCTGAAATTTCCATAAAGTACCAAAGTTATAATTGTTCTTCCATCTTAGTTACGGCTTCAAACTAGTGAAATTTATGAGAAATATTGCTATGATAAAGTTCCTTTTTATGTAGTATAATTAAGAAAATTGATAAAAATATTTGTCTAACATACCTTGTACAATGTTGAGAAAGAAGACAACCTTGAAAAGCAATCCTTTAATGACTGCTGATGTTTGTTGGCCTCTCTACTGTAGCCTTAGGTTTTCTCTTCCTTTTGGTTTTCAATTCATTCTTTTAGTTTTTGTTTTCTTTTAATTCTTTTCTTTCTTTATTTTGGTAAAATTGCAAAAGGGCCATTGAAATTTCACTTTGACCTCAAAATTACCCCAACACCTTGGTAATATTATAAAACCACTACATTAGTTTTATTAATTTTTTTTATTATTATTATTATGAGATATTACATTTTCCCCCATTAAAGAAATTCGGTCCCCGAATTTAAAATATATACATACCCACGGTTTCGAATAGGTGAGTATACTTGGCTCGCATCTCCTCCTCATTTTCCCACGTGCCTCATTCACGGTGTGATTCTTCCATGCAACCTTCACTGTTGCAATTTCTTTTGACCGCAACTTCCTCACTTGCCTATCAAGTACGGCAATAGGTTGCTCCTTATAAGCCAAATTCTCATCTAACTGGACATTCTGTGCCTCAAGCACGTGAGAATAGTCGGGTATGTACTTCCGCAACATAGATACATGGAATACTGAGTGAACGAAAGACAACCCAGGAGGAAGAGCTAGACGATATGCTACATGGCCAATTCTATCGAGCATCTCATATGGTCCAATATACCTCGGACTCAATTTCCCATTTTTCCCAAATCTTAAGACACCTTTGATCGGTGAAACCCGTAAGAACACATGATCTCCTATCGAAAACTCTAACTCACGATGTCTCTTATCCGCGTACGCTTTCTGCATACTTTGAGCTACCAGCAACCTCCGCCTGATCAATTGTACTTTGTCGAGAGCTAATTGTACCAGATCTAGACCCAAAATCTTAACTTCACCAGTCTCAAACCAGCCAATAGGAGACCGACATCATCTTCCATATAAAGCCTCATATGGACCCATCTGAATACTTGCTTGAAAGCTGTTGTTGTAAGTAAACTCAGCCAATGGTAAGTAATTATCCCAGCTACCACCAAAATCAAGGACGCAAGACCTTAGCATGTCTTTCGAGGTCTGTGTGGTCCCATCAGTCTGCGGGTGGAACGCAGTACTCAGATCCACTCGCGTTCCCAACTCTCGCTGGAATTCCATCAAAAAATGAGAGGTGAACTGGGACCCTCTATCAGAAATAATAGACACCGGGACTCCATGAAGCTTTACTATCTCATCTATATATAACTGTGCATAACGCGCACCATTGTATGTTGTCTTGACTGGCAGGAAATGTGCTGACTTCGTTAGTCGATCCACAATCACCCATTTAGAGTCATAGCCCTTAGGTGTCCGTGGCAACTCAGTCGCGAAGTCCATAGTGATTCGTTCCCACTTCCATTCCGGAATTTCAAGTCGTTGCATCAACCTTGCAGGTCGCTGGTGCTCTGCCTTCTCTTGCTAGCAAGTCAGACAACTCATGACATAATCGGCCACATCCTTCTTCAGACCTTCCCACCAGTATAACTGTCAAAGATCTTGATACATCTTTGTAGAACCAGGGTGAACTGAGTACTTGGAGCCATGTGCCTCCTCGAGCACAGTCTGCCTTAACCCAGCGACATTAGGTACACAGATGCGCTCACCAAGTCGTAATATCTCGTCATCATCAACAGTGAATTTCTTTCCCTTACCGGTACCCCTATCACCTCGGAGTTTGCACAATTTAGAATCTTGGTACTGCTTTGCCTTGATATTTTCAATCAAAGATGATTTGGCTTGCACACAAGCTAATAATGTACCTGTAGTTCCCATCTCAAAATGTACTCCACTTCCCTTTAACACGTGGATTTCCCTCGCAATAGGCCTCCTCACCGGTGCTATATGCGCCAAACTTCCCATGGATTTCTGGCTTAACGCGTCTGTTACCACATTAGCCTTGCCAAGGTGATACAAGATTTCACAATCATAGTCTTTTAATAGCTCCACCCATCTTCATTGTCGTATATTCAAATCCTTCTGCTGGAAGATATATTGAAGGTTTTGTAGTCAGTATAAATATCATATTTCTCACCATACAGATAATGACGCCAAATCTTGAGTGCGAAGATAATTGCAGCCATCTCTAGATCATGGGTAGGATAGTTTTGCTCGTGCCTCTTCAACTGTCTCGAAGCGTAAGCTATAACTCGTCCATTTTGCATAAGCACACACCCAAGTCCAACTCGCGAGGCGTCATAATAAAATGCATCTGGAAACCCGATTGTCAACTTGAATGTTTACACAAGAATCTCCGATCGGAGCTTCTCCTCTTCCACTTGAGAGATTCTTGCGAAATTTATACCCTACTTGATGCCCTCCTTCCAATTAGTCAAGGGTGCAGCTATCTTCGAGAAATCCTGCACAAAACGCCTGTAATACCCTACAAGACCTAAGAAACTTCGTATCTCAGACGCGGTAGTCGGCCTTGCCTATTTTTGTACCGCTTCCACCTTCTTCGAATCAACCAAGATTCCTTCCTCAGATACAATGTGACCCAAGAAAGCAACTCTGTCCAACCAGAACTCGCACTTCGAGAACTTAGCATATAGCTTATGTTCCTTAAGTGTCTGCAATACCATCCTCAAGTATTGTTCATGATTTTCATTATTCTTGGAATACACGAGGATGTAATCAATGAAAACAATCACAAATCTGTCTAAATATGGCTTAAACACCCTATTTATCATATCCATGAAGGCTGCTGGTGCATTTGCCAATCCGAAAGGCATTACCAAGAATTCATAGCGCCCATATCTTGTCCTGAAAGCTGTCTTGCATATGTCTTTCCCTTTAATGCGTAACTGATGGTATCCAGATCTTAAGTCAATCATTGAGAATCTCTAAGCACCCTGCAGTTGATCGAACAAATCATCAATATGCGGCAGTGGGTACTTGTTGTAGATTGTGACTTTATTTAGTTGTCTGTAATCAATGCATAGCCTCATGGACCCATCCTTCTTCTTTACGAATAAGACTGGTGCACCCCAAGGTGAAGTGTTAGGTCTTATGAAACCCTTATCCAATAGATCTTGCAGTTGTTCCTTCAGTTCTCTCAACTCAACTGGTGCCATACGATATGGAGGTATCGATATGGGTTGTGTGCCAGGTACTAGATCAATACCAAAATCAATTTCTCTAACAGGAGGCAACCCAGGTAATTCTTCTGGAAACACCTCCGTAAATTCATTAACTACTGGAACCGTCTCTAAATCTGGTACTACCGCCTTTGTATCTTTGACGAATGCCAAAAATCCCTGGCAACCTTCATACGACTTGCAGCCATAAATGATATCAAGTTGTTGATGTTTTGCAATATTTGCCAATTCTACCTTAATATTTCTGCACATTTTAATACTTTATTCGCCCATTGCACGAAATAATTGTGATTGTTGCGCTCACTTTTTGTGTTTGTGATGTTAGGAATGATTTTGATGAATACGAGTGCAAACAGAGTGGAGATGGATAAAATTGAGCAAGAATTGATGAACTTAGCTAATTCCGGGATATGGCATTAGACAAAAAGCTATGGAGCAAGCTACGGATTTGTCATAGCTTCCGGCTTCCAAAAGCCATAGCCATGCAAGGCATGGCTGCAGCTTCAGACTCTCAGATGCCCTAACCATGCGAGGCATGGCTTGCAGCGCGCGAGTTCCAAACGCCATAACCATGCGAGGCATTCCCCATGGCTTTCAGTTCTGCGACCCCAACTTTTCCAATTTCGTTTAGGCTTAGGATTAACTTATGGGAAGACTTTGTAAACACTATAAATAGTCTTTTAATTTCATTTTTAGGGAGGTTGATTTTCTGGAGCAATTTTTGGAGTTCGTACACATTGAACCAAGGGTTTAATTCCTTTTCATCATTTAATACAATCTTTCATAGTTTTTTCATGAATTCTTGTGTTATTATTATGAATATGAGTAGCTAAACCTATCGTTCTAGGGTTAGAGCAATTACATGAAGGTTGATGTTTAAAAGTTGATTTCTTCCTATTGATTACCTATTACGTTTGTTTATTCTTTCTTGAGCCTAATTGTTTGGTTATCAAGGCCCGGTAATTGAACACTATCTACGGTTTACAAGTTGAACTCGACAGAGGGAACTTGTAAATGCAAATAAGAAAAAATAGGGCTTGATTGTGAACCTTGGCATCAGGGAATCGATTTGCGGGTAGGATAGACATATACCTATTCGCCTGGCTTAGCTAAATACAGAGTACTTTAATGCATGCATGTGATTTAATTCCATAGAAATATAGGAGATAGAGTAGCTTGCATAGACTCGTGAAGAATCGACAGGTTTTCACGAATATAATTAACCTGTTAGTTAGCAATCTAGGAAATCAAGAAGTAGAATCAACTGGAAAACTCAACTGGATTGTTCCTAGCCCTGACCCTGGACTGTTTCTCTTTTATTGATAACAACCTAGAATTTGCTCTATTACTTGACTTCAGTTACTTGGTTTTAATTATTGTTTGCTTAGTTAGTAAATTACAAACCATCCTTGGAAAAGATCCCTGAATAGTTTATAGGAATTGTTTGCTAGGATTCAGTCGTAACAATAGTCATCGTGGGAACGATACTCATCTTATCACTTTATTACTTGTCGACCACGTATACTTGCGTGTGCGTTTTGGAGCAACAAGTTTTTGGCGCTGTTGCCGGGGACAAAATAATTGACTGTTTTCTTTTTAGACAATTTATTACTTTCTATTCAGGTTTAATTTTTGTTTGGAGTTTCTTGTGTCATTTCAGGTAATAGGTCTTGAATGCAAAGGGAGAGAAGGGACGAACCACTTGAACCTTTTGATCCTGAACCTGAAAGGACCTTACGGAGATTAAAGAAAGAAGTAAGAGACCGTGAACCACTCGCAATTGTACTTGCTTCTCTACCTATTAGAATGGCAGAAGAACGAGCTTTAGCGGTGCGAGATATTGCTCTTCCCAGTCTGGAGGGAATAGCTTCTAGCATTGTGAAGCCTGAAATTATTGGACATTTCGAGATTAAGCCCGACATGATACAATTGATGCATGCGACTGGGCAATTTGCTGGATTACTGCACGAGGATCCACAACCGCATATCCTGAATTTCTTGGAGATTAGTGACACATACACACCCTCAGGCGTCTCAACTGACTATGTTCGCTTGATATTTTTCCCGTTTTCATTGATTGGAACAGCAAGGAAATGGTTAAAGGCTGAAAAGCCTGGGTCTATCACAACTTGAGATGATTTAGCTAAGAAATTTTTGGCTAAATTCTATCCATCTGCAAAAACAGCGAGAATACGGAGTGAGATTATGTCTTTTTCAGACAACGGGGTGGAGAATCCTTGTATTCAGCTTGGGAGAGATTCAATTCATTGTTAAGAGATTACCCGCACCACAACCAATCTAATGAGGTGTTGGCCCACACTTTTGTTGAAGGATTGAACGCTCATACCAAGATCGTGGTAGATGCTGCAGCTGGGGTCCAAGTATTAGCCCTGAATTTTAATGAGATTCATGAATTGCTGGATAAATTTTCTCAGAGCAATCCTGACTGGCAGGTTGATGGTAGAGCACCAATTCAAAAGCTGTTGGGATACTTTAGTTGGATGCATTCTCAGCATTAACTGCAAAGGTAGATGCCACAGCTAATCAGATCAACAAGTTAGCACTGCCAGAAACTCAACAACAAGTAGCACCAGTCAAACAAGTCCAGCAGTTCCAGAATTTCTGTGAGGTCTGTGGAGAGTATCATACTACCGATGTTTGCCCCTCCAATCCAGAGTTAGTTTATTACGTGGGAAATCAAAACATGTTTCAAGGACAGAATCGGAATCAGTTTTGCAATAGCTATAAATCCAACGCACGAAATCATCTTGGTTTCCCATTGAGTGATAATCAAGCTGCTCAGGGTAATACGAGATCTCAGAATAATTACCAGAGTTCACAGCCTCAGGCTCAACCACCGCAGTCGAACAGTTTAGTTGAAGATTTGATAAAGCAGATGTTGGCAGGTCAACAGAAAATTATAGCAGACAATGCAGCTCAAGCACAGGCCATAAAAGATCTTGCCAATGCTCGAAAAGATCTGGAATGCCAAATGACGCAGCTAGCTAGAGCACAAAACACAAGACCACATGGTGCCTTGCCAAGTAACACAGAGAATAATCCTAAAGAATTTGTGCAAGCAGATACTCTGAGAAATGGGCGAGCTCTAGAAGAAGTGCTTCCAAAGACGAGGAAGCCTTTTGGTGAACTGGAGCCGAATACTGAAAAAGAAGATGATAAACTAGTAAAGAAGCAGCCCGAGCTTGACAATGTCAAACCACCACCTCCTTTCCCTCAAAGGCTTCAAAAGCATAAAACAGATGCAGCTTGCAAGAAATTTTTGGAGATCTTGAGTCAGATACAAGTGAATATTCCTTTGGTGGAACTTTTGCGTAATGTTCCTAAATACGCTAAGTACATCAATGATATTGTGGCAAACAAAAGAAGACTGACTGAGTTCGAGACAGTTGCACTTACTGAAGAGTGCAGTTCCAGAGTCAGAAGCAAACTTCCTCAGAAATTGAAAGATCCTAGAAGCTTCACTATTCTGATAAAAATTGGGAAGCATGAGGTTAGACAAGCTTTATGTGACTTGGGCGCTAGCGTAAATTTAATGCCATCGTCGGTATTTCGAAAGCTTGGCCTGGGCGAACCAAGACCAACCACAGTGACCCTGCAGTTAGCGGACAAATCTTTGACATGCCCCGAGGGAGTTATTGAGGATGTTCTAGTACAAGTAGGCCAATTCATCCTCCCTGTTGATTTCATCATTTTGGATTATGAGGCTGATTAAGAAGTCCCACTCATTTTGGGAAGAGGATATTTGGCTACTGCTGATGCTGTGATTAGAGTCAGAGCAGGGAAGATGATCATGAAGGTAAATGGCGAAGAAGCTATATTTAATGTGTTCTGGGCTATTCAACTTCCATCACACTATGAAGAGTTATCTATGGTAAAAGTGCTGGATAGGGAGTTGACTGCTTCTGAAAAATCACTTTTGGCTTCTAAAGATGATCCTCTTGAAAGAGCACTAATGTATGAAGATGATACGCTGAATGATGAAGAGACCGAGGAATACTTGGAGATTCTCAACATGGAGTGTCAATTCATCTCAGGGTGGAAGAAATTTGAGGAGGTTGATAGACCGCTGACACTAGCTCCTGCTAAACCGTCTATTGAGAAAGCTCCAGTTCTTGAACTTGAACCTTTACCTGCTCATTTACGATATGCTTATTTGGACGAGGATAACACCTTACCCGTAATCCTGTCTTCTTTGTTGTCTGATGTGCAGGTTGAGAAGGTCTTAAGAGTGTTGCGAGAGAAAAAGAGGGAAATTGGATGGACCATTGCGGATATTAGAGGGATTCGTCGTTCTTTTTGTATGCAGAAAATCCTCTTGGAGGAGGGCCATAAGCCAAGTGTCGAGCAGCAAAAAAGGCTGAATCCAGTCATGAAGGAGGAGGTGAAGAAGGAAATTATCAAGTGGCTTGATGCTGGTATTATTTTTCCAATCTCTGACAGCAATAGGGTGAGCCCAGTCCAATATGTTCCAAAGAAGGGAGGTATGACAGTTGTGACGAACGAGCAGAATGAATTGATTCCTACAAGAACAGTCACAGGGTGGCGGATTTGCATTGATTATAGAAAATTGAACAAGGCCACCAGAAAAGATCACTTTCCACTCCCCTTCATTGATCAGATGTTGGATAGGCTAGCTGGGCATGAATATTACTATTTCCTGGATGGATACTCGGGCTACAACTAGATTGTGATAGCACCAGAAGATCAGGAGAAGACGACGTTTACATGTCCTTATGGCCCTTATGCATTTAGAAGGATGCCCGTTTGGACTATGTAACGCGCTGGGAACCTTTCAGAGATGCATGATGGCTATTTTCACCGATATGGTGGAAAAATTTGTTGAGGTATTCATGGATGATTTTTCAGTCTATGTGGATTCGTTTGATGGCTGCTTGAAGAATTAGATGTCGTGCTTAGCCGCTGTGAAGAAACCAACTTGGTACTCAACTGGGAAAAATGCCACTTCATGGTTCGTGAAGGCATTGTACTTGGACATAAAGTGTCAAAGCAGGGGATCGAGGTTGATAGACCAAAGATTGAAGCAGTTGAGAAGTTACCACCACCCATCTCTGTCAAAGGTGTGCGTAGTTTCTTGGGACTTGCTGGGTTCTATAGGCGATTCATTAAGGACTTTTCGAAGATAGCTAATCTCATGTGTAAATTGTTAGAGAAGGAAGCAAAGTTTGAATTCGATGATGCCTGTTTGAAAGCATTTGAAGAGCTGAAAAAGAGGTTAGTGATTGCACCAATTATTATTGCTCGTGATTGGTCTCTGCCGTTTGAGTTGATGTGTGACGCGAGTGATACTGCTGTTGGGGCTGTTCTCGGGCAAAGAAAGGGTAGAATTTTTCACTCTATATATTATGCAAGCAAGACTCTTGATGCTACCCAATCCAATTACACTAACACCGAGAAGGAGCTATTAGCTGTTGTTTATGCTTTTGATAAGTTCCGATCTTACTTGGTTGGCACTCGGGTTATTGTCTACACTGATCATGCCGCAATTCGGTATTTGTTTGAGAAGAAAGATTCCAAGCCGCGACTGATTCGTTGGGTTCTTCTACTCCAAGAGTTTGATATGGAGATTCGAGATCGAAAAGGGACCGAGAATCAAGTGGCCGATCACTTGTCGAGGTTGGAAGATAGAAAACATGTAGATGAGGGGCCTGAGATAAATGAAGTTTTCCCAGACGAGCGACTTTTTGCTTTGCAGGTAACCGAGGTGCCCTGGTATGCAGATATGGTGAACTTGATGGTGAGTAATGTTTATCCGCCTGATGCTACAGCTGAACAAAGAAGGAGACTCCTCCATGAAAGTAGATTTTTTGTCTGGGATGAGCCGTATTTGTATAAAATTGGTCCAGACCAATTGGCGAGGAGATGTATCCCAAGTGAGGAAGTCGAGTCTGTGTTGCAAAGTTATCATTCATCTCCCTATGGTGGTCATCATAGTGGTGATAGGACAGCTGCGAAGGTCCTTCAGTTGGGGTTCTTTTGGCCTACGCTATTCAAGCATGCTCATGCCTTTGTTAAATAGTGTGATCGTTGCCAAAGAACCGGTAATATCTCAAGGCATCACGAGATGCCCTTGAATAACATCCTGGAGATTGATTTGTTCGATTGTTGGGGAATTGATTTTATGGGTCCGTTTCCACCTTCTAATGGCAACAAATACATACTTGTAGCAGTCGACTATGTGTCAAAGTGGGTGGAATCTGTCGCACTTCCAACCAATGATGCGAGTGTGGTAGTCAAGTTCTTGATGAAAAACATTTTTACTTGCTCTGGGACACCAGGAGCCATCATCAGTGATGAAGGTACGCATTTTTGCAATCTCTTGTTCAATAAACTTTTGGCTAAGTATGGGGTGCGTCACAAGGTAGCTACTACTTATTATCCTCAAACCAGTGGCCAAGTGGAGGTGTCGAATAGGGAGATAAAGCAGATTCTTGAGAAAACTGTTAATACTTCAAGGAAGGATTGGTCTATGAAGCTCGATGACGCTCTTTGGCCTATAGAACGGCGTTTAAGACGCCTATTGGAACCTCTCCGTATAGGTTGGTTTACGGTAAGGCCTGTCACTTGCCTGTCGAGTTAGAGCATAAGGCGTATTGGGCAATTAAAAAGCTAAATTCGGATATGGAAGTGGCGGGTAAAAAGAGGACACTTCAGTTGCATGAGCTAGATGAGTTCCGTTTCCACGCTTATGAGAATGCGAAGTTATACAAAGAGCGGGCAAAGAAATTGCATGACAAGCACATTGAGCCGTGTCAATTTGAGCCGGGCCAGTTGGTATTGTTGTTCAATTCTAGATGGAAATTATTTCCGGGAAAATTGAAGTCTAGATGGTCAGGCCCCTTTGAGGTAGTTCGTGTTACGGCGCATGGAGCGGTTGAATTAAGAGCCCCGGATTCCGAGCAGTCATTTTTAGTGAACGGGCAAAGAGTTAAGCGATATTGGGGAGGTTTGGTGGATCATCGTACCTCCGTTTCATTGCGAGAACCGTAAATTGTAACCGTTGTGCCACGATGTTAACTAAGGCGCTTCTCAGGAGGCAACCCGAGCTTTGTATGTAAACGCAAAAATAAAAATAAAATAAAATAGAAAAAGAATTAATAAGAAATACAAAAAAGAGTCGTGCCGTGACGTTAAATCAGGCGCTTGTTGGGAAGCAACCCAATTTTTATTATTTTCGTCATTTTATTTCTTTAGTATTACGTTGTTTCTTGTTGTTTTTGCAGGGCTCGGGAATTCCGGATGGTGAGCTATGTTTGAAGCAGTGCTTGAATCATCGCGTGCATCAAAAATTTAAGTTGGAACAGAAACGCTACTAGAGAAGCATCGCACACGCTATGGCACGAGAAAAACGGTGAATGAAAATTTTTGAAAGCCATAGCCTTGCGTCGCAGATACATCGCGTACACCAACATTGACTGAAAATTGTGTTGAAAGCTCTAACCAGGCGTCGCTGCCCCTGTGGCATGACTGAATCAGTGAGTGAAAACTTTGAAATGCCATGGCCTGGGGTTGCGTGAGTTATGGCGTCCAGCAAACCAAATTTTTTTTTGAGAAAGCTAAGCGACCAGAGTTGCGTCGCATAGGCCATTGCGTATCTTAAACAGTGAGGGCGGAATTTTACAACGCTATAGGCTGGCGTCGCTGGTCCATCGCGTACGTCACAGCATGAAGCAGCAATTTAGAGAATTTTTTTGACACGCCATGGCTGAGGCGTCACTCAGTCTGTGGCGTCTAACAAACAGTGGGAGCAGAAATTGCTCACGCGATAGCCATGCTTCGCTTCTCGCCCAGCTTCTCAGGTAAGTTCAAAAATTTTAACGGGTCGACCCAGTTTCGACCCGTTACCCTCTAGTTAAAACATAAAACACTCTTTTCTTTCCCTCTCCCACTCAATTTGAACCTACAACAAAACAAAAGTTGAGAACAACACTGCTCGATCTCTTCCTCTCCCCTTACAACTTTTCAGTGAACATTTTTTTTCTCCACGAATCTAGTAAGTTCTCTCATCTCTCTTTTTTCTTAATTCTCTCACGAAGCACAGCCCCTCCCCCCATGCCCTTAGTTTATTGTTTTAGTAGTAATGGTGAATTACTTGAACCCTTGGCGGGTCTTTATGAAATTGTGAACCCTGATGGGTGATGATTGGTAGTTGTTAAAGTGATCTCCCACAAAATTTGGGAGGGTTGATTCCCTCTAAATAATTGTGAAACAAAAGCTTAAAAATAATGAACACAAGGTGTTCGACATAATGCCACAATGAGGAAAAGCTTGTAACTTTGCGAATTCTTGAGTAGCATAGTTCCATAAAGGCATGAATTGAATAAAGTGAGGTCCGAATAATTGAATTACTTACTTTTGTTGCTAGTTTCAAATTGATCATGAGCTACTTACGCTAAAGGGCAAGGTTGTGCGACATATGCACCGAGGCTTCAATGTATACTATGCCTATTGCCTCAACTCCTTTCTTTGATTCGTTCATGTTAAGTTAGTTGTTTTCCCATCATGTGAGTCATTGTAGTGGTCGACACAAGTGTGGGGTTGTTCTTATACCCCGGGGACATTATCGCTTACTTACTTGGAATTCTAATATCCAAATTTTTAGTGCAGGTACCGTGGTGAAAACAACGCAAAAGGCCTGTTCTTCTTCTAATGCACCGGTCGCCCAAAGGCCAAAATTGGGGTAGCCTCGACTAGTAAAGTGAAAAAGAGAAAAGCAAAGGCTAAAGCACCGAGTAAAGCAAAGCCAAGGGTTCCGAAAGAGGCAATCCCTATTCCAAGGCCCGGGGGAAAGACAAGGTTTGGTCTACCTCTTGTAAAGAAAGGGGAGAGCCAAACTTGGTACAAAAATGTGAAACTCTCGGGCTATATCCCGGAACAAGCTATAGATGAAAGGAAATTGATCCAAAAATGTCGAGCAGTAAGAGAGGCAGTTCATGGGATGAATTGGGATTCGGTATTCGCGAGTCTGGGGCACGCGAATCTTGATCTTGTGTCGGAATTCTATGTCAATTGGGATCCGAAGGAAGCTTGGCGGGATAATGACATGGTACAGGTGCGGGGATGCAAAGTGAAGCTGGATGCCACCGCTTTGTGCAATTTTTTAGGGGTGGAAGATCATGATATTAAGGAGCTCCATGACTTCATCAAAAGGCCTGACTATAAGGTTATGCAAGACACACTCTGTAGCGCGGATTCTTCACATCTGTGGACACGCTCAGAGGATACTGGAAGGCACAAGTGTATGTTGTTCTCGCTATTCCAAAAGAAGGCTCGTGTCTGGATGAAATTTATTAATGCTCGCATTCTACCATCTAGCCATTTTTCTAGTGTGACCAAGACACGAGCGTGCATGATCTACTTCTTCATGTTGGGGAAACATTGGGTATTACATGTTGAAATTGATGAGGAAGATACGCCTGAAAAATACGTGTCGTCGGTTGTTTTTCTGTAACATTCTCACCCAGTATCTAGAGAAGGTGGGGGTACCTATTGATGAGATTGGTGATCGTATTGTCCCCGATATAGAGAAGAAGATTGATATTGCCGCGGTTAAGGGTGTAGTTGCTAGTACCCCTGCCAAATTTACCGCGGATGAGTGGCGTGAGACGGACGCCAACCTGTCAGCCCGTAAGTATTTGATGATAGAGTATTTAGCAAAGGCCGCAGGGATGGATATGCAGGCACTTGATCGGGCCGTTCCTCTGTTGGATACGTCAAAGCGGTTGTTGGGCATGACTCAGAAGCTCATGATACCCCCTGAGGAGGATGAGAACACGGATTCTGAGATCGTGGCTAAAGAAAAGGGCAGTGATAATGATGAGAGTAGTGAAGAAGAGGAAGAAGAAGAAGAAGAGGAGGAGGAGGCGCGCACTCCACCATATAGGCCTGGAGGTTCTTCGAGAGCTCAGGCAGTTGCCCCTACCACTACTCCTCCGGTAGCTGCTGATGTTGACACTCCTGGGCATACTGAGTGGGAGGATTCTGATGAGGATGCGGAGGATTAGGCGGCTTGGCCTTCAGGGAAGTTCCTTTACCTCTTGTACTTTATTATTTACCGCTCGGAGGACATTTCTTAGTCTTAAGTATGGGGTGGGGGACTTCCCAAGTTTTGAGGTTATGGATGATTTTACCCGTAGGAATTTAATTTTAGCAATTTTTATTTTTGTCACTTGACGTTATTTTTATTTGTTTCTTGCTTTAATATATCAAAAAATGAAAAAAAATTTAGAAAACTAATGAAAAAAATTCCAAAAAGATTTTCTTTTTAGTTTTAGTTAGTGGTACAGTCATCCGCCCCGTGGTTTTTTCTTATAGCCTCGGTTCTTTTCTACGGGTAGACCTTTGAACCGAGTATTTTTATTTTTAGGAGTAGTTTATTAGTATTAGTTAGTAGAATGTTTTTAGGAAAATGGTAGAATACTAGGTGCCTTTGGTTTGTTTGATATCGGTGAATTTGGACTTGAGTATATGCTATTTGTGAATCCCTTTTGGTTTTAAAAATTGTGATGCATGCCTAGAAAAATTTGAATGACCTTTTTTGAGATGCTTAGGCTCAACTACTCGACTCTTTTGAACTATTGTGCCTTAGTGCTTAAATTTCTCGAATTGCACCTTGTTTGCTTTACTCGAGAGTTGGAATGAAACCATCTTTAGTGAACTATGTGCCATGTGTGATGTGAGTATCTTTTCTTATGTTCCGTGCCGCATATTGATGTCTAGAACTTGCCCCGTGTGTGTGCAAAGTAAAATCCTAGGTTTGCTCTAGTCGAGAGATGATACAGGCATTTCTTTGATGAGCCCTTCTAGTCTTGATTAGCCTACCCTTTAATATTATCCTTCTTGAGCCCTTTTGAGCCTATTGACCTTTTTGTTAGCACCCACATTACAAGCCTTACCCTTTTTATTCTTAATTATCTTCTTTTTGAACCCTTATTCCTTATAGCACTTTAATTGAAAAATATTTGATTGTTTGTGGAGTTGTGGTTGGATGATTGGGTGGCTTTTGAGTGGAACCAATGAAAGGAACGATATGGTGCATTTTGAAAAGAAAAAAAAAAGAGAGAATCATTGGCAAGGTTGAGAAAAATATTGAAAAGAAAGAAAAAAATGAAAAAGAAAAAATAAAGAAAACAAAAGAAAATAAAAGAAAAAAAAAGTCTCAATCCTTGCTAGTGTTGTGGAAAAGTAAAGTTGCAAATTGCTTAAATTGAGAGGGAATTTCTTGTGTATATTTGGGTGGTTGTTTGTTTGGTTTTGAGAAGAATGGTGAAAATAAAAATTGAAAGTAATGTATTAAAGTGCTTAGGGAGGTAGTCACTATGTTATCCATATTTATTCTACCCGTCCTTTAGCCTACATTACAACCCTTAAAGTCTTAGTTAATCCCGATTGAAATGAGCTTACATTAGTGGAGTCCTACACTACGTGAAAGCCTATGGTACGTTGTGTATGGCACGTGAACTTCTTTTGGATAGCGAGTGAATTCTTTCTATATTATATCCCTCATTTACTCTTGATATATTCTTTGTGTGATATTTTGGGACACGCTCTTGATTATTTTTGGTGAGAGCACATAGTTTGCACGAGATAGGTGAATTTTTGACTCCTTGGTTGAGTGAATGGGTGTGATTTTGTGAAAGCTTGGTTTCATTGAGTCGGTTTTTGAGGTTGAGATGTCTTGAGTGGGTTGTTCTAGTGTTTTGTAATGTAATGAATTTTTGGCATGTTGAGGTCACATGGAATGTATTTATGCTCTTGTTTAATGGTCGGTATCAACCATAACCATCGGTAGACCTGTTCTATTAAGTGTTGGTTTAGTTGGGAAGTTGTTTTTGGTGATTGCTCGAGGGCGAGAAAAGGTCTAAGTATGGGGTGGTGATGTTTGGCAATATTTGCCTATTCTACCTTAATATTTCTGCACATTTTAATACTTTTTCGCCCATTGAACGAAATAATTGTGATTGTTGCGCTCACTTATTGTGTTTGTGATGTTAGGAATGATTTGGATAAATACAAGTGCAAACAGAGTGAAAATGGATAAAATCGAGCAAGAATTGATGAACTTAGCTAATTGCGGGATATGGCATTAGACGGAAAGCTATGGAGCAAGCTAAGGATTTGTCATGGCTTCAGGCTTCCAAAAGCCGTAGCCATGTGCTGCAGCTTCAGAATCTCAGACGCCCTAACCATGCGAGGCATGAACGCCATAACCATGCGAGGCACTCCCCATGGCTTTCAGTCCTGCGACCCCAACTTTTCCAATTTCATTTAGGCTTAGGGTTAACTTATGGGAAGACTTTGTAAACACTATAAATAGTCTCTTAATTTCGTTTTTTAGGGAGGTTGATTTTCTGGAGCAAGTTTCGGAGTTCTTACACATTGAACTAAGGGTTTAATTTCTTTTCATCATTTATTACAATCTTTCATATTTCTTCCATAAATTCTTGTGTTGTTATTATGACTATGTGTAGCTAAACTTATCGTTCTAGGGTTAGAGAAATTACATGAAGGTTGACGTTTGAAAGTTGATTTCTTCCTATTGATTGGCTATTACGGATTGTTTATTCTTTCTTGAGCCTAATTGTTTGGTTATCAGGGCCCGGTAATTGAACACTATCTACCGTTTACAAGTTGAACTCGATAGAGGGAACTTGTGAATGCAAATAAGAAAGAATAGGGCTTGATTGTGAAACTGAGCATCAGGGAATCGATTTGTGGGTAGGATAGACATATACCTATTCGCCTGGCTTAGCTAAATACAGAGTTCTTTAATGCATGCATGTGATTTAATTCCATAGAAATATAGGAGATAGAGTAGCTTGCATAGACTCGTGCAGAATCGACAGGTTTTCACGAATATAATTAACCTGTTAGTTAGCAATCTAGGAAATCAAGAAGTAGAATCAACTGGAAAACTCAACTGGATTGTTCGTAGCTCTGACCCTGGACCATTTCTCTTCTATTGATAACAACCTAGAATTTTCTCTATTACTTGACTTCAGTTGCTTGCTTTTAATTATTGTTTGCTTAGTTAGTAAATTACAAACCATCATCGAGAAAGATCCCTGAATAGTTTATAGGAATTGTTTGCTAGGATTCAGTCGTAACAATAGTCCTCGTGGGAACGATACTCATCTTATCACTTTATTACTTATCGACCACATATACTTGCGTGTGCGTTTGAGAGAAATAGTTGTCCTGAGTCGAACCCCGTTCACCTTGTAAGACAAAGTATGGTTCACCCGGGATGTCAAACTGGACTGTTTTAGAGTGACAAACTACAGTGGCGTGACATGAAGCTAGCCAATCCATTCCCATAAGCACATCAACATCTACCATGTCTAACTCGATCAAGTCTGCTAGCGTGTCATTCCCTTCTACACTGATTTGACAAGAGCGGTACACCCGGTCCACTAATAATGATTCCCAACGAGGGTAGCAACCTCAAAAGGATCCATTAACAATTCAGGTCGTCTATCAAACCTCAAGGCAAAATTTGGAGACACGTAGGAATAAGTGGATCCAGGATCGATTAAAGCTATAGCGTCATATGAACATACTGAGAGTATACATGTAATTTCTATGTTAGCTTTCACATACATAAAGGGACACATATGAATAAACTAATTTAAGATCAAGTAAGGTAGTAAAATCAATTAAATACATCATAAGGATACATGTGACCACCGCATTCGATGCTTGGGCATCCTTCCTAGTTAGAGCAAATGTTCGGGACTGACCTCTACCAGCCACTCCTGAACCTTTAGTATTAGAACCCTTGTACCCAGTACCTCTGCCTGCTATTCCCAAATTGTTCCTAGTATTTGATCACGCGCAACTACGTCCTATAAAAGGGACTAAGAGGTCGTAGCAAATATAGCTCGATACTTAAAGTCCCAAGGTCGAATCCCACAGGGAACACTCAAAATCTAGTTGTTATTCTAACTAAATTTTTCTAACCAATTAACTCCCAAGGTTCGTATTTGAATGGTGGTTTCAATGAAATAACTAATTACCACTAAGGTAAGTAGCAAAATAGAAATAAATAATTAATCAAGGATTTAAAAGCCTAGGATTGATTTACCCAACTCCTACCTATGTGTTAGAATAATTCTTTGAACAAATTCAACTTGGTTTTCTTCCTATGGAGCACTTGCTCCAATTATACCACTATTCACTTCCATGTAATAGTAGTAACTTTGACTAACCAATTTTCTAATTAATTAATAAAGATAACTAGGACTACAAGTTTAGTTCAAAATCAGGGTCAACGGTCACAAATCACCTTATTGATAACCTAAGTAATACCTTGATTTTAGGTTGAAATATTGTTAAGTGTTTAACCCAAAGTTATGAATCTATCCCTAGACACACAAGAATAATGGGAACAATCAATTGAGAGCTCTTCCAATTAATAGCAATCAAAACATATATACTTAGATAGGAAGGATTCACAAGTTTCATTCATTGAAATAAATGTTCATAACACATAAGTATTGGAGTGGTTCAATCAACCTAGAATCGGTAAATTAGCCACTCATGATCATGATAGTCATATCAAAATAATTCATGAATGAATAAATTACAAAAAGTAAGGAAGAATTGAGGAAAAACTCGTGTTCTTGAAGTCTCCAAAGCTCTAGCCTCCTTTTTGCCTCTTTTCCAGTGTAAAAATCATAATGGAGGAAAAAGAAGCTTTTATACCCTGTAGGAAACTAAGCAAAAGCACAAAATTGCCCTTGAAAATTCGCCCATAACACTGTGCTCTGCATGGCACCCGCGTGCCACGCGGACTAACTTTCGTCTTGCAATTCAGCTCGCGTGGTGCCCGCGTATTTGACCTAAATGCGCTGAAATTTTTTCTTCATTCGTAAATAAAGACTCTATTTCTTCTCGTGTCACTCGCGTGGCACACGGATCACTTGAACTCTTCAACATCTTCACTTTTAGCTCCAAAACTAGCACTTTCTTGCTCAATTCACCATGTTCAAATCCTACAACACCAAACAACTCATTTAGTATCAACTCTTGAGAATTTTGCATATAAACACTTAGGTGCACTATCATAACATGGTAAAACTACCCTAAAAATATAGGTAAAATAGCCAAATATCATAACCCCACACTTAGACTTTTGCTCGTCCTCGAGCAAAGAAGAAGAACACACAGAAAGCGGGCAAGACGTCAAGATTAGATAAGGACTCGTGACAACAACTTCGCAAAACTCACCCATTAAGTTCAGAAACCCTTTCTTTTGGTCATAGTCAAGTATTGAAAGAGAAACCTATAAACCACTCAAGTTCCAGTGTACCTCACAGAAAGAAGATGCCACCAAACACACAACATATGATATCAAGAAAAATTGTGGCATATCAAATATCAAATACTCTCACACTCACAAAGAAATTTCTCATGTCCCACAGAAAAGTACCATAGGCTTGCCCATTTTATCGTTATCCACTAATGTAGAAGTCTCAATCAAAAGTCATGTAGAGCTTTTTCATAGCTTGTAATGTTGGCTTGGGGTAAGGTGTGGTACACTTTTGGGTATATAGTGACTAATTCTTCCCCTCAACACTTTACACATCACTTACTACTAATTTTCCATTTCTCCTCATTTATTCATCAACTCATTCTCTTCTCTTTTTTTTTCGTCTTTTTTTTTCTTCTTTTTTTTTAATGATTTTCACAACACTTGGATGATTGGGGCCCTAAGATTTCAATGAGATACATCATCCTCATTAGGGTGCCTTTGGCGTGTTCATACTCGAGGCTTTTATCACCCTTAACCGAGCATAGGAACATTGCCCCATCCTTTTTTTCTTTTTTTTCTTTTTTTTTATACGAAGAGAATATCAAGTAATTCATTCCTTCATTCTTTTGCAACTTTCCTCCCAGATACACAACAACTCTTATTAATAACCCACAAGCTTTCCAAATACACAATCTAAAGTAGTTAAGGGGAAGATGGGTAACAAGATAGGTAAATAGAAAAATAGATAAGGCTTGAAATTCAAGTTGCCAAAGAAAAGGTCAATAGGCTCAAATTGGGGACTCAATGGAATATATTCATTAGGTAGGCTAATTTGGGAACTGGCGGGCCAAAGAAGGCGTACTTTCATTCTTAAGATCAAGACTACCTAAGATTTCGCCTCATACAACAAGCAGGGCAAGTTCTAGACTTAACATGAAACAATGAGAAGTATATAAATAACCTCACCACACACTGTACATCGAACTCAAAGATCAATTCAGTCTCACCTCGGAATACCTCACTATAAACTCAAAAAGGAAGTTAAAAAATATGTAGGTAGTTCTAACTAAAGACTGCCTTTCGAATCCCTCACTTCTCTCTTTTTCTGCCTACTCTCCATTTTTCCTCCTTCTGAGCTCTTAGGC
This sequence comes from Petunia x hybrida, assembly GCA_037355625.1. Classification (NCBI taxonomy): domain Eukaryota; kingdom Viridiplantae; phylum Streptophyta; class Magnoliopsida; order Solanales; family Solanaceae; genus Petunia; species Petunia x hybrida. The sequence goes on along the minus strand of JBBBVM010000018.1, from coordinate 4,233,113 downwards.
ATTTTTTTTTTGTTTAATTTTTTTATTATATATTTTTTTTTATTTTTAATTATTATCTAACCTACAGACTGCCTGGTTCAGTATAAATAACTCAATGGGAAAGAAGAACCAAGGCTAAGAAAACTCAAAGAGATTATTGATAAACTAAGAATTAACTAAACTAAAAATTAACTTTAATATTAATGAACTACTAATATTTATAATACTATTCTATTACAGGCCATGAATATATAGGTATTACAGGCCCAACAAAACTAGAAAGCAAGAAATAAATCAAAAACTGTCAAGTGATAAGAAAATATGAAAACATCCTAAAATAAACAAGTACCACACAATAAACACCCACCCCATACTTAAGATTAAACAGTGTCCTCACTGCACTATAACAAAAACATATTTAACAAGTAGGGTGGTGGTACTCCCTGTCAAGCAGTAGTAGTCGAACAGCTGGCGCTCGCATCAGGACGTGCACCAGGAACAACATCAGAAGTAGTCAAAGCAGCTACTGCAGTATCAGCAGGCCTACTAGCAGATGTGGCAGCAGCTCTCAGAGCATCCACAGGGGTAGAAAAAGAAGGAGTAGAAACTACCTGGGATGGTGCAAACATAGTAGAAGCAGCAGGTAGCGCAACCTCAGGCGGAAAGCCAACTAGCAAGTGCTCATCAGCAGTTTAGGGAAACTCAGTCATAAGAGGAGTGAGATCCACACCCTTCATCTTCATATCAAGCTCTGTGGCACGCCATTGGCGAAGTAGCATCCGCTCAATTCTATTAAAGCGTCGCTCATAAGATAACTTCTCCACTCTATCTTCATCCGGGCTCTTAATATTTGTGATGTCGACTCTCTTTGGAGTTTCTTCTTCCTTTTCATCTCCGTCATTAACCACTACCTTCAATGATCGCGTATATTTAGTCAAAGTTTTAGGAAAGAACAAGCGCCACTGCATATTCTCTCGAGTGCGCTGCAACTCTCGAAACATCAAATAGCCCACATTAATATCAATTTTCTTCATCTACGCATAGGTGGCAATAACCCTTTCAAACCGTATGTCTGTCATATGCTCACATGGGATCAAACGCAAGCAAACAAATCTCAGATACACTCTTGCTTTCTTAGAGAAATATTTGAAAGCCAAAGTGTTGTGGGGAGACCCTGAACTTGCCTTCCACTTTGCCTTCGGATTATCATCACATATCACACGTTGGATATCATCAAGATCTGGTGCAGTCTCAATAGCCTGCAATGCAGCTCTATCAACTTGTGGGAGCACCAAGAACTCATTCAGCTTAGCAGGAGATATGCCAACTATTTTGCTACGAACATTTACCACATTATCAACATCCATCCTCCAATTTACCAACAGCTCACAAACCCAAGATATGTTGGCTTTGCCAAACCCAGTTAGCAACACATCCCACTGTCTCCTTTGAATTTCCTCCAACACATCTAGGAAATTTTTCCTACACATCTCAGTATCAATAGGTGATTCACTCAGAAATGTCTTACCACAAATCTCTTTGTAATCTGCTTTGGCTCGATCATCAAGCCAAATAGTGTGAGAAACTGTCTTGCGCCGCTTGGCTGCAAGTTGTTGCTCTGAATCAATGTCCTTCTCCTGCCCAGTATTCTTTCTGACACGTCCCATTTTGACTCCTACAATCAAAGAGCAAACAACCCAGTAATAAAGCAGAATAGGCCAAAAATTCAAAATTTTAGCTTAGCAACACATAAAGAGCAATGCATAACATGAAACACCGCGACAAAGAGCCTTTGGATCAACTAACAACTTGCACAACTTCAAAGACACAACAAGTGACTTTAAATATCATTCCAATAACACAAAAAGTGGACGGGTACTCACACTTCCCCGCTTTAATTCAAAACATCAATAAGGTCCCTAACAGATTTATAGGAATAAAACCATCACACTATACATGAAACAACCGGCCCCTGCAGTACCTTATAATTCACACCAATCACTTACACACAGTCTAAATGCTAGCATTGAGGCACATACAGACTCACTCGCACGCTTAGCAAACCAACAAAAGCAAACAATCATACAGCAAAACCCATGAGCAATACCTCACAACAATGCGACACCCATTATATATTCGACAATATAGCATCAACTAGAGTTCGTATTAATACGCACAGAATATTACGATAACCGGGGTGGGGGTTTTAGAGAACGATGTTGCTGAAAATAAGGGTAGGAACTGACGGGGGATTAGGGGTGGCGGGTTTAAGGGGGTTGACTGGGAACGGGGGTGGGGGTTGACTGGAACGGGGGTGGGGGTGATGGGTACTGGCTGGGGTGACGGGAACGGGATTGGGTTGACTGGAACGGGGGTGGGGGTGACGGGAACTGATTGGGGGTGGCGCTACAGGGAGAGTACGAGACCGGGGGAGGGGATGATGGGAACTGGGGTGTTGTGACGGGAACGGGGGTGGGGGTGACAGGAACAGGGTGTAGGGGAGAGGGAGAGATACTGAGAAAAAAGAGAAAAGAAAGAAGAGAGAGAAGGCGCATACCTGAAATTTGGCGATGTGGTGGTTCTGCGATGGGAGCTTCTCCGGTGGTGGGTAGCGGGTAAAGGGTTTTGAGAGGAAGGTGGGGAATACGTTGTAGTAACTCATGATGGCGGAGGGGACACGCTGTATGAGGGGAATACGTATTTTGTTATGCTTTTGGTTTTCTTTTGTTTTTTTTAAAATTAAAATTACTTACCTGGTCTTTTAAAATCCGTGTACTGGCCTCGTTTGTGAGCCTCCATGCACTGTATTTTTTTAATCTCACCCATAAAATTTCTCGTGCTAGTCTCGTGGCACGAGACTTAAATGCTCCTCAGGCTAAATATCTCGCGTGGTACTAGTGTGCCACGAGCCCTTCACAATTACTCACCTCATTTCACGCTATTTTTCAGCTTGCTCATCTTGATTCACCTTCGCCCGTTCCACGAACTCTGGAACTGTCAATTAATCCTACAAAACTTGATCAAACATTAATACCCTACAATTAAATAAAAATTAGTAAAACAATAAATACTAACTAAAATCGTGGGTTGCCTCCCACTCAGCGCCTTATTTATTGTCGTGGCATGACTCTTTTTGTATTTTTTTTACTTTTTTTATTTTCTTTTGTTTACAATTACATAGGTTGCCTCCCGAGAAGCGCCTTATTTAAAGTCGTGGCACGACATTATGCAAGCTTCAATCACTCATAAAAGTACCAGACAGAGATCACCTTGACCTCTTCTTCCAATCCATAGTAACTTTTCAACCTTTGCCCATTTACCTTAAATCGTCTTGAACCATCATCGGTCTCTACTTCCACAGCTCCATGAGGTGCCACTTGCACAACTTTAAATGGTCTAGACCACCTCGACTTAAGCTTACCAGGGAACAACTGAAGTCTACAATTATAAAGCAATACCTGTTCACCCGGCTCAAAGCTCCTATCTATTATCCTCTTGTCATGCATGTTTTTCATCCTCTCCTTGTATAGTCTCGCACTCTCATAAGCGTTAAAGCTTCTCTCCTCAAGTTCATGCAGCTCGTTGATCCTGCCAAAAGCTGCAGAGTCATAATTCAAATTTACTCTCCTAAGAGCCCACAAAGCTCTATGCTCTAACTCTACAGGCAAGGGACATGCCTTCCCGAACACCATCTTGCAAGGAGTCATCCCTGTAGGGTCTTGTAAGAAGTCCTATAAGCCCACAAGGCGCCATCCAGCTTCCTTGCCCAATCACTCCTGGTAGCATTTACAGTCTTTTGAAGTACACTTTTAATATCTCTATTTGAGACCTCAACTTGCCCGCTGGTCTGCGGGTGGTAAGGTGTGGTAATTTATGATGAACACCATACTTTTCCAGTAACCTCTTTAACACTTGGTTGCAAAAATGACTTCCCCATCAGTAATGATTGCCCGAGGAGTACCAAATCTAGAGAAGATGTTCCTTTTAAGGAATTGAGTAACTCCCTTGGCATCATTAGTGGGGAGAGCAACAGCCTCGACCCACTTGGAGACGTAATCTACTGCTACAAGTATGTACTTGTTCCCATAGGAGCTAACAAATGGACCCATGAAATCTATCCCCCACACGTCAAATACCTCAACCTCCAAGATTGGTTACATAGGCATCTCATGACGACGAGAGATATTTCCGGTCCTTTAGAACTCATCACAAGCCCGGACCCAAATGTTAGCATCCTTGAACAAAGTAGGCCAAAAGAAGCCCGCTTCCAATACCTTAGCAGCTGTTCGGGTCCCTCCAAAATGTCCTCCATAAGGTGAAGAATGACATGCCTGCAATATAGAAGATTGCTCTATCTCGGGGACACATCTCCGGATCATGTTATCAACACATATCTTAAACAAATAAGGTTCATCCCAAAAATAAGATCTACATTCATATAAGAACCTTTTCTTTTTCGCCGAGTCAAAATCATGTGGAATTATTTCAGTTAACAGATAATTTGCAATATCAGCGTAAAATGGAATTTCTTCTAATGTAGTGGCCAACAATTGTTCATCTGGAAAGTTTTCCCAAATCTCACCTTCCTCAACTCGCTTTTCAGCTCCTTCGAGTCTAGACAAATGGTCTGCAACCTGGTTCTCAGCACCTTTACGATCACGGATCTCCAAATCAAACTCTTGTAACAACAACACCCACCGTATCAAATGGGGCTTGGAGTCCTTTTTCTCCACCAAGTACCGGATTGCAGTATGGTCTGTATACACCACCACCTTCGAACCAAGTAGTAAGAACAGAACTTGTCAAAGGCGAATACTACAGCTAGCATCTCCTTCTCAGTAGTGGTGTAATTCAATTATGCTCCATTCAGTGTGTGACTGGCATAGTAGACTGGGTGCATTATTTTATCTTTTCTTTGCCCAAGCATGGAACCCACAGCATAGTCACTTGCGTCACACATCAACTCAAATGGCTCATCCCAATTAGGTGCTACAATGATTGGTGCTGACACCAACCTCTCCTTTAGCTCCTTGAAAGCTAACCTGCACTCATCAGAAAAAATAAAAGGGTGATCCTTTTCAAGCAATTTACACAAGGGATGAGAAATTTTAGAGAAGTCCTTAATGAACCTCCTATAGAAGCCAGCATGGCCTAAAAAGCTACGACTTGCCCTCACCGAGGTGGGTTCAGGCAATTCCTTAATTACCTCTACTTTGGCTTTATCAACCTTAATCCCTCTACTTGACACTTGGTGCCCTAAGACTATCCCCTCTTGTACCATAAAATGACACTTCTCCCAGTTAAGCACAAGATTAGTTTCAATACATCTTTTCAACACTCTCTCAAGATTAGTCAGACATTCATCAAAAGAGTTACCTACCACAGAGAAGTCATCCATAAATACCTCCATAATATCCTCTACCATGTCCGTAAAGATAGCCATCATACACCTTTGGAAGGTGGCAGGCTCATTACATAGACCAAAGGGCATTCTTCGAAAAGCAAAGGTGCCATAGGGACATGTGAAGGTAGTTTTCTCTTGGTCCTTAGGGGCAATGTGAATTTGGTTATACCCCGAGTAACCATCTAAAAAACAAAAATGAGACCTCCCTGCCAATCTGTCAAGCATCTGATCAATAAAGGGAAGGGGAAAGTGATCTTTTCTAGTAGCTTTATTCAACTTCCTATAGTCCATACAAATTCGCCAGCCAGTTACTGTTCTAGTAGGGATTTCATCACTATTCTCATTTTTAACCACAGTCATCCCACCTTTCTTTGGCACACACTGGACTGGACTTACCCATTGACTATTGCAAAGATAATACCTGCATCCAGCCACTTTATTATTTCTTTCGTGACTACCTCTTTCATGTTTGGGACTAGCCTTCTTTGATGCTCTATTGAAGGTTTAGCACCCTCCTCCAACAGAATCTTGTGCATGTAAAAAGCTGAGCTTATTCCCTTGATGTCAGCAATAGTCCATCCAATCACCTGCTTGCACTCCTTCAAACCCTGCATTAACCTTTCTACCTGCACATTTGACAAACTAGATGAAATAATAACAGGCAAAGTAGACTTAGGTCCCAGGAAAACATATTTCAGGTGCTTGGGCAATAGTTTGAGTTCCAACTGAGGGGGCTCCTCTATAGATGGTTTTGCGGGTGGCGCTATCCTATTAGCCAAATCAAGAGGCTCAAATCGTGGTTCTCTATGCAAAAACCCACGCCCTTCTAAGGCCAATATAGTCTCATCCCATTCCTCGCCATCAAGTATGTCCATATTCATAATACAAGCTTCTAGTGGGTCATTAGAATAGTAAGACTCATCTTCCTCAAATTTATCTACCTCTAAGACATTGGCCATGGAACAATTAGCAAACTCACTAGGTCTCCTCATGGATTTTTGAACACTAAAAGTCACCTCCTCGTCATTTAACCTCATCTTCATCTCAGCAGCCTCACAATCTATAATAGCCTTCCATGTAGCAAGGAAAGGTCTTCCTAAAATAATAGGGGTATCCTCATCAACTGCACAATCAAGAATTACAAAGTCTGCAGGGAATACAAATTTATCCACTTGCACTAGAACATCATCTAAAATCCCTGTAGGTCTCTTAACACTCCTATCAGCTAGCTGAAGACTCATAGAGGTGGGTCTAGCTCTGCCAATACCAAGCTTTTTATAGATAGATAGAGGCATCAAATTTATACTAACTCCTAAATCAAGTAAGGCTCTAGCAAAAGTATGCTTACCAATCGTGCAAGGTATAGTAAAACAACCTAGGTCTGCCAGCTTTTGCGCCACAGGCTTAGTCACCACAGCACTGCAAGTGTGAGTCAGAGTGACCGTAGCCAGATCCTAAAAATCAAACTTTCTAGACAAAAGATCTTTCAGCATTTTAGCATAACCAGGTACATCTCTAATTGTTTCAAATAAAGGAATGTTAACATGTAATTGTTTAAGCATATCGATGAATTTCTTGTATTGGATCTCTTTTTGCTGTTTTACGAGCCTTTGGGGGCAACGGGGAGGTGGTGTCTTACGCTTTACACTTACCTCTTCATTTACCTTTTCAGTTGGCCTAGTCACATGGTCAGGTATAATCTCTTTTTCAGCTTCATCTTTGTCACCAACTTTAGCTGGAACATCCACAGGGTTAGCTTTTGGCATACTGGGCACCTCTTCCTTAGCTAATTCTTGCTCTTTGTCTAAATCTCTACTATTCCTCAAGTTAACTGCCATCACTTGGTTAGGATTTGCATCCTTTGGATTTGCCATTGTGTCTCCTGGCAAGGTACCCTGTGGTCTACTGTTCAGAGCAATGGCTAATTGTCCCAAATGTGTCTCTATCCCCTTAATGGCAGTGTCATGGGCTGTAACTTGATCTTGCACGTGTACTCCCACCATGGACTGCACCATACTCTTAATGTCAGCTATGTCATTAGCTTGCTGTGTAGGTAATACTACCTGCTGGTTATTATAAGCTGCTTGTCTCTGGTAAGGAACTTGTTGTCCCTATTGTCTGGCAGTGTTGTATGGAGCTGGTTGTTGTGCCTGCCTAACTGGAGCCTGCTGATTGTATTGTTTCCTCTGCCCAAAGTTCAGAAAATTGGCATCTTCAGTATAACCCAATAAATCAGAGTCAGCAAAATTACCAGGATCAGGTGTGTCCACTTGGTTAACGGGTTTCAGCATGTTTTCATTAAATTGTTTCAAAGCCACATCCAGCGTAGTATGCAGCCTTGACATTTGCTCTTCAACCCTATGATCAATTCCAGCAGCCAAAACCTTTGGGCCTGAACCAGCAGATGCATCTCTAGTCAACCAGCCAGAAGTTTGAACCATGGTATCGATGAGGGCTTTTGCTTCAGTAAATATTTTACTCAAGAATGTTCCTCCAGCAGCTGCATCTAAATTGTCCTTGATTTGATCACTCATGCCCATGTAAATTTTTTGTCCCAACATCTGATCAGGAAATCCATGATGGGGAAACTTTTGAAAGCAGCTCTTGAACCTCTCCCAAGCTTCTGGCAAAGTCTCTAGCGGGTTCTGCCTGAACATGAGTATCTCATCAACCAACTTCGCAGTTTTTTTTGGTGGGAAAGATTTCTTCATGAACTTGATCACCAACTCATCCCACGAAGTGATAGAATTGATTGGCAAAGAATCAAACCAGTCACTAGCATCATCCGTCAAAGAAAACAAGAATAACATCAATCGCACGACCTCAGCCGGAACTCGAGCATGCTTCTGAGTTTCACACACCCTCATGAACTTTTTCAAATGCTTTTGAGGATCGTCGATGTATTTACTCGCAAAAAGTCCAGCGTTGGGCAGCAGGCTGACCATATTTTGGATGATGTAAAAACTTTCAGCTTCAATTTCTGGAAGCCGAATAGCAGAAGCCAAGTTTCTAACCACAGGCTGAGCAAAAGCATTAAGTGCCAAATCTTCAACCATCTCATTTTCTTTAGTTTCTGATTTTCTAAGTGTATTGCCAACAGTATTTACCCTTTTTAAGGCGTGGAATGTCCTCTCAATCTCTGGGTCAAACGGTTTCAACTCTGCAGACTAAGATCTTGTCTTATGCATACACCTGAAACACACAAATTCCAAAGAGTTAACTCAAGATGAATAAAGTGAAGTCAATTGAAAAATAAAACTAATTATTTTAACAACTAAAATAACACCGTGTTCCCCGGCAATGACGCCAAAATTTGATCACGCCAAACTGCGCCCTATAAAAGGGACTAAGCGGTCGCAGCAAATATAGCTCGGTACTTAAAGTCCCGAGGTCGAATCCTACAGGGAACACTCGAAATCTAGTTGTTATTCTAACTAAATTTATCTAACCAATTAACTCCCAAGGTTCGTATTTGAATGGTGGTTTCAATGAAATAACTAATTAGCACTAAGTTAAGTAGCAAAATATTAAGAAATAATTAATCAAGGATTTAAAATCCTAGGATTGATTTACCCAACTCCTACCTATGTGTTAGAATAATTCTTTGAACAAATTCAACTTGATTTTCTTCCTATTGAGCATTTGCTCCAATTATACCACTATTCACTTCCATGTAATAGTAGTAACTTTCACTAACCAATTTTCAATTAATTAATGAAGATAACTAGGACTACAAGTTTAGTTCACAATCAGGGTCAATGGTCACAAATCACCTTATTGACAACCTGAGTAATACCTTGGTTTTAGGTTGAAATATTGCTAAGTGTTTAACCCAAACCTATGAATCTATCCCTAGACACACAAGAATAATAGGAACAATCAATTGGGAGCTTGTCCAATTAATAGCAATCAAAACATAAACACTTAGATAGAAAGGATTCATAAGTTTCATTCATTGAAATAAATATTCATAACACATAAGTATTGGAGTGGTTCAATCAACCCTAGAATGGGTAAATTAGCCACTCATGTTCATGGTAGTCATATCAAAATAATTCATGAATGAATAAATTATAAAAAGTAAGGAAGAATTTAGGAAAAACACGTGTTCTTGAAGTCTCCAAAGCTCTAGCCTCCTTTTTGCCTCTTTTCCAATGTAAAAATCATAATGGAGGCAAAAGAAGCTGTTATACCCTGTAGGAAACTAAGCAAATGTACAAAATTGCCCTTGAAAATTCGCCCATAACACTGTGCTCCGGGTGCCACGCGGACTAACTTTCTTCATGCAATTCAGCTCGCGTGGTGCCCGCATATTTGGCATAAATGCACTAAAATGTTTTCTTCATTCCGAAGCAAAGACTCTATTTCTTCCCGTGTCACTCGCGTGGCACACGGATCACTTGAACTCTTCAACATCTTCACTTTTAGCTCCAAAACTAGCACTTTCTTTCTCAATTCACAATGTTCAAATCCTACAACACCAAACAACTCATTTAGTATCAACTCTTGAGAATTTTGCATATAAACTCTTAGGTGCACTATCATAACATGGTAAAACTACCTTGAAAATATAGATAAAATAGCCAAATATCAGTATTCTGAGGTGTGGAAATTTTTGGTGTAGAATTTGCTGGTGTTGAAGCTTGATTGTATACCCCCTTCCGACGTGGGCAATCGTCCCTAAAATGCCCCATCTGACCACAACGAAGACAGGCTCCAATCTTCCCCCAACATTCACCCGAATGGTTCCTGTGACAATAATTGCAAGTAGATGCAAGGGGTTTGGCTTGCTCGAATGATGGTGTTGAATTTTTATAACTTTGCCCAGGGGCAAGTGTACTGACAGATGAGTTAACAATGGATGTAGCCCAAGTATTTGCATTCCTGTGGTGGTTCTGCGATCCACTACCTCGGTTAGAACCAGTATTTCCTCCGTAGTATCCTGTAGTCTTGGTCCTCTTATTCTGTGCTTGAATTGCTCTCTCTTCAATCCCTCTAGCCTCTACTTCTCTGGCAACATCCACCGCCTGAGAGCAATTGATATCGCACTTAGTCAGGTGTGTAGCTAGTGGGTTGAATAAATACTTCTGTAAACCTCGTATGAACCTCTTAACCCGCATAGTCTCCTTTTCCACCAAGCTTGGTGCATACCGGGATAACCGAGTGAACTCTCTATTATACTCATCAACAGACATCCCTGCGGTCTTCCTTAATGCTTCAAATTGCATTGCAAAAGCATCTTTTTTTTTTCTGTGGCAGAAAAATGATCCATGAATGCTTCAGAGAATTCGTCTCATGTCAAGGGAGGTGAACCAACATGACGTCCCCTCTTAAAGGATTTAAACCAAGTCTCAGCAATATTTTCCAATAGATACGCAGCAAGCTCAACAGATCTCGTGCTGGTACACTCAAGCGCATCCAAAGCATTCTGAATTCCATCCAAGAAAAGTTGTGGATCTTCTGTGTCACTAACACCCGTGAACACGGGAGGTTTCAACTTCAGAAACTTTGGAAACATGTTACCACAAGTATCCCCTCCATGCAGTGTGTTAAACCCCAGGTTGTGCTTGAACTTCTTCAACCAAGCTTTAAACAGCTTTATGCAACAGCGTAGCTACCATATCAGCAACATTAGCAGCAAGTTGTGGCTGTGGGGGTGGTAGTGGTGTCTCACTCTCAACAGCGGTGTAGGTATCCTGTATATCTGGTGCATCACGACCTCTTCTCCTATGTTCTTCACCTAAGTTCAGTGGAGCACGAATAGTTTCCTCTAATTCAGCTCGTACCTTGTCTCAGTTTCTCGCATTGTTCCAAGTTCTGGCCCCACGTTTTGCCATCTATAATCATAACGAACGTATTTGTATTTTTACTTGGCTCTAGACCGCATACAAACAAAGTCAGGATAATGAGAGAAAATGAAACAGACACATCCTATCTGATCGTTGCAGTGTCCCGATCGTGCATATGGTGCACAACATATACACAATTAAGCCTCCGCTATAACCGGTGCTCCTTAGTCATACCCTAAACCTAGAGCTCTGATACCACTTTGTCACGACCCTATCTAGGGCCGTGATCGGCACTAGACAAGACTAAGCCTACCTAGCAAGCCTATCAAATTCGCGCAGAAAATTCGGCAGAGTTTCCTCTGTACTGGGAGCAAACTAAAATTTTTGTACCTATCAACAACCAGCCATAACCAGTCTAATAAATGACTATCACATTAATACACATATTTAAAGTCTAAAGGACAATCAACAACACTAAATCCACGCTGTCCACGATAATAATTCAACCACAAAGTACTTCGATACCAACTTTAACCAAAAACGACATCCCAAGACTGACTAAGGAGCAAAACTCTAGATTTAAATTAAATAATGACTTAAATAAATTAAGGAATAAATAATGACCCTCGTGAAGCAGATGCGGGGCTTACTGGATCAATCCTCAGCTCTGTCACTCGCCTTGACTCAAAGTATCAGCCTCAACTAGCTTATCTGTGAGTGGGGAAAGGAAAAGGGTTAGTCACAAAGACTAAGCGAGGACAATATCAACCATAGAGTTTTTTTATTCGGGACAAGCATATATAAGAAAACATGCATAAATAAATAATACCGCAATTCCATTGAAAATAGGAATTTCAACAATAGTACTCGTGTCTTTATATATAATGGAAGGTTCCTGAGCCAGAATCAAATATCACGGTCTGGTACTATGAGTTTATCATGGCCGTCTGACTACCCCGTCAGCTGGATTCCCTTCTAGGGGATGGACTAGTTCTTTCCTACTAGCGGAGGATAAATACTATACAAGGTGCACCAGGCCTAACGATCCCGACGTTAGATTTAGATAACGGCGATCTGGCTAAGTTAATTCCTAAACTAATATTTATTTATAATACAATATCACAAGTTTTGTACTTTATCTCTGACAAATATCAAATCACAACATTTATAGAAAATCTTGAATAAACCAAAGTTTCGAAACATAATAATTTTACCAACAACTCAAGTATCAAAATAACATTCGGATATAACAACGTAACAGTTATACTAGCGCTTGTCCCATGCAATTAAACAATTTAATCAAAATATTATTGATGCAAGAAAAGGAGTTTTAAATATGCTATAGTTGAAAACCAACTACGGGAGATATTTCACTGACAGTACTAGCTTCCTTAGTCCCGAACCAGTGCTTTCCAAGATTACCTATTTTATATGGATATCTAACAAGTTTCTACGATTTCCCTTGTTTTACATAGGTTCCAAATTCCCTTCTGTAACAACTTCCATATACCCATATAATTATGTTTCAGAATTGCTTAAATATAAGTAATGGCTGAAATTTCCATAAAGTACCAAAGTTATAACATTTCTTCCATCTTAGTTACTGCTTCAAACAAGTGAAATTTATGAGAAATATTGCTATGATAAAGTTCCTTCTTATGTAGTATAATTAAGAAAATTGATAAAAATGTTTGTCTAACATACCTTGCACAATTTTGAGAAAGAAGACAAGCTTGAAAAGCAATCCTTTAATGACTGCTGATGTTCGTTGCCCTCTCTGCTGTAGCCTTAGGTTTTCTCTTCCTTTTCGTTTTCAATTCTTTCTTTTAGTTTTTGTTTTCTTTTAATTCTTTTCTTTCTTTATTTTGGTAAAATTTCAAAAGCGCCATTGAACTTTCACTTTGACCTCAAAATTACCCCCAACACCTTGGTAATATTATAAAACCACTACATTAGTTTTATTAATTTTTATTTGTTATTATTATTATTATTATTATTATTATTATTATTATTATTATTATTATTATTATTATTATTATTATGAGATATTACAGATCAGCGCTTAGCCCATTTTTATTTGCCCTGGTGATGGATGAATTGACGCGGAGCATTCAAGGAGAAGTGTCGTGGTGCATGTTATTTGCGGATGATATAGTGTTAGTGGATGAGACACGCTCAGGTGTCAATAAGAAGTTGGAGGTGTGGAGGCAGAATTTAGAGTCAAAAGGTTTCAGGCTAAGCAGGACGAAAACAGAGTACATGGAATGCAGATTTAGTGATGCTTCTGATGAGTCAAATGTGGAAGTGAGACTTGATTCTCAAGTCATTCCTAAGAAAAGAAGATTCCGATATCTTCGCTCAATCATCCAATGCAATGGAGAAATTGAGGATGCTGTTACTCACCGTATAGGAGTAGGTTGGATGAAGTGGAGGCTTGCATCTGGCGTTCTGTATGATAAGAGATTGCCGCTTAAGCTTAAAGGAAAATTATATAGAGTGGTCGTTAGACCAGCCATGTTGTATGGGGCAGAGTGCTGGCCAGTCAAGAACTCGCATATTTAGAAGATGAAAGTGCCAGAAATAAGGATGCTTAGGTGGATATGTGGTCATACCAGGATGGATAAGATTAAGAATAAAGTCATTCGCGAGAAGGTAGGTGTGGCCCCAGTGGATGAGAAGATGCGAGAAGCGAGGTTACGATGGTTCGGTCACGTGAGGAGAAAGAGTGTTGATGCTCTAGTAAGGAGGTGTAAGAGGTTGGCAGTGCTAGGTCTATGGAGAGGTAGAGGTAGACCGAAGAAGAACTGGGCAGAGGTGATTCGTCAGGACATGGCCCAGATCCAGATCACCGAGGACATGAGCTTAGATAGGAGTGCAATGAGGTCAAAGATTAGAGAGGAATGGTAAGTAGTAGGCGAGTGTTTGGGCTATTATTAGATGCGGTATTATGTATACATAGGCGATGTATTTCTTAGTCTTCACCTTTATATTCTCTGTTCGTATATGTTTAGTTTGGATATGCTTTTGCGTTGTCATACTTTCTAGCATTGTATTGTTGTCTTGATTTTATATGTATGTTTTCGAAAATATCCTTTTTCCTAGCCGGGGGTCTATCAGCCTCTCCATCTTGGTGGGGGTAAGGTCTGGGTACATCCTACCCTCCCCAGACCCCACTTGTGGGATATACTGGGTATGTTGTTGTTGTTATTGTACTTAAATATAAACCAAACATCTCAATAATGCATGCAACATCCGAATGCGTACAATCCTATGATTTATACTTTCTTATAGCCGAAGCATAAAAAATCTTTTGAATTTCTTTAGAAGTAAAATCATTCTTTGGCACTACTCGGGACAAACCTATCTTCTTTAGCAATAGGGGTATCGTCTAATTTAGAATCTTGCATGTCAAATCTTTAATACCATTTTAGTGTAGGCCTTTGTGATAATCGAAAAGTACCCCGAAAGTAATCTCGATGTATCTGAATCCTTATTCAAAACTTGCATCACCAAGATATTTTATCTCTAAATTCTTTATCAAAAGTATCTTGATCTTACGCAACAAGCGTATATCGTATGAACCAAGAAATGTATCATAGACATACAAAACCAGAGAAATATGCTTACTCCCACTGACCTTGTGGTATACAAAATAATCATCAAAATTTATCTCGAAACCAAATGAGACAATAATTTAATGAAATTTGTGATACCATTGATAAGACGCTTGTTTAAACCCATAGATGAATTTTCTTAATTTGAAAATCATTGCCTTTGCATTATAAAACAAAAAGTTTTCTAGTTACACTATTGTTCATCAAAATAACCATTGAGGATAACAGTATTGTATCCATCTATGTAGCTTAATATCAAAATATTTGATTAATTCCATTATAATCCTGAAAGAGTCTTTAAATGAAACCAAAAAGAAAGACTTTTTATATAGATGCCTTCTTATTTCTAAGTGAAGCCTTTAGCGATAAGACGTGCCTTATACCTATCCACGTTGCCTTTAGAATCCCTTTTGGTTATTAATATCCATTTTCAACCAATGAGCTTCGCACCTTCAGCCAACTAGACAAGGTCTCGCACATCATTGTCCTTTAAGTGCTTCATCTCTTTATTCATGGTATCAATATACCTCTGAGAGTCAGAAATTTTCATGGCTTGACAGAAGTTGATTGAATCATCTTCCATCATTCCAATGCCAACTTTACGTTCTTAGAGAGACACAATATAATTATCTGAAATTTCACTTCTTCTCTCTCTCTATATCTTTTTAATAACATTGGTTCTTGAGGTTGTAGAGTTTGTTCTTCGGGAAAAACTTGTTGAACGTGAAGATCAATGATATTGTCTTGATTCGGAGTTTCTTCTTGAACTATCTCAGGTATAGAAAACTGTTCCTGAGCATAGTCAATAGCAATCTGAGGAATATCAACATACTCCTATTCCAAGACAATGTCTTTTATTCTTTCTTCCCCCCAAACTCAACATCCTCAAAGAACCGTACATTATTCATCTCATAATAGCCTTAGCCGTGGAATCCTAAATCATGTAACCCCTGAACTTTTCAGAGTATCCAATAACAGAGCAACTGAAAGTTTCTTTGTCCAGTTTCATTTCTTTTGGCCTAGAAGGCCTTGCCTCAACTGGACATCCCAAAATGTGTAAATACTTTATACTAGACCATTACTTATGCAAAACACATAAGTGATCTTTTCAGTTGCCTTAATCGAAACTCTATAAAGTATAATTTGCTGGAGATTTTAATGAATTAGATAAAGGTAGCCATGTCTTAAAAAGTTGTCTATGAACGTTATGAGATATAGTTGACCAATCTAAGAAACTATAGAGAATGATCCACAAGTACCAATTTATATAAGTTCTAAGACGTCTAATTTCTTGTTTGTTCCAAATCGCTTAACATTTATTTATTTTCTTTTATGCGATTTGCACATATATCAAAATCTGGGTAAAATAAACAGAATCGAGAATTCCTTCGGACACAAGTCTCTTTTTCTACTTTTGGAGATATGACCTAATATCTTGTGTCACAACGAAGCTACACTCTCACCAATTATAGTAAACATGTAAAGATTCATGAAACAATATGATTAGTTGAGTGAAAATTGATTATTCTGACTTGATAAAGAACCAGGACCAACCAGTTTTAAATTACAAAAGAGACAATATTTTCCATTTCAAATGAACAACAATAACCAAACTTGTCCAACTTTGAAATGAAAATCAAATTCCGTCAGAAAAACAATAAAACATAAGTCTCATTCAAATCCAAATAAAATCAGTTCTTAACAATAATCTAAACATTCTTATAGCCTCAACCTTAATTATTTTGTTGTCACCACCATAGATATGTCTTTCACCATCATTAGGCTTTTGGAAATTCATACATCCTTGCATAGACATACTGATGTGAGGTGTTATCCCAGAATCTTTCCACCATGCGTGTCTTGGTGTTGAGTGAAGGCAATCCCATAACAAATAAAGTTAAGAAGAACATCCTAATAACTCACAACTCCACTTAAGAAACAACCCTCCTTAGTTAAATCTTTATATTATTATCGTAATCGCAACTTTCTTACTTTATGAACCTCATTGAAATTTGATTTATCAAGATTCTACAATTTTTATCTTTTCATTCTTGACATATTCCTCTTTTCAATTTTGGTCATGAATTTCTTAATTGTCATAATCTTGTTAGGCATAGTGCCCCTGAATGTCCCTGAAATGGCTTTCTTCATGACAATCATAGACATGCGTTTCGATGTTTCCCACCTTTCTATCTTCCCCTTTTTATCAAAGGTACTCCTTTCGTAAAAGGTGGTAGGATTCATCTTTAACACAATGTCAAGATTCTTGACTTCAAGAAGGATATTGAGGTTCTCTTGCCATGATTAAACTTAGTGCCAGTTATTAAACTGAGTTGATGTTGGCATTAATATTTTGAGGAGTAATTTTAGGTGAATTAGAGAACAACAAATAACATGACAAGCTCACATAAGACTTAAACCAAATTAAAAATAAATTTGAGTAAATGTAAACCCCATCTCAAGATACCGGACACTCCATTAATGTTTATTTTTGGACAAAATATTAATTTGGAAGTGATATCTTGAAGCAGTAATCAAACACTGATAATAAAGAACATGAATAGTGAATCTTCCTTTGGGCCGATTCATTATTCACACGTAAAACCAAACAATCATCACGTATTTATTACCACAAGGATGCACATGCAATTTTGTTGAACATCGACCTTCCTTTTGGCTGATCAATGTTCACATAGGTTACACGCGCAGAACCATTTATATTTTAAAACAAATAAATCTCCACAAGAGAGGCCACTTTGGCGACATCTAGCTTCAATTTATCCATTTCAAAATATATACACGCATACCAATATTCAAATTTAAATTCACCATATGAAAATTATTAAATTCTCAAGCCAAAACAAATAATGGTGGGCCCAAAAACTAAATTAACTTTAACTTTAGACTTGATATTTACCCCTGCAAAGGCTTGCCAGTACTTTCTTTCTGCCTTTTCCTTTTATTTAATATTTAATAAATATACAACGCAAATTAAATGACTGAATTTAGATAATAATAATAGTAATAATTAAGATAGCACTTTTAATACCCCTTTATGGCAGCCGAATCAAAAGGAGGATAAACCTCCTCAAACTTTAACCAACCTACTGCTTATGCAGCATCCGTCATCTAGCAACTCCATAGTCACCAAACTCTTCATTTTTTTTTAATAGTCAACCGCAAGAAAAGAAAAAAAAAATTATAATGTACTTTAAGTGCCAAAGAATTCTAATTGGCACATTCAGACTTGAGGTAAAATCTTCAATTTTCCAAAACCTTAACCTTATGCCACATGGCGTGGGGCTTCAAGAGTCCATAAAATAAGAATAGCCAAACAAACCTAAGAATCTTTTCTGTCAGAAGATGACAATGGCGGTTAACCCTCTTAACTACAATCTGAATTCATAGTCAATCCTTTTAAAATAATATAATATATGTGCTTCTCTCATGACTATAATATGTACGTTGAAACCCATATACTGTCTCCTTAGAGAAATTCCCGAAAACACCACTAATTTAACCTTTATGTAATTTCATTTATGTAACGCTGCTAATTAAAAGTAGCAGAAACAATTTCTCCGGAAAGCAATCCTTTTAAAATAATATAATATATGTGCTTCTCTTATGACTATAGATATATGCGTTGAAACCCATATACTGTCTCCTTAGAGAAATTCCCGAAAACACCACTAATTTAACCTTTATGTAATTTCATTTATGTAACGCTGCTAATTAAAAGTAGCAGAAACAATTTCGCCGGAAAGCAAAGGACTTCTACGGTAGTGTTTAGGGTTCGTCTACTACACGTTAAAACATAAAAGATATGTATCTCAATGATTTAACATAATATAGGCTTATAATACCACTTGTAAGAGCTAAACAGTAGATTATACTACATCTACTACCCCAAGATCTATCATTTCAAATCATCAAGATAATAAAAACTAGATGCGGAAGCGTACCGTAATCCGTAGTAATTGGTGTGATTCTTCCCCCCGTGGTTTTTGGTCTTCCAAATCAAGACGTGATCCGTTTTCCCTTTTCATTGATGATGGGATATCAGCCAATAAAAACCTACATCTGATTTGGGGACCATAACCCCTTTATACTAGAATATAGTTTATGTAATTCTAGTATAGCCCATCATTAAACTAGAATTACATCCGAGTATCTACACACAGGCCCCGTATTTTACGATGTGTCTAATTAGGTCCACATAACTTAAACCTCAGTAGATCATGTTTAATCTGGACCAACCTTATAATGATAGCAACTGATATTTAATTATTTATGTATTTCTATATGTGCAAGTCCATATAATCTTATATGAGAGTCTTTTTAATTTTTACGATTCGCACTCCAGTTTTTGGTTTGATCTTTCTCTAACTATACGATAGTGTGTTTTGCATTGTGTCTATATCAAGTTATGTAGTAACACTGGAATTATACTGTAAAAACTATAATATAATCTCTCTGTGTGTGTGTGTGTGTGTGTGTGTGTGTATATATATATATATATATATATATATATATATATATATATATTTAACCCTCCCAAAAAATGCACACACAAGTATGCATCGGGATTTGACTTCAACAAAATGGGACTCCAAAGGGTTTCTTTGGAGTCGCCACCTAATTTAAGGATTATTAGGAACCTAAGTTAACTAAAGAGTGCAATTTTATTTCTTTAAAGGAAAATAATTCATAGATTCTTAGGTAAGTGGTTCTATTAAATTCGAAAGAAGGTCCCATGCGGGAGCACTTTCGAAAATCCGCTAAAAGCGGTTAATCCGGCGATTTTCACGAATTTTGCTTAAAGATAATTAATTTAGGATAAATTTTAAATAAAAAGATAAATAGATAATGAATAATATAATATAAATAAGATAACGTTTGATTATGCCAATACTTAGATAACTAAACAACAAAACTTAAGATTAATTAAATAAATAATGAGATAATGGTTGATTGCTTAATTAATTAAATAAATAAAGGCTAAATAAAATTAAGTAAATAAAATAAATGATTAGATAAATAATAATAATAATAATGGATTAATTAATTGGTTGGATAGATAATAATGAATAGATAAATGACTTAATTTAATAGATAAATATTTATATGAATTCAATTAAATGAGGAATAAAATGAATAATAATCGATTAACTAAATAATAAATGAATAAATAAATAATTATAATTGATTAAACAAATAAATAATTAACTAAAATTAAATAGTTAAATAAATGAATAAATTAATTATTTTATTTATTTATAAATAAATACCACTTAAATAATTTAATCAATGAGTAAATAAATAATAGATGGATAAATAATTAACTTAAATATAAATAATGAATAAATGAATACAATTTTAATTTTGATTCTTTTGCATTCGATAGTTAATCAAAGATTATTATTATCTTAAACTAATTGCCGAGTTCCAAAGAGACGGGATAAGCAATTGTATAATCAATCCTAAACATGCAATAAGATAACAATTTGATAAGCGGCTATCCTACCAAGCTTCTAATCACACAAAGTCCTAATCCGATGTACGGGATCCTAAAACATGCTTTCTAAAGGGGACGGGAGAGAAAGAGTTTAAAAGGTAGAACCCGGATAGCAAGCTCAATATAACCCCTGTATTTCACAAGGTTTTAATTTTTTCTTTTTCTTTTACATTTTCGGGGATATCAAGTCCCGAAAATACGGAGAGGATCAAACAACTCCCAGTTCAAATAACCAATCCCGGTTTGTGAGTTTCGCTCAACTCGATCTCAAGAGTTTACATGCCTAACAGAGAAAAGAATTAGCAAAGATCCAAGAATTAGATGTAACTTCTTAATTTGGGCAAAGAAATGAAGCTGGGCAAACAACCAAACACTCCAAATGACTTTAATAACCATACTGATTAGGAAAATCGAAGAAACCACTTGAATTGGTCCTATAGCCATGAAAATTAACAGAAGTTGATCTTGTGGACACCAAGTGAACATTTGACATACCGACCATTTGTATCGCATTTAATATACAGGCAAATAATCAAAAATCTAAACCAAACTTTGCTTATGCATCCCAGATATATCCCGTTCAAACAACCAAAGCAGCAAGTGAGAAGTTTACATCGCGGTAGAAGAGCTCATTCACGTTTTATCAAGACACTAACTTCATGGTCCAAAAGAAACTAACAAAGCACTTAAGCTTAACCATT
Organism: Petunia x hybrida; assembly: GCA_037355625.1. Classification (NCBI taxonomy): domain Eukaryota; kingdom Viridiplantae; phylum Streptophyta; class Magnoliopsida; order Solanales; family Solanaceae; genus Petunia; species Petunia x hybrida. Next base: position 4,212,111 of record JBBBVM010000018.1, on the reverse strand, counting down.
TTCAATTCAAAGATGGACAGATATTTTACTCATTTAAACAGAGACCAACTTCCAAGCAAATACTTCTAATTTCTATTAGAAAAATGACTTTACTAACTTATTGGATTTTCAAAAAAACAAAAAAGAAGAAGAAAAGTTTTGAACAATTTCCTTTGAACAAGAACCACTTTTGAAATCCATAAAACATGATTTCATGCCAAATAAACCAAATTAAACATATTGATTTGGAAAGACAATAATATGAGTTGATATCTAATGATACTAAGCAAATAAAGACTGAAACTTGACTCTTGAGACCAAAACAGTAGGCGCAGATTTACGCAATCAGTTTACGAATATCTACTCTAACCAGATTCAATAAAAATAGTTAAAGATTCAGAATGAACAGAGATTAAGGACAAGCTGAAATGGGTAAAGCTAGTTTAACCTTGAAACACCCCATCAAATCAAAGTCTAGAAAAAGATCAACCTACACCTCAAGAAATAAACTCACCATGCGTACTCCCTCTTAATTAATATCAACACTCTATCAGACATCATAACTACCCTAAAATAACTCCAAACACCTGAAACAAACAGCAGAACTCTTAGGACTAAACCTAACTCCTCTATGCCCTGCTCCTTTACTGCCTCCATACTCTACTAACAAACTGCGCGCACACTAATTTCACAGACCACTCCTAATCAACTCCCTGAGCAACCTGCTTACTCCCTCAGAAGCCGTAGCAAACCACCAGACCTCCCTGCAGACCACCAGACCTCCTTCATTAAACTGCAGCATACATATACTCCCTGGCTAAACTGCTGTAATTCAACTAACCAAACAACACCCTGAACAATAAAGAAACAACCTAACATCCTATTAATAGCAAGAACTAAGCAACATCACTCACTCCCCAATACCCTGCAAAAACCAAGAACCAGACTTTCCTGAACCCTTGCTTCTCATTCTCCAGGACCTAGCAACTACACAACCAGGAAATGAACAAATCCTTGACATCCCTGCACCCTTCTCACCCTTACAGACACCTGAGATTCCTCTTTACAGACCACCTCAAACATCTGCACACACAGAGCAAACAGAACAACCATCTAACAAAACCAGACCACCTGCACAACCTAGAACTCAACTTAAGACCTACAATCCATCTCAAACATACACATCAACCTCCATAGACTCCCTGGACTCACCAAAGAACCTGAACTATATCATACTGCCTGCAGCCTCCCAGAACACTTACAAACCACCAGATAAACTAGAACAACCACCTGCAAACACTTGCAGCCTACTAGAACAACTACAACTTCCACACAGCACTCCTGCACACCACACAAACAACTGCACATATCATCCATACTCCCAGACCTCTGATACTGTTAGCTTCGATAAGCTTGGAGTTTTGACTGATGACTGAGGAACGGATTCAAAGGACCTTTTCCTTTGTATCACTGCAACAGAATAGATAATTCATGCAGAATTGTTTAATTGAGAGATTATTATTTATCCTAATACTGACGTGTATCTTGGTAATTATGCAGGCCTAATCAGATACGAAAAGATTGCATAACTAAGGGATAAAGGATTCGGATTCTAGAAGGTAGAATCCAACTAGGATTCAAAGTCAAGGGAGCTTTGGAGTTCTAATTGATCGAGAGTTCTTGGCTGCTGGAAGCTATAAAACGTGGAGACTATCAGCCATAGAAGTGTACACAAATACAGAGAGCATCGCGCAAAAGCTGAGAAGAATTATTAGCTTATTTGTGTAATCAGTTAGCTACAGTAGAACTAAGTGAGAACCTGTTTAGATTGAATCTTGTAAAAGTTCGAGTCTAAGTTCGAGTCTTAGTTCAAGCAAAATCGAGTTGTAAACTTTCTGGTTCAAGTCGTGGACTTGACACAACTTCACTGATCGTGAGAAAGATCACTAAAGGATTACAGTTAGTCCTAGGTTAGTAAGAGTGAGTCTTGTAACCAAGTGGGTCTTTTTACATAGTGAAGTTGAAATCCTACTTGAGAAGTAGGTCGTGGTTTTTTGATCCCGTGTCTAGGGATTTTTCCACGCTAATATCTGGTGTTCAATTACTTACAATTTTAATTCCGCACATCGTAGAGTAAAGGAACACATTTTAAGGAACTGGTCCTTAAAATAGTAAAGTGGTGTAATCGTGGGAAATAACAATTGGTATCAGAGCAGGTTATCCTTGAAAAGGCTAACACCTAGGATTATATGAGTACATCACGAGAGAACAGTGAGGGCCAGTCAATGGTTAGAGCACCTTATTTCAATGGGAAATACTATTCATGGTGGAAAGAGAGGATGCGCGATCACCTTCAAGCAGAAGACTATGAATTGTGGGACATAGTAACTGAAGGTCCCATGATCCCAATGAAGAAGGATGCTGATGGGAAGGATGTTCCCAAAACTAGGAAGGAATGCAATGCTGAAGACATAAAGCAATGGGAAAAGAATGCAAAGGCAAGGAAGTGGATGGTTGGTGGACTTAGTCCTGACGAATGCACTAGGATCAGAGGGTATGCCACTGCAAAGGAGATTTGGGATGCTCTACAAGTTGCACACGAAGGAACAAGTCAGGTAAAAAGGTCCAGAGGTACACTTCTTTATGCTGAATATGAAAGCTTTAAAATGAAAGAAGAAGAATCAATCTCTGAAATGTATACTAGATTTAATGCCATTGCTTCTGAACTTATCTCTTTGGGAAGGGTTTTAACTGTGGAAGATAGGGTAGAAAAGATTTTAACTAGGGTTCTTCCAGATTCTTGGGAGATCAAAGCTTGTGCTATCATTGAAAGTAAAGATTTAACCACTTTATCCCTAGATGAGATTATAGGCAATCTAAAGACTTATGAACTGAGGAAAAAGGTTAAAAACATAGGAGCACCAGTTAAAACTGAACCTAACCTAGCCTTGACTGCTGGTAATAAAATCATTGATGATAAGGAACTGGTCCTTATCGCTAAAAGTATTCAGAAATATTTGAATAAGAAAAGGGAAATTAGTGGACAGGGTAGGTCTACTAACATGAAACAGGCTGGAGAATGCCACAAATATGGAAGCTCGGAGCACTACATCAGCAAATGTCCAATTATGGAAGGAGAATGGAGGAAGAAATTCATTGATGAAAGGAAGAAGGCTAGGGAACAGGTCCATAAGAGAACTGGAAATTCCAAAGCGCTGGTCGCAGGATGGCAAGACAGTGAAGACGAAATAACTGATGATGATCTGGATGAGGATCTTGCTCTAATGGCACTTGGAGATTCAGAAAATGAAGAGGATCCTGAGGTATTTGTTTCTAAACTTAAAGAAGATGTAAAAAGCATGTCTAGAGAAAAGTTGGTTAAAGTATTCCATATTGTGCTAAATGAATTTAAAACTCTAAGGGATGATAATCACCAACTGCATGATAAAGTTGACTGTTTAGAAACAGAATGCAAAGAGGAAATAATTAAAAATGATTTTCTGGAAAGGAAGATTAGCATGCTTGAGGAACAGGTCCTCACACTTGAAACAACTGCTCAGGAATTAGAAAATGATAAAACAGTTGTAAAAGGTAAAGGCATTGCTAATTCTCATCAGATCATTGCTGAAGAGAAACTGAAAGACACAGTTGATGAACTGTGTAAGAAAGATGAAAAGATAAGATCTTTAGAAGAAGACTTGGTTAAAACAAAAATGGAATTAAGAAAAACTGTAGAATGGAACAAGTCTTCTGAAGCACTAGAATGGTTACAGGAAAATCATAGTAGTAACAGGAAAGGTATTGGATTCATGAAAGCACAGAGTTCATCCAAATGGAATCCAAAGAGTAAGTGCTTATCATTTCCTGAAAACTGGCTTTGCACTCACTGTGGGAACACTGGTCACCGGAAATAAAATTGTCAATCTTTAAAAAGGGCTGCCCAGAGGAACAGGTCCTATAAACCTGTTCAAAATCCTGTGAAACAGAAGAATAGGTCCTACAAACCTGTTCAACATTCTGTAAAAAAGGAAAATATTCACACAAAGAAACCATTACCATTATGGGCTAGGAGAGATCTGATTCATCCTTTTTCAAAAGGAAAGGAACCCAAACTAGTTTGGGTTCTTAAAATTAACCCCTAGTTTTCTTTTGCAGGCTAGAGTGAAGGAGATAAACCACAAATGGTACATGGACAGTGGTTGCTCAAGACATATGACAGGGCATAAGGAACTGTTCCTTTCACTCTCAGCCTTCCAAGGAGGAAATGTTTCCTTCGGTAATGGTAAGAAAGGGGAAATTATTGGAACTGCAAAGGTAGGTAGGTCTGATTCACACTGTATAGATAATGTATTTCTAGTAGATGGGCTGAAGCATTGCTTATTGAGCATATCTCAATTGTGTGACAAAGGTAATAATATTAATTTCTCATCTACTGGATGCACTGTGACTAATCAAGCTTCTGGAGAGGTTATTTTGCAGGGAAACAGACATGGAAACATCTACAAAGTAGACTTGCTGACATTATCTGATGGAAGCTTGAGCTGCTTAAGTGTGGTGCAAAATGATCCCCTCCTATGGCACAGAAGACTAGGACATGCTAGTCTTTCACAATTGAACAAACTTGTGTCAAAGGACTTGGTGATAGGTCTTCCTAACATCAGGTTTAATGAAGAAAAGGTATGTGAAGCACGTGCCCGGGGGAAGCAGGTAAAATCCTCCTTCAAATCGAAGAAACAGGTAAGTACCACTAAACCTTTGGAACTGGTCCATATGGATTTATGTGGCCCTATGAGAACAATGAGTCGTGGAGGTAAGAAGTATGTTATGGTATTGGTGGATGATTACTCCAGATTTACATGGACTATATTTCTTGCATCTAAAGAAGAAGCATTTAATGCATTTTCAATTTTTCCTAAGAAAGCTCAAAGAACTCTAGGTAACCATATTGTTGCCATTAGGTCAGATCATGGAACTGAATTTGAAAATAATATGTTTTCCAATTTTTGTAATGAAAATGGCATTAATCATAATTTTTCCTCACCTAGAACTCCACAACAAAATGGTGTAGTGGAAAGGAAAAATAGGACTCTAAAAGAAATGGCCAGGACTATGTTGATATCTGGAAATCTTCCACAGCACTTTTGGGCTGAGGCTATTAATACTGCATGCTACATAATAAATAGATGTATGACAAGACCTTTAATAGAAAAGACCCCATATGAATTGCTTAAAGGAAGAAAACCAAATATTTCTCATTTAGGGCTTTTGGTTGCAAATGCTTCATACACAACAATGGGAAGGATGCCTTAAGAAAATTTGATCCTAGAAGTGATGAGGGAATATTTGTTGGTTATTCTTTAAATAGTAAATCTTATAGGGTGTTTAACAAGAAAACATTGAAAATTGAAGAAAGCATGCATGTTAAATTTGATGAAACTGACAGTCTCACTCAAGAACAGGTACAGGACGATGATGAAATTTGAATGCTGAAAGAGTTTGAACTTAATCCACAAATGCAGATTCTGGATATGAGAAGTGAACTGCAAGGAACTGTTCCTTAGGATAGAACTGAGAAGAGTAGCACTGAAACAGGGGGAACAAGTGTTGGTTCCACCTCACAAACTGGAAACGCTACTCTATCAGGAACTGTTCCTCAGCAGAGGACTTCTGACAATGGATTGACACCCAAGCCTTTTAAGTATCAAAGGTCACATCCTGTGGATCAAATAATCTCAGATAAGGCTGCCGGAGTTCAAACTAGATCAGCAGTCAAGAATCACAATCTGTGTGCCTTTAGTGCCTTCTTATCTCTTGTTGAACCTAAAAATGTGAAAGAAGCACTGAAGGATGCAGATTGGATTAATGCTATGTAGGAAAAACTGAATCAATTCCAAAGGAGTCAAGTTTGGCATCTGGAACCCAAGCCAAGGAACAGGTCCATAATTGGAACAAAATGGGTTTTCAGAAACAAACTTGATGAGGATGGCATGGTAACAAGAAACAAGGCCAGGCTAGTCGTTCAGGGATATAGTCAAGAGGAGGGCATCGACTATGATGAGACTTTTGCTCCAGTTGCAAGACTGGAAGCAATAAGACTTCTTATAGCCTTTGCTACATACATGGAATTTACTCTACATCAAATGGATGTTAAGAGTGCGTTTCTGAATGGTTACATGAAAGAAAAAGTGTATGTCAAGCAACCTCCAGGTTTTGAAAGTGAACAGTTCCCTGAACATGTGTACAAGTTAGACAAGGCCTTGTATGGGCTCAAGCAGGCACCAAGAGCATGGTATGAGAGGCTATCAAAATTTCTACTCCAGCATGGATACAAGAGAGGTAAAATTGATAGTACTTTGTTCTTAAAAGAAAAAGGTAAGGATCTCTTAATTGTTCAAATCTATGTAGATGATATAATTTTTGGTGCCACTTGTGAAAATTTAAGTAAGGAATTTACAAACTTGATGGGGAGTGAATTTGAGATGAGCATGATGGGTGAACTCAATTTCTTTTTGGGTTTACAAATTAAGCAAACCTCAAATGGAACTATGATCCATCAACAAAAGTATGTTAAGGAATTACTTAAAAGGTTTGATATGGATAATGCTAAGGAAATTGACACACCTATTGCCATTGCCACAAAATTGGATCTTGATGAACATGGAATATCAGTTGATCAAAAATTGTATAGGGGTATGATAGGTTCTCTACTTTATCTAACTGCTAGTAGACCTGATATTGTGTTCAGTATTGGTTTGTGTGCTAGGTTCCAATCAGATCCTAAGGAATCTCATTTGAAAGCTGTTAAAAGAATATTGAGGTATCTGAAAGGAACAGGTCCCTTGGGACTTTGGTATCCAAAAGGTGGTAGTTTTAATCTTGTTGGATATACTAATGCTGACTATGCAGGTTTCCTTGTTGATAGAAAAAGTACCTCAGGTATGGCACATTTTCTTGGTGAGTGTTTGGTTTCTTGGGGAACTAAGAAACAGAATTCAGTGGCACTTTCCACTTCTGAGGCTGAATATGTTGCAGCTGCTTCATGTTGTTCACAGTTGTTATGGATCAAACAACAATTACAGGATTTTGGTGTTGATGTAGGAACTGTTCCTATATATTGTGATAACACTAGTGCTATTAATATGACAAAGAATCCAGTGCATCACAAAAGGACTAAACACATTAATATAAGACATCATTTCCTAAGAGACAATTATGAAAAGGTTTGATCACCATAGCATTTTGTCCTACTGAAAAGCAAATAGCTGATATTTTTACTAAAGCTCTAGGTAGAGAGATTTTGAAAGAAATAGATTGGAGTTAGGGATGATTAAATTCACATAAAATCATCAATGCTTTACTTCATAATTGGCTAGAAAATTGCTCTTAAAATGAATTTTATTCAAGTCATTATGAATTATTCAGTCCAGTTTCACTACTTAAAAAGTATACTCTTATGCCATACTTCTTATTTAGAGTTGCTAAAATTGGATGATGTTATCCTTATGCTCTTAGAATTTCAGATGATCAAAAATTGTAAATTAGAAGGACACTGAATTTTTGTATTAAAAACAGGTATGTACTCGTTATTATTCAGTTAATTTAGAAGTATAAAGGCTATAGGTAACTTGTGATTAGGATAAATCCCACTAAGTTTCCTACCCATATCCAAATTGTAAAAGAGTCCCATCGGAGGAACAGTTCCTATTCTGAAAAGGTAATATGCAGCCTAACGGCTCTTTTTCTCCGGGAGACTCCCAAGAGTCCTCAACCGTTGCATGTATGTTGCTGAGGTAAGTTGATCGTTTTTTACTCAAACTCCACTACCTATTTCACTCTATAAATACACTTCTTCCTCTTCCTTATTCTTCTACATTGTTCATTTATTAATACTTTTAAAATTTCAGAAAGAGTAGTAAATTATTTGTTAATTCGAATTGCAAAGATGTCTCTTGCTTCTGATAATTCTTCAACTGCACCTATTGATGACCAACCACAAAATCTTAATCATCCCTCACCCATGGAAACCACTGACCTAAACCCTGAAGTTCCTGAACCAATTCCAGAAATACCTGAACCTGAAATTCAGGGGGAAGGACCAGTTCCCACGGCTGAATCAATTGCTGAACACGTCGAAGATTTGTCACGTGCTATGGTGTTGTATCAGTATGAGGTAAACTTCACCTATCCTTTGAATGTGGTTATAGGCGAGGAAGAAAAGGGAGAGGGGTCTGGGGCTGCTCTTGAGGGGGAACCTATTAGGAGTTTGGACGCACCCATGCATGGGTCATCGGGGTCTCCAGAGGCTGCTCCTAGAGTACCCATGGAGGATGTGATCGATGTTAATGAGGCTATCAGTGATAGTGATAGGCCCTTGGTAGACTTGATCAAAATTAGGAGTATGCAAAGAAAGTTGGCTAGAAAGGGACCTATTGATGCTCATGTAACTACTGAAATTGCTGCTAAGTTGAAGAAAATAGGTGATAGTTATAAGCCCGAAAATAAGAAGAAAGTTGAAAGTTCCTCTAAGGCAAAAGGACCTGTTCCTTCTGCTTTAACCCCTGCTTCTGGGGGTAGGAGGACAAGAAGTGCTGCTAAAGCTGCTGATGAACAACTAGCTGCTGCCTTGGAAAGGAGCAGAAAAGGGAAAGGAAAACAGGTGGTTGAAGAGGAAGAAGTGGATGATATTAATCTTGCTGATTTTTCTGAGGATGATGAGATGGTAGAAGCTGAGGAGGTGGTGCCTCAGTCCAAGAAAAGAAAAGTTCCTGAGAGAAGGGTCACAAGAAGCTCAGTTAAAGTTGCTGAGAAAGTTGCTAAGAGGACCAGGTCCTCCAAAAGAGTGGTTGTTTCTGAAGACTCTGCTAGTGACAGTGATGAGTCTGTTGCTGGGGATAAGAGTGATAGTGATGCTGAAGGTGATGAGTCTGTGCACTGTGTTCATGATGACATGTTGACCAGGAAGGTTTTGAAAGGTCGGGTTATGTCTGATGTGCAAGAAGAAGGAATGTTGTGGCTGTTGCAAAAACTACATGCTCAGGGTTGGAGGGACATGGTCCTTAAAATCTCTGGGAGGTGTGCAAAGGGGATGGTGCAAGAGTTCTGCAAGAACTGCTCCATCAGAGAAGATAGACTTACTACCTCTGTCAATGACAATGTAATTATGTTTGACACAAGGGAACTTGGTGAGCTGCTGGGGATTCCTGCTACTGGGTATGCTAGCTATGTCAAGAAGGTTTGGCCTGACTTGACAAACTTGCCTACTAATCTGGAGATCACTAGGAAGTTTGCTGAGAATGATGGTGAAGAGAAACCCAGGGCTGTGCAGAAGAGTGACATGCACCCTCAGCACCAAGTGTTATTTGAGTTTGTGAACAAAATAGTGATGCCAAGGCAGGAGAAAAGAGGAGTTGCCAGTTTCATGGACCTGGTCCTTATGGAACTGTTGGACACTTAAAAGCAGATCAATTGGCCCAGCTTTATGATCCACCTGATCAAAAGGGTGATTGCTGGGAAGAGAAAGCACTCCCTGCCGTTTGGTTTCATCCTGACTGATATATTTGCAAAGTTGAAGATTCCCTTGGAAGGGGTTGTGAAGGCTACAAAGAAGGAAAAGTTTGGTTGTGCCACTTTGATAAGCTGTGACTTGCCAGTTCAGGCTGATCATCCACATGCTGGTGTTGGGAGGCAGCCACTGAACAACAAAGTGAGGGCACTTAGGCAACAGGTTGCTATTCAGGCTGCTGAGATAGCAAGGTTGGGAGAAGAATTTCTGGAAGGCAGAGGCCTCAAAGGCAAAGGAGACCAATGAGGGAATGCCCAAGCAGATGTTTGAGTTGCTTAACAAGTCTCAGGGACCTGGTCCTTCCACATCCTGACCACCTTAGCCTTAGCTTTTAGCCATCTTTTGTCCAGTGGGATCTAGCCTAGCCTAGTGCCTAAGCCTTTTTTCTTCTTTAGTCGTTGGATAATCATGTAGTACTTGCTTGTATCCCCTGATTTTAATATTTGATTAAATGAATTGTCTTCGATGGCTAATATCATTGTTTTGCAGTTGCTTCAATTTGATTTATGTTTGCATTTTGAGTTGCCTCAATGGCTATGCGCTGATTAGTTCTAACACTTGAATTATATTATTATGCAACCTTTTCAATGATGCCAAAAGGGGGAAGAGTAAGTCTGATTTTGCATGAAGTTATACCTAATTGAAATCTGTTCCTTACTGATTTTGCATGAAGTTATACCTAATTGAAAATCTGTTCCTTAGTGATAAAATTAATTCTCCACTGGTTGATTGTCTTTTTGAGCTGAAATTGTACTTCAGGACGTTAAGGAGATGAAGCTATGAGTATGAATTTGTCATCATCAAAAAGGGGGAAATTGTTAGCTTGGATAAGCTTGGAGTTTTGACTGATGACTGAGGAACGGATTCACAGGACCTGTTCCTTTGTATCATTGCAGCAGAATAGATAATTCATGCAAAATTGTTTAATTGAGAGATTATTATTTATCCTAATACTGACGTGTATCTTGGTAATTATGCAGGCCTAATCAGATACGAAAAGATTGCATAACTAAGGGATAAAGGATTCGGATTCTAGAAGGTAGAATCTAACTAGGATTCAAAGTCAAGGGAGCTTTGGAGTTCTAATTCATCGAGAGTTCTTGGCTGCTGGAAGCTATAAAACGTGGAGACTATCAGCCATAGAAGTGTACACAAATACATAGAGCATCGCGCAAAAGCTGAGAAGAATTATTAGCTTATTTGTGTAATCAGTTAGCTACAGTAGAACTAAGTGAGAACCTGTTCCTTAGATTGAATCTTGTAAAAGTTCGAGTCTTAGTTCAAGTGTAGTAAGCAAAATCGAGTTGTAAACTTTCTGGTTCAAGTCGTGGACTTGACACAACTTCACTTATCGTGAGAAAGATCACTAAAGGATTAGAGTTAGTCCTAGGTTAGTAAGAGTGAGTGTTGTAACCAAGTGGGTCTTTTTACATAGTGAAGTTGAAATCCTACTTGAGAAGTAGGTTGTGGTTTTTTGATCCCGTGTCTAGGGGTTTTTCCACGCTAATATCTGGTGTTCAATTACTTACAGTTTTAATTCCGCACATAGTAGAGTAAAGGAACACATTTTAAGGAACTGGTCCTTAAAACAGTAAAGTGGTGTAATCGTGGGAATTAACAGATACCTAACCTGAACCACTTGCTAACACACCAACCCCCTATACTAAACTACACAACAACAAACAACTAAACTAACAGACGCCACCATACCTCAGACAAAAGAAAACAAAGCTCACTTATCCTTTCAACTCCTGCACATATACAGAAACATGACAAGCTCACCCTGCACGCACTTCACTAAACTGGAAGATTTCATACCCTTATTTGCTAAACTCCATAACCAAACAGACCCCCCTTTTAATTCCCTAAACTGCAGAACACCATAACAAACCCTCGATAACACCTGCTGCACTCCTTCACTACCCCCAACCCCTGAACTTCCTCAAACAGATAGATACCCAGAGATAAATAAGGGCAAAGACAGCATACTAGAAAAAGATTTGATCTTTTAGCTTAAACTGGTTTTTGCATCTATTAACAAGATTAAAATCACAAGATACACACTTAACTTTCACCACCTTCCTAACCAATATATGCAGGCAAAGATTCAAACTTTACTTTAAATGAAGCTTCAAATACACTCTACATAGTATTCTATACTTAAATCAAGTTTCAGTTTTTAAACAGCACCACCAGTGACTTATCATCAAGCAAACAAAACAGGGGTATAGACCAAAGCTCACAGGTTATTCTAACTAAAGTAAGAAGTTCAACTAACGACTCACAGGTAAAAATATATCATTGAAAAGTTAAGGCGAGGTTATTCCCTTTTGCGGAGCAGGAACTGAAGCGACGATATGAAGAAAACACGACTCAAACAAGCGACGAGCAAGGTTGACGACTTGAAAAGTGAAGGGACGACACGATGCCTTTCCAGAATCAGAAACTATGAACTAAAAAAGACTTGAAACTAAGAAAATATGTCTGTATTTTTATGTTCTGCCTCTCTTTTTCTATATGCGACTCCTTTTCTAGAATTCAAAAAAAAACTCTCCTAAAATGAAAGAAATAAGGAATATATATACCTCATAACTTAGGGTTTCAGATTTTTGAATTTCCTATAATCTCCAAAAAGACGCTATTTCCTTTACAAAAATAAGGGTAAAACTTGTCCAAAATTCATAGAATTTGTACAAGTTTTATCCTTACATGTAAGGATTTGCCCGTTTTCTCATCCACGGTTTAGATTGGCTCTCGAATTCAAAATGAATTGTTAGGATTCGATTTCGCGTACAAAAGTTGTGTTTTGGACACACAAGATTTATCCTACTCAGCACTGTACGGAGAAGACGACAAAGGAATAAAAATCTGCGTTTTTGTGAAAGAGAATCCAATGGCAATCGCGGGTCAATAGTTCTAAACTGGTAAGGGAAATTGGGGATGGGGAGTCGGGTAAAACTGAATGGAAAAGGGAAATAATGTATAAGTGGGCCGGGTTTTGGGTATTGGGCTGGTGGGCTGTGGAAAAATGTAGTGTGTATGGATGTTTGCGGAAATAGGCTACCCTTTAGGCTTAGAACGAATTTAACCCTTTTTATTTAAGCTATTTAAAATATAATTATTGCACAAATGAGCTGGATTTTAAGATGAGCACTGTAATTTAGCATTTTCTCTTCAAATTTAAATTGATTACCTTTGAACTTTAATTAATTAATTTCAAAAAAATTTAATAATTGATTTTGTTTAAATAATTAGACATTAATTAAGTTTTGGTACGAAATTGGGTGTCAACAGCTGCCCCTCTTTACCCGGAAAAGGATGAAAGAATTTTTAGGATAAAGAAGTTGACGAAAAAACCGATTTTGTCCCAATAAAATCGAGACTTTTGATTCTAAGGACCAAAGGGCGAGGCTTACGGATATGGCCGAACTCCGGTCTCCGAGTTGCCTACATATCTCGGGCTGAAAGAGAATCAGGCCATATGTAGATCGATCATACTTAGAAACGAAGAGTCGCACTATTAACAGAAAAGGACGCACGATTAGGAAAGGATTCAAACTGACGCCCTAACCGAAAAATGGAAGATTAGGATACGACTTGCTTGTTCAAAAGCGATTCTTCAGATCCTTGTTGACGAGTCTAGCTCATATCAAAAATTGCCCCAGTTCACTGCTAAGAAAGAGTTGCACGTTATGCTCCAAATGCTGCTGCGGTATTGCTAAATCCTGTAATAAACTTGACAAACGGTAAGCGAGCAACTGCTAATAAATTATAATAATTGGAATGAGAAATGAAAGAGTGATAACATAAATTGTAAATGCGGGTTGTGATATCATCAATAAGTTCTTCTTTCGATCAACTGAGGAGGTGCTTCGCCCGGGGAACCTCTAGGCTGATCATTATTTTGAAATAGTAAAGTAAGACAATAAGTAAAGTAAGAACGAATTTATAAAATTCAAGGCTTTCATAAGATAAGTTGACTAACAAGACATGATGTCCCCAAGTCGAATTGTCTATCTTTATCATCTATTTCAAATATAACATGCCAATATTGCAAGACAACCAACATCGCGAGACACTCCGAAAGTGGTGCCTCAAGTTGACTTGTTCATCACTATCAATCTACTTTTAAATATAAAATACCAATATTGCAAGACAACCGACATCGCGAAACACTCCGAAAGTGGTGCTCCAGCTGACTTGTCTTAGACTATCAATCTACTTTAAATGTAACATGCCAATATTGCAAGACAACCGACATCGCGAAACACGCCGAAAGCGGTGCTTCAGCTGACTTGTCTGAGACTATCAATCTACTTGAAAGAAACTTGCATATCCTATTTGTGGGTGGAAAAACCCGAGATATCCTATTTGTGTGTGGAAGGACCCAAAATATCCTATTTGTGGGTGGAAGGACCCGGGATATCCTATTTGTGGGTGGATAAATCCTGGATATCCTATTAATGGGTGGAAGGACCCGAGATATCCTATTTGTGGGTGGAAGGACCCGAGATATCCTATTTGTGGGTGGAAGGACCCGAATATCCTATTTGTGGGTGGAAGGATCCGAGATATCCTATTTGTGGGTGGAAGGACCCGAATATCCTATTTGTAGGTTGTAAGGATCCAAGATATCCTATTTGTGGGTGGAAAGATCCGAGATATCCCATTTGTAGGTGGAAGGACCCGAAATATCCTATTTGTGGTGGATAAACCCTGATATCCTATTTGTGGGTGGATAAACCCTGATATCCTGTTAGTGGGTGGAAGGACCCAACGATATCCTATTTGTGGGTGGATAAACCCTGTATCTTGAAAATCTGAAATCGTCCGGCTTGTGCTGGTGATGCGATAATCGAGCAAAAGCTAAAATTACAAAGAGAGAAATAGAGTTGATCTGCATATGCGATAAGGCAAATATTCTTCGAAGAACTAATAGCTGCGAGTTCTTCTCGTTTTGCTGCTTGAGATTTCTGCATTCAAAGAAAAATTGTAAGTATTATAAAATTTCTGGGAAGTTGCGCCACTTTGCATTGCTCTTTCCACCTTGATGTTGAACTTCGCGGTAAATACAAAATTTGCCCCTATTTAATCAAAGAACAATCATTAGTTTTTGATTAAATAATGGTTGGCTTGTTTGAATACCTAATTTGGCTTCAAATCTGCGTTTTGCTTGCATGGCAATCAAATGTGTTGTTGCTGCGAAAATATGACATTCTTGAACCTCTCCCTTTTGCACAAGAGAAACTATCTGAAACTGCTTTGGCTTGGGTTATTTGGGAAAAATGAAATTTCATTGATTTTGGGACTAAACCCAATAAGGGTAGCAAAACATATCATAGTTCATTACAACTAGGATGAATAAAATTGCGACAGAGTAGTTAAAACATAAGATAGTTGGGCAATGAAATGCAATTTCAAGCTGCAAAAATGCAGTCTTTTCAAACTTCTTAACTTGCAAACCGCTTCTTTTTTGAATATCTAGAGGTTGACGCCTCGCCTTTAAGAAAAATTGTGTCTGCGGGAGGAATGATGCAATTACCATTGAACGGATCTTCTTGCACTATTATTTTGCCATTATCAATCAAGCTTTGAATTTTGTATCTCAAGCCACTGCATTCTTCAGTATCATGACCTTGGATATTTGAATGATAAGCACAATGCTTTAACGGATCAAAATGTGGAGGCAGATGCTTAGGAATTGTCCCCTTCCTTGGTTGCAAAAGTCCTTCAGCTTGCAATTTTTCAAATATGCTTGTCACAGACTCTGCTAGAGGAGTGAATGTATTCGACTTCCTCTTCTTTGGCACCGGACAATCGGAATATGATTGTTGAAACTGACTTTGACAGCCTTACAAATTTGAGGGTTTCTCTGATTGAGTGGTGTACCCAAATAAACCAGAAGGAATGTTTTCCTGTTGCTATACGTTCTTCTATCATTTTTCTCAGTTGGATCAATTCAGAGAAAGTGCTTGCATTATTGACAACCACTTTGGCATAGTATATGCCTTCTTGCATGTCAATGAAAGCTGCTATTAACTTCTTCTCAGACAAGGGAGGATGCATCTTAGAAGCCTCTAACCTCCACCTCATAGCATATTCTGCAAAAGACTCATGAGACATCCTCTTAATGTTGCGCATATCAAACACATCGGGATCTCCTACTATGTTGAACTTGTATTGTTCCACAAAGTCATGAGCCATGTCCTCCCATGTGTGCCATTTGGCAAAATCTTGTTTGGTATACCATGCAAGTGTCATTCCTGATAAACTTTGAATGAAAAATCTCATCTTCAAAGCTTCATTCTTGCCAATTCCAATCAATCTGCTGTAATAATCTTTCAAATGAGCATAGGGGTTCCCCTTTCCATCGAAAGTATTGAATTTTCATATCTTATACCCATGTGGAAGCTCAATGTCCGGGTGAATGCATAAGTCTTCATAACATAAACTCTGAATGTTCCTAGAGCGCAACTCATCTCTAATGACCCTGTGCAAATTGCGGATTTGTCTCTCCATGCTATGTAAATCAGTTGTCTCAACTTCTTTTCTAGGCAGTTCTTGTGGGCGCACTATCACTTGATTTGATTGACTCCCCACAGCAGGCATAGTGACAAAAGGTGGTTGGTATAAAGTTGCAGTGGGCCAAGCATTCGGATTGGTAAGATATTCTTGCGGGATTTGTGGATATACGATATGTATAGGCATTCGGTAATGAGGCATTATTAAGCAAGGTGGATTAGAGGTAAAACTTGTATTTGGCAAAGGTTTGCTAGTGTTGACAAAGTTGACAATCCTAGTCCTTTGGACCACATGTTCTTCAACATCATCATTCTGTGCTTGCAAGATGGCCATACCAGAACTGGTTGCCTGAAGCTGCTTTGCCATGTTGTTTTGTCCTTGATGCAGATTTTCAGCCATTTCAGTGTTCAATGCTAGCCAACTTTTAACAAATGAATTCTACACATTGAACAAAAGCAAGTTAATACGTAAAATGGCAATGCATGCAAAGATTTTAAGTATAAAATAGGCCATTGGGCCGAGTGGATGGGACCAAAATCCCGACTCAACAAAGGAGTAAAATATTTAAGGGTGCAAAACTTAATGATCAACAAAATTTGATCTTTCAAGACAAGAATTGAGAAAAAATAATTTTGAAAATTTTACTAAAATCAGTATGCGTGCTAGACCATTTTGGCACAAATTGCTAAAATGGCCGGCTTATTTTGAACATCAATGCTTTGCTCGACTATCAATTCCTTCTTTCAAAATAACAATCTGCATCAATTCATAGAAAAGCTGCTTCTGATAATTATAAAATCAACTCAATGTCTTTACTTTGCCTTCAACTTGCTTTGCAAAACTGCCCCAGTTATGAATTCTGATTCTTCAAATTATTTTGCAAAAGTTGCCCCAGTTACGACTTTCAATACTTTAAACTGCTTAACAAAAGCTGTCATAGTTGTAATCTCTCACGACTTCTACTTGCTTTGCAAACTTTGCCCCAGTTTCTATCTTTGGGAGATTTAAAATTTAAATACTAAAGGGTCGAGCCCGATGGAGGAGCCTACATATCCTCCTTTGGAATCAGACTGTGCGTAGTTCTACTTTTCCAAGCTTGCTATGGTTGCTTGAACCCTGTTAACTTTGTCTTGGTTGGATTCAACACTTTCAGTCAAGTCAATCATACCAGTTTGACGAGCCATAGGTCCTCTTTTGATGTTCAAAACAATTAGCCCTTTAGCAACGCATACCGAATTTAATAAAATTTATTAAAGCTGAAACTGACGGATCAACTTATTCCAAAATGGAAAAATCGAGACCGTACAGGAAAAGACCCAAAGGTTTGAGCAAGACACTCATTTTGTTGAAGCAAACTAGATGCGAAAATGCTTGTTTAATTCTGAAGTTATTTTTCAAAAAGGGAAATACACTTGCGAATACTTTTAAAGTATGACGCTAAATAATATTTTGCAAAATGACAAGACTGGGGTTAAGATAAACAAAATAACATTTGAAAGGCATGCATGAATTCGGATGATAGATAAATGTCTTCATAAAGCGGTTAACTTTATAAAAGATAGGTTGAAGTAACATAACGTTATTCTTACCGTATTGCTGAACAAATTCAATCATTGCGCAACCAGTGCCAACAAATTTCAAGCAAGCATCACATATTTAGCAAGTAATCGCATATTAAACAGATAATTTGACATGTGGTAACCATAAGTAATTAAGCGTAAATAAAATGCAAACGCGTCCTACCCCGTAAGGTGACTCTTTTGTGCCAGAGGTAGGCCTAATCGTCAAGTTGCACGCACATATGGTTATTATAACGAGACAAGCCATTTGTCAATACAACATATGAGATAAAAATAAACCGACATAATTGTCATCTTCTCATATTTGACATGGCAAATGGTTTGGAATTCGTTATAATATCCACACGATCACATAATATGCAGTGTCGTTGGGATTCAATAACCCGTCAACAAAAAGGGCAGTTTCTTAATTCCTGGAAACGGTACCAAGGACGGGGTCCAAACTAAGGGGTGTATATGCATGCATGTCCTGAAATCACCTTCTAAAAGTGGACTAATGGTTGAGGCTGACTCGACCTATGCGGGATAAACCTGGCCTCATAAACCAGTAAAACCGGTCATGACAAACTAGGCAAACCATACCCCCAACTAAATTTGGTGACACGAAAGAAATTCAAAGAGTTAGGAAGGACAATGCCCTTCCTATATTATTGCCCATCAAGCGGGCCCCCCGTGATGAAATCGAGGAGATGAAAGAGAATTTACAGGCTCCATGAGGGAGGAATATGAACGGAATGCGGACCATGCAGAAATAAAAATATGCTTCAATACATTCATTCACAACAATAAATTCTACACATGCAAACAAACAAAGAGTTAAGCTACGCGTACATACAATCAACACATATATAAATAAAGCAAATTCGTGAAAATCTTTTGGTTAGAACCATTTGCTTTATCCCAAGCGGAGTCGCCACGCTGTTGAACCCTCCCAAAAAATGCACACACAGGCACACACAGGTACGCATCGAGATTTAGGATAAATTTTAAATAAAAAGATAAATAGATAATAAATAATATAATATAAATAAGATAAGGTTTGATTATGCAAATACTTAGATAATTAAACAACAAAACTTACGATTAATTAAATGAATAATGAGATAATGGTTGATTGCTTAATTAATTAAATAAATAAAGGCTAAATAAAATTAAGTAAATAAAATAAATGATTAGATAAATAATGATAATTGATTAATTAATTGGTTGGATAGATAATAATGAATAGATAAATGACTTAATTTAATAGATAAATATTTATATGAATTCAATTAAATGAGGAATAAAATGAATAATAATTGATTAACTAAATAATAAATGAATAAATAAATAATTAACTAAAATTAAATAATTAAATAAATGAATAAATTAATTACTTTATTTATTTATAAATAAATACCACTTAAATAATTTAATCAATGAGTAAATAAATAACAGATGGATAAATAATTAACTTAAATATAAATAATGAATAAATGAATACAATTTTAATTTTTATTCTTTTGCACTCAATAGTTAATCAAAGATTACTACTATCTTAAACTAATTGCCGAGTTCCAAAGAAACGGGATAAGCAATTGTATAATCAATCCTAAACATGCAATAAGATAACAATTTGATAAAGCGGCTATCCTACCAAGCTTCTAATCATGCAAAGTCCTAATCCGATGTACGGGATCCTAAAACATGCTTTCTAAAGGGGACGGAAGAGAAGAAGTTTAGAAGGTAGAAACCGGATAGCAAGCTCAATATAAGCCCTGTATTTCACAAGGTTTTCATTTTTTCTTTTTCTTTTATTTTTTCGAGGATATCAAGTCCCGAAAATGCGGAGCGGATCAAACAACTCCCAATTCAAATAACCAATCCCGGTTTGTGAGTTTCGCTCAACTCGATCCCAAGAGTTTACATGGCAAAATAGTAATAGAGAAAAAAATTAGCAAAGATCCAAGAATTAGATGTAACTTCTTAATTTGAGTAAAGAAATGAAGCTGGGCAAACAACCAAACACTCCAAATGACTTTAATAACCATACTGATTAGGAAAATCAAAGAAACCACTTGAATTGATCCTATAGCCATGAAAATTAACAGAAGTTGATCTTGTGGACACCAAGTGAACATTTGACATACCGATCATTTGTATCGCATTTAATATACAGGCAAATAATTAAACATCTAAACCAAACTTTGCTTATGCATCCCAGATATATCCAGTTCAAACAACCAAAGCAGCAAGCGAGAAGTTTACATTGCGGTAGAAGAGCTCATTCACGTTTTATCAGGACACTAACTTCATGGTCCAAAAGAAACTACCAAAGCACTTAAGCTTAACCATTTTCAATTCAAAGATGGACAGATATTTTACTCATTTAAACAGAGACCAACTTCCAAGCAAATACTTCTAATTTCTATGAGAAAAATGACTTTATTAACTTATTGGATTTTCAAAAAAACAAAAAAGAAGAAGAAAAGTTTTGAAGAATTTCCTTTAAACAAGAACCACTTTTGAAATCCATAAAACATGATTTCATGCCAAATAAACCAAATTAAACATATTGATTTGGAAAGACAATAATATGAGTTGATATCTAATGATACTAAGCAAATAAAGACTGAAACTTGACTCTTGAGACCAAAACAGTAGGCGCAGATTTATGCAATCAGTTTACGAATATCTTCTCTAACCAGATTCAATAAAAACAGTTAAAGATTCAGAATGAACAGAGATTGAGGACAAGCTGAAATGGGTAAAGCTAGTTTAACCTTGAAACACCCCATCAAATCAAAGTCTAGAAAAATATCAACTTACACCTTAAGAAATAAACTCACCCTACGTACTCCCTCTTAATTAATATCAACACACTATCAGACATCATAACTACCTAAAATTACTCCAAACACCCGAAACAAACAGCAGAACTCTTAGGACTAAACCTAACTCCTCTATGCCCTACTCCTTTACTGCCTCCATACTCTACTAACAAACTGCACACACACTACTTTCACAGACCACTCCTAATCAACTCCCTCAGCAACCTGCTTACTTCCTCAGAAGCCGTAGCAACCTCCCCTTCAACCACCTGCAGACCACCAGACCTTCCTCATTAAACTGCAGCATACATATACTCCCTGGCTAAACTGCAGTACTTCAACTAACCAAACAACAACCTGAACAATCAAGAAACAGCCTAACATCCTCTTAACAGCAAGAACTAAGAAATATCACTCACTCCCCAATACCCTACACTAACCAAGAACCAGACTTCCATGAACCCTTGCTTCTCATTCTCCAGGACCTAGCAACTACACAACCAGGAAATGAACAAACCTTTGACATCCCTGCACCCTTCTCACTCTTACAGACACCTGAGATTCCTCTTTACAGGCCACCGCAAACATCTGCACACACAGAGCAAACATAACAGCCATCTAACAAAAACAGACCACCTGCACAACCTAGAACTCCACTTAAGACCTACAATCCTTCTCAAACATACACATCAACCTCCATAGACTCCCTGGACTCACCAAAGAACCTGAACTAGATCATACTGCCTGCAGCCTCCCTGAACACTTACAAACCACCCGATAAACTAAAACAACCACCTGCAAACACTTGCAGCCTACTAGAACAACTACAACTTCCACACAGCACTCCTGCACACAATACAAACAACTGCACATATCATCCATACTCCAGGACCCCTGATACCTAACTTGAACCACCTGCTAACACAACAACCCCCTATACTAAACTACATAACAACAACCAACTAAACTAACAGGCGCCACCATACCTCAGACAAAAGAAAACAAAGCTCACCTATCCTTTCAACTCCTGCACACATACAGAAACAAGACAAGCTCACCCTGCACGCACTTCACTAAACTGGAAGATTTCATACCCTTATTTGCTAAACTCCATAACCAACAGACCCCTCTTTTAATTCCCTGAACTGCAGAACACCATAACAAACCCTCGATAACACCTGCTGCACTCCTTCATTGCCCCCAACCCCTGAACTTCCTCAAACAGACAGATACCCAGAGATAAATAAGGGCAAAGACAGCGTACTAGAAAAAGATTTGATCTTTTAGCTTAAACTGGTTTTTGCATCTATTAACAAGATTAAATCACAATATACACACTTAACTTTCACCACCTTCCTAACCAACATATGCAGGCAAAGATTCAAACTTTACTTTAAATGAAGCTTCAAATATACTCTACATAGTATTCTATACTTAAATCAAGTTTCAGTTTTTAAATAGCACCACCAGTGACTTAACATCAAGCAAACAAAACATGGGTATAGACCAAAGCTCACAGGTTATTCTAACTAAAGCAAGAAGTTTAGCTAACGACTCACAGGTAAAAATATATCATTGAAAAGTTAAGGCGGGGTTATTACCTTTTGCATAGCAGGAACTGAAGCGAGGATATGAAGAAAACACGACTCAAACAAGTGACGAGCAAGGTTGACGACTTGAAAAGCGAAGCGACGACACGATGCCTTTCCAGAATCAGAGACTATGAACTAAAAAAGACTTGAAACTAAGAAAATATGTCTGTATTTTTATGTTCTACCTCTCTTTTTCTATATGCGGCTCCTTTTCTAGAATTTTTAAAAAAAAAACTCTCCTAAAATGAAAGAAATAAGGAATATATATACCTCATACCTTAGGGTTTCGGATTTTTGAATTTCCCATAATCTCCAAAAAGAGGCTATTTCCTTTACAAAAATAAGGGTAGAACTTGTCCAAAATTCATAGAATTTGTACAAGTTTTATCCTTACATGTAAGGATTTTCCTCATCCACGGCTTAGATTGGCTCTCGGATTCAAAATGAATGGTTATGATTCGATTTCGCGTGCAAAAGTTGTGTTTTGGACACACAAGATTTATCCTACTCAGCACAGTATAGAGAAGACGACAAAGGAATAAGAATCTGTATTTTTGTGAGAGAGAATCCAATGGCAATCGCGGGTCAATAGTTCTAAACGGGTAAGGGAAATTGGGGATGGGGAGTCGGGTAAAACTGAATGGAAAAGGGAAATAATGTATAAGTGGGTCGGGTTTTGGGTATTGGGCTGGTGCGCTGTGGAAAAATGTAGTGTGTATGGATGTTTGCGGAAATAGGCTACCCTTTAGGCTTAGAACGAATTTAACCCTTTTTATTTAAGCTATTTAAAACATAATTATTACACAAATGAGCTGGATTTTAAGATGAGCACTGTAATTTAGCATTTTCTCTTCAAATTTAAATTGATTACCTTTGAACTTCAATTAATTAATTTCAAAAAATTTTAATAATTGATTTTGTTTAAATAATTAGACATTAATTAAATTTTGGGACGAAATTGGGTGTCAACAATATATATATATATATATATATATATATATATATATATATATATATATATATATATATATATATATATATATATATATATATATATATATATATATATATATATATAGAGTAGTTGTTATATTAGTTAGCATAGTAGTTAGGAAAATAATTAGGGGAAAACATTTGTCCATTGTCTTAATTTGAAATATGAACTTTTTATTTGAAAATAACCACATATATAAATTAGTGTTTTCGAATTTAAATTGAAAGTTGAAAGATAAAGAATAAAACAAGGATAAGACATCTCTTTAAAGTATTTCAAATCGATTTAACTCTTTCCAATCGATAGATCAAATCTAATTAGATAATACTTAAGGCGAATTCAACATTTGAATTGGCAAAGTTATGCCGACTTAAATTAGTTAGTGTTTGATGGTTAGTAGTTAGGGAGAATGAACTTTATCCCACATTGATAAAATAGAGAAAGGAAGAAGTGTTTAAAAGCACTTCTTGTCTTACTTGGTTTGAATATTTTAGGAAAAATTTTTAAGGAAGCCAAAAGGTTGACTATACTATTAAATAGTCAAAGATGACACTTGTGCACTTGTCAATTGGGCCTTAGGTTAATTAAGTCAGTCCGAAATTAATTAATTTCAGTCATCTTTTAGCAATAATATTTTATTATTAGAAAATATTTTTATTTATTATTTTTTAAATTCAAAAGAGATGACTGTTGGTGTTAATTAAGTGTCCTTTTTTGTGAAAAGGTTTGTCTGTTAATTGGAACAAACGTGAATTGGTATTATAAATACCTACCCTCTCCAAAACATAAGACACACAGAATATTATTCTTCCTTCTTCTTCTCTCACTGCTTATCACAAATCATAACTTTCTGTTCAAGTGGGAAATTCAAGTTAATTATTGAAACTTGAATTTTATAGGCTTTGCAAATCCTGGAGGAATTCTGCCATCATCTCTGGAGTTTACTTCAAGAGATTCAGCTTTCTGGAAAGAAGCTATAAATGATGAAATGGATTCTCTTATTTCAAATGGAACATGGGTATTGGCAGATTTACCACCTCATACTAAAGCTATTGGGTGTAAATGGGTGTTCAGGAGAAAATACAATACTGATGGCAATCTACAAACCTTTAAGGCTAGACTAGTAGCTAAAGGCTTCAGACAAAAGTCAGGAGTAGATTATTTTGACACATATGCTCCTATGGCTAGGATTACCTCAATAAGAGTACTGTTTGCTTTGGCATTGATATATGATCTAAACGTCCATCAAATGGATGTTAAGACAGCTTTTTTAAATGGTGATCTTGATGAAGCAGTATACATGGAGCAACCTGAAGGGTTTGTGCTTCCTGAAAATGAGAAGAAAATTTGTAAATTGGTCAAGTCACTGTATGGACTGAAACAGGCTCCAAAATAGTGGCATGAAAAATTTGATAGTGTGAATGGCTTCAAACATAATGAAGCAGATAAATGCATTTATTCCAAGTTCACAAAAGATTATGGAGTGATAGTATGTCTTATGTTTATGACATGCTGATTATTGGAACAATTATGCAAGGGATAAAAGAAACTAAGAAGTACTTAACTTCTTAATTCAAAATGAAAGATTTGGGAGAAGTTGATACTATCTTGGGTATTAAAGTTAAAAAACATAGTGGGAGTTTCTCCCTATGTCAGTCTCACTACGTTGACAAAGTTCTTACCAAGTTTAATCATTTGGGTATTAAAGAATTTAATACGCCATTTGATATTTCAAAGAAATTGGTTAAGAACTGTGGAAGATCTGTTAGTCAACTAGAATACGCTAGTGCAATTGGGAGCTTGATGTATGCTATGCATTGCACTAGGCCAGATGTTGCTTTTGCTGTTTGTAAGTTGTCAAGATACACTCATAATCCTGGATGTGAACATTGGAATGGTATAGCGAGAGTACTTGGTTATCTTAAAAGGACAAAGTCCTTTGCATTATATTATAATAGGTTTCCTTCAGTATTAGAAGGATATTGTGATGCTAGTTGGATATCTAGTATCGGCGATACCAAGTCTACGTCTGGATGGATTTTCACCTTAGGTGGAGGAGCGGTTTCATGGGCTTCTAAGAAGCAGACGTGTTTAACTCATTCCACCATGGAATATGAGTTTATTGCTTTGGGAACCATAGGCTTAGAGGTAGAATGGCTGAGAAACTTATTGTTAGATATTGAGTTGTGGCCACAACCGATGCTAGCCATTATCTTGCACTGCGATAGTGAAAATATCATGTCTAAAGCATTTAGCAAGATATATAATGGAAAATCTAGGCCTATTGCTTTAAGAAATAAGTACATAAGACAACTAATTCGAGATGGAATTATCACAGTTGTTTAAGTAAAGTCTAAGGACAACCTGGCAGACCCATTTACTAAAGAACTCCCGAGGGATATGATAACAAGCACTACAAGTGCTAGGGGTCTTAGGTAATTTGTCACTCTTAACGAAAACCTTACCTTTATTATTACACAACAATACTAAAGGTTCAAAAGGTAACAACAAGTTAAGGTTATGACTGTCAGCAGGTACTGAAGCGTATAGTACTTAGAAATAGGAGGGTGAGTATTAAATACTCTTAATGAAGAAACAGAGTTCGGGTTAAGAACTAAGTAAGTCCTTTTAAAGGATTTGATTTAAAAACTTCACCTATATAAATACAAGAAATGGTGCCGCTTCTATCAAAGTTTGGGATACGAGACTTTGTAAGTGTTTATGAATCAGGAAGTAGCGCAAGCCCAAATTCGAGTGCTAACACACACGGTGAACAAGTTATGGAGTTGGTATAGTTTATGTGTATAAAGTTTTTCAGTCTTGTCAGTAAGAAATTGTGGTTCAATAGATAACACTCTAACCATCAATTTCGACAAGGTCTTGAGAGTTTATACAAGTAGTAGGTTCAACTCGAAAGAGGCTTGCTATATGCATAACTCTTTATAAACAACATCAATCACTAACTAAGTGGGGGATTGTTCGATTAGTTAGTGTTTGATGGTTAGTAGTTTGGGAGAAGAAACTTTTTCCCACATTGATAAAATAGAGAAAAGAAGAAGTGTTTAAAAGCACTTTTTGTCTTGGTTTGAATATTTTAGGAAAATTTTGGAGGGAAACCAAAAGGTTGACTATATTATTAAATAGTCAAAGATGGCACTTGGGCACTTGGCAATTGGGCCTTAGGTTAATTAAGTTAGCCCAAAATTGATTAATTTCAGTCATCTTTTAGTAATAATATTTTATTATTAAAAAATATTTTTATTTATTATTTTTTAAATCCAAAAGAGATGACTGTTGGTTTTACTTAAGTGTCCTTTTTTGTGAAAAGGTTTGTCTGTTAATTGGAACAACGTGAATTGGTATTATAAATACCTACCCTCTCCAAAACGTAAGACACACAGAATATTATTCTTCATTCTTCTTCTCTCACTGCTTATCACAAATCATAACTTTCTGTACAAGTGGAAAATTCAAGTTAATTGTTGAAACTTGAATTTCATTGGCTTTGTAAATCCTGGAGAAATTCTGCCATCATCCCTACAGCAACATAAATGGGAGGCTTAAATTCCTTAAGGATAGAGTTTACTCTACCAAAGCCTGTCAAATCTCTTTTGTTATTTCTGGATTTATTTGCTAACACCGATTTCTTCGAATTTGAAATGTGTAACTAAATTTTGTTATCAAATTGTTTACTATAAGACTAAGTTAATGGATTAATTTAGAATGCATGTCAATCCAATAATTTAGTAGACAATTTGATAAAAAAAATTGAGCTATATTTTGAAATTTTAATTGTAATTAAAATATAATATTTTGTGTATATACACAAGAACATTTGATATTCTCAGGACACAAAAGACAAGTTTTATGAAAATGTATTAAAACGTTGTTGATGTTTGGCATTTTATGCCAATGTTTCCTTAATATTTCCGCATGTTTGAGCTTGTTATTCGCTCGTTTTATAGTTTATGAATGTGGTTTTGCACTAATTTGATGTCGTGCGTGTGTAGGTTGTTACGCAATGCATTTGGAGCTTTTAGGAGCGTGATTGAGCAAGGGATGAGTGGAAATTGATTGAGGATTGGATTGAGCACACGAGGCGAGATTTCGGACCAAGGAGCAAGCAGTTTTGCCTGGAGCGTTGGGGAACGTGGCGGGCCAGTTATAGCGCCCAGTGCCCCAGTGCGGTTTCCCATGCAGCGCGCCCCTAAGGCGTGCAAGTTTCGATGGCTTCTGATTGTTGTAGCGCGATCGTGGGCGCGAGGCGCCCGTTATAGCGCCCCTGGAGCAGATTTTTACTTCCTATTTCGTCTAGGCTTGGGTCTAACTTATTACCAGACCTTTGTAAACCTTATAAATACTACTTTACTTAGTTTTTTAGAGGAGTTCTTACTTTGGAGCAATTTGAGAGCACCATACTTCATTGAACAAGGGTTTATTCCTAATTTTTCATCTATTACATCATTTACTTCATTATTACATCAAATCTTTGCATTGTGATTATGAATATGCGTGGCTAAACATTACGTTCTAGGGTTAGAGTATTACATGAAAGTTGATTGTTTGAAGATTGATTCCCATTAATTGAATCCTAGAACGGGTTGCTTATTCTTTCTTGATTTCACTTGCTTAATTATTAGAGCTCGATAATTATGCATTATCTATGGTTTTTAGATTGAACTCGAAAGAGGGAATTTAATTACGTAATAAGAAAGAATAGAACTAGTTTGTGAACCCGGGCATCGCGGGACCAATTTGTGAGTAGGATAGACATGTGATTTAACCCATAGACATACAGGGATTGAAGTAGCCTGCATAGACTGGGAAGAACTGAAAGGTTTTCACAGTTACATTTACTCTGTCAGTTAGTAACTCGGGATTTAAGAAGTGGAATTAATTGGAAAACTCAACTGGATTGTTCGTAACTCTGACCCTGGACCATCCTCTTAATATTGTTAACAACCAAAGTTTGCACCATTGCTTGACCACGCTTCTAGCATTTTAATTACTGCTCTTTAGTTACTAAAACTCTCATCATTAAAGAAAAAGATCCCTGAATAGTTTGTTTAGAAATTGTTTGTTAAGTATTAGTCTGCATAGTCCTCGTGGGAATGATACTCGATTTATCACTTTATTACTTGACGACCGCGTATACTTGCGTGTGCGTTGGGAGCAACAAGTTTTTGGCGTCGTTGCCGGGGACTATTACTGACTAATTTCTTTTTGAACGATTACTTAATTTCTATTCAGGTTTAATTTTTTTTGTTGAGTTTCTTGTGCTATTTCAGGCTACAGGTTTTGCATGCAAAGGAATAGAAAGGACGAACCACTCGCACCTTTTGATCCCGAGCCTGAAAGAACCTTGAGAAGGGTAAGAAGAGAGGCGAGAGATCGAAAAGCACTAGCAATCGTACTTTCTTCTTTACCTATTGAAATGGCAGAAGAACGAGCAGTAGCAGTGCGAGATGTTGCTCTTCCTAGCCTGGGAGGAGTAGCGTCAAGTATTGTGAAGCCCGCTATTACCGGGCACTTTGAGATCAAGCCCGGCATGATTCAGTTGTTACATGTGACGGGGAAATATGCTGGATTACTTCATGAGGATCCGCAGCAACACATTCAGAACTTTTTGGAGATCAGTGATACTTATACACCAGTGGGTGTTCCTACTGATTATGTTCGTTTGACTTTGTTCCCATTTTCACTGATTGGGACAGCAAGAAAGTGGTTAAAGGCTGAAAAGCCTGGGTCTATCACTACTTGGGAGGATTTGGCTAAGAAATTCTTGGCTAAATTTTATCCGTCTGCCAAAACAGCCCGGCTGAGGAGTGAAATTATGTCCTTCAGGCAGATAGAAGGAGAATCGTTGTATTCAGCCTGGGAGAGATTCAAAGCTCTACTGAGAGATTGTCCACACAACCAATCTAATGAGGTTATTGCACACATTTTTGTTGAGGGGTTGAACCAACACACTAAGATCGTGGTAGATGCTGCTGCTGGAGGCCAAGTATTGGCTTTAAATTTTGATCAGATTTATGATTTACTTGACAAGTTTTCGCAGAGCAATCCTGATTGGCAGGGTGTTGGCAGAGCTACTATGCAGAAATCTGCCGGGGTACTTCAATTGGATGCAGTTACAGAGCTAAGGGCGAAAATGGATGCTATTTCTAATCAGATCAGCAAGCTGACTCTGCAGGCTAAACCACCAGCAGCTCCAGTGCAACAACTTCAAGTCTTTTGTGAGGTTTGTGGAGAGGATCATACTACTGAAGTTTGTCCATCTAACCCAGAGTCAGTGTATTATGTAGGTAATCAGAACATGTCACAGGGTAAGAATCGCAATCAATATGGTAATAGCTATAACACTGGTTGGCATAATCACCCAAATTTTTCTTGGAGGGATAGTCGTGAGCAGCCTCAAGGCAATGAGAGATCCCAAAATGCACCACAACAGGGGTCACAGTCACAGACTCAGCCACAGCAGTCTAATGCAGTGGAGGATATGCTTAGGAAAATTCTTGCAGGGCAGCAAAAGCTCATTGATGATCAAGCATCTCAGGCACAAACAATTAAAGATTTGAGCAATGCGCAGAAAGATCTTGAGAGATCATTGGGGCATCTAGCTGGAGCACAAAATAATAGACCTCGGGGTGCTTTACCGAGTGATACAGAGAAGAATCCGAAAGAATTTGTGCAAGCGGTTACTTTGACGAATGGAAGAGCTCTGGAAGAAGTTCCCCCAAAGCCAAAGAAGCCTGTTGGTGAGTTAGAGCCCAATGCTGATAGGGAAGTCGAGAAAGAAGCAGAGAAAGTGATAGCAAAGCAGCCCGAGTCTGCTATTGTAAGACCACCACCACCTTTCCCTCAGAGACTTCAGAAGCAGAAAGTTGATGCAGCATGTAAGAAATTCTTGGAGATATTGAGTCAGGTTCAGGTAAATATTCCTTTGGTGGAGCTTTTGCAGGATGTTCCCAAATATGCTAAATACATCAAGGATATTGTTGCTAACAAGAGAAGACTGACTGAGTTTGAGACAGTTTTACTCACGGAGGAGTGTAGTTCCAGAGTTAGAAGCAAGCTTCCCCAGAAATTGAAGGATCCTGGCAGTTTTACTATTCCCTTGAAAATTGGGGAACATGAGGTTGGTCGAGCTTTGTATGATTTAGGTGCTAGTGTGAATTTGATGCCTTCTTCAGATTTCAGGAAGCTAGGCCTGGGTGAACCACGACCCACTACTGTGACTCTGCAGCTGGCTGATAGATCTTTGACATGCCCCGAAGGGATTATTGAGGATGTGCTTGTACAAGTGGGTCAGTTTATATTACCTGTTGATTTTATTATTCTTGATTATGAAGCTGATCTTGAGGTTCCTCTCATATTGGGAAGAGGATTTCTGGCTACTGCTGATGCTGTTATTAGAGTCAGAGCTGGAAAGATGATCATGAAGGTAAATGGGGAAGAAGTTGTGTTTAATGTGTTCAGAGCTACCCAACTTCCTTCTCATTATGAAGAGTTGTCCATGGTAAAAGTGGTAGATGATGAGTTGACTGCTGATGAGAGGTCATTCTTGGCTTCTAATGTTGATTCTTTAGAAAGGGCACTCTTATGTGATGATGATGATATCCTGAAGGATGATGACATTGAAGAATATTTGGAGGTTCTTAATATGCAGAGTAGATTCATCCCAGGGTGGAAGAAATTTGAGGAGCTTGATAGACCGTTGACCTTAACTCCTACTAAACCGTCTATTGAGAGAGCTCCTACTCTTGAGCTCAAACTTTTACCCGCGCATTTACGTTATGCTTATTTGGGTGAAGGTAATACCTTGCCCGTGATCCTTTCTTCTTTGTTGTCTGATGTGCCAGTTGAAAAGGTGTTGAGGGTATTGCGAGAGCGCAAGAGAGCTATTGGCTGGACTATTGCTGATATTAGAGGGACTAGTCCTTCTTTCTGCATGCATAAAATTCTCTTGGAAGAAGACCACAAACCGTCCATACAGCAGCAGAGGAGACTAAATCCAATTATGAAGGAGGTGGTGAAGAAAGAAGTTATCAAGTGGCTGGATGCTGGTATTATTTTTCCTATCTCTGACAGCAAGTGGGTGAGTTCAGTGCAATGTGTTCCAAAGAAAGGGGCATGACAGTGGTGAAGAATGAGCATAATGAGTTGATTCCTACAAGAACAGTTACAGGGTGGAGAATTTGCATTGGTTATAGGAAGCTGAACGAGGCCACCAGGAAAGATCACTTCCCACTCCCTTTTATTGATCAGATGTTGGATAGACTTGCAGGGCACGAGTATTACTATTTCTTGGATGGGTATTCGGGCTACAATCAAATTGTGATAGCTCCTGAAGACCAAGAGAAGACTACTTTTACTTGTCCATATGGCACCTATGCATTTAGGAGGATGCCATTTGGGTTATGTAATGCCCCGGGGACCTTTCAGCGGTGCATGATGGCTATTTTCACCAACATGGTGGAAAAAATTGTGGAGGTATTCATGGATGATTTCTCAATGGTTGTTGACTCTTTTGATGAATGTTTGAAAAATCTTGATGCTGTGATGAGCCATGGTGAAGAAACAAATTTGGTGCTGAATTGGGAAAAATATCACTTTATGGTTCAAGAAGGCATAGTACTTGGGCACAAGGTGTCAAAGCAAGGGATTGAGGTTGACAAAGCGAAGATTGAGGCTATTGAGAAATTACCACCACCTATCTCTGTTAAGGGGGTGCGTAGTTTCTTGGGACATGCAGGGTTCTATAGACGTTTCATAAAGGACTTCTCCAAAATTTCCACTCCCTTGTGCAAATTGTTAGAGAAGGATGTAAAATTTGTGTTTAATGATGCTTGTCTCAAGGCATTTGAAGAGTTGAAGAAAAGGTTGGTGACCGCACCAATCATCATTGCTCCTGACTGGTCTTTGCCATTTGAATTGATGTGTGATGCGAGTGATAATGCTATTGGGGCTGTTCTAGGCCAAAGAATTGGAAGAATCTTTCACTCCATTTATTATGCAAGAAAAACGCTTGATGCAACCCAGTCTAATTATACCACCACTGAAAAGGAGTTGCTAGCCGCAGTTTATGCTTTTGATAAATTCAGATCTTATTTGGTTGGCACTCGTGTTGTTGTCTACACTGATCATGCCGCAATCCGGTATTTGTTTAAAAAGAAGGACTCCAAGCCTAGACTCATTCGATGGGTTCTCCTATTGCAAGAGTTTGATGTTGAAATTCGAGATCGCAAGGGGACTGAGAATCAAGTAGCTGATCATTTGTCAAGGTTGAAGAATAGAGATCATGTAGATGAGGGGCCTGCGATTAAAGAGGTATTCCCTGATGAGCAACTTTTTGCTCTAGATGCAGCTGAGGTGCCATGGTATGCTGACATGGTGAACTTACTTGTGAGTAATGTGTATCCCCCTAGGGCCGCTGCTGAGCAAAAGCGTAAACTCCTTCATGAGAGCAGATTTTATGTGTGGGATGAGCCCTATTTGTATAAGATAGGCGTTGATCAACTAGCTAGGAGATGCATTCCAAGGGAAGAAGTAGAGCCGATTCTACAGAGCTGCCATTCCTCTCCTTATGGTGGCCACCTTGGTGGAGATCGAACAGCTGCAAAGGTACTTCAATCTGGTTTCTTTTGGCCTACTTTATTTAAAGATGCTCATGCATTAATGAAGCAATGTGATCGTTGCCAAAGAACGGGCACTATTTCTAGGCATCACGAGATGCCTTTGAACAATATCTTGGAGATTGAACTGTTTGATTATTGGGGGATTGATTTTATGGGTCCATTCCCACCTTCTATGGGCTATAAATACATCCTCGTAGCAGTTGATTATGTGTCTAAATGGGTGGAGGCTATTGCACTTCCAACAAATGATGCGAGTGTGGTGGTGAAGTTCGTGAAGAAAAATATTTTCACTCGTTTTGAAACACCGCGGGCTATAATCAGTACGCACTTTTGTAACCGGTTGTTCAATAAATTGTTGGCCAAGTATGGGGTTCGTCACAAGGTGGCCACTGCTTATTATCCCCAAACTAGTGGCCAAGTGGAAGTATCTAATAGAGAGATCAAG
Organism: Petunia x hybrida; assembly: GCA_037355625.1. Taxonomy (NCBI): domain Eukaryota; kingdom Viridiplantae; phylum Streptophyta; class Magnoliopsida; order Solanales; family Solanaceae; genus Petunia; species Petunia x hybrida. The sequence continues at coordinate 4,178,989 of JBBBVM010000018.1, read as the reverse complement.
CAAATCCTTGAGAAGACTGTGAATGCCTCGAGGAAGGATTGGGCTATGAAATTAGATGATGCTCTCTGGGCCTATCGAACTGCATTTAAAACACCTATTGGAACCTCTCCATATAGGCTTGTTTATGGTAAGGCCTGTCACTTGCCTGTTGAACTAGAGCATAAGGCGTATTGGGCAATTCAAAAGCTCAACCTTGATATGGCATTAGCAGGTGAAAAGAGGATGCTCCAATTGCATGAGCTTGAAGAGTTCCGGTTCCATGCGTATGAAAATGCGAAATTGTATAAGGAACGGACAAAGAAGTGGCATGACAAGCATATTGAGCATCGTCAGTTTGAGCCCGGGCAGCTGGTGTTGTTGTTCAATTCGAGGTTGAAATTATTTCCGGGCAAGTTGAAGTCTAGATGGTCGGGGCCTTTTGAAGTTGTTCGTGTTACCGCACATGGAGCGGTTGAATTGAAAGCCCCGGATTCTGAGAACATAGGTAAATGGTCAACGGGTGAAGCATTATTGGGGAGGTTCGGTGAATCACCGTACTTCCATTACTTTGAGGGACCCTTGATTAATACCCGTCGTGCCACGACATTAAATAAGGCGCTTCTCGGGAGGCAACCCGAGTTTGTACTTGTAATAATTTAGTATTTTTTGTTTTATAGTGTCACGTAGTTTTTTGTTTTTGTGTGTCGTTTTTGTAGGTATCGGGAGAGCTAAAAAAAGGTGAAATTAATGTATTGAGGGGTACAGGGCGCCTCGAGACATGTCCCGCGCTTGGGTTCGCACTTGGAATCGAAAATTGGTGCGAAAAAACGTGCTCGGGCGCGTTCGGGAGTGCCCCGCGCCTCCCAACGCGCAAAATTGTAAGCTGAAAAAAATGGCCTGGCGCGTTTGGGAGCACCCCGCGCCTCCCAACGCGCCGGGTCAAGCAGAATATGCAATTTTGTGCGTGTGTTTGGCCCGCGCCGCGGAGGCCAACGTGCCTGGCCAGATATTTTCTTAAAACTTCGGGTCAACGGGTTTTGACCCACGACCCGGTTTCCCCCAACCCCTTATACCTGATTCCTACACTATTTTCTTCACTATTTTCACTCTAATTACTCCTTAAACACTCCCCAATCCATCTCTAACACTTGGAATCATTCCCAATATTGTTGCAATCCACTCCAACACTTTCAAGTAAGTAAATTCCTACTTTTCTCTCTCAATCACATGTAAGATGAACTAATTCTTTTTCATGGTAGGTTTCTTAGCTAGTTGCAAGTTTATGTATAAATTTTACTCTTGATGTGCTTAAATTGTTCATTGTGCTTGATAGTTAGCTTGTGACTTGTAAAATGAGATCTCCCAACAATTTGGGAGGGTTAACACATTACAAAAATCATTGAACTTGATAGTTTCAAAGTGTGCACACCAAGTGTTTGTGAAAAAGCCTCAATGATGAAAATTGTATGACATTGTGAATTCTTGAGTAGCAATGCATTCCTTAGGCTTATTATGAACATTAAGTGTCGCATACACATAAGAATTGATTATGATGCACCCACACTAGCTTGATCTTGAAAAACCACAAACGTGGCATACTTTGTCCGAAGCTAGTTTTGTTTAAGTGTGGGGTTGCTTGTGCCATTGAGTTAAGTTGATCGACACATAGAGTGTGCAATAAGTGTGGGGTGGTACCCTACCAATTGAGCTTGAATTGTATTTTTGGTGCTTAGTTTGAAATCTCACATTGATCTATTGTTGTGTAGGTACCATGGTGACCACACCTCTACCAAGCAAGAGTTCTTCATCCGCCTCGGCCCCGAGGAGAGCACTCCAAGCCGGGCCTTCTTCTACAAAGCAAAAGGGCAAGGCACCGGCCAAGCCCAAGGCCAAACCAAAGGCAAAGGCCAAGGCAAGAATCCCTAAGGACGCGGTGCCGATACCACGACCAGGGGGAAAGACACGATATGGCATCACTTTTGTGAAGAAAGGTGAGTGCCAAACTTGGTACAAAAATGTGAGGCTTGCGGGGTACATCCCCGAGCAAGCAATTGACAAACGGAGGGTTATGCAGAAATTTCGAGGTGGCCGATGCGATAGTTGCTTTACATTGGGACTCGGTATTTGAGAGTCCGGGACATGCAAACCTTGATTTAGTGTAAGAACTTTACGCAAACTGGGAGCCGGAGGAGGCATGGAAGGAGGATGACATGGTCACGGTGAGGGGGGTGAGAGTGAAGCTAGACCACACGGCATTGAATGCCTTTTTGGGGGTCGAGGACCCTGATTATGATGATTTGAAGGAGTTCATTAAAAAGCTTGACTATAAGGCTCTGCGGGACACACTTTGTGGTGAGAGCTCCACTCATAAGTGGGAGCGCAGTGTGTCCGGAAGACACAAGTATATGTTCTTCTCGCAGTTTCTAAAACCGGCTCGTGTGTGGATGCGGTTTATAAATGCACGCATATTACCATCTTCACATTATTCCGAGGTCACCAAGACTCGGGCGTGCATGGTATATTTCTTTATGACCGGGAGGCCGGTCAATATCGGCTAATACATGTTGCGAGTGATGAAGGAGCAACGGGGGTTAGATTCATGTAGTCGCTTGTATTTTGGGAACATCCTGACCCGGTATTTAGAGCAGGCTGGAGTCCCCGTGGATGAGATTGGGGATCACATTGTCCCTGATATCGGGAAGCCGTTTGATATTGCCTCGGTCAAGTGTGTGACCACTACTGCACCGGCGAGACTGATGGCTGACGAGTGGCCGGAATCAGACGCCAACTTGTCTACGCGTCAGTATTTGATGATGGAACAGATGGCCCGGCGGTCGGGCGTGGATATGACAGCTATTGATCGCACTGTGCCTCTACTGGAGACCTCGAAGCGCCTGCTAGGCATGACTCGAGCAGTAGAGATGCCTCCGGAGGAGGATGAGAACACTGATTCGGATATTGTTGATCGTGATCCGGACAGTGAGGCTGTGGAGACTGATGCTGAGGGCGGTGGCTCTGATGAGGAGGAGGACTAGCTCCGCTCTCCTGCGCACTACCCAGTGTTGGTCAGCTGGATTTCAGGGCAGTTTTCTTTACTTTTGCACTTACTTCTTTGTCGCACTGAGGACACTGCTTAGTTTAAGTGTGGGGTGGGGTACTGCCCTTTATCTATTTTTATTTGAGGTTAGGGATGCATGCACCGTAGGATTTTCTTTTGTCACTTGACTTTATTTTGATTTGTTTCTTTAATATATGAAAAAAAAAATTAGAAAACCAATGAAAAATTCCAAAAAAAGATTTTCCTTTTAGTTTTATTAGTGGTACATGTCATCCGCCCCGTGGCTTTTCTTATGGCCTCGGTTCTTTTCCACAGGGAGGCCTTTGAACCGGGTTGTTTTTTATTTTTATTAGGATTAGAGTAGTTAGTTATAGGTGGCCCTAGACGAAGGAAATAGGTAGAATGCTAGGTGCCTTTGATTTGTTTGATACCGGTGGACTTGAATTGATTGCATGTGCTATTTGTGGTGTCCTTGGGTTTTAATTGTGATGCATGCCTAGAGAAAAAATAGAACGACCCCCTTGAGATGCTTGCGTCCACTTGCTTGACTTTATTGTGAACATTGTGCATTAGTGCTTAATTTTCCACAAGTTGCATTCTAGATGCTTGATTGAGAATTGTTGATGGAACCTTTTTGTGTGGATCATGTGCAATGTGTGTATGAGGCATATACTTGTTTGCTCCATGTTTGCATATCAATGTCTAGAACTTGCCCCGTGTGTGTGCAAAGCGAAATCCTAGGTTTACTCTAGTCGGGAAAGGATACAAGGCATTCTTTTGATTTGCCTACCCTTACATATATACCTTGGAAAAAAAAATAGTTGTGATTTCTTTGACCCTTTTGTTGGCACCCATACCCCGAGCCTACCCATTTGTTCTAAATTGTCTCTTTTGGCCCTTTACCTCTTAAGCACTTTAGTTGATATTGTGTTATTATTTTGGAGTTGTGGTTGGATATTGGGAGGTTTTTGAGTGGAACTAATGAAGGGGAATAATTGTTAAAATTGTGTAGTAGTTGTGTATGAGCATTAGCAAGGTTGGAAAATAATGAAATTGAAAAAAAAGAAGAAAAAAACAGATAAAACTTTTGAATTGATTTTGATTTAATTTTGAAATTGACTTGATGTATAATTTTTTTTTTCAAAACAAAAATGAAACGAGCTAGAGATACATTTCAATAAAATCATATTATGTTTATATTATATTTTAAATTTAGAGCTGGAAAAACTTATCAGCTAAATGGAAGTTAATAAAATGAGGATAAGAATTTGAACTACTATTGTGAAGTTGGCGAACAAATCGGATCATATTTGAATATAATTTGTTAGACAAATAATTCTTACTAGCCTGAAGTTGTATTTGAATTGAAAGATAAGTTGATTAAATTTAAAGATAATGTTTTTAAATTTAAATTGAAATACTATACATTTTTCTTAATTTGAATTTCATGAAAAATTATATGTTTTAAAACGTAAGAAATATATAATATCTATTTATTTTTTTTGTATTTCTTTTTATTCAAAAGAGAATGTATCAAATAAAGTTGCTAATGTATTAGCAGTCTATATAACATGAAATTCAAAGGAGCAACGGATAAGCTCAAATACAAGTAAATCAAAAGCTCAACATACATTTAACCTAAAAGATAAGAATCAAACAAAGGCCTTGCGTAACAAATCGTAGATTTCGGTGAATCTCCTTTTCAAATGGTGTAAATAGACTCCTATATCGTTACTAATTATCATTTTAAAGTCTATGTTAAATGCTATATAAAGCTTGTATCAAGAAGAGCGTAGGAAAGTGAAGAGGCACCCCACACCGTAAGGTATTTATACTTTTATGAGTACATAATAATCTATATTGATGATTAATTTAAGATGCACTAATGAATACATTGATTTTCAAGACATACTTGATATTAATATTTTACACAAATGTTATTATTTTCATAAGATTTATTTGTAATATAGATGGTTGTATGTTTTATTTTCCAACAGGAAGAAGCAAGAAGAGGCGCTACTTCTTTCAAGCCAGTCAAGACAAAGTAATGGCCGTTTGATCTTAAAATCCTTATGCATTTAAATTTTTTGATTGTTCTTGCTCATTATTGTACTTTTTTTAATAATATTACTGTGATATTTTTGGAAAGGTCTCAGTGACTATTACTCCTACTAATGTTGCGCTTAGTAGGTATGGTTTCCGTCAATTTTGTTTCTCATTTGACATCATTGAAATTTGCAGATTGAGCTTTTATTTTTATGTAGTTACATTCTTCAATTCCGTTGGTAATAGCCCCAATTTTATCCAGTATTTAAGATCTCATAAGCGTAATTTAGATAAAGAACAATATTTAGTATCTATGGATTTGATTCGATATTTCAATGGAGATATGTTGACAACAACACTTGAACAATAAATAGAATGAATAATTGGGTAAACTACAACAAAAATGAATAAGAAGGGATGACAGAGTAGAGATGTGGAAAAAAGTAAAATGAAGTCTAGGAACACCAATTGCAGCACCAAGCATTCTTGGTGAATGATTCATCATTGTTATTATAACCATTTAATTATCCTTTGACTGTAAATTTATGTATTAGTTTTAACTGTTTCAAGAAATGTATTATTTTGTCTAATTCTTTTATGATCTTCTACTGCCTTTTTTTATATTGCAGTCACATGTTCTCAATAGAGTCAGGCATGGCCAAGCTCAAGATAAAATCAAGGACCTAACAAAAGTCAAAATGTGCACTGACACATGTATATGAAAGAGTGCATAAAATAAAATGAGAATATACATAAAGAGATGAAGAAGATGAAGAAAAGCTAGAAAAAAATGTTATATGCAGGTGAAGAACAAATTATGTTTTTATGCGTATATATTAGCTAGCTTTGGTGTTGGTATTATAAGAATAAAAAAAGCGGTGCTCAAAAGCATTCACGCAGGTCTGGAGAAGGGCCCCACTCCAAGGGGTGTGATATACGCAGCCTAATCTTATGCAAGCATAAGTAGCTATTTTCAATGCTTGAACCCATGACCTATTAGGTCACATGAGGACAACTTCATGAGAATGAATATTTTTATTTTGAACTCTCTTGTGTTAAGATGATGAGGAATTACAGTAGTACTTTTTTTCATGTTGTTGCTTCACCTATGTCAGAATATGACACGACCCGGAATCCGATTAGGCCGTGCAGGCACCCGACATCCCCCTAAACCCCCGTCGGGCGAACCAATTAAATTAGGAAAATAAATATAACAATTCATAAATAAGAACAAGACATAGAAAAAAATAAAAGCATACTGATACCTCTAAGCTGTACAAAAGAAATTACAGTTGACTACCCAACATACTAGGTTTAGGACTATCCAGACTAGACATCTAAGAGTACAAAGTTTAGGACTATCCAGACTAGACATCTAAGAGTACAAAGAAGACAGATACCTCCTGAAGGGAGCAAAATGCAACTGAAATAATAAACAATAAACTGGTGGCCATTCGGAATAAAAGCTGGCTCACCCTGACAGCTGAAGTCGTCTTCGCTCCTTCACAACATGGTGAACTCAATCCTGAAGCGAACCTGCCGAAACGAAATAGATAGACAAGAAACAAACAGCAAGCACGGGTGAGTCAAAAGGACTTAATAAGTGGGGCAGACTAGCCACCCCAAAGAATAGAATAGCTAGCCAGGGAGAAAAAGAAACAGATAGACCAAATTTCTCTTATTAAATTATAAAAAGGAAGATCCAGATAATAACCGGAAACACGTATGAAACCATAAACTCAACCAGGAATACGAGTCATAAACATATCAACAAATAAACAATGCACGTATAAGCAGAACAGTAGTTATGTACCGCAAGTCTACACAATGGTATGAAATCAAATGAAATGATATGAGATGAAATAAAATGAAATGAAACAACGGGTCACATGTGCCCGTAATCCCATCCCGAAGTGAAATACTCCTGCATTCGAGGGAATCCAATCTGATAACCAACTGGAGCGGAATACTCCTGCTCCTGGGGCGGAATACTCCTGCACCCGATATAATATAAACCAGAGGCAGAATACTCCTGCAGTCTCCTGGGGCGGAATACTCCTGCACTCTCCTGGGGCAGAATACTCCTGCACCTGATATAATGTAAAGTTGAGGCGGAATACTCCTGCACTCAATATCTGACATAAGAGCGGAATACTCCTGCTCTTAGGGCGAAATCCTCCTACCCTCAATATGATACAATGGAGCGGAATACTCTTGCTCCTGGGGCGGAATACTCCTGCACCCAATATGATATGCAATGCAATGCATATGAATGACATATAATGCATATGAATGCAATGTGATGCAATAATAATCCTTCACCGGCGCGGGACTCTCATCGACAGCCGGGAAGTAGATGCCAACTCACAGCCAGAGTACAATGCTCAGATCCTGAATGTAATACCAACAACAGGATATACAATATAATATATAATGTAAATCCAAAGCTAAGGCGTAAGGAGTACGCCTATCGGCAGCTACACACGTAAGGAATACGTGGTAGAAAATCCACGAGACCAGGTGCCTCCAAAGAAATGGATGAAAACACTTACCTTGTTACAGAATAGTTTGGATTGCCAATATTTGTCGTTTAGTTACCGCTAGATCATAAATTTTTATCATGGTTTTAAGTTATTTTGATGATTACACTCTCTTTGTAGTGACAGGAATACTAATTAGACACAACTAAAGCTGCATGATAAGAGAAAGCAGTTCTTTTGTAGAAAAGAAGGTTATTTATATTACACAATTTTCACTCTTGATGTAAAGTTTGAAGTACTCCCAACATTTGTCTTTATATTATTAACGACACAATAATAAGATACTCAATATCTTATATATATTGTTATTGAGAAATTCATAAAACTTCTTTCTATCCTGAAATCTTGCATTTGTTGGTGATGTGAATAAATTATAGGATATTTTGCACTTCTACTGCTGTCGTTCATACTTTTAAATTTGCTACTGTAATCACCCAATTTTGGTATCAAAATTCATAAAACCGCTCAAAATAATCGTATTAGATTCTTAGGACGTTTCGTCAAATTTTTCTGGACTTCTAGTGTTTTATTTTAACTAAATTGTCATTAGTTAGGATGTAAGATATAAAAATACAAAAAAATTACTTGTTATGTGTGTTTAGCTTTGATTTTATATTTCAATTGTGATAGTATTGCAAAATTATGTGGTTTTAATTTTAGTTTTGTGTGTGTTTTAATCAAGTCTAGACATTTTAATGGCCTTATATGCAAATAATAGCCCAACAACTATGATCTATTAGCCGACTTTATAACCTGGCCCATACCCCCACCTATATAAACAAAAACACTCCATTTCTCTCCCATTCCTCACCCAGCCGCCGAGGCTAGGGAAACCCTGGTGAAATTCCCACCACCCGCCGGAATTCGCATCCCACCGCGGCTCCTCCGCTCTGCCGCCGCCGGCCACCAACTGTGGTGGCCGGAAAAATATAAAAAATATATCACTCGACTCGTTTTGGCCTCCTCATTCTATTTCTCAACTTTGTTTCTTTAAAATCACAATGGATTTTCGTAGATTGGGTTCCAAAGTTCGGCCAAAATTCAACTCCGGCGACCTTTGATTTTTTCGGGTAAGTTCTTTTGTTTCCCTCTTCCTCTCCACTCTCCCCTTCACCCTCATCTCCCAATACCCCGTCCCCCGCTTCCCCGTTTCCCTTCCTTTCTATTTTTCTATTTTTCTTCTTTCTTCTTATTATTTTTTTTTATTTTGTTATGATGTGGTTAAGTTGTTGGTGAAGGGGCTGTGACGGTTGGACAGTGGTGCGATGTTGTTGGGGCAGTTTGGTATGGTTTTTTGTTTGAATTCGGGGCTGTGACGAGGTTGTTTTGGGGGATTGTGAGGAGGGTTTTGTTATGTTTGATGTCACGAGGCAGTGAGTTCGTGAGGCTGTCATGATGAGTGTTATTGAATCCATGAGTTAGAGGGTGTATGGACGCAGTGGTGCGACTGAGGCAGCTGGTGGCAGTTATGATGACGAGGTGAGGCAGTGTATGAGCCACGGCGAGGCAGGGGCTGTTTATGATGTTCATTTGAGGGCTGTGATGTTTGTCGATGAGGCAGTGGTGACGTTGATTCAGTTTTAAACGGGCAGCTATGATGACGAGGCAGTGGAGATGGTGCAAGGCGAGGTTGTGGCTGCATTAGTCTCAATATGAAGTTTCAATTAGCTTTGACGGGTTAGATGTGGAACACCCTTTACCTTTGGTTTCATTGATTGCTTTTAGTTAGTATTAGCATGAAAACAAAGTATCTTTTACGTTTCTTGTTATCGAGTGAATTTATGGCTTTAATGCCTAGCTGTTTGATTGTTGGCTTAAAGAATCAGTGTGTCGAGTTAAGTTCGTCCTCATTGGTTGATTGTAGCTTTAGTAATAATTGAAATGAAATCATCATATTCATGTTTGAATTGGGTAACGGATACTAGTTCGTATGCTTGGTTTTGCTTACTAATGTTTAAGTTTAGTACTTTTAGTGTAGAAATTGCATTGAATAAGTCTGAAATTTTTGATTGAGCATCAGTCTGGAGAGCTTTGCTTGATCTATTTTAGTTTGAATTGTCCAGGAAACTTAGTAGTTTGTTTGTTCTTATTTTGGTTTGAGTTTTGGTCTAGCTGCAGCTTATTTTTGCTTACCAGAAGCTCTCAATGTCTAGTTTTATTTTAGTTTGGTTATAATTTAAGATCTGGTTAGTCTTTGGCTTAGTTCTAAATTAGTTTGGTCCATTTTAGTTAGTTTGGGACTGATTTAGTGTGTATAGTTGGTCCTAGATCTTCTAGTTAGTGTAATGAATATTGGTAAAAGGACACCATTTGTATATTTTCAACTTTAGGACTGTTTTCAGGGCTGTAACAGTGCTAAAAGGGGCTGTACTTTTGTTGAAAAATAAGGACTAAGTACACTCTCAAGTATAGGGGTGTGGGCTTGTACTTTTGTACAAGTCCACACCCCACCTTTTAGCCTTCACTTTTAGCTATATATAGGAGCATTTACCCCCTCTTTAAAACACACAAGAACCTAGCTGAAATTTACATGAAAAGAGAGCAAAAAATACAAGTAGAGGGAAAAAGAAAGTAGAATTCAAGTAAAAAGGGGTTTAGAACCAAAAGAACTCAAACTTAAGAGTCTTTTGAGGTATAACCTTAGTCTAAGTCAATAATTTAAGGGTATAAGGGGCTGCTTGCTGCTGTTTGTTGGTGTGGATGTTGTCAGCTTGCTTTGGACCTCAATTGTGGGTTTTCTTGACTTTCTGTTCTTAAAGAGTTTGTCTACACTAGGTAACTCTTAAGCTTTGTATTTTTTCTCATTTTGTTCTCTTAAATCAACATGTTTTAAAGGGCTAATGATGTCTACTTATGAGTGTCTTTAGTTAAGTAATTGTATGCCTAATATTGTTTGCCCTTATAAAGTTTACATGTTTTTTTAGAGCCATGTATATGTTGAGATAAGTGAAAAGAAATATGATGAAAAATTGATAGTAAGTAGCTAGTAATTAAAGTATATTTTCAGCATAAGTAATAAGTGCTAAATCTGAGACTGTTTCTGCAAAATTGGCACATATGTGCAAATTAATGAAATTATGAAAATATAGTCAAATCTGAATGAATAGGCAAAAATAGGACATAAGTGCAAAGTTAATAAAGTTTATAATTTGAAACGATTAGGCTGTGATTAGGGCGTCTTTCAAATCTGGCCATATTATAATCAAGGGCCATTTGAGGTCAAAAATGTAACTGGACAGATCTGAATAATTAAAAAAAATGGACTCACAACACTCTTTTCTTAATTATGACTAAATCTGGATATTTCTGTAAATTGGCACAACTGTGCAAATCACAGAATTCTTAAAGAATGGATTAAAAGTGAAATCAAATGTTGAAAACAAAGCCATATGCACAAGATTAAATGTGGGCAATTTTTAACACTGTATTTACATTTGCATAAATAAATTTAAAATAGCACTTAAATTGAGTTTTAAGCATATGGCATTCTTTTGTGAAGGTGGCCTTGCTTATTTATGCCAATCTTCTGTAAAAGTTGTCTATTTAGCAAAGTTTAAATTTGTTTCTAAAAAATTACGCAAAATAGCCAAAGTTTCTTGACAATCAACTACTTTGTTGGAGTTGAAATGTGACAATTTTGGCAAGATCAGTTTCTAAACAGCTTATTTTTGTAAAATAATTCAGCCCCATTTTAATCGTACAAAATACATTTCTTTGTTAAATTTGATAAATAGCCACCTCCTTGAAAAAGAAACTGCTCAATTTGGCAAACAACCAACTTCTTTAATAAATTGTCTCATTATTTGGCAAAGTTAATTATTTTTTTGAAGATTAATTAAATTATTTTAAAATAAACCACTCCTCCGTGAGGTTGGAAATGAAATGATATTCTTTAATCAACGTGTAAATTCGTCCAGTCCTCTGTGAGGTTGGATAAGAATAATACTTTTAAATTTTTTGAATCAAAGTACAAATTCAAATTAACGGCATTAATATAACAACCATATTTAATAAATTAAAATTTTGACAATAAAACAACTGTGCTCGGTACTGGACTCGAGGGTGCCTAACACCTTCCCGAGAGTCAACGGAGAACCTTACCTGAATCTCTAACGCAGACCATTAGACGAGTCAGAGGTGTTTCAAAGTACCTTTTGGTGACTTGGCACACCTTAAACTTGTCAAGTGGTGACTCTGAGTTCTCTATATAATTTTGTACCTTTTTGAACACCAGTCACGAGCCTTTAAGTAATAAACACTTCTCGTTAATTAATTTTTTAGGGCGTGACAGCTTGGCGACTCCGCTGGAGAAATTAGGGAAAACTAGAATCTCCGGCTTTGATGAGATTGTCGCGTGTTTTAATTTATTAAATATTTTGTTGTTATATTCTTGTCGTTATCACATGAAAAGTTGAATATTACTGCTTTGATATTGTTGAGATGTATATAAACTTTCTTCCTCAGCAACCCTCTGAGTCTCTGGAACACACGCACACGTGCACTTACCAGATTGCTTGTGGCATCTGGGACTTTCTTACTAAATTGCCCATGATTTAGGAGGAAGGCGTGACGGGATTTTAGGCCAGACACACTGTCTCCAGATGGCCCTGATGCGCTTTTCGCCAGATTTGTCCACTGGGTTTTTCAGCCAGTCTAGATACTGAGTCAGTTGTCTCACCTAGAGTTAAACCTTTAGGCCCAATTATCTGCATCATATTTGACCTAATGAGGTGCGGTACACCGGTATTGCACTTGTCTAGGCTGACTACACTTTTGTCCAAGCGGGACCCACTTCTCGAGAGAGACATGTCCAAGGCATTTTATGTGTTGCATATGCCTAGAAAAAGTCGTTATGCTGACCAAATTGGAGAGGGACGGATTTCGAACGAAAACAAAAAAAAATGATGAATGAAAGGAAAAATGAGGAAGTAGGGTGAATTCTATGTTTTAAATATAGATGTCTTGTACTTTTATAAAATTGAGTCATACTGCTGTAATGGAAAATTTCTGTAAAGCGCCAGTGATGGCCGCCTTTTGTAGATGTCAGTTTTGTGTCGTTATAACGACGAAAATTTTACAAAAAAATATATACTTAGTAGTTAGAAGTCGGGAAAGATTTTGGTGTCAGTTTTCACGTCGTTATAATGGCGAATTTTTAGAAAAGGCTCGTATATCGATGTCGGAAGTTTTTGGGATCCAGTTTTCACGCCGTTAATGGCGAATTTTTTTTTCTTTTCTCAAGAACTTTTAGAGTCTAATTTTGTGTCCGGGTTTGGTCTCAAGTATTAGAAAATAATTTGTCATAGTTTTGCACCGTTATAGTTTTGTACCGGTATAATGGCTAAATTTTGGGACCCTTTTATCTTTGAGTCTGTGTCCAAGTCAAGTCCATATTTTTGGAAAGTAATTTATCGGGATTTTATGCTGTCATAATGGCCAATTTTGGTAAACCAATTTTGCATCTAATTTGTGTAATATTTTGTGTCTTTGAGTCGACATAATGGCCAAATTTTGTCAATACTCTAAGATTCTTTTTTCGAATTAGATCAAAGAGTTTGTTTCAAAAAATTGTGTCCATCTTTGTGTTGTCATAGTGTCCGATTTTGGAATCACCTTTCGGATAAAAATAAAATAAAATAAATAGTTGTTTCATAATCTGTTCTTAAGTTCCGTTAGAACCTCCCTCGGGTTGAGTCTTAAATTTTCAAAAAAAAAAAATGTTATTTTAGGGTCCCACTTTACTTTGTATTGTATTTTTTCAAAGGTTGAGACAGGGTACAGACGATAAATTGCAATTAGCTAAGTTGTATTTTGTGTCGATCCTCGTGGAATAATCTGACTTCGTTAAAATGTCGAGTCTCATCATTTTTACCGTCCGGGTGTACTCACCCAATGTGTCAGTTTGTACATATTTTTTGACTCGTGTATCACGTTAAGCAGTTTATATTGAGTTTGTCTCGTGTCGTTTGTCTAAATTATGTTTTTGTGTTAGAAAAAGAGGTTTAAAAAAAATCAAAAAAATCATCCAAGTTTGTCCTTGTTCTAATTACGTGGCAGTTACAATTTTGTTCTGATTTTTCTCAAGGCATGTAAGCAATCTTTGGGGGATATGGTCGGTACACTCGGCTTACGCTGTTAACCAATTCGGGATGACGCATAACGACCTTAGGCATTGGTTGAGCCGACGAGCAAATTCATGTTCCATGCTATCTTGTTGCACTAACGTGTTTTGATCTGATTAGAGCTTGAGCAACTACCGTGCTGGCCCCACATTCCTATCCACCAGAATCAAGGGACCACTGCCTGTTCCGGAAGTGTTTGAAGCGCCTCTTCAGGAAAACACTCCAACAACGATGGCCGAGGAAACTGAGAACACTGAGCTGGTTCGTTTGGCTGAGCAACAGGCTAAGATGGCCGAGGACTTCACGGCTATGAAAGAAATGATGATGCAGTTTATTCGTAACTTGATAGCAGTTCAGGAACCTCCTGTTCCGCCAGGTGCTGCTGGTTTCATGACAAATACTCGACCACCAGGGCAAGGGCAATCCACAGTGGTAGAAGACCCCTGTTACCCTCCGGGATTTTGTCCACGTCCGGAAACTGACAACGCAGCCGGACCTTTTACTGTACAACCTGGGGTACAATTCGCACAGCATGGACAACATGGCCAACCCCAAGTTCCTGCCACAACATTCACCGCTCCTGCAGGACACACTTTGCAAAGATCGAATAGTGACCCACAGTTAAGGGCCCGTGATCAACAATATGACCAAGCTCAGGGTAATGTGTGCCGCCAAACCGAGTCGTATGATCAGGGACACCACCCAGAATCACATGCTGACATCGAGAGGTTGGGGAAAACAGAAGAGAATGACTTTGCTCGAAAATTGAAAAGCTTGGAGCAAACTGTGAAAAATATACAAGGGCAAGGGGGTAAAACCAATATTTCATACAAAGACATGTGTTTGTTCCCTCATGTTCCATTGCCTGAAGGTTTTGTTGTGCCCAAATTTGATCCGTACACTAGACAAAGTGATCCAAGGATCCACGTAAAGATCTACCTTAACAAATGAGGGGCATTGAGAAGGATAAATTGTTGATGGCATACTTTGCTGACAGTTTGGGAGGACCGGCAACAGAATGGTTTGTACAACAAGATGTTTCGAAGTGGGTCACTTTTGATGACATGGCTAGCGCTTTCCTAAACCATTATGGATACAAAATGGAGGCTGCTCCTGATCGTTCTTCTTTGAAGACGATCACAAAGAAACCAAGTGAAAGTTTCAAAGAGTATGCCTACAGGTGGCGCGAACAAGTGGCGCGTATGAGCCCTTTGATCCCGGATGATAAGATGGTTGAAGAATTCGTCGAAGTGCTCGATGAAACATACTACCAATCGATGGCCTCTGCCATTGGGAAGCAGTTCAGTGAAGCAGTGGGAATTGGGAAGATGATTGAGAGAGGGATCAAGGCAGGTAAGATTGTCAACCAAATAGCTTTGAGAGCCACTACCCAAGCATTGCAATCAGGGTCAGGTACTTTTGGGAAGAAGAAAGAAAAGAAATATGAAGTGGCAATGGTTGGTCCTGGACCGAGAAGAAATGACGAAAGATACAATGACCGTCAAGGGTACATTCAGACACCCCTGCCACAACAATTATATCCACCTTATGGCCAACAATTTGCCATGCCGCATTTCTCATTCCCTGTCAATGCAGCATCTTATGTTCAGCCACTATCTGGTCTACAATGGAGTGCACCCCCTGCTCCAGTCCAATATAATAATAAACAGGCACATGCTCAATTCCAGGCTAAGCAGGAGATGCCTTATCGACCACAATGTCCACCGGGTTTTCGTGATCTTCCCAAGAAGTAAGTTTCCCCTTAACCAAGGCTCTAAGCATGGTTCCCAAGGTCCTATTGACAACCTCAGTTTGGCCATCGGTTTGGGGATGACAAGAAGTAGAAAACAACAACTTAGTGCCAAGCCTTCCCCACAATTCCCTCCAAAAAATGATTAAGGAATTTGGAATCCCTATCAGTAACAATATTTTTCGGGACCCCATGCAAGTTAAGTTACATGCTCAACAAACAAATTGGCTACATGGGATGCACCATCAATTTTATGCAAGGAATGAAATGTGCTATTTTAGAAAATCTATCAACTACCACAAAGATGCCATCTTTTCCCCTTTTGGTCCTAGGCAATCCAAGCACAAAGTCCATAGAAATGTCAAGCCAAGGACCTAAGGGAATGGGGAGGGGTTAGTACAAACCATGTGGAAGTAATTTCGAATTAGCTTGCATACACTCCAAGCATTGACCACACACCCTTACAAGATCCACCTTCATCCTAGGCCAATAAAATTGCTCCTTAAGAATCACTATGGTCTTTCCCACTCCAAAATGTCTCATTAGTCCTCCACTATGTGCCTCTCTCACTAACAACTCCCTCCAAGATTAACTAGACACACACAACTTGCCATTTCTAAACAAGAACCCTTCAAACTTGTGGAACCTCTTTTTCTCCCCATCACCACTTGGTTCCTCCTCACCACACAATCTAGTGATTCTTCTCCCCTTTTTCTCTAACTCACAATTAGCATAAAGTTCTCCAAACTCCGGATCATTGGCATATATCTCCTTCATGCTTTCAAAACCCACGAGCTTATACCTCAGAATATTCAACAACACTTGTCTTCTTGATTGAAGCACAAACTTCCTTGACAAGGCATCCGCCACCGTATTTTCTTTTCCCTTTTGTAATGGATGACATAAGGAAGGTTTCAAGGAATTCCACCCATTTGGCATATCTCACATTCAACATCTCTTGGGATTTGAGGTGTTTCAAAGATTGGTGGTCGGTTCTAATGAAAATTTTTTTTGACCAAAGATAATGTTGCCAATGAGCCAATGCTCTCACCAAGGTATACAATTCTTTGTCATACGTGGAGTATATAGTGGTTTTTCCCTTACGCTTTTCACTAAAATAGGCAATGGGTTTTTTATCTTGCATCAATACGGCTGCAATTCCTACCCCTACTAGCATCACAATCAACTTTAAAGGTTTTATCAAAATTGGGTAATTGAAGGAGAGGTGTAGAGCTAAGCACTTCTTTCAATTTTGCAAAAGCCTCTTCTTGTTTTTTTCCCCACACAAATGTCTTATCCTTCCTTATCACTTCGGTTAATGGTGCGGCTATAGTGCTAAATCTCCTCACAAACCTCCTATAAAAGCTAGCCAACCCATGGAAACTTCTCATATCACCATGCTTTTAGGAGTGGGCCAATCCCTAATGGCCTCCACTTTAGCCTCATCAACTTCCGCGCCATTTGCACTCACCACAAAACCAAGAAACACAACTTTATCAACACAAAAGGAGCACTTTTTCAAATTAGCAAATAATTGCTCCTTTCTCAAAACATCAAACACTTATTTTAAATGATTAGCATGTTCATCAATGGATTTGCTATAGAAAAGGATGTCATCAAAGTAAACTACAACAAATTTTTCAATGAAAGATTTAAGCACATGATTCATCAACCTCATGAAGATTGAAGGAGCATTGGACAAGCCAAAAGGCTGGACAAGCCACTCATAAAGACCAAAGTTAGTCTTAAAGGCCGTCTTTCACTCATCACCCGGTTTCATCCGGATTTGGTGGTAGCCACTCCTCAAGTCAATTTTAGAAAACATACAAGAACCACAAAACTTATCTAGCATATCATCTAACCTAGGGATAAGATGACGATTCTTTACAGTTATCTTGTTGATGACTCTACAATCCACATACATGCATCAAGTCCAATCTTTCTTTGGTACTAGATGTCCGGGACCGAACATGGGCTCAAGCTTTCTTGCACAAGTCATATTTCAAGCAACTCCTTGACTTGCCTTTGGATCTCTTTAGTGGCCTCCGGGTTGCTTCTATAGGCGGCCTTGTTGGGCAATTCTGAGCCTGAAATAAGGTCAATTTGGTGCTTAATGCCTCTTAGTGGTGGCAATCCACTAGGAAACTCCTCGGGAAGGATGTCTTCATAACCTTGCAAAAGAGAAGAAATAGAACTAGGCAAAGAAGTGGTTAGTTCAATAGTAAGAAAAACATGGTCCTTGTGTAGGAGGAGAATCATGGGCATTCCATCCTTCACATTATTTAAGCACTCCTTTTTTTACAAGAACATGTTCACTCCCTCTTTTTTTTCCTCACTTTTTTGTGTGACAACTCCCACTCTTTTTCCCCATCAACTCCCTCTTTCTTTTCTTTCTCTCTTTTCAACTTCAACTCCCTCGTCTTTCTATATCACTCACCCACTTGAGCCGGAGTCAATGGATTAAGAATATACTTCCGACCTTCCAACTCTAAGGCATACTTGTTAGTCTTGCCATCATGCTTGGCTAATCGATCATATTGCCAAGGCCTATCAAGTAAAATGTGATAAGCTTGCATCGGAACTAAATCAAATAAGATCTCATTATGGTAGTCTCCTATCTTGAATTTGATCAAAGCTTGCTTGGTCACCTTTAATTCTCTACATTCATTTAACCATTGTAGCTTATAGGATTGTAGACGTTTCCTAGTGGGAAGTTTGAGTTGATCAATCAAAATGGTGCTCACTACATTGACACAACTACCACTATCAATGATAAGAGAACCAATGGTTCCTTGGACCTTACAATAAGCATGAAACAAATTCTCCCTTTGATTCGAACCCTCCTTCACTTGCACTCCCATTATTCTCCTTACCACAAGAGTAGCGGTGATGTTTTCCTCAAATTGCTCACCTTCTCCTCTTCCCCCCATCAAAGTCATCATCACAAGAAACATCTACATCTACCTCCTCTATATCACTATCACACGTTTGATAACCACCGTCACCGAAGGCAACAATGGTTCTCCTATTTGTACAATCCCTCATCATATGGCCTCGGCCATTACATTTATAACATTGAATATTAGACAAAATTTTGAGTTTAGCTTTGTTACCTCCCACTTTTGGCTATTCTTTGGACTTGGCTTTGTCAAATTGGCCCTTGAACTCTCGCTAGGGCTCCTTTGCTTTGTCCCATGGGGAATAGATCTTCACATTGTCCCTTCCCTTGCTCCAATTGGTGGAGATGCTCTTGGACTTGTAGGACCTATCCAACCTAAGCCCTTTCTCCACCTTGAGCACCGTTTAAAAAGCATCATACAAGGAATCAAATTGGTGCAATTCCATGGGAGAAGAAATTTCCCTATTCAAGCCCCCACAAAACCTTGAAATGAGGAGTCGGTCCCCATCTTGAATGTTAGCCCTTATCCTTGTCTTCTGAAACTCATCAAAGTATTTCGGGACCCCTTTGCTTCCTTGCCTCAAGTTGTAGAACTTCTTGAGCAATTCTTCATCATAGTTTTTGGGTAAGAATCGATCTTCCATCATGGCTATCCATCCACCCTCTGCAAGTAGCCTATGAGTCTTCCTTTGCCTATGCTTAGATTCCCACCAAGTAGAAGCATAGCCTTCAAATTGAGTGATAGCATACTTGGTTTTTCTAGCTTCTTGCACATTGTTGGTTTGGAAGATCATTTCCATTTTGATAACTCATTCTAGATAATCTTCGGGGTCACTACCTCCTTGGAAAGTAGGAAGATTGATCTTGATAGTATTCAATCCTCGCTCCTTATCATAATGCCTTTGATTTCAACCATGACACTCATAGTCATAGTAGTCCTCTTCACGTTCCGCTCTCCCTTGGTAACCTCTCCCAAATCGACCACCTCGACCCCTATATCCTCCTTGTCATACCTCCCCCGGGTAGAGAATTGGATCAACATCATAGTTATCATGTGCATGGAAGGATTCGTCATCATATGGATGATCATTTTGTCGCTGCACCATTCCTTCATGCCTTGGAGTTTCATTTCTTGAAGGTTCATTTCTTTGGAGGATCATGAATGAGATCCTTTTCTTGTGGAGTGTTATTTGGAGAGTAGGTGTCTTAGGCCACCATATGAGAATAACGGTCATTAGCCCGAGAAAGCCTACTAGGACCATCACCCCGCACCTCCATGGTTTGAGGTGTCTCCATCACTTGCTTTCCCGTTTCTTGAACTCTAGACTTGCGGGATAGGTCATCAACGGTTACTTTGAATTCATCATGGAGGGCATCAAAGCGAGCCATCATCGCATGAATCAAAGTATTTGTCTCCATCTTCACATCAACTTCCTTTTGAGCCATAGTACCCACAAATAATTAAACAAACAAAGGTTATTAGAAAGAGTCCTCACCAATTTACTCCTTAAGTGCTTACACTCGATTTGATTTCACTCAATCCACTCATGTTTGCACTATATGTTTGGCTTTTACTCGACACTTGCCTTTTACCTCTCTTGGCTAATGCAAGTTTGCTCGTCGCACTCAAGTCCGATTCAACAATCAAACTCAATCCAATTTGGGATGGAATGGAGTTGTTGCAACAAAGAACGGATAATTAAAGCTAATGGACGAAATTTGAAAAAAAAGTCAACGAAATGAAAGAAGAAAAGCACGAATCGAATTGGCACGAAATGAATTCGGATTTGATTGAAATTTTATTTATGGTCTAGGAACTCACTGTACTTGATGATAAAAATGGAATTTAGCTGATTTGAAACTGTTCAGGGGCTGTTGCAAGCAATCTGTCTAAGAAAACATTTTTTTCGGAAATTGTTGTTCTATGCGATCGCGTGAGAGCTGTCGCGATCGCGATTCAGCAGCTCTTAATCACGCGCGATCGTGTGGATTTGTCGCGACTGCGTAGGGCAATAAATGTGCGCTATCGTGCAGGCTGGCGCGCGATCACGTGGCTTTCTGGAGTTTATGTAGGAGCCAATTTTTTAGCACACCTCTTCACTTGAATCTTTTCAATTCAGCTTATTTTTGCTCCAAATTTGAGATATATGCTCCTTGTTAGTACGCTAACAAACCCCAATGGTTGATTCTTCAAAAGCAACACCCAAAATACAAAAACTCTAATTTACTACTATTTGATAAACTTGAAAAACCCTAACTTTTTTATTCTTCCAATTAATGCTCCAATCTTTGTTTGTTGTCCAATTCCTTCAAGTTACAGGTTCTAGGATCAACTTTCAACAAGCGGTAACAAAAATTTCTTCCAAAAAATACCTAAACCTATGACTCTATTTTTAGAGATTTGATTTTTTTTTTTTTTTGGATTTCATTGTGATTTTTCAGATTTTGATATTCAAAACCTAGATAATGTTTGTAGGAACAAACGCCAATCTGTGCTCTGATACTAAATGAGATGAATCAAACTAGGAATAGAAAAATAATGAGAAAAATAAAATGATTAAAGTAAAATCCAATTTGGATTGATTTGGAATTAAGGAAATAGATTAGGAGATGAGGCCTAATCACCCCCTCAAAACAACAATAAAAAAGAACCTATACTATTTGATCCTGAATTGAATTTAGTTCAATTGCAAATCAAGGACAAATGTGCTTAAGCAAACAAGCTTAGCCAATAAACTCACAATCATTAATGTCATCAAAAGCTAACCCTAATAAATGATGAATAAGGACCTTATACAGTGGTTCCTAAAAATGGAAAAGAATACCTTAATTGCCCCTGAAATGGGCTGCAACAAAATCATTAAACTAAAAGAGGCCTTCTCATTGTCGTCTAAGCGCTATCGCGCCAAGACATGCACGATCGCACTGTGTGAGCAACCAGAGCTTCACGATCACGACTATGGTCACGCGATCACGCAGAGCAGCTGTCATGGATTGTCCCATGTGGGAAAATTGAGTGGATGAAGAACAGGGCTTCCAAGGAGAAAGAAAAAGACGATATCAAAGACAAAGAAAAGGATAAGGACAAAAGGAAGACCAGACATCCACCGAACTTCAGGGCTGAGAGAAGGAAGAAGAATAAGGCTTTCTGTGCTACTTGGGGACCAACTGTCTGTGAATCTAATAAAGGAAAGAAGTCTGATGATGAATCACCACTAGCATTGATGGGATTAACTCATGAGGACACAAGGATCGTTGAAGGAAAGAATCACTTCAGACCTCCCCTGTTTGAAGGAGTCCATTACAAAGAGTGGAAAAGGCTGATGAAGCTATATCTACAAGTAATGGAACACAATCTCTGGGTAATTGTAAAAAGAGGTCCTCATGTACTCGTGAAGAAAGCTGTAAATGGGTCCTTGGTGCCAAAGCTGGTGGAAGAAGTGGATCCATAAAGACTTGGATTGGCTTCAAGCAAATGCTAAGGCTAAATTGGCTTTGAAGAATGGGATGACCTTCGATGTTCTTGCCAAAGTGTCAGAACGCACTACAGCCAAGGAGATATGGGAGAAGCTGAGGGAAATCTATAATGAAGACTGTCAAAAGAAGGAAGCTGCTCTTATGGCTACTGATGAGGAAGAGTCTGCTCATGCAGCTAAGGTAAGTCTCTCTTATCTGAAAGAAAACTTGCACACCTATTCACATGAGAGTATTGCTTTAATAACTGCCACTTTAATTGAGGGTTATGAAAAGTTAAAAGCTAAGAAGGACCAACTATCAGAAGTTGTGTGTGAACTAAAAATAAAATGCAAGAACCTGGAAGAATCTAATGCTGAATTTGAAGAAATTAATGCTTCTCAAAGTGGACAGGCTCTTGTATCCAATGCTAAAGTCTCAGATCTTGAACTAGAAATTGGAAAAATGAGAGAGGCCAGTGGAAAATAAATAATCAGTGAAGTTCAAACCTTTCTTGAAAATGAGCTAAAAAAGGCAAACGAAATTCTTTATCAAGAAACTGAAAAGAACAGAGTGCTCAAAGAAAAGAAAAGTTTGAAAAAGTTGATTATGAACTTACCAGGCTCACTAAATGGAATAAGTCTTCTGAAGCAGTGAATTGGGTTCTTGAAAATCAGAACAGTGGAAATAAAGGTTTAGGCTTTAGAAAACCACTGCCACCTTATAACCCAAAAAGCAAATATATTGGACTTCTTTATAACATGTTATGCGCTTTTTGTGGTAATACAGGTCATTATAAAGAAAATTGCATGGTGGTTAGAAAGGCTAAAACACATAACAAAAGATATGCTTTACCTAATTGGGCTAAGAAAGATTTAATTCATCCATTCTCTCATAAGAAGGGACCCTAGCTTGTCTAGGTTCCTAAAACTAACCCTTAATTTGTTTTGCAGGCTGGAGTGAGAGTGAACAACCCTAGCTGGATTCTTCATAGTGGTTGTTCAAGGCACATGCTGGAGATAGACAAAACTTTCTCTTACTCGCAACATTTCAAGGAGACAATGTTGTCTTCTGAGGAGGAAAAAGTGATCAGATTGTTGGTGTTGGTAAAGTTGGGAGATCACTGGATCATACAATTGAAAATGTGTATTGTGTTGATGGGTTGAGACACAACTTGCTAAGCATCTCTCAACTATGTGATAGAGGAAATGAAGTTAGCTTCTCATCTATAGGATGTATTGTGAAGAATCTACAGAGTGTGGAAGTTATCATGGAAAGAAAAAGAGTGAACATTATGTATAAAGCTTCATTAGGATCTCTTCCTAAAAATAACTTGACTTGCTTAAATTTTCAAGAAATTGACTCACATTTGTGGAAAGAGAGAATGGCACACACAAGTTTATCTCAGCTAAACAAACTTGCATAAAAGGAATTGGTTCTTGGATTACCTACCAAGAAACTTGAAGATATCAAAATGTGTGATGCTTGTGTCAGCAGGAAACATGTGAAATCATCCTTCAAGTCAAAGAAAGTGGTGAGTACTTCTAAACCACTGGAACTAGTACACATGGACTTGTGTGGTCCAACGAGAGTCAGAAGCAGAGGAGTAAAGAGGTTCGTGTTTGTGATAGCTAATGACTACTCAAGGTACATATCGACCTTATTCTTGACTTCGAAGGATGAAGCATTTGACAACTTCCAGGATTGGGCTGATATTGTGCAGAAAATGCTTAGGTTAGAACTCGTAAGTATCATATCTTATAATGGCACAGAGTTTGAGAATACTAAGTTTACTGAATATTTTTTAAATCACAGCATTGATCATAATTTCTCTGCACCAAGAACCCCACAGCAAAATGGGGTAGTAGAGAGAAAGAACATATCACTAGAAGATATGTCAAGAACCATGCTGTTGTCAAGTGGATTAGCAAGAAACTTCTGGGCTGAATCAGTTAATATAGCTAATTACTTGCTAAATAAGTGTTCCATCAGAGCAATATTTGACAAGACACCATATGAGCTGCTTAGAGGTAGGAAGCCTAAGATCGCTCATTTGAAGTGGTTTGGGTGCAAATGCTTTGTACACAACAATGGAAAGGAATCCCTTGAGAAATTTTATGCAAGGAGTGATGAAGCAATCTTTCTGAGATACTCTACTAAAAGCAAAGCTTATGAAGTCTTCAATAAACGAACACAATCTGTTGAAGAAAACATACATGTGGTTGCCGAAAGATAATGAGAGGATCAAGTTATAGGTGTTGCTCGAGAAGAACCTGCTGAGGCAACTAAAACTCCCGAAGAAAATGAAGAAATGCAATAAGCTGATGCTGAACTGACTCCGGGGGAACAAGGAGTCAACATGGCAGGGGAAACAACTGATCGTGATGATGAGGATGATAATGGAGATGAACCCTCTCAAAATTAAGCTGTTGGTCCCTCACATCATATTCAACCAAGACCTTGGAAGCATCAAAGTTATCATCCTTTGGAGAATGTGTTATCTGAATTAGATACTGGGATCATGACCAGGTCTGCATGGAAGAATTTTTGTGCATTCTTTGCATTTCTTTCAGCCATGGAACCAAAGAATATTAAGAAAGCATTGGAAGATTCAGATTGGGTGATGTTGACACCCAATTTTATCCCGAAAATATTTGAATTAATATCTAATTATTTTAAGTAGGGGCTAAAATAGTTTTTAATCCTAAATTAGAGCCTATCTATGCAACCCATTACTTACACCTAATACACCCTAAATCAGTTCACTATACCCGACCATATTCCCCCTTTTTCCCAAAAGAAAAATCAAATACACCTAAACCCTAAAACCCTATTTTTCTCACCCGATCCATCCCCAAAATTGGTCCCCACAATTTTCCAGCTGTTAGATAGTACGAAGATCGAATCTAAGCCGTCCAGCAGCGTCCTTTTGATTTCAACGTTTGAATCTGAAATGTTGGAAGGTATATTCTTTCAAATTTTGGGTTTTCCCTCAAATAGTACAAAATTCAATCTCAATATGGATCCATTTTAGAACCGGTTGGAGGGTCCTTTTGGTTATTTTCTCATAGCCCTAACGAACCCTAACTTTGGGCTATAAATAGATCTTTTAGTTCAATTTGCAGCAGCCATAGATAGTGAAAATCAGCAACAGTAAATAAGCCGTGAATAGAGATTAAAGGGTTGAGCGGCAGAAAAGAATACAAATAAAAAATATAGAAATTATTTTTGTTTCTTATTTAATTTTTTTTAAAAAGAGTCAGTATCGCATTATTTGTTTTTTTGTGGTATCGCTTCTTCGTAAGTCAAGTCGACAACCTTGTTCGAGCCGTTTTCTTCAGATTTCTTGCCCCACATTCACTGCCCTGCAGCAGGTAAAATCTTAAATTTTCTTGATTTTCTTATAAGTTTTAGTAGTGGGTGATTAGCCATGTATAGCTAGTTTTGTTAGCTAAATCTGAAGTTTATGTAGAATGATACTGTTGCATTTGAAATATTGATGTTTTAACTTGTCTTTGGTTGAGTATGTGTAGTTTAGCAACTGATAAGAATATGTTTAGCTCGTTATAAGAATGTGTCTTTTCATTTGAAGCTGTATGTTTTATTTACAAGTATCGATCGAATATGGAAAATATATTTGTGCTCTTCTTAGTCGAATACAGGTTTAATTAGTTAAGTCTTTCTTATTAATGTCAAGTGAAAGCTTGAATGCACTTTAATCTTAAAAGCTTTGATCTTTAAATTGAAAATTTTGAATATGTCTTAAGTTCTCAGTCCAGTTATGGGTGAGTGTGTGTTAAGCTGGTTCCTAGTATATATGGTTGCTTTGAATGAAGGAATACTCGGGGGTCTGTGGGGTTGTCCGTTCGTTGATGTATGCAGAAGTGTAGGTGGTTAAGGGAGTCGATTTTCCTGGTGAGCTCACTAGAGTAGAAGGGAGTATAGGGTGATTGATTATGTTCAGGCTGTGTTGATGAGTACAAAAGGGGGCTGCAGATACTCTGGTGTGTTTCTGGTTCTTGATTTCTATGGGTTAGATGAGTTAGGGCATTACAGGGATTCTGGGAAGTAGTAAGGGTGGTCTGTGGTGATGATAAGGTTGTTTCTAGTGTTTTATCTATTCAAAATAGAGGGGGTGTTCAGGATTTAGGTTTGTTTCTGAGTTGTTTAAAAGGGATAGAAGTTGTTTCTGGTGATTGAATGGGGTGTGGGGCATTGTCCTAGTTGTCTCAGGGTAGTAGAAGTTGGTTTTAATGTTAGCAAGATAATTAGGAGAGCTCTGTGAGTATGGTGTTTGCAGGGGTTTGGAGGTTTGTTTAGGCAGTGAGGGAGTTCTGGAGAGAGTGGAGGCATTCAGGGAGTTTATCTCTAATATGCAGAGGTTTGGAAAGGGTCCTGGTGTTGACACCCAATTTTCTCCCTGCTATTTTCAAAATCAACCGTCCTTGAATTTTACACATGATTGCATATCCATTCCTACCTCATCTATATCTTCAAATTATCTTCTCATACTAGCCTGAAAATTGAGGCTATTCTCAAAAGCATCGTCTTAAACTATAGCTGTTTTTACAATTTCCTACAATTGCTTCTATCTTTGACAAAATTGTCCAAAATGGTCTTAAGCCTCAAAGTTACAATTTTTAGGCATTTAGCCTTCCTAACATTTGAATTAATTTCCTAATTTTTCTATAATTTTTATACCATTTTAAATCCACTTTATACCATTTTATACCTATTTTATACCTATTTGCAGAATATTTATGCATATACACACATATATACACACAAGGCACACACATAAGCCATTTCTTTACACGTCACCTGCATACGTGGCTTGATCCTGGCTGTCCACGACATTAATCCGACTGCCAGGAATTAAACTTCCTTTTTAACACTTCACACCCCAAAACCCCTAAAACTATTCCCATTTTCCCCTCTCACCCCAGACCCGACTCTCTCTCTCTCTCTCTCTCTCTCTTGGCGATTCCAATCGCCCTCCCTATCAGTAATCTTTCAGGCCATTGTGACCGGAGAATTTTGGGGAAAATAAAATCATTGAGTTCCCCTCGTTGTCCGCCACAAACCCATACAGTCTTGACGATGTTTGGGTAAGGGCGAAATGTGAACTTTGATAACTGGAATACCACCGCCGGGAGACTTCAGGCTCGATTTAAAGGTGTTGACACTTAAACGGGGTAAAAACCCCACCAAAAGGTAAAACTGCAACGGGTCAATTTGACCCGACCTTAATATGAACATAACCCTTCCCTTTCTACTTGATTTTAGATTTGTGTGAGACCCATGCTTAGATTTGCCTAGGTTTCTGTGTGATTAGCATGTTCTTTATTATTTATTGATTAATTAATGGTGAAATGCATGACCAAAATGTTTTTACTTTGATTCACTGATTAATCGCATGAAATTATCGAATATTAGAGCATGATTTGTTCATAACATGAGCTTTATGTTATCTTTATCGGTTTAAACCTAGAATCCGTAATTGATTTAAAGAGTGATTCTGTGCAATGTGTTTGGTTGTTTACCCAGTGTCAATGCACAATTCTTATGAATTGGTACCTAGTCTGGATTGAAAGTCGACTGGCATGATAAAGAGTCTCGAGTGATTTTAAATTGAAATTTTAATTGATTTCTTTGAATGGGAAACTGTTTGTTAATTCAGTGAAATGGGAATTTAAGACTTTGATTAGAATCTGTAGAGCTAATCAAGAGATTTTGAGATTCAGATTAGTTCATGCTATATTTATATAGTGATTCTTGAATTTAGACTCCATTATGGGTGAGGGAAGGGGTTAGTCTCACCAGAATCTCGGATTGATCTTAATTCAAGGGGTTTGATTGGTTTATATTTTGAAAAGTGTGCTAAAATTTCCTTTTTATTTCTGGAAACTATCTCCCCTTACCTAGTTTAGTTCTTCCTGTTTGAATTAAAGTACCTACTCTTCACCTATATAAGGGACTCCCTTTCGACAAAAAGGGACAGAGTTATGGATATTAGAAAACATAGAAACACATTGATACACTAAATTACATAGCTTCTCTTAGCATCTCTCTCCCTCTCCCTGCTTATCTGCTTCTTTGAATGGATTCTTTTGATGGTGTGCTGGCCTTAGCATCTTCTCTCCTTTGTTTGCACACTATCTGCAGGTATTCATCCTTACTGTTTTCTTTTGTTTCTGCATATATATATATATATATATATATATATATATATATATATATATATATATGTATGCGTGTATTGCAATCATGCTCTATTAAAACCATTGGTAGGCACACTATGTTTTGGTTCTGGGTAGTGCAGGCACCTTTGTTTAAGATTATATCAACCTTGCCAAGATGTAGTTAGAGGCATGATGCCTCACCTTATAATTGTTTGCTTGATGCCTTTGTGTTAGTTCCCTAGCATGACTTCTTGTCCTACTTCTATTTCTGTTAGAACTATTGGTCTGAATTACCTTTTTAAGTGGCCTGCATATTTGAAAGACACACCAAGGTGTACTGACTGCACATATTACTGATAGACCTCTCCTTTGGGGTCAGGCTTTCCCTTTCCCTCACCCCCTGCTAACTCTGTTTCTTGCAGTTGTGTTCTATTGCATATAGAACCTTGAGGGTTCAATAGTGCTAATGTCTGAATTGCCTAAACTTGGTTTTGGTGGTTTAAGGAACCTCTGATTATTGATACTCCTGAACTCTGAAAACTGGACATTTCTTTGAGAAAACAGGGCCTTCTTCCTATGGCCAATACTCCTTCACTTTCTGTATTCCCCTTAGGAATTGTCCCCTAAAACTTGTATATTTGTTAAGTGCCCTGCTTGTATCTTCTTAAAACAGGGGTACAACAATGATTATTGTGCCAAACAGGCTACCCAGGAGCCATTCTCTCAACTCTCTTACCCCCTGTGTGCATTGCATCATTTTTAGGCCTAAGTTGAAATGGATTTGAGTTGTTTCTTCGGAGAAGACTGATAGCATGCTTAGAGTTTTACTTTCCTTGGAATCTACACCCTTTGAAAAGTATCAAAAGCATGATCAACCACTGTTATTATCTAAATTTTCAATAAACAGGGGGCTATATGTGTTCTACTTGTCTATTTGAAACTGTCTCTGAAAATTGAACTCGCTTCCTTTTGCATAAACAGTCCAGGCCCAAAAATATTTTCAAAAAGGGCCTCTTATGTGCTTAAACTGATTTATAGCCTTTACTATCGCCCTTGTACACTAATCTAATAGTGTATAGGGCGTATAAAGTAATAGGGGTCATTTATACGATCTAAAACTATATTTTTGAAAGTATAATTATCATCTAGATCATGTATTTGCGTGAGTATACCTATATATACCTATTACGTGCGACAACCCACTATTTGCATTTATGTGCTCTTGTGACCCCATTTTTGAAAACAGCCTCTCTTCTCATATATATAATTCCTAAATCTGACCCCAACACAAAAAAGGACATTAAGGTTAGGGCTCGACAACCAATGACGAGTCACCACGATCCTAAATGAACCAACATTTCATTTTAAAACACACTCCCTTTTGTTTTTACCAAAATCTGAACTCTATTTACAAAATTTACATTTTGTGCAAACCTTTCCAAGTATGTAAACCCCGTTTATATGTTAACATCACTTGTATGTTGTTCTCGCGAATAGGCGTTTAATATTAGAGGCCATGACTACGATTAGGCTTAAGTATAGGCCGAATATAAATTGTTTGTATGTGAAGATACGATAAATCCAAGTTAGTATTCATATGACAATATACACTGCTTGATTGGTAATCAGGAATATAGGTTAAAAAAAAGAGTTATCCTCAACTTTAGTTTTGATTCTTTCTACAATTAGATCTTCTATCACCAAAGAAAACGCCATTATTATCTTATTTACTTTGATTCCGATAAACTAACTACTTTTTTGCTACAAACAAAAAAAAATAATTGAACTTAGTGCTCTACTTGATTTTGACATCCCAAAATTAAGACTCGGACGGTAACCACCTTTTGGTGGGACTCGGGGAAGTGCCTAACACCTTCTTTCCTGAGTCACTTGGACTTCTTACCCCGCATAGAATCTCTGAAATAGACTAGTAGACCTATCGAACTTGATTTTAGACATTAGGTGACCTAATACGACTTAGAAACTATATTAGGTGGTGACTCCAAAACATCTGAACTCAAACGAGTTCACCCAGTCAAATCCAAAACCCGACTCGCCTCGAGTTGTGTCCAAAATCAGGTACGACAGAATGGCGACTCCGCTGGGGATACTCAAAGTCCTAACCACAACGAGTCTTTATTTTGGGATTTATTAAATTATTATCTTGTTATTTATTATTATTGTTGTACTAACTTGGTTTCCTTTTTTGTTTTTCTTTCTTTTGCTTTACTTATTTATTGTATTACTTATGTGACATTTTGCATACTTCACTCATACTCCCCCACTCCTGGGAAACGACACTTCACACACACACGGCGATTACGTGGATCCCACGGTCGCTTGACCACCAAAACACCTTTTAAGAGGGACATGTTGGAATATAGTTGGTCCGTAGTACAGCCAACAATTTCAAATGATCCCACTCCTTGGCTGTCCGTCTTGGAGAACTGTGTCTAGAATCACACCACTCTTCTATTGTAATGAGCACGCATCATGCCATATGAGGGTCTCCCTGTGAGCCGACTAGTTCTCAACTTGTCCAAACTACCTAAACGAGTTTTTCGACCCCAAAGGGACGTTTGGACATGATTATGTGCACTTGAGAGAAAAGAAAAGAAGAGAAAAAGTGAGACGAGAATGAAAATGCATTTTGACTTGTTCAATTATTCTCAAAAGGGGACAGGGTTTTAAATTTTATTCCTTTCTTATTTTTAGGTCACAATGAGTCAAAAGTTTCATCATTTTGGAATGACTATGGGCGCACCACTTTTGTTGATTAATTGGTGGAGCAACCTGTCACTAGGAGAGCAAACCGAAGTACGTCAGTACTTGGGTCATTTGGTTTCACTGTTAGAAATGGAACCATGTAGGGAGATGATCGAGGCCTCGGTGTCGTTTTGGGATGAATAATTGAACGTGTTTAGGTTTGGGGATGTCGAGTTAACGCCTTTGTTGGAAGAAATAGGAGGGTTTGTGTCACACTCGGGGTTAGACAAACATCGCTGGCAAGGGGGTCGCATACTAGCACCTAGCGTCCCCACAGCTGACGAGTTTCGTAAGAAGCTAGGAATGGTAGCAAGTGTGGACATGGGATTTTTACAACGAAAGAAGATCCCCTTTTCCTATTTTTATACTCGGTTGGGACATTTGAGGGCGTATGATAGTCATAAGAAGGATTTTAAGTCCTATGTTGATTAGAGGCGGGTTAGACCATTTCCATTTGCTATTGGTTTCCTGGGAGTGATGGTTTTCCCCGAGAGTTCAAGTCAGACATATGTTCATGACTTGTTATGGTTACCGATGCAGTGTTCAACGGGATTGATGGTTATCGTTATACCGTAGTTCTAATGATAGTAGCAGACATTTATCGAGCTTTGGGGTGTTGCAAAAAAGGAGCGAGATACTTCCAAGGGTGTAATATTTTACTACAAGCATGGTTCAAAGAACATTTAGGGAAAGCAAGAGGCGCACAAGCATTGTCCAAACCAACTGGTTGCAACTACTTGATTGGGGAACGGTATGGGGTTCCAAAACTCAAACAGCCAAGTAGCACAGAGAAGTGGGTAAAATTGTTCGAAGGCATAATGGAGGACTCGATCCAGTGGATGTTCACATGGTTTCCTTCATCAGATTTCATCATTAGTTCTGAGAAGGCATCCTTTGTGATACTTATGGGGTTAAGAGGCCTCCAACCCTATCAACCGCTAAGAGTAATGAGGCAAGCAGGGAGGAAGCAAATCATACCGTTGATACCGAACATGAAAGATTATCAGTTTGACTACACTGAAGATGCTGTTCCAAGGGTCAAGAGCATTAGGAAGTCATGGGAAGGAAGACAAGTCATGGAAGAAGTATCGCTAGCGCCTGATATATACAACGCTGGATGCGAACCAAACTACAAAGCTGGTTACGCTCTAGTATAAAGGGGAATGTGGTAGTGGGGCCAAGTTGTGGAAATAACATAAGATATCATAAGGCAGAGGCTCAAATTCGGTACCGAGAGTTCATGTTGAAAGCAGTCGAGATGGATAATGAAAACAAAGAAGAGATCGAAGTGTGGAAAAAGCGTACATCAGAACTAGAGGGAAAGATAGAGGCATTGGAAGCAAAACTTGAGCGATGGAATTCAGAGTGTGCAGAGGTAGACATCTTGCACTTAGTAGCAGCCAAGGGATATTTAATCAAGGCCATGGAGGAAGTCAAGGAGATCACACGAGAAGCAAAGAGAGCCAAGATGGAAAAGGAGTGTGTCGCCTAGTCAAAGTGTCATTTTCATTTCTTCTTTTGTATGTTACTTTTCCAAAAATTATTGTCACGTACAGATTTACAAAATTTTGGGAAATTTACGAGAATAATTGGCTACAAAATGCGTATTCATTTTTCTTTGCATAATGACAAACCTAGGAAGGCTATACGTCCTTGGCACGTAATAGTCCATTAGTAAACTTACGCCAAATGTCAAAAGGGTTCTAAACCCAAAAAAGTGACAAATTGCATCTCTGCATTGATTTGAAGAAACGTTTGCACAAAACATTGATTGTCTATTTGAACATGATCAAAACTATAAGGATGTTTTGGTCTTTACCTTTTCTTGTTTTTTTTTCAGTCTATGGCTGCAAAAGGCACTCTCCAATTTGAGATCGTTTCCCGACCTCCTCACTTGATCAGACTTTGGTGGGAGGATTTGGCCGTTGTCAGTAAAGCTCATGTTCAAAAGATGTTGGGGGAATTGATAGCCCTCAAGAACTATACTGCCGTGACTGGTTTGGTTGAAGCTGCTACACATTTCTGGGACTACAAAAGGGCTGTGTTTCACTTCAATGGTTTCGAGTTGGCACCGATGTTGGAAGAATTTGGAGGATTAGCAGGGTCAGAGCCTGGACCCAAGACCATGATTTATCCTCGAGATGTGGAGCCTAAGGAGTTCATTGAACTGCTCGGAGCTCCATATGATCCATATACCGAGGGAGTGATCGATGGAAAGGTCACGTTGGAATACTTGCACTCTAGGTTTCGAGATCCGACACTTAGACACGAATGGAATGGGGCGTGGGAAGTTCAATATTGGGAATGGAAATGAATCCAACGCTTTCATCATTGCTTTTCCGGGAATCATGGTTTTTCCCGAGAAAAGAGGCAAGATCGACATAAGGCTAGGGAGAGTAGTAGGGGCTGCGAAAAGGGGCTTTCAAACGTCAAGTGAGTTTGATCCCCATGATTTTGGGAGAAGTTTATAGGGCTTTGACTAATTGTAGGAGGGGAGGAGATTTTTTCGAAGGTTGCAATCTGTTGCTGGAAGTATGGTTGATAGAGCACTTGCACAGTGTCCCTCTCAGTCCGATAGCGCCAAAACCCTCTTGGCAAGGAGGAATCCGTTCATATAGCACCCGTATGGCTGGAACAGTAGCATGGGAATACCCTGCATACATGGAAGGTTGGTACGCCAAGCTCGAGGAGTTACAAGAGGTGCAATGGGTGATTGAACATTGTGCTGGCTTCGTTGTTTCCATACAAGGTCAAGACATCACTTTCTTGACATTGATTGGATTCCGAGGAACTCATCACTATGTTCCTCTAAGGATCCTTCGGCAAGTGGGCATGATACAGCAAACTCCGCAGTTAACTGAAGGAAGAAGTTTCAATGTTGACATAAAGGGCATCGAGCATCCGATGGTCCTCACCATACTGGCAATGTGGGAGAAAAGGCTTACTATACAATTTTGTCGTGGTCGTGACAGTTGGGTGAACCCCACAGCTACCCTGACTTACCCTCAATGGCTCGATAAAGATAGGACAAAGTATCGATCCAAGACTATACTAAAAAGGAAAGCCAAAGCTCCAAATACTGC
Organism: Petunia x hybrida; assembly: GCA_037355625.1. Classification (NCBI taxonomy): domain Eukaryota; kingdom Viridiplantae; phylum Streptophyta; class Magnoliopsida; order Solanales; family Solanaceae; genus Petunia; species Petunia x hybrida. The sequence goes on along the minus strand of JBBBVM010000018.1, from coordinate 4,145,111 downwards.
TGAAAAATATAAGAAGCTGAAACAAGAGTTTAGCCAAAGGAAGAAGGAGTTAAGGGTGACACAAGAAAGAGAGATGAGGAGACAATACAAAGATAAGATCAAAGGGTACGAACTAAAGTATTGGGCCGGCAAGGTCATGACTACAAGGCAAGCTACTGGGAATTGAATTTGAAAGATTTTCTCAAAGGATGGGGAGAATATTTTAAGTCAGTACCAATGGGAGAGAAGGAAGCGAGAGGGTTGGAAATTTGCGAGTTTCTGGTAAAAGCTCTAGGTGCCGTGGAGGATGGGAAAGACTTGCTGGAAACATTCGCTGATACTCCGCTCATTAGTCTGGTTCACAAAACCAAAGAAGAAGCCAAAGAGGAGAAGGAGAAGGAAGACGCTGGAGCTGATGTCTGAACTTGAAGTCCTTTTGCTTGGAGCCTAGTCTAGTCGTGTCGAGTCAAGTTGTCTTGTCTTTTCTTTATTGTCTTTTTCATCTCAATCGATTCATTAGTGGTTGTAATACAACTAAGCAAACTAAATAAATTTCGTTATTTTGGGGTTTTAGACTGGTGATGACCATGTTTATTCAAACAAAATGATGTGTTTGCTGCAAACGTTACTTTGAATCCGCGATAGGCCCACCTCTGGCACAAAAAAAAGTCCCATGCATGAAAGGACATGACTTTATTCAAACTAACGTATACTCACATTTTCTTCTTCTTGTTTTGATGTGTTAGTTCCCAAGTCCCTGAAAGTCTGGTTTGTACATTCTGGCCGCGCCGCAATACCAGTTAAGGTCTAAAGGATCAATCCCAACACCTCCCCCTTTACCTACAAGGACAAGGACAAGACGAAATATTATGGTTGAGTTCGACAAAGTTGGAAATGGAAGTCCCGAGGAGCAAGGCATGGTCGCCTATGAAAGCTACGCTAAATTGGAACAAAGGTTGCTTGAGTTGGAAAATAGGATCCCTCTGGCCCATACTGATCAGATCACTGAACCAAATCCAACTGCTCGCCTTCACGGCAAGGATCCACTTTACCTTGAAAGATACATTCTTTACCCTACCCACACCGCACCACCAAAAGCACCACAAAACAACTTACCCGCCTTCACTGTTGAAACCAAAACCATTGCATCACCAACCAAGGACCATGAAATGTATGCATGGACTAAGAAAGACCCAGACAGCACCAAAGAACAAGTCCAATGGCTGGTTGAGAAGTTCAAACAACTTCAAGACACTAAGGGAACCCAAGGGTTGGCCTATGAAGATCTCTGCTTGTATCCTGATCTGAAACTACCTGAAGGCTACAAGACGCCCAAGTTCAACATGTTCGATGGCACTGGAAACCCAATGGCTCATTTAAGATCTTACTGTGACAAGCTGATTGGAGTTGGACACGACGAAAAGATTTGCATGCAGCTATTCAACCGTAGTTTAACTGGAGATGCACTGGTATGGTACTCTAAGCAACAAACAAAGATGTGGATGAGTTGGGAAGTAATGGCTGGGGACTTTGTTGACAGTTTTGGGCATAACACTGACGCTATGCCCGATCGGTTTTACTTAGAGAAGCTGAAGAAGAAGTCCACCGAGACTTTTAGAGAGTTTGGACCTAGGTGGAGGGCTGAAGCCGCCAAAGTCCAGCCTCCCATGGAAGATGCCGAGATAGTGGCAACTTTCATTCGCATTCAAGAAGATGTCTATTTCGACAAGATGTTGAATCTGCAAGACAAAAGTTCGGAGAATTGATCAGGATCGGTGACATGGTCGAAGATGGACTCAAGACTGGAAAGATTGTTAGCATGGCAGCATTACAAGCCGCTAACAAAGCCTTACAAGCCGGTAGCACTACCACCTCAAGAAAAAAGAAGGACGGCGTCTCCTTCGTGGCCGCATCACTTGACCACTCCCCTACTCACAGCCACTACTACCAAATTCCTTATCCCTCTTACCCATACATACCACCCACATCGACTTACCTAGTCTACAACACCCAGTCCATGTACCAAAATCCACCACCACAAAGACGAACTTACCCACAAAGTCCCAACTACCGAAATACCAACACCTACTCACCAAGGCCTCACGCCAATAACAACCCAAGACCCAAAAGAAACTACACCCCACTGGCTGAACCTCGCAGTCAGTTGTTCGAAAGACTCAAAGTAGCTGGTCATATACAACTCGTGCCATTCAAAATGCCTGATAGAAAGACACCTTTCTTTGATCAAAACAAAACCTATGCCTATCACTCTGGGGGACCTGGCCACGATACTGAAAAGTGCTATGCCTTGAGGGATAAAATACAAGACTTGATTGATAAAAAGGTGATACACTTGAAGACTCCGAATGTGCAAAACAATCCTCTGCCTAATCATGGAGATAGTAGGGTGAATTTGATTGATCTAGATGAGTGCAACTTATAAAAGGCACCAGCGAACGCTTCAGTTGCTCAAGCCGCTAAAGCACCGGAGCCTATTGAGGTAGAAGTGGCTCCCAAATTCTATGTTGATGTTGTTCCTCCATACAGCGACAAGGCGGTAGCCTAGGATTATGAAAGGGAGAAGAAGAACAAGGTTGTGGTTGAAACTGTTGCCGCACAAGGAGTGACTAGAAGTGGGAAAATCTACACTCCCGAGCATCTTGTTCAAGAGAGACGAGGCATTAGCGAGGAAGAGTCCGAGGGACTGTGGAAGAAAGTACAAGCAAAGGAGTACTCTGTAGTTGAGCATTTGGGCAAAACTCCAACACAAATCTCTGTTTTGGCCCTACTCCTCAAGTCGGAGAGTCATCGAAGTGCACTGATGAAGGTGTTTGATGAAGCACATGTTCCGGTAGACACTTCAGTTGAGAAATTTTCTAGCATGGTTGGACAAGTCATGGAGGCCAACGAATTGCTTTTCACGGAGATAAGCTACCACCCGAAGGGTTGAATCACAACAAAGCTTTTCACATCGCAATCAAATGCAAAGACTGGTTCGTGGGAAGAGTTCAAATCGACAAAGGTTCCGGTCTGAACATATGCCCGTTCATCACTCTGAAAAGAATGGGAATCGACCAAAGCAGGATAAGAGAGAGTGACATGAAGGTGAAGGCGTTTGATGGGTCACAGAAGAGCACCATTGGGGAGATCGACCTAACTATCATGGTTGGTCCTGTGGAGTTCGCTGCTGAGTTCTATATCATGGACATCTCTGCTTCCTACAATCTACTACTAGGGAGGCCTTGGATCCATATAGCTGGTGCAGTGCCTTCTACATTGCACCAAACGGTGAAGTTCTAATGGGATCACAAAGTGGTAGAAGTGTTTAGTGAGGGGAACAATTCTATCTACAACGAGCAAACCATACCGGCAATCGAAGGAAATACTCCTGATGGGTAGACGTTCTATACTATAGAACTTGTGGGAGCACTACAAGGCACTCGAGGAGGACGATGCAAGAATTACAATTCAAGTTGGAATCCCACAAGCACGGTCCAAGGAGGTTACCCTACACACTTTGCTCCTAAGTTAGTCAAAACGCCGCCTGGGGTTGAAGAGAAAAAGAAGAACTTTTACAGTGCTTATTGGGATAGCCGAGGCAAAGGCTACGAAGGAAGGAACTTGGTCTGGGAGCCAGTCATGTGTGACTGGGGAGTGCCATCACGAGAGTTTCATGAAACCCTGCCATCTAAGACCGAGAAGCGGCCAATGTATTAACCCAATGCTCGTCCCAATTGGAAATGCATCTCTGAAGAAACAAGGGGAAAGCAAGTATGGATATCCAAAGCACCTGAACCTATGGAGGTGGTGTTTGAGGAGCCATTTGTACTCCCACATACTACAAAGTGGCCCGGAGACTAGGTTATAGGCATCATGATTAAGCAAGGTTATGAACCGGGCAAAGGTTTACGCAAGAACCTGGATGGTATGATCGAGCCAATCAAAATTGTGATGAGGCCCGACAATGAGAAGGCTGGCATAGGGTACATTCTGACCTATGAAAAGAGCATTGAAGAAGCATCACTGGATTTCAAGTTCTATAAGAAAAGCACCAAGACTCTCTTGCATATCTTCGTCTCGTCCGGATACTTAGATGGCCGAAAAGGGGAGGTGTCCGCAGCACAAGGAGTGGAGCCAAAAGTAGCTGATGCTGAAGAGGATCTGCTGGCAGGAATGAAAAATATATTCATAGCTGATGAAGACTGTTGTGTGGTCCTGGAAGAACATATTGAACCTCCTGGACTGACAAAGGCTAGATCTGGAGCGGTATTGAACAGCTGAATCAGCAACCGAGCCCGAGCTTACCGTAGACTTTGGTAGAGTTGAGGGGATAAAATTTATTTTTTTTATGCTTTCTAAAATAAAACCCGACCCTGATTCGTGGAGTTTGCATCTTTTCTTTCCTATTGCACATGTCTCCCTACAAACTTTGTTTTGCAAGGATTCATAAAATATCGCACCATTTCATGTTTAATTTTTGCTTTAATCTTTTAATTTTGCAATATCTTACTTTTTCAGCATTCATACAAATAATCCCATTGAGTCTACAATCGCAACGTGTAATGAAACAATGGAGCTTGGAGAAGGTAGAGCCGACTATGATGACTTTGATGAAACTACACAAGAATAAATTGAGAGATTTGAAAACAAACCTTGAGGAGACTGAGGTGATAAACTTAAGAAATGAGGAAATTGTGAAAGAGACAAGGATCAGTGTGCATCTCACCGCCGAGGATAAAAAGCTGTATACTGAGTTTCTTAAGGAGTATGAGGATGTATTCGCCTGGTCGTACGATGACATGACTGGAATCAGCACGGATGTGGTAGCCCACAAATTACCTATCAGTCCGGGCTTTCCACCAGTCAAGCAAAAGGCTCGAACTTTCAAATCATCAATTCTGTTGAAAATTGGTGAAGAGGTAACTAAGCAACTCAACGCAGGGATTTTGAAAACAGTCAAGTATCCAACTTTGTTAGCCAACATCGTCCCAGTGCAAAATAAAGATGGGAAACTCCGAGTTTGTGTAGACTAAAGAGATCTGAATAGAGCAAGTCCGAAGGATAATTTTCCGCTACCAAACATACATATCCTGATTGACAATTGTGCGAAGCATGAACTACAATCCTTCGTAGATTGTTTCGCTGGTTATCGTCAAGTGCTCATGGATGAGGAGGATGCTGAGAAGACAGCTTTCACTACATCTTAGGGAGCTTATTTCTACAAGGTTATGCCATTCGGTTTGAAGAATTCTGGGACAAATTACATGAGGGCTATGACAACTATGTTCCATGACCTAATGCACAAGGAGATTGAAGTCTATGTAGACGACATGATTATCAAATCGAAGAAGAGTTCGGAGCACCTTGACAACTTGCGCAAGTTCTTCGATCGCTTGCGAAAGTACAATTTGAAGCTAAATCCGGCAAAATGTGCATTTGGTGTCCCGGCAGGAAAGCTCTTGGGTTTCATCGTCAGTAGGAGGGGTTTTGAGTTGGATCCATCAAAGATCAAAGCCATCAAAGAACTGCCACCCCCGAGAAGCAAGAAAGAGGTTACGAGCTTCCTTGGAAGGCTCAATTACATCAGCCGTTTCATAGCACAATCCACCGTCATCTGTGAGTCAATCATCAGTTTGCTGAAGAAAGATGCAGTGATAGAGTGGATGGAGGATTGCCAAAAAGCATTTGATCGGATAAAAGAGTATTTGTCTTGCCCACCTGTGCTGGTACCCGCCTGAGCCTGGGCGACCTTTGATCTTGTGTATGTCCATAGTGGACTCGGCCTTTGGTTGTGTATTGGGACAACATGATCCAACTGGGAGGAAGGAGCAAGCCATATATTATCTAAGCAAGAAGTTCATTCCTTACAAAGCCAACTACACATTGCTAGAGCGCACGTGTTGCGCACTAACATGGATAGCACAAAAGAAAAGACACTACCTGACATCCTACTCAACCTTGTTGATATCAAGAATGGACCCTCTCAAGTACATTTTCAAAAAACCAATGCCTACGGGAAAGCTGGCTAACTGGAAAATGCTGCTCAACGAGTTCGACGTCACTTTTGTCACTCAAAAGGCAGTGAAAGCTATAGCCTTGGATGATCATATGGCCGAGAACCCGGTGGGAGACGACTACGAGCCTTTGCACACCTACTTCCCTGATGAAGAAGTCATGTTCGTAGGAGAAGAGATCACCGCAGAATATGATGGTTGGAGGCTATTCTTTAATGGAGCGGTCAATTTCAAAGGAGTCAGCATTGGAGCGGTATTAGTTTTCGAGATTGGACAACACTATCCTATCACGGCCAAAGGTTCCCTTGCACCAACAACATGGCGGAGTATGAGGCCTGCATTTTGGGTCTCGCAATAGATATGAACATACAAGAGCTGCTGGCAATCGGAGATTCAGACTTATTGATTCACCAAGTCCGAGGAGAATGGACAGCGAAGAACTCCAAGATACTGCCGTATCTGGAGTGCATAAAGGAGTTGAAGCAAAGATTCACCAAGATAGAATTCCAGCACATACCTAGACTGCAAATGAGTTCGCAGATGCTTTGGCTACCATATCTGCTATGATCAAGCATCCTGACAAGAGTTACATTGATCCAATAACTGTGACAGAGAGGAAGCAGCCAGCATACTGCTACCACGTGGAAGAAGAGTCAGACGGACAACCTTGGTTCTACGACATCAAAGAGTTCCTCAAGGACGGCAGTTATCCAAAGAATGCAACAAGCCTCCAAAAGAAGACACTGAGGAGATTAGCAAATGGTTTCTTTCTGAACGGAGAAGTGGTGTACAAAAGGACACCTGATCTAGGTTTGTTGAGATGTGTAGGTGCAAAAGAAGCCGCCAAATTGTTAGAAGAGGTACACTGTGGGGCGTGTGGCCCACATATGAATAGTTTTGTGCTTGCAAAGAAGATTTTGAGGGCTGGCTATTTCTGGATGACAATGGAGCACGATTGCATAAAGCACACGAAGAAATACCATCAATGCCAAGTCCATGGAGATATGATTCGAGTTCCTCCCAACGAGTTGAACATTATGGGATCACCTTGGCCTTTTGTTGCCTGGGGGATGGATGTCATAGGACCTATCGAGCCAGCCGCTTCCAATGGACATCATTTCATATTAGTAGCCATTGACGATTTTACCAAATGGGTGGAAGCTGCATCATACAAGTTAGAAACAAAGAAGGTGGTGTCAAACTTTGTCCGTGATAAGATGATCTGCCGATTTGGCATCCCTGAATCCATCATCACTGACAATGGGTCCAACCTCAACAGTGACCTAATGAAAGCGACCTGTGAGGTCTTCAAAATCAAGCATCGAAACTCCACCACATACAGACCTCAAATGAATGGTGCGATCGAGGTGGCCAATAAGAACGTCAAGAGGATATTGCGTAAGATGACAGGCATTTCAAAGCAGTGTCATGAGAATCTACCCTATGCCCTGTTAGGATATCGCACTACAATGAGAACATCCACTGGGGCCACTCCTTATTTGTTGGTATATGGCACTGAAGCAGTGATATCCGCAGAGGTTGAGATACCATCCTTGAGAATCATCCAAGAGACACAATTGAAAGACGCCGAATGGATCAAAAGGAGAATAGAGCAGTTAGGCCTTATCGATGGAAAGAGATTGAATGCAATATGTCATGGGCAATTGTATCAGAGGAGGATCGCTAGGGCATTTGGCAAAAAAGTTCAAGAAAGATTCTTGAACCTGGGCAGTCAGTACTGAAGAAGATATTTCCAAATCAAGAAGAAGCAAAAGGCAAGTTCGCACCAAATTGGCAAGGACCGTACATGGTTCACCGAGTTTTGAATGGAGGAGCATTGATACTGGCAGAGATGGATGGAGAAGTCTGGCCGAAACCAATAAACTCAGACGCTGTTAAAAGATACTATGAATAGGGATTTATACTGACTAGTGATTCTCCCGTTCTACAATACATTATGTAATCTGAACTACGTCACAAACTGATTCCCCAAATGGGATACATAGACAACCTATTCAAGGTTCGGTCGCATAAATGCAAAAACTTCATTTTCCCCACAAAGTAAACACTGGGGCAGAATTTTTTGAGGAACTCTCAAAAATTCGCAAAAGGACAAACATAGTTGACACTGGGGCAGAAATTTTTTAGGACCTCTCAAAAATTTCAAATGCAAACTGGGGCAGAATTTTGAAGGCACCCTCAAAATTCATTTGGAATAGCATGAAGAACGACCACTTTGGCTTTACACAGCGCGGCTTGTGACTTAATGGGATAAAAAATATTTTACTGCATTTTCTTTCTTACAAAAGTTTTTCAAACCCCTTTTGCATTATATACATATCCCTATCAGCTCGGCCAAGATCCTGGCGCTCGTGGACAGCGAACGCGAAACTAGCCAAGAATGCACAAACAAAACCCCCCGCACAACTCACCAATCTTTCTTTGGATGCAGGCACGAAAGATACCTAAATCAACAATGCACAACAAAGATAATTTCCAGCAAAGGTTTGTCATTTTAAATTAGCTAAGGGCACACAACCCGAGGCGTCGATTGAGGTACACAGTCCGATATCGATTTATCATTTTAAATTAGCTGAGGGCACACAACCCGAAGCGTCGATTGAGGGTACACAGCCCGATATCGATCTGTCATTTAAATTAGCTGAGGGCATACAACCCGAGACGTTGATTGAGGGTACACAGCCTGATATCGATTTGTCATTTTAAATTTGCTGAGGGCATACAACCTAAAGCGTCGATTGAGGGTACATATCCCGATATCGATTTGTCCTTTTAAATTAGCTGAGGGCATACAACCCGAGGTGTCGATTGAGGGTGCACAGCCCGATATCGATTTGTCATTTAAATTAGCTGAGGGCATACAACCCGAAGCGTCGATTGAGGGTACCCAGCCCGATATCGATTTGTCATTTTAAATTAGCGGAGGGCATACAACCTGAGGCGTCGATTGAGGGTACCCAGCCCGATATCGATTTGTCATTTTAAATTAGCTGAGGGCATACAACCCAAAACGTCGATTGTGGGTACACGGCCCGACATCGTTTTGTCATTTTAAATTAGCTGAGGGCAGACAACCCGAAGCGTCGATTGAGGGTACACAGCCCAATATCGGTTTGTCATTTAAATTAGCTGAGGGCACACAACTCGAAGCGTCGATTGAGGGTACACAAACCGATATTGATTTGCAATTTTGTTTCTTTTCGGAGGGTACACAGCCCAATGCACCGACGGAGGGCATACGACCCGACGTCGAATCTAACACTTGATAGCAAAAGACACGTAAATATGGCATAGCAGATACAATCGCATACAACAAGAATCCTAGAAAGACAATCCAGCCCGGCGGGAAGATACGTTTTATATATACATAATGTTGCAAACACATTTTTCATCGTAGGAAATACACCCCGAGCAAAGCAAACATCTCATCTTGACGCCCCATATCCCTCTTAAGTCATATACTTTTCTACAGTCATGAAAAAATTGGCTGCACTGTCAACGTCTTTGCCCGAAGACTCTTTCATCATCCCCGGCCAAAGAGGGGCAGCTGTTGACACCCAATTTTGTCCCTCCTATTTTCAAAATCAGCCGTTCTTGAATTTTACACATGATTGCGTATCCATTCCTACCTCGTCTATTATCTTCAAATTATCTTCTCATATTGTCCTGGTAATTGAGGCTATTCTCAAAAGCATCATCTTAAACCATAGCTGTTTTTACAATTTCCTACAATTTCTTCTATCTTTGACAAAATTTTCCAAAATGGTCTTAAGCCTCAAAGTTACAATTATTAGGCATTTTAACCTTCCAAGCATTTTTAAATTAATTTCTTAATTTTTCTATAATTTCTATACCATTTTAAATCCACTTTATACCATTTTATACCTATTTACATAATATTTATGCATACACACACATATACACACACAAGGCACACACATAAGCCATTTTTTTACACGTCACCTGCCCACACGGCTTGATCCTGGCTGTCCACGAAATAAATCCGACGGCCAGGAATTAAACTTCCTTTTTAACACTTCACACCCTAAAACCCTTAAAACTATTCCCATTTTCCCCTCTCACCCCAGACCCTCTCTCTCTCTCTCTCTCTCTCTCAGCGATTCCAATCGCCCTCCCTGTCAGTAATCTTTCCAGCCATTGTGACCGGAGAATTTTGGGGAAAATGGCACCATTGAGTTCGCCTCGTTGTCCGCCAGAAAAACCCATACAGTCTTGACAATGTTTGGGTAAGGGCGAAATGTGAACTTTGATAACTGGAACACCACCGCCGGGAGACGCCTCTGGTGGGGTTCAGGCCACCGATTTGAAGGTGTTGACACATAAACGGGGTAAAAACCCTACCCGAAGGTAAAACTGCAACTGGTCAATTTGACTCGACCTTGGTATGAACATAACCCTTCCCTTTCTACATGATTTTAGATTTGTGTGAGACCCATGCTTAGATTTCCCTAGGTTTTTGTGCGATTAGCATGTTCTTTATTATTTATTGATTAATTAATGGTGAAATGCATGACCAAAATGTTTTTACTTTGATTCACTGATTAGTATATCGCATGAAATTATCGAATGTTCGAGCATGATTTGTTCATAACATGAGCTTTATGTTATCTTTATCGGTTTAAACCTAGAATCCGTAATTAATTTAAAGAGTGATTCCGTGCAATGTGTTTGGTTGTTTACCCAGTCTCAATGCACAATTCTTATGAATTGGTACCTAGTCCAGATTGAAAGTCGACTGGTATGATAAAGAGTCTCGATTGATTTTAGATTGAAATTTTAATTGATTGCTTTGAATGGGAAACTGTTTGTTAATTCAGTGAAATGGGAATTTAAGACTTTGATTAGAATCTGTGGAGCTAATCAAGAGATTTTGAGATTCAGATTAGTTCATGCTATATTTATACAGTGATTCTTGAATTTAGACTCTATTATGGGTGAGGGAAGGGGTTAGTCTCACCAGAATCTCGGATTGATCTTAATTCTAGGGGTTTGATTTGTTTATATTTGGAAAAGTGTGCTAAAATTTCCTTTTTATTTCTAGAAACTATCTCCCCTTACCTTGTTTAGTTCTTCCCATTTGAATTAAAGTACCTACTCTTCACCTATATCAGGGACTCCCTTTCGACTAAAAGGGACAGAGTTCTGGACATTAGAAAACCCAGAAACACATCGATACGCTAAATTACATAGCTTCTCTTAGCATCCCTCTCTCTCCCTGCTTATCTGCTTCTTTGAAAGGATTCTTTTGATGGTGTGCTGGCCTTAGCATCTTCTCTCCTTTGTTTGCACACTATCTGAAGGTATTCATCCTTACTGTTTACTTTTATTTCTGCATATATATATATATATATATATATATACGTGTATTGCAATCATGCTTTGTTAAAACCATTGGTAGGCACACTATGTTTTGGTTCTGGGTAGTGCAGGCACCTTTATTTAAGATTATCTCAACCTTACCAAGATGTAGTTAGAGGCATGATGCCTCACCTCATTACTGTTTGCTTGATGCTTCTGTGTTAGTTCCCTAGCATGACTTCTTGTCCTACTTCTATTTCTGCTTGAACTATTGGTATGAATTACCTTTTTAAGTGGTCTGCATATTTAAAAGACACATCAGGGTGTACTGACTGCACATATTACTGATAGACCTCTCCTTTGGGGTCAGGCTTTCCCTTTTCCTCACCCCCTGCTAACTCTGTTTCTTGCAGTTGCGTTCTATTGCATATAAACTTTGAGGGTTCAATAGTGCTAATGTCTGAATTGCCTAAACTTGGTTCTGGTGGTTTAAGGAACCTCTGATTATTGATACTCCTGAACTCTGAAAATTGGACATTTCTTTGATAAAATAGGGCCTTCTTCCTATGGCCAATACTCCTTCTCTTTCTATGTTTCCCCATAGAAATTGTCCCCTAAAACTTGTATATTTGTTAAGTGCCCTGCTTGTGTCTTCTTAAAACAGGGGTACAACAATGATTGTTGTACCAAATAGGCTACCCAGGAGCCATTCTCTCAACTCTTACCCCTGTGTGCATTGCATCATTTTTAGGCCTAAGTTTAAATGGTTTTAAGTTGTTTCTTCTGAGAAGACTGCTAGCATGCTTAGAGTTTTACTTTCCCTGGAATCTGCACACTTTGAAAAGTATCAAAAACATGATCAACCACTGTTATTAACTAAATTTTCAATAAACAGGGGGCTATATGTGTTCTAGTCATCTATTTGAAACTGTCTCTGAAAATTGAACTCGCTTCCTTTTGCATAAACAGTCCAGGCCCAAAAATATTTTCAAAAAGGGCCTCTACGTGCTTAAACTAATTTATAACCTTTACTATCGCCCTTGTACACTAATCTAATAGTGTATAGGGTGTATAAAGTAATAGGGGTCATTTATACGATCTAAAACTATATTTTTGAAAGTATAATTATCATTTAGATCATGTATTTGCGTGAGTATACCTATATATATACCTATTACGTGCAACAGCCCACTATTTGCATTTATGTGCTCTTCTGACCTAATTTTTGAAAACAGCCTCTCTTCTCATATATATAATTCTTAAATCCGACCCCAACACAAAAAAGGCCATTAAGGTTAGGGCTCGACAACCAATGACGAGTCACCCCAACCCTAAATGAGCCAACATTTCATTTTAAAACAAACTCCCTTTTGTTTATACCAAAATCTGAACACTATTTACAAAATTTACTCTTTGTGCAAACCTTTCCAAGTATGTAAACCCCGTTTATATGTTAACATCACTTGTATGTTGTTCTCGCGATTAGGCGTTTAATATTAGAGGCTTTGACTACTATTAGGCTTAAGTATAGGCCGAATATAAATTGTTTGTATGTGAAGATACGATAAATCAAAATTAGTATTCATATGACAATATACACTGATTACATCCCAAAATTAAGACTCGGATGGTAACCACCTTTTGGTGGGACTCGCGGAAGTGCCTAACACCTTCTTCCCTAAGTCACTTGGACTTCTTACCTGCGTAGAATCTCTAAAATAGACTAGTAGACCTATCGAACTTGATTTTAGATATTAGGTGACCTAATACGCCTTAGAAACTATATTAGGTGGCGATTCCAAAACATCTGAACTCAAACGAGTTCACTCAGTCAAATCTGAAGCCCGACTCGCCTCGAGTTGAGTACAAAATCGGATATGACACCTGGTATGATGTTCTTGGGCATGGGAAAGCTTGTTTATTATCTGTGTGTTATTAATAGCATTAGAAATCAAATAAAGCAATAAACTTGAATATTTAATCGATAGCATACTGTCTTGTTTCTCAACTTTTGGATTCATAAGCTGATTATTGTGGATTTAGAGGATGCTTGAGTCTTATCCTAATATTCTACTGCTTGTCTATCAATGTATCAAAAGCTGAAATGAAGTGGTTCTATGTTCAGTTTGTTTAGTTGGTTTGCAAATAGATTAAAGGGGTCCAGGAGTTGGTTTTGGTTGCAGCACGTCTAAGAGAGTGTGAGAGATATGAGATAATGAGGGTGTAAAGAGGTGTTTACGCTGGAATCTTTAGTGTAACACCCTGGTGTTCCTCTCCTTCTTTGGAGTGTCTTTAGTTAATTAATTTCAATGTTTGGATATCTTTCCTAGTTTCCAGTATAGTCCCTTACCCTCTTCTCGAAACTAATCACTTATAGATGCTACTTTTTAAATGAAATCTGGTTATTGTTCATAAGTGAAGGCATCACTCTCTGATATAATTTGTGATAATGAAAGAAAATGATTCTGGTATCTTTAGGTGTGAGATTTGAAGTTGTTGACCCTATTTACACCTTTTTCAAGTTAAACAGTCTGTCTTATTGAGCCCAAATGATCTCTGTGCTTAAGCTTTAGGGTCGTTTCAATTTTCAACCTTGATCTTGTTTCCTAGTTTCCAGTATAGTTCCTTACCTTTAAGGTTTGTTTGCATGATTTCAAACCTGGAGTAAAATTATTAAATCACATTACTACAACAGTCCCATGATAAACTGTTCTGTTTGGTACTAAAATTTAAATCCTTTTAAGACCTTCATTTAAAATTTAGCTCATTCCTTGAGATAGCATTAGTAGAACAAGAGTTGTTTTTATTTTCTGTTAATATTTATCTATTTGAAGTAGTATGTTTAGTTTATCTAGTTGCTTATCTTTGAAATGGTACGTAATATGAAATCCTGTTAGCATGAAAGTGTGAATTGGTGTCTACATGATTGAGTTGTCATTTTTCGTAGCTATTTGTTACACATATAAGCATGATTTGTTCCCCTCCTTACCACTAAGTAAAGCCTTCCAGTTTCTTTAATCAAATGTATTCAGGCATTTGGCCTCTTTCTTTTATTGTGCTAACTGTTTCGTTTAACTGAGTTCTTGTTTCGCTTATGAGGTTCTTTCCATATTTGAGCACTTATTAATTCTTTTTCTTTCTTATTTCTTGGCATAATACGCTCCTTGAAAACGAGTTGGCTAAACTCAATGGGAATGGCTTACATTGCCTTGGAGTCGCATTGGGATCGCTTGCATATCATGTTCAAGTGCACAAAGTAGAGATTGAAGATTTTAGAACTTTTAAAATTCTTTGTTGAGCCATGTAATGTTTTAGGCTCATGGGCATAATATAAAAAATTAAATAAATCCAAGGCTCCCGCGAGTTTACCAAATTTTCGGGTTCTTCTTCTAAACCTCCTTTCTTCCCTAATGCCCTTAGAATCCATGTCTATAGGAATTCCCCGTAGATAATTAATTTTTGTAGGATAATATTTAATTATTTATAAATGATTATTTATTTATTTATTGAGTTATTTTTTGAATAATTTATTTCTTTTAAATTTTCATCTTATTTAAAAAAATGAATCTTTTAGTTAAATAGTGCGTGCAAAGCTAATCCGCAAATAATTTTAAATCCTTTATAAAATGCAAATTAAATCCGAAGTCTTTTTTTTCAAAATAATTTAAGTTTCTATTCTTATAAAGTTGATTGTATATTTTAGATTTTAACAATAATTCAAAGCTTTTTAATTGAATTTGAAATTGTATTTACCTAATCTATTTTGTGATAACCGAAGGATTAATCACATTTTGTGGATTTTCGAAAGTGCTTTCAAATAAAAACCTTCTTTCAAAAATAATTGAACCTCTTACCTGAATCTCCGAAAAGACCATTTTCCTTAAATACGAAGGAATTGCACGCATTATCTAGTTATTTGGTTTCTGATTTTCTAAATTAGGTGGCGACTCCAAAGAAGCCCTTGGAATCACCATATTGTTGAAAAATACCCAAAACTTACCCTTAATCAAAAGATTATTTTTTTTTTGGTTCAACAGCGTGGCGACTCCGCTGGGAATACCTTATGGTTCTAACTGTAAGGTTTTCATAAGATAGCTCTTTATTTTTTTATTTACAAAAATAGCATATTTAGTTAATTTAATTTACTTATTTGCAATTCTTTGCCACTGAAAGCATATCACTACACTTTATTTGTGCACATATTAAATTGGTATTCCATTCATACCCTACTTCTGGGAGCTTCTTCATGGATACTTATACCCACGAGGTGCATGCACATATACCTGCAACTCACAGAAAACCCTTTAAGAAAGAGTGCACGCGCCTGCGGGATGAGCAGATAGTTTTACTACCGCGTGACCGCTTGCCACTCAAAACAACCTTGTGTCTAGTAAACCCACTCTAGAGTTTCCATTAGGAATATGCATGCATAAACTTTAGATTTGACCCGGTCCTTGGTACCGCCTCCATTGTTAGAAAAACCACCCTTTTTCGTTGAGGGGTTTTAAACCCAACAACAGTGCATATTATGTGTTTATGTGATAACGAAACTTCCGGTCCAAACCATGTCTTGAGATTAATTAAATTTAGAATATTTTTATTAATTTTATAGAATATAAGACATTTGAATTTAAGAGATATACAAAATAGTCATCAAGTTGAAATTGTGGAGATAGTTGCAAGAAGATAACAAGCTAGGGGCAAGAGACGTCGAAAGGACGATAAGACGTTTGATCTATTTGATCGATGTCTTATTCAAGCATATTTTTCTGAGTAAACAACATTTGGGACAAGATGTCAGAAATTGCACCGATTGTGCAAGCAAGCAAGGATTGATCCTAACCAGGCCCGCACTTCAATTTCATTGCCTCCGCGAGCCTGATGCAGCGTAGTTATAGCAGTTATTTGTATTTTTCATTATACTCAAAAGGATGTATTTAAATTATGTCTTTTACTTTTTATTTTTGATGTAACAATGATGTACTTAAAAGAAAGTTATAATGAAAGAGAAATCATACTGTTATTCTCACTTACTCTAAATTCGATTATTGTAAAACTAGCTTGGACTACTTTTCATTATCACCTATTTGGCGTCTTAGGCCCACCTCTTGCACAAAGAGGCACCTTACAGGGTAGGATACACCTACATTTTATTTCACGCTCAATTATTTGTGATTGCCACATAACCACTTGTTTAAAATGCAAAGCGCTATGTGGCGCGCGCGCTACGTGATTGTGTGCAATTTTGGAAATAATATGCAAACTAACATAGTTACCTTTTGAATTTTTCTTTTGTTTTGATTATTCCCCAAAAGATAGTTTGGTTCATGTTGACTCTGAGTTGGTTCAGCATTGTCATACCCGATTTTAGACTCAACTCGGAGCGAGTCGGGTTTCGGATTTGACTGGGTAACTCGTTTGAGTTCAAGAATTGGAGTCGCCACCTAATATAGATTTTCTAAGGCTTATTAGGTCACCTAAGCGTCTAAGGTCGAGTTAATTACTATACTAGTCTGGTTGCAGAGATTCAACGGGTAAAAAGTCCAAATGACTCGGGGAAGAAGGTGTTAGGCACTTCCCCAAGTCTCAGGAAAGGTGGTTCTCGCCCGAGTCTATATTTTGGGATGTCTTTACAAATTTGTGAACACTATCATATGCAATACTAACTTGAAGGGTCAATTTCGTAATCAATTTATGAAATCAAATCTATCTATGCAAGTTTAAATAACACATACACAAATGGGCTTTAAGTTTTACACATACAACCTATATTTCACGTCTAAATGCGTTTTAAGGCCTCTAATATAAATGCCTAATCGCAAATAAGGTTAAATCTGCGAAAGGTATTGCAATTCAGCTTATTTGTGTAATTTCAACCTTTTAACCAATTTTGTACAGATAGGCAATTTTGGAAAAATAGACACCTTTTACAAACAGTTTCAGATTTTGTTAAAAAATCAAATGGGTGTTAATTTTTAAACATAATGTTAGCCATTTAGGGTCGGCGTGACTCGCCATTAATTGTCGAGCCATAACCTTAATGACCACTTTTGTTTAGGAGTCAATTTTTGAAAAGGATATAGGTAAGTGGGCTGTTTTAAAAAACGGGTTTCACAGAAGCACGTAAATGCAAACAAAGGGTTGTTGCACATAGTTATAGGTATAGGCATGCAAATACATGAGTAATTAATAGTATTAGGCTTTAGAAAATACTTTTATACTCATATAATCGACCCCAATCACTTATACACCCCTATACACTATTAGATTAGTGTAGAGGAGCTCCAAGTAGTTGAAAATCAGTTTAACACATATAAAGGCCATATTTAAAAATATTTTTGGGCCTGGATCATTTATGCAAAGAGGGGCAGCTTTAAATTTACAGAAAACAGTCTAATTTTGACAGTCAGAACATGATTAGCCCCTGTTTAAATAAAATTCCAGATTTCACGTTGAAAGGCATACTTCAAGTGTTTTAATTCTAAGACCTGTGTAGAGTAGTTAGTAAAACAGTGTTAACGTGCTAATTTTAAATCAATTAAAAGTTAGATACACCATTGAAACCATCAAGTTCTGCAAATAAATTGAGTTCTACTTGGAGTACTTAAATGCCATGATGCAATCACACATAAAGAGGGGAGAGAGGGATGAGAAAGGGCCCCTGAATGGCCATTTGCACAACCTTGTAGCTGTGCGCCCTGTTTTAATGAAGTACAAGCAGGGATTCCTATGAATATACATAAGCAGGGGACTAAGGGAAGTGAAGCAGCATGAGTTTCAAGTTTTTAAGTGGCTTGTTCCATTCCCTATGGTGATTAGGCTATTAGAAACCCCTAACAGTAAGCTAAGTCCCTGCACTTAATGAATATTGGTATGATCTTTCAAAGACCATCCTCACAGTTGCACATGGTTAACATAAACCAGAAAGAACCCAAGACAGGATAGAGTATAGCAGACAAGCATACACAGTTTAAGTGAAGTACCTGTAAGGCAAACAAACACAAATAAAATCTAAGTAGACAGACGCAGTACCAGTAGCAAGGGATATAGGTACACCTCTAATGATTTGAACAAACAGAGTGTAAGGAGAAAGGAACTGATGCTTGCAAAACAAAGCTAACACAATCCCAGAAGCAAGAACTAATCAAAAGAGAACTAAGGTAGAGAAAGAGAGAAGGGCAAGCCTATGAAATCCTCTATGTGTTTCTCAGCCTCTTTTTTTTAGTCTGAAGTGTGTAACCCGTGTCCTTTAAGTGTGTCAAAGTCTAGTTTATATAGGTGAGGAGTTTAGTACAAACGGTAGCGAGTAAAAAAGGCAGGGAATAACCTTCCAGAATTAACAAAGGGATTCCATTAGGTACCCTTTCCAATAATAGATCAATCAGAAGCCCTAACATTAAGGCTAACAAGATCTTGAGCCATCAGAACCACTCCTTTTAACAATAAAGAGGTCTAAATTCAAGAATCAATTAATAGGATTTCTGAGTTAATTTAGGCTTCCCATATCTTGTCCCACCCTAACAAATTCCAATCAAACTCCTAATGGGATACTTTGTTAATCCTTTAAAACCAATTACCTTTTAAATGCAAATCATATGTCTCAATTATCACAAATTAGATCTCCTTTAATTTTGCAAGATAGAATTTCATTCAAATTTCAAATTGAGGTAGTTTTAGTCGACTAGGCACACATGGAGTATTCATAAGAATATAGCAAAATTTCCAGAACTTGGAACATAAAAACAAAGACAACCAACTGCATAATCATGGGGTTTCAAGTGCACATTAAGGATTTAAAGAACCAATCATCGTTCAATTTGAGTAATGCATTCTCATAGGCTAGGGTGAAATTAACAAATCATCTTCCTAATTTTCAAATAGCTAATCGACCAACCAATTAAGCATGCAAACATCTAATTAACTGTCAAGATCGACTCGACTACCACATAATGATTCAAGGATCGAAATAACAAATAATAATAAAAGGAAAAGAAAAAGAAAAAGGAAGAGATTACCCGTTTAGGTTTGGATCAGCTTCGACCCGTTTAACTTACGCATGTCCAGAGGCAGCATGTTTCTTACAGTAGTAACGCTCACACACTTCGTAAAAGTATCGTCGGAGCCTTTTCTGGCGACAGAGACAACATCGTCGAAAGGTAGTATCTCTGACCTCGTTTGAATATTGCCGAAAGGGTATAGGTTTTGCAGCGGGTGAAGAGAGGATCACGACGATGTAATTTGTTTTACATTTCGCCGGCTAAGTCGACCGAAAATCGCTAGAGACGGCGGAGATGTAGAGAGAGAGAGATAGTTCGACGGCTGAGGAGGAGAAAATGAAAAAGGGAAATAGGGTTTGGGGGGTCGTATGTGTAATTAAAATACGAAAGTAAGTTCCTAGCCGTTGGATTGAACTCGTGGACGGCTAGGATTAGGCCACATAGGTGATGATGTGTAAAATGGGGCTGATGTGTGTAGGGGGGGGTGTGTGTGTGTGTGTGTATAGTGTATAAATGGTGTATAAAAGCGTATAAAATTTGTATAAATGCGTAAAAAATTATGTAAAATGCTTATAAAAATATAAAAATAAGAGAAGTAATCACTAAAGCTAAATAATTACGAAAATCCATTATATTAGGTTTTTTTAAATGATTTTAGTGTCTTCATTAAAACAGAAATAATTCTGAAAAATTATGACAAGATATGCATGTTTGTAAAAATGCGATCGTTCGTGCAAATGCTTTTAAAATAGCCTACTTGGTATACGTGCATGAGATAATGACTCAGGATACGAGTGAGTGTAGGGTAATTATGTGGTTATTAATACAATTTGTCTGAATAATGGCTATTGAAACAGGAGGGACAAAATTAGGTGTCAACAACTGCCCCTCTTTGCCCGAGGATGATGAAAGAGTCTTCGGACAAAGACGTTGACAGAACGACTAATTTTGTCACGACTCTAGAGGAGTGCCTAAGACTTACGGGGATTGTCGAAAGCGTTAGGTCGTAATGTTCGCATTGTCTGAATGTATATCCTGCAATAAAGGTGAGTTTGCAAAACAATTTATGTATAAGCGAATGTAGAACGTACCTTCCCATCGAGCTGGATTGTCTTTCCAGGATTCTTTGTTATACACAGGTGTGTCTGCTATGCTAGACTGTGTGTCCTTTGTTGTGCCAAATGTTAGATTCGACATCGGGCTGTGTACCCTCAGTTGATGCATTGGGCTGTGTACCCTCCGCAAGGAATTAAAATGACAAGTCGACATTGGGTTGTGTACCCTCAGTCGAAGCTTCGGGCTGTGTACCCTCGGCTAATTTAAATGACAACTTGATATCGGGTTGTGTACCCTCAATCGACGCCTCGGGCTGTGTACCCTTCAGTAAATTTAAATGACAAATCGATATCGGGTTGTGTACCCTCAATCGACGCCTCAGGCTGTGTACCCTCAGCTAATTTAAATGACAAATCGATATCGGGTTATAATCCTCAACCGACGCATCGTGCTGTGTACCCTCAGCTAATTTAAATGAAAAATCGACATCGGGCTTTGTACCCTCATTCGATGCCTTTGGGCTATGTACCCTCAGCTAATTTAAATGACAAATCGACATCGGGCTGTGTACCCTCAGCTAATTTAAATGACAAATCGACATCGGGTTGTGTACCCTAAGTTGACGCCTCTGGCTTTGTACCATCAGCTAATTTAAATGACAAATCGATATCGAGTTGTGTACCCTCAACCGACACCTCGGGCTATGTATCCTCAGTCGACGCCTCGGGCTGTGTACCCTGAGCTAATTTAAATGACAAATCGACATCGGGCTGTGTGCCCTCAGCCGTTGCCTCGGGCTGTGTACCCTCAGCTAATTTAAATGACAAATCGACATCAGGCTGTGTACCCTCAGTCGACGCCTCGGGCTGTGTACCCTTGGCTGATTTGATAGTAAGAGGAATTGGATAGCCTTTTGTTGAAACGTATTTGTCATGTGTTGCCGAGTTGCGTATCTTTTGTGCCTGCATCCATAGAAAGATTGGTGAGTTGTGCAGGATAGTTTGATTTGCGCGTTCTTGGCTTGCTTCGCGCTTGCTTCCCCTGAGTGCTGTGACCTTGGCCAAGCTGGTAGGGATATGCATAAAGTAGTAAATAATGCAAGTATTTTGAAAAACTTTTGTGAAATATTTTATCCCATTGAGTCAGGAGTCGTGTTGTGTAAAGCCATAGTTGTCACTCTTTATGCTGCTCCAAACTCAATCAAATAAATTTTGAGGGCGGCCTCAAAATTTGCCCCAGTTTGTGTTTGAAATTTTTGAGAGGGTCTCAAAAATTTCTGCCCCAGTGTTTGCTTTACGGGAAATGAAATTTTTATATTAATGCGACCGAACCTTGAGTAGGTTGCCTGCGTATCCAACTTGGGGAATCAGGTCGTAACGTAGTTCAGATTACATAATGTATTGCAGAATAACTAAATCACTAACTAGTACAAGCTCTTATACATAGTATCTTTTGACAACGTCTGAGTTGATTGGTTTCAGCCAAACTTCTGCGTCCATTTCTGACAGTATCAGTGCTCCTCTGTTTAGAACTCGATGAACCATGTACAGCCCTTGCCAATTTGGTGCAAATTTACCCTTTGCTTCTTCTTGATTGGGAAATATCTTCTTCAGTACCAGATGTCCAAGTTCAAAGGATCTCTCTCGAACTTGTTAAATTCTTTAGCCATTCCTCTCTGATATAATTGCCCATGATACACTGCATTTAGTCTCTTGCCGTCAATGAGGACCAATTGCTACATTCTTCCTTTGATCCATTCGACGTCTTTCAACTGTGTCTCTTGGATGATTCTCAGAGATGGTATCTCGACTTCCGATGGTATCACTGCCTCGGTTCCATACACCAGCAAGTAAAGAGTAGCACCCGTTGATGTTCTCATTGTGGTGCGGTACCCTAACAGAGCATAGGGTAGGTCCTCGTGCCATTGCTTTGAATTGCCTGTCATCTTGCGCAATATCCTCTTGATGCTTTTTTTGTTGCCTCGACCGCACCATTCATTTGGGGTCTATATGAGGTGGAATTGTGGTGCTTGATCTTGAAAACCTCACAGGTTGCTTTTATTAGGTCACTATTGAGATTGGACCCATTATCAGTTATGATGGATTCGGGGATGGCGAATCGGCAAATCATTTTGTCGCGGACAAAGTTTGACACCACTTTCTTTTGTAACTAACTTATAAGATGCAGCTTCTACCCATTTGGTAAAATAATCAATGGCTACCAGTATGAAACGATGCCTATTGGAAGCGGCTGGCTCGATAGGTCCTATGACATCCATTCCCCAAGCAGCGAAAGGCTAAGGTGATCCCACGATATTCAATTCATTAGGAGGCACTCGAATCATATCTCCGTGGACTTGGCATTGGTGTCATTTCTTTGGGTGCTTTATGCAATCATGCTCCATTGTCATCCAGAAATAGCCGGCCCTCAAAATCTTCTTTGCAGGCACGAAACCGTTTATATGTGGGCCGCACGTACTAGAGTGTACTTCTTCCAATAGCCAAACAACTTCTTTGGCATCCACACATCTCAGCAATCCCAGGTCAGGTGTCCTTTTATATAAACTTCTCCGTTCAAAAAGAAACCATTTACTAACCTCCTCAATGTTTTCTTTTGGAGACTTATTGCATCCTTTGGGTAGGTGTCGTCTTTGAGGAAACCTTTGATGTCATAGAACCAAGATTGTCCGTCTGATTCTTCTTCTACATGATAACAATATGTCGGCTGCTTCCTCACTGCCACGGGTATTGAGTCAATGTAGTTCTTGTCGGGATGTTTGATCATGGAAGATATGGTAGCCAAAGCATCCGCAAACTCATTTTGTAGCCTGGGTACATGTCGGAACTATATCTTGGTGAACCTTTGCTTCAACTCTTATATGCACTCGAGGTTTGGCAGTATCTTTGAGTTCTTTGCTGTCCATTCTCCTCGGACTTGGTGGATCAATAAATCGGAATCTCCAATTGCCTTCAGCTCTTGTATATTCATGTCTACCGCCATTCTAAGACCCAACATGCAAGCTTCAAACTCCGCCATATTGTTGGTGCAAGGGAACCTTAGTTTGGCTGTGACGGGATAATACTGTCCAGTCTCCAAAACTAACACCGCTCCAAGGCCGACACCTTTGAAATTCACTGCTCCATCAAAGAATACTCTCCATCCATCGTACTCCTCGGTGATATCCTCTCCTATATGACTTCCTCGTGCAATGGCTCATAGTCGTCTCCCACTGGATTCTCGACCATATGATCAGCCAGGGGCTGAGCTTTTACCGCTTTTTGGGTGATAAAAGTGATGTCAACTTCACTGAGCAGCATTTTCCATTTAGCCAACTTTCCAATAGGCATTGGTTTTTGGAAGATATACTTGAGAGGGTCCATCATTGATATCAGCAATGTTGAGTAGGATGTCAAGTAGTGCCTCAGCTTTTGTGCTATCCAAGTCAGCGCACAGCACGTGCGTTCCAGTAATGTGTACTTGGCCTCGTAAGGAGTGAACTTCTTGCTTAGATAGTATATTGCTTGCTCCTTTCTCCCAATTGAATCATGTTGCCCCAATACACAACCAAATGCTGAATCTACCACAGACAAGTACAAGATCAAAGGTCGCCCAGGCTCGAGTGGAACCAACACAGGCGGACACGACAAGTACTCATTTATCTTATCAAATGCTTTCTGACAGTCTTCCGTCCACTCGATCGCTGCATTTTTCTTCAGTAGCTTGATGATAGGCTCGCAGATGACGGTTGATTGTGCTATGAACCGACTGATGTAATTGAGCCTTCCCAGGAAACTCATGACCTCTTTCTTGCTTTTTGGTGGCGGCAATTCTTTGATGGCTTTGATTTTGGATGGATCTAGCTCGATACCTCTTCTACTGACTATGAAACCCAGAAGCTTCCCTGCTGGAACACCAAAAGCACACTTCGCCGGATTTAGTTTCAGATTGTATTTATGCAAGCGATTGAAAAACTTGCGCAAGTTGTCAAGGTGCTCTGAACTCTTCTTTAATTTGATGATTATATCATCCACGTAGACTTTAATTTCTTTGTGCATCAAGTCATGGAACATAGTTGTCATTGCTCTCATGTAAGTTGCCCCAGCATTCTTCGACCCAAACGGCATAACCTTGTAGCAATAAGTTCCCTAAGATGTGGTGAAAGGTGTCTTCTCGACATCCTTCCCATCCATAAGCACTTGATGGTAGCCGGCGAAACAATCCACGAAAGACTGTAGTTCGTGTTTTGCGCAATTATCAATTAGGATGTGTATATTCGGCAGAGGAAAATCATCTTTTGGGCTTGCTCTATTCAAATCCATGTAATACACAAACTCGGAGTTTCCCATCTTTCTTCGGCACTGGGACAATGTTAGCTAACCAAGTTGGGTATTTGACTGTTTTCAAGATTTCCGCATTGAGCTGCTTGGTTACCTCCTCCCCAATCTTCAACAGAACCGACGACTTGAAAGTTTGGACTTTTTGTTTGACTGGCGGAAAGCCCAGATTGATGGGTAATTTATGAGCTACCACATCCGTGCTTATGCCAGTCATGTCATCATACGACCAAGCAAATACATCCTCATATTCCTTAAGAAACTCAGTATACCGTTTTTTTGTCTTCGGTGGTGAGGTGCACACTAATTCTTGTCTCTTTCATAGTTTCTTCATCTCCTAGATTTATCATCTCAGTTTCCTCTAGGTTTGGCTTAGGCTTGTTTTCAAATCTTTCAATTTCCTCTTATGTTGTTCCATCAAAATCATCATAATCAAATTCAGTTTCCTCAAACTCCATTGTTTCATTACACATTGCGGTTGTGGACTCCATGGGATTATTAATTTGAATGCTGAAAAATAAAATATTGCAAAATTAAAAGAATAAAACAAAAGTTAAAAGGAAATAGTGCGATATTTTATTTATAAATCCTTGCAAAACAAAGTTTGTAAGGAGACATGTGAAACATAAAAGAAATGCAAATTCCACGACTCAAAGTCGGGTTTTATTTTAGGAAATATGAAATAAACTCTATCCCCAGCTCTACCAAGGTCCACGGTAAGCTCGGGCCCGGTTGCTGATCCAATTGTTCAATGCAGCTCCAGATCCAGCTTTTGTCAGCCCAGGAGGCTCAACATGTTCTTCCAAGATCACACAGCAGTCTTCATCAGATACGAACAGATTTTGTACTCCTACCAGCAGGTCCTCTTCAGCATCAGCTATCTTTGGCTCAACTCCTTGTGCTGCAGATACCTCCCCCTTTCGGCCATCCAAGTATCCAGACGAGACGAAAATATGTAGGAGAGTCTTGGTGCTTTCTTGTAGAATTTGAAGTCCAGTGATTCTTCTTCCATGCTTTTCTCATAAGTCACAATGTACCCCACGCCAGCTTTCTCATTGTTGGGCCTCATCACAATTTGAATTGGCTTGATCATGCCATCCAGGTTCTTGCCCAATCCTTTCCTAGGTTCATAGCCTTGTTTTATCATGATGCCTACAACCCAGTCTCCAGGCCATTTCGCAGGTTGTGTGAGTACATATGGCTCTTCAATCACCACCTTTATAGGTTTGGGTGCTTTAGGTAGCCACAGTTGCTTCCCCTTTGTTTCTTCAGAGATGCGCTTCCAATTGGGACGAGCATTAGGTGAGTACACTGGTCGATTCTCTGTCTTAGCCGGTAAGGTCTCACGAAGTTCACGTGAGGGCACACCCCAATCAGATATGACTGGTTCCCAAACTAAGTTTCTCCCTTTATAGCATTTGCCTCGGCCATCCCAGTAGGTGCTATAAAAGCTTCTCTTCCTTTCTTCAATCCTAGGCGGTGTGTTGACGAACTTGGGAGCGAAGTGTGCGAAATGACCTCCTTGGACTGCATCTGTGATGTTCCAACCCTTGTTGTAGTTTTTGCGATGTCCCCCTCGAGTACCTTGCACTGCTACCACGAGCTCTACAGTATAGAAAGTCTGCCCATCATGAGCATTCCCTTCAATTGCTGGTATGGTTTGGTCATTGTAAATGGAGTTGTTCCCCTCACTGAACACTACCACCTCTTTGTGGTCCCATTCAAACTTCACTGTTTGTTGCAATGTAGAAGGCACTGCTCCAGCCATATGAATCCAAGGTCTTCCCAGCAGTAGGTTATAAGAAGCGGAGATGTCCATGACATGAAATTCGGCAATGAACTCCACGGGACCAACCATGATGGTTAAGTTGATTTCCCCAATGGTGCTTCTTTGCGATCCATCGAACGCTTTCACTTTCATGTCGCTTTCTCTTATCTTTCTTTGATCAACTCCCATTCTTTTCAAAGTGATGAATGGGAATATGTTCAAGCCAGAACCTCCATCGATCAAAACTCTTCCTACGAACCAGTCTTTGCATTTGATAGTGACGTGCAAAGCCTTGTTGTGGCTCAATCCTTCAGGTGGAAGCTCATCTTCATGAAAAGCGATTCGGTTGGCCTCCATGACTTGTCTGACCATGCTAGCCAGGTTTTCAACCGAGGTATCCACCGGAACATGTGCTTCATCCAACACTTTCATCAAAGCATTTCGGTGGCTCTCCGATGTGAGGAGTAAAGCAGAGACAGAGATTTGTGCGGGAGTCTTGCCCAAGTGTTCAACCACGGAGTATTTCTTCGCTTGTACTTTTTTCCATAATTCTTCAGACTCCTCTTCGCTGATGCCTCGTCTTCCTTGAACAAGATGCTTGGGAGTATAAATCCTCTTACTCCTAGTCATTCCTTATGCAGCAACGGTCTCAACTGTTGATTTGTTTTTCTTCTCTATTTTGTAGTCCCATGGTACCGCCTTATCACTGTACGGGGTAACTACGTCAACATAGAACTGAGGCAAGTGATAGTACGTCTCTCTTTGCTTTGACAATGGTTCCTTCCAGATTTCATTCTTCGTCTAACTCGATAAATTCACCCTATTGTCTCCGTGGTTAGGCAGGGATTGTTGTGCACATTTGGAATTTTCAAGTAGATCACCTTTTGATCAATCAAGTCTTGTATTTTATCTCTCAAGGCATAGCACTTTTCAGTGTCGTGACTAGGTCCTCCAGAATGATAGGCACAGGTTTTGGTTTGGTCAAAGTAGGGTGTCATCCTATCAGGCATTTTGAATGGCACGGGTTGTATATGGCCAGCTGCTTTGAGTCTCTTGAACAATTGGGTGCGGGATTCGGCCAATGGGGTATAGTTTCTTTTGGGTCTTGGGTTGTTGTTGGTGTGAGGCCTTAGTTGATAGCCAATTGTGTTTTTGTAGTTAGGGCTTTGTGGGTATGGTGATTTTTGTGGTGGTAGGTTTTGGAACATGCGCTGAGTATTGTAGACTAGGTAGGTGGATGTGGGTGGAATGTATGGGTATGATGGAGGCGGTATTTAGTAGTAATGGTTGTGGATAAGGGAATGATCGAGTGATGTAGCCACGAAAGAGACATCGTCCTTCTTCTTTCTTGATGTGGTCGTGTTTCCAGTTTGTAGAGCTTTGTTAGTGGCTTGTAGTGCATCCAAACTAACGATCCTACCAATCTTCAATCCATCTTCAACCATATCTCCAATCTTGATCAAGTCTCCAAACTTCTTGTCTTGCAGATTCAGCATCTTGTCAAAATAGACGTCTTCTTGTATGCGGATGAAGGGTGCCACTATCTTGGTGTCTTCCATAGGAGTTTGGACTTTAGCGGCTTCAGCTCTCCACCTTGTTGTGAATTCTCTAAAGGTCTCGGTGGGCTTCTTCATCAGTTTCTCTAAATAAAACCGATCGGGCATGGCATCAGTGTTGTGCCCAAAATTGTCAACGAACTCCCCAGACATTGATTCCCAGCTCGTCCACTTCTTTGTTTGTTGCTTTGAGTACCATACCAGCGCATCTCCTGTCAGACTGCGGTTGAATAATTGCATGCGGATCTTTTCATCATGTCCAACCCCAACCAACTTGTCACAATAAGATCTCAAATGAGCCATTGGGTCACCACTACCGTCGAACATATTGAACTTCGGAGTCTTATAGCCTTCGGGCAGCTTCAATTCAGGGTACATGCGGAGGTCCTCATAAGCTAGCCCTCGTGTTCCTTTGGTGCCTTGGAATTGCTTGAACTTCTCTACCATCTACTGGACTTGCTCTTTGGTGTTGTCTGAGTCTTCCTTGGTCCATGCGTACATGTCATGATCTTTGGTGGGTGATGCAATGGTTTTTGTTTCAACAGCGAAGGGAGGAAGGTTGTTTTGCGGTGCTTTTGGTGGTGCGATGTAGGCTAGGCAGGGTAAGGAATGTCTTTTTCAGGGAATAGTGGATCTTTGCCATGAGGGCGGGTGGTTTTGTTTGGTTCAATGATCTCATCAGCACGGGTAAGAGGGACCCTATTCTCCAACTCAAACAACCTCTATTCCAACTTAGCATAGTCTTCATAGGCGACCACACCTTGCTTTCAGGAATTCCATTTCCAACTTTGTCAAACACAGCCATGATATTACGTCTCGTCCATGTCCTTGTAGGTAAAGGGCTAGGTGTTGGGATTGATCCTCTGGATATCAACCAGTATTGCGGCGCGGCTAGAATGCACAAACCAAATTTTTAGGGACTTGGGGACTGACATATCAAAAACAAAGAAAAGAATATGAGTATACGTTAGTTTTAATAATATCGCGTCCTATTATGCAGGGGACCCTCTTTTGCGCCAGAGGTAGGCCTATCGAAGATTCAAAGTAATGTTTGCACCAACATGTCATTTCGTTTGCACAAACATAATCAACACAAGCCTTAAACCCAAAATAACGAAGTTTTCTTTAATTTGCTTGGCTTTATTACAACCACTAATTTAAGATAACGACTCGACTAAACAGAAAATAACGGAAAAAGAAAAGATGACTCGACTCAAGACGACCAGAATATGGGCCAAGCAAAGAGGTTTTGGATCAACCACTAGCTCCAGCGCCTTTTTTCTCTTTCTTCTCTTTGGCTTCTTCCTTAGGTTTGTGGACTAGACTTATGGGTGGAGGAGCGGCAAACATTTCCATCAGATCCTTCCCAGCTTGCATGTCTCCCAGAGCTTTTGTGAAGAATTTGCAAATTTCTATCCCCATTGCTTCCTTTTCTTCCAGTGGCACTGCCTTAAAATACTCTCCCCATCTTTTGAGCAAATCTTGTAAATTCCCAGCAGCCTGCCTTGCAGCCATGACCTTGCCTATCCAATACTTGAGTTCATCCCCTTTAATCTTATCCTTGTATTGTCTCCTCATCTCCCTCTCTTGTGTTGCCCTTAACTCCTTCTTACCTTGGTCGAACTCGTGTCGCAGCTTCTTGTATTTTTCAGTGACACTCAGAGCTTTGGTTTTCCTTTTCAGCGTAGTCTTTGATCGGAACCTCTCCCTATCTTCACTGAGCCATTGAGGATAAGCTAGAATAGCCACGGGGCTCACTCTACTGTCTCGGCCACGACAAAATTGCATAGTGAGCCTTTTTTCCCATATTGTCAATATAGTACCAACCATCGGATTCTCAATGTCCTTTATGTCCATATTGAAGCTTCTCCCTTCAGTCAACTGCAGAGTTTGTTGTGTCATTCCCACTTGTCGAAGGATTCTTAGAGGAACATAGTGATGAGTTCCTCAGAATCCAATCAATGTCAAGAAAGTGATGTCTTGACCTTGTATGGAAACAATAAAGCCATCACAGTTTTCAATCACCTATTGTACCTCTTGCAACTCTTCAAGTTTGGTGTACCATCCTTGCATGTTTATGGGATCCTCCCATGGCGTTATTCCAGCCATGCGGGTGCTATGTGAGCAGATCCATCCTTTCCACGATGGTTTTGGTGCTACTGGGCTGATAGGGACACTGTGCAAATGCTCTATCAACCATAATTGCAGCAAAAGATTTCACCCTTCGAAAAAGTCTCCTCCTCTTCTACATTTGGTTAGAGACCTATAAACTTCCCCCAGAATCATTGGAACCAAGCTTACTTGATGCTTGTGAGCACCCTTAAGCAATCCTTCTACTACTCTTCCCAACCTTATGTCGATCTTTCCTTCCTTCTCGGGGAAAACCATGCTTCCCAGAAAAGCAACGATGAAAGCATTAGATTCAATCCGCTCCCAATCCAGGATTTCCCATGCCCCAGTCCAATCATACCTAAGCGTTGGATCTCCAAATCTAGAATGCAAGTACTCCAAGGTGACTTTTCAATCATGCACTCCCTCGACGTATAGATCATAAGGAGCGCCCAACAGTTCAATGAACTCCTTAGGGTCCACGTCTCGGGGATAAATCATAGTCTTGGGCCCAGGCTCTAACCCTGCTAGTCCTCCAAATTCTTCCAACATTTGTGCCAACTCCAAGCCATTGAAATGAAACACCTCCCTCTTGTAACCCCAGAAATGTGTAGCAGCTTTGACCAAACCAGGCATGGCAGTGTAGGCCTTGAGAGCCACCAGTTCTCCCAACACCTTTTGAACATGAACCTTGCTAACAACAACCAGATCTTTCCACCAGAGTCTGATCAAGTGAGGAGGTCGGGAAACAATCTCGAATCGAAGTGTACCTCTTGCATCCATAGTCTGAAAACAAAAATAAGAAAAGGTAAAGACCAAAACATTCTCATAGTCTTGATCATGTTCAAGCAAACGATCAATATCTTATGCAAACATTTCTTTGAATCTATGCAAAGATGTAGTTTTGTCATTTTTCAGGTTAAGAACCCTTTTCGACATTTGGACGTAGGCTTACTAATGGACTATTACGTGCCAAGGACGTATAGCCTTCCTAAGTTTGTCATGATGCAAAGAAAATAAATACGCATTTTGTTGGCAATTATTCTCATAAATTCCCAAATCCATTTTGAAATTCAGTACATAATAACTTTTAGAAATAAAAATACAAAAGAAATAAAAATGCACTTTGACTAGGCAACACGCTCCTGCTCCAGCCTGGCCCTCTTTCCTTCTCGTATAATCTCCTTGACTTCTTCCATAATTTTGGTTAAGTATCCCTTAGTCGCCACTAAGTGTAAAATGCTATCTCTGCACACTCCGAATTCCATCGTTCAAGTTTCATCTCCAACGTCTCTATCTTTCCCTAAAGCTCTAATGTACGCTTTCTGCATACTTCAATTTCCTCTTTGTTTTCTTTGTCCATTTTAACAGCTTTCAGCATGAATTCTCGGTATCAGATTTGAGCTTCCGCCTCACGATCTCTTATGTCATTCCCTCGACTCGGCCCCACTACCACATTTCCTTTTATGCTAGAGCGTAACCAGCTTTTGTAGTTTGGTTCACATCCAGCGTTGTATCTGTCTGATGCTAACGATTCTTCTCCCTAATCAAACTGATAGTCCTTCGTGTCTGATATCTATGGTATGATTTGCTTCCTCCCTGCTTGCCTCATCGCCCTCAATGGTTGGTAGGGTTGGAGACCTCTCAATCCCATAAGTATCACAAATGGTTCCTTCTCAGAGCTAATATGAAGTCTGATGAAGGAAACCAAGTGAACATCCACTGAATTAAGTCCTCCGTTAGGTTTTCAAATAACTTTACCCATTTCTCTGTGCTGCTTGGCTGCTTGAACTTTGGAAACCCGTATCGCTCTCGAACCAAGTAGTTGGAACCAGTTGGCTTTGACAATTCTTGTACACCTCTCGTTTTCCTCAAATGCTGTTTGAACCATGCCTGCAGTAGAAGGTTGCAACCTTGGAAATTTTGCTCCTCTCTTGAAACAACCTAAAGCCCGATAAATGTCCGCCACTATCATAGGTACTATAGTACAACGATAACCATCAATTCGATTGAATACTGCCTCGGCAACCGTGACAAGTCTCGAACATAAGTCGTGACTCGAGCTTTCAGGGAATACTATTACTCCTAAGAAACAAATAGTAAATACAAGTGGTCTTGCTCCCCTCCAATCATTGTAGGACTTGAACTCTTTCTTACGGTCGTCAAATTCACTCAAATACCCAAACCGGTTGTAGAAATATGAAAAGGGTATTCTCTTTAGTTGTAAAAATTCTACACTCACATTTGCCACCATCCCTAATTTGTTATGAAACTCCTCATCTGTGGGGACACTAGGTGCTAGAATGCGACCCCCTTGCCAATGATGTTTGTCTAACCCCGAATGTGATCAACATCCCCAAATCTAAATACATTTAGTTTTTCATCCCAAAATGACACCGACGCTTCCATCATATCTCTACATGGCTCCATTTCTAATAGGAAAATCAAATGACCCAGATGTTGACGTACTTCAGTTTGCTCACCCAACGAAAAATTATTCCACCAGCTATTTAACAAAGGAGATGCGCCCATAGGCATTCCAAAACGATGAAACTTTTGACTCATTGTGACCTATAAAGAAAAAGTAAAGGATTAAAACCCTCTACCTTTTTTAGAATAATTGGACAAATCAAAATGCGTTTTTATTCTCGTCTCCCTTTTCTTTTCACTCTCTTTTTCTTTCCTTTCCTTTTATCTCAAATGTACATAAGCATGTCCAAACGCCCCTTTCGGGGTCAAAAACCCGTCAAGTAATTTGGACAAGTTGAAAACTAGTCGGCTCATGGGGAGCCCTTCCTACGTATGATGCGTGCTCATTACATTCAAAGAATGATGTAATTCTAGACACGGTTCTCCAAGGCGGACGGCCAACGAGTGGGAACATTTGAAATTGTTGGTTGTACCAAACTATATTCCAAAATGTCCCTCCTAAAGGGTTTTCGTGGTGAAGCAACCGTGAGATCCACGTAATCGCCCGTGTGTGTGCAAAGTGTCATTTCCCAGGAATAGGGGAGTATGAGTAAGATATGTCAAATTACATCAAATTTCAAATTCATACAGGTAAATAAATAAAAAGGAAAAAAAAAGAAAAAAAAAGAAACCAAGTTAGTAAAATTATAATAATACGAATAGCAAGATAATAAGCAAATAAATCCCAAAATTAAAGACTCGTAGTGGTTAGGACTTTGAATATCCCCAGCAGAGTCGCCATTCTATCATACCTGATTTTAGACTCAACTCAAAGCGAGTCAGGCTTTGGATTTGACTGGGTAACTCGTTTGAGTTCAAGAATTAGAGTCGCCACCTAATATAGATTTCTAAGGCGTATTAGGTCACTTAAGCGTCTAAGGTCAAGTTAATTATTATACTAGTCTGGTTGCAGAGATTCAACGGGTAAGAAGTCCAAATGACTCGGGGAAGAAGGTGTTAGGCACTTTCCCAAGTCCCACGAAAGGTGGTTCTCGCCTGAGTCTATATTTTGGGATGTCTTTGCAATGTTGTGAACACTATCATATGCAATACTAACTTGAAGGGTCAATTTTATAATCAATTTATGAAATCAAATCTATCTATGCAAGTTTAAATAACATATACACAAATGAGCTTTAAGTTTTACATATACAACCTATAATTCACGTGTAATCGTGTTTTAAGGCCTCTAATATAAATGCCTAATTGAAAATAAGGTTAAATCTGCGAAAGATATTGCAATTCAGCATATTTGTGTAATTTCAACCTTTTAATCAATTTTGTACAGATAGGCAGTTTTGCAAAAATAGACACCTTTTACACACAGTTTCATATTTTGTCAAAAAACCAAATAGGTGTTGTTTTTAAAATATAATGTTAGCCATTTAGGGTCGGCGTGACTCATCATTAATTGTCGAGTCCTAACCTTAATGGCTATTTTTATTTAGGGGTCAGTTTTTGAAAAGGACATAGGTAAGTGGGCTATTTTCAAAAGCGGGTTTCACAGAAGCACGTAAATGCAAACAAAGGGCTGTTGCGCATAGTTATAGGTGTAGGCCTGCAAATACACGAGTAATTAATAGTATTAGGCTTTAGAAAATATTTATATACTCGTATAGTCGACATCAATCACTTAAACACCCTTACACACTATTAAATTAGTGTATAGGAGTAGGGGTGGGCATTCGGAATTTCGGTTCGGGTTCGGTATTTTTAAGTTCGGAATATCTGTTTTCGGTTGTAGAATGTTAATACCAAATACCAAACAAAAATTTATTCGGTTCGGTTCGGTTTTTATTATTTCGGTACGGTTTCGGTTTTATAATTCGGTTTTCATTCTAATTTTTTTGCATTCAATTTATTTCATTTCAACAACCACCAAACATTTTTGACAAAGTTATAATAGCTTAAAAACAGTTGTCCAAAACAGTCCAATTAAGAGTGTCCAAAACAGCACCAACACTCAACCAAAACAGCACAAGATTGCATCCAAAAACTGCACCAGTGCAGTCCAAAATTGCACCTACAAGCAACTAAAAATATGCAGCCAACAGCAGTCTAAAAACTGCACTAGCAGCAGTCTTAAAACTACACCAGCGCAGTCCAAAACAGCACCGATCAGCAGGCTGAAACAGCAGTCAGCAGTAGTCTAAAAACTGCACTAGCATCAGTCTTAAAACTGCACCAAAAGCTGTTAAAAACTGCACCAAAAGCTGTTAAAAACTGCACCAGCAGCTGTTAAAAAACTGCACCAGCAGTCCGAAACAGCACCGATCAGCAGTCCGAAACAGCAGTCAGCATCAGTCCAAAAACTGCAGCTATCAACAGTTCTAAAACAACACCTGCAACAGTCCTAAAACACTAAAAAAATTGCACTGAAATAGTACCCGAACCAGCTAAAAAAAGAGTACAAGAACCAGCTAAAAATCTGCACCAGCAGTTGTTAAAACAGTCCCAAAGCAGCACTGGCAGCAGTAAAAAAACAGCAGCGAGGGAGTTTAAAAACATCAGCGAGAGCCGATATAGTTATCAAACTAGTAGGGACAATAGTGAGATAGCAAATAGACCGAATAGTAGCATAAGTTTAAACTAAGTCAGGGACATCACAACTTACAAGAGGAAACACAAAGTTTAATCCATTACAAGCAAAACATAAAGTTTAATGCAATCACCAAATTCATCAACAACCAAAATGCAAAAACATAATAAATAGTCTTGTTGTTAAATAAGTCTAACACACATCACCAAATCAAAATAAAACTACTTAAAAGTTGCAACATATTGAATTTAAGGTTGAAAGACTATCTTAAACTCTTGTTGGCGTTCAAGACATCTCTTATAATGATATTTCAAACTACTTGTGCCATTAGTTTTTGGATGACAATGGAAATCCCTACCACATAGCTTGCACTTTGCTAAGCGCACTTCTTCACCATCTTGAATAATGTCAAAATGTTCCCAAATGAATGAGCGAGCTTTTGGAGCGCAAGGTATGGTTGAACACTTGAACTTGAACCTAATTAACAATAAGATTCAAAAAATAGTAAGAACATTATCAAACTAAATTAGACTATTATAAAATAGGTAGAAACTTATTTATTCTTACCACATCTTGCAAGATGCAAACTATACATCAACAATAGAAGAATCTCGTCCACTATTTGCTATTTCTAAAAATAATAATTAAAAAATTAGCCATCAACACAAATAAATAAATCATTCAACACTACAATACGTACAAAGTAACTAAACCTAACCCATTTCAATTTGCTCAAGGTAATCCAAATCTTCTTCGCTATTTATAGGAAGAGGCTCACTTCTTAGCCAATCTTGAAGACAAATAAGAGATTACACCAACTTCGGAGTCAATGAACTCCTAAATTGATCAAGAATGCGACCACCCGTATTAAATGCACATTCCGATGCAACGCTAGAGATCGGAATAGCCAACACATCACGAGCCAACTCCGAAAGAATAGGAAATCTTGGAGAGTTAATTTTCCACCAACCTAAAACATTAAAATTCTTATTGAATGGCTCTTGGTCTTCACTAAGGTATTTCTCAAGCTCTGATTTGGCACCCACACTTCCACTATCCTTATTTTGTCTCTTTACATGAAGCTTATTTCTCAAAAGCCCTACATCCTCACTAGACCTATAAAGTGATGCCTCACTAGATGAAGAAGGTGGAGATTGTGGAGTTATACATCTGGTTGAATGTATGGAATCATACTCTCCAAACAAGGAAGTCAAATAAGTGTTAGTGTCATCTCTTATTTTTGTTGCAATTTTCGTGTCATACATCTCATCAAGTGCAAGGTCCACATACACAAACTTGTAACCGGGATCCAACGCCGAAGAAATAAAAATCATTTTGTTCATTAACATAGGATCACCCCCAGTATTTATCAAACTTCTAGTCCATTCCCTTTGCTATTTCAGCCAATTTAGGGTCCACATGTCTCATAGTAACTTTCAAATGAACCGCTAGCTCAGCTATTTCCTCAAAATAAGCATTAGAAGTGACATAATGTGTACCTGAAACCTTGAATGTGAGATTATAAAATTTTAAAAGAAACTTCACCGTGGGTCGCACACTCACCCAATCAACTTTTTTTGCACCTGCAAGACTTCCATCTTCATAAACATAAGTAGTAAGATAAGCAGATAATCCTGTATCTTGCTCCTCAAATATTTCAAAAGCCGACTCGTAATGTTGTGCTACTTTAATCATCATGTAGGTGGAATTCCACCTAGTAGGAATATCTAAGACCAATGCTTTCTTATACTCAATCTTTTGCTTTTCAACACATTCATAAAACTTCCTAAGCCTAACAGGAGATTGTTTGATATACTTAACCATTATCCTAACACTTTCAATAGAAGGATCAATTTCCTTCAAGCCATCTTGAACAACAAGGTTAGGCTCACATCTAACATGAAGATGTTTACCATCCATGATATTAGTTCCCCAATCACTTAACTGTTTTGACACTCTTCTAACTATTACGTCATTGGAAGCAGCATTATCAACAGTTATAGTAAAAAATTTATCCAACCACCAATCAAGCAAACAATTATTAATAGCACCGGCCATATCCTCACCCTTATGACTAGAGATCGGGCAAAAGTTTAGTATTCTTTTATGCAAAACCCAATCTCTATCAATAAAGTAAGCAGTCAAACACATGTAATTAATGCGTTGCACAGAAGTCCAAGTATCAGTTGTGAGATATACCTTTGCTTTCACATCTCTAAAATAATTCTTTAGACTTTGCCTCTCTTGACCATAAAGTGTATAACAATCCCTAGTCAATGTCCTACATAAAGGAACATGAAATAAAGGTTGTACTTTACTCATAAACCTCTTAAACCCTTCTTTTTCTACGAAGCTAAAGGGTTGCTCATCAACAATTACCATCTCAAGTAAATCCTTCCTAGCTACTTCGGGATCATATTTTCAATATCTTGTTGATGCTCTATCTTTTTTGGTTAAGTCTATGATTGCTTGATTAGTTCCCATATTAGGCGGATATTGTTTGCACCTAAGATTCCAGTGTTGATGCAAGCCTGTTGTTCCACTCGAAGTTGCAGCACCTAAAACTTTCTTACAATATTTACACTTTGCTTTATTAACACCAATTTCCTTAAATGTCTCAAAATAATGCCAAACCTCGGATCTACGTGCCATGTCT
Source organism: Petunia x hybrida (assembly GCA_037355625.1). Taxonomy (NCBI): domain Eukaryota; kingdom Viridiplantae; phylum Streptophyta; class Magnoliopsida; order Solanales; family Solanaceae; genus Petunia; species Petunia x hybrida. Next base: position 4,107,294 of record JBBBVM010000018.1, on the reverse strand, counting down.
TTTCTTTTTTTAGAACCTTGAGTATCAATTGTGTCGGTATCTTCAGTAATATGTATATTTTCACTTGAATCAGCCGCACTAACTCTAGTTTCATCCGCCATCTAGGAAAAATTAACAAAGAGTAACAAATAATTACATTAGAGTTGGAAAGCTATTGGAGAAGCAGACAAGTGAGAAACAATTTGTAGCCACACAAAACATCCTAGTCCTACTGGTTACTCTGCAATCATTTTCCAGAAACAATCTTAGACTAACACAGTCAATGAAACATGGATATACTACTGCCTACATAATAACTAAAATCAATTAACAAGTAGTTAAAAGAAAGTTTAATACCTACTGGCTACTGCCTACATGATAAAGATGTTACCAACTTGAACATCTTTTCTTTTCAAAAGTTTGATACCTACTACCTATTGTTTATGAATTCTTTTAGTTATAAATAAAAATTTAGAAGCTGTCCATTCAAAATATTAGATGGCGTTGCACTTTTCTTAGTCATGGTAGATCTAGAGCATATGTAATGAGTTTTCAAGTGATAATACATTAGTGCATTGATCTGGCAACATGCTGTTAAATATCCAGAATACAAGCTGATGAATATGCAACACAGCAACAATGATTATAGGAGAGTTAAATCCTAACAATCTGGGATACATATGGTAATTTAGTGGAACTAATTAATGCTTAGCAGTTTTAAATTCATATCCTTAGCTTGCAAAATTAATAGTTAATGATTTTATTACAAGCTCCAAATCAATCAGTGAAAGTCGAAATTGAGTCAAATGTTAAACCAAATCAAATAGCAAGATGGTATAAGAGTTTTATGTACATTAGAGTAGCACAGTAGCAGATTGAGAAATGAAAGTGTTCCAGGCTATAGAAACACACTTGAAACAAAGAAGAGACTTCACTGGTAGCAGTAGAGGTGTCAAATTGAAAACAAATATAAGGTTAAGAATATTACCTCTTCGACTACAGCAGAGTAGCAAGCTAGTAGCAACGTCGTGAGAAATGAAGAAGAAAGCAGCGATCTGCAGAGGTGCTAAAAGTCACTCATGAGTCCCTAAGAAGAAGAAAGAAGTATAAACCCTAAGTTCTAAGTGACTAGTGTCTGTGTGTGTCTCTATTTCCTATTTAGAAATGAAAGTGTTCCAGGCTATAGAAACACACTTGAAACGAAGAAGAGACTTCACTGGTAGCAGTAGAGGTGTCAAATTGAAAACAAATATAAGGTTAAGAATATTACCTCTTCGACTACAGCAGAGTAGCAAGCTAGTAGCAACGTCGTGAGAAATGAAGAAGAAAGCAGCGATCTGCAGAGGTGCTAAAAGTCACTCATAAGTCCCTAAGAAGAAGAAAGAAGTATAAACCCTAAGTTCTAAGTGACTAGTGTCTGTGTGTGTCTCTATTTCCTATTTAGAAATGAAAGTGTTCCAGGCTATAGAAACACACTTGAAACGAAGAAGAGACTTCACTGGTAGCAGTAGAGGTGTCAAATTGAAAACAAATATAAGGTTAAGAATATTACCTCTTCGACTACAGCAGAGTAGCAAGCTAGTAGCAACGTCGTGAGAAATGAAGAAGAAAGCAGCGATCTGCAGAGGTGCTAAAAGTCACTCATAAGTCCCTAAGAAGAAGAAAGAAGTATAAACCCTAAGTTCTAAGTGACTAGTGTCTGTGTGTGTCTCTATTTCCTATTTAGGCTTAGAAACTATTGGGCTTGGGTTTGGTTAGAATTGTATTGGACTATTAGGTATATATTTTGAATATGTATACTAAAAAATTCAGAATTTCGGTATTCTGAAATTTGACATCTCAGAACCGAAATTTCGAAAAACCGAATTTTTCTACCGAATAGTGTTCCGAAATTTTGAAATTCTGAAACCGAAAAACCGAATTAATTTATTCGAGTCTGTTTTTCAAAAATCGGATTTTATGCTCACCCCTACATAGGAGCTCCAAGTAGTTGAAAATCAGTTTAACATATATAAAGGCCATATTTGAAAATATTTTTGGGCATGGATCGTTTATGCAAAGAGGGGAAGCTTTAAATTTATTGAAAACGGTCTGATTTTGACAGTCATAACATGATTAGCCCCTGTTTAAATAAAAGTTCAAGATTTCACGTTGAAAGGCATACTTCAAGTGTTTTAATTCTAAGACATGTGTATAGTAGTTAGTAAAACAGTGTTACTGTGCTAATTTTCAATCAATTAAAAGTCAGATACACCATTGAAACCATCAAGTTCTGCAAATAAATTGAGTTCTGCTTGGAGTACTTAAATGCCATGATGCAATCACACATAAAGAGGGGAGAGAGGGATGAGAAAGGGCCCTTGGATGGCCATTTGTACAGCCTTGTAGCTGTGTGCCCTATTTTAATGAAGTACAAGCAGGGATTCCTATGAATATACATAAGCAGGAGACTAAGGGAAGTGAAGCAGCACGAGTTTCAAGTTTTAAAATGGCTTGTTCCATTCCCTGTGTGTTGCACTTGGTGCTCCTTCGTAAGACACTAGAGGGGGGTGAATAGTGTCCTTACCCGATTTTCAAACCTAAAACTTGCTTTTAACTTTCTCCGCCTAACTCACAAAGAACCAGGTTCGTTGCAAGTTTCACCTATCTCTGAAAATAAAAAAATTGCGGAAACATAAACCACACAGAGATTTTTACGTGGAAAAATCCTTGCTCAAGAGATAAAAAACCACGACCCAAACTCTTGGGATTTAAACTCTTCCACTAAAGGAAAACCCGAGCAAGTTTTAGACTACAACATAATGTAATCAAGGAACTACAACCCCCTAGTACTTAGAACCTTCACAGCCACACGTTAGCTGGTAAGGTTACCTTTACTTAACCTCAAAAAGTAATCTCTACTTAATGCTTCTCAAACAAGCGAATAGATTACAACTCAATAGCCTATAACAATTAACTAAGACAACAGACTTATCTATGAAACTGCTCCTCTGTAAGGTTCTGCTGCTCAGTCTTTGTTCTTACACACAAAGCTTCTTATGATCCGATTGTACTTGATATACTCTGTTGAGATATCTTTTGTGCGTGTGGATTCTGGTCAAATTAACTTGTATATATGGGAACTAGACTCAGCCGGATCCAACTAAGTTTAGGAATCCCTTTCCTCTTTGAAATCAGTTTAAACAAGGTTACCCATATTTCCTTGTTTAAAACCTAAGTTAATTTGCCTTATGTTCTAATCCATTGTCGTTTAGGAACCGCGTCCTTCTCAGCACCGCCTCTAGCTTCTTCTACTTCCGATAGGATTGGAACTTTGACTCCAGCCGTTCTCTTCTTTCCTTTTTCAACTCTGACTTGATCATCTCGTTGAACAGCTGGTCTTCTCCTTCAACTGTGAACCTTTTCGTGGTCCACTTTGCACCAGGTCCTTTGTCATCTTCAAAACTCATCCTTCAACAAATTCCCCCTTTTTGATGATGACAAACTATGTTGTCTTACCTAGGGTTTATACTCTGAAGAATCTGTAAAAATTAAACACTAACCACGAACCAGGGTAATAACAGTTAGGCAAAAAATAGGTCACAAACATATAATGAACTAATCAACATCTAACTTCCCCCTTTTGGCATCATCGAAAAGTTTCACAGTTGTCAGAACCTGCTCAACTTAAATTAAGTCTAGTTGACTCTAGTGCCAAAGGCAGCAAGCGAACCTTTAAACATCAGGAACCTATTTCAGACAATAAATACTAGCAGATAGGATATTTATAACAGCAAAAAGTGCCAAACCGGCTTAAACATCCAAAGCAGCATTCAAATATTACAAACCAAAATATAAGATCGTCTTAAAAACAGGCCATAAAAGAACCAGGAAGGAACTAGGGAATGGAACTGGTTCAGAATTGGGGAATATCAGGGATGTTAAAGTGAGCAACCAACAAGGCGAGGCGACACGAGTTTCCTTCTCTTTCACGCTCCAGCTCTGCATCCAGCTTTGTATTTTCAGCATTCATCCAGGCCAGCTCATCATTTTGCCTTTCAAGCTGCCTCCTGAACCCCTCAATTCTCTTGTCTACTATGTTGTTCCTCCTTTCCTCAGCATCATCCTCCATAGGCTCTGGTTCATCAGCAGGTTCACCGTCCAACACATAGTCACAGGACTTTAGAATGTTCCTCCTAAAAAAGTCATTGTGGTCCGGCTCAGTCCACTTACCAGCAGGCACCCCAAAGAAATCAAATACCTTCCCCAGAAAAAACCCATAGACCAGCGCATGTTTCCCTAACCCCATATCAGCTACTCTACCAATGTGCTTGATCATCAATTCAGGCAGATTAATACGAACCTCTCGATCTTGCAGGTCCATATAGGTCATATCCAGAAAGTTGGCCTCACTCCTCCTCTCTGACCTCTGCAACAGGTTCTTCAGCACAAATTCAAAAAGCAACTGGTAGAAGGGTTGCATTGCCTTCTTCTTAACTTGTGTAGCCCTTGCCAGTTTAGGTCTCCCTGCAAACTTCTGTGTTACCTCCAAAGCAGACACACCATCTCCTCTAGCCGGTAATAGGGGTGTTCATGGTACGGTACGGTACGGTTTTAAGCTTATCGGTAACGGTATATCGGTTAACGGTATGTAATTATGTAAAACCAATACCGTACTGATAAGCTATCGGTTATCGGTTATCGGTAGTTAACGGTTCGGTAGTTAACGGTTCGGTAAGCGGTATACTGAAGCCACAATAACCCAGATTTATGAAAGGAAGTAATCAAAGAAAGCTTGCTCGATTAATAAGAAATCTCACAAAAGCACATAAAAAGATTAGCTTTACTCTTAAATGTACAACTTATAAACTTTTGTTACAAGCAGCAGCACAACCTATAAAAAAGAAAATTAGCCAAAAGAAGGTAAATTTCATTCATATCTTCCATATACAGACAGCTATTAATATTACTTATCAACATTAGCAACCTCAATCAAGGGATTATCATTTTACAGTAATGTTTCCTCCGCCAACATCTATGCACCTTCTGCAATGTTTTCTCCCCAACATTCTCCATCTTAGAATGTTGTAATGACAAATTCAGAATGGGCCAGGCCTCATATGTTTGTAACGACAAATAGCCACTAGTAGCAATAATATTTATACTTTAACATATAAATTAATATACTAATAATAAATAAAAATATAAAAATTATAAAAAAAATCCTTATCGGTTATCGGTACGGTAACGGTAATGATATATAGAAACTGTTACCATACCGATATCTTATCGGTATTAGAAATTTATACCATTACCGAACCAATAACTGTTATACCGATACCGTTATGCTTATCGGTAGCGGTAACGGTTCGGATATCGGTACCGGTTTGGTTTTGCACACCCCTAGACGGTAACGAGTTCCTCATGTATTCGTTGTAGCCCTAAGAGGGAACACCCAAAATCTCACCCAGTTCCACACTATCAAACTGGATTACCAGCCCCTTGACTATGGTTGTTACAATACCTTCACTCACTGTGCAATTGGAATAAAATTCTCGAACCTCTTGCTCCCTCAGCTGTCTAGCACCATCACTGAATAGGTTCAACCAACCTTGAGCTCTCAACTTAGCACCAATTTGAGTCATACCCTCTAGCTCCAGGTCAGCTAGAATTTTACCCTTCACCATTGGTAGGCCTCAATAGTAGGCCACCCTCCTTTTCTTGTCTTCTTTATCATCACCAAGATCAACTTTGATTTGGAACCTCTCCTGCGAATCTCAGGTTCCTCTACAATCTTCTCCTGCTGCTCTCTTACAGAACCAAGAGTAGCAGGTCTTCTCACATGACTCCCTGTTTTTCTGCTATTTTCTCCCATCCCCTCTGCATCTCCAGAACTACCCATTTTAGAACTACCTACAAATTCTTCTCCCTTCACTCACCTTCGTTTCTTCACCGTCAGCCGATAGAAACAATGTCTATGATCAAGTAGTGGAATAGAGACGGGTTTAGGTTTATCGGGAAGGGAAACGGGTTGATGGGATTGGAAAAAGCTACTGCTACTTATTACGCATAGGAGCTGACGCCATCAAGGTTCAAAGAATTTGAATTTTAAAAGTTTTACACTAATCCGGTGCCAAGTAAGGGTGATTGGTAACAAATTAGGCCACGTAAGACAACGTTATATTCAGTAAGTGATATAGAATGTGTACCTGAATGTCCATGCACCAGTTTCTTCAATTATATCCTAGATTTCAAAAATTTGCCAGTATCTAAGTCATAAAAATCGGTTCTAAACAGGTTAGCAAGCAAAACAATTAAGTTTTCACAGTAGAGTCAACTAAGCAAAGTTAAGCAAAGTAAAAACAAGAAAACTTCACCAGCCAATTATTGGGAGAACCAGGTGCTGCTTCGTTCACTGTATCTTGGTCATTCCTAGCTCAAGCATGTTCTTTTCAAATTGTACCCTGTTCAATGCCTTAGTGAAGATATCAGCAATTTGGTCCTCAGTACTGCAAAAGTTCATAGTAATTAGGCCTTTCTCAACATTGTCCCTTAGAAAGTGATGCCTAATATCAATGTACTTTGTTCTCTTGTGCTGGACCGAGTTCTTGGCAATATTGACTGCACTGGTATTGTCACAAAAGATTGGAACTGGTCCACACTCGATTCCAAAGTCCTCCAGCTGCTGCTTGATCCATAATAACTGTGAACAACATAAAGCAGCTGCTACATATTCAGCTTCAGCTGTGGATAATGTCACTGAATTTTGTTTCTTTGTAGCCCATTAAACTAAACAAGGACCTAGGAAATGTGCCATCTCAGATGTACTTTTCCTATCAATTAAGTGACCAGCATAGTTAGCGTCAGCATACCCAATTAGATCAAAACTTCCACCTTTTGGGTACCATAAGCCAAGATCTTGAGTTCCTTTCAAATATCTCAAGATTCTCTTGACTTCAGTTAGATGTGACTCATTTGGTTTTGATTGGAACCTTGCGCACAATCCCATACTATAAACAATATCTAGACGACTTGCAGTTAAATACAGCAAAGAACCAATCATTCCTCTGTACTTAGTTTCATCAATCGAAGCACCAGTTTCATCCAGATCTATCTTCATTCCAGGAGCAATGGGTGTGTTCATATCCTTAGCAGACTTCATATCATACTTCCTTAACAGCTCTTTGATGTACTTCTGCTGGTGGATCATTGTGCCTTCCTGAGATTGCTTGATTTGTAAGCCTAAGAAGAAATTTAGCTCACCCATCATACTCATCTCAAATTCACTTTCCATCAGGTCGGCAAACTCCTTGCAAAGGTTCTCATTTGTAGCACCGAAGATGATGTCGTCTGCATATACTTGAACAATCAGCAGGTCATTGGCTTTCTTCCTTAAAAACAAAGTATTGTCTATCTCACCTCTTGTAAACCCATTCTTCAATAAGAACCTAGACAACCTTTCATACCAAGCCCTAGGACCCTGTTCCAACCCATACAATGCCGTGTCAAGCATGTAGACATGATCAAGAAACTTTGTACTTTCAAAGCCAGGTGGTTGAACTACATACACCTCTTCATTCAAATAACCATTAAGGAATGCACTCTTCACATCCATCTGGTACAGCTTAAACTCTATGTAAGCTGCAAAAGCAATAAGCATCCTAATGGCCTCCATTTTAGCAACAGGTGCAAAGGTTTCATCATAATAGATTCCTTCTTCTTGACTGTAACCTTGAACCACCAGTCTTTCCTTCTTCGTTGTCACTATACCATGTTCATCCAGTTTGTTTCTAAATACCCATTTAGTAACAATGATGGACCTGTCCGTTGGTCGAGGGACCAGGTGCCATACCTTACTTCGTTCAAACTGATGAAGTTCCTCTTGCATCGCAATCACCCAGTCTGGATCCTCAAGTGCTTCACGTACATTCTTTGGTTCTATTGAGGACAGAAACGCGAAGAATGCACAGAAGTTCTTCAAAGCTCTCCCGGTAACAATTCCAGTGTTTAGATCAGACATGAGGTTCTCCAATGGATGAGAACTTTGATATCTCCAAGGTTTAGGCTGAATCTGCTGAGTGTCGTTTCCAGGAGGATCTGAGCCATCTAACTCTTCTTCATCTTGCTCTTCAGTTCCCCCTGTCTGATTGCCTTCTAGTTCCCCCTGAGTTTGATCCTTGTCATCCTGATTTATTTTAACCCCATTCAGATTCTCAAGGTCTTCAGCAGGTTCATCACTTGCAAGGCCAATCTCTTGATCATCATCTTCTTGTCTGTTTGTAACACTTTCAGATTCATCAAATACCACATGCACACTTTCTTCTACAGTCAAGGTCCTCTTGTTGAACACTTTATAAGCTTTACTTTGTGAAGAATATCCTAAGAAGATGGCTTCATCACTTCTAGCATCAAACTTCCCTAGAGGTTCTTTCTCATTGTTATGCATGAAACACTTGCACCCAAAAGCTCTGAGATGTGCAATATTAGGTTTCCTGCCTCTGATCAGCTCATAAGGAGTTTTCTCTAGTAAAGGACGGATAGAACATCGATTCAGTAAGTGGCAAGCGGTGTTGACTGCTTCAGCCCAAAAATTCTTTGATAGGCCGCTTGACAGCAACATTGTTCTAGCCATGTCTTCCAAGGACCTGTTTTTCCTTTCAACTACACCATTCTGCTAAGGGGTCCTTGGTGCAGAGAAGTTGTGATCCACACCATGTTTGTTACAATATTCAACAAACTTAGCATTCTCATATTCTATACCATGGTCGGACCTTATACTCACTAGTTGAAGCCCCAGTTTCTTCTGATTGACTCTGACCCAGTCCTCGAACATATCATATGCTTCATCTTTAGATCTGAGGAACAAGGTCCATGTGTATCTGGAGTAGTCATCAACTATTACCATTACGAATCTCTTACCTCCTCTGCTCATTACCCTCATTGGTCCACACAAGTCCATGTGAACCAGCTCAAGTGGTTTAGAAGTACTAACCACTTTCTTTGACTTGAATGAAGATCTTACATGTTTCCCCCTCACACAAGCATCACAAATCTTGATGTCATTGAACCTCTTGCTTGGCATTCCACGAACCAGGTCCTTTGACACCAACTTATTCAAATGAGTCAAGCTTGCATGTCCTAGTCTCTTGTGCCACAACTGACTATCATTCTCCAGCACATTCAGACAAGTCAAATTATTTTCAGGAAGAAACCCTAATGTCGCCCTGTACACATTATTAGCTTGTTTCCCCTCCATTATGACTTCACCAGTATGCAGGTTCTTTACAATGCAACCTACAGATGTGAAACTCACTGAGTTTCCTCTATTGCATAGTTGAGAGATACTTAGAAGATTGTGCCTCAATCCATCCACACAGAGTACATTGTCAATAGCATGATTGATGGATCTCCCAACTTTTCCAATACCAACAATTTCACCGCTCTTGCCTCCTCCAAAAGCCACACACCCCCTTGAAACGCTGCGAATAAGAGAAAGTTTCTTCTATCTCCTGTCATGTGCCTGGAACACCCACTATCAAGAATCCAGCATGAGTTGTTCCATCTCACTCCAGCCTGCAAAAGAAAATCAAGGGTTAGTAACAGGAACCCAGACTAGCTTGGGTCCTTTTTTGTTATTGAATTGATGAATCAAATCTTTTCTAGCCCAATAAGGTAAAACTGATTTTTTATTCTTTTTTTACTGCATCTTTTGTCGCACTGCATTCATTCTTAATATGTCCAGTCTTGTTGCATAAGAAGCAGAGTTTGTTGCAAGGAAGTCCTACATATTTACTATTAGGGTTCCAAGCAAGCAAAGGTTTCCTATGTCCTAATCCAGTTTTACCTCTATTATGATTTTCATGCAACAAATTCAAAGCTTCATAAGACTTGTTCCATTTAGTGAGTCTGGTGAGTTCAGAGTTAGCTTTTTCAGCCTTTTTCAAAGCTTCATAAGCCTGTTCCTATTTATTGAAGCTTTTTATTACTTCAATTTCAGTCTACTGATGGCCCGAAGTCATCTTGCCTCACAAAGTCAGATATCTTTGCCAGTTGATCGAAGACAAGCTTATCATTGATATTGCAACCAGCATCTTCAGTTTTATTGTCGTTATTTATTCCTTAATCCATTTATCAAGCGTTATCTGCAGTTTTTTGCTTACCGTTTATCAAGATTTTTCAAGGGGTATTAGTTGAACCGCACCGGCATATGGAGCATAACGTGGAACTCTTTCTTGGCAATGAATTGGGGCAATCGTTGATATGAGCTAGACTCATCAATGAGGATCTGAAGAATCGCACTGGAACAAGTTTTCAACCCTAGAGGTCAGTCTTGTGTCAACCCTAGAGGACCATCTTGTGTCACCCCCCTTTTTTTTGTGTCAGTTTTTGTCTCAGCTTAGTTTGTGTCACCCAAATATCTTCGAGATTCGATATTGAAGACAAGATGGCTTGGTTATCAAGATGCAGTGGAACCTACTGACATGACCCAGATTTCTAATTAGGTCGTGCGAGCACCCGACGTCCTCCCCTAGACCCATCGGGCGAACCCTTACCAACTGAATTAGGAAAATAAATATAAATTCAACTCCTAAATAAGAATAAGACTTAAAAAAGAACATAGGCATACTGATACCTCTAAGCTGTACAGAAGATATTACATCTGACTACCCAACATCTTCGGTTTAGCGCTATCTAGACTAGATATCTAAGAGTACAAATGAAGTATAAACATCTCTTGAAGGGAGCAAAATACAACTAAGATAATAAACATAAAATTGGTAGTCATTCTGAATAAAAGTTGGCTCACCCTGACAGCTGAAGTCATCTTCGCTCCTTAACAACGTGGCGAACTCAATCCTGGAGCGGACATGCCAAAATGAAATAATAGACAAGAAACAAACAACAAACAAGAAACAAGGGTGAGTCAAAAGGACTCAATAAGTAGGGACAGACTAACCACCTCAAAGAATATGATAGCTAGCTAGGGAGAAAAGCTAAGCAAATACAGACCAGAAATGCATACAACTGAAGCATATAACCAACTAGGGACACAAGATAGCCAGAAACATATGAGCAAACTGAAATATGTCCATAACATGGTATACATACCGCATACAAAAAATATAGCACATTAATCACACACTGCACAGGAACCGGTGTAATGAAATGGGGTTAATGCAGTATGATGTAATAGGGTTACATGTGCCAAATGAATGGAGCAGAATCCTTCTACTCCGGAACGGAATCCTCCTACCCTAAATATGAATGATGCAAGGAGCAGAATCCTCCTGCTCCTAGGGCGGAATCCTCCTACCCTCAATATGATGCAAGGATCGGAATTCTCCTGCTCCTAGGGCGGAATCCTCCTGCCCGCAAGATAATATAAAGCTGAAGCGAAATACTCCTACACTCAGTATATGACATAGCAGCCCATAACCAGAAAATATAATACATATGAATGTGGTATCATGCAATTATAACCCTTCACCGGTGCATGACTCTCATCGACTGGCAGGAAGTATACGTCAAGCTCAGAACCAGAGTACAATGTTTAGATGCTCAATGCAATACCAACAACAGGACATGACATATTATATACAATGTAAATCCAAAGCTAAGGCATAATGATTACCCCTATCGGCAGCTACACATGTAAGGAACATGTAGTAGAATATCCATAAGGCCAAGGGCCTCCAAAGAAATGGATATAATTACTTACCTTATTCTACAGTTAGCACTGCTACTCAACAACCGCTTTATCCTTTGGATTCACTGCCAAACGATCCCGTTCTATTCAACAAGCAGAAAAATATATCAAATAAGTCTAAATGTTTCATTCCTTACGTCTTAGAACAATCCGGTAAAGAACCTGACACCCGATTCGCATTGGCAATACGCAGTCCAGGCCTTTGTATATGGTTTAAAATCACATAACCAAACTCTTAATAAATTATATTTATGGGTAGCCCATAACTCCATGAATTCGAATATATAATCAATTCATTATCGGGGCCCAATTAACCCTTTAAACTATCAATTTAACTTGTTAGACCAATGTCTAATATTCTAATTTCTACCTTAAAATATATTCCAACACATGTAATACACTAAAATAATCAATTAACGTCCTTACCAGAATGTTTCGGGTGAAAATTTTATTTTTTTCTGCTCTGTTTCCTTTCCTTTCTCTCTCTACTTGGTTGTTTTCTCTCTCTTTCTCATTCCTTAATATGTTTCTGTTTCTGTTCGTTCTAAGCTTTATAAGCTAAGGACCCTCCACCGCCTTCATTTCCTTTTCCTTTTTTTTCTCTCTCTCTCTTTTCTCTTTTCTTTTATCCTTTTTCTTTTAAAAATTTCCTATCGTAACGAAAATTAAAATGGAACCCTACGAAACTCGGAATGATCCCAAATTTCTCTAGTAAGTTATACAAAATATATGTAACATGCTCGCTAAGGCGGATCTCAAATTGGATTCCCCAAACTCAAGATGTGAATTAAACGAAAAAAATCAAATTATTAATTTTCAGAATCTTAGCGGAAACTATCCGAACGACCTCGAAATTCACTTCCCAAAGTTCGCACAAGTCACAAATAATCATATGAACCTAACGACGCTTTCGAATTTTGAATCGGAGCTCATTTGCCAAAATCCAGCTCGAAAGCCTCTTTTTTTTAAAAGATTTACCGACATCGGAAAATGAAACATTCTTCCGATACCTACCAAACGAGATCTGATTTAGTTCAAATTTTACAGACATTCGAATTACTCCTACGATGGCCGTCGGTGTACCAACTCGTCATAGGGTTCTTTAGTAGAAGAAGGTGCGGGTGCACATGGGTGCACCTCGCGGATATTTGAGTGAGGATGCAAGAAGTTCCCAGAAGTGGGGGAAATATGAACGGAATGCCAGTTTATATATGTGCACAAACAAGGATGTAGTGACATGCTTTCCCTGGCACACAAACAAACAGATATAATAGAACAAAATAAATTAATCATGCTAGTTGCAAATAATTGGAAACCTTTATGGCCAAAACCTTTATTGCTCCCCAGCGGAGTCGCCATGCTGTTGAACACCCAAAAAAATTAACCCCCGAGAGGCTAAATTTAGGAATATCGAAAGGATGGACTAACTCTTTTGGAGTTTTTTGGAGCCGCCACCCAATTTAAGGAAAAAACAGGGAACCAGATAAACAAATGCGTGCAAAACTCCGTTTTTATAAAAAGACGGTCTTTCTTTCAGAGATTCTAAAGGTAAGAGGTTTTGCTAATTTCGAAAGAAGGTTTTTAAGGCACTTTCGAAATTCCGTTAAAACGGTTAATCCGACAGGTTTCCAAAATATTTGCAAGTGCTATTTATGCGCTTTTTTAAAAAATAATTAATTGAACTATTAATTAATTCAACTAATTAAATTTAGTAAGTTTTCAAAAGATTTAACAATTTATTTGAAAGCTTTAACTATATTTTTTCAAAATAAAATAAAGTAAAATAAAAGCGCATTTTCTTTTGAAAAAGGAGCGATTTGATCGTCCTAATTTCTTTGCCAACTCGTATGTGATAGCGCATAAATGGCACTTGCTTAATTTCAACTTTAAAATCCGAGTATCTCACCATAAGATGGAACTTAGATTTCAAGTCGCTTTTTACAAAGTTTTTTCGGGACATTTAGAAGTTAATTAAACTTCTTTATAACTTTTGACTTTTTTAAAGAAACTACTTCGTATCAATAAGATAGAAGTCTTTTCTTATAGTCGCTCATTAAGCATAATTGCTTATTTATGAAAAATATTTTAATTCGCACGTATTTGCTAAAACGGCCTCAATTTACAAAATAAGTGACAACTTCAAAATTAAAGGTAATGAACATAAAAGAAAGTAATAACTCAAATAATCATGTATTTATAAATAGAATATCCTACAATAATTTACATAAAATATTTTAAAGGGGAAATGGGAGGAGAAAAGATAAAAGATAAAACCCGGAATGTGGCTATAAACTGAAGACACGTGCAAAAGATGGCTGGGTAACAAATCTTGCATTCTCGTTTCAGGAGGTATGAACTTGGGCCTAAAGGGCTGACTTGGGCATGGGGACTCAACCAGGAAAAATCCCTCCTACAGACATCAGATTTGATGAACAGGTAGCATCTTGGTTCTGGGTCAGAAGCAATCAAATGCGAAAACTGGTCCAATATATATATATATATATATATATATAGACACCAGGCTCGCCAAAGTTGAGTTTTTGCAAGTAAACTCAAGCAGGTCGTTCATGCAAGAAACAAGGAAGATAAAGATTAGGATCTATAGATAAACATGTGAAGAGGAGGAAATGAAAAAGGGAAACAGGTTCCAACATAGTTCCGACAAAATAAGCAAACCAGCATAAACCATTATCTCAACCCAATAAGCAGACAACTCAAGAAATTAACATGGTTTGAGAATTTAAAACCTTGAACTAAACTACACAATTTACATTTTATAGCCTAGTATTAAAATTCAAATGTCAATAAAGTTCACACTCCTTAGAAACACAATTATTCATATCCAAACTTTTGTCAACAGTAGCTATGGATAAAGAAAAACAAACTTTCATTTCAAAGTGAGGTAAGTTTGAACTTTCCCTCCCAAGCCTGTAAATAGGCATAGATTTTCCACACACCTTGACGCATTTAAATCAACTAGAATACATCTTAGTAACATCCTAACATATCTCATTACTTAAATGCAATAGGATTTACTTTATAGAAAAACAATTCTTGTCTGAAGGTGAAAAAAAAATCCAATACCCAATAGTAAATAAATTGAGATCTTTTCCTTAAATTATTTAAACAACAACCAAATATAAGAGTCAGAAGACTTCTTCAATCATTTGTTAAACAAGAAACATGACTGCGTCATTAGAATTCCTTCACTAAACTCCAATTTTACCTGTATGGATCACTTCGAAAGAATAATTTTGAAACAGTTCCAATACATCATCATATAAAGATTAAAAGAGACAACTTTAATCACTTAGAACACCTAAAAGGTCCTGTGCTAAATTGCTAACAGAGGTGTCTAGAGTTGCATTACCAGCTTGTAAAAGAAAAAAATTTTCATTACAATACCAATCCAACCAAAGTATAACAGATCCATACATACAAAAAAAAAAAAAACACGGACACTTTCCTGGGCTGAACTGTAAATTTAAAGAAAATACTAAGCAGATAAATTGACCAAAATAAATGAAATTCCTGCTTATGTCAAAAATGGTAAGATCTTTAAGACTTTGTCCGAAAGACAAATCATATTATAAAATTTCTTTCATGCTTAAAATATTCTTCACAAATTTTGTCATCAGACACAATTAGCAAACTGAATAATTCTCATAACATGCTATTATATATCATGCAATCAAAATTAACTCTTAAGCCCCCTAAACAACGATTCAAAGTTAGATTCTTCTCAATACCATTCTATACATCAAACTAAAATTCATAGAGACAAACTTTAGCACCAAATCTGACTACCTGAAGATAAACTGAGTAGAGACAAAAGAACAACAAAAAGAGGGACTGCAGCACTTAGCACAACAGCTGCAGTAACATAGAGAAACAGGAAAACAACCTGGACTGAATACTATTCACACATATGCTGGACTACACCAAATAAACTGCTGCAGAGCTACCAGATTAAAACTTAGCTTAGCACTGACCCTTCTTGACAATTCAAGCCTAAAGGGACCATCTATACCTCAAGAACAATTCTAAGAAAATTTAAACCAATCAATAAAGGGAGGAAGAACAAGTACGAAAGCTGGCTTAATACCTATTTCAATTCAGCAGGCAGACTTAGACAAAAAAGAGAACATACTACCAAAATGCCCCGGGAAACAGGAAGAAACTGGGCAGATATGGAAAGCAAAGCAGCTAAAACATATCCTAAAGGATACCAGGAATAACTGAAGAATAAGAATACTTTCAAAACTATTTCTAGGAAAAAATTACAAGCTCTATACTCCGGAGAATAACTTAACAAACAAATAACCAAGAAACTGAACTAGGGAACACCAGAGAGTTCAAGAAAGAAAAACCTGAAGAGCAAACACATGCTTGCAGCCATTCTCACTGCCTTATAGCTTCTAGAAAACCATAACCGGACCAAGCAGACAACTAACCCCTCAAAAGAACCTCACAGAAACATAACACTCCAGCCCCCAACCACCTGAAGCTTCTATAGACTACCTGAACATCCCTCTATTGCTACAGGCACTAAAAACCCTCTTTAAACTCCTACAAACCTCCAGAACTACTTGCAGGCACTCTAAACTGCTGCACTATCAAAGCCAAACCCAAAATAAAAATCCCTGGACCTAACACTGGCCTAAACTACACTCCCTGAACCCACTGATTGCAGCTCCAGACTCCCTACCTGAACACCTATACTCCCTCACTGCCTACATGCCTCACAGAATACTAAACAAGACCCCTGAACTCCCTCTACTTACTACAGCCTCCCTGAACCTTACCAGACCCCAGCACACATACATATATTGCATACACACAACTCCCCACAGGCTCCCTGAGACCACAGCCCTCAATCACATCCTCAGTTCTAAAGGCAAGAACAACTAGGGGATACCAACAGGGAACTAAAGCATTTTAAGACATATGAACAAGGGAAACAGGGACATAACCAACCAGAATTTTAGCTCAGAGGAGTGCATATGACCAACTGATTTTAGAGCACTTTAGAAGACATCAGTAAAGAAAAGGGTTCACACATACTTTAGATTATAAAGACTAAGATTTAACCCCTGCTAGAAGCCACAGACTACATCCATGAACATCAGGGGACTGAGCTTACGAACTATGATAAGAACAGAAAAGAGATGTGTTCAATCACGGTTTTAGATCAGTTTCAAGACAAGAATCTAATCTTAACATGGTTCTAGATGGAAATTTTAGTGTTAACATGGTTAGTTTTGAATGAAAACTAAAGGAAAACAGTACTTATCCTTCATTTGATTAAAAAAACATAAACAAAATTCAACTTTTAACCCGATATTTTTTAAACCATAGAACTAGGAGAAACAAAACTCGTTTCCTCATTTTATCTTCTGAACAACAAATAATTACTTTAACTATAACAAAATGACATCAAGCCAGTAAACAAATCTCCAACTAGTAACAACATATACGCAGAAAATTGAGTGCTACATAAATAATATTTACACAAAACTTAAATAAATACCACAAGCAGACTATGTTTTCAAGCGAGTTATAAGAATGATAAAGATGTAGTTTATTACCTCTTGCGGAGCAGCGAGCTGGGGTCGATCCGAAGAATGCGACTCGGACAAGGTCTCCGACTCGAGCGAGGTCGACGACTCAACTTACGAAGAAGCGATCAAACGAGATGGCGAGGCGATGACACAACCAAAATCAACCGAAATAGTGACACTGTGTTTAGTTTATAAACTTACAGACTAGGAAAAACATGTATCTCTGTATGTTGGTGTGTTATACCCTGCCTCTTTTTGAACTTTTAACTCCCTTTTCTGCTGCTGCTCAATACCCTTTACTCCATTAACGGCTGCCTAAAAATCCTCCATTTTTGCTTAGCTCTACCCGGTTCTTTCCATATTATTTCCTTTGCCCCCCAAAACTGAAATCAAAAGGGAAATTTATGGCCAGAGATTAGGGTTTCCTCGAGCTATATGAAAATACCCAAATGACCCTCCAACGGGCTGTAATGGATAAGGTCCTTGGTACGAATTTGACTAGCTGGAGAGGGGACCATCGATTTTTGGTGGATTTATTTTGAAATTTTTGGGGGGAATCTGGGCGCGGGTCAGGGATTTTGTGAAAACGGGTAAAGGGTTCTCTGAATTGGGGTGGGCTGATTAGGGATTTTGATTTAGAATTTTGAGTAAAATAGGGATTTTGCACGGGTAGGCCAATATTAGGTTGCATCTTACAATTTCAGCCTTTTTTTCCTTAAATTTTAACTCAATTACTTTGAATTTTCAAAAATTAATTTTAATTTTGAATAATTAGACTTTAATTAACATGACCGGGACAAAATTGGGTGTCAACAATTATGTCATGCACTGTCTGACTTGGCAGCAAGTTAAGGCAGAGCACCAGCGACCTGCAGGGTTGATGCAGCGACTTGAAATTCCGAAATAGAAGTGAGAACGAATCACTATGGACTTTGTGATTGGGTTGCCATAGACACCTAAAGTTTAAGCCTCTATATGGGTGATTGTGGATCGACTAACAAAGTCAGCACATTTCTTGTCAGTTAACACCACTATAATAGTGCACATTATGCACAGTTATATATTAATGAAATCTTAAAGCTTCATGGAGTTCATGTATCTATTATTTCATATAGAAGGTCCTAGTTGACATCACATTTTTAGAAGGAATTCCAGAGAGAGATGGGAACACCAGTGGATCTGAGTACTGCATTCTATCCCCAAACAGACGGCCAGTCTGAATAGACCATAAAGACTTTGAAAGATATGTTGAGATCTTGTGTCCTTTATTTTAGTGGTAGCTGGGATAAATACTTACTATTGGCTGATTTTTCTTACAACAACAACTTTCAAGAAAGTATCCAAATGGGTCCATGCAAAGCTTTATATGGAAGACGATGTCGGTCTCCTATTGATTGGTTCGAGTCTCGTGAAGTTAAGATTTTGGGTCATGTGTTGGTACAGTTAGTACTTGACAAAGTCCAATTGATCAGGCAAAGGTTGCTAGCGGCTCAGAGTAGGCAAAAAGTATACGCGGATAAGAGGCATCGTGAATTAGAGTTTTCGGTAGGATATCATGTGTTCTTATGGATTTCACCAATGAAAGGTGTCTTGAAATTTGGGGAAAAAAAAAGAAATTGAGTCCGAGGTACATTGGACCATATGAGATACTGGAAATAATTGGAAATGTAGCATACCGTCTAGCACTTATTCCCGAGTTGTACTCCATCCATTCAATATTCCATGTATCTATGTTGCGGAAGTACTACCCAACCATTATCACATGCTTGAGGCCCCAAATATTCAGTTAGATGAGAACTTGGCCTATGAGGAGAAGGAAGGGTGCACAGCAGCGCCGTCTAGACCAGAGCAGCAATGGGGAGAGCGAGGTGCACAACGGAGCAGCGCCATCTAGACCGGATCTGGAGAGGAGTAGTGACGGTGATAGGGGAAGGGAGAACAACACGACGAGGATGGGAGTGGGGGAGAAAGAACGACGACGGGAAGTCACTGGCGACGGACGACAGTGGGTGGCAGTGAAGGTAGAGAGAAGCGAAAGAAGAGGGAGAAGCAAACCTAAGGTTTTCTATTTTTTTCTATGTTTGGTAGCATAAATAAAAAATATTGTTACATTCGGTAAAGTGGTAAAATATTACTATGTTTTTTCTCATAGCCCATTTAAAATATTAACTAATTTGATGGCCCATTAGCTATTTAAAAATAAAAGAAATAAATAAACTAACAATTAAAAAAAAAAGCAAATTTAAAAGCTGCTTGTTCACAGTAGTATACCATTGATGCCAAGCTTTCGGAATCAATCAAGGCAACGAATAAAAATAAGGACTCTTCCTTCTTACCTAGGTAAGTTAGACAAGTAGTTCATAAATTTTTCTTAATGATCCTTTGTAAGGAGAAATTCTTATTGTGGGGATAGAAATTGTAGTTTAAAAAAGAAAAGAGGAAAAGAATAAGAAGCAACTTATGTCATGGTAGTCTTTGTCATAAATTTTTTGTCCAGGGTAGTAATTCTTAGTGAAAGATAACTATGAGAATTATCATAGGATGTAAGGGAGAATGAAACAGAGAAAAAACTAAAATGGTCTGTGAATTTTTACTCATTTTGATAAAGATTGGCTTATGGAATTTTAGTTTAGGAGATGCTGGCATCATTTGTTGAAGCTATGAATACTAGCAGTTACTAAAGGTTATGAACACTAGCAGTTGTGGAAGATGAAACAGCAACAATAGTAATTTATTAAGTAAGTGTAAAAAAAATTATGAAAGTATGCAGGTTCCAAAAATATATTTATAGCAAAAAGAATTGACTTGTGACGACCTATTTCAGAGTCTTAGTGAATAAATTTACCATTTGATCTCTGTAATTAACACACATAATGGTGATAATTTACTCTAGATTGTGGAACAAGCAAACCTAGCCTGCGAGCATACGTTCGGGATAAAGGAAGCTAGTACTGTGTGTGAAATATCTTCCTTAGTTGGCTTTCAACTATAGCATGTTTGGAACTCATTTTCTTGCATATTTTTAATAATTTTTTTAATTGCACGAGACATGCGCCACTATAACTAATATGTTGTTATATTTGAATGTTATTTTGATACTTGAATTGTTGATACAATTGATATGTCTCAAAACCTTGGTTTACACGAGAGCTGCTATATATATAAAGAATTGATATCTTGTCAGAAAGAAAGTACAAAAATGAGATATTGTGTTATAAAATAAGTATTATTTTGGGAATTAACTTAGCCAGATCGTCGTTATCTGGCGTCGCGATTGTTAGGTCTGGTGTAGCTTGTACAATGTTTCTCCTCCACTAGTAGAAAAGAACTAATCCACCCTCTAGAAGGGAACCAGCAGATGGAATAGTCAGACGGCCGTAAAAATAACTCACGGTGTCAGAAGTAAATACGACTCTGGCTTAGGAACCTCTCACTATATAAAGATATGTGGTACAATGGTTGAAAAACCTGTTTAATGCTTTCAATGGAACTTCTGTTGATTACTTTACTTATGCATGACTTTTTGTATATGATTGTCCCTATTAAAAATGCTATGGTTGATATTGTCCTCACTTAGTCAGTGTGACTAACCATTTTCCTTTTTCCCCACCTATACATAAGCTAGTTGAGGCTGATACTCTGAGTCAAGCGAGTGACAGAGCTGAGGATTGATCCAGTAAGCCCCGCATTTGCGAAGCATGTGCTATTATTTTATTCCACTAATATCAATTAGTAGTTCGTTTGAATCTAGAGTTTTGCTCCTTAGTCAGTCTTGGGATGTCGTTTTGATTAAATTTAGTGCTAAAGTACTCTATAGTTTAATTGTTGTCGTGGACAACGTGGATTTGATATGTTGAATGTTCTTTAGATTAGAGTTCACGTATGCGTTATAATGTGATAATCGTTCATTAGACTGGTTTTGCCGGTCGTTGACAGTTGCAAAATTTTTGGTTTGCTCACGGTACAGGAGAAACTATGCCAAATTTTCTATTTGAAAAAATGTAGTCTATCTAAGTAGGCTTAGTCTTGCTTAGCACCAATTACCGCCCAAAATAGGGTCATGACACCTACAATAACACTGGGCGTCATTTATCCAACAATCGTAGGGCATGTAGGTTCAATGTCCATTATTTACTTATGGGCTCTTCACGCATGTATACAAATCTAAAACCTTGCATAAAAATAGCAATGTTATAGCATTTTCAAAACATAACAATATCACGACATAGCAATTCTTCTTATCTCCTCTTTCACAAAAAACCCAACTGCCACTGTCCCTTTCCATAGTAGTCGCCTACCATTGGCTGCCGAAAAAATGACTAAACTTCAATTTTTTAAACATACAAAAACATACCAAAAAGATACAGAAACAAACAAAAACATCCCCAAAAGATATAGAACATACAAAAAAAGATACGAAAATCTGTAGAAACATATAGGGAGATATAGAAATTATACCTAAAGGGCTACCAAAAAAAATACACACAAAAACATACAATATACGCCAAAAATACAATAGATATGCAACTTAGCAAAGGAGATACACAACAAATATACTTTGATTCATAAAAGATACAATAGAGATACATGTTGATACAGTAGTGTCTAGAGATTACAATGGTGATGTACGTTGATACAAAAATTTTGGCAAATATAAACATACAATATACACCAAAAACACAATAAATATGCAACTGACCAGAGGAGATACCCAACAGATATACTTTAATACATAAAAGATTCAATAGAGACACATGTTGATACAGTAGTCACTAGAGATTACAATGGTGATGTACGTTGATGCAAAAATTTTGGCAAATATACATGTTGATAAAACATTATAATGGATATTAATGTTTGATATAGTGGAGACACATGAGATATAGAAAAGTGATACATTATTGATATATAAAAAAGTGCAAATACACATGAGATACATAAGAGATACACGTGAGATATATTGGAGATATACATGAGTTACAGTTAAGATATAATTTGAAATCTTCAGATCTGGAGCAGATGATAAACCAGATCTCGAATGTTGGAGCAAAATTTTCTCCATCCTCATTGTCAACAGTAGCAGGAGAAAGAAGAAGTATAAGCTAAAGCATGCATTATGGTAGAGTCTGAGCGAAAATGTTAACGAACTTAGCAGCGGAGCAAGAAAGTTGGAGAAGAATGTTGAATTTTATAAAAGAAGAAGCAACAACGAAGAGATGTTTCCAGAAAAGGTGAATAAGGTGTAAGAAAGCAGCGTGCATAAAGAGATGTTGTCAGAGAAGAAGAAGCAACGGTAGTGAATCCGATCATTCAATGGATAGATATTGCCGGAGAAAGAGCAAATAGAGGGGCAAGAAAAAACCGTACTTCTTTTTCACTGGATTGAAAATAGTACATTATGCATTTCCCATCAACAATTGATGTAGTTCCATTCCCATTATACATGATGTGACAAAAGAGATTCACTTAGTGAAAATATACGTTACATAGAAATATACCTTACTTGATTAAGATATAATTAAAACTTATCGTCTACTTAGAAAATACTTAAAACGGGAACATACAGTAATATAATGTTATATAGTTGACAAGGGTAAAACTTACCCGCACCGAGTGTATATACCGGACCAATAAATAAATGCCACGTGTCGATTTTTTTAACTATGACTATAAGTAATTAACCATGGTTAACACCATATATATATATATTTTCACACAACTTAAAATAATAATATAAAACTCTTTTCATAAAAAAAATTTAATCCAGTTAATGAAGACTTACGGGATCATAATTAAAGCTCCTGGCATCAGGAGTTTGGTGTTTGACTATGCAATATTATTATTTATTTTTTCTCTTTTTCTTTTTGGCTCTTATATATTTGGTACCTTCTTGATAATACAAGTGCTTGGTTACCAGAATCTAACTGCCTTGACTTAGTCACTAATATTATCCAATTGTATGAAATAATATGTTGGATTAAATAACGTGGCAAAGAAGGCTGTGAATTTGACAATCTTAAATCTTAATATCGTAGACAATCACTAATAAATCTTAATATCCAACAAGAGTATGGGATCAACTACTATATACTACACATGAAAGATTTTATTTTAAGTTGAAGGGACGACATGCTCCTAATGCTCAGTAAAATTTCATTCATAAGATCTGAAGCAATGGTGGTACTCCTTACATATGAAAACATTACACTCCAGTCTCTTGGCTCCCGCTCATATACTGTGTAATTGACAAAGAGGGCTGCTATACATATGCGCATAAAATAATGAATCACTGAACTCTTCAAGCTCATATATATATATATATATATATATATATATATATATATATATACACACACACACACACACTAATTTCACTTATTTTAACATTAATATACTTATAGAAGGTACGAAGTTCACTAACCTGTTATATGCCAATTTTCTGTGCCTATCTCTCTTAACCAACCTGTTAACTCCGCGACAAATAAGGTCCTGGAAGTCGGATTTCGTGATGAGATCTTTTGGTTCAATGTAAATCAAAGTGAAGAATGAAGAAAAGAAAACAAGACTAGAAATAAAATTGGGCAGAACTATACTTAGATGAGCGTATAAGGAAAAAAAGAGAGAGAGAGGAGTAATTAACCCTAAAGTTGCGTTATTAACTTTATTTATTTTTTCTTTTTATTAAAAATATGACTCCTAGTAGGCTTTAGTTTGTCTACTATGGTTAACTTAACTACATTGGGTGTATACACCCGGTGCGGGTAAGTTTTTACCGTTGACAAGATAGTGAACCTTAATAATAGGATTTTATCATTTAATTAAATATATGTCTTTTTTTCCTTCCTTTACAATTTTGAATGAGATTTAAGAAAAATATTAATGAAATGATGTGTTTTATCACAAATCATACAAAATGATCGATATTTGTTTCAAACAAAATCAAAACAAAAGAAATAACATGTAGAAAGAAAATATCTAGCCCTTTTAAAACATGTAGACCTTCAAAGTGAAGTCTCTAATTAAAAGAGGGGACAATTACAAAATTATACAACCCTAACACCAAATTTACAAAAAAATATTGATATTTTACCATATTTACAAAACATACCAATAGTTTTTTTTACATAGCATACACAACTTCCATTAAAACTATAGAAATGAAGCTTTTACTCCCTCCCACTCCCACTGCTTCAGTCACAGTATCGCCGCCGGTCAGAAATGCAAGTGTAGAATATACATATATAAATTGAGTCTGAAATTATATATAATCAAACATACACAAACATACAAAAATATACAAAAAAAATATAAAAATAATTTTTCTACTCTAAACATACACATACAAAAGCATACAACAACATACACATATATACAACAACATACACTGTAACGACCTCAAATAGTCGTTTCGGGAATCGAGACCTCGATTTACGTATCGACAATCCCAAAAGCTCCGTAAGGTCCATTATGACATGCCTGAAAATTTTTAGCTAAAACGAACTTTGTTAGATAGGTATCGGAGAAAGACATCCGTTTCGGATATTCGTTAAGGCTAAAAGAGGTTCCGGAGCTCGATTTGAGCAAATGAGCTCTGATGTGAAATCTGAAAGTTGCGTTAGGTTCGTATGGTAATTTATGACTTGTAGCAACCTTCAGAAGTGAAAACGGACCTCGTTTGATAGGACTTTTGATAAAGTCTCCGTTGCGTAAGTTTAAAAAGGTTAAAAGAGGTTTTCGAGCTCGATTTGAGTAAATGAACTCCGATGAGAGATCTGAGGGTTCCGTTAGGTTCGTATCGTCATTTGTGACTTGTAGCAACTTTAGAATTTGGATTCTGGGGTCGTTTGATTAAAATTCTCTATTTTGGCGAAAGTCGAAATTTGACCCTTTCCCGTGGGACCCACTTTTTGAGTTCTAGAGATCCGAATTGAGTTCCGTCTTGACGAGCATATTACACAAGTCTTGTATAACTTGTGTACAAAATTTGGGGTCATTCCGAGCTTCGTAGGGTCCCGTTTGGACCCAAAAACAGTGGCTGGCCTGGTGCGAAGCCAAAAAGCTGCTGAAATCTGTTTTTTTACTGTTCAGCTGGAAAGAAATCAATTTTTCAGATCAATCCATAAGGAATTAGAAACAAGTCAAAACATGAAAGTTGTACCTCTTTGAGTTGTGGTTCTAATGCCACCAATTTTGTATCATTTGGACATTTGTACGAAAGGTTATATATATTTTACCGAAAGCTGTCCAGTGAGATACAATTTGGACAGCATGTGGTACAACTCTTTAAAGCTGCGGGCTGCTATATATTCTAGGGCGGGCATTCATTTTTATTTTTATGTTTTTGAGCTTCTAAAAGTGATTCCAAGGAGAATTTGAAGTACCAAAATCATTCCTAAACACAAGGTAACTATTCTTACCCATTTTTAACGCTTTAATCCGAGGATCAAAGTGACGATCCTTGGAAAGAGGGTTTGAACCCTAGATTTTTGAAATGGGAAAAATGACCGAGTTGGACTCGGGTATGTACAATAATGGTACTTTTGGACTCGTGGGAGTATGGGGAGTCCGGAAACATAAATTTTACGGGTTTTGGGTACGTCCGACCCGGGGGTATTTTGGTAAATTGCCTCTTAAATTGCGTAAGGGCTTAGAATCCTTTCCTCACATGCTTACGAGTGCGACACTATTTCTTTGGCTCAGAAAGGAGTCTTTCGGAGGCACATCGTTTGGGAAAGGAGGTCGTTCCTTAGCCACTTGAGCCGATTTTGAGGTAAGTGAGACTTGACCTCTATTTTGCTTGCGGATAAGATTTGATCTTGCTAAGTAAGATGTCGAGTACTTAATTGACTAGCATTGTCTAGTAGATAGTATTATGTACTACTCGTTATATTTATACAAATAGGTGAAGCACAAACGTGACTCGTGTATAGTCGATGTTGTGTGCCGGTGTGTTATTGATATGCTCTAGGGACAGAGGCCTGTGGTGCGTTATGACCTAGAAGCGAAATTCCATCTAGGGACAGAGGCCGGTGGTGAGTTATGACCTAGATGTGGAGACTTATAGGGACAGAGGCTTGTGGTGCGTTATGACCTATAAGTAAAGTTGTTTATAGGGACAGAGGTCTGTGGCGCGTTATGACCTATAAATAAAGCCGCACAGGGTGTGTGCTTATGCTATGTGCTAGGTATATCATTGCCTATGTGGTGTGCGAGATATATCATCGCCATGCTGTGTGTTAATTTATTACTGCTTATGCCATAGTATCAATATAATATTGTATATGCTGCCTATATTATGTATCTTTATATTATTGACTATGTTATGTATTCGCGTATTATTGCTTGTGTTGTTGTATAATTATATTATCGTATTTAATGTTTATGGGTTACTGTAAAGGTGTGGATTGTACTTCCGTTTTCTGCTTATGCATTATCAAAGACTTGTCCCGAAAGGGTAATTTAGCGGGCCTGTCGATGATCTTACTGGGCTTTGGCTCATAACTTACTGTTTTAAATGTGCAGATCCTTCTACTAGTCAGACAGCTGGACTTATCTGATCCGTTCGAGGCTGTGACTATTTTTGCTTGAGGTGAGCCAACCGCATGGTTCGCGGTGGCATACCGTCTGATCCACCTTAGTGCTTAGACGCTTCCTACATCTTGTATTATATATATATATATATATATATATATATATATATATATATATATATATATATATATATATATATATATATATATATATATATATATATATATCAGTTGTCAGATTTCGTAGATGCTCTATTGACACTGTATTCCGGGTGGATGTTTACACCTACATTTTATTGAAATATGTCTATCTAAATTATCATTATGAGTCAGTTTAATTATTCGTGGTTCGCCTAAGGATGTAACACTTAGGTGCCATCACGGCCCCAAAATTGGGTCGTGACATACACATATATACACTTAGGAGAGGGGGACGGTGGCGGGTGGGTGGGTGGAGAAGAGGAGAGAAAGAGAGAGGAAGAAATTTAGGTTTTGTGTTTGGGAGTGTGCGGTATGAAAAAAATGGTATGTAGGATAATTAAGTGGAAACTATTAGTATGTTTTGTAAATGTTGTAAAAGTATCGTTATTTTTTTTTAAATTTAGCTATTAATTTAGTCAACTGAAGTAAATTTTCCTTAAATTAAAGGAGTATGTCAGACAACTGTTCCCACTATATTGTACAAAGAGTATTGGGTAGAAAATGACTTGATTACGTGGTGCCTCGGGCGCATGGCTCGAGAAGTTTTCATGTCAAGACACAAAGTATGATTATTACATGAGGAGCTTGGTTCTCGAGGCGAATCCCGAGGTTGGGGTTCGAGGCATGCCTTCGAGGGAATCTTCCCTCGAACCAAAGGGCTCATTCTCCCCGAGGAGACATGGTTAAGCCTTGGGGGAACAGTTACATTCCGGAAGAGGGGAGATTTTATAAGGGTCATCCATTAATTCAGCATTCAATAGGATAATTATAGGCTAGCCACAATCAAAACGTGGATAGCAGATATTATTACCTAATTACTACATTAATTACTGTTGCACTTACCAACCTATAAATAGCGTTGTACTTACCTTGTAAGGATCATCCAGAAATATATACTACAACATTATTTCTTTACTATTCTTAATATTTTGTCTTTGTCGCTAGTTTTCCTTAAATTAATCCGCAACTTTCATACAATAAATTGCTTGTTAACTGCGTTATAAATTTGATTGATTGACCTAATCCGATTTAGGCCAATACAAATTGGTGCCGTCTGTGGAAAATAAGAAAATAGCGTTTGTTCCAAAGTTGCGCATCGTGTCCTCCTCACTAGTTTCCAATAATGGTTGATAATTCTAATAACACAGTTGAGCAGGTTAGAGATGAAACACAAGTTCCATCAATCCAACCAAGTTGGTGTAACCCCACAAATCACACCAGGTGTTGGAATGCCACTCCCACCACTTATTGATCCCTCTTCATCAAGGTCAAACAAACCATTCCAAAAATACGTTATAAATACTTTACAACAGCTCCAGGGGCAGTTTGCTGTAGAGGCATGCTTCAATGTTGAGTATCGAAGTTCGCTGCAAGCTCTCTCTGAGAACACGAGGAACAATACAATTACCACCAATACTCCACCTACGATTACCAATGGAGGCATCCCGAACTTTGCTCCTACGGAGCTGCATTTAAAGGCTCGAGGACTACCCCAACTGGCACTCAGCCTTTTGGGACTACCCCCATGATGGCGGAAACTAGTGTCTTGTTAGACCTAGAGAAGTGGAAGAAAGTTTTTGAATCCCAATTTGAAAAAAGGCTCGAGAATGTTCCTAGAGTTATAAAGGCTCAACAAGTCTTGGATATTGAGAAATGCAGGCAGCAACCTCTTAAGCCCGAGGCTGCTCCTGCCCCCATACCAAAAAACTTCAAGTTGCAGATCTTGAAGAAGTATGATGGGAACACAGACCCTGCTGACCATATGGGGAGTACATGGCTATGGTCAAGAGCAATGATTTGTCCTCAATAGAAAAGGAGTCGATGTTTCTGAAGAAGTATTGGGACACCCTTGATAAAGGAGCGCTTCGGTGGTATATGCACCTCCCCTCGGAGTCTATATCAAGCTTTGATGAATTGGATGATTTGTTCATCAAAGCGCATACAGGGGCTCAAAATATCCTCAAGCGGAAGGATGATGTGCTTGAAATCAAAAAGCGGTATAGGGAGCCCATCAAAGAGTTCCTTGAGTATTTTTCAGGCGGAAAAGATGGAATTACCAACTATGGATGACAACCTAGCAATCATGGCGTTTGAGAGGAATCTTTACGCTAGTAATTCTTAGGCTGCTGCCGAGCTAAAAAAAGACCTCCAATAGGGGTAGGCTTGAACCTGGGATGAATTGCATGACAAGGATACTACTAGGATAAGTCTCAAGAAAGCAGAATGGAGGGCGTCGAGCCAATACAATGCTTATAAAAATTGATCTGAGTCTTCTCGACTCACCAATGCGCCACGAGGAAACTCAAAGGGTCAGTACTATCTCTATAACTCTTGAAATCAGCACGTAAGTCAACGACTCAATGCCCAGCATTGTGAGCTAGAGGCTCGGGGGAAAGGTCGGCACAAACGCCAATCAGAAGAATTTCAGCTGGGCTATCTTTGGTGTCCAAGGAGAAGGATCTTCCTCGTATCCCTGACTATAATTTCAATGTGTCCACTACAGAGTTGGTAAACGCGTTGAAGGAGATGACTAACCAAGGTGTTCGGTTACTAAATTATATGAGAACTCTCCCGGGGAAGAGAGATAAAAATCTGCATTGTGAGTTCCATGCCGACTATGGGCACGCTACCGAAGACTGAAAGGCACTTCGCCTTGAAATGGATCATCTTCTGAAAAAGGGAATGTTAAGAGAGTATCTCACTGACAAAGGGAAACTAAATTTTGCTAAGAATATGGGAGATGGACAACCTCCAAGGCTCCATCTCCTAAGAGAGTCGTGAATGTAATAATGAGGGGATCAAAGGTGAATGGCGTAAACTTCACTGTTGCAAAGAAATTTGCAAAGCTTTCAATTACCATGGAGAAAAGGACTCTAACATGCGGTTTGGGTAAGAGATAGTATTTTATGAAGATGATTTTGATTGGAAGATGTTTCCTTATC
This sequence comes from Petunia x hybrida, assembly GCA_037355625.1. NCBI lineage: Eukaryota > Viridiplantae > Streptophyta > Magnoliopsida > Solanales > Solanaceae > Petunia > Petunia x hybrida. The sequence continues at coordinate 4,077,395 of JBBBVM010000018.1, read as the reverse complement.
ATAATGCCTTGGTGATCATGCTAATGATCAATGACTCAGATGTTAAACGAGTCTTGATCAACCCCGATAGATCGGTAAACATCATCAGCTACGGGGCTGTGAAGAAGATGTGGTTGAAGAACCTTATCATCCCGAAGGCAACCATATTTATGGGATTTAATAATTCCACGGAGAAGACGTATGAAACTACTCTCATTACTTCTGCCGAGGGAATTGATATGAAGATAGTTTCTCAAGTAATGTCCAAGGACATGGCCTACAATGTCATCCTCAGGAGGCCTTGAATTCACGAGATGGAAGCTGTGCCATCTACCTTGCATCAAGTCGTAAATTCCTACTCCATGGGGAATACGTGTAATCCGAGGCAAGCAGCAAATGGCTAGGGAGTGCTACTTGATTTCCATAAAGAATGGGGTTGCCCTGAGTGGGCCATCGAAATAGCAATTAACTTGCCCGGGGTCTGGTAAAGAGGAAAGTTTGGTTCTTGAAGTGGATTCTCAGAAGGAGGTGGAGAAGATACTGGTATACATCCAAGTGCCTCAGAAGCAGAAGGCTGAGGACTCAACTATTGAAGAGTTAGAATCCTTCGCCTTGTCGAAGGAACTCCTAAAAAGTAAGGTGTTCGTGGGTTCGGAGCTAGACCCAGAATAAAAAAAGACCATCATTGAGCTGCTAAACACTAATGATGATTGCTTCGCTTGGTCTCACACAGACATGGATTGAATTGATCTCGAAATTATGACGCACAAGCTGAACGTGGATCCCTAGCACCCTCCGCTGAAGCAAAAGAAGAGGCTGCATGCCGGCGTGAAGAAAAAAGCTATTGAAGACGAAACCAAAAGACTACTCGATAATAGTTTTATAAGAGAAGTGAAGTACCCTGATTGGCTCGGTATGTAGTGGTAGTGTCAAAAAATAATAGCAAGTAGAGGATGTGCATAAATTTCATTGATCTGAACAAATCTTGCCCTAAAGATTCGTACCCACTACCTCAAATAGATAGGTTGATAAACTTCATGGCTGGACATAAGTTATTAACCTTCTTAGATTCTTATTCGGGGTACAATCAAATTCTGATGGATCCAAGTGATGAGGAAAATACTTCTTTCATCACAGATCAAGGTACCTATTGTTATAAAGTGATGCCATTTGGCCTCAAAAATGCCGGGACAACGTATCAAAGGCTAGTATGTCGAATGTTCAGAGATTATATTGGAAACACAACGATATGCTAGTAAAGTCGATTCGAATAGAGGATCATTTGAGGGAAGCCTTTGCTATTTTAAGGCAGTACATCATGAAGCTAAACCCCGAAAAGTACTCTTTTGGGGTAGGTTCAGGAAAATTTTTGTGATTCATTGTCTTCGAGCGAGGCATCGAGGAAAATACTAAAAAGATCAAGGCTATTTAGGAGATTCCCGAGGTTCTCTCGGGGCCCAAGGAATTTCAATGCTTGACTGGCCGAATCACAGCCTTGATCAGATTTATTTCGAGGTCTTCCGAGCGGTGCTACAAGTTTTTCTCTATCCTAAAGAAGAATACCGACTTTGAATGGATGTTAGAGTGCAGAGAAACATTGAAAGAGTGAAAATGTTATTTGGCTAACACATCGTTGCTTGCCAAGCCAAAGAATAGAGAGACATTGTCGATTTACCTTGTTATGTCCGAGGTAGCAGTTAGTGCAGTCTTGGCTCGAGAAGAGGATGGGAAGCAGCAACCCATATATTATGTGAGCAAGACTGTCCTTGATGCTGAGACAAGGTACCCCCATCTATAAAGATTAGCACTTGCTTTGGTTGTAGTTGCTCGAAAACTTCGGCCTTACTTTCAATGTCATCCTATAATCGTAGTAACCACTTTCCCCTTAAGAAGTATATTACACAAGCCTGAGCTGTCGGTGAGATTATCTAAATAGGAAATTGAGTTGAGTGAGTATGACATTGTACATCAATCTTGAACTGTCATAAAATCTCAAGTGTTGGTTGATTTTAGTGCTAAAATATTCCCCGAGGCTGAAAAAGACAATTCGATGGCTAAAGGATCGAATTTTGGAGTTTGGATATTTTACACTGATGGAGCAACTAATTCCAACGGCGCGGGGCTCGGAATGGTGCAGGTAACTCCTACGGGGAAAGGATAAGGCACTCCATGAGTATTGAAAATTTGATCAATAACGAGGCAGAATACGAGGCTGCCATAACGGGTTTAGAGTTGGCCAGAAATATCGGAGTAGAAAGATTAGAGTTGAGGTATGATTCGCAACTAGTGGTGAATCAAGTTCTCGGTGATTATACGGCTCGGGAGCCCAGGATGAAGCTATTTGTGGCTCAAGCACAACAAGTCTTGGCTGGGTTCTAAGACCGGAAGGTTAAGAAAATCCCTCGAGAGTAAAACGTCGAGGCTGACGCCTTGGCTAATTTTGGGTATGCTATTGAAAAGGAGGACTCAAGGACTGATTCAATTGTTAGGATACTCACTTCCGCGGTGGGAAAGATAAAGTTACATCACCAGCTACTGAATCATGTGCGCATAAAGATGGAGGTGAATTCAGTAAATGAGACTTGGGATTTGCGTATCAAGTTTATTTCATACTTAGATCTTGGGATTTTACCAGTAGATAAAAAATAAGTTGAGAAACTGAGGAAGCAAGTGGTTCCTTACTCGATGATTCAAGGGAAATTATACAATAAGCAGTATTGTGGCTCGATGGCCAAATGCCTAGGCCCAGGTGAAATTAAGTATTTCATGAGGGAGGTGCACGAGGGTGAATGTGGCAATCATTCATGTGGAAAGGCCCTGGTGCGCAAACTCTTCCATGAAGGATATTACTGACCAGAAATGAGTGAGGATGCTAGGTTGTTTGTAAGGAAATGTGATAAGTGCCAAAAGTGTACTTTAATGATTCATCAACAAGCTAAACCACTGCACTCTGTTGTCTCACCTTAGCCTTTCATGAAGCTGGGGATCGATATTGTTCGCCCATTTCCCAAGGCAAAAGGCGGTGTTCGGTTATCCTTGTACACACCGACTACTTTACCAAGTGGTTCGAAGCATGGTCCTTTGCTAGGGTTAGGCAAAAGGAGGTTATCAGCTTCATTTGGAAGAATGTTATCTGCAGGTTCGGGGTCCCAAGGGAGATAACTTGCGATAATTGCCCTCATTTATGGGTTCGGAAGTCACCATCTTTCTTGCAAAGTGAGGGATTAAAATAGTGGCCTCAACACCCTATCATCTAAGCGCCAACGAGAAAGTCGAGTCCTCGAATAGAATAATCGTGGAGAATCTTAAAAAGAGGTTAGATGAAGCTAAAGTTTCGTGGCCCGATGATTTGCCAGGGGTCTTATGGGCAATGCACACCACTGGTAAAAATAGCACGGATGAAACCCCATTTTCCCTTGCCTATGGGATTGATTCTTTGATTCCTATAGATGTTGGAAAACCTAGCCTTCGGTACGCTCACACAACCGATGAATCAAATCAGTAGGCGATGTGAGTGGAGCTGGATTATCTCGAAGGGCGAAGAGAAATGGCTTTAGTTCGAAGCTTATTTGAATAGGAAAGCTAAGTTCAGGGCTTTAAAAGTTGGTGATTATTTACTAAAAGCTTTGAATCAAACTACTGAGGAGAAGAATGCAGGCAAACTAGCCGCAAATTGGGAAGGGCCTTATCGAGTCAAAGCTATTGTTGGCAAAGGATCTTATCAACTAGAGGATTTTGAAGGCAAAAAGAACCTTCAAATTGAAATGTTTCCAATTTAAAGGGTTACTATTTTTTACATTGAGGTACGCTATCGTTCGTCATCGAAATTTTTCACCTACAGCAATGAGCTTTCAATGCACCAATGCTTAGGTTGTAAAATTCAGACCGCTCGTTTTTCTTTGCTTGTCTTTTTGAGGAAGCGGAGGGAATGATATTTAGTGCTCGGGTCCTCATCACTTCGTACCCGACCACTGAGGGATGTAAGGGGCAGTCTGCAGTCAAGACTGACTCGAAACTTCTTAGATCGGGGACTCCAAGCAGACCCGAAGACTAGCTATCTGAGTATCGGGGATTACCTCCTGAAGATTAACCTAGTTCATTATGTTTATGTATTGTGGTTTTTTTTGTTTCCTGCCCCCAAGTGGCCCTTAAAAATGAAAAGTTGCCTAAGTATTGTTATGACTAGTTTGTATGACACTTGTTACGGCTTATTATCATCAATGAAATAAACTTGTTTCAATATTTCTTTGTTTCGATGACTAGTGCCCAAAGTTATATCATTTATTGAGTTTATATCATTATGAGTTTGTTCTTTCATACCACGGCTCGAGAGCAAGACATCGTTCTAAGCTAGCACCGATGTAAAATAAGTTTTATCTAAGTCTTACAAGCAAAAAATATGCTAAAGTGACTCGTCGAACGCTTTCAAGGCAAAGTAAAGACTAACACTTAGAAAAAGGAAAACTGAAATTCATTGATAAAAGCCTGCCGGCCACAAAAATTATCTACATCAAATAGCTTGACGGCCTTAACAAAATTACAGACAAAAATTATCAATTATCAGGGTCATCTTCCCCAGTGCTAGGAGTTCCATCCTCGAAGACTTCGTCAGCTTCTTCAGCTTCATCACCAGAGCTATCACTGCTCGAAGGAAGCTTATCCATGATGGTTTGAGCCTTGGCAACATTGCTCTGAGCCTTGGCTACTTCTTCATCCAAATTCACCCCAGTTTTGCATTGTTCAAATGTCTTCAACCTGGTTTGGATAATAGCCCAGTTCTTGTCTGCACAAGCTCTGGTCGCCTTTGTCTTAAGATGTGATGAAAATGACGCCTCTTTGCCCCGAAGGGTGTTGACCTCAGTCTCGAGAGTCTCCATCCGAACCTCTAGCTCGTTCATCTTGAGCATGTGCGCCTTCAGCTTATTGTTATATTTCTCGGTGACCTCATTGACCTTGGCGTTAGCCTCATTCATTAGCCTTTGGTTTTCAGCTTAGTGGTTTTCCTCCTGCGCCTTCACTTGAGCCTCGATGATAGCGGTAGCCTCACGAGCCTTGGCCAAATCGAGGTAAGACTTATCAGCAGCTTTGCGAGCTTGATCTAGCTCGAGGTTGGACTTGAGAAACTGCACCCGCAGATCAGAAACTTGAAACTAGAGCTCCAACCTTTGACGGTCCCCCTCGTCTCCTATCTTCTTGAGAGAGGTTGATCAGTGGAATTCCATCTCCACAGCCTTAATCGTATATACAAAGCTCTCCAAGAGATTTGAGTGAAATTTGGAGTAAAAACAAGGATGGTTGAAGCCAAAAGGAATTGCAATTAATAAAGGTATACTGAACTGCATACCGGGCTGAGATAGCCATCAAATCTCCATGAGCTGTGGCCTTGGTGTGTTCTCGTTCCAATAGCCCGAGCAATCCTGTAAGACACATGGGGACATCCATGGAATCATCTAAAAGGCACAAGTCAGAAGGGACTTCAATCCTTCTTAACGCCCTTTGGGAAATCGAGGCATTAGAAGGCTCGAAAGTAGAAGGTCGAGTGCTTGCTGCTTCTCTCTCTTCTGCAGAAAGAAGGTTTTCAACAGTTCTTTCCTTAGCAGCTGAAGGAGCTTCGATTTCGCCAACCTTGGCTTTGCCTTTGGCCTTGTTGGTTGCATAGTCCGACCCCTCGAGGTCAACCATCTTGATTTCCTTGGGAGCCTCATCACCAATGGGCTCATCAATCAAGCCCCAACGTGGCTGGATCATCACCTCGAGACTAGGAGCAGCAGTCATTTCCAATCGAGGACACTTTGTCTCGGTGGATTTCTTTGATGCCTGTCTCTTCCTCTTCGAATCTAAAGAAGAATAATTTAAGACTTAGGGAAAAAGATGAAGAGGTAGCGATGAAAATAACCTTACCGAAGAAGATGTTATGTCTTTTCGAAGTTCCTTGGCCAGGCGCTCCTTCTAGGACATCGGTCTGCGCGAGGACATCGGTTTGTGCGAGGACTTCAGCAACTAAGCCCTCCAATTCATTTAAGCTTTCCTCTGCATCAGGGACTTCTTTCTTCTTCTCTTTCTTTCCTGGGAATACCTATAAAAAGGGAGGTGAAGTTAGCAAGGAAAAGATCTCGAGGGGATTTCAAAAGAGAGAACATAAAATGATATCTAAAACTTACCGTGCCGTTTTCACGCCGACTTATTTTCCTCCAATGCCGCTAAGACCATCTATGATCTCTCCAGCTTTGTTTTGAAATCAATAATTACTTGAACCCAAGCAGTCAAATCCTCCGGGAACACGATCGAAATTTTTTCAGCTGAGAAGTTCGATGCAACAGTTAGAAAATAAGAAGCTATGAAGTAAAAGTAAGAAGATTACTGAATACAACCAAAATTATTACTTACGAGCTTTATTCCACACTTCGGAAAATCCAGGTCGGAGGATAGAAGATTGGTTGGGAGAAGAACGAAGCGATCACGCCATCCTCGGTCCTCAGTGTCCTCGCTCTTTCTAATTAATGAGTATTTTTCTCGTTCGCTGAGTTGAATAATCCCACCTTTGTGCAATGTGGGGTAGAAAAGAGAAATCAAATATTGAAAGATGAAGGGTACCCCGGCTTTTCGACTTAGGAAGTCGAGGCATTGAACGACCCTCCAAAGCTCGGGGCCTAGTTGAGCCAAACATAATTATATGTTCGGCAGAAGGTGTCAATAACTTGATGAACAGGGGGAGTGAACCCTATCATGAATGGATAGGTGTAGATGAAGGAGTGCCCGACCACTCTGTCGCAGCTGCGACTCTCCAGGGCAGGAATTCCAATCTGGACCTCAGGGCCCAGTTGCATTCTTCCAAAACTAAAGCAGTGTGAGCTTGTGTAATCAAGCTTGGTGTGACTTGTACTGGAAAATTTCTATTTTTCTCGTGCTCGGCAACTGTTTGGTCTTGTAGTTTAAAGTCCTTATCGAGGTCAAAGCTTGAAGGGATGACCTGGTGAGATGCGAGCTCTTTGATAGATGGTTTCTTCTTCTTCGGCGTTGAAGTTCCCGCCTCAGTGTCAACATTAGCTTCTCCACAACCAGTCACGGCGGCGTCAACCTCTCCGCCAACTATTTCTTCAGTATTGCCACGGTTGGCAGTGGCTTTGCGCCGCCTTGGGTTTAAATTTAAAGGCCTCAGTGTTGTCATCCGACGGCGGGATAATATTTAAAGGCACTGGAACATTCACCAGTTCGTCGTCGACGACCATGATGGCAACGCCTGGGATCCTTTCTTCAGAGGGACCCGAAGAAGTTTGCACAGAGTGAGTTGCAGACATCTTTGCTAAGAAAATTGGTGATGCTTTTCCGACTGAGATTTAAGGAGTTCAAGTTGAGGCTTTTGATATGGAAATTTTTACTGTTTCTTGGAAGATTGAAAGTGAGGAATAAGGAAGACAAGTTGGGCTATATATAGCAGAAGGGTCATCATTGCGTTTACATGGGAAAGGAGGAACGAAGGGTCACGGCCTCTCAATAACTGCCACTGTAGTGGATAGAAATTCGAAATGACAACCTAATATTCCCCAAGACGCACCACAATTACGTTAAAGACCAGTTTCTTAGATATGTTCCTTGACGTTGTTAAGTGCGGAATAAATAAAGAACAAGTAAATGAATACTGGATTTTAGCATGGAAATCCCCCGACAACTTGGGATAAGAAAACCACGACCTACTCTCAAGTTGGATTTCAACTTCATTCTTTGAAAGATTCACTTGGTTACAACACTTCCTTGTTACTAACCTAGGACTAACTCTAATCCTATAGTGACCCCTTTCACAATAGGTGAAGTTTCTTTAAGTAACAGGACTTGAATGTACTCTTACAGAACTTATAAGAAAGTAAATAGTACAACTCAATAGCTCATACTACAGATGAACAAAGATTAAGAACAACAAGACACAATCTAAGGTGCTCGTTCTTCACTTAGTTCCCTGTAGGTTAATTACTGCTCAAATACAACTTAGACTTGCTTCAATGCTATAACTCCAAACTCTCTGTATTTGTGCGTACCTTCAACTGACGAAATACTTCTCAATTTATATAGTTGGAAACTCGAGTAAGTCTTGTGCAATTAGAACTACAAATGTCTTCCAGAGTTTGAGTCCTAATTGAACTCCTTCTTGGATAAATGATTACTTATTTGCTTTATCCCAAACTCTATGCAATCTTTTCAATCTCGTGCATCCCTGCATAATTATCAAGATAAACATTAGAATTAGGATGATATTAACTTTTCCCGCTCAATTGATTTTGCACTAATATTTATTTAGTTGCAGAGATACAAAGGAACATGTACATTGATATGTTTCTTAGTCATCAGTCAAAACTCCAAGCTAATATTTTCTCTTTTCTTATGATGACAAACTTATATATTGTGCCTCATATCCTTAATGACCTGGAGCACCACTTTCATCTCAAAATCACATTAGTAGAAGATGTGTTAATCATTAAGGACCAGGTTATTAAGTTATAAATATCACAAGCAAAATCATACTCACTCTTCTCCCTTTTGGCATCATTGAGAAGGTTGCATAAGTTAGAATTATGTCAAGCAATGCAGAAAAGAACAACTCATAGCCTTTTAGGCAACTCAAAATGAAAACATAATACTGTAAAAGAAAACTGCATTTAAATGATATTAGCCATCGGAGAAATAACATCATCAGCAAAAAGATATTAACCAAGGGAACAAACTAAGAGCCAATACTACTAAACTATTCAAAGACTAAAAAGTGAAGACTAAGGTACTAGAACTAAGCTAAATCCCACTGGACAAAAAGATGGCTATTGGTTTGGATTATCAGGTGTTGGAAGGACCAGGTTTCTGAGTTTTTCCCTGCAACATCTCAAATATTTGTTTGAGCATCCCTTCATTTATTTCCTTGGCCTTAGCTGCCTGAGCTTTCCAGAAGTCCTCCTCCTCCAATCTTTTGAACTCAGCAGCCTGCACCTCTATTTGTTATCTCAAAGCTCTAACCTTATTGTTTAAAGGCCTCTTGGTAGTACCAATCACAGCAGGTTCAGCCTTTACAGTCATGCCACAGCTTCTCAAGGTTGCAGCACCAAACCTTTCCTTTTTAGTGGCATTCTTCAATTCCTTCAAGGGAATCCCAAACTTGTCAAACAAGTCAGTCAGAATAAAACTAAAACGAAGTGCATGCTTCTCTTTCAATCAAATGAATCGTGTACCTGGACCAATTTACCTGCTTTTCAAATCAAGCAGCTCCATATGGACCAGATCCAAAAAACTAGCTATTATTCTCTTTTCTTGCCTAGAGAACATGATTTTATTTACAAACTAAAACAACAGCTGGTGATGGGGTTGCATCTCACTTTTCTCTACTGCTCAAGGTTCCTCTTCATTGGGATTTCAGCAAACTTACATGTAATCTCTAAGCCATTCCCTTTTTATATAACAGTCATAAACAAAAGATGGAAGCTGAAGCAACTCCCCCAATTCCTTTGTATCAAAAGTGATTTTTCTACCATGTATGAAACTTGTAATTCTATCATTTGCAACAGTGCAGTTAAAGAAAAATTCAGCAACCTCTGCCCTTGCAAGTTTTCGCTTAATCTGAACGACCATGTCCTTCCAACCTTGTTTCTCCAGCTTTTGTAAGAGCCACACCATGCCTTCTTCCTCCAAATCAGTAACTACTCTACCTTTCAACACATTTCTTTTCGTAATGTCATCATGCTCAGTTGCATCAGCCTGTTCTCTTTCATACTCGCTCTCACTCTTAGCACCCTTACGTTCTTCATCCTCCTCAGTGTCAGTGCTTTCATCAACAAGTGTTCTCTTCGAGGACTTGGTCCTCTTGGAAGAGGGTCCAGCACTAGAGGACTTCCCAACAATCCTTGCCAACCTCCTTTGAGAAGTTTTTCTCTTTTAGACTGAGGAACAACTTCTTCTAGATTATCCATAACAAAATCTTCTTGATCAACAACAAATTCTCCCTCTTTGTCAACAAAGTCCATCTCTTCCTCAATAACAGGTTCAGGTACCTTTTTCCCTTTGCCTTTCCTGCTTCTGTCAAGTGTAGCAGCCATTATCTCCTCAGCTAACCTAAGACTATCCCTAGTGGTTCTTACCCCTACAGTAGGATTTTTTTCGAAGGCCTTTTGCCTATGCAAAACTTTCTCCCTGTTTTTTCTTAAGAGCATGTTTATAACTTTTATTAATCTTCTTAAGTTTGGTATTAATATAAGAAACCACCTGAGGTCACTAAGCCTTTTCTTTTTCAACTTTCATTTTGTGCCCTGTAAGTTCAAACGATTGATTATTAGTTTGGTGTCTCATCATCACTGTCACTCCCATTAACATCAGCCATGTCTACATCTTCCATGGGTTCTGTAGAAGCAACCATGGGTGCCCCTAAACCCCTCACTTCTTCTTTTTCTCCCTCACTCTCTGGAATAGGAAGGCCTAAGCTACTGACATCTTCTCTTTGTCCCTCATTATCAACAACACTAAGGGGTTCAACATAATTTACCTAAAATTGGTATACGATCATAGCTTTAGACAAATCCTCAACGTTTTCTAGGATAGAAGCTACAGTAGGAACTGATCCTTCCTCCAGAGTTTCAGGTTTCAGGTTTTGTGGATTTGGATTTTCAGGGACCGGTGGACTTTGAGTGGTTTGCATGGGTGAAGATGGATTGTTAGTGGGTGGTTGATCAACATTAGGAGTGGTGGAATTAGTGTTTGGAGACGAAGACATGGCTTTGATACGATTAAAAATATAATTCACTAAAGCTTCTGAAATTTTGAGAAATGGAAGAGAAAATATGTGAGATGAAGGGATTGTGTGAAAATGATTATATAGAGGTAAATATGTAGTGGAAGAGTTAGAGCAAAACACTGATTCAATGACCTCATTTATAAATTTTCACATTTCAGATTCCTTAAACTACTAATAAAAAGAGCCGTTATGATTGAGAAGTTAAGTGGGAGTATGAGTGGAACGATTTCTTGATGGGATTGTTTTTAGCCAAAATAGAGTTTAAGTGAGATTTAAATTAGTCTAGATACATATAATCTTCAAACTCTAATAATATCTGAATAATAAATGAGTACATACCTGAGATTGTGACGGAGGAACAGTTTCCACACCCAATATTAATCAATTTGCACAATCTGAAATTCTAAGAAAATAAGGGTAACATCATTAAAATTTAGCAAATTTAAGTAAAAATCATGGCATAGAGTATACTTTTAAGTATGGAACTGAGTTGAACTCCTAATTGACTTTAATAAATTCTTTTTTAAGCCAAATTTTTTAGTTAATTTAGAAGTATAGCTAAGTAGACTTAGGTGAATTTAATCATCCCTAATTCTAACATGTTCCTTTCAAAATGATCCCTACTTAATCTTTTTTTAAAAATTTCAGCTATTTGCTTATCAGTGGGACAAAACGCTATAATGATCAAACCCTTCTCATAATTGTCCCTTAAGAAATGGTGTCTTATATCAATGTGTTTTGTTCTCTTATGATGCACTGGATTCTTAGTCATGTTAATTGCACTAGTGTTATCACAGTAGATAGAAATAGTTCCTACATCAACACCAAAGTCTTGTAATTGATGTTTGATCCACAACAATTGAGAACAACATGAGGCTGCTTCCACATACTCAGCTTCTGCAGTGGAAAGAGCCACCGAATTTTGCTTCTTGGTTCCCCATGAAACCAAACACTCACCAAGAAAATGTGCCATACTTGAGGTACTTTTCCTATCCATAAGAAAACCTGCACAGTCAGCATCAGTATATCCAACAAGATTAAAATTTCCACTTTTAGGATACCAAAGACCCAAGGAACCTGTTCTATTTAGATATCTTAAAATTCTTTTAGCAGCTTTCAAATGTGATTCCTTAGGGTCTAACTGAAACCTAACACATAAACCAACACTAAAAACTATATCAGGTCTACTAGCAGTTAGATAAAGCAAGGAACCAATCATGCCTCTATACAATTTTTGATCAACTGAATTACTATATTCATCAAGATCTAATTTAGTGGCAGTCTTAATTGGTGTATCAATTTCCTTAGCATGATCTATGTCAAATATTTTAAGCAGTTCCTTTACATATTTTTGTTGGTGGATCATAGTTCCATTTAATGTTTGCTTGATTTGTAAACCCAAAAAGAAATTGAGTTCACCCATCATGCTCATCTGAAACTCACTCCCTATCAAACTTGAAAATTCCTTACTTAAATTTTCACAAGTATCACCAAAGATTATATCATCTACATAAATTTGAACAATTAAGAGATATTTACCTTTTTCTTTCAAAAATAATGTGCTATATATTTTACCTATTTTGTATCCATGTTAAAGTAAGAACTTAGACAAACGTTCATACCAAGCTCTTGATGCCTGCTTGAGTCCATACAAAACCTTGTCCAACTTGTACACATGCTCAGGGAACTATTCATTCACAAATCCAAGTGGTTACTTGATATACACATCTTCTTTCAGGTAGCCATTCAGAAATGCACTCTTTACATCTATCTGATGTAGAGTGAAGTTCATGTAGGTGGCAAAAGCTATAAGAAGTCTTATTGCTTCCAGTCTTGTAACTGGAGGAAAAGTTTTATCATAGTCAATGTCTTTCTCTTGACTATATCCCTGAACAACTAATCTGGCTTTATTTTTGGTTACCATACCATCCTCATCGAGTTTATTCCTGAATACTCATTTTGTACCTATAATGGACCTGTTCCTTAGTTTTGGTTCCAGATGCCAAACTTGACTCCTTTGAAATTGATTCAATTCCTCCTGCATAGCATTTATTCAGTCTGCATCCTTCAGTGTCTCTTTTATATTTTTAGGTTCAACTAGATATAAAATGCACTGCAAGCACATAGGTTATGATTCTTGACTGCAGATCTTGTCTGAATTCCAGCTGACTTATCTAATATTATCTGATCTACAGAATGTGAACCTTGATATTTATAAGACTTGAGTACCAGTCCATCCTGTGTGTTTTTATGCTGAGAAATAGTTCCTGATGTGGTAGCATTTTCAGGTTAAGAGGTGGATACAACAATTGTTCCCCTCCCCCCCCCCCCCCCCCCCGTCTCTGTGCTACCCTTCTTAGTTTCAGTTTGAGGAACTGTTCCTTACGAGTCTTTTCTCATAGATCCCATTGACATTGCTTGCATTTGTTGGAGAATAAGTTCTCCATGCCTTAGCATCCCAATTTTTTCACCCTCATGTACCTGTTCTTGAGATAAACTATCAGATTCATCAAACTTAACATGCATTCTTTCTTCTATTTTCATAGTCTTCTTGTTAAAAACTCTGTAAGACTTTCGATTTAATAAGTAACCAACAAAGGTTTGAAATGTTAATATATGAAATGTTAGGTTTTCTTCCTTTAAACAATTCATATGGGGTCTTTTCTAACAAAGGTCTTGTCATACACCTATTTATTATATAACAAAAGTATTCATAGCTTCAGCCCAAATGTTTTGTGGAAGATTTCCAAACAACAACATGGTTCTAGCCATTTCTTCTAAGGTCCTATTTTTCTTTTCAACCACACCATTTTGTTGTGGACTCCTTGGTGATGAAAAGTTATGATCAATACCATTTTTGTTACAAAAGTTAAAGAACATCTAATTTTCAAATTCAGTTCCATGATCTGACCTAATAACAACAATGTGACTATCTAGAGTTCTTTGAGCTTTCTTAGCAAATATTAAAAATTCATTGAATTCTTTTTCATTAGATGCAAGAAAAATAGTCCAAGTAAATCTAGAATAATCATCAACTAGTACCATCACATATTTCTTACCCCCACGACTTATTGTTCTCATTGGTCCACAAATATCCATATGGACCAGTTCCAAAGGCTTGGTAGTACTAATCTGTTTCTTGGATTTAAAAGAAGACTTTACCTGCTTCCCCCAGCACAAGTCTCACAAACTCTTTCTTAGTTGAACTTAATGTTAGGAAGACCTATCACTAAGTCCTTAAAAATAAGTTTGTGAAAGACTAGCATGACGAAGTCTTTTGTGCCATATGAGGGGATCATTTTGCATCACACTTAGACAACTCGTACTCCCATCAACTATTAACAAGAGATCAACTTTATAAATATTTCCATGTCTATTTCCCTGCAAATTAATCTCTCCAAATGCTTGGTTAGTTACAATACAACAAGTAGAAGAAAAAATCACATTGTTACCTTTGTCACACAATTGAGATATACTGAATAGACAATGTTTCATTCCATATACCAGAAATACATTATCAATGCTATGTGAGTCAGACATACATACCTTTTCAATGCCAATAATTTTCTATTTCTTACCATTTCCGAAGGAAACACTTCCTCCTTGAAAAGCTGAGAGTGAAAGAAACAATTCCTTGTGTCCCGTCATATGCCTTGAGCAACCATTGTCCATGTACCACTTGTGGTTCCTTACTTCACTCTAGCCTGCAAAAGAAAACTAGGGGTTAATTTTAAGAACCCAAACAAGTTTGGATTTCTTTCTTTGAGAAAAATGATGAATCAAATCTTTCTTAGCCCAGACTGGTAATGCTTTCTTTGTGTGAACAATTTTCTTAGCCACATATCATTGGACAGGTTTATAGGACCTGTTCCTTTGTGTAGCTTTTTCCAAAGATAGACAAATTCCTTTTATGTGACCAGTGTTCCCACAGTGTGTGCATAATAGATTTTCAAAAATTGTTAGATACTTACTCTTTAGATCCCATTTGGGCAATGACTGTGATTTCATAAACCCAGTACCCTTCCTGTTACTACTATGATTTTCCTATAACCATTCTAAAGCTTCAGAGGACTTGTTCCATTTGACAGTTTTGTTCAGTTCCTCTTCCAAAGATCTTATCTTTTCATATTTCTTATACATTTCATCAACTGTGACTTTCAGTTGCTTTTCAGTAATGAGCTGATGAGAATTAACAATATCTTTATCATTTTCAACTGTTCTAACTCTAATTTCTCATTATGTAATTCCTGAACAGTTGATTCAAGTGTGAGGATCTGTTCCTTTAGCATGCTGTTTTTTCTTTTTAAAGTGTCATTCTTTACTCCTAATTTTCTGTATTCAGTTCCTAATCTTTCAATTTCATTGTGCAGTTGTTCTTTAGCATTACTTAGAGATTTAAGATCATTTAGCACAGTGTGAAGCACATTAAATAATTTCTCTCTTGGCATGCTCTTAACATTATTTTTGAGTTTAGAAATAAATACCTCAACATCTTCTTCATTGTCTGGATCTTCAAAAGCCATTAGAGCAAGCTAATCATCTATGTCATCACAAATTTCTCATCTTCAGTATCATGCCAACCAGCAACCATGACTTTGGGAGATCCACTCTTCTTGCGGACCTATTCCTTAGCATTTCTTCTTCTTTCAACGTACTTCTTTCTCTATTCTTCTTCCATGACTGGATATTTGCTGATGTAGTGCTCCATGCTTCCACATTTGAAGCATTCTATACCCTGTTTCAAGTCAGAAGACCTACCATGTCCACTAGACCCCTTTTTCTTATTCATGAACCTTTGGATACTTTTAGCGACCAGGACCAGTTCCTTCTCATCATTAACAGTTTTATCATCAAGAGTTAAGGCTAGATTGGGTTCAGTTTTAACTACTTCTCCTATATTCTTGACTTTCTTTCTTAGTTTAAAAGTTCTTAGATTACCTATTAGCTCATTGAAGGAAAGAGTGCTACGGTCCTTGCTTTCAATGATGACACATGTCTTAATTTCCCAAGAATCTGTGAGTACCCTAGTAAAAAAAATTTTAACCCTATCTTATATAGTTAAAATCCTTCCCAGAGAAATAAGTTTAGTTGTAATGGCATTAAACCTAGTGTACATTTCAAAAATTGTTTCCCCTTATCAATTTAAAACTTTCATATTCAGCAAAGAGAAGTGTGCCTCTAGAACTTTTTACTTGCATCCCAAATTTCTTTGCTAGTGGAGCAGCCTTGAATTCTAATGTACTCATCAGGACCAAGTCCGTAGATAGCCACTTTTTAGCCCTTGTATTCTTCTCCCATTGCCTCAAGTCATCACCATTGCATTTCCTTCTAGTTTTGGAAACATCATTATCTTCAACATCCTTCTTCATGGGAATTATGGGACCCTCAGTGATTAGGTCCCATAGTTCATAGTCCTCAGCTTGAATGATCTCTCATCCTCTCTTTCCACCATGAGTAGTACTTACCATTGAGCAATAGTGGACTGACCCTCAGCATTTTCCTGTGGTCCACTCATCTTTTTAATCCTAAGGAATTAGCCTCTTCAAGGATAACCTGCTCTGTTACCTATTAATATTCCCCAAGACGCACCACAATTACGTTAAAGACCAGTTTCTTAGATATGTTCCTTGACGTTGTTAAGTGCGGAATAAATAAAGAACAAGTAAATGAATACTGGATTTTAGCATGGAAATCCCCCGACAACTTGGGATAAGAAAACCACGACCTACTCTCTCAAGTTGGATTTCAACTTCATTCTTTGAAAGATTCACTTGGTTACAACACTTCCTTCTTACTAACCTAGGACTAACTCTAATCCTATAGTGACCCCTTTCACAATAGGTGAAGTTTCTTCAAGTAACAGGACTTGAATGTACTCTTATAGAACTTCTAAGAAAGTAAATAGTACAGCTCAATAGCTCCTACTATGGATGAACTAACACTACAAAAAAAGATTCTGTTAGCTGCGGTTTATTAGCCGCGGTTTGAATAAACCGTCGCTATTTTTTTTATCTCAGTAATTTTTGCAGTGGTTTCAGAACTGCCACAAAATTAAGTACTTTAGCGACGGTTTATTGACATTTTGCTGCAGTTCTATACTAATTTCTTTTTTTTTAACAAGAAAATAATATAATCTTCTTAAACTAATATATCCTAAAGTTAGAAATATTACTATAAAACAAGAGCAGTTATGAAAAACTTTTTAGCAAAATAAAATTGTTAATTCAAATTATATAATAACTAGTACAACTAATACTTTCTATCAGTGTAAAAGACTAGATAAATAATATAAGATGCAAAATAATTAAAAAAAAAAAGGTTGGTCAACCTACTCACCCCCAAATCGTCCAAGTCTAGACTAGAATATTACATTTTTTCTTAAACACATACTCCTATTACACTCCTCACACTTCTAATAGTGTCTCTGCTCAAAAAACTTATTCACCCCCAGATCGTCCAAGTCGTTACTGCTCATAAGAAAAGGTTTGCTTAAAATCTACATTGCACACGCTATTATTTTCTATAAGTGAACTTTGTTTTCTTCCACATGCTATTATTTTCTTAAAACTTTGTTTTTTTACACTCCGATATACATTATTTGCTCTATGAACTCCGATTTTTGCTTACAAGTAAGTATTTGCTTAAATTTTTTATTTGCATAGGATTAATTTAGGGATTCTTCGCCGATAATAAACTCCGATTTGTGATTAATTTAGGGTTAAATTAGTTTAGGGTTTCTTCACCATGCGATGATTTAGGGTTAAATTTTTTGTTTACTCTTATTTATGACATGTGTGAAATTGATTAGGTTTATCGCTTTATCTTCTAAATTTTTGTTTTTACTTGGTAAACTAATCTATAATTCTTCTATTTGTTTAATTGACAAAAAGTGAGAATAATCGCTTTAGGTATCATCTGTAAAATAGTTGCTTTATCTTCTCGATCATTGAGGAATTATGCTCGTTGTTTGCTTTGTTGTGCATTTTAGTTAATTTGTGCTTGCTTAATCTGGTCATGGAAAGTGAATTATGTGATGCTCTTATTAGTATCTCTAACTTATCTAGAGATGGATATGAGTTGGATATTAAAGCCGCGAACTACACCAGAATATAAGGAAGGGTTGGTACAATTTTTAGACTTTGCATTTGCTAATGTGTCGTGTGAAAATAGGATAAAGTGTCCTTGTCGTATTTGTGGGTTTAGACTGTCTCAGACTAGAGCTGAGGTGTTTGATCACTTGTTGGAAAGTCCTTTTCCAACCGGTTACACCATATGGTTATTACATGGTGAGAAAGATGTAGGAGAAACATCAGCTAGCATACATGAAATTCGGCATATTGAAGCTCGTGATGATCCAATGAGAGACATGATTAATGATGCTTTCAACTTCTCGGGAGAACCTACTGACCAAGAGTATTTCTCATCACAGGACCAGTAACCGAAGGTGAAATTAACATGTCTCCCTTACTTGGTGGTCCAAGTGATAAGATGAAAGAGTTCTATGAGCTGATTAGGGATAGGGAACAAGAACTTTATCAAGGATGCAGTAAGTACTCAAAACTTTCTTTCTAAGTGAGACTTTATCACATTAAGTGCATGTGTGGGATGAGCGACAAGGCCATGACGATGATAATAGAGCTACTGCATGATGCCTTCGAGCATGCGAAGATCCCCCAATCATTCTATGAGGCCAAGAAAACTATCAAAAAACTTGGTCTTAATTATAAGAAGATACATGCATGTCCAAATGATTGCATGCTATATAGGGGAGTAGACAAAGAAAGACAAGAATGCAAGCGATGCGGCAAATCTAGGTGGAAACCAAATGCTATGAAAAATTCTTCTAGTGAGCCTAAAGTGGGTAAAAAGAAGAAACTTCAACCTGCAAAAGTTCTTCATTATTTTCCTCTAATTCCACGACTACAAAGATTGTTCATGTCTAGTAAGACATCCACTGATATGAGATGGCATGGCGTTGATCACAATAACGATAACTTATTGCGGCATCCAAGGGATGGTGAGACGTGGAAACAATTTGACTCCACATTTCCTGAATTTTCTCAAGATCCCTGTAATGTTCGCCTTGCCTTAGCAAGTGATGGGTTCAACCCTTTCGGAAATATGAGTACTAACCATAGCATTTGGCCGGTGATTCTCATTCCGTACAACACCCCTCCTTGGATATGTATGAAACAAAATAACTTCATTCTCTCTATGATAATTCCAGGTAAACAAATAAACCGTTCTCTTTCTTTTCAATGGATACATGTGTTTTCTGTTTTTGAAGTTGCCATCTCTTAGCATATCTAATTTATGTATTTTTTCTGCAACATGTGTTTGATTTCTTGTATTTCTTCTTCTAATGCACTTTCTGTAATTTAATTTAATTAGCCTTCTTGAGTTTAATAAGCTGACTTATGCATCAACTTTTCCTGCTTAATCAAATTTTTAGTAGGTTTTATGATCTGAATTTGATCCCAGACAACTAAGTTTGCTTACTAGAAAATGAATCGAAAACTTAGAAAGAAAAATACTACTAGTATGTATTAACCCCTATTTATTAATTTTTCCTATCACATGACTACTATCAAAATTATTAGTTAGATAAGCCAATGGTTTTAAAACTTTGTTTCTTTACTAACTAATCTGATCCAAGTTGACTGGTTAATTCTTGGCTTCTTTCTGCTAATAGTTAGGAAGTACAAATTGGAAGTGCTTTCTATTTTGAGATCATAGGCTGTATTTCACTGTTGAGACTATCATATGTAAAGATTATGTGTTGCATAAACCAGAATACAATAGCTTATTACGGGATTTATATAACTGCTCTCTTATCTCTCTTTCTCTAGATGTCTTAACATAATAATCTGTCATGGATCTCCAGGTAAGCGAATGCCAGCAAATGACATTGATATTTACTTACAACCGTTGATTGATGAATTGAAGGAGCTGTGGGATGGCGTTCAAACATTTGATGCTGCATCAAATGAAACTTTTTATATGAGAGCAGCATTAATGTGGACAATAAGTGATTTTCTTGGATATGGGATTTTGTTTGGGTGGAGCACGTATGGTAAATTTTCTTGTCCCATTTGCAACATTGATACCAAACCATGTCGGCTTCAACATAGTAGAAAATGGTGTTTCATGGGTCATCGTCGTTTTCTAAAAGCTGGGCACAAGTTTAGGTTAGACAAGATTCGTTTTGATGGTACAGTTGAATAAAGAAATCCCCCTGTACAATTATCAGGGTCAGACATTTTAAGACAAGTTGAGAATCTTCATGTTTGCTTTGGAAAAACACCAATACCTGAAGTTAAAGGAAAAAAGAAGACGTGGGAAAAAAATTATCCAAAGTGATGATTCACAGTGGAGAAAAAAGAGTTTAACTCATTACATCACAATCTCGATCCAATGCATATCGAGAAAAACGTGTGTGACAATGTAATAAACACTCTGCTCAATAAAACTCAAAAGTCAAAAGATCACATTGATGCTCGAAAAGACCTATAATCAATGGGTATAAAACCTGATCTTTGGCCTTATGAGAATGGAGATTATCCTTCTGCTATTTTTACTATGTCAAATAAACAGAAGGATATATTTTTTAGCACCTTAAAGAATGTGGTTGTTCCAGATGGTTACTCAAGCAATATTTCTAGACGTGTCGATGTGAAGCAACGAAAATTGTTTGGGTTGAAAAGTCATGACTGTCATATTCTTATCCAGGAACTACTGCTAATAGCATTGAGGCATGCGATAGATAACTTATTGTCAGCAGTTTTAGCAGATCTTTCATCATTCTTCCGGCAGTTATGTGCTAAAGTTGTGAATCCCATGGACCTTGACAACCTCCATAATCAAATCATTCTCACTTTGTGTCATTTAGAAATGATATTTCCTCCATCTTTCTTTACTGTCATGGTTCACTTAGTTGTTCATTTAGTTGATGAAGGGAGACGTGGTGGCCCGATGCATTATCGATGGATGTATCCTATAGAAAGGTAAATTTATTATACTGATTTCTTTATCCACTTTTTCTAGGCGTAGGCAGCTATTTGCTAAGTAGTCAGTCCATCTTTACCACTCTATTTTTGACTTCTCTTTTGTTTTTTTTTCTTTTCACCTAATTATTAATAAAAGAATAATTCAAGGATATTCGTTTGTGTCTTGAGTTGTATGTAAAGGAACGATTTCCATTTAATCATATAACCAACATACCTAGTGAAGACTACTTCTCCATAAAGTGTGTCAATATGTATGATTTCTCATCCCATGCAGGAACCTTTTAAATTTTTCTGATGGCTCTCTTTTAATATTTAAGGGAACGTTTTTCTATTGACTTCCAATTCTGTACCATTGTTTTTCCTTTTTTCGATTCAGGGACAGTTATACTAAGACAGTTTTTAGAGTCTCTGGACTAAAACTACTGTAATTTTTGTCTCTGCAGCTATAGAAGTTAAAAGTTATTAATAATACTTTATGATCATACAGGTATCTAAGGTGTTTGAAGTCTTAGGTGCGTAATATGGCGCAACTTGAAGGCTCAATAGCGGAAGGTTATTTGGCCGATGAAATTTTAACATTTTGTTCAAGATATTTTGAAGATGTTGAGACAAGAATCAATCGACCGATGCATGTTGATGACCGGCCTAATGATGTAGAATACCAGAAAAAGGACATTTTGTTTCCAAAAATTGGTAAATCAGTAGGGGGTTCATACTATAAGCTAACAACAATGGAGAAGTTACAAGCACATCGTCATGTGCTAGTTAATTGTCCAGCAGTTGAACTATTTCTCCAGTAAGTAAATTAAAAAATTACGCAACTATTATACTCCGTACTATGTTAATTTGTTTTCTATGTATAGGGAATTTAGGACAGAAATAAAAAGAAGATTAAGGAGTCACACACGATTGGAATCAGAGATAGATAAAGTCGTGCACAGAGATTTTGTTGGCTTGTTTCAAAAGCGAGTAAGTGAAGTTATGTTATTATCTATTCTTCCTATTTTAACGGTTTAATTAATCTTGTAACTAATATAGTTTTTTTTTTATGTTAGATTATGAATGACGTTAACGAGCATTCTAGGGAAATTAAGTGGCTTGCAGCTGGACCACTAGAACAAGCCAAATAATATACTGCATACAATGTGAATGGATTTAAATTCAGAACTCTATCACGAGAGCAGGGGTTGAATACTCAAAATAGTGGAGTATTTGGTACATTTCATACTAGAAGTTATGCAAGCAACCGTGACAAGAATATGGCAGTTGGAGGTGTTCCGTATTATGGAAAGTTGGTGGATATAATTGAATTGAATTATAATGGTCAATTTACAGTTACCTTGTTCAAGTGTCAATGGGCTAATACCACTACTAATAGAGGCATAAGAAAAAATGAGTTGGGCTTCACATGCGTTAATTTTTCCCGTTTGATACATCTTGGTGATCAGGAAGAGCATGAGTTGTACATATTGGCATCACAGGCGCAACTTGTATATTATGTTGATGATAAAAAGGAAAAAGAATGGAGTGTTGTTGTCCATCTAAAACCAAGAGACTTGTATGATATGAGAGAGAAAAAAAAGTAGAAGATTCAATTTATGAAATTGCTTCTTCATCCCAACAAGACTTGGATGGGTGGTTCCGAGGTAGTGATCAAGCTTTACGATTGGCAAGGGATGATAGAGACGATAAAGATCCAATAAATCTTTAGTTGTAGTTTACTTGGTGTTCATTATGTGTTTTTCTCATATCAGTTTGGTTTAGTTTCTTTTCATTTGCTGGTTTACTCCAATCTCAACATATGATAATCTGATTGTTTCTTTTAAGACACAATGCGTGGATGAAAATGTGAATTTGATGTTTTCACTTAGTTGCTTCTGATTCTTTATTTCTTTTCTGATAATCATGTTCGTTCTCTTCTTCTTAGTTTTTGTTGGACAGAGTTTCAGCAATGGGCAGACCAAAATGGTTCACTATTATGCAACCTGATACAGAGAAGTCATCCTCCAATTCTTATGAGTCTAGGCCCAAACGGTTCAAGATTACACCAGCTACGGAGAATTCAACTACCAATTCTCGTTATTCTAGGCCTAAACACTTCAAGGTTACACCACCTGGTGCTGGTTCTATATCACCAACTAAGAGTGGAGCTTGTTCTAGGCCTTCTAAGCCTTCATCTAATGGTAGTGGTCGTGTTGTTACCATGCCACCAACACAAGTTCCTGATTACATGTACTCATCTGATTCGTCCGATGGTGATGATGATGAAGAAGAAGAAGTCATTCCCACTTCTATTCAGACAACTAGAAAAAGCTGCAAGAAGAAGAGCTATTGGACTGTCAGCCTTATTGGTAAGCGTTATTACTCTTCATTTTTTATTCGCTTGACAACTATATATATTTAAGATATTACAATCCTTGTTCCAGATGAGGATGGTACAATTACAGAAGGAAAACTGAAAGTGCTGGATATTTGGTCACTCCCTACTGGCAAAAAAGTTATCATCCCCTGCAATGAGCTTGGTCAACCTATAGATGACGCAGGTGATCTCTTAGGTGGCTTCCTGGGAGATTTGGGATCTAATTATGCGAAGTTTCCTATGTGCTACAAGTCATGGCGTAAGGTTCCAGTTAACTATAAAAATACTGTGTATGACGACATTATCCAGGTACATAAATTCAACTGTTAATAGTCATCATTTCTCTCATCTCTTTCTTTATTTCTTTCTTCTTCTCTTTATTATTTCTCTATTCTTTTCTCGGGAAAAAATGCACGATATTATTTTCGGGCAGTTATCTATGCAGACCACTCATTTGTCACCTCTTTTTGAACACATAGGACTTCTGGACTATTCTCTTTCCTGTTAAACAGGAGGAAATATCTTGTATGCTCTATATTTAACTTGTTTAATGATATCGTGTCATATGTAGAAAAAATTTCTTGTGGAGGATATGCGATTAAAAGATTATATCATTTCGAGTATTGGAAAGATGCAGATGCAGTCTCTATCACCGCTTTTATAAAGACTCGTTGACTTTGGAGGAAAATGTTGCAAGACGTCCCTGTGGAATTGATCCGGACCAGTGGACATGGTTTCTTCTATACCGTAAGGATAAGAAAACACAGGTAACATCCAAATTAAACACATTATCTTTTTGTCTAACTCTAACTCATTTAGTATTCATACAGACACTTGAGCAAAGGCCAAATGACACATGCCAAGATAATTTAGGCATCATTTAGTTACTGTAAGGAAATTTAGTGAGGTAAAATAAGAATTTTTCTGATTAGGTAAGGCAGCCAAAGTAAAGTGATCAGTACTTTTTATTTGTTAAAAAGTAATCTTCCTTCATGTTGCTATATAAACTCCATATTTGTTGGTGAAATTACAGTTCTACACCATAACTGTATGTTTGGTTTATACAAGCAAAGAAGATGAGCAAACAGAATGCTGAAAATCGACGGAAGCAACAATACACGCACACTAATGGTTCAAAAAGCCTACCCAGTAGAAAACATGAGGAGGTTTTGATTTCAAGTCCCTTGTTTCCATGTCTCTGGTATTTTTATGACATTTTAGTTTTAAATATATAATCGTAGTCATATTAATGTAGGAACTCAAACTTGGGAGACCCTTGAGCAGGGGGAATTGTGGGTTTTGACGCATAAAGACAAAGACAATTCCTA
Organism: Petunia x hybrida; assembly: GCA_037355625.1. NCBI lineage: Eukaryota > Viridiplantae > Streptophyta > Magnoliopsida > Solanales > Solanaceae > Petunia > Petunia x hybrida. The sequence continues at coordinate 4,052,957 of JBBBVM010000018.1, read as the reverse complement.
TATGAATGAGGCGGCCAAACTTTTCGGTGTAAGTAACTTTATAATTTAGGTTCTTTAACTACAAGTTTTTGCATTTTTATTAAAAATCATGTCTCTGCCAAGGTTTAAAGACCTATTGTAAGCAAATGACATAAAGTAAATCACTAACATGTCTAAACTATATAATCTCAACTAGTTGACATTGCCTATAAATATCTTGTATTTAATGCTCTACTTTTAGCTTAGTTTGCACGTAATTTAGGAAATTCTTGTCTTTTTAAGCATTGTTGAATATCAAATTAAGACTACTGGTCTTTGGAAGGTTGTACTAAGGTTACTTTGATATAACTTGGATATTTAGTTTTGTCAATGTTGTCATGTAGCCTGATTATGTTTCCACTTAAATTCGCTATGTTCTGCTTATGCTCTAAAGTGACGTTATTTTTTTTTAATATGAAAGTCTTGGGTGGCTAACACATTGATTGTGTTCATATATCTTGGCTGCAAGTCAAATTTCATGTTTCTATCTTATTTATTTAGATACCGACTTCGTTAGTAGCTGGTTGTCTTGCCTTTCTATGGAGTTGCAATGTCTCTGCTCCTTCTATTAGTAATGGTTGAAATATTAAATGTTTGTAGGAGGAAATAGAGAGGATTGAAAGTATGGATGGCACATCAAAGAAAATTTCAAAACTTGATTCAGTTGCACGAGTGCAAGGGAAGGAACATCCTTGTCGAGTTCGAGGAGTGGGTTATGGTCCGTGTCCTACTCAAGTATTTGGTCAAACAGCTAGTCACTTCAATGGTGTATCTTCAACACAGGCAAGTCGAGATCGTAATGTGGAGGAAATAAAGTTGAAGGTGCAGAAACTTGAAGCTTTGGTGGAAAGTGAGATCTAGAAGCCGGGCTATTGAGAGCTTTCTAGCAAGATACTTAGTCCAACAAGGAATGGACTTACCAGCTGAGTTGGCTAATATGTTTAATGCGACAGTATGTATTTTATCTTCTTTCTCTTTACGTTTCTATAGTGATATAGGATAGATGATCCTAGTGTTAGTATAGAAAAAGCTGCATCTTCTGTTTCTTCTGTCTTTCAGTGTTACAATAATACCCCAGGTGGTATTTATTCTACACCTAGCTCTCCTACATCTGAAACTAATAATCACTTTATTATTAATAGTACTACTTTTTGGAATAATAATTCTCATCAATACCCTATTCTCTTTTAACCTCATAAGTACTTCTCAACCAACCAACACACACAAACAATTTCTTGTTCAGATATTAAGTTGGTAATAGATGTGTTACTGAGGAATAATAATAACAAGAGGAGAAACATTGTGATAGTTGGTGACTCAGTTTCTTTAACCGAAGGACTGGTTGGAGAATTAATGGGAAAAGTTGAAAGAGGAGATGTGCCTGATGAACTGAAAGCAGCTCACTTTATAAAATTTCAGTTCACAACAGCACCTTTGATGTTAATGAAAAGAGAGGAAGTAGAACTGAATATATTAGACCTAAAAAGGAAAGTGAAATCTTTAGTTACATGAGGAAGTAGTAATAGGGGAGTACTTTATAGGGTCCTATATGAAGCAGACTCTTGAGTCTAGGTAAAATTAGAAGAAAGGCTCTACATTATGCATATTTAACGGCCTAGATTATAAGGGAACACAAAAAAAAACTTATCTTTATTCAAAAAATTGCTTCCTTTCAAATAGGTATAACATGCTTTAGTTGAACATCTGTGAACTTTTATGCCAATAATTGTTTGAGAATTGTGATTCGAGCTTATTGTTTCTCGTCTAGAGTGGCCTGCGTGAGTGTGTATTTAGGAGATTATTTGCTTATGAAAGTGAAGTTATTTGCTATTTATTGGTTATTTGAGTGTCCCACTTTTTCAGTATTTTTAATATTAATGTATTTAATATTTCAGGCTTCAGAAGAAGGAAGTGGACCAGTGTCACGGGGGTACAGACCATCTTCCCAATCAAGATGTTGAAAGCTAATATGATGAACTAATCAACTTGAAAAATACTTTTTCACTGTGAAATTTGCTTATGATGGATTCTGTTTTACTTATGTTAACATCAGACTTTATGTGGTTCCTTTTGAACTTTAATTAGTTTGTGACAAAACAATACTTTTGTAGAATGGTTGGAAGTTGGTTTTGTTTGAATAGTCGTATGTTGGTTTTATTTGATTTGTGATGTTAAGTTTCTTAGTTAAAATTGTGAATAGGTTTACAGATAATTAATTTTAATGTTGTCAATTGATAGAAAATAAAACTGATTTGGAAGGATAGAAGACACTGCATATTAGAATGTAACAAAACCGTTGCTAAGATAATACCTCCCAGAAGCGCGGCTAAATAACAGGAAACCCCCACAATTTTTGATTTAGAGGCGGTTATTCCAGCAGTTGTCTAGAACCGCTGAAAATGGGTTTAACAACGCCTTAACAGATGTCAGTTTCAAACCGCCATTCATTTTACATTGCGGCAGTTCAAAACGCAGCTAAATGAAAAACTTAACTGCCGCTAATCGACTTTTTTTTTTGTAGTGTAAGAACAATAAGACTCTATCTAAGGAGCTGATTCTTCACTTAGTTCCCTGTAGCTTAATGACTACTCAAATACAACTTAGACTTGCTTCAATGCTATAACTCTAGACTCTCTGTATTTGTGTGTTCCTTCAACTGACGAAATACTTCTCAATTTATATAGTTGGAAACTCAAGAAGTCTTGTGCAATTAGAACTCCAAATGTCTTCCAGAATTTGAGTCCTAATTGAACTCCTTCTTGGGTAAATGATAACTTGTTTGCTTTATCCCAACCTGTACGCAATCTTTTCAATCTCGTACGTCCCTGCATAATTGTCTAGATAAACATTAGAATTATGATGATATTAACTTTACCCGCTCAATTGATTTTGTACTAATATTTATTCAGTTGCAAAGATACAAAGGATCATGTCCATTGATTTGTTCCTTAGTCATCAGTCAAAATTCCAAGCTAACACAACCGCCTTTTCAAATCGCTAGGTGCACGTGTGGCCACGTCGATTTCCCGCTCAATTTTATTCCACTCCTGGAAAGTTTTGACAATTATCTGAGGAGTGGGGTGACTATCTGTATTAGGTAGAAAAAGGCTTGATTACGTAGCGCCTCGGGCGCATGGCTCGAGGGGTGTTCATGTCAAGACACAAAGTATGATTATTGCACGTGGAGCTTGGTTCTCGAGGTGAATCCCCGAGGTTGGGGGTTCGAGGCATGCCTTCGAGTGAATCTTCCCTCGAACCAAAGGGCTCATTCTCCCCGAGGTGAACTGGTTAAGCCTCTGGAGAACGGTTACATTCTGGAAGAGGAGAGATTTTATAACGGTCATCCATTAATTCAGTATTCAATAGAATAATTATTGGCTACCCACGATCAGAACGTGGATAGTGGGTATTGATTACCTAATTACTCCATTAATTACCGTTTCACTTACCAACCTATAAATAGTATTATACTTATCTTGTAAGGATTATCTAGAAATATATACTACAACCTTATTTCTTTACTGTTCTTAATATTTTGTCTTTGTCTGTATTAGATAAAAGCTGACTGGACTTGAAAAGGTGACACGTGTCTGCCACGTGGCACGAGCAGAAGTTCCAACGGACAGACATTTATCATGAGCAGACCCGAAGGAGTTATGAAACACTTCATCAGTCAACACGGTCTAAGTGAGTAGTTATTAACATGATCATTCACGATCATTCAATTAATGGTCATTAAGGCAATCATTACAACTCAGCGGTTATGCATCCAACGGATACGTGCCCAGCAGTTACATATCCAGACGGATCCATGCCCAGCGGTTACGAATCTCAACGAGTGCCTACCAGACTTATAAATAGCATTTGTTCTAATCCATTGTAACACAACTTTACTTCCTGTCTACAATATCAATAAGAATACTCTCTCGCTCTTGCTCAGATATTCCATTTTACTCATATTTGCCTAGCATCTTAATTCTTTGATCCTCTAAGTGCGACTGGTGTCGAAGAGCTCTCTCCGAGGATAAGCGATACGATACGGTTATTTCTCCTTATTTCCGTCTGTGCTTTATCTTTATTAGTTCATACTTATATCTCGTTCTCGTATAGCTACCATTTTAGTCCGTCGTTCAAACTCTTAATCTTAACTATTGATCGTGACTCCGCAGATATAAATTTAATTATTAATTGGCATAAAATCGAATCTAGGTTAAACATTGTCGCTTGTTTTTCTTAAATAAATCCGCAACTTTGATACGACAAATTGCTTGTTAATTAACTGCGTTACAAGTTTGATTGATTGATTGACCTAATCCGATTTAGGCTCAGTACACAAAATTTAAGCCAAAAGCTACTAGGTCTGTAATATGCACTTTGTTTTTTTGTTTTACTATTATTTTTTAATTTGGAGATAAAGTTTTATATATTATTGACAACTTCATATTCGCCAACTAAATGCCAATAATTTTGGAATCTCACGTGTTGACGAATAATGTGTCTTTTGAGTCCTCTCAATATCTGCCCAAACAAACGACAGGTTCGTTGGACATTATTAGACAAAGAAGCTAAAAAATGTACGTTTTATTTCTTGCAATTTAACTCTGGTTGAAATATTGTTAAGCAATCTCATATTTAAGAATGAAACTGGAATATTAAGAGATGTAAAACAGGAGAACACAGGGCGATGGGTATCGCATTACACTGGAAGGGTGAGACTCTCTTTTAGCAGAGTGGATGTACAATGTACATATGCTTCTAGATCAGGTGAAAATATTAGTGTTTTTTTTGTTGTTCACCCGGTATCTGGTATTTACATTGGAGCCCAACTAAGATGAATTCGCGCCGGAAAATCCCACATTGGGAGGAAAGCGCTTTCTACCGAAGACGACTTCATTCACAGTGCTCGACGAACCCGAGACCCCTGATTAAGGATGGAGGAGTATTTATCACTCCACCACAACCCTTGGTGGTTCAAATATTACTAGTGTTTTATTGAATATATTTGGCGTTTATTAGGTCTTACAAGCGCATAATATAAATTTTTTTATACTATTAATCACTCAAAATATATTTACTAGTTATTATGTACAAAAATGAAAATATAGTTTTTTGCAAGAGAATAAAAGAAAATTAGAATTTCATTTGCAATTTAAACTTAAACTTATGATCTGCAGTAATGTTCAAATCCTTTTATCAAAACTAGAGTTCTTTTTATGTCAATAAGAGATTCGACAGTTTATATATAAGTATTTTTTAATTGTACAATATAACTTTTCAAATTATACTTAGTAATGCTTGTATTACCAATCAGATAAATATGACTTTACAGTGATCTTTGTGCATCTTGAAATAATGGATTATTCTATTTAAAGCCTGTGCCTCCTTGATCCAAAGACCGGATAGGGTGGGGAGCCTCAATCTCGAGTACAAATGGAATAAGACAAGAAAGCTCTCGTAAGTGCATCCATCAACAATAAGAAAAAGAAGTCCCAAGTAAAATGACAAGTCCATTGACTCAGAACATGGGACCCTACTACACCCTAATATTTTACGAATATGATTAAACTCATCACTGGCTGCCCTGGTGGTTCAATTATAAAAACTGACTTTGCCACCATTAACTATGAGGACAACTGTCCATAAAGTTGGGAAAAGATTACTCCTTCCTTCCAAAATTATAAGAGGTGTTTGATTAAATATGAAATTTAAAATTTAAAAAATTGAAATTTATACTCTAAAACAAAGTCAAATTTTTTTTTGTAATGGTAAATTATCTCATAGAAAAAATCATATAAATAGGAATCAAATAAGCACTTTCTCTGCTCCACTTATGTAAAACATTTTTTTATAATCTATTTAAAAAATATTATTTTTTATAAATAGAAATAATTTAAATTTATGAAACGATTCTAGCCATACAAATTTTTATGGCACGATTTAGATCCAAATATCAAAAGTCAATCGTTTTCTCTTTCTTTCTTATACGTCATGCCAAGTTGAATATTGACATATAAAATGAGACATAATATTTAAATCAAATTAATAATTCCCACCGAGAAATTAATATTTTATTTCTTCTTTTTCAAAACCACTGTTTGATTTAAGGAAAGACTGATATTTCATTTTAGGGTAGTACTATCATTTTACTAGATCCAGAAACTTCAATAATGTTGGTGTGATTCGGTTTGAATCCTTCATTTGCCAAATTTATTCGAGCTTATTACCTTTTTAGCCAAGCTTGCAGGAAACAAAAAATGTTTATTTTGGAGGGTTGAGGTTTGGGAAAAAAGTATGATTTGAGTGGCAACAGAACTAATTTTATGTTTGTTGGAGAGAAGGTGAAAAAAAATTATTTTTGGCTAGAAGTAGAAGTAAAACTCGTTTTAATTTTGGATTTTTTTTTTCATCACACTAATGTCAAACCAAAAGTTTATGTATCCTCCAACTAACCTTATTTAAATCAGATCTTCTTGAGAAATAAAGTAGCCATCTAAAATATCAAGTGTCATTACGTTGGATTAATTATATCTATTAAACTGAATCTGGAGACTCTAATAATTGGCGCTCTTCATTCCATAAAATACAATCATTCAGCTACATATATAATACAAGGCAGTGGTAGTAGTTGTAGTATTCTAGATGAAACCAACTACTAGACGATAGCTATAAATGAGTCCTAACTACACAAGTATGCTAGTGATCTGTTGTACAATAGGCTAGGTCCAATACCCCCTTGCAAACTCAAGCTGGGTCTTGCACCTTGAGTTTGTCCCTTAGGAAATGGAATCTGTCAGCGGACAGCGACTTCGTAAGTACATCAGCAACTTGATCTTTAGAGGACAGACACTGAATCAGCAAATCACGCCTAGCAACCTTGTCTCGTACAAATGAAAATCGATCTCAACATGCTTGGTACGAGAGTGGAAAATGGGATTGATAGACAAATAGGCAGCACCAATATTATCGCACCAAATAATAGGAACGCGAGGCAGCTGAAGCCCAAGCTCAAACATCAATGGTTGTATCCATGTCAATTCAGCAGCAGCATCTGCCAATGCTTTGTTCTCAGACTCTGTGGACGATCGATCCACTGTCCGTTGTTTTCTAGAGGACCATGAGATTAAGTTTGGACCAAAATATATGGCGTAACCACCAGTGGACTTGCCATCATCAATGCTACTAGCCCAATCAGAGTCGGTGAAAGCCTGCAACTGAAGATTAGAAGCTTTAAAAATGAAACATACCATGGATTTGGTGTGCTGAAGATAACGCAGAATGCGTTTCACAGCAGCCCATTGATTTGTCGATGGATGGTGCATGTATTGGCACACTTTGTTCACCACAAAGGATATATCTGGTCTCGTAAGGGTGAGATACTGAAGAGCACCAACTATCTGTCTATACAAACTCGGATCATCAAAGGCAGAGCTATCACCCTTATAAAGTTTCACATTGGTTGCCATGGGAGGCTAATAGGTTTGCAATGAAGCATACCAGCTCTGGCGAGAATACCATAAATATATTGATATTGGGAGAGCCAAATACCATTGTTGCTGCGATGCACCTGAACACCAAGAAAATAGTGAAGTGGACCGAGATCTCTTATAGCGAAGACGCTGCCAAGAGCTCGAACAGATGAATCAAGGAAAGAGCTGCTATTTCCCGTGAGTACAATATCATCTACATAGACCAAAAAGTAAGCAACAACATTTCCATGGCAGTAGATGAATAAAGAAACATCAGTTTTGGATGTTATGAAACCAACTGTGATGACAAATTGATGAAGCTTGTTGTACCATGCCCTCGGGGCTTGCTTAAGACCGTAAAGTGATTTGTGAAGATTGCAAACATAAGAAGGAAATTGGGGATGAACAAAACCTGGGGGTTGAACCATGTAGACATCCTCTTGAAGCTCACCGTGTAGAAAGGCATTTTGGACATCCAATTGACGCAATGGCCAGCCAGAGTTAACCGCTAATGATAGGATGATACGGATAGTGGTGGGTTTAACAACTGGACTAAATGTTTCATGATAATCTTGGCCCTCAACTTGATGAAATCCTTTGGCTACTAAGCGAGCTTTATAATGTTCAATAGCCCCAATATAGTTCCTCTTTATGCGAAAGACCCATTTGCACGCAAGAATGTTCATAAAGGAATTAAAAGGAACTAACGACCATGTTTGGTTTTTGAACAAGACTGTCATCTCGGAAGACATAGCATCATGCCATTCTTTGAACTTGGAGGCCTCGGTGAAGCTGGTAGGCTCTGTGGAAGGAGGAGAGGAGGCAGCAGAGATAGATATGCAAGCAAGACGAGAAGAAATCTTGCGCTTGGACTTTGGACGTAGCTGTATGGTATGGGATCGTTGAGATGGGTTGGCTGCTTTTGGTTTACCTTTAGATACAGATTGTGAAGTTGAAGGGGAAGGTCCGGAGGGAATTGAATGAAGCACTGTATCTATAGGAGTGGGTGAACTTGGATTAGCAGTAGGTGAATTTGGACTGAGTGAAACTGTAGTTGGGCGAGGAGGTGAGCTTAATACTGAACAAGGTGAAGGTTGAAAGGTGACAGGAGCTGAAGCTCAGGGCAACGGATTGATATGAGGTGGTGGAGGTCCAAGGATAGACTTTTCGGCAAAGGGGAATTGAGTTTCATCGAAACGAATATGTCGTGCAACATATAGTCTACCAGAGCATGGATCAAGACATCGATAGCCATGGTGCGATACACACAAGGTTGACTCCTATAATTTATTTTATGGTGATTATAGGGACGTAGGCAAGGAAAACAAAGACACCCAAACACTTTAAGGAAGTGATAATTTGGTGGAGAGTGAAATACAACTTCAAATGGTGATTTGTCATTATTAGTAGACGTTGGAAGTCGGTTAATTAGAGAAACTGCAGTATCTAAAGCAATGTGCCAGTACTTTTAAGAAGTAGAACTATGTGCCAGGAGACTTAAACCAGTTTTAACAATGTGTATATTTTTGCTCAACTTTTCCCTGTTGTTCATGAGTGTGAGGGCATGAAATACGATGGACTATGCATAATTTTGCACAAACAGTCGATAAAGGACGAAATTCACCACCCCAATCTGTTTGAATCGACTTAACTTTTGTGTTAAATTGTCTTTCAACAAGAACTTGAAATTGTGTGAAAATAGATAAGACATCAGACTTTTGAAAAAGCGGATAGCACCATGTATAGTCAGAGAAATCATCAACAAATACAAGAAAAAAGCAATGACCTTGAGATGATAAAAAGGGGAAGGTCCCCAAACATCAACAAAAATTAGTTGCAAAAATGAAGTACTTTTATTAATACGGAGAGGTAGGGACAATTTATGGGACTTGCCAAGTTGGCAAGCAGTACATAAACTATTTAGTCTAAAACTAGAACTAGAAAGCTGATGTTTAGACAACACTTGACAAAAAACTTTCTGATGCGGATGGCTCAGCCTTAGATGCCAACGGGAAGAGGAGACTTTTGTAGTTGTGAGAGCTGAAGGATGACTTATAGAGTCTGGCTTGATGGGCATTGTGTAGACACCATTGTTACTCGGACCAGAAAGAAGCAGAATCTTGGAGTCCTGATCCTTGACAACAAAATAATCAGGATGAAATTCAAAGAAAACATTATTATCATGAGCAAACTTTTGAACAGAGAGGAGAGGCTGAGTTATAGAAGGAACATGGAGAATATGATTTAACAAAAATTGATGATTAGAAAAATTTGAGAAGGAGGCACTACCAGTACTTTGGATTGACAAACCTTGTCCGTTTCCAACATGTAGTTGATCAGCGCCTTTGTAATCCTCAACAAAAGCAAAACTTGATAGGTCGGGTGCAATGATGAGTAGCACCTGTGTCAGGGAACCAGTTTTGAGTTAACGAGATCGGTGCCGGTATCTTCTTACTCATATTAAACTGAATCTGGAGACATGACTCTGATACCATATTAAACTGAATCTGGAGACTCTAATAATTGGCGCTTTTGATTCCATGAAATACAATCATTCAACTACATATATAATACAAGGCAGTGGTAGTAGTTGTGGTATTCTAGATGAAATCAACTACTAGACGATAACTACAAATGAGTCTTAACTACACAAGGATGCTAGTAATCTGTTGTACAATAGGATAGGTCCAATAATATCTATATTAATTAAAAATTTTGATTTCACTTTCACAATCGTATTTTTCATGATATTTAAAAAAATGAAATTTATTTACAATCTTTCATTATCACTGTTTATAACTTATTTAACTAGTTAAACAACGTTATCTATAAAGTGAATTTTTATATGTTCATATTCGTCATTTGACATTCAAAAGTTTTTTTTTTTTTTTTTTTGGAAAAATTGGTCAAATATAAAGTGTTGCTCAAATATTTACATATGCATTTATTCAAATAGATTGGTCAAGATTAAATTGCTACTATCCAAAAATATTTTTATTTCTTACCAAAGTAAGTAAATTTTAAAAGTTTGGCTACACATATGTTAAATTAGTGTATTTAATTTATTACATGAATTTGAAGTAAATAATGAAAAGTCACCTGATATGAGGTGATCTCAACAATGGAGAAAATCATTGAAATAATGGTGTAATTTATGTACTTCGTTGACTTTGTCCCCAGAGTTAGATCTAACAAAATATATAATCTGTGGTATAAAATTCCTGCTTACTTTTACAGTTATGCATTTGTTAAATATAGTTATATAGCTGTGAAAATTGTACTTATTACATTAGAGTTAGTAAGTAAGAACAAAAATATGGTACTAGTTACTATCTAATAAGAGGGAGTTGAGGAGCTTCCCGTTGTGCTGCTTAAGGGGCACTTTTGAAAATTCAGAAATAACTACCTTTCAGGATATTGTGCTCAATTGCATAATCAGCGTACCTTTCCCATTATAGACTAAATAACCATGTAGTACTAAATTTGCTCATTCCCAAACGTATTCACATGACCTTTCCGTAAAGTAACAAATGGTGGGACCTTTTCTGCAGCGTCTTTTAAATACCCCTAATGCCCCTGAGATATCTTCTAATCACTTCAGTTGGACTTGGTATTTTTGTAATAGTGTAAAGTCTGAGAATCATTTAAATGTTGGAAAATGATGACATCACTTGAGTAAGACACGTTACATTTTCGTAAGGCATATAACTTTAACATTTCCTCTCAAATTCCTAAGGCAACATGCTCTCTTCCGCCTTGTACCATACCTAAGCAAAGCTGAGCAAATGTTACCTGGGTGCTTTGGGTGAGGGGGACTTTTAAGTCCCAAAAAAAAAAAAGGGGACAAAGTTCTAAATAATTGGGTGAGGGGGACACCCCTCTAATCACTACTTAGTGATAGATATAGTCCCTCATTAAAACAGCCCCCAAAGTTTCATTAAGTGCAAAAAAGCCCTCCATATATATAATAATTCAATATCCAAAAAAGGCAAAAAACCTACCTTTCTCTCTCCTCCCTTCTTCTTCTTCCTTTCCCATTTCTTTTGCAGCACCCCAGCGGCTGCTGGTTCCCGCCAGCCCCCCCCCCCCTTTTTTTCAATTTCGCTTCAAATCAACAGCTCCATTGAAGGGTATTTTATGTTTTTCTTAATCTCAAACCCGATTTAAACCCATTCCAATTCAAATCGAAAAGCTTTTTCCAAATATTCTTTTCCGCGATTTCAACCCCTCTTGAAGATCTGTGACTTTTCGCTTGAAAGGAGCTCTGGTAAGTGTTATGTGTTGTACACTGTATAATGCAGTTTGTTTTGTGATCTATGGGTTTCGTTTCTGCATTTTATAAAAAATGCTAATTCTGGGCAGCTGATGTGTACGGATTCGAAGATTATGTGTACACATATATAATATGTGTGCACATCATATTAAGATGCACCCTGCACATCAAATATATGTGTACACATATATATTATGTGTACACATAATATATAATGTGTACACATCAGCTGACGTTGCATCCTTTTGTTCGTACACATCAAATATACGAGTATGTGTACACATATTATATTGACGTGTACACATAATAAATATGTGTACACATCAACATATGCGTGTACACATCAGACGACGTAGCATCTTTTTCTTACTTCACATTCAAAGTATGTGTACACGTCAAAAACATATGTGTACACATCTTTTACTTTATACGTGAAAACATCTCAATTGTGTTTTCAGCTTCTAATGCATATCAATTTCTGATGCATCCAGGTATTTTTGCACCATAAATGGGTGTACTACTGTTAGCAGTTGATTTTCTTGGTGAATGGGTTGAGACCCCAGAATGTTTCACGTGGATTTCTATGACAAGGGAGACGGTACCAGTTATTTTGAACCATGATGTTACGTATTCTGAGTTGGTTAACAAGATCGTTACCAGATGTGGGGGAAGTCATGATCCAAATGATCTTTGCATTACATACATGCTTAGCATTTGTTCAAAGCAAAAGAGTCATCCCTGTAAAATAAAGAACGACGAGGATCTCCTTGTTTACCTTGCCGATGTCGACGGATCTGGAAATAGGCCTACTTTAAGGGTATGTTTGGCTGAAAGGTCGGTAGAGGTTTCAAATGAACAACCTGTGCGTAATGATGGGATGCATGATGATTGTTCTGCTAGTGGATGGGATGACATGGATCTACCAGACCCGTTGAATATGAAAATTTCACCAACTCAAGGAGAAGAAGAAGGAAATGTTGGTGCTTCACACGAAGGAGGTGGAGGAGTAGGAGCAGAAGTAGAACTAGAAGAAGAAGAAGAAGAAGAAGAACAAGAACAAGAAGAAGAAAAAGAAATGGAATTCAGTCCAACTCCTGTAGTTGAGAGCAATACGGTTATGGTTGGAGGTTTAGAAGCAGGTTGCAGCGTTCAAAGGGACGGGGACGACGACGGCACTGATTTTTATAAGGGTTTAACCTTCAAAAACAAGCGCGTCTTAATAAATGCCTTGCAGCTTGCTGCAGTGAAGAAGCATTATTGTTTCAAGAAAGTGAAGAATACAAAAAAGGTTTTTTGTGTGAGATGTGTACATCAGAGCTGCAAGTGGTGGATCCGGGCCATAAAGTACGTAGACAGTGATAGGTTCATCATTACTGTGTACAGGAACAAGCATTCGTGCGGGTTAGAGCATCTTTCAAGTAATCACCCACATGCCTCTGCGGAACTCATCGGTTCATACTTGAAAAGTAGTTATGAAGAGGGAAAAGGAAAAGGTATATCAATAAAGGATGTTAAAGCTGCAGTCCGGAGGGATTTGGGTTGTAACATTAGTTATTGGAAGTGCCGGATGGGGACTGTTATTGCAAAGGCTTTGACAAGAGGGACGCCGGAGCACAGTTATGCTATATTGGATGCGTACCGTTATATGCTCAGGACGACAAATGAGGGTACACATACAGCATTGAAGGTTGATGACAACCAAAGGTTTATGTATTTTTTTGTAGCTCTTGGTGCATGGATAACGGGTTTTGCGCATATGAGGAAAGTCATCGCCGTAGACGGAACTCATTTGTCGGGGAAGTATGGGGGAGTTTTGTTGTCTGCCATGGCACAAGACTCGGAGACGCATATTTTTCCTGTGGCATTTTGTGTTGTAAACGTGGAATGTGATGCCTCCTATGATTACTTCTTTGAAAATTTGGTCGGTATACTCCCAAGCACCGATGAGTTGTGTGTTGTTTCTGATAGGCATTCAAGCATCCCAAAAGCAGTTTCAAAGTATTTTCCACAAGCTAATTATGGAGTTTGCAAGTGGCACTTGGCTGAAAGCATTCGCGCAAAGCTTCATTGTGGTGAATTTGTATCCTATTTTTATAAAGCAGCCGAATCATATACGCCCACTGAGTTCGAGGAACATTTCCAGCAAATTCGTTCATTGTGCCCAAGGGTTGCCACATATCTTGAGCAGGTTGGGTTTGAGCGCTGGAGCAGAGCCTTTTTTCCAGGCCGCAGGTAATACTTTGTACACATATTTAATATGTGTACACATAAGATTATATGTGTACACGTAATTATTATGTGTACACATCCTTTATATGTGTAGTCATGTAATACATTAGCCATATATGTACACGTAATTTGTATGTGTACACATAATATTATATGTGTACACATATTAAATATGTGTACACATACAAATTATGTGTGTCCATGTGTTTTCAGTTTTTAAAATGTAGACTTATGTGCACATAATTAATACGTGTACACGTTGTAAGAATCAGTTATATATGTGTAGGTTTGGAGTGATGACCTCAAACATCGCTGAGTCAATTAATGCAATGCTAAAGGATGAAAGAGAATATCCCATCGTTGCAATGTTCAATGGAATTTTGAGGAATTTTTCTGAAAAGTTTCATCATAGGCGTACCATGTTCTTACAGCACTCAAAGCCATGTGTTCCTTCGATTGAACAAATATTAAGGAAAAATGTCACAGAGGGCAACAAGCTTTACGTTTGTTGCGTTGGCAATGATATTTACAATGTCGGTACTGGGGATGAGGTTGTTAGTGTCGATCTAATTCAAAGGACTTGTTCTTGCCGGAGTTTTGATTTGGACGAACTACCTTGTGCACATGCTATGGCAGCCTTAAGATGTCGATATGGAGGAGCGTTTGAGTTTGGGAACGAGATATACCAATATACATCGGGGTATTATTCTACGAATGCATACATTCTTGCGTATGACGGCTTAATCTATCCAATGATTGCAGAGGAGTTGTGGAACGCACCACCGGAGCTTTATGAGAGGAAGATAAAGCCGCCTTTTGTGAAAATAACACGAGGAAGAAGGAGGACAAAGCGAATGCCTTCGGTGGGTGAAGCATTCACAAGTAGGAAGAATAGATGTGGCATATGCAAGAGACTTGGCCATAAGAAAACAACATGTCCGCAGCGGAGGGTTGTAGATTCCGGAGGTCCCAGTGTTGTTTCATAGAACCATATATGTTCATTTCTTGTATTTGTAACCATTTATAAACCTATAGTTCCTATTTGTTTTATATCTATTTTCTGTTTAATATGTCTTTTGTGCAGACATTACCTTTACTTTCTTTATCCTTCAACGTAAAACGAACAAACAAAATGGAAACATGATAGATAGAAACACTCAACAAATTAATATACTGTGCACATATAACTTATGTGTACACATTTTATAATATGTGTACACATCTCGTTTGACGTGTACACATCTTTCCGATGTGTGGGTAGATTACAATAAAAAATTCAAAGTCCTTTACACATATTAATTATGTGTACACGTAAATATTATATGTGTACACATAATAATTACGTGTACACATCTTGCCGATGTGTGGGTAGATTACAATTAAAAAAATTCAAAGTCCTTTACACATATTAATTATGTGTACACGTAAACGTTATATGTGTACACATAATAAATACGTGTACACATATAATAATATGTGTACACATAATATAATATGTGTACACGTAATTATTATGTGTGGGTACATTCAATCATTATCAACAGCCAAAAGGATAATGCTCCAATGATGGGGAATGCATGAGAACTCGTGTGAACACTCAAATAACTCCCATTTTAATGTAGGAACGTGGATTCACCATTTTTGGCAATCAAACAACCAAGATTTGGGATATTTGAGAATCAATATGACAACTACTGTCTAACGATAAGGCCAAATCCTTATGAATCCAATGCTCCAATGATGGGGAATGCATGAGAACTCGTGTGAACACTCAAATAACTCCCATTTTAATGTAGGAACGTGGATTCACCATTTTTGGCAATCAAACAACCAAGATTTGGGATATTTGAGAATCAATATGACAATATGTGTACACATATAAACTGTATGTGTACACGTAAAGTTAGTTGTGAGTACATTCAATCATTATAAACATAGAAACATGATAATCATAGACTTCACAAATACAAATACTTTAGGATTTATTCAAATACATACAATCATAGACTTCACAAATACTAAAATTAAGACATATTAATCTGATTTCACAATAAAAAGGGAACTTAACATTATAGATTCTAATTTTCAAAGCCGGAGCGAGGTGGAGAGTTGGGTGGAGTGTAGTAGATGTCCTTCAAGGACTTGCCCAAAGGTGCTAGGAGTAGTTCGAAGATCCTTTTAATCCTCCTTATATCCATAAGTTGGCGGTCTCTTGCTTCAATTAGGGCTTCTTTCATTTCATCAAGATCTTTCTTCAAGTCTTCCATCTTTATAATAGGACGTCTTGCCATGATTTCTTTGCTGTTTTTGCTATAGATACTGGAATAGTTTTTGCTTGTGGGACGTCAAGATAGTATTTTTGACTATTTATAGAGCAAGGATGTGAAGGATTGCGTCCTTTCATCTTTATGCTATGGACGGTTTATTGAACGGTTGCATTAGGCTATTTTTATAAGTGCCCTAGTTTAATTATCCGCCTTTTGATAATCATAACCGTCCGCACACAAGTAATTACCTACACATATTTTTTACGTGTACACATATTTTCGACGTGTATGCTGGACTTAGTAATTATCCACACATATTTATTACGTGTACACATATGTTTGACGTGTATTATGGACGTGCAAATTACACAAGTAATTATCTACACATAATTATTACGTGTACACATATGTTTGACGTGTATTATGGACGTGCAAATTACACAAGTAATTATCTACACATAATTATTACGTGTACACATATGTTTGACGTGTATTATGGACGTGCAAATTACACAAGTAATTATCTACACATAATTATCATTTCAACACATCCACAACAGGTGTGCAAATAAAAGAAAGCAGATCATGTACATCATGCGATATACTAGTCCACCACATCAAAAACTAAAATAAAAAAAAAAGATTAAGATTATCCATACAGACCAACGAAAATAAAAAGATTAAGATTATCCATACAGACCAATCAAATTAGTTCATCCAACACCACTTAAGGCTCCATTTCCTCGTAGAATATGTCTACAGCCCACTTCTTTCTCATATCTTCCATTGAACTATCATGCAGCAACGTCATAGGGGTGTTTGTCAAGAGATGCTCCATGAACATAAGTGAATACCCCCCACAAGCAGTACCTGTTTCGTTCCTTGGAAGATCTGGAACTCGTTCATAACCCCACAAGTCTGCATTCAAGATGGCTTCTGGTAAATGTTTGAATTTACCACAATCACGCAAGAACTTGGGGAACATGATCGTAATGGGCAAGACATATGGAGCTAATGCATCTTCACTATAAACTCCCATGTTGCAGTCATAAAGCTCAATCTTTCCCTGCTCAATCAAGAAGACACATGTGAGATAATGCCTGTTATCAATGTTAAGGACAGTAAATATCCTCTTGGCACCATCCCACTTGCGTCCACCGGGGTAAGGCAGCTTTCCAGAAGCATAATCTAGGAGACCTTCCTCACACTTCTTCAAGTTCATACATTCATCAAAAGAAACCCCAAGATCTTCAGCATCCTTTATAAAAGCTTGGTGCGCAGCAGTCAATCTAGTACAGAAGTTCATGTCCAAGATGACATCGGTCTTGTTGTAATGCCTGTGGAATTCCTTATGCCTTACTCGCATCAAGTTTAAAATTTCATCAACATGCTGTATGATAATGGAAAAATAAAACAAAAAATGAATATAAGCATGTAAGATGGTATTTAATATAAAGAACAATCACAATATGATAATTTATGCGTACACATATTCTCTACGTGTACACATAATTTTAATGTGTACACATAATCTTGTTGTGTACACATATTCTTGATGTGTATAAATACCATAATATGTCTACACATAAAAAATATGTGTACACATAAATAATACGTGTACATAAAAAAGGTACATAGAGAAAAGTGTACCTGACTCTCCATCCACTTCTTCATGCGGATTACATCTTGGAAGTCGAGGTAGTTGTACTCGTGACCCAGAAAAGGACGTTTTTCCCTTTTTTTCTCCTTCATGTATGCATTAAAAACAGCCTCCTTAGCTGGATCAACTGGCCTATAAAGATCAACAGGCAGCCTCTCTTCCTCTTGAACATCTGCAGCCCTTGCCCTGGTTCCCCTAGCCCTTGTCGCCTTCCCGGCCCTCGCCTTCGCTGCCCTCGCCTTCTTCAATGATGCAACGAATGGAGACATCTGAGCCCTAGAAGGGTACACAGTCCTCTTGGGCTTCTCCTCAGCACACCTTTTTAGGAATTCCACAGATTCCTTCAAATCTTTCAACAATCTCACTTCATTTTCCTTTTCCTCCTTACATGCTTCACATAATGAGCATCTGCTACATCCATGTCTTATAGAGGTGCTCTCACCAGCCTCACCTCCATATCCACCAGATTGTTCAAACAGCCTACGACCACCACCACTACAGTCAATATTCTCTCTAGCTCTCCCACCAATAAAGTCAGCACTCATGCCAACAAGTATATCTCCAACAACATTATCACCAACAGCTCCTCCTCCATCACCACTTGCCTCTCGACCAAACTCTATTCTTCTTTCGCTTTGCTCTGGTACAATATCCATACTCCTATGACTATGCTCTGTAACATCATCCATTCTTGTATCAACATGCTTTGGAACAACCTCTGCATTAACACCAACAATTGCAAGTGCTCTGCCGCCACCAACAACATCCCCCAGCCTCAAATTTTGCGCACCTTTAAGTCTTTCGGTCAATTGATCGATCAACTCATCCTCCTCATCCACAAACGGCAACAAATTTTTCATGAACGCCTTTCTCTTCTCCCTTGGAGTAGGCAAAAGGAATGGGCTCACCACCTCCAACCCCATAAAAAAAAATATAGTTTTATTAGAAAAGAAAAAAAATCAGGAAATAATATAATACGTGTACACATAAGGATATATGTGTACACATAAAACTTATATGTGTACACATATATGTTATGTGTACGCATAAAGACCTGTGTGTAATATTTTCTTACATTTTACTTGTGTGTACACATCAAAGTTATGTGTACACATAACTTATATGTGTACACATATAAGTTTTATGTGTACACATAAAGAACTATGTGTATATGAGTAAACACCAAATGCAAGATAACTGAAATATCACTAACCGGGTTATCAACATGGCGAAGGATGTGATCACATTCCCTCTCCTGCTTGGTAGGGATCCATCTTATCATCCTTGGTTCTGTGGGTTTGTCATCAAATTCCGGGTGTCGAAGGGATGGAATGGCTTCATATGCCCATGCAACAAATGCCCATGGGAAGCCATACAGGTTGTATCCTTTCATTTCAACAGACATTGGCTTGACTAGGCTCTGAATTGTCATCTCAAAGCTTTTTCTCCCCCAAGGATACTTGGCGAAGAATGTGGTAGGCCTATGCGCCAACATTACAAATAAAGGATCAACACTTGTGCGCGCATCCTTCGAACATAAGATGGAGTGCGCAAACCAAGCAAGGGAAAGACGAAACTTCGTCCTGGCATCTAGATCACCTTCACTAATCACTCTCAATAGCTCACTTCCAGAAACAGCCTTTTTCCCTCCATTCTCCTCGATTAACGTGTCCCACATCGGTTGCCCCTTCTCTTTCACATCATCCAGAAAAACATCACTAGGGTAATCATGGCAGGACAGTCCCGTCATTAATGCAAATTCCTTTAGTCCAAAACGAGCAGGAAGGTTATTAAATTTGACCCATACCTCCTTTGTCTTCTTGCATTTTATGGTCCGCAATCGGAGCCCATGGACTAGTTTAGGAGGAAAAATTGCTTTATCGCTCAAACCCAACAAGTGCCCAAACACTGAACTTTTAAAATCATCCAACATATCCAGATTAGTCAAAGCCTCTCTAAATTTCTTCATATCCCCGGAAAGGGAGGATCTTTGTGTGACCTTGGACACGGTGAACTCTCCATGTTCCTCCATAAAGGTCCTGAGATTCATATCAGGATGGAAAGTCATTGTGCCCTCCTCAACCTGCAAATGATTAAGAGATACTGATCAGTTAGTCTTTTTCAAACATAATTTCTTTGTGTACACATAAGTTTTATGTGCACACGTATAAATAATGTGTACACATTATTTATATGTGTACACATATATCTTATGTGTACACATTATTTATACGTGTACACGTTATTAATATGTTTGCACATAAACACATACCTCTTCTGGGGCTGCCTCTACTGATTTTGCACCAACACCAACACTTTCTTCTTCATCCGCCCCCTCATCATCATCATCAATGTTATCCAAGTTCTCAGCATCCTTCGCAGCATTATCCACCTCCTTCTCAGCATTGTCATCATCCTGTATTATCTTTCTCAACAACGACCTCCAATTTTTCAAGGCAGCACGTTTTGCCAATTTTTCTTTTTCTCCGGCAGCAGTACCAACAAGTTCTCCACCTTCTTCTTGTACTCCACAAGCAGTACCAACACGTTCTCCACTTTCACCACTTTCTTGTTGTCTTCCACGTTCTTGTTCTTCTACTTGTTCCCTTCCACTAACACTAATACCTTCTACTCGATCTTCCCTTCCACCAACACTGACAACAACATCTACTTCTTCTTCCCTTCCACTAACACTACCAACACCTTCTACTTCTTCTTCCCTTCCACTAACACCAACAACGACATCTTTTTCTACCCCATCCCTTCCACTAGCAGCTCCTTCTTCTACCCCATCCCTTCCACTAGCAGCTCCTTCTTCTACCCCATCCCTTCCACTAGCAGCTCCTTCTTCTACCCCATCCCTTCCACTCACAGCTCCTTCTTGTAATCCATCCCTTCCACTAACATCTCCTTCTTCTACTCCATCCCTTCCACTAGCATCACCTTCTTTTACAGTAACCTCACTAATAACTTTTTCACCAGCCTCTTCTTCTCTGTCACCAGTAACTCTATCACTTTCTTTCTCCACTGCATTCTTCTCTCCCTTATTGCATTCTACATCGCCCTCCTTATTTTCACCTACCTGAGTTGCAGAGCCCTCATTTTTTGATCCACTATCTATGAGTTCCGCTTGTTGATTAACTTCTTCAACGATTCGATTAACATCTACAGGCGCACACATATCTATGCTGGCTTGGCTCTCTGATTGGGCCTCATTTGATCGTGCTTTACCGCTGGCAGTTCTAGTTCTTTTGCTAGCATTTTCAGACGTCTCGCTTCTTCCATCAGCCTTCCTCTTGCCACCCCTACTGATACCACTAGCCTCCCCACGACGTGTGCTAACCATTGTATCTACATAGCAAATAAAAGGAATAACATAGTTAGGTTGAATGAAAATAGCATCTAATAGAATTACACATGGAAAGGTGCAGATTCATTGTTATATGTGTACACATACAACAATATGTGTACACATATAACAATATGTGTACACATCAAGAATATGTGTAAAAATAGTAGTGCATTTTTTACTTGTGTTCACACGTCAAGAATACGTGTACACATAAAATTATATGTGTACACATATAACCTTATGTGTACACATTTAGAATATGTGTAAAATTAATAAACCCTTTTTTAACTTCTTTTATGTACACACATCAAGAATATGTGTACACATAAGGATATATGTGTACACATAAAATAATATGTGTACACATCAAGAATATGTGTACAGATCTTGCAGATCTATGCCCATTTTTTCAGATATACAGTCATCTTTTGTTTACACATCTGCAAAGATGTGTACACATTTGCAAATATGTTTACACACATTTCAGATGTTTACACATAATTTTTCCGTGGGAACCGAATAGACGATTTTTTTCAGTGTATTCTGGGTTTTCAAACCAACGTGCACCAGAAAATCTGTACACAAACTCAGAAAAATGAACTCAAACAAGAAAAATGAAACAAGGGTTTTCAGACGGACCATATTCTCGATTTTGCTTTAAAAAAGTTGAAAAATTACCTATTTTAACTTGATTAACGGAAATATGCAACAATGGGTTTAGTTCCACCACAAATTTGACGGAATCAAAGAAAAAAGGAAAAAATTTGACGCTCCACAGTTGGTTTTTTCAAACGAAACTGAAAGAGAGAGAAATGGGGTGTAGTTGAAGAGTTTAGAAGGGGGAAAATGGGGAAATGAGCTCTGACAGAAAGAGAGAGAGTGTATATATATGTTTGCCCGTTTGCTGTGTTTGTCCCACCTGTCAACCCCACTTGTGTACTTGTCAACTTTTAATATTTGCAAAACAGTCCTTCCCCCTCTTAATTATTTCCTTAATGACGAAAACACAATAAAAGAAATAGGAAAAGAAATTGGTGTCCCCTTTTTTTCTATTCAAACTTGAGAGGTCCCTTCACCTCTTTCTTCACATGTTACCTCATCTAATTCACGTGGGACCCACTTCCAAACCATCTCACATCTCCATTGTATTTTTTTGCAGCAAGTCACATCTACTTTGCAATTTTTTCAAACATCCTGCCAACTGTGTCAAGTGTATCTTTATGGTATCTATTATTCTAATTAAGTTATAGCTCGCTATAACATCATTGATCAAAATTATGAAAAATAAGATTTTTTAGGAATAAACTGGCATAACAATATTCCCTGATGCGTCAATTTTTAATTACAAAAGACTAAACAACTAAACTACTTTAATGTAAAGATATAATTACGATAGTGAAAGTTTAAAAAATGAGAGGATGAAACATAACTTTATACTATATCTAACCCCATTTGTGTATGAAAAAGAAAATGAAGCTCGCGTTTGGACATAGATTTGGTTGAAACTTAAAAATTTAAGTATTTGAAGTTGAGTTGAAAAATTATTTTTGGAACTTGAAGTTATGTTTGGACATACAATTTCACTTGAAAAAAAGTTGACGTTTTGTGAATGGTAAAAAGCAATTTTCCCAAATTTCTAAATACTACTCTCAACTAGAATTTGAGAATTTGAAGTTTTGATTTTCAAATTATACACAAATCTTATGAACAAACAAAATTTTAAAATTACTCCCAAATTCAACAAACAAATATTTCAAATACTATTTCCAAATTCTACCCAAATTTTATGAACAAACAGGACCGAAGATTACTACTCTTTTAGTAGATTTTAAGTCTGCAGTTCATCTCTGAAGACGAAATTTGATATTCCAAATAGAAAGAAATAGTACATTTGTATTTTATTTTAAATATTATACAACGTGTATCACCTCTATTGAACGATTAGAAAGGATGATAGAAGAAAAAAGACATATCATTTAAAAATATCGGTTGTTCATCTATTAGCATCCTAAAAAGTAGTTACAGAGCTTAGGAAGGATATTGAGACTATTGACATTTGTGATCATAACATATTCTAAAATGTGACTAAAATTAAATTTTTTATAATTTAAAAAGTTATAACATTCTTTTTTATAGCTAAAAAAACATATTGTCACATTATCGAAAAAAGAATGAGGTACAACATAAACACAAATACACACTAAGCGCAGGCCTCCTACCACTAGTAGTATTTAGAAAGTACACTAATTGCTTACATGTTGAGTGCCATGATAGGAGGCTAGGAGCCATTCACCAATAAAAATTATTCCTTTATTTAATTTAATATAAACTCTTTGTCTATCTTACTATCTCAATGTACTCCTTTACAGCAACTTTATGACACGTACCACTCAAGTGTGTACATTATTTTCAATTTATTTTAAGGGTATGTTTGGTATAAAGCAAATTATTTTTCAAAATTTTTTATTTTTTTTATGTTTGATTGGCTTAAAATATCTGAAAAATATATCTCGAAAAAATTCATTTCCTTTAGGCGGAAAATCTTTTCCCTTATGAAAGTAGGGACAATTCACACTCATTGTCTATTTACACCATCACCCCCCTCCTCTTACCCTACCTCCATCCCCAAACCCCAAACCCCAAACCCACTCCTTAATACCCTACCTCACATCCCCACTCGACCACTTACCGCACCACGCCAAATCCCCCCACCCCCTTTTATAATCTCTTATCCCCACCAACACTCTTACCCTACTTCTTATTTAGATAGTTAGCAGATTGTTTTATTCTTTGACAACGAAATACACCAAAATGAGCATGAAATTCACTTATGAAAAAACAAATTTTCGACATTTCCATTAAAAAGTTTTCCTTCATACCAAACACACCCTATAGTCAATGCGACAACTCCAAAAATATTAAAATCCTAGTATCCATTTCCACCCTAAAATCCAAAAAATAAAAAGAACCCTCCAATACCCCTATCATTATCTCTCAAAGATGTCATTTTTCGACGGCTTACGTCATACTCCAGCCACCAGTAAACCACCTGGAACAACCACAACCACCACCGATCCAATGATCAGAGATCAATCTAATCCACTTGTCAACCTCTCAGCTGTCCAATCCCGTATGGATTCTCTCCAAAAATTCCTCTCAGATTCAGTCAACTCCAATACTTTACTTCCTCAACACCAAATCAACATGGTATCCAACGAACTCACCACCGCTATTCATCAAATCATCGTCAACGGCGCCGCCTTACTTTCCTCCACCCAGTCAAATCCTCCGTCAGTTGTCAACATCAATCAGAAGTCAAATCACAAGAGAAGTTTCTCCGAACATGATAAGAAAGTTGAAGTCCAAGTGAAAGAAGACGTCAGCAACAGCAAAAATATATCCAGTGTGATCCCACAAGTAGGGTCGGGGGAAGACAGTGACGATTGGGAAATTATTGAGTTAGATGCAGTAGAGCTATTAGCTGAACACATCCACTTTTGTGATTATTGTGGGAAAGGATTTAAACGTGATGCAAATTTACGAATGCATATGAGAGCTCATGGTAACCAGTACAAAACACCTGAAGCATTAGCAAAACCCGAAAAAATCACTGGGTCGGGTTCGAGGAAATTAAGGTTTTCGTGTCCGTTCGTAGGGTGTACACGGAATAAAAGTCATAACAAATTTCGGCCGTTGAAGTCTGTTATTTGTGTTAAGAATCACTTTAAGAGAAGTCACTGTCCGAAGATGTACACGTGTACGCGTTGTAATAAGAAGAGTTTTTCAGTTTTAGCTGATTTGAAAAGTCATTCGAAACATTGTGGTGAAATTAAGTGGAAGTGTTCTTGTGGGACCCATTTTTCGAGGAAGGATAAGTTGTTTGGACATATGGCTTTGTTTGAAGGACATATGCCTGCTGTTGAAGAACAGGAAGACACCATGATTGTGAAGGATTTGGAAATGGATGTTGATACCGGGTCGGGTCATGGGTCGGATAATGGGTTTTTGGATAGGTTGATGATAGATGGGTTTGAATCTATTGATAATTATTGCTTTCAAGATTTATTAGAATCTTCTTCTTGTCCAAATGGTTCTCTTAGCTTTTTTTAGCTATGGAGGAGGGAAATTTGATAGTGTTGTTATATGTATCTGTTGTTTCATCATACAGTACATATGTTGTATTCTTTGTTTTTGTTTTCATCTAATAAAACAGAATTGGTAATTTCTTTTCTGTTTCAATTGCAATGAATATATAACAACTTGTTAGTGAATTAATCACAATTTTTGGATTTTGGATTGAAGGCCCTTGCATATTTTGCAAGAAGAGAATCATAAATGGAATTTGGATTCATTTCCGAGTACTGTATGGGCCTAATCAGATTAGGAGTACAAATCGAATTTGAATTCTAAATCAGTTTAGGAGTACAAATTGAATTTGAATTCTAAATAAATAAAGGTATAATATAAAATTGTAAATGCTGGTTGTGACGCTCAAATAGTTCTTCTCTCAATCAACTGACGAGGTACTCCGCCCGGGGAACCTCTAGGCTGATCATTATTCTGAAACGGTAAAGTGAAACAATAAGTAAAGTGGGAACGAATTTGTAAAATGCAAGGCTTTCATAAGATAAGTTGACTAACGAGACATGATGTCTCAAGTCGAATCATGCACTTCAAATATAACAATGCCAATGTCGCAAGACAATCGACATCGTGAAACACTCCAAAAGTGGTGCTTCAGCCGACTTGTCTTAGACTATCACTAAATGCCAAGAAATCTGCATATCCTATTTGTGGGTGGAAAGACCCGGATATCCTATTTGTGGGTAGAAGGACCCAGATATCCTATTTGTGGGTGGAAGAACCCCAGATATTCTATTTGTGGGTGGAAGGACCCAGATATCCTATTTGTGGGTGGAAGAACCCAAATATCCTATTCGTGGGTGGAAGGACCCAGATATCTTATTTGTGGGTGGAAGAACCCAAGATATCCTATTTGTAGGTGGATAAACCCTGTATCTTGCAAAATCTGAAATCGTCTGGCCTGTGCTGGCGATGCGATAATCGATCAAAAGCTAAAATAGAGTTGTTCTGCATATGCGATAAGGCAAATACTCTTCAAGGAACTAATAGTTGCGAGTTCTTGTCGTTTCGCTGCTTGAGATTTCTGCATTCAAAGAAAAATTGTAAGTACTATAAAATTTCTGGGAAGTTGCGATACTTTGCATTGCTTCTTCCACCTTGATGCTGAACTTTGCGGTAAATGCAAAATTTGCCCCTGTTTAATCAAAGAACAATTGTTAGTTTTTTATCAAATAATGGTTGACTTGATTGAACACCTAATTTGGTTCGAATCTGCATTTTGCTTGCATGGCGATCAAATTTGTTGTTGCAAAAAATCTGACATTCTTGAAACTCTTTTCTTTGCACAAGATAAACTATCTATAACTGCTTTGGCTTGGGTTATTTGGGAATAAACGAAATTTCATTGATTTTGGGACTAAGCCCAATAAGGGTATCAAAACATAACGTAGTTCATTACAACCATGATTTGCAACAGAGTAGTTAAAACATAAGATAGTTGGGCAATGAAATGTCATTTCAAGCTGCAAAATACGGTCTTTGCAGTCTTCTTAGCTTGCAAACCGCTTCTTCTTTGAATATCTTGGGGCTGATGCCTCGCCTTTAACAAAAATTGTGCCTGCGGGAGGAATGCTGCAATAACCATTTAATGGATCTTCTTGCACTATTATCTTGCCATTATCAATAAAGCTTTGAATTTTGTATCTCAAGCCACTGCATTCTTCAGTATCATGACCTTGGATATTTGAATGATAAGCACAATGCTTTAATGGATCAAAATGTGGAGGCAAGTGCTTGGGAATTGTTCCTTTCCTTGATTGCAAAAGTCCTTCAGCTTGCAATTTTTTAAATATGCTACTCACAGACTCTTCTAGAGGAGTGAATGTACGAGGTCTAAACTTCTTCGTGCTTTGATGACCAGATGGTGCCTGATAAGATTGATGCTGGCGACTTGAATTTTGCATGTCATGATTGTAGTGCACTTGCGAAGGCTGAGAGTCTTGAATATTTTCAGGTGCATCAGAACAATTGAAAACTGGCATTGTAGTGTCATAGTCGATCAACCTTCCGGTTTGAAATTTTTCTTCCAAAATCTTTGCATACCGAATTAAACTGGGAAAATCCTTTAAATTGGCAAAAAGTAGCTTTTCGTAAAATATGCCTTCTTGAAGGTCAATGAAAGTTGCTATCAGCTCATCTTCAGGTAATGGAGGATGCATCTTAGAAGCCTCTAGCCTCCATCTCACAGCAAATTCTGCAATAGACTCATGCGTTATCTTCTTGATTTTGCGCATACCAATTAGATAAGGATCTCTTACTATGTTGAACTTGTATTGTTCCACAAAGTCTCGAGCCATGTCTTTCCATGTGTGCCATTTGGTAAAATCCTGTTTAGTATACCATGCAAGTGCCATTCCTGATAAACTCTGACTAAATAGTCTCATTAGCAAAGCTTCATTCTTCCCAATTCGATCAATCTGCAGCAATAATCTTTCAAATGAATGTAGGGATTTCCCTTTCCATCGAAAGTGTTGAGTTTTGGTATGTTGTACCCACGTGGAAGCTCAATATTCGGATGAATGCACAAGTCTTCATAACATAAACTCTGAATGTTCCTAGAGCGCAATTCTTTTCCTATGATCTTTCTCAAAATCTGTTCATCCACATGGTGAGGATAAGTTGTCTCAACTTCTTTCTTAGGCGAACGCACTATCAATTGATTTGATTGACTCTCCACAACAGGTATAGTGATAAAAGGTGGTTGGTATAAAGTTGCAGCTGGCCAAGCATTTGGATTGGTAAGATATTCTTGTGGGATTTGTGGATATATAGGCATTTGGTAATTAGGTATTGTTAAGTAAGGTGGATTGGAGGTAAAACTTGTATTTGGCAAAGGTTTGCTAGTATTGACAAAATTGACAATCCTATTCCTTTGGACCACATGTTCTTCAACATCATCATTCTGCGCTTGCAAGATGCTCATACCAGAACTGGTTGGCTGAAGCTGCTTTGCCATGTTGTTTTGTCCTTGATGCAGATTCTCAGCCATTTCAGTGTTCAATGCTAGCCAACCTTTAACAAATGAATTCTACACATTGAACCAAAGCAAGTTAATACGTAAAATGATAATGCATGCATAAAATTTCAAATGTAAAATAGGCCATTAGGCCGAATGGATGGGACCAAAATTCCGACTCAACACATGAGTAAAATATTTAAGAGTTCGAAACTCAACAAAATTTGATTTTTCAAGACGCGAATTGGGAAAAACAACTTTGAAAGTTTTTACTAAATTAGTATGCGCTAGACCATTTTGACACAAATTGCTAAAATGGTCGGCTTATTTTGAACATCAATGCTTTGCTCGACTATCGATTCTTCTTGCATAACAACAGTCAGCACCAATCCCTTGAAGACTGCTTCTAATAACGACTAAACCAACGCAATGTCTTCAACTTGCTTTTTGCAAAATTTTGCCCCAGTTATGACTTCAACATTTCAACTTGTTTTGCAAAAACTGCCCCAGTTATGACTTTCAAAACTTCAAACTACTTAACAAAAGCTGGCCCGGTTGCAATCTCCCACGTCTTCTACTTGCTTTGCAAAATTTGCCCCAGTTTCTATCTTTGGGAAAATTAAAATTTAAATACTAAAGGGTCGAGCCCGATGGAGGAGCCTACGTATCCCTCCTTGGGAATCAGACCGTGCGTAGTTCTGCTTACACAAAAGAGAATTTTCAAATGCTGGTGTAACCGAAACTCGATATGAGTTGCCTACGCTTCCCGTCTTGGGAAACCGGTTACAGTAGTTTGCTTACATAGAAATAGATTCAAACATTCATAATTTGATATTCTTTCTTTTCTTTCAACAAAACTTAACAAAAGAAAATTACAATAGCTACTTCCTACTAATGCAAATAAACTAACTTCTGCTTCTGCAACTCTACTGCTTTTCTGGAACTTGATAGGTGCCTAAATGCCATTCTTCGAGGAAACTCCCTTTGCATATGGAAAGATTGCGACAAAAGGTTCGCCAGTGCCATTTGTAGGTAGAATTTTGACCTGGCCAGAGTTAATCAAGGTCTCAACTTTCTGCTTAAATAAAGTGCATTCTTCAATAATATGCCCCTGCATCCCTGAATGGTAAGCATAAAATTTTCCCAAATTGTCAGGCTTATGTGACCAATACGGCTTTGATTCTATAGGATGTACCAAATTGAATCCCTTGAGCCTCTCAAACAATATTGTGTAAGATTCTGGGAGCCGTGTGTATGCGAAAGCAGATCTTTTGGCGTGGTTTGACTGTGAACTTGGTTTGACAATTACTTGCCTGTGTGCACTAGGTTCCCCTACTATGGTTGGCAAAGGTTTTGACATGACAGCTTTTCCTTTGTCTTTGGACTGTGCCTCAACCAATTCACACTTTCTCTTGTCAGAAATTATTGCAACCGGCCATTCTTGAAGCTCTACAGATTTTCTTTTCAGTGGATTGCCCCTTGCAAAGGTCAGGTTCGGGAGTTCGTACTGCTTGACAAAGTTACGAGCTAAGTCATCCCATGTGAATCGCTTTCCAAGGTCTTGTAGTGCAAACCACGTTAAAGCCAGCCCCGCGAGCGTCTTAACAAATAACCTCAACTTGATTCCATTGCTTTTTCCAAATATTGCCACCCAATCAGTGAATGCTTTCAAATGATCATGAGGATTTCCTATCCCATCATACACTGGTGGATCAACCACGTCAAGAACATTCACATTTTCTTTTTCTCCTTCACCTAAGCCTGCTTGAGATGTTAGAGCATTCTCATCTATCATTGTGACATTGCTCTCTTCAACCCTAGGAAGCCCTTCCCCGTTGCTTTTCTCATTGCTCGTCTTTGAGAAGCCACCAAATTCCTTTTCCAACAGGAATGCATGCAAATTAGGGAACTGTTGAGCATCACACTCAAATGCTGGAGCTGCTTGCATTGTGGGAGGTGCAACAGTATAGATAGGAGCAACAGGAGCGCTTGCTCCTGGACTTGGCGCATTACGCACTGGGTTGCGAGCATCCATGAGCGTGACAACCAATTCAGTAAGGCTATCAAGTCTCTTCTCCAAACTTGCTACGGTTGCTTCAAGCTTATTAACCTTGTCTTGGTGGGATCCATCATTTCCATTCAAGTCAATCACAACAATTTGACGAGCCATAGGTCCTGATCTTGATGTTCAAATAATTAACCCTTTAGCAACGCATACCGAATTTAATAAAAATTTATTAAAGATGAAACTAACGGTTTAACTTATTCCAAAATGGATAAATTGAGACCGTACTGAAAAGACCCAAAATTTAGAGCAAGGCACTCATTTTGTTAAAGCAAACCAGATGCGAAAACACTTGTTTAACTCTGAAGTTATTTTCAAAAGGAAAACATACTTGCGAATGCTTTAAATATGACGCTAAACAATATTTTGCAAAATGACAAGACTGGGGTTAAGATAAACAAACTAACATTTAAAAGACGTTTTAAAATAATAGTATGCATGAATTCAGAGAGCGGTTAACTTTTACAGAAGATAGGTCGAAGTAACATAACGTTAAGCTTACCATACCGCCGAACAAATTCAATCACAGCGCAATCAATGCCAACAAATTTCGGGCAAGCAGCACATATTTAGCAAGTAATCGCATATTGGACAGATAATTTGACATGTGGCAACCACAAGTAATTGGGCATAAATAAAAAATGCGAACGCTTCCTACCCTGTAAGGTGCCTCTTTGTGCCAGAGGTGGGCCTAAGACGCGCAAACAAGTGGTAACGAAAAATAGTTCATGCCAGTTTTGAGCAATTCAGATTTAGAGTAAGCGATAAATAGTAACAATAATTGATAACAATCGGCTCGCTGCCTCGACATCGCAATTCTGTTATCCCAACTATCTTCTCAAAGTTGGTACCAACTCAAAATTCTAACACAACTTATGCTCTCCACAACATCTGCACCAAATTTCTAAACCCAAATGCCTAAAACCTGAAACAAACCTCTATACCTTTTGCAAACATCAACGCTTCTCCAAGCGCAACTCCCAGTTATTTCACAACATCCAGGGGTGAGATTTCCAACTGCCTTCACAATACCAGACTGCAAATCATGAAACGCGCCAATTGGCCTTTCAAAATAAAACCTCACTGGTCCTCGACTTTAGACAAGCCTCTCAGCTTCCTAGGTTTTGCAAGGCTCACAGACCTTGTTCATAGGGCTCCTCACTGGTCCTCGGCTTTAATCAAGCCTCTCAGTTTCATAGGTAGCCAAGACCGCACTGGTCTTCAAGGAGGGACCCCAGCGGTCGTTTATAGACATAGGGGCTTCACTCTCCTAGTATGCGACAAGCATACTTCATTCCATAAGAATTTGCAGCTGGTTAATCAACATGGGCCTGCACACACGCAAAGCCATTCACGAGAGGGATCCCAATGATCTTTTAAAGACACCAGGGGCTTCGCCTCTTGGATCTCACTACACCATACCATCTCCAAAACACAAACCAATCAAATCCGCCTAACTTTCCCTGGACTGCAATTCTGTCTATGATCTCAAATTCTATATGGACTGCTATGACCACATAGATTCTGCTAAATTCTTCCATTTTCTGACCTAAAAGACAACATAGCAGACAAAATTCCAAATCTGATTTTGCTCAAAACATGGTTAGGACTGAGAATTTGTTATCACATACATAATATGCATTGTCGTTAGGTTTCAAGAACCCGCTGACGTAAGGGCGGTTTCCTAACTATGGAGGCGGTACCAAGGACCGGGTCCAGACTAAGGTGTAAATGCATGCATGCTCCTAAAGCTCATTCTAAGAGTGGGTTAACGGTTGACGCTAACAGGTGAGTGGCAAGCGGCCTCGCAGTCGAATTACTCCCACGACAACCGCCGGTATACCAACTCGTCATAAGGGTTCTTTAGTGGAAGAAAGTGCAGGTATGCATGAGCGTACCTCACGGATATTTGGGGTGAAAATGCAAGAGTTTCCCAGGAGTGGGGGAAGTATGAACGGAATGCCAGTTTATATGTGCGCAAATAGGGGTGTAGTGACATGCTTTCGTGACACACAACAATCAATTAAATTAACTAAGCATGCTCGCAAATAAACAGTAGATATAATCATGCCAGTTTCAACATACAAACGCAATAATTAAATAAGCTACGCATACTAGTATCGGCATACAACTCAAACAATACAAACAAACACATTCGTGAAAGCCTTTTGGTTAGAACCATTTGCGTATCCCCAGCGGAGTCGCTACGCTGTTGAACCCCAAAAATTACCCTTTCTTTAAGAAAAGACAGGTTTCGGGTATATTTCAACAAAATGGGACTCCAAAGGGTTTTCTTTGGAGTCGCCACCTAATTTAAGGATTATTAGGAACCTAAGTTAACTAAAGAGTGCAATTTTATCCCCTTACTTATAAGAAAATTATTAAAATCAGAGATTCTTAGGTAAGTGGTTCTATTAAATCCGAAAGAAGGTCCCTGGCGGGAGCACTTTCGAAAATCCGCTAAAAGCGGTTAATCCGGTGGTTTTCACGAATTTGTTAAGGATAATAAGTATATAAAGCTAATTTTATATAAGGATAATAGGAATAATATAAATAAGATAAGATTTTAATTATGCCGATACTTATATAAATAAATGATCCAATTTTAAGATTAATTAAATAGATAATGAAATAATAATCAATTAATTAATTAATTAAATAATTAAAGGTTAAATGAAATTAGATAATTAAGTAAAACACATTAGATAAATAATTGGATAATAATAAAGGGATTAATTAATTGATTGAATAAATAGATAAATAAATAAGCAAATTAAATAAATGAATACTTATCAATTTTAATTAAATAAAGGAATAAATGAATAATAATTGATTAAATAAATAAATAAATATTTAATGGATTAAATAAATGATTAAAATTTAATTAATTAACTAAATAAATAAATTAGATTAAATAAATAAATGATTGAATGTTAATATAATCAATAAATAAGTAATTCAAATGCAAATTATGACGAAGGTACGGTTTTAATCAAATTTTATTTGCACTCATTAATTGACAAATGATTCTAAACATCCATAAATTAATTGGCGATTCGAAAAGAAAGGATACAAAGCATTCATATAAAAATAATTTAAGTAATTTACAGTAATTATTCACAATTCAAATATCATTTCTATTCTACCGGGCTACTAATCCGGTCTATGGGGAAATCCTATACGACATGCATTTTCTAAGGGAGCGGGGAAGGATGGAGTTTAGAAAATAGAACCCGGAAGCGCAAACTCAATCATTGAGCCTTGGACTTTGTGATTTTCATTTTTTTTTCTTTTACATTTTTCGGGGATATCAAGTCCCGAAAATGCGAAGCGTGGCAAATAACTTCAAATGCAAACAGCCGTCCAATTTATGAGTTTTAATCAACTCGTCCCAAGGAGTGTTCATGTCAAGAAAAGGAGATAAGGAAATAAAGATTAGTATATATCCAAAGAAGAATCAGAACAAGTAACTAAGTAAATGACCATCGTGCAAAAGGAGCAAAGACGACGAATTAAATTAAATCATGTTATAAATGCAAGCAAGTTTCGCTTTAGTAAACCATTTTAACAGTAAAAGACTAGGCTAGCTAATGAACAGACTCTAAAGATGCAAGGATTAATTCAAACTCATCTCTTATCACCTAAACTTGTTTCATTACATAAATAATTACTACGAGCTTATAACCAAACCATTAGTATAAAGGAAACCAAAGACCAATCCAAGATATAACAGAATCGCAGACAAAACTCCAACTTATGAAATATTTTGGCCTATAAGATACATCTAAACTTACAGACTGCATCTTCTTGCAGCCAAGGTACCATTGCCCATAAAATATATTAGAACTATCAAGCTGGCGCTTACAACTTAGCATAAGATTTCATATATTTAGTTAACCAAAGATTACACACTTTTTAAACGATTCAGCATAAGAATTAAAGGAATACAATTCTATGTCCTAAGATCATTTTATTCGACTAAATCAGGAAAGTAACTTGATTCAGGGAAAAAGTTATTACTTTTTTATATCAAAAGTTCAATTAAAGAAATAACTGCAAGGCATTCTCCAAGTTTATTCCATAATGGCAATTATACGAGTGAAACAAGCAATCGATCGTACATACTGGAACCAGGAAGAGACTTCATCTAGCTTATTGAAAGCTCTTACCCCTGTCTTTCTTTAGACAACATGCCATTAAACTAACAGGAAAGGGTACAGCAACACAACTAGAATAGATGGAACCTTATAACATTTGGACTATCCAGATCCTAGAAATTCTACACTATCAGCAAAAATGAAACCTGGAGCTTGAAAAACAGACCCTATATCTCCAAATCTTCTCTACCAGCAGAACCACCATCCTGAACTCCTAGCATTACCTGCTACTACTACAAATTACCAGAAGCACCTCTATCCTATAGAAAACCTATCAGACCCAAAGACTCCTCCTGAAAATCAACCTAAAGCAACCTGCACTCCATCTGCAAACTCCTATAGGCTGCCTGAATCACTATAAACTGACTCCTATATCCCTTCAGCTACATACCAAACATACACAAAACTCTTCATAACCTGAACAAAACAACAGAGCCTACACACCCTTCATCATTCTTCTAAACACATGAACCCAAAACTGGACCCCTATGCTACTTATAAATAGCTACAAGCAACAGGGAGCAATCTCATATCACCTGCAGGCTCTCTTATGCAGCTGCAGCATTTAGAATTCCTCCAATAAACATCACACAACCAAGAACTTTCTGCCCTAACACCTCTACACCTGAGACAACTCCTCTGACCTTCATCCAAACAAGACAATCACCATGGGACTCCCTGAACTTGCATAGCAAGTGAGGTACTAGAAACAACTCTCTTCACCTCTGCAACAACCTGACAGACCCAAGCAAACTACATACCACCTCCCCACAGCTCCTAAAACAGAACTCAGGGATACACCAGCAGACTAGAACTTAGCCTATTAACTAAACCTCCTGGCAGACACAAACTCAGGCTCTTAGACCCCCTCACAGACTCACACACCCAAGAAACAACCAGACTACTCAACTAAAGCCCCTGCCCTGAACACCCAGCAACAGCTTGCCAAACAACTCTCCTGAACCTTCTCAAACTCACCAGCTGCCTGCAACTGCAGCACACTACTCACCTGAACTCCCTCAGACCACTTTAGCCAACTAATACACAGCCAACAGGACTTCTAACAACACCAATATCACCTAGGAAACAGCTTACATCACCTCCTTCTTGCAGACACCAACCAGAACCCCAGAACCTGAAAAAAAAATTCAACTAAGCAGCCCCTGAACCTTACCCTAAACAATCTGAAGCTTCACAAACCAACAGAAAAGAACTCACCAATAACCCTTTCAGACAACTAGAAAAAAAAAAAACAAAGCAGAACTAGCCAACTCTCATTCATTATTAGTTGCTGGCTATTAACTAAAAGAAAAAAAAAAACGAAACCTTATATTCATACATGCAGTTTTCAGGAAGGAAAGCAACAACCAGAACCTAAACGAGATTTATGATCCAAACTGATTGCATTTTAGTCACTGAAACAGACTCTGCTATACTTGATATAGGATTTAGTCAATTAAACATAAAGACTAGAGCTTTAACTTAGATTATTGTTGCTCCCAAACGCACACGCAAGTATACGCGGTCGCCAAGTAATAAAGTGACAAAGTCGAGTATCGTTCCCACGAGGACTAAGCAGACTAGTGCTTAATAAACAATTCCTGAACAAACTATCCAGGGGTCTTTTTCCAATGGTTGTAAGAGTTTTTATTCTAAAACGCAGTAAGTAAAGTGCTAAAGATGTAACGAGCAATGGGGCAAAACTTTGGTTGTTAACAATATCAAGAGAGCGATCCAGGGTCAGAGTTACGAACAATCCAGTTGACGTATCCAATTGATTCCACTTCTTAAATCCCGAGTTACTAACTAACAGAGTAAGTGTAACTGTGAAAACCTTTCAGTTCTTCACAGTCTATGCAAGCTACTTCAATCCCTATATTTCTATGGGTTAAATCATATGCACGCATTAAGATTCATGTAATGAGTTAAACTAGGCAAGCAAGTATATGTCTATCCTACTCGCGAATTGGTTCCCCGATGCCCGGGTTCACAAACTAGTTCTATTCTTTCTTATTACGTAATTAGATTCTCTTTTTCGAGTTCAACCCAAAAACCATAGATGATGTATAATTATCGAGCTCTAACAATTATACAAGTTAAATCAAGAAAGAATAAGTAACCCGTTATGGGATTCAATCAATGGGAATCAATCTTCAACAATCAACTTTCATGTAAACTCTAACCCCAGAACGTTAGGAAATTAGCCGCACATATTCATAATCACAAGGCAAAGATTTGATGTAATAATGAAATACTTGATGTAATAGATGAAAGATTGGGAATAAACCTTGTTCAATGAAGTGTGTAGCTCTCAATATTGCCCAAAGTCAAGAACCCCCTTTCAAAAACTAAGTAATAAACTATTTATAATGTTTCTAAACCCTTGGTAATAAGTTAGACCCGATGCTAGAAGGAAAAAGACGTAAAAACGCGCACAAGGGGCACTATAACGGACGCCCCGCGCCTTGGAAAGCGTGACAACAACCAGAGGACGCCACCAGCTGCACGCCTTGGCCATGCGTCGCATGCCAAACCGCGCCAGCCACTGCGCGCGGTAGGCAGCGCGCCTATGGCGCCAAGCCAAAAATTGCTCTTCTTCGCTCCAAAACTCGGCTCGTGTTGTGTCTTTGTGTGTTCAATCCAATCTTCAACCATCCTTCAACCAATTCATGCTCAATCAAGCTCCGAAACGCTCCAAATGCATCGCGTAACAACCTACACACGAACAACACAACATCAGCGTAAAACCACATTCACAAGCTACCAAACGAGTGCAAAACAAGCTCAAATGTGTGGAAATATTAAGGAAAAGTAGGCATAAAATGCCGAGAAGATCATTGCCCTGAAGTGGGACTCAGTGTTTGAGAGTCCGGGGCACGCCAACTTGGACATGGTCCAAGAATTGTATCCTAACTGGGAGCCCGATGAAGCGTGGAGAGATGATGATGTGGTGACGGTTCGGGGTGTGAAGGTGAAGTTGGATCCATCGGCATTGAATGCCTTCTTGGGGGTAGCTGACCCCGATTATGATGCATTGAGAGAGTACATCAACAAACCGGATTGCACGGCCTTGCGAGAGACCCTATGTGGTGAGGGTTCCACGCATAAGTGGGGGCGAGGAGCAGCTAGGAGACACAAGTTTATGCATTTCTCCCAGTTTCTCAAGCCGGCGCGTGTATGGATGAGGTTCATAAATGCACGGATACTACATTGTTCTCATTACTCCGAGGTCACTAAGACTCGGGCGTGCATGGTGTACTTTTTCATGACTGGGCGGCCGGTGAACATAGGATACTACATGCTGCGAGTGATGAAAGAGCAAA
The DNA here is from genome assembly GCA_037355625.1 of Petunia x hybrida. Taxonomy (NCBI): domain Eukaryota; kingdom Viridiplantae; phylum Streptophyta; class Magnoliopsida; order Solanales; family Solanaceae; genus Petunia; species Petunia x hybrida. Next base: position 4,015,048 of record JBBBVM010000018.1, on the reverse strand, counting down.
GAAAAGAAAAATCATGTAGTAGGTTGTATTTTGGGAACCTCTTGACCCATTACTTAGAGAAGGCGGGCGTCCCCGTAGATGAGGTTGGGGATCGCATTGTCCCTGATATAGGGAAGCCTTTTGACATTGCTTCGATCAAGGGGGTGATCACCACGGCACCGGTGAAGCCAACGGCGGACGTGTGGCGGGAGACAAGTGCCAACTTGGCCGCGCATCAGTACTTGATGATGGAGGCTATGGCCCGTCAGTCGGGCGTTGATTTGACTGCTATTGACCGCAAGGTCCCGCTGACGGAGACCTCGAAGGGTCTGCTGGGCGAGGTTCCAGCTAAAACGGTCCGCAGGAGGATGAGAACACGGATTCAGAAATTGTGGCCGATGACCCGGACAGTGAGTATGGGACTGATCATGAGGGCGGTGGCGATGATGAGGAGGAGACCTAAGTCTACTCCTGCGCACCATCCAGATTTCAGGGCAGTTTTCTTGTACTTTTACTTTTGCACTTACTTCTTTGTCGCACTGGGACATTGCTTAGTTTAAGTGTGGGGTGGGGTACTGCCCTTTATCTATTTTTGAGGTTAGGATGCATGTACCTTAGGACTTTTTCTTTTGTCACTTGACTTTGTTTTGATTTATTTCTTGCTTTAATATATGAAAAAAAAAAATTAGAAAACCAATGAAAAATTCCAAAAAGATTTTCCTTTTAGTTTTATTAGTGGTACATGTCATCCACCCCGTGGTTTTTCTTATGGCCTCGGTTCTTTTCCATGGGGAGGCCTTTGAACCGGGTAGTTTTTATTTTTAGGATTAGGATAGTTAGTTGTAGATGACCCTAGATGTAGGAAAAATGGTAGAATGCTAGGTGCCTTTGATTTGTTTGATACCGATGGATTTGGGCTTGATTGCATGTGCTATTGGTGGTGTCCTTGAGTTTTAATTTTGATGCATGCCTAGGAAAAATTGGAACGACCCCCTTGAGATGCTTGAGTCCGCTTGCTTGACTTGATTGCTATCCTTTGTGCATGAGTGCTTAAATTTCCGCAAGTTGCATTCTAGAAGCTTAGTTGAGAGTTGTTAATGGAACCTCTTTGTGTGAACCATGTGCAATGTGTGTGTGAGGCATGTTCTTATTTGCTCCATGTTGCATACTAATGTCTAGAACTTGCCCCGTGTGTGTGCAAAGCGAAATCCTAGGTTTGCTCTAGTCGGGAAATGATACAAGGCCTTCTTTTGTTAGCCTACCCTTACATATATACCTTGAAAAATTATTTGTGTGATTTCTTTGACCCTTTTTGATGGCACCCACACCCCGAGCCTACCCATTTGTTCTTAATTGACTCTTTTGGCCCTTACTCCTTAAGCACTTTATTGATATTGTGTAGATGATTGGAGTTGTGGTTGGATGTTGGGAGGTTCTTGAGTGGAACTAATAAAGGGGAATACTTGTGAAAATTGTGAAGTAGTGAAAAACATTGGCAAGGATGGAAGTTAATGAAATTGAAAAAAAAAGAAATGATAAGAAAAGAAAAAATAGCAAAGTTGAAAAAAATTGTGAAGAAAAAAAAAAAAGAGAAAGATGTCCATTCCTTGCTAGTGTGTGCTTGAAAAGAAAAATGCTACTTGTTGAAAAGGTGTATGTGCGATACTTGTGATTGGGTGGTTGGATGAGAATTGTGTTTGAAATTAAGTGTGATGTATTAAGGTGCTTAGGGAGGTAGTCACTATTACCATATGTATCCTACCCGCCCCTTAGCCTACATTACGACCCTTCTAAAGTCCTAGTTAATCCCGATTGGAGTGAGCCTACATTAGTGGAGTCCTACACTACGGGCAAGCCTATGGTACGTTTTGTGTGACATGTGAGCCTTTCATGAGAGTGAGTGAATTCATTTGTTATTGCCCCCGTTCTATTCATGATAATTGTTGTTGTGTGTGATCTTTTGGGGGGGGGGGGGGGCACTCTCTTTGATATTGGTGAGGGTACGTGGTTTGCATGAAGTAGGTGAAGTTGATGGCTTTTGATTGAGTAGATAGGTGTGATTTTGTGGGGGCATGGTTGCATTAAGTTGAGTTTTGTGCATTTGAGCTATTTTGGGGTGGTTGTTCTCATATTTTTGGTTTTGGAAAATTATTGGCATGTTGTGGATCCATAGTAGTCATGTGTGTATTGGTTCAATGGTCGGTATCAACCATAGTCATAGGCAGACCTGTTTTACCTAGGATGGGAAGTGAGATGTGACTTGCTCGAGGGCGAGCAAAGGTTCAAGTGTGGGGTGGTATCCGTGCATTTATGAACCTCATCCATACACGCGCCGGCTTGAGAAACTGGGAGAAATGCATAAACTTGTGTCTCCCAGCTGCTCCTCGCCCCCACTTATGCGTGGAACCCTCACCACATAGGGTCTCTCGCAAGGCCGTGTAATCCGGTTTCTTGATGTACTCTCTTAATGCATTATAATCGGGGTCAGCTACCCCCAAGAAGGCATTCAATGCCGATGGATCCAACTTCACCTTCACACCCCGAACCGTCACCACATCATCATCTCTCCACGCTTCATCGGGCTCCCAGTTAGGATACAATTCTTGGACCATGTCCAAGTTGGCATGCCCCGGACTCTCAAACACTGAGTCCCACTTCAGGGCAATGATCTTCTCGGCCACACTTCTAAACTTTTGTAGCACCGGCCGTTTATCAATGGCTTGCTCCGGTATGTACCCCGCAAGCCGCACATTTTTGTACCATGTTTGGCAATCTCCCTTCTTTACAAAAGGAAGGCCATACTGGGTCTTGCCTCCGGGACGTGGTATCGGCACCGCGTCCTTTGGAATCTTGGCCTTTGCCTTTGCTTTTGCCTTGGGCTTGGCCGGTGCCTTACCCTTTTGCTTTGTGGATGAAAGCCCGGCTTAAGGTTCTCTCCTCGGGCCCGCGGTGGATGAAGAACTCGCCTTTTGAGATGTGGCTACCATGGTACCTACACAAACACAAACATCAATGTGAGATGTATAGCTAAGCACCAAAAACAATTCAAGCTCAAGGGTACCACCCCACACTTATCACACACTCTATGTGTCAATCACTCGTTTCAATGGCACGAGCAACCCCACACTTGAACAAAACTAGCCTTGGCAAAATATGCCACGTTTTGAATTTTTAAAATCAAGCTAGTGTGGGTGCCTCATGATCAATTCTAGTGTGTATGCAGCACCTAATGTTCATAGTAAGCCTAAGGAATGCATTGCTACTAAAGAATTCACAATGTCATTGATATTTCATCTTTGAGGCTTTTGCACAAACACCTAGTGTGCACAACTTTGAACTAGCAATTTCAATGGATTTTGTAATGTGCCAACCCTCCCAAATTGTTGGGAGATCGCTTTTTACAAGTCACAAGTTCTATACTAAACATCATAGACAATTAAGCACATCAAGATTGAATTTTTATGCAAAAGCTTGTAACTAGCTAAGAGAATCACCCATGAGCAATAATGAATACAACTTACATGTTATTGAGAAGGAAGAGTAGTAATGTACTTACTTGAATGTGTTAGAGTTGATTGCACAAGATTTGGGATGAGTTCAATTGTTAGAGATGAATTAGGATGTGATTAGAGAGAATTTGGAGTGAAAGTAATGAAGAACTAGTGTAAGAAATCGGGGTTAAGGGTATGGGGGATTAAAGAATTTCGGGTCAAAACCCGTTGACCCATTTTTTTAAACAATTCCTTGCCTTGCGCGTTTGCCTCCGCGCCGCATGCCAACAGCGTGCAAAGTTTTTTTACCTTCTGCCAAGCATGGCGCGGTGGGAGGCGCGGGGCACTCCCAACTGCGCCTAGCCTCTTTGCTCAGCTTTTTTCTCGCGCGTTGGGAGGCGCGGGGCACTCCCGAACGCGCCCAAGCACGTTTTTTTTCGCACCGAATTTCGATTCCAAGTACAACCCAAGCCTGGGACATGTCTCGAGACGTCCCATACCCCTCCATGCATCAATTTCACCTTGTTTAGCTCCTACAAAAACGACATACAAAAACAACAACTACGTGACACTATAAAAACAAAAAAAACTAAACTATTACAAGTACAAACTCGGGTTGCCTCCCGAGAAGCGCCTTATTTAACGTCGTGGCACGACGGGTATAAATCAAGGGTCTCTCAATGTAATTGAAGTGCGGTGATTCACCGCACCTCCCCAATAATGTTTCACCCGTTGACCATTAACCAAAAATGTATTCTCAGAACCCGGGGCTCTCAAAGCAACCGCACCTTGTGCGGTAACACGAACAACTTCAAAAGGCCCTGACCATCTCGACTTCAACTTGCCCGGAAACAGTTTCAACCTCGAGTTGAACAACAATACACGCTGCCCTGGCTCAAAAGAGCGATGCTCAATGTGCTTATCATGCCACTTCTTTGTCCGTTCCTTGTATAATTTCGCATTTTCATACGTATGGAAACGGAACTCTTCAAGTTCATGCAACTGGAGCATCCTCCTCTCACCCGCTAAAGCCATATCAAAGTTGAGCTTTTGAATAGCCCAATACGCCTTATGCTCTAATTCAACCGGCAAGTGACAGGCCTTACCATAAACAAGCCTATATGGAGAGGTTCTAATAGGCGTTTTGAATGCAGTTCGATAGGCCCAGAGAGCATCATCTAACTTCATAGCCCAATCCTTCCTCGAGGCATTCACAGTCTTCTCAAGGATTTGCTTGATCTCTCTGTTAGACACTTCCACTTGGCCACTAGTTTGGGGATGATAAGCAGTAGCCACCTTGTGGCGAACCCCATACTTAGCCAATAACTTATTGAACAACCGGTTACAAAAATGCGTACCTTCATCACTAATGATAGCTCGCGGTGTCCCAAAACGAGTGAAAATATTCTTCTTCACAAACTTCACCACCACACTCGCGTCATTCGTTGGAAGTGCAATAGCCTCCACCCATTTCGACACATAATCAACTGCTACAAGGATGTATTTATTGCCCATAGAAGGAGGGAATGGACCCATGAAATCAATACCCCAACAATCAAACAGCTCAATCTCCAAGATATTGTTCAAAGGCATCTCGTGACGCCTAGTAATGGTACCAGTTCTTTGGCAACTATCACATTGCTTCACTAGTGCATGAGCATCTTTAAATAAAGTAGGCCAAAAGAAACCAGATTGAAGTACCTTTGCAGCTGTTCGATCTCCACCAAGGTGGCCACCATAAGGAGAGGATGGCAGCTCTGTAGAACCGGCTCTACTTCTTCCCTTGGAATACATCTCCTAGCTAGTTGATCAACTCCTATCTTGTACAAATAGGGCTCATCCCACACATAAAATCTGCTCTCATGACGGAGTTTACGCTTTTGCTCAGCAGTTGCCCCAGGGGGGTACACATTACTCACAAGTAAATTCACCATGTCAGTATACCACGGCACCTCAGCTGCATCAAGAGCAAAAAGTTGCTTATCAGGAAACACCTCTTTAATCTCGGGCCCTTCATCTATATGATCTCTATTCTCCAGCCTTGACAAATGATCAGCAACTTGATTCTCAGTACCCTTGCGATCTCGAATTTCAACATCAAACTCTTGCAATAAGAGAACCCATCTAATGAGTCTAGGCTTGGAGTCCTTCTTTTCAAACAAATACCGTATTGCGGCATGATCAGTGTAGACAACAACTCGAGTGCCAACTAAATAAGATCTGAATTTATCAAAAGCATAAACCACGGCTAGCAACTCCTTCTCAGTGGTAGTATAATTAGACTGGGCTGCATCAAGCGTCTTGCTTGCATAATAGATGGAGTGAAAAATTCTTCCAATTCTTTGGCCTAGAACAGCCCCAATAGCATTATCACTCGCATCACACATCAACTCAAATGGCAAAGACCAGTCAGGAGCAATGATGATTGGTGCGGTCACCAACCTTTTCTTCAACTCTTCAAACGCCTTGATACAAGCATCATCAAACACATATTTCACATCCTTCTCCAACAATTTGCACAAGGGAGTGGAAATTTTGGAGAAGTCCTTTATGAAACGTCTATAGAACCCTGCATGTCCCAAGAAACTACGCACCCCCTTAGCAGAGATAGGTGGTGGTAATTTCTCAATAGCCTCAATCTTTGCTTTATCAACCTCAATTCCTTGCTTTGACACCTTGTGCCCAAGTACTATGCCTTCTTGAACCATAAAGTGACATTTTTCCCAATTCAGCACCAGATTTGTTTCTTCACAACGGCTCAGCACAGCATCAAGATTTTTCAAACATTCATCAAGAAAATCACCACCACTGAAAAATCATCCATAAATACCTCCACGAAATTTTCCACCATATCAGTGAAAATAGCCATCATGCATCGCTGAAAAGTCCCTGGGGCATTACACAACCCAAATGGCATCCTCCTAAATGCATAGGTGCCATATGGACAAGTGAAAGTGGTCTTATCTTGGTCTTCAGGGGCTATCACAATTTGATTGTAGCCCGAATACCCATCCAAGAAACAGTAATACTCATGGCCTGCAAGTCTATCCAACATCTGATCAATAAAAGGGAGTGGGAAGTGATCTTTCCTGGTGGCCTTGTTGAGTTTCCTATAATCAATGCAAATTCGCCACCCTGTAACAGTTCTTGTAGGAATCAACTCATTGTTCTCATTCTTCACCACTGTCATGCCCCCCTTCTTAGGAACACATTGCACTGGACTCACCCACTTGCTGTCAGAGATAGGAAAAATAATACCAGCATCTAGCCACTTGATAACTTCTTTCTTCACCACCTCCTTCATGATTGGATTTAGCCTCCTCTGCTGCTCTATGGATGGCTTATGATCTTCCTCCAAAAGAATTTTATGCATGCAGAAAGAAGGACTAATCCCTCTAATATCAGCAATAGTCCAGCCAATAGCTCTCTTGCGCTCTCGCAATACCCGCAGCACCTTCTCAACCTGCACATCAGACAACAAAGAAGAAAGGATCACGGGCAAAGTATTACCTTCACCCAAATAAGCATAACGTAAATGTGCGGGTAAAGGTTTGAGCTCAAGATTAGGAGCTCTCTCAATAGACGGTTTAGCAGGAGCTAAGGTCAACGGTCTATCAAGCTCCTCAAATTTCTTCCACCCTGGGATGAATCTACTCTGCATATTAAGAACCTCCACATATTCTTCAGTATCTTCATCCTTCAGGATATCATCATCATCACATAAGAGTGCCCTTTCTAAAGAACCAACACTAGAAGCCAAGAAGGACCTCTCATCAGCAGTCAATTCATCATCTATCACTTTTACCATGGACAACTCTTCATAGTGAGAAGGAAGCTGGGTAGCTCTGAACACATTAAACACAGCTTCTTCCCCATTTACCTTCATAATCATCTTTCCAGCCCTGACTCGAATAACAGCATCAGCAGTAGCCAAAAATCCTCTTCCCAAGATGAGAGGAACCTCAGGATCAGCTTCATAATCAAGAATAATAAAATCAACGGGTAATATGAACTGACCCACTTGTACAAGCACATCCTCAACAATCCCCTCGGGGCATGTCAAAGATCTATCAGCAAGCTGCTGGGTCACAGTAGTAGGTCGTGGCTCACCCAGGCCTAGCTTCATAAAAACTGAAGAAGGCATCAAATTCACACTAGCACCCAAATCACATAAAGCACGACCAACCTCATGTTCCCCAATTTTCAAAGGGATGGTAAAACTGCCCGGGTCCTTCAATTTCTGCGGAAGCTTGCTTCTAACTCTGGAACTGCACTCCTCAGTAAGTGCAACTGTCTCAAACTCAGTCAATCTTCTCTTGTTAGCAACAATATCCTTGATGTATTTAGCATATTTGGGAACATCCCGCAAAAGCTCCACCAAAGGAATATTTACCTGAATTTGACTCAATATCTCCAAAAATTTCTTGCATGCTGCATCAACTTTCTGCTTCTGAAGTCTCTGCGGGAAAGGTGGTGGTGGTCTCACAATAGCAGACTCGGGCTGCTTTTCAGTTACTTTTTCTGCTTCTTTTTCCACTTCTCTATCAACATTTGGCTCTAACTCACCAACAGGCTTCTTTGGCTTTGGGGGAACTTCTTCCAGTGCTCTTCCATTCCTCAAAGTCACTGCTTGCACAAATTCTCTAGGATTCTTCTCTGTATCACTCGGTAAAGCACCCCGAGGTCTACTATTTTGTGCTCCAGCAAGCTGCCCCAATTGTCTTTCAAGATCTTTCTGCGCATTGCTCAAATCTTTAATTGTTTGTGCCTGAGATGCTGACTCATCAATGAGCTTTTGTTGCCCTGCAAGAATTTTCTTGAGCATATCCTCCATAGTATTAGACTGCTGTGGTTGAGCCTGAGACTGCGATCCCTGCTGTGGTGCATTGTTTTGAGTAAATTGGGCTCTCTCATTACCCTGAAACTGCTCACGTGTATCCCTCCAAGAAAAATTTGGGTGATTACGCCAACCCGTGTTATAATTATTACCATACTGATTTCGATTTTGGCCCTGTGATCTGTTCTGATTACCCACATAATATACTGACTCTGGGTTAGAGGGACCAACCTCAGTGCTATGATCCTCACCACATACTTCACAAAAGGTCTGAACTTGCTGCACTGGAGCTGGTTGTGGCTTTGCTTGGAGAGCCAGCTTGCTGATTTGATTAGAAATAGCATCCATCTTCGCTCGCAGCTCTGTAATTCCATCTAGTTGAAGTACCCCAGCAGCTTTCTGCGTAATAGCTCTGCTAGCCCCCTCACTATGTATATTAGCTCTGCCATCACCCTGCCAATCAGGATTGCTCTGTGAAAACTTATCAAGTAAGTCATAGATCTGTTCAAAATTTAAGGCCAGCACTTGGCCTCCAGCAGCAGCATCAACCACAATCTTAGTATGTTGGTTCAACCCCTCAACAAAAGTGTGTGCAATAACCTCATTAGTTTGATTGTGGTGAGGACAATCTCTCAATAACGCTTTAAATCTCTCCCAGGCTGCATATAATGATTCGCCTTCAAACTGCCTGAAGGACAAAATTGCACTCCTCAACCTGGCCGTCTTAGCAGACGGATAAAACTTAGCCAAGAATTTCTTAGCTAAATCCTCCCAAGTAGTGATAGACCCAGGCTTTTCAGCCTTTAACCACTTCCTTGCTGTCCCAATCAATGAAAATGGGAACAAAGTCATTCGCACATAATCAGTAGGCACACTTGCCGGTGTATAAGTATCACTGATCTCCAGAAAGTTCTGCAAGTGTTGCTGCGAATCTTCATGCATGAATCCACCATATTGCCCCGTCACATGCAGCAACTGAATCATGCCGGGCTTGATCTCAAAATTTCCAGTAATAGCAGGCTTCACAATACTTGACTCTACTCCTTTCAGACTAGGAAGAGCCACATCTCGCACTGCTACTGCTTGTTCTTCAGCCATTTCAACAGGAAGAGAGGCAAGTACGATTTCTAATGCTTCTCGATCTCTCGCTTCCTTCTTCGTCTTCCTCAAGGTTCTTTCAGGCTCGGGATCAAAAGGTGCGAGTGATTCGTCCTTTTTGTTCCTTTGCATTCAAAACCTATTGCCTGAAACAGCACAAGAAACTCAACAAAAAATTAAACCTGAATAGCAATTAAGTAATTTTTCAAAAGTAATTAGTCCGTAATTAGTCCCCGGCAACGGCGCCAAAAACTTGTTGCTCCCAAACGCACACGCAAGTATACGCGGTCGCCAAGTAATAAAGTGACAAAGTCGAGTATCGTTCCCACGAGGACTAAGCAGACTAGTGCTTAATAAACAATTCCTGAACAAACTATCCAGGGGTCTTTTTCCAATGGTTGTAAGAGTTTTTATACTAAAACGCAGTAAGTAAAGTGCTAAAGATGTAACGAGCAATGGGGCAAAACTTTGGTTGTTAACAATATCAAGAGAGCGATCCAGGGTCAGAGTTACGAACAATCCAGTTGACGTATCCAATTGATTCCACTTCTTAAATCCCGAGTTACTAACTAACAGAGTAAGTGTAACTGTGAAAACCTTTCAATTCTTCACAGTCTATGCAAGCTACTTCAATCCCTATATTTCTATGGGTTAAATCACATGCACGCATTAAGATTCATGTAATGAGTTAAACTAGGCAAGCAAGTATATGTCTATCCTACTCGCGAATTGGTTCCCCGATGCCCGGGTTCACAAACTAGTTCTATTCTTTCTTATTACGTAATTAGATTCTCTTTTTCGAGTTCAACCCAAAAACCATAGATGATGTATAATTATCGAGCTCTAACAATTATACAAGTTAAATCAAGAAAGAATAAGTAACCCGTTATGGGATTCAATCAATGGGAATCAATCTTCAACAATCAACTTTCATGTAAACTCTAACCCCAGAACGTTAGGAAATTAGCCGCACATATTCATAATCACAAGGCAAAGATTTGATGTAATAATGAAATACTTGATGTAATAGATGAAAGATTGGGAATAACCCTTGTTCAATGAAGTGTGTAGCTCTCAATATTGCCCAAAGTCAAGAACCCCCTTTCAAAAACTAAGTAATAAACTATTTATAATGTTTCTAAACCCTTGGTAATAAGTTAGACCCGATGCTAGAAGGAAAAAGACGTAAAAACGCGCACAAGTGGCGCTATAACGGGCGCCCCGCGCCTCGGAAAGCGTGACAACAACCAGAGGACGCCACCAGCTGCACACCTTGGCCATGCGTCGCATACCAAACCGCGCCAGCCACTGCGCGCGGTAGGCAGCGCGCCGCGTGGCCTATGGCGCCAAGCCAAAAATTGCTCTTCTTCGCTCCAAAACTCGGCTCGTGTCGTGCCTTTGTGTGCTCAATCCAATCTTCAACCATCCTTCAACCAATTCATGCTCAATCAAGCTCCGAAATGCTCCAAATGCATCGAGTAACAACCTACACACGAACAACACAACATCAGCGTAAAACCACATTCACAAGCTACCAAACGAGTGTAAAACAAGCTCAAATGTGCGGAAATATTAAGGAAAAGTAGGCATAAAATGCCGAACATCAATTATCACCATTGCGAGGCATGAATAGACCAAGAGTTCAAACCTTTGTGCAAATGAAAGCGACCTCAAAGCAGTTTATAGACTAATAGTCACTAATTTTGAATGTCATTCACATCACATACTTCCCATTAACAGTTTTTGCATACAAATCAGAAATAGCAAAAAATAATCTCTGAAAACAAAATCATAGAATAACAAGGGTTAGATCGAACCTTTTTGCGAGCAGTGAACAAAGGCGAGGGTCTGAAGGAAAAGCGCGACTCGACTAAGCAATTCAAACGAAGCTGACGACTTGAACGATAGAGCGACAACACAAATCAAGATAATGTTCTTAACCCAAACAAGATTAGTAATGCTATGTATATTTTAAAAAATTGAAACTAAGAAAATATTATGCCTATAGCTCTGCCTCCTTTTTTTTCCTCCTCCAAAACTGAATCAAAAGAAACCATATACCTGAATAGGCTAGGGTTTCAGAGCCTTTGAAATTCCGACTCGACCCTTTCCCCTTTTCTTTTCCCTTTTGAAACCAAGGTTAAAATAGTATAATCTTTCGGATCGTACTAGTTTAACTCTGATTTCAAAGAGAATATGAACGTTGAAAGGGTTCACGGCTCGGATTGCTTCTTGCTTTTGAAATGGACGCTGGATGATCACTGCTTGTACTAGAGAGAGGGCAAAGGTGGGGGGACCAGATCGTACAATTTTTGGCGGATTGAAAGGGGGAAATCGGGTCTAGAAAATGGGGAATCGGGTTTGGGTAAGGGAAATGGGTCGCGGGGCTTACTGAAATGAGGAGGAGATATGCGCGATGTGTAGTGTAAGGTGTTATAGGTAAATATCTATTTGCGGAAATAAGCTAGATTGAAGGTGTAAAAAGCAATTTTAGCCCTCCTCTGAAAATAGACTAGGAAATTAAAGGGATTGCGTGGTAGGACAGAAATTAGGATAGGCCTTGCAATTTTAACCTTCTCTTTTGAATTTAATTAATTTTACTTTAATTAAATTTAATTAATTAATTTCAATTCAATTAATTTTAATTATCTAATTTTAATTTTAATTTTATTCTAATAATTGATTCCCATTTAAATAATTAGCCATTAATTATATCTGGGGACGAAATTGGGTGTCAACAGAGGGTATTTCTTAAAACATACATAATAATTATTTCAAACCTTGGGAACAACATCCAGCAGTTCATCACACCTTCCCCTCGTGGGTTCTTTTCAACTTCAACACTTCATCTCCTTTTTCACTCTAAATCTAATCCAAATTCTCTCAAGTTCTCTGTGTTTTCAAGGAATCCGACCAGCAGTACAACAAAGTATTTTATATAAAAGGTAAACATCATCATTTCAACTGTGGTGTAAATGTCGAACCTAGGTTTTTGTTTTTAATTTTTTCGTCGACAGTGATTAACGATGAATTAGGTGTTTGTTTTTGTACAAAAGGTGTAATATTATGTTGAAATTGAATGGCATTATGTGTTTTAATTGGTAAAGTAGTTCCGAACTACAAAGAGGATTTTCGATGTTCAACTGAAATTTTTAGGATGTTTACATTTTTTGGTTAAATTGTGACGATTTGAGGGTTTTCTGGGAACCAACGCTGCTTTATTTAGTTGAAAATTGAAGTTATTGCTGTTATGTGTCTTGATGTTCCGAACACCATAGTAGCTGAGGTTCTAAACATCTAATAGGATGTTCATGTTTTTCTGTAACTAAATTTTGTATCCCCTTGTTTTGCTTTGCAGAAAAATGGTAAATTTAAGACCGAGAAATAAAGATGAAGATGAGCAGAAGAAGCAGCCTACAAAGACTCCCAAGAAGGAAATTTCTAAAAAAAAAAAGGGCCCTTCGCCGACGAAGAAACTTGAGAAGCCTACCACTTCATATTCAGTACGTACTCCTACAGATTTAGAACCTACTCCTAAACGCCCAAGAACTACTAGAACCACTAAAGGAAAATTATTTGTGGAGAGTGACGATAGCCAAGGAGAAGTATCAGGTCCACGGAACAAAGGTAATAAACAAAAGGAAAGCCAAAGTCCAGCACCAAGTTATGATCTAAGTAAAGGTGGGGAGGAATTGGAGAGGGCTGCAGATGAGGGTGAAAAAAGGGTGGATTTAGATGACGCCGGTATTGATGAACTGTTAAAAAGTGATTTTTTGAGGACTGGAGTAGAAGATGGTGAAAAGGAAGAGGAAGATGGTGGTAAAAAAAATGAAGAGGCTGATGATTTAAGTAGAGAAAAAGGAGAAGAAGTAGAGGAGGAAGTAGATAAAACAGGGGAGAGTCCAAGAAGCAGTAAAAGAAGTAGAAGAGAGGCGGAGGATGTAATTTTAAAAAGCAACTTTCTGAAGGATCGTGTAAAAAGAGTTAAAATAGATGGGGAAGCTGTAAATAATGCAGGTGGAAATGTTGAAGAGGAAGCAGGTGAAGAGAAGGAAAGTGCTGAAGGAACATCTGGATTGAAACTGGAGGAAGACCAGGTGAGAGTTGAATTGAAACGTGGATTGTTCGGAACGCCAATGTTGATGTTCTACACGACATTTGTACATTCCCAACATCAGCATTAAGGCTGGTAGCTCTCGTTCGGAACACGTTACATGTTGTTCCAAACGGTTGCTACTGTCGTTCAGAACCTAGGAATATGCATGTTCCGAACATTTATTAATTTACTTTCATTGTGATTCATTTTATTAATTTTATGCTTAAATCATGTGCAATATGAAGACGTTGGTCATGCTACTTTCAAGAGTAACGTTGAGGGTCTCTTCAAGACCTTCCTGACCAACAATGAACCTTTTAATGGGAAGATTACTGTTCGTTCTTCGTTGGCTAGGGGTATGATACAATTCAAGGAGGTTCTGAAAAAATTGCAGGTGAGAAGGGGATTTTGCTATAGTTGTTTCGGTCCTTTGTTGCAATTACCGGAATATCCACTGTTTGGCACCAAGTTGGTCCATAACCTCCTCATGCGAAGGATTATTTGCAAGAAGCAGAAAGAGGTTTGGATATCCTTCAATGGATTGCCAGCACGTTTTGGCCTATCCGAGTTTGCACTAATGACAGGGCTAAACTGTGGGCCCTATCCAAGTAAAGAGTACATGGAAAAAAAGAATGAAAAGGGGAAGAAATTGTGGAAGTTTGTTGTTGATTATTTCAAGGAGAAAAATAGGAAGGATAAGGATAAAGAGATAAAGGAAAAGGAGGAGAAGGAGAAGAAGGAAAAAGAGGAGAAGGAGAAGGGTAGTGGGAAGCGGAAGGGGAAGAAGAAGGTGGAGTCGTCACCCTCAGCCTCACCTTCACCCTCACCCTCACCTTCACCCGCAAAGAGGAAGTTCAACAAGCCCAAAAAACAAAAACAGTCGAAGAAAAAGCAAGCTGTGAAGTCTGGTGACTTGCTTGAGTTGGTATGTTCTAGAACCTGTCCCAAGAAGTGGCATTCAAATCTGTGCATGGCTTGGTTTGTTCATACTATTCTCTGTGCGAGGGATTCCAAATATGGAATAGAGGAATGGGTGGGTGCTTGTCCGCCGATCTTGAGGCATTCCAGCGTTATCCTTGGGGTAGGATGAGTTTTGAATTAACAATTGAATATCTGATCAAGCCAATGGAACCTCGTGCAGAAGGAAGCCAGACTTACAATCTTTATGGCTTTCCATGGGCATTCATGGCCTGGGCTCATGAAGCTATTCCTGCCTTGAGACCAAAGGATTTGCCAAAAGAAAAAACAATGCCAAGGATCATAAACAGGCTTACTGAAATTTGTGAAAGAGATACGGACAGGTTGTTTGACCAACAAGATGTTCCTGTAAGTTTTCCATTTTCCATATATGTTATGTAATGTTTGGAACAACCTCGCGTTTGCTGAGATATTTTTAATTGATGTTCGAAACATCTATTGAAGAACCCTCAACTGCTTCAGTGAACGATGTTCGGAACATCCTTTTCTGATGTTTTCGAACAACATGACTTTGTTCCAAACAACATTAAAAGATTTTTAAAATTCAGTTGATATTTATTTAATGTTGTTGGGTATATTAACAGGTTGTTCACCCTTTCCTCATTCCTACTGATGAAGAGCTGGAAATGGATTACTTTCTAGACCTCATGCCATTTGATGACTCCGAGGACGACACAGTAGATCGTTTTTATAAAGTGTTTGAGGATGCTTGCAGCGTTGGCCTTGTTCGTGGCACTACAATTTGTATCTTCAAGAACAATCCTGCAACCCCTCCAAGACAAGTGATAGAAATTAAAGCTATGGAAGCCCCATAAACGATGATCTTTAGAAGTGATGGTGAATACAATAAAGAGAGAATTGGTGGCCTGCAAGATGTAAATATTGACATTGGAAACAAAGCTGATGGTGATGAAGTTGGCGGTGAGTGTGAAGTTGCCGGTATCACTGAAGTTTGTACAGTGAAGAGGAGCTCCAAATGCGGAGGCTACAAATGTGGTGAATGCAGCGGATGGAGGGAAGAAATGGAGCAAAAGATTTTGGCTTACGATCAAAAGATTGTTGCTTATGATGAAAAGATCGTGGCTTATGAGAAAAGGATGGTGGCTTATGAGCAACAGATCGTGCCTTATGAGACAAAGGATGGTGCTTCTGAGCAAATCAAAGGTGATTCTTCTGGTGGTGATGGATTCGACATCCCCAAATGTAGCAGTTGCAATTGCAAAGAGTGCGATGGTTGGCGTAAAGACATGGAGATGGAGATGGCGGCCGTGCCGGAGACGATTGAGCAGTTGAAGAGCAAAACTATTATAAAACCTGCAAAGGCTGTGAAATCAGTAGAAACAGAAGAGAAGAAGAAGCAGGAAGAAGTTTGTTCGAGGCTTCCAGTGGATATTTACAAGCCACTGAAGCGGAAAAAAGTGGCGGCGTTGAACGCATTTATCAAAAAGAGGAAGAAACAAAAAGATGTTTTTCTCGGATTGCCGATGAATTACCTTGATTTCAAAGATCTGATGAACAAGACTAAGTGGCTGTGGGACATTGTAAGTTTATTTTTGACTGATTTTCTGAACATCACATCGTTGTAGGGAACATTCTAACTGTGTTCGGAACATTCTTATTATGCTTGGAACAACAAAAGTATTTCTAGCTTCTCATTGTTTCTAGAACATCACACAGTCGTTCCGAACATTGAACGATGTTCGGAAAGACAGACCTTTCCTTCAGTCACTTATACTCCAATTTATTTTTGTCTCTTATATGGTATGCAGTATGTAGAAGCTGTGATGACAATGATGCGGGAAAGGCATTTGAATTACCCCGATCATTACGATCCAAGTGACCTCATTTTGGATATGGCATTCTTGACAAATATGAAAAAACGCTACTACAAACTGGAACTAGACGCGCACACTGATAAGATACCGCTTGATGAGGCGTTGAATTCTTATGAGTTTGATGAGGATTATCTGAAGTATGCACATGGAAAGCTACCCTACCCAAGGGGTAGGTGTTGGGCTGGTGCTAAGAGGATCTTCACCGTCTTCAACATCAACGACAATCACTACGTGATGGTGGTGTTTGACATGGTTGAAGCGAAGGTTTGGGTGTATGATTGCAATCATGGTTGCAATGATGATGAAAAGTTCTTGCCAATAATTATCCCCATTCTCTACATGTTCCCGATCTATATAAGAAATTCTAAGTTATTCAAAGACTTGGAGCCGATGTGTAAGGAAGGAGACATGTGGTCGTTTGAGAGAGTGCCAACATCTCGTTGTCCACAAAATCTAACAGGGCAATACTGTGGAGTGTTCGCGTTGATGTACATTGAGCATCTCATTATAGACACCCCCATGGACAAAATTTGTGACAACATGGCTGATGAGTGGAGGCGACATTTAGCCGTTTGTATTTATGACGGCAAAATGAAGCCTTGATTTGGGTAATATGTAATATTTAGATAATCTTTTAACTTTTATTTTGGTTATGTAATTATGTATGGATGACTTTTACCAAGTAATAGCTTTTGATGTGCTTAAAAGGATACCATCTTTAGTCGCAATTAAAACAAACATTCTTATATATTGTTCAGTTGTTCAGCATTCAACAGAAAATGAGAGTAAAATTTAGACGATTATTACATAAGCTCCAGAACGACTTTCTGTTGTTCCGGAAAAACTGGATGATGTTCCAAACATTAGAAACATTTAATTAAGCTTACTCTGGAACAATATTACTTCGTTCAGGAACGAAAATAGTTCCTTAATATAACCACTGACATATAAAATTATAACTAAAATAATCATAAGCAATCGAACTTAGGGTGCATGTTGCAGAGCTTGTGGCGGTGCTTCAGGTGGTGTTCCTGGTGGTAAATAAATGTTGTTCACGCGCCCAATGTAATAATTTATAACGCGTTTGGTCTAGATCGAAAGATGTTCGGAACATCAACCAAGGTAAATTCAAAAACGGCTACAATACCGATGCACCTATCAACTAGACTAGGTTGCAGGTAGGTAGCAGCTAGGTCGCAATGATGTTCGGAACATCTTTTCAAGGATACGTTACACGAATTCTACTCCCTACTTATATAGGCTGACGTTCGGAACCACGTTCAAAATTTGAAATACATAAACGGCTATAATTAAGCTGCTCAAATACCAATACATACATCAAACGGCTGCAAACGTTTCGTTTGCCTCTCTTTGCTTCTATAAATACCCCTTCATTCAAAGAATTTCAATCAACATTCATCAACTTACAATTCAAACCATTTCAATTCAAACCATTCATCATCAAAAATGGCACGTCAACCAAGAACTAGAGGTGGCAACACGCCCAGAGGAGCCTCCACGCCCAGAGGAGCCTCCACGACGAGAGGAGCCTCTGCGGCTGGAGGAGCCTCCACATCGAGGCAAAACACAGCTGTTGCATTAGCATTTGCAGACGAACCACAAACTGAAAGAGCTATTGACATATTGGAACAACTAAGGGCAGAAGTGTGGGGTTGTGAGTTCCAGTTTGAGGGATTCCTACATGGCTACAGAAAGGACGTCAGAAAGATGACGAAGGAAATGCGAAGGATGAAAAGAATGCTCAAAGGGCTGCTAGCTGATAAGGCGATGCATTACCTTGACTTCTACTCCTCTCCTTCACGCTAGATGTGGATATTCCTATTAATGTTTATTATATAATTTCTTTTTGAATGTTTATAATCTAGTATCTTTTGTTAGAATGCTAGTATAAGTAGCATTCCTTTTGTAAAGCACTGGCAGTGATGTGCAGTTTCTCCATTTGAATGCTAATATAACTAGCATTCTTTTTGTAAAGCTCTACAATGATGATCAATGAAAAATATGTTTTAGTTCTGGTAACTATGTTCAGAACAACCTGTTAACGTTCAGAAAGTTACACTGTCGTTCGGAAAATAAAACATGTATACAATGAGATATTCATGTTTCGAACATTAACTTTACGCGTAGAACATCACTCCGTCATTCTGAACAGAAAGGAACAGTTTATACGCCCTGTTCAATTTCTATAATTAAATAAACACAATGATACCGAGCGACATTCAAAATGTTCCGAACTGCATGTTAAAATCTAAAAGGCACAATGGTTACGAGTTTCGTCAAAAGTCGTTTTCAATAAAACCATTCCCAACAGACTCGTTGATTGCCATTTTACTCTTATAATTACCCAACAGTCACACATTGATTCCACATATTTTAAAATTCCTCGTCGTCCAAGAACAAGGGGAGCACCGATAAGAGGAGCATCGAGTTCAAGATGGCCTAGGGTTCCTTCCGCGAGTTCACATTCAGATTCTGAAAATTCGAACGATGGTTTGGAGCAGCTGAGGTATGAAGTGTGGGAATGGAAATTCAAATTCGAAGAATTCTTCCATGATTATAGAAGGGACATAAGAAGGATGAAGAGAATGCTTAAAGGGCTACTTGCTGAAAAGGGAATCGATTATGTCCCGTTCATTATTTATAAAACCAGTTTATAAAATTAAATCAAACATCTATATTAAAATGTCTAGTAGATCCGTTAATAGTGGCAGTGTAGTACCATTTTGTCAATGTGGCGATTATACGAAGTTAACAACATCGTGGACTCAACTAAATCCAAGAAGGAGGTTTTACGGATGCAAATATGGTCAGGTTAGGCGATGGGTTTATTTTTTTTCTTGCAGTCATTTGTTTGTTGTATTTATTTATTTTTTTTTTATGTAGGCAAATGGTTGTAACTACTTTAGATGGCACGATGAAGAGATGTCAGATCAAGCGAAGAGAGTAATATGGGGTCTACTTAAGAAGTTGAAAGCTGTTGAAGAAGAGAGGAAAGAGGCATGGTTATGGCGGAAAAATTTGGGTATTGGGGTACTGCTAGTTGTGGTGCTACTTGTTCTCATATTCTGTACTTGGATCAAGTGTTGGTTCATAATTTAGGTTCTATTATATATTTCCAATTGTTATGATTTGAGTACTAATGATCAATAAATTTCAATTGAAATTGTTTTGTTGTTCTGTAAATTACCATTGTACCAAAGACGTTCCGCACGACAACATAGTTGTTTCGATCATATTTCTATCTGTTCTGAACATTATCAAAAACAATACGATGAAGATAGCAACATCGGACAAAAGGCGCTCCGAACAACATGTTCATGTGACAAACATTAACAGCATGTTCGAAACAACAAGATAGATGGATAATGATTTTTCAGTATAACCAGTATACTTGGTAATTTGTTGTGAATTTGATGATCATAGCCCTTTAATTATAATTTCATAGTGTAATATTTACAAGTGTAAGTGGCCATTTATAGTAACAATGTTCATCAGTTCTAAGTCTAACTACTCTAAGTGTTCTTGGTGATGGAAGTTTATGAATATATATATGTATATTGGTCACAGCTTATAGTTCTATAATTATCATCATTTGTCACTCTAACTGCTCTAACTGTGGAAAGATTGATGATGATATAAACAATAGATATTTGCGCTCGAAACATCCCGATTATTTTCACAAACATCACGTTGATGTTCGAAACAAGATGTATGTATGGATCATCATTTCTCCCTATAACAAGAATATATAGTGATAGTGATCATCATTTGTCGCTCTTACAAATATAGTGGGTCATTGCTTATCATATTGATCATCATTTGTCACACTTACAACTCTAATTGGGCATTTATAGTGATAGTGAACATCATTTGTCTGAGCTCCAAGTATAGTCGGTCATTTCTTTACATGGTGATCATCATTTATCATTCTAACAAGTGTAGTGGGTCATTTGTAGGTATGATGATCATCATTTTTCACTCTAACAAGTGAAGTGGGTAATTTGTAGGTATAATGATCATCACTAGTCACTCTTACAAGTATAATGGGTCATTTCTTTACATGGTGATCATCATTTATCATTCTAACAAGTCTAGTGGGTCATTTGTAGGTATAATGATCATCATTTCTCACTCTAACAAGTCTAGTTGGCCATTTCTACTTATAATGATCATCATTTGTCACTCTAACAAGTGTAGTGACTCATTTGTAGGTATAATGATCATCATTTGTCACTCTAACAAGTCTAGTTGGCCATTTCTACTTATAATGATCATCATTTGTCACTCTAACAAGTGTAGTGACTCATTTGTAGGTATAATGATCATCATTTGTCACTCTAACAAGTCTAGTTGGCCATTTCTACTTATAATGATCATCATTTGTCACTCTAACAAGTGTAGTGACTCATTTGTAGGTATAATGATCATCATTTGTCACTCTAACAAGTCTAGTTGGCCATTTCTACTTATAATGATCATCATTTGTCACTCTAACAAGTCTATTGGGTCATTTGTAGGTATATTGATCATCATTTGTCACTCTAACAAGTCTAGTTGGCCATTTCTACTTATAATGATCATCATTTGTCACACAAACTACTCTAAGTGGTCTTTCTGATGAAATTTGATGAATTTATCACTCTTCCAAGTACAATTGGTCACTTATAGTCACATAATCATCATATATTGTCGCGCTAACTACTCTAATGTTGAAAAAGTATGATGAAAAGATAATAAATTGAAAAGGGTGCTCGGAACAACACACATAAGCGACAAACTTCTAGTTGATGTTCGACACCAGATGCATGTATGGATAAACATTTGTCACTCTAGCAAGTATAGTGGTTCATTTATAGTGATAGTGATCATCATTTTTCACTATTACAAGTATAGTGGGTCATTTCTTTACATGGTGATCATTTTTCACTATTACAAGTCTAGTTGGCCATTTCTACTTATAATGATCATCATAATTGATGAATTTATAACTACTCTAAGTGGTCTTTCTAATGAAATTTGATGAATTTATCACTCTTCCAAGTATAATTGGTCACTTATAGTCACATCATCATCATATTTTGTCGCGCTAACTACTTTAATTGTGAAAAAGTGAACAAGGCGCTTGGAACGACACGTAAATGTGACAAACGTCAAGATGATGTTCGAAACTAGATACATGTATGGATCATCATACGATGAAGATAGCAACATTAACAATTGTGCGATCCGAACAGCCTTTTAATGCGACGAACATCAATAGGTTGTTCTAAAACAACCTTACGATAAATGATCATCACTTGTCACTCATTTGGTCGTCACTACTGGTAATTGTCAACATTTATCACTCTAATTAGTCTACCAACTATATTTGGTCCTTTCAAGCGAAACGAGCATCATTTATCACGTTGTTTTCCAAACAAGTATAAATTGTACTTTCTAGTTAAAATGAACATCATTTATCACTATATTCTGGATATTTGGACGTGTATAATGTTAATGATCATCATTTATACCTGGAACATACAGTTGCGTTCCGAACATATATATTTTGGTTGGAACACTTACAGTATGTTCTGAACGTGGTGTACGAATTTATTAACTTTTCCAGAAATGGAGTAGAACAAGTCGTCATTTGGAACATCATAGTTAATATCCTAAACGACTGATGATGTGTTGCGGACTATAAGCAAATATGATGGTTTGGAGACGATTTAACAGTACTAATTAAAGACCTTCATAATAATATTAATTGAAAAGAGTTACAAAAACATATTCATAAACAGTACAACTACTTAAACAACTAATATATAATAGCGTCTTAGTTATTGTTTTGCCCTCCACCGAAATGATTTTGGAAAACCCTCTCAATCCTATCTAACTGCAATTGCATCTGCTCAAGTTTTGTCTCGAGTGTTTGAATGGACCTCTCGCAATTATCTGCTACCTCCTTGATGTCAACAACTTCAAAGTGCACGTCTAGCAGTCTTGTAGGAAGCGACTTGTTTGGAGGCTCTCGGACTCGGTGGTACTTATTCTATGGATCGTTAAATGCATTATTGGCCATCTGCATAAAAAGTTGTTTAAACTTTAGAAAAGATTCAAAGTGGAGTTATGTTTATGGAATTATAAAAAAAATTAGATTTTGAAATTGTTTTATGAAAAACGTAGATAATACAGAAAAATTGAGTACCTCAACTTGTTCTTCCCTTAATAAAAACTGCTGAAAACTGAACTTGATACTTGGTTAATGCAAAATGAATTGTGAATTGGGTATTCATCAAGGAGGTATTTATAGATGTTTTGAAGTGGCTTTTAATTTCTATTGCACGCCTTTTTAGTATAATTGGCAAATGAAGGGGCGCATATTTTACAAGTGTGCATGTGTTTTGACGTGACTGTTGCTGCAACCAACTTGTATTTTAGCCGTTTGGTGTATTGGTATTTGAGCATCCCAACTGTTCATTGTAGCCGTTTGTGTCTTTTAAATTTCAAATGGCTTGTTCGGAACGTCGCGTATAAAAGTATAATATAATATTCTTGACAAGATGTTCCGAACAGCTTCTCGAAGGTAGCACTTGGTGAATTCTACGACTATGAATTGTGAAATAAAGAACTCACAAGCTTTCGCATGCCTTGACATCGTTCCGAACATCAAATGTAATATCCTAAACAACTATGGATGTGTTGCGAACAATAAGCAAATATGGGCACAACATAAGAGCAAAAGATGCAGCAAAGCAAATATGTGCACAACTAAACCAAGAAACTAAAGCAAATATGAACACAATATAAATTATACAAGTAGGACGAATAGTCCATTATGCAATTCAAATATAAATCCAAATAATCGAAATTATAACGAGGACGATGCTTCGTCCAATTCACAAACTCAATTTGTAGGCTGGCTTGTAGCCTCAGTTCCACTACGAACAACGGGGCATGTAGTTTTCTTGTGACCATATCTCTTGCAGTTGCCACATTTATTTCTCCTCTTTGGAAGACGTTCCCCAATAGATCGAATCCGGTTAACCCTTCTCCTTCCACGGTTGTTCGGCTTTGGGGGCGAGGCACAGGATAAAGTATCTCTTTAGTAGAGACGACCCATGATTATTCAGGAGGCACTGCATTGACAGGTTCTGCATAGGCAAGGATGTATGCTTGTGTTGTGTAATATCCAGAAGTGTATTCATACACTCTACTTCCATATTCATCGCCATGCAACCCCCTAATTGCTGCCATAGCATGTACACAAGGTAACTGATCAAGATCAAACTCCCTACATGTACATATCCTCTCATGTAGATCAACTTCTGCCTCATACCCTGGACTAATGATTTCGAAACCATAAGTTCCCTTCCTGTTGACAACTAGCTTGTCTCCCACTTCTTTATTCTTCCTTATTTTTATTTCAACGTCAAGGACGCATAAATTTGGGTGGTTGATTAACTTCATAGCCCTAGTGTGGAATTTTTCCGCAAAATTCCTACATATATCCTTCATGAGTGCAGCAATGGGGTATTCTCTTTGCTCCTTCAGCATGGAGTTAATGGACTCAGCTATATTTGATGTCATAACTTGAAACCTATTAAAAAGAATATATATTATAATAACCAAAAGATGTTCCTAACATGAAGCTTAAGTTTAGAACGACAGTAGGAGGTTCGGAACATGTATATAAAATAAAATTTCTTCATAATGTTCCGGGCACATATGTGTTATGTTCGGAACGCGTAGAGTGACGTTTGGAACATACTGAAAGCAGACAGTAATATCAGACCTTGTTATTATACTTTACCTGTTTCCTGGGAAATATAATCTGCTCCATCTATTAACAACATTTTCAAGATAATCCGCTACCCTCCAGTCAATAGTCCAGATCTCATTCATAGCATTAGTGAACTTCTCTACCCAGTATGCCTTTGCTGCATTGTAGTATTTATGAAGACTGAATCCAAACTGAAACTTTGTTCGGATGCTTTCACCTAGGTGCTACATGCAAACTCCATAGTGTGCAGAAGGAAACACTTGGGCGACCATTTTCGAGATGCTCGGATGTCTATCCGAAACAATGCACAACTCTTCACTATCTGAAACTATGCAGCGTAATTGTTCGAAAAAATACTCATATGAGGCGTCACACTCTTTGTCTACAACACAAAAAGCAACAGGGAATACGTGACTCATTGCATCCTGAGCAACAGCAGACAACAACACCCCTCCATACTCGCCAGAAAAATGTGTACCGTCAACGGCTAGGACTTTTCTCACGTAAGTAAATCCCCTGATCCACGCTCCATAAGAGAGAAAAAAATACAAGAACTTCCCTGTGCTAGAAAGCCTCAAATCTGTCTTGGTTCCTGGATTCTTACTCCTAACCATATAGGCATAAGCATCAAGAATTTCAATACCTTTCTCATGTGTACCCCGTGTCAAAGCTTTTGCAAATTGACAGCCCCTAAGACACTTCCAGTAGCTAACCTTACATCTAAAATCGTTGTTAAGGGACTCCCTGACAGCTTTTGTGGTTGGACCTTTTCCCATTAAATATTTACCTTTCATGAACTCACCAATTATCTGGGCAGAGGCGTGTGAATTATGACTGGAATGATGTTGGACACCGCATGCGTGCAAGTTATTGTAAACGCTAATGTAGAACCTATCATTACTTTTATACCTCATTGCCCTTAGCCACCATTTGCATTTCACATCTACACATCTAGCATTAAAAATATTTGCAGTATTCTTCAATGCTTTGTAATTAAAACGATGTTTAACTGCCGCAATCTTCAATTTGGTGACCAGTTCTTTCTTATTGGCGAAAGTCATACCTTTTTCAAAACCTGTGCCATCGAAGAAGTGAAATATCGGCTCGCTGCTTTGTGTTGGAAACGCAGGGGTATGAATGGCAGGATCTTCCTCTACATATTTTTCATCCAATTCTTCTTCTTTTTCTTCATCTACATCTACACCTCCTCTGTCTTCTTCTACCGCTCCTCCTTTGTCTTCTTCTACTTCTTCATGTAAGTCATCCAATCGCTGACTACAATCATGCCCTCCACTATTTGGCATTTCTTGGTCATTAGAACCAACACATTCCTCCGTTGTAGAAACCACAATTACCCTTAGAGTGGGCCTAGCACCATTACGATCAACGTCAGCCATATAAAGGCGTACATCATCATCATTTCTTATTGTAATGGGAGGAGTCTTTTGATTTACAGCAACACTCAGCATGTAAGTAATGCAAATATCCCTCGGATTGTCTCTTATCCCCCAACTTCCGATGATTTTGTTAAGTAGAACATCATACGTAACATCTCTAGGCACAAGAATGGGTCTCGACTCTTTAATTAACTCCTCATATAACCTCACCCATCGATGGTCCACCTGCAATAAATTGGAATGACCAGCTATTAGTATTACTAATATTTATACAGTATGTTCCAACCCTCACTTGCTCGTTTGGAACATCTTCATCGACGTTCTGAACATCACGTTACAGTTTTTCAATGCTTAGTGCAAGATGTTCCAAACCTCACTGTTGCACGTTTGGAACATCGGATTAGACGTTCTGAACATCACATTACACTTCTTCGTTGCATAATGCAAGATGTTCCAAACTACTAATAGAACTCTCAAACATCTACCAGGATGTTCCGAACATCATCTGTGAAAATTCCAGTAAATACATACGCCGTGTAAAATGCTAGCGATATGTTTGGAATTACAATTACGACCATAGGAACGTCGAAGTGATGTTTGGAATTTCAGGCAGATTGTTCGGATGAACTGAATCCGTAAATCCTCGAATCAAGAAAAACAGCTAAAAACATGTTCTAAAGTTAATACACTTACCGAAGATGACTGGATTGATATGATTAAAATTAGAGGAACAAGATTTTTCCTTTAATGGATAAGAAACGACCAGATTTAACAAAATGTCGTATAACCCAAATGTGGGTGGTCTCAGCTTGAATTGCCTAAAACTGAAAAGGATATTTAGTAAATAAGCTCAGCAGCTATGGTGGATGGGTATTATTTCGATCTATTATAGGAAGCTCAGCAGCTATGGTGGAACTTTCGGCGGGAATGGAATGGGGAAAAAATAGAGGGAAAACGGGGGGGAGAGGAGAGAGGGAAGCAGCTAGGTCAATGGCCAAATTTGGCAAAAAACAAGCTTTTATACATGGACTATTGTGTAACTTACAAAATAATGGGATGAGAATGTTAGATAGTTAATACCACTAATTAAATGAGGACCTTAGATTTCATGTTTAAAATTTGAGCCTTTTTCCATTCAAAAAATACTTGGGGAGTCCTGCCAAGCCAAACCCCACGTTATTAAAGGCAAAGAACAAGCAACTAAGTCTATATTCTCAAATATTATTCTACTATATATGTAAGTCAAGATGAAAAAATAGAGTATGTTTGCACCCATCGTGCATACACTGCACCTATGGTTTGTAGGAGTGAGGCCCTTTTCATTAAGTACTTGGACTAGCACATCCTAATCAAGTGTTTTCACATGTGCATTGTCTCTTTTGCACGTATTACATCTCACGTCCAACTATATTCTTTATTCTAAATGGTTGTATTGGAGCAATAGCCAACAACTTTCATAGCATCAAATTGCAGTAAAACTTGAATTGGATAATCTAGAGTAAGGTAAAGTATTTATACCATTAGTCATTATTTAACCTGCTGTAGGAGCAGATAGTATGCATTCCGGGCTATCAATTTCATTTATCATGACATTCAATTGTAATTATTGTTTTTTTATTTAAAGTTTTGTGCACTATTAATATAAATTACAGTAACTTTTAAAGAGGTCATTCAACAACACTTTTAAGCAAATTTTCCTTAAACATAAGATTTGTAATCTCGAAGACAAGACAAGTTACATAATATAATAAAAAAATTAACCTAATAGTATAAAATTTATTTATATAATCAATATATATAACTTAAACTCTTATTACCTATCTGATAGTATACAAATTCTTTTTTACACCATCAATTGTAAGTGCACTCTGCATTGAAAAATTTGTCAGCGAAAACTGTCGGCCTCAAAGGCCGTTAAAAGTGCCGTCAATAATGAGAGAGCACATTGTGTAGTGCACTCGAACCTTCACTATCAAGTTCTTCCTGCTTTTGTTATTGCTCTGATTTCACATTTGGAAAACAAAATTTAGTAGCCCAAAGTCAAGTAACTAGGGAGAAATGGTGTTCTAAAATCCCTCAATTTTTTTTTTTTTGGCGTGGCACGACTTTCTATTTTTTTATTTTTATTTTAAATATAATTAGGACTAATCAAGGACCAAATTAGTATTTTTAAAATTTTGTGGGCTGTAATTAAAAGTAACAAAACTTTTAAACTTCTTGGGATCAAAATTAAAGACCATAAATTTTTAAAACAAATGAATAAAAATTTTCTATTTTCTCTTCTCGTTCATCATATCTTCATTATCTTCCTCCTCTTCTATTTTTTTTCTTCACCTTCTTCTCCTTTTATTCATCTTTCTCGTCATACTGTTCAACTACTTTTTGTTGTCTACATCGTCTTCTTCTTCTTCATCATCTTATTCTTATCCAAAATTTTCTTAAAATTTGAAGTGGGTTTAAAAATTCGAAGATGATTTTTATGTTATTTTGGAGTGGGTATTGTTTGAAATAATTGAGAATGGCATTTGGATCTTAAGCATAAAATTTGAGATAATTTGATATTGATTTGAGTTGCTTTAGATGGATTTTGAATAAAAAGTCGCGGTTGAAATATTTTTTTCGGGGCATTTGTCACGGTGTTCGGAATATCTTCTATCAGGAAGTTCGGAACAACTGTCAAGGTGTTTAGAACATCTTCTGTCAGGATGTTGGAAGCATCTTTTGTCTAGACGTTGAGATAAAATTTGGAATAAAAATATTATTCAATTTTTTGATCCTCAAAAAGAAAAATAAGCAAGATTCCATCGGTGAGTGACAAATGAGAAATATAAGGAAAGCGACAATCATCAGACAGAATTAGTGTATTGACAAATCTTTATCAACATTGTTCTTTTAATAAAAAATGGTAGGGTTAACTTCCGAATCCTCTCTCCTTATTTAGGATTATTTATCTTCGAGCGATGAACTAAAAAAAAAAGTACCAACATAGTAAGGACGGAACGTCTTGTTGGAGGTTCCTAACATTACTCAAGACGTTTGAAACATCCTTTGGGATGTTCGGCGCACTAAATAAATCTAGAGAACTAAACTTAGAAAATTAATAAATTATTTCACACTACAACTACCCAACCCATTTAATTACACCCATCTTATTCTCAAGATACTTTTTTGTATACACAACCCCTCAACAAACATACCAAATATTGTAAATTTCACTTGTATACACAACATCCACAAACAACAACAACAACATACCCAGTATTATCACACAATTTATACAACCACCCTTTGTTTATTTATTTATCTTATTTCTGAAATAAAAAAAATACTCAAGATGTTTCAAATATATTGGAAGTTTTGAACGTCTACAAGTATGTTTTGATCTTCCTGCGTGATGTTTGAAACTTCTTGTGAGATATTTCACTTTCCACCAATGTTTAAATATCTAATAGAGTAATTTTAGATGTTAACATCTTATGTAATATCATATGATTTAAATATTTATTTACGAGACATCAATTTGTGTATTTACATATATATTTTACTCGGAAATAGAATGAAAAAGAAGTAGAGCATAATCATTTAATCTTTCTTGTAGATATGTAATATATGGATAATCTTTCATAGTATATAGCTAAATATTAGCAGTTATGATTTTTGTATATTTTTTATTTGAATATTCATAACATATTTTAGATGTTCAAGACATCTTGAAAGATGTTCAAAGAAAAGTGATGTTCGGAGTGCTATTATGATATTCTAAACGTATTTCATGAATGTTCAGACATTTGAATGGAGACACAAGGGCCTCAAAACTAAACAATTTTTTCGAACCTTTTCATCAAATGATTCCAACAATTCGTTATACACTATTTTCACATCTGTTCTCCTTTCAAGACAACCATTTCATATACAATTCTTGTACTCTATAAATACTGCAAGCATTCACCATGAGTAATCTTCATGCATTCATCACAATAACTATTACAACCATTCAAACATAGATTAAGGATTAAATTAAAACTTTTTTATTTTTATTTTATTATGAAAATTAGGGTCAATCAATAGAGTTACTTTTCCGTGTACTTTTCAAAGTTTGAGCACACGTTCAGAACTTCCCTACGCCATTTTCCACGACTAATGTAGTAGTTCCGAACATATTGGACCCATGAACAAAATTTATATTGGGTGTGTGAGGATCTAAAGCTTGCAGTTGACTTCCAAAGGTAATAAAATATATCCCACACCATTATATATTTATATTTTTTATTCTTTTTGTTTCTTCTTCTTCTTCTTCTTCTTCTTCTTCTTCTTCTTCTTCTTCTTCTTCTTCTTCTTCTTCTACTACTACTACTACATCTGAAACAACTCATAGATATTCCAAATGTCTGCACAGAATATGATCAATTGATAATGTTCAAGTGATAATTTTGAAAGATTATCACTTAAAATAACTAATTATATAAGTTAGAGTAATAAATCAAGATAATTATAACTTAATATGACCAACTATAAAAGATATAGGCTAATGATCGAAGTTATACTTAATATATTCAATAATACAAGCAAAAGTGATAAGTATGAAAGATAATAACCTAATTATAACTTTAACTGTTCTGAATGACTGAATGGATGCCCCAAACATAAAGGTCGATGTTCTGAACTTTCAAAAAAAAAAAAAAAAAAAACTCGAACGACACATAGATGTTACGAGCGTATGAACAATATTTAACCAATTATACAAGTTAGAGTGATATATCAATATGTATAATCACTTAAAATTACCAATTATACAAGTTAGAGTGATATATCAATAGGATTATCACTTAAAATGTCCAATTATACATGTTATAGTGATAAATCTACAACAATATCATTTAAAATGACTTAATATTCAAGTTATAGTGATACATCAAGATGAATATCAACTAAAATGACCAAATATATAAGTTATAGTGATAAATCAAGATGAATATCAACTAAAATGACCCATTATACAAGTTAGAATGATAATTATGAAAGATTATAACTTAAAATGACCAATTATATAATTTAGAGTGATATATCTATAAGAATATCAACTAACATGATCAATTATAAGAGTTAGAGTGATAATTACGAAAGATAATCATTTAAAATGATCAATTATACAAGTTAGAGTGATATATCAAGATGATTATCACTTAACGTTACCAACTATATATTGTGATAAATTTACAAAAATATAACTTAAGATGACCAACTATACAAGTTATAGTGATAAATCAAGTTATAGTGATAAATCAAGATGAATATCAACTAAAATGACTAATTATACAAGTTAGAGTGATGATTATGAAAGATTATCACTTAAAATTACCAATTATACAATTTAAAGTGATATATCTACAAGAATATCAACTAACACAATTTATTATACGAGTTAGAGTGATAATTATAAAAGATAATCACTCTAAATGACCATTTATACAAGTTAGAGTGATATATAAAGATGATTATCACTTAACAAGACCAACTATGCAAGTTATAGTGATAAATCTACAAGAATATCACTTAAAATGACCAATTATACAAGTTAGAATGACATCTCAAGATGATTATCACTTAAAATGATCAATTATACAAGTAAGAGTGATATATCAAGATGAACATCAAATAAAATGACCAAATATACAAGTTATAATGATAAATCAAGATGAATATCAACTAAAATGACCAATTATACAAGTTAGAATGATATATCAACCAAAATGGCCAATTATACAAGTTAGAATGATATATCAAGATGGTTATCACTTAAAATGACTAATTATACAAGTTAGAATGATATCTCAAGATGATTATCACTTAAAATGACCTATTATACAAGTATGAGTGATATATCAAGATTATTATCGCTTAAAATGACCGATTATACAAGTAAGAGTGATATATCAAGATGTATAATCACTTAAAATGACCAATTATATAAGTTAGAGTGATATATCAAGATGAATATCAAATAAAATGACCAAATATACAAGTGATAATGATAAATCAAGGTGAATATGAACTAAAATGACCAATTATACAAGTTAGAATGATATATCAAGATGGTTATCACTTAAAATGACCAACTATACATGTTATAGTAATAAATCTACAAGAATATCACTTAAATTGATAAAGTATACAAGTTATGGTGATAAATCAGGATGAATATCGACTAAGATGACCAAATATACAAGTTATAATGATAAATCAAGATGAATATCAACTAAAATGACCAATTATAAAAGTTAGAGTGATAATTATGAAATATTATCAGTTAAAATGATCAATTATACAATTTAGAGTGATATATCTATAAGAATATCAACTAACATGATCAATTATATACATTAGAGTGATAATTGTGAAAGATTATCACATAAAATGATCAATTATACAAGTTAGAGTGATATATCAAGATGATTATCACTTAACATGACCAACTATACAATTTATAGTGATAAATCTACAAGAATATCACTTAACTAGACCAACTATATAAGTTATAGTGATAAATCAAGTTGATTATCACTTAAAGTTACAATTGTACAGGTTAGGGTGATAAATCTACAAGATTATCAACTATTTGGTGGAGTTAAAGTGATAAATCTAGAAGATAAACACATTATACGTTCCGAACGATAAAAATGTTAAACCCGAACTTGAAAAAAATATTCCGAATGTATTCATTACCCGGGTTAGGGTTTGGGGTTTAGGGTAAAGATGTTCGGAACAACTTTATAGATGTTTCTAAAGATTCAGGAAAGTATGCACGTCGAAAATTGAGCCAGCGTTTGGAACAACTTATGCAAATAAGTTAAACAACATAAGTATGTTTCGAAAAAGGGTAATAAATATGCAAATTAACGACAGTAACAACAAATAAATATACATAAATGAATTGTTCAGGTTTACAAATAGGACGAACATCCGATATACAAATTCAAGAATTTACAAGCTGACTTGTATCTTCATTTCCCCTACGTCACATGGGCATGTAGTTCTTTCGTGAACATATGTTTTGCAGATGCTATATTTATTTTTCCTTTGAAGTACTTCCCTAACTGATTGATTAGCTTAGTTCTTCTCCTTCCTGCCTTGGACAGCCTTGGAGGAACAGGCACTAGAAAAATTACCTCCTCAAGAGGAATCATCCATAATTCTTTTGGAGGAGCTAGATTGACAGGGTCTTCATAGGCAAGGATTATCATATGAGGAGACTAAATTCATACTTAGCCAACAACTTAACGTCAACTTGGGATGACAAAAGAAAATGCTTTAAGTCTTGATAAATCATAAATCATTTTTTAAACCCTGTCTTGGCTCTATCAAAATAAGGCAAGATATTTATACTAATCTATGAGTATATGATTAGTAAAACTATTGATGATATTGCTACACTCTAAGCACCTCCTATGGACACTAGAAGAGAGGGGGGAGGGGTTTAATAGTGTCCTCCGATTTTCGCCGAAGAACTTGGCTCTTAATCGCAAGAACCCTGTTCTTGAAATGTAACCTCCACGAAAAACACAAACACCAAAAGTAAGCAGCAATCTATAAAAAGACACAATGTATTACGTGGTAAACTCCTTGATCAAGGGAGAAAACCCACGACCCATACTCTAGGATTTTGAAATAACTTCACTAACACAAAAAGCAAGTTTTAGATTACAAACATGTAACCAAGGGGCTATACTCTAGACCCTAATCACTCAACAAAGCTAAACTCTAGCTTTACAAAGTAATCACTCAAAGTTCACCTATTACAGTGGCTTCTAATGTAAGCAGATAGGTAATACAATCAAAACATATAAACTGTGACAACTACAATCAAGAACCTAAACTAATTCACTGCTTTTGCTCTTGGTTCTTCACTGGTTGTCTTCAACAGTTATGTCACTTTAAGAGTTATTGAATTCTCCTTTTTGTTTGCTCTCTACTCTCGTCGTGAATAATTGAGATTGGCTGCCTCAATTACTTGCTTTTATATGGGCTTTGTAACCCTAGCACTGTTTCACTAGGAAACCTCGTAAACATAGCAAGTCCAGATTTCCCTATGATACTTTTCTTGTTTAGCACTAACTCTTGTTCACACTTTTATGAGACAGCCCCGACACAACATCTTTTAGCTGGCTAGGATGCGTATAATTTTACGCGCTACTAATCCTAGTTCTGCATGGATTTGCATTCCACAAAATCTTTTCGATCAGTCATGCCCTTCTCACCAAGGACTAAGTTTTTCTACAAATCACTAAGTCCTTCTTTTGTCATTCTTCAAAACATCCAGCTCAACAAATATGAAGTACCGAAACTTCTACTCCCACAATGCACCTAGCTCCGACAAGGTAGACTTTCCTTGAATTCTTGAATTCACTTTGCTACATAAATAGTTGTTTTTCCCATTTGTCGGTACCAGCTACAAACTATTTTCAGCAAACACCAAATGAAAATGTGTCAAATAATTTATACAATAGTTCGACAGGTAAAATATATATTTTCCAAACATCATGAAAGATTTTCAGAACATCTGGCATGCTGTTAATTAGTAACATATCTATTGATGTTCATGACATCTCTCTAGATATTCGAAGCATCTTGCCTATCAAGATGTTTAGGATGTTCGAAACATTTGTATTGATGCTCAAGATGTTTGGAAAATCCGTCAAGATGTTTCAAACGTCTCTCTGTCAGGATGTTCCGAGCATCCTAATAGATGTTCATCGCACAGAAAAAAAATTTCAACATTGATTTTAGCCAAATCCAGTCCAAATTAACTCCAAATGATCTCAAATTTTATATTCAACCTCTCACTACTATTCCCAACAATTTGAAACAATACCCACTTGAAAATAGTATGAAAATTTGGTTGATTTTTTAAAATCCATTTCAAAGATTTAAATATTTAATAATGATGAACATTCACAAATCTTCTTAACAAAGAATAAGAAATGGGTACGCGGTATATCTCGTTTAGGATTGCTTAGATTGAAGAAACAATCATAAGATGAAGTGTAGATTGAAGAAATAAGAAGAATGATGCGAATAAAGATTTGAGAGGGAAAACGGGGGAGAGGAAAGAGGGAAGGGCTGTATAGATCTAGGTTTATGGCAAAATTTTGCCAAAAAAAATAGCCTTTTATATTTGGACCATTGTGTAACATAAAAAATTTTGAGGTGAGAAGGTTAGTTAGTTAGAAGCTTTTAATTCCATTAATGATTAGAGGATACTATACTTCATGATTAAAACTTGAGCCTTTTTTCATTAAAAAAAACTTGAGGGGTCGTGTCATGCCAATGCCCCATTGAGAATGGTCTAGTGGATAATTGGATGGTGTGAAGTTCCCCTCGTTAAGATGAAAGTTGTTGCTCCTAGAGTTTAAGGATGATTATGGCCCTTGTTAGCTAGAATAAGGGAGTATCTTATTGTTTATATACCCACTATCTCGGTATTATTCTTTTGAATTAAATTCTACTAATTTATAGTGTAAAAATATTATTTACACAACTAAATTATTTGCAATAATAGTGAGGGTAAAACTTAATAAATTTTAATTGATAACATGATAAAAATGGTCACTAAGTTGTCATCATAAGTTATACTATACAAATAGTGTGTGTGTGTGTGTGTATATATTACTATTATTTTTTGCTTAAACTCAATTGTGAAAGTAATCAAAAAGTGGAGATATATGAACTTTTATTAGTTTAAATATTGCCAGAATAAAGTGACTCTCAAACTTTTTTTTTGATTGAATAATGAAAATATTCGAATGTTTTGAAAGGAAACTCCCTACTGAAAGAGCATACATACAAGACGAGCTCTCGCTTTTGTAACTATCGACCGTTGCCCACGACTTAAAATAAAGATATCATGGGAATACCACGATTAAATGTGGAGTAAATGTCTTCAATTGCAGTAAATGTTGTCCTCGTCCTTGAAAGCTATAAATAGCTTTGTAAATATTATGTAATTCATTTAGAAATATATCAGAAACACACTTACACTTTGTTCTCCTATCTTTTGTCTCATTTCTTGCTACGATTCTTATTTTCTTTATTCTTATCTTTTTTGTGGCTTTGATACGAATAATTGTTAGATAACCCTATACAAATTCTATTTGTTGTTCTAACCAGATTTAGGCATACACAAATTGGCGTCGTCTATGGGAATCTAGCAATAACGTTCGTTCCAAAATCATATTCTCAGCTTTACAAATTGACCTTGTCAATTTCATCCAATGGCGGATAACACCAACACTTCCGATAACATAACAATCCAAACCCCTGACCTAACGACTAGCATCACCTCGTCAGGGGATGGAACGCCTATAACCCCACATGGCTTAACACCACCTGGTTTGACACCACCTGGTTTGACACCACGTGGTTTAACACCACCTAGCTTGATGCCTCCCAGCTTGACACCCGCTGCTTTGACCCTTTCAACTGGTTTAAATCTCCCAACTGGTGCAATTCTACCAACTGACCCCTCATCATTAAATTTAAATGATCCATTTCAATTATATGTGACGGCAACTTTGCGAGGGCTTCAAGAGCAGTTCGCTACTTTTTCTTGAAATGGGAGGAATACTACAAATCCTTTCGAGCCCACGCTCAATGGAAGAATCCCGCACGTTATTCCTACGGGTGCAACAACAGGGGGACTTCCAAATGGCGTTGCGTCTGGGGGCTCGAGCTCTGCGCCACTGGGGAATCAACCCTTCGAGGCAGCTCCAACGGTGGCTGAAACTAGCGTCCTGTCGGACTTTAAAAGGTGGAAAAATGAATTTGAGGCCAACATGGAAACACGGCTCAAAAAAGTCCCTGGGGTCAAGAAGCCTCAACGAGCAATAAATATTGAAAAATGCAGGCAACAAACTTTTAGACTGAGGCCACTCCTGCCCTCATCCCTAAGCACTTCAAGTTGCAAATCTTGAAGAAATATGATGGAACAGTTGATCCAGTCGACCACATAACGGAATACATGTCTACGGTAAACAGCAACAATTTGACCCTAGTGGAGAAAGAGTCAATATTCCTTAAGAAGTTTGCTGACACACTTGAGAAGGGAGCGCTGCGCTGGTACATGCTCCTTCATTCGGAGTCGATATCATGTTTTGATGAGTTGGCTGACATGTTCATCAAAGCTCATACTGGGGCTCAGAAGATCCCCAAGCAAAAGGAGGATATCTTCGATGTCAAACAAAAATACCTCGATCCGATTAAGGACTTTCTCGAGCGTTTTCAGGCTGAAAGAATGGACTTGCCGAAAATAGACGATGCTTTAGCAGTCATGGCTTTTGAAATAAATCTAAATATGAGTAACTCAGAAGCAGCTGCCAAATTGAAGAAGGATCTTCAGAAGTACCAAGCCCGGACATGGGGTGAATTGCATCATAGAGCCTCTGCAAAAATCAGGCTCGAAGAGGTTGACTGTAGGATGGCAGGTCGGTATAATTCATATCGAGGCAAAGCAGAGTCATCTCGACGTGCCGATGCGCCGCGAGGGAACTCAGAAAGGAGATACGAGCCTTATGATTCGCAAAGGCAACATGTAAGCTAGCGCCTAGGGGGACAACAGCATGTGAGTCGGAGGTTAGTAGGGAAGGTTAGCACCAATGCTAATCAGAAAAATTCCTCAGGGCCATCTTTAATATCTCCACCTCCGAGCTGGTGAACACCATAAAAGGAATGATGGATTAGGGTGTGAGGCTGCCGAGGGATATGAGAACGCCCCCGGGGAAAAGAGATCAAACTCATCACTGTGAATTTCACAATTTACGGGTCTCGCAATGAAACGGAGGTACCATAATCCACCAAACCTCCCCAATAGCACTTAACTCTTTGCCCGTTCACTGAAAATGACTTCTCGGAGTCCGGGGCTTTCAATTCAACCGCTCCATGTGCTGCGACACGAACTACCTAAAAGGGGTCCGACCATCTAGACTTCAACTTTCCAGGAAATAGTTTCAATCTATAATTGAACAATAATACCAACTGGCCCGGTTCAAATTCACGATGCTCAATGTGCTTGTCATTCCATTTCTTTGTCCGGTGTTTTTTTAATTCGCATTCTCAGACACGTGGAAACGGAACTCATCTAGCTCATGCAACTGAAGCAACCTCTTTTCACCCGCCACTTCCATATCTAAATTGAGCTTTTTAATTGCCCAATACACCTTATGTTCTAACTCGGCAGGCAAGTGACAGGCCTTACCGTAAACCAACCTATACGGAGAGGTTCCAATAGGCATTTTAAAAGCCGTTCTATAAGCCCAAAGAGCGTCGTCGAGCTTCATAGACCAATCCTTCCTTGAAGTATTAACAGTTTCCCAAAGAATCTTCTTAATCTCTCTATTCGACACCTCCACTTGGCCACTCGTTTGATGATAAGTAGTAGCTACCTTGTGACGCAACCCATACTTGGCCAAAATTTTATTGAACAAGCGATTGTAAAATGCATACCTTCATCACTGATGATGGCCCGTGGCGTCCCAAAATGACTAAAAATAATTTTCATCAAAAACTTGACCACCACACTCGCATCATTGGTTGGAAGTGCAACAGCTTCTACCCACTTTATCACATAGTCGACTGCTACAAGTATGTATTTGTTGCCATTAGAAAGTGGAAACGGACCCATAAAATAAATTCCCCAACAATCGAACAAATCAATCTCCAGGATGTTATTCAAGGGCATCTCGTGACGCTTTGAAATATTACCAGTTCTTTGGCATCGATCACATTGTTTAACAAAGGCATGAGCATCCTTGAATAGAGTAGGCCAAAAGAACCCCGACTGAAGTACCTTCGCAGCTGTCCTATCACCCCTATGATGACCACCATAGGGGGATGAATGACAACTCTGCAACACAGACTCGACTTCCTTACTTGGAATACATCTCCTCGCCAATTGGTCTGGGCCTATTTTATACAAGTATGGCTCATCCCAGACATAAAATCTACTCTAATGGAGGAGTTTCCTTCTCTGTTCAGCTGTAGCATCAAGTGGAAAAACATTACTCACCATCAAATTCACCATATCTGCATACCAGGGCACATTGTTTACCTGCAGAGCAAAAAGTTGCTCGTCTGGAAAATCTTCATTTACCTCCGGCCCTTCATCTACATGTTTTCTATCTTCCAGCCTCGATAAGTTATCGGCCACTTGATTCTTGGTCCCTTTTCGATCTCGGATCTCCACATCAAACTCTTGGAATAGAAGAACCCAACGAGTCAGTCGCAGCTTGGAATCTTTCTTCTTAAATAAATACCGAATTGCGGCATGATCAGTATAGACAATAACCCGAGTGCCAACCAAGTAAGATCAGAACTTATCAAAAGCATAGACAACAACTAGCAGTTCCTTCTCGGTGGTAGTATAATTGGATTGGGCAGCATCAAGAGAGCTTGCGTAATATATAGAGTAAAAAATTCTACCCTTTCTTTGCCCGAGAACAGCCCCAACAGCAGTATCACTCGCGACACACATCAACTCAAACGGTAGAGACCAATCAAGAGCAATAATAATTGGTGCAGTCACCAACCTCTTTTTCAGTTCTTCAAATGCCTTCAGACAAGCGTCATCAAATTCAAACTTTGCATCCTTCTCTAACAATTTACACATGTGATTAGCTATCTTCGAAAAGTCCTTAATGAATCGCCTATAGAACCCAGCATGTCCCAAGAAACTACGCGCACCTTTGACAGAGATAGGTGGTGGT
This sequence comes from Petunia x hybrida, assembly GCA_037355625.1. Lineage (NCBI taxonomy): Eukaryota > Viridiplantae > Streptophyta > Magnoliopsida > Solanales > Solanaceae > Petunia > Petunia x hybrida. Next base: position 3,975,797 of record JBBBVM010000018.1, on the reverse strand, counting down.
AACTTTTCAACTGCTTCAACCTTTGCTCTATCAACCTCGATCCCTTGCTTCGACACCTTATGGCCAAGTACAATGCCTTCTCGAACCATGAAATTCCATTTTTCCCAGTTGAGTACCAAGTTGGTTTCTTCACAGCGGCTAAGCACGGCATCTAAGTTCTTCAAGTAGCCATTCCCCAAAGACTGAAAAATCATCTATGAATACCTCAACAAATTTTTCCACCATATCGATGAAAATAGCCATCATGCATCACTGAAAAGTTCCCGGCGTGTTACATAGTCCAAACAGTATCCTTCTAAATGCATAAGTGCCATAAGGACATGTAAACGTTATCTTTTCCTGATCTTCTGGTGCTATCACAATCTGGTTGTAGCCCGAGTATCCATCCAGAAAACAGTAATATTCATGCCCAGCTAGCCTATCCAACATCTGATCAATGAAGGAGAGTGGAAAGTGATCTTTTCATGTGGCCTTGTTCAATTTTCTATAATCAATGCAAATCCGCCACCCCGTGACTGTTCTTGTAGGAATCAATTCATTCTGCTCGTTCGTCACAACTATCATACCTCCATTCTTTGGAACACATTGGAGTGGACTCACCTAATTACTGTTAGAGATTGGAAAATAATACAAGCATCAAGCCACTTGATAATTTCCTTCTTCACCACCTCCTTCATGACTGGATTTAGCTTTCTTTGCTGCTCGACACTTGGCTTATAGCCCTCCTCCAAGAGGATCTTGTGCATACTAAAAGAACGACTAATCCCTCTAATATCCGCAATGGTCCATCCAATTGCCCTCTTGCGCTCTCGCAACACTCTTAAGACCTTCTCAATCTACACATCAGACAACAAAGAAGAAAAGATTACAGGTAAGGTGTTACCCTCACCCAAATAAGCATATCGTAAATGAGCAGGTAAAGGTTTAAGTTCAAGAACTGGAGCTTTCTCAATAGACGGTTTAGCAGGAGCTAGTGTCAACGGTCTATCAAGCTCCTCAAAATTCTTCCAGCCTGAGATGAATTTACACTCCATGTTGAGAATCTCCAAGTATTCCTCAGTCTCTTCATCATTCAGCATATCATCTTCATACATCAATGCTCTTTCAAGAGGATCATCCTTAGAAGCCAAAAGTGATTTTTCAGAGGCAGTTAACTCCCTATCCAGTACTCTTACCATAGATAGCTCTTCATAGTGTGATGTAAGTTGAGTAGCCCGGAACACATTAAATACAGCTTCTTCTCTATTTACCCTCATGATCATCTTCCCCGCTCAAACTCAAATCACAGCATCAGTAGTAGCCAAAAATCCTCTTCCAAAGATGAGTGGGACTTCTTGATCAGCCTCATAATCCAAAATGATTAAATCAACAGGGAGGATGAATTGGCCTACTTGTACTAGAACATCCTCAATAACTCCCTCGGGGAATGTCAAAGATCTGTCTGCTAACTGTAGGTTCACTGTGGTTGGTCTTGGTTCGCCCAGGCCTAGATTTCGAAATACCAATGATGACATTAAATTTATGCTAGCGCCCAAGTCACATAAAACTCGTCCAACCTCATGCTTCCCAATTTTTATCGGAATAGTGAAGCTTCCAGGATCTTTCAATTTCTGAGGAAGTTTACTTTTGACTTTAGAACTGCACTCTTCAGTAAGTGCAACTGTCTCAAACTCAGTCAGTCTTCTTTTGTTTGCCACAATATCCTTGATATACTTAGCGTATTTAGGAACATCAGGCAAAAGCTCCACTACAGGAATATTCACTTGTATCTGACTCAAGATCTCTAGAAATTTCTTGCAGGCTGCATCTACTTTCTGCTTCTGAAGCCTTTGAGGGAAAGGTGGTGGTGGTCTAACATTATCAAGCTCGGGCTGCTTCTCTACCACTTTATCAGCTTCTTTTTCAGTGTTCGGCTCCAGTTCCCCAACAGGCTTCCTTGGCTTTGGAGGTACTTCTTCTAAAGCTCGCCCATATCTCAGAGTAACTACTTGCACAAATTCCTTAGGATTTTTCTCTGTGTCACTTGGCAAGGCACCATGTGGTCTAGTGTTTTGCGCTCCAGCTAGCTGCCCCATTTGGCATTCCAGGTCTTTTTGAGCATTGGCAAGATCTTTTATGGCCTGCGCTTGAGCTGCATTGTCTGCTATAATTTTCTACTGACCTGCCAACATCTGCTTTATCAAATCTTTAACTGAACTGTTCGACTGCTGTGGTTGAGCCTGAGGCTATGAACTCTGCTAATTATTCTGAGATCTCGTGTTACCTTGAGCAGCTTGATTATCACTCCATGAGAAACCAGGATGATTTCGTGAGTTAGGATTATAGCTGTTGCTAAACTGATTCCGATTCTGTCCCTGAAACCTGTTTTAATTTCCCACATAATAGACTGACTCTGAATTAGAGAGGCAAACCTCGGTAGTATGATCCTATCCACAGACATCACAGAAATTTTGGAACTGCTGGACTTGTTTGACTGGTGCCACTTGTTGCTGTGTTGGTGACAGTGCTAACTTATTGATCTGATTAGCTATGGCATCTACCTTTGCAGTTAGTGCTGAGAATGCATCCAACTGAAGTATCCCAACAGCTTTTTGAGTTAGAGCTCTACCATCACCCTACCAGTCAGGATTGCTCTGAGAAAATTTATCCAGCAATTCATAAAATTCATTAAAATTCAAGGCTAATACTTGGCCTCCAGCTGCAGCATCCACCACGATCTTGGTATGAGCATTCAATCCTTCAACAAAAGTGTGGGCCAACACCTCATTAGAATGGTTGTGGTGCGGGCAATCTCTTAACAATAACTTGAATCTCTCCCAAGCTGAATACAAGGATTCTCCACCTTGTTGTCTGAAAGACATAATCTCACTATGTATTCTAGCTGTTTTGGTAGATGGATAGAATTTAGCCAAAAAATTCGTAGCTAAATCATCCCAAGTTGTGATAGACCCAGGATTTTGAGCCTTTAACAACTTCCTTGCTGTTCCAATCATTGAAAATGGGAAGAGTATCAAGCGAACATAATCAGTTGAGACGCCTGATGGTGTGTATGTGTCACTAATCTCCAAGAAATTCTGGATATGTTTTTGTGGATCCTTGTGCAGTAATCCAGCAAATTGCCCAGTCGCATGCAGCGGTTGTATCATGCCGGGCTTAATCTCAAAGTGTCCAGTAATTTCAGGCTTCACAATGCTAGAAGCTACTCCCTCCAGACTGGGAAGGGCAACATCTCGCACAGCTAAAGCTCGTTCTTCTGCCATTCCAATAGGTAAGGAAGCAAGTACAATTGCGAGTGCTTCTCGGTCTCTTGCTTCTTTCCTCAATATCCGCAAGGTCCTTTCAGGTTCAATATCAAAAGGTGCAAGTGGTTCATCCTTTCTCTCCTTTCGCATTCAAGACCTAATACCTGAAATGGCACAAGAAACTCAAAACAAAAATTAAACCTGAGTAGAAAACAACAAATCGTCTAAAAAGAAAATAGTCAATTATTTAGTCCCCAGCATCGGCGCCAAAAACTTGTTGCTCCCAAACGCACACGCAAGTATACATGGTCGACAAGTAATAAACTGATAAATCGAGTATCGTTCCCATGAGGACTATTGTTAATAACTGTATTCTAGCAAACAATTCCTATAAACTATTCAGGGATCTTTTTCGATGATGGTTTGTAATTTACTGACTAAGCAAACAATAATTAAAAGCAAGTAATTGTGATCAAGTAACAGAGCAAATTCTAGGTTGTTATCAAAAAAAGAGAGACGGTCCAGGGTCAAAGCTACGAACAATCCAGTTGAGTTTTTCAGTTGATTCTATTTCTTGATTTCCTAGATTGCTAACTAACAGGTTAATTATATTCGTGAAAACCTGTCGATTCTTCACGAGTCTATGCAAGTTACTGTAACGCCTATATTTCTATGGAATTAAATCACATGCATGCATTAAAGAACTCTGTATTTAGCTAAGCAAGGCGAATAGATATATTTCTATCCTACCCGCAAATCGATTCCCTGATGCCCAGGTTCACAATCAAGCCCTATTCTTTCTTATTTGCATTTACAAGTTCCCTCTGTCGAGTTCAACTTGTAAACCGTAGCTTACCGGGGCCTGATAACCAAACAATTAGACTCAAGAAAGAATAAACAATCCGTAATGGTAAATCAATAGGAAGAAATCAACTTTCAAGCATCAACCTTCATGTATTTGCTCTAACCCTAGAATGATATGTTTAGCTACGCATATTCATAATAACAACACAAGAATTCATGGAAGAAATATGAAATATTACAATAGATGAAGTAAAGGAATTAAACCCTTGGTTCAATGTGTAAGAACTCCAAAACTTGCTCCAGAAATTCGACCTCCCTTTACAAAACAAAATTATGAGATTTTATAATATTTACAAAGTGCTAGGATAAGTTAAACCAAAGCCTAATCTAGTTGGAAAAACTTGTGGTTCGTCAGCCTCAGAGCTTTCGTGGATGCCATGCTTCCACTATAGCTTTCAACTCTTCAGGGCTTTCGCTGAAGCCTTGCTCCCAGTATAGCTTCCAATCCCTCAGGGCTTTCTTGGAAGCCTTGCTTCCACCATAGCTTCCAATGTGTCCATTAACTCTAATTTGATTGTTCTTGTCTCGAATTCATCCGCACCATTCCTAAAATCACAAATACATTAAGTGAGCACAAGAAACACAATTATCACATATAACGAGCGCATAAAGTACTAAAATATGAGAAGATATTAAGGTAAAATAGACAAATATTGCCAAACATCACCCCCAGTAAAAACTTTATGAAGACTCTCATGCCTTGTTATTTTGCTACATAATAGTCTTCTCCTAAATAGTATATAATTATATATATATATATATATATATATATTGATGATGCAATATCTTTCCATGTAGCTTGAGAATAATAGAATTTATCCATGGAGAATAAATTCTTTGTTTTTCTTTTTGAGATAGAGAAATGCGGTCAGTTAAAGCATCTTCATCAATTCGTTGGGGTTGCATGTACCTGTTTTGGACAGGTTGATGAAAGAAAATATTGTTTGAAGGTTGCGTGTTTGTTTGGTCGATTAATTTGGAATAGGTTGGTTTGTCCAAGGAAAGTTCTTGATTTGTGCTTACAGAGTTTGATTGGTTAATTTGGTGAGCATTAATGGAGAGATCTGGTGGTTTAGGAGGTTGAGTCAACAATTCTGAGCTTAGGTAGTCATGATCGGAGGCCATAGGAAGGTGAGTGTGTAGTTAATGAGCTAAGAAAAAGGGAAAGGGTAGAGAGTAGGGAGAGGATTCCTAGCTTGAGAGTACTTCTGCCTACTCTATATATATATTAGGCAAAATACATACTTTAGTACCTTAACTTGTCCCGAAAACAGAGTTACACACCTTAACTTTGCGGGCGACCTAAGACCCCCTTAACATGTTCAAAGTGATATTTATACACACTACTTTCATATATAACCAGTTGCACTACGGAAGGTGTTCCACACTCTCTTTATGACTTTGCCACGTGCCGACACATCAATTATAAATTAATTTTACTCTTTTTTTCCCTTGCATTTAATTTTATCCTTTCTTTTAACTTCTTATAATTATAATTTTCCGTGCATATTTTGGTCGTAAGATATCGGGAATTCATGCACGACAAGAAGGTATGATGATCTTTTATTTTATTCATATTGATACTTTTTATATTATGTACGTACGTACGTAATTTCTTTAATGTATTTGACTAAATATCAATTCAATCAAATGCAGTCACGAGGTTTAGTTTCTTTCCTTTTAGGTTATTTTATACTTTTCAAGCATACATGCATAAAAATAACGTTGCATTGGGTTTGTCATTTTCACATAGACTTACCTCAAATATTTTTTTTAAGGGTTAACGCAACAATGTGGGAGAAGATTTGTAGATATGCAAGAAGAAGTTAGAGATCGTGAAAATGAGGAAGAATAGAAAAAAGAACTAAAGAAGAAAAGGAAGAAGAAGATGGCGGAATGTAGAACTAACAACATGGTGCACAGCGACATAGGGAGGTTGGAGGAAGTGTGATAGAGAGGTATCACTAGGTCCTAGCCTCTTAGGTGGTAGAGCGAGCATATTAACGAATCCCTATTTTTGCCTATATTGCTCTATATTGTGTAGCATTTTTGAAGTATTTATTTATATGTATTATAAACATTCTCAAATCGTTATGAATCACAAAAATACTATTATAAATGGTTATGAGCCTTCGTATTTTAAGAATCTTATGCGCGTTTGATTTATTTGTTTGTTCAGTTCAGATTAAAAAATAGGGAGTACTTTGCATATATTTCTTTAATGAGAACAGTTATCTTATGTTTTTGATTGAATAATGAGTCGGTAAACTCTAAACCAAGTAACTAAGGAATTAGTTGAGCTCTTTGCGAACTCTTAGTAATTATTGAGACATATGAGTCAATAATGTATAGAAAAAAATAAAGAACAATATTACCATTGTAATTCAATTTTTTCAATTTATTTTTTTGGTAAATTAGGTACCTCTTACTAAGAAATAAAGTGATTATTTAAATTTAAGCTACATCATTTATTAGATTATAAGTATTTTTTATTATCCGCGCATCGCGCGGGTACTAAACTAGTTTAATTAAAATGAAAGCAAAACTTCGGTAATCTTACGCACAAAACTAGCATGTCAATTGAATCAATTGAAACGGATGGCCGCATAACTGAGACGAACAAAGAGTTTTAGAAGAGAAATTAGAAGAAACATAGCATGTCTCGTTCACCAATTTCTGCAAAATCAACTGAACCAGTGATTTTCACTAAATGTTTTGAGAAGATAAACAGATCTACTGGAAGAAGAATGAGAATTTTTTTTCTCCCTGAAAATCTATGTAATGTGGGCAAATCTTGAGAAAGAGATTCCAGAGGAATATTTATTTGGCATTCAATTGTGGAATATTTTGGGGCAATATTAGGGAGGGAAATTTTTCAAAAAATTTCACCTAGTACCTCAATAAGAGGCGGTCTTACCTAATTGCTCCCATTTAGAAATATTTTAACTAAATTCCCTCCACCTCATAGCCCCCTGTGAAAGTACTATTTTGCCCTCATTCTAACATAATTCACGTTTCTCCCCTGAAAGGGTTTCTCTCTCTCTCTCTCTCTCTCTCTCTCTCTCTCTCGACGTTTCTGCTCTGCCGTTTCCCTTCTTTCTTCGTTTTGTGCTGGAAATTTAGGGTTCGTATTCTCTGTTTTCCTATGTTTGTTGTATTATTTTTTATTTAAGTTGTTATTTTTACTAAGCCTAATCATTTATCTGCAAATTATTTCACCTGTAATTTTATTTGTATACTTATTGGGGCTGTTTATATATTTATTTGTTAGTTATTTCAATTTTAATTTATGTTTGAGGTTTTTGTAGATTCTTGTGGTTGTGTTTGTTTGATTCCGGTCATTTGAAGCTTCAAATTTCATATAGCGTACAGTCTTGGCTATTGCGAAGAGTTGTATATACTTTTTCTAAATTGGTTATTGCAGTAGAGTTTAAAGTATTGGCAATAGCCAATACTCTAGAGATTTTTCAGTGTAAGGTCCCATTTTCAGCAGATCGTAAAGTCTTGGCTATTGCCAATAGTTGCATAGATTTTTTCTAAATTGGTTATTGCAATAGAGTTTAAAGTCTTGGCTATTGCCAATATGTTTAGATATTTTCAGTGTATGTGTTTCCTTTGCACCAGAACTGAATGCCAAGACTTTCATAGATTTTCTCCTGAAGTGTGTTACTGCAGTAGAGTTTAAAGACTTGGCTATTGCCAATACTTTTAGAGATTTTTAGTGTAACTTTCGCTTTGCATCAAAAATTAAAGTCTTGGGTACAAGCAATACTTGCGGAGACTATGTGTACAATTTGCCTTTCTGGTAGAGTTTAAAGTGTTGGTTATTGGCAGTAGTTGTAGTTAATTTGCTTGTTCTGTAGGTGTTTTCTGTTTTTTTTAGTTGTGTTTATTTTTGGTGGCTGGAATTTTTCTGCATACTCATTGTGAGTTCATGATGGTACATCATAATGTATGTTCCCTTGTCTGTTGCTTTCTGTTTTGTTATCATGTTTCTAATAGTGTTGTTGAATATGTATATTTTATTTTTTGTTTCCATAGGAAGGAGATCAAATTTTTAGGTTTGAGCACTGGTTTGATGCCAAAGGTTCATGGGGTGGTGATGGGAAGTATAGTAGTTTGGTTAGTAAATTTTTGACGGAGCGGCAATTGACGTTGTTGAAAGGTGGAGTTTTCGGCAAATTTATGGACTATTTTTGTATATGGTCTTTTCATTATTGTTTCATTATTTTTTTATTATGTGTTGTCATTGTTAATTTTTTAAATTTTGCAGGTAATGGATATTGAATCTTCTGATCATGATCATGTACATTTAGATGTGGTAGATGATTTTATAAGTCAACCAAGATTTTCTGATGAAGGTGCCAGGAAGAGGCAAAAATGTGATGTGGGCGATGAATTTCTAAATTTTCGTTTGTTACCTCCGTCGCAAGATGATCCGTGTAGTAGTCCAAATAAGACTTTTAGTACTGCAAAAGAGTTGGAGAAAGCTGATGAGTAGTTTTAATTACGTGTGTTTCATATTTACTCTGTTTTTTATGTTTATGTGAACAAGTACACTTGGATGTTTGATATTTTTCTTATTTTAAAGACCGGAGTTGTTTTGAATTGGATGAGATGGAAGTTGCAAGACTTCAAGGCTTTTTAGTTGTTGCGGGATGAAAGGATTAGATGGAAAGTCTTGCCAATAGGCAAGACTTAAATTCAAGTTAATTAATTCCAAGTCTGATATTATATAATTAATTAAAAATTGATAAATAATTCGTGGAGTTGTGCTGGTAATGTTTTTGCCAAGACTTGGTGGAAATTTAGTTGTCAATACTATTGTCTATGGCAAGACTTCAAGGCAACTTAATTATTTCTAATATTAAAGTCGATAAATAAGTTTTAGTAGGAAGTCTTACCCTTTGCCAAGACTTTGCGTCAAGTTAAATTGAATTGGTTATCTGTATGAGTGTAAAGTCTTGGCTGTAGCCAGAAGTTCAGTTTATTGATAATATTAACTTTCCAATCACGTTTGATTTTTAAAAATATTTATAATCAACAACTTCCCTTCCTTTTGATGCAACACCATGCTATGGTCAGCTTCATTAACAAAGAATTCGCATGTACTTGTGGTGGTGGTGGTGGTGGTGGAGTTGTTACTTGACATGTCATTCATTTTAATAACTTCTACTATGAAGACAGATTTTCTGAAATTGTCATCATTTTTCAGCAAATACATGCAAGTCATAAGTTCTTGATCATTTGTTACTATCATGCCTCTGCACGTTTCAAGATTCGTGTCAAACCTTATCTTTGCTTCACTTTCATCAGTGTCGATGCTTAGAGCATTACAAATTTCTTTTTCAAATTCCTGGTAGGTTATACCGTCTTCGACAAGTATCAACTTTATATCATGGTTGATGTATTTGCTGTTTGCATCCCAATTCCCATTATAATCTATATAAATGCAGCGAGTCGCCATAGTGGTAATCCTGCACATAATCATGACAAATAATATGCTTTAATAGAAGCAGGATCATCGGTAAAAGTGTTGCCCTTTTCTGGGCTTAAGGTCTTGCAAAGAAGTCTCTCTTAGGTGCCTATTGCACCAGAGCTGCAACTCTTGGCAATAGTCAAGACTTGGAGAGACTTTGTCTGCAACCCTCCCATAGTAACAGTCTTTAAGTGTTGGCAATAGGCAAGAAGTCTCTCCTAGGTACCTATTCCACCAGAGCTGCAACTCTTGGCAATAGCCAAGACTTGCAGAGATTTTGTGTGCATGTCCCTCATAGAGCCTGATGTCTTGGCAATAGCCAAGAAGTTTCTCCTAGGTGCTTATTCCACCAGAGTTGCAACTCTTGGCAATAGCCAAGACTTGCAGAGACTTTATCTGCAAATTCCCCATAGCAACAGGTCTGAAAGTCTTGGCAATAGCCAAGACGTCTTTGCTTTGTGCTTATTGCACCAAAGCTAGCCAAGACTTGCAGAGAATTTGTCTGCAAGTACCCCATTGCAACAGGTCTGTAAGTCTTGGCAATAGGGAAGAAGTGTCTACAAGGACCCCATTGCATCAGAGCTGCAAGTCTTGGCTATAGCCCCTCATTGCAATAGGATTGAAAGTCTTGGCAATAGGGAATAGGCAATAACTTTGTACAAGCCTCCCATTGCACCAGAGCTTAAACTATTGTCAATAAGCCAAGACTTTTTCAGAATTGATAGATTTTATTTTTTTTTATGAAAGTACATATTACAATTACTGTAATCAATCTAATGTCATGTGTTTTGTGATTATTATGAATAAAAATCATATCTCGTTTGGTTTATATAGAATTTTAACCAAAGTTAAGCATCATATAAATGAAATTATAACTGTTAGTAAAATTCAATTGCAATTTGAAGAAATCTTACAGTGAACCTTTGCTTGAACTGAGCAATCTCTGAAAGGAATGGGGCTTTAGGGTTGTTGTGATCGCGTGAATACTGGAAAAGAAGGGGATGAACTGTGCGCGTCTTTTCATTGGTTTGTAGGAGATATTTTGGTCCGAAACATTTTTTATTAAACTAATGAGGGTATTTTTGCTAAACATCTGTTAGTGAGGGCAATTTGGCAAACCATGGCTTCCGGTAGCATATTTTTGCAATTCAACCGAAATTTTTGGGGGTCCAATATTAAGGGGAGGCGAATTTTTTAGCCAAAATTATTAGCGGGGTTATAAAAATACACGGTAGGGCACGCTTGGCATTGTATAATTAACAATAAACAAGCACATCTGTCAAGCGTTACATTAAGAGTGAATAAGTGTTGCTAAATCTATCTATATACTAATTGAAGATTATAAGACAGTGATGTGGCACATCTCTATAGCCATCATTCCTCCAAAAAGTTAAGAAAATAATGATTTCTTTGTTTCTCATGTTTTAGGCTTTTTTTCTCATTTTTCTATTATAAGCCTATTAAGCCTACCGGCAACGCATTAAATTGGGTGTTGTTACTGATAGGTAAAGGCCCATTTATTGTTATTACTAATTGTGAAAAATGTAACTGTTTGCCAATCCTTTCTTTTGTTGTTTTCTTCTTAGTTTTCTATTAACATAATTTAAAATAAAAAAATTAAATACACTGTTCAATTAAATAGGGAGACATTCAATAAAATAACAAATGAAACGCCTGATTCTTCAAGACCTTTTAATTCCCCATCCTTTCTAAATTGAAGTTGGTCTTTATTAAAATTCATTATGGAGAAAAGAAACGGTCAAAATGAGTATAAAAGCCCAACACAATATAAAGGATGTGTCATGCATGCAAGGAGAACGAGAAATCAAATGCATAGAATTACAGTATGTTGTCATTACAGAGTGCCTATGCTTAGAAGAGGATGTCATACATGATGCAACACTTCATCATTGTTGCATAGGAGGAAGAGAGGACCAAATTCCTCCTGTAAGTCAATTGAAAAATGAGTGTTAATCCTTTTCTTTTTTTATTTGTTTCAGGGAGTTATCATTTTTTCTGAAATTATTGTTGTTACTGGATATTTTCTATGGAGATAAAAAAAATAGTGACAGAGAGAAAATATTGAGAATTATTATCATTATAAATTGTACATACAAATTATTATGTATTTGATGTTTTACTGTATAAACAAGCAGAATCTCGTATATATGAGTCTTACTGTATTGGTTCTTTCTTTATATTTTCCATAGGATGACATGAACTAAAGAGGCTAATGGAAGGTACTAATATTGTACGTGTATTTATCTTTCTTTTGACACACTGAATCTTTCTTTTGACACACTGAAACTTTCATTTGACACACTGAGACAGACACTGTAGCTTGCCAATTATTACGTTTGATTTGTATTCTTTCATCAATTTTAATTTGTTAGCTTTTCATTTTATATTTGAATAGAATCAAATTCGAAAAGAAAAGTTCTACTATCCAATGAAACTAACATACCAAAAGCGTAAGGCTGTATTTGATAAAAACAGACATTCTTCACGTAATAAAGTTACATCCACACAAGAGCTGTATATACTAAAAAGAAGAATGTTCTCGCTTAGTCAATGAAGTAAATTCCTGAGTTACATAAAAGACATGAATTGTCGTTTCTTAGTATTTTGCTTTATTGTCTTCTCTTTTTCTTTTTCTTTTTCTTTATGTGCCATTTTTGTTCTCAACTTGATTGGAATATGCTTTGTTGACTTGCAAACTTTTAGAAATTCATATCCTGCTTCTGATGATTTAAAATTTGTTGAGAAGAACATGTCAAGATTGAAAATTTCGATTTATGATACACATATTGTTCGGTCATGTATTTAATATGATTAAAAAAATTTGATCGAAGTTTGATTAAGTATAAACAGAATAGTTTAGAATTTACAATATGTTCGCATGTGTAAGTATGTATGAAGAAAAATAAGAAGATTTATCCATTCTATTCTCTCATGACTACGTATGTGTTCATCTTTCTTCTTGAATATTATTATCTTTGTTTTGATAGGATAATATGTTTAGTAGTTGGAGAAGTATAAGTGATAAATTCCTCAATTGCAAATTATAGTGAATTATATGTAGCTATACTCAAAAGTGAATTAAATGTTACTTAAATTCAAATTTAGATCTCCAACTTATCTATGCTACCATTAATCTTAATCAGGATTGAATTTAGAAGATATTCATATCAATATGAGATTCCATGGAAACAGAAGTTGAATGTTTTATACACTATAAAAAACAGTAGAAAGAAATTAAAGATACTTAATTATTATTCAAAAATCAATCAATGATGTAAACTTTTATTGTTGTAGAACACAGACATGACAAAATTGATTAAACCCTTTTATTTAATTATCGATGAGGTATTCTCATATTTTTAGTCTTAATACTAAATGAATCTGCTTTTTTATTTTTAACATTCGATATTAGGAAACAATTATTTTATAAGATCAACACGAGAGTTTTTGACACCGCGCGATGCGCAGGCAAGTTACCTAGTATTTTATAATTTGGCAACATTTACAAAGCGTAGTCTTTGAGATTGAGGCAACACTTTTACAAGCGTTGCTTAAAAACCGTAGCCAAAAGTGCTAGCTAACACCACTCCAAGAAAAGTATTGCCAAAAGTATTTTTGACAACACTTTTCAAGCGTTGTCAAAAATTAGTGTGGCCTTAAGCCATTTTTGTTGTAGTAACATAACTCAGCAGAAAGAGTGTGACACAAAGTTTTGTGACGTATCACTTCTCTTGAATCAGTCACTTCTTACCAAGTTTTTAAGTAAGTAATCAATGCGTATGGAAAAAAAGACTTGCAGTTTTTCAAATGACCTAATAAACGCCAATCCATATTCTTTAGATTAAGTGAAAAAATATACAATATGTGTTTCAATTTCAGTGTGTACATGGCAATTTATTTCATTACATTGTATTCTAATTTCGAGTCGAGAGGGATCAACAAGTGTTTTGACTTACCTTTCGGATGATTCCAACTTTCTGTTTGCTAGGACGACGATGGTAAAAGTGCGCAAACAATTTTCACTTCGTCACATGGCAAATTTGAACTATGAATCTAATAGTAGAGGGTAGAATTGCAACGTAGGTAACACTATGTGGTGTTGAAGACTAATTCAAAGTTGATATAGGAGACCTAAATAAATTAGGGTTCATTATTAAGTAGTTTATTTAATTTATGTCTAGTTAGGTTTTAGTAAAATCATATTAGAATAGGTTTTCTAGTTAAAGTTAAAGTAGGCTTTATTTGTTATTATAAATAAGAGTGTTACCCTCTATTATATTGTGTGGTGCAAAGAATAAAGTTGAGATTAATATAAAAATTTGATAGAGTTATTTATTTTTTTTTTTAATTTCTACATGGTATCAGAGCCTCTACGATCTTGGTAGAGATTCAAATAGCTTCCGCAACCGGCGGGTGGCGCCAGTCAATATGTGCCACCCGCTGGCCAAAACAACCACCAAACCAAAAAAATATAATAAAAGGATTGAGAAAAGATTGCAAGTTTAAACCAGGGAGAACAAATATGACTTTAGAGGAAGAAACACTATTAGGGAGAAGTTGATAAAAAAAATTGATAGTTTGAGAGAAATGCTCCAACAAAAGTGCAAGTTGGTGAGAAGTGCATCAACAATTGAATGTTGAAGAGAAGTGCTTCAATGACCAAAAAAAAGGGGACGTTGAAGAGAAGTACTTCAACAATGAACGTTGATGAGAAGTGCATCAACAAAATTGAAAATTAGAGAGAAGTGCTGAAACGACCTCGGTCAGTCGTTTCGGAAGTTAGGATTCCGATTGACGTGCTGATAATTTTAAAATATTCGTAAGGTCCATTAGGACCTGTCTATAAAATTTGAGCTAAATCAGACCTCGTTTGGTAGGCATCGGAAGAATGTTTCAGTTTTTATTGTCAATAAATATTAAAAAGAGATTTTTGAGCTCGGTTTGGGCAAATGAGCTCCGATTCGAAATCCGAAAGCGCCGTTAGGTTCTTATGATTATTTGTGACTTCTGTGATTTTTCGAAAGTGAATTTCGATGTTGTTCGGCTAGTTTCCGCAAAAATGCCGAAAGTTAAATAATTTGACATTTTCCTTTAAATTCGCATCTTGAGTTTCGAGAGTCTGATTTGAGATCCGTTTTCGCGAGTATGTTACATATATTTTGTATAACTTACTTGAAAAATTGGGGATCATTTTCACTTCTCTAGGGTTCCATTTCAATTTTAATTTTCGTAGCGAATTTATTATTAAAAAAAAATGAAATTATTAGTCGGTGGCCAAGGGATTTATAATCCCTTAGCATAGCAGCAAGCTTAGAAACGCAGAAACATAATACAAATACAGAGGAGAGAAAAATTAGAAAAGAGAGAGGAAAAAAAAGAGAAAAAGGAGTGGAAAAATAGTGGAATTTCTACCCAAATCTTCAGGTAATGATGCTAACTCATTATCTTAGCTTATTACGTGTGTTTGAATATATTTTTACGGTAAAAATAGGGATATTAGACATCGCCCTAATGACGTAAATTGATATTTTAAAGGGTCAATTGGACCCCGATGATGGAAATAATTATATATTCATACTCAGTGAGTTATGGGCAACATATAAATATAATTTATTTAGGGTTTGGTTATGGGACTTTGAACCCTGTATATAGGTCTGGCCTGCGTATTGCGTATACGAATAGGGTATCAGGTTCCTAACTGGATTGCCCTAAAACATAAGGAATGAAGCCTTTAGCTTTATTTGATATAATTTTCCGGCTTATTGAATAGAAAGAGATCGTTTGGCAACTAATACAAAGGAAAAAGCAGTGGTTGAGTAACAGGAGTAGCTTTGGAATACGGTAAGTGTTTATATCTATTTCTTTGGAGGCACTTGGCCTCGTGGATTTTCTACCACGTGTTCCTTACGTGTGTAGCTGCCGATAGGCGTACTCATTACGCCTTAGCTTTGGATTTACATTATATATTATATATTATTTCCTGTTATTGCTATTGCATTGGGAATCTGAGTATTGTACTTTGGCTTGGAGTTGGCATCTGCTTCCCGGCTGTCGATGAGAGTCCTGTGCCGGTGAAGGGTTATTATTGCATCACATTACATTCATATGCATTACATTGCATATCATACTGAGTGCAGGAGTATTCCGCCTCAGCTGTACATTTTATCGGGTGCAGGAGTATTCCGCCCCAGAAGCAGGAGTATTCCGCTCCAGTTGGTTAGCAGATTGGGTTCCCCTCGAATGCAGGAGTATTCCGCTTTGGGATGGGATTACGGGCACATGTGACCCTTTGCATCTCATTTCATTTCATCTCATTTCATTTTATTTCATTTCATCCCATTCCATTTCATTTCATACTATTGAGTACATTTTTTTGTACATGAATACTGTTCTGCTTATATGTGCACTACTTATTTGTTGATTGTTGTCTGGTTCCGTTTTCCTTACTAGCGTATCTATTTTTCGAGGTTGCTAGTTTGTTCACACTTATTGAGTCCTCATGACTCACCCCTTATTTGTCCTTATGTTTTCTTTTCATTCGGCAGATTCTGCACCAGGACCCAGCCAGTCGTGCCGTGATTGAGGAGTAGTACGTTCTCAGCTGTCTACGGTGAGCCATACTGTTCATTGTGGCCACCAACTTCAGATATTACAGTTTTCCTTACTTTTGCTCCCTTCGGGAGATGTGTATATCTTTTGGCCATCTTAGATGTCTGATCTGGAAACCTTTGAAATTGTGGATTCTGGGTAGTCAGTTGTATTATTCAGACAGCTTGTATGTTTGTCTATCCTTAAGAGTTATCTTATGTTATTAAAATTTGGTTCATTTTCATTTCAAGGTAATTCTTTGCAATTTATATCGATTCTATCAATAGGGTTCGCCCGACAGGTTTAGGAGAAATGGTCGGGTGCCCGCACGGCCTAACCGAAATTCGGGTCGTGTTAGTTGGTATCAGAGCGAGGTTTAGAGTCTTTCCAGATCATGACAGTGTCTAATAGAGTCTCGCTGATCGGGCGGAGACGTCCGTACCTATCTACGAGATGCTATGATGTCATTTAGGCAGTTTCCCTTCTTTCTTTCCCTGTCATGCGTGAGTCTTCTTATCTGAAGTTAAATATTTTTAATTTTCCATAGTAAATGGTGAGAACGCGCGCAAATGTTCAGCGAGAGGCGGAGGAGCCAGTGGCCGCCCCTATGCCTGCTGCTCCGCGAGGTGGTGGTGTTGGCTGCGGTAGAGGTCGTGGTCGAGGCAGAGGTAAAAATGCCCAGGCCGCGAGGATGGTGAATCGTGTTGATCCTGGTGCAGAGGTTCCGGTAGTGCCAGCTTTTGCCGGGCAGGGGGAGAAAGGCTTATTCGTTCCCCCCGCACTTCATGACGCTTTTATGAGATTTTTAGCGGCGCAGATGCCCCAGGGACCTCCTATTCCTCAGGCTGCCATAGATGCTCATATTCCTCGGGCTGCTGTGGATGCTCCTATTCCTCAGGCTGCTGTAGATGCTCTTATCCCTCAGGCAGCTCCTCAGGCTGCGGTAGATATTGGTTCTCAGGTACAGGAAGCCCCTATTCCAGCTCCACAGGTAGCCCCAGCAGTTCATGTTCCAGATGGTCATGTTCCAGAGGTAGTGGGTGTTGTACCTCCGGTTGTTCAGGCTAGTCAGCCAGTCCAGGTAGCAGGTTAGGTTGATGATCCGACAAGGTTGCATTATTTTACCCGACTTAGTCCTCCGAAGTTCTCTGGTCAGAAATCAGATAAACTTAAGCCTCGTGAGTTTCTTGATCAATGTCAGCGTATCTTAGAGGCCCTTGGATATCTTGAGCAGTATGGAGCTAATTATACTGCTTTCCAGCTTGAGGGTCCAGCTTTAGCTTGGTGGACCGCACTCCGATCAGCTAGACAGGGCTTACCTAAGCTGACCTGGTGTTGCTCCCAAACGCACACGCAAGTATATGCGGTCGCCAAGTAATAAAGTGACAAAGTCGAGTATCGTTCCCACGAGGACTATGCAGACTAGTGCTTAATAAACAATTCCTGAACCAGCTATCCAGGGGTCTTTTTCCAATGGTTGTAAGAGTTTTTATACTAAAATGCAGTAATTAAAGTGCTGGAATGAAATCAAGCAATGGGGCAAAACTTTGGTTGTTAACAATATCAAGGGAGCGATCCAGGGTTAGAATTACGAACAATCCAGTTGATGTATTCAATTGATTTCACTTCTTAAATCCCGGGTTACTAACTGACAGGTTAATTGTAATTATGAAAACCTTTCAGTTCTTCACAATCTATGCAAGCTACTTTAATCCCTGTATGTCTACGGGTTAAATCACATGCACGCATTAACGATCCTGTAATTAGTTAAACTAGGCAAGCAAGTATATGTCTATCCTACCCGCGAATTGATTCCCCGATGCCCGGGTTCACAAACTAGTTCTATTCTTCCTTATTACGTAATTAGGTTCTCTCTTTCAAGTTCAACCCAAAAACCATAGATGATGTATAACTATCGAGCTCTAACAATTATACAAGTTAAATCAAGGAAGAATAAGTAACCCGTTATGGGATTCAATCAATGGAAATCAATCTTCAACAATCAACTTTCATGTAAACTCTAACCCCAGAACGTTAGGAAATTAGCCACACATATTCATAATCACAAGGCAAAGATTTGGTGTAATAATGAAATAATTGATGTAATAGATGAAAGATTTGGGAATAACCCTTGTTCAATGAAGTGTGTAGCTCTCAATATTGCTCCAAAGTCAAGAACCCTTTACAAAAACTAAGTAATAAACTATTTATAATGTTTCCAAACCCTTGGTAATAAGTTAAACCCAAAACTAGAAGGAATAGGAAGTAAAATCGCGCACAAGGGGCGCTATAACGGGCGCCCCGCGCCCCGAAAAGCGTGCTACCAACCAGAACCCGCTCCCAACCTTCGTGCTATAGGCCTGCGGCGCATGCCAAACGCGCAAGCCTCCTGCGCGCTATGGGTGGCGCGGCGCGGAGGCTGCAGCGCCAGGCAAAAACTTCCTTCTTTCGCTCCAAAACTCGGCTTGTGTCGTGCCTTTGTGTGCTCAATCCAATCTTCAAACATCCTTCAACCAATTCATGCTCAATCAAGCTCCGAAACGCTCCAAATGCATCGCGTAACGACCTACACACGAACAACACAACATCAGCGTAAAACCACATTCACAAGCCACCAAACAAGTGCAAAACAAGCTCAAATGTGCGGAAATATTAAGGAAAAGTAGGCATAAAATGCCGAACATCACCACCCCACACTTGAACCTTTGCTCGCCCCCGAGCAAGTCAAAACTAACTCCCCAACCTAGGTAAAACAGGTCAGCCTATGACTATGGTTGATACCGACCATTGAACCAATGCGCACATGACTACCATGGATCCACAACATGCCAACAATTTACCAAACTCAAATATATGAGAACAACCACCCCAAAATAGCTCAAATGCACAAACTCAACTCAATGCAACCATGCTCCCACAAAATTACACCTATCTACTCAATCAAAAGCCATCAACTTCACCGAATTCATGCAAACCACACGCCCTCACAAATATGAAAGAGAGTGCCCCCCAAAGATCACACACAAAAACAAATATCATGAATAGAACGGGGCAATAACAAATGAATTCTCTCACTCTCATGAAAGGCTCACATGTCACACACAACGTACCATAGGCTTGCCCGTAGTGTAGGACTCCACTAATGTAGGCTCACTCCAATCGGGATTAACTAGGACTTTAGAAAGGTCGTAATGTAGGCTAAGGGGTGGGTAGGATACATATGGTAATAGTGACTACCTCCCTAAGCACTTTAATACATCACATTTACTTTCAAGCACAATCCTCATCAAACCACCCAATCACAAGTATCACACATACCTTCTCAATAAGTAGCATATTTTCTTTTCAATCACACACTAGCAAGGACGGGATATCTTTCTCTTTTTTTTTTCCACAATTTTTCTTTTCAACTTTGCTATTTTTTCTTTTCTTATCATTTCATTTTTTTTTTCAATTTCATTAACTTCCATCCTTGCCAATGTTTTCTACTACTTCACAATTTTCATAAGTATTTCCCTTTTATTAGCTCCACTCAAAAGTCTCCCAACATCCAACCACAACTCCAATCATCTACACAATGTCAATAAAGTGCTTAAGGAGTAAGGGCCAAAAGAGTCAATTAAGAACAAATGGGTAGGCTCGGGGTGTGGGTGCCAATCAAAAAGGGTCAATTCAAATCACAACAACAATTTTTCAAGGCATATATGTAAGGGTAGGCAAGTAAAAGAAGGCCTTGTATCATCTCCCGACTAGAGCAAACCTAGGATTTCGCTTTGCACACACACGGGGCAAGTTCTAGAAATTAATATGCAACACGGAGCAACTAAAAACATGCCTCACAACACACATTGCACGTAATCCACACAAAAAGGCTCAATCAACAACTCTCAACCAAGCTTCTAGAATGCAACTTGTGGAAATTTAAGCACTCATGCACAAAAGTTAGCAATCAAGTCAAGCAAGCGGACTCAAGCATCTCAAGGGGGTTGTTCCATTTTTTCTTTTCTCTAAGCATGCATCAAATTAAAACCAAGGACACCACAAATAGCACATGCAATCAAGTCCAAGTCCACCGGTATCAAACACATCAAAGGCACCTAGCATTCTACCTTTTTCCTTAGCCTAGGGTCATCTACAACTAACTATCCTAATCCTAAAAATGAAAAACTACCCGGTTCAAAGGCCTCCCCGTGGAAAAGAACCGTGGTCATAAGAAAAACCACGGGGCGGATGACATGTACCACTAATAAAACTAAAAGGAAAATCTTTTTGGAATTTTTCATTGGTTTTCTAATTTTTTTTTCATTTTTCATATAGTAAAGCAAGAAACAAATAAAAACAAAGTCAAGTGACAAAATAAAAAGACCTAAGGTACATGTATCCTAAACCTCAAAATAAAAACTAGATAAAGGGCAGTACCCCACCCCACACTTAAACTAAGCAATGTCCCAGTGCGACAAAGAAGTAAGTGCAAAAGTAAGAGTACAAGAAAACTGCCCTGAAAGCTGGATGGTGCACAGGAGAGTGGACCTAGGCCTCCGCCTCATGATCAGTCTCATACTCACTGTCTGGATCATTGGCCACAATATCTGAATCAGTGTTCTCATCCTCTCGCGGATCCACCCTTCCAGCCTCAACTTTGCCCAGCAGGACCTTCGAGGTCTCCGTCAACGGGACCTGGCGGTCAATAATAGTCATATCAACGCCCGACTGACGGGCCATAGCCTCTATCATCAAATACTGACGCGCGGCCAAGTTGGCACTTGTCTCCCGCAAATCATCCGCCGTCAGCTTCACCGGTGCTGTGGTGATCACCCCCTTGACCGAAGCAATGTCAAAAGGCCTCCCAAAATCAAGGACAATGCGATCCCCGACCTCATCTGCGGGGACGCCCGCCTTCTCTAAATACCGGGTCAAGAGGTTCCCAAAATACAACCGACTACATGATTTTTCATACCTCTCTTGTTTCATCATTTTCAACATGTAGTACCCAATGTTCACCGGCCTCCCGGTCATGAAAAAATACACCATGCACGCCCGAGTCTTAGTGACCTCGGAATAATGGGAACATGGAAGAATCCGTGCATTTATAAACCGCATCCATACACGCGCCGGCTTGATAAACTGGGAGAAGTGCATAAACTTATGTCGCCCAGACGCTCCTCGCCCCCACTTATGCGTGGAGCCCTCACCACACAAGGTCTCCCGCAAGGCCGTGTAATCCGGTTTCTTGATGTAATTTCTCAACTCATCATAATCGGGGTCCGCTACCCCCAAGAAGGCATTCAATGCCGTTGGATCTAACTTCACCTTCACTCCCCTAACCGTCACCATGTTATCATCCCTCCACACCTCATCGGGCTCCCAGTTAGCATAAAGTTCTTGGACCATGTCCAAGTTGGCGTGCCCCGGACTCTCAAACACTGAGTCCCACTTGAGGGCAATGATCTTCTCGGCCACCTCTCTAAACTTTTGTAGCACCGGCCGTTTATCAATGGCTTGCTCGGGGATGTACCCCGCAAGCCGCACATTTTTATACCATGTTTGGCAATCTCCCTTCTTCACGAAAGGGAGGCCATACCGAGTCTTGCCTCCGGGACGTGGTATCGGCACCGCGTCCTTTGGAATCTTGGCCTTAGCCTTTGCTTTTGCCTTGGGCTTGGCCGGTGCCTTACCCTTTTGCTTTGAGGAGGAAGGCTCGGCTTGAGGTTCTCTCCTCGGGCCCGCAGTAGATGAAGAACTCGCCTTTTGAGATGTGGCTACCATGGTACCTACACAAACATCAATGTTAGATGTATAGCTATGCACCAAAAACAATTCAAGCTCAAGGGTACCACCCCACACTTAGCACACACTCTATGTGGCAATCACTTGTTTCAATGGCACGAGCACCCCACACTTGAACAAAACTAGCCTTGGCAAAATATGCCACGTTTTGAATTTTTAAAATCAAGCTAGTGTGGGTGCCTCATGATCAAATCTAGTGTGTATGCAACACCTAATGTTCATTGTAAGCCTAAGGGATGCATTGCTACTCAAGAATTCACAATGTCATTGATATTTCATCTTTGAGGCTTTTTCACAAACACCTAGTGTGCACAACTTTGAACTAGCAATTTCAATTGATTTTGTAATGTGCCAACCCTCCCAATGTGTTGGGAGATCTCTTTTTACAAGTCACAAGGTCTATACTAAGCATCATAGACAATTAAGCATATCAAGATTGAATTTTTATGAAGAAGCTTGTAACTAGTTAAGAGAATCACCCATGAGCAATTATGAAGACAACTTACATGTTATTGAGAAGGAAGAGTAGTAATGTACTTACTTGATGGTGTTAGAAGTGATTGCACAAAATTTGGGATGAGTTCAAGTGTTGCAAGTGAATTTGTGTGTGTGTAGGGAGTGTTTGTAGTGAAAATAAGGGAGAAAAGATGTTAGGAATCGGGGTTATAGGGCATGGGGGATTAAAGAATTTCTTTCGAACCAAAAATTGGCCCTCCGCGTTTAGCTCCGCGCCGCAAGCCAATAGCGCGCAAGATTTTGATGTTTCTGCCTAGCATGGCGCGTTTGGTTCCACGCCGCAGGCCCATCGCGGGCAAGATTTTTGAGTTTCTGCCTAGCATGGCGCGGTGGGAGGCGCGGGGCGCTCCCAACCGCGCCTAGCTTCTTTGTTTAACTTGTTCTCGCGCTTTGGGAGGCGCGGGGCACTCCCGAACGCGCCCAATAACGTTTTTTCGCACCGAATTTCGATTTCAAGTACAAACCAAGCGTGGGACATGTCTCGAGACGTCCCATCCCCCTCAATGCATTCATTTCACCTTATTTAGCTCACCCGATTCCTGAAAAAACGACACACAAAAACAACAAAAACGTGACACTATAAAAACAAAAGAAAACTAAACTATTACAAGTACAAACTCGGGTTGCCTCCCGAGAAGCGCCTTATTTAACGTCGTGGCACGACGGGTATAAATCAAGGGTCCCTCAAAGTGATTGAAGTGCGGTGATTCACCGTACCTCCCCAATAGTGTTTCACCCGTTGACCATTAACCAAAAATGTGCTTTCAGAACCCGGGGCTCTCAATGCAACCGCTCCATGTGCGGTAACCCGAACAACTTCAAAAGGCCCCGACCATCTCGACTTCAACTTGCCCGGAAACAATTTCAACCTCGAGTTGAACAACAATACACGCTGCCCGGGCTCAAAAGAGCGATGCTCAATGTGCTTATCATGCCACTTCTTTGTCCGTTCCTTATATAATTTCGCATTTTCATACGCATGGAAACGGAACTCTTCAAGTTCATGCAACTGGAGCATCCTCTTCTCACCCGCTAAGGCCATATCAAAGTTGAGCTTTTGAATAGCCCAATACGCCTTATGCTCTAATTCAACCGGCAAGTGACAAGCCTTCCCATAAACAAGCCTATATGGAGAGGTTCCAATAGGCGTTTTGAATGAAGTTCGATAGGCCCAGAGAGCATCATCTAACTTCATAGCCCAATCCTTCCTCGAGGCATTCACAGTCTTCTCAAGGATTTGCTTGATCTCTCTGTTAGACACTTCCACTTGGCCACTAGTTTGGGGGTGATAAGCAGTAGCCACCTTGTGGCGAACCCCATACTTAGCCAATAATTTATTGAACAACCGGTTACAGAAATGCGTACCTTCATCACTAATGATAGCCCGCGGTGTCCCAAAACGAGTGAAAATATTCTTCTTCACGAACTTCACCACCACACTCGCATCATTTGTAGGAAGTGCAATGGCCTCCACCCATTTAGATACATAATCAACTGCTACAAGGATGTATTTATTGCCCATAGAAGGTGAGAATGGACCCATAAAATCCATACCCCAACAATCAAACAGCTCAATCTCCAAAATATTGTTCAAAGGCATCTCGTGACGCCTAGTAATGGTACCCGTTCTTTGGCAACGATCACATTGCTTCACTAATGCATGAGCATCTTTAAATAAAGTAGGCCAAAAGAAACCAGATTGAAGTACCTTTGCAGCTGTTCGATCTCCACCAAGGTGGCCACCATAAGGAGAGGAATGGCAGCTCTGTAGAATCGGCTCTACTTCTTCCCTTGGAACACATCTCCTAGCTAGTTGATCAACACCTATCTTGTACAAATAGGGCTCATCCCACACATAAAATCTGCTCTCATGAAGGAGTTTACGCCTCTGCTCAGCAGTTGCCCCAGGGGGATACACATCACTCACAAGAAAATTTACCATGTCAGCATACCATGGTGTTTCAGCTTCTTCTAGAGCAAAAAGTTGCTCATCAGGAAATACCTCTTTAATCTCAGGCCCCTCATCTACATGATCTCTATTCTCCAGCCTTGACAAATGATCAGCTACTTGATTCTCAGTCCCCTTGCGATCTCGAATTTCAACATCAAACTCTTGCAATAGGAGAACCCATCGAATAAGTCTCGGCTTGGAGTCCTTCTTTTCAAAAAAATACCGGATTGCGGCATGATCAGTGTAGACAACAACACGAGTGCCAACCAAATAAGATCTGAATTTATCAAAAGCATAAACCACGGCTAGCAACTCCTTCTCAGTGGTAGTATAATTGGACTGGGCTGCATCAAGCGTCTTGCTTGCATAATAGATGGAGTGAAAAATTCTTCCTATTCTTTGGCCTAGAACAGCCCCAATAGCATTATCACTCGCATCACACATCAATTCAAATGGCAAAGACCAGTCAGGAGCAATGATGATTGGTGCGGTCACCAACCTTTTCTTCAACTCTTCAAACGCCTTAATACAAGCATCATCAAACACAAATTTCACATCCTTCTCCAACAATTTGCACAAGGGAGTGGAAATTTTGGAGAAGTCCTTTATGAACCGTCTATAGAACCCTGCATGTCCCAAGAAACTACGCACCCCCTTAATAGAGATAGGTGGTGGTAATTTCTCAATAGCCTCTATCTTCGCCTTGTCAACCTCAATCCCTTGCTTTGACACCTTGTGCCCAAGTACTATGCCTTCTTGAACCATAAAGTGACATTTTTCCCAATTCAGCACCAGATTTGTTTCTTCACAACGGCTCAGCACAGCATCAAGGTTCTTCAAGCATTCATCAAAAGAGTCACCAACCACTGAGAAATCATCCATAAATACCTCCACAAATTTTTCCACCATGTCAGTGAAAATAGCCATCATGCACCGCTGAAAAGTCCCCGGGGCATTACACAACCCAAATGGCATCCTCCTAAATGCATAGGTGCCATATGGACAAGTAAAAGTGGTCTTCTCTTGGTCTTCAGGAGCTATCACAATTTGATTGTAGCCCGAATAACCATCCAAGAAACAATAATACTCATGGCCTGCTAGTCTATCCAACATCTGATCAATAAAAGGGAGTGGGAAGTGATCTTTCCTGGTGGCCTTGTTCAGCTTCCTATAATCAATGCAAATTCGCCACCCTGTAACCGTTCTTGTAGGAATCAACTCATTGTTCTCATTCTTCACCACTGTCATGCCCCCTTTCTTAGGAACACACTGCACCGGACTCACCCACTTGCTGTCAGAGATAGGAAAAATAATACCAGCATCCAGCCACTTGATAACTTCTTTCTTCACCACCTCCTTCATGATTGGATTTAGCCTCCTCTGTTGCTCTATGGATGGCTTATGATCTTCTTCCAAGAGAATTTTATGCATGCAGAAGGAAGGACTAATCCCTCTAATATCAGCAATAGTCCAGCCAATAGCTCTCTTGCGCTCTCGCAATACCCGCAACACCTTCTCAACCTGCACATCAGACAACAAAGAAGAAAGGATCACGGGCAAAGTATTACCTTCACCCAAATAAGCATAACGTAAATGTGCGGGTAAAGGTTTGAGCTCAAGATTAGGAGCTTTCTCAATAGACGGTTTAGCAGGAGCTAAGGTCAACGGTCTATCAAGCTCCTCAAATTTCTTCCACCCTGGGATGAATCTACTCTGCATATTAAGAACCTCCACAAATTCTTCAGTATCTTCATCCTTCAGGATATCATCATCATCACATAAGAGTGCCCTTTCCAAAGAATCAACATTAGAAGCCAAGAATGACCTCTCATCAGCAGTCAACTCATCATCTATTACTTTTACCATGGACAACTCTTCATAATGAGAAGGAAGCTGGGTAGCTCTGAACACATTAAACACAGCTTCTTCCCCATTTACCTTCATGATCATCTTGCCAGCTCTGACTCTAATAACAGCATCCGCAGTAGCCAAAAATCCTCTTCCCAAGATGAGAGGAACCTCAGGATCAGCTTCATAATCAAGAATAATAAAATCAACGGGTAATATGAACTGACCCACTTGTACAAGCACATCCTCAATAATCCCCTCAGGGCATGTCAAAGATCTATCAGCAAGCTGCAGGGTCACAGTAGTGGGTCGTGGCTCACCCAGGCCTAGCTTCCTAAAAACTGAAGAAGGCATCAAATTCACACTAGCACCCAAATCACATAAAGCACGACCAACCTCATGTTCCCCAATTTTCAAAGGGATGGTAAAACTGCCCGGGTCCTTCAATTTCTGCGGAAGCTTGCTTCTAACTCTGGAACTGCACTCCTCAGTAAGTGCAACTGTCTCAAACTCAGTCAATCTTCTCTTGTTAGCAACAATATCCTTGATGTATTTAGCATATTTGGGAACATCCCGCAAAAGCTCCACCAAAGGAATATTTACCTGAATTTGACTCAATATCTCCAAAAATTTCTTGCATGCTGCATCAACTTTCTGCTTCTGAAGTCTCTGCGGGAAAGGTGGTGGTGGTCTCACAATAGCAAACTCGGGCTGCTTTTCGGTTACCTTTTCTGCTTCTTTTTCCACTTCCCTATCAACATTTGGCTCTAACTCACCAACAGGCTTCTTTGGCTTTGGGGGAACTTCCTCCAGTGCTCTTCCATTCCTCAAAGTCACTGCTTGCACAAATTCTCTAGGATTCTTCTCTGTATCACTCGGTAAAGCACCCCGAGGTCTATTATTTTGTGCTCCAGCAAGCTGCCCCAATTGTCTTTCAAGATCTTTCTGTGCATTGCTCAAATCTTTTATTGTTTGTGCCTGAGATGCTGACTCATCAATGAGCTTTTGCTGCCCTGCAAGAATTTTCTTGAGCATATCCTCCATAGTATTAGACTGCTGTGGTTGAGCCTGAGACTGCGATCCCTGCTGTGGTGCATTGTTTTGAGTAAATTGGGCTCTCTCATTACCCTGAAACTGCTCACGGGTATCCCTCCAAGAAAAATTTGGGTGATTACGCCAACCCGTGTTATAATTATTACCATACGGATTTCGGTTTTGGCCCTGTGATCTGTTCTGATTACCCACATAATACACTGATTCTGGGTTAGAGGGACAAACCTCAGTGCTATGATCTTCACCACATACCTCACAAAAGGCCTGAACTTGCTGCACTAGAGCTGGTTGTGGCTTTGCTTGGAGAGCCAGCTTGCTGATTTGATTGGAAATCGCATCCATCTTCGCTCGCAACTCTGTGATTCCATCTAGTTGAAGTACCCCAGCAACTTTCTGTGTAGCCGCTCTGCTAGCCCCCTCACTAAGTATATTAGCTCTGCCATCACCCTGCCAATCAGGATTGCTCTGTGAAAACTTATCAAGTAAGTCATAGATCTGTTCAAAATTTAAGGCCAGCACTTGGCCTCCAGCAGCAGCATCAACCACAATCTTAGTGTGTTGGTTCAATCCCTCAACAAAAGTGTGTGCAATAACCTCATTAGTTTGATTGTGGTGAGGACAATCTCTCAATAACGCTTTAAATCTCTCCCAGGCTGCATATAATGATTCGCCTTCAAACTGCCTGAAGGACAAAATTGCACTCCTCAACCTGGCCGTCTTAGCCGACGGATAAAACTTAGCCAAGAATTTCTTAGCTAAATCCTCCCAAGTAGTGATAGACCCAGGCTTTTCAGCCTTTAACCACTTCCTTGCTGTCCCAATCAATGAAAATGGGAACAAAGTCATTCGCACATAATCAGTAGGCACACCTGTCGGTGTATAAGTATCACTGATCTCCAGAAAGTTCTGCAAGTGTTGCTGCGGATCTTCATGCAGGAATCCACCATATTGCCCCGTCACATGCAGCAACTGAATCATGCCGGGCTTGATCTCAAAGTTTCCAGTAATAGCAGGCTTCACAATACTTGACTCTACTCCTTTCAGACTAGGAAGAGCCACATCTCGCACTGCTACTGTTTGTTCTTCAGCCATTTCAACAGGAAGGGATGCAAGTACGATTGCTAATGCTTCTCGATCTCTCGCTTCTTTCCTTGTCTTCCTCAAGGTTCTTTCAGGCTCGGGATCAAAAGGTGCGAGTGATTCGTCCTTTTTGTTCCTTTGCATTCAAAACCTATTGCCTGAAACAGCACAAGAAACTCAACAAAAAATTAAACCTGAATAGCAATTAAGTAATTGTTCAAAAGTAATTAGTCCGTAATTAGTCCCCGGCAACGGCGCCAAAAACTTGTTGCTCCCAAACGCACATGCAAGTATACGCGGTCGCCAAGTAATAAAGTGACAAAGTTGAGTATCGTTTCCACGAGGACTATGCAGACTAGTGCTTAATAAACAATTCCTGAACCAGCTATCCAGGGGTCTTTTTCCAATGGTTGTAAGAGTTTTTATACTAAAATGCAGTAATTAAAGTGCTGGAATGAAATCAAGCAATGGGGCAAAACTTTGGTTGTTAACAATATCAAGGGAGCGATCCAGGGTTAGAATTACGAACAATCCAGTTGATGTATTCAATTGATTTCACTTCTTAAATCCCGGGTTACTAACTGACAGGTTAATTGTAATTATGAAAACCTTTCAGTTCTTCACAATCTATGCAAGCTACTTTAATCCCTGTATGTCTACGGGTTAAATCACATGCACGCATTAACGATCCTGTAATTAGTTAAACTAGGCAAGCAAGTATATGTCTATCCTACCCGCGAATTGATTCCCCGATGCCCGGGTTCACAAACTAGTTCTATTCTTCCTTATTACGTAATTAGGTTCTCTCTTTCAAGTTCAACCCAAAAACCATAGATGATGTATAACTATCGAGCTCTAACAATTATACAAGTTAAATCAAGGAAGAATAAGTAACCCGTTATGGGATTCAATCAATGGAAATCAATCTTCAACAATCAACTTTCATGTAAACTCTAACCCCAGAACGTTAGGAAATTAGTCACACATATTCATAATCACAAGGCAAAGATTTGGTGTAATAATGAAATAATTGATGTAATAGATGAAAGATTTGGGAATAACCCTTGTTCAATGAAGTGTGTAGCTCTCAATATTGCTCCAAAGTCAAGAACCCTTTACAAAAACTAAGTAATAAACTATTTATAATGTTTCCAAACCCTTGGTAATAAGTTAAACCCAAAACTAGAAGGAATAGGAAGTAAAATCGCGCACAAGGGGCGCTATAACGGGCGCCCCGCGCCCCGAAAAGCGTGCTACCAACCAGAACCCGCTCCCACCCTTCGTGCTATAGGCCTGCGGCGCATGCCAAACGCGCAAGCCTCCTGCGCGCTATGGGTGGCGCGGCGCGGAGGCTGCAGCGCCAGGCAAAAACTTCATTCTTTCGCTCCAAAACTCGGCTTGTGTCGTGCCTTTGTGTGCTCAATCCAATCTTCAAACATCCTTCAACCAATTCATGCTCAATCAAGCTCCGAAACACTCCAAATGCATCGCGTAACGACCTACACACGAACAACACAACATCAGCATAAAACCACATTCACAAGCCACTAAACAAGTGCAAAACAAGCTCAAATGTGCGGAAATATTAAGGAAAAGTAGGCATAAAATGCCGAACATCACCTGGAGTGAGTTCTCTCATCGATTCATGGAGAAGTTTTTCCCTCGCAGTTAGCAGGATGAGAAGAGGAGACAGTTTGAGAGGATTGGACAGGGTAACCTGTCAGTCACGGAGTACGAGCTTTTATTTTCAGAGATGTCCAGCTATGCTCTAGATCTTGTGCAGGAGCCCTCTGAGAGGGTCAGGCGTTTTATTGATGGACTTTCTCCTCATTTGCGGCCCCAGATGGCTCGTGAGATTGAGGCTGGTACTCTATTTGATGTCACTGTCGATATTGCCAGGAGGTATGAGGCCTATTATAGATTGGAGATGGAGGAGTTAGAGCGGGAGAGTAAGAGATATCGTGGTCCAGGGCATTCTAGTACCTCGCATAGAGGTAGGAGTTATCAGCAGTAGAGTAGGCCTCCTGTCAGACCAGCTCAGTTTCCAGCGCGTGGTTCTCAGAACGCGCCTACTTCTTCTCAGGGTCAGTTTTGGTTTCGCCCGCGAGATCAGTCTCAGTTTGATCAGCGTAGATTTGCTCCAGGGTGCTTTATCTGTCAGGATCCAGGGCATCATAAGAAGGATTGCCCTTATTTCCTTCAGCAGGGTAGTAGCCGCCCTTTCCCTCGCCTTCCAGCGCCTATGCAGCAGCAGCCTCAGGGTGCCCCCCAGGGTCTCAGCCAGCTAGAGGTGCACCACCACCCGGTAGAGGTCGTGGACGTGGTCCTAGTGGTCCCTCTAGAGGTGGTCGTCAGGGTAGTGGCTCAGCTCAGCCGCAGAGATAGCTATATGCACTGCCGGCCAGGCAGGATGCCGAGGCATCCCTAGCTGTTGTTACAGGTATTTTATCTGTTTGTGGTCGAGATGCATATTCTTTGGTGGATCTAGGATCTACCTATTCATATGTATCTCCTTATTTCGCTTCGGGTTTTCATGTTGATTATATGTGTCTTCGTGATACATTCTGTGTTTCTACTCCTATTGGAGACATTATCATCGTGGATCGAGTTTATCCAGCTTGTACCATATCTTTTGGGGGTCGTGAGACACTAGTAGATCTTCTAATCCTAGATATGGTTGATTTTGATGTCATTATTGGCATGGATTGGTTGGCGTCGTGTCATGCCACGTTAGATTGTCATGCCAAGTCTCTTCAGTTGTCTCTTCCTTGTTCAGCACCGATGGTGTGGCAGGGCTCTTATTTGCCACCAATGGGGCATGTTATTTCTTTCCTGAAGGCAAAGCGGATGATGGATAAAGGGTGTTTAGCATATCTTGCCATGGTTCGGGATACCACTATGGAGATTCCATCCCTTGATTTTATTCCTGTCGTTAGGGAGTTCCCTGATGTGTTTCCAGATAATTTGCCAGGACTTCCTCCTGATCGAGAGATCGAGTTTGGCATTGATACAGTGCCAGGGACTTAGCCTATTTCTATCCCTCCTTATCGTATGGCCCCATCAGAGTTGAAAGAGCTGAAGGAGCAGTTGCAAGATTTGCTTGATAAGGGGTTCATCAAGCCGAGTATTTCTCCGTGGGGTGCTCCTGTTCTATTCGTGAAAAAGAAAGATGGGACTATGCGAATGTGTATTGATTATCGTCAGCTAAATAAGGTCACCATCAAGAATAAGTATCCCTTGCCTCGCATTGATGATTTGTTTGATCAGTTGCAGGGTGCCAAGTTCTTTTCGAAGATCGATCTGCGATCTGGTTATCATCAGCTAAAGATTCGTGAGTGAGATATCTGGAAGTCTGCTTTTAGGACTCGTTACGGCAATTATGAGTTCCTAGTTATGTCTTTTGGGCTGACTAATGCCCCTGCAGCCTTTATGGATCTCATGAACCGGGTGTTTAAGCCATTCCTTGATTCCTTTGTCATTATCTTCATTGATGATATTCTTATTTATTCTCGTAGCCGCGAGGAGCATGATTATCATCTGAGGGTGGTTCTTCAGACCCTCCGTGATCGTAAGTTAAATGCCAAGTTCTCGAAATGTGAGTTTTGGCTTGATTCTGTAGCATTTTTGGGTCACGTGGTATCTAGTGAAGGTATCAAGGTTGATCCGAAGAAGATTGAAGCAGTGCAGAAATGGCCTCGTCCTACCACTCCGACGGAGATTCGCAGCTTTCTTGGATTGGCAGGTTATTATCGGAGGTTTATGGAAAAGTTCTCTACTATTGCAGCTCCCCTGACTCGCCTGACGCAGAAGGCGGTTCAGTTTCGATGGTCCGATGAGTGTGAGGCCAGCTTCCAGAAGCTTAAGGCCTTATTGACTTCAGCTCCAGTGCTATCCCTTCCTTTGGGCACCGGTGGATTCGTAGTTTATTATGATGCATCTCGTGTGGGCCTTGGTTGTGTTCTGATGCAGCACGGGAAGGTAATTGCTTATGCTTCCAGACAGTTAAAGCCGAATGAGAAGAATTATCCGACTCACGATTTAGAATTGGCAGCTGTGGTCTTAGCTTTGAAGATATGGAGGCATTACCTTTATGGCGAGCCTTCTGAGGTGTATACGGATCATAAGAGTCTGCAGTATCTTCTCTCTCAGAAAGATCTTAACGGCCGAAAGCGGAGATGGCTTGAATTGATTAAAGATTATGATCTCACTATCCATTATCATCCTGGGAAGGCGAACGTTGTAGCAGATGCTTTGAGCAGGAAGTCCATGGGCAGCATGGCTTTTCTTTATGCTGATATGAGACCATTGGCTCGAGAATTGCAGTCCCTTGGCGACTTTGACGTGAGATTTCTTCTCCCAGACTCCAGTCGAGTCTTACCGTGTATTGCAGCTCAATCTTCCTCAGTCAATCAGATTAAGGGAAGACAGTTCGAGGATCCTCATCTGCAGGAGTTGAGTGGTCGTGTCCTAAGTGGAGGAGTTCCCTCCTTCGAGCTTGATTCAGATGGAATTCTTCGGTTTAATGGTCGACTCTGTGTTCCTGATGTTGAGGATTTGAGGCAGTCAGTGCTCAGTGAAGCTCATAGCTCGCGTTATTTCATTCATCCTGGTATTACAAAAATGTATCAGGACCTCCGAGAGCTATACCGGTGGAAGGGGATGAAGAGAGATGTATTTGATTATGTATCTCGTTGCTTGAACTGTCAGCAGGTTAAGTTCGAGGACCGGAGACCAGCAGGGCTAGCTCAGGCATTGCCCATTCCCGAGTGGAAGTGGGAGCACATCGCGATGGATTTTATAGTTGGTCTGCCAAAGACCCTGCGGCGCCATGATTCAGTCTGGGTCATTGTCGACCGACTGACTAAATCAGCTCACTTTATCCCTGTAAAGACTACTGATTCAGCTCGGAGCCTGGCACGGATTTTCATTGAGCAAGTGGTTAGGCTGCATGGTACTCCTGTATCCATTATCTCAGATCGTGGTTCCCAGTTTACTTCTCAGTTCTGGCAGTCTTTTCAGAGAGAGTTGGGGACCCAGGTGTAGCTTAGTACAGCATTCCATCCTCAGACTGACGGTCAGTCCGAGCGGGTTATTCAAATTCTGGAGGACATGTTGAGAGCTTGTGCACTTGACTTCGGGGGTTACTGGGATGATCATTTGGCGTTAGCGGAGTTCTCTTATAATAATAGCTACCAGTCTTCTATTCAGATGGCTCCATTTGAGGCCTTATATGGTCGTCGATGTCGTTCTCCTAGTGGCTGGTTTGAGTCTCAAGATGTCGAGGTGATGAGTTCAGATATGGTTCGTCAGACTCTTGAGGTTGTTCGTGTTATTCAGGATCGTTTACGGACAGCCCAGAGTAGGCAGATTTCATATTCGAACCGGAGGAGCCGAGAGTTAGAGTTTGAGGTCGGGGACATGGTATTTCTGAGAGTGTCACCGATGCGAGGTGTAAAGAGATTTGGTAGGAAAGGAAAGCTTAGTCCCAGGTTCATTGGCCCTTTCCGTATCGAGAAGCGTATTGGTAAGGTAGCTTATCGGCTTGACCTGCCAGCTTCTATGCCAGTTCACCTAGTTTTCCATGTGTCGATGCTCCGGAAGTGTATCCGAGATTCTTCTGAAGTGATCGAATTAGACCCTGCTCAGCTAGATGTGAATCTAGCTTATGAGGAGTTCCCAGTTGCTATAGTTGCGCGTGATGTCCGGAAACTTCATTTGAAGCAGATTCCGATGGTTCGAGTACGATGGAATAATTGCCCTCGTGAGGAGGACACTTGGGAGCTTGAGTCCAGTATGCGTGAGAGGTATCCTTACCTCTTCGACGATTCAGATTCGAACTTCATCTTTAAAACCTAAAAGTTCTAATCATTGTATATGATTTTGGTTTCGTAGTAAATGTCATTGAAAATTCGTATAAGCATTCTTATTAGAGGTATGAAATCTATTTTAGACTCATGTTCGTTCGAGGACGAACGAGAGTCTAAGTGGAGGAGAATGAAACGACCTCGGTCAGTCGTTTCAGAAGTTAGGATTCCGATTGGCGTGCTGATAATTTTAAAATATTCGTAAAGTCCATTAGGACCTGTCTGTAAAATTTGAGCTAAATCAGACCTCGTTTGATAGGCATCGGAAGAAGGTTTCAGTTTTTATTGTCCATAAATATTAAAAAGAGATTTTTGACCTCGGTTTGGGCGAATGAGCTCCGATTCGAAATCCGAAAGCGCCGTTAGGTTCGTATGATTATTTGTGACTTCTGTGATTTTTCGAAGTGAATTTCGATGTTGTTCGGCTAGTTTCCGCAAAAATACCGAAAGTTAAATAATTTGACATTTTCCTTTAAATTCGCATCTTGAGTTTATGGAGTCCGATTTCAGATCCGTCTTCGCGAGTATGTTACATATATTTTGTATAACTTACTTGAAAATTTTGGGATCATTTTGACTTCTCTAGAGTTCCATTTCAATTTTAATCGTCGTAGCAAATTTATTATTTAAAAAAAGTGAAATTATTAGTCGGTGGCCAAGGGATTTATAATCCCTTAACATAGCAGCAAGCTTAGAAATGCAGAAACATAATACAAATACAGCAGAGAGAAAAATTAGAAAAGAGAGGGAAAAAAAAAAGGGAAAAAGGAGTGGAAAAATAGTAGAATTTCTACCCCAAATCTTCAGGTAATGATGCTAACTCATTATCTTAGCTTAGTACGTGTGTTTGAATATATTTTTACGGTAAAAATAGTGATATTAGACATCGCCCTAATGACGTAAATTGATATTTTAAAGGGTCAATTGGACCCCGATGATGGAACTAATTATATATTCATACTCAGTGAGTTATGAGCAACATATAAATATAATTTATTTAGGGTTTGGTTATGGGACTTTCAACCCTGTATATAGGCCTGGCCTGCGTATTGCGTATACGAATAGGGTATCAGGTTCCTAACTGGATTGCCCTAAAACATAAGGAATGAAGCCTTTAGCTTTATTTGATATAATTTTCCGGCTTATTGAATAGAAAGAGATCGTTTGGCAACTAATACAAAGGAAAAAGTAGTGGTTGAGTAACAGGACTAGCTTTGGAATACGATAAGTGTTTATATCCATTTCTTTGGAGGCACTTGGCCTCGTGGATTTTCTACCACGTGTTCCTTACGTGTGTAGCTGCCGATAGGCGTACTCATTACGCCTTAGCTTTGGATTTACATTATATATTATATATTATGTCATGTTATTGTTATTGCATTGGGAATCTGAGTATTGTACTTTGGCTTGGAGTTGGCATCTGCTTCCCGGCTGTCGATGAGAGTCCTGTGCCGGTGAAGGGTTATTATTGTATCACATTACATTCATATGCATTACATTGCATATCATACTGACTGCAGGAGTATTCCGCCTCAGCTGTACATTTTATCGGGTGCAGGAGTATTCCGCCCCAGGAGAGTGCAGGAGTATTCCGCCTCTAGTTTTGGTTTATATTATATCGGGTGCAGGAGTATTCCGGCCCAGGAGCAGGAGTATTCCGCTCCAGTTGATTAGCAGATTGGGTTCCCCTCGAATGCAGGAGTATTCCGCTTCGGGATGGGATTGCAGGCACATGTGACCCTTTGCATCTCATTTAATTTCATCTCATTTCATTTTATTTCATTTCATCCCATTCCATTTCATTTCATACTATTGAGTACATTTTTTTGTACATGAATACTGTTCTGCTTATATGTGCATTACTTATTTGTTGATTGTTGTCTGGTTCCGTTTCCCTTACTAGCGTATCTATTTTTCGAGGTTGCTAGTTTGTTCACACTTATTGAGTCCTCATGACTCACCCCCTATTTGTCCTTGTGTTTTCTTTTTGTTCGGCAGATTCTGCACCAGGACCCAGCCAGTCATGCCGTGATTGAGGAGTAGTACGTTCTCAGCTGTCTACGGTGAGCCATCCTGTTCATTACGGCCACCAACTTCAGATATTACAGTTTTCCTTACTTTTGCTCCCTTCGGGAGATGTGTATATCTTTTGGCCTTCTTAGATGTCTGATCTTGAAACCTTTGAAATGGTGGATTCTGGGTAGTCAGTTGTATTATTCAAACAGCTTGTATGTTTGTCTATCCTTAAGAGTTATCTTATGTTATTAAAATTTGGTTCATTTTCATTTCAAGGTAATTCTTTGCAATTTATATCGATTCTATCAATAGGGTTCACCCGACAGGTTTAGGGAAAACGGTCGGGTGCCCGCACGGCCTAACCGAAATTCAGGTCGTGTCAAGTGCTCCAACACAAATGAAAGTTGAAGAGAAGTGCTTCAACAATAGAAAGTTGGTGAGAAGTGCATCAACAAACTCGAAGATTGAAGAGAAGTGCTCTAATACATCAACAAATTGAAAGAATGGAGAGAAGTGCTCAAATACAACAAATACTATACAACTTTGAATTAAGGGAGAATGATGAAGACTAATTCAAAGTTGATATAGGAGACCTAAATAAATTAGGTTTCATTATTAAGTAGTTTATTTAATTTATGCCTAGTTAGATTTTAGTAAAATCATATTAGAATAGGTTTTCTAGTTAAAGTTAAAGTAGGCTTTATTTGTTATTATAAATAAGGGTGTTACCCTCTATTATATTGTGGTGCATAAGAATAGACTTGAGATCAATAATATTTAGAGAGTTATTTTTCTACATGTGGCATACGGAGAATGCCTTAAATTTTTTAAACAACTCACTTGTTCAATAGCTTAAATCTATAATTTTACTTTATGTTTTACATTTTAACTAAATAATTTTTTTAATTAAAGTCTTTTATGATAAATAATTAAAATTATTATTTTTATTAATCTAAATATAAAATAAATTTGAATGTCCTTTTCGTAATTTAACACTCAAAAGTACTTTTTATAAAGATTAGCCAAACACAAATTATTTATCAAAAGTACTTCTCCAATGAGTTGTTCAAATACAAACTGCTTATTATCTAAAAGTACTTTTTTGAAAAGTACTTATGCCAAAAGTACTTCTCAAATTAAGCAGTTCTTTGCAGCAATCCCAAACAGGCTATTAGTTTTAAACTAGTTCCAACTTCCAACAAATTCTAGGTGTGTAATAGAAAAAAGAAAGTAGCTGAGAAAGAAGTTTATATCTTATCCCATTTTTAAAGAAATATTGAAGGGGGAAATGATTTATACCCATAATGCTTTAGACTAAACAACTTTGATGACGAGCCACTGCTAGAGCATTGAACCACACGAACAACTACCATTTACAAAATTTTAGAAGAATAGCTCTCAGTCGTTCAAATTATTTAAAAAAAAAATTATGAGCTTCATTTCATAGTTTCATGACAAAATATTGAAGTTTCAAGTGAAAATTTTTTAGTACAAATTAAAAAAATATTGGATTCAAAATTTGTTTTCCTTAAATTCATTATTTTTCATTTCAAAACTCCAACATATTTTGTCTTGAGATGATGAACAAAAATCTAGAAAGTACAACGAGTTTTAGCACATATTCATCTAAAACTTTACAAAATACTAGATATTGGTTGTTTAATGCTAAATAAGATGATTATTCCATCTAAATTTCACCTAATCAGGTTAGGCCATGAGGGATGGGCCTATTATTCCATTTTGAGTAAAAATTTAGCTCACATGCCACTTTTGCTAATGATATTGTTGAGAACTGCTTTTGAAGAATGACAAACAAGAAGGACTCAGTGGGTTCGGAGAAGAACCTAGTCCTTGAATAGAAGGGCACTATTAGTCGAAAAGATCTGAGGGTCGCAAATTCCTGCGGAACTAGGAGTAGTGGCGCGTGAATGAATATGCATCCTAGTCAGACTAAAAGAGGCGGTGCCCAGGCTGTGTCTTCGAAATACGAATAAGAGTTGGACTTCAACAAGGAAAGAGTTACAAGGAATCTTGTCTTACCATAATTACAAGGATTCCTTGTGGGACTCAACTAGGGTTGTAAAGCCCATATAAATACAAGTAGTTGATACAGCCGAAAGTAGTTATTCACAAACAGAGAGTTGAGAGCATACAAAGGCGATCCAGCAACTTTCAAACGTGAGATAACTGA
The DNA here is from genome assembly GCA_037355625.1 of Petunia x hybrida. Classification (NCBI taxonomy): domain Eukaryota; kingdom Viridiplantae; phylum Streptophyta; class Magnoliopsida; order Solanales; family Solanaceae; genus Petunia; species Petunia x hybrida. The sequence goes on along the minus strand of JBBBVM010000018.1, from coordinate 3,937,297 downwards.
AGAAGACAACTGGTGGACTTGAGTAGATTGAGTCTAGATATTCTGTCTAGGTTCTTTGATTTGTAAGTTTTCTTATTTTGAGCGATCATTGTTTTACCTATTACCTTATATTAGAAGCAGTGTATTAGGTAAACTTTTGAGAGATTACTTTGTAAAGCTAGAGTTTAACTTTGTTTAGTGATTAGGGTCTAGAGTGTAGCCCCTTGGTTACAGAGTCTTGTAATCAGAAACTTGCTCGTGTTGTTAGTGGATTGTGTTCTAAAATCCCAGAGTGTGGGTCGTGGTTTTTCTCCCTTGAGCAAGGAGTTTTCCACGTAAAATCCTTGTGTTCCTTGTGTCTGTGATTGGCGTGTGTTGTGGTGTTCAATTTGCAAAACTGTAGAGGCAAGAACAGGGTTCTTGACTCAGGGGAATTGAGTTCTTGAATCAAAAATCGATGGACACTATTCAACCCCCCTTCTAGTGTCCTTAGGAGGTGCATAGATTATAACAAGTGGTATCAGAGCAGGTCTTCTCGTGCTAGGTTACCTTCAGAAGGATCAGAATTATGAGTGCACCACCTACCATCACTGAAGGACAGTCAGTTCAGAGGCCCCCACAGTTCAATGGGCAGTACTATGCTTGGTGGAAGAATAGGATGGAAAATTACATATGTGCTGAAGACTACCAACTATGGCTTATAGTATCATAAGGAAACTTGATTTCTACTAAAATAGTTGGTGAGGGAGCTGCTGCCAAACAAGAACCTAAGTTGAAAGAGGAGTTCATTGAGGCGGACTATAAGATGATTGAAAAAAATCACAAAGCCAAAAGTCTGGTAATTTGTGGTCTTGGCCCTGAGGAGTTTAACAGAGTATCATCTTACAAGACTGCAAAGGAAATATGGGATGTCTTGCAGGTTGCGTATGAAGGAACCACTGAAGTTAAGGACTCCAAGAGAAGAATACTGAAGAGGCAATTTGAGCTGTTTTCTATGGGAGAGAAGGAATCAATCCAGGATATGATGACCAGGTTGACCATTATTACTAATGAGATGAGATCCCTGAATATGGAGTTGCCAGAAGTAGAGATGGTGGATAAGATTCTAAATGTGCTACCTGAGGCTTGGGAACCCAAGATGACTGCTATCATTGAGTCTAAACCTCTAAGATCCATTAAACTTGAAGAACTGGTTGGTAGCCTGAAAACTCATGAGATGATGAAAGATTCAAAAACTAAACCAGCTCTCAAGAAGGACAAGACCCTTGCACTCGAAGCAACGGATGAAGCTGATGATTATGTTGATCTGCAATCAGTTGAAGCAGCTATGGTTAGTGCCTTGAGACAGAAGCTTAACTTGGGAAGGTTTAAAGGCTTCAAAAGAAGTGGCAATGAAAACTCTGGAAGGAAGAACATAGTCGACAGTCCTGACTACTCAGAATGCTTTAAGTACTTCAAGAAGGATCATGCTGTTATGGATTGTCCTATATGGGAAGCAGAATGGATGAAAAATAGAGCAACTAAGGAAAAGGAAAAGGAGGTGTCAAAGGAGAATGACAAAGATAAGAAGAAGGCAAGACGACCTCCAAACTTCAGAGCAGAAAGAAGAAAGAGAAAGGAAGCTTTCTATGCTACATGGGGACCAACTGACAGTGAATCTGATCATGAAAAGGCATCTGGAGATGAATCACCACTGGCACTGATGGGATTGGCAGACATCAGTTCTGATGAGAAAGACCCTCGGGAGTTCAGAGGAGGAAGAGATCCTTCAAAGCTACCTGTGTTCAACCGGACTAACTACAAGTGCTGGAAGAAACCGATGAAAAACTTTTTTCAAGAAACATATTACAGTCTCTGGTTGATTGTGAAGAGCGGACCTCACGTTCCTGTAAAGAGAGCAGCAAACAGAGTTCTGGTGCCAAAGAAGGTAGAAGAACTAGATCCTCTAGATCTAGACTGGCTACAGGCAAATTCCAAAGTTGAATTGTACCTGAGAAGAGGGCTGACTAATGATGTGTTGGCAAGGTTACTTGAATACAAGTCTGCTAAGGAAGTATGGGAAAAACTGAAAGAGTTGTACACAGGTGACGACCAAAAGAGGACTCTGCCTTTATGGCAACTGATGGCGCTGAAGCTGCTCATTCAGCAGAGGTATGTCTATCTGATCTTAAGGAAAATCTACACACATACTCTACTGAAAATTTGATTCTAATCACATCCACTTTGATTGAGGGTTATGAAAAAGAGAAAATTGAAAAAGATAAATTAACTGAAGAGTTAATTGATCTCAGAACCAAGCACAAGAGTCTTCAAGAACAAAATATTGAATTGGAAGAAATCAATGTCGTCTTAAAAGGGCAGACTCTTGTGTCAAACTCTAAGATCACTGAACTAGAATTGGAACTTAATCAATTAAGAGAGAGTGCAAATGGTAAGCAAGTAATAAGTGAGTTCAAACCTTTCTTAAAAACGAACTTAAAAGAGCAAATGAGATTCTGTATCAGGAAACTGAAAAGAACAGGACTTTAAGTCAGAAGGTTGAAAAAACTGAATATGAACTTACCAGATTAACAAAATGGAATAAGTGTTCTGAGGCAATGAACTGGGTTCTTGAAAATCAGAACAAGGGAAAACAAGGACTAGGATTCAAGAAACCATTGCCTCCATATAATCCTAAAAGCAAGTATGTGGGATTGCCTTGTAACATGTCGTGTATCTTTTGTGGTGAAACTGGACACTACAAACAAAGGTGCATGAATGCAAACAAGGCAAAGGCCAAGAATAAACAAAGTGTTCTACCTAGATGGGCTAAACAGGATTTGATGTATCCATTCTCTCATAAGAAGGGACCCAAGCTTGTCTGGGTTCCTAAAGCTAACCCTTAATCTGTTTTGCACGCTGGAGTGAGGGAGAACAACCCAAGCTGGATTCTTGATAGCGGTTGTTCAAGGCATATGACAGGAAATAGAAGAAATTTTCTCTCACTCGCGGCATTTCAAGGAGGCAATGTAGCCTTCGGAGGAGGTAAAAGTGGTCAAATCGTAGGAATTGGAAAAGTTGGGAGAACTCTGGATCACGCAATTGAAAATGTATACTGTGTCGATGGTCTCAGACACAACCTGCTGAGTATCTCTCAACTGTGTGATAGAGGAAATGAAGTGAGTTTCTCCTCTGTAGGATGTATTGTGAAGAATCTACAGAGTGGAGAAATTGTTATGGAAGGAAAAAGGGTGAGCAATATGTACAAAGCATCACTGAAATCACTGCCTGAAAACTATTTAACATGCTTGAACGTGCAAGAAAGTGATTCTCAGCTGTGGCACAAAAGAATGGGTCATGCAAGTCTCTCACAACTGAATAAGCTTGTATCTAAGGAGCTGGTTCATGGACTGCCTAGCAAGAGACTTGAAAACATAAAAATGTGTGATGCTTGTGTAAGGGGGAAGCATGTAAAATCATCCTTTAAGTCAAAGAAAGTGGTAAGTACATCAAAACTACTGGAATTTTTGCATATGGATCTGTGTGGACCTATGAGAGTCAGGAGTAGAGGAGGAAAGAGATTTGTGTTCGTAATTGTTGATAAATACTCTAGGTACACATGGACCTTGCTCTTGGGGTCTAAAGATGAAGCCTTTGACAGCTTCAAAGACTGGGCTGGTGTTGTGCAGAAAAGGTTAAGCCTATAACTTATCAGTATTAGATCTGATCATGGTATGGAGTTTGAAAACTCAAAATTCTCGGAGTATTGTGCTAAATACAGCATTGATCATAATTTCTCGGCACCAAGAACTCCACAGCAAAATTGAGTGGTTGAAAGGAAGAACAGGTCTCTGGAGGATATGGCAAGGACTATGTTGCTGTCAAGTGGGCTTGCAAGAAACTTTTGGGCTAAAAGAATAAACACTGCATGCTATTTGCTGAACAGATGCTCCATCAGAGCTATTCTTGACAAGACCCCATATGAACTACTCAGAGGAAGAAAACCGAATATTGCATATCTGAGATCCTTTGGCTGTATATGCTTTGTCCACAACAACGGAAAGGAACCATTAGGGAAATTTGATGCTAGAAGTGATGAGGCAATATTTCTTGATTATTCTACTCAAAGCAAAGCATACAAAGTGTTTAATAAAAGAACACAAACAGTGGAAGAAAGTATGCATGTGGTATTTGATGAATCCGATAAGGCATTAGGTGAAACTGAGATAGATGATCAAGCGATTGGCCTTAGTCGAGAAGATGGTGCAGCTGACTCTGAAGATTCGGAAGACAAAGAAACATCAGGTGAGAATTCAATTTCTCGAGAACAAGGAGTCAATATGACAGGGGGAACATCAGATGAAGTCGATGATCCAGCAAGTCAGGAGGAACCTACCCAAAGTGATGCTGAAGGTTCTTCTCGTCATATTCAACCCAGGCCATGGAAACATCAAAGCTCTCATCCTTTGGAGAATGTTTTTATCGGAACTGGATACTGGAATCATGACCAGGTCAGCCTTGAAGAACTTCTGTGCATTCTTTGCATTCCTATCATCTCTGGAACCAAAGAATGTAAAAGAAGCCCTACAAGATCCCAATTGGATTCTAGCCATGCAGGATGAACTTCATCAGTTTGAGAAAAGCAAAGTGTGGCACCTGGTTCCTAAGCCGAAGGACAGATCAATAATTGGAACAAAATGGGTGTTCAAAAACAAAATGGATGAGCATGGTATAGTGACAAGGAACAAGGCAAGACTAGTAGTTCAAGGATACAGTCAGGAAGAAGGAATCGACTATGATGAAACTTTTGCACCAGCAGCAAGAATTGAGGCTATTAGAATGCTGATTGCTTTTGCTACATACATGGAGTTCACACTGTATCAGATGGATGTGAAGAGTGCCTTCCTGAATGGCTACTTAAATGAAGAAGTCTATGTAATACAGCCACCAGGGTTTGTGAGCAATGAATTTCCTGATCATGTTTACAAACTGAACAAGGCACTCTATGGATTAAAGCAAGCTCCTAGAGCTTGGTATGAAAGACTTTCAAGATTCCTACTGAAGAATGGTTTTTCAAGAGGAAAGATTGATAACACATTATTCCTGAAGAAGAAAAGAAAGGATTTATTGGTGGTTCAAGTATATGTCAATGATATCATTTTTGGAGCCACTGATGAGGAGCTATGCAAGGGGTTTGCTGATATGATGGGAAGTGAATTTGAAATGAGCATGATGGGTGAACTAAACTTCTTCCTAGGACTGCAGATAAAGCAGATACCTGAAGGGACCATGATTCATCAGCAAAAATATGTCAAGGAACTTCTGAAGAAATTTGACATAGAAGGAGCAAAAGAAATGACTACGCCTATTGCTTCTGGAACCAAGCTGGATATGGATGAACTAGGTCCTTCGACTAATGAGACAAAATATAGAGGAATCATAGGTTCACTTCTCTATCTCACAGCTAGTCGACTTGATATTGTATACAGTGTGGGACTGTGTACTAGATTTCAGTCCAAGCCTAAGGAGTCACATTTGACAGCTATGAAGAGGATCTTGAGATACTTGAAAGAAACTCAGGATCTATGTCTATGGTACCCAAAGGGAGGTACTTTTGAACTAATTGGTTTTGCTGATGCAGACTATGCAGGTCACTTGGTGGACAGAAAAAACACCTCAGGAATGGCACACTTTCTTGGTCCTTGCTTAGTTTCTTGGGCAACAAAGAAGCAAAATTCAGTGTCCTTGTCTACTGCGGAAGCTGAGTATGTAGCAGTTGCATCATGCTGCTCACAATTGTTATGGATCAAACAGCAGTTGGAGGACTTTGGAATCAAGTGTGGAGCAGTTCCAATTTTCTGTGATAATACAAGTGCAGTGAATATTGCCAAGAACCCAGTCCAACATAAAAGAACAAAGCATATTGATATTAAACACCATTTTCTTAGAGACAACGTAGAAAAGGGTCTGATTACTATGAATTCTTGCAGGACTGAAGACCAAATTGCTGACATATTTACCAAAGCATTGAACAAAGTGCATTTTGAGAGGAACGGGTTGGAGTTAGGGATGACCAAAATACACGGATGACCCAGCAGTTATCCCTCAATGATTGGTTAGTTAAGTGTTCAATGATTTGTCTGTAACATTTGTTATTATTGTCCAGTCTAATATTATACTTTGTTAAGTATACTTGTTCAGCTTATAAGCATCAGGTAAGGCTAATGTGATCCCATGAAGAACCTACTATGTACTTAGAAGGAACCGACTGAAGCATGAGGAGTCATGTCCAGGTACAGTCACACTGCCTTGCATGATAGGAGTCATAACTGAAATCAATTGTCAATTATACATGTGTCAAGGGAGACTTTCCATGTTCTTATAACTGTCCTAAATTATAGGAACACATTCCTTTTTGGGTTAGACTTCTATTAGACTTTAAATGGACCCCACTACTTGAAAAGATTTTATTTGGGCAAGTCTAGTAACCGTCAAATCCATAACTCTTTCCCGGTTCTCAAAAAGTTCAAAAGGCTGCTTTTCACTTTTCGGTCATCATTACCTTGTGTTCCCTAGGAAAATATCTCATCACTATAACTCCTTCTCATCCTTTCGTTTTGATCGACACAGAACACACACACTCAACAAATTGCTCTCCATTCAACCTACTTTCTCTCTCTAAAAATCAAACCAAGAAAACTTCGTAATCCTAATTCAAAACCCTAACCAATTCCGCCATGTCTCAAGCATAATCTTATCAACATCACTTACCAAAACCTTGAAACCTTGCACATCAAAGAAATCTATACCGAAACCCCCGCCATCTACCCTTGCAGAAAGAATTGTCAGGGCTAGGTCAAAGTTTTTCAAAAATGGAGAAAAGAAGTTGGTCAAGAAGATGATGGCCAGATCTTTGTCGACTATGCCTACAGAACAAGTTTCCTCTGAAAGACCGGTTGAGATAATATCTGACTCTACTATATCTACTTATGTCGATTTAAAAGGTGTAAAAAGTCCTGGAAAGTGAGTACCGAAATATTAGTAAAAGGACTAGACGAAATCATAGGAAAAGTAGAGTCATGTGATAAAATTGATAGGGGAAGGTAGTTGAGGAGAAACAACAGGATGTTCAGGAGGAACCTAAGGCGAGTATGCATGTGCCTGTAGTAGCTGAGATTGTGTTGGAGGTTGATGTAGTGGGAAAAGTGTTAGAAAAGCTGAGGGAAGAAGATTCTGTTGAATCCCTTAAAGAACATGTTGGTGAACCCAGTTCTAGTGTTGTGCTTACTGAGAAAAGTCAAGGGTTGTATGTACTTGAAGGTCCAGGTGTTGGAGGACCTAGAACTGCTGAGGCCTCACTGGATTTGAGCAAAGAACCTGGTTCTTGTCCAGATCCTACAGAGGCTGACGCAGAACTCAAGTGGACAGCTCTGAAGTAGAGAAGGATGAGGAAGTTGTAGAAGAAAAAGGTGAAAGTAAGGAAATTATGGAGAAAGCTGAAGAAACAAAGAGAAAAAGTGTGAAAAGAAGGTTTGGTGAGGAGGATGAAAGGCTGATTTGTGGAGGAGAGGAAGAAGAAGTGGTGTTTGTGAGTGAGAACAGAGTAGAGCCTGACAAGAGAAGAAGATTGGTGAGAGGGGGAATGCCAGTATCTAAAAGCCAGTTAGTGGATGAATCTAGTGAGGAGAGTGATGGCAAAGCTGTGGCAGAGCCAGTGGCAAGAAGAGTAGGAACTAGGTCTGCTCTGAAACAATAGCTGGTGAAAGTGGGGAAGCTTGAAAAAATAGTTTAAAATGTGAGGGATAGAGAAGTGGAAAAACAGAAGAAGAATGAGAAAATGGCTGAGGAGGCCAAAGAAGAAAGTGATGAAGCCAGTAGCTATGTGGAGCCAAGTGACTCTGAGACTGACAGTGAGGTAGAGAATAGGGAAAGAAGAAGAGGATCTGAGGAAGAGGTTGATCGGGTGGTCTTCTTTGCCAAGCACCAGGTGCTTGCTGGCAGCATTCTGCATGATAAAAAGGAGCATCACATGAAACCCTTACTCAGGATGATTGGTGATCAAGGGTGGCTGAGCTTGTTTGGAAACAAAGATAGGATGTTGTTCTCTGATGAGATCAGGGAATTTTATACAAATTGCATGGTTGTAGCCAGGAGAGTGTTCACAATGATGAAGGGAGTTGAAATTGAATTTGGAAGAACTGAGCTGGGGGTGATCCTTGATGTGCCTGCTGAAGGTTATTGCAGGTACATTAAGCTGAAGTGGCCAAAGAGGACAGACGGGGTGACTCTTCTTAGTGTGGTCAAGAAATTTTCAGGGAAACCAAAGCTCAGGAAAGAAAGGAAAGTAGACAAAAAGGAGATGGAACCAGTACATCAGTTGCTCTTTGAGTTTGTGAATTGGTTCCTCCTACCTAGGGTTGAAAGAAACAGTGAAGCCAGTGCTCTGGACTTAACCTATATGGACTTGTTGGATAGGGGGATGAGAATCAACTTGTCTGGTCTAATTATCAGACATATCAAGAGGATTGCAGATACTGACCAAAAGCCATATTCATTAGTGCATTCCTATGTCCTTCAGCAGGTTCTAGAGCATTTTGGAGTTCCATTGGAAGCAGGGAAGAAGCCTACAATTCATCAGATGTTTGGATATAATGTGCTTAAAAGCTGTGACTTCTTCAAAGAAAATAGAGCTTCCAAGAAGCCCATGCAGGTTAAGCAAGAGCAGTCTGAGGAAAGTGAGGATTATGGACCCGAGGAGGCCATTACAGCTGTGAAGGAACTGGAGAGCCATGTTCTTGAAGTGAACACAGAAAATGGTGAGCTTCACAGACAGCTGAAGTTGAAGGATCAAGAAATAGATCATTTGAAGATAGATTGCCACAAGTATGAGGCCGAGCTGATGATGGAGAGGGCCAAAAATACAAAGAACCTTGAGGCACTTATCAAACACTTCAACTTACAGCCCTGAATCCTCATGTCCTACCTTCCTGTCCTTTCTCCTAATTGCCTTTATCTCTTCCTACTCTCCCTGGATATGTGATGTTGTTTAAGACAATTTATTTTCTATTGTGTACTTCTTAATGGGGATGTGCTGTTGTCACACCCTGGATGATGATTTTAAATTTCTCCTGTTTACATCTGTTTTTATTCTATGGTACTTGGTTCTTGTTGGGCCCTTAGCTTTCTCTCTGTGTGTTTACATTATAGCTGACTTGTTGCTGTATGCTCTAGACTGGATAGTACTAACTGGTTCATGCAGGTATTTGAATCTTTTCGATGATGCCAAAAAGGGGAAGAAGGAAATGTTGGGGTGCTTGTGACCTAACTCATCTGTTTTAAATTTCAAACTTGTTAATCTTGTTTTTGTGTTTTTGGGAAATTTTGTCTATTCAGGTTCTCTGGCAAAATTTATTTGTCATCATCAAAAAGGGAGAATTTGTTGAGAACTTGTTTTGAAGAATGACAAACAAGAAGGACGCAGTGGATTCGGAGAAGAACCTAGTCCTTGAATAGAAGGGCACGACTGGTCGAAAAGATCTGAGGGTTGCAAATCCCTGCAGAACTAGGAGTAGTGGTGGGTGTATGAATATGCATCCTAGTCAGACTAAAAGAGGCGGTGCCCAGGCCGTGTCTTCGAAGTATGAATAAGAGTTGGACTTCAACAAGGAAAGAGTTACAGGGAATCTTGTCTTACCATAATTACAAGGATTCCTTGTGGGACTCAACTAGGGTTGTAAAGCCCATATAAATACAAGTAGTTGATACAGCCGAAAGGAGTTGAGAGCATACAAAGGCGATCCAGCAACTTTCAAACGTGAGATAACTGAAGAAGACAACTGGTGGACTTGAGTAGATTGAGTCTGGATATTCTGTGTAGGTTCTTTGCTTTATAAGTTGTCTTATTTTGAGCGATCATTGTTTTACCTATTAGCTTATCTTAGAAGCAGTGTATTAGGTAAACTTTTGAGAGATTACTTTGTAAAGCTAGAGTTTAACTTTGTTTAGTGATTAGGGTCTAGAGTGTAGCCCCTTGGTTACAGAGTCTTGTAATCAGAAACTTGCTCGTGTTGTTAGTGGATTGTGTTCTAAAATCCCAGAGTGTGGGTCGTGGTTTTTCTCCCTTGAGCAAGGAGTTTTCCACGTAAAATCCTTGTGTTCCTTGTTTCTGTGATTGGCGTGTGTTGTGGTGTTCAATTTGCAAAACTATAGAGGCAAGAACAGGGTTCTTGACTCAGGAGAATCGAGTTCTTGAATCGAAAATTGGTGGACACTATTCAACCCCCTTCTACTGTCCTTAGGAGGTGCATAGATTATAACAGGTATTTGGTTGGATTTTTTTACACAAAAGTACAATTTTTAGAACTTAATTACCAAATATAGCCACATTTTAGCATAATTACCCTATATAGAGGAAAACACAAGTTAATTACAAATATAGCAATATTTTCTCATAACATATGAAACTCTTACATTCTTGTTCCTATTTCCTCCACTATCACTTTTGTTCCTCCCATTTCCCCCTTATTTCACTTTTTCTCCCACAATTTCCCCCAATTTCACTTTTGCTCATCCTATTTCCTCCAATTTTACTTTTCCTCCCACCATTTCCCCCAATTTCACTTTTAAACTGTATCAACTCCCATTTCAAACTGTATAACCTCCGTTTCAGATTGTATCATAGTGTTTCAATGATATTTCACACTGTATCAGACTGTTTTAAACTGTATCACTCAACTCTGTTTCAGACGGTATCAGACTATTTCAAACTGTATCAACTCTCATTTCAGACTGTATCAATTATGTTTCAGACTGTATCAGACTGTTTTAAACTGTACCAACTCCCGTTTCAGACTATATTAACTCGTTTCAGACTGTATCAGATTGTTTTAAATTGTATCAACTCCCGTTTTAGACCGTATCAATTCCGTTTCAGCACTGTTTTAAATTATTTCAGCACCGTTTCAGACCGTATCATATTATTTCAATGCCGTTTTAGACCGTATCAGACTGTTTCAACAATTGTTTCAGATTGTTTCACTACCATTTTAGATCGTATCATACTGTTTCAACATCACTTCAGACTATATCAAACTATTGCAACAGTTGTCTCAATGTTTCAACGATGTTTCAAACCGTATCATATTATTTCAATGCCATTTAAAACTGTATTAGACCGTTTCAATAATAAATATAAAGTGACTAGGTTTTATTTACTTTTGAAACAGTGGTTAAGCTCCAATGAGCAGTGTAATCAGTCGTGAGCAATAGAAAATAAGAGTTCAAATTTATTAAACCACTATAACAAATCTGTACAAACAGAAACAGAAATAAAACAAATATGAAGAAACATGGATAGAAACGGAACAAAAACAAAATTTGAATGATTCTGAAGAAACAGAAACGGAATAAAAATGAAACAAATCTGAAGAAACATAAACGGTTGAGAGCAGATAACTAATTACAACATAACACACACGCCATCACAGACCACAGGGCATCGCTGCCTTGCTCACCACTGCTGCACCCCTGCTTTTCCATTGGCGTCAACGCCACTACTGTTGTTTCTATCTCAGCTTTGCCGTGCATCACTGGTGTCCAAAACGCCATCACATTGCTAAGAAATGCAGCAACAATACCATAACCTACTGCCTAACACTGCCTCGTCGTTGTCACCACACACATATCGTCACCCTCACGGCTGCCTTGACGTACATCACACCATACCAGCCCCTCCAAAACGTCATAAACACCATAGCCGAATCACCATAACAAGAAAGAGAAAAGAAAATAAGAAGAAAGAAAAGTAAGGAACGGATGAAGAAACAGGAAGAAAGGGGACACAGTTTTGGGAGACAGGAACAACAAGTGATGGGGAAGGGTGAGAGAAAAGAAAGAAACGAAACTTACCGAAAAAAGTGGAAAATCGCCAGAGATAGGCTTCGACCGGAACTATGACTATAGATCTACACGAATTGATTCTTCTTTTGAGGAAACTAGTAACGGAAATGGAAAGTGGAGGTCAAAATGAGTTCGGGGATGTATTTTAGCATTTTTCGGCCACCGGAGGCGGAACAGTAGTGGAGAGGCGAGGGGGGACGGTGGCTTGAGTTTTTCGGCCACCGTAGGCTGTTTGTTTGGGGAGAAAGTGGGAGAAATTGGTTTAGGATTTTTTTGGAGAGTGAGGTGTAAGTGTAGTTATCAAAAATGAAATGTGTTGATTATTGCAAAAATATGCTAAAACAATATTGCTATGTCTGGTAATTTTAAAAATGTTGTTATTTTTGTGTAATTAAGGGTGTATATTTGTATGTGTAAAAATTCCTATTTGGTTTGAAGCCACTTTTTTATTGTTTTTACATGAGATGCCACTTTTTAGAACTTCAATCTTTGTGGGTTGAACTTCATGCCTAAATTATGAAGTTCAACTTCAATCTGTAAGGGCTGAACTTTTAGGCATAGATACGTAAACTTCAACCTTTATGGCTGAAGTTGAAGTTCAACCCTTGTGGACTGGACTTGTGTGAAGTTCAACCTACAAGGATTGAAGTTCCAAAAAGTGGTCTCTCATGCAAAACCAATTAAAAAAGTGGCCTCAAACCAAAAACCACTGGCAAAAGTAGCTTTTCGTACATTTTGCCCCCATTTTGAGCTTAGGTAGTAGGGTATCTTTCATCAATATACAAAAATAGGGGCATGATTTCATAAAAATAAAGCACCACTCCAGGTTCAAGATATATCAATATTAATTTCACATAATATATACAACCTCCAACAAATCACAGAAAGTTAGGGATTTTAGCAATTTCTCTCTTTAATTTCCTTATCTTCTCTTTCATTTAAACCTAGTCAGTTCTTTTCCATCAACATTTAATTGAATTCAAGACAAGTTATTACATATACAGCGTCACCATTCCACCACTGCTGCTCGGCCGCTCCTCCGCCTTTCCTCTATGACCATCCATTGTCGCTTTATCATCTGCCATCGTCCTTCCACCACTGGTTGTTGTCGATCCGCTGCTGCTCAGCCGAATAATAATATGACTTTTTCCACTGCTATTTCCCTTCATCGAGATTTTCTTCTTTACTGGAGTTCTCTCTCATGGCTCCCACAACTCTCTTTCTACATGCTTGTGTATCATCATATATCATCGTGTATAGTTATATGTCTTGTATATGTTATTGTATGTACAATAATACATAAGGACCTATAATGACATAAGTTGGGTATACACAAAATATGCAATAAGACACTCAAGGCATGCATTTATACCCCAAATACCATAACCGCGACTTATTCACCCTTATATGTCATTGTATATACTTGTAAGTTCTGTCTATATTATTGTCTATACAATGATACATATGACATATACTGAGCATACACTGAATATACAATGAGAGATATACCAGAACACTACCACTAGAAAATATCATATATACCCCTCATTCACAATTGGATTTCATTGTATATACCTATAGGTCACAATATGTACAAGATATATACCATAACATATACTAGATTTATAGTGAGATACATTAGACCACCACTATAAACCATTATAACCATTGTTAGAAGGTACCATAACCACCATTAATGGTTTTTAGTGGTGGTTAGAACTATAAACCATTATAACCACTGTCAGAAAGTACCATAACCACCACTATACATAGATTCATATATTGACATACAACAGATATACAATAAGACACACCAGTGCTAACCACCATAACCACCATCATGAACCATCATAACCACCATAACAATGCGAAATAATTTTCATATAAAAAGGAGGAGGAGGATGAGGATGAGAAGGAAGAGTTGGAGGATGAGAAGAGGAGTAGGAGAAAAAAGTTTTGCTTCAGGACTATGTCGGAGAGAATATTATCGAAAAGATAGTATCTAGAGAAGTTTCCGCTGTCATTATTGATGTTTGTTTTAGATTTTTTTTCCAGTTTTTGTTGATGCTCATTTCGAAGAAGAAGATTTTTTTAAAATGATTTCGAAAGGTACTAGACGACCGCACAATCTGCGAAAAGGACGATGTAAGCCTGAGTTACAATGGTTGTCGAAATTAGGGATGAAGGTTGACCGCAAAAAATTCATTTGGTGTCCCAAAAATTGATTGGTCATGAGAGTTTGTCCTTGTTTAACATGGTTTTAGCAAAAATGGTCTCTCCTTCGTCCGTAGACAACACTTCGAGTTATCAATCAGCAATTGTTGCCTCTTAGGATGAGGTCAACTGGTGAGTTTGGCCTAGGCAACAGTTCAAGTTATCTAGGGAGAATGCGGGAAGAGATTGAAGGGGCAAGTGTTGCCTAGATAATAATTTATCTGGAAGAATGTGGCATTCAAGGGCAAATGTTGCCTAAGAAAGAGGGGTCAAAGGCAAGTGTTGTCTCTTAGATAATATTTATGAAGAAAGGGAGGGTGGAGATACATGCGTCATTATAAGATTTATAGGTATATTTTCATCCAAAATTTATATTACAAACCAAGCGGAGACTATTTTTGTTTAACATTGTTTCGGGGTCAAAAAGATAAATTGCCTCTGGTGTCATTGTTTCTGCAATTCAAGCGGTCAAGTGGTAGAGAGAGAAAATAAGTAGGCTTATTACGTGTTAGAAAAAATACCAAGATATGAGCTTAAAATCAAGGGATCTATAGTATTATTTAACTTGTTATGTGTTATGAAACTTTTCTTATGCTTAATTAATTCTCAGAAGTGTCGCTATACAATTTAATTAAAGTCCCTAAACTATAGTCATCATCTGGAGTAATTTATCCATCTATTTTACGATGAAACCTCCGAAAATTCACCTGGTGTCCTTTTGTGATTTGGTGTTTAATTTAGTTTTCTCACAATTGTTTTCAAATGTTTTATAAGCACTTTGAAAAGTTTCACAAAGTGCGCCTTAACTTAAGTTCGTCCATTTTCGGCATATAGAGGTGACCTTCAACTCTTCAAAAAGTTCTTGTGTTCAAACTCTAGAAAATTCCAAAATAAAAAGGTCTACTCTTTATTCAAGTTTCCAGCAAGACGAACCGATAAACCAAAGTATACTGGCTAACCGACCAACCATTAAAAATGGAATAAATAGAGGAGATTGAATTCTTCTCTCGTTTTTAAACCAGAGCATGATGACAAGAATTGGTTGGGGAGATGTCCTTGAAAATCACGTACTCTAGTGTATACTCACTTCTTGTCCTCTTCCTGGTAAGTTTCTTTTTAATTTTTCCTTCTCAATTTCTTCATCTTTGCAAGCTACAGAAGCAACTTTTCTCTACAAATCAATTTCCATCGAAAATAATACAATCTAACTGATAGTAGAAAAGTTATGTCGTACCATCAAAACTTACACAAAAATAATGATTTTAATTTTCTAATTGCTTATCGCTGAGTGTATTTTTGCAAAATTTCCAACCATTCCAAGAAATAGATATATTTTGTTTGCCAAATATTTATATTGACATATATTAGTTGCACTCATTTTTGGTGTAAAGAAACAGAGAGAGTATTTATTATTTTGGTTAAACATACTTTTCATTTCTAATAAGAAATTTTTTCAAAAAACTATAATTTTTAGAAGTTATTTACAAAACATATCAATATTTTATAGAAAATATAGAGGAGAGGAAAAGTTAATTACAAAACATAGCAAAACCTTACATTCTTCCTCCCATTTTCCCTAATTTTACTTTTCCTCCTCCCCTCCCCATCTACATCGTATCTCGTTGTATATTGTGTTTCTCAACTATCAACCACCTCGTATCTCATTGCATCTCGTTGTATCTCAACTATCAACCAGCTCGTATCATACTATATCTCGATGTATCTCGGTGTATCTCAACTACCAACCACCTCGTATATCGCTGTATCTCGGCGTATCTCAACTACCAACCACCTCGTATTTCGCTGTATCTTGCCGTTTTGCACCGTATCTAACTATTTCTGGCATGTATTGTATCTGCACTATTTTTGCACTGTATCTAATTGTTGCTGGCATGTTTCCGCACTGTATTGTCTAATTTTTTTTTTAAACGGAATGCATAAATATGCAGCAAAAATTGTTAAAAATACATTGAAGAAAATACAAAATGTGCTATCTAATTGTCATTCCAATGAAATCTATGAGCAAATCCAACTGGTGCTCCTGGGCTTCGTTGAACTTTGAAATTTGTTGCTCCTGGGCTTTACTGATCATCAAGAAATCACTGGACAATTGGATGGAACAGGTTCGACAACAATTTGTTGTTGCATTTGGAATATAATTGCACGCTACCCCCTGCTTGTTGCTGCTACATGAGGTTGTTGTTGTTGTTGTTGCTACATGAGGTTGTTGTTGCTGCTACTCGCGCATAGTATCTGCCTTTTGTGCTTGTTGCATTCTTACTCTTTAAATACCTGGGCTAAGTTGTCCTAGCGTGAATGTAACAGTATCAAAAATTATGCTTCTTCATTATGCGCACTTGAATAGAGGTGTAATCCTTTAGATTCTGCTGCAGCTTGCTGGATTCTACTTTGGATTTCCATGCTGCTCCACTTGACTTGAAAAATTGTACATATTATATGTATGAATATGACTTCTAGCTGTACCAATACTTGGATTTTGAATCGAACTTTCCTACAAAAATCGGATCTACAAAATGCTTCTAAATAAATCGTAATTTTATTCCAATTCTTCTTCATCCCTGCCACCATCCCTCCGTTTACCCCTGCCGCATACTCTTCGTTCATTTTCTGGTCGGAGTTGGGATTTGATCGCGTCTTTGAGGCTAGATTTACAAAAATTGGAGTGGATTTTGGTGAAAATGAGTTGATATATGGAAAGAGGGGAACAAAAGCTTTTAAAATATGCGTTTTGGAATTTTTCGTCCACCGTCGGCGGTGGTCCAGCGGTGGCCGGACAATGGGACAGTGGTAGGGCATATTTCTGGCGGCCTGGGAGAATTTTGACAGTAGCTTCCAAATATTGCTAGGAAAAATATTGCTATGCCTTGTAATTTGTGTACTGTTGCTATTTTTTTTGTAATATAGAGATTCAAGCTAGTATATTTGTGTAAAAAAACCATTTTAATAAACATAAAAGCCCATTCAAAAAGAAAATAGTATTTTTTAGAAGATAACATAATTTATTGAGATTATTACTTAAATAGTTAGTCAACTCCCACCCTTTACTTTTGATTAGCCCTTATTTTTTGTGGCCGGTATACACAAAATGGATACATAGTGTGTACAAAGGATAGCATTACGTTTACAAATGGTCTCCTCACGTATACATAGTGTTTACACCCAAATTTATGGTGTATGCAGTCAAATTTATCAGTTATACAGAATGTATACACTCATTTTTCATTGGTATTTTGTGTATACACACTTCAATAGAATAAAAAATGTGTATACATGTTCTTCCAACCAAAAAGCTAAAAAAAGAAAAGAAAAAGAAGATGAAGAAGGAGGAAATCCCGGGGTCGGAGCAGCAGCAACAACAACAGCATTCATGTGGCACAGTAATAGACGGAGCAAATCTACCACGAAGTAGATCTGGGACGATGCTTAGAGCAGGAACTTGAGGTGCCGAAGCAGCGGACCAGTGGTTGCCGACGGAAGCAGCGACCTAGATGGTGCCGGAACAGTGAAGAAATAGTGGCTAGAGGAAGTTAGACGCAGTGGTGGAGGAAGGAAGGGGGACGACGCCGATGAGAGAGGAGAAGAAGAAGGAGAATACCAAAAAAAACTGGTGGCTACAAAAAGTTGGGGGGGGGGGGTTGTGTTGAGTGTTTATGTAGGATCATTTTGAAAAAAAAAAGGCTAAAAAGGTATATAGAGCAGTTAGATGGTCATGTATAGTTATTTTTCCTTTATTTATACTCATCATTTTCACACAGCAACAAAAAAAAAGGAATTTTTACATAAATAGACAATATTAGAGACCTATATTACATATAATAGCTATACTATTTTGTTTACATAATATAGCTATACTTTTTTTTACACTTTATAGAATATTATGGTATCTTACTAAATTGGTTTTCATTCTATCTTCTTCTTCCTACAAACCTAACCACTACTATCACGTCTCTCCCCCGCCATCATCCACTACCGCAATCGAAATAACCACAAAAAAATACATGTATAAACAAAGATATACACTTGTAGATATATAGAAATACAAAATTATACATAGTTACTCAAAGTTATACAATGTAAAGATATACTAAGAAATACACTTGTAAATAGTAGAAATACGAAAGAATACATAGTTATACAACGTTATACTAAGTTATACAAAGTTATACAAAGTAAATAAGAAAAAAAAAAGATATACACTTGTAGATATATAGAAATATAAAATAGCTATATTTTGTAAAATACCTATTAAGATTTGCTATGTTCAATAATTTTTTTAAAAAATATAGTTATGTTAGCTAATTAAGTATCTTAAGCGGGGCTTTGGCATGGCAGGACTTGCCAAGTCTTTTTTGAGTAGAAAAAGGCTCAAGTTTTAAACATGAAATCTAGGGTCCTCATTTAATTAGTGGTATTAACTATCTAACATTCCCACCCCAATGTTTTGTAAGTTACACAATAGTCCATGTATAAAAGCTTGTTTTTCTGCCAAATCTGGCCATTGACCTAGCTGCTTCCCTCCCTCCTCCCTCCCTCCCCCCCGGTTTTCCCGCCATTTTTTCTCCATTCCATTCCCGCCGAAAGTTCCACCATAGCTGCTGAGCTTCCTTTCCTAGATCGAAATAATACCCATTCCACCATAGCTGCTAAGCTTATTTACTAAATATCCTTTCCAGTTTTAGGCAATTCAAGCTGAGACCACCCACATTTGGGTTATACGGCATTTTGTTAAATCAGGTCGTTTCTTATCCATTAAAGGGGAAATCTTGTTCCTCTAATTTTAATCATATCAATCCAGTCATCTCCGGTAAGTGTACTAACTTTAGAACATGTTTTTAGCTACTTTTGTTGATTCGAGGTTGTTACGGATTCAGTTCCTCCGAATAATCTGCCTATTCCAAACATCATTTCGACGTTCCTATGGTCGTAATTGTAATTCCAAACATATCGCTAGCGTTTTACACGGCGTATGTATTTATTGAAATTTTCACAGATAATGTTCGAAACATCTGGTAGATGTTTGAGCGTTCTGTTAGCAGTTTGGAACATCTTGCATTAAGCAACGAAAAAGTGTAAGGTGATGTTCAGAACGTCTGAATCCGATGTTCCAAACGAGCAACATTGAGGTTTGGAACATCTTGCATTAAGCAATGAAAAACTGTAACGTGATGTTCAGAACGTCAACAAAGATGCTCCAAATGAGTAACACTGAGGTTTGGAACATACTGTATAAATATTAGTAATACTAATAGCTCGTCATTCCAATTTATTGCAGGTGACCATCGATGGGTGAGGTTATATTAGGAGTTAATTACCAAGGTGAATGGGTGGAGCGTTCTAAATCTTTTTCTTGGGTTCCGAAGGTTAAAGAGTCAAGACCCATTCTTGTGCCTAGAGATGTTTTGTATGATGTTCTACTTAACAAAATCATCGGAAGTTGGGGGATAAGAGACACTCCGAGGGATATTTGCATTACTTACATGTTGAGTGTTGCTGCAAATCAAAAGACTCCTCCCGTTACAATAACAAATGATGATGATGATGTACGCCTTTATATGGCTGACGTTGATCGTAATGGTGCTAGGCCCACTCTAAGGGTAATTGTGGTTTCTACGACGGAGGAATATGATGGTTCTAATGACTAAGAAATGCCAAATAGTGGAGGGCATGATTTTAGTCAGCGATTGGATGACTTACATGAAGAAGTAGAAGAAGACAAAGGAGAAGGGGTAGAAGAAGACAGAGGAGGTGTAGATGTAGATGAAGAAAAAGAGGAAGAAGTAGAAGAAAAATATGTAGATGAAGATCCTGCCATTTATACCCCTGTGTTTCCAACACAAAGTAGCGAGCCGATATTTCACTTCGTCGATGGCACAGGTTTTGAAAAAGGTATGACTTTCGTCAATAAGAAAGAACTGCTCACCAAATTGAAGATTGCAGCAGTTAAACATCGTTTTAATTACAAAGCATTGAAGGATACTGCAAAGAATTTTAATGCTAGATGTTTAGATGTGAAATGCAAATGGTGGTTAAGGGCAATGAGGTATAAAAGTAATGATAAGTTCTACATTAGCATTTACAATAACTTGCACACATGCAGTGTCCAACATCATTCCAGTCATAATTCACACGCCTCTGCCCAGATAATTGATGAGTTCATGAAAGGTAAATATTTAATGGGAAAAGGTCCAACCACAAAAGCTGTTAGGGAGTCCCTTAACAACGATTTTGGTTGTAAGGTTAGCTACTGGAAGTGTCTTAGGGGCTGTCAATTTGAAAAAGCTTTGACACGAGGAATACATGAGAAAGGTATTGAAATTCTTGATGCTTATGCTTATATGGTTAGGATTAAGAATCCAGGAACCAAGACAGATTTGAGGCTTTCTAGCACAGGGAAGTTCTTGTATTTTTTTCTCTCTTATGGAGCGTGGATCAGGGGATTTACTTACGTGAGAAAAGTCCTAGCCGTTGACGGTACACATTTGTCTGGCAAGTATGGAGGGGTTTTGTTGTCTGCCGTTGCTCAGGATGCAATGAGTCACGTATTCCCTGTTGCTTTTTGTGTTGTAGACAAAGAGTGTGACGCCTCATCTGAGTATTTTTTCAAACAATTACGCTGCATAGTTTCAGATAGTGAAGAGTTGTGCATTGTTTCGGGTAGACATCCGAGAATCTCGAAAATGGTCGCCCAAGTGTTTCCTTCTACACACTATGGAGTTTGCATGTGGCACCAAGGTGAAAGCATCCGAACAAAGTTTCAGTTTGGAATTCGTCTTCATAAATACTACACTACAGCAAAGGCATACAGGGTAGAGGAGTTCACTGATGCTATGAATGAGATCAGGACTATTGATTGGAGGGTAGCGGATTATCTTGAAAATGTTGTTGGCTATCATAGATGGAGCAGATTATATTTTCCAGGAAACAGGTAAAGTATAATAACAAGGTCTGATATTACTGTCTGCTTTCAATATGTTCCAAACGTCATACTACGCGTTCCGAACATAACATATATATGCCAGAACATTATGAGGAAATTTTTTTTTCTAAAGATGTTCCGAACCTCTTATTGTCGTTCTGACCGTATGCTTCATGTTAGGAACATCATGAATGTTCCGCAGTTCTTATTCCTATATCTGCACTTGTGCTTTACGTTAGGAACATCTTTTGATTATTATAATATATATTCTTTTTAATAGGTTTCAAGTTATGACATCAAACATAGCTGAGTCCATTAATTCCATGCTGAATGAGCAAAGAGAATACCCCATTGCTGCACTCTTGAAGGATATAGGTAGGAATTTTGCGGAAAAATTCCACAGTAGGGCTATGAAGTTAATCAACCATCCAAATTTATGCGTCCCAGACGTTGAAATAAAAATAAGGAAGAATAAAGAAGTGGGAGACAAGCTAGTTGTCAATAGGAAGGGAACTTATGGTTTCGAAATCATTAGTCCAGGGTATGAGGCAGAAGTTGATCTATATAAGAGGACATGTACATGTAGGGAGTTTGATCTTGATCAGTTACCTTGTGTACATGCTATGACAGCAATTAGGGGGTTGCATGGCGATGAATATGGAAGTAGAGTGTATGAATACACTTCTGGATATTACACAACACAAGCATACATCCTTGCATATGGAGAGCTTGTCAATACAGTGCCTCCTGAAGAATCATGGGTCGTCCCTGTTGAAGATATACTTTATCCAGTGCCTCCGGCCCCAAAGCCGAACAACCGTGAAAGGAGAAGGGTTAACCGGATTCGATCTATTGGGGAACGTCTTCCAAAGAGGAGAAATAAATGTGGCAAATCCAAGAGATATGGTCACAAAAAAACTACATGCCCCGTTGTTCGTAGTGAAACTGAGGCTACAAGTCAGCCTACAAATTGAGTTTGTGAATTGGACGAAGCATCGTCCTCGTTATAATTTCGATTATTTGGATTATTTGGTGAAACGACCTCGGTAAGTCGTTTCAGAGGTTAGGACTCCGATTGGCGTGCCGATAATTTTAAAATATTTGTAAGGTCCATTAGGGCATGTCTTTAAAATTTGAGTTAAATCAGACCTCGTTTGGTACATATCGGAAGAAGATTTCAGTTTTTTATTGTCAATAATTATTAAAAAGAGATTTTTGAACTCGGTTTTGGAGAACGAGCTCTGATTTGAAATCCGAAAGCGCCTCTAGGTTCGTATGATTATTTTTAACTTTTATGAACTTTTGAAAGTGAATTTCGATGTTGTTCGGCTAGTTTCCGCTAAAATGCTGAAAGTTAAATAATTTGACTTTTTTTTATTAAAATTTGCATCTTGAGTTTCGGGAGTCCAATTTGAGATCCGCCTTCGCGAGTATGTTACATATATTTTGTATAACTGGTATGCAAAAGTTGGAATTATTTCGAATATCGTAGGGTACTATTTTAATTTTCGTTAAGAAAAGAAAATAAAAGAAAAAAATAAAACAGAAAACGACAAAATGGAAATGAAAGAAAGAAATGAGCTATGACGGTTAGCTCATCTAATCTTTAGCGTGAGTATATTCCAGAAAACGAAACACAAAACAGAAACGGAAAACCAAAAGAGATACGCAGAAGGAAATGGAAAAATGCCAGAAAATGAGAAAAGGGGCCGGAAAAAAGTAGAATTTTTACCCTGAAACATTTAGGTAATGATCCTAATATATTATTTGAGTTTATTACATGTGTTTGAATATATTTTGACGGTAAAATATGGAATATTATACATCGTTTTAATAAGTTCAATTAATAGTCTAACGGGTCAAATGGAACCCGATAACAAAATTGATTATATATTGGTACTCAGTGAGTTATGGGCAACATATAAATGTAAATTATTTGGGGTTTGGTTATGTGACCTTAAACCCTGTACATAGGCCTGGCATGCGTATTGTGTATGTGAATAGGGTATCAGGTTCCTAACTGGATTATCCTAAGACGTAAGGAATTAAGCCTTTAGCCTAATTTAATATATTTTTCTGCTTATTGAATAGAGTGGGATTGTTTGGCAATGAAACCAAAGAATAAAGCGGTTGTTGGGTAGCAGTATTAACTTTGGAACGAGGTAAGTGTCTATATCCATTTCTTTGGAGGCACCTGGCCTCGTGGATTTTCTACCACGTGTTCCTTACGTGTGTAGCTGCCGATAGGCGTACTCATTACCCCTTAGCTTTGAATTTACATTGTATATTATATGTAATGTCCTGTGGTTGGTATTGCATTGAGCATATGAGCATTGCACTCTGGTTTTGAGCATTGCATATACTTCCCGGTTGGCGATGAGATTCCCGCACCGGTGAAGGATCATTATTGCATATACTTCCCGGTAATCGATGAGAGTCCCGAGCTAGTGAAGGGTCATTATTGCATATACTTTCCGGTTGGCGATGAGAGTCCCGCACTGTGAAGGGTCATTATTGCATATACTTCCCGGTAATCGAAGAGAGTCCCGAGCCGGTAAAGGGTCATCATTGCATATACTTCCCGGTAATCGATGAGAGTCCCGAGTCGGTGAAGGGTCATCTTTACATATATCTCCTGGTAGACGATGAGAGTCCCGCGTCGGAGATAGATATCAGGCATATGTGACTGCATTGCATTGTACCGCATTCATCCCATCTCATTGCACCGCATACTGACTATTGTGTGTATTGTGTTGTATTTTATGTATGCGGTTGTACACTATGTCGTGGGCATATCTCAGTTTACCTATATATTTGTGGCTCGTATTCTGGGTTGCGGGGATCGGGTTGCACGCCGCAACAGGATAATTATATGGATCGGGTTGCACGCCGCAACAGGATGTATTTCTGATTGTTGATGAGTTCGAGATACCTATATGTTTTGGTTATCTTACGTTCCTGGTTGTTGATGAGTTTGTCATTCCATACGTATTTCTAGTTATTATCTGGCTCTTCCTTTTTATAATTTAAATAAGAAGAATTTGGTTTATCTGTTTCTTTTCTCCCTGGCTAGCTATCTTATTCTTTGAGGTGGCTAGTCTGCCCCACTTATTGAGTCCTTTTGACTCACCCTTGTTTGTTGTTTGTTCTTGTCTATTTATTTCGTTTCTGCAGGTTCGCTCCAGGATTGAGTTCGCCACGTTGTTCAGGAGCGAAGACGACTTCAGCTGTCAGGGTGAGCCAGCTTTTATTCCGGATGGCCACCAGTTTATTGTTTATTATTTCAGCTGCATTTTGCTCTCTTCAGGAGGTATCTGTCTTCTTTTGTACTCTTAGATGTCTAGTCTGGATAGCCCTAAACCTAGTATATTGGGTAGTCAGCTGTAATTTCTTTTGTACAGCTTAGAGGTATCAGTATGTCTGTGATTTCTTTTAAGTCTTGTCCTTATTTGTGAATTGTTATATTTATTTTCCTGATTCAATTGGTAAGGGTTCGCCCGACGGGTCTAGTTGAGGATGTCGGGTGCCCGCACAGCCTAGTCAAAAATTTGGGTCGTGTCACTTGGATTTCTATTTAAATTGCATAATGGACTTTTCGTCCTACTTGTATAATTTATATTGTGTTCATATTTGCTTTACTAGTTTCTTAATTTATGTTGTGCACATATTTGCTTTACTGCATCTTTTGCAATTATGTTGTGCACATATTTGCTTATTGTTCGCAACACATCCAGTATTGTTTAGGATATTACATTTGATGTTCCGAATGATGTCAAGACATGTGAAAGCTTGTGAGGTCTTTATTTCACAATTCATAGTCGTAGCATTTACCAAGTGCTACCTTAGAGAAAATGTTCGGAACATCTTGTCAATGATATTATATTATACTTTTATACGTGACGTTCCGAACAAGCTATTCAAAATTTAAAAGACACAAACGGCTACAATGAAAAGTTGGGATGCCCAAATGCCAATACACCAAATGGCTAAAATACAAGTTGGTTGCTGCGACAGTCACGTCAAAACACATGCACACTTGTAAATATGTGTCCCTTCATTTGCCTCGTCTATAGAAAAAGGCGTGCAATAGGAATTAAAAGCCACTTCAAAACATCTATAAATACCTCCTTGATGAATACCCAATTCACAATTTAGTTCGCATTAACCAAGTATCAAGTTCAGTTTTCAGCAGTTTCTATCAAGGAAGAAGAAGTTGAGGTACTCAAGTTTTCCATATTTTCTACGTTTTTCATAAAACAATTTCAAAATCTAATCTATTTATAATTCCTTAAACATAACTCCACTTTAAATCTTTTCTAAATTTTAAACAACTTTTCATGCAGATGGCCAATAATGCATTTAATGATCCATAGAATAAGTACCACCGAGTCCGAGAGCCTCCAAACAAGTCGCTTCCTGCAAGACTGCTAGACGTGCATTTTGAAGTTGTTGACATCAAGGAGGTAGCAAATAATTGCGAGAGGTCCATTCAAACACTCGAGACAAAACTTGAGCAGATGCAATTGCAGTTAGATCGGATTGAGAGGGTTTTGCAAAATCAATTTGGTGGAGGCCAAAACAATAACGAAGACGCTATTATATATTAGTTGTTTAAGTAGTTGTACTGTTTATGAATATGCTTTTGTTATCTCGTTTCAATTAATATTATTATGAAGGTCTTTAATTAGTACTGTTAAATTGTCTCTAAACCATCATGTTTGCTTATAGTTCGCAACACATCAACTGCCGTTTAGGATATTAAATACGATGTTCCAACCGAAAACTTGTTCTACTCTATTTCTGGAAAAGTTAATAAATTCATACACCACGTTCGGAACAATATACAATGTGTTCCAATAGAAAGATTTATGTTCGGAACGCTATTGGTATGTTTCAGGTATAAACGATAATCATTAACATTATACGTGACCAAATATCCAGAATAGAGTGTGATAAATGATGTTCATTTTAACTATAAAGTACAAATTATACTTGTTCGGAACAAAAAGTAACAAATGATGCTCATTTCGCTTGAAAGGATCAAATATAGTTGGTAGACTAATTAGAGTGATAAATGTTGACAATTATCAGTAGTGATGACCAATTGAGTGACAAGTGATGATCATCTATCGTAAGGTTGTTTTAGAACAACCTATTGATGTTCGTCGCATTAAACGGCCGTTCGGATCGCACAATTTTTAATGTTGCTATCTTCATCGTATGATGATCCATACATAAACTCTAGTTTCGAACATCAACTAGAAGTTTGTCACATTTTGTGTGTCGTTCCGAGCGCCATGTTCAATATTTTCTATCTTCATCATACTTTTTCACAATTAGAGTAGTTAGTGCGACAAATTATAATGATTGTATGACTATAAGTGACCAATTATACTTGTAAGAGTGATAAACTCATCCACTTTCATCAGAAAGACCACTTAGAGTAGTTTGTGTGACAAATGATGATCACTATCAACTATAAATGACCAACTATACATGTTAGAGTATACATGTTAGAGTGAGAAATGATGATCATTATGAGTAGAAATGACCCACTATACTTGTAAGAGTGACAAATGATTATCACTATCACTATAAATAACCAACAATACATGTTAGAGTGAGAAATGATGATCCATACATATACTCTAGTTTCGAACATCATCTAGAAGTTTGTCACATTTGTGTATCGTTCCGAGCGCCCTATTTAATTTTTTCTATCTTCATCATACTTTGTCACAATTAGAGTAGTTAGCGTGACAAAATATGATGATTGTATGGCTATAAGTGACCAATTAAACTTGTAAGAGTGATAAACTCATCCACTTTCATCAAAAAGACCACTTAGAGTAGTTTGTGTGAGAAATGATGATCATTATGAGTAGAAATGGCCAACTAGACTTGTTAGAGTGACAAATGATGATCACCATGTTAAGAAATGACCCACTATACTTGTAAGAGTGACAAATGATGATCACTATCACTAGAAATGACCAACTATACTTGTTAGAGTGACAAATGATGATCATTATACCTACAAATGACCCACTATACTTGTAAGAGTGACAAACGGTGACCACTATCACTAGAAATGACCAACTATACATGTTAGAGTGACAAATGATGATCATTATCACTACAAATCACCCACTATACTTGTAAGAGTGATAAATGATGATCAATATGATAAGAAATGACCCACTATACTTGTTAGAGTGACAAATGATAATCATTATACCTATAAATGACCCACTATACTTGTAAGAGTGACAAATGATGATCACTATCACTAGAAATGACCAACTATACATGTTAGAGTGAGAAATGATGATCATTGTAACTAGAAATAACCCACTTCACTTGTTAGAATGATAAATGATGATCACTATACATATAAATGACCCACTATACTTGTAAGAGTGACAAATGATGATCATTATACCTATAAATGACCCACTATACTTGTAAGAGTGACAAATGATGATCAATATGATAAGAAATGACCCACTATACTTGTTAGACTGATAAATGATGATCATTGTGACTAGAAATGGCCAATTAGAGTTGTAAGTGTGTCAAATGATGATCAATATGATAAGAAATGACCCACTATACTTGTAAGAGCGACAAATGATGATCACTATCACTATAAATGACCAATTATAATTGTTATAGGGAGAAATGATGATCCATACATATATTCTTGTTTCGAACATCTAATAGATGTTTGTCACATTATATGTGATGTTCCGCGCGCAATTCTATTGTTTCTATCTTCATCAAACTTTCCACAGTTAGAGTAGTTAGAGTGACAGATGATGATTATAGCACTATAAGTTAGTGACTAATTATAATTTTAACATATATATATTCATAAACTTCCATCACAAAGAACACTTAGAATAGTTAGACTTAGAACTGATGATCATAGTTACTACAAATGGCCAATTACTCTTGTAAAAATTACAAGTGATGATCATTGTCACATTATAATTAAAGGGCGATGATCATTATCACTCTAAATTACCAAGTATACTTGTTAGAGTGACAAATGATTATCCATCTATAATTGTTGTTTCGAACATGCTGTTGATGTTTGTCACATGAACATCATGTTCGGAGCGCCATTTTCCGATGTTGCTATCTTCATCGTATTGTTTTTGAAAATGTTCAGAACAGATAGCGATATGATCGAAACAAGGATTAAGTCGTGCGGAACGACTTCAGGTACAATGGTAATTTACAGGACAAAATAACAATTTCAATTGAAATTTCTTAATCATTAGTACACAAAACATAACAATTGGAAATAAATAGAACCTAAAGTATGAACCAACACTTGATCCAAGTACAGAATATGAGAACAATTAGCACCATAACTAGTAGTACCCCAATACACAATTTTTTCGCCATAACCGTGCCTCTTTCCTTTCTTCTTGAACAGCTTTCAACTTCTTAAGTAGACCCCATATTACTCTCTTCGCTTGATTTGACATCTCTTCATCATGCCATCTAAAGTAGTTGCAGCCATTTGCCTACATAAAAAAAGAAAATAAATACAACAAACAAATGACTACAAGAAAAAAATAAACCCATCTCCTAACCTGACCATATTTGCATCCGTAAAACCTCCTTCCTGGGTTTAGTTGAGTCCACGATGTTGTTAACTTCGCATAATCTCCACATCGACAAAATGGTACTACACTGCCACTATTAACGGATCTACTAGACATTTTAATATAGATGTTTGATTTAATTTTGTAAACTGATTTTATAAATAATGAACGAATATATAATATGTTGGATGGTGTATTTTTAGTACCGTTGGTAAATAAATATTGTTCACGCGCCCAATGTAATAATTTATCACGAGTTTGGGCTAGATCGAAATGATATTCGAAACATCTTTTCAAGGGAAATTCAAAAACGGCTACAATACCAATACACCTATCAGCTAGACTAGGTTGCAGGTAGGTAGCAGCTAGGTCGCAATGATGTTCAGAACATCTTTTCAAGGATACGTTACCCGAATTCTACTTATATAGGCTGACGTTCGGAACCACACGTTCAAAATTTGAAATACACAAACGGCTACAATTCAAGCCGCTCAAATACCAATACATACACCAAACGACAACAAACGTTTCGGTTGCCTCTCTTTGCTTCTATACATACCCAATAATTCAAAGCATTTCAATCCACAATCATACTTTTTCACAATTCAAACCATTTCAATCCACATTAAACAACTTACACTTCAAACCATTCATCGTCAAAAATGGCACGTCAATCAAGAACAAGAGGTGGTTCCATAGCCAGAGGAGCCTCCACGGCTAGAGGAGCCTCCACATCGAGGCAAAACACAGCTGTTGCATTATCATTTGCAGACGAACCACAAACTGAAAGAGCTACTGACATATTGGAACAACTAAGGGCAGAAGTGTGGGGTTAGAAGTTCCAGTTTGAGGGCTTCCTACATGGCTACAGAAAGGACGTCAAAAAGATGACGAAGGAAATGCGAAGGATGAAAAGAAAGCTCAAAGGGCTGCTAGCTGATAAGGCGATGCATTACCTTGACTTCTACTCCTCTCCTTCACGCTAGATGTGGATGTTCCTATTAATGTTTATTATATAATTTCTTTTTGAATGTTTATAATCTAGTATCTTTTGTTAAAATGCTAGCATAAGTAGCATTCCTTTTGTAAAGCACTGACAGTGATGTGCAGTTTCTCCATTTGAATGCTAATATAACTAGCATTCTTTTTGTAAAGTTCTACAATGATGATCAATGAAAAATATGTTTTAGTTCCTGTAAGTATGTTCAGAACATCTAGATAACGTTCAGAAAGTTAAACTGTCGTTCTGGAACAAAAGCAACCTTTATACAATGAGATATTTATGTTTCGAACATCAACATTACGCGCAGAACATAAGACTGTCGTTCTTAACTAATAATGAAAAATTTATATGCTCTGTTCATTTTCTAAAGAACTAATCCATCTATAATTAAATAAGCACAATATACCGAACGACTTTCAAAATGTTCCGAACTGCATGTTAAAATCTAAAAGGCACAACGGTTACAATTAGCAGTTGCACTCGTTTGAGTAGTACATAACGATTACGAGTTTCGTCAAAAGTCACTTTCCATAAAACCATTCCCAACAGACTCGTCGATTGCCATTTTACTCTTATAATTACCCAACAGTCACACACTGATTCCACATATTTCAAAATGCCTCGTCGTCCAAGAACAAGGGGAGCACCGATAAGAGGAGCATCGAGTTCAAGATGGCCTAGGGTTCCTCCCTCGAGCTCACATTTAGATTCTGAAAATTCGAACGACGGCTTGGACCACCTGAGGTATGAAGTGTGGGAATGGAAATTCAAATTCGAAGAATTCTTCCATGATTATAGAAGGGACATAAGAAGGGTGAAGAGAATGCTTAAAGGGCTGCTTGCTGAAAAGGGAATTGATTATGTCTCATACTCCACACCACCAGGAACACCACATGAAGCACCACCACAAGCTCTGCAACATGCACCCTAAGTTCGATTGCTTATGATTATTTTAGTTATAATTTTATATGTCAGTGGTTATATTAAGGAACGACTTGTCGTTCCAGAATGAAGTAGTATTTTTCCAGGGTAAGCTTAATTAAATATTGCTGATGTTTGGAACATCATCTTGTTTTTCACGAACAATAATACGTTGTTATGGAGCTTATGTAATAATCGTCTAAATTTTACTGTCATTTTCTGTTGAATGCAGAACAACTGAAGTTAGTGATATAAGAATGTTTATTTTAATTGCGATTAATTATGCTATCCTTTTAAGCACATCAAAAGCTATTACTTGGCTAAGAAAATAAAAGTCATCCATACCTAATTACATAACCAAAATAAAAGAAAGATTATCCAAATATTACATATTACCCAAATCAAGGCTTCATTTTGCCGTCAAAAATACAAACGGCTAAACGTCGCCTCCACTGATCAGCCACATTGTCACAAATTTTGTCCATTGGGGTGTTTGTAATGAGATGCTCAATGTACATCAACGCGAACACTCCACAGGATTGCCTTGTTAGATTTTGTGGACAACATGATCTTGGCACTCTCTCAAACGACCACATGTCTCCTTCCTTACACATCGAATCCAAGTCTTTGAATAACTTAGAATTTCTAATATAGATCGGGAACATGTAGAGAATGGGGATAATTATTGGCAAGAACTTTTCATCATCATTGCAACCATGATTGCAATCATACACCCAAACCTTTGCTTCAACCATGTCAAACACCACCATCACGTAGTGATTGTCGTTGATGTTGAAGACGGCGAAGATCCTCTTAGCACCAGCCCAACACCTACCCCCTGGGTAGGGTAGCTTTCCATGTGCATACTCAGATAATCCTCATCAAACTGATACGCATTCAACGCCTCATCAAGCGGTATCTTATCATCTTGCGCATCTTTTTCCAGTTGGTTGTAGCATTTTTTCATGTTTGTCAAGAATGCCATATCCAAAATGAGGTCACTTTGATCGTAATGATCGGGGTAATTCAAATGCCTCTCCCGCATCATTGTCATCACAGCTTCTACATACTGCATAACATATGAGAGACAAAAATAAATTGGAGTATAAGTGAGTGAAGGAAAGGTCTGTCTTTCCGAACATCATTCCATGTTCAGAACGACTGTGTGATGTTCTAGAAATCTATGAGAAGCTAGAAATGCTTGAGTTGTTCCAAGCATAATAACGATGTTCCGAACTCAGTTAGTATGTTCCCTACAACGATGTGAAGTTCAGAAAATCATTCAAAAATAAACTTACAATGTTCCACAGCCACACAGTCTTGTTCATCGAATTTTTGAAATCTAGGTAATTCATCAGTAATCCAAGAAAAACATCTTTTTTTTTTCTTCCTCTTTTTGATAAATGCGTTCAACGCCAACACTTTTTTTCCGCTTCAATGGCTTGTAAATATCCACTGGAAGCCTCGGACCAACTTCTTCCTGCTTCTTCTTCTCTTCTGTTTGTAGTGATTTCATAGCTTTTGCAGGTTTTATAATCGTTTTGCTCTTCAACTGCTCAATCATCTCCTGCATGGCCGCCATCTTCATCTCCATGCCTTTACGCCAATCGTCGCAATCTTTGCAATTGCAACTGCTACATTTGGGGATGTCGAATACATCACCACCAGAAGAATCACCTTAGATTTGCTCAGAAGCACCATCCTTTGTCTCGGAAGGCACGATCTGTTGCTCATAAGCCACCATCCTTTTCTCATAAGCCACGATCTTTTGATCATAAGCAACGATCTTTTGATCATAAGCCAAAATCTTTTGCTCCATATCTTCCCTCCACCCGCTGCATTCATCACATTTGCAGCCTCTGCAATTGGAGCTCCTCTTCACTATACCAACTTCAGTGATACCAGCAACTTTAAACTCACCTCCAACTTCATCACCATCAGCTTTGTTTCCAATGTCAATATTTACATCTTGCAGGCCACCAATTCCCTCTTCATTGTAATCACCATCACTTCCAAACATCATTGTTTCTGGGGCTTCCATAGCTTTAATTTCTATTACTTGTCTTGGAGGGGTTGCAGGATTGTTCTTGAAGATACAAATTGTAGTGCCACCAACAAGACCAACGCTGCAAGCATCCTCAAACACTTTACAAAAACGATCGATTGTGTCATCCTCGGAATCTTCAAATGGCACGAGGTCTAGAAAGTAATCCATGTCCAGCTCTTCATCAGTAGGAATGAGAAAAGGGTGAACAACCTGTTAATATACCCAACAACATTAAATAAATATCAACTAAATTTTAAAAATCTTTTAAAGTTGTTTGGAACAAAGTCATGTTGTTCGAAAACATCAAAAAGAGATGTTCCGAACATCGTTGACTGAAGCAGTTGACGGTTTTTCATGAAGATGTTCCGAACATCAATTAGAAATATCTCAGCAAACACGAGGTTGTTCCAAACATTACATAACATATATGGAAAACGGAATACTTACAGAAACATCATGTTGGTCAAACAACCTATCCGTATCTCTTTCACAAATTTCAGTAAGCCTGTTTATGATCCTTGACATTGTTTTTTCTGTTGGCAAATCCTTTGGTCTCAAGGCAGGAATAGCTTCATGAGCCCAAGCCATGAATGCCCATGGAAAGCCATAAAGATTGTAAGTCTGGCTTCCTTCTGCATGAGGTTCCATTGGCTTGATCAGATATTCCATTATTAATTCAAAACTCATCCTACCCCAAGGATAATGCTGGAATGCCTCAAGATCGGCGGACAAGCACACCACTCATTCCTCTATTCCATATTTGGAATCCCTCGCACAAAGAATAGTATGAACAAACCAAGCTATGCGCAGATTTAAATACCACTTCTTGGGACAGGTTCTAGAACATACCAACTCAAGCAAGTCACCAGACTTCACAGCTTGCTTTTTCTTCGGCTGTTTTTGTTTTTTGGGCTTGTTGAACTTCCTCTTGGCGGGTGAAGGTGAGGGTGAGGGTGAGGGTGAAGGTGAGGGTGAGGGTGACTCCTCCACCTTCTTCTTCCCTATCCGCTTCCCACTACCCTTCTCCTTCTCCTCATTTTCCTTCTTCTCCTTCTCCTAATTTTCCTTTATCTCTTTCTCCTTCTCCTTCCTCTTTTTCTCCTTGAAATAATCAACAACAAACTTCCACAATTCCTTCCCCTTTTCATTCATTTTTTCCATGTACTGTTTACTTGGATAGGCACCACAGTTTAGCCCTGTCGTTAGTGCAAACTCGGATAGGCCAAAACGTGCTGGCAATCCATTGAAGGATATCCAAACCTCTTTCTGCTTCTTGCAAATAATCCTTCGCATGAGGAGGTTATTCACCAACTTGGTGCCAAACAGTGGATATTCCGGTAATTGCAAGAAATGACCGAAACAGCTATTGACAAATCCCC
This sequence comes from Petunia x hybrida, assembly GCA_037355625.1. NCBI lineage: Eukaryota > Viridiplantae > Streptophyta > Magnoliopsida > Solanales > Solanaceae > Petunia > Petunia x hybrida. The sequence continues at coordinate 3,903,324 of JBBBVM010000018.1, read as the reverse complement.
TTCTCACCTGCAATTTTCTTAGAACCTCCTTGAAGTGTATCATACCCCTAGCCAACGAAGAACGAACAGTAATCTTCCCATTAAAAGGTTCATTGTTGGTCAGGAAGGTCTTGAAGAGACCCTCAACGTTACTCTTGAAAGTAGCATGACCAACGTCTTCATACTGCACATAATTTTAGCATAAAATTAATAAAATGAATCACAATGATAGTAAATCACATTAAAGATAAAAAACATAAATGTTCGGAACATGTTTATTCTGAGGTTCTGAACGACAGTAGCAACCGTTTGGAACAACACGTAGCGTGTTCCGAACGAGAGCTACCATCCTTAATGCTGATGTTGGGAACATGTAAATATCGTGTAGAACATCAACATTGGCGTTCCGAACAATACGAGTTTCAATTCAACTATCACCTGGTCTTCCTCCAGTTTCAATCCAGATGTTCCTTCAGCAGTTTCCTTCTCTTCACCTGCTTCCTCTTCAACATTTCCCCTGTATTATTTACAGCTTCCCCATCTATTTTAACTCTTTTTTCACGATCCTTCAGAAAGTTGCTTTTTAAAATTACATCATCCGCCTCTCTTCTACTTCTTTTACTGCTTCTTGGACTCTCCCCTGTCCCCTATAATTCTTCTCCTTTTTCTCTACTTAAATCATCAGCTTCTTTATTTTTTTTACCACCATCTTCCTCTTCCTTTTCACGATCACCATCTTCCACTCCAGTCCTCAAAAAATCACTTTTTAACAGTTCATCAATACCGGCGTCATCTAAATCCACCCTTCTTTCACCCTCATCTGCAGCCCTCTCCAAATCCTCCCCACCTTTACTTAGATCGTAACTTGGTGCTGGACTTTGGCTTTCCTCTTGTTTATCTCCTTTGTTCCGTGGACCTACTACTTCTCCTTGGCTATCATCATCACTCTCCACAACTAATTTTCTTTTAGTTGTTCTAGTTGTTCTTGGGCATTTAGGAGTAGGTTCTAAATCTGTAGGAGTACGTTCCGAATCTGAAGTAGTAGGCTTCTCAAGTTTCTTCTTCGGCGAAGGGCCCTTTCTTTTAGAAATTGCCTTCTTGGGAGTCTTTGTAGGCTGCTTCTTCTGCTCATCTTCATCTTTATTTCTCGATCTTAAATTTACCATTTTTCTGCAAAGCAAAACAAGGGGATACAAAATTTAGTTACAGAAAATCATGAACATCCTATTAGATATTTAGAACCTCATCTACTATGGTGTTCGGAACATCAAGACACATAATACACAATAACTTCAATTTGTAACTAAATAAAGCAGCGTTGGTTCCCAGAAAACCCTCAAATCTTCATAATTTAACCAAAAAATGTAAAAAGCCTAAAAATTTCAGTTGAACATCGAAAATTCTCTTTGTAGTTCGGAACTACTTTACCCATTAAAACACATAATGCCATTCAATTTCAACACAATATTACACCTTTTGTACAAAACAAACACCCAAATCATCGTTAATCACTGTCGACGAAGAAATTAAAAACAAAACCTAGGTTCGACATTTACACCACAGTTTAAATAATAATGGCATTGTTTACCTTTTGGTGTATTGCTGATCGGATTACTTGAAAACCACCGAGAAGTTGGAGAATATTTGGTTTAGATTTGGCGTGACTTGGGAGATGAAGTTAAGAAGTAGTTCAAAAGGCCATGCGTGGGGTGGGGAGGGAGTTTAATGGTATGTTGTTCCCAATGTTTGAAATTATTATTATGTATGTTTTAAGAAAAACTCTCAAGTTTTAAAAGTTTTAATTTGGTCCATGATTTGTGTTAATCAGACTTAGAAAAAAAAGAAATAAAAAAGAAAAATATATACCTTTTCTGCCAAAAAAGACTTGTGGAGTTCTGGAACGCCACAAGTCACATCTTAAGCTGTCTATTTGTGTAAGTTTCCAAAATAAAAAAATAAAAAACAGAAAAAATCTTCAATTTCCAATAACCACACGAATGAAACCCACGCCATATCGAAAACCATCGACATAACTACTAGAGTTAGCAGTTATTAGCTATGGCTTCCATAACTACTACACTTGTCTCTCCACACAAACCCAATCCACATTCTTTCTCCTCTCGCACTTCACTCTTCTTTTCTCCTTCAATTACAAGACTTCATACAACTCCTTCTTATTCGTTTACTACAAAAGCACTATCAGTTTCAGCTTCTTCGAGAGCATTAGAAGCCTTGATATTCGACTGTGATGGAGTTATATTGGAATCAGAACACCTTCATCGTCAAGCTTACAACGATGCTTTCTCTCATTTCAACGTGCGATGTCCTGATGGTTCTGATGATGAAGCGCTGAATTGGAGTCTTGAGTTTTATGATGTGTTGCAGAATCAAATTGGTGGTGGCAAACCCAAGATGCGATGGTTATTCTCTTTATTCTCTTTTCATTATTACTATATACTGCGTCCGTTTCAATTTATATGACATACGTTGATTATTAATGACTTTTGTAATTTGTGATTGTTAAATGTGTCATAACATTTGTTCAAGTTTATTAGGAAATTAAAGTTCAATTGTTCCGAATTTAAAAAAGCCTCATATAAATAGTGTCATTCTTTTTTAATAGAGGGTGTATTTATATATAGGTTACTTCCTTCAGTAGTTTAATGTTGGGAAATTAACAGAAATAGCCGCTTGTTAAAGAGACAACTAAATCTATTAAGTCTGCTCTTTCTAACAGGTTAAGCTTTTTAGATGAGATGATCACACAACTTCATCATGATATAGAGGTCCTCGATTCGAATCTCACTGCCACCCGATATTAAAAAGAATTTCCACGTGCGTGGCTCATGTAAAAGAATCAAGCACGCACGTGAGGGGCGTGTTGAGAGCACACTTTTATTTAGTTTATAATATCTCAACAGCGCCCATCCAACCGCTTAGTCAAAATATAGCCAGGGGAGATATAATATGTGTATAAAACTGAATAATCAGTGGAACCTCAATGTTTACTGGCTAGAAAATGAAAACAGCGATTTTAATTGGTTTTTTGTAAGCAGATCCCTTAAAATTTTAAGTCGAAGAGCTTTTGAAATAGAAGTTGGAAAGGAGTATTTGATAGTATAATGTTTGTCTCATAAGGTTAGTATGGTAAGAGATAATTAAGTAGTAATAGAATAAAATTGTTTCCTCCAGTCTCATACCTGAAAAGTAGTTTCTTTCCTTGCAATCCTTTCAACAGGACAATTTATTTCAGTCATAATAGATTGGACAATATTTGGTTGAAGTTGAAAAGATGAGTATTTGGAGTTGAAGCTGCAAACGAGTATTTGGAAGGTGAATAAATGTGTTTGGATATGAACTTTAGTAGCAAAGAAAGTGAAGTTTTGTGAGAGAAAATCCATTATTTCACTTGAAATACTACCCAGTTTTCAACTTCAAATGTTCTACTTCAAGGTGAAATTGAAATAATGGACAACTGTAAAACAACCATTGATTTGAAAATAATGAAACTATGTCCAGACGCCTACGAAGAGGAGTACCGTGTTTCCAGATAGTATTAATAGTTTAATAATTCAACTGGAGGTGATCTTTCCTGAAAAAACTTTAATGGGCGTTGATAGACTGACCAGAGACTTAAGCATGTTTTTAGAAGAGACGATTAGCACTTTCCAACATTAACGTGTACTGATGGTTTGTTTCGGATTGCTTTAGGTATTTTAAAGAGCATGGATGGCCAACTTCAACAATCTTCCAGAGTCCTCCGGAGGATGACACTGATAGGGCGAAGCTGATTGATACTCTTCAAGTACTATATCAAATTTCTTGATTCTTTTCACCATCACTGGTGAACTGACATTTGAGTCTTATAATAGTGATATATTGGTGTCTTAGCTATTCGAGTTACTGCATATGAGCTCTGAACTAGTGTCATTTGACATGCAAAGATGTCCATTGTCGCTGTCACTGTTAACCAAAGTAGGAAGTTCTGTAGGAGATTCCATGTGACCAAGTAGTATCAAAAGGCAGTATCTTGGTGCAAATTTCTTGTTGTTGTTAACTTGTGACTCTTATCCGGTTCACTGTTAATTTGGATACGACTTTTGTACTTAACCACTGCCTTCTTATCTGAGTTTCAAGAATGCTCCATACTAAACAACTCACATGCTTATACATATACTCAGTTATGATTTTTGTTTCACACCGTTGTCAAATCAACAGGGAGTCTTATACTTAGGTTTTTGAACAAGGTATGGATGGGGATCAGTAGTTCCTATGTTAAACTATGTGGTTGCTTTGTTTGTTCTGTTGTTATAATCATTATTTTTTGCAATTTCTGAATTCCATTCCAATGATGATCGTTTCCTTTAGGTTTGTCTGTGTGGCAACTTTGCATTATTTCCAGTTTCTCTTTCTTTTGTAGGATTGGAAGACTGAGAGGTACAAACAGATAATAAAATCTGGAACTGTAAGATAAATTATATTCACATTGTTCTTGTTTAAATCTTTTGTATTTTGTAGCATATTGGATTTTCTTTTATTTTCCACTTTGGTATTGCTTTTGGCAGGTTAAGCCTAGACCAGGAGTTCTAAGATTGATGGATGAGGCCAAGGCTGCTGTAAGATGGATATTTACCTTATAATACAGTTCTTACTCTACAATGTTACTTGATGTTTGGTTATTTATCTAAACAAAATAACTCTGAGGGGTTACTAGGATGATCATCTCTCAAGTGGATTCATGTGTTTCACATTCTGTTATCCGTTCCAATAGAATCTCATATGGAGTCAAGTCGCATTAATGCCTTTCCTCTGTATCTCAGGGCAAGAAGCTCGCTGTCTGCTCTGCTGCAACCAAAAGTTCGGTTATACTGTGTCTCGAGAATCTTATAGGACTTGTAAGTCTTCTGCTTTGGAAGCATGTTCCTTTCGGTACCACTTAAGCATGGTTGATCATTTGTGAAAATCTCTTCTTTTAGGATCGGTTCCATGGTCTTGATTGCTTCCTTGCAGGTATCTTCATCCTTTCTGTCTTTTGATGGTTTTTGCTTTCTACTACTTATTCTTGTAAAGCGCATGCAAAGTCATAAATAATTGATAAGCAGAGAAGCAAAAAGAAGCTCGTGAACATGATAATAATTTGCTGTAGCAGGGTATTTGCAACAAATTCATCAATCCCTCTCCATAATTGATAAAACGGATTATCGAGATGTTAAAAGTCAATTTACTTCTTACCAGAAACAGTAAATCAGTCGCAAATTATTAAGCTTATTTCAAAATACCGATGGCTAGTTACTTCTGATTCTGTTGGTACTTATTATCTGCTAGTTTAGATAGGTAAATTTAAGGGACCACAATGATAGCTACTATGCGTTCAAATTAATGAGTTACTATACAACTCTGTAATTACTTACTAGACATAGACAAAGCTTGTCTTTGATGATATTACACTGGCAAAAGTTATCCTTTTGCAGGCTAGTGTGTTAAAACCTGTTTGGTGGGTCAGGAAGTGGGAAACTTTTGTTTTGTTTATAAACAAGAAGATGGAGAATCTTTTACCATATTCCAAACACTATGTAAAAGACCAATAACAGAAGCATAGAGCATGAGAGGCTTAGTGTGACTTCTCCAACTTCTATCTGTTGAACTTATCCTAGTTTTACGTGTTTGTGTGCCAAAAGTTATCTGGTTAGTAATGTGATTTCAAATCTATTATGCTGTTGCAAAATGAATGCTGCAGATACATCAGTAGTTCTGGTTAGAAAACATCCATTACATCTAGAAATTACTCTACTATATGATAAATGATTTTAGTTGGTAGGAGCTTAATTTTCTGTGCAAGATGTGTTCAACACAAGACTATCTGAATACGTTGATATGTTTTTGTTTGTGCAATTTCCAGGTGATGATGTGAAAGAAAAAAAGCCTGATCCTTCAATATACATTACAGCTGCTAAGGTGATTAGTGTTTGTACAATAGTTTCACTTGCAAGCGTCAAATTCTAATATTTATGTGCTGCTCTTGACATTTGCTTTGTATGTTGGCAGAAACTTGGTGTCTCAGAAAGCGATTGTTTGGTGGTGGAGGATAGTGTCATTGGGCTACAGGTTCATCTCCCTATTTTCTGGAATAGTCATATCTTTAAGTTCTTTTGCGCGGATGTGTGTTGTCTTGTTCGAAGTAATCATGTTGAATCTTATAACGCGTGGGAATAGAGCCATGGTTCATAAAATTTTACAGAGGGTAGCACTTTGATCTTCATCATTGGCTCCTTTGTCGAGTGGTGGCACCTGGAGATTTAATGCCTATTTGAAATCACCCTCGGTAGAATATCTTGCCTTCTTGCAAAACTGATTTCATCTTCTAATAGGCCTATGTGGCTGATCAAAATTGTAATCTGAGAGCTAGTTTGTATATGTGGACTACAGGGTTCATGATAACATGAACTCAGTTATACTCCCCCGTTATAACTGCTCTGTAATAATAGTTGGTTGTGAAATACTACCATCCTTTTTTGACCTAGCTCTGTGCTTAACCACTTTCTCAGGCTGCAACAGGCGCTGGAATGTCATGTGTGATAACCTACACATCATCTACCGCAGATCAGGTAACACGTATTCTCGTCTCCTTCAAACATTTCATACCATCGACTCACATGCTTAATGTATATTTACATCACTATCGGACACATTATCATGCTTCACAGGATTTCAAAGAAGCCATAGCAATCTATCCTGACTTGAGTGACGTTAGGTATGAATATATGCTGGTCATTTCTGTAGAAGAACTAACTTTTAGGAATGATGATTCAAGACTAGTTGTTGCATCCGTGCAGGTTTAATGATTTGGAGTCTCTTCTTCAAGATGTTGCGGTCACAAAATAGGATAGAGGGGCAAGCCCATAGTCCTAGAGTTTCAAAGCTGAAACAGCAGATTTTTCGGTCAACGAGCCGAAAAAGAAAGTTTTGGTAAGCTATGTCAAGTCCCTGAGTGTGCACGAAAGCTTCAATTTCAGCAAAATGCCTACTTGGAGCCTTGCAGTAGTTTAGAGGTTCTTTTGATACTTGTATCCTTCTTTGTTTAGAATATATTGTTCATAACTATTCATCCGTGTAATATAATGTAATCTTTACCTTCCATTCGAACTACTTGTAAGAATTATTATCTTTTTTATAAACTAATCAAACATTGAATTAATTTTCCATATTTTCCAACCAAATGCTAGACTAGATGTTGTGCTGCAATTAAATAACCACTCCAACAAACATTTAAGGATTAAAAAAAAAATTACAACCGAATGACCCCTTACTATCTTTTTTTTTAAAAAAAAAAAAAAATCAAACATTGCATAAATTATGCGAACATAGGTTTTCCAAATGTTCGAACCAAATACTAGGTGCTGGTCCTGCAATTAAATAATTCCTCCAACGGCAACAATTAAGGATTAGAGAAAAGAAAACTTACCTAGTTCTATATCAAAGCCTAGCGATTTATCAAACACTAATTAGGACTTTCAGCTGGCTTTGTTGAGGTTAAAATAATAGGTTAAAACCATGTATTGGCAAAGCTTAACAAGACCTACCTTAGCTCAGTTGGTAGAGCGGAGGACTGCAGTTGTAATGCTGAAATCTTTAGGTTACTGGTTCGAATCCGGTAGGTCGGATTATTTTTTCTATTTCACTTTTAACTTTTCCAAAGATTACGTAAGTCTCAATAAAATTCAATCTTGTTTCTCAGCTCGCAACACTTTGGCCCTCCAACTCGTTTTTCAGGTAATTGCCCCTAAACTCTGAGTAGGCGTTTGGGCATTGGTTTAATTGAAATTTGAACAAAATAGGAGTGCTAGAAGTTGGAAAAAAACGTATTTACTAGTTGTTGTATTTGGACATGAATTTTACACGCAACATGGTACTTGACCAGTGTTTTACCTTCTATTTTATAACTGATACACACATCTGATTTACAATTTTCTCATCACCAAATTCAGCATAACTTTTATACAATGTTTGGTTGTATTTTTGCATATCGAACATAGCTTAATTTATGCTTATGTTATGCAGGAATTTATGTATTAATTTATGCAGGATTAAAGGTGGAATAAGAATGTATGTATTAGTAATACATGTATTAAAATTTTTAAATGACAAAACTAATCCTCATAACAGTGAGATTTTTTTTTTTTTTTTTTTTTGTAAACTATACCTTGTATGATATATTGTGATGTATCAATGACTCAAAAAGAAATAATTCATACGTTTGAGTTTATACATTACTTATGCGCACATTATAATCTCCAAATAGTTAATATTCGTATTACTAATTTCCGCATTGTTAATACATGCATTACTAATTGATACATCACATTACTAATTTCTCATTGCTAATGCTTATATTACTAATACTCGCATTGCTAATCACTGCATAATTAAGATTGCAATCGCACGGCCCCCAATTTCCTTACGAGATTGTATCCGAAAATGAATGGGGAAGTCAAGCAGAAAAAGTGGTAAACTCACGAGAATTTTGACGAAGGGCGGAGGGATTCATCTTCAAGAAAGTTGACATTGTTATTGAAAGAAAAAAGAAGAATATATTTATTGAATTAATTAATTAGATGCAAAAATAAAAGAGACAATTGAAGGGCAACTTGGCCAAATAGTAATTAGATTGCATCAAAACAGGAGAGTAAAGTGTAATTCAGTAGAGGCTAGTTTTACAAATCAAGCCTAGGACTTTGGGAGGTATTTGAAAGTATTCTTAAATATTTTATTTCTACAGTGCTCGTACACACATTCTTATTCATATTCTATCTCGTATAAAATAAGTGATAATTTCTACATAGCTTAATATAAGTATTATTTAATACTTTCTCCCAAACACAGTTACATATTGAGATTATCTTATTTGATTGGTATGAGATTATCTTATTGATTACCAATGAAACATTGCATTGTGGTTTGTTGAGGTTCAACATAAAATATAAGTTGATTTATATTGGCAGAGCTTCACAAGACCGACCTTAGCTCAGTTGGTAGAGCGGAGGACTGTAGTTGTAATGCTGAAATCCTTAGGTCACTGGTTCGAATCCGGTAGGTCGGACTTTTTTTGCTATTTCACTTTTTCTTGGTTTTTCTTTGTGGTTTTCCAGGGGAAAGGTTTATATGGAGTTCTTGCTATTTTTGAACGGACAAATAAGGAAATTGTATTAATCTCTTGTAACAGAGAGTATCTTTAATGTTTATTGTTAACCTATACGGTAATCCTCATTATGTGATATTCTGTCAAATCTAGGTGAACAAATTCATTAAAACTGGGTAATGCACGCAGAAACATTAAGTATACACACCCAAAACAAATACTAGTATATATTTTGAACCCAGCTACTCTAACACTTGGATCTATTTGATTGCAAGTGTCTACCATTGCCACCAAGTTGGCACCCTTTGGTGAGCGTACTGCACACCTCATGGTAGTGGTGTGCAAGTTGCAATTGAGAATTTACTCTATCTCGCACTAAGTAACTGTTCTTACAAGCACAAATTGGAACAAGATTCAGGAAAAGTTTTTTCAGAGAAAAAGAAGGCAAACTTGGGAAGATGTAGTGTGTATCTCTTTCACCTTTTCTAAAGCTTCACCAAGGTAGATAGCTCAGCCAGCAAAAATAAACTAAATAGGTGTTAAATGGAACAAGTAGATGTAACATTCTTATCTCCCTCAATCTTTAATCTAGCTTGTGGCTACTGTCATTACTTTCCTATGAAGGATGAGGGCGTAAATCAAGACAAACGACGTAAGGTTCCTTTGGTTTCTCCATATCAATTGCATGCTCTGCATTATTTAGTATCACAAGCTTGGCGTTCTCACCTAGATGCCTGTACCATCAAGGCAAGTTTATATAAATGCTGAGATAGACGTTTAATTCTAGTAAATGGAGATTGAAGTGACTGAGCTTTAAAACAAAAGAAAAAAAAAAGGAGCTAGATTTGTACGATTGACCTTTTTAATCAATGATCCAATTTCAGTGGGATTATCAATGTGGGTTGCAGACACAAGAAGGGAACTATTAAGAACCGACAATTACTGAACCTTAAATGGAAGAGATGAGAAAATATTTTGTATAGACCTTTAGTAATCTCAACTCTCTGTTATTTTGTAATGTTAGGATCAATTGCCTTTCTTTATTGATGATAACTGTGCAAATTACCTGCTACAAAAAAGAAAAACTTGCACATGTAAATACCAACCTCAGGTTAAACAATTGCCACATATAGTTAAAACTTCTTGTACTAATGAGAAGCCAAACGTAAAAGGTAATTGCACAACTCCACAACACAGCTGAATAGAATTCAGTTGTGTAGCTTTGAGTGGAAGTTCATTCTTGAAACACAACAAGCTAGACATATTTTAATGTTTTCAAAAGCACAGCATTGGATAGAATCAATAACAACAGACCTTAGCCCAGTTGGTAGAGCGGAGGACTGTAGTAGGTGTAAAACCTATCAGATATCCTAAGGTCGTTGGTTCGACTCCTGACAGGTCGGATTCAATATTTTGTCCTCTTTTTGTAATTATTTTAATCCGCAGAAGAGGGTTTTGCCAGATGCTATACTGCCACTCTGACAAGAGGTGCAAGAAATTACTAATTTATTACTAACATTAATTTTGGCAGTAGTAACTCATAAAAAAAATATTTTTTGTGTCAGTAGTGTGAGATTCCCTGCAATCTCCAGTTTCTTAATCCAGACAGAGGCTTAAAATTTAACTGAGAAACACGACCCACAACAACTTGTACCAGGGTGGTGAAAGGGAAGGAAATAGTTTGTATAGACAAAGCAAGACCTTGAAGTCTGATACGGAATGCTTACAGAACAAGTACTAGTGGTGCAAATGGAACAACATAAGAACAATTAACAAGAAGGATGCAATGCACATAGATGATGATAAGTTTGGCTTCTTTGGAGCCAGAACTGGTAGAAGAGATAACACACACTTCAGGCCAAAAAATAGATAAGTCACCAAACACCTACTAAGCTACTTAATCTGTGAGCCATTCCAGTGGGAATATTTGATCATAGTTTCCCCAGATTATCAATATAGGCTGCAAAAGGAGGTGCACACATCTAAGAAAGTGTAAATTGATGAGACAACATCAGAAAAGGACCTAATAGGAACCAATAATTACTCATCTTTAATTGCTAAAGATGAGACCACTAGATTCTATGAACCTGAGTAATCGTAGGACAATCAAAGAGCTTTCTATTATTGTATAATGCTTAACTGTTCACATTACCAATGAAAAGAAAAGGAAAGGAAAAACACCTACACGTAAATACCAACTTTAGGTCGAAACCATAAACGAGTTGAAAATAAAATTCTTAAAAGGTCATTGCGTAATGCATAATACCATACCACTGATGAACAAAATTCAGCATAATGCATAATGTTCAAAACCACAGCATTGAAAAGAATCAATAGCAACCGACCTTAGCTCAGTTGGTAGAGCGGAGGACTGTAGTGGGTGTAAAACCTATCAGGTATCCTTAGGTCGCTGGTTCGAATCCGGCAGGTCGGATTGATTCTTTTGCAATCTTCTTTCTTTTCTTAAATTATTTTAATCTTGAGAAGAGTGGTTTGCAATTTAATACACTCCCACTCTGACAAGAGGTGCCTGCAAACAATTTATTACCTTTATTTTGGTAATTAGCAACTTATAAAAATCACATTCTTGTGTCAGTAGTATGAGATTCTCTACAATCTCCAATTTCTTAATCCAGGCAGAGGCTTAAAATTTCAATGAGAAGGCCTGATCAACGATAACTAGCTTCTATGTACCAATTGAAGAAAACAAATCCTATAAAGTTCAGACAAAATGCTGAGCTAGACATTTAATTTTCGTAAATGGAGGAGATTGAAGTGAGAGAGCTTCGCAACAAACAAGGAGATGAGCTAGTCTCTAGTTTTGCAAGATTGACCTTTTTAACTTGTGAGCCAATTCCATTGAAATATTTGATCATACTCTCTCTAGATTATCAATATCAGCTGCATAGAGGAGGTGACACAGTTAAGAAAGCTCAAAGAGAACTTCAAACGGCAGAGACGAGGAAATAGTTTTTATGAACCTGAGTACTCTCAGGAAAATCAGAAAACTCTGTCATTGCATAATGCTAGGATCAGTTCATTTCTTTGTTGATGATTAACCAAAAAGAAAACTATGCACATGTAAATACCAACTTCCGGAAACAGCCTCTGGTGGAGGTAAGGTCTGCGTACATCTCACCCTCCCCATACAATACTCGTGGGATAATACTGGGTATGTTGTTGTTCTAAATAGCAACTTCAGGTTAAACAACTGTGAATATAGTCAAACTTCTTGTACTAATGAGAACTGACACGTAAATAAAGCTGGATAGAAGTTAATTGATGCATCTGCCTAATGTAGATAGCATCTTCATCAGACTAGAGGTGAAAGTGCAAGCAATAGAAATCGTATTTCTCGTTTATTTTAAAATAGCAATCAATACTTCATGCCTCTAATTATCATCTCTCACAAGACTATCTATGAGAAAACTTTTTTACTTTTTCCCCACAGTTAAATCCACAAAAAAACATATCCAAAACCATAAAGGAGTCGAAACTAAAAACCTTAACAGGTCATTAACTCCATAACACTGGAGAAGAGAACTCGGGAGTAGCTTTGAGTGGAAATTCATTCTTGGAACAGTACAAGGTAGACATTTTATATCAAAACCACAGCTTTAGAAATAATCAACAGCAAACCGACCTTAGCTCAGTTGGTAGAGCGGAGGACTGTAGTGGGTGTAAAACCTATCAGATAATCCTTAGGTCGCTGGTTCGAATCCGGCAGGTCGGATTGATTCTTTGCATCTTTTTTCTCTTTTTATTAAAATTATATTAATCTGGAGAACAGTGGTTTGCCATATAATATACTCCCACTCTGACATGAATGCAATAAAAGAATTTAGTAATATCTTCTTCTTCTCTCTCTTTTTTTTTTTTTTTTTTTTTGTGATAATAGCAACTTATAAAGAATTTAATCTTGCGTCAGTAGTGTGAGATTCCTGGCAATCTCCAATTTCCTGATCCAGGCAGAGGTTTAAAATTCTAGTGAGCAATCAAAACAACTAGCTTCTCTATATCAGTGTAAGAAAACAATCCGCACCTAACTGTCATAAATGTCTTGAAATACTAGTCATTTGTCAAATGCCAAGAGTGTATACTACAGATAATATTTTAGAATTAGAAAGGGGGCCAACATGGTGGTGGAGGGGAAGGAAATAGCTTATATAGACAACAGACAGCAAAACCACAAACAGTGATGCTTAGGTGTGAAAATATACAAGTAATGCCACAGAGAACAAGTAGTAAATCCTGTGATATCCCTTTCTCCTATAAAATTGGTGATTGATTGACTTTAAGTTCCTCGTAAAGAATATAAGTATGTCTTCTTCTTCTGTATCTCTTTCAACTTTTCATAGTGCTTCGCCAATATATAGCTTAACCAGCAAAAATAACTAAATATAAGTGTGGAATTAAAATTAACCGGTCTAGTTTGTAAGATTGGCCTTTTTAATATGTGAGTCAATTCTAGTGGGAATATCTGATCATACCCTACCCAGATAATCAATGCAGGCTGCATATAGGAGGTTTACACAGTTAAGAAAGCATATATGGAGAGGGAACTAATCGGAACCGAAATTTACTGAACTTAAAATTGCAGAGACGAGACCATAGTTTGCAAGAATCTGAATGATCTTAGGAAGATCAGAGAACTTTCTGTTATTGTGTAATGCTAGGACCAACTCTTTCGTGATGATTAACTGTGCACATTACCTAAACCAAAAAGAAAACAACACATGTCAACTTCAGGTTAAACAATTGTGACATAGTCAAAACTTCTCGTACTAATGAGAAGCCAAAAGTAAATCTAGCTGGACAGAAGTTTAACTGATGCATCTGCCCAATGTAGACAGCATTTTTATCTAGCTTCTGTGAAAATTCTATTAGAAAGCCTCAAAGTTGATTTCAATGGCATTCCTCTTGCACAAAAGCCAGCAGTAACCACTTAATCAGACAATAGGAGAAAGTGCACGCTATAGTAATCATATTTATATTCTATTGTAAAATAGCAGGTCATAGCCTGTGCCTCCATTTATCATCTCCCATAAGATAATATCTATGAACAAACTTTTTTCTCTTTTCTCACAGTGAAAATCCATAAGAAAACTCCACATCCAAAACCATAAAGGAACCAAAAGTATAAATTTCATGCATAGCTCCATTTCAATGCCACTGGTGAATAGAATTCAGCAGCAGCTTTGAGTGGAAATTCATTCTTGGAACTCAAGAAGATATATATATTATAATGTTTTCAAAACCACAGCAGTGAAAAGAATCAACAGCAACCGACCTTAGCTCAGTTGGTAGAGCGGAGGACTGTAGTGGGTGTAAAACCTATCAGATAATCCTTAGGTCGCTGGTTCGAATCCGGCAGGTCGGATTGATTACTTGCATCTTTTTTCGCTTTTTATTAAAATTATTATAATCTGGAGAAGAGTGGCTTGCCATATAATATACTCCCACTCTGACATGAATGCAAGAAAAGAATTTATTAAAATTATTTTTGGCAATAGAAACTTATAAAACTTATTCTTGTGTCAGTAGTGTGAGATTCCCTGCAATCTCCATTTTCTTAATACAGGTAGAGGCTAAAAATTTCATTGAGAAGCCCAGACCCACAACAACTAGCTTCTCTATACCAATATAAATCAAACAAACACCCAACTGTCCTAATACCTAGATATACCAAGCATTTATCAAATTTCAAGAGTATATACTACGCATAACAATTAAGAAAGAGAAAGGGGGCACCAGGTTGGTGGAGGGGAAGGAATGAGCTTATATAGATGATCAGGCAGCAAGAGCTTGAAATTCGATATTAGGCGTCAAAATGCAGAAGGAATGTCTTGAGAACAAGTAGTGGGGCAAAAGAAACATCATGAGAGCAAATAACCACAAGGATGAAATGCACATAAATTATGGCAATTCTGGATTCTTCAGAGCCAGCATTGGTAGAAGAAATAATGTACAGTTTACGCCAAACATAGATAAGTCATCAGACATGCTGTAGATTCTCTACTTATTGGAATACTGCTTATATACGGGATATTTTCCCATTATTATAAAATTATACCTTACAAACAAACTAAGTCACCAAACATATTATAAACCACTTTTAATAATTTCTTCCTCAACTTCATATTTTTGCAATTGTAGATGGAAGAAAAAATCCACTTTTGGAACCCACTAAGTAAGATCACCCTACAATGTTATCCAATTTCTTTTAAGAAATCTTAAACCAACAAGATTTCCATACAGCAAGGTAAAGAAAATTACCACTATCCAGTTGTCAAAAATATCTTCTAACATAGATTTGCTATTTTCAGATAGCTTTATAAGGAAGACAACCACTATCCAACAGTCACAAATATTTTCTAATACACATTGAACAAACTCTTGAGACTGCATATCTGTGTATTTGTAAAACGAAAGGGTAGATAAGAGCTTATAGCAAAGAGAGAGATAGACAGAAATATTGAACTGCAAGCTTTAGATTAGTGCACTGCAGAAGCTTTGTATAGAGAAAAGTAATGGTGCAAAAGAACACCATGAGGGCAAGTGATTTACCCTAAAGCCAGAAACTCAAAGAGTACATAAAGAATCCCAAAGTTTATCCTTCAACTTCATATTTGTGAAGTGGTAGACAGAAAATATGTATTCTTGGAATTCAAATAAATAAATCACATTATATTACTTATTATTTAGACATGGTTTACACAACCGACCTTAGCTCAGTTGGTAGAGCGGAGGACTGTAGTGGGGGTGTAAAACCTATCAGATATCCTTAGGTCGCTGGTTCGAATCCGGCAGTTCGGATTGATTCTTTTGCAATCTTCTCTCTTTTCCTTTTTAATTATTTTAATCTTGAGAAGAGTGGTTTGCCATTTAATACACTCCCTCTCTGACGAGGTGCATGCAAACAGTTTATTAGCATTATTTATGGTAATAGCAACTTATAAAAATCACATTCTTGGGTCAGTAGTATGAGATTCCCTGCAATCTTCAATATCTTAATCAGGCAGAGGCTTAAATTTTCAATGAGAAGCCCCCATCCACAATTACTAGCTTCCATGTACCAATTGAAGAAAACAAATCCTTGCAAGTTTAGACAGTGCTGAGCTAGACGTTTAATTCTCGTAAATGGAGGAGATTCAAGTGCGAGAGCTTCGCAACATACAAGGAAATAAGCTAGTCTCTAGTTTTGTAAGACTGGCCTGTTTAATCTGTGAGCCAATTCCAATTGGAAAATTTGATCATGCTCTCTCCAGATTATCAATGTCGGCTGCATAAAGGAGGTGCACACAGTTAAGAAAGCTCAAAGAGAACATCAGAAGTTAATGATAAGAACGATAATTATTTTACTTAACTTCAAATGGCAGAGACGAGAAAATAGTTTTTACGAACCTGAGTAATCGTAGGAAGATCAGAGAACTTTCTGTTATTGCGTGATGCTAGGATCAGTTCATTTCTTTCTTGATGATTAACTATGCACAATTACCTGCAACCAAAAAGAAAAAATACGCACATGTAAATACCAACTTCAGGTTGAACAATTGTGAATATAGTCAAACTTCTTGTACTAATGAGAAGCGACACGTAAATAAAGCTGGATGGAAGTTTGATTGATGCATCTGCTCAAGGTAGCTGGCATCTTCATCAGACTAGAGGTGAAAGTGCATGCTGTAGAAATTACATTGCTCGTTTAATTTAAAATAGCAATCAATACTTCATGCCTCTAATTATCATCTGCTACCTATGAGAAAACTTTGTACTTTTTCACACAGATAAAATCCACAAGAAAGCTCCAAAACCAAAACCATATAGGAGTCAAAACAAAAATTACATGGTCAGTGCATAACTTGATAACACTGAAGAACAGAATTCAGCAGTAGCTTTGAGTGGAAATTCATTCTTGGAACAGTACAAGGTAGACATTCTATCAAAACCGCAGCATTGGAAATAATCAATAGCAACCGACCTTAGCTCAGTTGGTAGAGCGGAGGACTGTAGTGGGTGTAAAACCTATCAGATAATCCTTAGGTCGCTGGTTCGAATCCGGCAGGTCGGATTGATTCTTTGCATCTTTTTTTCTTCTTTTTACTGAAATTATTTTAATCGGGAGAAGAGTGGTTTGCCATATAATATAATCCCACTCTGACATGAATGCAAGAAAAGAATTTATTAACATTTTCTTTTTTCTTTTTTGACAATAGCAACTTATAAAAAAAAAAATTAATCTTCTGTCAGTAGTTTGAGATTCCTTGCAATCTCCAAGTTCCTAATCCAGGCAGAGGTTTAAATCAAAACAACTGGCTTCTGTATATCAGTATATAAGAAAACAACACCCACCTAACTGTCATAAATGTCTTGAAATACCAATCATTTGTCCAATTTCAAGAGCGTATACTACAGAGAATATTTGAGAAATAGATAGGGGGTCAACATGGTGGTGGAGGGGAAGGAAAGAGTTTATATAGACAAACAGACAGCTAGAACTTGAAATCCAATACTTGGCGTGAAAATATACAAGTAAACACCAAAGAGAACAAGTAGTAAATCCGGTGATATCCCTTTCTCCTATAATATTGGTGAGTCATTAACTCTAAGTTCCTAGTAAAGAATATAAGTATGTCATCTACTTCTGTATCTCCTTCAACTTTTCATAGTGCTTCACCAATAGAAAGCTCAACCACCAGATATAACTGAATAAGTGCGGAATCAAAATTCACTGGTCTAGTTTTGTAATATAGACCTTTTTAATCTGTGAGCCAACTCCAGTGGGGAATATCTGATCATATCCTCCCCAAGTTATCAATGAGGGCTGCATAAAGAAGGTGCACACGGTTAAGAAAGCATAAAGGGAAAGGGAACTAATCAGAACCATAATTACTAAAATTAAAATCACAGCAACGAGACGATAGTTTGTACGAATCTGACTGATCTTAGGAAGATGAGAGAACTTTCTATTATTGTGTAATGCTACGATCAATTTCTTTCTTTCGTGATGATTAATTGTGCATGTTACCTGCTACCAAAAAGAAAGGAAAAAACACATGTAAATGCCAAACTCAAGTTAAACTATCGTGACGTATTGTCAAAACTTCTCGTACTAATGAGATGCCAGAAGTAAATAGAGCTGGACAGAAGTTTAACTGATGCATCTACTGAATGTAAACAGCTTTTTTATATGGCTTCTGTCAAAACTCTACTAATTGAAAGCGCCAAAGTTGATTTCACTGGCATTCCTCATGCACAAAGCTAGCAGTAACCACTTAATCAGCCAATAGGTGAAAGTGCACGTATAGCAGGCCATAGTCCGTGCCTCCAATTATCATCTCCCATGAGACAATATCTATGAGGTAGCTTCTTTTTTCTTTTCTCGCAGTTAAAATCCATGAGAAAGCTCCATATCCAAAACCATAAAGGAGTCAAAACTAAATTACTTAAAATGTCATGGCATACTGGTGAACAGAATTCAGCAGCTGCTTTGAGTGGAAACTCATTCTTGGAACTCAACTAGGTAGACATATCATAATGTTTTCAAAACCAAAACATTGAAAGAATCAACAGCAACCGACCTTAGCTCAGTTGGTAGAGCGGAGGACTGTAGTGAGGTGTAAATCCTATCAGATAATCTTTAGGTCGCTGGTTCGAATCCGGCAGGTCGGATTGATTCTTTTGCCATCTTCTTTCTTTTTTTTTTTTTTTAATTCTTTAATCTGGAGAATACTGATTTACCATAAAATATACTTCCTACTCTGACATGAATGCAAGAAAAGAATTTATTAAAAATTATTTAGGCAATAGAAACTTATAAAAATTTATTCTTGTGTCAGTCAGTAGTGTGAGATTCTCTGGAATCTCCAATTTCCTACTCCAGGCAGACCCACAACTATCTGCCTTGAAATGAATTTATACCAATTCAAGAAACCAAGAAGCACCCAACTGTCATAAATGTCTTGAACAAAAAAAAATTCATTTATCGAATTGCAAGAATGTATACCTACATATATAATATTTGAGAAAGAGTAGGGGAGGCACCAGGGTGGTGAAGGCAATGGACAGAGATTGTATACACAAACAGACTGCAAGAACTTGAAATCTTCTACTAGGCGTGAATGCGGAAGGAATGCCTAGGAAACAAGTTGTTGTGCAAAAGGAACAAAATGTGAGCAAGTAACTAGAAGTAGAAGGATGCAAATTATGCAATGCACATCGTTCGTGACAATTTGGGTTTCTTTGGAGTCAGAATTCGTAAGAATAATGTAGACTTCAGACCAAAACATAGGTCTGGTTTGAAATTGTACATGGGTTTCTTTGAAGACAATGTTCCTTAAAATTGTACATGGAAGAACAATTCATTCTTATATGGTGATATCCTTAGGTCGGTGGTTTGAACACAGCAGGTCCAGTAGCATCTACTATCAATTTCTCTCTTACGTTTTTTTTTTAACCATTAGGGAGAGGGGAGAATGCCATATATCATGATCTCCAAGTGACAGGAGAGGCACAAAAGAGTTTAGAACAATTTTCAATGCACTAGCATGAGCTCTCCAATAATCCTAAATTTCTTTTTCAGGCATCATAAACAAATAAATCCTGATATTCATAAAGCAATATAAGGAAGACAATCACTATCCAATCCTCACAAATATCTCCGATACAGATTTCCTGATATTCAAACAGCTTTATAAGGAGGACAACTACCAATTGTCATAATGCACATTGCTCAAGCTCTTGAGACTGCATTGTCTGTGTCTTTGTAACGGAGTTTATAGCATAGAAATAGACTGCAAGCTTTAGTTGAGAGTAATGCACAAGGATCGTAGAGAGAAAATCTAATGGTGCAAAAGAACGCCACGAGGGCAACATGTATGATTACCCTCAAAGCCAGAAACTCAAAGCATATATAAACAATCCAAAAGGTTATCCCTCAACTTCATATTTGAGAGATTGTGGATGGAAACTATACATTCTTGGAAAATAGATCACATCATAATATTTCTTGACAAGGTTTATACATCTGACCTTAGTTCAGTTGGTAGAGCGGAGGACTGTAGTGGTTAATGAACCTAACTGAAATCTTTAGGTCACTGATTCGAATCCGGTAGGTCGGACTATTTCTTCTTCTTTTTTCAGTAATGTTATTTTAGCAACTTGTTGGAGCAAGTGGGTTCAGAAATCACATTCCAATGTGGCAAAATGTACACAAAAAGCTAGTTACTAATTTTTAACACTACCCATGTGGCTTCCTTAGAATTCCCAATTCTTCTATCTTGGGAAGACACCATAACATTCAAGAATCCTAGTTTTCCCAACAAGCAATAAAATAATCAACAATAAACTAAAGGTAGAAAGATAATTTCATTGTTCTACATCAACCAAGATTCAATCTTTATACCTAACAAATGAACTGCGCGCACACACAAACAACAACTACAACATATCCAGTGTAATCACACAAGTGGGGCCTGGAGAAGATGAGATATAGACATATATTACCTCACCAAGGTGGAGAGGCTGGTTTTGATAGAACCTCGGCTAAAGAAAAAACACACTAATTAAAAAATCATGCAAATAGACACAAACATATTCCAACATTAGATTATTAAGAAAGAAAAGGATATTGGAACTCTTACATGAATAAAATTAGTAGGAAACAAGAAGGCACATTTGTTACCTCAACAAAATGGAAGCAGCCTACTCTACATTCTTCACTTGAAACAAACACCTGGCCATTTCATTGAGGAGTTGGAAACACTAAAAAGACAAGAATTTATGTGGGAATGTATTTGCTAAATTCTGATTACTTTATGGCCAAAAGGTGGAATTGTACAGGGAATGTAGGATACTCCTGTCAGACTCTACTTCACTAGGGACATTGGCATGGCACTAGGGGTGGGCATTCGGTTTTTCGGTTCGATTTTTAACTATTCGGTTTCGGTTTTTCGGTTTTCGGTTTTCGGTTTTGAAAAACTTCAATCCAATCCAAACCAAAATAAATTTGGTTTGGTTTGGTTTTCCTCTTTTCGGTTCGGTTTTTTTCGGTTTAGTTTTCGGTTTAAAATGAAATACTTGAAAGAATATAAATACAAGTCAAAATATTAAACATTAAATCTAAATCATAATTCTAGATAAAGAGAGAACATGAATCCTCGGTAAAAGGAGATCTGATTGAAACTTTTGAGGAAAGCTTCACATGTACTATACCATAATACAAAGAGGTTAAAGTATTGAAAGCATAAAGTATTGAAATATTCAAACTCTAAAACCCTTGAACAAGTTTAGGTTAAGAGATAATCATAAAAGTATGAGAGCCTTTCTTTTTGTGTGCGTATATATATATTTCGGTTTTTTCGGTTTTTCGGTTTCTATGATTTGAAATCCGAAACCAAACCAAAACACCAAAGTTTTCATATTCTCAATCCAATCCAAACCAATTATTTAAAAATCCAAACCAAATTAAAAAAAATAATTCGGTTCGGTTTGGTTTTTTAGTTTAATCCGAATAGTGCCCACTCCTACATGGCACGACACTCCAAGTTTTTTTTGAATGAAAAATAGGTTAATTTTAAGGGTAATGATACACACCATTCCATTTTGCTGCCCAAATTGCCACACCCGACGTGGCCCACATACGAAAAGTCTTAAATGTACTTGGGCTTCCAACTCTCACTTCCACTCGCCGAGAGTGGGGAATGTTTTGATTTTGGCTGAGTTGGCTTCTGGCCCATACGAATTAATTAGGTCTTTTCGAGTTTGCCTTTGGTTGATGGGTCAACCAATACTACACTACAAAAAAGACTATTGTTGTTGTTTGATGGGTCAACCAAGACCTTTTTTCTCACTTTTATTAAAGATAAACAAAATTTATTTTTTAATTCACTTATAATTCTTATTATATTAATATTTATTAGATACACGATATATGTATGATATTTTAATATTATTTATATAGTGCATATTGTATATTTAATATTTAATCACTTAATATTTTAACATATGTAATTAATATTGTAATTAATATTTTATATATTAATATTTATTAGATACACAATATATGTATGACATTTAATATTTATCAGATATACGATATATGCATGTTATTTTAATATTATTTATTTGATATACAATATATATATATATATATATATATATATATATATATATATATATATATATATATATATATATATATATAAGTGAAGCATAGGAAAAGGAGTGGACTTGAAGAGGCAGTTTCGCTCCTATCCTCTTTTTGGAATATAGGTAAGGTCGCTTCCTCTAAAGAAGAGTAAGGGACGAGATCTTAGGGTATGTAGTTTTCGCTCTCACTTAGGTTTTCGGGGGGTTCCGGAAAAGAAAGAAAAAATGGGATTACCTTCAGAATCGGAAGTATAGCCTTAGCTGTGCTCCAGACTGGGGTAGCTCTTAGTCCTTTTTTCTGAGAGACCCGCTCTTGACTTTAATCATACCCACTAGTAAGCGCAGTGGATGCTCCTTCATACAGGAAACTGGTCTTCTTTTTATGGTGTAAGGGTCGGCAACAGCTCCCTTTGGAAGGAATCGATCGTCAACGTCTTTGGTTCCCTCCACCCGCCGCCTTCGGTCAACTCAAACAAGAGGCCAGGAAGGACATTGTTGAAGGCTCACTGAGTGCTTATAGGTTAAAGGGTTGCACTAGACTCACTCCACGGGAACTAGCTTTTCGGTTTGATTAAGATTTGGCATTCATTCCCCCTCCCCTTCCTGAATTTCGCCTAATATATATATATATATATATATATATATATATATATATATATATATATATATATATATATATATATATATATATATATATATATTATATTTTTTAAATCCCTAAAATAACGCTAACAAATATGAGATCAACATTAATTAAATTCTTAAATTAAAGGATAAAAATATAATATTTATTAATTTATAAATTGAGTGAATTAATTATAAATTACCTAATGGCTAGAGAAAGAAAGGGAGTGAAAAGTGGGGCTAGAAAAAGTAAATTTGAAAGGTCGGACATCTTTTCTAAGGTTGTATTAAATTTGTATTTGGTCTTGAAATATTATTAAAAAATCGTATTTGATTAAATATAGTAGAAATAGATTTTATTAACCAATACCAGTAATATAGAATTATGCATGAATTAAAAAAAAAAGGAAATAAATTTGTTATGGAACTATTATATATAAGACAATATATTATCAAAATATATATATATATATATATATATATATATATATATATATATATATATATATATATATATATATATATATATATATATATATATATATATATATATATATATATATGTGTGTGTGTGTGTGTGTGTGTGTGTGTGTGTGTGTGTGTGTGTGTGATATAATTAATCAAACCATTATTTGGACATGCTTTGTGTAAGATCATAAAAAGTAGGAGTAAGAGAAATTGTTAGCATCTTTCTACTATTTGTGTTCATACTCAGAATAACATTTGATTGTACCATCAACCAATACTACACTACAAAAAAGACTATTGTTGTTGTTTGATGGGTCAACCAAGATCTTTTTCCCACTTTCATTAAAGATAAACAAAATTTATTTTTTAATTCACTCATAATTCTTGTTATATTAATATTTATTAGATACACGATATATGTATGGTATTTTAATATTATTTATATATTACATATTGTATATTTAATCACTTAATATTTTAACATATGTATGTAATATTGTAATTAATATTTTATAGATTAATATTTATTAGATACACGATATATGTATGGCATTAATATTTTATTTTATATAGTAATATTTATTAGATATACTATATATGTATGATATTTTAATATTATTTATTTGATATACAATATAAATAAGTATTAATCATGTGTTTATGGGGGTAATTTTCTCTTTAGTTAATGTTGATCTCATATTTGTTAACTTTATTTAGGGATTAATGTGTGCTTTCTAAAATTTCTTCTTCGTTCCCAACCTACCAATGATGTTTGAATCCGATGCCTAGTTTGAATTCCAAAATAGCTAATGGTGATTATCCTCCTAAGCGATTATATGAGGATACCATACTAGGACTCTAACATGGCAGTTTGATTGTCGCCTCCAGCTCACCAGTTGGATCCTTAGCCCCCGAAGGCAAAACAACATTTCTTTTGGGAACTTTAGGAGTATGGTCTGCCCCTTCTTTAGTAAAGGGTGTTAAAGGTGGAAAATGATCGGCATAATTGAGGGGCTGAAACATGCAAATTTTGGGCAGTGATTTTCTGGCTTTATGTGTGGAATTTTGTGGTGAACTTGGCTTTGCTTTGTTCAAAAACAGGCTTTGATCATCATCCCAACCAGATGGATTGATTTCTGAAATAGAATTATGAATCCATTTTGGGACATCATATCGTACAACATAGTCATACTTGCCTGGTCTGCTAAGAGAACCAACAGATGGATCATTGTTCTCCAACATTTTCTTGAGCATCTTTTCTTCCGCAAGACTGCCAGGTCGTGGCTTACCTGTATATTTTGGCGGGAAACCATCATCAGAGTCTGTATCTTCATCATCATTGTGAAGACAAGAATGGCAGTTACAATCCAAATCCCATGGACAATGTCCATCAAAAGGATCTTTGAACCACTGTGAAAATGTGCCATCAATGTTGAATTGACAAATCCAATCTTGTGAGGACATGATATCAGGAAGTCTCTGGGAAAAGCATTCTGGGTTGTCCTTAGGATATGAAAGCAGACTATTATCTTTGTCAGCAATCATTCCTACAAAATGATGGGTATTGCGTGGCTTTTTGAGCGAAGAATGATCAAAACTGACAGCTACAGTATTGTCATTTCTCCTTGAAATGATTGAGTCTGTTGACCTCAAAGGTTCATCAGGTTCTCTCAACTTTTCATAATTGGTAACCCAAGAATCTGGCAAGATTTTTATTAAATCTTCTTTTGATAATTGTCGAGGCACCTGGGTACATCTCGTGGCTCCTGTTCCAGCATCTATTTTGAGAAATAGTGCTTCGTCACCACCAGGGAGTGTCAGATCCATAGCATGGTTTTGGACTCTCCATGCAATTTGGTAATGTAAGGTTGCCTGGATTGATTCTTTTGTTAGAGGAGCACCCTGAATTTGAACCTGGATTTTTAGTGCTGTTGACAGATTTGGATCAGACAGGGACATGGTGAAATTTGGGAAAAGGGTCACAAACACTGTTCCTGCATTTAAAGTGATTTCTGCAGTTCCAATATTAGCATGTTGGTATTCTAGGTATCTTGAATCCAACAGAGCTAGTCGTGCAACTACTGGTTGGCCTTTCCGACCATGGTATGTAAGGGCTAATTTTACTGCACCAAAGTGAATGTGAGTGAAATGGTGAGACTTCCAATGAGTGGAAAACTCATCTGGTATATGGAGAGTAACAAATTGTTCTTCACCAGTAGCATAGACCGGATGCTGGTCTAATTTAGAAGCCGCTATGTATTCTTTGACATGACGGGGTTTTGACTGGACAAGTGATTTTATTTGGGACCAGGGAGTGGTTGTACTTTTAGCAAAGGCAGAATAAGGGTTAAGAAGAGGAAGAGAAGTATCTGATATTTTTTGGTTTTCATGGAGAATGTCAACTTCATATAAGAAATCATATTTATTAGACAAAGCTTTAGAAAGACGAGGAGTGCGATGAAAAGTAGTAGCCAAAGAAGAAGGACCATCTGTGTAAGGAGTTGCTGGTTGCATAATGAAGAGTAGAGAGGTTCCTTCCCTCACCAATGACGGTCTGGCTCTGATACCAAATATAAGAAAAAAAACCAAGTAAGCTAATGGATTCTTATGATTGAATCCTCATAAGAATTCTGATTGAATATGAGTGTACCAAGTTGACTCACTACGGCTCTTTACGGCCAAACGCCAAATCAAACTGCCATGTTAGAGTCCTAGTATGGTATCCTCATATAATCGCTTAGGAGGATAATCACCATTAGCTATTTTGGAATTCAAACTAGGCATCGGATTCAAACATCATTGGTAGGTTGGGAACGAAGAAGAAATTTTAGAAAGCACACATTTTATTGATCACACAATATTTTACAAGGGAGATTTTTCTGATGATTTCTCCAACATCTTACAAGTGCCTCTTATAGGCAAGAACTATCTTACAAAGCGTCATTGCTTACGTAGACCCCCCTTTTAATTTACAGACAAACACTGAAACTTAACGTGACCAAAAGGACAATAATTTACAGACAAACATGGTGACTTAAAGTGACCACTAGGACAAAGTAAAGATAAGATACGATAAGATAAGGCTGACACGCAGAATACCAAAATAAAGGAAAAGATAAGTTGTCCTTTCTTCCCATGTGACGAGATTCCTTCTTATCTTTTTGTCAGTCGTAGAAGTCTGTGGAACTTCCAGATGTCCATGAGGAGATTCCTTCTTATCTTTTTGTCAGTCGTAGAAGTCTGTGGAACTTCCAGATGTCCATGAGGGAGTAGAGGGCTTTGTCGAGTATCCCATCTCTAGCCACCAGTCATCGCCATGTCTTATCTTATATTTGGCTTTGTTTTTTGCTCTTCTTTTTTCCGATCTGTCTCTATCCTTTCTTTTCCTTGGTGAGTCTTCAATTATAGGGACCATTGGATGTACCTTTCTTTTGACATCATCCTCTGCATTATCAGGATTATCCTCATAGATACGTGTTATGCGTAAGGTATCCATTTCCTGCTGGGTTAAATCTATTTTTGTGAAATCTGGATAAGGATCCTGGGAGTCCTGAAAATAATCATGCATCTCTTGATATTCTTTCTTGGCTGCCTTGATCCATTGCTGGTGTGGATGATGAATGTCAGTATAATTCCAACTTGCTAATGAGCCTGGCCAAATCTCTTTAGGGATACACTTATTTTCTTGAAAGATAAAGCGCTGCAACTCAGAGTATTCATCTTCATCCTTGAGGACTGAAATTTTATTCCATTTAACTATACTAGCATGAGGTAGAGGATGAAGCTTCCCTTGAAATATAGTTACAGGCCTATTGAACCAGAGGACTGCATATTTCTTGATTCCTTTCATACCCTTAAATAAGGAAGTCCAATAATTTTGATCATTAAACCATAATAAGAAACTTTTTAACCATGGGTTAAGTTGATCAAATTCTCTGAACTTACTGCAACGAAATTCCATAAGGATGTGATAATGATTGAGTAAATACCAAAACATCCATAGGAGTTCTTCCGAGAAATCAGATGGACTAGCCACAAAGATATGTGCAAAAGGATACACATGATTTATCCCATAAGGCTGTAAGATAGATCCGCCATGGATCTTGAAAACTTGCAATTCATAATGTGTTCTTCTTTCTGTAAACACAGAAGGATCCCAAGGATATTGTAGGTTGAAAACTTCTGGTGGATGGCCTGGGAGGTTGTGTGACCAAGACTGACTTTTACTTGTACTGGCTTGAGTGGAACGTAAAGCTTTAGCTCTAGACCTTGTCATTCTTTGGAACATCAAAATTTTTGGATGACCTTCAACTTGCTTTGAAAATTCATGAGGCCTTGATAAGAAATCAGCAAGAATATTATCTTTCCCTTTCAGATGCTTGACATCAAACTGATATGGCGAAAACCACTGTGCCCAACGGAGTATCTGTGGATTAGGAATGATTTTTGGATTGATCCGGATCATTTTAGGGAATGCCTTCATATCCATTTCAACCAGAAAATGAGTGTGAATGAGAAAGAAATTGAACTTCTTAATCCCATTTTTGACAGCAAGAATTTCCTTGAAGGTGGAGTGGTAATGCTGTTCAGATTCCTTGAATTTACCACTAGCATAGCCACACACTTTTCTTCCACCATCCAGTTCTTCAAGTAGAACTGCACTCCAGTACTGATCACTTGCATCTGTCTGCAAGATCATCTTTCCATCAGAAGGTATATGAAGAGGTTGGGCTTGCTGAGACAAATGTTTAAGTTGTCGGACAGCAGCATCTTGATCTTTTCCCCATACTGGGGGTGCTTTCTTTAACATATTACTAAGAGGTGTAATATGTTCAGACACTTCAGGAATAAAATCTCGAATGTAATTGACAATTCCAAGGAATTGCTGTATCTGTTTCTTGGTGAGATTTGTATCTGGGAATTTGAGAAGCTCCTGGGAAATATGCCCACCTGGACTGTATGATCCTGAAGAGAATTCCATGCCTAAAAACTGGATCTTGCTTTGAGCAAGCAGCATCTTTTTTGCTGACAACATGACACCATACCGTTTGACTAAGTCAATGAACTGATTAAGCAACAGTATGTGTTCATCAATGGTATTGCTGAACAGGAGAACATCATCAATGTAGACCAAAGCTGAGTGTAAGATTGGCTGGAATATTTTGATCATGGCTTTTTGGAATAATGAAGGGGCGGTTTTGAGACCGAAAGGCATAACCTTCCATTGAAAGTGGCGATCTGGTATGCAAAAACCTGTTTTTGGCCTATCTTCCGGATGAATTCCTAATTGCCAAAACCCTGACTTGAGATCAAATTTTGAGAAAATTTTTGCTTTGGATAAATGGGAGAAAAGGGTGAGCTTATTTGGGATGGGAAATTTGTCATCTTGGAGAAAATGGTTTAGGGGCTGGTAATTGATAACCAATCGAAGCTTTCCCCTGATTTGTTCAGAGCGTTTGTTCACATAAAATGCTTCACATGCCCACTGGGAGTCTGAGGGTTCAATCAGATCAAATTGTTGCAATTCTTCACACTCTTTGACTGCCAAATGGAGGTGCTCTGGATTCATTCCAGAATGACTGGCTTTTGTAGGATTGATATTTTCATTCTTTTTGAAGGGCAAGCGAATGAAAAATTCATGATTGTGCCACAACGGATGGGTGCATTTTGCAAGGAATTCAACATGGGATTCTGCACAGAGTTGAGACTTGATATAACTATCAATCTGACCAATCTCATCAGTGTCCGCCAGCTGGAATAGACGAGGGATTTCCGTGTATCGCTTGAAATGATTCTTCCATCGGATTCCACCAGCTCCAATACACAGCTTATTGTTCAACTGTTTGTATATATCAAATCCGATTATCAGATCCTTACCAGGGATATCAGATCCCAACAGTTTGGTTCTAAACTTGAAACCTGGGAAAAACTCAATGGCAATAGGCTGCTTTGTTCGCACAGTAGTTGTGAAGACTCCATCTCCTGCAGTGCCAAAAGTCCTGAAATGTGGTGTCCAGTATTCCTTTGGAAGGATTGCTGGATCCATGATTGAGTGAGCTGCGCCAGTGTCATAAAAGGCAATAACAGAAATAGGCTTATCCCACTTGGAGGGATACAGTCGAACTTCTGTTTGAGGAATTTCCATGATTGCCTGAATCTTTGGGAACTGTTCTGAAGTTGCGCAGGAGGAGATATGGTATTGTTCCCCACCATATTCTTCATAATACTCAAGGGAAAATAAAGTATCATCACTGGGCTCATCTTCAAGTGAGAAGATGGATTCAAGATCATCATTTTCAATATCAACACCAGTGTATTGTTGTATCTGAGAAATCAATTTGATAGACTTCTTATTCTGGGGGCAATTTTTTGCAAAATGACCAATCTTTCCACAAGTATAGCAAGCTTTGGGTTTCTGCCTGGAAGATTTATTAGAACTGCTCCGTCTGAAAAACCTTCTCCTTTTGCGGAATTGCCTGCCCTCCTGCTCCCTGAACCTTGGTAGTTTAAAACGTTTAAACTTCCTTCTTCTTGAGGGATTGCAATAGCCTGAGCATCCTTTGTCTGCTTTGATTACCAGATCAGATCTATTACATGCTTTTTCTAGGTCTCTAGACATACTCTTCATTTGATTGAAGAATTTCTTCTTGCTACACAGGTCATCAAGAACATAAAAAGCTGCCTGTCTAATTTCACCAACTTGCATCTGTGAAATTGGTGTTCTTCTTTCTTTCAATAAGGCTGAGATTCTTTCTGACAAGATTGGAGGTAGAGAAGATACAAAGGCCTGCTTTAAGGACTCGTCTCCACCAATATG
The DNA here is from genome assembly GCA_037355625.1 of Petunia x hybrida. Taxonomy (NCBI): domain Eukaryota; kingdom Viridiplantae; phylum Streptophyta; class Magnoliopsida; order Solanales; family Solanaceae; genus Petunia; species Petunia x hybrida. The sequence goes on along the minus strand of JBBBVM010000018.1, from coordinate 3,873,154 downwards.
ATAGAAGAGTTTGATCATTCTTTGGAAATGACGATCAATTTTCTTTCTATCATAAGTGAGGCATTTCATCTCGAAAATTTGCTTGCGCAAGTCTTCCTTGTTTAGGCTTTGATCTCCGCAAAAATAAGAATGGAGAATTTTGATATTCCAAGTGAAATCCTGTGAGGTGAGAAATGTATTTTTGTCAGCCGGGCCAAGAGAATTCCACCATTCTCTGAGAGTTCCAGAGAGTCTTGCTGTGAATTCAGACAAGATGAGGATATGTTCTCGTTCCACCAGTTGTTTTGTGATCATCCAAGTATAGAAATCCTGGATTCTTTCAGGCCATTTGGTGATGGAGATGTCATCAAGGGTGAAAGTATGGAAACCTGTGCCGACTAATTTAGGCGGAGTGATTTCTGGCCTAGTTTCAGGAATGGGATCTTCTGTCATACCATCAGTTTCGTCATAGACCTCTGAAACTTCTGGTTCAGTTGGGCGAACCATATAGGTTTGAGGCAAATCCTTGATCTGACTTGCAAATGATTCCACAGAAGATTGTGAGTAGGACGAATCATTAGTGGACTCAGATGAAATTTCTGACATTGAAAAGGAGTTTTCCATGGCATCACTTGACTCAGAATATGCTTCAGTGGAAGCGTCGTCAGAATCATCGGCTGGGTTTTTAATGGCATAAACTTTAGGTAAAGAAGATAAATTTTAATACCCTTTTAATACAATATATCACTCTTTGAATCTATTGTGTATTTAATATTTATTTATTTTATTATTTGTTATTCTTATTTTTAGGTGATATGTATTTCATTTATGAAAATATTAAACATGGCAGTTAAAAGGAAAATGAAAAAAAAAACGAAAAAAATCGCCTAAAAATCGTTCTTAAAACATGAGTGTCTGTTGGTATATACCAAATTTATCTCATGGCATATTATTTTGAATTGAATAATATCCCTTAAATTTAAGAAAAAAATAAATATTAAATATCAATACAAGTATTTAATATTATATATCTTTTATTTAAGAAAAATTGTATTGAATAATTATTAACACTAAGAACTTTTTTTTCATTATTTTAGTACAATGTTGTGGCTACAAAAAGTAAGGACAAAAGGATAGTAAATATTTTCATATGCGCTGCTATTTAGGTAAAGAACCCTTAACTAAATTCTTAAATTAAATGATAAAAAATATAGTGTTTATTGATTTTATAAAATTGGTGAATTAATTATAAATTACCTAATGGCTAGAGAAAGAAAAGGAGTGAAAAGTTGGGCTAGGAAAAGTAAATTTAAAAAGTCGGATATCTTTTCTAAGGTTGTATTAAATTTGAATTTGGTCTTGAAATATTATAAAAAAATCATATTTGATTAAATATAGTAGAAATAGATTTTATTAACCAATACCAGTAATATAGAATTATGCATGAATTAAAAAAAGAAAATAAATTTATTATGGAACTATTATATATAAGACAGTATATTATCAAGAATATATACATATGTGATATAATTAACCAAACCATTATTTGGACATGCTTTGTATAAGATCATCAAAAGTAGGATTAGGAGAAGTTGTTAGCGTCTTTCCACTCTTTGTGTTCATACTCAGAATAATATTTGATTGTACCATCAGCCATTTTAGCCCCTACTTTCCGAGTTTGCCTTTGGTTGATGGATCAACCAATACTACACTACAAAAAAGACTATTGTTGTTGTTTGATGGGTCAACCAAGACCTCTTTTCCCACTTTCATTAAAGATAAACAAAATTTATTTTTTAATTCACTCATATATCTTGTTATATTAATATTTATTAGATACACGATATATGTATGATATTTTAATATTATATATATATTTATATTTTTTATTTTCATATTTTTTAAATCCCTAAAATAACGTTAACAAATATGAGATCAACATTAACTAAATTCTTAAATTAAAGGATAAAAATACAATGTTTATTAATTTATAAAATGGGTGAATTAATTATAAATTACCTAATGGCTAGAGAAAGAATGAAGTGAAAAGTGGGGCCAGGAGAAGTTGTTAGCTTAACATTTGGTTGAACCATCAACCAAAGCCATTTTGGCATCCACTTCTTGATTTTGCCTTTGGTTGATGAATCAACCAATAGTAGACTACAAAAAGAAGCTATCTTGAAGCACGCGCTGAAAAGAACAAAATATGATTCGAGAGTATTTTTATCATTATATATGCGGGCCACATCGGATGTGGCAATTTGGCGGCAAAATGGTATGGTGTGTTTCTTTTCCGTAATTTTAATTGTGTAGTATAGGATCCTCTAATCATAAATGATACTCCCTCTGGTCCATATTATTTGATGTTTTGGGTATTTTCACGGGTATTAAGAAAATCACCTTTTTAGCATTAGTTAGCAATGTAATTGACTATATTAGCCCTTATTCAAGCTATTATTACTTATTATTTTGTTTAGAGTCATTTATTAGCAAGGGGTGACATCGTAAAATTCCATCTTGATTTTCGAAAAGATCAAATATTGTGGACCAACAAAAATAAGCTAAAACATCAAATAAAATGGACCGGATGGAGTATTAAAAGATTCTAACTATCTCACTCCAAAGTTTTTTATATTACACAATAATCCATGTATAAAAGGTAGTTTTTTGTCAAATTTGGCCATAACCTAGATCTACCTGCTGCTTCTTCCCTCTCCCCTCTCCCCCTTTTTCCTCCATTTTTTCTCATTCCATTTCCTGCTCAAATTCCACCATAGCTGTATTGCTGAGCTTCTTCCTAAATCAAAATAATCTCGTCCTCCATATTATTTACTGAATATCATCTCCAGTTTTACGAAATACAAGCTGAGACCACCCACATTTAGGTTATACGATATTTCGTTAAATTTGCCAAAGTTGGTCGTTTCTTATCTATTAAAAGGGAAATCTTGTTCCTCTAATTGTAATCGTATCAATTCAGTCATCTCCTATAAGTGTACTAACTTTAGAAAATATTTTTAGTTGTTTTTTGTTGATTCGAGGTTGTTACAGATTCAGTTTCTCCGAACATCCTGCCAGAAATTCCAAACATTCTTTTTGACGTTCCTATGGTCGTAACTGTAATTCCAAACATATTGTTAGCTTTTTACACGTCGTATATATCAGAATTTTCTCAGATAATGTTCGGAACATCCTGCTAGGATGTTGGAGCGTTCTGTTAGCAGTTTGGAACATCTTGCATTAAGCAATGAAAAACTGTAATGTGATGTTCAGAACGTCAGTATACGATGTTCCAAACGAGCTACATTAAGGTTTGGAACATACTGTATAAATATTATCAATTTGATACTAATAGTTGGTCATTCCAATTTATTGCAGGTGACCATCGATGGGTAAGGTTATATTAGGAGTTAATTATCAAAGTGAATGGATGGAGCGTTCCATTGAACTGTTGGGCACTCCTTATGATCCATACGTCGAGGGAGTGCATGATAGAAAAGTCACCTTGGAGTACTTGCATTTTAGATTTAGAGATCCAACGCTTAGGCATGAGTGGACTGGGGCATGGGAAATTCAAGATTGGGAGTGGACTGAATCTAATGCTTTCATCGTTGCTTTTCTGGGAAGCATGGTTTTTCCCGAGAAGGAGGGAAAGATCGACAAAAGGCTGGGAAGAGTGGTAGAAGGATTACGCAAGGGCGCTCACAATTATCAAGTAAGTTTAGTTCCGATGATTTTGGGGGAAGTTTATAGGGCTCTAACCAAATGTAGAAGAGGAGGAGACTTTTTCGAAGGGTGCAATCTTTTGCTGCAAATATGGTTGATAGAGCATTTGCACAATGTCCCTATCAGCTCGATAGCACCAAAAACGTCATGGAAAAGAGGGATCCGCTCACATAGCACCCGCATTGCTGGAACAGTAGCATGGGAAGACCCTGCAAACGTGGAAGGATTGTACGCCAAACTTGAAGAGTTGCAAGAAGTACAATGGGTAATCGAGAACTGTGTTGGTTTCATTGTTTCCATGCAAGGTTAAGACATCACTTTCTTGACATTGATTGGATTCCGTATGTTCCTCTAAGGATCCTCCGGCATATAGGGATGACACAACAAACTCCGCAGTTGACTGAAGGAAGAAGCTTTAACATTGACATGAAAGACATTGAGCATTCAATGGTGGGGACTATATTGACAATGTGGGAAAAGAGGCTTACTATGCAGTTTTGTCGTGGCCGAGACAGTAGGGTGAACCTCGGGGCTACTCTGGCTTGTCCTCAATGGCTCAGTGAAGATAAAGAAAACAAAAACCAAGGCTCCGAGTGTCACTGAAAAATAAAAGAAGCTGCGACACGAGTTCGACCAAAGTAAGAAAGAAATAAGGGTAACACAAGAGAGGGAGATGAGGAGGCAATACAAGGACAAGATCAAAGGGGATGAACTTAAGTATTGGACAAGAAAAGTCATGGTGGCAAGGCAATCTGCTGGGAACCTACAAGATTTGCTCAAGGGATGGGAAGAGTATTTCAAGTCAGTGCCATCAAAAGAGAAGGAAGCAATGGGGATAGAAATCTATTAATTCTTCACAAAAGCTGGGAAGGATCTGATGGAGATGTTCGCCGCTCCTCCACCCATAAGCTTAGTTCACAAGCCTAAGGAAGAAGCCAAAGTGAAGAAAGAGAAAGAAGATGTTGGAAGTGATGTTTGATTCAAAGCCTCTTTACTTGGCACATAGTCTAGTCGTCTTGAGTCGATTCATTTTTCTTTTGTCTTTTCATTTTAATCAAGTCATTATCTCAAAATTAGTGGTTGTAACAGAGTCGAGCAAATCAAATAAAATTTCATTGTTTTGGGCTTAAGAATTGTGTGTTTTGCAAATGAAATGGCGTGTTTGGTGCGAACATTACTTCGAATCTTCGATAGGCCTACCTCTGGCACAAAAGAGGTCCTCTGCATAATAGGACGCGATCTTATTAAAACTAACATATACTCACATTCCTTTCTTTGTTTTTAATGTGTTAGAATCCAGGTCCTTGAAAGTTTGGTTTATGCATTCTGGCCGCGCCACAATACCGGTTGAGATCTAGAGGATCAATCCCAACACCTTCCCCTTTACCTACAAGAACAAGGATGAGACGTAATATCACGACTGAGTTTGACAAAGTTGGAAATGGAACTCCTGAAAAGCAAGGTGTGGTCGCCTATGAAGACTATGCTAAGTTGGAACAGAGGTTGTTTGAGTTGGAGAATAGGGTCCCTCTTACCCGTAATGATGAGGTCATTGAACCAAACAAAACTACCCGCCCTTACGGCAAAGATCCACTATTCCCTGAAAAAGACATTTCTTGCCCTACCTACACTACACCACCAAAAGCACCACAAAACAGCTTACCCCCCTTCACTGTTGAAACAAAAACCATTGCATCACCCAAAGATCATGACATGTATGCATGGACAAAGTAAGACTCAGACAACACCAAGGAGCGAGTCCAATGGGTTGTAGAGAAGTTCAAGCAATTCCAAGGCATCAAAGGGACCCGAGGGTTAGCTTATGAGGATCTCTGCATGTACCCTGACTTGAAGTTGCCCGAAGGCTATAAGACACCCAAGTTGAAAATGTTTGACGGCAGTGGTGACCCAATGGCTCATTTGAGATCTTATTGTGACAAGTTGGTTGGGGTTGGACATGATGAAAAGATCGCATGCAATTGTTCAACTACAGCTTGACTGGAGATGCACTGGTGTGGTACTCAAAGCAACAAACAAAGAAGTGGACGAGCTAAGAAGCAATGGCTGGAGACTTCGTTGACAGTTTTGGGCATAACACTGATGTTGTGCCCGATCAGTTCTATTTGTAGAAGTTGAAGAATAAGTCCATTGATACCTTTAGAGAATTTGCAACTAGGTGGAGAGCTGAAGCCGCTAAAGTCCAACCTCCTATAGAAGACGCCGAGATAGTGGCAACCTTCATCCGCATACAAGAAGACGTCTACTTTGACAAGATGTTGAATGTGCAAGACAAGAAGTTTGGAGACTTGATCGAGATTGGAGATATGGTCGAATATGGATTGAAGACTGGTAGGATCGTTAGCTTGGCGGCACTACAAGCCACTAACAAAGCCCTACAAATTGGAAGCATTACTGCATCAAGAAAGAAGAATGACAATGTCTCTTTCGTGGCTGCATCACTCGATCACTCCCCCCACCCACAATCACTACTACCAAACACCTTCTCCATCATACCCATACATTCCACCCACATCCACCTACCCAGTCTACAATACTCAGCCCATGTTCCAAAACCCACCACCACAAAGACCACCATACCCACAAAGCCCTAACTACCGAAACACTAATGCCTATTCACCAAGGCCTCACGCCAACAACAACCCAAGACCTAAAAGAAACTATACCCCATTGGCCGAATTCCGCACTCAGTTGTTCGAGAGACTCAAAGCAGCTGGCCATATACAACCCGTGCCATTCAAAATGCCTGATAGGATGACACCCTACTTTGACCAAGCAAAAACCTGTGCCTATCAATTTGGATGAGCTGGTCACGACACTGAAAAGTGCTATGCCTTGAGAGATAAGATACAAGACTTGATCGATCAAAAGGTGGTCCACTTGAAAACTCTAAATGTGCACAACAATCCCCTGCCTAACCACGGAGACAATAAGGTGAATCTGATTGAGTTAGATGAAGAATTCAACTTGGAGGGAACCATTGTCAAAGCAAAGGGAGATACACCGGCGCTTGCTTCAGTTGATCAAGCCGCTACGGCACCAGAGCCCATTGAGGTAGATGTGGCTCCAAAATTCTACGTTGACGTAGTTCCCCCGTACAGTGACAAGGCGGTACCATAGGACTACAAAATGGAGAAGAAGAACAAATCAACAGTTGAGACTGTTGCTGCACAAGGAATGACCAGAAGTGGGAGGATTTATACCCCCAAGCATCTTGTTCAAGGAAGATGAGGCATCAGCGAGGAGGAGTTCGAAGAATTATAGAAGAAAGTACAAGCAAAAGAATACTCTGTAATTAAACATTTAGGTAAGACTCCTGCACAAATCTCTGTCTTAGCATTACTTCTCAAGTCAGAGAGCCACAGAAATGCTTTGATGAAAGTGTTGGATGAATCACATGTTCCGGTGGATACCTCAGTTGAAAACTTGGCTAGCATGGTCGGACAAGTCATGGAGTCCAACCGAATCGCTTTTCATAAAGATGAGCTGCCACCTGAAGGGTTGAGCCTCAACAAAGCTTTACACGTCGCTATCAAATGCAAAGACTGGTTCGTAGGGAGAGTCTTGATCGACGGAGGTTCTGGTTTGAACATATGCCCGTTCATTACCCAGAAAAGAATGAGAATTGATCAAAGCAAGATAAAAGAGAGCGACATGAAGGTAAAAGCGTTTGATGGATCGCAAAGAAGCACCATTAGGGAAATCGACTTAACCATCATGGTCGGTCCCGTGGAGTCCAATGCTGAGTTTCATGTCATGGACATCTCCGCTTCTTACAACCTGTTGCTAGGAAGACCTTGGATTCACATGGCTGGAGCAGTGCCTTCTACACTACATCAGACAGTGAAGTTCGAGTAGGACCATAAAAAGGTGGTGGCGTTCGATGAAGGGAACAACTTCATTTACAATGAACAAACCAAACCATCAATTGAAGGGAATGCCCCTGACGGGCAGACTTTTTATACTGTAGAGCTCGTGGGAGCAGTGCAAGGTACTCGAGTAGGACGTCGCAAAAACTACAACAAGAGTTGGAATTTCACAGACACAATCGAAGGAGGTTATACTGCACATTTCGCTCCCAAGTTGGTCAACACACCGCCTGGGGTTGAAGAAAGGAAGAGAAGCTTTTATAGCGCTTATTGGGATGGCCGAGTGATGCGGGGCAAATCGAGCAACCATCCAAGGCCAAGGACGAGCTTCTCAAGACCATTTTGAGCCGTCTCAAGACCTCACAGGAAGAGGCAGACCGCCCACAAAAGAAGGCGGACCGCCTAGTTGAAGATTGTCAAAAATCGGCTAAATGTAAAATGGAGAGCTCTCTGGATATTAAAGGGGCGGACCGCCCCTATGCATGGGCGGACCGCCCACTACCTTGTGCAACTCCACAAGCTTCTGCAGAGGCGGAGCGCCTCCCCTATGGGGCGGACCGCCCACTTCTGCTTTGTTTGATGGGAATTCTAATTTTAATGCTATGTAATTCCTATTCTAGCCCTACGTGGCTTCTATCCTTTTAGCCCACTTTAGTGGTCTTTCAGACTTTGTGTAAGGTACCTATAAAAGGGCCATTAGTCTTTCATTTTACTTAGATTACTTGGATGAATGATGAAACCTTTGAAGAGTTGTATCTCTTGAGTTAATAAAAGGAACCCTTGTTGGCTTGATTCTTCTAGCGGACCTAGTTGAAATTCTAACTAACGCCCGATCATTCTATTTGCGAGTCCTGAGTGTGACTCGAGGGTAGTTTCTTAGTGTTATTCAAATCTTGACACAATACGAGGGTTTCACAGAACAAGTTCTCCATGGATACCTCGTAGGGAGTTCGAGACGAGTCTCGCTCCTATCGTTTTTCTTGTCTTTATTTCGGTCCGTATCATCTTGTTATCAGAGAAAGGCTCGGGATTTGTTTTTACAAACCATCGACCCTTGTTTTTCATGCCTAAGTTGGTTTTTATCTTAGTTTCTTGTTTGTTATTGTTGAAACAGTAGAACACTAAAAAATTAAAAAAAATTTGAAAGTCCAAAAAAATTGACATATCTTGTTGGTGTGATTGATTCATGATATGAGTGTTATTGGAGATTGATCCTTGTTGAAGACCCGTCGTTTTGGTACATAGAACTCTTGATTTGAAGTTGAATTACAAGATTTGAAAATTTGAAACCCTTGTTCTTAAAAACCCTTGCTATGAACTTGATGAACAATGAAAATTGATTATTTTTTATTGGGGTTTGATAAAATTCATTAGGGTTTGATTATTGTGGTTGAAAACACGATTGGATACCTTTGGATTGCCAAAACATCTTGAAATTTGTTGGATTTTTGGGTGCTTGAACCAAGAAACACGACTTTGGACTGTGCTGAAGAACACAGTAGGCGGAGCGCCTATACACAGAGGCAGACCGCCTCAAATTTGGAGAGTCTCTGAACTTGAAGAGGCGGAGCGCCTATCCTCAGGGGCGGACTGCCTACTCCCCTCTGTAGGATTTCGGGCGGACCGCCCACTCTGATTAGGGTGGGGCGCCTGTTTTCTGAATTGTTGGTTTGGGTAGTTTTTCCTAGGATCTCTTGTTTCTTTGTTTGCATAACATCTAACTAGTACTTCCTTAAGTAACTTTCCTACTTAATTGGTACTAGTCTTTGAGATTTTAGGCAACTCGTGCCTAGTTAGGAGAGTAGAATTCGAAGAAGACTCGTAGAATTCGAAGAAGACTTTAAAGAGCTTATCGTCCAATAGAGTCACATAAACTCCACTCACCCCGGAGTACACTTGACTTGTGGATAGTTTGATTGAGTTGAGGTTTGTGGATCAACTACGTGAAGCTTCTAGATTCAAGCTTGAGTGAAATATCCACCACCACTAAACGAGTGAACCGAGTGCCACACACGTGAGGGTGTGAGTGAGGTGATTTCACTAACGTTTGTTCATTTTGTAGGTACAATGGCCAATGAAGGAGACGATCCCATGAAGAAAGCCTTGGAAACTATCATGTCCAAGTTGGAGGACATAACCTTGAGGCTACAGAATGTTGAAAGGAGGACCCCGAATCCGGAGAAGGGACAAGCGGAGGTTCTACTATGACTTCCGGACACTTTGCGGAGATAGCCAAGAAATATAAGCTAAAGAATGATCTGTCTCCACAAGAGTGTGTGTTGGGCAATCCCCAACAAGTGGCCATTCCCCACAACTTGGGCAATCCTCAAGGAAATGCTCCACTTCCAAGACCCATTCGAAATGTTCCACCACTTGAGCAAATTGTTGAGGCTTAAGAAGGGGAGGAAGCCGATTATGGAGATGATGCCTATGGGTATAATGCCCACTATCAACCTAGGCGAGCCATGAATTGGGGTCGTAATGTGGATAGGGGTAGAGGCCGAGGTCGAGGGCCACCCATGGGGTATGTTGGAGGAAATGCTAGGAGGGATTATGGTGCTTATGAAGACCACTATGGAGGCCAACCGGAGCCTTACCGTGGAGGTCGTGACAATAGTGTTAAGCTTAATATTCCAACCTTTAAGGGAACTTGTGATCCGGAAGCATACATGGAATGGGTACTACTCATGGAGAGAGTGTTCGACACAAATGAGATGGCCGAGGAGAAGAAAGGCACCTATACTATTTCAACCTTTGAGACCTATGCTTCTACTTGGTGGGAGTCCATGAAGAGGTCAAGAAGAAGGATGGGAGTACATCTGAATGTGACTTGGGATGAGTTAAAAGGCCTCATGAATACCAAGTATGTGACTCCAAGGTATCGTCAAGAGCAACTTAAGAAGCTTTATGAGCTAAAGCAAGGTGTCAAGATAGTTCATGAGTACTATGATGAATCTGAAAAGATCCGGATGGCTTTGGATATGGATACCGAATGGGAAGAACAAGCTGCGATCCATTTCAAGAATGGCTTGAGCTATGGTATAGCTTCTCAATTGAGGTTGCATGCTTATCTTTCACTTTAAGATATCTTTGAAGTCGCAATTGAAGCCGAGAATTGGCTTAAAGAAGAGAAGACCACCCATTCCAAGAGCAACACTCCTACTCCTATGAGCAAGCCAAAGGATTGGAAGACTCCAAATGCAAACCTTCCGAATGAAGGTGGTGCAAGTGCTAGCAAAGATGTGAAGAAGCCGTATGAGAAGTCTACACTACATGAGGGAGGTAAAACTCGCTTGAGCAATCCTACTTCTACTTCTACTCAATGCTATAAGTGCAAGGGTTATGGTCATTTTGCTAGAGATTGTCCTACTCAAAAGACTATGGTTGTGGTAGGTAATTTGGTGTATCAACAAGATAGTGAACCCGAGAATAAGGGAGTAGAGGGAGATGAAGAAGTTGCTTGTGAAGAGGCTACGGAGGAAGGAGAAGATCCTCAATTCTTTTTGGTAGTTAGGAGGAGATTGAGTACCATATTCATGGAAGAAGAGGTGGAAAATGATCAAAGAGAAAACTTTTTTCATGCTAGATGTTGTGTGATGGGGCAAGTGTGCTCAATGGTTGTTGATTCGGGAAGTTGTGCCAACATAGTGAGCCAAACTTTGATTTCCCAATTGAAGTTGCCAACTCTAAAGCATCCAAAACCATACCGTTTACAATGGCTAAGTGAGTGTGGTGAATTAAAGGTTGTGAAACAAGTGTTGATAGAGTTTAGTATTGGGAACTATAAGGATAAAATCATGTTTGATATGGGCCCGATACAAGCTTGCCATATTTTATTTGGGAGACAATGGCAATATGATAGGTGTGTGGTACATGATGGCCAAACCAACTCCTATACGGTCAAGCAAGATGGAAGGAAGTATGTGCTTAAACCTTTGACTCCAAGGCAAGTAAGAGAAGACTACAAACGTATGAAGGATTTGAGGGAAGTGGCTAAAGCAAAGTCACCTATTGTACTTGAGCCCGAAGCAAACAATCTTATTGTCTTGCCATTACATGATGAAAGTGAGAGTCACTCTACTCCAAATGATGACAATCTTGAGTCTCAAACCATTATACTTGAAAATGAGAGACAAAAGAAAGGGAGAAGTGAGGGAGTGACCTGTGACAATCCAAGAGAGGAAAAATGAGAGGATTTGAGGAGTGATGTGAATAGATTGTCACCACAAACTACACTTGACCTTGAGGGAAAATTGAGAGAAAAGAGAGGTGAGGAAAGAAAAATTGAGAGTGAGAGCACCCATTATTCTAACAATTCTTCATCTTCTGCTTTTTCTTGTGTTAGCTCATGTGTAGGTGCATTTGAAGACAAGTCATTGGAGCCTTAACCATGTGCTTGGAAGTAAAGACATAAGCTTCATGAAGGAGGAGTTGCATATGTAAGCTTCATGAAGGAGGAGTTGCATATAACACTTCAAGCCTTGTGAGTGACCAAGGAAGTACTTCAAATGTAAGTGTTTCTTCATCTTTTCATGAGCCTACTAGCTACTTACCATGTGATGACGCAACACTAGTTGGTGTTTGTGATGCATCTAGTGCATATGCCACTAGTGAAGAGTCTAGTAGTCAACTTGAGTGTGCTTGTGTAACACTAGTTGAGAGGAATGCTATGCCACATCATGATGTGAGCTCATTGTTCAATGAATCTCTCCCTAGTGTAGATTTAATAGTTGACAATGATTGTGACCTTTGATATGACACACCACCAATATTTGACAAAGGGGAAGATGAGATAGTTGATCATACATTTATTGACATGCTTCTATTTGGTGGACCAATGTGTTATGGTAAGAATGGTAATGACCTTGAGGAGTCCAAATTGCATGAATTGGACAAGGTTGTCTATGATGACTCCTCAAGTGAGAGTAATGAACCTAGTCTTGATATCTTGTCTATGCTTAATCATGAAATTGAAATGCATGTTGTTACTAATCTATTATTTGAAAGCATCCTCATTTGTGGTAGTGACTTGTATCGGACTAGGGTGGGTAGTAAAATAGAACCTCCGTGGTGTGAAGGGTTTGACTCCTTAGGCAACCCATTGTGTGAGAACTTGAGTGAGGTAAATGACTCTTCGAGTGACCCTACTATTGCTTGTTGGGGTTATGATGAAGAAGAAGCAATTGTCAATGCCTTCCTTGAGAGTTTGTCTTTTGAGAAAGATTGCCTAGGTGATGGAATTGGAGGTGAGGATGAATCCCTTGGTGTGAGCAAGTATGCTCTAAAGAAGGGGAGTGGAGTAATTGGTGCTACTTGAAGGTTGGGATATTTGACTCACTCCACTCCACATGTTGATCACACTTTGAGGATGAATTGGTGTGTTGATCGTGAGCTTAAGGTTCAAGGGGATTTTGATAGCTTGATCTTGCATTTTCTATGCCCCCATGACCTATTTGCTCATTATTGTGTTGAGTGCATGTTTTCATTGAACCAAGTACTAGATGGTCTCCTTGGAGACTTGATATTTGTGCTTATTATTGATGCTTGGTTATACCACAAGAGTGTGTTTCCCACACTTCTTGCCCTAACCTACTTTCAAAGTAGGAAGCTTTATGTTTGCTTGTCGTTGCTTGTAGGTCCTAAGATCCATGCTAAGGCAAAGGAGTCCTTGGAAGAAGCCTATACCAAAGTGACATTCAAGAAAGTCAAAGGAGGAGAGCATTGGGCACCCCGAGAAGTTGATAATGCCAAGAGAGAGCACGCCTTGATTTCGAGGACGAAATCTTCTCAAGAAGGGGAAGATGATACGGGGCAGATCGAGAAACCATACAAGGCCAAGGAAGAGCTTCTAAAGACCATTTTGAGCTGTCTCAAGACCTCCCAGGAAGAGGCGGATCGCCCGCAAAAGGAGGCGGACTGCATAGTTGAAGATTGTCAAAAATCGGCTAAGTGTAAAATGGAGATCTCTCTGGATCTTGAAGGGGCGGACCGCCCACTACCCTGTGCAACTCCACAAGCTTCTTCAGAGGCAGAGCGCCTCCCCTATGGGGTGGACCGCCCACTTCTGCTTTATTTGACGGGAATTCTAATTTTAATGCTATGTAATTCCTATTTAGCCCTACGTAGCTAGTAGCTTCTATCCTTTTAGCCTAGTTTAGGGGTCTTTTAGACTTTATATTACACGTGTAAGGTACCTATAAGGGTCATTAGTCTTTCATTTTACTTAGATTACTTGGATAAATGATGAAACATTTGAAGAGTTGTATCTCTTGAGTTAATGAAGGAAACCCTTGTTGGCTTGTTTCTTCTAGCGGACCTAGTTGAACTTCTAACCAATGCCCGATCTTTCTATTTGCGAGTCTCGAGTGTGACTCGAGGGTAGTTACTTACCGTTAGGAAAATTTTGACACGATACGAGGGTTTCACGGAATAAGTTCTCCGTGGATACCTCGTAGGGAGTTCGAGACGAGTCTCGCTCCTATCGTTTTTCTTGTCTTTATTTCGATCCGTATCACCGAGGCAAAGGCTATGAAGGAAGAAACTTAGTCTGGGAACTGGTCGTATCGGCTAAGACAGAGAAGCGACCATGTACCTACCTAATGCTTGTCCCAACTGGAAGCGCATCTCTGAAGAAACAAAGGGAAGCAAGTATGGTTACCTAAAACACTCGAACCCATGGAGGTGGTGATTGAAGAGCCATATGTACTCCCACAACCCGCAAAATAGCTTGGAGACTGGTTGTAGGCATTATGATAAAGCAAGGCTACGAACCTGGTAAATGTTTGGGCAAGAATCTGGATGGCATAATTGAGCCTATTCAAATCGTGATGAGGCCTGACGATGAGAAAGCTGGCGTAGGGTACATTGTGTCTTATGAGAAGAGCATGGAGGAAGCATCACTGGACTTCAAATTCTACAAGAAAAGCACCAAGAACTCCTACATATTTTCATCTCGTCTGGATACTTTGATGGCCGAAAGGGGGAGGTATCTGCAGCACAAGGATTTGAGCCAAAGATAGCTGATGCTGAAGAGGACCTGCTGGCAGGAGTACAAAATTTTGTTCATATCTGATGAAGACTGCCGTGTGATACTGGAAGAACATGTTGAACCTCCTGGGCTGACAAAAACTGGATCTGGAGCTACATTGAACAATTGGATCAGCAACCGGGCCCGAGCTTACCGTGGACCTTGGTAGAGCTGGGGGATAGAGTTTATTTCATATTTCCTAAAATAAAACCCGACTTCGAGTCGCAGAATTTGCATTTCTTTTCTGTTTCACATGTCTCCCTACAAACTTTGTTTTGCAAGGATTCATAAATAAAATATCGCACTATTTCCCTTTTAACTTTTGTTTTAATCTTTTAATTTTGCAATATTTTATTTTTCAGCATTCAAATTAATAATCCCATTGAGTCCACAACCGCAACGTGTAATGAAACGATGGAGCTTGAGGAAACTGAGCTTGATTATGATGATTTTGATGGAACCACACAAGAGAAAATTGAAAGATTTGAAAACAAGCCTAAACCAAATCTAGAAGAAACTGAGGTGATAAACCTGGGAGATGTAGAAACTGTAAAAGAGATAAGGATTAGTGTGCACCTCACCGCCGAAGATAAAAAGTGATATACCGAGTTTCTTAAAGAATATGAGGATGTATTTGCTTGGACGTATGATGACATGACTGGCATAAGCACGGATGTGGTAGCTCATAAATTACCTATCAATCCGGGCTTTCCGCCAGTCAAACAAAAAGCCCGAACTTTCAAATCGTCAGTTCTGTTGAAGATTGA
Source organism: Petunia x hybrida (assembly GCA_037355625.1). Lineage (NCBI taxonomy): Eukaryota > Viridiplantae > Streptophyta > Magnoliopsida > Solanales > Solanaceae > Petunia > Petunia x hybrida. Next base: position 3,857,768 of record JBBBVM010000018.1, on the reverse strand, counting down.
GGGAAGAGTTAACCAAACAGCTCAATGCAGGAATTTTGAAAACAGTCAAATACCCAACTTGGTTAGCTAACATTGTCCCAGTGCCGAAGAAAGATGGGAAACTCCGAGTTTGTGTAGACTACAGAGATCTGAACAGAGCAAGCCGAAAAATGATTTTTCTCTGCCAAATATACATATTCTGATTGAAAATTGCGCGAAACATGAACTACAGTCTTTCTTGGACTGTTTCACCGGCTACCATCAAGTGCTCATGGATGAGGAGGATGCCGAGAAGACAGCTTTCGCTACATCTTGGGGAACTTATTGCTACAAGGTTATATCGTTCGGATTGAAGAATGATGGATCAACCTACATGAGGGCAATGAAACTATGTTCCATGACTTAATGCATAAAGAAATTGAAGTCTACGTGGATGATGTGATCATCAAGTCAAAGAAGAGTTTAGAGCAGACAACTTGCGCAAGTTTTTCGATCGCTTATGTAAATACAACCTGAAAATAAATCCGGCAAAGTGTGCTTTTGGTGTTCCAGCAGGGAAGCTTCTGGGTTTCATAGTCAGTAGAAGGGGGGCATTGAGCTAGATCCGTCCAAGATCAAAGCCATCAAAGAATTGCCGCCGCCGAAGAGCAAGAAAGAGGTCATGAGTTTCTTGGGAAGGCTCAATTACATCAGTCGGTTCATAGCACAATCCACCGTCATCTGCGAGCCTATCATCAAGCTACTGAAGAATGACGCAGTTATTGAGTGGACGGAAGACTGTCAGAAAATATTTGATCAGATAAAGGAGTACTTGTCTTGCCCGCCTGTGCTGGTTCCACCCGAGCCTGGGTGACCTTTGAACTTGTACCTGTCTGTGGTAGATTCGGCATTTGGGTATTGTATTGGGGCAACATGATTCAACTGGAAGAAAGGAGCAAGCAATATACTATCTGAGCAAGAAATTCATTCCCTATGAGGCCAAGTACACATTACTGGAACGTATGTGCTGTGTGCTGATTTGGATAGCACAAAAGCTTAGGCACTACTTGACATCCTACTCAACGTTGCTGATATCAAGGATGGACCCTCTCAAGTATATTTTCCAAAAACCAATGCCTACTGGAAAGTTGGCTAAATGGAAAATGCTGCTCAGTGAATTCTACATCACTTGTGTCACTCAAAAGACGGTAAAAGCTCAGGTCATGGCTGATTATATGGCTGAGAATCCAGTGGGAGATGACTATGAGCCACTGCACACCTATTTCCTCGATGAAGAAGTCATGTTCGTAGGAGAAGATATGACGAGGAGTATGATAGTTGGAGGCTATTCTTCGATGGAGCAGTGAATTTCAAAGGAGTCGGCATTGGAGCAGTGTTAGTTTCAGAGACTGGTCAACACTATCCTGTCACAGCCAAACTGAGGTTTCCCTGCACCAACAACATGGCGGAGTATGAAGCGTGCATCTTGGGTCTTAGAATGGCAGTAGACATGAATATACAAGGTTTGCTAGCAATCGGAGATTCCGACTTACTGATTCACCAAGTCCGAGGAGAATGGACGACAAAGAACTCCAAAATATTGCCATACCTCGAGTGCATAAAAGAGTTGAAGCAAAAATTTACCAAGATAGAGTTCCGGCATGTACCCAGGCTGCAAAATGAGTTCACAGATTCTTTGGCCACCATATCCTCCATGATCAAACATCCCGACAAGAACTACATTGACTCAATACCCGTAACAATGAGAAAGCAGCCATCATATTGTTATCATGTAGGAGAAGAATCGGACGGACAACCTTGGTTCTACCACATCAAAAAGGTTACTCAAAGACGAAATTTACCCAAAGGATGCAATAGGTCTCCAAAAGAAGACGTTGAGGAGGTTAGCAAATGGCTTCTTTTTTAACAGAGAGGTCTTATACAAAAGGACACCTGATCTGGGATTGCTGAGATGTGTGGACGCCAAAGAATCTGCTAAGTTGTTGGATGAAATACACTCTAGGGCGTGCGGCCCACATATGAACGGTTTCGTGCTTTCAAAGAAGATTTTGAGGGCCGACTATTTCTGGATGACAATGGAGCATGATTGCATAAGGCACGCAAAGAAATGTTACCAATGCCAAGTCCACAGAGATATGATTCGAGTGCCTCCTAATGAATTGAATGTCATGGGATCGCCCTGGCCTTCCGCTGCCTGGAGAATGGATGTCACAGGTGAAACGACCTCGGTCAGTCGTTTCGGAAGTTAGGACTCCGATTGTTGTGCCGATAATTTTAAAATATTCGTAAGGTCCATTGAGAATTATCTGTAAAATTTGAGCCAAATCATACCTCGTTTGGTAGGCATCGGAAGAAGGTTTCAGTTTTTATTGTCGATAAATATTAAAAAGTGATTTTCGAGCTCGGTTTTGGTGAATCAGCTCCGATTCGAAATCCGAAAGCACCGTTAGGTTCGTATGATTATTTGTGACTTTTGTGAACTTTTGAAAGTGAATTTCGATGTTGTTCGGCTAGTTTCCGCTAAAATGCCGAAAGTTAAATAATTTGACTTCTTTCCAATAAATTTGCATATTGAGTTTCGGGAGTCCGATTTGAGATCCGTCTTAGCAAGTGTGTTACATATAATTTTTATAACTTGTATGCAAAAGTTGGAAAGTACCATAGGGTACCGTTTTAATTTTTGAAAATAAAATGAAATAGAAAATAAAAGAAAAAGAGAAAACAAAAAAAAAAAGGAAAGGAAAGAAATTAAAAAGGTTAGGTGGTTAAGCTAAGGACGAGATACTTAAAATAGAAATGGGAGAACATAAACTACAGAAGGAGGCAACGAAAAACATAAAGAGAGAAATACCAGAAAATGAGAAAAGAGCCGGAAAAAGATAGAATTTCACCCCCAAAACATTCAGGTAATGATCTTAATGCATTATTATACTTTATTACGTGTGTTTACATATATTTAACGTTGAAAATTAGAATATTAGACATCGTTTTAATAAGTTTAACTGATAGTTTAAAGGGCCAATTGGACCCCGATAATGGAATTAATTATATATTCGTACTCAGTGAGTTATGGGCAACATATAAATGTAATTTATGTAGAGTTTGGCTATGTGACCTTAAACCCTGTACATAGGCCTGGCCTGCGTATTGCGTATGCGAATAGAGTATCAGGTTCCTAACCGGATTGCCCTAAGATGTGAGGAATGAAGCCTTTAGCCTAATTTGATATATTTTTCTGCTTATTGAATAGAGTGGGATCGTTTGGCAATGAAATCAAAGGACAAAGCGGTTATTGAGTGGTTGTGCTAACTTTGTAACAAGGTAAGTATTTATATCCATTTCTTTGGAGGCACCTGGCCTCGTTGATTTTCTACCACGTGTTCCTTACATGTGTAGCTGCCAATAGGCGTACTCATTACGCCTTAGCTTTAGATTTACATTGTATATTATATGTTATGTCCTGTTGTTAGGTATTGCATTGAGGATCTGAGCATTGTACTCTGGTCGTGAGTTGGCATCTACTTTCCTGCTGTCGATGAGAGTCTCGCGGTGGTGAAGAGTTATTATTGCATCATATTTCATTCATATGCATTACATTGCATTATATTGAGGGTAGGAGGATTCCGCCCTCGGAGCAGGAGGATTCCGCTCCATTGCATCATATTGAGGGTAAGAGGATTCTGCCCTCGGAGCAGGAGGATTCCGCTCCATTGCATCATATTGAGGGTAGGAGGATTCCGCTCCATTGCATCATATTGAGGGTAGGAGGATTCCGCCCTCGGAGCAGTAGGATTCCGCTCCATTGCATGATATTGAGAGTAGGAGGATTCCGCCCTCGGAGCAGGAGGATTCCGCTCCATTGCATCATATTGAGGGTAGGAGGATTCCGCCCTCGGAGCAGGAGGATTCCGCTCCATTGCATGATATTGAGGGTAGGAGGATTCCGCCCTTGGAGCAGGAGAATTCGGCTCCATTGCATCATATTGAGGGTAGGAGGATTCCGCTCCATTGCATCATATTGAGGGTAGGAGGATTCCGCCCTCGGAGCAGGAGGATTCCGCTCCATTCATTTGGCACATGTGACCCTTTGCATCATTTCATTTCATCTTATTTCATTTCATCTCATTCCATTTCATTTCATTTCATACCATTGTGTAGACTTGTGGTACATAACTACTGTTCTACTTATACGTGCATTGCTTATTTGTCTATATATTTCTGGCTCGTATTCTGGGTTGCGGGGATCGGGTTGCATGCCGCAACGGTATAAATATATGTACCGGGTTGCACGTCGCAGCGGTATAAATATATGGATGGGGTTGCACGTCGCAGCGGTATGAATATATGGATCGGGTTGCATGCCGCAACAGGATGAATATATGGATCGGGTTGCATGCCGCAACAGGATGTATTTCTGATTGTTGATGTGTTCGGGATACCATGTTCTAGCTGTCTTACATTCCTGGTTATTGAATAGTTTGTGATTCCATACGTGTTTCTAGTTATTATCTGGCTCTGCCTTTTCATAATTTAAATAAGAGGAATTTGGTTTATCTGTTTCTTTTCTCCCTGGCTAGCTATCATATTCTTTGAGGTGGCTAGTCTGCCCCATTTATTGAGTCCTTTTGACTCACCCTTGTTTTTTGTTTGTTTCTTGTCTATCTATTCCGTTTCGGCAGGTTCGCTCCACGATTGAGTTCGCCACGTTGTGAAGGAGCGAAGACGACTTCAGCTGTCAGGGTGAGCCAGCTTTTATTCCGGATGGCCACCAGTTTATTGGTTTTCATTTCAGTTGCATTTTTCTCCCTTCAGGAGGTATCTGTCTTCTTTTGTACTCTTAGATGTCTAGTTTGGATAGCCCTAAACGTAGTATGTTGGGTAGTCAGCTGTAATTTCTTTTGTACGGCTTAGAGGTTTCAGTATGTCTGTGTTTTTGTTTTAAGTCTTGTCCTTACTTATGAATTGCTATATTTATTTTTCGAATTAAATTAGTAAGGGTTCGCCCGACAGGTCTAGGGGCGGATGTCGGGTGCCCGCACGGCCTAACCGGTTTTCGGGTCGTGTCAGTTGGTATCAGAGCCTGGTTTAGAGTCTATCCAGACTAAGACAGTGTCTAGTAGAGTCTCGCTGATGGGTACATAGACGTCCGTACTTATCTACGAGAGGCTATGATGGCATTTAGGAAGTTTCACTTCCTTCATTTCCGATCGTGCGTCAGTCTAGGATGCAAAAGTATTTTCATTAATTCCTTCGTGGTAATTGTGAACCCTCGCGCGATAAATCATCAAACGGTATGAGTTCAAGACAAAGCAGTCTAGCCTGGGGCTAGCACTGACGGAGCCCTGAGAGTTTTGATCATGCCGACGATCTAGTTACGGAGGTCCCAATTGTACGAGCTCGCGATGGGCAAGGGAGCAGGGCCTTGTGGTTCCCTTGGCTCTCTACGATGCTTTTACGAGAATCTTGGCGAGGCAGATACCGCAAGAACTTCTTATTCGCTAGGCAGCTTATCAGGTTGCCGTAAATACAGATGTTCGGTTTCAGGGAGCACCTATTCCAGTTCTTAATATTGCCGCAATAAAGTATGTTCCGGAGGCAGCATGTGTTGTGCCTCCAGTTGTTCTGGCTGGTTAGGTAACTGAGGTAATTATTGGGTCCGAGTGCTCAAAGAGGTTGTATTATTTTACACGGTTGAACATCCCGATATTCCCAAGCAATGCATTAGATAATCCCTGTGTAAGTTTTTTTTAAAAGTAAAATGATGTCAGTGTATCCTTCAGGCTCTTGATTTTATCGAGCGGTATGGTGTTGATTATTCTTCTTTCGAGTTTCAGGGTCCAGCGTTGAATTGGTGGGCCGCTCTCTTATTAGCTAACTTGGTTCGATTTTTCTTCTAGATTCGTGGAAAGTTCCTTTCGAGTAGCGAGCGAGATGAAAAATGTTTCCAGTTTGAGTGGATTGGACAGGTTAGCCTGTTGGTGTTTCAGAATATGAGATTGAATTATATAGAATGGCTGTATATGCATTAGAACTAGTTCATGAGCCTTTCGAGAGATTCAAAGATTTATTGATGACCTTTATTTTTCCTTGAAATCCCAGATGGCTCGAGAAATTGAGGTCTGGATTTCATTTGATGTTGTTGTTAATATTGCCCGAAGGTTCGAGGCATACCATAATTTAGAGCGGGAAAGTAAGAGATCCCACGGTACTGGTGGGCAACCATGGTACCTCATTTAGAGGTGAGAGTTCTGGTTATTTTGGGAGGTCACCTTCCAAGTTATCTCAGCTTGTGTCACATAATTCTTAGAGTGCGCCTGTAGGTCGTCAAGATCAGAATCAGTCTTTTCTTTATAGCTATCAACAATCTTTCCAGCTTCCACTTTTCCGCGAAAAGGTGGTATCATTGTTCTGAGTCTGGCTATTCCTTGAGGATTTTTCCTTACTCCGACAAGTAGGCAGTCATCTTTTCTCTCGTTATTAGGAATCTGCACAGTCGCAGGGGATTTCATTTAGATCTCAATCAGCTAGAGAAATGCCACCATCCAGTAGAGGTTGAGAGTGTGGTGACAGTGGTTCTTCAGAAGGTGATTACCAGGGTAATGGCTCAGCTCAGCTGCAGAGGCAGTTTAATGAACTGTCAGTCTGGCGGGATGCTGAGGTATCCGATGTAGTACACCCATGTATTCCTTCTTCCATTATATGTGAGTAAGATTTGATTATTCCGATCGGTTTGTACTTCGTTTATCTTACCATGGTTTAATTGGAAATTGTTTCTATTAAGAATCGGTTGCAGTAGAGGGGCGAGCTTCTGGTATGATTTATTCCTGGCATTTGTGTGACCTTACTAATTTTTCTAGTCTAAATATGAGAGATTTGGCAGTAAGTGTCGGTATTGTCTGCCTGGCATCTTGTTGTTACACCTTCTGTTATTATGTCAAATTAGTTTACCTCTCTTCTCGGAATTTCGTGTTGATAGGATAATGGGATCCTAATTCTTCACCATCAGCAAGTGTATCGTTTCTTCCAGTGTAAAGTGATTGGTAAGTAATATTCGATCTACGTATCTCCTCTTGGTTCAAGATGCTAGTACAGTCATGTTATCCCATGAGCTTATCTGGGTTATAAAAGGGTTTTCTGGTAAATTGTCAGAGTTTTCTTCTTACAGGGAGATTAAATTGGCATATATGTTGTTCCATAAAGCTCATTTAATGTCTATTTCTTCAATTGCGATTTTCGGGTTAGCCTGACTCGGAAATAGTCTAGCTCTGGTAGCGAAGCAAATAAGAAGATGAGCTTCCTGAAGCTCTAATTATTTCTATCCTCAGTCTATTGCCATCTCTTCTTTGTTCGGCACTGGTGAGCTTAGGCGGTCAGTAGCCTCTTATGATGTTCCCTGTGTGGATCCAGAGTGCGTGTCAAGGTAGCCAAGTATGCACATTGTTGTTTTTCAAGGCTACTAAAGGTAATGAGAGGCGTCATTTGATGTTTGATTTGATCCATCAGGCGGTGGTGCTTATAGAAAATGTATGGAGCTATGAACTCGAGAGTTGCAGCTGTTTGGCAACTCGAGAGAGTAATCTGGTAGCTTAGGTCTGAGTCGCGTTCTCTGTTTAGCTAAGTCTTCCTTAATCCAGCAGGTTGTGCGAAGATGACTATTCCTACCCAACCTAAGGCCACAATAGAAACCTACAATGAGTGTCGATCATTGCTAAACCCACTAATAATCTATTAATGCTAGAGATAAGCTGGCGACCTGATCGTATAAACGTACCTATCTGCTGAAAGCATAAAGTCTGGAAAGATGACACGACTTTACTTGCTGGCAATTGAGCCACAAATTCTGTTGTGTCACACTTCATTCCGTCCCACCAATAAATTTTCTTAAGATCATGGTACATCTTAGTCGAACCTGGATGAACATTGTATTTGGAATAATGTGCCTCTATCATAATCTGTCCACGTAAATCTGCAACATCAGGAACACAAAGTCTATTTTTATACATGACAACACCGTCAGTAGTAACCCTGTATGGCTACTCCGATTTTCTTCTGGCTATCTGTCTGTATTCAACTAGAACTGGATCCTCATACTGACGCTGTTTTACTTCATGAAAATTTAGAGTTAAAGGTCTAGTGCAGCTTGTCGACAATCCATCATTGGTATGTATATTTCTTTCACACCTTAACTCTTTGAGAAGTTACTTTAGCGTTATAAGTGCACATGTAATCAACTTTGTTGCTGATATTCTGCCTCAGCTCATGGTCCAACTACATGTCTCTTTTATTTTTACTTTTTCAAGTCATAATATTTCCAACTCAAAGACAATACCCTGAAGTAGATGTTCAGTCTTAAGATCATTCCTAGTCTGCATCATACTATCCAGTAGTATTTGCATGATCCGTATCCTTATATGATAGACTCTGTTCAGATGAACCATTGACATACATTAGGATATGAGTAACTACCTTCCTACAAGGAGCTTGCGGAGCAACACTAACATGAACTGAGATGTTGCATAGTGCGTTCGTAAAAATAATATAGCTTGCATCAAATCTTCTATAGTGCGTAGTGACGAGGTACTTCAAAATCTCCCCTATTATATCAAGCGTAAGCTAATTCTTTGTTTCATCGACAAGTTCTATATCGAAAAGTATATCGACGAGGTGATTCACTGGTAGAATCATGTTAATCCATCCAGAGTTCCGTATATCTTTGCTTCGAAAATATAGAACTCTCCTCTCGTAATCGAGGAAAGATCATCTTAGTCAGAATATTCCAAGCAATGATGTTATCATATTATCCAGACATGTTTTATTCCAAGAGTTCGGTGTTCGTGTTATAATTCTGATTCTGCAATCATGAGATAATATCCGTGGAGTAACTCATGAAGGTCGTGCAAGTTCTCTTGTTATCTGCGTGAATCTTGCTTTAGACTTAGGCTCGTTCGAGGACGAACGAGAGTATAAGTGGAGGAGAATGAAACGGCCTCGGTCAGTCGTTTCGGAAGTTAGGACTCTGATTGGCGTGCCGATAATTTTTAAATATTTATAGGGTCCATTGAGACTTATCTGTAATATTTCAGCAAAATCAGACCTCGTTTGGTAGGCATCGGAAGAAGGTTTTAGTTTTTATTGTCCATAAATATTAAAAAGAGATTTTCAAGCTCGGTTTTGGCGAATGAGATCCGATTCAAAATCCGAAAGCGCCGTTAGGTTCGTATGATTATTTTGTGACTTTTTTGAACTTTCGAAAGTGAATTTCGATGTTGTTCGGCTAGTTTCCGCTAAAATGCCGAAGTTAAATAATTTGACTTCTTTCCAATAAATTTGCATATTGAGTTTCGGGAGTCCGATTTGAGATCTGTCTTAGCAAGTGTGTTACATATAATTTTTATAACTTGTATGCAAAAGTTGGAAAGTATCATAGGGTACTGTTTTAATTTTCAAAAACAAAATGAAATAGAAAATAAAAGAAAAATAGAAAACAAAAAAAAAGAAAAGGAAAGAAATTAAAAAGGTTAGGCGGTCCTTAGCTTTAAGCTAAGGACGAGATACTTAAAATAGAAACGGGAGAACATAAACAACAGAAGGAGGCAGCGAAAAACGTAAAGAGAGAAATACCAGAAAATGAGAAAAGAGTCGGAAAAGGATAGAATTTTCACCCCAAAACATTCAGGTAATGATCTTTAATGCAGTATTTTACATTATTACATGTGTTTATATATATTTTAATGGTAAAAATTGGAATATTAGACATCGTTTTAATAAGTTTAACTGATAGTTTAAAGAATCAATTGGACCCCGATAATAGAATTAATTATATATTCGTACTCAGTGAGTTATGTGCAACATATAAATATAATTTATTTAGAGTTTGGTTATGTGACCTTAAACCCTGTACATAGGTCTGGCATGCGTATTGCGTATGCGAATAGGGTATCAGGTTCCTAACCGGATTGCCCTAAGATGTGAGGAATGAAGCCTTTAGCCGAATTTGATATATTTTTATGCTTATTGAATACAGTGGGATCGTTTGGCAATGAAACCAAAGGACAAAGCGGTTATTGAGTGGCTGTGCTAACTTTGTAACAAGGTAAGTATTTATATCCATTTCTTTGGAGGCACCTGGCATCGTGGATTTTCTACCGCGTGTTCCTTACGTGTATAGCTGCCGATAGGCGTACTCATTACGCCTTAGCTTTGGATTTACATTGTATATTATATGTTATGTCCTGTTGTAGGTATTGCATTGAGGATCTGAGCATTGTACTCTGGTTGTGAGTTGGCATCTACTTTTCGGCTGTCGATGAGAGTCCCGCGGCGGTGAAGAGTTATTATTGCATCATATTTCATTCAGATGCATTACATTGCATTATATTGAGGGTAGGAGGATTCCGCCCTCGGAGCAGGAGGATTACACTCCATTGCATCATATTGAGGGCAGGAGGATTCCGCCCTCGGAGCAGGAGGATTCCGCTCCATTGCATCATATTGAGGGTAGGAGGATTCCGCCCTCGGAGCAGGAGGATTCCGATCTATAGCATGATATTCCGATCTTTCTTCTTTTGTACTCTTAGATGTCTAGTCTGGATAGCCCTAAACCTAGTATGTTGGGTAGTCAGCTGTAATTTCTTTTGTACAGCTTAGAGGTTTCAGTATGTCTGTATTTTTGTTTTAAGTCTTGTCCTCACTTATGAATTTTTATATTTATTTTCTGAATTAAATTAGTAAGGGTTCGCCCGACAGGTCTAGGGGCGGATGTCGGGTGCCCGCACGGCCTAACCGGATTCCGGGCCGTGTCAATAGGACCCATCGAGCTGGCTGCTTCCAATGGACATCGTTTCATATTAGTAGCCATTGATTATTTTACCAAGTGGGTAGAAGCTTCATCATATAAGTCAGTGACAAACAAAGTGGTGTCAAACTTTGTCCGTGACAAAATGATCTATCGATTCGGCATCCCTGAATCCATCATCACTGACAATGGGTTCAATCTCAATAGTGACCTAATGAAAGCAACATGTGAGGTCTTCAAGATCAAGCACCACAATTCCACCACATATACACCCCAAATGAATGGTGCGGTCGAGGCAGCCAACAAGAACAGTAAGAAGATATTACGCAAGATGACAGACAATTCAAAGCAATGATATGAGAACTTACCCTATGCTCTGTTATGGTACTGCACCACCGTGAGGACATCAACGGGGGCTACTCCTTACTTGCTGGTGTATGGCATCGAGGCGGTGATACCAGCAGAAGTTCAGATACCATCCCTGAGGATCATCCAAGAGACACAACTGAAAGACGCTGAATGGATCAAAGGGAGAATGGAACAATTGGCCCTCTTCGACGACAAAAGACTAAATGCAGTGTGTCATAGACAATTATATCAGAGGAGAATGGCTAAAGAATTTAACAAAAAAGTTCGAGAGAGATCCTTCGAACCTGGACAACTAGTACTGAAGAAGATATTTCCCAATCAAGAAGAAGCAAAGGGTAAATTTGCACCAAATTGGCAAGGGCCGTACATGGTTCACTGAGTCCTAAACGAAGGAGCATTGATACTAGCAGAAATGGACAGAGAAGTTTGGCTGAAACCAATCAACTCAGACGCCGTCAATATATACTATGTATAAGAGCTTGTACTAGTTAGTGCTTTCGTCATTCTGCAATACATCATGTAATCCGAACTACGTTACGACCTGATTCCCCAAGTGGGATACGTAGGCAACCTACTGAAGGTTCGGTCGCATAAATACAAAAATTTTATTTTCCCATAAAGCGGACACTGGGGCTGAATTTTTGAAGAACCTTCAAAAATTCCTAAAAGACGAACATAGTTGACACTGGGGCTGAAATTTTTGAGAGGAATTTTTGAGACCCTCTCAAAAATTTCAAACACAAACTAGGGCAGAATTTTGAGGCCGCCCTCAAAATTCGTTTAAAGAAGTTTGGAGCAACATGAAGAGCGACAACTATGGCTTTACACAACGCGGCTCGTGATTCAATGGGATAAAATATTTCATTTCATTTCTTTCTCATGAAAGTTTTTTAAAATACTTGCATTATTTACTACTCTATGCATATTCCTACCAGCTTGGCCAAGGTCCCGGCACTCCGGGGAAGCAAGCGCGAAGCAAGCCAAGAACGCACAAACCAAACTACCCTGTACAACTCACCAATCGTTCTTTGGATACAGGCACAAAAAATACGCAACTCAGCAACACATGAAAAACATGTTTCGACAAAGGTTATCCAATTCCTCTTACTACATTTAAATTAGCTGAGGGTACACAGCCCGAGGCGTCGACTGAGGGTACACAATCCGATGTCGATTTGTCGTTTAAATTAGCTGAGGGTACACAGCCCGAGGTGTCGACTGAGGGTACACAGCCCGATGTTGATTTGTCATTAGCCGAGGGTACACAGCCCGAAGCGTCGACTGAGGGTGCACAGCCCGATGTTGATTTGTCATTTAAATTAGCTGAGGGTACACAGTCTGAAGCGACGAATGAGGGTACATAGGCCAATGTCGATTTGTCATTTAAATTAGCTGAGGGTACACAGCCCGAAGCGTCGACTGAGAGTACACAACCCGATGTTGATTTGTTATTTAAATTAGCTTAGGGTACACAGTTCGTGGCGTCGACTGAGGGTACACATCTCGATGTCGATTTGTCATTTAAATTGGCTAAGGGTACACAACCCGAAGCGTCGACTGAGGGTACACATCCCGATGTTGATTTGTCATTTAAATTGGCTGAGGGTATACAGCCCGAAGCATCGAGTTAGGGTACACAGTCCGATGTCGATTTGTCATTTAAATTGGCTGAGGGTACACATCCCGATTTTGATTTGTCATTTAAATTAGCTGAGGGTACACAGCCCGAGGCGTCGACTGAGGGTACAAGCCTGATACTGATTTGTCATTTAAATTAGATGACGATACACAGCCCGAAGCGTAGACTGAGGGTACACAGCCTGATGTCGATTTGTCATTTTAATTCCTTGCGGAGGGCACACAGCCCAATACATCGACTGAGGGTACACAACCCGATGTCGAATCTAACACTTGGCACAGAAAAGGACACACAGTCAAGCATAGCAGACACATCTGTGTACGGCAAAGAATTCTGGAAAGACAACCCATCCCGATGGGAAGGTACATGCTACATTCACTTATACATACATTATTTTGCAAACTCACCTTTATTGAGGGATATACGCTCTGACAATGCGAACATTACGACCTAACGCCCCGAAAATTCCCGTAATCCATAAGCACTCCTCTAGAGTTGTGACAAAATTAGTCGTTCTGTCAACGTCTTTGCCTGGAGACTCTTTCATCATCCCCAGGCAAAGAGGTGCAGCCGTTGACACCTAATTTTGTCCATCCCATTCTGATAACCTCTTATTCATACCAATTGCACTGATAGCTGCACGAGTATCATACACTCACGCATATTCAAAGTCACTACTTCGTACACGCACATCAATTAGGCCATTTTTCAAACACCAGCACAAGCCACGGCTATTTCCAAAATCCGCATATCCAATTACAATTTTTGTAATTATTCCTATTTTAGAAACTTCACAAAATTACATTAAAATTTAAAGTAATAGGTCCCCATTAGCCCTTTGGCCTTCAAAATTAATTTTTTAATTTTTTCTATAATTTTATAGGCATTCTATACAATTTTCTACATATTTTATAAGCATTTATACAGTATTATACACATTATATATACTATATATACACACACACATATACACACACAGACACACATATACATATATATATATATATATATATATACACACACACACACACACACACACACACACACACACACACACACACACACACATATCAACCTCACTTATACACATCACCACTGACGTGGTATAATCCTGGCTGTCCACGCGAGTGATCCAACGCCAGGATATTACTTTCCTTTTAATTACATTTCAAACCCCCAAAACCCCAAAAAGACACTTCATTTTCCTCTCCCACCCATGGAACCGACCCTCTCTCTCTCCCTCGGCGAAACTCAAGTCGCCACTGTTCGTGGCATTTTCTGATCAATTTGGCCGACGAAATTCAGAGAAAATTATATATTTGGGTTCTTCTTCTCACCCGCTACAAAACTCATACCCTTTTGACATTATTCAAATGAGGTCGATTCTTAACTCTCATCGACGGGGTTCCCACTGCCGGAAAATGTCTCCGACTTGGCCTAAGGATGTCCTAAAACGACGCTCTTTCTTGAAAAGGGTGAAGAAACCTTCATGCGAACTCGATTTAAGATGGGTCAATTTGACGCGACCCCGATTTGTGCAAACGGGTAAACCTAAAACTCTTTTATTTTCCTAAATTTTTTCTGAGTATAAGTGATGTTAAATTTGAAATTGTTTGGTCTTTTGGCGAGTTATCATAATCGATTGATTAACATAAATTCGCAAAATCATCAGTCTTGGTTGATTTCACTATTTTAACAATGATATTAGTTCACATGCCTGAATTTACCTACTGTCACATCATTATTAATTTTTATTAGTAAACCAATTAGGGGAAGAAACTACATGATTAGTAATTGCACTGTTCTTTCACTAGGTTAAGTGGAACTTTGTTCTTGATTTGTGTGTATTCACTGAAATTGTCACTCTCAAGACCTATACTCCTTATCGCCATTACTGAGATATAACTTGACACCCTCTACAGTAGATTCATCTTTGACAGTGTATCCTGACCTTTATTTTGTTGAGATTCATGATCACATAGCTTAAAATTGGAATGATTTGGTTTAAGCATGATTTAGAGAATCTTGACTGGGCTTAATTTGAATTGGTGATTGATATTTAGTTCTGGCATGATTATGAGGATTGTGAATTAATTCAATTTTAATTCTTAATCGATGACTGGATTGGAAATTAGTTCTGTGGTTAATGTGATTTCAATTGAGACTTATCAAGATGATTGACTGATTTTCGAGCCTAAAAATAGCCTAAAATATGTTGCAAAACTGATTTGTGAACCTAGACTTTATTTAGGTTTAAGGGAAGGGATACTAGTTTGATTAGGATCTGTTTTACCTTAATCTGTGGGATTGATTAATCTATATATGGAAAGGGTACTTGACCGATTTTCTTAACCTTGGGAAGCAATATTTTCTTGCCATTCTTGGCTTTCACCCGTTGGGACTCTAACTCCTGTCACTTTACCTATATAAACTGGTTCTCTTCATTCACTTTGGACACACTTTGACTCCTCACATACCTCTCTAAAATAAAAGAAACTGAAAGCCTAAAAAGATTGACTGCAAACTCTGGTTCTTTTCTTTCTTGCTCACTGGATACTTATAAAAAATGCCCACTACACTACTTCTTCATCACTCCCTGTTTGCTACTATTTTGACAAGGTATAAGCTATGGCTCACCCTATTGTTTTCTCTCATATTCAGACTGTTTATGACTAGGTTCCCTTGTGTGGTTTCAATATGTTTGTTACCTCTGTGTGCACCTCTGTTTGGGTTTTGTTTCTGGCCCTGCTAACCCTTTCATGCAGCATGTGTGAGGATAGCCTCAAGGGCTATACCCGTGTTTAATTTGCAGTGCTTTAGTGTACTTAAAGGCCTAGGAAAAGGCTCTCTCTTCCCTGATAAAA
Organism: Petunia x hybrida; assembly: GCA_037355625.1. Classification (NCBI taxonomy): domain Eukaryota; kingdom Viridiplantae; phylum Streptophyta; class Magnoliopsida; order Solanales; family Solanaceae; genus Petunia; species Petunia x hybrida. The sequence goes on along the minus strand of JBBBVM010000018.1, from coordinate 3,842,122 downwards.
AATGAGCCTACACAGGCTCCATTCCAGTGCATACAGGGCACCATCTGACCCCTGCTCTTCCCTGATCTTTTCCCATTAGAACCTGTCCCCATCTTGTACATTTGATAGGGATCCTGCCTGTATCTGTGATTAAAACAGGGTATACAACCTTGAGGTTGTGTACTTGGCTACCCAGGGGCTACTTCTAACTTTCTTCTCCTACTTGCTGCATTAATCATCCTAAACCCATGATTTAATTGCTTAGAACTTGCATGATAATCATTAGAAATGAAACCTCAGGCTAATCTATGTTTATTTTCTCGTGGCTAGAGGCTGAACATTACTATCATATACAGGCTTTTGATGTAAAACCGTAACATTCGAAATTTTGTGAAATCTGGAATTTTTTATTAAACAGGGGCTAATTGTGTTATGACTGCCTAAATCGGACTGTTTTTTTGTAAATTAAAAACTGCCCCTCTTTGCATAAATGATCCAGGCCCAAAAATAATTTCAAATATTCCTTTATGTGTGGAAAATGATTTTAAAACTTGCTTCAACCTCTTATACACTAATCTAATAGTGTATATTGTGTATAAGTATTGGGGTCGACTATACAACTATACAGATGTTTTCTAAAGCCTAATATTATTAATTGCTCATGTATTTGCATGCCTATACCTGTATCTATGTGCGACAGTCTTTTGTTTGCATTTATGTGCTTCTGTGGAACTCACTTTTGAAAACAACCCACTTACATATATCCTTTTGAAACTCACTTTTGAAAACAACCCACTTACCTATATCCTTTTCCAAAACTGACCCCTAAACAAAAATAACCATTAAAGTTAGGGCTCGACAATTAATGACGAGTCACACCGACCCTAAATGACTAACATTTTGTTTTAAAAACAACACCCATTTGGTTTTTGACAAAATTTGACACTAATTTCGAGGACTGCCTATTTTTGTAAAACTGTCCATTTGTGCAAATCTAATTTGGATGCTGAAACTGCATAAATAAGCTGAATTGCGATGCCCTTTGCAGATTTAACCCTATTTGCGATTAGGTATTTATGTTAGAGGCCTTAAAACGCGACTAGGCGTGAAATATAGGCCGTATGTGTAAAACATGAAGCCTACTTATGTATATGCTATTTAAACTTGCATAGATAGACTTGGTTTCATAAATTGATTACGAAATTGATCCTTTAAGTTAGTAATGCATATGATAATGTTCACAACTTTGCAAAGACATCCCAAAATATAGACTCGGGCGGGAACCACTTTTTGTGGGACTTGGGGAAGTGCCTAACACCTTTTCCCCTGAGTCATTTGGACTTCTTACCCGTTGAAACTCTGAAACTGGACCAGTTTGGCAGTAAACTTGACCTTAGACGCTTAGATGGCCTAATACACCTTAGAAAACTATATTAGGTGGCGACTCCAACTCTTGAACTCAAACGAGTTACCCAGTCAAATCTGAAACCCGACTCGCTCCGAGTTGAGTCTAAAATCGGGTATGACACTCATGTGAGTACTTTTTCGAACAATTACGCAGCATAGTTTCAGAATGTGAAGATTTGCGCATTATTTCGGATAGACATCCGAGCATCTCGAAGATGGTCGCCCAAGTATTTCCTTCTGCATACTATGGAGTTTGCATGTGGCACCTTGGTGAAAACATCCGATCAATGTTTCAGTTTGGAATCAGTCTTCATAAATACTACACTGCAGTAAAGACATACAGGGTAGAGGAGTTCACTGATGCTATGAATGAGATCAGGACTATTGATTGGAGAGTAGCGGAATATCTTGAAAATGTTGTTCGCTATCATAGATAGAGCAGATTATATTTCCCAGGAAACAGGTAAACTATCAATAACAAGGTCTCATATTACTGTCATGCTTTCCTATTCTGTTCCAAACGGCTAACATGGCGTTCCGAACATATCTTTACTATTATTTGCATATCCTATAAAAACAAAATCAACGGTTTTGATCCTATCTTTTCTCTTTTAGGTTTAGGAACTTGTACCTTCGCCAAACACCCCCACACTTTGAGGTAATTATTCAGGCTTTGATTTCTTCCTTTCTATTTTTCATATGGATTATATTGTGTTTTGTTGTGAGCACACGATTAAGTATTCGACTAGCTGTAAAAATAGCTTCCCCCCATAAGTTTTGGGGTAAACCTGAACTTATCAACAAGGAATTCGTCATCTCTTTTAATGCTCCTATTACTTATTATTATTTTGATCTTTTTGTTAAGTTATGTTTCAACTTCATTAAATGCACCTATAGCTTCTTTTTTACTGCTAAGTAAATAAACGTAACAGTAACGAGTACTATCATCAATAAAACTTACTTCTTTCCACCACGAGATGGTATTGACTTCATATCACAAATATCCATATGAATTAAGTATCACGGTTCGGAATTCCTTTCAATTGATTTGCAAGGATGTTTCACAAATTTAGACTCAACACATATTTGACATTTTTGAACTATTACATTCATATTTAGACAATACTTCCAAATTGATCGTTTTTTGCAAGGTTTTATAATTAACATGTCCTAAACGTGCATGCCATAATTCATTTGAAGCAAGTAAGTAAGAAGAAGCTTGAATTTTATTACTAATTGCAACAGTCATTACATTCAGCTTAAAAAGGAATTCACTTAGGTAACCTTATTCTACAAAAGTATCATTCTTACTTAATACAGTTTTATCAGAAATAAATGAACCCATTATTGACGAGGAGTGTAGCTGATACCTGGTCTTACGTATTTTTGGAACGTGAAGAACATTGTTGAGAGTCCAACCTTGACCAAAGTTAGGGTACACAGTCCGATGTCGATTTGTCATTTAAATTGGCTGAGGGTACACATCCCGATTTTGATTTGTCATTTAAATTAGCTGAGGGTACACAGCCCGAGGCGTCGACTGAGGGTACAAGCCTGATACCGATTTGTCATTTAAATTAGATGACGATACACAGCCCGAAGCGTAGACTGAGGGTACACAGCCTGATGTCGATTTGTCATTTTAATTCCTTGCGGAGGGCACACAGCCCAATACATCGACTGAGGGTACACAACCCGATGTCGAATCTAACACTTGGCACAGAAAAGGACACACAGTCAAGCATAGCAGACACATCTGTGTACGGCAAAGAATTCTGGAAAGACAACCCAGCCCGATGGGAAGGTACATGCTACATTCACTTATACATACATTATTTTGCAAACTCACCTTTATTGAGGGATATACGCTCTGACAATGCGAACATTACGACCTAACGCCCCGAAAATTCCCGTAATCCATAAGCACTCCTCTAGAGTTGTGACAAAATTAGTCGTTCTGTCAACGTCTTTGCCTGGAGACTCTTTCATCATCCCCAGGCAAAGAGGTGCAGCCGTTGACACCTAATTTTGTCCATCCCGTTCTGATAACCTCTTATTCATACCAATTGCACTGATAGCTGCACGAGTATCATACACTCACGCATATTCAAAGTCACTACTTCGTACACGCACATCAATTAGGCCATTTTTCAAACACCAGCACAAGCCACGGCTATTTCCAAAATCCGCATATCCAATTACAATTTTTGTAATTATTCCTATTTTAGAAACTTCACAAAATTACATTAAAATTTAAAGTAATAGGTCCCCATTAGCCCTTTGGCCTTCAAAATTAATTTTTTAATTTTTTCTATAATTTTATAGGCATTCTATACAATTTTCTACATATTTTATAAGCATTTATACATTATTATACACATTATATATACTATATATACACACACACATATACACACACAGACACACATATACATATATATATATATATATATATATATATACACACACACACACACACACACACACACACACACATATCAACCTCACTTATACACATCACCACTGACGTGGTATAATCCTGGCTGTCCACGCGAGTGATCCAACGCCAGGATATTACTTTCCTTTTAATTACATTTCAAACCCCCAAAACCCCAAAAAGACACTTCATTTTCCTCTCCCACCCATGGAACCGACCCTCTCTCTCTCCCTCGGCGAAACTCAAGTCGCCACTGTTCGTGGCATTTTCTGATCAATTTGGCCGACGAAACTCAGAGAAAATTATATATTTGGGTTCTTCTTCTCACCCGCTACAAAACTCATACCCTTTTGACATTATTCAAATGAGGTCGATTCTTAACTCTCATCGACGGGGTTCCCACTGCCGGAAAATGTCTCCGACTTGGCCTAAGGATGTCCTAAAACGACGCTCTTTCTTGAAAAGGGTGAAGAAACCTTCATGCGAACTCGATTTAAGATGGGTCAATTTGACGCGACCCCGATTTGTGCAAACGGGTAACCCTAAAACTCTTTTATTTTCCTAAATTTTTTCTGAGTATAAGTGATGTTAAATTTGAAATTGTTTGGTCTTTTGGCGAGTTATCATAATCGATTGATTAACATAAATTCGCAAAATCATCAGTCTTGGTTGATTTCACTATTTTAACAATGATATTAGTTCACATGCCTGAATTTACCTACTGTCACATCATTATTAATTTTTATTAGTAAACCAATTAGGGGAAGAAACTACATGATTAGTAATTGCACTGTTCTTTCACTAGGTTAAGTGGAACTTTGTTCTTGATTTGTGTGTATTCACTGAAATTGTCACTCTCAAGACCTATACTCCTTATCGCCATTACTGAGATATAACTTGACACCCTCTACAGTAGATTCATCTTTGACAGTGTATCCTGACCTTTATTTTGTTGAGATTCATGATCACATAGCTTAAAATTGGAATGATTTGGTTTAAGCATGATTTAGAGAATCTTGACTGGGCTTAATTTGAATTGGTGATTGATATTTAGTTCTGGCATGATTATGAGGATTGTGAATTAATTCAATTTTAATTCTTAATCGATGACTGGATTGGAAATTAGTTCTGTGGTTAATGTGATTTCAATTGAGACTTATCAAGATGATTGACTGATTTTCGAGCCTAAAAATAGCCTAAAATATGTTGCAAAACTGATTTGTGAACCTAGACTTTATTTAGGTTTAAGGGAAGGGATCCTAGTTTGATTAGGATCTGTTTTACCTTAATCTGTGGGATTGATTAATCTATATATGGAAAGGGTACTTGACCGATTTTCTTAACCTTGGGAAGCAATATTTCACCCGTTGGGACTCTAACTCCTGTCACTTTACCTATATAAACTGGTTCTCTTCATTCACTTTGGACACACTTTGACTCCTCACATACCTCTCTAAAATAAAAGAAACTGAAAGCCTAAAAAGATTGACTGCAAACTCTGGTTCTTTTCTTTCTTGCTCACTGGATACTTATAAAAAATGCCCACTACACTACTTCTTCATCACTCCCTGTTTGCTACTATTTTGACAAGGTATAAGCTATGGCTCACCCTATTGTTTTCTCTCATATTCAGACTGTTTATGACTAGGTTCCCTTGTGTGGTTTCAATATGTTTGTTACCTCTGTGTGCACCTCTGTTTGGGTTTTGTTTCTGGCCCTGCTAACCCTTTCATGCAGCATGTGTGAGGATAGCCTCAAGGGCTATACCCGTGTTTAATTTGCAGTGCTTTAGTGTACTTAAAGGCCTAGGAAAAGGCTCTCTCTTCCCTGATAAAAAATGAGCCTACACAGGCTCCATTCCAGTGCATACAGGGCACCATCTGACCCCTGCTCTTCCCTGATCTTTTCCCATTAGAACCTGTCCCCATCTTGTACATTTGATAGGGATCCTGCCTGTATCTGTGATTAAAACAGGGTATACAACCTTGAGGTTGTGTACTTGGCTACCCAGGGGCTACTTCTAACTTTCTTCTCCTACTTGCTGCATTAATCATCCTAAACCCATGATTTAATTGCTTAGAACTTGCATGATAATCATTAGAAATGAAACCTCAGGCTAATCTATGTTTATTTTCTCGTGGCTAGAGGCTGAACATTACTATCATATACAGGCTTTTGATGTAAAACCGTAACATTCGAAATTTTGTGAAATCTGGAATTTTTTATTAAACAGGGGCTAATTGTGTTATGACTGCCTAAATCGGACTGTTTTTTTGTAAATTAAAAACTGCCCCTCTTTGCATAAATGATCCAGGCCCAAAAATAATTTCAAATATTCCTTTATGTGTGGAAAATGATTTTAAAACTTGCTTCAACCTCTTATACACTAATCTAATAGTGTATATTGTGTATAAGTATTGGGGTCGACTATACAACTATACAGATGTTTTCTAAAGCCTAATATTATTAATTGCTCATGTATTTGCATGCCTATACCTGTATCTATGTGCGACAGTCTTTTGTTTGCATTTATGTGCTTCTGTGGAACTCACTTTTGAAAACAACCCACTTACATATATCCTTTTGAAACTCACTTTTGAAAACAACCCACTTACCTATATCCTTTTCCAAAACTGACCCCTAAACAAAAATAACCATTAAAGTTAGGGCTCGACAATTAATGACGAGTCACACCGACCCTAAATGACTAACATTTTGTTTTAAAAACAACACCCATTTGGTTTTTGACAAAATTTGACACTAATTTCGAGGACTGCCTATTTTTGTAAAACTGTCCATTTGTGCAAATCTAATTTGGATGCTGAAACTGCATAAATAAGCTGAATTGCGATGCCCTTTGCAGATTTAACCCTATTTGCGATTAGGTATTTATGTTAGAGGCCTTAAAACGCGACTAGGCGTGAAATATAGGCCGTATGTGTAAAACATGAAGCCTACTTATGTATATGCTATTTAAACTTGCATAGATAGACTTGGTTTCATAAATTGATTACGAAATTGATCCTTTAAGTTAGTAATGCATATGATAATGTTCACAACTTTGCAAAGACATCCCAAAATATAGACTCGGGCGGGAACCACTTTTTGTGGGACTTGGGGAAGTGCCTAACACCTTTTCCCCTGAGTCATTTGGACTTCTTACCCGTTGAAACTCTGAAACTGGACCAGTTTGGCAGTAAACTTGACCTTAGACGCTTAGATGGCCTAATACACCTTAGAAAACTATATTAGGTGGCGACTCCAACTCTTGAACTCAAACGAGTTACCCAGTCAAATCTGAAACCCGACTCGCTCCGAGTTGAGTCTAAAATCGGGTATGACACTCATGTGAGTACTTTTTCGAACAATTACGCAGCATAGTTTCAGAATGTGAAGATTTGCGCATTATTTCGGATAGACATCCGAGCATCTCGAAGATGGTCGCCCAAGTATTTCCTTCTGCATACTATGGAGTTTGCATGTGGCACCTTGGTGAAAACATCCGATCAATGTTTCAGTTTGGAATCAGTCTTCATAAATACTACACTGCAGTAAAGACATACAGGGTAGAGGAGTTCACTGATGCTATGAATGAGATCAGGACTATTGATTGGAGAGTAGCGGAATATCTTGAAAATGTTGTTCGCTATCATAGATAGAGCAGATTATATTTCCCAGGAAACAGGTAAACTATCAATAACAAGGTCTCATATTACTGTCATGCTTTCCTATTCTGTTCCAAACGGCTAACATGGCGTTCCGAACATATCTTTACTATTATTTGCATATCCTATAAAAACAAAATCAACGGTTTTGATCCTATCTTTTCTCTTTTAGGTTTAGGAACTTGTACCTTCGCCAAACACCCCCACACTTTGAGGTAATTATTCAGGCTTTGATTTCTTCCTTTCTATTTTTCATATGGATTATATTGTGTTTTGTTGTGAGCACACGATTAAGTATTCGACTAGCTGTAAAAATAGCTTCCCCCCATAAGTTTTGGGGTAAACCTGAACTTATCAACAAGGAATTCGTCATCTCTTTTAATGCTCCTATTACTTATTATTATTTTGATCTTTTTGTTAAGTTATGTTTCAACTTCATTAAATGCACCTATAGCTTCTTTTTTACTGCTAAGTAAATAAACGTAACAGTAACGAGTACTATCATCAATAAAACTTACTTCTTTCCACCACGAGATGGTATTGACTTCATATCACAAATATCCATATGAATTAAGTATCACGGTTCGGAATTCCTTTCAATTGATTTGCAAGGATGTTTCACAAATTTAGACTCAACACATATTTGACATTTTTGAACTATTACATTCATATTTAGACAATACTTCCAAATTGATCGTTTTTTGCAAGGTTTTATAATTAACATGTCCTAAACGTGCATGCCATAATTCATTTGAAGCAAGTAAGTAAGAAGAAGCTTGAATTTTATTACTAATTGCAACAGTCATTACATTCAGCTTAAAAAGGAATTCACTTAGGTAACCTTATTCTACAAAAGTATCATTCTTACTTAATACAGTTTTATCAGAAATAAATGAACCCATTATTGACGAGGAGTGTAGCTGATACCTGGTCTTACGTATTTTTGGAACGTGAAGAACATTGTTGAGAGTCCAACCTTGACCAAAGTTAGGGTACACAGTCCGATGTCGATTTGTCATTTAAATTGGCTGAGGGTACACATCCCGATTTTGATTTGTCATTTAAATTAGCTGAGGGTACACAGCCCGAGGCGTCGACTGAGGGTACAAGCCTGATACCGATTTGTCATTTAAATTAGATGACGATACACAGCCCGAAGCGTAGACTGAGGGTACACAGCCTGATGTCGATTTGTCATTTTAATTCCTTGCGGAGGGCACACAGCCCAATACATCGACTGAGGGTACACAACCCGATGTCGAATCTAACACTTGGCACAGAAAAGGACACACAGTCAAGCATAGCAGACACATCTGTGTACGGCAAAGAATTCTGGAAAGACAACCCAGCCCGATGGGAAGGTACATGCTACATTCACTTATACATACATTATTTTGCAAACTCACCTTTATTGAGGGATATACGCTCTGACAATGCGAACATTACGACCTAACGCCCCGAAAATTCCCGTAATCCATAAGCACTCCTCTAGAGTTGTGACAAAATTAGTCGTTCTGTCAACGTCTTTGCCTGGAGACTCTTTCATCATCCCCAGGCAAAGAGGTGCAGCCGTTGACACCTAATTTTGTCCATCCCGTTCTGATAACCTCTTATTCATACCAATTGCACTGATAGCTGCACGAGTATCATACACTCACGCATATTCAAAGTCACTACTTCGTACACGCACATCAATTAGGCCATTTTTCAAACACCAGCACAAGCCACAGCTATTTCCAAAATCCGCATATCCAATTACAATTTTTGTAATTATTCCTATTTTAGAAACTTCACAAAATTACATTAAAATTTAAAGTAATAGGTCCCCATTAGCCCTTTGGCCTTCAAAATTAATTTTTTAATTTTTTCTATAATTTTATAGGCATTCTATACAATTTTCTACATATTTTATAAGCATTTATACATTATTATACACATTATATATACTATATATACACACACACATATACACACACAGACACACATATACATATATATATATATATATACACACACACACACACACACACACACACACACACACACACACACACACACACACACATATCAACCTCACTTATACACATCACCACTGACGTGGTATAATCCTGGCTGTCCACGCGAGTGATCCAACGCCAGGATATTACTTTCCTTTTAATTACATTTCAAACCCCCAAAACCCCAAAAAGACACTTCATTTTCCTCTCCCACCCATGGAACCGACCCTCTCTCTCTCCCTCGGCGAAACTCAAGTCGCCACTGTTCGTGGCATTTTCTGATCAATTTGGCCGACGAAACTCAGAGAAAATTATATATTTGGGTTCTTCTTCTCACCCGCTACAAAACTCATACCCTTTTGACATTATTCAAATGAGGTCGATTCTTAACTCTCATCGACGGGGTTCCCACTGCCGGAAAATGTCTCCGACTTGGCCTAAGGATGTCCTAAAACGACGCTCTTTCTTGAAAAGGGTGAAGAAACCTTCATGCGAACTCGATTTAAGATGGGTCAATTTGACGCGACCCCGATTTGTGCAAACGGGTAACCCTAAAACTCTTTTATTTTCCTAAATTTTTTCTGAGTATAAGTGATGTTAAATTTGAAATTGTTTGGTCTTTTGGCGAGTTATCATAATCGATTGATTAACATAAATTCGCAAAATCATCAGTCTTGGTTGATTTCACTATTTTAACAATGATATTAGTTCACATGCCTGAATTTACCTACTGTCACATCATTATTAATTTTTATTAGTAAACCAATTAGGGGAAGAAACTACATGATTAGTAATTGCACTGTTCTTTCACTAGGTTAAGTGGAACTTTGTTCTTGATTTGTGTGTATTCACTGAAATTGTCACTCTCAAGACCTATACTCCTTATCGCCATTACTGAGATATAACTTGACACCCTCTACAGTAGATTCATCTTTGACAGTGTATCCTGACCTTTATTTTGTTGAGATTCATGATCACATAGCTTAAAATTGGAATGATTTGGTTTAAGCATGATTTAGAGAATCTTGACTGGGCTTAATTTGAATTGGTGATTGATATTTAGTTCTGGCATGATTATGAGGATTGTGAATTAATTCAATTTTAATTCTTAATCGATGACTGGATTGGAAATTAGTTCTGTGGTTAATGTGATTTCAATTGAGACTTATCAAGATGATTGACTGATTTTCGAGCCTAAAAATAGCCTAAAATATGTTGCAAAACTGATTTGTGAACCTAGACTTTATTTAGGTTTAAGGGAAGGGATCCTAGTTTGATTAGGATCTGTTTTACCTTAATCTGTGGGATTGATTAATCTATATATGGAAAGGGTACTTGACCGATTTTCTTAACCTTGGGAAGCAATATTTCACCCGTTGGGACTCTAACTCCTGTCACTTTACCTATATAAACTGGTTCTCTTCATTCACTTTGGACACACTTTGACTCCTCACATACCTCTCTAAAATAAAAGAAACTGAAAGCCTAAAAAGATTGACTGCAAACTCTGGTTCTTTTCTTTCTTGCTCACTGGATACTTATAAAAAATGCCCACTACACTACTTCTTCATCACTCCCTGTTTGCTACTATTTTGACAAGGTATAAGCTATGGCTCACCCTATTGTTTTCTCTCATATTCAGACTGTTTATGACTAGGTTCCCTTGTGTGGTTTCAATATGTTTGTTACCTCTGTGTGCACCTCTGTTTGGGTTTTGTTTCTGGCCCTGCTAACCCTTTCATGCAGCATGTGTGAGGATAGCCTCAAGGGCTATACCCGTGTTTAATTTGCAGTGCTTTAGTGTACTTAAAGGCCTAGGAAAAGGCTCTCTCTTCCCTGATAAAAAATGAGCCTACACAGGCTCCATTCCAGTGCATACAGGGCACCATCTGACCCCTGCTCTTCCCTGATCTTTTCCCATTAGAACCTGTCCCCATCTTGTACATTTGATAGGGATCCTGCCTGTATCTGTGATTAAAACAGGGTATACAACCTTGAGGTTGTGTACTTGGCTACCCAGGGGCTACTTCTAACTTTCTTCTCCTACTTGCTGCATTAATCATCCTAAACCCATGATTTAATTGCTTAGAACTTGCATGATAATCATTAGAAATGAAACCTCAGGCTAATCTATGTTTATTTTCTCGTGGCTAGAGGCTGAACATTACTATCATATACAGGCTTTTGATGTAAAACCGTAACATTCGAAATTTTGTGAAATCTGGAATTTTTTATTAAATAGGGGCTAATTGTGTTATGACTGCCTAAATCGGACTGTTTTTTTGTAAATTAAAAACTGCCCCTCTTTGCATAAATGATCCAGGCCCAAAAATAATTTCAAATATTCCTTTATGTGTGGAAAATGATTTTAAAACTTGCTTCAACCTCTTATACACTAATCTAATAGTGTATATTGTGTATAAGTATTGGGGTCGACTATACAACTATACAGATGTTTTCTAAAGCCTAATATTATTAATTGCTCATGTATTTGCATGCCTATACCTGTATCTATGTGCGACAGTCTTTTGTTTGCATTTATATGCTTCTGTGGAACTCACTTTTGAAAACAACCCACTTACATATATCCTTTTGAAACTCACTTTTGAAAACAACCCACTTAACTATATCCTTTTCCAAAACTGACCCCTAAACAAAAATAACCATTAAAGTTAGGGCTCGACAATTAATGACGAGTCACACCGACCCTAAATGACTAACATTTTGTTTTAAAAACAACACCCATTTGGTTTTTGACAAAATTTGACACTAATTTCGAGGACTGCCTATTTTTGTAAAACTGTCCATTTGTGCAAATCTAATTTGGATGCTGAAACTGCATAAATAAGCTGAATTGCGATGCCCTTTGCAGATTTAACCCTATTTGCGATTAGGCATTTATGTTAGAGGCCTTAAAACGCGACTAGGTGTGAAATATAGGCCGTATGTGTAAAACATGAAGCCTACTTATGTATATGCTATTTAAACTTGCATAGATAGACTTGGTTTCATAAATTGATTACGAAATTGATCCTTTAAGTTAGTAATGCATATGATAATGTTCACAACTTTGCAAAGACATCCCAAAATATAGACTCGGGCGGGAACCACTTTTTGTGGGACTTGGGGAAGTGCCTAACACCTTTTCCCCTGAGTCATTTGGACTTCTTACCCGTTGAAACTCTGAAACTGGACCAGTTTGGCAGTAAACTTGACCTTAGACGCTTAGATGGCCTAATACACCTTAGAAAACTATATTAGGTGGCGACTCCAACTCTTGAACTCAAACGAGTTACCCAGTCAAATCTGAAACCCGACTCGCTCCGAGTTGAGTCTAAAATCGGGTATGACACTCATGTGAGTACTTTTTCGAACAATTACGCAGCATAGTTTCAGAATGTGAAGATTTGCGCATTATTTCGGATAGACATCCGAGCATCTCGAAGATGGTCGCCCAAGTATTTCCTTCTGCATACTATGGAGTTTGCATGTGGCACCTTGGTGAAAACATCCGATCAATGTTTCAGTTTGGAATCAGTCTTCATAAATACTACACTGCAGTAAAGACATACAGGGTAGAGGAGTTCACTGATGCTATGAATGAGATCAGGACTATTGATTGGAGAGTAGCGGAATATCTTGAAAATGTTGTTCGCTATCATAGATAGAGCAGATTATATTTCCCAGGAAACAGGTAAACTATCAATAACAAGGTCTCATATTACTGTCATGCTTTCCTATTCTGTTCCAAACGGCTAACATGGCGTTCCGAACATATCTTTACTATTATTTGCATATCCTATAAAAACAAAATCAACGGTTTTGATCCTATCTTTTCTCTTTTAGGTTTAGGAACTTGTACCTTCGCCAAACACCCCCACACTTTGAGGTAATTATTCAGGCTTTGATTTCTTCCTTTCTATTTTTCATATGGATTATATTGTGTTTTGTTGTGAGCACACGATTAAGTATTCGACTAGCTGTAAAAATAGCTTCCCCCCATAAGTTTTGGGGTAAACCTGAACTTATCAACAAGGAATTCGTCATCTCTTTTAATGCTCCTATTACTTATTATTATTTTGATCTTTTTGTTAAGTTATGTTTCAACTTCATTAAATGCACCTATAGCTTCTTTTTTACTGCTAAGTAAATAAACGTAACAGTAACGAGTACTATCATCAATAAAACTTACTTCTTTCCACCACGAGATGGTATTGACTTCATATCACAAATATCCATATGAATTAAGTATCACGGTTCGGAATTCCTTTCAATTGATTTGCAAGGATGTTTCACAAATTTAGACTCAACACATATTTGATATTTTTGAACTATTACATTCATATTTAGACAATACTTCCAAATTGATCGTTTTTTGCAAGGTTTTATAATTAACATGTCCTAAACGTGCATGCCATAATTCATTTGAAGCAAGTAAGTAAGAAGAAGCTTGAATTTTATTACTAATTGCAACAGTCATTACATTCAGCTTAAAAAGGAATTCACTTAGGTAACCTTATTCTACAAAAGTATCATTCTTACTTAATACAGTTTTATCAGAAATAAATGAACCCATTATTGACGAGGAGTGTAGCTGATACCTGGTCTTACGTATTTTTGGAACGTGAAGAACATTGTTGAGAGTCCAACCTTGACCAAAGTTATCTTTAGACCTATCTTGCCATAACCTTCAATTTTGGTTGTTGCAGAATTTTCCATAAAAAGTGTCTCATTGGGTCCAATGGGAGCATATTTAGTGAACATGTCTTTATTTGCACAAATATTGTGGGTGGCTCCAGAATCAATCCACCATTCTTTAGGATCTTCAATCAAGTTACACTTAGAAATCATTGCACAAAGATCCATTTCTTGCACTCCTTAGGAATTATTCCCTTCTACCATGTTGTCTTAACCATTATTTTTGGCATTCTTTAGGGCATGACAGTCTACAGCCTTGTGTCCATATTTGCAACAGTTTTGAAAATTACCCTTGAATTTCTTCTTTTGGGCAATTGTTTGGTCCAAAAGGTTTCTTTCTTTTGTTCTAATTTGGTAGATTGTTTGTCTCAACAATATTTTCTCCCATTATTGTTGAATTTCCATGAACAACCTTCTTCTTCGCAGTCTTCTTATCTTCTTCGATCTTCAAACGAACAATAACATATTCAAGCGACATCTCCTTGCGCTTATGTTTCAAGTAGTTCTTAAAGCCTTTCCAACAAGATGCCAACTTTTAAATTACCGTAGCAACTTGAAACGCCTCATTAATGACCAAACCTTCCATGAGAAATTTATTAGAAATAATATAATTAATACTTTTAACATAAGCATTAATACGGAGCATACCTTCCGCAAGGAGATCATGAATGATCACTTGCAACTCTTGGACTTGGCTAATGACGGTTTTAAAGTCCAGATATTTGGCGGCCACAAATTTCTTCATTCCGACATCTTAAGTTTTATACTTCTTTTTCAAGAGCCAACTAAAGCTCCTTCGAAGTCGTAGTATTACTGTAGACGTTGTACAAGTTGTCCTCCAGTCCATTCAGAATGTAGTTTTTACACAGAAAATACAAATGTTTCCAAGCCTCAATAACAATGAAACGTTTGTTTTTAGGAGTGTCTTCTGCCGGGACCGGTGCGTCCTCCTTTATGAACCTTTGCAAATACAATGTGGTCACATGAAAGAACATCTTTTGCTGCCACCTTTTGAGATCAATCCCACAAAACTTTCCTAACTTTTTTGTCGATGCTGATGCAGGTACCGGTGCCAAAGCAGTGCGGCTTAAATTTGCAACATTTGAAGCATTTGGTGTCCCAGAAACACCGTTATTATTTTTGAATTCGTCATTTTTTGTAATAAAAAGAATGAGACAGTCAGATTCAGATAATCTGCTTTAATATATAGTGAAGTTTTTAATCTTCAAACCATATATAACAACAAAAAATATATTCAATACTCCGTTGAAGTTTTTAATCTTCAAAACTAAATGTTAAATTTCGAGTAAAAAATCTTTTAGATTTTAATCTCCACAATAATTTAGACTAAAAAATCTTTTCAGATTTTAATCTCTATAAACAGTTTATTAATGATTAGCAGAATAGAATAAAATAAGATTTCTTAAGATTGTTATTATCTGTACTTTAAAAAATAAACACAAAATAGAAACAGATGAAGTAAAAATTTTGAGCCAACAGTAAATATTATCTCTCTTTAAGAAATCTAATCTGTCACAGTTATCCAAGGTTGTGGATTAATTTCTTCCAGGATAGAACAAAATTAACTTTACTGTGATAGCGGTAATTCAAATCACATTAAACAGCAAACACAAATGGCCAGTAGCAAATCACAAGACACAAGACTTTTAATTGTTTGAAAATAATGCAAGAAGAGAAAAAGGTACATTTCTTACAATTGTGTAGTAAAATTGGAGGCAAGGCGTCAATATTTATAGCTAAAATTTGGTGTAATGAAAATGTATGGAACATTTTCAATAAAAAGGTGCTTATGTGCCTTTGCCCATTCACAAACTCAAACACTAGATTCTTAAGATGTCAAACAAAGTTACATTACAGTCCATCAATACTAAACATCTCTCAATCTTAAAACAAGTTGAGTGATATCTCTCTCATTATTATTCTATCTATCTCATAGTGAACCCATCAAGCTGGCTTTTTTCAAGCCTAAGATATTTTTCCTATAATCAGAACCCCTAGTCTCGTCACATTATCAGTATGCATGTTAAAGTCAAGAACATTAAGAAACATTACTAAACACCTCAAATATCATATTTTCGCAATGCATTCTTCTATTCACAGAATCCCAAAGAATTATTTTTGAAAATCTCTCTGCTACTATCAAAGTCCCTAAACACGTCTCTTCATTGAAATCCTTAGTCTCATCAGATTGTTGCGTAATGTCTCACAACATACTAAACTCATAAGAATATATCCCCTCTAAGAAAAATCAGACATATGTCCATGATAGACCACAACAAAATTAGACCTCAAATACCTCCTAATTCAAAATCTATAGGTTTTCTTATAAGGAAGAAAAAAAGAAAAAAATAATAGTGATAATAATATATTTTAATATTACTACTACTATCTTTACTATTATTATTATTATTATTATTATTATTATTATTATTATTATTATTATTATTATTATTATTATTATTATTATTGTTGTTGTTGCTACTACTATTACTACTACTACTCCTGATACTGCTGTTGCTACTATCACCACCGTCAGCACCACCACCACTATTTTAATATTAGTAAGTGATTTATTAGGAAGAACCATTAATGAAGAATATTGATAACAAATATTTTTCGATAATAAGGAAGAAAACATTAAGGAAAAAATCAAGGGTTGCTCAATATGTTGGGAGGTCTTAAGCAAAAATGTAATAAAATGCCCAATTTTTTCATTACATTCATTTATGTTTTAATTTAAAGTTCAATTTTCTAATTCTTTTGAGATGCAAACGATTAATTAATCTTATTGAATTATTTTATTCAAATCTACTTTTAATGAATAAATAGACATGGTTAATACAAGCAATGATTGTATGGTCAAGATATTAATAATGTAGTAAACCTTCCCATCAAAGTTTTTAAGTTTTTTTTTTCTTTTTTTAAAAAAATAAATAAATTTTTCATAGTGGAACTTTGTCTAATATTTTAGAAATATGAATTAATCTCATATCTATGAATAAGATTTTTGAAAACTAGAACAATGTTGTGTATTGAAGAAATGACTTATATCTTGTTCACTTGAAAGACCTCTTACTAATATAAATAATTATAACTAATAGTAGTAAAATTTCGAGGCCTTTGACTCTTGGAGGCCTAAAGCGGAAGCTTTAGTGACCTTATCCTTGAGCCACCCATGCAAGAAATAGAGAAAATATTAAAAATAATTTTTAAAAAAAAAAATAAGAAAAAACTCGACTAGAGAAAACATTGCAAACTTGAAAAATATTCTCTTTTTTTTTTTTTTTGGGAAAGTAACAACACGAAACAACAAAAAAAACTCAAAATTCATATATGAATCAAAGAAAACTGAGTAGTTAAGGCAGAAGAATACATGCACTGCTGGTTCGACTCCCAGACAAATCGACTAAGTTTTGGTCGAACATTAAGCCTACGATATGTTTATGATTTGGTCTGCCTCCGTGGTTTCAACATCCGATTCAAAAACTCCTTCAGCAATTTCGATATGTAGGGGGAAACATGGGATAATTTGAACCCGGAATCGCTGCAACTCTGCGTAGATAAAGTACTCATTGTCTTCATTCCAATTAGTGTCAACTCTGCTCTGAGACTGTTTTCTCTGTTTCAGCTGCTTTAATTTGTTCACGTTGTCACGATTGTAGAGAAAAACCATTTTCAAATTTTCAAACTCTAAAACAATGAATATTACGGAGTATTACTTTACTTTTTTACTGCTATAAATAAACAAAAACCCCCAAGTTAAGTAGTTTCCGAAAGGAGGCTTTGCGGCTTTTATTACTTTTTCCTTTCTATTAAGGATCTTATTTTTGTCGGTTGGAAATATTTTGGAGATACTAAATGGTGAGTCCTACTGATTTATGTAAAATTTATCAAACTGAACTTATAACTCTAGTTAACATCAAATATTTTGATAGATTGGACTAACTTTAGGCTTTTCTGTTTTGATAAACACACCTTAAGACTATTGAAATGAACTGATTGTTTTACACAAATATTGAAATGACCTCAATCAGTCGTTTCGGGAGTTACGACTCCGATTGGCGTAGTGATAATCTTAAAAGCTTCGTAAGGTCTATTAGGACCTGTCTGTAAAAGTTGATATGATTCAGACCTCATTTGGTAGGTTTTCGAGAAATATTTCTATTTCGGTTGTCCGTAACGATTAAAAGAGGTTTTCGAGCTCGATTTGGATAAATGAGCTCCGATCCAAAATCTAAGAGTTGTTAAAAACCCGAGAGTTGCATTAGGTTCATATGGTTATTTGTAACCTGTGGGAACTTTTGGAGGTGAAATCCGAGGTCGTTCGAATAGTTTTGACTAAAGTACCGAATGTCAAGAAATTGGCCTCTTTCCTCGGGACCACTATCTTAAGTTTTACATATCCGATTGGATTTCCGTCTTTGTGGGTATGTCACAGAAGTGTTGTATGACTTGTGTACAAAACTTGGGTAATTCTGAGTCTCATAGGGTCATGTTCAGACCCAAATTGCATCACTAGTAGGTGCCAGTACAGAATTCTGCACCTTCTGGTGCAGCCTACACAGTCGTGTGCATGGTGATTTTTGCTGCCTCATAGTGTTACTGCTCTCCTGGGAGCGCAAGGGAGAAGATGGGGTGGCACATGGGATCTAGGGTTTGCTCGAAGGCGCAAATTTCTGTTTATAAAAAGGCCTTGTCAGCTTGTTTCACTTCCAACTCAATTCTAAGTGGTTCCAAGGTGAAATCAAAGTACCAGTCTGTCCAAATCCATCAGGTATCATTTTATGATTATCCAACTCCATAAATTCATGATTCCTATGTTGGAATTTCTTGAATTTAGTATAGGAAAGCAAGTGAGTCAGAACCCTAACTTGGTTAATTTGGCGAAATGGTCGAATTGAACTCAAAAATATAATCTAATAGTATATTTGGACTCGTGAGAGTATGAGGAGTCCGGAAAAGTATAATTTGTGGGCGTTTGGCTAAGTTTGGACCAAGAGTATTTTCATAATTTTTTTCCATCTCCGGCTAATAGCTAAATATTTAGTTTGTGCGCTATATATGCATTTTCTCTTATTTGGCTTAAAATAAAGCAGTTAAAAAGTGGTTCCAAGAGGCATCGGGGAGGAAATGAGTTTGTTCAATAGTCGATGCGGCCCGAGACTAAAAGATAATTTGTTTCATCCTTTCTTTGACGGCTTTCGGCCTTTATGAATATCCTACGAATGTATTATTCATGTGTGTAGCTGCCGATAAGGTGTACTTACTACACCGAAACTTCATGTATAGTTTTTATCCATTTATTGATGTTGATTGGTGTTTTCCATGTAATTGGGAGTATTTTACTCCAAATTGTGAGCTTGTCATGTTCTGTTTGTCTTGTATCTGTTATCTTTCCTACCGAGTTAAGAATGAATGCATCTTGATATCATTATGTATGCCAGCTATTAGATTGTAATGCATATAGTTGAAAGTGAAGGATAAAATTCTATTACTATTGTGATATCTATTGATAGGCTATAAAGCATATAATGTGAAGGAAAGGATACATGTTTAGTTATTATTATGAATGTCTGTGGCTAGGCCTTAATCATAAATATTATATCTAGGATAAAGATTCTTGGATGTAATAGATATTGATTGGCGAATAGAAGCACTCTACTAGAGATTATGATCCTTAAGTATTAATGTAATAAGGATCAAAAGTATTCTGCCATATTATAGTTTCATTTTGAGCTTCTAGTGCAGTGTGGATTCTGCATCAGTTCAGTACAATATCGATTCTGCACCATTTCCAGATTAGGATAGATTCAACATTTTTTCCTAAGACAATCTGGATTTTGCTGGAACATGGTGCAGGCTGTTCCAATAAAGTTCTTGGGCACATGTGACCTTATTGTACTAACCGCATTCATATCGTGTTGTGACAAGGATTGTTGTATGATACCTGATTGTTATTTTATGTCTATGATGTACTCGATATGTGATAATGGCTTGTTGTCTGTTGTTTACTTCTCGCCTCTCTTTGGTTAGCTAGTTGGTCCTTGGTATGAATATTATTGCTAGATACCTGAGTTCAGGAGTGTATGGGTTGGTTCGTATAAGTGTTGCATGCTATAATCGTTGTTTGGTTATTACTTATTAGATTTTTGTCTTCCCGCCTAGATTACCTGTTTCTGCGAGGTAGCAAGTTGGGTCCCACTAACGGAGTCCTTTCGACTCACCCTTTGTTTGTTTCTTGTCTATTTATTTTTTTTGGGCAGGTTCGCTCCAGGATTGAGCTCGCCTCGTGATTGAAGAGCGAAAACGACTTCAGCTGTCAGGGTGAGCCAGATTTTGTTCAAGATGGCCACCAATTTTATGTCTATTATCATAGTTATATTTTGCTCCCTTCGATAGATGTATATACTTCATTTTCCTTCTTAGATGTCTGTCTAAATATTCCTAAAACTAAGTGTATTGAGTATGCAGCTGTATCTCTTTCTGAACAGGTTCTCAGTATTTATGTATATATTTTAGTATATATGTCTCTTGAGTATTATATGTTTATCTCAATTTAGCTTTGTGTCTATTTCGTTAATTCAGCTGAAAGGGTTTGCCCGACGAGTCTTAGAAAGGATGTCAGGTACCCGCATAGCCGTAGATGGAAATCCGCATTGTATCAAATTTATTTCGTGCATTGTTTAAGTGTTTTCTTTTGTTGCTAACAAACTAGACAAATTATTAATATCTTTTAAGATACTCTTATCGAATCAACTTTGATCTAAAAGCAAATTGAAATAAATAATATTATCTTTAACTAGGTTGGTGTATAAGATATTGTAATAATCACAATCCTATTACTACTAAAAACAAAAAGAAGCATATTCTAATGGAAGTTCGTCGAAATATGGTTTTTTACGATATAAATATGTTCGAATGTGCCATTTCTATCAAAAAGTTTCGTCGAAAAACTGAATTATTTGGTAGTGTATATTATTGTTAATGTCATTTGAATTGAAAATATACTTACTAGTACTTATTATTAAACACTTCAACGACTGATTGTTATTTTCAGCACTTTTATCCCAACACATAATTATTTATTTATCAAATTAGTTTCAGCAGTTAATACTTATCAACTAAGCCAAACAGGTTATAAGTAAAATAAAACCTCGGGGTCATAATTGCAATTTGCATGTGTCCCTTTTGAAATGATATTCTACCGTTAAAATAAGGTTGTTGTCTCACTTCTTTATCTTGTATTTTCTTTCGGATAAATACATCGTCAGCCCATTGAACTTGATACTACATTCCACTTAGACACTCCAACTAAGGCCCTTTCCAGTTGAGCACTTGAACCTTTTTCAAAAGTTTCCATCTAGACACTTTCCATCTACTCTGTTGAAAAATTCATGCACGTGTTTGCACATACGTGGATAAGTGACACATTTATAGGCATTTAAGAAGTAGGTTTGATTGATGATATAGAAACTTCGTTAGGGTTCCTTAGTAAAGTCAATTTGAGAGGAAGAAGAATTGTAAGCTTTTGATTGTCAAAGTCCAGCAGACTGGTTGAATTATGAGAGTTTTGGGAAAATGGATTGTGGGTTACCCTAATTAGGAGATAGGGTCAACTTTTGAAGTGGATCAGGTCATTAATTCATCATCCAGATGTATTGTGTATTATATGATTTGTCAAATTATTACACGTGGCAGAATATAAATGAGTTACTTATACACGTAAGATTCATGTGCAAACACGCGCATGAATTTTTCAACAGAGTAGGTGGAAAGTATCTAGATGGATACTTATAAAAAAAGTTCAAATGCTCAATTAGAAAGAACCTTAGTTGGAGTATCTAGGTGGAATATAGTGGCAAGTTCAAAGGGGCTGACGATGTATTTGGCCTTTTCTATTCTTTAAACCATCTTTCGGGAGTAAATTGGGTGGGGTATTATGGATTTGCATGTGAAGAAAACCAAGTTTATTTTTCAATTACGATTAGCCAAATCTAACTTCACATTCAATGATTTCTCTGGATTTTTAAATTCCACAAAATACAATACTAACTTATAGGTTCTTGCACTTCCCACCAAACAAAATGCAAAGAAGAAAAATGAAAATGCTATAAACTTGTTAGCAGAAGCATGGTGCACTACCAAGGTACTTATGCTAATCTAGTATTTCTGATAAAAAGAATTCATATTTTACATCCTGAATATCTCATTTCTCTGAAATGGTGATTTGTAACCCTTTAAGTTTTCTTTTGAGAAATGCAATGGTGTCTTCTGCTTCTGTAATGCTTCACCTATGGTGAATATCTCTATTATAGCTAAGCTCAAATGAACCAAATATATGTGGAATTAAATTAATCTAGCTTGTGGATATTGTCATTACTCTCCCGCTTAGAAGAAGGGTGAGAATCAAGAAGGAATAACTTCAAGTGTTTGTAAAGGTCTTTTGGTTGCTCAATATTAATTGCATGTCATGCATTCTTTATTATTACAAGTTGAGCGTTGTCACCTAAATGCCTGTCTAACAACAAAATGAAGAGAGAAACATTTTAATTTTCATCATGGAGGGATTTAAGCGATCGAGAGAACTTTGACAAGGAAAACACAAATGAACTTGTCTAGTTTTTGTAAGATTGAACTTTTTAATCTGTGAGCCAGTTCAAATGGAAAAATCTGATCATATTCTCCCCAGTTCAAATGGAAAAATATGCTACAGGAACAAATGGTTTACATAAATGCCCTTGCTAACAGTGGTTCAGCATAAATCCCCTCCATTACTTTAATGAAAGATTTTTTGGACGAAAACACACCTAACAACTAATAAAAAGACCCGCCCATATCCCTCCCCTTCCTTTTCCCATTCACGCGATCAACAAACCCTAAAAACCCATACTTTTTACATATTCTTTCGTTCAAACGAAGATTCAAGGTAAGATTTCTTCAAATTCCTACTTACTTTTACTAAATGTTGCATTAATTTCTTTATATTCATAGTTTAAACAATGCTTAATTTTGATTTAAATCATATATAACTACATATTAGCTCAAAACGAGCTATGAATTTTAATAATAATGTTCCAAAAAACTTGCCGAGTAATTATAATATGCAGATTCATAACAATAATTGATTTGTTGTAATACTAGAATTTATCAAGAGAATTGCGAATAAAATCACATATGAGATCGACTTTACACTGTCACCGTAAATGGAAATATGTTCCCTATATTCATCTGAAATATCTTGTTAGAAATCTATGAATTCCCAGCAAGTCTTGGCTATTGCCAAGACTTTATCCACAGTTGCAATGCGCGCTTGCAGAGAAAAGTTTCAAAAAGTATTGGCAATTGCCAAGACTTCAAGCTCTAGTACAATTAGCACATGGCATAGACTGACTTATTTATTGCCAAGACTTTAAGACCTGTTGTAGGAGAAAACTTCTCTGCAACTCTTGGCTTATTGCCAAGAGTCTATAATCTAGTGCAATGGGCATCTTGCATAAACTTCTTGGCAATTGCCAAGACTTTATGAACTGTTTGCAATGGGAAACTTGAAGAGAAAGTCTCTGCAACTCTTGGCTATGGCTATAGTCAAGAATTGCAGCTCTGGTGCAATGGACACCTTGGAGAGACTTATTGGCTATTTTGTCAAGAGTTGCAGCTCTGGTGCAATGGGCACCTTGAAGAGACTTATTGGCTATTGAGTTGTACCTCTGGTGCAATGGGCACCTTGGAGAGATTTTTTGGCTATTGCCAAGAGTGCAACTCTTTCTTTGCTATTTGCCAAGAGTTGCAACTCTGGTGCAATGGGCACCTTGAAGAGACTTATTGGCTATTGAGTTGTACCTCTGGTGCAATGGGCACCTTGGAGAGACTTTTTGGCTATTGCCAAGAGTGCAACTCTTTCTTTGCTATTTGCCAAGAGTTGCAACTCTGGTGCAATGGGCACCTTGGAGAAACTTCTTGTCTATTGCCAAGACTTTAAGCCCTGTTGCAATGGGCAGCTTGCAAAAGAAAGTCTCCATTTTACCTGAAGTCCAATAAAAAGACCAATGAAAATCTAAGCATATTATTTGTATTCATTATGTGCAGGATTATAACAATGGCAACACATTGCATTTACATAGCTTATAATGGGGAATGGGATGTAAACAACAAATATTTGAACCATGACATAAAGTTGATACTTATCAAAGATGGTATAACCTACCAGGCATTTGAAAAATAAATTTGCAATGCTCTAAGTATCAACAATGACGAAAGTGAAGCAAAGATAAGGTTTGACACGAATCTGGAAAGGTGCAGAGGCATGATAGTAAAAAATGATGAAGAACTTATGACTTGCATGTATCTGCTGAACAATGACGAGAACTTCAGAAAAATCTCGCTTCATAATAAAAGATACTAAAAGAAATGACTTGTCAAGTAATAACACCACCACTCCCAGCACATGCGACTTCTTTGTGAATGAAACTGACCATAGCATGGTGTTGCATCAAAAAGAAGGGAAATTGATTGACTTTATTGACCAAAAGGAAGACTTATTCTTCTTAACTGATAAAGAAAGTGAAGATGTGATACAAGAGCAAAGAGGAACCAATGAAGAGGTCAACACAAGCCAAGCACTCATGATACCCATTGAACCACAAACAATCATCACTTAGCAGTCGACAATAATGGACATTGAATTTATCAGTCCACCACCAACAGTGCAAGAACCAGAAGAGCCCTCCATGGTAAAAAAGGTAAAGATAAAAAGAAAACTTGACATTGAAACGACCATTCTAGGGAGTAATGCATCTGTGGATGACATAACTGAAAAATCTATCTTCGAAGACAAACAGAGTATGAAGAATTCTATGTCTACCATTGCAATTACAGAAAATATACAGTTCAAGGTTGCTAAATCATATAAGACAAGATATTCGCTGAGGTGTCTTGATACCAATTGCACTTATCGTGTCCATGCATCGAAGATAGGCAATTCTCTGCTTTTCAAGGTGGAAATATATTTTAAAAGACACACACATGCTCATTGACTTTATTATATTTGACCAGCGGAATGCAACATCAAAAATGATAAGCAACTACAGTATGGAGCTAATACGGGAAAACGATAATGCGATCACTCCGAACTTTGTGGCACATGAAATGAGAAGAAAATTTGGAATTACCATCAGCTACCACAAAGGATGACGTTCAATACAACATGCTTATTCCGTGCTCAGAGGAAGTCTGGAAGAGAACTACATCATGCTACCTTCCTATCTACATATGATGAAACAAAACAATCCTGGCACATATGTAAACATCAAAACGGATGCCCGAAACAGGTGTGCATACTCCAATGCACTGTACTAACAATTGCTTTTTGATCTCTTGGCAATAAGTGAAACGACCTTAGGTAGTCGTTTCGGAAGTTAGGACTCCGATTGGTATGCCGATAATTTTAAAATCTTCGTAAGGTCTATTGGGACTTATCTGTAAAATTTGAGCTAAATCAGACCTCGTTTGGTAGGCATCGGAAGAAGGTTTCAGTTTTTATTGTCGATAAATATTAAAAAGAGATTTTCGAGCTCGGTTTTGGCGAATGAGCTCCGATTCGAAATCCGAAAGCACCGTTAGGTTCGTATGATTATTTGTGACTTTTTTGAACTTTCGAAATTAAATTTCGATGTTGTTCGGCTACTTTCCGCTAAAATGCCGAAAGTTAAATAATTTGACCTTTTTCTATTTAATTTGCATATTGAATTTTTGGAGTCCGATTTGAGATCCACCTTAGCAAGTGTGTTAAATATATTTTGTATAACTTGTATGCAAAAGTTAGAATTATTTCGAATATCGTAGGGTACCGTTTTAATTTTTGTCATGAAAAGTAAAAGAAAATAAAAGAAAAGGAAAAATTGACAAAAAAAATGAAAGAAATGAGGCGGTAGGCAGCAGGGATTAATTCCGTTAAAAGCTTCATTGAGAAGCTTAAAACAAAATGGATCATAAACGTCTTCAGAGAAGAAAGCAACGGAAAAATGCCAGAAAATGAGAAAAGAGCCGGAGAAAGATAGAATTTTTACCCCGAAACCTTCAGGTAATGATGTTAATTCATTATTTGAGTTTATTACGCGTGTTTAAATATATTTTAACGATAAAAATTTGGATATTAGACATCGTCCTAACGAATTGAACTGATAGTTTAAAGGGTCAATTGGACCCTAATAGTGGAATTGATTATATATTCGTACTCAGTGAGTTATGGGCAACATACAAATGCAATTTATTTAGGGTTTGGTTATATGACCTTAAACCCTGTACATAGGCCTGACCTGCGTATTTCGTATGCGAATAGGGTATCAGGTTCCTAACCGGATTGCCCTAAGACGTACGGAATGAAGCCTTTAGCCTAATTTGATATATTTTTTACTTATTGAATAGAGTGGAATCATTTGGCAATAAAACCAAAGGATAAAGTGGTTGTTGATTAGCAATGCTAGATTTGGAACAAGGTAAGTGTTTATATCCATTTCTTTGAAGGCACTTGGCCTCGTGGATTTTCTACCACGTGTTTCTTACGTGTGTAGCTGCCGATAGGCGTACTCCTTACTCCTTAACTTTGGATTTACATTGTATATTATATATTATGTCTTGTTGTTGGTATTGCATTGAGGATCTGAGCATTGTACTCTGGTTGTGAGTTGGCATCTACTTCCCGGCTGTCGATGAGAGTCCCGCGTCGGTGAAGGGTTATTATTGCATCACATTGCATTCATATGCATTATATGTCATTCATATGCATTACATTGCATATCATATTGGGTGCATGAGTATTCCGCCCCACGAGCAGGAGTATTCCGCTCCATTATATCATAAAGAGGGCAGGAGTATTCCGCCCCAGGAGAGTGCAGGAGTATTCCGCCTCTGGTTTATATTATATCGGGTGCAGGAGTATTCCGTCCCGGGAGCAGGAGTATTCCGCTCCAGTTGGTTATTAGATTGGATTTCCCTCTAATACAGGAGTATTCCACTTCGAGATGGGATTACGGGCACATGTGACCCTTTGCATCATATTTTATTTCATTTCATATCATTGTGTAGACTTGTGGTACATAACTACTGTTCTGCTTATACGTGCATTGCTTATTTGTTGATATATTTTTGGCTAGTATTCCTGGTTGGGTTTATGGCTTCATACGTGTTTTCGGTTATTATCTGGCTCTTCCTTTTTATAATTTAAATAAGAGGAATTTGGTTTATCTGTTTCTTCTCCCTGGCTAGCTATCCTATTCTTTGAGGTGCTAGTCTGCCCCACTTATTGAGTCCTTTTGACTCACCCTTGTTTGTTGTGTGTTTCTTGTCTATCTATTTCGTTTCGGCAGGTTCGCTCCAGGATTTAGTTCGCCACGTTGTAAAGGAGCGAAGACGACTTCAGCTGTCAGGGTGAGCCAGCTTTTATTCCGGATGGCCACCAGTTTATTGTTTATTATTTCTGTTGCATTTTACTCCCTTCAGGAGGTATCTGTCTTCTTTTGTACTGTCTTCTTTTGTACTCTTAGATGTCTAGTCTGGATAGCCCTAAACCTAGTATGTTGGGTAGTCAGCTATAATTTCTTTTGTACAGCTTAGAGGTATCAGCTTGTCTGTATTTTTGTTTTAAGTTTTTTTCTTATTTATGAGTTCTTATATTTATTTTCCTAATTTAATTGGTAAGGGTTCGCCGGACGGGTCTAGGGGAGGATGTCGGGTACCCGCACGGCCTAACCGAATTTCGGGTCTTGTCAATAAGGCATCACTTTCTTTGATACATCACTAACTTGCCATATAACTTCCTTTGAAATCTTGGCATGGCCAATACTTCCCCCTGCCACATATAACTTCCCTTGCCCCTGGAATAACAAATCTTATGATTCCCCATGCAGGTTTCAGTATGCATTATTTGCATACGTCGCTTCAATACAGGGTTGGAGACACTGCAGGCCCCGTAATAATGGTAGAGGCCACAATTTTGCAAGGGAAATATCATGGCTTTCTTATAGTAGCAGTATCTAAGGATGGTAACAACAACATTTTTCCTTTGGCATTTGGAATTACAGATTCAGGAAACTACAATGCCTATAACTGGTTCTTCTATCAGTTGAGAATCGCGACAGAGACGCGTGAACAACTCTCCATCCTATCAGACCGCCACCCCTCCATTGCAAATGCCATCGGTAATGTCTATCCGGAATGCCAGCATGGCATATGCATTTACCATATGTAGAAGAATCTGAAGAGCAGAGTCTACTCAAACGCGGTCATCTCACTGTTCTACAATGCAGCAACCACTTACAATTACACTGATTTTAACACTTATATGAGACAGCTTGAGGATCTTGATAAGAATGCTGCAAAATACTTAGTAAGTGATTTATAAGGAAGAACCATTAACTAATAACATTGATAACAAATATTTTTCGATAATAAGGAAGAAAACATTAAGCAAAAAATCAAGGGGGACTCAATATGTAGGAGGCCTTAAGCAAAAATGTAATAAAATGCCAAATTGTTTAATAACATTCATTTATGTTTTAATTTAAAGTTTAATTTTCTAATTCTTTTGAGATGCAAATAATAAATTAATCTTGTTGAATTATTTTATTCAAATCTACTTTTAATGAATAAACAGACATGGTTGATACAAGCAATGATTGTATGGTCAAGACATTAATAATATGGTAAACCTTCCTATCAAAGTTTTTTAAGTTTTTTTTCCTTTTTTAGAAAAAATAAATAATTTTTTCATAATAGAAATTTGTCTAATATTTTAGAAATCTAAATTAATCGCATATCTATGAATAAGATTTTTTAAAACTAGAACAATGTTGTGTATTGAAGAAATGACTCATATCTTGTTCACTTGAAAAACCTCTTACTAATATAAATTATTGTAACTAATAATATTAAAATTTCGAAGCCTTTGACTCTTGGGGGCCTAAAGCGGAAGCTTTAATGGCCTTACCCTTGAGCCACCCATGCAAAAAAAAAAAAGATAAAGCGAAAATAATTTTTTTTATAAACAAGAAAAAACTCTACTAGAGAAAACATTGCAAACATGAAAAACAATTTTCTTTTTTGGAAAAGTAATAACACGAAACAACAAAAAAAAACATAAAATTCATATATGAATCATAGAAAATTGAGTAGTTAATGCAAAAGAAAACCTGCACTGCTGGTTCGACTCCCAAATGAATCAACTAAGTTTTGGTCGAACATTAAACCTATGATACGTTTGTGATTTGGTCTGCCTCCATGGTTTCAACATCCGCTTCAAAAACTCCTTCAACAATTTTGACTTGTAAGGGGAAACGTGGGATAATTTTGAACCCGGAGTCGCTGCAACCGTGCGTAGATAAAAGTACTCCTTGTCTTCATTCCAATTAGTGTCAACTCTGCTCTAAGTAAGTCTGCTCTGTTTCAGTTGCTTTAATTTGTTCACGTTGTCACGATTATAGAGAAAGACCATTTTTAAATTTCCAAACTCTAAAACAATGAATATTACGGAATATTACTTTACTGTTTTTACTTCTATAAATAAATGAAAAACCCTCAAGTTAAGTAGTTTCCGAAAGGAGGCTTTGCGGCTTTTATTAAGTTTTCCTTTCTATTAAGGATCTTATTCTTTGTCGGTTGGGAATATTTTGGAGATGCCAAATGATGAGTCCTACTGATTTATGTAAAATTTATCAAATTGAACTTATAACTCTACTTAACATCAAATATTTTGATAAATTAGACTAACTTTAGGCTTCCGCATTGATAAACACATAATAAGTCTATTGAAATTAAGTGCTTGTTTCTTCTACACAAATATTAAAATGACCTCGATCGGTTGTTTCGAGAGTTATGACTCCAATTAACGTAGTGATAATGTTAAAAGCTCCATAACATCCATTAGGACCTGTCTGTAAAATTTGAGCTAATTCCGACCTTATTAGGTAGGTTTTCTAGAAACATTTATGTTTCGGTTGTCGCTAACACTTAAAAGAGGTTTTCCAGTTCAATTTGGATAAATGAGCTCCGATTCAAAATCCGAGAGTTGCATTAGGTTTGTAAGGTTATTTGTAACCATAGGAACTTTTGGAAGTGAAATCCGAGGTCGTTCGAATAGCTTTCACTAAAGTACCGAATGTCAAGAAATTGACATCTTTCCTCGGGACCCTTATCTTAAGTTTTAGAGATTCGATTCAAGTTCCGTCTTTGCGAGCATGTCACACAAGTGTTATATGACTTGTATACAAAATTTGGGGTAATTATGAGTCTCGTAGGGTAATGTTCGGACCCGAATTGCATCACCAAAAGGTGCTGGTGCAGAATTCTACACCAGAGTGGTCGTGTGCGCGGTGGTTTTTGCTGCCTCAAAGTGTGACCACTATCCTAGGAGCGCAAGGGCAAAGATTGTGTGGCACGTGGGATCTTGAGTTGGCTCGAAGGCGCAGATTTCTGGGTATAAAAAGGTCTTGTCGGCTTGTTTCACTTTGCTCTCAATTCTAAGTGGTTCCAAGTTGTTCTAAGGTGAAATCAAAGTACCAATCTATCCAAATCCATCAGGTATCATTTTATGATTATCCAACTCCATGAATTCATGATTCTTATGTTGGAATTTCTTGAATTTAGCATAGGAAAGCAAGTGAGTTAGAACCCTAACTTGTCTAATTTGGGAAAATAGTCGAATTAAACTTGAAAATATAATCTAATACTCCCTCCATTTCAAAAAGGATGAACCTATTACTATTTGAAGTGTCATATAAGATTATGTTTGACCACATGTCTTCTAAATATTTTCTAACTATTTTGAATTGTTAACTATTGTGACTTATAGTATTTTTTATGTAGTTTCTAAATATGTAAATTTTATTTAAAAAAGTTTAAAATTTTGATGTGTAAATTCCCGTTGAAAATTAGTATGATCCTCGTACTCTGCAAAGGTTTATCCTTTTTTAAACGGAGGGAGTAATATATTTGGACTCACGAGAGTATGAGGAGTCCAGAAAAGTATAATTTATGTGTGTTCGGCTAAGTCTGGACCAGGGGTAATTTCATAATTTTCTTCTATCTCCGGCTAATAGCTAAATATTTAGTTTGTGCGCGCTTATATATGCAATTTCTCTTATTTGGCTTAGAAAAAAACAGTTAAAAAGTGGTTCCAAGAGGCGTCCGGAAGGAAATGAGTTTGTTCAATAGTCGATTCGGCCCGAGACTAAAAGGTAAGTTGTTTCATCCTTTCTTTGATGGCCTTCGATCTTTATGGATAACCTACGTACGTATTATTCATGTGTGTAGCTGCCGATAAGGTGTACTTACTACGTCGAAGTTTCATGTATAGTTCTTATCATGTTATTAATGTTGATTGGTGTTTTCCATATAATTGGGAGTATTGTACTCCAATTTGTGAGCTTGTCATGTTTTGTTTGCCTTGTATGTGTTGTGTTTCTTATCGAGTTAAGAATGAATGTATCTTGATATCCTTATGTATGCCAGCTGTTGGATTATAACGCATATAGTTGAAAGTGAAAGATAAAATCCTATTACTATTGTGATATGAGATGATAGGCTATAAAGCATATAATGTGAAGGAAAGGATACATGTTTAGTTATTATTATGAATGTCTGTGGCTAGGCTTTAACCATAAATGTTATATCTAGGATAGAGATTCTTAGATATAATGGATATGGATTGGCGAATAAAAAGCACTCTACTAGGGATCAAAAGTATTCTACCATAATTATAGTTTCATTTTGAGCTTCCAATGCAGTGTGGATTCTGCATCAGTTCAGTGCAATATGGATTCTGCACCTTTTCCAAATTAGGATGGATTCTGCATTCATTCCCAAGGCAATCTGGATTTTGCTGGAACATGGTATAGCCTGTTCCAATAAAGTTTTCGGGCACATGTGACCCTATTGTACTAACCGCATTCATATAGTGATGTGACAAGGATTGTTGTGTGATACCTGGTTGTTATTATATCTATGATGTACTCGATCTGTGAGAATGGCTTATTGTTTGTTGTTTACTGCTCGCCTCGCTTTGGTTAGCTAGTTGGTCCTTGGTATGGATATTGTTGCTGGATACCTGAGTTCAGGAGTGTATGGGTTGGTTCGTATAATTGCTGCATGCTATAATCATTGGGTGGTTATTATTTTCTTGTCTTCCCGGTTAGCTTACCTATTTCTGCGAGGTAGCTAGCTAGCCCCCACTCGCAGAGTCCTTTTGGCTCACCCTATGATTATTTCTTGTTTATTTATTTTGTTTTGGTAGGTTCACTCCAGGATTGAGCTCGCCCCGTGATTGAGGAGCGAAGACGACTTCAGCTTTCAGGTTGAACCAGCTTTTGTTCAAGATGGCCACCAGTTTTATGTCTATTATCATAATTGTATATTTCTCCCGCCGAGATGTATATACTTTGTTTTGTTTCTTAGATGTCTCTCTGAATAGTCCTAAAACTAAGTGTGGGTAGGCAGTTGTATCTCTTTCTGAACAGGTTTTCTGTATTTATGAATATATTTCAGTATGTCTCTAGAGTATTATATGTTTGTCTCTTAGCTTTGTGTCTATTTCATTAATTCAGCTGAAAGGATTCGCCCGACGGGTCTAGGAATGGATGTCAGGTGCCCGCATGGCCGTAGCCGGAAATCTAAATCGTGTCAAATTTATTTTGTGCATTGTTTAAGTGTTTGCTTTTGTTGCTAATAAAAAACTAGATAAATTATTAGTATGTTTTAAGATACTCTTATCTAATCAACTTTGATCTAAAAGAAAATTGAAATACATAATTTTATCTTGAACCGGTTGGTGTTTAAGATATTGTGATAATCACAATCCTTACCACTACCAAAAATAAAAAGAAGCAATATTCTGATGGAAGTCCATCGAAATATGGCTTTTTACGAGAAATACGTTTGGATGCGCCATTTCTATCAAGAAGTTTCATCGAAAAACTGAATTATTTGGTAGTGTATATTACTGTGGGGAATTAATGTATTTGAATTGAAAATGTGCTTACTAGTACTTATTATTAAACACTTCAACGACTGATTATAAATTTCCAGCACTTTTATCCAAACACATAATTATTTATTTATCAAATCAATTTCAGCAGTTAATACTTATCAACTAAGTCAAATAGGTTCTAAGTTATATGCACTGTTAGTGCAAAGTTTTTTATATTATTAAGGTACACTTACCTATGGAACATGTACCTGTCTTATTTCAAGATTAGATATTCCATTTTTTATGAAGGCCATACATACATACATACATACATACATACACTTTCTTCCATAACTTGATTGTGTGAAAAATTCTTTATATTTGTGATGT
Source organism: Petunia x hybrida (assembly GCA_037355625.1). NCBI lineage: Eukaryota > Viridiplantae > Streptophyta > Magnoliopsida > Solanales > Solanaceae > Petunia > Petunia x hybrida. The sequence goes on along the minus strand of JBBBVM010000018.1, from coordinate 3,808,573 downwards.
ATATATCTTAATCTCTAATGAAAATGGACACTGATGGCCGTTATAGTTGTAATCTTGCAGCTAGAAGGCACAATCCGCCAACCCCTATATATTTGAATAAAACTTTGGGGTCATAATTGCAATTTGCATGTGTCCCTTTTGAAAATGATATTCTACTATTAAAATAAGGGAGTTGTCTCACATCTTTATCTTGTATTTTCTTTTCTTTAAACCATCTTTCGGGAGTAAATTGAATGGGGTATTATGGATTTGCATGAGGAAAACCAAGTTTATTTTTCATTTACGATTAATCAAATCTAACTTCACATTCAATAATTTCTCTGGATTTTTAAATTCCACAAAGTACAATACTAACTTACTGGTTCTTGCACTTCCCACCAAACAAAATGCAAAGAAGAAAAATGAAAATGCTATAAACTTGTTAGCAGAAGCATGGTGCACTACCAAGGTACTTATGCTAATCTGGTTTTTCTAATAAAAAGAGTTTATATTTTACATCCTGAATATCTCATTTCTCTGAAATGGTGATTTGTAACCCTTTAAGTTTTCTTTTGAGAAATGCAATGGTGTCTTCTGCTTCTGTAATGCTTCACCTATGGTGAATATCTCTATTATAGCTAAGCTCAAATGAACCAAATATATGTGGAATTAAATTAATCTAGCTTGTGGATATTGTCATTACTCTCCCGCTTAGAAGAAGGGTGAGAATCAAGAAGGAATAACTTCAACGGCTTGTAAAGCTCTTTTGGTTTCTCCATATTAATTGCATGTCCTGCATTCTTTATTATTACAAGTTGAGCATTGTCACCTAAATGCCTGTGTAACAACAAAATGAGGAGTTAAACATTTGAATTTTCATTATGGAGGGATTTAAGCGATCGAGAGAACTTTGAGAAGAAAAGCAAAAATGAACTTGTCTAGTTTTTGTAAGATTGACCTTTTTAATCTGTGAGCCAGTTCAAGTGGAAAAATCTGATCATATTCCCCCCAGATTATCAATGTGGGCTGCATAAAGAAGGTGTACACAGTAAAAAATAAGAATTTATATGAACCGATAACAACTGAACTTTTAAGTGTAGAGATGAGACATCTAGATCCTATGAACCTGAGTAATCATAGGAAGGTCAGAGAACTTTCTGTTGTTGTATAAAGCTTCAATCAACTCCTTTCTTTCTTGATGATAAACTGTGCACATCACCTGCGCCAAAAAATTACTTACTCGTAAATACCAGCCTGCAATCTCATTGCAAAAAGCTAGCACTAACCACTTAATCAGACTAGCATGGCCAGACTATTTCTGTGTTTCCCTTTCTTTGGTCTTTAAAATGTATCAGCAGAATGTTTCTACATAGCAACATGATAGATAGCAAAGGATAACAGTTCACGGATGCCTCCAGTAACTATTCTCCATCAAGTGAATAACCATGAGAAAACTTCTTTTGTTCCATAACCATATAGGGCTTGAGAAAGTAAAATTCTAATTTGCATAATTCCATACCACCAGGCAGCCAAATTCAGAATTTCATTCTTAGAACACAACAAGATGAATATTTCTTAATGTGTTCAACACTTAACATTGGGAACTATCAATAGCAACCGACCTTAGCTCAGTTGGTAGAGCGGAGGACTGTAGTGGGGTGTAAAACCTATCAGATATCCTTAGGTCGCTGGTTCGAATCCGGCAGGTCGGATTTATCCTTTTGCCATCTTCTTCTTTCTTTTTATTTATTTATTTTAATCTGGATAAGAGGGGTCTGTCATATATTATACTTCCACTCTGACTAGAGGTGCAATAAAAGAATTTGTTACCATTATTTATACCAAAGCAACTTATAAAAAATATATTCCTGTCAGTGGCATGAGATTCCCTGCAATCTCCAATTTCTTAATCCAGACAGAGGCTTGAAAAACCCCACAAACAACTGGTTTCTCAATACCAATATAAGGAAAACAAAGAGCACCAACTTTCCACCATATTATCTTGATATACCAACTATTTATCAAACTTCAAGAGTATGGACACACATATAGTATTTGAGGGAAAGAGTGGGGGCAGGACACTGGAGTGAGAAGGGAAGAAGGAAAAGAATTCATACAGACCAACAGACAGGAAGAACTTGAAAACTGATATTTAGGCATGAAAATGCGGAAACGAATGCCTAGGTAGAAAGAAATCATGTATACATAGGCCAAAAGGAAAATAAGCCACCAAATATCTTACTATGAGTTATGAGAACCTTCAGAGTTACTTCCTCAATGTCATATATTTGAAATAGTAAATGGAATACAAATTTCATTCTTGGAACTCTCTACTAACATCACATAATGTTATCACGATTCCACGGTACAAAAGCTGTAGTGAGTGAAAAGCTGATATCCTCATATTGCTGGTTTGAATCCAGCAGGTTGGATTTGAATTTACTACTATTTTATTTCTCTTTATTATCTTGATGAGAGGGATGAGGGGTTGGCATATAGCATAATTTCCAGATGAATGGCTCAAAAAAAAATTAGAACTATTTATTAAAGCTGCATGTGATTTCCCTGTTATCCCCATTCCCCAGTTTCTCACTTCAGGCATCTTAAACCAACAAATCCTGATTTTTACACACCAATCTGAGGTTGACAACCACTCTCCAACTGCCGAAAATATCTTCTAATAGACATCCATCAAACTCCAGATAGCATTGTATCACAGGCGGTACTTAAAGAAAGGAAAGGAGTTTATACCAGATAGATAAAGAGAAAGCAAACCTTGAAAACAAGCTTTAAGGAGGATGAAATGTAGGAGTACAACAACAACAACAACAACAACAAAGCCTCAACCCTAAACAAGTTGGGGTCGGCTATATTGAACGCAAAAGGAGTGCATTGAGAAAAAACGTAATGGTGCACAAAGAACATCATGAGGCCAAACAAGTATGATTACCAGAACAAATAAAACTAACCAATGTACATTCTTCAGGCCAAAAGCCAGAAAACCATCAAGCATATATAAGCAATCCAAATTTTCTCCCTCAACATCTACTACTTGCCTTTCAAAAAGTAAGTTTATCACTCAACTTCATATTTGTAAACACACATTCCAGTAAGACTGTAACTACAATAAGACACACCACCTTGTAATATTATAACCTAGCCAAAGTTTCTACAACCGACCTTAGCTCAGTTGGTAGAGCGGAGGACTGTAGTGGGTGTAAAACCTGTCAGATAATCCTTAGGTCGCTGGTTCGAATCCGGCAGGTCGGAAAATAAAATTCAATAAAGTTCTTTTTTGCAACTTGCTTTTTTTAAAGGGGGGGGGGGGGGGGGGGGGGGGGATAAGTAAATCACATTACCAATGTGGCAAAAGCAACACAAAAGCCTCTATTTTATTTTCCTTTTTACTGGTAGAATGAGACTCCACTGTAATCCCCATTTTTATATCTCATCGGTAGTCTATTTTTCAGTGGAGACCAAAACAAACCCTTCAAGAATCCTTATTCTCCAGTAAACAATCATCATTTTGAGCAATAAAGATCAAAATAATCACAGTGAGCTTGAACCTAGAAACGACAATTTTCTTTTGTCCTAACTCCTAAACATCCAAGACTCAATCTTTATACCTGATTACATGAACTGAACACACAATCATATAACTGGAAATAAATTCCAACATTACCACTAACAAATCAGTGACAAAAAGAAGGATATAGAATAGAAAATCGAAGACTTACATCAATAAAATCATTGAGGAAACAGGAAGGAACAGTCTTAGCAGGCTTGTAAAAAGACAAATTCAACAACTGCCTTAACTTATCAGGAGTCTGTGGCAACAAAATAGAAGCAGCCTCTTCCACACTCTTCACTTTAAACATCCCATTTTCCATATCCTTTTCCTCAAAACAAACACCAGAACATCCCAATACCAACTTCTCCACTGCTTCAGGGAACTGAGCAGCCATACTATACCCAACAAAACCACCATAACTCAACCCCACAACTGTCATTTTCTTAACCCCATAAACCTCCATAGTCCTCATAACACACTGAGCCTGAAAAGACTCAGTTCTTTCAGGCCTAGTAGTGTATGATTCACCGAAAAACAACAAGTCAGGAACATAAAGATTGAATCTTGATGATAAAGGTGAGATAAATTCATTCCATTGCCACATTGCATTGGCTCCAATTCCATGAATAAGGAGTAAAGTGGGCTTGTTTTGTTTGTGTGATTTGGGTATCCAACAATGCATAACAGTACCATCAGTTAAATCTATGGTGGATGATTTTAGGCCAGAGTTTGAAAAAGAGTACCTGAAACACCAGTTTCTTGATGCAGTGAAACTGCAACACTTGGCCATTTCTTGGTGGGTAAAGAATACTCCAGTAACAATTATTCTTGGCTCTCAGAAACAAGGAATTGAGTAGAAAAAGTTGTCCTATAAGGAATGTAAGATTCTTTTCGTCTTTTTGAATAGTTCGGGCTGTTTCAATTGATGTGGCAAATTTTTTGGAACACTAAAGTTTAAGAAAGGAATAACACTAACAAAACTTATACTACTCCCTCCGTCCCAATTTATGTGGCACTATTTCCTTTTTTGTTTGTCCCAAAATAAATGGCACATTTCCTTATTTGACAACTATTTAATGAATCATCTCTATTTTACCCTTGTTGGGCCCTACATACTTTTAAACCTACCAACAACTTTTTTATTACTCAAATCTTCTCTCTCTTACTTTTTCAAGGGTAAATTTGACACTTAACAAGGTCAACCTCTATTTTCTTAAACTCCGTGACCGGTCAAATGGTGCCACATAAATTGGGACGGAGGGAGTAGTACTAATTTAAAACATGTCATCACATTTGTACCTAACTAAAGTACTTTTACACTTTTTTGCAATCACATTTATTAATAGGGCGAACGTCATTTACACTCCCAACTTTGCTTTAAAAATTAAGTTCCACTACAACTATGAATAATAATCATTCTCCCCCTTCATCGTATATAATATCTATTTTGCCTTAAAATTTTTATTCACCATTTATGTGCTCTATTTTTATATTATAATATAATTGTTTAACCATAATATTCTACCTATAATTTAAAAATAATATATTTCATTCTAGTAATTTAATTTTATTAATATTATAAAGAGTATAATCTTTTTGTGACTTTATTATAGAATATAATGCTATGTTTAATTAGTATATTAGTATTACGTGAATTATATGTGTACCTATGATTCGACATACATAATGAATCTTTCGCTGCCTTTCTCTCTCTATATGTGTATGTATATTTGTTTAAACTTTACTTTTTATTTTATTCTCTAATTTAAATATAGATTTTTGAGTTTTAGTTATCATAATTAAAATTATAATTTAAAATTTATTTGAGTATAAATATATGATAATTAAAAGTTGTTGAAAAATCTATTGCTATTTTACTATATTTTTTCATGTATTGCATGTATTAAATATATGATTATCAATTCACTGCATTTTAGTTTCAATTGTGTGATAAACTAAATTTGAGTTTGATTTTTATTAAAAATTATTGATATAAATAAATTATTTTTAATCTAACTTCTTATATATGTTTAATTTATTATGTCATTACTGACGTGATTAACATTTATGTGCGATTATTATTTCTTACTCTTTTTCTATTTTGAAAGTAATATTTATTCATTTTATATGTTAGTTCATAATAAATAATAATAAAATTATTATATTAAAGAAGAAAAAGAAAAGTTTGATAATCAAGAAGGTAAAGTTGGTATTTTGAAAGATTATTTGAGAAAAAGGGGGGAAAATGATCATTTTTTATAGTTGAGGGAAACTTGATTTTTAGAGCAAAGTTTGGGGTGTAAATGATTTTCATCCTTAATTAATACGTAATATATGATTGAAACTTAATTAATTGGAGGATGAAAAAAAAGAGCATAAATAGCTGATTTAGTGGTTATTATACTTTAAAAGGTCAAATCTGCTAAGCCGTAATTTGGACAAAAAGTAAATGAAAAAATATGTAGGGAGGCCATGTTTTGTTGGGTGGTGACTAGTGAGTTGTATGCTAGTGAATATCAATATTTGGCATAAATTCCATGCGCACATCTCCATTGAAAATGATATTCTAGCGAAATAAATAATGGCTAGGAAGAGAACAACAAAGAGTGGAGGTTGAGCTATATAGTGTTTGACCAATCATATACTGACATTTTCAACTTCCTATCTATATTATTTAAGGTGGGCAGAATTGTAGTGAAAAATAAAAGATTGAGACTAAAATGGATTGTGGCAAACAAAGTTTTACATAAAAAAGTTGATCAGAAAAAGTAGAAATTATACATAAATTACGAAAGTACTCTTGGGAGAAAGTGATCTCAATATAAATTCAGTTTTATTTGTATCATTTGATATTGGAATCGTGATATAATCTGATATCATATCCCAGGTGGGATAAATAAGTAAAAATTAACTTAACCTAATTTAAACAAGCTGACCATCCATCCCTTTTCGATTATCTTGGTAAAGAACCCAATCCCAATTCATCTCAAACGTTGAAGTGATTAAAGAATTAAATCAAAGGAAATCCCACAGAAAATCTCCCTACGATTAACCTGCAATCTAATCATCAGCTATTGAAAATCTCCCACTGGTTGATGTGGGAGTAAAAAAAATGTGGTATTCTAATATTGGTCGGCATTTATACATTGAAGGCGTTTAATAATACTACTTTTTTAACACGTATGTCCAATCAATATTAATAAGCAAATATCTTTAAATCTTATTAAGCAAATACTTAATAGTGAGTCACATCATAAAATTTTTTATGCATATAAATTATATTTAATTTCACGTGAACTTGTAATACAAGTATTATCAAACATAATTACCATTTGACGAAAAAATAATAAACATAATTCCCTAGTCATGATGAACTCAACATTTAAAGTAAAATGATAAAAGAAACATAAACAAAAATTTGATTAAATTGTCAAAACGATACTATTGTATTAAAGGAGAATAAGAACATCATACTTATATATAATTCATAAACATAGATAAGTCTTCTTTAAGATTAATTACAAAAGGAGACGCACTTGTAAACACAACAACACATTGTTTAGTTGTATTTAATATTAGTTGGGGATTATTTCATGCAAAGAGTAGATGACATGAATATCCAAAATAATAGTATAATCTAAATTAGATTTTAAACATTTTGAGATATCAAAAAAATAAAAAATTTCCTTTCACCAATGTATGATAGTAGCAAACTGTTAGATGCATGCATGATGTATAATTTACAATTGATATATTGTTATTACCAAAAAATAAATATAACAAAAGAAAAAATTATTTCATAATGTACTAAAGAGGAGTGCGAAAAATTTCAAGTAAGAATTTGCACAAATAAGAATATATATATATATATATATATATAGTTTTATGAGTGCTCATATAAAGTAAAGAATGCACTTAGTGAAAGAACATATATGCAGCGGAAGGAATAATTGCAATTGTGAAAAAGTCCCTAGTGAGAGAAAGTCTGTCTTCTCTGTAAAATCCCTTCATCTTCCGTCAATAACTCTCGTTACAATTTTTCATACACATTAATGGAAACTAATCAATTTGAGACGGTCATAATTCCTCCTAAACCGCCTGACCCTACTTTGCCTGATCATTCCAAAGATCAACAAGATTCTTTCAAATAAAAACTCCTTACTTTCCAACAGTTCTGTGACTCCACACCTACGAACTCAAACTTCATCTCATCATTTGATGATCCTATGCATACTTCTCCAGGATCATCTACTCAAGCTATTTGTCAACAGTTGGATGGAATTCACCTGTCTCAAGATGATCGAGATAGGATATATGCTCCATGAAAATATTCACTGATCATTAAGCTTTTTGGTAAGCGTATCAATCACTTATACCTTAAGGTAAAACTTTCTGATCTATGGAAGCCATATGAGGATCTAGTTTTAATTGACTTAGGCCTTGATTATTTTATTGTTAAATTTAAAGATGAAAGTAATATGCAAAAAGTTTTAACTTATGGTCCGTGGTTTGTTAATGGGTTCTTCCTAACAGTAAAACGATGGATAACAAACTTTGTAGCTAGTGATGAGAAACCTCTAACCTCTGCAGTGTGGGTTAGACTCCCACAGCTTCCCACAGAATTTTATGATGGTATTATCCTCTCTAAAATTGGTAATGCATTAGGTAAACTTTTAAAGGTTGATTTTTGCACAAGCACAGCCTTACGAGGTCGATATGCACGCTTATGCATTGAAGTCTCCCTACATACTCCAGTTAAGTCCTTTGTAATGATTGGTACACATAAACAATCGGTGATATATGAAGGTAATGGTCTTCTTTGTACAAACTGTGGTTTCCTAGGCCATCAGACTTCTCGTTGTCATTTTAAATCTACTGCATCACAAGTTTCATCTCAGGTAAACCCAGGTCCTACATCTTTAATGGACTCTCATGGTCAAAGTAGTTTGCAAATTACTGATCAACCTATGGACATGCCATGGCAAACCGTCCAATTCCCTAGAAGAAAACGGTCAGCAAAGGGTATTTTCTATGTCTTCTTTTAAATCTACTCGAGTCCCATCAAGTATTTCTCTACCTATTAATTCTTCTGCATATAATCTTATGCATGATAAAAAAATTTCTACTTATAGATTGAAAAGTAATAATAATAGTAGTGGTTCTGTGTTGCTTATTAATGACAATAATTTAGTTTCTTCTTCCTTGTCGTTATCCAATCCCATAGAGGGTTCTAAAAAGGTGGTTTTAGATTCTACTCCTTTACAGACCAAATCTACACCTTTGTCTCATAAAAATAAAATTCACTCTCTCCACTTTAATGGAGGACAAGGCTGCTACTTCTACTGTGCTTAATGAAATTACTACATCCCCTAAAAGTGAATTTTTGACTTCTCATCGTAATGTGACACGTGTTAATAGCGTGGCAGCACAAAAAGTGGGACATCCCTCCCAATCATTGAGCTGCCCTTCTACCATGCCTTCACAAGTTAACTCAAATATTAAAATTAATACTAAAACACATATGGCAGCCACCTCATCTTTTCATGCAAATGAAATTAACTCTCACAATGACAACTCATCCAAAAGTAATCCTTAAACAATACAAATGGACAACCCTTTTGGCCAAGTGGACATGCAGTTCTCCTATTCGTTCATGGAGAATGATTGCTTAAATCCATTATCCAAGCCAGTTGCTTCCATGCAAGTCGATGAACAAGCAAAAGATTGTCTCCAAAACCAAGATATCACCTTAGATAATCTACTTAACCCCCAAAACTCCAATGTTTCCTCATCAATATCGTCTCCATCGAAGGAGGGTTATACTGATTCCAGTCTTGAGAAGGCTCCCCCTACAAAGTATGGCCAACAACAATATTCCACCTCCAAATTTCAATGCACAGCCACCACCTCCAATGATCTTTGCCACTCCCCCTCTTCCACCTCACCACCAACCACTCTCTTGGCTGGAACAATCTCTAGCAGGACGTGCAGCTTCCTTCAACTTGGATATCAATGGCCAAGAAACAATCCTTCTCCCTCAGAACCAAAGGTTCCTGGCTCAGTTGATAACAGAAGGGATGCGTTTAGCCATGGAAAACTATGTAAATCATCTTTGGATGATGAATGTTCTCTATCCCTTGGCTCTAGCTCTAGCTACGACCTTATTTCCAAACAATAGAACTTTCCCAACATGCCTCCACTGATCAACCCTCTTCCCAACTTGCCCTTCTTCCCACCTCTGGATTTAAATGCTCCTCCACTCTTCTTCCAATGGGAGGCCCAGCCAGTCAACCCTCCTCCCCCAATTAACCCACCGAATCCACCCATGCAACCCCAAATGAGCAATCAGGACCAGTTCATGAATCCTCCTTTAGTACCCCAGGAACAGCCAATTTTGAATCTACCACAAGTTCCCCAGGAGGAGAAACCTTAAGAGGAGATAGTGAATCAGGAAGATGCACCTACTCCAGTACAGGATCAAGATATGGAAGAGGGAGAAGTAGTGTGGGTGCATCAAGGTCACCACCTATCGTTCACAGAAACTTCAAGCCTTCGCGTAGCAAAGTGCATGTTGTTTCCAGAAATGGCGGACAGGAAATACATTCCGACCTTACCTCCTACACTGTTCAAATGTTCCCTAGACATTCGTCCCACGATCAACAAGGCTGCAGGGAAATTTGCGACAGTACTGAACCCCACAATTGCCAGGAACCACATGATGGCAATGGATGAGGGAATCCACTTGAATAAAAGACAAACCAATCCCTTAACAATGAGTGCAAAAACTAGCTTCATAATCTGGAATATTAGAGGAGGTAACAGTGAAGCTTTTAGAAGGAATCTAGGTGACTTAATAGCTACTCATAAGCCTTGTCTACTGGCCTTAGTTGAAACTAAAATGGTTACTCATGTGGCTATAAGAAATATTTATGGGTTTGACAGAATGATTGAAGTCCCTGCTAGAGGAAGATGGGGGGAATGGTTATCTTATGGAATCTAATGTTCTGAACCTTTATGATATCCAAACTAAGGAACAGGAAATACATGCAATGATCCAGGTACTGCCAAATCATACTCCACGGCTGTTTTCTACTATTCATGCTAGTATTAGGTTTTCTACTAGACTGAAACTATGGGATAACCTAGCCCAAATTTATAATGCTTATAAAGGGCCTTGGTTTTTGGGGGGTGACTTTAATGATATTTTAACTCAAGATGAAAAGTTTGGTGGGAGACATAAATCTTTTAAGGCAAACTTGCTTTGCTAAATGCTTGGATTATTGTCACCTCCAGGATTTAGGTTTAAAGGGTGCTAAATTCACATGGTCTAATCATAGAAGAAAAACCAACAGTTTAATCCTAGAAAGATTGGATCGCTGTATTGCTAATGATGTCTGGTTATGCCTGTACCCAGACATGTCTATCACCCATCTACCTAGGACACACTCTGATCATACTCCTATGCTAGTTAACATTCTTAAGCCTTTCACACCCCCTAGCTGTAAGCCCCTTCATTTAGAGGCATTTTGGTGTTCCCATCAGGACTTTAATAAAATTGTTACCCTAAGCTGGGATAAAAATGACCTGCAAGTTGCTATCCACGATTTTATATCTTCTGTTCAGACCTGGAGTTCCCAAACTTTTGGAAATATTCTGAAAAACAAAAAGAGATTGTTGGCTAGACTGGGTGGAATTCAAAACTCAATCCACTATCCAACTAGTTTCTTTCTTCATTCACTGGAACAAGATCTTCTCAAGGAGTATAATAATACTCTAATCCTTGAAGAAAACTATTGGAAAATACGTTCTAGAATTAACTGCTTAATGATGGTGATGTCAACACTAAGTTCTACCATCTATCTGCTCTAACTAGGCGTAGAACTAACAAAATCCACTTCTTTAAAGATGATTCTAATAATTGGACAGATACTCATGATCAGTTGTTGAATCATACTCTTACTTATTTCCAAAACATCTTCACAACTGATCATGTTATTACTGAGTTGCACAATATCCTCACTTCTGCTACTAGTTTTCATAATGTTGATCAAGCTATAATGGACTCTCCTTTAAGAGACAATGAAATTACCAAAGCTGTTTTTTTCCTTTAAACCCTACAAAGCTCCAGGTCCAGATGGTCTACATCCTTTCTTCTATCAGCATCATTGGCCTATAGTGGGATCTGTTGTTGTAAAATTTTGTCATGAAGTTTTCACTTCTTATACTATTCCCCCTGATATTAATAAAACTCATCTCTGCTTAATGTGATGGCGAGGACATAGCAGAAGTAGTGGTAGTGTAACATTGGCACCAAGGCTATTCGGAAACTTGGCTAAGCTGCTGCGATAGTGTTTGTGTGTGTGATGGTGCTGCGACGTCGACTACGAGGCAGTCGTGTCGGGACTGTTTCAATGGTGAAAGAGTGATGTAGTAGTAGAGGTGGCGTGTTTTTAGTGTTGGTGCGGCTTTGATAGTGGCGAGGTAGTAGGGGGTCGAGTCGATGCTGCAGCCCTTGGCGACGAGCGAGGCAGCGGTGAGTAAGCTTTTGTGTTGGCTTGTGCTTAGCAGAATTAGGTGAAATCAGCCTTGTTCTTTCTTTCCTATTTGCTTAGATCATCTTAATGGTAGAAAAATAGTATTGTTAGGAGCTTTGTTTGGAAATGTGAATCATGTATGTATAGCCGTATGCCTCTTTATATTCTCGAATCAAAGAAAGAAAAAAATGAGAAATGGTTCACAGTTGAATTGTTTTGCCTAGAGTTTGTGCTTGACCATGAGCTCAAGTAGCTTGTTTACTCTTTAGATTATTCTATCATAGTTCTAAGTGTTTAATAGTTTGTATGTTAGTTTAAAACTTTCCTTATCTGATTGGTGCAGAAGAGCTGCTCATGGCTAATGAGAAAGTCATAAAATGTGTGTTAGTTTATTCATTTACTGTTAAAGTATGAAGTTGTGTGTAGAGAGTTACTTGATTTGTATGATTCTGTGAAGAGCATATTTTAAGTTGGTTCATGGTTAAATGAAAATCATGTGTGTGAGCAATCTTTTGTCCAAATGAAAGTCATTGTCCTTTGTGTTTGTCCAAATCATAGGTTTAGCAAGAAAGTGGGACTTGTTATGTGTTTATTGTTTTCCCTGGTTGTTCCCTGTTGTCATCAGAGGGTAGAAAATTCAAAAAAAAAAAAAAAAAAAGAAAGAGCTAGAAAGTCAATTAATATGACAAAAAAGTAGAGCATAAAAGAGGTAATGTTCAGCTTTCTTTTTGGTTGGTGAAAAGCATAGCAAAAAATGGCAACTTTTTTGAAATTGCATTAATGGCCAGTTGGGTACCTCTTTGCCAGCCCATTTTTCTCTCTTTTTTACATCACTTTCACCCCCCAATTTCCCCCCATTTTACCCTCTCTCTCCTCTATTTAATAGGGCCTTTTTCCCTCGTATCAAAGGGGAGAACATCTGAAAAAATACTCTCTAAGAAAACAAATCTCCAGATCTGAAATATTGAAAAAAAAAGAGTTAGAAAGAATAGAGTGCAAAGAGAGACAAAAAGGAAGAGTCTTTGAGAAAGACTAGAGGTCTTAGAGTGAGTGTCTAGAAGTAAAAGTAAGTAGTAGGAGTGGTTGTGTTCGCTGTTGCAGCTGTTTGTTTCAGTTGGTTTGCTGTGGGCGTTAGCTTGGGGTTTGGATGTTTGGACCCCATTATTGTTAGCTTGGGAATTTGTCTTCACTAGGTATGCTTTCAAATTATATTTTGTCGCTTGTATGTATTTTCAGCATAAGTTAAAGTTTGAATATGCATAAAAGGGGATGTTAATAAAAATATTTGTGTTTTGAGCCGAGTAAACTGTTTGTGTTGTTCACTTGCAATTAATGGAATAGTATCATAGAATCATTTTTTGTCTAAATATTGAAGTGTGCAAAATACTCTAGCCTAACTAGAATTTTAAATGCAAACTTTGCCAAAATCTGAAATAGACTAGGCAATATGACGTGAATGCAGATAAGTGAAGTTGTCAAATTCAACGCTGAAAGTTTAGTTTTTATGGTAATATGGGCATTGTATAAAGTTTGGTCTTAATTTGTAACAGATAGGTAAACTTGGGACATGAATGCAAAAGTGTTTTACAAAAATTAGTGGAATTTGGGCTTTAGAACCAACAATTTGGTTAACATTTTAAAAAAAAATTAGGCCCAGTATATTTCAAAATTTTGGCAACACGTTATTAATGAATGTGCAATCTGAATTTTGCAAGATTATGCTAAGTAATTTAATTGCTATTGCAAGTCCAATGACTACTTTATTGAATTCTTCGCAAATTAAATTGAGCGAAGGGACTGTTGATTAGGCAAAGGTTTAGAGATTCAATTGGAACTGAATAATAATGATAAATTGTTCACATGAACTCATTTAAATCAAGAGATTTCGAACGGGTGAAGTACCTGCGCGATTTAATTGATTTAAGTCGGAAGACTTCGAACGAGTGAAGTTCTCGCACGATAATATTTGATTCGAGTTTCATTTGTTGAATGGAAAAGATTAATAATAAATTGAAGCGTAATAAAATCAAGACAAAATATAACAAACAAATTCAAAGAGTCGAAATGCGTCAATAAAGCAACTGTGCTTGGCACAGGACTCGAGGGTGCCTAACACCTTCCCGAGAATCAACCGAGATCCTTACCTGGAACTCTGACGCAGACCATTTACAAGTCATAGGTATTCTAGGTACAGCACTTTGGTGACTTGGCAGACCTTTAATTTGTCAAGTGGCGACTCCGAAAATCTCTAGAATAATTGTGTACCTTTGTAACACCGTCACAGCCTTTTAAATTAGGTTTTTTTTCTTTTTTAAGTTAAAAAGGGGTCGTGACATATATTCCCTAATTGATTCGGCTACTCAGACTTCGCCGAGTGCTTCAAATTTTTCATTAGGGAATTTCATCAAACACCTTAGGTGCAGAATTTTGGACAGCTTGTATATGAGCTTTTTGCTTTTGTTTGGACCTCCCATCTCCGGGAGCTTACATGTATACTCATCCCGGTGCATTACCGCACCCCCACACAGATACCCAATAAAAAATATTCAATTTTCGACATGTTTTCATCATAAACTTGAAATAAAAAACTAAACCTAAGGGAAGAGGGGGATGGGGAAACCTGCACGACAGAGAGGTCGAATGGAGAGGGTGGAGAGTAAAGAGTGAACCAGAAAAGAAGATCATACCTGTGAGAGTGCAAAGTAAACGAACTAGCGGCTGTTCTTTCTTTTTCTTAAGCACAGACATGAGTTTTTTTTTGTTTGTGTTGTTTGTGTTGTGTCGTGTGTGTAAGTAAAGACAAGGAGTTAACATACCTTGACATACAGTGGATCGCGTTTTACTCCCTCAACACTGTTTCTGTTCTTCTTTTTTTTTTTTTTTTCCAAAAACTCGCTGCCCACACAGTGTAGCGTGTGACGCATGCTTCGCTGTGTGCGAGTGATATGTTGTCTTTTTTTTTTTTTAATTTCTGCGCAATAGGGAAGGGCGCGATGCATGGGGGCCTGTATGGTCTCGTTTCTGTCATTTTTTTTCTTTTGCTGCATACAGCGTATGGTGCGATCAGCCCACAACACTGTTTTACAAAATTTTAAAGAAATTATTGCATACAGTGAGGGATGCGACGCATGGGGGCCTGTATGGCCTGGAAGTTGAGAATTTTTGCTACTTTTTTGTCCGGTGCCGGCCACTTTCGTTGTTCCAACTATTTTTGAGCCTTGGGATCCTGGAAAAACACTACACAAACACATTAATCACATCAAGTTTCCGTTCTTTTTGGTCTTTCCTATTTTTATTTTTTATTTTTTAAATGAAAATATGGATTAACTAACTCTAAAAAATGATAAACATGGGTTCCCTCTCATAAAGCGCGTGATTTAACGTCGCGACATGACGAGTACATCCCTTTTTCAAGGGCCGACCAAAGAAATATAGGATTTAAGCCTATCGACTTCACCTCCCCAATTTCGCTTCACTCTTTGCCCATTCACTAGAAACGACTTATCCGTACCCGGGGCTCGCAATACAATCGCTCCATGGGGCATCACCTTAACAATTTCAAACGGACCAGACCACCTACTTGAGCTTACCAGAGAAGAGCTTCAACCTGGAGTTAAATAAAAGAACTAGTTGGCCCGGCTCAAACTGACGGTGCTGAATACGCTTGTCATGCCACCACCTTAGTCTTCTCCTTATATAACTTGGCGTTTTCATACGCGTGCAACCTAAACTCATCAAGTTCATTGAGTTGCAACAATCTCTTTTCACCCGCCAATTCCATATCAAAATTTAGCTTCTTAATCGCCCAATAGGCCTTGTGCTCAAGCTCGACTGGCAAGTGGCACACTTTCCTATATACCAGCTTGTACGGTGAAGTCCCAATTGGAGTCTTATAAGCTGTCCTATATGCCCAGAGTGCATCATCGAGCTTGGTAGCCTAATCCTTCCTGTTCGCACCGACAGTCTTCTCAAGAATTTGCTTCACCTCTCTATTGGATACCTCAGTCTACCCACTAGTTTGCGGATGATAGGCGGTGGCGACCTTATGCTTGACCCCGTATTTAGCTAGAATTTTGTTTAGAAACTTGTTACAGAAGTGTGTACCTTCATCACTAATCAAAGCCCGCAGAGTTCCAAACCTGGTGAAAATGTTCTTCTTGACGAAACTCACCACCAGCTTTGCATCATTAGTAGGAGAGAAACAGCCTCTACTAATTTAGACACGTAATTCACTGCCAGTAAAATATACTTGCTACAATTCGACGAGGGGAAGGGACCCATGAAGTCGATCCCCCACACATCAAAAATCTCTACCTCTAGAATGTCTTGTAGAGGCATCTCTTGCTTCCTTATGATTGTGCCGGTTCTTTGACACCGATCACACTTCTTTACAAAAGTGTGAGCATCTTTGGACAGCGTCGGCCAATAGAAACCAGACTGAAGTACTTTAGCGGCTGTTGTGTCACCACCATGATGACCCCCATAAGGAGATGCATGGCACTCTTGCAGAACAACCTCCATCTCTTCCTCAGGAATGCATCTTCTCACCAACTGATCTGCACACACTCTAAACAGAAACGGCTCATCCCACATATAAAACCTCACATCATGGAAAAACTGATGCTTACCTTCTGCAGTCAGATGTGGTGAAACTGCATCACTTACCAAATAGTTGACATAGTCAGCATACCATGGGTCCGAGTGTTTGGTGATGGCAAAAAGTTGCTCATTAGGGAAGGTTTCTCTGAACAAACCTCCTTCATCCACATGCTTGTGGTTCTGCAACCTAGATAGGTGGTCAGCTACTTGATTTTCCGTTCCCTTACGGTCTCGGACCTCCAAGTCAAATTCCTGCAGCAATAACACCCAATGAATTAGTCGAGGCTTAGCATCTTTTTTATCAATTAGGTACCTGATTGCTGCATGGTCTATGTAGACAATAACTTTGGTTCCAACCAAGTATGCCCGAAACTTATCAAAGGCATATACTACTGCCAACAACTCTTTTTCAGTAACTGTGTAATTCAATTGGGTGGGATTGAGAGTTTTGCTGGCGTAGTAAATGGAATGGAACACCTTATTCCTCCTTTGCCCAGGACTGCACTAATAGAGACATCGCTAGCATCACACATTAATTCAAATGGTGCAGTCCAATCAGGAGCCACTATTATTGGTACATACACCAATTTTTCTTTCAGCTCATTAAAGGCCCTAAGAAAGGCCTCATCGAACACAAATGCTGCTTCTTTCTCAAGTAACCTGCACAACGGAGTAGAAATTTTAGAAAAATATTTAATAAACCTCCTATAGAAGCCAGCATGTTCGAGAAAACTTCGGACTCCCTTCGCATACGTGGGCGGAGGTAATTTTTCAACCGCCTCCACCTTCGCCTTGTCAACCTCAATTCTGGCACTGGACACCTTGTGTCCCAAAACTATACCTTCACGAACCATGAAATGGCATTTTTCCCAGTTTAAAACAAGGTTAGTTTCTTCACACCTAGCAAGCACTAGACCAAGGTTAGTTAGACAAGCATCAAAAGAAGAACCAAAGACCGAAAAGTCATCCATGAACACTTCGACAAACTTTTCCACCATATCAGTGAAAATAGCCATCATAGACCTTTGAAAAGTCACAGGTGCATTACATAGCCCGAACGGCATCCTTCTATAGGCATAGGTACCATAGGGGCATGTAAAAGTAGTTTTCTCTTGGTCTTCGGGAGTAATCCATCTCTGGTTGTAGCCAGAGTAACAGTCAAGGAAACAGTAATACTCTTGACCAGCTAGCCTATCTAACATCTGATCAATAAAAGGGGAGAGTAAAGTGATCCTTTCGGGTGACTTTATTCAATTTTCGATAATCAATGCACACCCTCCACCCCGTAATAGTTCTTGTGGGGATGAGTTCATTATTCTCATTTTGTACCACTGTCATCCCTCCATTTTTAGGGACATATTGCACTAGACTTACCCACTTAATGTTAGAGATAGGAAAAACTGTACCTGCATCTAACCATTTAATCACCTCTTTTTTTACCACATCTTTATGATTGGATTAAGGCGACGCTGATGCTCTACACTCGGCTTGTATCCTTCCTCCATAAAGATCTTGTGCATGCAAAAATCCTGGCTTATTCCCATAATATCAGCTATGGTCCAGCCAATAGCACTTTTATGCTCTCGTAGCACTCTCAACAGCTTTTCTACCTGCAGGTCAGACAACAGAGAAGAAATAATCACAGGTAAAGTATCAGATTGTCCGAAATAAGCATAACAAAGATGAGCAGGTAAAGGTTTGAGCTCAAGCTTAGGCGCCTCTTCAATAGATGGCTTAGGTGGTGGCCTTAGCGGTCTATCCAGAGGCTCAAACTTGGGAAACCCCATAATAAAGTCACAAGAGCAGTCTAAAAGATGCAACATCTCCTCTATATCAGCATCTTCACTAGTTTCTTCTCCCAACATTAGTGCTCGCTGTAAATCATCATTAATATAATCAGCTGGATCACTCGACTTCTCCTCCGGGTCATTCAATGTAATCATGGACAACTTTTCATGATGGTTAAGCATTTTAAAAACCACTTCCCGATCATCCACCTTCATTGTCATTTTTCCCTCTCGGACACGGATCACAGCATCACCAGTGGCTAAGAAAGGCTGTCCCAAGATGATAGGAACTTCCTTATCTGCTTCATAAACCAGGATGACAATATCAGCGGGCAAAATAAATTGACCAATTTGAACCAAGACATCCTCAATCACCCCCCTCAAGATAAGTAGTAGACCGATCAGCTAACTGAAGTGAGACTTTTGTTGGCTTTGAAGTACCGAGACCCAGTTGGTTACACACAGACAATGACATAAGATTTATGCTAGCCCCTAGATCACATAGGGCTCGACCAACTGCTACGTTGCCAACACAAATAGGAATGGTGAAACTACCTGGATCCTTCAACTTCTGAGGGAGTTTGTTCTGAACTCTGGATGTGCACTCTTCAGTAAGTGCCACAGTTTCAAACTCATTGTGTTTTCTCTTTGATGACACTATGTCGTTGATGTACTTGGCATACTTTGGAATTCCTCGGAACACGTCTACCAATTGAATATTGATGCTAGTCTGACTGAGTATGCCCAAGATCTTCGTGACTGTGGAGAGAAAAGAGGGGAAAGATCCCCATAAGTATCAATAGAAGGATATGGGACAAGACCAAGTCAAAGGGTAATTAGTTTAAGTGAGGGATGAAGTGTATTGTATAAAACCTTGTGGGTGTAATTAAAAGTTTTCATATTTACGAAAACACTCCACTTTTCAAAAAAAAATCAAAATTTTCATTTCCTCCCTTCCCACCCACTTTTACACTCTCTTTCCTTATTCAAACTATATCAAATTTTATTTCTCTCTCTCCTCTCTTCTCTTCTTTCTTCCTCTTTTTTCATCTTCCTTTTCATTCTTTCTTCTAAATTTCTTTTCAAATTTCATTTTATCACCATCTATGTTATTTTTCTTTCTTCTTTTTCATATCCATTTTGTTTCTTCTTCATCCCCATTTTATCCTTTTTCATTTTTTTAATTCTAGTCAGTTTATACATCTTTCAGATGTGTAAGCATATTTTCTATATTTTTATACACTTTTGAAGATGTTTTCACGGCTGAAAAAAATATACATATCTCGTCAGATGTGCACACACATATTATTATATGTGTACACATATGACGAGATGTGTAATACTTTTATCATATATATGTGTACACATATATTATATGTGCACACATCTCGTCAGATGTGTACACATATAATAATATATGTACACATCTCGACTAATGTATACATATCTTTTTATTAGAGTGGTATAGGGTGGTGGGTGGTGGTGGAGGGTGGTAGAAGGTGATGGTTTCTGGTGGAAGGTAATAGAAGGTGGTGGTGGGTAGTTGAGGGTGGTAGAAGGTGGTGGTGAGTGGTGGAGGATCATGGTGGAATAGTGGATGGGTGGGGTGGGAGAGAGGTGGAGGGCCGAATGGGGGGGGGGGGAGAGGGGTCGATAGGGTGGGTGATGAGAGGTGGGGGCTTTGTGTAAATTTAAAAACTTGAGGGGCTTTTAAAATGTTAGTCATTAGTACTAATTTTAAAAGTGTTCCTCTCACCCATTTTTTCAAGACCTTAGTCCCTTATAACTAATAAAAGATTTGGGAGTCCTTCTCACCCAAAAATCCCGTGACTATGGGATCTTGCAGATTCTTTTGCAACCTTCGAGGAAAGGGAGGTGGTGGTTTAGCAGTAATCACTGCCTCTTGCTTTTCTACCTCCTTCTCGACTTCGACTACTGGCTCAACTTCGTTTCCTTGGTCAGAGTGGGACGGCTTTGGCTTCTTTGGCAAGTCTTCCAGCTCTCTCCCATTTCTTAATGAAACTGCTTGCACCTGTTCCTCGGGATTGAGATCAGTATTGCTTGGCAAAGCACCAAGTGGCCTTGTATTTTGATTGCTAGCAAGCTGGGTTGTCCGTGCAAACATTACTTATATGATCAGATCCACCACACACATCACAGAATGGAGTTGCTTGCACTTGTTGAACCTGGGTGGAGCCTATCGCTTGCTTACCTGGACTATCAAGTTGCTGCTTAACAGAGTGTTGCATTGCTGCCATTTCAGCTCTCATAGCTGTCAGTACATCTACTTCCACCTTTCCACCTAACTTGATATTTTTTCCTCTGCCAGAGTCACCTTGATAATGCTGATTTCCTTCTAAAATTTTGTTAAGAATGATCTCTAGCTCATCATACTGCTTCTCTAGACTTGGTTCGCCACAATAAGCATCCACCAAGATTTTACTATGCGATTGCATTCCCTCAACAAAAATATGTCCCAATACCTCTTTTAATTGACCATGGTGTGGGCAGCTTCTCAACAATGCCTTGAACCTTTCCCATGTTTCACCTATCTCCTCTGATGAATTCTGACTAAGTGACACTATCTCGCCTCTGATCTTTGCAGTTTTTCCCGATGGAAAGAATTTGATCAGATTCTTCTTAGCCAGTTCGTCCCAAGAGTTAATGGAGTTCGGTGGTTGGACCAAGAGCCACTTCCTTGCTTCACCCAGCAAGGTGAATGGAAACATAGTCAGCCGTATATATTCATCCGACACATCAACATATTTGTAAGTGTCGTTGATCTCTAGAAAATTCTGCATATGCTGTTGATGATCTTCATGTGACAAGCCCGCGAACTGACCATTAGACTGGAAAAGTCGGATCATACTCTCTTTCAGCTCAAATTTACCAGTAACGGTGGGCCTCACAATGGTCTTGGCCATGTTATCAAGAGTAGGTCTGGCCACATCCAGTATGGCGCGGTTTTGATTTTCAGCCATCTCTGCAGGTTCAGAAATAAGAGCTTTCTCTAGCTTTTCTTTGAGTCTGGCCTCCTTCCTTAGCCTGTGAGAAAGTCTTTCAGGTTCAGGGTCAAAAGTGTAGAGTTTATCACCACTCTTTTTCCTTCGCATTCAATCCAAAACCTAAAACACCCAAACACAACTAAAACAAAAATTAATCTTGAACAAATAACAAATAAAAGCTAATCTAGAAACTAATTAAATCTTAGTCCCCAGCAACGGCGCCAAAAACTTGTCGCTCCAAACGCACATGCAAGTATACGCGGTCGATCAATTAATAAAGTGATAAAAAAGTATCGTTCCCACAAGGACTATCGGTTAACTATTAATTAGACGAACTTTAATCCAAATATTGTTCAAGAGAGTTCAACCAGATTTCGAGTGTGTTTAATTAAACTAATTAACTAAAAGTAATTGAAGTAAATTAAATGCAAGACAATTCACGAGTTTTAGATATCAGTGAGAGGAAATATTCCAGGATTATGGGACGATCATCAACCCAGTTGCACTCATCCGCTCATTGATTAACTTTATTTATCTGAGTTGCTAATCACAGGGTTGATTATACTCACAGAGCTCTTTCGATACCCTGTTCGCCTTTTCAGGCCAATCTAACACCTATATGTTTATGGAATTAGAATTAACAAGAATGCATGTGCTTCTCCTGTATACTGATTTAGCGTGACTGTTAGATATATTTCTATCCTAACCGCGAAACTATTCCCCGATGCCCGAGTTCAGGAACACGCTCTATTTAATTCTATTGCAACCTACGGTTCCCACTTTCGAGTTCAACCTTAGGTTCATGGATAGTACTAAACAACTGGCCAGGAAATCAAGTAATTCAGAGCAGAATTAAATAAACAGCTCAATTTGATAAATTTAATAGAATTCAATCAACTTCAGAGTACAACTTTCATGGTTAACCCATAACCCTAGAATAATAGAGTTTTGCTACTTATAGACAAGATAGCTTTCTCACAAAATAATCTAGAATTCATGAGACAATAAAGAGGAAAGAAGAATTACAACTCAATTGATGAATCTTCGTTCTCTAGCCTCTTCTATAGTTCTTCCCTCCAAAATATACGTTCTCTCCTCAGAAAAATGTTTACAAGGGTTTTTTATATGAAATATGCTAGTGGCCCGCTTTTTTAGCTTGTCCCAGCTGCTCTGGGACAGTTTCCCATCGCATACACTGGAGCATGCCAAGCATCTGTGGCTGTATGTGCTACTTCTCTCAATTTCTTCAATATTTACACTCTTCCCAGACCATACAACCTAGCATGGCAAGCATCCATGGCTGTACCCGCTGCTTCTTCTTTGTTCTTGTACGAATCAAGCTCCAATTTCCTTCATTCCGCTCCTAAAACATCCAAACACCTCAAGTTAGCAGTTTACTTTAAATCAATCATTGTTGGGCACATAATATAATGAAAACAACACAAAAGCTATGAGAAATCGACGTCGAGACATAAGATATACTCCCAACATAAGAAAGCTAGCATGGAGCGAATAAAAGACCATTCTATTATATCAAAGGCTTTCTCGAGATCTATCTTAACAAGCATTTCACCTTTATGGCCTTTCATACGAGAGAATTTATAAATAAATTCCTGAATAATAATAGCATTGTCAGATGATGTTCTATTTTTAAGGAAACTGGCTTGGCAAGGACTAATAATGCTATCAAGAAAAGGTTTAATACGGTTTGCTATAATTTTAGTTACAATTTTGTAAATGGTGTTGCAAAGCCCAATAGGTCGAAAATTTTTGAGATTAACTGCATTCTTAAATTTAGGAATTAAGCACACGTAGGTAGTGTTAGAGTAACTAGGAATAGTACTAGTAGCTAAAACTTGTTGGCAGAAAGATTTTACCGAATTGCCAATAATATTCCAGTAATTTTGAAAAAAGAAAGGGTTAAGCCCATCTGGGCCAGGAGCCTTGTAAGGACTAAAGGAGTACACAGCTTGTGTAATTTCAGCAATCATTAAGGGGGGAGTCAAGGCTAGAAAGATATATACCAGAATACAAACTAGCATTATGATTTATACATTGAAGAGGACTACTAGTATGGTTAGTAACATATAATTTCTCAAAATAATTTAGAACATAACTAGTCACTGCCTCATGATCAAAAATAATAGAACCATTCTCATCTTGGAAATGAATAATAGAATTCTTCCTACGTCAATTAATATTTGTAACTTGAAAAAATTTTGTATTAGCGTCTCCATAGTTTTAACAAATTATTCTAGATTTTAGGCGCCAAAATTTTTCCTTATTCTTTAATAAAATATTGTAATCAGAAATAAGTTTACTCTCAAGATTTTGCAAAAAAAGACTAGTAGAATAATTTGGGGAGGACTACACTCCATTTATTCCAGCAAGTAATTTCTTTTCATTTTTGAAAATATTGCCAAAAGTTTTCTTGTTCCAGTTTAGAACTTCATCTTCAAAATTTTTTCTAGCATCTTGAAAATTCCTATTGTCCCAGGATTGATTATAACATTCTTAAAATCAGGATGTGACATCCACATTGATTCTAAACGAAAAAGTTTATTAATTATAAAGTTTGGTTTCTTATTTAAACTAATTAAAATTGGATGATGATCCGAATATGTTTTAGGGAGATGAACTATCGTGGCATCTTTAAAAAAGGCTACCCAATTTTTGTTAGCTAGGAATCTGTCCAATCTCTCCATAATTAAACTACTTCTACACTTACTATGGTTGGACCAAGTTAACTTTGGTCCCTTGAAACCTAAATCAATAAGATTGCAATAATTGATATACTTCCCAAAACTATTAGCATTACTACGAATAATGGGTCTACCACCTGTTTTATCAGATTGACATAGCACTTGATTAAAATCACCACTAACTAGCGAAGAACCCTTAAATGTATCATAAATATTTGCTAAGGCATTCTATAATAATGAACGATTTAAATAGGATATACTAGCATAAACAGTTGAGAAAAGCCAATAAAAATTAAAAGAGTGATGGTGTACCTTGAGCGTGGCATGCACTTCATTACCATTAATTTGCACATCAGAGACAGTAACTGAGTCATTCTTCCATAAAAAGAACAATGCCACCTGATCAACCCACTGATGGTACCTCGGCATAGTCAGTGAAATTAAATCGAACTCTAAGGTCGTGATGATCTTCCATTTTTGTTTCAAGCAAGGCAACCATAACAGGCCTATAAACTTCTAGTATGACATCAAAGTGTCTACGAAAATATGGGTTATTAGCACCCCTAACATTCCAAACAATTATATTAAGTTGTCTATTCATGTTTAAATTAGGGGTTTCATTCACTATTAAACCTAACTCAGGGTCAGTCCTCAATGTAGGGTTGAGAATCACTATATACTTGCCCACTAGCTTGTTTGCTGGAGGCTGGAGCTCTCACATCCTGTGAGCACCTGTATAGTTGTTTTTACTCTATCTAATTTAGTGTCGTATCACTATGATTTATACTCTATCTAATTAACATTAGCACTTATTGATTTTCATAAAGTTGTTAGGGGAACTTATGCGGATCTCAACTATTTCACCGCCTACCTCTTATCTTCCACTAACACAATTACTGTGTAAATCTACCAGCCAGTTTCAGGCAGATTAAAAAAATATCTGACATAGTTTGTCTCGGTTGGAATTTAAACCCTTTATCATTAACGTTTTAGATCCTAGTTTTGCTGGTGAAAAAAAAGACTGATGCGGAATCTACAGATTTTTGCCAGAACATGATAAGTAGTGATTTTGCTACTCTCTGATTCTGATAGGTCCTCCCAATAGCCTCAAACAATAATTCATTTGGCCACTATATATAATGTACCTAAATTTTCAACAAACTTAGCTATAACAGTTAGCTTCATTATTGGTTCTCTATGCCTTGCCAGATCAGCCCAATAAGGATATATGTTGGCACATTGTTTTCCCTAAATAAATGTTATGGAAGACAACAGAAAAAAACACATCATATCACAGAAGAGAAAGGAGCATTATGAATATATGTTGACCTTTATAACAACACCCCACGCTTAGTGATAGGGACTTGAGATAGTTATATTAAGAGTTGATTAATTCTTGTCGTACTTCACAAAAAGGAAGATTTATAATTATATGAAATGAAGAAAACTATTTGTAATTTCTCGATATTTGCATATGTTTGTAGATGCGATAGGTCATTGACCTTGGCTTATTAAAGAACTCGAGAAATGATGGTGGTCTTGGGTTGTTTGGAAGAAAACTATTTGTAATTTCTTGATATTTGCATATGTTTGTAGATGCGATAGGTCATTGACCTTGGCTTATTAAAGAACTCGAGAAATGAGGGTGGTCTAGAGTTGTTTGGTAAGAAGGCAAGTTATACATGAGTTAATAATGCATGAATTAATAATACGAGGATTGATATATATATATATATTATCCATTATTTGGTGTTTGGTACATTATACTAAAATTGGAGATGTAAGTTATGATTTAAAATATTGATTTAGTTTTAAATTGAAAAAGAAATTTATTTACAATTTATATCCTTTGGTGTTACAGTTTGACTTTCATTGGCTTCTAGAGAAAAGAGTAGGATAGTTTTGTCCTTTTGGTCATTTATCCATGTATGGCTAAAACATGGATTAGCTATTCATGTTGGTGATGGAATAATATAATAGACTAATTGGTGTATTATTTTATACAAGAATTAATTATAGATGGTTCAAAATACCAACAAAATATAGGATAATTCAATACATAGATTATTATATACAATCCCTCATACCAAACGGCTCCGCATATTAGTACAAACAACTGGACTATTTGATAAGGTTTTACTTTTTCGACTTACTAAAATTAAGATTAATGCGGGAGGTTAAAACATTTTCAAGTTTAACAGTGTTAGGATACTAGTATTTACTATTTATAGTTTTATTTCTTCCAGCAGTATATATACTGTCTGGGTTGTGCTTTACTTAAATCTTATATTATTTCCATATAGGGCCTAGAGGACGAACTCTTTTAAGGAATGGAGAATTGATAGCATCCAAGGGAGCACGCAAGCGCATCAGGAGTTGCTAAGGAGTCACCGTGGCGTCCTATGACGAGATCGCATGCCTAAGGAACTCCAAAAATGAGTTAGCTGGGTTGCAAATGAAGATCACAAAGTATTTTCTTCTTAAAAGATGAGCTAAAGGCCTTGGAAATATCTCATGGATGTGCCAAGAAGTTTGTTACAACATTGGAATAGAAATATCAGCTGGTACAGTAACTAGATAGTGTTCATTACTGATGATAGCTAACCGTATTATTCTTGAAATGCAGCTGAGCATTGTTTGATAAAAGGATCTCCAGGAAGCCAGTGGAGACATCTTTTGTAGATATGCTTATGTTTTCATCATGCAACAGTTCTCAGGTTGCACATTCAGTTGATCTAAACAATATTGTTATAATCTATGCACCTCCTAAGGACACTAGAATGAGGGGTTGAATAGTGTCTACCGATATTCATTTTTAAGAACCTGGTTCTTCTGCGTCAAGAACTCAGTTCTTGACTTTGCAAATCTGCTGGTTCAAATACTATAACTCACACCAAACATATGCACAGAGAACACGAGGATTTTACGTGGAAAACTCCTTGCTCAAGGGAGAAAAACCACGACCCACACTCTGGGATTTGAGAACTCAATCCACTAACACAATGAGCAAGTTTCTGATTACAAGACTCTGTAACCAAGGGGCTAATCTCTAGACCCTAATCACTACTCAAAGCTAAACTCTAGCTTTTTCAAGTAATTTCTCACAAGTTCACCTAATACATATGCTTCTACAATAAGCCAATAGGTAAAAATAATGAAAGCTCGAACTACGACAACTTACAACACAATGAACACCCTCCACCCCGTAATAGTTCTTGTGGGGATGAGTTCATTATTCTCATTTTGCACCACTGTCATCCCTCCGTTTTTAGGGAAATATTGCACTGGACTTACCCACTTACTGTTAGAGATAGGAAAACTTGTACCTGCATCTAACCATTTAATCACCTCTTTCTTTACCACATCTTTCATGATTGGATTAAGGCGACGCTGATGCTCTACACTCGGCTTGTATCCTTCCTCCATAAAGATCTTGTGCATGCAAAAATCCTGGCTTATTCCCTTAATATCAGCTATGGTCCAGCCAATAGCACTTTTATGCTCTCATAGCACTCTCAACAGCTTTTCTACCTGCAGGTCAGACAACAGAGAAGAAATAATCACAGGTAAATTATCAGATTGTCCGAAATAAGCATAACGAAGATGAGCAGGTAAATGTTTGAGCTCAAGCTTGGGCGCCTCTTCAATAGATGGCTTAGGTGGTGGCCTTAGCGGTCTATCCAGAGGCTCAAACTTTGGAAACCCCGTAATAAAGTCACAAGAGCAGTCTAAAAGATGCAACATCTCCTCTATATCAACATCTTCACTAGTTTCTTCTCCCAACATTAGTGCTCGTTGTAAATCATCATTAACATAATCAGCTGGATCACTCGACTTCTCCTCCGAGTCATTCACTGAAATCATGGACAACTTTTCATGATGGTTAAGCATTTTAAAAACCACTTCCTGATCATCCACCTTCATTGTCATTTTTCCCTCTCGGACACGGATCACAGCATCACTAGTGGCTAAGAAAGGCTGTCCCAAGATGATAGGAACTTCCTTATCTGCTTCATAATCCAGGATGACAATATCAGCGGGCAAAATAAAATGAACAATTTGAACCAAGACATCCTCAATCACCCCCTTAAGATAAGTAGTAGACCGATCAGCTAACTG
The DNA here is from genome assembly GCA_037355625.1 of Petunia x hybrida. Taxonomy (NCBI): domain Eukaryota; kingdom Viridiplantae; phylum Streptophyta; class Magnoliopsida; order Solanales; family Solanaceae; genus Petunia; species Petunia x hybrida. The sequence goes on along the minus strand of JBBBVM010000018.1, from coordinate 3,780,277 downwards.
AAGTGAGACTTTTGTTGGCTTTGGAGTACCGAGACCCAGTTGGTTACACAAACAATGACATAATATTTATGCTAGCCCCTAGATCACATAGGGCTCGACCAACTACTATGTTGCCAACACGAATAGGAATGGTGAAACTACCTGGATCCTTCAAATTCTGAGGGAGTTTGTTCTGAACTCTAGATGTGCACTCTTCAGTATGTGCCACAGTTTCAAACTCATTGAGTTTTCTCTTTGATGACACTATGTCTTTGATGTACTTGGCATATTTTGGAATTCCTCGGAACACGTCTACCAATGAAATATTTATTCTAGTCTGCCTGAGTATGCCCAAGATCTTCGTGACTGTGGAGAGAAAAGAGGGGAAAGATCCCCATAAGTATCAATAGAAGGATATGGGACAAGACCAAGTCAAAGGGTAATTAGTTTAAGTGAGGGATGAAGTGTATTGTATAAAAACTTGTGAGTGTAATTAAAAGTTTTCATATTTACGAAAACACTCCACTTTTCAAAAAAAATTCAAAATTTTCATTTCTTCCCTTCCCACCCACTTTTACACTCTCTTTCCTTATTCAAACCATATCAAATTTTATTTCTCTCTCTCTCTTCTCTTCTTTCTTCCTCTTTTTTCTTATTCCTTTTCATTCTTTCTTCTAAATTTCTTTTCAAATTTCATTTTATCACCATCTATGTTATTTTTCTTTCTTCTTTTTCGTATCCATTTTGTTTCTTCTTCATCCCCGTTTTATCCTTTTTCATTTTTTTTAATTCTAGTCAGTTTATACATCTTTCAGATGTGTAAACATATTTTCTATATGTTTATACACTTTTGAAGATGTTTTCACGGCTGAAAAAAATATACACATCTCGTCAGATGTGTACATACATATTATTATGTGTGTACACATATGACGAGATGTGTAACACTTTTATCATATATATGTGGACACATATTATAATATGTGTACACATATATTATATGTGCATGTGCACACATCTCATCAGATGTGTACACATCTCGACTAATGTGTACATATCTTTTTATTAGAGTGGTATAGGGTGGTGGGTGGTGGTGGAGGGTGGTAGAAGGTGATGGTTTCTGGAAGGTGGCGGTGAGTTGTGGAGGATCGTGGTGGAATGGTGGATGGGTGGGGTGGGGGAGGGGTGGGGGGCCGAATAGGAGGGGGGTCGATAGGGTGGGTGATGAGAGGTGGGGGCTTTGTGTAAATTAAAAAACTTGAGGGGCTTTTAAAATGTTAGTCATTAGTACAAATTTAAAAGTGTCCCTCTCACCCATTTTTCAAGACTTGAGTCCCTTATAACTAATAAAAGATTTGGGAGTCCTTCTCACCCAAAAATCCCGTGACTGTGGGATCTTGCAGATTCTTTTGCAACCTTAAAGGAAAGGGAGGTGGTGGTTTAGCAGTAATCACTGCCTCTTGCTTTTCTACCTCCTTCTCGACTTCGATTCTTGGCTCAGCTACGTTTCCTTTGTCAGAGTGGGACTGCTTTGGCTTCTTTGGCAAGTCTTCTAGCTCTCTCCCATTTCTTAATGAAACTGCTTGCACCTGTTCCTTGGGATTGGGATCAGTATTGCTTGGCAAAGCACCAAGTGGCCTTGTATTTTGACTGCTAGCAAGCTGTCCCACATATTTTTCTAAAGAGCGAATGGAACCGTCCTGGTTCTACTGGAGAGTTGAAATTTTCTGATTGAGATCAATAGCCAGTTGTTGCATTATTGCCTCTATTTTTGACGTTTCAGGCTATTTCTGCTGCAGTGGATTCTACACTTGCTGAGTATTATCTTAAGGTTGTCTGCTACCTTGTCCGCCTTGATTACCACCCCATGAGAAATTAGGGTGGTTGCGAAAGTTAGACGGGTAAGTGTTTCCATACTGAGCATTTTGGTTGAAACCCATGCTCTGCTGACCCACGTAAAATGCAGACTCTGGGTTGTCCGTGCAAACATTACTTATATGATCAGATCCACCACACACATCACAGAATGGAGTTGCTTGCACTTGTTGAACCTGGGCGGAGCCGGTCGCTTGCTTACCTGGACTAGTACTACATCAAGTTGCTGCTTAACAGAGTGTTGCATTGCTGCCATTTCAGCTCTCATAGCTGTCAGTACATCCACTTCCACCTTTCCACCTAACTTGATATTTTTTCCTCTGCCAGAGTCACCTTGATAATGCTGATTTCCTTCTAAAATTTTGTTAAGAATGATCTCTAGCTCATCATACTGCTTCTCTAGACTTGGTTCGCCACAATAAGCATCCACCAAGATTTTACTATGCGATTGCATTCCCTCAACAAAAATATGTCCCAATACCTCTTTTAATTGACCATGGTGTGGGCAGCTTCTCAACAATGCCTTGAACCTTTCCCATGTTTCACCTATCTCCTCTGATGAATTCTGACTAAATGACACTAACTCACCTCTGATCTTTGCAGTTTTTCCCGATGGAAAGAATTTGATCAGAAACTTCTTTGCCAGTTCGTCCCAAGAGTTAATGGAGTTCGGTGGTTGGACCAAGAGCCACTTCTTTGCTTCACCCAGCAAGGTGAATGGAAACATAGTCAGCCGTATATATTCATCCGACACATCAACATATTTGTAAGTGTCGTTGATCTCCAGAAAATTCTGCATATGCTGTTGAGGATCTTCAAGTGACAAGCCCGCGAACTGACCATTAGACTGGAAAAGTCGGATCATACTCTCTTTTAGCTCAAATTTACCAGTAATGGTGGGCCTTACAATGGTCTTGGCCATGTTATCAAGAGTAGGTTTGGCCACATCCAGTATGATGCGGTTTTGATTTTCAGCCATCTCTGCAGGTTCAGAAATAAGAGCTTTCTCTAGCTTTGCTTTGAGTCTGGCCTCCTTCCTTAGCCTGTGAAAAAGTCTTTCAGGTTCAGGGTCAAAAGTGTAGAGTTTATCACCACTTTTTCTCCTTCGCATTCAATCCAAAACCTAAAACGCCCAAACACAGCTAAAACAAAAATTAATCTTGAACAAATAACCAATAAAAGCTAATCTAGAAACTAATTAAATCTTAGTCCCCGGCAACGGTGCCAAAAACTTGTCGCTCCAAACGCACATGCAAGTATATGCCGGTCGATCAAGTAATAAAGTGATAAAAAAGTATCGTTCCCACAAGGACTACCGGTTAACTATTAACTAGACGAACTTTAATCCAAATATTGTTCAAGAGAGTTCAACCAGATTTTGAGTGTTTTTAATTAAACTAATTAACTAAAAGTAATTGAAGTAAATTGAATGCAAGACAATTCACGAGTTTTAGATATCAGTGAGAAGAAATATTCCAAGATTATGGGAGGATCATCAATCCAGTTGCACTTATCCACTCATTGATTAACTTTATTTATCTGAGTTACTAATCACAGGGTTGATTATACTCACATAGCTCTTTCGATACCCTGTTCACCTATTCAGGCCAACCTAACACCTATATGCCTATGGAATTAGAATTAACAAGAATGCATGTGCTTCTCCTGTATACTGATTTAGCATGACTGTTAGATATATTTCTATCCTAACCGCGAAACTATTCCCCGATGCCCGAGTTCAGGAACTCGCTCTATTTAATTCTATTGCAACCTACGGTTCCCACTTTCGAGTTCAACCTTAGGTTTATGGATAGTACTTAACAACTGGCCAGGAAATCAAGTAATTCAGAGCAGAATTAAATAAACAGCTCAATTTAATAAATTTAATAGAATTCAATCAACTTCAGAGTACAACTTTCATGGTTAACCCATAACCCTAGAATAATAGAGTTTAGCTACTCATAGACAAGATAGCTTTCTCACAAAATAATCTAGAATTCATGAAACAATAAAGAGGAAAGAAGAATTACAACTCAATTGATGAATCTTCGTTCTCTAGCCTCTTCTATAGTTCTTCCCTCCAAAATATACGTTCTCTCCTCAGAAAAATGTTTACAAGGGTTTTTTATATGAAATATGCTAGTGGCCCGCTTTTTTAGCTTGTCCCATGAAACGACCTCGGTCAGTCATTTCGGAAGTTAGGACTCCGATTGGCGTGTCGATAATTTTAAAATATTTGTAATGTCCATTAAGACCTGTCTGTGAAATTTGAGCTAAATCAGACCTCGTTTTGTAGGCATCGGAAGAAGGTTTCAGTTTTTATTGGCGATAGATATTAAAAAGAGATTTTCGAGCTCGGTTTTGCTGAATGAGCTCCGATTCGAAATTCGAAAGTGCCGTTGGGTTCGTATGATTATTTATGAGCTTTGTGAACTTTTGAAAGTGAATTTCGATATTGTTCGGCTAGTTTCCGCTAAAATGTCGAAAGTTAAATAATTTGACTTTTAACATTTAAATTCGCATCTTGAGTTTCGGGAGTCCGATTGAAATCCGCCTTCGCGAGTATGTTACATATATTTTGTATAACTTGTATGCAAAAGTTGGAATTATGTCGAATATCGTAGGGTACCATTTTTATTTTCATCGCGAAAAGATAATTAAAAAAAGAAAAAGGAAAAAGACAAAAAATGAAAAGAAAAGACCAAAAAATGAAAAAGATGGCAAGTCGGTGAATGAGCTATATAAGCTCATTTGGATAGAAACAGAGAAGGCAAATGGAGAATCGCAACAGAGAAAAATAAAATGACGCAGTAGAGAAAAAAATGCAAGAAAATGAGAAAAGGGCCAGGAAAAAGTAGAATTGTCACCCTGAAACATTCAGGTAATGATCCTAATATATTATTTGAGTTTATTACGTGTGTTTAAATATATTTTAACGGTAAAACTTGGAATATTAGACATCGTTTTAACAAGTTCAATTAATAGTTTGAAGAGTCAAATGGACCCCGATAATGAAATTGATTATATATTCGTACTCGGTGAGTTATGGGCAACATATAAATGTAAATTATTTGAGGTTTGGTTATGTGACCTTAAACCCTATATATAGGTCTGGCCTGCGTATTGCGTATGCGAATAGGGTATCAGGCTCCTAACCGGATTGCCCTAAGATGTGAGGAATGAAGCCTTTATCCCTATTTGATATATTTTTCTGCTCATTGAACACAGTGGGATCGTTTGGCAATGAATCCAAAAGAATAAAGCGGTTGTTGGGCAGCAGTGTTAACTTTAGAAGAGGTAAGTGTTGATATCCATTTCTTTGGAGGCACTTGGCCTCGTGGATTTTCTACCACGTGTTCCTTACGTGTGTAGCTGCCGATAGGCGTACTCTTTACGCCTTAGCTTTGGATTTACCTTGTATATTATATATTATGTCCTGTAATTGGTATTGCATTGAGGATCTGAGCATTGTACTCTGGCTGTGAGTTGGCATATACTTCCCGGCTGCCGATGAGAGTCCCGCGCCGGTGAAGGGTTATTATTGCATCACATTGCATTCATATGCATTACACATGATATCATATTGGGTGCAGGAGTATTCCGCCCCAGGAGCAGGAGGATTCCACTCCATTGTATCATATTGAGGGGCAGGAGGATTCCGCCCCAGGAGCAGGAGTATTCCGCTTCATTGTATCATATTGAGGGTAGGAGGATTCCGCCCCAGGAGAGTGCAGGAGTATTCCGCCTCAGCTTTACATTATATCGGGTGCAGGAGTATTCCGCCCCAAGAGAGTGCAGGAGTATTTCGCTTCGAGATGGGATGACGGGCACATGTGACCCTTTGCATCAGATTTCATTTCAATTATTTCATACCATTGTATAGACTTGTGGTACATGACTACTGTTCTGCTTATACGTGCATTGTTTATTTATTGATATGTGTATGGCTCGCATTCCTGGTTGAGTTTAAGGTTTCATATGTGTTTCCGGTTATTATCTGGCTCTTCTTTTTTATAATTTAAATAAGAGGAGTTTGGTCTATCTGTTTCTTTTCTCCCTGGCTAGCTATCCTATTCCTTGAGATGGCTAGTCTGTCCCACTTATTGAGTCATTTTGACTCACCCTTGTTTGTTGTTTGTTTCTTGTCTATCTATTTCGTTTCGACAGGTTCGCCCCAGGATTGGGTTCGCCACATTGTAAAGGAGCGAAGACGACCTCAGCTGTCAGGGTGAGCCAGCTTTTATTCCGGATGGCCACCAGTATATTGGTTGTTATTTCAGTTACGTTTTGCTCCATTCATGAGGTATTTGTCTTCTTTTGTACTCTTAGATGTCTAGTCTTGATAGCCCTAAACCTAGTATATTGGGTAGTCAGCTGTAATTTCTTTTGTACAGCTTAGAGTTATCAGTATCTCTGTGTTTTTTTTAAGTCTTGTCCTTATTTATGAATTATTATATTTATTTTCCTAATTTAATTGGTAAGGGTTCGCCCGACGGGTCTAGGGGAGGATGTCGGGTGCCCGCACGGCCTAGCCGGATTCTGGGTCGTGTCAATTAGTATCAGAGCCAAATTTAGAGTCTATCCAGACTAAGACAGTGTCTAGTAGATTCTCGCTGATGGGTACGTAGACGTCTGTACTTATCTACGAGAGGCTATGATGGCATTTAGGAAGTTTCACTTCCTTCTTTTCTGATCGTGCGTTGGTCTAGGATTCAAAAGTATTTTTATTAATTTGTTAATTCCTTCGTGGTAATTGTGAACCCTCGTGCAACAAATCAGCAAACGGTATGAGTTCAAGACGAAGCAGTCTGGCCTGGGGTTAGCACTGACGAAGCCCCGAGAGTTTTTGATCGTGCTGACGACCTAGTTACGGAGCTCCCAGTTGTACGAGCTCGCGATGGGCAAGGGAGTTGGGCCTTGTGGTTCCCTGTGCTCTCTACGATGCTTTTATGAGAATCTTGGCGATGCAGATACCGTAAGAACCTATTATTTGCTAGGAAGCTTATTAGGTTGTCGCAGATGCAGATGTTCAGTCTCAGGGAGCTTCTATTCCAGTTCTTAATATTGCCGCAGTAAAGTATGTTCCGGAGGTAGTATGTGTTGTACCTCTAATTGTTCTGGCTGGTTAACCAGCCGAGGTATCAGTTCAGTCCGAGTGTTTGAAGAGGTTGCATTATTTTACGCGGTTGAACCTTCCGATATTCTTAAGCCATGCATCAGATAATCCCTGCGTAAATTTTTTTATTAAAATGATGTCAGCGTAGCCTTCAGGTTTTTGATTATATCCAGCGATATGGTATTGATTATTCTGCTTTCCGATTTCAGAGTCCAGCCTTGAATTGGTGGGCCGCTCTTTTATTAGCTAACTTGGTTAGGTTTTTCTTCTAGATTCGTGGAAAAAAAATCCTTTCAAGTAACGAGCGAGATGAAAAGTGTTTCCTGTTTGAGTGGATTGGACAGGGTAGCCTGTCGGTTGACCTGGTGGTGTTTCAGAATATGAGATTGAATTCTATAGAATGGCTGGATATGCATTAGAACTAGTTCATGAGCCTTTCGAGAGACTCAGAGATTTACTGATGACCTTTAGTTTTCCTTGAAATCCCAGATGGCTCGAGAAATTGAGGTCTGGATTTTATTTGATGTTGTTGTTAATATTGCCCGAAGGTTCGAGGCATACCATAAGTTAGAGCGGGAAAGTAAGAGATCCCATGGCCCTGGTGGGTAACTACGGTACCTCATTTGGAGGTAAAAGTCTGATTATTTTGGGAGGTCACCTTCCAGGTTATCTCAGCTTGTGTCACGTGATTCTTAGAGTGCGCGAGTAGTTCATCAAGATTAGGCTCAGCTTTCTCTTTGCAGCTATCAACAATCTGTCCAGCTTCCTTTTTCAGCAAAAAGGTGTTATCACTGTCGTGAGTCTGATTATCCTTTGAGGAATTTTTCCTTAATCTGACAAGTAGGCAGTCGTCCTCTCTCTTGTCATCAGGCACCTGCACAGTCGCAGGGGGTTTCATTTAGGCCAGAGAAATGCCACCATCCAGTAACGGTTGAGAGCGTGGTGGTAGTAGTTCTTCAGAAGGTAATTATCAGTGTAGCGGCTTAGTTCAGCCGCAGAGGCAGTTTTATGAACTTCCAGCCTGGCAGAATGCTGAGGCATCCGATGTAGTAGACCCATGTGTTTCTTCTTCCCTTATATATGTGTAAGATTTGATTCTTTCGATCGATCTTGAAATGATTGTCTTATCATATTTCCATAGTTTCCTGGGATGGCATTTCTATTAACAATCTGTTACGGTAGAGGGGTAAGCTTCTTGGATGATTTATTCCTGGAATTTATGATGACCCTACTAGTTTATCTGATTTAAATGTCAGAGATTTGACGGTGAGTATTGCTATTGCCTGCTTGGCATCCTGTTATGCCATTTGTGTTATTATGTCAAGTCATTTTTACCTCTCTCCTTGGAAATCAGTGTTGGTAGGATGATGGGATTCTTATTCGTCACCATCAGGAAGTGTCGTTGTTTCTTCCGGTGTAAAATGGCTAGTAAGTAATGCTCGATCTATGTGTCTCCTCTTGGTTCGAGATTCTAATAGAGTCATGTTATTCTATGAGCTTGTCTTAGTTATAAAAGGGTTTTAGTAAATTGTCAGAGTTTCCTTCTTATAAGAAGGATGAGTTGGCATAGATGTTCCGTAAAACTCATTTAATGTCTATCTCTTTAATTGCGATTCTTGGGCTACTTTGACTCGTAAGTAGTCTAGCTTTGATAGCCAAGCAAAAAAGAAGAACTTCCTGAAGCTCTAATTATTTCTATCCTCAGTCGTTACCATCTCTTCTTTGTTCGGCACTGGTGAGCCTAGGCGGTCAGTAGCCTCTTGTGATGTTCCCTGTGTTGAGCCAGAGTACGCGTTATTGTAGCCAGGTAAGCATATTATTTTTTTGGATATTAGTTTATCCGGGTATCCATTCCCATGTATAGTATAGTGCTGGTTCTGTTTTTGCAGATCATCTAGTTTCAGGGGAAACTCTGCCGAAATTTTTACATAGAAGTACCATCCATCAGGCGGTGGTGTTTACGACAAAGGTATGGAGTTGTGAACTTGAGAGTTGCAGCTGTTTGGCAACTCGAAAGGGTAGTTGGTAGCTTAGGTCTACCTACGTTCAACTTTTAGCTAAATCTTCTTTAGTCCAGCAGACTGTGCGAGGATGGTTATTCATATTCAAATAGCTGCATGACTTTGTGCTTTAAGTGGAGGAGTCTTCCTCCAAATATTGAATGGTAATACTAAATCTCTAAGGCGTTGATACAACTTTTGTCAAGGCCCAACCTAGGGCCACGACAGAAACCTACAATAAGCGTCGATCATTGCTAAACCCACTAGTAATCTATTAATGCTAGAGATAAGCTGGTAACCTGATCATATATACGTACCTATCGGCTGAAAGTATAAAGTCTGGGAAGATGATACGACTTTAACTTGCTGGCAATTAGAACACTCAGCCACAAATTCTGCTATGTCACACTTCATTCCATCCTACCGATAAATTTGCTTAAGATCATGGTACATCTTAGTCGAACTTGGAGAAACAGTGTATTTGGAATAATGTGCCTCTATCATAATTTGTCGACGCAAATTTGTAACATCAGGGACACAAAGTTTATCTTTATACATGAGAACACCGTGAATAGTAACCCTGTATGGTGACTCCGGTTTTCCTCTGGCTATCTGCAGGTATTCAACTAGAACTGGATCCTCATACTGACGCTGTTTTACTTCATAAAAATTTAGAGTTAAAGGTCTAGTGCAGCTTGTCGTCCATCCATCATTGGCATATCTCCTTCACATCTCGACTCTTTGAGAAGTTACTTTAGCGTTATAAGTGCACATGTAATCAACTATGTTGTGGGTATTCTGCCTCAGCTGAAGGTCTAACTACATGTCTCTTTTATATTTACTTTTTCAAGATATAATAGTTCCAATTTAAAGACAATACCCTGAGGTAGATGTTCAGTCTGAAGATCATTCTTGGTCTACATCATACTATCCAGTAGTAGTTGCGTGATCCTTATTGTTATACGATAGACCCTATTCAGATGAACCTTCGACATACATTAGGATATGAGTAACTACATTCCCACAAGGAGCTTGTGGAACAACATTAAAATCAATTGAGATGTTGCATAGTGCATTCGTAAAAATAATATAGCTTGCATCAAATCTTCTATAGTGTGCAGTGACAAGGTACTTCAAAAGCTCCCCCTATTGCATCAAGCGTAAGCTAATTCTTAGTTCCATCGACCTGTTCTATATCGAAAGGTATATAGAAAAAGGTGATTATCCCCTGAATCATGTTAACCTATTCAAAGTTTCATGTATCTTTGTTTCGAAAATGTAGAACTCTCCTCTTGTGATCGAGGAAGGATCAGCTTAGTCAGAATAAGTTGTGCAACGATGTTATGGTATTATCCAGATATGTTTTATTCCAAGAGTTTGGTGTTCGTGTTATAGTTTTAATTCTGTAATCATGAGGAAAAAAAATTCCGTGGGATAGTTTATGAAGGTCGTGCAAATTCTTTTGTTATCAGCATGAATCTTGCTTTAAACTTAGGTTCGTTCGAGGACGAACGAGAGTTTAAGTGGAGGAGAATGAAACGACCTCGGTCAGGTCGTTTCGGAAGTTAGGACTCCAATTGACGTGTCGATAATTTTAAAATATTTGTAATGTCCATTAGGACCTGTCTGTAAAATTTGAGCTAAATCAGACCTCGTTTGGTAGGCATCGGAAGAAGGTTTCAGTTTTTATTAGCGATAGATATTAAAAAGAGATTTTCGAGCTCGGATTTGCCGAATGAGCTCCGATTCGAAATTCGAAAGCGCCGTTGGGTTCGTATGATTATTTATGACCTTTGTGAACTTTCGAAAGAGAATTTCGATATTGTTCGGCTAGTTTCCGCTAAAATGCCGAAAGTTAAATAATTTGACTTTTTCATTTAAATTCGCATCTTGAGTTTCGGGAGTCCGATTTGAAATCCGCCTTCGCGAGTATGTTACATATATTTTGTATAACTTGTATGCAAAAGTTGGAATTATTTCGTATAACTTGTATGCAAAAGTTGGAATTAAAAAAAAAGAAAAAGGGAAAAGAAAAAAAATGAAAAGAAAAGACAAAAAAATGAAAAAGATGGCAAGTCGGTGAATGAGCTATATAAGCTCATTTGGATAGAAACAGAGAAGGCAAATGGAGAATCGCAACAGAGAAAAATAAAATGACGCAGTAGAGAAAAAAATGCGAGAAAATGAGAAAAGGGGCCGGGAAAAAGTAGAATTTTCACCCTGAAACATTCAGGTAATGATCCTTGTTGCTCCCAAACGCACACGCAAGTATACGTGGTCGACAAGTAATAAAGTGATAAATCGAGTATCGTTCCCACGAGGACTATTCAGACTGAATTCTAGCAAACAATTTATATAAACTATTCAGGGATCTTTTCCAATAGTGAGGATTTTATTAACTAAAGAACAGTAATTGAATGGTAAAAGTGAATTCAAGCAATGGAGCAAAACTTGATTGTTATCAGTAATAAGGAGACGATCCAGGGTCAGAGTTACAAACAATCCAGTTGAGTTTTCCAATTGTTTCCACTTCTCAAATCTCGGATTACTAACTAACAGATTAAATGTACCCGTAAAAACCTTTCAATTCTTCACAGTTTATGCAGGCTACTCCAATCCCTATATGTCTATGGGTTGAATCACGTGCACGCATTAACGAATTCTGTAATGAGTTAAACTAGGCGAGCAAGTATATGTCTATCCTACTCACAAATTGGTTCCCCGATGCCCAGGTTCACAAATTAGTTCTATTCTTTCTTATTACGTAATTAAATTCCCTCTTTCGATTTCAATCTAAAAACCATAGATAATGCGTAATAATCGGGCCCTGACAATTACACAAGTGAAATCAAGAAAGAATAAGCAACCCATTATGGGATTCAATTAATGGAAAGCAATCTTCAAACAATCAACCTTCATGTAATACTCTTAACCCTAGAGCGATAGGTTTAGCTACGCATACTCATAATAACAACACAAAGATTTGATGTAATAATGAAATAATGATGTAATAGATTAATGGAAGGAAGAAAAACCCTTGTTCTTGATGTTCTGAGCTCTCCAATTTGCTCCAAAGTCTGAACTCCTCTCAAAAACTAAGTAAAAGAGTATTTATAGGGTTTACAAACATCTTGTAATAAGTTAAACCCAAGCCTAGACGAAATAGGAAGTAAAAAATCCGTTCAGGTGCGCTATAACGGGCGCCCCGCGCCTCGGAACGCGTGCACCAAGATAGAACACGCCAAACTTTCTCCGCCTTTAGGGCGCGGCGCGCAAGGAATCGCGCTGGGCAGTGGGGCGCGGTGGAGGGCGCGCCACGTGCCCTACAGCGCCCAGCCATTTTCGTGTTTTCTTTCTCCTTTGCTCGCTTCGTGTTGTGCCTTCGTGTGCTCGATCCAATCCTCAATCAATATCCAATGTTTTCTTGCTCAATCAAGCTCCTAAAAGCTCCAAATGCACTGCGTAACAACCTACACACGCACGACATAAAATTAGTGCAAAACCACATTCATAAACCATAAAACGAGCGAATAACAAGCTCAAACATGCGGAAATATTAAGGAAACTTTGGCATAAAATGCCAAACATCACCACCCCACACTTAAAACCCTTGCTCGCCCTCGAGCAAGTCACAACTAACTTCCCAACCTAGGTAAAACAGGTCTGCCCATGACTATGGTTGATACCGACCATTGAACCAATGCACACATGACTACTATGGATCCACAACATGCCAACAAATTACCAAAACCAAAAATAAGAGAACAACCACTCCAAAATAGCTCAAATGCACAAACTCAACTTATTGCAACCATGCTCCCACAAAATCTCACCTATCTACTCAACCAAGAAGCCATCAACTTCACCTATTTCATGCAAACCATGTGCCCTCACCAATATGAAGCAAAAGAGTGCCCCCCAAATATCCCACACAACAATAAATATCACGAATAGAATGGGGGCAATAACAAATGAATTCACTCACTCTCACGAAAATCTCACACGTCACACACAATGTACCATAGGCTTGCCCGTAGTGTAGGACTCCACTAATGTAAGCTCACTCCAATCGGGATTAACTAGGACTTTAAAAAGGTCGTAATGTAGGCTAAGGGGCGGGTAGGATACATATGGTAATAGTGACTACCTCCCTAAGCACTTTAATACATCACATTCAAATTAAGCACCAATCTCATCAAGCTACCCAATCAACAACTTTCACACACGCCTTCTCAACAAGTAGCAACTTTTCTTTTAAGCACACACTAGCAAGTAATGAATATCTTTTTCTCTTTTTTATTTCTTTTTCCACAATTTTTTCTTTTCTTTTCAACTTCGCTATTTTTTTTCTTTTTCAATTGTTTTCTTCCAACATTGCCAATACTTTTCACTACTTCACAATTTTAACAATTATTCCCCTTCATTAGTTCCACTCAAAAACCTCCCAATGTCCAACCATAACTCCAAAATAACAACACAATATCAATAAAAGTGCTTAAGGAGTAAAGAGCCAAAAGAGACAATTTAGAACAAATGGGTAGGCTCGAGGTGTGGGTGCCAACAAAAAGGGTCAAAGAAATCACAACAACAATTTTTTTCCAAGGTATATATGTAAGGGTAGGCAAATCAAAAGAAGGTCTTGTATCATTTCCCGACTAGAGGAAACCTAGGATCTCGCTTTGCACACACACGGGGCAAGTTCTAGACATTAATATGCAACATGGAATAAATAAGAACATGCCTCACAACACACATTGCACATGGTCCACACACAAAGGTTCCATCAACAACTCTCAACTAAGCATCTAGAATGCAACTTGTGGAAAATTAAGCACTAATGCACAAAGGTTCACAACAAAGTCAAGTGAGTGGACTCAAGCATCTCAAGGGGGTCGTTCCAATTTTTCCTAGGCATGCATCACAATTAAAACCCAAGGACACCACAAATAGCACATGCACTCAATTCAAGTCCACCGGTATCAAACAAATCAAAGGCACCTAGCATTCTACCCATTTCCTTCGTCTAAGGTCACCTATACTAACTATTCTAATCCTAAAAATAAAAACTACCCGGTTCAAAGGTCTCCCCGTGGAAAAGAACCGAGGTCATAAGAAAAACCATGGGGTGGATGACATGTACCACTAATAAAACTAAAAGGAAAATCTTTTTGGAATTTTTCATTGGTTTTCTTATTTTTTTTCATATATTAAAGCAAGAAATAAATCAAAATAAAGTCAAGTGACAAAACAAAAATCCTATGGTACATGCATCCCTAACCTCAAAAATAGATAAAGGGTAGTTATCCACCCCACACTTAAACTAAGCACTGTCCTCAGTGCTAAAAATAAGAAAGTAAAAGGTAAAGAAAACTTCCCTGAAGATTCTAGTCCTTGGTGCTAGCATCCTCCAAGCTTCCATATAGTATGAGGTACTCAGACTTCTCTCATCAGGTCATCAATATTAGGCAAGGGTGAGGACACCCCACACTTAGCCTCGACAGTACATGAACCTGCAATCCAAGGAAAAACAAAAACTATGTGACACTATAAATAAAATAATACAAGTACAAACTCGGGTTGCCTCCCGAGAAGCGCCTTAGTTAACGTCGTGGCACGACGACACTTTTAGCTCACTTCCAGCATTTACGTCTTCTCTTCTTATGACGAACTTTTGCTTTCTTCCCTCCTTTGAGAGAACCCATCTTCAACTTCACAATTGGTTTACTTCCATGTTCTTGTTTGACACATTCAATCATAGAGCACTCTTCAATTTTTGTTATGTGCTCCTTCCCATTATAGACCTTGAAAGTAACCTTTTCTCCATGCACTCTAACAGTCATCTCACCCAGCTCCATGTCAATAATTGCCTTCGAGGTGACTAAGAATGGTCTCCCCAAAATGATTGGAGCTTCTCGATCCTCTTAATAATCTAGGACTACAAAATCAGCAGAGAATGTAAACTTGCCAACTTTTAGTAACACATCCTCCAACTTGCCATCAGGGTGAGTGAGAGATCCATCCGCCATCTTAAGAGTAACTGAAGAGGGCTTGATTTCTCCTAGCCCCAACCTTTTGCAAACAGAGAGAGGCATGAGATTTATGCTCGCACCCAAATCACACAAGGCACCAGTGATATTATGCCCTCCAATGGTGCAAGGTATAGTAAACCTCCCAGGATCTTGAAGTTTTGGAGGTAGCTTGCTCAAGATTGTGCTACACTCCTCAACTAACTCAACTGTATCTATCTCTTGAGGCTTTTTCTTCTTGACTAAAATTTCTTTTAAGAACTTCACAAAGGATGGCATCAATTCAAACACATCAGTCAAAGGAATATTAACATGAAGTTCTTTCAACATACTCACAAATTTTTTATACTGGGCCAGATCCTTCGATGGTATAAGTCTCTGTGGGAATGGTGGAGGCAGCAGAGGTGCCTCCTTTTTCTCTTCTTTCTTCTTTACCTTCTCCACTTTTTCAACCTTTTCTATTTTAGCTCTCTCATCGGACTTGGCCACAGCTCTCCACCTTCAATTAAAGTCACTGCAAAACATTGTTCAGGCTCTTTTTTAACAGTGCTAATTTCTCCCACCAACTGCCCCAACTGGTGCTCCAGGTTCTTGTGAGCATTTGCAATATCTTGTATGGCCACTGCATGGGCTGCAGTGTCAGCTATCATTCTCTGCTGGCCCGCCATTAACTGCTTTAACATCTCTTCAATTGAATAGCTAACCTGCTGTGGTGGAGCTGCAAGTGGATGGTAATTATTCGGGGCTCTCGTATTGCCTTGATAATAACCATTACCAAACTGATTTTGACCTTGCAGCCTGTTTTGATTACCCACGTAATAAACTGACTCTGGATTAGAGGAACAAACCTCTGTAGCATGGTCTTGACCACAAACCTCACAAAAGCTCTGGAGCTGTTGCACTGGAGCCACTGGTTGCTGAGCCTTTGGCAGAGCTACCTTGCTAATTTGATTGGAAATAGCATCCATCCTCGCCCTTAGCTCTAAAACTGCATCTAACTGAAGTACCTTTGCAGGTTTCTGCGTAATAGCTCTACCATCTCCCTGCCAATCAGGATTGCTCTGCGAAAACTTATCTAGCAAATCATAAATTTGATCAAAATTTAAGGCCAGTACTTGGCCTCCAGCAGCAGCATCAACCACGATCTTAGTGTGTTGGTTCAACCCCTTAACAAAAGTGTGTGCAACAACCTCATTGGATTAATTGTGGTGTGGACAATCTCTCAATAGAGCTTTGAATCGCTCCCAGGCTGAATACAAGGATTCTCCTTCTAACTGTCTGAAGGACATAATTTTGCTCCTCAGCCGAGCTGTCTTGGCAGATGGATAAAATTTAGCCAAGAACTTCTTAGCCAAATCCTCCCAAGTAGTGATAGACCCAGACTTTTCAGCCTTTAACCACTTCCTTGCTGCCCCAATCAGTGAAAACGGGAATAACGTCAAGCGAACATAATCAACAGGAACTCTCTTCGGTGTGTAAGTATCACTGATCTCCAAGAAATTCTGGATATGTTGTTGTGGATTCTAGCTAAGTAATCCAGCAAATTGTCCAGTCACATGTAATAGTTGTATCATGCCGGACTTAATCTCAAAGTGCCCGGTGATTTCAGGCTTAACTATGCTCGATGCTACTCCCTCCAGGCTGGAGTAAGCAACACCTCGCACAGCTAAAGCTTGTTCTTCTGCCATTCCTGTAGGTAAAGATCAAGCAGGACCTAATACCTGAAACAGCACAAAACTCAAAACAAAAATTAAACCTGAATAGCAAGTAATAAATTGTTCAAAAAGAAATCAGTCAATTGTTTAGTCCCCGGCAACGGCGCCAAAAACTTGTTGCTCCCAAACGCACACGCAAGTATACGTGGTCGACAAGTAATAAAGTGATAAATCGAGTATCGTTCCCACGAGGACTATTCAGACTGAATTCTAGCAAACAATTTATATAAACTATTCAGGGATCTTTTCCAATAGTGAGGATTTTATTAACTAAAGAACAGTAATTGAATGGTAAAAGTGAATTCAAGCAATGGAGCAAAACTTGGTTGTTATCAGTAATAAGGAGACGATCCAGGGCCAGAGTTACAAACAATCCAATTGAGTTTTCCAATTGTTTCCACTTCTCAAATCCCGGATTACTAACTAACAGATTAAATGTACCCGTGAAAACCTTTCAATTCTTCACGGTTTATGCAGGCTACTCCAATCCCTATATGTCTATGGGTTGAATCACGTGCACGGATTAACGAATTCTGTAATGAGTTAAACTAGGCGAGCAAGTATATGTCTATCCTACTCACAAATTGGTTCCCCGATGCCCAGGTTCACAAACTAGTTCTATTCTTTCTTATTAAGTAATTAAATTCCCTCTTTCGAGTTCAATCTAAAAACCATAGATAATGCGTAATAATCGGGCCCTGACAATTACACAAGTGAAATCAAGAAAGAATAAGCAACCCGTTATGGGATTCAATTAATGGAAAGCAATCTTCAAACAATCAACCTTCATGTAATACTCTAACCCTAGAGCGATAGGTTTAGCTACGCATACTCATAATAACAACACAAAGATTTGATGTAATAATGAAATAATGATGTAATAGATTAATGGAAGGAAGAAAAACCCTTGTTCTTGATGTTCTGAGCTCTCCAATTTGCTCCAAAGTTTGAACTCCTCTAAAAAACTAAGTAAAAGAGTATTTATAGGGTTTACAAACATCTTGTAATAAGTTAAACCCAAGCCTAGACGAAATAGGAAGTAAAAAATCCGTTCAGGGGCGCTATAACGGGCGCCCCGCGCCTCAGAACGCGTGCACCAAGACAGAACACGCCAAACTTTCTTCGCCTTTAGGGCGCGGCGCGCAAGGAATCGCGCTGGGCAGTGGGGCGCGGTGGAGGGCGCGCCACGTGCCCTACAGCGCCCAGCCATTTTCGTGTTTTCTTTCTCCTTTGCTCGCTTCGTGTTGTGCCTTCGTGTGCTCGATCCAATCCTCAATCCATATCCAATGTTTTCTTGCTCAATCAAGCTCCTAAAAGCTCCAAATGCACTGCGTAACAACCTACACACGCACGACATAAAATTAGTGCAAAACCACATTCATAAACCATAAAACGAGCGAATAACAAGCTCAAACATGCGGAAATATTAAGGAAACTTTACCATAAAATTCCAAACATCAATCCTAATATATTATTTGAGTTTATTACGTGTGTTTAAATATATTTTAACGGTAAAACTTGGAATATTAGACATCATTTTAACAAGTTCAATTAATAGTTTGAAGAGTCAAATGGACCCTGATAATGAAATTGATTATATATTCGTACTCAGTGAGTTATGGGGATATTAAAATGTAAATTATTTGAGGTTTGATTATGTGACCTTAAACCCTATATATCGGCCTGGCCTGCGTATTGCGTATGCGAATAGGGTATCAGGCTCCTAACCGGATTGCCCTAAGATGTGAGGAATGAAGCCTTTATCCCTATATGATATATTTTTCTGCTCATTGAACACAGTGGGATCGTTTGGCAATGAATCCAAAAGAATAAAGCGGTTGATGGGCAGCAGTGTTAACTTTGGAAGAGGTAAGTGTTGATATCCATTTCTTTGGAGGCACTTGGCCTCGTGGATTTTCTACCACGTGTTCCTTACGTGTGTAGCTGCCGATAGGCGTACTCCGTACGCCTTAGCTTTGGATTTACCTTGTATATTATATATTATGTCCTGTAATTGTATTGCATTGAGGATCTGAGCATTGTACTCTGGCTGTGAGTTGGCATATACTTCCCGGCTGCTGATGAGAGTCCCGCGCCGGTGAAGGGTTATTATTGCATCACATTGCATTCATATGCATTCATATTGGGTGCAGGAGTATTCCGCCCCAGGAGCAGGAGGATTCCGCTCCATTGTATCATATTGAGGGGCAGGAGGATTCCGCCCCAGGAGCAGAAGTATTCCGCTCCATTGTATCATATTGAGGGTAGGAGGATTCCGCCCCAGGAGAGTGCAGGAGTATTCCGCCTCAGCTTTACATTATATCGGGTGCAGGAGTATTCCGCCCCAAGAGAGTGCAGGAGTATTCCGCCTCTGGTTTATATTATATCGGGTGCAGGAGTATTCCGCCCCAGGAGCAGGAGTATTCCGCTCCAGTTGGTTATCAGATTGGATTCCCCTCGAGTGCAGGAGTATTCCGCTTCGAGATGGGATGACGGGCACATGTGACCCTTTGCATCAGATTTCATTTCATCTCATTTCATTTGAATTATTTCATACCATTGTATAGACTTGTGGTACATGACTAATGTTCTGCTTATACGTGCATTGTTTATTTATTGATATGTGTATGGCTCGCATTCCTGGTTGAGTTTATGGTTTCATATGTGTTTCCGGTTATTATCAGGCTCTTCCTTTTTATAATTTAAATAAGAGGAGTTTGGTCTATCTGTTTCTTTTCTCCCTGGCTAGCTATCCTATTCTTTGAGGTGGCTAGTCTGCCCCACTTATTGAGTCCTTTTGACTCACCCTTGTTTATTGTTTGTTTCTTGTCTATCTATTTCGTTTCGACAGGTTCGCCCCAGGATTGGGTTCGCCACATTGTAAAGGAGCGAAGACGACCTCAGCTGTCAGGGTGAGCCAGCTTTTATTCCGGATGGCCACCAGTATATTGGTTGTTATTTCAGTTACGTTTTGCTCCCTTCATGAGGTATTTGTCTTCTTTTGTACTCTTAGATGTCTAGTCTTGATAGCCCTAAACCTAGTATATTGGGTAGTCAGCTGTAATTTCTTTTGTACAGCTTAGAGTTATCAGTATCTCTGTGTTTTTTTTAAGTCTTGTCCTTATTTATGAATTATTATATTTATTTTCCTAATTTAATTGGTAAGGGTTCGCCCGACGGGTCTAGGGGAGGATGTCGGGTGCCCGCACGGCCTAGCCGGATTCTGGGTCGTGTCATCCCAGCTGCTCTGGGACTGTTTCCCATCGCATACACCGGAGCATACCAAGCATCCGTGGCTGTATGCGCTACTTCTCTCAATTTCTTCAATATTTACACTCTTCCCAGACCATACAACCTAGCATGCCAAGCATCCATGGCTGTACCCGCTGCTTCTTCCTTGTTCTTGTACAAATGAAGCTCCAATTTCCTTCATTCCGCTCCTAAAACATCCAAACACCTCAAGTTAGCAGTTTACTTTAAATCAATCATTGTTGGGCACATAATATAATAAAAACAACACAAAAGCTATGAGAAATCGACGTCGAGACATAAGATATACTCCCAACTTAAGAAAGCTAGCATGGAGCGAATAAAAGACCATTCTATTCTATCAAAGGCTTTCTCGAGATCTATCTTAACAAGCATTTCACCTTTATGGCCTTTCATACGAGCATTGTAAATGGTTTGGCAAGGACTAATAATGCTATCAAGAAAAGGTTTAATACGGTTTGCTATAATTTTGTTACAATTTTGTAAATGGTGTTGCAAAGCCCAATAGGTCGAAAATTTTTGAGATTAACTGCATTCTTAAATTTAGGAATTAGGCACAAGTAGGTAGTGTTAGAGTAACTAGGAATAGTACTAGTAGCAAAAACTTGATGGCAGAAAGATTTTACCCAATTGCCAATAATATTCCAGTAATTTTGAAAAAAGAGAGGGTTAAGCCCATCTGGGCCAGGAGCCTTGTAAGGACTAAAGGAGTACACAGCTTGGGTAATTTCAGCAATCATTAAGGGGGGAGTCAAGGCTAGAAAGATATATACCAGAATACAAACTAGCATTATGATTTATACATTGAAGAGGACTACTAGTATGGTTAGTAACATATAATTTCTCAAAATAATTTAGAACATAACTAGTCACTGCCTCATGATAAAAAATAATAGAAGCGTTCTCATCTTGGAAATGAGTAATAGAATTCTTCCTACGTCAATTAATAGTTGTAACTTGAACAAATTTTGTATTAGCGTCTCCATAGTTTTACCAATTTATTCTAGATTTTAGGCGCCAAAATTTTTCCTCATTCTTTAATAAAATATTGTAATCAGAAATAAGTTCTCTCAAGATTTTGCGAAAAAAGACTAGTAGAATAATTGGGCGAGGAGTACACTCCATTTATTCCAGCAAGTAATTTCTTTTCATTATTGAAAATGTTGCCAAAAGTTTTCTTGTTCCAGTTTAGAACTTCATCATCAAAAAATTTTCTAGCATCTTGAAAATTCCTATTGTCCCAGGATTGATTATAACATTCTTAAAATCAGGGTGTGACATCCACATTGATTCTAAACGAAAAGGTTTATTAATAATAAAGTTTGGTTTCTTATTTAAACTAATTAAAATTGGATGATGATCCGAATATATTTTATGGAGATGAACTATCGTGGCATCTTTAAAAAAGGCTACCCAATCTTTGTTAGCTAGGCATCTGTCCAATCTCTCCATAATTAAACTACTTTTACACTTACTATGGTTGGACCAAGTTAACTTTGGTCCCTTGAAACCTAAATCAATAAGATTGCAATAATTGATATACTTCCAAAAACTATTAGCATTACTACGAATAATAGGTCTACCACATGTTTTATCAGATTGACATAGCACTTGATTAAAATCACCACTAACTAGCCAAGAACCCTTAAATGAATCATAAATATTTGCTAAGGCATTCTATAATAATGAACGATTTAAATAGGATATACTAGCATAAACAGTTGAGAAAAGCCAATAAAAATTAAAAGAGTGATGGTGTACCTTGAGCGTGGCCTGCACTTCATTACCATTAATTTTCACATCAGAGACAGTAACTGAGTCATTCTTCCATAAAAAGAACAATGCCACCTGATCAACCCACTGATGATACCTCGGCATAGTCAGTGAAATTAAATCGAACCCTAAGGTCGTGATGATCTTCCATTTTTGTTTCAAGCAAGGCAACCATAACAGGCCTATAAACTTCTAGTATGACATCAAAGTGTCTACGAAAATATGGGTTATTAGCACCCCTAACATTCCAAACAATTATATTAAGTTGTCTATTCATATTAAATTAGGGGTTTCATTCACTATTAAACCTAACTCAGGGTCAGTCCTCAATGTAGGGTTGAGAATCACTGTGTACTTGCCCACTAGCTTGTTTGCTGGAGGCTGGAGCTCTCCTATCCTGTGAGCACTTGTATAATTGTTTTTACTCTATCTAATTTAGTGTAGTATCACTATGATTTATACTCTATCTAATTAACATTAGCACTTATTGATTTTCATAAAGTTGTTAGGGGAACTTATGCGGATCTCAACTATTTCACCGCCTACCTCTTATCTTCCACTAACACAATTACTGTATAAATCTACCAGCCAGTTTCAGGCAGATTAAAAAAATATCTGACATAGTTTGTCTCGGTTGGAATTTAAACCCTTCATCATTAGCGTTTTAGATCCTAGTTTTGTTGGGAAAAAAAAAAAGACTGATGCGAAATCTACAGATTTTTGCCAGAACATGATAAGTAGTAAATTTGCTACTCTCTGATTCTGATAGGTCCTCCCAATAGCCTCAAACAATAATTCATTTGGCCACTATATATAATGTACCTAAATTTTCAACAAACTTAGCTATAACAGTTAGCTTCATTATTGGTTCTCTATGCCTTGCCAGATCAGCCCGATAAGGATATATGTTGGCACATTGTTTTCCCTAAATAAATGTTATGGAAGACAACAGAAAAAAACACATCATATCACAGAAGAGAAAGGAGCATTATGAATATATGTTGACCTTTATAACAACACCCCACGCTTAGTGATAGGGACTTGAGATAGTTATATTAAGAGTTGATTAATTCTTGTCGTACTTCACAAAAAGGAAGATTTATAATTATATGAAATGAAGAAAACTATTTGTAATTTCTCGATTTTTGCATATGTTTGTAGATGCGATAGGTCATAGACCTTGGCTTATTAAAGAACTCGAGAAATGATGGTGGTCTTGGGTTGTTTGGAAGAAAACTATTTGTAATTTCTTGATATTTGCATATGTTTGTAGATGCGATAGGTCATTGACCTTGGCTTATTAAAGAATTCGAGAAATGATGATGGTCTAGAGTTGTTTGGTAAGAAGGCAAGTTATACATAAGTTAATAATGCATGAATTAATAATACGAGGATTGATAATATATATATATATATATGTACAAAACACCAAATAATGAATAAATAAATTTCTTTTTCAATTTAAAACTAAATCAATATTTTAAATCATAACTTACATCTCCAATTTTAGTATAATGTACAAAACACCAAATAATGAATAATATATATATATATATATATATATATATATATATATATATATATATATATATATATATATATATATATATATATTATTCATTATTTGGTGTTTTGTACATTATACTAAAATTGGAGATGTAAGTTATGATTTAAAATATTGATTTAGTTTTAAATTGAAAAAGAAATTTATTTACAATTTATATCCTTTGGTGTTACTGTTTGACTTTCATTGGCTTATAGAGAAAAGAGCAGGATAGTTTTGTCCTTTTGGTCATTTATCCATGTATGGCTAAAACATGGATTAGCTATTCATGTTGGTGATGGAATAATATAATAGACTAATTGGTGTATTATTTTATACAAGAATTAATTATAGATGGTTCAAAATACCAACCAAATATATGATAATTCAATACATAGATTATTATATACAATCCCTCATACCAAACGGCTCCGCATATTAGTACAAACAACTGGACTATTTGATAAGGTTTTACTTTTTCGACTTACTAAAATTAAGATTAATGCGGGAGGTTAAAACATTTTCAAGTTTAACAGTGTTAAGATACTAGAATTTACTATTTATAGTTTTATTTCTTCCAGCAGTATATATACTGTCTGGGTTGTGCTTTACTTAAATCTTATATTATTTCCATATAGGGCCTAGAGGACGAACTCTTTTAAGGAATGGGGAATTGATAGCATCCAAGGGAGCACGCAAGCGCATCAGGAGTTGCTAAGGAGTCACCGTGGCGTCCTATGACGAGATCGCATGCCTAAGGAACTCCAAAAATGAGTTAGCTGGGTTGCAAATGAAGATCACAAAGTATTTTCTTCTTAAAAGATGAGCTAAAGGCCTTGGAAATATCTCATGGATGTGCCAAGAAGTTTGTTACAACATTGGAATAGAAATATCAGCTGGTACAGTAACTAGATAGTGTTCATTACTGATGATAGCTAACCGTATTATTCTTGAAATGCAGCTGAGCATTGTTTGATAAAAGGATCTCTAGGAAGCCAGTGGAGACATCTTTTGTAGATATGCTTATGTTTTCATCATGCAACAGTTCTCAGGTTGCACATTCAGTTGATCTAAATAATATTGTTATAATCTATGCACCTCCAAAGGACACTAGAAAGAGGGGTTCAATAGTGTCTACCGATTTTCGTTTTTAAGAACCTGGTTCTTCTGCGTCAAGAACTCAGTTCTTGACTTTGCAAATCTGCTGGTTCAAATATTATAACTCACACCAAACATACGCACAGAGAACAAGAGGATTTTACGTGGAAAACTCCTTGCTCAAGGGAGAAAAACCACGACCCAGACTCTGGGATTTGAGAACTCAATCCACTAACACAATGAGCAAGTTTCTGATTACAAGACTCTGTAACCAAGGGGCTACACTCTAGACCCTAATCACTACTCAAAGCTAAACTCTAGCTTTTTCAAGTAATTTCTCACAAGTTCACCTAATACATATGCTTCTACAATAAGCCAATAGGTAAAAATAATGAAAGCTCGAACTACGACAACTTACAACACAATGAACACCCTCCACCCCGTAATAGTTCTTGTGGGGATGAGTTCATTATTCTCATTTTGCACCACTGTCATCCCTCCGTTTTTAGGGACATATTGCACTGGACTTACCCACTTACTGTTACAGATAGGAAAAACTGTACCTGCATCTAACCATTTAATCACCTCTTTTTTTACCACATCTTTCATGTTTGGATTAAGGCGACGCTGATGCTCTACACTCGGCTTGTATCCTTCCTCCATAAAGATCTTGTGCATGCAAAAATCCTGGCTTATTCCCATAATATCAGCTATGGTCCAGCCAATAGCACTTTTATGCTCTCGTAGCACTCTCAACAGCTTTTCTACCTGCAGGTCAGACAACAGAGAAGAAATAATCACAGGTAAAGTATCAGATTGTCCGAAATAAGCATAACAAAGATGTGCAGGTAAAGGTTTGAGCTCAAGCTTGGTCGCCTCTTCAATAGATGGCTTAGGTGGTAGCCTTAGCGGTCTATCCAGAGGCTCAAACTTGGGAAACCCCATAATAAAGTCACAAGAGCAGTCTAAAAGATGCAACATCTCCTCTATATCAGCATCTTCACTAGTTTCTTCTCCCAACATTAGTGCTCGCTGTAAATCATCATTAACATAATCAGCTGGATCACTCGACTTCTCCTCCGGGTCATTCACTGTAATCATGGACAACTTTTCATGATGGTTAAGCATTTTAAAAACCACTTCCTGATCATCCCCCTTCATTGTCATTTTTCCCTCTCGGACACGGATCACAGCATCACCAGTGGCTAAGAAAGGCTGTCCCAAGATGATAGGAACTTCCTTATCTGCTTCATAATCCAGGATGACAATATCAGCGGGCAAAATAAATTGACCAATTTGAACCAAGACATCCTCAATCACCCCCCTCAAGATAAGTAGTAGACCGATCAGCTAACTGAAGTGAGACTTTTGTTGGCTTTGGAGTACCGAGACCCAGTTGGTTACACACAGACAATGACATAAGATTTATGCTAGCCCCTAGATCACATAGGGCTCGACCAACTGCTACGTTGCCAACATGAATAGGAATGGTGAAACTACCTGGATCCTTCCACTTCTGAGGGAGTTTGTTCTGAACTCTGGATGTGCACTCTTCTGTAAGTGCAACAGTTTCAAACTCATTGAGTTTTCTCTTTGATGACACTATGTCTTTGATGTACTTGGCATACTTTGGAATTCCTCGGAACACGTCTACCAATGGAATATTTATGCTAGTCTGACTGAGTATGCCCAAGATATTCGTGACTATGGAGAGAAAAGAGGGGAAAGATCCCCATAAGTATCAATAGAAGAACATGGTACAAGACCAAGTCAAAGGGTAATTAGTTTAAGTGAGGGATGAAGTGTATTGTATAAAAACATGTGGGTGTAATTAAAAGTTTTTATATTTACGAAAACACTCCACTTTTCAAAAAAATTCAAAATTTTCATTTCCTCCCTTCCCACCCACATTTACACTCTCTTTCCTTATTCAAACCATATCAAATTTTATTTCTCTCTCTCTCTCTTCTCTTCTCTTCTTTCTTCCTCTTTTTTCTTCTTCCTTTTCATTCTTTCTTCTAAATTTCTTTTCAAATTTCATTTTATCACCATCTATGTTATTTTTCTTCTTCTTTTTCGTATCCATTTTGTTTCTTCTTCATCCCCGTTTTATCCTTTTTCATTTTTTAATTCTAGTCAGTTTATACATCTTTCAGATGTGTAAACATATTTCTATATGTTTATACACTTTTGAAGATGTTTTCACGGCTGAAAATAATATACACATCGCGTCAGATGTGTACACACATATTATTATATGTGTACACATATGACGAGATGTGTAACACTTTTATCATATATATGTGTACACATATTATTATATGTGTACACATATAATAATATGTGCGCATATATAATATATGTGTACACATATTATAATATGTGTACATATATATTATATGTGCATGTGCACACATCTCGTCAGATGTGTACACATATAATAATATATGTACACATCTCGACTAATGTGGGACTGCTTTGGCTTCTTTGGCAAGTTTTCCAGCTCTCTCCCATTTCTTAATGAAACTGCTTGCACCTGTTCCTTGGGATTGGGATCAGTATTGCTTGGCAAAGCACCAAGTGGCCTTGTATTTTGATTGCTAGCAAGCTGTCCCATTTGTTTTTCTAAAGAGCGAATGGAACCGTCCTGGTTCTACTGGAGAGTTGAAATTTTCTGATTAAGATCAATAGCCAGTTGTTGCATTATTGCCTCTATTTTTGATGTTTCAGGCTATTTCTGCTGCGGTGGATTCTACACTTGCTGAGTATTATCTTAAGGTTGTCTGCTACCTTGTCCGCCTTGATTACCAACCCATGAGAAATTAGGGTGGTTGCGAAAGTTAGGCGGGTAAGTGTTGCCATACTAAGCATTTTGGTTGAAACCCCTGCTCTGCTGACCCACGTAAAATGCAGACTCTGGGTTGTCCGTGCAAACATTACTTATATGATCAGATCCACCACACACATCACAGAATGGAGTTGCTTGCACTTGTTGAACCTGGGTGGAGCCTGTCGCTTGCTTACCTGGACTAGTACTACATCAAGTTGCTGCTTAACAGAGTGTTGCATTGCTGCCATTTCAGCTCTCATAGCTGTCAGTACATCCACTTCCACCTTTCCACCTAACTTGATATTTTTTCCTCTGCCAGAGTCACCTTGATAATGCTTATTTCCTTCTAAAATTTTGTTAAGAATGATCTCTAGCTCATCATACTGCTTCTCTAGACTTGGTTCGCCACAATAAGCATCCACCAAGATTTTAATATGCGATTGCAGTCCCTCAACAAAAATATGTCCCAATACCTCTTTTAATTGACCATGGTGCTGGCAGCTTCTCAACAATGCCTTGAACCTTTCCCATGTTTCACATATCTCCTCTGATGAATTCTGACTAAATGACACTAACTCACCTCTGATTTTTGCAGTTTTTCCCGATGGAAAGAATTTGATCAGAAACTTCTTTGTCAGTTCGTCCCAAGAGTTAATGGAGTTCAGTGGTTGGACCAAGAGCCACTTCTTTGCTTCACCTAGCAAGGTGAATGGAAACATAGTCAGCCATATATATTCATCCGACACATCAACATATTTGTAAGTGTCGTTGATCTCTAGAAAATTCTGCATATACTGTTGAGGATCTTCATGTGACAAGCCCGCGAACTGACCATTAGACTGGAAAAGTCGGATCATACTCTCTTTCAGCTCAAATTTACCAGTAATGGTGGGCCTCACAATGGTCTTGGCCATGTTATCAAGAGTAGGTCTGGCCACATCCAGTATGGCTGATTTTCAGCCATCTCTGCAGGTTCAGAAATAAGAGCTTTCTCTAGCTTTGCTTTGAGTCTGGCCTCCTTCCTTAGCCTATGAAAAAGTCTTTCAGGTTCAGGGTCAAAAGTGTAGAGTTTATCACCACTCTTTTTCCTTCGCATTCAATCCAAAACCTAAAACACCCAAACACAACTAAAACAAAAATTAATCTTGAGCAAATAACAAATAAAAGCTAAACTAGAAACTAATTAAATCTTAGTCCCCGGCAACGGCGCCAAAAACTTGTCGCTCCAAACGCACATGCAAGTATACGCGGTCGATCAAGTAATAAAGTTATAAAAAAGTATCGTTTCCACAAGGACTATCGGTTAACTATTAACTAGACGAACTTTAATCCAAATATTGTTCAAGAGAGTTCAACCAGATTTCGAGTGTATTTAATTAAACTAATTAACTAAAAGTAATTGAAGTAAATTGAATGCAAGACAATTCACGAGTTTTAGATATCAGTGAGAGGAAATATTCCAGGATTATGGGACGATCATCAATCCAGTTGCACTCATCCGCTCATTGATTAACAAAATTTATCTGAGTTGCTAATCACAGGGTTGATTATACTCACAGAGTTCTTTCAATACCCTGTTCGCCTATTCAGGCCAACCTAACACCTATATGTCTATGGAATTAGAATTAACAAGAATGCATGTGCTTCTCCTGTATACTGATTTAGCGTGACTGTTAGATATATTTCTATCCTAACCGCAAAACTATTCCCCGATGCCCGAGTTCAGGAACACGCTCGATTTAATTCTATTGCAACCTACGGTTCCCACTTTCGAGTTCTACCTTAGGTTTATGGATAGTACTTAACAACTGGCCAGGAAATCAAGTAATTCAGAGCAGAATTAAATAAACTGCAGAATTTGATAAATTTAATAGAATTCAATCAACTTCAGAGTACAACTTTCATGGTTAACCCATAACCCTAGAATAATAGAGTTTAGCTACTCATAGACAAGATAGCTTTCTCACAACATAATCTAGAATTCATAAAACAATAAAGAGGAAAGAAGAATTACAACTCAATTGATGAATCTTCGTTCTCTAGCCTCTTCTATAGTTCTTCCCTCCAAAATATACGTTCTCTCCTCTAAAAAATGTTTACAAGGGTTTTTTATATGAAATATGCTAGTGGCCCTCTTTTTTAGCTTGTCCCAGCTGCTCTGGGACTGTTTCCCAACGCATACACCGGAGCATGCCAAGCATCCGTGGTTGTATGCACTACTTCTCTCAATTTCTTCAATATTTACACTCTTCCCAGACCATACAACCTAGCATGCCAAGCATCCATGGCTGTACCCACTGCTTCTTCCTTGTTCTTGTACGAATCAAGCTCCAATTTCCTTCATTCCGCTCCTAAAACATCCAAACACCTTAAGTTACCAGTTTACTTTAAATCAATCATTGTTGGGCAAATAATATAATGAAAACAACACAAAAGCTATGAGAAATCGACGTCGAGACATAAGATATACTCCCAACATAAGAAAGCTAGCATGGAGCGAATAAAAGACCATTCTATTCTATCAAAGGCTTTCTCGAGATCTATCTTAACAAGCATTTCACCTTTATGGCCTTTCATACGAGAGAATTTATAAATAAATTCCCGAATAATAATAGCATTGTCAGAGGATCTTCTATTTTTAAGGAAGCTGGCTTGGCAAGGACTAATAATGCTATCAAGAAAAGGTTTAATACGGTTTGCTATAATTTTAGTTACAATTTTGTAAATGGTGTTGCAAAGCCCAATAGGTCGAAAATTTTTGAGATTAACTGCATTCTTAAATTTAGGAATTAGGCACAAGTAGGTAGTGTTAGAGTAACTAGGAATATTACTAGTAGCAAAACCTTGATGGCAGAAAGATTTTACCGAATTGCCAATAATATTCCAGTAATTTTGAAAAAAGAAAGGGTTAAGCCCATCTGGGCCTGGAGCCTTGTAAGGACTTAAGGAGTACACAACTTGGGTAATTTCAGCAATCATTAAGGGGGGAGTCAAGGCTAGAAAGATATATACCAGAATACAAACTAGCATTATGATTTATACATTGAAGAGGACTACTAGTATGGTTAGTAACATATAATTTCTCAAAATAATTTAGAACATAACTAGTCACTGCCTCATGATAAAAAATAATAGAACCGTTCTCATCTGGGAAATGAGTAATAGAATTCTTCCTACGTCAATTAATAGTTGTAACTTGAAAAAATTTTATATTAGCGTCTCCATAGTTTTACCAATTTATTCTAGATTTTAGGCGCCAAAATTTTTCCTCATTCTTTAATAAAATATTGTAATCAGAAATAAGTTTACTCTCAAGATTTTGCAAAAAAAGACTAGTAGAATAATTGGGGGAGGACTACACTCCATTTATTCCAGCAAGTAATTTTTTTCATTTTTGAAAATGTTACCAAAAGTTTTCTTGTTCCAATTTAGAACTTCATCTTCAAAAAATTTTCTAGCATCTTGAAAATTCCTATTGTCCCAGGATTGATTATAACATTCTTAAAATCAGGGTGTGACATCCACATTGATTCTAAACGAAAAGGTTTATTAATAATAAAGTTTGGTTTCTTATTTAAACTAATTAAAATTGGATGATGATCCGAATATGTTTTAGGGAGATGAACTATCGTGGCATCTTTAAAAAAAAACTACCCAATCTTTGTTAGCTAGGCATCTGTCCAATCTCTCCATAATTAAACTACTTCTACACTTACTATGGTTGGACCAAGTTAACTTTGGTCCCTTGAAACCTAAATCAATAAGATTGCAATAATTGATATACTTCCAAAAACTATTAGCATTACTACGAATAATGGGTCTACCACCTGTTTTATCAGATTGACATAGCACTTGATTAAAATCACCACTAACTAGCCAAGAACCCTTAAATGTATCATAAATATTTTCTAAGGCATTCTATAATAATGAACGATTTAAATAGGATATACTAGCATAAACAGTTGAGAAAAGCCAATCAAAATTAAAAGAGTGATGGTGTACCTTGAGCGTGGCATGCACTTCATTACCATTAATTTGCACATCAGAGACAGTAACTGAGTCATTCTTTCATAAAAAGAACAATGCCACCTGATCAACCCACTGATGGTACCTCGGCATAGTCAGTGAAATTAAATCGAATCCTAAGGTCGTGATGATCTTCCATTTTTGTTTCAAGCAAGGCAACCATAACAGGCCTATAAACTTCAAGTATGACATCAAAGTGTCTACGAAAATATGGGTTATTACCACCCCTAACATTCCAAACAATTATATTGAGTTGTCTATTCATATTAAATTAGGGGTTTCATTCACTATTAAACCTAACTCAGGGTCAGTCCTCAATGTAGGGTTGAGAATCACTGTATACTTGCCCACTAGCTTGTTTGCTAGAGGGTGGAGCTCTCACATCCTGTGAGCACTTGTATAATTGTTTTTACTCTATCTAATTTAGTGTCGTATCACTATGATTTATACTCTACCTAATTAACATTAGCACTTATTGATTTTCATAAAGTTGTTAGGGGAACTTATGCGGATCTCAACTATTTCACCGCCTACCTCTTATCTTCCACTAACATAATTTATGTGTAAATCTATCAGCCAGTTTCAGGCAGATTAAAAAAATATCCGACATAGTTAGTCTCGGTTGGAATTTAAACCCTTTATCATTAGCGTTTTAGATCCTAGTTTTGCTGGAAAAAAAAGATTGATGCGGAATCTACAGATTTTTGCCAGAACATGATAAGTAGTTATTTAGCTACTCTCTGATTCTGATAGGTCCTCCCAATAGCCTCAAACAATAATTCATTTGGCCACTATATATAATGTACCTAAATTTTCAACAAACTTAGCTATAACAGTTAGCTTCGTTATTGATTCTCTATGCCTTGCCAGATCAGCCCGATAAGGATATATGTTGGCACATTGTTTTCCCTAAATAAATGTTATGGAAGACAACAAAAAAAAAACACATCATATCACAGAAGATAAAGGAGCATTATGAATATATGTTGACCTTTATAACAATACCCCACGCTTAGTGATAGGGACTTGAGATAGTTATATTGAGAGTTGATTAATTCTTGTCGTACTTCACAAAAAGGAAGATTTATAATTATATGAAATGAAGAAAACTATTTGTAATTTCTCGATATTTGCATATGTTTGTAGATGCGATAGGTCATTGACCTTGGCTTATTAAAGAACTCGAGAAATGATGGTGGTCTTGGGTTGTTTGGAAGAAAAATATTTGTAATTTCTTGATATTTGCATATGTTTGTAGATGCGATAGGTCATTGACCTTGGCTTATTAATGAACTCGAGAAATGATGGTGGTCTAGAGTTGTTTGGTAAGAAGGCAAGTTATACATGAGTTAATAATGCATGAATTAATAATATATATATATATATATATATATATATATATATATATATATATATATATATATATATATATATATATATATATATTATTTGGTGTTTGGTACATTATACTAAAATTGGAGATGTAGGTTATGATTTAAAATATTGATTTAGTTTTAAATTGAAAAAGAAATTTATTTACAATTTATATCCTTTGGTGTTACTGTTTGACTTTCATTGGCTTCTAGAGAAAAGAGTAGGATAGTTTTGTCCTTTTGGTCATTTATCCATGTATGGCTAAAACATAGATTAGCTATTCATGTTGGTGATGGAATAATATAATAGACTAATTGGTGTATTATTTTATACAAGAATTAGTTATAGATGGTTCAAAATACCAACCAAATATATGATAATTCAATACATAGATTATTATATGCAATCCCTCATACCAAACGGCTCCGCATATTAGTACAAACAACTGGACTATTTGATAAAGTTTTACTTTTTCGACTTACTAAAATTAAGATTAATGCGGGAGGTTAAAACATTTTCAAGTTTAACAGTGTTAGGATACTAGTATTTACTATTTATAGTATTATTTCTTCCAGCAGTATATATACTGTCTGGGTTGTGCTTTACTTAAATCTTATATTATTTCCATATAGGGCCTAGAGGACGAACTCTTTTAAGGAATAGGGAATTGATAGCATCCAAGGGAGCACGCAAGCGCATCAGGAGTTGCTAAGGAGTCACCGTGGCGTCCTATGACGAGATCGCATGCCTAAGGAACTCCAAAAATGAGTTAGCTGGGTTGCAAATGAAGATCACAAAGTATTTTCTTCTTAAAAGATGAGCTAAAGGCCTTGGAAATATCTCATGGATGTGCCAAGAAGTTTGTTACAACATTGGAATAGAAATATCAGCTGGTATAGTAACTAGATAGTGTTCATTACTGATGATAGCTAACCGTATTATTCTTGAAATGCAGCTGAGCATTGTTTGATAAAAGGATCTCCAGGAAGCCAGTGGAGACATCTTTTGTAGATATGCTTATGTTTTCATCATGCAACAGTTCTCAGGTTGCACATTCAGTTGATCTAAACAATATTGTTATAATCTATGCACCTCCTAAGGACACTAGAAAGAGGGGTTGAATAGTGTCTTCCGATTTTCGTTTTTAAGAACCTGGTTTTTCTGAGTCAAGAACCCAGTTCTTGACTTTGCAGCTCTGCTGGTTCAAATACTATAACTCACACCAAACATACGCACAGAGAACACGAGGATTTTACGTGGAAAACTCCTTGCTCAAGGGAGAAAAACCACGACCCACACTCTGGGATTTGAGAACTCAATCCACTAACACAATGAGCAAGTTTCTGATTACAAGACTCTGTAACCTAGGGGCTACACTCTAGACCCTAATCACTACTCAAAGCTAAACTCTAGCTTTTTCAAGTAATTTCTCACAGGTTCACCTAATACATATGCTTCTACAATAAGCCAATAGGTAAAAATAATGAAAGCTCGAACTACGAAAACTTACAACACAATGAACACCCTCCACCCCGTAATAGTTCTTGTGGGGATGAGTTCATTATTCTCATTTTGCACCACTGTCATCCCTCCGTTTTTAGGGACATATTGCACTGGACTTACCCACTTACTGTTACAGATAGGAAAAACTGTACCTGCATCTAACCATTTAATCACCTCTTTCTTTACCACATCTTTCATGATTGGATTAAGGCGACGCTGATGCTCTACACTCGGCTTGTATCCTTCCTCCATAAAGATCTTGTGCATGCAAAAATCCTGGCTTATTCCCATAATATCAGCTATGGTCCAGCCAATAGCACTTTTATGCTCTCGTAGCACTCTCAACAGCTTTTCTACCCGCAGGTCAGACAACAGAGAAGAAATAATCATAGGTAAAGTATCAGATTGTCCGAAATAAGCATAACGAAGATGAGCAGGTAAAGGTTTGAGCTCAAGCTTGGGCGCCTCTTCAATAGATGGCTTAGGTGGTGGCCTTAGCGGTCTATCTAGAGGCTTAAACTTGGGAAACCCCGTAATAAAGTCACAAGAGCAGTCTAAAAGATGCAACATCTCCTCTATATCAGTATCTTCACTAGTTTCTTCTCCCAACATTAGTGCTCGCTTTAAATCATCATTAACATAATCAGCTGGATCACTCGACTTCTCCTCCGGGTCATTCACTGTAATCATGGATAACTTTTCATGATGGTTAAGCATTTTAAAAACCACTTCCTGATCGTCCACCTTTATTGTCATTTTTCCCTCTCGGACACGGATCACAGCATCACCAGTGGCTAAGAAAGGCTGTCCCAAGATGATAGGAACTTCCTTATCTGCTTCATAATCCAGGATGAAAATATCAGCGGGCAAAATAAATTGACCAATTTGAACCAAGACATCCTCAATCACCCCCTCAAGATAAGTAGTAGACCGATCAGCTAACTGAAGTGAGACTTTTGTTGGCTTTGGAGTACCGAGACCCAGTTGGTTACACACAGACAATGACAATAAGATTTATGCTAGCCCCTAGATCACATAGGGCTCGACCAACTGCTATGTTGCCAAAACGAATAGGAATGGTGAAACTACCTGGATCCTTCAACTTCTGAGGGAGTTTGTTCTGAACTCTGGATGTGCACTCTTCAGTAAGTGCCACAGTTTCAAACTCATTGAGTTTTCTCTTTGATGACACTATGTCTTTGATGTACTATTCCTCGGAACACGTCTACCAATAGAATATTGATGCTAGTCTGACTGAGTATGCCCAAGATTTTCGTGACTGTGGAGAGAAAAGAGGGGAAAGATCCCAATAAGTATCAATAGAAGGATATGGGACAAGACCAAGTCAAAGGGTAATTAGTTTAAGTGAGGGATGAAGTGTATTGTATAAAAACTTGTGGGTGTAATTAAAAGTTTTCATACTTACGAAAACACACCACTTTTAAAAAAAATTCAAAATTTTCATTTCATCCCTTCCCACCCACTTTTACACTCTCTTTCCTTATTCAAACCATATCAAATTTGATTTCTCTCTCTCTCTTCTCTTCTCTTCTTTCTTCCTCTTTTTTCTTCTTCCTTTTCATTCTTTCTTCTAAATTTCTTTTCAAATATCATTTTATCACCATCTATGTTATTTTTCTTTCTTCTTTTTCGTATCCATTTTGTTTCTTCTTCATCCCCGTTTTATCCTTTTTCATTTTTTTTTAATTCTAGTCAGTTTATACATCTTTCAGATGTGTAAACATATTTTCTATATGTTTATACACTTTTGAAGATATTTTCACAGCTGAAAATAATATACACATCTCGTCAGATGTATACACACATATTATTATATGTGTACACATATGACGAGATGTGTAACACTTTTATCATATATATGTGTACACATATTATTATATGTGTACACATATAATAATATGTGTGCACATATATTATATGTGCATGTGCGCACATCTCGTCAGATGTATACACATATAATAATACATGTACACATCTCGACTAATGTGTACATATCTTTTTATTAGAGTGGTATAGGGTGGTGGGTGGTGGTGGAGGGTGGTAGAAGGTGATGGTTTCTAGTGGAAGGTAATAGAAGGTGGTGTTGGGTAGTGGAGGGTGGTAGAAGGTGGTGGTGAGTGGTGGAGGATCGTGGTTGAATGGTGGATGGGTGGGGTAGGGAAGGGGTGGGGGGTCGAATGGAGGGGGGGTCGATAGGGTGGGTGATGAGAGGTGGGGGCTTTGTGTAAATTAAAAAACTTGAGGGGCTTTTAAAATATTAGTCATTAGTACTAATTTTAAAAGTGTCCCTCTCACCCATTTTTCAAGACTTGAGTCCCTTATAACTAATAAAAGATTTGGGAGTCCTTCTCACCCAAAAATCCTGTGACTGTGGGATCTTGCAGATTCTTTTGCAACCTTCGAGGAAAGGGAGGTGGTGGTGTAGCAGTAATCACTGCCTCTTGCTTTTCTACCTCCTTCTCGACTTCGACTACTGGCTCAACTTCGTTTCCTTTATCAGAGTGGGACTGCTTTGGCTTCTTTGGCAAGTCTTCCAGCTCTCTCCCATTTCTTAATGAAACTGCTTGCACCTGTTCCTTAGGATTGGGATCGGTATTGCTTGGCAAAGCACCAAGTGGCCTTGTATTTTGATTGCTAGCAAGCTGTCCCATTTTTTTTCTAAAGAGCGAATGGAACCGTCCTGGTTCTACTGGAGAGTTGAAATTTTCTGATTAAGATCAATAGCCAGTTGTTGCATTATTGCCTCTATTTTTGACGTTTCAGGCTATTTCTGCTGCGGTGGATTCTGCAATTGCTGAGTATTACCTTGAGGTTGTCTGCTACCTTGTCCGCCTTGATTACCACCCCATGAGAAATTAGGGTGGTTGCGAAAGTTAGGCGGGTAAGTGTTGCCATACTGAGCATTTTGGTTGAAACCCCTGCTCTGCTGACCCACGTAAAATGCAGACTCTGGGTTGTCCGTGCAAACATTACTTATATGATCAGATCCACCACACACATCACATAATGGAGTTGCTTGCACTTGTTGAACCTGGGTGGAGCCTATCGCTTGCTTACCTGGACTATCAAGTTGCTGCTTAACAGAGTGTTGCATTGCTGCCATTTCAGCTCTCATAGCTGTCAGTACATCTACTTCCACTTTTCCACCTAACTTGATATTTTTTCCTCTGCCAGAGTCACCTTGATAATGCTGATTTCCTTCTAAAATTTTGTTAAGAATGATCTCTAGCTCATCATACTACTTCTCTAGACTTGGTTCGCCACAATAAGCATCCACCAAGATTTTACTATGCGATTGCAGTCCCTCAACAAAAATATGTCCCAATACCTCTTTTAATTGACCATGGTGCTGGCAGCTTCTCAACAATGCCTTGAACCTTTCCCATGTTTCACATATCTCCTCTGATGAATTCTGACTAAATGACACTAACTCACCTCTGATTTTTGCAGTTTTTCCCGATGGAAAGAATTTGATCAGAAACTTCTTTGTCAGTTCGTCCCAAGAGTTAATGGAGTTCAGTGGTTGGACCAAGAGCCACTTCTTTGCTTCACCTAGCAAGGTGAATGGAAACATAGTCAGCCATATATATTCATCCGACACATCAACATATTTGTAAGTGTCGTTGATCTCCAGAAAATTATGCATATGCTGTTGAGGATCTTCATGTGACAAGCCCGCGAACTGACCATTAGACTGGAAAAGTCGGATCATACTCTCTTTCAGCTCAAATTTACCAGTAATGGTGGGCCTCACAATGGTCTTGGCCATGTTATCAAGAGTAGGTCTGGCCACATCCAGTATGGCGCGGTTTTGATTTTCAGCCATCTCTGCAGGTTCAGAAATAAGAGCTTTCTCTAGCTTTGCTTTGAGTCTGGCCTCCTTCCTTAGCCTGTGAAAAAGTCTTTCAGGTTTAGGGTCAAAAGTGTAGAGTTTATCACCACTCTTTCTCCTTCGCATTCAATCCAAAACCTAAAACACCCAAACACAACTAAAACAAAAATTAATCTTGAACAAATAACAAATAAAAGCTAATCTAGAAACTAATTAAATCTTAGTCCCCGGCAACGGCGCCAAAAACTTGTCGCTCCAAACGCACATGCAAGTATACGCGGTCGATCAAGTAATAAAGTGATAAAAAAGTATCGTTCCCACAAGGACTATCGGTTAACTATTAACTAGACGAACTTTAATCCAAATATTGTTCAAGAGAGTTCAACCAGATTTCGAGTGTGTTTAATTAAACTAATTAACTAAAAGTAATTGAAGTAAATTGAATGCAAGACAATTCACGAGTTTTAGATATCAGTGAGAGGAAATATTCCAGGATTATGGGACGATCATCAATCCAGTTGCACTCATCCGCTCATTGATTAACGTTATTTATCTGAGTTGCTAATCACAGGGTTGATTATACTCACAGAGCTCTTTCGATACCCTGTTCGCCTATTCAGGCCAACCTAACACCTATATGTCTATGGAATTAGAATTAACAAGAATCCATGTGCTTCTCCTGTATACTGATTTAGCGTGACTGTTAGATATATTTCTATCCTAACCGCGAAACTATTCCCCGATGCCCGAGTTCAGGAACACGCTCGATTTAATTCTATTGCAACCTACGGTTCCCACTTTCGAGTTCAACCTTAGGTTTATGGATAGTACTTAACAACTGGCCAGGAAATCAAGTAATTCAGAGCAGAATTAAATAAACAGCTGAATTTGATAAATTTAATAGAATTCAATCAACTTCAGAGTACAACTTTCATGATTAACCCATAACCCTAGAATAATAGAGTTTAGCTACTCATAGACAAGATAGCTTTCTCACAAAATAATCTAGAATTCATGAAACAATAAAGAGGAAAGAAGAATTACAACTCAATTGATGAATCTTCGTTCTCTAGCCTTTTCTATAGTTCTTCCCTCCAAAATATACGTTCTCTCCTCTAAAAAATGTTTACAAGGGTTTTTTATATGAAATATGCTAGTGGCCCGCTTTTTTAGCTTGTCCCAGCTGCTCTGGGACTGTTTCCCATCGCATACACCGGAGCATGCCAAGCATCCGTGGCTGTATGCGCTACTTCTCTCAATTTCTTCAATATTTACACTCTTCCCAGACCATACAACCTAGCATGCCAAGCATCCATGGCTGTACCCGCTGCTTCTTCCTTGTTCTTGTACGAATCAAGCTCCAATTTCCTTCATTCCGCTCCTAAAATATCCAAACACCTCAAGTTAGCAGTTTATTTTAAATCAATCATTGTTGGGCACATAATATAATGAAAACAACACAAAAGCTATGAGAAATCGACGTCGAGACATAAGATATACTCCCAACATAAGAAAGCTAGCATGGATCGAATAAAAGACCATTCTATTCTATCAAAGGCTTTCTCGAGATCTATCTTAACAAGCATTTCACCTTTATGGCCTTTCATACAAGAGAATTTATAAATAAATTCCTGAATAATAATAGCATTGTCAGAGGATCTTCTATTTTTAAGGAAGCTGGCTTGGCAAGGACTAATAATGCTATCAAGAAAAGGTTTAATACGGTTTGCTATAATTTTAGTTACAATTTTGTAAATGATGTTGCAAAGCCCAATAGGTCGAAAATTTTTGAGATTAACTGCATTCTTAAATTTAAGAATTAGGCACAAGTAGGTAGTGTTAGAGTTACTAGGAATAGAACTAGTAGCAAAAACTTGATGGCAGAAAAAATATACACATCTCGTCAGATGTATACACACATATTATTATATGTGTACACATATGACGAGATGTGTAACACTTTTATCATATATATGTGTACACATATTATTATATGTGTACACATATAATAATATGTGCGCACATATAATATATGTGTACACATATATTATATGTGCATGTGCACACATCTCGTCAGATGTGTACACATATAATAATATATGTACACATCTCGACTAATGTGTACATATCTTTTTATTAGAGTGGTATAGGGTGGTGGGTGGTGGTGGAGGGTGGTAGAAGGTGATGGTTTCTGGTGGAAGGTAATAGAAGGTGGTGGTGGGTAGTGGAGGGTGGTAGAAGGTGGCGGTGAGTAGTGGAGGATCGTGGTGGAATGGTGGATGGGTGGGGTGGGGGAAGGGTGGGGGGCCGAATTGGGGGGGGGGGGTGGGTCGATAGGGTGGGTGATGAGAGGTGGGGGCTTTGTGTAAATTAAAAAACTTGAGGGGCTTTTAAAATGTTAGTCATTAGTACTAATTTTAAAAGTGTCCCTCTCACCCATTTTTCAAGACTTGAGTCCCTTATAACTAATAAAAGTTTTGGGAGTCCTTCTCACCCAAAAATCCTGTGACTGTGGGATCTTGCAGATTCTTTTACAACCTTCGAGGAAAGGGAGGTGGTGGTTTAGCAGTAATCACTGCCTCTTGCTTTTCTACCTCCTTCTCGACTTCGACTACTGGCTCAACTTCGTTTCTTTTGTAAGAGTGGGACTGCTTTGGCTTCTTTGGCATGTCTTCCAGCTCTCTCCAATTTCTTAATGAAACTGCTTGCACCTGTTCCTTGGGATTGGGATCAGTATTGCTTGGCAAAGCACCAAGTGGCCTTGTATTTTGATTGCTAGCAAGCTGTCCCATTTGTGTTTCTAAAGAGCGAATGGAACCGTCCTGGTTCTACTGGAGAGTTGAAATTTTCGGATTAAGATCAATAGCCAGTTGTTGCATTATTGCCTCTATTTTTGACGTTTCAGGCTATTTCTGCTGCGGTGGATTCTGCACTTGCTGAGTATTATCTTAAGGTTGTCTGCTACCTTGTCCGCCTTGATTACCACCCCATGAGAAATTAGGGTGGTGGCGAAAGTTAGGCGGGTAAGTGTTGCCATACTGAGCATTTTGGTTGAAACCCCTGCTCTGCTGACCCACGTAAAATGCAGACTCTGGGTTGTCCGTGCAAACATTACTTATATGATCAGATCCACCACACACATCATAATGGAGTTGCTTGCACTTGTTGAACCTGGGTAGAGCCTGTCGCTTGCTTACCTGGACTAGTACTACATCAAGTTGCTGCTTAACAGAGTGTTGCATTGCTGCCATTTCAGCTCTCATAGCTGTCAGTACATCCACTTCCACCTTTCCACCTAACTTGATATTTTTTCCTCTGCCAGAGTCACCTTGATAATGCTGATTTCCTTCTAAAATTTTGTTAAGAATGATCTCTAGCTCATCATACTGCTTCTCTAGACTTGGTTCGTCACAATAAGCATCCACCAAGATTTTACTATGCGATTGCAGTTCCTCAACAAAAATATGTCCCAATACCTCTTTTAATTGACCAGGGTGTGGGCAGCTTCTCAACAATGCCTTGAACCTTTCCCATGTTTCACCTATCTCCTCTGATGAATTCTGACTAAATGACACTATCTCACCTCTGATCTTTGCAGTTTTTCCCGATGGAAAGAATTTGATCAGAAACTTCTTTGCCAGTTTGTCCAAAGAGTTAATGGAGTTCGGTGGTTGGACCAAGAGCCACTTCTTTGCTTCACCCAGCAAGGTGAATGGAAACATAGTCAGCCATATATATTCATCGGACACATCAACATATTTGTAAGTGTCGTTGATCTCCAGAAAATTATGCATATGCTGTTGAGGATCTTCATGTGACAAGCCCGCGAACTGACCATTAGACTGGAAAAGTCGGATCATACTCTCTTTCAGCTCAAATTTACCAGTAATGGTGGGCCTCACAATGGTCTTGGCCATGTTATCAAGAGTAGGTCTGGCCACATCCAGTATGGCGCGGTTTTGATTTTCAGCCATCTCTGCAGGTTCAGAAATAAGAGCTTTCTCTAGCTTTGCTTTGAGTCTGGCCTCCTTCCTTAGCCTGTGAAAAAGTCTTTCAGGTTTAGGGTCAAAAGTGTAGAGTTTATCACCACTCTTTCTCCTTCGCATTCAATCCAAAACCTAAAACACCCAAACACAACTAAAACAAAAATTAATCTTGAACAAATAACAAATAAAAGCTAATCTAGAAACTAATTAAATCTTAGTCCCCGGCAACGGCGCCAAAAACTTATCGCTCCAAACGCACATGCAAGTATACGCGGTCGATCAAGTAATAAAGTGATAAAAAAGTATCGTTCCCACAAGGACTATCGGTTAACTATTAACTAGACGAACTTTAATCCAAATATTGTTCAAGAGAGTTCAACCAGATTTCGAGTGTGTTTAATTAAACTAATTAACTAAAAGTAATTGAAGCAAATTGAATGCAAGACAATTCACGAGTTTTAGATATCAGTGAGAGGAAATATTCCAGGATTATGGGACGATCATCAATCCAGTTGCACTCATCCGCTCATTGATTAACTTTATTTATCTGAGTTGCTAATCACAGGGTTGATTATACTCACAGAGCTCTTTCGATACCCTGTTCGCCTATTCAGGCCAACCTAACACCTATATGTCTATGGAATTAGAATTAACAAGAATGCATGTGCTTCTCCTGTATACTGATTTAGCGTGACTGTTAGATATATTTCTATCCTAACCGCGAAACTATTCCCCGATGCCCGAGTTCAGGAACACGCTCTATTTAATTCTATTGCAACCTACGGTTCCCACTTTCTAGTTCAACCTTAGGTTCATGGATAGTACTTAACAACTGGCCAGGAAATCAAGTAATTCAGAGCAGAATTAATTAAACAGCTCAACTTGATAAATTTAATAGAATTCAATCAACTTCAGAGTACAACTTTCATGCTTAACCCATAACCCTAGAATAATAGAGTTTAGCTACTCATAGACAAGATAGCTTTCTCACAAAATAATCTAGAATTCATGAAACAATAAAGAGGAAAGAAGAATTACAACTCAATTGATGAATCTTCGTTCTCTAGCCTCTTCTATAGTTCTTCCCTCCAAAATATACGTTCTCTCCTCAGAAAAATGTTTACAAGGGTTTTTTCATATGAAATATGCTAGTGGCCCGATTTTTTAGCTTGTCCCAGCTGCTCTGGGACTGTTTCCCATCGCATACACCGGAGCATACCAAGCATCCGTGGCTGTATGCGCTACTTCTCTCAATTTCTTCAATATTTACACTCTTCCCAGACCATACAACCTAGCATGCCAAGCATCCATGGTTGTACCCGCTGCTTCTTCCTTGTTCTTGTACGAATCAAGCTCCAATTTCCTTCATTCCGCTCCTAAAATATCCAAACACCTCAAGTTAGCAGTTTACTTTAAATCAATCATTGTTGGGCACATAATATAATGAAAACAATACAAAAGCTATGAGAAATCGACGTCGAGACATAACATATACTCCCAACATAAGAAAGCTAGCATGGAGCGAATAAAAGACCATTCTATTCTATCAAAGGCTTTCTCGAGATCTATCTTAACAAGCATTTCACCTTTATGGCCTTTCATACGAGAGAATTTATAAATAAATTCCTGAATAATAATAGCATTGTCAGAGGATCTTCTATTTTTAAGGAAGCTGGCTTGGCAAGGACTAATAATGCTATCAAGAAAAGGTTTAATACGGTTTGCTATAATTTTAGTTACAATTTTGTAAATGGTGTTGCAAAGCCCAATAGGTCGAAAATTTTTGAGATTAACTGCATTCTTAAATTTAGGAATTAGGGACAAGTAGGTAGTGTTAGAGTAACTAGGAATAGTACAAGTAGCAAAAACTTGATGGCAGAAAGATTTTACCGAATTGCCAATAATATTTCAGTAATCTTGAAAAAAGAAAGGGTTAAGCCCATCTGGGCCAGGAGCCTTGTAAGGACTAAAGGAGTACACAGCTTGGGTAATTTCAGCAATTATTAAGGGGGGAGTCAAGGCTAGAAAGATATATACCAGAATACAAACTAGCATTATGATTTATACATTGAAGAGGACTACTAGTATGGTTAGTATCATGTAATTTCTCAAAATATTTTAGAACATAACTAGTGGCTGCCTTATGATAAAAAATAATAGAACCGTTCTCATCTTGGAAATGAGTAATAGAATTCTTCCTTCGTCAATTAATAGTTGTAACTTGAAAAAATTTTGTATTAGCGTCTCCATAGTTTTACCAATTTATTCTAGACTTTAGGCGCCAAAATTTTTCCTCATTCTTTAATAAAATATTGTAATCAGAAATAAGTTTACTCTCAAGATTTTGCAAAAAAAGACTAGTAGAATAATTTGGGGAGGACTACACTCCATTAATTCCAGCAAGTAATTTCTTTTCATTTTTGAAAATGTTGCCAAAAGTTTTCTTGTTCCAGTTTAGAACTTCATCTTCAAAAAAATTTCTAGCATCTTGAAAATTCCTATTGTCCCAGGATTGATTATAACATTCTTAAAATCAGGGTGTGACATCCACATTGATTCTAAACGAAAAGGTTTATTAATAATAAAATTTGGTTTCTTATTTAAACTAATTAAAATTGGATGATGATCCGAATATGTTTTAGGGAGATGAACTATCGTGGCATCTTTAAAAAAAGCTACCCAATCTTTGTTAGCTAGGCATCTGTCCAATCTCTCCATAATTAAACTATTTATACACTTACTATGGTTGGACCAAGTTAACTTTGGTCCCTTCAAACCTAAATCAATAAGATTGCAATAATTGATATACTTCCAAAAACTATTAGCATTACTACGAATAAT
This sequence comes from Petunia x hybrida, assembly GCA_037355625.1. Classification (NCBI taxonomy): domain Eukaryota; kingdom Viridiplantae; phylum Streptophyta; class Magnoliopsida; order Solanales; family Solanaceae; genus Petunia; species Petunia x hybrida. The sequence goes on along the minus strand of JBBBVM010000018.1, from coordinate 3,735,469 downwards.
GGGTCTACCACCTGTTTTATCAGATTGACATAGCACTTGATTAAAATCACCACTAACTAGCCAAGAACCCTTAAATGTATCATAAATATTTGCTAAGGCATTCTATAATAATGAACGATTTAAATAGGATATACTAGCATAAACAGTTGAGAAAAGCCAATAAAAATTAAAAGAGTGATGGTGTACCTTGAGCGTGGCATGCACTTCATTACCATTAATTTGCACATCAGAGACAGTAACTGAGTCATTCTTCCATAAATAGAACAATGCCACCTGATCAACCCACTGATGGTACCTCGGCATAGTCAGTGAAATTAAATCGAACCCTAAGGTCGTGATGATCTTCCATTTTTGTTTCAAGCAAGGCAAGCATAACAGGCCTATAAACTTCTAGTATGACATCAAAGTGTCTACGAAAATATGGGTTATTAGCACCCCTAACATTCCAAACAATTATATTAAGTTGTCTATTCATGTTTAAATTAGGGGTTTCATTCACTATTAAACCTAACTCAGGGTCAGTCCTCAATGTAGGGTTGAGAATCACTGTATACTTGCCCACTAGCTTGTTTGCTAGAGGGTGGAGCTCTCACATCCTGTGAGCACTTGTATAATTGTTTTTACTCTATCTAATTTAGTGTCGTATCACTATGATTTATACTCTACCTAATTAACATTAGCACTTATTGATTTTCATAAAGTTGTTAGGGGAACTTATGCGGATCTCAACTATTTCACCGCCTACCTCTTATCTTCCACTAACACAATTACTGTGTAAATCTACCAGCCAGTTTCAGGCAGATTAAAAAAATATCTGACATAGTTAGTCTCGGTTGGAATTTAAACCCTTTATCATTAGCGTTTTAGATCCTAGTTTTGCTGGGGAAAAAAAGACTGATGCGGAATCTACAGATTTTTGCCAGAACATGATAAGTAGTGATTTTGCTACTCTCTGATTCTGATAGGTCCTCCCAATAGCCTCAAACAATAATTCATTTGGCCACTATATATAATGTACCTAAATTTTCAACAAACTTAGATATAACAGTTAGCTTCATTATTGATTCTCTATGCCTTGCCAGATCAGCCCGATAAGGATATATGTTGGCACATTGTTTTCCCTAAATAAATGTTATGGAAGACAACAGAAAAAAACACATCATATCACAGAAGATAAAGGAGCATTATGAATATATGTTGACCTTCATAACAACACCCCACGCTTAGTGATAGGGACTTGAGATAGTTATATTAAGAGTTGATTAATTCATGTCGTACTTCACAAAAAGGAAGATTTATAATTATATGAAATAAAGAAAACTATTTGTAATTTCTCGATATTTGCATATGTTTGTAGATGCGATAGGTCATTGACCTTGGCTTATTAAAGAACTCGAGAAATGTTGGTGGTCTAGAGTTGTTTGGTAAGAAGGCAAGTTATACATGAGTTAATATATATATATATATATATATATATATATTATTCATTATTTGGTGTTTGGTACATTATACTAAAATTGGAGATGTAAGTTATGATTTAAAATATTGATTTAGTTTTAAATTGAAAAAGAAATTTATTTACAATTTATATCCTTTGGTGTTACTGTTTGACTTTCATTGGCTTCTAGAGAAAAGAGTAGGATAGTTTTGTCCTTTTGGTCATTTATCCATGTATGGCTAAAACGTGGATTAGCTATTCATGTTGGTGATGGAGTAATATAATAGACTAATTGGTGTATTATTTTATACAAGAATTAATTATAGATGGTTCAAAATACCAACCAAATATAGGATAATTCAATACATAGATTATTATATACAATCCCTCATACCAAACGGCTCCGCATATTAGTACAAACAACTGGACTATTTGATAAGGTTTTACTTTTTAGACATACTAAAATTAAGATTAATGCGGGAGGTTAAAACATTTTCAAGTTTAACAGTTTTAGGATACTAGTATTTACTATTTATAGTTTTATTTCTTCCAACAGTATATATACTGTCTGGGTTGTGCTTTACTTAAATCTTATATTATTTCCATATAGGGCCTAGAGGACGAACTCTTTTAAGGAATGGGGAATTGATAGCATCCAAGGGAGCACGCAAGCGCATCAGGAGTTGCTAAGGAGTCACCCTGGCGTCCTATGACGAGATCGCATGCCTAAGGAACTCCAAAAATGAGTTAGCTGGGTTGCAAATGAAGATCACAAAGTATTTTCTTCTTAAAAGATGAGCTAAAGGCCTTGGAAGTATCTCTTGGATGTGCCAAGAAGTTTGTTACAACATTGGAATAGAAATATCAGCTGGTGCAGTAACTAGATAGTGTTCATTAATGATGATAGCTAACCTTATTATTCTTGAAATGCAGCTCAGCATTGTTTGATAAAAGGATCTCCAGGAAGCCAGTGGAGACATCTTTTGTTGATATGCTTATGCTTTCATCATGCAACAGTTCTCAGGTTGCACATTCAGTTGATCTAAACAATATTGTTATAATCTATGCACCTCCTAAGGACACTAGAAAGAGGGGTTCAATAGTGTCTACCGATTTTCGTTTTTAAGAACCTGGTTCTTCTGAGTCAAGAACCCAGTTCTTGACTTTGCAACTCTGCTGGTTCAAATACTATAACTCACACCAAACATACGCACAGAGAAAACGAGGATTTTACGTGGAAAACTCCTTGCTCAAGGGAGAAAAACCACGACCCACACTCTGGGATTTGAGAACTCAATTCACTAACACAATGAGCAAGTTTCTGATTACAAGACTCTGTAACCAAGGGGCTACACTCTAGACCCTAATCACTACTCAAAGCTAAACTCTAGCTTTTCAAGTAATTTCTCACAAGTTCACCTAATACATATGCTTCTACAATAAGCCAATAGGTAAAAATAATGAAAGCTCGAACTACGACAACTTACAACACAATGAACCTAGACAAAATATCTAGACTCAAAACAACTCAAGCACGCCAGTTGTCTTCTTCAGTTAACTCACGTAGAAAGATGCTGGATCGCCTTTATATGCTCTCAACTCTCTGTATGTGAATAACTAAATTACGGCTGCATCAACTACTTGTATTTATACGGGCCTTGCAACCCTAGTTGTGTCCTACAAGAAATCCTTGTAATTATGGTAAGACAGGATTTCTAGTAACTCTTTTCCTTGTTGAAGTCCAGCTCCTATTCACACTTCGAAGACACAGCCTGGGCACTGCCTCTTTTAGTCTGACTAGGATGCATATTCATTCATGCGCCATTATTCCTAGTTCCGCAGGGATTTGCAACCCGCAACTCTTTTCGATCAGTCGTGCCCTTCTAATCAAGGACCAGGTTCTTCTCTAAGACCACTGAGTCCTTCACGTTTTTCATTCTTCAAAACCAGTACTCAATAAATTCCCCCTTTTAGATGATGACAAACAAATGTTGCCAAGGAACCTGTAAAGACACACATTCCAAAAGCACACAAACGAAAGGTAACTAGTTCAAGGAATTGAAACAGATGAATTAGGTCACAAACACCCCAATATTTCTTTCTTCCCCCTTTTGGCATCATCGAAAAGATCCAAATACCTGCATGATCCTGTTAGTACTATCCAGTCTAGAGCACAAGGCAATAAGTCAGCCAAAAAAAAAAACACACACAGAAGCAAGAGTAAGGGCCCAACACGAACCAAGTACTGTAAAGCAAACAGTCATAAACACTAGAGAATTTAAAACCATTATCCAGGGTGTGACAGCAGCACTACCCTATCCATTAGTACACAACTGAAAAAGAGTGAATTTTTTAAACAACCATCACATGTGCAAGGGCGAATGGAAGGAATTAACATGTAGGAGAAGGGATAGGAGGATAGAACAGAAGGACTCAGGGCTGAAGGTTGAAGTATTTGACAAGTGCCTCAAGATGCTTTGTATTTTTGGCCCTTTCCATCACCAGCTCGGACTCATACTTGTGGCAGTCTATCTTCAAACGATCAATTTCTTGATCCTTCAACTTCAGCTGTCTATGAAGCTCAGCATTTTCTGTATTCACTTCAAGAACATGAGTCTCCAGCTCCTTCACAGCATCAATGGCCTCCTCAGGTCCATAATCCTCACTCTCCTCAGCTAGCTCTTGCTTAGAAGCTCTCCTCTACTTGAAGAAGTCACAGTTTTTAAGCACATTGTGCCTAAACATCTGATGAATGGTTGGCTTTTTTCCAGCTTCCAGGGGAACCCCAAAATGCTCAAGTACTTGCTGGAGGATATAGGAATGCACTAAAGAATGTGGTTTCTGATCAGTATCTGCAATCCTCTTGATATGTCTGATGATTACCGCAGGTAAGTTGATTCTTACCCCCTATCCAGCAAGTCCATATATGCCAGGTCTAGAGCACTAGCTTCACTGTTTCTTTCTCCTCTTGGCAGAAGGAACCTATGCACAAACTCAAATAGCAACTGGTGTGCAGGTTCCATTTCCTTTTAATCTACCTTCCTTTCCTTCCTTAACTTGGGTTTTCCTGAGAATTTCTTGACCACACTCAGAGGAGTTACTCCATCAGTCCTCTTGGGCCATTTCAACTTTATATACATGCAATAACCTTCAGCAGGTATATCAAGGATCACCCCAAGCTCAGTTCTCCCAAATTCTATCTCAACTCCCTTCACAGTGGTGAACACTCTCCTGGCGTTGACTCTGCAGTTTGTGTAAAACTCCCTGATCTCATCAATATATAACAGCCTCTCTTTGTTTGCAAACAAACCAAGCCATCCTTGGTCACCAATCATTCTCAGCAGTGGTTTCATGTGATGTTCCTTCTCATCATGCAAGATACTACCAGGCAGCACCTGATGCTTTGCAAAGAAGGCCACTCTATCAACTTCTTCTTCTGAACCTCTCCTTCTCTTCCTGTTCTCTGCTTCACTATCACTCTCAGAGTCACTTGACTCCACATAACTACCAGCCTCATCACTCTCTTCCTCTATCTCCTCAGCTCTCTTCTCTTCCACCCTTTTCTTTGCCTCTTTGTCTCTCACATTTGAGATTGTTCTTTCCAGCTTCCATACCTTCTCTAGTTGTTGCTTCAAGGCAGACCTAGTGCCAACTCTCCTGGCAGCTGGCTCAGCAACAGTCTTGTCACCACTTTCTTCACTTGATTCATCAACCAATTTAGTTTTTGACACTGGCTTTCCCCCTTTCACCAATCTTCTCCTCTTTTCCGGCTCTACTCTGTTTTCCTTCACAAATACTACCTCTTCTTCCTCTTGCTCACACACCAGCCTCTCATCATTCTCACCAAACTTTATTTTCAACCTTTTCTTCTTTGATTCTTCTGCTTTCTTGGTAACCCCTTCACTTTCAGCCTTTTCTTTCACAACCTCTTCATTTTTCTCTTCTTCTGAATCTGTCCAATTTAGTTCTGCATCATCAGCCTCAGTAGGATCTGGGCAAGAGACAGGTTCTTGACCCAATCCTGTGAAGCCTCAGCAAGCCTAGGTCCTCCAACTGCTGGACCTTTAAGGACAGATACCCCTTCACTCTCCTCAGCACCCACAACACTAGTACTTGGTTCATTTAAACTTTCCTTAAGGGACTCAACAAGATCTTCTTCCCTTAGTTGTTCTATCACTCTTTCTGCTACATCGAACTCCAAATCAGTATTTTCTACTAAAGGCACATGCAAATTTTTCCTAGGTTCTTCCTGAATAACCTTTTGCTCTGCTTCAACTAGGTTCCCCTACCTGTTTTGTCATCAGACTCTACTACTTCTATAATTTCATCTAGTCCTGTTACTAGGGTTTCAGTATCCACTATACCAGGGTTTTTTATTTCTTCTAAACCAACAGGAGTAGATGAGATAGGATCAGGGGTTACCTCAGTAGATGGTTCAGATGAAACTTGTGCAATGGGCGTAGTAGACAAGGATCTTGACATCATCTTCTTGACTTGTTTCTTTTATCCCTTTAAGAGAAATTTTGTCCTGGCCTTAGCAATTCTTTGTGCGAGGCTGGTTGGAGGTGTTTTTGCAGATGATTTCTTGATAGTCTTTGTGGGTGAAGTGGATGAAGATTGTACTTTAGACATGATGAAAATTTAGTAGGGTTTTGACTGAGATTTCAAGAATTTTTCAGTCTTAAGCTTTTGAAAGAGAATGTAGATTTGATGAGGCAATGTGGTTGAGTGTGTGAGTTTTGTGTGTATTGACGAGAGGGAAAGGGTTTTGGTGATTAGACAGTATCTAGAGAAACCAAAGAAATAATGAGATAAAAGTGAAAAGCAGCTTTTTGAAATTTTTGAAAACCGGGAAGGGTTATGGATTTGACAGTTATGGACTTATTTGATTTAGCCTTTTCAAGTAGTGGGGTCCAAACAAGTCAAATAGAATTTTATCCCAAAAAGGAACAAGCTCCTATAATTTAGGACAGTTATTGGAACATGGAGGATCTCCCTTTACACACGTATAATTGACAATTTAATTTCAGTTATGACTTCTATCGTGCAAGGTAGTGTGACTGTACCTGGACATGATTCCTCATGCTTCAGTCGGTTCCTTCTCAGTACATAGTCGGTTCTTCATGGGATCACATTATCCTCACCTGGTGCTTAAAAGCTAAACAAGTATACTTCATAAAGTACAAAATTAGACTGAACAGTAATAACGGATTTTACACACAGATAATTAAATACTTAACTAACCAATCATTGAAGGACCACCTGCTAGGTCATCCATGTATTTTGGTCATCCCTAATTCCAACATGTTCCTCTCAAACTGTACCTTGTTCAATGCTTTGGTAAATATGTTAGCAATTTGATCTTCAGTCCTGCAAGAATTCATAGTAATCAGACCCTTTTCCACATTATCTCTAAGGAAATGGTGTCTAATATCAATATGCTTTGTTCTTTTGTGTTGGACTGGGTTCTTGGCAATCTTCACTGCACTAGTGTTATCACAGAAAATTGTCACTGCTCCACATTTGACACCAAAGTCCTCCAACTGTTGTTTGATTCATAGCAGTTGCGAGCAGCATGATACAGCTGCTACATACTCAGCTTCCGCAGTAGATAGGGCAACTGAGTTTTGCTTCTTTGTAGCCCAAGAGACCAAACAAGGACCAAGAAAGTGTGTCATTCCTGAAGTGCTTTTCCTGTCCACCAAATGACCTGCATAATCTGCATCAGCAAAACCAATTAGTTCAAAAGTACCTCCCCTTGGGTACCAAAGACAAAGGTCCTGAGTTCCTTTCAAGTATCTCAGGATCCTCTTCACAGCTGTCAGGTGTGACTCCTTGGGCTTGGACTGAAATCTAGCACATAGTCCCACACTGTATACTATATCAGGTCGATAGGCTGTGAGATAGAGGAGTGAACCTATGATTCCTCTATATTTTGTCTCATTTGTTGAAGGACCTAGTTCATCCATATCCAGCTTGGTTCCAGGAGCAATGGGCGTAGCCATTTCTTTTGCTCCCTCCATGTCAAATTTCTTCAGAAGTTCCTTGACATATTTTTGCTGATGAATCATAGTCCCTTCAGGCATTTGCTTTATCTGCAGTCCAAGGAAGAAATTTAGTTCACCCATCATGCTCATTTCAAATTCACTTCCCATCAGATCAGCAAACCCTTTGCATAGCTCCTCATCAGTGGCTCCAAAGATGATATCATCGACATACACTTCAACCACCAGTAGATCCTTTCCTTTCTTCTTGAGGAATAACGTGTTGTCAATATTTTCTCTGGCGAACCCATTCTTCAGCAGGAATCCTGAGAGTCTTTCGTACCAAGCTCTAGGAGCTTGCTTCAAACCATAAAGAGCCTTGTCCAGTTTGTAAACATGATCAGGTAATTCATTGTTCACAAAGCCTGGTGGTTGTATTACATATACCTCTTCATTCAAGTAACCATTCAGGAAGGCGCTCTTCACGTCCATCTGATATAGTGTGAACTTCATGTATGTAGCAAAGGCAATCAACATTCTAATGGCTTCCATCCTTGCAACTGGTGCAAAGGTTTCATCATAGTCTATTCCCTCTTCCTGACTGTATCCTTGAACTACTAACCTTGCCTTGTTCTTTGTCACTATACCATGCTCATCCAGTTTATTTCTGAACACCCATTTTGTTTCAATTATTGATCTGTCCTTCGGCTTGGGAACTAGGTGCCACACCTTCTGCATGGCTAGAATCCAATCTAGATCTTCTAGAGCTTCTTTTACATTCTTTGGTTCCAGAGATGAGAGGAATGCAAAGAATGCACAGAAGTTCTTCAAGGCTGACCTGGTCATGATTCCTGTGTCCAGTTCAGATAAAACATTCTCCAAGGGATAAGAGCTTTGATGTTTCCATGGCCTGAGTTGAATATGACTGGAAGAACCTACAGCATTATCTTGAGGGGGTTCTTCCTGACTTGCTGGATCATCAGCTTCATCTGATGTTCCCCCTATCATGTTGACTCCTTATTCTAGTGTACTCAGAATCTTACCTGATGTCTCTTTGTCTTCTGAGTCTTCCAGTTCATCTACACCATCTTCCAGACTTAGGCAAATCACTTGATCATCTGCCTCAGTTTCCCCCAATGCCTTATCAGATTCATCAAATACAGCATGCATACTTTCCTCCACTGTTTGTGTTCTTTTGTTAAACACTTTGTATGCTTTGCTTTGAGTGGAATAACCAAGGAATATTGCTTCATCACTCCTAGCATCGAACTTACCCAATGGTTCCTTGCCATTGTTGTGAACAAAATATTTACAACCAAAGGGTTTCAGGTGAGCAATATTTGGTTTTCTACCTCTGAGTAGCTCATATAGAGTCTTGTCAAGAATTGCTCTGATAGAACACATATTCAGCAAATAGCAGGCAGTGTTTATTGCTTCAGCCTAAAAGTTTCTTGCAAGCCCACTTGACAACAACATAGTCCTTGCCATATCCTCCAGGGACCTGTTCTTCCTTTCAACCGCACCATTTTGTTGGGGTGTTCTTGGTGCAGAAAAGTTATGATCTATGTTGTTCTTTGCACAATACTCAGAAAATTTTGAATTTTTAAACTCAGTTCCATGATCAGATCTGATGCTGATGAGTTCCAGACTTAACCTTTTCTGCACTACACCAGCCCAGTCTTTAAAGCTATCAAAAGCTTCATCTTTAGATGCCAAGAACAAGGCCCATGTGTACCTAGAGTAGTCATCAACAATCACGAACACAAATCTCTTTCCTCCTCTGCTCCTGACTATCAAAAGCTTCATCGCATTTTTATGTTTTCAAATCTCTTGCTTGGCAATCCACGAACCAGCTTCTTAGATACAAGCTTGTTCAGTTGTGAGAGACTTGCATGACCCATCCTTTTGTGCCACAGCTGAGAGTCACTTTCTTACACATTTAGGCATGTTAAGTTATTTTCAGGCAGTGACTTCAGCGATGCTTTGTATACATTGTTCACCCTCTTTCCTTCCATAACAAGTTCTCCACTCTGTAGGTTCTTCACAATACATTCTACAGACGAGAAACTTACTTCATTACCTCTATCACATAGTTGGGAGATGCTCAGTAGATTGTGTCTGAGACCATCAACACAGTAAATATTTTCAATTGCATGATCCAGAGTTCTCCCAATCTTTCCAATTCCCACGATTTGACCACTTTTTCCTCCTTCGAAGGCCACACTGCCTCCCTGAAATGCTGCGAGTGAGAGAAATTCTATCTCCTGTCATGTGCCTTGAACAACCACTATCAAGAATCCAGCTTGGGTTGTTCTCCCTCACTCCAGCCTGCAAAACAGATTAGAGGTTAGCCTTAGGAACCCAGACAAGCTTGGGTCCCTTCTTACGAGAGAATGGATAAATCAAATCCTGTCTAGCCTATTTAGGTAGAACACTTCTTTTATTCTTGGCTTTTGCCTTGCTAACATTCATGCACTTTTGTTTGTAGTGTCCAGTTTCACCATAGAAGGTACACAATATATTGCAAGGCAACCCCACATACTTGCTCTTAGGGTTATATGGAGGCAATGGTTTCTTGAATCCAAGCCCTTGTTTTTCTTTGTTTTGATTTTCAAGAACCCAGTTCATTGCCTCCGATGATTTGTTCTGTTTAGTTAATCTGGTAAGCTCAAATTCAGATTTTTCAACCTTTTGATTTAAAATTCGGTTCTTTTCAGTTTCCTGATACAGAATCTCATCAGCTCTTTTCAGTTCATTTTCCAAAAAAGTTTGAACTTCACTTATTACTTGCTTACCATTTATACTCTCTCTTAATTGATTGCATTCCAATTCTAGATCGGTGATCTTAGAGTTTGACACAAGAGTCTGCCCTTTTAAGATGACATTGATTTCTTCTAGTTCAATGTTTTGTTCTAGAAGGCTCTTGTGCTTGGTTCTAAGATCACCTAGCTCTTCAGTTAATTTATCCTTTTCAATTTTATCCTTTTCATAACCCTCAATCAAAGTGGCAGTGATAAGAATCAAATTTTCAGAAGAGTATGTATGTAAGGTTTCCTTAAGATCAGATAAACATACCTCTGCTGAATTAGCAGCTTCAGCTCCATCAGTTGCCAAAAGGGCAGAGTCCTTCTTTTGGTTGTCATCTATGTACAACTCCTTCAGCTTTTCCCAGACTTCCTTGGCAGACTTGTATTCAAGTATCCTTGCAAGCACATCATAGGTGAGTCCTCTCCTCAGGTATAATTCAGCCTTGGAATTTGCCTGCAGCCAATCTAGATCTTGAGGATCTTTTTCTTCCACCTTCTTTGGCACCAGAACTACATTTGCTGCTCTCTTCACAGGGACATGAGGTCCTCTCTTCAAAATCAGCCACAGACTGTAATCAGTTGCTTTCAAGAAGATTTTCATCTGTTTCTTCCAGCTCTTATAGTTAGTACCGTTGAGCACAGGTGGCTTTGATGGATCTCTCCCTCCTCTGAACTCTCGAGGGTCTTCTTCATCAGAACTGATATCTGTCAGGCCCATTAGTGCTAGTGGTGAATCATCTCCGGATTCCTTTTCATGATCAGATTCATTGTCAGTTGGTCCCCATGTAGCATAGAAGGCTTCCTTCTTCTTTCTTCTTTCTTCTTTCTGCTCTGAAGTTTGGAGGTCTTCTTGACTTCTTCTTATCTTTGTCAATTTCCTTTGACGTCTCCTTCTCCTTTTCCTTAGATGCTCTGTTTTTCATCCACTCTTTTTCCCACATAGGACAATCTATGACGGCATGATCTTTCTTGAAACACTTAAAGCATCCTGAGTAATCCGGACTGTCGACTATGTTCTTCCTGCCAGAATTCTCCTTGCCACTTCTTTTGAAGCCTTTGAATCTCCCCAGGTTAAGCTTCTGTCTTAGGACACTAACCATTGCTGCTTCAACTGATTGCAAATCAACATATTCATCAGTTTCCTCAGTTGCTTCAAGCGCAAGGGTCTTTTCCTTCTTCAAAGCTGGTTTAGCTTTTGAGTCTTTCATCATTTCATGAGTTTTCAAGCTACCAACCAGTTCTTTAAGTTTGATGGATCTTAGAGGTTTAGACTCAATGATGGCAGTCATCTTAGGTTCCCACGCTTCAGGAAGCACATTTAGAATCTTATCAACCATCTCTACTTCTGGCAATTCCATATCCAGGGATCTCATCTCATTAGTAATGATGGTCAACCTGGTCATCATATTCTGGATTGATTCCTTCTCACCCATAGAGAACAGCTCAAATTGTCTCTTCAGAATTCTTCTCTTTGAGTCCTTTACTTCGGTGGTTCTTTCATGCGCAACCTGCAAGGCATCCCAAATTTCCTTAGCCGTCTTGTAAGATGATACTCTGTTAAACTCCTCAGGACCAAGACCACAAATGACCAGACGATTGGCTTTGTGATTCTTTTCAATCATCTTATAATCCGCCTTATTGAACTCCTCTTTCAGTTTAGGTTCTTTTTTGGCAGTGGCTCCTTCACCAACTATTTTAGTAGGGATCAGGTTTTCTTCAGACACTATCAGCCAGAGTTGATAGTCTTCAGCACATATGTAATTTTTCATCCTGTTCTTCCACCAAGCATAGTATTGCCCATTAAACTATGGGGGCCTTTGAACTGATTGTCCTTCAGTAATAGTAGGTGGTGTACTCATGATTCTGATTCTTCTCAAGGTATTAGCCTCAATTGAGGAGACCTGCTCTGATACCACTTGTTATAATCTATGCACCTCCTAAGGACCCTACAAGGGGGGGTTGAATAGTGTCTACCGATTTTCGTTTTTAAGAACCTGGTTCTTCTGAGTCAAGAACCCAGTTCTTGACTTTGCAACTCTGCTGGTTCAAACACTATAACTCACACCAAACATACGCACAGAGAACACGATGATTTTACGTGGAAAATTCCTTGCTCAACCGAGAAAAACCACGACCCACACTCTGGGACTTGAGAACTCGATCCACTAACACAATGAGCAAGTTTCTGATTACAAGACTCTGTAACCAAGGGGCTACACTCTAGACCCTAATCACTACTCAAAGCTAAACTCTAGCTTTTCAAGTAATTTCTCACAAGTTCACCTAATACATATGCTTCTACAATAAGCCAATAGGTAAAAACAATGAAAGCTCGAACTACGACAATACAACGCAATGAACCTAGACAAAATATCTAGACTCAAAACAACTCAAGCACGCCAGTTGTCTTCTTCAGTTAACTCACGTTGAAAGATGCTGGATCGCCTTTATATGCTCTCAACTCTTTGTATGTGAATAACTAAATTACGGCTGCATCAACTACTTGTATTTATACGGGCCTTGCAACCCTAGTTGTGTCCTACAAGGAATCGTTGTAATTATGGTAAGACAGGATTCCTAGTAACTCTTTTCCTTGTTGAAGTCCAACTCCTATTCACACTTCGAAGACACAGCCTGGGCACCGCCTCTTTTAGTCTGACTAGGATGCATATTCATTCACGCGCCACTATTCCTAGTTCCGCAGGGATTTGCAACCCGCAACTCTTTTCGATCAGTCGTGCCCTTCTAATCAAGGACCAGGTTCTTCTCTAAGACCACTGAGTCCTTCACGTTTGTCATTCTTCAAAACTAGTAATCAACAAATATCTATATTTTGACAGGAAATTCTGAAAAGATTATGGGAGGATATGACAAGCAATGTTTTGCAATGAAGCTAGGAGTTTTAACCAGTCATGTTAGACTTTTCATGCACCGAGGTATGTGTAATATGTAAGGTATGTGTAATGTCGAGGCTGTTGATGGCATTCTTTGATTTTGTTATGCTGTGAGAATAACTCTTTCATGAATTGTCTAAGCTCTTCAATCAGTCACGCACTCCATGTTTCCACGGGTATGGTAGGCAAGATGGAGAAAGCAGAAAGAAGTCAGATTGTGGATGCTTTGTTAGCCCTGATCAACTATCAATGTTCTTTATATTTGATCATTAATTTCCAGTACAAGGGAATTCGGATATGAAACATACTTCTTGTAGCTTCATTATGAGGATTATGATTATTTTTTCTTTGTTTGGTTGACAGGGGAAAAAGTAAGCAAAGCTCCCAAAATTCAGAGACTGGTTACTCTCTTGACACTTGAAAGAAAGAGTTCGAATTTCTGAGAAGAAGAAGAGAATTGCTAAAGCTAAGCTGAAGCAGCTGAATACCAGAAGTTACTCGTAACTAGTTTGAAGGAACAAAGGGAGATGCATAGCGAGAGTTTTAACTGTCTGCAGCTTTTACGCCATCTATTGCTGCTTTGTTCTCTGGAATTTAGTCTCTGCTTTAATGTGTAGTTTGAGTTAGCTGATCTGAGGAAATCCTTATCCTTTTTTGATAGCTTATGTGTGCTCTTAAAGATTTGAGTATTTGTTTCTTTGGCAATGATAAGGCTTACAATGAACTTGTTGCAAGCCTACTGCCTTCACTGTCTTTCCATTAGCCTTTTGGTTGGCCTATGAGACTATGACTCTAATAGCTAGAATTAACTCAGAAGTCCATATCCATTGGAACTTTGAACTGATAATCTAACGATTCTAGATCAAGAATCTAAAGTTTTGTGTCCATTAAAAGTACTCATAGATATAAATAGCTACGATGCATTTGTATATGTTTGTCTTCTCTTTTCTCTTTATATTATTATGCTTCCAAAATACTTTTATAGGTGATAATTCAGTGCCCTTAGAATGTTTGTTGTTACTACAAATGCAGTTCTTGTGCTTGGGTCTATTATTAACCTTACAAGAATGTACATATAAGTGACTGGCTTGTTTTTTCAAAAATGAATGGCCCTCAACCCCTTTTTGTTTTATCCCTATCTCATTTCTAGTATTTCTGAAACATTACAATGTTTCTGTAAGCTACCAAATATCTTGAAGACACTCCAGTGGCCAGGCAGGAAAAAGACTACTCTGATGTAAAGTCCAAACAAAGCAAAAGAGAATGTGATTGATGCTATGCTGATCATACAACTATAAAGACTTGTTCAAACTTGTACAAATCGATTTGCTAGTTTACTACATCTTTCCCTGTTTCTAGTCTCAAACAAGATTTCAACTCGCGGCCTGGCGGTTATTAACCACTCTACAATTCCTTCTAACCTCTCCAGGCCGACCAGATTGCAAGTCACCCATATTTATCATCCCTTCAGCAAATGCCTTAAAGAATTTGTCTTGATTTACACTAAATTCTACTACATATTCCCTTGTAAGAGGGTAAGTATAAAGTGTTTCATCTGAATTTAAGAACCCTCTTCCATTGACCAAGTCTTTGAAATACTGATTGTCAAATAATTCAGGTGTTGCATCCAAGTTTCCTGTTACATTCCCATCTCCACCAAGTGGACAAAGCTTGTCTAACTTTTCTCTGAATCTTGGTTCAATGGTAGGGTCAGGCTGGCCCGAGCCGGACTGGTTATATAGCCTAAAGACTATAGAAAAACACCTTCCTTTGCCAATGGAGTGAGAGCCAGAAAGTGCTACAAGATCTTTGACAGAGAGATTATATCTGCTGAAGAGATCAATGAGGTAGGTTGCATTTGATCTTGGACTTGGCATGATCCTGTTTGAATCTTCTTGACTTGCTGTTAAACTATCTAGCCTTCCCAACTTCACTTCCCAATTTGGACCTCCACTCTGAGTAAAAAAATAAAACAAATAAGGTGTTCTGTTTTCTCCAAGCAACCGAAAAGACAACATAGGGAAAAAAAAGATGAGATTTTACTTAGTCATATCCTTGGTAGGTCCATTCCTAATATCCTTCATCATAATTACTGCATCTGGGGGTTCCTTTTTGCCTTCTCATTCTAAATTGTTATAATAGGACAATGACCAAGAGTTTTAGTATACTAAACAATTAATTGTGTCCCTTCGTTTTTACATTAAGCTACTTTGGGATACGATTCATATCCTTCGTTTCCTTAATGACGATGGTGTGCAAGTCAATTTGCACATACTTAGACTACTTAATCGACGGTACCTATTACAAATATTGGATGACTATGTTCACTAAAACGTACCCAAGGAAAAGAAATCACTAATTTATATCCTTCTTTTCCTCTCCCTCCCCACCTTATTTTATCATAGCGGCTCGATAAAAAGTTCAAAGAACAAAAGGACTTATTAAAATGGAAAATCTTCCCCCACCCCACCCCTCTACCCCCAAACAAAAAGACTTTTTCCTTCTTTGTGAATGGAAACTGAGAATATGAAAATATAAAGTTACCAGAACAACTGCATCTCTAGCAGCCATGATTAAGAGATCAGCACAAGAAACAACACCAGGGCAGGCTCTCTCCAAGGCTTCTTTAACTTCATCTACAACTTCAAAAGACCTCAGTGAATTTATATTTGATAAAGCCAATTTTTCACCAAGCATGTTTGGTGTATCATCCAGCAACAAAGAAGCATCACATCCCTAAAAACAAGAATATAAATTAACCAAAAGAAGAAAGGATGAGGTGTAAGAAGACCTTACCTCTATCTCGAGTAAGGTAAAGAGGGCGTTTCAAATAGACCCTCGGCTAGAAATAAACTTTTATATAATAAATATAAGTACTATTGGGATTCTTGAAATGCTTACGTTAACAAAGCAATCATGAAACTGTAATCTCATAACTGAAGCTAGGCTTCTTGGTTCTCTTTTCATTGCTTTCTTCATCACTTCTTTGACTATAGACTCAGCCTGTGGACAAGTTTCTGAGTAAAAGCCAGGCTTAAGTGTGGAAGCCATGGCAGCAAAACCCAAGCTCATGTGAAGAAAGAGGGAAAAGAAACAAAGGGTATTAGCCATTCTTGTTTCTTGAATTTTTTTTACTTGTGTTTCTTGAAAATTTTATGCATGTATGTTGAATATATACTTAAAAGATAAATGATTGGAACTTGGGATTTTTGGAATCAATAAAAAGGGAGATGAATAGGTATGGGCGATGATTAAGGAAAATCCTGATTTGTATGTGTTGTCAGCAATATATAGGATTTTTTTGGTTGAGACAAATAGGCCAATTGTGAAGAGTTTGTTTTGGTTGAGTGGCAAATGGAGTGTGGTGAGTAGACAGTCATGACCTCCTTGCATAATTTTGACAAATCACTTTTGTCATTTATTTTCAAACTTTTCTGATTTTTCAACCAACTGGACCCACTTGTGCCTGTTTTTTTTGTTAAGAATAAAGAAGTGTCTATAAACAGCAAAATTGAATATTAGAGACAACAGGGTCTTTGGTGTATCTATGTAAAAAAAAATTGTTCTTAAAGAGAATAAGAACAAGCATTTTTTTTTGGTAGAAACATGACATTATATTAAAACAGTTACGTAACAGTAACAAGAGCGTTAATACGGCTAGTACATGAAGCCGTATTGCTATTATTATTACAACAAACATTGCGGGGGGTAGAAATGGCACGAAGCGCATTCAGGTTCCCTAAAGTAGACAACATAACACAATTATTTTCCGAAGATCTAACAACAGCAGTATTTCCCTCTCTATCTTCCAACAAGCAATGCTGGACAAAAACTGGAGGTAGTGCATAATGACTAGGCTTGTTAACAAAGCTAGGTTTTTAGTTTTAGCTTTAACAATAGATAATCCACCCAGGTGTTTTGGTTTTGTAATAGTATCCCAAGAAATGAGATGAAGCTTCTTTTTTGTTGGATTGGTTCCCCAAAGAAAATTCCTCTGGATTTTGTCTATTGTCTTCAGAGTCTTGATAGGAAGAAAGTGATATTGCATTATATGATTTGGAATAGTATTAAGAGTGGATTTTACAAGAGTAGTTCTACCAGCCATGTTGAGAAAGTTTGTTTTCCAAGTGGAGAGCTTAGTCAGGAGATTATCAATGAGAAATTGGTAATCTTTGTGTCTTGGTTTTGAATTAAGCATAGGAAAACCAAGATATTTACCAAATGATTTGCTAATGCTAATTTCAAGCATGTCTCCTATATGACTGGCAACATGAGGAGAGGTATTGCGAGAGAAAATTATTTTAGATTTGGCGGTATTTACTTTCTCTCCTGAAAGGTTACAGAAAAGGTCTAAAGTTTCTCTAATGGCAGAGATTGACCGATGATTAGCCTTTGACATGAAAGTTATGTCGTCCGCAAATAGGAGGTGTGAAATTTCAGGACCTTGTGGTGATAATTTTATCGGATTCCACAAGTTGAGGTCAACCTTATGGTTAATGTAAACTGTTAGAAGTTCAAGACAAAGAATAAAAATATAAGGAGACATGGGGTCCCCTTGACGTATTCCCCTTGTTGGGTAAAAAGAAGGAGTCTTAGTGCCATTGACCAGGATTGATATGGAGGAAGAGGAGACACATGAAAGGATAAGCTTTGAAATTTTTGGAGGAAATTTAAAGAAGGCTAACATGGTACGAATAAATGACCATTCAAGTCGATCAAAAGCTTTCTCAAGGTCTATTTTAATTAACATTTCACCTTTTGCCCCTTTCATATGAGAGAATTTATTTAAGATTTCCTGGATTATGATAGCATTATCGGAAGCTCTACGATTCTTAAGGAAACTAGCTTGACAGGGACTTATTAAATTATCCAAGTAAGGTTTAATACGGTTGGAGATTATCTTGGTAATGATTTTATAAATAGTATTACATAAGCCAATGGGTCTGAAGTTTTTAAGATTGACCGCATTCTTGAACTTTGGGATTAGGCAAAGATATGTAGAGTTTGCATATTGAGGGATGGTATGAGTGGAGAAGACTTGGTGACAGAAACTTTTGACTGAGGGGCCAATAATATCCCAGTATTTTTGAAAGAAAAAAGGATGTAGCCCATCGGGACCAGGAGCCTTATAAGGGTGGAAAGAGAATACCGCCTGGGTGATCTCATTATCAGCTAATGGACGATCAAGATTTGAGAGGTCTATTTTATTAAACCAGGTAGACTCCGTCTTGAGGGGAGTGGATTTACTTGAGATCTGACTTGTATGAAATAGATTAGCAAAGTAGGTGGTAACATGATTTACTATAGCAGCATGGTCAAAGATAGTGTTTCCTTGATCATCCTGAAAGTGAGTAATTTTATTTTTCCTTCTACGGTTTAAGGTTCTAATTTGGAAAAATTTTGTGTTGGCATCCCCTTGATTCAGCCAATTGATTCTAGACTTTAGCCTCCAGAATTCTTCTTCATTCTTTAAGAGGTTGTTGTAGTCAGTTACCAGTTTTTTCTCCAAAGTTTGGAGAAAGTAACTCGTGGGAAAGTTTGGAGAAGATTGAATACCATTAATCCTGGCCAAGAGAATCCTTTTTTCTTTAAATATATTACCAAAAACAGTTTTATTCCAGGTAGTAATTTCCTCCTCAAATGTTTTAGAGGCTTCAAAAAATGAGTTGTTCCTCCAGACAGAATTAACAATGTTACGAAAATCGGGATGTGAAGTCCACATAGTTTCGAGTCTAAAGGGTTTCCTACCATTAGAAGGCTTCTTATTGAGGCTAATAAGAATAGGGTGGTGATCAGAGTAGGTTTTAGGTAGGTGGATTATAGACGCATCTTTAAACAAGGAGATCCAGTCATTATTTGCTAAACATCTATCTAATCTTTCCATAATAAGTTTATCTCTTGTCTGGCTATGATTAGACCAAGTATATCTAGGGCCTTTAAAATCCAAATCCACAAGTTTACAATAGTTAATGCAGTTCCAAAAACTATTAGCATTTCTAGGTAACAAAGGTCGACCCCCAAGTTTGTCATGTTGAAATAAGATTTGGTTAAAATCTCCACCAATGAGCCAGGGACCTTTATAATTATCAGATATAGAAGCTAGATCATACCATAATTTACGACGATTAACAGGAGAAGTACTTGCATAAATAGTAGAAAACAGCCAAGGAATTTGATTAGGAGAATTGTTTACCTTGATCATGGCATGGATTTCATTACCAGTAATGTTGACATTTGTAACCGTTACAGCATCAGTTTTCCATAGCAACACAATTCCCCCAGAGCGCCCAACAGCAGGAACTTCAGCATAATCAGTAAAATCAAATCTAACACGCAGGTCATGATGATCATCCAGTTTTGTTTCAAGGAGTGCAACCATTACTGGTTTGTGAATGTCAAGCAGAACCTCAAAGTGTCTGTTAAAATTTGCATTGTTTGATCCTCTAACATTCCATACTATAATATTTAGTTGTCTATTCATTATAACCATATTATTAGGGCTAGGGTTTTCATCAAATAACATATCCATTTCGGATTCAGTTCGAAGACTTGGGTTCAATACCACTGCGTATTTCCCCACAAGTCGATTGGCAGGTGCTCTCACATCCAGTGAGCATTTGTAAAGGGAGGGATGACCAGTGAAAATTACCTTTTTGTCTACCTTTTCCTTGAATAACATGATAGCTATTTCCTTTAGGTTTACAAACTCCACTTGACTCTCCCTCCCTCTTGCTGCGAGTTGTTCTAGCATTCTCCTCCCGTTTCCTTCTTGTTCTTGTGCATTGTGATGGTGGTCCGGAGAGGGAGGTGGAGCTGGGGGTGGTGGCTCATTCATCTGCATGTTTTGCTGAGGATTCTCCATGTTCATCTGCATGTGAAGAGTATTTGTTCTCAGGTTGTTCATTTGTGGTGCCATCATATTCTCCCTTCTTTGTCCTTGAATTGGTTGATTCTGAGCCAGGTCCCAAGGAACGAAGATCGGGTTCTCTGGAGGAAAGGCACGTGGAGGGAAGAAAGGAAGGTCTTGAAGAGGAGGCTCCTGCTGGTTCATTCCCTGCATAAACTGTGGCCACATGTTGTTCATATAATTTTGCATCGTTAGATGCATTCCTTCGCTTACAATCGATGCAAGAAAAGCAGGGTTTTGAATTACTACAAGAGCCGGCTGGCCCATTATCTCCAATGGAATTGAGATAGCTTGACCCCATAGGGTCGATTCTAACCATGACTGTGGAACAAGATTTTGAGGTGCGGGGAGAGTAAACATCATGGGTTGGAGTAGTGGTGGTACTTGATTCAAAGGAGGTATCATGTTTGGATTCATTTGTAAGATAGTTTTCTTTCTTATTTGATGTTGTCTGTAAAGCTCTTTGATTTCGAGTCGAAG
Organism: Petunia x hybrida; assembly: GCA_037355625.1. Lineage (NCBI taxonomy): Eukaryota > Viridiplantae > Streptophyta > Magnoliopsida > Solanales > Solanaceae > Petunia > Petunia x hybrida. The sequence goes on along the minus strand of JBBBVM010000018.1, from coordinate 3,714,959 downwards.
GAGAGTTCTTTGAGAGGGTTTCGTCATTAGTATTAGTAGTAGGAGATATAGAATGAGGGACGTGTGAGGTTTTCAAAACTGTTTGCATGGTCAAATTGCTTGTGTAAGTGGCCAAAGTTTGGCTTGGATAGTGGTTTGCAGTGTTCCTGTGTTTGTGTGTCAGTAGGGTTTGTATTAGGAGTGGCTTTGGGGTTCGGCGTAGGAAGGTTTAAGTGGATTTTGACATCATCATGCGCAGGAGAATAATTATCGGGTATACCAAAGTCATGTGGAGGAGTTAATGACAATGGAATAGTGTCCATTTGTCTTTTTGTTTTTGTATCGTATAGGTTATTGTTATGCTGAGGGTCCACGTGAGTAGGCAATTTAGTGACATCAGCGTGAAGGGTCAACGTATGCATTGGGATTTTCAGTGTTTGTATGTCCTCACGAGTTGAAATTTTGAGAGAGTGTTCAGTAATGGGGGACAAAGGGGGTACATGGGAAATATCAATTTGCATGTCATTGCTAACATATTGTGCAGTAAGGTCAGGAGTAATAGAGGATAGAGAATTGAATTTATTAGTATTATAATAATTATTATTATTAATAGATTTGATAGCAGCCGAATTAGGATTAGGGTTTAAAGAATTTTTAGGTTTTTCTTTGTAAAAAGATAAGTTTGAAGACATACCTGAGTACTTACCAGATTTGGCTGCATTTGATGAGGATCCTTGTTTGGAATAAGTAGCATTATCTGGTGAATTTGAGTAGTTTGTACGATTGTGTTGTATTTTTTTCTTTTTTGGGAAGGAGACGGTTTGCCATTCAGAAGACCCTTCTTTAGCTTTTAATTTCTGTTGAAGGTTGATATTAGGATTTAGGGAAGTAGAGGGTTGGTCGTTTGGTAGGGTGTATGGGCATGAGGTATGAAGATGGCTCAGACGACCACAATTTTTACACAGGAGAGAATCGCCTTCGTATACCACATTTTGCTTGTGATGTTCAAGGAAAATGGTGCCTTTAACTGGAATATCTAATGGAACTTCAATACACATCCTTGCATACCTGGCTCTAAGCGCTGTAGAAGTTTTGAAGTCAATTTTAAGCAGCTTGCCCAGGTTATTACCTATTTTCCTTAGGACGCCTTCATCAAAAAATTCCGTAGGCAGGTTTGGGAGTCGAATCCAAATCGCTGTAGTTAAAGGTTTCACCTCAGATGCAACAAAATTTGGTTCCCAACAACGAATAGTTAAGAAGAACCCATTGACAAACCATGGTCCTTCTGTGAGCACTTTGTGCAAACTTTTATGTTTATTGAATTTAGCAATATAGTAGTCATCTCCTAAGTCGATTAATGGAAAATCTTCTGAAAGTTTCCACATGTGTTTAAGTTTATCATCAAGATATTGGTGATGAAGTCTCTTTCCAAGTAACTTGATTATGACCGAGTTTAACCAAGGTGCATAAATTCTTTGCTTTTCTTCCTGGGTAAAAGATATGCTATCATTTAAGCCATCTTCATTTACTGGACATCTTTGTGTATTTGTAACTAGGTTAGGATTTTTTATGGTGATAGGAGTGGGGTTGTGCGTATTAGGATTTGAAGTATTTGTGGGTTTTACTAACTTGTCGTAATAGGATGGTTTGGGATCATTATGGGGATTCTCAGGTAGTAGGCTAGGATCTGGAGGCTTCGGAGGGATAAGGTTTACACTTGCATTTTGTTCAATTTTGTCGAGATCCATTACTTGGGTGTGGAAGTAGACTAGAGATAGAAGGGAAGGGTAGAGAGAAGGGAGAGCAAACTATCTCCTATTCCATCTTCTTTTCCGGTGGCGTAAGAACAAGCATTCTTTGTAGTAGTCTTGTCATTATAATCCCTTTTAGTTGAATCAATTTTAGTGATATTTGATGTTTATACCATGATGTTTATACCAAGTTATTCCAGAAGGCGAGCCTTAGAGCAACTGGTAAATTTGTTTTCGTGCGACCTATAAATCATGGATTCAAGCCTTAGAAACAACCACTAATATGTGCATTAGATTATGCTACGTACATTACACCCTTTGGGTCGGGCTCTTCCCCAGACCCTGCGTAAACCCAGGATGCCAAGTGCATCGGGCTGCCTTTTTTTTTTTTTTTTTTTTTTATCTTCATCCAATTTTAAGTATTTAAATTGTCTCAAATAAATGTCAATTTTGAAAACCGATGCAAGAGTTATATATTTTTTTCATTCTAACCCTTACCATTGAAGAGGGCAATTCTGATTAAATTATTCATTTTTCATAAGTATTACATTCGTCTTATTTTAGTTATTGCTTTAATTATTTTCACACATTAGGAAAATAACAGATACAAAATGTAGTTTACTAAGTTGCCATTATTAAATGTTGTTGAAAATTGAGAAGTACTAATAATAACTTTTTCTTTTTAAAATATTAACGGTATTGTTGGAAATAATTAACAAAGTTTAGTCTTGAATTCCAAAAGCAACAAATATTTTAAGATAATTTTTTAGGGAGACTTACAAAAATACTCACACAACATAAACTAATTACCAGCTCCTACCCACCATTTTTTATATTACATGACCTACCCACAAAGTATTTACAAGAGCACCCATTTTTTATTTTAGCTATTTCCCACCCCCCCAAAATCTCTCAACAATTAGACATAAACGTAATAATACCCTTTAAAACATGACAGACCCATTTACTTTCTTCTCCATAACATTTTCACACATTTTGGCTCCAAAACAACATCAATGGAGGTGAAGTCAGTTTTTGACCAACTACGGTAGGGAATGAGATTCAAATTTCACCCATTTTTGCTTCTCCACTTCTTCTATTCACACACACACACACACTTTATTCTCTATAATTTTTATCCATTTTTGCATCTCCACCTTCTTCCTTCACAGCATCTTCTTTCCCACAAATTTCACAGAATTTCTGCAAATATGAGTGGTTATTATCATTTAATCAATTTTTTCATTAATGTAACTTTGATTCCTTTTGTATTCAAATACCCCTGGATCTTTCCACGGGCAAAGAAAAAAGTTTAGCTTTTTTATTAAAGTGTTGCAAGGAGTTATTATTAACATACCAACAGAAGATCTATGTTAAATTATTCTGACTGCGTCTTTATCCATTGCTTTCAGTAGACTTACCGGTTTCTTATTTCATCCGGAATCTCTTGGTGGTAGGATTTCAAGATTCAGAATATAGTTGGATCCTGTGATGTGAAATTTTCCATAGGACTTAGAAGGTCTGGCACACTTGCACGGTGCTTTTTCAAGTGTATGTTACTTCTCCTTGCTCCTCAGTTATTTTATTTTTCCTTTTTCCTTTTATATCTCTTGATATCCAAGAGAAAGAACAGTGTCATTGCCCTTTCTTTTAGGGTGCTGGTCACGCTCAAAACTCGTCCTAAAAAGGATAAGCGATCGCTGCAAATATAACCCGGTTTAACAAGTCTGGGATCAAATCCCACATGGAGCAATGTCAAGTTATAGTAACCTTAATAGCCAAAGATTCAAAGTTCAACAATATTGTTTCAAGTAATGAACTATTAATTTAACTAATAATTAACTAAAAATGATAAAAATTGAACTTTCAGATGTTAAAAGCCTAGGATAATGAATTCCCCAGTTACTGGGTTAGTCCTGAGTTCACTCCAAACTTGCACGAAATACTATTCTATTGACCTTGAACTTAAACTTTTATTCGCTAGAGTTTCCCAACTACTAACAACACCGTTCTTGAGCTATTTTTCCCAAAATAATCAAGACCATTAAGGACTATCCAATTTCAGGCCACAGTCGAATCACGATATCCCTATAGTGACTCTAAATCAGCTTATATAATCCCTTATCATAACCTGAAGTACTGTTATTTGAATGGCCCTGACCCAAACGTCTTTCCAAAGATTATTCAAGCAAAAAGGGGACAAATAATTGCAGGCCTAACAATTGAATTCAATAAAAACACAACCAAATAAATAGAATATTGTATTACTCAATCTTGGAGTTACTCAAAACTACCCTAATAATGGGTTCATCAAAATCCTATAGTAGAAATTTAGCTACTCATAAATGTATTATACAATAATGAATTCATGTCAAAACAACACCCATAGGAAAAGAGAATAAGAAAAGTTGAGAAAAACTCTTTGATTCTTCAGTTCCAATGGTTTTGATGCGTTTCCAAGCTCCAAAGTGCTTCAACAATGGTGGTCTTGCTCTCCCAAGTCAAGATATCAGCTGAAAATAGGTTAGAAAACCTTATAAATCTCGTGTCAAACTTGTGGACAAGTTTGCCCCTCGCCACTTTTTGCCAGAAAATTTACCTCATGGCTGGATCATGGCCTTACGATGCCTGGGCCGTGCACTTGTGAAATTCTGCTTTCAACTTCATGGCTAAATCATGGCTTTACAATGGCTGGGCCGTGACCTCTTGTCTCCATATTTCATTCACAACTAATCCAAGGCATTGGCAACTAATAACGTGGCTCCTTGTTGGTTGATTTCACCATCAATTCACTTCATTTTACTCCAAATCATCAACCTTTAACCATTCTTCATGTTGCTTGAGCCCTACACAGTCTAAAACCCAATATAAGCACAAAACACTATTATTAATGATCAAACCATCCACCAAAGCACCCAAAACGTGAAGAATCTAATACTGAAATACACGTTTTGTGGCCAAATATCAGGTGCTCAAATAAAAAATCTTAAATAATGTACTGAGATGAGATGTAATATGTTCTCCAGTATGAACCAGAACTAATTCCAAGATTGATATACTCAATGAATTAATTGTGTTGCTCATCTTTGGTAAGATTGTCCTTACTGGAGCAAAGGTGAAACAACGCTTCCTCTTTTTCTCTACTGAATTTTTTTCGATATTGTATTGCCGGTTGACTATACTCACTACAATTTCCTTTTCTCAGGCGTGGGATGAGACATATACTGCTTTTGAAAACATATACCTTGTGCTTACAGAGTTCAGGAAGAACCAGCAATAATATGTGCCTTTTATCTTTACTCTGCTTTTTTATTTTCTTTCTTGATGATGTTATACAAAACTAAAGACAATATAAGATGACCTTTCGGTGTATTTGTGCAGATACTGATTTGAAGGAGCAATATTGAATAGGGGTTGCTACTATTTTGTATCTCAACGTACAGACAATACGCGACAAACGGTCTTATGAAGTTCACTGAATCGTAGATTCTAGCTTCTGAGTTGGAGTTATCGGATCTACTCTTTCTTGAGTTTTGAATACTTGAAGTGCAACGGTGTGGTTAAGGAGCGCATGTGTGTTCCTGCTAAATAATCGTGTTGTGAAGTGAGATGGGTACTAAAGACAATCCAATCCTTGGCTTATATAGTGGACATTCTTCTTATTAATCAAAGGGTTTTTTCTCTCTTTTATGCGCCTTTTGTTTTTCCAAATGGCAATGAAAACTCCATATCTTTAAAACTGTCATAATGCTAAACCTACCAATTATGGAATGATTACTCACAGTGTGAAATATATAAAAGACATACTATGAAATTAGGAGTTCAGAAGTTGAAGCCCGTAACATATACTGTTCAAAAATATAAGAATTAAGAAAAAGAGAGTGTATTTGTAGATTTACTGACGAACACAGTCTTTTTGTGTAAGGATTGAAGAGTGTGCTATGCTATCAAAAGTATATTTTGATTTTTAGTTTTTTAGACATGTATACCTTTTCGGTATACAAGATCCTAAAGGAGTATACAATATATAAAAATATTTTTTGTTAGGTTGCTGTCAACATTGGTGCAACACATTTAAAGTGGTATACAACGTATTATATAATATACCATCATTGTATATCTTGCTATTGTATGGTATATGTATGCTGATTTATTTTGTTGCGTGTTAATTGATTTATCTGTATACCTTGTTACTATAGTGATTTACTTAGTTCAATATCAATTGTTTTTTCCCTTTCTTCTTAGTCGGATTTCTTTTCATTATACATTCCATTTCTAGTAACAATAAGAAAATTATTTTTTTATTTTATACTTTTATAGTATAAGGTATACCCTAATGGTATACAAGTTTGATTTTGCCACATTATATTTCCTATTAACAAAAAGAAAATTATCTTTCTATTGAATACCTTCATAGTATACGGTATACCCCAATGGTATACAAGTTTTATTTTGCCACATTATAAATACCGGTTAATTAAAAAAATTGTCGTTCTATTGTATACCTTTATAGCATACGGAATACCCCCAATGGTATACAAGTTTGATTTTGCCACAATATAATTGTCTTTCTATTGTATATCTTTATAGTATATGGTATACCTCAATGGTATACAAGTTTGTTTTTGCCACATTATATATGCATATTAACAAAAAAAATTATCTTTCTATCATATACCTTTATAGTATACGGTACACCCCAATGGTATACAAGTTTGATTTTGCCACATTATATTTGCCTATTAACCAAAAAAAAAAAATATTTTTTCTTTCTATTGTATACCTTTATAGTATACAGCATAAACAAATGGTATACAAGTTTGATTTTACAATATTATATTTGCCTATTACCTAAAAGAAAACTATGTTTCTATTGTATACCTTTCTAGTATACAGTATACCCCAATGGTATACAACTTTGATTTGTCACAACATATTTGTCTGTATACTATTGCAGCATACAGTTGAAGCATAACTGTAGTACATTATATACTATAGTAGTTTACTGTTACAGTTTCTGCAGCAGTATACTATTGCAGTATATAGTTGAAAAATATACTACAAATTAAGGCTCTGGAGCATATTCAAACAAATAATAATGCCAAAAACTATGAACTAGCTCCAAATTTTCTGGAATCTACCAATCGCCACTTAATAGAAACAGGGAGATCATAGAGGCTTAGATATTATATTGAGTTTATTGAATAAAAGGCGAAGATAGAAAAGTGCTACTACAACTTAAAAACACTTGAGATCTTAGTGAATTCTTAAATCAACAAGTGCATGTGTCTCGGACAATATGTACAGAATGTTGAAAATACTCGCGAGTTCATGAACTAATGCTAGAAAACTAAAAAGGTTGATAGTTCATTACAAATTTATATATAGCACGACATCCTTTAGTAAAAAATTCCTTTACAGTAGGACAAGCAGCCAACGGACATCCATCTGCATTATTTTCTCACCAGTCGAGAGTAATATGTTTCGATTGTATCGCGATTGTATCGCGATTGAATAACAATATCGCGATAAAAGCAGTCCCAGCAATAAGTCCACCAGTTAAAATGTAGTTGTAACGTTCCCACAAGTGAGGCCAGCATCTATAAACAACATAACTGGACAGGAATGCTAAAATTAGCCAATTTGTATAATTCACTGAGTTTGCTGGAGGCATCATAGCTATCGCTTCTAATAGTATTGGAATATGTATGAGGAATATCCACTTTTGCTCAGGGAAAACTTTGGCTGCAACCCAAACTAGTAGAGGTGTAATGGCTCCTCCGAGGAAGAACCAATTGACATTGGAGAAAACATCGAGTGTTCTAAATATTCTTTTTGGCACAATGAGGCCCCAAATAATTGAGGCGTCGAAGAATACATGGTCCATTGGACACTGCCAGAGGCTGCTTTCTGGAACAACTGTAGTGTCACCAAAAAGGTATACATTTATAACAAAAAAAAGGTGTACACATAAATAGTATACAATATCAAGTTAAAGTATACGCTTATACTATATTATATACTACAACAATATACTACTATAGTAAATTATACTATTGCAGTATACTATAGTAGTATACTGTTACAGTTTCTGCAGCAGTATACTATTGCAGTATACAGTTTATACAATTTTTTCTTTGATTTTCAGCTCATAAATTCGATCTCAAGCACCTCGAATTGCCTCCAAATACGATCAAATTTTAGCATGAACTTTTCAAAGATACTAGAGACATTATTTTGCAGCACCCAGAATCAAACAATAAATAAAAAAAATATAATTTCACATTTAATAGCTTCAAGCTCAACAATGGTGGATATTCAAAAGTCATCTCCCAAACACCTCAAATCAACTCCAAAAGAAATCAAAATTTGGTATGAACTTTTCAAAAGGTGCTAGAAATAATATATTGCAACACCCATTTCACAGTAAAATTCAGTAAAATTTCCAACATTAAACCTTCTATAAAATCTTATTTGCAACTTCCCTCTCTACTTCTTGTCGAACTGGTGGATGTTTGTTCTTATTGGCCCTGTTCAAGGCCTTGAATGTCCTCTCGATTTCTGGATCCGGTTGAAATAGTTCAGCAGATCTTGAACTCCTCAAGGGCATACACCTGTTCAACACGAGCTAAAAAGTTAGAATCAAGATGACCAAAGTAAAAATTGCTTAAACTTCTAAATTCAGCTATTATTTGAAAACTACAAACTAAACCGATGCTCCTCGGCAACGGCGCCAAAGTTTGGTCACGCCCAAAACTCGTCCTAAAAAGGATAAGCGGTCGCTGCAAATATAACCCGATTTAACAAGTCCGGGGTCGAATTCCACATGGAGCAATGTCAAGTTCTAGTAACCTTAATAGCCAAAGATTCAAAGTTCAACAATATTGTTTCAAGTAATGAACTATTAATTTAACTAATAATTAACTAAAAATAATAAAAATTGAACTTTCAGATGTTAAAAGCCTAGGATAATGAATTCCCCAGTTACTGGGTTAGTCCTGAGTTCACTCCAAACTTGCACGAAATACTATTCTATTGACCTTGAACTTAAACTTGTTCGCTGGAGTTTCCCAACTACTAACAACACCATTCTTGAGCTATTTTTCCCAAAATAATCAAGACCATTAAGGACTATCCAATTTCAGGCCACAGTCGAATCACGAGATCCCTATAATGACTGTAAATCAGCTTATATAATCCCTTATCATAACCTGAAGTACTGTTCTTTGACTGACCCTGACCCAAACGTCTTTCCAAAGATTATTCAAGCAAAAAGGGGACAAATAATTGCAGGCCTAACAATTGAATTCAATAAAAATACAGCCAAATAAATAGAATATTGTATTACTCAATCTTGGAGTTACTCAAAACTACCCTAATAATGGGTTCATCAAAATCCTAGAGTAGAAATTTAGCTACTCATAATTGTATTAAACAATAATGAATTCATAGTCAAAACAACACCCATAGGAAAGGAGAATAAGAAAAGTTGAGAAAAACTCTTTGATTCTTCAGTTCCAATGGTTTTGATGCGTTTCCAAGCTCCAAAGTGCTTCAACAATAGTGGTCTTGCTCTCCCAAGTCAAGATATCGGCTAAAAATAGGTTAGAAAACCTTATAAATCTCGTGTCAAACTTGTGGACAAGTTTTCCCTCGCCACTTTTCGCCAGAAAATTTGCCTCATGGCTAGATCATGGCCTTATGATGCCTGGGCCGTGCACTTGGGAAATTCTGCTTTCAACTTCATGGCTGAATCATGGCTTTACGATAGCTGGACCGTGACCTCTTGTCTCCATATTTAATTCACAACTAATCCAATGCCTTGGCAACTAATGACGTGGCTCCTCGTTGGTTTATTTCACCATCAATTCACTTTATTTTACTCCAAATCATCAACCTTTAACTATTCTTCATGTTGCTTGAGCCCTACACAGTCAAAAACCCAATATAAGCACAAAACACTACTATTAATGATCAAACCGTCCACCAAAGCACCCAAAACGTGAAGAATCTAATATTAAAATACACGTTTTGTGGCCAAATATCACCACCCCACACTTAAGATCTTTCTAGTCCTCGAGCGAAGAAGAAGAATACATAGACAGCAGACAAGACATCAAGATCAGATAAGAACTCATGAACGACAACTTAACGGAACTCACCCGTGAAATTCAAACACCCTTTCTTTTGGTCATATCCAAGTATTGAAAGTAGAAACCTATAGACCACTCAAGTTCCAATGTACCTCACAACAAGAAGATGCCACCAAACACACAATATATGATTTCAAGAAACTCTGCGGCATATCAAATATCAAACACTCTTACACTCACAAAGAATCTTCTCATGACTCATAGAAAAGTACCATAGGCTTGCCTATTTTGTTGCTCTCCACTAATGTAGGAGTCCCGATCAAAAGTCAAGTAGGACTTTTCATAGGTTGTAATGTTGGCTTGGGGTAAGGTGTGGTACACTTTTGGGTATATAGTGACTAATTCTTCCCCTAAACACTTTAAGCATCACTCACTACTAATTTCCTCACATATTCATACAATTGTAGCACTTCCCAAGATTTTCATTCATATACACTTCTAAACTCAAGAGTCCCTTTTTTACACCGTTCTTTCTCCTCATTTATTCATCAATTTACTCATCTTTTTGTTTTTCCTTTTTTTTCTTTGCTTTTTGATTTTTTTTTTTCTTCTTTCTCTTTTCACAATTTTTGTATATGAGGAGAATATCAAGTGTTTCTTCCTTCATTATTTTACAATTTTCTTCTCAAGTGCACAACTCTTATGACATACCCACCATCTTACCAATCACACAACTTAAAGTAGTTAAGGGAAAGATGGGTAACAAGAGAGGTAAATAGCAAAAAGGGATAGGGCTTGTAACACAGGTTGCCAAAGAGAAGGTCAATAGGCTCAGATTAGGACACTGGGGAATTCATTCATTAGGTAGGCTTATTTAGTCATTGGCGGGCCAAAGAAGGCCTACTTTCATCGTAAAGATCAAGACTACCTATGATTTCGCCTCAAACAACAAGCAGGGCAAGTTCTAGACTTAACATGAAACAATGAGAAGTAGAAAAAAATAAGCTCACCACACACTGTACATGGAACTCAAGGATCGTTTCAATTTCACCTCGCAATACCTAATTATAAACTCAAAAAGGAAGTTCAAAAATACGTAGGTAGTTCTAGCTAAAGGTTGTCTTTCAAAGTCCTCCCTTCTCTGTTTTTCTGCCTCCTTCCCATTTTTCCTCCTTCTGAAATCTTTCTTTCTGTTTTTTGTTTTTCTTTTTAGTTTTTTATTTTTTAATTTTTATATCTAATCTACACAATACCTTGTTCAGCAAAAATAACTCAATGGGAAAGAACCAAGGCTAAGAAAACCCAAAGATATTATTGATATCCTAGAAATTAACTAAACTAACGATTTACTTAAGACTAATGAACTGCTGAATATTAAAAATACTAATCTATTACAGGCCATTAATATTCGGGATATTACAGCCCTGAAAAATAGAAAGCAGGAAACAAATTAAAAGTAGTCAAGTGACTAAAAGCAAACAAGCAAACTAAATCAGTAGCATATATATACAATCATCAAAAAATATACTCCCACCCCACACTTAAGACTGTGCATTGTCCTCAATGCACAAGAAAAAAAATAAGAACAAGGGGGTGAGAAGAACTCCTTGTCAAGCCTCCAGCTCATCATCGACACCATCAGTGGTGCCGGTCTCATCTATATCAGCGTCTCTGTCAGACTCATCATTTGCGTCTGCTCCATCATCATCATCATCTACAATAAAGCCAGATAGATCGTCCTCACCAGAATCTGAGAGATCGGGCTGCTCCTCTGTCAAATAATCAAAGTCATCCTCTGAATCATCAGCAATGTCCAACGTCTGTGGAGGCAAAACATCAGTGTTCTCATCCTCAGAAGGGTGCACCTCACTACCAGATTCATGCCTCAAAAGCATCTTTTCCAGTCCAGACAACGGGTACTTCTCAAAACAATCCTTGACATCTATGTTCAAGGCCTTGAAACACTTCTCTTGCATCATATGGGTACGAGCTAGCAGTCGAACCATCAGCGCATCCTTTTCTGCAGTAGGTACCTTGAGGTCTTCTCATCCTCCTGGTTCTTGACATTAGCGATGTCAAATTTAGTAAAATAAGCTCTCTCTATGTGATCCCCATCGTACTCTTGCACACCTTTAGAATATAGATATCCGGTTAATATGTTCGCAAAGAACAACCTCCTATGAGTCTTGAGATGGGTCCGATTCATTTCCCCAATCATAATCTCCCCAATATTAATAGGTTCACCTTTCATCAGAAAATATAGAAGACATACCCGCTCTTGGGTCATATCAGACAAGTGAGTGCAAGGCATCAACATTGTAGTAAGAAAGAAATGCCAAACTTTTGCAATGCCTCCTCAGGGTAGACACTTTAGTGCAAGCAAACCCAAAGGAATAGCTAAACACGAAAACGCGGAAGGAACAACAAGGAATAAAAGATAGAAGCAAGACAAGACTTACTTCGATTCGAAAGAACAGTGAGGAACTTGTCTCAAGCTCGATCGAATGAAGGTCAAGAATCACCTATACTAAGAAACAATCCTCAAGAAAGACAACACTTCTTGCAAATTGAATGACCAAGAAGAAAATGTTCAAACGACTCACACCGATTGACACAAGTTCTTTAAAATCCCACGTCGGGGTTCGGCTCCATCGGAGACACTTTAATAGCAACTGGTATGTTCAATAATCAACAACTAACTATTACAATGAAATGTAAGGAGTATTTATAGACTAGGCTAAGGACAAAATAGTAAATGGTCACAAGTGACCAATAGGAGTAAGCCACACAGGGCAGTCTAATGAGTGTTCGGTTACTCCTTTAACCGAACACTTGTCTTCGAACACTTGAGCTCGAGTTCCTTTCACTTCGGTGCTCGGTTTCTCAACTCTGCTTACATTTGACATTGATCGCCCTTCCTTCGATTATTTGCCTTTTACTTCGGCGTCGATGTTGAGTGTTCGGGTGGGGTTCGGTCACTCCCTCCTTCGAGGTCAAGCTTATAGATGATGCCTTCAGTTCTTGAGCTCGGGTATTCAGCTCCGGGGTGGTTGCTTTCCTTCGACCAAGCCAAGTGAATGTGGACATCGTGTAGCAGCTTGGCTTGGCTTCGTGTCATTGGCCTCGGTGGATCGAACACATAATCAGCATGTGTTCGGGCTGCATCATCCTCCCCTTCTTGAGAAGATTTCGTCCTCAAAATCGAGCCATCTTCATCCCCCGAAGTTTGACCTACAACACAAGGAACTAAGTCAGCAACATTAAAGGTGTTGGACACATTATACTCACCAGGGAGGTCGATCACATAAGCATTGTTGTTTATCTTGCTCAGCACTTGGAATGGACCATCCCCTCGAGGAGCCAACTTTCCTTTCCTTTGGTTCGGGAAGCGTTCCTTTTGGAAGTGAACCCAAACCCAATCCCCCTTCTTTAATTCCATCTTTTTACGCCCCTTGTTTTTCTTCGATGCAATCTTTGCATAAGCTTCCTCGAGGTTCTTCTTCACCTTTGCATGCAACTCGATCAAGGCAGTGGCACGCCGAGTACCTTCAAAATCGATAACAGAATCTCGAGGCAATGAGGTTAAATCAAGTGGAATCAAAGGATTAAAACCATACACACATTCAAACGGGGTCATATTTATCATTCGATGAAACGTTCGATTGTATGCAAATTCCATTATGGGCAAACGATCAGCCCAGTTTCCGACCTTACCTTTGGTCATTGCTCGAAGCAAAGATCCCAAGGTTCGGTTAACTACCTCGGTCTGTCCATCAGTCTGAAGATGGTGAGACGTCGAGAATAGTAGTTTGGTGCCAAGGGCACCCCACAAGCCTCTCCAAAAATGATTCAAGAATCTTGAGTCTCGATCACTCACAATAGTACGAGGCACACCATGCAATTTCAACACATTAGAAAGAAACAAAGTAGCTACATGTTGTGCATCATCACACTTTTTGCAAGGGATAAAGTGAGCTATTTTTGAAAAACGGTCGACTACGACAAAGATGCTATCATGTCCACCCCCGACCTCGGTAACCCCAACACAAAGTCCATGGATATATCAACCCAAGGTCGATTAAGAACAGGCAACGGGGTATACAAACCATGAGGGTTGGACTTCGATTTTGCTTTCTTGCAAACGAGACAAGCGTTGCAAAGCTTTTCCACATCTCGTCACATTTTGGGCCAATGGAACTGCTCGGTTAAGATAGCGAGAGTTTTGTCGACACCGAAGTGTCCCATCAAGCCTCCGGAGTGAGCTTCTCGAACTAAGAGCTCCCTCCACGATGACACTGGCACACAAACCCTCCCATTCTTGAAGAGGTAGCCATCGTGCCACTGATATTTCTCAACCCTTCGGCCACTCAAGATTGCATCACGAACGCATTTTAGCTTGGGATCATCTTCGTACATCAGTTTGATGCTTTCGAATCCCATGAGCCTTGAGGCGAGAGCGGTCGCTAAAGCAAATTTTCTTGATAGCGCATCGGCCACGACATTGTCTTTTCCCCTTTTGTAATGAATTACATAGGGAAAGCTTTCAGTGAATTCAACCCACTTGGCATGCCTTCGATTCAATTCCTCCTGACCTCGGAGATGTTTCAAAGATTCATGATCACTCTTAATCGCGAACTCTCGAGGCCACAAATAATGCTGCCAATGGGCGAGTCCTCGAACGAAGGCATACAATTCCTTGTCATACGTTGAGTAATTCAAGGTTGCACCCTTAAGCTTTTCACTAAAGTAAGCGATCGGCTTCGATTCTTGCATAAGCACTCCTCCGATCCCACTCCGGACGCATCACACTCGACTTCGAATGCTTTGCCGAAGTCAGGGAGTTGCAACAACAGGGCAGAGCAAAGCCTCCGTTTCAACTCTTGGAAAGCCCTCTCTTGGGAATCTCCCCACACAAATGGATGGTCTTTCTTAACCAGCTCAGTTAAAGGAGCTTCCACGGTGCTAAAGTCACGAACAAACCTTCGGTAAAAGCTAGCTAAGCCATGGAAGCTACGAACTTGTGATACCGAGGTTGAAGTTGGCCAATCTTTGATGGCTTCAACTTTTGAATCGTCGACTTCGACACCATTAGCACTGACAACGAATCCTAGAAAGACTACATGTTCGACACAAAAGGCACATTTCTTGAAGTTAGCATATAACTTCTCTTCTCTAAGCTTATCAAGCACTAGCCTTAGGTGTTCGACATATTCATCCACAGATTTACTATAAACAAGTATGTCATCGAAGTAAACGACAACAAACTTATTTATGAACGGTTTGAGCACATGGTTCATCAGTCGCATGAGTGTGCTCGGTGCGTTGGATAGTCCAAATGGCATCACCAACCATTCATAGAGACCGAACTTGGTCTTGAATGCGGTTTTCCACTCGTCTCCGGGTTTCATTCGGATCTGGTGGTAACCGGACCTGAGGTCTATCTTTATAAAGCATGAAGAACCACTTAACTCGTCTATCATGTCATCTAATCGAGGGATAGTATGACGATACTTTACCGTTATCGTGTTGACTGCTCGGCAATCAACGCACATCCGCCATGTTCCATCTTTCTTTGGGACAAGTATAACAGGAACGGCGCAAGGACTCAAGCTCTCTCGAATGAGGCACCTGCCCTTGGAGCTCCTTGGTGTCTTCGGGATTACACCGGTATGCAGGTTTGTTGGGGATTTGAGACCCTGGTACGAAGTCAATTTGGTGCTCGATTTCTCTCAACGGAGGTAATCCACCTGGCATTTCTTCGGGAAACATGTCTCCGAAGTCCTGCAAAACACTTTGTACAGCACTAGGCAAAGGGTTATCGTTAGAAAAATCATCATTAGAGTTTAGAAAGATACCCGTGTGCACGAGGCAAATCATCATCTGATCATTGTCGTTGCCTCGTAGAAACTCACCCGGTTGCATGATTGCATAGACATTTCTGGCTTCGAGCGGTGAGACTTTGTCTTCGGCCATAATTTTGGTTCCCATCGGAAGCTTAGCTTTGGCCGCTTCTTTCAGTTCATTCATCCGTTTATAGTCCTCGGTGACTTGTTTTGGAGACAAGGGTTTGAGTATGAAACTCTTCCCTTCGAGCTTTGCAGTGTAAGTGTTGGATCTTCTATTGTGAACAACCGACCGATCATACTGCCATGGTCGTACCCAATAGCAAATTACAAGCTTGCATCGGCACAACATCGAACATCATCTCATCTTGATATTCTCCAATTCTAAACTTGATCCACACTTGTTTGACAACCCTCAATTCTCCACACTCATTCAACCATTGTAATTTATAAGGGTGGGGATTCCTCAAAGTAGGTAGTCCCATTTGTGAAACCAAGGTTTGGCTCACCACATTTGCACAACTACCTGAGTCAATGATCATCGAACACACCTTCCCCCTCACTCGACATCGGGCATGGAAAAAATTCTCTCTTTGGTTGTCCTCTTATTCGAAAGTCATGCAGCTCAAATTCCTTCGAACCACAAGAAACATTTCCAGATGATCAGCTTTGGCAGCTTCACGACCATCATCATGTTAAGCTCAGTCAATCTCCTCGATAAATTCCTCCTCAGTGTCACTCGCCTGCTCACAAACTTCTCCATTGTCGAGCACAAGCATAACCTTGTGAGTGGGACATTCTTTTGCCATGTGACAATAACCTTTGCATTTATGACACTGAATATTTGAAGCACTAGGCGAGTTTAGTTGAACTTTACCTCCCACTTCTCTTGGCTGGTTAATGGTCTCACCCTTTCGAAGGGTTTCTTCGAATCTCGAACATTGTTTACATTTGTTGGATTAGGACCCTTCCATTCTTTACCTCGGTTAAAAGGAGTCGAAGTAGTGACTCCTCGATACCGGTTTGCCTTATCGTCCTTCACCAATTTCTCAGATTCGGTAGCAGCTTCGAACAAATCTTCCAACGTGTGGTACACGTGTAGCCTCAATTGAGAAGACACATCCCGAGCCAAGCCATTTTTGAACCGAATAGTGGCTTGCTCTTCATCTTCTTCCAGATCAAGAATCAATTGAATTCTCTCGAACTCATCATGATACTCTTGGACTGACTTGGACCCTTGCTTTAGCTCATAGAGCTTTTGTACTTGAGTCTGCCTGTACTTGGCACTCAAATACTTAGCATCCATTGCTCTCTTCAATTGTGCCCAAGTAATGACTTCGGGATAGGAATTCCTTCGTCGATGCCTCTTGTCAGCTTCCCACCATGTAGATGCATATGCTTCGAACGAAGCAATGTCATGTGCAGCTTTTCTCTCATCGTTCATCTCATTGGTTTCGAAGATTCGCTCCATTTTAAGCTTCCATTCAAGATACTCATCCGGATTACTAGTTCCTTTAAAGGGTGGAATAGTGATCTTAACACTGCTCAAGTTTGAGTGTCGAACACCACGAACTTGTTCGGGATACTCATCATCGCGATCATCAGCCTCACGCTCAATACTTCGATCAACATTTGCGCCTTGGCCTCGACCTCTGAAATTTCCATGACCTCCTTCGTTGACCCCTTCATCACCGTTCTCAACTTGTCTTCGGGCCATCGGAAGCGGTACTCTTTCACCTAGGGGAATGCCCAAGTTTTGATAATCACCTCGGGGATTGCCCAAGTTTTGTTATGGAACTTGGGGATTGCCCAAGTTTTGTGGTTGTGCTTAGGGATTGCCCAAGATTTCTCTTTGAATAGCCTCACTCATTAACTGATGTTGTCGAATAAGCTCAGCATACAGCTCAGGTTTTATTGGAGTGGAGTTGCTAGTTCTAGCGCCGGACCCAGGTAAGGCCACGGACACACTTCCTTGCTCGAGTTGAGCTACTCGAGCACTCTTTCCTCTTACTTCGGCACTGATGCCTTGTATCGCAGCCATGAGATCGGCTAACGACACTTCGGGCTTCTCAATGTCTTTGCCATCGCCTCCATTCCCAGCCATGGTGCCTGCACAAATCAAAGACCAAATAAAATGTTAAGGTTAGAAATCATGTCACACACTCCCTCACCTTTGATGGGTGGCACTCGGGTCCACTCAATTTATGGGTTCGATTTTGGTCACTCAAGAACTTGCAGCCAATGGCTTCCTCGGTTGATCAACTTCTCTCAGTTCCTTTGAATTTTATAAGTTACAATGTCTCCTTCGGGATGAGTGAATTAATACGGCTCGATGGAACGGATGCTATTTACTCTGCGCTTCGAAAGTCAAAGAATTTTCTATGAATTTTGGACATCGGTCACCCACGCACGAGTTCCTATAAACTCAATGAGTTAGTGCGACCTCGAGTAGGAAGAATTACTCTAGAGATCCACTAACTAGATTTATCGAACACAAGAAAAGTGAAAACCTAGGAGAATCTACCCGTCGATTCCTCTTCGGAATCCTTTTCGACCACACCAACTCTTGTCCGTACAAGAGTGGTCCCTCCTTGGTACGGATAGGGTTGTACCTTATCCAATTCCCTTTTCTAGCCGACAAAATTTTCACCTGGGGTTTTGATCTTTACACTTTACCCCTTTCTTCTTCAATGGAACAGTGAAGTCTTGCTCCGGCATACGCACAATTTTAACTTCGTTCACTGTCCACGATTGCTAACAGAATTTGGGTTGCTTCTTCCAAGTCAGGTATCAACAACAACGAAGGAATTTTGTTCAATGTTCTTTGAGCTAAGACTCAGCTCTTTCGTGTTTGTAAACAGTTACAATAGTAACAATTTTCCGGTGTACGGACGATGGTTCAAACCTTAGAACTTCGAAATTGAAGCACAAAACAAGCCCAAATCAATCAAGAACCACCAGTCTTCCTCGGTAACAACCAAAACACGCTGGGGTTCAAGTCCAGTCACCAACTAGCTCAAAACAGTCCAAAAATTCACCACGAAACCCTAGTCGACAATCGTGTACGACAAGTGCTCGTTGGAATCAGGAAACAATGGTGAACAAGAATCAAGGGTTGTTTAATCCAAACAACCAACAATCAACCAAAAGTTTTGAATTTTTTTCTTTTCTACTTTATTTTTTTTTTTTTTGTAAAAACCACAGGAACAACAATCCACAATAAGGAAGAAAGCTGAAACTGGAGACACAAGCACGAATACAACGAACAGGATTTGAGGTTGTAAGAACAAGCTCAAATCTTGCTCTGATACCAAGATGGTGCAAGCAAACCCGAAGGAATAGCTAAACACGAAAACGCGGAAGGAACAACAAGGAATAAAAGATAGAAGCAAGACAAGACTTTCTTTGATTCGAAAGAACAGTGAGGAAATTGTCTCAAGCTCAATCGAATGAAGGTCAAGAATCACCTATACTAAGCAACAATCCTCAAGAAAGACAACGCTTCTTGCAAATTGAATGACCAAGAAGAAAATTTTCAAACGACTCACACCGATTGACACAAGTTCTTTAAAATCTCACGTCGGAGTTCGGCTCCATCGGAGACACTTTAATAGCAACTGCTATGTTCAATAATCAACAACTAACTATTACAATGAAATGTAAGGAGTATTTATAGACTAGGCTAAGGACAAAATAGTAAATGGTCATAGGCGACCAATAGGAGTAAGCCACGCAGGGCTGTCTAATGAGTGTTCGGTTACTTCTTTAACCTAACACTTGTCTTCGAACACTTGAGCTCGAGTTCCTTTCACTTCGGTGCTCGGTTTCTCAACTCTGCTCACATTTGACATCGATCGCCCTTCCTTCGGTTATTTGCCTTTTACTTCGGCGTCGATGTTGAGTGTTCGGGTGGGGTTCGGTCACTCCCTCCTTCGAGCTCAAGCTTATAGATGACGCCTTCAGTTCTTGAGCTCGGGTACTCAGCTCCGGAGTGGTTGCTTTCCTTCGACCAAGCCAAGTGAATATGGACATCGTGTAGCAGCTTGGCTTGGCTTCGTGTCATTGGCCTCGGTGGATCGAACACATGATCAGCATGTGTTCGGGCTGCATCACACTTTCCACTTAGCTAGCTTATTTCCTCCACATAGTTCTATGCGAATGTCCTCATAGTTAGGTCGTAGCTCAAATGCCTCAAACGGCTCCTTGGGGTGGTTGTCAACCCCCAGATATTCACACAAAGCAGAAGGGGAGATGTCAACAATTACACCCCGAATCCAGACTAGGTGACATTTAGTTGCCGGGTTCCAATTTGCATACAATTCTTGAATCATGGTCATGTTGGCCTTCCTGGTTGCTTTTAACAACTTGTCCCATTTCCTAGCCTGTATAGCTTCCAAGATTTCAGGGTGTTTGGCTTGGCAAGCGTCAAATTTAATTGCTTTTTTTGGAATATAAGGCTTAGGACGAAACTTTTTGTACCAAGCCTTTGCTTCTTCATCAACAAGTTCTAGTTCATGGCGGGGGATCTTAGCAAGAGGTAGCTCTAGCTCGACCTCAGGTAAAGCAAGTTGCTTCCCTTTCTTGTTGCTCCTAGATGGGGCTGCACCTTTAGCAGGAGGTGCAATGGATTTTTGTCCAGCTTATGTTGTCTTTGTAGTCTTTGCCATTTGTACCTAGGTCTGGAATAACATCAAAACAGCGTAGTATGCCAAGAGTTATTTATCGACTCGTGAAATACAACCTAAGAGCAGCCACAAATGCAAGCAAACCAAGTGCAGACAACTGTGCAAACAATTGTGTTCAACCTTCCTTCTGGGTAATTACACAAGCAGACCATAGACTCACTCACCAAAAGAATAGCAGACCATACAGTAAGACGATTAATTGCTCACAGACCAGAACGTTGGACACACTAGTACAGTCATGATATCAGCTTGCGGGTATTCAGACTTCCCCGCTTAATACTATAAAATCAACCAACAATCTCATAAGCAACTTCATTATTCTACTAGCAATAAACAATACACCTCAGAAGTTGCACTATTCAACCACCAAACAAATAGATAGCACGTGTCGAGCTTAACCAATTACAGAGGCAGCATTACGACAATACAAAGTGGCAACTTCAGATAGAGTGAAGAATAAAACTTAGCACACTAGAGTGCAGGCAATCAGACTTCCCTGCAATTAGAATACTCCCAATCAGGAACTACACTCTAATATGTTCAGTGCAAACCATCTAGTCACCAAAAGTGCAAAGCCTAATTGTAAAAAAAATCACAATAACCAACAGGCCGTGCATGAGAAAAATTTGACGCTACAGGCTTCATTGCACTTATTCAAGAATCAAAGTAAGAACTATCAAGCATTTAGCGCAACGAATTACACAATCTAAGGCATATAACTTAACTATCACTTCATAAATAATCCGGAACATAATTTAGCACAACTTGTAAGCGTCAAGGAAATATATTCAGCTCATAAAATCACTGGCTACTGCAAAAATCACCCAACCAAACATCACAATAATACACAGTTTGAACAATATCGCTTACACTCTCTCAATAGTCGGATACATAGCCGGGCAGCTAACGCTCGCACTTCGAACAAGCAAGCGCACACACAGACCAGTACAGTTTCACCACCTCAAGGCAAAAATCACCCCAGCCCGCATAAGACAATTCAAAACAATGAGCTCCAAGAAAAATCACCCCTGCTCTAACAAGAGAAGTCAAACTGATAGACGAAGGGGTAAGGGTGAAGAGGGGAGGGGAAACGACGGTGTAGAGACAGTAATAGGGTTAAGGGAGACGGGCATAACAGATGCGCGGTGAGGGGATCAGGAATTTTAGAAATGGGGGTAAGGGCTCGGGAACAGAGGAGAGAGAAACGAGTGATGAAAAGAGAGGAGAGAGAAGGGTCGTACCTGGATCGCTGGCCAGATGCGAGTCGCCGGAGCTCGTGGGGAAGGGGTGACTGGGAAGATCGCAAGGGTGGGGGAGGGTTTTGTGATGTTTTGTTCATGTACTGGTATTATATGCCATAGAGCCTTTCGTGCCTTAGACAAAAATTTGAACTAATTGACCTTACCCATCGCTATACCCATTGCTTTTTGGCCTCCCAACACTGTAAAAAAAATATTTCCTTGTCTTTTTCTCCGCTGAATTGTTTACTCCTCATGGCTAACCCATCGTAAAACCATGCCTGGGATATGTGCCCATTTTTTTTCCTTCATTGCACATTAAATATCATCAATTTCCTGTACTTCAAATTATTTTCCAACCTACAAAACACCTCCAAAAACAAGTATTAACATATTAAATGTGCTAAAATCAAAGTCTTTTGTTTTTTTAAAAAATTTTTTTATTTATTATTTATTTTTATTTTTTGGGTATTTTTTTATTTAAGTTAAAACTAAATAGAAAGAAAAAAAAATTGGGTTGCCTCCCAAACAATGCCTTATTTAACGTCGTGGCACGACGCTGCTTCTTCTTCACGGTTCAACTAGACCCATGACAGACACAAGCCTGTTCTCATCAACTACACCGTTGTAGTGTTTTAATCTTTGCCCATTAACTTGAAACTTCGGATTCCATCTTTAGACTCAACTTCTACGGCTCCGTGCGGATGGACAGTTACCACTCTATATGGTCCCGACCATCTTGTCTTTAACTTGTCGGGAAATAGTTTCAACCTTGAATTGTATAACAACACACTATCTCCAGGCGCAAAATGTCTCTCTACTATCCTTATCATGCACCGCCTTCATTCTCTCTTTATAAATTCGAGTACTCTCAAAAGCATGGTAGCGGAGCTCATCAAGCTCATGTTACTCACTCATTCTACTGGTTCCTGCAGCTTTCATGTCAAGGTTTAGTGTCCTCAATGCCCAAAGGGCTCGATGCTCCGGTTCAATTGGCAAGTGGCACGCCTTACCAAATACCAATCTATACGGTGTCATACCAATTGGTGTTTTGAAAGCCGTGCGATAAGCCCACAGTGCATCATCTAACTTCCTTGACCAGTCGGTTCTATTTCTATTCACTATCTTTGTCAGCACACTCTTTATCTCCCTGTTGGAAACTTCCACTTGCCCACTAGTCTGAGGGTGATACGGGGCCGCGACTCTATGATGAACACCATATTTACTTAGTAACTTTGCGAACGCTTGATTAAAAAGTGAGTTCCACCATCACTGATAATTCTCCTCGGAGTGCCAAAGCGGGTGAAGATGTTCTTCTTTAGGAATCCAATGACTCCCTTAGCATCATTTGTCGACAGTGCTACAGCTTCCACACACTTTGATACATAATGTACAACCACCAGTATGTATTTGTTGCCATAAGAACTGAAAAACGGTCCCATAAAATCTATTCCCCACACGTCAAACACCTCTACCTCTTGAATAGGTTTCATAGGCATTTCATGACGGCGAGAAATATTACCAGTGCGCTGGCACTCATCACAACTCTTGGCCCAATTATATGCATCTTTGAACAATGTTGGCCAGTAAAATCCAGACTCTAGGACCTTTGATGCTGTCATGACTCCTCCAAAGTGTCCTCCATACGGTAAGGAATGACAAGCCTGCAAAATATAATTTTGTTCTATCTCGGGGACACATCTCCGGATCATGTTGTCAACATAAATTTTAAACAGATAAGGCTCATCCCAAAAATAAGAACGGCAATCTCTATAAAACCTTTTCTTTTGTGCAGAAGAGAAATCAGGAGGGTCGATACCGCTTACCAAAAAATTAGCAATGTCAGCGTACCATGGTACCTCCTCGAGTGATCCTGCCGGTAACTGCTTATTAGGAAAGGTCTCTAGGATGTCCTCCACTTCTATCTTCTTCTCAGGTCCCTCTAATCTAGGCAAGTGGTCTGCAACCTGGTTATCAGTACCTTTTCTATCTCAGATTTCCAAGTCGAACTCTTGCAATAAGAGTACCCAACGAATTAATCGTGGCGTGGAATCCTTCTTTTCTACCAGATGTCGGATAGCTTGGTGGTCTGTATGCACAATCACTTTAGAGCCCACCAAGTATGATCTAAATTTGTCAAGAGCAAACACTACAGCCAACATCTCCTTCTCCGTAGTAGTGTAATTCAACTGGGCTCCACTCATAGTCTGGCTAGCATAGTATATGGGATGCATAATCTTGTCTTTTCTCTGCCCCAATACTGCACCAACTGCATAGTCACTGGCGTCACACATAAGTTCAAACAGTACTTGCCAGTCAGGTGCCACAATGATAGGTGCTGACACCAACTTTTGCTTTAACTCCTCAAACGCTAACCTGCATTCATCAGAAAAGACAAACGGGTGATCTTTTTCATGCAGTTTATATAAAGTGTTAGCAATTTTAGAAAAGTCCTTGATGAACCGTCTATAAAAGCCGGCATGACCAAGGAAGCTCCTAACTGCTCTAACTGAGGTAGGTGGTGGCAACTTCTCAGTTACTTCTACTTTAGCGCGATCTACTTCAATCCCTTTACTCGACACATGATGTCCCAACACGATCCCCTCTTGTACCATGAAGTGGCACTTTTCCCAATTTAGGACCAAGTTAGTTTCAACGCATCTCTGTAACACCCTTCTCAAGTTAATCAAGCATTTGTCAAACGAATTTCCCTCCATAGAAAAATCATCCATGAACACCTTTAGTATGTCTTCCACCATATCAGAAAAGATTGCCATCATGCACCTCTGGAAGGTGGCTGGTGCATTACTAAGCCCAAATGGCATCCTCTTGAAAGCAAAGGTGCCATACGGACAGGTGAAAGTGGTTTTCTCACGATCCTCAAGGGTGATATAAATCTGATTATGCCCCGAGTATCAATCTAGGAAACAAAAGTGCGACTTCCCTGCAAGCTATTTAACATTTGATCAATGAAAGGCAGTGGGAAGTGATCTTTCCTGGTGGCATTATTCAACTTTCTATAATCCATGCATATACACCAGCCAGTAACTGTCCGGGTGGGGGTAAGCTCATTATTCTCATTCTCTACCACAGTCATCCCACCCATCTTTGGAACACATTGGATGGGGCTCACCCAAGTAATGTCAGATATAGAAAAGATGATGCCCGCGTCCAGCCACTTGATTACCTCCTTTTTCACTACTTCCTTCATGTTCGGATTCAGCCTTCTTTGAGGTTCTATTGAAAGTTTGTGGCCCTCCTCCAATAGAATCTTATGCATGCATGTTCTTGGGCTAATCCCTTTTATATCAGCAATGGTCCACCCAATAGCCTGCTTGCACTCTTTCAACATCTGTGTCAATTGTTCTACCTGCACATCTAGCAAGGAGTATGAGATAATAACAGGTAAAGTGGAATTCAGTACCAAGAACACATACCTGAGGTGTGGAGGCAACGGTTTAAGCTCCAGCTTTGGTGGTTCCTCAATTGAGGGCTTGGTAGGTGGTGTTGCCCGTTGAGCCAGGTTGAGTGGTTCAAATCTGGGCTCCCTATGCCAATAACCGTATCATTCAAGTGCAAGGACCCACTCTGCCAACTCATCTCTATCAATCATATCCATATTTAGGAGGGATGCCTCCAAAGGATCATTAGGATAATATATTTCATCTATAACATCAGTCAACTCCACAAGCTCTGCCATTGAACAATTTGCAAACTCGCTGGGTCTTTTTATGGAATTCTGTACACTGAAGATGACTTCTTCATCCTTTAATCTCATTTTCATCTCTCCTATATCACAATCAATTATAGCCTTCCCTGTAGCTAAGAATGGCCCAAAATTATGGGGGTCTCTCCATCCACTTGGCAGTCGAGAATCACAAAATCAGTAGGAAATACAAAGCGATCAACCTGCACAAGTACATCATCAAGGATCCCTGCAGGGTTCGTTTCAAACTCCTGTCAGCTAATTGCAGGCTCACAGATGTTGGTCTTGCTCTACCAATGCCCAACTTCTTGTAAATAGCTAGAGGCATCAAGTTAATACTGGCTCCTAAATCTAACAAAGCTCTGCCGAATGTCTGATTGCCAATGGTGCAGGGTATGGTGAAACTGCATGGGTCTGTCAACTTTTGAGCCACGGGCCGCGTCACAACTGCACTACAAGAATGTGTCAGCATAATAGTAGCCAAATCCTAAAAATTAAATTTCCTTGATAGCAGGTCTTTCATCATCTTGGCATATCCTGGCATCTTCTTGATTGCATCTATCAAAGGAATATTCACTTGAATCTGCTTCAGCATCTGCATAAACTTTCTGTGCTGATCCTCTTTCTAGTGCTTTGCCAATCTCTGAGGGTAGGGAGGAGATGTTCTCTTCTTCCCATTGACAATGGAAGTATCTTGCACAGGTGTTTTTTCTGCTTCTACTTCTAGAGTTGACCCAGCTTCTTTTGCCTTAAGTTTTTCAGTCTGTGCCTGCTAAACTTCCACCTCTGTCAAATTAAGAGGCTCATCAATATCTACTCTGACTGGTACAGGTTGCAAATCATCATTATTGGCCTGGTGAAGCTCTTGCTCTCTATCTAAATCTCTGCCATTCCTAAGACTCACTTCCATCAACTGTTTGTTGTCCTGATCCTTAGGATTTACAATAGTATCACCAGGCAAAGCTCCTTGGGGTCTGTTGCTCAAAGCCTTAGAAATCTGACCCAATTGTGTCTCAATGTTCTTGATAGCAGTGTCGTATGTTGTCAGCTGCTCCTGCATTTTGCCTTGAGTACCCACCAACTGCTGGAACATGCCTTCAATTCTTGCCAAACTATCATCTTTTTGAACTGCTACTGGCTGTGGTGGTGGTACATATCTCTGTTGCTGAGCCTGTTGATTATACCCAACTTGCCTCTGGTATGGCACTGTTTGACCATGTGGTGCTGCAGGTCGATACTGTACCCGCTGAGGATGTTGTCCCCATTGTTGGGCTCCTTGTCTCTGGTTGCCATAGTTGTTCACATAACTGACCTCTTCACTGTAAGCCCGAGTCTGAGGATCAATCTCATTGTAAACTGGATTAGGTACCTATTGATTAGTGCACCGGGCACATAATCCACCATTTGTAGCATCAAGTATATGAACTTGTTTGGTTCCCACTTCATCAATTTTGTTTGTCAACAATTGCAACTGAGTCATCATTGCAGCTAGATGCTTATCTTTTGACGAGTTTGAATTAACTGCAACTGAATGAACAATTGGTGCTATAGATGAATCTCTTGTTGACCAGCCCGATTTTTGTGCCATAGTTTCCAGCAATTGTCTAGCTTCTGCAAAACTTTTGCTCACGAATGCTCCACCAGCGGAAGCATCAACATTTTCCTTCAAATTGTCATTCAGACCCATGTAAAACCTCTGTCCCAGCATCTGCTCTGGAATCCCGTGGTGAGGATACTTAAGCAATAATCCATTGAATTGTCCCCAAGCCTCTTGTATTGACTCCAAAGGCTTCTACCTGAACATCAGTATTTCATCACTCAACCTTGCAGTTTCGTTGGGCGGGAAGAACTTCTTCAGAAACAACTTAACTAACCCATCCCACATAGTGATGGAATTAATTGGCAATGAGTTTAACCACGCCATTGCGTCTCCAATGAGTGAAAATGGGAACAACAGCAACTTAATAGCATCAGGTGACACACGAGCTTGCTTTTATATGGCACATACAGACAAAAAGTTCCTAAGGTGCTGTTGTGGGTCTTCATGTTCATTCCCAGCATACTGCCCTTTGTTTTGAAGCAGGTTCAACATAGTATTTGTGATCTAAAACTTCTCTGCTTCAATGGCAGGCACAACAATGGGAGTTGCCAGGTTATCAGACATGGACTGAGCCCAGTCAAACAGAGCTGCGTCTGCATTGTCAGCCATCTCAACTTACCTCTCTACTTCTTGTCGAACTGGTGGATGTTTGTTCTTATTGGCCCTGTTCAAGGCCTTCAATGTCCTCTCGATTTCTAGATCCGGTTGAAATAGTTCAGCAGATCTTGAACTTCTCAAGAGCATACACATGTTCAACACGAGCTAAAAAGTTAGAATCAAGATGACCAAAGTAAAAATTGCTTAAACTTCTAAACTTAGCTATTATTTGAAATCTACAAACTGAACCGATGCTCCCCGGCAACGGCGCCAACATTTGGTCCCGCCCAAAACTCATCCTAAAAAGAATAAGCGGTCGCTGCAAATATAACCCGGTTTAACAAGTCCCGGGGTCGAATCTCACAGAGAGCAATGTCAAGTTCTAGTAACCTTAATAGCCAAACATTCAAAGTTTAATAATATTGTTTCAAGTAATGAACTATTAATTTAACTAATAATTAACTAAGATCAACTAAGAATGATAAAAATTGAACTTACAGATATTAAAAGCCTAGGATAATGAATTCCCCAGTTATTAGGTTAGTCCTGAGTTCACTCCAAACTTGCACGAAATACTATTCTATTGACCTTGAACTTGAACTTGAACTTAAAATTGTTCGCTAGAGTTTCCCAACTACTAACAATACCGTTCTTGAGCTATTTTTCCCAAAATAATCAAGACCATTAAGGACTATCCAATTTCAGGCCACTGTCGAATCACGATATCCCTATAATGACTCTAAATCAGCTTATGTAATCCCTTATCATAACATGAAGTACTGTTATTTGATTGACCCTGACCCAAACGTTTTTCCCAAGATCATTCAAGCAAAAAGGGGACAAACAATTGCATGCCTAACAATTGAATTCAATAAAAACACAGCCAAATAAATAGAATATTGTATTACTCAATCTTGGAGTTACTCAAAACTACCCCAATAATGGGTTCATCAAAATCCTAGAGTAGAAATTTAGCTACTCATAATTGTATTAAACAATAATGAATTCATAGTCAAAACAACACCCATAGGAAAAGAGAATAAGAAAAGTTGAGAAAAACTCTTTGATTCTTCAGTTCCAATGGTTTTGATGCGTTTCCAAGCTCCAAAGTGCTTCAACAATGGTGGTCTTGCTCTCCCAATTAGAGATATCGGCTGAAAATAGGTTAGAAAAACTTATAAATCTCGTGTCAAACTTGTGGACAAGTTTTCCCCTCGCCACTTTTCGCCAGAAAATTTGCCTCATGGCTGGATCATGGCCTTACGATGCCTGGGTCGTGCACTTGTGAAATTCTGCTTTCAACTTCATGGCTGAATCATGGCTTTACGATGGCTGGGCCGTGACCTCCTGTCTCCATATTTCATTCACAACTAATCCAAGGCCTTGGCAACTAATGACGTGGCTCCTCGTTGGTTGATTTCACCATCAATTCACTTTATTTTACTCCAAATCATCAACATTTAACCATTCTTCATGTTGCTTGAGCCCTACACAGTCAAAAACCCAATATAAGCACAAAACACTACTATTAATGATCAAATCGTCCACCAAAGCACCCAAAACGTGAAGAATCTAAACACTAAAATACACATTTTGTGGCCAAATATCAGGTGCTAAAAAAAATCTTAAATAATGTACTGAGATGAGATGTAATGTGTTCTCCAGTATGAACCAGAACTAATTCCAGGATTGATATACTGAATGAAGCAATTGTGTTGCTCATCTTTGGCAAGATTGTCCTTACTGGAGCAAAGGTGAAACAAGGCTTCCTCTTTTTCTCTACTGAATTTTTTTCGATATTGTATTGTCGGTTGACTATACTCACTACAATTTCCTTTTCTCAGGTGTGGGATGAGACATATACTGCTTTTGAAAGCATATACCTTGTGCTTACAGAGTTCAGGAAGAACCAGCAATAATATGTGCCTTTTATCTTTACTCTGCTTTTTTATTTTCTTTCTTGATGATGTTATACAAAACTAAAGACAATATAAGAATAAGAGAAATTAATGACCTTTTGTTGTATTTGTGCAGCTACTGATTTGAAGGAGCAATGTTGAATAGGGGTTTCTACTATTTTGCATCTCAACGTACAGACAATACGCGACAAACGGTCTTTTGAAGTTCACTGAATCGTAGATTCTAGCTTCTGAGTTGGAGTTATCGGGGCTACTCTTTCTTGAGTTTTGAATACTTGAAGTGCAACGGTGTGGTTGAGGAGCGCATGTGTGTTCTTGCCAAATAATCGTGATTGTGAAGTGAGATGGGTACTAAAGACAATACAATCCTTGGCTGATGTAGTGGACATTCTTCTTATTAATCAAAGGGTTTTTTCTCTCTTTTATACGCTTTTTGTTTTTCGAATGGCAATGAACACTCCATATCTTTAAAACTGTCATAATGCTAAACCTACCAATTATGGAATGATTACTCACAGTGTGAAATATATAAATGCCATACTATGAAATAAAGAGTTTAGAAGTTGAAGCCCGTAACATATACTGTTCAAAAATATAAGAATTGAGAAAAAGATGGTGTATTTGTAGATTTACTAACGAACACAGTCTTTTTGTGTAAGGATTGAAGAGTGTGCTATGCTATCAAAAGTATATTTTGATTTTTAGTTTTTTAGACATGTATACCTTTTCGGTATACAAGATACTAAAGGAGTATACAGTATATAAAAATATTTTTTGTTAGGTTGGTTTCAACATTGGTGCAACACATTTAAAGTGGTATACAACGAATTATACAATATACCAACATTGTATATCTTGCTATTGCACGGTATATGTATGCTGGTTTATTTTGTTGCGTGTTAATTGATTTATCTGTATACCTTGTTACTATAGTGATTTACTTAGTTCAATATCAATTGTTTTTTTCCTTTACTTCTTAGTCGGATTTCTTTTCATTATACATTCCATTTCTAGTAACAATAAGAAATTTTTTTTTATTGTATACTTTTATAGTATACGATATACCCTAATGGTATACAAGTTTGATTTTGCCACATTATATTTCCTATTAACAAAAAAAATTATCTTTCTATTGCATACCTTCATAGTATACGGTATACCTCAATGGTATACAAGTTTTATTTTGCCACATTATATATGCCGATTAATTAAAAAAATTGTCTTTCTATTGTATACCTTTATAGCATACGGAATACCTCCAATGGTATACAAGTTTGATTTTGCCACAATATAATTGTCTTTCTATTATATATCTTTATAGTATATGGTATGCCCCAATAGTATACAAGTTTGTTTTTGCCACATTATATATGCCTATTAACAAATAAAATTATCTTTCTATCATATACCTTTATAGTATACGGTATACCCCAATGGTATACAAGTTTGATTTTTCCACATTATATTTGCCTATTAACAAAAAAAAAAAAAATTGTCTTTCTATTGTATGCCTTTATAGTATACGAGATACACAAATGGTATACAAGTTTGATTTTTCCATATTATATTTGCCTATTACCTAAAAGAAAACTATGTTTCTATTGTATACCTTTCTAGTATACAGTATACCCCAATGGTATACAACTTTGATTTGTCACAACATATTTGTCTGTATACTATTACAGTATACCCCAATGGTATAAGTGTAGTACATTATATGCTATAGTAGGGTACTGTTACAGTTTCTGCATTAGTATACTATTGCAGTATATAGTTGAAAAATATACTACAAATTAAGGCTCTGGAGCATATTCAAACAAATAGTAATGCCAAAAACTATGAACTAGCTCAAAATTTTATGGAATCTACCAATCGCCACTTAATAGAAACAGGGAGATCATAGAGGCTTAGATATTATATTGAGTTTATTGAATAAAAGGCGAAGATGGAAAAATGCTACTACAACTTAAAAACACTTGAGATCTTAGTGAATTTTTAAATTAACAAGTGCATGTGTCTCGGACAATATATACAGAATGTTGAAAATACTTGCGAGTTCATGAACTAATGCTAGAAAACTAAAAAGGTTGATAGTTTATTACAAATTTATGATATAGCAGGACATTCTTTAGTAAAAATTCCTTTACAGTGGGACAAGCAGCCAACGGACATCCATCTGCATTATTTTCCCACCAGTCGAGAGTAATATCTTTCGATTGTATCACGATGAATAACAATATCGCGATAAAAGCAGTCCCAACAACAAGTCCACCAGTTAAAACGTAGTTGTAACGTTCCCACAAGTGAGGCCAACATCTATAAACAACATAACCTGACAGGAATGCTAAAAGTAGCCAACTTGTATAATTCACTGAGTTTGCTGGAGGCATCATAGCTATCGCTCCTAATAGTATTGGAATATGTATGAGGAATATCCACTTTTGGTCGGGGAAAACTTTGGCTGCAACCCAAACTAGTAGAGGTGTAATGACTCCTCCGAGGACGAACCAATTGACATTGGAGTAAACACCGAGTGTTCTAAATATTCTTTTTGGCGCAATGAGCGCCCAAATAACTGAGGCGTCGAAGAATACATGGTTCATTGGACACTGCCAGAGGCTGCTTTCTGGAACAACTGTAGTGTCACCAAAAAGGTATACATTTATAACAACAAAAAGGTGTACACCAAGTAGTATACAATATCAAGTTAAAGTATACAATTATAGTAAATTATATACTACAACAATATACTACTATGGTAAATTATACTATTGCAGTATACTATAGTAGTATACTGTTACAGTTTCTGCACCAATATACTGTTACAGCTTCTGCAGCAGTATACTATTGCAGTATACAGTTTATACAATTTTTTCTTTGATTTTCAGCTCATAAATTCGATCTCAAGCACCTCGAATTGCCTCCAAATACGATCAAATTTTAGCATGAACTTTTCAAAGATACTAGAGACATTATTTTGCAGCACCTAGAATCAAACAATAAATTAAAAATAATAATTTCACATTTAAGAGCTTCAAGCTCAACAATGGTGGATATTCAAAAATCATCTTCCAAACACCTTAAATCAACTCCAAAAGAAATCAAAATTTGGTATGAACTTTTCAAAAGGTGCTAGAAATAATATATTGCAATACCCATTTCACAGTAAAATTCAGTAAAATTTCCAACATTAAACCTTCTATAAAATCTTATTTGCAAACCCCTTCAACAGTAAGCACCTGGAGAATTAACAAAAGAAAACGATAACGTAAAGAACTAAAAACCATCATCATCTCTCTTTTTTGGCTTGCGATAATTCTCTTCAAAATGCTTAGCAAGGACAATGCCTGTATTGTAAAGCTTCTGGATGTTTGGGATGTTGTAGTTTTGGGCTAAGTATACTCCGAAACCCGTACCATTGTTGTTTAAGATCAATTTGGGATGAGATTAGTTAGGAAGAAATTTAGAATATAAAGAATTGGGGAGAGAATGTACATGAGGGAAATAGGGAATGAGGTAGATTATAAGGAAGTGGGTGAAATGGGTAGGCCGGGTAATATTTTTAGATTAAATGGGTATTAGATTTATTAGTAAGCAGTGTGGGTAATTAGTTTTGGTTAGGTAGGTATACAGTATAAAAATTCCAATTTTTTAAGCTAAAGCAACAACTAAAAAGGGGCCCGAGTGAGTAGCATTTAATGAGAATAAATAAGGATAATCAAGTAGATTATATTATATATTTTATATTTTCTTAATGGACATAAAATGAGCTAAATGGACACTTAAAATTAGACGGCATAGTATATTTTTATAGCTTAATTATAGTTAAGTAATATATAATCTAAAGTTGGTTATCACATAATCATGACAAAGTTATAGCATTATATGTCAACCCTGGGCGTGGATAAGTCCTTTCCCCTTTCATGGAAAAATATATTCATTCCAATCAGCTTTTAGTTCACAAAAATTTAATCAACTGCATTATATATCAGACAAGAAATTCATCTAAACTTGAGGAAAACAACATTTAAAAGGTTTTGCATCAATTATTGCCATGTGCTTCTATGAGTATGTGGTTATAGTATTAGCAACATTTACTTAGCAATCTACTTAAGCCATTTGATATAAATGTCTGAAAACAACTCATGTTTCATGTGAACTAACTTCCGCCAGTAGTAGTAAAGTCAAAAGTCATTTAAGGCTGAAGATTTTTACTCATTAGATTTTGATTTACTCCTTCCATCCTAAATTAGTTGATACTTTCAACTATTGCACGTCTATTAAGAAAATTAATAAATAGAGTATATATTTTACTATGTTACCCTTATTTCATATATGAATATTAAATACTTTTTGAGAATACCATAAATAATTAAGGGTGTTAGAAAGAATTGACAAAAATAATCTTGATATCCTAAAGCATCAACTAATTTGGGACAAATAAATCTTGCTAAAGCGTCAACTAATTTGGGACGGAGGGATATATCCGTAATAAATAATGTAAACTGACCAATGTACACGTAATTTTAGATTGATTTACTTGATCAATAACTACATATTGGTTTCAGATTACTTTGACTGAACAAGGACGCAGCAAATTGTATTTGTACAATAAAGAGATATTGATACTCTTCCTTTGCAAAAGGACTAGGAAATAAATAAACAAACTTTTGTGTAATGTTTCAGATGCATGAACTAAACGAAAATTATCGATCGCTTAGCCTATGTTATAGCATTCTCAATCCATTTCTAGCATAAAATCCATTTGAACTATACGAGGAAATAAATTAGCCCTTTCCATTAGTTAGGACTTCGGAGTAATATGTTTCTCTCATTGATTAAAATTCTTAAATGGAGAAGATGAGAGAGTGCAAAGGTGGGGAAGTCCTGCATAGTCCCCTATAAGTAAAGGTTATACAAATTGTCACCTTCCACATAGCACAATAGATAAGAAAGCAAATTTGTTTAAATTTTCAGTGGATTCTTATTGACTTTAGATAATCTTGGACATTTGGTCTATTCATTATCGTTTTTATTGATCACTTTATTTAAAATATTTTTAAAATATTTGTCATCTTAAATTAAGAAGGTGTTGATTTTCTTTCTTTCGATTTCGCACTTACTGCTCCTAGAAGGCATGTAGTCATTGATTACTCAAAATAAGCTGTAAGGTTCATTCAGTTGGATATCCCACATGAGTAATGCTACCAACTACTCTCTCCGATCCATTTTATTTGATAGATTTCACTTTTCGAGAGTCAAGTTGACCAATTTTCGAAGTTAAATTGAACTAAATTTAGTCAATATTTTAAAATTATAATTTAGATATTAAAAAACTACACGAAAAGTACTATAAGTTGCAATTCTTGTCATATTAATATGGTGAAATAAGAAATATATCTCAAAATATTGGTCAAAATTTACATTGTTTGACATTTCAAAAAGGAAGTGATCAATTATTTTAGACCGAGGGAGTAGTAGTTTTCGTAAAGAAAGTTTCAAAACATTAACCTACTGATAAAATAAGAATAATTTTCACAAAAAGCCACATAATTATAGGCCTTTTGCATCAAAGTCATATAATTTTATTTTGTAAAAGTCACACCGCTATCA
The DNA here is from genome assembly GCA_037355625.1 of Petunia x hybrida. Taxonomy (NCBI): domain Eukaryota; kingdom Viridiplantae; phylum Streptophyta; class Magnoliopsida; order Solanales; family Solanaceae; genus Petunia; species Petunia x hybrida. Next base: position 3,679,935 of record JBBBVM010000018.1, on the reverse strand, counting down.
CTTTTATATGAAAAGGTCACAATCTTCAGGAAAATATAATTTACGGTGGGATTTTTTTTTTATATTTTTCAGCTTTTTAACAAATGACCGTAAAAAAAAATGAAAAATGGAGATTCACCAATAAGCTCTTGACGAATTATTTACTTTTTATCGTAATAAAATTACGAATCAAGAAAATATATATAAGTTAAACGTTAAACAAAACAATGATAATAACCTCTAGATTCTAAAATGGACCAAACTCAATAAGAAGAAAATTTAATTAAGTTGAAAGAAAAATAATTCAATTTGGTTCATTTAAGGACTTAGATTTGTGTTTTCCTTGGAAATATAATAATCTGGAGGTTGTTGTCAAAATTATTTTGCTTTCTATTTAATTTATATAGACTAACAATAGTAAAAATAATTTATTCTAATAAAATATATAAAAATAATAAAATAAATAAATAATTTAACCAAGAGCTTATTGGTGAATCTCTAGTTTATTTATTTTTTCAGTGGTCATTGTTTAAGAAAGGCAAAAAAATTTTAAAAAAAAAAACTAAAAATAAGAAAAAACCAGCGGAAGTTACAGTATCCCAGCTGGTGTGACCATTTCATTATAAAGATGATAGTTGTATGACTTTTTAATTGACAAAACAAAATTATGTGACTTTATAAAAAATCTATATTTATGAAATTACCCGATAAAATAATGGTAGGATGGAACTTTCTACTTGTATGGTTATTGACTTGTCTTTCTCAAGACTAAAAGCCAGAGCTCTCCCACAGCCCAAAGCATCAAACTTTGGGTGAGTGTTCCTTTTCATTTCATCTTCTTGGGTTTTTTTAAAAAAAAAATATTTTAAGAGGCGAATTTCTTCGTTTGGTTGCTAACTCGATATCTGTTGTTCATATTTGAGCCATATTAATCCAAATTCGCACTGATAAGTCTTACGATGGAGGTAAAGTGCTTCTGAAAGATTATACACAACCCAAGAACAGAAAATTCGTCCAGGATTTATTCATATTTGTTTCATTAGTCGATAGTATAATCACATGTATTTAGACACGAACTATACCATAAAAGTCACAGTCTAAGGACGTACCTGGTTACAGAAGTGTTCCATTATTGTAGAAGATCTATCTTCTTAAGAATCTACCATTGAATAAGTTGTTTCTATGGTTGGAAGAGAAGGAGAAAAGAGAAGGAAGAGCTATTCTTTTTCAGGAAAAAAGATGCGTTGGTTTCCACAGAGAAACCTTCTTTTATATTCCAGAAGGAATACAACTATTATGACTTTTCCCAATAGTTGTGTCCTTTCCTTTTTTTTTTTTTTTTAATTTTCTATTTTTATATATATAATTAATTATATATATTTGGTTATTAGATATGGATCCGGGTTGACCCATATGGGTCCCCCATATCCAATTTTCAACAGCTCCCTATTAAAGGTGACTTCATTCCAAGACTCTAACCTGAGACTTCTGATAATGATAGAGGAGTACTTACCACTCCACCACAATCTTTGATGATAAAAAGAGTTTAATTCATGGGTAAAAAATCTTGATTTTTAAGAGATTCTGTCACTGGTCCAAATTTTAGGGTCCAGTCAGTGGTCTGTTTAGGTATCTGCTAGTCGGGATTAAGTTTTAGTCTTGTTATTACTTTGATTTCGAAACTGTTGCTTTTTCTAGAAGTATTTTAACTACATCATATAGTATTATATGCCATTAATAATAACAGAGATTTTAACAATAATAATATTATTCCTTTTTTATGCTTTTATTTCTATGGTGTATTATAATGACATAAATTAAGGTTAAATCGAAAAATCGTATAATTAATGGGGTTTCACATAGCTAATTCTAATTTGTCATGCATGTGTCAATGAAATGTTCCTACGAAGAGGAGAGCCAACCTCACAGTCAGAGGTCCCCTCCCTCCCTCGGCCTCAGTTGCCAGTATACACGAATATGTGATCAATTGTGACACATGCATTCCTTATGTAAGGAAATAATTGACGAAAACCAAATTATATGCGTCTTTTTTCAGCATTACCTTTACGTACAAAATTCTTTAACACCAAATTGGCAAAAAAAGAAGATGCATTTTTCATCAAAAGTTTTGCTTCGAAGAATCTGTTGAACACTCCATATAGCATAAAATGTTCTCATCAACGAACATAGTAATTAATAAGAGAACTGTATCGGGGCAACGGAGAGGTGAACGAATATTTCGTTGAATTTGAACTTTAATTTTCTAAGCAGTACATACCCGGTCAAAATAAGTATTTAATATTGTTTTACATAAATATATCGTTTCCAAAGCTATACTAGTCAAAAAAAATCAACTTCAACCAGTCATTCAATCCTTATCTTTTGTCGAGTTTCGCCAATTTTACTTAAAAGAATGAAAACATTATAAATCTAACATATGCAAAAAAAAAACATTACATAATGTTGGAAAGTGGCAACACCTAGCTACTAGGTACGACAATTTGATTGCTTAATGGAGCATTTGCATAATCATACCTCTGATATATTTGTGCCACACATGTTAGTCGCATGGTCAATGGAGAATTTTGTGGAGACGTAACCACTTATTATGTGACAAATCCTAAATTTGTCTATGTAAGACTGAGAGCTTCCGTTTAGACATAGATTTGTTTTACTCCTGTTTTCCAAAGAAAACAATTGTGAAATATTATTTGTTAATGAAATTTGACCAGTATTTTTGAAAAATATTTAAAGATTAATTTGCAAGTTTCACCAATTTTTGGGTGATAATATTGTTTCCACACAAAAGTTTATTGTTTTCAGTAAATTGCATATTTAAATGCAACTTTAACTTTCAAAATCTATTATTCAAGACAACTTCAAAATTCTTTTTTTCCAATTTAACTAAATCTATGTTGCAAACGCCATCTTAATTTGGTGGTTAGATTGGACCAGATTGTCCGGAACATGGGGAACATGGTATAATTGGATCCACAAACTTTCATTGGGCAGGAGAATAGACTTTGTTCCCACTTGGAATGTCAAACATGGATAACGATAGCTTTTTAATTTGTTTTATTTTTGGTCATAAATGCATATACTCCCTACGCCTTGAATTTTTTGTCCTCCTCACTTCTACACACGCCTTAAAAAATCATTAATGAGGGAGAATTATGGGGAATTTTCAAAACTAGGCACCCCACAACACAACATTACAAATGAGGGGCCACATTTCATCCATAGCACTCCTTTAATTTTACATTACACAACATAGCACCCCTTTATTTTCAAAATTACATAACATAGCACCCATTTAAACTAAAAACCCTAGGAGCCACTCCCTCACCCTCCTCCACCACTACCACGCCACCATAAACTGAGCCGCCACCGCCGGCCGGCGGTGGCAGGTGGCCGGAAAATCAAAAATTCACCGGATTTGCTTATTTCATTTGTGGATTTGTTTAAATAATTATTTTTTGATAATTTTATACACCTAAATCTTTCAAAATAATAAATTATACATGTAAATACATAGAAAATTGTGTATGCAAGAAGGAAATACAAAAATATACACAAAAAACATAAATTTTATACAAAACATCCATAAAAAGTGCACAAATCTGAAATTTATACAATTTTATTCATTATTCATACATGCATATACAACTTTATACAAATTTTACAATACATAGAATGTGTTTTATACACTGTCAATACGATACAGATTTATACATTTTTATACGCGTTTACAGAATTGTATAAACTTGTATAAAAATGTATAAAAGTGTATAAACTCGCAAATCTGACTTTAAACAGTGCTTCGCGCAGCTTTTACACAAAAGCTTAACAAGCATCCCAGATCTATACAGTTTTATACAAGAAAAACACTAGATCTAAACATTAAACAAAAGTTTTAATAAAAAGTTAGTAGATCTCAATGAATTTTTATGATAAAAGTGAAGAAAAAGAAGAAACTTGATAAATAAACTCCTCAGCGGAGTTTGTATCGCAATATAAAACGAAAATCAACATTGCTATTAAAAAGCAAAAAATAAAAAAAAAATGAAAAAGAAGAAGAAGCAATGGTGGCGGTGGTGGTGGTAGCCATGGCGGCGACGGCTTGGAGGGGAGGGGATGACGGTGGGGCAGTGGTGGAAGAGTTAGGGGGTGGCGGCTGCATTAGGGTTAATGGGGAAGAGAAGAGAGAAAATGGGAAGGAGAGAAGGAGAAGAGGGGAAAAAATGGGGGCTAGGGTTTTTTTTTCTTTAAATAGGGGGTGCTATGGAGTGAAAGAAAAAAATAAAAAAAGTAGGGGGTGCTAGGTCGGGTAAAGAAGGAAAATAGGGGTCTTTTTTTGGTAATTTTCATAAGTAGGGTGTCTCTCCATGTAATTGTCCCAAGAATTATTGCAAAAAATTTCACCACATGTACGCCATTATCCCTGGTTATGTATTTTTGTCCCCACTAAGAAATATTTTAGCAAAATGGCCTTCTACTCAGTTTTTAATCTATGAAAAGACTATTTTGCCCCTAACCAATATAAGCCCTAATGCTAATGGTGAGCCACCTCTTTTCTGCTCTCTCTCTCTATCTCTCCTCTCTCTCTCTCTCTCTCTCTCTCTCTCTCTCTCTCTCTCTCTCTCTCTCTCTTCTCGAATCAGGGTTCTATGCCTTGGTTAGTTTCCTTCTCCTTTCTTTTTTCTTTGTTTAGTTCTCTGCGAATTTGATATTTCCCTTTGTTAATGTTCATTGTTAATCCAATTTTTAATTTCGTCAATGTTTAAATTTTATTGTTAATCCGTAATGTTTATTCAATTTGATATATGAAATTATTTTAGTTAGGTAGTTAGTATAATTTTTAGCAAAGTATTGTCATTGCTCTTTATTTTTCTTTTACTGTAGATAGTGTTGCTCATAGGACAACAGTTGACATAAGATTCAAGCATAAGTTCCATTGGTTCTTGCTTTTTTTTTCTTTCAGAAACTGTTGCCTAATTGTTGCCCAATTGACATCATAACATCAAACACGTGTTGTGCTTTGTATGAAAAGTGCTGCTTTTCAGTCTGTGTTGCAATTTTTGCTTCCTTGAATCATTAAATTTTGTTGTTAATTGGTAATGTTTGTTATATTGTAGAATGTGTTATATGAAATATATTAATTACGTAGTTGATGTAAATTTTTAGCAAAATATTGGTGTTGCATTTTGTTATCTTTTTGTTGTAGAAACTGTTGCCCACAACGCAATAACTGAGATTATATTCAAGAATAAGTTCTGTTGGTTATCGTATTTTTATTTTCCTATTTTGTTGAAACTGTTGCCCACATGACAATAGTTGACGTAACATTCAAGCATAAGTTCTATTTGTAGCGAAAATGTTGTCTGTCAGGCTATACGCTTAATGTTTAGTAATAGGTATTCTCTTTTTAGCTTTTTTTCTTTTTTGTGATGTTGACATTACATTTGTTGATTATAGAGAAAAATTTGTTGCCCATTAAGATTGATTTGATTATGGTGTGACATTGCATTTGTTGATTCAGTTTATGTTGTTTTGTTCTTTTTTTTTTTTGCATTCAGCCTTCCGTTAAATTTTTTGCAGGTATGATTGTGGTGCTTAGGTGTTTAAGTTTGTTGATTCAATAATGCATGGCAAATGTATTTTCAAGATAAAGTGTACGCAGTTGAAAGATTATCATTTTGATTTGGCTGCTAATCTGTGGAGTCATGCAAGGTCCAAGTCAAATGGTGGATATATATATATATATATATATATATATATATATATATATATATATATATATATATATATATATATATATATATATATAACACTCCTCTTGAGAAGATAGGTGATGATTACCAAGACCATAATTCTCTTCTTTGTGAAGGAGTACTTGGAAAGCCTTTCTCTGTTGTATAAAAGTAATGAGGATGGCTGAATTTTTAATGTGAATGATTTTTGTTTTAGTTTATATGACTGAATTGTTTGTATGTAACAAATGTTTATATTTTTAGCAATGTGAATGTCTTGGGATTTATAGAGTTTGATTGTATTTAGTATTGAATATACATTTTCTTGTAAGCGCCTTATATTCATCGTGGCTTGTTTTTTAATGTATGTATTTTATAAGCTTATGTTTTGTGAGGGTAGTAACTCAATGCAAGTGGCTCGTGGAATTTGGTGAGAGGTAAGGGGTGAAGTGATGCTTATGCAACATCATTTCAAGTGTATTAGCTTTAGAAATTTGGGTAGGGTGGAGGCAAAGTGTTGCATGTTAAAGGATATGGTTTGTGAGGGGTGTAGGCCATGTGCTGCCTGTTAGGCATCAACTTAAGGCATTTGACTGTGAGGTTTTGGTAAGACTTTGCAGGAAACTGTTGCCTATTTGCCAACACTTAGATCTAAGCAAAATGGTAGAGGGGATAAATGGAGAAATGAAGCTAAGATATATTGAATGCTTAACTTGTGTTTTAGTGTTTGTTTGCATATTTTAAGCTTATTACAACCTATGTAGAATTTTAGTGAGTGGTGGGGGTCAAGTGTTGTTTAGGCAGCATTTCAAAGGTATTGACTCGGAGAATTTGTTAATAGGGTGGAGGCTAAGGGTTATCTAGGCAGCAACTTAATGGAATTGGCTAGGGGAATTTGGTGATGGGAATAGGCCGAGTGCCTGGACAGCTACTCAATGCAATTGCATGTGAGGATTTGGTAAGAATTGGCAGGCAACTGTTGCCTATTTACCAACACTTGCAGGCAAACACAATGATTGATGGGTTAAGGGAGAAATAAACGAAGACATATTGAATCAAAATACAATAAGACAAAAGAAAACAGTATAAAAAAATATAATATTAAAAATATAATGATATGACAAAATAGCACTAATTTGCTAAAGTCGGTGAAGTAGATTCATCAATGATATTTGGTTCATCATTGTCGTTTATATGTCCTGTAAGCATCATCTCTCTTATTTATTTGAGTACTTTAATGGACATTGTGATTCAAACTCCAATATTCTGCATCTAATTTTTCATTTCGTCATTCAGACTTGCTACGTCGCTCTTCAAAATAGTGCTCCGTGTTCCATTGCAAGCAATATATATACATTTTGTTGCCATCTAAATTCTGTACTGAATGAAACAGTTACACGAGTTTAGAGTCTGTTGAATAGATTAACAAGATAGACACAAAACATTCAATTTTTTCTTTGTTTATTGTTGTGTATAGGCGGTAGAGGTCGAATGGCAACAAGTTGTAGAAACTTGTCTACACTTTTTTACTTAAAGTGATGGCCTTCAGCAGCAACTTGTAGGCAAATTTAGTACAAAATTTATAGCAAGTGAACAGAAAGATTTTGCAAAACAACTAAATTGCTGCCTGTTAGGCATTACATGTAGAGATTTCTCTACATGTTATTTTGCACCAAACCTCCAAGTGTTGTCGATAAGGAAATACTTAAAAGGCACCTTAAAAAAACTGCAGCCTATTAGGCAGCACATGTAGAGCTTCTCTACTTGCTGTTTTGAACCAGACCTGCAAGTGCTGCCCACAGGGCACCACATGCAACTCACCACTTCATGCGATAAAAAGTACTGCTTATTAGGCAGCACATATAGAGTTGATCTACAAGTAATTGTTTGTACCATAGCTGCAAGTGTTGCCCACAAGGCAGTGAGTGTATTGCAGATACATGCCCATGAATAAGAGTTTAAAAAGTGTTTCCTGTTATTGACAATTTACAGAGATCATCTACAAGTTATTTCAAGTTAATTTAGGGCAAAGCAATGTAGTTTCAACTAAATAAGAGTAATCGCAATTTCTATTCGTAAATTTTACAACAAATACATATTAAATTGCCGTGTATTCTCAGCTTCTTAGTCAGTGAGTGCCACTAGTTCTTCGTGATGGTCAATAAGTTCAATCAAATTTCCTTGTTGTTGTTGGAACACACCGCTATCCTCTGCTTTATTCACAGGTGATGGGCATGTGTTACTGGTACTGCTACTTTTTGAGGCCATGTCGTTTCTTCTAGTGAGCTCTACTATGAAACGGAACTTGCTGAAATGTTGATCATTGCTTAGCAGATACGAGCAAGTGTTCAGTTCTTGATCATTCGTCACTATCATTCCTTTTCTTGTATCCAGATTAGTGTCGAATCATATTTTTGCTTCGGTGTCATCAGTGCTACAGTTCAGAGCATTAAAAATGTCCCTCTGAAGTGCATGGAAGGTAACACCATCTGTGACGAGGATCAGTTTCGTCTCATAATCCAGATACTTGTTATTTTCACTCCATATTATATTGTAAGCAATGTATATGCATTTTGTTGCCATCTAAATTCTGCACGCATTGAAATGGTTACACGAGTTTAGACTTTGTTGAATAGACTAACGAGATATATAGACGTTGGAGGTTCACTGTAACAAGTAGGTACGAAGTAAAGTGCTGCCTGTTGTGCATCACATGTAGAGATCCCTATATATTTTTGTTTTTCACGAAAGGCAACACTTGAAAAAGCACATGCTAAGCTTTCCAAACTGTTGCCTATTAGACAACACATGTTGAGCTACTCTACATTTGAACCAGAGCTACTCTACATGTAGTGTGGCCCAATGGAAAACACTTACAAGGCACCACTTCAGGCGATGAAAAGTACTGCATATTAGGCAACACATGTAGAGTTTATCTAGCAGCAATTGTTTGCAGTTCAACTGCAAGTGCTGCCCACAAGACAGCGAGTGCATTACAAACACATTCCCTTGCAACAGATCTTAAAAAGCATTTTCTGTTAGTACCAATTAACATACATCATCTTCAAGTTATTTCAAGTTAATTTAGGCAAAACAATGCAGTTGTGACTAAATAAGAATAATTGCAATTTCTATTCGTAAATTCTGCAACAATATAGATTCTAAGTCATATATTTTTTTTTGTGCAGCAACTGAAAATCAATGTGGCGTTAATTACTGGTTATCTAGCATTAGTTTTCAATCACTATCATCAAAATTCATAAATCTCTTTAGCTAATCTGTGATTATACAAAAACTAATCAAATTCTATGAATTTAAGATGAAATTATGCAAAATTAAATTTTAAAACTACATAAAATTAATGAAATATTGAAGAAACTTACCTTTGAATCTTCTTTTTTTTTTTTAATGGAAATTTGAGTTCTTAGGTTAATCAGTTGGAAGAGTAAAGGGACGGAAGGTCTGGAAATAAGTTGCAGAGTAAATGAAGGGAATGTCTGGTTTATATAATTTATTCAGGGGCAATTTAGTCCAAAAAAATTTATTTAACTTAAAGAAGGTCATTCTTGCTAAACCACTGTTAGTGGGGTCAATTAGACAAATCATTGCCTTAAGTGTCATAGTTTTGTCATTCTCCCAAATTATTGACTATTTTATCCACCTTATTATTTGTATTGGCCTAAAATGCTCTTAGGACACAAATCGAATTTAGATTGCGAATACAAGCAAATCAATATATCAAAGTCGAAATATGAATAATAACGGACGAAAATATAAGTAAAAGAATAAGATTTCAATATATGCCAATGAGTACAAATTTCGACAGAGTTTCTGTATATATTTCTGAATAGCTACAACATGAAAATTAGAGCTATTTATATATAAGAGGGGCCTTGCCCACGTTTTCCATGACTGGTCATATTCAGACCCATGTTCAGCACGCATGTTGGTGGAGTTAGTGGGCTGAAGTAATGGACTATTATGCCGCTGGAACCGAGGTATTACACCGAGGTCAAAATACATAACCTCGGTGGTGCAATCTTGCTGCTCGATCGAAGTGAATATGAACCGAACCATAATTTTCGATTCGCCTTCGGTGACGGACCTCGATGCTCGACTTCGGTGATTCTATCGTTTGCTTCAATCTTCATTCTTCGGAACATCAGTTCAACTGACCTCAGTTTATCCCATCTAAGTGCTGTCCGAGCAAGTCGATATTTACCCAATACAGATAGTTCCCCCATTCCTCGGTGGAGTGTCAGAGTCGCCGAGGAGTGGAATGAATTTAAGCAGGAAGATGACGTGGCTCAACCCTATCCAAGAGTTTCAAAATGTTACAAGTCTTTTCACATTACTGTTCTGCATTACGTGGTGACCGTTCACTGGTCACCGAATAGTCATGCCAAATTATTTGCATTCCCAACGTTTCAAGTCATCATGACTTCTCCACTTGCATTTGCTCATCCCTATAAGTACCTCTTATTTGAAGTCTTCTTCTTCTCCACTTTACAATATCAACAATAGCGAAAAAGAAAGATTCATCTCCAGCAACAATTCCGTTCCATCCCATTTTGAGTTTAATCCTTCCATTTCTTGAGCAAGCTTCTTGTTTTTACCATGTCTGTTACACACTCTGGCCAAGATTCCAGTGATTCAAGTGGCAAAGCTTCACTCCTTGCCGCCGTGATAGCCATCGTGACATTATCATCACCGTACCGGTGCTGCAAGTTGTCAAGGCAGAGGGTGGTGGGGAGGCGACGTCTTTGACCGGTGGCTCTAGGCAGCGCAAGGCGAGGGCAGGGTGCGACAGAGCGGAGGTCAGCGTCGGCGCTGGCGTTGATGGTGACAACCACGTTAGTGACAAGGATGATGTCGAAGGCAACAGCATCATCAGTGTTAAGGAAGTGAGTGGCCTAGGAGGCGATGCTGAGGTCAGCAAAGATGGGTCAAAGACCGAAGTTGTTGCCTCGAAGAAATCTAGGAAGAAAATTCCTATCGACGAGGAGATAGAACCTCGGTTTGTTATCCCTTCGGATTTCAATAACAACAAGGACCTTAAGGTTCAAATTCAGTCTGATGCTCAGCGAGACAAGAAGAGGAACATACCAATGCATGTCACCCCGAGTGTGATAACTGAAGATTTGATTGAAACTGTTCGGGCAGACTACCGTTGGGCGCCCGAGGTGGAGATAAGGGTTCCAGCCTCGGACGCGGCTGCTTCCACCCACGTCCCAGGGTACTCTTTGATTTTTACATATCCTTTTACCATAGGCTTTAGTCTACCTGTTCACCCTATAATCGACACGTTATGTTGATCTTATAATTTGTGCTTGGCTCAGTTGAGCCCCGGAGTTTTGAGAGTTGTGCAGGCCCTCGAGTATTTGAGTCGATTAGTTGGGTTGTCTTTCACCTTCCAGCATTTGATCTCCCTTTATTATCTGTATTTTCACAAAGCTGGGGTTGTGGCTTTCTTGCCCCGTGGATCTTACGCCATCTTAAGAAAGAGTGAAGATCACGGTAATCGAGGTTGAAGTGACCGCTACATGCTCATCCCAACGAGGCTATTATACGTCGACCCCGGTTTCCCCGAAGAATGGAATGCTCAGCGTAAGTATTCTCGTGCTTATTTCATTCTTCGGTCATCATAACTTGTTCTTACCCATTTTCTCACTTGTGATATGTAGCCAACAAAGTCCCAGTTAACCCGCCGGAGAAGTTACTTCAGTGGGTTGCCGAGGTGATGGCACAGAAGACGCGTCCCTGTCAGCAGTGTATGATCCTAGCTGCCTTGAAGGAAAACTGATGGTTATGTAAAAGACATGGTGAGTTGTTCGTCATGTTTGAAACTTCCTAGTGTTTGCTCTGAATTGTTGCTTCCCAACGTTTTCTTTTCCTTCTCCATTTACGTTTTTCCAACAAGGCTGTCAAGGACCCCGAGGAGGATGAAGAAGAAACTGAGGAGAAGAAAGACAAGGAAGAGGAAGAGAAAAAATAGAAAAAGAAAGGGAAGAAAGAGAAGAAAATCATTGACGCCAAAGAAGGCGTCAGCCATATGGCGAGTTTGGCGAAACAACTCGCCGAAGAGAGGAAATCCAAGGGTTCCCCAGGCCAAGGGACTTCACAAGGTGAAGACATCTTTCTGGGTCGTTTTATATGTATTCCAACTTCTACTTCTTCTCATATTTACGAGCTTGATCCTCTCCCTTCCCCAGGCTCAAAGAGGAATAGAGCTTTGTCGAAGAGGGCCACTAAGGCGAAAGGACCTCGGATCGAGGAGACTGCTACTCCTACTTTCAAGGCAGTAACTGAAAGACGCCGAGGTCTTATCGATGAGCCTAGTCAAGAGGAGGCCCATGGGATCGCTCCCGAGGTAGCTTCGGAACCAGTTCCCGAGGTCCCTAGGGAAACTGAGGTGATAACCATAGAGGAGTCCGATCAAGAAGCCGCTAAGCGGAAAGGTAAAGCCAAGGTGAACGAGGGCTTGATTAAGAACATGGTCAAAGCTTCTCAAGGCTCTGCTCAAGCTTCAGATGCTACCCCTCGGGCTTTGGATATTTCTCCTGAATCCAATCTATTGGATGCTACCAAAGAGGATATCGCCGCCATCGACATTTTGCTCGGATCTACTGAGGCTCGTGCCCTCAGCAAACTTAGCTTGTTCGTATGAGTTTGATGGGTGTTTCAGCTGCCTCTGCCCTTTGTATAAGTTTCCCTGCATTCCTGTTCGTATATATCATCTCCTCAAACTTGACGTTAAAAGATTTTTGGCCTTGCGCAGAGTTTGGTCCTCGCGTTGCAGGCTGTTCACTTAGAGCGCGAACGAGCTGAGCAGGTTCAAGCGGCAGCAGCTGCTCGGGGAGAGCAAAAGAGAGGGTTCGTAAAAAGGATCGCCGAACAGGAGGCCCGATTTGTCACTTTGAATGAGGACTTGGGGAGTGCTAATGAGGTTGCAGCTAGAGCCGAGGCAGACTTGCAGGGAGTTTGGGATTTTGTCGAGGCGAGGGTTCAGGCCTTGATAAATGAGTTCGTGAGTGAACGCTCGAGGCTGAGTTTGGAGGTTGAGCGACTCGAGGCTGAACTTTTCCATGCCAAAGCTGAAGTGCTGGAAGCGGGTGAAATATACCGTGGTAAGTTGGAGGAGTACAACGCCAAGCTCAATGGGTTGCAAAGCCTGCTGGATCAAGTGGCTGCTCTTCGGAGCAAATTTTCAAAGCTTCGAGGGAAAATCGCCTACCTCAATCAAGGAGTCGAAGTCAAAGCTACGAGAGCGAAGTTTGAAAAGGCTTGGGCTGTTGACAAGACCAGGCTTGATACACTTGAACAAGTCAAAGCTGGGCAGATTGTTCTAGAAGAATAGATAGTCAAAGAGAAGGGAAATGCCGCCGAGGCTCAGAAGATAGTGGATGAGCTTCCATTGAGTGAGGGCTCGGATGATGGTGAATCCGAGGATGATGAAGAAAGCGAGGAGAGCGTCGAGGAGGATGATGAAGGCGCCGAAGAGGGAACCCTTAGGGGAAGATAGTCCCCAATCTTGACTTGTTCTTCATGTTTGTTTATCCTTTGTGATTTTTGTTTTTGTTTAGGCCTTTTGATATGTACGCTTTGGACCTTCGGGTCCTTTTTTGATGTAAATGACTTTGTAGCCTTCGAGCCTTTAATGAATGAATTTGCATTTTACGTTTTAAGTGTTAGCTTTTATTTTGCCTTTCAAGGGGTTTTGAGCCGAACACTTAGAGTAATGTGTTTGCAAGACTTAATCGTATAAAATCGATGCTAGCTCGAAACGACGTCTCGTCCCTCGCCGATGCATATTAATAAAATTTCGATGATAATCATAGAAATAAAGAGACTTTGAATCAAGTTCATTTCATTGATGATATCAGTTGAATCCCGAAGGGCTTTACATAGGGCCTAGCTTAAACAAAGCTTAGGCGCAAAAACAAATTTAGAAAACGTCACTACTGGACGAAAATACATAGCACTAATCTACTCTTCGGGCGCTAGTCCCCGAGTGCTGAATAGACAGGCTTCGGTAGGAGAGGTTCAGTGTCGACCTCGGTTGCATCCTGCCTCTCACTCCCCCCAAGTGTTCGGGTGAATCTTGATGGAGATCCGAGCACTGGAGATCGTCTTATTCGCTTCCTAAAAAGGTCAAGAAAAATAAAACGAGGAGTAAGTTAGAATATTTCGACCAAAGCCTTTGAAGCATTTTTCGGCTCGAGGCTGTAGGTAAATGTGAAATGATCAAGGAATGCGTACCCTGATGTCAAAAGTAATACCGCTTTAAATTGGAGATGTTCCAATTTAAGGGTTTGGATTTGCCTCGCAAGTCTTCGATCTGATAAGATCCCTTTCCCACAATTGCTCTAACTTTGTAAGGCCCTTCCTAATTTGCTATGAGTTTTCCCTCATTCTTTTCCTTCGTTGATTGATTCGAAGCCTTTAACACATAATCACCAACTCTATGCGCATGGCTTGTTGATTGGCATCATGGGTGGTATGGGCGTACTGAAGACTTGGTTCGCCCACTTCCACGGGGATAAGTGAGTCCATGCAATAAGCAAGAGAAAATGGGTTTTCACCGGTGCTGTTCTTCTCCGTTGTTTGCGTTGCCCACAACACCCCTGGTAACTCTTCGAGCCAAGGACCTTTTTTCTCATCAAGTCTCTTTTTGAGGTTTTCAACTATTACTCTGTTCGTCCTAATGGACCTTACAAAGATTTTAAAACTGACGGCACTCCAATCGGTGTCCTAACTTCTGAAACGACTACCTAAGGTCGTTTCAGCTATGTCTGTATAAACTCCTCTTTATGGGTGTGTTGTCGACCACATCTTTATAAATTCGGTGATTAATAGCCTCTTTTCCCACATTTGAATAGTCATTTTTATCTCGTCCTTGATTTGACTCGTGTCGAACTACATATGACCTGATTCTCTTTCAGCCCGATATATGTAGGCAACTCGAAAACTGGAGTTCGGCCATGTCTACGGGCCTCGCCTTTTGGTCCATGGAATCAAAAGTCCTTGGTTTATCGTGACAAAATTGGATTTCCCTTCAACTTCTTTACCCTGAAAACTCTTTCATCCTTTTTGGGTAAAGAGGGGCAGCTATTGACACCCATTTTTATCCCGAAAATATTTGAATTAATGTCTAATTATTTTAAGGAGGGGCTAAAATAGTTTTTAATCCTAAATTAGAGCCTATCTATGCAACCCATTACTTACACCTAATACACCCTATTCCCCCTTTTCCACCAAAAAATCAGATAAACCTAAACCCTAAAACCCCATTTTTCTCACCCGATCCATCCCTAAAATTGGTCCCCACAAATTTCCAGCTGTTAGGCAGTACGAAGATCGAATCTAAGACGTCCAGCAGCGTCCTTTTGATTTCAACGTTCGAATCTGAATGGTGCTAGGTATATTCTTTCAAATTTTGGGTTTTCCCTCATATAGTACAAAAATTCAAATTCAGTCCGGATCTATTTTAGAACCGGTTGGAGGGTCATTTTGGTTATTTTCTCATAGCCCTAAGGCAACCTAACTTTTGTTCAATTTTGCAGCAGCCATGGATAGTGAAAATCAGCAGCAGTGAATAAGCGGTGAATAGAGATTAAATGGGGTTGGAAGGTTTTGGGTTGAGCGGCAGAAAAGAATACACATAAAAAATATAGAAATTATTTTTGGTTCTTGTTTAATTTTTTTTAAAAGAGTCAGTATCACATTATTTGTTTTTTGTGGTATCGGTTCTTCGTAAGTCAAGTCGACGGTCTTGTTCGAGTCGTTTTCTTCAGATTCCTTGCCCCACATTCACTGCCCTGCAACAGGTAGAATCTTAACTTTTCTTGATTTTCTTATCGTTTTAGTAATAGGTGATTAGCCATGTATAGCTAGTTTAGTTAGCTAAATCTGAAGTTTATGTAAAAGGATACCGTTGTATTTGAAATATTGATGTTTTAACTTGTCTTTGGTTGAGTATGTGTAGTTTAGCAACTGATAAGAATATGTTTAGCTCATAATAAGAATGTGTCTTTTCATTTGAAGCTTTCCGCTTTGTTTATAAGTATCGATCAAATCTGAAAAATATATTTGTGCTCTTCTTAGTCGAACACAGGTTTAATTAGTTAAGTCTTTCTTATTAATGTCAAGTGAAAACTTGAATGCATTTTAATCTTAAAAGCTTGGATCTTTAAATTGAAAAGTTTGAATATGACTTAAGTTCTCAGTCCAGTTATGTGTGAGGATGTGTTAAGCTGGTTCCTGGTATATCTGGTTGCTTTGAATGAAGGAATATTCTGGGGTCTGTGGGGTTGTCTATTCGTTGATGTATGCAGAAGTGTAGGTGGTTCAGGGAGTTGGATTGTATGGTGAGCTCATAGAGTAGAAGGGAGTGTATGGTGATTGATTATGTTCAGGCTGTGTTGATGAGTTAAAAAGGGGCTGCAGATAGTCTGGTGTGTTTCTGGTTCTTGATTTCTATGGGTTAGATGAGTTAGGGCATTGCAGGGGTTCTGGGAAGTAGTAGGGGTGGTCTGTGGAGATGACAAGGTTGTTTCTAGTGTTTTATCTATTTAAAAGAGATGGGGTGTTCAGGATTTAGGTTTGTTTCTGAGTTGTTTAAAAGGGATATGAGTTGTTTCTGGTGATTGAATAAGGTGTGGGATGTTGTCCTAGTTGTCTGGGGGTAGTAGAAGTTGCCTTTTGTGTTAGCAGGTTAATTAGGAGAGGTCTGTGAATGTGGTATTTGCAGGGGTTTGGGGGTTTATTTAGGCAGTGAGGGAGTTCAAGAGAGAGTGGAGGCATTCAGAGAGTTTATCTCTGATCTGCAGAGGTTTGGAAAGGGTCCTGGTATGATGTTCTTGGGCATGGGAAAGCTTGTTTATTGTATGTGTGTTATTAATTGCATTAGAAATCAAATAAAGCAAGAAACTTGAATATTTTATCGATAGCATATTGTCTTGTTTCTCAACTTTTGGATCCATAAGCTGATTATTGAGGATTTAGAGGATGCTAGAGTCTTATCCTGCTATGTTACTGCTTGTCTATCAATGTCCCAAAAGCTGAAATGAAGCGGTTCTATGTTCAGTTTGTTTGGTTGGTTTGCAAGTAGATTAAAGGGGTCCAGGAGTTGGTTTTGGTTGCAGCAGATCTATGAGAGTGTGAGAGATGTGAGATAATGAGGGTGTAAAGAGGTTTTTAGGCTAGAATCGTTAGTGTAATGCATTGGCCTTCCTCTCCTGCTTTGGAGTGTCTTTAGTAATTAATTTCAAAGTTTGGATATCTTCCCTAGTTTCAAGTATAGTCCCTTACCTTCTTCTCGAAATTAATCAGTTATAGATGCTACGTTTTAAATGAAATCTGGTTATTGTTCATAGGTGAAGGCATTACTCTCTGAGATAATTTTTGATAATGAAAGAAAATAATCCTGCTATCTTTAGGTGTGAGATTTGAAGTTGTTGACCCTATTTACACCTTTTCAAGTTAAACAATTTGTCTTATTGAACCCAAATGATCTATGTGTTTAAGCTCTAGGGACGTTTCAATTTTCAACCTTGATCTTGTCCATTTGGTTTGTTTCCTTAACTTTAAAACTTAAATTGATCCTTTCCCTCATGGTAAATACTTGTTTGCATGATTTCAAACCTGGAGTAAAATTATTAGATCATATTACTACGATAGTCCCATGATAAATTGTTCTGTTTGGTATTAAAATTTAAATCCTTTTAAGACCTTCATTTAAAATTCAGCTCATTCCTCGAGATAGCATTAGTTGAACTGGAGTTGTTTTTATTTTATGTTAATCTATATCTATTTGAAGTAGTATGTTTAGTTTGTCTGGTTCCTTATCTTTGAAATGGTACGTAATATGAAATCCTGTTAGCATGAAAGTGTGAATAGGTGGCTACATGATTGAGCTGTCATTTTTCATAGCTATTTGTTACATTTAAAGGCATGATTCGTCCCCTCCTTTCCACTAAGTAAAGCCCACCAATTTCTATTAACCAAATGTATTCAGGCATTTGGCCTTTTTTTTTTATTGTGCTAACTGTTTGTTTAACTGAGTTCTTGTTCTGCTTATGAGGTTCTTTCCATCTTTGAGCACTTATTAATTCCTTTTCTTTCTTATTTCTTGGCATAATACGCTCCTTGGAAACGTGTTGGATAAACTCAATGGGAATGGCTTTACATTGCCTTGAAGTCGCATTGGGTTCGCTTGCATATCAAGTTCAAGTGCACAAAGTAGAGATTGAAGATCTTAGAAATTTAAAAAACCTTTGTTGTGCTGTAGAATGTTTTAGACTCATGGGCATAATGTATAAAATTAAATAAATTCAAGGCTCCCGCGAGTTTATCAAATTTCTGGGTTCTTCTTCTAAACCTCCTTTCTTCCTATTTCCCTTAGAATCCATGTCTATAGGAATTCCCCGTAGATAATTAATTGTTGTAGAATAATTTATTTCATTATTTATGAATGAATGTTTATTTATTTATTAAGTTATTTTGTGAATAGTTTATTTCTTTTGAATTTCCATCTTATTTAGAAATTTTGAATCTTTTAGTTAAATAGTGCGTGCAAAGCTAATCCATAATAATTTTAAATCCTCTATAAAATGCAAATTAAATCCAAAGTCTTTTTTTCAAATTAATTTAAGTTTATATTCTTATAAAGTTGATTGTATATTTTAGATTTTAACAATTATTCAAAGCTTTTTAATTAAATTTTGAAATTGCATTTTCCTAAGCTATTTTTTGAAAACCAAAGGATTAATAAGATTTTGTGGATTTTCGAAAGTACTTTCAAATTGAAATCTTCTTTCGAAAATAACTGAACCTCTTACCTGAATCTCCGAAAAGACCAATTTCTTTAAAACGGAGTAATTGCATGCACTATTTAACAATTTCTTTAAAACGGTCATCATAGTGAAGTACTTTTGCCAATGCCACCCATACCCACAAGAGAGACGATATCCAACATGGACGAGAAAGAGCTAAGCCGACTTTTTATTTCCAACACATCATCGTCTAGGCCAACAACAATATGTCTTGGACTACTGGAACTTTTTGTGTTGAACTTTCAAGCAACTCCCGGATCCATAAACATTTGTGTGAGAAGATATGTGTTCATAGATCTTCATCACTTCCAATTCAATCAGTTTAATTTCTTGTATGATTTGGAACAAGCTGCCTTGAGTGTCGTACATCTTATCATAACACTCCAATCCTTATTAACCAAGAAGAAGCTAATAAACTATCCAAAGATCATCATATAAACTAAATCATATAAACAGAAATTGAAAAAAAAAAATAGAAACAAACCTCGATCGGTGAACAGAGAACGACGAAGGAGATTGAGAATGGCGAGCTCAATATTTGTTTCTATGTATTGCGACTGCTGTAGTTAGAGGGAAGGGAATTAGGGATTATTTGGGTAAGGGACGAAATAGGGTTATTTTGGATTTTTGATAATGGACTAAGGGGTAACTTAGGGATTTAGGAAATATATTTATTAATAACTTTGGGTTCTTCGGTTCTTCGGGTCCCGAAGTTCAAGGATACTCGAAACCGAAGACCGAAGTTTTAAAATTTCCTAGACCGAACCCGAACCGAAAAACTGAAGTACCGAACCCAATTTTTTCGATTTAGTGCCCACCCATAGTCACAAGGAACAAAGCGAGGCTGGTACTCCAGGGGTATAGCCAAGAGGAAGGAATTCATTATGATGAGACCTTTGCACCAGTAGCAAGGATGGAAGCAATAAAAATGTTGATTGCCTTTACTACCTACATGGAGTTCACTATGTATCAAATGGATGTGAAAAGTGCTTTCTTAAATGGTTATCTGAATAAAGAAGTCTATGTAATTCAGCCACCTAGCTTTGTGAATAGTGAATTCTCTGATCATGTGTATAAACGTGACAAGGCTCTTTATGGGTTGAAGCAAGCCCCTAGGGCATGGTACGAAAGGTTGTCTGGGTTCTTGCTGAAGAACGACTTTACTAGAGGAAAGATTGACAATACTCTATTTCTGAAAAAGAAAGGAAAGGTCCTACTGGTTGTTCAAGTTTATGTTGATGACATCATCTTTGGTGCAATATATGAGAGCTTGTGTAAAGGATTTGTTGAACTAATGGGAAGCGAGTTCGAGATGGGCATGATGCGTGAACTCAACTTATTTTTAGGGGTTGCGGATCAAACAAACTCCTGAAGGAACCATGATTCATCAACAGAAGTATATTAAAGAATTGCTGAAGAAGTTTGATATGGAAGGAGCTAAAGAAATGACTACTCCTATTGCTCCTGGAATAAAGCTTGATATGGACCAACTGGGTCCTTCTACAAATGAGACAAAGTATAGAGGAATCATCGGTGCCCTCTTCTATCTCACTGCTAGTCGTCTAGATATTATTTACAGTGTGGAACTTTGTGTGAGATTTAGTCTAAACCCAAGGAGTCCCATCTGACTGTTCTCAAGAGAATATTGAGATATTTAAAAAAAACTCAAGATTTATGTTTATGGTACCCCAGGGGTGGTACATTTGAGTTGATTGGCTTTGCAGATGCTGATTATGTAGGGCATCTGGTGGATAAAAAAGCACTTCATGAATGACACATTTCCTGGGTCCTTATCTGGTTTCTTGGCTATAAAGAAACAGAACTTAGTGGCACTCTCTACAGCTGAAGCTGAATATGTTGTTGTTGCATCTTGTTCCCCCCCAGCTGCTATGGAAAAAGCAACAACTGGAAGATTTTGGAATCAAGTGTGGACCAGTGCCTATTTTATGTGACAATACAAGTGCTATCAATATTGCCAAGAACCCATTCCAGCACAAGAGAACCAAG
This sequence comes from Petunia x hybrida, assembly GCA_037355625.1. Classification (NCBI taxonomy): domain Eukaryota; kingdom Viridiplantae; phylum Streptophyta; class Magnoliopsida; order Solanales; family Solanaceae; genus Petunia; species Petunia x hybrida. The sequence goes on along the minus strand of JBBBVM010000018.1, from coordinate 3,659,366 downwards.
CACATTGATAAAAGACATCATTTTTTGCGAGATAATGTTGAGAAAGGTCTAAAAACTATGAATTCCTGTAGGACTGAAGATCAAATTGATGACATCTTTACTAAGGCGCCGAACAAAGTTCAGTTTGAAAGGAATAGGTTGGAGTTGATGATGACAAAAATACATGGATGACCCAGCATCTAATCCTCAAGAATTGGCTAGTTAAGTATTTTATTCTTTTTGAATACTATTACTATAGTCCAGTCTACTTGTTGTACTTCGTGAAGTATACTTGTTTAACTAAGCCTACACTTGTAGCATTATCTAATGAGTTCCCATTGAAGGATTTATTAAGTAAGAGGAAAAAACCATGATTAGAATGAGGAACTATGTCCAAGTACGCCTATATGGTTATTTTTGTAAAGTACCGTGTCAGAAATTGATTTTTTAGGCGTGCATCTTAAAACTTCCTTTTATGTGTAACCGCTCTAATTTATTGGACACATTCCTTATAAGTTACACATTCAAAATTTAGACCTACCCTACTTTGATTAGAAGTCTTAATGATAACCCTTCCATAACCATCACATCGCCAACTTTTCTCGGTTCCCAAAACAATCAAAAGGCATTTTCCTTTATGTTTCATCATTACGCTCCCTTTTCAAGAATAATCAAGAAAACCCTTTTCTTCAATTCTTTTCCCAAACCCACACAATGTCTCAAGCACAACCTCTTCAGCCTCATCTACAAAAATATCATGTCACGACCCTAACTAGGGCCGTGATCGGCGCTAGACAAGACTAAGCCTACCTAGCAAGCCTATCATATTCGCGCAGAAATTTCGGCAGAGTTTCTCCTGTACCGGAAGCAAACCAAAACTTTTGTACCTGTCAGCAATCAGTCAGAACCAGTCTAACGAATAACTATCACATTAATACGCATATTTAAAGTCTAAAGGTTGATCAACATCACTAAATCTACTATCCACGATAATAAGTAACCCATAGAGTATTTCGGTACCAACTTTAACCAAAAAGACATCCCAAGACTGACTAAGGAGCAAAACTCTAGATTCAAACGAACTAATGACTTAAATAAATTAAAGAATAAATAATGGCCCTCGTGAAGCAGATGCGGGGCTTACTGGATCAATCCTTAGCGCTGTCACTCGCCTTTACTCAAGGTATCAGCCTCAGCTAGCTTATCTGTGAGTGGGGAAAGGAAAAGGGTTAGTCACACAGACTAAGCGAGGACAATATCAACCATAGCGTTTTTATTTGGAACAAGCATAAATAAGAAAACATGCATAAATAAATAATGTCGTAATTCCATTGAAAATAGTAATTTTAACCATAGTACTCATGTCTTTATATATAATGGAAGTTCCTGAGCCAGAATCAAATATTACGGTCTGTCACCATGAGTTTATCACGGCCGTCTGACTACCCTGTTAGCTGGGTTCCCTTCTAGAGGGTGGACTAGTTCTTTCCTACTAGCGGAGGAGAAATATTGTACAACGTGCACCAGGCCTAACGATTCCGATGTTAGATAACGGCTATCTGGCTAAGTTAATTTCCAATAATATTTACTTTTATAACACAATATCTCATAATTGTACTTTCTTTCTGTCAAGATATCAGATCACAATATTTATAGCAGTTCTCAAAATAAACAAAGGTTTAAAATATATCGCTTTGTACCAACAACTTCAGTACCAAAATAACAGTTGGATATAAAAATATAACAGTTATACTAGCGCTTGTCCCATGCAATAAAACAATTTAATAAAAATAGTATTGATGCAAGAAAGTGAGTTTCAAATATGCTATAGTTGAAAATCAAGTACGGGTAGATATTTCACTCATAGTACTCTTGTCGAATCACTCCGACACGCTTCCAACTGCCTTGTCCTTAAAGCGTCAAGAATCTAGAAGACAATATAATATACAAGTATTAATTATGCCCAGATTCACGGACATTAATTTATTCCAGCGGTAAACTTGTTAGATTGCAATACCAGCTCCAAGGTTGGACTAAATTAACTATCTTTCTCATAGTTCAGGATCATTCATACTACCCTTTCTAATAGTTCAATATATACACTTATAGATGCTACTGCCTCATAAATTTTACACCAAGATTTTTCATCATAAGGCTCAAATTAATATCAAAGTCTAAGATTTTCATCAACTAGGGGCATAGATCGTCTTTTCTCTTGATTCTTTATTGCTTCTAGAGCTTGTATTAAATTAGCAAGAACTTCTACTTTAATTTACCTAAAAACAATTTATATAATATATAAAGAATCATGAATATACTCTTTCATACCTTGTACGAATTGGCAAAGAGAGATTTAAATTTCGTCTCTGTCATTTTTTCCTGAACCCCACCAGAATGCCAATTTGAGCAGCATTTTATGGCTGCTTGGAAAGGATAATGGCTGCTTCAGTAGGCGTAGTTGTTTGTTAGTATGGTTGATTCGGTAGGAGTAGTAGTTGCTAGGTTTTCCCTTATTATTTTATTCTTTTGATTTTCTTTCTCTCTTTCTATTTAGTTTGTTTTGTTCTTTTTATTTATTTTGTTTTAGTTTAATTAGTGGGCCAACTTAATAATTAGCTAAATGGACCAAGGTCTAATTCACGGTATTACATTCTTCCCCCTTAAGGATATTCGGTCCCCGAATTTAAAATATATACGTACCCTCGATTTTGAATAGGTGAGAATACTTGGCTCGCATCTCATCCTCATCTTCCCATGTTGCCTCATTCACGGTGTGATTCTTCCATGCAATCTTCACTGTTGCAATCTTTTTTGACCGCAACTTTCTCACTTGCCTATCAACTACGGCAACAGGTTGCTCCTCATAAGCCAAGTTCTCATCTAACTGGACATTTTGTGCCTCAAGCACGTGAGAAGGGTCGGGTATGTACTTCCGCAACATAGATACATGGAATACTGAGTGAACGGAAGACAACTCAGGAAGGAGAGCTAGACTGTATGCTATATTGCCAATTCTGTCAAGTATCACATATGGTCCAATATACCTCAGACTCAATTTCCCCTTTTTCCCAAATCTCAAGACGCCTTTCATCGGAGAAACCCGTAAGAACACATGATCTCCTACCAAAAACTCTAACTCATGATGTCTCTTATCCGCGTACGCCTTCTGCCTACTCTGAGCTGCAAGCAACCTCTGCCTTATCAATTGAACTTTGTCAAGTGCTAATTGCACCAACTCTGGACCCAAAATTTTAACTTCACCAGTCTCGAACCAGCCAATAGGAGACCGACATCGTCTTCCATACAAAGCCTCATATGGAGCCATCTAAATACTTGCTTGGAAACTGTTATTGTAAGCAAACTCAACCAATGGTAAGTACTTGTCCCAGCTACCACCAAAATCAAGGACACAAGACCTCAACATGTCTTCCAAGGTCTTTATGGTCCGCTCCGATTGCCCATCAGTCTGTAGGTGGAACGCAGTACTCAGATCCACTCGCGTTCCCAACTCTCACTGAAATTCCTTCCAAAAATAAGAGGTGAACTGGGACCCTCTATCAGAAATAATAGACACCGGGACTCCATGAAGCTTTACTATCTCATCTATATATAACTGTGCATAAAGTGCACCATTGTATGTTGTCTTGACTGGCAAGAAATGTGCTGACTTCGTTAGTCGATCCACAAACATCCATATAGAGTCGTAGCCCTTAAGTGTCCTTGGCAACCCAGTCACGAAGTCCATAGTGATTCTTTTCCACTTCCATTCCGGAATTTCAAGTCGCTGCATCAACCCTGCAGGTCGCTGGTGCTCTGCCTTCACTTGTTGGCAAGTCAGACAACGCATGAAATAATCGGCAACATCCTTCTTCATACCTTCCCACTAGTATAACCGTCGAAGATCTTGATACATCTTTGTAGAACCAGGGTGAACTAAGTACTTGGAGCCATGTGCCTCCTCAAGCACAGTCTGCCTTAACCCATCGACATCAGGTACACAGATGCGCTCACCAAGTCGTAATACCCTATCATCATCAACAGTGAATTCCTTTCCCTTACAGGTACCCCTATCATCTCTGAGTTTGCACAATTTAGAATCTTGGTACTGCTTTGCCTTGATATTTTCAATCAAAGATGATTTGGCTTGCACACAAGCTAATAATATACCTGTACTTCCCATCTCAAAATGTACTCCACTTCCCTTCAACTCGTGGGTTTCCCTCGCAATAAGCCTCCTCACTGGTGCTATGTGTGCCAAACTGCCCATGGATTTGCGACTTAAGGCGTCTTCCACAATGTTAGCCTTGCCGGGTGATACAAGATTTCACAATCATAGTCTTTTAGTAGCTCCACCCATCTTCGTTGTCGTAGGCTCAAATCCTTCTGCTGGAAGATATATTGAAGGCTTTTGTGGTCAGTATAAATGTCACACTTCTCACCATACAGATAGTGACGCCAAATCTTAAGTGCGAAGATAATTGCTGCCATCTCTAGATCATGGGTAGGATAGTTTTGCTCGTGCTTCTTCAACTGTCTGGAAGCATAAGCTATAACTCGTCCATTTTTCATAAGAACACACCCAAGTCCTACTCGGGAGGCATCACAAAAAACTGTAAAGCCTCCAGCTCCATATGGTAGCACTAAAACCGGAGCTGTAGTCAAACATTCCTTCAGTTTCTGAAAGCTCTGCTCGCACGCGTCTGACCATTGAAATTTCACATTCTTTTGAGTCAATTTAGTCAGGGGTGCAACTATCTTCGAGAAATCCTGCACAAAACGCCTGTAATACCCTGCAAGACCCAAGAAACTTCATATCTCAGACGCGGTAGTCGGCCTTGCCCATTTTTGTACCGCTTCCACTTTCTTCGGATCAACTAAGATGCCTTCCTGAGATACAATGTGACCCAAGAAAGCAACTCTGTCCAACCAGAACTCGCACTTCGAGAACTTAGCATATAGCTTATGTTCCTTAAGTGTCTGCAATATCATCCTCAAGTGTTGTTCATGATCTTCATTATTCTTGGAATACACGAGAATGTCATCAATGAAAACAATCACAAATCTGTCCAAATATGGCTTAAACACCCTATTCATCATATCCATGAAGGCTGTTGGTGCATTTGTCAATCCGAAAGGCATTATCAAGAATTCATAGTGCCCATATCTGGTCCTGAAAGCTGTCTTGCATATGTCTTCCCCTTTAATGCGTAACTGATGGTATCCAGATCTTAAGTCAATCTTTGAGAATTTCTTAGCACTCTGCAGTTGATCGAACAAATCATCAATACGCGGTAGTGGGTACTTGTTGCGGATTGTGACTTTATTTAGTTGTTTGTAATCAATGCATAGCCTCATGGACCCATCCTTCTTCTTTACGAATAAGACTGGTGCACCCTAAGGTGAAGTGCTAGGTGTTATGAAACCCTTATCCACTAGATCTTGCAGTTGTTCCTTCAGTTCTCTCAACTCGACTGATATCATACGATATGGAGGTATCGATATGGGCTGTGTGCCAGGTACCAGATCAATACCAAAATTAATTTCTCTAACAGGAGGCAACCCAGGTAAGTCTTCTGGAAACACCTCCGTAATTTCATTAACTACTGGAACCGTCTCTAACTCTGGTACTACCGCCTTTGTATCTTTGACGAATGCCAAAAATCCTTGGCAACCTTTGTTCAACATACGACTTGCAGCCATGAATGATATCAAGTTGTCCTGAGGCGAACCCCGTTTACCCTATAAGACAAAGTCTGGTTCACATGAAGCTACCCAATCCATTCCTATAAGCACATCAAAATCTACCATGTCTAACTCGATCAAGTCTGTTAACGTGTCATTCCTTTCTACACTGATTTGACAAGAGCGATACACACGATACACTAATACTGATTCCCTAATGGGGGTAGCAACCTAAAAAGGATCCATTAAAAATTCAGGTCGTCTACTAAACCTCAAGGCAAAATTTGGAGACACGTAGGAATAAGTGGATCCAGGGTCGATTAAAGCTATAGCGTCATATGAACATACTGAAAGTATACCTGTAATTTCTATGTTAGCTTTCACATACATAAAGGGACACACATGAATAAACTAATTTAAGATCAAGTAAGGTAGTAAAATCAATTAAATCCATCATAAGAATACATGTGACCACCGCATTCGATGCTTGAGCATCCTGCCTAGTAAGAGTAAATGTCCAGGATTGACCTCTACCAGCCACTCCTGAACCTTTAGTATTAGAACCCTTGTACCCAGCGCCTCTACCTGTTGTTCCCAAATTTTTCCTAGTATTCTGAGGTATGGAAATTTTTGGTGCAGAATTTGCTGGTGTAGAAGCTAGATTGTATACCCCTTTCCGACGTGGGCAATGTCCCTGAAATGCCCCATCTGACCATAACGAAGACAGGCCCCCATCTTTCCCTACATTCACCTGAATGGTTCCTGTGACAATAATTGCAAGTAGATGCAGGGGGTTTAGCTTACTCGGACGATGGTGTTGAATTTTTATAACTTTTCCCAGGGGCAGGTGTACTGACAGATGAGTTAACAAAAGATGTAGCCCCAGTATTTGCATTCCTGTGGTGGTTCTGCGATCCACTACCTCGGTTAGAACCAGTATTTCCTCCATAGTATCATGTAGTCTTGGTCCTCTTATTCTGTGCTTGAATTGCTCTCTCTTCAATCCCTCTAGCCTCTACTTCTCTTGCAACATCCACAGCCTGAGAGTAATTGATGTCGCACTTAGTCAGGTGTGTAGCTAGTTGGTTGAATAAATACTTCTGTAAACCTCGTATGAACATCTTAACCCACATAGTCTCCTTTTCCGCCAAGCTTGGTGCATACCGGGATAACCGAGTGAACTCTCTATCATACTCATCAACAGACATCCCTGCGGTCTGCCTTAATGCTTCAAATTGCATTGCAAAAGCATCTTTTTTGCTCTGTGGCAGAAAATGATCCATGAATGCTTCAGAGAATTCGTCCCATGTCAAAGGAGGTGAACCAACAGGACGTCCCTTCTTAAAGGACTTAAACCAAGTCTCAGCAATATTTTCCAATTGATATGCAGTAAGCTCAGCAGATCTCGTGCTGGTACACTCAAGTGCATCCAAAGCCTTCTGAATTCCATCCAAGAAAAGTTGTGGATCTTCTGTGTCAGTAACACCTGTGAACACGGGAGGTTTCAACTTCAAAAACTTCGGAAGCATGTTACCGAAAGTATCCCCTCCATGCAGTGCATTAACCCCAGGTTGTGCTTGAACTTTTTCCACCAAGCTTTCAAAAGCTTTATGCAACAACGTAGCTACGATATCAGCAACATTAGCGACAACTTGCAGCTGTGGGGGTGGTAGTAGTGTCTCACTCTCAGCGGCGGTGTAGGTATCCTGTATATCTGGTGCGTCACGACCTCTTCTCCTATGTTCTTCACCTAAGTTCAGTGGAGCACGAATAGTTTCCTCTAATTCAGCTCGTACCTCGTCTCTATTTCTCGCATTGTCCCCAGCTCTGGCCGCACGTTTTTCCATCCATAATCATAATGAACGTATTAGTATTCTTACATGGCTTTAGACCGTATACAAACAAAGTTAAGATAGTGAAAGAAAATGAAACAGACCCCTCCTATCTGATCATTGCAGAGTCCCGATCGTGCATTTGGTGCATAACATATACACAATTAAGCCTCCGCTGTAACCGGTGCTCCTTAGTCATACCCTAAACCTAGAGCTCTGATACCATCTGTAACAGCCCAAGTCCGCTAGTGAAATTGTCCACTCTGGGCCTAGGCCCGCACGGCTTTAAAACGCGTCACTAAGGTCTAAGGCATGTTTACTTAAATACCCAGGATCACTCCTGTGTTATGCCGATGTAGGACATTTATGAGTTGGGGTGTCACATAAAGCCCCTCTTACGGACTCAGCGTCCTCGCTGAGGATTTCCCCGCGTACCCTGGATTCGCCTAGACTCAGCACTGTACTATGTCCCGCATCGACAAGGCTGACAGGGAGTGGCTCTGATACCACTTTGTCATGACCCTAACTAGGACCGTGATCAGCGCTAGAAGAGACTAAGCCTACCTAGCAAGCCTATCATATTCGCGCAGAAATTTTGGCAAAGTTTCCCCTGTACCGGAAGCAAACCAAAATTTTTGTACCTGTCAGCAATCAGCCAGAACCAGTCTAACGAATAACTATCACATTAATACGCATATTTAAAGTATAAAGGTTGATCAACAGCACTAAATCTACGCTGTCCACGATAATAAGTAACCCATAGAGTATTTCGGTACCAACTTTAACCAAAAAGACATCCCAAGACTGACTAAGGAGCAAAACTCTAGATTCAAATGAACTAATGACTTAAATAAATTAAAAAATAAATAATGGCCCTCGCGAAGCAGATGCGGTGCTTACTGGATCAATCCTTAGCTCTGTCACTCGCCTTGACTCAAGGTATCAGCCTTAACTAGCTTATCTGTGAGTGGGGAAAGGAAAAGGATTAGTCACACAGACTAAGCGAGGACAATATCAACCATAGCATTTTTATTTGGGACAAGCGTAAATAAGAAAACATGCATAAATAAATAATGTCGTAATTCCATTGGACTAGTTCTTTCCTACTAGCGGAGGAGAAATACTGTACAAGGTGCACCAGGTCTAACGATCCCGACGTTAAATAACGACGATCTGGCTAAGTTAATTCCCAAATAATATTAACTTTTATAACACAATATCGCATATTTGTACTTTCTTTCTGTCAAGATATCAAATCACAATATCTATAGCAGTTCTCAAAATAAACAAAGGTTCAAAATACATCGCTTTATACCAACAACTTCGGTACCAAAATAACAGTTAGATATAACAATATAACAGTTATACTAGCGCTTGTCCCATGCAATAAAACAATTTAATAAAAATAGTATTGATGCAAGAAAGTGAGTTTCAAATATGCTATAGTTAAAAACCAACTACGGGTAGATATTTCACTCACAGTACTCTTGTCGAATCACTCCGACACGCTTCCAACTGCCTTGTCCTTAAAGCGTCAAGAATCTAGAAGACAATATGATATATAAGTATTAATTATCCCCAGATTCATGGACATTAATTTTTTCCAGCAGTAAACTTGTTAGATTGCAATACCAGCTCCAAGGTTGGACTAAATTAACTATCTTTCTCGTAGTTCAGGATCATTCATACTATCCTTTTTAATAGTTCAGTATATACACTTTAGATGCTACTGCCTCATAAATTTTACACCAAGATTTTTCATCATAAGGCTCAAACTAATATCAAAGTCTAAGATTTTCATCAACTAGGGGCATAGGTCGTCTTTTCTATTGATTCTTTACTGCTCCTAGAGCTTGTATTAAATTAGCAAGAACTTCTACTTTAATTTACCTAAAAAAAATTTATATAATATATAAAGAATCATGAATATACTCTTTCACACCTTGTACGAATTGGCAAAGAGAGATTTAAATTTCGTCTCTGTTATATTTTCCTGAACCCCACCAGAATGCCAATTTGAGCAGCGTTTTATGGCTGCTTGGAAAGGATAATGGCTGCTTCAGTAGGCGTAGTTGTTTGTTAGTATGCTTGATTCGGTAGGAGTAGTGGTTGCTAGGTTTTTCCTTATTATTTTATTCTTTTGATTTTCTTTCTCTCTTTCTATTTAGTTTGTTTTGTTCTTTTTATTTATTTTGTTTTAGTTTAATTAGTGGGCCAACTTATTAATTAGCTAAATGGACCAAGGTCTAAATCCGGGTATTACATATCAGAAACCTAGACCTCTAAATATCCTATAAAGAAGCACATGACAAGTGTTACTACTTTGGCAGAAAGAATCGCAAAAGCTAGGAAAAAGGTTCAAAAGAAAGTTGGGAAGAGGTTTAAGTAGTCCACTCTTAAATCAACTGCTCCATCTGCTACACCTTTTGTTTTCGACATGCAAACCACTATGGTAAGGCCTGATTTGATTCAGACTAGTTCCACCATTCATGATTCAGTTTTTAGCACGAGAAGTTAAACACAGAAATTTCAGTCACAGGGATGGATAAAATATGTTAATATAGTTGAGTCAGGAAGTGAAATTGACAGGGAGAAAGGTGTAGTAGAGAAGGGGAGATATTTTGATATAAAATATGATGAAACTAGGGTAGATGTAGGTGTTACTAGCATGGTTCAAGATATAGCTAGTATAGATACCGTGAAAACTGTACTAGAAAAATTGAGTGCTGAAGAATCTGTAGAATTTCAAAAGGCCCTATCGACGAACCTAGTTTGGAGGCTGCTCAAGGAATGTGTGGAGGTGTATGTTAGTGGTCCAGTTGGTGAAGGACCAAGTGCTGCTGAAGTTGTTGTGGAATCTGAGAAAGAACATGGTTCCTCCTGAGTTCCTATTGCAACTGATGATGTAGAACAAGAATGGACAGACTATGAAGCTAAGAAGGAAGAAGCAAGTTTAAAGAAGGGAGTAGATTGCATGAAGATAGAGGAAGTCACAGATAAAAGTAGAAAAATAAAGTTTGGGGAAGAGGATGAGAAGCTCGTAGAAGAAGAAGAGGAAGAGGTGGTGTTTGTGAGTGAAACAAAAGTTGAGAAGGGAAAGAAAAGAAAGCTGATGAAAAGGGGAAAGTTTGTGGGAAGAAATAAAAAGGTTGATGAAGGTATTGATGAGGGAAATTCACAGTCTGATTCTGAGAGCATGACGGAACCTGTGGTCCCTAAAAAAGTGGCTACTAGATCAGCACTTAGATAGCAGGTAGAAAATCTGGAAAAAAATTGCTAGGAAAAAAAAATGGCTAACGAGGCAGAAAAGAAGAAAACTCATGTGGACAAGAAGAGTGGTGATGAGGATGGGGATAATGAGGACCCAGATGACTCAAACTCAAAAACCTCTAAAGATTCTAAGAAGAAGAAAGCTGAGAAGAGAGAAGAGATTTACAGGGATACTTTCTTTGCCACTAAGCAGGTGCTACCTCGAAGTATGTGGTGTGATCTGGAGGAGCCAAAGATGAAACCTTTGGCTGAAAAAATAAATGTTCAGGATTGGACAAAGTTGTTCTCCAAAGAAAATAGGTGTCTGTTTGCAGAGCAAGGGAGTTGTATATAAACTGTAGTGTGGCTGGTAGAAGAGTGTTCTCTGTTGTTGAAGGAGTTGAAATTGAGTTTGGAAGATCTGAGTTAGGTATGATCTTAGAAATTCCTGTTGAAGGTTATTGCAGGTACTTGAAGTTGAAATGGCCCAAGAGAACTGATAATGTGACCCCTTTGGAGGTGACTAGGAAGTTTTTTTGGAAATCCCAGACTCAAAAAGAAAAGAAAGGTAGAAAAGAAGGAGATGGAACCAGCTCATCAGCTGATCTTTGAGTTTGTGCACAGATTCCTATTACCAAAGGGTGAAAGGAATAGTGAAGCGTGTGCCCTTGATTTGACATGCATGGACTTGTTGGACAGATATGTTAAAATTAACCTGCCTGGGCTCATTATAAGACACATTAAGAGGATTGCTGATACTGATAAAAAGGACAATCTCTTATGCATTCCTACATACTACAGCAGGTGTTTGAGCACTTTGGAGTGTCTCTCAAGAATGGAAAGAAGCCTACACATCATCAGATATTTGGGATGAGAGTGTTGAAAATATGTGATTTCTTCAAGGAGAAGAGGACATCCAAACGTCCAATGCAAGTCAAAATGGAGAAGGCTGATGAGAGTGAGGGTTTTGGACCAAAAAACTTGTGGAAGCTGTGAAGAAACTGGAGCAGCATTTGTTGGAGCTGAATGAGGAAAATGAAGGGCTGAAGAAGCAGCTGAATTTGAAGGATCAAGAAATTGATCGCTTGACCATCGAGTGTAGCAGACATAAGGCCGAGCTGGTTGTTGAAAGGGCCAGAGCACTTCAAATTTTGAGCCTATAACCTGCCATGCCCTGTCCTTGTCCAAGAACCCTTCACTATTTTTTCCTGATGCATGTTTAAGACAATTCATTTTTTTTGGAATGTACTTAATGGACCACATCTGTGTTATGTTGTTTAAGACAATTCATTTTTTTATTCTTTCTTTCGGATACACCATTTTGTTGTGTTGTGTACCAATGGTTAGTTTCCTTTCAATGCCCTCTGCATCATAAAAGTTTTCAATTTTTTTGAAAAATATTCTTTACCTCGGTCACTTCTCAACACCTTTATGTACAGCCCACTTTATTTTCCTACAAGGCTCTTGAATTTCTTAAAAACTCCATATGCCTCATATTTTTGTTTCATGAAATAGACCCAAGTCATCCGTGTATAGTTATTAATGAACAAGATAAAATACCTGTTCCCACCAAGAGATGTTGTCTCATTGGACCACACACATCCATATGAACTAGTTCTAAAGCTTTGTTTGCTCTCCAAGCTCCACTTTGAAGAAAAGAGCTTCTATGGTATTTTCCCATAGCACACCCTTCACAAGCTCCATCTTTATCTTCAATTCTTGGCAGCTCATACACCATCTCTTTTTCTTGCAATAATTTCATCCCATTAAAATATAAGTGACCTAGCCTTTTGTGTCAAGGTCAAGATTCATCTTAGTCTTGTACTTTCAAGGCTATATCTCCCCCATAATTGAAGGTCAATGAAAAACTTCTTCCTTTTTCCATCATCACTTTTGCCATGAATTTGTTGTTTCATTTTTTTTTCATAAATTGTGCAGCAATTATTTTCAAAATAGATAGCATATCCATTCTCCATAAGCTGCCGAACACTCAATACATTTTGATCTATATCTAGAACCAAAAGTACATTATGGATGAACTTTATTCCTACCTTTGTTTGAATATGAATCGTACCCTTTCCAATTGCTTGGACACAAGCTCCATTTCCTATTGTTTTACATCAGTCTTTACTTTGTCATCCACCATTGTAAACGCACTTTTGGAAAACTACCCTCGTTGTCCAATAGCCAAATATCATCATTTTTCTTTTTGGCCATTTGACAACTTGCAAAGAAAACACCTTGATTTTTATCTCCTCTTTCTTCAAAAAAATTTGCTTGTTGTTGGTTCTTGAAATTTACAATCCTTCTGCACATGGACAATTTTTTTACAGTGGTGACATTGTGGCTTCCCATGAAACCAACAGTCATTGTCTTCATGGCTTCTTCTTTTGCTAATACAGTATTTTTGCCAAGAGTTGCTGAAACTATGTCCAGAGTTACTGAAATTTCTGCCAAAATTACCACTTCGTCGTCCACTTTGATATCTTCCGCCTCCATGGCCAGATCTGCCTCTCTTGATGATTCTCATTTATTCTGCTCAGCTCTATGTGATTTTGAGGAGAAATTGAGCTTAGATTGTACAGCACTCTCAGTAGATTTTTCGGACTGTCTTAACAACCTTTGCTCATGGGCTTTAGAGATGCCATCAATTCACGAACACTCAACTCTGAGATTTCTTTAGTCTCCTCAATGATAGAGACTATGAAATCATATTTTTTAGTCAAGCTTATCAAGATTTTCTCCACCAACTTTTTTTATCTTCAATCAGCTCTCCAAACAAAATCATTTGATTTGCAATTTCAATAACTTTAGAGAAATATTGTTTCACTTTTTCTCCATCTTTCATTTTCATATTCTCAAACTCACTTCTTAGAGTTTGAAGCTCAATAACATGTACTCTTGTATCTCCTTGAAATTCATCACTTAGAACCTCTCAAGCCTCATTTGGTGTTGTGGCTCTCATGATTCTTGGAAATATGGACTCGCTCATCGCTTGTTGCATATAAGCGAAGCTTTTGCATATTTTCTTCTAGTTTCTTTTACTGCCTTTGTTTCAGCCGCAGTAAGTTCTGCTCCTTCTGCAGGTTCCTCATAACCACTTTCAATAAGCTCCCATAAATCTTGTGATTGGAACACCGTTTTGGCCTTTAAATACTAAAAATCATAATTTTCTCCGTTGAACATAGGAATGGATACTTGTGTCATACCTTGTTCATATGTAGAAGCCATTTTTTAGTTTTCTATACACCCAGAATATTAAATCGAACAAGCTCTGATACCAATCAGTTGGATTTGAGGAGAGAAGATTAGTAATCAAAGAGATAGTTTTAGATAGAACAACTTTTATTTTTAGGAAACAAGCTGCTTGTAATTTCAGCAGTCTTTATATTTATTTGTGGATGATTTCTGGATGATCAATTCATCTCATAAATTGTTGTTTGTATAGATAAAATGGAGACTCATTGTCATCTATCTCTTCTACTTCTCAAGACACTCTTTCACTTCCCTATAACTCTCCTTGTCTTCCCTAGAATACTTTGGTATTCTCTAGGTAGACTAATTAATATTGAAGGAACCAAGACTAACTACATTCACACTACCAAGATAATATATTTAATTTTAACAATAAGAACTGATATGTTTTACCACATTTATTTCAGATTCTTATATGCTTCTACAATATCTGACTTATGCAGCGCTGCACTATTCGTGCAGTAGAAGTTCATCATGATTGTGTATGGTCCAAGGTTCTTCAGTTCTCCCTTTGGTTTGCTTCTGCCAAGCATTTTAGTATGAAAATTACATGAATAAATACTTGGTTGAAGGCCAAAATTCTTGGCCAGCTTGACAACATCAATAGCATGATCGAGAAGTTCCTTTGCAACAAAAACCTTGATTATTAGGCGAATGCAGAAACATTTGCAACCATTTGAATATGATTAAGCTAATACATAAATGCACAAACTATCATTATTTGATTACAACCAGGGACGGATGTGGAGCATTAGGTACGGGTTCGACAAAACCCAGTAAGTCTGGCACAGACAGTGTATTTGTGTTAAAAGAATCACTAAATATATACAAAAATCAAGTTGAGAACACAGTAACTAGCACTTGAAATTGTTATTCTAAAATTTAGAACCCATAAGGTTCGAATCCGAGATCCGCTTCTGCTTACAACCTCAGTTATCAATTAAATAGTTCATTCATCGTGAACATAGTTGACCTTGATTTTCAACTATTACAATTTATAAGAGTGCAATGGAGAAAAAGACCATCTAAAAGATCGGTTACTTCTAAACCGAGAAAAATAGTCATATTGGAGCAGATTTGCTAGAAAAGAATGCAACTAGAAATAAACTGATTAAATCAGTTCTTTTATAAACTGATTAATATTTTGTTTGAGCCTACTCATCTTAGCCTACTCAATTGGCCAAATACATCATATAAGATATGCACATCCGGCTCCTTTTTTGTGTTCTTAGCCTCATCACAAGAGGATAAAATACTCAGGAATGTAGTGGTGGCCACAGAATTTTGCCAAGGGACTCAATAAATATAGTTGTTCTGCATGAGAGAGTATTACACTTGATAAATATAATAATTGTTACAGTGAATAACCAATATATACACAAAGGGACTAATCTATCCTAAAGGATAAATATAATGGATAAGTACCAAATAAATAGTCTATCACCATCCTCAAGCTATGTGTGGGTAGGAAGAAAGCAGAGCTTTTCACGAAGAAGCATCAACCTTGGAGAGGGAAGAGGCTTTATTAATAAATCAACAAGTTGATCAACAATATTTACATATAGAACCCGGAGAGTACCCAAAGCAGCCTTCTCACGAGCAAAATGAATATTAATTTCAATGTGCTTCGTGCAAGCATGTTGAACTGGATTATGAGACAAATAAATGTTGATGACATTGTCACAATAGATAGTAGCAGGTGATGAAAGTGGAATGTGAAGATCTCAAAGAAGATAATACATCCAAGTAATTTCAGTAATGACATGAGCAACAGAGCAATATTCAGCCTCAGCACTTGAGCGAGATACAACATTTTGCTTCTTGGAGTACCAAGAAATAAGATTGGCTCCAAGAAATAGATAGTAGGCTAAAGTAGATCGATGAGTGGATGGACAACCAGCCCAATCTGCATCAATGTAAAATGTAATATGATTAATAGAACCTCCTCAAATGAATAAGCCATGAGAAAGTGTGCCATTTAAATAACGCAATATGCGCTTAACAATGGAGTAATGAACTTCTAAAAGAGAATGAATTAAGATACTAGACTGACTACAAATGCAATATCTGGACGAGTGAAGGTAAGATATTGAAGACCACCAACAAGACTCCTATAGAGAGTGGGATTAGAAAAAGTATAAGAGTCAGTTGTGTGTAAAAATATTTTTGGAAGAAAGAGAAGTAAGAGACAGGCTTTGAAAACAAAAGATTGGCACGAAGAAGAAGATCCTGAATGTACTTGGACTTATATATAGAAATACCAAGAAAATAATTAATAAGTCCTAAATCATTCATAGCAAATTCAGACTTAAGCTTTTGGATCAAAGAATGAAGTAAAGAAGTTGAAGAAGCAGTGAGAAGAATTTTATCTACATACAGAAGTAAAATAGCAATGCCCTTTCCAAAATAATAAACAAAAAGAGAACAATCAACCATACTATTTTTAAAACCAATGCGAACCAAAAATATTTTGAATCGATTAAACCATGCCCTAGGGGCCTGTTTTAAGCTATAAAGAGCTTTGTTCAACCGACAAACATAATGAGGAAAGTTTGGGTGAACAAAACTGGTAGGCTTATTCATGTATACCAGTTCATTAATAATGACATGTAGAAAAGCATTCTTAACATCTAGTTAATCTAGTTGATAAACTAGCCAACCTCTCACTACTAAAACAAGCTGAATCTGCGACCACCCAATCGGTCGCACATCGGTCGCCAGGTCGACCGATCGGCGACCGATACGGATAGTCGGAATATTAATGGTAGCAAATAGCCCTGCGACCGATTTTCGGTCGATATTTCGACCATTGTGCGACCGAATTTCGGTCGCACAATAGCTCACATACAGTGACCAAGTATGCGACCGATTTTCGGTCGCACATCCTATTGCGACCGATTTTCGGTCGCATACTTGGTCTCATTTGTGGGAATTAATGGTGACCAAGTATGCGACCGAATTTCGATCGCACAGAATGTGCGACCGAAAATCGGTCGCCAAACCTGTAAAAACCTGCAATAAAAATCCTGCAATCAGGCAGTAGCAACAGCAAAAACCAGCAATTCAATGGAACCTGGACAGCAAAACACAGCAATAAAACAGCAATCCAAACATTTCAAAAACATCCAATCATTTCAAAAACATCCGGAGACCATTAGTTATATCCTAAAATTGTTAACACTACAACTTCACAAACATTCAAAAGACTACTGGGGCTCGGGCGAGGATGAGCTAGACCCGGACTCAGAAGACGAAGAGGAGCTGCGGCGATGCTTGCTCTTATGCTTTCTTCTCGCTTTCTTCTTCTCCTTTTTGGCAAGGAGCTTTCTGATCATGTCATGCGTTTCTTGGTTTACCCTCGACAGCTGTGCGATCTGCTCTCTCATTTGAGCCATCTCAGCAGGATCAACGGAGTTCGCCGGAGAAGAAGTAGCTGAAGAGCCCAAAAAGCGAGAATTATGCTTATCCGGAGCATATAACGATCCAAGACCATAAGCATACCCCTTATTAACCCCTCCAACAGTATCGACCCATATTTGCTTTTCTTTCTCGAACGTCAAGGGAGCCGGGGTGCTGCTTCCTGCGTCCGATGCTTGGGTCGATGTCCAGTCTTCCACGGCCTTTGTAGCCTTTTCCTGAATAACATAAATATAGTAATGATGTTAATAGAAAGACTAAACGTTGAAGGATTGAGGCGACTAAAGATCGAATTTTACAAACTTACCCATGCCTCTTTTGCGCGGGGCTCGACCCACTCTCCACCGCCCTTCTTGGCACCCTTTGTATGCCTGATCTTGTGCAGCTCGAGCACGGGAACAGTGCGCTTTTCTTTCTTTTCCTACAAATTAAAAAACATAATATGTTAGATACATTTGCCCTGAAAGAGTATCAAAATAATTTCTTTAAACATGTTCATGGTTTAAAAAACTACAATTAGTTGTAAACCAACTGTATATGTATCACCTCAAAATCTACCAATATCTACTTCTTTACTTGCTGGGGCACTTCGCCCCATGTTCGCCAAGGCTGGTTCCAGTGCGCTCTCATGCACGCAGTCAGTACTTTAGTGGACTCATCGCTTGGGCAAAAGCTACAAAAAAAATTAACAAGAGTTATTCATAATACTAGCAATTAAAGTAGGAACTAATTATTTAATCGACAAGAACATAAGAAATTAGGTAGCTTACCCTTTATCCGCCTCGGGGTAAATAATCATCCTGCCATCTAGCCGAGCGCCAGGCTCACCAATGTAATAAGGCGAATGGAGATCATACAGCATGAGCTCCTGCTGATTCGGTGGGTCGTCACAACTATCTAGGGGGAATTCAGGGGGCTGAGTCTCACTGTCATCAGCCTGGGAGGGATCGCCCTGTGTGGGAGGGACCTGTGTCTCAGTACAAGCAACGGTAGGGAATGTCCATTGCCAATCAGGAGGCAACTGAGACGGGGTAATAAGTGGTACCTGATATGGGCCAGGGGCCTGAAAAAAGCTGGATCATAGCCAGGTGGGGCATCAGTAGGCAGCGAATGCGGGACCTGTGATTGTTGACTGTCACCACCCGCAGAAGCTGAACTCTCGCCCACAGGTCTCTTGCCAGGCCTTCTGCTAAAAACTTTAGGGCATAACTTGTCCATACCTGTTGAAACATTCAAATTAGTTCTGCTTCATTAATTATGAGAATACATAAATGTAAAGTGCTGAGATTGAATAAATTTATCAAATAAGTAAGCACATCTAGTAAGTTCAATGCAATACAAAACGCATACAATTTATCCGGTTTAGTCATAAGATGTTGCATACATGAACAATCAAAACAACAATACCTAAACCCTAACTTTAAATGCATAACAAGTATTCCAAACACCACAACCCATGACAAGACATCAACACATTGCAAACAACTCTACCAAACAATTCCCAACATATCCCAACAATCACCATAATTAATCACAAACATTACAACCCTATATTTAAAGTTCATCAACCCAAAACAACTTATTATACATCACATTATATAGAATAAACTAATTATAACTAACAACTAACATGTAAACAATATATATATAGGCTCTCCATTATTTATAAATATATATATAATTAAATTCGGATTATTAAACCAAAAAAAAAATTACATCTACTTTGTATTGGATCCAATGGCAAGAAAGTATGAGTTACCAATGTGCTATCCACCCAATAACTACAAAAAAAGTGAATTAAAAAGTCATTATATGAGTTTTTAAAAAAATAACACAAATTACTAAAAATGAAATTTACCTTGAATTTGTAGGTTTAGATTGTGTTAAATGTTATGTTGGAGGTAATAGAGTAGTAATTTAAAGTTATATGGGGTTTATAATGGTGGGAAGTTGATTATGGGGTGGGGGGTTCGGTTTTTAGGGATTGGGTGGGTTTTGGGAATTTTGAAATGGGGAAGAAAGGGGTTCTACCCCGTTTTTAGTTACAGCTATGCGACCGACATGCGACCGATTGTCGGTCGCATAGCTGTTACTAATTTTTCAAAGACCGATGTGCGACCGAAAATCGGTCGCCACTTTTTTTCGTTGAATGTGCGACCGAAAATCGGTCGCACAACTGTGGAGACCGAAAATCGGTCGCATGATGGTGGTCTCAGATTCAGCTTTTTTTAGTAGTGTCTAGAGGCAGCTAGAGCAAGAACAGTTCGAATGGTGACTAGTTTCACCACGGGACTAAATGTTTGATCATAGTCTAGTCCTTATTGTTGATTTTATCCTTGCACCACCAAACGTACTTTAAACCGTTCAATAGTTTCATATGAGTGTTGTTTTACTTTGTATACCCAACGACAACCAATAACATTACCATTCGACGACACTAATTTCCATGTGTTATTAGCCATGAGAGCATTGTATTCTTCTGCCACTGCTCTTCTCCAGTTAGGATCTTTATTAGCTTCCTTGAATGAAAAGGGCTCGGGTGGAATAGATATTTCGTGGGATATGAGTGAGGGAAGGACCCATGGCTTAAAGTTTCCTGTTTGGTAACGATTAACCATGTGATGGGGTTTAGAAGGAGCAGGAACTATATTAGGAGAGGAGCATGATGTATGAGGAGATAATTTAGGAGAATTAATTGAGGAAGCAGGATTAGCGTTGGACAAAGAAGGAGTCTCAGAAGAATAAGGAGAATTATTCTCACGTGAATTGGTTGGAGATAATGTACAGTTCAGCTGCTTTGGAACTCTGGAATTATTACCATTTAGTGTAGGAAGACTCTTAGATGAAGAAAAAATAGGAAAAATTAAAGAAGATGACATAATAACAAGCGGATAAGGAGAAATATTAGAAATAGTTGGAGAGGAACACAATTGTGAGTTTCTTGGTAGCCACTAGATGCCTCTAGCATTATGCATATGAGATAATAGTATAGGAGTCCTAACAGGTGAAGAGATTGGAGTACATAACCGAATTGGAGATTTTAAATTTTGACATGAAGATGAGCTAAACGGATATGATACAGGCAACCGAGTTGAGGTAAAATTAGTTGGAGATTCGAATAAAAATTTTGAATCGGTAGAAGAGGGTGACTGTACAAGAGAAATATATGGAAAAGACTCCTTGTTAAATCGAACATGTCTAAAAATATGTACATTTTATTTTTTGATGGATCAAGACACCGAAATACTTTATAACTTGACGGATAATCAAGAAAAACATAGTATTTAGAACGAGACCTAAATTGTTACGAGAATAATCCCTAAGATTGGGATAACATGAGCAACCAAATACACGTAAATAATCATATGTAGCTGGTCTGCCAAATAGAATTTTGAAAGGACTTTTGACCCAAAATTTAGTAGATGAACATCAATATCAAGAACTTCGACCCAAAATTTTGAAGGAAGAGATGCCTGAAAGAAAAGGGTTGCGGATCATATTTGCAATGGTGTGATGCATTCACTCAGCCTTGTCATTCTGCTGATGAGTATAAGAACATGAAATATGCAAAAATATTCCATTTTAATTGAGACAATCACGAAAAGCGCAAAGTTTGACGTATTCAGCGCCTCCATCATTTTGCAAAGTTTTATTTCTTTTTTTTTTTTTTTTTTGAAAAATTGAGTTGAAACATAAGAATAAAATGATTTAAATTTCTAGAAAGCTTCTGATTTGCATTTTAAAGGAAAAATCCATAAAATTTTGAAAAAATCATCGAGAAAAATAATAAGAATATAATATCGAAAGCCTGTAAAAGATGGTACATGAGAAGTCCAAATATCACTATGTATCAACTCAAATGGAGAAGTTGTGAATTATTGAGATTCCATAAATGGTAATTTATTGTGCTTGCCAAGCTGACAAGGTTACATAAGAAGTCTAAGGTTACATAAGAATTCTAATTGTTTAGCAGAATTAGAAGAAACTAAAAGCTTGGATGGCCTAATCATTGATGCTAAATTTTTGGTGAGCATTGCATTGCTGCAAAAGCTTGATGAACTGCATGATTACTATAGGACAAGGAAGACAATGTAAAGAGAGGGCCTTGGCTATTGCACCGCAGAAGAATTTTCTTCATCTTGATGAGGTCCTTAACATAGAAACCAAAACGATCAGCATCACCCAATGTGGCATAACAATTAGTTGAAGAAGATTGAAGATCAGAGAAAAATGCTTTTGGACCAAGGAAGGGACATTCACGGGCTGAATGGTTAAGATGAAAAACAAGCTGGCATTGAACGGAAGCATGCATTTGAGAAGATGAGAAAATAGAATAAGGAGCAGGCCCGAGAATAGACGGAGAGCGAGGACGAGGAGTGAAGTTTTGAGAGGGGTTAGAGAAATTATTTTGAAAATTTCCAGAACTATTACGACCCCTACCATGGGTACCATTAAGGTTGAGACCGCCATTATTATACTTACCACGACCACGACCATAAAAAACAACATTTTGCTTCATAACAAGAGCAGTAGTAGAAGATTCAAGATTGGTGGCAAAGAAATTAGTTAATTGAGCCTCATATAGAAAGAGTAGAGAACGTGTCTCTTTAAACGATGTAAGTGGTATTCTAGTATAGATGGAAGTACTAAAAGACATGTAATTAGGAGGAAGGCATGATAAAATTTGAAGCACAAGATCAGTTTAGAAATTGGAGTACCAATAGAGTTTAGTGAATCTGCAATTATTTTAAGCCGATGCACATAGTTATTGTTTGAATGAGCACCTTTCTTGAGGTTATGAAATTGGACCTTAAGTTGGAGAGTGCGGGAACTAACTCGGTCATGAAACAAACGCTCAATTTCGAGCCAAGCTTTCCTAGAAGTGAGAGAGCGATTGGGACGAAGAATAGCCTGAAGGATTTCTTAGGAGATGATCTCTTGAATCTAATACAAGACAATGGAATCAAGTTGAATCCACTGTTGATACGCATGATTAATAATAAAAGTACCATCATCTTTGATAATGGTAGAGGGTGGACAAGGAAAGCTCCCATCAATAAAGCCATATAAAGCCATAAACACTATGGCCTTTGAAAACCGGCAAGAAGAGTTCCTCCATAGCATATAGTTAGTGTAATCCAGTATGGTAGAAATTAAATTTTTGATGTTAGAGACCAAAATAGCAGTGTTAGGCAGGGGAGATGACGGGGAATTTTCAGTTGAGACTGGAGACGAGGTTGTAGAAATGGACGAAGAAGAGGAAGCCATGACATTGGAAGAGAATGAGAATGAGAATGACGAAGAAAAAGACCCAGCCGTCTGATACCATGAAAGATTATTACACTTGATAATATACCAGAGTTGTTATAGTGAAGTATTTATGGTAATCAACATATACACAAAGGGACTAATCTATCCCAAAGGATAAATACAATGGTTAAGTACTAAATAATCCGTCTATAAGTACACGGGACTCAAACTTAGAACCTAAGTCTTAAATTGATACCCCATTCTCTCATAACTAGTATATGTCATTAAATATTTTTACCTATATTTACAGTTTAATTTCTCGACATAGAGGTATCAATTTGTACCCCTTCCATGGATGTATGTCCGCCACTACAGGAATGGCGATCCTTAATTTTAAGTTGTTTTCATCCAAAGGGATCTTATGTCATGCACTTCCCTGAAAATCTCCAATAACAAAATCCACAGGGGAAAAAAAAAGAATGGTCTATAGGATATTGTAGATCTTCCTCCAAGTTATCAATCACTAGTTCATTATTCTCTGCAAAAGAAGGCTGCATTTCTGGAATGAGAGGGAAAATGAACTCATCATTTGTTGAGTTAAGATCAACCAAACCTTCGCCAATAAGCATCTCATTAAGATCAAGTTCATCAGTTAAGTGGCAACTTGTATCATCTCATTTTCTTGAGTTGGAACATCCTCACATGATATGTTTCATCTAATTGGTCACCATCACAGTTTTATGAGTTTGCCATACTTCTGTTGATTTAGTTGCGTCATTAAGTTCATAATAATGGTTGCATCATTTTGTACAAGTTTCTCATCAGACTTTTTTATGAGCTTGCACATGAGCTCTTCTAACCTCTCATTCTCCTCTATAGGTGATTGACTCACGTTGCATTGATTCTGATCATAATTCGGATATTCATTCCATCTCGATTATAATTGTAGCCAATGGAAGCATCTCTCCTGTAAAAGCTAAAAATATAGAGAGAATGTTCATAATATGAGCCATAAGAGCATGAATCAACTGCTTGGCATTCGTGAGTCTGGTGATCGACACCACAAAAATCACAAGTGATCACACTTTGATATTATTCTATTGCCAACTCCGTACATATTTTTATTGGTTGGTTGGTTTCATCTTTGAAGCTCATCGAGTGAGTTTAATTGAAAAAATAATTCCCCTTTTTTCCATCAAGTCTTCTTCCCTAGTATTTTTCAAATACTTGAAAAAAAGTCTTGAAGATATGATTAAGTAGAAAAAAATACAAAAATAAGATTAAGTCTCAAATTAGTAACAAAATCAATAGGGCTCTTTACATATATATCCGCCCATCAAGAAATAATTACTTTCAGGTGTACATAACTTTTTGTATCCAAAAATTTAATACACATTAAATATATTTCTTAATATTAATATTATTATTTAATAGTATGATATTTAACTCCCTTAATTAAAGGAAACAATCAATGGTAAAGAAAAAGTAGATTACCATTAAATATGGTAGTTGCACGATTTTAGGCTTAATGATAAAGTCCTATCAACATAATAATATTTAAAATATTAAAGATATATATTTTAAATATTAAATATATATATTTTATATATTAAATATATCAATAATATTTAAAATATTAATTATATTAAATATATATATTTAAAATATGAAATATCAATAATATTAAATATATCGATAATATTAAATATATTAAATATCAATAAGATTAATATATTAAATATATATTTAAAATATGAAATATCAATAATATTAAATATATCAATAATATTAAATATTAATATTAATATATTAAATATATATTTAAAATATTAAATATATATCAATAATATTTAAAATATTAAATACATATTTAAAAATATATTTAAAAATGATAAAATATATATGGAAAGAAAAAAAAATGTGTATAGAAAAAATAATTATTTTTAGTTAACGTTTATGGAGCGTAAATTTCCCAAACCAATACGTCAAATTAGTAACAAAACCAATATGCAATTGGATGGCCCAATCCCACATATCAGCACTAAATATTTGACTAGAGCTAAGGAACCTTATAAAAATTCCCCTCGTACAAGTCAAAATATAGAAAGTTATCGTCTACAAGAAATGATTTCTCTAATAAACAACTCGATTTTGCTTGATTACATTATGAGAAATCATAAAATGGTTGAGATTTTTGTTTAATTAAAACAACATATATAATTAAAACATAAACTAAATTAAATGCCAAAGGAACAATTGATTCTACCCCAAATTAATTCTTTCAATGATTAAAATGCTTCTGATCACGAATACACTATCTACCATATAGTACTTTCTAATTAGAAGATATGGTAGACAAGTAAATTTTGTTGGATTTAAATCCATGAAATAATATGGCTATGTATTAAATTCAAGACCTATTGGTCCAAATAAGTGTTATGGGCTAATATAATTGGGCTAATTATTTAAATATAATAAAAGTCCAATCTTAAAAGGCTAGCCCAAATTAGCCTAAGGCCCGATGGATATAAGTTTTCCTAGAGGCCCAAAAATGTGCCACGTGGCAAGTGACGTGGCGCCAAGTCAAATAAAATAGCCAATTGGGTCATGCCACACGTCAAATGATGTGGCAATCCAAGTCAAATCCCAAGACCAATAAAAATATGCCATGTGTACAGTGACATGTTATGGCCAGTCAAATATGACCTAATCACTGCTTAAATCTGATTGGCCGGTCCACGGGCCAAGGCCCGTCAGGGTTTCTTGGTGGCTACTCCACCTCATATCTATATAAAGGGTCAAATATCTCATTTGGAGGAGAAGAAATCAGAAGCAAGAATCCATAACAAGAAGCAAGAAAGAGCTCGTGGATCAAAGCAAGAGATTTCTACAAAAGCTGCAAGCTCTCAAATATTTCTCTACAAAGTTCTAGAGATCAAGACGAAGATTCAAGATCAAGCTTCAATCCCTTGAATCCAAGTACAAGTTCAAGATCAAGACCAAGTTCAAGATAAAGCTCCAAGCTCTTGAACTCATCAAGTCAAAGATCAAGATCAAATCCAGAGCCAGAGCCAAATCCAAATCCAAACTTCAAGATCAAGCTCAAAAGCCCTTGAAGTTATAGTTTGAAAAGACGAATCAGAGGAATCATAGAGATTGTAACACTCATATTTTGATAAATAAAATATATTGTTGCAATATTTTCTTGTCTCGATATTTATTTTCTTGACGCGAATTTAGTTGTTACAGATTCTGGCACGTCCGGTGGGACCAGTTCTGCCCTTCATCTCTTCTCTCACAAGCAAAAAAGACGTCTTCAACAATGGAGGCCAAATGTGCGGGCAAGATCTCCAATACTTCAAATCTTGTCTTCGCATATATCTTCAACTCAAACAAGACTTGAAGTGGGGGCATTTGTAGACATCGAAATTTTGTTAGATTTGCAAAATTTAGGTTAATCTATTATATGGGCTTCTTCAACCCTAATGGTTCATTCTAGGTTTCTTAGAGGCTATTCCACCTTAAACCCTATCTTACTCCTATATAAAGGGTCACATATTCCCTTTAAAGAACATCTCAAAAATATCAAGAGATCACAAAAGGACACCAAATATGTCTTTCTAGCATCTTCTTGATCATCAAATACATTAAGGAGATGCAAATCATCCTACGCTCGAGAATACGCCGCTAAGGCTCTCTAGTTATGGATAACAAATAGGAGGGAAGAATCAAGGGATCACCAGAATTGTACTCACGGTTTTGATGAATAAAAGCACTTGTTTTCTTTATATTGTTTGCAGTTTATTTTCAATACTTGCAAAATTTATTGCAAACAATTGGCACGCCCAGTGGGACAATCTCTACCTCTCATCTCAACTTTTCAACTCACGAAACTCAGCAACATTGAGATGGCTTCCAAGAACACCAACTCAAAATCTGTCGCTGCAAAATCTGTCTGGCCTCATGACCTTGATGCCAATTCCAACTTCTCTTCTGAGGTTCAAAGCTACATGCATGCTACTAAGGGAAGCTTTGGACTAGTTACAAGAAACAAAGCAAACTTGATGGGACAACAAGCACTTCAGGTGCCGCCCGCATCAACTCCAACTTTCGGTTCTTCATCTTCCAAAGGAGCAGGATCATCTACTGAGCCATTGGAAAAAGGGGAAAATATCGCTGAGATTATTGAAAACACTTTGGCTCGACTTAGGCTCTGCAGATCCAGAAATCCAGCAGTGAAGAAAGACGATGAAGTTTCAAGCCTTGGGTCCTCTCCAACCACGCCACGCGAGTCATTCCAGTCAAAGATCAATCTATGGGAGAATCCATGTTATTCTCCATCATCTCTAACAGCAGTGCATGTCATGGCGACTAATACTTTAACAGTGGAGGAACAACTTGCAAACTTGACAAAGGCGATTGATAGCTTATCAAACTATGTCAAGGATCAAGACGCTCGCATCAACAAGATGGAAAGCATGATGGAGGGAGAATCTAGCCATGCACCAGGAAAACGTCCAGAAGTTCAAGAGGTGATTAACACTCCAGCTAAGCAAGTAACACCTGCTAAGGAAATCCAAGTTTCTGCTGATGGGGTGATTCAAATTGACCAACTGAAGGAGTTCATTATGGGAACAATCAAGGATAAGTACGAGGTTTCTTCCAAGTCTTCTCTTGCATATGAAAAGCCATACACCGCAAGAATCGATAGCTTGAAGATGCCCATCGGTTATCAACCCCCAAAATTTCAGCAGTTCGATGGCAAAGGAAACCCAAAGCAGCATGTGGCGCACTTCGTTGAGACGTGCAACAACGTTGGAACCTACGGCGATTATCTCGTCAAGCAGTTCGTCCGTTCCCTCAAAGGGAATGCTTTCGATTGGTATATAGACCTTGAGTCTGGTTCAATTGATAGCTGGGAGCAGCTGGAACATGAGTTCCTCAATCGCTTTTATAGTACGAGGCGTACCGTAAGCATGATAGAGCTTACAAACACACAACAGCGAAAGGAAGAACCAGTCATTGACTTCATCAACTGATGGACGAATGCAAGTCTCAACTGCAAAGATAGACTCAGTGAAGCTTCAGGAATTGAGATGTGCATTCAAGGTATGCATTGGGGGCTTCGCTACATATTGCAAGGCATAAAGCCAAGACTTTTGAAGAGTTGGCAACATGTGCTCATGATATGGAGCTAAGCATGGCATCCACTGGAAAAGAAGGGCCACCACTCACCGAACCTCGCAAGGGAAAAGACAAGCAAGAAGTCAAGAGATGGAGCAAAGTGGTACCCAAGGTTGAAAGCAAAGAGTCCATGAATGTTGATGCCAAACCTCTGAAGTTCACCACAAAGTTTAGCAAGAAACAAAGTGTGAAGACGACTTCTTTCAAGGATAAGACAGGTCGTAAATCAACTTTGAGAGAGATGCAAGATAGGGAATACCCATTCCTTGATTCTGATGTTCCTGCAATCTTCGATGAGCTTTTGGAACTAAAGCTCATTGAGCTGCCAGAAATGAAGCGTCCTAATGAAGCTGGAAGAACGAATGATCCAAACTACTGCAAGTACCATCGGCTTTTAGGTCACTCTCTTGAAAAATGTTTTGTCTTTAAGGACAAAGTCATGGAGTTGGCCGACAAAGGGGAGATTATACTCGAAGATGAAAAGGAAAATGCAAACCAAGTTTCCATCACCTTTGGCTCACAAAACCCTATTTCGATCTGCAATTTCATTGAAGGATTCGAAGAGCAAGATGTCATGATCAAGTTTGGCGATTTCGAACCCGTTCCAGCAAAAGGATCATTTTCTCCCCTAAAGTTGTGTGAGCAAAGTATGAAGAAAGCATCGCTCGAGGAAGATGATGATGGTTGGACATTGGTGACTCGACGGAGGTGTCGTAAGGCAAGCCCACGAGACGAACCAGCTAAGAAGCCAATAAGGAAGAAAATGGTAAGGAAGCCAAGGAAGCAGAAAGCAATCAGACGTCCACAAAAGGCAAAGGTGGAGGTTTACCATCACCAAAAGTCTCGCCAGCCAGTGACTCTAGAGGAGTTTCTACCAAGTTGGTTCCGCATGAAGATCCCTAAAGATGATACGAAGGCCTCATGTTGTAATGCTGATAAAGTAGAGGAGAACAATGAAAGTCCAAAGCCATCTTCACCTGCGAAGTCAGAAAAACTCACTAAATCTACAGCCGGAGAAGCAAATACTTGTGAAGCAAAGATCACATTCACAAGTGATGATATCTTACTTGGGGAAGTTCCTCACAATCGTCCGTTGTTCATGGTTGGGTATGTGAATGAACAAAGAGTGAATAGAATCTTGATTGATGGAGGATCCGGAATCAACATTATGCCTATTCACACAATGAACGAACTTGGCATCTCAAGAGAGGATTTGATTGAAAGCCGTTTGATGATCCATGGAATCAATCAAAGGGGGAAAAGGGCCATAGGTGCTACAAAAAATAGACCTCACTATTGGAGAAATGACTTCAAGCGCATGGTTGCATGTGATCGATGCAAAGACTTCCTATAACATTTTGCTGGGAAGGCCATGGATACATGAGAATAAAGTCGTCCCATCCACTTATCACCAATGCCTTAAGTATCACGAAGATAGCATTCCGAAGAAAATCGTGGCTGATGACAAGCCATTCACTGAATCTGAATCGTACTGTGCTGACGCTAAATTTTACTTGAAGAATATCGTGAATAAAGTTAGGGTTGATAACATCGCCAAGACATCGGATCCTAAGATTGCAATAAAGAAGGCTGAGATTGCAGCTGGAAAAGCAAAAGTTGTAGAGGATGAAGATAGAAGCCACTCTAATCAAAGGAAACCACATAAGCAATATTTTGCACCTTCAGGAAAGAAGACAGGATCTACGCTCCGCTACGTCCCAAAATTGAAGGAGAAGAAAGACCAATCATCCGACCTACAAAGTGACGTGCTGAATGGATTAACCCTTCCTATCAAGCGACTTGATGCCTTGAAGTTATCCTCAAATTTGCTTGGAAAGTTTGTGGCCCGAAATCCGCCGGAGAATAGTTCACTCCCCACAAAGCGCACGAACGAGGGTTTTGATCCGAATGCTTATAAACTATTTGCAAAGGCTGGGTATGATCCCAACGAACCATCTAAGTTAGGGAAGCTCCTACCAGAAGGATCAATGAAGAAATCACGTGAAGGCTTGGGTTTCGAAAAACCTCCACCGGTTCGCATCTCTATAAAGAGGGCAAGCATCAATTATGTCGGTGCTGAGGATGAGTCTGTTCCTTCGAACAAAAGAAAGTCTGTCTTTGATCGGCTTGGAGAACCAACTGCAAGAACTTCTGTCTTTGATAGATTGGGACCATCAAAGAAGAGGAACAAGCTCCAAAAGGGTGATGTAAAGGCGAAGATAACCATTTTTCCTAACGACCCAAAACTTTCGAGAGATTGCCAAAGTCTGATCCCTTCAAGGATGAAGCGTCAAGCAAAACTAGTAGTTTCATGTGGAGAAGTGTTAAGGCAAAGACTCACACTATAGTCCACACAAAGGAGCATGAGGAAGATGAAGAACGTGTAGGATCTTCATATTACGTCGTTGCAGAAGAAGAGCATAATGCTTCATATCCAAATAATGTCAAGAATGAGTCGGAGGATATTTCTTGGTGTCACCACATATCTTTCAACGACAGAGATCTACCGGAAGATGAAGATGCTAAAGATGCTCCAGCTGAGCTTGAAAAAGGAGTGAAGGCAACAGTTGACGCATTGAAAGAAATCAACCTCGGTACAGATGAAGAACCAAGACCCACTTATATAAGTGCTTTGCTGATGAAGGATGAAGAAAGTGCTTATGTAGAGCTTCTGAAAGAGTATAGAGATGTCTTTGCTTTGAGCTACAAAGAGATGCCTGGTTTAGACCCCAAAGTAGCGGTCCATCATCTGGCGGTTAGAAATGGTGCTCGTCCTGTTAAGCAAAGCCAACGCCGCTTCAGGTCAGAGCTGGTACCCTTGATCGAGAATGAAGTCAACAAGCTTATTGAGGCTGGTTTTATTCGGGAAGTCAAGTATCCTGCTTGGATTTCAAGTATAGTCCCTATAAGGAAGAAAAATGGCCAAATTCGAGTTCGTGTTGATTTTAGAGATCTCAACAATGCATGTCCCAAAGATGAATTTCCACTCCCCATCCCAGAACTCATGATTGACGCCACTACTGGATATGAGGCAATGTCTTTTATGGATGGCACATCTGGCTATAACCAGATTCGCATGTCTCCTATGGATGAAGAACTCACAGCGTTTCGAACTCCTAAGGGAATTTACTGCTACAAGGTGATGCCATTTGGCCTGAAGAATGCCGGAGCTACCTATCAAAGAACTATGCAAAATATCTTCGACAACATGCTTCACAAAAGTGTCGAGTGCTATGTTGATGACTTGGTGGTGAAATCAAGAAACAAGGATGATCACCTACAGGATTTGAGAACGGTGTTTGAATTGCTGCGAAGATACCAACTTCGGATGAATCCTTTAATGTGCGCATTCGGAGTTACTTCTGGTAAATTCCTTGGTTTCATTGTTCGACACCGAGGGATTGAAATTGATCAAGCTAAAGTCGATGCGATTTTGAAGATGCCTGAGCCTAGAAATATTCATGAACTAAAGAGTCTACACGGAAAGTTGGCGTATCTTAGGAGATTCATTTCAAATCTGGCCGGAAGATGTCAACCATTCAGCCGTCTTATGAAGAAAGGTGTCCCTTTCGAATGGGATCAAGCTTGCAGCAACGCATTCGAGAGCATCAAGTCGTACCTGATGAAACCTCCAGTTTTAGCTGCACCTATACCTGGAAAGCCGCTGATATTATATATCGCAGCGCAAGAAAGGTCTGTTGGGGCACTTTTGGCTCAAGAGAATAGTGAAGCGAAAGAAAATTCCCTTTACTACTTAAGTAGGATGATGGCACGAAATGAGTTGAAGTACTTGCCAATCGAAAAGTTGTGTTTGGCGCTAGTCTTCTCTATTCAAAAGTTGAAGCACTACTTTCAAGCTCACGTCGTCCGACTCATTTCCAAAGCAAATCCTATAAAATTTGTGATGTCAAAACCAGTTCTTAGTGATCGTCTGGCGAGATGGTACCTCCAGTTTCAACAATTTGAGATTGTGTACGTCCCTCAAAAAACGGTGAAAGGACAAGCATTAGCAGACTTCTTGGCAGACCATCCGATACCTGATGATTGGGAGCTCACTGATGAATTACCTGATGAAGATGCAATGGTCGTCGAAGCTCAACCATCGTGGAAGATGTATTTCGACGGTGCTGCACATCGTGATGGAGTTGGGGCTGGTGTAGTTTTCGTAACTTCGGAAGGAGAGGTTTTCCCATATTCTTTCATGCTGACACAACGTTGCTCTAATAACATCGCAGAGTACCAAGCACTCATACTTGGCCTCGAAATGGCAGTCGACATGAAGCTGTTACAGCTGAGAGTATATGGAGACTCTAAATTGGTAATCAATCAGCTATGAGGTAAGGAAACCAGAGTTACAACCCTATCACAGTTATGTACAGAAGTTAATAGGATGGCTTGGGGATGTAACCCTCCAGCATGTGCCGAGGAAGGAAAATAAGAAAGCTGATGCCTTAGCGGCTTTGGCGTCAACACTTACCTTGCCTGAACAGACACAAGTTACTATCTGCCAAAAATGGGTAGTACCACCATTTGATGAAGGCATGGATGGTTAAAATGAACTTCAGCGTCTTGTTGCTGTTTCCGAGGCTGAGAAGGAAGACTGGCGGAAACCTATAATTGATTACCTCAGTCACGGAACCCTTCCAGAAAATCCGAGAAGGAGAGCCGAAATCCATCGTAGAGCACCCCGTTTCCTTTACTACAGGGACACTCTATATAGAAGATCATTCGAGGGAGTACTTTTGCGATGTCTAGGAGATGATGAAACACTTCAAGCTCTGGAAGAAGCACACTCTGGGGTATGTGGATCACATCAGTTTGGGCTGAAGCTTCACTTCCATATAAAAAGGATGGGGTACTATTGGCCAACAATGGTGAAGGATTGCTTGGACCATGCTCAGAGATGCAAAGCTTGTCAGCTCCATGCAAACTTCATACATCAACCACCTGAAGTGTTGCACCCAACGGTCGCATCTTGGCCATTTGATGCTTGGGGGTTAGACATTGTTGGACCATTGCCGAAGTCTTCTGAAGGACACGTGTTCATATTAGCTGCAACTGATTACTTCTCAAAATGGGCAGAAGCCGTCGCTCTCAAGGAAGTAAAGAAGGAGAAGGTTGCAAACTTCATCCGAGTTAACATTATTTACCGCTTCGGTATCCCTCGTTATATAATAACGGATAATGGCAAGCCATTCGATAATAGACTGATGAATAAAATATGTGATCTCTTTGGCTTCAAGCAGCACAAATCTTCCATGTACAATGTTGCCGCCAATTGCCTAGCCGAAGCATTCGACAAGACCTTGTGCAATTTTCTTAATAAGGTTGTTTCCAAATCCAAGCGAGATTGGCATGAAAGGATGGAAGAAGCTTTATGGGCGTATAGGACAACTCACCGCACACCAACGCAAGCAACTCCTTACTCGCTTGTTTATGAAGTTGAAGCTTTGTTGCCACTGGAGCGTCAAATACCATCCTTGAGACTTGCTCTCCAAAAAGGGCTCACTGATGAAGAAAATGCTCGCTTACGCCTTGAAGAGTTGGAGGCTCTCGATGAGAAAAGACACGAAGCTCAACAAAGCCTTGAATATTATCAAGCTCGTCTATCTTGTGCTTTCAATAAAAAGGTTCGCCCGAGATCTTTCCAAGTTGGTGATCAATTTCTTGCAGTAAGAAGACCAATCATTACTTCCCATAAATCTGGGGGCAAGTTCACTGCAAAATGGGACGGACCGTATGTTGTGCAAGAAGTCTATTCGAGTGGTGCTTATAAGCTTATTGATGCTGAAGGAAAAAGACTTGGTCCCATTAACGGGAAATTCTTGAAGAAGTACTATCCTTGAAGTTGAAATGCTCCTCGACGCACGAGCCTAAACTGTAAGTTCATACGCTCCTCGACGCACGAGCCTAAACTGCAAGTTGACACACTCCTAGAAGCACGAGCTTAAACTGCAAATCACTACGCTCCTTTGATGCACGAGCATAAACTGCATAAAATTCCTGGCCCGCAAGAGTCTTTAAACTGTGCACGGCCTAAAAAAAATGTCCGCTAGGTTGAAAACCTCGAAAGAGGCAGCCTAGGCAAAAGTTAGGACCAAAAAAAAATACACACACTTCTTCTACTATGAACTACGTAATGACTTGATCCTTTTCGTCGAGGTACGTAGGCAGCTTAGAGCTCAAATTCTAAGTCCAGTCGCCCAAAAAGAAGAAAAGTTCTTTTCCTTGTCAAGTTTCACATTGTTATTTATAGATCAAGTTTAAATTGTTAAAGCTTGCAACCTAGAGAGAAAACGTGATTACCTGTCAGGGTGTTTCAAATTCTGAGTATTACTATTCTAGGAAAGTTTAGAGAGACTCGTGTCACGACCTTAGTCTTGAACTAAGCGAATCGTGCGGCACTTGACAAGTCGCTCACTATCTTACTATGCCAAGTCAGCCGAAACTACTAAGGATCGCTAAGAGAATGGAAATGAACAAGAAAGAATGGCTAAAGGAAGCTTTTTATTATTTGGAAGATTGTTGTTGAATTGCTTGATGGTTTACAAATGAATGGCCCCTCTATTTATACTACTCACTTAGGGGCTAGTGTGCAAATATTAATTGTTTACAAGTCCCTCTCTAGAATCCTCCATACTTACAAATTAGTCCCATTCTAGAATAATCTTCCTAGCTAGAATATTCTAAGGCCTTCTAAAAGTCTTCCTAGCCAATCCATAACTATCTAGAATATTCCCAAAGGAATATCTCCATACTTCTCTAGAATATTCCATCAAGTGCTAGGATCATTATCCATGTAAGCTTCCACATGGCAAAGCTATGCGCCAAATGGCGCCTACGTGGCATGATGACGTGGCGGGTCATCACACTCGGCTCAAGATATTAGATTTGTGGAGGGAGGATATCTCTTATGCTCTCTCGTATACTTCAAGCATGACAAGTGGGAGATGACCCTCGGGATTCAAACAGTGATGGTTTGATATGGGCAACCCTCCAAAGAAAAATGGTGGCTGTCCTTCACGCTACCAAGTCTTCATCTTGGAGTCTTCGAATTCGTCAAGTCTTCAAGTGTGAGCCTTCAAATTCTCCAAAGTCTTCAGGCTGGGATCTTCAAATTTGCCAAGTCTTCGAGTTGGAGTTGGTAGTCTTCAAGTTTGAGCCTTCAAATTCGCAAGTCTACCAAGTCTTTAAGCTTGAATCTTCATATTCGCCAAGTTTTCAAGTTGGAGTTGGTCAAGTCTTCAAGTGGAATCTTCCTCAAAGCTAGAGTCTCTAAATCTGCCAAGTCTTCAAGTTAGAGTCTTCAAATTTGCGAGTCTTTAAATTTGCAAGTCTTCTAGTTAGAGTCTTCCAATTTATCAAGTGTTCAAGTTAGAGTCTCCAAGTTTGTGTCTTCAAGTTGGAGTCTACAAACTTCAAATTTTCCAAGTCTTCAAGTTGGAATCTTCATATTCGCCAAGTGTTCAAGCTGGAGTCTCCAAATTCTCCAAGTCTTCAAGCTAGATTATTCAATTTCGCCAAGTGTTCAAGTTGGAGTCTCCAAATTCTCCAAGTCTTCAAGTTGATGTCTTCAAATATATGTCAAGTCGTTAAAGTGGGAGTGTGTTGCCACTTCAATCACCTTAAACTTGACTTTCCCATGAGTATCGCTCAAAATAAGTCTTCCATAGGATTGTCGTCGTTAAAGTGGGAGTGCATCGCCACTCCAATCACCTTAAACTTGACTTTCCCATGAGTATCGCTCCAAATAAGTCTTCCATGGGATTTTCGTCGTTAAAGTAGGAGTGCGTTGCCACTCCAATCACCTTAAACTTGACTTTCCCACGAGTATCGCTCCAAATAAGTCTTCCATGGGATTGTCGTCGTTAAAGTGGGAGTGCGTTGCCACCCCAATCACCTTAAACTTGGCGTTCCCATGAGTATCGCTCCCAAATAAGTCTTCAATGGGTTGTCCTCGTTAAAGTAAGGGTTGACTTCTTTAGAATCATCTTTTGGCCTACATAAAAGAAAAAGAAGAGCAAAGAAGAAGTAAAAATTACAAAAGGGAGAAAGTAGTTTTACCTGACAAGAGAAGAAGAAAATTCAAGATGCAGAAGTCCTCTTTTACTTGCTGGAAACAATAAGGAAGAATGAATAAATAAAGTTACAAAAAAAAAGGGGTGCAAGTTACGGAAAATAGGCGGAAAAAAAGGAAAAAAGAAAAAAAAAAAGAAAAAAGGAAAAAGAAAAAAAAAAAGGATTTTCAAGAAAGTGTTAATTTGTATAGAGTATTTCTCATACAACAAAAAAGAGCATAAAAGAATAAAAAAAATACTTGCCTCTGCAAAAGATATACCCAGGTGCTGCCTTCAAGCGAATTAAACAAATAAGGATCTCAGGCCTCTATTTATAGAGGACTAATGATGTGAAAAAGTTCTAATTTGATACAAATTTGAAGGTCGTTGTTGGAGTCCAAAAAGAAGTAGGAACTGTAACCAAATTGGAATAGGAAGACCACATACAGTGAAAATATAGGAAAAGAAAATAGAAAAGAATGAAGCTTCAGGCGGTGGAACTTTGGGTAAATTTGGACCAACAGCCACTTTTATTACTGTTAACTGAATGGTAGCCACTTTTTGATACTTTATTGTTTGATAGCCTTTTTGCTTGCTAGTAACTGGAAGGTAGCCACTTTTTGTACAATGAAAAAGTAGTGACTTTTATGGGCTGTTAACCGGATGATACCCACTTTCATCATGACTCGCTTATGATATATTCACTTTCTAAGCTACTAAATTGGGAATGATCAGATGATCCAAAAAAAAATTACTTCAAGTCTAGTCTTCGGGTGCAAACAAATTAAACCCCGACAAGCCTTGAAGTAGGGGGCATTTGTAGACAAGTAAATTTTGTTGGATTTAAATCCATGAAATAATATGGCTATGTATTAAATTCAAGACCTATTGGTCCAAATAAGTGTTATGGGCTAATATAATTGGGCTAATTATTTAAATATAATAAAAGTCCAATCTTGAAAGGCTAGCCCAAATTAGCCTAAGGCCCAATGGATATAAGTTTTCCTAGAGGCCCAAAAATGTGCCACGTGGCAAGTGACGTGGCGCCAAGTCAAATAAAAGAGCCAATTGGGTCATGCCACACGTCAAATGATGTGGCAATCCAAGTCAAACCCCAAGACCAATAAAAATATGACATGTGTACATGTGACATGTTATGGCCAATCAAATATGACCTAATCACTGCTTAAATCTGATTGGCCGGTCCACGGGCCAAGGCCCGTCAAGGTTTCTTGGTGGCTACTCCACCCCATATCTATATAAAGGGTCAAATATCTCATTTGGAGGAGAAGAAATCAGAAGCAAGAATCCATAACAAGAAGCAAGAAAGAGCTCGTGGATCAAAGCAAGAGATTTCTACAAAAGCTGCAAGATCTCAAATATTTCTCTACAAAGTTCTAGAGATCAAGACGAAGATTCAAGATCAAGCTTCAAGCCATTGAATCCAAGTACAAGTTCAAGATCAAGACCAAGTTCAAGATAAAGCTCCAAGCTCTTGAACTCATCAAGTCAAAGATCAAGATCAAATCCAGAGCCAAATCCAAATCCAAACTTCAAGATCAAGCTCAAAAGCCCTTGAAGTTATAGTTTGAAAAGACGAATCAGAGGAATCATAGAGATTGTAACGCTCATATTTTGATAAATAAAATATATTGTTGCAATATTTTCTTGTCTCGATATTTATTTTCTTGACGCGAATTTAGTTGTTACAGACATTCCTTTCGGTTATGCATGTAATCATACTTATATGATGCATTAAGATACAAAATATGTGATTCATTCATAAAAGTGCAAGACCTCTCTTGATTATCTTGACTAACACAATCAATGCAACACCAAATTCTCTCCTCTCGGTTAAGACAAAGGCTTGAAGCAAAAGTATCTATGAAGAACTAAATAGAACTCTAAAGCTAAATCTCCTCTTTCGATTAAGATTTAGTGTAAACCCGTCGACACAAACTCATATTTACAAACACCCATTAGAGGTAGCTAACAACCTTTCACCTCCTTCAATATATAGCTTGTAAAACTAAATCAAGCGTTAATCAGAGAATTATACATAGGTAGAATGAGAAAGATTAAACTTAAATTAATACATTAAGATTCAGCAATATCCCAACAAGAAAATCTACTTCATATTATAGTTTAAATTACCAAGGATGTAAGCAAGCTTAAGTTAAATTCTTTTATTTACATAGCCCTAAGATTTAATAAAACTTGGCTGAAATTCGCTGCAGTAGTGGCTCCAGCGAAAGCACCCACGGCTCTAGTGACAAGGCTAAAGAAATTGACTGTTTAGAAATTTCCTCATAACAGTGACCCTGAAGATTGTGATCTGCCAAAAACTCATATTTGCTTCATAAAGGTTTTCTATCTTCAATTTCTTCCAATTATTATTCTTTGGTTCTTCAATGTCTTGTTTTGGTACTTCTTTTGTCAAATCATCATTCTTCTCGGCTAGCACAAAAAAAACGCAAAATAGCGAATCACCCTAAATTTAACTAAACTAACTAACAAAGTATAGTGAAATTTATGCCTACAAGCATTCATTTGGGAGAGACATTTGAGTCTTGAGAATAAAATTACATTTATGAAAGAGGGTCACATAAAGTTGTTCAGCTATCTAAAGTCTAATAGTTCCAACTTAAGGCTAGATAAAAATTATGAATTTTTATAGAAAAGTACTGTTTTTAGAAGTTATATACAAAACATAGCAATATTTTAGCAAAAAATACTCAATATAAAGGAATAAAAAATTTAATTACAAAACATAGCAAAATATAGCATAATATAGCAAAATCTTGCATTCTTCCTCCTATTTCCACCAATTTCACTTTTCCTTCTCTCATCCCCAGCCACCCTGTATCCCGTTGTATCTCAATGTTTCACAACTACCAACCACCTCGTATCTCAATGTATCTCATTGTATCTTGTTGTATCTCAGCTACCAGCCACCTCGTATCTCGTTGTATCTTGTTGTATCTCAACTACCATCCACCTCGTATCTCAAATACACAACCACCTCATATCTCATTGTATCTCAACTATCAACCACCTCGTATCTCGCTGTATCTGCACTATTTTTGCACTGTATCAAACTGTTTCTGAGTTTTTGCACTATTTACACTTTCCAAAATCTATATTTTTCAGTATCATATATGTACATGTAAAAAAAAAATTTATTTAAGGGCCCCTATTCAATTTTCACCCAAAATCCTAATTTTTTCAATCCAATTTTAATTCATCTAATAAATCACAACATTCATTATTAGGCTAGTGTAAATTAGGTATACATAAGGATTAATTGTTAACTTAGATTACAAATGAACTATTAATTTAAGATTAAACAACTGATTTGGATAATCATGGCTGCGGCGACGGAGGCGACGGCGGCAGGAGCGATGGTTGCGATACATACACACACCGCCATAGGCGAGCAGCGAAAATGAGAGAGAGAGAGACACAAAAGAATAAGAGAAAAGGAGATCAGGATTGGGGGATTGCGAGCAAGTCAAAGCAAAGACCATCACCACCAGTAGTGACTTGTAACAGCGGAAATCTTCATCGTCGGGGTTCTTTTCATTGTCTCCATTCTTGTTGTTAAAACAAAATTGACAAAGAGAGTGGGGGAGTGGTAGCGACACCGCCTCCTCCGTTGGGTGTTGTGTGGGTTATTGGGCTTTCCCTTCCTATGTGGATAAAAAGCACCTTTTGGACCAAGCCCACTTTTACCCAAATAGCCCACTATGTCAAGACATATAAATAAGACCTCTTTTAGGTCTGAAATTAGACAAGAGAGAAAAAGAAAGAGAGCAGCCGTTTTTAGAGGTTTTGAGAGAAGAAAAGCTTAGTTCTTTTGCTCCAGAAAATTCTGCTTCAGGCAGTCCGCTACAAACTGCGTTTTCCGACTCGTTAACCGTTGGATCGTGCTGAAATTTGAACTGGAGGTTCTCAACATCCTGTTCTTTGATCTGGACGGTGGAGATTGGATTTTGCTGGTTGTAGCTTCTGTTTCTGATCCACGAACAGTAGCTGAATTTGGGTGATTTCTCTCCTTTTATTCCCTAGTTTTGGTGCTATCTTTTATCTATTGTTGCTCGTTGTTTGGCACTTTGTTTGTGGCCAATTTGGAGAACATTTGTAAATCTTGTTGATTGATTAGTGGGTTTTTGGTGGACTTTGGTCCCGTGGTTTTTTACCTCTTCACATTGAAGGGGTTTTCCACGTAAATCTGGTGTCTCGTGTGTTTGTTTGCTTTACTTGCTATTATTGTTGTTGGTGGCTGCCCCATATTCCATTTGTGCTTGAATTGGTTTGCTTCCCTTATTCAAATAGTGTGGAAGTTTTGACTTGGGTATTCCTTCCGCATTTACCTCGTCGTGCAATATTGTGGATTGCTTGGTTTCTTCCCTACATATTGGTATCAGAGCATCTGGTTCTATTTGATTTTGGTTTATCTATTTGAATGATGGAGGCAAATATGAGCAAGATGGTTTGTTTAAATGGCAGTAATTACCATATTTGGAAAGGCAAGATGAAAGATCTTCTATTTGTCAAGAAAATGCATTTACCTGTGTTTGCTTCTAACAAGCCCGAGGCTATGTCAGATGAAGATTGGGAATTTGAGCACTTACAAGTTTGTGGTTATATTAGACAATGGGTTGAAGACAATGTTCGTAATCATATTGTGAATGAGACACATGCTAGAAGTTTGTGGGAGAAGCTCGAGACACTTTATGCTTCGAAGACTGGCAATAATAAGTTGTTCCTGCTGAATCAATTGATGAATATTAGATATAAAGAGGGCAGACCTATTTCTGATCATATTAATGATTTCTAGGGTGTCCTTGACCAGCTGTCCGGTATGGGTGTGAGATTTGATGAAGAAATTCAGGGACTTTGGCTTTTGAATACTCTTCCTGACTCGTGGGAAACTCTTCGGGTTTCATTGACTAATTCTGCTCCCAGTGGTGTTGTAACTATGGAATATGCTAAGAGTGGTGTTTTAAATGAAGAAATGAGAAGAAAATCTCAAGGCTCATCTTCTTCAGCTTCACACTCCGATGTTTTGGTTACTAAAGATAGGGGGAGAAACAAGTCCAGAGGTCAGAACAACAGAGATAAAAGTAGAAGCAAGTCGAGGTCCAGGTATAAAAATCTTACATGCGATCATTGTGGCATTCGAGGGCATATTAAGAAGTTTTGTTTTAAATATAAGAAAGAATTGAGACAACAAAAGAAAGAGGGCGACGATGATAATCGTGTTGCTACTGTTGTCAAAGCTGATCTTCCTTTCGCCGGTGATGATGAAGATGTCATTAATTTTGTTTGCCATAAGACTAGCTGGGTGGTGGATACAGGTGCCTCTTATCACGTCACGCCGAAGAAAGAGTTCTTTTCTTATTATACTCCTGGTAATTTTGGGGTATTGAAAATGGGTAATGATGGTGAAACTGAGGTTATTGGCATTGGTACTGTTTGTTTGGAAACTAACAATGGTTCGAGGTTAGTTCTTAAAAATGTCAAACATGTTCCAGATATCCGCCTGAATTTGATTTCTGCAGGAAAGCTTGATGATGATGGCTATTGTAGCACATTTTGTAATGGCCAGTGGAAGCTGACCAAAGGTTCTTTGATCGTGGCTCGAGGTAACAAGTCTAGTAACTTGTATTCTATGCAGGGTTCCATTTCTAGTGACTCAGTAAATGTGATGGAGAGTGATGCTTCATCAGAGTTATGGCATAGAAGGCTGAGTCATATGAGTGAGAAGGGGATTGATTGTTTGGCTAAGAAGAGTTTGCTTTCGGGTGTAAAGCAAGCAAAATTGAAGAAATGTATTCATTGCTTAGCCGGTAAACAGAAAAGGGTTTCTTTTCAGACTCATCCGCCTTCAAGAAAACCTGATTTGCTGGAGTTGGTACATTCTGATTTATGTGGTCCTTTTAAAGAAAGATCTAAAGGTGGTGCACTTTATTTTGTGACTTTCATTGATGATCATTCTCGCAAGCTCTGGGTGTTTCTTTTGAAGACCAAGGATCAGGTACTTGATGTGTTCAAGGATTTTCAGGCCTTGGTTGAGAGACAGACAGGGAAGAAATTGAAATGCATCCGCACTGACAATGGTGGTGAATATATTGGTCCTTTTGATAACTATTGTAGAGCGCTGGGTATTCGGCATCAGAAGACTCCTCCTAAGACTCCTCAGCTAAATGGTTTAGCAGAGAGGATGAACAGAACACTTGTTGAGAGGGTTAGATATTTGCTTTCAGAGGCTAAGCTGCCAGATTCTTTTTGGGCAGAAGCACTTAATACTGCGGCTTATGTTATCAATTTGTCTCCTACTGTTGCTTTGGATGGTGATGTCCCTGACAGAGTTTGGTTTGGTAAGGATGTTTCCTATGATCATTTGAGAGTCTTTGGCTGTAGAGCTTTTGTGCATGTTCCTAAAGATGAAAGGTCAAAGCTGGATATTAAAACTAGGCAGTGTATCTTCATTGGTTATGGTCAGGATGAATTCGGCTATCGTTTCTATGATCCAGTGGAGAAGAAACTTGTAAGAAGCCGTGATGTTGTGTTCTTTGAAGACCAAACAATTGAAGATTTTGACAAGGCTGAGAAAGTTGATTCTCAGAGTAGTGAGAGCTTAGTTGATCTTGATCCAGTTCCTGTGACTGTTGCACCTGAAGAAAATGTTGAAATTCAGGTTGATGACCATGTTGATGATCATGTTCAGAATGACCAGCAGGTTGATGAAATTATTGATGCTCCAGTTGATGATAATGTGGTTGGCCAGCAACCAATCACTGTTGATGCTCCAGAGAGTTCACTCAGAAGATCTTCCAGAGTGAGTGTACCTTCATCTCGATATCCTCCCGGTGAGTGGGTACTATTGACTGACGGGGGAGAACCTGAATGTTTTGAAGAGGCCATGGAAAGTGAAGAAAAAGAAAAATGGTTAGATGCTATGCAAGATGAGATGAATTCCTTGCATAATAATCATACATTTGATTTGGTTAAGCTTCCTAAAGACAGAAAAGCTTTGAAAAACAGGTGGGTTTTCAGGGTGAAACATGAAGATGGTAACCCAGTTCCACGGTACAAGGCTAGACTGGTCGTCAAGGGCTTTAAACAGAAAAAATGAGTTGATTTTAGTGAGATATTTGCTCCTGTTGTGAAGATGTCTTCCATTCGTGTTGTTCTAGGCTTAGCTGCAAGTCTAGATTTAGAGGTTGAGCAAATGCATGTTAAAACTGCTTTTCTCCATGGTGATTTAGATGAAGAGATTTATATGGAGCAGCCTGAAGGCTTTGAA
This sequence comes from Petunia x hybrida, assembly GCA_037355625.1. Lineage (NCBI taxonomy): Eukaryota > Viridiplantae > Streptophyta > Magnoliopsida > Solanales > Solanaceae > Petunia > Petunia x hybrida. The sequence goes on along the minus strand of JBBBVM010000018.1, from coordinate 3,616,149 downwards.
GTCAAGGGAAAAGAGAATTATGTTTGCAGATTGAAGAAGAGCTTGTATGGCTTGAAACAAGCTCCCAGGCAGTGGTACAGGAAGTTTGGGTCTTTTATGCAGCAGCAGGGTTTCAAGAAGACTTCTTCAGACCATTGTGTTTTTGTGCAAAAATTCTCTAATAATGACTTTATTATTTTATTGCTTTATGTTGATGACATGCTTGTTGTTGGTCAAAATGCTTGCAGGATTCAGAAGTTGAAGCAAGAGTTGAACAAGTCTTTTGCCATGAAAGACTTAGGACCAGCGAAGCAGATTCTTGGCATTCAGATTGTCCGTGACAGAGAGGCCAAGAAATTGTGGTTATCACAGGAGAAGTACATTCAGAAGGTACTTCGCAGATTCAGCATGGATAAAGCAAAGGCTGTCAGTACACCGTTAGCTATGCACTTCAAGTTGAGCAGAGAGCAGTGTCCTTCCAGTGTTGCTGAGAAGGAAGATATGAAGAAAGTTCCTTATGCTTCAGCCATTGGCAGTTTGATGTATGCAATGATTTGCACGAGACCTGATATTGCTCATGCTGTTGGTATTGTTAGCCGTTATCTTTCTAATCCAGGAAGAGAGCATTGGAATGCAGTGAAGTGGATAATGAGATATCTTTGTGGCACTACTAGTCAGAGTTTGTGTTTTGGTACAGGGAAACCTGTTCTTTATGGTTACACTGATTCAGACATGGCTGGTGATATTGATACTCGTAAGTCTACTTCTGGCTACTTGATTACTTATGCAGGGGGAGTTGTGTCTTGGCAATCTAGGTTGCAGAAATGTGTTGCTCTATCTACTACAGAAGCTGAGCTTATTACTGCTGTTGAAGGCTGTAAAGAGTTGCTTTGGATGAAGCGATTTTTGAAGGAAATTGGCTTTGCTCAAAAGAAATATGTGCTTTATTGTGACAGTCAGAGTGCTATTCATCTTGGCAAGAATTCTACATTCCATGGTAGGTCGAAGCATATTGATGTGAGGTACCATTGGATTCGGGATGTGTTGGATGCTAAACTCCTTTCACTTGAGAAGATCCACACTAATGACAATGGTTCAGACATGCTTACTAAACCTTTGCCAAGAGGGAAGTTTGAAGAATGTTGTTTGATCGTCGGGATGGCGGTCTCCTCCACATAGTCGGGAGGGGGAGAATTGTTGGGGTTATTGGGTTTTCCCTTCCTATATGGATAAAAATCACCTTTTGGACCAAGCCCACTTTTACCCAAATAGCCCACTATGTCAAGACATATAAATAAGACCTCTTTTAGGTCTGAAATTAGACAAGAGAGAAAAAGAAAGAGAGCAGCCGTTTTTAGAGGTTTTGAGAGAAGAAAAGCTTAGTTCTTTTGCTCCAGAAAATTCTGCTTCAGGCAGTCCGCTACAAACTGCGTTTCCCGACTCGTTAACCGTTGGATCGTGCTGAAATTTGAACTGGAGGTTCTCAACATCCTGTTCTTTGATCTGGACGGTGGAGATTGGATTTTGCTGTTTGTAGCTTCTGTTTCTCGTCCACGAACAGTAGCTGAATTTGGGTGATTTCTCTCCTTTTATTCCCTAGTTTTGGTGCTATCTTTTATCTATTGTTGCTCGTTGTTTGGCACTTTGTTTGTGGCCAATTTGGAGAACATTTGTAACTCTTGTTGATTGATTAGTGGGTTTTTGGTGGACTTTGGTCCCGTGGTTTTTTACCTCTTCACATTGAAGGGGTTTTCCACATAAATCTGGTGTCTCGTGTGTTTGTTTGCTTTACTTGCTATTATTGTTGTTGGTGGCTGCCCCATATTCCATTTGTGCTTGAATTGGTTTGCTCCTCTTATTCAAATAGTGTGGAAGTTTTAACTTGGGTATTCCTTCCGCATTTACCTCGTCGTGCAATATTGTGGATTGCTTGGTTTCTTCCCAACATTGTGCCACTCGCTGTTGTTACCACCATCCCACTGGAATTCTGCAGCTACGCTGCTATCGGGAAAAGTGAATGGGAACGCCGCTCGCTGTTGTTCTCTTCATGCTTAAAATGTGAAAGGTCTTTTTGTGAAATGTGCTAGAAAAATGAAGGTGCAAGTTTGTATCTTTGCGCAAAAAACCCTAAAAAGTATAGGTCTAAAAACATAAAATAGTGCCATGCTATGCCTAGAAAAAGTCCAAAAACCATTTATGAACGGAAGTATCATGTTAATTTAAACTCACGTGAACTAATATTACCATGTGGGCCATTTGGGATTCTGTGAGTTCTTCTTTCAACAGAACAGAGGAAAAATAGAAACTCACAAGAAGCTTTAAACAGAGACTATAAAATGACTTGAAACAGAAGACAACCCGTGACTTGCCCATAAGACACCAAACAAATTTGATTTGATAGAATTGTCTCTACTTTCTTTTTCCCATTTCAGTTGAGTACTAGTACTATACCAGTTGGTGAGGTAAGCAGCTCAACCTAAAGTTGTAACAACTGTTCATACTTCACAAAACAACTTGTATTATATCAATCAATTTAACAACCAGACAAATCTCGTACTAATAGTAATTGCCCCACTTAAGATTCATCCTCTACTTTTTCGCTCCAAATCGCACTCTTCCCTTAATCTTTTTATTTTGCACAATACATAGATGACCCCTTAAAATTGTACCCAATTCCCATTTAGATACCTCAAATTACCTAGTGACCAACTAGACACCTCTTGTAGTCCCTAGTATATCTCATCCACACTCGAGTTAGGCAGTGCTCACGCGTGTGTTGCAAACACCATAACGTGTCAAGCTAACGAATAAGAAAACGACACGTGTAAAAAAAACACATGTATTTAGAAAAAGTGACACTTTAATTATGTTTTTCTCAAAAATTTATTAAATGCACCACCCCCTCTACCCCTTATGTTCTCTTCTCAGACCCATCTTACTGTCAATGCCCCCCCAACCCCCTCCCCCCACCACCACCACCACCACGCTACCCCATCCTTTTTCTTCTACATCCATGGCTTACACCTCCTGTGTTGTATCTTTCCATATGCTAATAGTTATTCAAAATTATTTTTCTTCCACAGTTCCCCTTCTTCCTAACCCGTCACTTCTCCCCTCCTCCCCACCCCACACACACACACACACTTTTCTTCTTCTCCAATAGAGATTAAAAGCCAGCTGAAATGTATTGACAGCCACATGACTAGTTCTTATGGGTAATTACAATAAATTTCAAAAGATAAGACAGTTAATTCTAAAAAAGAAAGAAGAGGATCTGGAATCTGGATTAACGCGATGGATATGAAAATAGCAGATTATTCATTGTTTCATGGGTATTTTCATGTGATTTTGAATCTGAATTTTGTTGTGCTCTGCCCAGATCTTGTTTTGCAAGTTTTTTTTTTGTGCTTTCTTCCATTATTTCTACCATTTTTTGCTGGAAAAGCTAACCAAGATTCTTTTTTAAAAGATAAAAGTTTCATTCTATATCGATTAGATTTGTATAATTAGCAACGGGACGATAGTATGTTTAAATGGAGTTTGTATTAACAGTTGAAATTCGAAGAATTTTTTGCAGTGGAAGGTGGTGGTTTTGCAGTGGTGGAAAGTAGCAGTGGAATGTGATGGTATCGTTGGGGAAGAAGGTGAAAGTATTGTTGGGAAAAATGATAATTTTCTTGTAGGACCCACACAAAAGCATTTGATCTTTAAAAAAAAAGGAAAAAGTCGAGCATAACAACTAATTCACGCGCTCATACTTGAGTAAATTGCACCTAATTTGCCATGTCATTGTGAGGGGTTCACAAAACATACTAGGGACCACAAGAGGTGTCTAGTTGGTCACTAGGTAAATTGAAGTGTCTAAGTGGGAATTGGGTACAACTTTAAGGGGCTGTCTATGTATTCTACCTTTTCTTTTCTATTACGTATTACTAGTACTATTCTTTTTTATGTCCTCTATACAAATTTCATTTGTTTCATTTTCAATACAACATCTATGTATGCTGCGATATAAACGAGTTAGAGTCAAATTGCAAAACCTCACTTGACTACTTCCTCTGCTCCATTTTAGTTGTACCTTCAGCTTTTTTATGTCCATTAAGAAAATCATTAAATATAGTGTGTATTTAAGTATATTACCCTTATTTAATGTTTGACTATTAACTTTTTTTAATAATTATTTTAATTATTAAGGGCATAGTTGGAAAGAACTAGTAAATTTAGTCTTGAAATCCTACTTGGGACAAATCATTTCTCCTAAAATGACAACTAATTTAGAACGGATGGAGTATCTTGCACTATATAAATTCATGTTAGGCCGATACAATCATATAAATATATTTAATTTGACACGAAATACAAATGTCAATAGGACATACTACTTTTTCTCCCGATCTTATTAGCTTAGTAGCATGGAAATCACAATAGTTGTAGCAGAGCAAGCTAGAAGATGACCAATTCCGCCCCATCATGATTGGTGTCGAGCCCATTGTGAGAGGCTGTTGCTCCCAAACGCACACGCAAGTATACGTGGTCGCCAAGTAATAAAGTGATAAGATGAGTATCGTTCCCACGAGGACTATGCAGACTGAGTTCTAGCAAACAATTTAATTAAACTATTCAGGGATCTTTTCCAATAGTGATGAGTTATTAACTAAAGAACAGTAATTAAATGGTAGAAGTGAATTCAAACAATGGAGCAAGACTTAGTTGTTATCAGTAATAAGGAGACGATCCAGGGTCAGAGTTACGAACAATCCAGTTGAGTTATCCAATTGATTCCACTTCTTAAATCCCGGGTTACTAACTAACAGATTAATTGTACCCGTGAAAACCTTTCAGTTCTTCACGGTCTATGCAGGCTACTCCAATCCCTATATGTCTATGGGTTGAATCACGTGCACGCATTAACGAATTCTGTAATTAGTTAAACTAGGCGAGCAAGTATATGTCTATCCTACTCACAAATTGGTTCCCCGATGCCCGGGTTCACAAACTAGTCCTATTCTTTCTTATTACGTAATTAAATTCCCTCTTTCGAGTTCAATCTAAAAACCATAGATAATGCGTAATAATCGGGCCCTGACAATTACACAAGTGAAATCAAGAAAGAATAAGTAACCCGTAATGGGATTCAATTAATGGAAATCAATCTTCAAACATCAACCTTCATGTAATACTCTAACCCTAGAACGATAGGATTAGCTACGCATACTCATAATAACAACACAAGGATTTGATGAAATAATGAAATAATGATGAAATAAATTAATGGAAGGAAGAAAAACCCTTGTTCTTGATGTTATGAGCTCTCCAATTTGCTCCAAGGTCTGAACTCCTTACAAAAACTAAGTAATAAACTATTTATAATGTTTCCATACCCTTGGTAATAAGTTAGACCCAAAACTAGGAGGAATAGGGAGTAAAATCGCGCACAAGGGGCGCTATAGCGGGCGCCCCGCGCCTCGGAACGCGTGACAATGGACAGAGGACGTCGAAAGTTGGCCGCCTTGGGCATGCGGCGCGCTGAAAAACGCGCAGGAACAGTGGGCGCGGTGGGGCCCGCGGGGCGCCCCCTAAAGCGCCAGGCCAATTTTTGTGTTTGCTCGCTCCTTTGCTCGCTCGTGTCGTGCCTTCGTGTGCTCGATCCAATCCTAAATCAAAATCCAATCTTTTCTTGCTCAATCATGCTCTTAAAAGCTCCAATTACATTGCGTAACAACCTACACACGCACGACATAAAATCAGTGTAAAACCACAGTCAAAAGCTATAAAACGATCGAATAAGGTACTAGAACGTGAGGAAATATTAAGGAAATATAGGCATAAAATGCCAAACATCACCACCCCACACTTGAACCCTTGCTCGCCCTCAAGCAAGTTACGTCTCACTTCCCAACCTAGGTAAAACAGGTCTGCCTATGACTATGGTTGATACCGACCATTGCACCAATGCGCACATGACTACCATGGGTCCACAACATGCCAACAATTTACCAAACTCAACAATATGAGAACAACCACCCCAAAATAGCTCAAATGCACAAACTCAACTTAATGCAACCATGCTCCCACAAAATCACACCTATCTACTCAACCAAAAAGCCACCAACTTCACATATTTCATGCAAACCATGTGCCCTCACCAAAATGAAGCAAGAGAGTGTCCCCCAAATATCACACACAACCATGAATATCAAGAATAGACTGGGGACAATAGCATAGAAAGAATTCACTCACTCTCATAAAAGTCTCACATGTCACACACAATGTACCATAGGCTTGCCCGTAGTGTAGGACTCCACTAATGTAAGCTCACTCCAATCGGGATTAACTAGGACTTTAGAAAGGTCGTAATGTAGGCTAAGGGGCGGGTAGGATACATATGGGTAATAGTGACTACCTCCCTAAGCACTTTAATACATCACAATTAATTCATCACAATTCTCATCAAAGCCACCCAATCAACACTCTCACACACACACACACCTTCTCAACAAGTAGCATATTTTCTTTTAAGCACACACTAGCAAGGAATGAATATCTTTCTCTTTTTTTTTCTCTTTCTTCACAATTTTTTTCTTCAATTCACTCTTTTTTTCTCAATTTCATCAACTTCCAACCTTGCCAATGTTTTTCACTACTTCACACTTTTCACAAATATTCCCCTTCATTAGCTCCACTCAAAAGTCTCCCAACATCCAACCACAACTCCAATCATCTACACAATATCAATAAAAGTGCTTAAGGAGTAAGGGCCAAAAGAGTCAATTTAAAATAAATGGGTAGGCTCGGGGTGTGGGTGCCAACAAAAAGGGTCAAAGAAATCACAACAACAATTTTTTTTCAAGGTATATATGTAAGGGTAGGCTAACAAAAAGAAGGCCTTGTATCATCTCCCGACTAGAGCAAACCTAGGATTTCGCTTTGCACACACACGGGGCAAGTTCTAGACATTAATATGCAAACATAGAGCAAACAAGAATATGCCTCACAACACACATTGCACATGGTCCACACAAAAAGGCTCCATCAACAACTCTCAACTAAGCTTCTAGAATGCAACTTGTGGAAATTTAAGCACTAATGCACAAAGGATAGCAATCAAGTCAAGCAAGCGGACTCAAGCATCTCAAGGGGGTTGTTCCATTTTTTCTAGGCATGCATCTCAATTTAAAACCAAAAGACACCACAAATAGCACATGCAATCAAGTCCAAGTCCACCGGTATCAAACAAGTCAAAGGCACCTAGCATTCCACCTAGTTCCTACGCCTAGGGTCATCTACAACTAACTATCCTAATCCTAAAAATAAAAAACTACCCGGTTCAAAGGCCTCCCCGTGGAAAAGAACCGAGGTCATAAGAAAAACCACGGGGTGGATGACATGTACCACTAATAAAGACTAAAAAGAAAAATCTTTTTGGAATTTTTTTCATTGGTTTTCTAATTTTTTTTTTTTATATATATTAAAGCAAGAAACAAATCAAAATAAAGTCAAGTGACAAAAGAAAAATCCTATGGGTACATGCATCCATAACCTCAAAAATAAGGGAGAGTTCCCCCACCCCACACTTAAACTAAGCAATGTCCTCAGTGCTAAAAATAAGAAAGTGCAAGGGTAAAGAAAACTTCCCTGAAGACTCTAGTCCTTGGTGCTAGCATCCTCCAAGCTTCATGAGGTACTCAGACTTCCCCCACAGGCTATCAACATTATGCAAGGGTGAGGACACCCCACACTTAGCCTCGATATTACATGAACCTGCAATCCAAGGAAAACAAAAACTACGTGACACTATAAAATAAAATAATCCAAGTACAAACTCGGGTTGCCTCCCGAGAAGCGCCTTAGTTAACGTCGTGGCACGACGACACTTTTAGCTCACTTCCAGCATTTACGTCTTCTCTTCTTACGCCGAACTTTTGCTTTCTTCCTTTCTATGAGAGACCCCAACTTCAACTTCACATGTGGTGTACTTCCATGGTCTTGACTAACACATTCGATCATAGAGCACTCTTCAATTTTAGCTATGTGCTCCTTCCCATTATAAACCTTGAAAGTAACCTTTTCTCCATGCGCTCTAACAGTCATCTCACCCAGCTCCATGTCAATAAGTGCCTTCGAGGTGACCAAGAATGGTCTCCCCAAAATAATTGGAGCTTCTAGGTCCTCTTCGTAATCTAGGACTACAAAATCAGCAGAGAATGTAAATTTACCAACTTTTATCAACACATCCTCCAACTTACCCTCAGGGTGAGTGAGTGATCCATCCGCCATCTTGAGAGTAACTGAAGAGGGCTTGATTTCTCCTAGCCCTAACCTTTTGCAAACAGACAGAGGCATGAGATTTATGCTTGCACCCAAATCACACAAGGCACCAGTGATACTATGCCCTTCAATGGTACAAGGAATAGTAAACTTCCCAGGATCTTGAAGTTTTGGAGGTAGCTTACTCAAGATTGTGCTACACTCCTCAACTAACTCAACTGCATCTATTTCTTGAGGCTTTTTCTTCTTAACTAAAATCTCTTTTAAAAATTTCACAAAGGATGGCATCAATTCAAACACATCAGTCAAAGGAATATTAACATGAAGTTCTTTTAGCATACTCACAAATTTTTGATACTGGGCTAAATCCTTTGACTGTATAAGCCTCTGCGGGAATGGTGGAGGTGGCCGAGGTGCCTCCTTTCTCTCTTCTTTCTTTTTCATCTTCTCCACTTTTTCAATTTTTTCTATTTCAGCTCTCTCCTCAGACTTGGCCATCAGTTCTCCACCATCAATTAAAGTCACTGCAAGACATTGTTCAGGCTCTTTTTTAACAGTACCTATTTCTCCCACCAACTGCCCCAACTGGTGCTCCAAGTTCTTGTGAGCACTGGCAAGATCTTGTATGGCCTGTGCATGGGCTGCAGTGTCAGCTATCATTCTCTGCTGGCCTGCCATTATTTGCTTTAGCATATCTTCAACTGAACTGCTAACCTGCTGTGGTGGAGGTGGAAGTGGGTGGTAATTATTCGGGGCTCTCGTACTACCTTGATAATAACCATTACCAAACTGATTTTGACCCTGCAGCCTGTTTTGATTACCTACGTAATAAACTGACTCTGGATTAGAAGGGCAAACCTCTGTAGCATGATCTTGACCACAAACCTCACAAAAACTCTGGAGTTGTTGCACATGAGCCACTGCTTGCTGAGTCTTCGATAGAGCTAGCTTGCTAATTTGATTGGAAATAGCATCCATCCTAGCCCGTAGCTCTGAAACTGCATCTAACTGAAGTACCCCTGCAGCTTTCTGCGTAGTAGCTCTACCATCTCCCTGCCAATCAGGGTTGCTCTGCGAAAAGTTATCTAGCAACTCATAGATCCGGTCAAAATTTAAGGCCAGTACTTGACCTCCAGCAGCAGCATCTACCACAATCTTAGTATGTGCAGTCAACCCCTCAACAAAAGTATGTGCAAGAACCTCATTGGATTGGTTGTGGTGTGGACAATCTCTCAGTAAAGCTTTGAACCGCTCCCAGGCTGAATATAAAGATTCTCCTTCTAACTGTCTGAAGGACATAATTTCACTCCTCACCCGGGCTGTCTTGGCAGATGGATAAAACTTAGCCAAGAACTTCTTAGCCAAATCATTCCAAGTGGTGATAGACCCAGACTTTTCAGCCTTTAACCACCTCTTCGCTGCCCCAATCAGTGAAAACGGGAACAATGTCAAGCGAACATAATCAATAGGAACTCCCGTTGGTGTATAAGTATCACTGATCTCCAAGAAATTCTGGATATGTTGTTGCGGATCTTCATGAAGCAATCCACCAAATTGTCCAGTCGTATGTAACAGTTGTATCATACCGGACTTAATCTCAAAGTTTCCAGTAATTCTTGGCTTAACTATGCTTGAAGCTACTCCATCCAGGCTGGGGAGAGCGACATCTCGCACAGCTAAAGCTCGTTCTTCTGCCATTCCTGTAGGTAAAGATCAAGCAGGACCTAATACCTGAAACAGCAGAAAACTCAAAACATAAATTAAACCTGAATAGAAATTAATAAACTGTTCAAAAAGAAATCAGTCAAAAATTAGTCCCCGGCAACGGCGCCAAAAACTTGTTGCTCCCAAACGCACACGCAAGTATACGTGGTCGCCAAGTAATAAAGTGATAAGATGAGTATCGTTCCCACGAGGACTATGCAGACTGAGTTCTAGCAAACAATTTAATTAAACTATTCAGGGATCTTTTCCAATAGTGATGAGTTATTAACTAAAGAACAGTAATTAAATGGTAGAAGTGAATTCAAACAATGGAGCAAGACTTAGTTGTTATCAGTAATAAGGAGACGATCCAGGGTCAGAGTTACGAACAATCCAGTTGAGTTATCCAATTGATTCCACTTCTTAAATCCCGGGTTACTAACTAACAGATTAATTGTACCCATGAAAACCTTTCAGTTCTTCACGGTCTATGCAGGCTACTCCAATCCCTATATGTCTATGGGTTGAATCACGTGCACGCATTAACGAATTCTGTAATTAGTTAAACTAGGCGAGCAAGTATATGTCTATCCTACTCACAAATTGGTTCCCCGATGCCCGGGTTCACAAACTAGTCCTATTCTTTCTTATTACGTAATTAAATTCCCTCTTTCGAGTTCAATCTAAAAACCATAGATAATGCGTAATAATCGGGCCCTGACAATTACACAAGTGAAATCAAGAAAGAATAAGTAACCCGTAATGGGATTCAATTAATGGAAATCAATCTTCAAACATCAACCTTCATGTAATACTCTAACCCTAGAACGATAGGATTAGCTACGCATACTCATAATAACAACACAAGGATTTGATGAAATAATGAAATAATGATGAAATAAATTAATGGAAGGAAGAAAAACCCTTGTTCTTGATGTTATGAGCTCTCCAATTTGCTCCAAGGTCTGAACTCCTTACAAAAACTAAGTAATAAACTATTTATAATGTTTCCATACCCTTGGTAATAAGTTAGACCCAAAACTAGGAGGAATAGGGAGTAAAATCGCGCACAAGGGGCGCTATAGCGGGCGCCCCGCGCCTCGGAACGCGTGACAATGGACAGAGGACGTCGAAAGTTGGCCGCCTTGGGCATGCGGCGCGCTGAAAAACGCGCAGGAACAGTGGGCGCGGTGGGGCCCGCGGGGCGCCCCCTAAAGCGCCAGGCCAATTTTTGTGTTTGCTCGCTCCTTTGCTCGCTCGTGTCGTGCCTTCGTGTGCTCGATCCAATCCTAAATCAAAATCCAATCTTTTCTTGCTCAATCATGCTCTTAAAAGCTCCAATTACATTGCGTAACAACCTACACACGCACGACATAAAATCAGTGTAAAACCACAGTCAAAAGCTATAAAACGATCGAATAAGGTACTAGAACGTGAGGAAATATTAAGGAAATATAGGCATAAAATGCCAAACATCAGAGGCGCTTATTACTATAGTGGATTTCAAAAAAATGGGCTTCATTTTTTAAGCTTCTTATTACCTGCATGCCAATGCATTCTTCCTAAATATCAAGTTCACCAACTCATCCTAAAACTACTTCTACAAGCCGTAGAGTTCAACTCATTTCATTTATTCCACTCACTTCCTCGGATAGTGTTCTAATTCCAAGGCTAGTGTGGCCTGCCTTACCTGAATCTATCTCTTCGGGTCGTTGCAATCTTTCTGTTGAAAAGTCTCATTTTTCGGGTATTATTGATATTGGCATAGAACAACTCTTCCTGAAATTGCGCTCAGTCTCGCTACCTCTTTAGTTGCCGCCTCCTAAAAAGTCCTGTATATGTTTGCAATAATATAAGAAAATACCAAAGTAAAAGTAAAAATATTTATAGAGACAGTCACACCAAAGTTTAAAATTGAAAAGCTAAATAAATTTGAATTCTAGAAAGTGTTAAATTTGTACCATCAGTCTATCATGTCATGCGAGCATATTTGCAACTTCAATCGATATTATACTTCAATTGCTAATAATATATGCAAGCGTATCAGCTTCAAATTTCAATTACGGAATTTATATTACTGCTTTATTTACAAATAATAATGTCTGAATCAAATTGGTAAATTTTGTTGAACAATTTTAACTCTTTTCAATAATGTGTTTTATTTTTATTTTTGTGGAATTATAAATTAAAAAATGTAGCAAACTCCAGCTTGTCTCTGGGGCAAACAAATAGACATGTAGTAAATCATAACCCAAACTAAAAGATTTAAATTTTAAATACTGATACATAAAGTTTTTACATATATTTTAATATGTTGTAGTAATAGATTGTGGATGTCAAATTAAAAATATAGAAATATGAATAAAGCAAGTGAGAAGGGCAATTTTGGTCCAAAAGAAAGTCTTAAAAATCGCGAGAGATGTTTGTCGTGATCATGTATGTCGTGATCAGGAGCTTTCCTGGCATATCACCCCCACCACACCCACTCTTTCTTACGTAACATTTCCCAACACCCCCAAAACGCCGCCTCTATATACAGATTTACACACACACACTCACAGCAGAATGCAGTAAAGGGAAATAAAGCACTTGAAATCTGCGTTCCGTTTGTAAAAGTAATGGCGGTGAATTCGAACGAACAGGTGACGCCATATAATGCTTTTTTTTTTGTTATTTATTCAATTATTTGTTTGTAACCTGACTTCATTTTTCTAGAAATTAGATCTGTTTATAAATGCCAAAACTGAGTTAAATTAATTTAAGAGATTTATTATGATATATGAAAACGCCAAATGTTCATCACAGTCGTTGCGCTTGTATATGAGTTTAAGTTATATATATATTGTTAATGTTAATAAATGCTGAACTCGAAAGATATCTAGGATTTGGAAATTTGATAATTAGGCACATTACCTGCTACAACAGGTAAAGGTGACCTGATTGTGTCACTGTCAGTGTGTATAACTTACAACAAAATACCCAGTGTGATCTCACAAGTGGGGGCTGGGGAGAGTGAGGTGTACGTAGACCTTACTCCTATCTTATGAGAGGTAGAGAGGCTGTATCCAATAGACCCTCAGCTCAAAGATGGTGCATATAACTTAAGATTCTTTATTTCTGAAGAAAATTTTGAAAATGATTGATTTCTGGAGATATGAAAGTTTATAATTGGAAAGTGTTGGTGAATAAATTTATAAATGTTAGTATATGATTGCTGATTATAATAAATTTGTCTTTGAAGGAACTTCTATTTTCAGTTCAACGAGACACTTTTATTTCTTTTATATTTCTTCTGTTCATCAGCAATGTGGTGGTCCTTAATTGAGGCTAGTTACTGCTCACTATACTACATTCAGCATTAAACACTGTTTGGACATAATTTGAGATTATTCTGTTTTTAGTTTTTTTTTAAAGGTTTTTGGATGGCTTTCTTGCACCAAGTGGAGTTGTGGAAAAGATAAAATTATTTGTCATTGTCTCTAGATATTCTTTGCTGTGCAGTTCTATTTGTCTTGATTTATATTCTGTCACCACTCACCATTTAACTGCAAACTGACAATTAAGCTAAATACAAGTGTTGTGATGTTTTTGTCATGCTGAAAGTTGGGACCATTGGAGCAAACATTTGATTGGCAAATCCGTTGACTTTGCCTGGCTTATTTATTTGTTTTGTATCTTGTACTAATAAGAGAGGGTTCTTGAATGTGAGTTTCATTCTAAGACTTGAACAAGGCATAGATGTCTGTTCCTTAACAAGAACCATCTACGTTGTAGTTACCTATATTTTATAGTCAAAGTTTGAATAGCCATTTTGTTTCTTACAGCTGTTGGAAGTGAGGTTCGTAAAATATTAAGAGTTGGTTTAGAACCAGAATTAAAGGCCTATTACAGGTGGTTCAGTCCTTAAATCACATTTAGGTAAAAATCTCATTTCTGCTTTTGAGAGTTACTTTGATGATCCCCTACCCTTTCGTAGTTCGCTTTTCTCTTTAACTACTTGAACTGAATCAAACTTCCGGCAAGGTTAGTGTGAGGTAAACTTTAATGTGCCAACCCCCAAGGATCAATTGTTGTGGGCTATACACAGCTTTAACCTTTTATATTAAGATATAATGTTACAAAGTTCCTTGTCCAAATAGCAAAAAGTTCCATGTCATAGTATTTAATGGCAATAAAATTAAAGCAGAATGCTTTTTATGCTTTCTGTACCTGGGGGACACTGCTACCATGTTGTGTGTGCGCACTATTAACTTCCTTTAGGCAATAGGTAAATATTGTTTATGCACCTTCCTTTTATGTGCACTTTTCCTACTCATTAAAATGATTTTTTTCAGTAAAAAAGTTCCCCAAACTTTTTTTCGAATAATGCATGTTTAAAGCTCAGATTCCTAGCTGCTTTTCTGTGCATTTAATTGGTCTCTTCATGTCCTTTAATTTAGGTCACTGAAGTGACGATTGCACTTTTTATTTCAGAAAAGCCAAGATTCCTTGAAATTTGTTGAATCACCTGATAAAGGAACCACAGGCCCTCAATGTGAATCACATTTAGATTTGGTGAACCTTTCAAATCTTAATTTTGTGAAGACTCCATCAATGGATGCCCAACCAAATGGCCGAAGCCATGCCAACCTGAAGAATGGTGGCACAGATGTTTACGGCTCATATATTTTGGATATGGATATTGAGAAAGGAAAATCTGAGGCACCTAAAGTAACTGAGGAAACGGGTGGGAATGTGAAGACCGATGATTGTATAACTGTAAGCTCTTTTTATGAATTTACAATTTTAATAAAAATCATATGAGCGAACATTACATTGTGCACTTCTAAAGAGATCTTCCCTACAGTGCTTCTTTTTCTTAATACATATCAACTGCATTCCAGAGGATGTTGCAGAGAGAAATTGCATCACTGGTGGGAGGAAAGTACACACAACTCTTGATGAATCACAGCTTTGAGTTGCCCAAATTTGCTTGTAAAGGTAGACGCTATTCTGCAATCACTCAGATATTCATTTTCTGCATTTTCTTTTTCTTAGATGACAACTTTGCTTCAGCATCTGCAATTTTCTTTATCTAATTCTGAAACACATTTTGACCAAATTTTGCTAAAGTCAACTGATGCTTCTGATGAGCTTAAATCCTAGATGATCTTCCAACATCTTCACTTCTCTAAATAAGTAGTTTACTAATGCTTCAGAAATAATCAAAATCAAAAGCTAATTTCTGGGGAGGATGAGACAGATCTAGTTGCACTTTGGAGTTTGGTGAAATAACTAAGCCCTGTAACATTATCTAACTATGATTATATAACATGTTGGTTTAAGAAAATAAAAGATTTCTATAAGAATTAGTGCATTCTCCAGAAATTGTTGTACAGCATACTTGTAAATAGCTCCTTAGGAGATTGCTACTACCTCAGTTTCCAATTATCATGCTTCTGAAGTTCATAATAATAGCTTAAGTGGCAACATGAAGTGCAATAATGACATGTATATGTGCTATTAGGTTATAGTGTCAATGATATAACTATTTAGTTATGCAAAAACAAAAGTTGCCACAGTAACCTACTCAAATCTATTGTCAGCACCTACTTTTTTGCCCTTGTTACCTATTATCATCAGGGTTGCAGAAGGGTGACTAACACAACTTTAAAATCCAGTTGCTAAAGTTCTTCTTTCGGTTGTTTGGGTAAACCCTATCAAGCATATTGTAACTCAATCATTTACCATTTCAATACCTCAAAGTGAACAACATGGGCTTACCATTTGCATGCTTCATTTCTTGAAGACTTCCTTTATGATTTTTTTGATGAAATAAGAACTTTCATTCAAAAGGCATCTAGAGGATGCAATATTTACAAAGGTTGACTATGTTGCTCATGTACAATATTAAGCTATAACTAAAGAGCCAACACAGTCCAAAAAAAGTTCACAGCTGAAAATAGGTGATTGCTTAAGCCAACTAAATAAACTAAGAAGACATTTGCCTTTAAGTACATGGTTTGGAGTTGAAATCCCATCAAAACATCTACGGTTTCTTTCATTCCAAATGCACCAAAAGATGGAAGCAGGAACCATTAGCCAAGTCTTTTTAATGGATTTATCAACTCTCCATGAGCACCAGCTTTCATATGCTTCCTTAATGCTACCAGGCATCACCCATGCTATTCTGAAGATGGTAATAAACATATCCCATATAGCCGCTGCCACTGTACAATGCAAAAAAAGGTGTCTGACACTTTCTGATTCCTTTTGGCACATATGACACCTGTTAACTATCTGGATGCCTCTTCTACTTATATTATCTTGAGTGAGGCAAGATTCAAGAAGAGAAACCCATGTGAAGCCAATTACTTTCACAGGCAGCTTGGTTTTCCAAATGAATTTCCATGGCCATTTGTCAATTAGCACATTGTTTGAACATAGATGAGCGTAGCCCTGTTTGACAGTGAAGATCCCCTCCTTTGAGTTCCCCCATTTGAGCTTATCCCTAGTTTGAGAGTTGATTGAGAAACCTGCCAATTTTGCCAACAAGTCCAGTAGGTCATTGAGTTCCCAATCCTGAATGTTCCTTCTAAAAAGAAGATTCCAAGAATTGTTCTGCCAGTTTTGTCTAACTGTTGACTCTTGATTAGAGGCCAGCAAGAATAAACCGGGAAATTCATCTTTCAATGTCACTGCTCCTGTCCACCTGTCTTTCCAAAACGAAATTAGAGCACCATCTCCTAGCTTGAGAGAGGAATTCTGCTGAAATTCATAGCATAGGTTTGAGATGTGCTTCCAAGGACCTGTACCATGAGGCGATCTGCTTTGTTTTGTGCTCCAATTGTCCAGCTTGCCATACTTTGCTTGAATCACATCCTTCCATAGTCCGGGGGACTCCAAATTGTACCTCCAATGCCATTTCATCAGTAAGCTTTTATTATGCAATGAGAGATCTTTAATACCCAGGCCACCAAGCGCCTTGGGCAAAATGGCCCTTGCCCATTTTACTAAATGAAATTTGTGACTTTGACTGTTCCCTGCCCACAGAAATGAACTTCTAAGTTTGTCCAGCCTCTTTTGCACCTTCGAAGGAATTGGGAATAAAGACATGAAGTAAGTTGGAATGCTATCCAACACACTATTGATTAGTGTTAGTCTTCCCCCAAAGGAAAGGTACTGCATTTTCCAAGAAGCCAATCTTTTTTCAAATTTTTCAATGACACTGCTCCAGACCTCCAAAGATTTGTACTTAGCTCCTAATGGGAGTCCTAAGTAGTTAGTAGGGAAAGACCCTACCTGGCAACACATAATATCTGCAAATTCCTCTAAGTTTGGAACTGCGTTAACTGGGTAAATCTTGCTCTTCAACATGTTCATGTGCAGCCCTGAGATTGCTTCAAAAATCATGAGTGTGAGATTAAGGTACATCACCTGTGATCTTTCTGCTCCACAAAAAATAAGGGTGTCATCTGCATAGAGTAGATGAGATACTTCAGTTGAATTCCCAGAAGCATTCCCCACCTTGAAACCTTTGAGCCAGTGCATTTGATTCGCTTTGTCAAGCATTTTGCTGAGGCCTTCCATGGCCAAAATAAACAGGAAGGGAGAAAGAGGGTCGCCCTGTCTAAGGCCTTTTTGTGGGGAAAAGAACCCGACTGGACCACCATTTATCAGAACCGAATATTTGACCGTTGAAATACAAAATTTCATCCACCTGATCCAGCCATGTCCAAAACCCATCTTTTTAAGTATGTCTAGCAAATAAGCCCAGTTAATTTGATCAAAAGCCTTTTCTATGTCCAGCTTGAATAGGAGACCCGGTTCCCCTGATTTCATCTTGTAATCTAGCACTTCATTAGCCATTAATGATGCATCTGTGATTTGCCTTGATTTAATGAAGGCATTTTGATGCCCTGAGACTAATTTCCCGATCACCCTTTTTAGTCTCTCAGCTAGAATTTTGGAAGCTATTTTATAAACACTACCAATCAAACTGATTGGTCTATAATCCTTCAACTCAATAGCACCTTTCCTTTTTGGGATTAGTGCTATGAATGATGCATTACATGATCTTACCAAGTGTCCTCTATGATGGAAATGTTGCAATGCTGCCATAATATCATTCTTGATCACCTCCCATGCTTTCTGATAAAATGCCATGGTGTAGCCATCTGGTCCCGGAGCTTTGTCCGGAGCACACTCCTTTATAACAGCCAGTACCTCCTCTTCTTCAAATGCCCTTTCAAGCCAAATTTTTTCTTCCCTTGTAATAGTTTCTACATCATCAAACCTTGATGTTGGTCTCCAACTTTCGTTCTCAGTGTAAAGTTGTTGGTAATAATTGAGAATTTCTCCCTTGATAATGTCTTTATCCTCGGTTATTTCAGCTCCCACTTTCAGCCTATCAATGCTGTTAGTTCTTCTATTGGAGTTTGCCACTTTTTGGAAAAACTTGGTATTTCGATCACCTTCCTTGAGCCACAAGCATCTAGATTTCTGCCTCCACGATGTCTCTTCAGCCTTGGCGATCCGTTGAATTTCAAGTTGGAGGCTAACTGATTTCAGCTTTTCTTCTTGAGACAAAGGTCTACCTTCTGAGCTTTGCTGCAGTAACATGAGATCATCCAGAGCTTTCGACTTGTTAACCTCTAATTTTCCAAGTTCATCCCTATTCCAGTCAGTAAGATCCCTCTTCAGTAGCTTTAGTTTCTGAACAAAAACAAAATCTGGATTGCCATTAATCTCATAGCTTTGCCACCATGTCTTGAGCTTATCCAGGAAACCCTCTACATCCAGCCACATATTTTGAAACTTAAAGTATGAAGGATTTGAATCCCAATCTCCACATTCAAGCATAATGGGGTTGTGGTCTGAAATAACTTTGGGAAGGGCAACCTGATTAATTTTGGAGAAGGCATCGTTCCATTCAGTTGATTCAGTTGATACAAGAAACCTGTCAATCCTAGATGCCTGTATAGACTCCTCCCCTCTTGACCAAGTGAAGAAAGCTCCCTGTAATGGTAAATCCACCAAGCACAGATCTTGAATTAAGTCAGAGAAACCTCTCATAGCTCTAGACCTTCTCACACAGTTGTGCCTTTCGTTCTCAAATCTACAAACATTAAAATCCCCCCCAATTACCCATTGGTCTGCCCAGACTCCTCTTACTGCCCCCAATTCATGCCATAGCTCATCTCTTTCTATATTAGTGTGTGGCCCATATACCCCTGTGAAGCACCAAGTGAAGTTCTCGGTCAAACTTTCCAGAATACACGATATTGAGTAAGTCCCCTGATGAATCTCAATACAGTTCCACAGTCTTTTGTCCCATAGAGTTACAATTCCTCCCCTCGTGCCACTAGCTTTAAGTTCGGCCCAATCTGCCCATCTATTACCCCATACCTGCCTTGATAAGGTTGCATTCCAGTCTTCGTTTTTTGTTTCTTGAATACATAAGATATCTGGCTTCCATTCTTTATTTAGTGACTTGATAGTGTTCCTCTTCCCTCGGTCATTCACCCCCCTAATATTCCAGCTTATGATTTTAACTTTCATCCGGAAAATGACTGGTATTTCCTCCCCCTGCTCTGATTATCCCCCTTGTCGAGATTCAGCGAACACTTTAGTCTTTTGACTTCAGTTTCCCCTTTCTTCTTAGGTTTCTTCCCCTCTGCATCTATCTTTCGTTGTTTTAGCTGCATTTGCCTTTTTTGCTCCATTCTCAAGATCATATCTAGGATTTCATGTTTGAACCCATTGACATTAATTCCAAATGCCTTGCATACCTTCCCCATCACTATCTTAGTCCATTTGGATGTCTCAATCTCTGTAGGATCTTGAATTGCTTGGCAGCCAGAACCATACCAGGGAAGAGAGAGACAATCGCTCACTGATTGAGAAGAGAAATCAGATTCTGAATCGTTTACTTGTAAGGAACCCCCAGCAATTGATCTAGGAACACAAAGCATAAGATTGAAATTATCTGATTCATCATCTGCCTCAATGACTTGATCGCACTCAGGAACTTCCTCAACTGGAGCTAGGCTCTCCAATTGCTCGGGAGAAGTCTTTGAGGTGGAGGGAACTTTAATTAAGCCTACTGCTTTCCAAAATGAAGGTTGGACTGCTGAATGTTTCCCTCTTTTTCTGATGGTCTTGTTTGGAGCTGTTGAATAGTATGCCTGATCCAGACCTTTAGTTCCTGAAGGCCCAGCTGCATCATGAATTTTATTTGATTTTTGAACTGCTGGTTCTTTTAAAAACACGGTTTCTCCATCACGAACCAAAGCTGGTTTGTTGCCCACAACGGACTTCACGGGCTTGTTACTTGTCAAGACTAGGTCATCTTTTGAATTGCTCGATGCACCACCTCCCACAATTGCCGTGTTTACACCACTGCTCATTTTATCCTCAGCAAGTTGAGTGTGATCGTCAGGGATGATATGGACACAAAATTTCCATTCACCTATTTCCAAATTCACCGAAGGTGGTAGATCCGACAATGAATTCTTTACACAAATCCTAGCCCACAACAGATTTGTTTTGTCTTTGGTTTCAGCATCAATCCCCACAAATCCTCCACAAAGGTCTCCGATTGAGCGAAAAGTAGCCTCTGACCAAGCATGAAGTGGAATACCGAAGAGTCTGATCCATCTCCATTCTGCGTTGTGACTTCCCCTATTTATGCCCGTCAATGGTGACCACCACTGCAGTTGCAGCCTCCTTCCATTCCAAAACCACTCCCCATTTTTTATTCTTGTAGCTTCCTGTTGCGATGGAAGATGAAATAGGAACTGATTATGAGCAATCGGAGTAACTTTGATTCCTGCTGTGACCTTCCATCTTTTGGAGAACCAAAGTTGAATCAACTCAGGCTTCGGCGATGGGCTTGATGGATCATTAAAGGTCCCAATTAAGCAATTTGAGAGATAGTCTGAGTTGCTACCGCTAGCTGCTGTTTTAATTTTGATTGCATTACCAACTAATTCAGCTACCAATCCACCCAACTCTGGCCATTCTTGTTTGTTTGCAGCTACCATATACGACCTTCCTGGAATGGTAAAGTTCTGAATAGGACGACTTTTACCCAAGAACTGCAGAATTCTACCAGCAATGTCCCTCCATCCTGTATTATATCCATTTTCCGGAATGATGATTGACGATTTCCTGTCTCCTGCCCATGCTTCAATTCTCACGAAACGCCCGTGGCAGTTAAAATTCTGGTACACTCTGTATAGAAAAGATTGTCGCTTCCTTCCCCAACGTTTGCACAAATTGCCGGACCCCAAAGAGGCATGCTGTAGAGATTCACACACCCATCTAAGATTTGTTTCATCAATCTTCAGCCTACTCGTAAAACGACGGCCCCTTTCTATTAGAAGAAACCACCTGTTACTATTTTCACTAGTATCTATCAACTCAAATGATTTATCCCCCGCGAGGAAGAAGATTTTTCTTTCCATAATTAGTGAATAAAAGAGCTAATAGCTGTCAGCTGCCCATCAACTAAGAAATGTTGAGGCCAGGAAGAAGAGGCAGGATCAGAGTATTATTATGTGGTTGGGATGCCTGAGAAGTGATTTAGAGAGGGTGTTTTGGCTTAGGAGAGCGTTAGGTTTGGTTGGGGAAGGTTAAAGGTCGGAGAACAAGAGGTGGATGTTGTCGAAAGTTAGGTCGGAGGGAGCTTTTGTGGTCGGGAAAAAGTTGGGTGAAGGTGGTTTAGGTTGGGTGAGGTCGGATGTGGCCGGAGATGTGTTTGCATGGTGCCGGAGAATTTTCCGGTGAGAAAAGTCGCCGGAGAAAGTGGCTGGGAGGAGAGAGATTATCGGAAAAGATGGCTGGGAGGAGATAGATTATCGGGAAAAGATGACTGGGAGGAGAGAGAAGGTTGGAAAAAGTTTTTTAGATCCTTACCTCGACTTCTGTGCCTGAGAGCTTTGATATTGCTCAACAACAGTGAAGACTTCCTTTATGATGAGAATGCTTGATACTGTTCTGTTCCTAGACCAATAGCTTGTCATTTCTTTGCTAACAGTCAAAACATGTGATTTACCATGATATATTATCAAGTATACTTGATACTAAAATTAACCCTTTGAGCTGCTTTGATTAGTCAGCATCAATAGTTATCTGGTCATCCTATCTTCTATTGCAGTTGAGTTATTGATAGTTTCCTTATGATAAGAGCAAGGTCCAATAATTTCTGGTTTGTTAAAAGAGGCTCCTTCACTTCATTTCGGGACCAGCAACCTTGACTCTTTGAGCTACCTACGGTCATTGGTCCAATTTGAGCACAAGTCATACAATGAGATGAAAAGTTCACGTGTGTTTCTTGTTTTATATAACAGATAAATGTTTGACCGAGAAAGTATATGATACACCAAGCAACAGATTGAGAAAATACAAGCGCTCCTCATCTTTCAATTCAAGAAGAGTTGTTCTCCTCTTCTCATTCCTGTAAGCTAATTCCCTGAAGTCATTCTATATGTCATTGTTTCTTCGTTTTTTGGTACTAAAAACATTGACATTCATCGCCAAAGAATATATTATTTTTCGTAGTCTGTTAAGTTGATGCAGTGTGTGGATATGAATTGTCTAACTTTAACATGAAAAAAAAAAAAGGACTGCGTTATTGTTCACCTATGCATGTGTCTACCTGAATAAATATGGAACAAGCATTGCACAACCAACCGTAATTACTGAAAACCAATACGCTTCACCAAGTTAATCGGTTTGAATACAGTGGATCTGTATTACTTGTCATCCTTTGATTTTGGATATTACATCCACCTACAACAACAACAACAACATACCGTGTATCCCATAAGTGGGGTCGGGGGAGGGTGAGATGTATGCCGACCTTACCCCAGCGAGGTGGAGCCTGGAGAGGCTGTTTCCGATAGCCAAGTCACCTGTAAATACTAAATAGTAGACTACAAGAAGGTCTCTCACTTAACCTTTCTATCAATTTGTCAAATGTAACTTTGAAATTCTATGTCTCTCACACGTGCTCGTGCATGTCCTTTTTTTGTGTGAGATGTAAAGCATTTTTTGATGGGAATAATAAGGTTAGAAGATAGTAACTACCCAGATAGTGTAAGGTGGTTTGGTTAAAAGGATGTTGTCACTGTTGTTTATTACAAAAGGGAGGGTTGCTTTTATTTTGGGGTTGGGGGAGGAAGGGGTGGTTATTTGGTTTCTAAATCTTGAGTTATGGTGTTTAGACAACATACTTATTCCCCTCCACCCCCCCCCCCCCCCTGCTCTTTCCGGTGGGGAGATTCTTTTGGCTGCTTTTCGTTTTTTTGGTCATCCTGAGTTATGACTCTTAGACAACATATGATGAGGGGAAAGATCATATTCTTTTTCAGTTGATAAGGTAGGAAGCTGAAGATATACTGGTTTGCTACAATGAGGTAAAGTAGCCTATTCCTAAGAACAAGGAATTGTGATTACTCAATAGGTGTCTAACTGCATGAATTACATTGTCAGAGACTACGAATTATTGTTCAATGCGGATTAGTATGATGTCGAATATTACACCAGCGTTCTCTCCTATTTTTTCTGATAGTCTTAAGTTGTTAAATGGCTCATTCCTATATATAATTCTGCTGAGAAATGTATTTACTGACTTGGCTATTTGTGCAAGAAAATATATATGAGAAAAGCCATCTCGATTTAAGTGAGAATCTCTACAGAGTAGTGGTTATCAGTCTCTACTGGAGATTACTTGTAATGTTTAGATATTCTTGAAGGAGAATGATGATGATGTCCATGGGATACAAAAGTATAAGCATAATCATCTGTGAGGATGAGTGTATTGGAGACCTGACATGTGATTAGTAATGTTGATTCACTCTGAATGAGTCAATTGGAAGCAAGGCATGTGATTAGAAATGTTGATACATTTTGGTCATTGTATGTTTTTTTCTTGGAGAAAACAAACATGCCTGTAAGTATGAAGGAAACCTAGAAAAAGTCAAGGGACGATTTCGTGAATCTATCAACTTATCCGCCTGGACCACCCCTATATGATTGATGGTTTTACTTTTTGGCTAGTTTGCAGTGTGATTCTTTATAAGTGCAAGTATGTGGAAGAGATGCGTGCAGCTTTAATTACTCTACCTCTTCTGTCCAGAATATACATACTAGTTACCTTTTCTTTATTGCCTCTATATAGTTACCCATTGACAAAACTTTTTCTTTTCCAGGTCGAGCATGGGAACGATAATACTCATTTACCTTACTCTAAGAGTTAGAATGAGCATTGATGGGGCTGGAAATGTCTAGTATCTGCTTCTCTTGTCTTGCACTTGCGCCCATCATTTGAAAGAGTTTGCTAGGAATGTACGCTTTTCAAAGATATCTTTCTGTATTGAATTTTGCATAGGAATCTTGTCTTCTGTACATAAAGTTACCAGTTAGCATACAAGCTGATCAATTTGCTGTGTGTTGCTTTCTAGTTTGATCGTCTTTTCTTTTATTCTTTTCATAGTATAAACTTCCCAGGGGAGATGGGGAACGGGGGATGCACCACAACTGCCCAACCCCCCCCCCCCCCCCCCCAAAAAAAATGGAAAAAAAAATCTTATATTGGAAGTGTAGTTTCACGTTGAAGATGTTAACAAATTTAGCAGAGAACTGGTAATATTTATTTGCAAAAAGTACATTATGATTTCGCGGCTAAACCAATCACAATACTCATACAGTTCCTGCTCTAGTTGCGGCCAATGGTTGACCGATTCATGAATCCGTTGTTAAGGATAGTTTATTACAATAGAACACTCTTATTCAACCAGTATACATGAGACAACATACTGTTCGACTCACCAATCTTCCCTCATCATGTTTGTCGGTTTACTAAAGTTCTTTATGCCTTAAAAGAGGCCTAGAGGATATGTATTCACAGTTTTACTGATTTCACTAGATTGTATTAAAAAATAGGATGGCTGACTGCTTTGTTTTCTTCTCAAAAGTCAAAACTACAAATGGCATTCCTACTTGTCTATGTGAGTGATATTCTTCTCACTGTTTCCTGTACCACTATACTCTTCTTTTGAACTGAAAAACTTGGCTCTGAGTTGTTTATTTCCTTTTGGGTCCAAAGTATATTTATGATTTTCTACAACCTGCAGATCTCTTGTCCAGTTGCACTCCAAGCCCTCTTTCTTCTACTCCTCTTTACACAGAACGTAAAAAAAAAATTACCTAGTGTAAACACTCATTAAGTTAATAAACACATATAAAAGATAGCAAAAGATGCCCATTTTACAAGCCACTACCCCACTAAACACTCCTTAATACATTAACTTCAATCAATACACGACATTATTGGAAGCGATTAGCCAACTATATATTTTGTGTAAAATCAAAATGGCAAAAACCCATTTGGAACACCTACGTGTAGCTTGTCTCCACCTAAAGAAGTTACATCTACCTACTCCTTGACCAAATTTGCAAGAGTAACCTTCTACCTGGATTAGCTTGTGTTCGAGATGTACAAATTAAAGCTTTGCATCAACTCGACATAAACAATGCACATTTTGAGAATTAGCCATTAAAGAATGAAAGTAAAGACTGATGGAGAAGAACTATGGAAACAAATGAAATTAAGCCAAATTCATGTTTAAAAATTGATTTATAGAAGGGATATGGGTTATGCCTTTTTTTACTGTTCGGAATGTCATGTTGGAGGAAAAGAAGCCTCCCACTCGCTCAAATGGTACAAATCCAAATTGGTCGAGGCAACCGAAAGGTACATGACAGGGTTGAGAGAGAGGTAAGTGACTTTTGGTGCCAAGTTTGACTAGTTGTCAACCTATTCCATCTTTTTCTTTTGGGTGAATCTTTTCGGTATTAATATATCTAATTTATGTTTAACAGTGTACTAGAATATATTGCTGATATTTATACAATTATATTAATATATGTGATGCAATGTAAAATGCGGAAGCTAAAACATACGATAATCGAGCGGAAGCAAATAAAGGATAACAAGAAATCAAGATTGGGAAGGCAAGAAATTAGAAGAAAGAAACGAATTCAATTCAATTACGTGGATTGAATTCAAGAGGGAGGAAGGAAAACTTGAACTTTACAATGGATCCAACTAGGTGTCGATCCCCATAGGTTCCAAGTACATAGATAAACGAAGCCTCGGGCTTCAACCTCGAAGGGCTCGGCCTCTTCAATGTTCTCTCTTCTTTCTATTCAATATCAAAACTAACTACCTTAAGAAAAATGACTAAGTGTCCTATTTATAGTCTTTCATAAGACATGGTGAAATGACTAAAATGCCCCCACAGCGAAATAAGGCATACAAGGCCACTTAAGGGCAAAATAGGAACTTTACACAAAATCCCGTCAAGACAACAGGGGGAGGCGCTCCGCCTCAGAAAGGGAGGCACTCCGCCTCAGGGTTCTTCAGTGGGGAGGCGCTCCGCCTCAGAAAAGGAGGCGCTCCGCCTCAGGGTTCTTCAGTGGGGAGGCGCTCCGCCTCATGCTGATCAGCTCTCTGGACTTTTGTAGGCGGTCCGCCTCATCTGTAGGCGCTCCACCTCTTCCTGGGAGGTATGGATGCGGCTCAAAATGGACTCTACGTGTTCCTCCTTGGTCCTTAGTCGGTCCTCCCTCAAGCGTGCTCAAGTCCATGGCTTCAAATCACTCTCGAACCCTCATCCGAAGGCCTTGACTTGCAACCTTTGTGCTCTTCAAGCTTGGTTATTGATGGTTGTTGTTTAGGCCAATTTATATTGCATCATCCTCCCCTTCTTGAAAGGATTTCGTCCTCGAAATCAAACCATCAAAACCTACATTCAAAACAAGCACAAAACAAAAGTTTCCTACTTCACAAATAGGTTAGCGTAACAAGAATAAGTGCAAATTGTGTGGAAAACACACTCTTGTGATAGAGCCAAGCATCAATACCCATAAAAAAACGTATATCCCCAAAGGACACAATAAATTCTTGGCTCAACAAGAACAAGCACTCAAAATCATAACAACCAAAGAGATCAAAGTCATGCAACATGTAGTAATCAAATGTCCTATGACCCCTAAGCTTACTATCAACACACCAAGCCTTCGAATCAATTTTATCACAATGTGACACTTTGGCTTTGGCATGTCCAACACTCAAGGTGTTCTCAACATGTGGGATGGAGTAAGTAAAATAGTTCAATTCACAACTAACATCGACTACTCCACTCCCCTTCTTAGAAGCACTCTTACACATACCGAGAGGTACCTCCTCACCTCCTAGGTCACCTCCAAGACAATCCTCCTCACTAGAAAAACTCCAAAGGAAGGTCTCCAAAATAGGTTCTTCATCATTATAGTCCATACAACGAAGGCTAGGACTACTAGAAGATAGGTTAAAAAGACCAATATCAAGACCACTCTTCTCACTTGGAGTTCCAAATAAAGGATCGTCCGTAGAGTGTAACTTTTCAAACCATGGAGGTTCGATCCAACTACCGACCCTAGTCCGATACAATTCACCACCACAAACGAAATTGCCTTCAAACAATAGAAACGTAAAGGCATGTACCTCAAATTCATGGTTACACAAAAGCATAGAATCAAGACTAGGTCTTTCACTCTCACTCGAGGAGTCATCGAAAATAAATCGATCTATCTCACACTCAAGAGACTCCTCAAGATCAAATCCATCCGTATTACGACACAAAGGACCACCACTATCAATTAAACATTCTAAGGGAAGAATAAGATTATCATGCAATTCATCTTCACCTTTATCAAATATGGGTGGGGCGTCATAACAAGGCTCACACACAAGGTCAACTTCATTATTTTTACTAAAGAGAGGTTCAATGAAAACCGAGCTCACATCATGATGTGGCTTTTCAACCCTCTCAACTAGTGGTTCATTTTCACACACAAGTTGCCCACAAGGCTCTACACTAGTTGCAAACACATTGTAATCATACATATCATCAACTAGTGTGGAGTTATCACAAACACTAACACAAGACAAGGAAGTAATAGGCTCATGGGAAGAAGAACTAACACTTACACTTGAGTTGCATCCGGGCTCACTCAATGTACTTGAAGCGTCATGGCTAGCTTCTCCTCCTCGTAGCTCACATTTGGCATCTCCTTCAACTTGTCTTTCCATCACGGAACATGGTTGAGGCTCCATCGGCTTGCCTCCAAGAATACCTACACAAGTAGAAGAAAAAGATAAAGGGTTAGTGTTAGAATAAGGGGTGTCCTCACTCTCTTTTCCCTCTTTCTTTTCCCTCATTTTTTTTCAAGGTTGGGTGTAGATTCGGGTGGTGATATCCCACTCACATCACTCAACACATCCTCTCCTTTTTCCACTCGAGGAATGTCATCGGTCACTCCCTTACTCCTCTCAATCTTTTGTCTCTCAAATTCGGGTGAGTCGGGACGAGGCCCTAGAATACCCATAGCCGGAGTAGGTGGACTTTTAACATCAACCCGGAATCTAGGACTTGGAGACTCATCACTTGAGACCTCCTCCTTCTTTGTTGGTGAACCACTTGGCTTTGAAGCTTGTGGTTCGGGTTCACCTTGTTGACATTCGTCAACCCTTTTCTTGCACTAGTCCCACCATTGCTTGTGATTGTAGGACTTCTTGAATGCTCAATTTCAATCATGGTTTGAAGTTCTCGCTCCATTCTCCTTTGTATGATCCTAGCTTGCATTTCAACGGACATCTTTCCCCACTTGCCGTAAGGTGCAAACTCATAAACCCCTTGACCCGTGGCCACTAGATATATATCCCGCTTAGCATCATAGCGAACCTCCTTGTTGTGCAACCATGGATCACCTAGCCAAACACCCATATTTGGTGCGGGATACACGTCACACCAAACATACTCATTGTAACCCTTATGAGATATGAGTACCCGTGCCTCCTTGTAAACCCAAACTCCTTTGTACTCATAGGGATACTTTAAAGCATAGCATGGAATCTTTAGTCTAGCAACTAAAGAAGGGTTAATGCAATTGGCATCGGATTCACCAATTTGGAGCAAGTTTCTGTCAACTCCATTTACCCCAATAACAAACCTACTTCTACCCAAGTTTCGTATAGGCACATCCAAAGAAGAGCTTGAATGTCCAGGACTAGCATTACCATCAACTCGGGTTTTCCTTATCCCTCCACTAGTGGCAACACCACTAGAATATCCTCCACTTCCCGTTACTCTTCCAACATTAGAAGTGTTGTTGGAAGTCGAGGAAGGAGTACCACTATGGAACCCATAATTGCCTCTCGCCTTGGTTCCATAGCCCGTAGCACCACTCCTACCACCACTACTAGAGCAATGCACCCCCGTAATGGTAAGAGCAACACCATTTCTCCTTCCACTCTTCACATGGGAACTAGAAGATGCAAACCTCATATTTTCCATGGAACAACCACCACCACCTCCCATACTAATGGAAGGTCCTCTACTACTCCCTTGTACACCATTAGCAACACCAAGAGAAGATGCAATGAATAATGTGAATAATCAATTTCATCATCAATTCCCTCTATGTCACTATCAACATGATCAAATTCATCACAAGTAGAGTAAGTAGGATCAATGTACCTTGAAGCGTCACCATCTTCAACTTCTTGACTCGAGGCATAAGAATCAACACATTCTTCATCACAAGCCTCGTAGTCTTCTTCAACTTCACGATCATCATAGTGAACCGCTTCATCTCCATAGGAGCCATGGTTTCCATCATCATAGTGATGGCCATCATCAACATCATAGGAACCATAGTCTCCATCATCACCATACGAGTTATAGTCGCATCATCCTCACAAGAGCCATAATCTCCTCCATCATCATCCGACATTGTTGCAATACCAATAGAACAAAACCTCCCAAAAGTCACTCCCTCACGGGTATCACTCAATTTATGAACACTCAAGAGCGAGGCCTTTAAACTTGGGAACCAAGGTGATCACAACTAGTATGTCCAAGTTAAAGTTCGGAATGGAGTTAATGAGACTCAATGGACGGACGGTTATTTAAAGTGCGCACTTGAGGCCAAAGAAAGTTCTACGACTCTTCTTTGAATTCTAGTCTCCTCTACGCACGAATACCCTAATACGCTAAAGGATTAGTGTCTTTCAAGTAGGCCAATTACCTTAGAAACACTAACCAAGAAGCCCGTGAGCGAATAAAAATGGAAACCTAGGCAAAAAACTACCCGGGAAAGCCTCAGCACAAGAGGCGCTCCGCCTCAAACCAGAGGCGCTCCGCCTGAAAAAGGTCCAGAGAGCAACCCAGAGGGAGGCGGTCCGCCTCAAAATGTAGGCGGTCCGCCTAGGGGGTTTTCCTGCAACTTCGCAAAATGCGTTTTTGGTCCGTTTTGCCCAAATTTTCCAATGATTTCGACCCGATACACAAAACTAATGATACCCAAAGGTGTATACAACTATAATAACCAATCCCCAATGGTTTTCAACCTCCAACAAACAACAACAAGCTTCGATTCAAGTTTGAAGCATTTTCAAGAAATTTTCAAACTTTGGGATTTTTGATTTTCGAAATTTTTGATTCGTAACACCAAACGAGATATATGGGTATCAAAACAACGGGAATACTATAAGGAACAAACCCCAATACTTTTTAACACTTGGGGATTCGAATCCAACCCGATCTACCAAAATTTTCCAAGTTTTCTAGTTTTTCAATTTTTTTGTTTTTCTTCAATTTTTTTAAGAACAAACACAACAACACAATAATACTAACATAATGAACAAGGAACGGGGGTTTGTAAGAACATAACCCGATCCGTGCTCTGATACCAACTGATGCAATGTAAAATGCGAAAGCTAAAATATACGATAATCGAGCGGAAGCAAATAAAGGATAACAAGAAATCAAGATTGGGAAGGCAAGAAATTAGAAGAAAGAAACGAATTCAATTCAATTACGTGGATTTAATTCAAGAGGGAGGAAGGAAAACGTGAACCTTACAATGGATCCAACTAGGTGTCGATCCCTATAGGTTCCAAGTACATAGATAAACGAAGCCTCGGGCTTCAACCTCGAAGGGCTCGGCCTCTTCAATGTTCTCTCTTCTTTCTATTCAATATCAAAACTAACTACCTTAAGAAAAATGACTAAGTGTCCTATTTATAGTCTTTCATAAGACATGGTGAAATGATTAAAATGCCCCCAAAGCGAAATAAGACATACAAGGCCACTTAAGGGCAAAATAGGAACTTTACACAAACTCCCGTCAAGACAACAGGGGGAGGCGCTCCGCCTCAGAAAGGGAGGCGCTCCGCCTCAGGGTTCTTCAGTGGGGAGGCACTCCGCCTCATGCTGATCAGCTCTCTGGACTTTTGTAGGCGGTCCGCCTCATCTGTAGGCGCTCCGCCTCTTCCTGGGAGGTATGGATACGGCTCAAAATGGACTCTAAGTGTTCCTCCTTGGTCCTTAGTCGGTCCTCCCTCAAGCGTGCTCAAGTCCATGGCTTCAAATCACTCTCGAACCCTCATCTGAAGGCCTTGACTTGCAACCTTTGTGCTCTTCAAGCTTGGTTCTTGATGGTTGTTGTTTAGGCCAATTTATATTGCATCAATATGTTATATAATTTTCACAAATATACTTTATGTATATCTAATGTATTTTTAGCTATATATGTTGATATGAGGCATATATTAGTATATATTATGCATATACGTATATAGTAATTTATATATTTAAGCTATAGATTAAGTATATATTGTGATAATATCTAAATATGTTATGATATTTTATTAATGAATGATTTCTTTAGTCAATTTTATAGGATAATGAGTGATTTACATGCATGTGGGACTTAGGGCCGTTAGGGTATTTTGCATGGAAATAATAAGCCTAAAGTCACTCTGTTTACCATAATTCTAGCTAACGCACTACCCAAAGATTCTTTTCCTTTTTAATTTATTCTCAATTAATGGCTTGTATACTTATTGCTATGTTTTGTTAGTACTAATTAATTGTTATATACTTATTGCTATGTTTTGTTAGTACTAATTAATTGTTATTTATAGTATATATATTGGGATGGCTTGTATATAAAATTATCTTTCATCTAGCTAGGGTTCCATGTATTAAAGCAAACCTCGTGGTTCAAACGCCTCACTCCTTAGCCCGGCTTTCTGCTCTACACTTGTCATTCATGGACATTCAAAAGATAATGAAAGTTCCAGATCTTAGTAGTTTACAAATAGAACTTCCAAATGTTACGGAAATTATTGCTTCTGCAGGTCCAGTTGCGGTCTTCAGGTTCACTACTCTGTAAGTCTGTTTATTTTATTATGTATTTGTTATGTTATACTAAGTAGTTACTGTTGGGGTTTTGGAATAAATAGAGTGTGAATGGAAAATGGGTGGGAAGGTGAAAAGGTTCCTTTTAGTGAGGAAATGCACCTTCTCCCATATTGGTAGAGGAAAATACTTTTGTTGGGTTTAAATACAGATTCACTTCTCTTAGCTCTTAAAAGGGTTGAGAAGAAGGGAAGCCTCGCGCCGTCGTCGTCGCTCGTCTCGGCTTCGGATTTCGGTCGATTGACTTAATTTTTCAGATGTTAGTGGCAATGAATTCAGCCATTAGTGGTGACTCTTCATACCTTTCCTATGGCTATATAAACTGGTCAGTCATCAACCACAGAACACACAGAATACACAGAACATCTTACTGCATTTCCTCTCTTTTCTGTATACTAAGTAAGTCGTGTGATTTGCTCCGTTTCTTTGAGTTCGCAGTGTTCTACTGTTTGAAGTGCCGCTACAGTAGAACTGTTATCCCGTATACTAAGTAAGTCGTGTGATTTGCTCCGTTTCTTTGAGTTCGCAGTGTTCTACTGTTTGAAGTGCCGCTACAGTAGAACTGTTATCCCGTTCCATCCTGGGAGAAATTAACCTGTGAACCTTGGGCAACTGTGAGGGGGTTAGATTTCTTAAGGAGACACAAGCAAATTGTGGGCTCGGGATCGTCCCATACCAAACTGATAATATACTTCTGTTTTTTTGTCTTTTCTGATTTATTTGGTTGCAGGAATAACAAGGTTAAGAAATCTACTGTTATTTATTTTCTGCGCTTAAATAAATATTATTTAAGGAGACTGCTTAAGGAGACTAAAACCTTTGTGGTTTTCTACTCCTATATTGTATATTAATCTGCTGTGGAGACTAAAACCTTCGTGGTTTTTCTACTCCTAATTACTGTCAAATAATCTGTTTGTGGAGACTAAAAGCCTTCGTGGTTTTTCTACTCCTACTGTTTAAACAGTTTATTGATATTGTTTCTGCTTGTGTCACTTGACAGAGATGACAAACGGAGTGGAAAAAACTGTCCCTGCTGTGAATACTAATGCTACCGCAGTTTCTGGTGCTGCTGGTCCTAGCCGTGCTGCTGCAACGGTTATGCCACCTGCAGAAAAGCCGGGGAAGTTTTCTGGTGTGGACTTTAAAAGGTGGCAGCAAAAGATGTTCTTTTATCTGACCACCTTAAGCCTGCAAAGGCTTATCAAGGAGGATGCTCCAGTCCTGACTGATGAAACACCTGAAAACGAACGCTTCCTTGTGATTGAGGCTTGGAAGCATTCTGACTTCCTATGGAAGAATTACATTCTAAGTGGCTTGGAAGATGACCTGTACAACGTGTACAGTAATGTTGAAACGTCTTGTACAGTAATGTTGAAACGTCTAAGAAACTGTGGGATGTTCTAGAAAAGAAATATAAGACTGAAGACGTTGGACTGAAGAAATTTGTGGCTGCCAAATTTCTGGATTATAAAATGGTGGATAACAAATCTGTTGTGTCCCAAGTCCAAGAACTTCAAGTCCTTATCCATGATCTCCTTGCTGAAGGTTTGATCTTGATTAATACTTATGTTAAGAGTATTATTTATATTGTTGCTAACAAACTTTTCTTTGAAGGTTTGAAGATTAATGAGGCGTTTCAAGTTGCAGCTATGATTGAAAAGTTACCCCATCATGGAAGGACTTTAAAAATTACTTGAAACACAAGCGCAAGGAGATGACCCTTGAAGATTTGATTGTACGCTTGAGGATTGAAGAGAACAACAAATCTGCTGAAAAAAAGGCTCGTGGAAGTGCTGCAATAGCGGGAGCAAATATTGTTGAGCATACTCCAAATCAAAATAAGAGAAAGAAGCCTTCTGGAGGGAAGACCAACCCCAGCAAGAAAAAGTTCAAGGGAAATTGCTACAACTGTGGCAAGAGTGGACATAAGTCCGCAGACTGTCCTGCTGCAAAGAAGGACAGGAAAAAGGAAAAAGGTCAAGCAAACATGGTTGAAGAGACAAAATTGGCCCAAGGAGTGCAAGACATTGATTTATGTGCTATGATTTCTGAATGCAACTTAGTTGGAAATCCTAAGGAATGGTGGATTGATTCAGGAGCCACCCGCCATGTTTGTGCTGTGAAGGAAGCCTTTGCTTCATATGCTCCCGCAGGACCTGATGAGGCGCTCTCTATGGGCAATTCTGCAACGGCCAAAATTGAAGGATATGGGAAGATATTCCTCAAGATGACGTCTGGCAAGGTTGTGACTCTGAACAATGTTCTTCACGTTCCTGAAATAAGGAAGAACTTGGTGTCTACTGCACTTCTTGTTAAAAACGGGTTTAAGTGTGTGTTTGTTTCTGACAAAGTTGTAATAACTAAGAATGAGCTGTATGTAGGAAAAGGTTACCTGACTGAGGGCCTTTTCAAACTCAATGTAATGGTCGTTGACACTATGAATAAAATTGCAGCTTCTTCTTACTTACTTGAGTCAAATAATTTATGGCATTCTCGTTTGGGACATGTCAATTATAAAACCTTGTGAAAAATGATCAATTTGGAAGTATTGCCTAAATTTGATTGCGCTGAGTCAAAATGTCAAATATGTGTTGAGTCTAAATATGCTAAGCACCCTTACAAGTCAATTGAAAGGGATTCTGAACCATTAGACTTAATTCATACAGATATTTGTGACATGAAGTCAATACCATCTCGCGGTGGAAAGAAGTATTTCATAACTTTTATTGACGATAGCACTCGTTACTGCTATGTTTATTTACTTAGTAGTAAAGATGAAGCAATTGACGTATTCAAGCAATACAAAAATGAAGTTGAAACGCAACTTAACAAAAAGATCAAAATGATAAGAAGTGATAGGGGTGGAGAATATGAATCTCCTTTTGAACAAATATGTTTGGAACATGGCATCATTCATCAAACAACTGCCCCTTACACGCCTCAATCCAATGGGATTGCGGAAAGGAGAAATCGGACATTAAAGGAGATGATGAATGCCTTGTTAATCAGTTCGGGTCTACCCCAGAACTTATGGGGGGAAGCTATATTCACGGCTAATCAAATACTCAATCGAGTTCCCCATAGCAAAACACTTTCCATTCCATATGAAAAGTAGAAAGGCAGGAAGCCCAACTTGAATTACTTCAAAGTGTAGGGGGTGTTTGGCAAAAGTGCAAGTTCCAAAACCCAAAAGGGTTAAGATTGGACCGAAAACAGTTGATTGTATTTTCATTGGGTATGCTATAAACAGTAAAGCATATCGGTTTCTGGTTCATAAATCAGAAAATCCCGACATTCATGTGAATACGGTGATGAAATCAGATAGTGCTGAATTCTTTGAAACTATATATCCGTATAAGAAGGAATGTGAGTCAGTTGGTGAAAGATCCAAACGACCTCGGGAAGGAACCAAAGAAAATTCACCAAATAGGGAAGAACCAAGACGGAGCAAGCGTCAAAGAACTTCTACTTCATTTGGAGATGACTTTGTCACTTTTCTGTTGGAAAATGAGCCTCGGACGTTTAAAGAAGCAATGTCTTCTTCAGACTCTCCATTTTGGAAAGAGGCAGTCAATAATGAAATAGAATCTATTTTGAGCAACCATACTTGGGAGTTGGTTGATCTTCCTCCTGGAAATAAACCATTAGGTTCTAAGTGGATTTTCAAAAGGAAAATGAAAGCTGATGGCACTATTGACAAGTACAAGGCAAGGCTTGTTGTTAAAGGCTATAGACAACAAGAAGGTCTTGACTACTTTGACACATACTCGCCGATAACCAGAATTACATCCATTCGTATGTTAATAGCGTTAGCCGCCGTGTATGGTCTGGAAATCCATCAAATGGACTTTAAGACAGCGTTCTTAAACGGGGATTTGGAGGAAGAAATTTACATGGAACAACCTGAAGGGTTCGTGGTTCCAGGTAAAGAAAAGATGGTGTGTAAACTTGTTAAGTCACTTTATGGACTGAAACAAGCACCTAAACAATGGCATGCGAAATTTGATCATACAATGTTGTCAAATGGCTTTAAAATTAACGAGTGTGACAAATGTGTCTACATTAAGAACACTCCTAATTTTATAGTCATTGTTTGCTTATATGTGGACGACATGTTGATAATGAGCCATGACATTGCCAATATAAATGCTACGAAACGCATGTTGACTAGCAAATTTGATATGAAAGACTTAGGAGTTGCGGACTTAATTCTGGGTGTTAAGATCCATAGAACTCCTCAAGGTCTGGCGTTGTCTCAAACTCACTACATCAATAGTGTTCTTGAAAAATTTAAATATTTGGATTTTAAAATTTCAAAGACTCCTATTGATGTAAACCTTGCTCTTAAGAAGAACAAAGGTCAAAGCACGTCGCAACGGGATTATGCTCGTGTTTTGGGGAGTTTGATGTACGTCATGAATTGTACTCGACCAGATATAGCTTGCGCTATAAGTAAACTAAGTCGATACACGAGTAATCCCAATCAGACCCATTGGATGGCAATGAAACGTGTTTTGGGGTATTTAAAATACACTCAAGACTTTGCATTGCATTATAACAAGTATCCTGCAGTCATTGAAGGATATTGTGATGCCAATTGGATCACCGGAACAACTGATTCTAAGTCCACAAGTGGATATATTTTCGCACTTGGTGGAGGAGCGGTGTCTTGGAAATCGTCCAAGTAAACGTGTATTGCCCGTTCTACTATGGAAGCTGAATTCATAGCCTTAGATAAAGCCGGTGAAGAAGCTGAATGGCTTCGGAATTTTTTAGAAGACATTCTGTTCTGGCCTAAACCGTTGACACCAATTTGTATACATTGTAATAGTCAATCGGCTATAGGACGAGCTAGGAATGTCATGTATAACGGTAAGAATCGTCACATACGACGAAGGCATAAAACCGTTAGGGACCTACTCTCTAGAGGAATTATCACCATTGACTACGTAAAGTCAAGGGATAATGTATCGGATCCGCTTACAAAAGGCTTAACTAGAGAGGCGGTTGAGTGTTCATCGAAGGGAATGGGACTATGGCCAAGGACAAGTCATCACGGCGGTAACTCTACCTAGGAGATTGGAGATCCCAAGAACTAGGTTCAAGGAGAATACAAAGTTGTGTTTGACGGTCCAACATTGTCAGTTAATGTTTGGTCCATTCTCGTGATTAGACAATGTTCAAGTACCAAGGGTAAAATGCTAGAGGCATTTTTTAATGATTGTCTAAGTTTGATATTTTAGTTATCAAACAGTGTACATCTATAGGATTACACGTTTAGAAATCACCTATGTAAGTGTGAAGTGGAAGCCGCTTCAAGGAGAATTCGGTATGGCAAGTTCTCTAAGTACTTATGAAACCAGGCAGTGTTCATGGCTGAAACGAACACAACAGTGAGAACCAAAGACGGTTAAGGGTTAGTTGTGTGACTTACGTTGTCTAGGTATATACCAAAGCTCAACGGTTCAAAGATATCACATCTACCGATTGACCGAGTATATCCGATGTATGTTCACTACGGAAAGTTCAAAGG
The DNA here is from genome assembly GCA_037355625.1 of Petunia x hybrida. Taxonomy (NCBI): domain Eukaryota; kingdom Viridiplantae; phylum Streptophyta; class Magnoliopsida; order Solanales; family Solanaceae; genus Petunia; species Petunia x hybrida. Next base: position 3,578,370 of record JBBBVM010000018.1, on the reverse strand, counting down.
GAAACCTACTTATGCCGATGCAACTAATTCTTTCTTGCAAATCACACAAGTCTGTCATGCATATTTCCAATATAGCTATTCCCCATTCATATGGGGGATTGTTGGGATTTTGGAATAAATAGAGTGTGAATGGGAAATGGGTGGGAAGGTGAAAAGGTTCCTTTTAGTGAGGAAATGCACCTTCTCCCATATTGGTAGAGGAAAAGACTTTTGTTGGGTTTAAATACAGATTCACTTCTCTTAGCTCTTAAAAGGGTTGAGAAGAAGGGAAGCCTCGCGCCGTCGTCGTCGCTCGCTCGTCTCGGCTTCGGCTTCGGCTTCGGCTTCGGCTTCGGTTTCGGGTTTCGGATTTCGGATTTCGGTCAATTGATATGATTGATTGACTTAATTTTTCAGATGTTAGTGGCAATGAATTCAGCCATTAGTGGTGACTCTTCATACCTTTCCCATGGCTATATAAACTGGTCAGTCATCAACCACAGAACACACACTGAAACACAGAATACACAGAACATCTTACTGCATTCCCTCTCTTTTCTGCATACTAAGTAAGTCGTGTGATTTGCTCCGTTTCTTTGAGTTCGCAGTGTTCTATTGTTTGAAGTGCCGCTCAGTAGAACTGTTATCCCGTTCCATCCTGGGAGAAATTAACCCGTGAACCTTGGGCAACTGTGAGGGGGTTAGATTTCTTAAAGAGACACAAGCAAATTGTGGGCTCGGGATCGTCCCATACCAAACTGATAATATACTTCTGTTTTTTTGTCTTTTCTGATTTATTTGGTTGCAGGAATAACAGTTACTTGTTTCATCTGAAATATGGTTGCCATTGAGTTTGCAGCAAAACGTTCTGTCCGTTTAGCCGTATAGTCAAGGATTTGTTTCGTGAGCTCGGTGTTTCTTTCACTGCAATTGAATTGGATATTGAAAGTAAGACCTCTTTCTCTCATTACCATTTCCAGTTTTCAATCGTTTTTCCTAAAATATATACTTTTATCCATCTAAAATAGTACTCCCTTTGTCCTATTTTGTTTGTCATAGTTCACATGAGGGTCAAATGAATTTCTCTTTGATGTGATGTAATCTTTTAAATATTTTGAGTTGTATTTTATTGTGACTTATGATACTTTTCATGCATATTTTAAATACGTAAATTTTATTTTTAAAATATTAAAAAATTTATGTCTAAATTTACGATCAAATTTACAAAGTGAGACGGAGGGAGTATATGTTTATGTCGTCAATTATAAATAGAGTTTCAATGTAAAAATCTCTAAGCATTTGTTGTAATTTGGACTTTGTATTTGTCTCGAGGGGACAGTCTGAGTGCCCGAGAGTTTACTTTTCGAATGAGAGAAACATACTTTCTTTCCATTCGCCTGAGCATGAGCATACAATACCTGTACTTAGCAGGTACATAGTCAACATTCTAGTTATATACGTTCAAGTTTGATCCGAACACCACCGTAAAATGGAAGCATATAAATTAAGAAACCTACTTTAATTTTCTTGGTTGCTTATGATGGATTTCCATCCTTTAATTAAGTGTCTACTTTTCTTTTTAGTTCGTCCCAAAAAGAGTGACTCTTTTCATATTTGAAATAAATTTTTAATTGCAAGATTTATTCTGGACCACAAAGTTTAAAAGCAGTGGCCCATATTACACACATCTTTAATTTTAAACCACATAATTTAAAATTCTTTCTTATTTTTTTAAATTTCGTACCCAATCAAACTCAAATACTTAAAATAGAACGACGGTAGTAATAGAGAGACGGTGGTAGAATACAGAAATTTTTTGATAGTAGTAATAATTTAATTGTAAACTTACCTAGGTCCCGGGTTCGAGTCACGCTGGAGGGGAAGTGTGGAAACACTATAGATCCTCCAAAAATGGGTGGAAAAAAAAGAAAAAAAAAATTGTAAACTTACCCATCAGAAGCTACAATACCACATTTCACCTGTCATATTGATTTACTTAGCTTACAAAACTAGGACTTAAGTGGTCGGCTAGACATCGAATCTTGATGTCGCACCTAGATCAGCCCCTGGATACTTGTGACATCTGGATAAGCGCACTTCATGGGTACAAATCCTATTATAGAAAACATCAATTCTTTAAGAAGGGTCGAAAGACGAATATATTTTCAATTGAGTTGTGATTTCTCAGTTGTCAAAAAAAAAAAAAAAGATTGTAATGTAAAGTAGTCTCTTATTGTTGTTTGGAGCGAAACTTGATGCTTATTTGATATTATATAAACGTGTCGTTGATTGATTATACATTTGGCTATGAAAGCAAGGTTGGAAATCGAGATAGTCAATATATAATTGCAATACAAGTTGCTTCTTCAATGACCAGTTTAGTCGTATTTCCTCAGACGAATGAGGTTTCTCAGCAATTCTCGTCCATTATTTCAAATCAACATTGTTCTTCAATATATAAGCTATTATCCTAAAAACAGATAGATTGTCAATTGGTGCAATCTGTCATTGCTAGTCTATTAATTCCAATGTTTCTATCGACTGTGTAGAGGATGGAATGAATATCCATGCGGCTTTGGCTTACTTGACTGATGAGCAGCTCACTATGCCTTGCATCTTCATTGGTGGGCAGCATATTGGTGGCTATAACTGTATGACTTTCCATTTTCCTCTTTCTTTTATCTACACATTGTTATCATTGTTACATCCCGTTTTCGAGCTAGTTGAGTTAGAATGTTGGGTTTAACGAAGAGTACTCGTTTGGAACAATTTTTAGAGTCGACACCTAATAGTTTTGTATGAGATGTATTAAGTCACCTAAACGTCTAAGTTTCTAAACTAATTTCGGATAGTTCTTTATTAGCAGAGGTTCTAGAAGTAAGAAGCCCTTATGTCTTGGGAAAAGGTGTTAGGTATTTCTCGAGATCCACGAAAGCTGATTTTCGACTTGATTTAAATTTTTGGTTTTATAGGCTAAAATATACAAATAAATTTAAATATACAAGGGATTTAAAGTAATTCTTAACTAATGCCATAAGATAAAGCACAAGCTGAATAAAGGGGGAAATGGTGCAATTCAAACTTAAATATATCCAATCAACCAAGAATCAGTCTAAAAGACTAAAGTGTGCACTAAATGGACATTCTATGCAATTCAAGTTTAAGATTGGGCTTACTGTTACGGGTAGAGGCTTAACAGTTGTAAAAATTTTGCGTAGGGCTTGTTTAGCGCGGGCTAATTGATTTGTAGCCGTCAAAAATAAATTGGCTGATAAATAGCCACTTCCAGACAAGTCGCAGTATAAATACTGGAAACTAATCCCAGTATAAAATACTGGGGCTTTGAACAAGTTGTTATGAGACTTTGTATAAAGCTTCAGTCCCATAACAAAATGATGGGGCTTTGAACAAGTTTGTTCAAAGCCCCATCATTTTGTTTTGAGACTGAAGCTTTATATATAAAGTCCCATAACAAAATAATGGGATTTATCCCTTTGATGGGACCTTTTTTATGAGATAAATACCATTATTTTGTTATGGATTTATCTCATAACAAAATAATGGGACCTTTGAACATGTTAGTTCAAAGTCCCATTATTTATGTTCAATGTCCCATTATTTTATTATGAGATTATTTTGTTATCAGATTTTGTATAAAGCTTCGGTCCCATAACAAAATACTTGGGCTTTTGCTTGGGCTTTTGTTCAAAGCCCCCAGTATTTTGTTATGGTACTAGTCTGGGGTGTTTTTCCAACGCTAATGGAGCGTAAGAGTGTGCGCGAATTTTTGGCTATTTCTCAGTGAATTTTGATACGGTGGATAAAAATTTTTGAGTGCGTCCAAAAATGGCTACACATCAAAATTTCACCTAACAATTCTGAAATTTGCACAGCAGCCTTAAACTACTGCCTAATCGCAGTTTAAGTTTTAATTTCAGCTTTTATCTTTCAGCGGCTGGAATTCAAAAATGGCCAAAAAATTGAGCTATTTCTGCAAATCTCTAAACTGGTCAGTTTCTGAAAACGCTTAAAACAGTTAAGATATGTTATATTTTTAAATTCCCCGAAATACAGTAATCCAGGCGTATGGACAATATGGAATTATTGCATATAGGGAATGTTAGCCATTCTTGGAGAGCGTTCTAACATTAATTGTCAAACACCATTTTGGGGTAGTGTTTAAAAGAGTGCCAAAATAAAATATTAGTTTTTGTATATATGTCTATATCTGTGAAAAATATTTTAGTTTGCTAATAGTGAGAAAAACTAAGGCACGCAAAAAATTACAGAACCACACATATTCATAATTTATAATATAAATACCATGCAACTTTATGTAATACTACTTATCTGTAATTTTTTGTATAACTTGATCCCAAGGCTCGTACTCTCCTATAAACTATTAGTTAGTATATAAGAGAATGTTTAGCTTTTTTATTATAAAAAATTAGTTTTCTTTATTTTCAAATCAGGCCTTGATTTTAAGACTGGTTTCCGCTGAGAACGGAATAGTGTTCGTGTCCAAAGGTGAACAAAGCCCCGTTTCACAATTTTTGCAGAATTATCCCTTAATTGAGGCACAATTGTGAAAATAGCCCCTACTTAAAAAAATTCAAATTATGTTCCAAACTTAATAATCCCGTTAAACACGAGTTCTAGTACCCGTTTCTGTGTAACTAGACTGTTTTAAACCCGCTTTTGAACATCATATAAAGTACTTTACTTCCTAATCCCTGAACATGCACAAATAAAGAGGCAGAGAGTAAGAAAAAGAAGCTCCTGGGTAGCCTACATGCAGTAGTAGCATTACTACATATTTCGCAACCCTTAGGCTATGATTTTTACTTCTCCTCCAACCTATGTACTGCCTTGCTAATGCATAACACGTACATACATACGAGTGGCCTAACGAGTACAATTATGAGGGGATATACATAAAAGAGTAAAAGAGATAAGAGAGGATCCATGGTCTTCCTAGTAGCAGATTGTATGACGCCGAGATATTCATGATGTGGAATTTAGCTGTGAACTCGACTTGACCGGGCATGATAGTTAAGTCGATCTCTCATATGGTGCTTTTCTACGAGCCATCAAATACTTTAACCTTTATGTCACTTGCCCTGCTCTCTTTGCTTGATCCCCATTCTTTTCAAAATGATAAAGGGATATATATTCAAATCGGAGCCTCCGGCAATCAAAACTCTTCCCACAAACCTATCTTACACTTAATAGTGATGTGCAAACCTTCGTTGTGCCTGCGCCTTCTGGTGGTAACTCATCTACATGGAAGGTGATTTGGTTGGACTCTAGGACGTGTTCTACCATACTAGCTAGATTCTCAACAATGGTACCCATCGGCACATGTGCTTCATCCAATACCTTCATCAACGCGTTTCTGTGACTTTCTTAATTCCTTGGTAGAGACCAAATGGAGATTTAGGCTGGATTTTTGCCCAATTAATCAACCACGGAGTAACCTTTTGTCTACACGTTCTTCCGTAACTCTTTAGATTCCTTTTCACTAAGCCATTTCCTTGTCTATTCTTTGCCTTAAACAGGACTTTCGGGAATATATATTTTCCCGGTTCTAGTCATACCTTGTGTTGCAACGGTCTCGACCAATATCTTTCCTTTTTTTTTTCCTTCTCAATTTCATAATCCAAGGGTACTGCTTTGTCATCATAGAGAGAGATTATGTCTACATAGAACCAGGGAGCTACTTCCACTTCAATAGGACCCGTCGCTTCAAAAGCCTGTTCAACAGATTCGGCTACTGGAGTAGTTTCTTTTTGCTCTGACAATGGTCCCTTCCAAATTGTAGTCGTAATCCAACGTACCTGAACATTTTTAATGAAAAGAATATTAGTCCAACCTTTTACCTATTTTTCCAAATGGATGAAACCAAATCCCTAACAAAATGAAAAAATGACCGACTGTATGGTGCATTTCTCTACAAAAGAACATTTCCTAATTCAAATGATTTAAAGCACTATTAAGAATCATCTTATGGATGCTAATACCAAGTATTCATTCTTAAAATAGTCTATGATTTCTTGCAATGCTGTCAGAAAAAGAAATACACACTATGTGTTGGTTCAATTTCAGTTTCTCATATGTCTAGTGTCTTCTTTTTATTACTTTATTACATTTCTCTTGTAGAAGTCCACGCAAATTCCAGAGCCTTTTTTATGACGGTCAAATTTCAGAGACCTCCAATAACACCTTCACTTTATTAATTCTCCTTTCCATCTTATGCTAACTGGTTCTAAGTTAAAACTTTAAAATTTTGCTCTTTTCTTAGCAATACAATTCCATAAGCGTAACAAGAATGCCATAAAACACAGCATGTAAGCAATTGTGATAAGAGTACCTGCGAAAGCCTTTATTGGTGTAGCCAGACTACTCATTCTAGAACCTTAGTCTCTTCTTCATGTGTTTCACCAACACCAGCAATTATCTTCAATCCTAACAAAAAGAGGATATGCTCGCTTCAAATTAATGGGTGGTTAGTGATAAACAGGTTAGAATATTAAATGTAACCCTTTTCCACAATATTAATGGTACTCAAGATAAAACAAAAATTACGGTTAGTCCGATCAGTTACTAGTTGAGAGACGGACTTTATTTATACAATTATAGGACTTGTGTACCAAGTACGTATGTCCTAGGAGTATATTTAATAGCTAGATTAAAATGCCTATAATCTATTTATGTGATTACAAGACATATCATATGATATAACAATGTTGAATACATTACTTGGTTCGTACACGAATATGGACCACGTTTCGTAAAGCGCTTCTATAAGTCTCACCTTTTATATTTGGATGGTTAATTAGGAACCGCTAAGGTATATAATTAAACAACAAACTATAAAAAGAAGAATGATGAAGGCAGAAATAGTAAATATTTACCACGTATCGTACCCGAAAAATAGCCTGAGCGATAAGGGCAGAAGTTGTATGAGATTAAAGGAGTCCATATTCCTTTGTTGACCAGCACCTCATTGTAGCTATATATGATATTTCGGTCTTTGTAATAATAAAGAGACCACAAACTAAAAGAACTCTGAAGATTACCACTTCGAATAATAATAAACAAAGTGCAAAAAGCTTGAATTAAACAACTATCTTTTGTTAGAAGAAATATCTTTTTCTACTAAGTTGACATTTAGCTAAAGATAGCTCTTAACAAACCTACTAATGAGTTACTCGCATGCCTTCCTTCCATCACAAGTGTGAAACACAACCTGACATAGAAATTAGTTCATGAACTCAAATTAGACCAAATACAGTTGAACACCTCAAAAAACGAAAGCTGGATGTATCCACCAGTCTTATAATGACGCTACAGGTTATTCGATTTCAGTCCTTCTCTCCTGCAAACATGCAAATAACCCATTTCCACTATTCAATCCAAATCAACCAAATTGGAAAATTTGATGAAAGAAACCAAAGCTAATTTTATTGATTAGTGTATTTTATCAAAACTTGGGAGTGACCAAGAGATGCAAATTATTGTAATTCTTCATATTTCAAAATCATTACTTTAGCGTTCAATTGATCATCTACTTTAGTGTTGCACTGCCTTAATTAGTTGAAAAGTTCTCTTGTCCCTTTCTATGTACTCCTAGGAAGCACAGGAAGTACAAATGGAATTAGTCGTGTTCGTACACCCTTACTGACACTCAAATTGCTCTTCTTTGTAAAATAATTTTGAAGGTCCAATTGTATGAAATGAATGACTGCCTTGTGAGAGGTGAGCGGTTTTCTTCTCTCATTTTTGAGCTATTTTGTGGTTATCCCTGTATATTGCAAGACCAACAGTAAGCTCAAAGCTTAAACAATAAGAGATGCTGTTATGAGCGAAAATAGCCCAATAGAGGACATGGGTCGGGAATTAGCAACATTCATGTGGGATCCGGGTTAATGGGCCTTTCTACATAGTAAAGGTACAAGGCACTTGTTTAAATAGAGTAGGATGACAATAGTAGAGGTAGGCAAAAATATATTGAGTTATTTCCTCCCCTCTCTTATTCTCTCTCCCTTCTCCTCCTTGCTTCTGTCTTCATCTTCTGTAATCTCTTCCTCGTTCTATCTTATCCTATCTCTCATTTCTATTATCTTGTAATAGTGTTATTATTAATCGAAGACTCCCCTATTCCTATATTGTTATTGTGTTGGTTACTTACGTTGGTGCTTTCATCGATTCGAACTCCACATGGACTTCTATTCTTCTCCCATAATCAACTATCACCTCAACGCCATCCAGGATTTGATGATTGAGATGTTGGAGAATAACTTCGAGATCTTGGAGAATAATGCTCGTATAATTCGACAAGGCGCCAAACTTTTATCATCCACTGCCAAACTTGAAAACTTATTGGCAGCGTGTTCAAAAGAGTTCACTGATGCACAATCAGCTGTGACAGTGTTCACCTCGGCTACTGAGTCTGATTCATCAGACGAGGACAAAGTGTTCGATGAAATATCCCAACAAACCAACCGCAAGCCCGACGTAATGGAGTTTGCGCAATCCGATGCTACTGGGATTACAATTGCATATAACGACACAACACAAAGTGAGGTAATTGCTTCAGATGAAGAATATCTGAGAAACTATGCCAGTCAGGTGTTCGATAAAATACATGTTAGAGAAATTGATTTGAAAGGGGAAGATTCAACACCAAATGATTTATCAAACATGAACCTTCAAGTGCTCAATGAACTGTTTCCAATATTTTCAGCAGTCACGTATGATGTACTACTTGTTTCTAATGGAAGGTTCTGGCGGGTTCACCATGACTTTGGCTTGCACATTCGCCATTGGTTCGACCTTGGACAAACCAAACATTTGGTTGGAAATACGCGACGAGGACAGCATATACGATTAGTGCATGAGCTCCAGGTGCTCCCTGAAATTTCCCGACGAACTACATCCAGTAAACTAAGTCTAATTGCATCTATGGAATCGTGTACGGTTGCCACCGTGTTTGTAGTGCTTCAGTACTCTATGCACAAGCTCTGGCATAATAAAAGTGACGATAAAGTTTCAGGAACTGCACATGTCAATCCTTTATTGTTACTTACGGTCTCTAGTGCAGCCTTAAGAAATGTGTGTGCTGGTGCTTTTAGCGCTCCTGCAGGAATCCCAGGTCGTACCTATTCACTTGAGCATATGTTGTTTTATGCGAGCGGGAAGTATTATATAAAGAATAGTGAAGAACCCACAGGGACTGAGGCAATTGAAGCTCACTTGGAATATGAAAGCTCAAAGGACGGCCAAGTGTTCACTAGTACTCTTCTCGTACATGAGACCCCATTTTCTAGGAGACGTTTGGACATTGAAGTCGCACCCTATGTAGTGGAATCTGCTGTCAAATTAGTGAAGTATGCAGAGGGAGGCATTGAGAATGTGCGAGTTGAACTACCAAGTGTAAAGTTTCCTATTGGTCGAGTACTCTCTATGCCAATTGGAGACTGCAATAGACTTGATATTGTTCACTACTATCATAGGAGACCATGCTCATGTCTCCATCTCGAGCTTAAGCCAATATTATGGACTACACCATTTCATAACTATGTAGACGACTGGTTTGACAGTGGGAAGGGATTTAAGAATTATTCCAACATGCTTTTTGGACTTGCTGAGGCTTGTGGTAATGGTATGACACGTCTGGTTTCACAAAGTAATTTAGTTGGAAATTGTATAGTTTTTTCTGTATAGGATCTAGGAGTAAGTCTTAAGACCATGACAGAGTTGAAAGCTACTGATTGCTCTGAATCTAATGTGCATAAGGACCTGGGAGAGTTGACAAACTATGCCGAATCTGAACTTCGACTGGCTCAACTTCTACTGTCATTACCTTCTGAGGAATCGGGTCTATTAATGCAACATGTTGAAAATGATACAAGATGCTCGAGTCTTGCTTACGTTGTTCGTGCTTCATATAAGCAGATATTTCGTTACTCCACTCCTTTACTGAGAGATGATGCAACTCTTGTGGTGATTGTCTCCATTGCTAGATTGCTGAAACTGAAATTTGTTTACTCATGCAATGAAAAGTTTGCCCAGAATACTATATCTGCTTTCATACATCGGAATGGATCAAACTTGGAAGAGCCCCCTGATTGTCTTTCGCCTCTTGGTCTTGGACCCCCATATTGTGGACAACAGGGGGGAGCCAAAGTTACACATAAACCTTCAAAGATTATTACAACCTTCACTATAATGCTACAAGGTTGCACGCTTAGCGAATGGATCACTTTGGCATTGGGACCCCAGATTGCTACCAAGGTAGTGTTAGTAGAACAGTACAACATGCTCCTTAGTTTGATCTATCGGGCAGTTCATGGTGGATATTGGCATGTTATTATAAAAGATACACAATTCCTCATGCTTCAAGAGTTACCTGGTGCGCTCACAATGGAAGTGAAAGTGGAGATGATTCTAACAGAATGCATTATTAAAAAAAATAGCTATATTGCTTTTCATTGTAGTGTTTCTATGTCCTATGACGTATTCTAAGAGAATTTGGCATACTAATGTCCGAATGATGTACCCTATTCAATCACTATATTTGTGTCAGACTTGAACAAAGTTTGGTATGAACATGTTCTTTTGACTAAATCTTGTGAGAAGATGTTTCTCAGTTTGCTTAAATATGAGGTTAATGAGGTCATAACATTGCTCGAGCATGTGAATTGGTGTGGCTGCTGGAATGAGGTGATCATTTTCCTTAAAACTTTGGCTGACACCAAGCAACATACATGGCCTATTCAAGTTCTCATAGAAGTTTTGCCTAATGTCCCTGAAGTGCAAAGGAGGATTGAAGTGGTTGAAAGGTTAAAAGAACTTGCGGAAGCAGCAACCTTGTTAGATAATTATTTGCAGAATGCCTATTCGGGGCAAGAGTTGAAAGCTGATATCCAACATTATCTCCAGCTTCTTCGGGAGCTATCTTCGACAGAAGAGGCTACGAAGAGATTTTTACTTGTGGCAAATTCTGATTATCTTTACATGGCCAAAAGGGTGATGTATTCGTTCAATAATTTTATCCCTTGTATCATGAGCGGGCGAGATCTATTTCACATGGCTATAATCTTAGTTAGGAAGCCAAAATTTTTTGAAATGCTTTATCCAATATTTGAACTGGTGCATGCAAGAGGAGCTATTCAAAGTGAGATGGGACTAGTGGGTGAAGCCATCTCCTGTGCAACTAATTGCAAAAATGCAGAAGTAGTGAGCCAGTACATTAAGCTGGTTATGGATGCTTTTTTGGTTACCTTATGGTACTACGGTGGTTATGCTGAGGATCCCTCTGATAGGATGGATTTTCTCTCGCTTCAAGACAACAACCATAGTTCCAAGTCACCTATATCTAGATTGCTCTCATTGTTAGCAGATGTTGATTCTAATGGCTACATTCTTACAACTCCACCTCACCGGGAAGCTGCTTACTTGCTTGATCTTGACTATACGAGGTGTTTATTACTACAGCTTCTGCCTAACTCGAACCTTGAGGACAAGGTTCTTTTTTAGGGCGGAGGTAATGTTATGAGCGGAAATAGTCCAATAGAGGACATGGGTCGTGAATTAGCAACATTCATGCGGGATCCGGGTTAATGGGCCTTTCTACATTGTAAAGGTACAAGGCACTTGTTTAAATAGAGTGGGATGACAATAGTAGAGGTAGGCAAAAATGTATTGAGTTATCTCCTCTCCTCTCTTATTCTCTCTCCCTTCTCCTCCTTGCTTCTGTCTTCATCTTCTGTAATCTCTTCCCCGTTCTATCTTATCCTATCTCTCATTTCTATTATCTTGTAATAGTGTTATTATTAATTGAAGACTCCCCTATTCCTATATTGTTATTGTGTTGGTTACTATGTCCGTTACAGATGCCTTTGCAATAATGATCATCATGAAGGTGATTCCAGGCTCATCTAGCCAAGGCTTCAAGTTGTATAGATGCAATTGTCGACTTATTTGCATCTCGCACATTGTTATTTTGATTAATATTCAAATAATTTGATACTAATAGTCAACAAAAATCACAGATGATAATCAAAACTTGAGCTCATAAAGCTAAAAGATATAATATTCAAATTTCAAGCTAATGTTCCAATGACCTATACTAATTCCCAGTCATGGCTTACACATGGTGTAGTAATGAATATCTTTAATTAGCACAATTATCCTCACAAAAGAAAGATCCTTTTTAAGTAAAATTCTAAGCAACCAATGATATATAGTACTATATACTTTACTGATCTAATCAATGTCCAATGTAATGTAAAGAGCTCGATTGATTGCAAGAAGACCCTATTGACTCACTGGAACAGCTTCATTTCACTGAGGAATTTCATCAAACTCTTTTTTTTTTTAATCAAAGCTCTCCCCTTTTTGTCGTCTCACTTTTGTTCCAAAGGCAAGGTCCTATAGCCAGTGTGGTAGTAGCAAAGTCACCAAAGCAGAAATTTTGATAGAGCCACTTTAACAAATAATACGTATGACATAATCCACCAAGAAAGCGCGAAAGAGAAAAGACAAAATATTCGAAATCAAACACACTTGACTATAGAAAAATAAAGCATAAATGAAAATCTAATTTTAGAGTCGAAATTTTATTTTGAAGTAATTTCAAGCTAGATTGACGAGTGTAAATCACATATTTAATTCTAATCAAACTGGCACACGCTCATCAAGAAATAAGTAGAGAAACCAAACACATGTATGGATTTCGTTGTACCAAATTGGAGGGGGATAACCCCAAAACTACCTTTTCAACTTATAAGCAAAGTAAAGAACATGGAATATAACTCAGCAGAATAGATAAATCTGTATCCAAAAGAGTGAAGAAGAAAGTTGATAAAATCACCAAAAATCGAGAAGAACTTCAGAGAGTGAAGGAGAAAAAAATGCAGAGAACAGTGAAGAACAAAGATCATACCAATTAATGAACTAAGGTAAAAGAAAACTGACCAATTAGCGGAGCACGTGTTTTAAATTAGTGCAGTACATGTGCTTTTGTAGATGCAAATGTACCTATCTACCCCAAATAAATCTACAATTTCAAAAACACCTGTGCTCGTACAACTAAAGTGGTGCTTATGGGAAAAGTACGTTAAACACCATGTTTAAAAATTTAATCCTTATATTTACCTAATAATATATTTTAATAACAAAAATACCACTTTTGTTAAATTTATACCATATTTAGAGTATTTAATTGCAATAATATCATTTCTACTCATTTTCCTAAATCCAAGGTTTACATATACTACTAAAATATATATATCTCCTAAAATAGGGTATTTTAACTAAATCTTTTCTCTGTAAACAACCTCCTAATGACAGTGTTCCAAATCACTTGGGATTCTCTTTCATCCCACCTCAAATTAATTAGAAAACCTCATAACATTGGACTTTCTTCCACTGATTTTTCTTTTAAATCCAATCATCCATAACCCCATTATTTTTTCAGGCTACGAAACTATGGAAAAGAAGTCTGTTCATAAGTAAAAAATTACTAGCTGTGAAAAGTAGTAGATTTATATGAACAAGTTTCTCTCTTGTTTCCTAAAAGTTCCAAAACCCCGATTTACCCAAAAATAGTTTATCGAAAATCTCATGTAATCCGTCCAAAGGTTGTTAGAGATGAATTATGTCGGCATAATTCTGCTAAAATTGAAGTTAATAAGAGCCCGATTGTACTATCCGACAATTCAGCAACCAAAACCAATACACCCATGTTCACACAATATGAAAAAAAAAAAAAAAAACAGGAAACATCAAGTGACAATATGAGCGAAAAAGAAACAGAACTTGTCTATCAACATTTAAAATCCAAAGCAAACAAATTGTTTGAAGCAGCTAACAATCAAAGGCTTAGAAAAACTAAGTTCTTTGAATAAAACATAAAAAAGGCGAAAATCAACAACTATTTCAATCGTCGATCGAACTATGTTATTCGAAACTAATAAATAACTAAAATAACCAGCTGCGTCAATTCATTTTTGATATATTCCTGCAAGTTTTACGATTGTGACCATGATGTCCACACAAACCACAACAAATTTTGACCCTCTTCAGTACTGATTCCCATTGAGACTTGATTCGCAACCATTTGGCCTCCCTGCAGGGATTCTTCCTGTTGGTGGTAGCACAACCTCTTCTAGTATTTCAGCAGGAACATCCAAACTAGTTTCATTCATAACAGGAACCACTGGCAATTCATATGTTTTCAGCAAGTTTTTCTGGGTGTAGTAGTCAGAGCAATACTTGTATGCATCCAATTTCTTTTTAGTTAAAACAGCCGAGGCATGCGGACATGGAATTTCATCCATTTGAAACCTTTTGCAACTACAAGTTTTGTCTTCAAAATCCACCATAAATTTACTTCCTTCATCAAATACTGCATGCAGGAGCTCGCTGGAAGATTTCACCTACATGTGACAACTTTGTGATATACCTTTTATATATATATATATATATATATATATATATATATATATATATATATATATATATATATATATAGGATAAACTGTTTATAAAAATATCTTGTTACTATTATCATTGCTACTATTATAAAAATATCTTGTTACTATTACTATTTTATATCATTGCTAATTCTATTTTGGTAATTTGGGAAGCTATTTTGTGATATTGATGTACCACATAAGTTACAAATATGAGCTTGATATTTGTATTCTTCCTCAGTTTCATACAACACTACTAAAACTTCTACCGAAATGCATCTTTATTCACTGAAATTAACACAAGCAAATCTTCAAGACCAAATTGTCCTGCATAACAAGGATATAGGCTTTCTCTAGCCTTTTCTTCAGCAAAGAGGCGCTCATCAGGTGACATATCTGTGAAAAACAAGAGAACACTAAAACAACCAACAACTCCAGAAGAACTGGAAACTCGAAGCACAAAGGAGCATTGACAGATGGTGTCTAAAAGAATTATAATAGTGAGCAAAGTCCACTAAAATTCAGTAATTCAACAATCGTAACTTTGCTTTTCAACTCATATGCATCTAGCACATGCCTACTACTGCATAAGACATTTTCGTGAGCTTATGCCACAAACATATCTTACTAAATCATAAAGATGAATCCATTTAGAAGGTAAGCAGGAGCACCTAGTGCATCATGTAATCATCATATCACAAAGATTCGCCATCTCTAGAAGGGCAAACCCGTGATAGCACATGCCCGACATGTTTGATTTGGTTACCAACCGCGGCTTCTTAAGAGTCAGTAAACTATAGCAATATAAACAAAAGGCACTTATATTCAATAACTTCAGTTACAATCACACAAAAATTACACAAATATTGTGTTAAAAACTAAAAGATATTTTCTAATGTTCACCCAAGTCAATTTTTATCCATAAGACAATGTTCCCCTAGAAACCTCAAATACGTGCGATGAAACCTCAAGTAAAAAAGAATTGAACAATTCTCCAGCTCCCGCATATACAAATTACAGATAAGAAACCAACGATACAAAATTTGCTTGTTTGGAATATGGATAACAAAGTAGAAGATTTCAATTTGTAAATGAAAACAAGAGTAACCCATACTATAGCTAAATATAGACTCGCTTCTACTTCGCATCCAGAAGATCCAAAAGCCACCTGCAAAACAAACTTGAACAGATAAGAGTTGAGAGAAAATGAGTAATAAAATTACTTTAAAGATTTTGATTTCCCAAAGTATTCCTTGTTTCCTGTCTTGTCTTGTTATAAATTCACCACACTTATATAATGTCCTCTAATGAAGAGTTAGGCTAGTACATAGACGTTGTATTGCGTGAAAATTGTCGCCTTCGGTCAACACCTCGAGATGGTAGACCGAAGGGAAAACGAGCTGATGCTCCGAAGAGAAATACCCGATCTCGTGATTGAATCACCGAAGTCAGTTTCAACAACGCGACCGAAGACAAGTTAGACTTCGGGCTTCGATGACGTGCCATCCAACCCGAACAGTAAGGTCAGACGATCGAAGCCTTGAGACAAGGCTTCGGTCATCAACTCGGTTCCAGCGGCTTTGCAGCCTACTACTTTGCCCCACTAACTTCTCCATATTGTTGCTCAGATCGTGGGGAATGCACTCGCTGATGATGGAGAACGTGGGCAAGGCCCTTAGGCCTATAAATAGGAGTTCATTTTGTATTATAGGTATCCAGAAATTTGTACTGAAACGCTGCCCAAATTTGTAATCACATTCGTATATTGAAATATCGTTATTCTCTCGCATTTACATCTTTTTCACGTATTATTTCAACTTTGATACGAAGAATTGCTTGTATCCGAATCCAAATTCGATTTGTACACCTAAACTGATTTAGGCCCATACAAATTGGCGCCGTCTGTGGGGATATAAGCAGTAACGCTTTGTTCCAAAGTTCCAAATCTGTCCTTTGTCAAAAGTTTGCGATTCAACGTTATGGCTGATAACGATAACAACGGTAACAACGATCGGGTTGACGTTCCGTTGAACCAACAACCCCTCACCCCAATGACAACTGAAGAATTCCAAATGTATGTTGTCACTACACTAAGAGCTCTCCAAAGTAAACAGGATGAGCAGGCTAGTATCAACGCCGAGTTCCGCGCTTCATTGGAAGTGAGAAATAGCGCTGCCCCAAACAGTGCCCAGCCTTCGGCTCCTGGTGGAGGCATCCCGCCCTTCGTTCCTCCGGGCGCGACAACAGGGGGACCTCACAATGGAGCCACGTCTGGGGGCTCGGGGAACAACCCAACTGCCACGCCACACTTCGGGACGTTTCCCACCGTGGCAGAAACAATGTCGGTCGACGTTGAAAGAATGAGTAGAGAAATCAAGGCACGCATTGAGGCGCGCGTAGAAAGGCGCCTCGAAGGCTTGACGGGGATAAGTAAGGAGGAAGACGACCTCGACATCGAGCAATATAGGGAGCAGCCCTACAAGCCCGAAGCAGCCCCAGCCCCAACTCCCCCGGGCTTCAAACTCACATTCCTTAAAAAAGTATGATGGGACGACTGATCCCAAGGAGCATATAAGGGAATACATGTCTATGGTAAAGAGCAACGACTTAACATCTACGCAGCTCGAGTCGATGTTCTTAAAGAAGTTTGGTCAGTCGTTAGAAAAAGGGGCTCTTCGGTGGTATTTGTGCTTACCAGCGGGGTCAATCTCCTCGTTTAAAGAATTATCCAGCGCCTTTGTCAAGGCTCACACCGGGGCGCAAAAGATCCTCCAGAGGAAGGAGGATATATGTGAAGTAAAGCAACGGCCCGGTGAGCCACTTAAAGAGTTTCTTGAGCGGTTCCACGCTGAACGCATGGAATTGCCTCGGATGGATGATACCCTGGCCATCATGGCATTTGAAAAGGGTATCAATAGTCGCAATTCTGGCGCTGCAGCTGAATTGCGTAAAGAGTTGCAACAATATCAGGTCCTGACGTGGGAGGATCTGCATAGACGCGCTTACTCCAAAATCAGATTGGAGGAAGCGGAGTTCAAGAACCGAGGTTATCATCAACATAACCGATGTGACACTTCAAATCGCGCCGAGGCGCCACGAAATAATTCGAAGGGGAGGTACGAACCTTACACTTCGACGAGACAGCATGTTAGCCAGAGGTTGGGAAACGCCCCCGGTAACTCATACCCAGCCTCCCATATAAGCCAAAGGCTCGGAGGGAAGGTTCAACCCAACATGAACCAAAGAAATCCCTCGAGCTCCGCTTCGGTCCCTAGAAACAATCTTCCTCGGATCCAAGATTATTACTTCAACATATCGACCTCGGAGCTGGTCGACGTTGTCAAGGGGACAGCCGGGGTAAGGGTTCCTAAAGATATGAGGACCCCGGCAGACAAAAGAGACCACAATCTGCATTGTGAGTTCCACGCAGATTATGGCCACAGAACCGAGGACTGCAAAGCCTTGCGCCTCGAGGTAGCCCACCTACTGAAGAAGGGAGTCTTGGCCGACTTCCTCACCGATAAAGGGAAAGATAACTTTTCCAAGAACCGAGGTGACGGACAGCCACCTCGGGCTCCACCCCCTGAAAGAGTGGTGAATGTCATAACCGGGGGGTCAGAAGTGAACGGCGTGAACTTTGCCGCTGCCAAAAAGTTCGCTAAGCTCTCCATCACCATGGAGAAAAGAACTCGAGTTGGAGGCTCGGGCAATGATATCGTCTTCGACGACGATGACTGTGATGGGATGATGTTCCCTCATCACGACGCTCTAGTCATCATGTTGAGGATCAATGACTCTGACATCATAAGAGTCTTGATCGACCCCGGTAGCTCAGTTAACATAATTAGCTACGGGGCTGTTAAGAAGATGTGGTTGAAGGGTAAATTTGTTCCTAAGTCAACAGTGTTAGCTGGCTTCAACAACTCCACGGAGAAGACATTGGGTGAGATCACACTCAAAACGTTCGTCGAGGGGATTACCAAAGAAACACTGTTCCAAGTTATGCCCGAGGATCTAGCTTACAATGTGATCCTCGGAAGACCATGGATCCACTCCATGGAGGCTGTCCCTTCCACTCTACATCAAGTGATCAAATTCCCTACACCTTGGGGGGTTAGATCAATCAAAGGGGAGCAGCGAGTAGCAAGGGAGTGTTATTCAGTTGCGCTAAAAAGTGGAGTCTCCCCGGTTGGACCAAAACAATAGCAAGGACAGGATTCGGGGTCAAGCGGGGAGGACGCCCGAGGAGAAGTCGAAAAGATTCCAGCCTGTGTTCAAGAGCCTCGGAAGCAAAAGGCCGAGGACTCAACTATTGAAGAGTTGGAATCTCTCACTCTATTGAATGATTTCCCCGATAGGAAAGTGTTTTTCGGCTCGGAGTTGGACCTGGAGTCGAAAAAAGCAATCATAGAAGTTTTGAAGTCCAACCATGATTGTTTTGCCTGGTCGCATTCAGACATGACAGGTATCGATCCGGAGATCATGACCCACAAATTGAATGTAGATCCAAAATTTACCCCAGTGAAGCAGAAGAAAAGACCTCACGCCAGGGTCAAAAAGAAGGCGATCGAGGGCGAGACCGCCAAATTGCAAGAGAATGGCTTCATCAGAGAAGTGAAATACCCCGAGTGGCTGGCCAATGTTGTGGTTGTGCCGAAGAAGAATGGCAAGTGGAGAATGTGCGTAGACTACACTGACCTGAACAAAGCTTGCCCCAAAGATTCATATCCACTACCACAAATTGACAGGTTAATAGACTCCACGGCTGGACATAAACTATTAACTTTCCTAGATGCATATTCGGGGTATAACCAAATTCTCATGGACCCGAAGGACGAAGAGAATACCTCGTTCATCACAGACCGAGGTACCTTCTGTTACAAAGTGATGCCCTTCGGTCTAAAGAACGCCGGGGCGACATACCAAAGGCTAGTGTGTCGTATGTTTAAAGAGTACATCGGGAAGTCTATGGAGGTCTACATAGACGACATGCTCATCAAATCGATCCAAATGGAGGATCATTTGAATCATCTGAGGGAAGCTTTTGCTGTATTAAGACAATATGGTATGAAATTGAACCCTGAGAAGTGCGCCTTCGGTGTAGGATCAGGCAAGTTCTTGGGTTTTATTGTCTCCGAACAAGGAATCGAAGCCAACCCAGATAAAATCAGAGCTATTGAAGAAATCCCCGATGAGCTAACCGGGGTAAAGGAAGTTCAACGCTTAACTGGCCGAGTCGCTGCCTTGAGTCGCTTTATCTCAAGATCCTCGGAGCGATGCCACAAGTTCTTCTCCGTTTTGAGAAAGAACAATCACTTCGAGTGGACACCGGAGTGTAAACAGTCGTTGAAAGATTTGAAGCAATACTTGGCTAATGCACCGTTGCTTGCCAAGCCAAAGGAATGAGAGACACTGCTGGTATATTTGGCGGTGTCCGAGGTGTCAGTCAGTGCAGTGCTGGTTCGAGAGGAAGATGGCAAGCAACAGCCCATCTATTATGTGAGCAAGACACTCCTCGATGCTGAAACCAGGTATCCACACTTGGAAAAATTAGCACTCGCTTTACTCATTACTGCTCGGAAACTACGGCCCTATTTTCAATGTCACCCAATAACAGTAGTTTCAATTTTCCCCTTGAGAAATATATTGCACAAACCAGAGTTGTCGGGGAGGTTATCCAAATGGGCGGTTGAGCTAAGTGAGTATGACATCACTTATCAACCTCGAACTGCCATTAAGTCCCAAGTCCTGGCAGACTTCGTGGCTGATTTTAGCATTGGAATTTTGCCCGAGGCGGAAAAGGAAAACTCAGTGGCAAAGGGATCCCCTTCGGGACTATGGGTACTATACACCGATGGGGCAACAAACTCCAAAGGTTCGGGGTTAGGCATTGTATTGAGGGCACCCACCGGGGAAAAGGTCAGGCATTCGGTTCGGTTCAAAAAAGTGACCAACAACGAAGCGGAATATGAAGCGGCTCTAGCAGGTTTGGAGTTAGCTAAAGAAATGGGAGTTGAAAGAATCGAACTAAGGTGTGATTCACAATTGGTAGTCAACCAAATCCTCGGTGATTATACGGCTCGAGAGCCCAGAATGCAGCTATACTTGGATCGAGCACAAAGGATCTTAACACAATTCCAAGAATGGCAAATTAAGCAAGTACCTCGGGAGGAGAATACCGAGGCTGACGCCTTGGCGAATCTTGGTTCGGCAATCGATGAAACCCACTCGGGGACTGACTCGGTGGTTCGATTTCTATCAGCGCAAATGAGAGAAATGAAACTACAAGTTAACTCCGTGGATAACCGTTGGGATTGGCGAAGTAAATTCATCTCCTACTTCGACTCGGGGACTATCCCCCAAGATAGAAAAGAAGCAAGGAAGCTGAGGACTCAAGCAGCCTAGTATCACTTGATCGAAGGCAATTTATACAAAAGGTTGTATTGCGGCCCGATGGCCAAATGCTTGGGCCCCGACGAGGCAAGGTACGTGATGGCTGAAGTGCACGAGGGCGAATGTGGCAACCACTCAGGGGAAAATCTCTAGTACGTAAGTTGTTAAGAGCTGGGTATTATTGGCCCACAATAAGTGCCGATGTGAAAACCTTCATGCAAAAATGTGATAAATGCCAACGCCATGGGCGGATGATCCACCAACAGGCTGAGCCTCTTCATTCGGTGGTATCACCATGGCCCTTCATAAAATGGGGAATGGATGTCGTAGGACCATTACCCAAAGGGAAAGGTGGTGTTCGTTTCATCTTAGTGTTGACTGATTACTTTACAAAATGGGTGGAAGCGGCCGCTCTCACCGAAGTAAAGCAAAAGCAAGTGATCGACTTCATCAGAAAGAATATCATCTATAGGTTCGGTGTCCCAAGAGAAATTGCTTGTGACAACGGTAAACAATTCATGGGGGCAGCCATCACTGATTTTTTCAAGCAATGGAGGATCAAAAGAATTGCCTCGACTCCCTATCATCCAAGTGTCAATGGCCAAGCTGAATCTTCAAACAGGATCATAATTGAAAATTTGAAGAAGCGACTCGATGAGAAGAAAGGTCCATGGCCCGAGGAGTTTCCCGGGGTGCTGTGGGCCATGCGAACAACGGAGAAGAACAGCACCGGTGAGATCCCTTTCTCACTAGCCTATGGCATGGACTCTCTCATCCCCGTAGAAGTGGGCGAACCAAGTCTTCGGTACGCTCACACAACCGAAGACGCTAACCAAGAGGCGATGCGCATTGAGCTAGACTTGCTTGAAGAAAAGAGGGAATTAGCTTTGGTTCGGCTTGTTGCCCAAAAGAGGCAGATCGAGGCTTACCTCAACAGGAAAGCTAAATTTAGGGACTTCAAGATCGGAGATTATGTGTTGAAAACGGTGAACCAATCAACAAAGGAGGACAACGGAGGAAAGCTTATTGCAAATTGGGAAGGACCCTACAGGGTCAAAGCAATCGTTGGAAAAGGCTCTTATCAAATCGAGTCTCTTCAAGGAGAACCCGAACCTCTGAATTGGAACATCTCCCATCTGAAGCGATACTACTTTTAGCCGAGGTAAATATCTTTTCAACTCTTTTCCAATTAAACAGCCCCGAGCCGAATGACGCTCCCATGGCTTTCAAAAGAAATGTACTAACTTGCTCCTCGTTCCATCTTTTTGCTTGACTTCTTCAGGAAGCGAACCGAACCGTTTCCAGTGCTCGGATCTTCACCAAGATTCAGAACCGAACACTGGGGGGAGAGAGAAGGGTTGATAGCGAACATCGAGCCTCCCAACCGAAGCTTATCTATCCGACAACTGGGGACTCACGCCCGAGGATTAGATTTAGTACATTGTAATTAGCCCGATAGCGGCGTATGATCAATCTGCTTTTATTGAAAGTTTGTTTTTACTTTTTCTACCCGAGGTCCGTTTCGACTTGGTTTCATGTAAACAGCCTTTTCGGGCTCATGGATATCAATAAAATGACTTTGTTTCCATTCATATAAGGTGACTTTGGTCTCATTCATATTATCTATATAAATCTTGCACACCGAAGCTGCACAATGCATCGACTCGAGGGCGAGACGTCGTCCTAAGTTTGCATTGATTGAATTTAGTCCAAGTCTTGCAAGCATATCAGTTGTTTCCAAAAGTGTTCGGTACATACGAAAAATCAACACACAAAATTCACAAAGCAATCTTTCATTAAAAGCCTGAAGGCTGGGATTATTTACATCCAAAATGTGACCCGAAGGTTCAAAATATAAACATGAAAGCCCGAAGGCTAATATCTAAAAAAGGCACAAAGGCCCTAAAACAAAGGGAAAACGTCAAAGTATTTGCAAAGTATGAAGGCTACGCCCCATCGGCATCTCCACTGCCCTCTTCGGCGCTATCACCTTCATCATCTGACCCTTCGCTCGAAGGGAGTTCATCCACAATCCTCTGGGCCTCGGCAGCAGCTTCCCTCGCTTTGACAATTTCGTCCTCAAGCACGATCTCCCCGGCATGGACCTGCTCGAGCGCGCTAAGCCTGGTTTTGACAATGGCCCATGTTTCTTCAAACTTTGCCCTTGTTGCCCTAACCTCGGCTCGCTCATTGAGGTAAGCGATTCTGCCTTCGAGTTTGGATACTTTGCCCCGAAGGGCTGGCACTTCATCCACCTGGCTTTGCAGCTCAACAAGTTTAGCATTATACTCCCCAAGCTTGCTACGATATTTCTCCCCCGCTTCAAGCACCTCGGTCTTGGCCCTGAACAGCTCGGCGTCAAGGCGGGCATTTTCAAGGCTCAACCTCGAGCGCTCAGCAGTAAATTCTCTTGTCGCAGCTTGGACACGAGCCTCAGCAGACTCCACAGCTACGCGAAGGTCAGCCTCGGCTTTCGCCGAGGCCTCATTAGCGCATTCTAGCTCATTGTTCAGAATCGTGAATCGAGTCTCTAACTCGGCAACTTGCCCCTTGAGAACTTTCTTTTGATCATCCCAAGCGGCGGCAGCTGCTTGGAGCTCTTTAGCTCGGTCACGCTCAAGGTGAACAGCCTGCAGCGCGAGGACCAAACTCTGCGTTTGAAACACGATGTCAGAACTCGCACAATAGTGAGATCACCATATAAAATGCAACTTAAACTTAGCCGAAGAGCTGAAGCGGCGGAGACGCCCATCAAACTCATGGGGCTGAGGTTCCGAAGAGCATGAGCCTCGGCGGGGCCAAGCAAGCCATCAAGGGACATGATATCCTCTTTCGTGGCATCTAGCAAGTTAGCATCAGGATATATCTCCAAAGCCCGAGCTGCAATGTTGGTAGGCTTCGGCGAGGCACGAGAAGCTTTAATCGTGCTTTTGATCAGGCCTTCACCCACTTTAGCCTTGCCTTTTTGCTTTGCTGCTTCCTGATCAGACTCATCCACATGTATGACCTCGGTCGTCCCACCTACTTCAACCCTCACTTCGGGAACGGACTCGGAGGCTAAATCTGGCCTCTCCTCGGGAACCAGATGGGGGAGCTCTTCATCGCTGGGTACGTCGACAAGCCTCGGCGCTTTGTGGTCGTCGCTTCGGCAGCAGGAGCAACAACCTCTTCTACCCGAGGACCTTTCGATTTAGTCGCCCGCTTCGAGGTGACCCTCTTCCTTTTAGCACCTGGGGAAGGAAGGGAAGCAACTTGTTTAACATAAGTGTGTGTAGTGGTAGAAATGCAAGAAAACCGACCCAAGAAAACTTCTTCACCTTGTGAGGTCCCCGGGCTAGATAAACCCTTAGCTTTGTCATCGAGGAGCCGCTTCGCCAGAGTCGCCATGTGGGCAACGCCCTCAGATATGTTGAGCACTGTCCTCTCTTTCCTCTTCTTCTCCTTCTTGCCTCTCTCCTCTTCCCCTCCCTCAACATCCATCTCCGCTTCTTCCTCCTCGTCGGCATCTCTCATAGCCTTGCTTGGAAGACCTGCACGAATATATCAAACCAAGAGAAATTAAAACCCAATAGCTCGAAGCGATCCCAAGGGACAGAAGTCGTCAACGACTCACCAAGCCTCTTGCACGCCCATCAGTTCTCTTCCAAACCGGCCAGCACCATCCATTGCCGCTCGGGACGCGTTTTCATTTGCATTGCCTCGGTGACCCACTCGAGCAAATTCCTTGGTGGGTCAACTTGGACTTTTTCATCTGCAAATCAAAGATGAAAGGGTGAGCAACAATTATGACTCAAAACCGAAGGAAGAGCGGAAGCGGGCACTTACGCTGGGCATTCCATACTTCGGGAAAGCCAGTTTCGGTTGACAGCAACCTCGCGGGGATAAGCACGTATCGATCGTTCCAACCTCGATCCCCGTGGTCTTCGCTCTTACTCAAAATAGCATAAGAACCCCGAGGCAGAAGAGCAACTACCCCGGCCTTGTGAAAGTAAGGGTAATAAAGTGAGATTAAATGCTGAAAGGTGAAAGGCAGGCCGGCCTTATTACTCAAGTACTCGAGGGCTTGGACGACCCTCCAAACCCCGGGCCCAAGTTGGGCCAAGCAAAGGTTGTAAGATCTGCAAAATACATCGATGATGGTATGTACTGGCAGGTTGAACCCTATGGTGAAAGGGTAGGTGAAAACCGAAGAATAACCCTCAACATGCGTTGACACCGCCGAGCCAGGCGCGGGAATCCTAATTTCAACCTCGGGCCCCCAGCGACAATCAGCCCGAACCGACTCAAGTCTTTCTTCGGTTATGATACTTGGCGTGATATGGACGGGAATATTCCTCTTTTTCCCCTTTTGAGCGTCTGATTGAGCGTGAACCTTCAGATCCTTGTCGTTGTTGAAACTGGAAGGAATCACCAAACGAGGGTCAATCTCAACCTCGAGGGGAATTTTCCTCTTCGATTTCTTTGATGGCCCCACCTCGATCTCACCTCTGGGATCACTTGTCCCACTCGCCTCGGCAACGCCTCCCGAGCCGCCCACCTCCTTGGCACTGGTGACGTCATCGACTCCGACGTCATCTCCATCTCCCACGCGATCATCATCGCCTACGTCATGCCCTTCATGTAAACTCATTTCGGCCCTATCACGGCCAGCTCTCTCCTTCCGCCTCTTAGGAGCGGAGGCAGCAGACGTGGCCTCACCACCACCACTCGCCTCAACCACCTGCAATGGTGGCACAGGCACTATAGCTTCATCGTTCATGGCCATGGCAGCGAAGCGCTCTGCCCTTTCGCCAGAGTCGCTTGAGCCATGGCCAGAATTGGTGGCAGAGACAGTAGCAGACATGATGGAAGTCAGAAAGGAAAAGCTAAAGACAGAGGTTAAATGCAGCAAGTAGTTGTTACAATGGCAGCTGTAGGAACTCTGTGTTTCTTTTTCTCTTCTGATGCAAAGTGTTGAGTGGAAAGGAAGGATGAAAGTGATGTATTTATAGAGTTTGCACACGTGCAAGTGGGAAAGCTAATGATGACTGAAACGTTGGAGAAAACAAAAAGATGGCGTGACCGTTCGGAGACCTATCAAAAGCCGCCACGTAATGCGGAACGGCGACCTGATAGATGTGCGACTTTTGAAATTTGTGGATAAGGTTTTGCCACGTCGATTTTCCGCTTAAACTCATTCCACTCCTCGGCGACTTCGACGTCTACCGAGGAGTGGGCGGACTATCTGTATTGGGTGAAAATTGTCGCCTTCGGTTAACACCTCGAAATAGTAGACCGAAGGGAAAACGAGCTGATGCTCCGAAGAGAAATAACTGATCTCGTGATTGAATCACCGAAGTCAGTTTCCAACAACGCGACCGAAGACAAGTTAGACTTCGGGCTTCGATGACGTGCCATCCAACCCGAACAGTAAGGTCAGACGACTGAAGCCTTGAGACAAGGCTTTGGTCATCACCTCGGTTCCAGCGGCTTTGCAGCCCACTACTTTGCCCCACTAACTTCTCCATATTGTTGCTCAGATCGTGGGGAATGCACTCGCTGATGATGGAGAACATGGGCAAGGCCCTTAGGCCTATAAATAGGAGTTCATTTTGTATTATAGGCATCCAGAAATTTGTACTGAAACGCTGCCCAAATTTGTAATCACATTCGTATGTTGAAATATCGTTATTCTCTCGCATTTACATCTTTTTCACGTATTATTTGAACTTTGATACGAAGAATTGCTTGTATCCGAATCCAAATTTGATTTGTACACCTAAACTGATTTAGGCTCATACAGACGTTGTACCTACATTAGGTAAAGAGTAAGATATGCGTCTTCTATAGCTCAAACATGTTACTACTTACTCGTAATGTACAAATATAATTCGTTATGGAGAAAAATCCACCCGACAGGAACGCCCGAAGACCAATGAGACATTCCGAGGCGATTTTCATTTCAATTTTTTCGATATTCATTTTCTGAAATGCAAATGGCGCCTATAGACGAAACCATGTTATTAATATGGCATAATCATGATAAGTCAAGTTAAGAGTTCAGTTTCTTCCGGTAAATGATGTACTGAAATTTCTCATGTTTCAGAACTTTACAAAGGAGTAATACCTAGTCAAAGACTACTATATTCATGTACCTCTCACCTTTTGCTTTTGGGAAGCAGCCAGTCAATCAAACTCATCACATAATCAAGCACACCATGCATCTGGATGACAAAAGTAGTTAATATCACCTCAGTGCTGCATAAAACTGCAGGGTGAGACAGTGAGTAAATCTCCAACATTAACACATAATAACACAACTTCATTTTAAAAGCCATATATCATCAAGATAAACCAAAAAAGGAAATTCATGTGTCATTATACCATCCAAGGCAAAAGGACTTAAGATATCACAAATAGTTCATTTAGTCAGCATTAGGTTGACAAACACAGTATGATGATAGTCTGGACGTGTTTCTACAGACTTAGTCACTTCGATATCAAATGGAAAAAAAGAGAAATAATGAAATTAATTATTTATACCCTAAGGTTCAAATAGATTCCTCAGCTAAGGGGATAGAATGAAACCTTTTTATTAATAATGGATTCGTAACAAAAAAAGACATTAGTAATTGCCGCATAATCAGAATATATAGGGCACCATAAAAGAAGTATCCACATTTATTCTTCTTTCTGAGAAAACCAGTAATGTTCTATTTTACTAATTCAAGTCAAAAACAAGAATGATTCCTGACGTCAAAGGGAATAAAGTACAAGCAGACTAATATTGTACTTCTCCTATAATTTAGTAGAGAAAACAATGCACAAATAATGTATATTGTGCAGTTCAAAAGTCATGCAAACAAAAATGACAATTTCACCTTGACCTATCAAACTACATGAGTTCTGAATTTTGAAACTGAAAAGGATACAGAGACGTGTAAGAAAATTTGCGTATTTAGTAACATCAGATGGAATATTTTTTCCCTGGTAGTGGTCTACCCTTCAATTTTAGATAAGTTAACCATAGATTACCCCCTATGCTAAAAGATACTAGCTTTTTTTAGAGTTATTCAAATTAGTTAAATCTCTTTTTTTTAGATAAATAATAAATTTAGAAACACATCTCATTTTTTTAGCAGAAACACATCTCTAGTAAAGGATACATTGCATTTTTTTACAGTTATACAACATAGTTGGCAAACCTTCTCTCAAATGTCCAATAAATCTCACCTATGGAAAAAGAGATGGCATAGAAATTATTCAAGCAAATCATCAAACACTTTTGACTACAATTTTTTCTTGTATTTTGTGCACATGAGCAGAAATTTCCGGTAGAAGCCTTTGAACAAATAACTACATGCACATAATCCACCAATTAAAAAAAAGAAAAGGAAAAATCAGATACATGTAAATAAAAAATCCAAAATCTTTTACACGTAATTAATAAGAAAAATAGATCAGAAATACAAAAATAAATTCATAGAAAAATGGAGATTCTAAATAAGTAATATGTAAGAATTGAAATCAAAGGTCTGCATGCTCCCAAAGAAACAATAGAAAAAAAATTAGTAGAACTCATACAATTGATATCAAACCAAAAAGGACAAACAAACAAAAATACAAAAGACAAAATACTCACCTGAATACTCTGTAGCTAATGAAAAAGATCACTGAATGGAAGAACAGATCAAGTCGGGAGATAGTTAATTTGACGAGAGAAACAGATAAAAAAGTGAAGAAGAATTGAGTTACACGTGGCCTTTCACTTCTATAACACGTTTAATAAGCCTTAGTCGACCTCCGGAGGACAACAATTTTCTTTTCCAATCTGAGATTCTCTGTTGTCTCATCAATAGATAGAAATAGGAGATTTCCCCTTATTCTTGAGAGATTCATCATTTTCAGTCTACGGCGAAGGAAACAAGAGCGAGGCACCGAACATGTTCTACCCTCAACCTCAAGAGAGGTACATAAAAGAAGAGCAACTAAACTGTGAAACAAAAAGTGCATTTCAAAATTAACACGTAAGTCGTTTAAAACAATAGAATAACCATTTTACCCCCAAAAAGTAATGCTGAAATACCTAAACTACCCTTGTTCGTACAGCTAACTCCCGCTTATATATTGTAGAGAAAAACAATAGCTACATGTCATAGTTTATGTTTTTGCTAGCTATAGATTATTACATTGTAAAGATCATTATTCAAGTGTTATATTTACTTTATTTGATAGTATTAGCATTTTATAATGCTCAATCCAAAAAAGTGAGTGTGATACTTGGATGTGATGCTACTAGTGAGTGTGTTGGCCTAAATCTGGTTAGGTCACTCAAATAGAATTTATAGAGTGGTTAATAAGCAAATCATTGTATCAAAGTTAACAATTGAATAAACAAATAAAAAGTAAATACAAAAGACAGTGAGTAACAAAGCAACGAATGAGTTTCTGTATTTCTTGAGTAATTTCACAATGCCTTTCAACTATTACAAATAGCTATTTATAATTTACAAAAGATGCCAAGGCAATAAATATACTTTAAGACCATTAATCCTACGTTGATCATGGCCAGCCCATGATCTTCCTCTTCAATGCAATCAATAATGGGCGATAGTTACAACTTCACCAAAGAATAACTGCTCCACCGAGGTTATATCAATCGCCCCGGGGAGTTCCACCGAGGGTTATATCAATCGCCTCTTCCACCGAGGGTTATATCAATCGCCTGGGGAGTTCTACCGAGGATTATATCAATCGCCTCGAGGAGTTAAGCTTCCAAACGCCCGAGGTATGGACTTCATCAAGGCTTGACGACTTATCTTGCCCTCAGGATCTCTCCTTGAGGAGTCAACTCAGTGGTGCTTTCATTGAGATTCACCTTTAATATCATTACAACGGACGACAGTTATAAAACCAATCAGCTGAAGATCTAATGTCTGCCCGAGGATTACATCCTTTGCCTCGGGGAATTGAGTTCTTCATCCACCGAGGCTTAATCTTCATCAATGCTTGCTAGAAAGTCGTGACCTCGATTTCTGACCCCGCAAAGTAAATCAATCACCACGAAGTTCGATTTGGATGACCTTGGTTTGATTTCGCCCCATTCCTTGAGCTCGAGGTGCGTTTAATTTTTCACCGAATACAGATATTCCCCCCACTCCTCTATTAATTGATAGAATTTTCCAAGGAGTGGAATGAAATTAGCGGGAAACCGACGTGGCACCTTGTGCGCCAAGTAATTTAAAAGATAATCGTCCTTTTAAATTTTCATTTGTTACACATGACAACTCATGAGTGGTCGTAACCTCTCGTTTCTCCTTCTCAACTAGCCTTTTATCCGCCAAGCCTAGATTACCCGAAGTATGGAGTAAATCTCATGAGTAGTCAATCCTTGGTTTTCTTCCTTCTTCCCAAAACTTTTCATATTCTAACTGCATCATTGCATTTTCAGATGAGAAAATTCCAATCAAAAATCCGAAGGATTTAACTGCTTGGGTCCAAGCGATTATTGACATCAAGCCAAGGCATGAAAGGTCATAGATGGCCTTGGCTACCTTGGATGAAAGTTAGTAGTCGTGCAAACGACACAGTGATTGTGCATTGTATTTTTTTCTTTTCTTCCTTTTTCTTCTCTTTCTTTTCGTTCTCCTTCTTCTCTTCCGGCTTGGTAGCTGCCCTATTGGGGAAGTTTACAAAAAAGGGAAATGAAGTTAGGAAGAAGCCTCGGAAAGAAGAAAGAAATACCCAAGGTTGGGGATAGCTTGAAAGATTTGGAAGATTCGATTGAAGTCCTCGCCCAAACAAAAAGCTTCAATGGGGTCGCCTGGTCAAGGGACCTCAAAAGATTATAACCAATATCCTCGGTTGAAGCTTTTTCATTGTTATTCCTTATTTCTTTTTCTTTAGATAGTTTGTTTATTTCTTTTAGGCTCAAAAAGAAAAAAGGAGGCACCAAGGAAGTCATCCAAATCCAAGCGTACTCGAGTAGAATCATCTGATGCTCCACGCTGAGGCTTAATTAACGAGCCCGAGGATGATAATGCTCGCACTAAAGTCGAGGTGATTAACATCGAGGAGCCCAACCGAGCTGCTGAAGAGGCTACAGTCAAAGCTAAAGTGGATGAAGCTCCCGAGCCGATCCACCTCTCGGCCTCTAAGATAGAATTCAGAAGGATCGGTTTCACTTATGATTTATGTATGTTGGATGACACCGTGGCCGTTCCCATAAGTCTCAGGGGTTTGCTCGGGCCGCTGGAACGAGAATGCCTTAAAGACCTGCCCATTAATGATTTGATGACTTAATAATAAAACTCTCGAGACTGAAGTGAAGACCCTTCAGGGCAAAGAAGCAACCTCTTCATCTGAGCTCAAGTTTAAGTTCAAAGCAAAGCTGAAAACCAAAGCTACCAGAGCCCGAGTTGATAAGAACTGGGCTATTATCAAGACCAAGTTGAAGACCCTCGAGCAATGCAAAGCTGGGGTGAACTTGGATGAAGAAATAGCCAAGGCAAAGGCGATTTGGCCAGGGCTCAAGTTATTCTGGACAAGCCTCCATCGAGCAGTGCAGCTCGAGCGATGAAGATGACAATGGAGAGGATGAGGGCACTGAAGTTGAAACTTCAAGTGGAGATGAGGCTGATGAGTGATAGCCGGTTGCTATGCTTTCATTTCGATTTTTCCTGTTGTGGCTACCGAGCCTATGTTTGTAAATAACTTTTGTTGGCCCCCGGACCTTTATCAGTGAACTTGAATTTCTCTTAAGTGTTAGCATTTACTTTGTTTTGAAAGCATTCGACATGTCACTTAGAATATTTTTGCTTGCTAGACTTAGGAAAAATTAATTTTGCGCCGATGCTAGCTTAGAACGACGTCTTGTTCTCGAGCTGTGGCAATGGTAGAACAATTTTTAATTACAAAAATCCGAACATTGAAATAAATAGATGGCTGAATCAAGTTTATTTCATTTTGTAGCGAAAGTTTATTTCATTTTGCAGCAAGCCAAAATGGGCATTTTACAAGTGCAAATCTAGCCGAGGCTATACTTAGGAAAATAAAAATAATACCCGCTTCAGGGCGAAAAACAGCTTCGGGGTGAAAACTGCTTCGGGGTGAAAATCGCTTCAGGGCGAAAATAGTGCAACTGCTTCGGAGAGAAAACTGCTTCGGGCCGAAAAATAGTGCAACCACTTCGGGCAAAAATTGCTTAAGGGCGAAAATAGTACAACCACTTCAGGGCGAAAACCTCTTCGGGGCAAAAATCGCTCAAGGCAAAAATAGTGCAACCGCTTTGGGGCGAAAATTGCTTGACATCACTTACTCGGTATATAGCCCCAACGCTCGAGCAATGAGTCCCCGAGTCATCACTGACCAAGCATCCTCATTACACCCCCCTAGTGTTCGGGTGTGAAGTAATGAGGACCCAAACACTGCATTTCTTATAATAAAATGAAAGTACCCTCGTTGTCAAAAGTAATAATGCTTTAAATTGGAGACATTTCAATTTAAAGGCTCTACTTTACCATTCATACTTTCCAGCTGATATGAGCCTTTGCCCCTCGAGCAAATCTAACTCTACAAGCATGGCTCGTTGATTTGACTTTTCATCTATATGGGCATATAGAAGACTAGGCTTTCCAGCTTCCACTAAAATCAAAAAATCAACTCCATAAGCAAGGGAGAATGGGGTTTCACCTGTGCTATTCTTCTTTATGGCCCACAATACGCCAGGCATCTTTTTGGACCATGGACCTTTTGCTTGATCGAGCCTTTTCTCAAGATTTTTAATGATCAGCCTGTTAGAGGACTCAACTTGCCTATTAACACTTGGATGATATGGAGTTGAGGCCACCCTTTTGATTCCCCACTTTGCAAGAAAGGTGATGACCCCGGCACCCACGAACTGTGGCCCATTGTCACAGGTGATTTTCCTTGGGACTCCAAACTTGTTGATTATATTCTTCCAAATGAAGCTGATAATCTCTTTCTGTCTCACCTAAGCAAAGGATCTTGCCTAAATCCATTTGGTAAAATAGTCGGTTAATACGAGTATAAATCGAACACCATCTTTAGCTTTGGGGAGTAGACTAATAACAGGCATCCCCCATTTCATAAATGGCTATGGAGACATAACAGAATGTAATGGATTTGCTTGCCGATGAATCATCGGTGCGTACCTTTGGCACTTATCACACTTCTTCATAAAGAGCCTAGCATCTTCACTCATATCTGGCCAGCAATAGCCTGCTCAGCTTTACCCCTCAAATAATTGTCACACTCGCCTTCATGAGCTTTTCTCATCACGTACTCAATTTCTCTAGGGCCCAGACATGTAGACATCGGGCTATTGTACAACCTCTTATATAGTCGCCCATGAATCATCGAGTATGGAATTACGTGTGTTATCAACTTCCCAGCCTTCCTCTTATCTCCAATCTCATCTTTCCTACCGTAAATATCAATAACCAGACCATTGAGCCAGTCCCTGATGCAATCCAAATTGGTTGTCATCCGTCTGAGCCATTGAAACTGTCCAGGTAGAGCCAAGTCGAAGAGTTGCATTCAACCAACGACCACTTGGTATGGCTGAGCAACAACAATGAGAATCCATGAAGCAAGCTCGCAAGTGACCGAGCCGATTTAGAGGCTATGAGGCCGGGCACTGAACGAGGAAGCTCAAAGATACAAGTTCGAGCCCGAGGCGAGCAACCGAGGCTGAAAGCAGAAATGCAACCGAGGCTGAAAGCTGAACATGCAACCGAGGGTGAAAGCTGAACATGCAACTCAGGCTAAAAGCTGAACATTCAACCGAGGTTGAAAGCTGAAATGCAACCGAGGCTGAAAGCTAAACATGCAAAAAAGACTGAAAGCTGAACATGCAACCGAGGCTGAAAGCTGAACATTCAACCAAGGGTGAAAGTTGAAATGCAACTGAGGCTGAAAGCTAAACATGCCACTGAGGCTGAAAGCTAAACATGCAACTGAGGCTAAAAGGTGAACATGCAACCGAGGCTGACAGCTGAACATGCAACTGAGGCTGAACTACGAACCCTTGGTGAATAGTGACGCCGAGCATTAAAGCGACCGAAGGGCTACAATATGCCCAAGGAAGAGGAGCGTCCGATCTCAAAGTATCCGAGGCCAAAGAGTGATGGAGCATTGAAGCACAAGAGTGCCCGAATACTTATATTTACCTCGGCCCTGCGTGGCTTTATTTTCATTGGACGTCAGTGTTCGTATTTACCAGTTTGCCCTTGAGGATTTCTATATAAACCCCATTCCGTTGTTCGAGCAAGTCAAGTTGTATCTTCCTTTTATCCTTTGTTTTCTGTCGTTATTCCGTTGTTGTTTGGTGTCCAATTGCTAAGCTCCATTTGGCTTGCACCAGTCCCCAAGTCCTTTTACCCAATGGTTGAATCGAACCCAAGTTAGCCAACGCATTTGCCTCGGCGTTTTCCTCCCAAGGGATTTGGGTAATTTTCCACTCTTGGAATTTGGCTAGTGCATGTTGCATCCGAGCCAAAAGCTGTTGCATCTTGCGCTCACGATCCGAATAATCACTGAGTACTTGATTCACCACTAGCTGTGAATTACATCTTAGCTCTACCAACTCAGCTCGCATTTCTTGAGAGTGTCCCCGAGCTTCTTGAGGAACACATATTCTCTTTCTACTGGGCGTCAAGTCATTGCTCTTGACTATCGCCATGTACTCAGTTATGTGGTCGACTAGATCAGTCGTTCCATCATATTTCTTTGAGATTTGCAACTTGAAGTGCTTCAGGATGAGGGTAGGAGCAGCTTCGGGCTAGAAAGGTTGCTTCCTGCATTTCTCAATGTCGAAGACTCGTTGGGGTTTCCTGACCCCGGGGTCATTTCCAAGCCACTTCTCAAATTGGGCTTTAAAATATTTTTTTCCACTTTTCCAGGTCTAACGAGACGCTAGTTTCTGCTACCGCGGGCGCTATCCCAAAAGGTGGGGAGCAGTTCCCGAACCTCCAGACGTAGTCCCATGTGGAAGCCTCCCCTATCATTGCGCCCGCAGGAACAAAATTCGGGATGCTTCCAGTGGGAGCTATAGGTGGAGTATTGGTGGGTGTGGAATTATTTCTTATATTTTCAGACACCATTTGCAGCGTGCTACGAAATTCATTGTTAATATTTGCTTGCTCAGCAAGCTGATTTTAAATAATCTGCAAAAAATTGATAACATATGTCTTGAATGAATTTCTTGATCCTGAAGAAGAAGAGTCTTCCGAGGGCGGCGGTGGTGAAGTAACTTGTCCTCCGTCCCCTGGTGGAGGGGGTGGAACAAAATTCCCAGCACCGATTTTCTCAACGGAGCGTTGTTGGTCTGCATCGTGATGTTCTGTAATATCTACCATGATGTAAGTAAAAAACAATGACAAGGAACTTTGGAACAACGTCTATTGCATGTTCCCCACGGATGGCGCCAATTTGTGTTGGACTAAATCTGGTTAGGTCACTCAAATAGAATTTGTAGAGTGGTTATCAATCAAATTACTGTATCAAGGTTAACAATTGAATAAACAAATAAAGAGTAAATACAGAAGACAGTGAGTAACAAAGCAACGAGTGAGTTTCTATATTTCTTGAGTAATTTCGGAATGCCTTTCAACTATTATAAATAGCTACTTATAGTTTACAGAAGATGCCAAGAAAATAAACGTACTTTAAGACCATTAATCCCACTTCAATCATGGCCAGCCCATGATCTTCCTCTTTAATGCAATCATAATGGGCGATAGTTACAACTTCACCAAAGAATAACTGCTCCAACGAGGGTTATATTAATTGCCCCGGGGAGTTCCACCGAGGGTTATATCAATCACCTTGGGAAGTTCCAACGAGGGTTATATCAATTGCCTCGGGGAGTTAAGCTTCCAAACGCCCGAGGCATGGACTTCATCAAGGCTTGACGACGCATCTTGCCCTCGGGCTCTCTCCTCGAGGAGTCAGCTTAGTGGTGCTTTTGTTGAGACTCACCTTTAATATCATTACAATATACGGCGGTTACAACACTAATCTGCTGAAGATGTAACGTCTCCCGAGGATTAAATCCTTTGCCTCAGGGAATTGAGTTCTTCATCCGTCGAGGCTTAATTTTCATGAAGACTTGGTAGAAAGTCGTGACCTCGATTTCTGACCTCGTGAAGTAAATCAATCACCCCGAGGTTCGATTTTGATGACCTTGGCTGGATTTCACCTCGTGCCTTGAGCTCGAGGCGCGTGTAATTTTTCAACCAATACAGTGAGCTTGCTAGGTCGCTCTTTATATTTTGCAAGTTATTATTATTTTCATTTGTAAAGATAATTTTTGATTGATTATTAATAAAAATAGTTATTAGGCACCATGCCTAGTCGAGTCGTTGTTTTAAAAAAAATATTGTGTTGAAAATAAATTTTAAAGTTATGAATCCACTGAGTAGTGGATGTCCATTATTGTGGAACATATGAAGTTGGTGTTATACGAAAACTGTTATATGATAACCGTTATAGATTGATAACTGTTTTGTACGATAACTGTCATGGGTTGATAACTGTTTTGTACGATAACTGTTATGGGTTGATAACCATTTTGTACGATAACCGTTTTGGTTGATAACCATTTTGTACGATAACCGTTATGGTTGATAACTACTTTGTATGATAACCATTATGGGTTCTAGCTATACCTATAAATAGGGCATTTAAAATATAAATTTGTAATTCAGTTTGAAAGGAAATAATATATGAATCTCTCTCTATACAGTTTCTCTGTTTTATTTACTTTGCAGCTTTTATTTCACAACACGTTATCAGCACGAGTCTCTATTTTATTATTGTTACTATCCCGAAAGTAAGATATGTCTGGATTAAACTAAAACGAGCACTAACTGACCATGAGTGTGACTGTTCAAATGGATCTTGGAGGTGGTGCGTTTCTCTTCTTATTAGCAGTTGGTTGGTTTTCAATGATCCTAAGGTAAAATCCTTTTTAATTACTTTTTTCCTTCAAGTTGGATTATGAACGCAAGTGCCTATATCCTTGTATGTATTCGTAACTGTCATCAAGAAAATGATGATAAGGTATGCTATCTTACTCAGTTGCATTTGTTTATTTACTAATACTTAATTTCTTTTCTTTGGATTAAATATGCAAAATAGTCGATACCGCATGCTAAATCATGGCTAAAGTAAAATACTACAACCATTGCTATATATTTTCATAAGGTCTTAAAATCTATCGTATCTTTCTAGTGTGCAAATACTTCTAGTCAATGTTTGATTATGTTTCTAGTTGATAAATTCTTCAGATGAATGTTGGGAACAAACTTTTCATACTCCTACCTAGTGGGTTTCTATCTCTAAAGCCTATATGAACACATTGGTAAGAGTATGTTTTGTTCAATTATCATGTATGCAGTGAACATATCAGAATTATTTGATTGTAATTAGCAGACAATATTATGTCTTAAGTTTGTGCAGGTGCTATCTATGTTCTCATAAATTACCATGACATGTTATCATGTCGGATTGATAGTGAATATTTATTAGGTGTTATTTAGTATACAAAATACAATCTAACGATCATTCCATAAAATAAAGTGCTAAAGTAGATAAGCTAATACCTTAAAAAAGTTTCCTTGGTTTATACTTTGGGAAAACACTTGTCGTACCTATATTAGAAAAACAGGTTGCAATGACAACTATGCAAAGTACAACAATAAGGCTTGGCAACACCGCCCAATAAGATAGCGTTGAATATATCTGTGATCAATTATGAAAAATTTTAATGCCTCTAAAAATTGCTCCTAAACTAGCAATATTTTACTAAAGAAAGTTTATATGAAACATATAAAATTGATTTCATGACGATGGCTCATTAATGGCGAGTCCCAGAGTACCATAATAATAAGATGTTTGGGTTCAGATCTGAACACATTATGCCCTAACACACCTTTATGCGGTTAAGAAATTGAGTTAAGGTCCTAATGCACCATACTGATGATACAATGATGATAGAGGCAAATAATGAGTTATTAATAAAATTTATGAAGTCTATCCACGGATATGCTCCATTTATAGTGGTGAATGTGCGAGCAATATATGCTCCACTCCGTAAGATGAATGTGGGAGCGAGGCAAGCTCCATTCCATAATGTGAATGGGGGAGCAACACATACTCCATTCATAAATAAGAATGTAGTAGCATCTAATAATGCCTGAAAGAAGGCAAAATATCTTTATGTTTGAAAGAAGACACAATATTTTATGTCTGAAATATGATAAAATAATTACATAGTACAGACCATGGTCGTGGAGTGACAATGGACAAAATACTTATCACCATAGTGAAATAAATAAGAGAACAATAAGTGTTTTCAATTTGACCGTTCAAATGGTAAAGATAATAATGCCATCAATGTATCATGTGATTATGAGGAAGTCCAGATGATTATGATCCATGCATTCTATTAAGTGAATGAGACAAATTTGTAATAAACAAATTATGAATATAGACCCATTCCCAAAAGTGAATATGGCAATATGTGATAAAAGTTCACCAATATGGACGGCAACCATCATGGCTGATAAAATATCATAACTCACCCCCCAGAAGAGGTTCGAGGATATTGCATATGTTCATTATTAAGGCATGATTGGTCATTGCTCGCTTACAAATCATACGTCGAATGCCTTATTATGAATTACATAAGAGCAAGTGAAGCAAGAAACAGATATTGTCATAACGAATTGACCATGAGAATAATTAAATAATTTTCTCCTATGGATGATGGTGTTATGATCATATGGCAGTACAAAACTAAACGAGAGCTCAAGAAAAGCCAATCTAGTACTACCGGAGAAATAAAATTAATGAAATATTTTATTGTAGTAAGTCTCAATGAAACTTGCTAAGTTTCAAGAATAATATTCGCCAAATGGCTATTATATGGAGACTAGAATAAATTGAAAGATTAAATATCTTCATATTACTACAATAAATGTCGGATGAGATATATGTACTTGAAAAGCTCCCCGCCCCTTCCTCCAGTTTATACTACACAAATTATAAGCATGATGAAATCATATGCATGCCACGATAAACTTTTACTTTATTCTTACAAAGCCCATGATATAGTAAATCGGAAGATCAACTTTATCAGTTGGCATGAACAGTTTGACCATCCTGGTTTAGATATGATGCACAAAATATGTAATTGAGAAATTGAATGGGCATATATTGAACAATCCTGGATTCTTCAAGAATTCTCTTTGTGCTGCTTGTTCTCATGATAAATAAATTATCAGACCAACTAAATTTGGGATCAGGATCCCCGCTCATCTGGAATATAAAAAAAGGTGAATATGGGCCCATTCACCTGCAATGTAGACCATATAATTATATGATAGATGCATCTATGAAAAGGTCACATGTACGTTATTATGAACCTACTGTGGTACTTGCAAGGTTAAGTATTTGCTCAAATTAATTTAACTAAGAGCATATTTCCAGATTCTGCAATCAAGACAAGTTTCTTGATAATGTTGACAAGCTAGTTTAGCAAATTCAAAAAATTGAAAGCCTCCAATTATTGACTAAACCATGCATATGAGAACAAAGCTACATAAATCAGGTATGAGATATGGTATATCCATAAAGCAGCACGTGTGCATGACATGCCACCAAATAAAGTCCCCTCATAATTAGTTTAGGGTCAGGAACCAAATATTTTTTATCTAATAATTTTAATGTGCGGTATTTTAACAATTACTCCACTACAATGCATAAAGATGGATCCAAAAAAAAAAAAGGTTGGGAATAAATGTTAGTATGTCTAACATTAGGCGGAGAAAATTAAAACAACCGAGGAATAAATTAGATTGTCATTGATATGATCCTCATTTAAAGATAATACAAGTCAGTGTCAGACACATCGCTGACCCAAAGCTAACAATTATATTACAGCTGTTAATGCTCCAAATTTAATTTGATGTCCTAATAGAACAATCTGTTTATGCAAATGAGTCTAAGGCAGACTTCAAACGTGGTAGACCATTCGGTTCCAATGATAAGAATTGTTGAAAAAGGAAAGGAGCAAAATGATTATGATGGTTAATAAGGAGGCATGGCTTTAGAAGAGCCGATGACATAAGACTTCATGAACCTCATCAAGAGATGTTCAGGTTAGGGGTGGGCATGAAATACCGAATTCTGCACCGAACCAAATTAGTTCGGTATTTCGGTATCGGTATTTTGGTATTCGGTACGGAATTCAGTATGAAATTTCGGTATTTCAGAATTTCAGTTCGGAATATGGTGAGGGTTTCAGAATTTCAGAATTCCGAAATTTCGAACTTTTTTGGGTATGTTATGTAATTTGTATAATACTCTAAACCATCCGGCCAAAATCCAAATGGCCCAACGGCCCCAACTCAATTAAAAGTCAGGCTTACCCATTTCAACAAAGATTCACGCTTTTTCTTTTTTATTTCCTAATCTTAAATCCTAAATCAAAATCAAAGATGTTATTTCTTCTCCGACTTTCGCGGTATTTCTTCAAACTGAAACCAATTTGACCATCACTTTGATTGTTCTAACTTGTAAGTAGGAAAAAGAAGAATTCTTACGACGATGAATATGAACTAATTCTACTTGCATACATGAGTTCATTCTCATGAAACTTTACTATGAATCAACTTTAAGAAAGTAAATTTACTGTCATGTTTTAAAAATTTAAAGTTTCTATCTTTTCCTCTTGTCTAATTAAATATTATGGTAAAATATGTCTGAATAAATGGTGGTAGAACTCTTAAGGCTCTAGCTTTCTGCGTTGCATATCTTCCATTAAAGGATTACTTTTAAGCTTAAGATTGATTAAATTAGCCAGTTTAAGAACTCCATACTACTACTAGGATAAGTTAGTTAAATTAATTGTTAGGCTAACATAGAGGGCACTGAAAGAAACTGAAATAAGCAAAATCATGGATAAACACTACAAATAAAACTGTAAATATATCAACAAGTTACAACAATGGTGTTTTCTAGAATCCTAGTAGTATAATTTATACATAGCAGGCATTATGAATTTTGTTTCGTTGATGTAGATCGAAAGTCAATTTTTATTTGGTATACCGTATACCGTACCGAATAAACCGAACCGAAATATAAAATACTGAACTGTACCGAAGTAGTTTGGTACGGTATTTGGTATCCACCCTTTGCAAATCGTATACCAAAATACCGAATCGTAATTGATAAAACCGTTCCGAAATACCGAATGCTCACCCCTAGTTCAGGTATCTGAAAATAATGAATAAGAAGAGATCTCAATATGTATGTCACATTGGAAACCGATATAAAATTATTGTCAACGATATCTTACATATATTATAGCTCAATATTATAAATAATGATGAGGATCTTGAGCTTAAGTTTGTTAGGAATACAGACATAAAATTATTGGCCAAAAGTTAAAAGATGCATTCAAGCAGAATTGATATGAAGTTTACGGACCTACAGTCCGACACTTAA
Organism: Petunia x hybrida; assembly: GCA_037355625.1. Classification (NCBI taxonomy): domain Eukaryota; kingdom Viridiplantae; phylum Streptophyta; class Magnoliopsida; order Solanales; family Solanaceae; genus Petunia; species Petunia x hybrida. The sequence continues at coordinate 3,537,007 of JBBBVM010000018.1, read as the reverse complement.
AGGTGCAAAGCTAGTGGATCACAACTAAGTATTTGTGCAAAATGAAATAAAAATGAAGTCGTTAAATATAAATCACGACTTGCGGCATAAAGGATTTTTGAAAATATATGGCAATGAATCTATGGAGATATATTCTTCTTTGGTGGACGCAATCACCTTCAGATATATTATAAGTCTGGCAGTGCATGAAAGACTTGACATGCGTCTAATAATCTCTGTTACAACCTATTATATGGTTTATTGGATAGTAAAATATTTATGAGAAATACTTTAAGAATTCAAAATACTTGAAGCATTTAAAGGTTTCCGGGAAACCTGTTCAAAAAGCTTCATAAATTGTTATACGGATTAACGTAATCCGGTCGCATGCGATTAAATCACTGCAAGCTTCTTGGTATATAAGTATTATATTTTAATACAATGGATGGATTGAATAATCTTGCCAACAATACTCCACCAGTTATAGCTTTTGTTATTGACCTTATTAGCAAGATTTAGTTCTTCTCCAATGCAAAGACATTGGAAGAATACAAGATATCTTCTTGGTCCACATAAAAGCCCGATATCAACCGACTATTAATTTATTTGTGGAGGTACAACTATATTATGACATTCTACAAAATAAATTGTTGATGCTACATCTTCAAATCATGAAAAGATAATAGTCATGCATGACGCAAGCCGACAATATGAATGATTGAGGACAATGGCATCAACATATTTATTAACAGTGTGGTCTTTCTTTGAAGACGATAATCCGAACAATATTATATGAAATATTACATGGATTATTCAACTAAATGGATATACAATTAAGGAGACAGTTATTCAGCAAAATTCCTTTTTAATCTAATATTATATAAATTTCTCTATACAGTTTTGCTGTTTAATTTACTTTGCAGCTTTTATTTGACTAACATTTAAGAAAATGTCTCCAAAACTATGTCCAAACGAGCTAATGAGTGTGGGCAAAGAAATAAAGGGTGAAGATGAGAGTTGGTGGTTGGAATGTAAAAGAACTTATAACAGAAGAGATGGTTTGATGGGACCCGGGGGAAGGAATCTTAAACAGCCGCATTTAAACCCTAATAATCACAATCAAATTTGGAATCTTTCCAAAATCAGTTAGGAACGGCTCAGATTAATTTAAAACCAAGATATAAATAACATAGCAGCCAGCCTTGCACTTTTTTCATCTTCTGTTATCTCTCATTTCAGAGAAACAAAAAAGGGAAAATGTGTGGAATACTAGCAGTGTTTGGTTGCATTGATAATTCTCAAGCCAAACGTTCCCGTATCATCGAACTCTCCAGAAGGTAATAACGTTTATTGGATGTTGTGCTCCCAATGCTTACATTAGTTTTTACATCCAGATTTATAACATAAGACAGTTATAAAAATGCTGGTTGGAGCATTAATGCATATAACTTAAAACTCATAATCTAATTAACTTTCTCAATACCGTTTACAAGTCAAAGGGAAAACCTAGAATAATGATGTTACACCTATGTTTCTTAGTGTATGAAATTGAGCAATCTTGTTACAAATTGTGCTGATTTTGTTTAGTAAAGCTACATGCTTGAATAGTGTATGATGCCATCTACTTTGAATTTTGAGGACATGTGATTGGATCTCCACAAACGCATCTTCAAATGAACGTGGTTCGTGACTTGTGTATGACTGTCATATCCTCTGTCTGATGTAAATCTTCCCCACAATATAACTATCAATTTCCCAAAAGCCTTTGGTTTCTAGTTTTCTGTGTCTGAAATTATCCCTTTTTTATTGCATTTCTAGCATTCTGCTGCAATCACTATTTTCATTTCCCAGTAGTAATGCTCTTCTGAACCACTATCCTTGGTTGCTTTTATTTCATCATCCTCAATTCCCTACTTCACCATTTTGTTCCTTATCTACACACTGGGTGCCCTTTTATCTAGGTTCTACCCTCTCCAAAATCAGTTGCTATCATCTCGTTTGATCTGTCATGCACCCAGTTGATGCATAATGTTTATTTTCTCTTCCCGTGGACACCTTTGCCTTCCTGAAAGAATTTGTTTTCCCAAAGATATTTGTTATTGTTGTTGGGACATGCTTTGAACTCATGGTGCTAACCCTGATCCAAAAATGGCTTTCGTATCACACTTTTCAACTTGCAATTCTCATCTTAGCAATTGCCTACTTTTGCCTCTTTTAATTGATCTTGGGTTGGGCTCATAATGCAAATTTCTTGGCTTTGCTTTGGAGCATGACAAGCATCAACTGTTATTACTGTCTCTTGTTCTACATTGCAATAAACAGGGTTCTTATGCCATGACATTCTTGATTTTTCTTAGATGTGATGTCTGGCAATTGTAGGTTGCGCCACAGAGGACCTGATTGGAGTGGATTGCATACCCATGATAACTGTTATCTTGCTCATCAACGGTTGGCAATAGTAGACCCAACTTCTGGAGATCAGCCACTGTACAATGAGGACAAGACCATCGTTGTCGCGGTAAGAAAATAATTAGTATTATAAAGTTACACTCCAATATTGTTACAGTAGATGGGCTGTGGACAACATTTGTGCCTTTTGATCTCCTGTAGTACAATCTTTTTTTGTAGGATAAATTTCCTCTACTTTAGAGTGAATCTTACAGGAACTTAGAAATAAACATTTAGTATTCACAAACTTTAGTTCTTCATATGAGCAACATATGTGGTAAGTAATGAGGCGATTGACTCGGCAAATATGGAAGTTGGAGATAATAATTAAATAAATGACCCCCAAGGCTTTGGTCTATTAGTAAGAGCTCAATTTGTGATGTATAGGGTAGACGCACGTCACGGGTTCGAACCCTGCGCCAGACAAGCCTTGAATATAAGTGGAGAAGGATAAAGGGGCGAGCTCATTATACACGAGTTATGAACGGTGCGCTACAAGGCCTCATGGATTACAACGACAACAAAGAAGCCTCAATCCCCTATAAGTTGGGGTTGGCTATATGAATATTCATTGACCAGGTTGCTCTATTTAAGCTGAAATCAGGTTATCATGATACCGATAGGATAAATGGGGAAAACAAGTTAGATACATGCAAATAATAGTAATAAAAAAATAGATCATTAGTATATGGTAAAAAAGTTCCTATTACTAATTACTAGTAGATATCGCCTATATGGATATTTTTCATTCATTGTACTTATCTTTAGCTAAGCCTGCATCTATTTTAAGGAAATATCAGTCCTTCAATACGACTTCCTTTCACTCCGGTTTTAGGCCTACCTTGACCCTTTCTAACACCTTCACTCACCATAGTCTCACACCTCCAGACCGGTGCATCGGCCGACACAGGACATGACCAAACCATCTCAGACAGGGCCTCCGGGATTCCCGGTTATAAAAAAGAAGAATAATAAGAACAATCAAATAAATGAAAGTGTACTCTCTCTAATAGCTTAAGCTTAGATAAGGTGATCACACACTTCAACGTGGTACTTGAGAAGGTAGAGGTCCTGAGATTAAGTCTCACTGCTACCCATCAAAAGAATATCCACGTGGTTGACTCATGACAAAGAATCAGGCCCGCATGTGAGGGAACACTCAAAATAAATTTCCTTCCATTTTGTGATCTTTAAAATGTTGATATGAGAGCACAAACTTGTTTGTCTGCCTAATTTGATATTTGTAGAAGTTGACGGAGTGAAGGGAAATAGTAATTAGCAAACATAAAGGGATCTTAGATGTAGGAAATGGATGAATGAGTTTAGAGGAAAACCTTTACTTCTCTTCTTACTGAAGTGGTTATAAGAGCATTAAGAAAATGGTAGTGCGCACTTTCTTACTTTCTCTCAATTTTTAGTATGGATGATGAATTCTTTCAAAAAGCAGCTGCTTCTTGTCTGCACATTTTTTTATGTCTTTCATCACCTCAAAGTTTGTTATGGGTTTTAATAGTCCATAACTTGACCTCTGTTCCTTTTGGTTTTAGGTTAACGGGGAGATCTATAACCATAAAGAATTACGGGCTAAACTGACGTCCCATCAGTTTAGGACTGGCAGTGACTGTGAAGTTATTGCTCATCTTGTAAGTACTTTCAGAATATATTTAGATGATTATATATGACTTCTCAGTTTCAACAGATAGAATGATTTTTCAAAATAACCAGACTCTAAGTTTCATTAATAGAGGAAAACATGGATTCTGCTAAGGGAATAAGGTTGCTCACATAATTTCTTGCTTTTTGTATATGGACTTCGGATTATACCTTTGGCAGTATGAAGAATATGGCGAAGACTTCGTTGATATGTTGGATGGAATGTTCTCTTTTGTGCTTCTTGACACCCGTGATAAAAGTTTCATTGCCGCTCGGGATGCCATTGGCATTACACCCCTTTACATGGGATGGGGTCTTGATGGTGTGTAGCTTTTCTATCATGTAACTTGTCCATATTAAATTTCTTTCATATTACCCTTTTGATAAATTGCTTGTTTGTTATGTGAAGACCTTCGTTGTTTTCAAAAAAAAGTTGCCTACTACAATTTTTTTATGCTGTCTTACAATGATGTATATTAGGGCACTGTCACATGTATTTCTGGCCACTGTTGATCTACACTCAGTCTCTAACAAAAACATCTATCATTGCTAGTTAACCTAATCCTCAGTGAGTCTATTGCTCCAGCATATAACACTGACAGAGTTTGAGGCACACATTAACTTAAGCCTAGCTATACTGCGATGTGAGGTGCCGCGAAGGAACTCTGAAAGCTGGTTATTGGAAAAATGGCTAGAAAGAAATTGGTGCTTTGTTTAGAAGTCCTATAAGGAGGCAGCTGCAACAACATACCCTACCCAGTGAGATCCCACTAGTGGGGTCTGGGGAGGGTGAGGTGTATGCTGACCTTACCCCTACCTTGTGAGAGGTAGAGAGGCTGTTTCTGATAGATCCTTGGATGTGGAGGCAGCTGCCTTGATGACAAATGTTAGTTATATATATCTGATTCAGGAATATCTTTTTATCTGGAGGATAAACTGAGGAGAATTCTTTTTTGTGGAATCATATGTCAGTTCGTTGTTCAACGAAGGGGTGAATGGATGTGATATTCCATTTGGCAGCTAATACATAAAAGATTTTGTTTCCGGCGGAGCTTTTGAGCTTGGGAGACAAGCTATTCCTCTTCCAACTGCAATAGAGTTGGAGACAGACTGTATCTTCAGGAGCGTTGCTATGGATGAAAAGGTCCTACCTACTACTTGATAGTTGGGAATTCAGGACCGGTTCTTTAAAGCTGAGGGTGGAAGAGAAGGATTAGAGTGGTGAGTACTGTAGGCTTACTTAGCCATCCAAGGTGCTTGGACTTGCTTCCTGAATTGGGATACTGGAGTATTTATTGAAATTCATCTCAGCCAAGGACATATGTCGAGGGATAAGAATGTTGTGAAGGACCGACGGAAGGCGCCAAGTTAAGTTTTGCTAGAAGATGAACAGTTCTGTTATGGCTTTACCGAAAATGGGAGTTGGCCCCCAAATTCTAATCATCTCCATCTTCCGATGAACTAAAGTCAAGCTCGGATGGCAGAAATTTGTCGTCGTTTCAGATAAAGTAAGGTGAAGTTGTTATCAATCATTGGCTGAGAAGAAATCAGGGAGCAGAATTAGTAGACGTCTGCTAATGGATAGCTTTTGCAAAAATTTGCACCGAAGGCTATTGCAGGCCTGGTTAAAATTTTGAATTGGCCCAAAGCAGTAGAAAAATGTAGGGCTTGTTCTGGTCCACAAAAGGTTGCTTATCGAAGACTTGGCAAAGAGCGAAGGTGAAGCTCAACCAATTGAACAAACTGTACTTAGCCTAAAGAAAGTGGTCTGTTTGGATGGAGGAGAGCGAGCCTATGGAAATAGCTTCAAACACAAAAATGACCTAGTCTTGTAATTGGTCTAGCCAAATCATGTTAGCTCCTCTTTATCAAAAAACTCAGCTTAGCTCCCATATTCAAGAAAGATCAACAGAAAAACCCTGCTGGACCAAATAAATTGAGCTAATTCTAATAATAGAGTCTGGAAATTTTTTTGTTGAAGCACGAAGGCTTTCCGACCATCTTTTATGTGAGTGAGACAACTGGTACTAAGGACATCAAAGGGTAATCCAGTTGACATCTGACACTAACAGACTCACAACATCAGCTTTTTGTTCAGAAAAATTTTCATTCTTGCTGATATGGTAAGAGAACAGTCTCCTACACTACCAAAGGAGATTTTCCCAATGGAGTTAGAGCTAACAAAGGAACCAAACCAGCAGCTGTTATATATGGAGCAGGATTTGAGGGGCCACTTGTGTTTGGCACCACTATGAAAATGCTTCTGGTAAGTTCCTAGCTATCTCATATGATAGATATGACGGAGAGATGTCTTATTGACAAGAATATAGCAGGAGTAGAGAGATAGCAGGGTTGGGAAGGTAAGGACTTCTTTGGTTGCTGTCAGGAACTTGGAATTAACAGGAGAAAGGCGATGGAATCACAGGTTTTGACATCATTTTCAGATTATGACCAATAAATGGGGTACTGGATGGATTCGAGGATGGGAAAGACTTCTACTAATAGAAACCTCTAAATATGCCATTAGAGACACTATCCCAGAATGTTAGGGACTTCACGACCATGATAAGCATGTAAAAGTGAGTGGCAACTACGATTGGGACGTGGCTTCTTGGGCTATGCTGTCACAGAATTTTCTTGCCTAGCTTTGGCGTCAGTTTGTCTGCAGCACCTTAGGAATACGAAACCTAGGATAGATGTAGTAGTGATGATATTTTCTTGTCCCATATGTCACTGGATGATTACTTAGCTAGTAACTGGGGTTATTTCTCACTAAAGCTCCGATATCATGTGGATGATGGAGAATGAATGATGACATGCACGCTAACAACAGTGTTACGCCTGAATGCTTTTAGAGACACCCTTTACAATGTTTACGATACGTATGTCTGGTGTGAGACAATAGTACATTCACTATATTTGTAGATATTTAACTAAGTCCAAGTCTAGCCGTCCAACAGGACATCTTAAAGCTCTTTAAAAGCTTTCTTAACCTTAGGAAGATCCTGCTATGCTTTTACTGAAGAAAAGGAAGATCCTGCTGTATAGCTGTAGTGAAGATAGTTTTAATTGTGGATATGTCACACAGTGAAAGTTTTCTGTGTTTGGTGTTAATGGATGAGATTATGTTACCCTTTGCTCGTGAAAGTGGAAAAGAATGTTAGGCTCACATGTCATTTTGTTTTTCTCGTAGATTTGGCTGTTCATTCTCTTTACGGGTATACCATGTTAGTTCTTCCTAGTTTAGTCCATCTTTTTAGTGTGATTAGCCCACATAGACATTAAAATATGCTTTGTATTCATGTGGATTGCAACAAAGATTGATTGATTCTGAACTGCTTCTTAATGCAAGTAGAAAAATTTAGTGTCAGATATTTCGCTTCAAAGGAAGAGGAGAAAGATAAGTGGGAATCCTGCTCTTTGGTTTTGGAGCCTTACACATTGGAGTCAACTTACGTGTTTGTTTATATCTTTCCACAATTTGCTTTCAGATCTCTCTACATATAGATAAATTAACAAAAGCTTCCATTGATTTGTTTAATATAGACTGCACAAGTTTAGATTTTAAACAACTTTGCATATGTGTATGCAAGCATTGAGTTGAAATATTTATACTTTCTCTGCAGGGTCTGTGTGGTTTGCCTCGGAGATGAAAGCCTTAAGTGATGATTGTGAACGATTTGTTAGCTTCCTTCCCGGCCATATTTATTCAAGCAAAACTGGTATGCCCATACGAAAGTCATGTCTGAGCCTGTATTTCAATCATCTTAACACCTGATCATGTTTCCTATACAGTCAATGTATGTCCTCATAATTTCAGATTTTACTTTAGAACCCCAATGAAAACAATGTTGAACCTCAATAAAAGTGTAATTATTATCTCGTTAACCAAAGGAGGAGTAAGATTTACATGTATTTATTGCAACAAAGTTGCTCCATGTATTTACTGCAACAGAGTTGCTTTTAGGTTAATCATTGCAGCTTCAATCTTCATGAGTCTTTTAGGATAGTGGGGATGCTAGTGTGACGTACTTATGCTAACATAAATCCTTCGTTTGTGCTTATGCACTAGCTAAGCGGATTATATTTTACTTTGAATTTAATCTATGGATTAAAAAATTGTGAGTGCAATATATTAATTTTATTTTTGATAAAAGCAATATATTATTTTTATTATGGGATGTTGTTCCATTAGCCATTATGTGGATACTATGGAAGGAGAGAAATAAGAGAGCGTTTGAAAGAGTAGATAGTGATTTTGTTAATCTGAAGAATAGTTTTTTTTTTTTTTCTAGTTTCTTTGTGGTGTACCTATGAGGTGCCAATGTGTATATTTGACTGAGTATCTTTTGTAGAGAACTATGTTTTGGTGTAGGTTCTCTATTTTATGGTATACAACTTGTATATGGGGTTTTCCCTTTTAACTATAAATAAAATTATTTACCTTGTCAAAAAAAAAAAATGTGTTGCAATATTTAAACTTGATTTAGCAATGGAGAAAATGTTGACCTTCAAAAGAGATTTTATTTGTACAAGATAAAGGAAGTTCAGTATAATAAAACATCAAATGAAAGGAGCTATTGAGTCTTTGTTAAACTAGAGGGAGCCAGTAGATTAAATACAAAATAAAGTAGTATTTCATCTGATTCAAAGTTATGACTCATTTTTTGGATGTTTTAATTAGTTTCAGAATACTCTGTTGACAATAAATATTCTATACAGTAAAATTGATGTATTGAAATAACATCAACCATTACTTTAATATTTCCTTCCACTTCCACTGATATAATACATGTCATAGTAACATCTTAAACTGTATGTCCAATCAAGATCATTATATAAGATGAAATGAGGTCATGTAATATGCAATGAGGGAATTATTTTATATGCCTATCGTTGGAGTTTGGGACTGGGGAAGTCACCTTTTGAGGCACGAGATAAATTATTTTGGATGGTCAAAAGTGAACCTCGGTCTATGGCAATTGATGGAGTGCTTCTCGTCATTATCAGCAAAATCATCATTTCAAGTGTTTGCTTTCAAGAACTATTCATGCTATGTCTAAATAGATTATATGTGCAGGAGGACTCAGAAGGTGGTACAACCCACCATGGTATCTGGAAACAATTCCCTCTGCTCCATATGATCCCCTTGTCTTGCGGAAAGCTTTTGAGAAGGTTAGTTTATTTTGGATATCGCTTGTTTGTAAGATGTATAAAAATTTGGGTGCCTCTATAAGTTGCTTCCTAGATATGTTTTTCAACGTAAGACTTGCTTTGCATTAATCTACTCCCTCTAGGCTTTTAAGCTTCATCAAAGTAAGCACCTTTCACTTCGTTCTATTTTAAGCTTCTTCAATGGCCTTGGGTATCAAAGTAAGCATCTTTCACCTTTGACTGGAGAGTTAAATTTCCTTGATATATTGTGCTCATTTTGATCGTCCTCTTATTTGTATACTTTTCTCTACAAAATAAACCTTTGTTTATCAAAAGATAATGATAAAATGTTAAAATATCTTAGCGATAGATGTTGACAATGAAGTGAACATGATATTTGGTCTCAATCATTATCATCTCCTTTTGACCTACACGTGCAAATCGTACAACAATATATAAATGTGCAATAGCTCTTCCTGGAATTTTCATCTTTTATGGACTACTCTTTACTATCCGTCTATTTCTACTTTTGTAGTGTTAAATGCTAATTTTGTTCCTTCTATTTACTTTGTGCAGGCTGTAGTTAAGAGACTTATGACGGATGTACCATTTGGGGTGCTTCTCTCTGGCGGACTGGATTCTTCACTTGTTGCTGCAGTGGCTAACCGCTATTTGGCTGACACAGAAGCTGCACGACAATGGGGATCACAGTTGCATACTTTTTGCGTAGGCTTGAAGGTGATGATGCTCCCTTCTGTGAACTTGCTCTTTTTTGGTAATTGCAGCTGTATTATCATATGGACGTGCTAGACCATTATTGATGTTTCTTCATTTGAACCATGTATAGGATTTTGGAAGTAAACTCTTGATAAAATACCAAATGCCTTTTTAGGAAGTGAATTTTACCATTATGCATCATCGATTTCCTTTTGACATTGTGGTTTATTCTGATACAAATTTGCTACTCTATCCTGGCTTTCCTTCTTTTGATGATAAAGTTTATTTCTCTTTCCTTTTTCCCCCTTTTCTCTTGCTTACGTTCAGAGAAAGACAATGGTAATTCCAGTTGCAAGGTTCTTGTTTATTTCTTTTATCATATCCTCCTGAAAATTTCTAACTGTTATACTCAGACGATGATCAGAACTGATTGTAGTCATTGCTCTAAACTGAAGTAGTTAAAGTCAGGTATTGTTGTGATAGAATGCAACACTCGAATAAACCTGAACCTACAATTGTTCGAATCACAGATTTGTTTTTGGTGTGATTGAAGGAGTTTTGAGATGAGTGTTTAGTCCGTCATTTTGATATTAGTATTATTTTCTTCGTTTTATTTTTGTCTTTTGCTTTTGTCATTATAATTTAGATTTTCTTTTCTTTGACTTTAGGGTTCTCCTGATCTAAGAGCTGCCAGAGAGGTGGCAGACTACCTTGGAACTCGTCACCATGAGTTTCACTTTACAGTGCAGGTAACTTATCCCAAGGACATCCTAGGCTGATTTTCCTTTTCTCTGATAAAGATCCTAAGCTGATTTCCTTCTCAGGAGTATAACTGCTAAGTCAGATTTACTTGTTTCCATTGCTACATCAGGAAGGAATTGATGCACTAGACGAAGTAATATATCATATTGAAACATATGATGTGACCACTATCAGAGCCAGTACACCAATGTTTCTCATGTCTAGGAAGATAAAGTCCTTGGGTGTGAAAATGGTTCTATCTGGTGAAGGTTCTGATGAAGTTTTTGGCGGTTATTTATATTTCCACAAGGCGCCCAACAAAGAGGAGTTTCACCAAGAAACTTGCAGAAAGGTAGTCACATTATTATTTTATTCGGTCATACAGGGTTTGGTGGAAATAACTGTATTTTTACTAGAATACATCTTTTAAACTCTTTCTAGCTTTGATGGACGCTATGATGTTAATCCAGATTAAAGCGCTTCATCTCTATGATTGCTTGAGGGCCAACAAATCTACTTCAGCTTGGGGTGTTGAGGCACGTGTACCTTTCTTGGATAAGGAGTTTATCAATGTTGCAATGAACATTGATCCAGAGTGGAAAATGGTAACCTACGGTGCTTCCCTTTCGTCAATTCTCCCTCCTGTCGATCTTTTTATTGAATCATTATATGTGCAATTATCTCAATGCTGGAGGACATTCTCATATTCCATTGTACATAATTCTTGATACAATCTCTTTTTTTAAAAAAAAAAAATCTTAAAGCAAATAGAGAACCTTTTATTACTTCAAGGAAGGGCGTAAAATGACACTTTCCCATAAAAATGTCAAAATAATTGCTGCAAGTTATGCAGAAAAATGAGTTTTCAATCTCATGGGAGACCAGGGCCAATCGCAGAAGAGACGAGAAAAATGTTAGGTGATTTCTTCCCATTTGTCCAAGTGTTGTAACAGAGATATGGATGATATATATCATCAATATCATCATCACACTACATATTACCGTCATCATCATCATCTTAAAAAATAAAGTAGTAGAACCATAGTGGGAGAATTCTTGAATTGAATCAAATGAATCCTTTTTATTTAACTAGTTTGAACTTAACTAAACTACAGAATCACAGTCTTTAAACACCCAGAGAAAGGCAGAGACGAGAAAGGTGGAGAAAATAGACGGGAGAACAAGATCTCATAGCTACCATGGTCACTAGCACTCTGTTTGTTAGTGGACATAGTTACTCAGTACCTATAGGGGGTGAGAGGTTACACTCTCTTCCATCTTGATTAGTCGATGGCCCAAACACCACCCGTAATCTACAAATAGTCTTCAATGTGTTCTTTTGAATTTATGATGTGCCGACTTTGTGTTCTATTTTTCTTTAAATAGATGGAAAGTGCTTTGTGTTCTATTTTTCTTTAAATAGATGGAAGGTGCTTTTGCATCTTTGATTAAACAAATTGGCATATTTGAGGTTTCTCAAGCTGATTCCAAACTCAAGCTTGTTCGACCTCTACTAGGTCTAGAGAATTTCTGCCAAACAAAACAACGGAAGTATCTAGTGATACTTGTCAACTATTATGCCTTTATATTACAAGTCAGTGTTTCTTGAATGGGTCTGATATATGGGACGGAAATGGCTTCATATCCTCAATTGCTGATCTCATCTCTACATATGAGTATAATCCTAAATTCCTAATCAGTATAATTTAATGTATCTCTGTACTGTGGCTATACTTTGCTGAAGAACCTTTCTTGAAATATTGCAGATTAGGCCTGATCTGGGAAGAATAGAAAAGTGGATCCTACGCAATGCTTTTGACGATGAACAGAATCCTTATCTGCCAAAGGTTTGTTGGATTTCTTGTATCAGGTCCAAATATTTATACATTTGCCAAACAGGCAACACTGTGTACACTTATGCACAAATATCTGTGATATGATGTGCATCTTATGTGCACATACAAGAGTATTATATGTAGAAACTCTCACCTCACTTGATCAAAGAAAATGTAAAACTCTCACCTCTACACACGCACACACGTGAAAGAAAATGGGTGTGTGTAAAACTGTGTGTTTCAGTTCAAGCTCTAGGTGATGACAGCATGTTTGAAAAGTCAGCATGATCAAGTTGTTGAGCCGCATCTGCTTTCTGTTTTAGCATATCTTGTATAGGCAGAAGGAACAGTTCAGTGATGGAGTTGGCTACAGTTGGATTGATGGCTTGAAGGATCATGCGAACAGTCTGGTTGAGCTTTTTGATTCTTCTCTCTTCCCTCCTCTTCCATTCCTTCTCCCTCCCTTTTGTGGTTTTGTTGAACACTTCTCTTGCATTTGATCCAGGTTTCTGATTCCATGCTAGCAAATGCAAGTTTTGTTTACCCGCAGAACACACCCACAACAAAAGAAGCATACTACTATAGAACTATTTTTGAGCGATATTTCCCCAAGGTGGGTCTTATACACCTTTTCCTTGTTTCATTATGTTATTTTGTCCTAAACTATGTTTTCTTTACCTTATCCCTATTCGATCTTATCATTTTCTTTTGGCCATTAACAAGACTACTATCTTTGCATTTGTTGATAATAATCGTATTGTTCACTTTATTTGGTGCAGAATGCTGCAAGGGAAACTGTTCCAGGTGGTCCAAGTGTGGCATGTAGCACTGCAAAAGCAGTAGAGTGGGATGCATCGTGGTCCAAGAATCTAGATCCATCTGGTCGAGCTGCTCTCGGTGTTCATGCAGCTGCTTATGAGGATGCATCAGAGGTTAAACAAACCACAGTCGCAACAGAAACTTGAAGTTCAGAAGTCTGCATTAGCTGTTGATTGTATATCTTCATTCATTCAAAGCTTTGAAATTTATCCTGGTGTAACATATTCATAAACGACTTGTTCTTAACTATCAATTTATTTGACTTCTTTCACAGGTTTGAATTCTTAGATGTTTTATTATGTGTGCTTTTTTCCAGTTCTCAGTGTTTATTCTACGTCAGAAGAAATATGCTGGACTTATGACAACCGTTTTTTAAGAAGTCATAAATTATTGCTCAATGCATTAACGGCGAGGCATTCATTCTTGAGCCATAATGTGGTGAAAACAGAACAAAAGACCAGTTAAACTAATCAGGATGCATGATGTGATGGGCTTCGATATCCTCGTACACGTTCCAACCTTTTGTCTTGCTTACATAGGTACCTTCTTGTTTGAGCTCTAACTCTCCCCCTTCGATCGTTTAGCTGGCAAATGTAAGGTTTATTGGACTAATAATGGGATATACAGATAACTGGTAGATTACTCACATTTTTTCTGTTTTAGCAACTTATCTTAAGGTCTGCTCACCAAGAGCTTTGCTACAACGAGAGAGAAAGCAACTAGTCTCATATGGTGGGCAGCTTTTTCTTTTACAATATGACCTAGACGATTATCCTTACTTTTGGTAACTTATGAGTTTACATTCATCCCTAATCAGTTACAGTATCCTTTCGGTTCTCCCTTGTGGCTGTTACCGAAATTGGCGCAAGTGTGAAGCTTTTTTCTTTCACAATAAGACTTGGACGACTATCCATATTTTTGATAGCTTATGAGTTTACATCCATCCTGGTAGGTTATAGTATCCTTTTGATTCTTTGAAATTAGCCAAGTGCATTCACACTCCTCCAAACTTGACAACGAATCCTTTCTCGCGAACAAATACAACCCCTATACTCACCTAGGAGCACTCCTTCCTATGTATCCATACAAGTCAAGAGTAGCTGTGTAGAGGTCCTATAAGGTACCCACTACTTTGGGGTATCCTCCCAAAAGGAAAAAGATATGTGCTTGGTCTAAGTTTTGTCGATCTGCTTACTTTGAATAAAGAGAAAAAGGTACTGGTACAAGCTAACTTGGTAGCTTAGCAACCGATGTCAAATAACAGTGCAAAAATAAAGATAAAAGCTTGACACAACTTTTCTTGCTTGAACAACACCGAGGAACTGGTCTCAGTACGATTCAAGCAGAAGGAAAGAGCACCTAAGCTATGCAACAATCCTCAAGAGAATAATGCCTCTTGCAAACTGAATGATCAAAGAGGAATTATTCAATCGGATTCACCGAAATCCACAAGTTCTGAAGGCCCACATCGGGTTTGCTCACATTTGAGACAATAAAGAAAGTGCTCTCGGCTACTCTTATTCAATATTCAATATCAAAGTCTAGGTGTCTACAAAATGAAATGGAATGAGGTTTATATAGACAATACCAAGGGCAAAATAGTAAAACGGTCACAGGCGACCAATAAGAATAAGCCACGCAGGGCTGAGTAAGTTAAGTGTGCGGACATTCCTTTAGTCTCGACACTTGAGCTCGAACTCTTGAATTCGGATGCCCTCCCTTCGGTTGCTTGCCTTAATGTTCGGCGTCGATGTTTTAGTGTTCAATTGCACTTGATTTCGAATCACTTGAGCTCGAACTCTTGAACTCGGACGCTCTCCCTTCAGTTCTTAGCTTTACTGTTCGGTGTCGATGTTGAGTGTTTGATTGCTTCCACCTTCGAGCTCGAGCTTGTAGATGAAGCCTTCGAATCTTGCACTCGGCCACTCCGCTTCCGAACGGTTGCTCTCTTCCGACCACACCAGCTGAATGTGAACATCATGCAAGAGCTTGGCTTGGCTTTATGTCATCGACCTTGATGGATTGAACGTTTGATCAGCATGGGTTCAGGCTACATCATTCTCCCCTTCTTGAGAAGATTTCGTCCTCGAAATCAAGCCCTTTTCAGTTTACGATGCTTGGCCCACAACACAAGGAGTTAAGCCAGCAACATTAAAGGTGTTGGACACATTATACTCATCTTGGAGATCTATCACATAAGCATTGCTGTTGATTTTGCTCAGCACTTGAAATGGACCATCCCCTCGAGGAGCCAACTTTCATTTCCTTTGGTTCAGAAATCGTTCCTTTCAGAAGTGAACCCACACCCGATCTCCCTTCTTCAACTCCAACTTCTTGCGCCTCTTATTTTTTTTCATTGCCACTTTGGCATAAGTTTCCTCGAGGTTCTTCTTCACTTGGGCGTGCTACTCGATCAAAGCAGCAGCTCGGCGAGTACCTTCAAAATCAATGACAGAATCTCGAGGCAATGGGGTTAAATCAAGTGGAATTAAAGGGTTAAAATCATACACATATTCGAACAGAGTCATGCCAATCATTCGGTGCACTATTCGATTGTACGCAAACTCCATCATGGGCAAACGATCAGCCCAGTTTCCTACCTTGCCTTTGGTCATAGCTCGAAGCAGAGCTCCCAAGGTTCGGTTAACTACCTCGGTCTGTCCATCAGTCTGAGGATGGTGAGATGTCGAGAATGGTAACTTGGTGCCAATGGCACCCCATAGACATTTCCAAAAATGACTCAAGAATTTTAAGTCTCGATCACTCACAATAGTACGAGGCACACCATGCAATTTCAACACATTGGAAATAAACAAAGTAGCTACATGTTGTGCATCATCACATTTTTTGCAAGGAATAAAGTGAGCCATTTTAGAAAAACGGTCGACTACGACAAAGATGCTATCATGTCCTCCCCCCGACCTCGGTAACCCCATAACAAAATCTATGGATATATCAATCCACGGTCGATCAGGCACAGGTAATAGAGTATACAAACCATGAGGGTTGGACCTCGATTTAGCTTTCTTGCAAACGAGACAAGAATCAAAAAGCTTTTTCACATCTTGTCGCATCTTTGGCCAATGGAACTGCTCGGACAAGATTCCAAGAGTTTTATCGACACCGAAGTGTCCCATCAAGCCTTCGGAGTGAGCTTCTCAAACCAAAAGCTCTCTCCATAATGACACAGGTACACAAACCCTCCCATTCTTGAAGAGGTAGCCATCGTGCCACTGATATTTCTCAACCCTTCGGCCACTCAAGATTGTGTCATCTTCATACATCAACTTGATGCTTTCGAATCCCATGAGCCTTGTGGCGAGAGTGGTCCCTAAGGCGAATTTCCTTGACAAGGCATCGGCCACAACATTGTCCTTCCCTTTTTTGTAATGAATTATATTGGGAAAGCTCTCAATGAATTCTACCCACTTGGCATGTCTTCGGTTTAATTTCTCCTGGCCTCGGAGATGTTTCAAAAACTCATGATCGTTTTTAATCACAAACTCTTTCGGCCACAAATAATGCTACCAATGGGCGAGTGCTCGAACGAGGGCATACAACTCTGTCATACATAGACTAATTCAAGGTTGCACCCTTAAGCTTTTCGTTGAAGTACGCGATCGGCTTCGATTCTTGCATAAGCACTCTTCCGATCCCAACTCCGGACGCATCACATTCAACCTCGAACGCTTTGCCGAAGTCAGGGAGTTGCAACAACGGGGCAGAGCTAAGCCTCTGTTTAAACTCTTGAAAAGCCATCTCTTGGGACTCTCCCCACACAAACGGATGGTCTTTTTTTACCAGCTCGGTTAGAGAAGCTGCCACGGTGCTAAAGTCACGAACAAATCTTCGATAAAAGCTAGCTAACCCATGGAAGCTACGAACTTGAGATACCGAGGTTGGAGTCGGCCAATCTTTGATAGCCTCAACTTTTGACTCATCGACTTCAACACCATTAGCACTCACAACGAATCCTAGAAAGGCTACATGCTCAAAACGGAAGGCACACTTGTTGAAGTTAGCATATAACTTCTCTTCTCTAAGGGTTTCAAGCACTAGCCTTAAGTGTTCGGCATGTTCATCTACAGTTTTACTATAAACAAGTATGTCATTGAAGTAAACGACAACAAACTTATTTATGAACGGTTTTACCACATGGTTCATCAATCGCATAAATGTGCTTGGTGCGTTAGAGAGGCCAAAAGGCATCACTAACAATTCATAGAGACCGAATTTGGTCTTGAATGCAGCTTTCCACTCATCTCCGGGTTTCATTCGGGTTTGGTGATAACCGAACTGAAGATTTATCTTCGAAAAGCATAAAGAACCACTTAACTAATCTAGTATGTCATCTAATCGAGGGATAAGATGACGATACTTTACCGTAATTTTGCTGACTGCTCGACAATCAACACACATTCGTCATGTTCCATCTTTCTTCGGGACAAGGATAACAGGAACAACGCAAGGACTCAAGCTCTCTCGAACAAGGCCCTTGTTCAGAAATTCATCCACCTGCCTTTGGAGCTCTTAGGTGTCTTCAGGATTACACCAGTATGCACGCTTGTTGGGGATTTGAGACCCCGGTACGAAGTCAATTTGGTGCTTGATTCCTCTCAATAGAGGCAATCCACCTGGCATTTCTTCGGGAAACATGTCTCCGGAGTCCTGCAAAACACTTTGAACAACACTAGGCAAAGGGTTATCGTTGGTAAAATCATCATTAGAGTTTAGAAGGATACCCTTGTGCACGAGGCAAATCATCATTCGACCGGTATCGTTGCCTCGTAAATACTCACCCGGCTGCATGATTGCACATATGTTGTTGACCACGGGTGGTGAAGTTTTGGCTTCGGCCACAATTGGTACTCCGATGGGAGTCTTAACTTTGGTTGCTTCTTTCAGCTCTCTCATCCGTTTATAGTCCTCGCTGACTTGTTTTGGAGACAAAGGTTTGAGTATAAAACTCTTCCCTCCGAGCTTAGTAGTGTAAGTGTTGGTTCGATCGTTGTGAATGACAAATCGATCATATTGCCACGGTCGCCTAAGAAGCAAATGACAAGTTTGCATCGGGACCACATCAAACATCATTTCATCGTGATAAACCCCCACTTGAAATTTTGATCAACACTTGCTTCACCACTCTTAATTCTCCACACTCAGTCAACCACTGGAGCTTGTATGATCGGGGATGTTTAGTAGTAAGCAGTCCTATTTGTGAAACCAAGGGTTGGCTTACCACATTCGAACAATTGCTTGAATCAATGAACATCGAACCCATCTTCCCCTTCACTCGACATCGGGCATGGAAGAGATTTTTCCTTTGGTTGTCATCTTCATCTTCCATGACCATGGTACTCAAGTTCCTTCGAACAACTAAAAGAACTTCCGGATGATCAACCTCGGTGGCGTCACATCCATCATTCTCAGATTCAGCTCGATCGGTCTCCTTGACTACTTCCTCATCGGAGTCACTCACTTGCTCATGGACAGTTCCATCATCGAGCATTACCATGGTATGACGAGTCGGGCAGTCTCTTGCCATATGACCATAACCCCTACACTTGTGATACTGAATTTTTGAAGCACTGGGAGTATTTAGTTGAGCTTTACCTCCCATGTCTTTGGGTTGGTTAGCGGTCACTCCCCTCTCGAAGGGTTTCTTTTGATCACGGCCAATGTTGGCATTTGTTGGGTTCGGACTCCTCCATTCTTTACCTTGGTTCAAAGGAGTCGAAGTACTGACTCCTCGATACCCACTTGCTTTGTCGTCTTTCACCCATTTCTCAGCATCAACGACTGCATGAAACACATCTTCCAAAGTTTGATACACATGCAGTCTCAATTGAGATGATACATCTCGAGTCAAGCCATTTTTTAATCGAATGATAGCTTGCTCATCATCTTCTTCCAAATCAAGAGCCAATCAATTCATTCGAACTCATCATAGTATTCTTTGATCGATTTGGACCTTTGTTTCAACCCGAAGAGCTTCCGAAGTTGTTCCTGCCGATATTTGGCAGTCACATACTTAGCATCCATTGCTCTCTTCAACTGCAACCATGTGGTGACCTCGGGATAAACATTCTTTCTCCTCAATCTTTTGTCAGCTTCCCACCATGTTAACGCATAAGCTTCGAACGAAGCAGTTGTATCTACATCTTTTCTCTCTTCGGTCATCTCATTTGTTTGAAGATTCATTCCAGTCGAATCTTCCAATCAAGATATTGGTCTGGATCACTAGTTCCTCTGAAGGGTGGAATAGTGATCTTGACATTGTTCAAGATTGAATCTCGAGCACCTCGGATTAGTTGCAGATACTCATCATAGTAGTCATCAGCCTCATGCTCAAAATATTGATCAACATTTGCAGCTCGACCACGACCTCGTTGAACCTGCATTCGTTGAACGATCGGCGGCTCATACTCAGCTTCGTCCTCGGGAAATTCTCCCT
Organism: Petunia x hybrida; assembly: GCA_037355625.1. Lineage (NCBI taxonomy): Eukaryota > Viridiplantae > Streptophyta > Magnoliopsida > Solanales > Solanaceae > Petunia > Petunia x hybrida. Next base: position 3,517,207 of record JBBBVM010000018.1, on the reverse strand, counting down.
CATCAACCCCTTCATCAACGACCACGACTTGTCTTCGGACCCTTGGAAGTGGTAATCTTTCACCTCGGAGAATGCCCACGTTTTGACGATAAGCTAAGGGATTGCCCAAGTTTTGTTGTTCTGCTTTGGGATTGCCCAAATGTTGTTCAACTCGAGGATTGCCCATAGCTTCATTTCGAACAGCCTCGTTCTTCAACCACTGTTGTCGAACTAGCTCAGCAAATTGCTCCAGCGCCGGACCCCGGTAAGGCCACTGACACGCTCCCTTGCTCGAGGTTAGCTACTCGAGCACTCACTCCTTTTACCTCGGCACTGATGCCTTGTATCGCAGCCATGAGATCGGCTAACGACACCTCAGGCGCTGCAATGCCCTTCTCTCCGTTGCCAGCCATTGTACCTACACAAATCAACGACCAGTAAAAGTGTTACGGTCAGAAATCACCTCACACACTCCCTTACTTGTTTTGGGTGGCACTCGGGTTCACTTAAATATTTTGGGTAAGGTTTTAGTCACTCAAAGAAATTATCAGCAGTGGCTTCGTCGGATTGATCTATGTCCTCTAAGATCCTTCAAGTTCGACAATAGTCACTAACTCTTTGGGAAGAGTGAAGTGAAGTAAAACTTGATAGAATGGACGTCGTTTTAACTGCGCTCGGGAAGTCAAAGAATTGTCTACAAAATTTGGACTTCGGTCACCCCACGCATGAGTTCCTAAAAGCTCAAACAAATAAGTACGACCTCGAATAGAATAAATTACTCCAGAGATCCACTAACGAGATTTATCGATCATAAGAAAAGTGAGAACCTAGGATAATCTACACTTTGATTCCTCTTTTGGAATCCTCGGTCACATCACCTCTGTACGGACAAAAAGTGGTCCTTCCTTGGTACGAATTAGGGTGTAACCTTATCCACTTTCCCTTTCCAGCCGACAAAATTTTCACCTGGGGTTTTGATTTTATCGGTTGACACCCAATTTTGTCTCTCCTTTTTCTAAAATTGGCTATAATTTAACTTAAAGATGCAATTTAGCTATTAGATCAAAATGTGCATTAGAAGCATGCATTTATGTGTGTTATCCCTCTATTTATATATTATATACTTAAGTGTGGCTATATTACGTAACATTTGCATCATTTAGACTATTTGTGAAATTAGTACATTTATAATAATATTAGTGGCTATATTATATAATTACGTCATTTAGGAAACATGTCAAGTTTTTTTCAATTTGTGATTATTTGTGCAAATTGATAATTACTTGTGATTATATATATTTAAATAATTTTATTTGAGTTTATTTAATATTTATTTGTGTGCATTTTATAATATATGTATATCTATATTTTATTTTATTTTTACACCTTTAAGTTAAATAGTAGCCAATTAAAGTGTCCAAATTCCTTTTATTAATAATTCCATATTTCAAAATTACTATCCAAAACTTTTTTATTTATATTTATTTACTTTTATTTATTTACACTTTTACTTTGAACCTACACTAAATTCTAACCAAATACATCCCTTACAAAAACCATATACAAGTTCACACCCCCTCCCCCCCCCCCCCCCCCCTCTCAAATCCTCATTCTAAATCCCTAAAATCCCTCCCAAAATTATCTCCTAATCTTTTCCCTTAATTCCCATAATCCCTACAAATATTCCCCTAAATCTCCTAATTTTCTCTTTGAATCCAATATCTACACACCAATTCATCAGACAATGGATACAAAAAAAAAAAAATACCCCACGCAGGGGGGCCCCACGGCTCCTTCCTTGTCCTCTCCTTCATAGTACCTCCCTCTCATGATTCTCCTTCTCACACGCACAAAAAAATAAACAGACCACACAACTCCCCACTTCATCTTCCCCACACCATTAATTAGTCATAGATCACTATACACACTACACAATATCCACAATACCCGTATACGGGCAGCAGACCCCATTGTTTTCTAGTTTTCTTCTCCTACTCCAAGCACACTCAACACACATTTGGGGATACCCAGACACCATACCCACACGCCATTGTCTTCTTCAAAATCCACCAACCCCACTCCCAGATCCATAGTACACCCACTCTTCTTCTCAAATACCCCGACACCCCCCTTTTCTCCTCCATAATTTTCACATCAATACACATACAAAAACCCACCATATCCACTTACACACACACACACAAAAAAACGACACGAAACAGAAGGAGATCGGGGGACGAGAATACACATCAGAAACATGGAGTAATACAAAATGGGACCCAGATCGGGAACCCCCATTGCTGCCTCTTTGTTTTTCTTTCTTTGTGCGATCCCTTTGTTTTTCCATTCTAATCTCTGGCTATTGAGTGATATTGACAGGAAGAAGAGTGAAGCAGGATGGGATTTAGAGTAGTAGCGACGCCGGTGAGATCGCCGGAGTTTTATGCCGAGACCCACTGATCGTCGCTCCTCTATTTTTTTTGTCAATGCCGCTGCGATTTGGAGACGACTGAGAATTTCACCTTGCTCGCTCTTTGACCTTTATCCCCATCGGGGTTCTGGTCGATGATAGCGCCGATGTCTCTTGTGTTTTGTCTCAAGTGACCTCGGAATATTGGTTGCTTCGGTTCACATACTGTGCTTGAAGTCTTACTCCTATTGCTTATGTTTTAATTCTTGACTTTATTGAAATACATTGACTGGATTCTTTTTTCGAGTACAGGGACCTATTTTGGACAATCTGGTTTATCTATTGCAACATATTGAGACTAATTTGCAGTGCCAAGGGCAATGAAAAAAGAAATATTTTTGCATATATTGAGGCCTGCCCAATGAATTGACGGATGTTAAATCAATTACGGCCAAGGAAAATAATTATTTATTAGAGGCTTATTGATTTGAACGAATAAACAATCTCATTCCCGTATCCCTAAAACAAAAAGCTATGATGACGTGTATAAACCGTTACTACAAACGAGCCGGTGATGGAGTGATGAGACCGGTACTTGGCATGGCAACACGACCGGCCGGCGTGTTAGCAGCCGTATCGACATCCCTAACTTCCACCCAATATACACCTGAGCCGACACTTTACAAAAATCACTTTCCTCATTATTTTAAACTATATTTACTATTATTATTTTTATTATTATTATTATCATTATTCTTATTATTATGATTATTATTATCATTCTTGTTATTTTTATTATTATTATTCACTAACTCATTTTCTTTTATATTTTTTGCAAGGTACATTGTGGTGGAATTACGAAAAAAACGACACTTTCATAAAAACTCATTTTTCCCTTTATTTTATTATTCATTATTATTGATTTCTTATTATTATCATTATTGTTTACTAACTTAGCTTCATTTATTTTTACGAGGTGCAAATCTTTAAGGAGGAAGCCTATTAGGACCTCTTATTTAAATTATCATATCATTTGTTTACCTCTAATTAGTTAGTTTAAATTGCTTAGTTATTTATTTCGAATCCCAATTATAAAGTTCGGCCGGTAACCACATTTGGTGGAGCTCGAGAGGTGCCTAACCCCTTCCTCTCGAGTTAACTTGAACCTCTTACCTAGATTTTCTAGTTTGTAGACTAAATTTCAGAGTTAATTGTAAAATTGGCTAGAAACAAAATAGATGCCCTAATACGTCTAGTTAAAAAATATGTTAGGTGGCGATTCCAATTCTTAAACTCAAACGAGTTCAGCCAGTCAAATCCGAAACCCGACTCGCCTCGAGTTGAGTCCAAAACGGGTATGACAGAATGGCGACTCCGCTTATCAAAGTTCAAACCATAACGGACTTTAAATTGGGATTCTTTATTTGCTTTATTTTCTTTCCATTTATTTCGATACTGACTTCGCTTCCTTTCCTTTTTTGCAGGACTAAGGTTTATTTTATAATTTTTGAATTTTAGCGCCTTATTATTTAATTGCTTAGTTGTATTTTCTTTGTTATTTTTCATCACACTTCCTCCACTCCTGGAAATTTTTACACTTGCACACACTACAAATGGTTTTGTGGATCTCACCGCCGTTTCACTCTCAAAAAATCCTTTAGAGGGGACGGTTTGGGGTATAGTTGGTCTGTGGTACAACCAACAATTCCAAACGTTCCCACCCCTTGGTTGTCCGCCTAGGGGAACCATGTCCTTATCTAGTAAACCTATTCTTGGAAGGTTCTTTAGGATAGCACAGTATGTCCCACACTTTAATTATTTTTAAATATTTCATAAGTTTGCTGAATATTTTTCTATCAAAACAAATTCACGTCATAATTCATTTTGTATTTCCTTTATTATCTAGTTTTCTATTATCTTATTTTTAAAAGCTAACTTGTTTATTTCATTTTTCTTTTTACTCCTCCTTTTTAAAATCATTTTTTGAAATACCTCAATATGTGCATCCTTTCCATAAAATTGCTAAATTCCTTTTCTTTAAAACCATTTACTTAATTCAATATTTTCTAGTTTCTATTAATTTTATTTTGCAAAACTAATGCGTGTTCCTTTTGTTATCATTTTTTGAACTTATTTTGTGAAATATTTCTATATGTGCAACACTTACGCATTTTTAGGAAACATGTGCATTTCTTTCAAACCTGAGCATTTCTTTCAAAACTCGTACATTTTTAACTTGTGCATGCATACCTTCCGCCACTCCTGGCAACTTTCTAAATCGTGCGTTGAAACACGGTGGTTACAACCACCTCTTCCCTCACATAAAAATTCCTTTAGGGGGAACGACTTGGAATCTATTTGGTCTGATACGTTCTTTCTCCCGAGCGGTCCGCTTAGGAGGATAATAAAATCCGGTCTAGCTAACTCCATCTCCTTAGTAGTAACTCAAGGAATCATGCATCATGATATGTCATTAGTCGACTTGTTCTCAAGTCCGATAGGCCATCTTGTTCAAACAATCCGTACGGGTTTTTAACCCCCAAAGAGCATTGACCATGATTTATTTGCATTTGCTTAAAGGGTTGAACGTGCAAAATGTGGACCGTTCATTGGTATTATTTTGCATTCAGTGCTATTCAAAGGCACGAAGGTTACCTAATAGGCGTCAAAAGTCCAAATTGGATCAAAAATAATTTTTTATTCATAAACATCAGAATTATTCTGTATTCAATGTCATTCAAAGGTACAAAGATTACCTAAGAGGCGTCAAAAGCCAAAAATTGAATCAGAAATGATTGTTTGTTCAGAGACAGTCAAAGTTATTCTGTATTCAATGTCATTCAAAGGCACGTAGGTAACCTAAATTGAATAAGAAATGATCGTTTGTTCATAGACAGTCAAAATTGTTCAGTGTTCAATGTCATTCAAAGGCACGAATGGTAGCCAAAGAGGCATTAAAAGCCTGTTTTGAAGCAGAAATGACCGCTTGATAGAGGGGATGACACATAACGCACGTTTATCCTTTAAGCATCCTTGGCATGTCAAAAGTCCATTAGCAGTTTTCGTCTAAAATGTCTAAAGAGTTCTCAACCAGCAACGACATATCTCTTCATATTCTCTGTTACATTGTTTTCAAAAGCTTGTGCCACACATTGATCGCTTTGCTCGCAATAAAGCAAATCTTAGGCATTTTTCTTCTCCATTTCCTTTTCCAAAAGATCACGGCCAATAGAATATTTGACATGGTTGCCGAAATCCCTCAGTTGGAATCTTGTGGGATGGGGCAGAATGAAAGATGTTCGTCTGTCCATGATCTAATCTCCTAACTGTATTTAGTCTTTCCCTTCTCTTGCACTGTTTTAATATGAGCCAGTGCAATAAAGTCCAAATAAATGCAACATTGGACATGTTAGTTCAAGGTCCCATTATATAAAGCTTCAATAAACTAACCCAGTATAAAATAATGGGACCATTGGACATGTTAGTTCAAGGTCCCATTATTTTGTTATGGGACTTTATATATTGAAAACTTCAGTCCCATAATGGGACCTTTGAACATGTTAGTTCAAGGTCCCATTATTTTGTTATGGGACTTTATATATAGAAAGCTTCAGTCCCATAACAAAATAATGGGACCTTTGAACATGTTAGTTCAAGGTCCCATTATTTTGTTATGGACTTTATATATAAAGCTTCAGTCCCATAACAAAATAATGGGATCTTTGAACATGTTAGTTCAAAGTCCCGGTATTTTATTATGGGACTAGTCTGGGGTGTTTTCCAACGCTAATGGAGCGTAAGTGTGCGCGCGAATTTTTGGCTATTTCTCAATTAATTTTGAAACGGTGGATAAAACTCATTGGGCGCGTCCAAAAATAACTACGCATCAAAATTTCTCATACAAGATGGGGGTGGCCCGTGCTACTGGCCCAATAGTTTTTTTAATATACGAAACCAATAATTTGTATTATAGTGTACATGTAGCGATAGAATTTTATGATACGTTTGAAAATATTATTGCATATTGGTTATCCTAATATCATGGCGCTTTTAGGAGTCATTTGGTACGTCGCGTTAAAAGTTAAAATACCTGCACTAAATTACTCACAAAGTTTATGCAGTGTTTGGTTTGTGGGGCAAATTGCAAAATACGCTACCGGAAGCAATGGTTTGCCAAATTGCCCTCACTAACATATGTTTAGCAAAAATTCCCTCATTAGTTTAATGAAACTTTTTTCAGACCAAAATACCCCCTACAAACCAATAAAAAGACGCGCACAGTCAATCCCCTTCCTTTTCACTATTTATGCGATCACAGCAATCCTAAAGACTCATTCCTTTCAGAAATTGCTCCGTTCAAATAAAGGTTCACTGTAAGATTTCTTCAAATTGCTATTGAATTTTACTAACAGTTTGATTAATTTCTTTATAATTTCATTTATATTATGCTTAACTTTGGTTAAAATTCTATATAAACCAAACGAGATATGGTTTTTATTCATAATAATCAAAAAACACATGACATTAGATTGATTACAGTAATTGTAATATGCACTTTCATTAAAAAAGAAAAAAAAAATCTATCAATTCTGGAAAAGTCTTGGCTTATTGACAGTAGTTTAAGCTATGTTGCAATGGGAGGCTTGTACAAAGTTATTGCCTATTGCCGAGACTTTCAACCCTATTGCGATTAGGGGCTACAGCCAAGACTTGCAGCTCAGATGCAATGGGGTCCTTGTAGACACTTCTTCCCTATTACCAAGACTTACAGACCTGTTGCAATGGGTTACTTGCAGACAAATTCTCTGCAAGTCTTGGCTATAGCCAAGACTTGTAGCTCTGGTGCAAAAAGCACAAAGCAGAGACTTCTTGGCTATTGCCAAGACTTTCAGACCTGTTGCTATGGGGGACTTGCAGACAAAGTCTCTGCAAGTCTTGGCTATTGCCAAGAGTTGCAACTCTGGTGGAATAAGCACCTAGGAGAAACTTCTTGGCTATTGCCAAGACTTTCAGACTGTTGCTATGAGGGGCATGTACACAAAATCTCTGCAAGTCTTGGCTATTGCCAAGAGTAGAGTTGCAGCTCTGGTGCAATAGGCACCTATGAGAGACTTCTTGCCTATTGCCAACACTTAAAGACTGTTACTATGGGAGGCTTGCAGACAAAGTCTCTCCAAGCCTTGGCTATTGCCAAGAGTTGCAGCTCTAGCGCAATAGGCACCTAAGAGAGACTTCTTTACAACATCTTAAGCCCAGAAAAGGGCAATACTTTTACTGATGATCCTGCGTCTATTAAAGCATATTATTTGTCTTGATTATGTGCAGGATTACCACTATGGCGACTTGCTGCATTTATATAGATTATAATGGGAATTGAGATGCAAACAGCAAATACATCAACCATGATATAAAGTTGATACTTGTCGAAGACGGTATAACCTACCAGGCATTTGAAAAAGAAATTTGTAATGCTCTAAGCATCAACACTGATGAAAGTGAAGCAAAGATAAGGTTTGACACGAATCTTGAAACGTGCAGAGGCATAATGCTAACAAATGATCAAGAACTTATGACTTGCATGTATCTGCTGAAGAATGATGACAACTTCAGAAAATCCCGCTTCATAGTAGAAGCTATAAAAATGAATGACATGTCAAGTAACAACACCACCACTACCACCACAAGTACATGCGAATTCTTTGTGAATGAAACTGACCATAGCATGGTGTTGCATCAAAAGGAAGGGCAGTTGTTGATTATAAATATTTTTAAAAATCAAACGTGATTGGAAAGTTAATATTATCAATAAACTGAACTTTTGGCTATAGCCAAGACTTTACACTCATACAGATAACCAATTCAATTTAACTTGACGCAAAGTCTTGGCAAAGGGTAAGACTTCCTACTGAAACTTATTTATTGACTTTAATATTAGAAATAATTAAGTTGCCTTGAAGTCTTGCCATAGACAATAGTATTGACAACTAAATTTCCACCAAGTCTTGGCAAAAACATTACCAGCACAACCCTCCACGAATTATTTATCAATTTTAAATTAATTATATAATATCAGACTTGGAATTAATTAACTAGAATTTAAGTCTTGCCTATTGGCAAGACTTTCCATCTAATCCCTTTTCCCACAACAACTAAAAAGCCTTGAAGTCTTGCAATTGCTAACACTTCCATCTCATCCAATTCAAAACAACTCCAGTCTTTAAAATAACAAAAATATCAAACATCCAAGTGTACTTGTTTACATAAACATAAAAACAGAGTAAATATGAAACACACGTAATTAAAACTACTCATCAGCTTTCTGTAACTCTTTTGCAGTACTAAAAGTCTTATTTGGACTACTACACTAAACATCTTGTGACGGGGGTAACAAACGAATATTTGGAAATTCATCGCCCGCATCACATTTTTGCCTCTTCCTGGCACCTTCATCAGAAAATCTTGGTTGACTTATAAAATCATCCACCACATCTAAATGTACATGATCAAAAGATTCAATATCCATTACCTGTAAAATTTAAAAAAAATAACAATGACAACACATAATAACAAAATAATGACACAATAATGAAAATACCATATACAAAAATACTCCATAAATTTGCCGAAAACTCCACCTTTCAACAACGTCAATTGCCGCTCCGTCAAAAATTTACTAACCAAACTATTATACTTCAGATCACCACCCCAAGAACCTTTGGCATCAAACCAGTGCTTAAACTTAAAATTTTGATCTCTTTCCTATAGGAACAAAAGATAAAATATGCATATTCAACAAATAAAATTTTAAAAATAGTATGATAACAAAACAACAAGTAAAGACAAGGAAACATTCATTACGAAGTGCCATCATGAACTCATGATTAATATGCAGAAAAATTCCTATGTCATTACCATAATTCAAAGTCAACAAGCCAAAAGCAAAGACAACTGAAAAACACAGCAACAACTACAGAACGCATGACTGATGAAAAGAGCAAACTACAGAAAAAAGTCTCTACAACTATTGACAATAGCCAACACTTTAAACTCTAGTGGGAGGGGCAACTTGTAGAACTAGTCTTTACAATTATTGGCAATTGCCAACACTTTTACCTATACTGCAGTGACAAACTTGCAGAGAAAGTATTTGAAACTCTTGACAATAGCCAAGATTTTAAGTTCTGATGCAAGGGGGACCTTACACTGAAAATCTCTAAAAGTATTGGCAATTGGCAAGACTTTTACCTCTACTGCAGTGAACAACTTGCAGACAGTCTTTGCAACTCTTGGCAATAGCCAAGACTCTAAGTGCTGCTGGAAGCGACAATTTACACGAAACATCTCTGCAAATATTGGCAATAGCCAAGACTTTAAAAACTAATCCAATAACCAACTTGAAGAAAAATTCTGCAACTCTTGGCCATGGCCAAGACTTTAAGCTCTAAACAATGAGCAACAACAAAATCTAATGGCTATACCAGTAAAAACCTTCAAATCACCGTAATCAACCAAAAACAAGCGAAGCTCAAACTTAATTCAATGATCATCCATCCAAATGCAAAACAAACTAACAGATAAATATAAACAATATGTATAAAAATAAATTATAAGAAAAAATAAATACAGATAAATCATTAGCGAAATAAAAATTACATTTTAAAGAAAAAATAATAGAACAAACATAAGATAAACATACGAAAAAGAGAGAAAAACAAACTCGTAAATCTCCAGCACACAAATAAGAAATAAGGAACGAAACTGGGAAAGAGAGAAAGGAATGCGTTCAATGTGAATTAGGTTTAGTCAGGGGCAAAAGAGTCCTTTCCCAGAGGGGTGGATGATGTGGAGAATATTTAGTTAAAACATTTCTAAGTGGGAGCAATTAGGTAAGATCACCTCTTATTGAGGTTATTAGGTGAAATTTTTTGTGGTTTGTTTTGCAAGAAGATATAAAAATCTGCACTAATAATACAGCGTTTGGTATGGATTTAGAAACATGTACTAATAATACCCGCATAAATTAATGAGGGAATCTATGTATTATTTTGTGCGGAATATGAGGTGGAATAATAATGCAGGTATTAGTTATGTAGGTATTAAAATATTAAAATGACAAATATGCCCTCACCTCTCTTTACATTATACCCTTTGTATCATTCAAGCTAAATCTATTGAAGATTAAATATTAAAACACATAATTTAAATTATGAAATGTATAATAATTTTTTAATATAACAAACTATTCATTAACCAAGATATAATACTTGCATAACTAATAACTGCATAACTAATACCTGCGTAAAGTCTATCTCAACCAAACGACCCATTAGTGTTTGTCAAAAATCTTTTTTTGCTTTTTTGAAAACACAAATATGATCAAACAAAGATTTTCAACAAAAATAAATGGTCTTCTTTTATATTTTTGGGTAGTATTTGTCATGGAGTAATTGATCAAAAAAGAAAGAAGTAAATCAAATATATTAGGTAATAATTATTGTAATAGCACGATAATATTCAAATCTTAAAATCAATAAGAAACTATATGAGCTTTAAAAGAGTGTAAAATGAAAATAAATTATGACACGACTATAATTTAGTGGTTTGTTAACCTGATTAGTTTGATAAAGTTTTATATGGCTCATTTCGGTGAAAATCTGCCTAGTTGTAGTTTTGGTGTGCCTTAGGAATCAGGAATTGGCTTTTGAATGTGTATAAGTTGAGGAATCCCACGTGTATATACGTCAAACCTGTTTGGCTGTTTGTGAAATAAAGTTAGTGGGCCTGCAATCTAAATAAAGGATCTGAAGTACACATTTTATGCAATAATATACAGCAGGCCAAAGCACGTAACTTATGAAATACTAAAAACGCCCTTAAATTCCCAAGCAGGCATGTCAACGTTGACATGCCTGCTTCAGCACTTTAGGCTGCTTCTATATATATAATATAATATATCTATATAGTAGAAAGACATGGCATATATAGATATAATGTGTAACAACGCACTTCTCCTATCCAATATACATGGCCAAAAATTCATCAAGCATCTGATGTCATAATTCAAAGATAACTTCAGCTGTGTTAGCTTTTCAAAGCTAGCCTATCTAGGTTACGACCAATGTAAGTAGTCTAACTATGATGAATCCTCTTAATGCAACCTGAATAGAGCAAAATGGATACAAAGAATTCATATAGCCAATTCCACCAAGATGAGGATTGAGGTGCAGTTGATGGATTCAAGGTAAAAATGAATTCCTCAAATGACTGCAGGGGATTTTGGCATTTGTTGCTTGTGTTCAGTTTGCCCAGATATGAACCTTTTGTGTCATCTGCTGTGGACGCGATTTTGCTTAACATCAGAGATATGGAACATGAGCTGCATTATCAGATAGATATCATGATTAATATGCATTGAGGATTCAAAACTAAGCTGCATACTTGGATACTTATTATAATTAATATGCATCTAGAATTCAAAACTAACAAAACGGATAGATGTAGGGAGTCACCTTAGTTCCAACATAAAACGTAATAAACATGCCACCAAGAGTAGGGAGGCCTGCAAGATGGAAATTTCATCATTCCAGTAGTTAAAGAATCTCCACAAAAAAATTATAAACAATAAATTACCTTCTTTTTGGAGGAATTTAGAGAGCAACCAATTGATCCCCGATGATCCAATGACAAAGCCAACAAGATTGGCCACCTTATACAAGAAAAAAGGCATTTTTACTTAAAAAAAATGAATGTAACGTCTTCGGCATTATATACAGTCCACTGGACTTCACAAAAGCAGGTGTCATTTGTCAGTACAGCTGGTTTTTCCTCCCACAATGGAATGGTCAATCTGAAGATTGAATTCTCCAATTCACTTTTCCTGAAGGCGACATGCCATCTTTTGTTGCAAAGCATCCCATAAGCTGAATACTCTTTATGCACAATAATCTTGTGACCATACATGGTACAAGCAAAAAGCGACTTCACAGTAACTTCAGTCATTCAACTGATTGTATGCAGTATAATCCAGAATTTTTTTTGCTCTGTCCTCTTTCTTTTATTTGGTTATTTTTAATGATCCATTGAACAACTTGGTCATTCTGAAGCACTAACAATGTTTCATCTGTATTATTTTTTTTTTCCTTCAGATCATAAACCACAGTTCAAGTTGACATTCTTTTATGCTTTAGGAATCCTTTTACTATTACTTAAATATATAATACAAATAACTATACAAATAACTAGATTGCATACAAATAAGCAATCTAACATTATGTATATTTTTGCTCCTGAAAATTTAGCAACATACCATGAGACAAGTGATAGTGATAGCCCCAGCAACAGCACTAAGTTCACGGTACACAAACTTGCCAAAAGAACTTTCGACCTGTACAGCAACAAGAAAGATAATTTACTGATTCAGAGAAAGTATAAGCTCAACTGTACAAAAGCAAAAGGAGTTGAACTAGGACGCAAACGGCAGTACCTTCAAGGCATTTGTTGTCGACTTCATAATCATTTCTGGTATAAAGAATATGCACGTCAACCATGCCCAAGAAAGAAGCTTCCTGAATCCAATGACCAGCAAGTAGCCAAATAAAGGCAAAAGACTACTTTTTTTTTTTTTTTTTTTGAGAAAGATTAAAGACAAAGACTACTACAAAGTACAAGTGGAGTCGGTAAAATTCAGAAGCACTACCACTCGAGATCGTGCCATACAGCAACAAATGTGAAGATGACCCATACGTTTAGCAGCTTCATCTGAGTACCGCCAAGAGGAATATACATATATCTAAAAGTAGACACATTACACCAAATTTTAGGGTCAGTAGAAAAAACATTACACGAAAAAACCTAGACGAGATGGAGAAAAGCACCTAACAAGCCATTTGTTAAACGAGGCATGCCAGTTTCTCCAAAAACTTTCCAAGTTGTAGCAATTATTTATGCATCTTGGCATATTCTCAGGGGCTTCAATACCATTGATCTACACAAATGAACACACATTAACATGCTAAGAAGCCCAAAAGAATAAAGCATCACCCTCCAAAATGAAAGAGAAGCAAAAGGAGCATAAGCTACAGAAAATAGTAACACTAATGGAGAAAGTAAGCACGATATCAACAAAGTTACCAGTGACCAGAACCGAAAGTAGCGCCAAAGCAGAAAAAACTTGAGCCACATGAAGTTCAATACCTGTTTTAACATGAACATTTTTACATGAATGACACATCCTATTGTCTACAAATCCATATCCAAGAGATCATTTATATTGAGGAGAAAACAACAAAATGGCAGAGAGTCATGTTTTGGCGTTTTAAAGACATAATGTACCAGATGTGTGATATGGATGATGTCTGAAATACTCAAGACTCATTGAGTGAATAACACTTCAACCAAAAGGAAATAGGAGGAATGTAGAGAAGATATGGGAAAGGGTATGATTTAACAGCATGTCCTCTTTAATGATGATAGTTCATGTGCTATTTTCTCTCAGTTCCTTTTAAGAGTCTCCCTTTAATGTAGATAAGTAATAAGAAGCAACGTGAAGGGCCTTTTCAATTGATGCTTGCAAAGGTTGACTACAATACCATAGCATAACATCCCTCTGATGTGTTGGTTGTACATATATTAGAGAACAGATTGTCAACAAATGTATGGAACATATAACAACCCCAGCTTTGGAAATTGTATCATACACGAAAGAAAGGGTGAATAGTGAGTGAGACCTGGGTCTTGAGAGGTAAAGCATTCAAGTGGCTGAAAGATCTGGAATAAGTTATACTTCATGATTGTTCAAATGGTTAAAGAGCAGAGGTCCACATTCATGTATTCATGTGTTGGAAAAATCTTGACAATACAGCAGTACACATGTAAAGGTCAGTGAAGGCAATAGAGAACAAATTGAAGTTCTACAGATCATGAGGGAGGAATTCTTTTCTTTCAGGGTATTCACCTTTCACTAGAAACTTTTGTACTCACTACCAGAGGAAACTGTCACTAATCTTCTCCATATGTTACAACATAAAATTCTAAGTTGGTGTTTCATTTACTTTTTTCTCCATGAATATAAACAGAATATACATTTACTAAGGCAGCCAATGACTTAAGTAGCTCAAATATTCTAAATATCAGCACTTACTCCGTACCCGATGATGAAGATGTCCAAAGGAGATAAGTGTTTCCATGTGCCACTGCAAATTAACCAAAATTCAGTCACCCAGAATAACACCACCTTAGTTAAAGCAATCAGAGTGGTTTGAATTCCATGAGATCCTCACCTGATGGCAAAGGCATTGTAGTAACAGAAATGTGTCATTGATTCCATAAGAATCAAGCTAAACATCCAACGAAGTCCATACCAAACCACTTCTTTCAATGAGTGCGTCTTCTGGGGAGTATCAAGCTGCAATAAGAAGACATCAAGCAACAATGAGAAGATATCAACCAACAATGAGTTTTTTGGACGGTGGTGCTTTAAAAGGAAAAAGATGGTTATAGTGATAGAAGAAAACAAGTGGCCGATTTGTGAAGATTTTTGGAGAGAAGAAAAATTCTTCTATTATTTCTGAATGAATATTACAACCTATGAGGAGGTATATTTATACAATGAGTCCTAGGGCTAAACAAGGAAACATAACTAATTACAATACAATAAGGAAAACATAACTAATTACAATACAATAAGGAAAAGGATAATTCTATAATAACTATTAACACTCCCCCTCAAGTTGGTGCAAAGATGTTGCGCATGCCCAACTTGCAAACCTAAGTATGAAAATCTTTTTTGCTGAGACCTTTTGTGAGCACATCTGCCAGTTGTTGTTCTGATGGAACATACAACAAATTCAAGGTACCATTAGCAACCTTTTCTTTAATGAAGTGTCGATCAATCTCAACATGTTTTGTTTGATCATGCTGGACAGGATTCTGAGCAATACTGATTGCAGTCTTGTTATCACAATACAAGGAAAGTTTCCCTTTTCCAAACATTCTCAATTCCTTTAGTAACCTTCGTAGCCAAAGAAGTTCACAAACCCCTTGGGCCATAGCTCTATATTCAGCTTCAGCACTGGATCTAGCAACAACACTTTGCTTCTTACTTCTCCAAGTAACTAAGTTCCCTCCTACGAAAGTACAGTAGCCAGTGGTAGATCTTCTGTCATCTAAAGATCCAGCCCAATCCGCGTCTGTAAAGGCTTCTATTAGGAGGTGACCATGCTTAGAGAAAAGCAAACCTCTCCCTGAAGCAGACTCAGATATCGTAACATGTGGAAGACAGCTTGCATATGAGGATCTCGGGGATCATGCATATACTGACTAACCAAACTAACTGGATAGGCTATGTCTGGTCTAGTGTGAGAGAGATAAATAAGTCTCCCAACCAACCACTGATATCTCCCTTTGTCAACTGACTCTCCAATCCCTGCTTGTAACTTGTGATTACTCTCAATGGGCGATTCAGCTGGCTTACAACCTAGCATACCAGTTTCTTTCAAGAGATCCATAATATACTTCCTTTGGGAAATAAAGATCCCTTTATTTGATCTAGCCACCTCGATTCCCAAGTATTGGAGCTTTACTAGATCCTTGATTTCAAATTCCTTTGCCAACAGTTTCTTCAATCAGGTCATCTCCTCTTTGTCATCTCCTGTCATTACAATGTCATCAACATAAACTATGAGAAGAGTGAGTTTACCCTTTTTATGCCTTATGAAGAGGGTATGATCAGCATTACTTTGTCTGTAGCCAAAGGAGATCATAGCTTTGCGGAATCTGTCAAACCACGCTCTAGGCGATTGCTTCAACCCGTACAAGGCTTTCTTCAGTTTGCACACCTTTCCTCGACTCTGTTCAGTATTAAATCCGGGAGGGATCTCCATATACACTTCTTCTTTTAAATCTCCATGAAGAAATGCATTCTTTACATCAAACTGCTGTAAGTCCCAATCCAGATTAGCTGCACAAGATAAAAGGATTCTTATGGTGTTCATTTTTGCAACTGGAGCAAATGTCTCCTGATAATCCACTCCATAAGTTTGAGTGAATCCCTTAGCCACCAATCTTGCCTTGAATCTCTCAATCGAGCCATCAACTTTATGCTTCACAGTAAAGACCCATCTGCAACCAACCAGCTTCTTGGCCGGTGGTTTAGTGACAAGTTCCCAAGTGTTATTTTTTGACAAAGCCTTCATTTCTTCAATCATAGCCTGCTTCCATTTAGGATCTGCAAACGCTTCCCTCCAATTCTGGGGAATAGACACAGAAGAAATAGACAAGACAAAGGCTCTATAGGAGAGAAATAAGGAATCAAATAAGACAAAATTAAATAAGGGATGTTTGGTAGTGCAAGTTCTGACACCTTTTCTGTGAGCAACGGGCAAATCTAACTCATTAGGAAAAGTAGGTAACTCACCCGTAGAAGAGGATTCAGTTTCAGCAGATTGCATGATGGCTTCTTCTGCTTCTTCAGCTGCTTTCTTTTTCCTCGAGTAAGTTTTCAAACCAGGTACATCCAAAAGGCCATGTAGACGCCCAACAGTCTCTCCATCAATAGTCTCCCTCTCAACAGTCTCCCCCTCAACTCTATCTGCGGTATCAACCTCAAGAGGTTGAACCAAACTTGGGAGGATCATCTCTTCTTCCTTATTATTCTCCCCCTGAAGAGGTGATTGTGCAGAACTGAAATAGGGCTCAAATTCTCGAAAGGTAACATCTATGCTGACAAAGACTTTCCTAGAAGGACGATGATAGCATTTGTACCCTTTTTGAGTCGGAGAATACCCAATAAACACACATTTAAGGGCTCTAGGATCAAGTTTTTCAGACTTCCTAGAGTGAACAAAGCAGACACACCCAAAAACCTTTGGAGGAACAGTGTATTCATTTTTTCCTTTCAAAGCTTCAAGTGGACTTAGAAAATTGAGGGTTTTAAGTGGCATTCTATTGATAAGATAGGCAGCTACTAGTATGGCATCCCCCCAATAAGTTTTTGATAGATTCATTGTAAACATAAGAGATCGTGCCACTTCTAGCAAATGCCTATTCTTTCTTTCAGCAACCCCATTTTGAGCACTAGTGTAAGGACAACTAGTTTGATGAATTATCCCATTAGATTCCAAATAATCACCAAACGTTTTATTCATATACTCTGTTCCATTGTCAGTTCGCAAGATTTTTACCTTAGCATCAAATTGAGTGCATATCATCTTATGAAACGACTGAAAGCAAGAGAAAACTTCACTTTTGGCTTTTAGCAAATATACCCAAGTCAACCTAGTAGAACAATCAATAAAAGTAACAAACCATCGACTCCCAGACAAAGAAACTGTTTGAGTTGGACCCCATACGTCAGAATGAATAGTCGAGAAAGGAATTGTACTTTTATTATCACTCAAAGGGTAAGAGTTTCTAGTATGCTTGGCAAATTCACAAGCATCACAAGACAAAGATTCAAAGTCAGTCTTAGAAAACAAATCAGGATATAACTTCTTTAAAACAAAAAATGATGGGTGCCCCAACCGCCTATGCCACTGAACTATTTCTTGGTTGACAACCTTATTTCCTCCAAAAAATGCTTTACCAGAGTCTTTACTTCCCTCAATCATGTATAAGCCATCATACAATCTACCACTGCCAATCGTCTTCCCTGTTTGAAGATCCTGAAAAACACAATGATCGGGGAAGAACTTGATTTTACAGTTTAGGTCTTTGGTGATGGAGCTAATAGATAACAGATTAACAGAAAACTCAGGTACATGGAGAACGGATGATAAGGTAATATTGGGTGTACACATAATAGAACCTGTTCCAGAGATAGAAGCTAAAGACCCATTGGCTATTCTGACATAATCGTTTTTGAGACATGGAGAGTAGTTTTGAAAGCTTCTAGAGGAGCCTGTCATGTGTCTATTCGCACCAGAATCAATAATCCAAGAATTTAAGTGAGCAGTAAAGGCAGTACTTGATTGCACATAATTGGATGTTGCCACAGATGGAGAGTAAAGTTTGGACAGACTGTTCATCTTTATGTCTCCAATAAGTCAAAAAATATCTTACCAACTAAAAAGGTATACCTTGAACCTGGCAACCAGATCTGTAGAAACAGTGGCCGGAAATCGAGAAAAAACTCGCCGGAAAAACTTCTGCCTCGCCGGAAAATAAAGAAAGTTGGATGAGTAGGCTCGGAATAGTGTAGCAACCTCAACCCAAAAAAAAAATCTGGAAAAAAAAACTAGCCGGAGGCGTGTGGAGGGTGGTCGTGGTCGTCGGAGCTGGATGTTCCGGTGGCGCGTGAAGGCGTGTGGAGGGTGTTTTCCGGCAGGGGTTGACTGGGGTTTGTTCGCAGATGCAAGCGGAAACTTTTGGTACTTTTAGTTTTTTCAGAAACCAACTAAAAAATTAATTTAAGCGGACAGCCACCCGAGGAAGAAAAAACTTGACCTCTTAGAGTGACGTGAAACCCTAGGCTGCAAAAGGCAGCGGGCTCTGATACCATGAAGATTTTCAGAGAGAAGAAAAATTCTTCTATTATTTCTGAATGAATATTACAACCTATGAGGAGGTATATTTATACAATGAGTCCTAGGGCTAAACAAAGAAACATAACTAATTACAATACAATAAGGAAAACATAACTAATTACAATACAATAAGGAAAAGGATAATTCTATAATAACTATCAACAATTTGTAATTTTACTCGACTCTACTGGGGCAATCAGATATACTGAAGAAAAAACCCGCGGACACTAAGAATGGATTCAAGATGTAGCAAAAAGGAACATGATTGTAAGTCTTGATATCTTAACAGTTCCTATCACTCCCATCTTCTGTTATATCTTGCTGATGACAACTATTGACTCATTATATCGAGGGGAATGAGACCAGAGCAGTCAACAACGTTCATGCACATACTGTCAACACTGTAGGCTGTAGCAGAGTATATGCACCACGAGTAGAAGGATAAAAATAACGAAAAGATATAACTATAGATCATGATTACCTGTGAAGCAAATGCATTGAAGCTAACAATTGGTCCAGCAATATATAGAGGTGCATAAATCAGGTAACACAAGTATATAGTGAAGGAGAATTTGTCGTTCTCAAGACTTCTCTCCTGCCAAAGGGGGAGGGAAATAAAAGATGGCTCCATAAGAATTTCGTAGAGATGCTGCCATATTTGAAACCAGAATTTGAATCACCAGCTAACCTGCAATAGCTGGTAGCATGTTCTACCTAAAGAACAATTATTGCAGCGTTGGATATGCTTCTGCAATCACCACAACTACTAAATATCAGAAGAGATGAGATTTTTTTTCTCCTTTCTTTTTTGGGCGTTACTTGCACGAAGTGATAACCCTGCTATACAGCAATTAACACTCGGAACTAAACATCGAGAACCAACTACCAGATTACTTCACTTGGCATGAGTTTTTATGAGGAGGTGCTTTCTGATTGAATGAGGATTCTTCAATTAAATAATGCTCAGGAATGCAGTATGAAAGGAAAGCATGATGCTTTATCAACAAGGGCATAAAGAAGTTATATCACTTCTCGCAGATGCCTTAGCATCTTTTTTTATTGCTAATTGATACCTGGATTAAAGTTTTTCTATCAGCAGTTGCCAGTATTACTTGTCAGAAGTTAGTTTATGGAAACATGCCAAACATAAAGTAAGTTTTATCATTATGAGAGTGTAAAATCAAGTTGGAAAAGGATTTTTACAGTGGTCTGATTATAAAATACAGTCCAAAAGAAAATGACTTCCTTTGCTCTATTATATTATCGTATAGAGTGTCCAAGCAAAGTAGCAAAAGGAAGTCCTAAATCCAAAGCGTGTCTAGAGATAATGCAACCAGCTAAACTGACTGTCAAGTGTCAAATACTCCCAATTAGTAAGGATGAGATTAAACTATTGACCATTTCCAGGTATGAAAGGTGTTGTCAATGGTGTAAATCTCGCATTGTGATGGTAAGAAAGCTTTTCATTTATGAGAATCAACAGATGTTGACCCATGAAAGAGTGACTTTGATAAGGGAAGTGTGGCTAAGAAGGCATGTATGACTCATGAAAATTACAGAAGAGGGGAATTCAGCTGATATCAAGATGTTTTCTTTGTAAAAGAAGCAGCTGAAAATAACAGTCAATCTTTTTTACATTGTAAATTTACTGATGTACAGTGGAAACTTTTTTTGTCTTTGGCTTACTTAGGTTATGCCACAAAATACATGTGATTTACTCAAATGTTGGAAAAAGGCAATAGGGAGAATTAGGAAGAAGAAATGGTGGAAGAATCATGCTTGTATCCGGTGGACTGTGTGGAAAGAATGAAATGCCAGGTGTTTTAAAGACAGAAGCAGCTCAATTCAGCAGAATAAGTTAAATTGTATAGGGTCTTTCTCTTTTTGGGTGAAAGGAAAACGTCATAGAAAATGATGAAGCTTTGATACATTCTTTTGACATTCTGTAGGCTCATCATGCTTAATATACAGTTAATTTTGGTTGCCAACACCTTTTTGGTGATTGATGAATAAAATTTGTCACCTTCCTCAAAAGAGAAAGTGCCTAGAAAGAAAAAATGGCTGGTTTTAAGCACTACCGCATTTAGCCAAAACAGAGGAAATCTAAAGGTTGTTATCAAAAGATGCCTCTAAATATAGTTCAGAAATGTACCTCTTTGTCAAACCGACTCGAGTAATCTGCCCAGTGATAGTCATATCCAAAGCTAATCATTCGCAGAACAACTGAAAAAGGTATACTTAAAACTTTAGCAAAGTCAAACAGGATATCAATTAAAAATTATATGGCATTCACTTTCTTTATTCTCATGGTTGCAGTTGTAAAAAATAGGTAAAAGGTGCTAGTGTTTAGCAGAAGATCACAAACTTAAACTTGTTTGCTTTAAAAAATCAGACTTCAATACGAACATATTGATCAACTTTGTCTTCAGACGAGTGAGCAATCAAAGCACCATAATTTATAACATAAAGACCACAAGAGGTTCATCCTTTGGTAATTAACTAATTAACTAATTACCTAGGCAAAAATCTTAAATTCCACCAAAGCAACAAAAATTTCCACTTTAGCAGGGCAGTGGATGTTGAACCACTAGTTCCAACATGGGTCCTATGGAAGAAGTGGAATAGGAGAGCTTTTGATGATGTAGAGATTGATTCTGTTCATGTGAGGAATTGCCCCGTACTTCTATTAAAACAAGATTAGTTCCCTCGTACATATCTAGTAAATACCATACCAAGAAATAGAATACCAAATTTCCACTGAAAGATCACTTTAT
Source organism: Petunia x hybrida (assembly GCA_037355625.1). Classification (NCBI taxonomy): domain Eukaryota; kingdom Viridiplantae; phylum Streptophyta; class Magnoliopsida; order Solanales; family Solanaceae; genus Petunia; species Petunia x hybrida. Next base: position 3,495,524 of record JBBBVM010000018.1, on the reverse strand, counting down.
AAAAGATGGCAAGAATTTTAGCCTAACCCAAAGGAAGAGGAAGATAGTTTACACTGAAAATGGAATGAGACTAAGAAAGATAGAAGTAACACTCAAGGACTCAGCCAAGTTGAATCCCCATTAAAAGACAGATTCTGTACCAAAATTAAAGCAGATGTGCCACCTAAAAGTGCCTCGGTAATTGTCCAAATATGCCCAACTTCGCCTACACCACAGACGTAGAATCATGAAAAAAACTGCTTGAATAACAAACTGTATTGGAAGTAGAAAGTTATGTCACAATAGATAGCAACCCGCATTTCAGAAAGTATAACTTACCCAAAAAGGGAAAATGGGTACCCTTCATAAACACGATTACATATGAGGAACATAAGATTAAATATCCACAGCAGAAAAACAAATTTTGTCCTCCCACATATCTGCAGATACAGAAGCATGTAAATAAGACCAGAATCACAAAATCCTCGGGTTATGGAGGACCATTTAGTCGCAATGTGAACAGTGATGGCATACACTATATAGAAAATACATCTGCAAGCATGAACCCATTATAGAGGAAAAGGGACAGGAGCAGAGAATAAACCTCTGCATACAGCAATCTAAATATGATAAACATTTATTCACAGTGAAAGCTTTATATGTTCTGCCATGTAGCTTTAAGTATTCAATATAAAAGTATTGGAATGATCATCCAACATTTTTTCATATCAAGTTAAGTTATGATAATTGGCTACCCCTAGTAAAAAGGTAAACCTGCATCCAACTAAACAAAGCTAGTCGATTTCCTGATTTTAGTCGCCATATTCCTATCCCCCTCAACTAAATGAGAATTACCTTCCTAACGATGTTTAGCTTCCCTGAAAGCGAAGTTAGATGATCTATTGTATATTCTGAAGTCACATAAGGCCCACTGATAAGCTTTTGAACACTAAGGTCCCAATATATTATACATAAATAAATGCAACAAACAGATCCAGATTTTCTTTCATTAAGCATTTAAATGTTTATCCGAATAATTGGACAAACCAATGTTAATTCATGGGTGGAGCAAGTAATTGTTTTACAAAATTATACCGTGCAACTGCAGTGATCTTAATGTACATCACTCAATCTCAACATTTGACTTGACCTCCTTTGTATGTAGAAAAATATGTACTATCGCTAATGGTTATACTGTTAAGCTGATCCAGTATAGAGATATCAGCTATACCTGTAAATAATGAAGCTCTCAAGAAAAATATACAAACATGAATTCTGAACATTGAATGCAACTGAACTTTAAAAAGAAATGCAACAGAACTTCAATGGTCACATCAATGATTAAATCAAGTGCTTCATTACCCATTAACCACCTGGATAGTCCCACTTATAGCCAACTCCCTGAACCAAGAACTTGAGCAACCATGATTTCCTCTTTATTACTCCCTCCGTCCCATTTTATATGGCACCGTTTGACCGGACACGGAGTTTAAGAAATAGAAGTTGACCTTAGTAAGTTTACAAAATTACCCTTATTAAAACTTAAAAGAAATTTTAAATTATTTGTAAAAGCAATTCACGTGTGATAGTACCGATGAGAAAGTGGATTCACTTTTCTCATTCCTCGTAAATGTATATCTCAAGGGCCCACAAACTTTTCAGACTTTTTCACCTAAATTGATTTCTTTTCACCTTTACTCATTCCATCTTTCTACAATGGTCTCAAAAACTCACTCTCTTCACCATCAGAAATGATTTTGTGAGCTTATGACTATAATCCCAATTTTGTGGCGCCAATATTTACTCTAATTCCAATTTAGTGGCGCCAATTTTTTTTTTCATTTGAAATTTTTAGCCAGTGCTAATATAAACAGAGAGATATCCTCTTATATCTTCATGTCATCTTCTCCCTTTTGTTTATGATAATTTCTCCCTTTGACTTCTGATCTAAAAATTGAAAATGAGTGTCGTAATTCCTATAGACCCGACTACCAAAAATAAACGGTTAAAATTGGAAGAACGTCATGCCATTGCAGAGTGGCTTTTGAAAGAAAGAAAAGAAGGAAAGGTTAAATATGGGTCTTTAGTACAAGCTGCTATTTTGTTCAAAAAATCAAGAACTATTTTACGTATTTGGAGACAATGCAAATCACTTGCTGATATCGGTACGCCATTAGATGTGTCTTCAAGACTTGCAGGCAGAGTTGGAAGAAAACGGATAGACGTCGACATGAACCAAGTCAAAGAAACTCCACTTTATCGTCGAACAAATATCCGATCCCTGGCTGCCGCGGTGAACATGGCAAAATCAACTGTCTCTGGGCGTGTGAAAGATGGCGCAATTCGAGCCCATACCAACGCCATTAAGCCTCTTTTAACCGAAGAAAACAAGAAGGCGTGACTCCGATTTTGCCTCTCAATGATTGATCAAGGTACAATCCACTTAAATCCCATGTTTATCAATATGTTTAATTATGTCCATATAGACGAAAAGTGGTTTTATTTGTCCAGAAAAAGTGAAAGGTACTACTTGCTTCCCGAAGAACATGAGCGTGATCCGTATCGCTCTTGCAAAAGTAAAAATTTTATCACAAAGGTTATGTTTATGGCCGCTGTTGCACGTCCTCGATTTGATGAAAATGGAGTTGAGGTGTTTTCTGGAAAAATAGGAATATTCCCCTTCGTAGTTAAGGAACCAGCTAAGCGGAGCAGCAAAAATCGAGACGCAGGAACTATAGAAACAAAACCTATTCTGTCAGTAACTAAAGATATCACTAGAGCTTGCTTGATAGAGAAAGTTCTTCCAGCCATTAGATCAAAATGGCCAGCTTCAGATGCAAATACTCCTATTTTTATACAACAAGACAATGCACGACCACATATTGGCATTAATGATCTGGAGTTTAATGAAGCTGCTCAACAAGATGGACTTGACATAAGATGATGCTTTCAACCACCTAACAGCCCTGATTTTAATGTCTTAGACCTTGGATTTTTTAGAGCAATTCAATCTCTACAACATCAAAGAGCCCCTTCAAATGTTGATGAATTAGTGGAAGTTGTTGAAAGATCTTTTGATGAAATGAAAGTGGAACAACTCAATCATGTATTTCTCACTCTACAATCTTGTATGATTGAGGCAATGAAATGTAATGGTGGCAACAACTACAAAGTGCCTCACATGAACAAAAATGGACTAGAAAGAGAAGGAGAGCTTCCTCTCCAACTTTGTTGTGATATTGATATTGTCAATCAAGCCTCAGGTTTACTTCAACAATGATGTGGGTTGGTTATTAGCATGGCAAATCTATCTCTTTTGAAATGTACTTTTGGTATTTCTGTAGGAACCTTGCAAATTTAACATGTTGAAGCTGGAATGATATTTTGTCAAATATGTTAGGAGTAAAACTATGGTGTACTGATAACAATGGTGATCATCATGTAATTTTTGTACTCATGTAAATTCAGTTAACAAAGCTTAAAGTAGTGTTTTCTTAAGATTACTGTCAATACTTGGCATTTCCATGGATTCTTGTGTGTAAGTTATCTTATTATGCAAGCTTCGACTTTGATATAAGGATCAAACTAAACTTTTCTTTTCTTGTGTAAGTTATTAAGCTCCCAAATTCCAGTGGAAAAATAAGGAATTGATATAAGGATCAAACTTTTTTTTTCTTGGTGAAACTTGAGGAAAGTATGATAGAAAAGCCTGTGGAACGAAAAAGTCTTGCAAATTCACTTCAGCGTGGAGTAATTTAAGGTAAAAGAAAGTCCACCGAATGTTGAATGAAAAGAGAGGAACGAAGTATGCAAAACAAAAAAGTTAAAATGCTGACATATGAAAGAGAAATGCAGACTTTTCTGCAGAATAAAGGAGTAACTTTTTAATTGTGGGGTCAAGGGTAAAATAGGAAGAGTGCTATTAAATTGTTGCTAAATATAGAAAGGTGCCACTTATTTTGGGACAGACCAAAAAGGAAATGGTGCCACATAAAATGGGACGGAGGGAGTATTTATCTTACCCTCAATTTTTTCTTCTCTTTATTTATGAGGTGGCAAGGTAGTTGAAGGAATTGGGTTACCGTGAAACTATCTAGCATATATGTACTTCTAGCAACAAAAGAAAAAGATCAGCAGTAAATCCCTATAATGTTTGCACAAACTGTGTTTGAAAACCAAATAAGTCGTGAACGATCTGTTCAATCTAAAAGTTACGTAAAATAAGAAATGCACCCATACTGCTGTGACCATGCACAGAATTAGAATAGAAAAGATAAAGATTGCACACATGCTCCTATATGATATTCAAAGTTTCATATAGACTGCAAAGGGTAACGGAAGTGAGAATGCAGTTAAAAAGTTATACCAACCTTTACTAGGAGATAATTAGCTGAAGCTATAGACAAGATGTATAAGATGCTGCAGCCAAAACGAAGTGCGAGTAAGGAACATAAGCTCCATAAAATAAAAGCAAATTACTTTCAAGTTTTAACAAAGACAGGGAGCATACCAAGCTCCATGAAGATATGACAAATAAACCAAAGAAACCAACAGCCAAATGATCGACATTCCCCTAGCTTTTAAACCATATTTTCTAAATGTAGTAGCCACCAGAGTGAAGATTCCAAACACTATCGTAAGAATTGTCAAATTGCCACGAAAATTTCTCCATTGAGCATCAGACACATCCTAACAAGGAAACCAAATGTTAGTAGATATAGAGACGAATGCAACTACAACCTATTCCCTCCATCCCATTCTTATCCTTTTTCTTATAATCGAGAAATCCTTAGGGTCAGTGGCACACTGTTCAAAGCTTGATAGATAATGGACCCACTCCTCCATTCTTCTCACTTAAATATCAGGCTTTTGAATGGGGTTCGAACTCGTGAAGTGCGCCTAACTCATAATAGCTTTGTTCCTCTACCCTTCTCCACTTATATACCTAGTTTTTTTTATGGTAGGTTACTTATATACCTAGTTTTTTTTATGGTAGGTTCGAAACTATGACTTGCGTCTAAGGCACACATCACAACCTTAGCTCTTATTACTAGACCAAAGCCCTAGGAATAATTTAGCTTATGTATTTAGTGATACAACAACAATAACATACCAGTGTTATCCCACAGGTGGGATCTGGGGAGCGTGAGATGTACGGAAACATTACTCCCACCAAGGTGGGAGACTGTTTCCAATAGACCCTCCCTCAGCTAATAAAGTACATATTTAGTGATAGTGGAAGAAAATATAAAAAGTAGTTAGTGTGATCATATTACATTATAAAAATTAATAGTCTATTAAATTGAAATATAAAAAATGGCGTCGAATCCAAAATTATTTCCATATAAATTGGAATTAATTAATAAATAAATAAAACATACATTGAGTCGATGAAAAAGCCAACCAGGGCGAAGTCCATAAACTTTGGTGTAATGATCTGCAAAATATGACAAATAACCCCTTAGAAATAATAATAATAATAATAATAATAAACAGACATTTATTTATTTATTTAGGTATAGAGAGAAATAGGAGAATACCGTGGGAGATTTGAAGAGATCGATGAATAATGAAAATGTAAAAGGCAACCGCATATAGAATAAGAAATGTAAGCTCCGTCGAATTTGTCATCACTCCCAAATCAACTTATACTTTGTTGTTTAAGTATATTACAACTTTAAGATAATGAGGGATGATGATTGATAAGAAGGAGATTGCAGTAGGTATTGGTGTGATAATTGATCAAAGTATTGGGGTTGAATAACACAGGGGGCTCAAGGGAGGTTGAGAAGAAGTGTCAATTGGAGAAGAAGCCATCGTCACTGGTGTTTTTGCTCCGGAAGGACACTTCCATTTTTTCTTTTCTTTTGATTTTTTGATGTGCCTATTTTGTCACTTCTCCATTTTACTTAAAAAACATTCTAATTTGTTATAATTAAAGTCTTTTGACTACTACTCATACTGCTTTATTTATCATTAAAAATTATCTTTGAAGTTGGGGTTTTTTATGGTTTTCGAGTCAATTTTGTTACAAATTAGTAAAATTGTATGTTGTTCTTTTTCTATAAAATTAGTTAAATAGTTCAGAAACAATAAAAACAACATACGAGTAGAATGAAACAATGCAGAAACAATTAGATACAGTGCTGAAACAACTTGAAACAACATAGATACAGTTTGATACGGAGCAAAAATAGTGCAGACACAACGCTGAAACAGTTTGAAATAATGCAGATACAGTGCTGAAACAATGCAGAAACAGCGGAGATACAGTTGAAATGGTATAGAAATAGTTAGAAACAGTTGAAACGGTGATGAAACAGTTAGATACGGTGCTGCAGAAACAGTTGAAACGGTGAAGAAACAGTTGAAACGGTGCAGAAACAGTTAGATACAGTATTGTAGAAATAGTTGAAACGGTGCATAAACAGTTAGAAACAATTGAAACGATGCAGAAACAGTTAGAAACAGTTAGGCTTGTGCACCATTAGCACGTGGGAGCAGTTCAAGGTAGAGTTCAAGCGGCAGTTCTTCCCCAACAACGTCGTGTACGAGGTAAGGCGCAAGTTTAGGGAGTTGAAACAAACAAAGAGCATTCGGGACTACGTGAAGGAGTACACTACCCTCGTGCTTTAAATTCCCAATCTTACTAGTGATGACTTGTTATTCCACTTCATGGATGGGTTGCAAGATTGGGGTAAGCATGAGCTGCAACGCCGGCAAGTCACCAACATAGACTAAGCCATAGTTGAGGCTGAGTCTTTGATGGACTTTAGGCATGACGGGCATGACAAAAGCAAGGGCAAGGAGTCCAAGGGTGGCCCTGCCAAAGGTAGGTTAGACCGTGGTAGAGGCAAGGAGACGCAACATCAACACCCTAAGACTCAAGATACCAACAAGTCTGATGGAAAGAAGGGTGGACGTCAAAGTTATGCCGAGAAAAAGGCTCGGGCTGAGAAGAAAGGATGCTACATATGTGGAGGGCAGCACATCTTTAGGAATTGTCCCGACCTAAAGAGTCTCAGTGCCATAGTGCAGGAGCGAAAGGAGCAGGAACAAGGAGAGAGTTTGGGCATAGCACAATTGAGTATAATCGGACTATGTGGAGTTGTCACGAGGCAAGCTAATAAGGCCAACGAGTATAGCACTCAATACGTAGATCTCACTATCAACAACAAGCCTGCTCGTGCCATGGTCGACACTGGGGCAACGAACAACTTCATGACCGAGGTCGCAGCAAAGAGACTAGAGGTTAAAGCTCGCTCCAAGCAACACCCGCCTCAAGACAGTCAATGCCGAGATGACGAAGGTTTGCGGAGTAGCCAATGATGTTAGTGTCAAGTTGGGCAATTGGCAAGGTATGACAATCTTTACCGTTGCACCTATGGATATCTTTGACATTATCCTTGGGCAAGAGTTCTTCCAACGTTGTCATACTATGATCGATCCCTACCTCCAACGTTTCTTGATTATGGAGCGAGAATGATCTTGCATGGTACCCACAGTGACCATGCCGCCACAGGGAAAAGGTCAGACACATCTTTTGGCTATGCAACTTGTCAAGGGGCTCAAGAAATGAGAGCCAACATTCACAGCAGCCCTTGCAGCTTAGAAGATGACGATGGTAAGCCAGAGACATTGCCGCCCTACATAGAAAAATTGCTCGAGGAGAACAAAGATGTAATGCCCGAGGAGCTACCTAAGCACTTGCCTTCGAGACGTGAGGTAGATCATAAGATTGAGTTGGAGCCAGGAGCTAAGCCACCCGCATTTGCCCCATACTGCATGGCACCACCCAAGTTAGAGGAGCTTAGGAAATAACTGAAGGAGCTACAAGATGCCGGTCATATCCGCCCATCGAAGGTGCCCTTTGGCGCACCGGTATTGTTCCAGAAGAAGAAAGATGGATCATTAGCCTATGCATAGATTACCGGACATTCAATAAGGTCACAGTGAAGAATAAGTACCCGATCCCGCTCATTGCTGACTTGTTCGACAGACTTGGGCAAGCCAAGTACTTTACCAAAGGTGGATCTTCGCAAGGGCTACTACCAAGTTCGTATTGCAGAAGGGATGAGCCAAAGACAGTATGTGTGATGAGATACGGAGCCTTTAAGTGGTTGGTGATGCCTTCGGCTTAATCAACAGACCTGCTACATTTTGCACTCTTATAAACAAGATCTTTCACCCCCTACCTTGATCAGTTCGTGGTGGTATACTTGGACGTCATAGTCATCTATAGCAACACCTTGAAGGAGCACGTGGAGCACTTAAGGAAGGTTTTCCAAGTCTTGCGGGAGAATGAGCTATACAGCAAGCGGGAGAAGTGCGAGTTTGCCCAGTCGCAGGTGCACTTCTTGAGGCATGTCATTAGCAGCGGTGAGCTATGGATGGACGAGTCTAAGGTACAGGCTATCCAAGAATGTGAGGCCCCAACTAAGTGGGATTGGACGGAGCATTGCCAACAGGCATTTGAAGGCCTTAAGGAAACAGTAACAGAGGAACCAGTCTTAGCATTGCCAGACTTTGCCAAGACGTTCGAGGTACATACAGATGCTTCGGACTACGCCATTAGGGGTGTATTGATGCAAGATAGGCATCTTATAGCCTTCGAGAGTCGCAAGTTGAATGTCACGGAGCGGCGCTACACAGTGCAAGAGAAGGAGATGGCTGCTATTGTGCATTGCCTACGCACATAGCGACATTATTTGCTTGGGTCAAAGTTCGTGGTCAAGACAGATAACATGGCCACTAGCTATTTTCAGACACAAAAGAAGCTCACACCGAAGCAGGTTAGGTGGCAGGATTTCTTGGCCGAGTTTGACTATGTGCAGGAGTATAAGCTAGGTAAAGGCAATGTTGTGGCCAATGCCTGAGTCGAAAAGCCGAACTTGCTGCCATTACTTCAGCAAGTTGTGACATTCGCGAAGCTATCAAAGAGGGTATGCAACATGACCCAACAGCCAAGCAGCTCATGGAGCTAGCCACCCAAGGCAAGACGAGATGTTTTTGGATGGAAGATGGACTATTTCTTACCATGGGACGGAGTGTCTACGTGCCTAAGTTTGGAGACATCAGGCGGTGCATCATAAAGGAGAGCCATGATACTATGCGGGTCGGTCATCCAGGCCAATGTCGCACTAGGGCCTTGGTTGAGTCGGTATACTACTGGCCACGCATGCAGGATGACATAGAATATTATGTGAAGACTTGTCTTGTGTGCCAACAGGACAAGGTTGAGCAGCAGAAGCCCGGGGGACTTTTGGAACCACTGCCAGTAGCAGAGCATCCATGGGAGAGTGTGACTATGGCCTTTATCACATGTTTGCCGACGTCCGATGGTTACAACACTATCATGGTGGTTGTGGACAGATTTTCGAAGTATGCCACTTTTATGCATGCCCCAGCCAGTTGCATCGCCAAAGAAGCCGCCAAGTTATTATTTAAGAACGTGGTGAAGTATTGAGGATTACCGAGACACATTATTAGTTACCGAGACCCTCACTTCAGTGGTAATTTCTCAAGGGAGCTATTTGAAATGCTTGGTATGGAGCTGCACTTTTCTACAAGCTTCCATTCGCAGACAGATGGACAAACAGAATGGATTAATGCCTTACTGGAGTGCTACCTGAGTAATTATGTGAGCGCACATCAGAAGGATTGGACAAGACTCTTGGACATAGTCCAATTCTCTTACAACTTGCAGCGGAGCGAGTCCATGGGGGGGACGCCATTTGAGCTAGCCACTGGCCAACAACCGCAAACTCCACATTCACTACCTGCAACATTCGAAGGCAAGAGTTTGGGGGCTTATCATATGGCCAAGGGCTGGGAGGAGCAGCTTGACACTGCCAAGTCCTACTTGGACAAGGCAGTTAAGAGGATGAAGAAATTTGCAGATCGTAAGTGGCGCCCTACAAACTACAAAGTTGGAGACATGGTTATGGTGGAGTTTAACCCGAGGCAATTCAAGTTACTGCCGGGCATGCACCAAAATTTGATGCGCAAGTACGAGGGCCCATTCAAGATCATTGCCAAGGTGGTCAATATTTCTTATAAGCTTGAGTTGCCACCACATCTTAAGATCTATCTTGTCTTCCATGCCAGCATGCTCAAGCCATACCACGAAGACAAGGATGACCCGAGCAGGAGCCTGTCGAGTCGTGCTCCTATCACTATCACTGTCTCGCATGATCGAGAGATTGAAGCTATTATTGACTACCAAGCCATAAAAATACAGGGACAAAAGGTCACGCCCATGTTTCTCGTACACTGGAAGGGACAAGAACTAGAAGAAGCCACATGGGAGAGGTATGAAGATTTGTTGTAATTCAAAGACAAGATCCGAGAGTTTATGCAGCACCATTGCGTCGTGGTCATCGCAACATTAGGTGAGGGAGAGTGTGATGACCCGTCATGTCACCATACCACATAGGCGCCATTTGGCGCATGTGTTTTACCATGTGGAAGCTTACTTAGAAAAGAGCCTAGCATATTGATAGAATATTCTAGAGAGGTATGAAGATATTCCCTTGGGAATACTCTAGATACGTATGGACTTGATAGGAAGAATCCTTAGGAATGCCTTAGAATATTTTAGTTTGTAGATGATTCTTGAGAGGGGTCTACTTGTAAATATGAAGGATTCTAGAGAGGGACTTGTGTAACAATTAATATTTGCACACTAGCCCATAAGTGAGTAGTATAAATAGAGGGGTCATTCATTTGTAAACTATCAAGTAATCAAGCAACAACATTCCAAATAATAAAAAGCTTCCTTTGGCAATTCTCTCTTATGCATTTCCATTCTCTTAGCGATCCTTAGTGATCTCGGCTGACTTGGCATAGCAAGATCGTGAGCAAATTGTCAAGTGCCGTACGATTCGCTTAGTTCAAGACAAGGTCATGACACAAGGGTAAAAAAATAAGCCTAACTTCTTGAATACTAGAAGCCGTTTGGCATTGATATCAAAAAGATTTTTTGAAGTTAAACTTACAAATTGTATTTGTAAGTTGAAGTTGTGTTTGGACATAAATTTTATTTTAAAAAAAATTGAAGTTTTGTAAGTAGCAAAAAGTAGTTTTTTTTTTTTTTTGAAAAAAATGGTCAAATGCACTTTTTGATTTTTCCAAAACTTAGTATGTGAATATGAATATAGTGTCGGAATGGATCAATTAACAACAAAGTCAATAGAAATGGGTCGCTCAAGTAATTTACAACATAAATGGATAAATCAATATTATGACCATCAAGTTACATTGATAGTTCAATCAGCTCCAGTTGCGAAAGATGTGTCAATTACGAATAAATAAAAATTTAAATAATGAGCCAGAATTTTGCCAAGTTATGACTCTAAACATCCGAAACGATATTTCACTATATAACTCCTTTACTCCTTTCCTATCTCTACCCAACAATGGCCAACCCACCAATACCGGTCAACACATGAATAATATCACTTTTACGAGAACTTCATACCATGAATCATGGTATTTCTTGAATATTGAATTTGTTGTAAATGGTTGAGGGTGTTGTAATATTGTTATCTAGAAAGCTAGAATTATTTGTGATATTAGCAATAATAGTGTAATGGTCTATAATTGAAGCTTGAATTATTTGCAATATTTTTTCGATTCCTGGCTACTAAGCTATATTTATATTCATATTTTCTGAATATTTTTAATTTTTTTGGGATATGGTCTAAGTTTATGATGTACGGAATCGGGATAAGAGGTAAAGAGTTAGCAATATTAATCTTATTTTATTTCTATTACCAATTACCACTTTGAATTTATTTGATTTGTGAAATATTGTTATTTTTTGTATACTAAAATTATATACCAAGGATTATTGAAGCTGTACACTTTAGATCCTTGTGCAACAAAAGTACACATATCATTTTTAAAGGGGTCACTTCATAAAGTTCAAAGATTGTGACTGATTTTTTTAGAAGTGGTTCAAAGCTTATAACACAGTATATTGTTTTAACATAAAGAGCTAAAGCACAATTAGTGAAAATAATTCATTTGTGATGCTTAAAGTAGTTTTGTGAGCATATCAAAAATTGACATCACCTTACACCTATCAAAAATATTAAATATGAAATTACATAAGATTTCTGACTGACGATGAAAGTAAATATTTAGTTGAGTCATCATTATCAGTGATATTGCCATCATCATTAAATTTGACGTTCTTTCGAATATTCCAAAAATCGAATTGGAAATACTTTTTTTTTTTTTTTTGCTATCATCCAGCCGTTCTTCAATTAGCACGACAGAAAGCCTCTTCAGCAATATTCACAGTATCTGCTAAAAAATTTTACACCCTAGACACTCTTTAATAATGGGGTACATATGATATTCTGGATCACGTTGGATCACGATGCAGTGAGGCATCTTATAGCACTTCCCAATATTTTTCTTCACCATATTGAAAGTGCTGCAAGTCCTCTAGTACGTGAAATTGTTGGAGTCTCTTCTCTATTTAAAAAGTTTCCATGTACAAGTATTGGATGACTGCTGGCTAATCCTTGAACTTATTCGTTTGGTATGTGGCTGAAACTGCACATGACACTATCAGACCGTGTCAATGACATAAGACCTCCAAGTCATACTTTTTGGAGTACAAATCTATCTATTTATGTTTTTTCCTTACAGTTTTTGACCTTCTCAGGCTTTCCAGCATAACATTCATCAATTATTATATGGCCTAACTTCAAAGATGTTGGCTAATAGAAACAACTTCGTTCCTTAGTTCTCGTAAAACACCATAATATTCCCAATCATTGAAGTCTACATACTTTTCAATCAAATTTGGTTTGAGATAAAGTTATAAACTTCTCAAAATAATATTTTTACCACTAGATTTTTGTGAGCTTCTTACTCCGTTTTGGCGCTTGGAGAAGAAGTCGTTGAAGTTAGATGGTTCTAGAGGCATTTGAAGTCCTTGAAGCAATCAAATGATGTGCATAGTAAGTTATTATTAATAGCAGTGGTTTGACAAATTACTGCTGCTCTTGCTTTGGTGTACTTTGTTTGTGCTTCCAAAGGGCACAAAGCAGACCAAATTGTTGTTGCTCTAACTTTTCTTTGATTGACTATTTGATGCTTTTTTACACATCAATTTTGTGGCAATGTGCCAGTTAAATTGCCTAAATTTTTAATGTAGTGAGCTGCCAAAAAACCTGCTTTTGTAGGAATCCAGTTGTTTGTTTCATTGTTATACTCGGTGTCAAATACAAGTAGAGTTTGCCTCCACTTTCTCTTTGTTGTTGCACTTGGTGCCAAAGACTAACATAGTTTGCTGAATAATTTTATATTGTAGGATCTATTATAGAGAAAAGGTAACTGGAAAAAACTTTATTTAAAAGAGTATGATGGCTACAATCTTTGTTGAACCCCAAAAATTATCCCGAAAAGGATAAATTTCGGAATATCGATAGGATGGATTAACTCTTTTGGAGTTTTTTGGAGTCGCCACCCAATTTAAGGAAAACAGAGAACCAAATTAACAAATGCGTGCAAAACTCCGTTTTAGGAAAAAGACGGTCTTTCAGTTAAAAAATGCTTAATCCAACAGGTTTCCAAAACGTTTGCAAAATATGCTTTTCTAGAAAATTTATCTAAAAATAATTAATTGAAATAAAACTTGTTTATGAAAAATATTTAATTTGCACGCATTTTGCTAAATGACCCCAGACTGCAATAAATTAAATAACGACTTCAAAATAAAAGTCAATGAACATAAAGTAAAGCAATATACAAACAATCAAATATTATTGATAAATAAATATTTTACGCATTTATTTACATAAATATCTAAGGAAAGGAATGAAAAGTTAAAGATAGAACCCGAGATATTGATCAACTCGCGGGAGCCTTGAATTTTTTAAATTTTATTAGGTCTTATGTCTTGACTGCTTGAGTTCGAATTCAAGCCCAAACGACTCCAATGCAATGGACTATCCCCATTTGTAAGTTAGCCAAACGCATTCCCAAGTTGTTCGTGCCAAGAATGTACCTCGCAAAAAAAAATGGAAATGAAATTGGATTAGTACGATAATAAAGCGTAATAACTAATGAAAATAAGATAATAATAATAAAGTAGTAATAATAATAATAAAAATATATAATAATAATAAAAGTAATAAAAATAATAATAATAATAATAGTAAGGGGTTTTATTTTACAAAATTTAGGCTCAGGTTTGTATGGCGTGTCATGTAGAGGCTCGAGATGTTGGTACGGTTGCAAACACGCCGGCCGGTCGTGTTGCCATGCCAAGTACCAATTCCGTTACTCTATTCAACTTGCTTTGCGTTAAAGTGCATACATTCATCTCGCCTATTTGCTTTAGGGACACGTGGACGGGACTGTTCAAGAGTAGTATCATGTTCAAATCAATCCCGAGGCCTCAATACGTGTATATGTATTTTTTCATTGGCCTGTGTAGTATTGGTTCAATATCAGTCCATAACCTCAAATTCAATATTTTCCATAGGCTATAATCAGTGTAGCATCCTCCAAAATCAGTGGACCAATTGTCTAATCGTGCCAAAACATGTAATTGCCCAGAACGAACAGACCAAGGCATATGGATGAATTACAAACTGCATCAATATCATAGTCAACGCCAGGATTAAAGGGTCAAAGCTGCATATACAAAATTATGTTAAGCAAAGCAAGCAACCGAATGGGCCCCCATATATTCAAGAATTTCACCAGTAAGAAAGCGAAACAATACTTTCAACAGAGTCAACAAAGAAATCTAAGGAACACACAGCCCATAACCCATTAAATCAATGATATGAATGCAACAGTAGTCGGAGGAGACTACAAACAACGATTCCTCGATTAAACAATAATAGAGGCGAAATAGCACCACCAACGCGGGGAGGAGCGACACCAGATCCGCCTTGGCGGCGTCGCTGCGACTCCACCATCGCCAACCCAATTTCAGTCACCAACCAACAAGAGACGGAGGAGAAAAAGAAATCGAGAACATGGTCTGTAGCGGTGGTGTTTATACTACTGTCTCTACCTCTCCTTTCACTGGTTCTCCACCTCACCTCCCCCGATCCCCTTTCTCTGTTCAAACATTAGATAAACCAGACGAAACAAAGTAAAGACAAAGCAAGAGCTGATAGGTGATTAGATTTTTGATGGCGATACAAAACTCAGCGGCAGCGAGAAATCAGAGAAGGAGGAGCGACGCCGGCGACCACTTTCTCGCGGCGTCGCTTCCACTCCTGACTCACGCCCTTCTATTATGATCTGTGTCCCTCCCTCTCCACTGGTGTTTTAGAGGGGCGCTCTGTTTTTGCCTTTGTAATGGTGTATGTGTAATGGTATGGTGGAGAGAAAATGTCTGATTTTTTGTGTTGTAGGAGAGTGAGGGAGATGATCAATAGTGAATTGTGGGCTAGGGTTTTAGAATTTATAGGGAGAGGATTAGGGCTTTTTAGAATTTGGGCTACGAAAATTGTAAATGCGCATTGCGTAAAATAGGCCGGGACTTAAAGCGAAAAACTATTATGACCATTTTTCGTTAAAATTATGAACTTAATTTATTCTAAAAATTAACCTTATTTTAAACATAATTAGATGTTAATTGAAAAATTCCAGGACAAAATTGGGTGTCAATAATCTTTATATTATATATTTATGAGTACCATAAATATAAAGGTTTCCCCTACTTAGAAGTAATTAGAACTTTTAGTAGTTTAGCTACAATAAGTAGATGGGCTCAAAAACTTTTTAAGGAAATATTAATAGTAAATGTAGTTCATATTTTAGTTGTTTTTTTTTTTCTTTTTCTTACTTTCTTGTCCTTGGAAAGAAAAGCCAGCATTATGAATGTGCATTAATTAATTTATCAGGAGCTTTTAGTCAAATACATTTTCTTCAGGATATTCAAAAATGTATTTTTTATCAAGGTCGATAGGTAACTATTTTTACATAGAGAACATTTTACTACACGCTTAAATAAAAATTTAAGACATGTATTGGTTTTTATTGCATGATCAGTCGAACAATTCTTCAACCAACATATCGCGGAACTACACTAGTGACGAGGACAATGACAAGTCATTAGTACCTTTAATAAACGTTATACTTTCAAGCACAAGTGAATTTTATTTTGATAATTGAGAAAATGAGCATGTCCACCTCTCAAATAGTGATTGATCTAACTTATCGCTGTGGAATATTGGTCGTATATTTTTTTGTGATCTGACTAGGTAAAAGGTCCACCTTCTAAACATGATCACTCTTACAAAGTTAGTAATTTGATTAATACATGCATAAAGTTGGACATGTACCTCTTCTTTTTTGTGATTGATTAAAAGTTTGTCCCTTACATAGATGATAGTGGTTATCACTTTCATAGAGATTTGATAATTTTTTTAATGATCCATACATAAAGCTGACCATGTACCTCTTTCTTTATCTTAGGAGGTATCAGAGCGAAGTTTTGGGTAAAAACCTTTCGATTTATGCTAATTGACCAGTTAAGTTTGTTACTTGCGTAAATGATAGTGGAAATCACTTTTATATGGATTAATGATTGACTAACATGACTAGCATTTTTAGGGTCCTTAAGAGTTGTAATCACATCATTGTGGTCATTTTATCGAATGAATTTACCTATTATTCTTTTTCTTAAATTTTATTAATTTCTCGTCCATACAAATTGTTTTTTTCTTCAACGGAGTTTTTCATTATTTTTGCCGATCCATCCTGTCACGACCCTTTTTTAACACACATAAACTAAATTAAATAGAATTGCGTATTTAAAAGGTTATGACGAGTGTTAAAGGTACACAATTATTCAAGAGAAAATCGGAGTCGCCACTTGACAAGTAAAGGTGTGCCAAGTCACCAAAGTGGTGTACCTAGAACACCCTTGACTCGTCTAATAGTCTGCGTCAGAGATTCGGGTAAGGTTCTCAGTTGACTCTCCGGAAGGTTTTAGGCACCCTCGAATCCTGTGCCAAGCACAGTTGCTTTATTGTCGCAATTTTAATTTATTAAATATAGTTGTTATATTAATGCCGTTAATTTGAATTTGTATTTTGATTTAAGAAGATTTAAAGCGCTATTCTTATCCAACCTCACGGAGGACTAGACGAATTTACACTTTGATTCAGAAAAAAAAAAAACTTAAAAGCGTTATTCTTACCCAACCTCACGGAGGACTAGACAAATTTACACTTCGATTCGTAAAAAAAATAGTGTATTTGCACATTTTCAGCCTTACAAAGGACTGGTCTATTTTTTAAAAGAATTTAATTAACTTCAAAAATAATTAATATAGAATTGATTTATTTTTATTTAGTTTTTATTTAGCCTAATAAGTAGATCACAAATCATACTTATCGTTTGTGCCTAATCGCATGAGTCTTCTCGCTCTTGTTTAATTTGACTAATTGTGTTAATGTGAGTTAAATTAAGTTTCAAGTAAATATTTGAGAAGTTTCTTCAGCCTATGAGTTTTGCCAAATCTAAAGAGATGTCACTGCCGATTGCCACGCATAACCCACTTGAAACAAAATGTTTTCTTGGCACTAAAGAACCTATATTCATAACTCATTTCAAATTGTTCCAATTTCGGGCCCTATTTAAAATTGTCAAAATTTTATAGGTTGAGTACTTTTCTTCCAGATCTGGTTTTATACAATACAAGCCTAACATTTAATTGTTTGAATGCTTAAACATAAGTGACATTGTAACAATTGTTTTACTATATCACCCACACAATTAACAATGTAATAAAGATGTCTCATTTTAGTTTTTTAAATTCTGTACGTTTGCCTATTCGTCCTAGTTTCGCCTAGTAGCCAAAATTTACTTCATATTTATTAAATGGTCACGAGAATGCAAGACAGCCGATTAGGTCCATTATTTTCAAGTTAAAAAACTTCTCAAATGGATATGAAATTGTCTGCTCTTTTCAAATGTATTTCCATACAAATTTTATTAAAATAAACTTCTACTTTATCATTGTAAATTGATCTAAAGCAAAATTTAATGTCTACCTAATCATGCAAGCTACACAAACAGTAAATAGCTTAAACAATTTATTTTTCTAAGTTTCATGGTACTGCTACTTTACAACTATAGCTTCAAAATAAATAAAAAATAAGAACCCACAAAACTTTAATATGCCTGGATTAAACCATTTTTATAAATGTGATAGCATCCATAACAAGATAATACAAAGTCGATAGAAATGTTTACCTAATGGCCAAAAATAAAAAAGCAGGCAGCAAAATGACCACCAGCTCAAACTCAAACAAAGGAAGTACCAGTGCTTCCAAGGAAGAACGACCAACAATAACACTGCCCTGTTAACCCTCTAACTTGCTAGTTTAACACTAGATTTATACCCAAGAAAACTTAATGTTTCAAACCTTTTGCTCTCAAGTATTTTTTTAGTTGTTTCAGAAGGTAGTCGTATTGTTTTCAGCTGGTAGATGTGTTTTAAAAAGGAGTAAATGCTCCTATATGTAGCTGAAAAAAAATTTATCAAAGGGTGGAGTGTTTGGTTGGCTAAAAGTGCAAGCCCATCCCCACTTGAGTACCCTTGTCAAGTCCCACACTTTAAGGCTTTTTGGCACTATTTTCTCACTATTTTAGCCACCCTATTTGTCCTTAAAGCCTGAAAATGCACAAGTTGGGCCCTCTAAAAGGACACCCAATACTCATTACACTAACTAGAAGGACTAGGACTCAACCAAACAAACTAAAATCAGCCCCAAGCTAACTAAATAGACCAAACTAACTTAGAACTAAGCCAAAGAATAACCAGATCTTAATTATAACTAAACTAAAATAAAACTAATCATTAAGAGCTTCTGGTAAGCAAAAATAAGCAGCGGCTAGACCAAAACTCAAACCAAAACAAGAACAAACAAACTACTAAGTTTCCTGGACAATTCAAACTCAAATCAACAGTCAACTTATCTGTATTCTCTTTGCATTCTGGACAAAAGCAGAAACAGGACATGATACTTGTGGTTAACAGAACCAAGATGGCTATACTTAAGCAAATTTTTGTTCTTTTAAATGAAAGAAACTACACAAGACTCAAACTAATAATTCAAAACTTAAAATTGGTCAAGTAACAGATGGCACCATGAAAAATATGCGAACTCAGTACTTCGGATATGTCTTTCAAGTTCATACTCCAGTCATTGTCAATTTTAAGCTAAAGCAGGTTTAGACTCGTACAGGTTTAACAGTAATGAAGATGATCTCAAGATTAAACATATGACCTCGGTGAGTTTTTTTTTCTTTGCACACTACTATCAAACCAAAGACATCCAGAACTATAAATACTCAACCAAAGACAATTCGGACAGAAACAACGACAGTAGAGAGTTCATCTCAGTCATATGGACAAAATTAAGAAACATACTGTATATCATATAAACTTATGCAATACACGTGATTTTAAACTTGAAACCTGAAGTTAAGAGCGACACGTGTTTAAACTTTCGAAACTCATTAACACAAACGAACATACACTGGTGAAATAATGTTAAAGGCCAACTAAAATTAATTTAATCACTAAACTAAACCAATCTAAACATGATATTTCCAAGTTAACCAAGTAACTCGCTAAGAACTAAGAAGAATTGAGTTTCTGTCTAACCCGATGACGCCATACAACAAACAACTCCAACAAGCTTTGCATCACCGCAGCTCTAAAGCCAACAACGCCACCACTCATCACGAACATCAGGGCAACTTCCTTGCTGCCTCGACGTCAAAGGATTCGACACCATTGCTTTGCCATAGCTGAACCACCACTGCCCATGCTTCGTAGTCGCTTGAACTGCCCGAGCACAGCTGCTGCCTCGCCCCTGACATCGCAGCGTCGCCATGTCCACCAATCCGTAAAAATCAAATCATCACAACCCCACTCCTAACAATTATCACAAACCATAGTTTCAAACAATACACACCCCCACTGCCTAACACTCGCACCACTGCCTCCTATAATCGAAACCAAACACCACCATACTCCCTACAAAACAGCCCCAACTAAATCAATCATAGCCCTACTATCATCAAATCCACAGCCTCGTCGCTGCCCAAACAAACAACTACAAACAGTCCTAATTCAACCACTAACTTAACGAAACAAACATACACACCCGCTGCCCTAAACAAACCTCTAAAACAGCCTCGTCACATCTCACACTGAAACTTGACCTCATACACCATATCATCCCCACAGCCCCCATACCATCATCTCCATGACAAAAGAAACAAGCAGCCGCAATAACGGAATGATAGAAAAAAAAGATAAGGGGAGAAGAAAATAAAAATCAGAAACGGGGTACAAGAAGTGATAAGGAGAGTGAGAAGAGGAGGAAACAACAAACACTTACCGGAAAAAGGCAAAAACGCCGAAGTTAATGTTCAGCCGAAACTTTGAGCCTCGATCTGTGACAAATGGTTACGTTTTTTGGGAAACCAATGGTAGGACGAGATAGAGGGGCTCGAGAGCTTTCCGGAGATATATAATTTTATAATTTTCGGCCATCAAAAGGTGGCGAAAATGGTGTTTTCCGGTGAACGGCGAAATTTCGCCATGGTTGGCCCAGCCTAGGCGGCTAGGGTTTGAATGAGGAAGAAAATGGGGAGTTTGGGGCTTATATATGCTTAGTGTGTGCCGGGTTATGCAAGTGGGCTGACGGGCCAATATTTCGGGCTATTAGTTTTTACAAATGGCCATTAAAATGGTTGATACATACCAACTAACTAAAAGTAAACCACATACTTTACAATACCATCACAATTAAACTATAGAATCAAAAATTAAACACATAAAAAGCAATTTTGGCAATTTTCATGTTTCATATTCCAATTAATGACAATTTTAGTTAGAACAAATACTAGAAGTCCAGAAAAAATTGGCGAAACGTCCTAAGAATCTAATACGAATATTTTGAGCAATTTTTCTTATTTAGTGCCAAAATTAGGTGATTACAGCTGCCCTCTTTGTTTGGGAACACGAAGAGTTTTCGGACAAAGAAGTAATCGACAACTAATTTTGGCTTTTCGGTTCTAGCCGAGAGCATGCTTTTCAAAATGGTGACCAAAACTTGATTCTTCGGTTCCAACCAAGAATAAGGCTACCTACATATCCCCGGACTAAGGAATCAGGACAGTGTAGTTCCTCGCGTGCGACAGCTGGGACTACCGCTCTTGACAGACTTATAGACTCTCTAAGCTAACACTCGACGCTTCTAGAGATACTAGTACTGACTCGATATATTTCTAGACACACAACGGGACTGACTACTAAACACTTCTAACACACTAGGGACTGTTGCTGCTGGTCGCCGGTTGCTTGCTGATTGGCGGTCATTGCTTTACAAAGAAAATAAAAGTACAACATTGAAAATATAAGATTACAATTCCTACTCTAAGTCTTCATGCTTCCCGAGATGAGCTTATTGGTTCTTGCTCCCCTCACTTGTTGAAAATAAAACCACCGTTCTTGGTTCAGGTGGGTCTTGCTCTTTGTAGAAAATGAAACCACCGATCTTGATTCAAGTGGGTCTTGCTCTTTGTAGAAAATGAAACCACCGATCTTGATTCAGGTGGGTCTTGCTTCTTTACATAAATGGATTCCCTCGTTCTTCAGGTGGGTGCCTCGACTTTTTCTAAACTACTACCTCATTCTCCAGGTGGGTGCTTCGACTTTCTCTAAACTACTCCCTCATTCTCCAGGTGGGTGCCTCGACTTCCTCTAAACTGCTCCCTCATTCTCCAGGTGGGTGCCTCGACTTTCTCTAAACTACTCCCTCATTCTCCAGGTGGGTGCCTCGACTTTCTCTAAACTACTCCCTCATTCTCCAAGTGGGTGCCTCGACTTCTCCAAATTACTCCCTCATTCTCCAGGTGGGTGCCTCGAGCTTCTCTAAACTACTTCCTCATTCTCCATGTGGATGCCTCGGCTTCTTGAAATGAATTTTCTTGTAAAAGTTGCTTCTGACATGAAAGTTGAAACTGTTGCTCTTGAAATTGCCGCTTGGGCTGGCTTTGACTTGAAATTTGAGACTTCTGAAACATGAAATTGCCGCTCAGGCAGGCTTTGACTTGAAAATGAAATGTCCGCTTATAGTTGTGCGGATTTTGACTTTAAGACTGGAAACTGCATCTTGAATCTGCTTATTCTTGGACGATCTCTTTCATGGTACATTCTTTGGACCGTCATTCTTTATACCAATGTGCAATATTAGACTCCAATTATCTAGGTTGGTCCTGACTTGCTCTAGTACGACTATGAAACTTGTAAACGAGCTTTGCGAAGCTTTTTATTGCTCGAAAAGAAATGAGAAGAAAATAAAATAAAAGAATTTCAAGAGGAGACATTGAATGAAAGATGTCTCCAGAAAAAGAAGAACTTATCCGGAGGTGAAATAACGACCTTATTAAGCATGACATGCATTTTGGAATCAACTCTTCATCTATTCACACGATCTATCCCTGATTTTGCTCCCATTCTTCCAATCTTGTATGATGGCAAATCTAACGACCCTCATGCGACTAGTAGTGCCCTTTCGGATTTTCACCGACTAGCCTCTCTCTTTGTTCTTTTAACTCACTTATTGTCTTGCAGCGCGTTTTCAGGTTTTCACCGACAAGACTTCATTTTTCTTCTACTTTTTTTTTTCATCGATCTCCTATCTTTCCTAGCTGATCGACCCCATCTTTTCTTTCTTTCTTCAATTTTCGCCCTTTATCTTTATTCTTCAGAGAATTTCTCCTTTAATGACCTGGGTGCCCCCAGCTTCTAAATGCGATTGTTGACTCATAAGAAATACAACTTCACAGTGTGAAAATTGTCCCTTGACACCTCACTCGGCTTGACATTCTCAATGATCGGTCAGAAGGGTCTTTATTTGGACTATAATGTTGGATTTGGTTAGGCTATAAAGAAAATGATTCAGGACGAAAGCTCGAAAACATCTCATGAGACGACTAGAATGAGCATTACACGATTTGAAATCACCGCTTTTGAAAAATAAACCAAACTTTTTCCCCAGTTTAGGCAAATCGAGGATTTCTTTTTTTTTTTTCTCTTTTTTTTTTTTTTTTTGGTTTGAAGAGCGGTATGAAAGCATCTCATGAAACGACTTGGTAAATATTACAACCCTTGGAATCATTTCTTTTAAAATAATAACTAACTGAGACTTCAATTTATTAAAAAACCGAGGAATTGTCTTTTGAATTTTCTGATATGAAAACATAGGGGATATTGAGATTATTCCCCAAGATGAACACAACCATAAAAGGGATGTTGAATTTCTCCTTCTTTTTTTTTTCCGGAACCAACTTCTTCCCCAGTTTATCCTAAACTGAGGCACTTTAAGTTTCGTCCCCGATTTCGAGACTGATATCTCATGAAACATGTGAATAGATGGTACAAAAAATAGAAGTTTGTTTTTATTTTATTTTATTAAAATAAAATAAAAACAAACTTCTGCCCCAGTTTAGCCATACATTGGGGATTTGATTTTTTTTTTTTTTTGACATTGGTCGCAAACTTGGAGACAAGCTTTTGCGTCAACGAGGAACAGGGAAAAAATGAACTTTCCCCTGTTATGACCGCACCCGAATGGTTGCCTACGTATCCTTTTGAGAGGAATCAGGTCAGACGTAGCTCTACACTGAAGTAGATTTTTGTTGCTTTTCTTTTCCTTTTTTTTTTTCTTTTCTTTTTCTTTAATCACATCAAATTGATTCCAAGGGAGGGTAGGTCAAAGAAAACACATAATAAGACTCAAAAGGATTGACAAAGGATATAGTGTTTGGGTGGAAGAAACGAAGACCATTCGTCATCCCGACCAGATAATGCCTCGCACAAATGATGATTCAATCAATTGACCTGGACTAATCCACACGTGTCCTCGACTTCTACTTCAATGATGTTTCTCAAAACTGGTATTACAAATTCGGCCGAAGCGACCAAACACAATTTGAACTTCTCACCGATCTCCCTTATCGGATGGCTATCGATTAATTCCCAACTTATTTCACTCTCTTTTCCTCACAATTCTGATGGTTCATTGAGACAAAATGTCGGACCGCGTGTTTAAATCTAGAAGCAAACCCCGTATGCATGTCATGTTATTAAGGCCGACAAAACATAAAAACAGAATACTAAGGAAACAAGACCAAGAAGAAAAATAAGAGACATAATGTTGAGACGAGAAAAGGATCCCTCTTTTCATTGAACTAAAGATAGAAGGGTTTGAACATCAAAACAAGCAAAATAATGTACTTGGATTACAACCTTTAAATAACCAAGTACACAGAAAGATTAGCAAAACAAGCTACAACATTTCTTAGCCACTCAATTGCAAGTCAGGGCTAGTTTTCCTGTGTTAGACATTGTTGAGCCTTTCACCAATATGTACCATACTGATACCAAAGAAATTCTCTAAGTCTAGCAACATCTTCTGCTTTTCCTCATTTTCTCCAACTCCCATCAGCGTAGACTTCACCTCTTTGGGATTGATGAATGACTGGGTAAGATATGGAATTGGCTTCTCGAGAGACATGTTCGTCTTCTTCATTTCTTCACCCTTTACTCTGTCTACTACCCCAAACACTATTTCAGGAACACAGTTCACTGTCACAAGCATTTGGTTAGCCCAAATTGACACATCACCAACATGTACTATCGACATTGCAGATTCAGCTTTCAAATCTTCTCCACATACCATACCCACCATGTGCACATTATCACAGACAGGCAATGTGTTCTGGTTGATATTTATTGTATCTAAGCCCTCGACTTGAATCTGACCATTATCTATCAGAGCTTGGATCGCCTTCTTGAGATGACGACAATCATTCGTGTCATGTCCTAGTGTGCCCGAGTGACAAGCACATTGACGAGTACGGTCTACCTTTGCCCTTGGATGCTCATTTCCGGCAATTGGCTTCAACATACCCACATTCCGCAGTTTCTGGAAAATGCCGGAGTAAGATTCCCCAATTGGCGTGAGCTCCTTCTTTTTCTACATCCGTAACATCTTGTGATATGGACAAGGGCGGAAGGCTTTCTTTGATCGGTGAGTGGGGTTTGGAGAAGCGTGGAAATAGTTTCATGGAGTATTATTTGTGGGCTGTGGGCTTGCTGCGCGCCATTGTGGATGTGAAGGTGCTGGAACATATGCACGCGCTGTATAAAGTGGAGTATTGGAATATTTTGAAATTTTTGGAGGGTGGCGTTCCGGATTATGCTTTTGTTGTGCCAGGGGGTATGAGTGGGGTTGTTTGTACTCTTTCTCATTCCTGCTTCCTTGACATCGCTCTCTTTCATCTTTCCTCCCAAGATTCTCCCTCCTAATAGGACCCGTGAATGGTGGAACAGAGGCTCGGGGCGAAGTATGCCCCATTTGAGATGGATGTGGTGCCCAAGGATGTAGTTTAGACGATGCCCCATCACTTGTATCATTCTGGTAGTGAGGAAAGTCGGGAGAATACTGTGGGTCCTCAAATTTAGTAGGTGAGCCACGTGCCTGATGTGCAGAGAATGAAGCAGCCCCTAAAAGATTGGTCGGCATAGGAGGAGATGTTTTTCCCATGGCAATGGCAATATACAAGTCAGCCACCAATTGTTTTAAATTTTTAACCTCTTCAGTCAACCTCTTGTTTTCCACCACCAGAAGTTCATGGGCGCTGATCTCAGAACTTCCCTTATCAAACGACATGGTAACAGGTCCCTTTGATCCTATTGCGTACGGGCGCGAGATAATGCCAAAATTCCGTAGCAACTTC
This sequence comes from Petunia x hybrida, assembly GCA_037355625.1. Taxonomy (NCBI): domain Eukaryota; kingdom Viridiplantae; phylum Streptophyta; class Magnoliopsida; order Solanales; family Solanaceae; genus Petunia; species Petunia x hybrida. The sequence continues at coordinate 3,469,736 of JBBBVM010000018.1, read as the reverse complement.
CAAACTCCAAAGCTAATATCAAACAAATTAGATTAGCACAAAAGAGACACAAATTGCAAGCCTAGAGTTGTTATGCGTCGTCCCGAAGTAGTTCACGGCGCAAGCCGGGTGTACCGACCGTATCCCCCAAAGATTACTTATGTGCCTTGAGAAAAATCAGAACAAAATTGTAACTGCCACGTAATTAGAACAAGAAAAAACTTGGATGATGATTTTTTTTTATTTTTATCTCTTTTTCCGACTCAAAACATAATTTAGACAAACGACACGAGACAGACTAACAATAAACTGCTTGCCGTGATGCACGAGTCAAAATATATATACAAACTGACACGACATTGGGCGGGTATACCCGGACGGTGATAATAATGAGACTCGACATCTGAGCGGAGTCAGATTACTCCACGAGGATCGACGCAAAATAATACTCAAGTAATTATAATTTATCGCATGTACCCTCGCTTGTCCTTAGACAAAACAAAATAAAGCGGACCCTAAACAATAAAATTTTTTTATCTCTTTGTTTTTTTTAAGAAAAACCAAGACTTAACCGAAGATTCGAACATAACTTAAGAACGGATTGAATCAAACCATTTTTTTTATTCAAAAAGTGACTCCAAGATCGAACATTACGACAATGCAAAGATGAGCATAAAAACTTGATTTTTGAACAAACTCTTCGATTTGATTTGAAAATGAATCTTAGAGTATTTACAAAATTTGGCCATTATAACGACATAAAGACACAAAATATTACACGAATCAGATGCAAAATTGGTTTACAAAAATTGGCCATTATGACGGCGTAAAACCCCGATAAATTATTTTCCAAAAATATGGACTTGACTTGGACACAGACTCAAAGACAAAAGGGTCCCAAAATTTCACCATTATACCGGTGCGAAACTATGACAAATTATTTTCTAACACTTGAGACCAAACCCGGACACAAAATTAGATTCTAGAAGTTCTTGAAAAAAAAATTCGCCATTATAACGGCGTAAAATGACAACTAAAGATATTTTGAGATACGAGACTAAACCCATTTTTTCAAAATTTAACACCTACCCCCGGTGATCGGTCAGCATAACAACCCTCTTTCTACAACAACACATAAGATGCTGATAATGCGTCTTTTGGGGACACGGGCCCATCCTTGTTTTTTTTTAAGGAAAAACCAAGACTTAACCGAAGATTCGAACATAACTTAAGAACGGATTATGAATCAAACCATTTTTTTTAATTCAAAAAGTGACTCCAAGATCGGACATTACGACAATGCAAAGATGAGCATAAAAACTTGATTTTTGAAACAGACTCTTCGATTTGATTTGAAAATGAATCTTAGAGTATTTACAAAATTTGGCCATTATAACGACACAAAGACACAAAATATTACACGAATTAGATGCAAAATTGGTTTACAAAAATTGGCCATTATGACGGCGTAAAACCCCGATAAATTATTTTCCAAAAAAATGGACTTGACTTGGACACAGACTCAAAGACAAAAGAGTCCCAAAATTTCGCCATTATACCGGCGCGAAACTATGACAAATTATTTTCTAACACTTGAGACCAAACCCGGACATAAAATTAGACTCTAGAAGTTCTTGAAAAAAAAAATCGCCATTATAACGGCGTAAAATGACAACTAAAGATATTTTGAGACACGAGACTAAACCCATTTTTTTCAAAATTTAACACTCATCCTCGGTGATCGGTCAGCATAACAACCCTCTTTCTACAACAAATGCAACACATAAGATGCTGATAATGCGTCTTTTGGGGACACGGGCCCATCTTGACACAAAGGGGTCAGCCTAGGCAAGTGCAGTACCGGTGTACCGCATCTCATTAAATCCAAAGATATGCAGATAATTCGACCTAAATTGGAGCGGGTCAAACTCTAGGTGACTCAATGGGTTCATGATCAAATAATTCAATCATTTGGAAGTGCCTCAGGGGTACAGGTCGACAACGTCTAACGGCCTAACCCAACGCACCTCCTCCTAAAATAGGGTTAATTTTTTGAGCCCGAAGACACGACAGAAAATTCCAGCCGACAAAGCAAAACTGGCGTGCATGTGTGCAGTGTTCCAGAAGACTCAGAGGGTTGCGGAAGAAGACAGTTCAACAATATCAAAGCAGTAACATTCAACTTTTCATGTGATAACGGCAAGAATATAACAACCAAATATTTAATAAATTAAAAATGCGACAATTTTATCAAGGCCGGAGATTCTAGTTTTCATAAATTTTCCCCAGCAGAGTCGCCAAGCTGTCACGACCCTTTTTTAACACACAAAAACTAAATTAAATATAATTGCGTATTTAAAAGGTTATGACGAGTGTTAATGGTACACAATTATTCAAGAGAAAATCGGAGTCGCCACTTGACAAATAAAGGTGTGCCAAGTCACCAAAGTGGTGTACCTGGAACACCCTTGACTCGTCTAATAGTCTGCGTGAAAAAAAATTAAAAGCGTTATTCTTATCCAGCCTCACGGAGGACTGGACGAATTTACACTTTGATTCATAGTAAATAAATAAATAAATCGATAATAAAATTTATTACGTATTTTCCAAACCTTACAAAGGGCTTGTCTACTTTTTTTTAAAAAAAATTAATTAACTTCAAAAATAATTAATTTAGAATTGATTTATTTTAATTTAGTTTTTATTTAGCCTAATAAGTAGATCACAAATCATACTTATCGTTTGTGCCTAATCGCATGAGTCTTCTCGCTCTTGTTTAATTTGACTAATTGTGTTAATATGAGTTAAATTAAGTTTCAAGTAAATATTTGAGAAGTTTCTTCGGCCTATGAGTTTTGCCAAATCTAAAGAGATGTCACTGCCGATTGCTACGCGTAACCCACTTGAAACAAAATGTTTTCTTGGCACTAAAGAACCTATATTCATAACTCATTTCAAATTGTTCCAATTTCGGGCCCTATTTAAAATTGTCAAAATTTTATAGGTTGAGTACTTTTCTTCCAGATCTGGTTTTATACAATACAAGCCTAACATTTAATTGTTTGAATGCTTAAACATAAGTGACATTGTAACAATTGTTTTACTATATCACCCACACAATTAACAATGTAATAAAGATGTCTCATTTTAGTTTTTTAAATTCTGTACGTTTGCCTATTCGTCCTAGTTTCGCCTAGTAGCCAAAATTTACTTCATATTTATTAAATGGTCACGAGAATGCAAGACAACCGATTAGGTCCATTATTTTCAAGTTAAAAAACTTCTCAAATGGATATGAAATTGTCTGCTCTTTTCAAATGTATTTCCATACAAATTTTATTAAAATAAACTTCTACTTTATCATTGTAAATTGATCTAAAGCAAAATTTAATGTCTACCTAATCATGCAAGCTACACAAACAGTAAATAGCTTAAACAATTTATTTTTCTAAGTTTCATGGTACTGCTACTTTACAACTATAGCTTCAAAATAAATAAAAAATAAGAACCCACAAAACTTTAATATGCCTGGATTAAACCATTTTTATAAATGTGATAGCATCCATAACAAGATAATACAAAGTCGATAGAAATGTTTACCTAATGGCCAAAAATAAAAAAGCAGGCAGCAAAATGACCACCAGCTCAAACTCAAACAAAGGAAGTACCAGTGCTTCCAAGGAAGAACGACCAACAATAACACTGCCCCGTTAACCCTCTAACTTGCTAGTTTAACACTAGATTTATACCCAAGAAAACTTAATGTTTCAAACCTTTTGCTCTCAAGTATTTTTTTAGTTGTTTCAGAAGGTAGTCGTATTGTTTTCAGCTGGTAGATGTGTTTTAAAGAGGAGTAAATGCTCCTATATGTAGCTGAAAAAAAATTTATCAAAGGGTGGAGTGTTTGGTTGGCTAAAAGTGCAAGCCCATCCCCACTTGAGTACCCTTGTCAAGTCCCACACTTTAAGGCTTTTTGGCACTATTTTCTCACTATTTTAGCCACCCTATTTGTCCTTAAAGCCTGAAAATGCACAAGTTGGGCCCTCTAAAAGGACACCCAATACTCATTACACTAACTAGAAGGACTAGGACTCAACCAAACAAACTAAAATCAGCCCCAAGCTAACTAAATAGACCAAACTAACTTAGAACTAAGCCAAAGAATAACCAGATCTTAATTATAACTAAACTAAAATAAAACTAATCATTAAGAGCTTCTGGTAAGCAAAAATAAGCAGCGGCTAGACCAAAACTCAAACCAAAACAAGAACAAACAAACTACTAAGTTTCCTGGACAATTCAAACTCAAATCAACAGTCAACTTATCTGTATTCTCTTTGCATTCTGGACAAAAGCAGAAACAGGACATGATACTTGTGGTTAACAGAACCAAGATGGCTATACTTAAGCAAATTTCTGTTCTTTTAAATGAAAGAAACTACACAAGACTCAAACTAATAATTCAAAACTTAAAATTGGTCAAGTAACAGATGGCACCATGAAAAATATGCGAACTCAGTACTTCGGATATGTCTTTCAAGTTCATACTCCAGTCATTGACAATTTTAAGCTAAAGCAGGATTAGACTCGTACAGGTTTAACAGTAATGAAGATGATCTCAAGCTTAAACATATGACCTCGGTGAGTCTAACCCGATGACGCCATACAACAAACAACTCCAACAAGCTTTGCATCACCGCAGCTCTAAAGCCAACAGCGCCACCACTCATCACGAACATCAGGGCAACTTCCTTGCTGCCTCGACGTCAAAGGATTCGACACCATTGCTTTGCCATAGCTGAACCACCACTGCCCATGCTTCGTAGTCGCTTGAACTGCCCGAGCACAGCTGCTGCCTCGCCCCTGACATCGCAGCGTCGCCATGTCCACCAATCCGCAAAAATCAAATCATCACAACCCCACTCCTAACAATTATCACAAACCATAGTTTCAAACAATACACACCCCCACTGCCTAACACTCGCACCACTGCCTCCTATAATCGAAACCAAACACCACCATACTCCCTACAAAACAGCCCCAACTAAATCAATCATAGCCCTACTATCATCAAATCCACAGCCTCGTCGCTGCCCAAACAAACAACTACAAACAGTCCTAATTCAACCACTAACTTAACGAAACAAACATACACACCCGCTGCCCTAAACAAACCTCTAAAACAGCCTCGTCACATCTCACACCGAAACTCGACCTCATACACCATATCATCCCCACAGCCCCCATACCATCATCTCCATGACAAAAGAAACAAGCAGCCGCCATAACAGAACGAGAGAAAAAAAAGAAAAGGGGAGAAGAAAACAAAAATCAGAAACGGGGTACAAGAAGTGATAAGGAGAGCGAGAAGAGGTGGAAACAACAAACACTTACCGGAAAAAGGCAAAAACGCCGAAGTTAATGTTCAGCCGAAACTTTGAGCCCCGATCTGCGACAAATGGTTACGTTTTTTGGGAAACCAATGGTAGGAAGAGATAGAGGGGCTCGAGAGCTTTCCGGAGGTATATAATTTTATAATTTTCGGCCATCAGAAGGTGGCGAAAATGGTGTTTTCCGGTGAAGGGCGAAATTTCGCCATGGTTGGCCCAGCCTAGGCGGCTAAGGTTTGAATGAGGAAGAAAATGGGGAGTTTGGGGCTTATATATGCTTAGTGTGGGCCGGGTTATGCAAGTGGGCTGACGGGCCAATATTTTGGGCTATTAGTTTTTACAAATGGCCATTAAAATGGTTGATACATACCAACTAACTAAAAGTAAACCACATACTTTACAATACCATCACAATTAAACTATAGAATAAAAAATTAAACACATCAAAAGCAATTTTGGCAATTTTCATGTTTCACATTCCAATTAATGACAATTTTAGTTAGAACAAATACTAGAAGTCCAGAAAAAATTGGCAAAACGTCCTAAGAATCTAATACGACTATTTTGAGCAATTTTTCTTATTTAGTGCCAAAATTAGGTGATTACGCATCCTTAAAATCAGCTTTGACTGTGATGATGGTTTTTGTTGAGGGAGTGTTTACTTATCAGCTAAAATGGCGAATGATGATCGATTTATAGTTGAGAAATTGCATATAAAGTTACTCCAAGATATTTCATTGAATTGGAAGAAAGAGAAAACTTGTGAGAGAAAACAAAAAGATAATGTAAACTAAATCGGGAATAATGAGTTTTTGAATCCGATAAATGGGGCAATCTCCGTAATATATTGAAGAAATAGGGGCACATGGCAATTTAAATACTGGGGGCCATACGAGGAATGAATATTAAATATAGTAACTATAGGAATAGATATCACTGAATAGTATAACATAAGACAAACTAAACTTAGAGCATGTTAGACCAAGCTGCCAAAATCAGCTTATTTTGAGAAGTGCTTTTGAGCAAAGTGCTTTTAAAAAAAGTATTTTTGAAGATTAGCAGTTTGTGTTTGGCCAAATAATGTGAGAAGTACTTTTGCTAGTTATTTGTATTTAACAAAAATATTTAAAAATTAATTTTGAAACGTCAAATTACGAAAAAGGATATGCATATTAGTTGTTTCCTATTCTTTTTACATATTTATTACAAGCAACAACAACAACATACCCAGTGTAGTCCCGCAAGTGGAGTTTGGGGAGGGTGTGATGTACGCAAACCTTACCCAGTGTAGTCTCACAAGGTGAAGAGGCCGTTTCGGATAGACCCTCGAGTAAAAAAAATATTTGAAGAAGCACTTATTTTTCGGAGAAGCTATTTTTTTCAGCTTTTGCTTAAAAGCTAAAAAACAGCTTCTGCTTCTACTGAAAAATAGTACTTATTTTTAAGAGATAGTGGTCAAAACCCCCTAAACTAGTCAAAACCCCCCTAAACTATCACTTTTTTGTTAGTTTCATACTTAAACTATGAGTTTGTTACATTACCCCCCTGAACTATCAATTTTCATATTTAAAACCTCTCTGCAGTGCCAAGCGGCATGGAGAGTGACTTCAATCTCTTTGTAGAGCATCCATACAATTAATTTTTTAAAGTAGTTGTTTTTATTTCTTATTTGGTGTTTTTTTTTAAAAAAAAATTTGTTAATTCTCCGTCAAAATTAAAAATCTTTACCTTAGTTGAAAATTCATATTTCTAAAATAATAAATATTAACCAACAATAGTAAACTTAATTATTATATAGAACTGAATTTACTCAACCATAATAAACTCAATTGAGAACTTACGTATTAAAATATTAAAATAATACAGTGCATGTTAAGGGTTATGTCTTTTTAATTAAAATGACCATTATTGACAAAATTTGGTTGTAAATTGCAACATAATTTATTACATTTGGTTAAATTATTTTTAGTACTCTTATTATTCTAAGGTTAATGGATCTCAACTAGTTTACTGTTATAGGCAAAAAAAAAAATAGAGTTATGAAGAAGAAAATAATTAATTAGAAAAGAAGAAAGGAAAAATACAAAAATAATAATAAATAAGTAAAAGAATATTTAAATTTTAAAAATTAAAGAGAAATGCAATAGGGATGTTTTTTATTGGTCTACTTTATTTTTCCACACATAATAAAGAGAATGAAGTCACTCTCCATGCCACTTGGCACTGCAGAGGGATTTTGAATATGAAAATTGATAGTTCAAGGGGGTAATGTAATCAACCCGTAGTTTAAGTATGAAACTAATAAAAACGTGATAGTTTAGGGGGTTGTTGACCATTATCTCTATTTTTAACCAAAAGCTTGGCCAAACACCCTCATTATATAAAATAAGTGCTTTTTGAGAAAAATAAGCATTTTTGACATGTTAGAAGCTTGGCCAACATGCTCTTACTCTACTAGATATCGGTTCAAATATGACCCTTTTCCATTAACTATTAGTCTTTGATTGGTTAATGTCCCTTTTTTTTTTTTTTGTACTTCTTCCATCCCATTTTATTTATCATACTTTCATAATTAGTTCGTCTAGAAAAAATTGACATACTTTTAAATTTGGAAACAATTCAATTCCAAACTTACTTTTGACTTATTTATCTATAGTTTATTTTAATAACAAGTTTTAAAAATTTTGATTTCTTTACTAAATTTTGTGAAAGTCAAATTTAAATTTTGTGAAAGTCAAATTATGACCAACAAAGTGAAAGAGAGTGACCTTGTAGCTCTTTTTATGTTTTTTGCTTTTTTGGTAACTAACTCATCATATATGTATTTCTAATTTAATTACGAAGCGAATTGACGGAAAGTGCATAGGTTGAGTGGTGTGAGTGATGTCTCTCCGGTTGGCGCAAATGCTCTAAAACCCCAAATCAATCGGAGCCCTAGATACATCTCCAAATGGCGGAGGCCAAAGTGTTGGTAAAGCGTGCCAAATACAAATCTGCAGTCAAGGACCCTGGCGTTCCTGGCGTTTTCAAACTGGTAACCCCCCCCCCTCCCCCCACATTCCCTTGATCGGCCTGTCTACTTGTTAAACAGTTACCCGGTACTTGTGCTAGTGAGAAGTAGCAGGAACCTAATGGAATTAGTCCAACTGCGGGGAATATGGTAGTACACCACCGTTATTAAAACAATCTACAATTATATCTGTGATCGAACACGTTGGACCATTGGTGGGAGGTAACAAGTACCCGTGAAACTAGTCTAATGCCCCCACCAAAGACAAAAATATACTAGGTCTTTCTTCCCCATCTATCCAAGCCTTGGTGGTAGAGTTATTTGGTAGCTGTTGCTGGTGGGAGGTAGTAGGTGTCTGGTAAAATTAGTCGAGGTGCACGCAAGCTGGCCCGGATACCACCGTCATTAAAAAAAAAAGTCAAAGTGCGTCTAAGATGACCCGGACACCAGGGTTATTTAAAAAGAACAGTTACATCGAGGTTTCAGACATTAACTGGTTTGAGATAGAGACAAAGGGTTGATTGGACAAATAAGTAAATAATAATAGTAATGAAATTGTTATGCAGATAGAGGTTTACAGATATAGACAGTTACTGCTCTGGTAATAAACATGTTTATGGCAATACGCCGTGTATATTCTATGCAGCAGCTGATTACAGTTAGTCTCTCTCATTGTATGATTCATCATAATCACTTTTACTGATTTAAAGATGGAGTAGAATGGACGTTATAGTCTACCCCAATTAGTTTGTGATTCAGGCATTTGTATGTATTGTTGTTTGCATTTAAAAGAAACGCAATTTTGAATAGCCTAGAAGTAAGAACCCTCTACCTTCAACCATTAGGATGGGGGTTCGACTCACCGAGGGAACAAAGGTGGTGTCGTTTTAGGCTCCTGGGTAGGGAGTCTTACCATATCTGTTAAAGAAAACGCAATATCTTATGGGGTTATCCACTCAATTATAATTGTCCTTTTTGAGATGTTATCAACTATGAAGCCGATCCCTATGCTAGATTCTACTGCAATTTTTGATGCAACCAACTGTTGATGCTCTAGGTCTGTCTTTTCTATTGTGTGTAGACCAAGGAGCGATTTTTCTTTTTGCCGAATGACCCAACATCATCGTCAAAGCTTAATGTGGATTTCAAGTCGATTAAAGGTACTTTTTGCCATCCTTTTCTCTTTCCTTCACAAAAGCTCTTCTTTTTCTACTTATTTATTTGGTCAATTGAGATTAGTTTATTTATTCGAGACCTTCGTGTGAAGCTGGTTCTTTTTTCAGTCTCGTCTCTCTTCGTTATTTTACCTTGATTCTGTTTCTTCATTCCTGCAGTTCCTCTTGCCATTCTATTTCATTAATAAGTTTTGAGTTACTTATGTGCTGACGACACTTGACCCCCCCCCCCCCCACTCTTTTTTCAGGCCACTTAGTTTCCAAGGAGGCTGCAAATAAGCCAGCTCTGCTTAATCTTACGAAGCATCAGGTACGGATTTATGATTACCAAAAATCACTCTTTTTATGAGCCTTTCTCTTGAGGGTGTGAAAGTTTTCTTTCTGTGTCTGGTGAAGTCTAGAAACAGTAGACTGTTCTGAGTAAGGCAACTAAATGTGTTTCATTTTCAGGGCGGGAGTTATTTTTTTCAGTTTGATAGCTACCCTGACCGTGACCAGTGTCGAGAATTTGTTGGTAAGTCTTTGTGACATGCATTGACTCATATCTTGTAGTCGAGTCACTCCATCTCCAAGTGGACCATTCTGCTTCAAATATGCGAAAACTTGAAATTTGGTTTTATTGTTTGGGGAAATTTTACTAGTCAAGAGTTGGTTCTGTTTAGCAACTCTTTGTTGCCTAACTTGCGTTGCGATCTATAGGTGAAACATAGCAAAAATTAGAGAATTGCCTCTTAAAAGGCTTAATGACATTTTTATTTGTATTAGACATTGGCTAGTTCATTAAAGATTACCCAGTTACTAAATGATATCATCTGCTGGAAGTTCCAAGTTGGCTTTTTAACATTGTGGGTTTTGTACTTACAAGGATCTATTGCCCTTGAACAGCATCAGCAATTGCGGCTTGTGCAGAACCTGCGAAAGCTGCTTCTGAAAAACCTACTTTTCCACATGATGAACAACTCAGTGCATCAGAAATGGGGCGTCGGATTAAGTTTCTGCAAGAGAATAGGTAATTGTGATTTACTTTTATTTGCTTCTATGTTGCAGAAGTCCTGGCCTAGCTTATGTTGTAGATTTGTCTTGTAACTTTACAGTTTTTCGTGGAATCTGCTGTTATTGGTGCTTCTCTTTCCAAAATTTGCATTTCATCTTGACCTTATTTGTCCTTTAGTTGATATCACTAAAAAGTATAAGTGGCAGTGAGTTGCAGAAACTTCACAAGCAATTGGTCATGGAAGGTATTCTATCAGAGGCTGAATTTTGGGCCGCTAGAAAGGTTAGTAGGTAGAAAGACCATGTTAAATAGATTATTTTCATAAACATGGCAATCATCATGCTTGCTAAAAGTTTTGAGCTATACCTTGAATCCAGCAGCTGTTGGCTGTTTCCTGTAGATATGACAGTATTTTCTCTTGCCGATGGATTGCAGAAGCTATTGGAACAGAGTGATAACAAGAAGCCAAAACAACGGGTGGCTTTAAAAAATGACATGTGGAGTGTAAAACCTCTATCTGATGGCCAGGTAAGAGGGAACTATTCTCTTCCTGGGCTGGTCTCACCATATTTGAACAAATTCATGGTTTACATTCCTGATAGGGTGCTGTGTTTTCTTTTCCAAAATATACCTAAGCAAAATCGTTTTCTTGAATTCTCATAAGAACCTTGTTCTCTTAAAAATTGAGGGTGCTTAGTGTCACGATGAACTTCTGACTTCTTTTAGTACTAAAAAAGAAGCAGGTGATGTAAATATTTTTGGCGTTAAACATTGCATTAGCAAAAATGTGGCCTGCTGTCTCTTCTCTCCTCCCCACTTCTGTCTGATTACAACTTACCTATGTGCTCCCCTGGAAGCTTGACAATTTGTTTTTCATTTGTTGTTTCAGACGAACAGAGTTACATTTAACTTGACACCAGAGGTTATTCATCAGGTAACATTTTCTGTTTAATGAAGTGGTTAAATTGACTCTTACGGAACAATATGAAGAAGTGAAGTTCAGCTCAAGCCAGGTCACTATCAATGCATGTAGTACTTGTTAATAGTCTAGGTGTCTAGGGTGGCTTACCTCTTTTTAGGTCATTTTCAAAAGTGTCTACTAGGTCTGATTAGGAGGAGAATTAAATGTAAAAAATTAGTGGAACTATTGGGTTGAGGGCTCAGGAAGGAGCATTAAAGAAGCAAAAAGACTTTTTCTATCAGGAGCTTGGTGATGCATAGCATACTGTACTTGACAACAGAGAGTGGATGTAGCTTGATGCTTCCTCAACGTTTTGGGCTTGTGAATTGCAACCATGAAAAAATGGAGTTGGTTTGGGTTAGTTTTCCGAAGAAATGATTCTATAAATATGTTTGGGCAACAACCGCATGGTAGGATTATTTTTGGACTATGTAGTGTTTCAACCACAAATTGTTAATTTAGATTATTTTTTGGATAACTTCAGAAAATATGTAAAAATGCTCTCACTTTCAATGCCAATACTTCTAAAACCTAAACAAAACTAAATCCAAATGCCACCTACTTTGAGTGTTTTCTTTTCATGAAACCAAAATAATTAGGTTTTTCAAAAGCTGATTCTGGACCAAAGAAGTTTGGTTTCTGTGATTGGAAATATTATTTAACTAGATTTATAATTTTAAATAGTTTACTAGAAAGATTGTAATTAAATATCTCAATTTTGTTTCATTTTAAATGTAAATTTATATTTTTAAAGTGAATTAAAAATTTAAACAATATAAATGTAACTAAACTAACGGAATGACACTTGACGTTTTATATGAGTACTTTATCACTTTTGAAGGAGTAGAAAGGAATTTTTCTTTTTTGAGGAGTAGCCTCTTATCACGTATTTCTTTTAGGTGCACCCATGCAGTTCCTTGTTGTATAGAAGACTGGGGTGTCATTCGTAGAAAATTATATCTTTTTGTGGATTTTTTATTTTTTGGTATACTCCTTGTATACAGGCTTTTTGGCCCTTTCAGTAATAAATTATTTACTTTATCGAAAAAAAAAGAGTACTTTATTCTCAAAATGATTTAAGTTGACAGTTTGATATAATTTTTGGTAAGGGTGTTGTTGTCATGAAAAAAGTTAAAAGCATCTACTGTTTTTGAGGAGAAGCTACCCTTTTTTAACTCCTTCCCCACAACGGAAAAACAACTTATGATGCCACTGAAAAACACTTATTTTTTCTAAAAGCTTGTCCAGACACTTCAACTCTTCTAAATAAGCACTTATTTTGGAAAATAAGCACTTTTGGCTTCTTAAAAACTTGGCCAATTAGGCTACAAGTCCTCCCGGCCGTTCCTGGACACTAATTATTGATGGCCATAAGTTAACTAATTTGAAAAAGGAAAGGAATAAGAAATTCCCAAATTTTCTGCAAAGCACACAAATCTGGAAAATTATGACGACAACATGTGAACTTAAAACATTGCATGTAAGCTTTGAGCCAAATGTTACAGAAAGAAACACAAAGAACACACCAAGTCAATTTCTAGAGCTTGCAAGTTCAAAGTTGAACAAGCTTTGAGAATTTCATTTATCTTAAAATTATTGTCTGAAATTTACATCAGAAATCTTGTATGCTTTTATTTACAAAACATAACTAACTAAAATAAACTATTGCCCTAGGGCTTTGGCTCGGTGGTGAAAACACAACACGTGATGTGTAGGTTAGACACACATCACAAGTTTGAAGCCTATTGCAGGCTTTCGACAAAAGGCTGGTAGTTAAACTAAGTGTAGAGGAGTGAGTTCATTATCCATTGAGTTTCAAACTGTGTGCCATCTAGCTCTCGGGTATTTCTCGTTCTAAAAGAGATTATTTAAATCAATAAATAAATTTTAGTATGATCTATCAAGAACTTAGTACGATGTGTTTAGTGCTTCCCATTCAACCCCCTCCCCACCAATTATTGGCTCTAGGTTGTAGCCGGACTCACTTTTTAGTAATAAAAAATCAAACACACGAAAGTTAGACGGAGAAACAAACTGTTCCTTCTAGTCTCTTTATGGCTCATTTCTTTGTCTGAAGTTGCTATTATCTAGTTCTAATTCTTCACTTGATAAAAAGGGCAGCCCGGTGCACAAAGCATCCTGTGCTTATGCCGGGACCAGTGTCCGGGAAAGGGCTGCACCCCAAGGGGGTATGATGTACGCAGCCTGCAAGCATCAGTGGCTGTTTCTACGGCTCGAACCCGTGACCTATAGGTCACACAGAGACAACTTCACCCGATTAATTTTTATTATTATTACTATTTTTTTTCTTTTTTCTTCTTTTTAATCAGAATTCTAGTTTTTCTAGCTTTATTTTTTTCCCCTTTCTTTTGAGAAAGGTGACAATTCTAATTCTTCTGGTTCTGATGTTTTTCTCACAGTTCTTTAAACTGTAACACTAGAGGGGTTGATAATGAAATAAAAATGATAGTAGCTGACAACTGAGTTTTTCAAGGTTCTATATAATGCAGAAGTGTTGGCATCTATCACTTGTAACATTTCTTTACTTGTAAATTTTGTCTAATCATATGCTAAATTATGTTTCAGATTTTTGCTGAGAAACCTGCTGTCCGCCAAGCATATTTAAATTTTGTTCCAGGCAAGGTAAAGGAACTGTCAGCAAGCAAAAAACTCATTGAATTTCAATCGGATTATCATGAGCTTTCCCTGCACAGAAACATGCTGATATAGATATATATGCTTAGGTTGTCCCAGGATTTGAGAAAATTTATGATCATTAAAACATCTTTGTTTGAAGCTTTAGTATACCCATTTCGCTGGTAATAAAATTCATCCAAAAAAAAAAACCCTTTTCAACTATAATTGAATATTGGAGCACCCAAGGGTGTGGCCTAGCGGTCGACGAAGTGGGTGAAACTTATGGGAGACCAGAGTTCAAATCCACACCAGAGACAAAAGCGCGAGGTAATTCCTATCCATCAGCCTAAACCTCGGTGGTAGATTTACCTGATACTTTTGCTGGTGGGAGGTAGCAATTACTTGTTGGAATAGTCTAGGTGCGCGCAAGCTGGTCCAGACACCACCTACATACCAAAGAAAAAAAAAAAGAATTGAATATTGGAGTGGGACAACCCCTTTGTTTCCTTGTTGCCATTTATCTTCAGGCTTCTATCTTACTTGCTAATTTCAAACTCCCAAAGCCACTTATGATGAAGGATGTTATGTGAGACTTAATCATGTTACACTTTTATATAGTCAAATTGGACTTTTGTATTCTGAATCTTGTTGGTTGCATGTTGCATATTTTGCTTCTACTGCCTGTCTCAGATGACAGAAAAGGAATTCTGGACCAAGTATTCTAGAGCTGAATACCTCCACAGTACAAAGAACATTGTTGCAGCAGCTGCTGAGGCTGCTGAAGATGAGGAGCTTGCGGTTTTCTTGAAGCAAGATGACATGTTAGCATCTGAAGCTCGGAAGAAGGTGGTTGCACTGGTTATGGATTGTCTTTTAGCGACATCCAAATTTTTGAAGGACTTCCACCCAGTGTTCTTGTTTTACTCTTTCCTCTCTCTCTCTCTTCCCCTGAATAGTAAGGATGGAGAAAGGAAGGAGAAGAATTTTCACACGTCTTTACATCATTAATATTCTTTTCAGATCAGAAGGGTGGATCCGACTCTGGACATGGAAGCAGATGAAGGTGATGATTACATACATCTCCCGGTATATCAGCAAAACTTTGTCCTGATGTAATTTAATCATCTCTGTTGGGGGATTTGCTGTCTATGTTTTCCTGTATAGTCAAATGAAGAAGCATAATATTCTTTGATAGAATACCCGAAGGATCTCAGATGGGGAGAAAGTGGTGGTCAACGTGTCCTTGGATAAAAAATCGGATATAGTTACATCAATGAAATGGTGGATCACTTAATGAGATGATACTGCTTACAATATGTTTTTCCTAATGCCCACTCTTCCTGTCAGTTGCACCGAGTTTTTCATGGCATGTGTAGAGTGCAAAGCATGTTTATAGTGGCTACAGCTGGCTGTTCGTCTTCATACTTTGATTTAATCCCTTAGAAGTAAATTGGAGCTAACATATTTTTCATATGGCATGGTATAAAATAGGATCATGGGTTACCTAATGATGAAACTAAGGAGGTTTTGGAGCCACAATATGAACCGTTCAAAAGGTCGTTCTCGCAATACCTCAACCAGCACGCAGCAGTGGTTCTTCGAGGAAGAATTATAGGTAAGCTTCTTTTAACAAGATATATCAATAATATCATTCTACTCTAACAGAAAATAAGTTCCTTTCAACACCTTGCTTTTCTTTGGCTAGTTGTGAAGCAGACTGAAGTTGTCTCTATGATGGTGTATGTGCAAAATGATTAAGATACCATAAGTACACTAATGGCTCTTTGTTATGCACCATTCCTGTGTCTTCCATGTGAATGTCCTTGATAGGCTGTTTAGGGTTGGGAGTGGGAGAGGGGATGGATTAGTGGTTCTAGTTGCTTTCGTTTTAAACTTGGTTGCCATTGTTTCATATTTTGCTTGATATTTTTCTTCTTATTGTGTCGCGAATCCGGGAAGATGTTGAGCTGGGTGACACAAGGTCTGTTGCTGAAGCATTCACCAGGACAAATCAGGGTAAAATGCATTTATTACTAATGGAGTTGTCCTTTTTGTCTCTTTCTAATTCAAGCCCAAAAAGGTTTTAACAAGTCATCTCATCGGTGATACAGCTGAACTAGCTTCCGAACTGTCTGATGAGAATGCATATAGAGAACGCATAGACAAAGTTTCTCGAGTGGCTGAGATTGAGGATCTTCAGGGACCTCGTGATCCACCAGTTGCATTGCTGAGTATCAAGGTGTGGATTCATCAGTTCTTTATTATTTGACCCCCATGGGTCATTAGATTATCTAATATACGAATGTTTCCTAAATTAGGATCCTCGAGACTACTTTGATTCTCAGCAAGTAAATGCAATAAAGGCTTTGGGAGATACAGTTACAGGGACAAGACAGTTGAAGTTTACTGTGAGCAAACAGGAAGCGTTTTGCTCCTTAAAGGACTCCATTTCTCAGATAAATTCTCAAGGATTGATTGAACCAATAATTAGTCCAGAAGTAGCTCTCAAGGTACTTACTTTTCGAGTGGATTGGCATCAAATAATATCATATTGTAATGGAGTTGAAACGTAAATGATTGTCAACAGGTTCTCAACGGGCTTAGTCAGAGTATCTCAAGTACAAAGTATCATCTGGGAAAGAACCCCTATGAGAGTGTTCTAGATCGGTTGCCTAGTGCAACTAAAAATGAACTATTACTTGTGAGTTGTTTCACAGGGTGATTTATTTTATTTTGAATCTGATCCAGACTTTATGATTATCATTTCAGTTCTTAAAATTCCATTAACCATGGCAATTGATAACTTTCATTTTACCCCTAGCATTGGACATCAATTCAAGAATTACTGAAGCACTTCTGGTCATCTTATCCAATAACGGCAAAATATTTCAACACCAAGGTGATATTTTGAATATTGACGTTTCAATTGCCAACATCTTTTTGACTTCCTCTTTACTTAGCAATAAATTTATGTCATTCTAGTCCAGAGGAAAGATTTATTGGTATTTGAAGCGAAAACAAGGTGCAGAGTTGTTGGGTCCCCCACGTTTTGACCTTTTCTTTCTATACCCGTAGTTAGTTTGCTTTATCTATACGAATTTTCTTCAAGTATCTTTTTTGTGAACTTGAATTCAATTTGTCCAGAACATAATTTTTCAAAATTTGGAAAGGTTAATTTGGCAAACAGTATTTGCAAGTATTGAGCATTATGCAAATCTTCAACTTCTATTCTTTTCAAAAGCGCTGTTCATGTTCCTAGCACGTTCACATGTGTTTTGATAGCTTTTGCAAAATAAGTTGCCGTTTTCTTCTGACTTTGAATTTTTTTCAAGTTTTTGGGAGATTTGAAAACCGGGTTTTAGGAGTTTATCAAGTTTTCCAAAACTTGAAAAACCTTTTCAACGTTTTGAAAGGAAAAAAACGGTAACTTTTTTTAAATATTTTAACTACTATACAAACACAAAAGCTTGATTTTTTTTTAACCAAAAAACTTTTTCAGTTTGTTTTCCTTCCAAACGGGTAAACGTAATTTTAATTGTCTGATATGTCCAAAATGCTGATTTTTATCTTTTGTACTGTCCATCCAATGATGCATACAATGTGTAATTAGTTTGATCTTGTGATAGCATGACATGTTTTTAAAAAAAAATTGTATCATCGTTTTCCATTCTGTATGGAATCAATTTCAATCAAGATTTCCATTCTTTATGCTTTCTAATACCTGTTATTGGACAGGTGACTAGGTTAAAGGATGCAATGTCTCAGATATATCCAAAGTTGCAGGTATTTGACCTTCTGAAATTGGATAACTGTGCACTTCTATACCTTCTTCTACCCTTTGGAGATTCTTCATGTTTTTTTTTTCTTTGTTCATTTTTAAAAATTTCTAATGCACATGGCCTGTGTTGAAAATATGTTATGCAAAGTTTTTCAATTTCAATTTCTTTGTTTAATGTAGAGCAGGGGGATAGTGCTATTTAGACTAGATTGGCTTTGGTGAAGATGAGTGTTTTTGTTTTTTAGAGAAACTATGTTATGGTCCCTTGATGTAGATCTAGTTATGGGACGATGCAACACAAAATCAGAACTAATGGGGATGGAATTAGGAGTTTGGGAAGAGGTTTTCCTCCTGCGACCTATGGTGCGGATCCGTTAAGAGAGAACCTGCAATCTCTTGAGTTAAAGTACTCAAAGACTGGAATAATTTTCTGCTTACCTTTCATTGAAGTAAATAGAGTTTAAATACAACACTAAAAAGATAACCACCCCCTAAACACAAGGACATAACTTCCTACTTTTCCTATAGATAAGAATCTGGAGGAAACTGCAAATAACTACTACATAGAAATCTAATAAACTAACTATGTTTTAAGACATAAGGACTGCTAACATTACTCCCCTCTTTCAAATCTCGCTTGTCCTCAAGCGAGAAGTTTGGAACGCGTTGTGCATAAAGTTTGCTGCCAGTGATACTTGTTAAGATTATAATGGTTAATTTCCCTCTTGTTCAACAGAATCTTCCTCTTTATCGTTTACAGATTCAATCCAAAATAATTTCTTGCACTGATGACCTCGGGTGAATGGTTCATCACAGTTGAAACAAAGTCCTTTAAGTCGTCTTTCCTCCATTTCAGATCTGGTCAATTTCTTGACAAATCTGGTGTGTTGTTGAGGCGAGAAATCTGCCATCTTTGATCTACAAGCATCTGACAATTGCGAATGAATGGGTTGTTCCTTGCGTTCATAGAGTCGGGAAAGACTCATTGCCGTAGCCAAATTTGGTGGATTATGCAACTCTACCTCAACTGCTATAGAGTCAGCAAGACCACTTATGTAGAGTTCAATTTTCTGTCCTTGTGTTAGAGTACCAGCCCGCGAAACTAACTGCTCAAACTTTTCTTGATAATCTGCCACAGATCCAATTTGGTATAACTTGGCCAATTCTCCCAACTTTTGACTTCTAATTGGTGGTCCAAAACGAAGGTTACATTGACGTTTGAACTCATCCCAAGAAGGTTGAGGCATATCAGTCTCTAGTTGAAGAAACCAGAGTTGTGCAATTCCTTCCAAATGAAAAGAAGCAAATCCAATTTTGTCTTCTTCTAGTGTTTGCGGGTGTCGAAAGAGGTGCTCACATCTGTTCAACCATCCCAAAGGGTCCTCTTGGCCATTAAATCGTGGAATATCTAACTTTGTATATTTTGGATAAAAGGAACTTCTACCTGTTTCTGATCCTGAACTTCCAGCCGCGGCTTTACCCTTCTAACTTCGATTGTGACCAACATTTTCAGTTGATTCAGCCTCTGCTTTTGAATTTGCTAAGTCCTTTGTTAGTGCATCTAAGCGAGCATTAATGGCTTCCTGTCTGGCCAAATTGGCTGCACGTTCCTCTTGGAACAAAGTCACCAAATGTGCCAGTTGTTGCTGAATTTCATCTTCCATAACTCCCGTCTCTGATACCAAGTTGTTATGGTCCCTTGATGTAGATCTAGTTATGGGACGATGCAACACAAAATCAGAACTAATGGGGATGGAATCAGGAGTTTGGGAAGAGGTTTTCCTCCTGCGACCTTTGGTGCGGATTCGTTAAGAGAGAACTGAATTAAAGTACTCAAAGACTGGAATAATTTTCTGCTTACCTTTCATTGAAGTAAATAGAGTTTAAATACAATACTGAAAAGATAACCACCCCCTAAACACAAGGACATAACTTCCTACTTTTCCTATAGATAAGAATCCGGAGGAAACTGCAAATAACTACTACATAGAAATCTAATAAACTAACTATGTTTTAAGACATAAGGACTGCTAACATTAAGGCTGGAGGACCGCTAACAAACTAATAGTACTTAATCATAGAACAAAGTCTAGAACAAAGTCCATTAGAAGTGTTTGTGGTTTTGAGATCAGTTAAACACTCCGTAAATCTTTTGATTACCTACTTTCAGTTCTCATGAGATCATTCAATATATTAATGACCATTCTCTTTTTATTTTGAAAAAGATGTAGTAATAAAGGGAAAAACTAAATGACTTTGAATAAGCAACTTGAAAAGCAACTACCAATACTGATATGGAAAAAATGAAAAGAAGTGGTGGTTAGTGATAATTTTGGTTGTGGGGGGGGGGGGGGGGGGGGGAGGGGGGGGGGAGGGGTGTGTGGGAGCGGGCTGAGGATAGAAGAATGGTGGGTGAAATAATAAAAAGACGGTGCGAAGCAGGATGATGGAGTTTAATAATGTTTGTTTCTTGCTATATTTCTGCATATTGGATTTGAGTTTTTTCTTGTGATGTGAAGTTTTTAAATTTTCTATGGACTTTCAGGAGATCAAGGAATCTGTGCAATCAGATTTCAGACATCAAGTTTCTCTACTTGTACAGCCAATGCTTCAGGTCAACTTTTTGCTTCAGGATTTCTTCAGTCTTAAATGCAGCAAAATTACGTAAATATTTGGACTGTTGCTTAATTTATTTTCAAACCTTGCTATGCAGACAATTTATGTTTGTATGCTGTGTTTTTCTCCTAATCTCCTTTGAGATATATGAGATGATAATGTTCATTGTCTGGAGTTGTAGCTTTTTATATTGGATGGAAGGTGCCTCGATTTTCTTTTAATTAAATGAAGTGCTTATTATGGAGGAGTACTAATTTAAATCTTGTACTACTTAGCAATTTTGCATTTTCGCCCATTAGCTGGATCTCATGGACAAATACGTTTTTGTACAGGCTTTAGATGCTGCCTTTGCCCATTACGAAGCAGATGTACAGAAGAGATCTGCCAAAAGTGGGGAAAGACCAAATGGATTTGTTTAGGAAAAAATTTCCCTTTTCACCCGATCTTTAAGCCCTTCTGTTTTCTGGGGGTGGGATGGAGTGAGTGGGTTATATATACAGAGGTATATCTTACAAAATTTTGTTTGTGTTCTAGCATATTCTATATCTTGAGTTTCTATTGACTGCCTGCGGAAATGTACATCTAATGAAATTTTGTTGAGTTATTATACTCGAAAGGTTTAGGTCCCTCACCCCCCCCCCCCCCCCCCCAAAACCCAAATCTCTGTTGGCTACATTCTCTTTCCTTGTTTTGCTGGAAGAACTGGATTATCAATAACTCATATAATGTGCAACATTGAGTCGTGGAAGCAACTTTTATCCAGCTTGCCCGATCAAGAGAAAAAAGCTATCACTGGGATATATCAGAATGCGTCGAACTGTTTTGTGTGTTTCACCCTAGAATTGGATATCTCACCCTGGGTAACTATCTCAAATTAGTCAACCAATCATTAATATACTCTAAAGAACTATCCAAAAGCGTCACTTTAGTATTTGACAGATAAGTCTTCCATTCTAGTAAACCAAATCAGGGGCAATCTATGTTAAAAAAACAAAAACAAAGAAACAAGGCCAAGAAACAACATAGTTCTAATAGGATGGAGCATGGAAACCCAAGAAGGGCCTTAGGTCAGCGCGGTTGACATGAACTGTGCCCTTCAATTTGTGAAATCCCTCCTTCTAAATTGCAAATCTGAACGACAAGCCAATCAAAACGAGAAATAGAATTAAGTATGTCAACAACACGCAATCCTACCAGCGGCGGATGCTTCGACAAACTACCAAACTACGGCTGTACTGTGGAAGGTGTCACAGGGGTGGTTTTTGACACTGAAATAATACCACCTGCACAACAGTATAGCCACGCGCTTAGCTCGTCTTACTCCAACACCTCGTATAATTTTCAGGGTCGTCTTGAATGTTTGCAAACTTAGGCAACAATGCAGCAAAGATGAAACTCACACAATTATAAAGAACGAAAGGCAACAAAAGAATATACATGGGACTCTTTTCCCAACTTTTATATTAATTCTCAACAATAATACAAAGGAATAGAATTCCTCACATTTTTCCCTCTTTGGAATTGCACACACTTTTAATCTGTCTCGCATATGTTGCCAAATTGTTACAAAGATGTCAAGGCATATAATTATATAAATATACAAAGGGGGTTGCCTTGGGCAGTTACAAGGGAAAAAGGGGCATGGCTGGCACTTGTCAGTGCCATTATAAACATTATAGACTAGAGGCGCGCTCAACTTTGGCCAACAGCTTTGCTTGTGCGCTGCACGTGCGCTTGACACTCAGCTGTCCACGGCCAAGATTGGATGTCTTGACATAGTCTGCGCCATGCCCATGCCGCCTTGCTCATGCTTGACACTCATGCGCATGCCCTTAATGGTGCCATGCACGTCGCCCTTGTGTCACTGCCTCAACCCGATATCAAGGCCATGCCTAATGCCTTGCCCACACTAGCTGCCATTGCCCATGCCAACACAGCGGACATGACACTCATATAACGCACATGCCATGCCAACACCGTGCCATGACATGATGTGTGCCAAGGGGTCACGCTTCTTTGTTGGCCTAATTTGGGCGCGTTCGCATCTCTTTCGTCGTGGTCACGTGGGCCATTAGAGATATCAGAAGTAGAGAGTGCACTGTATGACACTGTGTAGTGCAACAACAAGCCCACCACTTCTATCTTCAAGAGAAGTCCTTGCAATTCCTGTAGCTCCTTAGCTTTGCTCTTGGTAAACGGCCTCGATATAACTCGAGTTGCATCACTGCGCCAATACATGTTAAAATTCATCTCTTGCCTCAAACCTCTCTTTGACACCATCGTTATTTTATACGCCAAGGCCACAACCTTGTCACACAAATGCAACATTTAATGTTAGCTCAATGTTATTTTTCACCCACATTTATGACAATGAACAACATGCCCAATCCTTGTCGATGCCGTGCCAACTCTAAGTCACAAGATAAGGGGGTGACAAAAGGTTTCAACAAAATCTTGTTTTCTTGAAGAATCCAGTACTGGATGTATTTTTTTTCTTTTTTGGCGACATGACTCCTTTAGATATGTACTACTTAGATATATAACCAATAATTATGGTACTAGGTATGTTTATTTCTACGAGAAGATTGTCATGGAAAGACGCCTCAAGTCTGAAATGAAGTGGGGGGTCCTCTCTTTTCTTGTTTCATTTCTTTTTATTGTTAAGTGAGATTAGGGATTAAGTGTGGACCAACTTAGCAATTTAAAAACTTTGAGATAATACTTATAAGACATAAAAACTTGCAAATACCCTAAACATTTTTTTTGTTTAAAAACACCACAACTTTAAAAAAATAATCAAAATTTCGTTTTCACTCCCATTTCGCCCTACTTCTTTTCTCTTTCCTATTTCATTTCCTCCTTTTTACTCTTCTTTCTCCTCATTCTTTTTTTGTTTCTTCTATATTTCTTCGTTTATTTCACCATTTTCTTCTTCTTCTTCTTCTTCTTCCTCTTTCTCTTTCTCTTTATTTTTTCGGACAAAAGGACAGATATTCCGACCAAATTAGGAACATATTTTAGATGTTACGACCATCTCTTAAATATTTTGGCCAGATTCAAAACATCATTAAGAGATGTTCTAAACATCAATCAAGATATTCGAACTTTTGGTGGGATATTTCAGACGTCTCTCACGATGTTCCGAACATCTAACATGATATTTCGAGCATTTCTTCAGATGTTTGGAACATCACCGGCTCGGTCAGCAGAACAACTGGTAGGATGGTCGGAAGACCGCCACTTCTTGAGAGATGTTCCAAACACCTAGAGAAGTGTTCAGAACATCATGTGAAATGATCAAAACATTCTAAAAAATCATCGGAATATTCCACCGGAATTTCAAAAATGTGGATTGATGTTTTGAACACCTCTTAATGGTGTTCCAAATCTGGCCCGAACATTTGAGATTAGATGGCTAGAATGAGGGATAATGAGAAGGGTGGAAGAGGTTGAGAAGGGAGGAGAAAGGGGGAGAAGGGCGGAGGAGAAGGGAAAAGGAGGTGGAGGGGGCTTTGTGTGAATAAAAAATTTGACGACTACTGAAAGTTAGTCTTTACTACTAATTTTAAATAAGATCCTTCCACTATATTATTAAAATTTGAGGATGTGTGCATTAAAAAAAGACTGGGGAGGACCTTTAAACAAAAAAAAACCCATGTTTCTACTTCAGTTTGTAATACTACTATGTCAGGTTTATGAACTGAGTTAGATTGTACTACTAGGTGTATGTCTACTTTAGTTGTAACACTACTATGTCAGAATTAGGTACAAAGTTTGATTGTACTTCTACTTTAGCCACTAATAGTGGTCCCTGTATAGTTTTTCATGAAGAGGGGCAAAAGTCCCCATAAATCTGAATAGAAGAATTAGGACAAGACCAAGTCAAATATTAATTAGTTTAAGTGAGGGTTGAAGTATATTGCATAAAAACTTGTGGGAATAATAAAAAACCTTCATATTTACAAAAACGCCTCACTTTTCAAAATAATTCAAATATTTTATTTTTCCTCATCCCACTCACTTTTACCCTCTCTCCCCTATTCAAATCATTTCAAATTTTATTTCTCTCCATTCTCTTCTTTCTCCCTCTTTTTTCTTCTTTCTTTTATTTTTTTTTTCAAATTTCATTTCGTCACCATCTATGTTATTTTTCTTTCTTCATTTTCCTATCTATTTTATTTTTTCTTCGTTCTTCTCATTTTCTTCTTCTTCGTCCCCATTTCATTCTTTTACATATTTTTTTCTAAAATTCTAGTTATTTTACACATCTTTTCAGATGTATAAACATATTTTCTATATGTTTATATAATTTTGAAGATATTTTCACGGCTGGAAAAGATGTGTACAGATCTCATCTGATGTGTACACATGTACACATATAATAGAGCTTGGGGGTTCCACTTCTCTAATGTTATAATAAAGCTGCTCAGATCTTGCGTCTTCTTTAACTCGCTAGATGCCTAAGTCAAGGTTCACGCTTGAGCCCTTGACGAGTACTTTAATTTTAGTTAGACCATAGGTGCTAAAGAAGAATTGATGTTTTTAAGCGTGAACCACGTTCAGGATTCAGACTAAGAATTGCTATTTTTTCCGATGCAGTTAGCTCTATTCTCCGACCTGAGGGAACCGTCTTATCATAGGGCAGGGGTAGCCCCAGGTGGGAAGGACCGGAGGGTTCACTTTTTGATAATCAATAAGTAGCGTAGGCTTCGATAGACTTGCAATAGATTTTCTTATCAGCAATCTTAACGACCTCTATGCAATACATCAACTTCTCGACTGATGTGTACACATGCATTAATAATATGTGTACACATCTTGACTGTTGTGTGCACATATTATTATATATATGCGTACACGTCCTTTTATTAGAGTGGTGGAGGGCGGTGGGGTGGTGGTGGAAGGTGATTGTTGGTGGTGGAGGGTGGTAGAATGATTGTGGTGGAGTGGTGGTCCTGGTGGATGGGGGGGGGGGGGGAGCAATGGGGTAGGGGCCGATTGGGGGTGAGGTCTGAGGGGAGGGGAGATGAGAGGTGGGGGCTTTTTATAAATAAGAAAACTTGAGGGGCTTTTAAAATGTTAGTCATTAGTACTAATCTTAAAAGTGTCCCGCTCACTTATTTTTTGAGACTAGAGTCTCTTTTAACTACTAGTGTTTGGACACACGCATTGCGCGTGTGTACTTATAAGTAAGTACAAATTGCGTGTTGCACGTATATTTCATGAATATCTAACTTTTAAAATGATATAAACATCATTAAAACATGTGTATACGGTATCATCATATCATACTATACTAAATGAGCCTATCACTTAAGCAAAATATAAAAGACCTAAATGCCCCTGCAGCCTTAAAAAATTACTATTAATGTAGCTCCTTGGATTACCGTGCATTCATTTCATGCAACTTTTTCATCTTCCACATTTTGTTACTAAAAATGTACTGTATATATACAGATTATCAATGACCTTTGGAATGTCTTTTCCATCTCAGTTTCCAATGACTATTAATGCACATTATGCGTTGCATATGAACAGCCCAATCATCCACTCTATTTATTCTCTAAATAAATCATGACGGACAAACAAATTAATTCAACAATTCTTCTGGTTCATCTTTAGCACGCGACATTTCAAGTAAACTTACGCTTTCTTCTGTAACTTTTCTTTCTGATTTGCTGCTTCACCAAGTTACTTTTCATTGTCAATTAGCACTGGTCACTAAATTTCTTGATATGTTGCTTGGATTATATCTTTTTGATCTTTCTTCATATATTGTTGTGTAAATTCAATTCCTATGTTTATTAAAATTTTGCTATATGATACAATCTTTTATTCAATCATATGATTCTTACTTTTTTGTTGCTGAAATAATGTCCTTTTTGTTCTTTTCTTTTGGTAAGTTTTGCCAGAAGGCTTGTGTTATGAACTACACTGGTTGGACTAAAGGAGTGGACCCAATTGGAAAGTTGTTAAGTTGCCGTTGGGATCCTGGTTAAATAAGAACAATGTCTTTATTTTCTTAGTTAGTTTTCTTAGAGTAATTTTGGAATCTCCCTCCCTTCTTTATTTTCTCTTTTATTACTACCTTTGGTTGTAAGAATGGAGATGTATTCATCTATCAATAGCTATTATTCCAATTATCCATTGCAATGCAGTTCACCTTCACAATGCCTTGTATTATATTAAAAGTGAGAATCTCTTTATTATTAGTCAGATTACTTAAATTGTCATATTAATCATTTAGGTTACTAAAATACCCCCCTTAATATTTTTCAATTGTATTATAATTGTTAATAGTTTATATTCAAATTAATTCCTACAAGGTTATAAAGCCTGCTTTAAATTTTAAAGTTTGTATTGGTATTTGCATAGTATAACTGAGGACTTGCTATATGTTGCTAAGTTTTTATCTTTTAATTTTATTTTGTTGCTCAAAAATATTTTTTAATGATAGTTATTGTACAGTTTTTCAAAAATTTTATATTACTTTTTAAGGACACACGCGCGTCGCGCGTGTCCAAAACTAGTCATATTAAAAGTGACAACCACCTAATGTAAAGTCAGATTACTAAAACACCCCCATTAATTATTTAGCTTACAAAAATACCCCTGATAATAATAATAATCATTATAATACTATTAATAATTTAATAATATGAACTACTAAGGTACTGAAGAGCCTACAGACTAAGCAAAAAGGAAAAAAAATCTTAATAAATGCTTGCACGACATGGATGAATTTATATGTATCGAATCTTGAGAATTTTGGAGTCCTAATTGTTTCTTGTTCATTTAATTTATTGACCTTTCAATTACTAACTCTTCAAATTCCAAAATTTTTAATCTGTATAGGAAGATGAAAGCAATACGAACTATGTAGCAACTTATTTAATTTAATTTAATATACAAAACTTAATGATAGTATTTAGTTTTGGAGGCCAAAAATGGGAGTTTAATATTTTAGGGGTATTTTTGTCGTTCACTTTTTACTTCAAGGATTTCCACTTTTATATTAATATAGATAGATAGATAGATTTAAAGATTTGAGAGTCTTTCTCATCCAAAAATCCCTAATTTCTCTTGGCGGCAGCCTATAACATGCAAATTAGTATTGCCTATTAATTACAAATTTTTTAATAAGATGCTTGAATAAAAATATAAAAATAGTTTATATTTTAATTTTTAATATCTGATAGGGGTGTAAGGTGTAATATAAGGGGTTCAAGTGTTAAATTTTAAAATAGAAAGAGAGTATGTAAAACAAAATCATATTAATAAGGGCATTAATTAGTGTAATTAAGCAATGTAACTTGCGGGTGAATGCATGTCTATAAATACGTGTTAATGCATCGGTCTCCAAAAACAACATACAAGTGTGAATGGGAGAGTATAAAGGTATATACCCATTTTCACTAAACTCAAACCGTTAATATCATGGACGTTCTATATATGTGTATTCTTGAATGACGCTATGGAGAATAATTCAACGTATGTATGATGTTATTTAAATTGCTTAATTATAGGCATGGATCTAAATGCAGAGAATGATGAAACATCTATGCGTGCAGATCATGTTGAGACTGCTGTTGAGATTGCACGTCGGGTACGTCTCCTTGAATTCTGTGTATGTACAGGTCTCGAGTCACCCATTTTTTGAAAAAAGTTCTTAATTGCTTCGCTCATGAAAAATAATTAAGCCACTGATAATTAAGTAATTAAATCGATGATCACACACTTCAGCACGTCTCCGTTGCTTGCTATATCGACCATTGAGTGTGCTTCTTGATTGGATATTTTTTTGTTCGACAGTTGTCTTTCTTATGTTGGATTTTTTTTGTTGCTCGTCCTAATAACCAGTAGAAAGCTTTGTACAATGTCTTTTCAGGAAAGTGCTTCTTTTCCTTAAACCCTTAAGGTTACCATAGTCTTAATTAGGAGCTTGAGTGATCTACACTGATTGGTAGCCTGAAGCTGCTGCTGTCTTACTTGTATACTGGTGTTGAAGCTACCTCGGTTAGCTAGTGCAACAGAACATGTTTTTATATGTTGGCTCAACATCCTAGGATGGATGCATAGTAATTATGAAAACATTGCTGTGTATATGAAATAAGTCATCTTTACTTGTTATTAGTGCCTTGGGCATAGCATGCCGGAAGATCACACATTAGCTTATATATTTTTGGTAATTGCTTTCCTTTTTGGCCCTTTTTAGGAATGCAAGCAGTTTGCGACTCAACAAAAAGCATGCAAGGGAAGTCACTTAGGCCTTTGAATAGATAATCATCTGATTAACGGGGAATTCAACATTATTGTTGGTAATCTGGTCATGTCCTAGTAAACTATCTCTCTGATCTGATGTGAACTATTTTCGCTGTACCTCCTCCCTCCAATTGCGTCTCTGCCAAGGTTTTGGGGGGGCGGGGGGGGGGGGGGGGGGGGGAAGGATTTGGAACTAAAGAAATAGATATTGCTTCTTTCTGTAGTAGTAGTGGGAATGTGTAGGGGCAAGGGAATGATTAAGTGCCCATAGATAGGGGTATGTTCTTGTGAATTTTTTATATTGTGGTGACTTAAGTTTTATTTTTCTAGTATTCACGCCCTCTTTCCAAATTCTATTTGTTTTAGGAGCGGGGGGAAAGGATTCAAAGACTTAAAAGACAACATCCAGATGATACGCCAGCATATCCATCTCAACCACGGATGCACGGGATGAGACCTAGCAGCAGACTTCCTCCAGGTTACTGGGTTTTCCCTAGAGTGCTAGTTGTATAACCTGCTATGCATGTTTACTCTCATTCTTTGTCTGTGTGGATGACTTGTAGATGTAGCAGTGGATTCCTGCTTCCCTCGGTATAGACCATCTTCCTTTTCCTGTAAAAAAGTTGTCATCTATGTAACTTTAGGTTGTACATAACTCTAATAGAATGTGTCTTCTTTGATTATTATTTCAACCCAGGTTCTTGTTTCTCTCAGCTTCCCCCCTCCTTGACTTCCCTTGGTTCTATTACATCATATATCTTTGGATTGCTTATGCAGGTTGGTTGGATTGTCCTACATTTGGGCAGGAGATAGGTTGCATTATTCCTTCAAAGGTTCCTCTCGATGAAACTTTCAACGACTGTGTTCTTCCTGGCAAAAGATACTCGATTAGGCAAGTCCTACACCAACAGAGAGTTTTAGGAAGAAAGGTGAGTGTGTTAACCTGAATATGGGCCCTTGTTCATCCCCTTGACGTGGATTTTATTTTGGAAGGGTCTGATTCCTAGACATTTTTATGAGGAGAAATTGTACTGCTGTTTGACGCATTTCTTGTTAAGTTGTTGGCAGTGCAGTCTTTTGTTATATATCTTGTAGACTTTAGTTTTGACTTAGATAACAAATTTGGATCAATTTTCGAAAGCAATCTGCTGCTTTAATTGTGATCTTAGAGATGTTTTATATCTCTGATAAAACAAATTACCTTGGAAATGTTTTATATTGAACACGAGGCTTATATTTCTCTTTTGTATTGCCACTTAGTGTGATAGAATTACTAGATGCCTTCTAAACTTTGATCCCTTAATTCTTTTGGGTTACTTTGACAACAAAGCATCTGCTTAAAGCCATAAACTACAACTGATTCTTTGCATGTTAAAATTTTCAGCTTGGTTTGGTGATTGATCTCACAAATACAACTCGATACTATTCAGTGTCAGACTGGAGGAAAGAATTCATCAAACATGTAAAGGTTGGTACCTTATTATAAAGACAGGGAGGTGGATAGGTGGTGGGGGAGTATGGTTTCTCTTTGAAATATGGTTGTCCTGATTTTGAAACTCTTCTTGCATTAGATTCCATGCAAAGGCCGTGATTCTGTACCTAACAATGAGTCTGTAAATTTATTTGTCTATGAGGTAATTCTATATTTTCCATTTTCAGTTTTACTTGAAATTTTTATGTGGGAATGAGCATAACTTAACGTGTAGAACTACTGCAAATATTTATTCATGTACTCTTATCATCCTGGTTGGATCTGCTCTTGCTCACTCTGTTACGTATTTCAAATCACATGTTACACTTGGTGCAATTATTAATGTCTGTTGTTTGTTAATCAAAGTGGAAAGCACATGTAGTTAGATTGTATAATCTTCTAGGAATAGAAAAGAGAAAAAGCTATTTTGACAAAGGTAAGGTAGATGTCAGTTAAATGTCCATGTTACATTATAGCTGTAGTAATTTCTTTGAAAGGGGAGCCTTGACGCAACAGTTCTCGTTGTGTGACCAGAAGATCGCTTGTTCAAGCCATGGAAATTGCATAAATGCTAGGTAATGCCTGCACAGTAGGCCGAATGTGGTCCGGTCCTTTCCTGGACCCAGCACGTAGCTAGAGCTTAGTGCACTAGGGCTATGCTCTCTTAGTAATAGGAAAAGGAAGAGTGTTTGATCAAGAACATCCTTGAGCTATAAGGGTTTTTCCGTTATTTAGTGCCGAAGTTGGGGGAATACCATATTTGCAATTAATACGGTATTTTGTCTGAATTGGTCTCAGGTAAAAGGGAATACTACAGAATACAAAGTATTCTGTTAACTTCTTGTTAGGTTTTCTAAGCATTAGGAACCTCTGCATTGATGATAAGCACGCAATCATCTACATATAAAATCTGTTTGTAGAGAGGTTACTATTTCACATCCTCACTGAATGCTATTTGCTACTAAAAAAAATTAGATACTAACATTTACGTCTTACTCTCAGGTTTCACAATTTCTCTTCCGCCATAAACATGAGAAGAAGTATATTCTTGTCCATTGCACGCATGGTTTTAATCGCACTGGGTTTATGATCATTCATTATCTTATGCGTACGCTGCCGATATCTGTCACTCAGGTCAGAAATTTAGCTATGCCACATCATTCTTGCCTCTAACTACACCATACATCTCTGAATAATCAGAGTATTTTTATGCAGGCAATCAAAATTTTTTCTGATGCTCGCCCTCCTGGGATCTATAAGCCAGACTATATTAATGCCTTATATGCCTTTTATCATGAGATAAAACCTGAAATGGTTGTTTGCCCTCCAACACCTGAGTGGAAAGTGTCTTCTGAACTTGATTTGAATAGCGATGCTTTTCCGGATTACGATGAAGACGGAGGTCCTGCGGTTCCTTTGCCTGTATGTGTTTCTGCAAGACCACTTTCCCTCTTGATTATTGGCACTTTATTCATGGGTGATGTCTTTGGTTAATTTCTTTTCTGCTGAAAGCTTAAGCCTTTGGTTTCCACCAGGGTGGTGTTGAATTTGAATGTGAACACTGAATTACTACCATTCTAGTGGCTCTCCACATTCGAATGTGAAACCCATCCCTTTTGATACTTTTATTGTGAGAAAGTAGTGAAAGCTGATCTTGAGTGCAATATTATCTTGATTATGAAAACCACAAATTTATGACAAACCCGAGTCTATTTGATATTAAATGAGAAACTCCTGAGTAGTGACATTGCACTACTTGGGATGCAATGACTGCGGCAGCTTGAGAGGTGTAGTCTGGCTATTAAACCTCATGCTTGTCAAGGCTAGATTACTTGAGACACCTTATGGGAGTCCCTTCCGTCAGCAATGAGATATCTTCCATGTTCTGGTCTTTATATTGAGTATCTCTTTTTGCCTCGAACAAATCTGAACCAGCAAATGTCGATATGGTATTCTTAGAGTGATGAATATTCCTTAGAATCCTCACAGTATCAACCAGTCAATCAACTATGCTTCAACCGCAAACTAGTTTTGTGTCAGAATGTGAATCCTATATATAGTCTGCTCTATTCAACACAACTTTCATTCCTATCCTGCAATGATTGTAAAAAAGTGATATCTGATGCTCCTTTATCTATCCGTTTAATTAACTGTGTAATAAGTACCCAAAATTTAATGCTGAAGAATTTGGTTCATGTCTAAATGTGAGATGAAAATTTCCAACTTAAAAATGAATTGGAAGAAGTTAGCGGAGGATTGTTGGTTCGTGTCAGATAAACGAATTGCTCATATAATTCCTCAGAACTTTGTACTTTGCTGTATTTTTTATTTGCATTTGCAGCTTTTGTGCCTTCATGCTGTTCCCTATTCTTTGTGCTTCTAATTGAAGGACGTCATGCTCAAGAAGATGTCTAGTTTTATTAAAAGCTTGAGAAGGTGCCAAACAGTGGTAGAAGATATCTAACTTTCTTATAACCCATGTTGCTCTGATCCTCCAATAAAGATGCCGCCGGGTGTGTGTCAAATCCTCCAAAAGTTATGCAATTTTTGAGGATCCGACATAGGTGTAGTAACATTATTTGGAGGATCCAAACATAGTTTAGAACTTAGGAAAAACATTCCCGATTGGTAAAAGGAATGAGAAATTGAAAAAAATTGCATATCCTAATGGTGTCATATTTGCTGACCTTCTAAAAGACAAACCAGGTTCACCTTCTTTAATCTTTCACTGGAAAAAGTGCACTTTGATGTTTATATGCTATCGCCACTGCCCCTTCTTTTAAGCTATTAAACTTGATGCTCCTTACCATAATTGCAGAATGGTTAACTTGTAGGATAGCATATCCTCAGAAGAGAGTGTGGGCGTAGTTTAGAAAATTAGGGATGTGGGTTGGGGGAAGAGAGGGAATAAGGGTTGTAGTTGGGGGTGGGGGGAATAGAGAAGAGACATGAGGCAATGTGGTTGGATTGAGGATGGGGTAACGCGTAGTGTTTTTAAGTGAGGAGAGGCTTTTGCATGCTGCAACTATAATCAGCCTTTATTAAGTACAAATTAGCTCCGGCATGTTGTATGTTATTCGCAGACAATATAATCAGCTTATCATTTGCTCTAGTGATGGACGAACTGACACGGAGCATCCAAGGGGAGGTACCGTGGTGTATGTTATTCGCAGATGATATAGTTCTGGTTGATGAGACTCGCGGCAGAGTTAATGATAAGCTGGAGGTTCAGAGACATACCCTGGAGTCTAAAGGTTTCAAGCTGAGCAGGACGAAAACAGAGTACATAGAGTGCAAATTTAGTGATCCATCTCAGGAGTCGGAGGTAGCCGCGATGCTTGATTCCTAGGTCATTCCAAGAAGAGGAGCTTCAAGTACCTTGGTTCCATCCTGCAAGGTAATTGAGAAATTGATGAGGATGTCACTCATCGTATAGGGGCAGGCTGGTTGAAGCGGAGACTTGCGTTTGGTGTCCTATGTGATAAGAAAGTAGCACCTAGACTCAAAAGTAAGTTCTATAGAGCGGTTGTTAGACCTGCTATGTTGTACGGAGCGGAATGTTGGCCAGTCAAGACGTCACACATCCAGAAGATGAGTGTAGCAGAGATGAGAATGCTTAGATGGATGTGTGGCCATACGAGGATGGATAAGATTAATAATGAGGCTATTCGTGACAAGGTGGGAGTGGCCACGGTCGCGGATAAGATGTGCGAAGCGAGACTGCGATGGTTCGGGCATGTGAGAAGGAGCACGGATGGAGGTGTGAGAGATTGACAGTGCTGGGTCTACGTCGAGGTAGAGGTAGACCAAAGAAGAATTGGGGCGAGGTGATTCGTCAGGACATGGCTCACCTCCAAATCACTGAGGATATGATCATTGATAGGAAAGCGTGGAGGGCGAAAATTTGGAAAGAAAGTTAGGTAGCAGTCGTGAGAGTGTTGTCTTAATATCATTTGTAGTATTCAGATACTTTGTTTATTGTATTCTGCGTCTGTACTATTTGTATTGTTGTCAGTTTACTTTAGTTGTCAGTATTTTCTTTATCATGGGTAATTTATCTTATTTTTGCTAGCATGTTGTCGGATTATTGTTTCTTAAGCCGAGGGTCTATCGGAAACAGCCTCTCCACCTCGGTGGGGTTATGGTCTGCGTACATCTTACCCTCCCCAGACCCCACTTGTGGGATTATACTGGTATGTTTTTGTTGTTGTGTTGTTGTTGTTGTTGTTGTGTTGTATGTGAAATCATGCGCCGTTTAAGAAGAATGACTA
Organism: Petunia x hybrida; assembly: GCA_037355625.1. Lineage (NCBI taxonomy): Eukaryota > Viridiplantae > Streptophyta > Magnoliopsida > Solanales > Solanaceae > Petunia > Petunia x hybrida. The sequence goes on along the minus strand of JBBBVM010000018.1, from coordinate 3,435,192 downwards.
GTTCTTGCTTGATCTGGCTTAATCTACTACTCCCTCCATACTGATTAACCAGATATTACTTCCCTTTGATCTGTCCCAGAAAACATGACCTCCTTCATTAAATAAATAAAAAGCCTTTCCTTGTTCTTTCCAAAAATTCATAATATAAGATCATCAGAACTTACTTCAAACTTGATTTGACATCTTACCTACTAGCTGTTCCACTTCTTCACATTTCTGACAGTTGTCTAAAACATTTTCCTAGAAAACGCAATGTAATAATCTATTCAAATGGTGCAGGTGCAAGTAGGAGTCTAAATTCCAGCATGATAATGTTGATATCACGGTTATAGCTTCTTATAATAACATCTTGATGTACCAACATGTCGGAGTTTTTGTCTCTACACTTTTGCCTTGCTGTAAGGTTTATCTATTCAACAGAGCTTTTAGAATTTCCTCATAACTAATTTTCTGCAATTTCAGGATATTTGTGAAACACAAATATCAATGTCAAATGACGACATTCTGGGAGATGCAATCCCGGAACAGCAGCAAAATGATCTGCGTCAGTTCTGTTATCAAGCATTGAAAATGACCCCAGGGGTAGGAATTTTGCAGTAGGTTCGTTTGGTGTCTTTCTATGATAGTTGCATGGGAATTTTGTATAAGAATATTTCTTCTGTTGTTTATGTTACTCTTTGTTTTCTGGTCTTGCTATGGACTCACTTTCTACTTTCTGCAAATTATTGATGTGGCTACTGTTCTTTTCTAACTCATAAATCTCTTGATGTATTGTCTTTCAGCGTAGTGGCCCACAATTTCCTGGCTCACATCCAGTCTCTCTTAACAGGTTTGATTCCAGTACTTATTCAGGAAACTGTAACTTCATCATATGTTTTTGGCTGTACTTAGGTGGAACCTTCAGTCTGACCAAGAGATATGGTCAAAAAATAATAATGTAGAGAGTGAAAGAGACAGGGTTGACACAGGACCCACTATGTTCCATTTGTCAAGTTATGAGTTAGTCTCACACAACATTTGTTGTTGTGTGTGAGATTCAAAATGAAATTTCTCTTAACTTGCTTTACACATATGGCAGTTTAATATAAGCTTGAAGATATCAAAGCCTGGAATATCTAAGTTATCCTTGCTGACACTAATATCAATTAAGTCAAAGCTGGTGAATGATTTGGCACTAACATTTATCTTTGGAACAAAACAACAAAAATGTGTTTAAACTGTGTTGGTAGTCATTTATTTTAGATGCTATATTTACATTTCAAATACAACATGGCAATATATAATAATAGATCATCAATAGGTACTAACAATTTAGTCCTAATATGCTTATTGTCGATTTGAAGTTTGTTAAAGAATATCGGTTCTAGGATTTTTAGTGTCAGGAATGGTGAAGTTTGTTTTTCTTTAAAGCTTGTTACAGTGGCATGCGACATGTAAAATCGAATGTAAATTTTCTTTATCCTCTTCAAGTGTCTAATCCTTGCTTACTTCAGCTTAACTTCTGAAGGTGATTAGCAAACAGCAGTCAATTTGATAAAGAATAAAATTTGGTGGTTATTTCTATTTTATTTCCTAAAGTATGGGTGGACATAAAACCAAAACTGAAAAGAATTGACCGGTCGCTTAACGGTTTAAGTTTTTTTAGAATTTTGTTATTTGGTTCAGTGTTCGATTTTAAGAACTCAGTTGCTCGGTTAACCGAAAAACACAAAAAAAAAGTTCCGGGCTCCTATTACTCTTTCTAAGACTTGGCTCAATTGCCTCATTCAGCCATTTTTTACTCTCTAGTTCATTTTACTAGGGTTTAGGCTACTGACATTTCTTAACTTTATGCTTTCCTTTGCTGCTACGCTGAATTTGGTCCACATGATGGCTAGCTGTTTTTGTAACTAATAGGGTGGCAATATCAGATTATTTGATATTATGAGTCGTATTGATTAGCTTGGAGTTTGTTCCTGTTTGATTTTTCATCAGAGTCGAGACAAACTTTTATATTTTTATTTGAGAAGCAAAATAAGTAACTCTTGTTTTCATAATGTACTTAGCCAATATAAATATATGTTTGCTTGATAGACAATGAAACTCTGAAGTATTTAAAAAGGGTGAGGAGCAGCTATCATACGTGTCAATGAAGTACCATTAACCAGTAAGGATAAAGGAGCTACTAATTACTCCATGAATTATCAAGTACCACATCTGGATCTCATAACTCAAGCTATTTTTGATTCAGCCGTCCAAAAACATGACGATACGTCCACTTTGGCAGCAGACAAGTAAAATTAATCTGGAGCCAATCTTCGTAGGCCCAAAACCCAAAAAGCGAACTGAAAATCGACTGAACGAACTTCTAAAAACTGAATTAGTTACGGTTCAGTTGACGGTTCACCTCCGGAACAAACAGTTCGAATTTCTTAAAAACCGCTTATTTTGATCTTATTCTTTCTTGTATTGGAAACAAATAGTTGAGTGTTGCTTCAGGACTTATTAAGTGCATTCATTTGGTGCTGAGGCCAAAATCTTTTTCAGCTGGGAATTGCTCAAACGTTTCTTTTGATTTCTTGCTGCTGCCACTTTTTCTACTTCTTCTTAATCAGTCATTTGGAATCTTAGCCTAAACTTCATTAGTTTATGGCCATCATTTGGTTCTTCAGAAGTTAAACACTTAAAAGACTTTTTAGCTGTATTTTCGTTGTTTTTGCAACTTAGTGTCAGCATACAGGCAAGAAAAGCAAACTTATGTTTTCTTAAACCACACTTCCAGCTGTGTTGGAGTTTGATCAGATTCTGAAGATAATATAACTATGCCCCATCAGAGGTCTTTTCTTTTTCCTCGTATGTGTGTGTGTGTGTGTTGGTATCATAAACAATCAAGCTTTTTGGGATGACCTCCAAATGTTCAGACTGAAAGACTTCTTGATACTTCTAACCTGCCAAATGATCAGCAAATCACACCTGTATACTTCGGTATCAATAACCTTAGTTTGAGTGGATGTGTGGCTCACCGAGGTGCTGCCTCCACCTGGTAAATATCACCCCTCAGAGCACATTTTCTTTCTATCTTTTCATTTTGCTTTCTTTACATGGTGGCCAACATTGAGCTGAATTGGTTCCTGATGCGACCAGGGCAACTTGCATAGTGCGTCCTTGGACCTATTTTTTCTGTCCAGTAAACACAGTTTCGAACTCTGAAGGTCACAACATGGGGGGATAAGTTTTCTCTACTATATTATGCTTGCAAACCATTAATAAGCTTGTTTTGCTTGTTTATTCTGCTAATAGTTTTATTTCTTCTGCATGATAACTTGCCCATTGATGTGTTCTGAGTAGTTAATGTATTTTCTTTAGATCTCCTATACAAACTACTCATGTATGATAATTTTATTGTATTGTCATATTTGAACCTCCTATGGATTCGGACATGGACATTAATATCCTCTGAGAAAACAATTGTTTATTTATTAAACTGGCTAACTGCCTCACAATCTTTGGTACATCCGGCACAAAAAAAGGGCGAGAAAAACATAAATTAGAATTCATCACAAGGTAATCTTTGTGATAATGTGCAGACAGAACTGGCGATTTTTAAGGCAGTGCTACTATTATGCCACATGGAAGGCTGATGGGACACGGTATATGATGTTGATCATGATGAATGGTTGTTTCTTAATTGATAGACATTTCAACTTCCGAAGGGTTCAGATGAGATTTCCATGTGAAGTATGCCACTCAGCTATCAGGATGTTCTGATCTTTTCTTTTTTTCTCCCTTTATATCTCACTGTTCCTGTTTATGATTTATCATATGCAATTATCATTTTCTCTCCCAGGGTTCTGCTGGAAAGACCCACCACTTCACTTTACTTGATGGGGAGATGATAATTGATACTGTGCCCGAAACACAGAAGCAGGAAAGGAGATACCTAATTTATGATATGATGGCCCTTAACCATGTGTCCATCATAGAGGTTAGATTTTTCTCAGGAAACCACTTTCTTTTTCTTCTTGAAAAATTAGTGTTGGCTTTACCCGGAAGGGTCTTTTGGTTCTCTGTATAAGTTGAGTCAGTTTCCTGATTTCTTATATAAAACCACATTTGTGATGTGGTAAGTTCATAATGATTTCAAAGTGGAATAATATTAGCAGTACTTGTTTCTTCGTTTTGCTTAGGTAAAGTTTAATTGATTAGATATTCAGATATTCCAGCAAGTCCAGCATATATTTAAAAAAGTGGGATTCATCCAATTATACGAATTTTGCATACATCTATATTTAACAACATGAAGAGACTCCTATTTTTCTTCAAAACACCATGTATTGCTCTCTGTCCAAATACTCCAAGCAATGTGTAAAGTGATAGCCATCCAACTGTCACTTGTTTATTTCACCATCTCCTACTTTTTACCTCTCTTGGTTTTAGTAATGATTGTAGTATTGAGTTTAAAACTATTAGGAATGGTTCTCAAAACTTATTATTAGGTTTAATGTCTTTTTAGTTTGTTTAAAGGTTTGAATGTCTTTGGGAAATGTAGAGAACCTATAGCTTTCTTGATGAATTAACAATATTATTAACAAAGGGCAAGCACCTGTATACGTGATAGCAAACAATAGAAAACCTTACAAAATGTGATGGCTTTCTACTAACAACAACCAATCCTCTATATATCGAGGGAACTAATTGGAATATATGTAGTTGTAGTAGAATATAGTAACACATTCCTTCATTTGTCTCATAATTTGTTGTACCATATTTAAGTTTCACTTTAAATTGTTATTCATCTGAGATTATCAAGAACTTATAAAATGGATATTATACAACTTTTTATACTAGTATGCTAACTATTTTACATACTATATGACAATGTAAATAATTCAAAGATATTTGTTCATTATGTTAGGATTCTTACATTATTTTCCATGCATAACATATCTGAACCCAAACGACCACTTATACTGGTCAAATTTTAGTTGTAACTTTCTGTGCTTGGTTGTGTGCACAAGAAGTTGCAGTTGACAGGTTTTGAATAATGTTGCAATATGTTCCTTCGTATCCCCATTTGAGATTTTGTAGCAATTGCAATGTTGCCATTAGAGCTGGATCTGAAAGCACTGTTGTCAAAGCTATGCTTAATAAGCGCTTAAGCCCTGAAGCGAGGCACAAAACATGTTGAGCGCTTCGCCTCGTTTAATGGGTTGTTTAGTATCACCATCAAGGCTCTAAGGCATACTTCTCCTTGTGCGTCATCCTAAAGAGGGGATACTGAATAGTTAATATTTCACTTTATCGGAATTTTTATTCAATTTCCTTGTCTACTTGTTATTCATGCTTATAATTATTAGTCTTTGACTCCATAAATATTTTTGTCTTTTTTCTTCAATTGCGCCTACCCCACGGACGTTAGTGCTTTTTTGGGCCTTTCGCCTTTGATAACACTAGCTAATACGTAGATTTCCACATCCTTAAATGATGTTATATATATATATATATATATATATATATATATATATATATATATATATATATATATATATATATGCCATGTGCATTGTGCTTTGTGTTTAACATGTATTTTAATGTAACCTATAAAAAACATGTAGTTTTATGTTTCTTTAAGTCGTGTTACTATTCATGGCAGAAGTGTACGACTTCCTACTATGATTTTTTTCTATAATCAGAGTGTCTAAGATCATTTTTTATGACCGAGAAATCCCCGAGGGTTAGTGGCACACGGTTCAAAACTTGATGGTCAGCCAGCCCCTCTAGCCATTGTCACTTAAATACCAGAGTTTTGTCTGGCAGGTTTCGAATCAATGGAGTATCTAACCCACACATTCACATGCTTCGCAAGTCTTGGGGGCATGTCAAAAGTCATTTATGCTTTCTTAATATAAGAAGATTCTTGGTTTTTGACTTCTTTTGTTCTAGAGGTATTTTCTTCAAGTTGAAATTGAGGTGAACTAGAAGATTATTATTTTTTTACTATGACTATATGCACATAAAAAGAAGTACATTGATCTGGTAATTGAACATATTGCTACTGGTTGCCCGTTATTAAACAATATGATTTCTTCAAAGCTTCGTGTTATATCTACTTAATTGCTTTTTAGTTATTTTATGGGATAATTGTAACTGTGGGGATTTTTTTTTTTTTTTTTTTTGAAAGAAGGTAACAGTATATTCATCAGCATTAAGGAAATGCTGGAAACCATATTTATAAAAGCTGAGCAAAAAACTTGCGCTTCTTCAGCGATTCTAAAAGATCTAACACATCTTCAGCTTCTTCCAAAAAACACTCTTTACACCAAAAATATAAAGACAATATACAATTCATCTTGATTTTCTGTACAGTGCTACTCTTGTCTTTGAAACATCTGCTATTTCACTCCCTCCATATAGTCCACCAAATGCACCCGGGGATAGCTTTCCACCACTTTCTATTGTATTTTGCTGCCTCCTGGTCTGTACCAACATCTAAGTAACTCACATGTGGTCATTGGCATAGTCCATCTCAGACCAATTAAATTTAGATACAATTGCCACAGTTGCAAAGTTACTTTACAGTGAATGAATAAATGTTGCCTCTGCATTCTCCTGACACAAAAAAACATCTAGAGCTTATCTGAATTCCCCTTTTTTGGATATTCTCTTGAGTAAGACAAGATTTTTTGGCTACCAACCAGCTGAAGCATCTGACTTTAAAAGGAGTTTTTGTTTTCCATATGTTCTTCCATGGCCAGCAAACTTGTTCTTGACCTAAATCTAATAGTAGATGATAAGCAGAAGAAACTGAGAACTTTGCACTGCTATCACCCTTCCATTTTAAGTAATCTGCTTCACTTGTTGTTTCCTGAAATAGCTCTAGATCCCTGAGAAGTTCAGCAGCTCTCTCCACCTCCCAATCATTCAGAAGTCTTCTAAAACATAGATCCCATCCCTGTGGTGTCCAAATTTGATCAATAGTACTATCTGGTGATATAGTTGGAAGGAAAAGATGGGGAAATTTGTCTTTTAAAGGGTGATGACCAATCCAAATGTCACTCCAGAATGATGTTTTCCTTCCATTACCCACTTGGATTCTCACATTGTTGTTAAAATCTGTTCAGTGAGATCTAATTGACTTCCAGACACTTACCCCATAACTAGAAGAAACTGTTTTGTGCACCAATGTCCCTGATCTCCATATTTACAAGTGATCACCTCCTTCCAGAATGAGAGTTCCTCATTATTATACGTCCATAACCACTTCATAAGGAGACTTTTGTTGTGAATTCTAAGATTTCTAATGCCTAAGCCTCCTGTCTTCTTTCTAGAAATGCAGCTCTCCAGTTAACCAGATGAAAACTCTTCCCTTCCTTATTTCCTTGTAACTGTGGATTTTTTATTTATTGATGATGAGAAATCCGTCGTTTCCAGCACTGAAGCTCAAATGGATAATGGTCCGTCCATCTATAAAAATGGAGCTTCATGGGCACATAGTTATCTAGTTGCATTAGAAAGTGGAAGAATGCTAATAATATGCTGTTGGTCTGAGAGATTAGAACTTGTTTATATTGTTTTCATCTTGTGAAGGAGCTCCGGCTGGCTATCGTGTCACCAGTAGTATGAGGCATTTACTGCATTGATTAGTTGAAGAACCTTTGTTTCTTAATTGGATTTGAGGTGCATCTCATTATCAACCATGTTGTTACCTAGCACGGTCATCAATCAATCAATCCCAAACTAGTCAGTTCCTCCGTTCTTCTTTTTTTGATAAGGTAAGATTTAATCAATACTCATAGTACTGCTAGAGAAAATACATAAAAATTTGGACTTGTTTTATATTACAGACTCATAGCATTCAACAAGTCCAACATATCAGACAAGTTTAATACAATGTTTCCTTTCTGCCATAATACAGAATTCTGGATACTTTATCTTTTTTTTTTTTCTGAAAAAAAAAAAAGAATTCTGGATACATCTGACTTGACCAAAGATAAATGCTCTTTTTTGCCTTCAAATCACCTCCTATTGCTTTCCAGCAAAATAGTCTAAGCAATGCATAAGGGAATAGCCCTCCAAATCTTTTTTCTTCTTTTGTCTGCACTCGTAGTTCACCAGCAGAACAATATAGTCTTGAAGTTCTGAGTCAGTACCCACCAAACTGAAAACATATTAAGAAACAAGGACCAAATATTCTATGTAAAACTGTGATGCACAAAGATGTGATCCACTGACTCCTGACATAGAAAACATCTACTACACAGCATAAAGCCCCTCTTTTGTAAGTTTTCATGGGTTAGACAGGCCCCATGCACGACCGACCAACCGAAGCAAGCTACCTTGCTAGGAACCAGGACTTCTATATCATCATCCGAGGCCATTGAGATTACCAACCTGCTTTTGCATAATACTGTAAAAGGATTTAGCTGAATGAATCCCATCATTACATGCTGTCAAGAGAATAACATCTTCCTTGTTCCTGTCCAATATAACAAAATGCATTCACTGTATAAATTCTGCAGCTTCTACCATTTCCCAGTCACATATATTCCTCTGAAGTGTAAGTTCCAGCCGTCTTCCTCAAAGCAATCTGCAATTGTTACATCGGGGACCAACACCAGTCTAAAAAGGTTTGGGAACTGATCACAAAGCCTCCCTTCTTCATGCCACATATCTGTCCATAGCTTAATCTTCCTTCCATCCCCCCACATCTTGCTTAGTAAAAATTTTAAGGTCCTCTTATAAGCTTGCAATCTGTTCCCAAATGCCAACATTCTTTTGAGACTTCAAAATTTTGGGGCCCAACTACCATTTCTCCCATACATGATGTCAATTACTTCCTTCCATACAGCCTCCTTACTAACATTTAGCCTCCACAGCCATTTTCATAGCAAACTTCTATTATGGAATCTAAGATTTCCGACTCCAAGACCACCTCCCTCTTTATCCCTCTTTGCAGTACTCCATTTAACTAAATGGATCTTCCGCCTAACAGAATTACCTTCCCATAAGAACTCATTTCTAATTCTGTCGATCTTCTTATTTATTTCTCATACGACAATGTTTTCTCCTTTTGATACATTTAAAAAGTTATTTTGTGTTACTGCAACTAGAGTCCAACACCCTAACAGGATCGAGCAAAAGAAAGACAAAACTGCTTTGCATCAGTCAATGCCTACCAGTTAACTGTATGTGCACGCAGCACGTCATATTCCACTGTTTATTCAAGCGCCATTTACTTCATGGAGAAAGCAAAGCACACACATGTTTCATTGTATTCAAGTATTCAACCATCCTGTCTATTGATCTGTGTATTGTGGTGTGTGATTATGGCTTCTTATAGTAAAAGAAAATGTTTGTCTTGGAGACAAAATAAAATATGTATCTCAAATGTCTTTCTCACTTGCAACTCTAGTCAAGCTTAACCCACTTCACATCATTCTTTTTGGCTTGACTGCGTGTTTTCTTTTTTGCAAACATTGTCTGTCCGTTGATGTTGCTCATTCTTGGTTTTGGTATTTTTACAGCTACCCTTTTGTGAACGGTGGGAATTGATTAAGAGAGAAGTTATAGAGCCAAGGAATTCAGAACGTGAGAGTCTTACTAACAAGAATGATGAAAAGAAGAGTGTAAAGCCTGACATTTCATCAAAAAAGAAGAGTATAAACCCTGACTATAGGTACGGGTTGGAGCCTTTCAGGGTATGTTTCCTCTACTTGGGAATATAGTATCATAAATTTCAATGTAGTAGTTTGTTTTCTAGTATCATATTTTTTCTAGCAGAAGTGGTTGCTGATCTCTCAATGTCTGCCAGGTGAGGAGGAAGGCATTTTGGCCGCTTTCTACTGTCAGGAATCTTCTCAAAGGATTTATTCCACAGCTTTCACATGAAGCAGACGGTCTTATTTTTCAGGTTCTAAAGAGTGGCAAATCTTTAGATTCATTGCACTGAATTTCCTCTTATTCTAGTGTTCTTTTAGGTTTTTCCTGAAGAGTTTGAGTTTGTACATCACTTCACATGTTTCCAAATCGTTTCTCAAAAAATGTTTTTCAAATTGTATGGGGTGTATGTCTTGACTCCTTTGTTGGGAAACTCTAATCAGAAGAGGTTTTCAACCTTTTCCTTTAACTGCTGTGTTGCAGAGGAGAAGTATTAGAGATCTTAGCATAGCAAACGACATGTTTCTGACTAACAGTAACAGAGACACATAAATCATACAGATGTAATACACTCATTTACATTTTGTGTTAGGGTTGGGATGATCCTTATGTTCCTCGCACGCATGGTGGTCTCTTGAAGTGGAAATACCCTGAAATGAACTCGGTTGACTTTCTGTTTGAGGTTGTGCTCTCTGCTCTCTTAGTGAATAAAGTCATTTCCCGATCCTCTTTCTCCTTTTGATTTCTAATTTTTGTTTTTTCCCTACCCCTTACCTGTCAATTATCATTTGTCTTCATCGGCTGAAGTGGAATGGCCTTTGTGAAACAAATATGTTTCAACTTTCATGCTCTTATATTGGGATTTAGTGCTGATCATATGACAGGTGGTTGATGGTCGTGAATTGCTTTTTCTACATAAACAAGGGAAGAAGAAACTAATGGAAGGGGAGAGAGTTGTTTTCCCAGGTCAGAAATCCCCCGTTATATTAGTGAATCTCTCGTGGTATCACAGAAGGAGGTTTCCCTTTATGTTGGGTCCAGTGAAAACTCAAGAGAGGCGAATATCATCTGCACCCATACTCGTTTAGTTTTTACAGACTTGCCAAAGAAACGGGAAAAAATCATTTATTTCTGTCTTGTATATTTTAGCTGACCTGGGTGGATGTGCTTAGTAAACTTCTTAGTGGATGGTTTTTTGTGGGGGAATAGGATGCGGCTCTATTATTTATTCGATCAAGTTAACCTACATCCCTTGTATGATCTAGTGGAGGTTATTTCATGAGTTACTCTGTTTCGATTGCCAATATTCTTTTTTTGGTGCTTGTGAGGTGCTAAGTAGTTGTAAGAATGTGGATAAAAAATTATGTTGCTACTTCTTGCTGTAACAAAATCTAAAGGCGGCATTGCTGATGCTTATTAATTCTTGTTTTCTACTTTTTTGTTCTTTGATAATTGATGCTTAGTAATTAGAATAATCATCCACAAGTTGAAATTGAATCAGTTGCTAAGAAGGTTCTCAATGGATCAAGGGGCAGTATAAGCTTGTTTACATTTTCAGGAAAAGTAACCATGGAAGCACATATATGGGAATTCCTTGTTGCATGTGCCTGTGAACCAAATATTCCACATTAAGCGTGTCACATTAGACTTATGAAATAATCTGATTAACAAGATCATGCTAGTGAAAATAGGATGCACATCTCTCAGGCTATGACTGGAATTCCACAGTTTTGTCTCTTCTTTCTCTTTAAGGTGGTCTTTCCATAGTTGGTTCGTGTTGGTTGGAGTTAGTAATAAAGCAATGAGGATATAAACATCCAGCGAAATGTCAAATGTCTAATCTATTTCCTTGTAGACTTGCATATCCTAGCAATTCTCTTGTGCTTTATTTGTATCCCGTGAACACTTATGTGCTTTTTGTTTTCTTTCCTGCTTGGCTGGGTTTTAACCTCTGGTGGATATCCTGAAATTGGTTTCTTTCATGACCACAGATAGCTCTAACCCGTCAGACTACTCGGGTAAAATAATAGAGTGTTCTAGGAATTCTGATAACCAAAAATGGTTGTGGATGAGGACCAGGATTGACAAAGGAACTCCAAATGATGTCAGCACGTACGAAAAGGTATTTGTTTTAGTGGCAAATACTAAGTTCCCGCTGTTGGTTCGTTGATATGTTGCCTTGTGCTTTAATAAAACCTTTTCCGTATTTTCTCATCTATTGGATAGATAACACCTAGTAGGTTAATTTCACTTGCTGTACAACAAATTCAGGTGTTGAGAAGTATTACTGACAACATCACTGAAGAAGTGTTGCTGAAAGAGATCAAGGAGATCATTCAACTGCCAATGTATGTGGTTAGGATAGAGAATGATACGAAAGCTCACAACCACTCCAGCTCAGTACGACACAAATGAATTTGATCAAGTGGACATTGTTATTGGTGGAAGCCTAATTGGTTATGTTTTATGATCTAGTTGCTACACTTGAAGAAGCTTACTGGTCCTTGACTCGAGTCTCGGGCCTTAAATGTCATGGTTGTTTGACATATTGAGGGAATTAGCAACAAGGTCGATATGTATATATTACTCCGTTGTTTTACTTATTCTGTAGTTGTCTAAGGTAAGAGCGAAACTTCAAGTTCTATGTTACTTAATCTTATCTGAGTTTGAGCCTGTTACACAATTCATTTTTAGTTCTTTTTCTGTTGTGCTTTATTATTTCCGGATTGGCTACCAAGTATACTCTGCAGGAGAGGCACCTAGGTAGCACAAAGAAAGGTCTTGTGTACCATCGATGTACAAATCACGGCAAAAATACCTATTTGATTTTTCTTGTCCTCCGATTGAGTAGAGATTCAGATGCCATTGACCAGCAACATATAAAGGTACAATCTAGTTTTTGACATCATTGTCCAAGTGTAACTTAGATGATGAAGTATTCTTGTAAACGAAGTTTGAATGTAAACCATATGCAAAGAAAGAGCTCTCTATTCTCAAATATGCAAAAAGGGCTAGAAAAAGATGCTAACTTTATTTGTACTTGATGAAAAAAAGAGACCAAAAGTTTCCCTAATTCTCTTTCATTCTCGCTAGGTACCGTGCTCTTTCACACTATTTTCGGCTACTATTGGCTTATATTATTATTATTAATTATTAATTTATATATAATTGCTTGCAACCTATCATTAGCTCCTTTATCCTGAGTCTGACCTTGTGCCTGAGACCCTCTGGAACCATCCTCATTGATAAACTTTCTCTCCTAATTATAATTTTTTTCACTTTTCACTCACGTATACTCTTTTACGAACCCAATTTACATTTTCAGATTATTTCGGTTACTATCAGTTATATTATTATTAGTTTCCGTTTTTTGCTCAATAGCTTGCGAAATATCATTAGCTCAGAACTTGTCCTTGGGAGCCACTAGAAACCATTTCTCAATAATATTCTAGGGGAATTCTCACTTTTTACTTGTGTACTTTATCACTCTCTTGGAAGCCTTAGGGTTCAAATCCAACTGACTGATTACTTACCCTAGAATGAATTCACTGAAAGTAATTCAAGAATTGAGTTGATATAATAAAAACGGAATTTAAGAACTAAGTACTGAATTCAAGGAATATTCTATGTAAACCAAGAAAAGTACGAGTGAATTGGTTCAAAAGGAAAATTTGGTTTTGAAAAAACAAGAACAAATTGATGCGGACAATCAACAAAAGCACTTCAATGGTTTTAGCTAGAACTAGAATATTCCAACAATCAACATAAATACTTCAATAGTATCTAGGATCTTTCCGTTCCTTGTTTCTCGTAAACTCACGAACAAAATTTTCTTTTAATATAGGCAGAATACATAGATGGCCTCCTAAAGTTGGCTCCAATTTTCACTTGAACACTCCAATTTTTCTAATGATTATTTAGACACCTCTTCTTGACGTAGGTGTACATGGCAAAACGTTTGTATTTCACTCAAATTTGGGCGTGTGGACCCCTCGAAATTATAATTTTGTTGTTTGTTCTTGTGCATGTGGACCCACTTCCAATTTATTTTTCTCCTCTTTCTTAAAAGAATAAAATTTTATGTGGATCCAACCCATAAAATAAAACAAAAATTATATCAACATACAAATCTTCCATGATGGCTGCCAGATCCATGGCGTGTATAACTCACAATTCAATAACTGCTCACTTCCTCCAAGCACACCCTTTATTCCAAGAACACAAAAATGGCGTCTTTAACTCAACAATTTGGTGGGTTAAAATGCCCACCAATTTCAACATACCACCTCAACAATTTTATCTTCTTTGTTACCTGCTCTTAATACAAAATCAATTCTCGGCTTTCGGAGCTCTATTAGAATATCCACTAAAATGCGCTTCAATGGCTGTCGCCGGTGGCTTCATGGCCTCGCTATATTTAAATTGCGATGACTACGGCTCTACGTCTTATTGTTAATCTTCATCATATGTGGGTTGTTTTAGTTGATTTTTCTTTCGAATTTTATACTTCAAATAACAATAACATCCTGCAGGTGTTTTCTCCGACCGACGGAAACCATGGTTCACAAAAACGTTGACTTCCAACGACATCGTTTCAACCTCCAAAATCATCAACCCGTATCATACCTTCCATATAGTCGACAGAGGAATCTTCTATTTAATTTTGGCGAAGTAGATGGAGAATAGACCAGGGAGAGCAAGAGAACGTGAGAGGGTAAGAAGAAGAAGGTGGGGAAAGGGTTGGGGAAGAAGAAAATAAATTACATTTCTCCTTTTTTTAGTAATAGGCCATTTTTAAAAATAACACGTGTCATTATTTTATAGGGTCAAGTTACACATCAACAACGACGGAGTTTCACGCAAATGAGTGCATAGACGCAGGTGTTCACGAGACACACCTCTGTCAAAAAATTGTGTCTAAATGATCACTAAAAAAGTTAGAGTGTTCAACTGGAAATTGGAGCCAACTTTAAAAGCCATCTATGTATTCTGTCTGTAATATATTAACCAACTCGACTAGGACTTAGTTGATCCTACACAAGAACAAGAGATCATATTTTAATCTTGTTTTCAAGAATGTTGAATGAGTTGTTAGAACAAACATAATTAGCCTTAGATCTAATATCAATTTATATGTCTGAGATACAAAAAAACATTTGAATATGTAGTTCCCTCTTTTTTCTGTTCATGTGGCAATATTTTCATATTAATCCATTCCAAAGAGAATGACAACATTTTAAATTTAGTAAGAATTTAACTTTAAATTTACTATTTTTTACCTTTAATGAAATGATTTACAACCACACAATCATGTCTTATTTTAGACCACAACTTTAAAAAAATTTCGTTTATTTTTAAACTCTACGTCGATTCGAAATACCACATATAAATGGAACTGATGGAGTTTCTAATAATAATTGAAGCTGAAAACAGAAGTTGATTAAATATTAACAAAAAATAATTGAAATAGTGTAAAAAAACAGCCCCAAATGAACGTCTTATGCAACAATTTATATCCTTACCTGATCTCCTCCATAGAAAGATGAAGTAAAATTTAAAGATACAAAGAAACAAGAAGATGATTATCTTAAAGTACCCAAATTCTGAAAAATAGGTAATCTAAAGTTGAATTTGAAAAAAGAGGTCCAATGCTCTAGCAACAGTTTTCTAATCTCAATTAGTCGACATCTAACTCATAAAAAGAATCCTAACCCTTTATAATTACTTAATGAAAACTAGAAATACAAAATTGTCCTAATTCTCTGTCGTTCTTGCCATAGCGTGCAAGCTTCACGCCGAATATACCGCGCAGGCGCATACCAGAAGTATTGTTTCAAATTGAAAGCAATAGCATAGCATATTAAAGAAAATCGTCATCAAAATATCATAGATTTTACTTTGGAGCCAATCAGGAGCTTATTTAATTTTTGATTTCAAAAATTTAATTGACATGAAGTTGCTAAAACTGGCTAGTAGTTGAACCAAAATCGAATTAGGAGTAATTGTTCTAATAGCATTGAGGCTTATTAGCAAGTATGTCCTTTTACTTCTTAACCAAAAAAAAAAAAGTAGAGGAAAAATAAAAAGATTATACTAGTTGAATAAGACTTTATCAATGTTTGCTATTGGTTGAAAAAGTACAATAAAGTGTGGAGAAGTGTGTAAAACCGAACACACTCACAAAACTCTTGTGAGAAACAATATTTGGGTGAAAACTCTTGCTTTCATTGATGAGGGGAGTCCCCTATTTATACAGATAAACCTAAACCTAAACCTAACTTAGGGACCAAGTAAACCTAATGGGCTTGGCCCAATATACAATTTACATAACTAACCTTATATACATAACTAATCTATAGCGTGAAGGTTCCTTATGCCCAACTTGTTAAGGAAGAATTCGATCTGGGCGCGTCCCAGCGCCTTCATAAAAATATCAGCAAGTTGCGTGGTCGTAGGCACATAGCCGGGACGAATGACTCCTCCGATGATTTCATTCCGAACAAAGTGACAGTCGACTTCGATATGTTTAGTGCGTTCGTGAAAGACAGGATTTCGAGCAATATATAACGCAGCTTGACTGTCACACTTCAAATTCTTCGGAGAATCGTGATCGATTCCAAGGTTCCATAAAATCCCTTTCAACCACTTCAATTCACACACAGTCATCGCCATCGACCTATATTCTGCCTCAGCGGAGGACCTCGATACGATCTCGACGTGTCAACGGACAGCCTGCTCAATCAGAGTCACACCACCCGTGCAGTCTCAGATCACACTGAGAATTAAATAGAATGCCTTGTCCCGGACAGCCTTTCAAATATCGAACAACCCTGAGTGCCGCTTCCATATGCTCAAGACGGGGACTCTGCATGAATTGCGACAACACATGCACACTATAGGACAAATCCGGTCGTGTAAAACACAAGTAAATCAATCTTCCAACCAGTCGCCGATAGCGTTCAGGATCTTTGATAAAACGACCAGTCGCAAGTGCCAAGCGATGGTTTTGTTCTATCGGTGTACCAACCGGTTTTGCCCCCAACAAGCCTGCTTTCGATATGATATCCAATGCATACTTCCTCTGATACAAGAAGATTCCTTTCGGAGCCCTTGCCACTTCAATGCCCAAGAAGTATTTCAAGGCACCTAAATCCTTCATATGGAAACATTTCGAGAGATATAACTTAAAAATTCGAATTGCCTTCGAATCATTACCAGATATAATTAGATCATCCACATAAACAAGCACATTTAAATGCACATTTCCTTTCTTCATCGTAAATAATGAGTAATCCGAATATGATTGTCGAAACCCATATTGCTTAAGTGCAGCAGACAACTTCGCAAACCAACATCGGAGAGCTTGTTTTAATCCATACAATGATTTTCGAAGGCGACACACAGTTCCTCTCCCCGTCATGCGATGTCCCGGAGGAAATTTCATATATACTTCCTCGTGAAGATCACCATGCAAAAATGCATTGTGCACATCCATCTGATGCAATTCCCAATTTTTTGCAGCTGCTACGGCCAGAAAAGCTCGGACATTCACCATCTTTGCGACCGGTGCAAACGTCTCCGTATAATCAACTCCTTCGATTGGATGATTTTCAAAAATCACCAGTCTTGCTTTGTACCTTTCAATAGTTCCATCAGAGTTGTACTTTATCTTGTATACCCATCGACATCCGAGGGCCTTCTTCCCGGTAGGCAAGCGAGCTATCTCCCAAGTTCTGTTCGCTTCCAATGCCTTCAATTCTTCCCCCATGGCTGTTCTCTATTTGTCACTTTTTACCGCCTCCGAATAGGAGGTAGGCTCATGTCCTTGCGTTATAGCTGCAAGAAAACTCACATGTTTCGAAGAGAAATTATCACAATTGACATAGTGTGCTAGAGGATAGGGCTTACCAGAGGGTTGTTGAGAAACGGATGAACAAGCAGACTTTCGAACACAGGACGATACCCGATGACTCATCTTTTGGACCGTATTAGTAACAAAGTCTCTCAGCAAAATATTCTCTTTCTTAGTTCTTTTTCCCCAACCCAACTCTTCGGGTTCAACTTCGGGAACAACCTCAGGTTCAGCTTCCAGAGTCACCACTTCGGGTTCAATTATCGGAGTCATGACTTCGGGTTCAACACCCCCCCTTCCTTGCACACTCTCCTCTTCCTCCTCCAATGCAATGGTGACAGGAACCGTATCTTGTGTCCGTTTTCGCTATCAGTCTCCTTGGATGCGAACGGAAATTCCTTTTCGTAAAACACCACATCCCTCGAGAACTCAAACTCCTTTGCCTCCAAATCATACATTTTCCACGCTTTCTTTCCATTTGGATAACCCAAAATACACATCTACGACTCCTACTATCAAACTTGTCCCTTGTTCGTCCTTGATTGCGAGCATAACATAAGCAACCGAACACCCTCAAATGATCATAATTCGGTGTCACACCTATCAAGATATCGTAAGGTGTCTTCCCATTCAACAACTTAGTGGGTGTCCGGTTAATCAAATAACATGCCGTCATCACACATTCTCCCCAGAAGTCAATCGGTAAATTGGCTTGAAAACGTAGCGCCCGTGCCACGTTTAAGATATGTCTATGTTTCCGTTCAACTCTACCGTTTTGCTGGGGTGTCCCCACACACGAAGTTTGGAACAAGATCCTTGTTCGAGAAAATACCCTCTCAGGCTTACAAATTCGGTTCCATTATCACTCCGAACGTACTTAACTCGTTTATTGAATTGTCTTTCTACCATTGCAAAAAAACCTTTCAATTTTTGTCCGACCTCTTTCTTATCAACTAACAGGAACACCCATACTCCTCGTGAACAATCATCAACAACAGTAAAAAAATATGATGCACCACACGAAGACTCAGTTCTATAAGGACCCCACAAGTCACAGTGAACTAAATCGAAAGGTTCATCAGCTTTATTATTACTCGAAGGAAATACATTTTTAGTTTGTTTTGCCCTAAAGCATACATCACATGCTTTTTCTTCTTAGCTACCTTTCCCACTATCTTCTACGACTGAAAGAGATTTTGTTACTTGCATCGAAGGATGTCCCAACCTTTGATGCCATAAATCTACCACATCGACCTTCACAGCTTTCACCACGGGTATCGTCCGAAAGTAGTAGAGTCCGTTCTTTTGTTCACCCGCTCCAATCAACTTCCCCGTAGCCCGGTCCTGAATAACACACAAATCATTAGTAAAATTTACATTGCAACAAACTTGATTAATTAATTGAGACACAGAAATCAAGTTGCAAGTCATTTCGGGCACATATAACACTCCGTGAAGAACCATGTCTTCGTTAAATATGATGGATCCTTCCTGAGTCGCCATCGTACTACTTCCGTTCGGTAAACCTACCGGACACTTTGGTATTGTTTGTAAATTCTCCAAAGCACTTCTCTGACCGGTCATGTGATTTGACGCCCCCGTGTCAATAATCCATGAAGGATGAGTTTTCTTACCGATTGATGGTTCACTTGTGCTTGCCTTCTCCTTTTTCAGCAAATCGAACAACATCTGCAACTGATCACCTGTTATTCCGGACAAGTTAGTCTGTCCGGGCACACTCATGTGTCCGTTTTCTCCACTCTCGAGCTCAGCTTGAGCAGCATTTGCTCGATTATTGCCACGTCCTCGACCAGCATTTGAACCAAAATGTTGATGTCCACGACCTCTTCCACCTCTGTTACCTTCAG
The DNA here is from genome assembly GCA_037355625.1 of Petunia x hybrida. NCBI lineage: Eukaryota > Viridiplantae > Streptophyta > Magnoliopsida > Solanales > Solanaceae > Petunia > Petunia x hybrida. The sequence goes on along the minus strand of JBBBVM010000018.1, from coordinate 3,415,836 downwards.
CTCTTCCTCTACCACGTCCTCCATTCGAAGTACCTTGCTTCGGATAATGCACCCACCCCTCCGGATAGCCAATAACTTCATAGCAGCGTTCCGGAGGATGTCCTCCTCGATCACACAAGTGACACTCCTTATAGCCTGTCTTCGGTGGCTGTGATCGTTGTGCAGCAAACGCTGTCACCTCCCCTCGTTCTTCCTGAGTTCGTGCCATCCCTTTGACCCGTTCATCTTGGATTACCTTTTGGTAGACTTGATTCATCGATGGCAACGGATCCTGAGCCAAGAGATTGGAACGGACAGTTCCATAAAGACTTTCATCCAGGCCCATAAGGAATAAGTGAATCCTATCATCTTCCCTTTTCTTCTCCAGTGCAACCGTTAGATTGCAAGTGCAGTTTCCACACGAGCAAGTTGGAAACTTATCACAATTTCCTAGTTCTTCCCACAACATAGCCAGTTTTCCATAGTAAGCAGCAATAGTTAATCCCTTTTGCTTACAACCGGCCAAAGCCGCTTTTAATTCCTAAATCCGAGGTCCGTTTCCCACGGAGAAACGTTCTCGAATACTCTCCCACAGATCTTTTTCCACTTCCATGTGCGATATGGTGGTCCGCAGAGTAGGCTCGATCGAATTCCTAATCTACGACACCAGAAGAGAATTGATAGTCCACCAGTCCTCATAATCGATCGGCTTTTCATCGGGCATCTTGATTGATCCGTCCACAAAACCAAACTTCTTCCTTGCACGCAGCGCCGTTCTAACCGACCGCGCCCATTCTTCATAGTTTTCACTGGTCAACTGGACCTGTGTGATAATCAAACCAGGATTATCATTCGAGGTGATATCATACGGAGAGATTGTCTTCCGTACGACTGCAACATCACCTTTTGGAGCCTCCATTACTTTTCTACTTGAAGAGTTTCACGACGGCTCTGATACCATGTAAAACCGAACACACTCACACGAGAGAAACAATATTTGGGTGAAAACTCTTGCTTTCATTGATGAGGGGAGTCCCCTATTTATACAGGTAAACCTAAACCTAAACCTAAACCTAACTTAGGGACCAAGTAAACCTAACGGGCTTGGCCCAATATACAATTTACATAACTAACCTAATATACATAACTAATCTATTTACAATAAAGTGTATTGGTATAATTTGGCACATATACGTGTTATACGGATACAGTGACACGGAAGAAAGATCGGTAGATAGTAATTTGTTCTTGAAAAATAATCAAGACAAAAAGAAGTATCTACAAGTAGTATTTTGATTGATCAAAGTAATGCAAGTTTCATTCTTAAATCAAAAGATATAATCCTCGAGTTGTCAACTCAAGGGCTCTACTGCTTATTCTTGAATCAGCGGATTGGGATCTTCTGCAGAAGAGAAGACTTTTATTTATGGAATGTTTCTTGGTCTCCGGTAGAATGGAAGACTTGTATGTATATATTTTTGATGATCTTATGATCCCTATTTATAGTTGTAAGGGAATGAGGTATGTGATAATTAAATATATATATTTTTCCTCCATTCTGATTGGTCAGCTTGAGTCATCAAAGCTATCACAAAAGTCATGTCATTTTGAACACTTGACGACATTTGTTTGGCTCTTGTATTGACTTGACATGCTATGTTAGTTGTGCAAGGTGGCATGATTGTATTGGTCCTTGGTTTGACTCGACACGTGACATGGACCTTGGGCTAAAGAATCGAGCTCATCATTTAAAGTCCGACAATATAGACTAGTCCAATAAGGTTGGGCATTTAATTAAATAGTTTTTTACACAAATATATATATACAGATATGTACACCCCTATATTACAAAAATATAAATATTATACAAATTACAAGACATAGCAATATTTTTTCTAGTACTAAAATAAAATTCTCTAGCCACTCTAAAAAATAGAAAAATAGTAAAACTAAGCTCAAAATCATTGTACAATCGTGATATATTTCCCCACACACAACAACAACAACATTGCCGTAACCTCTCAATATTAACAACAATATTAACAACGTATATACAAAAACTAAGCTAGTAAAATACAAAAATCCACCAACAAAAACTTTCATAAAATAATAAAATAAACCTATTCAACAGAAAATTTCACTATAACAATAATGCTTTGAACGGAAAAATAAAAATATGAAGAAAGATAACAACTACCTGGAAACGGAGCAATTTATGAAGTGCGGCTACGATGCCGTGAACGGCGGTTAATGGATGTCGGCGTCAAATCAGAAGTACCAACTGGGAAAATGAATTGTACTTACGAATGGATCATTCTAATTCCATAATCCCACCGTCCGATCCACCGGAGGAAAATGAATCAAGATTGATCTCGATTAGCTGAGGGAACGGTGGTTCGCCATCGCCGGAGCGATTAGAACAGTGACATCCATTGAGGAGAAGAGATGGGGAGAATTTGGGTCGGATTAAGTTTCAGGTTAGGGATTAGATTTTGGAAATTAGAGAAATGTAAATAGGAATTGTTATGTAAATTACAATGTTTTCCTTGTGTGAAACAACACAAAAAATAATGATGAATCAAAATATAGAAAATAGTGTTAAACAATGCAAAAAACGGTGAAATAGTTCAGAAACATTGAGAAACAACGCACAAACAAGATGAAACAATGCTGAAACAGTCTAAAAATATTGCAGAAACCCAGAAACAATGAAACAGTTAGATACGGTGCAAAAGCAGTGCAGTTACAACGAGATATGAGGTGGTTGGTTTTCTGGTGTACGTAAGTTGAGATACAGCGAGATACGAGCGGTTGTTAGTTGAGATACAACGAGATACAGTGAGATATGAGGTGGTTAGTAGTGGAGATACATCGAGATACAACAGTAAAATCAGCTCCAATCTACTCTTGCTTCCATTAAAAGAAGTTGGGAGGAAGTAAAATTTGGGGAAGGGATGAGGAAAGTGAAATTGGGGAAAATGAGAGGAAGAATGTAAGGTTTTGCTATGTTATGCTATTTTTTGCTATATTTTGTAATTAACTTTTCCCAGGACCGACCTTCCCTAAGGCAGCTAAAGCAGCTGCTTTAGGCCCCACCTTTGGGAGGGCCCCCAACTTTTGTTGCACTAAAAAAAGAAAAAAAAAAGAAATTAGAGTGAAAAGGTAGGGGGATTGGCATGGCAGGTCTCCCCAAGTCTTTTTTTGTGTGGAAAAAGGCTCAAGTTTTAAACATGAATTCTAGGATCCTCATTTAATTAGTGTTATTAATTATGTAACATTCTCACCCCAATGTTTTGTAAGTTGCACAATAGTCCATGTATATAAAGTAGTTTTTTGCCAAATTTGGCCATTCCCTAGCTGCTTTCCCTCTCTCCTCTCTCCCCCGTTTTCCCTCCATTTTTCCACATTCCATTCCCGCCCAAAGCTCCACCATAGCTGCTGAGCTTCCTTTCGTATTTCGAAATAATACCCATTCCACCATAGCTGCTGAGCTTATTATCTTGAATCTCCTTTCCAGTTTTAGGCAATACAAGCTGAGATCCCCCACATTTGGGTTATACGGAATTTCGTTAAATCTGGTCGTCGTTTCTTATCCATTAAAGGAGAAATCTTGTTCCTCCAATTTTAATCGTATCAATCCAGTCATATCCGGTAAGTGTACTAAATTTTCGAACATGTTTTTTGTTGTTTTTGTTGATTCGGGGTTGTTACGGATTCAGTTCCTCCGAACAATCTGCGTGAAATTCCAAACACCATTTCGACTTTCCTATGGCCGTAATTGTAATTCCAAACATATCACTGGCGTTTTACGCGGCGTATGTATATTATTGGAATTTTCACAGATAATGTTCGGAACATTCTTTAGGATGTTTGAGCGTTCTGTTGAAGTTTGGAACATCTTGCATTAAGCATCGAAAAAGTGTAAGGTGATGTTCAGAACGTCTTCATGAGATGTTCCAAACGAGCAATACTGAGGTTCGGAACATCTTGCATCGAGCAATGAAAAACTGTAATCTGATGTTCAGAACGTCAGGAAGATGTTCCAAACGAGAACATTGAGGTTTGGAAACAAACTGTATAAATAGTAATACTAATAGTTGGTCATTCCAATTTATTGCAGGTGACCATCGATGGGTGAGGTTATATTGGGAGTTAATTATCAAGGTGAATGGGTGGAGCGTTCTAAATGTTATGCTTGGGTTCCGAAGGTTAAAGAGTCAAGACCCATTCTTGTGCCTAGAGATGTTACGTATGATGTTCTACTTAACAAAATCATCGGAAGTTGGGGGATAAGAGACAATCCGAGGGATATTTGCATTACTTACATGCTGAGTGTTGCCGCAAATCAAAAGACTCCTCCCGTTACAATAAGAAACGACGATGATGTACGCCTTTATATGGCTGACGTTGATCGTAATGGTGCTAGGCCCACACTAAGGGTAATTGTGGTTTCAACGACGGAGGAATGCGTTGGTTCTAATGACCAAGAAATGCCAAATATTGGAGGGCATGATTTTAGTCAGCGATTGGATGACTTACATGAAGAAGTAGCAGAAGAAGACAGAGGAGGAGGGGTAGAAGAAGACAGAGCAGGCGTAGATGTAGATGAAGAAAAAGAAGAAGAAGTAGAAGACAAATATGTAGAGGAACATCCTGCCATTTATACCCCTGTGTTTCCAACACAAAGCAGCGAGCCGATATTTCACTTCGTTGATGGCACAGGTTTTGAAAAAGGTATGACTTTCCCCAATAAGAAAGAACTGGTCACCAAATTGAAGATTGCAGCAGTTAAACATCGTTTTAATTACAAACCATTGAAGAATACTGCAAAGATTTTTAATGCTAGATGTTTAGATGTGAAATGCAAATGGTGGTTAAGGGCAATGAGGTATAAAAGTAATGATAGGTTCTACATTAGCGTTTACAATAACATGCACAGATGCGGTGTCCAACATCATTCCAGTCATAATTCACACGCCTCTGCCCGGATAATTGGTGAGTTCATGAAAGGTAAATATTTAATGGGAAAAGGTCCAACCACAAAAGCTGTCAGGGAGTCCCTTAACAACGATTTTGGTTGTAAGGTTAGCTACTGGAAGTGTCTTAGGGGCTGTCAATTTGCAAAATCTTTGACACGGGGAACACATGCGAAAGGTATTGAAATTCTTGATGCTTATGCTTATATGGTTAGGAGCAAGAATCCAGGAACCAAGACAGATTTGAGGCTTTCTAGCACAGGGAAGTTCTTGTATTTTTTTCTCTCTTATGGAGCGTGGATCAGGGGATTTACTTACATGAGAAAAGTCCTAGCCGTTGACGGTACACATTTGTCTGGCGAGTATGGAGGGGTCTTGCTGTCTGCTGTTGCTCAGGATGCAATGAGTCACGTATTCCCTGTTGCTTTTTGTGTTGTAGACAAAGAGTGCGACGACTCATATGAGTATTTTTTCGAACAACTACGCTGCATAGTTTCAGATAGTGAAGAGTTGTGCATAGTTTCGGATAGACATCCGAGCATCTCGAAAATGGTCGCCCAAGTGTTTCCTTCTGCACACTATGGAGTTTGCATGTGGCACCTTGGTGAAAGCATCCGAACAAAGTTTCAGTTTGGATTCAGTCTTCATAAATACTACACTGCAGCAAAGGCATACAGGGTAGAGGAATTCAATGATGCTATGAATGAGATCAGGGCTATTGATTGGAGGGTAGCGGATTATCTTGAAAATGTTGTTGGCTATCATAGATGGAGCAGATTATATTTCCCAGGAAACAGGTAATATTACTGTCTGCTTTCAATATGTTCCAAACGTCACATTGCGCTCTCCGAACATAACATATATGTTCAAAACATTATAGGAATATTTATTTTCCGATGATGTTCCGAACTCATTATCGGAGTTCTGAACGTGTGAGTCATGTTAGGAACATCACTAATGTTCCGCACTTCTTATTCCTATATCTTCACTTGTGCTTTATGCTAGGAACATGTTTTGACTATTATAATTTTTATTCTTTTTAATAGGTTTGAAGTTATGACATCAAACATAGCTGAGTCCATTAATTCCATGCTGAAAGAGCAAAGAGAATACCCCATTGCTGCCCTCTTGAAGGATATAGGTAGGAACTTTGCGGAAAAATTCCACACTAGGGCCATGAAGTTAATCAACCACCCAAATTTATGCGTCCCAGACGTTGAAATAAAAATAAGGAAGAATAAAGAAGCGGGAGACAAGCTAGTTGTCAACAGGAAGGGAACTTATGGTTTCGAAATCATTAGTCCAGGGCATGAGGCAGAAGTTGATCTATATGAGAGGACATGTACATGTAGGGAGTTCGATCTTGATCAGTTACCTTGTGTACATGCTATGGCAGCAATTAGGGGGTTGCATGGCGATGAATATGGAAGTAGAGTGTATGAATACACTTCTGGATATTACACAACACAAGCATACATCCTTGCCTATGCAGAGCCTGTCAATGCAGTACCTCCTGAAGAATCATGGGTCGTCCCTGCTGAAGAGATACTTTATTCAGTGCCTCCGCCCCCAAAGCCGAACAACCGTGGAAGGAGAAGGGTTAACCGGATTCGATCTATTGGGGAGCGTCTTCCAAAGAGGAGAAATAAATGTGGCAACTGCAAGAGATATGGGCACAAGAAAACTACATGCCCCGGTGTTCGTAGTGGAAATGAGGCTACAAGTCAGCCTACGAATTGAGTTTGTGAATTGGATATTTATATCGTCCTCGTTATAATTTCAATTATTTGGATTATTTGGATATTTATTGAATTGCATAATGGACTTTTCGTCCTACTTGTATAATTTATCTTGTGTAAATATTTGACCAAATTTGTTTCTTAACTTATGGTTTGCACAGATTTGCTTTACTGCATCTTTTGTGATTATGTTGTGCACATAATTGCATATTGTTCGCAACACATCCATTTTATTTAGGATATTATATGTGATGTTCCGAACGATGTCAAGGCATGTGAAAGCTTGTGAGGTCTTTATTTCACAATTCACAGTCGTAGCGTTTACCAAGTGCTACCTTATAGGAAATGTTCGGAACCTCGTGTCGTTGATATTATATTATACTTTTATACGTGACGTTCCGAACAAGCTATTCAAAATTTAAAACACACAAACGGCTACAATGAACAGTTGGGAACGCAAATACCAATACACTAAACGGCTAAAATACAAGTTGGTTTTACTGCAACAGTCACGTCAAAAAACACATTGACACTTGTAAATATGCGTCCCTTCATTTGCTTCAAAACATCTATAAATACCTCCACTTTGATGAACACTCAATTCACAATTCATTTCGCATTAACCAAGTATTACGTTCAGTTTTCACTAGTTTCTATAGCAAAGAAGAACAAGTTGAGGTACTCAAGTTTTCCATATTTTCTGCCTTTTTTCTAAAATGATTTCTCCATCTAATCCGTTTATATTTCCTTAAACATAACTATCCACTTTGATTCTTTTCTAAATTTTAAACAACTTTTCATGCAGATGGCCAATAACGCATTAAACGATCCATGGAATAAGTACCACCGAGTCCGAGAGCCTCCAAACAAGTCGCTTCCCACAAGACTGCTAGACGTGCATTATGAAGTTGTTGACATCAAAGAGGTAGCAGATAATTGTGAGAGGTCCATTCAAACACTCGAGACAAAACTTGAGCAGATGCAATTGCAGATAGATCGGATTGAAAGGATTTTGCAAAATCAATTCGGTGGAGATCCAAACAATAACGAAGACGCTATTATATATTAGATGTTTAAGTAGTTCTACTGTTTATGAATATGCTTTTGTATCTCTGTTCAATTAATATTATTATGAAGGTCTTTAATTAGTACTGTTAAACTGTCTCCAAACCATCCTGTTTGCTTATAGTTCGCAACACATCAACTGTCGTTTAGGATTTTATAGACGATGTTCCAAACGACAACTTGGCCTACTCCATTTCTGGAAAACTTAATAAAATCATACAGCACGTTCGGAACATAATATGTGTGTTCCATCATGAAAACAAATGTTCGGAACGTAACGGTTATGTTCCAGATACAACTGATGATCATTAACATTATCCACGTCCAAATATCAACGGGAAGAAAACAAATGTCCGGAACTCCAGTAATATGTTCGTCACATTAAACAGCCGTTCGGATCGCACAACTGTTAATGTTGTTATCTTCGGGAGAAATGATGATCCATACATATAACGATGTTTCGAACATCAACGGGAAGTTTGTCGCGTTCATGCGATGTTCCGAGCGCGAAGTTCTATTGTTGCTATCTTCATCACACTCTTCACATCTAGAGTGGTTCGAGTGACAAACAATGATCATTATATACCTACAAAGGACCCAATATACCTGTAAGAGCGATAAATTCATCCACTTTCATCACAAAGACCACTTAGAGTAGTTTGTGGGACAAATGGTTATCCTTATGAGTAGAAATGGACAAGTAGAGTCGTTAGAGTGGGAAATGATGATCATTATGACTAGGCAGGACCCAACAATACTTGTAAGAGTGGAAAATGATTATCAATATGATAATAAATGAACAACTACACCTGTAAGAGTGAAAAATGATGATCACTATCACTATAAATGACCAACTATACTTGGTGTAGGGAGAAATGATGATCCATACATATAATAAATGACCAACTATACTTGTAAGAGTGATAAAGGATGATCATTATACCTAAAAACGATCCAAGATACCTGTAAGGGTGCATTATGATGACCATTATGTGTAGAAATGGCCAACTAGAGTTGTTCGACAGACAAATGATGATCCTTATAATCTAGAAATGACCCAACATACCTGTAAGAGTGTCAAATGATGGTCATTTTAACTAGAAATGACCCATTATACTTGATAGGGTGACAAATGACGATCACTATCACTATAAATAACAAACTATACTTGTTATGATGATCATACATATAACGATGTTTCGAACATCAACGGGAAGTTTGTCGCGTTCATGCGATGTTCCGAGCGCGAAGTTCTATTGTTGCTATCTTCATCACACTCTTCACATCTAGAGTGGTTCGAGTGACAAACAATGATCATTATATACCTACAAAGGACCCAATATACCTGTAAGAGCGATAAATTCATCCACTTTCATCACAAAGACCACTTAGAGTAGTTTGTGGGACAAATGGTTATCCTTATGAGTAGAAATGGACAAGTAGAGTCGTTAGAGTGGGAAATGATGATCATTATGACTAGGCAGGACCCAACAATACTTGTAAGAGTGGAAAATGATTATCAATATGATAATAAATGAACAACTACACTTGTAAGAGTGAAAAATGATGATCACTATCACTATAAATGACCAACTATACTTGGTGTAGGGAGAAATGATGATCCATACATATAATAAATGACCAACTATACTTGTAAGAGTGATAAAGGATGATCATTATACCTAAAAACGATCCAAGATACCTGTAAGGGTGCATTATGATGACCATTATGTGTAGAAATGGCCAACTAGAGTTGTTCGACAGACAAATGATGATCCTTATAATCTAGAAATGACCCAACATACCTGTAAGAGTGTCAAATGATGGTCATTTTAACTAGAAATGACCCACTATACTTGATAGGGTGACAAATGACGATCACTATCACTATAAATAACAAACTATACTTGTTATGATGATCCATACATATAACGATGTTTCGAACATCAACAGGAAGTTTGTCGCGTTCATGCGATGTTCCGAGCGCGAACTTCTATTGTTGCTATCTTCATCACACTCTTCACATCTAGAGTGGTTCGAGTGACAAACAACCACTTAGAGTTGTTAGAGTGGCAAATGATGATTATTATGACTAGGTAATTAAAGTGAGATGATCAGTATCACCCTAAATTACCAAGCATACTTGTTAGAGTGACAAATGACTGCACATCCATCTTTGTGGTTTCGAACATGCTAAATATGTTTGTCACGTGAAGAACACGTTCGGAGCGGCATATTTCGATATTGCTATCTTCATCGTTCTGTTAACGGATTTGTTCAGATCAGATCGCGATATACTTGAAACATGAAGTGTGTCGTGCGGAACGACATTGGGTACATTAGTAAATTATAGGACAAAATAACAATTTCAAATGAAATTTCTTGATCATTACTGCACAAAACATAACAATTGGAAATATAGAAACTAAACTATGAACCAACACTTGATCCAAGTACAGAATATGAGAACGATTAGCACCACGACTATTAGTACCCCAAAACCCAATTTTTTCCGCCATAAACGTGCCGCTTTCCTCTCTTCTTCAACAGCTTTCAACTTCTTAAGTAGACCCCATATTACTCTCTTTGCTTGATCTGACATCTCTTCATCATGCCATCTAAAGTAGTTGCAGCCATTTGCCTACATAAAAAAATAAAATAAAATAAATACAACAAACAAATAAATTCAAGAAAGAAAATAAACGCACCACCTAACCTGACCATATTTGCATCCGTAAAACCTCCTTCCTGGGTTTAGCTGCGTCCACGATGTTGTTAACTTCGCATAATCTCCACATCGACAAAATGGTACAACACTGCCGCTATTAACGGATCTACTAGACATTTTAATCTGGATGTTTGATGTAATTGTGTAAACTTGTTTTACAAATAATGAACGCATATATAATGTGTTGGGTGGTGTATTTTTATTACCGTTGGTAAATAAATGTTGTTCACGCGCCCAATGTAATAATCTATCACGACATTGGGCTAGATCGAAATGATGTTCGGAACATCGTGTAAAAGATATGTTACGCGAATTATACTTATGTACACTGCCGTTCCGAACAAGAGATTCAATATTTGAAATTCAAAAAGGCTACAATACAATTTCCAAATACCAATACACCTATCATCTAGAGTAGTAGACTAGACTTGGTTTGCAGGTAGGCCGAAATGATGTGCGGAACATCATTTCGTAGACTAGACTAGGTGAACATCATTTCGTAAACTAGACTAGGTCTGCAGGTAGGTCGAAATGAGGTTCGGAACATCATTTCGTGGATACGTTACACCAATTACACTAATATAGGCTGACGTTCGGAACCTGTTCAAAATATGAAATACAGAAACGGCTGCAATACAACCCGCTCAAATACCAATACACGAAACGGCAACAAACGTTTCGGTTGCCTCTCTCAACTTCTATAAATACCCAACGGCTCAAAGCATTTCAATCCATATTCATCAACTTACAATTCAAGGAATCACAAACTATTCATCTTCAAAAATGGCACGTCAACCACGAACAAGAGGAGCAAGAGGATCCTCCACGGCCAGAGGAGCCTCCACGGCCAGAGGAGCCTCCACGGCTAGAGGTGCCTCCACGGCTAATATAGCCTCCACCTCTAGGGCATTATCATTTGCAGACGAATCACAAACTGAAAGGGCTATTGACATATTGGAACAACTAAGGGCAGAAGTGTGGGGTTGGAAGTTCCAGTTTGAGGGATTCCTACATGACTACAAAAAGGACGTCCGAAAGATGGCGAAGGAAAGGCGTAGGATCATAAGAATGCTCAAAGGGCTGCTTGCTGATAAGGGGATCCATTACCTTGACTTCTACTCCTCTCCTTCACGCTAGATTTGGATGTTCCTATTAATGTTATTATATATTTCTTTTTGAATCTTTATAATCTAGTATGTTTTGGTAGAATGCTAGTATAAGTAGCATTCCTTTTGTAAAGCACTGACAGTGATGTGCAGTTTCTCCATTTGAATGCTAATATAACTAGCATTCTTTTTTGTAAAGCTCTACAATGATTATCAATGGAAATTACTTTTATCTAGTTCAGAACTCCATGACGCCGTTCAGAAAGGTTTTGAGTCGTTCTGGAACATTATTAACCTTTATACAATTAGAGTATCTCGTTTGGAACATCGTTATTCCACGCAAAACATATATGTTCCGAACATCATGTTAAAATCTAAAAGGTACAGCAGTTACAATATTATCTGTTGCGCTCGTTTGAGTAGTACATAACGGTTACGAGTTTCATCAAAAGTCACTTTCGATAAAGCCCTTCCCAACAGACTCGTCGATGGCCCCTTTCTTCACATTCACAAGGGGAGCACCTATAAGTGGAGCATCGAGTTCACATTCACATTCCAGGGTAAACTTAATTAAATGTTGCAGATGTTTGGAACATCACTTTGAATTTCAGGAACAGATTGATGTCGTTCTGGAACTGATGTAATAATCGTCAATATTTAATATTTAAGCACATCAAAAGTTGTTGCTGTTAAGTGTTACTTGTTACTTGGCTAATAAAATAAAAGTCATCCATACCTAATTACATTACCAAAAAAAAGTTAAAAGATTATCCAAATATTACATATTCCCCAAATCAAGGCTTCATTTTGCCGTCGTAAATATAAACGGCTAAACGTCGCCTCCACCGATCAGCCTCATTGTCATTAATTTTGCCCATGGGGGTCTTTGTAATGAGATGCTCAATGTACATCAACGCGAACACTCCACAGGATTGCCCTGTTAGATTTTGTGGACAAAGTGATCTTGGCACTCTCTCGAACAACCACATGTCTCCTTTATTACACATCGGATCCAATTCTTTGAATAGCTTAGAATTTCTGACATAGATCGGGAACATGTACAGAATGGGAACAATTATTGGCAAGAACTTTTCATCATCATTAACACCATGATTGCAATCATACACCCAAACCTTCGCTTCAACTATGTCAAACACCACCAACACGTAGTGATTGTCGTTGATGTTGAAGACGGCGAAGATCCTCTTAGCACCAGCCCAACACCTACCCCCTGGGTAGGGTAGCTCTCCATGTGCATACTTCAGATACTCCTCATCAAACTTATACGCATTCAACGCCTCATCCAGCGGTATCTTATCATCCTGCGCATCTTTTTCCAGTTGGTAGTAGCGTTTTTTCATCATTGTCAAGAATGCCATATCCAGAATGAGGTCACTTTGATCGTAATGATAGGGGTAATTCAAATGCCTCTCCCGCATCATTGTCAACACAGCTTCAACATACTGCAGAACATATAAGAGAGACAAATAATAATTGGAGTATAAGTGAGTGAAGGAAATTTCTGTCTTTCCGAACATCATTACATGTTCGGAACGACTGCGTGATGTTCTATAAATCTATGAGAAGCTAGAAATGCTTTTGTTGATCCAAGCATACTAATGATGTTCCGAACACAGTTAGAATGTTCCCTACAACAATGTGAAGTTCAGAAAATCATTCTAAAATAAACTTACAATGTCCCACAGCCACACAGTCTTGTCCATCAGGTCTTTGAAATCTAGGTAATTCATCGGCATTCCAAGAAAAACATCTTTTTGTTTCTTCCTCTTTTTCATAAATGTGGTCAAGGCCACAACTTTTTTCCGCTTCAATGGCTTGTAAATATCCACTTTCAGACTAGGCCACTCCTCTTCCTCCTTCTTCTCCTCTTCTGTTTGTGGTGATTTCACAGCCTTTGCAGGTTTTACAATTGTTTTGCGCTTCAACTGCTCAATCGTCTCCTTCACGGCCGCCATCTCCATCACCATGCCTTTACGCCAATCGTCGCACTCTTTGAAATTGCAACTGCTACATTTGGGGATGTCGAATCCATCACCACCAGAAGAATCACCTTTGATTTGCTCAGAAGCACCATCCTTTGTCTCGTAAGGCACGATCTGTTGCTCATAAGCCACCATCCTTTTCTCATAAGCCACGATCTTTTCATCATAAGCAACCATCTTTTGATCGTAAGCCAAAATCTTTTGCTCCATTGCTTCCCTCCATCCGCTGCATTCACCACATTTGCAGCCTCTGCAATTGGAGCTCCTCTTCACTATACCAACTTCAGTGATACCGGCAACTTCAAACTCACCGCGAACTACATCACCATCACCTTTGTTTCCAATGTCAATATTTACATCTTGCAGGCCACCAATTCCCTCTTCCTTGTATTCACCATCACTCCCAAACATCGTCGTTTCTGGGGCTTCCATAGCTTTAATTTCTATCACTTGTCTTGGAGGGGTTGCAGGATTGTTGTTGAAGATACAAATTGTAGTGCCACCAACAAGGCCAATGCTGCAAGCATCCTCAAACACTTTACAAAAACGATCTATTGTGTCGTCCTCTGAGTCATCAAATGGCATGAGGTCTAGAAAGTAATCCATGTCCAGCTCTTCATCGGTAGGAATGAGGAAAGGGTGAACAACCTGTTAATATACCCAACAACATTAAATAAATATCAACTAAATTTTAAGAATCTTTTAATGTTGTTTGGAACAAAGTCTTGTTGTTCGAAAACATCGAAAAGGATGTTCCGAACATTGTTGACTGTAGAAGTTGAGGGTTCTTCATTAAGATGTTCCGAACATCAATTAGAAATATCTCAGCAACAACGAGGTTGTTCCAAACATTACATAACATATATGGAAAACGGAATACTTACAGGAACATCTTGTTGGTCAAACAACCTGTCCGTATCTCTTTCACAAATTTCAGTAAGCCTGTTTATGATCCTTGGGATTGTTTTTTCTTTTGGCAAATCCTTTGGTCTCAAGGCAGGAATGGCTTCATGAGCCCAGGCCATGAATGCCCATGGAAAGCCATAAAGATTGTAAGTCTGGCTTCCTTCTGCACGAGGTTCCATTGGCTTGATCAGATATTCCATTGTTAATTCAAAACTCATCCTACCCCAAGGATAACGCTGGAATGCCGCAAGATCAGCGGACAAGCACACCACCCATTCCTCTATTCCATATTTGGAATCCCTCGCACACAGAATAGTATGAACAAACCAAGCCATGCACATATTTAAATACCACTTCTTGGGACAGGTTCTAGAACATACCAACTCAAGCAAGTCACCAGACTTCACAGCTTGCTTTTTCTTCGGCTGTTTTTGTTTTTTGGGCTTGTTGAACTTCCTCTTTGAGGGTGAAGGTGAGGGTGAGGGTGAGGGTGAGGCTGAGGGTGACTCCTCCTCCTTCTTCTTCCCCTTCCGCTTCCCACTACCCTTCTCCTTCTCCTCATTTTTCTTCTCCTCCTTTCCCTTTATCTCTTTCTCCTTCTCCTTCCTCTTTTTCTCCTGGAAATAATCAACAACAAACTTCCACAATTTCTTCCCCTTTTCATTCATTTTATCCATGTACTCTTTACTTGGATAGCGCCCACAGTTTAGCCCTGTCATTAGTGCAAACTCGGATAGGCCAAAACGTGCTGGCAATCCATTGAAGGATATCCAAACCTCTTTCTTCTTCTTGCAAATAATCCTTCGCACGAGGAGGTTATGCACCAACTTGGTGCCAAACAGTGGATATTCCGGTAATTGCAAGAAAGGACCGAAACAGCTATTGGCAAATCCCCTTCTCACCTGCAATTTTTTCAGTACCTCCTTGAACTGTATCATACCCCTAGCCAACGAAGAACGAACAGTAATCTTCCCATTAAAAGGTTCATTGTTGGTCAGGAAGGTCTTGAAGAGACCCTCAACGTTACTCTTGAAAGTAGCATGACCAACGTCTTCATACTGCACATAATTTTAGCATAAAATTAATAAAATGAATCACAATGATAGTAAATTATTAAATGTTCGGAACATGAGTATGCTGAGGTTCTGAACGACAGTTGCTACTGTTGGGAACAACATGTATCGTGTTCCGAACGAGAGCTACCAGCCTTAATGTTGATGTTGGGAACGTACAAAATGTCGTGTAGAACATCAACTCTGGCGTTCCGAACAATACGCGTTTCAATTCAACTATTACCTGGTCTTCCTCCAGTTTCAATCCAGATGTTCCTTCAGCAACTTCCTTCTCTTCACCTGCTTCCTCTTCAACATTTCCACCTGCATTATTTACAGCTTCCCCATCTATTTTAACTCTTTTTTCACGATCCTTCAGAAAGTTGCTTTTTAAAATTACATCCTCCGCCTCTCTTCTACTTCTTTTGCTGCTTCTTGGACTCTCCCCTGTTTTATCTGCTTCCCCCTCTACTTCTTCTCCTTTTTCTCTACTTAAATCATCAGCCTCTACATTTTTTTTACCACCATCTTCCTCTTCCTTTTCACCATCACCATCTTCCTCTTCCTTTTCACCATCACCATCTTCCACTCCAGTCCTCAAAAAATCACTTTTTAACAGTTCATCAATACCGGCGTCATCTAAATCCACCCTTCTTTCACCCTCATCTGCAGCCCTCTCCAAATCCTCCCCACCTTTACTTAGATCGTAACTTGGTGCTGGACTTTGGCTTTCCTCTTGTTTATCAACTTTGTTCTGTGGACCTGCTACTTCTCCTTGGCTACATTCGTCACTCTCCACAACTAATTTTCTTTTAGTGGGTTTAGTAGTTCTTGGGCGTTTAGGAGTAGGTTCTAAATCTGTTGGAGTACGTTCCGAATCTGAAGTACTAGGCTTGTCAAATTTCTTCTTCGGCGAAGGGCCCTTTTTCTTAGAAATCGCCTTCTTGGGAGTCTTTGTAGGCTGCTTCTTCTGCTCATCTTCATCTTTATTTCTCGGTCTTAAATTTACCATTTTTCTGCAAAGCAAAACAAGGGGATACTAAATTTAGTTACAGAAGAAAAACATGAACATCCTATTAGATGTTTAGAACCTTCAGATGGTGTTCGGAACATCAAGACACATAATAGCAATAACTTCAAATTGCAACTAAATAAAGCAGTGTTGGTTCCCAGAAAACCCTCAAAATCGTCACAATTTAACCAAAAAATGTAAACACCCTAAATATTTCAGTTGAACATTGAAAATCCCCTTTGTAGTTCGGAACTACTTTACCCATTAAAACACATAATGCCATTCAATTTCAACAAAATATTACACCTTTTGTACAAAAACAAACACCCAAATCATCGTTAATCACTGTCGACGAAAAAATTAAAATAAAAAACCAAGGTTCGACATTACACCACAGTTTAAATGATAATGACATAGTTTACCTTTTATATAAAATACTTTGTTGTATTTAGTGGTCGGATTCCTTGAAAACACAGAGAACTTGACAGTATTTGGTTTAGATTTGGAGTGAAAAAGGAGATGAAGTGTGAAGTTGAAAGAAGCCACGCGGGGAAGGGGAAAGGGGTTAACTGATGAATGATGTTCCCAAGGTTTCAAATAATTATTATGTATGTTTTAAGAAATACCCTCAAGTTTTAAAAGTGTTAATTTGGTCCATGATTAGTGTTAATCAGACTTAGAAATAAAAGAAAATGGAAAAGAAAAGCCAAGACCCTTTTCTGCCAAAAAAGACTTGGGCGGTTCTGGAACGCCACTTCTCACGAAAAGGTATTGTAATTGTGAAACCACCCAAATATTTTTTTTTGACTATTGATTGATTTGCTGGCACGTTTCTGGCATGAGAAGTTATCTAAGTCATCAAAACTTTAGCATAAAAAGAGGAAAGATTGATTTCTACTTGCTGACGTTAATATTTTTTTCATTTTTTTTTCTTTTGGAAAGAGTCATATTAGATAAGAATAGGAAGAGTCCTTGTTAAGGAAAATATCCCTTGGCTGAGAATATATTCTCTTGTTCCGATAGTAACAAAAACTTTCACTCTAAAATTTTAACTTTTCTCATCAATACCTTGTCAATTCTGACAGTAAAGTAAATTTGTGTAGTAGTACATTGTATTTTTGAACTTTATTCTTCAATTAAAATCTCCATTTTGCAATTGCTAAAGATCAAGTATCTTTGTAGAGTTTCGGTGTATTGATTTGTAAAATAGTGAAACACTTTCTTACAACAAGTATACTTGAGCAAAAAAATTAATTTGATATCAAATTATCTATCCTTAAAGGTTTTATCTTTTTATTTTTTTATTATTTTATCATCTAAAATTTAATAGTTTTGCTATTGTTATTTCATACGTATGTTGTGCCTTTTTAGATTATTTACAAGAAGAAAAGTATGTTAAATACAAAATATGAATGTGGTTATGAAAAACTCAAGAAAAAAAAGAAGAATTGATAATTTAATAAAATCCCAAAAAAGTGCTCTAGTTAGAAGAATGTTCTTTAGATTAGCAAGTTACTAGTTCAGTTGAGTTAGCTAATTGTGAAAATAATGACATTAAAAAAGAAGGCGCCACAAAATTCGTCGGGCCGCTTCTGACTTTTTCTTTCCTCTATATTGAGTAATTTTGCAAAAATATTGCCATATTTTGTAAATAACTTCTCAAAAGCTCATTTTTCCGTAAAAATTCCTTAATTAAATCCATATATTTTTGGATCCTCTTCTCAATCTACCAACGAAATTTTTCGATGAAGGCATACTGAGAAAAATTGGAAAAAAAATTGGCAAATTACTAAAGGTTGATTATAAGACATCAACTGCACTACGAGCAAGGTACGCTCGATTATGCATTGAAGTACCACTAGATATTCCAGTCAAGAATCACATTCTTATTAAACATCACAAACAGATCGTAATCTATGAGGGTGAGAACCTCTTGTGTAAGATTTGTGGAAGACTTAGCCATCTACAAGATCTGTGCCCTTTTAACACATCGTCTACATCCACCATCATGCCTAACTACTCTTCTCCTATACCAACACAAAAATTGAAAGCCAAGGAAGTAGATAATGAATGGCAAACAGTTACTTTTCAGAAAAAGAAGAATACTAATTTTGTCTCTCGAGGCCATGCATCTAATCTTGCTTCTTCAAGCTACTTAATTAGTAACCTCTTCTTACCTCCAATGGACTCAAAATTTCCAGGTAAGTTTTCTAGTCTCTACACTGAAACCTAAAATTAATTCAGCATTAAAAGAGACTACTAACAAATTTGGTATATTGACCGTCATTAATGAAGAGAATATGGATAAATTGAATGATCAATCAAGTGATAATATTAAAAAAAAATCTCTGGAAAATCAGCAAGAAAAGAAAATAAAAATTTGCATGCAAAATCGATACAAACGAAGAAATTGCCAATGCCACGTGATGATGTGGCTTGCCACGTAGGGGACCAGATGGTAGGTGTCGTGGGAGACCCTATGGACACTCTTACACATTCTCTATCCATCACAAACATCCATGCAAATATTTCTATTCCTTATGATAACTCTTTCACTAATTCATTCTACAAATTCTATGACAACAGAATCTTACCAAATCTCCCCACCGCCCAAACTATCTGCCACTACTATTCCTAAATTAGACTCACCTGCAAAATTAAATGGCAACTCTTCACAAAATTCTGATTATCTTGGCAATTTTAACACGCTATCTCCCATGCAAACCCTCCCCACTACTGCTTCTATTACTCTTATTAATACAACTACTATAAACAACAATGAAACTGCCCTACACTCGAATGAAATCACAAATTCAAGTGCGACAACTCATACACAATCATCAAGTAAACAAGCAAAGCAAGCAAATGAATCCAAACAATCCATTACCAAACAACTTCCAATTCCCCCACCACTACAAATGAATCAACCATTAATTTTTACTCTTCCACCACCACAAAATCGCATACCTCAGTCATGGATGGAATCTACACTTTGGGGTCATACAATAGCGATCCCAATGAACCTCAATGGACAACAAGCTCTTGCCATTATTCAAGACCCTTTTTACTTAAGTCTAATAGTGAGCGAGGAGATGCATCTTACCATGCAAAATTACATAAACAACATGTGACCGTAATTCCTTCACCTCATGCATCTTCAAGAGCATCATCTCATGGATCTCCCTTCCCCCCCCCCCCCCAGGGTGCCACCACCACAAAATCCAGTCTTCTTTCCATTGGACTTGGCACAAAATCAACCCTTCAATGCACCAATGAACATGAATGGTGCCTTTCCAAATCCCAACCTGTTGAATGCACAAATGGCACCCCAACCTTCATGCAAGTGGATGTTCCACCCCCACCAGCTCCACTACCTTCTCCAAGGAATCATCCCAATCCACCAGAACAAGAGGAAAACAGGAGAGAGGAACAAGAAATCGTGTTAAGGAGCAGGGAGAGTCGCGTGGAATTTGCAAAATTAAAAGAAATAATAATACTACTCTACAAGGAAAGGCTAGACAGGAAATATATACTAACATGTCACCCCTCTCTTTACAAGTGCTCACTAGATGTGAGAGCCCCCGCCAACAAGGCAGTGGGGAAGTATGCAGTGGTATTGAATCCCACTCTGACAACTAATCCTGAACTGGATATTAATCATAATAACAATGCAAACCGTGAAATGAATAGACAAATTAACTTTATATTGTGGAATTGATGCGGGGCAAACTACCACCACAAGGCCCTTTACGAGAAGCCAAGCCAAAGCACTTCATGATGCTCACTTATACTTGATTCGGAGGGGCGTTGATGATACGAGCTCCGGAGATCATTGGAAGATCATACACTTGAGTTCGTTGGAAGGAGGAATGGAAGGCTATAGGCACCAGGCGGAGCGCCCAGTGCCTTAGGCGGAACGCCCAAAATGGGCAGCCACTGGGCAGAGCGCCCAGCCATAGGGCGGAGCGCCTCACCACTTTGACAGTGGTGCTCACCAGGCGGAGCGCCTGACCCATGGGCGGAGCGCCTGGGTCATGCCTCCACCAGGCGGAGCGCCCAGCTCCAGGGTGGAGCGCCCAAAATGCTGATTTGCCTATCTTTTTGTGTAAACTTCCTATTTTGACCCTAGCTAGTTCTATTGTATTTCTATCTAGCTAAGGGCTTAATTGACATTTCAATAGGTTGTAGAAGGGTGCTATAAATAACACCCTTCATCATTTATTGTCATTAACTTACCTTGAATATTAACATTGATGAGCATTGCTCCCAAACACTTGTAACTAATTTTGGCTTGAATCAATTGGATGAATCCAAGTTGCTTTTCAATCCTCTTTGATCACTCTATTTGCTTGAGCCGAGTGTCTCTTGAGGATAGTTGCATAGCGTAGGTACTTCTTGACTCGAATCGAGGGTGTATCAAGACTCGTTCCTTGGTGCTACTTCGTAAGTGTTCTTGTTGCGTCTCGCTCTTTATCATTGTTTATCGCTTCCGTAGATTGCCCCTTATCAGTTGGTATCAGAGCAAGGCTCGGGTGTTGTTTCTACAAACCCTCGTTCCTTGTTCGTAGTGTTATTATCGTGCCTTAGTCTTGTTCTTATTGTTGTTCTTGAAAAACTTGAAGAAAACAAAAAAATTCAAAAAAAAAAAAAAAACTTGAAAATCCCAAAAATTTGCTAGAAATCGTTGGTTGTTACGATTTTGTTGGTGTTGATTATCGGGGATTGTTTGTTTAAGTATTCTCGATAATTGGGTACCAACAAAACACGTTTTGGAGTTGTGAATCAAATTTTCGAAAATCAAATCTCAAAAGTTGAAATTTCACAAAAATCGCTAGAACTTGATTGATGTTATGAATTCTTGGTTGTTTGGTATCGGGGATTGTTCCTTATAGTTACCCCGTCGTTTTGATATCCCCATAACATCATTTGGAGTAGCGGAATGAAAATCAAAATTTTGAAATCTTGAAGTTCTTGAAATTTTTTGAAGAACTTGCTCCAAATTCTTGAAACAAGTTGATTGTTGGTTGTTTGTTGGATTAAACCATTGGGGTTTGTTTGTTATGGCATAAAACAAGTTTGGGAATCATTCAATATCAAAAACACCTTGGAGTTGTTGGAAAAATTGCTTGAAAACACCAAAATCCCATTTTTGAGGAGGTTTGGACACAGGTCCAGGCGGAGCGCCCCCTCCACCCCACTGCTCAAACTTGTCAAAAACCAAGCGGACCGCCCCACTGACTAGGCGGACCGCCCAGTTCACTGAAGGTCTCCGGGTAGTTGATTTCGTTAGGTTTTCGTGTTTGTTTGTTCACGTTGCTTCCGGTTAGTACTTTGAGAGTAACACTCCTACTCGATTAGTACTAATTCATTGAGCGATTAGGAACATCGTGCCTAGAGGAGAGTAGATCTCAAAGAAGACTCATAGTTAATTGCTTGCTTCCAAGTGCTCATTAAATAGCTTAGCGTTAATCGAGTCCCATTAATTCCACTCTTCCCGAAGAATATTTAGTTCTTGTGAATTGGATTGATTATCGAGGAAGCTATGCAACTACGAGGACGCCGTTGATCTCAAGCTTGTGTGAACCTAACCCCCAACTTGAGTGAACTTGAGCGACAAGGAAAAAGTGAGGGAGTGAGTGAGGACTTTTACTCTAATCTCTTTACTTGTTTTTTATTGTTGTAGGTACAATGGCGGATGAGAAAGCCAAAAACACCATTGAGGTTCCAATCGACGTCTTGGCTAGTCTATTGGCCGAGATGAAGACTTTGAACCTTAGAATGGTATTCTTTGAAAAGGAAAGGACCCCGAGTGTCCAAAAGGATGCCAATGAAGGCACAAGTGATGATTCGATCATGAAACCGGATCAATATGCGGAGTTAGTTCGTCGACAACGGTTGAGGGATGAGGCTCTTGCTAGAGAAAGATCGTTGGGCACTCCGCAACCCTTGGGCAATCCCCAAGGAGATGTCCCACTCTTAAGGCCCCGAAGAAATGTGGTTCCCCTTGAGCAAGTTGATGAAGCTCAAGAAGGGGAGGGTCTCGGACTAGATGATGATTTTGATGCTCCCTATCCAAATTGGAGAATGATGAATGGAGGCCGAGGAGTAGATGGAGGTCGTGGGCGAGGTCGAGGACCTCCAAGGGCTTTTATGGGAAGGGACTTGAGACGTGAGTATGATGAGGTTGAAGACTACTACGGGGGTCAACCGGGACCACATCGTAGGGGTCGTGACAATAACCTCAATAGTGTGAAGATCACTATCCCACCTTTCAAAGGGACTAGTGATCCGGAGGCTTTCTTAGAATGGAAGGTTCAATTGGAGCGGGTCATTGACACGAATGAAATGTCCGAGGAGAAGAAGGCTACATATGCCATTGCTTCCTTTGAATCATATGCCTCTACATGGTGGGAATCCATCAAACGGTCAAGGAGATGAGTTGGGTTGCGAATGAACATCACTTGGGAAGAGTTGAAAGAGATGATGAGCACCAAATATGTGACTCCAAGTGTCACGACCCTTTTTGAAACTTAAAGAATTATAAGTAGTTTAAAAAGGCGGTGACGGTGTTAAAGGTACACAATTTATTAAGAGATTTTCAGAGTCGCCACTTGACAAGTTAAAGGTGTGCCAAGTCACCAAAAAGGTACCTTAGAACACCTATGACTCGTAAGTGGTTTGCGTCAGAGTTCCGGATAAGGATCTCGGTTGACTCTCGGGAAGGTGTTAGGTACCCTCGAGTCCTGTACCAAGTACAGTTGCTTTATTGACGCTCTCCAGATTTGTGAATTATTGTTTGTTTGTTTAATTGCCAAATTATTATTTGTTATGCTTTGATTTGTTTGAAATAAAAATTGTGTCAAGTAACCCACAAGGTATACTTGGAACAAATTTATATATATATATATATATATATATATATATATATATATATATATATATATATATATATATATATATATATATATATATATATATTATTTTTTACCTAATAAGTAGATCACAAATCATACTTATAATTGCCTAATCGAATTTACTCCTATTAATTTGCCTAATCGTATGGATTATCTCACTCCTAATTTTACCTAATCAATTTGATGTGAGTTAACTTTGGTTTCAAGCAAACATTTGAGCATTTTTGTTCAAAGCCTATGAATTTTGCCTAATCTAAAAAAAAGTTACTGCTGGAACGTGCTACGCCTAATCCACTTGAACAAAATTTTGCTTTTCGCATATTTTCTTTGCATTAAACAGCCTCTATCCATAACTTATTTCAAAATTGTCCCAGTTTAACATGTTTGCAATTTGAGTCCTATTTAAAACTGTTAAGATTTACAAGTTGAATGCTTTCTCCCAGATCTAGTTTTTTTCAAGTCAAGCTACATTATTATCTCTAAGTCTGTCCAACACGTGGTCTATTATAGCAAAATACAACCAAACAAAATGTAACAAAATGAATATTTTTTATGTTCTCATTCCAAACCCAACATAAAACAGGGAAGCAAACATGACTAAATGAGTCCTTAAACAGGCTAGTACTTCATTCCAAAAACCTTCAAATAAATCAAGTGTATACACCATTCAAAGAAAAGCTTGAGAAAACTTACCTAATAGCAAACAACAGTATGACCAAGGCTAACCAATTCAGCAACAAGTAACCAAACCAGCAGCTAAAATGACCGAAGACAAACCAACAGACAAACCCATAACCAATACTTTTCAAACCTTTCAGACAAAGTGTTTCTTCTTGCTTTTACTTCTCTCTTTTCTCACTATTTTCACTCTCTTATCCTCTATATATATTTTAGATGAAAAAAGTTTTTCATTTTAGATGTAAAGTGGATGTAGTGGAGAAAATAGTTTCTCAGATGTAGAGTGAGGATGTTTTCTCTCAGATCTATTCTTGTGTGGTTCCCTCTGTTGGTGTAGATATGTTCTCCTAAATGAGAGATAAAACTCTCTTTAAATAGAGTGAAGGAGGAGTCTATAAGATGGGTGAAAGTACCACCCTCATGTGACAAAACTTACTTTTCCAGAAGAACTTAAATTCTTGGCATGCCTGGCTACTAGAAAACAAAAGGACATGGCAGTAAAGCCTATTTCTAAGGCTGCCAATTCTGCTTTTTCTTTTTCATTTGACTTCTTTTTCTTTTTCTTTACAAATTTTCAGCTTTTAAACTAAACTAAATTGAGACCAAAACTTGCCAAAATCTAAAGCAAACAACACCTAAAGTCTTAGAGATGGTCACAGTGACCAAAAGATTTGTAAAACAAGAAGAAAATCTAACTAAAACAATCCCAGGTTGAGCTTAAACCCAATTGAGTCCAAAGAAAACCATAGGAGACTTTGGACTCTCAAATTCTAACTATCAGTCTACAATTAAACTATCAAGCAACCGGACAACAAGTTTATACATTTTAACTTCAATTTAAACACATTCAAGCATCCCATACTTAAGCGGAGAACTAAACCAGTCACTAAAGCTCACCCAGACTTGTTAACTTGACAGAAAATTTGAGCTTTGCTAGCAGACAACCCCTCCATTTGACAAGAACTCAAAACAAATTATTGAACTAATGAAAGCCATTGCCCATGCTAAAGAACTACGAAACAACCGATAAATGAAACAAGTTCATTCTAAACATAGGACAATAACAATCACGCAAGTCACTTGACGATGAACACCCTAACAACTTCACAAATAGAACAAACATGATTAATCTCTAAGCAAGTAGATCAAACAAACAAATAATGCTTGAACCAAACAGGCAGGGATCCAAAACTGTGACCAAATGGCAAGCAAGGCAGCTTTAGATAGTGATACAAACATCCATGATTCAATTCGCAAGCTTGGCGGATCTAAACATAGACAGATTCATGTAGGCTAATCGATATTCCATTAAATCAAGCCACGACTATGTACATTAATCAACCGGAGCTAGGAACTAAAACTAAAACTAATTGACAGAAATCAAAGAAGCTAGGGAGTTAACTAATCAATTATCAAACTCAGAAATCGCGTTGATATCACCTCGCTTTATAGCAACAACAGACAGCATCGGCACCACAATGACTGGACCATCATGCCCCTGTCAAGCGTCAACAACTGCCTCGTCGCAGCTTCACCCCAAACAGCCCCGCTGCCTCGCCTCGCTGATCATTGAAACATCGCCAACACCATTGCTTACAGCCTAAATACCCTCGGATCAGCCTTACTACCATCACCTCGGCTTAAATACGACAACAGCTACAAATAGCCATCGCAGCGATACAAGCCCTCGTCATGGCCTCGGATCAAACACTAACTCAACAGTCACTATCACCATCCTAAAGCCAAAAAGTTTTAACACCCACACACAGTCACAACTGAACCAAACAGCCACCAATTCCAAACCCTCCATAAGCCGAAACTGTCTAAACAAATCAAACAACAAAGCAGCCACTACATACCTTTGTCGCTACCACTATTGTTCACGGCAGAAACAAAACAGAAATCAACCATTCCTTTGCTTGTTCTAATTGAAGCGACCTCATTTGTGGTCATCTCAACTAGAACAAGAGAAGAAATGGAAAGAGAAGCACGAAAGCACAAAAATGGGATCCGAGTCCGCTTCATTTCTGTTTTTGCCGAGAAAAGGTGTTTCCGGACCAACTAGAGCATGGGACGAAAGAGGAGGGCGAGACAAATCCATTGGTATGAGACTTGGACGGAAAACTCACCGGAGTTAGGTTTTGTCTCATTTTAAACTCACGATCTACGACGAATCAGCGTGTTTTTTGGGGAAACAGTGAAAACGGGAAGAGGAGCGAGAGATGATTCCGGGATGCAAGAAGTTGGCCGGGGAGAGGAAGGTCGTCATCGCCGGTGGCGGAAGACGGCGGATCGTGTGAAAAATGGGAATGGGTTTTGCTTGGCCTCATGGCTTGTGAAAAGAAATGCTAAATTGGGAAAGAAATTTCTTACAAGCAAAGGGGAATGGGCCGGGTCGGATATTGGTTTGATTGGGTCATGAACTTGGGCTGATTACAAATGACCACTAAAGGTTAAACTATTTAAAGCACAAACAATTACGTAGACTTGAACATCACACAAAAATCGCAACATTATCGTAATCGAACATATAACTACACTTAAACACATAACAAGTATTTTTAGCATTTTCATATTTTTTTCTCCTAATTAATTAACTAAACTAGCTAAATAAAACGGTAAATTTGGCAAAATTCACATAACATTTAACACAACTATTTTACATATTTTTTTGTATTTTTGGTGCCAAAATTAGGTGATTACACCAAGTACCGACAAGAACAACTCAAAAGACTCTATGAATTGAAACAAGGCTAGAAGACCGTTGATGAGTATTTCAATGACTTTGAGAAAAACCGGATGGCTCTTGATATGGAAACGGAGGATGAGGAGCAAGCTATCATCCGTTTCAAGAATGGCTTGAGTTGGGAGATTGCTTCCCAATTGAGGCTACACATCTTCCACTCTCTACAAGATGTTTGTGATGCCGCGGTTGAGGCCGAAAAGTGGCTCAAAGAAGAGATGGCTCCTCGCTATAGGAGTACCACCACTACCACTCCAACAACTCGCTCCAAAGAATGGAAGAGTCCATACACAAGTGGTGCAAGTGGGAGTCGAGATGTGAAGAAGCCTTTTGAGAAGGTTACCCCGAGAAGCGACCACAAAGAGGTTGGAGGTAATTCTAAAACTACTCTAAATACTCCTTCTTCTTTCTTCCTTCCAATGCCACAAATTCAAGGGTTATGGCCACTTTGCCAAAGAGTTCCCTACCCGGAAAATAATGATTGTGATGGATGATGGGTTGGTCTATGAGGGGGAAAGTGAGTCCGAGGGAGATGTTGAGGAGGAAAGTGAGGTAGTTGAGGGTGAGGGTGAAGAAAGAGCGACGGAGGGGGATGATCCTAATATGTTCTTTGTGGTGCGTCGTATTTTGGGGGCCATGGTGAGTGAAGAGAGGGAAGATGGGCAAAGGAAAAACTTGTTCCATGCTCGGTGTAGAATAAAGGGACAAGTAGATCCATGATCATTGACTCGGGTAGTTGTGCGAATGTGGTGAGTCAATCGTTGGTCTCACAATTGAAATTGACTGCCCTAAAGCATCCTAGCCCCTACCGTTTTCAATGGTTGAGAGAGTGTGGGGAATTGAGGGTAGTGAAGCAAGTCTTGATTAGGTTCAAGATTGGGAACTATCAAGATGAACACATGTTTGACGTGGTGCCAATGCAAGCTTGCCACCTCTTGTTTGGTAGGCCTTGGCAATACGACAAACAAGTGGTTCATGATGGCCGGGCCAACACTTACACGGTTAAACATGAGGGGAAGAAGTTTGTGCTTACACCCTTGACCCCAAAGTAAGTAAGTGAAGACTATCAACGCATGAAGGAGTTGAGGAAAACGGCTAAGGCCAAGTCCCCGGTTGTGGCCAAACCTTTGGCCGAGACTCCACCATCTTCCACCGGTCGCATGTGTGCCATGATGCAACCGGGTGAGTATTTGAAAGGTAATGATGGCACCAAGATGCTCATATGCCTAGTGCACAAAGGTATGGTTTTAAATTCCAAAAGTGATTATTTATCTAACCCTAACCCTTTGCCTAGTGCCATTGACAATGTTTTGAAGGTCTATGAGGACATGTTCCCAGAGGAGATGCCGAATGGATTACCTCCCTTGAGGGGTATTGAACATCAAATTGACTTTGTCCCGGGATCTCAAATCCCAAACAAGCCGGCATATAGAAGCAATCCCGAGGACACAAGGGAGCTACAAAAGCAAATTGATGAATTGCTTACCAAAGTCTTGGTGAAGGAAAGCTTGAGCCCTTGTGTCGTGCCCGTGATCCTTGTTCCAAAGAAGGATGGCACGTGGAGGATGTGTGTGGATTGTCGAGCGGTCAACAAGATCACGGTAAAGTATCGACATCCCATACCTCGTTTGGATGATATGTTAGATGAGCTTAGTGGTTCTAGCATCTTTTCAAAAATAGACCTTAGGTCCGGTTACCATCAAATCCGAATGAATCCCGGTGATGAATGGAAAACCGCATTCAAGACCAAGTTTGGTCTATATGAATAGTTGGTGATGCCCTTTGGCCTCTCCAACGCACCTAGTACTTTCATGAGACTAATGAACCACGTGCTAAAACCATTCATCAACAAGTTTGTGGTCGTCTACTTTGATAACATATTGATCTATAGCAAGTCTATAGACAACCATGTTGGCCACTTGAGTCAAGTCCTTGAAGTGCTACGAGCCGAAAAGCTCTATGCCAACTTTAAGAAGTGTGCCTTTTGTGTTGAAAAGGTTTTCTTTTTGGGCTTTGTTGTTAGTGCCAATGGTGTAGAAGTTGATGAGTCCAAAGTTGAAGCCATTAGAGATTGGCCTACTCCTACAACCGTCTCTCATGTGAGGAGTTTCCATGGTCTTTCTAGTTTCTATCGGCGCTTTGTTAGGGACTTTAGCACCATTGCCGCACCACTCACCGAGTTGGTGAAAAAGGACAAATCCTTTGTGTGGGGAGAGCCGCAAGAGAAGGCTTTCCAAGAATTAAAAAGTAGGTTAAGTACCGCCCCGTTGTTGCAATTACTCGACTTCGAGAAGGCTTTTGAGGTTGAATGTGATGCCTCAGGGGTGGGTATTGGGGGTGTTCTCATGCAAGAAGGGAAACCCGTCGCCTACTTTAATGAGAAGTTAAAGGGCGCAACCTTGAATTACTCCACGTATGACAATGAGTTGTATGCCCTCGTGAGAGCTCTAGCCCATTAGCAACACTATCTATGGCCTCGGGAATTTGTGATCAAAAGTGACCATGAGTCACTCAAGCATCTAAGAGGCCAAGAGAAGTTGAACAAAAGACATGCCAAGTGGGTGTAGTTCATTGAGTCCTTTCCTTATGTAATTCATTACAAAAAGGGTAAGGACAATGTTGTAGCCGATGCGCTTTCTAGGAAGTTCGCCCTTGCTACCACTCTTACTTCTAGACTTATGGGTTTTGAGAGTATAAAATCATTGTATGAACATGACCCAAAGTTCAAGAGCATTCATGATGCTCTAGTGAGTGGGAAGAGGGTGGAGAAATACCAATGGGTTGATGGCTACATTTTTAAAAATGGAAGAGTTTGTATGCCCGAGTCCTCATGGAGGGAGTTGCTTGTTCGTGAAGCACATTGTGGGGGCTTGATGGGTCACTTTGGGAGGAGCAAAACCTTGGCCATTCTCATGGAGCAATTCCATTGGCCAAAAATGGGTGTGCAAGTTGAGAAACTTTGCAACACTTGCTTGGATTGCAAGTATGCTAAGTCCAAATCTAATTCCCATGGTTTGTATACTCCCCTCCCTATTCCTACTACCCCGTGGATGTACATTTCGATGGATTTTGTTATGGGTTTACCTCGGTTTAAAAGGGGACACGATAGCATTTATGTTGTCGTGGATAGGTTCTCTAAGATGGCTCACTTTATTCCTTGTAAAAAGAGTCATGATGCACAACATGTAGCTTCGTTGTTCATTGATAATGTGTTAAAATTGCATGGTGTGTCTCAAACAATTGTGAGTGATAGGGACTCTAAATTCCTTAGCCATTTTAGGAGGTGTCTTTGGGGAGCTCTTGGCACCAAGTTGTTATTTTCTACATCCCACCACCCCCAAGCAGATGGTCAAACTGAAGTGGTGAACCGAACCTTGGGTGCTCTTCTTAGAGCCATGACCCGAGGTAAGGCCGGGACGTGGGTTGACAAGTTGCCTCTTATGGAGTTTACTTATAACCGTACATTGCATAGCATGATTTTCTTGACTCCGTTTGAGTGCGTCTATGGTTTTAATCATTTGATTCAACTTGATCTAAGCCCTTTGCCCAAGGAAATGGTTGTTAATTTTGTAGGTGAAAACCGAGCTAAAGCCATGCTTGAAATCCATGACAAAGCGAGGAAGAGATTGGAGGAAGTCTATGCAAAGGTTGCCTTCAAGAAGAACAAGGGAAGGAAGAAGTTGGAACTCAAGAAAGGAGATTGGGTGTGGGTGCACTTCCGTAACGAGAGGTTTCCAAGCCTTAGAAAAGGGAAGTTGGCACCCCGAGGAGATGGACCCTTCCAAGTGCTCTCCAAGATCAACAACAACGCATATGTGATCGATTTTCCAAGTGAGTACACCGTTTCAAACACTTTTAATGTTAGTGACTTGGCTCCTTTTGATGTAGGTAATGATGCCGTGGAGGATGATGCCGTGGAGGTTGATGCTTCAATTTCGAGGACGAAATCTTCTCAAGAAGGGGAGGATGATGCGGGGCAAACTACCACCACAAGGCCCTTTACGAGAAGCCAAGCCAAAGCACTTCATGATGCTCACTTATACTTGATTCGGAGGGGCGTTGATGATACGAGCTCCGGAGACCATTGGAAGATCATACACTTGAGTTCGTTGGAAGGAGGAATGGAAGGCTACAGGCGCTCAGGCGGAGCGCCCAGTGCCTTAGGCGGAGCGCCCAAAATGGGCAGCCATTGGGCGGAGCGCCCAGCCATAGGGCGGAGCGCCTCACCACTTTGACAGTGGTGCTCACCAGGCGGAGCGCCTGACCCATGGGCGGAGCGCCTGGGTCATGCCTCCACCAGGCGGAGCGCCCAGCTCCAGGGTGGAGCGCCCAAAATGCTGATTTGCCTATTTTTTTTGTGTAAACTTCCTATTTTGACCCTAGCTAGTTCTATTGTATTTCTATCTAGCTAAGGGCTTAATTGATATTTCAATAGGTTGTAGAATGGTGCTATAAATAACACCCTTCATCATTTATTGCCATTAACTTACCTTGAATATTAACATTGATGAGCATTTCTCCCAAACACTTGTAACCAATTTTGGCTTGAATCAATTGGATGAATCCAAGTTGCTTTTCAATCCTCTTTGATCACTCTATTTGCTTGAGCCGAGTGTCTCTTGAGGATAGTTGCACATCGTAGGTACTTCTTGACTCGAATCGAGGGTGTATCAAGACTCGTTCGTTGGTGCTACTTCGTAAGTGTTCTTGTTGCGTCTCGCTCTTTATCATTGTTTATCGCTTCCGTAGATTGCCCCTTATCAGGAATGCTAGGGGTGCAAACAATCCCGACTTTTTGTAGAAATTTTAGTGCTATTCTGGAAGTTTATAAGCCAGTAGTTGTTGCTCTTTTTAAAATAAAAATGGACGATCATCATGATTTTAGGGCACGTTATGACTTTACTGATTATGCTGAGGTGCATGCTGAGGGTCGATCAGGGGGACTTTTTCTCCTTTGGAAAAATGAATCTGTCACTAGTACTAATGTTCATATCAATGGAAATGAAATGCATGCCATGATCAAGGTATTACATCATTCTCTCAATTTTAATAGGCTTTTTTCTATTATCTATGCTAGTACTTCTTGCTACAATAGAGAAAAACTATGGCAAAATCTAATGCATGTCTATGATGCCTATAAAGGACATTGGTTAGCTTGTGGTGATTTTAACCAAGTTCTCATTCAAGAGGACAAATGGGGTGGTAAGCCTATAAACTATAAAAATACCTCAATGTTTCGTAATTGCATTAATTACTGTAAATTACATGACTTAGGTTTCAAAGGCTCGAGATTCACTTGGTCTAATTATAGAAGTAGAAGGAGGGGTCTAATATTGGAACGTTTAGATAGATGCCTAGCTAATCATGATTGGATTACGTTTTTTAAAGATGCAAATGTGATTCACCTTCCTAAGACGTATTCTGACCATAATCCTGTCCTAGTCAGTCTTAATAAAAATTCAAACCATCAGTATGTAAAGCCCTTTCGATTGGAAACAATGTGGTTATCTCATCCAGATTTTAAAAATATTGTCTACAATTCATGGCATAATCGATCTTTGGAGGAAGCCACAAAATTTTTTCAGGCAAATGTTTCAATTTGGATAAGAAATTTTTGGCAATATTTTTCTTAAAAAAGCAACCACACTGGCTCGTCTTAAGGTTGTCCAATTTTCTCCTAATTACGCTACTAGCTTTTTTCTTCAAAATTTAGAAAAAGATTTAATTTTAGAATATAATTCTATTTTGAAACAAGAGGAGGAATTTTGGAACCTAAAGTCTAGACTTGATTGGTTAAGTTATGTAGATTCAAATACTAAATTTTTCCATGTTACTACTTTGAATCGTATAAGGAAAAATAAAATTACTCATTTTCAAGATGTTTCTGGAAATTTAATTTTTGAAGCAAATAAAATTACTGCTCACGTGACATCTTATTTTGAACAACTCTATACCACAAATCATTATGAAAGAAAATTAAATCCTATACATGATAGTGCCTTGTGGTATATAGGTAGAAATTTGTCATCTCTAGATAGCCCTCTTTTGGATTATGAGATTACAAATGCCTTGTTTTCTTTTTAACCTCATAAGGCGTCTGGACCTAATGGGTTGCACCCAATCTTTTACCAAAATCATTGGAACATAGTTGGTCAATCGGTTAAGGATATTTGTCACCAGATTTTTCAAAGTAATGAGATGCCTATTGATTTAAATACTACTTACATTTGCCTTATTCCTAAGATCAAAAATGCAGTCCACCTTAAGAATTTTAGGCCAATAGGGCTTTGTAACACGATTTATAAAATTGTTACCAAGATTATAGCTAATTGATTAAAACCCCACTTAGACTCTCTCATCAGCCCTTGTCAAGCTAGTTTCATAAAAAATAGGAGAGCATCCGATAATGCTATAATCATTCAAGAAATCATGCATAAGTATAACCACATGAAAGATGCCAAAGGTGAGATGATAATTAAAATCGATTTAGAAAAAACTTTTGATAGAATTGAATGGTCTTTTATTCGTACCATGCTAGCTTTTTTTAAATTTCCTCCTAACATTTCAAAACTGATCCTATCTTGCATTACTACCTCTACCATATCCGTTCTTGTAAATGGTTGTAAAATAATTTTTTTCTCACCTTCTAGGGGAATTAGATAAGGTGATCCAATGTCGCCGTATATTTTTATTCTATGTTTAGAATTACTATTTGTGTATGTTAATCAACAAGTGGAAGAAAACTTGTGGGATCCAGCCGAAAAGTAGTTATTCACAAATAGAGAGTTGAGAGCATACACATGCGATTCAGTAACTTTCAACGTGAGATAACTGAAGAAGACAACTGGTGGAGTCAAGTAGGTGGAGTCAAGTAGGTGGAGTCTAGATATTCTGTCTAGGTTCTTGGTTTGTAAGTTGTCTTGTTTGATGCTATCATTGTTGTTACCTATCTGCTTATTTTAGAAGCAATTGTGTTAGGTGAACTTTTGAGAGATTACTTTGTAAAGCTAGAGTTTAGCTTTGTTGAGTGATTAGGGTCTAGAGTGTAGCCCCTTGGTTACAGAGTTTTATAATCTAAAACTTGCTCTTTGTGTTAGTAGATTGGTTCGAAAATCCCAGAGTATGGGTCGTGATTTTTCTCCCTTGAGCAAGGAGTTTTCCACGTAAAAACATCGTGTCCCTTGTGTCTGTTATTTGCGTGTGTTGTGGCGTCGAAGTGCAAATATATTAAGTCAAGAACAAGGTTCTTGACGCAAAGAATCTAGTTCTCGAAGAAAAATTGGTAGATACCATTCAACCCCCCTTCTAGTGTCCTTAGGAGGTGCCTAGTTTATAACAATTTTGATTATGGGAACGATATAGTTCCAACTTCTTATGCTAGTAAGCTTTGTGTGTATTGAACGGACCAAGTAGAGATAAGTGTTTTCATACTGACTATATAAAACAAATTCTCTAGCTCATCAAATGTACTTATACTCTTAATCTTGATATAGTTGTTATTAGCGGTGTATATTATTCATTGTCTTGATTTATCAATAGGTGAGGTCCAGGATATTTGGGTCAAATAATTCCTGATAAGTTGGATAATGATAATATGCATTTGCGAAATGATAGCTAGTTGATAGAATCCATGTCTCGATATAGAGATTATTGACACCCCTTTATAAAAGCTTATAAGTTTTCATGTGTAAACCCGACCGGTGGATTTGGTATCCGACATATGAAATAAGTTAAGCGGAAGTCTAAAGGATATTTATTAGTCAATAAATTAAATTGTCAGTAATTTAAGTTTATTGATTGGTGTCTGCAATCTTAACGTGGGGAATTAATAAGGTT
Source organism: Petunia x hybrida (assembly GCA_037355625.1). Classification (NCBI taxonomy): domain Eukaryota; kingdom Viridiplantae; phylum Streptophyta; class Magnoliopsida; order Solanales; family Solanaceae; genus Petunia; species Petunia x hybrida. The sequence goes on along the minus strand of JBBBVM010000018.1, from coordinate 3,381,099 downwards.
TTGATGGAAGAATTCGAAATTCAACTGAGGAGTACAATTACGAATTTCTAGTGGAAATAATTCGTGATTTATTATGAAAAGGTTAATTCTAGAGAAAAAAATTAATCCCATAATTGGAAGCCTCGTTAATTAATTCTGTGGTCCCTGTTGTGCCCGAATTAATTAGGACTAAGAGAACTTTACTTGGTGGAATAGAAACCCAACTAGTTTTGGAATAGGTTAAAGCTAGGCTATTAATACATGAGTTATTCCTCCATAGGACTGGTTGAGCTTTTACTCAAAGTTTCTTTGCAATATTTGTTCTACCCAAATATTGTTAGTCCGGTAATTATTCATGAACACAACATAAGATCATGGATCTGGAAGACTGGCTAGTGGATGATCTTGCTCGTGGTAGCTAGATGGCTCGTCGCGCCGTTACAATCACGCTTCAAGAGATAAGTATCAACTTTATGTTTGATTAAAATATCCATTGTTTTGGTTGTCTATATTACATGTAAGTTTCTGATCCTGAAATTGCTTCCGCGGTGCATCTATTCCTTCACAAGGAGTTCAAACTTTTTTACTTGGAAGAACGAGGAAGAAGTTGCAGAGTATTTAGTATATAATTTCAAGAAACACACTTTCAACTTCTGGCCTTATAGCTCTCCAGTGGTTGTTAATGGAGCATTGCATTGGATCACGAACAATGATCTAGAAGAAGAGGGCCTCCTTCCTTGTGCAAATAGAATAATGGTTTTTAGAATGGATAAGGGACAAATCTCTGCCATGCCTCATCCTGGAAATGTGTGCGGGGAAAAGCAATTAGAGCATGATAGAATGGCACTCTTATTGAAGGAAAATTGTTTGGCTTTCTGTTCACTTGCTTGTCTCAGAGCCTGAAGTAGATATATGGATCTTGGAGGACTATGAAATGTGGGCTTGGAACAAAAGGTATACGATTGATCTCTCTGAGTACATGTTTTCGTGCATAGAATTTTTCTACATCCAAGACGGTGAACTTCTATTTTACTTGTCGGGTAGAGGTTTCGTTTTTTATAATTTACAGTATATCATAAAACGTTTCAACTCGCGGCAACTGAAGATGCTATGTCCTTTTGGAACTTATGTAGAGAGTCTACTGGCCATAGCTTAACTTCCCTCCTTTTTCCATTCTACATAAAAGTATGTTATAGCTCATATACCTTGTATAAAGAGCCTGCTGGCAATAGCTTAACTCCTCTCGTTTCCCTGTTCCTTAGTCTTTACCTTTCTAATTTTGTTGTCTTAATTATCAAATGGTGTTTTTAGTTGAGTTGGTATCTTCTGCATAAAGAATGTGTAAGCTAATGCTGCTTTTTCCATCTGCTCCATATGTTGAAATTCTATAGGGATATGGGATCCCCCACGTTAGTTCATTCATTCTTATCTAAAGGGACTAGATGAGTGATGCTTAGATGAGTAATGCCTGTACAAGGCCCATCAAGTTTAATTCATTTGTGCACCAGAAACAAAAATTGCAGTTGCAATCCGTTAAGACTCCATTATCTTTTTTGGTTCACTAATGACAAACTAAAAAGCTAGCATACTATATAATGAAAACATTGGTTCACTTATGACAAACAAAAAAGTTAGCAAACTATATAATGTTAATAGTTAGCACTTTAATTCATAATCCATTCAATAGACATAAATAAATAGCTTCCTCGCTTAGAGCCTGTTTGGTCAAGCTTCTGAAAACTGCTTATTTTAAAAAGTATTTTTCTTTAAAAGTGTTTTTCATAAAAGTACTTTTGGAGAATAGCATATGCCCAAACTAGAAATCGATATACCATAGGAGTAACATTTTCTCTAATTCGGTTTTAGAATTATTTTTTAGGACGATAATGTTGAGAAAAAGTTTCAAATGTGTCCCTTACATTTGGCTTTAGACTCAAAGTCGTCCTTTCTTTCACATGGTGCAGTGGTATCCACATAAAGGAGCACAATTTTTATATGGTGTTTGATTAGATCAAGGAGATTCAATCTCTGCATAGAAATCATCATTAATTACTACGGCGTTTGTGTGGCAAGCCCCATTGTCCTCTAATTCTGGTTTTAGTTATTAAATTTATTTCTTGATGATTTTACCAAATTTCCCGGAATTTATTTGATGCGACAAAAATCCAAAGCATTCAATAAAAATTACAGAATTCTACTTTACGATTTCTAATGTCTTTTCATTCAGTTTCTTATTTCAATCTGATGATGGCAAAGAATATGACAGTGTCCACTGTCCACTTCAAATCTTTTGTTAAATAAAAAGTGATTATTCTCATGTGCCAAATCAAATAAGATGCAAAGAGCATTGTATCAAACTGGTTCGCTATACATGTAAGAAAAATATCTATACAACTGTAACATTGTTACTGAACGATGCAGAATAATATGTACAAGAATGGTCCTGCTTTCCACATAGCATAATCGATAATTTAGACTTGAAGGCAAGGAGCTGCAAGCGGTATTTACCAGCGGCAAATTCCAGGTGCCTCTGTTCGCAAAAGGGAAACCATCTCTTCATACTTGGAAGCGTATACAAAGCCCCATAACTGCACGGCACATGACAAAAGCAGATAACAGCCTTAATTTTAAATTTTCATGCGTATACAGGCACAAACAAGGCAGAAAACAACACCCACGCGCACAAACACACACACACAGATGCAGTGTGGTAATACCTCAACTTCCTTAACTTCAAAGTCTTCAGAGTGTGCCAAGCAAGAATTTCCATAAGTTTCTGATGTTGCACTTGAACCTGTCAGCCTGGCAAAGTCAACTAGAATTAATCCCTTCATCCTGTTCTCAGTAAACTGAATTGATAGGATAGAGAGGTAGAAGTGTGCTGAGCTACTGTATTTGAGTCAAAGATAGCTTTCACACAATAGAAAGAATGAGCTTCCTCCTTGTTTTTACATTATGGGCAATAGAGGGAAAAAGTTAAAATCAAATGATTTGATTGGAGTAAATACATTAAGTCAAAAAGGTGACGTCCATGAGGACGATGATAGCTTTGAACCTGAGTTCAATGAGAAGGTAAAATTTTCAACTCTTGACATGACCTCCTAAAATGGGATAGGATAGGACAACTAACCCCTAAGTGGCTGTGGGGAATTTGGTTTTCCTCTTTTTTCCTTCGGTTTATCGGAGAAAAATATGATACTAAGTTTGAAGAAGTGAAATGCCATGCACGCATAAAGCAATGAAATAAGGATCAAAATAAAGAAGAAAGAAATCTTACAGATCCCCATCTAAGTAGAGAGCAAAATGACTGCCGCCTCCCAAAGCTAAATACTCCATGGAGCAGACAGTGAAATAGCGATTGATACCTACTCAGGCACAGTGTCAGTGTCGTAAGAAATTGATTTGAATTTTAAACCAGTAATAAGGCTGATGGGAAACATATCCATAAAAAGCAAAAGGATTTGATTAATCAGAGTCAAAACCGGAAAAAGCTCCAGCCATGCCAAGAGTGGCACGCTCATGATTTCGGAGAGAATAATATGTAATTTCTGGAATATAGCAAATTGCTTGATCATTGCTTCTTTACTATCCACTAAGAATTCAATAATTCATAGCTTGTATGCTTATGCTACTGAGTACTGTCACCAGCTAAATTTTTCATCATCTCAAGATGAGGTAATCATGTAACCAATGGATTAAGAATGTTTCAAACCCAAATTTTCCCACCAAAGGGCCAGTCTCCTTATGGTCAACAAATTCGACAAGTAACGTAGGATAAATGACATGCCAAACCAGCCCACCCCATCCCAAAATATAGTTACATTTGTAAGAAACAGCAAACAGATACACAAAATGAAAATTTGTTACCCTAACATTTAAATGTTGGTAAAAATATAAGTCAAAAAGAGAAGATACCTGTGGGACGAAATATAACAGGTTGGCCAGATACATTTGAGAAAACAAATGAACTATTTGTACCCTGTCAAATACCAAAATCAAATATAGATGACAAATGGAAGCTCGAACACAAGAGTGACATGTTTTATGTATTCTGCTCAGAATTACCTGATATCTTCTCTTAGTTGTCGCCCTTAAAGGTGCATCAACTAAGCCACCAAATACAGCACCGTTACGGTCTCCCACAACCTATAAGATTTAGACGACATGAGAGAGACACAACTGCGCTATCATACCAGATTCAATAATATGTTTAAAGTCTCAAGTCATAAGGACTGCTTCCAAAGTTCACAGTGACGGAAAACCAGAGGAGACCAGACACAGAGGAATGTTTCTAACTTCATTATTAACAGAGAGACACAGAAGATTCATACGAAAAGTGCAACCAGCGAGAAGTCAAAATCTAAAGTGACAAATTTACTGCCCTTAAGACTTCAAAAGTGGCACACAGTGATCTTCAACTCATGAACTATTTTCTTTTTTTATTATTATTATTATTCAAAACCATAGAACCAAACCAAGAAAATCTTGAGTACCAGACAGAAGGAGCAGATTACCAATTTTGGAGTTTATCAGCCAAGGGAGGCATTGCTTAGAGTCTTATATGAAACAAGGACATCTTGTCTTTTCAGCGACAGATATATGATCTAGCTGACCTCCTAGAAATTGGAAGGATTACAAGGTTTCTGAAATATGATTTGGACTATGCATAAAAGGATGCAAGGTTCTGGAGCATTTGACCATCTACTCATAAAGCAGCTAGGTGCTATTTCATGTACAAGAAAGTATGGGTATTCTACTCTTTCTTCACATCCAAACAGATCCTGATAAAGGGAAAGGAGATTATCAGATGGTTTCCTAAAAAAGTGAAATACAAGCACATAACCGACAGCAAAACAATGTGTCTTTTGTATGTAGACCATAAGCTATGGGTGTCAAACGGGTATACGGGTCCGGGTTCGGGTTGTAAAATTGTAACCCCGCAGGTTCCGGGTACGGGTCCGGATACGGGTTTAAATTACGGGTTCTTAACGGGTCCGGGTTTTGGGTGGGGAAAAAAACCCGTGCGAGTTCGGGTCTTAGCGGGTACGGGTACGGGTTCGGGTCTTAAAAAATCAGGTTTGAGTCCGGGTTTTATTTATTTTTAATAATATTATTTTAAATACTTAAAAAAAAAGATGAATGATAGGAAAAACTGAAAGACTTACTTTATTTAAAATACTTGAACTATTAAAGTATTGAACATTAAACTTCTAAATTTGAAAAGTGCAACATCAAAATTAGATAATGAAAATTCAAATTACAAATTTAAATATGTCTATTTCTTTGTGTAATTTCTTCCATGTCATTTTTCTCATGCTCCGGTGTAGGTGCCATTGATAGTGCTTGATCACTTAACAGAATTTGTTCAAGGTATCATCTTGTTCTAGTGAGTCTTCAATTCCTTGGTTTCTTCGCTCCGATCTAATCCAGTCTCATAAACAAACTAGACAATCTAAAGCATTATTACCCAAAAGAGTGACGGGTATCACCTATTTGAGGTATATATCGAAGTTAATAGTTGAAGTTCTATACCATAATTGAGTAATATATATTCAAATTCTTGATATGTTATGGAATATCAAGTTTCTTTTTTAATTAAATAGCTAAACTTGCTTCTCTTGAACATATTTCACTATTAACAATATGGACACGAAACGAATTAAACCATGAGTGGAAAACTTGTGTATACCTTTCTCTACACATACAAGTTTTAACACTCAGTTTATTTTAACGGATACGGATACGGGTATATCCAGTAATACCCCATAATTTTGACGGGTCTTAACGGATACGGGTATTCGTTAAGAAAAAAAAAACCCGTTCGGGTAGGGGTATTTTAAGGGGTTTACGGGTCCGGGTCCGGGTTTTTGCGGGTCCGAATGGGGTCGGGTTTTAATGAGTCCGGGTCCGGGTTTTGACGGGTAGACCCCTACCCGTTTGACACCCATACCATAAGCAATCAAACAATTGCGCAAAATGTAAACAAAACAATTTTCTGTTGTGTAACTCCTAGTACATCATTCTAAATGTCCCCATGGGTTTGGTCTAGTGGTAAGAGTTCAACCTGTGCGTCACAGATTATCTTGTAATGAGTGGGTTAAGCGTACGTCACAGGTTAATATGTGGGTTAGACGTACTTCACAAGTTCAAACCCCACTGAAGACAAAAGCCTTAAATGGAGAAGGAAGAGGGGCAGGTCCATTATCCACCGAGTTTTGAGCCGTACACCATTGGTCCAAGGGATTTCTCGGTTATCAAAGAAAATACATTATTCTTTATAACCAACACATATCTCTTTACAAGTCTCCAGTTAATTACCAGCAAACTGATGCCAGGCCAGAGTAGGCTTCTCCTATATAAAGTTGAGAGTGATATTCCATTCCTCCATGTACTGTTAAATGGACAATGAGTAAGTTAAAATCTACTATAAAATGGAAAGTAGGATTTAAAAAAAGCATAGATTCTGGTTAGCAGGATTCAAATTTAAATCAACTTATGATCCATACCTGTATAACAAGACCCACTTCCTGTCCTGCACAAGCACAGGCAGTGCAGCATAAAGAGCACTTCGAGCCTTCTCGGAAAGGAGCACTGAAGGCTCAGAACTTTCCGGAAGATTGCTCGGAGGAAGTTCCTTATTCATATCTTCCAAAGGTATCTGATCATCGCCAGCAGCTTTGGAATTGCTTCCATCATCAAACGCCATCTCGGAACTGCCCTTGGAAGAACCCTGACTTCTTAAGCCACCTAGTCTAGCAACTTGGTAAAAAGCTTTGCCGAGGGACTGTTTACCCCTGGAAAGTATACTCTTTCTTCTGCTAGGTTCTTTCATTGTAAGTATAGGTATTTCCTCAGCACTATAATCCTGCTTATCGTATTTCTCGCTATTGTCAGACTTACTCACAGATCCTGAGGTCGACAGCAGAGAATATAGGAAAGCAGTGAAAGAAGTTGTGTCAGGACCGTCAACTAACTCCTTGGCATCCTCCTCTGCACATGACTCATGCTTACTTCCCTCGGAATCAGATCCCTCTTCCTAAATAAACATAAAGAAAATGTATTATCATAAACTTTTAGATTAAGCAAATTTTCAGTAAGCAGAAAATGTGGAATATCGCCAAACATCTATGTTGCCCAAAGAATATATTGCATACTAATTCTTTTTTTGGGATGACAATGGTGTCGGGGCCAGCTTGCGTGCCTCGACTATGCCACCAGGTATCTGCTACCTCCCTCCAACACAGGTACCAAGTAACTGTAGCCCTCAGAGTATATAGCAAAACTAGATCTTTTATTGGGATGGCGGTGGTGCCGGGGGAAGCTTGTGCACCTCGACTATTCCACCCCGTACCTGCTACGGGTACTGGGAAACTGTAGCCCTCAGAATATATTGCACACTAATTCTGATGATGGTGGTGTCGGGACAGCTTGCGCACAGCTCGACAATTTCAGCAGGTTACTTGCTACCTCGCACCAGTACAGGTACTAGGTAACTCAACCCACGACGACTTAGGGAGATTGGAAGAAATCCCCAAAGTGTTTTCATACTAGATCATAGGTGCAATTCTAGTTAATGATTACCTACAATAGTGAACCTAAAACCTTAAAGCTGATTAATCTGTAATTGAAGAGCTGAAAAGTAGTATGAAATTATAAAAGAATCAAATATGAAGAATTAGGACTTACAGGTAAAGGAGGGGGTCTAGGCTTTAAGGGTTTATCAGAAATGGGATTAAGAATAACAGTAGCAAAATCAGATACAAAGTGTGCTGCTTTACTCCTTAATGTACTCTTCTTCTTCTGCTCATCATTTTCTTCACTAACCATTTTTCTCTCTTTTTAGTATTCACGCTTTATGATGACAACAAATTCCACTACCCTTTTTTGATGCTCTCTCTCATATATGCCTTCTCTTGCAATACCTAAAGACTTGAGAATATGCCCTTTATTAATATTTTTCTTTTAGGGGAAAAAGGAAAACATAAAAGGGAAAAGTGGGTGGAATATTAGGAGAAAGTAGGAAAGAGGTGTGTTTGAAGGCACTTTTCTTCTCATCAGTTAGTTACAACAGGGATAATCATCAACCTTCCCCTCTCTCTCTCTCTCTCTCTTTTCTTATTCTATTAAATTAATTATACTCTCCGTCTCAATTTATGTAAATATTTATTAATTTTAATAATTAAAATTTTAAATTTTAACTTTGAATTGGTACATAGAATCTTATAAGTAATAATAATAATTAATAGTACAAAATATTTTTAAAAAGTATTTATGAAAAAATAAAGGTAAGGAAAGAACTATTTGATTTTGGGACCATTCACGTAAAATATTAGAGAATAAAAATAGAAATTTGAAGATACTGTACAACAGGGACTCCGTGGCCCAATGGATAAGGCGCTGGTCTACGGAACCAGAGATTCTGGGTTCGATCCCCAGCGGAGTCGATCTTCTTACTATTTACCCCATTTTGTCTTTTCAAATAGCCATTTCACCAAATTATTTTGGCTTAGATTTTACTAGTAAAAATATTTGAATAAGGTTTTTGAAAAGAAAAAACAAGGATGAAAATTCTGTAAATCACTTCCAAATCATTTGCATTAGTTTTCTTTTTCTTTCTCCTACTCTAATGCTCTCCTTTAATTCCACCATAATTAATTTTGGATCCTTTTTGGTTTCATTTCTGCAATTTTCTCCATCAATTTTAAGAAATTTCCTTGGGAAAGAATGGACTATCTTTCTGGGGTGCCTACATTTGCTGAGCTTCCTAATTTTTCAAGCAGGGTGATGTTGGGCGTATATCTTATGTCTCGGCATTGATTTCTTATATCTTTTGTGTTATTTTCAGTGTATTATGTGCCCAACAATGTGAGATTTAAAGTAAAATACTAACTTGAGGTGTTTGGATGTTTTAGGAGCAAATTGAAGGAAATTGGAGCTTGATTTGGACAAGAACAAGGAAGAAGCAATGGATACAGCCATGGATGCTTGGCATGCTAGGCTGTATGGACCGGGAAGAGTGCAAATAGTGAAGAAATTGGAAAAAGGAGCGCATACAGCCATGGATGCTTGGCATGCTCCGGTATAGTCGATCTTCTTACTATTTACCCCATTTTGTCTTTTCAAATAGCCATTTCACCAAATTATTTTGGCTTAGATTTTACTAGTAAAAATATTTGAATAAGGTTTTTGAAAAGAAAAAACAAGGATGAAAATTCTGTAAATCACTTCCAAATCATTTGCATTAGTTTTCTTTTTCTTTCTCCTACTCTAATGCTCTCCTTTAATTCCACCATAATTAATTTTGGATCCTTTTTGGTTTCATTTCTGCAATTTTCTCCATCAATTTTAAGAAATTTCCTTGGGAAAGAATGGACTATCTTTCTGGGGTGCCTACATTTGCTGAGCTTCCTAATTTTTCAAGCAGGGTGATGTTGGGCGTATATCTTATGTCTCGGCATTGATTTCTTATATCTTTTGTGTTATTTTCAGTGTATTATGTGCCCAACAATGTGAGATTTAAAGTAAAATACTAACTTGAGGTGTTTGGATGTTTTAGGAGCAAATTGAAGGAAATTGGAGCTTGATTTGGACAAGAACAAGGAAGAAGCAATGGATACAGCCATGGATGCTTGGCATGCTAGGCTGTATGGACCGGGAAGAGTGCAAATAGTGAAGAAATTGGAAAAAGGAGCGCATACAGCCATGGATGCTTGGCATGCTCCGGTTTATGCGCCGTAAACTAGTCCCAGAGCTGCCAGGACTAGCTAAAAACGTGGGAATAGGCATATTTCCTAGGATTAAAACCCTTGTAACGATATTTCTTATTCCATTACGTACTTTTGGAGGCAAGAATCATAGTAGAGGCTAGAGAACGGAGATTCATCAATTGAGTTGTAATTCTTCTTCCCTCTTTATTGTTTCATGAATTCTAGATTATTTTGTGAGAAAGCTAACTTGTCTATGAGTAGCTAAACTCTATTATTCTAGGGTTATGGGTCAACCATGAAAGTTGTACTCTGAAGTTGGTTGAATTCTATTAAATTTATCAGATTGAGTTGTTTATTTAATTCTGCTCTGAATTACTTAATTTCCTGGCCAGTTGTTAAGTATTATCCATGAACTTAAGGTTGAACTCGAAAGTGGGAACCGCAGGTTGCAATAGAATTAAATAAAGCGTGTTCCTGAACCCGGGCATCGGGGAATGGTTTCGCTGTTAGGATAGAAATATACCTAACAGTCACGCTTAGGAGAAGCACATACATTCTTGTTAATTCCAATTCCATAGACATATAGGCGTCAGGTTGGCTTGAATAGGCGAGCAGGGTATCGAAAGAGCGCTATGAGTATAATTAACCCTGTGATTAGCAACTCGGATAAGTAAAATTAATTCAATTAGCGGATGAGTGCAACTGGATTGGTGATCGTCCCATAATCCTGGAATATTTCCTCTCACTGATATCTAGAACTATTGAATTGTCTTGCATTCCATTTACTTCTATTACTTTTAGTTAATTAGTTAATTAAACACAACTTGAAATATGGTTGAACTCTCCTGAACAATACTTGAATTGAAGTTTGTCTAGTTAATAGTTAATCAATAGTCTTCGTGGGAACGATACTTTCTTATCACTTTATTACTTGATCGACCGCGTATACTTGTGTGTGCGTTTGGAGCGACAAGTTTTTGGCGCCGTTGCCGGGGACTAAGATTTAATTAGTTTCTAGATTAGCTTTTATTTGTTATTTGTTCAAGATTAATTTTTGTTTTAGTTGTCTTTGGGTGTTTCAGGTTGTAGCTTGAATGCGAAGGAGCAAGAGTGGTGATAAACTCTACACTTTTGACCCGGAACCTGAAAGACTTTTCCAAAGGCTAAGGAAGGAAGCCAGACTCAAAGCAAAGCTAGAGAAAGCTCCTATTTCTGAACCTGCAGAGATGGCTGGAAATCAAAACCGCGCTATACTGGATGTGGCCAGACCTACTCTTGATAACATGGCCAAGGCCATTGTGAGGCCCACCATTACTGGTAAATTTGAGTTGAAGGAGAGTATGATCCGACTATTCCAGTCTAATGGTCAGTTCGCGGGACTGTCAAATGAAGATCCTCAACAGCACATGCAGAATTTTCTGGAGATCAGTGATACTTACAAATATGTTGATGTGTCGGATGAGTATATACGGCTGACTATGTTTCCCGGGTGAAGCAAAGAAGTGGCTCTTGGTCCAACCACCGAACTCCATTAACTCTTGGGACGAATTGGCAAAGAAGTTTCTGATCAAATTCTTTCCATCGGGCAAAACTGCAAAGATCAGAGGTGAGATAGTGTCATTCAGTCAGAATTCATCAGAGGAGATATGTGAAGTATGGGAATGGTTCAAGGCATTGTTGAGAAGCTGCCCACACCATGGCCAATCAAAGGAGGTGTTGGGATATATTTTTGTTGAGGGACTGCAGTCACATAGTAAAATCCTGCTAGATGCTTATTGTGGCGAACCAAGTCTAGAGAAGCAGTATGATGAGCTTGAGATCATTCTTAACAAAATTTTAGAAGGCAGTCAGCATTATCATGGTGACTCAGGCAGAGGTAAAAATCTCAAGCTAGGTGGAAAGGTGGAAGTGGATGTACTGACAGCTATGAGAGCTGAAATGGCAGCAATGCAACACTCTGTTAAGCAACAACTTGATGCAGTACTAGTCCAGGTAAGTAAGCCACAACCACCAGCTCCACCCCAGGTTCAACAAGTGCAAGCAACTCCATACTGTGATGTGTGTGGTGGATCTGATCATATAAGCAATGTTTGCACGGACAACCCAGAGTCTGCATTTTACCTGGGTCAGCAGGGCAGGGGTTTCAACCAAAATGCTCAGTATGGCAACACGTATCCACCTAACTTTTGCAACCACCCTAATTTCTCATGGGGCGGTAATCAAGGCGGACAAGGCAGCAGACAACCTCAAGGTAATGCTCAGCAGGTGCAGAATCCACCACAGCAGAAACAGCCTGAAACGTCAATGATAGAAGCAATGATACAACAACTAGCTGTTGATCTTAATTAGAAAATTTTAACTCTCCAGCAAAACCAAGACAGTGTCATTGGCTCTCTAGATAAACAAATGAGACATCTTGCTAGTAACCAAAATACAAGGCCACTTGGTGCTTTGCCAAGCACTACTGATCCTAATCCCAAGGAACAAGTGCAAACAGTGTCATTACGAAATGGGAGAGAACTGGAAGAATTTGCCAAAGAAGCCAAAGCAGTCTCACCCTGACAAAGGAAAAGAGTCAGAGCCAGTAGTCGAAGTCGAGAAGGAGGCAGAAAAGCAAGAGGCATTGATTGTTGCTAAACCACCACCTCCCTTTCCTCAAAGGTTGCAAAAGAATCTGCTAGATCCTGCAGTTACAAAGATCTTGGGCATACTCAGTCAGACTAGTATCAATATTCCATTGGTAGATGTGCTCCGGGGAAATTCCAAAGTATGCTAAGTATATCAAAGACATAGTGTCATCAAAGAGGAAGCTCAATGAATTTGAAACTGTGGCACTTACTGAAGAGTGCACATCCAGAGTTCAGAACAAACTCCCTCAGAAGTTGAAGGATCCAGGTAGTTTCACCATCCCTATCCGTGTTGGCAACGTAGCAATTGGTAGAGCCCTATGTGATCTAGGGGCTAGCATAAATCTTATGCCATTGTCTGTGTGCAACCAACTGGGTCTCGGAAATCCAAAGCCAATAACAGTCTCACTTCAGTTAACTGATCGGTCTACTACTTATCCTGAGAGGGTGATTGAAGATGTACTGGTTCAGATTGGTCAATTTATTTTGCCCGCTGATTTTGTTATCCTGGACTATGAGGCAGATAAGGAAGTCCCTATCATCTTGGGACGGCCTTTCTTAGCCACTTGTGATGCTGTGATCCGTGTCCGAGAGGGAAAGATGACAATGAAGGTGTATGATCAAGAAGCAGTTTTTAATGTATACAAGGCTCTAAAAATGCCTAACCATCATGAAGAGTTGTCTATGATCGCAGTGAATGACCCGGAGGAGAAGTCGACTGACCCAGCTGATTATGTCAATGTTGATTTGCAGCGAGCACTGATGTTGGGAGAAGAAACTAGTGAAGATGCTGACATAGAGGAGATATTACAGCTCTTAGAGTGTTCTTGTGAATTTATTACTGGGTTTCCCAAGTTTCAGCCTTTAGATAGACCGCTCGGGCCACCACCCAAGCCATCTATTGAAGAGGCGCCCAAGCTTGAGCTCAAACCTTTACCTGCGCATCTTCGGTATGCTTATTTGGGACAATCTGACACTTTACCTGTGATTATTTCTTCTCTGTTGTCTGACTTGCAGGTAGAAAAGCTGTTGAGAGTGCTACGAGAGCGTAAGAGTGCTATTGGCTGGACCATAGCTGATATCAAGGGAATAAGCCCGGATTTCTGCATGCACAAGATCTTTATGGAGGACAGATTCAAGCCAAGTGTGGAGCATCAGTGTCGCCTTAATCCAATCATGAAAGACATGGTAAAGAAAGAGGTGATTAAATGGTTAGATGCAGGTATAATTTTTCCTATCTCTGACAGCAAGTGGGTAAGTCCAGTACAATGTGTCCCTAAAAGGGGAGGGATGACAGTGGTGCAGAACGAGAATAATGAACTTATCCCCACAAGAACTGTTACGGGGTAGAGGGTGTGCATTGATTATCGAAAATTGAATAAAGCCACCCGAAAGGATCACTTTCCCCTCCCCTTTATTGATCAGATGTTAGATAGGCTAGCTGGCCAAGAGTATTACTGTTTCCTTGATGGTTACTCTGGCTACAACCAAATATGGATTGCTCCCGAAGACTAGGAGAAAACTACTTTTACATGCCCTTACGGTACCTATGCCTATAGGAGGATGCCGTTCGGGCTATGTAATGCACCTGCGACTTTTCAAAGGTGTATGATGGCTATTTTCACTGATATGGTGGAAAAGTTTGTCGAAGTGTTTATGGATGACTTTTCTGTCTTCGGACCTTCTTTTGATGCTTGTCTAACTAACCTTGGTCTAGTGCTTGCTAGGTGTGAAGAAACTAACCTTGTTTTAAATTGGGAAAAGTGCCATTTCATGGTTCGTGAAGGTATAGTTTTGGGACACAAGGTGTCCAGTGCTGGAATTGAGGTTGACAAGGCGAAGGTGGAGGCAGTTGAAAAATTACCCCCACCCACGTCTGTGAAGGGAGTCCGAAGTTTTCTCGGACATGCTGGCTTCTATAGGAGGTTTATTAAAGATTTTTCTAAGATTTCTACTCCTTTGTGCAGGTTACTTGAGAAAGAAGCAGCATTTGTGTTCGATGAGGCCTGTCTGAGGGCCTTTAATGAGCTTAAAGAGAAATTGGTCTCTGCGCCAATAATAGTGGCTCCTGATTGGACTGCACCATTTGAATTAATGTGTGATGCTAGCGATGTCGCTATTGGTGCAGTCCTGGGGCAAAGGAGGAACAAGGTGTTCCATTCCATTTACTACGCCAGCAAAACTCTTAATCCTGCCCAATTGAATTATACAGTTACTGAAAAAGAGTTGCTGGCAGTAGTGTATGCCTTTGATAAGTTTCGGGCATACTTGGTTGGAACCAAAGTTAGTCTACACAGACCACGCAGCAATCAGGTACTTAATTGATAAAAAGGATGCTAAGCCTCGACTAATTCGTTGGGTGTTGTTGCTGCAGGAATTTGACTTGGAAGTCCGAGACTGTAAGGGAACGGAAAATCAAGTAGCTGACCACCTATCTAGGTTGGAGAACCACAAGCATGTGGATGAGGGAGGGTAGATCAGAGAAACCTTCCCGGATGAGCAACTTTTTGCCATCACCAATCACTCGGACCCATGGTATGCTGATTATGTCAACTATTTGGTAAGTGAGGCAGTGCCACCACATCTGACTGCAGAAGGTAAGCGTCGGTTCTTTCATGACGTGAGATTTTATGTTTGGGATGAGCCATTTTTGTTTAGAGTGTGTGCAGATTAGTTGGTGAGAAGATGCATTCCTGAGGAAGAGACTGAGGCTGTTCTGCAAGAGTGCCATGCATCTCCTTATGGGGGTCATCATGGTGGTGATAGAACAGCCGCCAAAGTACTTCAGTCTGGTTTCTATTGGCCGACACTGTTCAATGCTCACACTTTTGTAAAGAAGTGTGATCGGTGTCAAAGGACCGGCACAATCACCAGGAAGCAAGAGATGCCTCTACAAGGCATTCTAGAGGTGGAGATTTTTGATGTGTGGGGGATCGACTTCATGGGTCCTTTCCCCTCGTCGAATGGTCACAAGTATATTTTACTGGCAGTGGATTACGTGTCCAAATGGGTAGAGGCTGTTGCTCTTCCTACTAATGCTGCGAAGGTGGTGGTGAGTTTCGTCAAGAAGAACATTTTCACCAGGTTCGGAACTCCGCGGGCTTTGATTAGCGATGAAGGTACACACTTCTGTAATAAGTTGTTAAACAACCTTCTAGCTAAATACGGGGTCAAGCATAAGGTCGCCACCGCTTATCATCCGCAAACCAGTGGACAGGCTGAGGTATCCAATAGAGATGTGAAGCAAATTCTTGAGAAAACTGTCAGTGCAAATAGGAAGGATTGGGCTACCAAGCTCGATGATGCACTCTGGGCATATAGAACAGCTTATAAGACTCCAATTGGGACTTCACCGTACAAGCTGGTATATGGGAAAGCGTGCCACTTGCCAGTCGAGCTTGAGCACAAGGCCTATTGGGTGATAAAGAAGCTAAATTTTGATATGGGCTTGGCGGGTGAGAAGAGATTGCTGCAACTCAATGAACTCGATGAGTTTAAGTTGCACGCGTATGAAAACGCCAAGTTATATAAGGAGAAGACTAAGCGGTGGCATGATAAGCGTATTCAGCACCGTCACTTTGAGCCGGGCCAACAAGTTCTTTTATTTAACTCCAGGTTGAAGCTCTTCCCTAGTAAGTTCAAGTCGAGGTGGTCTGGTCCGTTTGAAATTGTTAAGGTGATGCCCCATGGAGCGATTGCATTGCGAGCCCCGGGCTCAGATAAGTCGTTTCTAGTGAATGGGCAAAGAGTGAAGTGATTTTGGGGAGGTGATGTCGATAGGCTTAAATCCTCTATTTCTTTAGTCGACCCTTGAAAGAGGGTTCTACTCGTCGTGCCGCGACGTTATATCAAGCGCTTCATGGGAGGCAACCCATGTTTTATCGTTTTTAGAGTTAGTTAATTCATTTTTTCATTTAAAAGTAAACAAAACAAAAAAACAAAAAAATAAAAAATAAAAAAATAGAAAAGAACAAAAAGAATGTAATCTTGATGTGTTTAACGTGTTTGTGTAGTGTTTTTACAGGATGCCGAGGCTCGAAATCGGTTGGATCAACGAAATAGCCGGTCCCGAGCAACAAAATGGAAAAAAAGATACTGCTTTGAGGCCAGCACAGCCTTGCATGCGTCGCATGCTTGGCTGTGCTCAGTGAAAAAAATGTTGAAAAATGCAGCCACGAAGGCAGAGTTGCACGCAGAAAACGCCCGAGACTGTATGCTGATTTTCTCTTCAAAACAGCCCCCTGCGCGTCGTGCCAGGGGCTGTATGCGCAGCTGAAATTGTAAAACAAATTAACAAGTTGGGACAGTGTTGCACATTGATCACGTAGGCCGCTGTTTTCACGTTTTACTCCCACACAGCGAAGCATGCGTCACACGCTACACTGTGTGGGCTGCGAGTTTTTTCTGGAAACAATAGGAACGGAGACAGTGTTGCGGGCTAAAAGCCCCAGCCCATGTATGCTGGTAAGTAGTTCTCCTTAAACTATTTAAACACAAACACACACTACACAAAACACACGAAACAAAGAAAAAAAAAGAGAGCAGAACACGGGCACAAAGTAAAAGAACAGGACCAACGCCATTCCTTCCCTCCCCATTCCAACTGTGATTCAACCATCAAGGTATGAGTTTCTCTTTGCCTACATTCTCTTTTCCCCGCCACTGCTTCACATATCGTTCTAGTGATGGTGCCGCAGATTTCCCCATTCCTCTTTTCCCTTAGGTTTAGTTTTTTTTTACTTCAAGTTATGTTGAAACTATGATAAAGCTTGGTTCTTTTTGATTGGTATTTGCTGTGGGGGGTGCGGTGATGCACCATGATTGTATATATGTAAGCTCCCGGAGTTGGGTGGTCCAAATATTAACAAAAAGTGTATACACAAGCTTTCCAATTTACTGCACGTAAGGTGTTTGATAAAATTCCTCAATGAACGAGTTGACGTATTTGGCGAAGTCTGAGTAGCCAAATCAATTAGGGGGCATAAGTTGAACATATATTAGTTAGAATTAGGACATGTGGCTGATTTTAAAGTATTTTCTTATGAACGACACTCAATGCACTTTATTCATACACTAGAAGTGTCGTTTTGCACTTTACTTGAGCGAGCCATTGCCCCGTTGTGCAATTCACGGGCTGATTTTATTGCTCTGCTTAAAATAATATTTCTCCATATTTTTGAGATGAAGTTGAGCATAAGTGTGGGTGTGGAGACCCCGTTTGCACACTTTGTTGAATTTTAACCATGAGAATTGTTTCGAATAAAGAAGTCCGCGTCGAGGGAAGTCCGAGTACCTCGTGAATGTTACAATGAGCGTACTATGAGCATAACTTGATTACTTGTAGATTACACTTGAGCTTTAAGTATGGGGTGTGTGCGCACCAATGAGAAGTAGACGACTAGCTTGTATTGGCTTAGTTTCTAGCTACTTTAAAGAGCTCGGGAATAACTCATTGGCTAATTTCACATTGTTTGAATGCAGGTATTCTATTATTAAATGGCGATTGCAAAGCAAATATCCAAGAGTGGTGGAAGCGGGGACGGTGGCCAACCACCACGGAATCAACCTGAGGGCAAGGATAAAAGGGAGCAACGCTCAAAGAAGAAACAAGATACACCTGCTCCGGATATGACCATTCCCGCCTCTCAGGTAACCACGGGCAAGAGGAAATCAACCATGCTAAGGAAAAGCCCGTGGTGATCCGTGAAGGTGGTGCTTCTAGACCACCAGCCAAGAAAATGAGAGCAGTTCAGGGTAAGGGAAAGAAACCAATGGAGGAGGATGATGAGGATGATGATGCTGAGGAGGAGTACACTTCTATTCCAGAGCCTGAGGACATTCCCTCTACTAGTGGCCCGATTGACAGGGCATTGTGGGAGGACACCTTTGAGAGCGAGAGTGCATATTTGGCATATCAGTGGATCCTTAAGAAGCAGATTACACAGGAAAGACCACTGAACTATCATGCGTGTGAGAAGGCGTGCCCGGCTATTCTGGAGGTTGTTAAAGATAGGAAGTGAGACAGATTTATGCAGGGTCCCACGGGCAAGGGCAATGTTACTGCTGTTCAGGAGCTGTATGCGAACTGGGAGAACCCGAGGAGTAGCATAGTGCGGGTTCGAGATGTTGATGTTGATATTTCTGCCCGAGCCATTAATGCACATTACAGGGTGACTGAAGTGGCAATGGATGATTATAAGAAGATGCTAGCAGAGCCGGATTTTACGGATGTCATTGAGGTACTGTGTGACCCACCAGCTGTTCTGGATGATCGTGAATCCTCGAAGCCTGCGTGGTTGCACAACACGCAGAGAAAATATGCCACTTTACCCAAGCGGTTTATGTCGAGGGAGAGTCGATCTTGGCTCAATTGGGTGTCTAACAGGATCATGCAGGGTGACCATCAGACGAATGTCCTTCGGGAGTGGGTGCTTCTTATTTATGCTCTGATGAATGGAATAGTACTGAACTTGGGTGAGCTTATGTACAAGCAGATGATACGGACTCGTAAGGAGAAGACATTGAAGCTGTATTTTGTGAACACTCTGACAGCTTTGATGAGGAAGCACAGGGTGCCCTTCTATACGGAAGATGATCTTTTGGAGGTGCCCATTGCTCATGACATCACTTCAGTGCTTGACCCGGTCGCGGCCAAAGCAGATAAGAGAACTACATCAGAGCGACTTGTGGGCTTTGAAGCCGAGCTAGCTAAGTTGAGAGAGGCGCAGCAGGCAGAGCTGACCCGGTTGAGACAGGAGCAGGCAGCTCGAGATACCCTGATGCAGAGCACACTGGCAGAGATCCTTGCCGCTATTCAGAGTCCCAGAGTGACGCATTCCATTGGCGTCCAGACTGATGCAGGGTCCAGTGAGGAGATTGTGGATTTGAGTGCTACTGATGGCACTACTGCAGAGCCAGCTCCCGCTACTGCCACTACTATGGAGGGGTCGCTGATTGATGCGATGGATGCAGCTGGCACTACCTTGTTGGATCCCTCCACTGCTCAGACCGTGGGTTCAGACCAGTTTGCAGCACCTCCAGACTCTGCGGTTTGAGGGAGCTTTCTTGATACCCACTCTTGTTATTATTTTTGTACTTGTTCAGTGGGGACCATGCACTATTTTAAGTGTGGGGTAGGGTATCATGATTTGTACTTGTATATTTTTACTGCATTTAATTTTTTTTTAGATTAGTGGCATAATCCTTGGATTTTCTTCAAGCCACGGTTCTTTCCCGAGGATGCCTTTTGTTTTGAACCGGGTGTTTTTAGATAAAAATGAAAAAAAAATTAGGAAATAGGAGTAGCTAAGTGGTAAGGACTTGTGCCTTCTCTGTGAATTGTTTTATACTGACATATTTAGTCCTTTACATGCGAGTTGAACTTCCCTAAAGATTTTTTGTGTGAGTTGTATATTGGATTGATAGGCAGTCATGTTAGTGACTCCTCGGCTCAGGTTTCTGACTCTGAGTGCTGACTGAATAGCATGACTTGTCTCACTTGTTTTTGTTAGGTGTTGGAATTGTTTCGCCTTGAGTAGTTCATGTGCCATGAGTGGTGAGGTGCTTTTCTTTATTCTCGTGCTTGCATTATTGGTCTATAACTTGCCCCGCGTGTGTTCAAAGCGAAATCCTAGGTTTGCTCTAATCGGGAGATGATACATGCCTTCTTTGATAAACCCTTTCTTTTGCAGCCTTGATTAGCCTACCCGTTCATATATATCCCTTGTAATCCTTTTTGAGCCTATTAGTTTTTGTTGACACCCACATTACAAGCCTATTCTCTTTGTTCTTAATTACCTTCTTTTTGAACCCGTACTCCTTAGAGCACTTTAATTGAAAAGATTGTTGTTAGTGGAGTTGTGGTTGGTGGAAATTGATGGCTTTTGAGTGGAGTCAATAAGAATAAATTTATGATGGTATTTTTGAGGAAAAATTACATTGGCAAGGTTGAGGAAAAAGTGACAAATGTTGAAAAAAAAAAGAAGAAAAAAAAAAGAAAGCAAAAGAAAAATTCTCAATCCTTGCTAGTGTTGCGTACATTAATAAAAAAAATACTTAAAGGGAGGGAAGTGTTTGAGTTGATGTTCGGATGGTAGCTCGGTTGTTATTGCGAAGAGTTGAGCTATAAAAAGTGGAAGTGATGTATTAAAGTGCTAGGGAGGTAGTCATTTAACCATTACCCGTCCTTTGGCCTACATTACAACCCTTAAAGTCCTAGTTAATCCCGAATAGGAGCGAGCCTACATTAGTGGAGTCCTACACTACGGGCAAGCTTATGGTACCATTGTGTGGCACTTGAGATTCTTTTTGAGTGTGAGCGAATTCTTCCTATCTTGAAAGTCCCTTATAATTCAGTTGATATATTTTTGTGTGATTGGGACTAGACTTTGATTGGTGAGGGCACATGGATTATGAGAGGTTGGAGCTTTTATTAGGCCCTAATCTTGAGCGAGTGGACATGTCGTGAGTAAGTTGGCGTGAAGAGTCGTTTCTTGAGGCTTGGTTGTTGCTACTTAACTGCTTGATAATCCTTGTTTTCTAAATTTATGGTGTGCAAATATGGGGAGTTGTGTGCTTGTATGTCTAGTGGCTAATTGTTGGTATCAACCTATTTCATAGGTGCGCTTCCATAAAGTTCTTGAGTTGGGTAGTTAAGACCTATTGAGTATAAGTGTGTTGGGTTTGTTTGTTCGGGACGAACAAAGTTTAAGTGTGGGGTGTTGATGTT
The DNA here is from genome assembly GCA_037355625.1 of Petunia x hybrida. NCBI lineage: Eukaryota > Viridiplantae > Streptophyta > Magnoliopsida > Solanales > Solanaceae > Petunia > Petunia x hybrida. The sequence continues at coordinate 3,360,058 of JBBBVM010000018.1, read as the reverse complement.
GGGCGTATATCTTATGTCTCAGCATTGATTTCTTATATCTTTTGTATTATTTTCAGCGTATTATGTGCCCAACAATGTGAGATTTAAAGTAAAATACTAACTTGAGGTGTTTGGATGTTTTAGGAGCAAATTGAAGGAAATTGGAGCTTGATTTGGACAAGAACAAGGAAGAAGCAATGGATACAACCATGGATGCTTGGAATGCTAGGCTGTATGGTCCGGGAAGAGTGCAAATAGTTAAGAAATTGGAAAAAGGAGCGCATACAGCCATAGATGCTTGGCATGCTCCAGTGTATGCGCCGTAAACTAGTCCCAGAGCTGCCAGAACTAGCTAAAAACGTGGGAATAGGCATATTTCCTAGGATTAAAACCCTTGTAACGCTATTTCTTATTCCATTACGTACTTTTGGAGGCAAGAACCATAGTAGAGGCTAGAGAACGGAGATTCATCAATTGAGTTGTAATTCTTCTTCCCTCTTTATTGTTTCATGAATTCTAGATTATTTTGTGAGAAAGCTAACTTGTCTATGAGTAGCTAAACTCTATTATTCTAGGGTTATAGGTCAACCATGAAAGTTGTACTCTGAAGTTGGTTGAATTCTATTAAATTTATCAGATTGAGTTGTTTATTTAATTCTGCTCTGAATTATTTAATTTCCTGGCCAGTTGTTAAGTATTATCCATGAACCTAAGGTTGAACTCGAAAGTGGGAACCGTAGGTCGCAATAGAATTAAATAAAGCGTGTTCCTGAACCCGGGCATCGGGGAATGGTTTCGCTGTTAGGATAGAAATATACCTAACAGTCACGCTTAATCCGTTTACAGGAGAAGCACATGCATTCTTATTAATTCTAATTCCATAGACATATAGGCGTCAGGTTGGCTTGAATAGGCGAGCAGGGTATCGAAAGAGCTCTGTGAGTATAATTAACCTTGTGATTAGCAACTCAGATAAGTAAAATTAATTCAATTAGCGGATGAGTGCAACTAGATTGGTGATCGTCCCATAATCCTGAAATATTTCCTCTCACTGATATCTAGAACTATTGAATTGTCTTGCATTCCATTTACTTCTATTACTTTTAGTTAATTAGTTAATTAAACACAACTTGAAATCTGGTTGAACTCTCCTGAACAATACTTGAATTGAAGTTTGTCTAGTTAATAGTTAATCAATAGTCCTCGTGGGAACGATACTTTCTTATCACTTTATTACTTGATCGACCGCGTATACTTGCGTGTGCGTTTGGAGCGACACAGGGTCTATGGTTTCTATTAGTCTGGAGCATATTAGTTTTATTTGCAAAGCTTCTTGATTTTTCAAACTCAAATGATTTCTTGATTTTATTCTCCTTTTTTTTTTTTTTTTTGGGATAGTAAAAGACAATCTATTAAAAGTTAGGCCAAACACATAAACGACCCCTTAAACTCGTCCGAAACTTTTATTTTGACACTTAAACTAAGACTTGTTCCAATTTAGCACTTAAATCAGCCCACATTTGAACCATTTTAACACTTTTGGCTGACATGGCATATATTGTGCATTTCACTTACCAAGGGCGCGTGAAAAAAGAGAGTAAAGGACATCTGATGTCCAGCTAATAAGAAAAATACCCGTTCTAATTAATAAATTCCCCAATTCTTGAAACCCTAACCCCATTCCAATTTTTAAATTCTCTTACCCGTCTTCTTCCTTCAATCTATTCCAATTAACTAATCTGCTCTTTCTACCTACCTCTTCATAAAAACATCTCTTTTTCCTTCTCTCCATCAACCGGTCGGCCGAAGCTAAAGCTTTGAAATGTCACATACATCTCAAAGCTCGGTGTCTCTTCAAGAGGAGCCGGACTTGTGTTGTGCGGTAAAAATGCTAGATTGAAGACTTCAACAACTCCAAAAAATCCTGGACGCAGGTTCTATGGTTGTACAATCTCAAAAGTGGGTAATACTTTTCTGATTAAAATTCGATTTATGTTCATTTTTTAATTTTTATTTTTGCTATTAATTGATACACTGGTTATGATTCGTGGTTTTTAGAGTAATGGCGGATGCAATTACTTTAGGTGGTTTGATGGTCCAGTACCGGAACAAACCAGTGTAGTGATGTCAGGGTTGTTGAGAAGGGCCACAGAAGCTGAAGCGGAGGCTAATCAACGATCAAGTCGAGTGATTTCTCATTTAATAAACAACTTTACAGTAGCTGAAAATGAGACTGATTTACTGAAGAAAAAATTGAAAGAAAGTAAAGAGGAGAATGGTATACTAAAACAAAAATTGGAACAAGCTGAAACAGAGAGGGATTCCTTGAAAGTGAAATTCAAAGATGTGGAGCAAAGGACTCGGGAAGAAACCAAAGTCAAGAGGCTGCTACTTTGTTTTGTTTTGCTGCTTATTTTCTGGAAGCTAGTGTTCTAATTTGTTGTAGGTTATTGTTGTGAACTGGAGGTGTAGCATGCATAGGTGATGAAGTTTAGTGTAGTGATTGGCGTAGTATTTTGTCTATTCAATTACTTTTGTAGTGCTTTGTGTAGTGTTTGCCATTGCTTAGTTAAAGAAATGACATTGCTATCTTTTGTAGTGCTTTGTGTAGTATTTGTCATTGCTTAGTTAAAGAAATGGCATTGTTATGTGGACAAGATGTATTGACAATGTTTAAGTCAAATGGCCTTTAGAGTGTTAGCTCAAATTTATCTTTACTACCATTATGAAAAAATTGATAAAACATTATCACAAATGAGCTCCATAAGAGAGATTACATTGACATTGTTGAGGTTTATATATTATCATTTGATTGAACTATATTTTGACCATATGAGTTGAAAGTTGTGGTGACATTAAGAAAGTAAGGGTCAGGTACCAATAAGCAGAACCATGTGCTTTTTTTTTTTCTTCCAAAGAATTTGACTTGTGACCTTTAAGGTTACTAAACATTACTCGCTGCAAGGTTAGTCCTAAACAATTTTTGCCTGCTATGTCTTATTTTCAATTGATTTTTTTCAATCACTTATCAATTGGACATAGCTTCATAATAAATTGTGAAGTAATGGTCAAGTACCAATAAATTGTGTCTTCACTTTTCAATTGTTTATGCTACATATATAGCTTCATCCCTTATGTGTAGCAAATGTTTGGAAAAAGAGAAATCACTAATATACACATTCAGGAGAGCTTTCTGCTAGTTCAACTCTCTGTAAAGGTAAATTCAATTTCAAGCTTTCATTTCACAACATGCTTAGTAAGACTAAAAATGAATAGGGATATGATCTTCGAATCTGCTTTTTAGCATTTCCGTCAGCAAATTCAAAAGCATACTATATTAAACTGTTCTTGATTGAGCTCAAACCAGTCAAATACCATGTGCTGCTGCATATTACATAGTCAAAAAATAGAACTTGGTCTTAGATTATCAACTTAAAAGAACAATACAAACTGTTTGTTGTAGATTACATAGACAAAAAACCACAACAAAGTATTGTCCTAGATAAAAATACTTCTGGGAAGCTCCTAATCTTGATGAAGATGCACTTGTTGTTGAAGCATTCACTTGATTTCTCTTATTTGCGTTATTTTGCTGCAACTGATTGGTGGTCACTGCATCTCTTCCATTCTATTTCAAGCCACAGGCTTAAAACCAATATCAATATTGGTTCCAAAGGAACTCTTCACATTTGTTCCAAGTTGTAGAATTCTCTCACTTGATGTACCTAGCTGGAATTATCAAAAAATGTATAAACATAAGAAAGCTGAAAAAAGGTTCGGACTAAAAAAAGAGAACAAATAGAAGAAAAAATTGTACATTCATGACTTGTGTTCCAGTATTGGGGTTAGAATATAAATCAAAACCAATATTTTTGGGTCTCTTTTGTCCTCCAGTTGCAACAACAACACCTGATGAATTGAACCCCCTTTTTTGGACACTTGAAGATGGTACTTGAGTAGATGAATCATCCCTTTGGCTAAGAAATGGGGCTCCTCTTCCATTACCTATCCTTCCCATTCCCCTACCTCTAGTTGTCTTATTATTCCCGTTACTTGCTTGAACACTTTTTATAGCTGAAGTATCATCACAAACTGAACTTGGTTGTCTTCATTGTGTAGGTGCAGTAGCTTGACTTGATTGTGAAGGTGCAGCTGTATGTGCGGGCTGTGTAGGAACCCTCGTTCAACTCTATATAAAACACAAATAGGAAAATAAGAATGTAAAGAATAATATAAATTAAGAATGCATTAAATTATAGAGTTATAAAATGCACATGCACTTTACACGCAATCCTGTTATGGCATGTCTGGTGGCATTTAGAACATGTCATTTTGACACCTTTTTTTTACAGGTTTCCCCATTTCTTGTTTAGTTCATCCTTAGCTTTTCTTCGACATTTTGGGGGTCTGCCTGGCATACGCTTAATTGCAGGAGGCTCTAATATAATATTAGTGCTTTCAGGCCACATCTTTAGATTAGGGATAGGTTGAATAAAGTATTTGTAGGCCTTACAAAATGAATCCTTACTATACCAATGGTTTACATGTTGATATGGATCTTGCTCCAAGTGGTGGTAAGCACAAATTGCATGAGGGCAAGGAATATCTCTCAACATCCATAATCTACATGCACAGGTCTTTCTTTCCAAATCAACAACAAACCTATATTTCTTCCCCTCTAGAATTTCAAACCCATTATCACCATTCCACAAGACTGTACATGCCTGAGCAATTTCTTTATTATCCTTCAATATTTTCCTTGCCATAGGTGCAATGTCATCTCTCCATGTTTCAGAAAATTTGATCGTGTCTACATATCTAGACATTAATTTATGCCTAATATCTTCTAACATGGTGATAATTGACTTGTGCTAGCCACTAAAATCCAAGAATTAAAGGTTTCACACATGTTATTTTCTACCACATCACACTTGGCAAATGTTTTAAAATAAGCCTTGCACTATACCTCTTTATTAAATTTGAGCAAGTCCTCACAAATATCCTTACCTAGTTTGCCCATGGCTGCCATCTCTTCTTTGAATTTGGCTTCAAAACTAGACTTTGCACACCTCCAAAATTGGTTCCTTCTTTCTTCCCCTCTCCATGTAATGTGCCAGTTACTCCAAATGTGCCTAGCACACATTCTTTGTTCACAATTTGGCAACAATTCTCTGATTGCTGGAATTAATCCCTACACCACATAAAAAAAAATTAATTGCAGAAACCTATCTTCAAATTTAAAAAAAGCACAAGTTAAAAAAATAACTATTACATTTTGCATGTCCGACATAACAGTCAGACCTTCACACTGCCAAGTTCAAGATCATCAATCAAATATTACAAGAACCAACTTTAGCTGTGCTTTGTCTCTTGATCCACAACTGCCCAGGCGATGGGATACATTTGATTATTCCCGTTCCTTCCAACAGCAACTAAAAGTTCACCCTTACAGGTTCCTTTAAGAAAACAACCATAAAAAACCTATTATATTCCTACACCCTTCTAGCCACCCTTTTTTCAATGCAGCAAAGCAAACATGGAAGTAAATAAAGAGATTCTTCGCCGTCTCAGATTCCCTATCAGTTCTAATCCAGCATGAGCTTCCAGGATTGGTTTGTTTGATTATGTCTGCATAGTCACATAATCTGGAAAACTCTATTTTCCAGTCACCCATATTTTCATTCAGTACCATCAGTCTAGCCCTGTAGCAAACAGTCCTACCAGCATAAAGACCCAACTTGGATCTAACTAAGTCTTGAATCTCCCAAATCCTTATGTACGGCTGTCTAATAATTGTGTCCTTAAACTTTCTAGCTATAAGCTTAGAAGTGCACTGCTTATTTTTGTTTGTAGGAACACACTTGTGTACTAGATGGTATTTCTTTACTATGAAATCACCTGAGTCCCTAAGAATGGCAGCAAACAACAACAATTTACAATTAGCAGCTTTGCACTTAACCCTCACTCTCTCCTTCTGATTAGGTCTTAGCTTTAACTGTCTCCTATACTCCACAGCATAGTCGGCTACAACTTTTCTAAATTGTGTTGCATTCTTAAAAACCATGCCAAGCTCAAATATAGACACCTCACAGTCTTCATCATACCTAACTTTTTTGCTTCTCCTTCTAGAGGGTAAATCCACTCCCCTAACATCTTCTACATATAGCTCTTCTCTGCTATCATCACTCCAACAGTCAGAGCTACTAAGATATTCCTCGTCTCCTCCCAATTTTCTAACATATTTGTTGGCCTTATTTTTTCCAATATCCTCAAACCCTCTGTCTATACAACCAGCTTCTCCAACAGGTATTTCTTGTGTTTCAGTAGCTTTCTTTCTTTGCTTTTTGCACCTTCTTTCTACCCTAAGTGCCCTTAATTCCTCATCTACTTTTGAATTATCATCTTCAGGAATGTCACCAAGGTCTGAGTCACTACTATCCACCTCTGAGAGATGAGCCTCTAGATCTGATAATTCTCCTACATCAACATCAACTTGTTCAACCTCAACTAGGTCAGCTTCTGGACCACTTAATAAGTTAATAGAGATCACACTCTCATCAAGAACAGGCACATCAATGATGTGTTTAATAAATAATTCAAAGGTGTCCCCATTTTTTATGTTTTTCACAAGGTCCAACAAGTGCTGGTCAGACTCCACCTACTGCAAATGTTTAGTCCTTGGGTTTTGGTAGTGGAACCCACCAACAGCAACATAACCCCTTTTTTTGTATAAGCGTGCAGCTCAGTCATAGAAAAGTGATCCTTGTCGATTGCAACTCCGTAAATATCACCCTCATTTAAGTGGTGAAATATTGTTTGTATGTACTTGTCCGACATTGATAAGAGTTAACACTAAAGGAATAAAATAAAGAATATTAGGAAAAGGCAGAATATACACATAAAAGAATAAACCGAAAAAACCCTAACTTTAGTCCGATATAGATAAGAGTGAGATTTGAAGGAATCTAAAAAGGGTTACTAGGAAAGGGAACATTCTCATACCCTACCCATCCAGTAAAAAATAATCCGAAAAAATCCTAATTTTTAGTCAAACTTTTAACACCAAAAAGAATCTAAAGAATCTGAAATTAAAGAGGTAAAGTCACTTACAGTAAGACGATTCTTCATAAAAGTCGACAAATTTGATGTTCTTCATCCGATTGTAAGGAAATCCAGCTTTTTGATCTACACTTTCAACCTCACGACATTGAGAGACAAAGGGGATAGGTTTAACGGGTGATATTTTGTATGGAAAGGGTTTTTTTTGTCTTTAAAAAAAGATGTTGTGATGTATTCCAAGGTGGAATGCAAATAACAGGTGGAATTTTTCGTTTGGCCGTAATATCCACGTCATAGAAACTGTTTACACGCGGTAATTTTTGTTAGATGGTTAGTGTATCTCATTCTTTTCCTTTTAATGAGAATTTCATTTTGTCCGTTATGACTTTTATATTGAGAAACTCTTTAATCTCAACATTCCCTGTTTGTCTTTAATGATGCATTGTTATCCGTTATATGGCAGTCTTAGCTCAAAAAGTTCCAAAGATACAATGAAGAAGCAAGGAGCAGCGAGGGAATTTAGAGAGAATTTAGATGAAGAAGAAGAAAGAAGGGAAATGGTTTAGATGAAGACCAAGAAACCGTTAGTTTTTAACTATATACAAACGGAAGTATGTTTCGTGCTAAGTTTTTAATAATTTAGTGATGTTTTTTGTTCACTTTGAAATATTGATGATGAAACTTAATTTTGGCTCATACTTTGATGATGTTTTCAGCCAAAAATTCGACGAGCATAAGTCAAAAGTGTTAAAATGGTTCAAATGTGGGCTGGTGTAAGTGCTAAATTGGAACAAGCCTTAGTTTAAGTGTCAAAATGAAAGTTTCGGATAAGTTTAAGGGGCCGCTTATGTTTTTGGCCTAAAAGTTAAGTAGTGAAAGATGCACAAGGTGTTTGGTACTTGTAAGCAGATATTACATATCATTCCCAAAGGATTTGCTAGATGTCTAGAAGTGTTTGTGATTGGATCCAAAGTTGGTTCACCACAAGCATGCATTTTAAGATTATCAAATGGGGTAGTAAGAGTACAAAAACAAGGATATTGTGCCAAGGCTGATTTTATATTCCTTTTAAATTTTGTGCTTGCTTCAATCATTGTTGTACGTAAGCTACGACCTTATTTTCAATGCCGCCCTAGAGTTGTAGTCACCACCTTCTCATTGAGGAGCATACTACATAAACCTGAGGTGTCCGATAGGTTGGCTAAGTGGGCTTTTGAGCTGAGCGAGTATGATATCACTTACCAATCTCGCACTGCCATAAAGTCCCAAGTGTTAGCCGATTTTGTGACTGACTTCAGTGCTCAAATACTTCGCGCGTTCTGGCGAGTGGAACTAAAACTTAAACAATTAGAAAATTTTTCCCAAAACTTTTAATACTGGGCGCGTGGAGGGCTAGATAGCGAAAAGTTTTTTTTTTGCCGGTGTCTTGTACTCATATTGGATTCCTGACTAATTTGAATTCGCGCTGCAAAAGTGTCATTTTTTAGGAGGGCTCAATATCAGGATATTGCATATTGATCTGACCTCAAGATATTCGTACATAGAACAAGCATAAGTGAGTTTTTATTTTTTATTTTTTTAATTTTCAAAGAAAAAGTAAGACAACAAATAAGACTAACTCGAAATCAAGCGAGGAATGAAACCTCAATGCCATCTCCAGCAGAACACCAAGAAATACTAAAAGGGACAAAATCATGTCATGTATAATGAGATTCTTGGTTAACGGACATATTGCTAAACCATCAACTATTGAAGCCCCGTATAGATGTGAGCAATAAAGACCACATTGTTCTTAGTCAAGAGGTGATGAATGCGGTTGACAATATCCATCTCGATGAGGCACATACATTCGAGACCGCAACACATGAACCACACTAGAACTATCAATTTGGAAGGTAATTCGATGCAGCCCTCTATTCTAGGCTCTGTGAAGACCTACGAGAGCTCCCCATAGCTCTGTTCTAAAGAATGTGCAATCCTGGATCTTGGCTACCCACCTACTATTGGAATCACTAAAGACACCGCCAACACTCCTCAACAAAATACTCATTCAAAAAAAAAAAACTCCATCTGTGTTCAGTGCCATCCACCAGTGAAACTGCCTGCTTGCTTTTAGACACTTCCCTAATATTCTTCAACGAACACGAAGAAACAACACAAGCTCTAACTATGCTAACCAGAATTCTTACTTTTTTGTCAGTAGAAAGATGCTCAATTCAAAAAAGTGCATCATTACGCCTGTAATCACCTAATTGTGGCACCTAAAATACCAAAATGCGTAAAATAATTGTGTTAAATTTTATGTGAATTTGCAAGATTTACCATTTTATTTAGCTATTTTAGTTAATTAATTAGGATGAAAAATGCTAGAAAACTTCCAAAAAATAGGATTCAATTATGAATAATATTTAATTGACTTTATGTGCTAATTAATTTATCTTACAATGTTTGTACGTTTAGTGTTAATTAATTAGTTATGTTGGTGTAGTCTAGTTTAAAAGGCCATTTGGGTTATTAAAATTCAGAAAGAGAATGGAAAGTGAGCAGTCCAACACTCTGGCCCAATCACCCAATGACCCGGCCCAGTATCCTTTGCTCAAATATACCAAATAATTTCCATTTTAGGGAATTTCCCCAATGCTTCAGACCAAAAGAAAAAAACCCTACCCTAATTCGATCCATATCGGATTCCATCACCAAACCCGCCATCGACGGCCACCATGGCTCCCCTTTGACACCCTGAACTCATCCCTCAACTCCGTTGCATCAGAAACCCCCGCGAATCTCCGTAGATCGGGACTCCAAGAATCGCAAAAAACCTGGCTCCGGTGATCCGTCAACTTTTCCGGTATAATTTTACATGTTTAGCTTCGCCCTAACCTCCTCTACACGGATACAAACTTTAATTTCTAAAAAAAATTACCCCTTTGTCTTGAACTTAAAGCGACGGGGGTGGGTTGGACTTTGTACGGTATTTCTTCCTTCTCCATTTCTTGTTTCTTTGGTGATGGTGAACTGATGTGCAGCGACAGCCGTGATGGTGTATGTGGGTGGGGTGGTGGATTTTGAGAAGACTGTTTGTTTGCGTGTGGTCGATTTACTATGGTGACGCAGCGGCGTTAATAAACTAGGCAGCGGTAGTGACCCAAAAACAGAGCAGCAGCGAGGCTATGTGATGATTGATTTTGATTTAGCGGTTGTTTCATTGAACCAATGGTGTTTGTGATGTTGGTGATGTTCCAATAGTGATGAGCTTTGTTTTGGAAGCTATGGATGGCGATTCGAATAATGTGAGTAGCTGTGAGCGTAAGGCAACATCGATGCTGCTGAGATGTCCGTTGATTTGGGACAGTGGTGACTGAGTGGCCATGGCGATAATGCTTTTGTGGTAGTAGCTGGAAGCTTGGCTTGATGATGAGGCATTTCCGATGGCTCTTTAGTCATGTGCTCGACGGGTTAGGTTAAATTCAGGTTTTTGTTCTATTGTTCCGAGTGTTTACATTCATGTGAGTTGGTTTAGCCATTAGACAATTTGTTAGTGATAACATTTAGTTTGAAGAAAACTTGTGTTCCCTTCTTTTTATTCAAGAAAATCTGTTTAGATGTTTCAGTTAGGGAAAATGGATTGACCAAGTGTAGGAGTTAATGTAAAGAATCACATGTATGTCTATTTGGTAGTATAAATCAAACTCGCTCAAGTTTATATGTGTTTTTGGTTTGTTCACTATTTTAGGGTGATGTTTGTTTGAAATGGTATTAATTTTCCCAGATTAATTTCGTCATTGTAGTTCTGTTTACAATTATGGTACTTCGCTGCACTGCTCAAGTTTGAAAGTTGTCATGTATTGTTTGGAATTCGTGTCGTTTTCACTGCTAGTCTAACTCATGGGTAAGGATTCATGTGATTTGCGCTTTATCAATCAGAACGGTATCAAGATCACTCTGTTTTGTCATGATTATCTCAGTTAATAAATGAAAGGAAGTATTTCGTTTTTGCTACCGGGATTGGTAATGTTCTGATGATCATTTGTCTATGTCCAAAGCTTGAAAGTTATCCGATTTGTATATGAGTTTAAGTCCTGAATGTGAGGGAGAGTTCCATGAAAAGCATATGAGATTTTATACCCTATTCTGGTTTTGTATTAAGCCTGATCTGTTTGTTTTAGTGTTACCTATTCACTTGTGTTTTCTGTGAATTGCAAGGGTCAAGTGACCATCTCTGAACTTGTGGGAATGGGCTATTAGATGGGAGCTTGAGTTCAACTAGTCATTGTTGACTATTTTTAGACTCAACTGAGTTAAAATTCAACCTGGTATGGTTGGGGGGTATATGTTAAGATCTGAAATTAGTGGATCAAGTGTCTTGTGCCTAGAAATAAGTTGTAGGCTTTGGCAGCCCATTAGGTGTTAAATTTCAAGTTTTTGTCTCTTAAAAGAAAGGGAAAATAGTCAGTGAAAGGTACATAAAGGCACCTTAAAAATAGACTTTTGTCAGCTATGTTTTGCTGCCTTGTGAAGGGAATCTCTGCCATGTCTTTGTCCCTTGCAAAATCTAAGGCATGCTTTTGATTTGGCATTTAAGAGGTAGTACTTTTAACCTTATTTTTACTCCACCTTTTGTCTATAAGAGCGAGGGACACATCTGAATATAGGGACTCTCTGGAAGAAGTTTAGATTTGAGAGAAAATTAGATCTGCAAAAAAAAAAAAAAAAAAAAAAAAAAAAAAAAAAAACAATCATTTCCTCTCTACACTTCACCACTATCAAAATTTCAGATCTGAGAGCAATATTAGAGTCTTTTATTTAAAAGAGGGAGTCACTCTTGAGAGCAAAAGATAAACAGTAAAGGTTGAACAAATAGAGATAAAAAGTTGGAAAGTAAAGTTTAAAGTTAGAAACTTTTTGAGTTTAATGGGTTGATGATCTGCTTGTTGCTGGTTCTTGTGCTACTGTTGTCATTGATGTGCTGTTGATGTCTTCCGTTTGGCTGGTTGCTTTTCATTTGTAAAGCTTTTGGCCTTCGAATCTAGGTATTTTCTCTTTGAACTTGTTATAACAAATTTTACTGGGAATGTTTATACATGAGAAAAAATGTTAAGGCCCAGAAGAACTTCACCAAGTATTAATGTTCATGTTTTTGCCACTGCTGCTTTTGTCTAAAATTTCGGATCTGTCTTTACATAAATCTTGTAAGATGCTGCCTAGTTAAAGACGACAGGGAATTTGATTGGATTTAGGCCTGTTCTTTGGGCTGCTGACTTTATTGTATATGTGTGTGATGTTGCTTTTTTTTTTTTTGAATAAATACGTTGTGTTAGACGAGGGACAAAACTGAAAATATAGGCAAGAATAGGACATTTATGCAAATCATGTATTTTGTTAGAATTGAGCAGATGAGGCGTGGTGTAGGCAAACAAGGCCATGTCAACAACCAAAGTTGACAGAAACATGTGGCAGTAAATTTTATTCTAATGAATAGTGAGCTAGCTCAAGTACGACAAGGCAAGTGATAGGCCGAAATAAGCGTATGCTTAATTGTTCATTGAAACTCGTTTAAGTTGGGAGATTTCGAATGGGTGAAGTGCCTGCGCAATTTAACTAATTTAAGTCGGAAGATTTCGAACGAGTGAAGTGCTCGCGCGATTATATCTCGATTTAAGTTTTCCATTTGAACGGATAAAATTAATATCAAGTCAAGGCGAAAATTAACCAAGGCAAATACAATAATCAAACTTAAGAGTCGAAATGCGTCAATAAACGCAACTGTGTTTGCACAGAACTCGAGGGTGCCTAACACCTTCCCGAGAGTCAACCGAGATCCTTACCCGGAACTCTGACGCAGACCATTTGCGAGTCATACGTGTTCTAGGTACACCACTTTGGTGGCTTGGCGCACCTTTAACTTGTCAAGTGGCGACTCCGAAAATCTCTAAATAATTTGTGTACCTTTGAACACCAGTCACAGACCTTTTAAACACTAAAAGTTTTCTTTCTTTTTAAGTTAAAAAAGGGTCATGACAGCTTGGCGACTCCGCTGGGGATAAAAGTGAAAAATGAGAGTCTCAGACTTTTAAAATTTGCCGGCTTTCGACTTGTGAATATTTGTTAGTATATTTCCTTGATTAGTTGAATGTTATTGCTTTGATATTTATTGAACTGTATATACACAATTATCTTCTCTCGTACACCTCTGAGTCTTCTGGAACACTGCACACATGCACGCCAGTTTCGCTTCGGCGTCTGGAATTTCTGTCGTGTCTCAGGACACAAAAAAGTTAACCCTTCTTTAGGACGAGGTGCTTTGGGTTAGGTCGTTAGACGTTGTCGACCGGTACCCCCGAGGCATTTCTAAATTGCCAAAAACTATAGAAATGAACCCATTGAGTCACGTAGAGTTGAACCTGTGCTTTTATCTAGGCCGATTTATTTGCATGTCATTATACTTAGTGAGATGCGGTACACCGGTACCGCACTCGTCTAGGCTGACTCCCTCGTGTCATAGTGGGGCCCGCATCCCCAAAAGACACATCATGAGCATATAATGTGTTGCATTTTTTCTAATCTAAGGGTTGTTATGCTGACCGATCACCGAGGGGCGAGAGCCAAATTTTGAAAAAAAAAAAAAGGAAAATGATAGAAAAATTGGGTTTAGTCCCGTGTCTTGAAATATTTTTTGTTTAGTTGTCATTTTACGGCGTTATAATGACGAATTTTTTCAAGAATGTTTGAGTTTCATCTTGTGTCCGGGTTTGGTCCCAGATATTAGAAAATAATTTGTCATAGTTTTGTGCTGGTATAATGACGAAATTTTGGGACCTTTTTGTGTCTGTGTTTGTTTCCAAGTCAAATTCATATTTTGAAAGTAATTTATCGAGGTTTTACGCCGTCATAATGGCTAATTTTTGGAAACTAATTTTGCATTTAATTCATGTAATATTTTGTGTCGTTGCGTCGTCATAGTTGCCAAATTTTATAAATACTCTAAGATTCCTTTTCGAATTAGATCAAAGAGTTTTTTTGTCCATCCTTGTGTTGTCGTAATGTCTGGTTTTGGAGTCAACTTTCAAATAAGGAAAAAAAAAGATATATTTTGTTTCATAATCCGTTCTTTAGTTCTGTTCGATGCTCGGGTTGAGTCTTAATTTTTATTAAACAAAAATATTTATTTCAGGGTCCCACTTTATTTGTTTTGTTTAAGGTCAAGTCAGGGTGCATACGATAAATTGCAATTAGCTAAGTTGTATTTTTCGTTGATCCTCGTAGAATAATTTGACTCCGCTAAAAAGTTGAGTCTCATTATTTTTACCGTCCGGGTGTACCCGCCCAATGTCGTGTCAGTTTGTATATGTATTTTGACTCGTTCATCACATCAAGCATGTTATTTTGAGTCTATCTCGTGTCGTTTTTTTTTAAGTTACGTTTGTTGAGTCGAAATCATCCAATTTTGTTCTAATTTTGCTCAAGGCACGCAGAAATCTTTCGGGTATACGAACGGTACACTCGTCTTACGCCGTTAACCGTTTCGGGATGACGCATAACAACCTTAGGCTGCAATATGTGATTCTTTTTCTGCTAACCTGATTTGTTTGAATAGTTTGGAGTAGGAGATTTGGTACGGAATTCTGGCATCGACCCGTCCATACATAACTAAATCAAAGGGACCTGTGACTTCACCTGTAGCCATGCCATCTGATAGATAGAGATCCGAGACCGTTGCCCAGGAACTCTTGGCACTGGAAAATGAGAGATTGACTGGGGAGGTTAATACTTTGAAACCACTCGTGGCCGACATGCATCACGCACTGACCACAGGACGGGCACCTCCTCCTATTTCAACCAACCTATATGGGGTTGTGCCGACAGCGATACAACGAGCACCGGGCACATCTACAACAGTTGAGGATCCCACTTACCCTACTGGTCTTGCCCCTGTCCGTGGCGTAACAAATGAAGCTGAAGTGCGTCCTCATGCACCACCTCCATCAGAGGGACAATATGGCCCATCTCCAACACAAGTGCCAGTTTTTCAGGGCCCAGCTAGGCCAGGTGCAACAGTGACCCACATCTTCAAGTTAGGGACCAACACTATGATCCGCCCCATGAATCCAATTTCCGGCAAAGTGGTCCATATCATCAGGGTTTTCATCACGAGTCTCAAATTGAGCTCGATCGGTTGGGAAAACTGGACGAGAGCGAGGTTTTGCGCAAAGTGAAGGGTTTAGAACAAGTTGTGAGAATTATGCAGGGATATGGAGATCATTTCAACACTTCTTTCAAGGATCTTTTCCCTTTCCCTGAATTGCAGTTGCCAGACGGGTTCATAGTTCCCAAGTTCGAGCCATACATCGGGCAGGGAGATCCAAGAGTTCATATGAAGACCTACTGCAACAAAATGAGAGGGGTCAAGAAAGACAAGCTGTTGATAGCATACTTTTTCGAAAGCTTGGGGGGTGCAGCTGCCGAATGGTTCATGAGGCAGGATGTAACTAAATGGTTGGCATTTGATGACATGGCGCAGGCATTCTATGATCAGTACAAGTACCATATTGAAGTTTTGCCAGATCGATCCTCTCTGGATGCGATAAAAAAGAAATCAAGTGAAAGCTTTAGGGAGTATGCCCTCAGACGCGAGCAGGCCGCTCGGGTGAGCCCTACAATCCCTGATGAAGGGATGGTTCGTTTATTCATCGAAGCTCAAGATGAGGAGTTTTATGGTGCATTGATCCCTGCCTGGGGAAAGTCGGTTAATGAGGTTGTCAAAATAAGCGAAATGATTGAGAAAGGAGTTAAAACTGGAAAGATTGTGAGCCAGACAACATTAAAGGGAACCACCCAAGTGGTACAGGCCCAGTCAGGAGCCTTGGGGAAGAAGAATCAAGATGATGTGGCTATGGTAGGTTCGGGTTCACAAAAAGGGAGCGAGAAAAGATACTATCAAACCCACTCATACCAAGCTCCACATATACGTCCTCCACAACCCTACCACCCTGCAAAAAATCCACAATATTCCACTATTCCACCACAATACTCAGTCCATCTAGCACAGCCATATGCTCCAGCACCTTTCTATCCGCAATGGCGTGCTCTTGCCCCACAACCTACATATCCCACTCACCAAGCTCCACATAATCATTTTCAAGCTCCATCAAATCTTTCTTACCGGCCAGAGGGGCCTCCTGTTTTCCGCCCAAGTGCTTATCATCAGAAGCTTCGTAAGGAAGAAAGGAACAGGTTCACGCCAATTAGAGAATCTTACTCCAGCCTTTTCCAAAAGCTGAAGAACTTGAATATACTGAAGTCAATTGTTGGAAACGTCCTCCCTATGGCGAAGGTAGACCATACTCGTCAATGTGCTTACCACTCAGACATGCCAGGACACGACACAGATGATTGTCGTAGTCTCAAGAAGGCGATCCAAGCTCTGATAGATAATGGTCAGATCCAAGTCGAGGGCTCAGATGTGCCAGATGTCAACCAGAACTCATTGCCCGTCCATGATGATGTGTATATGGTGGGAATGGTATGTGGAGAAGATTTGAGAGCTGAATCTGCAATGCCGATAGTACATGTTGGTGATGTGTCAATTAGGGCTAACCAAATGTTTGTGACAGTGAACTGTGTTCCTGAAATTGGGTTTAGGGTAGCAGACAGAGTAATGGGTGAAGAAATGAAGAAGACGAACATGTCTCTCGAGAAGCCAATTCCAAATCTTACCCGGTCATTCATCAGTCCCAAAGAAGTAAAGTCCACCCTGATGGGACTTGGAGAAAATAAGGAAAAGAAGAAGAAATTGCCAGATTCAGGGAATTTCTTTGGTATCAGCATGGTGCATCCTTGTGAAGGGCTAAGCAATACATGAAAAGCAGGAAACTAGCCCTGACTTGCAATTGAGTGACTGTGAAATATTGTGGCTTGTTTTGCTAATCTTTCTGAGTACTGGGTTATTCAAGGATTGTAACCCAAGTGCATTATTTTTGCTTGTTTTGTTTGTTCAAACCCTTATATCTTCAATTCAATGAAAGAGAGATCCATCTCGTCCTAATATTCGGTCTTTTATGTTTCCTGTTCTTACCTTCTTAGTTTTATGTTTTATGTTTTGTCGGCCTTAATAACATGACATGCGTGAGGAATTTACATCTTGATGTAAACACATGGTCTGACATTGTGAGCTATTTGAGTAGTAACGAGGGATAAAAGAGGGAGCGAAATAAGTTGGGAATAATCGGTAGTCATCCGATAAGGGAGATAGGTGAGAAGTTCAAAATCGTGCACGGTCGCTTCGACTGAAGATTTTGAGAACCATCAGTGAAGCAGAAGTCGAGGATACGTGTGGATCAGTCCAGCTAAATTGATTGAATCATTATTTGTGCGAGGCATTCTCGGGTCGGGATAACGAACAACTTTCGTTTCTTCTACCCAAACACTATATCTTTTATCAGTCCTTTTGTTGTTTCCTCTGGCCTACCCTCCATTGGAATCAATTTGATGTGATTAAAGAAAAGAAAAGAGAAAAAAAGTCAAAAGAAAACAAAACAAAATCTACCTCAGTGGTAGAGCTACGTCTGACATGATTCCTCTCAAAAGGATACGTAGGCAACCATTCGGGTGCGGTCATAACAGGGGAAAGTTCATTTTCTACCAGTTCCTCGTTGACGGAAAAGCTTGTCTCCAAGTTTGCGGTCAATATCAAAGAAATTCAAATCCCCAATGTATGCTAAACTGGGGCAGAAATTTATTTTTACTTTATTTTAAAAAATAAAATAAAATAAAAACAAACTTCTATGTTGTTGTACCATCTATTCATATGTTTCATTAGATATCAGTCTCGAAATCGAGGAAGAAACTCAAAGCGCCCCAGTTTATCCTAAACCGAGGCAGAAGTTTAGTTTATTTTTAAAAGAAAATGAGAAAGTCAATTCCTTTTGCTTTCTTTGTGTTCATCTCGGGAGGAAGTCTCAATATCCCCTATATTTGCATATCAGAAATTCAAAAAATAATTCCTCCGGTTTTCAATAAATTGGGGCCTCAGTTAGTTGTTATTTTAAAAGAAATGATTCCAAGGGTTGTAATATTTTACCAAGTCATTTCATGAGATGCTTTCATACTGCTCTTCAAACCAAAAAAAAAAAAAAACACAAAAAAGAACAAGAAAAAAAAAGAATCTCCAATTTGCCTAAACTGGGGAAAAAGTTTGGTTTATTTTTCAAAAGCGGTGATTTCAAATCTTATAATGCTCATTCTAGTCGTCTCATGAGATGTTTTTGAGCTTTTATGCTGAATCTTTTTCTTTATAGCCTAACTAAATCCAATATTACAGTCCAAATAAAGACCCTTCCGACCGATCATTGAGAATGTCAAGCCGAGTAGGGTATCAAGGTATAAGTTCCACGCTGTAAAGTCGCATTCTTATAAGCAGACAATCGCATCTAGGAGATGGGAGCACCAAGGTCATTAAAGGAGAAATTCTCTGGGGAATCAAGATAAAGACCAAAATTAAAGAAAGAAATGCAAGACGGGGTCGAGCAGCAAGGAAAGATCGGAGGTCAATTGGGATAGAGCGAAAAAATGAAAGAAATGAAAAAAAAAAAGAAAGAAAGAAAAAATGAAGTCTTGTCGATGAAAATCTGAAAGGGCGCTGCAAGACAACAGTGAGTTAAAAGAACAAAGAGAGAGGCTAGTCGGTGAAAACCCGAAAGGGTACTACTAGTCGAATGAGGGTCGTTAGATTTGCAATCAAGCAAGATTGGAAAAATAGGAGCAAAATCAGGGATAAACTATGTGAGCGGATTAAGAGTTGATTCCAAAATACATGTCATGTTAATAAGGTCGTTATCTCTTCAATCCTTTACCTCTCCCGTAAGGGATGTCATTTTTCGTCTTTTGGTTGGAAGCTTTTTTGTTTCCATCATTTTGTCTTACTTCAGTTCGTTTCAGTTTCTCCAACATCAAACGAGCAAAGAAAGTCTTGCAAAACTTGTTACAGTTTCATTAGTTGTACTAAAGCAAGTCAGGACCAACCTTGATAATTGGAGCCCAATGTTTCACATCGGCACAAAGAATGACACACCAAGGAGTGTACCATGAAAGATATCATCAAAGTATACGCAGATTTCAAGATGCAGTTAAAATTTCAAATCAAAGCCTGCCGAGCAGCAATTTCAAGCTTTAAAGTTAAAGCCCGCCCGAGCGGCAATTTCAAGTTTCAACAATTTCAGCATTCCATGTCAAAGCCCATCAAAGCGGCAATTTAAATTTTCAAGTCAAGCCCGTCAAAGCGGCAATTTCAGCATTTCAGTCAAAGCCCGTCAAAGCGGCAATTTTAACTTTCAAGTTAAAGCCCACCCGAGCGGCAATTTCAAGTTTCAGCAGTTCAACATTCAAGGCAAAGCCCGTCAGAGAGGCATTTCAACTTTCAAGTCAAAGCCCTTCAAAGCGGCATTTCGACTTTCAAATCAAAGCCCGTCAAAGCGGCAATTTCAATTTTCAAGTCAAGCCCGTCAAAGCGGCAATTTCAGCATTTCAAGTCAAAGCCCGTCAAAGCGGCAATTTCAATTTTCAACTCAAGCCCGTCAAAGCGGCAATTTTACTTTCAAGTCAAAGCCCGTCAAAGCGGCAATTTCAAATTTCAAGTCCAAGCCCGCCCCAGCGGCAATTTCAATATTCATCCAAGCCCGCCCGAGCAGCAATTTTAAGTTTTCAGCAATTTCAACATTCAAGTCAAAGCCCGTCAAAGCGGCAATTTCAGCATTCAAGTCAAGTCTGTCAAAGCGGAAATGTCAACATTCAAGACAAAGTCCGTCAAAGCGGCAATTTCAACATTCAAGTCAAAGCTCGTCAAAGAGGCAATTTCAACTTTCAAGTTAAAGCCCACCCGAGCGGCAATTTCAAGTTTCAAGTTAAAGTCCGCCCGAGCGGCAATTTCAAGTTTTCAAGACCCACTGGATTAGTTGGAGCTTCAGACCAGTTCATTAGCTTGTGGAAAAAGAGGGAGTAATTTGAGAATGTCGAGGCACCCACCTGGAAAATGAGGGAGTAGTTTTGAGAAAGTCGAGGCACCCACCTGGAGAATGAGGGGGTAGTTTAAGAAGCCGAGGCACCCACCTGGAGAATGAGGGAGTAGTTTAGAGAAAGCCGAGGCACCCATCTGGAGAATGAGGGAGTAGTTTAGAGAAAGTCGAGGCACCCACCTGGAGAATGAGGGAGTAATATGGAAAGTCGAGGAACCTACCTGGAGAATGAGGGAGTAGTTTTGAGAAGTCAAGGCACCCACTTGGAGAATGAGGGAGTAGTTTGAGAAGCCAAGGCACCCGCCTGGAGAATGAGGGAGTAGTTTAGAGAAAGTCAAGGCACCCACCTGGAGAATGAGGGAGTAGTTTAGAGAAATTCCATGCGCCCACCTGAAGAACGAGGGAATACATTTGAAGAAGTCCAGGCGCCCACCTGAAGAACGAGGGAATACATTTGAAGAAGTCCAGGCGCCCACCTGAAGAACGGGGGAATACATTTGAAGAAGTCCAGGCGCCCACCTGAAGAACGGGGGACTACATTTGAAGAAGTCCAGGCGCCCAACTGAAGAACGAGGGAATACATTTGAAGAAATCCAGGCACCCACCTGAAGAACGAGGGAATCCATTTCTATAAAGAGGAAAGGCCCACCTGAACCAAGATCGGTGGCTTTTATTTTCTACAAGAGCAAGACCCACCTGAACCAAGATCGATGGTTTTATTTTCAGCAATTGAGGAGGGCAAGAACCAAGAGGCTCATTCTCGGGAAGCATGAAGACTTAGAGTAGGAGTTGTAATTTTACATTTCAAATGTTGTAATTTTATTTTTCCTTTGTAAAGCAGTGACCACCAGCGAGCAACCAGCAACCAGCAACAAGTGACCAGCATCAACAACTCCTCTAGTATGTCAAAGGTGTCTCTAGTTAGTTCGGGTAAGTCTAGGAGCATCGAGTCGGTCCCAGTTAGTTCTGAAAGTGTCCAGAGTAAGTCTTCGTGAGTCTAGAAGAGTCTAGTGTCTGTTTGAATGCGGTAGTCCCAGCTACCGCACGTGAGGAACTACACTGACCTGATTCCTTAGTCCGAGGATATGTAGGTAGCCTTGTTCTTGGTTAGAACCAAATCGGCAAGGTACGGTCACAATTTTGCAAGCGTGTTCTCAGCTAGAACCGAAAAAAAGCCAAAATTAGTTGTCGATTACGTCTTTGTCCGAAAACTCTTCATGTTCTCGAACAAAGAGGGGCAGCTGTAATCACCTAATTCTGGCACCTAAAATACCAAAATGCGTAAAATAGTTGTGTTAAATTTTATGTGAATTTTGCTAGATTTACCATTTTATTTAGCTATTTTAGTTAATTAATTAGGGTGAAAAATGCTAGAAAATTTCCAAAAAATAGGATTTAATTATGAATAATATTTAATTGACTTTATGTGCTAATTAATTTGTCTTACAATGTTTGTATGTTTAGTGTTAATTAATTAGTTATGTTGGTGTAGTCTAGTTTAAAAGGCCAGTTGGGTTATTAAAATTCAAAAAGAGAATGGAAAGTGAGCAATCCAACACTCTGGCCCAATCACCCAATGACCCGGCCCAGTATCCTTTGCTCAAATATACCAAATAATTTCCATTTTAGGGAATTTCCCCAATGCTTCAGACCAAAAGAAAAAAACCCTACCCTAATTCGATCCCTGTCGGATTCCATCACCAAACCCGCCATCGACCACCATCGACGGCCACCATGGCTCCCCTTTGACACCCTGAACTCATCCCTCAACTCCGTTGCATCAGAAACCCCCGCGAATCTCCGTAGATCGGGACTCCAAGAATCGCAAGAAACCTGGCTCCGGCGATCCGTCAACTTTTCCGGTATAATTTTACATGTTTAGCTTCATCTTAACCTCCTCTACTCAGATACAGACTTTAATTTCTCAAAAAAAAAATTACCCTTTTGTCTTGAACTTGAAGCGATGGGGACGGGTTAGACTTTGTACGGTATTTTTTCTATCTCCATTCCTTGTTTCTTTGGTGATAGTGAACTGATGTGCAGCGACAGCCGTGATGGTGTATGTGGGTGGGGTGGTGGATTTTGAGAAGACTATTTGTTTGCGTGTGGTCGATTTACAATGGTGACGCAGCAGCGTTAATCAGCTAGGCAGCGGTAGTGACCCGAAAACAGAGCTGCAGCGAGGCTATGTGATGATTGATTTTGATTTGGCGGTTGTTTCATTGAACCAATGGTGTTTGTGATGTTGGTGATGTTCCGATAGTGATGAGCTTTGTTTTGGAAGCTATGGATGGCGATTCGAATAGTGTGAGTAGCCGTGAGCGTAAGGCAACATCGACGCTGCTGAGATGTCTGTTGATTTGGGACAGTGGTGACTGAGTGGCCATGGCGACAATGCTTTTGTGGTAGTAGCTGGAAGCTTGGCTTGATGATGAGGCATTTCCGATGGCTCTTTAGTCATGTGCTCGACGGGTTAGGTTAAATTCAGGTTTTTGTTCTATTGTTCCGAGTGTTTACATTCATGTGAGTTGGTTTAGCCATTAGACAATTTGTTAGTGATAACATTTAGTTTGAAGAAAACTTGTGTTCCCTTCTTTTTATTCAAGAAAATCTGTTTAGATGTTTCAGTTAGGGAAAATGGATTGACCAAGTGTAGGAGTTAATGTAAAGAATCACATGTATGTCTATTTGGTAGTATAAATCAAACTCGCTCAAGTTTATATGTGTTTTTGGTTTGTTCACTATTTTAGGGTGATGTTTGTTTGAAATGGTATTAGTTTTCCCTGATTAATCTCGTCATTGTAGTTCTGTTTGCAATTATGGTACTTCACTGCACTGCTCAAGTTTGAAAGTTGTCATGTATTGTTTAGAATTCGTGTCATTTTCACTGCTAGTCTAACTCATGGGTAAGGATTCATGTGATTTGCGCTTTATCAATCAGAACGGTATCAAGATCACTCTGTTTTGTCATGATTATCTCAGTTAAAAAATGAAAGGAAGTATTCTGTTTTGGCTAGCGAGATTGGTAATGTTCTGATGATCATTTGTCTATGTCCAAAGCTTGAAAGTTATCCGATTTGTATATGATTTTAAGTCCTGAATGTGAGGGAGAGTTCCATGAAAAGCATATGAGGTTTTATACCCTATTCTGGTTTTGTATTAAGTCTGATCTGTTTGTTTTAGTATTACCTATTCACTTGTGTTTTCTGTGAATTGCTGGGAATTCAAGGGTCAAGTGACAAACTCTGAACTTGTGGGAGGGGCTGTTAGATGGGAGCTTGAGTTCAACTAGTCATTGTTGACTATTTTTGGACTCAACTGAGTTAAAATTCAACCTGGTATGGTTGGGGGGTATATGTTAAGATCTGAAATTAGTGGATCAAGTATCTTGTGCCTAGAAATAAGTTGTAGGCTTTGGCAGCCCATTAGGTGTTAAATTTCAAGTTTTTGTCTCTTAAAAGAAAGGGAAAATAGTCAGTGAAAGGTACATAAAGGCACCTTAAAAATAGGCTTTTGTCAACTATGTTTTGCTTCCTTGTGAAGGGAATCTCTGCCATGTCTTTGTCCCTTGCAAAATCTAAGGCATGCTTCTGATTTGGCATTTAAAAAGTAGTACTTTTAACCTTATTTTTACTCCACCTTTTGTCTATAAGAGCGAGGGACACATCTGAATATAGGGACTCTCTGGAAGAAGTTCAGATTTGAGAGAAAATTAAATCTGCAAAAAAAAAAAAAAATACATTTCCTCTCTACACTTCACCACTATCAAAATTTTAGATCTGAGAGCAATATTAGAGTCTTTTATTTAAAAAAGGGAGTCACTCTTGAGAGGAAAAGATAAACAGTAAAGGTTGGAACAAATAGAAATAAAGAGTTGGAAAGTAAAGTTTAAAGTTAGAAACTTTTTGAGTTTAATGGGTTGATGATCTGCTTGTTGCTGGTTCTTGTGCTACTGTTGTCATTGCTGTGCTGTTGATGTCTTCCGTTAGGCTGGTTGCTTTTCATTTGTAAAGCTTTTGGCCTTCGAAGCTAGGTATTTTCTCTTTGAATTTGTAATAACAAA
Source organism: Petunia x hybrida (assembly GCA_037355625.1). Lineage (NCBI taxonomy): Eukaryota > Viridiplantae > Streptophyta > Magnoliopsida > Solanales > Solanaceae > Petunia > Petunia x hybrida. The sequence goes on along the minus strand of JBBBVM010000018.1, from coordinate 3,335,950 downwards.
TTTTACTAGGAATGTTTATACATGAGAAAAAATGTTAAGGCCCAGAAGAACTTCACCAAGTATTAATGTTCATGCTTTTGCCACTGCTGCTTTTGTCTAAAATTTCGGATATGTCTTTACATAAATCTTGTAAGATGCTGCCTAGTTAAAGACGACAGGGAATTTGATTGGATTTAGGCCTGTTCTTTGGGCTGCTGACTTTATTGTATATGTGTGTGATGTTGCTTTTTTTTTTTTTTGAATAAATACGTTGTGTTAGATGAGGGACAAAACTGAAAATATAGGCAAGAATAGGACATTTATGCAAATCATGTATTTTGTTAGAATTGAGCATATGAGGCGTGGTGTAGGCAAACAAGGCCATGTCAACAACCAAAGTTGACAGAAACATGTGGCAGTAAATTTTATTCTAATGAATATTGAGCTAGCTCAAGTACGACAAGGCAAGTGATAGGCCGAAATAAGCGTATGCTTAATTGTTCATTGAAACTCGTTTAAGTTGGGAGATTTCGAATGGGTGAAGTGCCTGCGCAATTTAACTAATTTAAGTCGGAAGATTTCGAACGAGTGAAGTGCTCGCGCGATTATATCTCGATTTGAGTTTTCCATTTGAACGGATAAAATTAATATCAAGTCAAGGCGAAAATTAACCAAGGCAGATACAAGTAAAAAACTTAAGAGTCGAAATGCGTCAATAAGCGCAACTGTGCTTGCACAGGACTCGAGGGTGCCTAACACCTTCTCGAGAGTCAACCGAGATCCTTACCCGGAACTCTGGCGCAGACCATTTACGAGTCATAGGTGTTCTAGGTACACCACTTTGGTGACTTGGCACACCTTTAACTTGTCAAGTGGCGACTCCGAAAATCTCTAAATAATTTGTGTACCTTTGAACACCAGTCACAGACCTTTTAAACACTAAAAGTTTTCTTTCTTTTTAAGATAAAAAAGGGTCGTGACAACGCCAACTTCATATATTTCAACCGGTTGACCCAAAGAAAATTCTTCAATCCTCGCTCATAACACCCTAGAGTTCAAGATATAAAATTATTAGTAAGCCAACCAACCGCTGGGACATACAATTACGCAAAGCAACTAAGAAATACGTACTTCATAATGTTTACTCATAAAAAATTCCTACATGGAAGAGCAAAGAAAAAACGTCTATTTTAAAATATACAATCATCCATTCAAACTTCTTAATCAACAAGTCCAATAAAAATTAGCGAAATCAAATATCATTTTATAAAATAAACTTAGAATTCTCTAACTGAACTTATGATAACACTAGAAATTACCATGTGTTTAAATATTAGTTCGCTAGTGTTTGTACACATCGAAAATTTATTGGATCGGTCCATACAGAATTTGGGTTGGTCCAATACGGGTTTTTAGAAGCTACTTCACCTAAACCTTAGATCACCCCCATATAAATGGTTCACATATTCCCTTTTATAGTATATCTCAAACTCTTAGAAGACATGTCAAATCCCATAAATCTGAGATATTCACAAATAGAAAAAAATCAAATACATCTTTCTCAAAATTATATAGCAACAATATGTTGCTTGGCTATCTTGGAGGTCAAATATATCACAAGAGGGTTCATATCAATCTGATCAGGGGTGGATTTACGGTGTCGGAAGTGGTTCTCGGGAACCCATACTCCGCCAAATAAATTCGATATACTAGGTATATATTTCAAAAATTAAGGATAATACTAACAGTGGGAATCCTTAGTCACAAATATTGGAGTGGTGCACTGGCAGAAGTGTTAGCTTTATTCTGTGAGTGCTCAAGTTCGAATCCTGTTGCCAACAAAATTAAATCAAGGTTTATGCATGGTGCACCCATACTTTTCAATTTCTAGATTCGCCTCTGAACCTGATTCAAGAAATATGCCCATGTTTGAAGGGGAGAATCAAGGGGTTACCAAAATTGTACCCCACAATTTTAATAATCCCAATAGACTCTCGACTGAAAAAAATAGAAAAAATAATTTCGAAACATGTTTGAAAAATAAGATACAAATATCATAGTACAGAAAATACTGATGTAAAAATAAAAAATTAATCAAAGTAATCAAAAAGACATCTATAAAAATGAATTTATTGGTTGATCTTAGATTAATTTCTTTACAAAAAGTAGATGTAATGTAAATTATATAAAACAATTATGATAGTATACTATAGTCACAAAAGCCACGTTCGGACAAAGTCAGTGAGTATAAATAAAATAATGAAAACACGGTCATGGCGTGGATCTCAATGAGCTTTCCAATTCCAAAACATTGTCCGAATCAGCTCCTAACGTATTCGATTATTCACCTACCAAAATAACACGTTTCTTCTATTATTGACTTCTACATATACACTCGTACATACATATACATAGATCATAATCAACTCAACAAACATTAATCTCCACTTCACATTACAAGAAAAAAAACAATCATGGCTAGTCTTAAAGTTCCATCATCAGTTCCTGAACCTTATGAGGATGCTGAGCAACTCAGAAAAGCTTTTGCAGGTTACTTTTTTTTGGTTGTTGTTTCTTTTAATATTGATTTTTCCTAACTTTGAATATATTCAGATCCTTATAGGTGTAATCTTAGTACATGATCGTGGAAATTATATTCATTTTACGTTTACATTTGCTCTTTTCTGAGTGATGATCACTGACGACCACTTTGACTTTGCATTTGACCTTTTCTTGTAGTGATTTTCCTAGTTGAATGAGATCATAATTCTTGGATTTTCTTAGTTTCATTGTTATAGTTATACCCTGACCTCGGAAGACAGATCCAGAATTTCAACATTATGGGTTCGAGTTCGGAATACTACCATCATTTTTTTAAAGAAAAATGTATATAGAAATAGAGTGCACCCACGGTCTCTAAATCTTGAATTTGCATCGGTTTGAAGGTTGACATAGGCAAATTAAGCCTTGTTTTCGATCTACTCATGTTGGAAATTGATGGTTTTCGCCTGTAGCCATTTGTATAAGACATTTCTCTGTGGTTCTTTTTTGACATTCCTCAAATATATTGTTGGTCTAGTTTGTGTAGTTGCATTTAGCTTCTACAATGCTTATTAATCTTCTGATAAGAAGATCTCACACAATTGATTGGCTGGTTAAAAGTGGTGACTTTTATCTTGTTGTCATAATTAATTGGTGTAATCGTCTTGGAAGAGCTCATGATATGCTTATCATATTGCTTATTAGTGCACTTGCAAGGAAAAAGATGAATTTTGTGTTCTGCAGTAGATGAGAACTGATCATGATGTCTTGTCATTATTAAATGTCATGCAGGATGGGGTACAAATGAGGAACTTATTATTCAGATTTTGGCACATAGGAATGCAGCTCAGCGCAAGTTAATCCGGGAATCTTATGTTGCTGCTTATGGAGAGGATCTCCTCAAGGACTTGGATTCTGAACTATCAAGTGATTTTCAGGTTGGTTCTCAATCTTCCTTTGATTGTTTGAAGTTGGATGGATTATCCCGTCATTGCTGCATATGAATGGTTAAAGTTGCGCTTGGCCTAATTACCTAAGCCAAAGGTTGCTTTGTCTTGTAAGTAACTTGATTTACGTGGTATTGTAGCGTGTTGTGCTTCTGTGGACTTTGGATCCTGCTGAGCGCGATGCCTACTTGGCTAATGAATCAACCAAACTTCTGACTGCCAGCAATTGGGTTATCCTGGAAATTGCTTGTGCCAGGTCTTCTCATGATCTATTTAAGGCGAGGCAGGCCTACCATACCCGATACAAGAAATCACTTGAAGAAGATGTTGCTTATCATACAACTGGGGATTTCCGTAAGGTACTTCATAAGCTTTGCAGCTGCATCGTTTAGTTATTCATGGTTATTCTAGTGCTAGTCAACTTAGTTTGATTATTTAGTGATTCTAGGACAGGTTAAACCCTTTGCCACGTCAAGCTCGTTAACTCTTCTCTTTGGTAACTAAATTTCTGAAGGATGATCTTTCTACCATGTAGGCTGTTACGCCTATTTGTCACCTTCTGATGTTAAGATGAACGATAAGTGGTGACAAGGGGCAATAGCCTAGTGGTAACGACCATCCACCTCTGGCCATAATCTTGGGCTTTCGACTCGCCGAGCGAGTTAAGTGGGGAAGGATCACTGTTGGGCTCCTGAGCAGGGGAATTTAGGGGGTAGAGTTTACTGTGTCCAGAAAAAAGAAAGGTCTCTGAGATAACGGGGCAAAAGGACTACATAATCACCTTAACCTCAGCGTTGTCTGTATTTTCTCTAGTGAATGATGAAAATATATGCAACAAACTCTGTGGTCATTTTGTGCTAAACAAATTCCTATTTCCCGAACAGCTCTTGGTTCCTCTTGTAACTGCATTTAGATACGAGGGTGAAGAGGTGAACATGACATTGGCAAGAAAGGAGGCAAAGACACTACATGAGAAGATCTCTGACAAGGCTTACAATGATGAGGAGCTCATCCGTATTCTTTCTACAAGGAGTAAAGCACAGCTGAATGCAACATTCAACCAGTATCATGATCAGTTTGGCACTGAAATCAAAAAGGTAGAGCTCAAACATTAGAAAAACTTGAAATTTGATTACTTCAGTGGTTTAAGGGGATTTATATGCTATTCCAACTTTGAAATTCTATACAAGATTTTTTCACATTTATTCTAGAGAAAGAAGCTCTTTGCTTGTGCCATTTTGAATCATTGCTTCAATATTTCCATCTTGGTTCTTATTTGGCACCTCAACTGACATCTCAAATATAAACTATGCATCGGGCATGGATGCAGGACCTGGAAACTGATGATGATGAGTACCTGAAATTACTTGGAGCAGCAATAGAATGCTTGACAACCCCAGAGAAGTACTTTGAGAAAGTTCTTCGATTGAGTATCAAGAAGCTGGGCACAGACGAATGGGGCCTTACTAGAGTTGTCACCACACGGGCTGAAGTTGACATGGAGCGTATCAAAGAAGAGTACCATAAGAGAAACAGTGTTCCATTGGACCGTGCAATTGCTGGAGAAACTTCAGGAGACTACGAAAGAATGCTTCTGGCTTTGATTGGGCATGGAGATGCTTGAATACATGTGCTGTAACCTTTGGATAAGAAACTATTTCCTAATCTCTGCAGTTTGAATTTGCTTTGATGATTTGCGGTATGTACTGCCAGAGTTTGGTTTGCATTATATGGGCTAAATAAAAGTGCTGTTTTTCTTCCTTCACTTGTCATGGATTGTCATCTTAAAGAGTAAACAGATCCACATCCTAATAGTTTCTATCAATTAACCAAGCTTCCCAAGAACTGGTGGGAATTGCCCATATGAATCTTGATTGTTTACCTATCACATCTCTCTTCTCTATCTGAAGTTTGGATTTGTATTACTTAACGAAACTCACATAGACAAACTTAATTACTCTATTGTTATATAAATATATATATATATATATATATATATATATATATATAACTCGATAGTCTTATCAAAATGTTATTAGAGATAATTTCCCACCTTCAATGAGTTGACTTGGATCTTCTTTGCTGAAAAGAGAAGGCAAAGTGGCTTTCCTCAAGACGAGTGAAATTCTACCCCCAGTGTAAGCCTAGCTTCTACTTCGGAACAAGCACGACCACATAAACATTTTGCTTTTCCTTCCCTTCCCTTACATACAGTTAATATCAATTCACAAAAACGCCTCCTCGAGTTTCACGTTTCAGCTCAAGCAGAAAAGTTCAAGAAAGAGATGCTTCATTCTCGCTCTTTTGTTCTCGCTCAAGATAAAATACTGATCAGACATGATAACTGCGAATTGGAACATCATAAACATTGAGAAATAGATTCCTCAGCAGCTGTCCCCTTTGGTCGTGGAGTGTGTGCATTTCAAGAGAATCAATCAACTATCTTATATATCTCCCAGAATGTATACCATCTCGGCAATATGGAACCTCTCAACAGCTCCCGTTCTTTTATGGGGTCCTATCGGGATAGGTAGGCCCAAGCCTGTGCTGGTATTCGGAATAATGGAAAGACATGCTTGGTATACCAATGTGGCAGCATCAAGCAATTTGCTTGGATAAGTAAGCCAACTGGGACTAATTTTAGATGCTACACAGATCACTTGAATTTACAACAAGCACAACAGATTTAACACAAACATAAAAAGCAGTATCTGTAAAATACTCTCTTAGGCTAACAATCCTCCAAGTTAATATAAATTAGAGTTTGGAAGTTGTTCGTACAACATGGTTAACACATGAAAACCTACAACCCTCAGTCCTAAAGCCCATGAAACACTAAAAGCACCACTAGTGTCAGCAGCTGAAATGTTGCAGGAACACTACAGGTTAACATTAAAGCAGTTCGACAGTATTTATCTAAACTAGTGCGATGCTGCTCTCTCCACCTGGTGGTTTGCGCACGCCACCAAAGTAATCTCTGGATTCAACTTTTCCATCCGAAAAAATGTCGTTGCCACTCATTTCTTTCAGTTTTGCTCTGCTCAGTGACTTTTCTGCAGATCCAGGAGGAATATCTCCCTTGAAAATGTCATTGCCGGTCAACTCCGCAAACTTCTGGTTATGTATTTTCTTTACTGTATTGACAACAGGTTCATCACCAAACAAGATATTGCTGTGACCACCTGCAGGCTACAGAATGGTACAGCCACATGAGATCCCATAACAGCTAACAAGCCAAAAACAGGAGATAGCCTATTTTGAATCCTCAAGACACTACGACTTTATTTATATTACAGAACATTAGACACACAGGAAATCAAGAAATTTAAGTTGTTTGATCAATTTCTTCCAGTTCTATGGAAAATTGAAAATTACCTAACTGGACTGCAATTCAATCTGCATGAGGCATTATATTTAAATCACTTTACAGATTTTACAATAGTTTATCAGTAGATTATGAAACATCTACTTGATCACAAACTTTTTTAGTCTATGTTGCTCGGATCCTCCAAAATGCCGCCGCACCCGTGTCGGATCCTCCAAAAATGCATTACTTAAATACCGCCGCACCCGTGTCGGATCCTCCAAAAATGCATCACTTTTGAAGGATCCGACACACACCCGGTAGCATTTTTGGGGATCTGAGCAACATAGTTTTTAGTCTTTCAAATCTTAATCTAATTGAGGCACTTCTTGTTTCCCCAACACCTATTAATTTGAATACATTTGCTTCATTTGAAAACACGAATAGTTAAGATGGACTGCATAAGCATGCTTCTTTTTGGTTTGGAGTGCGGAGGGGCCAAAGAGGGATCAAATGAAGACTGTGGGCAGAACTGAAAAAAAATAAAACAAGTCTAATACACAGCTCACATTAGAAACCTTGACAGACGTGCGTATAGCACGTGGAGCAGGTTCATCCATGTCTTTGCTTTCTTTTGACTCCATGGATCGGACAGCAGCCAAAGATCTAGGAGTAATTTCTGGGGGAGGGCCAAAGATATCATTTCCACTGAGTTCCTTGCTCTTTGCATCTGACAGCTGTTTCTTCGCTCGCTTTGCTATCCGAGTCACTTTCTAGTGTTCCACTTAATTCTCTCTGCTTTGCCACTTCTGGCAGAGTGGTAGGTTTCTTGGGAGAGATCTTTTCCTCAGTACTGAATGAAATCTGGCTTATCCCATTAGCAGCTTGCTACAATAAACACAAGACCTTAGACGAAACATGCTCACACTACTAGTCCCTTAAGATTATAACTTTACCTTAAAAAAGAAAATAGTACCTGAACAATACGAACAGAAGTCCTGTTGTCAGTGTTACCATTACCAGTTCCGGATTCCGAGTAACCATTTTCACCATCACCAGAAAAGATTTTGCTGCCACTCATCTCCTTCAGCTTATACCCTGAACAAGGTTTCCTGTTGAATGAACTATGAGTCACAAACCATATATATGATGCAGATTCCCATGTAGGATTTTGGTCCCACCAAGAAATACTTCAATCTTAACTATAATGATCTCAAGGGCCATATGTATCCTTAAAAGAACAAAGAGAACATGGTTGAAAAGAATATTAATCTAATCACTTGATTGTGAAATCATTTAACATGATATACTTGTCAAATAGACTTCACATGTGCTATACTCGATAGACATCAAAAGAGCAGCAAATTGAATGTCCGCAAATGATGATCAGAGGCGGATCTAAAAATTAAAGTTAATAAATTAGACATTTAAGTTTTTTAGCGTTGAACTCACTTTACTTGTAAAAATCTGAATAAGTCAACTACTAAAAAAGGTGTTCATGTAGATGTTTAACTACCAGATCAGTTAGCCAAGCACTTGGAAATTATTTTGGATAATAGGTGGCATTTAGATTCGAACTTAGGACCTCTCCTTGCTCGGATACCATGTCGCACTATGTGACTACTCCATCTAAGAGTTTAAGCGGTTTGAAAAATACTTTTTTTTTTACTTAACTTTGTCTCAGCATTATCAGATCTAAGATATTATCGAAGCACTGGAAAAAAGAAGAAGAGGAAATATGGAAATGTCAAGTAAAAGATGTAAATAAATAATACTAACAAACATGACATATAATGAGGTTACCGTTTGTTCAAGCTCTCAGCTTCTTCATCAGTAATTTGACCTCCAAACAACACTTTACTAATTCCATCAGAAGGCTACAACAATACACAAAAACATAAATACATAAATAATGGTAACAAATAAATCAACGACAACATTTCCAGTATGATATCACAAGACTTTACTTACACTTACCTCGAGTGAAGAAATAAAGGAAGAATATATTTTAGTATACCTGATGAGAGGCATTAGCTGAGGCAGCAGAAGTGGTAGAGGAGTTGTTGTTGGCCGACTGAGCTTCAGACCAAGTGAGCAGATCGGCTGTACAAGTGTGGGGTTTTCGTACAGGTGTTGCTCTCTCCATGTTTTTGAGCTCAAAGAGTTTTCTTGAAAATGCAAAGACTTTTTTGATATCCCACAAGAGAAGAAATTTGAATATAAGTTGAGGGAGTTTCGGTGGTTTAGTTGGACTTGTCACTCAGATTCAAATTTGTGGGCCCACCTTTGTTATCCTAAAGTATACCACCTGCATCGTTACTTGTCTCAGGCATTTGGGTGGATTCAAATGGAAACGACCATAGTTAACACTCGAACCCACTATAGAGTATTATGTTCAGCAGAAATATGTCTTTCGCCTCTTTGTTTCTTTTCCTTTTTACATCTTTTGCGATAATCAAGTTACTACGTTTTTCTAAAATTTTAGTGATGGTACACGTTATTGTGTGGCCTAAATTCAATTATCTAAGTATGCAATTGAATTTGTATTTTGGGGTTACGAACAATTAATTATATCTGGGCAAATAGTTGACAAGTATGAAATAAAGATAGCGACACAAATAGTAAATAAGAACACAAGAGATCAATCTTATCGTTTGAACGTTAAGGTTACTGAAAGTACAAGAGGGGGTGAATTGTTCGTTTCTTGTAAATTAGTTGACTTAGAAAGTTGTTAGTTGACTTAGATAAAGAGTAAGCTGAAGCAGTAAATAAAAGGCAGTAAAGTAAATAGTAGACAGTAATTTTATACTGGTTCAGAACCAAAAATAGTTCCTAATCCAGTCCCCTTGGGTCACAAGGGGAGTCTCTCTCTTAAGCTCTTAGAATGGTCTTGTACACTTATGGTTTGTCGTTACCCAGAAACGTCCTTCACTTATGGTTTTTCACACATCGCTCGCCAACAACAAATTTGTCTGATTTATAGATGATCAGACCAACTTCTATGACACAACTGTTACCTCTATTAGATCTCTCTTTCTTTTCTTTCGATCACCCGTACACTCTTAAGAATACAGTGAATATAACAAGTAAAAGATTAGAGAGAAAGTAGATTGTAAGTAGAAGCGTATTTCTATTTTCCAGCAGAACTCCTTTAAATAGTGCTTCAGAAAATCTTCCCGTTGCTCTGATTGATATGATATGTTGATATGATTTTCTTGATGAGAGAACAGTTGATATCTTTCCTTGAGAGATCGGACTGATTGTGCTAATTAAGGGAGAGAGAGATGACCCAAGAGAAAATAAAGCAAGAGTTGTTAGGAACAAGTTCCTACTAAACCTAGCGAAAGAGTTGCGATCCCAATCAGTTCTTTCCTTAGTTAGCTTTTCCTTTCTTTCAACTCAAGACAGTTCCACGTCATCCATATCTTCTCTTTTATTCCCTGCGATATATTTGTCATGCGTTAGAAATACATTCTTTGTCATTATCAAAACTTAAACTAACAATCTCCCCCTTTTTTATGATGACAAATATTAAAGAAGAATGTGTCAGGGTACTTTCCTTTTGAGATAGTAGTCTCCCCCTGTGTCTTTGAGGAGGAGGGGAATACTTCTCTGAGTGATAGTCGACTCCTGCTGAGTGTAGTTAACTGGCGAAAGCTAAACCGGAGGTAAAACTAACAACCGGAGAAACGCGGAAAATAACACCGACAAAGTAAAGATAGAAGCAAGACAAGTCTTAGCTTCGATTGAATGATACCGAGGAACTAGTTTCGATCCCAAACAATCCAAAAACAAAAGACGCAGCTAGTGCTAAGCAACAATCCTCAAGAAGTCATGCTTCTTTCAAACTGAATGACCAAAAAAGAAGATTGTTCAAACGATTCATACCGAATGACACAAAGTTCTTTAAAATCCCACATCGGGGTTCGGCTCAATCGGAGACACTCAATAGCTACAACTATGCTTAATCATTCATAAAAAACTAGATACTTACAATAAAATGAAATGAGGTTTATATAGACTATTCTAAGGACAAAATAGTAAATGGTCACAAGCGACCAATAGGAATAAGCCATGCAGGGCTGAATAAACTGAGTATTCGGTCACTCCTTTAACCGAATACTTGAGTATCGAATACTTGAGCTCGAGCTCTTGACTTCGGTATTCAGTTGCTCAACTCGGCTCATTTTGACATCGGACGCTCTTCCTTCGATTGTTTGTTTGATTTAATTCAACGTCGATGTTGAGTGTTCGGTTGGGGTTCGGTCAATCCCTTCTTCAAGCTCAAGCTTATAAATGAAGCCTTCGATTCTTGAGCTTGGCCAATCAGCTTCGGAACGGTTGCTTTCTCTCGACCAAGCCAAGTGAATGTGAACGTCGTGCAACAGCTTGGCTTGTCTTCATGTCACCGGCCTCGGTGGATTGACCACTTGATCAGCACATGTTCGGGCTGCATCATCCTCCACTTCTTGAGAAGATTTCGTCCTCGAAATCGAGCCCTCCTCAGCCTCCGATGCTTGGCCTACAACATAAGGAGTTAAGTCAGTAACATTAAAAGTGTTGGACACGTTATACCCACCAGGGAGGTCGATCACATAAGCATTGTTGTTGATCTTGCTCAGCACTTGAAACGGACCATCCCCTCGAGAAGCCAACTTTTCTTTCTTTTGGTTCGGAAATCGTTCCTTTTGGAAGTGAACACACACCCAATCTCCCTTCTTTAATTCCAACTTTTTGCGCCCCTTGTTTTTCTTCGATGCAACTTTGGCATAAGCTTCCTCGAGGTTCTTCTTCACCTTTGCATGCAACTCGAACAAAGCAGTGGCTCGTCGAGTACCTTCAAAATCAATAACAGAATCTTGAGGAAAGCCGGTTAAATCAAGTGGAATTAACGGGTTAAAACCATACACACATTCGAACGGAGTCATTCCAATCATTCGATGCACATTTCGATTGTATGCAAATTCCATCATGGGCAAATGATCAGCCCAGTTTCCGACCTTACCTTTGGTCATTGCTCGAAGCAAAGCTCCCAATATTCGGTTGACTACCTCGGTCTGTCCATCAGTCTGAGGATGGTGAGACATCGAGAATAGTAACTTGGTGCGGAAGGCACCCCATAGACATTTCCAAAAATGACTCAAGAATTTTGAGTCTCGATCAGTCGCAATAATACGAGGCACACCATGCAATTTCAACACATTAGAAATAAACAAAGTAGCTACATGCTGTGCATCATCACACTTCTTGCAAGGAATAAAGTGAGCCATTTTGGAAAAACGGTCGACTTCGACGAAGATGCTATCATGTCCACCCTCCGACCTCGGTAACCCCATAACAAAATCCATGGATATATCAACCTACGGTTAATTAGGAATAGGCAACGGAGTGTACAAACCATGAGGGTTGGACCCCGATTTAGTTTTCTTGCAATCTATACAAGTATTGCAAAGCTTTTCTACATCTCTTCACATTTTTGGCCAATAGAACTGCTCGGTCAAGATACCAAGAGTTTTGTCGACACCGAAGTGTCCCATCAGCTTCTTTTTCTCTTCTGTTTGTGGTGATTTCACAGCCTTTGCAGGTTTTATAATTGTTTTGCTCTTCAACTTCTAAATCGTCTCCTGCATGGCTGCCATCTCCATCTCCATGCCTTTACGCCAATCGTTGCAATCTTTGCAATTGCAACTGCTATATTTGGAGATGTCGAATCCATCTCCACCAGAAGAATCACCTTTAATTTGCTTTTCTCAGAAGCCACAATATTTGTCTCATAAGCCACGATCTTTTGCTGATAAGCCAGAATCTTTTGCTTCATTGCTTTCATCCATCCGCTGCATTCATCACATTTGCAGCCTCTGCAATTGGAGCTCCTTTTCACTATACCAACTTCAATGATACCAGCAACTTCACCATCAGCTTTGTTTCCAATGTCAATATTCACATCCTGCAGGCCATCAATTCTCTCTTTATTATATTCCCCATCACTTCCAAACATCATCTCAATTTCTCCTTCCTTAGCTTTACTCTCTGTCACTTGTCTTGGAGGGGTCACAGGATTGTTCTTGAAAATACAAATTGTAATGCCACCAACAAGACCAACGCTGGTAGCATCAGCCAACGATTCACAAAGAATCCATAACGGCATCCTGAGAGTCTTCAAATGGTACAATCTTTTGATAGAAATCCAGATCCAGCTCATCATCAATAGGAATGAGTAAAGGGTGAAGAACCTGTTAATATACCCCCCACAACATTAAATAAATATCAAATAAATTTTAAAAAGCTTTTCAAAGTAGTTTGGAACAAAGTTGAGTTGTTCAAAAATATCATTCCATGATGTTCCAAACATCATAGAGTGAAGCAGTTGATGGTGCTTCATGGTAGATGTTCCGAATATCAAGTAGAAATATCTCAACAAACACAAAGTTGTTCCAAACATTACATAACATATATGGAAAATGGAATACTTACAGGAACATCATGTTGCTCAAACAACCTGTCCGTATCTCTTTCACAAATTTCAGTAAGCCTATTTATGATCCTTGGGATTGTTTTTTCTTTTGAAAAATCCTTTAGCCTCAAGGCTGGTATAGCTTCATCAGCCCAGGCCATGAATGCCCATGGAAAGCCATAAAGATTGTAAGTCTGGCTTCCTTCTGCACGAGGTTCCATTGGCTTTATCAGATATTCATTGTTAATTCAAAACTCATCCTACCCCAAGGATAACGCTGGAATGCCTCAACATCGGCGGCCAAGCACACCACCCATTCCTCTATTCCATATTTGGAATTCCTCGCACAAAGAATAGTATGAACAACCCAAGCCATGCACAGATTTAAATACTACATCTTGGGTACTATCCCAAAACAGACTAACTCAAGCAAGTCACCAGACTTCACAGCTTGCTTTTTCTTCGGCTGCTTTGGTTTTTTGGGCTTGTTGAACTTTCTCTTGGCGGGTGAAGGTGAGGGTGAGGATGAGGATGAGTGTGAGTGTGAGGGTGAGGATGAGGGTGAGGGTGAGGGTGAGGGTGAGGGTGCGAGTGACTCCTCCGCCTTCTTCTTCCCTCCCTTCCCCCTCCCATTCTCTTTTTCCTCTTTCTTCTCATCCTTTTCCTTTTTCTCCTTCTCCTCATTTTCCTTTTTTCTCTTTCTCCTTCTGCTTCCTCTTCTTCTCCTTGAAATAATCAACAACAAACTTCCCCAATTCCTTCTCATTTTCTTTAATTTCTTCCATGTACTCTTTATCTAGATAGGTACCACAGTTTAGCCCTGTCATTAGTGCAAACTCGGATAGGCCAAAACATGCTGACAATCCATTGAATGATATCCAAACCTCTCTCTGCTTCTTGTAAATAACCCTTCGCATGAGGAGGTTATGCACCAACTTAGTGCCAAATAGTGGATATTCTGGTAATTGCAAGAAATGACCGAAACAACTATGGGCAAATCCCTTTCTCACTTGCAGTTTTTTCAAAACCTAATTGAACTGTATCATACCCCTAGCCAACGACGATCGAACAGTAATCTTCCCATTAAAAGGTTCATTCTTGGTCAGGAATGTGTCGTAGAGAAACTCAACGTTCCTCTTAAAAATAAGATGACCAACGCCTTCATACTGCACATAATTTTAGCATAAAATTAATAAAATGAATCACAATGATATTAAATCACATTAATGGAAAAAATTAAATGTTCGGAACATGGTTATGATGAGGTTCTGAATGACTACAACAATCATTTGGAATATCACGTAATGTGTTCAGAACGGCAACTACCAGCCTTCATGCTGATGTTGGGAACATTAACAGGTCATTTAGAACATTAACACAGATGTTCAGAGCAATCACGAGTTCCAATTCAACTATCACCTTGTCTTCCTCCAGTTTCAATCCAGATGTTCCTTCAGTTTCCTTCTCTTCACCTGCTTTATCTTCAACATTTCCACCTGCATTATTTACAGCTTCCCTATCTATTTTAACTCTTTATACACGATCCTTCCGAAAGTTGCTTTTTAAAATTACATCCTCCGCCTCTCTATTGCTTCTTTGACTGCTTCTTGGACTCTCCCCTGACTTATCTGCTTCCCCCTTTACTTCTTCTCATTTTTCTCTACTTAAATCATCACCTTCTTCATTCTTTTACCACTATTTTCCTCTTGCTTTTCACGATCACCATCTTCCTCTCCAGTCCTCAAGAAAATAATTTTTAACAGATCATCAATATCGGCGTCATCTGAATCCACCCTTCTTTCACCCTCATCTGCAACGCTCTCCAAATCTTCCCCATCTTTACTTAAATCGTAACTTCGTGGTGGGCTTTGAATTTCCTCTTGTTTATCACCTGCTTCACCTTTTTTTGTGGACCTACTACTTCTCCTTGGCTGTCGTCACTCTCCACAACCAAATTTATTTTAGTTGTTCTAGTTGTTCTTGGGCGTTTAGGAGTAGGTTCTAAATCTGTAGGAGTACGTTCCGAATCTGAAGTAGTAGGCTTCTCAGGTTTCTTCTTCGGAGCAGGGCCCTTTCTTTTAGAAATTCCTTTCTTGGGAGTCTTTGTAGGCTTCTTCTTCTGCTTATTTTCATCTTTCAATGTTAAATTTCTCGGTCTTAAATTTACCATTTTTCTGCAAAACAAGGGGATACAAATTTTAGTTACAGATGCCTCATGAACATCCAATGAGATGTTTAGAACCTAATATGAACTGTTGTGAAGCTACTATGTTGTTCAGAACATCAAGACACATAACAACAAATAACTTCAATTTGCAACTAAATAAAGCAGTGTTGGTTCACAGAAAATCCATAAATCGTCAGAATTTAACCATCAAATGTAAAAAGCCTAAAAATTTCAATTGAACAGCGAAAATCCCCTTTGTACTACTTTACCCATTAAAGCACGTAATGCCATTCAATTTCAACATAATATTACATCTTTTGTTAGAAAACAAACACCCAAAGCAGGGTTAATCACTGTAGACGAAGAAATTAAAAAAAAAATCATAGGTTCAAGATTTACACCACACTTTTAATGATCATGACATTATTTACCTTTTATATTTATCACTTTGTTGTATTGCTGGTCGAACTTCTTGAAAAACCACAGAGAAGTTGAGAGAAATTTGGTTGAGATTTCGTGCAAGAGAATGAAGTGAAGTGATGGAAGAAGAGAGAGAGCCATGCGGGGATAGGTTATGTTGTTCCAAATGTTTGAAATGATTAATTTGTATGTTTTAAGAATGACCCTCAAGTTTTAAAAATATTAATTCAATCCCTGATCAGTCCTAATCAGCTTTAAAAAAAAATAAAAAACGAAAAAGAAACGTGAGGCCCTTTTTTGCCAAAAAAACTTGAAAGGTTCCTGAACACCCATTTTCACTAGTTTCTAAATCTGGGAAAATGATTTTACAGCTAAAAATTGTAACTCCCATATAATCATGATGTCCATTAGGACATAAAGCACATCACATGGTGGATTTCAATTTTTTGGCTGTAAATCATCATTGCAATTCATGTGGTAAAAGAAGAACAACCGCTTAAATAAAGGACCTTTTTGTCTGTATTTTCTACCATATCTGTGATTCTATTACCATGGAAAGAGCGTATAAAGGATTAGCAATTCATCCAAAAATTTGTGGAAGTCAATACTTAATTTGTTCATATGTTATCTCAATTTACTATTCGTTAGTTTTCTAAATAAGTCGTGTGTATCACCATTGATCAATAATCTTCGGATGAAAATGATCGTTTTATTAGGAAGGTTAGCTAGTAATTGGCAAATATAACTAGTCGAATACTTTCTAATTTGGAAGAATTGGATTGGGCAAGTCAATCTAGACGTAGCTATCTATTAAGAGCCCGTTTGGGTGAGCTTAAAAGTGGCTTATAAGCTTATAAGTCCATTAATATATGTTTGGTAACTTAAAAAATTTGAGACTTATAAGCCATAAGTGTCTTAAAAGCTACTTATAAGCCACTTTTTAACTTATAAGCCACTTAAAATAAGCTGTTTATAAGCCCATCCAAACAGGCTCTAAGTTAAAACATAGATTTCTTATTTTTTGTGTTTACATATAAATAATGAAAATTTGCTTTCTTTAAAGTTTGGTTGGATAGACCAAATTACTTTAAAAAAAAAAAAAAACAAATCGAGAGGGTTGAGTTAGTGGGTCAGATTATGGCTGATTGGTTGCTAAATTGACTAAATTTATCTTGATTCAAGTAAACTTAATTTGAGCGAGCTATGACACAATGTTGTTTGTTACTTCAACTAGTTCGAACCAACTCCAATATAGCGTGACTGTGCGGATTTGAGACATCTATTCCATGGGTAGAAAGCTACTTGCACTCTTATGTTATACAAAATCAGTAAATACAAAATATATTTCTAGCATACATATTTAGTTAAGTAATATGTTTTCTCATTCTAATTTCTATTTCAGTGGTTAAATTATCTTTATCCCTATTTGTACACACACCTAGAGGAGAGGAAGGAGATCATCAGTACCCATCCAATATCCATGGAAATGTAGTATGCCTATTACACTAGTGCTGTTCATTTTTCGGTATAAACCGATAAATCGAACCGATAAAAAGTTAATGGTTCATAAATATTGGGTTATCGGGTTATCGGTTATTTATCGGTTTGCAAAAAAAATTTATTGGGTTATCGGATCGGTTGTCGATTTTGTACATTTTCTTATGGTATTTTTACGCTCTATACCCATAAAATTTAAAGTATTTACAAGCCATACCCATTACAAATTATACTATCCATAAAACTAAAAGTATTTACCCAACCTACCCATTTATTATTGTATACCTTTGTTATGCCTTATAGGTGTATACTTTTAAAGTATACTACATAAATTATGGTATACAAGTCTGGAGGGACATTTATTACTGTATACATTTGTTATGCCTTATAGGTATATACCTTTATGATATACTGCATAAACTATGGTATACAAGTCTGGGTGGGCAGAGTGGGTAAATAATTTAGTGAGTAAGTCAGGTAATATTTGAAAGTAGTGGGTAATGACTGTAATTATTTTAGGTTTTATGGGTATTTTTGTAAGTGTCCCTTTTCTTATTGGTTAAACCGATAACCCAATAAGGTTTTCAAATTTACTATATTGTGCTTATGTGCATAAAAGTAGTATACTTAATTACTATTAGTTGGAACTTAGAAACCTCAAACTCTAGTCTTCTTTTACTTGTGTAGCTTTCAAGTTTCAAGTCTCCCCATCCATTTCAACCACCGATTTACTATTTCACTCATTGTCTCCTCAATTAGTTTATAGAATAATGAAGTATATTTGAATCTATTGTTGGTTGCTTTTTTGAATATGGCAAATGCTATAAGATTCATTTGAATTGCTGTGAAAATAAAGCCGATTTTGTATTGGATACAATCGTTTAAGAGGTTTTTTTTTTACACTTGTTAGGCCTAAGTTTCTTAATGGTTAAACCGAAAACCGAATCAATAAGAACCTAAAACCGATAACCCGAAAACCGATAACCGATAACTTATTGGTTTAGCACTTTTAAAAACCAAAAACCGATAATCCAAACCGATAAGGTGCAAAACCGAACCGAACCGACCGATAAACACCCCTATATTACACTAGATTGTATTACTAGTACTTCTCAAATATATTTTTTGGGGACCTCATACACATCTCCCACTTAAATGCAATAGTGAAGTGGCATACATGCAAAACTTATCCCAACATATATAAAGCCTTAAGAGTTGTACTTAATCAGGAAGCTGATTAATTATAATAAGTGGTTGCTGGCATCTGTTTCTGGTCTCATGAATGGAAACAATTAAAGGTGTCGATGGTTCTATTAGGGTTTGGGCTACAACTTTATCCTTTCAAATTAGGTTTTGGGTCAATTCAAGAATCACTGTAAAATGGGGACCAAACATATGTTCAGACATTGATGTGTGGGCAAATAAGTGGTTGCTAACTAATGCATCTTTGCCATGATTCACAAAAGGCTTTTGGAGATGATACATGTCCTTTTTGTCCATGCCCAATGTTCATCCTCGTCGATTCACTATTTCAACTTTTGAGTTGTTGGGTGTTTGTTTTTTCTTTGTAAGTTCTAAAAGTTCTAAAAGTTGCTTTTCTTTTGTTCTTTTTATTTTGTGTTTGATATTTTCTTCTTTATTTTCTCTTTCCTAATTACCTGGGGTTGAAGTATTTTCTCTTCTACAAGTTTTACTTTCATTTGGTTCAACATCAAGGAGATGAGCGTAACAAAAAAATGGTCGATTGTGAATTTGTGATGTGAGACGATTTTGGGAGTTCAAGTGCAACGAGGCAATATTTATATTTAATATTTAGTTTCTCTATGCAAATAATTATTAACTTTTTGCTAATGGACAGCTTATACTATTATTAACTAATAATAACCACTGATTCATAATTTATTATTCAACTAATCTTCCAAAGATGATTAGAAATAATTTCATAATCCAAACTGGGATAAAAGTTAATTAAAACAACTAAATAAGTATATGTGAGTTACGCATGCCAATATTATCTTCCAATTATGTAATAATAAAAAATTGGATTTTTTTACACATCTATACAAATCTACACTCCTATATTATATAAAGATAGTGTCACGCCCTAAAAAAAAATTAATTCGAGTGCGGGTTTATTATTTAAAGGCTCGTGACTGGTATTCAAAAAGGTACAAAATTATTTTACAGAAAACTCAGAGTCGCCACTTGACAAGTTTAAGGTGTGCCAAGTCACCAAAAGGTACCTTGGAACACCTCTGACTCGTCTAATGGTCTGCATTAGAGATTCGGGTAAGGTTCTCAGTTGACTCTCGGGAAGGTACTAGGCACCCTCGAGTCCTGTGCCAAGCACAGTTGCTTTATTGTCGCAATTTTAATTTATTAAATATGGTTGTTATCTTTTGCCGCTCTTCGCTCTGTGTATTATTCTTATCCAACCTCACAGAGGATCGGACGAATTTACACTTTAATTTATAATAGATAAAATATATCACGCATTTCCAGCCTCACAAAGGACTGGTCTATTTTAAAAGAATTTAATTGACTTCAAAATAAATTAATTTCAAATTGGCTTATCTCAATTTAATTTTTATTTTTACCTAAGAAGTACATCATCAATCGCACTTATTTTATGCCTAATCGTGTAAGTCTTCTCGCTCCTACCAGTTTGCCTAATCGTGTGTTTCCTTCCCAATTAGTCTCCATTTAGTTAAACAAATTTCACGATCTTTGCTAACTTGGAGCCATTTCCAGCGTGTAACAAGTATTTATTTGACAAAAATAAACCAATGACTTGGCAATTTTTGTTAATGGATAAGCATCCCATGTTAAATTAATCGGGCAAAAAGTAGTTGTATTTAGACCAACTTGTGTAAATAGATAACACTTTTGGAACGGAATCGAAGAGTAATTTACTAAGTGTGGCAAACAAAGTCTTTTACCAATCAGTGGCCCATAGCAAATTTAGTTATAAGTTAGTAGTGTGACTACCACCCTAAATTTGCCTAATCCTTCTTTTCTGTCCATCTTAGACAAGGTGTCCAAATTATTGAAGTTTATAATTGAACAAAAAAATGAAATTATTATTCAAGAGATGCACTTAAGTTACACCTGACTTTTACTTTGAAATACGAAAGTGCTAGAAAGACATGCTATACTTAAACAATTGCAACAATATTTTATCATTTTTAAATCCTAATAACTCAGAGCAGATTTTTCAGAATATGCGCTAAGTAAAAGAGATATATATCTTTTGGGCCTTTAACATGTGAACATCTCATTCACCAAATAGCAGTAAATTTGTATAAGATTTAATGAGAAAATTCACCTTGTATGATGAAGCTCAAACTAAGAAAAAGCCCATATTAGCAAAACTCAGCAACATTTTAACAAACCAGCCAGTAACAAACGACATAGCCCTTTGGAACCTCTACTAAATTCACTAATTCAACTTTCTTTTTACCCTATTTCAATCTAATTTTTTCTTAGCAACAAGGCTTTTCTACTCTCTATTTTCAGCTGGTTGTGTTGTTGATGTAATTACCCTCTTTATAGCTGAAAATTGAGGCCTAAAGGTGGGGTATTTGTACAAGTCCATCACCCCTATACTTGAGTGTACTTAGTCCTATTTTTTCAACAAAAGTACAGCAGCTATAGAGGTCTATTTTCAGCAGCCAAACAGTCCGTTGTGTCCTTTAAAAGGACACCCAAACACTCATTACACTAACTAGAAGGTCTAGGACCAACTACACCAACTAAATCAGCCCCAAACTAACTAAAACCAAACTAAAATACAACCAGATTCCAAACTCAGTTCAAAAGCAAGAAACAAACAAACCTAAGCTAGTGTTTTCATTTTCTGGACAATTCAAAACAAACTCAAACACAAGCTTTCAGATTCAACTTTCCTACTTTGGACTCTTTTACAAACTTGTTTTATTCAAGAGTTATTATTAAGACTGAAAACAAGCAAAACAGATACTGCACTTGTCTGCCCACTTTAACAAAATTAAACCAAAACCTCACATATGAAAATGGAAACCATACCTGATAAGATCACAAAATTAATAGCTTAACAAATGAGTAAGAACAGGTCTTGACCCAGATTCATGCTTAACAAATGACGACAACAACATTCGGATGCATTAATCACAAGAAACAAGCTCACAGGCTTACAAACTGATATCCAAAGCATCAACCAACATGTCTATACAACTTCACTATTCAAAATCAGCCATATACTACTCTAGTCCAATTAAAACTAATAAGCTAAGACAATGACAATGCTAAGACATGTAATTTCATGGCTCTTTCATGCTAAACATTTATTTATTTTCAATACCAATTGTACTCAATACATACATATGTAGAACTATTTTTTGGAATAAAACTAAGCAAAAGATTGTGCTATTCATCCGGGTAAAACAAAAACCTGAAAAATGATACACACATACATGACAACTTATGGATGAAGTTCAAACAAAACCACACAATATCCATGACTGGACAACTAAACTAACATGAAAGAGAGACTACAAAGGATTCTCTTGCTAACCCATTAAAGCCAAAGCGTCAATGATGTTGCGCTCGCTGCTTGCCTCGGCTTTACTGCCTCGCCCTGCTGCCTCGCTGTCAATTCCACCACGAATCACAACCCCTCAAGCTTGCGCCTCACTAATCAGCATCACCCCCACGCCAATGTCCTCAATCACCAAGAGCAACCCCCGCTACTGCCTCAAAGCCAAACACAACATCCCACTGCCCTAAACACGCTCGCTGCGTCAACAACACCGCGACACTATTATTACAGCCCTCGCCATTGACATCACTGAATCACAACTCCCACCACTGGTCATTGAATCACAACTCCCACCAATTGACTTCTCCACCACTGTTTCACCGCAATTAGCTCCATTACTGCCTCGACGTTGCACCACTGCCTAATCAAACAAACATCACCATCACAATTACAAAATAATCCCCACAGCCTCCAGATTCAACCCTCCAAACAAACAACATAGCCCCCTCCCCAAAACACCATCACCCTCAGCCATAACAGAAACAGAAAAAGAAAATGAGAAGAAGAAGAAAAAAAAAAGGAGAAACAGAAACGGGAAAAGAGAACGGGTAAAGGGGAGGGATTTTTTTTGGGAAAACGAGATTTGGGGTGACGGGGAAGGGTAAGGGGAATAGAAAGATCCAAAAAAACTCACCGGAAAAAATGGAGGTAGCCGGATTTCGAGTTTGACCGAAACTTTGATCGTCGATCTACGAAAATTGATCGCCCTTTTGCAAAAATCAGTGGTGGAAATGGAACGAGGAGGGCGAAAGGAGTCTATTGGTGTATTTTGCTAAATTTTCTGGCTACCGGAGGTGGTGGTCCGGTGGCGGAGCGGTGATGGCTCCTCCGTGGAAGGCGGTTTCCCGCGGCGGGGAAAATTTTGGCAAGGTTTCTCCCATTTTCTGAGTTTTGTGTGTAATGAGCAAAAATTTGGGAAGTTTAGCTTATATATTGGGGAGGTGGGCCGGGTCAGGAAGTGGGCTGATGGATTATAGTTGTTGGGCTATTATTTTTCATATATGGCCATTAAAACGTCTAGACTTGATTAAAACACACAAAAAACTAAAATTAAAACTACATAATTTTGCACTACTATCACAATTAAAATATAGAATCAAAGTTAAACATATAACAAGTAATTTGGCAATTTTCATATTTTACATTCTAATTAATGACAATTTTTGTTAAAATAAAGACTAAATTTAGGAAATTTTCGGCAAAAATCCTAAGAATCTAACACGGCTCTTTTGAACTATTTTTATGAATTTTGGTGCCAAAATTAGGTGATTACAGATAGTAATATTTTATAAATTACAACATATAGCAATATTTTTGAGCACATTTTACAACAATTAAACACAAATAAAAAAAGAGGAAACTCAAAATCAAAGCAATTCTACTCTCCTCCCTTCACTCACTTCCACCAACTAAACCCTAAAATTCCCACCCCGTTCCCCAACCTCCACAGCCGTCACCTCACCTCCCGCCGCCATAGAAGCACCAGAAAAAGTCATCCTTCTCGGCGATGAACACACCATTGACAGTAAGAAAGTACAGATCACATGTTAACACCCAATTTTGTCCCTACTATTTTTAAAGCAATAGTTTCAAATTTTACACACGATCGTGCATTTATTTTTACCAGCCCATTCTTTCAATTTATCTTCCTATACGAGTCTAGTAATCAAAGCCATTTTTGAAAATGTCATAGCCATTTTTACAAAATATGCGTTCCTAGCCGAAATTCCGTAATTACTTCTATTTTTTGACAAAATTATCCAAATTAAACCTCAAGATTATATTTTCATACGTTCCCCTAGTCTTTTTAATGCTTTAAAATTAATTTCATAATTTTCCTATAGTCTTATACCTATTTTATACAATTTTATACCTATTTTATACTAAAATTACATTAATTATACATTATTTATACACAAATATATACATATGTACACATATATACACATATATACACGTTTGCACACATCACCACATATTTTTACACTTCAGCGCCCACGTGGATCGATCTCAGCCGTCCACGTGTGTCATCCGACGGCTGAGATCAAATCCTCTATCCTATTCCCTAAACAACCCCTAAACCCCATCGCCCTTTCATTTCTCTCCCCCACCCCCGATAATGACTCTCTCTCTCACATCGGTGATATGTCACGCCACCACTGTCGATTAATTTTTTGGTCAATTTAGCCGGCCAAATTTAGGGAAAACGGTACCATCGTACTCCCCTCGTCACCCACTACAAAACCCATATACTCTCGACAATATTTGGGCGAGGAAAATTCTTTACCCTTGTTGACCGAGTCACCATCACCGGGAAATACCTCTGACGGGGTCCAGGGTATTTTGAACGGTGTTATCACCTAAAAAAAAGTAAGAAACCCTTCATGCAAAGTCGATTCGCGAGGGGTCGTTTTACCCGACTTGGTTCGAAAATAGGTAACCCTAACCCCTAATTTGCTTTCCTCTACGTGCTATGCCTATGCCTAAGATTGCCTAGTCTTTTGGTATGTTAACAGGATCGGTTGTTGACTAATTAGCATGAAATTCATAAAATTGTCAATCTTGGTTTGTTTCACTGTTTTAAACAATAGTATTTGTTCGTATGCTTGAGTTTACATAATCGTGACTAGTAGCCTAAACTAATCTTGCGAATATGTGAGTTTCAAAATTTAGACAAAATATTGAATTGATTGTGCTTATCCTTGTTGTTCTGAGTGAATTCAGCCTTATGCTTTGTCAAAATACATGATCTTAAAAGTTTTTAGGATAAGAGTTCAAGAGGTGATAATTCAGCATGATTAGGAGAATTTCAAATTGATAACGGATTGAAAATTGAGTGAAAATTGGTTGCCGTCCTGTGCCAACTGGAGTTTTTCAAATCTATTTAATTGGTCTCAGTCCTAAAATAGATTTGGGGTGATTGACTTATTGAACCTGGACTCTTTTACCAGTAAGGTGTGGGAGATTTGTGTTTACCTAAAATTTAGGGATCCTAATTGAACTATAAATGGCAAATATGCAAGAGAATATGAGACAATACGATTATGCCTTATATGTATTTACCCGTTTGAACTTGAGTCTTCACACCCCTGATTTATTAGAATTAAAATCCCCTCACCCTCACACCTATAAAAACCCGGCCTTAGACATAATTGAAGACATTTCTCACTGCTACACACACACAAAAACATACAGAGCATCACATAGACATACACATTGCATACTGCTCTTCTTTGATCTCTTTCCTAGATTATTGAGAAGGCCCTATTTTCTTTTGGACTCTGTCTCTGCAAGCTTCTAACACTGCTTGCCTTTGTCTTGGCTATTGCTGCTCAAAGGGTACATCTCTACTTTAATCCTTATTATCCATGTCCCATATCTGTTATGCTTGAGTTTTCTGCATGCTCTCTTTCTTCTAATGTCTCTCATGGCTTACACCTTCATCTAAATTCACACTGAAACTGTATATACTTATGAGTGCCTTTTGTGACCTTTGCTTGGTGTATGCTTCTGTTTTTGTCCCCTGCTAATCCCTGTTTTGCAGCATGTGTGGATAGCCCTATGGCTATACCAACTTTTAGTTTGCAGGATTCTCTCTTTAGTGCTTTTTGAGAGAGTGGTCAAAGGCTCTTCTTGCCTGGAAAACTAAACCTAAAACTATATACAGTGCACTGCCTAGTTATCACCTTTCTCTGATTCTTTTATCCTCTTAGGAACTGCCCCCCTATTTGTGTACAATTTGTTAGGAATCATGCCTGTATCCATGAGTAAAACCGGGTACACAACCTTGATGTTGTGTACTTGGCTATTCAGGGGCCACCTCCTAACCCCTCCTCTCTATGTGATTGCATCATTCATGCTTGAAACTCGACTGACAGTGACTAAATTTGGCCTAGCTATTTCTGGATGAAACTGTTCCTTAGCTGGCAAATGGTCTGGTATCGACCGGACCGGGTCAGAACCAGCTCGGACCGGTTGAGACCGGACCAATACCCCCCTAACGGTCCCCGACCCCGATTCCGACACGGTTTGAAGAAAAAAACAGGATGAACCGGTATAAAAATGGACCGGAACCGACCGGACCGGGCCCGTCCCAAAAAAAAAAGGAAAAATCACATTTTCAGCCGTTAACTAGCCGTTGGCAACGACTCTTTTGACCCCCTAGCCGTTATCCAACGGCCAAAAACGACCATTTTGACCCCTCTACCACCCCGTAACCACCCCTAACTATTTTTTTCCTTTAAATACTCCATTATTTCATCATATTTTCACACAAATCTTCCAATTCTCTCTAATTCTCTCAAATTTTCTACAATATTGCTATTATTCTACTTTGGCGATTTGTTAAAAGTTTATAATTTGGCTACTTTATCAAGTTCTAATTGGAGTTGCTATCAAAGTTATATTTGGCTATTTGGTGAAGTTTACAAATATCAAGTATTGGGTCAATTGGAGGCGCTACTTGGTTGAAATATCAATTTGGCTATTTTTGTAATTTTTCGATTATCAAGTATTCAACTAATTAATTGAAGTAGAGGCTCAAGTTTCAACATCACCTCAATTATACGGTTATATTTGGTTGGTCGTTCCTACTTCTACTCTTTTATAATTTTTTTGTCGTATATTTATTTTATTTGCTATTATTATGTCTCAAAGAGGTTCAATTGGAACTAGTGGTGGGGGGCGGGCACGTGGTCGTAGGAGAAATAGGGGTAAAGAAACTGCTGGTAGTTCTATTCAGTTCACCCACATAGATGATTCTCAATATTATCATAATGTTAGCGCTGATAATATACTTGATCACGAAATATTAGAAACACGATATGGAAATCAAAGCGGGATTAATTTAGAAGAAACACCTAAATTCCAAGCTAGTCCACCTGAAGTTCAGTCTGACTTGCCTCCTGTACCTCCTACTAGAATATCGGTTAAACGTAAGGAAAGATCTGAGGTGTGGGAATTTGCAAAAAAGAATGTTGAATCGCAGACGGCCATGTGTGGTATTTGTGAAAAAGTGTGGGTTTTTAAAACTGGGGGTAATGAGGGTGGGACGGGTAAACTTAGGGCCCACTTACAAAAGAAACATCCTAAAGAATGGTCAATGCGGGCGGGTGGTATATATTTAGGGACCAAACATGGGGGAGTAGCGCATGATGAATCTTCGGGTATCCAAACAAGAATTAACCAAACAGCAGGAGCGCTTCTTACTTATGATAAACAAAAGGATAGGGAAGCTATTGCTAGACTAGTTGCCCTCGAGGGTTCACCTTATAGTTTTCCTTCTTCTACTGGTTTTATTCGTTATGTTCAGTCTATATATAATCCCTCTTTTAAAGGTTTTCCAAGAACTACTTTTAAAAATGATATTATTAAATTTAAGAATGAATATCAGGATTATTTGCGATATATGTTTGATAACTTTGACACTAGAGTATGTCTTACTACGGATATGGGTCATTCTACTAATGGATGTGATTATATTATTGTTACTGTTCACTGGATAGATCCTGATTGGGTATTTCAAAAACATATTATTGCTTATAAAGTTGTTGATGAACTACACACGGGAAATTATATTTGTAATAAAGTTTCATCAATTTGTCGTACGTACTGTTTAACTAACAAAGTTTTTAGTATTACGGTAGATAATGCTACAAACAACACAGACGCACTTAGGAACTTGTTCAACATCTTCTTCAGTTTTTATAAAAATTTAATCACGCTACTTTAGAATTTTCCAGTCAATATTATCCAACTACTCCTACCATGTTATATTATATAGCTGGAATATCGGAGTTATTGAAATTATATAAGCAATATGCAATTTACAAACCGGCTGTAGAGAGAATGATTGAAAAATTTAGAAAATATGTTTTTCCAATTCCTCCTCTTTTTTACATTGCTTCTGTGTTGCATCCTGCTTTTAAAATTAAGTTAACTGAATGACTTGTTAGAGAAATATATGGAAATTTAGAAATTACTCCTATTGAAATTGCTACTAATGGGTATCCAAGTGTAGAAGAGGCTATTGCTAAAGTTTGTGCAGATACCGTGGCTGTTTTTGCAAAGTATAGAGCTTGGGCAGGCACTGCTACACCAACGGAACCAATACAATCCACCAGGCAAGTAAAAATTTCGCCCAGAGGCCACTTTTAACACTGGTATTTAGTTTGAGGACACTTTTTTCAGTGGCTTTACACTAGAGGCCACTTTTGTGGCAGTACACTAAACGGGGCATATTTAAAAGTCCAAATTACCCCTCGTCTTTTCTGAATTGACAGGGGTTTTTAAAACCCTTCTCTTCATTTTAACCCGTTCATTTCATGCATTTTAACCCTTCTTCTTCACTGAATCTTCATGCAAAAATCATCTTCAAACGTAGAATAGTTAACGAACTCAATTTTAGTTGCATTGCATTACGTTTTCTCTCTTCACCTTTGCATTTTCGCAGGTATAACATTTCTCTCTTTTCATATACTACTTTTTTGTATTTTTTTTGTTGTATTTTTTCGTGAAATATGTTGTTGTTAAGTTAAGTAACGTTATTTAAGTTTAATTTTGTATGTTTTTGCGTATTTAGTAGTTAATTTTTATTCAAGTTCAAGTGTGTTTGTATTAAAGTTATGTGTGTGTGCATATCTCTGTGATCGCCGTGTGTGTGTGTGCGTGTGTGTGTGTTTGTGTGTGTGATTGACTGAAGTTATGTTTGTGTGTGTGATGGACTGAAGTTCCACTAGGACTGAACTTCTGTCTCCAGTGATTGAAGTTTATTCCTAGTGGACTGAAGTCCTCCCCCCCTCCCCAATGCGTGTAACTCAGTGTGTGTGTGTGTGTGTTTGTATGTGTTTGTGTGTGTTTGTGTGTTGTGGACTGAACTTCTGTCTCTGTGTGTGTCTGTGTATGTGTGAGACACATACTGTGTGAGACACATACTGTGTGTGTCTCTGTGTGTGTGTGGACTGAACTTCACTGAAGCGCTCGCTTCATGCTTCAGTCGCTTCACGCTTCAGCACATGAAGCGTGCGCTTCATTGAAAACGGTTGGAATAGTGCAGCTTCCAGTTTTGACTTATCTTGAAAATCTGTGAAGGAATATCTTCACTTTCTGATTGCACATTATAGGCAGAAGGACCAGTTTTTCTTTTTTTGTAATCTTGAGGGTAGGCATTTAGTTTCCAGCCGCCATTTAGTCAGTTTGCTGAAATCACAGTAGAATTTCTTTGCCTGTCTCTTGAAGTTTTGATTTCCCTGGTTTCCTCTGACCTTAGTGTACATTGCACCCTGATTCAAGTTGCCTATAGCTGGTGCAGCACCAAGAACTTATGTATGTGTGTATGCTCAGTCCACATAGGACAGATGTTCATTCCTAGTGGACTGAAGCCTATCGCCCATATGTGTGCGACTCAGTGTGTGCTCTCAGCCTACTATTATTATACTTCTGTCTCCAAGGAATGAACTTCTGTGTGCGTGCGTGTGTCTGTGTGTATTCTCAAACCTTTATTTTTGTTTATTTTGTATGTGTGACTGATAGTTTTTTTTATTGTTAGCTTTTTGCAATATGGATGCTGGAATGGAAGGTAATCTAGTGTATCCATTTGACCGCTGGTTCAACATGAATGCATATTGGCAAGGGGAGCACAATTTGGATAATATCATTTCAAATTTCAGTAAAGCACAGCGTAAGAAGCTTTCAGATGGTGTGTTTGGAAGATTTCTGAAGTTGCAGTCTACATTATTTATTATTGTCACGTATTGTGAGCAGTGATCTGAATAGATTAAGTTTTAATATTTTTGGTCATGTCATCCATTTTGGTCCGGAAGAATATCATGTTTACACTGGTTTGAGGTTTTCTGCAAACCGTGAGGAATTGTTTGATGGACCTGCTATAAATATGGATCAGAGGCTTCTGAAGCAGTACTTTCGTGGCAAAAGCAATCTTCAGGTGTCAGACGTTCGTAAATTTTTAGTATCAATGAGCACGACATCTGTGGTTGATGAAGATGATGCAGTGAAGATTGCAGAGTTTTATATTTTGCAGTCAATCATTTTGTGTTCTAACAAAAAAACAAGCTTGGTTGAAGTGCATTACTTGGATATCATTGACAACGAGGATCTGTGTAGAGTTTATCCTTGGGGCAGTGCGGGTTTTGAAGCACTAGTTAACTCTGCAATGAGACCTCTCAAAAGTGGTGTAAATTACTATGTGCTGGGATTTCCGTTTGTATTATGTGCTTGGTTTCTTGATTTATTTCCAACACTTCGTTCTAACTTTTGTACATATAATGGTCATGGCTTCCCAAGGATGGTTAGGTTTATTAGTTTCAAAAATCCTCAGTATAACACTTTGGTTGATCAGTATTTTCATAATGTAAATGTAAGTTTCTATATCTGTGTCTCTCTGTGTGTGTGTGGTTGATCAAGTTCTTTACCCTCATGGGACTTGAATTTCTATCCTAATGTACTGAACTTCTCCATCCTTACTGAAGTTCTATAATTATGTACTAAACTTCTCTTCCATCTATGTATCTGTCCTCATGGACTGAACTTTTTAAAATAGTACCAATTAAAGTTCAGTCCATGAGGACAAAACTTCTATTTCTGCATATAAAACTTTTATTCTTTTTTTTACTGTGGTGCTAATATATTTCTCATGGTTTTTTTTTTATTTTTTTTATAGAGTTTTGACAAATTTAAAATGGTTCCAATTGTTCTGTCTGAGGAAGAAAAAAGGTCGGTGGAATTGAATGTGACAGAAGCAGGTCCTGATGTACCTGTTGTTGCATGTAAACTTTTAAAAGGAAAAGAAGTTGTTGAAGATAGTGAGGATACGTGTGATGATTTTGAGGTTGGTGGGGCTAAGATATATCATGGTGGTGCTGAGAGTGAAGATATTGCTGAGACTGAGACTGAGGATGGTGGCGCTGAGAGTGAAGATATTGCTGAGACTGAGGATGATTCTGATACTGAGGATAGTGGCGGTGAAACTGATGATGGTGGTGCTGAGAGTGAAGATGTTGGTGGTGAGACTGAGGATGATGATCATGTGTGCGAGGATGATGTTGCTGAGACTGAGGATGATGATCATGTGGGTGAGGGTGCTTGTGATGATAGGAAGGATGCTCGACATGTTGTAGAGCTTGATCAAGATTTAGTTAATGCAATTGTTAAAGTGAGTTTTTCAAGTATCATGTGCATTCATCTTTTTTTGTTTTTATTTTAATTGAATATTTTTATCAGTTCTATTGATTTTTTTTTTTTGTTTTTGCAGAAGGTGAATATAAAATTTCGGAAGAGGATGCGTAGTCAGCGACGGCGCATAAGGGAGTATATTCGTGGTGTAGATAACAAGGTTCGTTGTGTAGATGACAAGGTTCGTTGTGTAGATAACAAGGTTGATTGTGTTCTGGATTTTATGAAGAAGTTTGCTAAGTATTTTGAGGAAAAGGAAGGAAGTTGGAGGGAAGATATTAGTGGAAGAAGGGGCAAGGAACAATCTGGCAGCTTTCGTAATTCCTTAATTTTGTATTCATGTGGAGGCAATGCTAGTGATGGAAGGAAGAGAAAGTCTTCTCCAGATGTAAGAAAAGACTTCAGTCATGGCGCTGTATCCGGGAAATCAAAATCTCCTTCAGATGACAGACAAGACTCCAGTGAAGGAAGTGTAGTTAGGAAATCAAAAAGCTGTTCAGATGTAAGAAAAGAAGTTAGTGGTGGTGGTGCAGGTCTAAATTCAGCTATACAATTGCATGCAGCGTCGCAAGGTGTGTTTGTCAATGAAACGCCTAGACAAATTCATGAAAATATTGACAGTGAATTAGACATGTTTGGTGAGTTGACTGCAGCACAGAAGGAGGTCCTTGAAATTCAATTGCAATTTATAAGTGGAGAGCTTGATTTGTCGACACCTCGCTTGCTCCCTCAGGATATGCTTGTGGAGAAATCAGGTACAACTTCTGCACCCATCCAACCAAAAATCTATGAAAGGAAAAGGAAGAAGTTGAAGAAAAATAGTTCACATCCTGATATGCCTACTTTTAATATACTGCCACCGACTCAAGAAAGTGTTAGCGGGGGTTCATGTGATGCTGAAGATACACCAAGAGCTGAAGAAATTCAGCAAGATATGTCGAAAAGTCAGCAGAAGGTTGAACTTGGAAAAGAACAAGGAATAATTCTGCAACAGGAGAGGATTGATGATGTTGAAATGGATAATGTTGTTGTGAGTTATCAAGCAGCAAGAGAAGAACCAGAAGGGCAGTCGGTCAACGAAACAGTAGAAGAAGAGGTGATTTCGTACGGAAAGGAGATGCATGTTGATGTTGTTATGGAGAATGCTGACAGAAGTAACCATGTTGAAAGAGATGGGGATATGACTGAAGATCAGCAGGCTCTTGGCTGTCAGTCAATTGATGAAGCACCGAAAGAAGAGGTTACCACACAGGAACAGGAGATGCCTGGAAAGGAGATGCATGTTGATGTTGTTATGGAGAATGCTGACAGAAGTAACCAAGTTGAAGGAGATGGGGATGTGACTGAAGATCAGCAGGCTGTTGGCTGTCAGTCAATTGATGAAGCACCCAAAGAAGAGGTTACCACACAGGAACAGGAGATGCCTCTTAAGATTGTTATGGAGAATGCCCAGGATATTGAGCAAACAAGAAGAGAAGTTGATTTGACTGAACAACAGACTTTCGAAACTCTTGTGGACAAACAACAGTCAGTTGGTATAGCCGGCAAAGAAGAAGTAATGACTCAGGAACAGGAGAAAGAGGAGCTGAATGAAGAACAACAGGCTGACAGAATTGTTGTGGGCAAAGGTCAGTCGGTCAATGAAGCAGGTAAACAAGAGATGCTTACACAGGAACAGGAGACGCCTGTCCCGATTGTTAGGGAGATTGCCAAGTCAAGTGACCAAGCCCGTGAAAGTACTAAGGTAGAACAGTCGGAGCAGCAAGGTCTTCTGGGCAAAAGGGATCGAAAGCCCAGTCAGTGGTTGCTATCTCCATATGATACCAAAAGGACTAAAAAGAAGACAACTGACTGGAAGGGTAATTACAGACGTAGTTGTCCATTCCACCACTTGAAGATTAGTCCAGCAGTGTTGGAAGAGTTTAAATCTTTTTTGCTATTTCAAAGAAATGGCACTAAACTTGACCAGTAAGTCTATTTGTATTTTTTTATGATTTCTTGTCTGTAGTTTTTTTAAGTTCAGTGCATAGTAGATGAATTTGGAAACCTATAGTTCAATCCCCTATGGACTGAACTTCTTATCCCATGAGTTCTGCCCCTATGGAATCGAGGTTCTGTGCATATGGAGTAAGTTCTGTCTGTAAGAATTGAACCTCAGTCAAAGGGCCATGGACTTTTTGTCCACAAGGACGTGCAAAGTTCTGTCCCCTATAAAATTGAACTTCATTGCCTATGATATTCTTAAGTTCATTCCTGATGGAAAAGTGACATGTGTTTTGTATTTTGTATCTTTTTAATTAGGAACAACCGTGCTTGTTATATACGCAATAATGATTACGACAGTAATCCATATCTGTTGGAAACAATCAAGCCAGACAAGCAGTGGTTTTTGGAGTTTGTAGATGTTGCCT
This sequence comes from Petunia x hybrida, assembly GCA_037355625.1. Classification (NCBI taxonomy): domain Eukaryota; kingdom Viridiplantae; phylum Streptophyta; class Magnoliopsida; order Solanales; family Solanaceae; genus Petunia; species Petunia x hybrida. Next base: position 3,302,465 of record JBBBVM010000018.1, on the reverse strand, counting down.
ACCCTTTGACTGATAATGTTAGTGCATATTCTGTTCTTTTGGTTTGTTCCATGTTCGTTATTCTGTGTATTGACTAAACAGGTTCATTTTTTGCAGCATATCGATGTTGCTATGTATTATCTTAGGAAGAGGGCATGCTACCATTTGTTCCGGTTTCCTCATACACTGTCAATTACTGATCTTGTTTTTGATAGTTATATGTGCTCTATTTATGAGTCAGAATTCAAAGACAAAAAAAGACCAGGTGATGAAATCTGGCTTGACGTATTGGACAGTATATGTGCGATTACCTTCATGGCCTGGAACGGAGGTGTTCAATCCCCCGGGGTGGAGTTGATAAACTGTATTTTCCGTGCCGATTGCAAGCAGCACCTGGTCAAACGGTGACACATTACTTTTTGGCAGTCTTTGATTTGCACGACAAGAAAATACGTGTATATGATTCCATGGAGAAATTCGACCACATCAAGGCTTATGCTGTTGTGCTCCCACATCTTTTCAAGTATGTCAACTTTGGGTCTCTACATGATTCTTTCAAAGACGACAAGTTCAATGCTGCCTATAAAGCTCATTGGGTACTATCACCGAATCAACTAGATGGGTAAGTCTTTTCATTTTTGTGCAAGTTTTAGTGCAAATTTGATATAATTGACTGAACTTATAACCCTCTGCCTATTTATGTCTTACTCTTTGTTTTTGTGCCTTATTTTTTAGGACTAGTTGTGGCGCTTTTGCAATATGGTATGCTGATCTACTGACCAGAGGTAAAAGTGTTGACAAGGTTAAACCAGATCAAATTCAATGCTACAGGGAGCGGTTTGGTTGTCAGCTTTGGGCTCATGGTCGTGCAAAGGCCAGGGATGGATTTGAGACTCCACCTGAATTTGTTGAGCATGATTATGGGGAACATAATGACGACATGTGTCAGTTGTAGATATTTTTGTTTTTATCTTCAGAATTCCTAGTAATATCTTTTGTAAAGTTTTTTGGTGAAGTATGGTGAAACAGATATTTTGTACACATGAACAGATTATTATGCATAGATTTATGTAAATGCCATTTTTGTTGCAGTGAAGTTTTTTTACCATTAAGCACTTAAATTCTATTCTCATGGAGTGAACTTTTTTTATACCCCCTATGCGTTGTGTGTGTGTGTGAACGCGTATGCGTTGTGTGCGTGTGTGCACGCGCGCGCGCGTGCGTGTGTGTGTGTTCAGTTCACCAGGGATGAATGTCTGTCTCCAATTGATTGAAGTGCACAGGATGGACTGAAGTTTTATCCTTATGACGAAAGTTTTACATCAACTCTGTGTGTGTGTCTGTTTTCAGTCCACTAGGGACTTCTGTCTCCAAGGATGGAAATTCAAAACCACAAGGACTGAATTTCTACCACACATAGGTTGGACTTCAATTTATATGCCCTCAATTTCAATGTACAGGGGGGACTGAAGCTTTATCCTCAGAGACAGAAGTATTATCTTCATTGATGGACTGAACTTCTATCATCATTGATTGAACTGTATTACGCTCATTGTGACTGTTCAATATCTATTTCACCTGTTATGGATTGGTTACTTTTGAACTATAAGTTGCAACTTTTAAAATGTTATTGTGCCTTTTGAACTATAAGTTGCAACTTTTATTATTTTATTGTACCTTTTGAACTACAAGTTGCAACTGTTATTGATTTTTTTCTATAAATACATAACTGACTGTTAATTCTTATCATCTTATTATTTTTAGTATTATCTATTTTGAGATTTCTAAACTTCAGGTGCAAGAATGTCTGAAAGTAGTGTAAATCAACCACCACAAGCAGAACAATCAGGTGCACCAGGGTTCGGCCCAGTTCCAGGATTTGCACCAGTAGCAGTAGGTATTCCAAATAATATACAATGGGAGATTGCAGTCCTAAGGCGTCAGATGCAGGACCAGGAGACTGCAATACAGGAAATGCGAGATGACATTTTGCATATGCGTAACGTGCAAAGGCTACAAGTGCGAATGATCACCCAGGGTATTGAAGCTATAGCAGCACATGTTCGTTTTGATCTTTCTGCTCTTCCACCACCATCTCCATAACTGAATATGTATGAAGTTTCTATGGTGTAGAGTTTTTTATAAGTTCTGTGCCTATATATGTATCAACAGTTATTAATGTTTAATGTTAATTTTTTACATTTTACATATATTCCATGTATAGCAGCCCATGAAAATAGGAGTTCTGTCCATGATGAGTTGTGTTTACTTAAAGACAGATCTTCTAATCGAGTTATTTCAATTTGAAACTTAAAATCCTCATGGGACAGAACTTCAGTCCATGATGATAGAAGTTCTGTTCCATGTTGATTTAAGTTCTATGTTTACTTAAACAAGGAGCTTCTAATCCTCATGGACAGAAGTTCTGTCCATGAGGATGCTTCTACTTCAGTTATTTTCAGTTAATAATGAGAGATTCAAATATATAGAACATAATTAGGTTAAAGCTGATATATAAAAATAGATATTGTCATAAAAAACAAACAGTACTGCATAAAGGAAAACAACAAACAACTACTATAATTATTCAATTAAAATTGGATTGTCTGCTGATGCTCCACCATCATCATTATCATCATCACTGCTTAAATCATCATCATCATCATCATCATCTTCTCCTTCACCAGCTAGATTGTTTATAAGAGAAACACCAAAAACAACAGATGGAACACTGTCGATCATTTCGTGCCATAGGTGATCAAAACGAAGCGTTTGACCTATTCTGAAGCCTTTCTTAATAAGCATAGCCTTCCAACCGTTACACAGCCTTGCGTGCCTCCGAACTTTGAAGTTCATCAAATGTACATCATCATCTCCATCGTCACAAATTATGCATGCCAGTTCATTTATACTTGGCAGCCTCTGCTTCCAATTGTCTGGGAAGATCTAAAAGCAACAATATTTCACAGTTAATAAACAAAATCACAAAAGGCTGAAATGTTAAATGAAAAATATAAAAAATACTCTGGTTATTTCTTTTAACATACAAAATCATCTCTATTATAGTAAGAAGATGTTATTTTTTTGTTAAAACTGCCCAGTTCCTCCACGCGGTTGTTTTCATCTGCCATATTTTTTTTTCTGACAAAAAAAACTCTGTAGTATGTATCAGATGAAGAGTGAATAAATTGTGTAGTTTCCTTTAACTGCAAAGGGGGGGTATTTATAGTTAAAAAATCAGTAACTGCCAAGTGGATTGTCTTTTCAGTTTTCTGTAGTGTTATGGTTTCTATGGTTCATTAAATGTAGTCAAAGAAGTTTATGTTTTCTATGTTTGTTACAGTTTCTGTACAGTTATGTTTCCTATGGTGTTACAGTTTTCTGTACAGTTATGCTTTTTATGGTTTTACAGAAACTGTACAGTTATGGTTATTAATGGCAGTTTTTGACCTGAACTTCAGTACCCCTCCATTGACTGAACTTCACTAACCAGCTATGGACTGAACTTCACTACCCCTTAATGGGACTGAAATTGCACTGCACTTTATGTATTTGTTTTTATGAATTGCAGTTTTTGACTGAACTTCACTCCCCTTATTAAATGAACTTCAGTACCCACTAATGGACTGACCTTTAGTACCCCCTCATGGACTGAAAAATGCAGTGCAGTTGTTAAATCATACTGGGATTATGTAGTTTTTTTTATTAATTGCAGTTTTTTGACTGAATCTTACTCCCCCCTCAGGACTGATATTGCAGTGCACTTGTTAAATCCTACTGGGGTCATGTATTTAGTCAACTGTGTAGTTAAATCCCAGTGGGGACATGCATTCTGTCAGTTGTGTTGGGATAGAACAAAAGAAGAAAGAATCTTCAGCTTTTTCAAACAGTAAAATAAAATGACAACACACAAAAATACAGAATATCTTTTCTATAATTATAGCAATAGAAATAGACCTTACTATTATTGAAGAGAACAACCAAATAATTTTTATTTCTAAGATGGCAGCATTCATTGATGCAGTTTTGACTCAATTCGATACTGAATCAGATCAGTTTGTAAGTTATTCATACAATTTTTGTCTTTCAAAAGTATTATTTTTGTTATTTGTTATTATAAAATAACAGAGTTCTTTTTTTGTTGTTGTTGCAAAAGGTTTTGCCAGCATTGTTGGCAATTATGCTTCCCAGACGTAATGTTCCGGCAACTGTAATTTGCCGTGGTACTCATTTCCGGATGAATTACCTAAAAGTGGGAAGAGAAAGGTGGTTCTCTAATGGATGGAGGGAGTTTGTCCGTAGTAATAATCTTGTAGTAGGAACTAGGATACTTTTTGGAGTTCTTGAATCCTCAGATCGTGTGGTTTTAAGTGCTACTATTTGGCAGGATGTTACTGAACCTTTAAGTTCCAGTTCTAGTAGTGGGTCTGATGTTGAAGATGCTTGATAAGATAACATCTCTGTGTTGTCTGTTATGTTTTGTTGGTAATAAATTGTGAGTTTTATTGATTTTTTTTTTTTTTGTTTTTCAAGTTCACCAATGCTGCAACAATGAGTTTGAACTTTGGACTGATAGTGTTTCGAATTCAAATACTAGTATGAAACTAATTAACATACAGACAGATAAAAAAAATAAACTGCAATGCATTCAGAGTTTGAATACCTTCATTATCTTGAATGTTGGATAAGAAACTATCAGCAATTTGAATATCTTCATTTATTTCTGCACCATCATTCACAGCCAAGAAGTTTCGTGAAACAAAAAGAAGTTAGAAAATCAAATTAGTAGGAGGGATATATTTAGTAAAAAAAAAGTTTATGTATAATGAAGGAATTAGCATTACCTATATATCCTTGAATAGGGTCGGGCTACTGGAGTATTTATGCATGAGGTTCTATCATGTCCGTGGAGTTTGCATCGACTACATTGGTTTCCTTTGACCCGTACAGCCTCAGCAATCGGGACGTATCTCTTTGTTTTCCTTCTTCCTCGTTGTATTTTGACATCAGGAGTCTCTATCCTCTGGCTTTTCACGGTATCTGGTACAGTCCAAGAGCTTCTGTGCCCTATCATATTCACCTCACCTTGATATGCGTTAAACCAAAACTCTCGTGTATACCATTTTGAGCAGAACTTAGATTTCAGCAGTCGTCTTTTCTCAATGCATGCAATTGCATGTATACATGGGAGTTCATCAGTCTGGAATTGAAGACAGTCACAGGTCCTCTTCTTTAAGTCGACGTTGAAGCTTTTTCCTTCATCGTGCACGTTGAATGTTGCTGTACCTGTGGGAAATACCTATTTGAAATGAAAAATAATAACTTTTGTGAGTCAGCACAGATGTTATTTAAAATCAGCTATTAGTACAGTTCATGAGTACAGTTCTGGCGGACTGATTGGAGTTCAAATCATATGGACTGAAGTTCAATCCCACAAGGATCGAACTGTCTGTACTTGAACTTGCTTAATGTTATGGACTGAATTTTGTATCAACAAGTATTTTGAACTCCTCCCACCAATGGTTACAAACAGAAGTGCTATCCTCAAAAGGTTGAACTCCCTCCCCCTTTTTTTTTACTGAAGTTCCATTCACAGCCCTGAATTTTCAGTCTCTCTTTATTTGTATTTTTTAGACACTATTAGGATTGCATATTTGGCGCTGTATACTTACATTCATTGTGAAGGCCAGTTGAATCTTCTTGTTCAATTCATCTTCTGCCCACCTTGATAAGCTATGAAAAGTCTCTTGAGCAGTAGTTCTTCTTTCACAAAACCATTTCTGCTTCTTAAGAATGATTAAATCCAATAGGCTTAAAATGGGCAACTCTCTTGCTTCAAGTAATGCAGAATTCATCGACTCAACTATATTTGTTGTAAGCATATCATATCGCCGCCTCGGTGAGTAAGATCTAGCCCATCTTTCAGGTGGTTCTTCCATTATGTAGTTGTACGTGTTTCTATCCATTCCCTCTAATTCGGACATGAAATAATGAAACTCTTCACGCTTATAAGCTCTTGCAGCAGTTTGAAACAGGCTTATCACTGTGGTTCTCACGTTCTTTTGGTTTAGATTCTTTTCAAAGTGGTAGATGCAGATACCATGGTGGCTATCAGGATAAACTTGTGCAATTGCATGCGCGATTGATTTGTTTCTGTCTGATAGAAACACCAGTTCAGAACGAGTACCTATTGTCCTTCGCAGCTCAGTGAAGAACCAAGTGTAAGCTTCATTATTTTCAGAGTCTGCAATCCCATAAGCTAGAGGGAAGATTTGATTATTTGCATCTTTTGCTACAGCAATGATAAGAACACCTAGATATTTCGCCTTCAGAAATGTCGCGTCTACTGCTATCACTGGTCGACAATACCTCCACCCGTCTATTGATGGCTTGAAAGCAACAAACATATACATAAACCTGAAACATTTTAAAAAATTCTTAGGAAGTTTTCAATTTCCGTATAGCAATCGAACTCACTTTTGAGAAATGCTTACCGATTAAGACTGTCTATCTTTAGATTTGTGCGAGCGCCTGGATTTCTCTCTTTCAGAACATGCAAGTATGAAGGGAGCAGATGATAATGCTCATCAGGCCGTCCCCTAATTAATGCGTTTGCTGCTTGAATTGAACGCCATGCCTTGTGATATCCTATTTCAACCCCGCGTAACCTTCTCATTTCGTTGACAATAAATGTTGGTTTAACTTCTGTTCTGTTGTCGCGTATGTTTTCAAGAAAGTATTCACATATCAATGTTGACGTGGCATGTTTTTGATCAGCCTTCTTAACGTCAACGGAGCATGTATGTGTATTTTGAAACTTAATTACCTTAAACAGTGAGGAATCTTTTATCCTTCTTGCTCTGATGTTCCAATCACAGTTTGGATCGATGCATTTCAGTTCATATCTTGTTCTATTTGATCTGATAACCTTGAACTCAAAATGCTCCTTGATTGCCATTTTGACAAAACACTTCATCATGGTTTCTTTGGTGTCAAATATTGAGTATGCTGCTACATCTTTCGATGATACATCTCCTGTTAATATCATCGCTGGAGATTGTTTCTGTTTTACCCTGGACCTTTTCCGTTTGATCCTGGCAGCTGGTGTGCTACTAGGGCATTCAAATGTTGGCACTGGTGACTGAAATTGAGTGTTGTTTGGTTGCAGTGTCTCAGCAATGCCAGGCGTTTCAAGTGCTAGGTTGGAGTCGATCTGCATTATCAAGCCTCCCTCTTGTTGTGGAAGCTCTGTGCACGGAGTATGATTATTTTCCATTGCTTGAATGCAGTCGATCTGCATTATCAGGGTTCCCTCCTGGGGTGAAACTTCTGTACGAGGAGTTTGATTCTCTAGCTTGTCAATCACAAAACGGCTATTCTTGAAAGTCGGATCATTCTTCAACAAAAGCATGCATGTCCTCAGTTCTTCTTCTGTAGTTACAAGCATTCCTCTGCTCGAGTCCATTCTAATATCAAACCATATATTGACAGTGCCTGTGAGATTTGTTGCTTCATAAATCTTGTGCATGAAAGTTTTGAATTCTATCATTTCATTAACAAGCACAAGTTTTGTTTCATGATCCATGTACTTGTAATCTTTTGTCCAATTCCCATTGAAAGCAATAACCAAACAAAGTGTATCCATTCTGCAATGAATAAGTAAACCAGAGAAAGAATTGTGTTAGTATGAAGTTCAGTCTTAATAACGATGGCAATAAGTAATCACAAAGTCTTGAGGTTCCTTCTTTCAGTTTATAAAAAGCTTTTCACGGCATGTGGATTGAAGTTCAGTTCATGTGGACTTAAGTTGTAGCATAAGGATTGAACCAATGAAGTTCAGTCTTATGGACTGAAGTTCAGTCCTAGTGTGCTGGTAATTAACACGGCAATGCCAATAAGTAATCGCAAAGTCTTGAGGTTGCTTTTTTCAGTTTATAAATGAACTTTTCACCCCTTAAGGACTGAAATTCAGTCATAATGAACTGAATTCTAGTTCAGACTTCAGTGGTACTATGCTGATAACACGACAATGGCGATACTGATGTTCAGTAATCAACGGGACATCGAGGTATTAAAACTAGTAAATTTTAAACAAATTTCTCTGAATTCAGTTCACATAGATTGAATTTCAGTCCTAATGCAGCATAACGTAAAATTCAAACGTAAAATACTAATGAACTGAATTTTAGTTCAAACTTCAGTGCTAGTATGCTTATACTTAACACAAAAAATGGCGATACTGATGTTCAGTCATCAACAGCACATCGAGGTATTAAAACAAGTAAATTTTAAACAAATTTCTCTGAATTCAGTTCACATTGATTGAAACTCAGTCCTAATGCAGCATAACGTAAAATTCAAACGTAAAATATTAATGAACTGAATTTTAGTTCAAACTTCAGTGTTAGTATGCTTATACTTAACACAAAAACGGCGATACTGATGTTCAGTTATCAACGGCACATCGAGGTTTAAAAACTAGTATATTTTAAAGAATTTCTCTGAATTCAGTTCACATTGATTGAAACTCAGTCCTAATGAAGCATAACGTAAAATTCAAACATAAAATACTTAATGAATTGAATTTTAGTTCAAACTTCAGTGCTAGTATGCTTATACTTAACACAAAAAACGGCGATACTGATGTTCAGTCATCAAAGGCACATCGAGGTATAAAAACTAGTAAATTTTAAACGAATTTCTCTGAATTCAGTTCACATTGATTGAATTTAGTTGAAACTCAGTCGTAATGCAGCATAACGTATAATTCAAACGTAGAATACTTACAATTTTGAAGCAAAACTTGTGAAGAAATTTAAAAAATTGAGATTGGGGCGTGAAGAATTGGTGAAGAGAATTCAGCAGCAGCAGCAGCAGCGACAAAGTATGGAAAATAACGAACTCTTTGTTGTATATATAAAAGGAGGGGTAGTTTAGTCTTTTTCGTTTTTCATTTATTGTGGGTGTAACTAAAGTGGCCTCAAAGTTAATGTTTTGGGTTTAGTGGCCTTTGCTATAAGACCAGTGGTCAAACTGGCCTTTTGCGCACTTCGCCCACCAGGCAAAGTTCTTCACAGGCGGGGTCCGCGAGGATGAGCACTTTTGAGGGACTTGATGAAAAGTTGCTTTCAGAACAGGACGAGTACGGAGAGGAATACAGCGAGTTCTAAGTGTATTTAATTCAATATCCAAAGAAACTTAACAACTTTGGAACTCATCATTTGTTGGATTATTGGAAGAATCAAGAATCGCAATTTCCAATTCTTTCAAAAATGGCCCGGGATATATTAACAATTCAAGCTTCATCAGTTGCATCGGAAAGTGCTTTTAGCCAAGGAAGATTTCAAATTGGAGATCACAGATATTCGTTGAAGGAGGAGGCAATGGAGATTGGACTTTTATTCAGGGATTGGATCAGAGCAGAGCAAAGAAACTTTGGTCTACCTGAACTTACTAAGCAAAAAGGCAAAGCATATCTCGATCAAATTTTGAGCGACGGAACAAGTGAAGGGAGTCAAACCGGAAATGAAGAAGAAGAAGAAGAACCAGAAGGAGATAATGAACAAGAACAACAACGACCAGTTCCCAAAGAAAAGCCAACAACTATCCTCAAGAATAAATTAATTCAAAGTTTGAATTTTGAACTTAACAAATTAATTCAAAAGTTTGAACTTTGAATCATCACTTCAAAAATTTCATTACTTCAAAGTTCAAAGTTTAAAAAAATACTACAATTTTTTTAATTCTAAGTTTAAACTTTAAACATTGAAATAAACTAAACATTCCAAACTTATGTACAAGTAAAAACTTGATAATATTTTGTTGTAATATTTTTCAAATTATCCTCCACTTTAAATAAAACACAAAGGAAAAACCAAAAAAAAAAAAAAAAAACAAACAAAAAAATATATTTGGCCGACTGCCGGACCAGACCGGCAGCTTGGGCCAACAGCTCTCTTTCAAATGGCAAAAAACGGCTATATTTTCCTATCACCCCCCCCTAAATGCCCCCCATACCCCCCAACCTATTTCTATCTATATATATCCTATTATTTCATCATTATATCACACAATTTAGCACTTTCTATCAATTTATCTCTCAAATTACTCTCAAAGGCTATTTTCTAAATTTCTTCAGAAATCCAAACAATTATAATGGCTGAAAATCAAGCTCCCGCTGCTCCCGGTCCTAGTGAAACAAGAATTGCGGACCGAAGATGTCGTTCTATAGTGTGGCAACTTATTATGAAAGAAACTGAAAATCAGAAAGCTTAATGTAGCCTCTATAACAAAGAGTGGCAAATTTACACTGGCAACTACAATGGAGGGACGGGAAAGTTTAGGCAACACTTAGAAAAACGTCACAAGACCGAATGGGATAGAATAAATGGCTTTGTTCCGCGTGATTGAAAATTTGAAGAAATGGCTAAGGGAATATCTATGTCATTTCAATTATGTATTTTCGAATTTCTAGTTTATTTAGTATCTTTGTAATTTTCAATTTTTAATTTATTTTTGTCATTTCAATTATGTATTTCCCGAATTTTCAATAAATTGTGTGTATTTTTCTTTTCCAATCAACGTTTGTTTAGTGTTTATTTATTTACTTTACATTAATAAATTTAAAAATATAATTTATATTATTATTTAGTTTCATTAAAAATATAATTTACATAACTGTTTAGTTTCATTAAAAAAATATAATTTACATAATTATTACAAATGGCGTAATAATTAAAAAAAATTCAATTTTCAACTTTATTTGTCCTAAAGAAAAAAAAACTAAAAAACGTTAAAAAAATCGTTAAACCGGACCGGACCGACCGGCTTAACTGTCGCCGGTCCCGGTCCCGATCCGGCTCTAATTTTTTTAACCGGATGAGACCGGACCGATAGGCCGATTTTTATCCGATTTTGAATTTTTTTTGGCCCGAATCCGGTACCGGGGCCGTTAGTCACCCTTATTCGTTACTGTTAAGCTTGGAATTCTGACTTCTTTTACTTAAATCAGAGATTTTGGTAACGTGATTTACTTTTTCACTTAGTGAATTGAATTGGATAAGTTAGTTCTTTTGAAACAGGTTAAAACTTATAATTTTCATAAACAGGGGCTAATTGTGTTATGACTGCCAAAACCGGACTGTTTCTGTAAATTTTAAAACCACCCGTTTTTGCATGAACGATCCAGGCCCAAAAATATTTTAAAATCTGGCCTTTATGTGTAAAAATGATTTTAAAAGCTTACTTCAACTCCTATACACTATTAGATTAGTGCATAGCGGTGTATAGGGTCTTGGGGTCAAATATATGATCTACTATACATATTTTCAAAGCTATACCGCTAATTATTCAAGTATCTGCATGCTTCTATCTATAATTATGTGCGGCAGCCTTTTTTTGGCATTTATGTGCTTATATGAAACCCATTTTCAAAAATAGCTCCTTCGCCTATATATTTTCAAAACTGGCCCCTAAACAAAATAGCGATTAAAGGTAGGGCTCGACAATTAATGACGAGTCACACCGACCCTAAATGACTAACATTTAGTTTTAAAAAACAATACCCATTTGGTTTTTGGTCTAAATCTGGAAATTTTTTACAAAACTGCCCCATTTGTGTAAATTGCTCTAAATGTTAGAATTGCACAAATAAGCTGAAATTGAACACTCTTTGCATGTTTAATCGATTAGGCATTTGTATTAGAATCCACAAAATGCGATTATGCTTAAGTGTAGGTCGTATATGAGATTTATTTGCATATGTGTGGATTAAATTGTATAGATATATTACCTTCACGAATTAGATACGAATTTAACCTCCAAGTTAGTATTGCATGATAGTATTCACAATTTTATCCCAAAATATAGTCTCGGACGGGAACCACTTTTCGTGGGACTCGGGGGAGTGCCTAACACCTTCTCCCCCGAGTCATTTGGAGTTCTTACCCTTTCGAATCTCTGAAACCAGACTAGTATGGCTATTAAAACCCAACCTTAGACATTTAGGTGGCCTAATACACCTTAGAAAATTATATTAGGCGGCGACTCCGACTCTTGAACTCAAACGAGTTACCCAGTCAAATCCAAAACTCGACTTGCTTCAAGTTGAGTCTAAAATCGGGTGTGACAGAATGGCGACTCAGCTGAGGATATTCAAAGTTCTAACCACAACGAGTCTTTAATTTTGGAATTTATTTGATCATTATCTTGCTTTTCGTATTATTATGATTGTAATAACTTGGTTTCTTTTTTTTATTTTTTCTTTTCCTTTATTTATTTACTTACTTATTGAATTTGAAATTTTGATGTAACATTGGCACATTTCACTCATACTCCCCCACTCCTGGGAAAAGACACTTTGCGCACACACGGGCGATTACGTGGATCCCACGGTCGCTTCACCACCAGAAAACCTTTTAGGAGGGACATTTTGAAATATAGTTGGTCCATGGTACAACCAATAATTTCAAATGATCCCACTCCTTGGCCGTCCGTCTTGGGGAACTGTGTCTAGAATTACACCACTCTTTGAATGTAATGAGCATGCATCATGCCGTAGGAAGGGCTCCCCGTGAGCCGGCTACTCTTCAACTTGTCCAAACTACCTAACGAGGTTCTAACCCCGACGGGACGTTTGGACATGCTTATGTGCATTTGAAAGAAAAAGAAAAGAAAAGAAAAGAAAAAGAGAGTGAAAATAAATTGAGTCGAGAATAAAAACGCATTTTTGATTTGCCGAATCATTCTCAGGGGAGGGGGTTTTAATCCTTTATTTTTCTTTTTCTTTTTTCTTTATAGGTCACAATGAGTAAAAAATTTCACCGTTTTGAGATGTCTATGGGCCCACCTCCTTTGTTAACTAGTTGGTGGAACAATTTTTCATTAAGTGAACAAACCGAAGTACGTCAACACTTGGGTCATTTGGTTTCACTATTAAAAATGGAGCCTTATAGGGAAATGATTGAAGCATCGGTGTTTAGATTTGGGGATGTTGAGTTAACACCCTTGTTGGAAGAAATAGGAGGGTTCGTGTCACACTCGGGGTTAGACAAACATCGTTGGCAAGGGGGTCGCATGTTAACGCCAAGTGTCCCCACAGCTGAAGAGTTTCGTAAAAAGTTAGGAATAGTGGCAAGCGTGAATGTGGAATTTTTACAAAAAAAAAAAAAAAAAAACCTTTTTCCTAATTCTACAACCGGTTTGGGTATTTGAGTACATTCGACGACCGTAAGAAAGAGTTCAAGTCCTACAATGATTGGAGGGGAGCTAGGCCACTCGCATTTGCTATTTGTTTATTAGGAGTGATGGTATTCCCTGAAAGCTCGAATCGCGACATAGTTTGACGCTTGTCGTGGTTGCCAATGCTGTATTCAATGGAATTGATGGTTACCGTTATACCATAGTTCCTATGATAGTAGCAGATATTTATCGGGCTTTAGGTTGCTGCAAGAGAGGAGCAAAATATTTCTAAGGGTGCAATCTTCTACTACAAGCATGGTTCAAAGAGCATCTGAGGAAAACGAGAGGTGTACAAGAGTTGTCTAAGCCAACTGGTTCCAACTACATGGTTGGAGAACGATACGGGGTTCCAAAATTTAGCAGGCAAGCAGCACAGAGAAGTGGGTAAAGTTGTTTGAAAACATAACGGAGGACTCAATTCAGTGGATGTTCACTTGGTTTCTTTCATTAGATTTCATCATTAGCTCTGAGAAGGCACCCTTTGTGATACTTATGGGATTAAAAGGTCTCCAACCTTATCAACCATTGAGAGTGATGAGGCAAGCAGGGAGGTAGAAAATTATACCATTGATATCAGACACGAAAGATTATCAGTTCGACAAAACTGGAGAACTTGTTCCAAGGGTCAAGAGCATTAGAAAATCCTGGGTGGAAAGACAAGTTATGGGAGAAGAATCGCTAGCGTCAGACACATACAACGCTGGATGCGAACCAAACTACAAAAGCTGGTTACGCTCTAGTATAAAAGAAAATGTGGTTGTAGGGCCGAGCCGAGGGAATGACATAAGAAACCATGAGGCGGAAGCTCAAATTCGATACCGATAATTCATGTTGAAAGCTGTTAAGATGGATAAAGAGAACAAAGAAGAAATTGAAGTATGGAGGAAACATACATTAGAGCTAGTGAGACAAAACTTGAGCAATGGAATTCGGAGTGTACAGAGATAGACATCCTACACTTAGTAGCGGCTAAGGGATACTTAACCAAAGCTATGGAAGAAGTCAAGGAGATTACACGAGAAGCAAAGAGAGCCAGACTGGAGAAGGAGCGTGCTGCCTAGTCAAAGTGTTATTTTCATTTTTTCTTTTGTATTTTACTTTTTCGAAAGTTATCATGTACTGACTTTCAAATTTTGGGAAATTTATGAGAATAATTGGCAATAAATGTGTATTTATTTTCTTTGCATGATGACAAACTTAGGAAGGCTATACGTCTTTAGTGCGTAATAGTCCATTAGTAAGCCCACGTCCAAATGTCGAAAGAGTTCTTAGCCCAAGATGGGCAAAATTGCATCTCTGCATGGATTCGAAGAAACATTTGCACAAAATATTGATCGTCTGCCTAAACATGATCAAGACTATAAGAACGTTTTGGTATTTACCTTTTCTTGTTTTTATTTTCATACTATGGCTGCAAGAGGTACCCTCCAACATTGGTGCCAACTACAAGAGGGTTGTGTTTCATTTCAATGGTTTTGAGTTGGCACCAATGTTGGAAGAATTTGGAGGACTAGCAGGGTTAGAGCCTGGACCCGAGATGTGGACCCTAAGGAGTTCATTGAACTGCTGGGTGCTCCTTATGATCCATACGTCGAACGGGTGCATGATGGGAAAGTCATGTTGGAATACCTGCACTCTATATTTGGAGATCCAACGCTTAGGAATGAGTGGACTAGGGCGTGGGAAATTCAAGACTGGGAGTGGACTGAATCCAATGCTTTCATTATTGCTTTTCTGGGAAGCATGGTTTTTCCCGAGAAGGAAGGAAAGATTGACATAAGGTTGGGAAGAGTGGTAGAAGGGTTACGGGGTGCTCACAAGCGTCAAGTAAGCTTGGTTCCAATGATTCTGGGGGAGGTTTATAGGGATCTAACCAAATCTAGAAGAGGAGGACACTTTTTCGAGGGATGCAACCTGTTGCTGCAAATATGGTTGATAGAGCATTTACACAGTGTCCCCGTCAGTCCGGTTGCACCAAAACCATCTTGGAAAGGAGGGATTCGCTCACATAGCACCCGCATGGCTGGAACAGTGGCATGGGAAGACCCAGCAAACATGGAAGGATGGTACACCAAGTTTGAAGAGATGCAAGAAGTGCAATGGGTAATTGAAAGCTGTGCTGGCTTCGTTGTTTCCATACAAGGTCAAGACATCACTTTCTTGACATTGATTGGATTCCGAGGAACTCATCACTATGTTCCTCTAAGAATCCTCCGACAAGTGGGAATGACACAACAAACTCTGCAATTGACTGAGGGGAGAAGCTTCAATATTGACATAAAGGACATCGAGCATCCGATGGTTGTCACTATATTGACAATGTGGGAGAAGAGGCTCACCATGCAATTTTATCGTGGTCGAGACAGTAGGGTGAACCCCGTAGCTACTTTGGCTTATCCTCAATGGCTCAGCGAAGATAAAGAGAGATTCCTATCCAAGACTACACCAAAAAAGAAAACTAAAGCTCCGAGTGCTGCTGAAAAATACAAGAAGTTGAAACACGAGTTTGATCAAGGAAAGAAGGAGTTAAGGGTGACACAAGAGAGGGAGATGAGGAGACAATACAAGGATAAGATCAAAGGGGATTAACTCAAGTATTGGACCGGAAAGGTCATGGTTGCAAGGCAGGCTGCTGGAAATTTATAAGATTTGATCAAGGGATGGGGAAAGTATTTTAAGTCAGTACCACTAGAAGAGAAGGAAGCAAAGGGAATAGAAATCTGCGAGTTCTTCACGAAAGCTCTAGGTGACATGGAAGCTGGGAAGGATCTGATGGAGACATTCGTCGATCCTCCACCCATAAGCTTAGTTCACAAGCCCAAGGAAGAAGCCAAAGAGAAGAAGGAAAAAGAGGACGCTGGAACTGATGCTTGATCTGAAGCCTCTTTGCTTGGCACGTAATCTGGTCGTATTGAGTCGAGTCGTGTCCCTTTTGTCGTTGTTTTCGCTTTAATTGAGTCATTGTCTCAGATTAGTGGTTGTAATAAAGCCAAGCAAATCAAATAAAATTTCGTTATTTTCGGGTTTTTAGGTTTGTGTTGATTATTCTTATGCAAACGAAATGATATGTTTGGTGCGAACATTACCTCGAATCTTCGATAGGCCTACCTCTGGAACGTGGCACAAAAGAGGTCCCATGCATGATAAGACGCGATTTTATTTAAACTAACGTATACTCACATTCTCTTTCTTTGTTTTTGATGTATCAGTCCCCAAGTCCCTGATAGTTTAGTTTGTGCATTCTAGCCGCGCCGCAATACCAGTTGAGATCCAGAGGATCAATCTCAACACCTCCCCCTTTACCTACAAGGACAAGGACGAGACGAAATATCATGGCCGAGTTTGACAAAGTCGGAAATGGAACTCCTGAAAAGCAAGGTGTGGTTGCCTATGAAGACTATGCTAAGTTGGAACAGAGACTGTTCGAGTTGGAGAATAGGATCCCTCTTGCCCGTGCTGATGAGATCGTTGAACCAAACAAAATCACCCGCCCTTACGACAAAGATCCACTATACCCAGAAAAAGACGTTCCTTACCCAAGCTACACCGCACCCCCAAAAGTATCACAAAACAACTTACCTTCCTTCACCGTTGAAACAAAAACCATCGCATCACCCACCAAAGATCGTGAAATATATGCATGGACTAAGGAAGACCCAGACAACACTAAGAAGCTAGTCCAATGGTTGGTAGAGAAGTTCAAGCAATTCCAAGGCACCAAAGGAACCTGAGGGCTGGCTTATGAGGACCTCTGCTTGTATCCTGACTTGAAGCTGCCCGAAGGCTATAAGACGCCTAAGTTCAACATGTTCGACGACAGTGAAGACCCAATGGCTCATTTGTGATCTTATGGTGAGAAGTTGATTGGAGTTGGACATGACGAAAAGATACGCATGCAACTGTTCAACTGCAGTCTGACCGGAGATTCACTGGTATAGTACTCTAAGCAACAAACAAAGAAGTGGACGAATTGGGAAGCAATGACTGGAGATTTTTGGGCACAACATTGATGCTATGCCCGATCGGTTCTACTTAGAGAAATTGAAGAAGAAGCCCACTGAGACTTTTAGAGAATTTGCAACTAGATGGAGGGTTGAAGCCGCCAAGGTCCAACCTCCCATGGAAGATGCTGAGATAGTGGCAACCTTCATCCGCATAAAAGAAGATGTCTACTTTGACAAGATGCTGAATCTGCAAGATAAGAAGTTTGGAGATTTGATCAAGATTGGAGATAGGGTCGAAGATGGACTGAAGACTGGAAGGATCGTTAGCTTGGCTGTACTACAAGCCACCAACAAA
The DNA here is from genome assembly GCA_037355625.1 of Petunia x hybrida. Lineage (NCBI taxonomy): Eukaryota > Viridiplantae > Streptophyta > Magnoliopsida > Solanales > Solanaceae > Petunia > Petunia x hybrida. The sequence goes on along the minus strand of JBBBVM010000018.1, from coordinate 3,284,948 downwards.
GCCCTACAAGCTGGAAGCACTACCACATCAAGAAAGAAGAAGGACGATGTCTCCTTCGTGGCTGCGTCACTGGATCACTCGCCCACCCATAACCACTACTACCAAATACCTCCTCCATCATACCCATACATTCCACCCACATCCACCTACCCAGTCTATAATACTCAACCAATGTACCAAAATTCACCACCACAAAGACCAACATACCCTCAAAGCCCCAACTACTGAAACACAAATACCTATTCACCAAAGCCTTACGCCAACAAAAACCTAAGACCAACAAGAAACTATACCCCATTGGCCGAGTCTCGTACTCAGTTGTTTGAGAGACTAAAAGCAGCCGGCCATATACAACCCGTACCATTCAAAATGCCTGATAGGATGGTACCCTATTTCGATCAAACCAAAACCTGTGCCTATCACTCTGGAGGACCTGGTCACGATACCGAAAAGTGCTACACCTTGAGAGAAAAGATACAAGACTTGATCAATCAAATAGTGATACACTTGAAAACTCTGAACGTGCACAATAATCCCTTGCCTAACCATGGAAACAATAGGGTAAATCTGATCGAATTGGACGAGAAATGCAACCTGGAGGGGACTATTGTTAAAGCAAAGGAAGGTGCACTAGCAATTGCTTCAGTTGCTCAAGCCGCTACAGCACCAGAGCCCATCGAGGTGGAAGTGGCCCCAAAATTATATGTTGATGTAGTTCCCCTATACGGCGACAAGGCGGTACCATGGGATTATGAAATGGAGAAGAAGGACAAATCAACAGTTGAGACTGTTGCTGCACAAGGGATGACTAGGAGTGGGAGGATTTACACTCCCGAGCATCTTGTTCAAGGTAGACGAGGCATCAGCGAGGAGGAGTCCGAAGAGTTGTGGAAGAAGGTACAAGCAAAGGAATACTCTGTGGTGGAACAGTTGGGGAAGACTCCAGCACAAATTTCTGTTTTAGCCTTACTTCGGAGAGCCACCGAAATGCTTTAATGAGAGTGTTGGACGAAGCACATTTTCCCGTGGACACCTCGGTTGAAAACCTGGCTAGCATTGTCGGACGAGTCATGGAGGCCAACCGAATTGCTTCTTACGAAGATGAGTTTCCACCTGAAGGGTTGAGCCATAACAAGATTTGCACATTATCGTCAAATGCAAAGACTGGTTCGTTGGAAGAGTCCTGATTGATGGAGATTCTGGTCTGAACATATGCCCGTTCATTACTCTGAAAATAATGGGAATTGACCAAAGCAAGATAAGGGAGAGCAACATGAAGGTGAAGGCGTTCGATGGGTCGTAAAGAAGCACCATTGGGGGAGATTGACTTAACTATCATGGTCGGTCCTGTGGAGTTCATTGCTGAATTTCATGTCATCGACATCTCTGCTTCCTATAATCTGCTATTGGGAAGACCTTGGATCCACATGGCTGGAGCGGTGCCTTCTACATTGCACCAAACAGTAAAGTTCGAGTGGGACCACAAAGAGGTGGTAGTGTTCGGTGAAGGGAACAACTCCTCCATCTACAATGAGCAAACCATACCAGCAATCGAAAGGAACGCTCCTGATGGGCAGACGTTCTATACTATGGAACTCATAGGAGCAGTGCAAGGCACTCGAGGAGGACGCCGCAAGAACGACAACTCAAGTTGGAACCCTACAGATACAATCCAAAGGGGGTATAGTGCACATTTTGCTCCAAAGTTGGTCAACACACCACTTGGGGTTGAAGAAAGGAAGAGAAACTTTTACAACGCCTACTGAGATGGCCGAGGCAAAGGCTATGAAGGGAGGAATTTGGTTTGGGAGCCAGTCATATCTGACTGGGGAGTGCCCTCACGTGAATTTCGTGAGACCCTACCAGCTAAGACCGAGAAGCGACTGATGTACTAACCTAATGCCCACCCCAATTGGAAGTGCATCTCTGAAGAAACAAAGGGAAAGCAAGTGTGGATACCAAGGCATCCGAACTTATGGAGGTGATAATTGAAGAGCCATATATACTCCCACAACCTGTAAAATGGCCCGGAGACTGGGTCATAGGCATCATGATCAAGCAAGGTTATGAACCTGGTAAAGTTTGGGCAAGAACCTGGATGGTATGGTCGAGCCGATCAAAATTATGATGAAGCCCGACAATGAGAAGGCTGGAATAGGGTACATTGTGACCTACGAGAAGAGCATCGAAGAAGCATCACTCAACTTCAAGTTCTATAAGAAAAGCACCAAGACTCTCCTACATATCTTCGTCTCGTCTGGATACTTGGATGGCCGAAAAGGGGAGGTGTCCGCAGCGCAAGGGATGGAGCCAAAAATAGGTGATGCTGAAGAGGATCTGCTGGCGGGAGTGCAAGAACTGTTTATATCCGACGACGATTGCTGCGTGATCCTGAAAGAACATGTTGAACCTCCTGGACTGACAAAGTTGGATCCAGAGCCGCATTGAACAACTGGATCAGCAACCGGGCCCGAGCTTACTGCAGACCTTGGTAGAGCTGGGGGATAGAATTTATTTTATGCTTTCTAAAATAAAACCCGACTTCGAGTCGTGGAATTTGCAGTTTTCTTTCTTGTTGCACATGTCTCCCTACAAACTTTGCTTTGCAAGGATTCATAAATAAAATATCGCACTATTTCCCGTTTAACTTTTGTTTTAATCTTTTAATTTTGTAATATTTTATTTTATTTTTCAGCATTAAACTAATATTCCCATTGAGTCCACAATCGCAACGTGTAATGAAACAATGGAGCTTAAGGAAACTGGAGTTGGTTATGATGATTTTGATGAAGCCACATAAGGAGAAATTGAAAGATTTGAAAATAAGTATAAGCCAAACCCAGAGAAAACTGAGGTGATGAATCTAGGAGATGAGAAAATTGTGAAAGAGACAAGGATCAGTGTGCATCTCACCGCAGAAGATAAAAAGTGATATACTGAGTTTCTTAAAGAATATGAGGACGTATTCGCCTGGTCGTACGATGACATGACTGGCATAAGCACAGATGTGGTAGCTCACAAATTACCTATCAATCCGGGCTTTCCGCCGGTCAAACAAAAGGCCCGGACTTTTAAGTCATCTGTTTTGTTGAAGATTGGGGAGGAGGTAACGAAGCAGCTCAATGCAGGAATCCTGAAAATAGTTAGATACCCAACTTGGTTAGCTAATATTGTCCTAGTGCCGAAAAAAGAAGGGAAACTCCGAGTTTGTGTGGATTACAGGGATCTGAATAGAGCAAGCCCGAAGGATGATTTTCCTTTGCCAAATTTACACATCCTGATCGATAATTGCGCGAAACATGAGCTGCAATCCTTCATGGACTGTTTCTCAGGATATCATCAAGTGCTCATGGATGAGGAGGATGCCGAGAAGACAGCTTTCACCACATCTTGGGGGATATATTGCTACAAGGTTATGTCGTTTGGGTTGAAGAATGCTGGGGCGACTTACATGAGAGCAATGACAACTATGTTCCATGACTTGATGCACAAAGAAATCGAAGCCTATGTGGACGACGTGATCATCAAATCAAAGAAAAGTTCGGAACACCTTGACAACTTGAGCAAGTTTTTCAATCGCTTGCGAAAGTACAATATGAAACTAAATCTAGCTAAATATGCTTTTGCTGTTCTGGTAGGGAAACTCCTGGGTTTCATTGTCAGTAGAAGGGGTATCGAGCTAGATCCATCCATGATCAAAGCCATCAAAGAATTGCCGCCGCCAAAAAATAAAAAAGAGGTTATGTGTTTCCTGGGAAGGCTCAATTACATCAGCCGGTTCATAGTACAATCCACTGTCATCTGTGAGCCGATCATCAAGTTACTAAAAAAGACGCGGCGATTGAGTGGACAGAGGACTTCCAGAAAGCATTTGACCGGATAAAAGAGTAGTTGTCTTGCCCGCCCGTGCTGGTTCCACCTGAGCCTGGGCGACCTTTGATCTTGTACCTGTCCGTAGTAGATTCAGCCTTTGGTTGTGTATTGGGACAAAATGATTCAACTGGAAGGAAGGAGGAAGCAATATACTATCTAAGCAAGAAGTTTACCCCTTACGAGGCCAAGTACACATTGCTGGAATGCATGTGCTGTGCGCTGACCTGGATAGCACAGAAGTTGAGACACTACTTGACATCTTACTCAACATTACTGATATCAAGGATGGACCCTCTAAAGTACATCTTCCAAAAACCAATGCCTACTAGAAAGCTGGCTAAATGGAAAATGCTGCCCAGCGAATTCAACATCACTTTTGTCACTCAAAAGGCGGTGAAAGCTCAAGTCTTGGCTGATCATATGGCCGAGAATCCTGTGGGAGATGTCTATGAAACTTTGCACACCTATTTCCCTGACGAATAAGTCATGTTCGTAGGAGAAGATATCACCGAAGAGTATGATGGTTGGAGGCTATTCTTCGATGGAGCGATAAATTTCAAAGGAGTCGGTATTGGAGCTGTATTAGTCTCCGAGACTGGTCAACACTATCTTATCATGGCCAAACTGAGGTTTCCTTGCACCAACAACATGGCGGAGTATGAAGCTTGCAACTTGGGTCTTAGATTGGCAGTATACATGAGCATACAAGACCTGTTAGCAATCGGGGATTCTGAGTTACTAATTCACCAAGCCCGAGAAGAATGGACAACAAAGAACTCCAAGATACTACCGTACTTGGAGTGTATAAAGGAGCTAAAGCAAAGGTTCACCAAGATAGAGTTCTGGCATGTCCCTAGGCTGCAAAATGAGTTCGCGGATGTTTTGGCTACCATATCTTCCATGATCAAACATCCTGATAAGAACTACATTGACTCAATACCCATGACAGTGAGGAAGCAGCCAACATATTGTTATCACATAGAAGAAGAATTAGACGGACAACCTTGGTTCTACGACATCAAAGGGTTTCTCAAAGATGGCGTTTACCCAAAGGATGCAACAAGTCTCCAAAAGAAGACAATGAGGAGGCTAGCAAATGGTTTCTTTTTGAACAGAGAAGTTTTGTACAAAAGGACACCTGATTTGGGGTTGCTGAGATGTATGGACGCTAAAGAAGCTGCTAGATTGTTGGAAGAAATACACTCTGGGATGTGCGGCCCACATATGAACGGTTTCGTGCTTGCAAAAAAGATTTTGAGAGCTGGCTATTTCTGGATGACAATGGAGCATGATTGCATAAAGCACGCGAAGAAATGTCATCAATGCCAAGTCCACGGAGATATGATTTGGGTGCCGCCTAATGAATTGAATATCATGGGGTCCCCTTGGCCTTTTGCCGCCTGGGAAATGGATGTCATAGGGCCAATTGAGCCAGCCACTTCCAATGGACATCGTTTCATATTGGTGGCCATCGACTATTTTACCAAATGGGTAGAAGCCGCATCGTACAAGTCAGTGACGAAGAAAGTGGTGTCAAAATTTGTCCGTGATAAGATGATATGCCGATTTGGTATCCCTGGGTTAATCATCACTGACAATGGGTCCAATCTCAATAATGACCTAATGAAAGCAACATGTGAGGTCTTCAAGATCAAGCACCACAATTCCACCGCATATAGACCTCAAATGAATGGTGCGGTCAAGGCGGCCAACAAGAACATCAAGAGGATATTGGGTAAGATGACAGACAATTCAAAGCGATGGCACGAGAACCTACCCTATGCTATGTTAGGGTGCACCATAATGAGAACATCAACGGGGGCTACTCCTTACTTGTTGGTGTATGGCACTGAGGCAGTGATACCCGCGGAGATTGAGATACCATCTTTGAGAATCATCCAAGAGACACAGTTGAAAGACGGTGAATGGATCAAGGGAAGAATGGAGCAATTGGGCCTCATCGACGGCAAGAGACTGAATGCGATATGTCATGGACAATTATATCAGAGGAGAATGGCTAAGGCATTTAACAAGAAAGTTCGAGAAAGATCATTCGAACCTGGGCAATTAGTACTGAAGAAGATATTTCCAAATCAAGAAGAGGCAAAAGGCAAGTTTGCACCAAATTGGCAAGGGTCGTACATGATTGATTGAGTTTTGAATGGAGGAGCATTGATACTGGTGGAAATGGACGGGGAAGTTTGGCTGAAACTAATCAACTCAAACGCTGTCAAAAGATACTATGTATAAGAGCTTGTACTAGTTAATGATTTCATTATTCTGCAGAACATTATGTAATCTGAACTATGTCACGACCTGATTCCCCAAGTGGGATACATAGAAAACCTACTCAAGGTTTGGTGGCATAAATACAAAAATTCCATTTTCCCATAAAGCAAACACTGGGGCAGAATTTTTGAGGAACTCTAAAAAATTCCTAGAGGGCAGACACAGTTGACACTGGGGCAGAATTTTTGAGGAACTCTCAAAAATTCCTAGAGGACAAACACAGTTGACACTGGGGCAGAAATTTTTGAGGATCTCTCAAAAATTTCAAACACAAACTGGGGCAGAATTTTGAGGTCATCCTCAAAATTCACGTGATGGAGTTTGGAACAGCATGAAGAGCGACCACTATGGCTTTACACAGCGCATCTCGTGACTCAATGGGATAAAATATTTCATTTCATTTCTTTCTTATAAAAGTTTTTCAAAACATTTGCATTATGTACTATTTCATGCATATCCCTATCAGCTCGGCCAAGATCCCGGCACTCGTGGACAGTGAGCGCGAAGCAAGCCAAGAATATAGAAACCAAACCACCCTGCACAGCTCACCAATCTTTCTTTAGATGCAGGCACAAAAAGATACGTAACTCAACAACACACGACATATGTGTTTCGACAAAGGTTTGTCATTTAAATTAACTGAGGGTACACAGCCTGAAGCGTCGGTTGAGGGTACACAGTCCGATATCGATTCGCGTTTAAATTAGCTGAGGGTACATAGCCCGAAGCGTCGGTTGAGGGTATACAACCCGATATCGATTCACATTTAAATTTGTTGAGGGTACACATCCGGAAGCGTCGGTTGAGGGTACACAACCCGATATCGATTCGCATTTAAATTTGTTGAGGGTACACAGCTTGAAGTGTCGGTTGAGGGTACACAGCCCGATATCGATTCTCATTTAAATTAGTTGAGGGTACACAGCCCGAAGCATCGGTTGTGGGGTACACAGCCCGATATCGATTCGTATTTAGATTTGCTGAGGGTACACAGCCTGAAGCGTCGGTTGAGGGTACACAGCCCGATATCGATTCTCATTTGAATTTGATGAGGGTACACAACCCGAACCGTTGGTTGAGGGTACACAACTCCATATCGATTTGCATTTACATTTGTTGAGGGTACACAGCCCGAAGCGTCGGTTGAGGGTACACAGCCCGACATTGATTTGCATTTAAATTTGCTGAGGGTACACAGCCCGAAGCGTCGGTTGAGAGTACATAGCCCGATATTGATTTGTCATCTTAATTCCTCGCGGAGGGTACACAGCCCAATGCATCGACTCAGGGTACACATCCCAACGTCGAATCTAAAACTTGACAGCAAAGGACATACAGTCAGGCATAGCAGACACAACTACATACGGTGAGAATTCTGGAAAGACAATCCAGCCCAGCGGGAAGGTATGTTTTAAATACATAATATTGCAGACAAATCTTTATTGTATGGTATGCACTTCGGGCAAAACATGCATTACAACCTTACACCCCCCCCCCATATTCTCTTAAGTCATAGGCACTCCTCTAGAGCCATGACAAAATTGGTCGTATTGTCAACGTCTTTGCCCGAAGACTCTTTCATCATCCCCAGGCAAAGAAGGGCAGCTGTTGACACCCAATTTTGTCCCTCCTATTTTTAAAGCAATAGTTTTCAAATTTTACACACGATCGTACATTTATTTTTGCCCGCCTATTCTTTCAATTTATCTTCCTATACGAGTCTAGTAACCAAAGCCATTTTTTAAAACGTCATAGCTATTTTTACAAAATGTGCGTTCCTAGCCGAAATTACGTAATTACTTCTATTTTTTGACAAAATTATCCAATACGTTTTAAACCCCAAGATTATATTTTCATACGCTCCCTAGTCATTTTAATGCTTTAAAATTAATTCCATAATTTTTGTATAGTTTTATACCTATTTTATACTAAAATTACACTAATTATACATTATTTATACATAAATATATACATATGTACACACACACACACACACACACACACACACACACACACATATATATATATATATATATATATATATATATATATATATATATATATATACACACACACACACACACACGTTTGCACACATCACCACACATTTTTACACTTCAGCGCCTACGTGGATCGATCTCAGCCGTGCACGTGTGTTAGCCATGCAAAGTCGATTCGCGACGGGTCGATTTGGCCCGACCCGGTTCGAAAATAGGTAACCCTAACCCCTAATTTGCTTTCCTCTACATGCTATACATGTGCCTAAGATTGCCTAGTCTTTTGGTATGTTCAAGAGGTGATAATTCAGCATGATTAGGAGAATTTCAAATTGATTCCGGATTGAAAATTGAGTGAAAATTGGTTGCCTGACTGATCCTGTGCCAACTGGAATTTTTCAAATATGTTTAATTGGTCTCAGTCCTAAAATAGATTTGGGGTGATTGACTTATTTGAACCTGGACTCTTTTACCAGTAAGGTGTGGGAGATTTGTGTTTACCTAAAATTTAGGGATCCTAATTGAACTATAAATGACAAATATGCAAGGGAATATGAGACAATACAATTATGCCTTATATGTATTTGCCCGTTTGAACTTGAGTCTTCACACCCCTGATTTATTGGAATTAAAATCCCCTCACCCTCACACCTATAAAAACCCGTCCTTAGACATAATTGAAGACATTTCTTACTGCTACACACACGCAAAAACATACAGAGCATCACATAGACATACACACTGCATACTGCTCTTCTCTGATCTCTTTCCAAGATTATTGAGAAGGCGCTGTTTTCTTTTGGACTCTGTCTCAGCAAGCTTCTAACACTGCTTGCCTTTGTCTTGGCTACTGCTGCTCAAAGGGTACATCTCTACTTTAATCCTTATTATCCATGTCCCATATCTGTTATGCTTGAGTTTTCTGCATGCTCTCCTTCTTCTAATGTCTCACATGGCTTACACCTTCATCTAAATTCACACTGAAACTGTATATACTTATGAGTGCCTTTTGTGACCTTTGCTTGGTGTATGCTTCTGTTTTTATCCCCTGCTAATCCCTGTTTTGCAGCATGTGTGGATAGCCCTATGGCTATACCAACTTTTAGTTTGTAGGATTCTCTCTTTAGTTCTTTTTGAGAGTCTGTGAAAGGCTCTTCTTGCCTGGAAAACAAAACCTAAAACTGTATACAGTGTACTGCCTAGTTATCACCTTTCTCTGATTCTTTTATCCTCTTAGGAACTGCCCCCTATTTGTGTACAATTTGTTAGAAATCCTGCCTATAACTATAATTAAAACAGGGTACACAACCTTGATGTTGTGTACTTGGCTATTCAGGGGCCACCTCGTAACCCCTCCTCTCTATGTGATTGCATCATTCATGCTTGAAATTCGACTGACAGTGATTGAATTTGGCCTAGCTATTTTTGGATGAAACTTTTCCTTAGTGTTAAGTTTGGAATTATGACTTCTTTTACTTAAATTAGAGATTTTAGTAACAGGGTTTACTTTTGCACTTAGTGAATTGAATTGGATAAGTTCCTTTGAAACAGGATTTAAGTTGTTAAAATTTATAATTTTCATAAACAGGAGCTAACTGTGTTATGACTGCCAAAATCGGTCTGTTTCTGTAAATTTTAAAACTGCCCCTCTTTGCATGAACGATCCAGGCCCAAAAATATTTTAAAATCTGGCCTTTATATGAGAATAATTTTAAAAGCTTACTTCAACTCCTATACACTAATCTAATAGTGTATAGGGGTGTATAGAGTCTTGGGGTCAGATATACGATCTACTATACAGATTTTCAAAGCTATACTGCTAATTATTCATGTATATGCATGCTTCTATCTATAATTATGTGCGGCAGCCTTTGTTTGTATTTATGTGCTTATATGAAATCTATTTTCAAAAACAGCCCCTTCGCCTATATATTTTCAAAACTGACCCCTAAATAAAATAGCCATTAAGGTTAGGGCTCGACAATAATGACGAGTCACACCGACCCTAAATGGCTAACGTTTTGTTTTAAAAAACAATACCCATTTGGTTTTTGGTCTAAATCTGAAAATTGTTTACAAAACTGCCCCATTTGTGTAAATTGCTCTAAGTGTTAGAATTGCACAAATAAACTGAAATTAAATACTCTTTGCATGTTTAATCGATTAGGCATTTGTATTAGAGGCCACAAAATGCGATTAGGCTTAAGTGTAGGTCGTATATGAGATTTATTTGCATATGTGTGGATTAAATTTTATAGATATAGTACCTTCATGAATTAGATACGAATTTAACCTCCAAGTTAGTATTGCATGATAGTACTCACAAATTTATCCCAAAATATAGACTCGGACGGGAACCACCTTTCGTAGGACTAGGCGGAGTGCCTAACACCTTCTCCCTCGAGTCATCTGGACTTCTTACCCTTTCGAATCTCTGAAACCAGACTAGTATGGCTGTTAAAACTCAACCTTAGACATTTAGATAGCCTTATACACTCTAGAAAATATATTAGGTGGCGACTCCGACTCTTGACCTCAAACGAGTTACCCAGTTAAATCCGAAACTCGACTCGCTTCAAGTTGAGTCTAAAATCGAGTGTGACATCACATACACGCCACATATAGATCTAAAAGAGGTAGCGTAGTGACGATAAACGCCACCACCATCGACGGCGGTTACAGCTGGACCAGCGGCAGTGTTTAGTTTTAGCTGGAAAATTTACCGCATCGCTCTTTGCTACTGTGATTTATTTGTTGTAATGTTGAACAAATCCTTTGACGCTGATAATATTCCTTTGAAATCAACGGTCACGATCACTCTATTACTTCTCATCCATCATCACCTCTGTCATCCAGTTCAAAGTTTTTGAGAATTACTGTTTCGAATCCAGTAAAAGAACAGGAGATATCCGATTCGTTTGTTCCGGGTGGGACGATATATGTGACCTACTTAATTACTACTCGGTTCGAATTTATTAGACTTTGATGGAACTGATTTTAGTCTTAAGAGGACGGTGGTATCTCCCCATTCCCGATCTCCCTTATTTCTGGTCTTCTACTCTTCTTTTTTGGTTTTGACCATCGGCGGTGGTATTGGGTTGTTGATGATGGTGTTACTTCCCATTTTTTGTAGTTTTTTCATCGTCTTTCCCAGTGGTAATGGTGTATTGTGTCTCTCTGTTTCTGCTTGTGTATGGGTGTGTGTATGTGCCTTTTTTTTTTATATGTATGGTGTGAATATCGCTGAAACAGTCTGGAACACTTTGTAAAGTGCTAAAACAGTTTGAAACGGTCTGAAATGACGTAAAACAGTCTGAAATGGTGCTGAAACAGTCTGAAATGGTGCTGCAACAGCGCTGAAACAATCTTGAAACAATCTAGAAACAACTAGATACAGTCTAGAAACAGTTAGAAACGGAGCTGAAACAGTTTGAAACAGAGAAGATACAACGAGTTACGGAGCAAAAATAGTGCAGATACACTGAGATACAATGCTGAAACAGTCTGAAACTGCTTGTGAAAAAGTCCGAAACAAAATATAAAAAATTATATGAAACAACGCAAAAGGTGAAATAGTTTAGAAACAGTGAGAAACAACGCACAAACGTGATGAAATGGTGGTGAAACTGTCTAGAAGCAGCTAGATATAGTCTAGAAGTAATATACAGTGTAAAACAACCTGAAATAGTGCTGAAACAATCTGAAACAGTGTTGAAATAGCGTAGATATAACGAGATACAGTTTGATATGGAACAAAAATAATGCAGATACAGTGAGATACATCAGTTAAACAGCTAGTGAAAAAGTCCGAAATATAATGTAAAAAAATAATGTGAAACAACACAAAAAGATGAAATAGTTTAGAAACAGTGAGAAACAACGCACAAATGGGATGAAACAATGTTGAAACAGTCTAGAAACAGCTAGATACACTTTAGAAATAGTTAGATACGGTGAAAAATAATGCAGATACAGCGAGATACGGTGTGGTTGGTAGTTGAGATACAACATGATACAATGAGATACGAGGTGGTTGGCAGGTGAGAGACAATGAGATACGATGTGGTTTGTAGTTGAGATACAGTGAGGTACAACGAGAAATAGTGAGATACGAGGTGGTTGGTAGTTGAGATACGACGAGATACGATGTGGTTGGTAGTTGAGATACAATTGGTTGGTAGTTGAGATACAGTGAGATACAACGAGATACGATGTGGTTGGTAGTTGAGATACAGTGAGATACAAGGTGGTTGGTAGTTGAGATACAATGAGATAGAAATTGGTTGGTAGTTGAGATACAGTGAGATACGAGGTGGTTGGTAGTTGAGATACTGTGACACACAACGAGATACGATGTGGTTGGTAGTGAGAAATATTGAGATACAATGAGATACGATGTAGTTGAGGATGAGAGGAGAAAAAATGAAATTGGAGGAAATGGGAGGATTAAAAAGGAAATTTGGAGAAATGGTGGGAGCAAAAGTGAAATTGGGAGAAATAGGAGGAGGAAAAGTGAAATGGGAGGAAGTAGAAGGAAGAATATAAGGTTTGCTATGTTATGGTAAAATATTGCTATGTTTGTGCTATGTTTTGTAATTAACTTTTCCTTTCTTCTATATTGAGTAATTTTGCCAAAATATTGCTATGTTTTGTAAATAACTTCTAAAATTTGTACTTTTATGTATAAAATCCTAAAAAATTCCTTTTTGTTTTAATTTATAAGGTCATCGAAGGCGAAGTGCACAAATAGTCACTTTTGCACGCGTCCTTATAGTTTCAATCACTAATGGGTGCATGATTGAAGAGGCTGACCACTTTGCCTATTTTCGAACTATTGAGGTTGAAGTTCAATCCAATTTATGTTAAATTCAACCCTTTTAGTTTGAAGTTGAGATCTGTTTTTTTTTTTTGGTCAGCTTCAAACCAAAAGGTTTAAGCTGCGATGAAATTCAAACTATGAGTATATTTACCAGCAAAAATAATTTCCCGACCGACCTTTGTCAAAAGGGCTTTTTCCGACAAAAAAGTTTTTGATGTATTCGATTGGAAATACACATTTTTCTTGTAGGGACTTCAACAGTCCCATCAAAATAATGGGATTTATCCCATAACAAAGGTCCCATCAAAGGGATAAATCCCATTATTTTGTTATTGGGCTTTATATATAAAGCTTCAGTCCCATAACAAAATGCTGGGGCTTTGAACTCTCAAAGCCCCAGCATTTTGTTATGGGACTGAAGCTTTATACAAAGTCCCATGACAAAATAATGGGGCTTTGAACAAGACTTGTTCAGAGCCCCAGTATTTTATACTGGGGTTAGTTTACTGAAGCTTCCCAGTATAAATATTGGGTCTTTGAACAAAACTTGTTCAAAGCCCCAGTATTTATACTGAGACTTGTCCGGAGGTGGCTATTTCTCAGCGAATTTATTTTTGATGGCTACAAATCAATTAGCGCGCCAAACAGGCCCCTATGCGAAATCTTTATTTTTTTTATTTTTATCCTAAAATATTTGCACCTTCTTCTCCAATAAGCCCACCACCTTCCACTGCCAGAGATCCACCAGGTCTCAACCAACAAAGAAATCATCCAAATAAACCATCAGACAGATATACCCATGCCATCACAAACTGTTTTGCACCACTTTGGCACCTTAGCTTTACACTTCCTTCAACCCAATTTCATCAAAACATATCACCAGAAAAAGAAACATCTAACATTAGCTTTTTTCCCTCCCATAGCACATTCTACCATAACCAGACAACTATACCCAGAATAAGAAAGTTTTTTTTTCTTGTGGACCAAAAAGACTAAAACTTTGGTCAACGCCTATGTAAAAAAATCAAAATTGAACCTTTTGATTAAGATTCAGATCAGAAAACTCAAAAACAGAAAGTGTTAAAACACAATATTGAGAAGAAAATTATAAGAAACTCGCAGAACTGTTAAAAAGAGAAAACGCTCGAATCATAGAATTTAAACTCTTTTAAGCCAAATTAAGAAATAATCTTTGGAATATCTGGATGGAGAATGGGATGTGGGGATGGTGGTTTCTGTGAGGATTTTGTTATGTTCGAGAGACAATGCTGCAATCATAGAATTTTAAATCACATTCAACTGGAGATCCACTAGGGCTCAATCAACTAGTAAGATATACTTACCCTACAAAGTTGCTTTGATCCACCATGAATGGGTGAAAATGAGGGTGAAGATGAGAGTGAAAAAGAAGAAGAAGGATGAGAGGTGGGGCCGCGGTTGGGGGTAGGGTTTAAAAATAAAAAAAAAATTTAAATAGGAGTATTCATGGAGTATATTGATTATAAATTTTTTATTCCTTTAAATATATAATTTTTAAATACAATTACATGTGTCTACTTTTTTTATAGAAAGATACACATGTCGCTATTTGATTCGCTCATTTGACATATCATCGATGATTGTAAATCATACATTTGGTTTGCTTGACTCGAGTGTTCACGAGACACACTGATAACAACAGGAGGTAACTAGTTGATCACTAGGTAAGTTGAGGTGTTTAAATTAGTTACTGATCCTTTGGGGTTTCAGGTTAATTTTTTCTAGCAACTGCCTTTCTATAGTTCCTAGCTTCCCTGCTCTTAGACTATCACCTGCCCCTCTCTCTCTTCTCCCTCTGACCACCATCATCTTTTCCCTCCGCCTACCGCTACCTCCCTCTTCATCTCTTTTCCTTGCCCCACTGCCGCCGATAGCTGTCACCACAACTTAAGTATGTTCATGCGTAAATCCGAGCATGCCAAACACAACTGCTACTGAGGAATTTAATTTAACTTTGAAAAGAATTAAATCTGATCATGTTGTTTGCCTCTGTCAAATAGATTGTTTCTGCTAATATTCTTGAAGAAGATTGGAATGGAGTTGATTGTTTTCCTCATCTTGAAGTGCTGGAAATTGAAACCTCTAAATGCAAAGGCACTTCTTCTGTTTGTTTTATATTGTATTATTGTAGATGTATACATAAAATATTATGTTATTTAAAATGTATACACAATATATTTTACTTATATAACAGTTTATAAGCAACATATTATACCTATGTAACAATGTATAATAATGAAAGTTGAATGTGTATACACTGTAACTACAATACATATACACTAAATATAACTGAAAAAATGATTTTTTTCTTCAAAAAATAGCACTTCAAACAAGGAAATTACAAAGAAAGAGCCATACTTTTTTTTATTATTTTGGCATAAAATATTGCCTATTTTAAAAGTTAGGGCTCTACTTAAAAATAAAAAAATCGTAGCTGCCACTTCCCCCTCCAGCGTCATCGATCTGCAGGCGGCCACCCTCCACCACCGGCCGGCGGTGACTGAACAATTAAACTCGCCAGATTTTTACCGAAATTTTTATTTCTTCACTGGAGTTACTTTTTTTTTTATTTGACCAAATTTTTTTATCGGTTTTCTTGGCATAATTGCTTTTGACAAGTTTATTCACACAAACCTACCTAGAAAAATAATTATATACGAATAAACATAGATAAATGCATATATAAGGAGAAAAATACAAAAATATATACTGGAATTGAAATATTATGCACACATCCATAGTAATATGCGAAACTGAAATTTTATACACTTGTATATATTTTATATACATACTTATACACGTGTATACTCATAATAGTTCCATGTTGAGATGTGGTTTCATCAGGGGTCAGCTCGTAGCCCTTTTTTATTTTTTCTGTGATGATGGATGAATTTACGAGGAGAATTCAAGGGGAGACACCCTGGTGTATGTTATTCGCATATGATATAGTTTTGGTTGATGAGACTTGAGGCGGAATTAATGATAACTAGGAGGTATGGAGGTAGACTCTCGAGTCTAAAGGTTTCAAGCTGAGCAGAATGAATATATAGTACATGGAGTGTAAGTTTAGTGATGCATATTGGGAGTTAGATGTAGAAGTGACGCTTGATACACAAGTCAGATCAAGAAAAGAAGCTTCAAGTATCTTGGATCAATTCTCCAAGGTAATGGATAAATTGATGATGATGTCACACATCATGTATGGCCTGGTTGGATGAAGTAGAGACTCGTTTTCAGTGTCCTATATGATAAGAAAGTGTCACCTAGGCTTAACTATACAAAGTAATCTTTAGACCAGCTTTGTTGTATGAGGCGGAATGTTGGCCAATAAAGGCCGCTCAAGTTCAGAAGATGAGCGTAGCAAAAATGAGAATGCTTAGATGGATGTGTGGGCATACTAGGATGGATAAGATTAGGAATGTGGTCTTATACGACAAGGTGGAAGTGACTGTAGTGGCGGAAAAGATGCGAGAAGTGATGCTGATGTGGTTTGGACATGTGAAAAGAAGGAGCACAGATGTCCGGTGAGGCGGTGCGAGAGGAAAACAATGCTGAGTGTACAGAAAGTAGAGGACTAAGGAAGAATTGGAGCAAGATGATTAGATAAGACATTACCAACTTTCAAATTACCGGGATATGACCCTAGATAGGAAAGCGTAAAGGTCGAGGATTAGGGTAGAAAGATGGAAAGTAGTCGAGATATTTTTATAGCAGTAGTATTATTTCTATATATTCAGCTTTCAGCTTATTCTTCGTTTTTATTTGCTATTTAGGCATGTTCAAGTTTTTCTGCCAGTATTTTATTTATTTTGGTATTTCTGGCTTCTTTCGTACATGTTTACTGAATATTTTTATTTAGCCGAGAGTATATCGGGAACAGCCTCTCCATGTTGATGGGGGTAAGGTCTGCGTATATCTCACTCTCCCATGACCCCCATCTTGGTGGAATATTACTAGGTATGCTATTGTTGTTGTTGGTGGTGGTAGTGTTATTTATACAACGTTTCTTAGATGATTTGCATCACATTTTAAAGTAAAACACCAAATTTATACAAATTCTTAAAAGAAACCATCAAATCTATACAAATTTTCAAAAAAAAAAAAAAAGACATGTCCAAATCCTTAATAAAAATATCAAATTTACACCTAAAACGTATACTTCTCAATATAATAATCTTGGATCCACAAAAAATCATGAAGAAATGAAGTAGAAGAGATCTATTACAGAATTTTTAAAAGGAAAAAAAATAAAAGATGAAAAAAAGCAGCACGGTGGCAGGCGGTGATGCATCGGCATGAGGGGGCAGTGGGAGGGAAGTGATTTGGGCTACTAAGGTTTCTATTTAGAGGAGAAAGAGAATAAGGGGTGCTAGTCTTTTTTCATTTTTGGAGGAGGAGGTTGAATTATTTGATCTAGTGTTCACAGATAGCTATCCAAATCAGTAGGATAAAAGCAGACAAAAAAAAAAAAAAACAAAAAAGATTCAACCATAGTTGGTTTACATCAAAGCATAGTTGTCCAAAACATAAGTAAAGAGTAACACTAGAGCTGTCCAAAACATAAGCATAGCTAACCCTATTTCCATGGCACTTGAGCATTTGTAGTTGAAGTCCCTTTTAATTTGGGTTCATATTAGCAGCGGCAGTTGACCTTGTCTGCATCAGTCTCTCCCCTTCTTGGTTGTAACCAATGTCCACAGTGACTTCAACAGACCTTGTTACTTTTCTTGCACCAATGTCTATCACCCTTCTACTAGGCAGACCAAGTTGTACATGTAAAGTTAGTAATGCCATTGTGAGTAAGCAGCATCCCAAACACTTCTACTAGATAGATAACAATTACAAAATGCAATAGTAGTGGACGGATACTTACATTTAGAATTTTATTGCCATTGTCAGTAACTAGCATCCCAAACCCAACCATTCTTGGTCTCTTATAAGCTCCTGAAGCATGTGAACTACTCTCTTGAGTAGTTTGAGTCATTCCTCTTCCACTAGACCTTCCTCTGCATTGTCCTCTTCCTGTTCTCCTACCCCTTGATCTCTGTTAAGTCATATGAAGTGTTAGCCATACTACTGAAGAGTTAGTCATATAAGTTTAACTCTAGTAATGCAAGTTTACCTTGGCTTGTGATGAGTGTGTAGCTGCAGCTGTAGGAACTGAACTTGCAGCAGCGGTAGGAACTGAAGTTGTTGCAGCTTTAAGAACAAATCTTGCTACAACTTTATGACCTGATCTTTGTGGAGGGTTAGGACCTGATCTTTGTGGAGGATTATGAGCTAATAGGCAACTTTTTTTGTTGTGACCTTTTGATGGAAACTTCTACAAGTCATGACAACACTAACCTGGCTAAGTTTTCCTGTCTTCTTGGTTTCACTGACTTCTTTTCTTCCAAGTTTCTTTGGCCTCCCAGGCATCTTCTTGATAATTTGTGGTTGAACATGAGGATTATTGGATATTGGCCACATTTTCGTATTTGTATATGGCTGGATAACGTGTGAATATGTGCTCAAGTATGTGTCATTGTGGTACCACATTGATATATAGTCAATTGAATTCAATTGTTTGTGATGCATGACACAAACTGCATGAGGACATGGTGTTCCTCTAAACTGCCAATGCGTACAGCTACAAGTCATCTTCCTAAAATCCACTTCATGAGGATAATCCTTTTCAATGACTTCATATCCAGCGTCTTCATTCCAAGTTAGACTGCATTTCATTGACTTGTCTATATTTTCATCCAAATTTTTCAAAGCCATGGGATAAATCACAGTCTTCCATGAGTTACCAAATTGTATTAACTAACCCATCCTTTGCATCATATTCACTTTTACCTCTTCAAGCATTGTAATAATAGTCTTGTATATTGACTATAATATCTATGAATTAAAGGTCTCAACCATGTTCTTATTTACTACATCACACTTGCTGGAAGTAGACCCTACACCTTCTCTCTTTATGATACCTCAACAGATCTTCTACTATCTTGTCCCTGTTTGGTCCTCCAGACCCTGTCCTGTTAAGAGCATCCAAGTTCCTCAACACTGCTGCAAATGTAGACTTTGCACATCTTCAAAAACAGTTTCTTCTTTCAATCCCCTTCTATCTTTTGGACCAGTTAGCAAGGATGTGTATTGCACACATCCTTTGTTCAGCAAATGGAAGACTCCTACCCCAAGCCAAATCCAGTCCCTACAATGTACCATAAGAAACACACCAGAATTAGTAAAAGAAAGAAATATATTAAAATTCAAAAGTAAAGGAAGAAGACATACCTTTTGCATATCAGAAATCAATGTAACACCATGTCCCTCTCCTAGTTCCAAGTCATTCTTCAACAGTTCTATAAACCAAGACCAAGTATGCTTATTTTCATACTCTACCACTGCCCAAGCAATAGGTAACGTATGGTTATTACCATCTTTACAAACTACAGCCAGTAGTTGTCCTCCACATACCCCTTTGAGGAATCATCCATCCAAACCAATGCACTTCCTAGATCTGCCTTCTTTAATGCATCAAAGCATGATAAAACCCTTGAAATATTTTCTTACATGTTTATTCACTCTTCTCAACCTTAACAACAGAAGTACTTCTTGGATTTGTCCTCAATATCTCATCCCTATAATCATAGATCCTTCCAAATTCCTGAATATGATCACCCATAATCTGCTTCAATATCTTTGTTCTAGCTCTTCTAACAGTTGTCTTACCGACATGCATATCCAACTCCTTTCTAATAATGGCTTGAAAATCTACTATCTTTATGTCTAAATATTGCTATTTTGTCCTTATAATGAATTGCAAGAAATTTAGCATTGAATAGATAATTATAATTAGAGGTGACACACTTGTGGAATGGATTATATGTTTTTACCACAAAATCTTTGTTTTATGTATCAATACTTGCAAACAATTTGCATTTGCAGCCCTTATTACAACACATAACACTCACTCTGGTAGGCTCATTCACATGCTTTTCAACCTGAACTTTCTCTTGAAATGCATACCTAGTGACTGCCTCCTAGACAATTAAATCAGTTGAAGGATCAAACACAAATCTATTTATTTGGTTCTTTTTATGAGGTTTACTTACCACTTGTGCCATCTCTTCTTCATTCTCAACATCATCAAAATCATATGTTTTAAAAGAGGAAGCTTCATCACTAGGATAGTAAGGTTCATCACCTCCAAGTTTGTCATCTAATTTCTTCTTTTTTCCAAGCATTTGACTCATCATACCCAAGATTTGCTCCATTTTCACCAGTAGGAATCTGATTAACATGTGTCCCTTTAGTTTTCTTTTTTTTCCCCTCTGAAATATACTTGTAGATAAGTAAATTTTATTGGATTTAAATCCATGAAAAAATATGGCTATATATTAAATTGAAGAAATATTGGTCAAAATAAATGTTATGCGCTAATATAATTGGGCTAATTATTTAAGTATAATAAAAGTCCAATCTTGTCATGCTAACCCAATTAGCCTAAAGCTCAATGGATACAAGTTTTCCTAGAGGCCCAAAAGCGCGCCACATGGCAAGTGATGTGGCGCCAAGTCAAACGAAATAGCCAATTGGATCATGCCACATGGCAAATGATGTGGCAATTCAAGTCAAACCCAAAGACCACTAAAAATACGCCATGTATACATGTGACATGTTATGGCCAATCAAATATGGCCTTGTCACTGCTTAAATCAGATTGGCCGGTCTACGGGCCAAGGCCCGTCAGGATTTCTTGGTGGCTACTCCACCCTACATCTATATAAAGAGGTCAAATCTCTCATTTGAGATAAAAAAGAAATCAGAAGCAAGAATCCATAACAAGAAGCAAGAAAGAGCTCGTGGATCAAAGCAAGAGATTTCTACAAAAGCTGCAAATACTCAAGCATTTCTCTACAAGTTCTAGAGATCAAGATGAAGATTGAAGATCAAGATTTAAGCCCTTGAATCCAAGTACAAGTTCAAGATCAAGACCAAGTTCAAGACCAAGCTTCAAGCCCTTGAACTCAACAAGTCAAGATCAAATCCAAATCCAAATCCAAATCCAAATCCAAATCCAAACTTCAAGATCAAGCTCAAAAGCCCTTGAAGTTATTATTTTGAAAAGACGAATCAAAGGAATCATAGAGATTGTAACACTCATATTTTGATAAATAAAATATATTGTTGTAATATTTTCTTGTCTCGATATTTATTTTCTTGACGTGAATTTAGTTGCTACAAATTCTGGCATGCCCAGTGGGACAATCTCTACCTCTTATCTCAACTTTTCAACTCACGAAGTTCATCAACATTGAGATGGCTTCCAAGAACACCAACTCAAAATCTGTTGCTGCAAAATCTGTCTGGCGTCATAACCTTGATGCCAATTCCAAGTTCTCTATGAGGTTCAAAGCTGTATGAATGCTACTAAGGGAAGCTTTGGACCAGTTACAAAAAACAAAACAAACTTGACGGGACAACAAGCACTTCAGGTGCCGCCCGCATCAACTCCAACTTTCAATTCCTCATCTTCCAATGGAGTAGGATCATCTACTGAGCCATTGGAAAAAGGGGACAATATCGCTGAGACTGTTGAAAAAACTTTGGCTCGACTAAGGCTCTGCAGATCCAGAAGTCTAGCAGCAAAGAAAGACGATGAAGTTTCAAGCATTGGGTCCTCTCCAACCATGTCGCGCAAGTCATTCCGGTCAAAGATCAATCTATGGGAGAATCCATGTTATTATCCATCATCTCCAACAGTCATGCATGTTATGGCAACAAATACTTTAATAATGGAGGAACAGCTTGCAAACTTGACAAAGGCGATTGATAGCTTATCAAACTATGTCAAGGATCAAGACGCTCGCATCAACAAGATGGAAAATATTATGGAGGGAGAATCTAGCCATGCACCAGGGAAACATCCAGAAGTGAAAAAGATGATTAATACTCCAGCTAAACAAGTAACACCTACTAAGGAAATCCAAGTTTCTGTCAGTAGGGTGATTCCAATTGATCAACTGAAGGAGTTCATTATGGAAACAATCAAGGATAAGTACGAGGTTTCTTCCCAGTCTTCTCTAGCATATGAAAAGCCATACACCGCAAGGATCAATAGCTTGAAGATTCCTATCGGTTATCAACCCCCAAAATTTAGCAGTTCGATGGCAAAAGAAACCCAAAGCAGCATATGGCGCACTTCGTTGTGACATGCAACAATGCTGGAACCTACGATGATTACCTCGTCAAGCAGTTCGTTCGTTCCCTCAAAGGAGATACTTTCGATTGGTATACAGACCTTGAGTCTGGTTCAATTGATAGATGGGAGAAGCTGGAACATGAGTTCCTCAATTGCTTTTACAGTACAAGGCGTACGGTAAGCATGATAGAGCTTACAAACACACAACAGCAAAAGGAAGAACCAGTCATTGACTTTATCAACCGATGGAGGAATGCAAGTCTCAACTGCAAAGATAGACTCAGTGAAGCTTCAAGAATTGAGATGTGCATTCAAGGTATGCATTGGGGGCTTCGCTGCATCTTGCAAGGCATAAAGCCAAGGACTTTTGAAGAGTTAGCAATGCATGCTCATGATATGGAGCTAAGCATGGCCTCCACTGGAAAAGAAGGGCCGCCGGTCAGCGAACCTCGCAAGGGAAAAGACAAGCAAGAAGTCAAGAGATGGAGCAAAGTGGTACCTAAGGTTGAAAGCAAAGAGTCTATGAATGTTGATGCCAAACCTGTGAAGTTCACCACAAAGTTTAGCAAGAAACAAAGTGTGAAGACAACTTCTTTCAAGGATAAGACAGGTTGGAAATCAACTTTGAGAGAGATGCAAGATATGGAATACCCATTCCTTGATTATGATGTTCCTGCAATCTTCGATGAACTTCTGGAACTAAAGCTCGTTGAGCTACCAGAAATGAAGCGTCCTAATGAAGCTGGAAGAACGAATGATCCAAATTACTACAAGTACCATCGGCTTTTAGGTCACTCTCTTGAAAAATGTTTTGTCTTTAAGGACAAAGTCATGGAGTTGGCCGACAAAGGGGAGATTATACTCGAAGATGAAAAGGAAAATGCACACCAAGTTTCCATCACCTTTGGCTCACAAGACACTATTGCGATCTGCAACTTCACTGAAGGATTAGAAGGGCAAGATGTCATGATCAAGTTTGGCGACTTCGAACCCGTTCCAGCAAAAGGATCATTTTCACCCCCAAAGCTATGTGAGCAAAGTATGAAGAAAGCATCGCTCGAGGAAGATGATGCTGGTTGGACATTGGTGACTCGACGGAGGTGTTGTAAGGAAAGCCCAGGAGACGAACCAACTAAGAAGCCAACAAGGAAGAAGATGGTAAGGAAAACAAGGAAGCAAAAAGCAATCGGACATCCACAAAAGGAAAAGGTGGAGGTTCACCATCACCAAAAGTCGTGTCAGCCAGTGACCCTAGAGGAGTTTCTACCAAGTTGGTTCCGCATGAAGATCCCTAAAGATGATACAAAGGCCTCATGTTGTAATGCTGATAAATTAGAGGAGAAAAATGAAAGTCCAGAGCCATCGTCACTTGCGAAGTCAGAAAAACTCACCGAATCTACAGCTGGAGAAGCAAATACTTGTGAAGCAAAGATCACATTCACAAGTGATGATATCCTACTTGGGGAAGTTCCTCGCAATCATCCGTTGTTCATGGTTGGATATGTGAATGAACAAAGAGTGAATAGAATCTTGATTGATGGAGGATCCGGAATCAATATTCTGCCTATTCACACAATGAACGAACTTGGCATCTTAAGAGAGGATTTGATTGAAAGCCGTTTGATGATCCATGGATTCAACCAAGGGGGGCAAAAGGCCATAGGTGCTACAAAAATAGACCTCACTATTAGAGAAATGACTTCAAGCGCATGGTTGCATGTGATCGATGCAAAGACTTCCTATAACATCCTGGTGGGAAGGCCATGGAGACATGAGAGTCATCCCATACACTTATCACCAATGCCTTAAGTATCATGAAGATGGTATTGAGAAGAAAATCATTGCTGATGACAAGCCATTCACTGAATCTGAAGCGTACCGTGCTGACGCTAAATTTTACTTGAGGAATATCGTGAATGAAGTCAGGGTTGATAACATCGCCAAGACATCGGATCCTAATATTGCAATAAAGAAGGCTGAGATTGCAGTTGGAAAAGAAAAAGTTGTAGAGGATGAAGATAGAAGCCACTCTATTCAAAGGAAACCACATAAGCAATACTTTGCACCTTCAGGCAAGAAGACGGGATCTACGCTCCGCTACGTCGCAAAACTGAAGGAGAAGAAAGACCAATCATCCGATCTGCAAAGTGCTGTGCTGAATGGATTAACCCTCCCAATCAAGAGGCTTGATGCCTTAAAGTTATCCTCAAATTTGCTTGGAAAGTTTGTGGCCCGAAATCCACCTGAGAATAGTGCACTCCCCACAAAGCGCAGAAACGAGGGTTTTGATCCGAATGCTTATAAACTATTTAAAAAGGCTGGGTATGATCCCAACGAACCATCTAAGGTAGGGAAACTCCTACCAGAAGGATCAATGAAGAAATCACGTAAAGGCTTGGGTTTCGAAAAACCTCCACCAGTTTGCATCTCTATAAGGAGGGCAAGCATCAATTATGTCGGTGCTGAGGATGAGACCGTTCCTTCGAACAAAAGAAAGTCTGTCTTTGATTGGCTTGGAGAACCAACTGCAAGAACTTCTACCTTTGATAGATTGGGACCATCAAAAAAGAGGAACAAGCTCCAAAAGGGTGATGTAAAGGCGAAGATAACCATTTCTCTTAACGCCCTAAACCTTTCAAGATATTTCCAAAGTCTGATCCCTTCAAGGATGAAGCGTCAAGAAAAACTAGTAGTTTCATGTGGAGAAGTGTTA
The DNA here is from genome assembly GCA_037355625.1 of Petunia x hybrida. Classification (NCBI taxonomy): domain Eukaryota; kingdom Viridiplantae; phylum Streptophyta; class Magnoliopsida; order Solanales; family Solanaceae; genus Petunia; species Petunia x hybrida. Next base: position 3,260,028 of record JBBBVM010000018.1, on the reverse strand, counting down.
AAGGTAAAGACTCACACTATAGTCCACACAAAGGAGCGTGAGGAATATGAAGAAAGCGTAGGATCTTCATATTACATCATCGCAGAAGAAGAACAGAATGCTTCATATCCAAATAATGTCAAGAATGAGTTGGGGGATATTTCTTGTTGTCACCACATATCTTTCAACGACGGAGATCTGCAGGAGATGAAGATGCTAAAGATGCTCCACCTGAGCTTGAAGAAAGAGTGAAGACGATAGTTGACGCATTGAAAGAGATCAACCTCGGCACAGATGAAGAACCAAGACCCACCTATATAAGTGCTTTGCTGATGAAGGATGAAGAAAGTGCTTATATAGAGCTGCTAAAGGAGTATAGAGATGTGTTTTCTTGGAGCTACAAAGAGATGCCTGGTTTAGACCCCAAAGTAGCGGTCCATTATCTGGCGGTTAGAAATGGTGCTCGTCCTGTTAAGCAAAGCCAATGCTGCTTCAGGTCAGAGCTGGTACCCTTGATCGAGAATGAAGTCAACAAGCTTATCGAGGCTTGTTTTATTCGGTAAGTCAAGTATCCTACTTGGATTTCAAGTATAGTTCATGTAAGGAAGAAAAATGGCCAAATTCGAGTTTGTGTTGATTTTAGAGATCTCAACAATGCATGTCCTAAGGATGAATTTCCACTCCCCATCCCAGAACTCATGATTGACGCCACTACCGAATATGAGGCAATGCCTTCTATAGATGGCTCATCTGGCTATAACCAGATTCGTATGTCTCCTAAGGATGAAGAACTCACAGCTTTTCGAACTCCTAAGGGAATTTACTGCTACAAGGTGATGCCATTTGGCATGAAGAATGCCGGATCTACCTATCAAAGAGCTATGCAAAATATCTTTGACGCATGCTTCACAAAAGTGTCGAGTGCTATGTTAATGACTTGGTGGTGAAATCAAGAAACAAGGAGGATCACCTACAGGACTTGAGAATGGTGTTTGAATTGCTGCGAAGATACCAACTTCGGATGAATCCTTTAAAGTGCGCATTCGAAGTTATTTCTGGTAAATTCCTTGGTTTCATTGTTCGACACCGAGGGATTGAAATTGATCAAGCTAAAGTTGATGCGATTTTGAAGATGCCTGAGCCTAGAAATATTCATGAACTAAAGAGTATACAAGGAAAGTTGGCGTATCTTAGGAGATTCATTTCAAATCTGGCCTGAAGATAACCATTAATTTGTCTTATGAAGAAAGGTGTCCCTTTCGAATGGGACCAAGCTTGCAGTAACACATTCGAGAGCATCAAGTCGTAGCTGATGAAACCTCCAGTTTTAGCTGCACCTATACCTGGAAAGTCGCTAATATTACATATCGCAGCACAAGAAAGGTTGTTGGGGCACTTTTGGCTCAAGAGAATAGTGAAGGGAAAGAAATTTCCCTTTACTACTTAAGTAGGATGATGACACCAAATGAGTTGAAGTACTTGCCAATCAAAAAGTTGTGTTTGGCGCTAGTCTTCTCTATTCAAAAGTTGAAGCACTACTTTCAAGCTCACATCGTTCGACTCATTTCCAAAGCAATCCTATAAAATTTGTGATATCAAAACCCGTCCTTAGTGATCGTTTGGCGAGATGGTACCTCCAATTTCAACAATTTGAGATTGTGTACATCCCTCAAAAAGCGGTGAAAGGACGAGCATTAGCAAACTTCTTGGCAGACCATCCGATACCTGATGATTGGGAGCTCACTGATGAATTACCTGATGAAGATGCAATAGTCGTCGAAGTTCAACCATCGTGGAAGATGTACTTCGACGGTGCTGCACGTCGTGATGGAGCTGGGGCTGGTGTGGTTTTCGTAACTTCCGAAGGAGAGGTTTTCCCTTATTCTTTCACGCTGACACAACGTTGCTCTAATAACGTCGCAGAGTATCAAGCACTCATATTTGGTCTCGAAATGGCAGTCGACATGAAGCAGTTACAGTTGCAAGTATATGGAGACTCTAAATTGGTAATCAATCAGCTTCTAGTTATCTATGTGGTAAAAAAAACCAGAGTTACAACCCTATCACAATTGTGCAAAGAAGTAAATAGTATGGCTTGGGGATGTAACTCTCCAGCATGTGCTGAGGAAGGAAAATAAGAGAGCTGATGCCTTAGTGGCTTTGGTGTCAACACTTGTCTTTCCTGAACAGACGCAAGTTACTATCTGCCAAAAATGGGTAGTACCACCATTTGATAAAGGCGTGGATGGTGAAAATGAGCTTCAACATCTTGTTGCTGTTTCCGAGGCTGAGAAGGAAGACTGGCGGAAACCTATAATTGATTACCTCAGTCATGGAACCCTGCCAAAAAATCCGAGAAGAAGAAGCGAAATTTGTCGTAGAGCACCCTATTTCCTTTACTACAGGGACACTATATAAAAGATCATTCGAGGGAGTATTTTTGCGGTGTTTAGGAGATGATGAAATACTTCAAGCTCTAGAAGAAGCACACTCTGGGGTATGTGGATCACATCAGTCCGGGCCGAAACTTCACTCCCATATAAAAAAGGATGGGGTACTACTGGCCGACAATGGTAAAGGATTGCTTGGACCATGCTCGGAGATGCAAAGCTTGTCAGCTCCATGCAAACTTCATACATCAACCGCCTGAAGTGTTGCACCCAACGGTCGCATCTTGGCAATTTGATGCTTGGGGACTAGACATTGTTGGACCATATCCAAAGTCTTCTGAAGGACACGTGTTCATATTAGCTGCAACTGATTACTTCTCAAAATGGGCAGAAGCCGTCTCTCTCAAGGAAGTAAAGAATGAGAAGGTCGCAAACTTTATCCGAGTAAACATTATTTACCGCTTCGATATCCCTCGTTATATAGTAATGGATAATGGCAAGCCATTTGATAATAGACTAATGAATAAAATATGTGATCTCTTTGGCTTCAAGCAGCGCAAATCTTCCATGTACAATGCTGCCGCCAATGGCCTAGCCGAAGCATTCAACAAGACCTTGCGCAACTTGCTTAATAAGGTTGTTTTCAAATCCAAGCGAGATTGGCATTAAAAGATGGGAGAAGCTTTATGGGCATATTAGACAACTCACCGCACACCAACGCAAGCAACTCCTTACTCGCTTGTTTATGGAGTTGAAGCTGTGTTGCCACTGAAGCGTCAAATACCATCCTTGAGACTTGCTCTCCAAGAAAGGCTCACTAATGAAGAAAATGCTCGCTGACGCCTTGAAGAGTTGGAGGCTCTCGATGAGAAAATACTCCAAGCTCAGCAAAGCCTTGAATTTTATCAAGCTCGTCTATCTCGTGCTTTTAATAAAAAGGTTCGCCCGAGATCTTTCCAGGTTGGTGATCAAGCTCTTGCAGTAAGAAGACCCATCATCACTTCCCATAAATCTAGGGCAAGTTCACTGCAAAATGAGACGGACCATATGTTGTTCAAGATGTCTATTCAAGTGGTGCTTATATACTTATTGATGCTGAAGGAAAAATACTCGGTCCTATTAACGGGAAATTCTTGAAGAAGTACTCTCCTTCAAGTTGAAATGCTCCTCGACGCACGAGCCTAAACTGCAAGTTGAAATGCGCCTCGACGCACGAGCATAAACTGCAAGTTGAAATGCTCCTTGACGCACGAGCCTAAACTGCAAGTTGACACGCTCCTCAACGCACGAGCCTAAACTGAAAGTTGACACGGTCCTCGACAAACGAGCCTAAACAGCAAATCACCACGCTCCTAGACGCATGAGCTTAAACTGCAAATCGCCACGCTCCTTTGATGCACGAGCATAAACTGCATAAAACTCCTGGCCCGCAAGAGTCTAAACTGTGCACGGCCTATTAAAAAAAGAAAAAAGAAAAAAGTCCGCAAGGTTGAAAACCTCGAAAGAGGCGGCCTAGGCAAAAGTTAGGACAAAAAAAAAATACACTTCTTTTATTATAAACTACGTAATGACTTGATCCTCTTCATCGAGGTACGTAGGCAGCTTAGAGCTCAAATTCTAAGTTCAGTCGTCAAAAATAAAAAGAAAAGTTCTATCCCTTGTCAAGTTTCACATTGTTATGTATAGATCAAGTTTCAATTATAAAGCTTACAACCTAAAAAAAACGTAATTACTTGCCAAGGTGTTTCGAGTTCTGAGTCAAGTTCAAGTCGCTATCCTACGAAAGCCTAGAGAGACTCAGCTCAAGACATTCGGAGTATATAAAAGCCTTTTGTGCGTTTTTCCTATTAATCAAAGGGGTTTCTTATTTGGATGCTTATGCATCAAAATATGAAGTTGCCATTAGTGATTATGCTTCGTGCTGAAAATCTGCATGTGGTACAACCAGAAGGAGTATTTTAAAAAAAAAAATTCACCGGAAATATTCACAAAGATTTTTGGCTCCAAATTTTGGATATATTCTATATCTTTAAGTCTGGTCTCTAGAAAATCAAAGGGCTCATGATTCGAAGGCTAATACATCAAGATATAATTTTTTTAATAAAGTCGCGCAAATCTGGGATAGTCAGCGAGACAGAATCCAAAGCTAACTTCAAAATAATATCTGGAACGATCCCGAAGGCTTTTAACTCTAAATTTCGGATATGCTTTAGATATTGAAGTTTAGTTTCTGAAAATTTAAACGGCTTGGAATTCGAAGTTCTGTGCGTCAAGATATAACTATTTTGGCAAAACTGCGCAAAACTGAAATCGTATGCGGGGAAGAACTGTTACATGATTACGAATATTCATCCTGAACGTTTCTCATTGTTTCCGACTTTGAATTTCGGATATGTTGTAACTCTAGATGTCTAGTTTCTGGAAAAGTTAAAGTTTCACGAGTCTAACATTCATATAATAAGATATGAATTTCCTACCACAAGTGCGCTATGCTGTTAGAATACAATGAGGAAATTAGAAGGCACAATTAAAAGAAAAGGGACACAATATAGGAAAAAATGAAAGAGTCTTATTAATAGTGAAAATGTCAACTACTAAGTCCAATGCAAGAAGTAAAAAATAAAATTATTGTAGCCTAATCTAGAGATAGCTTGAAATTGAGCAAGCCTTGACGGCTAGCCTCCAGGCGCTCTTTCTTCCTCTCCAAGTTGGCTAAGTTATCAGCAGACTGTGAAGCAACATCAGGGCATGTGTCATACTCCTCCTTAGCAATTGAGACTTTTGATTTGGCCTCTTCAACTTCTTTCTCTGCAGCTTCCAAGAGGGCTTCTAAGTCCTTCTCCTTTTCACGCAACTTTTCAATCTTCTCTTTTACCTTGTCTATGGATTCGCGGATGGATACGACCTCTTCAACCTTCTCTTCCTCTTCAACCATGGTAAGTGAAAGGTGCTCCCCAGCTTTTGAAAGCAAGTCTTGTCTTGCGGATTTTGAAACCTTGTTAGAAAAGGCGGATCGAGCTTGATCATACGAAGTGACGAGCTCAAAGAAAGATTGCAACATGTCCCTCATTGGGGTGAGGTCAACACCTTTTCCCTCCATCGCCACTAGAACCACTTTTTCATCTTCTTCAGGGGAGGAGGCTAAGTCCAAATCAAATTTTGAAAGCTTGCTTTGAAGTCCTTTCCAAAGTTTTGAAACGTAAACAAGCTTGCTTCCCACAAATACTGACGCTGCAGCTGCTGGTTTCTTGTTTGAAGTAATGCTGCACTTGTCTTTAGAGCCATCACGAGAATGAGAAGTCACCACTTGCTTTGCCTTGGCAGTAGAAGATGATTTCCTTAAGATTGGTCGTACAATGGACTCATCACTAGTTTGTGGCTTCTCTCGTTGTGGTACTGCCATAACTCCAACGCCATTTGACTGTATAAAGGACGAAAATCGTTAGTAAAAGCATCCAAGTACAAGTGTGCAATAAAAAAAAAGAGTTGTATACCTCTTTGATAGGAGTTGTCAAAGTCTTTGAGGAAGAACTACCACAGTCAGCAATGTCAACCATGTGTGGGTTGGTTTGTTCCATCCTGTCTGAATGTGCCTTTACTCACTTCCAACATCGATCTCCATCTCTGCTCCTACTCCCATCTGGAGATGACCGCTTGTTCGATGCATGAGCTCTTTCACGACCAACCAACGGTGTTGAATTCTTGACGCCTTGGTGAAGTTGAGGTCTCTTGCCTTTGTCTTTCTCTGCAGGATTAGCCTTTGAAGCAGGCAACCGGTTATTTGTTGGATGTTGATATTTGACCTTAGGAAGAGGGGTATTGGCAGGTCCAACACTGTCGATCAAATATTGCAAGTTTTCATCAAGGAACTTTGCGTGTGCTTTCTCCCACCAGTTCTTATAGTTAGTGAAGAAAATTTCTTCACATTAACTGTAGAAGGAGGAAAAGTCGCTTTCGACATAGTCTTGTGAGACACACAAATTCGAAAATATCTAAGCCCTTCCTTTAATGAGGCGCTACGGATATCATTTGTCAAAAAACCTGGGACATTCTGATAAAACCCAAATTAGCGCCCAAATCGATGCGGACTATAAGGCTCGATGATGAAAGAGTCTCCATTCGTCAAAGGGAGATATTTAAACCGTATGCTCATGAAATAGCTTGAGTCCAACTCTTTTACAATATTTTCGTCCACATAATTGTGAAGTTGGGGACTCTTTAACATAGTTGAAGTCCAAGCTACGACATCTCCTTGATGTATGCGTTTTTTAGCATCCTCTTTGCTGAAGTACTTGGCAGCGCCCTCTCCGGGATATGTCACCATTAGTGGAACAAATGGTTCTTTAGCAAGTGCATAGTGGGTCTTGAAGTTATAAGCTAGCCAACCGTAAACATAGTGAATGGGAAAACGGACCTTGATGAGATCAAGCCGCGACAATCGTGAAATCTTGTTCAAGTTATTGTATATGCTTGCCAATACTGGAACTGCAAGACTAGTTCTCCACCCGCATGCCATGGTTGATGCTATCTTGAAAGTTCCCGGCCGAATGAAGTCACCATCTTCAGAAGGAAACACAAAGGTACATAACCAACACGACAGAAAGGCTGCCAGATACGTCTCTTCTACTCTTGAAGGCTTCTCTCTTAGCTTGGAAAATACTGCTTCATTCTCTATTGACCATTCGGGCGCCTTAGGTATAACTTCGGTAGGGTTATGTGTTGATTTTAAGCGCCAAGTTTTTTGCTCCCTCCTCGGTGGAGCAGGCCCATATCGCGAGGTTCCTTTGTACCAGAAGTTAATCCACTTGCTTAAGGGGACTCTCGGGTTATCGCTCTTTCCTTCTTGGAGATAATGAAAAGCTAAGAACAAGTACTCGCAAGCTCGGGGAATGAATTTCACCTTTTTCTCATCCTTGCCTATAAGTTCCATAGTTGGGGGCACTGTTTCTTCATAGATAGAACCGGCTATGGGCAAACCTCCCAAGGTATGTAGGTCCCAAAGAGAGATAGACATTTCACCAATAGAGGTAAGTAGCGTATTTGTATTGGGACACCAACCTTCAAGGAATGACTGCAAGATGTTGGACTTTCAATCATAAGTGAAAAGTAAAGCACGGACAACATCATGAATTTTTGCAGCATTCAATTCTTGTTGGCTTCGGCTAAGTATGTCTTCAGTCCATTCCCAATACCCCGGAATGTGTTGATGTTCACCCTGAGTTATCATTGTGTCTCCCCAGTGTGTCTCTCCTCGGATGATGTGACGGCCTAAACTTGGAAGGGCGCTTGCATGTGTTTGCATGACGATGGCTAGGCGCTTGAAGACTCCATGTCTTTTCGGATCCAGCTGAATTGTGATCATTCTCTAATGTCCAGTTTGCAACATGAAGTGAGTTCCTCAACGATGGCCATGCACTCGCGTATTGACCAATTGGAGTATGCACCAAAATCTTGGTTTGAGCCGCGCCATCTTCATTTTCAATTATGAGATACTTGAGTTTGGATGATGGAGAGGTGTAGTCTCTGAAGTGCACCATCTTGTCCAACTGTAAGAATAAGTAAAGCTTTGATCAATCTCGGGGTGAAGAGAATCTACACAAGGATGATGAACGATGAAAGTCCTCCATGGGATCGTCATCGTTAAGGTGGGAGTGCGTTGCCACCCCAATCACCTTAAACTTGACTTTCTCACGAGTATCGCTCCAAATAAGTCTTCCATGGGATTGTCGTCGTTAAAGTGGGAGTGCGTTGCCACTCCAATCACCTTAAACTTGACTTTCCCACGAGTATTGCTCCAAATAAATCTTCCATGGGATTTTCGTCGTTAAAGTGGGAGTGCGTTGCCACCCCAATCACCTTAACTTGACGTTCCCATGAGTATCGCTCCCAAATAAGTCTTTAATGGGTCGTCCTCGTTAAAGTAAAAGTTGGCTTCTTCATGACCATCTTTCGGCCTACAACAAAAAGAAGAACAAAAGAAAAATACAAGAAAGAAACTATAAACATAAAAAGAATTACCTATGGAGAAAGAGTATAATTGGCTCTAACAGAGTGAAGAAGCGTAAGAGTCGTTGGTCGAGATGCTATGAGCTAATCACTGAAACAAACAGTGTTCAAGGAAAAAAAAACAAATTAAGTAAAGTAATATAAAAGGATGATCATACGTAAAAAAAAAAACGAGCTCTTCCTTTTATACTTATACAAGCTGCATTAAGTATTTAGCACTATCCCTCTCTTCAAGAGATATACTCGTACCAATTTCTATTCCTTGGTTGGCTAAACATAAAGTAAAAAGCTAGTGAATAAAGCTACTGCAGCATTTTTCTTTAAAACTAGCTCAAGGAAGCTGCAGAGGATATAGAGTATATGTTTATGAAAGCATGCTCAATCAGCACTTTACTGGGCTTGATTAAGAATATTTCACAGAGACAAGGAGTTGAGACTTTCAAGTTATATCTTTCTTATAACGAAAAAAAAGAGCTGCACTTGAATGTTGCACATGTGCTGATTCGACATGTCATTATTTTGACATTGCATAAACATTGTTGCATGAACATTGTTTTAAAAGCTTACTATGGCCAAAGAAATTAATGTTAATCCTGAGTTCAAAAATATCAGAAAATACAAAATCAGAAATATATAATAAGTGTGTATGGGACAATCCCGAGCCCACAAGTTGCTTGTGTCTCCTTAAGGAATCTAACCCCCTCACAGTTGCCCAAGGTTCACGGGTTAATTCCTCCCAGGATGGAACGGGATAACAGTTCTACGGTAGCGGCACTTCAAACCGTAGAACTCGGCGAACTCAAAGTACCGGAGCAAATCACACGACACTTACTGTTTATAAGCAGAAAAGAGAGGAGGTAGTCAGATGTTTTGTTGTGTGTAAAAAGACTGATGAAAGACACGTATTTATAGCCAACGGAAGACAGAATATGAAGAGACACAACCTTTCAAATATGGCTGTTACAGAAACGACCACAATAATAGCTGGTTTTAATGCATAACGGGAAAAAATTAAAGTGGAGGAATGAATCAATCTGAATTCAGATTCCCGTTACAAAAACGGAATAAAAAATATTAATAATAACATATTAATATTAAATAATACTTTTAGTTTTTATTGGTCCAAAAAATTAAGCCAATCAATTATATCAATTGACCGAATCTGAATCCGATTTCGAAGCCGAAGCCGAAGCCGAGATGACGGCGTGAGGCTTCCCTTCTTCTTAGCCCTTTTAAGAGTTAGAAGATGCACTTCTCTATTTAAATCCAACAAAAGCCTTTTTTCTACCAATGTGGGAGAAAGTGCATTTCCCTTATAAAAGGAACATTTTCACCTTTCCACCCATTTTCCATTCAGGCTCTTCATATTCTAAAAACCCAACAATACCCCACATGAATGGGGAATGACTATATTATGGAAATATGCATGACAGACTTGTGTGATTTGCAAGAAAGAATTAGTTGCATTGGGATAAGTAGGTTTCCTTTTGAACTTTCCGTAGTGAACATACATCGGATATACTCGATCAATCAGTAGATTTGATATCTTTGAATCGATTAGATTTGGTGTATACCTAGACAACGTAAGTCACACAACTAACCCTTAATCGTCTTTGGTTCTCACTGTTGTGTTCGTTTCAGCCATGAACACCGCCTGGTTTCATAAGTGCGTAGAGAATTGGCCACACAGAATTCTCCTTGAAGCGGCTTCCACTTCACACTTACATAGGTGATTTTTAAATGTGTAATCCCATAGATGTCACTATTTGATAATTACAATATCAAACTTAGATAATCATTAAAAGAACGCCTCTAGCATTTTATTCTTGGTACATGAACATTGTCCCATCACGAGAATGGACCAATAAGTTAATTTGACAATGTTGAACCGTCATACACAACTTCGTATTCTCCTTGAACCTAGTTCTTGGGATCTCCAGTCTTCTAGGTAGAGTTGTCACCGTGATGACTTGTCCTTAGCCATAGTCCCATTCCCTTCGATGAGCACTCAACAACCTCTCTAGTTAGGCCTTTTGTAAGCGGATCCGACACATTATCCGTTGACTTCACGTAATCAATGGTGATAATTCCTCTAGAGAGTAGGTCCCTAACAGTTTTATGTCTTCGTCGTATATGACGATTCTTACCGTTATACATGACATTTTTAGCTCACCCTATAGCTGATTGACTATCACAATGTATAAAAATTATTGTCAACGGCTTAGGCCAGAACGGAATGTCTTCCAAAAAATTCTGAAGCCATTAAACTTCTTCACCGGCCTTATCTAAAGCTGTGAATTCAGCTTCCATTGTAGACCGGGCAATACACGTTTGTTGGACGACTTCCAAGATACCGCTCATCCACCAAGTATGAAAATATACCTACTTGTGGACTTAGATTCAGTTGTGCTTGTGATCTCATTGGCATCACAATATCCTTCAATGACCGCAGGATAATTGTTATAATGCAATGCAAAGTCTTGGGTGTATTTTAAATATCCTAAAACACATTTCATTACCATCCAATGAGTTTGATTGGGATTACTCGTGTATCGACTTAGTTTACTTATAGCACAAGCTATATCTGGACGAGTACAATTCATGATGTACATCAAACTTCCCAAAACACGAGCATAATCCCGTTGCGACGTGCTTTGACCTTTGTTCTTTTTAAGAGCAAGGTTAACATCAATAGAAGTCCTTGAAATTTTAAAATTCAAGTACTTAAATTTTTCAAGCACACTATTGATGTAATGAGATTGAGACAAAGCATGACCTTGAGGAGTCCTATGGATCTTAACACCCAGAATTAAGTCGGCAACTCCTAAGTCTTTCATATCAAATTTGCTAGTTAGCATGCATTTTGTAGCATTTATATTGGCAATGTCATTACTCATTATCAACATGTCATCCACATATAAGCAAACAATGACTACATAATTAGGAGTGTTTTTAATGTAAACACATTTATCACACTCGTTAATTTTAAAGCCATTTGACAACATTGTATGATCAAATTTCGCATGCCATTGTTTAGGTGCTTGTTTTAGTCCATAAAGTGACTTAACAAGTTTACACACCATCTTTTCTTTTTCCGGAACTAAAAACCCTTCAGGTTGTTCCATGTAAATTTCTTCCTCCAAATCCCCGTTTAAGAATGCCGTCTTAACATCCATTTGATGGATTTCAAGACCATACACGGCATATAACGCTATTAACATACATATGGATGTAATTCTGGTTACCGGCGAGTATGTGTCAAAGTAGTCAATACCTTCTTATTGTCTATAGCCTTTGACAACAAGCCTTGCCTTGTACTTGTCAATAATGCCATTAGCTTTCATTTTCCTTTTGAAAATCCACTTAGAACCTAATGGTTTGTTTTTAGGAGGAAGATCAACCAACTCCCAAGTATGATTGTTCAATATAGATTCTATTTCACTATTGACTGCCTCTTTCTAAAATAGAGAGTCTGAAGAAGACATGGCTTCTTTAAACGTCCGAGGCTCATTTTCCAAAAGAAAAGTGACAAAGTCATCTCCAAATGAAGTAGAAGTTCTTTGACGCTTGCTACGTCTTGGTTCTTCCTCATTTGGTGTACTTTCTTTAGTTCCTTCCCGAGGTCGTTTGGATCTTTCACCAACTGACTCACATTTCTTCTTAAACGGATATATATTTTTAAAAAATTCAGCACTATCGGATTCCATCACCGTATTTACATGAATGTCGGGATTTTCTGATTTATGAACCAGAAATCGATATGCTTTACTGTTTATAGCATATCTAATGAAAACACAATCAACTGTTTTCGATCCTATTTTAACCCTTTTTCGATTTTGGGACTTGCACTTTTGCCAAACACCCCTACACTTTGAAATAATTCAAATTGGGCTTCCTTCCTTTCCACTTCTCATATGGAATGGAAAGTGTTTTGCTATGGGGAACTCGATTGAGTATTTGATTAGCCGTGAATATAGCTTCCCCACACAAGTTCTGAGGTAAACCCGAACTTATTAACAAGGCATTCATCATCTCCTTTAATGTTCGATTTTTCCTTTCCGCAATCCCATTAGATTGAGGCGTGTAAGGGGTAGTTATTTGATGAATAATGCCATATTCCAAACATATTTGTTCAAAAGGAGATTCATATTTACCGCCGCTATCACTTCTTATTATTTTGATCTTTTTGTTAAGTTGTATTTCAACTTCATTTTTGAATTGCTTGAATGCGTCAATTGCCTCATCTTTACTACTAAGTAAATAAACATAGCAGTAACGAGTGCTATCGTCAATAAAAGTTATGAAATACTTCTTTCCACCGCGAGATGGTATTGACTTCATGTCACAAATGTCCGTGTGAATTAAGTCTAATGGTTCATAATCTCTTTCAATTGACTTGTAAGGGTGTTTACTATATTTAGACTCAATACATATTTGACATTTTGACTTTTCTCAATCAAATTTAGGCAATACTTCCAAATTGATCATTTTCCACAAGGTTTTATAATTGACATGTCCCAAACGAGAATGCCATAAATTATTTGACTCAAGTAAGTAAGAAGAAGCTGAGGTTTTATTCATAGTGTCAATGACCATTACATTGAGTTTGAAAAGGCCCTCAGTTAGTTAACCTTTTCTTACATACAGCTCATTCTTAGTTATTACAACTTTGTCAGAAACAAAAACACACTTAAACCTGTTTTTAACGAGAAGTGCAGTAGACACCAAGTTCTTCCATATTTCAAGAACATGAAGAATATTGTTCAGAGTCACAACCTTGTCAGATGTCATCTTGAGGCATATCTTTCCGTATCCCTCAATTTTGGCCGTTGCAGAGTTGCCCATAGAGAGTGTCTCATTAGGTCCAGCGGGAGCATATGAAGCAAAGGCTTCCTTCACAGCACAAACATGGCGGGTGGCTCCTGAATCAATCCACCACTCTTTAGGATTTTCAACCAAGTTGCATTCAGAAATCATAGTACACAGATCAATATCTTGCACTCCTTGGGCCAATTTATTCTCTTCAACTATGTTTGCTTGACCTTTTTCCTTTTTCCTGTCCTTGTCTTCTTTGAAACACGACAGTCTGCAGATTTAAGCCCACTCTTGCCACAATTGTAGCAATTTCCCTTGAATTTTTTCTTGCTAGGGTTGGTCTTCCCTCCAGAAGGCTTCTTTCTCTTATTCTGATTTGGATTATGCTCAACAATATTCGCTCCCGCTATTGTAGCATTTTCACAAGCCTTCTTTTCAGCAGATTTGTTGTCTTCTTCAATCCTTAAGCGTACAATCAAATCTTCAAGGGTCATCTCCTTGCGCTTATATTTCAAGTAATTTTTAAAGTCCTTCCATAACGGAGGAACTTTTCAATCATGGCCGCAACTTGAAACGCCTCATTAATCATCAAACCTTCAAAAAAAAGTTTGTTAGCAACAATATAATTAATACTTTTAACATAAGTATTAATCAGGATCAAACCTTCAGCAAGGTGATCATGGATAATGACTTGAAGTTCTTGGGCTTGGGATACAACAGATTTGTTATCCACCATTTTATAATCCAGAAATTTGGCAGCCACAAATTTCTTCAGTCCAGCGTCTTCAGTCTTATTTCTTTTCCAGTGCATTCCACAGTTTCTTAGACGTTTCAACATTACTATAAACGTTGTATAGGTCATCTTCCAAGCAACTTAGAATATAATTCTTATAGAGGATGTCAGAATGCTTCCAAGCCTCAATCACAAGGAAGCGCTCGTTTTCAGGTGTTCAATCAGTCAGGACTGGAGCATCCTCCTTAATAAACCTTTGCAGGATTAAAGTGGTCGGATAAAAGAACATCTTTTGCTGCCATCTTTTAAAATCCACACCAGAAAATTTCCCCAGCTTTTCTGCAGGTGGCATAACCGCTGCACTAGCAGCACGGCTAGACCCTGCAGCACCAGAAACTGTGGTAGCAGTAGCACTCACAATAGGGACAGTTTGTTCCACTTCGTTTGTCATATCTGTCAAAATGACACAAGCAGAAACTATATCAATAACCGGTGAAGTATTTAAAACTTCAAACTGAATATAAAAAAACTGTTTAAACTGTCGGAGTAGAAAAACCACGAAGGCTTTTAGTCTCCACAAACAGATTAATTAGCAGTAAATAGGAGTAGAAAAACACGAAGGTTTTAGTCTCCTTAATCAGTCTCCTTAAACGATATATTATTTAAACGCAGAAAATAAATAACGCTAGATTCCTTAAGCTTGTTAATCCTGCGTTCAAAAATATCAGAAAATACAAAATCGAAAATGTATAATCAGTGTGTATGGGACAATCCCAAGCACAAGTTGCTTGTGTCTCCTTAAGGAATCTAACCCCCTCACAGCTGCCCAAGGTTCACGGGTTAATTCCTCCTAGGATGGAACGGGATAACAGTTCTACTGTAGCGGCACTTCAAACCGTGCAACTCGGCGAACTCAAAGTAGCGGAGCAAATCACACGACACTTATTGTTTGTCTGCAGAAAAGAGAGGAAGTAGTCAGATGTTTTGTTGTGTGTAAAAAGACTGATGAAAGACACGTATTTATAGCCAAGGAAAAGCAGAATATGAAGAGACACAACCTTTTAAATGTGGCTGTTACAGAAACGACCACACTAATGGTTGGTTTTAATACATAATGGGAAAAAATTAAAGTGAAGGAATGAATCAATCTGAATTCAGATTACCGTTACAAAAACGGAATAACAAATATTAATAATAACATATTAATATTAATTAATACTTTTAGTTTTTGTTTGTCCCAAAAATTAAGTCAATCAATCATATCAATTGACCGAATCCGAATCCGAATCCGAAGCCGACACGAGCGACGACGACGGTGCTAGGATTTCCTTCTTCTTAACCATTTTAAGAGTTAGAAGAAGCACTTCTCTATTTAAACCCAACAAAAGTCTTTTCCTCTACCAATGTGGAAGAAATTGTATTTCCCTTATAAAAGGAACCTTTTCATCTTTCCACCCATTTCCCATTCACACTCTTCACATTCCAAAAACCAAACAATTAATTATTTTACTGGGAAGCTTATACATATTGTGATACAATTCAACAAGTTTCAAAGTGTTTGAAAAAAAAAAGGTAGTGCTTCGCTACTTAATTCATTATTCATACACTATAATGATCTAAAAAAATGAAGATATGATGCTAAATAATGAGATGAGACAAAGGAATTGAAGACTCACGTGATACAAGATGTTGCATAGACTCGTTCTTCTTGGAGAGCCAAAAGATTATGTGTAAAATATTAAGTGGAGAGTCCCTTTATATGGTGATTGACATTGTACAAATTTGTTTCTAATAAGGATACAATTTTTTGTATTTTAAAAGGACTATAATGAGTAAGGGAAGCAGCTGACGCCTACGGGGAATAACATGCTAACAGGCGCCGCCTCTAAGAGTTGCTAATATAAATTAAACAAGTAGCCACTTTCAGAAGTGTAAACTTGAGTATAGTCAACCTCTTGATAGCCACTTTCAGCACTTATAACTGAAACATAGCCAGTTTAGTTACATAACTTGCTATGATAGAAACGGGAGAGAGGCTGGCCTTATTTGCTACCAAGTAGCCTCTTTTTGGACTGCAGTACTGAAGTATAGCCAGTCGTATGCACAAGCTAAACATTTAGCCACAATCTGGGTATCAATAGGAAATAACCCGCATGAACAAAGAAACTACTTCAAGCCTAGTCTTCAAATGTCAACAAATTTGACATCGACAAGCCCTGAAGTAGGGGGCATTTGTAGACAAGTAAATTTTATTGGATTTAAATTCATGAAATAATATGGCTATATATTAAATTGAAGACATATTGGTCCAAATAAATGTTATGGGCTAATATAATTGGCTAATTATTTAAATATAATAAAGTCCAATCTTGTCAGGCTAACCCAATTAGCCTAATGCCCAATGGATATAAGTTTTCCTAGAAGCCCAAAAGTGCGCCACATGGCAAGTGATGTGGCACCAAGTCAAACGAAATAGCCAATTGGATTATGCCACACGGAAAATGATGTGGCAATCCAAGTCAAACCCAAAGACCAATAAAAATACGCCATGTGTTGACATGTTATGGCCAATTAAATATGGCCTTGTTACTGCTTAAATCTGATTGGCCGCTCTACGGGCCAAGGCCCGTCAGGGTTTCTTGGTGGCTACTCCACCCTACATCTATATAAAGGGGTCAAATCTCTTATTTGAGATAAAAAAAGAAATTAGAAGCAAGAATGCATAACAAGAAGCAAGAAAGAGCTCGTGGATCAAAGCAAGAGATTTCTACAAAAGCTGCAAACACTTAAGCATTTCTCTACAAGTTCTAGAGATCAAGACGAAGATTCAAGATCAAGCTTCAAGCCCTAGAATCCAAGTACAAGTTCAAGATCAAGACCAGGACCAAGTTCAAGACCAAGCTTCAAGCCCTTGAACTCAATAAGTCAAGATCAAATCTAAATCCAAATCCAAACTTCAAGATCAAGCTTAAAAGCCCTTGAAGTTATTATTTTGAAAAGACGAATCAGAGGAATCATAGAAATTGTAACACTCATATTTTGATAAATAAAATATACTGTTGCAATATTTTCTTGTCTCGATATTTATTTTCTTGACGCGAATTTAGTTGTTACAGTCCTCTTCTCCTCCGTTATGTTTCTATATTCTTCATGGACATCACTACCATAGTTTAAGTCAGCTTCCCCAAACAATCTATCAATCTCAAAATCTGATAAAATCTGATAAACTCTGGTTACATTCTTCACTACTTTAAGAACCATATCCAACACTTAAATCTTCATAAATAGGATTAGTAATGTTAGAAGGATCATTACAAAGCTCACCAGCAACATTTGAAGGATTAGGAGGTCGGGGATCAAGGGTAGGGGGCTAAGGATAAAGGTTAGGAGGTTGGGGACTAGGGTTAGGTTCAGAAGAGGTTGTTGCATCAACCTTTTTATACTCCAACAGTTTAGGGACTATATATGGTTCATTAATTTCATGACACAAAAACATACAAAATATCTCCATTATCTAACAAGAGCAAATTACACAAATGTCCCTATCATGTTTAGTTTCAATCAAATTACCATCCATAGGTGGCCTAACGAAAAAAAATCAAAGCTTGGTAAATAGTCTCTTAACTCAAAATAGGACATTCTATCAACATCAATATCATAATATTCTATTAAGAACTTACCCACATATCCTGGTTGAGGACCAAAATTAATAGCCTCACCATAAACCTTTTTAATTTAATTAGGGTAAAAGACATTTTAAATCCCTGAAATAGCATACAAAAAAATGATTTAAAAAATACCCTAATCAAGCAGACAAGCAAATCGATTGAAATAAACCTTAATCTATATTAAAGAAATCTGAATACAACTAAAGCATGTGGAACCCAAGAAGACAAAAAACACTACTTTATTCTATACATGACAACAACAACCCTCCAATTTTGACATCTACTTCTGTTCATGTAATGAAATCGATACACAAACTCAACCAAATAAAAGTATTCAATTCAACCAATAAATACTTCAATTTTAAATGAATGAAACAGATTAGGGAAAAAATTTAACAGATTAGGACACACATTTAACTGCAAAACAAGAGCAGTAACAGAAACCCTAACTTGTAAATCTTCACTTGCAAGTCGTCTATTACTATTCCTTACACTAACAACACACTTCAATCAGTCCAACAATACGAATTTTGGGCACAAATTTGACTAGGTTTCATTAGATGGAGATAGAAGGTGAAGGTTACAGGTTAAAATTGGGGGTAAATGAAAAGAGGGGTAAACAAAAAAGGTTGTTAGATAATTGCGGGGGAGATTAAATTTTTTTTGTAAAAATATAAAATAATAAATTACTATATAATTACAGAGTGCAATACACGTGCAGGAATTTACATATGATCTGGTCCAAAAAATAGTCATGGTAATGTATTAATTTCACTTCGTAAGGGTTCAAGGGATGACCCCTACAAAGTTAAAGTGTCAAGTTGAAAAAAAGGCATAGTTTAGGGTGTACTTTAGTCATTTTGCCTATTATTATATGAAAACTCAGCTAAAGGCCAAATGGTCATCCTAGTGGTTTTTGAAGTCCAATGCATAAGCTCCCAGCATGTCCTCCGAAACATGAATAACCTGCTCGGACTAACCATCAGTCTGAGGATGGAATGTCGTACGGAGCTGTACATGGGTCCCTAACTCCTTCTGAGTGCCATGCAGCCTAACCACCTACTTAATGAAAAATCGAGCTAATCTCTAAGCTGAATCAATAGTCTACACAAGGATGAAGTGAGGTGATTTAGTCATTCTGTTCACAAAAACACAGACTGAATCATAGCATCGCAGGGTCTTTGGCAGACGAAATACAAAATTCATCGTGATCTGCTCCTACTTCCACTCGGGAATGGGCAATGCCTGAGCTAACCCTACATGTTTCCGGTTATTGAATTTAACATGCTGGCAGTTCAAGCAATGGGACACATAATCGAACACGTCTCTCTTCATTCAGTTACACCAATACAGCTCTCGGAGGTCCTGGTACCTCTTAGTAATGCCAGGATGAATATATTGACACAAGTTATGAGTCTCGCGGAGCACTAACTGCCTTAGATCTTCGACATCAGGAATACAGAGTTGGCCATTAACCGAAGAATACCATCTGAATCAAAAGGCTCGAATGAAGGAACTCTTCCACTTAATACATAACCACGCAACGCCTACAGATAAGGATCCTCGAGCTATCTTCCCTTAATCTAACTGACTAAGGAAGACTAAGCTATAATACATTCCAAGACTCGACTGGAGTATAAGTGAAGAAATCTCATACCGGAGTCACCAAGGGACTGCAACTCTCGGGCCAAAGGTCTCATGTCAGCATAATGAAAAGCCATGATGCCCATGGACTTCCTGCTCAGGGAATTTTCTACTACATTCGCCTTTCCAGGATGATAAAAGATGGTGAGATCATCATCTTTAATCAATTCACGCCACCTCCGCTGCCAGCCCTTAAGATCCTTCTGAGATAAGAGATACTGCAAGCTCTTGTGATCGGTATACACCTTACAAAGCTCACCATAAATATAGTTCCTCCAGATCATCAGACCTAAGACCACAGTTGCCTCTAGATCATGAATCTAATAATTCTTCTCATTCGGCTTTAGCTGCTTGGAAGCATAAGCGAACACCTTCTCGTGTTGCATAAGAACACATCCAAGACCCACACAGGATCTACCACAATAGACTACCAATCCACCGGTGCCAGAAGGAAGAGATAGCCCTGGAGCTGAGGTCAATAATGCCTTGAGCTTTTGGAAGTTCACATCGCATTTATTGGACCATCGAAACTGAACCTCATTCTGAGTTAAGTGAGTCAAGGGAGCTGTTATAGTGGATAACTTCTCCACCAACCTCTGCTAATAATCTACCAATCCAAGGAAGCTATGAATCTCCATCGGAGTGGTAGGACGAGGCCAACTCTACACTGCGTTAAATCTTCTTGAGGTTCACTTTAATTCCCTCACTGATATCATATGGCCCAAGAATACCAGAGAATCAAGCCAGAACTCGCACTTCGAGAACTTGGCATACAGCTTACAATCACGAAGGGTCTAAAGAACCACCCTCAAATGGTTATCATGCTCCCTGCGATTTCGAAAATTTATAAGAATTTCATCGATAAAGAAAATGACGAAGGAATCGAGGAATGACTTGAATATATGGTTTATGAGATCCATAAAGGCTGCAAGGGTATTAGTCAGCCCAAATGACATAACTAGGAACTCGTAATGGCTGTAACGAGTACTGAAAGCAGTCTCGGGATATCTGACTCTCGAATCTTCAATTGATGATAACCAGACCGCAAATCAATCTTAGAAAAGAATCTGGCACTTTGCAACTGATCAAACAAATCATCAATACGAGGAATGGGGTAATTGTTCTTGATGGTGACCTTATTGAGCTATCGATAATCAGTATATATCCGCATAGTCACATCTTTCTTCTTCATAAACAGAACTAGAGCACCCCACAGAGAGACGCGGCCTAATGAATTCCTCATCAAGCAGTGCCTTGCAACTTCTTCTTCAGCTCCTTTAACTTAGACGGAGCCATGCGATAAGGAGGAATAGAAATAAGCTAAGTCCCTGGTAAGGGTGTCCAGTGGTCCGGTTTGTACCGGACCGGTGCAAACCGGACCGCTGCACCATTCCCCTAAATGCCCCGTCTCTCGACCTATCACGTGCCTTTTGGACCGAACGAACCAGAAAAAATTGGGTCGGAACCGGCGGGCCGGATAATTTTAGAAAAAATCTGCGGGAATATAGTCGTTGGCAACGACTCTTTTCACCAAACAACCGTTGACCAACGACCAAAAACAGCTAATTTTAGCTCCCCCACCCCCTAGGCACCCCCATACTCCCCCCCAAACCTATTTTTTCTATAAATACCACATTTTCACCAATTTATTCACAATTTCTCTAATATTCTCTCTAAATCTATCTCAATCTCTTTTATTTCTACAAAGGCTATTTTTTAAATTATTTAAATTGCTCTCGCAAAAAGGGTTTAAGTTCTATATTGCATTACAAATTATTTGGAGTGGAGTAAAAAATTGTTCGGTGCGATTCCGGTCAAGTTTCAACTTTCACTTCTAAGTTCTAACACGATATCAAGTAAACTCGTTCTTACTTCTTATTATCTATTTAAATTTTTTTACAATATTATTTTAGCATATAGCCATATTGTAGTAATTTATTTGCTTGCTTTACTTATAATGTCTGGAGTGTGGAGAGCACTTGTTGGGTGTACGGGTAGCGATCGTAGATCACGTGCTAACCGAGGGGGGATGATAGACGTCGTCGTGCTATGGGTAAAAGATCAATTGGTAGTTCTAGTGCTCCTGCTCATCTAGATGATTTTACTCAGGAAGATGACTCGCAATTTTATCATGATTTAGATTTTGATCAACCACTAGGTAATGATATGTTAGAGGCACAATATCAAGAAAATACCGAAGGGGTTAATTTAGATAATGAAACAACTACTACACAATTTCATGGTGAACCTGAAGAAACTGAATCTGAATTACCACCTATGTCTCATAGTAGAGAACCAGTCAAACGAGCGGATAGATCTTATGTGTGGAAATTTATAACTAAAAATGTTCCGGCTCAGAGCGCTAAATGTAATCATTGTAGAAAAGTTTGGGATTTTAAAATCGGCAAACATCATGGTGGGACAAGAAAGTTGAGAACACACTTAGAAAACCATCATAAGAAAGAATGGGAAAGGAGGCCGGGTGGCACTCAAGCAGGGGATAGAATGGTTCCATCTCAAGGTAGTGGAGTTCAACAGAAAATTAACCCATTGACCGGGGGAGGGCTTATGCATTATGATAAGAAGAAAGACAGGGAAAAAATGGCAAAAATGATTGCGGAAGAGTGTTTACCTTTTACATTTGCTTCTTGTACTGATTTTGTTCATTATATGCAAACCGTATATAATCCATCTTTTCAACGTTTTCTAAAAACTATGGTTAGAAGTAATATTATAAAATTTAAAAATGAATATAGACAATATTTACGATGTATGTTTTAACACTTTGATTGTAGAGTTTGTATTACTATTGATTTGGGTCGTGGTTTTAACGGGTATGATTATTTAACACTTACTTGCCATTGGATAGATCCTAACTAGGTAATGCAAAATTTGTTTTTAGCATATAGCGTTGTTGATGAACCACACACGGGAACATTTATTACGAGAGAAATAACTGATATTTGTAAGGCGTATTTTATTAATGACAAAATTTTAAGTATAACTTTTGATAATACTTCAAACAATGATTATGCTATTGGTAAGTTAAAACCAAAGTTGAACCCCTCTTTTGAAGAATCATTTCATGTTAGATGTGCATGTCATATATATAATTTAGTTGTACAAGATGACCTTAAGTTATTTGATCCTATTATTATGAAGGTCAAACTCGCAATTAGTTATATTTTAAATGTAAAAACCAGATAGATGGAGGGACTTTAAGGAAGAGTGTATAAAAGAAGGTTTGGAACTTAGAAGAGTTCCTAAGGAAGTTTCAACTAGGTGGAACACTGTATATGATTCTTTGTCTGTTGCTTACAATTTACGAATGGCTATAACTAACATGTTTAATGGTAAAGTGGTTGTAGAGTATCACCTAGATAATTCTGATTGGAGCCTTGGTCTCCGTCTTCTTACATTTTTAGAAAAGTTTTTTCTTGCTACTAAAGAATTTTTTGGTTAATATTATCCTACAGTTACTACCATGTTGTATTTATAGCTGGAATAGCAGAATTACTTAACAAATATAAATTAGTGCCTGGTTATGAACAAGCCGTTGCCTCTATGATTAAAAAATTTTAAAAATATTTTTTTCTATTCCACCACTTTATTACATTGCTTCTGTATTACATCTCTGTTTTAAACGGTTTATTACCGAAATGCTTATTAGAAAATTTATCGGAGTTTGGAAATTATTGCTGATGAAACACCAAGTGTAGAACAAGCTTGTGCGCAGGTATTTTCAGATTGCCAACAGATTTATGAAAGATATAGGAGTGCAGCTGATAATATTTTTCCAAGTGTTCCAAGTGGGGCTGGTTCAAGTTCCACGCAGGCGAGTAAAAGAGCTGTAGCCGGATTGGAATATTTTTCCAGCGTTAATCAAAAGCTTTCTAGCAGGCACTCGAGTAGCAGAGGGTTCAACGAGCTTGATGTTTATTTACTTCATGGTTGCAAGGAAATTGAGGATTTTGGAAGTGATCAACTACTGCAATTTTGTAAGGATCAACAAGCACAATTTCCAATTTTATCAAAAATGGCACGGGATATTCTAACAATTCAAGCATCATCCGTTGCTTCAGAAAGTGCGTTTAGCCAAGGAAGATTACAAATTGGAGATCATAGGCATTCATTAAAGGAAGAAGCAATGGAGACGGCCGTAGTATTCAGAGATTGGATTAGATCGGAGCAAAGAAATTTTGGATTTCCTGAAGAAAATGAACAAGCAGATACAACATATTCAACCGAAATCTTATCAGGTAGTGGAAGTGCGGAAAATAAACATTATTATGAAGAAGATGAATCTTTGCCACCGGTTCCTCCTGAGCTGCCAGAAGAAATTATTCAGAAAATGAGATTTTTTTTTTTTATTTATTAATATGTAGTTTTGCAATTTAATATCTATCTACTTTGCAAAAAAAATAAGAAATTATTCAATAAAATGCGTTACGCCTTGCTATTAAGTTATCATTCTTTGTTATATTCTCTGATTCTTTTTTTTCCTTTAATTCAACTAGTCTTAGAACCCACACGGTGCGCGGTTAATATAAAAAAATATCAATCTTAGCAAATCGTTTGCTTTAAATTTACGACATACAAAGTAACATGCATATTTGTCATTCCCAACACATAGTTTAAATAAAAATGGAAGATCTACTCCAAATTGAAGCTGTTTCATGCAGTAAACATCTAGTCTATACAATAAATATTTGGTTCAGAACAAAAAGTACTCTCTAGAAATAATTTATGCATTTGCCATAATATATGACTATATATCTCTTTTAAAGTCTCATAGATGCAGCACCTCATGCTTTTTCCTCCCTTCTAACCACTCAGTCTTAACCTTGTTTGAGTCTCTCACCAATCCATCTCTTATCAAGAGTCTTTGCATGGAGATCATCTCATTATCAGATTTGGTTAAAATACAAAACATAATATCTCTGAAAGTTATTAAAAGTGAGTCGAATCATAGTGAAATCCTTTCATCTACAACTGGTTCATTATTGAAATAGTAAACAAAAATTAATAACAACATCAAAATCAAGCCAATAATAATATTTTATTTTAAAATCAAACTGCAATTTCAATATACTTTTACTAAACCTTCCTTCAGCTTATTGGCCTCCCTCCTATGAATGGGTGGCTTCACGACTCTAAATCAACAAATAGAAAAAATCTACACCATCTATGATACATGCACTTGAAACTTTGTTCCTGAAACTGAAAGACAACGTAATTAAAAACTTTAAAATTATGTTGTAGTAAAATTAATGGCATAAAATAAAGAATACAACTAAAAGCTTATATTCATCTTAGACACGAATGAACTATTCCACCTGTAGCATAATGCCATAACCCTTAACCCGAAAACATCCAAGGTTGATTTATTGGTTGGTGTAAAGATATGCTCACATTATCTTTTCTCTTACAAAATTTATTTCCAAATATAATATTTCGTTACTCTTTTCCATATTGATTTATGCCTATAATATATGTAATATCATTATTTCCCTAAGTTTTGACCCCTTTTTTTCTCAAAATTTAATTTTGAGTTGTAATTTTACAGATAACTTCATTAAACTCGCCTCATATTATAATCATAGCAGTAACTTTCCTTGTTTATAGACATGGGTGTTTGGAGTTGATTTTGGTCTAAGCTATTTAGTTAGAAAAATTGGTTGATATTAAATGTAAATCTCTTTACCTTTGAGATAAGCTCTAGTAGATGATAATTACCAAGAATATTCACTAAGAATTGTCACCAATCACCTCCTATAATGTGAATATTCACCAAGAATTGTCACCAATTACTTAATTGTTTGACCTACGAAATTCCAATCAATTTACATTTTACTTGTATAACTCTTCTGGTTAATGGTTATTACCAAAAGCTTCACAAGTTAGTGACATTAATATAAACATGTTTTCAAGTACTAAAAGGAAAAGAGTATATTATAATGCTATGAAAAAAATGAAATTAAACCAACTATCCTTAATAGGCTACTAATCTATTAAATTTAGAAAAGTACCAAAAATTTAAATATAAGAAACGTAAGAATAACTTTGTTAAACAATGTTGTGTCTTTGTCTTCTAACTTGTAAGTTACCCTCTTTCCTGCAAAAATAAACGAAATGTGAGATATAGTCAATTCATATTTTTCAACATGATTGAAACAAAAAATATTATGTTCAACAAAATTAAGTAAACACCATAACATTCACCATAAAAAGAATCAAAAAAAAAAAAAAGATAGGAAAGCATAGTGCTAAAATTGATCTTGTTGTAGCCATTAGTGCCATTTCCTCATTGTGCCTCTTTTTTAGTTATTGTTTTCAAAGACCACAATTGGTAGAAATTAGAGAACTCTCACTTTTTGAGCAGTCTTCACTTGGTTCTATATCTACAAATATCGAATAACTATATCAGGGGAAAATGAAAAAAATAATCCTTAACAGGCTACTAATCTACTAAATTTTTGAAAAGCATCAAGAAATTAAATATAAGTAACATACTCTATTAGATTAACTCAGTTAAACAATGTCGTGTGTCTTTGTCTTGTAACTTGTATAAGTTACCCTCCTCCCTGCAAAAATAAATGAAAATACGGGATATCATCTATTCATATTTTTCATCAAGATTGCAGAAAAAAATATTATGTTCAACAAAATTAAGTAAAAACCATAATATCCAACATAAAAAATAATCAAAGTAAGAAATAGGATAGGAAAACATACTGCTAATAATGATTATGTGGTACCCATTAGCGCCATTTCCTCATTCCCCCTCTCTTTTAGTTATTGTTTTCAAAGAACATAATTTGTAGAGATTGGAGAACTCTCACTTTTTGAGCAATCTTCACTTAGTTCTATATTTACAAATACCGTCCTTAACAGGCTACTAATCTACTAAATTTTGAAAAGCTTCAAGAAATTAAATATAAATAACGTACTCTATTAGATTAACTCCGTTAATCAATGTCGTGTGTCTTTGTTTTGTAACTTGTATAAGTTACCCTGCTCCCTGCAAAAATAAATGAAAATGCGGGATATCATCTATTCATATTTTTCATCAAGATTGAAGCAAAAAATATTATGTTCAACAAAATTAAGTAAAAACCATAATATCCAGTATAAAAAATAATCAAAGTAAGAAATAGGATAGGAAAACATACTGCTAATAATGATTATATGGTACCCATTAGCGCCATTTCCTTATTCCCCCTCTCTTTTAGTTATTGTTTTCATGGACCATAATTGGTAGAGAACACTCAATTTTTGAGGAATCTTCACTTGGTTCTATATCTACATTCTACAAATACCAAACAACTATATATCAGGAGGAAATGAAAAATAAAGTTGTTCGTATATAAAATCCGTTACCAACTTGAGCCTGTGCCAAAATTATGTATATAGAGTTTTTTTCATGTTATTCCACCTATAGGGAATGTTTCTCATGCTTTTAAATAAAAAAGACATATAAAGCATACTCGCCTGATAAAGGGCATATGAATGTATAATAGAACAATGTATTTCATCTTTGTTGTTGAAGTATATGAATATGGTTTCATGCAAATCTTCTAACTTGTAAGTTACCCTCTTCCCTGCAAAAATAAACAAGGGGATATTATAAATTCATATTTTTCATCAAGATTGAAGCCAAAAATATAATGTTCAAGAAAGAAAAAAAACACCACACAATTAAAAAGAATCAAAGTAAGAAAAAAGATAGGAAACATACTATTAAAACTATTGTCCACAAAAATAAGAGGAATTGAGTTGCTTGAATAAAGACTTTATATGATTTGCTAGGAGAGATTGTGCAAAGTGAACTCCACCATCGTGCAAAGTAACTGATCAAAATAAACAGGACAGTTATAATTTTAGAACCATAATTTTAGGAGTCTATCGTTCAAAGTATTTTATTTTATACTTATCTTACAATTTATTGCATTTTCTAATTTTTTTGTCCTAAGAATTGCTAAATAATCTATATATATATATATATATATATATATTAAAAGATATATAGTAGCCATTAATAATAAGCCAAATGTCATGTCAAGAAAAAGCCAAATGTTAATTTTTAGGACAAAGTGGTTAATTTTTTAATTATAGTTAGAAAGACAACCAATTTTTTAGTTATATATATATATATATTTTGTCAAACGGATTGAGTTAGTATAACAGTTTATCCCACTTCCCACTACTACTCCTAAAATATAGGACTGCATAAATTATTCTTTAAATAGATATAGTCAAATTTAAGCATTTTAAGTTTTGTTGTTAGTTTTAAATTGTTAGTTTTAAATTAAAAATAAAAAGAGAGAAAAACATATAGTGAATGGACCAGTTTGAATCTGAAATTCGTGTGCGCTTTATTTTACTTCTTTGCCAAAACACGTCAATTAAAAAGAGTCTTCATCTTATAATTAAACTCAATAAGTAACTGCACTATTTTAAAAACTAAAACCATAATTGTTAGTAAAATTTTCAAATTCAAAAGCCTGCAGCTATCTTTCAACTTTAAAGAAAGAATAAATCCTAATTAGGAAACATACTCCGTCCCATCCCGTTAAGGGGAGAAAATTCAAAAGCACGAAAAAGAATAAAATAGAGAAAAAAATATTTTATCTATATCTATTATATATTAAAAGCAGAAAAGTCTAGCCTCACAAGAAGCCAAGTGGTAAGCAACTACAAAGCCATTTAGCAATTTTAGGAAAACATTTGGTTGATTAGGTAATAAAATTAGTTGTTGAAAAAAAATGTAATAAAATTAGTTAGATTTTGAATCAGCTTTTTTATGTTTTGAATTTAAATAGGAAAAAAAAGGGAAGAGAAGGAAATCTTTGATCCAGGTCCTTTCTGAAATCACATTTCACGTATAGTTGAATAATGAATAATAAAATTTTAATGAAAGCCAAAGTCCAAAGACACTAATGAGTGATCAAATTAAATAGATTTAAGCCAAGATTAAAAAATGTATAAATCTATTTTTCGTTAACCATAACTAAACCTTATCTTTTTATGATCTGAGTTGGCATGAAAGACAATACTACAATTTTCTAATATTTAGAGATAAAAATTTTAAAGTTAAAAATATTTTAAAAGTGTAACTAAAAAATCGTAAATTGAAACCTAATTTTTAAAATCATTCATGAACCTTTTTAAAATAAATTAAAATATTTCACGTTCTTTTTAGTATGTTACACGATGGCTTTCAATTTGAATTGAGATAACCACATTTTGACAGAAATGACCGTAAGTTTAGGAATGTTGGAAGGGAATGTGTTATAATGGAAATCAAAATCACCAACCGTAAAATATGAAATCACATTTCAAAAACTGTTACAAACGAGGAGGTCTTCCTTCAAATATGGCAATGAGATAAGACTATAAGATCAAAAGTTCAGCACTGATGTCTCTATGTCCACTACTCTTTCTTCCGACATCAATTTTAGCAGTATCTTTTTAATCTTCTTTTTTAAAATTTATGGTCCCTATATCTTTTACTTTAATAATCTTGATAAGAAACATGAATGTATAATATCCTACTATTTCATTTATTGTTTACGAGGAAGTTTTTAGGTTGATGGATTTCTCCTTCTTCCACATCATGATAGAATAGTACAAGGACTAGCGTGTATAAACTCTCTCTTCATATGTGTGCAGAAACAGTAACCCACATAAGGCAAGGAAACAAGGAAGATGGCCTCTTAAGAGTTAAGTAGGCTTGATGCTGAGACAGTTGAATATAGCAAATGGCTCATATTTACGTGGGATCTGGCCGTTGGATTGGAGGCCATTCACGGATATATATATATATATATATATATATCCGTGAATGGCCTCCAATCCAACGGCACTAATTACTAATAGTGAAATAATGGTATATATTTTAGCGTGAAGAAGGTATGCAACTTCCGTTTCTAGCATTAAAGTATGTTTTGCCAATGGTATTTAGATTCTAGCTTATATAACTTTTTTGCTGGATGCATGAGATATTTATTCTGTGTTCTTACACACATTCACTTTTCTTTATGGAAAAAATGTGTCGAAAATAAAAAGGAGACCGAAGACGACCGAGAATGGTGCATTTTGAGAACACCTATTGCTTTTACTTCAAATGTCTTTACTCCATAAAGCCTCATGAATCAGGTAATTGTTCATTACATGCCATACTCCTCGAGGCGACAAAGTCAGTTGGTTCAATTGATCGGTATATTTTATTGGTGTTGGCCCTAACTATGTTATAAATTATATATATTTTTTAATAGAGTAACATCAAACTCTCATTCTTAACTCATTATTTATCCACTACCTTTATAATATCAATTCGCCTCTGCTTATACTCCTATATTTGTTCAACTTTTTTTTTCATTCCCATCATTTGATTTCTTACATTATTTTGACTTTTGAAATTGTGAGGGATGGAGTTTGATTATATGGAATGGAGCGAGAAAGGCTTGAGTAAAAAGGATGGGAGATGAAGAGAGAATAGGAACTTACACGGTATCAAGCATGGAAAACAAACCTTATTTACATACAATCTGCATGTGACTCGGTGATCTTATCAAAAGTATTACGTAAGAATATGAATGGAGTAACAACCTTATTTTGAAATAAGTCTTGCCAATATTTTCTAGAGGAGAAAGCTAAATCACTGCAAGCTCAGACTAATAAGGAAATTGAGTGAATATATTTAATTTGCTAGACACTAGATTAGGGGAAATAGTTATTTTGACATGTATCGTGTTGGGCTTTGACATGAGTTTTGCTCAATTGAGTTATATCAAGTCAGTATATTGGGTTTAAGTTTATTTCGTTATAACTGAGGAGAAATATACTATAGAACATGCATTTACAATATGGTGTGGGAATTGACTAATCTACCAAAACATGAATTCAAAATTTTAAAAGGACCGTGTTCGTCCTACCCAACGAATGTCATTTTATTGAATAAAGGGTATGGTGATTTATCATACACAGACAAATTATGAGGATTTATTGGTTTACGTTTGAGTATGGTTCTTCTTTCGTTATTTTTATTATGTTAGTGTTATGTTCCATCGGACGTGCCAGCTAATGCTATAGCATTTCTTTTAAGTTTGTTCTTGGTTTTACAAGTTCTTTTCTTTTAATAGTTCGCAACAAATGAGAATGTAGTAACGAGTGTAGGATTGACATATTTGGTTAAAAATGTATACATTTTTGGAGTATCTGAACATGACTACTCTTGAAGCAATCAAGAAGTGGAAGGCCCTTTAAGTAGAGGCGGATCTAAGATTTGAACTTTATGGGTTCTAAGTTTTAGGGTAATAATATTAAGTACAAGTTACTGGGTTCTCCACTTGATTTTTGTATATATTTAATAATTTTTTTAACACAAATACATTGTCCGCGTAAAACCTACTGAATTTTGCCGAACCCGGTCCTTGTACTCTATATCCGCCCCTGCCTTTAACGTGTTTGTGGATTTTATCTCTAGCTACGCCATGCATGTCTACACATAATTGATTATTGACATAGTTTTACTTCACAGAAAAAAATTATTGACATCAGCATATACTTTATATAAATTTCTTTTGTCCATGTGCTTTCAAACGTTCCTTGGTTACAAAATCATAAAAAGGTCATGCAATTTTCTTTTTCCTTCATCAGGTACTGATGTGAAACTCATAAATGTCTCGCACTTGGTAATGGCAGCCAATTTGATCAGAAATTATCCATTGTTCAAGGATTGAATATAGGAGGCATTTTAGTATCTAATCCACTTTATCTGTTACGTGCAACATTTACTTTGGTTTTTCACTTCTACCTTGCCATTGCATTTGTAATGGTTTACAGAATTAGATCTGTTTGATATGACCGAGCCAGTTCCTCATCAGTCATAAAGAAATGACGAATCCTACTCACGCTACTACAAATACAAAGGCTAAATATGAGTCCATTTCTTTAATACGAATGAATTATCGATCAAGTGTAGCTGATGTTTTGCTATGCGAACTACTATTTGTAGATATGTAGATTGATCCGTAGCTAAAATGTGAGACAAGAGTTGAGATGCATCAGTTTTAGTGTTTTAAGAATTTCAAAGTGCACATTTACTAGCAGTATTTTTGTCAGTTATAAATATATCACAGCATGTTTGATAGTAGTCTCCCACACTGTAATAATAACAGCATAAGAAAGAAAGAGTTAAAAAGATGTACATATTTTATAATGAGACTTGGATGTGTATGGATGAGCTGGTAGGGTGGTATCATGTTTTCTGTTGTTAAACAAGCAATATGCAATGCCATGGAGTTTATGTCGCTCTAAAAACTATGTTAAAGGTAAATTTGTAAGTTTATGCTAAATTCTTTCCAAATATAAAATGTGTCATTTTTTTATCATACTTTATAAAGAAATTGTGTCATGGAAACTGGAACAGAGGGAACATATTTTATTCGTACATTACGCGTCATAAGCAAGAATACCTCGAAAATGAATATATTAGATGAGAAGGTACTGAAAATAGCTATTCAAGTGAAGATCAATCATGTCAAATGTATCTTGACAATAAGAAATTATGTAATTTAACTGCCAATTAATTGAATTTTTTTTAACTAATTTTATTTTTAGAAATGAAATTTTAAACAACTAAATCAAATAAATTTAAAACAGAACTAACCAAAGTCATACACTTTCTTTGGACATCTAACAACATGGTTCATCCTTTTTAATTTCATAATTTATGATTTGGGTACATCATAGAGAAGCAAATTATGGTTAAAATTTTACTGAGTTAATCGAGATTTTATATACCTAAAACAATAAGTAATAACGAGAAGTCAATGAATACTATGCATACATGGTGACATGTTGATCAAATTAAGGGGCTCCAAGTTTAGCTCAGGCATTCAACAAAAGCAAAGACCAAGTAGCTAAGAAAATATTTGTTAGCTTTAATGGATGAAATTGTGTAATGATACCTATTAGTAGTGTTGTGTCTACTTATATTTTTTAATTTGCAGGAAGCTGCGTGTCATACATTTGAAATTTTTGAAAAGGAGAGGCTTAAATAAGCTCTTGATTTTATATATCAATATTGACATGAAAGTTCTCAATAAGATCAAATTCATTTGCATTGCATAGTTATGTTGTTTGCATTGCTAATTATATGATTATTTATTTATTTGCATTGCAAAAGATATGATTAGTTGTGTTTTTAGATTTTATGTATTTTGAATGAAAGTATCATTAATTGTTTTCGAATTTTTTTATTGAGCCATTTTTAGGGGGTTAATATCCACCCAAAGAGCAAAAAAGTTAGGGAACCAACGATGAGAAACACTGTCATGTCAAAATTTTATATATGCTACTTTGATAATTAAAATTTTCTATAATTACTGTCGGTTGATATCAACTGCACATCACGCGAGTACTATACTAGTTTATCTTACCATTGAAATTTAAATTCAAAAATCCAAATTTAAATTTAAAATGATAATAGATAAAAAAAATCATCTTCTAATCTTCTGATTAAAATTCAATAGCTAACTACACTACTACACTAATTAAAAAATAAATAATTTAGTTTATCTTTAAAATATGCATGGCATATTATCAAACTGTGGTTACGGAAATTTGTATAATAATATAGCCACGTGGAGAATTTTTAGGAGGAGAACACTTTTGATTCCATCATGGAGCAAATCACTTAATATGTAACTAATTCCACGTTTGGGAGATTTACCGAAAATTTTGTGGTGATGTGCTAGTTAACGAAAATGTTAATAATTTGACTAAGTAATTATTTGCAGATAAACATAAAGGAAACCGTAAAAATTTTAAACTTCCAATCGAGTAGGAAATTGTCAAACCTAACAGCCAAACGTGGGGGAATTTGTTTAATCCTTTCTTTTTGATAGAGTATGTATTATTTATTCATGTATTTTTTTTCAATGTAAAATAATAATTTTTAAATTCAAATTTTTAAATTTAACCATCTAACTAAATTAGTTAAATGTTGTCCTAAAAATATTTATGTGGCTTTATATATGGCTTACACTTGGCATCATCTCATGCTTCACTTCCTTGCTTTTAATAATAAGACTAGTGAACTTTACCGCGCTTGCACGGTCATTAAAAATAAAAATAAAATATAACTAAATAATTTTCTATACAATTTTTATAATAATACAATAAATATTTAATCATAGACTTGTTTTCAAAAGGATTGATATTGTCACTCCACAGTCACCATACAATGCCTCCGTAGAATTAACTCTCACCTTATATTAGTTATGTGACACCTATACACGCTACAAAGTGAACAAAGTATGTCCATATTAAATAAAAAGAAACAAAAGCTAGAAACATTACTGTTCTAAACCTTAGCATACGAAGATCAATTTTCATAGTCAATTTTTCTTCTTTCGTATGCTTTAATTTTCTCTTTCAGAATTTTAAGATGTAATACTTGTCAGCATTGTTCATAGTTATTGTTATGACCCAATTCGAGAGCCAATTAACAGCTAAACCAAACAGTTAATAGCCTCGGGCAGTTTAGTAAATACACAGGGTTCCAAAAGTTAGTTAGTTAGTTACAGTTTCAAAAGTTAGTTAAGGGAGATTTGGGCACTGCGTGGCCTACTTATACCAGCTGGTAGATTAGGAATCAGTTAGTTAGAAATTGGTATTCCTTCTCCCTGTAATCTCCATTCTCTCTCACTCCCAATTCGCAGATAACTCGTTCAGGGATTCTTCTGTTCTGGATTCCTTAGAGTTCTGCTTCTCTTTGGTTATTGTTAGTTTTTCTCTGTTAATTCAAGGGATCGTTCAACCTGGTATCAGAGCTTGCAATCCTCGGCACCATG
The DNA here is from genome assembly GCA_037355625.1 of Petunia x hybrida. Lineage (NCBI taxonomy): Eukaryota > Viridiplantae > Streptophyta > Magnoliopsida > Solanales > Solanaceae > Petunia > Petunia x hybrida. The sequence goes on along the minus strand of JBBBVM010000018.1, from coordinate 3,225,932 downwards.
ACAGCCTTGCTACCATTGGCTACAGCTACAGAGAAAGCAGGAATAGGCTTGAGGCTGCATCCTAGCTTCTTGGCAGTGTTTTCATTCATGAAGACGATGGTTGCTTCAATGGTCACTGGAAAACAAACCCAGAGGGAAGGGGAAAGTCCTGGATCGCAAAGGGATTCTGAGTACAACGTTAACACTCGCTATTCTCGCATTGATTTTCCCAAATTTCATGGGGATGATGTTCGTGGATGGATTTACAAGTGTGAACAGTTTTTCGAAATTGATGGTACCCTTTCAAATATGAAGGTCAAAATTGCAGCAATCCACCTAGAAGGAAGGGCTTTACATTGGCACCAAATGTAACTAAGAACACGTTTTAGTGGGGAATTACCCTCTTGGGGGGTTTATACGCGATCATTGTATCACAGGTTTAACAATGTGGCTCACATGGATCCACTTGAAGAGCTGATTAGTCTGAAGTAAGTGGGTTCAGTTCAAGATTATTTTGATAAATTTGATGAAATGTTGAATTATGTGGACATATCGGAGGAGCACTCAATCAGCTGCTTTGTTCATGGATTAAAAACTGGTATTGCCTCTCAACTTAAGTTGTTGGAACCAAGAAGACTCATGAAGGCCTATACTCTTGCAAGGAAGATTGAAGGGAATCAGCTGTGTCCAAAGGAACCTGGGTCTACACGCGCTGGTAACAACTCTAATTCCAGTTATTCAACTTCCTCTCATAGTTCCAAACCCTTACTACCCACCCCAAGAAGTAGTAGTAATAGAGGCCCTTTTCCCTAAAGAAATAACATGAGGAATTTTAGAGTAATTTCTGGTGTTGAAATGGATGAGAAAAGAGCCAAAGGGCTATGCTACTGGTGTAATGAGAAGTATACCTTGGGGCATGTATGTAGTGGAAGGAAACAGCTCTACTTCTTGGAGATTGAGGAGGAGGAAGGAGAGTTGCAAGAAGGGGGAGAACTAGCAGTGTTACAGGAAGAACAAGCTGGTGAACAGGATGATACACTTGATGAACCTCTAATCACTCCCCAGCTCTCAGTACATGCTATGTCTGGTACTCATGATTTTAGAACCATGAGAGTTAGAGGCTCAGTTAAAAGGAAGATGGTACATATCTTGATTGACACAGGAAGCACCCATAACTTCCTGAATGAAAACACAGCCAAGAAGCTAGGATGCAGCCTCAAGCCTACTCCTGCTTTCTCTGTAGCTGTAGCCAATGGTAGTAAGGTTTATAGCTCATATATGTGTGAGAAGTTTGCATGAAAGATGTAGGGTGTGGATTTTATGACAGACATGCTGTTGTTACCTTTAGGAGGATGTGATGTAGTATTGGGAATACAGTGGTTGATTACACTAGGCAATATTAAGTGGAATTTTAGGGAGCTAAAGATGGAATTCGCAGTAGACAAACATAAAATATCATTGAGAGGTAGTCAACCTACTGAAAATAGGTGGCTTAATGGTGAGCAGATGGACAAAATGATACAACAACAGGGGTAGCTAGCTATGATGACCATGGCATTTATTCACTCAAATGAAACAGCAACCTCAGAAATATTTTCTCAAGAAGTAAACACTCATACTGATATTCAATTCTTACTTGACAAATATCATAGCTTATTTAGTGTGCCTAAGACATTGCCACCTCAGAGAACACATGATCACAGAATTATTCTCAAAGAAGGTACAAATCCAGTTAATGTTAGGCCCTATATATACCTTACCATACAGAAAGATGAGAATGAAAGACTGATTCAGGAAATGTTAGATTCAGGGGTGGTGAGACCAAGTACAAGCCCCTATTAATCACCTATTGTCATGATAAAGAAGAAGGATGGTTCATGGAGAATGTGCATAGAATATAGGGAGCTGAATCAACGTACTGTCAAGGAAAAATTTCCCATAACTGTGATTGAAGAGCTACTGGATGAATTGAGAGGTGCTCACTATTTTTCTAAGCTAGATCTGAGGTAAGGGCATCATCAGATCAGGATGGTGGAGCAAGACATTGAAAGACAGCTTTTAGGTCTCATCATTGGCATTATGAGTTTGTGGTGATGCCATTTGGGCTGACAAATGCACCCTCCACTTTTCAAAGTTTGATGAATTCTATTTTCAGACCTTATTTGAGGAAATTCATTTTGGTATTTTTTTATGACATTCATGTATACAGCCCCTCCTGGGCCACATCTCACACACTTGAAACAAACCTTTAAAGTACTACAACAGCATGAACTATTTGTCAAGCTAAGTAAGTGTTCTTTTGGCCAGAAGGAGGTTGAATATTTTGGTCACATTATCAGTATAAAGGGGGTATCAGCTGACCCTAAGAAAGTGGAGGCAATGAAGGTTTGGCCTTGTCCAAAGACAGTGAAGGAACTCAGGGGATTTTTGGGACTCACAGGGTATTATAGAAGATTCATCAGAAACTATGGAGTGATTGCAAGGCCCTTGACTAATCTACTCAAGAAGGATGCATTTGAGTGGTCGGAAAATACTGAATGTGCCTTCCAGTAGCTGAAGCAGGCCATGTGTGAGGCACCTGTATTGGCCCTCCCAGACTTCAATGTGGAATTTGTAATAGAGGCTGATGCTTGCAATGTAGGAGTATGAGCTGTCTTGATGCAGCAAGGGCACCCGTTATCTTTCATGAGCAAGGCACTGGGCCCAAGACACCAAGCATTATCTGTGTATGAGAAAGAAATGATGGCTATTGTACTGGCTGTGCAGAAATGGAGACCTTACCTTATTGGGAGGCATTTCACCATCAGAACGGACCACCAGAGCCTCAAGTACTTACTAGAACAGAGGGTTAGCACTCCAAGCCAACAGAAGTGGCTAGTGAAACTAATGGGCTATGACTACACAATAACCTACAAGCAGGGCAAAGAGAATGTAGTAGCTGATGTGCTATCTAGGAGACCTATATAAGAGCCAATACAGCTTAATGCAACCTCAGTAATCACTGGAAAATTGTTACAGTAGGTTAAAGACTCCTATGAGCATGATGACAAGGCAAAATTGGTGTTACAACAACTTTCTACAGGTTACAGCAAACCAGGCTACTCTCAGCTAGCTGGCCTGCTCTACAAGAAAGGAAAGCTCATGATTGGTAATGATCTGGACCTCAAGAATGAACTATTTAACATCTACCATGATAGTGTTGTGGGAGGACATTCTGGAATATCAGCTACCTTGCAGAGGTTGAAGTAAATGTACTACTGGAAGGGCATGAAACCTGAGGTGCATGATTATGTTTTGAGATGTGCAGTATGCCAAAGAAACAAGAATGAGCATGTTGCAAGCCCAGGGTTACTGCAACCTCTCCCTATCCCTCATAAAATATGGCAATATGTTAGTACGGACTTCATAGATGGACTTCCCAAGGCAAAGAACAAATCAGCTATTTTTGTGGTGGTTGTCAGACTCAGTAAACAAGCTCACTTTGCTGCACTCAATCACCCTTATAATGCTTTGGTTGTAGCTCAGGTGTTCATGGAGACAGTCTATAAGCTCCATGGTTTACCTCAAACCATTGTGAGTGACAGGGACACAGTGTTCCTGAGTAAGTTTTGTCAAGAGTTATTTTGCGTACAAGGGGTGTCATTGCATCACTCTACTGCTTATCATCCCCAGAGTGATGGACAAACAGAGGCTGTGAACAAATGCCTAGAAGGTTATCTCAGGTGTATGTGTGGAGACAGGCCTAAGGAGTGGGTTCAATGGCTTCCACTAGCAGAGTGGTGGTACAATACAAATTTTCATTCCTCAGCCAAAACCACTCCTTATGAGGCTGTTTATGGACAGAAGCCTCCTCTTCACCTCCCCTACTTGCCAGACAGCTCAATGATAGATACTGTGGATAGAAGCTTACAGGCCAGGGAGGCTACCATCAGGCTTTTGAAACAACACTTACTGATTGCTCAGGACAGGGTGAAGAGCCAAGCTGACAAAAAGAGGTCTGAGAGGGAATTTGTAGTAGGAGATGAGGTGTATGTCAAGCTCCAGCCTTATAGGCAAGCCTCTGTAAAGGGCCACCGTTATAATAAGTTGGGCCCCAAGTACTTTGGACCTTTCCCAGTGCTCAAGAGAGTGGGTAAGGTGGCCTATCAGCTTCCCCAGAATGCCAAGATACACAACACCTTTCATGTATAACTGCTCAAGAAGAAGTTGGGAGACCAACCAGTGGTGCCTCACCTCCTGTCACCTTATCAGCTCATGGCTACATTTTGATGGAGCCAGAAGCCATGTTGGACTACAGGACTGTTATGCAACATCACAGGGAGGTCACACAAGTCCTGGTCAAGTGATTTAACTGTGCACCTGAAGATAGCACTTGGATGGCCCTTTATGATTTGCAGCAGCAGTTTCTAGCTTTTAATCCTTGAGGACAACGATTGTTTCAGGGGAGAGTAGTTGTTATGACCCAATTCGAGAGCCAATTAACAGCTAAACAAAACAGTTAACAGCCAGGGGCATTTTAGTAAATACACAGGGTTCCGAAAGTTAGTTAGTTACAGTTTCAAAAGTTAGTTAAGGGAGATTTGGGCATTGCGTGGCCTACTTATACCAGCTGGTAGATTAGGAATCAGTTAGTTAGAAATTAGTATTCCTTCTCCCTGTAATCTCCATTCTCTCTCACTCCCAATTCGCAGATAACTCGCTCAGGGATTCTTCTGTTCTGGATTCCTTAGAGTTCTGCTTCTCTTTGGTTATTGTTAGTTTTTCTCTGTAAATTCAAGGGATCGTTCCAGTTATGCATGAAGATGCATGGTTAGTTGAATATCTTTATCATCAAACCGGAAAAAGGTAGTTGTAAGCATAACTTATAACTTATAACACAAACCTAAAGAAATATATTGAAATACTCAGAGAACTATGTACTCATTACTCTTTGATAACCTCTTATTACATTAAAAAAAAAAAACTTTTACATGTTGATAAATGACGTCTCGTTAGTTCTTTGATATATGTTTTTTATTTTGGCAGTCGCACGAATAAATTGATTTGTAAATAAACTTATACCCGTTGTAAAGAAGATATATAAGAGACGTGATTAGGAGGAACTAGGTTTGAGAAAGAGGAATAAGAGGAACATGGGAGTTTTTATTAACTTAGTGGAGATGTTGGCAGAGCTATTCGGACATTCTCACACAGGGATTGATAGTTATTTTGATATTTCACTTTTCCATGGAGATTACAAAGGTATTCACTCATCAATGGAAGGCACATTTATTTGCATCACTCATGTTTCGGTTTCATGAGTTACAGAAGAAATTTAAGGTGTAGTTATTTAGAGGTTTAATGTGACAAAGTTAGGGCTTTTAAGTTCTTCTCAAATTACAATTATCAAATCAAATTAGAGAACGAATTGATTATATGAGGGGGCAAAACCTAATTAACAACATAACTTTAAAACCTCTTCATTTGTCTACTTTTCACTGCATTATGGAGATAAGAGCCGTTTATGTCTTTCCTTCTATTTAATACTCATAATATGTACATAATAATGGTATATAATGATGAGATCTAAGTAATTAATTGAATAGATATTAAAATGATGAAATTTCATCAGTTAAACATAAGGAAGAAAAGGATAGGAAAAGCCAAAAGAAGAAAGGGATGAAAAATGGCTAAAAGAGGTTAATCCTTGCCTAAAGTTATGCTACATCATCCTTCTATAGACCTTATTTTATTCTCTTAAAATCAAGTGATTCAATATTTATTTACTTTACATGACTCCAGAATGATGAACTTAATATTAGTAATACAAAATTCAAGTCATTATTAAATTATAAGTACAACATAACTTATGTGGTCATCATCCCATATACAATTCTTAAAAAGTTTAAGCCCATAAAAATTTTGCAGGAGAAATATTAATGATCAAAATACAATCATATCTATAAAATACTTTTAAAGAAAGAGTATCAAAAATATTTCATCCTAAAGCCATAATACGTTAGTAGAAAAATTAACTTATAACAATTTTAATTCACCATTTTATGTTTCATATATATATATATATATATAGTTAATATGAAGATAAAGAAAAACTACTTTATAAGCTTAAACTTGTGATAGTTGCTTGGCATGTATCCCATTATTCCATCCCCTTGGATAGACAACCTGACTAACTAAAGAAAAACATAAAGGTGACTGAAGTATAAAAAATGAAATAAACTATTATATAAACAAAAGGAACCAAAATTTTCAAGTAAATAATATATAAAAAGGATAAAAGAATACCAGCGGTTTATTATATATTCTCCATGTGAGATGCATTGAACTATCTAATTCTATTCCCACAATTCTAGGTAAAAGTGTTCGAATAAATGGAAGATATATATTCATACGGTGAGATTTTACTTTTTATTTTTTAACAATCACTGTTGTATTGGATAAAAGCTGACATCGTCTAAAAGGTGACACGTGTCCGCCATGTGGCACGGGCAGAAGTTCCACCGGACAGATATCTAGCGGGCAGACAATGTTGACACCCAATTTTGTCCCAGATTTTAATTAATGTCTACATTATTTAAATAAAAATCATGTTATTAAAGTAAAATTTTTAATTAATTAAAATCCCTTAATGTGAATTAATGAGATTTTTGACGAAAAGCCAAATTGCATTGTTTACCCTAAAGCCTGCTTATTCATGTAATAATGGCGTTTAATTAGTTTAATTAAAAGAGAAAGGAATAAAATCGTTCTTAAAATTAAATTATGTCCTGTTTCCGCAAAGCCTTATGGACAGTATACATCCCTCATTTCAGATATCTTAGCCCATACCCACTTTTCCTTCTCCCCGATATACACAAAAACCCTACACCCATATCAGGAACCCCTTCTCCCCGATATACACAAAAACCCTACACCCATATCAGGAACCCCAGCCGTGCCCCTCACTATCTCTCCCATATACACCCCTCCACTGTTCATCTTCCTCACAAAAAAGAACTCCTTCCTTTACATTACAGAACAGAAATCAGCTTCATAAAATACAGGTCACCACACACACAAATCCAGTCAATACCCACAACCACTTCAATTTCTATGTTTTACTTTCAAAGAAACGGATATACATGCACACAACAAAAATAGGGGAAATGGAGGGGTACAAAACCAGTGGGATCGGGGTTGGGAGATTCAAATCAGAACTGTAAGCAACAAAACGACCCCACCACCGTAAAAGCCATCATCTCCGGCGACATTTTAGCAGTAGTGATGCCGTCGGAATAGAAGCGATGCCATTCAGTGGTTGTCGCTCCCCCGTCTTCGTGGTTACTCTGCTCACCGGAATCGCAGCGGCGCCGCTGTTTGTTTATCGGCAAAGCCAGCATGCGTCGCTCTTCCTCTCTTGTCGTATCGGTGTTTGGATCGGCGTTGGATACTCATCGCTTATGTTATATTGTTGGCGTTGATTCTGTTGATTCTCTGTTGGTCTATTGGATTTGTTATTACTTTGTCCCGCCGGTGGGTCGTCGTTTATTGTATACCACCGTTTGTGTTTGTGCCATCAATTGAAATTACTACAGATTACAGCCCCTATTGGTGTTGCTTGCTACTGATCCGTTCAAGGCTACGAAAATGCTTGAATATTTACTGGAGATGTACTGATGTTGAACTTGTACTGATTTTGAATAGATTTTGTGCTATAAGGCCTATGAAAAACAATTTATTTGAGGCCTTACTGATTCGAATGGATACTACACCATTAGCCGATGAAAATACATATATACGTATTGAGGCCGACACAAGAAATTGACGGACAATGAATTGACGGACTTCGAACACGATACTACACTTGAACCGTCCCGTTCCCGTGTCCCTAAAGCAAAAGGCGATGATGAATGCATTTTAGTGCTAAGCAAGTTGAATAGAGTAGTGGGTTTGGTGCTTTGGCACGGCAATACGGCCCGGGCTCCGTGTTTGCAACCGCACCAAATCCCGAGCCTCTATTCGACGCGCTATACAAACCTGAGCCTAAATTTTGCAAAAACAAAACCCCTTTATTATTATTATTATATATTCTATTATTATATATATATATATATATATATATATATATATATTTTCTTATTATTATTATTAGTTTATTTTATTAATCATTACACTTTATTATCGTACTAATCCCGTTTAATTCCCGTTTTATTGCGAGGTATATCTTGGCACGAGTAATTCGGGAACGCTTTTGGCTAACTCGCGAATGAGAATAGTCCTTTGCATTGAGGGCATTTGGAGATTGAATTCGGACCCGAGCATTCAAAAATAAGACTTAGGAATTTTAGAAAAAATCAAGACTCCCGCGAGTTGATCAATTTACCGGTTCTATCTTTAACTTTGCTTTCCTTAGATATTTATGTAAATAAAATGTGTGAATTATTTTATTTGATAATAATATTTGATTGCTTGGTATATTGCTTTACTTTATGTGCATTATCCTTTTTATTTTTGAAGTCGTTATTTAATTTATTGCAAACTGGGGCAAATTAGCAAAATGCGTGCAAAAATTAAAATATTTTTCATAAACAAGTTTTATTTCAATTAATTATTTTAGATAATTTTTTTTAGAAAAGCACATTTTGCAAATATTTGGAAACCTGTCGGATTAACCGTATTTTACGGAATTTCGGAAGTGCCTTAAAAACCTTCTTCCGAAATTAATAAAACCTCTTACTTTTAGAATCTCTGGAAGAAAGACCGTCTTTTTTATAAAAACGGAGTTTTGCACGCATTTGTTAATTTGGTTCCCTGTTTTCCTTAAATTGGGTGGCGACTCCAAAAACTCCAAAAGAGTTAGCCCATCCTGTCGATATTCCGGAATTTATCCTTTTCGGGGGGTAATTTTTGGGGTTCAACAGCATGGCGACTCTGCTGGGGAGCAATAAAGGTTTTGACCATAAAGGTTTCCAATTATTTGCAACTAGCATACTTAATTTATTTTGCTTTATTACAATTGTTTGTTTGTGTGCCACGAAAAGCATGTCACTACACTCTTATTTGTGCACATATAAACTGGCATTCCGTTCATACTTCCCCCACTCCTGGGAACCTCTTGCATTTTCACTCAAATATCCGCGAGGTGTGTGCATACGCACCCGCAACTTCTTCCACTAAAGAACCCTTTGACGAGTTGGTGTACCGGCGGATTGTCGTGGGAGTTATTCGAACACGAAGCCGCCTGCCACTCACCTGTTAGCCTCAACCGTTAGCCCACTCTTAGAAGGAGATTAGGACATGCATGCATATACACCTTAGTTTGGAGGAAAGTTCGGCAGATTTGGTTGGTTTGTGTTTTGGAGATGGCTTGGTGTAGTAAGATCTAAGAGGCGAAGCCCCTGGTGTCTTTAAAAGGATCAGTGGGGTCCCTCTCTTGAATGGCTTTGCGTGTGTGCATGCCTATGTTGATTATCCAGCTGCAACTTTGTAAAAATTGAAGTATGCTTGTCACATACTAGGAGAGCGAAGCCCCTGTGTCTTTGAATGACCAGTGGGGTCCCTCCTTGAAGACCAGTGCGGTCTTGGCTGCCTAGGAAACTGGGAGGCTTGATTAAAGCCAAGGACCAGTGAGGAGCCCTATGAACAAGGTCTGTGAGCCTTGCAAAACCTAGGAAACTGGGAGGCTTGTCCAAAGCCGAGGACCAGTGAGGTTTTATTTTGAAAGGCAAATTGGCGCCTTTGTGATTTGCAGTCTGGTATTCTGGAGGCAGTTGGAAATCCCTCCCTGGATGTTGTAAAACAATTGGGAATTGTGCTTGGAGGAGTGTGGAAGTTTGCAAAAGCTATGGAGGATGGTTTCGGGTTTTAGGCATTTGGGTTCAGAATTTTGTGCAGATTCTGTGGAGAGCATGAGTTGTGTTAAGTGCTTGTGATTGTCACATGTTAATTGTTTTCTTTGCTTTATTTGCTCAAAATGCGTTAAATACTAGGTGTTGCTTGCTTGATTGCAATCCTATGAATGACATGCACACTATCTTAGTTACCCTTTGAAAGGTTTCTTTGGTTTTGTTTATTTCTTTAGCAAAGGTTGGATTTGTGAAGTGGTTGACCATTCACCATGCAAAGGTTACGAGATCTGATTGATGGTGGATGCTCTAGCTCGTGAATGATGCAGCACCAGAGGCTAACGATGTTGTTTGAAAGAACTTGGCAATTGAACTTAGTAGCATTATTTTCAATTTTTAATTCGGGTTGAGGACCTGAATCGCTTTGTACTTTAAAGCTTATGTTAATCTGAATTAACTCATTTTGAATTTATGAAAGTTGAAGTAAAATGCATCTCATTCTTATTATATTATTTACGCTTGCATTTGTTTTCATTTTAAAATTAAAATTGATAAACTTGTCAAAGCTTTGCTTGTAATGTATGGCAAAACAACTGAACAATTTAAATCGATGCACTGAAAAGTCATTGTCTGCACTCTTTGGATATCGCACTATCTATTAGAACTTCAACTGGGGCAGCTTTTATTTGTTGGTATATGGCGTTGAGGCAGTGATGCAGAACTACGCACGGTCTGATTCCCTAGGAGGGATACGTAGGCTCCCTCATCGGGCTCGACCCTTTAGCATTTAAATTATTATTTTCCCCCAAGAAGGACAACTGGGGCAATTTTTGCAAAAAATGAGTTAGGAATGCGGAAGATAATAACTGGGGCAGAATTTTGCAAGAAGCGGCGTTGGTTATTAAAGATGAGTTGGCAAGAATTTTGAAATCGGTTAAGCAAACAGTGCAAAGTCTAAGACAAAGGACGTTCAGTTTGTTTTAAAATATGTTACAAGTTTAAGTCAAGACAAAAATTTTCAAAATGCATCTTTGACTTCATTTGCATGCTTATTTCTATATTGCATTAAAATATTTTATCTTGCCTCTATCTTTCAAATTCTATGCTATTTGAGTTCATGAGCCAAGTTTCTGAAAACAATTCGCAAATCCAAGTCCAATGAAGACGAGGAAGCAGCAGAAGCAGCAAGATCAGGATGAAGTCTGCACAAATCAAACGTTTCCCCTTCCCTCCTCAGAACTAACAATTTTCTTTGAGAGCAGGAACATAAAAGCTTGCGTTGAAAAGATCATTCGCACTATGGATGAACAGTTTATGGAACGCGCATTCAAAGTTGCCTTGTAAATTGCGTCGCATTGCCCTTTTCATGACTTAAAGCATTATGCTTTGTCATGAGTTATTGCCGAACAGGCGGCATTTCTACCCCTATGACTTTCATTCCTAATAGGCGATAAAGCCGAGGCTTGTTTTGTGTTTTCAAAACTAAGCCAAATAGGGCATCGCTTTGTTTCAGGCTATAATCCGCACAAGGCCATCCTTGCCGGATTGTCTCGCCAATTGATTTATCAATGGCTATCGCACTGACTACTTTTCCGCACTACTTTGCTTTGCACTTATCTTGAATTACGCCTTCACACTTGCTTTAAATTAACGCCTCGCTTTACTCTTTCAGGTTGACCATCGGCTACGAGGATTCCCTTTGTTGGACTATCTCGCCCATTGATTCGCCAAATGGCTCTTGCATTGCTTTACATTCCGAACTGCTTTTCTTTGCACTTGCTTTGAATTATGTCGTCGCACTTGCTTTAAAATTGATGCCTTACTTTACATTTTTCAGGTTGACCACCAGGCGGGGCTTCTCTCTTGTTGGACTTTCACGCCTGTTGATTTGCTAAATCGCTTTGGCGTTGCTTTACATTTCACGCTAAATTGCTTTGCACTTGCTTTCAATTATGCCTTTGCACTTGATTTATATTATGACTTGCTTTACTTTTAGTTTAACAGGTCAGCCCTGATACCCTCCTTGCTTTGTGTCGGACCGGATCACCAGCTGATTTGTAGACAATCAACCCCAAGACCCTCCTTGCTGCGTGCCCGACCGGCTTGCCAGTTGATTTGTCAAGATGTTCAAATTGCCTTGCACTTGCTTTCAATTATGCCTTTGCACTTGATTTATATTATGACTTGCTTTACTTTTAGTTTAACAGGTCAGCCCTGATACCCTCCTTGCTTTGTGCCGGACCGGATCACCAGCTGATTTGTAGACAATCAACCCCAAGACCCTCCTTGCTGCGTGCCCGACCGGCTTGCCAGTTGATTTGTCAAGATGTTCAAATTGCCTTGCACTTGCTTTCAATTATGCCTTTGCACTTGATTTATATTATGACTTGCTTTACTTTTAGTTTAACAGGTCAGCCCTGATACCCTCCTTGCTTTGTGCCGGACCGGATCACCAGCTGATTTGTAGACAATCAACCCCAAGACCCTCCTTGCTGTGTGCCCGACCGGCTTGCCAGTTGATTTGTCAAGATGTTCAAATTGCCTTGCACTTGCTTTCAGTTATGCCTTTGCACTTGATTTATATTATGACTTGCTTTACTTTTAGTTTAACAGGTCAGCCCTGATACCCTCCTTGCTTTGTGTCGGACCGGATCACCAGCTGATTTGTAGACAATCAACCCCAAGACCCTCCTTGCTGCGTGCCCGACCGGCTTGCCAGTTGATTTGTCAAGATGTTCAAATTGCCTTGCACTTGCTTTCAATTATGCCTTTGCACTTGATTTATATTATGACTTGCTTTACTTTTAGTTTAACAGGTCAGCCCTGATACCCTCCTTGCTTTGTGCCGGACCGGATCACCAGCTGATTTGTAGACAATCAACCCCAAGACCCTCCTTGCTGCGTGCCCGACCGGCTTGCCAGTTGATTTGTCAAGATGTTCAAATTGCCTTGCACTTGCTTTCAGTTATGCCTTTGCACTTGATTTATATTATGACTTGCTTTACTTTTAGTTTAACAGGTCAGCCCTGATACCCTCCTTGCTTTGTGCCGGACCGGATCACCAGCTGATTTGTAGACAATCAACCCCAAGACCCTCCTTGCTGCGTGCCCGACCGGCTTGCCAGTTGATTTGTCAAGATGTTCAAATTGCCTTGCACTTGCTTTCAATTATACCTTTGCACTTGATTTATATTATGACTTGCTTTACTTTTAGTTTAACAGGTCAGCCCTGATACCCTCCTTGCTTTGTGCCGGACCGGATCACCAGCTGATTTGTAGACAATCAACCCCAAGACCCTCCTTGCTGCGTGCCCGACCGGCTTGCCAGTTGATTTGTCGAGATGTTCAAATTGCCTTGCACTTGCTTTCAATTATTACTTTGCACTTGCTTTATATTATGAACCGCTTTACTTTTAGCTTAACAGGTTAACAGGCCAGTCCCGAGACCCTCCTTGCTTCGTGCCGGACCGGTTCGCCAGCTGATTTGTAGACAATCAATTCCAAGACCCTCCTTGCTTCATGCCCGACCGGCTTGCCAGTTGATTTGTCATGCTTGTTGAAAAGGATTTGCACTATGCCTTCGCACTTGCTTTATTGTTTCGCCAGTTGATTGGAAGACAATTTATCAAAGATATTGCAGCTTGCACTTACAAATTACGTCATGCCTACCATAACCAATTGGAGGCCTTATTATGAAGCCTGTCATAAGCAATTGAAGGCTCTTTTATCATTGATCCTACCGTAAGCAATCGGGGGATCTTATTATTAAGTCTATCGTGAGCAAGCGAAGACTTCATTAGCATTCATGCCTACCATAAGCAATTGGAGGCCTTATTTTGAAGCCTATCATAAGCAATTGAAGGCTCTTTTATTATTGATCCTACCGTAAGCAATCGGAGGTTCTATTATGAGTCTATCGTGAGCAAGCGAAGACTTCATTAGCATTGAAGCCTACCATAAGCAATTGGAGGCCTTATTTTGAAGCCTATCATAAGCAATTGAAGGGTCTTTTATCATTGATCCTACCGTAAGCAATCGGGGATCTTATTATCAAGTCTATCGTGAGCAAGCGAAGACTTCATTAGCATTGAAGCCTACCATAAGCAATTGGAGGCCTTATTTTGAAGCCTATCATGAGCAATTGAAGGCTCTTTTATTATTTATCCTACCGTAAGCAATCGGGGGTCTTATTATCAAGTCTGTCGTGAGCAAGCGAAGACCTCATTATCATTGAAGCCTACCATAAGCAATTGGAGGCCTTATTTTGAAGCCTATCATAGACAATTGAAGGCGCTTTTGTTATTGATCCTACCAATAAGGATCAACCTAGAGGTTCTCCGGGCGGAGTACTTTGTCAGTTGATCGAAGGAAGAACTTATCGATGACACCGCAGCCCGCATTTACAATTTTATCACTTTATCTATTTCTTATTCCAATTATACAGTTGCACGCTTACCTCTTGTTGAGATTATTGCAGGATTTTAGCAACACCGCAGCAGCATCTGGAGCATGGAGCTTTTCTTAGCAATAAACTGGGCAATCGTTGATATGAGCTAGACTCGTCAACAAAGACCTGAAGAATCGCACCCGCATAAGTCATCCACCCTAGAGGTAAGTCTCTTGTTAACCCTAAGTCTGAGGTTTGAAATTGAAGACAAGATGGCTCGGTTATCAAGGTGCAGTGGAAGCTATGTCCGTGTAAACCCCTCTTTATGGGTGTGTCGTCGACCACATTTTCATAACTTGGGTGATTATAAGCCTCTTTTCCCGCGCTCGAGTAGTCGTTACTATCTCGTCTTTGATTTTCAAATCGCGTCAAACTACATATGGCCTGATTCTCTTTCAGCCCGAGATATGTAGGAAACTCGGAAACCGAAGTTCGGCCATGTCCATAAGCCTCGCATTTTGATTCCAGGAATCGGAGTCTTGGCTTTACCGTGACAAAATTGGGTTTCACGTCAACTTCTTTACCCTGAAAACTCTTTCATCCTTTCCGGGTAAAGAGGGGCAGCTGTTGACACCCAATTTTGTCCCGGATTTTAATTAATGTCTACATTATTTAAATAAAAATCATGTTATTAAAGTAAAATTTTTAATTAATTAAAATCCCTTAATGTGAATTAATGAGATTTTGGACGAAAAGCCAAATTGCATTGTTAACCCTAAAGCCTGCTTATTCATGTAATAATGGCGTTTAATTAGTTTAATTAAAAGAGAAAGGAATAAAATCGTTCTTAAAATTAAATTATGTCCTGTTTCCGCAAAGCCTTATGGACACTATACATCCCTCATTTCAGATATCTTAGCCCATACCCACTTTTCCTTCTCCCCGATATACACAAAAACCCTACACCCATATCAGGAACCCCAGCCGTGCCCCTCACTATCTCTCCCATATACACCCCTCCACTGTTCATCTTCCTTACAAAAAAGAACTCCTCTCCTTTACATTACAGAACAGAAATCAGCTTCACAAAATACAGGTCACCACACACACAAATCCAGTCAATACCCACAACCACTTCAATTTCTATGTTTTACTTTCAAAGAAACAGATATACATGCACACAACAAAAATAGGGGAAATGGAGGGGTACAAAACCAGTGGGATCGGGGTTGGGAGATTCAAATCAGAACTGTAAGCAACAAAACGACCCCACCACCGGAAAAGCCATCATCTCCGGCGACATTTTAGCAGTAGTGATGCCGTCGGAATAGAAGCGATGCCATTCAGTGGTTGTCGCTCCCCCGTCTTCGTGGTTACTCTGCTCACCGGAATCGCAGCGGCGCCGCTGTTTGTTTATCGGCAAAGCCAGCAGGCGTCGCTCTTCCTCTCTTGTCGTATCGGTGTTTGGATCGGCGTTGGATACTCATCGCTTATGTTATATTGTTGGCGTTGATTCTGTTGATTCTCTGTTGGTCTATTGGATTTGTTATTACTTTGTCCCACCGGCGGGTCGTCGTTTATTGTATACCACCGTTTGTGTTTGTGCCATCAATTGAAATTACTACAGATTACAGCCCCTATTGGTGTTGCTTGCTACTGATCCGTTCAAGGCTACGAAAATGCTTGAATATTTACTGGAGATGTACTGATGTTGAACTTGTACTGATTTTGAATAGATTTTGTGCTATAAGGCCTATGAAAAACAATTTATTTGAGGCCTTACTGATTCGAACGGATACTACACCATTGGCCGATGAAAATACATATATACGTATTGAGGCCGACACAAGAAATTGACGGACAATGAATTGACGGACTTCGAACACGATACTACACTTGAACCGTCCCGTTCCCGTGTCCCTAAAGCAAAAGGCGATGATGAATGCATTTTAGTGCTAAGCAAGTTGAATAGAGTAGTGGGTTTGGTGCTTTGGCACGGCAATACGGCCCGGGCTCCGTGTTTGCAACCGCACCAAATCCCGAGCCTCTATTCGACGCGCTATACAAACCTGAGCCTAAATTTTGCAAAAACAAAACCCCTTTATTATTATTATTATTATTATTATTATTATATATTCTATTATTATTATTATTATTATTAGTATATATATATATTTTTTTTTCTTATTATTATTATTATTAGTTTATTTTATTAATCATTACACTTTATTATCGTACTAATCCCGTTTAATTCCCGTTTTATTGCGAGGTATATCTTGGCACGAGTAATTCGGGAACGCTTTTGGCTAACTCGCGAATGAGAATAGTCCTTTGCATTGAGGGCATTTGGAGATTGAATTCGGACCCGAGCATTCAGAAATAAGACTTAGGAATTTTAGAAAAAATCAAGACTCCCGCGAGTTGATCAATTTACCGGTTCTATCTTTAACTTTGCTTTCCTTAGATATTTATGTAAATAAAATGTGTGAATTATTTTATTTGATAATAATATTTGATTGCTTGGTATATTGCTTTACTTTATGTGCATTATCCTTTTTATTTTTGAAGTCGTTATTTAATTTAATGCAAACTGGGGCAAATTAGCAAAATGCGTGCAAAAATTAAAATATTTTTCATAAACAAGTTTTATTTCAATTAATTATTTAGATAATTTTTTTTAGAAAAGCACATTTTGCAAATATTTGGAAACCTGTCGGATTAACCGTATTTTACGGAATTTCGGAAGTGCCTTAAAAACCTTCTTCCGAAATTAATAAAACCTCTTACTTTTAGAATCTCTGGAAGAAAGACCGTCTTTTTTATAAAAACGGAGTTTTGCACGCATTTGTTAATTTGGTTCCCTGTTTTCCTTAAATTGGGTGGCGACTCCAAAAACTCCAAAAGAGTTAGCCCATCCTGTCGATATTCCGGAATTTATCCTTTTCGGGGGGTAATTTTTGGGGTTCAACAGACAACTAGCCAGACAGTTACCACGAACAGACTCAAAGGAGCTACGAAACGCCTCGTCAGTCAACACGATCTGAATGAGAAATTATTAACCTGATCATGTGCGATCACTCAATGAATGGTCTTAAAGGCAGTAATTACGACCCAGCGGTTACAAAACCCAACGGACGCCTATCAGACATATAAATAGCATTCGTTCTAAGCCATTGAAAAAACAACTTTACTTCTTATCTACAACAATCAATAAGAATACTCTTTCACTCTTGCTCAAATACTGTTCTTTGCTTGCATTTGTTAAGTACTTGGTTCTCTAGTCTCCTAGTGTGATCAGTGACGAGGGAAGATCACCGGGGTCAAGTGATCCAACATGGTTACCTCCATCTACTTTATTACGCTTTAACTTTATTCATTCTTAGTTACATACTATCTTCTTGTTACTAATTATTATTATTGGAAATCACGAATACCATCGGTAATCTAACAGTTATCGTAATTCCTCGTTTGAACTCTTAATCTAAACTATTGATCGTGACTCCGCAAATACAAATTTAATTGTTAATTGACCTAAAATCGAATCTAGGTTAAATAGTTTGGCGACCACAGTGGGAGCCGGTCAATAGCCTTCCTAGGTTAACAGTTTATCTTTTCCAGTATTATATCTCTTTTTGTCGATCTTTTTGTTTCACAACTAACATGGCAGAAAGCAGTTCACAACGAACTATCATCGGCGGAAGTCAGGTATGTACCTCTTCATCAAGTCCCAATAATTCTCCCGATTATTCATCCGATGGGCAGCAACAATCTTTCCAAGGATCGGTCAGGCAACGAAATGGGCATAGGCGCTCTCAGAGCACCACTCCGCCCAGGCGACGACGCCATAGGAGTCTCTCCCCTGGCCAAGGGAACCTCCAGGAGACGCTCTATGCATTTATGCAGGAACACACAGAGTTCAATCGAGGGATAAACGAGCCACTCAACTCTCTCTGAGGGACAAACCCTCCGGTTGCAAGAGCAGATGCTGCAACACCAGGCCGTGACGCCCTCTCTTCGCATACTTCAAGGCAAGGTGGAAACCGAAACAACGGAGGGACTGTAGATCCAACGATCCAGATCAACCAAAATCGGAACGGAGGATCTGTGGCATCCACAGTAATGATCCTCGTCATGGAAGCTCTCACCAAACAGTTCAAGGAGAGCCGGGAAGCGCTTCAGAAATCTCTCCACGAGAGAATTGACCAGATACCGGGCGCTCCACCCACACTAAAGAAGGTTGATGTCCAGCGATAATCCCAGCGGCCTTGGAAGAAGGAAGCAGCTCCAAAGGCGATACCTAAGACGTTCAAGATGCCAAACATTCCGAGATATCGTGGGACATCTGATCCCAATGATCATCTCATGATGTTCAACAACTTTATAAAGGCTAGTGATCTCACCGATGAGGTGATCGAATCTGTCCAATTGAAGAAGTCCGTGGAGACCCTAGCAGATGGAGCTCTACGATGGTACTCAATGTTGCCACCAAACTCCATTGGGTCCTTCGCAGAGATGGCTGAGCTGTTCGTGAAGGCACACACAGGCGCTCAGAAGACGGAGACTCGCGTAGAGGATATCTTCGAGATCAAACAGAGGCCCGATGAGTCTCTTTGTAAATATGTGGATCGATTCCAAAGGGAGCGTATGATGCTACCTAAAGTACCGGACAGATGAGCAGCGATCGCATTCACCAACAGTTTAGATATCATGAGCTCAAAGGCTACGCGCAGACTCTACGAATCTCTTCGCGATTTCCCAGCAGCCAACTGGTCGGACGTCTACAACCGCTACAACTCAAACGTACGTATTGATGAAGATAAATTAATTGGAACAGGTACCTGAGGAAGGGCTCAGGCACGCAATGGTGGCTCCGGTGGAAAGGCGGAGATGGAGAGATCAGACGTACGTTACGAGCCATACCCTGACCAGTCACGCAGCAACTCCAAGGGACGCAGCCGCAACAACAAAGGGCTGTCCCGAAGAGATGATTCAGAATCAAGCCTCCGTGGAGCGCCAAGCCTGCCGAGCTTCAACGTGGAAATGTCTGAAGTAGTGGCAGCGCTCAAAGATATGGGAGAGAAGGTCAAATGGCCGAAGGACATGAAGACCAACCCAAGCAAGCGAAACCAGGACTTATGGTGGGAGTTTCATCGCGACCACGGTCACACCGCCAAGGATTGCAAGGCCCTAAGGTATGAAATTGCACATTTATTGAAACAGGGATTCTTGAGGGAGTTCCTGACCGAGAAGGGAAAGCAAACTCACGTGAAGGCGCAGCAGAATAAATCTGGCCCTCCACAAGCATCTTCCCCAAGGAGAACAATCAATGTTATATCAGGTGGGATCGAAGTGGATTCCATCACCTTCACAGCGAAGAAGTATGCAAAGGTCTCCATCACAAATACCAAGCTCCCACGACCAGAAGGGACGATAATATTTGAAGACTCCGACACAGACGGTTCGCAGTTCCCACACGCTGATGCGTTAGTGATAACGTTACGCGTGGCAGAATTCGACATTAAAAGAGTACTCATCGATGCGGGCAGCTCCGCAGACATTATTCAATCACGAGTTGTAAGAGAGATGCAGCTGTCGGATAAGATTGTGCCGATATCTCGAGTTCTATCCGGTTTCTACAACTCGAGTGAGAAGACCCTTGGTGAGATTACTCTTAGAACTCTCGTCGAAGGGGTAGTGAAGGAGATGATATTTCATGTTGTTGATGCGGATCTAGCCTATAATATCATCATGGGGAGACCTTGGATCCATGATATGCAAGCTGTTCCTTCCACTTATCATCAGGTGTTGAAGTTCCCATCCGAGTGGGGAGTACGTGAGGTTCGAGGAGAGCAACGCTCTGCTCGAGATTGCTATTCAGTGGCCCTCAAGCTGCCTGAGGAAAGCAAATAGCAATTACAGTGACCGAGACCAGACATGCCACACGAATACACAAAGTACGAGGTCCCGAAATTCGTCACAAAGTTGGACGAGCGGGAGAGCCATATGCCGACCGTGGAAGCTTTGGAACCCGAAGAATTGTTCGCAGATAAGCTAGAACGGAAGGTCTACTTAGGGACCGAGTTGAGCAAACGCTTACGAGGAGATATCCTCCAGTTCCTCAAGGAGCGGCATACAACGTTCGCCTGGTCTCACGCAGATATGACAGGTATTTCTCCAGATATTATTACTCACAGGTTGAATGTCGACCCATACCACCGCCCGATAAAACAGGAGACGCGCCAGCAAGGAGCTTTTCGGAACCAGGTCATCAACGACGAGGTCAATCGGCTGTTAAAAATTGGGTCTATACGTGAAGTCAAATACCCAGACTGGCTAGCCAACGTGGTCGTTGTGCCCAAAGAAGAATGGCAAATGGCGAGTCTGCATTGACTTCACAGATCTAAACAAAGCCTGTCCGAAGGATTCATATCCCCTTCCTAGGATAGACCAACTGATTGACGCAACAGCCGGGCACGAGGTGCTCACCTTCCTCGATGCGTACTCTGGATACAACCAGATATTGATGGACCCCGATGACCAGGAGAAAACAGTGTTCATAACCTGCAGAGGTACGTACTGCTATAAAGTTATGCCATTTGGGTTGAAAAATGCAGGTGCAACATATCAGTGCCTAGTCAATCGAATGTTCCATGACCATATCGGTAAGACTATGGAAGTGTACATCGATGACATGCTGATCAAATCCAAATGAGCGGAGGACCATCTAGCACATCTAAAGGAAGCCTTCCGGATTCTTGATCAGTACAACATGAAGCTGAATCCGGAGAAATGTGCATTCGGAGTCGGATCGGGAAAATTCCTGGGCTTCATCATTTCTCAGCTTGGAATCGAAATCAATCCCGCTCAGATCAAAGCCATCGAGTCAATTCCAGATGTACTCCACAATTGGAAAGACGTCATGAAATTGACCGGAAGAGTGGCAGCCCTGCGAAGGTTTATATCCCGATCATCAGACCGATGCAAGAGTTTCTTTGATGTTCTAAAGAAAAACAAGGAGTTCGAGTGGACCCCCGAATGCCAACAAGCGTTGAAGGAACTCAAAAAGTATCTGTCCAATCCACCACTGTTCTCTACACCTTAACATGGGGAGCAGTTGCTGATTTATCTGGCAGTTTCAGAGTCCTCGGTAAGCGCCGTTCTAGTTCGGGAACAAAAAGGTAAACAACTTCCTATCTATTACATTAGCAAAGCTCTAATTGACGCGGAAACACGCTATCAACCCTTGGAAAAAATGGCTTTAGCACTAGTAACTGCTGCTCGTAAGTTACGCCTTTACTTTCAAAGTCATTCAATAGCTGTGGTAACAACCTTTCCTTTGCGAAATGTTTTGCACAAACCTAAATTTTCTGGAAGGTTAGTAAAGTGGGCTATAGATTTAAGTGAATTTGGTATCACCTATCAGCCTAGGGTAGCAATAAAATCACAAGTTTTGGCAGATTTCGTGGCAGATTTTAGCGCCAATATATATCCTGAGGCACAAAAGGATTCCGTTCTATATGCTGGGCAAGCTCCTGGCGCATGGACCCTATACACTAATGGCTCTTCGAGCGACAAAGGGTCCGGTCTCGGACTGGTTCTCATCACTGCATCCGGAGAGACCATCAGGTAGGCCATCAAGTGCCCGTTTATTACTAACAATGAGGCCGAATATGAGGGCGTTATTGCAGGATTGGAGCTAGTCCGAAGTTATGGAGCAAACATCATCAAACTCAAGAGTGATTCTCAACTGGTAGTCAACCAGGTGACCGGAGGCTTCATTGGACGAGAATCTAGAATGCAAGTGTACCTTGCCCGTGTGAAAGAACTCCTGGCCCAGTTCGATGAATGGGAGGCACTTCAGATTCCACGAGAAGAGAACCATGAAGCCGATGCTCTCGCGAATCTAGGGTTGATAGCAGAAATGGGGGCGGCTAGCTCTTCAGCTGTTGTTCAACTCCTTTACACGACCATAGACCAGGAAAAGTTCGAAGTCAACACCATCAACGCAACTTGGGACTGGCGGAATGAAATCACGAACTATCTTCTTCATGGGACTCTGCCCGTTGACACAAAAGCCGCTCGCAAGCTCAGAATAAAAGCTGCTCGATATACAATCGTCAACGGCGATCTCTACCGCAAAATGTTTGCAGGACCCCTCGCAAAGTGTCTCAGACCGAATCAAATAAACTACGTAATGATGGAGGTCCATGAAGGCTGCTGTGGCAATCATTCCGGGGCCAAGGCATTAGCCTGCAAGTTGATTCGCGCAGGATATTATTGGGACAAAATAGAGAAGGATACAAACGAGTTTGTCAAAAAATATGACAAATGTCAGAGGTTCGCACATCTTCTTCATCAACCGGCGGAACCACTCCACTCAATCATCTCCCCGTGGCCCTTCATGAAATGGGGAATGGACGTAGTCGGTCCACTTCCCGCGACGCCCAGAGGAATGCGCTTCTTGTTGATCATCACCGATTACTTCACCAAGTGGGTCGAAGCAGCAGCATACGCGAGGATACGACAAGCGGAAGTCGTTTATTTCCTTTGTCGTTTCGTTGTGTGTCGCTTTGGAGAACCTAAGGAAATAGTCATGGACAATGGCCCGTATTTCATCGGCCAGAAAGTGACTAGGTTTCTCGACGACCTACACATCAAGAGGATTACTTCTTCTCCATATCATCTAGTTGCCAATGGACAAGCAGAGTCCACCAACAAAATAATCATTGAATCCCTCAAAAAGCGCCTCGAGCAGGCCAAGGGATGTTGGGTAGAGGAGTTACCTGGCGTACTATGGGCTTATCGCACGACGATAAAAATGAGTACTGGAGAGACACCTTACTCATTGGTGTACGGTGCAGACGCTTTAATCACAGTCGAAATTGGAGAACCCAGTTTACGGTATGCACATGCCACTAAAGAATCCAACTCGGTCAACCTCTCCGAAGAGCTGGACTTCCTCGAAGAACGAAGAGAACTCGCCCTCGTATGGGTAGTCGCCCAAAAAGAACGAATTGAGCAATATTACAATCGGGGACTGCGCGTACGAAGTTTCTAGGTTAGAGATTTTGTGCTAAGGAAAGTGTCCCAGAACACACAGGAAGCAAATTCAGGAAAGCTAGGCCCTAATTGGGAAGGCCCCTACAAGGTAATCGCCTCAGTCGGCAAGGGCTCTTATCACTTAGCATGACCAGATGGTTCAACTGTTCCAAACAGTTGGAACGTGATTCACCTCAAAAGGTATCACTTCTGAGTGGTAAAACGGTTAGTTGTTTTCTTCCTACCTTTTACTTTTGCAACAATTCTTACTTTCATTATATTTCCTCTAAATGGTACTAACGGCCCGAACAATGTCAGATCCGTTTAGCTCAACTGGCAGAGCTCGAAGTTCTTCAACTTCGCGGCTGTGGGTTCGAATCCCACAACGGGCACACTCCTCGTTTGGTTATATATGTTCTTTTATTTACAACTTGCCTTAACTCTTTTTATGTTATCACTTCCTGTGTTCCAACATAAAAACAAGGAGGGTGGTGAGAGGCCCCTGTAGGCCAGGTAAGACCTTCATAAAGGCAAAAGACCTTGTAAAAAGGCGAGTTTTCAAAAACTTTTTATGTGACAAAGCTTCCACGAAAATAAGAGAAGTCGTTCACAAGGCCAGCGACTCGGCCAGAATTAAACTACAAACTTCCTGCAACAACTTTTCAACTATCAAAGCGATAAGCAAAGTTGGTTTGCAAAGGCCAATGATTCGGCCAGAAACTATCGACCATGACTCGGTCAGAATAAAAACATCTGCGCAGATTACTCACAACTTATGACCTCTTCCTTGGGAAAGGCTAAGTTGAAACATTCGAACAGACTTTTGGAGACCAGAACTTAATAAAGTTCAAACTTCAAAAAAGTTCCTAAACATAAGGCACGAAAACCACAATACATGTAAACGAAAGATCAGAAATTCAGGCTAAATATAGTCATTGAAAAGATCTAAAGTTATATGTACATAATCCTGTAAAATGATAGAATGCCGAAAACGGCTGACAGAAGTTTTACAGAGTGATGAAAGGCCAAATAGAACCGACCAAACAAGGATCAGAGAGTCCCTACGAGACCTCTATCCACAACCAACTAATCCGGCTCTCGCCAGATGAACTAACTTGCAACTCAATCAATTTCTAGGGCTACGACCAGAACTCGGCGCACCAGCTCCGTCGATTCTGTCATCGTCCCCCGAGTTTTCACCATCATCTTCATCTTCATCATCTTCACCTTTGGACTCCTAAGGAGAAAGATTCAATATTTGTCTCACTCTGCGAACATCGCTCTTTGTCTTCTGCAGCATCTTCTCGACGTTGATCTGCTTAGCCTGGACCTGTCCGAGCAGTGAACGCTTAGCCTCGAGCACAGCGAGCTTTGCTTTAATTTCAGATTGATTACGAAGGTTTGCCAAGTCCTTAGATAACGCAATTTGAGCACTCATCGGCTGGGCAACTTGATCCCTAGCAGCTTGAAGCTCAGCTCTGGCCCTGGCAGACTCTTCATTAATTCTTTGCAGATCCATCTCAAGAGACCTACGCTCATTAGAGCTCTGTTCAACGAAGCTTTACATTCTTCGAGCAGAATCTCTAGACCCTGGGCAGATCGTGCCAACCCTTCTTTCTCTTCAGAAAGAAGGTCCTTCTCCTTGGCGAGTTCGTTAATCCGCTCAATTCGCTCATTGTTAGCTTCGGATAATCGATTAACTTCACCCCCAAGGAGACCACACTGCTCTGCTAGGATCCTGTTCTCCTTCAGAGCATCCAGCAACTCTTTCTTTACCTCAAGAACTTGATCGATGTTGCTGATCCTGGAATAAAACATAAGCCCGGCAGACATCTTGCTTGACTGAGAAGAAAAATAAGTAAAAGTTCGAAGTCTGAAATCAAAATTACTTCCAACACTAGCGGTAAACACTTACCCTGGTAGAATCAGCAGCAATGGTAAACGCCAACTCCTCGTCACTCATTTCCCTTATTATCCACTCCTCTCGTGGACCGATAAGTGACGAAACCGCCTTGGCTAAACTGCCCGGCCTGGATATAAAGTTAACATCAGGGGCTAGCCTCATGGTATGCTTCCTCTCGCAGAACTTGGGTTCCCAAGCCTGTTCAGAGGGATAGTTTGGACCAAACTTATAGCGCACACCCCTGATATCCTTCAACCCGGTCTGACCGTTGATGACTGACCGCCAGATAAGCATTGTTATTGATAAGTCGGAGTCTCCTTCCACTCTAGGATTTATTGTATTCCACTCATGAAAACCAACAGGCATTGCCCCCTCACTGGCCACGTTTTCCAGGTCCTCGAAACGAAAAACACGAGGACCTCGGCCACCCTCTTGGGGAACCTCCTCTCTTATCTCTTCTTCTTCTTCTTCTTCTTCTTCTTCTTCTTCTTCTTCTTCTTCTTCCTCACCCACCTTATTTTTCCCTTTGTCCACACGGGAAGGAGCCACCTTTACCCCGTCATCAACTCGGGGACTCCTCTCCGGAGTACGGGCAACTTCCTCCTCAATTTTCCTCTTATCGCTCCGGAGATAAGGTTTTCGCACAAGGGGCTCGTGAGTTTCAGTCTCAGTATCTGAAACATCAATCACCACCTTGTCCAAACCCTCTCCCCGTGCAGACTCGAGGACTTCGACAGTAGTTTTGATATTCTCTTCTGCAGATTCTGGTACATTGGCTTTGGGCGAGGACTCACCCCCAGCAGTTGAGGTTTGCCCGGCATCAACGGAAGCCTTACGTGCAGACTTCTTCCATGCTCCGCCCTCACCTTGGCTCTTCTTGTTCCTCTTCAAAGAACCAAGGCCACTAGATAAAAGCTCCTCACCACCTTCCCTGCCGCACAGTGCCTCCACTGAAACTAGTATAGATGCGGCTTCAGCATCAAGATCGGCAACAGACTCAAAAGGCACGGCCTGAGGGGGAGGAGGCAAAAAATCCCCCTGAGTTCCTAGACTTGCGAAAAAGCAGAACCGTCAGATACGGAGGAAATACAAAAGGAAGAAATGGCCACAACGGCAGAAAATTCTCACCGTGAGTCTTCACGGTCAAATTCTTTTGCACAGCAAAGAACGCCCATTCTCTCTTTTCAGGAGAAAACTCCTGCAAAATGGCCTCAACCCACGCTGTTAGCTCATCGACTGATATGAGCTCGTCGTAGGGTCGCTTGGCGGCTACAAAAAGGAATCAAAGGGATGAGCAAACAAAAAGAGAAGAAGAAGCATTAAAAGAACTCGAAAGAAAAATCGGGGACTTACGCTTCTTGTTCCAAACCTCAGGAAGGAAAGTCTTGGAGTTAAAGGTCAAAGCTTGGGTACTCATGAACACATACCGGTGTAACCAACCCCGATCGCTTGTGTCCACGGAGCTGCGCACCAAGCCCTTACTCCCACGCATCCTAGCGTTCACAAAACCGTCTTTGAAAATTTGTATACTGTACAAATAAATAAAATGTTTATACTCAAAAAGTTGATCTATTTCTGCCGCAAACCAATCCATGAGTGTAACTGTTCTATACACAATGGGGCACAGCTGCCCGGGGCAGAGCATATATTCCCTGCAGAGCCTCTCAAGCACAGGGTGCAGGGGTAGTTTGCATCCAACTATGAAAGGGTAGGTACACATAGTTGTCCACCCAGCCTTGTGTGAAGTAATATTCTCCTCAGCGGAGACCGGCAAGAGGGGAATATTCGCATCCCAATTGTAGTCTATCCTAACCCGTGGAATGAGTTCTGATATGATCCCAGACTTAAACCTATACGCCGGCCAAACGCGTATATCTCTGGGGTTGTTGAAAGCTTTTATGCTGCAGCCTTTTTCTAATTCACCCTATTTCTTGTGGATAATCTCCGCAGTAGTAGCCTGAGCGGCCCTAGACCTGAGGGTGGCAGCCGAAGAACTACTAGCTGCATCCACATTTTGGCTTTTTCTAGCTCTTGAAGACATGATCGAGGAGTTCGTAAGAAAAAATGAGAGGTGTTCAAATAATTTTCAAGATTTGGAGAAAATGAAAGCAAGTAAAAAGATTTCTCACTCAGCAAACCCCTATTTATAAGAACAAAAATCAGGCCCATTAAGTTCCCTCGAGACACGCAGAGACCATCCAAGAGGGCACGATCAGATCCAACCTTCAAAAGGAGAAGTAGGTTTCACCAACTTTTATAGTATCATCATTACCCTGAAGTGCAGGGGTCACCTCGCGATCAGCAGTCGACGCGTGCACGTGATTAAGGCGGTTAAAATCATTATTTTTACCTTTGGAACGCGCAGTAGTCACTCCAGAGCGGATTGCAGACGCGCAGGCATGCCAGCTGCAGTTACTTTTTTTATACGGCGCATTTAATGTGCACGTCATAGGGATTTGTCGCGTAACTGATGAGAAACGTATGTCACTTAGCCTCGTCATACAAAGATTGGATTTTGCAAAGTGGAAATTCCCACCAAAATTCACATCCACTTCTCGAGCAGATATGAAGTGCGGGGACTATCTGTATTGGATAAAAGCTGACATCGTCTAAAAGGTGACACGTGTCCGCCACGTGGCACGGGCAGAAGTTCCACCGGACAGATATCTAGCGGGCAGACAACTAGCCAGACGGTTACCATGAACAGACTCAAAGGAGCTACGTAACGCCTCGTCAGTCAACACGATCTGAATGAGCAGTTATTAACCTGATCATGTGCGATCACTCAATGAATGGTCTTAAAGGTAGTAATTACGAACCAGCAGTTACGTATCTAACAGATACGTGCCCAGCGATTACAAAACCCAACGGACGCCTATCAGACCTATAAATAGTATTCGTTCTAAGTCATTGAAAAAACAACTTTACTTCTTGTCTACAACAATCAATAAGAATACTCTTTCACTCTTGCTCAAATACTGTTCTTTGCTTGCATTTGTTAAGTACTTGGTTCTCTAGTCTCCTAGTGCGATCAGTGACGAGAGAAGATCACCGGGGTCAAGTGATCCAACACGGTTACCTCCATCTACTTTATTACGCTTTAACTTTATTCATTCTTAGTTACATACTATCTTCTTGTTGCTAATTATTATTACTGAAAATCACGAATACCATCGGTAATCTAACAGTTATCGCAATTCCTCATTTGAACTCTTAATCTAAACTATTGATCGTGACTTCGCAAATACAAATTTAATTGTTAATTGACTTAAAATCGAACCTAGGTTAAACAACTGTAAAATAATGATTTTTTTATATAGATTTTTCGGAAAAGGGAGTAGGAAACACATTTGATAACAAAATGTAGATTATGCCACAGGTTGTGATAAAAAAGTTACATGAAAATAAGAAGAAAAGAAAGAAGAAACCTCTGTAGGGAAATTTGTCATTGTGAAGGTTTTCCCTAGCTCTTCTTGTTATTATATAGGAAAAAGATAGTAGCAAATTAGGGTATAAATGAGATATTCTGTAACCTCCGAATGAATAATTATTATACTAAATGACTCATAATGAAGACTAAGAATTAAAACTCCTAATAACTTAGGTAACCGAAGAAATCATGGAGATGTATTTTTTTTTCCTTTTGCTACAATAAAATAGAAAGAGCAAAAACTTGAGAAAATCTGAAAGTAGTAAAAAGTTGAGCAAAATGATAGTTTTCTTGGCTTAGAGAGGTGTCACATCGCCCTTCTATGTTTATAAATTAGACAGGGGCGGAGTTAGCATTGATTGTGGGAGTTTGGCCGAACCTCATAGCTTTGGTCCAAACTTTATATTCATCTTGAAAAAATTTATTTAAATTATATAAATTATTAATTTAGAACCCCCAAGTCTAAAAAGGATTAAAACTCGAACCCCCAAACTTTAAAACCTGACTTCGCCTCTGGATCAATTAGAAGATATACTAGTGAACTTGACCACGTTCGCGTGGTCATTAAAGAATTAAAGAAAATATATAGCTAAATAGTAATTGATAAAACCTTTATAATAATGAATGTTTACTCTTAGATTAATATTATATTTCATATATAGCCCGATGATAACACTACTAATTCTTTATTGACATATATACTTGTATTCTTAAGTTGATTTAATTTTTAAAAAACTTTAAAGTATGATTTTTCTTATGTTACATATATGGGATTAGAGAGTGTCTTTAACTTCAAGGCCTACACTATACTCTTG
Organism: Petunia x hybrida; assembly: GCA_037355625.1. Classification (NCBI taxonomy): domain Eukaryota; kingdom Viridiplantae; phylum Streptophyta; class Magnoliopsida; order Solanales; family Solanaceae; genus Petunia; species Petunia x hybrida. Next base: position 3,196,555 of record JBBBVM010000018.1, on the reverse strand, counting down.
TTCAAGAAAATCGCCACCCGATCTAAATGTCTGGATTTGAGTAATATATCTTCTTGAGTCTTGACTATAGGAATAAAATTAGACAATTAAATATGATGATATATAATTTAACAAAATGAAATAGTAATTATAGAGGAAATTATTCACATAAACTGAACAATCATCATTTCCCAAAAAGAAAAAAAAAAGCCATAAACTCGAAATTTTATCATACTTATTTTTAATCCTAATCAAGCTCAATTTTTATAGTATATTTTCCTACAATGATATCAAGAAAAAACAACAATAATAATATTGAGCAGAAAAGAACGAAAAAAAATTCCAAGCACAAATGGTACAAGTACACATATTCTATGATTTTGCAACAAATCTAACAAATGTACCACATATTCTTTATAGAGGCATTTGATTGCCTACGTATGGGTATATTTTCACAAATATATATATATATATATATATATATATATATATATATATATATATATATATATATATATATATATATATATGTATCTACTCGTATTGAAAACTGCACTAAAACTTCTCAATAAAAAAATGCCTAAACGTAAACACTTGGAGTAGAAGTTTATGAAACATTAGAAATAGATATAAACCTATGGATCACTTTTGAGTACTACACTTTCTTGGTCTCTCACATAAGCTTAATTCTTCTGAAATAATTTTTGCAATATCATCTTAATTCACATCAGACATGTATATAGTTTTATCCAATTTATCACAAAAAGAATAAATTAATTATCTTAACACAAAATGATTGTATCAGTGAATATATTAAACATTAGAAGACCAAATGCAACCTACTGCTATAATTTAAGCTTTCAACTTTTCAAGGAAGAAGATAGTTGCTCCCAACGCACACGCAAGCATACGTGGTCGACAAGTAATAAAGTGATAAGTAGAGTATCGTTCCCACGAAGACTATTCAGACTGAATTCTAGCAAACAATTTATATAAACTATTCAGGGATCTTTTTCCAATAGTGAAGATTTTATTAACTAAAGAACAGTAATTAAATGGTACAAGTGAATTCAAGCAATGGAGCAAAACTTGGTTGTTATCAGTAATAAAGAGACGGTCTAGGGTCAGAGTTACGAACAATCCAGTTGAGTTTTCCAATTGATTCTACTTCTTAAATCCCGGATTACTAACTAACAGATTAAATGTACCCGTGAAAACCTTTCGATTCTTCACGGTCTATGCAGGCTACTTCAATCCCTATATGTCTATGGGTTGAATCACGTGCACGCATTAACGAATTCTGTAATTAGTTAAACTAGGCGAGCAAGTATATGTCTATCCTACTCACAAATTGGTTCCCCGATGCCCGGGTTCACAAACTAGTCCTATTCTTTCTTATTACGTAATTAAATTTCCTCTTTCGAGTTCAATCTAAAAACCATAGATAATGCATAATTATCGGGCCCTGACAATTACACAAGTGAAATCAAGAAAGAATAAGTAACCCGTTATGGGATTCAATTAATGGAATCAATCTTCAAACATCAACCTTCATGAAATACTCTAACCCTAGGACGAGAGAATTAGCCACGCATACTCATAATAACAACACAAAGATTTGATGAAATAATGAAATAATGATGTAATAGATTAATGGAAGGAAGAAAAACCCTTGTTCAAGATGTTATGAGCTCTCCAATTTGCTCCAAAGTCTGAACTCCCATCAAAAACTAAGTAAAAGAGTATTTATAGGGTTTACAAGCACATGGTAATAAGTTAGACCCAAGCCTAGACAAAATAGGAAGTAAAAATCCATCCAGGGGCGCTATAACGGGCGCCCCGCGCCTCGTAACGCGTGACCATAGGTAGACTACGTCGAAACTCTCCGCTTTTGGGACGTGGCGCGCAGCCAAACGCGCCAGAAGCTGGGCGCTTTGGCTGGCGCGGCGCGCCCCTGGTAGCGCCAGGCAACTTTCGTGTTTTCTTGCTCCGCAGCTCGCTTCGTGTCGTGCCCTCGTGTGTTCAATCCAATCCTCAATCAAAATCCAATCTTTTCTTGCTCGATCATGCTCCTGAAAACTCCAAATGCACTACGTAACAACCTATATCCACACGACATAAAATTAGTGCAAAACCATAGTCATAAACTAGAAACGGGCGAATGAAATACTAAAACGTGAGGAATTATTAAGTTAATATAGGCATAAAATGTCAAACATCACCACCCCACACTTGAACCTTTGCTCGCCCTCGAGCAATCACAAATAAATCCCAACCTAGGTAGAACAGGTCTGCCTATGACCATGGTTGATACCGACCATTGAACCAATGCACACATGACTGCTATGGATCCACAACATGCCAACAATTTACCAAAACAAAAAATATAAGAACAACCACCCCAAAATAGCTCAAATGCACAAACTCAACTTAATGCAACCATGCTCCCACAAAATCGCACCTATCTACTCAACCAAGAACCATCAACTTCACCTATTTCATGCAAACCACGTGCCCTCACCAATATGAAGCAAAAGAGTGCCCCCCCCCCCCCCCCCAAAGATCACACACAACAATAAATATCACGAATAGAATGGGGGCAATAACAAATGAATTCACTCACTCTCATGAAAATCTCACACGTCACACACAATGTACCATAGGCTTGCCCGTAGTGTAGGACTCCACTAATGTAAGCTCACTCCAATCGGGATTAACTAGGACTTTAAAAAGGTTGTAATGTAGGCTAAGGGGCGGGTAGGATTCATATGGTAATAGTGACTACCTCCCTAAGCACTTTAATACATCACAATTAATTAAGCACAAATCTCATCAAAGCCACCCACTCAACAACTTTCACACACACACCTTCTCAACAAGTAGCAACTTTTTTTTAAGCACACACTAGCAAGGAATGGATATTTTTCTCTTTTTATTTCTTTTTCCACAATTTTTTTTCTTTTCTTTTCAACTTTGCTATTTTTTTTTTCTTTTTCAATATCTTCCAACCTTGTCAATGCTTTTCACTACTTCACAATTTTAACAATTATTCCCCTTCATTAGTTCCACTCAAAAACCTCCCAAAATCCAACCACAACTCCAACATAACAACACAATATCAATAAAGTGCTTAAGGAGTAAAGGGCCAAAAGAGTCAATTTAGAACAAGTAGGTAGGCTCGGGGTGTGGGTACCAACAAAATGGGTCAAAGAAATCACAACAACAATTTTTTTTCCAAGGTGTATATGTAAGGGTAGGCAAATCAAAAGAAAGCCTTATATCATTTCACGACTAGAGCAAACATAGGATTTCGTTTTGCACACACACGTGGCAAGTTCTAGACACCAATATGCACACATGCAGTATAATAAGAATATGCCTCACAACACAAATTGCACACGATCCACACAAAAAGGTTCCATCAACAACTCTCAATCAAGCATCTAGAATGCAACTTGTGGAAATTTAAGCACTAATGCACAAAGGTTCACAATCAAGTCAAACAAGTGGACTCAAGCATCTCAAGGGGGTCGTTCCATTTTTTCCTAGGCATGCATCACAATTAAAGCCCAAGGACACTACAAATAGCACATGCAATCAATTCAAGTCCACCGGTATCAAACACATCAAAGGCACCTAGCATTCCACCTATTCCTTTCGTCTAGGGCCACCTATACTAACTATTCTAATCCTAAAAAATAAAAACTACCCGGTTCAAAGGTCTCCCCGTGGAAAAGAACCGAGACCATAAGAAAAACCACGGGGTGGATGACATGTACCACTAATAAAAACTAAAAGAAAAATCTTTTTGGAATTTTTCATTGGTTTTCTAATTTTTTTTTCATATATTAAAGCAAGAAACAAATCAAAATAAAGTCAAGTGACAAAAGAAAATCCTACGGTACATGCCTCCCTAACCTCAATAAAAGGGTAGTTCCCCACCCCACACTTAAACTAAGCACTATCCTCAGTGCTAAAAATAAGAAAGTGCAAGGTAAAGAAAACTTCCCTGAAGACTCTAGTCCTTGGTGCTAGCATCCTCCAAGCTTCCGTATAGTATGAGGTACTCAGACTTCCCTCATCAGGTCATCAATATTAGACAAGGGTGAGGACACCCCACACTTAGCCTCGACAGTACATGAACCTGCAATCCAAGGAAAAACAAAAACTACGTGACACTATAATTAAAATAATACAAGTACAAACTCGGGTTGCCTCCCGAAAAGCGCCTTAGTTAACGTCGTGGCACGACGACACTTCTAGCTCACTTCCAGCATTTATGTCTTCTCTTCTTACGCCGAACCTTTGCTTTCTTCCTTTCCTTGAGAGAACCCATCTTCAACTTCACATGTGGTGTACTTCCATGTTCTTGTCTGACACATTCAATCATAGAGCACTCTTCCATCGTAGCTATGTGCTCATTCTCAGTATACACCTTGAAAGTAACCTTAACAGTCATCTCTCCCAGCTCCATATCAATAATTGCCTTCGAGGAGACTAAGAATGGTCTCCCCAAAATGATTGGAGCTTCTCGGTCCTCTTCATAATCTAGGACTATAAAATCAGCAGAGAATGTAAACTTACCAACTTTTAGCAACACATCCTCCAACTTACCATCAGGGTGAGTGAGTGATCCATCCGCCATCTTAAGAGTAACTGAAGAGGGCTTGATTGCTCCTAGCCCTAACCTTTTGCAAACAGACAGAGGCATGAGATTTATGCTCGCACCCAAATCACACAAGGCACCAGTGATATTATGCCCTCCAATGGTATAAGGAATAGTAAACCTCCCAGGATCTTGAAGTTTTGGAGGTAGCTTGCTCAAGATTGTGCTACACTCCTCAACTAACTCAACTGTATCTATCTCTTGAGGCTTTTTCTTCTTGACTAAAATCTCTTTTAAGAACTTCACAAAGGATGGCATCAATTCAAACACATCAGTCAAAGAAATATTAACTTGAAGTTCTTTCAACATACTCACAAATTTTTGATACTGGGCCAGATCCTTCGATGGTATAAGTCTCTGCGGGAATGGTGGAGGCGGCAGAGGTGCCTCCTTTCTCTCTTCTTTCCTCTTTACCTTCTCCACTTTTTCAACTTTTTCTATTTCAGCTCTCTCCTCGGACGGGGCCATCAGCTCTCCACCTTCAATTAAAGTCACTGCAAGACATTGTTCAAGCTCTTTTTTAACAGTACTTATTTCTCCCACCAACTGCCCCAACTGGTGCTCCAGGTTCTTGCGGGCATTGGCAATATCTTGTATGGCCACTGCATGGGCTGCAGTGTCAGCTATCATTCTCTGCTGGCCCGCCATTAACTGATTTAGCATCTCTTCAACTGAATAGCTAACCTGCTGTGGTGGAGCTGGAAGTGGGTGGTAATTATTCGGGGCTCTCGTATTGCCTTGGTAATAACCATTACCAAACTGATTTTGACCCTGCAGCCTGTTTTGATTACCCACGTAATAAACTGACTCTGGATTAGAGGAGCAAACCTCTGTAGCATGGTCTTGACCACAAACCTCACAAAAGCTCTGGAGTTGTTGCACTGGAGCCACTGGTTGCTGAGCCTTTGGCAGAGCTAACTTGCTAATTTGATTGGAAATAGCATCCATCCTCGCCCTTAGCTCTGAAACTGCATCTAACTGAAGTACCCCTGCAGGTTTCTGCGTAACAGCTCTACCATGTCCCTGCCAATCAGGATTGCTCTGCGAAAACTTATCTAGCAAATCATAAATTTGATCAAAATTTAAGGCCAGTACTTGGCCTCCAGCAGCAGCATCAACCACGATCTTAGTGTGTTGGTTCAACCCCTCAACAAAAGTGTGTGCAACAACCTCATTGGATTGGTTGTGGTGTGGACAATCTCGCAATAAAGCTTTGAATCGCTCCCAGGCTGAATACAAAGACTCTCCTTCTAATTGTCTGAAGGACATAATTTCACTCCTCAGCCGAGCTGTCTTGGCAGATGGATAAAATTTAGCCAAGAACTTCTTAGCCAAATCCTCCCAAGTAGTGATAGACCCAGACTTTTCAGCCTTTAACCACTTCCTTGCTGCCCCAATCAGTGAAAATGGGAACAACGTCAAGCGAACATAATCAACAGGAACTCCCTTCGGTGTGTAAGTATCACTGATCTCCAAGAAATTCTGGATATGTTGTTGCGGATCCTCGCTAAGTAATCCAGCAAACTGTCCAGTCACATGTAACAGTTGTATCATGCCGGACTTAATCTCAAAGTGTCCGGTGATTTCAGGCTTAACTATGCTCGAGGCTACTCCCTCCAGGCTGGGGAGAGCAACATCTCGCACAGCTAAAGCTTGTTCTGCTGCCATTCCTGTAGCTAAAGATCAAGCAGGACCTAATACCTGAAACAGCACAAAACTCAAAATAAAAATTAAACCTGAATAGAGAATAATAAACTGTTCAAAAAGAAATCAGTCAATTGTTTAGTCCCCGGCAACGGCGCCAAAAACTTGTTGCTCCCAACGCACACGCAAGTATACATGGTTGACAAGTAATAAAGTGATAAGTAGAGTATCGTTCCCACGAAGACTATTCAGACTGAATTCTAGCAAACAATTTATATAAACTATTCAGGGATCTTTTTCTAATAGTGAAGATTTTATTAACTAAAGAACAGTAATTAAATGGTACAAGTGAATTCAAGCAATGGAGCAAAACTTGGTTGTTATCAGTAATAAGGAGACGGTCCAGGGTCAGAGTTACGAACAATCCAGTTGAGTTTTCCAATTAATTCCACTTCTTAAATCCCGGATTACTAACTAACAGATTAAATGTACCCGTGAAAACCTTTCGATTCTTCACGGTCTATGCAGGCTACTTCAATCCCTATATGTCTATGGGTTGAATCACGTGCACGCATTAACGAATTCTGTAATTAGTTAAACTAGGCGAGCAAGTATATGTCTATCCTACTCACAAATTGGTTCCCCGATGCCCGGGTTCACAAACTAGTCCTATTCTTTCTTATTACGTAATTAAATTTCCTCTTTCGAGTTCAATCTAAAAATCATAGATAATGCATAATTATCGGGCCCTGACAATTACACAAGTGAAATTAAGAAAGAATAAGTAACCCGTTATGGGATTCAATTAATGGAAATCAATCTTCAAACATCAACCTTCATGAAATACTCTAACCATAGGACGAGAGAATTAGACACGCATACTCATAATAACAACACAAAGATTTGATGAAATAATGAAATAATGATGTAATAGATTAATGGAAGGAAGAAAAACCCTTGTTCTAGATGTTATGAGCTCTCCAATTTGCTCCAAAGTCTGAACTCCCATCAAAAACTAAGTAAAAGAGTATTTATAGGGTTTACAAACACATGGTAATAAGTTAGACCCAAGCCTAGACGAAATAGGAAGTAAAAATCCGTCCAGGGGCGCTATAACGGGCGCCCCGCACCTCGTAACGCGTGACCATAGGCAGACTACGTCGAAACTCTTCCGCTTTTGGGACGTGGCGCGCAGCCAAACGCGCCAGAAGCTGGGTGCTTTGGCTGGAGCGGCGCGCCCCTGGTAGCGCCAGGCAACTTTCGTGTTTTCTTGCTCCGCAGCTCGCTTCGTGTCGTGCCCTCGTGTGTTCAATCCAATCCTCAATCAAAATCCAATCTTTTCTTGCTCGATCATGCTCCTGAAAGCTCCAAATGCACTGCGTAACAACCTACATCCACACAACATAAAATTAGTGCAAAACCATACTCATAAACTAGAAAACAGGCGAATAAAATACTAAAACGTGAGGAATTATTAAGGAAATATAGGCATAAAATGCCAAACATCAATACGAATACCAAAAAATATAGTTTTATTAGCACTAAATCAACATTCACGTATCCGTCAAGTTTACAATATAACCATGTATTTTTCACCTTAAAATTTGAATTCGTTATTCACCATCTAAAGCGATGACAACATAAAGACCCTAAAATCTTACTGTAAAAACACCGAGCCAACCCAAAACCTTGGGAAGATATGAGGTAGAAAAGAAAGCTCACCAACAATTTGCTAAATCTAAAAAACATAATTTTATTCAAAAGAAAGAATCTAGATTGGTAGATATCTGCAAGCTTATGGAATAAGGTGAGACATAAATAAAGAAACCTTTTGCTAAACTCAAGCAAAGCAAGTCATTTTAGTGTTTGCCGATGACAGTTACTACTAAAATATTAGTTACTCTCCAATGACTAATTAATCAATTTTGATTACTATATTAACTTTTTTTATCAATACAATAAATCTCTTGCCTAAAAATACAATGGGAGTGCACATTGTGCAAAGCAAGGAAAAAAGCCAAAAGAGAACAATTCTACAGCTATGCCACATCACTTACCTATACAATCCAATAAAATCAATATAAAATTAATATTATGTGTCATTTTTTCCGTCGAAGAAAATCAAAAGACTTAGATGTATTATTTTCTCCATTTTTTGCCTTTTCTCCTATTTACTACTTACTTTATTGTAATAAAAATTGTGAGTTATTAATCAACTTTTCCACTCCCTTCATAATGTTTGGTATTTAATAAATGTATTATTAATTTATTCATGTTCTTTTTAAACTTTGTGCTTTTCCCCTTCCCCCTATTATTTTTCAGTTATTAGAGGTAATGCATGTTGTTAAATTGACTTTGTTAATCTGTGCTCTTTTGTTCTCTTTCCCTCAAGTAGTTCAGCAAAGTCACCCTGGTCTCTTTTAATTTAGACTTTAAAACCTGCAGAAACAACGTCCCAAATATTAAAATGCAAACAAGCTTCATAATCATGTGTTTGAAATATTAAATTTGTTTAGTTTGGAGGAACTGGAATCTGATTTTTCAAATAATGTAGAAATGGTATTGAATGAAGGAGTCCTCGACGACATTCTTGGATAGAATACGGATCAAAAGAAAAATGGGATATATGAGAAATCAACTCATTCACTGAAATCTTAATGGGAGCAAATGAATGAGAAAGAGCAACACCATTGTGAAATTATCGCAATTGCCAAGTATTCTCAAGAAATAAAAAATCAAAAAAAATAGAATTAACAATATGGATGTGTAAAAGGTAGAATTAATGTGCTCTATCTAACTTATTATCAGCTTCAACCCTCCATTTGAGTGCATCGTAATACGTACCTGATATGAAAACAAAAAAAAAAGATCAAAATTCAAAGAATACAAACCATAAGCATGATGTAACAAATTGCTTAATAAAATTTTGCAAGCAATGAGTATAACTACTCTTACCAAGCATACAAAGGAAAACGAATAACAAAGAATAAAGAGAGAAGCAATAGCAGCTACTTTTCTTTTAGCCCAACTATATATATTGTGCAAGCACGCCTGAGAATCAAACTTTGTAGTATAACTTCACAAATAATTTGAGCAGGCAACAACTTCAAAGGCTACTGCATCTTCAATTTGAGGACAGAATATAGCATCCTTACTTTTGTTCTTTCAAACAAAATAATAAAGGGATCAGGAAGTGTTAAAATAACAACATCCCAGACATTAGATCTCATATATAGTCATAGGAATGGAGAGGAAGACATTGGGGGAAATGAAAATTTTTCTTTCCTTTTTATAGTTCTTTCCTAGTTTGCCTTTTCCATTCTCCTTAACTATGCACAATAAATTTACAGAATAAATTGGATGTTATGGACATTAATATGTATCAATAATTCAATTTAATTAGCTAGCAAAAATAGTTGGTCTTTCAAATAGCAACGGCTGAGCTTTCAAGTGGATGTTTTTACTTCATGACACTTAAATGTTTAGTAGAATGAAATCTGAAGGGGAGAATTTGAAAAAAAAATTAATAAAAAGCACATAAAAAATTACAATTAAAACGTTGCTACATCATGTTGTTCAGTGAGAATGGAAGAGAAACAAAAATTGTAGATTTCTTTACAATTTGAGGTGAATAATGGTCATAGAGGCATGCCACCTCACTTGCCTATGGTTTTCAATTAGAAGATACTAGAGAACTTGTCCGTGCTTTGCGCATGCTTTAAACACATCATTAATAAATAATAGCGTATTTCAAAAAAAAATTGAAGTATAAAAGAAATATATATCGGCCATAAAGAGGATGAGTTGGGATACCTCCCATGACTTGACACACCTCCTTTATGCCAAAAGCCCAATTATAGCTTTTTTCGGAATTCTATATTTTTCCGTCCATTTTTTTTCATATTTTAGTTTGCTTTAGAAGGCCCAAAGTATAATGTATGTAAGCTAAAGTCTTATTAATAAAGAGCGTTTCTTGTATTAGAGAACTGAATGATCTCATCACTCATTGTAGATGTGCTACCTTAAATATTCCAGCAGACTAATTGAGTTCATAAAATGTCCAATACGGTGTTATTGCGCTACTATCCCGTACCTTTCTTGTATATTCCATACTTCTTGAAGTTTTTTAGTTTGATATCATCCACGCATGATATTCTTTATAGTCATCACATTGAAGTTGGATATTAATTGTAACCAATATTCTTACTTTACTTTCTTGGAACTAATTCGATCTTTTGGATCAAAATATCTTAGTTTTTTTCTTCAAAAGGTAATATAATACTCATTTATAAATTAAATCCATAAAACATTTTATAAAGTAATATTTAAAAAAAACTAAAGCAATATAAAATCTTAGTAAGTTTATATTCTTCATTAGACTCATTAACAGGGAAAAAGCACTTCGGGTTGAAAGCTTTGAAAGGAAGCTAAATAGATGGAAAAGAAAGTTAAGTATGTTGAAAAATACAAATACAACCTGAATTATATGGTCATCATCACATTCATTCAGTAAAAATATTAAGCACATACAAAATTCTGTAGGAGAAATACTAATAATGTCCAAAATACGACTGTGTATGTAAAATTCTTTTTAAAAAGAGTATATGAAAAACATTTTAGCTTTAATATAAAAATAGAACATAAAGAATTTAATTTTATTAATGTTTTGCATAACTGCTCAACACGTCCTTTTCTTTTCACTTTTTTGTTTCCTTATCTTTCCAGATGCTCCTCGACCAAAGGCCAAAGCCATAGTATATTAGAAAATATTAATTTATAACAATTATAATGCACCATTTTATATTTCATATAGTTAATATAAAAATAAGTAGAAACTAAAATGTATTTCCCAAAAAATATATCAGGTTTTACAATTAAATTTATATTTAGTTGAGTCTAAGGCGACCGTTTTATATCTCAATTTGATCGCTTGATAGATAATTTACGTGAACGAGTTAATCGACCTCAAGAGTTTGATGCAGAAGTAATTCCAAAATCGATGTCAAGTAGATTCGATATCAAGCAAATTCGATGTCAATTAAATCCGATGTCAAGCAAAGGTATAAATGCTATCAAACAAATTCAAACTAAGTGAAAGGATAGTGATATACGATGAGATGACTTCGTTTTATCAAGATGCGCAATTATCCGAACACGGTTATGATACTCGAATCGATGAAAATAATAGCAATACGATGACAACCAAATGAAATGAATAAACGTAAAACAATGACTAACGAACAAATGTAATCGAACAATGGATCCGACGAATAAATCGATTAGTTGCCAAATGAGTGACGATAACAGATTGTTCAAATTAAACACAGGTTAACAGGCAAAAGATATTACGATCAAGATAAATGCAGATCTAAACGAAGCAAGTAACAAATAAATAATCAAAGCAGTAAAGGCTTATTGTATTTGATGGATCGATGGATGTTGCTTCAATGGAAAGAACAGGTCTCCCTCCACGTTTGAATCAAATCACGATCGAAGCTTTAAATACAATGATGATCTTTGACGTAACAAATTGACAAAGGTAAACAACACTGTTGAATATTTTCTTGACAAGAGAATAGTGGTTTTGAAGAATAGAGTAATATTTGCTCAGATGAACGTGCCCCAAAATAGAAGATGAAGACAGTATTTATAGGCTGACAATGAGCCTTTTCCAACCCTAGAAGGATTCTTCCTTTCCCACGTCTCTTTCTCCACAACTGCCCACGTCCCTTCAAATACGCTAAGTCGGTTCCGATAAAAGTGGGATAAGTTCATTAAAGCTTATCCGCTAAAGCCAGCGCCTTCGTGGTCATCTGATCAAGTTGTTGAAGCGAATCAACCGGCAAATGTCCTCGGAAGCAATAACCAAACCCGAACACACCATCCTCGTTTGAAGAACGAAAATCGACCAATACAGATAGTCCCCCCACTTGCGAAGTCCTGTGATCGTAACACTTCGCAAGTGGCTTGAAAGTTAAAGCGGGAAAACACGTGGCTCGCTCGTGTCCCTTCATTTTGAAACGCCAACTGTCGCTTCAACTTCAAATCACTGCGCGTGTCAGAGATCGTGCGGACGGCGGTTTTCGCCAATTCCCAAGATCATGATGACTTCCCCTCTATAAATACCAGCTCCATTTTGATTTCACGATTTTTACATCTCTTGCAACTTTTAATCTCTCAAACTTTCTTCAAACCCTTCAAAACATTTTTAGTACCTTGCGTTGATCAATCCTGGTTACCCACTTTATTTTGCTCACTCATCTTAACTTATCAATGTCTTCTCACAACATGACTGATGTTGAAAATGCTCCCTCCGCCGCCGTTGCCGCCACGGCACCCGCCATGGCGCCACCGCAGGCCATGGCAGTTACAGACAAAAGAGGGAAGAAAAGGGAGAGGAAGCCCAAAGATTTTGGGCCAGAAAAACTCTACACCGATATTCTCCCGAAGAAGTTCACTTACGATGATGACTGCAAGGTTAGTACTCAAAACGACGTTCAACTGGCCAAAAAGAAAAATATTCCCGTAGACTCAGTTTTTTGTGCCGTTACCGAGGAGTCAATACCACGGATTAGGGAAGATTGTGGTTGGAAAGAGGGTGAGATCGACGTAGTGTGCCCTCCAAGGAGATCGACTCTGACCACCTTTTACGGGGGTCACTCTGCCGTTTTGACATACCCCTTTACGATCGGGTTTACTTTGCCGATCGACCCAATGATCGAGGAATTCTGTCGCATGTACAAGGTGTGTTTGGCGCAAATTTCTCCGATGGTATGGCGCTTGGTCGCCATGTATCGATGGATTGGCAAGAAAGTGGGGGTGGAGGTGACACTCAGGCATATCCTTCACTTATATTCCCCTCGAGTTTATAAGGCGGGCATCATTACCGTGCAAAAGCGAGGTAGTCGAGCCTTAATTTCCGACAACGATGATGACCTTAGGGCGTGGGATCAACGCTTCTTTTACATCCCCACGGAGCAGCTTGTGGCCCCAGGGGCTGAACGCCTTCCGGTTGGGTGGAACCGAACACGTAAGTTTGTAATTTCGATTGGCTTTATGTTCTTCCACGTTCTTACTCTCTTGTATGTGCAGCCAGCAAAGTTTTGTTCGAACTGGTTCCCGACATCGTTGACTGGCTAAAGAAGGTTTTGAAGGAGACCACCAACGATCAAAGGGCATGGAAGCCGATCGCGGCTCTTTTGCAAGTGAAGGCAAAAAATCATGGTAAGTTTAGTTTTGCCTTTGATCATACCGTGTCTTTTGTTATATTTTAACGGATCGCCATCGACAGGTATCACTGGTGCTGGTGCTGGGCCGGTTGAAGATGTGATTGTCGAGGAGGAGGAGGAGGTTAGGGAGGAGAACGTAAGTGGAACTCCTCCAAAAAAGAAAAAGAAAATCTCTTATCAAGACCTTAGGGCAAGGTTGCTTGTTAAGAGCGCTCCGCAGGGAGCTGGCTCGTCGGCTGATCCCAAGCCGATCGAGCAGATTGTTAAGGGGGCCGTTTCAGCGGTCGAAGCGGCAAAAGCCTCCGAAGGGGGAACTCTCGTTCGGATTCCCTCCGGGGAAGATGAGGAATCTGGGCCTGAGCAACCGTTGGAACGGCCAAAAAGGCCAATGAAAGAGAGAATGCTTGAAGTGGCTGAGCAGCTCAAGGTGGCCGAGGAGTACGACCGGGTTAATGTTGGCGATTTCAGTGGTGATGGGCGGCCCATCCTTCCTCCGATAGCGGAGGAGGACTTGATCGACGTCACTTCTGGTTCGGGGGGGAGAGAGATGATCACTACCCCAACCCTTGGGATGTTGTCTGCCGGGGGCGTCGATGGTGCCCCTTCGAGCGATATACCGAGGGAAAGGGATCCCAGGAAGGGTAAGCTCCCCCTTGATCGTCCTACGACAACGACGAGGTCGAGGCACACGGAAAGCTCTGGCTCGTCTTTCTACGCATCGGATCATGAAGAGCCTATCGTTCGCCTTCCTCGATACGAGGAAGCTGCTGCGTTTGCAGCTTACAAAAGAGCCAAGGCTGCGGGGGAGGCTAACACCCGATCACTGGCTATAACCGTCCCTGGAGAAGTTGATCTGCTCAGATGCCCAAAGCATCTTGCCAACTACTTTTTTGATGTGATGGGGCCGATGGAAAAGGCTCGATTGAATTGTTACAGCGATGTGAGCTTGTCCTCCCAAATCGCTTTTAGTGCTTTTCGGGTAACGTTTCCTTCCAGTTTCTGTTAGTTTGAACCTTTTCTACTTTTTACCTTATGGGATCGTTTTGTTTCTTATTTTCAGAACACAATCATGGCCATCGAGTCAGCCGATCGGATTCGCCAGCTCGAAGCCGAAATAGCTCATCTGAACGAGAGAGTTGCTCTCCTTGCCTCTGCCGGTGATGGGTGGCATAACAACTTGAAGATCTTGAAAGTAAAGTATTCTGAGCTTGAAGCTGAATCAGCTAAAAAGGCCACCGCCCATGCTCTTCGAGAATCAGAGCTGGAGTCCCAAGTTCGAGCTTTGAACGACCAGCTTGGTCAGCTTGAGAGTAGCATGGGTGACAAGTGTGCCAAACTGGAAGCTGAGTCGAAGACCAAAGAGTCGGAAATAATTCGTTTGAACGAAGAGCTTCGTACTCTAAGAGGTTCTTACGACGATCTGACGGCTCAGAACAATGCTTGGTCGGAGAGAAACTCGCTTCTTCAGAAGGAGTTGATTACTCAAAGGCATTCGATGGAGAGTGACTTCGAAGACAGGAGGGAGCTCATTTTAGCGGAGTCGAGGCGGGACTTGTTGAGGGAGATGACTGAGCGAGAAGTCGATGTGGCTAAGGAGCTTGAAGAGGCGATACAAGTTGTGAGGATGACTCGTGAGGCACTTGGCCTCTCTCCAGATTCTTCCGATGAGGGATCAGATGGAGATGAGTGAACTCGTTTTCAACTTTTTGTTTTTGACATATTGTAATGAAGTCATGTACATATTTCTATCAATGGAAAGTTCGTTGTTTTTATCGTTGTATTGCTTTCCGAAGATAGTTTGATGTATCTGTTCGAAAATTTTGAAGTTATAACGATATTCGTCAAATGAAATGATTGGGGCCCAATGTCTTTAGCACGTAGCAAGGAATGACGTCTCATTCTTACGTAATGCACTCTTCGAACATTTTCATGAGTTCGGAATGAAACTTAACCTTTGGTGAACAAAATGTAAAAACAATCGATTAAACTGAACAAAACGTAAAGGTATACCAAAGTGTTGTATATTATTGAAATAAACCGCTAATGGGCCTTTGATACATTTCAGATCGTATGGTTTGACCGATTACAAGATACAGCCGTAGGGCATAGACGTTCAACCGCTATCGGGTCATTTACATGAGTTAAAAGTCGATAACATTTGCACTCGGACAATATTATCGAGTGGGCGTTATGACTCCTACCGAATTTCGAACGAGTCACCAGTTCGAGTGAACGTTGGAACTTCTGTCGAATTTTGAACGAGTCCCCAGTTCGAGTGAACGTTGGAACTTCTGTCGAATTTTGAACGAGTCCCCAGTTCGAGTGAACGTTGGAACTTCTGTCGAATTTTGAACGAGTCCCCAGTATCTGCCGATGACCCTCATGCTACCTTCATCCCCCCCAGTGTTTGGGTGCGAAGAATGAGTAGGCGAACACTGGTTCTTCGACTTCGTTACCTGAAACAGAATCATTGGGAGACCAAAACCAAGAAACTCGTTATAGATGAAGACCACGTTAGAGTGTTCGTCAGATTTATCGACCCCGATCGGAGCGTTTTGAGCTCGAGTGTTCGCGGGTGATGTTTGTCATCATTCGACTCCAACTATGCCTATCATCTAAAAATGTTAGTACCAAATAATAAAAGCATCTTCCGATGGAGGAATAATAAAAATTGCGAAGTGGAAGTAAAGGGTGAAGATTGATACCACAGAACCTCAAAAATAGTATTTCTTCAGTTGTGTGACATTCCAATTGAAGTCCACCGGTTTGGAGTCCATTGTTTCGAGTTGGTATGAACCTTTTCCGATCACTGCCTTGATGCGGAAAGGTCCCTCCCAATTTGCTCCTAGCTTCCCTTCGTTGGGTTCGTCCTTCTTTGGTCTTTTGATTTGTAGCACATAATCACCTACATTAAAAGATCGATACCTGAGTTTTTTGTTGACGTAGTTTTCTGCCCTTTGCTTTTGTGCTTGTATCCGAACAAATGCCATATCCCTTTTTGCTTCGACCAGGTTCAGATCTACCAGCATGGCCTCTGTGTTAGCTTCTTCGGTGGAGTGGGCGAACCGAAGGCTGGGCTCTCCCACTTCCACCGGTATCAGCGCTTCTGTTCCATAGACAAGTGAGAACGGTGTCTCCCCGGTACTGTGTTTTATCGTTGTCCGATGAGCCCACAGTGCTCCGGGGAGTTCGTTCGGCCAGTTGCCCTTTGAATCATCCATTCTTTTCTTCAGGTACTCGAGTATTGTTTTGTTGGAAGATTCTGCCTGTCCATTTGCGCTGGGGTGATAAGGTGTTGATGCAATTCGCTTGATCCCCCACTTTTCGAAGAAGGCTGTGATTCGTCTCCCCACGAACTGCTTACCATTGTCGCATGTGATCTCTTTCGGGATCCCAAAACGACAAATGATATTCTGATGAATGAATTTGATAATTTCCTGCTCACGAATTTTAGCCAAGGCAATAGCTTCCACCCATTTAGAAAAATAATCTGTGAGAATTAAGATAAATTTTACCCCACCGGGCGCTGTTGGAAGCGGCCCGACCAAGTCCATTCCCCACTTCATGAATGGCCACGGTGACGTGACCGAATGAAGTGGTTCTGCCTGTTGATGTATGAGATTTCCAAATCGTTGGCACTTGTCACATTTGCGGACGAATTCCTTGGCATCATCTGCGATCGTTGGCCAATAGTACCCAGCTCTTATGATCTTTCGAACCAATGACTTGCTGCCGGAATGATTGCCGCATTCGCCTTCGTGAACCTCTTTCAGCACATAATTTGTTCCATCTGGCCCAACACATTTCGCCAAAGGGCCGCCAAACATTCTCCTGTAGAGCTGATTTTCAAGGAGGCAATATCTTGCTGCTTTGGCTTTGAGCGATCGGGCAGACTTCTTATCATCGGGAACAGTACCTGCCTGCAAGTAGGACAAATATTTGTTTCTCCAATCCCAAGTTCGATTAACATTGTTTACCTCTTTAATGCTTCGACATAATGGAGATTCGAACAAGTGAACCACAGTCTCATCGAGTTTTTCATCGATGGCTGCTGCCGATGCAAGGTTTGCTAAAGCGTCTGCTTCGATGTTCTCCTCCCTTGGTATCTGGGCTATTTTCCACTCCTGAAAAGAAGTTAGAAAATTTTGTACCTTTTCGAGCAGTTGTTGCATTCTTGGATCTCGAACACAGAAATCGCCTTGGATTTGATTTACCACCAGTTGGGAATCACTTTTGATATCTATTCGTTCGATTTTCAAATCCTTTGCGATCTTTAAGCCTGCAGCGAGGGCCTCATATTCGGCCTCGTTGTTAGTTTTTGCGTGTAATTTGATCGCGTACCTGAGCTTTTCACCCGAAGGCGCAATCAATAGAATTCCGAGGCCAGTTCCTTTGACGTTGGAAGCTCCATCGGTGTACATTACCCAGATTCCGGGGTCTGGATCTCTCATCATCAATTCTTCCTTCTTTGCCTCCGGTAAAATATTAGCGCTGAAGTCCGCTACAAAATCAGCTAAAACTTGAGATTTTATGGCGGTACGAGGCTGGTAAGTGATATCGTACTCACTCAGCTCGACCGCCCATTTCATTAATCGACCAGAGAGATCTGGCCGATGTAAAATATTTCGCAATGGGAACGTAGTTATCACAGATATTGAATGACATTGGAAATAAGGCCTTAATTTGCGTGCAGCAGTGACTAGTGCAAGTGCTAGTTTTTCTAGATGTGGGTACCTTGTTTCGGCATCTAACAGTGTTTTGCTAACATAGTAGATAGGAAATTGGTTACCTCCATCTTCGCGAACGAGGACAGCACTTACAGCGACATCGGAAACAGCCAAATAGACCAGCAGCATTTCTCCTTCAATTGGTTTTGACAGAAGCGGTGGATTGGAAAGGTACTGCTTCAGTTCTCGAAGGGCTCTTTTGCATTCTGGTGTCCATTCGAAACCTTTGCTCTTTCTCAATACTGAAAAGAACTTGTGACACCGTTCAGATGACCTCGAGATGAACCTGCTGAGATAGGCTACTCGACCGGTCAGCTGTTGAACTTCTTTCTCCGTTGTCAGGTTCTCAGGGATGTTTTCGATCGCCTTGATCTTGTCTGGATTTGCTTCGATTCCTCTTTGCGATACGATGAACCCCAAGAATTTACCGGATCCAACCCCGAACGCACATTTCTCTGGATTCAATCTCATGTTGAATTGCCTTAGTATTGTAAAAGTTTCTTCCAAATGACTCAGATGATTTCCTTTCTCAAGAGATTTGACCAACATGTCATCGATATAGACTTCCATGGTTTTCCCGATCAAATTTTTGAACATAGTAGTGACCAGACGCTGATAAGTAGCGCCGGCATTCTTTAGACCAAAAGGCATGACCGTGTAGCAATAAGTCCCCATGTCTGTAATAAACGATGTCTTCTCCTGATCTGATGGATCCATCGGTATTTGATTATAACCTGAATAGGCATCCAAAAAACTCAGCATCTCGTGACCTGCCGTCGAATCGATCAATCTATCGATGTGAGGCAGTGGGAACGAATCTTTTGGGCAAGCTTTGTTGAGATCGGTATAGTCGACGCATACCCTCCATTTGCCATTTTTCTTAGGTACTACGACCGTGTTCGCAAGCCATTCTGGGTATTTTACTTCTTTAATGAACCCATTTGCTAACAGCCTTTCCACCTCATCATTGATCACCTTCCTTCGGAATCCTCCATTTGGTCGTTTCTTTTGCTTCACCGGTCGATGTTTCGGGTCGACATTTAACTTGTGCGTGGCGACTTTTGGATCGATTCCCACCATATCTGCATGGGACCAAGCAAAACAATCAGAGTTGTCCTTGAGGAAGGATACGATTTTTGCTTTTACGTCGACGTCCAGTTCAGCTCCAACATAAACTTTCCGATCAGGATTATCATCGAACAATGTTACTTCCTCAAGTTCTTCTATCGTAGAGTCTCCAGCTTCTTGTCTATGCGGTTCTCTCACACACGGTGGAACCTGTGCGAAGTCGCCTTCGACTTCGGATTCCGGTAGCTGCGTTTGATCGCACAACAGAACCGAAGTGAAGCTTTCGTTCACGGGTCCCACTAGCTTACATGGTGAAACCTGTGCGAAGTCGCCTTCGACTCCGGATTTCGGTAGCTGCGTTTGATCGCACGACGGAACCGAAGTGAAGCTTCCGACCACAGGTTCCACTAGCTGTGATTGCTACAAGCGGAAGCCTTCCTTGACAGCTACTGAGTAACAGTCTCGTGAAGCCTGTTGCTCGCCTCTGATTTCGCGAATTCCCCATGGGGTAGGGAACTTCACAACTTGATGTAAAGTCGATGGAACTGCTCCCATAGCATGGATCCATGGTCGACCCAAAATCACGTTATATGCCATTTCGCCCTTCATCACCTGAAACGACGTCTCACTCTCCACTCCTTCTGCATAGGTTTTGATTGTAATCTCCCCAACGGTCACCTCACTTGAATTGTTGAAACCTGACAGGACCGTTGAGCGAGGCACAATCTTATCGCTCAACTGCAATTGCTCAACCACCCTTGCATGTATGATGTTAACCGAACTGCCAGCATCGATTAGCACCCTTTTCACATCGGCGTCATCGATCCTTGTTGTTACTACAAGTGCATCATGATGGGGATGAATCCTTCCATCGAAATCGGAATCCCCGAACACGATCTCATTGGTCATGTCGTCGCGTGTTCGTTTGTCTCGTGTGAAAGAGACCTTTGCATATTTCTTCGTAGTGTAGGTTACCCCACAAACACCATCTCCTCCGGTAATGACATTCACCGTTTTCCTGGGAGCAGGAGGTTTTGGTGGTTCATCATCTTTCTTCCTATTGAAATTGTTTCGTCCTCTCTCAGTCAAAAATTCGACCAAGTGACCCTTTTCCAGCAGGCTGGCCACTTCATACCTCAGCGCCTTACATTCTTCCGTTGTATGGCTGAAATCATGGTGAAATGCACACCACAGAGTTTCGTCCCTAGTATTTGGACTTGACTTTATGCGACCTGGGAATTTTACAACTTTGTCACCCATCCCTTTCAAGTGATTCACCAGATTTGGTGTCGATATGCAAAAATTGTATTCCGTTACTTTTGGAGGTAGTAGTCGATCTTTTGGAGCCGAGGATGTGTTTGGCTGGGCTTTCTTTGATTGATTTTTGGAGTTACCAGCTTCGTGGTTGTTGCTCCCCATCCGATGGAAACTGTAGGGCCCCCATCGTTGGTCCCTGTAGTCTCTTCTGTCATTATCAACTCTTCTTGCCGGCCGATCATAATGATAATTATTTCGGGCTAGCTGCAATTCTTCCTCTTCGGCCCTGATCCTTGTCTCGCACTCGAGGTACAATACATCGAAAGTCCATGCATCAATCTCCCTAAGACGATCTTTCAGTTTCCATGCCTCAATTGAATCAGTGCGCAAGTTGTTAGCAAAGGTCAAACATGCCCACCTTTCTTCGAGATTTGGTATATGAATTTTCTCATCGTTAAATCTTTTTAGAAACTGCTTGATGGTTTCCCCGGGTCGCTGCCTTACGTTCAAGATGTCTTCGACCCCTGGTGCTATCTTTTTTGCTCCCGTATGTGAACGAATGAATTTCGCCGACATGTCATCGAAACTCAATATTTCGTTTTCGGGCAGCTGTAAATACCATTTCAGCGCTGCCCCCTTCAATGTCTCACAAAACTTCTTAAGGCTGACCGAATTGATCTCTTCCGAGGTCAAGTCGTTTGCCTGAACCGCCACCGAAAACATATCAATGTGATCCCTTGGATCTGTGGTTCCATCGTATCTCAAGCTTTCCGGTAATTTGAAAGTCTTTGGTATAGGTAGTGGGGCCGCACTTGCTGGAAAAGGACGTTTTGAGATCGATTTTGTAATGCCTTTGTCAGCCAATTTCGGAACGCCTGGCAATTTCTCCATAAATGACTTGATTTCGTTGAACTTCTTATCGATATTATCATTCAACATGGTCTGCATCGTTGCCATCATTCTTACTTCTGCTGTGACCGATGCCGGAGCTCCCATGGCTTCGGCGGCTGTACCCGATCCCCCTGATCCGACCCCCGCTGCAAGTCCCCCTGTTACGGCGCCCTGAGGAACCGAAGTCGGAATGCTTGCTGGGGGTGTGATCGGAGAGGTAGGTGCTTTACTTCCGATAGAATTAGATAATGCCTTCAACTGCTCTTGTATCATTTCGAACTGAGCATCATGCCGCTTCAGATACGCAAACAGTGCCGCGTTTGCGCTTCCTGAATCAGTTTCGACTGCGGGCTCTTCGCCTGAACGCCGCGCTTGGCGTGCGTTCAACTGTGAACCAGCAGGAATGTTGTCGTGAGTTGGATCCTGCTCGTTGTTGGTAGATTCATCGACCGCTTCAGCACGGGCCGGAACATGAACCCCGTCATTGGGATTGAGCTGCTGTTGACCGTTCAAAGCGTCAATGTTACGTTCATCTGCCATTTCAAGACAAGAAAGCAAACGTAAGTAGTATCAAGCGGTTCAAATTTCGGAATAAATCGATTGCCTAGACCCCACGGTGGGCGCCAAACTGTATTTCCCAAAAAATATATCAGGTTTTACAATTAAATTTATATTTAGTTGAGTCTAAGGCGACCGTTTTATATCTCAATTTGATCGCTTGATAGATAATTTACGTGAACGAGTTAATCGACCTCAAGAGTTTGATGCAGAAGTAATTCCAAAATCAATGTCAAGTAAATTCGATATCAAGCAAATTCGATGTCAATTAAATCCGATGTCAAGCAAAGGTATAAATGCTATCAAACAAATTCAAACTAAGTGAAAGGATAGTGATATACGATGAGATGACTTCGTTTTATCAAGATGCGCAATTATCCGAACACGGTTATGATACTCGAATCGATGAAAATAATAGCAATACGATGACAACCAAATGAAATGAATAAACGTAAACCAATGACTAACGAACAAATGTAATCGAACAATGGATCCGACGAATAAATCGATTAGTTGCCAAATGAGTGACGATAACAGATTGTTCAAATTAAACACAGGTTAACAGGCAAAAGATGTTACGATCAAGATAAATGCAGATCTAAACGAAGCAAGTAACAAATAAATAATCAAAGCAGTAAAGGCTTATTGTATTTGATGGATCGATGGATGTTGCTTCAATGGAAAGAACAGGTCTCCCTCCACGTTTGAATCAAATCACGATCGAAGCTTTAAATACAATGATGATCTTTGACGTAACAAATTGACAAAGGTAAACAACACTGTTGAATATTTTCTTGACAAGAGAATAGTGGTTTTGAAGAATAGAGTAATATTTGCTCAGATGAACGTGCCCCAAAATAGAAGATGAAGACAGTATTTATAGGCTGACAATGAGCCTTTTCCAACCCTAGAAGGATTCTTCCTTTCCCACGTCTCTTTCTCCACAACTGCCCACGTCCCTTCAGATACGCTAAGTCGGTTCCGATAAAAGTGGGATAAGTTCATTAAAGCTTATCCGCTAAAGCCAGCGCCTTCGTGGTCATCTGATCAAGTTGTTGAAGCGAATCAACCGGCAAATGTCCTCGGAAGCAATAACCAAACCCGAACACACCATCCTCGTTTGAAGAACGAAAATCGACCAATACATAAAATATAAGCGCAACTCGTTATATGTGTTGCGTGTATCAATCATTTCATCGTCTTGGATTTACATTTGACTAACTAAAAGGAACTATAAAAAGGTTACAGAAATGTAAAACATGAAATGGTCTATTGGCACAATAAAAGAAATAACCAAATCTTTCGAGAAAATAACATACAAAAGGAGAAGATAATACTACCGAGTTGTTATATAGTCTAAGTAACGTATAAAAACAAATCTTTTCGATATTCATATGACTTTTCTTTGGGCTGGTATTGGACTAATCTCTTGAATTCTCAAAATGTAACTACCGCATAAACAAATGCTAGCTAGATATCCATATGAGATTGTATATAATGGCTTTTTACTATACTCCTTGAACCACTGTAAGACAGAGAATTTTAGTTAACAAAGAAAGAGAGAAAACACATTTGATAGCAAAAAGTAGATATTATGGCACATAATCTTATCAAAAGTACATAAAGAGAATAAAGAATAAACTTGTGTAGGAAAATCTGACCTGGTGAATGTCTTTCCTAAGTATTCTCGTTATTATATAGGGAAAAAATATAGTAAATAAGGAAAAATGAGTCATAGTGTATAACTTCCAAATGAGTAAAGTGTATAATTAAAGACTCATAATAAAGATGGGTAAAATAATTAAAACGTAATGGCTTCTCGTAACTGAAGGGATCATGGAGACGTTTTCTTTTTGCTGTTAAGCAACATAAGAGAAACAAAAAAAAAAAAAAAAAAAAAAAAAGGAAAAGAAATGAGATCCTTTTAGAAAGGGCAAGAATTGAGGAAATTTGAAAGTGGCAAAAAGTTGAATAAAATGATACTTTTTTGGCTATAGATGCATGCCACCTCACTTGCCTATAGTTCTCAATTAAAAGATATATAGAATATAGATATAGATATAGATAGATATAGATATAGATAGATAGATTATCCTTTGTTATATATTTTACAATTTAATACTTAAATACTAACTTACTACTTAGTATTTATTTTGAAAAAAATAACAAGTGTTGTGCCTTGCCATTAAGTTATAATTGTTTCTTATATTTTTTTATTAATAAATAGTTTTTCTATTTTATTTAGCTATGTTAGTAAATACTAAATAGTAAATACTTAAATACTAAAATACTAAATACTAACTTACTATTTAGTATTTTATTTTTAAAAAAAATAACAAGTGTTATGCCTTATTATTAAGTTATAATTTCTTATTAATAAATAGTTTTATATAATTTTATTTTGCAATGTTAGTAAAATAATAAATACTCTAAATAGAAAATATTAAATCTTAGCTTACTATATAGTATATACTGTATAGTATATATAATTATATAAAAAATAACAAGCTACAGGCCTAGCTATTAATTATAAATGTTTGTTATTTTTTCTTTAGCTATATACTTCATTTAAAATTTCAAAACTATTTTAAAGCAAAAAATAAAATGGAAAAAGACGTCCAAACTCGGCCGGACTGGACCGAAACCGGCCCAGTTTGGAACGGCCCAACCAAAAAAAATTCTGAAATTTTGAAAAATAACCGTTGGCAACGGCCATAAACGGCTATTTTACCCTCCCCCGTCCCCATAAGCGTTCCAACAACCCCACTCCCACCTATTTTTTCTATAAATACTTCCATATTTCATAAAATTAATCATAATTCAATATTTTCTATCCATTTATCTCTAAAATTTCTATCAAAGGCTATTTTCTAAATTTTCTATCAAAATATCTGAAAATCAACATACTCAAGCTCAAGGTGAAGTCCCTGCCCGACCAAGAGCTGTATCCGAAGTTTGAGAATTTATCACGAAATATCGTGATATTAACACTACTAAGTGTAATCTTTATTAAAAAGTTTGGAATTATCAAACTGGAGTACCTAATGGAGGGACTATGAAGTTTAAGTTTCATTTGGAAAGACAACATAGCACAGAATGGGCTGCTCAGGCTGGGGGAATATATGTGCGTTGAATTGAGTCGTTGAAGAAGGCATGAAGCACTTGAGAAAGCAGTCAATAGCCGACCACAGTTTGGCCTAAAATCGAATCTAGGTTAAACAGTTTGGCGACCACAGTGGGAGCCGGTCAATAGCCTTCCTAGGTTAACAGTTTATCTTTTCCAGTATTATATCTCTTTTTGTCGATCTTTTTGTTTCACAACTAACATGGCAGAAAGCAGTTCACAACGAACTATCATCGGCGGAAGTCAGGTATGTACCTCTTCATCAAGTCCCAATAATTCTCCCGATTATTCATCCGATGGGCAGCAACAATCTTTCCAAGGATCGGTCAGGCAACGAAATGGGCATAGGCGCTCTCAGAGCACCACTCCGCCCAGGCGACGACGCCATAGGAGTCTCTCCCCTGGCCAAGGGAACCTCCAGGAGACGCTCTATGCATTTATGCAGGAACACACAGAGTTCAATCGAGGGATAAACGAGCCACTCAACTCTCTCTGAGGGACAAACCCTCCGGTTGCAAGAGCAGATGCTGCAACACCAGGCCGTGACGCCCTCTCTTCGCATACTTCAAGGCAAGGTGGAAACTGAAACAACGGAGGGACTGTAGATCCAACGATCCAGATCAACCAAAATCGGAACGGAGGATCTGTGGCATCCACAGAAATGAGCCTCGTCATGGAAGCTCTCACCAAACAGTTCAAGGAGAGCCGGGAAGCGCTTCAGAAATCTCTCCACGAGAGAATTGACCAGATACCGGGCGCTCCACCCACACTAAAGAAGGTTGATGTCCAGCGATAATCCCAGCGGCCTTGGAAGAAGGAAGCAGCTCCAAAGGCGATACCTAAGACGTTCAAGATGCCAAACATTCCGAGATATCGTGGGACATCTGATCCCAATGATCATCTCATGATGTTCAACAACTTTATAAAGGCTAGTGATCTCACCGATGAGGTGATCGAATCTGTCCAATTGAAGAAGTCCGTGGAGACCCTAGCAGATGGAGCTCTACGATGGTACTCAATGTTGCCACCAAACTCCATTGGGTCCTTCGCAGAGATGGCTGAGCTGTTCGTGAAGGCACACACAGGCGCTCAGAAGACGGAGACTCGCGTAGAGGATATCTTCGAGATCAAACAGAGGCCCGATGAGTCTCTCTGTAAATATGTGGATCGATTCCAAAGGGAGCGTATGATGCTACCTAAAGTACCGGACAGATGAGCAGCGATCGCATTCACCAACAGTTTAGATATCATGAGCTCAAAGGCTACGCGCAGACTCTACGAATCTCTTCGCGATTTCCCAGCAGCCAACTGGTCGGACGTCTACAACCGCTACAACTCAAACGTACGTATTGATGAAGATAAATTAATTGGAACAGGTACCTGAGGAAGGGCTCAGGCACGCAATGGTGGCTCCGGTGGAAAGGCGGAGATGGAGAGATCAGACGTACGTTACGAGCCATACCCTGACCAGTCACGCAGCAACTCCAAGGGACGCAGCCGCAACAACAAAGGGCTGTCCCGAAGAGATGATTCAGAATCAAGCCTCCGTGGAGCGCCAAGCCTGCCGAGCTTCAACGTGGAAATGTCTGAAGTAGTGGCAGCGCTCAAAGATATGGGAGAGAAGGTCAAATGGCCGAAGGACATGAAGACCAACCCAAGCAAGCGAAACCAGGACTTATGGTGGGAGTTTCATCGCGACCACGGTCACACCGCCAAGGATTGCAAGGCCCTAAGGTATGAAATTGCACATTTATTGAAACAGGGATTCTTGAGGGAGTTCCTGACCGAGAAGGGAAAGCAAACTCACGTGAAGGCGCAGCAGAATAAATCTGGCCCTCCACAAGCATCTTCCCCAAGGAGAACAATCAATGTTATATCAGGTGGGATCGAAGTGGATTCCATCACCTTCACAGCGAAGAAGTATGCAAACGTCTCCATCACAAATACCAAGCGCCCACGACCAGAAGGGACGATAATATTTGAAGACTCCGACACAGACGGTTCGCAGTTCCCACACGCTGATGCGTTAGTGATAACGTTACGCGTGGCAGAATTCGACGTTAAAAGAGTACTCATCGATGCGGGCAGCTCCGCAGACATTATCCAATCACGAGTTGTAAGAGAGATGCAGCTGTCGGATAAGATTGTGCCGATATCTCGAGTTCTATCCGGTTTCTACAACTCGAGTGAGAAGACCCTTGGTGAGATTACTCTTAGAACTCTCGCCGAAGGGGGTAGTGAAGGAGATGATATTTCATGTTGTTGATGCGGATCTAGCCTATAATATCATCATGGGGAGACCTTGGATCCATGATATGCAAGCTGTTCCTTCCACTTATCATCAGGTGTTGAAGTTCCCATCCGAGTGGGGAGTACGTGAGGTTCGAGGAGAGCAACGCTCTGCTCGAGATTGCTATTCAGTGGCCCTCAAGCTGCCTTAGGAAAGCAAATAGCAATTACAGTGACCGAGACCAGACATGCCACACGAATACACAAAGTACAAGGTCCCGGAATTCGTCACAAAGTTGGACGAGCGGGAGAGCCATATGCCGACCGTGGAAGCTTTGGAACCCGAAGAATTGTTCGCAGATAAGCCAGAACGGAAGGTCTACTTAGGGACCGAGTTGAGCAAACGCTTACGAGGAGATATCCTCCAGTTCCTCAAGGAGCGGCATACAACGTTCGCCTGGTCTCACGCAGATATGACAGGTATTTCTCCAGATATTATTACTCACAGGTTGAATGTCGACCCATACCACCACCCGATAAAACAGGAGACGCGCCAGCAAGGAGCTTTTCGGAACCAGGTCATCAACGACGAGGTCAATCGGCTGTTAAAAATTGGGTCTGTACGTGAAGTCAAATACCCAGACTGGCTAGCCAACGTGGTCGTTGTGCCCAAAGAAGAATGGCAAATGGCGAGTCTGCATTGACTTCACAGATCTAAACAAAGCCTGTCCGAAGGATTCATATCCCCTTCCCAGGATAGACCAACTGATTGACGCAACAGCCGCGCACGAGGTGCTCACCTTCCTCGATGCGTACTCTGGATACAACCAGATATTGATGGACCCCGATGACCAGGAGAAAACAGCGTTCATAACCTGCAGAGGTACGTACTGCTATAAAGTTATGCCATTTGGGTTGAAAAATGCAGGTGCAACATATCAGTGCCTAGTCAATCGAATGTTCCATGACCATATCGGTAAGACTATGGAAGTGTACATCGATGACATGCTGATCAAATCCAAATGAGCGGAGGACCATCTAGCACATCTAAAGGAAGCCTTCCGGATTCTTGATCAGTACAACATGAAGCTGAATCCGGAGAAATGTGCATTCGGAGTCGGATCGGGAAAATTCCTGGGCTTCATCATTTCTCAGCTTGGAATCGAAATCAATCCCGCTCAGATCAAAGCCATCGAGTCAATTCCAGATGTACTCCACAATTGGAAAGACGTCATGAAATTGACCGGAAGAGTGGCAGCCCTGCGAAGGTTTATATCCCGATCATCAGACCGATGCAAGAGTTTCTTTGATGTTCTAAAGAAAAACAAGGAGTTCGAGTGGACCCCCGAATGCCAACAAGCGTTGAAGGAACTCAAAAAGTATCTGTCCAATCCACCACTGTTCTCTACACCTCAACATGGGGAGCAGTTACTGATTTATCTGGCAGTTTCAGAGTCCTCGGTAAGCGCCGTTCTAGTTCGGGAACAAAAAGGTAAACAACTTCCTATCTATTACATTAGCAAAGCTCTAATTGACGCGGAAACACGCTATCAACCCTTGGAAAAAATGGCTTTAGCACTAGTAACTGCTGCTCGTAAGTTACGCCTTTACTTTCAAAGTCATTCAATAGCTGTGGTAACAACCTTTCCTTTGCGAAATGTTTTGCACAAACCTAAATTTTCTGGAAGGTTAGTAAAGTGGGCTATAGATTTAAGTGAATTTGGTATCACCTATCAGCCTAGGGTAGCAATAAAATCACAAGTTTTGGCAGATTTCGTGGCAGATTTTAGCGCCAATATATATCCTGAGGCACAAAAGGATTCCGTTCTATATGCTGGGCAAGCTCCTGGCGCATGGACCCTATACACTAATGGCTCTTCGAGCGACAAAGGGTCCGGTCTCGGACTGGTTCTCATCACTGCATCCGGAGAGACCATCAGGTAGGCCATCAAGTGCCCGTTTATTACTAACAATGAGGCCGAATATGAGGGCGTTATTGCAGGATTGGAGCTAGTCCGAAGTTATGGAGCAAACATCATCAAACTCAAGAGTGATTCTCAACTGGTAGTCAACCAGGTGACCGGAGGCTTCATTGGACGAGAATCTAGAATGCAAGTGTACCTTGCCCGTGTGAAAGAACTCCTGGCCCAGTTCGATGAATGGGAGGCACTTCAGATTCCACGAGAAGAGAACCATGAAGCCGATGCTCTCGCGAATCTAGGGTTGATAGCAGAAATGGGGGCGGCTAGCTCTTCAGCTGTTGTTCAACTCCTTTACACGACCATAGACCAGGAAAAGTTCGAAGTCAACACCATCAACGCAACTTGGGACTGGCGGAATGAAATCACGAACTATCTTCTTCATGGGACTCTGCCGGTTGACACAAAAGCCGCTCGCAAGCTCAGAATAAAAGCTGCTCGATATACAATCGTCAACGGCGATCTCTACCGCAAAATGTTTGCAGGACCCCTCGCAAAGTGTCTCAGACCGAATCAAATAAACTACGTAATGATGGAGGTCCATGAAGGCTGCTGTGGCAATCATTCCGGGGCCAAGGCATTAGCCTGCAAGTTGATTCGCGCAGGATATTATTGGGACAAAATAGAGAAGGATACAAACGAGTTTGTCAAAAAATATGACAAATGTCAGAGGTTCGCACATCTTCTTCATCAACCGGCGGAACCACTCCACTCAATCATCTCCCCGTGGCCCTTCATGAAATGGGGAATGGACGTAGTCGGTCCAATTCCCGCGGCGCCCAGAGGAATGCGCTTCTTGTTGATCATCACCGATTACTTCACCAAGTGGGTCGAAGCAGCAGCATACGCGAGGATACGACAAGCGGAAGTCGTTTATTTCCTTTGTCGTTTCGTTGTGTGTCGCTTTGGAGAACCTAAGGAAATAGTCATAGACAATGGCCCGCATTTCATCGGCCAGAAAGTGACTAGGTTTCTCGACGACCTACACATCAAGAGGATTACTTCTTCTCCATATCATCTAGTTGCCAATGGACTAGCAGAGTCCACCAACAAAATAATCATTGAATCCCTCAAAAAGCGCCTCGAGCAGGCCAAGGGATGTTGGGTAGAGGAGTTACCTGGCGTACTATGGGCTTATCGCACGACGATAAAAATGAGTACTGGAGAGACACCTTACTCATTGGTGTACGGTGCAGACGCTTTAATCACAGTCGAAATTGGAGAACCCAGTTTACGGTATGCACATGCCACTAAAGAATCCAACTCGGTCAACCTCTCCGAAGAGCTGGACTTCCTCGAAGAACGAAGAGAACTCGCCCTCGTATGGGTAGTCGCCCAAAAAGAACGAATTGAGCAATATTACAATCGGGGACTGCGCGTACGAAGTTTCTAGGTTAGAGATTTTGTGCTAAGGAAAGTGTCCCAGAACACACAGGAAGCAAATTCAGGAAAGCTAGGCCCTAATTGGGAAGGCCCCTACAAGGTAATCGCCTCAGTCGGCAAGGGCTCTTATCACTTAGCATGACCAGATGGTTCAACTGTTCCAAACAGTTGGAACGTGATTCACCTCAAAAGGTATCACTTCTGAGTGGTAAAACGGTTAGTTGTTTTCTTCCTACCTTTTACTTTTGCAACAATTCTTACTTTCATTATATTTCCTCTAAATGGTACTAACGGCCCGAACAATGTCAGATCCGTTTAGCTCAACTGGCAGAGCTCGAAGTTCTTCAACTTCGCGGCTGTGGGTTCGAATCCCACAACGGGCACACTCCTCGTTTGGTTATATATGTTCTTTTATTTACAACTTGCCTTAACTCTTTTTATGTTATCACTTCCTGTGTTCCAACATAAAAACAAGGAGGGTGGTGAGAGGCCCCTGTAGGCCAGGTAAGACCTTCATAAAGGCAAAAGACCTTGTAAAAAGGCGAGTTTTCAAAAACTTTTTATGTGACAAAGCTTCCACGAAAATAAGAGAAGTCGTTCACAAGGCCAGCGACTCGGCAAGAATTAAACTACAAACTTCCTGCAACAACTTTTCAACTATCAAAGCGATAAGCAAAGTTGGTTTGCAAAGGCCAATGATTCGGCCAGAAACTATCGACCATGACTCGGTCAGAATAAAAACATCTGCGCAGATTACTCACAACTTATGACCTCTTCCTTGGGAAAGGCTAAGTTGAAACATTCGAACAGACTTTTGGAGACCAGAACTTAATAAAGTTCAAACTTCAAAAAAGTTCCTAAACATAAGGCACGAAAACCACAATACATGTAAATGAAAGATCAGAAATTCAGGCTAAATATAGTCATTGAAAAGATCTAAAGTTATATGTACATAATCCTGTAAAATGATAGAATGCCGAAAACGGCTGACAGAAGTTTTACAGAGTGATCAAAGGCCAAATGGAACCGACCAAACAAGGATCAGAGAGTCCCTACGAGACCTCTATCCACAACCAACTAATCCGGCTCTCGCCAGATGAACTAACTTGCAACTCAATCAATTTCTAGGGCTACGACCAGAACTCGGCGCACCAGCTCCGTCGATTCTGTCATCGTCCCCCGAGTTTTCACCATCATCTTCATCTTCATCATCTTCACCTTTGGACTCCTAAGGAGAAAGATTCAATATTTGTCTCACTCTGCGAACATCGCTCTTTGTCTTCTGCAGCATCTTCTCGACGTTGATCTGCTTAGCCTGGACCTGTCCGAGCAGTGAACGCTTAGCCTCGAGCACAGCGAGCTTTGCTTTAATTTCAGATTGATTACGAAGGTTTGCCAAGTCCTTAGATAACGCAATTTGAGCACTCATCGGCTGGGCAACTTGATCCCTAGCAGCTTGAAGCTCAGCTCTGGCCCTGGCAGACTCTTCATTAGTTCTTTGCAGATCCATCTCAAGAGACCTACGCTCATTAGAGCTCTGTTCAACGAAGCTTTACATTCTTCGAGCAGAATCTCTAGACCCTGGGCAGATCGTGCCAACCCTTCTTTCTCTTCAGAAAGAAGGTCCTTCTCCTTGGCGAGTTCGTTAATCCGCTCAATTCGCTCATTGTTAGCTTCGGATAATCGATTAACTTCACCCCCAAGGAGACCACACTGCTCTGCCAGGATCCTGTTCTCCTTCAGAGCATCCAGCAACTCTTTCTTTACCTCAAGAACTTGATCGATGTTGCTGATCCTGGAATGAAACATAAGCCCGGCAGACATCTTGCTTGACTGAGAAGCAAAATAAGTAAAAGTTCGAAGTCTGAAATCAAAGTTACTTCCAACACTAGCGGTAAACACTTACCCTGGTAGAATCAGCAGCAATGGTAAACGCCAACTCCTCGTCACTCATTTCCCTTATTATCCACTCCTCTCGTGGATCGATAAGTGACGAAACCGCCTTGGCTAAACTGCCCGGCCTGGATATAAAGTTAACATCAGGGGCTAGCCTCATGGTATGCTTCCTCTCGCAGAACTTGGGTTCCCAAGCCTGTTCAGAGGGATAGTTTTGACCAAACTTATAGCGCACACCCCTGATATCCTTCAACCCGGTCTGACCGTTGATGACTGACCGCCAGATAAGCATTGTTATTGATAAGTCGGAGTCTCCTTCCACTCTAGGATTTATTGTATTCCACTCGTGAAAACCAACAGGCATTGCCCCCTCACTGGCCACGTTTTCCAGGTCCTCGAAACGAAAAACACGAGGACCTCGGCCACCCTCTTGGGGAACCTCCTCTCTTATCTCTTCTTCTTCTTCTTCTTCTTCTTCTTCTTCTTCTTCTTCTTCTTCCTCACCCACCTTATTTTTCCCTTTGTCCACACGGGAAGGAGCCACCTTTACCCCATCATCAACTCGGGGACTCCTCTCCGGAGTACGGGCAACTTCCTCCTCAATTTTCCTCTTATCGCTCCGGAGATAAGGTTTTCGCACAAGGGGCTCGTGAGTTTCAGTCTCAGTATCTGAAACATCAATCACCACCTTGTCCAAACCCTCTCCCCGTGCAGACTCGAGGACTTCGACAGTAGTTTTGATATTCTCTTCTGCAGATTCTGGTACATTGGCTTTGGGCGAGGACTCACCCCCAGCAGTTGAGGTTTGCCCGGCATCAACGGAAGCCTTACGTGCAGACTTCTTCCATGCTCCGCCCTCACCTTGGCTCTTCTTGTTCCTCTTCAAAGAACCAAGGCCACTGGATAAAAGCTCCTCACCACCTTCCCTGCCGCACAGTGCCTCCACTGAAACTAGTATAGATGCGGCTTCAGCATCAAGATCGGCAACAGACTCAAAAGGCACGGCCTGAGGGAGAGGAGGCAAAAAATCCCCCTGAGTTCCTAGACTTGCGAAAAAGTAGAACCGTCAGATACGGAGGAAATACAAAAGGAAGAAATGGCCACAACGGCAGAAAATTCTCACCGTGAGTCTTCACGGTCAAATTCTTCTGCACAGCAAAGAACGCCCATTCTCTCTTTTCAGGAGAAAACTCCTGCAAAATGGCCTCAACCCACGCTGTTAGCTCATCGACTGATATGAGCTCGTCGTAGGGTCGCTTGGCGGCTACAAAAAGGAATCAAAGGGATGAGCAAACAAAAAGAGAAGAAGAAGCATTAAAAGAACTCGAAAGAAAAATCGGGGACTTACGCTTCTTGTTCCAAACCTCAGGAAGGAAAGTCTTGGAGTTAAAGGTCAAAGCTTGGGTACTCATGAACACATACCGGTGTAACCAACCCGGATCGCTTGTGTCCACGGAGCTGCGCACCAAGCCCTTACTCCCACGCATCCTAGCGTTCACAAAACCGTCTTTGAAAATTTGTATACTGTACAAAGAAATAAAATGTTTATACTCAAAAAGTTGATCTATTTCTGCCGCAAACCAATCCATGAGTGTAACTGTTCTATACACAATGGGGCACAGCTGCCCGGGGCAGAGCATATATTCCCTGCAGAGCCTCTCAAGCACAGGGTGCAGGGGTAGTTTGCATCCAACTATGAAAGGGTAGGTACACATAGTTGTCCACCCAGCCTTGTGTGAAGTAATATTCTCCTCAGCGGAGACCGGCAAGAGGGGAATATTCGCATCCCAATTGTAGTCTATCCTAACCCGTGGAATGAGTTCTGATATGATCCCAGACTTAAACCTATACGCCGGCCAAACGCGTATATCTCTGGGGTTGTTGAAAGCTTTTATGCTGCAGCCTTTTTCTAATTCACCCTATTTCTTGTGGATAATCTCCGCAGTAGTAGCCTGAGCGGCCCTAGACCTGAGGGTGGCAGCCGAAGAACTACTAGCTGCATCCACATTTTGGCTTTTTCTAGCTCTTGAAGACATGATCGAGGAGTTCGTAAGAAAAAATGAGAGGTGTTCAAATAATTTTCAAGATTTGGAGAAAATGAAAGCAAGTAAAAAGATTTCTCACTCAGCAAACCCCTATTTATAAGAACAAAAATCAGGCCCATTAAGTTCCCTCGAGACACGCAGAGACCATCCAAGAGGGCACGATCAGATCCAACCGTCAAAAGGAGAAGTAGGTTTCACCAACTTTTATAGTATCATCATTACCCTGAAGTGCAGGGGTCACCTCGCGATCAGCAGTCGACGCGTGCACGTGATTAAGGCGGTTAAAATCATTATTTTTACCTTTGGAACGCGCAGTAGTCACTCCAGAGCGGATTGCAGACGCGCAGGCATGCCAGCTGCAGTTACTTTTTTTATACGGCGCATTTAATGTGCACGTCATAGGGATTTGTCGCGTAACTGATGAGAAACGTATGTCACTTAGCCTCGTCATACAAAGATTGGATTTTGCAAAGTGGAAATTCCCACCAAAATTCACATCCACTTCTCGAGCAGATATGAAGTGCGGGGACTATCTGTATTGGATAAAAGCTGACATCGTCTAAAAGGTGACACGTGTCCGCCACGTGGCACGGGCAGAAGTTCCACCGGACAGATATCTAGCGGGCAGACAACTAGCCAGACGGTTACCATGAACAGACTCAAAGGAGCTACGTAACGCCTCGTCAGTCAACACGATCTGAATGAGCAGTTATTAACCTGATCATGTGCGATCACTCAATGAATGGTCTTAAAGGTAGTAATTACGAACCAGCAGTTACGTATCTAACAGATACGTGCCCAGCGGTTACAAAACCCCACGGACGCCTATCAGACCTATAAATAGCATTCGTTCTAAGTCATTGAAAAAACAACTTTACTTCTTGTCTACAACAATCAATAAGAATACTCTTTCACTCTTGCTCAAATACTGTTCTTTGCTTGCATTTGTTAAGTACTTGGTTCTCTAGTCTCCTAGTGCGATCAGTGACGAGAGAAGATCACCGGGGTCAAGTGATCCAACACGGTTACCTCCATCTACTTTATTACGCTTTAACTTTATTCATTCTTAGTTACATACTATCTTCTTGTTGCTAATTATTATTACTGAAAATCACGAATACCATCGGTAATCTAACAGTTATCGCAATTCCTCGTTTGAACTCTTAATCTAAACTATTGATCGTGACTTCGCAAATACAAATTTAATTGTTAATTGACTTAAAATCGAACCTAGGTTAAACAACTGTAAAATAATGATTTTTTTATATAGATTTTTCGGAAAAGGGAGTAGGAAACACATTTGATAACAAAATGTAGATTATGCCACAGGTTGTGATAAAAAAGTTACATGAAAATAAGAAGAAAAGAAAGAAGAAACCTCAGTAGGGAAATTTGTCATTGTGAAGGTTTTCCCTAGCTCTTCTTGTTATTATATAGGAAAAAGATAGTAGCAAATTAGGGTATAAATGAGATATTCTGTAACCTCCGAATGAATAATTATTATACTAAATGACTCATAATGAAGACTAAGAATTAAAACTCCTAATAACTTAGGTAACCGAAGAAATCATGGAGATGTATTTTTTTTCCTTTTGCTACAATAAAATAGAAAGAGCAAAAACTTGAGAAAATCTGAAAGTAGTAAAAAGTTGAGCAAAATGATAGTTTTCTTGGCTTAGAGAGGTGTCACATCACCCTTCTATGTTTATAAATTAGACAGGGGCGGAGTTAGCATTGATTGTGGGAGTTTGGCCGAACCTCATAGCTTTGGTCCAAACTTTATATTCATCTTGAAAAAATTTATTTAAATTATATAAATTATTAATTTAGAACCCCCAAGTCTAAAAATGATTAAAACTCGAACCCCCAAACTTTAAAACCTGACTTCGCCTCTGGATCAATTAGAAGATATACTAGTGAACTTGACCACGTTCGCGTGGTCATTAAAGAATTAAAGAAAACATATAGCTAAATAGTAATTGATAAAACCTTTATAATAATGAATGTTTACTCTTAGATTAATATTATATTTCATATATAGCCCGATGATAACACTACTAATTCTTTATTGACATATATACTTGTATTCTTAAGTTGATTTAATTTTTAATAAACTTTAAAGTATGATTTTTCTTATGTTACATATATGGGATTAGAGAGTGTCTTTAACTTCAAGGCCTACACTATACTCTTGTTCAAGAAAATCGCCACCCGATCTAAATGTCTGGATTTGAGTAATATATCTTCTTGAGTCTTGACTATAGGAATAAAATTAGACAATTAAATATGATGATATATAATTTAACAAAATGAAATAGTAATTATAGAGGAAATTATTCACATAAACTGAACAATCATCATTTCCCAAAAAGAAAAAAAAAAAGCCATAAACTCGAATTTTTATCATACTTATTTTTAATCCTAATCAAGCTCAATTTTTATAGTATATTTTCCTACAATGATATCAAGAAAAAGCAACAATAATAATATTGAGCAGAAAAGAACGAAAAAAAATTCCAAGCACAACATAAAAGAATAACATGCACTCAGTTTATTTGATCACATATTCTATGATTTTGCAACAAATCTAACAAATGTACCACATATTCTTTATAGAGGCATTTGATTGCCTACGTATGGGTATATTTTCACAAATATATATATATATATATATATATATATATATATATATATATGTATCTACTCGTATTGAAAACTGCACTAAAACTTCTCAATAAAAAAATGCCTAAACGTAAACACTTGGAGTAGAAGTTTATGAAACATTAGAAATAGATATAAACCTATGGATCACTTTTGAGTACTACACTTTCTTGGTCTCTCACATAAGCTTAATTCTTCTGAAATAATTTTTGCAATATCATCTTAATTCACATCAGACATGTATATAGTTTTATCCAATTTGTCACAAAAAGAATAAATTAATTATCTTAACACAAAATGATTGTATCAGTGAATATATTAAATATTAGAAGACCAAATGCAACCTACTGCTATAATTTAAGCTTTCAACTTTTCAAGGAAGAAGATAGTTGCTCCCAACGCACACGCAAGCATACGTGGTCGACAAGTAATAAAGTGATAAGTAGAGTATCGTTCCCACGAAGACTATTCAGACTGAATTCTAGCAAACAATTTATATAAACTATTCAGGGATCTTTTTCCAATAGTGAAGATTTTATTAACTAAAGAACAGTAATTAAATGGTACAAGTGAATTCAAGCAATGGAGCAAAACTTGGTTGTTATCAGTAATAAGGAGACGGTCTAGGGTCAGAGTTACGAACAATCCAGTTGAGTTTTCCAATTGATTCTACTTCTTAAATCCCGGATTACTAACTAACAGATTAAATGTACCCGTGAAAACCTTTCGATTCTTCACGGTCTATGCAGGCTACTTCAATCCCTATATGTCTATGGGTTGAATCACGTGCACGCATTAACGAATTCTGTAATTAGTTAAACTAGGCGAGCAAGTATATGTCTATCCTACTCACAAATTGGTTCCCCGATGCCCGGGTTCACAAACTAGTCCTATTCTTTCTTATTACGTAATTAAATTTCCTCTTTCGAGTTCAATCTAAAAACCATAGATAATGCATAATTATCGGGCCCTGACAATTACACAAGTGAAATCAAGAAAGAATAAGTAACCCGTTATGGGATTCAATTAATGGAATCAATCTTCAAACATCAACCTTCATGAAATACTCTAACCCTAGGACGAGAGAATTAGCCACGCATACTCATAATAACAACACAAAGATTTGATGAAATAATGAAATAATGATGTAATAGATTAATGGAAGGAAGAAAAACCCTTGTTCAAGATGTTATGAGCTCTCCAATTTGCTCCAAAGTCTGAACTCCCATCAAAAACTAAGTAAAAGAGTATTTATAGGGTTTACAAGCACATGGTAATAAGTTAGACCCAAGCCTAGACAAAATAGGAAGTAAAAATCCATCCAGGGGCGCTATAACGGGTGCCCCGTGCCTCGTAACGCGTGACCATAGGCAGACTACGTCGAAACTCTCCGCTTTTGGGACGTGGCGCGCAGCCAAACGCGCCAGAAGCTGGGCGCTTTGGCTGGCGCGGCGCGCCCCTGGTAGCGCCAGGCAACTTTCGTGTTTTCTTGCTCCGCAACTCGCTTCGTGTCGTGCCCTCGTGTGTTCAATCCAATCCTCAATCAAAAACCAATCTTTTCTTACTCGATCATGCTCCTGTAAACTCCAAATGCACTACGTAACAACCTATATCCACACGACATAAAATTAGTGCAAAACCATAGTCATAAACTAGAAACGGGCGAATGAAATACTAAAACGTGAGGAATTATTAAGTTAATATAGGCATAAAATGTCAAACATCACCACCCCACACTTGAACCTTTGCTCGCCCTCGAGCAATCACAAATAAATCCCAACCTAGGTAGAACAGGTCTGCCTATGACCATGGTTGATACCGACCATTGAACCAATGCACACATGACTGCTATGGATCCACAACATGCCAACAATTTACCAAAACCAAAAATATAAGAACAACCACCCCAAAATAGCTCAAATGCACAAACTCAACTTAATGCAACCATGCTCCCACAAAATCGCACCTATCTACTCAACCAAGAACCATCAACTTCACCTATTTCATGCAAACCACGTGCCCTCACCAATATGAAGCAAAAGAGTGCCCCCCCCCCCCCCCCCCCAAAGATCACACACAACAATAAATATCACGAATAGAATGGGGGCAATAACAAATGAATTCACTCACTCTCATGAAAATCTCACACGTCACACACAATGTACCATAGGCTTGCCCGTAGTGTAGGACTCCACTAATGTAAGCTCACTCCAATCGGGATTAACTAGGACTTTAAAAAGGTTGTAATGTAGGCTAAGGGGCGGGTAGGATTCATATGGTAATAGTGACTACCTCCCTAAGCACTTTAATACATCACAATTAATTAAGCACAAATCTCATCAAAGCCACCCACTCAACAACTTTCACACACACACCTTCTCAACAAGTAGCAACTTTTTTTTAAGCACACACTAGCAAGGAATGGATATTTTTCTCTTTTTATTTCTTTTTCCACAATTTTTTTTCTTTTCTTTTCAACTTTGCTATTTTTTTTTTCTTTTTCAATATCTTCCAACCTTGTCAATGCTTTTCACTACTTCACAATTTTAACAATTATTCCCCTTCATTAGTTCCACTCAAAAACCTCCCAAAATCCAACCACAACTCCAACATAACAACACAATATCAATAAAGTGCTTAAGGAGTAAAGGGCCAAAAGAGTCAATTTAGAACAAGTAGGTAGGCTCGGGGTGTGGGTACCAACAAAATGGGTCAAAGAAATCACAACAACAATTTTTTTTCCAAGGTGTATATGTAAGGGTAGGCAAATCAAAAGAAAGCCTTGTATCATTTCACGACTAGAGCAAACATAGGATTTCGTTTTGCACACACACGTGGCAAGTTCTAGACACCAATATGCACACATGCAGTATAATAAGAATATGCCTCACAACACAAATTGCACACGATCCATACAAAAAGGTTCCATCAACAACTCTCAATCAAGCATCTAGAATGCAACTTGTGGAAATTTAAGCACTAATGCACAAAGGTTCACAATCAAGTCAAACAAGTGGACTCAAGCATCTCAAGGGGGTCGTTCCATTTTTTCCTAGGCATGCATCACAATTAAAGCCCAAGGACACTACAAATAGCACATGCAATCAATTCAAGTCCACCGGTATCAAACACATCAAAGGCACCTAGCATTCCACCTATTCCTTTCGTCTAGGGCCACCTATACTAACTATTCTAATCCTAAAAAATAAAAACTACCCGGTTCAAAGGTCTCCCCGTGGAAAAGAACCGAGACCATAAGAAAAACCACGGGGTGGATGACATGTACCACTAATAAAAACTAAAAGAAAAATCTTTTTGGAAATTTTCATTGGTTTTCTAATTTTTTTTTCATATATTAAAGCAAGAAACAAATCAAAATAAAGTCAAGTGACAAAAGAAAATCCTACGGTACATGCCTCCCTAACCTCAATAAAAGGGTAGTTCCCCACCCCACACTTAAACTAAGCACTATCCTCAGTGCTAAAAATAAGAAAGTGCAAGGTAAAGAAAACTTCCCTGAAGACTCTAGTCCTTGGTGCTAGCATCCTCCAAGCTTCCGTATAGTATGAGGTACTCAGACTTCCCTCATCAGGTCATCAATATTAGACAAGGGTGAGGACACCCCACACTTAGCCTCGACAGTACATGAACCTGCAATCCAAGGAAAAACAAAAACTACGTGACACTATAATTAAAATAATACAAGTACAAACTCGGGTTGCCTCCCGAAAAGCGCCTTAGTTAACGTCGTGGCACGACGACACTTTTAGCTCACTTCCAGCATTTATGTCTTCTCTTCTTACGCCGAACCTTTGCTTTCTTCCTTTCCTTGAGAGAACCCATCTTCAATTTCACATGTGGTGTACTTCCATGTTCTTGTCTGACACATTCAATCATAGAGCACTCTTCCATCGTAGCTATGTGCTCATTCTCAGTATACACCTTGAAAGTAACCTTTTCTCCATGCGCTCTAACAGTCATCTCTCCCAGCTCCATATCAATAATTGCCTTCGAGGAGACTAAGAATGGTCTCCCCAAAATGATTGGAGCTTCTCGGTCCTCTTCATAATCTAGGACTATAAAATCAGCAGAGAATGTAAACTTACCAACTTTTAGCAACACATCCTCCAACTTACCATCAGGGTGAGTGAGTGATCCATCCGCCATCTTAAGAGTAACTGAAGAGGGCTTGATTGCTCCTAGCCCTAACCTTTTGCAAACAGACAGAGGCATGAGATTTATGCTCGCACCCAAATCACACAAGGCACCAGTGATATTATGCCCTCCAATGGTACAAGGAATAGTAAACCTCCCAGGATCTTGAAGTTTTGGAGGTAGCTTGCTCAAGATTGTGCTACACTCCTCAACTAACTCAACTGTATCTATCTCTTGAGGCTTTTTCTTCTTGACTAAAATCTCTTTTAAGAACTTCACAAAGGATGGCATCAATTCAAACACATCAGTCAAAGGAATATTAACTTGAAGTTCTTTCAACATACTCACAAATTTTTGATACTGGGCCAGATCCTTCGATGGTATAAGTCTCTGCGGGAATGGTGGAGGCGGCAGAGGTGCCTCCTTTCTCTCTTCTTTCCTCTTTACCTTCTCCACTTTTTCAACTTTTTCTATTTCAGCTCTCTCCTCAGACGGGGCCATCAGCTCTCCACCTTCAATTAAAGTCACTGCAAGACATTGTTCAAGCTCTTTTTTAACAGTGCTTATTTCTCCCACCAACTGCCCCAACTGGTGCTCCAGGTTCTTGCGGGCATTGGCAATATCTTGTATGGCCACTGCATGGGCTGCAGTGTCAGCTATCATTCTCTGCTGGCCCGCCATTAACTGATTTAGCATCTCTTCAACTGAATAGCTAACCTGCTGTGGTGGAGCTGGAAGTGGGTGGTAATTATTCGGGGCTCTCGTATTGCCTTGGTAATAACCATTACCAAACTGATTTTGACCCTGCAGCCTGTTTTGATTACCCACGTAATAAACTGACTCTGGATTAGAGGAGCAAACCTCTGTAGCATGGTCTTGACCACAAACCTCACAAAAGCTCTGGAGTTGTTGCACTGGAGCCACTGGTTGCTGAGCCTTTGGCAGAGCTAACTTGCTAATTTGATTGGAAATAGCATCCATCCTCGCCCTTAGCTCTGAAACTGCATCTAACTGAAGTACCCCTGCAGGTTTCTGCGTAACAGCTCTACCATCTCCCTGCCAATCAGGATTGCTCTGCGAAAACTTATCTAGCAAATCATAAATTTGATCAAAATTTAAGGCCAGTACTTGGCCTCCAGCAGCAGCATCAACCACGATCTTAGTGTGTTGGTTCAACCCCTCAACAAAAGTGTGTGCAACAACCTCATTGGATTGGTTGTGGTGTGGACAATCTCGCAATAAAGCTTTGAATCGCTCCCAGGCTGAATACAAAGACTCTCCTTCTAATTGTCTGAAGGACATAATTTCACTCCTCAGCCGAGCTGTCTTGGCAGATGGATAAAATTTAGCCAAGAACTTCTTAGCCAAATCCTCCCAAGTAGTGATAGACCCAGACTTTTCAGCCTTTAACCACTTCCTTGCTGCCCCAATCAGTGAAAACGGGAACAACGTCAAGCGAACATAATCAACAGGAACTCCCTTCGGTGTGTAAGTATCACTGATCTCCAAGAAATTCTGGATATGTTGTTGCGGATCCTCGCTAAGTAATCCAGCAAACTGTCCAGTCACATGTAACAGTTGTATCATGCCGGACTTAATCTCAAAGTGCCCGGTGATTTCAGGCTTAACTATGCTCGAGGCTACTCCCTCCAGGCTGGGGAGAGCAACATCTCGCACAGCTAAAGCTTGTTCTGCTGCCATTCCTGTAGGTAAAGATCAAGCAGGACCTAATACCTGAAACAGCACAAAACTCAAAATAAAAATTAAACCTGAATAGAGAATAATAAACTGTTCAAAAAGAAATCAGTCAATTGTTTAGTCCCCGGCAACGGCGCCAAAAACTTGTTGCTCCCAACACACACGCAAGTATACATGGTCGACAAGTAATAAAGTGATAAGTAGAGTATCGTTCCCACGAAGACTATTCAGACTGAATTCTAGCAAACAATTTATATAAACTATTCAGGGATCTTTTTCTAATAGTGAAGATTTTATTAACTAAAGAACAGTAATTAAATGGTACAAGTGAATTCAAGCAATGGAGCAAAACTTGGTTGTTATCAGTAATAAGGAGACGGTCCAGGGTCAGAGTTACGAACAATCCAGTTGAGTTTTCCAATTAATTCCACTTCTTAAATCCCGGATTACTAACTAACAGATTAAATGTACCCGTGAAAACCTTTCGATTCTTCACGGTCTATGCAGGCTACTTCAATCCCTATATGTCTATGGGTTGAATCACGTGCACGCATTAACGAATTCTGTAATTAGTTAAACTAGGCGAGCAAGTATATGTCTATCCTACTCACAAATTGGTTCCCCGATGCCCGGGTTCACAAACTAGTCCTATTCTTTCTTATTACGTAATTAAATTTCCTCTTTCGAGTTCAATCTAAAAATCATAGATAATGCATAATTATCGGGCCC
Source organism: Petunia x hybrida (assembly GCA_037355625.1). NCBI lineage: Eukaryota > Viridiplantae > Streptophyta > Magnoliopsida > Solanales > Solanaceae > Petunia > Petunia x hybrida. The sequence goes on along the minus strand of JBBBVM010000018.1, from coordinate 3,152,637 downwards.
TGACAATTACACAAGTGAAATCAAGAAAGAATAAGTAACCCGTTATGGGATTCAATTAATGGAAATCAATCTTCAAACATCAACCTTCATGAAATACTCTAACCATAGGACGAGAGAATTAGACACGCATACTCATAATAACAACACAAAGATTTGATGAAATAATGAAATAATGATGTAATAGATTAATGGAAGGAAGAAAAACCCTTGTTCTAGATGTTATGAGCTCTCCAATTTGCTCCAAAGTCTGAACTCCCATCAAAAACTAAGTAAAAGAGTATTTATAGGGTTTACAAACACATGGTAATAAGTTAGACCCAAGCCTAGACGAAATAGGAAGTAAAAATCCGTCCAGGGGCGCTATAACGGGCGCCCCGCACCTCGTAACGCGTGACCATAGGCAGACTACGTCGAAACTCTTCCGCTTTTGGGACGTGGCGCGCAGCCAAATGCGCCAGAAGCTGGGTGCTTTGGCTGGCGCGGCGCGCCTCTGGTAGCGCCAGGCAACTTTCGTGTTTTCTTGCTCCGCAGCTCGCTTCGTGTCGTGCCCTCGTGTGTTCAATCCAATCCTCAATCAAAATCCAATCTTTTCTTGCTCGATCATGCTCCTGAAAGCTCCAAATGCACTGCGTAACAACCTACATCCACACGACATAAAATTAGTGCAAAACCATACTCATAAACTAGAAAACAGGCGAATAAAATACTAAAACGTGAGGAATTATTAAGGAAATATAGGCATAAAATGCCAAACATCAATACGAATACCAAAAAATATAGTTTTATTAGCACTAAATCAACATTCACGTATCCGTCAAGTTTACAATATAACCATGTATTTTTCACCTTAAAATTTGAATTCGTTATTCACCATCTAAAGCGATGACAACATAAAGACCCTAAAATCTTACTGTAAAAACATCGAGCCAACCCAAAACCTTGGGAAGATATGAGGTAGAAAAGAAAGCTCACCAACAATTTGCTAAATCTAAAAAACATAATTTTATTCAAAAGAAAGAATCTAGATTGGTAGATATCTGCAAGCTTATGGAATAAGGTGAGACATAAATAAAGAAACCTTTTGCTAAACTCAAGCAAAGCAAGTCATTTTAGTGTTTGCCGATGACAGTTACTACTAAAATATTAGTTACTCTCCAATGACTAATTAATCAATTTTGATTACTATATTAACTTTTTTTATCAATACAATAAATCTCTTGCCTAAAAATACAATGGGAGTGCACATTGTGCAAAGCAAGGAAAAAAGCCAAAAGAGAACAATTCTACAGCTATGCCACATCACTTACCTATACAATCCAATAAAATCAATATAAAATTAATATTATGTGTCATTTTTTCCGTCGAAGAAAATCAAAAGACTTAGATGTATTATTTTCTCCATTTTTTGCCTTTTCTCCTATTTACTACTTACTTTATTGTAATAAAAATTGTGAGTTATTAATCAACTTTTCCACTCCCTTCATAATGTTTGGTATTTAATAAATGTATTATTAATTTATTCATGTTCTTTTTAAACTTTGTGCTTTTCCCCTTCCCCCTATTATTTTTCAGTTATTAGAGGTAATGCATGTTGTTAAATTGACTTTGTTAATCTGTGCTCTTTTGTTCTCTTTCCCTCAAGTAGTTCAGCAAAGTCACCCTGGTCTCTTTTAATTTAGACTTTAAAACCTGCAGAAACAACGTCCCAAATATTAAAATGCAAACAAGCTTCATAATCATGTGTTTGAAATATTAAATTTGTTTAGTTTGGAGGAACTGGAATCTGATTTTTCAAATAATGTAGAGATGGTATTGAATGAAGGAGTCCTCGACGACATTCTTGGATAGAATACGGATCAAAAGAAAAAGGGGATATATGAGAAATCAACTCATTCACTGAAATCTTAATGGGAGCAAATGAATGAGAAAGAGCAACACCATTGTGAAATTATCGCAATTGCCAAGTATTCTCAAGAAATAAAAAATCAAAAAAAATAGAATTAACAATATGGATGTGTAAAAGGTAGAATTAATGTGCTCTATCTAACTTATTATCAGCTTCAAGCCTCCATTTGAGTGCATCGTAATACGTACCTGATATGAAAACAAAAAAAAAAGATCAAAATTCAAAGAATACAAACCATAAGCATGATGTAACAAATTGCTTAATAAAATTTTGCAAGCAATGAGTATAACTACTCTTACCAAGCATACAAAGGAAAACGAATAACAAAGAATAAAGAGAGAAGCAATATCAGCTACTTTTCTTTTAGCCCAACTATATATATTGTGCAAGCACGCCTGAGAATCAAACTTTGTAGTATAACTTCACAAATAATTTGAGCAGGCAACAACTTCAAAGGCTACTGCATCTTCAATTTGAGGACAGAATATAGCATCCTTACTTTTGTTCTTTCAAACAAAATAATAAAGGGATCAGGAAGTGTTAAAATAACAACATCCCAGACATTAGATCTCATATATAGTCATAGAAATGGAGAGGAAGACATTGGGGGAAATGAAAATTTTTCTTTCCTTTTTATAGTTCTTTCCTAGTTTGCCTTTTCCATTCTCCTTAACTATGCACAATAAATTTACAGAATAAATTGGATGTTATGGACATTAATATGTATCAATAATTCAATTTAATTAGCTAGCAAAAATAGTTGGTCTTTCAAATAGCAACGGCTGAGCTTTCAAGTGGATGTTTTTACTTCATGACACTTAAATGTTTAGTAGAATGAAAATCTGAAGGGGAGAATTTGAAAAAAAAATTAATAAAAAGCACATAAAAAATTACAATTAAAACGTTGCTACATCATGTTGTTCAGTGAGAATGGAAGAGAAACAAAAATTGTAGATTTCTTTACAATTTGAGGTGAATAATGGTCATAGAGGCATGCCACCTCACTTGCCTATAGTTTTCAATTAGAAGATACTAGAGAACTTGTCCGTGCTTTGCGCATGCTTTAAACACATCATTAATAAATAATAGCGTATTTCAAAAAAAAATTGAAGTATAAAAGAAATATATATCGGCCATAAAGAGGATGAGTTGGGATACCTCCCATGACTTGACACACCTCCTTTATGCCAAAAGCCCAATTATAGCTTTTTTCGGAATTCTATATTTTTCCGTCCATTTTTTTTTCATATTTTAGTTTGCTTTAGAAGGCCCAAAGTATAATGTATGTAAGCTAAAGTCTTATTAATAAAGAGCGTTTCTTGTATTAGAGAACTGAATGATCTCATCACTCATTGTAGATGTGCTACCTTAAATATTCCAGCAGACTAATTGAGTTCATAAAATGTCCAATACGGTGTTATTGCGCTACTATCCCGTACCTTTCTTGTATATTCCATACTTCTTGATGTTTTTTAGTTTGATATCATCCACGCATGATATTCTTTATAGTCATCACATTGAAGTTGGATATTAATTGTAACCAATATTTTTACTTTACTTTCTTGGAACTAATTCGATCTTTTGGATCAAAATATCTTAGTTTTTTTCTTCAAAAGGTAATATAATACTCATTTATAAATTAAATCCATAAAACATTTTATAAAGTAATATTTAAAAAAAACTAAAGCAATATAAAATCTTAGTAAGTTTATATTCTTCATTAGACTCATTAACAGGGAAAAAGCACTTCGGGTTGAAAGCTTTGAAAGGAAGCTAATTGGAAAAGAAAGTTAAGTATGTTGAAAAATACAAATACAACCTGAATTATATGGTCATCATCACATTCATTCAGTAAAAATATTAAGCACATACAAAATTCTGTAGGAGAAATACTAATAATGTCCAAAATACGACTGTGTATGTAAAATTCTTTTTAAAAAGAGTATATGAAAAACATTTTAGCTTTAATATAAAAATAGAACATAAAGAATTTAATTTTATTAATGTTTTGCATAACTGCTCAACACGTCCTTTTCTTTTCACTTTTTTGTTTCCTTATCTTTCCAGATGCTCCTCGACCAAAGGCCAAAGCCATAGTATATTAGAAAATATTAATTTATAACAATTATAATGCACCATTTTATATTTCATATAGTTAATATAAAAATAAGTAGAAACTAAAATATAAGCGCAACTCGTTATATGTGTTGCGTGTATCAATCATTTCATCGTCTTGGATTTACATTTGACTAACTAAAAGGAACTATAAAAAGGTTACAGAAATGTAAAACATGAAATGGTCTATTGGCACAATAAAAGAAATAACCAAATCTTTCGAGAAAATAACATACAAAAGGAGAAGATAATACTACCGAGTTGTTATATAGTCTAAGTAACGTATAAAAACAAATCTTTTCGATATTCATATGACTTTTCTTTGGGCTGGTATTGGACTAATCTCTTGAATTCTCAAAATGTAACTACCGCATAAACAAATGCTAGCTAGATATCCATATGAGATTGTATATAATGGCTTTTTACTATACTCCTTGAACCACTGTAAGACAGAGAATTTTAGTTAACAAAGAAAGAGAGAAAACACATTTGATAGCAAAAAGTAGATATTATGGCACATAATCTTATCAAAAGTACATAAAGAGAATAAAGAATAAACTTGTGTAGGAAAATCTGACCTGGTGAATGTCTTTCCTAAGTATTCTCGTTATTATATAGGGAAAAAATATAGTAAATAAGGAAAAATGAGTCATAGTGTACAACTTCCAAATGAGTAAAGTGTATAATTAAAGACTCATAATAAAGATGGGTAAAATAATTAAAACGTAATGGCTTCTCGTAACTGAAGGGATCATGGAGACGTTTTCTTTTTGCTGTTAAGCAACATAAGAGAAAAAAAAAAAAAAAAAAAAAAAGGAAAAGAAATGAGATCCTTTTAGAAAGGGCAAGAATTGAGGAAATTTGAAAGTGGCAAAAAGTTGAATAAAATGATACTTTTTTGGCTATAGATGCATACCACCTCACTTGCCTATAGTTCTCAATTAGAAGATATATAGAATATAGATATAGATATAGATAGATATAGATATAGATAGATAGATTATCCTTTGTTATATATTTTACAATTTAATACTTAAATACTAACTTACTACTTAGTATTTATTTTGAAAAAAATAACAAGTGTTGTGCCTTGCCATTAAGTTATAATTGTTTCTTATATTTTTTTATTAATAAATAGTTTTTCTATTTTATTTAGCTATGTTAGTAAATACTAAATAGTAAATACTTAAATACTAAAATACTAAATACTAACTTACTATTTAGTATTTTATTTTTAAAAAAAATAACAAGTGTTATGCCTTATTATTAAGTTATAATTTCTTATTAATAAATAGTTTTATATAATTTTATTTTGCAATGTTAGTAAAATAATAAATACTCTAAATAGAAAATATTAAATCTTAGCTTACTATATAGTATATACTGTATAGTATATATAATTATATAAAAAATAACAAGCTACAGGCCTAGCTATTAATTATAAATGTTTGTTATTTTTTCTTTAGCTATATACTTCATTTAAAATTTCAAAACTATTTTAAAGCAAAAAATAAAATGGAAAAAGACGTCCAAACTCGGCCGGACTGGACCGAAACCGGCCCAGTTTGGAACGGCCCAACCAAAAAAAATTCTGAAATTTTGAAAAATAACCGTTGGCAACGGCCATAAACGGCTATTTTACCCTCCCCCGTCCCCATAAGCGTTCCAACAACCCCACTCCCACCTATTTTTTCTATAAATACTTCCATATTTCATAAAATTAATCATAATTCAATATTTTCTATCCATTTATCTCTAAAATTTCTATCAAAGGCTATTTTCTAAATTTTCTATCAAAATATCTGAAAATCAACATACTCAAGCTCAAGGTGAAGTCCCTGCCCGACCAAGAGCTGTATCCGAAGTTTGAGAATTTATCACGAAATATCGTGATATTAACACTACTAAGTGTAATCTTTATTAAAAAGTTTGGAATTATCAAACTGGAGTACCTAATGGAGGGACTATGAAGTTTAAGTTTCATTTGGAAAGACAACATAGCACAGAATGGGCTGCTCAGGCTGGGGGAATATATGTGCGTTGAATTGAGTCGTTGAAGAAGACATGAAGCACTTGAGAAAGCAGTCAATAGCCGACCACAGTTTGGCCTAAAATCGAATCTAGGTTAAACAGTTTGGCGACCACAGTGGGAGCCGGTCAATAGCCTTCCTAGGTTAACAGTTTATCTTTTCCAGTATTATATCTCTTTTTGTCGATCTTTTTGTTTCACAACTAACATGGCAGAAAGCAGTTCACAACGAACTATCATCGGCGGAAGTCAGGTATGTACCTCTTCATCAAGTCCCAATAATTCTCCCGATTATTCATCCGATGGGCAGCAACAATCTTTCCAAGGATCGGTCAGGCAACGAAATGGGCATAGGCGCTCTCAGAGCACCACTCCGCCCAGGCGACGACGCCATAGGAGTCTCTCCCCTGGCCAAGGGAACCTCCAGGAGACGCTCTATGCATTTATGCAGGAACACACAGAGTTCAATCGAGGGATAAACGAGCCACTCAACTCTCTCTGAGGGACAAACCCTCCGGTTGCAAGAGCAGATGCTGCAACACCAGGCCGTGACGCCCTCTCTTCGCATACTTCAAGGCAAGGTGGAAACCGAAACAACGGAGGGACTGTAGATCCAACGATCCAGATCAACCAAAATCGGAACGGAGGATCTGTGGCATCCACAGAAATGAGCCTCGTCATGGAAGCTCTCACCAAACAGTTCAAGGAGAGCCGGGAAGCGCTTCAGAAATCTCTCCACGAGAGAATTGACCAGATACCGGGCGCTCCACCCACACTAAAGAAGGTTGATGTCCAGCGATAATCCCAGCGGCCTTGGAAGAAGGAAGCAGCTCCAAAGGCGATACCTAAGACGTTCAAGATGCCAAACATTCCGAGATATCGTGGGACATCTGATCCCAATGATCATCTCATGATGTTCAACAACTTTATAAAGGCTAGTGATCTCACCGATGAGGTGATCGAATCTGTCCAATTGAAGAAGTCCGTGGAGACCCTAGCAGATGGAGCTCTACGATGGTACTCAATGTTGCCACCAAACTCCATTGGGTCCTTCGCAGAGATGGCTGAGTTGTTCGTGAAGGCACACACAGGCGCTCACAAGACGGAGACTCGCGTAGAGGATATCTTCGAGATCAAACAGAGGCCCGATGAGTCTCTCTGTAAATATGTGGATCGATTCCAAAGGGAGCGTATGATGCTACCTAAAGTACCGGACAGATGAGCAGCGATCGCATTCACCAACAGTTTAGATATCATGAGCTCAAAGGCTACGCGCAGACTCTACGAATCTCTTCGCGATTTCCCAGCAGCCAACTGGTCGGACGTCTACAACCGCTACAACTCAAACGTACGTATTGATGAAGATAAATTAATTGGAACAGGTACCTGAGGAAGGGCTCAGGCACGCAATGGTGGCTCCGGTGGAAAGGCGGAGATGGAGAGATCAGACGTACGTTACGAGCCATACCCTGACCAGTCACGCAGCAACTCCAAGGGACGCAGCCGCAACAACAAAGGGCTGTCCCGAAGAGATGATTCAGAATCAAGCCTCCGTGGAGCGCCAAGCCTGCCGAGCTTCAACGTGGAAATGTCTGAAGTAGTGGCAGCGCTCAAAGATATGGGAGAGAAGGTCAAATGGCCGAAGGACATGAAGACCAACCCAAGCAAGCGAAACCAGGACTTATGGTGGGAGTTTCATCGCGACCACGGTCACACCGCCAAGGATTTCAAGGCCCTAAGGTATGAAATTGCACATTTATTGAAACAGGGATTCTTGAGGGAGTTCCTGACCGAGAAGGGAAAGCAAACTCACGTGAAGGCGCAGCAGAATAAATCTGGCCCTCCACAAGCATCTTCCCCAAGGAGAACAATCAATGTTATATCAGGTGGGATCGAAGTGGATTCCATCACCTTCACAGCGAAGAAGTATGCAAACGTCTCCATCACAAATACCAAGCGCCCACGACCAGAAGGGACGATAATATTTGAAGACTCCGACACAGACGGTTCGCAGTTCCCACACGCTGATGCGTTAGTGATAACGTTACGCGTGGCAGAATTCGACGTTAAAAGAGTACTCATCGATGCGGGCAGCTCCGCAGACATTATCCAATCACGAGTTGTAAGAGAGATGCAGCTGTCGGATAAGATTGTGCCGATATCTCGAGTTCTATCCGGTTTCTACAACTCGAGTGAGAAGACCCTTGGTGAGATTACTCTTAGAACTCTCGCCGAAGGGGTAGTGAAGGAGATGATATTTCATGTTGTTGATGCGGATCTAGCCTATAATATCATCATGGGGAGACCTTGGATCCATGATATGCAAGCTGTTCCTTCCACTTATCATCAGGTGTTGAAGTTCCCATCCGAGTGGGGAGTACGTGAGGTTCGAGGAGAGCAACGCTCTGCTCGAGATTGCTTTTCAGTGGCCCTCAAGCTGCCTGAGGAAAGCAAATAGCAATTACAGTGACCGAGACCAGACATGCCATACGAATACACAAAGTACGAGGTCCCGGAATTCGTCACAAAGTTGGACGAGCGGGAGAGCCATATGCCGACCGTGGAAGCTTTGGAACCCGAAGAATTGTTCGCAGATAAGCCAGAACGGAAGGTCTACTTAGGGACCGAGTTGAGCAAACGCTTACGAGGAGATATCCTCCAGTTCCTCAAGGAGTGGCATGCAACGTTCGCCTGGTCTCACGCAGATATGACAGGTATTTCTCCAGATATTATTACTCACAGGTTGAATGTCGACCCATACCACCGCCCGATAAAACAGGAGACGCGCCAGCAAGGAGCTTTTCGGAACCAGGTCATCAACGACGAGGTCAATCGGCTGTTAAAAATTGGGTCTGTACGTGAAGTCAAATACCCAGACTGGCTAGCCAACGTGGTCGTTGTGCCCAAAGAAGAATGGCAAATGGCGAGTCTGCATTGACTTCACAGATCTAAACAAAGCCTGTCCGAAGGATTCATATCCCCTTCCCAGGATAGACCAACTGATTGACGCAACAGCCGGGCACGAGGTGCTCACCTTCCTCGATGCGTACTCTGGATACAACCAGATATTGATGGACCCCGATGACCAGGAGAAAACAGCGTTCATAACCTGCAGAGGTACGTACTGCTATAAAGTTATGCCATTTGGGTTGAAAAATGCAGGTGCAACATATCAGTGCCTAGTCAATCGAATGTTCCATGACCATATCGGTAAGACTATGGAAGTGTACATCGATGACATGCTGATCAAATCCAAATGAGCGGAGGACCATCTAGCACATCTAAAGGAAGCCTTCCGGATTCTTGATCAGTACAACATGAAGCTGAATCCGGAGAAATGTGCATTCGGAGTCGGATCGGGAAAATTCCTGGGCTTCATCATTTCTCAGCTTGGAATCGAAATCAATCCCGCTCAGATCAAAGCCATCGACTCAATTCCAGATGTACTCCACAATTGGAAAGACGTCATGAAATTGACCGGAAGAGTGGCAGCCCTGCGAAGGTTTATATCCCGATCATCAGACCGATGCAAGAGTTTCTTTGATGTTCTAAAGAAAAACAAGGAGTTCGAGTGGACCCCCGAATGCCAACAAGCGTTGAAGGAACTCAAAAAGTATCTGTCCAATCCACCACTGTTCTCTACACCTCAACATGGGGAGCAGTTACTGATTTATCTGGCAGTTTCAGAGTCCTCGGTAAGCGCCGTTCTAGTTCGGGAACAAAAAGGTAAACAACTTCCTATCTATTACATTAGCAAAGCTCTAATTGACGCGGAAACACGCTATCAACCCTTGGAAAAAATGGCTTTAGCACTAGTAACTGCTGCTCGTAAGTTACGCCTTTACTTTCAAAGTCATTCAATAGCTGTGGTAACAACCTTTCCTTTGCGAAATGTTTTGCACAAACCTAAATTTTCGGGAAGGTTAGTAAAGTGGGCTATAGATTTAAGTGAATTTGGTATCACCTATCAGCCTAGGGTAGCAATAAAATCACAAGTTTTGGCAGATTTCGTGGCAGATTTTAGCGCCAATATATATCCTGAGGCACAAAAGGATTCCGTTCTATATGCTGGGCAAGCTCCTGGCGCATGGACCCTATACACTAATGGCTCTTCGAGCGACAAAGGTTCCGGTCTCAGACTGGTTCTCATCACTGCATCCGGAGAGACCATCAGGTAGGCCATCAAGTGCCCGTTTATTACTAACAATGAGGCCGAATATGAGGGCGTTATTGCAGGATTGGAGCTAGTCCGAAGTTATGGAGCAAACATCATCAAACTCAAGAGTGATTCTCAACTGGTAGTCAACCAGGTGACCGGAGGTTTCATTGGACGAGAATCTAGAATGCAAGTGTACCTTGCCCGTGTGAAAGAACTCCTGGCTCAGTTCGATGAATGGGAGGCACTTCAGATTCCACGAGAAGAGAACCATGAAGCCGATGCTCTCGCGAATCTAGGGTTGATAGCAGAAATGGGGGCGGCTAGCTCTTCAGCTGTTGTTCAACTCCTTTACACGACCATAGACCAGGAAAAGTTTGAAGTCAACACCATCAACGCAACTTGGGACTGGCGGAATGAAATCACGAACTATCTTCTTCATGGGACTCTGCCCGTTGACACAAAAGCCGCTCGCAAGCTCAGAATAAAAGCTGCTCGATATACAATCGTCAACGGCGATCTCTACCGCAAAATATTTGCAGGACCCCTCGCAAAGTGTCTCAGACCGAATCAAATAAACTACGTAATGATGGAGGTCCATGAAGGCTGATGTGGCAATCATTTCGGGGCCAAGGCATTAGCCTGCAAGTTGATTCGCGCAGGATATTATTGGGACAAAATAGAGAAGGATACAAACGAGTTTGTCAAAAAATATGACAAATGTCAGAGGTTCGCACATCTTCTTCATCAACCGGTGGAACCACTCCACTCAATCATCTCCCCGTGGCCCTTCATGAAATGGGGAATGGACGTAGTCGGTCCACTTCCCGCGGTGCCCAGAGGAATGCGCTTCTTGTTGATCATCACCGATTACTTCACCAAGTGGGTCGAAGCAGCAGCATACGCGAGGATACGACAAGCGGAAGTCGTTTATTTCCTTTGTCGTTTCGTTGTGTGTCGCTTTGGAGCACCTAAGGAAATAGTCATGGACAATGGCCCGCATTTCATCGGCCAGAAAGTGACTAGGTTTCTCGACGACCTACACATCAAGAGGATTACTTCTTCTCCATATCATCTATTTGCCAATGGACAAGCAGAGTCCACCAACAAAATAATCATTGAATCCCTCAAAAAGCGCCTCGAGCAGGCCAAGGGATGTTGGGTAGAGGAGTTACCTGGCGTACTATGGGCTTATCGCACGACGATAAAAATGAGTACTGGAGAGACACCTTACTCATTGGTGTACGGTGCAGACGCTTTAATCACAGTCGAAATTGGAGAACCCAGTTTACGGTATGCACATGCCACTAAAGAATCCAACTCGGTCAACCTCTCCGAAGAGCTGGACTTCCTCGAAGAACGAAGAGAACTCACCCTCGTATGGGTAGTCGCCCAAAAAGAACGAATTGAGCAATATTACAATCGGGGACTGCGCGTACGAAGTTTCTAGGTTAGAGATTTTGTGCTAAGGAAAGTGTCCCAGAACACACAGGAAGCAAATTCAGGAAAGCTAGGCCCTAATTGGGAAGGCCCCTACAAGGTAATCGCCTCAGTCGGCAAGGGCTCTTATCACTTAGCATGACCAGACGGTTCAACTGTTCCAAACAGTTGGAACGTGATTCACCTCAAAAGGTATCACTTCTGAGTGGTAAAACGGTTAGTTGTTTTCTTCCTACCTTTTACTTTTGCAACAATTCTTACTTTCATTATATTTCCTCTAAATGGTACTAACGGCCCGAACAATGTCAGATCCGTTTAGCTCAACTGGCAGAGCTCGAAGTTCTTCAACTTCGCGGCTGTGGGTTCGAATCCCACAACGGGCACACTCCTCGTTTAGTTATATATGTTCTTTTATTTACAACTTGCCTTAACTCTTTTTATGTTATCACTTCCTGTGTTCCAACATAAAAACAAGGAGGGTGGTGAGAGGCCCCTGTAGGCCAGGTAAGACCTTCATAAAGGCAAAAGACCTTGTAAAAAGGCGAGTTTTCAAAAACTTTTTATGTGACAAAGCTTCCACGAAAATAAGAGAAGTCGTTCACAAGGCCAGCGACTCGGCCAGAATTAAACTACAAACTTCCTGCAACAACTTTTCAACTATCAAAGCGATAAGCAAAGTTGGTTTGCAAAGGCCAATGATTCGGCCAGAAACTATCGACCATGACTCGGTCAGAATAAAAACATCTGCGCAGATTACTCACAACTTATGACCTCTTCCTTGGGAAAGGCTAAGTTGAAACATTCGAACAGACTTTTGGAGACCAGAACTTAATAAAGTTCAAACTTCAAAAAAGTTCCTAAACATAAGGCACGAAAACAACAATACATGTAAACGAAAGATCAGAAATTCAGGCTAAATATAGTCATTGAAAAGATCTAAAGTTATATGTACATAATCCTGTAAAATGATAGAATGCCGAAAACGGCTGACAGAAGTTTTACAGAGTGATCAAAGGCCAAATGGAACCGACCAAACAAGGATCAGAGAGTCCCTACGAGACCTCCATCCACAACCAACTAATCCGGCTCTCGCCAGATGAACTAACTTGCAACTCAATCAATTTTTAGGGCTACGACCAGAACTCGGCGCACCAGCTCCGTCGATTCTGTCATCGTCCCCCGAGTTTTCACCATCATCTTCATCTTCATCATCTTCACCTTTGGACTCCTAAGGAGAAAGATTCAATATTTGTCTCACTCTGCGAACATCGCTCTTTGTCTTCTGCAGCATCTTCTCGACGTTGATCTGCTTAGCCTGGACCTGTCCGAGCAGTGAACGCTTAGCCTCGAGCACAGCGAGCTTTGCTTTAATTTCAGATTGATTACGAAGGTTTGCCAAGTCCTTAGATAATGCAATTTGAGCACTCATCGGCTGGGCAACCTGATCCCTAGCAGCTTGAAGCTCAGCTCTGGCCCTGGCAGACTCTTCATTAGTTCTTTGCAGATCCATCTCAAGAGACCTACGCTCATTAGAGCTCTGTTCAATGAAGCTTTACATTCTTCGAGCAGAATCTCTAGACCCTGGGCAGATCGTGCCAACCCTTCTTTCTCTTCAGAAAGAAGGTCCTTCTCCTTGGCGAGTTCGTTAATCCGCTCAATTCGCTCATTGTTAGCTTCGGATAATCGATTAATTTCACCCCCAAGGAGACCACACTGCTCTGCCAGGATCCTGTTCTCCTTCAAAGCATCCAGCAACTCTTTCTTTACCTCAAGAACTTGATCGATGTTGCTGATCCTGGAATGAAACATAAGCCCGGCAGACATCTTGCTTGACTGAGAAGCAAAATAAGTAAAAGTTCGAAGTCTGAAATCAAAATTACTTCCAACACTAGCGGTAAACACTTACCCGGGTAGAATCAGCAGCAATGGTAAACGCCAACTCCTCGTCACTCATTTCCCTTATTATCCACTCCTCTCGTGGACCGATAAGTGACGAAACCGCCTTGGCTAAACTGCCCGGCCTGGATATGAAGTTAACATCAGGGGCTAGCCTCATGGTATGCTTCCTCTCGCAGAACTTGGGTTCCCAAGCCTGTTCAGAGGGATAGTTTGGACCAAACTTATAGCGCACACCCCTGATATCCTTCAACCCGGTCTGACCGTTGATGACTGACCGCCAGATAAGCATTGTTATTGATAAGTCGGAGTCTTCTTCTTCTTCTTCTTCTTCTTCTTCTTCTTCCTCACCCACCTTATTTTTCCCTTTGTCCACACGCGAAGGAGCCACCTTTACCCCGTCATCAACTCGGGGACTCCTCTCCGGAGATAAGGTTTTCGCACAAGGCGCTCGTGAGTTTCAGTCTCAGTATCTGAAACATCAATCACCACCTTGTCCAAACCCTCTCCTCGTGCAGACTCGAGGACTTCGGCAGTAGTTTTGATATTCTCTTCTGCAGATTCTGGTACATTGGCTTTGGGCGAGGACTCACCCCCAGCAGTTGAGGTTTGCCCGGCAGCAACGGAAGCCTTACGTGCAGACTTCTTCCATGCTCCGCCCTCACCTTGGCTCTTCTTGTTCCTCTTCAAAGAACCAAGGCCACTGGATAAAAGCTCCTCACCACCTTCCCTGCCGCACAGTGCCTCCACTGAAACTAGTATAGATGCGGCTTCAGCATCAAGATCGGCAACAGACTCAAAAGGCACGGCCTGAGGGGGAGGAGGCAAAAAATCCCCCTGAGTTCCTAGACTTGCGAAAAAGAAGAACCGTCAGATACGGAGGAAATACAAAAGGAAGAAATGGCCACAACGGCAGAAAATTCTCACCGTGAGTCTTCACGGTCAAATTCTTCTGCACAGCAAAGAACGCCCATTCTCTCTTTTCAGGAGAAAACTCCTGCAAAATTGCCTCAACCCACGCTGTTAGCTCATCGACTGATATGAGCTCGTCGTAGGGTCGCTTGGCGGCTACAAAAAGGAATCAAAGGGATGAGCAAACAAAAAGAGAAGAAGAAGCATTAAAAGAACTCGAAAGAAAAATCGGGGACTTACGCTTCTTGTTCCAAACCTCAGGAAGGAAAGTCTTGGAGTTAAAGGTCAAAGCTTGGGTACTCATGAACACATACCGGTGTAACCAACCCCGATCGCTTGTGTCCACGGAGCTGCGCACCAAGCCCTTACTCCCACGCATCCTAGCGTTCACAAAACCGTCTTTGAAAATTTGTATACTGTACAAAGAAATAAAATGTTTATACTCAAAAAGTTGATCTATTTCTGCCGCAAACCAATACATGAGTGTAACTGTTCTATACACAATGGGGCACAGCTGCCCGGGGCAGAGCATATATTCCCTGCAGAGCCTCTCAAGCACAGGGTGCAGGGGTAGTTTGCATCCAACTATGAAAGGGTAGGTAGACATAGTTGTCCACCCAGCCTTGTGTGAAGTAATATTCTCCTCAGCGGAGACCGGAAAGAGGGGAATATTCGCATCCCAATTGTAGTCTATCCTAACCCGTGGAATGAGTTCTGATATGATCCCAGACTTAAACCTATACGCCGGCCAAACGCGTATATCTCTGGGGTTGTTGAAAGCTTTTATGCTGCAGCCTTTTTCTAATTCACCCTATTTCTTATGGATAATCTCCGCAGTAGTAGCCTGAGCGGCCCTAGACCTGGGGTGGCAGCCGAAGAACTACTAGCTGCATCCACATTTTGGCTTTTTCTAGCTCTTGAAGACATGATCGAGGAGTTCATAAGAAAAAATGAGAGGTGTTCAAATAATTTTCAAGATTTGGAGAAAATGAAAGCAAGTAAAAAGATTTCTCACTCAGCAAACCCCTATTTATTAGAACAAAAATCAGGCCCATTAAGTTCCCTCGAGACACGCAGAGACCATCCAAGAGGGCACGATCAGATCCAACCGTCAAAAGGAGAAGTAGGTTTCACCAACTTTTATAGTATCATCATTACCCTGAAGTGCAGGGGTCACCTCGCGATCAGCAGTCGACGTGTGCACGTGATTAAGGCGGTTAAACTCATTATTTTTACCTTTGGAACGCGCAGTAGTCACTCCAGAGCGGATTGCAGACGCGCAGGCATGCCAGCTGCAGTTACTTTTTTTATACGGCGCATTTAATGTGCACGTCATAGGGATTTGTCGCGTAACTGATGAGAAACGTATGTCACTTAGCCTCGTCATACAAAGATTGGATTTTGCAAAGTGGAAATTCCCACCAAAATTCACATCCACTTCTCGAGCAGATATGAAGTGTGGGGACTATCTGTATTGGATAAAAGCTGACATCGTCTAAAAGGTGACACGTGTCCGCCACGTGGCACGGGCAGAAGTTCCACCGGACAGATATCTAGCGGGCAGACAACTAGCCAGACGGTTACCATGAACAGACTCAAAGGAGCTACGTAACGCCTCGTCAGTCAACACGATCTGAATGAGCAGTTATTAACCTGATCATGTGCGATCACTCAATGAATGGTCTTAAAGGTAGTAATTACGAACCAGCATTTACGTATAAAACAGATACGTGCCCAGCGGTTACAAAACCCAACGGACGCCTATCAGACCTATAAATAGCATTCGTTCTAAGTCATTGAAAAAACAACTTTACTTCTTGTCTACAACAATCAATAAGAATACTCTTTCACTCTTGCTCAAATACTGTTCTTTGCTTGCATTTGTCAAGTACTTGGTTCTCTAGTCTCCTAGTGCGATCAGTGACGAGAGAAGATCACCGGGGTCAAGTGATCCAACACGGTTACCTCCATCTACTTTATTACGCTTTAACTTTATTCATTCTTAGTTACATACTATCTTCTTGTTGCTAATTATTATTACTGAAAATCACGAATACCATCGGTAATCTAACAGTTATCGCAATTCCTCGTTTGAACACTTAATCTAAACTATTGATCGTGACTTCGCAAATACAAATTTAATTGTTAATTGACTTAAAATCGAACCTAGGTTAAACAACTGTAAAATAATGATTTTTTTATATAGATTTTTCGGAAAAGGGAGTAGGAAACACATTTGATAACAAAATGTAGATTATGCCACAGGTTGTGATAAAAAAGTTACATGAAAATAAGAAGAAAAGAAAGAAGAAACATCTGTAGGGAAATTTGTCATTGTGAAGGTTTTCCCTAGCTCTTCTTGTTATTATATAGGAAAAAGATAGTAGCAAATTAGGGTATAAATGAGATATTCTGTAACCTCCGAATGAATAATTATTATACTAAATGACTCATAATGAAGACTAAGAATTAAAACTCCTAATAACTTAGGTAACCGAAGAAATCATGGAGATGTATTTTTTTTTCCTTTTGCTACAATAAAATAGAAAGAGCAAAAACTTGAGAAAATCTGAAAGTAGTAAAAAGTTGAGCAAAATGATAGTTTTCTTGGCTTAGAGAGGTGTCACATCACCCTTCTATGTTTATAAATTAGACAGGGGCGGAGTTAGCATTGATTGTGGGAGTTTGGCCGAACCTCATAGCTTTGGTCCAAACTTTATATTCATCTTGAAAAAATTTATTTAAATTATATAAATTATTAATTTAGAACCCCCAAGTCTAAAAAAGATTAAAACTCGAACCCCCAAACTTTAAAACCTGACTTCGCCTCTGGATCAATTAGAAGATATACTAGTGAACTTGACCACGTTCGCGTGGTCATTAAAGAATTAAAGAAAATATATAGCTAAATAGTAATTGATAAAACCTTTATAATAATGAATGTTTACTCTTAGATTAATATTATATTTCATATATAGCCCGATGATAACACTACTAATTCTTTATTGACATATATACTTGTATTCTTAAGTTGATTTAATTTTTAAAAAACTTTAAAGTATGATTTTTCTTATGTTACATATATGGGATTAGAGAGTGTCTTTAACTTCAAGGCCTACACTATACTCTTGTTCAAGAAAATCGCCACCCGATCTAAATGTCTGGATTTGAGTAATATATCTTCTTGAGTCTTGACTATAGGAATAAAATTAGACAATTAAATATGATGATATATAATTTAACAAAATGAAATAGTAATTATAGAGGAAATTATTCACATAAACTGAACAATCATCATTTCCCAAAAAGAAAAAAAAAGCCATAAACTCGAATTTTTATCATACTTATTTTTAATCCTAATCAAGCTCAATTTTTATAGTATATTTTCCTACAATGATATTGTTATACTTTATGCACCTCCTAGAGACACTAGAAGGGGGGGGGGGTTGAATAGTGTCCTCCGATTTTCGTTGCAAGAACCTTGTTCTTCAGTAGTAGAACAGGGTTCTTCAGTTCGTTGTTATGCAGCCTTCTACCTTAGAACACACCTCCAAACACTCACCAAAAGACACAAGGATTTTTACGTGGAAAACTCCTTGCTCAAGGGAGAAAAACCACGACCCACACTCTGGGATTTTAACACCGAATCCACTAACACAAGAGCAACGTTTCTGATTACAAACTCTGTAACCAAGGGGCTACACTCTAGACCCTAATCACTAAATAAAGCTAAACTCTAGCTTTCCTAGTAATCACAAAGTAGTTTGCCTAATACATATGCTTCTGAGATAAGCTAATAGACAAAACAATGAATACTTGTAACCGAGACAACTTACAACTCGATAGATCTAGACAAGAGTTCTAGACTCAAATACTTTGCATGCAAATCAGTTGTCTTCTTCAGTTTTCCTACGTAGACAGTTCTTCAGATCGCCTTTATATGCTCTGAACTCTCTATTTCAAAAAACCAACTTCAGCTATGTCTTCTACTTGCTTTTATACGAGTTTTGCAACCCTAGTTGAGTCCTACTGGGAATCCTCTTTAATTATGGTATTTGAAGATTCGCAGTAACTCTTTTCCATGTTGAGGTATAACTCTTGTTCACACTCCAAAGACACAGCCTGGACACCGTCTCTTTTAGTCTGACTAGGATATGTCTTCAACCACGCGCCTCTACTCCTAGTTCCACAGGGATTTGCAACCCGTAATCTTTTCGATCAAGCGTGCCCTTCAACTCAAGGACTAGGTTCTTCTCATGAACCTCAGTGTCCTTCCTGTTTGTCATACTTCAAAACCAGCTCTCAACAAATTCCCCCTTTTTGATGATGACAAACAAATATTGCTCAAGAACCTGAATAGACATAAACCAAGAAAAAACAAAACTAACAACAGATGAGTTAGGTCACAAACACCCCAACACTCTTTCTTCCCCCTTTTGGCATCATCGAAAAGATTCAAAGACCTGCAGGAACCTGTCAGATTAATCTAGTCTAGAGCACAAGGCAACTCATCAGTGTCAAGAACATAGGTATATCAAAATAAGGGCCCAACAAGGAACCAAGTACTGAAACAAGAAACAGTCGCAAACATAAGAAATTTAAAATCAACATCCAGAGGGTGACAGCAGCACCACTCTATTTAGTTGCACAACAAAATAGAAATTGTCTTAAACATCCAAGTCATGCAAACAAGGGAGAATAGGAAGGAGTAAAGATCAGGTGGGGTAGGAAAAGAGAAAGATAGGAGGACAGGACTGGAAGAATCACAACTGAAGGTTGAAGTGCTTAACGAGTGCCTCAAGTTGTTTCGTATTTTTGGCCCTCTCCATCACCAGCTCGGCCTCATACTTGTGGCAATCAATCTTCAAGCGATCAATTTCTTGATCCTTCACCTTCAACTGTCTGTGCAGTTTTGCATTTTCTTCATTAACTTCAAGAACCATTTTCTCCAGTTCCTGCACAGCACCAATGGCCTCATCAGGTCCATAGTCTTCACTGTCCTCTGACTGCTCCTGCTTAACCTGCATTGGCCTTTTGGAAACCCTGCTTTCTTGAAAGAAGTCACAGTTTTTCAGCACATTAACCCCAAACTTCTGATGGATGGTAGGCTTCTTTCCTGCTTCTAAGGGCACTTCAAAACGCTCAAGAATCTGATGGATGATGTAAGAGTGCACAAGAGAGTGTGGCTTCTGATCAGTATCACAAATTCTCTTCATGTGCCTAATAATGAGCCCAGGCAAATTAATTTTCACCCCTCTGTCCATCAGATCCATATATGTCAGGTCAAGAGCACTAGCCTCACAATTCCTTTCTCCCCTAGGTAGAAGAAACCTATGCACAAATTCAAACAACAGCTGATGTGCAGGCTCCATCTCCTTCTTCTCAACCTTCCTCTCCTTCCTCAATCTGGGTTTCCCTGAGAACTTTCTCACAACATCTAAGGGAGTAACTCTATCTGTTCTCTTTGGCCATTTTAGCTTGACATACCTGCAATACCCTTCAGCAGGTACATCCAGAATTTCTCCCAATTCAGGTCTCCCAAATTCAATCTCCACTCCTTTCACAATGGTAAACACCCTCCTGGCTACCACCCTGCAATTTGTATAAAACTCCCTGACTTCATCCACAAACAGCTTCCTGTCTTTGTTGACAAACACACTCAGCCAACCCTGATTTCCTATCATCCTCAACAAGGGTTTCATATGAAACTCCTTTACATCATCCAGAATGCTGCCTGGCAGCACCTGATGTTTAGAGAAAAAGGCTTCCCTATCCACTTCTTTTCTTTTCTTCTTACTCTCAATCTCACTGTCAGTGTCAGAATCACTGGGTTCCACATAACTCCCAGCCTCACTCTCCTGCTCTTCTTCCCTGGCACCCTTCTCCTCTTCTTCTTTCTTCTTCTCTTCTTCCCTTATCTTCACATTAGTTATTGTCCTTCCCAGCTTTTCAACCTTCTCCATCTGTGTCTTCAAAGCAGACCTAGTACCCATTCTTCTAACAACAGGCTCCCTAGCCTCTTTATCACCTCCTTCTTCACTATCTTCATCTACCAACCTAGTTTTCAACACAGGCTTACCATCTCTCACCAACCTTCTTCTTTTTTCAGGCTCTATTCTATTTTCTTTTACAAACACCACCTCATCTTCTTCTTCCTCACCAGTCAACTTCTCATCCTCTGCCCCAAACTTTCTTTTCTTCTTGATTTTTCTTCTTTCTTGTCACCCTCTTGCTTTTCAACAACAACTTCCTTTTTCCCTTCCTCATCAGATTCTGTCCAGCTAAATTCTGGATCCTCAGCTCCAGTGGGGTTTTGACAAGCAACTGGCTCTTGTCCCACACCCCCAGAAGCTTCAGCAGTAGCAGGTCCAACACACTCCGGACCTTTAGGCACAGAATCCTCTAAACAGACCCCTGTTCCACTCAACTGTTCTTCTATTTTTTCGGCTATATTTAACTCGCCTCTAGACACACCGTCTACAACACCCTGCACATCTTCTCTAGGTTCATTCTCTTTAGTTTCTTGTTCCTCCTCACGTGGGTTCCCCCTATATATGTTGTCCCTCTGCTCAACATCTACTATTTTATCTAATTCAGCAACTAGGGTTTCAGTTTCTACAATGCCAGGACTGGCTATATCAACTGAACCAACAGGTGTAGATGGAATAGGATCAGGAATTACCTCAGGTAACGGTTGAGATGAACTTTGAGTAGTGGGTGTCGAAGGAACGGCTCTTGATTTTAACTTCTTGACCAGTTTCTTGTCCCCCTTTTTGAGAAATTTTAGGCGAGCCCTAGCAATTCTTTCAGCAAGAGTGGATGGAGGTGGTCTTTCAAACATCTTGAAGAATTTTGTAAAGATTTCTGAGTTTGTTGACGGTTTGTCTATTTTAGGGCTTGAGAGAATTTTGATGTTCAATTGGAAGTGGTGGATGAGATCATGAGAGATTGAAGGAGTGCTGTAGAAAGAGAAGGGGTTTTGGTGAAGTGACAATGTCTAGGGAAGGCAAAAAAAATAATGAGTATAAAGAAGGGCAGCTTTTTGAGAACCGGGAGAAGTTCAGAGATTTGACGGTTATGAACTTAATTTAAATATACCCTTTTCAAGAAGTGGGGTCCAAGCAATTTAAAAGGAGTTCTATCCTAAAAAGGAATGTGTTCCTATAATTTTGGACAGTTATGAGAATATGGAGAATCTCCCATGATGCATGTACAATAGACAATTTTAATTCCAGTTGTGACAACTAACAAATAGAGTAGGTTTACTGTACCTGGACACGATTCCTCACGTTAAGACTGGTTCCTCCTCAGTACACAGTAGGTTCTTCATGGGATCACATTATTTGTACCTAATGCTCAAAACACTAAAAACGAGTGTACTTACTCAAGTACAAATTTAGTCCAGATAGTAATGACAAATTCCTAACAGACACTTTTACTACTAAACTAGCCAATCACCAGGGGATTACCTGCTGGGTCATCCGTGTATTTTGGTCATCCCTAACTCCAACCTGTTCCTCTCGAACTGCACCTTGTTCAAAGCTTTGGTAAATATGTCAGCAATTTGGTCTTCAGTCCTGCATGAATTCATAGTGATTAGACCCTTTTCTACATTGTCTCTCAGAAAATGATGTCTAATATCAATGTGTTTGGTCCTTTTGTGTTGGACTGGGTTCTTGGCAATGTTCACAGCACTAGTGTTGTCACAAAAGATTGGCACTGCCCCACACTTGATTCCAAAATCCTCCAGTTGCTGCTTGATCCATAGCAATTGTGAGCAGCATGAAGCAGCTGCCACATACTCAGCTTCAGCAGTTGACAAGGCAACAGAGTTTTGTTTCTTTGTAGCCCATGACACCAAGCAAGGACCTAAGAAGTGTGCCATCCCCGAAGTGCTTTTCCTATCAACCAAATGACCTGCATAATCTGCATCAGCAAAACCAATTAGTTCAAAAGTTCCACCTCTGGGATACCAAAGGCATAGATCCTGAGTCCCTTTCAAGTATCTCAGGATTCTTTTCACAGCTGTCAAGTGCGATTCCTTAGGTTTTGACTGAAATCTGGCACACAGTCCTACGCTGTAGACTATGTCAGGTCGACTTGCTGTGAGATAAAGAAGTGAGCCAATGATTCCTCTATACTTGGTCTCATTTGTCGAAGGACCAAGTTCATCCATATCGAGCTTTGTTCCAGGAGCAATAGGAGTAGTCATCTCCTTAGCTCCTTCCATGTTAAACTTCTTCAACAATTCCTTGACATATTTTTGCTGGTGTATCATAGTTCCTTCCGGTGTCTGCTTTATCTGCAACCCAAGGAAGAAATTCAATTCACCCATCATGCTCATCTCAAACTCACTTCCCATCAGGTCAGCAAAACCTTTGCTCAGCTCCTCATCAGTGGCTCCAAAGATGATATCATCGACATACACTTGAACTACCAGTAGATCCTTTCCTTGCTTCTTGAGAAATAGTGTGTTGTCAATTTTACCTCTTGAAAAGCCATTTTTCATCAAGAATCCTGAGAGTCTTTCATACCAGGCTCTAGGAGCTTGCTTC
This sequence comes from Petunia x hybrida, assembly GCA_037355625.1. Taxonomy (NCBI): domain Eukaryota; kingdom Viridiplantae; phylum Streptophyta; class Magnoliopsida; order Solanales; family Solanaceae; genus Petunia; species Petunia x hybrida. Next base: position 3,129,628 of record JBBBVM010000018.1, on the reverse strand, counting down.
AAACCATACAGAGCCTTGTCCAGTTTGTACACATGATCAGGGAATTCATTGCTCACAAAACCTGGAGGCTGTACTACATAAACTTCTTCATTCAGGTACCCATTCAAGAAGGCACTCTTCACATCCATCTGATACAGTGTGAATTCCATGTATGTAGCAAAAGCAATCAGCATTCTAATGGCTTCCATTCGTGCCACTGGTGCAAAGGTTTCATCATAATCTATTCCTTCTTCTTGACTGTAGCCCTAAACAACCAACCTTGCCTTGTTTCTTGTAACTATGCCATGTTCATCCAGCTTATTTCTGAACACCCATTTAGTTCCAATTATGGATCTGTCCTTTGGCTTAGGAACTAGGTGCCACACCTTGCTTCTTTCAAATTGATGAAGTTCCTCCTGCATAGCTATAATCCAATCTGGATCTTCTAGTGCTTCTTTGACATTTTTTGGTTCCAAGGCTGAGAGGAAAGCAAAGAATGCACAGAAGTTCTTTAATGCTGACCTAGTCATAATTCCTGTATCCAGTTCAGATAGAACGTTCTCCAAAGGGTGAGAACTTTGATGTTTCCATGGCTTGATCTGAATCTGATTAGAAGAACCTGCAGCATCGTCTTGAGTAGATTCTTCTTGACTTTCTTGATCTTCAGCTTCATCAGAAGTTCCCCCTGTCAAGTTGACTCCTTCATCTGACATGACTTTGCTCTCCTTTTCATCCGAGTCCTCCAGTTCATCTATGCTTTCTTCTCTTCTTAAGCCAATCACCTGATCATCTGCATCATCTTCTCCTATTTCCTTATCCGATTCATCGAACACAACATGCATACTTTCTTCTACTACTTGTGTCCTTCTGTTGAGTACCTTGTATGCCTTACTTTGAGTGGAGTATCCCAAGAATATTGCCTCATCACTCCTAGCATCAAACTTTCCCAAGGGTTCCTTGCCATTGTTGTGAACAAAGCATTTGCACCCAAAAGGCCTTAGGTGGGCAATGCTTGGCTTTCTACCTCTGAGTAACTCATATGGAGTTTTGTCAAGGATGGCTCTGATGGAACACCTATTTAGCAAGTAACATGCAGTGTTTACAGCTTCAGCCCAGAAGTTTCTTGCTAGTCCACTTGACAGCAGCATGGTTCTAGCCATATCCTCCAACGACCTGTTCTTCCTCTCAACCACCCCGTTTTGTTGGGGAGTTCTTGGTGCAGAAAAGTTGTGATCTATGTTGTTCCCTGCACAGTACTCAGAAAATTTTGAGTTTTCAAACTCAGTTCCATGATCTGATCGAATACTGATGAGTTCAAGACTTAGCCTTTTCTGAACCACACCAGGCCAGTCTTTAAAGTTCTCAAAAGCTTCATCCTTAGAGGCCAAGAACAAGGTCCATGTATACCTTGAGTAGTCGTCAACAATCACGAACACAAACCTCTTTCCTCCTCTGCTTTTTACTCTCATAGGTCTACACAAATCCATATGTACCAGCTCCAGTGGCTTAGATGTGCTGACCACTTTCTTTGACTTGAATGACGTTCTTACATGCTTTCCCTTTACACAGGCATCGCACATTTTTATATTTTCAAACTTCTTTCTTGGCAATCCACGAACTAGTTCCTTTGAGGCCAGCTTGTTTAATTGAGTGAGACTTGCATGGCCCAGTCTTTTGTGCCACCGCTGAGAGTCACTATCTTGCACATTCAAGCATGTCAGATTGTTTTCAGGTAAGGACTTCAGTGATGCCTTGTACACGTTGTTCACTCTTTTTCCTTCCATCACCACTTCTCCACTCTGTAGGTTCTTCACGATGCACCCTAAAGAGGAGAAGCTCACTTCGTTTCCTCTGTCACATAGTTGAGAGATGCTTAGTAAATTGTGTCTAAGACCATCCACACAATAAACATTTTCAATTGCATGTTCCAGAGATCTCCCAATCTTCCCAATGCCTACTATCTGACCACTTTTTCCTCCTCCGAAGGCAACACTGCCTCCTTGGAATGCTGCGAGTGAGAGAAAATTTCTTCTATCTCCTGTCATGTGCCTGGAACAACCGCTATCAAGAATCCAGCTTGAGTTGTTCTCCCTCACTCCAGCCTGCAAGACAATTAGAGGTTAGCCTTAGGAACCCAGACAAGCTTGGGTCCCTTCTTATGAGAGAATGGATAAATCAAATCTTGTTTGGCCCATTTGGGTAAAACACATTTCTTATTTTTGGCTCTTGCCTTGACAATATTAATACACTCTTGTTTAGTATGACCAGTTTTACCACAAAAAGTGCATAACATGTTGCAAGGTAATCCTACATATTTGCTTTTAGGATTATATGAGGGCAGGGGCTTCTTGAATCCTAAACCTTGTTTTCCTTTGTTTTGATTTTCAAAGATCCAATTCATTGCCTCTGAAGATTTATTCCATTTTGTAAGTCTGGTGAGTTCAAGTTTTGAGTTTTCAACCTTTTGATTTAACATCCTGTTTTTCTCAATTTCTTGATACAAAATCTCATTTGTCCTTTTCAATTCATTTTCCAGAAAGGTTTGAACTTCACTCATAACTTGCTTACCATTCTTACTCTCCCTCAACTGATTACATTCCAATTCAAGCTCAGTAATTTTAGAGTTTGACACAAGAGTCTGCCCTTTCAAGATAGCATTAGTTTCTTCAAGTTCAATATTCTGTTCCAGGAGACTCTTGTGTTTAGTTCTAAGATTACTCAGTTCTTCAGTTAAGTTATCCTTTTCAAGTTTTTCTTTTTCATACCCTTCAATCAGGGTGGCTGTGATTAGAATTAAATTTTCAGGAGAGTATGTATGTAAAGTTTCTTTTAGATCAGATAGACATACCTCAGCTGAATTTCCTGTTTCCTCTCCATCAGTTGCCATAAGAGCAGCGTCCTTTTTGATGTTGTCAGCAATGTACAATTCCTTCAGTTTCCTCCATATTTCCTTGGCATATTTGCACTCCAGTATCCGTGCATGCACATCCTCAGTGAGTCCTCTTCTTAGATACCCCACAGCCTTGGAGTTTGCTTGTAACCAGTCCAGATCTTGAGGGTCTAGTTCTTCCACTTTCTTTGGCACTAGGACACCATGTACAGCTCTCTTCACCGGAACATGAGGTCCTCTTTTCACAATCAGCCACAAGCTGTAATCAGTTGCCTGTAGATAATTTTTCATCTGCTTCTTCCAGTGATTGTAATGAGTCCCATTGAACACTGGTGGTTTTGATGAATCTCTTCCTCCTCTAAATTCTCGAGGATCTTCTTCATCACAGCTGACATCTGTCATACCTGCTAGTGCTAGTGGTGAGTCATCCTCAGCCTCTTTTTCATGATCAGACTCACTATCAGTTGGTCCCCATGTGGCATAGAAAGCTTCCTTCTTTTTCCTTCGCTCTGCTCTGAAGTTTGGGGGCCGTCTTGTCTTCCTTTTGTCTGTATCATATTCCTTAGTGGTTTCCTTCTCCTTTTCCTTAGCAGCTCTGTTCTTCTTCCATTCTATTTCCCACATCGGGCAGTCCATGACAACATGGTCTTTCTTGAAGCATTTGAAGCACCCAGAGTAGTCAGGACTGTCAACTATGTTCTTCCTACTAGAGCTCTCCTTGTTTCCTCGTTTGAACCCTTTAAACCTTCCCAGATTGAGTTTTTGTCTTAACGCACTTACCATTGCAGCTTCCACTGATTGAAGATCAACATAGTCATCAGTTTCTTCTATTGCTTCCAGTGCAAGGGTCTTGTCCTTCTTTGCTACAGGTTTAGCCTTTGAGTCTTTCATCATCTCATGCGTCTTCAGACTTCCAACCAGTTCTTCAAGCTTAATGGATTTCAAGGGCTTTGATTCAATGATGGCTGTCATTTTTGGTTCCCATGCTTCAGGCAGCACATTTAGGATTTTGTCAACCATCTCTACTTCAGGTAATACCATCTCCAACGATCTCATTTCGTTTGTGATCATGGTCAATCTGGTCATCATATCCTGAATTGACTCCCTTTCACCCATTGTAAACAATTCAAATTGCCTTTTCAGCATTCTTCTTTTTGAGTCTTTTACTTCTGTGGTTCCTTCGTGTGCAACCTGCAAGGCATCCCATATCTCCTTACCGTCTTATACGATGATACTCGATTGAACTCTTCTGGACCAAGACCATATATGACCAACCGCTTGGCCTTGTGATTCTTTTCGATCATCTTATAATCCGTCTCATCGAACTCTTCTTTCAGTTTGGGTTCTTTTGTAGCCGTGGTTCCTTCACCGACTATTTTGGTGGGAATCAGATTTCCTTCTGAGACTATCAGCCAGAGTTGATAGTCTTCAGCACATATGTAATTCTCCATCCTATTCTTCCACCATGCGTAGTATTGCCCATTGAACTGTGGAGGCCTCAGAACCGACTGTCCTTCAGTAATAGTAGGTGGTGCACTCATTTTGATCCTTCTCAAGGTGTTAGCCTTACAAGAGAAGACCTGCTCTGATACCACTTGTTATACTTTATGCACCTCCTAGAGACACTAGAAGGGGGGGTTGAATAGTGTCCTCCGATTTTCGTTGCAAGAACCTTGTTCTTCAGTAGTAGAACAGGGTTCTTCAGTTCGTTGTTATGCAGGCTTCTACCTTAGAACACACCTCCAAACACTCACCAAAAGACACAAGGATTTTTACGTGGAAAACTCCTTGCTCAAGGGAGAAAAACCACGACCCACACTCTGGGATTTTAACACCGAATCCACTAACACAAGAGCAACTTTTCTGATTACAAACTCTATAACCAAGGGGCTACACTCTAGACCCTAATCACTAAATAAAGCTAAACTCTAGCTTTCCTAGTAATCACAAAGTAGTTTGCCTAATACATATGCTTCTGAGATAAGCTAATAGACAAAACAATGAATACTTGTAACCGAGACAACTTACAACTCGATAGATCTAGACAAGAGTTCTAGACTCAAATACTTTGCATGCAAATCAGTTGTCTTCTTCAGTTTTCCTACGTAGACAGTTCTTCAGATCGCCTTTATATGCTCTGAACTCTCTATTTCAAAAAACCAACTTCGGCTATGTCTTCTACTTGCTTTTATACGAGTTTTGCAACCCTAGTTGAGTCCTACTGGGAATCCTCTTTAATTATGGTATTTGAAGATTCGCAGTAACTCTTTTCCATGTTGAGGTATAACTCTTGTTCACACTCCAAAGACACAGCCTGGACACCGCCTCTTTTAGTCTGACTAGGATATGTCTTCAACCACGCGCCTCTACTCCTAGTTCCACAGGGATTTGCAACCCGTAATCTTTTCGATCAAGCGTGCCCTTCAACTCAAGGACTAGGTTCTTCTCATGAACCTCAGTGTCCTTCCTGTTTGTCATACTTCAAAACCAGCTCTCAACAGATATCAAGAAAAAGCAACAATAATAATATTGAGCAGAAAAGAACGAAAAAAAATTCCAAGCACAACATAAAAGAATAACATGCACTCAGTTTATTTGATCACATATTCTAAGATTTTGCAACAAATCTGACAAATGTACCACATATTCTTTATAGAGGCATTTGATTGCCTACGTATGGGTATATTTTCACAAATATATATATATGTATCTACTCGTATTGAAAACTGCACTAAAACTTCTCAATAAAAAAATGCCTAAACGTAAACACTTGGAGTAGAAGTTTATGAAACATTAGAAATAGATATAAACCTATGGATCACTTTTGAGTACTACACTTTCTTGGTCTCTCACATAAGCTTAATTCTTCTGAAATAATTTTTGCAATATCATCTTAATTCACATCAGACATGTATATAGTTTTATCCAATTTGTCACAAAAAGAATAAATTAATTTTCTTAACACAAAATGATTGTATCAGTGAATGTATTAAACATTAGAAGACCAAATTCAACCTACTGCTATAATTTAAGCTTTCAACTTTTCAAGGAAGAAGATAGTTGCTCCCAACGCACACGCAAGCATACGTGGTCGACAAGTAATAAAGTGATAAGTAGAGTATCGTTCCCACGAAGACTATTCAGACTGAATTCTAGCAAACAATTTATATAAACTATTCAGGGATCTTTTTCCAATAGTGAAGATTTTATTAACTAAAGAACAGTAATTATATGGTACAAGTGAATTCAAGCAATGGAGCAAAACTTGGTTGTTATCAGTAATAAGGAGACGGTCTAGGGTCAGAGTTACGAACAATCCAGTTGAGTTTTCCAATTGATTCTACTTCTTAAATCCCGGATTACTAACTAACAGATTAAATGTACCCGTGAAAACCTTTCGATTCTTCACGGTCTATGCAGGCTACTTCAATCCCTATATGTCTATGGGTTGAATCACGTGCACGCATTAACGAATTCTGTAATTAGTTAAACTAGGCGAGCAAGTATATGTCTATCCTACTCACAAATTGGTTCCCCGATGCCCGGGTTCACAAACTAGTCCTATTCTTTCTTATTACGTAATTAAATTTCCTCTTTCGAGTTCAATCTAAAAATCATAGATAATGCATAATTATCGGGCCCTGACAATTACACAAGTGAAATCAAGAAAGAATAAGTAACCCGTTATGGGATTCAATTAATGGAATCAATCTTCAAACATCAACCTTCATGAAATACTCTAACCCTAGGACGAGAGAATTAGCCACGCATACTCATAATAACAACACAAAGATTTGATGAAATAATGAAATAATGATGTAATAGATTAATGGAAGGAAGAAAAACCCTTGTTCAAGATGTTATGAGCCCTCCAATTTGCTCCAAAGTCTGAACTCCCATCAAAAACTAAGTAAAAGAGTATTTATAGGGTTTACAAGCACATGGTAATAAGTTAGACCCAAGCCTAGACAAAATAGGAAGTAAAAATCCGTCCAGGGGCGCTATAACGGGCGCCCCGCGCCTCGTAACGCGTGACCATAGGCAGACTACGTCGAAACTCTCCGCTTTTGGGACGTGGCGTGCAGCCAAACGCGCCAGAAGCTGGGCGCTTTGGCTGGCGCGGCGCGCCCCTGGTAGCGCCAGGCAACTTTCGTGTTTTCTTGCTCCGCAGCTCGCTTCGTGTCGTGCCCTCGTGTGTTCAATCCAATCCTCAATCAAAATCCAATCTTTTCTTGCTCGATCATGCTCCTGAAAACTCTAAATGCACTACGTAACAACCTACATCCACACGACATAAAATTAGTGCAAAACCATAGTCATAAACTAGAAACGGGCGAATTAAATACTAAAACGTGAGGAATTATTAAGTTAATATAGGCATAAAATGTCAAACATCACCACCCCACACTTGAACCTTTGCTCGCCCTCGAGCAATCACAAATAAATCCCAACCTAGGTAGAACAGGTCTGCCTATGACCATGGTTGATACCGACCATTTAACCAATGCACACATGACTGCTATGGATCCACAACATGCCAACAATTTACCAAAACAAAAAATATAAGAACAACCACCCCAAAATAGCTCAAATTCACAAACTCAACTTAATGCAACCATGCTCCCACAAAATCGCACCTATCTACTCAACCAAGAACCATCAACTTCACCTATTTCATGCAAACCACGTGCCCTCACCAATATGAAGCAAAAGAGTGCCCCCCCCCCCCAAAGATCACACACAACAATAAATATCACGAATAGAATGGGGGCAATAACAAATGAATTCACTCACTCTCATGAAAATCTCACACGTCACACACAATGTACCATAGGCTTGCCCGTAGTGTAGGACTCCACTAATGTAAGCTCACTCCAATCGGGATTAACTAGGACTTTAAAAAGGTTGTAATGTAGGCTAAGGGGCGGGTAGGATTCATATGGTAATAGTGACTACCTCCCTAAGCACTTTAATACATCACAATTAATTAAGCACAATCTCATCAAAGCCACCCACTCAACAACTTTCACACACACACCTTCTCAACAAGTAGCAACTTTTTTTTAAGCACACACTAGCAAGGAATGGATATTTTTCTCTTTTTATTTCTTTTTCCACAATTTTTTTTCTTTTCTTTTCAACTTTGCTATTTTTTTTTCTTTTTCAATATCTTCCAACCTTGTCAATGCTTTTCACTACTTCACAATTTTAACAATTATTCCCCTTCATTAGTTCCACTCAAAAACCTCCCAAAATCCAACCACAACTCCAACATAACAACACAATATCAATAAAGTGCTTAAGGAGTAAAGGGCCAAAAGAGTCAATTTAGAACAAGTAGGTAGGCTCGGGGTGTGGGTACCAACAAAATGGGTCAAAGAAATCACAACAACAATTTTTTTCCAAGGTGTATATGTAAGGGTAGGCAAATCAAAAGAAAGCCTTGTATCATTTCACGACTAGAGCAAACATAGGATTTCGCTTTGCACACACACGGGGCAAGTTCTAGACAGCAATATGCACACATGCAGTATAATAAGAATATGCCTCACAACACAAATTGCACACGATCCACACAAAAAGGTTCCATCAACAACTCTCAATCAAGCATCTAGAATGCAACTTGTGGAAATTTAAGCACTAATGCACAAAGGTTCACAATCAAGTCAAACAAGTGGACTCAAGCATCTCAAGGGGGTCGTTCCATTTTTTCCTAGGCATGCATCACAATTAAAGCCCAAGGACACTACAAATAGCACATGCAATCAATTCAAGTCCACCGGTATCAAACACATCAAAGGCACCTAGCATTCCACCTATTCCTTTCGTCTAGGGCCACCTATACTAACTATTCTAATCCTAAAAAATAAAAACTACCCGGTTCAAAGGTCTCCCTGTGGAAAAGAACCGAGACCATAAGAAAAACCACGGGGTGGATGACATGTACCACTAATAAAAACTAAAAGAAAAATCTTTTTGGAATTTTTCATTGGTTTTCTAATTTTCTTTTCATATATTAAAGCAAGAAACAAATCAAAATAAAGTCAAGTGACAAAAGAAAATCCTACGGTACATGCCTCCCTAACCTCAATAAAAGGGTAGTTCCCCACCCCACACTTAAACTAAGCACTATCCTCAGTGCTAAAAATAAGAAAGTGCAAGGTAAAGAAAACTTCCCTGAAGACTCTAGTCCTTGGTGCTAGCATCCTCCAAGCTTCCGTATAGTACGAGGTACTCAGACTTCCCTCATCAGGTCATCAATATTAGACAAGGGTGAGGACACCCCACACTTAGCCTCGACAGTACATGAACCTGCAATCCAAGGAAAAACAAAAACTACGTGACACTATAATTAAAATAATACAAGTACAAACTCGGGTTGCCTCCCAAAAAGCGCCTTAGTTAACGTCGTGGCACGACGACACTTCTAGCTCACTTCCAGCATTTATGTCTTCTCTTCTTACGCCGAACCTTTGCTTTCTTCCTTTCCTTGAGAGAACCCATCTTCAACTTCACATGTGGTGTACTTCCATGTTCTTGTCTGACACATTCAATCATAAAGCACTCTTCCATCGTAGCTATGTGCTCATTCTCAGTATACACCTTGAAAGTAACCTTTTCTCCATGCGCTCTAACAGTCATCTCTCCCAGCTCCATATCAATAATTGCCTTCGAGGAGACTAAGAATGGTCTCCCCAAAATGATTGGAGCTTCTCGGTCCTCTTCATAATCTAGGACTATAAAATCAGCAGAGAATGTAAACTTACCAACTTTTAGCAACACATCCTCCAACTTACCATCAGGGTGAGTGAGTGATCCATCCGCCATCTTAAGAGTAACTGAAGAGGGCTTGATTGCTCCTAGCCCTAACCTTTTGCAAACAGACAGAGGCATGAGATTTATGCTCGCACCCAAATCACACAAGGCACCAGTGATATTATGCCCTCCAATGGTACAAGGAATAGTAAACCTCCCAGGATCTTGAAGTTTTGGAGGTAGCTTGCTCAAGATTGTGCTACACTCCTCAACTAACTCAACTGTATCTATCTCTTGAGGCTTTTTCTTCTTGACTAAAATCTCTTTTAAGAACTTCACAAAGGATGGCATCAATTCAAACACATAAGTCAAAGGAATATTAACTTGAAGTTCTTTCAACATATTCACAAATTTTTGATACTGGGCCAGATCCTTCGATGGTATAAGTCTCTGCGGGAATGGTGGAGGCGGCAGAGGTGCCTCCTTTCTCTCTTCTTTCCTCTTTACCTTCTCCACTTTTTCAACTTTTTCTATTTCAGCTCTCTCCTCGGACGGGGCCATCAGCTCTCCACCTTCAATTAAAGTCACTGCAAGACATTGTTCAGGCTCTTTTTTAACAGTGCTTATTTCTCCCACCAACTGCCCCAACTGGTGCTCCAGGTTCTTGCGGGCATTGGCAATATCTTGTATGGCCACTGCATGGGCTGCAGTGTCAGCTATCATTCTCTGTTGGCCCGCCATTAACTGATTTAGCATCTCTTCAACTGAATAGCTAACCTGCTGTGGTGGAGCTGGAAGTGGGTGGTAATTATTCGGGGCTCTCGTATTGCCTTGGTAATAACCATTGCCAAACTGATTTTGACCCTGCAGCCTGTTTTGATTACCCACGTAATAAACTGACTCTGGATTAGAGGAGCAAACCTCTGTAGCATGGTCTTGACCACAAACCTCACAAAAGCTCTGGAGTTGTTGCACTGGAGCCACTGGTTGCTGAGCCTTTGGCAGAGCTAACTTGCTAATTTGATTGGAAATAGCATCCATCCTCGCCCTTAGCTCTGAAACTGCATCTAACTGAAGTACCCCTGCAGGTTTCTGCGTAACAGCTCTACCATCTCCCTGCCAATTAGGATTGCTCTGCGAAAACTTATCTAGCAAATCATAAATTTGATCAAAATTTAAGGCCAGTACTTGGCCTCCAGCAGCAGCATCAACCACGATCTTAGTGTGTTGGTTCAACCCCTCAACAAAAGTGTGTGCAACAACCTCATTGGATTGGTTGTGGTGTGGACAATCTCGCAATAAAGCTTTGAATCGCTCCCAGGCTGAATACAAAGACTCTCCTTCTAATTGTCTGAAGGACATAATTTCACTCCTCAGCCGAGCTGTCTTGGCAGATGGATAAAATTTAGCCAAGAACTTCTTAGCCAAATCCTCCCAAGTAGTGATAGACCCAGACTTTTCAGCCTTTAACCACTTCCTTGCTGCCCCAATCAGTGAAAACGGGAACAACGTCAAGCGAACATAATCAACAGGAACTCCCTTCGGTGTGTAAGTATCACTGATCTCCAAGAAATTCTGGATATGTTGTTGCGGATCCTCGCTAAGTAATCCAGCAAACTGTCCAGTCACATGTAACAGTTGTATCATGCCGGACTTAATCTCAAAGTGCCCGGTGATTTCAGGCTTAACTATGCTCGAGGCTACTCCCTCCAGGCTGGGGAGAGCAACATCTCGCACAGCTAAAGCTTGTTCTGCTGCCATTCCTGTAGGTAAAGATCAAGCAGGACCTAATACCTGAAACAGCACAAAACTCAAAATAAAAATTAAACCTGAATAGAGAATAATAAACTGTTCAAAAAGAAATCAGTCAATTGTTTAGTCCCCGGCAACGGCGCCAAAAACTTGTTGCTCCCAACGCACACGCAAGTATACATGGTCGACAAGTAATAAAGTGATAAGTAGAGTATCGTTCCCACGAAGACTATTCAGACTGAATTCTAGCAAACAATTTATATAAACTATTAAGGGATCTTTTTCTAATAGTGAAGATTTTATTAACTAAAGAACAGTAATTAAATGGTACAAGTGAATTCAAGCAATGGAGCAAAACTTGGTTGTTATCAGTAATAAGGAGACGGTCCAGGGTCAGAGTTACGAACAATCCAGTTGAGTTTTCCAATTAATTCCACTTCTTAAATCCCGGATTACTAACTAACAGATTAAATGTACCAGTGAAAACCTTTCGATTCTTCACGGTCTATGCAGGCTACTTCAATCCCTATATGTCTATGGGTTGAATCACGTGCACGCATTAACGAATTCTGTAATTAGTTAAACTAGGCGAACAAGTATATGTCTATCCTACTCACAAATTGGTTCCCCGATGCCCGGGTTCACAAACTAGTCCTATTCTTTCTTATTACGTAATTAAATTTCCTCTTTCGAGTTCAATCTAAAAACCATAGATAATGCATAATTATCGGGCCCTGACAATTACACAAGTGAAATCAAGAAAGAATAAGTAACCCGTTATGGGATTCAATTAATGGAAATCAATCTTCAAACATCAACCTTCATGAAATACTCTAACCATAGGACGAGAGAATTAGACACGCATACTCATAATAACAACACAAAGATTTGATGAAATAATGAAATAATGATGTAATAGATTAATGGAAGGAAGAAAAACCCTTGTTCTAGATGTTATGAGCTCTCCAATTTGCTCCAAAGTCTGAACTCCCATCAAAAACTAAGTAAAAGAGTATTTATAGGGTTTACAAACACATGGTAATAAGTTAGACCCAAGCCTAGACGAAATAGGAAGTAAAAATCCGTCCAGGGGCGCTATAACGGGCGCCCCGCACCTCGTAACGCGTGACCATAGGCAGACTACGTCGAAACTCTTCCGCTTTTGGGACGTGGCGCGCAGCCAAACGCGCCAGAAGCTGGGTGCTTTGGCTGGCGTGGCGCGCCCCTGGTAGCGCCAGGCAACTTTCGTGTTTTCTTGCTCCGCAGCTCGCTTCGTGTCGTGCCCTCGTGTGTTCAATTCAATCCTCAATCAAAATCCAATCTTTTCTTGCTCGATCATGCTCCTGAAAGCTCCAAATGCACTGCGTAACAATCTACATCCACACGACATAAAATTAGTGCAAAACCATACTCATAAACTAGAAAACAGGCGAATAAAATACTAAAACGTGAGGAATTATTAAGGAAATATAGGCATAAAATGCCAAACATCAATACGAATACCAAAAAATATAGTTTTATTAGCACTAAATCAAGATTCACGTATCCGTCAAGTTTACAATATAACCATGTATTTTTCACCTTAAAATTTGAATTCGTTATGCACCATCTAAAGCGATGACAACATAAAGACCCTAAAATCTTACTGTAAAAACACCGAGCCAACCCAAAACCTTGGGAAGATATGAGGTAGAAAAGAAAGCTCACCAACAATTTGCTAAATCTAAAAAACATAATTTTATTCAAAAGAAAGAATCTAGATTGGTAGATATCTGCAAGCTTATGGAATAAGGTGAGACATAAATAAAGAAACCTTTTGCTAAACTCAAGCAAAGCAAGTGATTTTAGTGTTTGCCGATGACAGTTACTACTAAAATATTAGTTACTCTCCAATGACTAATTAATCAATTTTGATTACTATATTAACTTTTTTTATCAATACAATAAATCTCTTGCCTAAAAATACAATGGGAGTGCACATTGTGCAAAGCAAGGAAAAAAGCCAAAAGAGAACAATTCTACAGCTATGCCACATCACTTACCTATACAATCCAATAAAATCAATATAAAATTAATATTATGTGTCATTTTTTCCGTCGAAGAAAATCAAAAGACTTAGATGTATTATTTTCTCCATTTTTTGCCTTTTCTCCTATTTACTACTTACTTTATTGTAATAAAAATTGTGAGTTATTAATCAACTTTTCCACTCCCTTCATAATGTTTGGTATTTAATAAATGTATTATTAATTTATTCATGTTCTTTTTAAACTTTGTGCTTTTCCCCTTCCCCCTATTATTTTTCAGTTATTAGAGGTAATGCATGTTGTTAAATTGACTTTGTTAATCTGTGCTCTTTTGTTCTCTTTCCCTCAAGTAGTTCAGCAAAGTCACCCTGGTCTCTTTTAATTTAGACTTTAAAACCTGCAGAAACAACGTCCCAAATATTAAAATGCAAACAAGCTTCATAATCATGTGTTTGAAATATTAAATTTGTTTAGTTTGGAGGAACTGGAATCTGATTTTTCAAATAATGTAGAGATGGTATTGAATGAAGGAGTCCTCGACGACATTCTTGGATAGAATACGGATCAAAAGAAAAAGGGGATATATGAGAAATCAACTCATTCACTGAAATCTTAATGGGAGCAAATGAATGAGAAAGAGCAACACCATTGTGAAATTATCGCAATTGCCAAGTATTCTCAAGAAATAAAAAATCAAAAAAATAGAATTAACAATATGGATGTGTAAAAGGTAGAATTAATGTGCTCTATCTAACTTATTATCAGCTTCAAGCCTCCATTTGAGTGCATCGTAATACGTACCTGATATGAAAACAAAAAAAAAAGATCAAAATTCAAAGAATACAAACCATAAGCATGATGTAACAAATTGCTTAATAAAATTTTGCAAGCAATGAGTATAACTACTCTTACCAAGCATACAAAGGAAAACGAATAACAAAGAATAAAGAGAGAAGCAATAGCAGCTACTTTTCTTTTAGCCCAACTATATATATTGTGCAAGCACGCCTGAGAATCAAACTTTGTAGTATAACTTCACAAATAATTTGAGCAGGCAACAACTTCAAAGGCTACTGTATCTTCAATTTGAGGACAGAATATAGCATCCTTACTTTTGTTCTTTCAAACAAAATAATAAAGGGATCAGGAAGTGTTAAAATAACAACATCCCAGACATTAGATCTCATATATAGTCATAGAAATGGAGAGGAAGATATTGGGGGAAATGAAAATTTTTCTTTCCTTTTTATAGTTCTTTCCTAGTTTGCCTTTTCCATTCTCCTTAACTATGCACAATAAATTTACAGAATAAATTGGATGTTATGGACATTAATATGTATCAATAATTCAATTTAATTAGCTAGCAAAAATAGTTGGTCTTTCAAATAGCAACGGCTGAGCTTTCAACTGGATGTTTTTACTTCATGACACTTAAATGTTTAGTAGAATGAAAATCTGAAGGGGAGAATTTGAAAAAAAAATTAATAAAAAGCACATAAAAAATTACAATTAAAACGTTGCTACATCATGTTGTTCAGTGAGAATGGAAGAGAAACAAAAATTGTAGATTTCTTTACAATTTGAGGTGAATAATGGTCATAGAGGCATGCCACCTCACTTGCCTATGGTTTTCAATTAGAAGATACTAGAGAACTTGTCCGTGCTTTGCGCATGCTTTAAACACATCATTAATAAATAATAGCGTATTTCAAAAAAAAATTGAAGTATAAAAGAAATATATATCGGCCATAAAGAGGATGAGTTGGGATACCTCCCATGACTTGACACACCTCCTTTATGCCAAAAGCCCAATTATAGCTTTTTTCGGAATTCTATATTTTTCCGTCCATTTTTTTTTCATATTTTAGTTTGCTTTAGAAGGCCCAAAGTATAATGTATGTAAGCTAAAGTCTTATTAATAAAGAGCGTTTCTTGTATTAGAGAACTGAATGATCTCATCACTCATTGTAGATGTGCTACCTTAAATATTCCAGCAGACTAATTGAGTTCATAAAATGTCCAATACGGTGTTATTGCGCTACTATCCCGTACCTTTCTTGTATATTCCATACTTCTTGAAGTTTTTTAGTTTGATATCATCCACGCATGATATTCTTTATAGTCATCACATTGAAGTTGGATATTAATTGTAACCAATATTTTTACTTTACTTTCTTGGAACTAATTCGATCTTTTGGATCAAAATATCTTAGTTTTTTTCTTCAAAAGGTAATATAATACTCATTTATAAATTAAATCCATAAAACATTTTATAAAGTAATATTTAAAAAAAACTAAAGCAATATAAAATCTTAGTAAGTTTATATTCTTCATTAGACTCATTAACAGGGAAAAAGCACTTCGGGTTGAAAGCTTTGAAAGGAAGCTAATTGGAAAAGAAAGTTAAGTATGTTGAAAAATACAAATACAACCTGAATTATATGGTCATCATCACATTCATTCAGTAAAAATATTAAGCACATACAAAATTCTGTAGGAGAAATACTAATAATGTCCAAAATACGACTGTGTATGTAAAATTCTTTTTAAAAAGAGTATATGAAAAACATTTTAGCTTTAATATAAAAATAGAACATAAAGAATTTAATTTTATTAATGTTTTGCATAACTGCTCAACACGTCCTTTTCTTTTCACTTTTTTGTTTCCTTATCTTTCCAGATGCTCCTCGACCAAAGGCCAAAGCCATAGTATATTAGAAAATATTAATTTATAACAATTATAATGCACCATTTTATATTTCATATAGTTAATATAAAAATAAGTAGAAACTAAAATATAAGCGCAACTCGTTATATGTGTTGCGTGTATCAATCATTTCATCGTCTTGGATTTACATTTGACTAACTAAAAGGAACTATAAAAAGGTTACAGAAATGTAAAACATGAAATGGTCTATTGGCACAATAAAAGAAATAACCAAATCTTTCGAGAAAATAACATACAAAAGGAGAAGATAATACTACCGAGTTGTTATATAGTCTAAGTAACGTATAAAAACAAATCTTTTCGATATTCATATGACTTTTCTTTGGGCTGGTATTGGACTAATCTCTTGAATTCTCAAAATGTAACTACCGCATAAACAAATGCTAGCTAGATATCCATATGAGATTGTATATAATGGCTTTTTACTATACTCCTTGAACCACTGTAAGACAGAGAATTTTAGTTAACAAAGAAAGAGAGAAAACACATTTGATAGCAAAAAGTAGATATTATGGCACATAATCTTATCAAAAGTACATAAAGAGAATAAAGAATAAACTTGTGTAGGAAAATCTGACCTGGTGAATGTCTTTCCTAAGTATTCTCGTTATTATATAGGGAAAAAATATAGTAAATAAGGAAAAATGAGTCATAGTGTATAACTTCCAAATGAGTAAAGTGTATAATTAAAGACTCATAATAAAGATGGGTAAAATAATTAAAACGTAATGGCTTCTCGTAACTGAAGGGATCATGGAGACGTTTTCTTTTTGCTGTTAAGCAACATAAGAGAAACAAAAAAAAAAAAAAAAAAAAAAAGGAAAAGAAATGAGATCCTTTTAGAAAGGGCAAGAATTGAGGAAATTTGAAAGTGGCAAAAAGTTGAATAAAATGATACTTTTTTGGCTATAGATGCATGCCACCTCACTTGCCTATAGTTCTCAATTAGAAGATATATAGAATATAGATAGATAGATTATCCTTTGTTATATATTTTACAATTTAATACTTAAATACTAACTTACTACTTAGTATTTATTTTAAAAAAAATAACAAGTGTTGTGCCTTGCCATGAAGTTATAATTGTTTCTTATATTTTTTTATTAATAAATAGTTTTTCTATTTTATTTAGCTATGTTAGTAAATACTAAATAGTAAATACTTAAATACTAAAATACTAAATACTAACTTACTATTTAGTATTTTATTTTTAAAAAAATAACAAGTGTTATGCCTTATTATTAAGTTATAATTTCTTATTAATAAATAGTTTTATATAATTTTATTTTGCAATGTTAGTAAAATAATAAATACTCTAAATAGAAAATATTAAATCTTAGCTTACTATATAGTATATACTGTATAGTATATATAATTATATAAAAAATAACAAGCTACAGGCCTAGCTATTAATTATAAATGTTTGTTATTTTTTCTTTAGCTATATACTTCATTTAAAATTTCAAAACTATTTTAAAGCAAAAAATAAAATGGAAAAAGACGTCCAAACTCGGCCGGACTGGACCGAAACCGGCCCAGTTTGGAACGGCCCAACCAAAAAAAATCTGAAATTTTGAAAAATAACCGTTGGCAACGGCCATAAACGGCTATTTTACCCTCCCCCGTCCCCATAAGCGTTCCAACAACCCCCCTCCCACCTATTTTTTCTATAAATACTTCCATATTTCATAAAATTAATCATAATTCAATATTTTCTATCCATTTATCTCTAAAATTTCTATCAAAGGCTATTTTCTAAATTTTCTATCAAAATATCTGAAAATCAACATACTCAAGCTCAAGGTGAAGTCCCTGCCCGACCAAGAGCTGTATCCGAAGTTTGAGAATTTATCACGAAATATCGTGATATTAACAATACTAAGTGTAATCTTTATTAAAAAGTTTGGAATTATCAAACTAGAGTACCTAATGGAGGGACTATGAAGTTTAAGTTTCATTTGGAAAGACAACATAGCACAGAATGGGCTGCTCAGGCTGGGGGAATATATGTGCGTTGAATTGAGTCGTTGAAGAAGGCATGAAGCACTTGAGAATTTTTTTTAGAGCCGGACCGGTTCGGAACCGACAAGGTGCGCCGGAACCAGACCGGACCGGACCGGGCCGGTAGACACCCTTAGTCCCTAGCACCACATCAATGCCAAACTCAATCTCCCGATCAGGAGGAACTCATGACAGATCATCTAGAAACACATCAGGAAACTCTCTCACAATAGGAACTAAACGAGGGATGGAATCTCTATAGTAGTATCTCGAACCATGGCAAGATATGCCTAACACCACTTATTTATCATCCGCCTTGCCTGTAAGAAAGATATAATATACCTTGTAGGTGACAATTGAAAACCTGATACTCCCGGCGCTGAACCAGAAAAAGACAATTGAATAGACTTGGCATGGTAATCCAATGTGGCATATAACACGGCGCCAACCAATCGATACCGATAATAAGATCAAAATCAACCATATCTAGGATTACAAGATCTACCAGGGTCTCATGATCCCCAAAAGATATAGACAGCTGGATAAACTCGATCCACCATATTAGTATCTTCAATAGTAGTAGAAACACAGAATGGATCACGGAGACGCATATAATCAACATGAAATCCCGAAGCGAAATAAGGAGAAACATATGAATAGGTGGACTCTAAATCAACCAAAGAGTATGCATCTCGACCACAAAAACATAGAGTACCTGTAAAAACAGCTGGAGATGCCTCGGCATCCCGCCTGGCTGGCAATGTATATAGTTGTTGTTGTCATACCCGATTTTAAACTCAACTCGGAGCGAGTCAGATTTCGGGTTCGACTGGGTAACTCGTTTGAGTTTTAAGAATTGGAGTCGCCACCTAATATACATTTCGAAGGTGTATTAGGTCACCTAAGCGTCTAAAGTCAAGTCTTTATCAAACCGGTCTAGTTTCAGAGATTCAGTGGGTAAGAAGTCCAAGTGACTCGGGGAAGAAGATGTTAGACACTTCCTCAAGTCCCACAAAAAGTGGCTCCCGCCCGAGTCTATATTTTAGGATGTCTTTGCAAGATTATCATATGTATTACTAACTTAAAGGGATCAATTTTGCAATTAGTTTATAGGATTAAGTTTAATCATACAAATGTAGATAACATACACATAATTGGGCTTTATATTTTACACACACGACCTATATTCCACGCTTAGTCGCGTTTATGGCCTCTAGTTTAAACGCCTAATCGAAAGGTGGTCAAATCTGCAAAAGAGTGTCGAGAAACAGTTTATTTGTACAATTTCAGAATTTAAATTAATTTTGCATTGACAGGTAGTTTTGCAAAAATAGGCAACTTTCACAAATAATTTTGTATTTTGTCGAAAACCAAATAGGGGTTGTTTTTGATAGTTAGTGCATATACAGCCTCAATTATAGCAATTCCCATATTTTTACGTTGAAAAGCATGCTTTAAACATTGCGGTTTTCGTTCTAAGGCCTGCGTATATTAGATACATGATAACAAAGCAATATTATCGTATTGAAGTTCCACTCAGAACATTTATTCAAAATATTACCTAATCATTTATCCAGAAACTGTCATGCAAATTTCATCCAGAAACTGTCATGCAAATTTCATCTATCAAAAGTCATGATTTTCAAGGTGAGAGATGCAACACATAGAAGAGGAAGGTTAGGAGTGGCTCAGACTATCGCAAGGGACCTGCAGATAAGGTTAGATGGCCAAAAGAGGCCCAGACAATGGCATATAGATCACAGAAACATGCATCTTTCTTCTACATACTATGGGGGTAAAGAGAAGGTATTTTACCTTAAGTGAATTAGTGAAACAATAAGCCATAAAGTAACAAGGATGATGCAGCAGTTGGAAGCCTTTTACAGCCCCTCTTTCAGTTTCAAAAATTGTGAAAAGCTTTTAGGACAACCAAGAGAAGAGATTTATCTTTTAGCCAAGTGGGTTTCTATATATTTCAGTCTGTCTATTGTGTAATAGAGGTCCAGTTTAAATAGGTGTGTTGCACTGTCCTCTGAATTTAAATCCTAATATGAAAGGGTAACAAATTTGGGTAAAACTAACGGAAGGAAAGGAAAGATTGTGCTCTCAATCAAAGGGAATCAATTTCCCTATGTTTTCCCATAAATAAAAATTGTTTGAAAATCAAGGGAGAAGGAAGGTTCTATTCCAGAATTAAAAAGTCCTCATTGCGCACTTGCCACAAATAGCTCAATTAGGATCTCAAATTAAGTTAAATCAAATAAGCAAAATCCTAAGCACACAAATTCCCTATCCCCCTTAATCCTAATTAAAAGTCCAGGTTCAAGATCAGTAGGCTTAGCAGGCTTTGAGCTAGTTTTAGGCTCGAAAATCTTCCTAATATTTCGACAGATTCCAAGCAATCCTTAGCTAGCATCATATCAATCACCAAAATAATATTCCATTCAAATATCAATCATGAATTTAGATTAGTTCCAATGAAGATTCCTTAAATCATGTTCATCACATCATCTTCAATTTCAAATGGCCAATTATGTATTCAGACATAACAAGAGACTGGATAGACTTTCAAACAACAACAACCATGATCAAGTTGCGACTAATACAGATTTCACCTTTTAAAGCTAATAGAGATGACCTAGAGTGTAAACTATGATCAAACTCAAAATATTTGAAAGTTCAGAAGCATTGTTTTAACCAAATCACAGTATTAAGGAAGAAGTAATAATCACAGAGCTTTTTACTTTAACTAATTAACAAATGGCACACAGGCATGTTAATACACACAAAACTAGGCAAGTTCTAGGCTTTAAGAATTAAACAGATCCACAAATAGTGTAGGAGGAGCAGAAAAAGACGAGGGGATTAGGGTTACCCGTTTGATTCAAAACCGGGTCAGTCGTGACCCATCCCTGGATTATGCATGCACGAGGTCTTGCCCATTATTAGGTCGTAAGGTTCAAGTTTCATCAAGTTTCTACCGGAGTTCCGGTAGCAGTGACGATGTCGACGAAAGGTCGAGTCACTGATCTCATCGTTTGGGAAATCTCCACAGGGGTTTTGTAACGGACCACGAGGAGGGAAAGAAAATGTAATTTCTTTGTTGTTTCGCTGGTGGAGTTGGCCGGAAATGGCCCTTGACAGTGGCGATGTAAGGTTGAGACGAGAGAGAGAGAGATTAGGGGTGTGACGACTGAGTGTTTGGTGTAAAATGAGAGAGACGCGTTGGGGGTTACCTGTAATTTAAAATGGAAATGGGGGTCGTGACCGTTGGATGGAATGCTTGGACGGCCGAGATCAAGCCACGTCAATATGACGTGGCGCTGACATGTATAAGTGGGGTATGATGTGTGTTTATGCTGAGGTGTATATATGTATATGTATAGAATTATATATATTGTGTATAAATACCTATAAAATGTGTAGAAATTTATATAAAAATGCTTATAAAATTACAGAAAAATCAGAAAATTTACTTTGAGGGCCAAAGGGCTAATGAAGACTATCTTTTTGAATTTTAAAATAATTTGTGCGAATTTTCTAAAATAAGAGTAATTACAAAAAAAAAAGGTGCAAATCTTGTAAATAGCCATAGTTTGTGCCGGTGTTTTGAAAAATAGTCTAATTGATGTGCATGTGTGAAGTAATGACTTTGAATAGGAGTGAGTGTATGAAACTCGTGTGGTTATAAATGTAGTTTTATCTGAATAGTGGCTATTGAAACATGAGGGACAAAATTTGGTGTCAACAGTTGTCTATGTGGCTGAGCTGCACCGCCACATTGAGAACTACCTCTAAAGGGACAACTAGAACCGCCCACGCAATCTCTATTGGGCAGTGGTGCACCTCTAGTTGGATTAGGCAATGAAGGAGCATCTTGGGGTTGCATAAGTGTCAGAGGGCGAGGGAAAGGACGACTACCACCCTGTTGATGAAAATAAGGAAGTCTTTCTTATAATTCCTTGGATCCTGACGTATAAAACACCTAGAAGAAGACTTACGCTGCTCAATACTGCTGATCACAAGGACGAGACTGGAACAAAAACTGGCCCTAAGGAGGAACAGACGCGATCTGTAAACCATGCGGCGCTTGCTGAACTAGCCTCACAGGGGCCTACTCTGCTGCTGATAACTCCTACCTCCAGATGAGGTACTAGAATGCCCTAGACCACGGGATCTCTTATTCTCCCGCTCTAACTGCTCATGCTCTAATTTATGATATGCCTTATACCTTTGAGCAATATCAACATTGACATCAAATGGAGTCCCGACTTCAATCTTACGAACCGTCTTGGACCGCAAATGAGAAGGAAGCCCATCAATAAAATGCCTGATCTTCTCGGAGGATTCCTGCACAAGATCTGGTGCATACACGAACATCTCAGAAAATATGATCTCATACTCTAAGACTGACTGGTTACCCTGCCCAATACTCTTGAACTGCCTCCTTTTCTCATCCATCTCATTGCGAAAGTAATTTCTCCATGAATTGGTGGGAAAACTCACTCCAAGTCAGCTTAGGCAAGACATTCCTAGCTAATTGAAGTGCGGTCCACCAAACCAAGCCGTGATAATTAAACTGAAAGGCGGTATAATCAACTACATACTGCTAAAGATAATCAAGGGCCTCTAGAACGCTGGCATCGATCTAAAAATTTACGAGGTCTATATGATGCATGGCCAAAGAATGTCGGAGGATTTAGCCAGATGTATGTAGCCTCTCTGGATTCTGCCTGGACTACTACCTTGGCTGGCTAGCCAACCTAAACAACTGGAGGCACAACACCTGCTTCATCTGGAGCATAACCATCTAGAGCATGAACTACTGGAGCTACCTCTAGAACTAGAATAGGGGCTCCCTGAGCCTAAGCACCAATATTTACAACAGCCTGAGGAGCTGCCTGAGGAATAGGAGGTCCCTAAGGCATCTGCGCCGTGAAGAATCTCATAAAAGTATCATAGACTGTGGGGGAACTATAAAGCCCTACTCCCCTTGCCCACCAGGACTGGTACTGCTGGGGCTTCAACGACTAAATCAGCACAATCCACCATCCTCGCGTCTGGATAGCTCTACCTCTGCCTCGACCGTTACCTCTACTACGACCTCTATCGCGTCCAACACCGCATCCTCGCAGAGTAGCAGGCATAAGAGACGCCTCTGGATTCTCTACCTCCCGCTGAGCAGTTGCACGCGTTTTCACCATTTACTATAAAGAGTTAACAGAGAAATTAACTTCATATAAAAAAACACATGCACGATAGGGAAAGAAAGAAAAAAAATTCCTAAATGCCACCATAGCCTCTC
Source organism: Petunia x hybrida (assembly GCA_037355625.1). Taxonomy (NCBI): domain Eukaryota; kingdom Viridiplantae; phylum Streptophyta; class Magnoliopsida; order Solanales; family Solanaceae; genus Petunia; species Petunia x hybrida. The sequence continues at coordinate 3,106,190 of JBBBVM010000018.1, read as the reverse complement.
GTAGATAGGTGTTGACGTCTCCGCCTGATCAACAAGACTCTATTATACACTGTCATGATTTGGAAAGACACTAAATCGGGCTTAGATACCAAGTGACACGATTCAAAAATCGGGCTAGGCCGTGCGGGCACCCGACAACCTTCTCTAGACTTGTCAGGCGAACTCTATATACTTAATTCTAGACGAACGATATGAAAAAAACTTGAATATTATAAAATTTACTTGAACATACTAGATAATCAACTTAAATAACATAAAAATGGCTCAAATCATATAAGGACGCGTATATATCATATATAAACTGACAGGTATACAAGTTGTCTTGATAAATACGGTTAAATACGCAAAATACAAGTGTAGAGGTTTTTCAGATCAAACATCTAAGAAGTCCAAAAGATAAATACACTTCTCGAAGGGAACAAAATATGATAGAACTAGAATATCTACATCTGATGGCCTCATGAACAAGCTTGCTCACCGTGGACAGTTAGAACATCCTGCTCCTCAATCACATTGCAGCTGACCGGGTTCTGTAGCAGAATCTGCTGAAATACAAATAAAATACAAGAAACAGATAGAGAGTGAGTCATAAGAACTCAATAAGTAAGAAATACCTATTTAACTTGAGAAATAGTCAAACTAGTTAGGGAAACAGAAAGTAACGAAAAAACAAATAGCCAATGCACATATAGGCAAGAAATAGTCATATAAAGATAAAAAAAAACACATATAAGGGTATGAATTGAATGAAACATGATGAAATGGGGGTCACATGTGCCCAATGAATGGAGCAGAATCCTCCTACTCCGGGGCAGAATCGTCCTACCTTCAATATGTATGCAAGGAGCAGAATCCTCCTGCTCCTAGGATGGAATCCTCTACCTTCAGATGACATAACATCCCAGAATCAAAGAAATATAAATAAAAATAAATAACAAGGCTGTGGTGTAGTAAGCACGCCCTGTTGGCAGATATTCACGTGTAGAACGCGTGAATGATATCAAAAAGGCCAAAGACTGTTAAAGAAGCGGATAATTACTTGCCTCAAGTCCTAGACCAATAAAGCTACTTCACAACCTCCTTTCCTGTCTGACGTCCCTCAGGACGATCCCTTTCTCAGCCAAATAAGATTAAACACACATACAAGTACCCATAGGATAACTATTTAATGTTTAGACGAATAAAAAGAAAAATTATCAAAGTTACCCTGGATCGGAATTAGCCAAAAACCCATAAATTATATATTTTCGGACTCTGCATGATTTTACGAGTTGAAATATACTATTACTTTTCAAAATTAAGTTCAATTGGGTTAAAATCCATAATTCGCAATTTAGGGTTTCAAAATCTACTTTTTCCCCAAGTTAAATTCATAGGATTCTAATTCAAGATTAATGAATTAATGAAATTTAAGAAATTTACTTGATGGTATCTAGTGATTTAGTATCTCAAGTTTGCCTTAGAACTGATTAGAATCGATTAGTATTGGTTTAGGATCAAAATACGCCGACCAACTCCTGTTTATATAACTGATTCCTCGCTAGCGCGCACAAGCAGGAGCGATCACGAGCGAAGGTTGCGATATTGCATGCTTGATGGTGCGGTTGTTGACACCCAATTTTATCCCGATTTTTTTTATATAATTATTTGTTATAAAAGAATTGAGTCAATTTTGAAATTAAGAAAAGAATCAATTATTTTAATGAAAAGGCCAGAACCGCAAGCATAGCCTAAAATCAGTCTACCCGTGCAATACCTTTATTGTAGTTAATTATCTTTAAAACAAGCTAAATTCGTTCCTTCCTACCAAAATTTAGCCTAGATGTGCAAATACTTATATAACTTATAATACCCCAAAATTAGATATCCATTTTTCAGTTTTCCCCCCCAAGAACCCAATCTTTCCCTTACCCGTTTTCAATTCCCCTAAGACCCGGACCCGTTTCAATTTCCCCAAACATTTGAAATCAAATCCCCACTCCCTCTCCAGCTGTTGGATCGTACAGAGCTTATCTATTTTCGATCCGTTGGAGGGTAATTGAGTATTTTCGTAGCTCCAAAGAGCCCTAAATTTTGGAGGATAAATAGAATCTTTGGAAGTTTAATTAGAGGGGAGCAGCGGCAGAGAGAAGGGGGGTGGTCTAGAGTTCATGGAAACAGCCGTTAAGGGGGAAAAGGAGGGTCTTGGAGGCAGCGGGAGATAGAAGCAGAACAGAGAGAAAAAGAGAGTAACAAAGAGTAGAATACGCAGCATAAACATAAATTTTCTTAGCTTTTTAAGTTTATAAAAAACACAGTATCATTACTTCGGTTGATTTGTGATTGTGTCGTCGCGTCGCCGTTCCAGTCGTCGATCGTGTCTGAGTCGTCGCTTTTGTTCGAGTCGTCTTCTTTAAATTCTACGCCCCAGCTCGCTGCGCCGCAAGAGGTAATACTTAAATCCCTATACTTGCTTATTAGTTTATGCGTTTAAGTTTTGTGCTTAAGATAAAAATGTATCAGTTAATCTGTAAGTTTGTTTAGTAGTTAAAGAATATCTAGCTATGAACAATGAATTCTGTTCTTGAAATCAAATTTGTGATTCAGGTGTCAATGTTTTATATTTTAAAGTTCAGGTTTTTATTGTCTGTAAAACAACTGTAAGGTCGAGTCAAGAAAAGTTCAGGTCCTTTTGCACTCATGCTTCTTTTGAGTTTAATCAAGTCTTTTCAGCTTATTCTTGATTCATTTTAGTAGTCTTTATTTCAGTTTATTTTTCTTGCATTGCTTCCTGGTAAAATCTGTGCTATCCTGCTTGAGTTATTGGTTGGATTAAACCTGGGGCCATCAGGTTTGAAATGGTTTTGGAGGTTGTAGATTTTGGTATTTTTCTTGGAGGTGGGTTCTGTTCTGGTGAGTTGCAGGCAGTCCTGGGAGTTGATAGGGTGTATGTTCTGGTGTGTTAGTGTAAATGAGAGAGTTCAGGGGTGAGCTTTCCCGGTGGTTTGTGTATGCGAGTAGGAGTTTGAAGGCAGTGTATATGCCTGGATGTGTATGTTGGTAGTTTATGTGTTTAATTTAGGTGCTGCGCAGAGTGTATGAGCTATGAGATGTTGAAATGGGGGTCTTTTGTGTGTGCTAATGCAGTTGGGTGTATGTGTGTGTTAGCAGTAGTTCAGGTGTAAGTTTGGTCAGGAAGAGGGTGCAGGTTGTCTAGGTGTTTGTTTAGGCTTTTCTCAGGTGGTGTGTAAGGTGGCATGTAGGTTTAATGTAAGTGATAGTTGGTAAGGTTGTTTCAGGTTGTCAAAAAGAGAGCTAGGGTGTGCAGGATGGATGTTAATAGTATGTGAGGGTATGCAGGGTGTTTGTAGGTGTTGGTTTGTGTAGTAGTATTCTGTTTCTGTCTTAGTTGAAGCAGGGGTGCTTGGATCTGTTGGTTTGCGTGAGAGGATGAGTAGTAGATGAGTGTTTTGGGGCTGTGATGGTGCAGGGTTTAAAGAAGAAGCTGCAGGTATTCAGGTCTTAGCTCAGGTCTGGTTGTTTCCTGTTTGTTTCAGGACATAAAAGGAAGTCATAGAAGTCAGTTCCTGGTTGCAGTATCTCTTAGGTTCTGCCTAGGATAGATTTTGGGTATGTCCTGAAGTGCTGTGACTTTAAATGAGTTGCAGACCCTATTGGCACTTGTCTGGTTGATGTAGAAGAATATCGAAATTAGGGGGGAGTTTAGTTGAGGGTGGCAGTGAGTCTGAATTGCTGCAAGTGTTTGTTAAAGGTTCCTGGTCATGGTATTTGGCTTTGGTTTTAGATCCAAATTAGAAAAGAATATAGTCAGGAAGTTTGAAATTGTTGCTTTGCTTCCTGTTCATGCAATGCCTTAGTTGTTTGTAAAACTTGGCTTACCTTCTTCTTTTGCAACCACTAGAACCCTTTTGCTTAAATATGCATATCAAACTATCTGTCACTTATTTTTCTTGGGTTTATTAGAGTTTTAATAAGAAGTGGGGCTTTTGCTAAGTTACTTAGAATAAGCATTAGGTATTTCTAGTTTTATTTCTAGTTGATATTCCTATATTTCTAGCATTCATTAATTTGTGGATCTCATACACTAGAGGCTCTGTATTTCTTACTGAATACTGATGTACAAATTGAAACTAAAAAAAAAAACCTCCAGTAAGATTGGACCTGCTTCCAAGCTTTGGTCTGCGATATGTGTTTCCCTCTTTAAGCTCCCAGTTCCCCTGTGTTATGCTGGCATTTCTGATGTCTGTAGCTTCATTGAATATTGAAACCTGCATGACTTGGCTTTTTCTTTGCTATCACATCTATTTTAGTTCTTGGGAGGTTAGATAAAACATGAAACACTCTGAAAAAAGCACATTCGCATAGGAAGAAATTGATGGTGTAACGTGGACACTTATTCAATGGGTTATGACCTTTTGATCTTTCCTTTTAATTGAATCTGCATGTCTTCTCATTGCCTTCTTCATTTGAACCGATCAAGTCTCCTGGTAAAAGCATGAATTTTAGCAAACATTACTTGAACTCCCTGGGGTATAGTCACAATAGCTTAGGCCTGAAGCTGATTCTTGGATGTGAACTGAAAGACTTATTACTATTTATTTTTATTACCTGGTTCAGTTAAAAGAAAACCTTGAAGGTTATTTAAGAACTTAGATTAAAGTGTGCTATTTAAAGTAATTTTGTTGCTTAAAGGATCATATTTGGCTTATTCTGTCGAAAATCTCAAGACTGTTTCTCTGTTAAAATGTTTTAACATGTTGTTTCCTTTTACTTTATTGATAGCGTTGAAAACTCTGTTTGCATATTTGAAGGATAAAAGCGCTACTATAAGATGTCTTATTTAGGCTAAAGGTTTAAAGTTTCAATTATGAGAACCTTTGAAGTGTCTGTTTAGAATGGAAATAAAATTTCAAACTACTGCTATGCTTAATGCTCTTTCTGGGGAGGTTATTTTAATTGGTTAGTTGATTGGTTTTCCCTAGTTCATCCCATGGCTGCTTTTGTCACTTGATTAGTTAGTTATGTTTCTTTTCTTGTTTTGCATACTAATCTTTATTTTTGTCTCTTTCTTTTCTTGGCATGAACACTCACTTTGGGACGAGTTCGGCTAAAACTCTAAATTGGGTTGGCTTATGTCGCGTTGCATTGGAGAGTTGCATTGGGGTCAAGACTCGGGCTCAACTTTTCAAAGTTCTAGAAACTTTAGGAAAATCAAGGCTCCCGCGAGTGGATCAATTTTCCGGATTCTTCTAAATCTTTATATCTTTCCTATCCTTTAGAAATGTGCATATTACTAGGAATCCTTATTATAATAATTTGTTGATGTTGTAGAATAATTAGGTATTTGTATTTATGAATAAATATTTTATTGATTGAGTTATTATCTACTTTATGGTTATTACCTTTTAATTTTTGAGTTGTTATTTAATTTATTGTGAATAGCGGCCAATTATGCAAATGCGTGCAAATTTAAGAAAATTTTCAAAAAGAAACCACGCCTAATAATGACTATAAGAAATGACTTCTATCTTATTGATATGAAGTAGTTTCTTTGAAAAGTCAAAAGTTATAAAGAAGTTTTGATTAACTTCTAAATGTCACGAAACAACTTTGCAAAAAGTGGCTTGAAATCTAAGTTCCATCTTATGGTGTGATACTCGGGTTTTAAAGTTGAAATTAAGCAAGTGCCATTTATGCACTATCACATACGAGTTGGCAAAGAAATTAGGACGATCAAATCGCTCCTTTTTCAAAAGAAAATGCGCTTTTATTTTACTTTATTTTATTTTGAAAAAATATAGCTAAAGCTTTCAAATAAATTACAAATCTTTTGAAAACTTGCTAAATTTAATTAGTTGAATTAATTAATAGTTCAATTAATTATTTTTAGAAAAAGCAGATAAATAGCACTTGCAAATATTTTGGAAACCTGTCGGATTAACCGTTTTTTAACGGAATTTCGAAAGTGCCTTAAAAACCTTCTTTCGAAATTAGCAAAACCTCTTACCTTTAGAATCTCTGAAAGAAAGACTGCCTTTTTCCAAAAATGGAGTTTTGCACGCATTTGCTTATTTGATTCCCTGTTTTTTCCTTAAATTGGGTGGTGACTCCAAAAACTCCAAAAGAGTTAGTCCATCCTGTCGATATTCCTGAAATTTAATCCTTCGGGGTTATATTTTTTTGGGGGTTCAACAGCATGGCGACTCCGCTGGGAATGCAATAAAGGTTTTGACCATAAAGGTTTCCAATTATTTGCAACTAGCATGCTTAATTTATTTTGTTTTATTATATCTGTTTGTTTGTTTGCCACGAAACGCATGTCAATACACTCTTATTTGTGCACATATAAACTGGCATTCCGTTCATACTTCCCCACTCCTGGGAACCTCTTGCATTTTCACCCCAAATATCCGTGAGGTACGCTCATGCGTACCCGCACTTTCTTCCACTAAAGAACCCTATGAAGAGTTGGTATACCGGCGGTTGTCGTGGGAGTAATTCGACTGCGAGGCCGCTTGCCACTCACCTATTAGCCTCAACCGTTAACCCACTCTTAGAATGAGCTTTAGGAGCATGCATGCATTTACACCTTAGTCTGGACCCGGTCCTTTGTACCGCCTCCATAGTTAAGAAACCGCCCTTACGTCAGTGGGTTCTTGAAACCCAACGACAATGCATATTATGTGGTGTGTGATAACGAAACCTCAGTCCTAACCATGTTTTGAGGAAAATCAGATTTAGAATTTGTCTCCTATGTTGTCTTTTAGGTTAGAAGATGGAAGAATCTAGTAGAATCTGTGTGGTCATAGCAGTCCACATAGAATTTGAGATCATAGACAGAATTGCAGTCCAAGGAAAGTTAGGCCGATTTGATTGGTTTGTGTTTTGGAGATGATATGGTGTAGTGAGATCTAAGAGGCGAAGCCCCTGGTGTCTTTAAAAGGATCAGTGGGGTCCCTCTCGTGAATGGCTTTGCGTGTGTGCAGGCCTATGTTGATTGTCCAGCTGCATTTATAAAATTGAAGTATGCTTGTCGCATACTATGAGAGCGAAGCCCCTGTGTCTTTGAATGACCAATGGGGTCCCTCCTTGAAGACCAGTGCGGTCTTGGATACCTAGGAAACTGAGAGGCTTGATCAAAGTCGAGGACCAGTGAGGAGCCCTGTGAACAAGGTCTGTGAGCCTTGCAAAACCTAGGAAGCTGAGAGGCTTGTCCAAAGCCGAGGACCAGTGAGGTTTTATTTGTAAAAGGTCAATTGGAACCTTTTATGATTTGCAGTCTGGTATTATGAAGGCAGTTGGAAATTGAACCCCTGGATGTTGTGAAATAATTGGGAGTTATGATTGGAGGAGTGTGGATATTTGCAAAAGGTATGGAGGATTGTTTCAGGCTTTAGGCATTTGGCTTTAGAATTTTGTGCAAATGTTGTGAAGAGCATGAGCTGTGTTTGAATTTCGAGTTGATACCAACTTTTGGAAGGTAGTTGGGATAACAGAATTGCAGTGTCAAGGCGGAGAGATGATTGTTACCAATTATTGTTATTGCTGCTTACTCTAAATCGGAATTGCTCAGAACTGGCATGAACTATTTTTCGTTACCACTTATTTGCGCGATTAGGCCTACCTCTAGCACAAAGAGGTACCTTACAAGGTAGGACACGCCCACATTTTCATTTACGCTCAACTAATTGTGATTGCCACATGTCAAACTTGTCTAAAATGCAAAGCGCTACGTGACGCGCGCTACGTGATTGTGTGCAATTATGCCAATGATCTGGAAACTAACATAGTTACCTTTTGATTTTTTCCTTTTGTTTTGATTATTCCCCAAAAAGAGAGAGTTTGATTCGTGTTGACTCCCGAGTTAGTGAAGCGTCTAATCCAAAGTGAAGCAAAAAATGACTGATTTGACTAATGATCAGACTAGTATCCCTGCATCTTCTAATGAGCAAGCAGTTGTTGTTCCTGATGAACAAATTGCTAGAATGGCTAAGCAGATTGAGTGTATGCAAGCTGAACTAGACAGAATGAAAGGGTCGAGCCACCAAAACGTGCCAGCCGTGCTATCAACTCTGAATCCCAATGTTGAAACTGCCAATCCGAACACGTCTTTAAATTCCAGTGTCATTCATATGCTTGCACCAGTTAACAACATCCTAAATGCATTCATTAACCAGAACAACTTGCCTCACTATCAATATTTACCTGCCAAAGATACTTCTCGTCCTTCACAATCTAAAGCACCCATTTCTGTGGCTATTGTTCCTCAAAATGCCAATGACCCAAGACAAGGATATCCCGAAGCCCAGTACTATGAGCATGACCCTAATGGTAAGAGCGTGTATTTCACTAACTATGTGCTTCAAAGTGAAGTGCCCATAACTGTGGAAAAGCGGGGAAGGACAGTTGAGCAAGGGGAGATAATCCAAACGATGAAAATCATGCAGCAATCCATCAAGGATTTGCAAGTGTCTAGAGGACGTCAAAGCATCTCCTACCGCAATCTTTGTCTATATCCTGACGTTACTTTTCCTCCCGGGTTTAAGGTGCCAAAATTTGATATGTATGATGGTCATAGTGACCCATTTGTTCATTTGACCAAATATCTCAACCGAATGAGGGTTGCGGGAGGTAAAGAGGAACTTTTTATGGCCTTCTTCAGTCATAGTCTGGAAGGTATTGCTGCTGAATGGTTTGCAAGACAGGATATAAGCAAGTGGCGTGAGTTTGATGACATAGCCAGTGATTTTACAAAGCATTTTGAGTACAATGTCGAGATGGCTCCTGACCTTATAACTTTGTCCAATCTGAAGAAGAAACCAACAGAAACCTTTAGGGAATACGCACTGAGATGGCGTGAACAGGCTGCAAGGGTGCACCACGAATGACTGAGGAAGACATGGTAAAGTACTTCATCCGAGCTCAAGATGATTCTTATTACATGCACTTGCTCCCTATAATGGGTAAACCTAATTCTGGACTTCTTGTGATGGGAGAGATGGTTGAAGAAGGGGTTAAGACAGGGCGAATTGTAAGTTTTGCTGCAATTAAGGCAACTACGCAAGCCATCCAGACTGGTATGGGCAATTTTGAGAAGAGAAAGAGGGAAGATGAATTTGGAATTGATATGGCTGATATCGACTAAAGGCCAAACAAGAAGCCAACCTTCAGAAACTCATCAAACCAATCTATTTATAGAAGCACACTATATCCAACTTATCCAAGTCAGCATCAAATTCCACCCGCGCCATGTCCAGTCTATAATGCCCAACCCAATTACCATCAATTTGCAGCAACTGCTTATCAGCATTATTCACAACCGCAAGCATACAATTATCCGCAACAACATCTGCCACCAGTGGCCCGCCAATCTAAACCATCAGGATCGCATCCCAAATATGAGAAGAAGCAACGTCGAAAATTCACATCTTTAGGTGAACCACAGGCTCAATTGTATGAAAGATTAAAAAATGTGGGAATGCTAGAACCTTTATCAGGAAATGGTACATTTGATCCTCCCCAACAATGGGTTGATGGAACCAAATATTGTGCTTACCATGCAGAATTTTTCAAGACCGACACTAATGAATGTGTTGCTCTTAAACACAAGATCCAAGATTTAATTGAAGATGGATCAATCCAAATGAGAGAACCAATGCCCGGAGATTTAGTAGCATGACTGCTGTTGAAAATTGTCTCATTTGCAAGAAGGCTCACCCTTACAGTCTAGCCAAAAGTTATCAACCCAAGTACAATCAAGATAGCTTATAAGCAGCGCAAGCAAGTGTTTTTCTCATTTTATGTGATTTTAATTGTAATGCGAACTACGCGTAACCTGATTCCCAGGGCTGGGATACGTAAGCAACTCACATAGAGCTCGGTTACACTAGCGTAGGATTTCCCTATTTCCTCTTTTATGTAATTTTGAACTACTTTTGATCTGATTCCTGAAATGGCAACAGGATAAGTAAGCAATCCACATCGGATTCGATCAGATTTTATAATGCTTTAGGTTTGTTTATCTTTGATGATGTAATTCCGAACTATGCATCTGGGCAGATGTGTAGGTATTCCAATTCAGATTCGGCTTCGCACTTAGATTGCCATATTTCCCAAAATTAATATAAGCAGAATTACGCACGGTCTGATTCCCAAGGAGGGATACGTAGGCGCTCTCAACGGGCTCGACTCTATAATTTTAAAATTTCTAGTCTCCCATAAGGCAAGCAACTGGGGCAAATTTTGCAAGGCAAGCTGAAGATTTGAAAGATAGCAACTGGGGCAAATTTTGCAAGGCAAGTTGAAGATTTGAAAGATCATAACTGGGGAAGATTTTGCAAAAAGCCGTGTTGCTTGACAAAGATAAGTTGGCCAAGTCTCAAAAGATGGATCGTAAATCTAGACAAAGGGAGAAGAAGTAAGCGGTTGAGGGATGAAGGCTCGAGTCAGCATGAATCAAACGCTTCCCCCCTCCCACCCAAAACTAACAAGTTTTCTTTGAGAGCAGGGACATTAAGACCCATAACGGAAGATATACATCTTAGCAAGTCAATCTCTAAGATTCTCATCGCTTGGATTGCAATAATATTTGGATAAAGCTCGTGCTTCATGACTCGACACTTTTCCACTTTGCCGAAAGGCGGCATTTCTATTTCCCATAACTCTTGCCATTTGTTAAGCATATTTGTTCATTTCTCTTTCGCTTCATGAGAACGCTTACTAAAGTTCTATTTTGATTTTCAGATATTGCCAATCCTAAGGGGTTCACTTTTTTTTATAATCAAGATCATTCCTCCGTGGAAGAGTTCAGAGAGTATAACATTTTCACATTCTCACGCTTTCGAAAAGCGTCTTTATATTTCAAGCTTTCGAGAAGCGTCTTTATGTTCACGCTTTCGATAAGCGTATTTATGTCACCTCGAAGGTGTTAGTTATTTGAATGCCTCGAAGGCGTAATCTTATTGCCCCGGAGGCGTATTTATGTCACCTCGAAGGCGTTAGTTATTTGAATGCCTCTAAGGCAAAATTTTGTTGCCCTGGAGGCGTATTTATGTCACCTCGAAGGTGTTAATTATTTAAATTCCTCTAAGGAGTAATCTTTTATGGTCTCGAAGACGTTTAATATTAGCACACTTTCTTGAGCACATTTTGTAGCCTCCTGAGGCGTTTATACATTTGCTATACATATTTTCATAGCCTTACATTGCTAATAAGTTTGTTAAGGCTGGCAGGATAATGAGATTCCTTCGGATGTGTACTTACTTTGAGTTGGAGCCCATTCCAAGATTGCTTTTCAAATTGCCTCTTCATGATTGAAAGCTTTAGGCTTTATCATGGTTATTGCCGAAAAGGCGGCATTTTTTACCCTTATGATTATATTAAAGTTCACTTTATGTTCCTATTAATTGAAGCTTTTTATTGCTTTATTTTCAGTCTACCAACGGCCCCAAAGTCATCTTGCCTCACAAAGCCAGATTTCTCCATTAGTCGATTGGAGACAAGCTTATCATTGATATTGCAACCAGCATCTACAAGTTTTATTGTCGTTATTCCTTTATTACTTCATTTATTAAGCTTTATTTGCAGTTACTCGCTTACCGTTTGTCAAGTTTATTACAGGATATTAGCAGCACCGCAGCAGCATTTGGAGCATAACGTGGAACTCTTTCTGAGCAGTGAACTGGGGCAATCGTTGATATGAGCTAGACTCGTCAACGAGGATCTGAAGAATCGCACTCGAACAAGCAAGTCTATCCTAATCTTTCATTTCGGATTAGGGTGTCAGTTTGGTTTCTTTCCTATTCGTGCGTCTTTTCTGTCAATCGTGCGAGTCTTCGTTTCTAAGGGTCGTCGAACTACATATGGCCTGATTCTCTTTCAGCCCGAGATATGTAGGCAACTCGGAAATCGGAGTTCGACCATGTCCATAAGCTTCGCACTTTGGTCCTTGGAATCAAAGTCTTTGGCTTTATCGTGACAAAATTGGTTTCCCGTCAACTTCTTTACCCTGAAAACTCTTTCATCCTTTTCGGGTAAAGAGGGGCAGCTGTTGACACCCAATTTTGTCTCGATTTTTTTTAAATAATTATTTGTTATAAAAGAATTGAGCCAATTTTAAAATTAAGAAAAGAATCAATTATTTTAATGAAAAGGCCAGAACCGCAAGCATAGCCTAAAATCAGTCTACCCGTGCAATACCTTTATTGTAGTTAATTATCTTTAAAACAAGCTAAATTCGTTCCTTCCTACCAAAATTTAGCCTAGATGTGCAAATACTTATATAACTTATAATACCCCAAAATTAGATATCCATTTTTCAGTTTTCCCCCCCAAGAACCCAATCTTTCCCTTACCCGTTTTCAATTCCCCTAAGACCCTGACCCGTTTCAATTTCCCCAAACATTTGAAATCAAATCCGCTAAATCTTTGGTCCCCACTCCCTCTCCAGATGTTGGATCGTACAGAGCTTATCTATTTTCGATCCGTTGGAGGGTAATTGAGTATTTTCGTAGCTCCAAAGAGCCCTAAATTTTGGAGGATAAATAGAATCTTTGGAAGTTTAATTAGAGGGGAGCAGCGGCAGAGAGAGAAGGGGGGTGGTCTAGAGTTCATGGAAGCAGCCGTTAAGGGGGAAAAGGAGGGTCTTGGAGGCAGCGGGAGATAGAAGCAGAACAGAGAGAAAAAGAGAGTAACAAAGAGTAGAATACGCAGCATAAACATAAATTTTCTTAGCTTTTTAAGTTTATAAAAAACACAGTATCATTACTTCGGTTGATTTGTGATTGTGTCGTCGCGTCGCCGTTCCAGTCGTCGATCGTGTCCGAGTCGTCGCTTTTGTTCGAGTCGTCTTCTTTAAATTCTACGCCCCAGCTCGCTGCGCCGCAAGAGGTAATACTTAAATCCCTATACTTGCTTATTAGTTTATGCGTTTAAGTTCTGTGCTTAAGATAAAAATGTATCAGTTAATCTGTAAGTTTGTTTAGTAGTTAAAGAATATCTAGCTATGAACAATGAATTCTGTTCTTGAAATCAAATTTGTGATTCAGGTGTCAATGTTTTATATTTTAAAGTTCAGGTTTTTATTGTCTGTAAAACAACTGTAAGGTCGAGTCAAGAAAAGTTCAGGTCCTTTTGCACTCATGCTTCTTTTGAGTTTAATCAAGTCTTTTCAGCTTATTCTTGATTCATTTTAGTAGTCTTTATTTCAGTTTATTTTTCTTGCATTGCTTCCTGGTAAAATCTGTGCTATCCTGCTTGAGTTATTGGTTGGATTAAACCTGGGGCCATCAGGTTTGAAATGGTTTTGGAGGTTGTTGATTTTGGTATTTTTCTTGGAGGTGGGTTCTGTTCTGGTGAGTTGCAGGCAGTCCTGGGAGTTGATAGGGTGTATGTTCTGGTGTGTTAGTGTAAATGAGAGAGTTCAGGGGTGAGCTTTCCAGGTGGTTTGTGTATGCGAGTAGGAGTTTGAAGGCAGTGTATATGCCTAGATGTGTATGTTGGTAGTTTATGTGTTTAATTTAGGTGCTGCGCAGAGTGTATGAGCTATGAGATGTTGAAATGGGGGTCTTTTGTGTGTGCTAATGCAGTTGGGTGTATGTGTGTGTTAGCAGTAGTTCAGGTGTAAGTTTGGTCAGGAAGAGGGTGCAGGTTGTCTAGGTATTTGTTTAGGCTTTTCTCAGGTGGTGTGTAAGGTGGCATGTAGGTTTAATGTAAGTGATAGTTGGTAAGGTTGTTTCAGGTTGTCAAAAAGAGAGCTAGGGTGTCCAGGATGGATGTTAATAGTATGTGAGCGTATGCAGGGTGTTTGTAGGTGTTGGTTTGTGTAGTAGTAGTCTGTTTCTGTCTTAGTTGAAGCAGGGGTGCTTGGATCTGTTGGTTTGCGTGAGAGGATGAGTAGTAGATGAGTGTTTTGGGGCTGTGATGGTGCAGGGTTTAAAGAAGAAGCTGCAGGTATTCAGGTCTTAGCTCAGGTCTGGTTGTTTCCTGTTTGTTTCAGGACATAGAAGGAAGTCATAGAAGTCAGTTCCTGGTTGCAGTATCTCTTAGGTTCTGCCTAGGATAGATTTTGGGTATGTCCTGAAGTGCTGTGACTTTAAATGAGTTGCAGACCCTATTGGCTCTTGTCTGGTTGATGTAGAAGAATATCGAAATTAGAGGGGAGTTTAGTTGAGGGTGGCAGTGAGTCTGAATTGCTGCAAGTGTTTGTTAAAGGTTCCTGGCCATGGTATTTGGCCTTGGTTTTAGATCCAAATTAGAAAAGAATATAGCAGGAAGTTTGAAATTGTTGCTTTGCTTCCTGTTCATGCAATGCCTTAGTTGTTTGTAAATCTTGGCTTACCTTCTTCTTTTGCAACCACTAGAACCCTTTTGCTTAAATATGCATATCACACTATCTGTCACTTATTTTCTTGGGTTTATTAGAGTTTTAATATTAAGTGGGGCTTTTGCTAAGTTACTTAGAATAAGCATTAGGTATTTCTAGTTTTATTTCTAGTTGATATTCCTATATTTCTAGCATTCATTAATTTGTGGATCTCATACACTAGAGGCTCTGTATTTCTTACTGAATACTGATGTACAAATTGAAACTAAAAAAAAAAAAAAAAAACTCCAGTAAGATTGGACCTGTTTCCAAGCTTTGGTCTGCGATATGTGTTTCCCTCTTTAAGCTCTCAGTTCCCCTGTGTTATGCTGGCATTTCTGATGTCTGTAGCTTCATTGAATATTGAAACCTGCATGACTTGGCTTTTTCTTTGCTATCACATCTATTTTAGTTCTTGGGAGGTTAGATAAAACATGAAACACTCTGAAAAAATCACATTCACATAGGAAGAAATTGATGGTGTAACGTGGACACTTATTCAATGGGTTATGACCTTTTGATCTTTCCTTTTAATTGAATCTGCATGTCTTCTCATTGCCTTCTTCATTTGAACCGATCAAGTCTCCTGGTAAAAGCATGAATTTTAGCAAACATTACTTGAACTCCCTGGGGTATAGTCACAATAGCTTAGGCCTGAAGCTGATTCTTGGATGTGAACTGAAAGACTTATTACTATTTATTTTTATTACCTGGTTCAGTTAAAAGAAAACCTTGAAGGTTATTTAAGAACTTAGATTAAAGTGTGCTATTTAAAGTAATTTTGTTGCTTAAAGGATCATATTTGGCTTATTCTGTCGAAAATCTCAAGACTGTTTCTCTGTTAAAATGTTTTAACATGTTGTTTCCTTTTACTTTATTGATAGCGTTGAAAACTCTGTTTGCATATTTGAAGGATAAAAGCGCTACTATAAGATGTCTTATTTAGGCTAAAGGTTTAAAGTTTCAATCATGAGAACCTTTGAAGTGTCTGTTTAGAATGGAAATAAAATTTCAAACTACTGCTATGCTTAATGCTCTTTCTCGGGAGGTTATTTTAATTGGTTAGTTGATTGGTTTTCCCTAGTTCATCCCATGGCTGCTTTTGTCACTTGATTAGTTAGTTATGTTTCTTTTCTTATTTTGCATACTAATCTTTATTTTTGTCTCTTTCTTTTCTTGGCATGAACACTCACTTTGGGACGAGTTCGGCTAAAACTCTAAATTGGGTTGGCTTATGTCGCGTTGCATTGGGGTCAAGACTCGGGCTCAAGTTTTCAAAGTTCAAGAAACTTTAGGAAAATCAAGGCTCCCGCGAGTTGATCAATTTCCCGGGTTCTTCTAAATCTTTATATCTTTCCTATCCTTTAGAAATGTGCATATTACTAGGAATCCTTATTATAATAATTTGTTGATGTTGTAGAATAATTAGGTATTTATATTTATGAATAAATATTTTATTGATTGAGTTATTATCTACTTTATGGTTATTACCTTTTAATTTTTGAGTTATTTAATTTATTGTGAATAGCGGCCAATTATGCAAATGCGTGCAAATTTAAGAAAATTTTCAAAAAGAAACCACGCCTAATAATGACTATAAGAAATGACTTCTATCTTATTGATATGAAGTAGTTTCTTTGAAAAGTCAAAAGTTATAAAGAAGTTTTGATTAACTTCTAAATGTCCCGAAACAACTTTGCAAAAAGTGGCTTGAAATCTAAGTTCCATCTTATGGTGTGATACTCGGGTTTTAAAGTTGAAATTAAGCAAGTGCCATTTATACACTATCACATACGAGTTGGCAAAGAAATTAGGACGATCAAATCGCTCCTTTTTCAAAAGAAAATTCGCTTTTATTTTATTTTATTTTATTTTGAAAAAATATAGCTAAAGCTTTCAAATAAATTGCAAATCTTTTGAAAACTTGCTAAATTTAATTAGTTGAATTAATTAATAGTTCAATTAATTATTTTTAGAAAAAGCGCATAAATAGCACTTGCAAATATTTTGGAAACCTGTCGGATTAACCGTTTTTTAACGGAATTTCGAAAGTGCCTTAAAAACCTTCTTTCGAAATTAGCAAAACCTCTTACCTTTAGAATATCTGAAAGAAAGACTGCCTTTTTCCAAAAATGGAGTTTTGCACGCATTTGCTTATTTGGTTCCCTGTTTTTCCTTAAATTGGGTGGCGACTCCAAAATCTCCAAAAGAGTTAGTCCATCCTGTCGATATTCCTGAAATTTAATCCTTCGGGGTTATATTTTTTTGGGGGTTCAACAGCGGTCGTGCAGGCTATCTGCTGCAGCTCCATCACAGGTGTGATCGCGTATGGGAAACTGCCCAGAAAATGCACCACCACCGATGGTGATGCAATTCGGGTCCAAATGGGACCCTACGAGGCTGGGAATGATCTCATATTTTTCACACAAGTCATGCAACACTTGTGTGACATGCTCGCAAAAAAGGATCTCGAATCGGATCATCTGAAACACAAGATAAGAGTCCCACGGAAGAGGTCAATTTCCTGACTTTTGGAACTTTAGCAAAAACTATCCGAACGACCTCGAATTTCGCTTTCTAAAGTTTCCACAGGTCACAAATGATTATACGAACCTAACAAAACTTTCAAATTTTAAAATAGTGCTTATTTACTAAAATCAAGCTTGACATTCTCTTTTAATCTATATAGACAATCGAAACTGAAATCTTCTTCCAAGACCTACCAAACGAGGTTCGATTCAACTTAAATTTATAAACAGATTCTATTGGAACTACAGAGCTTTTATGATTGACAGTATGTCGGTAGGAGTCCTAATTACTAAAATGACTAGCTAAGGTCGTTTCATAGTCAAATATAGTCAATGTTTGTGAATTTTTAAGACTAATAGTCATTGTTGAGCAAACTCCAAGAATTTTTCCTTAAGTCGCATTTCAAAGTGCCAGGAAAAAGTAGTGGACTTTTAAATCGAACTTCAGGAAACGTTTCTTGGAGTTGACCTCCATGATTTTTTTGTAAAGTTTGAGGGATGGTGGCTATGCATCAACAACAACAACATACATAGATTAGTGACTATATCTATAACTTTGAAAACACTGATTGTTCGTCAATCAACACTTTAAAAAGGCTAATTGAAATGACCCTACTTAGAAGTTTAAGGCCTATTATGCTCCACAATGGACTTTTTGCAGAAATATGATACCATAAGCAATGATTTGCCTTTTTGCCCGCGCTTAATAGGGTTTTGCAAAGATGCCCCCATTAAGTTTAATGAAATAATTCTGGACGGAAAAACTCATGTCAATCTCTTGTCACGAGGCAAAGACTTGCCCATTGGCCCCTTTCTATTTGCCAATACTTGCCAATGAATTGTTGGCAAAAGGCAACACTTGCCAGCACTTGATCGTAAATGTAGGCAAAAGGCAACACTTGCCCATTCCAATCTCTTTCTACATTCTCCCCACATAACTTGAAGTATTGGCAAGACAACACTCACCCTAGACTTCTTGCCTAAAAGCCAAGAGTTGAAAATTTATGCCTTGAAGTCTTGGCTCCGTTCCAACAAAAGGGTATTTTGCTAAAACATTGTAAAATGAGGGAAAACTTGCAAAACCACTCCTTATGGAGGGTACTCGGCGAAAAGTTTTGCTCCGCGATTGGTATAGCCCATCTATGGTATGTTTCAGGGCCCCTCTACGCAAAAGGGGAATGTGCACGAATAGCCACTTTTTTGCTCGCTTTTATAGTTGGAGCCACTTTTTTCAAGATATTTAGTTTTTAGTCACTTTTTGGAACTTCAATCCTTGTGGACTGAACTTTAGACCTTGCGGGCTGAAGATATAAAGTTCAACTTCAACCCATAAGGGCTGAACTTTTAGGCATATAATGCGTAAACTTCAGCCCTTGTGTGCTGAAGTTCCAAAAAGAGGTTTTTTTTTTTTTTTTTTTTTTTTTTTTTTTTTTTTTCTTTTTTTTTGCATAACCAAGGAAAAAGTGGTTTGAAGCCAAATAGCAGTGGCAAAAATATATGGCCTCTAGACGAAATTTTTATAAAGAAATTGTAAGGATTGCCCAGATTTCAATTGTGGATTTGTAGACCAATTGACAGAATGTTCCGTATCTTTCGGCCAATTAACAAAACTATGACACCATAGGCAGCGATTTGCCTTATTGACCCTGCTTAAAGTGGTTTTGCAAGAATGACCTTCGCTTACTTTAATGAATAGACCAATAAATTGACGCCAGAATCCAGCCCTGCCTTTCTAGTAAGTGTTGCCTCTTAGGTAGCACTTGACATTTTATATCATTCCACATTCTTTCAGATAACATGAAGTGTTTTCTGCCCTCCCTTTCTCGTAATTGTTTCCTCTTAGGTAGCACTTGACAACACATGACTTTGGCCCCCTCTTGCATAGGCAACACTTGTTGTTTTATCTCTTCCCAGATTCTCCCAGATAATTTAAAGTGTTGCCTCGGCAGTACTTGCCCCTTTAATATCTTCGCAGACATCACTTTCCCTTTATATGTTCCGAAGAGGCATCACTTGTCAATTTATAACTTGAAGTGCTCCCTCCAAGGCCATTTTTCTAAACCACTTATAAGCAGGGATAAAAAGACATAACCAGTGATATGCGAGTACAGGTAGTAAAATTTTTTGGTATCTTTCCCGTGCTTTAGTTATGTGCTGACAATATAAGCTATAAAACTGGGACATCATGTTGTGGGAGACAAGTTTTGATAGTGTAGCTTTGTGTCTTTATGTTTAGTCATGTCATATGTGTAGGTTTATATCGTAACCTTAACGGTCCCATCTAAAGCAACTCATACACATTGCTAACAAGCCATATGTGAAGTTGGAAGAGCATTAAGTCACAAGTCAAGGTCTTGAAGAACCTTTCTATTTGTTTTTACTTTATATATATTGAGCCTTTAATTTGTTCTTGTAGTCTGTTAAAATTCTTTATTCAGAAATTTTGCAGTAGATAGTTATTCACGAATGATGTCTTCAACTATGAGTATCATTGATTTTCGAAAAACCGACCTAATCGACCGAACCGATTCTTAGGTTATTTTTAGCAAAACTGAAGATTTTAGTATAACTCTATAACTATACCAAATAGTTAGGGTAGTTTTTTTTTTTATAAAATAAAAAAACAAAAAAATCTGAACTGAATCAAATATATTTACACACAATATACACACACACACACACACACACACACACACACACACACACACATTATATGTTAAGTGTAAAACTAAATATAAGCAAATATTTTTAGACGAGGTCTTGGACCTTGAGGTGACGGAAACACAACGTTGCATATACTAATTAGCACTGAAAGTGCAAACTACCAACCTCATCTGCACTCCTATAATCCTATTGAAACTAAATCAATTGGTACGACAATAAACTTAAGCATATATCAAACTACTAAATAATCAAGATATCAAATATTTTTCTACTCGTTTAAATTTCTCTTAGCATATACTTAATCTTTTATTATTCTAGTTCTTGAGTTATATTTAATCAAAATCTGTCAACTCGTGTTATTTAGAATTCTTTTGTCTTTGCTTCATTGATTTTATAATATCACTATAGAGTAATGTTCTTTTGATTAATTTCCTTATAAATAAATTTTACCAAAGTCATATATATGGCATCGTGTTCTATTATTGAAACGACCTTAGGTAGCCGTTTGGAAAGATAGGACTCTGATCGATGTGTCGACAGTTTTTAAAGCTCTGTAAGATCTATCAGGACTTATCTGTAAAATTCGAGTTAAATCGGACCTTGTTTGGTAGGTACCAGAAGAAGGTTTCAGTTTTTATTAGCGATAAATCTTAAAAGAGATTTTCAAGCTCAATTTTGGCGAATGAGCTCTGATTCAAAATTCGAAAGGGCCATTAGGTTCGTATGGTCATTTGTGATATGTGTGGATTTTTGAAGTGAATTTCGAGGTTGTTCGTTTGATTTCGGTTAAAGTTCCAAAAATTAAGAATTTTATCTTTCTCTGTTTAATTCGCATCTTGAGTTTCGGGAATCCAATTCGAGATCCGTCTTAGAGAGTGCGGTACATAAATTTTGTATAACTTGATCGAGAAATTTGGGATCATTTTGAATTTTGTAAGGTTCCATTTTAATTGTCGGCATCGTAGTAAGTTTTCCAAAAAAAAAAAAGGAAATGTCAAAGTCGGTTAGCTAAGGGATATAATCCCTTAGCAGCTACTTCTAAGTTAGTGATCGAACCAAAAACAACATAAAACAGAGAGCAAGAAAATATGATGAGAGAAAGAACAATGGAAAGGAGAAGGAGAAGGAGAAAAAGAGTAGAATTTTTACCCCGAAATCTCCAGGTAATGATGTTAATTCATTACTTTAGTTTATTACGTGTGTTTGAATATATTTTAATGGTAGAAATTGGGATATTAGACATCGTTCTAATAAGTTAAATTGATAGTTTAAAGGGTAATTGGACCCCGATAATTGTATTGATTATATATTCATACTCAGGGAGTTATGGCAACCCATAAATATAATTTATTTAGGGTTTGGTTATGTGACTTTGAACCCTGTACATAGGCCTGGTCTGCGTATCGCATATACGAATAGGGTATCAGGTTTATATCCGGATTTCCCTAAGATGTAAGGAATGAAGCCTTTAGCCTTATTTGATATATTTTTCTGCTTATTGAATAGAGCGGGATCGTTTGGTAGCGAACCCAAAAGATAAAGCGGTTGTTGAGTAGCGCTTTGGAGTAAGGTGAGTGATTATATCAATTTCTTTGGTGGCCCTTGGCCATGTGGATATTCTACCACGTGTTCTTTACGTGTGTAGCTGCTGATAGGCGTACTCATTACGCCGTAGCTTTGGATTTACATTGTATATTATAGGTTATCTCCTGTTGTTGGTATTGCATTGAGCATCTGAGCATTGTACGTTTTTTGAGCTTGACATATACTTTCCGGTTGTCGATGAGAGTCCCGCGCAAGAGAAGGTTTATTATTTCATATACTTCTCGGTAGCCGATGAGAATCCTGCACCGGTGAAGGGTTATTATTTCATATATTTCCCGGTAGTCGATGAGAGTCCCACGCTGGTGAAGGGTTGCTATCGCATATATCTCCTGGTAGTTTATTAGAGTCCTGCGCCTGAGATAGGTTTCGGGTACATGTGACCCCATCGCGTCATGATACACTCATTTCATATCTTTATATGAGTTTTATGAGCTGTATGGATTTTTTGCATTGATTATCTGTGATTGATTTACCTGGTTGACTGCTATGGTTTCTATTTCCCTGACTAGCATATCTATTTTTTGGGGTCGCTAGCTTGTCCTCACTTATTGAGTCCTTATGAATCACCCCCTATTTGTTCTTGTATTTTCTTTTCGATCGGCAGATTCTGCTCCAGGACCCAGCCAGTTGCGTCGTGATGGAGGAGCAGTATGTTCTCAGCTGTCTGCAGTGAGCAATTTTGGTCATTGAGGCCACCAAATTTAGTTATTATAGCTCTCCTTATTTATGCTCTCTTTGGGAGATGTGTATATCTTTTAGACTTCTTAGATGTCTGATCTGGAAACCTCTAAACCTGTATATTTTAGGTAGCTAGTTGCGTTCAGATAGTTTGTATATATGTCTATCCTTGAGAGTTATTTTGTGTTGTTAAGGTTAGGTTCAATTTTATTTTCAAGGTAATTCTATGCCATTTATATCGATTTAGTTGATAGGGTTTACCCGACAGGTCTAGGGGAAGTGGTCGAGTGCCCACACAGCCTACGCAGAAATTCGGGTCGTGTCAGTTGGTATCAAAGCCCGGTTTAAAGTCTTTCCAGATCATGACAATGTCTAATAGAGTCTCGCTAATCGGGCGGAGACGTCCGTACCTATTTATGAGAGGCTATGGTGGAATTTAGGTAGTTTTCTTTCTTTCTTTCCCTGTCGTGCGTGAGTCTTCTTATCTGAAGTTAAATATTTTTAATTCTTTTGCAGTAAATGGTGAGAATGCACGCGAATGTTTAGCGAGAGGCGGAGGAGCCAGCGGTCGCCCCTATGCCTGCTGCTCCGCGAGGTGGTGGTGTTTGCCGCGGTAAAGTTCATGGTAGTGGTCTTGGTTGAGGCAGAGGTAGAGTTGCCCGGGCCGTGAGGATGGTGGATCATGTCGATCCTGCTGTAGAGGTTCCGGTAGTGCCAGTTTTTGTTGGGCAGGGGGAGCAGGCTTATTCGTTCCCCCTGCACTTCATGACGCTTTTATGAGATTCTTGTTGATGCAGATGCCCCAGGGACCTCCTATTCCTCAGGCTACCGTAGATGCTCCTATTCTTCAGGCTGCTGTAGATGCTACTACTACTCAGGCAGCTCCTCAGGCTGCGGTAGATATTGGTGCTCAGGTTCACGGAGCCCCTATTCTAGCTCCACATGTAGCCCCAGCAGTTCATATTCTAAGTGGTTATGTTTTAGAGGTAGCGAGTGTTGTACCTCCAGTTGTTCAGGCTGGTCAGCCAGTCCAGGTAGCATGTCAGGTTGATGATACGACAAGGTTGCATTATTTTACCCAAATTGATCCTCTAGAATTCTCTGGTCATATATTATATAAGCTTAAGCCCCGTGAGTTTCTTGATCGATGTCTGCGTATCTTAGAGGCCCTTGGGTATCTTGAGGAGTATGGAGTTGAGTATATTGCCTTCCAGTTTGAGGGTCCGATTTTAGCTTGGTGGACCCCACTTCGATCAGCTAGGCAAGGCTTGCCTAAGCTAACCTGGAGTGAGTTCTCCCACAGATTCATAGAGAAGTTTCTCTCTCGCAGTCAGAAGGATGAGAAGAGGCGACAATTTGAGAGGATTGGACAGGGTAACCTATCAGTCTTAGAGTATGAGCTGTTGTTTTCAGAGATGTCCAGTTATGCTCCAAATCTCATGCAGGTACCCTCCAAGAGGGTCAGAAGTTTTATTGATGGGGTTTCTCCTTATTTGCGGTCCCAAATGGCTCGTGAGATTAAGGCTGGCACTCTATTTGATGTCACTGTTCATATTTCCAGGAGGTATGAGGCCTATCATAGATTGGAGATGGAGGAGTTAGAGTGGGAGAGTAAGAGATCCCGTGGTCCAGGGCATTCTAGTACCTCGTTTGGAGGTAGGAGTTATCAGTAGTAGAGTAGGCCTCCGGTCAGACCAGCTCAGTTTCCAGTGCGTGGTTTTCAGGACGCGCCAGGACCTTGACAGGGTTATCCCCAGCTTCCTCCTAGTTGTCATCAGCAGTTTGTGCAGTGCCAGTATAGCCCAGGGTTATTTCCATTGTCGTGAGCTAGGGAATCATAAGAGAGATTGTCCTTATCTTCATCTGCAGGGGAGTAGCCGTCCTTTCCCTCGCCCTCCAGCGCCTATGCAGCAGCAGCCTCAGGTGCCCCTTTAGGGTCTCAGCAAGCTAGAGGTGCACCACCATCCGATAGAGGTCAGGGTCGTGGTTCAAGTGGTCCCTCCAGAGGTGGATCTCAAGGTGGCAGATTAGTTCAGCCATAGAGACAGCTATATGCACTGCCGGCCAGGCAGGATGCCGAGGCGTCTCCAGCTGTTGTTACTGGTAGTTTATCTGTTTGTGGTCGAGATGCATATTCTTTGGTGGATCCAGGATCTACATATTCATATGTATCTCTTTATTTTGGTTCGGGTTTTCATGTTGATTATACGTGTCTTCGTGATCCATTCTGTGTTTCTACTCCTATTGGAGACATTATTATTGAGGATCGAGTTTATCCAGCTTGTACCATATCCTTTTGGGGTCGCGAGATCTTGGTAGATCTTCTAATCCTAGATATGGTTGATTTTGATGTTCTTATTGGCATGGATTTGTTGGCGTCGTGTCATGCTATGTTAGATTGTCATGCCAAGTCTTTTAGGTTGTCTCTTCCTGGTTCAGCACCGGTGGTGTAGCAGGGCTCTTATTTGGCACCCATGGGGCATGTTATTTCTTTCCTAAAGGCAAAGCGAATGATGGATAAAGGATGTTCAGCGTATCTTGCCATGGTTCGAGATACCACTGTGGAGATTTCATCTCTCAATTCTATTCCTGTTGTTAGGGAGTTCCCTGATGTGTTTCCAGAAGATTTGCCAGAACTTCATCTTGATCGAGAGATCGAGTTTGGCATTGATATAGTACCAGGGGCTCAGCCTATTTATATCCCTCCTTATCGCATGGCTCCATCAGAGTTGAAGGAGCTGAAGGAGCAGTTGCAGGATTTGCTTGATAAGGGGTTCATTAGGCCGAGTATTTCTCCGTGGGGTGCTCCTGCTCTGTTCGTGAAAAAGAAAGATGGGACTATGCGGATGTGTATTGATTATCATCAGCTAAATAAGGTCACCATCAAGAATAAGTATCCCTTGCCTCGTATTGATGATTTGTTTGATCAGTTGTAGGGTGCCAAATTCTTTTCTAAGATCGATTTGCGATTTGGTTATCATCAGCTGAAAATTCGGGAGTCAAATATCTTGAAGACTGCTTTCAGGACTCGTTACGGCCATTATGAGTTCCTAGTTATGTCTTTTGGGCTGACTAATGCCCCTGCAGCCTTTATGGATCTCATGAACTGGGTGTTTAAGCCGTTTCTTGATTCCTTTGTCATTGTCTTCATTGACGACGTTCTTATATATTCTCGTAGCCACGAGGAGCATGATTATCATTTGAGGGTGGTTCTTCAGACCCTCTATGATCGGAATTTATATGCCAAGTTTTTGAAATGTGAGTTTTGGCTTGATTCTGTGGCATTTTTTAGTCACGTGATATCCATTGAAGGTATCAAGGTTGATCCGAAGAAGATTGAAGCAGTGCAGAAGTGGCCTCGTCCTACTACTCCCACGGAGATTCGCAACTTCCTTGGATTGGCAGGTAATTATCAAAGATTTGTGGAAATATTTTCTACTATTGCAGCTCCCCTGACTCGCTTGACACGGAAGGCGGTTCAGTTTCGATGGTCCGATGAGTGTGAGGCGAGCTTCCAGAAGCTTAATGCCTTATTGACTTCAGCTCCACTGCTATCCTTTCCTTCTGGCACCGGTGTATTTGTAGTCTATTGTGATGCATCTCGTGTGGGCCTTGGTTGTGTTCTTTTGCAGTAAGGGAAGGTAATTGCTTATGCTTCTAGAAATTTGAAGTCGAATAAGAAGAATTATCCAACTCATGACCTAAAGTTGGTAGTTGTGGTCTTTGCTCTGAAGATATGAAGGCATTATCTTTATGGCGAGCCTTGTGAGGTGTATACCGATCATAAGAGCTTGCAGTATCTTCTCTCTCAAAAGGATCTTAATGGCCGGCAGCGGAGGTGTTTTGAATTTATTAAAGACTATGATCTCACTATCTGCTACCATCCTGGGAAGGCGAATGTGGTAGCAGATGCTTTGAGCAGGAAGTCCATGGGAGCATGGCTTTTCTTTATGCTGACATGAGACTATTGGCCCGAGAGTTGCAGTCCCTTGGCGACTCCGATGTGAGATTTCTTCTCCCAGACTCCAGTTGAGTCTTAGCATGTATTGCAACTTAGTCTTCCTTAGTCGGTCAGATTTAAGGGAAGACAGTTTGAGGATCCTCATCTGCAGGAGTTGCGCGGTCGTGTCCTAAGTGGAAGAGTTCCCTCCTTCGAACTTGATTCGGATGGAATTATTTGATTTAATGGTCGACTCTGTGTCCCTAATGTTAGTGATTTGAGGCAATCAGTGCTCCGCGAGGCTCATAGCTCACGTTATTCCATTCATCCTGGTATTACTAAAATGTATCAGGACCTCCGAGAGCTATATTGGTGGAAGGGGATGAAGAGAGATGTATTTGATTATGTATCTCATTGCTTGAACTGTCAGCAGGTTAAGTTCGAGCACCGGAGGCCGGTAGGGTTAGGTCAGGAATTGCCCATTCCCGAGTAGAAGTGGGAGCATATCACGATGGATTTTATAGTTAGTCTGCCAAAGACCCTGCGGCGCCATGATTCAGTCTGGGTCATTTTCGACAGACTGACTAAATCAGCTCACTTTATCCCTGTAAAGACTACTGATTCAGCTCAGAGATTGGCTCGAACTTTCATTGATCAGGTAGTTAGGCTGCATGGAGCTCATGTATCTATTATCTCAGATCGTGGTTCCCAGTTTACTTCTAAGTTCTAGCAGTCTTTTCAAAGAGAGTTGAGGACCCAGGTGCAGCTTAGCACGACATTCCATTCTCAGACTGATGGTCGATCCGGGCGGGTTATTCAAATTTTGGAGGATATGCTCAGAGCTTGTGCATTAGACTTTGGAGGTTACTGGAATGATCATTTGGCTTTAGCAGAGTTTTCTTATAATAATAGCTACCAGTCTTCCATTCAGATGGCTCCATTTGAGGCCTTATATGGCTGTCGATGTCGTTCTCCTATTGGCTGATTCGAGTCTCGAGATGTCGAGGTGATGAGTTTAGATATGGTTCGTCAGACTCTTGATGTTGTTCGTGTTATTCAGGATCGTCTACGGACCGCCCAAAGCAAGCAGATTTCATACTCGAACCGAAGGAGCCGAGAGTTACAGTTCGAGGTCGGCGACATGGTATTTTTAAAGGTGTCGCCAATGCGAGGTGTAAAGAGATTTGGGAGGAAAGAGAAGCTCAGTCCCAGGTTCATTGGCCCTTTCGGTATCAAGAAGCGTATTGGTAAGGTAGCTTATCGGCTCGACTTGCCAGCTTCTATGCCAGTTCACCCGGTTTCTATGCATTGATGCTCCGAAAGTGTATCCGGGATCCTTCCAAAGTGATTGAATTAGATCTTGCTCAGCTAGATGTGAATCTAGCTTTAGAGGAGTTCCCAGTTGCTATAGTTGCCTGTGATGTTTGGAAGCTTCGCTCGAAGCAGATTCCGATGGTTTGAGTGCGATGGCATAATCATCCTTGCGAGGAGGACACTAGGGAGCTTGAGTCCAGTATGCGTGAGAGGTATCCTCACCTCTTCGACTATTCAGGTTCGATCTTAATCTTTAAAGCCTAAAAGTTCTTATCGTTGTTTATGATTTTGGTTTCGCAGTACATGTAAAAAAATTGGTGTAAGCATTCTCATTAATGGTGTAAAATATTCTAGACTCTTGCTCATTCGAGGACGAACGAGAGCCTAAGTGGAGAGGAATGAAATGACCTTAGCTTGTCGTTTCGAAAGATAGTACTCCGGTCAGCATGCCGACAGTTTTTAAAGCTTCGAAAGGTCCATCAGGACTTATCTGTAAAATTCGAGTTAAATCGGACCTTGTTTGGTAGCTATCAGAAGAAAGTTTCAGTTTTTATTAGCGATAAATCTTAAAGGAAGTTTTCAAGCTCGATATTTACGAATGAGCTCCGATTCAAAATTTGAAAGAGCCATTAGGTTCGTATGGTCATTTGTGACTTGTGTGAATATTTGAAGTGAATTTCGAGGTTATTCGGTTGATTTCAGCTAAAGTTCTGAAAATTAAGAATTTGATCTTTTTCCGTTTAATTCGCATCTTGAGTTTTGGGAATCCGATTCTAGATCCGTCTTAGGGAGTACGGCACACAAATTTTGTATAACTTGCTTGAGAAATTTGGGATCATTTAAAATTTTGTAAGGTTCCGTTTTATTTGTCAGCATCGTAGTAAGTTTTCCCAAAAAAAGGAAAAAAAATTAAAAAGGAAATGTCAAAGTCGGTTAGCCAAGGGATATAATCCCTTAGCAGATACATTCCATGTTAGTGATCGAACCAGAAACAACATAAAACAGAGAGCAAGAAAATATAACAAGAGAAAGAAAAAGGGAAAGGAGAAGGAGAAGGAGAAGGAGAAAAAAAGTAGAATTTTTACCTCCGAAACCTCCAGGTAATGATGTCAATTTATTACTTTAGTTTATTATGTGTGTTTGAATATATTCTAACAGTAGAAATTGGGATATTAGACATCGTTCTAATAAGTTAAATTGATAGTTTAAAGGGTAATTGGACCCTGATAATGGAATTAATTATATATTCGTACTAAGGGAGTTGTGGGCAACTCGTAAATATAATTTATTTAGGGTTTGGTTATGTGACTTTGAACCTTATACATAGGCCTGGTTTGCGTATCGCATATACGAATAGGGTATCAGGTTTCTAACCGGATTTCCCTAAGATGTAAGGAATGAAGCCTTTAGCCTTATTTGATATATTTTTCTGCTTATTGAATAGAGCGGGATCGTTTGGCAGCGAACCCAAAAGATAAAGCGGTTGTTGAGTAGCACTTTAGAATAAGGTGAGCGATTATATCCATTTCTTTGGAGGCCCTTGGCCTTGAGGATAATCTACCACGTGTTCCTTACGTGTGTAGCTACCGATAGGCGTACTCATTACGCCTTAGCTTTGGATTTACATTGTATATTATATGTTATGTCCTGTTGTTGGTATTGCATTGAGCATCTAAGCATTGTACTCTGTTTTTTGAGCTTGACATATACTTCCCGGTAGTCGATGAGAGTCCCGCGCCGGAGAAGGTTTATTATTGCATATACTTCCCGGTATCTGAGATGTGTATATCTTTTTGGTTTCTTAGATGTCTAATCTGGAAACCTCTAAACCTGTATATTTTGGGTAGCTAGTTGTATTATTCAGACAGTTTGTATATATGTCTATCCTTGAGAGTTATTTTATATTGTTAAGGTTAGGTTCAATTTTATTATCAAGGTAATTCTACGCTGTTTATATAGATTCAGTCAAAAGGGTTCGCCCGAAAGGTCTAGGGGAGGTAGTCGGGTGCCCGCACGGCCTACGCGGAAATTCGGGTCGTGTCAATTATCTACTTAATAGAGAGTGACAATCACTTGTAGCTCGATACTGGAGAACGAAAATATATCGAGTACTTAACTATTAGTTATGACTTACGACCATTTAAGAGTCATTATTTATTCAAATATTATCCTAAATCATACTTTATATGTTATATTAAATTTATAGGTATTTTACATAAAATTGGCACATTCTAATAATAGTACGACTCTACCACAGAGTTCTAAAAAAATTTACCGAAGCTGAAACAGAAGGAAAACCGACATGAATGAGACGGTTTTGAAAAGTCTTATTTTAGTTATGCACAATAAAGTAATCAAAAAATGCGTATGTTATAAATTTCATGAAAAAGCCGACCGAACCGAACCGTTAATACTCCTATCTTCAACAGAAGAAAAGAAAGAGAGGAGTAAATTTGCATTTATAGAAAAAATAGAAAAAAAAAAACTAATGCCATAACCTAAAACAAATTTGTTAGCTTATAGCAATTTCATTTTTTCTATCTTTATGTTTTATATTGTAAGATACCAGTACATTACTTTAACTATTATCTGCTCTAATAACATGAAAAAGATATCCTACATGAACAAAGCTATTAGCACATCACTATATAACAACAACAAAAACAACATACCCAGTACAGTCCTACAAGTGGGGTCTGGGGAGGGTGAGATGTACGCAGACCTTACTCCCACCAAGGTGAAGAGGTTGTTTTCGATAGACCCTTGGCTAAAAAAATATTTTAAAATAAATGAAAACAAACCATACATTTTGAACATAAGATAAAAACAAACAAGATAAGAAACACCATTAATGCTCAAGTTCTCATATAAAAACTACAACAACCAGGGCAAACCGAAAATGCCAATAGCGAAAAAGGATAAGATAAAACTATTATGCATAAGAAAACTACTGCTAAAATGACAACAATAAATCGCTTTCTACCTAATCTTCTACCCTAATCCTAGACCTCCACGCTTTCCTGTCAAGGGTCATGTCCTCGGTTATCTGGAGGTGAGCTATATCATACCGAATCACCTCGCCCCAATTCTTCTTTGGTCTATCTCTACCTCTCCGTTGACCCATCACAACCAGCATCTCACACCTCCTCACTAGCGTATTGGTGCCCATTTTCTTCACATGGCCGAACCATCGCAACCTCACTTCTCTCATCTTGTCCACTACTAAGGCCACTCCCACCTTATCACGAATGGCCTCATTTCTAATCTTATCCAACCTCGCGTGCCCACACATCCATCTAAGCATACGCATCTCTGCTATGCTCATTTTCTGAATGAGCGTGGTCTTGACTGGCCAGCACTCTGCGCCGTACAACATAGCTGGTCTAACGACCGCTTTATAGAACTTACCTTTCATTCTAGGTGCCACTTTCTTATCGCATAGGGCATCGGATGTGAGTCTCCACTTCATCCAGCCTGCCCCTCTACGGTGGGTGACATCATCGTCGATTTCTCCATTACCTTGAATGATTGAACCAAAGTACTTGAAGCTCATCTTTTGGGGGATTGTCTGAGAATCAAGCGTTAGTTCCACCTCTGACTCCTGAGACGCATCACAAAACTTGCACGCCATGAACTCTATCTTTGTTCTGCTCAACCTAAAACCCTTAGACTCTAAAGTATGCCTCCAAACCCCCAACTTATCCTGAGCTCTATTGTGAGTCTTATTGACCAACACTATATCGTCGGCAAATAACATACACTATGGAACCTTCCATTGAATGCCTAGAGTCAATATGTCTATCACCAAAGCAAATAAGAATGGACTAAGAGCTGACCCCTGATGCAATTCCATCTCGACTGGGAAGTGCTCGGAGTCTCCTCCTACTGTCCTCACGTGGGTCTTGGCTCCATCGTACATGTCTTTAATTGCGCTAATATACGCCACTGAAACACCATTAGATTCCAAGCATCTCCACAAAACCTCCTTGTGAACTTTGTCATAAGCCTTCTCCAGGTCAATGAACACCATATTTGAGTCCCTTTTCTTATCCCTATACTGCTCAATCAGCCTCATCAGAAGGTGTATGGCTTTGGTAGTCGATCGCCCGGGCATGAAACCGAATTGGTTCTCAAAGATTGTAACCTCCCTTCTCATCCTTTTCTCAACCACCTTCTCCTATACTTTCATGTTATGGCTTAACAGTTTGATGCCCCTATAATTGTTGCAATTTTGAATATCTCCCTTATTCTTCTACAATGGAATCATAGTACTCCACCTCCATTCTTCGGGCATCTTGGCTGTCTTTAGGATAACATCAAACAACCCAGTCAGCCAGGTTAAACCTATTCTTCCTGAACTCTTCCAAAACTCTACTGGGATCTCATCTGGCCCGGTCGCTCTATCGCCTCTCATCTTACCAATTGCCTCCTGAACCTTTTCAACCCCAATACACCTGCAGTGCCCAAACTCATGGCGACTCTCAGAGTGCTCGAGATGACCCAGCACAATGCTCCTGTCACCCTCTTCATTTAAAAGTCTATGGAAGTACTCTTGCTATCTTCGTCGAATGTGGGCTTCTTCGACTATAACCGTGTCATCCTCGTCTTTAATGCACTTTACTTGTTCCAGGTCGCGTGCCCGCCTCTCCCTCGCCTTGGCAAGCCTATACAACTTCTTTTCTCCACCTCTTTCCGCTATCTCTTGATACAAGCGTTCAAATGCTGCCATTTTACCGTCTGAAACCGCTAACTTCGCTTCCTTCTTCACAATCTTATACCTCTCCCTATTCGACCTCCTTGCCTCCTCGTCTTTGCTCTCTACTAAATTTAGGTAGGCCGCCCTCTTGGCCTCCAGCTTTGCTTGGACTTCATCATTCCACCACCAGTCTCCTATGTGTCTACTGGGGTTGCCCTTCGAGACCCCTAAGGTTGACGCAAGAATTTGAATATACACATTAATATAGTGATGTGCTAATACTTACATTATAAGATGATAATTTCACTATCAATTCGCTAGATATATGACCAACTCGTTAGAGAATGAATTGTCAATGTAATATTGTAGTTTGCAGACATACAGTATTACGTATATTACATGGTACATTCAGTGAATTTAATTTATAAATATTAATATAATAAAGAAGTTTTTACACCGATAGTTTATAGAAACTAGTAGTTTATAGATAGGCGCTAAAATATTTATCATGTTAACTGTGAGTCTTAGTGTATTGGGTGAGAAATCACCGAGACCTTGAGCAAGGACGCGAGGCTTGACTTAAGTCGATCCTAAGGGGGCGAATCCACGAGGGGAGATAGCATGACCTACTACCTCGACAGGCCACCTAGGGGAAGAAGAAAAACTGAGCCCCATGGAATAGAGCTCGGGATGATCGCCCCGAAACAATGTCCCCAAGCAAGCATAACGCCTCGTCAAAACGAGACCTGATCTTTGTAACTGTCGACCGTTGCCCAAGTATTTAAGAAGAAGATCATGAGCTGACCATGATCAAATGCGGAGTAATGACAATAAATCATAGTTATTACGATTGTAACATCACTTTTCTTGTCAACTATAAATAGGATTCATTTGTAACCAAGGAAGATCATCCAGAAATACAACATTAGACTTTTCTTTTTCTTAAAGCTTTGTCTCGCTTAATACACTTTATTGCTCATTATTTGTCTGCCTCATTTATTTCATTCCATTAAGCAAATTCAATCTCAGCTCTATCATAATTTTGATACAAGCAAATTATCAATCAACCCCAAAACAAATTCAATTTGTTGTCCTATCTTTATTTAGGGCAACACAAATTGGCGCCGTCTATGGGGACTTGGTAATAACGTTTGTTCCAAAGTTTGCAACTTCAATTCTCGCTCAAAAAATGGCTGAAATCATTGATGATAATGCTTCTATCCAAACACCTGACCATACAATAGGAGCCACCGAAACCAGTAGAGGGACCCAACCCCTCCAATTTGTCCAACTCCTCCAATTGGCCTAACACCACCCGTTATCCCTATTCCACCAGTTAACTCCACTCCATTAGCAGGGTTAACATCACCAAATGGGTCAACTCCCCCAATCGGTCTAACTCCCCCGTATGAGTAATTTCAGCTGATCCAACATCCTCAAGCTCAAGTGATCCATTCCAGCAATTCATGATGAGCTCATTGCAGCCAATGCGAGAGAAAGCGGCCGCTCAAGCGCCCGCGCAAGCTCAATTTAATGAACAATTTTGAAGCTCCTTACAAACCCTTGCTTGGAATGGAAGGATGCCCTCTAACCCCGGCGATGCTCCCTTCATGACATCTAATGGAGGTAATCTTAATGATGTCCCAATGGGAACCACCATGGGAGGATTTCCAATTGGAGTCACATCTGAGGGATCGGGGACTGCAACTCCCACGATATCTCAAACAAGCGTCGCGTCCGACTTTGAAAAGTGGAAGAAAGACTTCGAAGCCAGCATGGAGAAACGGCTCGAAAATGTGCCAAGGGTTCAAAAATCCCAACGTAAGCTGGACATTGAACAATGGCGTCAGCAACCTTTCAAGTCCGAAGCTGCTCCGGCACCCATCCCAAAACATTTCAAGCTACAGATTTTAAAGAAGTACGATGGGACAACTGAACCAGTCGACCACATAACTGAGTATATAGCCATGGTCAAGAGCAATGATTTGACTCTAATCGTGAAGGAGTCCATGTTATTGAAAAAATTCGCTGATACCTTGGAAAAAGGGGCGCTGCTTTGGTAGTGCATCACCCCTCCGAGTCCATCTCCAACTTTAAGGAGTTGGCAGACATGTTCATCAAGACTAACACTGGAGCCCAGAAGATCCTTAAAAGAAGGAAGGACATCTTTGACGTCGAGCAAAGATACCTCGAGCCAATCAAGGACTTCTTCGAACGCTTTTAGGCTGAAAAAATAGATCTACCGAAAATGGATGACACTTTGGCGGTTATGGCTTTTGAAAAGAATCTCAATGTGAGTAATTCTGAAGTTGCGGCCAAATTGAAGAAAGAGCTTCAACAATGGCAAGCTTGAACTTGGGATGAGTTGCATGATCGGGCCACGACAAAGATCGGGCTTGAGGAAGCTGAGTGGAGAAGGACGGAACTTAAAAAATTCCTACCGAGGTCAATCTGAGTCCTCTCGACGCGCCTCGATGGAACTTAAAAAATCATTACGAGCCATACAATGGAGTTCAAAAGCAACACGTGAGTCACTGCCTTGGGGGATATCAGCATGTGAGCCAACGACTTAGAGGAAAGGCTGGCTCATCCTCCAATTAAAAGTCCTCAGGTCCATCTCATGTGTCCAAAGAGAAAGATTTAGCTCGGATCTCCGACCACCGAGTTTGTGAATGCGATCAAGGTTGCCTAGGGACATGAGAACGCCCCCGAGCAAGAGAGATCAAATTCAACACTACAAATTTCACATGGATTATGGGCACGCAACCGAGGAATGTAAAGCACTGCCCCTCGAGGTGGCCCATCTCCTTAAGATGGGAGTGTTAGCTGAGTATCTGAATGATAAGGGGAAACACAACTACTCAAAAAATAGGAGAGAGGAACAACCACCTCGAATGCATTCACCAAAAAGAGTGGTGAATGTCATTACTGGAAGGTCCGAGGTAAATGGGATAAACTTTGCTGCTACGAAGAAATTTGCAAAGTCATCAAGTACATCAGAGAAGAGAGTGAGAGCTGGTGGATCAGGTAAAGAAATGGTGTTTAGCAAGGAGGATTGTGATGGAATGATGTTTCCCCACCACGACGCACTAGTGATCATGCTCAGGATCAACGACTGAGATGTCAAACGAGCCCTAATCGATCCCGGTAGCTCAGTGAACATCATTAACTATGGAGCCATCAAGAAGATGTGGTTTAAGGACCTTGTCGTCCCAAAGGCAACCATATTAACAGGGTTCAACAATTCCACCCAGAAGACTTTGGGCGAAATAACCCTCACAACAACTGCAAAGGGGGTGGATAAGAAAACCATCTTTCATGTGATGGCCGAGGACATGGCCTATAATGTCATTCTTGGAAGGCCCTGGATCCATGAAATGGAAGTTGTACCATCGACCCCCAGGTAATTAAGTTTCCAACCACTTGGGAATAAAAGCCATCGAGGAGAGCAACGAATAGCACGAGAGTGTTATTCGATTGCAATGAAGAGTATAGTCGCCCCGATCGGGCCAAGCAAATGACATGATCAAATTGCCAAGACCCCTTGTCTGTTTTTTTGAAGAAAATGAAACCTAGCAATCAAGCCCTGCACCATGCACTTGATCAGTGGGGGGGGGGGGAGAAAGGACGAATGGGGACTAGTCAAATCGATCGGCCATTTATAATAATTTTTTTTCAAATAAGCGAAGACTCAACAACCAAGGACTTCAACAGACAAGACCCTCGGAGAACAAGAGATCATCTCGCCGAGGGCTACCCTTGGAGACTCGCTTATTAGTTCATGCTTTGATCTTTTAATTTTCCTGCCTAAGTCTTGTTGCGACCAGGCGTCTTTTGTAATAAAGGCTCACAAATGCATCTTATCAATGAAATAAACTTTGATTCACATCTTTTTATTTTCATATGATATGCATAGCCAATTATTATTTAAACCTCCGGCCCAAGGCCGAGACGTCGTCCTAAGCTAGCTCGAATAAAGAAAAAATCTGAAAATCCTTGCAAGCAAA
The DNA here is from genome assembly GCA_037355625.1 of Petunia x hybrida. Taxonomy (NCBI): domain Eukaryota; kingdom Viridiplantae; phylum Streptophyta; class Magnoliopsida; order Solanales; family Solanaceae; genus Petunia; species Petunia x hybrida. The sequence goes on along the minus strand of JBBBVM010000018.1, from coordinate 3,070,396 downwards.
CTCATGTTGAACACAACCAATACTCTCAAAAATAAGTTCCATTCATAAAACGGCTCAGAGGCAAAAGTATTTACAAAAAGTGGCTGATAAGTTGGTATTTTACAAACTTAATGTGCTATTTTTTAGGAACTTTATATGGCTTTAAGCTAATTTCATAGCCAAATCTTATGTGATGTTTTATAATTACAGGTTCTCATTGATTAAGTTGCTCGAGGCTAGAAAAAGGTCAAGAAAAGCTCAAAAGAAAGCCGATCAGACTCAAGGTTGGCATTATTGCAAAAAGAGAAAAGTGCTAGGTGAAAGTGCTGGGACGCACAACATTGTGCGGAGCGCACATTTAAGATTTAAGGACCTGAGCACAATTTGAAAATGGAAGAAAAAGTGCCCAGCAAAAAGAAGGCATTGTGCGGTAGCACAAATTTATGCTCCTCCACACAATTGCATAGCACAATCTGTGAAAGAGAGAAAAAAATGTGTGATGCACAATCTTGTGCGCCCAAGCACACCCAGACAGCGGCATATCCTAAATATTTAAAAATTTGTGCGACTCAACACTATTTTTTGCGCCCGCATAATATTTCAAAATCATGGAGTTTGAGGGTAGCACAATGCAGGGGAGACCAAAAGTGCACAGGGAATTTAGTAATTGTGCGTCCAGCACACTTTTGTGCGGGTCAGCACAATCATGACGGGAATTAATTTTGTGTAATTTTTCCTAGCACTATAAATAGAAGAATATTAGGATTTTTTGAGATATCTTACATTTCATAGAGCAAAAATACAATTACAAGTGATTGGTGGGTTATTCCATCCTTTTGTAAGATCAACAACAATATTTGGGTAATCATTCCTCACTTAGATCTATAAAATTATGTTGAATGCTTCATATCTTTGTGTTGTTCTCTTGCATAATATGAGTAGCTAAGTTTATTTACTAGGGTTGTAAACCAATCCTAAGTGTGTGCTTGATGGATTGTTAGCAACAATATTGTCTAAGTGTAGGTTGTGATTTTTTAACTAATTTCATGCTAAAATTCTAGGGTTGAGGTTGCAAACACTAACCCCATTCCCATTTTCCTTTTACTCACTTGAGAAGGTAGTAATAAGGTTGGGTAATAATTAGTTAGCAAGGATTTCGGGTCCTAAAGAGATTTACAAACCCGATCTAAAAGAAGTGAGCTAGAGAAAGGAGTCTTCTTACTTGAGTCTTTGCACTTGTCTATCACGCAATCCAAGAGAAATCGAGAGATTCTTTAGGATTAGGCTTGCTAGTAATCGAGAGATATAAGTAAGTAATCTAAAGTGTGATCACAAAAATAACCTATACAACAAGGCGAATTCTAGTTGAAAATCCCATTGAATACATGCTTAGGTGAGGAATACAACTCTAGTTCTCTTTACCCATTTGATAACAATCTTTAATTAATTTCATTAGTCTATAATAGTTTACATTCCTAGTTATAACTTGTAGTATTATTTCAAAACAAACTTGATTCAAGGAAGTGCTAAACTAAGTTAACCAAATTAGCAAAATCATATCTCAAATTAATCTAGCTAGCTCTCTGTGGATTCTACTCGGACTTGTTATCTGGTATATTTGCATTGACCGTGTCACTCTCATTTGAGGGTAGATATTGGACGTGTCAAATTTTGGCGCCATTTCCAGGGAGCTACGGTATTAATTGAGAAATTGAATTTTTGAATTTGATAAGCCTAGTTTACATTTCTTAGCTACTTTCACTTATAGTTTTGGTTTCTTGCGTGTCATAGGTTAACATGGCACGAAGGAACAATCGGAACAACAACAATCCTCCGGTGTTCGACAACGAGGATAATCCATTTGCAAATATGCAAAACCTCCATGAACCACAACAAAGGAATGTTCCGAACAATCAAAGCCAAATAGATGAAAATGATGGCTATGCTAGTGCCATTGTACCACCACCCATTGGGGGTCGTGTAACATTCAACTTGCCAAACACAATTCTCCAAGGTCTACAACAAAAATGGCTATTTTCGGGGAGTCCACATGACAATCCAAACTGGTATCTCAAGTCATTTCTTGAGATTTTTCATTTTATAAGTAACACCAAGTTTCGAATGATGCTATTCGATTGAGAGTCTTCCCTTCATCTCTAATGGGAAAGGCTTTGACTTGGTTTGATAATTTGCCTCGGAGGACGATCCGAAGTTGGGATGACATGGTGAAGTTGTTCGTGAATGAGTACTTCTCACCTGGAAAAATGGCAGAGTTGACAGATACAATCTTAGCATTTAGACAAGAATACAATGATACCATTGCATGCTATTCGGGAGAGATTTCAACAAATGATAACAGATTTTCCAAAACATGACCTTCCGGACAAGGTGCTTTTGCAAACATTCTATAGAGGGCTTGACATTATGAATCAATCGGCGGTGAACAACGTGTCGGGAGGAACAATTATGGAAGGGACATTTGAACAAGCAAGGAAAATGTTGAATAGAATGACAAAGAATTCCAAGGAGTGGAAAACTAGAGCTACCTTGAATTCAATGCATGATCCCAATCAAATGGCTATCCAAAAGGCACTTGAAGCTCAAGAAGAAAAGATGGCAAAGCTTCTCACACAAATGGAAAACATGACAAAGATCAAAGATCAATGAGTGAATGCTATTGATGCCAACCAAGGAGGTTTTCAAGGACACACATATGCTTACCAATCCGCACCTTTGGGATATGCCCCTTCGGGGTATACTCCTATGGATTTTCTGAACCAAGGGAAAGAAGGGCTTTTTCAAGAACAATGCTACAACATACAAGAGGAAGAAGCAGGCTTTGTAGGAAATTACCCAAATCAAAGAGGGTATCAAGGCCAAGTACCAATGCAAAATCAATGGAAGCAAAGGGAACAAAGGAATGCATATTGGAACAATCAAGGAGAGGGAGGTTTGGTACTGGTTGCAAGGCCACAAGCCTACCAACAGCCTCGACATCATCTATTATATGCACCACAAAATCAACTTGCCACTACTTCTCAAGGTGGTGAGATGGAAAGAATTGAAAAGATGTTTTTACAAATGATGGAGAGAAATGCAAACACCGATGCTACCGTTGCTTCAAATTCATCCGCTATTAAAGGTTTGGAAACTCAAATGGCTCAACTTGCTCAAGCATTAAATTCTCTCCCCCAAGGTGCCTTACCAAGTGATACAATAAGCAACCCAAAGGGAGGGAATGGAAAGGCTCAAATCATGATTGTTGCTACAAGAAGTGGCAAAGTGACAAAGAGACAAAGACAAGATAGTGATGGTGAAGAAGAAGGAACAAGTGGTGTCGCAAATGAAGAAGTTGAACAAGATAATGAGACACAAGAAGAAACTAGAGATGAGGTGAACCCATCAAGGGAACATGTGGATGAAATTCCAACCAATGAAAATGCTCCAAAGGAACCAATTCCAAAGGAAATTCCAAAGGTTAAGGAACCACTTCCTAGGCCTCCTCCACCATTCCCTCAAAGGCTTTTGAAACAACAACATGCTGATCATGCAAGGGAGATATGGGGTAAGATTTCTAATGCCTCAATCAATTTACCCTTGAAAGATGCAATTGAACAAATGCTGGAAGTAGCAAAATTCATGAAACAATTGGTGTCCAAGAAGAAGTATTCCGACTTTGAATCCATAAATTTTACTCACAAATGTAGTGCAATTGTCACAACACCATTTGCTCAAAAGCTAGATAATCCGGGAGCCTTTACAATTCTTTGCGCTATTGGGAATAAAACATTCAACAAAGCACTTTGTGATTTGGGAGCAAGTATAAATTTGATGCCACTTTCGGTTTACAAAATCTTAGGGTTGGAAAAGCCGAAGCCTACACCTATCAAGCTCCAAATGGCGGATAGGTCCGTGAAGAAACCAATTAGTGTAGTCGATGATGCTCTTGTGAAGGCCAACAAATTTATATTTTTGGCCGACTTTGTGATTTTGGATTGTGCCGTTGATTTTGAAGTGCCTATTATTCTTGGAAGACCTTTCCTAGCTACGGGAAAGGCAATTTGTGATGTAGAAGGTAGAGACCTTACTTTTGAATTCAATGGAGAGAAAGTGATATTTCATGTTTGTAAATCCATGAGGCAATCAATTGATGAAGTTTTTGTTCATTTGTGGAGATGATGGTTTAGTTTGATATAGAATATGAAGCAATGATGAATGGCTTTGATGATGTTTTAGAGCCAACTTTGATGAACTTGAGCAACAATGAAATGGAAGGGGTTCCGGCATGTTTATTTGCTTTGGAGGGGCAAGGTTCTCATTCATACACTCCAAAGAAGTTATCTCTTGATTTGGAGAATATAAAAACTCCCCCAACAAAGCCATCAATTGAATAACCTCCTACATTGGAGTTGAAGCCACTATAATGCTATTTGAGGTATGCATATTTTGGCCCGAACTCTACTTTGCCTGTTATTATCTCATCTTGTTTATCTAGTGTGCAGGAAGAACTTGTTCTTGATGTTCTTAAGAGAAGGAGAAAAGCAATAGGATAGACATTGGCCGATATTAGGGGCATAAGCCCGGGAATTTACACTCACAAGATTAATATGGAGGAAGATTGTAAACCATCGGTAGAGCACCAAAAAGGAGGTTGAATCCTTCTATGCAAGAAGTGGTGAAGAAAGAAATCATAAAATGGCTTGATGCGGGAATGATTTTTCCTATTTTCGATAGCAAGTGGGTGAGTCCCATGCAATGTTTTCCTAAGAAGGGTGGCCTGACGGTTATCACAAATTAGAAGAATGAGACCATTTCCACGAGAACGGTTACCGGGTTGAGAGTTTGCATGTATTACTGGAAACTCAACAATGCTACAAAGAAGGATCAGTTTCCATTACCATTCATTGATCAAATGCTTGATCGATTGGCGGGGAGAGCGTACTATTACTTTTTGGATGGGTATTCCAGTTACAATCAAATCCACATTGAAACCAATGATCAGGAGAAGAAAACTTGCACTTGTCCCTATTGCACCTTTGCATTTAAAAGGATGCCATTTGGGCTATGCAATGCACCGGCAACTTTTTAAATATGCATGTTGGCAATTTTTCATGATATGGTGGAAGACTACTTAGAAGTGTTCATGGATGACTTTTCGGAAGTGGGAGACTCTTTTGAAGATTGTTTAGCAAATTTGGAAAAAGTTTTGGAAAGATGTGAGGAGAAAGATTTAGTTCTTAATTGGGAGAAGTGTCACTTTATGGTCCAAGAGGGAATTGTCCTTGGACATAAAGTGTCCAAAAGTGGCATTGAAGCTGATAGAGTAAAGATTGAGGTGATCTCAAGGCTACCTCCTCCTCAAACGGTCAAAGGGGTTAGAAGTTTCCTAGGGCATGCGGGTTTCTACCGGCGATTTATAAAGGACTTTTAAAAAATAGTCAATCCTTTGTGCAAGCTACTTGAGAAAGATGCAAAGTTCATATTTGATGAACCTTGTTTAAAAGCATTTGAAGAATTGAAATTGAGGTTGACTACCGCTCCTATCATGACCGCACCAAATTGGGAGAAGCAATTTGAACTTATGTGTGATGCTAGCGACGTCGCTCTTGGAGCGGTGTTGGGGCAAAAGGTGGAGAAAATATTCCATCCTATGTATTATGCTAGCCAAACAATGAATGGTGCTCAATTGAACTACACCGTGACTGAAAAGGAGTTGTTGGCAATTGTGTATGCATTTGATAAATTCCGATCTTATTTGATAGGTTCAAAGATAGTGGTATACTCTGATCATGTGGCAATTCGGTACCTTATGGCCAAGAAAGATGCAAAGCCAAGGTTGATTCGTTGGGTATCGCTACTTCAAGAATTTGATATTGAAATCAAAGACCGAAAGGGAAGTGAAAATCAAGTGACCGACCACTTATCATGGTTGGAAGAAGAAGAGCAACAAAGAGATAACTTGGAGATCAATGATAGCTTTTCGGATGAACAAGTGCTAGCGGTTTCTTTGGACTTAATTCCATGGTATGCCGACTTGGCAAATTATCTTGTAAGTGGAATCATGCCTAAAGACCTCTATTCCTATCAAAAGAAGAGATTGATCAAAGAAAGCCATCATTTTTTATTGGGATGAACCATATTTGGTCCAAATTTGTGTGGATGGAATGATTCGACGATGTGTGCCCGAAGTGGAGCAAATGGCAATTCTAGAAGGGTGTCACTCATCTCCCAATGGAGGACACCATAGAGGCATAAGGACGGCGGAAAAGGTTCTTGAATATGGGTTCTTTTGGCCATCCATCTACAAAGACGCTCATGAATTTGTGAAGATATGTGATCAATGTCAAAGAGCGGGAGGTAAATCAAGAAAGCATGAAATACCCATGAATCCTATTATTGAAGTGGAAATTTTTGATGTTTGGGGTATTGACTTCATGGGACCATTTGTGAGCTCCTATGGCATGAAAAACATCTTGGTGGCGGTGGATTATGTGTCTAAATGGGTAGAGGCGGTTGCTCTACCAAACAATGAAGCCAAGAGTGTCACCGCCTTCTTGAAGAAAAGCATTTTCACTAGATTTGGCACTCCAAGAGCCATAATTAGTGATGGGGGTTCACACTTTTGCAACAAGTCTTTTGATGCCCTCTTGAGCAAATATGGGGTCAAGCATAAGGTTGCTGCACCTTACCATCCCCAAACTAGTGGACAAGTAGATGTTTCAAACCGTGAAATCAAGACCATTCTTTCTAAGACCGTCAATGCCATTAGGACGGAGTGGGCTCGAAAGCTCGATGATGCTCTTGGGGCATATAGAACGGCTTTCAAAACACCCATTGGTATGTCACCATATTGTTTAGTATTTAGGAAGGCGTGCTATTTTCCCTTAGAATTAGAGCATAGAGCCATGTGGGCTTTGAAGAAACTCAATCTTGATTGGGATGTTGCCTCTAACTTGAGGATGTCATATTTGAATTCCAGGGATGAATTCCGGTTCCATGCTTATGAGAGTTCTTGCTTATACAAAGAGAGAATGAAACATGTGCACGACAAGAAAATTCGGAACCGAGAGTTCAAAAAGGGAGATATGGTGTTGCTTTTCAATTCAAGACTCAAACTCTTTCCGAAAAAATTGAATTCTAAGTGGAGTGGTCCGTTTAAGGTAATTGAGGTATCTCCTTGTGATGCGGTTGATTTGGAAGACTTAAATGGTAAAACTTTTTGGGTTAATGGACATCGCTTAAAACACTATTTGGGATACTTTGATTTGCATGAAGAGAATGAAGGTCGAAAACTGGCCTATTTCAAACTTGCCGACCCATGACTGGTTAGCCACATCGTGCCGCAACGTTAAACTAGGCGCTTCTTGGGAGGCAACTCATGTTTATGTTTATATGTTATGTTAATTTTATGTCTATTATGATGTCTCTCAATTGATCTTGTAGTAAATGGATGATTTATAGGTGTGGAAGTTGAGTGTGAAGAGTGAAAAATGCCCAAGAGAAAAAAAGAATTAAATTGTGCCTAAGGCACAAAATTATGCCGGAGCATTTTCTGAAGTGCGGACCAAAAGAGGTTAAAAGTGCGAGGAGCATAATTTTGTGCGCCTCCGCACAATATTACAGAGATTTTCTAAAATTTAATTTAAATTGTGTGGGCAAGCACAATATTGTGCCCCAGGCATAATATCTAATCTACCATTGCACAAGCTTCAACACAAAAGTTCACAGCATTGTGCGATGTACGATCGCACAATTTCTATCACAGGGGCAATTCAGACAAAATCTCAAGTAAGTATAACCTTCTCCAACACACACACCCCCACACAACACAATAAACACACGCACAATTCAGAGAAACAGGGCACACGTACAAACATTTCACGCACAACCAAAAACAGAGGGAATCGATCTGGGTAGAAACAGAATCGGGTCGAACAACATCCATCCATTAATTTAATCAGGTAATCATCTTCTTTCAATTCTCCTTGAATTAGTTTCGAGATGTTAACTTGAACAGCAAATGGGTAGGGTCAGATCTGCAAGAGCCCGACGGGTTCCACCATGAAATCATGTGTTTTGGGTGATGAAGTCTAAGTAATCACCCATGTTGGAAGAACCCTGACCCAATATCCCAAGAATCATGTCTAAAAAGATCATGCTTGATGTTTAGAGAATGAAATTGGAAAAAAGGGATTAGGGTTACCTTTTAAGCATAGAAGTTGATTTGAAAACCTAAAGATCCATGCTTGTTGTTGAAATTGAAGTGCTTGCAAGATGACTGTTTGGGTTCGGACCCATTTGTGATACCTATGTTTGAATGGAACTTTGAATGTGTTGGTCCTTAAACATGAAAAAAAATAAAAAAATAAACTGCACTTTGTTCAAGGATCACAAAAATTGTGCCGAGGCATAAAATTGTGCGCCACCGCACACACTAACAGAGAAGAGCATTGTTTGATCTCATGTTGTACGAGCAATTGTGCGGGACTTGTTTGGAATTGTGCGTGACGCACAAAATTGTGCTCCGCCGCACACACTTACAGAGAATTTCTAAAATATTTTACTGATTGTGCGGCGCCGCACAAAATTGTGCCTACCTCACAAATCTGTTTTTGGCCCTCGCACAAAATTGTGCTCCACTGCACACTGTTACAGAGAGCTCCACAATATTTTGCCTGATTGTGCGGCTCCGCACAAAATTGTGCTTGGAGCACAACCGTTTTTTCCCCTCGCAAAATCATTGTGCTGCCTCGCACAAATTTGTGCCTGGCGTACAATCCCCTGTTTTTATGTGCTTTCTTCTTCAAGTGAGAGATTTTGTTTGTGTATTTTTCTAACAATGTTTAGGGTAGTTTAATTATTGTGTTAGCTATGTTTAGGTAGTATATGTGTACATATTCAAAGTTTAACATATTTTTCTTCATTTAGGTACAATGCCTAATGAACGTCGAGTCAAAGCAAAAGCCAAAATTGGAGGGCAACCAAAGACCCAATCAAAAGGTAGCAAAAGAGATCAAGGTCGAGGGGGCAGTGCTGGCCAAGGCACTTCTAGAGCTGGTGCCGCCTCCAAAACCAAAGGACAACAAGTGGCTCCCTCGGCATCTAGGAAAAGAAAGATTCCCGATGTCCCAAGTGAGGGGAAGGATAGTGACTCGAGCTTGAGTTCTGGTTCTGACACTGATTCACAGTTCAATGGAGTGCCGGGACGTGGTCCTAAACCGATAAAGGTGGAGCGATTCCACAAACCTGAGGCCCGGACCATTTACAAGGAGTTCACCATGAAAAGAACAATTCTTCCTGAGAAACACTTCCATATTTCTGAGAAGGATGAAGAATTTGCACAAATCTATGACAATCTTTAGGAGCGTAGATGGTTGGGGTTTTGTACACCCCCGGGGAAGTACAATGCAACACTTGTGCGTGAATTTTATGCTAATACAAAGTGTAGTGAGTATAAGGAGAGCATGGTTATACTTCGGGAGAGGGACATATTCTTTACATCGAGTATGTTGAATAGTGCTTTGGGGATTCCCACTCCGAATAATACGAGGGATTATTCTGAGAAGGTAAGGTTGGGTGAAGATGCTAGACCATAGATGTCTTCTCGGATAGCGACTGCAGGCACTACAGAGGAGTGGTCAGCCCCGAAATTTCCTATTTACAAGAAAAATTTTAACTTCGAGGCAAAGGCTAGGTTGGGGTTAGTGAGTAGCAGGGTGATTCCCTTAAAGAATGACACCAAGCTCCTATTGCGGAAGGCTCTTCTGATTGCTGCACTCAAGGCTGGGTATCCAATTGATCTGGGTACCATTATACTTCCGAAGATTGAGCTGCGGATCGGCCAGAATGAGAACACACTCCCATTCACTTGCTTGCTGAAAAAGCTTATCACGGAACAGGAGATCCCACTGATTCCACATCTTGATATTTTGTCAGAAGCCACTGAAAAGACAGAATTTCTCAAATCAAAGATGATGAAAACCCTGTGTTGGAGAAAAAGAAGAAAAAAGTTGGTGAACCGTCTACTCTTAACACGCTCTTGTTTGCTGATGTTGCTACTGCTGGTGAGCGAGGAGATTCCTCTGAGGCTGCTGGTCATGTACCCCCCTCCTCTACTTCCACACTAGTCCCATCTCCCGGGCGACCCACCATTAGGGTGACCACTTCCATTCTAGGCCATACTTCTATTTTGCAGGTTTCATGTGTTGTTAGTGCCACCGCCACAATGGTTAACACTATGAGCGAGAAGTGGAAAAATCTGCTCCATGAGCCACTGTTGGCCGCAAAAGTGTTCAAGGAGGTAATGACACCGATACATGAGACTTTGAAGGACTTGGCGCGTAGTCACAGGGAGCAAGCTTCTGAGATGAAGAAAATGAAGAAAAGAATCAAGAAATTAGAGAAAAAGGTGGATGATAAAGTACCGGCATTGAAAGAAGAGGTGTCTAACCTCTCGAAGGCGTTTGACAAGTTCCGTAAAGGCGACCTCACTTTCTTTGAAGAAGTTGAAGAAACAGGGAAGGCGTCGGAACATCATGAGGTGGTGGATGATGATGAGGATGACGAGGAAGAGAATCCCGAGGATGAGGAGAGCATTCGGCTGAGGGGACTTGCACTCATGGAGGACAAGCAAACTACTGATGATGCGGCTAAAGATGACCCAGTTGATGGGGATACTCATATGGTTGATTCATCTCAGGATCTTATTGTTGAGCAGGCCGAGTAACAGGCACGAGAGATGCCTCCACAGCCTGCCGCTGCTGAGCCCACTCCGTCCCAGACTGGGCTATCTATCACTCCACCGAACACAGAGGGACATACTTGATAGGGAACACTCTTCACTCACTCCTTTCATTTATGATTCTTATGTCTTGTTGATGCATTTGGGACAATGCATACTTTTAGTTTAGGAGAAGGGTGTACTTTAAGTATTTTGAAGAGTGTCAAAAATAATTATCATTGCCTTATGGATATTTTATGAAAATGGTTGTTTCTTAAATAGTGCACTTGTATATATGTGGTTATGTTAGATTATAGTTGCATAAAGAGTACTCCCATGAACTACGCTTGGGATGTTGCTTCCTTTTATCTGATTCACCTTCGTGTGATACGTAGGCATCCCACTTGGTGCGGAAGCCCCATTTGGGCCCGAAAAATCCCTTTTCATTGTAAATACCATGTAGGAGTAGCAGTAACCTCTTCGATTTTTCTTTGCTTTGGTTCTTTTCTGAGGATGAAATTAGCAAACCAGGCACTTGTAGAAATAGTTAACTTTGTTCCCGTATTTTTGAATATAATCTTTTACTTGATTGATATCAACACACTTAGGAGTGTGTATTGGAAAGTTATGCTTGGAATGACCGGTGAGGGTCAATTACTGGTTAACCTTAGATTTTTTTTGTGTTTCGTATTATGGATAGTGTATGATTTTGGTGAAAGTTCCTTGCTTGATTGTGATATGTCATGAAGTCCATTTAACTTGTTCCTTATTCCAAGTGAGGTGAGCGTCCTTGTTAAATAACTCAAAGCGATGCATGGTAGTCTTGAACATGGTCTTAATGTTGTTAAAGCGAAATATGAAGGGTGACTTGGTGTTAGATAGGATTGTAGGCCATTTTTGACTCGTTTGAGCCTTTCTAGCCTTCCACATGAATCCATAGTTTCTCCCATTTTGAGCCTATTAACCATTCTTTTGGTAAACACATATTGAGCCTAAACTAATTCTAGTGCTAATAGCACTAAACCTCATTTTTCCCAAAACCGCCTTGTTGTATTGAAAGACGTGTCACTTAGAATATCAAAATTCTAAGTTTGGGGGTGATGGAAATGAGAACTTAGCAAAATGTGAAAGCCAAAAAGAAAGAAAGAAAAAAAAATAACAAAAGAAAAAAAAAAGGAGAAAAAGAAAAGATATGATACAAAGAAAGAAAAAGTTCTAAGGAATAAAGAAAAAAAAGAAAGAGAAAAGTATGAAACATGAGAAATTACAATAAATGAAGATGAAGTCTCATTTCGGATGTTGCATTGTGAATTAGAATGCAAATTTGAGCAAAAGGAGGGAAAAGTTACTATTGAAAATTCCAAAAAGATACCATTATTTCCATATCCAAAAGCCTACATTACAAGCCAAAATAAAGTCCTACATGATCTTCCACCAAGTTTATTTCTATTAGTGGAGGCATACTTAGTCAAGTTTATAGTATTGCTATTACATCCTTTGATCATTCATTTGTGAGTGTGAGTGACTTCTTTTGTTCACATATATTTCTTTGATAGAAAATATCTCAAAGAAAAAGAAACAATGAGTGTTTGATTGTGAGGGGCACTTGCAATAGGAAAGATTGGATTAATTGAAATGAGAATCATGACAAGGTAAAACAACCATTAGGAATACTAGCATGTGTGAATCACCACTTAAAGCTAAGTTGAATCATAGCTATATTGATTTTAGCTTGCGGTTAGTAATAAGATGGTGGATATTCTCATACTCAAAACTAATTGTTGATATCAAGCAAAGTCAAAGAATTCTTGTAAATTTTGAAGGTGTCATTGCATTTGTAACATAGGATATGGTTGTGTTTGATTGCTTGAGGGCAAGCAAGAGTTCTAGTTTGGGAGTGTTGATAAGTTGGTATTTTACCAACTTAAACTGCTATTTTATAGGAACTTTATATGGCTTTAAGCTAATTTCATTGCCAAATCTTATGTGATGTTGTATAATTCCAGATTCTCATTGATAAAGTTGCTCAAGGCTAGAAAAAGGTCAAGAAAAGCTCAAAGGAAAGCCGATCGGACTCAAGGTTGACATCATTGCAAAAAGAGCAAAGTGCTAGGTGAAAGTGCTGGGACGCACAATATTGTGCGGAGCGCATATTCAAGATTCAAGGACCTGAGCACAATTTGAAAATAGAAGAAAAAGTGCCAAGCAAAAAGAAGGCATTGTACGGTAGCATAAATTTGTGCTCCTCCGCACAATTGCCTAGCACAATCTGTGAAAGAAAGAAAAAAGTACGTGACGCACAATCTTGTGCGCCCAAGCACACCTAAACAGAAGCATATCCTAAATATTTAAAATTTTGTGCGGCTCAGCACTATTTTGTGCGCCCGCACAATATCTCAAAATCATGGAGTTTGAGGGTAGCACAATGCAGGGGAGACCAAAAGTGCGCAGTGAATTTTGTGCGGGTCAGCACAATCGTGACGGGAATTAATTTTGTATAATTTTTCATAGCACTATAAATAGAAGAATATTAGGGTTTTTTGAGATATCTTACATTTCATAGAGCAAAAATAAAATATCAAGTGATTGGTGGGTTATTCCATTCTTTTGTAAGATCAACAACAACATTTGGGTAATCATTTCTCTCTTAGATCTATAAAATTATGTTGAATGCTTCATATCTTTGTGTTGTGTTCTTGCATAATATGAGTTGCTAAGTTTATTTACTTGGGTTGTAAACCAATCCTAAGTGTGTGCTTGATGGATTGTTAGCAACAATATTGTCTAAGTGTAGGTTGTTATTTTCCAACTAATTTCATGCTAAAATTCTAGGGTTGTGGTTGCAAAACCTAACCCCATTCCCATTTTCCTTTTACTAAGGTTGGGTAACAATTAGTTAGCAAGGATTTCGGGTCCTAAAGAGATTTACAAACCCGATCTAAACGAAGTGAGCTAGATATAGGAATCTTCTTACTTAGGTCTTTACGCTTGTCTATCACGCAATCCAAGAGAAATCGAGAGATTCTTTAGGATTAGGCTTGCTTGTAATCGAGAGATATAAGTAAGTAATCTAAAGTGTGATCATATACAACAAGGCAAATTCTAGTTGACAATCTCATTGAGCACATGCTTAGGTGAGGAATACAACTCTAGTCTCTTTACCAATTTGATAAAAATCTTTAATTACTTTCATTAGTCTACAATAGTTTACATTCCTTGTTATAACTTGTAGTATTATTTCAAAACAAACTTGATTCAAGGAAGTGCTAAACTAAGTTAACCAAATTAGCAAAATCATATCTCAAATTAATCTAGCTAGCTCTCTGTGGATTCGACTCGGACTTGTTATCTGGTATATTTGCATCAACCGTGTCACTCTCATTTGAGGGTAGGCATTGGACGTGTCAGTGGCCCGAAGGCCTTAACAGAAAATGACGACAGAAAAGAAGTAAAAATGCTACTCTAAGCTTCTGCCTCGGAATCATCTTCCTCGTCATCTGAGCTTCCACTGCTCGAAGGAAGACTTTCCATTAACTTTTGAGCCGTGGTAGCATCACTCTCTGCCTTAGCAATCTCCGCATCAAGGTTAGCCCCGCTACGACACTCCTTCAAAGTTTTTAGCCTCGTTTGAATAACAACCCAATTCTTATCAACCTTGGCTCGGGTCCTCCTCATTCCACACCTTGAGAAGAAAGAATCAACTTTGCTCCGCAAAGCCTTGACCTCGTTTTCGAGCTGCTCTTTCTCCCCATCCAGCTGCTCTTTCTCTCCGGCCAGCTATTTTACTTTTAGCAACTTCTGCCTCAAATCGGCATGAAACTTCTTAGCGCGCTCGCCAATAACAGACTACGCCTCGGCTCTCACCCTCTTCAGCTCAGCATCACAAAGCTCTTTCAAATGAGCCATCTTCTCCTCAATGGTGGACTGCCTCAAGAGCTTTGAGTGCCTCCAGATCAGATTTGTCAGCAGCTTTCTCGGCTTGGTCGAGCTCAAGCCTTGTGCTCAACAATTCTTTCTCAAGACTCCTCATCTGAGACTCGAGACCTACCCGCTCTCGTCTCCATCCTGCCTTCATTTGCCTGAGATTTTTATCTCGACAGCACTCAAACTCAGCAGCCCTGATAGAGTTGATGTAGCACTACAAAGAAAAACTCAGAAAAATTAAAAAGGAAGCAAAAACAAGGCCGAAAGGAAAAGTTGGGAGAGGAAAAGCATACATGAATAGCGTGCTGAGCGTCATCAGCCATCAAATCAGTGATACGAGCCTTCCCGAGGCGGTCATGTTCCAACGGACCTAGGAGCCCACGAAGACTAATCGAGACCTGAATATCACCATCTAAGAGGCAAAGATCGGAGAGGATTTCGATGTTACAAAATTGCTTCCAAGAAGCTGAATCAGGAGCAGGCTCGGAAGAAACTCGAGGAATCTTGTTTTCCACTCGAGGTGGTTGAACGCCATCCATTTCTATTGCAGCTGAAGGCTGAGCTACCCCTTTAGCTTTATCAGCAGCTTGAACTGGCTCTGGCTCGCGAGGAGGGGAAACTACAACTTTCTCTTGGTCCTTATCCATTTCCCCGACATGAGTAAGCTCGGGGAAAGGGACAGGCTCCATTCTGGCCCGTTTCCCTTCCGGGGTTTTCTTCAAGGATGACTTCTTCCTTTCAAAGCTAAAAGGAAAAGGAAAAGTACAATTAGTAGAAAAAAGAAATGAAAGGAAAAACAAAAACCGAAAGGACAAAGCACTCAACCTGTCTTAACCCCAAGGTCAGGTGATCTCTCGGGGACTGCTCCTCTCTCTTCCTCGTCCTTTTTCTTATTTTCCTTTCCCCTTCGAAAGGTTTCCAATCAAACCTTGAAGGACACTTAAAGCATCCCCCACCTTGGGGATTTCTTTCTTCTTATCTTTCTTTTCTTTATTTCGTTTCTTCTCCTTCGGCGCGGTGATTGCACTCTTTGGGAGACCTATAATAAAGAAAGATTATGATTCACCAAGAAAAGATGCTCGAGGAACGAGGACATTAAGTTACTTGAAGACAACTCACTGTGTCGTTTGCATCCCTATCGGTTCTCATCCAAGGCAGCCAAAACCATCGACGATCTTTCCGACCTGGATTTGGCATTGATAATAGCTTGGACCCATTGGGTCAAATCTTTCGGACGAACAATCGAGATCACCTTGGTTAACACAATTCAAAGAGGGAGAATTAAGCAAAGAAGTGCCGAAGTAAAAATCGAAAATGACCAAGGAGAATACCTTACTTACGTGCTCGATTCCATTGGTCGAGAAAATTAGGCCTCGAGGACAAAAAGTCAGTGGGCAGAAGAACGGAGCGCTCATTCCATCCACGGTCCTCGGTATCTTCGCTTTTTGTGATCAGCGAGCACGAGCCTCGTTTGTTAAACTGGACGACTTCGTCCTTGTGAAGGGAGGGGTAGAAGAGATACAAAAGATGATCCAGAGTAAAGGTGACCCCGGCTAGGTTGCTAAAAAATTCAAGGCACTGAACATGCCTCCACATCTCGGGACCAATTTGGGCTATGCATAACTGATAGGTACGGAAAAAGGTGTCCAACACCTCGGGGACTAGAAGAAAAAAAACCAATTGTGAAGGGATAGGTGAAAACAAAAGAGTGTCCCTCAACTCTATCACATATTCGGCTATCAGGGGCAGGAATACCAACCTTAATCTCGGGACCCCAATTGCAATCAGACCGAACCCGATGTATGTTCGCCTGAATAATCAAGCTCGGCGTATTTTGAACAGGGATATTTCTCCTCCTCCTGATATCCATCTCGGTCTGGGGCTGCATAATGAAATCCTTTGAGAGGTCTATTTTGAAGGGGGATAATATGGTGAGGTTCAAGCTCGAGGTCGTCCGAAAGAAGCTCATCGTTACCAATGTCCTTCATGGTAACATCATCGTCACCAACCATAACTGCCTCGACAGTGTCCGCCGCGACTGGGCATTGTTCTTTGCCCAAACCACTTGATTGAGGTAAATCAGCCATGTTAAAATAAGGGGGGAACAATAACGCTCAATAGTTCGGGAACATTCACTAACTCACCACCAATGATCATGGTGTCAACAAAAGAGGGTGAAGAATTTAGTGAATTTGGCTTAGACATTTTTTAAAAAGGAGTTACTGGATAGTAAAAGAGGAAAATTTCAAGAAGTTTTTAAGTACAAGGAAAAACGTGAAGAAGAAAGAGAAAAAGTGCGGCTATATAAAGATTAAGGCGCCATGATTACGTTTACATGGGGAAGGCAAAGCAAGAAATCACGCACAATCAGTGATTGTCACGCGTGATTGATGGGAATATGGAGTGACAACTGCCATTTTCGAATTTCACGGCGCATGAAAGGCCACGTCGATCTCCCGCCTAAACTCATTCCACTCCTCAACAGATCTGACAACTACTCGAGGAGTGGGGGGACTATCTGTATTGGGTGAGAAATCACCAAGACCTTGAGCAAGGGCGCGAGGCTTGACTTAAGGCGATCCTAAGATGGCGAGTCCACGAGGGGAGACAACATGACCTACTGCCTCGACAGGCCACCTAGGGGAAGAAGCGAAACCGAGGCCCAGGGTATAGAGCTCGGGATGATCACCACGAAACAACGTCCCCCAGCATGCATAACGCCTCATCAAAACGAGACCTGATCTTTGTAATTATCGACCATTGCCCAGGTATTTAAGAAGAAGATCATGAGCTATCCACGATCAAATGCGGAGTAATGGATATGAAGCATAGTTATTACGATTGTAATGTCACTTTTCTTGTCAATTATAAATAGGATTCATTTGTAACCAAGGAAGATCATCCAGAAATACAACATTAGACTTATATTCTTTTTCTTAAAGCTTTGTCTCGCTTTATACACTTTATTGCTCGTTATTTGTCTGCCTCGTTTATTTCATTCCATTAAGCATTTGCCTCTATTTTAAATTCAATCTTAGCTCGGTCATAACTTTGATACAAGCAAATTATCAATCAACCCCAAAACAAATTTGATTTGTTGTCCTATCTTGATTTAGGCCAATACACTTAGAGATCGACAAATGACAGAAATAGTTTTCCGTCGATGTATGACAATAATAAATTTAAATAAAGCAAAATGTGTACCAAATGTTCTTTTTTTGCATCTGTTGAAAAAAGTATATATAGGTACGTAACTGGGTCGTAATAATAAGTAATTCTTCCGTTTTAGTGTATGTAACAACGTCTGAATGTATACAAAACTTAAGGATGAAAAAAAGATTTTTGCAAATTGTAATTATAAACATATCATAACACGTTATATGTGTACCCATATTAATAGTTAAACACTTTTAACAATTCACAAAATCATTCTATTTACCTAAGATAAAACGATGCCCTCATATTGATATAATTAAATTATCCAAACTTTTATAATTTAATTAAGTAGAAATGAATAAACTGGATATCTAGGATTTTATCGTCTCGCAGGAAAACACCTGAGTTATGTGAATGCTGTTGTGATCCCATGTTTTACTTGTTTATACTTATCTCGAATACCATGTAAAATAAGTTTAGCAGTTATACAAGAAGGTCCGAGAAAAATTAAGTAAAAGATTAAAATAAAAACTACTTCATTCTATCCCACAACCATTATTTTGGGACAAATAATTTTTCTTATGATCAAGGTGTAAAAAAAAAGGTGTAGATAAGGGATCAAACCATCAACCATGAATACATTGTCCTAGCTAACCCTAATGAGAGTTGCTGGCACTCGTAGGAAGTAGACAACGTATATAAGCCTTGCAATGTTTTTGCCACATTAGCCAGAATACAACGTCGACTTTGAATAATATTGGAATTGGAAGTATCTACGTACCAAATTAATTTTACTGCAAAACAAAAATAACTCTTCATTCAAGGATTAGTGGACCTAAATAAACAATCAAACAAAGGTAACAAATAGGCGTTGGACTTGAAATCGTATTTCCACGGAATACGTAGGACTTCGTCCTATGCCGCTAAAACCGTAGGATTTTCGTGTAATAATTAGTTTTCCTAATTTTGGTTTAAATTTTTCATTATTACTCTATATAGTTAAAACAAAATGGTTGATTTATAGAAATAGGACATCTTCGGGTGCCTCGTCAGAAATTTGACCCCGTAAGGAAAGCCTTACGAAAATGATCCAATTTAGAAAGTTCCTGACGATGTCTAGATCTTGCAATTGGCAAAGACCTGACGATCGCTAGGTTCTTCCTCTCTGCCGATCATTAGCAGACTTTTTTGGATGGAGCTATTTGTAAGACTTTTCTTATAGGTCAAAATTGTAGTAGCAACGGTAGAAGTGTCTATTTTGCGCAAAAACTTTAGAATCCACTCGCGTTTGGTAAAAATGATGAACGACATTCCACTAAAATTTTTGTACTTTTAGAATAATAACGTAATGATAGATTAATTTAATTTTTTCCATACACTTCAGTCAGTCTGAAGTTTATGTAAGCAGTTAATTATGTGCATGTATTTAACAATGTTAAACATCATCACAGAGTAACAGGGAAGTTACATCTGAATTCTAGTGCCACAATTCAAAATATTGAAAGCGATCTAATGATGACTCGATAAGATGGGAAGCTTAAAGCCAAAATTTAATAGGATAATATATATTTTTTTAATAATATTCACGTATATCTTAATCTAAAGTTTACTTTTATAATTCTCTTGAGTTGCAAACTTATAATCAAAATTAATCTTCTTGAATTAATTCCTTCAAGTATATCTTTAATGAATAAAAAGACACGGAAGAATCAGTCAACTGATTATATAGTCAAGACATTAATAATGTGATAATTTTTTTCCAAAATTTTAAAGTTATTTCTTTGCGTTCTTTTTAAAGAAAATTCTAAGTTTTCTTATAAAACCTTATCTAATATTTTAGAACTCTTGATCAAACTCATATCTATCAATAAGATTTTTTATAGCTAGAACCAATGTGGTGTATGAAATAAATAACTAACATTTTATTTACTTAAAATATCTCTGTGCAATATAACTAACATTCTGTTCATTTAATCTTTTTTATACGTTACACTTTTTAGGAACTCCTTTCGTTTTATTTTATATAATAATGTTTAGCTGAATATGAAATTAAAAAAATATGATTTTTGACCGGAAATACCAAAAGTACCTTCACAATTTGTGATTTTAAAATATACCATTTCATTTTATGGAACTAAGATTATGCCATTAGTAATAAAATTGACCCCCCAAAAAAATGTTGAGGTTTTGTTTAGTACACCCCAATGTAGCCGCATTGTCATCCACAATGCTATTCGACCTAAGAAGAGAATGAAGTGGAGTTTCTAGTAGCACCTTATGAAGCGAAGGCACAAATAACCTATATGTGCATCAACATATTGTGGATGCTGTGGTTATAAATGGTTTTGGAGATATGCATCCTTAGTGGATGTGATTATCAACCATCGCCGCAATTTAGGGTGTCCAGCAGTCCGATTTTGACCGGACCGGATCGAATTCGGGCCGAAAATCGGCTCGAACCGGTCAAAATTGGACCGTTGTGCTTAAGGATACCTCAGAACCGGCCACGAGACGACCTCCCATTTTTAAATTGGATGAACCGGAGTTCAAATGGTCCGGAACCGGTCCGGACCGGTTCGGACCGAACGGGTAAAAAAAATAGAAAAATCTGATTTCAGCAGTTAACTAGGCGTTGGCAACGGCTCTTTTGACGCCCTAGCAGTTATCCAATGAACAAAAATGGCACTTTTAGCCCCTCTACCACCCCATAACCACCCCAACTATTTTTTTCCTATAAATATCTCATTATTTCATCATATTTTTCACACAAATCATCCAATTCTCTCAAATTCTCTACAATATTGCTACTTTGATATTTTGGCTATTTGTTAAAATTTTACAATTTTGCTACTTTATCAAGTTTTAATTGGAGTTGATATCAAAATTATATTTGGCTATTTGGTGAAGTTTTGAATTATTAAGTATTGGGTAAATTAGAGGCGCTACTTATTGAAATATCAATTTGGCTATTTGTTGAAGTTTTCGATTATCAAGTATTCAACTAATTAATTGGAACGAAGGATCAAGTATCAACTTCACCTAAATTATACGGTTATATTTGGTTGGTCATTCCTACTTCCTACTCTTTTATAATTTTTTGTCATATATTTATTTTTAATTTTTTATAATTATGTCTCAAAGAGATGTCGATGCCCATTTTTTCCTGAACCCGGTTAGAGTTCACAAAAGGGCTCGACTTATTGGAACTCACGGGTAAAGACTTGGCGTCGCCACCTAACATATTTTTAACTAGGCGTATTAGAGCATCTATTTTGTTTCTAGCCAATTTTAATGTTAACTCCGAAACTTGATCTACGAACCGGAAATTCTGAGTAAGGGTTCAAATTAACCCAAGAGGAAGGTGTTTGGGACCTCTCTTCTACCAAGTGTAGTTCCCGGCCGGACTAAATAATTGGGATTCAAATAATAAATTTAGGTAAAACAAACAAGAAATTTTCACTAATATTCTACAATACAAATAAGTTGCATAAAAAATAAATATTCATCTTCTCAAATGTCTTCATCCTTAGTAAATTCTGTCTCAAATATCCTTTGAAAAGAAAATGAATAGTTAGTCCGAATAAAATGAAGTTTAAAATAAAATGAGATGAAAGTAATAAAATATTTTCTACTCTGAATGCCTCATCCTTCGATAGACTCATCCAAATGTACCTCACAAAAATATATAAAACAAATTAGTGTCAAAATTAATGAAGTAAAATAAAGTAGTAATAATAATAATAATAACAAAGAAGTAGTAGTAATAATAATAATAATAATAATGATAATAATAAAAAAGTAATAATAATAATAATAATAATAATAATAATAATAATAATAATAGTAACGATAATAAAATAAAAATATTAGCAGTAATGAAAATAATAATAATAATAATAATAATAATAAAAGAAAAAGAGGAATTTTTGAAAGTTTAGGCTCATATTCAGGTGATGGGAGGCTAAGGATAACGTCACGGCTGCAAACACGCCGGCCAGTCGCGTTGCCATGCCAAGTGCGAGTCATGTTTCCTATCTCATTCATTTTCAATATTGTATATGTAAATGTTATCGTCATCGCCTTTTTTTTGTTTGTTTTTGGGACACGTAAGGGACGGTAAATGCGGGATTGGACTTGTATTGGCCTCCAAACATTATTGGCCGTGTAATATCCATTAAAATCAGCCCGTAAGCCTCAACAAAATATTTTCATAGGCCGTTTCAAACATACTTTTAACTCCGATTAGCGGAGTCAACAAACAACCAGAGGGTCTATCGATTTCCAAGGTCCAAACGGTCAACAAAATAGTGATGACTGTAATGTAGGAAATTTCAGGACACAATTGTTATAGCTTAACGAGGAAACAGTAGGCAAACCAATTAACTTCCAAATAAGCTACTGGGTTACCATTTTTTGCATCACCAAAATCCATCAACAACGGAACTAGACAGAGCCATGAGACATCGCTGGTCAGGATTTCTCAATCAAGTTCTGGCGAAACAAAAGCGGGGAAGCGAGCGAAGCAATAATCAGGCAGGAGGCGGAAGAGCGACTGCTGCGGTGGCGTCACTGCTACTCCAATGCTCCTTTTTCTCAGTTTCAGTGATAGCTTAAAGAGAATAGCAGAGAATAAGGGTCACCGACGACGGGTTCTTCCGGTGAAACCAAACGGCGATGGTTCAAACTAAAATTCCTCAATCTGCAAAATTAAACAAACAGATCGAGTGCAACATGGTCAAAATATGCATAGCACAAGCATAAGAAGAGGAACAAGGTGACCCAGATGTTAAGGGTCGAGATGATAGCAAGCAGGCAGCGAAAGGCGGAGGAGCGACTATCTTAGCAATGTCGCTGCGACTCTACCTCCGTCTCGCCCATTTCTCTTCAATTTTAGAATCAAACGACGGGAAGCAACAGGGAAATCAGTGATGGTTTTCTCTGCGTGTATCGTGTGTGCGTGTATATGTGTGAATCTGTTATGGTGTTTGTAAAGATAAGAGAGGATGTAAAGGGATTTTTTCCCGTGTCCCCCATTGTGCCGTGTATCGATGGTATATATGCCAAAGTGGAGAGGAGAGTAGCATTGGTGCTTGGCCTCAATTTTAGGGTCTTGATTGTAATAGAGAGTGCTAGGTGGGAAAGATTTGAGGGAGATTGGGCAAGATTGAGTGGAAATTGGGGGATTATGGTTAGTGGATTGGGAATATGATGGAGAGAGAGATATAAGTGATAGATTTAGGGAACGCACCTAGTTAAAATTGTGTCTAGATTCAAAGGAAAATTTTAATATAAGAATATAAAAAATATTTTAAAATGGTAGAGATTTTGTGAAAAAGATTGGGAAATAATTTAAATTTAGAGAATTCAAATTTAAGTTAATACAAATAAAGAATTTTAATTGAACTGATATTTAATTTAGAGGCGCCGATAATAAAAAAATATACAAATATATATATACCATATAAAACAAGCAAAATGTACATAGAACAACTATTGAAATGCAAATAAAATTAATTAAGTATAGATAACTACAAATAATTATTAAATGTTATTTATACAGTAAATTGTATAAATAAACACAATTTTGACAAATAGCCTACATGATGCAAATCACGTAATATAATCACAATTAAGTATGTATATTGCGTAAAAATGGGATAACATAGATAGATACATGTTTTTCTAATACAAATTTGCTCAAACAGCTAGATTGCACCTTTAAATTAAATTATAGCTAATTATGAAAAAAGGAGGGACAAAATTGGGTGTCAACAGTTGTTCCTCTTTGCCCAGGGATGATGAAAGAGTCTTCGGGCAAAGATAGTTGACGGAGTAGCCAATTTTGTCACGACGGACAGACAAAGTAAAAGGAAAATGAGAGTTTTGGGGGTATTTTAGCCGAACCCCGGTCTCTGAGTTGCCTACATATCTCGGGTTTCACGAGAATCAGGCCGTGTGTAGTTCTAGAATGGCATGTTGCCTGTGTAAGATGTGTTTGACGCAAGACTTGGGTGTCAAGAGTAAACTTGTCAGAGTATACAAAGTTTATATTTGGATGTACTTTAAGATTTGCTGAGATATAATTGTTGGATATAACAAAGGCTTTGTCGAAGACGAGGTAACTTTGATAGATTAGGCGTGGGAAAAGAGATTTGTAATCATCCTAGATATGAAGATGTGGTGCACGACACACCCATAAAGAGGAGTTTACACGTACATAATTTCCACTTCATCTCGATAATCGAGTCATCTTGCCTTCAATATTGTCTTGAATGAGCTGGGGAATATTGAGGAGCAAAGCACAATAAGTATGCACGATTCAAACAGATGGCCTCATTAAGCACGAAAACATGCACGATTGACACAAATAGGCTTGAATAAGAAGGAACACAAACTGGCATCCAATAAGGAATGAAAGAGTAGGTTGATCACTTGTGCAAGTATAGAAATATAGATTTGAGTGCTTTGGGATTCGGCAAAATAGATAGTTTGCGGGTATAGCAAAAGAATTGTCTGTGAGATTAAGCTTCTTGAATGGTGTTCCAGAATGGTGCATAGTATGCATTTGAGGTTTTGCGGTTGTACAAATCCATGTGCGATAGTGATTTTCTGGGGAGCAAGTGTAAGGGTATGTAAAATAGAGCAGGGGTTTGTCAAGGGGTCGGAGTGTGTCCTGCAACAAAAGTAGGATTAGTGCAACCAAAGATAATAATAAAGTAAATTCCCCTGTAGAGTTAAGCTCTCCTTTGTCATGTAGTTGTCTAGTCTATTTCCAGGTGCTTTAGGTGTTAGGAAATATATCTTCTCCTCTGGGGATATTCATTTAGGTGCATCTTGTCAGGAGATAATTGTTTGTTGTGTCGGGCTGCATACCCTGGGACACTGTCACGCTGTTTCCTACAATAAAGGGTGAGTTTTTTGCAAATAATATTTATAAATGTAAAATAGACTTTCCTGTCGTTGGATTGTCAACTGTCATTTGTCGTGGTTTCTTGTTATGAGATGTTTGCCTATTTGTCAGGAATCATAAGTGCCTCTCGTCAGGAGATATTTATCTGTTCGTCAGGAGCTATTTGTCTGCTCGTCGGGAGCTACTAAGAGCCTCTCGTCAGGAGCTATTTGCTTGCTCTTCCAGAGCTACTAAGTGCCTCTCGTCAGGAGATATTTGTCTGTTGCGCTGGGCTGTGTACCCTACGAACAAAAGTAAAGTGCATGTCGCGTCGGGCTATGTACCCTGCGAACAAAAAGTAAAGTGAAGTGCTAAAAATAAAAAGCTATTATCATGTCTACAATGCTGCTAAGATGGTCGCCGTGTTTCTGCTTTTATAATGCCTTCCTCCTGTAGTGCCTTCTTTCATGAATGCTGGGCCTCAGTCAAACTTTCTTCGATGAGTTCCCAGTTTCTGTACTTCGTCTCTCTTGAAATTTTTAAGGGGATCTCAAAAATTTCTGCCCCAGTTTCAGCTTGCGTCTTTTGGAATTTTTGAGGGGATCCTAAAAAAATTTGCCCTAGTTTATTGCCTTTAATAGATCATCATATTATAGTAGTGCCTGCAAAACAAACATAAAATATGTGTGTATGTCCAATTCTAAGATAGACGAGCCTATTGTAGTGGTGCCTGCAAAATAAAGTATGTGAGTTTGTCATATTTTAAGCCGGGCAGGGCTGATTATAGTAGTGCCTGCAAAACAGAATGAATGAGTATGTTCAATTCTAAGGCGGACTGGCCTAATTGTCATATTCTATGCCTGACAGGACTGGTCGTCATATTTTAAACCTGATGAGGCTAGCCATTATATTATAAGTCTGATAGGGCTAATCATCATATTACCTGACGTGGCTAGTCGTCATATTTTAAGCCTGACGTGGCTAATCGTCATATTTTAAGCCCGACGTGGCTAGTCATCATATTCTGAGCCTGACGTGGCTGGTCGTCATATTTTAAGCCTGACGTGGCTGGCCGTCATATTCTAAGCCTGGCGTGGCTAAAGTGCTATCATTTCCATTGTGATTGCCTGCGAACTCTTGTATTTGTGTTGAAAGATCTGCTGTCAAAGAAAGATTCGTTAGTCGAAAGAAAGTGGTTGCATTGTACTACTCACTAATGTATTAGCTTGAATCTGCATTCTTCTTTTAGTATGATGATTAGGTATCTCGATGACTCTAATTGTGTGGATACTTAAATCCTCCGACTGAGGTTGGATGTCTAGATTTTGCAGGATTTGGAGGTTGTCCAAAATTGTATTTGTCTTGGGTTGTGATGGGGTGTCTTCATTTTTCATGCTTTTCTTTTCAAAAGTCATGAAGCTACTTTTGATGGATTGGTTTGTATAGAAAATGCATTTGTGGCTTGAGAGTTGCAAGCTCCATTTGTTGGTTCTAATTATATCATTGTCCAGCCTTTGTCAATCAGACTCTAAATTTTATGTTTCAGTGCTGGGTATTTTGCGATGTCAGGGTATTGAATATTTGAGTGATGGGTGTAGATATTTTTTGAATCGAGTTTAGTAGGTATCTAGGAGTAGTTCGTTTGTTGGGTGCAATATCTTTTGAATGATCTAAAGAAGTGAGGTTTTGTCTTTTCGTTTGTCCTTGATTGTGTTGAGCCTTTGAAAGTCTTGACAGAGGGGAGATTGTTTATTGCATAAGTTGGGTGCAGTGTGGGGTTGTGGGTTTTGTCAGTTTCGGTTGTATAGTGATTGGATTTCTTTCTCGTGGCTCATGTGTGGGTGCTGGTGGTTCAAAAGACTTTGTTCTAAAAGAAAATGTTTTCAGCTCGGCTTGCCATTTCGACTTTTTCAGAATGCAGATTCTTGACCAATTTCAGTGTTGGAATGCAAAGCAACCGTAACTGCGCTAAAACTGCGTTAGCACATTAGCAAAGATTTGAAGTAAGAACAACACATAAAGCTTAAGAGTATGCCTAGACCACAGATGATCGATTAGCACTTGAATTTGGAGATTATGATAAATTGTATAGAGATTCCGAAAGATTGCTTTAGTGCTTTATGTAGCAGTCAAGACAAGGCTTATTGTTAAATGATTGATGCTTGCTTAAGCAGAAGATGGGTCTGGTTAGATCTCAATCACAAGTTGACAAAAAAAGGGTATATATATGACTGGAAAGGGGGTTGGCTTTTATCTAACATCAAGACCTTAGTGCATTTGTCATTCTTTCTTGCAAATTTGTGTGTCATGATGCCCGGGTGTCTTTGAGAGAGATATTCAATGTCTCTCATACTTGTCAGTCAACCACTGCAATTCATTGTCTCAACTTTTGCTTGTTAGGTAGATTTCATTGCCAAGAGACCGATCCCGGTGTATCATGTATATTCTTAAATTGCTGCTTCAGTCAAGACCATTTTAGAGGCTGACCATATTGTATTCCTTGCTCAATGTAGCCGTTGTCATGAAAATTTATTCAAATAAAGCTTTTTACCGAAATCGCTCCAAGAAATCTGTCAGCCCCTGTTTTTGTATCAAATTAATTCATGGTCTTGTAAGTGTCTCAAATAGCTTCATCTTGAGTTCATCGTCTCGTCCCATACTTGCTAGTTGGTAGGGACACGCTTCCAATACTCCACAAGAGTTTCTAGCTCCGTAATATAATGGAATTTTCGTCACTGCGCCTTTTCATTCTGTTCCAAATTGAATCAGCCTGCTAATTTCTGTTGTTATGCATAAACCTTTGTATCATCAAACGGGCTCCGATCATTTCTCACTTCCTTATTGCCTTGTGATAACCCTTTGAGCGCCTTTTTGGCCATAAATAGGTGCAAGTTTGGAAATATTTTGGATTGCCTTAAACGTATTACAATATGGAATAGACCGACAAAATGACCCTCAGACATTGTGTCAAGTATTTCGGTAAGCGAGGTGTGCCTTTGAGTTCGACCAACAAATCTCTTGCCTTGTCAATTTTCCGCTTTATGTGTATAGTGCCTGCTATTACAAACTATTTTTGTTTTGAAAGATCCCTGATAAGTGCACTTTGCTTAACCAAATCTTCTGCCTTGGTATTCAACTTAAGCCAACCTTTTAGATAATAGGTTTTTGAGTTCGTAAAGGATAGGGAATTATCAAGACATACAAAAGATTTCTGATATCAGGATTTGGGCATAGATTATCGAGATGAAGTGCCTTGGTAGGAGATTGGATTTGGGAAGGGATTGACTTAGGTAGAAAGAGACCTAGAGCAATCAAGAAAATTCACGCAATGCACACCTAGCAAATAAAAATGTATCCTAAGATCGCTTTATGCATGATGATTTAGAAAGCGTTTCGTGCCACATGTATCATTTCATTTGTTACAAAATGCGGAGTCTAAAAGAGAATATTGTATTTATCGAATATTGGTACAATGGTTGATACTAAAACAGCGTAAGAGAAGGAAAGGACTAAACATCGCTAGGAAATCAAATTCATGGCCTGAGCGAGCATTCATCATGTTGATCCATCTTCAGAAGATTCATCTTTTTCCTCTTTGGACGAATCTTCGTTAGACGAACTTGCGCCTGACGAGTCTCCTTGGAATATGATATTGTCGGCATCAGTTAAGAGCCGGGATATGTCGAATGTGAAGTTTTTCAACATTTCCCAAGTCTTTCTTCCTTTCTCCTCTATTCCTTTGTCAGCCACGGAGTCCATTCCTTCTCTAGCCCATACACCGATAGACTCTATCCGTTTTGTCAGGTGTTCTGTTTTGCGCCATTTGTCTTTTTCTTTGTTCTTTGCTTCGACCAAACTTTGGTTTTTCGCTAATTTCTCTCGTGCCTTTGCCAGTTATTTGTGTAGCCTCTTGCACTCAAATTCCAATTCATCAGCATTTCTTTTCTTTTTTCTTGTTGCTCCTGGTTGAAGTGCCTTTGCTATGTCTTTCCTTAGCCAGTCTGGATAATCTTCATCATAGCCTTCATCAAACATGTTTCATCCAATAGTCTCGAATCCCATTTGTCGCCTTTCTTTCCAAAGTTCTAATATCTTGTCTTTGAACGGTATCACTCCTTCAAAGATATCTGCTTTGAAACTTCTGATGTCTGCAATTTGGGGTACAGTCTGCTTTCTTCCTGCTTGTCTACGTACCCTTGAAGGAGTGTATGGGTAAACTCCTCTAAAGCCCACTAAGACAAGAAAAGAAGCTCTTTTGGATCTTGTAATTACTGTTATGCCAGGAAAGTAATCAACTGAGAAAACCTGTGGTGCCAGCCTTCGGTGGTTGTTGGCCGGTCCCACCTCCCGAGAGCGTTGTTCATGCGGGTGGTATGAGTCAAGATGTAGTTTTCTCTTGGTATGGGGTTGAAGGCTTGGTCTATGTTGTTCATCTTTTGCAAATGTTCCATCAACCAAGTTTGCAAAAGCAAATTGCAACCTTCGAAGAAACCAACGCTCTTCTTGCATCTTTCTAAAGCTCGGTAAAGTTCTGCAACGATCATATGTACCAAAGTGTATTTCTTGTCAAAGTCTTTGAGTAGGACATCAACAATTGATACCATGCAAACGTCGACTCGTCCTTTGTGTTGTGGAAACACGACAGTCCCTAAAAAGCAAGTGACAAAAGCAAGTACCCTCCGCTCTTGCCACTCTGCCTGGTGTTGATACCTAATTTTGTCTCTCCTTTTCTAAAATTGGCTATGATTTAACTTAAATGTGCAATTTGACTATTTGTACAAAATATGTATTAGAAAGCATACATTTACATACGCTATCCCCTACTTATATATTACACACTTAAATATAGCTATATTATGTAATTGCATCTCATTTAGACTTTTACTTAAGCGCATGCATTATTTGTGACTAGTTGTTAAATTAGTTGATATTAAATTTAATTGATTATGTGGCTATCACTTAAATATTTTTATGTGAAATCGTTTATTTATATATTTTGGTTAAGTTTCATTTATATATTATTATTCGCAGAGCATGTTCTATATTCATTTCTTATATATATTGCACTTTCCGTTTAAATATTAGCCCCCAAAGTAATTTGTCTGATCCTTTATCCTTGATACTACCTAACTTAATTGCTTCTCTTTAACTCCAAACAAAAACTATCCCAGTTTCATCTCCCATAAACCTCGTCAATCACGTACCACTGACGCCCCATTCTTGATCCTTGCTTGAACTCTTTCTTATCCTTCTTTTTGAATTATATTCTTCCTTGACACTTATACAAATATTGCTCCATATCCCTCTTTGATTATCTTTCCTTTATTAGCACCAATTAGTTTGTAATTTACAACTGCTCTTTATTCCATTTGACATGAATATTCTAGAGCCACACCATCTGCTAAGAATTTGGACATTATTTTCAGTTTTGTTACAAAACTCTTGAAATTTCTTTCATTCAGTTGATTATAGGAGATTGATTTTCGAAATCAATGCTCTTTTTCCTCATGATCCTTATTAATTCTAACGGCTATTTGATTAGCCTAATTTTAGGAAGCTTGCCTTTTTATTTTTTGAACTCGTGCACTATAAATATTAGTAGTTTTGTCATTGTTTGATAAAAAAAAGAGAAAGTGCTTCTTCCCCATCGCTCCTTCTCCTAGCTTAACCATACATTTTTCATTGAAAAGAAAAAGGAAAAAGTGCAGAACAAAAAATTCCTTTCAGTCTTTCAACGTCTCGCTCTCGTCAAGAACTAGCAGCATATAGCAGTAGCATTCATTGCTATCGTTCGGCCATAAACTCACTAGCGAACCAGGGGTGGACCTTACCAAAGACATACTAGCAACCACGATTATTTGGAGCCATGGCAACTACATCAAAGTACCTGCATCAGTGTTACGTGTCTAAAACGAGGTTGTCTCGTTCTTTACTTTTTTTTTCCTTTTTATACAGCGATTCAACTTGTTTGAGTACACCTGATCCTATGTGACAAAGTTATTCAGTTGACAGAAGAGTATTGAGTGAGCTTCATAAAAGATTAGAATGAATTATGTGCTTAGTTAATGTTGTGTTGATGCTTCACCTCTAGAATTTTTATTACCATCGTATTGTACGCTCTCCCTAATTCATGTCTTCATAGTAGAAATAAGACATAGGCTACTGAAACTATCTTCTTCATGTAGTTAATGGGGTCTAGGAGGTATATAAGTTAGGTTGTGCAACATGAACAAAATATGCTAAAGATGAAGTTGGATTATCTGTTAGTTAACTACCACATGTTGTGATATAATTTTGATCATGAAATAACTATAGGAATTTCAAAAAAATAAAATATGTTCTAGGATTTACTTCATTAACTGGTTATTCTATCCATAAATTGCATCTAGTCTGTTAAGTTTAATACTAAGATAATTATACAAACCTTCACTTATTTGTATTTCCAACCTGAATCAATATGTGCATAGCTAATCACTTTGGTCATTAATTTAGGATGTTATTTCTTACAAGTTTATTTTAACTAAGATTGTTCTTATTGCATACTTCGTAAAGCCGTTAACACTTAAAACTATTCATAAAAAATAATTTGCTAAGTTTACATACGTTTAATCTTCTCTTTTGATTGGTGTACCATAAAGGATAGACATACTCTCACTTTTCTTTCAAATACTTCTTTTGCATGTATATCCCGATCGAGTGGTGTCGTCATTTGAAGTTCGACCACGATTTACAATGGATTCAACACATAAGCTCAAAAGCGGAGCCAGGTATATCTTGGGATATGATGACAATGGCAGGCCATGACATCTTGAATGAAGAACACATATATAACTTTATAAAGTTAAAGCGATATGTTACACCCTGATTTTGATTTGATATGTCACTCTCTTAAGAGTTTTTAATGATTCGATACTTTTACTTTTTTTTTTAAAAAAAAACTTTAATTTCCTTTTCATCATTTGGCATTTTTTCAAAATTGAAGTTTAGACTATTTAAAGCTTTACATTATTTTCAAATAGCAACACTTTAAAATAAAAAATGACTTTTACTTATACTATAGAAGCTAAACTATTTTGAGTTGAACACTATTTTTAAATCTAAATATTTTAATACTTCTTTTGTCTTGTCTAAAATTGTTTAAGATTGTTGATCATACAAAGCCAAATAGAGGAAAGTAACATCGGACTGGTCCTTTTTTCCGCCTCGTCTATACGTGATCCCGTATTTTTCTCAACTCTTAATTCTTGTTCATTTATTTAAGTTATTCAAATATTTCGCTCATATTAAATTTTCCACCAAAAATAAGGTGGAACGTGCTTCTACTAGTATTTTTTACATTTTCTTGTGAAGTAATATATGATGCTTTTCTTAAGGATTCAAATGATCTCGTGCAACTCAATTATTTACTTTCTTACTTAATTACTTTTTTACTTGTCATTGGTGTGACCATTTACAAGTTTTATGACCAGTTTAAATTAAGAATTTTTGGCAGTTTGATTGATGTTTTGGGATTGAATTGGAGACGTGAGAAAACATGAGTTTAAGTTGATCTTTTAGCTCTATTTTAAGGAAATAGATGTGCTTGAGATAAAATCGTACCCTTGACTTTTAATCCTGCTCATACTTCAATTTTTAGTACGATCATAATCTAAATTGCTTATTTATGCTAATTGACTCGAATTGCATGTCCACCTTGTATTAAAATTTCAATTGTTTAGTCCGGCTGGTAACCATATTTGGTGGAGCTCGAGAGGTGCCTAACCCCTTCCTCTCGAGTTAACTTGAACCTCTTACCTAGAATATCTGGTCCGTAGACTAAATTTCAGAGTTAGTTGTAAAATTAGCTAGAAACAAAGTAGGTGCCCTAATACGCCTAGTTAAAAATATGTTAGGTGGCGACTCCAACTCTTAAACTCAAACGAGTTCACTCAGTCAAATCCGAAACCCGACTCGCCTCGAGTCGAGTCCAAAATCGGGTATGACACCTAGTTAACGCTGAAATAGTCTTCGGATTCTTGAAATGCTTCTCCATACCTAAATTTGATGTAGAGGGAAGTCAAAGAAATTCTCGACTGCATTATACTGTCTGTGCATAACTCGGGCTTAAACCCTACCATTTCGAAGAACTCTTCGGGTACAATGTTCTTAGGCATCAAGACTTCTTCACTTTCAAATGCTAATTGGGTTAACCCACCTATTTCTTCTAGTAATGGTGTCAACTCTACACTCCTAAAGTGAAAAACTGCTCGGTCTGCATCCCAATAGTGTACTGCTGCTTCTACTATCCCTCTCATTGCCGTGTGCTCTATTAGTGAAATCAGGTTCCCCAACACAACTTTGACTTGATTTTGTTGATCTATGCTTAGGTTATCCCACCAATCCCTTAGCAACTGAGGGATTTCAAGAACCATGTCAAATGTTCTAGTGGCCATGATCTTTTGGAAAAGGTGACGGACGATAGAAAAAAGGAGAAGAAAATGCCTAAAATTCGCTTTATTGTAAACAAATGATAAACGTATGGCACAAGCTTTTGAAAACAATGCAACAGAGAGTATGAAGAGATGCGTTGTTGTGGGTTGAGAACCCTTTATACACTTTAGACAAAAGTTGCTAATGGACTTTTGACAAACCACGGATGACCAGTCTTTATATAATGCCTAAAGGATAAATGCACATTATGTCCCATCTCTTCTATCAAGCGGTCATTTCTGCTTCAAATTGGGCCTTTTAATGCCTTTTCGATTACCTTTTGTGCGTTTGGATAGCATTGAATACAGAATGATTCCAACCGCTTAGGAATAATCGTTTCTGATTCAATTTGGGCTTTGATGCCGTTTCGATTACCTTTTGTGCCTTTGAATGGAATTGAATGCAGAATAATTGCAATAAATGGTCCACATTTATACGTTCAATCCTTTAGGTATATGCCAATAAATCATGCTTAACGCTCTTTGGGGGTCAAAAACCCGTTCAGATTGTTTGAACATGTTGGCCAATCAGACTTGAGAACAAGTCGACTGACGATATGTCATGATGCATGATTCTAGAGTCACCACTAAGAGTTGGGTTGACTGAGACCGAGTTTTATTATCCTCCCAAGCGGAAAATTCGGGAGCGGGAACGTCTCGGACCAACTAGATTCCAAGTTGTTCCCCCTAAAGGACATTTTGTGAGGAAAGAGGCGGTCGCGAGATCCTCGTAACCACCATATTTCAATGCACGATTTGAAACTGCCGGGAGTGGCGGGAAGTATGAGCGGTATGCACACATTTAAAAATGTACCAATTTTGAAAGGAAATGCACATGTTTTCTAAAAATGTATAAGACTTTTCTCTAAAAAAAAGATGCACATGTTGAAGTAATTCACAAAATAAATTTAATAAAGAGAAAAACAAAATAAACAAGTTAGTTTCGGGAAGTAGGATAATTGAAGTAGAATTAAAATACAAAAAGAATCATTAATTGAAACTGTTTAAGGAAAGGATTTTTTTTTAAAAAAAAAACCTATGGAGGATTTGAAAAATGGTTGAAGCAAACGACGTGATGTATTTCTTTATCCAAAAGTGAATTTTTCTAGACAAAGTTCCTCCCAAGCGGACGACTTGAAAGTTGAAAGCAGACAAACTGCCAACAGCTTCGCTAGTTGGCTAATTTTGTATACATTTTCCTAATGGGTCCTTTTATAGTGGAACGACCGTGGGCTCCACGCAATCGTTCATAGTGTGTGCAAGTGTAAATATTCCAAGAGTGGATGAAGTAAAATAAAAATAATAAATTAAAAGAAAACGCCAATAAAATAGGGAGCTAAACTTCAAACCTGCAAAAGGAAAAGAAAGAAATATTAGTCTTGAAAGTAACAAAAGAAAGAAAATAAATACAAAGAATCCCAATTTAAAGTCTGTTATGGTTAGAACCTTGATTTCCCCAGCGGAGTCGCCATTCTGTCGACGCCCATTTTTCCCCCAACCCGGTTAGAGTTTGAAAAAGGGCTCGACTTATTGGAACTCACGGGTAAAGACTTGGAGTCGCCACCTAACATATTTTTAACTAGGTGTATTAGGGCACCTACTTTGTTTCTAGTCAATTTTAATGTTAACTCCAAAACTTGATCTACGAACTAGAAATTTTGAGTAAGGGTTCAAATTAACCCAAGAAGAAGGTGTTAGGCACCTCTCAGATTCAACCAAGTGTGGTTCCCGGCCAGACTAAATAATTGGGATTCAAATGATAAATTAAGGTAAAACAAACAAGAAATTTTCACTAATATTCTACAATACAAATAAGTTGCATAAAAAATAAATATTTATCTTCTCAAATGATCATCCTTAGTAAATCCTGTCTCAAATATCCCTTGAAAAGAAAACGAATAGTTAGTCCGAATAAAATAAAGTGTAAAATAAAATGAGATGAAAGTAATAAAGTATCATCCACTCTGATTGCGTCATCCTTCGATAGACTCATCCAAATGTACCACGCAAAAAAATATAAAATAAATTAGTGTCAAAATTAATGAAGTAAAAAATAAAGTAAAATAAAGTAATAATAGTAGTAATAATAATAATAATAGTAATAAAGTAATAATAATAATAATAATAATAAAGTAATAATAATAATAATAATAATAATAATAGTAACGATAATAAAATAAAAATGTTAGCAGTAATAATAATAATAATAATAATAATAATAATAATAATAACAAAAGAAAAAGGGGAATTTTTGAAAGTTTAGGCTCAAATTCGGGTGATGGGAGGCTAAGGATAACGTCACGGCTGCAAACACGCCGGCCGATCGTGTTGCCATGCCAGGTGTGAGTCCTGTTGCCTATCCTATTCATTTTAAACATTGTATATTTAAATGTTACCGTCATCGCCTTTTTTTGTTTGTTCTCGGGACACATAAGGGATGGTAAATGCGGGACGGGACTTGTATTGGCCTCCAAACATCATTAAGCGTGTTATATCCATTCAAATAAGCCTGTAAGCCTCAAACAAAATATTTTCATAGGCCGTTTCAAACATATTTTTAACTCCGATTAGTGGAGTTAACAAACAACCAGAGGGTCTATCAATTTCCAAGGTCCAAACAGTCAACAAAATAGTCATGACTGTAATGTAGGAAATTGTTTCAGGACACAATTGTTATAGCAAAACGAGGAAACAGTAGGCAAACCAGTCAACGTCCAAATAAGCTACTGGGTCACCATTTTTGGCATCACCAAAATCCATTAACAACGGAACTGGAGAGAGCCATGAGACATTGTTGGTCCGGATTTCTCAATCAAGTTCCGGCGAAACGAAAGCGAGGAAGCGAGCGGAGCAATAATCAGGCAGGAGGCGGAGGAGCGACTGCCGCGGCAGCGTCACTGCTACTCCAATGCTCCTTTTTCTCAGTTTTAGTGATAGCTTAAAGAGAACAGCAGAGAACAGGGGTCACCGACGACGGGTTCTTCCGGTGAAACCAAATGGCGATGGTTCAAACTAAAATTCCTCAATCTGCAAAATTAAACAAACAAAAACGACAGATCGAGTGCAACATGGTCAAAATATGCATAGCACAAGCATAAGAAGAGGAACAAGGTGACCCAGATGTTAAGGGTTGAGATGATAGCAAGCAGACAGCGAAAGGCGGAGGAGCGACTGTCTTAGCGACGTCGCTGCGACTCCACCTCCATCTCGCCCATTTTCTCTTCAATTTCAGAATCAAGCGACGGGAAGCAACAGGGAAATCAGCGATGGTTTTTTTGCTCCCAGACGCACACGCAAGTATACGTGGTCGACAAGTAATAAAGTGATAAATCGAGTATCGTTCCCACGAGGACTATTCAGACTGAATTCTAGCAAACAATTTATATAAACTATTCAGGGATCTTTTTCCAATAGTGAGGAATTTATTAACTAAAGAACAGTAATTAAATGGTAAAAGTGAATTCAAGCAATGGAGCAAAACTTGGTTGTTATCAGTAATAAGGAGACGGTCCAGGGTCAGAGTTACGAACAATCCAGTTGAGTTTTCCAATTGATTCCACTTCTCAAATCCCGGGTTACTAACTAACAGATTAAATGTACCCGTGAAAACCTTTCGATTCTTCAAGGTCTATGCAGGCTACTCCAATCCCTATATGTCTATGGGTTGAATCACGTGCACGCATTAACGAATTCTGTAATGAGTTAAAATAGGCAAGCAAGTATATGTCTATCCTACTCACAAATTGGTTCCCCGATGCCCGAGTTCACAAACTAGTCCTATTTTTTCTTATTACGTAATTAAATTCCCTCTTTCGAGTTCACTCTAAAAACCATAGATAATGCGTAATAATCGGGCCCTGACAATTACACAAGTGAAATTAAGAAAGAATAAGCAACCCGTTATGGGATTCAATTAATGGAAATCAATCTTCAAACATCAACTTTCATGAAATACTCTAACCCTAGAACGATAGATTTAGCCACGCATACTCATAATAACAACACAAAGAATTGATGTAATAATGAAATAGTGATGTAATAGATTAATGGAAGGAAGAAAAACCCTTGTTCTTGATGTTATGAGCTCTCCAATTGCTCCAAAGTCTGAACTTCCCTAAAAAACTAAGTAAAAGAGTATTTATAGGGTTTACAAACACCTAGTAATAAGTTAGACCTAAGCCTAAACGAAATAGGAAGTAAAAATCCGCTTAGAGGCGCTATAACGGGCGCCCCGCGCCTCGTAACGCGCTGAAACAACCAGTAGTCATCGAAACCTTCACGCTTTTGGGGCGTGGCGCGCAGCCAAACGCGCCAGAAGCTGGGCGCTTTGGCTGGCGCGGCGCGCCCCCTGTAGCGCCAGGGTATTTTCATGTTTTCTTGCTCCTTCACTCGCTTCGTGTCGTGCCTTCGTGTGCTCGATCCTATTCTCAATCAAAATCCAATCTTTTCTTGCTCGATCATGCTCTTTAAAGCTCCAATTGTACTTCATAACAACCTACATACACACGACATAAAATTAGTGTAAAACCACATTCATAAACCATAAAACGAGCGAATAAAGTATCCAAACGTAAGAAAATATTAAGGAAACGTTGGCATAAAATGCCAAACATCAGGTTTTCTCTGCGTGTATCGTGTGTGTGTGTGTGTGTGTGTGTGTGTATGTGAATCTGTTATGGTGTTGGTAAAGAGAAGAGAGGATGTAAATGGATTTTTTCGCGTGTCCTCCATTGTGCTGTGTATCGATGGTATATATGCCAAAGTGGAGAGGAGAGTACCGTTGGTGCTTGGCCTCAATTTTGGGTTCTTGATTGTAATGGAGAGTGCTAGGTGGGACATATTTGAGGGAGATTGGGCAAGATTGAGAGGAAATTGGGGAATTATGGTTAGGGGATTGGGGATATGATGGAGAGAGAGATAAAAGTGATAGATTTAGTGAACGGACCTAGTTAAAATTGTGTGTAGATTCAAAGGAAAATTTTAATATAAAAATATAAAAGATATTTTAAAATGGTAGAGATTTTGTGGAAAAGATTGGGAAATAATTTAAATTCAGAGAATTCAAATTTAAGTTAATACGAATAAAGAATTTTAACTGGACTGATATTTAATTTAGATGTGCCCATAATTAAAAAAAATACAAATATATATATACCATATAAAACAAGCAAAATGCACATAGAACAACTATTGAAATGCAAATAAAATTAATTAAGTATAGATACCTACAAATAATTACTAAATGTTATTTATACAGTAAATTGTATAAATAAACATAATTTTGACAAAATATCCTACATGATGCAAATCACGTAATATAATCACAATTAAGTATATATATTGCGTAAATATGGGATAACATAGATAGATGCATGTTTTTCTAATACAAATTTGCTCAAACAGCTAGATTGCACCTTTAAATTAAATTACAGCCAATTATGAAAAAAGGAGGGACAAATTCTGTGTCAACAAGAGATTCAATTGGAACTAGTGGTCGGGGGCAGGCACGTGGTCGTCGGAAAAATATGGGTAAAAGAATTACTGGTATTTCTAGTAAGTTCACCCAAATAGATGATTCTCTCTATTATCATGATGTCAGCGCTAATAATATACTTGATCATGAAATGTTAGAAGCACAATACGGATTTCATAACACACAAGGGGTTAATTAAGAAGAAACACCATCTAATGAATTCCAAGCTAGTCCACATGAAGTTTAGTCTTAATTTCCTCCTGTAGCTTCTACTAGAGAACCGGCTAAATGTAAGAATAGAAATGAGGTGTGGGAATTTTTGGAAAAGAGAGTTGCAGAACATAGGGCCGTATGTGGGCTCTGTAAAAAGGATTGGTCTTTTAAAACTGGGGGTAATGAAGGTGGGACTGGTAAAATTAGGATGCACTTACAAAATAAGCATCCTAAAGAATGGACAATGAGGGCGGGGGTATTCATTTAGGGACTGAACCTTGGGGAGTAGCGCATGATCAATCTTCGGGTACCCAGACACAACTTAACTCAGTAACACGATGGGTTCTTCGTTATGATAAGCAAAAAGATAGGGAAAATATTGCTAAACTGGTTGCGGTAGAGGCTTTACCCTTTACTTTTCCTTCGTTTACTGGTTTTATTCGTTATATTCAGTCTACATATAATCCCTCTTATAAAGGTTTTCCAAAAACTACTGTTAGAAATGATATTATTAAATTTAAGAACAAATATAAAAATTATTTGCGTTATTTATTTAATAACCTTGACACTAGAGTATGCCTTACTACGGATATAGGTCGTTCTACTAATAATGTTGATTATATAACTGTTACTGTTCATTGGATAGATCCTGATTGATTTTTTCAAAAATGTATTATTGCCTATAAAGTTGTTGATGAACCATACACAGAAATTATATTTGTAATAAAGTTTCGATCAATTTGTCGTACATACTATTTAATTAACAAAGTTTTTAGTATTACGGTAGATAGTACAACAAACAACACAAACGCACTTAAGAACTTAAGACCTATTTTGAACCCCCTTTTGAGGAGTTTTTTAATGTTAGATGTGCATGTCATATTTACAATTTAGCAATAAAAGATGGTCTTGAATTGTTTAACCACATTATCGAAAAGGTCAAAGTAGCTATTACTTATATTTTTAGAAGGAAAAACCAAGAAAGAAAAAGAGAATGGGAAAGAAAATGTATAGAATTAGGAATGGAAATTAGGAGAGTCCCAAAGGAAGTTTGTACTAGATGGAACACTTTATATGAAGCTTTGAATGTTGCTTATCAATATAGAGTGCCTATTTCATAAATGCATAATAAATATTTTATGCAAGCCTATCACCTTAAGGATGACGATTGTAACCTTGTTGCTCATCTCCTTCAGTTTTTAGAAATTTTTTATCATGCTACTTTAGAATTTTCTGGAAAATATTATCCAACTGT
Organism: Petunia x hybrida; assembly: GCA_037355625.1. Taxonomy (NCBI): domain Eukaryota; kingdom Viridiplantae; phylum Streptophyta; class Magnoliopsida; order Solanales; family Solanaceae; genus Petunia; species Petunia x hybrida. The sequence continues at coordinate 3,030,319 of JBBBVM010000018.1, read as the reverse complement.
TCCTTCCATATTATATTATATCACGGGAATATCGGAGTTATTGAAAGAATATAAGAAATATGAAGTATATAAAGTGGCTGTAGAAGCTATGATTGAAAATTTTAGAAAATATTTTTCCCTATTCCTCCTCTTTTTTATATTGCTTCTGTGTTACATCCCACTTTTAAACTTAAGTTAATTGAATGACTTATTAAAGAAATATATGTAAATTTAGAAATTACTCCTACTGAAATTGCGACAAATGGATTTCCAAGTGTAGAAGATGTTATTACCAAAGTTTATGCAGATACCGTGACTGTTTTTGCAAAGTATTGAGCTTGGACAGACAGTGCTACACCAACTGCACAATACAATCCACCGGTGAAAGCTCTTCTCAGACGGGCAAAAGGCATGTGGTGATGAGCACTTTTTGCAAACTTGATGAAAGGTTGCTAGAAGAACAGGATGAGTATGGGGAGGAATACAACGAGTTCCAAGTTTATTTAATTCAATAACCAAAGAAACTTAAAAATTTTGGAAGTCATGACTTACTAGATTACTAAAAGATTCAAGAATTGTAATTTCCGATTCTTGCAAAAATGGCCCGGGATATACTAACAATTCAAGCTTCATCAGTTGTCTCGAAAAGTGCTTTTAGCCAAGGAAGATTACAAATTGGAGATCACAGATATTTGTTGAAGGAAGAGTCACTAGAGACAACAGTTTTATTCAGGGATTGGATCAGAGCCGAGTGAAGAAACTTTGCACTACCAAAAATTAATAAGAAAAAAGACAAGAGATATATGGATCAAATTTTAAGCGACGGAACAAGCGAAGGGAGTTAAACCGGCAATGACAAAGAAGATGAACCAGAACAACAACCATCAGTTCCTAAAGAAACGTCTACGGCTATCCTAAAAAAATTAGCCAATATGTTTAAAACAATGTAATTCTCTAAATTTTAATTTTGAAATTACAAGTTTGAAAGCTTGGCTATGCAGTATGTACTTGGAACTACTTATGTTTTAAACAAGTATCAATAAAATTTCTCCAAGTCTTGGAATTCTAGCACAATTCTTGTCTTTTTAAATTTTTTAATTTATTCTTTATGCAAAATACTACAATTAATTTATTAGTTTCTAAATTAATTCAAAGTTTGAAAGTTTAAACTATAAAATTAATTCAAAATTTGAAATTATCAAAATAATTCAAAGTTTGAAATTATCAAATTAACTTTGAAAAGTTTGAATCTAATTTCAAACTTTGAAATTAATTCAAATATTTCAAAGTTTGAAAAAATATTAAAAGTTTTTAATTCAAAGTTTGAACTTTGAACTTTGAAATAAACTAAACATTCCAAATACATATTAAAGGTTAGTAATAATTTATTGTTATATTTTAATTTTTCATAATTTAAAAATTGTCAAACACTTGAAATGAAAGACAAAACACCAAAAAAAGAAAAAAATTAATCGGTCAATCGGACCGGACCGGGCCGATTTTTGAATAAGTCCATTTCAAATATAGTCATTGGCCAACGACCAAAAATGGCTATATTTGCCTCCCCACCCCTCCGCCCCACCCCTAACGCCCCCTATGCCTCCCCAACCTATTTTTATTTATATATACCCTATTATTTCATCAATTATATCACAATTCATTATTTTTTATCTATTTCTCTCCAAAATTATTGTAAAAGGCTATTTACTAAATTTCTACCAAAAAATCCTAATAGCTACAAATCAACCTGCTTGTGTCGGTAGTGAAAATCAACGTGAGCAACGACGACATCGATCTGAAGAGTGAGAATTTATAAAAATAAATGATGAAGTTCATATTGCTAAATATACATTTTGTATGAAAGAGTACTTTATACTGGTGGTGGTCTTGGTGGAGGAACGATGAAGTATAGGTCCACTTAGAAACACAACATAATGTCGAATGGAGTGCTCGGTCGGGGTGCGTTTATCTGCTCCGTTGAAGGACTGATCAAGGGAATAACTATGTAATTTTTAATTTTCTAGTTTGTCATTTCTATTTATGTATTTTTCTAATTTTCAATAAAGTGTTTGTCTTTCTTTTCCAAATTCAAAATTTGTTTAGTGAAAATAATTTTTTATAGCTCTTGAATTTTTATTTTCATTGTATTTTCCTTTAAAAAAATTAAAATTACACGTAAACCGGCCAGTGAGGGCCAGAAAAATTGGCCTAATGGTTGTCGGTGCCGGTCACGAGCTGCCTCTCCATTTTTACACTGGACTGGACCGGACCGGATTGGCCAGTTCGGTCCGGTCTTAACCTATATTATAGCGACCGAACCGAACCAAAATCAGTAAAAAAAAAAGGGTTCCGGATCGGAATAGGCCGCTGGATAGGCTTAACTGCAACTAATAGGGCTAAAAAAAGCAGTGGATCTAATCAAACATTACAAAAGCTCCAATAAGATAAGTTTGTTTTTTACCACACAACTAGCCGTGGCAACTATTAATTGAATTTGTGATGTATTTTCCCATTTGAAAGATTGTTAAAGAGGTGTTTTTGATTCCTCAAAGGGTAAAGCTTTTTTTGTCCACTACATTTTGCAAAGACGGACAACTAAATACTATAATAAATTACCAAATTCACTATATGGGTTAAAATATTACCAAAGTCAGTACATTTAGCAAATATAAACAACTAGATATTTTATTTTTAAAAGTCCACTGCATGGATTAAAGTACAAAGATTCATAGAATCTTTTCTTATATTGTTTGCTCTTTTAACTTTATTTGTTTTTTAACATGTCATCGCTTTCTTGAAGAGCACTAAGAAAATTCCTCATCATTGTGAAAAATATTTTAAGAAAGCGCTGATGACCTTCAAGCATCAACAAGTTTTTGTCCCCAAACCAAAAAGTTGGTTCTTCTGAGAGAATGGCTATCTGTCTTCTTTATAAAAGATCTAGACATTCTAGGCCCAATTATTTCTGACGAAACTGCTAAGAGATAGCAGCAGGAAATTTGGATCCAGTGACAGTTGAGCAACACTAATTATCCTTTCCTATTAATCTTTGCTTTTATTTTACTAAAGAGTTTCATATGTATTTATATGCAAACAGAAAAAATCATAAGGAAGAATGCAGATACGGAAACCACACCACCAAATGCAAGACGAACAGATGAACTGGATAAAATCAAGATATAGATAGGGTGAGAGAAATAGATAGAGTAGCCACTGTAAAGAGGGAAGAATATATGTATAGGGAATGTTAGAATTATGGCATTTTGTCTTGTCTTAGTTTGAATAGAGGAGTAGAGAGGGACATAAACAAAGTGTAATATAGTTTTAGTTGGTGATCAATAAATAATTTTTTCTTTCACCAAAATTTAAAAAAAAAATCAGAAGTAAGAATGAGATAGATTCTATGAGTCCTTTGGTTAAAAGGGACACTCAAGACTTTAAGTTGGTAAAAGAAACAAAGTCTTGATTAAACACAACTTTTTTTACTCTCCTTCACCTTAAAGTTTTAGTTCTTATACTTGGGTCCTTGCTATATTAAAAAAAAAATTGGCCAAATTAAGGAAAGATTTTTTCCTCTGTTTTTCCTCCTTTCTCTATCCTCTCTTCTTTCTTCTTTCTCGCGACCTCAAAAAACTATAGCTGCTGCACATCTTCTTTCTTCAATCTCTCTTCATTTTTGCTATTATTCCTGCATTCCAACTCCCCCTAACACAAAATATTCTCAGATCTAAATCCTTTTCAATTAATTAGGATTAATCCTTTTCGGTTAATTAGGATTATTTACTCTAATTGAAAAATAATTTTGAAAAAATACGTTGCAATTCTTAAAATAACGATTACTAGTTGGACATTACTTCTTATTGGATAGCTTGACGTTGAAATTCTTCGAATAACGTTTATTGGTTGGGCATTACTTCAAATTGGAAAGCTTGACAAGTCCCATATCTCCTGTAAGTGTAAACCTTTATCTTCCTCATCTCTGCTATTCTAATTTTCGTAAAAACTCAAGTTTTTAAACAGTATGTTGCTGTTTTGAAACATCTTAACGTGACAATCGCAACATCCTATAGAATGTTCTACAAATGCTCGTACGATGTAGTCATAATTACGGAACATTGTGTTAGATGCTCAGAACAATAATCTCGATGTTCCTATTGTGCTAGTCAGAGTTATGGATTATACTGTTAGATGCTCGGAACAGCTTACAGTATGTTCAGTATATGCTAGTCATTAGGTTGGAACCTTTTTATAGATGTTCGGAACTATAGCACAAATGTTACACATTTGTATGCTGGTACTCTTAAACATCCTATTAGATGTTCCGAACTGTTTGTTAGATGTTCCCGTATCTTTGGCTGTTTGGACCATATTTGATGAATGTTTATCCTGTCTTGTAGACAAATACAATGCTAATGGGGGACGTACTACTAGGAGTTGATTATCTCGGTGAATGGGTGGAGCGCTCGAAATGTTATGCTTGGATTCCTAAGGTGAAAGAGACAACACCTATCCTTGTGAGTAAGAATGTTACATTTGTTGAACTGGTCAACAAAATCATACGCCGTTAGGGCATAAGTGATGATCTTAGAGTTCTTTGCATTTCATATATGCTGAGTGTTTCCGCAAAGCAAAAGACTGCTCCATCTAAAATTAGGAATGATAATTATGTTCAGCTATATATGGCTGATGTTGACCCAGCCGGTGCTAGGCCAACACTAAGGGTTACTGTGATTCCAAGGCAAGGAATTTCAAGTTCAAATGAACAAGATATGCATGTTGAAATGGATGAAGATGATTTAAAACAATGAGGAGAGGCAGATAAAAAAGATGAAGAATGTGGTGATGTAAAAGGTGGAGAAGAAGTTGGAGATGAAGTTATAGAAGATACTCATGGTAATCCTTCAGGAAGAGTTCCATCACAGAGCAGCCGCAATGATTGTTTTTGGAGAAGACGGCACAGGTTTTGTAAAGGGTAAGACTTTCAAGAACAAGTGTGAATTAGTGGTGAAGTTGAGCCTTACTGCAGCGAGGAAGCCTTTTTCTTTCAAAGCAGTGAAGAATACCAAAAAGTTATTTTATGCCCGATGTGCAGATGCAAATTGTAAGTGGTGGTTTCGAGCATTGAGGTATGATAGCAGTGATATGTTTTATATCACAATCTACAATGATGAGCACATATGTGGTGTGCAACATCTTGCAAGCCACCATATGCACACCACAACTGATGTTGTTGGTGAATACATGAAAGATATGTACATTGAGGACAAAGGAATAACACCAAAAGAAATCAGAATTGTATTTAACAGAGAATTGGGATGCAACATTAGTTATTGGAAAAGTTTGAAAGGATGTGAGATTGCAAAGGCCATAGCAAGAGGGACACATGACCACAGTTATGCAATTTTGGAGGCATACCGTTATATGGTAAGGATCCAAAATATTGGAAGCAAGACAGCTTTGAAGGTTGATAGTTGTGGGAGGTTCAAGTATTTTTTTATATCTTATGGATCTTGGATTAGGGTTTTTGTGTATATGAGAAACATCCTAGCTATTGATGGGACTCATTTGTTAGTAAGTATGGCGGGGTGTTGTTGTCTGTCGTCACCCAGGATGCAGAGAAGCACATATTCCCTATTGCATTCTGTGTTTTGGACAAACAATGTGATGTTTTTTATGATTTTTTTTTCGATCAACTGGTTGACATAGTCCAGTACAATGATGAGTTGAGTGTCTTTTCTGACAGGCATAAAAGCATAGCAAAATCAACTGTTAAGTGGTTTCCCTCAGCTCACTATGGAATTTGCACGAGGCACGTTGGTGAAAATATCCATACAAAGTTTCAGTTTCGAGACCACCTGGGGTTCTATTACTTGGCAGCAGATGCATATCATTTGATGGAATTCAAAAGACACTTTAAGCAAATTGAAGATAAGGATCCAAGGGTTGCCAGTTATCTTGAATATGACATGGGGTTTCATAAATGGAGTAGATGCTTTTTCCCTGGACACAGGTACACAACTATGAACATTCATACCAATGTTCTAAACCTTTATGGAGACACGACAAACATTTTTTAAAATGTTCCGAATATTGCTTTGTGTTGTTCGATGTTCAAATGGCAATTAAGCCGAGAACATTCTAAGTGAGGTTTAGAACATTATAAATGATGTGTAGAACGTAATTATTACTGTTCAGCTTGCCTACGAAGATGTTCACACTTGGACTAGACGTTATTAGCATTTATGTTGTTTGTTTGTTTGTTGCTATTTTAGGTATGCAGTAGTGACCTTGAACATTGCCGAGTCCACAAACGCAATACTGAGGGATGAAAGAGAATATGCTATTCTTTCCCTATTGAATCATATCAATCGGACATTTGGTGAAATATTCTATGTGAGAGCTATGGAGTTCCTCGAGGTTTCAACCATATGTGACCCTTCAATTGAAGGAAAAATAAGATTCAACCTGGAGGAAGGCGGTAAGCTCGCAATTAATCGAAAATGTACCTACGATTTCACCATCATCAGTCGAGACCAGGAAGCAGAAGTCGATTTACGCAACAGAACTTGTACGTGTAGAGAGTATAAAATTGATTTAACATCCTGTAAACATGCTGTGGCAACTATCAGAATGCTGCGTCCAGCAGATTATGGAGCGTGCGTCTACGACTTCACTTCTCCATATTATAGGTTAGAGTCGTATATGCTTGCCTATGCAGAACCGATCAATGTTGTTGCGCCGGAAGAATTTTAGAATGTTCCTCCTAAGCTGCTTGAGAGAAAAATATTTCCTCCTTTGGTCGATGCGGGTAAGGGTAGAAGAAGGAAAAAGCGGATACCATCAGTTGGTGAAGTATTTTCAAGTAAGAGAAACAAATGTAGCATCTTCAAAAGGACAGGCCACAAAAGAACTTCTGGCCCAAGACGAGTGGATAGAGGACCTGGATAATCCACCCAAACTGTTGCTTCTTGAATTTAATCATCCTAGTATTGAACAATTTTATTTTTTTATCATGTAATATATTAACATTTTAAGCCCTTATTTTTAAGCTATTGTAAATATACTACGATATGCTGTTAAAATAATGTGTCGCGTTCAGGCAAAAAATGAAACACAAACAGTGATGTTTGTTGACACCCAATTTTGTCCATCTTTTTTCGGTAGTTGGCTATAATTTAACTAAAAAGTACAATTTAACTGTTTGAGCAAATTTTCATTCGAAGGCATGCATTTACGTGTGTTATCCCTTATTTATACGCTATATGCATAATTGTGGCTATATTACGTAATTTTTTGCATCGCTTAGGCTATTTGTCAAAACTGTGATTGTTCGTGCAATTTATTGCATTTAGTAATTATTTGTGACTATTTATACTTAATTAATCGAACCTCTTATTTTTATGTGTGCATTTTTCCACATTATATAATATATACTTATATTTTAGCACCTTTAAGTTGAATACAAGTCTGATTATTCGATTCAATCCTTTTACTAGTTGATTCTTCCTTTTCACTTGAAATTTTGAATTCTTTTGAATTTGGATTATTGCTTATCTTCTTTTATAAAAGCCCTACCTTACTAGAATATTTTGTTCTCTTCTACCAAAAATCTTTTTTGCTTTGAATGTAGACTCAATACCTAACCAAATATATTTTTCTACATTTAATTTGGTATCAAAACTACTCTTTTTAAATCCTACCATATATTTCATTTCTCTCAAAAAATCTTCCTTTTCCTAATTTCAAGTTTCAGCCAAATCCTTCTCTCCTACTTGAACGTAGACATGAAAATGGTCCAAGTGCATATTTCATGTTTAAAAGCTTTGACCAAAGAGTATTCTCTTCCATTTTAATCATTCAAGAAAATTTCCAATGCCTTGATCCTCTCCCCATTTTAAGCAAATCAAAATCCCCTCAATTTCTCATAATCTCCCCAGATTTCCCTAATCCCATAACTGACTCCCATAACCCCAAATCTCCCTCAATCTCAATTACATTCCAATTCCCAAAATCAGCTCCAAATCTCCTTCAATCTCTCATAATCTCTATCATCTTCCCCAATCTCTCAATTTTTCTGGTAATAGATTCCCTCCAACGTCTCTAATCCCCTAAATCTCTCTAATTATAGTCTCAAATCCTTTCCATTTAATCCTTAATCAGCCAACATTTCTTTTATTCGAGGAGTACTATAGAAACAATGAAGCCACGAGTAAATAGGACATCATACACAGATCATCTCCTTCACACCAAGAAAACCAGTGATATAAAATCATCACCCCACTGATCTCCATCTTAATACACACAGACAGAGGGAAAGAAAAATACCACCACTACTAGCGGTGGTGGAAACCACCAACACACCACCAATATAATACACCATCAGACTAATAATGAAACATCCTAAATGCCATCATAGCCTCTCGTAGATAAGTACGGACGTCTACGTACCCATCACCGAGACTTTACTAGACACTGTCTTAGTCTGGATAGACTCTAAACTGGGCTCTGATACCAACTGACACGACCCGGAATCCGGTTAGGCCGTGCGGGCACCCGACATCCTTCCCTAGACCCGTCGGGCGAACCCTTATCAATTAAATTAGGAAAATAAATATAATTCAATTTATAAATAATAACAAGACTTAGAAAAAGTACAAACATAATGATATCTCTAAGCTGTAAAAAGAAATTACAGCTGACTACCCACATACTAGGTTTAGGGCTATCCAGACTAGACATCTAAGAGTTCAAAAGAAGACAGATACCTCCTGAAGGGAGCAGAATGCAACTGAAATAATAACCAATAAACTGGTGGCCATCCGGAATAAAAGCTGGCTCACCCTGACAGCTGAAGTCATCTTCGCTCCTTCACAACGTGGCGAACTCAATCCTGGAGCGAACCTGCCGAAACGAAATAGATAGACAGGAAACAAACAACAAACAAGGGTGAGTCAAAAAAACTCAATAAGTGGGGCAGACTAGCCACCTCAAAGAATAGGATAGCTAGCCAGGGAGAAAAGAAATAAATAAACCAAATTCCTCTTATTTAAATTATAAAAAGGCAGAGCCAGATAACAACCGAAAACACGTAAGAAACTTCTAAACTCAACCAAGGGTGCGTGCTAGAAACATATCAACAAATAAGCAATGCACATATAAGAAGAACAGTAGTCATGTAATGCAAGTCTACACAATGGTATGAATTGAGATGAAATGAAATGAAGTGAGATGAAGTGAAATAAAATGAAATATGATGCAAAGGGTCACATGTGCCAAATGAATGGAGCAGAATCCTCCTGCTCCGAGGGCGGAATCCTCCTACCCTCAATATGATGTAATGGAGCGGAATCCTCCTGCACCGAGGGCGGAATCCTCCTACCCTCAATATAATGCAATGGAGCGAAATCCTCCTGCTCCAACGGCGGAATCCTCCTACCCTCAATATGATGCAATGGAGCGGAATCCTCCTGCTCCAAGGGCGGAATCCTCCTACCCTAAATATAATGCAATGTAATGCATATGAATGCAATATGATTCAATAATAACCCATCATCGGCTCGGGACTCTCATCGACAGCCGGAAAGTAGATTCCAACTCACAGCCAGAGTACAATGCTCAGATCCTCAATACAATACCAGCAACAGGACATAACATATAATATATAATATATAATATATAATATAAATCCAAAGCTATGGCGTAATGAGTACGCCTATCGGCAGCTACACACGTAAGGAACACGTGGTAGAAATCCACGAGGCCAGGTGCCTCCAAAGAAATGGATATAAACACTTACCTTGTTACAAAGTTAGCACAATTACTCAACAACCGCTTTGTCCTTTGAATTCATTGCCAAACGATCCCACTCTATTCAATAAGCAGAAAAATATATCAAATTAGGCTAAAGGCTTCATTCCTCACATCTTAGGGCAATCCAGATAGGAACATGATACCCTATTCGCATACGCAATATGCAGGCCAGGCCTATGTACAGGGTTTATGGTCACATAACCAAATCATAAATAAATTACATTTATAAGTTTTCCATAACTCCCTGAGTACGAATATATAATCAATTTCGTTATCAGGGTCCATTTGACCCTTTAAACTATTAATTGAACTTATTAAAATGATGTCTAATATTCCAAGTTTTACCGTTAAAACATATTCAAACACACGTAATAAACTCAAATAATGCATTAAGATCATTACCTGAATGTTTCGGGGTAAAACTTCTACTATTTTTCCGGCTCTTTTCTCATTTTCTGGCATTTTTTTCCTTTGCTCCGTTTCTGTTTTCCCTGTTTCACGTTTTATATCTTTATGTTCATATGTTTACGTTCAATTTATATAAAGGATGACCAAAGTCCACCGCCATGCACACTCTTTTTCTTTTTTTATGTTTTGTCTTTTTCCCCTTTTTCATTTTTTATTTTTTTTTCTTTTCTTTTCGTGATGAAAATTAAAACGGAACCCTACGATATTCGAAATGATCCCAACTTTTGCATACCAGTTTTACAAAATATATATAGCATACTCGCGAAGGCGAATCTCAAAATCGGGTTCCCGAAATCCAAAATGCGAATTTAAATGGAAAAAGGTCAAATTATATAACTTTCGCATTTTAGCGGAAACTAGCCGAACAATATCGAAATTCACTTTCGAAAGTTCATAGAAGTCACAAATAATCATACGAGCCTAACGGCGCTTTCAGATTTTGAATCGGAGCTCATTCGTCAAAATCGAGCTCGAAAATCCGAAAGCACCGTTAGGTTCGTATGATTATTTGTGACTTTTGTGATCTTTCGAAAGTGAATTTCGATGTTGTTCAGCTATTTTTCGCTAAATACCGAATGTTAAATAATTTGACCTTTTTCCATTTAAATCCGTATCTTGAGTTCTGGGAGTCCGATTTGAGATCCGCCTTAACAAGTATGCAATATATATTTTGTATAACTAGTATGCAAAAGTTGAAATTATTTCGAATATCGTAGGGTATTGTTTTAATTTTTACCGTAGTAGCGAATTTTAAAGGAAAAAGAAAAAAAAAAGTCAAATGAAAAGAAAGAAGCTCAGATTGATAGGCGGTGGGTGCCTTTGTACCTAATATATACCCTTAACAAAAGTTAAGGAACGAAAAGGTACAGAGAGCATAAACGAAAACGTGAACAGTGAGAAAGAAAAACGTAGTGAGGTAAAAAAATGCCAGAAACTGAAAAAAGAGCGGGAGAAAAATAGCATTTTCACCTCCCGAAACATTCAGGTAATGATCCTAATATATTATTTGAGTTTATTACATGTGTTTGAATATATTTTAACGGTAAAACTTGGAATATTAGACATCGTTTTAATAAGTTCAATTAATAGTTTAAAGGGTCAAATGGACCCCGATAATGGAAGTGATTATATATTCGTACTCAGTGAGTTATGGAAAACATATAAATGTAATTTATTTGGGATATGGTTATGTGACCATAAACCCTGTACATAGGTCTGGCCTACGTATTGCGTATGCAAATAGGGTATCAGGATCCTAACCGGATTGCCCTAAGATATGAGGAATGAAGCCTTTAGCCTAATTTGATATATTTTTCTGCTTATTGAATAGAGTGGGATTGTTTGGCAAGGAAACCAAGGGACAAAGCGGTTATTGAGTGGCTGTGCTAGCTTTGTGACAATGTAAGTGTTTATATCCATTTCTTTGGAGGCACCTGGCCTCGTGGATTTTCTACCACGTGTTCCTTACGTGTGTAGCTGCCGATAGGCGTACTCATTACACCTTAGCTTTGAATTTACATTGTATATTGTATGTTATGCCTTGTTGTTGGAATTGCATTAAGCATATGAGCATTGCACTCTGGTTTTGAGCATTGCATATACTTCCCGGTAATCGATGAGAGTCCCGAGCCGGTGAAGGATCATTATTGCATATACTTCCCGGTTGGCGAGAAGAGTCCCGCACCGGTGAAGGGTCATTATTGCATATACTTCCCGGTAATCGATGAGAGTCCCGAGCCGGTGAAGGGTCATTATTGCATATACTTCCCGGTTGGCGATGAGAGTCCCGCACCGGTGAAGGGTCATTATTGCATATACTTTCCGGTAATCGATGAGAGTCCCGAGCCGGTGAAGGATCATCATTGCATATACCTCCCGGTAATCGATGAGAGTCCCGAGCCGGTGAAGGATCATCACTGCATGTACTTCCCGGTAATCGATGAGAGTCCCGAGCCGGTGAAGGGTCATATTTGCATATATCTCCTGGTAGACGATGAGAGTCCCGTGCTGGAGATAGGTATCAGGCATATGTGACTGCATTGCATTGTACCGCATTCATCCCATCTCATTGCACCGCATACTGACTATTGTCTGTATTGTGTTGTGTTTTATTTATGCGGTATGTACACTATGTCGTGGACATATCTCAGTTTTCCTATATATTTCTGGCTTGTATTAAGGGTTGAGGGGATAGCGTTGCACGCCGCAATGCTATAAATATATGGATCGGGTTGCACGTCGCAATAGTATAAATATATGGATCGGGTTGCATGTCGCAACAGTATAACTATATGGATCGGGTTGCACGCTGTGATAGTATGAATATGTGGATCGGGTTGTACGACGCAACAGGATGAATATATGGATCGGGTTGCACGCCGCAACAGGATGTATTTCTGATTGTTGATATTTTCGGGATACCTATATGTTCTGGCTATCTTATGTTCCTGGTTGTTAATGAATTTATGACTCCATACGTTTTTCCAGTTATTATTTGGCTCTGCCTTTTAATAATTTAAATAAGAGGAATTTGGTTTATCTGTTTCTTTTCTCCCTGGCTAGCTATCCTATTATTTGAGGTGGCTAGTCTGCCCCACTTATTGAGTCCTTTTGACTCACCCTTGATTGTTGTTTGCTTCTTGCCTATCTATTTTATTTCGGCAGGTTCGCTCCAGGATTGAGTTCGCCACGTTGTGAATGAGCGAAGACGACTTGAGCTGTCCCGGTGAGCCAGCTTTTATTACGCATGGCCACCAGTTTATTCTTTGAGGTCTGGTCTGGATAGCCCTAAACTTAGTATGTCGGGTAGTCAGCTGTAATTTCTTTTGTACAGCTTAAAAGTATCAGTATGTCTGTATTTTTTTTTTGGGTCTTGTTCTTATTTATGAATTGAATTATATTTATTTTCCTAATTTAATTGGTAAGGGTTCGCCCGACGGGTCTAGAGGAGGATGTCGGGTGCCCGCACGGCCTAGCCGGATTCCGGGTCGTGTCAGTTGGTATCAGAGCCCGGCTTAGAGTCTATCCAGACTAAGACAATGTCTAGTAGAGTCTCGCTGATGGCATTTATGAAGTTTCACTTCCTTCTTTTCTGATCGTGCGTCTGTCTAGGATGCAACAGTATTTTCGTTAATTCCTTCGTGGTAATTGTGAACCCTCATGCGACAAATCAGCAAACGGTATGAGTTCAAGACGAAGCGGTCTGGTCTGGGGTTAGCACTGACCAAGCCCAGAGTGTTTTATTCGTGCTGACGATCTAGTTACGGAGGTCCCAGCTGTACGAGCTCTCGATGGGCAAGGGAGTAGGGCCTTGTTGTTCCCTTGGCTCTCTACGATGCTTTTACGAGGATCTTGGCGACGCAGATACCGCAAGAACCTATTATTCGCTAGGCAGCTTATCAGGTTGCCGCAGATGCAGATGCTCGGTCTCAGGGAGCTCCTATTCCAGTTCTTAATATTGCCCCAGTAAATTATGTTCTAGAAGCAGCATGTGTTGCGCCACCAATTGTTCTGTCCGGTTAGCCAGCCGAGGTAAAGGTTCGATCCGAGTGTCCAAAGAGGTTGCATTATCATACACAGTTGAACCTTCCGATATTCTTAAGCAATGCATCAGATAAACCTCGTGATTTTTTTAAAATAAAATAATGTGAGCGTATCATTCAGGCTCTTGATTGTATCGAGCAGTATGGTGTTGATTATTCTTCTTTCCAGATTCAGGGGTCCAGCCTTGAATTGGTTGACCGCTCTCTTATTAGCTAACTTGGTTCGATTTTTCTTCTAGACTCGGGGAAAAGTTCCTTTCGCGCAGCGAGCGAAATGAAAAAAAAAGCATCGCCAGTTTATGTGGATTGGACAGGGTAGCGTGTCGATTAGCCTGGTGGTGTTTCAGAATATGAGATTGAATTCTATAGAATGGCTGAATACGCATTAGAACTAGTCCATGAGCCCTTCGAGAGATTCAAAGATTTACTGATGACCTTTCTCCTTCCTTGAGATCCCATATGGCTCGAGAGATTGAGGTCGATTTTGTTGTTGATATTGCCCGAAGGTTCGAGGCATACCATAAGTTAGAGCGGGAAAAGTTAGATCGGGAGTTCAAGAGATCCCTTGGCCCTAGTGGGTAACCATGGTACCTTATTTGGAGGTAAGAGTTCTGATTATTTTGGGAGGTCACCTTCCAGGTTATCTCAGCTTGTGTCACGTGATTCCTAGATTGCGCCAGTAGCTCGTCAAGATCAGATTCAATCTTTTCTTTACCGCTAGCAACAATCTTTCCAGCTTCCATTCTTAGTCGAAAAGGTGTTATCATTGTCGTGAGTCTGATTATCCTTTGAGGAGTTTTCCTGTTATCATTGTCGTGATTCTAACTATCCTTTGAGAAGTTTTCCCTTGGTCCAGCAAGTAGACGGTCGTCATTCTTCTTGCCCTCAGGCACCTGCCCAGTCGCAGGGATTTTATTTAGATATCAATCAGGCAGAGAAATGCCACGATCCAGTAAAGGTTGAGAGCATGGTGGCAGTTATTCTTCAAAAGGTAATTATCAGTGTAGCGGGTTAGTTCAGCCGCAGAGGCAGTTTTATGAACTGCCAGTCTGGCAGGATGCTAAGGCATCCGATGTAGTAGACCCATGGGTTTCTTCGTCCCTTATATGTGAGTAAGATTTGACTCTTCTGATCGATCTGGAGATGGTCTGTGATATCATGTTCCATGATTTCCTTGGATATTGTTTCTACTAAGAATCGGTTGCGGTAGAGGGGCGAGCTTCTGGTATATTTATTCCTGGCATTTATGATGAACCTACTAGTTTATCTGGTTAAAATGTGAGAGATTTGTGAGTGAGTATCGGTATTGTTATCTTGGCATCTTGTTATGCCTCATTCTGTTATAATGTTAAGTCAGTCTACCTCTCTTTGGAATTCAGTGTCGGCAGGATGATGGGATTCTTATTCGTCACCATCAGAAAGTTTCATTGTTTCTTCCGGTGCAAAGTGGTTAGTAGTAATACTCGATCTACGTATTTCCTCTTGGTTCAAAACACTAGTACAGTCATGTTATCCCATGAGCTTATCTGGATTATAAAAGGGTTTTCTGGTAAATTGTCAGAGTTTTCTTCTTATTGGGAGGTTAAATTGGCATATATGTCATTCCATAAAGCTTATTTAATGTCTATCTCTTCAATTGTGATTCTCTGGTTAGCCTGATTCGGAAGTAGTGTAACTCTGGGAGCCAAGCAAATAAAAGGATGAGCTTCCTGAAGCTCTAATCATTTCTATCCTCGGTCTATTTCCCTCACTTCTTTGTTCGGCACTGGTGAGCTTAGGCGGTCAGTAACTATTGTGATGTTCCCTGTATTGAGATAGAGTGTGTGCCAAGGTAGCCGGGTAAGCACATTGTCGTTTTTCAAGGCTACTAAGGGTAATGAGAGGCGTCATTTTACTTTGATTTGATCCATCAGGTGGTGGTGCTTATAGAAAGGTATGGAGTTGTGAACTCGAGAGTTGCAGCTGTTTGGCAACTCGAAAGGGTAGTTTGGTAGCTCAGGTCAGAGCCGCATTCTGTTTTAGCTAAGTCTTTCTTAATCCAGCAGGTTGTGCGAGGATGAATATTCCTATTCAAATAGCTGCATGAGTTTGTGCTTTAAGTGGAGGAGTCTTCCTCCAAATACTGAATGGTAATACTAAATCTCTAAGGTGTTGATACCACTTCAGTCACGACCCAACCTAAGGCCATAACAGAAACCTACAATGAGTGTCGATCATTGCTAAACCCATTAATAATCTATTAATGCCAGAGATAAGCTGGCAACCTGATAAACTATCAGATTAGAACACTGAGCCACAAATTCTGCTACGTCACACTTCATTCCGTCCTACCAATAAATCTGCTTAAGATCATGGTACATATTAGTCGAACCTGGATGAACAGTGTATTTGGAATAATGTGCCTCTATCATAATCTGTCCACGTAAATCTGCAACATCAGGAACACAAAGTCTATCTTTATACATGAGAACACCGTCAGTAGTAACCCTGTATGGTCACCCTAGTTTTCTTCTAGCTATCTGTCTGTATTCAACTATAACTGGATCCTCATACTGACGCTGTTTTACTTCAGAAAATTTAGAGTTAAAGGTCTAGTGTAGCTTGTCGTCCATCCATCATTGGCATATCTCTTTCACACCTCAACTCTTTGAGAAGTTACTTTAGTGTTATAAATGCACATGTAATCCACTTTGTTGCTGGTATTCTGCCTCAGCTCATGGTCCAACTACATGTCTCTTTTATTTTTATTTTTATTTTTTTCAAGTGAATATATTTCCAATTCAAAGACAATACCCTGAAGTAGATGTCCAGTCTGAAGATCATTCCTGGTCTGCATCATTCTATCCAGTAGTATTTGAAGGATCCTTATCCTTATATGATAGACCCTGTTCAGATGAACCTTTGACATACATTAGGATATGAGTAACTACATTCCCACAAGGAGCTTGCGGAACAACACTAACATCAACTAAGATGTTGCATAGTATGTTTGTAAAAATAATATAGCCTGCATCAAATCTTCTATAGTGTGTAGTGACAAGGTACTTCAAAAGCTTCCCCTATTGCATCAAGCGTGAGCAAATTCTTAGTTCCATCGACCTGTTCTATATCGAAAGGTATATCGAAGAGGTGATTATCGGCTGAATCATGTTAACCCATTCAAAGTTCCGTGTATCTTTGCTTCGAAAATGTAGAACTCTCTTCTCGTGATCGAGGAAGGATCAGCTTAGTCAGAATAAGCTGCGAAATGGTATTATCAAATTATCTAGATATATTTTATCTCAAAAGTACAATATGCGTGTTATAATTCTGATTCTCTAATCAGGAGATAAAGCCCGTGGAGTAGCTCATGAAGGTCGTACAAGTTCTCTTGTTATCTGTGCGAATTTTTCTTTAGAATTAAGCTCGTTCGAGGACGAACAAGAGTATAAGTGGAGGAGAATGAAACGACCTCGGTCAGTCGTTTCGGAAGTTAGGACTCTGATTGGCGTGCCGATAATTTTAAAAATATTCGTAATGTCCATTCGGACATGTCTGTAAAATTTTAGCTAAATCAGATCTTGTTTGGTAGGCATCGGAAGAAGGTTTCAGTTTTCATTATCAATAAATATTAAAAAGAGATTTTCGAGCTCGGTTTTGGAGAATGAGCTCCGATTCGAAATCCGAAAGCGCCGTTAGGTTCGTATGATAATTTGTGACTTTTGTGAACTTTCAAAAGTGAATTTCGATGTTGTTCGGCTAGTTTCCGCTAAAATGCCGAAAGTTAAATAATTTGACCTTTTTCCATTTAAATTCGTATCTTGAGTTACTGGAGTCCGATTTGAGATCCGCCTTAGCAAGTATGCAATATATATTTTGTATAACTGGTATGCAAAAGTTGAAATTATTTCGAATATCGTAGGGTATCGTTTTAATTTTTACCGTAGTAGCGAATTTTAAAGGAAAAAGAAAAAGTCAAACGAAAAGAAAGAAGCTCAGATTGATAGGCAGTGGGTGCCTTTGTACCTAATATATATCCTTAATAAAAGTTAAGGAATGAAAAGGAGCAGAGACCATAAACGAAAACGTGAACAGTGAGAAAGAAAAACGCAGTGAGGTAAAAAAATGCCACAAAATAAGAAAAGAGCGGGAGAAAAAATAGCATTTTCACCCCGAAACATTCAGGTAATGATCCTAATATATTATTTGAGTTTATTACATGTGTTTGAATATATTTTAACGGTAAAACTTGGAATATTAGACATCGCTTTAATAAGTTCAATTAATAATTTAAAAATGGACCCCGATAATGGAATTGATTATATATTCGTACTCAGTGAGTTATGAGAAACATATAAATGTAATTTATTTGAGGTTTGGTTATGTGACCATAAACCCTGTACATAGACCTGGCCTGCATATTGCGTATTCAAATAGGGTATCAGGTTCCTAATCAGATTGCCCTAAGATGTGAGGAATGAAGCCTTTAGCCTAATTTGATATATTTTTCTGTTTATTGAATAGAGTGGGATTGTTTGGCAAGAAAACCAAGGGACAAAGCGGTTATTGAGTGGCTGTGCTAACTTTGTAATAAGGTCAGTGTTTATATCCATTTCTTTGAAGGCACCTGGCCTCGTGGATTTTCACCACGTGTTCCTTACGTGTGTAGCTGCCGATAGGCGTACTCATTACGCCTTAGCTTTGAATTTACATTGTATATTGTATGTTATGCCTTGTTGTTGGTATTGCATTAAACATATGAGCATTGCATATACTTCCCGGTTGGCGATGAGAGTCCCGCACCGGTGAAGGGTCATTATTGCATATACTTCCCGATTAGCGATGACAGTTCTGCACCGGTGAAGGGTCATTATTGCATATACTTCCCGGTTGGCGATGAGAGTCCCGCACCGGTGAAGGGTCATTATTGCATATACTTACCGGTAATCGATGAGAGTCCCGAGCCGGTGAAGGTTCATCATTGCATATACTTCCCGGTAATCGATGAGAGTCCCGAGCCGGTGAAGGATCATCATTGCATATACCTCCCGGTAATCGATGAGAGTCCCGAGCCGGTGAAGGATCATCATTGCATATACTTCCCGGTAATCGATGAGAGTCCCGAGCCGGTGAAGGGTCATCTTTGCATATATATCCTGGTAGACGATGAGAGTCCCGCGCCGGAGATAGGTATCAGGCATATGTGACTGCATTGCATTGTACCGCATTCATCCCATCTTATTGCGCTGCATACTGACTATTGTGTGTATTGTGTTATGTTTTATGTATGCGGTATGTACACTATGGCGTGGACATATCTCAGTTTGCCTATATATTTCTAGCTTTTACTCTGGGTTGCGGGTATTGCGTTGCACGCCGCAATGGTATAAATATATGGATCGGGTTGCACGTCGCAACAGTATAAATATATGGATCGGGTTGCATGTCGCAACGGTGTAACTATATGGATCGGGTTGCACGCCGCGATAGTATGAATATGTGGATGGGGATGCACGCCGCAACAGGATGAATATATGGATCGGGTTGCATGCACAACAGGATGTATTTCTGATTGTTGATATGTTCGGGATACCTATATGTTCTGGCTATCTTATGTTCCTGGTTGTTAATGAATTTATGACTCCATACGTTTTTCCAGTTATTATTTTGCTCTGCCTTTTCATTATTTAAATAAGAGGAATTTGGTTTATTGTTTCTTTTCTCCCTGACTAGCTATCCTATTCTTTGAGGTGGCTAGTCTGCCCCACTTATTGAGTCCTTTTGACTCACCCTTATTTGTTGTTTGTTTCTTGTCTATCTATTTCATTTCGGCAGGTTCGCTCCAGGATTGAGTTTGCCATGTTGTGAATGAGCGAAGACGACTTGAGCTGTCACGGTAAGCCAGCTTTTATTCCAGATGGCCACCAGTTTATTGTTTATTATTTCAGATGCATTTTGCTCCCTTCAGGAGGTATCTGTCTTCTTTTATACTCTTAGATATCTTGTTTGAATAGCCCTAAACCTAGTATGTCGGGTAGTCAGCTGTAATTTCTTTTGTACAGCTAAAGGTATCAGTATGTCTGTGTTTTTTTTTTTTTAGGTCTTGTTCTTATTTATGAATTGAATTATATTTATTTTCCTAATTTAATTGGTAAGGGTTCGCCCGACGGGTCTAGGGGAGGATGTCGGGTGCCCGCACGGCCTAGCCGGATTTCAGGTCGTGTCAGCATGTTTGGACAAAGCTTGCTAAAAGAGAAGTCATTAGGAGAGATAGATATTTATTTTCATATGCTATTACTTGTATTTAAATTCTGTACTATAGTCGATCATTTATATTTTATTGCTTATTTAGTTTAGTTATTTGCTTTTGAATCCCAATCATTTAGTCCGGCTGGGAACCACATTTGGTGTAACCAGAGAAGTGCCTAGCACCTTCCTTTCAGGTTAACTTAAACCCTTACCTAGAATTTTTAGTTCGCAAGGCCATGGTTTCGGAGTTAACTATAAATTGGCTAGAAATAAAGTAGGAGCCTTACTACGCCTAGTTAAAAAATATGTTAGGTGGCGACTCCAAGTTTTACCCGTGAGTTCCAATAAGTTGAGCTCTGTTTCGAACTCTAACCGGTTCGGAGAAAAAGGTGTCGACAGAATGGTGACTCCCCTGGGGATATCAAGGCTCTAACCATGACGAACTATATATTAGGATTCTTATTCTTATGCCTTTTATTGTCATTTTTCAAGACTAACTTTTTTCTTTCCTTTTTACAGGATTTAAAACTAGATTTCTTTGGCGCTTTTTCTTTAAATTTTGTTGGATTGTTTTTCCTTGCACCTTCTTCCACTCCTAAAAATTTACACATGCACACACTATGAACGATTACGTGAATCTCACGGTCGTTCCACTCTCAAAGTACTCTTTAGGGGGAACGGTATGGAATCTAGTTGGTCCATGGTACAACAAATAATTCTAAACGTTCCCACCCCTTAGTTGTCTGCCTGGGAAAACAAAAAATTTGTCTAGAAACCCACTCTTAGAAGATTTTAGGGAAGACATTACATTCCACGCTTCAACAGTTTTTAGATCCTCCACAAGTTTGCTAAATTTTTTTTTGGTTTCACTTCATGATTCTTTTACATTTTTAATATTATCTTGCTTCAATTATCCTATTTTACGAAACTAACTTGTTTGTTTTTGTTTTTCTTTTTTTACCCTTCCTTATTTTGTGAAATCAACATGTGCATTCTTTTTAAAACTTACACATTTTTAGAAACACATGGGAATTTTCTTTCAAAACTTGTACATATTTTAAACTTGTGCATACCGCTCATACCTCCCGCCTTTCCTAGCAACTTCAAAATCGTACAAAATATCTTGCTTCATTACCACCTCTCCCTCACAAAAATTCCTTTAGGGGGAACGACTTAGAATCTATTTGGTCCGTGACATTCCGGCTCCCGAGTCGTCCACTTGGGAGGATAATAAAACCTGGTCTAGCTAACTCTATACCTTAGTAGCAACGCTAGAAATCATGCATCATGACATATCATTAGTCGACTTGTTCTCAAATTCAATAGGTCAACTTGTTCAAACAATCCGAACAGGGTTTTGACCCCCAAAGAGTGTTGAACATTATTTATTTACATTTACTTAGACGAGATGACACATAACGCACATTCATCCTTTAGGCATTACATAAAGACTTGACATCCTTGGTATGTTAAAAGTCTATTAGTCAACTTGTCAAGTGTCCAAAGGGTTCTCAACCTTAAACGACACATTTTTCATATTCTAGGTTGCATTGTTTTTTCTGAAAAAGCTCGTGACACATGTTAATCATTTGCTTACAAGCAGAATTTTAGGCGTCTTCCTCCCCTTTTTCCTCATTCTTTCACCTTTTCCCAAAGATCATGGCAATTAGAACATTCGACATGGTTACTGAAATACCTCAGCTGCTCAAAGATTGGTGGGGAAACCTAAGCATAGATCAACAAAATCAAGTCAAAATAGTGTTAGGGAATCTGATTTCACTAATGCAGCACACTGCAGTAAAAGGGATAGTTGAAGCAGCAGTACACTATTGGGATGCAGATCGAGTAGTTTTCCACATCAGAAGTGTAGAGTTGACACCATTACTGGAAGAAATAGGCGGATTGACTCAACTTTCGTTTGATAGTGATGAGATATTGATACCTCAGAACATTACATCCGAGGAGTTCTTCGAAATGGTAGGGTTAAACCTGAATTACACCCGAGGAGTTCTTTGACTTCCCTCTACATTAAGTTCGGGTGTGGAGAAGCATTTCAAGAATTCCAAGATAATCTCAGCATTAGCAAGGCAGATTGGCAAGACCGAAGGGTACTTGCTTTTGTCACCGAATTTCTAGGGACTGTCGTGTCTCCAAAACACAAAGGACGGGTTGATGTTTGCATGGTATCTATTGCTGAGGCTCTACTAAAGGACTTTGATAAGAAATACACTTTGGTACCTATGATTGTTGCAGAACTTTACCGAGCTTTAGAAAGATGCAAGAAGGGCGCTCGCTTTTTCGAAGGTTGCAATTTGCTTTTACAAATTTGACTGATGGAGCATTTGCACAAGATGAATAGCACAGACCAAACTTTCCACTCCATACCAAGAGAAAACTACATCTTGACTCATACCGCTCGCATGGACAGTGCTCTTGAAAAGTGGGATCGGCCAACAACTGTCGAAGGCTGGCACCACATATTTTGTCAGTTGACATCTGAAAATATACAATGAATGTTTGATTACTTTCCTAGTATCACAGTGATAACACGATTGGAAGGAGCTTCATTTTTTATCTTGGTTTGGGTTACAGGAGTTTATCCATACACTCCTTTAAAGGCACTTAGACAAGCAGGGAAAAAGTAGATTGTACCCAAAATGGCTGACATTGGAAGTTTCAAAGCAGATATTTTCTAAGGAGTGATACCATTCGAAGACAAGATATTAAGACTTTGGAAAGCAAGGAATCGAATGAGATTCGACACTATTGGACTAAACAGGTTTGATGCAGGATATGATGAAGATTACCCAAACTGGCTCAGGAAGTCATAGCAGGGGCAGTTCAACAAAGAGCAACAACAAAAAGGAAAATAATGCCGATGAGTTAGAATCTGAGTGCAAGTGGCTATGCAAACAACTGGCAAAGGCACGAGGGAAAATAGCAGAAAAGCAAACTTTGGTCGAAGCAAAAAGCAAAGAAAAAGACAAATGGCGCAATAAGGCAGAACTCCTGGCAAAACGCATAGAATCTATAGGTGTATGGGTGAGCGAAGGAATAAACTCTATGGCTGACAAAGGAATGGAGGAGAAAGGAAATAAGGCTTGGGAAATGTTAAAGAATCTCATATTTGACATATCCCGGCTCCTAACCGATGCAGACAATATCATCTTCCAAGGAGACTCATCGGAGGCAAGCTTGTCCGAGGGAGACTCGTCCGAAGAAGAGGAGGGTTCTTCTGGGGATGGATCGACATGAAAGATTTTCACGTAACTATATTTCCAAACTTTAATATGTCCCTGTATGACCCATACCTCACTGAAGCTTTAAAACTCCAAGTCCAAATCAAAACGCCATATTCTCTCTTAGAATAATTCTGCATCTTGTTAGAAAACAAAATAATACATGTGGCACAAAGCATTATTTCAAACGTCGTGCATAAAGCGGTCCTTTGCATTATATAATGCATTTCTTATTTGATATGTGTGCATCGCATGAACTTGTTTGTTGCTCTAGGTCTCTTTCTACCTAAATGAATCTTTTCGCAAATCTGATCTCCTACCAAGGCAGGCATCTCATCTCCCTGCTTTATGCCCAAACCTGATATCGGTAATCTTTTGTATATCCTGATAACTCTCTATCCCTTACCAACTCAAAATCTATTATCCAAAAAGTTGGCTTAAGTTGATAGCGGTAAATATTTTTTTATTATTTTCCGCAGTAAATGGTGAGAACGCGCGAATGTCCAGCGAGAGGCTGAGGAGCCAGCGGTCGCTTCTGTGCCTGCTGCTCCGTGGGTTGGCGGTGTTGGCCGCGGTAGAGGTCGTGGTCGAGGCAGAGGAAGAGTTGCCCAGGCTGCGAGGATGGTGGATCATGTTGATCCTGCTGCAGAGGTTGCGGTAGTGCCAGCTTTTTCTGGGCAAGGGGAGCAGGGCTTATTCGTCCCCCCCTCCTCCCTCCCCCCCCTCCCCCCGCACTTCATGATGCTTTTATGAGATTCTTAGCGACGCAGATGCCCCAGGGACCTCCTATTCCTTAGGCTGCCGTAGATGTTCATATTCCTCATGCTGCTGTAGATGCTCATATTCCTCAGGCTATTGTAGATGCTCTTATCCCTCAGGTAGCTCCTCAGGCTTCGGTAGATATTGGTTCTCAGGTTCAGGAAGCCCGCATTCCAGCTCCACATGTAGCCCCAGCAGTTCATGTTCCAGGTGGTCATGTTCCAGAGATAGCAGGTGTGATACCTCCGGTTGTTCAGGCTTGTCAACCAGTCCAGGTAGCAGGTCAAGTTGATGATCCGGCAAGGTTGCATTATTTTACCCGACTTAGTCCTCCGAAGTTCTCTGGTCAGAAATCAGATAAGCTTAAGCCTCGTAAGTTTCTTGATCAATGTCAGCGTATCTTAGAGGCCCTTGGATATCTTGAGTAGTATAGAGTTGATTATACTGCCTTCCAGTTTGAGGGTCCGGCTTTAGCTTGGTAGACCGCACTCCAATCAGCTAGGTAGGGCTTACCTAAGCTGACTTGGAGTGAGTTCTCCTATCGATTCATGGAGAAGTTTTTCCCTCGCAGTCAGCAGGATGAGAAGAGGAGATAGTTTGAGAGGATTGGACAGGGTAACCTGTCAGTCACGGAGTACGAGCTTTTATTTTCAGAGATGTCCAGCTATGCTCCAGATCCCGTGCAGGAGCCCTCTGAGAGGGTCAGACGTTTTATTGATGGGCTTTCTCCTCATTTGCGGTCCCAGATGGCTCGTGAGATTGAGGCTACTACCCTATTTGATATCGCTGTTGATATTGCCAGGAGGTATGAGGCCTATCATAGATTGGAGATAGAGGAGTTAGAGCGGGAGAGTAAGAGATCTCGTGGTCCAGGGCATTCTAGTACCTCGTATGGAGGTAAGAGTTATCAGCAGCAGAGTAGGCCTACTGTCAGAACAGCTCAATTTCCAGCGCGTGGTTCTCACAACGCGCCTACTTCTTCTCAGGGTCAGTTTTGGTTTCGCCGGCGGGATCAGTCTCAGTTTGATCGGCGTAGATTTTCTCCAGGGTGCTTTATCTGTCAGGATCCAGCGCATCATAAGAAGGATTGCCCTTATCCTCCATCAGCAGGGTAGTAGCCGCCCTTTCCCTTGCCTTCTAGCGCCTATGCAGCAGCAGCCTCAGGGTGCCCCTCCAGGGTCTCAGCCAGCTAGAGGTGCACCACCACCCGGTAGAGGTCGTGGACGTGGTCCCTATAAAGGTGGTCATCAGGGTAGCGGCTCAGCTCAGCTGCAGAGACAGCTATATGCACTACCGGTAGGCAGGATGCCGAGGCATCCCCAGCTGTTGTTACAGGTATCTTATCTGTTTGTGGTCGAGATGCATATTCTTTGGTGGATCCGGGGTCTACATATTCATATGTATCTCCTTATTTTGCTTCGGTTTTTCATGTTGATTATATGCATCTTCGTGATCCATTCTGTGTTTTTACTCCTATTGGAGACATTATCATTGTGAATCGAGTTTATCCAGCGTGTACCATATCTTTTGGGGGTCGTAAGACACTAGTAGATCTTCTAATCCTAGGTATGGTTGATATTGATATTATTATTGGCATGGATTGGTTGGCGTCGTTTCATGCCACGTTAGATTGTCACGCCAAGTCTCTTCAGTTGTCTCTTCCTTGTTCTGCACCGGTGGTGTTACAGGGCTCTTATTTTCCACCCAGGGGGCATGTTATTTCATTCTTGAAGGCAAAGCGGATGATGGATAAAGGGTGTTCAGCGTATCTTGCCATGGTTCGAGATACCACTGTGGAGATTCCATCTCTTGATTCTATTCCTGTCATTAGGAAGTTCCCTGACGTGTTTCTAGATGATTTACCGGGACTTCCTCCTGATCGAGAGATCGAGTTTGGCATTGATATAGTGCCTGGGACTCAGCCTATTTCTATCCCTCCTTATCGCATGGCCCCATCAGAGTTGAAGGAGCTGAAGGAGTAGTTGCAACATTTGCTTAATAAGGGATTCATTAGGCCGAGTATTTCTCCGTGGGGTGCTCCTGTTCTATTCGTGAAAAAGAAAGATAGGGCTATGCGGATGTGTATTGATTATCGTCAGCTAAATAAGGTCACCATCAAGAATAAGTATCCCTTGCCTCGTATTGATGATTTGTTTGATCAGTTACAGGGTGCAAAATTCTTTTCTAAGATCGATCTGGGATCTGGTTATCATTAGCTAAAGATTCGTGAGTCAGATATCTCGAAGTCTGCTTTTAGGACTCGTTACGGCCATTATGAGTTCCTAGTTAGGTCTTTTGGGCTGACTAATGCCCCTGCAGCCTTTATGGATCTCATGAACCGGTTGTTTAAGCCATTCATTGATCCTTTGTCACTGTCGTCATTAATGATATTCTTATTTATTCTCGTAGCTGCGAGGAGCATGATTATCATCTGAGGGTGGTTCTTCAGACCCTCCGTAATCGTAAGTTGATCCGAAGAAGATTGCAGCAGTACAGAAATGGCCTCGTCCTACCGCTCCGACAGAGATTCGCAGCTTCCTTGGATTGGCAGGTTATTATCGGAGGTCTGTGGAGAAGTTCTCTACTATTGCAGCTCCCCTGACTCGCCTGGCGCAGAAGGCGGTTCAGTTTTGATGGTCCGATGAGTATGAGGCAAGCTTCCAGAAGCTTAAGGTCTTATTGACTTCAGCTCCAGTGCTATCCCTTCCTTCGGGCACCGGGAGATTTGTAGTCTATTTTGATGCATCTCGTGTGGGCTTGGGTTGTGTTCTTATGCAGCACGGGAAGGTAATTGCTTATGCTTCCAGACAGTTGAAGCCGAATGAGAAGAATTATCCGACTCACGATTTAGAATTGGCAGCTGTGGTCTTTGCTTTGAAGATATGGAGGCATTACCTTTATGGCGAGCCTTGTGAGGTGTATACGGATCATAAGAGTCTGCAGTATCTTCTCTCTCAGAAGTGGCTTGAATTAATTAAAGATTATGATCTCACTATCCGCTATCATCCAGGGAAGGCAAACCTGGTAGCAGATGCTTTGAGCAGGAAGTCCATGGGCAGCATGGCTTTTCTTTATGCTGACATGAGACCATTGGCCCGAGAATTACAGTCCCTTGGCGAGTCTGGCGTGAGATTTCTTCTCCCAGACTCCAGTCGAGTCTTAGCATGTATTGCAGCTCAGTCTTCCTTAGTCAATCAGATTAAGGGAAGACAGTTCGAGGATCCTCATCTGCAGGAGTTGCTTGGTCATGTCTTAAGTGGAGGAGTTCCCTCCTTCGAGCTTGATTCAGATGGAATTCTTCGGTTTAATGGTCGACTCGGTGTTCCTGAAGTTGGGAATTTGAGGCGCTCAGTGTTCCGTGAGGCTCATAGCTCGCGTTATTCCATTCATCCTGGTATTACAAAAATGTATCAGGACCTCCGAGAGCTATACTGGTGGAAGGGAATGAAGAGAGATGTATTTGATTATGTATCTCGTTGCTTGAACTATCAGCAGGTTAAGTTCAAGCACCGGAGACCAGCAGGGTTAGCCCAAGCATTGCCCATTCCCGAGTGGAAGTGGGAGCACATCACAATGGATTTTATAGTTGGTCTACCAAAGACCCTGCAGCGCCACGATTCAGTCTGGGTCATTGTCGACAGACTGACTAAATCAGCTCACTTTATCCCTGTAAAGACTACTGATTCAGCTCAGAGATTGGCTCGGATTTTCATTGAGCAGGTGGTTAGGCTGCATGGTACTCCTGTATCCACTATCTCAGATCGTGGTTCCCAGTTTACTTCTCAGTTCGGGAAGTCTTTTCAGAGAGAGTTGGGGACCCAAGTGCAGCTTAGCACAGCATTCCATCGTCAGACTGATGGTCAGTCCGAGCGGGTTATTCAATTCTGGAGGACATGTTGAGAGCTTGTGCACTGGACTTCGGGGTTACTGGGATGATCATTTGGCGTTAGCAAAGTTCTCTTATAATAATAGCTACCAGTCTGGCTCCATTTGAGGCCTTATATGGTCGTCGATGTCATTCTCCTATTGGCTGGTTTGAGTCTCGAGATGTCGAGGTGATGAGTTCAGATATGGTTCACCAGACTCTTGATGTTGTTTGTGTTATTCAGGATCGTTGACTGACCGCCCAGAGTAGGCAGATTTCCTATTCGAACCGGAGGAGCCGAGAGTTAGAGTTCGAGGTCGGGGACATGGTATTTCTGAAAGTGTCCCCGATGCGAGGTGTAAAGAGATTTGGTAGGAAAGGAAAGCTTAGTCCCAGGTTCATTGGCCCTTTCCGTATTGAGAAGCGTATTGGTAAGGTAGCTTATTGGCTCGACTTACTAGCTTCTATGCCAGTTCACCCGGTTTTCCATGTATCGATGCTCCGTAAGTGTATCCGAGATCCTTCTGAAGTGATCAAATTAGACCCTGCTCAGCTAGATGTGAATCTGGCTTACGAGGAGTTCCTAGTTGCTATAGTTGCGCGTGATGTCAGGAAACTTCGTTCGAAGCAAATTCCGATGGTTCGAGTGCGATGGAATAATCGTCCTCATGAGGAGGACACTTGGGAGCTTGAGTCCAGTATGCGCGAGAGGTATCCTTACCACTTTGGCGATTCAGGTTCGATCTTGGTCTTTAAAGCCTAAAAGCTCTTATCATTGTATATGATTTTGGTTTCGTAGTAAATGTCATTGAAAATTGGTGTAAGCATTCTCATTAGAGGTGTGAAATCTATTTTAGACTCTTGCTCGTTCGAGGACGAACGAGAGTCTAAGTGGAGGAGAATGAAACGACTTTAAGTAGTCGTTTCGGGAATTAGGACCCCGATTGACGTGCCATCAATTTTAAAAGATTCGTAAGGACAATTCCGACTTGTCTGTAAAAATTTGAGCTAAATTAGACCTCGTTTGGTAGGCATCGGAAGAAGGTTTCAGTTTTCGTTAACGATAAATCGTAAAAAAAAGGTTTTCGAGCACAATTTTGGCGAATGAGCTCCGATTCGAAATCTGAAAGCGTCGCTAGGTTCATATGGTCATTTATGACATATGTGAATTTTTGAAGTGAGTTTCGAGGTTGTTCGGTTGATTTCGGCTAAAGTTCCAAAAGAATTAATAATTTGGTCCTTTTTCCTTTTAATTCGTATCTGGAGTTTCGGGAGTCCGATTTGAGATTTGCCTTGGCAAGTATGTTACATATATTTTTTATAACTTACTTAAAAATTTTGGGATCATTTCGGCTTCTCTAGGGTTCCATTTTAATTTTAATCATCGTAGCGAATTTATTAAAGAAAAATTTATAATGTCGGTTTAGCTAAGGGATTAAATCCCTTAGCAGCAGCAGTAAGTCAAGATAGAAATAGAAACATTCGAACGAGAAAACAAAGGTTAGAAAAGAAAGAGGAAAAAAGGGAAAAAGAGGTGGAAAATAGTCGAATTTCTGCCCCAAATCTTCATGTAATGATGTTAACTTATTATCTTAGCTTATTACGTGTGTTTGAATATATTTTTACGGTAAAAATAGGGATATTAGACATCGCCCTAATGACTTAAATTGATAGTTTAACGATGATGGTAATGATTATATATCCGTACTCAGTGAGTTATGGGCAACATATAAATGTAATTTATTTAGGGTTTGGTTATGGGACTTTCAACCCTGTACATAGGCGTGACCCGCGTATGCGAATAGGGTATCAGGTTCCTAACTGGATTTCCCTAAGGCATAAGGAATGAAGCCTTTAACTTTATTTAATATAATTTTCTGCTTATTGAATAGAGCGGGATCGTTTGACAGTTAATCCAAAGGAAAAAGCAGTTGTTGAGTAGCAGGGTTAGCTTTGGAATACGGTAAGTGCTTATATCCATTTCTTTGGAGACACCTGGCCTCGTAAATTTTCTACCACGTGTTCCTTACGTGTGTAGCTGCCGATAGGCGTACTCATTACGCCTTAGCTTTGGATTTACATTCTATATTATAGTTTATCTCCTGTTATTGGTATTGTATTGAGAATCTGAGTATTGTACTTTGGCTTTGAGTTGGCATCTACTTCCCGGCTGTCGATGAGAGTCCCGCGCCGGTGAAGGGTTATTATAGCATCACATTGCATTCATATGCATTACATTGCATATCATACTGCGTGCAGGAGTATTTTGCCTCAGCTTTACATTTTATTGGGTGCAGGAGTATTCCACCCCAAGAGAGTGCAAGAGTATTCCGCTTCTGGTTTATATTATATCAGGTGCAGGAGTATTCCGCCCCAGGAGTAGGAGTATTCCGCTCCAGTTGGTTAGCAGATTGGATTCCCCTCGAATGCAGGAGTTTTCCGCTTCAGGATAGGATTACGGGCACATGTGACCCTTTGCATCTCATTTCATTTCATCTCATTTCATTTCATTCCATTTTATTTCATACTATTGTGTAGATTTTCTGTACATGATTACTGTTCTGCTTATATGTGCATTGCTTATTTGTTGATTGTTGTCTGGTTCCGTTTCCCTGACTAGCATATCTATTTTTCGAGGTTGCTAGTTTGTTCACACTTATTGAGTCTTTATGACTCACCCCTATTTGTTCTTGTGTTTTCTTTTCGTTCGGCAGATTCTGCTCCAGGACCCAGCCAGTCACGTCATGATTGAGTAGTACGTTTTCAGCTGTCTACAGTGAGCCATCCTGTTCATTGCGGCCACCAACTTCAGATATTACAGTTTTCCTTACTTTTGCTCCCTTCGGGAGGTGTGTATATCTTTTGACCTTGTTAGATGTCTGATCTGGAAACCTTTAAAATTGTGTTTTCTGGGTAGTTAGTTGCATTATTCAGACAGCTTGTATGTTTGTCTATCCTAGAGATCCTAGAGAGTTATCTTATGTTGTTAAAGTTTAGTTCATTTTCATTTTAAGGTAATTCTTCACAATTTATATCGATTCAGTCAATAGGGTAAGCCCGACAGGTTTAGGGGAGGTGGTCGGGTGCCCGCACGGCCTAACCGAGAATTCAGGTCGTGTCAGTTCTGTAGTCATCCATGTTCTTGCCATACACCTCTAGAAGAACGCGCATAACCCTAGATATTATGCGGATTTCAGTTAATTGATACCTACGTGCTTCACGGAGGCGCTCTCTTATCTCGTCAATGTCAGCCTGCAGATCTTGATACTTGTAGTGTGGTTTGCACGCCATTGTTGGTTTTATTTTTTTATTTGGGACTAGATTTCTTTTAGAGTTCTATGAGATAAAAAACCTGTGAAATGAACAATGTATTTATAGAAGGAGTCTTCTTCCCAAGAGTCATGCTGAGTCAAACTAAGGGTTGGCTTGTCTCATTAAAAGGTGTCAAAGCATCAACACCTTTCTAATATGAATGCACTAAAAAAAATTAATTCATAATTCAGATACATTATTTAGAGAAGAGTGAACGTCTTTTACATGTTACAAGCATGTTTTTTGGTGTTTTTTATGGATACATTAACTCAAATACAGCGGATACATTTATTAGAGGTATTAGAATGTTCTTTTTTATGTTCCAAACATAATTATCTGATGTTATATTGGATAATTTTACAAACTCTGAAAAAAATCACAACTGTCAAACAGACGAAAGACCATGTGGGAAAACACGTGGACTTACCTACAACTTAATCCGACCCATTCCATTAACCCGCTCCACAACCGGACAGAATTAAAAGACCCATCTCCTTCTTTTTTCACCCACCACCCATCACAATTAAAAAACGTGGACTAACCCCAACCATTCAATAAATTATGTCGTTTTATCCATCTCTCAAATAAATTAGGTCTTTTTACCATCTTTCTCTACTTCTTCATCTTTTTAACTGAACTTAACCAACAAACTTCACCAGCAAATGTCTCAAGGATCAACTGGTTCTCGTAGCTCATCTCAACAACGTCGATGTTGGTGTGCCTTACTTGCGATTCAGTTTACGGCTGGCACACTGTCGAATGCCGGACGAAAATTTTGCAAGTGTCCCCGTAAGGGTATAAGCAATTGTGGATTTTGGGAATGGTGTGATGATGACTATCCCCAACATATTGCATTGTTGATAAATAAGTTGAAAATTTCATTGGATGAAGTTGTGAAGAAAGGTCCAATTTGGTGAAGGAAGTGGACAAATTAGGGGATTGTAATACTGCAAATTTATTGAAGATTAATAAGTTAGAGGTTAAATTACAACGTTGGAAGATGTATTTCTTATTGTCTTCTGCAGTTTTTTTTTTTTTTTTGGTTTCATAGTAGCTAGGTTTATTTAATATCAATTGTTGTTGTTATTATTGTTGTTTAAGATATATATATATATGAACGTTTAACTTAATGTTCCGAACATTTACTAATGGCGTTCCAATAGTCTATTTTTTTGTAGTATATAATTCAAATTGATCATCATACAAATGTTCTAATAATGTAAACGTGATGTTCAGTGTAATGCAAAACAATATTCATAATTTTCCATAGAAAAAGTAAATATCCATAAAGTTAAACCATAAGTATCACAAAAAAAAAAAAAGCAATCATCCAAATATTACAACCATTAAGGCCAAAAACATAATTATCCAAGTATTACAGCCCATCCTAAGGGACTAATTTGTCTTGGAATATTTCCACAACAAATTGAACAAGACAATCTTCCATCACATTGTCACACAGGTCATCCATCGAGGTGTTGGTCAATAAATACTCAAGGAACATACATGCCGTGCCAATCAAATTTCTTGGAAGGCCTTGGATGTGCTCATACGGCCACATTTCAAAATTAAGGATTTCTGGAGGGAGGTGGTTAATTTCCCCGACTACAGGATGTATAATGGGAACATGTATATTACTGGCCCCATTATTGAATAAAAACAGTCTTCATTATACACCCCAATCTTGCAGTCGTAGATATTGATCTTTGCCTCCTCTAGAAGGAAGACACATGTAATATAGTGTGTGCTATCAATGTTAAACACGACAAAGATCTTTTTTACACCATCCCACTTCCTTCCACCTAGAATGGCAACTTACCTCTGGCATAGTCAAGAAAAATATCCTCAAACTGATACTGTGCTAACCATCTGTCAAGGCTGACATTAAACTCATTCGCTTCCTCCTCAGCCGCAACGTATCGTTCGCACAAGTTGTCTAAGAATGCAAGATCAAGGATAAGATCACTGCTATCATAATGCCAGGGGTAAGCCTTATGCCTCAGACGCATCAAGGCCAAGTACTCATCCATAAACTGCAAAATAAAACAAATTAGAAGTTGTGAATAAAACCATAACGGAACATCCTATTTGACGTTTAGACCTGCCAGTCGTATGTTCAACGGACATCATAATGTAAGGTTCAAAACATCGTCAAAAATGTTTCTTTCTGCGATAAAAAGCCAAACAATAACAAAATATTAGAAGTAAGGAGATGCACTTACACTATCCCACATCCACTCATTCATGTCAATGAAATCCACAAAATCCAAGTAATTAAACTCATGACACAGGAACAAAGTCTTTTCTTCCTTCTTCTCCTCTATGAAGGCGTCAAATGCAGCTTTCTTCTGAGGGTCTAGTGCCTTGTAGAGTGTCACTGGCAATCTCTCTTAAAGTCTTGCTTGAGTTTTCTCTCTAAATTTCCAGAAAAAAAGATTTTAGAAAAACTATAAATTTAATCGAAAAACATCACACTAATGTTTAACACATCTAACTGGATGTTCAACCAACCTTGTAATCCTGGTTGTAGTTATTTTCTTCTTTCCTCGGTTCCTCTCAGCAGTGTAAGGGGACTGAAGCTTCCTGGACAACATTATAGGCCTCTTTGGTCGCTGCTGCTTCTCCTTCTTTGACGATGCTACAAAAGTAGCAAGGGACAACTGGATCGCATCAAGCTTCTAATCCACTGCCTGTCGCCATTGAAGGTAGTCATGGCACTTGTAGCTGCAGACACTAGGCTGCACATTTTCAGGTTCTCTCCTCCTCGAGCTTTCTCCAACTTCAAACAATCATCTACCACTAAAACGACCACCACTACCAAATCCTCCACCACTAAAACAACAGCACTACCACCAATGTCTTGTCTTTTATTACCAACTTGTCTTCCACATCTACCAATTCCACCACTACCAAATTCTTCAGAAAAATCTCCACCAACTTGTCTTTCACTAGGACGATCAATTACCTCTCTTGGAGGGGTCGTAGGACAATTCCTGAAAACTGTCACTCGATCACCACCAACTATCAAGCTAGCCCCCTCCAACATAACAACAAGCTCAATAACCTCGTCAAATCCATCAACAAATGGAAGAAGATTCTAAAAGATATCATTTTCCAGCTCTACATCAGTAGGTTCAATGAAAGGGTGCACCTCCTAAATACCAACAATATTTGTTAAGAATACGTTGTTGAAGATAAATAAACCTTCACATCACAAAGCACGATCAAAACATCCTAATTACTGTTTGACATTTAACAGTAATAAACAAATGGAACATCATATCAGACATGATCGAACATCGTAAGAGATGTTCTTATTATTAACAGCAATGTTTTTCATGTCATTACAGATGTTCCACAAATTAGAAAATTGTAGGTCATGTACTTACCGGCTTGACAACATTCTCAAATAGCCTTCCTGAGTCTCTTTCAGTCTTCTCAACGATCCACCTCTGCATCCTTGGCAGGGTCCACTCCTTGGGGCGAAGCGCAGGCATTGCTTCAAATGCCCAAGCCACAAATGCCCAAAGAAACCCATAAAGATTGTAATTTGGCTCGTCCTTAGACTTGGTAATAGCACGTTCACCCATCGGCTTCGTCAGGTAGTCAATGGTTAGCTCGAAGCTTCTCTGTCCCCAAGGATATTTTACAAATTTATTTGGAACATAAACAAGGCAGGCCAATCTTCCTCAATACCAGGTTTTTTATCCTTGGCCAACAAAACTGAGTAAACAAACCATGCCATGGATAGGCCAAACTTGTATCATTCAGGAACTTCATCAGATTCTATCAGACACAACAACCAGGCACCAGTTACTGACCTTGCTCTCCCATCCTCCCATGCTGCAGAAATATACTCCCACATCTCCCTGCCCCTCTCTTTCATCGTATCCAAAACGAACAGGCACTCCATTGAAATTGAACCAAGCTTCAAATTTTTTATTGCACAAAACTCTTCTTAATAGAAGATTGTGCACCAACCTAGTTGAAAACGATGCCAAATCTGGCAAGTCCAAAAAATTCCCAAAGATACTTTGCTTGAACTTGTCATACAAACCACAACTACACAACACAATATTGAACTCGCACATTCTTCCAACAAGCGACGAACGGACAGTAATTTTGGATTGAAAATGATCATGATCATCCAAGTAAGTCTTCATCACCATTGGTGGCATGACACTCGTCACGTACTCAGGCTGCACAATATTTTGAAATTTGTTAGTTTAAGGAATAACCATAGTAACAAGAACATAATATAAGATGCATCAAACATCCTAAGAGATGTTCCAATAAACTACAAAAAGATTATTTTGAACATTTAAATAGATGTTCTGATCATATAAACGAATGTTCTCATATTACATAATAAAATACTGAACATCATACGGTAATGTGTAGAACATCTTCATATATGTTCTAGATAACACTTATACCTCTGTTAGTGGCTCTGCAGATTCAGCTGACACGTCGTGTAAGAACTTGCTCCGACGTTCTCCTTCACTTCTTTCAAATCGAACCACAACCTCTTCTTCTTCCCTACCATCCCTAACTCCTTCTCCAGCTTGATTATCTACAACCTCTATTACTTCTTCTACCCTACTTACAGGTTCTCCACCATCACTTCTATCTACAAAAACTTCTTCTCCTCCTTCTGGTCCTTCACCATCCCTATTATCTACAACCTCTACTACTTCTTCTTGAATATTTGCAACTTCTGCAATTTCTCCAGCAAGATTATTTACAAGTCTTCCCACCTCCTCTTCTTCTTCCATATTTAAAAGGGTCTCTATTTTTCCTCCCTCATCATCCCAGTCATTGTCACGAAATAATGCTTATATTTTCTCTATTAAATTACCATCATCCTGCCCCCTGATAGCTTCTTGTAGCCCTACATTTACATCATAATCTCCTAACTCCTCCTCTTCGTTATCCAATATAAGTCTCATCTTCATAGGAGGCTGATCAGAAGGAGGAGGAGTAGTCTCATTCCTCTTAAGTGTAGAATAGGATCATTCCACGCGTTGACACCATTGTAGCTGCAAATCACAAGTATATTCGCCAATTAAAGATGTTCAGAGATGGAACATGGATGTGTGAAATATAATAGACTAAAAGAACATAGCAAACCTTAAAAAATAACTAATATATTTAAGAAACTAATGTTATAACAAACCCTTATTTTTTAAAAAGGAAAAACAACTAAAGTCATTATTAAACATGATTAATCCTCTCACACGTTCGGAGCACTGTCTCAAAATATTCTAAAATATCGAATAAGATATGTCAAACATAACACAGTTTTGATAAGCAAATACAAAGAAACATTTTTTCAATATAAACTTTAAAAATAAAATTTTAAGAAACAAGCATATATATAATGTAAAACCCTAATTTCTTTTAACAAAATTCACTAAAATGCATCAGCAACTTGAAACATCCTATCACATGTTCAGCGCACTGTCTCAAGATGTTTCACATAGCGAATGAGTATGGCCTTAACATCGTAATAACATAAACATACAAAAGCTTCACTATTTATACAAGAACATAGCACTATTTGACAAAAAAATCAACAACAACAAAGATTTTCATGAGAATTTCAGTCCAAAATCAGTAAACTGGCGTAAAAACTCTAGCTTTTTCAAAATAGTAAAAAATAAACTCCAATTAACTTGATAAACATCAATGTAGTTCAAAATTTACCTTTAGATGTTACAGGAATGATGTAGATGGCCGGAAACGATGATGTTCAAAAGGTTTCATCGGAGGTAGTTGAAAAGAAGACTTGAGAAGAGTAAGAGAGAAGGACGGGGGTGGTGTTCAATATTTGAAATGATGGGAACTGACTGTTCAGTTCCCACCCTTTTTATTAAAAATTTTGGAGTTGTTAATTCAGCCCCAAAAATTTTTAAGTGTGTCCCCCGAGGTTTAAAAATTTTTAATCTACCCCCTCATTAACTGTTAAATGCGCGTGGCTTTTAGAGGAGAGAGAAAAGGAAAAACTGTCCCCTTTTGTTTAAAAAAAACTTGACAGGGTCTTTTTGCCCAATCTGATCTAGATTTTATGGAAGACAGAGAGGATGAGGACAACTCTCATATTGCTGCTGACATATTTCCAAGTCAAACTTTATAAATATGATTAATTTTTTTTAATCGATTTGCACACACTTTGCGCGCCTACTATGTCCTAATGAATAAAAAATTTAAAAAATCATCTACATACTAATGAAAATTATGTTTGATCTATAAAATCAATATAAAGAAGACACAACATCGCAAAAATTCCAAGTAACCAACAATAATTCTTGAACACGCAGACCTTTGATTGGAAGTTCTACAAGAGAAAATTTAAGGATCACTTGGTTATTGTTACCTATTACTAGTATAGTACCCGCGCGATGCGCGGTCGATATCAATGAAAATTGATCGTTGAAAATTTTACATACCCAATAGAAAATGCCAAATTTTGATTTCTGGTATTTTTACATATCATATAGCAAATGTCAAATTTTGATTTTTGGTCTTTTCTATTGTGGTTTGCTAATTTCTTTATCTTGGTTGAAACCTACCATAAATAATGCCACAATAAGAAACTTTAGAATCAATTAGTGATGCATTCATTCAAAAGATGAAAAATAAGAAAATACAAAATAATTATATAGTTTGCGATGCAATAATTTAATGACCCTATAATTTGTTATACAAACAATATGAATTGACTAATTAAAAACATATCATGACACATACTACATAGATGAAAAATATATTTAATGACACCTCAAATTAGACTACGAAAAAATTCTTTATACATTTTTTTTACAGCTTCGTTGTTTATTTGTCCATTATAAACATAAACTGAACTCTTCAGCTCCTCTATACATGTAACTTTCGAACGAACAACATAAAGTTGTCCATTGAAAATAGTAAAAGAATGATTTTTGAAACTAAATAAGATTATTGTAATGTTGGCGCCAGAATCATAACTTTACGTCGACTTTCAACATTAATTGATTAATTAATTGCACGGAAAAAGCAAGCTCTCCGTCTTGAGCTGAGCGTCTACATAACAAAGAATAAAAGACTAAAAAACTAAAAAAAAAAAGGAAAATAAAAGAAGAAAAAGTAAATAAACTGAATTATATAAAAAAAAATGAGATGATATTAGATAAAAAATTCGAACAAAAATTAGTACTCTGTTCCTTGTCTATCGTTATTGCATAATGCATTACCTAGTATTGTTACATGACATATGAGTTTTATCAGCTTGTCTCTTCACTTAATTATCTTGCTCGCTGCGGTCTTTCTTTAATTGTTCTCAAATACACAGTATACGACCTACTTTGTTCTAAAATTGAAAACATTCCTATTATTTTAACTACAATCACCGATAATAAATAATCATAAAATAAAATTATGCACATTTAGATTTAACTAAGCAAATTGTGAAGTGCCTTGTCTAAAGTTTTTTAGATTATGTCATTAAGTATACCGATGTCGTGTAACAGTGTCAAAAACTTTATAACGAGTCATAAAACTATAGTAACCTAATGTTGGGCGGTAATTGCAACAACAGAGCCATCAACAATAAGCAGGAAATTAAATCCAATACAATTGACTAAGAAAAGCATTGTAAGTAACTCTAAATTTGAAAAACCACTACGGTAATTAATTAAAGATATATTTCAATTAAGGAACATTATATTAAATGTCACCAAATTTTAAGAAAAATATAAAACAAAACTATGAAAAATAGTAGCTCTGTACTCAATATTTAGGACAGGCTTATGCCTTTGATCTAAAAAATTCATATGAGTATTTATCAAGAGCTACATGTCTCATCCATTCTAGCTATCAAACTTCCATATATGCAAACCTATGAAAGAAGAAAATCAATAAAAATAACCAAAAGTTAGTATGCATATGTAAAAGATGAACTATTTTTGTGTAGCATTTAATGAACGTGGAGAATTAGAAGTCAATTCTTTTGTGAATTGTTAAAAATTATTAGTTCTTAACATAAAGGAAAATACTACTGAAATGGTAATCATTATCCTGTTAAATCAAAAGCAGAAATCTTGAATGTAAATTGCAAGAGTCCAATCTCATTTGAGAAATCATCCTATTATTTTCAGTTGAATATATATTTTCAAGTTACGTTCTGCTTTGAAAGAGATATAGCGAAAATATGAGTATGATAAGGAACTCTTGAGTTCTTTGGTCAATCCATGATTGCATATTTGCTGGATAAAGGGTTTTCCAGAAGTTGCTCTCTTGATTGTCTTTTGCCATTAAAGATAAGAAATTTTACAATGGTGTAATACGATTAGTCCCTTTTTAAGGTACCTTAAAGAAGTGCAATAATGAAAAAAACTTTATAAGGAAGCCATTAAACTAAAAAAAAACTGATGATCATCAGTAATTTTAATAGCATAACTATCAACAATAAGCAAGGAGATTCAATACAATTGACTGAAAAATATCACCAGATACATGAGATACGTTTGCTATATCATGTTTGCTATATCATGTACAAAGGAAGAGACGGAAAAAGTAAGTGAATCAATTGAAACTAAAGTAATCTCACCAGCACAGTAATAAATAAAAAAATAAAAATAAAAATTAACCATCAAGAAAATCTAAAAAACTTACATGTCTAAGGGCCAAAGAAAATCTGCCTACAAAAGACTCCTATTATGCAACAAAACAACATAAATAACCAAAAAAATCTCCAATTATGAGTCGAAATAATGAGACTTTAAAATTGGTCTCATATTGAGAGCAAAATCCTGCTAAAATTCAAAAGCCACATGTGAAAACATTGCGGGCAAATGGATCAAGAAAGGAAGTGTGTGGAATCTCATAAAAACTAGCATATACATGTATCAAGCTATTTAGTATTATGCTTTATAAAACTGTAAAAGATAACTTTCATGTTTAGAGAAAATTATATCTATTTCAATCGAAAATACTAAAATTTTTATATTCAGTTAAAAGAAAATACTTACCTAACCGAAAATTTGTAGCACACATGATAAAACTCTATAATTTAACAAAATGTCATACACTAGTATTTTAGTATTGAACTTGTTCTGTTGAAGTTGAGTCAAACTTTATACGCAAGTTCAACTTCGAGAAAATTTAAAAAACAATTGTGACAAATTTTCTTTGTGAATCAAAAGAGAAAAACAAATGCAGTCCTTTCTTCACCTTATGAATATTAGGATTAAAAAAAAAACGTGAGAAAACCAAATATTTTGACATTCCCTTTTGAACTTCCAAATCCATTTGAAATGATAAGGAATAGAGTGAAGATAGAAGTTACCCCATTCTGTCACCTCTTCCAAGTATATTTCATTTACTGAAGGCTTCCATAGTGAACTCAAGCATTAATGATCTTTGGACAGCTGCATTTCACTTTCAAGATACATTTTACTTCATTGACATGCATTTTTATTATCAAAAGAAAATAATAACAACAATTGTAATAGTCATCCTAGAGTGAACATAAAAGCACACAAATAGAGCCACAATAATCAATAATCTCATCTAGCTTGCAGTCTCGTGTTCATGTTCTTTTGATCTACTTGAACTGCCACAAATCCAACTTACATTTCAATGCTAGTAGATACAGAGTATTTCTCTCCTCTTACCAATCCTAGTAATGGGATTAATTAACGCATAACCAATTTTACTGCTTTTTCTCTAAATTTATCGTCACTTAAATAAATATGTGGCTTCAAATAAACAACAAAAGACCGCTTAATGTAGGGTAATAAGTAGATAATCTTTGCTCATTAATAAGAAGCATTCAACTCCAATATTCCTTGATATGATTAAATAATGTCAACTCAATCTTACATCACCTAGTAGTTATATTTATATACATTCATGTCTAAAAATAATCGATCAGCAAAAAAATACAATGGCGGCACTTTCATCAGTTGTTCTAAAATTGTAGGGAGTATGTTATAAACACTATAATCTCATTATTAAATTACATCCTATAGTAATGCTAAATAAATTGATAAAACATTCTGTGAACCATTTTACCATCACTATTATTGCATTACCTTCCACATTGCCAAACACCACTCCTTTTCAATGTGGATACAACCTTATGCAAAAATTAAAGCAGTATTTGAAGCTGTAGATAACATAAAGCAATTGTGAATACTCTACTTGAATTCAAAAGACATACCTGAATATTAAAGACGTGTTCTTTGGAGGATTGCTCTGAGAACACATATAATGGACTCCTAGATATTTTGAGCAAAAATCATAGAGAAGACACTTTAAAAAGTGAGATCTTATTATGAGCCAAATCCATGTGAGTTGGTTCGTCAAATATAATTAATATTTTAATGAAAATGATTAAATGCAACAAAAAAAAGAAGAGAAGTACCTGGCAACGAAGCTTCAATGTTTCCAAAGGCTTTGCCCGAATTTTCGTTCATGATTTGTAGTAAAAGTTAACTTGATGATAAACCACTTTTAAATCCTGAATTTAAGCACACAGCAAATTAAAAAGTATTGTCAACACAACAAATATAATTATATACTCTGATTTTGTAAATTTGATGGAAAGAAGGTAAAAAAAACATACAATGTCCTTCCCACAAGATAACAATGATACCTCAAGTTAAAAAATATATTAAAAAGCTAACTGGTACATGGCTAGTAAAAATCAAAATATAGTAAGAAAATTATAATGGGGAATGAAACACCAAGTCTTACAAAAAATAAAATAAA
The DNA here is from genome assembly GCA_037355625.1 of Petunia x hybrida. Lineage (NCBI taxonomy): Eukaryota > Viridiplantae > Streptophyta > Magnoliopsida > Solanales > Solanaceae > Petunia > Petunia x hybrida. The sequence continues at coordinate 2,988,365 of JBBBVM010000018.1, read as the reverse complement.
AAAGGAAACAAAATCATGAACCTGGGAGAATGTGCGAAGCTACAAGCCAATTCACATAGATGTAAAACATCCACCACAAAAAGTATATTTTCTTCTTAGAATTGTAATGCATATAGGATGAATAACGGAGAAACTGTAGCCTAATAATAACGATTCTAAAGAAGAATATCTATTGTTCAAGTTGTATCAATAAATATTGTAAAATAAGAAGGCAAGATACAACTTTCATAATCAACCACCAACGAAGCAATTGCACACCAAAATAAAAAAGCACCATATAATTAGACCATTAAAATAGGCAAAGCCTAAGCATCGGTAATACTAAAACCGTTTCCAAATCGGAATACATATCTGTTCAAAATGGTTAACCACAATGCAGAAGTTTTAGTCTCTAACTTGCATGCAACTTTCACGTCTTGCACTCCCACGTCTCCCACTCCCACTCCCACGTCAGTTTTTATGTTTTTAAATTGTCGTAGTAATCCTATTCAATTGCCAAATTAACCACGGTAGTTATCTCATTTTTTATTTTAAATTTATATTTTGATAGTTATCCCAAAATGATTGCCAACTTACCCACCGATAAATCTGTCTAGTAACTATTCTTAAATTCAAATTTTAAAGATAACTAAAATAACTGCACCCAACTAAAAAAAAAAACTTATTTACCTAAAATTTTCAAATGGTTTTCTACTACTTTGATACTTGGCTACTTTCCATAGGCTTACTACGGCCTCCTTTTAATATAATATAGATCTAATTAATTAAAAGTCAAACAAAATTGGTGTACTTTATAGGATTTTTTTACATAAAAGTACAAGTTTAGAGCTTAATTACCAAACATAGCAACATTTTAGAAAAGTAGCCCTACGTAGAGGAAAGTACAAGTTAATTACAAATATAGCAAAAATACAGCAATATTTTCACATAACATACCAAACACTTACATTCTTCCTCCTATTTCCTCCTCTATCACTTTTGCTCCACCCATTTCTCCCTATTTCACTTTTTCTCCCACTATTTCCCCCAATTTCACTTTTATTCCTATAATTTCCCCCAATTTCACTTTTCCTTATCCCATCCTCGATGTATCTCGTTGTATCTCACCGTATCTCAACCGTTTCTGCACCGTTTCAACTGTTTCTGCAGCACCGTATCTCAACTGTTTCTGCACTGTTTCAACTGTTTCTGCAGCACCGTATCTCAACTGTTTCTGCACCGTTTCAACTGTTTCTGCAGCACCATATCTCAACTGTTTCTGTACCGTTTCAACTATTTCTGCAGCACCGTATCTCAACCGTACACCGTTTCATCTGTTTCTGCACCGTATCCAACTGTATCTCACTGTATCTACGCTGTTTCAGATTATTTCAACACCGTATCTAACTATTTCTTGATTGTATCAAGCTGTTTCTTGACCGTTTCAGCATTTTTTTTTATCTCATTTGTGCATTGTTTCTCACTGTTTCTAAGCTATTTTTACCTTTTTAGGATTATTTCATATTATTTTTTATATTTTATTTCGAAATTTTTCACAAGCGGTTTCAGATTGTATCATATCGTTTCATCACCGTTTCAAACTATTTCAACTCTATTTGAGACTGTATCATAGTGTTTTAATGTCGTTTTGAGACTGTATCATATTGTTTCAATACGGTTTTAGACTGTTTCAATACCGTTTCAGACTGTATCATAGTGTGCCAAGTTTTATTTGAAGCCTATGACTTTAGTTATTCTCTACCCTTTCAGAATCGGTATATAGTGTTCACTGATAACTTTTCTATACCTTGGAAGTTTGGGGACCTAGAATTTTTGATTAATAGCAGCCAATGTTTTAAAAGGCGGGGGCACAAGGCGAGACGTTTTACTTACAATGGGGCGAGGCGTAAGCCCCGAGACATGGGGCGTAAGTCCCATGGATCTTATTTTTTAATTAATTTTAAACTAATAAAATAGCATAATGAGCCAAAAAAAGTCAAAAGTACATTAAAAAAAATTAAAAATAAGAGAAAATATTATAGAAACAAAAGATCGAACTTTTTAAAAATTGTAAGAAATTGAATAATCTTACAATTTTTATGAGATACAATAAACCATAAGGCCTTAACTTTCAAACAATTAAAATAAAAATTTATCACTATAAAAAGTGAATAATCAATAAAATTCATTACTATTATAATTTAAAATATTAATTCTTCATTGATAAATATAAAATTGCTTCTAAATTGCAAAAATAATTGAAGTCTAACAATTTTGAGTGACAGAAATAAGACATGAAGACCAATAACAAGTGATGATATAAACATATGCATTTTCAGATTAAGTGTACAGATGATATTCACCCTCATGATATTCTCAATTATAATACACGTAACTTTATGCCTCGTTAATTGAGCTACACTCAATTTTTGAATTTCTATAGATGAATATTACTTTATTTTTAAAGAAAATTGTGGATGAACAATCTTAATTAGGAAAATTGTACATATCAATTACATAAGTTCTATAAGGCGAGTCCCGAGCGTTGGGCGTTGGGCGTGCACTGGGCGCACCATCGGGCGCTTGAGGTCTAAGCCTCACGGATCTAAGCCTCGCCCGAGAGCCTCAGAGCGTTTTGCAAGTGCCCCGCCCCGAGGCGAGTCTCAGGCGAGTCCCAAAACTGCCTTTTAAAACAGAGATAGCAGCAAAGAGTTGTCCAGTCACCTCCTTTTTATTGCTCCATTTATGTTTCTTCTAATTGATGTCCTGCAATTTAAAACTTTTGTGCAGTCCTCGACATCACGACAAAACTCGTCACCATAGCCTGGTGCGTTTCTTTCTGGACAAAACAGCCACCAAGCTTCGCTATTCCCAGAAATCAAAACTTCTGGTTGCATTTTCTCTCAATTTTTTCCACAAGTGTGCATTGTTTGCGATTGGAATTAGTGAAATCCATGGAATACAATTTCAGGAACAGATTTGGAACTCCGGCAGCTTGAGCATCTTTGGATCAAAGCTGTTTGGAAAAAGACTTTCCTTTGGCTTTTGCGATTAAAACAGAGCCTCTTATAGCTTGGGATTTAACTTCGACTAGTAACGAACGGAGGGTGGTGACACGACCCAGGATCCGGTTAGGTCGTGCGGGCACCCGACATCCTCCTCTAGACCAGTCGGGCGAACCCTTACTAATTTAATTCAGAAAATAAATATAACAATTCATAAATAAGGGCAAGACTTAAAACAAAAACACAAACATACTGATACCTCTAAGCTGTACAAAAGAAATTACAGCTGACTCCAGACTAGACATCTAAGAGTACAAAAGAAGACAAATAACTCCTGAAGGGAGCAATATGCAACTTAAATAAAAAACATAAAACTGGTGGCCATCCGGAATAAAAGCTGGCTTACCCTGACAGTTGAAGTCGTCTTCGCTCCTTCACAACGTGGCGAATTCAATCCTGGAGCGAACCTGCCGAAACGAAATAGATAGACAAAAACAAACAATAAACAAGGGTGAGTCAAAAGGACTCAATAAGTGGGGCAGACTAGCCACCTCAAAGAATAGGATAGCTAGCCAGGGAGAAAAGAAACAGATAAACACAATTCCTCTTATTTAAATTATGAAAAGGCAGATCCAGATAATAACCGAAAACACGTATGAAACCATAAAATCAACCAAGAATACGAGCCATAAACATATCAAAAAATAAACAATGCACGTATAAGCAGAACAGTAGTTATGTACCACAAGTCTATACAATGGTATGAAAAGAATTGAAATGAAATGAGATGAAATGAAATCTGATGCAAAGGGTCATATGTGCCCGTAATCCCATCCCGCAGCGGAATACTCCTGCATTCGAGGGGAATCCAATCTGATAACCAACTGGAGCGGAATACTCCTCCTCCTGGGGCGGAATACTCCTGCACCCAATATAAACCAGAGGTGGAATACTCCTGCACCCGATATAATGTAAAGCTGAGGCGGAATACTCCTGCACTCAATATCACTCATAAGAGCGGAAAACTCCTGCTCTTGGGGCGAAATCCTCCTACCCTCAATATGATACAATGGAGCGGAATCCTCCTGCTCCTGGGGCGGAATATTCCTGCACCCAATATGATATGCAATGTAATGCATATGAATTACATATAATGCATATGAATGCAATCTGATGCAATAATAACCCTTCACCGGCGCGGGTCTCTCATCGACAGCCGGGAAGTAGATGCCAACTCACAGTTAGAGTACAATGCTCAGATCCTCAATGCAATACCAACAACAGGACATAACATATAATATACAATGTAAATCCAAAGCTAAAGTGTAATGAGTACGCCTATCGGCAGCTACACGCGTAAGGAATATGTGGTAGAAAATCCACGAGGCCAAGTGCCTCCAAAGAAATAGATATAAACACTTACCTTGTTACAAAGTTAGCACAATTACTCAACAACCGCTTTGTCCTTTGAATTCATTGCCAAACGATCCCACTCTATTCAGTAAGCAGAAAAATATATCAAATTAGGCTAAAGGCTTCATTCCTCACATCTTATGGCAATTCAGGTAGGAACCTGATACCCTAATCAATTTTGACAACAGAATCGAAAGATGCTTAGAAACAGAGAAACAAGATGGAATGACGCAGATGAGAAAAATGCCAGAAAATGCGAAAAGAGCCGGAGAAAAATAGTATTTTCACCCCTGAACATTCAGGTAATGATCTTAATATATTATTTGAGTTTATTACGTATGTTTGAATATATTTTTACGGTAAAAATAGGGATATTAGACATCGCCTAATAACGTAAATTGATAGTTTAAAGGGTCAAATAGATCCCGATAATGGAATTAATTATATATTCGTACTCAGTGCGTTATGGGCAACATATAAATGTAATTTATTTAGGGTTTGGTTATGTGACCATAAACCCTGTACATAGGCCAATGAAACGACCTCGGTCAGTCGTTTCGGAAGTTAGGACTCCGATTGGTGTGCCTATAATTTTAAAATATTCGTAAGGTCCATTAGGTCCTGTCTGTAAAATTTGAGCATATGAGCATTGCACTCTGGTTTTGAGTAGTGCATATACTTCCCGGTTGGTGATGAGGATCCCACACCGGTGAAGGTTCATCATTGCATATACTTCCCGGTAATCGATGAGAGTCCCGAGCCGGTGAAGGATCATCATTGCATATACTTCCCGGTTGGCGATGAGAGTTCCGCACCGGTGAAGGGTCATTATTACATATACTTCCCGGTTGGCGATGAGAGTCCCGCACCGGTGTAGGGTCATCATTGCATATACTTCCCGGTAATCGATGAGAGTCCCGAGCCGGTGAAGGTCATTATTGAATATATCTCCTGGTAGATGATGAGAGTCCCGCGCCGGAGATAGGTATAAGGCATATGTGACTGCATTGCATCGTACCGCATTCATCCCATCTCATTGCACCGCATACAGACTATTGTGTGTATCGTGTTGTGTTTTATGTATGCGGTATGTATACTATGTCGTAGACATATCTCAGTTTGCCTATATATTTCTGGCTCCTATTCTGGGTTGCGGGGATCGGGTTGCACGCCGCAACGGTATAAATATATGGATTGTGTTGCATGCCGCAACGGTATAAATATAAGGATCGGGTTGCACGCCGCAACGGTATAAATAAATGGATCGGGTTGCACGCCACGACGGTATAAATATATGGATCGGGTTGAACACCGCGACGGTATGATGTATTTCTGATTTTTGATATGTTCGGGATATCTATATGTTCTGGCTATCTTACGTTCCTGGTTGTTAATGAGTTTGTGATTCCATACGTATTTCTAGTTATTATCTGGCTCTGCCTTTTCATAATTTAAATAAGAGGGATTTGGTTTATCTGTTTCTTCTCCCTGGCTAGCTATCCAATTCTTTGAGGTGGCTAGTCTGCCCCACTTATTGAGTCCTTTTAACTCATCCTTGTTTGTTGTTTGTTTCTTGTCTATCTGTTTTGTTTCGGCAGGTTCGCTCCAGGATTGAGTTCGCCATGTTGTGAAGGAGCGAAGACGACTACAGCTGTCAGGGTGAGCCAGCTTTTATTCCGGATGGCCACCAGTTTATTGGTTATCATTTCAGTTGCATTTTGCTCCCTTCAGGAGGTATCTGTCTTCTTTTGTACTCTTAGATGTCTAGTCTGGATAGCCCTAAACCTAGTATGTTGGGTAGTCAGCTGTAATTTTTGTACAGCTTAGAGGCATCGGTATGTCTTTGTTTTTATTTTAAGTCTTGTCCTTATTTATGAATTGTTATATTTATTTTTCTAATTTAATTGGTAAGGGTTCGCCCGACGGGTCTAGGGGAGGATGTCGGGTGCCCGCAAGGCCTAACCGGATTCCGGGTCGTGTCAGGTGGCGATGAGAATAAGGTTTAATCGTTGCTCGTCGTTGCCGGTGCGTAAGATAGAAAATGTTGCCGGATTTTTCTAACGTGCACATGGTGTTGAGGAGAAAGAATAGGGAAGCGGAGAAGCGCCGCGCCGGTGACCGCGCCAGCGGCAGCGTCAGAGACGGTGGGGTGATATGGAGACGGCGTCTGGGAGGGAGGGGTTTTGGGGTAGGAGAGTTGGGAAGGATTTTGGGGTAGAGGTTGAAGTTAGGTATTTGAAAAAATGTGATTTATCTTGTTTATTGTGAAATGTGCTAAAAAAAATTGTTATGCCTTGTAATTTAGATAATCTTGCTATTTTTTTGTAATTAAGGGTACAAATTTGTATATTTGTGTAAAAAACCCTACTTTATACCTCTCTTTACAAAGTCGAAAGATAGCAAAATAAATTATCACATATTGACATCTTGTCATGCATTTTAAATGAAACTTCATGCTAAAAGAATAATATAGCTATACATAATTATTTCTTTGTCCTTGCTAGTCTGAACAGAAGCGGAGATAGAAGGGTATACTTTCTCTTTCTTCCTTTCCTTTCTTACAATGGCAAACACATTAAAAAAGTAAAGTATGGCTATAAGATGAAATTTTGAAAGAAGGAACTCGTAAAAGTCATAAGTATGAAGAGCGACCATAAACTAAACAATACACTATAACGAGAACTTTTCATAATTATAAGGCTAAAATCATCGCATCATATCATACTTACTATTCTAAAAAAGCCAATCCCTATAGTAAAAAAGTGAACGACCATTTTGCCCCTACATCACAATTTAAAATATATTTTGAGAATTGAAAAATTAAATATTAAAACACACACACACACACACACACACACACACACACACACACACACACATATATATATATATATATATATATATATATAATTAGTGATAGTATTATAGTAATATTACCTTACATTTAGGGATTCTCACTTTTATAATATATATATATATATATATATATATATATATATATTATAAAAGTGAGAATCCCTAAATGTAAGGTAATATTACTATAATACTATCACTAATTATTTAGATTACTAAATACCCCCATTAATAATCTAATTTGTAATATAAAATTTAAAGTAAATGGCAACCTTCAATGACTCTCAATTATTTAATAAATAAGAAAATTTTTATTAAGTGAATAATTTTAGCTCATTGAATCGGATATAATAATAATGCAATGACTCTTCTCTATGCAATGTACTTATTGAGCTTTAATTTGGTTATTATTGCATTACTTAACTTCTACTGCTAAAGGGTCGTTCATGGACCTATACAATATTTTGGAGTTATTTTTAAATTCTCTTCATTATTAAAGGCACCCCACTTTCTGGTTATTTATATCTTCCCCCGTCCCTTCTATGATAAAAATATTTTGACTGTGCAAACAGTCGCATACACTAGAGCTTTTATCATATAGGCTTAAGTTTGAGGGGTTTTTTTGGGTGAAGGCTTAGGAGGGATATAATCCCTATCAACAGATAAGCCGCTGATGCATGAATTTTTTTTATGACGTGTTTTCTATTCTTTCTCTGTTTGACATTGCACAATATTTGACCTTATCATAGCGAGTTAACTTGATAATGAGATAAGAGAGGTAACTTCTCGCACGAGATTTTTGAAGGTGCAGAGTTAATCTAGAACTCAATTGTATCTCTTGGAGATTGGAGAATACACTCATTTCGGTAAGTGCGTGACTTTCAGTTTTCCATTTTTGTATATATGCGCCATCAGCAAACTTAATTTTCAGATAGAGTTAAAACTTTTCTTATAAAGAATAATAGTAAAAAGTAGCATGTCAATATGATGAATGTTGCAGGGCCAACGTGCTATGCTATTGATGAACTGTGCCAACTATTTACTATATTCTCTTTGACTCTTTTCCCTTCTCAAAAGACGGCCATAACAGAAAGGATAATGCACTGATCCATTTACCTAATGTTATTAATTTAAGTTAAAATAGTTCAATTATTAGATGAAAACTTTTCAAACGGAGTTAAATAGCTCCTTTCTATTTTAGTTGTTTAGGTTAATATGTTTTTATCTGATTCATAAAACAATATTAGTTTGTGTGATGCAACTAGCACCTATAAAGCTACTATAACAATTTTATTTGGTGTGTATTTTTTTTTATTGTATTTATATATTCGTCAAACAATCTTTTATTTCATGGGATTAATATATATCATTTTTTTGTGGAATTAATAAAATTTAAATTTGTAACTCATATATTTTTTTATTGCTTATCATTTTTAAAAAGTTTATTTTCATCGATATGGTTTATACGCGCTTTTGCGCGTGCCAAGAACTAGTTTAAGAATAAGAGAATATAATCTATAAAATTACCATGAAGAATTAGTAATACTGACTTGGATATGCTCCAAGGTAAAAGTATGGGACACTTATAAAAATACCCACAAAATCTAAAATAATTACAGCCACTACCCACTACTTTCAAATATTACCGGACCTACCCACTAAATTATTTACCCACTCTACCCACCCAGACTTGTATACCATAGTTTATGCAGTATACCATAAAGGTATATACCTATAAGGCATAACAAAGGTATACAGTAATTAAATATCCCTCCAGACTTGTATACCATAATTTATGCAGTATACTTTAAAGGTATACACCTATAAGGCATAACAAAGGTATACAATAATAAATGGGTAGGTTGGGTAAATACTTTTAGTTTTATGGGTAGTATAATTTGTAATGGGTATGGCTTGTAAATACTTTAAATTTTATGGGTATAGAGCGTAAAAATCCCTAAAAGTATTCCTTTATGATTGGGACAAATATTACTTCTCATATTTCTCCATTTGGGAGTCCCAAAAAAATATTGCAAATCACAAAATACATTAAAATCGCTGTGAAAGATAGATATAGTTATTTGAAACTCAAAATAAATTCTTCCATCAAGTTTCCTTCCAATAAAGCTGAACATGTCGATTAGATTCCAACAGAAAATTCATATTACTCTATAGCCTTAGTAAATTAATGAAGTACTCTCTAGAAAGTTGAAAGTACTCTCTAGAAAGTTAAAAATGCTTATTTTAAAAAGTAATGTGTTTGGCCAAATTTTTAAGAAAAAATAATTATTTTTTTTTTGTGGCAGCAAAAACCGTTTTCCTGCTATGGGGAAAAAGCTAAAAAAAGTAGTTTTTTTTTTTTAAAAAAAAAAAAGTAGAAGTAAAAGTTGTTATTAAATTTTTTCATCACAAATATATCCTTACCAAAAATATTTATATACCAAATTACCCCTATTTATTTAAACTACTGATTATCGACCATTAAAAAGTATCTTATTCTTTTCTCCTTGTTAATAGTCGTAATTTAACGTTCAAAAGTACTTTTTGAAAAGTTTGGTCAAACACAAATTGTTACTTAATTATCGACAAAAGTGATTATCAAATAAATTGACCAAACACAAACTCCTACTCTCCAAAAATACTTTACAAAAAATACTTTTGAGGAAAACACTTTTAAAAATTTAGTTTTTAGAGCTTGGCCAAACAGGCTCTTAGTTCATCACTGATTTATATGAAAGTTATATGGGGAAAAAACTTAGTTGAAGTTAAATTCTACTACAGGGTAAGTCTTAACAAAATACAATTATTCAATATTAGGAGTTAATATCTTGTTCAAACAATGATGAGAAAATTTTGGAGAGAATAAATTTAATAAATAAAATATAGGAAAATAATAAATGATCAATTTTGTCTAGTGCAGAATTTTTAAATGTAGTATAAAAAATTTAATCAATATTTCTAATGATTTTTGTGCTTTAAATATAATATAGATAGATAGATTTTGATAGTATAAGAATTTCTGACAACATAATGTACAAAATTCTTTAAGTTATAAGAAGATATATTTACATTTCTAATCCCTCTAGCTACTTTGTGGATAATTAAGCTTTCCTATACTTTCTTTTTTGACTACTTGCCTAACAACATACCCCACCCCAAAACACTCTTTTCTTGTTGAGTTGGCCTCCTCTTTGAAAATAAACCAACATAAATTACATGTTGTTGGAGTCCCAATGTTTCTTTCACCGGAGTCCGGAGGTCTAAACGTTATATTTTTCCCTTTCTAATATGAGGTATAACAGTAAAAAAGAGAGGAGTCACGATTCACTTTGACCAGGGAACTAAAATTATATAAACTCGACAGAACGAAATTTCTCTTAAAGTTAAAAAATAGAAAAGCTTGTATTTCTATCAAAAGCGGCCATGATACTTCTCAAAACATCAACTCCTACATGGAAATTAAAAATTACTCTAGGTCACCGAAAGAATTAATCCAATCCTGAAGCACCTTAGCGGTATGAGTTTAACTTACAGGGCATCTAAAGCAGCTACAAGAGCAAATATTTCATATTCATCAGTACTGAAAATACTACTACTATTGCACCCACAATAACCCATGCAAGCACAAGACTCATCCAATGATCTTCTCATCAACTTATTATTTTTCTTGACATTTGTCACCTCTTTTACTTTAACCTTCATTGCTATTTTCACTGCTGGAGGTTTCACATCTTCATTCTTAGAAGTACCCGTAATTGCCCACTCCTCAATTTCCATTTCTTTTGACTCAAAAACTCTTGTCCATGGAATTTCAACTCTTCCCAAAAATTGTGAGCCGCCAATATTTTTTCCTAAAATATTTCTTCTTGACCGGAGCTCGAAAATAACTGTTCCTTGCTTCAACATGTTAATAGAATCTTGAGCTCCTAAGCAATCCAATGAAAAAGATTCATCCCAAAATAAGTCAGATTTGGATGAGATTTCTTGGCTGTTTACTTGAATTCTTTGGTTGGTTCCTGTTGAAAGATAACATCTAACAAATAAGTTGTTTTTGCCTAACGAGCTAGTATTTTGTATGTTTCTTGCTCTTATTATTTGTATTTCACAACTAATTTGAGTATTCTCCATGAGAAAAAATAGTGGTTAATATTTATTAATGGGGTTGTATGGTTTGTTTTGGTGGTGTGAAACATTTAGTTAGTGGAAGGAATTTAAGTGGTGTAACTTTAATTTATGAACAAGGAGCAACTAGCTAGGATTTTTATATGCTTAAAACAGAAATAAAATAACCACCCAACTAATGAGAATTAGTGCTAATCTTTGAAAGGATTTTTGATGAAACTGAGTGCTGAGTGAATCCTTTTAGGATCATAATGAAAGATTGTGTGTGTATGAAAATTTTTATATAAAGCTCTTCAGTATATTGAAAGGTTAAAAATGAATGTGAGAGGCGACTCTTAGAATAATAAATATTAAGGTAGAATGCTTTACTTAGGACCTAGCATCTAAGCTCAGTGGGTTGATTAGGCACCTTAAATCAGCTGCTATAATATAACACTGCAATTTGACATATGACTTATATTCAATTTTTTATTTTTTTATTTTAAATCCTTTTGATCACGTGTTTCTTTGCTTTTAATTCATTCCCCTCCTCCTAAAGTCATTTGGACGTTGGAGGAGCTTACAAGTTACAGATCTTTCAATCCTAAGGATAAGAATGTGCTTGGAAGATGAAACACTTCTTTTTTAAGTTTTTTTTTTTTTTTTTTATAACAATCTGATATTCAATACTCACCAACTGGGTGCCACATAGATTCATTAAAGGTAGAAGTGTTTTCTATCATAATTTTTCATTATTATTCGAACACGAGACTTTTGATTAAAGGTGGAGAGATCACATACATCAACAATATCCAAGATGAAAGAAGGAGAAACTCTTGCTGGATTACCAAAGTACCCTTGTTAAAAATGAAAGGATTCAAAGATCTAATTACCCCATGTCAAAATTCGAGAGTCCCGTACTTAAGTTTGAATTAGTCAGTCGCCAACTTATAATTCAGGTACTGGGATTGTTCAGATAGTTCTTTTCTAATAAATACAATGTGGTGTTTTCTATTTCGGTTTTAGATATGTGCAATTGAACTTTTGGGATAAACACTACTTCCATAACCCTCTTACATTTTTAACTTGTTACTCTTTCTCAATGTTGTTAAGTTAATTAAAATATATATTTTGATTATGACAAAAAGAATACGACACTTAAGTCCTATGTGCCTTTTGCAGGAACTACAAGGACGACCTCTGCAAAGATCCCAATTGTTTAAAGAAGATTGTTGATTGATTTGTTACGGGGTCAGCTATGGAAGGTTGAGATTGAGGCGCGCTTAATTCGTGGGACTTGTCCCCAAATCAGCTCTTACCTTATTCTCAGGAGATATTCATATCCCCTAGAGAATCAAATCTCTTGGGTCAATTTCTCTACTCCTTAATTCTAGATAATCACATCTCCATTCAATCTCGCATGAAGATCTGCCACTTATCCTTGTCAACGGGCTTCTCTGGGGTTTCTCTATTCATACTGGAGTCTCTAAAGATATTACTTACGCTTCTAATTACAATCTACTCTTTCTAATTCTTTTACTTGCAAGTACTGTATTCCTAAGTGTTTACGAGTGTGTCACAGAAAAGAAAGAGAGATCTTGTAGTGAGGTAATAGTCGTGTCACTGAAGTTGGTCTGATTATCTATAAATCAGACAAGGTCATTAGTGGCGAGCGAAGGAATAAAACCACTTGTGAGAAGACGTTTTTGGTTAACGATAAACCATAGTTGTATTTGTATTCTACAAGAGCTTGAAGAGAGATAACTCCATTGTGACCCAATGGGACTGGACTAGGAACCGTTTGGTTCTGAACCAGTATAAAACTCTGTGTCGTTCCTTACTTACTTACTGCCTTTTGTTTTGTACTGCATACTGCTTATCACCTAAGTCAACTAATAACTTGATTAGTCGACTAAAATTATAAGTCAAAACAATTCACCCCTCCCCCCCCCCCCCCCTTGTATTCATCAATTGGTATCAGAGCTTGGACTCACACTTTTTGTTTTTGCCTTACAGCAAGTGAGAAAAGATCATGTCGTCACACGTTGTGAATGGAGCTCTTCTACAAGAGGGAACTTCTGCCACCCGACTTCCTTACTTTAATGGTAAGCACTATGGTCATTGGAAGATTCGTATGGAAACATACGTTAAATCGGTTGACTTTAAGGTCTGGCGTGTCATTAATAAGGGCCCTTTTGACATTCCCACTATCAAAAGCTACAAAGAAAGAAGGAGATCCTCAAAATGTTCCTACTGACGTTGACATGGATGATTATACTGACGAAGAACGAGAGATTATCCAACTTAATTACAAGGCTGTAAATATTCTTTACAATGCTATCAGTGGTGAAGAATATGAAAAAATATCTAGTTGTGAAACGGCCAAAGAAATATGGGATAAATTGGAGGTTACCTATGAAGGAACCAGTAAGGTCAAGGAAACTAGAATCAACCTTCTAGTTTATGAATATGAATTATTTCAAATGAAAGATGGAGAGTCTGTCGAAGATACGTTTGCTAGATTCAGCAAAATCATTGGTGAACTCAAAGCAGTCGGAAAGATCTACACTAGCGGTGAACAGATAAGAAAGATTCTGAGAAGTCTCCCTACCACATGGCAACCTAAGGTTATAAACATAGAAAGTGGAGATCTGAACAAAATTTCTTATGATGAACTCAGAGGTGATCTGATCACCTTCGAGAAAACTCATCTAAAACGAAATGCTTTGGAAGAGAAAAAGAAAATTTTGGCCTTCAATACTACAGTGGAGGAAGTCGACTACGATCAAGAAGTTGAAGAAGATGATATTCAAGAACAGCTTGCTATGATGTCCAGAAACCTAAATGGCCTTGTTAATCGTAGAAGACAATTCAGAAAAGGGAAAGTTCCCTTCAAGAAAGATCAATCCAACTACATAAATGAGGGTCGATGTTTTGAATGTGGCAAACAAGGTCACATTGCAAACAACTGCCTTAATGCAAAAAGGAAAGGAAGGAACAGATCTTATGCGACATGGAGTGATGAGGATGCAGCTGATGCTGAGCAGGAAGAAGCAGCCATCATCTGTTTCATGGCCTCAGATAACTCTACCAGCAGTGGAATCCCATCAAATGACTCAAGTGAGGTACGCTGTGAATTCTGTATTGAAAACTCTAGAAATCTTGATGAAGTTCTAGACGAGCTAAAAAAGGCACTTAAGAAAATTAAGAGACTAAGTAAAGAGAAAGAGGAATAGGAAATAAAACTGGAAGTAGTTGAGACTGAAAATGAATTCCTAAAGGAAGAAATAAATCACCTTAAGCTCAAACTTAACAGTCATAGAAAGTCCACCAGTCATAGCTCAATAGGATCAAATAGTTTCTATAGATCAGCTAGATCTTCTACATCTACAAGAGAAATTAAAAATATGCCTATTTGCTATCATTGTGGTGAACCAGGACATGTGTTTAGAAGATGTCAAAAGAGAAATCCTAGAAAATGGATTTGGAGACCAAAGGCTAAAAGTGAGGCTAGCATCTCTAAAGCTAACCCACAAGGACCCAAGCAAGCTTGGGTACATAAAAATGCTTAAAAACTTTGTTTTGCAGGAACACCACAAAAGGACAATAAAGATGGAAAAATGGTTTCTTGATAGTGGATGCTCCCGACATATGACCGGTGACAAACAGCTGTTCAAATCTATAACAAAGATTGATGGAGGATCTGTTAAATTTGGAGGAGATGCCAAAGGAAAGATCGTTGGCATTGGAATCATCTCTTTAAGTCCCCCCTGTGATATCAAAGAAGCATTCTTGGTTGATGGACTCAAGCACAATCTTCTTAGCATCAGTCAACTATGTGATGGTGGGTACAAGGTAAAATTTGAATCAAGCAGATGCATCATTCACGACAACAAAGGTAAGGTTGTTCTCTCTGGCTCTAGAGAAAACAATATTTATGTTCTAAACAATGGTAAAGCTTCTACAGGTAAACATCTGTGTCTTGCATCTATTACTAATGATCCTTGGATATGGCATAGAAAGTTAGTTCATGCTAGTATGTCTCTAGTCGAGAAATTGTCTTAACAGGAATTAGTCATTGGTTTACCTAAGCCAAACTTCTCTAAGGACCACATCTGTGATGCATGTCAGCTAGGGAAGCAAACTAGAACTTCTTTTAAAGGAAAAGATATTGTCTCTACTTCCAACCCCCTTGAATTGCTGCATATGGATCTATTCGGTCCAACCAGAACTACTAGTATAGGAGGGAAAAGATATGCATTCTTAATTGTTGATGACTATTCTCTTTTTACTTGGGTTATGTTTCTGTCTCATAAGGATGATGCATTTAAAAGCTTTGAAGTGTTTTGCAAGAAAGTTCAAAGAGAAAAAGGTTACTTCATTTCCACCATCAGAAGTGATCATGGAGGAGAGTTCGAAAGCAAAGTATTTGAAGAGTACTGCAATTCTCAAGGGTTCACTCACAACTTTTTCTTACCTCGAATCCCTCAGCAAAATGGAGTTGTAGAAAGAAAGAATCGCACTCTTCAAGACATGGCCAGAACTATGTTAGTTGAACATTCTCTTTCTAATCAGTTTTGGGCTGAAGCTGTAAGTACTGCTTGTCATATTCTAAATAGGTGCCTTATTCGTCCTATCCTTCATAAGACCCCCTATGAACTTTGGAAAGGTAAAAGACCTAATATCAGTTATTTTCACCCCTTTGGATGTAAATGCTTTATTCATAACAATGGCAAAGATAATCTTGGCAAATTTGCTCCTCGTAGTGACGAAGGTATATTCTTGGGATACTCTACTACCAGTAGGTCTTACAGAGTGTTTAATAAGAAGACATTACCTGTTGAAGAGTCTATGCATGATGTTTTTGATGATTCTTTGACCTATGTCGAGAAAGGTAGTGATGCAGATGAAGAAGAAGTCCACCAAACCCAATCGACACCCCCAGAGATCAAAATCACCACCTCTGAGCCTCCAAGCCTAAAAGACCAAAATGTTGAGGAGTCAGATTCCGTCCCAGAACAGCCTGAGTAACCTACTCTCGCAAACCTCAAAGAACTGGAAGTGGTGGTACCAAATGAATGGAGAAGTGATCTCGACTATCCACAAAAATACATCATTGGAGATCCTCGAGAAGGTATGAAAACGAGAAACTCTCTTAAATCTAATCTGGCTTTCATCTCACAGATTGAGCCAAAGAAGATAAACAAAGCCCTTCAAGATGAATCTTGGGTCCTTGCAATGAAAGAGGAGATCGATCAATTTGAGAAAAATCAGGTATGGAAGCTAGTTCCCAAACCCAAGGGAAAATAAGTCATTGGCACAAAATGGGTGTTTCGAAACAAGCTAAATGAAGAAGGTAAGGTGGTAAGAAACAAGGCTCGTCTAGTGGCTCAAGGTTACTCTCAAACGGAGGGAGTCGACTGCGACGAGACATTTGCCCCTGTTGCTAGACTTGAATCTATTCGTATGCTTTTAGCTTTTGCTTCTTTCAAACGTTTTAAACTATTTCAAATGGATGTTAGTTCTTTCTTAAATAGATTTATTAAAGAAGAAGTCTTTGTCAAGCAACCTCCTGGTTTTGAAAATTCTGAGTACCCTCATCATGTTTTCAAGCTTTCCAAAGCCCTTTACGGTCTCAAACAAGCACCTAGAGCTTGATATGAAAGACTCAGCTCCTTCTTACTATCACATGGTTTTTCAAGAGGCAAAAGTGACAAAACCTTATTCATTCAGAAAACATCTGCTGATATTCTCATTATACAAATTTATGTGGATGATATCATTTTTGGTAGCAATAATCCAGAATTATGCAAGAACTTTTAAGTGCTAATGCAGGGAGAGTTTGAAATGAGTATGATGGGTGAACTAACATTCTTCCTAGGACTTCAAATCAAACAGTACGATGATGGCATCTTCATATGTCAATCTAAATATACTAAGGAACTCATTCTTAAATTTGGCATGCATGATGCAAACTCTGCTAAAACTCCCATGAGTCATGCTACTCATCTGGTAAGTGACTCCAAAGGTACAAGTATCAATGCTTCTCTCTATCGAGGTATAATTGGATCATTACTTTACTTAACTGCTAGTCGACCAGATATTATGCTTTCAGTTTGTAAATGTGCTCACTTTCAGTCAGCTCCTAAAGTGTCCCATCTTATTGCAGTTAAAAAAATTCTTAGATATCTAGTTGGAACAGTTAACTATGGTTTGTGGTACCCATGCACCAATTTCTTTGATCTCATTGGCTTTTCAGACGCTGACTATGCAGGTGATAGAATTGATAGAAAAAGCACCAGTGGTGCAAGTTTCTTTCTTGGGAAATCCCTTGTATCTTGGCACAGTAAGAAACAGGATTGCACCGCCCTTTCAACTGCTGAATCGGAATCTGTCGCTCTAGGATATTGTTGTACTCAACTCCTCTGGATGGGCAAGAAATTATCTGATTATGATTTATTTTTTAAACCTATTCCTATGTTGTGTAATAACACTAGCGCCATTGAATTATCCTACAACCTGTTGATCACCCTAGGACAAAGTATATAGATGTCCATTATCATTTTATTAGGGATCATGTTCAGGATGGTGATGTTGATATTGCATTTGTGAGCACCGATTTTCAATAGGCTGACATTTTTACTAAACCCCTCTTAGAAGAAAGATTTTGTGCCCTACGTGACCTGCTTGGAATTATCCCTGATCCTTGTTAATCTCGTTATATTACTTTATAAGATTGCCCCTAATTTGTTTTATGATTTTACCATATTCAGGATTTTACTGATTTTACGTCTATTTATTTGTCATTATTGCTTTTTACCTTTTCCATGCCATTATTACTTTTCTTGTCTTTAGTTTGAAAAGGTGTCAGGCGGCGTGGAAACGAGTTCCAAGAGTCCGCACTGCGTCCTTTCACTTCCATCAGTACATCACGTCTTTTCGCTACCTTTCCCTCACATGACACCTCTTCCGTTTTCATCCACCCTCTTTTTAACTCTCCCCATTCTCATTCCCTTCATCTTCTCACCCACTCCTCAAACTTTCTTCATCAACATGGTCAGGAAAACTTTTTTCTCTGCTCGTAGGAGTTAGCGCACCAAATCAAAGTTACCCACTGCCTCCACCACACCGGTACAGGTGGATTCTGACCACTCCGAAAATACTATGTCCAATTATCAAAGCCCTGAAAGAAACCCTAATCTCTCAAATAAATCTGGCAAAAGAACCATGCAGTCTCTTGATAAAGAATGTGTAAAAAGACCCAAGAAGGAGTTCTCCCTTGCTGATTTAGATGAAACTCTAGATTTTTGGGATGTCTCTGCTTGTGAAAAGCTTGCTGCTATCAAGGATAAACCTCTGGCTCATGGCAGACTTGTTGACTTGGATGCTATGGAATCTCTCAATTGCTCTGTCAATCCTTGGTTTGATGCTCAGGACTGATCGAACTTCTTCTCTACTGAACCCATCGACATTCCCGAGGATCTGGTAAGGCTCTTTTATGCAAATCTTCGCCCTTGCTCCTCCGGTGGTTTTGAGACGATGGTTCTGAATACTCGTATTGTTGTCACCAAGGCCATACTATGCCGCATTTTGGGTTGTAAGTTTTCTGGCTATTCTGAGTTCTTTAAGATTTCGTGGCCTACTGATTTTGAGGTCTCTTTTGAACAAGCCAAAACCTTTTTATGTGATAAGTCTGATGTTTCTGAGGGACAACTTGGTCCCTTAGACCTCTCATTTGAAATTCGTGTTCTAGCCCACATTGTTGGTACTACTCTGTTTCCCCGAACTGGCTCTCTTAGTTCCCTCTCACAACGTGACACTCTGATTGTTTACTGCTTGGTTACTAAAAAAAAACTTGATTAGGCTGCCTGGATTATTGAATATATGCTTGAAAGTGTTGCTGAATGTGCTTCTCTTCCGCATGGTATCATTATCAGTCGCATCCTGCATTTTTATAGAGTTGATATCTCTGTTTGGAAAACCTGCTCTTTGATTGCATGTTATAATTCTCGCACTTTTGCATCGATGGGGTACGTTCGCATTAATGGCTCCTGGGTTCGCAAGGAACCTAAATCTCCCAAACCGGCTGATGACCATGCTGGTCCATCCAAGCCCTCTGCTCCGATTTTTGATGAGCCTTCTGGTAAGCTTAAGGATGTTATGGCTGATCTCAATGACCTGCTACTTAGCCTACACTTCAAGAGTGAAAAGGCCTCCGATGACATCACTGAACTTAAACTAGACGTTGGTAGGTTCTCTCTTAAGTTAGACGCTGCTGTGACTGACTCTGCTGCTGCTATTAGACAGGTGCATGCCAGAATTGATGCTGTCTCCACAGATGTTCAGGCCCAAATTACTGCTATGTCTACAGATGTTCAAACCAAGCTGGACAGGATGACTGATAATGTTGTGAATACCCTTACATATTTTCTTGCTCCTCATTAAACTAATTCTCTGGGTCTGTAATATTCAGGATAATTTAGACTTGCTCTTTTGTTCCTTTTTGTTGATGCCAAGGGGGAGAACAGACTGAATGCTTATTCCCTCCATGTACGTTTTGCATCTATGTGATTGTGGTACTATCATATCTGTAGTATACAATATATAGGGTCACTCACTCAGGGGGAGTCAACTAACCTCTTTGTCCCCGGAGACCTCTACTTTCTGATATTACAGGACGCACTCACTCAGGGGGAGTCAGCTATCAGGATTGGCTAGTCGACTAAGCGACAAAGGGAAGTATCCTGGCACATACTCCTTTACTTTTTGTCATCACCAAAAAGGGAGAGATTGTTAAGTTAATTAAAATATATGTTTTGATTATGACAAAAAGAATAGGACACTTAAGTCCTATGTGCCTTTTGCAGGAACTACAAGGACGACCTCTGCAAAGATCCCAATTGTTTAAAGAAGATTGCTGATTGATTTGTTACGGAGTCAGCTATGGAAGGTTGAGATTGAGGCTTGCTTAATTCGTGGGACTTGCCCCCAAATCAGCTCTTACCTTATTCTCAGGAGATATTCGTATCCCCTAGAGAATCAAATCTCTTGGGTCAATTTCTCTACTCCTCAATTCTAGATAATCACATCTCCGTTCAATCTCGCATGAAGATCTGCCACTTATCCTTGTCAACGGGCTTCTCTGGGGTTTCTCTATTTATACTGGAGTCTCTGAAGATATTACTTACGCTTCTAATTACAATCTACTCTTTCTAATTCTTTTACTTGCAAGTACTGTATTCCTAAGTGTTTACGAGTGTGTCACAGAAAAGAAAGAGAGATCTTGTAGTGAGGTAATAGTCGTGTCACTGAAGTTGGTCTGATTATCCATAAATCAGACAAGGTCGTTAGTGGTGAGCGAAGGAATAAAACCACTTGTGAGAAGACATTTTTGGTTAACGATAAACCATAGTTGTATTTGTGTTCTACAAGAGCTTGAAGAGAGATAACTCCCTTGTGACCCAAGGGGACTGGACTAGGAACCGTTTGGTTCTGAACCAGTATAAAACTCTGTATCGTTCCTTACTTACTGCCTTTTGTTTTGCACTGCATACTGCTTATCACCTAAGTCAACTAATAACTTGATTAGTCGACTAAAATTATAAGTCAAAACAATTCACCCGCTCTTGTATTCATCAAATGCTATCCAACTTTGTTTGTTAGTGTGTGTGTTCCTCCAATTTCATGATCATCACCATTAATTTCAAAACCCAAAAACAATATAATGTATGTTATGCCTAACTCACATAATAAATGTAAAGACTCAAGTTTTCTCTGCAGATATTGTACTATCAAATGTAATTTATTTAGTTATAGCATTTTATCACTCTATTTTTTAAGTTATCATCATATTAAATTTGGTATTAACTAGCTAAGAGTTTCCTATTATTGCATGTCAATTGCTTTTGATGAGGAAAAGACTTGCATACTGTCCATTTTTTCAGTCAACGAAAAAAACTTAAAGCATGTACAAACAAAATGCACCAACAAACTCTCTTTGAACGGTGGAATTTGTTCTAAGGGATCCTACAGTTGAAAATTAACAATAGCTACCATCATAAGCTTTAAGAAACTAAATCAAACTTTCATTATAGACTCTGCTTGGATAACTATTCAAATTACTTAAGTAAGCTGTCCATTTAGAGTTCTTTTGGCCTGCAAGGTGGAGTTGCTGCACAATTTTTCACCAGCTGCCATTTGTCTCTTTTCTTGTAGTTGAATCTCTTGTTATTTCTTTCAGCCCAAACATAATACGTTGTTGCTGCAGGGTCGGCCCTTGCCTAACACAAGTAAAGCAGCCGCTTTAGGCCAGATGCGGGGCCCTAGTTTTTGGTACACTTAATAGGTTAAATTATTTCTGTTTCTTGATAATATATATTTTTTTTTGTCAAAATAAATCTTATTTTAAAAAATCAATATTTAATTATTTTTTTCTAATCTTACTCATACAATTAAAGATGTAAGAAATGAATAATCGTACTTAATTTTGGTATTCGAGATTAGTAAATCAAATCTCAGGAGAATGTGGTAAAATATATACTCTATATGTTTCAGTTTATATGAACTTATTTGATATGACAAATGTTTAATAACGAAATAAAAACTTTTAAAACTTGTGGCCTAAACTAAGCCACTGGTATTTTTGTGGATATAAATCATTTCGTTAAGGGAACATAGGTAAATTTGGGGTTAAGTTGTTTGAAGTTTAGAAATATGATTCTTTTTGGAACGGACTAAAAAAAATTAGGACACTTTACTTAATGGACGTGAAAACAAAAGTAAAATGGACACTTATAATGGGACTGAGGTAGTATTTAAGTTAAAAAAGATATCATCTAAATTAAAAAGTTAAATAAATGGAAAGTTATATAAATTTGAATAAATCTTAACTAAGAATCTAATATCAACAATGTCTCAAGCGAGATTAAATAGATCGTCTATATTATCAATCGAGAAAGACTAATTAGAAGAAATTGATTATAAAAAATTATAACTTTGCATCTCCAAAAGCATAAAAAAAATATAGAGTTCAAATTTATATATATATTATTTTTCTAAAAGAAAAATAAAATTAAAGCCTCTTGTTAAAATTTTGCTTTAAGCCACAAAATTAGTCTGGCAGCCCCTGTGTTGCTGCAAATAAGAATTCCAGTGTTCTTGCTTTGCGTCTGTTGCTCTTTGTCAAATTGGAGACTTATTGCACTTCATTATCCCAACTGTTAGGTTGTCTAGCTATATCCATCCAGTGTAGGATTGATCTCAACATGATTTTAGTATAGGAACATGAGAAGAATAGGTGAGCTAGATTCTCTTCTTCTGATGTTTTGCATAAGACACAATGATCTGCTATACTTGAATCCCTCATCTCCTTAACCTATTAACTATTGCCAATCTATTATGAATGGCCAACCATAAGGTGAAGTGATGCCTTTAGTGAGAGTCAGGCTCTTTCATGATACTTTTGTTATTAGAGGAAGGAAGGAGAGATAGGCTCTTCTGATGTCGAATCTTCTACCAGCGACATATTTGTTAAGTGTGATGGTACTATTGCCAGTAGTTATCAACCACTCGCTTGCATAAAAAATCGTTTTCACAATCCAGCTGGCATGCTTAGGAGCTTTAGCTGAGTTAAGTCCCTCTCTTTGATGTAGAAGAATTGTATCCAATTGACCCATAATCTGTATTTCTTCAGAGATATTGCCCAAAGTAACTTGCAAATTGCAGCCATGTTCCAAATGTCATAATCTAGAATATTAAGGCCACCAGTCCACCAGTTGATTAGGGTTTGCAACTAGAGCTCTTCTTGTAAAATCATTCCTCTCTGTCCACAAGAAATTCCTACAAACTGTAATAAGCATCTTAAGTATCTTCTTGTGAAGTAGAAACACCTGGGCTAATAGGTTTGGATCTCAAATAATACACTCTTAATTAGTTGGACTCTCTCACTGTATCATAGACTTTGTCGTCGTCCAACACTTTATTCTAGTGATATCTTTTCCATTTAAGGCATACATTGTTGGATAGACAGATTCCTTGAGGATAATAGCATTCCAAGATATTTAAAAGGCCTTTCACCTGGTGAGAAGTGCAAATCAACTAGGATTTGCTCTCTGAATGCATTAGGGACCCCCTGCTATATACAAAGATAGCTCTTGTCAAGATTGGCCTGTAGTCCTGAAACTTCAAACAAGTGATCTGCTCTACAACACATCAACATATCATCATCAAAACATATGTGAGCTGACTCTAACTTTGCACACCTGAGGTGGTAATTGAAGTCAGGATTGTATTTTAGCTGCTTGAGAGATCTATATAGATATTCCATAACTAAGATTTACATACTGTCAATGTATAGAACAAGCGGTGTTCATGGTGGGGTTTGATTCGTTTTTTACCAAAATTAAAATCAAACCAACTACATCGATTTCGTCGATTGATCGGTCTGATTTTGCAGGTTCATTGGTATTTTTTTATTTTCTTTGACATAAAATAGACAGAAACGCACTCTCTCTGCGAATATTAACAGACAAATTTTGACATTAGTCAATTAATGTTTGATAATAATTGCACAAGTTGATGAAGACATGATGATGTATTAAAATGTTATTACAGGGGAAATATGTTAAGTAGCATATAACAATTAAACATAAAAATTATACATGAAACATAAAATAGCATATGATTAATTTAAAGTTTAACTTTTTATTATTGAACTTTATCTTAAAATTGAGAAAGAAATAAGAGTTTAATAAATCCTTATTTTTGAATATGAAAGAATAAAGAGAATGAAATATTTCAGTAATACTTGACAAAAAAGTGATTATGCACATTAAATTAGACATTCTTTAACATATATAAAAGTGCACTGTGACTGTTCGGTTAAATATTAGGTCTCGTGAGAAATTTACAAGTATTTGTACACATATTTCAAAAGAAATTATATATAAATTTACAAAATATTTAATAAATATTTTCAAGTGTACTTTGGACGTCATGAGTTTTTTTTTTCCTCGTAAAGAAGGTACATTATATTAATAATATTAATCCGAGTTCATGCAAGCATAGATAGATCTATCATCAGCAGTGCTAGGTCTAATATCGTTCAGAACATTAATACAGGAAATATGAGGTGCATAATAATAAACAGGAACACTGGACATGTTTGATGAGCTTCCCAAATATGCTAGATGGTCGGCCAGACCATTTGAGTTTTTTTTTCCTCAATGACAAAGCAAATATATTTAATTTTTAATCCAGTCGATTTTATTTTTAATTTGACTCAATTGTTAGATTTAATTTGAACACCTCATATATAAAACTAAAAACTCTCAAGTGTACTTTGGACGTCATGAGTTTTTTTTTTCCTCGTAAAGAAGGTACATTATATTAATAATATTAATCCGAGTTCATGCAAGCATAGATAGATCTATCATCAGCAGTGCTAGGTCTAATATCGTTCAGAACATTAATACAGGAAATATGAGGTGCATAATAATAAACAGGAACACTGGACATGTTTGATGAGCTTCCCAAATATGCTAGATGGTCGGCCAGACCATTGGTTTTTCTAAAGATAAATATGGTTGCAACTTTTCTAAAGATAAATATGGGTGATGACTCTCAGACCTCACAGGTCCCGCATTCGCTGCCTACTGATGCCCCATCTAGTTATGATCCAACTTTTTTTAGGTCCCTGGCTCATATCAGGTACCACTTATAACCCCATCTCAGTTGCCTCCTGTATGGCAGTGGACATTCCCTAGCCTTGATTGTACTGAGACACAGGTCCCTCCCACACAGGGCGATCCCTCCCAGGGTGATGACAATCCTACTCAGCCCCCTGAATTCCCCTTAGATAGTTGTGACGGCCCACCGGATCAGCAGGAGGTCATGGTGTATGATCCGCATTCGCCTTATTACATTGGTGAGCCTGGCGCCACTTTAGAAGGCATGATGATTATTTATCCCCAGGCGGATAAAGGGTAAGCTACCTAATTTATTAAGTTCTTATCTATTAAATAATTGCTAGTATTAGGAATAATTGTTATAACTCTTGTTAATTTTTTTGTAGCTTTTGCCCAAGCGATGAGTCCACTAAGATACTGACTTTGTGCATGAGAGTGTACTGGAACCAGCCTTGGCGAAACTGGAGCGATGTGCCCCAGCAAGTAAAGAAGAAGATATTGGTAGATTTTGAGGTGATACATATGCATTTGGTTTAAAACTAATTGCAGTTTTTAAACCATGAATTTGTCTAAAGAAAATATTTTGATATACTTTCAGGGGCAATGTATTTGGCATCAGGGTCTGGATTATAACATTCGTAACATCTTCCCCAAGAAATGTGATGCATTATTCAAGGGGACTTATTACAATGCGCGCCGTAAAGGTACAAGGCCCCGCTTCCTCGATGCTGCTCAGTGGGCGGAGCTGGATGAATATTGGCAGTCTCCCGAGTTCGAGGCGAAGAGCGAACAAGGCAAGGCTGCGCGAGCGTCGGAAAATGGTGGATCGCTCCATACCGGTGGCTCAATTAGCGCGGCTACACAGAAGATGCGCTTGGTACAGTTATTTAATTGATTGATTATTTACTTGAACAGTTGATTTTTTGGAACAGATTATGACTTTTAATTTGTAGGAAATGAAAGAAAAGCGCACTATTCCCGTGCTCGAGCTGCACAAGATCAGGTATACAAAGGGTGCCAAGAAGGGCGGTGGAGAGTGGGTCGAGCCCCGCACAAAAGAAGTTTGGGTAAGTTTGTAAAATTCGATCTTTAGTCGCGCCAATCCTTCAACGTTTAGTCTTTCTATTAACATCATTAATATATTTATGTTATTCAGGAAAAGACTACAAAGGCTGTGGAAGAGTGGACATCGACTCAAGCATCGGACGCCGGAAGCAGCACCCCGGCTCCCTTGACGTTCGAGAAAGAAAAGGAAATATGGGTCGAAACTGTTGGAGGGGTTAAGAAGGGGTCTGCTTATGGTCTTGGATCGCTATTTGCTTCGGATAAGCATAATGCTCGCTTTTTGGGCACTTCAGTTACTTCTTCTCCGTCGAGCTCTGTTGATCCTGCTGAAATGGCTCAAATGAGAGAGCAGATCGCACAGCTGTCGAGAGTAAATCAAGAAACGCAAGACTTTATCAAAAAGCTCCTTGCCAAAAAAGAGAAGAAGAAAGCGAGAAGAAAGCATAAGAGCAAGCATCGACGCAACTCCTCTTCCTCTTCCGAGTCCGGGTCTAGCTCTGCCTCGACCGAGTAGTCTTCTGTGATTGTGGATAACTGCCTGTGAAGCTTTATGTTAACAATTTCAAGACATAATTAACTAATGTTGTTGGATGTTTTTGAAATGTTAGGTTTTGTTGCGTTGTGTTTGAATTAGTGTTTTTATTGTTTCGAATGCATTTTTCTGTTGAAAACAGGTTTTTGCTACAGGTTTTTGCTACTGGTTTTTGCTGGTTTTTGCTGTTGCTACTGCCTGAAAACAGGTTTTTTATTGCAGGTTTTTTCCAGTTTGGCGACCGACTTTCAGTCGCCATGTCAGTGGCAAACATTGACCAAGTAGGCGACCGATAGTCGGTCGCATAGCTTATGCGACCGACCTTCGGTCGCCTAAATGGTCACAGTTAATTCCAACAAATTGACCAAGTAGGCGACCGAATGTCGGTCGCATATGCTATGCGACCGACTGTCGGTCGCCTACTTGGTCAATTTTTCTATCCTACTATGCGACTGAATGTCGGTCGCATTGTGGTCGAATTGTCGACCAATTTTCGATCGCAGGGCTTTTTGTTACCATTAATTCTCCGACCACCCATATCGGTCGCCGATCGGACGACTGGGCGACCATTATGCGACCGATTGGGCGGTCGGAGATCCCGATTTTTTTAGTAGTGTCAAAGATATGTTTGAGTAGATTCAATTAACGGAAAAGGGTAAATATACCCCTCTATTTTCAACTATTGTTTGGCTCGCACCTTCGTCATACTATTCGATTAAAAATGCTCTTTACCGTCAAACTTTGGAGCGCATTTGCTCCTCTGGCTAACGGACTAGCCACCTGGTGGCCTCTTAAGGCCAAAACACACCCCAATTAAAAACCCGACCCACTAACCTAATACCCAACCAAAAACCCCGACCCACCCTTATTTCTCTCAATTAAACACGACCCTTCCCATTACTAAACGATTAAATTCCAAATATCAGTTAACCTACCCAAAACTTCACCTAACCTATACAAAAATCTGCTGAGTGAAGGGTCGCATGTTAATCCGCTCGATTTAATCTACTTAAGGAACGATCTTTAACTTTTGTTAATCTTAGTTCTATTATTTTAATTTGTTTGCTAGTAAATATGTTTTAGGGTTTTATAATCTAGGATTTTTTAGGGTCTTGTATAATCAATTTAGGGTTTATAGATATATTAAGGTATACATGAATAACTGTTAAAATAGGGTATTATATTGATTTTTTTTTGTTTGCATGTGTAGTGTGTAATCAATTTGTCTATATTTGTGGGTCCTGATTCTGTATTAATGTTGAATTTTTATGGTCCCGATAAGAGTTATGGGGATTAGGTTGTTAATATTAGTTTTATTTTGGGGGTTAGGTTTAGGCGATTACTTTATCATTTTGGGGCTTAGGGTTAGACGATTACTTTATTATTTTAGGGGTTAAGCTTACTGTAAAATTTTATCTTGTGGTCCCTGGTATTGTTTAATGCCTTTGTTGTCTAGTGTATGTCACCATAGTGAAAGCTTTAATATTTTCTTGTGGTCCCTTCATTAGTTTAAAGCTTTAATATTTTCTTCTGTCGGCCCCTTTTTTAAAAATGGTTACTGTGGACTTACTCTTTAATTATGGAGGTGAGTGGATCAAATCTCCACATGTCTTGTATAGCAAGAACCTGCTGCATAGTTGGACAGGTTATGACCCTGATCACCTTTCATATATAGACATAGTTAATGAATTTACTGGTAACTTTATGCATCTAGGTGTTCAATAATTAATTGTTAGCGGTCCATCTGGTAAATATTATGAGTAGAGGGTGATGAGGGTATTAGAGTATTGTTGTCTTTGGTATTTGAAGAGTTTAGAGTTCTCAACTTGTTTGTAGTTGATGAATTTGAGTTGTCTATACCTTTTCCTAATATCTGTCAACATAATGAGTCCTTCTCTTCACTAGTTAATGATGTTGGAACAGATTGTATTGACGGTGGGGTGGAGTCTGAATGTGAGAAAGATGACTCTGATTCTCCAAAGGATAACTCTCAAGAATTAGAGGCATTTGCTGCTCAAAAGAACAGAGACATTGATGATAGCCTCTAAATATACAAGCTACTATATAAAGGTATGTCCTTTAAGGACATCCCTGAGGCTAGGAGATGTCTTAAGTTCTAGCTATGGCCAATAAGAAAGAGTTAAAATTAGTTAAAAATGACAAGACTAGAGTGAGATATAAGTGTCAAGAGGGCTGCCCTTTTGTTTGTCATATATCTGGGGATGGGAACTTACCTAATGTGAGGATTAAAACAATAAAATTAAAGCATGGCTGCAATATTGTATTTGATAATGTCAGGGTTGACTATACTACTATACGGAAATATTTCAAGAAGAAGTTACAATGGTGTCAAAAGTATAGGGTTAAGAAATGAGGGATGACTTGAAGAGAGTTTTTGAGTTAAATTCTAGTAAAGAGAAGTGTAAGAGAGTAAAAAGATTGGTTCTTGAAACCTTATAGGGGAGTTATAATGATGGGTACAATAAAATCATAGCATATGCCAATGAATTGAAAGAGTCTAATCCAGGTAATGATGTTGTTGTTAATCTGTCAAAAGATGCACTAGCAGAAAAGAAGAGAAAATTTCTCAAAATGTATATTTGTTTCAATGCACTTAAGATGGGGTTAAAGCTAGGTTTGAGACCCTTCATTAGGTTAGTGGGACCTTTCTGAAAGGAAATTCCAAAGGACAGGTTTTAGTTGTTGGGGGCCAAGACAACATGAACCATTTCTACCCCATAGTCTGGGCAGTTGTGGCTAAAGAGATAAAGAGTACTTGGACCTGGTTCATGAGGCTGCTACAACAGTCATTGGAGTTGCAATCTGGACAAAGAATAAATTTCATGTTAGACATGCAAAAGATAACTTTTATTACTTGTTTTTTTAATTATTCAAGTATGTCTTATTGAATCAACTAACTTTTTAATTTCTGTATTTTGATTTCATGGTCATAGATTAAGAGAAGCCATCAGGGAGGTACTACCTGATGCACACCATAGATTTTGTGTCAGACATGTTGAGGCAAACTGGTGTAAAATATGGAGATCATTTGAGTTCAAGAAACTGGTGTGGTGGTCTGCTTGGTCTAGCTTTGAGGAGGGCTTTAAAGATCAACTGCAAAAGATTAGTGAGTTGAGTTCTTCTTCTGCTTCTAGTTTACTTAATTACCCTCTCCAATACTTGTGTAGAGCATACCTAGACACAGTGTGTAAGAACCAGGGAGTTGATAACAATTTTGTAGAATCTTTTAATGCTTGGATCCTTGAAGAAAGATACAAGCCTATCATAAGCATGTTAGAGGATATTAGGGAGAAGGTGATGACTAGGTTGGGTGAACTTGAAGGGTCAATCATGAAATGGAATGGTGACTACAGTCCTTAAGCAATTCAGTTGTATAATGAATACATGAAAATTGCTCAAGCTTGTAGGGTTGACTACAATGGGGACAATGGCTTTAAGGTGACAGATACCTCAGACAAACACACTGTTAACTTGGCTGAAAAGAAGTGCACATGTAGGACATGGGATCTCATTGGAATACCATGTCCACATGCTATCAGGGCACTCTTATATAAAAAGGTTGATCCCAAGTCTGAAATACATTAGTTCTACACAAAAGAAGCATTTTTACTCACTTACAAGCATAAATTGCAACCTGTTAGAGGTGAGAGATTCTGCAAGGTTGACCCCTCTCAAGTCATGGCTCCTCCAGATTATGTGAATCAAGCAGGTAGACCAAGAGTGAAGAGGGTTAGGGAGAAAGATTAAGCTATAAAGAGACAAGGAGAATACTCAGTCTCTAGAAAGGGAAGAGTAACGACTTGTCACAACTGTGGAGAGCCAGGCCATAATGCAAGAGGCTGTTCAAAGGTATCCCATCTAGTTCTATTAATTTTGATTACTTAATAATGATTATTGATGCATTTTATTTTCACCAGCAAGCAAAAGGAAAGCAACTAATTCAGGGCAGGCAGAATGGAAAGGGAAAAGGTAAGCAGCACCAGCCTTAAGAAATTGGGAGAAACGGAGGGCTTTTAGATGAATATGAAGTGGAAGACATGGACATCAATTCCTCAGCCCCTCAGGACAGTCAAAATAGTCCTTTTATTTTCATGCCCACTCCTACTTTCCAATGGCAAGCTTCAACAAGCCAAGTTCACGACTGCCAAGATCATGACTTTGAAAACCCAATCTTTGAAGAAGAAGACGATCAAGACCTAAGGCCAAATATGATTTCAAAAGAAGAAAGTTTATTTGAAAAGATGAAGGAGCAAGAAATAGCTGCCGGTAGGGGTTTGAGAAGTCAGATAGGGTTCAAGGGTGACCAAAGTGGTGTTGGTCAGCCCACAGATCTCCCATTCTCACCACCCAATCTGACATGGAATGGTGCAGCAGCTATAAGTAGCATGAAGCTACAACAACAAAGCCAGAAAAGGAGGGACAAACTGAAGCTAAGGAAGGGAAATAACAAGTGTTAGGTTGATTAGTTTCTGTTAGTTTTTGTTGACTTATTTGGTGATGTAATTCAGGAAAAACAGTAGAAGTACAATGTGCCTTTGATTTTGCTTGACTGGTAGTTTGATGCTAATTAGGAATGGATGCCATGTTATCACTCGGTTGTGCAAGTTTTTGGAGTGATACAATGGCATCCATGTATCTATTTCAATGTTATTGACTGCCAGCTTTTGGTACTCTTTGTAAGTACTAGTATTGCATTTTCTGTTTAGTATTTATGTTATGGTTATTTAGTCATGAAATATTCAGTGTTTTTGTTATGGTTATTTACGTATTCCTAATTGAGTTTGACATGCACTTGTGTTTTTGGCATGCACTTGTGCTTTTGGCATGGTTATTTATGGTTCATCTTATGTCCTTATTATGTAAACATCACATAGAACACAATACAAAAAAAACTTCCATTACATCTAATAGAAAACTTCATCACAATAGTTCATTACAATAGAAAACTTTCATTACGTCTTCAATACAAATGCAACAACAAATCCAATAACTAAAGCACAAAACATCATAATAAACATCTTTAACTTCAATACTGTATCTTCCAATTTCATTACTTTGTTGTCCATTTTAGCATTCAACTTATCCCGATCATCTTTAAGTGCATTCAAGGATGTAACCAAGCTATTGATTTTACCCATTTCCACTTCCAATAGCGACTCAATCATTGCTTTATCCGGCAATAAATTCTCTCACTACTCTCAAAATCACAAGAAATTTTCTAAACACCACAAACAAACATACCACTAATTATTAAGTGAAACGACCTTAGGTAGTCGTTTCAGGAGATAGGACTCTGATAGGTATGCTGACAGCATTAAAAGCTTCATAAGGTCCATTACGACTTGTTTGTAAAATTTTAGTTAAATCGGACCTCGTTTGGTAGGTATCGGAAGAAGGTTTTAGTTTTCGTTGGCGATAAATCTTAAAAAGAGATTTTTGAGCTCGATTTTGGTGAATGGGCTTCGATTCAAAATCTTAAAGTGTCGTTAGGTTATGGTTATTTTTGACCTATGTGAAACTTTCTGAAGTGAATTCCGAGGTCGTTCGGATAGTTTTCGCTAAAATTCCGAAAATTAATAATTTGATCTCTTTCCGTTTAATTTGCATCTTGAGTTTCAGGAATCCGATTCAAGATCCGCCTTAGCGAGTATGTCACATAAAGTTTGTATAACTTGCTTGAGAAATTTGGGATTGTTCCATGTTTTACTGGTTTCCATTTTAATTTTCGTTACGGTAGTAAATTTTCAAAAAAAAAAGAAAAACAAAAGAATAAGGATAAAATAAGAATAAAAGAAAGGATGGACTTGAGAGGAACGTGTCAAACAGAAAACAAATAGAGCAACGAAACGAAACACAGACGCAGTGAAGGAAACAAAAGTAAATCAGAAAAAAGAGAAAGGAAAGGAAAATGAGAAGGAAAAAATATAATATTCACCCCGAAATATCCAGAGCGGGATTGTTTGGCAGTGAATCCAAAGAACAAAGAGGTTGTTGAGTGGCAGTGCTAACTTTGGAACGAGTTAAGTGATTATAGCCATTTCTTTGGTGGCATTTGGCCTTGTGGATATTCTACCATGTCTTCCTTACGTGTGTAGCTGCCGATAGGCGTAATTATTATGCTTTAGTTTTGGATATACACTGTATATTATATGTTATGCCTTGTTGATGGTCTTGCATTGAGCATAGAAGCATTGTACTCTTGTTGTGAGCTTGACATATACTATTATTGCATATACTTCCTGGTAGTTGATGAGAGTCCCACGCCGGTGAAGGCTCATTATTGCATATACTTCCCGGTAGTCGATGAGAGTCCCGCACTGGTGAAGGCTCATTATTGCATATACTTCCCGGTAGTCTATGAGAGTCCCGCGCCAGTGAAGGGCCATTATTGCATATACTTCCCGGTAGTCGGTGAGAGTCTCGTGCTAGTGAAGGGCCATTATTGCATATATCTCCTGATAGACGATAAGAGTCCCGTATTTGAGATAGGTTTTAGGTACATGTGACCCCATCGCATCATACTGCATTCATTCCATTTCATTGCACCGGTTGCTGTGTATTGTGTGATTATATTGTGATGTTTTGTATATGTGTCATGTATTTCTAATTGTTGATATGTTAGGGATACATATATGTGTTGTCTATCTTATATCCCCGGTTGTTTATGAGTTTATGGTTCCATGCGTGTTTCCAGTTATTATCTGGCTCTGCTTTTTTATAGTTGAGGTAAGGTGAATTTGGTTTATCTGCTTTTCTTTTTCCTGGCTAGCTATCCTATTCTTTGAGGTGGCTAATCTGCCCCCACTAACTGAATCCTTTTGACTCAACCTTGTTTGTTGTTTGTTGTTTGTTGATTGTTTTTTGTTTCTTGTCTATTTATTTAATTTCGGCATGTTTGCTCCAGGATTGAGTTCGCCACGTTGTTGAGGAGCGAAGACAACTTCAGCGGTCAGGGTGAGCCAGCTTTTGTTCAGGATGGCCGCTAATTTATGTTTATTATCTTAGTTGTATTATGCTCCCTTCAAGAGATGTTTTTGCTTCATTTGTATTTTTAGATGTATGTCTGGATAGCCCTAAACCTAGTATGTTGGGTAGTCAACTGTAATTTCTTTTGTACAACTTAGAAGTATCAATTTGTCTATATTTTTCTAAGTCTTGTTCTTATTTATGAGTTGGATTTATATTTTTTTTCCTGATTCAGTTGGTAAGGGTTCACCCGACGGGTCTAGTGGAGGATGTCAGGTGCCTGCACGGCCAAGCCAGAAATCCGGATCGTGTCATTAAGTCAACAAATTATACATGAAATATTTTAATCTATGAAATTATATCACTTACGTTGGGTTGAGCACACTTATAAAATATCCTTTCTAGGATTAGTGTCCGTATTTGAACTAAATTGTTTGGAAGTTCTTCCTCAATAACACTTCCTCTTGGATGAGCAGCTAATTTCGGACTTTTTTTTTCAATTTTCCACGAGTTATCAGGAATGAGGACGACTTGGAAGAGAGAATAAGAAGAAATAGTGCCCGAGTTATAACTGGGGGGAAGGGTCGTTTTTAATTGGGAGAAATAAGGGTCGGTCGGGGTTTTTGGTTGGGTTAATTAGGTTAGTGGGTCGGGTTTTTAATTGCGGTGGGTTTTGGCCTTAAGAGGCTACCATGTGGCTAGTCCGTTAGCCAGAGGGGAAAATGTGCTCCAAAGTTTGATGGCAAGGGCATTATTAATCGGATAGTATGACGAAGGTGCGAGCCATATAATAGTTGAAAGTAGAGAGGTATATTTAATTCGTTTTCGTTGAATTAATATCATATACCTGAGAGTCCGATTCAACAAATAGAGAAGTCAATGAGTCATGACCCATAGGAATTGGCATGCACTCCATGTTTTATGGTTAGAAGAAAGGTAATCCACTCTATTGGGGGACCCATATTTGTCTTAACATGATAGCTGTATACTGTAGTAATTTTTGCATTCTATATTATAAACATGTGTACTTTTGAATGGGATGTTTCTTAATTAAATACACAAACAAGATTGAGATCCTAAACACTATCTTTGAATCATTGATAAGATTCTGTCTCTTTTACAACTTAAAGAACCATACATATATATTTATATCATTTTGTTTCAGATGATCATCAACTAGTTGGCTAGTAGATCCAAAAGAAAAATAAAAAAAAGAACGATACGATAATTTAAGAAAAAGTAGACTATACAGCCATAAAAGAAATTGTAACTTAAATATGCTTTGAACTTAAAAATCTGGATTCCTACTTCCACCTATAGAAATCTAGTACATTATACTACTAGAATTAACGCATTTTACGAGGGAGATCGGAGAGGGAGTTCCCTCTCCAAACGCGCGATGGAGAGGGAAATCCCTAGCTGCACGCTCCTCGGAATACAGCTCGTAGTAGAGCAATTTTGGCGAGGGAGTAGCCTAGCAGACTGATTTGTAGGCCCAATGTGTCAGTTTAATTCGGCGAGGGAGTTTCCTACCCAAATTTAACTAAATATCCTTTATTTTACTTGTTTGGTGAGGGAACTCCCTAGCCGAGTTTACTCAAAATTTTATTATTTTACTTGTTTGGCGAGGGAACTCCCTAGCCAAACAAGTAAAAAAAATTTATTTATTAATTTTTGCGAGGGAATTCCCTCACAGTCCATTAAATTTTTTTATTTTTTTTTGCGTTGGAGAGGGAATTCTCTCGCCATTAATAAAAACCTACTCAACAAAACAATTAGAAACAGCGCTAAAAGCATCCAGAACAACAAAATATTCCTGTAACAGCAACAACAGAAGTATAACAACCTGTCTAACATAACATAAAGCCACTACGGGCAATTAAACTAATTTACGTCCTTGTTTCATACACTGTTCATCAATACAAAAAACTAAAACATATAAAAATCATTCATAAACTTGCTTAACACGTCCCACTATCAAGTTTAATTTGACACAAAAATAACAAACTATCGAGAATCATTTTCATTTCCCCTTCCCATAATATAGCTCAACACCAAGGACTCTAATTTTGCCATCTTTTCACTGTCAACTTGGCATTCAAGATCTTGTTCCGCAAGCCTTTTCTCTATCTCTTCACGTTTCTTTTCTTGTTCTGCTAGCCTTTTCTCTATCTCTTCCAATTTAGCTTGCAAAACTGGATCCATATTCTGTGTAGCACCGGAAGAAGAAGAAGAAGAAGATGCGTAAGTATTAACAATACATATTCTTGACAGCTTCTTGTAACGCGAAGGACCAAGACCATAGGCTCTGTTTTTGTTATTGTAGCCACCACCCGCCTCCACGAACATTGCAGCTTCTTCTTTCGGGGTGGGTTTAGCAGCACCTTCTTCTACTCTTGATCCTTGGCTTTCAACCCATCGTTCATAAGCAGCTTTATAGTTTTCCTATAACAAAATATATAACTTTACTACAATTACTTTAAGAATTGTGATAAATAATTCAAAAAATATTAGGAATACTTACATCTAGTTGTTGGGCACGTGGCTTGACCCATTTGACTGCATTTCCATTTTCATCATATACATGATGGAACAACTGGTAAAATTCAATATCACTTATAGGCCCGTGTTCTACTTCCTACACAATGCAAACGGATCAAGAAAACTTAAAAATAACTTTTAATTAGTTTATAATTGGATTAAAATTTATAAAGACTTACATATCTAGCTCGATGGGTTGCCAAACTAACTGAGCCACAAGTATTTAGAGATGACACACCTTCCCCGAAATAATAGGAACAGAAATGGGAAGTTTCCCTAACAAGATACGCCTCACATATCGACCCCTCAATTCTATTTCTAATTTTTGCTGACCGTTTACACTTACCAACAGTCCTGCACAACATATTCATTATATAATTTGTATTAATATTTTTAAAAAAAAATTAGGACGCAAACTAACCTTTCGGTGGGATACATCCATCTACCTTGAACTGGACCTCCAAGCCTTGCTTCTTCCACTAGGTGAATAGGCAGATGTTCCATCACATTGAAGAAACCAGCGGGAAAGATCTTGGTCAATTTAGTTAAGACCACGGGAATATTAGCTTCCATCATCAGAAGATTTTCCTCCCTTAATATTCCAGAACACAAGTTTTTGAAAAAAACACTCATTTCAGTAAGAGGTTTCCAAATTGTATCAGGCAACCTATGGAATGCAATTGGCAGCAAGTTTTCCATGAAAACATGACAATCATGGCTTTTCATTGCAATCAGCTTACCTTCTGTCATGTCCACACATTTGGATATATTCGAAGTGCAACTATCAGAAAACTTAATATTTTGTAGCCACTCACAAATCATTCTTCTCTCATCCAAGTCAAAAATATAATTGGCAGTCGGCTTTCAAACCTTTAGCCCATCTGATTGTAAGTGCAATTCTGGTCGCCAATAGTATGCCTGAATGTCTAACCTTGCCTTCAAGTTGTCCTTTGTTTTGTTGTTTACATCCATCACAATGTGAAAGACAGCATCAAAAAAAAATTGCAATGTGCATTGGATCCAAATTGTGTCGAAGAAGATTATCCTTCCAATAAGGAAGTTCACAGAATATGCTTTGTTTCGTCCAATTGTGTGTAACACCAAAACCCGGAATTCTAGGCAATGGTTGTTGCTCTTTTGCCTTAGGATACCCCTGAACCCTGGCCCAAACTTCATGGCCATTCAACCTTTGTGGAGGGTCATAAAAATCATCATTGTTTTTCATAAATGCACTAGTGTTTCTCCTAAACGATGGTCATCTGACAGAAACTGGCGTTGACGGTCGAACCATGTGTGCTTACGTCCATTTTTCAAATAAAATGTTTTTGTGTCTTCCATACAAATAGGACAAAAAAAAAACATACCAGCAGTGGACCAACCAGACAACATTCCATACACAGCAAAATCATTTATTGTCCACATCAAATAAGCATGCAAACTAAAATTTTGTTTAGTTGAGCAATCATATGTTTCAACACCTTCGTGCCACAATATTTGTAACTCATCAATCAAAGGCTGCAAAAATACATCAATCGAGCTTTTTGGGTTACTAGGACCAGGGATAATGCAAGTCAGAAAAACATATGAACTTGTCATACACATTTTTGGTGGTAGATTATACAGTGTGATGAATATAGGCCAGCAAGAATATGGGGCGGCAGAGATAGAAAATGGAGTGAATCCATCAGAACTTAAACCCAACCGAATGTTTCTAGGTTCAGTAGCAAATCCAGGATAAACCCTATCAAAATGCTTCCATGCTTTGCCATCAGATGGGTGACATAGAATAACAGGTTGTTTTGCATGTTTATGATGCCATCTCATATGAGGAGCAGAGTTCATTGACGCATACAACCTCTTTAACCTTGGTATAAGAGGTAAGTAATGGATCGCTTTAACAGGGATCTTTTTATGTTTAGTATTTCTGACCGGCTTATAACGAGCCTCACCGCAAAATTTACAAAATTCAAAGCTCACATATTTCTCATAGAATAACATGCAACCCTTCTTACAACAGTGAATTATTTCTGAAGATAGCCCTAAAAATGAAACCAACTTTTTTTAATCGTAGTACGAGGTAGGCAGCACCAAGTTACTTAGGTTTAATTCATTCATCAGTCTAATGATCTCATCCATGCCTCCTTGAGATATATTATAATCTGATTTTATACTAAGCAACCTAACTGCAATAGACAACTTAGAATGCGTCGCTCCCTAATAAAATAGGCGACTAGCTTCTTCCAACTGTTCGTAAAAAAGCTTCGCCTCATCATTTGGTAACTCCTCAAAAGTAGGTTGAGATGGTTCCCCTTGGTACATCCCACATGCATCATTTATCATTTCATGCATAGGATAGTTATACCCGACATATGCACCGCTAGCCCCAACATATTCATTTTTGTTGTTGACCTCATCTACACTAGGGTTAGACTCTCCATGTGCAGTCCACACAAAATAATTGGGCATAAATCCGTTTTTATAAAGATGTAGAACAACGACATCTATTTGATGCACGTTGCTACACTTGCATTTCAAAAAAGGACATTTGATTTTACCCTCTTTCATATATCCCGGAAGCAATTTAGCTTTCCATCTATGAATGATTTCCGCAAACCCATATTTTCATAAAATCTATTATACATCCAACTACGATTTTCACCAGGTTACAAATAAATATATTTAGAATAATGCAATAAAGTATATCACTTGTACACTAGTTGTATTTAAATTTTATTAATTTTGCTAATTAAATCTTCCTTTGTTCATGAACTATTTTTCATTGGTTCTACGGTCAAGGTTTACATGGAGCTTTACACAAATCTCACCAAATTACCAACCACCATTATGCACAAATTAAGCTCTTAAATTATCAATTATAATTATATCCTAATTAATCAAACTAAGGCTAAAAGTGTTCATAGCAAATTATCCCACCCACCCATCTCTTTCTCTAATTAAAGTAAGTCTAAACAATTTGTGGCATTACACAATAAAATTTCATGATTATTAAGTCTATTTGATTTGAGGGATAATACTAAAAAAATTTTAAGAATTAAGAGAAAGTTTAACGGAGATTGTTACCTTAACGGTGAGAACCTTGCTACAGTTGCTGGAAAAATTTTAATGGAGTCGCCGCAGAAATTTTAACGGAGCAGTGAGGTCAACGGTGGAGGCAGTGAGGTCGACGGTGGGAGAGAAGTATTTTTGTTTTATTTTGGTTTGTGGAGTGTGCGAAGTTGCTGTAAATGAAAGACTTTGAAATTTTTTTTTACTGATTGGCTAGGGAAGTCCCTCACCAAACACCTGACACAGATGTTGCTTTTGATTGGCGAAGGAATTCCCAAGCCAATTACGAGAGAGAATTTTTCTACTTTTTGTTTGGCGAGGGAATTCCCAAGCTGTATTAAATATTTTTAAAAAAAAATTGGCGAGGAAATTTCCAAGCCGTGTAGGAGAGAAATTTTCAGAATTTTGGAATGGCAAGGGACTTCCCAAGCCAGTGCAGAATTTTTTTTTTTTTTTAAATTTTGGCGAGGGAAAGGACTTGTTTGGCGAGGGAAGTCCTTCTCCACATTTTTGGCTTGGGAACTCCCTCGCCAATCCTCCCTTCGGAAAGGGCCTAGTTTCAAATATGGAAATTAAAGTATCCTGAGAGACAACTTATCAGTTATATCACACAAGAAAGAAAAAGAGACCGGCTGACGGTGTTTTTTTTTTTTTTTTTTTTTGCTAGAGACAACATAATAATATATTAAGGTTCAGACTGGCCAATATTACAGGAGTGACTCTTACTCTCCCTAAGGCGAGAGGAGGAATCATAATCCAATTTAGATAATACAAAAGATGGTGCATCACTAAAACATAATAAAAAGTCATGAGAAGCATTACGACCAAATTGAAGAAATTAACATAGGTGGGCCTCAAGTAATTTTCCAATTTATAGTGATGTGTACCAATATAAAGTTGTATAAAATTTTTATCATATGGGTGTACTTGGACTTCGTAATTTACCTCACTTTCGAGTACTCTAGTTATTGCTTAACTCTCATTTATTGGACATGAGGGTACTACTATGATTTGCACTTGTTTTTCAAAATTATTTGGAGTATATTTTGGAAACCTTTCTTATGATTTTATAATAGTGCAAAACGAAAGAGTTAAAACAAGATCTTGACTTTAGAACTCAAAATCCCTTTCCTTGTTATACCGCGAGAGAGAGAGACAGAAAAGATTAACTTGTGTAGAGGAAATAGCTAATCTCCCTGTTATACCTTAAAGATAAGCAAATACTACGAGTAGCAATCCAGACTTTCTGCACTCAACAAATTAAAGAAAGATTATGACAAAAAACACTATAAAGCGAAAAAAGATACATTAAATTAACGCTACATGAACCTTAATGCTTATCCTCGATCTTTGTCAACTTAATCTCCAAAATTACGTCATATTTGCGTTAATTCAATATAAAATACTAGTAGCAAGTTAGGCCACAATAAAGTAGCAGTAAGAACCACACACATATAAAGTGTAAACGTACCGCTATAATTTTTTAAGGTACTTTGTGGTTGGTTTTCTTTTAATTTGTTTAAACACTTTCTATATCATTTTCATTTATCAGATTTTGCAGATATATCTCCATAATGTAAAGGGGAAAAAGAAAATTAAAAGTGAATCTGCATCACCCACACCCCCTCCAGAAATATGATAAAGAAACTATCTTTTGTATTAGTTATGATGTATGTTTAAAATGTATGTGATACCATCAATTTTAGTTTATGGATCACTACTCTCCTTCTTGCTACTTTCCCGTACGTTTTGCTTTTGACTATTGCCTTCAATTTTTATGTTAGGAAAATAGGCTAAAGGTGAAAGAAATTTGATGGCTTTGACAGAGTAATATCTATTTATAACACGTTTACAAGAAAAGGCTCATTTTATGAGGATTCTTTTTACAATTTGTGGCAGTTTTCGACTCCCACAAAATGAATTATGGCGGTTTGTGAAAACGTCACAGTTACAATTGCCATGAACAATATTGTGGCAGTTTGTTAAAACCCCCACGACAACTTCTACAATTTGAATTTTAAAATTGTGGAGGTATTAAAAGATAATTAGTGATGGTTTCTAACCCCAAAATACGATCCCAATATTTAAAAAAAAATTGTGGGGGCTTATAACCGCGACAATACGATCTAATTAATTAAATATTAAATTACTGGACAGTAGCATCGATAAAACAATTTTATCGACTAACCTCAAATTCCATAACAAATAATCAAAATAGTAATTTTTTTTTGACTAACTAACCTATTTTATTCAATCACGAAAGTATAACTGAATAGCAGCCAGTCTTTTCAAAACAAAAACAAACTCTCTAGTACAACCCTGGGCCTATCTATTGCTATATATTTACACTTCACCAGGCATATCATCTACTCTCACTTAACTAGATAATAACAACTTCTGAAAACGAAAAGTAATATTGTTGCAGTAGTTTCTGAAGAGGATCGGCTGTCGTTATTCACATGTTATTTACCTTGCAAAACTATCATTTCTGTCTCTATCTTCTCAAATATTCTCTTTTTCCTTTCCTTCAGACTGTATAACAAATTCAGCATATACTAACTTGAACAAGTGGGTCTGGCTTGTTCTTCCTTTAGTCATCTGCACCAGCCAAGCCTGCTGGTGCTCCTATGTATTCACAGCTGTTTGCTTCTTTCTTAAACATCTCATCAACCTATTTCATAGAGAGACAGTGAAAAAACATGTCACATGCATATAAATGATCATGTACATATCAAACAAACATATATTACTTAACACACAGTGACGAAATGAATGATCAAAATAAATTCTAAATGCCGAGTGTCTAAGAACTTTTCAAGTAAACTTTTTCTTTTTGCACCGACATAAAGTACTAGCCTAAATTAGAATTCTCACTTGAGCTAAAAAAATTACCCATCATATCCTCTGCAAGTCCCATTTTCTAGCTAGTAAGCTCATAGCATTATAGCTGCGACACAAGGCTAATGCCATCATTTTTATATGTCACTCTGGACAAGTAACTCTAATAAGAATTGACATTTTGACAAATAGATGTGTGCACACATTATATCCACAACTTGAAACAATCGATTTAACACAAATTTTAAAATGATGTATTTAGTTCACCATGATCCACCAAGGAAAACAAAATCAAGAATATATATATAGATATACTTATTCCAACTGTCCCAGATGAAAATCTGGCGAGATAGAAAAAGCTGACATGGTGTAAGCTGCACTAGAAAGTAACTTCTTGACATATTGGTAGCAAGAAGATGATTCGGCCTCAAGATTAGAAAAACCAATTCTAAAAAGTTTGATTAAAGCATAGTAAAAATCATTTTAGAAATTTATGCCATAATTTTAAGCTCTCAATTACTTAACTTGTTAACTATCAAACATTTAAACAGTTACCACAGTAAGTAATCAATCCATTTGATAGATTCTCTATGATAGATTGATAGTGTAAAATTGTCCAAGCATCTAGCTTAAATCCAATTGGAATTGCTATAGACAACACTTACTTATACCAAAAAGACATCTTAATAATAGTGTAAAAATATTGTAAGTTACTGGGAAAAATAAAGATGCTTATGAATAATCAAATATATGAAGCCAATAAATTAAATCAAGAAACACAAAAGAGAAAATGCCAATGCTTAAAAAAAAAAAAAAAAAAAAAAAAAAAAGGCAAAGTCTTCACTGTTGAAATGTGAAAATAATAAACTTGTTCTCATTAGTTCACATTAGTTTACATTTGTCTACATGTATTTACATTAGTTCATGAACTAGAATATTAAGTTAGTGCATGTATTAGAGTGTGAATTCATCTATGTATTAGTGTCATCCATGTATCTTGGGAGAGGTAAAGTGTGGACTAAGTTAATGTGTTTACATGTAGTGTAGGCTAGATACATGAAAGAATTCTTCTATAAATAGCCATGTATTCCTAGACATTTGGAGCAAGTCAAGTTGAATGAAAACAACTCCTCTCCCAAAATACAAAGTGTTCTTTCCTTCCTCTTCTTCTTTGTTTAGTATACAACCTTTCTTCTATATTGTTCTCTTTTCCTAACATAGTGGTATCAGAGCCATGGCAAATAATGGCAATGGCCTACTTGCTTTCCAATTTCCTCGTCTTACAAAAGAGAACTATAAAAAATGGTGTATAAGGATGAAAGCCATACTTGGCTCTCAAGATGCATGGAAGATTGTAGAAGAAGGGTTTGAAGAACCCGAAAATGAAGAAACTTTGCCTCAAAATGAGAAGGATGCTTTGGCAAAGTTAAGGAAGAAGGATCAACAAGCCCTCTCTCTTATCCATCAATGTTTGGATGATACCATGTTTGAGAAGGTGGCTGATGCAACTACCTCAAAAGAAGCTTGGGAGATTTTACAAACATCTCTCCAAGGAGTTGACAAAGTGAAGAAGGTGAAGCTTCAATCTCTAAGGGCTGATTTTGAAGCTTTAAAAATGAAGGAATCCGAATCCATTTCGGATTATGGTTCAAGAGTGCGGGCTGTTGTGAACCAATTGAAAAAGTACGGAGAGAAAATTGAAGATGTCCGTGTGGTAGAAAAGATCCTTCGCTCCCTAACACCTAAATTCGATTTTGTGGTGTGTGCTATTGAGGAGTCTAAAGATTTAGACACTATGACGGTGGAGCAACTGGAAGGTTCTTTGCAAGCCCACGAAGAAAAAATCAAGAGGAGGCAAGAAGAGCCGTTGGAGCAACTCCTTAAAACCAAGGCATCATTGAAGGATGATGGAGGTGAAAAGAGCTATCGAGGCCGTGGACGAGGCAGAGGACGTGGTGGCGGTCGTGGAAGAGGAAGAAGCAATAATAGAAACTCCAGCAATGAAGAGAAAAGTCACCAAACATATAGAGGTCGTGGCCGAGGAGGTGGAAGAGGACGTGGCTACCATCAAGAAAAAAATAAAAAGAGGTATGATAAAACTAAAGTTGAGTGCTATAATTGTCATAAATTTGGCCATTATTCCTGGGAATGTGGTAGCAATGTTGAAGAAAAGGCCAACCTTGTTGATGACAACAAGGAAGATGAAGAGTCAACATTATTGCTAGCACTCAAGCAAGAAGACAAAGATGATTGTGGTTCGTGGTATCTGGATAATGGAGCGAGCAACCACATGTGCGGATATAAAGACAAGTTTGTGGAGCTCAACAAAAGGGTGAAAGGCAATGTATCTTTTGGAGATACTTCAAAGATCCAAATTGAAGGGATAGGCACGATTCTTATCTCCTCTAAAGATGGTAGTCACAAATTGATCAAAGATGTTTACTATGTGCCAAAGTTAAAAAATAATATTCTGAGCTTGGGCCAATTTCTTG
Organism: Petunia x hybrida; assembly: GCA_037355625.1. NCBI lineage: Eukaryota > Viridiplantae > Streptophyta > Magnoliopsida > Solanales > Solanaceae > Petunia > Petunia x hybrida. The sequence continues at coordinate 2,943,808 of JBBBVM010000018.1, read as the reverse complement.
AAAAGGGATATGACATACATATGAAAGATATGAATCTTTGGCTTAGAGATTCAAGTGGCACTCTAATTGCTAAAGTTCATATGTCAAAGAATAGATTGTTTTCTTTGAATCTTAAAACAATTGAAGCAAAGTGTTTGAATGCAAATGTAAAAGAAGAATCATGGTGTTGGCACATGAGATTTGGGCACTTGAATTTTGAGTCGCTCAAATCAATGGGAGAAAAGAAGATGGTGCACGGGATGCCTTTAATAAATCATCCCAATCAGTTGTGTGAAGCCTATCTTCTTGGAAAACATGCAAGGAGGAGTTTTCCTAAGGAGGCCACATCAAGAGCAACCAAGCCACTCCAACTTGTTCATACCGATGTGTGTGGGCCAATCACTCCACCTTCTTTTGGTAAGAGTAAATATTTCTTACTCTTTATTGATGACTTCAGTAGAAAGGCCTGGGTTTATTTTTTAAAGAAAAAACCAGAAGTGTTTGGTGCATTTAAAAATTTTAAAGCACTGGTGGAAAAAGAGAGTGGCTTTGAAATAAAAGCTTTAAGGTCCGATAGAGGAGGCGAATTTACTTCGAGAGAATTTAATGAATTTTGGGAATCTCATAGAATTCGTCGCCCTCTAACGGTACCTTATTCACCGCAACAAAATGGAGTTGCAGAGAGAAAAAATAGAACCATTCTTAACATGGCTAGATGTATGTTGAAAGCTAAAAAAATGCCCAAGGAATTTTGGGCCGAGGCTGTTTCTTGTGCTGTTTATTTGAGTAATAGGTCTCACACAAAGAATGTGAATGATCAAACTCCTCAAGAAGCATGGAGCGGAAGAAAACCATGTGTCAAACACTTGAGAATTTTTGGGAGCATAGCCTATGCCCATGTGCCACAACAAGGGAGAGCTAAACTTGATGATCGAAGTGTCAAGCATGTGTTCGTTGGTTATGACACAAGCTCAAAAGGGTACAAGTTGTATGTAACGACCCTCAAATAGTCGTTACGGGATCCGGGACCTTGATTTGTGTGTCGACAGTCCCAAAAGCTCCGTTAGACCATTTATGACCCGTCTGTGAAATCTGAGTCGAATCGGAGTCCGTTTGATAGGTTTTCGAGAAAAGGATCCGTTTATGAAATTCCGGAAAGGAATTTGGGGTTTCGATAGGTCGTTTTGAGTAAACGAACCCCGATGGAAAATCCGAGCGCACCGTTAGGTCCGTCTCGTCATTTATGATATGTAGCAACCTTCAAAATTGAAAACGGACCTCGTTTGATAGGACTTTTGATAAAGTCCCCGTTTCGGAAGTTTAAAAGAGTTAAAAGAGGTTTCCGAGCTCGATTTGAGCAAATGTGCTCCGATGAGAGATCCGAAAGTTCCGTTAGGTTCGTATAGTCATTTGTGACTTGTAGCAACTTTCGGAATTGGATTCTGAGGCCGTTTGGTTAAATTTCGCTATTTTGGTGAAAGTCGAAAATTGAACCTTTGCCGTGGGACCCACTTTTTGAGTTCTGGAGGTCCGAATTGAGTTCCGTCTTGACGAGCATGTCACCCAAGTATCTTATGACTTGTGTGCAAAATTTGGAATCATTCCGAGCTTCGTAGGGTCCCGTTTTACCCCTAAAACAGTAGAAAATCTGGTGCGACTTTTCTGTTCTGTTTTGGCGCAAACAGCCAGATAAAAGCTGATTTTCCGGCCAATCCGTAAGGAATTAGGAAAAACTCAAAACATGAAAGCTGTCACAGAGGCAAAAAAAAAAAACTGCTATAAAAAGGCCATTTCGGGCCATTTCGGTTCATAACTTATAAAAATCATTTGGTGAGCTCTTGAGGCGATTTTTGGGTATTTCTTGAAGACCCAATCATACTTACACTTAAGGTAAGCTCTTTCAATCCATCTTTATGTTGATTAACACAAGAATCAAATGGTTGATTCTTGGAAATGGGTTAGAACCCTAGATTCTTAAGAATTGGGGAAAGACATCAAGCAAGGCTCGCATGTGGAATCTAAGTGTACTTTTGGACTCACGGGAGCGTGGGGAGTCCGGAAAAGTATATTTTGTAAATTTAGGGCTCGGCCCTACCCGGGGGGCATTTTGGTAATTTTTACCCTAGGATGCCTATAGGCTTAAATAGCTATAATTGAGCACTCATATGTGCTATATCTTGTCTTAATAGACCTAGTGGAGAGTCCTTCGCGGACAAGGCGAGCGGGAAAGGAGATTCTTCCCGACATTTGAGCCCGAATTTCGAGGTAAGTGAGACTTGACCTCTATTGTGCTTGTGGACTCTTCCTTCATGCTAGTATGCTTCATGTACGCATATATGTACCTAACAATGGTTAGGATTAATGATGTGAATTACTTGCTATTATTGTTTGTTATAAATAGCGAGATTGTGACTCGACCGAGGTATGTGCCGGTCTAAACGCTACGTCGAGGTAGCTTAAATTTATATCGTAGTAACGCTTGCGACGCCATGCTTAGATAGCAAGAACTTGGGACATGGCCGAGGATGTTGCCGGCATGTCATGATAAATGTCTTGCCGAGGATTTTGCCGGCTTTTGTATGATATTGGTACTTGATTTGTTCACGTGCCGGGTTGGGTAGTGGTGTCTATACGTAACCTTGGGTTGGACGACATGGGAGTAGGGATTGTACCCCCAAACTGTGGTCGGGTTAACCTTCGCCTTACGTTCAGCTAGCATAACCAACCTGGGTTACGATGACTGTGAAATATTATCGTTATTAATATTTCTGTTATTATTTCTGTTATTGTTATTAATGTCGTGGATATTGATACTGTTAGAGGGACACTTGACAGGGGGTGTGGTGTCGCCTATACTATGAGATGTGTCACACTTGACAGGGGGTGTGGTGTGGACACTTGATCTTTGAGATGTGACACACTTGACAGGGGGTGTGGTGTGGTCACTTGATTTATTGAGATACGACGCACTTGACAGGGGGTGTGGTGCGATCGTAGACAGAGTTGAGATGAGCCAACGACTACGGGTCGTTGGTCTACTTATTCATGATTGTGATAGTGACTTCGGGTCACGGTATATGGTTGATACTTAGTAGTGGTGTTGCTAGTCCATCGTAGGTCTAGGTTAGTCGGCACGGGAGTAGAGATTGGACCTCCAAACCGCCGCTGAGTTGACCTATGCCTTACGTTGGATGGGCATAATCCTTGAGACTTCTGGTTACTACTTGTGTGTATGGAATGTGTTACATCTATTTGTGATTTCACTACTTTATTGTATGATTACTATAGTATGTTGTTGCTTATGATGCATGTAGCGACTTGTCCCGCAAGGGTACCTTAGCGGGCCTGTCGGTGATCTTACTGGGCTTCGGCTCATAACTTACTCTGCTACGTGCGCAGGTCCTTCATCCAGTCAGCAGCCCGGACGTTAGCAGTTCCCGAGGCTTCTGAGACTTTTGATTGAGGTGAGCCGACCACACAGACCGTGGTGGCATACCGCCGGAGTCACTTAGAGATAGGACTCAGATTTCTTTGATGTATATTCATACTTTATTGAGTCACTCTTAGAATGCTCCAATTCTTTTGTGGATATATTCTTTTGGACTTCACACTTTTAGATTTATATATCCATTTATGGTCTTTTCACATTATTGTTCTTTTCCGCATCTTGTTTCATTGGTTCGCCTAGGCAAATGCTGTTTAGGTGCCATCACGAGCCCTTGCAAATTGGGTCGTGACAGTTTGGTATCAGAGCCCTAGGTTCTAATTCGAGTCCTAGGAGTCTTGGAGCAGTGTCTGAGTAGAGTCTTGCTTATGGGTATGTTGTCGACCATACTTATAATCGAGAGGCTACAAGGGCATGTTAGGAAATGTTTTCCCTTCGTTTCATCTCTATTCGTGCAGAGTAGCTTATATAGGTGCTGACCCTTTTTCGTGTATTGTATCAGATGGCGAGGACGCGAGCATCCTCAGCCAGGAGGGCTGCATCTTCTACACCCACGTCTGCGGGAGAGCCATCAGCACCTACGCAGCCGCCAGCTGCTAAGAAGACTCGGGCAGGTCGCCCGTCAGCCACTAGGCAGGACACAGCTATCCCTGCGGTGTCCGCAGCGACTCTGCCAGCATCTATTCCCCCTGTGCCTGCTGTTGTGCCAGGCACTGTTGTGATCTCTTCAGAGGAGTATATGAGACTGATGGCCTTGTCTAGCCATCAGGTCCCTGTCAGAGATGATGTTGCAGCTCCTGTTTCGGCTCCTCAGCTGACCACACCTGTTATGAGCACGCCTACTTCTGAGGCTGCTCCTGATCATATTGCCCAGCCTTCTGCTTCTGCTCCTCAGGCAGGTCCTGTTATTTCTACTCCTCCTATGGGCACTGAGGAGGTTGCCAGGAGGATAGAGTCATTCATGAAGCTTCAGCCTCTAGAGTTCGACGGTACCTCAGCTACATGTACTGCCCAGAGGTACATTCAGAAGTGTGAGAAGATTTTGACAGTTCTTGGTACTAGAGACACCTTAGGGGTGCAGTGTGCTTCTTTCAGATTATCGGGAGATGCGGAGACATGGTGGGTCTCCATGATGCGGCAGAGGTCTAGTGACCTCCCTCCTTTGTCTTGGGCTGAGTTCGTGTCTATGTTCATGAGCAGGTTCGTGCCCCAGAGTCAGCACGATGCTCAGAGGCGCGAGTTTGAGGGGTTGAGGCAGGGAAACCTGTCTGTTTCAGAGTATGACACCAGGTTCTTGTGGTTGTCTCAGTTTGCGCCGGCTATGGTGGCTCAGGAGAGGGACAAGGACCTCCGGTTTGTTGAGGGTCTTCATCCCCGCTTGCAGGTAGCTGTTGCCCCTGATATGGGCAACAAGTCATATTTTGAGATAGTTGATGTGGCGCGGCGGATGGAGGATATCTTCGCCAGGGCTGACGCGGAGAGGGCGGCCAAGAGGTCGCGTCAGTCTGGTGGGTATAGTGGATCCGCTCAGAGGGGTCAGGGTCATCAGGGCCGTTCTCAGTCTAGGCCCCAGGCTGCTGCTTTGCCTGCCCAGGATTTTTCTTCAGAGACCCCGAGGCCTCAGTCATCCCAGAGGCAGGGTGGCTCTTCGCAGTCTGGTCCGCCGCAGTGCGGGAGGTGCCATCAGAGGCATCATGGGAGGTGTTCGTCTGGAGGTGGTCGTGGCAGAGGTGGTAGAGGCGGTAGAGGAGGTAGAGGTGATGGATGTTTTGAGTGTGGGTCTCCAGAGCACTATGTCAGGAGTTGCCCTTATGTTTCATCAGGTCGCCAGGGATCCGCAGCTATGGTACCATCTGGTGCTCAGGCCGCCAGGCCCGTTTCTCAGATTCCTCCTAGACAGCAGTCTCAGAGAGCTCCGGGTTCAGGAGGCTAGGCGCAGGTCTATGCTATGACTCGTCAGGATGCTGAGGCATCCAATGATGTCATCACAGGTATTATTTCTGTCTGTGGCCGCGATGCTTATACTCTTATTGATCCGGGGTCTACCTATTCGTATGTGTCACCGGGATTTGCCCCTTGCTTGGGCAGGGATCTGGTCTTCTAAGATGATCCCTTTATGGTTGCCACCCCTGTCGGGTCTTCTATTTGTGTAGATAGGGGTTATCGGCAGTGTATGATCTCCATCTGTGGTGTAGAGTCCTTAGTGGACCTGATGCTGCTCGATATGTCTGATTTCGATGTCATTATGGGCATGGATTGGCTGGCTTCCTGTCATGCGACTTTGGATTGCCATGCCAAGTCCGTGACGATCGGGGTAGAGGGTGAGTCTCGGGTTGTATGGAGAGGTTCCAGGCCTTCTCCGAAGAGTAGGATCATTTCTTTCTTGGAGGCGCAGAGGATGATATCTAGTGGGTGCGAGGGATATATTGCTTCAGTTCGGGATGTCCGGGCAGAGGAGTTATCCCTTGATAGAGTTCCGGTTGTTTGTGAGTATCCGGATGTGTTTCCTGATGATTTGCCGGGTTTGCCGCCTATGCGGGAGATAGAGTTTTGCATTGATCTATTGCCAGGCACTCAGCCTAAATCTATTCCCCCGTATCGTATGGCTCCTGTTGAGTTGAGGGAGCTGAAGGAGCAGATTCAGGATTTGCTCGATAAGGGCTTCATTAGGCCCAGTGTGTCTCCATGGGGTGCCCTGGTATTATTTGTGAAGAAGAAGGATGGCTCTATGCGGATGTGTATTGATTACCGGCAGCTGAATAAGGTTACTATCAAGAATAGGTATCCTTTGCCGCGTATTGATGATTTGTTTGATCAGCTTCAGGGTGCTACCTTCTTCTCGAATATTGATTTGAGGTCGGGGTATCATCAGTTGAGGATTCGGTCCGAGGACGTTTCTAAGACTGCTTTTCGTACCCGATATGGCCACTATGAGTTTCTGGTGATGTCTTTCGGGCTTACGAATGCCCCAGCTGCTTTCATGGATCTGATGAACCGAGTGTTCAAGGCCTACCTTGACTCCTTCGTCATTGTGTTTATCGATGATATCTTGGTTTATTCGAGGAGCAGGGAGGAGCATGAGCAGCATTTGAGAGTTGTTCTTCGGACTCTGAGGGATCAGCAGTTGTATGCCAAATTCTCCAAGTGTGAATTTTGGCTCAGTTCTGTATCTTTCCTAGGTCACGTGGTGACCAAGGATGGGGTGTGTGTTGATCCGAAGAAGATAGAGGCCGTTCAGAGTTGGCCTAGGCCTACTTCTCCTACAAAGATTCGGAGGTTTCTTAGGCTTGGCAGGTTATTATCGGCGGTTCGTCGAGGGGTTTTCTTCTATTTCAACACCTCTGACGAAGTTGACCCAGAAGAATGTTCCTTTCCTGTGGTCCGATGCCTGTGAGTCTAGCTTTCAGAAGCTTAAGACTCTGTTGACTTCAGCGCCAGTGTTGGCCTTGCCTAGTGGATCCGGGGGATTCACCGTATATTGTGATGCTTCGGGTGTTGGCCTGGGTAGTGTTCTGATGCAGGAGGGTAAGGTGATAGCTTATGCCTCGAGACAGCTGAAGGTCCATGAGAAGAATTATCCTGTCCATGATTTGGAGCTGTTAGCTGTCGTGTTTGCACTGAAGTTGTGGAGGCACTATCTTTATGGCGAACCATGTGAGATATTCACCGATCATAAGAGTCTCCAGTACTTGTTCACTCAGAAGGACTTGAACGGGAGTACAGCGCCGCTGGTTAGAGCTGCTGAAGGATTATGATCTTTCTATCCGGTATCATCCCGGAAAGGCTAATGTTGTAGCCGATGCCTTGAGTAGGAAGTCCATGGGTAGCCTCGCCTATCTTGTTGCTGATATGAGGCCGTTGGCCCGTGAGTTGCAGGCTTTGTCCATTAGTGGGGTTCGGTTTGATGATTCTGTTCCAGGCCGGGTGCTTGCATATGTGGGGTCTCAGTCGTCTTTAGCTTCCCAGATTCGGGAAAGGCAGTTCGAGGATCCTTATCTGAGAGATCTCCGGGACAGGGTCCTGAGTGGGGGAGTGTCCTCGTTCGTGATTGGTGATGATGGTGCTTTGCGGCTTAACAGCCGGGTATGTGTTCCAGCCATTGTGGAGCTGAGGCAGATGATTTTGGCAGAGGCTCACAGTTCGAGATATTCCATTCATCCGGGTACTGCGAAGATGTATCATGATCTTCGAGAGCTGTATTGGTGGAAAGGGATGAAGAGGGATGTTGCTGATTATGTATCTCGGTATTTGAATTGCCAGCAGGTGAAGTATGAGCACCGGAGGCCAGCCGGGGTGACCCAGTCTATGCCCATTCCCGAGTGGAAGTGGGAGCAGATCACTATGGATTTCGTAGTTGGTTTGCCGCTGACCGTGGATAAGCATGATTCGGTGTGGGTAGTAGTTGATCGACTGACGAAGTCGGCTCACTTCATTCCAGTGAGGACTACTTATACCTCGGAGCGTCTGGCTCGTATCTTCATTGAGCAGATTGTGAGATTGCATGGTGCTCCTGTTTCTATCATTTCTGACCGAGGTGCTCAGTTCGCAGCTCAGTTTTGGAGATATTTTCAGAGAGAGCTGGGTACTCGGGTCGATCTCAGCACTGCATTTCACCCGCAGACTGATGGCCAGTCTGAGCGGACCATTCAGATCCTCGAGGATATGTTGAGGGCGTGTGCTATTGATTTTGGAGGCCATTGGGATAGCCATTTGCCGCTAGCAGAGTTTGCGTATAATAATAGCTATCAGGCTTCTATCCAGATGGCTCCGTTTGAGGCATTGTATGGTCAGAGATGTCTCTCGCCTATCGGTTGGTTCGAGTCTGGTGAGGTCCAGGTGTTGGGGCCCGATTTGGTGCAGCAGACCTTAGATAAGGTCCGGGTTATTCAGGATCGACTCCGCACGGCTCAGAGCCGGCAGATATCGTATGCAGATCGGAGGCGGAGAGATCTTGAGTTCATGGTTGGGGACCGGGTATTCCTCAGAGTGTCGCCCATGAAGGGTGTTATGAGATTTGGGAAGAAAGGCAAGCTCAGTCCTAGGTTCATTGGGCCTTTTGAGATATTGGAGCGCGTTGGCGCCGTTGCTTATAGACTGGCTTTGCCTCCCTCTCTGTCTGTTCATCCGGTGTTCCATGTGTCCATGCTCCGGAAGTATGTTCACGATCTGTCTCATGTGATCGATATGGCTTCCGTGGAGGTAGATGGCGACTTAGCTTATTCGGAGGAGCCTATTGCTATTGGGGCTAGAGAGGTCCGTAAGATGAGATCGAAGGTGATCCCGCTTGTGAGAGTTCAGTGGGGGCATCACTCCATTGTCGAGGCCACTTGGGAGCTTGAGTCCGAGATGCGTGAGAGGCATCCGCGCTTGTTCGATGATTCAGGTATGAAATCCTTGTATTTTCTAAGCCTGAATTTGCATTTTTAAGTTTTATTGATTTCGGGTGGTACCGAGGGGTCCTCGAAATTCGTGCCAGCTCCGTGGCTAGTGTGTGGATCCTACCTTAGACTTAGGCTCGTCCGAGGACGGCCGAGAATCTAAGTGGGGGAGAATGTAACGATCCTAGAATAGTCGTTACGGGATCTGGGACATCGATTTGTGTGTCGACAGTCCCAAAAGCTCCGTTAGGTCATTTATGACCCTTCTGTGAAATCTGAGTCGAAACGGAGTCCGTTTGATAGGTTTGCGAGAAAAGGATCCCTTTATGAAATTCCGGAAAGGAATTTGGGGTTTCGATAGGTCGTTTTGAGTAAACGAACCCCGATGGAAAATCCGAGCGCACCGTTAGGTCCGTCTCGTCATTTATGATATGTAGCAACCTTCATTGAAAACGGACCTCGTTTGATAGGACTTTTGATAAAGTCCCCGTTTCGAAAGTTTAAAAGAGTTAAAAGAGGTTTCCGAGCTCGATTTGAGCAAATGAGCTCCGATGAGAGATCCGAAAGTTCCATTAGGTTCGTATAGTCATTTGTGACTTGTAGCAACTTTCGGAATTGGATTCCGAGGTCGTTTGGTTAAATTTTGCTATTTTGGCGAAAGTCGAAAATTGAACCTTTGCCGTTGGACCCACTTTTTGAGTTCTGGAGGTCCGAATTGAGTTCCGTCTTGACAAGCATGTCACCCAAGTATTTTATGACTTGTGTGCAAAATTTGGGATCATTCCGAGCTTCGTAGGGTCCCGTTTTTCCCCTAAAACAGTAGAAAATCTGGTGCGACTTTTCTGTTCTGTTTTGGCGCAAATAGCCGGATAAAATCTGATTTTTCGGCCAATCCGTAAGGAATTAGGAAAAACTCAAAACATGAACGTTGTAGCCGTTTGAGTTGTGGTTCTAATGGCACCAGTTTCAGGTCATTTGGACATTCCTATCAAAAGTTATGATTTTTTCAAAAGAAGCTGTCACAGAGGCAAAAAAAAAAAAAAAACTGCTATAAAAAGACCATTTCGGTTCATAACTTATAAAAATCATTTGGTGAGCTCTTGAGCCGATTTTTGGGTATTTCTTGAAGACCCAATCATACTTACACTTAAGGTAAGCCCTTTCAATCCATCTTTATGTTGATTAACACAAGAATCAAAGAGTTGATTCTTGGAAATGGGTTAGAACCCTAGATTCTTAAGAATTGGGGAAAGACATCGAGCAAGGCTCGCATGTGGAATCTAAGTGTACTTCTGGACTCACGGGAGCGTGGGGAGTCCGGAAAAGTACATTTTGTAAATTTAGGGCTCGGCCCTACCCGGAGGCATTTTGGTAATTTTTACCCTAGGATGCCTATAGGCTTAAATAGCTATAATTGAGCACTCATATGTGCTATATCTTGTCTTAATAGACCTAGTGGAGAGTCCTTCGTGGACAAGGCGAGAGGGAAAGGAGATTCTTCCCGACATTTGAGCCCGAATTTCGAGGTAATTGAGACTTGACCTCTATTGTGCTTGTGGACTCTTCCTTCATGCTAGTATGCTTCATGTACGCATATATGTACCTAACAATGGTTAGGATTAATGATGTGAATTACTTGCTATTATTGTTTGTTATAAATAGCGAGATTGTGACTCGACCGAGGTATGTGCCGGTCTAAACGCTACGTCGAGGTAGCTTAAATTTATATCGTAGTAACGCTTGCTACGCCATGCTTAGATAGCAAGAACTTGGGACATGGCCGAGGATGTTGCCGACATGTCATGATAAATGTCTTGCCGAGGATTTTGCCGGCTTTTGTATGATATTGGTACTTGATTTGTTCACGTGCCGGGTTGGGTAGTGCTGTCTATACGTAACCTTGGGTTGGACGACATGGGAGTAGGGATTGTACCCCCAAACTGTGGTCGGGTTAACCTTCGCCTTACGTTCAGCTGGCATAACCAACCTGGATTACGGCGACTGTGAAATATTATCATTATTAATATTTCTGTTATTGTTATTAATGTCGTGGATATTGATACTGTTAGAGGGACACTTGACAGGGGGTGTGGTGTCGCCTATACTATGAGATGTGTCACACTTGACAGGGGGTGTGGTGTGGACACTTGATCTTTGAGATGTGACACACTTGACAGGGGGTGTGGTGTGGTCACTTGATTTATTGAGATACGACGCACTTGACAGGGGGTGTGGTGCGATCGTAGACAGATTTGAGATGAGCCAACGACTACGGGTCGTTGGTCTACTTATTCATGATTGTGATAGTTACTTCGGGTCACGGTATATGGTTGATACTTAGTAGTGGTGTTGCTAGTCCATCGTAGGTCTAGGTTAGTCGGCACGGGAGTAGAGATTGGACCTCCAAACCGCCGCTGAGTTGACCTATGCCTTACGTTGGATGGGCATAATCCTTGAGACTTCTGGTTACTACTTGTGTGTATGGAATGTGTTACATCTATTTGTGATTTCACTACTTTATTGTATGATTACTATAGTATGTTGTTGCTTATGATGCATGTAGCGACTTGTCCCGCAAGGGTACCTTAGCGGGCCTGTCGGTGATCTTACTGGGCTTCGGCTCATAACTTACTCTGCTACGTGCGCAGGTCCTTCATCCAGTCAGCAGCCCGGACGTTAGCGGTTCCCGAGGCTTCTGAGACTTTTGATTGAGGTGAGCCGACCACACAGACCGTGGTGGCATACCGCCGGAGTCACTTAGAGATAGGACTCAGATTTCTTTGATGTATATTCATACTTTATTGAGTCACTCTTAGAATGCTCCAATTCTTTTGTGGATATATTCTTTTGGACTTCACACTTTTATATTTATATATCCATTTATGATCTTTTCACATTATTGTTCTTTTCCGCATCTTGTTTCATTGGTTCGCCTAGGCAAATGTTGTTTAGGTGCCATCACGAGCCCTTCGAAATTGGGTCGCGACATTGTACAACCCAACAAATGGAAAAGTGGTGGTGAGCCGCGATGTTGAATTTGATGAAGAAGCAGCATGGAATTGGGAAGCTCAAGAAGAAAGGACAAACGATTTTCTCCCATATTTTGAAGATGAAGAAGAACAAGAGCACATGGCACCTGTTCAAGATCCAACTCCTCCTCCTTCTCCAACTAATGTTGCATCTCCTTCCCCTGTAGAAAGCTCAAATGGAGAAAGGCCAGAGAAAACGAGAACTTTGGTCGATCTTCTTGAGAATACCGAAAGAATTACTAATTTTGATTATAGTAATTTAGTTTGTCTCTTTGTTGAAAGTGAACCAGTGAATTTTGAAGAAGCTGTCAGAGACAATTGGTGGAGACAAGCCATGGAAGAGGAGATCAAGGCAATAGAAAAGAACAACACATGGGAGCTAACAACTCTTCCCAAAGGACATCAAGCAATTGGAGTTAAATGGGTCTACAAGGCAAAGAAAAATGCACAAGGAGCGGTCCAGAGATACAAGGCAATACTTGTGGCGAAAGGCTACAAGCAAAGGCATGGAGTGGACTATGAGGAAGTCTATGCACCCGTTGCCCGCATGGAGACGATTTGCTTGCTTATTTCTTTAGCGGCACAAATGAAGTGGAAGATCTATCAGCTGGATGTCAAGTCGGCTTTCCTGAACGGCTATCTTGAAGAAGAAGTCTACGTTGAGCAACCGTTGGGCTTTGTCGTCAAAGGTCATGAAGATAAAGTTTTGAGGCTGAAAAGAGCATTATATGGATTGAAGCAAGCACCACGGGCATGGAACAGCCGCATTGACAAGTATTTTCAAGAAAATGGGTTTGTTCGTTGCCCTAGTGAATATGCTCTTTATAGCAAATATTCTAATGGAGATATATTACTTGTTTGTCTTTATGTTGATGATCTTATTTTTACGGGAAATAACCCAAGTTTGTTTGAATATTTCAAGAAGGCTATGTCCCGTGAGTTCGAGATGACGGACATAGGTCTCATGTCATACTACTTGGGTTTAGAAGTGAAGCAAAAGGAGGAAGGCATATTTATCTCTCAAGAAAGCTATGCAAAGGAAGTGTTGAAGAAGTTTAACATGCTTGATTGCAATCCCCTGAATACACCAATGGAGAGTGGATAAAAGTTGTCAAAGTTTGATGATGGAGAAAAGGTAAATCCTACCCTTTTCAAGAGTCTTGTGGGAAGCCTAAGGTACTTGACATGTACAAGGCCAGATATACTATATGCGGTTGGAGTTGTAAGCCGCTTCATGGAAGCTCCTACTTCTACCCACTTAAAGGCTGCTAGAAGAATTCTTCGTTACCTAAAAGGTACGATTGATTTTGGCTTATTTTATTCATCTTCTAGCAACTTCAAGCTTGTGGGATTTTGTGATAGTGACTTTGCGGGAGACGTTGATGATAGAAAAAGCACCACCGGATTTTTATTCTTCTTGGATAAATGTGCTATTTGTTGGAGCTCTAAGAAACAGGATATTGTTACTCTGTCGACTTGTGAAGCTGAATATGTGGCTGCAACATCATGTACATGTCATGGTATCTGGCTAAGGAGATTATTGAAGGAGCTCAATTTGCCACAAGATGAAGCCACAGAGATTTGTATTGACAACAAATGTGCGCAAGAACTTGCCAAGAATCCGGTGTACCATGAATGAAGCAAGCATATTGATACAAGATATCACTTTATCAGGGAGAGGATTGCCAATAAAGAAGTGGAGCTCATATATGTGAAGTCGCATGATCAAATTGCAGATATTTTTACCAAGCCGTTGAAGATTGAGCTTTTTCAAAAGCTAAGAATGGCAGTTGGTTTGATGAAACAAGTTTAAGAAGGGATGTTGAAATGTGAAAATAATAAACTTGTTCTCATTAGTTCACATTAGTTTACATTTGTCTACATGTATTTACATTAGTTCATGAACTAGAATATTAAGTTAGTACATGTATTAGAGTGTGAATTCATCTATGTATTAGTGTCATCCATGTATTTTGGGAGAGGTAAAGTGTGGACTAAGTTAATGTGTTTACATGTAGTGTAGGCTAGATACATGAAAGAATTCTTCTATAAATAGCCATGTATTCCTAGACATTTGGAGCAAGTCAAGTTGAATGAAAACAACTCCTCTCCCAAAATACAAAGTGTTCTTTCCTTCCTCTTCTTCTTTATTTAGTATACAACCTTTCTTCTATATTATTCTCTTTTCCTAACATTCACAAATTAATACAATTTACGGAGGTCCTGAGAACCCCCACAATTTATGTTTGATAACCTCTATAAATTACATGAATTTGCGGCAGCTAACAAAACCTCCACAAATTAATGCAATTTGCGGAGGTCATGAAAACCCCTATTACTCAACCCCACAAATTGAGCCTTTTCTTGTGTGGCAGAATCACTTCATTATATTCATTCTGAACTTTGAAAAAGTATTTTGCTCCATTATATTTATGTTTAAAACCATTTAAAAATATTATTTTATTAATTTTTTCATGTCATTATTTAAGAGCTTGACTTTAATATGTACAATGACCAGACAATTTTGTAGACTTTCTTCACATTCCCCAGAAGTACAAACCCGCAAGGATATTACATCAGTAAAGATTCATATTTAGATTCAAGGCAATATGTACTTTATTTAATATCTCTCTACTTGTTTTAATTAAGAGAACTAGTACTTTGAGAAGAAATAATCAGAATCTCTATTCCTTATTTCTAACTTATTACGTCCTCGTAGATTCAAGGGGGAGATTCAATGCTTTCTCTTTTATCCAAATGATTAATACTATATATTTTCAAAGTTATTTTTCTCTTGTCAATAGTTACAACATTATCATTTTAACTTACTGCATTGTGACTAATCTTGTAGAATTATTTTGGGCTACTATTCAATTAAGAATTTCTATAATTTTAACAATTGCCTTCATTGAAAAATATTCACTTCCTCGTCAATAGTAAGATTTTGACTTGCTTTTCCAATGACTTTTCAACTGCTGCAAATACATTAGAACTTTGATTTTTTTTTCTTATAGATAAGCATATGTATATATCTAGATGATTCAAACTGATATACAAAAAAAATAATTTTCCATTATCCTAACAATATATTCAAGTATTAATCATATAAGTCTAATTCATTTTCATTCAATTTAAATTGGCAGCTAGAATAAAAAAAATTAACCTTTAAGCATATGTTTTTCTCAATAACATTTGTAGAAGCGTGATTTCATAAATCACATAGGATCGAAAAAAATAAAGAATAAGTTGAGAGAATAAAATCCATTTGCCTTTTAGGTTTGTTGAAAGCTAATATTTCCTAAGTAATCTTTTTGTTTAAGGAAATTAAGTCCTCACTATATTGTTGCATGAGTTTTGTAGTAGAATTCCTCATTGATTTTCAAAATCAAGTCAAAATGCAAGTTTCAACAATAAATTTGAATATAAACAAGAATACCAACATATGAATTTGGAGAAGAGAAATATTTAACATTTGTTTTGATTTTGTATATTTTGTGTATGTTATCACCAAAAAAAAGATATATATGTGTGTGTGTATATATATAACATACACGACTTTCTTTGGTAATAACATACACAACTTTCTGAAAAGACACCTACAACAGTCATCTTTAATTTAAACTTTCACTTCTTTTCTATTTCAATAACTATACCAACATCTACATGCACTCTTTCTCTGTAAGTTGGCTCCTTTTCTTAAGAGAACTAACATAAAAAACAGTGGAGTTGACACTCCTTGATATTTTTGGTTCGATTATCCTGAAAAATACCATTCTTTTAAAATTTATTTTGCATATACTTTTTTTTCTTTCGTGAACAAAAGGAAATAAGTGAATATTGTAGTAGCATATGATAAGTCTGAAAGAAGACAAAACAGTTATCGTGGTCGTGGCCATGGACATAGACGTGAACGTGGTAGGGGACGATATAATTATCGTCATCCTGGAGTAAAAATACAACAGAACAATAAGGGTTCTCAGAATTATCCTTCAAAGGTGAACGACAATATTTGTCACCGATGTGGCATGAAAGGTCATTAGGCACGTGTTTGCCGTATGCCTGAATATTTTGTCAAGATTTATCAATCCTCCCTTAAAAGAAAACAAAATAATGTAGAGACAAATTTAACTTTTCAGAATAATGATGATGAAACGGATCTTGTAAATAACCTTGCTGATAATGAGGCGAATGCCTACATGACTTTGAAGGCCTCGCAAATTTGACTCATTTAGAAGCTGAAGACTTCTTTGAGAATAATAAATGAAGAATAATCAGTTTACTGGGAATACAATTATGTTATTTTATGTTTTCACCTAGTTTAATCTTCATGTGTTTAATTTCCAAAAATCATCATGTGTTGTTATCTTTACATTCCTAGCCTAGTTTATCGTTCTCTTGTTAATCCTTTGCATTTCTAATTATGATATACTTTTATTTCTTTATGAATAATATGAAAAATCCCCAATCTTCAGTTGGATCCAAGACCAATAAAGATTATATATGTCTTCTGGATAGTGCCACAACACACACCATTTTAAGAGATGAGAAATATTTCTCTTATTTGATAATGAAAGAAGCCAATGTTAATACAATATCTGGTAGTACAAAATTAATTGAAGTCTTTGGAAAAGCAAATTTGTTATGATCCGGGGAAACATATTTGGCTATTGATAAAGCCTTATATTGTAGTAGATCTCAAAGAAACTTACTAAATTTCAAAAACATTCGGCAAAATGGCTATCATATTGAGACTACAAATGATGGAAAGATTTAATATCTTTATATTACTACAATAAAGTTGGGTAAGAAATATGTACATGAAAAATTACTCTTATTTTCCTCCGGCTTGTACTACACAAGTATTAGCATGGTAGAATCACATGCCAAGTTTACTAATCCAAACGATTTTATTATTTAGCATGACCCGTTGGGCCATCCATCTTCAAATATGATGCGCAAAATAATTGAGAGTTCGTATGGAAATTCATTGAAGAACCAGAAGATTCTTCAATTTAAGGAATTTTCTTATGCTGCATGTTCTCAAGGCAAACTGATTACTAGGCCAACAACAATTAAAATTGGAATTGAATCCCCTGCAATTCTGGAACGTATACAAGGTGATATATATGGACCTATTCACCTACCATATAGACCATTTAGATATTATATGGTTTTAATAGATGCATCAACAAGATGGTCACATGTATATTTATTATCAACTCGCAACTTGGTAATTGCGAGATTGCTTCTTCAAATAATAAGATTAAGAGCACAGTTTCAAGATTATGCAATTAAGACAATTTGTCTTGATAATGCTGGTGAGTTCATCTCTTAAGCCTTTAATGACTATTGTATATCAACTGGAATAAAAGTGGAAATCCTATTGCTCATGTTCATAAACAAAATGGTCTAGCTGAATCATTTATCAAAAGCCTCCAATTAATAGCTAGATCATTAGTTATAAGAACAAATCTTCTCATTTCAGTATGGGGACATGCTATTTTACATTCAGCAGCACTTGTGCGCGTCGAGCCGACAAATTATCATAAAGTCTCCCCATTGCAGTTTGCTTTTGGTCAGGAGCCAAACATTTCCCATCTGAGAGTTTTTGGATGGACGGTATATGTACCAATTGCTCCACCACAACGGACAAAGATGGGTCCCCAGAGAAGGGTGGGAATATATGTTGGCTATAAATCTCCTTCTATTATTAAATATCTTGAACCTATGACGGGAGATTTATTTACTGCAAGATTTGTAATTTTTCATTTTGATGAATCAGTTTTCCCTATATTAGGGGAGAGAAAAAGCAGCTGGAAAAGGAGATAGATTGGAATGGATTATCATTATATCATTTAGATCCTCATACAAATCAATGTGAACTGAAAGTTCAAAAATATTGCAAATCAAGTGCCAGATGCATTTACTGACCTACCAAGGATTACTAAATATCATATACCAGCTACAAATGCTCCAATTTGAGTTGATGTCCCAGCAGGACGATCTATTAGTGCTGAGTCTAAGGTACGCTTGAAGCGTGGTAGAACTCTTGGTTCCAAAGATAAAAATCCTCGAAAAAGAAAAAAAACAAATGATAAAGATGGTAATCACATGGAGGAAATTGCTCAAGAAGCATCCCAAGACGTAATGATTGATAATACATCAAAGGAGGTCCAGTTACCTGAAAATGATAAAAATCAAGGGATCTCAATAAATTATGTCTTAAGAGAAAAAAGATGGAACCGAAATAATATTGATGTAAATAATGATTTTGCATATAATGTTGTTGTTGAAGTATGCAACAAGAAGAGGATCTTGAACCAAAATCTGTCGGTGAATGTAGACGGATAAATGATTGGCCAAAGTGAAAAGACGCAATTCAAGCAGAATTGGCTTCACTTGAGAAACGTGAAATTTTCGGACCTATCGTCCGAATACCTGAAGGTGTAAAGGCAGTTGGATATAAATGAATTTTTGTGTGAAAATGAAATGAGAAAAATGAAGTCGCTAGATACAAAGCACGACTTGTAGCACAAGAATTTTCGCAAAGACCTGGAATTGATTATATGGATACATACTCTCTTATGATGGATGCTATTACCTTCAGATGTTTTATAAGTCTGGCAGTGCGTGAAAAACTTGATATGTGTCTGATGGATGTTGGCACATCCTAATTGTATGGCTCATTGCACAACGAAATATTTATGAAAGTCCCTGAAGGATTTAAAATGCCTGAAGCATACTACAACAATTTAGACCTTCAACCACACTCGAAATGTGTTGCCTAAAGTATCAAAAAGTGTGGCCTTTGATCAAAGGCCACACTTTTCGCTCTAAGGCAACACTTTTCAGGGGGTGGCCTAAAAAGGCGTTACCTTTGACCTAAGGCTACGCTTATCATCGCAAAGGCCACGCTTTTTACATACCGCTTATGGCAATGCTTTTCAGATCTTACAACTACACTTTTGAAGTGTGGCCTTTGTTATCTTATAGGCCACGCTTTTCATGTGTGGTTAATAAAGCAACCCTTGCAAAGCGTGGCCTTTGTCAAATTGTCATCGTACAAGCCACGCTTTCCTATTGGCACACTTTGGAAGCGTGTCAATTTTGCAGCATTAATTATTATTATTATTTTATTTATTTATTTTTTATTTTTTTGAAATCAACACTCAAGTATTAAATTTGAAGAACATCAAAATTGCTTAAAATGAACCTATTTGCAATGAACTTTGACCCAAAAAAGATATATTTCATGTACTAAAATCAAGTAATAAAATAAATTACTTCAAGGCACTTACTTACAAATGAACTTTACAAAGTTGAATGTCATCATATAGTATAAACACCAAGTCAACAACAACAAGAATAATAAAATATCATAATTGTCTTCATCATTAACTTCAAATTGTCTTCTCGCCTACATTTTCAAATGCATCACCATAATTTTCCTACACATTCAAAATTTAAAAATAAGATAAAACACGCTAAGTAGAATGCAAATTCAAATTTATATTGGAAAAAAATAAGAGGAATTACATACTAAACGAAGAAAATTGAAAAAAACTAAAGTATAACTGCTAAAGAAAGAAAAACTACATTTGAGGAGGTAAGCAAGATGCATATCTATAAAAGGTGAAAAATATTGTAACAGAGATTTAGAAATAGATTTAAATGGTCAGTACTAAAATGCTTTTGAGCAAATTACTGATGGAGATATTCTCTAAGCCATTCACCAATATAGCGGATAAAATCAGGATCCACCATACTCAAGCAAAAAAGAAGGAAAATATACAGTATTTTATGGACATTGAGCTATATCTTGACTAAAAGTTATTAGCAGTCGAGCATTAAGGCAATCACAACATTTCTATGCTCTCTCTTTCATAATACACTTCAAACTGAAATATTTGGTTTACCTTTGATTTATTCATGCATGAAGGAATTCAAAACTTGAAAGATTGTAAAGATGATATGCTACTGTGAACTTTCCAACAACTAAATTAAAGATTAGGAAAAACAAGCTTGCCGCAATTTACCCCATGAAATAGATATATAAGTCATTTCATATTATTATTCTAATAAAGAAGTCAAATAGAGAGATTAATTTCAGCCAATTAGTTCTTCAAGACCTATTTTTTGCTTTCATGTTAGTAGTTTAATTGAACTTGATAAAGAATGAGAGAGTAGGAATGTCTTACAATTACTGATTATGGATAATACATCTATCAGCAGAAAACCTTTGACAAGGTTATGATGCCTTCCCCATCTGTTCAAAAGCTTTAACATGCAACATATCCACAAGAAGCCATTGTAATCAATTCAAAGTGAGGAAGAATCACTAACAAGAAAATAATATGGTGTAATAAAGATATCATTAGGAACTTATCTTCTTTTGTTATCCCTCCTCCCCATTAGAAGCAATTTGTCCTTACATAACGAATCATGCCCCTCAAACGTCAATTTCCTATTGTTAGAATGAAGTATTACAAAGTGCAAGAGTATATCAAGAAATTGATTTTTTTCAAAAAATTGACATACCCTCGAATCTGATGGATAGTAATATGAATAGTCATCTTTTCTTTCAACAAAGATTTTAGAGTTCCCAAGGAAAAACACAATTTAATTATAGCATAGTCCCTTGAACCAGAAGGCGACTCATGGTTATTAAACTATAAGAAAAGATTCCTATATGAAATAGAAATGGCTTCCTCATGCAAAAAAAAAAAAAAAAAAAAAAAAAATCATGAATATTTGGTTAAAATCAACACTAATGGTTGATACTCTCTTACCTCAAAGAAAATGACTTCAATGTAACTTCATTATATAATTGAGATGGGATTTTCTTATTCTCTTGATGAGGGACGTGTTCCTAATGTAGAGGATGAGAAAATATTCCGGAAAAGAAGTATGGTCCAACTTTGTAGAAAGAGAGGACCAACGAAGGTGGTGTGAAGCCATTGTGGTCGACTCAAACCACTCCATTTGTTTAAATCTATCGATTCATAACTGATATAAATTCGCCTTTTAATTAAAGATACACACATTATAAGCAAAAGATCTTGTAACTAGATTACAATAACAACAATAACAGCATTTTCAGTGAACAAATTAATGGAACTAAATTTGAAGAAATACAAGAAACATTATTAATTGAGAAGGATTTATGGAAAAACCTCTGTATCCAAGAATCTCCACTATTTTTATATCTCAAATGAATGATTGATGCTTAGATGCATCCATCAACAACCATCTAAAAGTAACACCTAAGAAAACAAGTTTAAATAAGCTGAAAGGTTTATAATCTAAAAACATGAAGCAATATTTTAGTTTTCGAGGATCCAAATGATAAGCTCCCATCTCTTTTCAAAAAAGAAATAATGTTCAACCAATATTTACACATTCACCTCAAACAATATGCTAAAATAGGTTACGTAAGACGTATCTAATTTAGACGGCTGAAATATGATGGTAACATATTTACAAATTTAATGGTTAATATATACCTCTAGGAAAGTTTTTTTTTTTTTAAAAAAAAAAAGAAGAGACAACTTATGCTATCATAGATAGTATAATGTTTTTGACAAACCAATTGCAAAGCCATTAAATTGAGAGAAAAAAGTTCAGGAAAATCTTTAAAAGTATTTGGGAGATGGAGATTAGCAGTGCCTATAAGCCCTAAAACACAGAACAAGAAAATCCGTAAAGTTAAAAAAAAAATACAGCAATTACCCATTAAAAAGTGCATATAGAGATATGAAAATCAATAAAATCGATATATTTCCCAAATTCTAGTAAAGCACACTATGAGAAATTAACTCAGAAATTCATTTAAGTAGCCATTGGATAGGATCTCCTCTATATTTAGAAAGTAATCAAAATCCGCATTAAAGTTGAGCAGCGCCGGAAAATTGAGATATCGAGTTCTCGCATGAACAAGCCCAAGCCCTATGTTTGTGTAAGAAGAAACTGGTAAAACTCAATTGCCATACTTTTTCTTATCGTAAAATTGAGCGAAATATATATTAGATCTTTGAGGAATCGACTAAAGAAAAAGAAATATGTTACCATCGTCTCTGATTAAGCAGAAGTAGAGTGAACTAAATCGTTCTTCTATGTGAATTTCAATTGTTTGGAGAAATTAGGTTTTGTATATAAAATCTTCAATAAAATGATTTAATTAAATCGGATCTGTTGCCATCGTCTCCGACCTTGGAGTTATCGAGTAAAGAGAATTGTTCTTCTCTTTGTGTTTCAAGGGTTATCTCTGAAAATAATGAGTGGAAAAAAATTTAATGAAGAGTGAAATTTTAGTGAAAATAATGTTAGCGGGAAATTTTGTTGAAAAAAGTTACGCTTATGAAGTGTTGCTTTAAAAGAAACAAATAGGCACGCTCGTAAATTGTTGTACTATAGGTTATCAAGCGTTGCCAAATGCTTTAATATCTAGCCACGCTTAAAATGCTCACCTATTTATTTGAAGGCAACGCTTTACGAATTCTCGTTGCAAAAAGTACAGGATAAAGGCCATAATTTAAAAAGTGTTGCTAAAGTTGTCTTTGGCATCGCTTTTGAAGGGCAGTCTTAAACAAGTGTGGCCGTAGGCCAATTTTGTTGTAGCGCGCATATAAAGATTTCAGAGAAACTTGCTCAATAAAGCTTCAAAAATTCTTATACGAATTGAAACAATCGGGTCGCATGTGGTATAACGGCCTTAGCGAGTACCTACTGAAAGAATGGTACATAAATGATCCAGTTTGTCATTGTATATTTATAAAGGGGTCTGGATCTGTGTTTGTCATAATTACTGTGTATGTTAATGACTTAAATATTATTGGAACTCCCACAAAGATTCCAAAGGCAGTAGATTATTTGAAGAAAAAATTTAAAATAAAAAATCATGAATCCCGTCCAACTGGATCTATATAATAAAGACAAATAAGAGGTTGAGATGAACACAAAATAAGAAACAAAACAATTGGTGGAATGACGAGCCAAATGTTAGAGGATCCTACAAGTAAGGAGTTGATCAATAAAGAGGTTAGATTAGCAAAAGAGATTAGCTATATGGCATGGCCTTCTGTAGAGAAAAGATTTTGAAGAATGACAAACAAGAAGGACTCAGTGGTTCCGGAGGAGAACCTGGTTCTTGGATAGAAGGGCACGACTGATTGAAAAGATATGAGGGTTGCAAATCCCTGCGGAACTAGGAGTAGTAGCGTGTGAACGAGTATGCATCCTAGTCAGACTAAAAGAGGCGGCGCCCAGGCTGTGTCTTCGAAGTACGAATAAGAGTTGGACTTGAACAAGGAAAGAGTTACAAGGAATTTTGTCTTACCATAATTACAAGGTTTCCTTGTGGAACTCAACTAGGGTTTTAATCCCCATATAAATACAAGTAGATGATGCAGTCGAAATTAGTTATTCTCAAACAGAGAGTTGAGAGCATACAAAGGTGATCCAACAACTTTCAACATGAGATAACTGAGGAAGACAACTGGTGGAGCTAAATTGGTTGAGTCTAGATATTTTTTCTAGGTTCTCGGTTTTGAGAGTTGTCTTGTTTTGTGCAATCGTTGTCTTTACCTATTAGCTTATCGTAGAAGCATTTGTATTAGATGAATCTTTGAGAGATTGCTTTGTAAAGCTAGAGTTTAGCTTTGTTGAGTGATTAGGGCCTAGATTGTAGCCCCTTGGTTACAGAGTCTTATAATCAAAAACTTGCTCTTTGTGTTAGTGGATTGAGTTCTAAAATTCCAGAGTGTGGGTCGTGGTTTTTCTCTCTTGAGCAAGGAGTTTTCCACGGAAAATGCTTGTGCTTGTTATTCGTGTGTGTTGGTGTGTCTGATTGCAAAACTGTCGAGGCAAGAACGAGGTTCTTGACTCTGAAGAATCGAGGTCTTACAACGAAAAATTGGTGGACACTATTCAACCCCCCCTTCTAGTGTCCTTAAGAGGTGCATAGATTATAACAAGTGGTATCAGAGCAGGTCTTCTTGTGCTAGGTTACACCTTGAGAAGGATCAGAATAATGAGTGCACCACCTACCATCATTAAAGGACAGTCAGTTCTAAGGCCCCCACAGTTCAATGGGCAATACTATGCTTGGTGGAAGAATATGATGGAATATTACATATGTGCTGAGGACTACCAACTATGGCTTATAATATCAGAAGGAAATTTGATTCCTACTGAAATAGTTGGTAAGGGAGCTGCTGCCAGACAAGAACCTAAGTTGAAAGAAGAGTTCAATGAGGCGGATTATAAGATGATTGAAAAGAATCACAAAGCCAAACGCTTGGTAATTTGTGGTCTTGGCACTGAGGAGTTTAACAGAGTATCATCTTACAAGACTGCCAAGAAATCTGGGATGCTTTGCAGTTTGCGCATGAAGGAACCACTGAAGTGAAGGACTCAAAGAGAAGAATGCTGAAGAGATAATTTGGGTTGTTCTCTATGGGAGAGAAGGAATCAATCCAGGATATGACGACCAGATTGACCATTATTATTAATGAGGTGAGATCTCTGGATATGGAGTTGCCTGAAGTAGAGATGGTGGATAAGATTCTGAATGTGCTACCTGAGGCTTGGGAACCCAAGACGACTGCTATCATTGAGTCTAAACCTCTAAGGTCCATCAAACTTGAAGAATTGGTTGGTAGTCTGAAAACTCATGAGATGATAAAAGATTCAAAAACTAGACCAGTTGATTTTTAATCAGTTGAAGCAGCAATGGTTAGTGCCTTGAGACAGAAGTTTAACTTGGGAAAGTTCAAAGGGTTCAAAAGAAATAGCAAGGAAAACTCTGGAAGAAAGAACATAGTTGACAGTCCGGATTATTCAGGATGCTTTAGGTGTTTCGAGAAGGATCATGCTGTTATGGATTGTCCTATGTGGGAAGCAGAATGGATGAAAAACAGAGCAACTAAGGAGAAGGAAAATGAGGCGTCAAAGGACAATGACAAAGAAAAGAAGAAGGTGAGACGACCTCCAAACTTCATAGCAGAAAGAAGGAAGAGAAAGGAAGCTTTCTATGCTACATGGGGACCTACTGACAGCGAATCTGATCATGAGAAAGAATCTCGAGATGAATCTCCACTAGCGCTGATGGGGTTGCCAGATGTTGGTTCAGATGAAGAAGATGCTCGGGAGTTCAGAGGAGGAAGAGATCCCTCAAAGCCACATGTTTTTAACGGGACTAACTACAAGTGCTGGAAGAAACAAATGAAAAATTTTCTTCAAGCAACGGATTACATTCTCTAGTTGATTGTGAAAAGAAGACTTCATGTTCCCGTAAAGAGATCAGCAAACGGGGTTCTGGTTCCAAAGATGGTAGAAGAACAAGATCCTCAAGACCTAGACTGGTTACAAGCAAATTCCAAAGCTGAACTGTACCTGAGGAAATGGCTGACTACTGATGTGTTAGTAAGGATACTTAAATACAAGTCTGCTAAAGAAGTGTGGGAAAAGCTAAAGGAAATATACACAGAAGGTGACCAGAAGAAGGACTCAGCCCTTATGGCAACTGATGGAGAAGAAGCTGCTCATTCAGCAGAAGTATGTCTATGTGATCTCAAAGAAAATTTACATACATACTCTAGTGAAAATCTGAACTTAATCACTGCCACTTTGATTGAGGGGTATGAAAAGGAGAAAATTGAGAAAGATAAATAAACTGAAGAGTTAAGTGATCTCAGAACTAAGCACAAGAGTCTTCAAGAACAAAACATTGAACTGGAAGAAATCAATGCCATTTTAAAAGGGCAGACTCTTGTGTCAAACTCTAAGATCACAGTACTGGAATTGGAACTTAATTAGTTAAAAGAGAGCATAAATGGTAAGCAAGTAATAAGTGAAATTCAAACCTTTCTTGTAAACGAACTTAAAAGAACAAATGAGATTCTGTATTAGGAAACTGAAAAGAACAGGACTCTAAATCAAAAGGTTGAAAAAGTTGAATTTGAACTTGCCAGACTAACAAAATGGAATAAATCTTCCGAGGCAATGAATTGGGTTCTTGAAAATCAGAACAAGGGAAAACAAGGGCTAGGATTCAAGAAACCATTGCCTCCATATAATCCAAATAGCAAGTATGTGGGTTTGTCTTGCAACATATTGTGTACCTTTTGTGGTGAAACTGGACACTACAAACAAAGGTGCATGAATGCAAGCAAGGCAAAGGCCAAGAATAAAAGAAGTGTTCTACCGATATGGGCTAAACAAGATTTGATTTATCCATTTTCTCATAAGAAGGGACCCAAGCTTGTCTGGGTTCCTATAACCCTTAATCTGTTTTGGAAGCTAGAGTGAGGGAGAACAACCCAAGCTAGATTCTTGATAGCGGTTGTTCAAGGCACATGACAGGAGATAGAAGAAACTTTCTCTCACTCGCAGCATTTCAAGGAGGCGGTGTAGCCTTCGGAGAAGGAATAAGTGGTCAAATCGTAGGAATTGGAAAAGTTGGGAGAACTCTGGATCATGCAATTGAAAACGTATACTGTGTCGATGGTCTCAGACACAACTTGCTGAGTATTTCTCAACTATGTGATAGAGGAAATGAAGTGAGTTTCTCCTCTATAGGTTGTATTGTGAAGAACCTGCAGTGCGGAGAAATTGTTATGGAAGGACAAAAGGGTAAACAACGTGTACAACGTCATTGAAATCACTGCCTGAAAAAAACTTAGCATGCTTGAACGTGCAAGAAAGTGATTCTCAGTTGTGGCATAAAAGAATGGGTCATGCAAGTCTCTCACAACTCAACAAGTTTGTATATAAGGAGCTGGTTCATGGACTACCTAGTAAGAGATTTGAAAACATAAAAATGTGTGATGGTTGTGTAAGGGGGAAGCATGTCAGATCATCTTTTAAATCAAAGAAGGTGGTGAGCACTTCAAAACCACTGAAATTGATACATATGGATCTGTGTGGACCTATGAGAGTCAGGAGCAGAGGAGGAAAGAGGTTTGTGTTCTTAATTATTGATGACTACTTGAGGTACACATGGACCTTGTTCTTGGCATCTAAAGATGAAGCTTTTGATAGCTTCAAAGACTGGGCTGGTGTTGTGCAGAAAAGGTTAAGCCTGAAACTTATCAGCATTAGATCTGACCATGGAACAGAGTTTGAAAACTCAAAATTCTCTGAGTATTGTGGAGAATATAGCATTGATCATAATTTTGCTGCACCAAGAACTCCATGGCAAAATGGAGTAGTTGAAAGGAAGAACAGGTCACTGGAGGATATGGCAAGAACTATGTTGCTGTCGAGTGGTCTTGCAAGAAACTTCTGGCTGAAGTAATAAAAACGACATGCTATTTGCTGAACAGGTGCTCTATAAGAGCTATTCTTGACAAGACCCCATATGAGCTACTCAGAGGAAGGAATCCAAATATAGCACACCCGAGACCCTTTAGTTGCAAATGCTTTATCCACAACAACGGAAAGGAACCATTGGGGAAATTTGATGCTAGAAGTGATGAGGCAGTATTCCTTGGTTATTCTACTCAAAGTAAAGCATACAAAGTGTTTAATAAAAGAACAAAAACAGTGGAGGAAAGTATGCATGTGGTATTTGATCAATCCGACAAGGCAGTAGATGAAACTGAAGTAGATGATCAAGCGATTGGCCTTAGTCGAGAAGTTGGTGCAGCTGACTCTGAAGATCCAGAAGACAAAGAAGAATCATGTGAGGATTCAACTTCATGAGAATAAGGAGTAAATATGATAGGGGGAACATCAGATGAAGTTTATGATTCAACAAGTCAGGAAGAACCTACCCAAAGTGATGCTGAAGGTTCTTCTCGTCATATTCAACCCAGGCCATGGAAGCACCAAAGTTCTCATCCTCTGGAGAATGTATTATCAGAATTGGATACTGCAATTATGACCAGGTCGGCCTTGAAGAATTTTTGTGCATTCTTTGCCTTCCTATCATCTCTGGAACCAAAGAGTGTAAAAGAAGCCCTGGAAGACCCAGATTGGATTCTAGCCATGCAGGATGAACTTCATCAGTTTGAAAGAAGCAAAGTGTGGCACCTGGTTCCTAAGCCAAAAGACATATCAATAATTGGAATAAAGTAGGTGTTCAGAAATAAACTGGATGAGCATGGTATAGTAACAAGGAACAAGGCTAGATTGGTAGTCCAAGGATACAGTTAGGAAGAAAGAATTGACTATGATGAAACCTTTGCACTAGTGGCAAGAATGGAGGCCATCAGAATGTTGATTGCCTTTGCTACATACATGGAGTTCACACTGTATCAGATGGATGTGAAGAACGCCTTTCTGAATGGATATCTGAATGAAGAAGTCTATGTGATTCAGCCACCAGGTTTTGTGAACAATGAATTGCCTGTTTACAAACTGGATAAGGCACTCTATAGACTGAAGCAAGCTCCAAGAGCCTGGTATGAGAGACTGTCAGGATTCATATTGAAGAATGGATTTACAAGAGGAAAGATTGACAGCACACTATTCTTGAAGAAGAAAGGAAAAGACTTATTGGTGGTTCAGGTATATGTTGATGATATCATTTTTGGAGCCACTGATGAGGAGATATGCAAGGGATTTGCAAAATTGATGGGCAGTGAATTTGAAATGAGCATGATGGGAGAACTAAATTTCTTCGTAGGACTGCAGATAAAACAGACTCCTGAAGGAACCATAATTCATCAACAAAAATATGTCAAGGAACTTCTGAAGAAATTTGACATGGAAGGAGCAAAAGAGTTGACTACTCCTATTGCTCCTAGAACCAAGCTGGATATGGATGAACTAGGTCCTTCTACAAATGAGACAAAATATAGAGGGATTATAGGTTCACTCTTCTATCTCACAGCCAGTCGACCTGATATTGTATACAGTGTGAGACTGTGTGCTAGGTTTCAATCTAAACCTAAGGAGTCACATTTGACAGCTGTGAAAAGGATCTTGAGATACTTGAAAGGAACTCAGGACCTCTGTCTATGGTACCTAAGGGGAGGTACTTTTGAACTAATTGGTTTTGCTGATGCAGATTATG
Source organism: Petunia x hybrida (assembly GCA_037355625.1). Lineage (NCBI taxonomy): Eukaryota > Viridiplantae > Streptophyta > Magnoliopsida > Solanales > Solanaceae > Petunia > Petunia x hybrida. The sequence continues at coordinate 2,914,960 of JBBBVM010000018.1, read as the reverse complement.
CAGGTCACTTGGTGGACAGGAAGGGCACTTCAGGAATGACACATTTTCTTGGTCCTTGCTTAGTTTCTTGGGCAACAAAGAAGCATAATTCAGTAGCCTTGTCTACTGCAGAAGCTGAGTATGTAGCAGCTGCATCATGCTGCTCACAATTGCTATGGATCAAACAACAATTTGAGGACTTTGGAATTAAATGTGGAGCTGTGCCAATTTTCTGTGATAACACAAGTGCAGTGAACATTGCCAAAAACCCAGTCCAACATAAAAGAACAAAGCATATTGATATTAGACACCATTTTCTTAGAATAATGTAGAAAAGAGTATGATTACCATGAATTCTTGCAGGAATGAAGAGTTTGAGAGGAACAGGTTGGAGTTAGGGATGACCAAAATACATGGATGACCCAGCAGTTGTCCCTCAATGATTGGTTAGTCAAGTGTTCGGCAATTTGCTTGCAACTATAGTTATTGTTGTCCAGTCTAATTTTGCACTTGCTTAAGTATACTTGTTCAGCTGATTAGCACCAGGGTGAGCTAATGTGATCCCATGAAGAACCTATTGAGTATCTGGAAGGAACCAAAACAAACACGAGGAATCATGTCCAGGTACAGTCACACAGCCTTGTATTTCAAAGACACATAACTGAAATTGATTGTCAATTATACGTGTGTCAAGGGACTCTTTCCATGTTTTGGTAACTATCCTAAATTATAGGAACACATTCCTTTTTGGGTTAGACTTCTATTAGACTTTGAATGGACCCCACTATTTAAAAAGGCTTTATTTGGCCGAGTCTAAGTAACCGTCAAATCTGTAACCCTTTCCCAGTTCTCAAAAAGTTCAAAAGGCTGCTTTTTCACTTTTCTGCCATCATTACTTTGTGTTCCCCAGGAAAACCACTCTTTACCATTACTCTTTCTCTCTTCCTTGTGGATAGAAACAGAACATATACACTTGCAAATAATTTCTTTCTACTCAGCATATTCTCTCTCTCTAAACATCAAACCAAGGAAACTCCGTCGTTCTATTTCAAAACCCTAACCAATTTCGCCATGTCTCAAGCACAGTCTTCATCAACATCACCTACCAAAACCTCCAAAACTCACATATCAAAGAAATATACACCAAAACACCCCTCCATCTACTCTTGTAGAAAGATTTGTTGTGGCTAGGACAAAGTTTTTCAAAAAGGGAGAAAAGAAATTAGTCAAGAAGATGATGGCGATATCCTTATCCTCTACGCCTACAGAACAAGTCTCCGTTGAAAGACCGGTTGAGGTAATACTTGACTCTACTTTATCTACTTTTGCTGTTTTAGAAGTGATAAAAAGTCCTGGAAAAATGAGTACTGGAACATTAGTAGAAGGACTAGATGAAATCGTAGATAAAGTAGAGCCCTGTAGAATATCTGATAGGGGGAAGGTAGCTGAGGAGAAACAACAGGTTATTTAGGAGGAACCTAAGTCGAGTTTGATTGTGCCCTTAGTAACTGAGAGTGTGCTGGAGGTTGATGCAGTTGGAAAAATGACAAAAAAGCTGAGAGAAGAGGATTCTGCTGAATCCCAAAAAGAACATGATGGTGAACCTAGTTTAGGAGTAGTTCCCTTGGAGAAGATTCAGGGGTTGTCTGTAATTGAAGGTCCAGTTGTTAGAGGACCTAGTTCTGCTGAGGCTTCAAAGGATTTGAGTGAAGACCCTGGTTCTCGCCCAGATCCTACAGATGCTGATGACGCAGAACTCAAGTGGACAGACTCTGAAGAGGAGAAGGATGAGGAAGTTGTAGAAGAAAAAGGTGAAAGTAAGGAAATTGCAGAGAAAGCTGAAGAAACAAAGAGAAAAAGTGTGAAAAGAAGGTTTGGTGAGGAGGATGAAAGGCTGGTAAATGAAGGAGAGGAAGAAGAAGTGATGTTGGTGAGAGAGAATAGAGTGGAGCCTGACAAGAGAAGAAGATTGGTGAGAGGGGGAATGCCTGGATCTAAAAGCCGACTAGTGGATGAATCCAGTGAGGAGAGTGATGACAAAATTGTGGCAGAGCCAGTGCCAAGAAGAGTAGGAACTAGGTCTGCTCTGAAATAACAACTAGTGAAAGTGGGAAAGCTTGAAAAAACAGTTAAAAATGTGAGGGATAGAGAAGATGAGAAAAAGAAGAAGACTGAGAAACAGGATGTTGAAGCCAAAAATGGAAGTGATGAAGCTGGTAGCTATGTGGAACCTAGTGACTCTGACACTGATAGTGAGATAAAGAGCAGGAAAAGGAGAAAAGGCTCTGAGGAAGAGGCTGACAGGGTAGCCTTCTTTGCCAAGCACCAGGTGCTTGCTGGAAGCATCCTGCATGATGAGAAAGAGCATCACATGAAACCTTTACTCAGGATGATTGGTGATCAAGGGTGGTCAGGTTTGTTTGGAAACAAAGACAGGATGTTGTTTTCTGATGTGATCAGGGAATTCTATACCAATTGCAGGGTTACAGCCAGAAGAGTGTTTATAGTGGTGAAGGGAGTTGAAATTGAGTTTGGAAGATTTGAACTGGGGGTGATCCTTGATCTGCCTGCTGAAGGTTATTGCAGGTACATTACGTTGAAATGGCCTAAGAGGACAGATGGGGTGACTCCTCTCAGTGTAGGAAAGAAATTTTCAGGAAAACCAAAGCTCATAAAAGAGAGGAAGGTAGACAAGAAGGAGAAGGAACCTGCACATCAGCTGCTTTTTGAGTTTGTTCATTGGCTCCTACTGCCTAGGGGAGAGAGAAAAAGTGAGGCAAATGCTCTGGACTTAACCTATATGGACCTGCTGGATAGAGGGGTAAAAATCAATCTACCTGGGTTGGTCATCAGACACATCAAAAAGATTGCAGACACTGACCAAAAGCCACATTCATTAGTGCATTCCTATATCCTACAGCAGGTTCTAGATCATTTTGGAGTTCCTTTGGGAGCTGGGAAGAAAGCCACCATCCATCAAATGTTTGGATATAATGTGCTTAAAAGCTGTGACTTCTTCAAAGAAATGAGAGCTTCCAAGAAACTTATGCAGGTTAAGCAAGAGCAGTCTGGGGAAAGCGAGGACTATGGACCCGATGAGGCCATTGCAGCAGTAAATGAACTTGAGAGCCATGTTCTTGAGGTAAACACAGAGAATGATGAGATGCAAAGAAAGCTGGGGTTGAAGGATCAAGAAATTGATTGTTTCAAAATTGAGTGTCATAAGTATGATGCCGAGCTGGTGATGGAGTGGGCCAAGAATATGAAGAACCTTGAGGCACTTATCAAACACTTCAACTTAAAGCCCTGAGTCCTCCTTCCCTACCTCTCTGTCTTTATCATAATCTCCCTTATCCTTTCATGATCTCTCTTGATATGTGATGTTTAAGACAATTTGTTTTATGTTGTGTATTCTTAATGGGGTCGTGTTGCTGGTCACACCCTGGATGATGATTTTAAATTTCTCTTGTTTACGTTTGGTTTTGTTCTATGGTACTTGGTTCTATTTGGGCCCTTAGCCTTATTTCTGTGTGTTGATATTTTAGCTGACCTGTTGCCTTGTGCTCTAGACTGGATAGTACTAACTGGTTCATGCAGGTATTTGAATCTTTTCGATGATGCCAAAAGGGGGAAGAAGGAAATGTTGGGGTGTTTGTGACCTAAGACATAACTCATCTGTTTTAAATTTCTTGCTTTTGTGTTTTTTTTTTTTTTTTAGAAATTTTGTCTATTCAGGTTCTTTGGCAACATTTGTTTGTCATCATCAAAAAGGGAGAATTTGTTGAGAAAAGGTTTTGAAGAATGACAAACAAGAAGGACTCAGTGGTTCCGGAGGAGAACCTGGTCCTTGGATAGAAGGGCACGACTGATCGAAAAGATCTGAGGGTTGCAAATCCCTACGGAACTAGGAGTAGTGGCGCGTGAACGAGTATGCATCCTAGTCAGACTAAAAGAGGCGGTGCCCAGGTTGTGTCTTCGAAGTACGAATAAGAGTTGGACTTGAACAAGGAAAGAGTTACAAGGAATCTTGTCTTACCATAATTACAAGGTTTCCTTGTGGAACTCAACTAGGGTTTTAATCCCCATATAAATACAAGTAGTTGATGCAGCCGAAATTAGTTATTCATAAACAGAGAGTTCAGAGCATACAAAGGTGATTCAGCAACTTTCAACGTGAGATAACTGAGGAAGACAACTGGTGGAGCTAAATTGGTTGAGTCTAGATATTTTGTCTAGGTTCTCAGTTTTGTAAGTTGTCTTGTTTTGTGCAATCGTTGTCATTACCTATTAGCTTATCGTAGAAGCATTTGTATTTGGTGAATCTTTGAGAGATTACTTTGTAAAGCTAGAGTTTAGCTTTGTTGAGTTAGGGTCTAGAGTGTAGCCCTTTGGTTACAGAGTCTTGTAATCATAAACTTGTTCTTTGTGTTAGTGGATTGAGTTCTAAAATCCCAGAGCGTGGGTCGTGGTTTTTCTCCCTTGAGCAAGGAGTTTTCCACGTAAAATCCTTGTGTTCCTTGTGCCCGTTATTCGTGTGTGTTGGTGTGTCTGATTGCAAAACTTTCGAGGCAAGAACGAGGTTCTTGACTCTGAAGAATCGAGGTCTTACAACGAAAAATTAATGGACACTATTCAACCCCCTTCTAGTGTCCTTAGGAGGTGCATAAATTATAACACCTTCTTTTAACAAAGGAAAGAGGTTTGCTTCCTGTAAAAGTTGAGTCCGATTCAATGGACTCAATTGCATAATTGTTGGACACCAACTCTACATCTTTTGCTTTATTAAATGATTGCAGAGAGTTGATGGTGGAGCTTAATCACTGGTTTAGTGAACAAAACAAGGTGGCTGATCTTCTAGCAAAGGAAGGGTTATCAAGTGGATTAAGTTCTAGGATTTGTATTTTTGCGCAACCTCCTACTACTAGTATTTTATTTATGCTTTTGCATGATACAAATGGGAATACTTACCCAAGACACATCTCGCTTCATCGCTTCAATGATGTAATATGCTTGCTAATCATGACAATTTTGATGCACAACGGGCTGGTGTCCCGTTTGTAGACTCGCTTTAATATTTATAATATCCGTATTATTACCAAAAGAAAAAAAAAAACTAAGTTTATCAATTGTCCTAGATGTCGAATTGGTTAACTAACAACTGTACCAAGTTTTGTTAATTATTGTTTCATAGTGTTGGTGAAAGCGAAAACAAAAGTCATGCTTCACTTTGAGGGAACTGACTAAACTCGAGAAAACAGTTTCTTTGAAAAGATAAAACATGCTTGTTGTGTTTATCAGAGCCATGAAATTTATCGAAACTATAAAACTTACAAGGATACATTTAATGCATGAAGTACTCTAAGGTCACTAAAAGAATAAATTCAATTCAATTTGCCCTTATTATTTTGGCTCACAAAGCATCTAAACCAGCTCCAAGTGCAAATATTTCAAAATCATCAGCACTTAGAATACTACTACCATTGCACCCACAGTAACTCCTACAAGCACATGACTCATCCAATGACCTTCTCAACTTGTCATTTTTCTTGACTTTTGTAATCTCTTGTAGTTTAAACTTCATTGCTATTTTCACCGCGGGAGGTTTCACATCTTCATTCTTAGAAGTACCTATAATTGCCCACTCCTCAATTTCCATTTTTGTCGATTCAAAAACTCTTTTCCATGGTATTTCAGCTCTTCCCAAAAGTTGTGAGGCGCCAATATTTTTTCCTAAAATATTTCTTCTTGACCGGAGTTCGAAAATAACTGTTCCTTGCTTCAACATGTTAATAGAGTCTTGAGTTCCTAAACAATCTAACGAGAAAGATTCATCCCAAAATAAGTCACACTTGGATGAGATTTCTTGGCTGTTTAGTTGAACTCTTTGGTTGTTTCCTGCTGAAAGATAACATCTAACAAACAAGTTGCTCTTTCCTAACGAGCTAGTATGTTCTATATTCCTTGCTCTTACTAAATGTATTTCACAACTAATAGATGAAAATTGTTGAGTATTCTCCATGAGAAAAATTGTGATTTTTCTTTGATGGGGTGGTATGGTTTGTATTTTGATGGAAGTGATTACTTAGTGGGATATTTATAGTTGGAAAATGTTGCACTTATGAGCAGTGGAAGGAATTAAAGCGGTGTAACTTTACGAACAAGGAGCAACTAGCTAGGACTTTATATGCTTGTAAAATAGAAAAAAATAACCACCCAACCAATGAGAATTAGCGCTAATCTTTGAAAGGATTTTTGATGAAGCTGAGTGCTGAGTGAATCCTTCGGGGATCATAATGAAAGATCGTGTTTATGAAAATTATAAAATTTCATATAAAGCTCTTCAAAATATTGAAAAGTTAAAAATTAATGTGTGAGGCGACTCCTAGGATAAGTATTGAAGTAAAATGCTTTTATTTGGACGTGGCAACTAACTTAGTGGGTTGATTTGGGCTTTGTCACCTTCAATCAGCTGTTAAAATAAAGTACAGCAATTTGACATATGACTAATATTCATTTTAAATCCTTTGCATGTGTTTCTTTGCTTTTTTTCATTTTGTTGAATGTTCCATCTGTTGGGTAAGATTTTTCTAGATAAGAGAATCAGAACTGGGATATTGAAAGTGCATAATGAAGACTAAATATTATTGGAGTCAAAATTATTTTTTCTATTAGTAGCACTCATGTAAAGTTGCACAGACGAGAAATAAAATTTCATGTTAGAGTTATACTTTACCATTTGCAACAACTGTTATGAGACCATAAATAATAGTAGTACTACATAAAATGGTTAGAGGCATATGTTTGTAATAAAAAGAGTAAACAAAATTGGGATGTTCCATTTTCACCAACTCCATGATGTTAATTCACTACTCCAAAACCCTAAGACAACACTTACAAGTTAAGTATTATCATTATATATCAAAGTCACAAACATCAACTTTTAATCTCCAGTTATTATCACTCTCATATTTCAACTATGGATTTAAGTCTTGTATAATGATATTATTTTACACTAAGTTACATATTATTACATGTCAGCTTTATCTGATACCATAAATTACATTATTATTGCACAAAACTAGATGTCTTCAAGTATTTATGTATACTTATATTAGCCCTAGTCGCTAGTGTACTTGGACTCATGACCCACAGAATTACATGAATGGCACTTCCCGCTGTTTGGTTATCAGAAAGGTAATCCACTTCAGTGGACCCATTTTTTTCTTGGCATAATCCAGTTCCAGCTATAAAGCTAAAATCTTTAAATAAACATGCATATGAAAGTCTTAAAACAACAAGTGTACTTATGAATGGGATGTATCTTAAAATACACGAACAAGATTGAGATTCTAAACACTATCTTTGAATCAGTGATAAGATTCTGACTCTTTACAACTCAAAAGACATTATATTTATATTCACATAATCACACAAATATATATCCTTTGGGTTTACACTTGAGAAGATCAACTAGTTGGCAAGTAGACCATAATCTTAATATAAGGGAGATATGCTAGACTAAGAAGAAATAAAAGTAGAGTTATAAAGTCATAAAAGAAACATAAATAATTTAAATTTCTTCCTGCTCATTAATTGGATCACTGGTTCTTTGTTGCCCCCACTAGATCACTGGTTCCACATGTTGATATCTAGCATATAAGGAGTTAAAGTTTTTGAAGAGACAAGTTATCATATAAAAAATAAAAAATAAAATAAAAAGGAGAGAACGACACCAGGCTACGTTGTTAAAGAAATTTACAAGAGAGCCAAGCCAAGCTGTAATATATGTTGTACAAACTATAAGTTTTAAAATGCGATTTTTTATGTGGGATATTAATAATCGAAATCTGATTAAATTAACTCTTCTTTATTGGACATGAGGCGGGTACTATGTTTTCAATTGCTTTCCGAAGATAACATTTTAATGTTTAGTTTATGGGTACACTTTTCTTAAGTGAAAAGTTATTATAATTATAATGTTGCAAAAGGAAAGAATCAAATCATGTCAAGATCTTGGCGTTAACTCAAAATCTCTTTCAATTTTTATAGAGATAGACAGACACATAAACACAAAATATTAACTTGTGTAGACGAAAAGCAAGTGCTCAGTTATTATCTTAATTAAAGATAAATAAATAGTTGGTCTAGAACCCCGGACCGATCTGCACACAAGAAAGATTATAGATTATACTCCCTCCTTTCCATTTTATTTAATAGGTTTCACTTTTCGAGAGTCAAGTTGACTAATTTTCGGAGTTAAATTGAACTAGATTTAGTCAATATTTTAAAATTATAATTTAGATATTAAAAAACTACACAAAAAGTACTACAAGTTTGCAATTATTGTCATATTAATATGGTGAAGAAATATATCTCATAATCTTGGTCAAAATTTACGTTATTTGACTTTTAAAAAATGAAAATGATCAATTATTTTGTACCGGGGAGTATATGACAATGACATCCGTAAAAATAAAGTGAAAAAAGATGCATTAATTAACACTACATGAAACTTAATGCAAATCTTATTTGTCAAGTTAACCTTCAAATGTAATAACCCTTAGGGGTCATTTGGTAGCACGCATTAAATTGCTTATACCTGCGTTAAATTTTGCATTATTAATACTATGTTTGGTTGCACTATTTGAAGAAATAATTACTGCATTAAACCTTGCATTATTTTGTACCATGTTTGATTGCTTTTTTGTATTTCGTATAAAACATTGCATTGTTAATACAATGTTTGGTTCAAAATTTTGATTTTCGCATAGCTAATACCCTCATAAGTTATGCGGGAATCTATGTATTATTTTATGCAAGGTAGAAGGTGGAATTAGTAATTTGGATTAGCAATGCATGCATTAAAATTTAAAAAGACAAAACTAGCTCTCATAATAATAAGAATAATTTTAAAGTTTGTTTAAGGAGTAATTAATATATTTTATATCATAACATTGTATATTAATTTGTAATATATTAATGATTCAAGAAATAATCTAAACATCATAATACTTGGATAGCTAATACCCACATTACTAATTCTCTCATTACTAATACCAGTATTACTAATACCTGCATTAATGATACATATATTATTAATACCTGCATTATGAATACTTGCATTATTTATGCCTGCATAAAATCAATGGGTGAAAATCATTTACACTCTTCAACTTTAGTTTAAAAATCAAACTCCCCCCTCAACTATCAACAATAATCATTCTCCGCCCTTTATCTCAATGAACTTTCAAAAATTCCTAATTTACCCTCTAAATTGTCAAGCCTTTGTAATTTTTTTCCCTTTTTCATTAATATATCATGCTATATATATAAAAAAAGAGTGAATAATAATCAAAGAAAAAAATAATAAAATATAAGATGATTTCATTAATAAAATAAATGAGAAGAATAAATTATAGAAATAATTTTACTTGTACTAGTACTTTACTAATAAAAATCAGAACTCATACATAATAAAAAAATAAAATTCTGATGCACGAAGTACTAGAAAAAATATTGAGGATATCTATATATTATAATAAATCCAAAATATTATTATCAATTTATATTAAATGAATTTTAAATAATAATGTAGATTATATTTTATCACTGAACCGGAGCCACATGGTGGGCTACGATGCACTACTCGCCAGTTTGGCCATTTCTTTTTATTTATGTGTTGATTTCTTTAGGTGTATTGATCGAGTTTGCTTGCAATACTTGCATCTTTTTCTTAGTTTCCCCGTTACATTTTTAGTTCCTCGACTCTTTTCTTTATTTCATTTTATTTTAATTTTACTCTTACTCCTACATTATAAATAGTGGCACCCGTAACTTCAAGTTCCTGTGTCCGTCTTTGTTTCATCGATGATAACTAAAACTCAAAAATCTGTATACACGATAGAGAATGAGGGCGAACGTATTTTTTGGCAAATTCAACATTAAACATACTAGTAATATTATTGAACTTAAATTACTATAATAAGATATATATTATTTAAATTATAGGTAAAATATTTTGATTAAAAAATCATAAATAAAAAATTATCTTGAAAGTGCTAAGGACAAAAATGACATTGTATATGATAAAAGGGGAGAATGACTATTTTTCATAATTGAAGAGGGAGTTTGATTTTTAAGCCAAAGTTGGAAGGTCAAAATAATTTTCACCCTAAAATCAATTGCTACCAACCCACCCGTTAGTTCTTTTAGTACTCCGTACTAGCAAGCTAGTTAGGCCACAATCTAAGTAGCAGTAAGAACCACACATAAAGGTGTAAACACCGCAACAGTTTTTTATTTCACTTGTGTACTACTCTAATTTCGTGGTTTGTATTCTTTTTGTAATTAAGTTTAAACACTTGCATTGTCTATTCATTATATTTTGCAAGATTTCCTCTCCATTATATAAAGGAAAAACAAACCTTGAAGCAAAGTATATTTTAGGAATAATTATCAAAAGTGCCCGTCAATTCCCTCTCCTTACTTTTGACTAGTCATTACTTTTATAGTCAGTATACACAAAAACAAATACAAATGGTATACAAACGAAAATATAGATATACAAAAGGTTTTCCTCACGTATACACAGTGGCTATACCAAAAAAAATTATGTAAACAGTCAGCTTTATAGGGTATAAGCAATGTATACAGGCGCTTTTTCCAGTTATTTTTAGTGTATAAATATTTTTTTACCGTGGATACACATTTTATTACAACAAAATTTTGTATATATCTAATCTTTCCAAAAAAAAAAAAAAACTGAATAAAGTAGAATAGGGTCGGAGATAGCTGGTAGAGTCCGGCGAACCGGAGCAGCAGCAGTCCGGATCTGCTGCAGTGAAAACAGATCGATGGAGATGGAGCAAATTTCGACAGAGCAGCAGCGGTTCGGCGATGGAAGAGATGCAGCAAAGCACAGATCCAGTGAAATCAAATCTGCAGCAATACAACGGAGCATGGGGATGACGTCGTCGGCGACTTTGGGGGAAGAGAGTCTCGCTGGTGGCCGGGGAAGGGAGACTCGCCGGTCGCCGGAGGTAAGAGACATGGATGGGGGCGGCGCTGGTGGAGAGGAAAAGAAGGAGGAGAATACTAAAAAAATCCTAGTGGCTACAAAAGCAAGGGAGGTGGACTAAGGGTTTATTTAGGGTTATTTTGAAAAAAAAGGAACTAACAAATATATGGGGAGGGTTAGTTGGACACTAGCTGTTTCTTTTCCTATGTTTTATACTTCTCTGTTCTATAAAGGATGTCATAATTACTATTTAGACTCTTTGACATGGTTACTCTTTATTTTTTTTTCTTACAAAAAAGTTGAACTATTAATTTTTTTATTTATAGTACTTTTTATGTGGTTTCTAAATATGCAAAGCTTATTTGAAAAAATATAAAAAATCTACGTCTAAATTCGCGGTCAAAGTTTTTAACTTTGACCCTCATACTCCGCACTACGACGTACTATATGGAACGGGAGGTACTATATCTTATTAATTAAGGGAAAATGTCTTCCCTGAATTATTCGAAGTTGTACATATTCTCCCTCCGTTAATCTATGGGGTCACCCTTGCCGTTATAAAAATGGCCTAAATTTGTTTTTATTGACTAATGGCAAAAGTTTCACACACATAGGCATTTTTCACAATGGAACATGATCAATTTTTTCCTTGAATTATGCGATGGCTTAGATTTACCCGTGGACATTGAAGAATAAGGTCAATGTCTTGGTGGCAAAAACGTCTTCTTCAACACCTAGAATCTGACGGTTAGGTCTCTATCCCCCAAACTCAATTTAACCATCTTCAGAGACTTTAATTAATCTAGATGGAACTTAAATAGGACCAATTGCATCACTTAATTAGTTGAACTGCTAGCTCTAGCATAGAAGTCCAACGATACAACTTCATCGTTAATCAATCTCATAACAGAAATACCTATGACAGAGATGTACATCGATCTCATAATGCTAAAAACAAACTCAAATACATTATAATCATATACTAAATCAATTTTCTGTTGAATTTTTGTTTGTTTTTTGAGTGAGCATGGTGGAGGTGAAGCGCTGGGGAGATAATAGCAATCTTCAGGTGGTGTCTCTGAGCTTGGAGAGAATCAATTGTTGCAATGGTGATCGATTTAGAGCGATGATGGACAATCGCCGATTAAAACGCGATTTTGAACAATTTGCGAGATTCATGGAAAAATCTGGACTATCTCACATGGTTGAAGGACAATTTGACTTTTTTCCTTTGTGAAAAATGGGCTAGGTGGTGCAAAATACTTGTCGTTAGTTAATAAAAGCAAATCTACGCCATTTTTTAACGCCAAGATAAATTTAATTTCAACAGAGGAGAATCTATACAATTTCGAAAAATAAAAGGATATATTTGGATCTTAATTTCCTTATATTAATCATGCATGATTTAGGTGTACGTAGGCTTGGGCATCGAGCGAGCAAGCCAAGCTCGAGCCGAGCCCGAGCTAAATCGAACTTTATACATACCGAGCCGAGCAGAGCCCGAGTCAAGCTCAACCGAGCTTTGCTAGAGTTTGACCGAGCCCGAGCCGGTTTTTTGTTTGGGTCCCCATACATAATAATATAAAAAATAATATTTTAAATTTTATTTTGATCATAGTCATATATAAGGATAAAAGTACTAGTTTATCAATTATTAGCTATTGCATTAAAATATTAAATAACACGTAAATTTCTAAATTTTTTTTTTTTTGTAATTAAGCCTAATGAATGAAATTTATATTTTAAAGAAAAAGTTAAACGATTAATCAAGCTAATCGTGTTAAGCCGAGCTTTGAACGAGCCGAGCTTGATCGAGCAATAACCGACCCGAGCTTTGACCGAGCCGAGCTTGATCGAGCTTTAACCTAGCCGAGCCGAGCCGAGCCAAACTTTAAATGAGACCGAGCCGAGTCGAGCCGAGTTAAAAAGCAATCGAGCTGAGCTGAGCTCCGAGCCGGCTCAGCTCTATGCCCAGGCCTAGGTGTACGTAATACTGATACCATCATTATTTTTTATCTTTTACGCAATTCATCTACTTTGTCGACTACTTGTTCATACTTCTTTCCTATGTTACTCTTTGCTTTTGACTATAGCCTTCAATCCTTCCCCCCCCCCAACCCCCCCCCCCCCCCTTATATTGAGTTGGCTCCTTCTTTGAAAATATCAACTTTTTGTCCCACCAGATTCTTATTCATCGGGCATTAACTTTGATAAGAAATGAAATGAATATTCTCTAAGTCATATTGAATATGTAGTTTACAGTGGTACTTATAGACCTAGAAACTAAGAGCCCAGCTAAGAGCTACCTAAGAAAGATGAAGTGAGTTGCTTAGTCCCTAAGCTAGTTAGTTACAACCTACTCAACTAACTTGCCAAATCAGCAATTCCCAAATTCTATTGATACTCCCCTTCAATCTGGAGAGTGGAAAACATCATGCACTCCCAGATTAGATTACCGAAATCTATGTTGAGCATTTCCCAACCCTTTTATTATCAGATCTTCAATCTGTGTCCTTGTGGGTATGTACTATGTGTTTATCAGTCCATCTTTGAGCTTCTCCCTTACAAAGTGACAGTCTATTTCTATGCGCTTTGTTCTTTCATGAAAAATAGGATTTGATGCAATTTGCATTTTAGCCTTGCTGTCACAATGCAGCTGTACTAGTCTTCTCACTTTGTTGTCCAGCTCTTCCAATAGGCCTACCATCCACACAATTTCTGCCATTACTGCAGCCATGCTCCTGTACTCTACCTCTGCTGAAACTTACTGTTTGTTGCTTCTTTGACTTCCAAGATAATAAGGAATCTCCATGTTTTAACACATAGCCTATTACTAATCTCCTAGTGTTTGGACATGCAGCCCAATCTGAATCACAATATGCCTCAATATGTTCAGATCTCCCTTTCCTTAACAGGATTCCCAAGCTTGGTGCCCCTTTGATGTATCTCACAACTCTCATTGCTGCATCCCAATGAGACTGCTTAGGTTTCTGCATGAACTGACTTAACACTTGCACTACAAAGCTTATGTCAGGGCATCTGATAGTCAGATATAGTAATTTCCCAATCAACATTTAGTATGATTCAACATCCTGCAGTTCTTCATCTATAATGTTCCCCATAAATTTGTCATACTCCACTGTGGTCAATCTTTGGTTTTGCTCCATTGGTGTTGCAGCAGGCTTACATCCACTTAGTCCCATACTTGATATCAATTCTAGAGCATACTTCCTCTGATTTAACAAGATCCCTTTCTCTGATCTCATAACTTCAATGCCCAAAAAATATTTCAACTCACCCAAATCCTTCATCTTGAAATTCAGGTTAAGTGTGTTCTTAGCTTCTTGAATCATAGCTGAGCTGCTTTCTGTTATTAGCAAGTCATCTATATAGATGAGGATGACTGTGATATCTGATCCATCTCTTTTTGTGAATAAGGAATGATCATAAGCACTTTACATATACCCAGCTTGCATTAGGACAATGGTTAACTTAATGTTCCATTGTCTTGATGCTTGCTTGAAACCATAAAGGAATTTCAATAGCCTACACACCTTATTCTCCCCTTGGCTGTGAAAGCCCTGAGGAAGTGCCATATACACCTCTTCCAATAAATCACCTTGCAGAAAGGCATTGTTGACTTCCATATGGAAGAGGTTCCACCCCTTTGAAGCAGCTACAGAGATGACTGTCCTGACTGTGACCATTTTTGTCACTGGAGAGAAAGTCTCATGATAGTCGAGACCCTCTTGCTGAGTGTACCCCTTGGCAACTAGTCTGGCCTTGAGCCTGTCTATCTGGCCATCAACTTTGTATTTGATTTTATATACCCATTTGGACCCAATGGCCCTCTTCCCTGGTGGCAATGAAACCAGCTCCCAAGTGTGATTGTCTTCAAGAGCTTTGAGTTCTTGTGACATAGCTTCTAACCACCTGTCATCTCTAGATGCCTCTTGGAATGTCTTGGGCTTAGTGAAAACAGAGAAAGCACTCAGGTTGGCTTGATAGTAATGTGGCAAGTGATCATAAAAGATATAGTTGGCTATAGGATACTGACTGGAAACTACTCCTCTTTGTGGAAGGACATAATCTTTATGCCAGATGGGAGGACCTGCCTTTCTTCGTGGCCTGGGAGCAACAACTTCAGGCTCAGGGGAGTCTAAGTGATCATAGGAATGCTCTTCTGTTTCAGGTGAAGGTGGCTCATTGACTGCTGGTTCTTCTATAGCCTCAGGTGCAGCAGAGTTATCAGATGCAACAATATGGTTTTCCACAGTGTCAGGAAATGACAATGGATCTGGTGTTGCCTCCTCAAAAGTGGAGGGATATATTTTATTCTGAACAAGTTGAAGAAATGGATCATCATAGTTTAGTTCATCTAGTGTTGTATGTCTAGTAAACATGTCTGATTCAATAGGACAAGATTCCTTAAAAGGGAAGTCTAGTTCCTGAAATGACGCATCTCTGCTAACTATAACAGCCTTGTTTTCCAAATCATACAAGCGATATCGCTTTTGTGTTTCAGAGTACCTAATGAAAACTACTCTCCTTGCTCTAGGTACAAATTTGTCTCCTCTTGGCAACATAGCTACATAAACTAAACAGCAAAATACCCTAAGATGATCCAGTTTAGCAGGTTTTTGATAGAGCAATTCATAGGGTGTCGTGTTCTCTAAGACAGGAGTAGGCAACCTATTTATCAAATATATAGTTGTTCTCACACAATCACCCCAGAACCTAATAGGAACTCCACTTTGAAACGTAAGTGCTCTTGCCATCTCCAGGATATGTCTGTGCTTTCTTTCCACAACACCATTTTGTTGTGGTGTATAGGCACAACTACTCTGATGAATGATGCCAAGAGAGGACAACAACTCATTACATTTGGCATTAAAGAATTCTGTCCCATTATCTGATCTCAAAATTTTAACAGGCATGGCAAACTGATTCTTCACTATAAAAAAAAAGTCCTTCAGTACAAAACACATTTCACATTTTTATTGAATGAGACAAACCCAAGTATACCTACTGAAATCATCCACTATAGTGACAAAATATTATTTTCTATCATATGTAGGTGTCCTGTAAGGACCCCCGAACATCCAAGTGCAGCAGTTCAAAAATACTAGTAGTCTTAGTAGTGCTATGAGGGAACTGTAACCTACATTGCTTTGCCAAAGGGCATATATCACAAAATTTTATTTCCTGCTTGTGTCTTATTTTGCAAACCTGATATATGTTTGATAGACCTCAAGGAAGCATGACCAAATCTGAGATGCCATATGGTGGTGTCAGCTTCTTTATTTACCATGTTCCCTGCTATCACTCTATGATCTTGCTCCTTCATTATGTACAAACCATTCTGCTCCTTTCCAGTCCCTAATACCCTGCCACTGTGAAGATCCTGAAAAACACAATATCCAGGGTAAAAAGTCATTGAACAGTTAAGGTCTTTAGTGATCTTTGACACTGACAACAGGCTAAACTTGAATTCAGGGGCATGTAGCACATTCTTTATACACAGATCTCCTAAAATATGTGTTTTTCCTGTGTATTTTATTTCACATCTACTCCCAGTAGGTAGCTGAACTCAACTCTCCTTTTGTCCCCTTACAGCTTTGACTTCCTTCAACAAGTCAGTTCTAAATGTAATGTGATGTGATGTGCCTGAATCTATTATCCAATCACACATGGGTGCATTTGACATCAATGTAACTGTACCTGCCAAAGTATTAGTACATTCAGCTTCTGGAGCCTTTTTCAGCATATTAATGAACTTCCCATGCTCCTCTTCAGTCAGATAGTGTCCCTTAGCCGGAGTAGGCCTTTTTCTGTCATTTTCATCTGCATTGACTGTGTTAGCAAAGGTCTTGTTACCACCATTTGTGAACTTTTTCTTGCTTTTAGAATTATCAGATCCCCTCTTACTTTGGAAATCATCAGGATATCGTACAAGTCTGTAACAATCCTCCTTCAAGTGACCTTTATACCCACATTCTTCACAAACAACATTAGATTTCCTTGGTTTGAAGTATTTATTATTCTTATTTCTTCCTGCCATCATAGTTAGTGAGTCCCTGTTAGTGTCAAGTACTCCCAACACTCGCTGACTCTCCTCTTGCACTACAGTGGCATATGCTTTATTCAGTGTGGGTGTTCTCAGCAACTAATTGCTCCTCACTATACTATAGCTCTCATTTAATCCCATTAAGAACTGTAGCAGACATTGTTGTTCTAGATACACAATGTAATCCCTAGATTATTCAGGTAAAGGCACCATAACATCTAATTCATCCCATAAATCCTTCATTTTCGAATAATATGTGGTCACAGAATTTGTTCCTTGAGTTAAAGTTGCAATTTCAGTCCATACCTGATAAATCTTGATTAGATTTGAACAATCAAACCTCTCCTTGAACTCATTCCACACTTTCCTTGCATTTGATGCATAGACTATGCTTGGGATCAACTCACCTGATACTATGCTTCCAATCCATGAGAGTACGATCGCATTGCATTTGTCCCATTGCGCACTTAGAACTCTTTTGTAGATACTTTTCACACAAGTTCCATCTATAAACCCTAGCTTTCCATTTTCCAAGAGTGCCAGCTTCATCGATCTGCTCCACAGGGCATAATTTTCAGGCCCAGTGATTTTAATCGGTATTAGAACTACTCCTGGAGTGTCTGAAGCTTGAAGATACAGAGGATGATTGTGATCTAGAGTGGAAATCTCAGTTTCTGCCATTGATATCAAGCTTCAGAGCTCTGTTAATGGTGAGTTCTAAAATCTTGAGGGTGAATGGCTTAGAGAATCATCTCCCGCTATAATACCATGATAATAAATGAAATGAATATTCTCCAAGTCATATTGAATATGTGGTTTACAGTGGTACTTATAGACCTAGAAACTAAGAGCCCAACTAAGAGCTACGTAAGAAAGAAGAAGTGAGTTCTTAGTCCCTATGCTAGTTAGTTACAAACTACTCAACTAACTTGCCACATCAGCAATTCCCAAATTCTGTTGATAAACTTGGAACTACATGCTTGGATTTAGACTCATTGAGGTGATCTTAGGTTATATTATCTGGAAAAGAAAAGCTTTTCTTGAAACTTTAATTTGCATAAACTTTTTTTCTTTCGTGAAAAATATATTAACTTTGTTATTTGTATTTGTTTAACCTAGATCCAATTTTAGGCCAATTAACAATTAAATTTATATTTGCGGAGTCACGATCAATAGTTGAGATTAAGAGTTTGAACGTCGAACCAAAATGGTGACAATACGAGAACGATATAAGTATTAACTAATAAAGATAAAACATAAACGGAAATAAGGAGAGGTAACCGTATCGTATCGCTTATCCTTGGGGAGAGCTCTTAGATACCCGTCGCACTCAGAGGATCGAAGAACTAAAATAATAGGCAAATATGAGCAAAAAGGAATATCTGAGCAAGAGTGAGAGAGTATTCTTATTGATATTGTAGACAGGAAGTAAAGTTGTGTTACAATCGTTTAGGGCAAGTGCTATTTATAAGTCTGATAGGCACCCGTTGGGGTTCGTAACCGCCGGGCATGGATCCGTCTGGATAAGTAACTGATGGGCACGTATCCGTTGGAGGCATAACCGCTGGGTTGTAATGATTGCTTTAATGATTAATTGAATGATCGTGAATGATCATGTTAATAACTGCTCACTTAGACCGTGTTGACTGTTGAAGTATTTCATAACTCCTTTAGGTCTGTTCGTGATAAACGTCTGTCCGTTAGATGTCTGTCCGTTGGAACTTCTGATCGTGCCACGTTGTAGACACGTGTCACCTTTTCAAGTCCAGTCAGCTTTTATCCAATACAGATAGTCCCCGCACTTCTCGAGCAGAGTATCTGCCTGAGAAGTGGATAGGAATTTTGGCGGGAGTTTTTGTAAACTTTTGTCTTTGTGTGATGCGGCTTGGTGACGTATGAACCTTATCAGCTACATGACAAGCCCTTATGACGTGCACATTTAATGCGCCGTATAAAAAAGTAACTGTAGCTGGCACGCCTGCGTAACTGCAGTCCATTCTGAAGTGACTACTGCACGTCCCAAGAGTAAAAGTAATGATTTTAACCGCTTCAGTCACGTGCACACGCCGTCTGTTGATCGCGAGGTGACCGCTGCTCTTCAGAATAATGATGATACTATAAAATTTGATGAAACCTACTATTTCTTTTGACGGCCAGATCTGATCGTAGTTTCTTGGATGACCTCCACGTGTCTCGAAGGAAGTTGAAGGGCTGAATCTTCACTCCTATAAGTAGGGGTTTGCTTGATGACAAACCTTTTACTTGTCTTTATTTCTTCTCCGCAGTTCATTGAAAACCTTTTGAACTAGCTTTTGAATTCTTCTTGCTAACTTCATAATCTTTCTGAAATCATGACTTTGAGATCTAGAAAAAACCAAGGCACAGATATTGCTGGTAGTTCCTCAGCGGCCACTCCTAGGCCCCGGGCTACTCAGGCTACTGCTGCAGAAATTATCCCCAAGAAATGGGGTAAATTAGATGCGGACTGTAACATTAAGTCCTTTAATAATAAGGAAGGGGATACGCGCAACTGGCCGACGTATAGTTTTAGGTCTGGGATCACAAAGGAGTTGATCCCACGAGTGAGGATGGATTGCCACTGGGCTGGTGAGGTCCCCCTTTTGCTGGTCTCCGAAGAGGAGAATATTACTTCCCATAGGGCTGGGTGGACACCTATGTGCACCTACCCTTTCACAGTGGGATGTAGGTTACCCCTGCACCCTGTGCTGGAGAGGCTCTGCAGGGAGTACCTGCTCTGCCGGGGGCAGTTGTGCCCCAGTATATATAGAATAGTTACACTCTTAGATTGGTTTGCAATGGAAACCGATCAATCTTTTGGATACGAACATTTTATTTCTTTGTACAGTATACAAATTTTTAAAGATGGCTATGTGAATGCCAGGATGCGCGGAAGCAAGGGCTTGGTGCACAGTTCTGAGGATACAGGTGACTGAGGCTGGGTGCACCGGTATCTGTTCGTGCGCTCCTCGGCCTTGACTTTTGGCGACAAGGCTTATCTTCCTGAAGTCTGGAACAAGAAGCGTAAGTCCCCGAGTATTTTTGAAATTCTTCGTGTTCTTCTTTTTCTTCTCATCTGTTAACTCCGTTCAATTTTTTTGTAGCGGCCAAGCAACCCTACGACGGGCTCATATCTGTTGAAGAGCTGACGGCGTGGGTTGAGCCAATTTTGAAGGAGTTCGCTCCTAAGAGAAGAGAATGGGCACATTTTGCTGCCCATAAAAGTTTGATTGTGAAAAATCATGGTGAGATTATTTCCGTTGTCATGATTATCCTTCTTCTTTGAAACTTCTCCGTGTCTGGCCGTTTTACCTTTTTGTAGGTTTGGGTACTTCAGGAGATTTCTTTCCTGCTGCCCCCCAAGACGGGCCTTCCGAGCCTGTCGCTGACCCAGATGCTGAGGCCGAGGCTATACTAGCTTCGGTGGAGGCATTGCGCAGCAGGGAGGGGGCGAGGAACTCTTGTATGGTGGTCTGGGCTCCCTGAAAAGGAAGAAGAAGAGCCAAGATGAAGGCGGAGCACGGAAGAAGTCTGCTCGTAAGACTTCCGTGGCTGCCGGGCAAGCCTCATCTGATGAGGGTGAGCCTTCGTCTAAGGCCAGTGTACCGGGGCCCGTAGAAGAGAATGCCCAGACTGCTGCTGAAGTCCCCGAGCCTACACGGGGAGAGGGTTTAGCCAAGGAGGTTATCTATCTTTCGGACACTGAGGTCGAAGTTGATCTTCCCCTTAGGCGAAGACCTCATCTTCGTAGTGACAGGAGAAGGGCCGAGGAGGAGGCTGTCCGTACTCCAGAGAGGAGTCCCCGAGTTGATGACGGGGTGGAGGCAGCTCCTTCTCGTGTAGACAAGGGGAAAAGAAAGGTGGGTGAAGAAGAAGAAGAAGAAGAAGAAGAAGAAGAAGAAGAAGAAGAAGAAGAAGAAGAAGAAGTAAAGGAAGAAGTTAGGGAAGAAGCTCCCCAAGAGAGTAGCCGGGGTCCTCGTGTTTTTCGTTTCGAGGACCGGGAGAATGTGGCTACTGAGGGGGCGACGCCTGTTGGTCTTCGCGAGTGCGAGACGATAAATCCTGGAGTGGAAGGTGATTCTAACCTTTCATCAACAAGGTTCATCTGGCGGTCAGTCATCGGTGGCCAGACCGAATTGAAGGACATCAGGGGTGTCCGTTACAAGTTTGGACCAAATTATCCTTCCGAGCAGGCTTGGGAACCCAAGTTTTATGAGAGGAAGCATACCCTAAAACTTGCCCCTGATGTTAACTTTATAACTGGTCCGGGTGGTTTGGCTAAGGCGGTCTCTTCGCTCATCGGTCCCCGTGAAGAATGGGAGCTGAGGGAGCTAAGTGATGAGGAATCGGCCTTTCAAATTGCTGCTGATTCTGCCCGGGTAAGTGTTTTCCGCTTTGTGTTGGGAATAACTTTAGCCTCGGACTTCTAACCTTGACTTGTTTTGCTTTATCAGTCAAGTATGCTGGCTGCCGAGCTCATGTTTTGCTCCAGGCTTAACAACGTCGATCAAGTACTCGAGGTAAAGAAAGAGTTGCTGGAAGCTCTGAAGGAGAACAAGACCTTGATGGAGCAGTGTGGTCTCCTGGGGGGTGAGGTTAATCGGTTGACTGATGTCAACAATGATCGTGTCGAGCAGATTAACGCATTCACCAGGGAGAACGACCTTCTTCTTGAAGAAAAAGAAGGGTTCGCACGCTCCGTTCAGGGTCTAGAGAGATTGCTTGAAGAATGTACAACTTCTTTGAGCAGTGCTATTGAAGATCGTGCATCCCTTGAGATGGATCTGCAAAGGGCCAATGAAGGATCTACTAAGGCCAGAGCTGATCTTCAGGCTTCCAAGGATCAAGTCGCTCAATTGATGAGTGTTGAGACTGCACTAACTAAGGACTTGGCAAACCTGCACGATCAGTCTGAGATTAAGGCCAAGCTTGCTGTGCTCGAGGCTAAATGTTTATTGCTCGTGCAGATTCAAGCCAAGCAGGTTAATGTTGAGGAGATGCTGCAGACGACAAAGAGCGCTGTTCGTAGAATAAGACAAGCACTGAATCTCTCTCCTGAGGAGTCTGAAGGTGAAGATGAAGATGAGGACGAAGATGACGGCGAGAATCCAGGGGACGATGGCAGAACTGACGGAGCTGGTGCGTCGAGTTCTGTTCATAGCCCTAAATGTTGATGCCCTTTCTCAATCTGTGATTGATATGATTTTTTTTTATTGTCTGGCGAGAGCCAAATTTGTTGGTTTGTGGACAGAAGTCCGGTAAAGACTTTCTGGTCTCTTGTATGGCCGGTTTTATATGGCCTTTGATCACTCTATAACTTCTGTCAGCCGTTTTCGGCATCTTATCGTTTTACAGGATAATGTACATATGTTTTTAGATCTATTCAATGACTATATTTAGCCTGAACTTTTGATCTTTTCCTTTGCATGTGTTGCGGCTTTCGTGCCTTATGATTGGGAATTTTCTGAAGTTTGAACTTTATTAAGTTCTGGTCTCCAAAAGTTTGCCCGAATGTTTTTAACTTAGCCTTTCGTTAGGAAGAGGTCGTAAGTTGTATATAATCTGACCGAATCGTGGTCGTTAGATTTGTGGCCGAATCATTGCTCTGTGCGTATAACCTTGCTTATCATTTTGATAGTCGAAAGTTGTTGCACGGCTTTGTAGATTGGCTCTGGCCGAGTCGCTGGTCTTGTGAACGACTTCTCTTATTTTCGTGGAAGCCTTGTCACGTAAAAGTTTTTGAAAAACTGTTAAAAATTTGCCTTTTGGTAAGGTCTTTTGCCTTTATGAAGGTCTTACCTGCTCTACAGGGGCCTCTCGCCACCCCCCTTGTTTTTATGTTGGAGCACGTAAAGTGATAACATGAAAAGAGTTGCGGCGAGTTGCATATAGAACACATATAACCAAACGAGGAGTGTGTCCGTTGTGGGATTCGAACCCACAACCGCGAAGTTGAAGAACTTCGAGCTCTACCAGTTGAGCTAAACGGATCTGACCTTGTTTAGGTCGTTAGTACCATTTAGAGAGAAAGTATAATAAAGGTAAGAACTTTCGTAAAAATAAAAGGTAAGTATAGGATAACTAACCGTTTTATCACTTAAAAGTGATACCTTTTGAGGTGAACCACATTCCAACTGTTCGGGTGGAGCTGTCTGGTCGTGCCAAGTGATAAGATCCCTTGCCGACTGAAGCAATTACTTTGTAGGGGCCTTCCCAGTTAGGGCCAAGCTTCCCTGAATTTGTCTCTTGTGTGCTCTGGGAGACTTTTCTGAGTACAAAGTCCCCAACCTGAAAGCTTCGTACGCGCAGTCCCCGATTGTAATATTGTTCAATTCGTTCTTTCTGAGCGACTACTCGTACAAGAGCTAGCTCTCTCCGTTCTTCGAGGAGATCCAACTCTTCGGAGAGGTTGACTGAGTTTGATTCCTCAGTGGCATGTGCATATCGCAGGCTGGGCTCCCTATTTCAACTGGGATTAGAGCATCTGCACCATATACCAATGAGTAAGGAGTTTCTCCGGTACTCATTTTTATTGTTGTGCGATAAGCCCATAGCACTCCAGGTAACTCTTCTACCCAACATCCCTTTGCCTGCTCGAGACGCTTTTTAAGGGATTCAACGATGATTTTATTGGTAGATTCTGCCTGTCCATTGGCAACAGGATGATACGGAGAGGAAGTGATCCTCTTGATGTGCAGATCGTCGAGGAACCTAGTCACTCTCTGGCCGATAAATTGCGGGCCATTGTCCATGACTATTTCCTTAGGTGCTCCAAAGCGACATACGACAAAATGCCAGAGGAAGTCAACGACCTCCGTTTGTCGTATCCTTTTGTATGCTGCCGCTTCGACCCACTTTGTGAAATAATCGGTGATGATCAATAAGAAGCGCATTCCCCTTGGTGCTGTGGGAAGAGGACAAACAATGTCCATCCCCCATTTCATGAAGGGCCATGGAGAGATTATTGAATGGAGTGGTTCTGCTGGCTGATGGAGAAGATGGGCGAACCTCTGGCATTTGTCACATTTTTTGACAAATTCGTTCGTATCTTTCTCCATCTTGTCCCAATAGTAACCTGCGCGAATCAGCTTCCGGGTTAATGCCTTGCCCCCGGAGTGATTTCCACAACAGCCTTCGTGGACTTCTCTCATCACATAATTGATTTGATTTGGTCCGAGACATTTTGCGAGAGGTCCTGCAAATATTTTCGGGTAGAGTTCACCATTGAGAATTGTATACCGAGCAGCTTTTATCCGGAGTTTGCGAGCAGCTTTTGTATCTACGGGTAGAGTTCCATGGATAAGATAATTTGTTATCTCATTCCTCAGGTCCCAAGTAGCGTTGATGGTGTTGACTTCGAACTTTTCTCTGTCCATGGTTGTGTAGAGAAGTTGAACAACAGCTGAAGAGCTGGCTGCCCCCATCTCTACCACTGATCCCATGTTTGCGAGAGCATCGGCTTCATGGTTCTCTTCCCGTGGAATCTGAATTGCTTCCCATTCGTCAAACTGTGCTAGGAGCTCTTTTACTCGGGCGAGGTAAACTTGCATCCTGGATCCTCGTGCAATGAAACCTCCATTTATTTGATTGACCACCAGCTAAGAGTCGCTTTTTAGTTTGACGATAGTTGCTCCATAACTTCGGGCTAGTTCTAATCCTGCAATAACGGCCTCATATTCGGCCTCATTGTTAGTATAAAATGGGCACTTGATAGCTTGTCTTACCGTCTCACCGGATGGAGCGACGAGAACCAATCTAAGCCCGGACACTTTGACGCTCGAGGAGCCGTCTGTGTGAAGGGTCCACGTGCCAGGAGTCTGCCCTGCATAAAGAATAGCTTCTCTTTCTGCCTCAGGGTATATATTAGTGCTGAAGTCTGCCACGAAGTCTGCTAAAACTTGTGACTTTATTGCTACCCTAGGCTGGTAGGTAATATCAAATTCAGATAATTCTATAGCCCATTTTACTAACCTTCCTGAAAATTCAGGTTTGTGCAGAACATTTCGTAAAGGAAAGATTGTAACCACAGCTATCGAATGACTTTGAAAATAAGGGTGTAACTTATGAGCAGCAGTTACTAGTGCCAGTGCCAATTTTTCTAAAGGTTGATAGCGTGTTTCTGCGTCAATTAGAGCTTTGCTAATGTAACAGATAGGAAGTTGTTTATCTTTTTCTTCCCGA
Organism: Petunia x hybrida; assembly: GCA_037355625.1. Lineage (NCBI taxonomy): Eukaryota > Viridiplantae > Streptophyta > Magnoliopsida > Solanales > Solanaceae > Petunia > Petunia x hybrida. The sequence continues at coordinate 2,889,698 of JBBBVM010000018.1, read as the reverse complement.
ACTAGAACGGCGCTTACCGATGATTCTGAGACTGCCAAATAAATTAGCAGCTGCTCACCCTCCTGAGGTGTGGAGAGCAGTGGTGGATTGGATAGATACTTTTTCAGATCCTTCAATGCTTGTTGGCATTCAGGGGTCTATTCAAACTCTTTGTTTTGTTTTAGGACATCGAAGAAACTCTTGCATCGGTCAGATGATCGGGAAATGAATCTTTGCAGGGCCGCCACTCTTCCCGTCAGTTTCATGACGTCTTTCCTGTTATGAAGTACATCTGGGATTGATTCAATGGCTTTAATTTGAGCGGGATTGACTTCAATTCCATGCTGAGAAACAATGAATCCCAGGAACTTCCCCGATACGACTCCGAATGCACACTTCTCCAGATTCAGCTTCATGTTGTACTGATCCAAGATTCGGAAAGCTTCTTTCAGATGTGCCAGATGGTCCTATGCTCGTTTGGATTTGATCAACATATAATCTATGTACACTTCCATAGTCTTTCCGATATGGTTATGAAACATTTGATTGACTAGACGCTGATAAGTTGCACCTGCATTTTTCAGTCCAAAAGGCATAACTTTATAACAATACGTACCTCGACAAGTTATGAACGCTATTTTCTCCTGATCTTCAGGGTCCATCAATATTTGGTTATATCCGGAATACACGTCGAGGAAGGTTAGCACTCGTGTCCGGCTGTTGCGTCGATCAGTTGATCTATCCTGGGAAGGGGATATGAATCCTTCGGGCAGGCTTTGTTTAGATCTGTGAAGTCAATGCAGACTCGCCATTTACTATTCTTTTTAGGTACGACAACCACGTTGGCTAGCCAGTCTGGATATTTGACTTCACGTACTGAACCGATTTTTAATAGCCGATCGACCTCGTCGTTGATGACCTGGTTCTGAAAGGCTCTTTGCTGGCGCGTCTTCTGTTTCACCGGGCGGTGATATAGATCGACGTTCAACCTGTAAGTAATAATGTCGGGAGAAATACCTGTCATATCTGCGTGGGACCAGGCGAATGTTGTATGCCGCTCTTTGAGGAACTGGAGGATATCTCCCCGTAGGCGTTCGCTTAGTTCAGTCCTTAAGTACACCTTCCGCTCCGGCTTATCGGCGAACAATTCTTCGGGTTCCAAAGCTTCCACGGTTGGCATGTGGTTTTCTCTTTCGTCCATCTTCGTGATGAATTCCGGGACCTCGTACTTAGCCTCTTCATGTGGTACATCTGGCCCCGGTCGCTGTAATTGCTATTTGTTCTCTTCGGGTAGTTTGAGAGCCACCGAATAGCAATCTCGGGCAGAGCGTTGCTCTCCTCGGACCTCACGTACTCCCCATTCGGATGGGAACTTCAATACTTGATGATAAGTCGAGGGAACAGCTTGCATGTCGTGGATCCAAGGTCTGCCCAAAATGATGTAGTAGGCTAGATCCGCATCAACAACATGAAAAGTTGTTTCCTTCGCTACCCCTTCGGCAAGAGTTGTCAGGGTAATCTCACCGAGAGTCTTCTTGCTTGAATTATTGAAGCCGGAGAGAACTCGAGATATGGGTACGATCTTGTCTGACAACTGCATCTCTCTGACAACCCGTGATTGAATAATGTTTGCAGAACTGCCCGCGTCAATGAGTACTCTCTTGACGTCGAACTCCGCCACGCGTAACGTTATGACTAACGCATCAGCATGTGGAAATTCCGAGCCGTCTGCATCAGAATCCTCAAATGTGATTACTTCTTCTGATCGTGGGCGCTTGTTGTTTGTGATGGAGACCTTTGCATACTTCTTCGCTGTGAAGGTAACGGAATCCACCTCGATTCCACCTGAAATAACATTAACTGTCCTCCTTGGAGAGGATGCTCGTGGAGGGACAGGTTTGTTCCGCTGCGCTTTTGCGTGAGTTTGCTTCCCCTTCTCGGTCAGGAACTCCTTCAAGAATCCTTGTTTCAACAAATGAGCAATTTCATACCTTAGGGCTTTGCAGTCTTCGGTGGTATGGCCATGGTCACGATGAAAATTGCACCACAGGTCTTGGTTTCGCTTGCTCGGGTCAGTCTTCATGTCTTTCGGCCACTTGACCTTCTCTCCCATCTCTTTGAGTGCTGCCACTACTTCAGACATTTCCACGTTGAAACTCGGCAGGCTTGGGGCTCCACGGAGACTTGGTTCTGAATCATCTCTCCGGGACAACCCTTTGTTGTTGCGGTTGCGTCCTTTGGAATGGCTGCGTGACTGATCAGGGTACGGTTCATAACGTACGTCTGCTCTCTCGGTCTCTGCCTTCCGCCGGATCCACTACTGCGTGCTTGAGCCCTTCCTCGAGTACCTGTTCCAATCAATTTATCTTCATCGATACGTACCTTGGAATTGTAACGGTTGTAGACGTCTGACCAACTGGCTGCTGGGAACTCGCGAACAGACTCGTAAAGTCTACGCGTGGCCTCTGAGCTCCTAATATCCAAGCTGTTGGTAAATGCGATCGCTGCCCATCTGTCTGGTACTTTGGGGAGCATCATACGTTCTCTTTGGAAACGATCCACGTATTTGCGGAGAGACTCACCAGGCTTTTGTTTTATTTCGAAAATATTCGCTGCGTGGGTATTTCCCTGACTTCCGCCGATGATAGCTCGTTGAGAATTGCTTTCTGCCATGTTAGTTATAGAAAAAAAAGACTGACGAAAAGAGGTGTAATATCTGAAAAGATAAACTATTAACCTACGAAGGCTATTGACCGGCTCCCACTGTGGTCGCGAAATTGTTTAACCTAGATCCGATTTTAGGCCAATTAATAATTAAATTTATATTTGCGGAGTCACGATCTATAGTTGAGATTAAGAGTTTGAACGTCGAACCAAAATGGTGACAATACGAGAACAAGATATAAGTATTAACTAATAAAGATAAAACATAAACGAAAATAAAGAGAGGTAACTGTATCGTATCGCTTATCCTCGGGGAGAGCTCTTAGATACCCGTCGCACTCAGAGGATCAAAGAACTAAAATAATAGGCAAATATGAGCAAAAAGGAATATCTGAGCAAGAGTGAGAGAGTATTCTTATTGATATTGTAGACAGGAAGTAAAGTTGTGTTACAATCGTTTAGGGCAAGTGCTATTTATAAGTCTGATAGGCACCCGTTGGGGTTCGTAACCGCCGGGCATGGATACGTCTGGATAAGTAACTGATGGGCACGTATCCGTTGGAGGCATAACCGCTGGGTTGTAATGATTGCTTTAATGATTAATTGAATGATCGTGAATGATCATGTTAATAACTGCTCACTTAGACCGTGTTGACTGTTGAAGTATTTCATAACTCCTTTAGGTCTGTTCGTGATAAACGACTGTCCGTTAGATGTCTGTCCGTTGGAACTTCTGATCGTGCCACGTGGTAGACACAAGTCACATTTTCAAGTCCAGTCAGCTTTTATCAATACAGTATTATTGACTTAAGTAATTGTAATATGGTATGTTAATTATTGTTTCATTGTGTTGATGAAATTGAAATAAAAAGTCATGATTCACTTTGAGTGAACTGAAGTTAAACTCGAGAGGACAACTTTTTAAAAAAGTTTAAATAAATGCTTGTTCTATTCTATCAAAGCCATGAAATTCATCAAAACTACAAGACTTGCAACGAAAAATCTAATGCATGAATTAGTCTAAGATCACTAAAAGAATTAATCCAATTCATTTTGCCTTTTTTTTTTTTTTTTTGGCTTATAAAGCATCTAAAGCAGCTCCAAGTGCAAATATTTCAAAATCATCGGCACTGAAAATACTACTACCATTGCACCCACAGTAACCACTACAAGCACATGACTCATCCAATGACCTTCTCAACTTGTCATTTTTCTTGACTTTTGTTCTCTCTTGTAGTGTAACCTTCATTGCTATTTTCACTGCTGGAGGTTTCACATCTTCATTCTTAGAGGTACCTATAATTGCCCACTCATCAATTTCCATTTTTGTAGACTCAAAAACTCTTTTCCACGGAATTTCAGCTCTTCCCAAAAGTTGTGAGCCACCAATATCTTTTCCTAAAATATTTCTTCTTGACCGGAGCTCGAAAATCACCGTTCCTTGCTTCAACATGTTAATAGAATCATGAGTTCCTAAGCAATCCAATGAGAAAGATTCATCCCAAAATAAATCAGATTTTGATGAGATTTCTTGGCTATTTACTTGAACTCTTTGGTTGTTTCCTGATGAAAGATAACATCTAACAAACAAGTTTCGCTTTCCTAACGAGCTAGTATGTTCTATATTTCTTGCTCTTACTATTTGTATTTCGCAACTAATAGATGAAAATTGTTGCGTATTCTCCATGAGAAAACAATTTTTCTTTGATGGGGTTGTATGGTTTGTTTGGTGATGGAAGTAACTAGTTAGTGGGGGGGTATTTATAGTTGGAAAATGTTGCTCTTATGAGCAGTGGAAGGAATTAAAGTGGTGTAACTTTATGAACATGGAGCAATAAGCTAGTATTTTTATATCCTTAATTGTAAAATTAAATAAAAAGAAAATAACTTCCCACCCATGAGAATTAGTGCTAATCTTTGAAAGGATTTGATGGAGCTTAGTTACTTCTAAGTGCATCCTTTAGAGGATCACATGAAAGATTTGTCTTTATGAAAAGTTTCATATAAAAAGCTCTTCAGAATATTGGAAGGTTAAAAAAGAAAGTGTAAAACGACTCTTAATTAGGGATAAGTATTGGGGTAGAATGATTTAGTTTGGATATGGCAACTAAACTTAATACGTTGATCTGGCACCTTCAATCAGCTATTAAAATAAGGCATAGCAATTTGGCATATGACTTGTATTCTTTCTAAATTATTTGCATCTCTATATGTTTTTTCTTGTTTTTTTTTTTTTTCCTCTCTTATAAGGAAAAGAGATTGACTAAGAATTAAGGAGAACTTTTTTTTTTTCCGTTTAATTATTTGGTATCAGGTACTCAGTGGTCTGACAAACATGATTCTCGCCACGTTTAGCCCACTATAGGAGGTGCATACCTTATCAAAAATTTCTTCATTGCTGAACATAAATTCAAAATATCTGATTAAGAGTGGAAAAATTTTCCATCCTATATATACGTCAAAGTGCAGTTGTGAAAAAATCGAAGTGTACAATTTTCAAAGATCCAATTCCCCCATGCCAAGGAAATACGAGTGATCGTACTTAAATAAATTCGTCATAACTCATTCAGCTACTTGAATCGTCTAAATAGTCTTTTTTTCGAATTACAACGTGGTGTTTTCCCTATTTCAGTCTTAGATGTACTGTCGAAGCTTTGGGACAGATACTAACATACTTTACAACTCTATACATTTGTTATACTCTTTCTCAATATCCAACTTCTGTTTGTTCTCTATATGATTGTGCATGTTAGATTATACTCCCTACGTTCCATTTTATGTGTCATAGTTTGACTCGCCACGAAGTTTAAGAACTAAAGGAAGACTTTTGAAATCTGTGGTCTAAAATAAGACATAGATGATTGTTTGATTGTACATCATTTTATTAATGGCAAAACTGTAATTTTGAAGTTAAATTATTACTAAATTTAGAATGCTACTATTTTTTTTTTTTGAAACACATTAATAAGGGAATGTTAATAAGAGAATGTTGTCAAATAAATTGGAACGGAGGGAGTACTATACTACTTGTAACAACCGCACGTGATCATAAATAATTCTCTTCTACATAAGATTTAAAATAGTGAGAAGCTTAATATGTGTTTACAATAAATAGATTAACAAAGTTCAGGTATCCCATTTTCACTAACTACAATTTTACTTCACTACATTCCAAAACCCCAAAACAATGTAAGTTACAATGTATTACTACCATCATATTTGAAAGTCGTAGGCTCATCAGCTTCTGGTCTCCAGTTATCACCCTCTAATTTCAGGATATTATGGATTTAAGTTTTGTATGTTTACATTTTAAAAAAAAATACATTGTGTCACTGACAGTGCATATAGTCTAATTTAGTTAAGCAGGTTATATTGGCCTGAATCGAATCTGGTCAAGAAATCAAATTTGTAATAGGTTTGCAAGCAATTAGGTGTATTAAAGATGCAAATCAATTAAAGAAAATAAGTAATAGAATCAAAAGTAAAGGTTTATAACTGCTTTGTGTATACAATTTGACAGAGTTTCAGTAAGTATTTCTGAATGATTTACAGTGTAAAGGAAGTCCTATTTATAGATCACCAAGCTGACGATGATTAAGGCCTTAATTCCACGTTCAGATTGTGGCTTGCCCATGATTGTCCTCATTAAATGTTGGAGTAATGGAAGAGAATAGTGGGGCTGACATTTCCCTGGAGCGTAACCGTTCCCCGAGGCTTGAGTTGCTCGCCTCGGGGAAGTGAACCCTTACCTAACTGAGGCGACTCCATCCCGAGGACTGAGTCCAACCTCGACCTCGGAGATCCACATCGAGGATTGAACCGCTTGTTTCGCGATCATCTTACGAACTTTCGCTAAATCACGCCTCGAGCCATACACCTGAGGTGCCACGTATGCCAATGTTATTTTACCCAATACAGATAGTCCCCCCACTTAGGGCTGTTCATTTTTCGGTTTAAACCGATAAACCGAACCGATAAAAAGTTAATGGTTTATAAATATTGGGTTATCGAGTTATCGGTTATTTAACGGTTTGCAAAATTTTTTTATTGGGTTATCGGTTCGGTTGTCGGTTTTGTTCATTTTCTTATTGGTTAAACCGATAACCCAATAAGGTTTTCAAATTTACTATGTTGCGCTAATGTGCATAGAAGTAGTATACTTAATTACTATTAGTTGGAACTTGGAAACCTCAAACCCTAGTCTTCTTTTACTTGTGTAGCTTTCAAGTCGCTCCATCCATTTCAACCACTGATTTACTATTTCACTCCTTGCCTCATCCATTAGTTTATAGAATAATGAAGTATATTTGAATCTGTTGTTGGTTGCTTTTTTGAATATGGCGAATGCTATAAGAAGCATTTGAATTCACTGTGAAAATAAAGCTGATTTTGTATTGGATGCAATCGTTTAAGAGGTTTATTTTTACACTTGTTAGGCCTAAGTTTCTTAATGGTTAAACCGAAAACCGAACCGATAAGAACCTAAAACGGATAATCCAAAAATGGATAACCGATTTCTTATTGGTTCGGTTATTGGTTTAGCACTTTTAAAATCCGAAACCGATAGTACAAACCGATAAGGTGTAAAATCGAACCGAACCGAACCGACCGATAAACACCCCTACCCCCACTCCTTGGGCATTGTCATAGCTCCCGAGGAATGGAATGAAAATGAGCGGGACAAAGGCATGGCAACACGCAAGCCTAGAAAAGAGAGCCATCACTTTAATTTCTTGGCTGTTACACGTGGTGACCATTCAATTGCTCTTCCCAACGTAAAGCAATGATGGTTTTTTTTCCTATAAGTATCCCACTTGATCTCCATTCCACTTCATTATTGAGCAACAGTGGAATTCTGCAACAAATAATTTTTGTCTTCTTTCCTTCAAATTCTTCTTCAAAACCAAAAGTTCACAAACAATATTTGATGGAAGACATGTCTGCTACAAACTCTGTGCAAAGTTCTTCAGGTTCCTCTGAAGAGAGGATCCCAGATGCTGCCACCATCATCGTCGGTGGTGAACTTGTCAATATCCCTCAGCCCTTAAACGGCATCCTACCGATGGATGATGATAATGAAGCGACATCCAGAGCGGGTGGCTCAAATCCAAGGCGGTACAAAGCCACCGCTGGCAGGGACAAATATGAGGACGTGGGGTGGCAATGATGACGACGCCGCTGATGTAGAGGAGGTAAGCGACAAAAATAATGACGTGGAAGGGGTTGGTGGAGCCGAGGCAGAATCCTCAGAGCCTAATAAGGTCGTAAAGGAGCTCGAGCCATATCAAATCATACCCTCGAACTTCGATACAGACAAGGAATTTAAATTGCAAGATCGTCGGAGGCGCAACAGGAGAAGAATAGGAATGTGCCGGTGAAAACGACGTCAACCCTAATTACTCAGGCCTACGTGGATCTTGTTTTGAGGGAGTGCAATTGGGCCCCCGAGGTGCAAATCCACATACCTGATCCAAACAATAATCCCTCAAAGTACTTAGCGGGCCTCTCCTTCGTTTACACATATCATTTCTTCCTTGGGTTTTCTCTCCCCATTCATGGAGTAATCGATATATTCTGCCGAACCTATAATCTATTCCTAGCCCAACTTGGCCCCATATTTTGGAGGGCGACTCAATGCTTGGAGTGGTAGAGTCGAAAGGCTAAGGTGCCTTTCACTTTTTAATATTTGATCTCCTTTTTTTACCTTTCCTTCCACAAAAGTAGGGTTGTGGTCTTAAATGCTCGAGGTAAATACTCCTTGCTTACCAAGACCGAGGATACAGGAGATTGAGGCTAGTTTGACCGCTACGTTCTTCTAACAACCGACCATTTATCCACCGAGAGCTGTCCGCCGAGCCTGGGTTTCCGGAGAGGTGGAACCATGAGCGTAAGTGATCTTCCTCAGAGCTTGTTTATTTTTTAAACTCTAACTTCGAATATAACCTTCATCTTATTCCTTCATTTCTTCAGTAAACAAATTTCCAATTTCTCCCCAGGTGATCTGTGATCCAGGCTCAATCCTACACCTTTAATGGTGAGGGGCGGTCGTCAAAGTATAATACCCGATGTGAGTCAGGGTCGATATCCCAAAGGAACTAGCTTGTCAAGTAAGAGAGCTGCAATTAGAAATTCAAATGGAGGTTAGTATTGAGTCCTAGAAATGGGAATGATTGACATACTTCTATTTTAAACTACAAAGCATGCAGATTAAAGCAAGTAATTGATTATATATTACGAGACTAGGAGTGTAAATGGCTAATAGAAATTTCCAATCAACAGGTGTATTCATTTCACCATTCCAACACGAATAGAATTATGGTCGAGTCGTTCTAATGTAATCTCTAAAATCCTCCCGGCCTAAGAGAGATTTATCTCAACCCACTCACCAAAGCCTTAGTTGAATGCTTAAGCACTACTCAATGACCCGAGGAAAAGAGACCTCTTCTGAGCGTAACTCCTTTTAGATGGATTCGTCTATGAAAATAGCCTATCAACCCAAATCCTCGCCAATTCCACTATTCTACGCTAACTAATATCTCTCGAGTCTTTAATTAGCAAAGTAGACAAGAAACTCCAATTATCATGGATATTGAAATTTTGATGTTATTGTAATAGGGAATTGGATAATCGTTACTTGTGTTATGGGTAATGAAATAGAACAACACCCATTGATTTTCTATCACTATAGCATGTTTACACCCCTAGTTATGAGTTTAGGTTTTAATCAACACAAGAAATATGTAAGGAAATAAAATACCGGATTCAAACATAAATCTTAAATTGATATATGAATCAAGATTCAAAAATACAAGTTTAGAAGCTTACAAATCAATGTAAAGACCTCTACTTGGCTCCTCAAATTGTCTCTAGGAAGAAATGTGTGTAATATGGAATGTAATAATGTTAAAACCCTAGTTTTAGCTATTTATACAAGCTGAAAAATGCGAGTTCACTGGCTGAGGCGGAGCGCCTAAAAGGCCAGGCGGACCGCCCAACTCTGCGCTTCAAAATGTTGCTTCTCTGAAGTTTCCCCGGGCGCTTCGCCTAGGACCAGAGGCGGTCTGTCTCTACACAATGTCACTCTCTGAAGTTTTCCAGGCGCCCCACCTCTGATTCCTGGTGGGGCGCCTCAAGCTAAGGTATACTTTTTGGCCCTGTGAAGCTGGCTAAGCGGGGCGCTTGAGCTTCTAGGCGTGATGCCTCTGACTACTCTTCAAGATCTTCATACTTTGGCTCCAATTCTTGCTCTTTAGCTTCAGTCTTCATCCAATGCTCATTCAACTCATTATGTCCTAAAACTAAGCAATTTGTGACATTAATCAATACTAAACGTTGCCTTTGGATTCAAAACGAAAGCTTAAAGTAGTCTTTAAGTTGGTAAAATACCAACTTATCAACTTCCCCAAACTTAAGTCTTTGCTTGTCCTCAAGCAACTCAAAATCAAGGACGCCAAAGAATTTTCACATTTAAGCTCAAAGTCAAGTTATGTTCCATATTTGCAATCAGAAAACCATTTTGAATTAATGAATTAGTTGGTACTAACTAGTCACACTTAGTAATATGAACAATTGACAAGCAAATATGGATCTTAATTCGACCATGGCAAAAGGAAACACATGAGCCTCTAGAGCTATCTCAAGGTCATCGGCTCGCTTCATTTGTTCATGCACCTCACTATGCATTCAAACCTCATACTCAAAAGTCACTTGCTATCCTCACGAAAAAGAATGGAGTCCTTCACTCACAAAATATTTTTTTGGAACAAAAATTGGACTCCAATAATTCGAACTCTCGCTCTCACAAAGAAATGTTCATGCATGCTTCTCAAAAACTCAAATACTTGCCCTTCTTGTATGTCTCCACTAATATAGGGACACTTGACTAGTGATCAATTAGGACTTGATAAGGTTGTAATATAGGCTTTTGGTTCAAGGTATGGCAGATTTGGCTAAATAGTAACTTACACCTCCTTAACACTACATCATCTTAATTTTTTTTGTGCAACTTTCCTTTTCTTTTCATTTTGGCTTATTGTACATTTCTCTTGAAGATGGTACTAGTTAATCCCTTCTTTATTCAACACTTTTCTTTTTCTGTTCTTTTGTTTTCTTTTCTTTTCTTTTTTTACTTCAAATGACATTCACAACGGCATTCAAAGATTTTACTATCTCCTCCAAACTTAGGTGTTAGCCTAAGTTGCATGTTTTTTAATGGACACATGGAGGTAGGGCCAAAAGAAGGTTGATGCCTTAGCACACAAGAATTGACTCGGTTTTTTAATTTGTGGTTGCCAATGAACGGTTAAGGCCCAAAGGAGTTAACTAAGATAAAGATGTACGGGTAGGACATTTGGAATTTTAGTGGTCCAAGGAAAGTCTAAAATCATGTCTCAAGTCAAGTTTCACCTAGGATTTCGCCTCAAAGTACACTAAGAGCAAGTTTCAAACGTTCAAGTCACACACACAAGCTTATTATTCAAAAACTCACCACACATGCAAGTAATCTTCCAAGCATAAAGCCTAAACACATACTAAGGACACTCACTCTCAAAGCACATAATGGTCCAAGTTTGGACCATGCCAACAACAGTATTAAGCTAACTAAAGAACCTCACGGTGTAGAACTTGTGCCATGCCACTCAAAATACACATTCACTTGTCAAAATTGCAATAATAATGTAACAACCATTTATATATTTTCAAAATATTTCATGTACATACTTGGTTCAAAAACAACCTCCGAAAAGAACCAAGCGAAGAAATCGGAAGCTTATTTGAAAATAAAAAGTCGAAACATAATATAACTACTAGATATACTAAACAAATGTATATACATCAAGATGGTTTGAATTTGTACATGATATCATTAAACACAAGACTCTATCCAAAATACATTACAAATTCGAACCCCTCCCCGAACTAAAAACTCTAGTATCGTACCCGCATGCTAAGTAAATAAAATAAAGTGCAAAGGGGGGTAGAAAGGGACTCCTGGTGTGCTCAAGCAAGTCCTTTGCCTTTGCCTTCCACAGGAGCAAGTGGAGGCTCAGTATCGGTCGCTCACCCTGTGCCTGTAGGCTGTGGGCCTTTTCAAGGGACAAATTAGTGGCCAACTGTAACTGTGTATCCTCTGGCAGAGTAGTAGGGTCATCCGAGGGTACATCATCCTCAGTGTCATCATCATCATCATCACAGTCAAACTGCATAGCTTTTGTTGCCTCTAAATCAGCCCTGAACTCCTCGTCTTCTGTCACCTGGCTTTCTTGGATAACTTGCGAGAAGCTTTGGAACTGGACGGTCCAGGCAAGACAGTAGTGGCCGGATGTGGAGCCTTCAAAGGCATACTGTTGGAGCAATAGACTTGCCTGTAGGAGTAGTAGACTGGACTGTAGGAGCAGTAGGCTAGACTGGAGGAGCAATAGGCTGGACTGTAGGAGCAAGATCTCTGGGAGTAGTAGAAGGAGTACCAGTGGAAGGCCGAGGGGCCATGGGCTCGGTCCTAGAGGGTCGTGCACTCCTCAATGGTGTCACCAAACCAGCAGGAACATTAAAAGTCATACTCATCTTCTTATCTATAGAAGTGTAGTATTGAATCAACTCTCTCGTAAAAAACTTCATGTCGGCAATGTCTTTCTTTGTACCATCAAGCGGTTTGGTGTGTGCCTTAAGAGCTTCAGTGTGAGCACCAAGGGCTTTGGTATTGTTCTCAATAGCCACTGTATGAGCTTGCATAGCTTGGACCATGGTAGAGAACTGCTCTGGGGTAGCAGCTGGAGGTGGAGGTGAAGGTGGTGGCTGAATTTGTGGCAAGTTGGAGAGAAGAGTCCTGATCTCATCCAACTTGGCACCAAAGTCTCATACTATCCAAGCCATCTCTTCGGGCATAGTGCCAGTGCCACCAGATGTGGAGGGGCCAGACTCAGACTGTGGAGGGACTGCCTCAAAAGTGGTAAGTAAAGTTGCAATAGAGTGGGTAAGAGTACCTGAAGGAGGAGGTGGTAGATCATCCTTAATCGCATACCAGTTGAATGGGGCTCTTTGTTTGAAGAAGTTAGCATCATCGAGCAATTTCCCAACTCTATTATGCAATAGATATGCAGTCAATGTGTTCGGGTAGGCAAGGTTCTTCTGCTCGGAGTGTGCTACCTCAACCATAAGACTTCCAATCATCACTGCTTGCCTCAAAGTGAGCTTGTTATCCTGGCTGGATGGCCGCACTCTCTAGATGACAATGTAGTGCCAACCCTTAGCCTCAAAGTTGAGGTCGACCCTCACAATCTATACTCCATCCTACTTCTAATAGGTATTTTTCTCATTCCCAACAATTGGCATAAGTCATGCCCTCTTTTCTATCTCAGCCATCTCACACTTCTTTATATGTCGTTTTGGTGTGAAGTTTGGAAGATCAAGGAATACATTCAATGCTCCGGAATCCACACTCACATATTTCCCCCGACAAAACACATTTAAGACACCTTTCTTGTTTATAGCCAACTTGGCATAGAACTCAGCGATCATGCATGCATTGGCTTGACGTAGTAGCTTGCCTAGAGCCGCAGCCCATCCTAGGTGCTTCTGAAACTTCTTGTAGATGCCCGGGTCCTTGACATCTACATCTTTCAAACCGATCACCCGCTCTATGTTGAAACCCCTGTTCCAAAATCGTTGGCTGTAGACATTGAGAGTTCTTTTATTTGTAAACAAGTGCCTCCATGTTGCTTCTATATTTTCACCTGCAGACTCATCACTTTCTTGAACTTGAGGTTGCGCTTGTTCTTGCTCATCCTCCCCATCCGCTTTATTAGCCCTGGTTTCCCTCGGCTCTTGTGGTTGAGCTTGAGAGGAGGAATCATCTTGTTTCTTTTTCTTTCTAAGTTCTCTCCGCGTTTGTCTTGTTAAAGCGGCTAGGGGTATGTCATCTCATGCATCATCATTGGAGGGGGGAGGTGAAGCTTGTTTTCATTTTTCGGCTCTTGTCATTGTGCCTGAAACACATGCAAACCAAAGTTAGAAGTGTTTAAGTACGTTACATTACGGATGCAAAACGAAAAATTGAAGCAACAATGCGATATAAGGGGAGACAGCCCACCTGATTGCCTAGGCGGCTCTATGAAGAACATTCTGCAGGAACCAGGGCCAGTCGGTCCACCTCTGAGTCCAGGCGATCCGCCTGGCCAGAATCAGAGAACAAAAATTACAGAGGCGGTCCACCCAAAGGCTTAGGCGGTCCGCCTGAGGAGATTCAGAGAGGTTATTTTTTATGCCTTAGCCAAATTTTCAAGGTTCCAAGAGCGGGCTGTCGGCCTCAATGATGAGGTGGTCCGCCTAAAGCAATTCAACCATTTCAAGGTTGTTCCATCTATCCTACAAGCTGTCAAACACTAAAAAACAAGATTATCATGATTTTGCGCATTTCAAGTCACGATTCAACATAATCGACCCCTTAAAACCCTCCCCCAACTAGTGGGTTTCATGATTGAAACTCTTTTAGCAACTTCCACCAACCAAGAATAGGCATAAAAATAGTTAAACTTTCAGGAACAATTCAAGCTTAATACAAACAATTCAACTGCAAGTTCCTTATGTATGTTCAACATGAATGATTCAAGCACTCAAATAGTCAACCTACTCTCAAAACTCCTAATCATGTTCCACAATCAAAACAAGCATACAAGATCATGATGTCAAGTCCAATTTCAAATTCAAGCGCACATTCACACTTTTTCTTGAATTTTTGCTTTCCCAACTAACGAGTTGACACACTTGAGAGTTCAAAGCATCAAAATGGCATTCCCCACAAGCTACAACAAACCAAGAAACAAACTAGGGCAAGTTCAATTCATGGGTGCAAGATTCAAGTTTAAACATGAATTTCCAATTTTTTTAATTTCAATTTCACTCACTAATTCAAGTTCAAATTATCAAAACATTTTGTCATGCTTGAATAAATATAGCACCAAAAATTCAAAACAATTCAAGCACCCAATTTCAAGTTATTCAAGTCAAGGGTTCAAAGTTTCATAAAATTCAAGCTTTTTCATACATTGAACCCTAACTTTCCCAATTCTATCAACTTTAAAATGTAGCATTCTAGCATAAGGATCATATAGCACACTAAACTAAAGCATTATTAACTACTCCTAATCCTAATAACATGATTTTACAAAGTTAAAGAAATTTAAAGAAAAAATAGAAAATTTTTGTGCACATACCCGAATTCAAGTGAACTTTCAAGATTGAAAGTGATCTTGAAGTGATTTGTGTGTGTTATTAGCAGGTGAAAGTGATATTTTTTGGAGGGGGGGGGGGGGGGAATTTTCGGCCAAAGGGTATATTTTTGTATGTTAAAAATGTGAAAGAATGAAGAATGGAGAGTGTTTTAGATGTTTTTTAGCCTTGTACCCGACGGGTCGGGTCAGGTCGCCTAATGGGCCAGGCGGTCTGCCTAGCCCTGTTCTCATTTTTTCTTCCCTTTTTCACACACACACTTGCCTGGGACGGTCCGCCTAGTGAATGAGGCGGTCTGCCTGAGCCATACTTAGCCAAATTTTTGCATTTTTCATATTTCCAACTCTCTGAACTTTTTGGGGCGCCCCGCCTTGTCACAGAGATGGTCTGCCCAATGCTATTCCACATTTTTCATGGCCTTTATCTATCACTTTTCAACTCTCTGCAAATAATAACTAACTACATTAAAAACTTGAGTTGCCTCCCAAGAAGCAATTTAACGTCGCGGAACGACGGTTCTGATATTTATCATCAAGGTTCATCAAGATAGATGCACGCTACTTCACCAACTTCTGCGTCACACCCCAAATAATGTTTCACTCGATGCCCATTCACTCAAAAGCTTCGTCCACCTTTTTTTGCTTGCAAATCAACCGAGCCATAAGGCGTAACATCTACCACCTTGAATGGACCCGTCCATTTGGACCTAAGCTTCCCTGGGAACAATTTAAAGTGGGCGTCAGACAACAACACCAAATCTTTAATCTTGAATGTCCGGTTCCAAAATCTCGAATCGTGAAGCACCTTCATCCTTTCTTTGTATATCAAGGCATTCTCATATGCCAAGAACCGGAATTCATCAAATTCGTGCAAGTTTGAAACTCTTGCATTTGCGACATCACTCCAATCCAAGTTCAACTTCTTCAACGCCTATAAGGCTTTGTGCTCAAGTTCAACCGGCAAATGGCAAACTTTCCATAATACCAATTTAAATGGAGACATCCCAATTAGAGTCTTGTAAGCGGTCTGATACGCCCACAAAGCTTCATCAAGTTTTCTAGCCCAATCAGTTCTATGTGCATTAACCGTCTTGGCTAAAATGTTCTTGATCTCCCGGTTAGAGATTTCAACTTGCCCGCTTGTTTGAGGGTGGTAGGGAGTTTCAACTTTGTGTCTCACTCTGTATTTTTGGAGGAGATTTGTAAAAGCTTGGTTGCAAAAATGGCTCTCACCATCACTGATGATTTCTCTTGGAGTCCCAAATCTTGAGAAGATGTTATTTTTCAAGAAATCCATCACACTCTTTGATTCATTATTGTGGAGCGCAACCGCTTCCACCCACTTGGACACATAATCAACCGCTGCCAAAATGTATTTGTTTCTGTAAGAACTCACAAAGGGCCCATGAAGTCAATTCTCCACATATCAAACAATTCGACCTCAACAATGGGATTCATCGGCATCTCGTGCTTTCTTGAAGTTCCACCATCTTTTGGAATTGATCACAATTTTCAAAGCATGGGCATCTTTATGCAAAGTTGGCCAAAAAAAAAAAGCCACACTGTAACACCTTGGCCGCCGTCCTCACTCCACGATGATGCCCTCCATAAGGAGAAGAATGGCACCCTTCCATGATAGCTTCTTGTTCGAACTCGACAACACAGCTCCCGATGATTCCATCAACACATACCCTAAAGAGATAAGGCTCATCCCAATAATAGAATCTTGCATCTTCGGCTAGCTTCTTCTTTTGGTAGAATGTGAAATCTTGGGGATAGACCCTACCCACTATAAAATTTTCTAGATCACCGTACCAAGGGTGGGTTCCCAAGATATGGCCAAGATCCTCTCATCTGGAAATGCATCATTCACCTCAATTTCTTCTTTTGGCCTACCCTCTTCCTCCAAGCGGGACAAGTGGTCCGCCACTTGGTTTTCGGTCCCTTTTCGATCAAGGACTTCAATATCAAATTCTTGGAGGAGCAACACCCATCAGATAAGCCTTGCCTTTCAATCCTTCTTTTCCATCAACTACCGGATAGCAGAATGATTGATATGAACAATTGCGTTCGATCCCACTAAATATGACAGGAACTTCTTAAAAGTAAACACAATTCCTAAAAGCTCTTTCTCCATCACCGTGTAATTCAATTGAGCTTTGTTCATTGTTTTACTTGCATAATAGATGGGATGGAACATCTTGTCCACCCATTGACATAGCACGGCTCCCAAGGCCATATCACTAGCTTCACACATAAGCTCGAACGGAAGCTCCCAATTAGGACTCACAGTGACTGGTGCGGTTGTTAGCCTTTTCTTAACTTCTTCAAATGCTTCTAGACAAGCCTTGTCAAACACAAACTTGGCATCCTTCTCCAAAAGATTTCATAATTAGATTCACAATTTTGGAGAAGTCCTTTATAAAGCGGCGATAGAATCCCGCATGCCCTAAGAAACTTCGAACACCCTTCGAGGCGGAGCTTTAAAATCACCTCAATCTTTGCTTGGTCCACCTCAATGCCTTTCTTGGAAACTTTGTGCCCCAACACTATGCCTTCTTGCACTATAAAATGACATTTTTCCCAATTTGGCACAAGTCTCGTTTCTTCACATCTTTCTAGCACCTTTTCCGAATTTGTCAAGAAATCATCAAATAAATCTCTAACCACCAAGAAATCATCCATGAATACTTCAAGAAATTTTTCCACCAGATCGTGAAAAAGGTCTAGCATACATCTTTGAAAAGTGGTGGGAGCATTGCAAAGACCAAATGGCATCTTACGGAATGTAAAAGTGCCATAGGGGCAAGTAAAAGTGGTCTTGTCTTTGTCATCAGCTTAGATGGATATTTAATTGTAACCGGAATATCCATCCAAGAAGCAATAATAAGCACGACCCGCCAATCGATCAAGAATTTGGTCAATAAATGGCAAAGGGAAATGATCCTTCCTTGTTGCGGTGTTTAGCTCCCAGTAATCCATACACACTCTCCACCCGGTCACAGTCCTAGTAGCTATGGACTCACCCTTCTCACTAAGTATCACCGTCATCCCTCATTTCTTGGGTACACATTGCACTGTGACACTCACTTGGTATCGGACAAAGGGATAATAACACCCGCATCTAGCCACTTAATGATCTCCTTTTACACTACTTCTTGCATAGGAGTGTTCAATCTCCATTGATGTTCTACACTCGGCCTACACCCCTCTTCCAGTAGGATTTTGTGAGTTTACACCCACGGGTGAATCCCCCTTATATCCGCCAAGGTCCACCCAATAGCTTTGATTCTCCTTTCACCACTTCAACAAATTTGGTTTCTTGGGCTTTGGTTAAGTGGGATGAAATGATTATGGGTAGAGTGGTTTTTGGACCGAGGAAGGTATATCTCAAGTGGGATGATAGAACTTTTAATTCAAGTTTTGGTGGTTCCTCTATGGATGGTTTTTTAGGTGGAGTTTCTCGGTTTTTGAGGTCTAAGGATAGCTTTTCTGATAAATAAGGTTTTGATCTGAAGCCCTCTAATGCCTTTACTACCTCCGCTACACTTTCTTCGCTCTCCACATCCATATTCCAAATTACCGCTGCAAATGTGTCTTCTTGACTAACAAAGACACTCTCTTTTTCAACAACTGCATCAATAATCACATCAACATAAGAACAAGTTGCATCATCATCCATGGGTTGCTTCAAAGCTTTGCAAATGTGGAACACAGCTTTTTCTCCATTAAATCTAAAAGTAAGCTCACCCCTCTCTACATCACAAAGGGCCCTTCCTGTAACCAAGATTGATAGGAACCTCAAAATCTACGGGATAATCAAGAATGACAAAATCCTCCAGGAAGTTGAATTTGTCCACCTTTACCAACACAATATCAATAACCCCAATCAGAATCTTCATTGAACAATCGACCATTTGCAAGTTCATTGTTGTTGGTCTTGGTGCCTTGATATCCAAAGTTTTATACACCGTATATGGCATCAAATTGATGCTCGCCCTAAGGTCACACAAGGCTTTCTTGAAGTGTCTCCCACCAATAGTGCATGGAATAGTAAAAGCTGCGGGATCTTCCATCTTTTGTGCCATATGCTTTGACACAATTGCACTAACTTGATAAGTAACCTTGATAGTCTCGAAATCTCCATAGGTCTTTGTGGTTACCAAGTCCTTCATGAATTTAGAAACATTGGGAATTTGTCCCAACGCATCAACTAATGGGATGTTGATGAAAGTGCTTGCAATCTTCTCTCAAATCTTCTTTGCATGAGATATCTCTCTTTTCTTGTTGCTCTTTTGTGGGAAAGAAAGGGATATTTTGGGAATGGAGCTTGAGTTAGGAAGGGTTTCTTTGGATGGTGGAGTTTTCTTTGGTTTGGCCATTTAAGTAGTGGTTTTTTGGGGGGTAGGCTTTTTAGTGACTTCTTGAATATCATCATCATTTTCTTGCATAAACACATCACGTTTCCTCTCCACTTCTTCTTGCACCATCTCCTCTCCAATAGCTTAATATTCATTCAAGTCGGCACCCACATGATCATCTTGAACTCTCAACTTTGCATCATCATCACTCTTGGCTTTTGGGTTGCCACTCCGAGTTTTAATTTCCATCACTTGGTCGTTACCATCTCTTTTAGAATTTACTACCGTATCACTTAGTAGTACTCCTTGCGGCCTTTGATTGACTTGATGTGCGAGTGGGCTCATTTGTGGTTCAAGCTCCTTGATAGATGTAGAATGTGATGTCATTGTTTGCTTCATATCTTTCATGTCTCTGGAATATCTTTGTAGATTTTGAAGCATTCGGTTCATCAGTTCTTCCAACTTTGTAGGAGCCTTTGCTTCTTGATCATGTTGTTTGAAAGGAGGTCTTGGAGCATATTGTTGAGAAAAACTGGCTCCTCTCCCTTCTTGGTCACCACTTCAATTGCCTCTTCCTTGACTTGGCCTCCATTTCCCTTGTTGTTGGTAGGATATCATACCCTCTTTGCCCTTGGTAGTTGCCCACATAGTTTGCCTCTTTACCATCTTGCACATTGTAACATTGTTTTGGGTAGTATCCCTCTTGCCCATGTTGGAGAAGAGATAAAGGAACACCCACGGGGGTCACATAACCCATTGGAGCCACTTGATGCCCGGTATTTGTTCTGTGGATATTCTCCACCTTGTTCACTTTCTTCTCATTTGCTTCTCTATCGGCCTTTGAATTTTTGTTCATGAGTTCCACGGAGGTCAAGATTCTTTCCATCTTCTCCTCTTGAGCTTCAAATATTTCCATCATCATTGGGCTCATCCTAACTTCTCTTCCTGGATTTTTAGCTCTTGATTGCCATTCTTGAGATCTCTTGGTCACTTTGTCTAGAATCTCCTTCACTTTTTCATACCTCTTGTCCATGGTGACACCATCACATAGCGTATCCAAAGCGGATTGATTCAACTTGTTCAAGCCTTGATAGAAACTTTGCAACAACATGTTTCCGTTGAAGCCATGATTGGGACACCGGAGCAACCCATCTTGGAAAGCTTTCCAAGCATCGGTCAATCAATCGAATGCCTCTTGTTCAAACATGTAAATCTTGTCTCTCAATGCTATTTGCTTCACTTTTGGTGAAAACATTGCTAGAAATTGCTTCACTAGTTCTTGCCATGTAAAAGTGGAGTTTCTCAGCAACTTGTTCAACCAATCTTTGGCTTTCCCGGTTAGAGAATAGGGAAACACTCTTAACCTCAATGACTCTTTTGATACCCTTGCTGACTTGTAGAGATTATAAGTTTGTACAAAGTTTCTCAAATGATCATTTGTATCTTCACTCTTAGCACCACTAAAGCATCCATGTTGTTCAAGGCCTTAAAGAATTACATTTGGAATACTAAAACTAGCATTACCATGAATTGGAGGAGGAACTATGGAACTTGCAATGCTATTTATATCAACTTCTTCTTCGGTCTCCTCATCATCTTCATAGTCTTGCATTTCTTGTTGATAGTCCCGAGCACCTCTAGCATACTTTTGATTTCGGTTGATGTTGCGAGCATTCACTCTATTGACATTGCCCTTTCGGTTCGCATTGGCTCTACCTCCACGGTTGCACCCCGACCACCTAGGTTCACACCTCGGCCACCTCGATTTTCATTGTTTCCAGCCCGATTAGCATTACCCGCAACACAACCATCTTCCCTAAAAATTCCATCTTCATCTGCTTGTACCCCGCATTTGCTTGAGCACCTGCTGTTGGTTAAGCAAAATGATTATCACCTTGAGGTACCACATTTTCAACTTGTGGATCATTAGTTTCTACTTGAGGATCATCTTCATCTACTTGCTCGACATGAAATGGATAACCCTCTTTATAGAGCTCTCCATGGAACTCTTAATCATATTCTTCTTCATATCTGCGAATTCTCATGTTGTTGATTATAATAATAGTTGTAATTGGGATTCCGCAATTCCTGATTAGGATTTCTCCTATAAGCCATGGTTCACCTACACAAGGTAAAACCAAAAACAAAAAGTAAAATGCTAGGACTTGCGAGCTAAACAACTTTAATTAGCTAATACAACTCAATATTGAAACTTTAGTTCCACGGCAACTGCGCTAAAATGTGACCCGCGCTAAAATTTGACCCACGCTCAATCCTACACCATTAGTGGTGAGGGGCGGTCGTCAAAGTATAATACCCGATGTGAGTCAGAGTCGATATCCCAAAGGAACTAGCTTGTCAAGTAAGAGAGTTGAAATTAGAAAATCAAATAGAGCTTAGTATTGAGTCCTAGAAATGGGGATGATTGATATACTTCTATGTTAAACTACAATCCATACAGATTAAAGCGAGTAATTAATCTATATTACGAGACTAGGAGTGTAAAGGGCTAGTAATTTCTAATCAACGGTGTATTCATTTCACCTTTCCAACACAAATAGAATTATGATCGAGTCGTTCTAATGTAATCTCTAGAATCCTCCCGGCCTAAGAGAGATTTATCTCAACCCAATCGCCAAAAACCTTAGTTGAATGCTTAAGCACTACTCAATGACCCGGGGAAAAGAGACCTCTTCCAAACGTAACTCCTTTTAGATGGGTTAGTCTATGAAAATAGTCTATCAACCCAAATCCTCGCCAATTCCACTATTCTACGCTAACTAATCTCTCTCGAGTCTTTAATTAACAAAGTAGACAAGAAATCCCAACTATCATGGATATTGAAATTTTGATGTTATTGTAATGGGGAATTGAATAATCATTACTTGTGTTATGGGTAATGAAATGGAACAACACCCATTAATTTTCTACCACAATAGCATGTTTACACCCCCTAATTATGAGTTTAGCCACTCATACTAGGGGATATTGAATCAACACCAGAAATATGTAATGAAATAAAGTACTAGATTCAAACATAAATCTTAAATTGATATATGAATCAAGATTCGAAAATACAAGTTTAGAAGCTTACAAATCAATATAAATACCTCTACTTGGCTCCTCAAATTGTCTCTAGGAAGAAATGTGTGTAATATGGAATGTAATAATGTTAAAACCCTAGTTTTAGCTATTTATACAAGCTGAAAAATGCGAGTTCACAGGCTGAGACGGAGCGACTAAAAGGCCTGGCGATCCGCCCAACTCTGGGCTTCAAAATGTTGATTCTCTGAAGTTTCCCTAGGCGCTTCGCCTAGGACCAGAGGCGGTCTGCCTCTGCACAATGTCACTCTCTGAAGTTTTCCAGCCGCCCCACCTCTGAGTGCGGGCGGGGCGCCTCAAGCTCAATTATACTTTTTGGATCTTTGAAGCTTGCTAAGCGGGGGGCGTGAGCTTCTAGGTGGGTGCCTTTGACTGTGCTTCAAGATCTTCATACTTTGGCTCCAATTCTTGTTCTTTACCTTCAATCTTCATCCAATGCTCATACAACTCATTATGCCCTAAAACTAAGCAATTTATGACATTAATCAACATTAAACGTTACCTTTGGATTCAAAAATGAAAGCTTAAAGTAGTTTTTAAGTTTGTAAAATACCAACTTATCAATCTGGTAGACTGGGTTCGAGCTATGATCGAGGCTCGACCCCGGCCTGAAATAACTTGAATGAGCATCGCCGCGGATCCAGGCAACAAATTGGCGTGTAAAAGACACGGTGAGTGATTCGTCACAATTTAGTTTCTAAGGGATAGCCCGAAGTCTCCACTTTGCTGATTTTTTCTTCTTTCAGGTAGGTTTTCCTAATAAGGCGGCTAACACCAAACCGGAGAAGAAGAAGAGCAAAAAAGGACAGGGGAAGAAGAAGAAGGAGGGGGATGCCCCCGATGCTGACGTCTGCGTGGCTATAAAGGATAACTTAGTTGGCACTATGAAAAAAGCTAAGGCCTCCAAGCCTTCGAAGGGCTCCTTTTGTCCGGGGACCTCTAAAGGTGACGATGACATCTTTCTTGGCCACTTTACTTGCATTCTAAAATCTACTCTTTCTGCTACTAAGCCTCCAATCATTATTCCCACAGATTCAAAGAGAAAAAGGGTGACCTCGGAGAAGTCGTCCAGTTGTATGCGCCCTCAGGTCACAGCTGCAACTGCTTCAAGCCCCGAGGCTGTTGTCAAACCACGACGACGCTTGATGGATGAGCTCAGCGATGAAGGAGCTGACGGCCCCAAAGAGGTGGAAGTGGTAGACCTCGAGGAGGTTGACAATGTTGTTGATAGGGCTAAGGGTAAGGCCAAAGTGAGCAAGGCTGAACTTCCTCCTGATGCTGAGGAGAGAGCGGCGTCAAGCGCTGCTCGATCCAGTTCTGATCCCACCACAGCCTCAGCTTCTAAGACGGTAGCGAGGAGAATTGAAATTCTTGCTGGCGCTAATCTCTTCAAGGGCTCGCTTGATGTCCTTTCAAGCCTCAACCAGTTGTTTAGGTTGAAAGAAGATGATCTCATCAAGAAGATGTCCCCAGCAGGGATAATGGCTCATTCTGCAGCCAATGCACTTCGAGTAAGCTTTAATAAATGCAACTTCCTTCTTCGTTCGATGTTTTTACTTTAACCTTTTTATAAGTTTTACACAGACCCCCCTCTTCTAGCTCGAGACAATGCAGATAGAGTGTGATCGAACCATCGAAATTAAGCGCGTAGCAAACAATTGGGACTGCCAAAAAGTGGTGCTCATGTCACGACCCAACCTGGGGCCGCGATGGATGACCAACACTAATTTTCGATCATCGCTAAACCTACTAACAATCTATGAATTATAGAGATGAGCTGCCAACCTGGTTATGAATACATACATATTTGCTGAAAACATAAAGTCTGGAAAGATGACAAGGCTATCACACGCTAATATACATAATATACTGACTGCACCACACAGGGACATATCTATAGGCCTCTAAGAGTATTGAACTGAATATACAAAGGATGGGACAAAGCCCGGCCATACCCAAACTGGCTGACTGTATACATACCACAAGATAAGTAACTCCGGGAGTAAGCGGAGTGACTCCAATAGCTGATAGGTGGCTTACTAACATGATCCAAGCATTGATCTATCTGCACCTGCGCGGCATGAAACGCAGCGCTCTAGAAAAAGGGCGTGAGTACGATATGTACCAAGTATGTAAGGCATGAGCATATAATATATCATAGCTGAATGAAACTGTAAGGCTGGAATATAGATATGTAAATATGAGCTGGAGCATAGCAATATAGCTGGAAATTTGAAGAACGTACTAAACATGATCTGAATATAAACTGAGCTCTAGCTAAATCTGAAACTGAAGACTGAGCTGAACTATACTGATAAATAACTGTAATATGACTGATAACTGATAACTGGTAACTAGAAACTGGAACTGATAGCTGTCAACTGATACTGACACTAAGAACCCTGTGGCTGATAACTGAGAACTGATAAATGGTACTGAGCTAAAACTGAACTGTTATCTGGACTGGTACCTGTCTGGTGTTATGGGCTATATTCCCCCAAATCAGGTAACTGAACATCTAAACTAGTACCTGTCTGGTGTTATAGGCTGTATCCCCCCAAATCAGGTAACTGAAAAACTGAACTAGTACCTGTCTTGTGTTATGGGTTGTATGCCCCCAAATCAGGTAACTGAAAACCTGAACTAGTACCAGTCTGGTGTTATGGGCTATATCCCCCCAAATCAGGTTACTGAAAAACTGAACTAGCCTCATGTATAATTATGCAGTGCATACTGTGGCTATATACGCGTATATAACAAACCTAGCGGGTGTTATGGGCTATTTCCCCCCCAGCCAGTAATATCAAGTCTCTCTGGTCAGAGTGTGTGAATGACACCCGGTCATACTAGGTGTTTCAAATCCCGCCCGAACCAGAGGGGCTGTATCCCCCAGACGGGTAGTATCACACGCGGCCGGACTATGTGTCCAATGTTCAGCCTCTATAGGGGACTCTAAATCACACATAACATGATCACAATATAAGCATAAGCATGTATGAGGCATAACACATGTGGCAACAATAGATATGGACTCAAAGGAATGATAAGAAAACTCTGGATGGAATTATAGACAAAACCTAGAACTCAGAATTTGTCCAACTCTTTGAATTTTTATAAAAATTTCGGCAGAGTTTCCCCTGAGACTGGATGATCCGCAAAAACAGAACCAGTACTATACTATACACAGGAATGGATACCTGGATAAACTGATAATATAAACATGTTAAACGGATAAGAAGATGAGACACCTGGATGACATAATAAATCCGCAGATAGAATGTCTGAACAGCACCACTGTCCTGACTTTCAACCTAATTTTCAGAGTGTAGATAAAATTTATAGACTTCATAGTACCATGAAAGTTGTAGATATATGTCTTAGGATTCCGGAGATTCTTAAAGCATATAAATATCAATTTTGTACAAGGAGTTATGATCAATATAATAACAACTGTCCAAAGATCAAAACAATTTTCCAGATTTTGAAACGTTTTGTCTTGCTGATTTGGACGTCTTTCACCTTGGATTTTAGTACCAAATTAAGTATATACAAGGTTTTCTTGGTACCATACAAGTTTATCAAAAGAAATACTAAGTTTAGAACTAAGAAAAGCTTCAAAAGCTAAAAGATACATGCCTTGCCAAAAGAAAGGTTTAGTCTTACATACCTTTGATGTTTCTTTCTTCTAAACCTTGTTTCCCTTGAATTCAACACCTTCTAAAGCTTAACTAAGCTATAATACAACATTTAGGTACTTTATTTAGCGATGAAGCAATTCTAAAACTCAAGTTATAGACGAAATTGAAGGTAGCATAACATTACCTTAATCGCGTAGAGCGTTTTGACGCAATCGGTCTTCTCGAGTTACGATTGACGTCCTTGCTTCAAAATTACAAAAGTGGCATAAAACTTAATGAGAGTACTGTTTCTCTCTTTAGATTTCTGGAAATTACGAGATGGAGGCGAAATTTTCCTTTTATACTCGAAACATTTCAGTTTTAGTCCTCTTTTGCGCTTATGTCCCTTTTTCTGGCCTGAATTCTTATGCTCATATCTTCTTAGCCAAATATTGTATGAACAAACCGTCAAAAGTGTTGGAAACTCACTCCAAGACCTTCAATTTGGTATATGATATGTCCCCAAAAGACTTCATTTAACACATGAAATTAATTGTTGAAAAAGCTTCGTTACAAGGCGATTTCTTAGTCGGTTTTTCCGCAACTTAAATCCGATTTTTTTCAAACTTTATATTCAATATA
This sequence comes from Petunia x hybrida, assembly GCA_037355625.1. NCBI lineage: Eukaryota > Viridiplantae > Streptophyta > Magnoliopsida > Solanales > Solanaceae > Petunia > Petunia x hybrida. The sequence continues at coordinate 2,863,106 of JBBBVM010000018.1, read as the reverse complement.
TAAACATTATACATGGTCATATTATGACTTTAAAAGTACTTAAAACATTCTTAACATGTCATTAGAATGATATATGTCATTTTAGACATACGTGGTGTAACAATCTTCTCCCGTTAGGAACATTCGTCCTCGAATGTTAAATGAAGTATATAGAAGCATTAAGCAACAATCTGTTACATACTTGAAGTAATGAAGAGATGTGTATATTTAGCTCTCATGTCATTTTTAGCTTCCCAAGTTATTTCTTCTATATTATATCATTGCTATAGCATCTTAATAAAGGAATGTCTTACGTCCTTAGTTGACAAATCTATCTATCTAAAATTGCAACTGGCACCTCTTCATAAGTAACTGCTCTGTGATCTGTACATCATCTACTGGTTCTACTCTAGAAGGATCTCCAACATATTTTCTGAGCATAGAAACATGGAATACTGGATGAACCTCCTGAAGGTCTGCTGGAAGGTCTAACTCGTAGGCTACACGCCCAACTCGCCTGATAACCTGATATGGACAAATAAATCTAGGGCTAGCTTCCCCTTCTTTCCAAATCTCATAACGCCTTTCGTAGGTGATACTTTCAGGAATACACAATCGCCAATCTGAAATTCTAAATCTTGACATCTATTATCTGTATAGGACTTCTGTCTGCTCTGCACTGCTAATAATCTTTCCCTGATCAATTTGAATTTATCAACGGCTTGTTGGATGAAGTCTGGACCTATCAATTGAGGCTCGCCAACCTCGAACCATCCTATAGGAGACCTGCATTTGCGCCCGAACAAAGGTTTATATGGCGCCATCTGTATGCTAGAATGATAGCTATTATTATATGCAAACTCTATCAACGGTAGATGATCACTCCAGCTGCCTCCAAAACCTATTACACAGGCTCTAAGCATATCTTCTAACATCTGAATGGTCTGTTCAGCCTGTACACCTGTCTGGAGATGAAATGTGGTACTCAGATTCACCTGTGTCCCTAAACCTGTCTAGAACGGTCGCTAGAAATTAGTTGTAAACTGGTGCGCCCCTGTCTGAAATAATAGATACTGGAATACCATGTAGGCGCACTATACCATGTAGGCGCACTATCCCTCTGATATAAAGTCTAGCATAATCCTCCGATGTATATGTAGTTCTAACAGGCAAAAATGAGTTGATTTAGTAAGCCTGTCAACTATAACCCAAATAGAGTCATACCTGCTCCGCGTACGCGGCAAGCCTGTAATGAAGTCCATATTCACTGCTTCCCATTTCAATGATAAAATCTCTATTTCCTGCAACAAGCCACTAGGTTTTTGATGCTCGACTTTAACCTGCTTGCAATTAGGACACCGAGCCACAAATTCTGCTATGTCATGCTTCATATTGTCCTACCAGTAAATCTTCCTAAGATTATGGTACATCTTAGTCGAACCTAGATAAACAGTGTACCTAGAATAATGTGCCTCTGCTATAATCTGTCCACGTAAATCTGCCACATCAGGAACACAAAGTCTATCTTTATACCTAAGAACCCCATCACTAGTAACCTGTATGGTAATTTTGGTTTTCTTCTGGCTATCTGTTTGTATTCAACTAGAATAGGATCCTCATACTGGTGTTGTTTTACTTCTGTCACTAGGCAAGTAGTGGCTGAGTTCTGAACTGTAACTCCTGCGCCTTCTGAATCTATTAATCTGACTCCAATGCTGGCTAACTGGTGGAGTGTATGAGCTAACTCTCTTTTCTGTGGCTGTAAATAAGACACACTACCCATAGACTTCGACTAAGGGCATCAACAACAACATTCGCTTTACCCGGATGATAAAGTATGTCTACATCATAGTCCTTCAGCAACTCTAGCCACCGTCTCTGTCGTAGGTTTAACTCCTTCTGCTTAAATATGTACTGGAGGCTCTTGTAGTCTGTATAAATATCAACATGAACCCCATACAAATAATGTCTCCAAATCTTTAATGCATGAATCACTTTTGCAAGCTCCAGATCATGGGTAGGGTAGTTCTGCTCGTGCTTTTTCAGCTGCCTAGAAGGATAGGCAATTACTCTTCTGTGTTGCATCAAAACACAACCAAGACCAATTCAAAAAACGTCACAGTAAATGACATAGCCCTCATATCCCTCTGGAAGTGTAAGTACTGGAGCTGTTATAACCTGTTCTTTAGTTCTTGGAAGTTGTGCTCGCAAGAATCAGACCACTCAAATTTAACTATTTTCTGTGTCAATTTGGTCAGTGGAGCTACAATGGAGGAAAAACCCTCTACGAACCTTCGGTAATAACCTGCCAAACACATAAAACAACGTACCTCAGTTGACGTCGTAGGTCTGGGCCAGTTCTTCACAGCCTCAATCTTCTGGCTATCTACTTTAATTCCTTATGCTGAAACTATATGGCCAAGAAATGCCACTGAATCTAACCATAATTTACACTTTGAATACTTAGCATATATTTGCTGGTCCCGAAGGGTACCCAATACTAGGCGTAGATGCTCTGCATGCTCTAATTCAAACTTTGAATAGACGAGAATATCATCAATAAATACAATCACGAATGAATCTAGATAAAGCCTGAATACGTTGTTCATCAAATCCATAAATACTGCAGGGGCATTAGTGAGTCCAAACGACATCACTAAAAACTCATAATGGCCATACCTAGTCCTGAATGCAGTCTTAGATATATCAGATTCTCTGACTCCAACATGATGGTAGCCTGATCTCAAATCTATCTTCGAGAAGTACTTGGCACCCTGGAGCTGGTCGAACAAGTCATCAATCTTGGGCAAGGGCATTTATTCTTGATTGTGACTTTATTTAGCTGTCTATAGTCTATGCACATGCGTAGAGAGCCATCTTTCTTATTCACAAATAATACCGAGGTCTATATGAGGAAATGCTGGGTTTGATTAGGCCTTTATCTAGCAAATCCTTCAGTTGCTCTTTATGTTCTTTCTATTATGCAGGTGCCATCTTGAAGAACATGCCCCTGATGGCGTGCTGGTGCTGAGAAAGCAACTGCTGATCTAGCTGGCTGGGCTGTACAACTACCACCCCCAGTCGGGCAACCTAATGGTTTGCCTTTTGACAACTATAACGAGTATCAACTCCTAACTTACATGGTCTCAAGTGGTGTCTACCACAATCTGGACATTTGGGATATCTCTAACTAGCCTGTACAGAAGTACCACGATGCTTAAATCCTGAAGTCTGTGATGCGTGACTAGATCTGGACTGAGGAAGTCTATCAGATCTCAAGCCACGAGACTCTGGAGGTATACTAGCTGGTGGCTGTCTAACACTCTGCTGCCTACTCGCTCCGGATGTCCCTCCAAATGAACCAAACAATCTATCCCTCTTTTGTAACCTTCTATCCCTGTCGGTTCTCTGTTTCTACTTCCTCTCCTCAAGTGATAAAGCAAACGCCTGAATGCGTGATATAATACCTGGCTGCATAGCAACGATCATACACTCATTCACCAGGCGTGGACCTAGTCACACTACATACCTATGAATTATATCCTCCATACTGGCTACCACAGTAGGGTCAAACCTTGCTAAGAAACTAAAGCGATAATTATACTCTTCTACACTCAAACTTCCCCGTCTCAAGGTCAGGAACTGATTAGCACGGCTCTCTCTGTCTCTATGGGCATATACTGATGAAGGAAGGCATCTAAGAATTCCTTCCAAGTCGCGGGAGTAGCATCTAGCCCTCTAGATAGCTCCCATGTCTGATATCACCCTGCTTCTAGGTCATGCAATCTGAATGTAGCCAACTCTACTAACTCTGTGGCTGACACGTGCATAACCCTCAACACTCTAGCTATCCTCACTAGAAAATCCTTAGAGTCCTCTCCTGTACGGGATCCAGTAAAGACTGGAGGCTCTAGTCGGATAAAATCACTGATCCTGGGTCCAGTATCTCCCTGGGCATCTGCACTATGCTGTCTATTCTGAGCAACTACCACACTGGTCAATAATCTGATGGCATCCCTCACTTCATGTCCCTGACTATCAGGCTGAGGAGCTGGAGGTATGGCAGCTGCAGTCCCTCTAATATCGCCCTGAACTGAAGGGATCTATGAGACCTCAGATGGAGCCTTAGGTCTGGACTCCTCACACTCATCCACCTCAGGTGACACACTGATAGCACCTTGGCTGGCAATGGCCTTGCCCTTCTGGGCAGCTGTTAGTTTCTTCGGCGACATCGCTGCATTCAAAGAATTACGTCTAGAAGGCTGAATTCTATAATTATGGCCCTATCGCACGATCTAAAGTAGAAAGAAAGACAACTGTCCTGATGTGCCTTGTAGCCCCCTGTTCAAAAGTATGGCGCGCAACATACTCCTGAGCAAGACTCTACTAGACACGGACTGTAGACACCTAGGACTGAACGGCTCTGATACCACTCTTGTCACGACCCAACCTAGGGCCGCGACGGATAGCCAACACTAATTGTCGATCATCGCTAAACCTACTAATAATCTATGAATTATAGAGATGAGCTGGCAACCTGGTTATGAATACATACATATTTACTGAAAACATAAAGTCTGAAAAGATGACAAGGCTATCACACGCTAATATACATAACATACTGACTGCACCACACAGGAATATATCTACAGGCCTCTAAGAGTGTTGAACTGAATATACAAAGGATGGGACAAAGCCCCGCCATACCCAAACTCGCTGACTGTATACATACCAAAAGATAAGTAACTTCAGGACTAAGCGGAGTGACTCCAATAGCTAATAGGTGGCCTACTAACATGGTCCAAGCATTGATCTATCTACATCTGCGCGGCATGAAACGCAGTGCCCCAGAAAAGGATGTGAGTACGATATATACCAAGTATGTAAGGCATGAGCAAATAATATATCATAGCTGAATGAAACAATATGGCTGGAATATAGATATATAAATATGAGCTGGAGCATAGCAATATAGCTGGAAATCTGAATAACGTACTAAACTTGATCTGAATATAAACTGAGCTCTAGCTAAATCTGAAACTGAAGACTGAGCTGAACTATACTGATAAATAACTGTAATATGACTGATAACTGATAACCGGTAACTCAAAACTGGAACTGATAGCTGTCAACTGATACTGACACTAAGAACTGGTGGCTGATAACTGAGAACTAATAACTGGTACTGAGCTAAAACTGAACTGTTATCTGGACTGGTACCTGTCTGGTGTTATGGGCTATATTCCCCTAAATCAGGTAACTGAACATCTGAACTAGTACCTGTCTTGTGTTATGGGCTGTATCCCCCCAAATCAAGTAACTGAAAAACTGAACTAGTACCTGTCTTGTGTTATGGGCTGTATCCCCCCAAATCAGGTAACAGAAAACCTGAACTAGTACCAGTGTGGTGTTATGGGCTATATCCCCCCAAATCAGGTAACTGAAAAACTGAACTAGCCTAATGTATAATCATGTAGTGCATACTGTGGCTATATACGCGTATATAACAAACCTGGCGGGTGTTATGGGCTATGTCCCCCCCAGCCAGTAATATCAAGTCTCTCTGGTCAGAGTGTGTGAATGACACCCGGTCACACTAGGTGTTTCAACTCCCGCCCGAACCAGAGGGGCTGTATCCCCCAGACGGGTAGTATCACACGCGGTCGGACTATTTGTCCAATGTCCAGCCTCTATGGGGGACTCTAAATCGCACATAACATGATCACAATATAAGCATAAGTATGTATGAGGCATAACACATGTGGAAACAATAGATATGGACTCAAAGGAATGATAAGAAAACTCGGGATGGAATTATAGACAAAACCTAGAACTCAGAATTTGTCCAACTCTTTGAATTTCTATAAAAATTTCGGCAGAGTTTCCCCTGAAACTGGATAATCCGCAAAAACAGAACCAGTACTATACTATACACAGGAATGGATACCTGGATAAACTGATAATATAAACATGTTAAACGGATAAGAAGATGAGACACCTGGATGACATAATAAATCCGCAGATAGAATGTCTGAACAGCACCACTGTCCTGACTTTCAACCTAATTTTCAGAGTGTAGGTAAAATTTATAGACTTCATAGTACCATGAAAGTTGTAGATATATGTCTTAGGATTCCGGAGATTCTTAAAGCATATAAATATCAATTTTGTACAAGGAGTTATGATCAATATAATAACAACTGTCCAAAGATCAAAACAATTTTCCAGATTTTGAAACGTTTTGTCTTGCTGATTTGGACGTCTTTCACCTTGGATTTTAGTACCAAATTAAGTATATACAAGGTTTTCTTGGTACCATACAAGTTTATCAAAAGAAATACTAAGTTTAGAACTAAGAAAAGCTTCAAAAGCTAAAAGATACATGCCTTGCCAAAAGAAAGGTTTAGTCTTACATACCTTTGATGTTTCTTTCTTCTAAACCTTGTTTCCCTTGAATTCAACACCTTCTAAAGCTTAACTAAGCTATAATACAACATTTAGGTACTTTATTTAGCGATGAAGCAATTCTAAAACTCAAGCTATAGACGAAATTGAAGGTAGCATAACATTACCTTAATCGCGTAGAGCGTTTTGACGCAATCGGTCTTCTCGAGTTACGATTGACGTCCTTGCTTCAAAATTACAAAAGTGGCATAAAACTTAATGAGAGTACTGTTTCTCTCTTTAGATTTCTGGAAATGACGAGATGGAGGCGAAATTTTCCTTTTATACTCTAAACATTTCAGTTTTAGTCCTCTTTTGCGCTTATGTCCCTTTTTCTGGCCTGAATTCTTATGCTCATATCTTCTTAACCAAATATTGTATGAACAAACCGTCAAAAGTGTTGGAAACTCACTCCAAGACCTTCAATTTGGTATATGATATGTCCCCAAAAGACTTCATTTAACACATGAAATTAATTGTTAAAAAGCTTCGTTACAAGGCGATTCCTTAGTCGGTTTTTCCGCAACTTAAATCCGATTTTTTTCAAACTTTATATTCAATATATAAACATTATATATGGTCATATTATGACTTTAAAAGTACTTAAAACATTCTTAACATGTCATTAGAATGATATACGTCACTTTAGACATACGTGGTGTAACAGCTCACGAGCCAAATCTCTATGTTACAAGCTCAGTTGGCCAAGTCCAAGTCCTATCTTCATGAAGCCACCATCGCATTTGAGGCGCAAACTACGTGACATCAGGCTGAGTGCTCGAAGCTGACTGTCAAATTCGAGAAGCTTCGCAGAGACCTGGATCAGGCCAATGGCCAATTTGCTGCAGATGCTCAGAAATATCATGATAAGTTAATCGATCCCTTGCTTGTGATAAAGGGGCTGGAAAGCCAAATGGAAAAGATTCCAGACCTCGAGGCTGAGGCTGAACAACTATAGGGTAAGATTGCCGATTTCGAGGAGAGAGCCAAGGTCAAAGCCACTAGAGAAGAGTTGGACAAAAGTTGGGTTGTCGTCAAGACTCGGCTGAAGGTCCTTAAACAATGCCAAGTCGGCGAGCTTGACTTGGAAGCTTAAATTGCCACGGCTGAAAGCAATTCTGCTAAAGCCCAAGCTGCTATAGATGAGCTTATTTCAAGCGAAGGCTGGGGCGATGATGAAGCTGAGGACGACGAAGATGAAGAGGACAATGAGGAGGGGACTTCCGAGGGGGAAGATGACCCCGATGCTTAGCTGTTTTCCTTTCCTCATTTTGTTTATTTTCCTTTTTGATATGGCCTTCGAGCCTTTATGTATAAACAACTTATGAGGCCTACGGGCCTTTTTTAATGAAGCTTAATCTTTCTTTTAGTGTTAGTCTTTACTTTTTTTAAAAGCGCGACAAGACATTTGAGAATTAATATTTGCTTGCAAGACTTGATCAAAATTCGAAACAAACTGATGCTATCAAGGAACGACGTCTCGTTCTCGAGCTGTGGCATAAAAAATGATCTCTATTGAATAATATAACTTCGGTAAGTTAGATAATGAAAAGAAGAGATGCCGAACCAAGTCCTCTTCAATGATAAGTCATAACTAGCCTTTGCATGAAACCCAGTTGTGGTTAGACTTGGGCAAAATTTTGAAATAAAGGCACTATCGGGCAACAAATAAAATGATACTAAGCTAATCTTTGGGAGATAGTCCTCGGTACAAGATTGATAGCTAGTCTTTGGATCCGCTTGCAGTCCCCGTTATGAGAGGCTTCGAGTCGATTTTGACTGCACACCATTCCTTCCAGTCCCGCAGTGTTCGGGTGCGAATAGTAAGGACCCGAGCACTGTAATTCATTTCCTCCGCTTCCTGAAAAGGTCAAGCAAAGAAAACGGGAGGTCAATTGAATATTTTGACCTAAGCATTAGAGAAATTGTGGCTCGAGCCGTAGGAAGAAAATTCATAGACATGGGGTAACATCCCTCTGTGTCAGAAATAATACCACTTAAAATTGGAAATCCAATTCAAGGGCTCTATTTTGCCTTTCATGTCTTCCAACTGATAAGACCCTTTGTCGATGATTGCCTTAATACGATAAGGTACTTCCCAATTTGCAGCGAGCTTGGCAGCATTTTTCTCTTTAGTGGTTTTGTTCGAGGCTCTCATCACATAATCTCCGACTTAGAAAGCCCTAAGTCTAGCCTTTCTATTAAGGTAAGCCTCGATTTCCCTCTTTTGGGCTGTCAATCGAACCAAAGTCATCTCTCTTCGACCTTCAAGCAAGTCTAGCTCCACACACATCGACAGCTAGTTTGATTCTTTGGTTGCATGCGCATACCGAAGACTAGGTTCGCCAACCTCGACAGGAATCAAAGAGTTAATGCTATATGCCAAAGAAAATGGAGTTTCACCTGTATTGTTCCTTTCAGTACTTCGGATTGCCCAGAACACCCCAGGCAATTAATCGAGCCATAAGTATTTTGCTTCATCAAGCCTTTTCTTGATGTTCTCAATAATCGCCATGTTCGAAGATTTAGCTTGACCATTTGCACTTGGGTGATATGGAGTTGACAGAATCTTTTTGATGCCCCATTTGTTGAGAAAAAAAGTGACATTCGAGCCGATGAATTGAGGGCTATTGTCACATGTTATCTCCTTCGGGACACCAAAACGACAAATGATGTTCTTCCAGATAAAACTAATTACCTCGGTTTGTCTTACTCAAGCAAATGACCCTCCTTCTACCCATTCTGTAAAGTAATCAATCAGCACTAGGATGAAACGAACACTGCCTTAGCCTTTGGAAGTGGTCCAGTTATGTCCATCCCCCAATTCATAAAAGGTCATGTCAACACGATCGAATGTAGAGGCTCGGCCTGTTGGTGAATCATTCAGGCGTGTCTCTGGCACTTGTCACATCTTTTCACAAAGGCCTTAGGGTCTGCACTAATGTCTGGCCAATAATAACCTGCCCGGAGCAATTTGTAAACTAAAGCTTTGCCTCCTGAGTGGTTGCCACACTCGCCTTCGTGCACTTCTCTCATTACATATACAACTTCCCCTGGACCCAAATATTTGGCCGTCGGGCCGCAATACAACTTCTTGTATGGTTGTCCCTGAATCATTGAGTAGCGGACCACTTGCGATCTAAGCTTCTTGGCTAACATCTTATTGTTGGAAGAGTCCCTAAGTCCAAGTAAGAGATAAACTTGGTTCGCCAATCCCACGTATTGCTCACTGAGTTAACTTCCAACTTTATCCTTTCCACGGCAGATGAAAGAATCTGAATGATTGAATCAATCCCCAAGTGTTCTTCTTCGACGGCCGAGCCTAGATTGGCTAAGGCGTCAGCCTCGGCATTATCCTCTCAAGGAATCTGCTGAATTCTCTATTCCTGAAATTTGGCTAAAATTTGTTGAGCTAAGGCTAAGAATTACTACATCCTGGGCTCTCGAGCCGAATAGTTCCCGATTACTTGATTCACCACCAGTTGTGAATCGCATCTCAACTCACTTCTTCCCACTCGCACTCCCAATCCTGGTATGGCAGCCTTGTACTTTGCCTCATTATTAGTTACTTTCTTAAACCTGATCGAGTGCCTCACTATTTCCCCCGTGGGAGCCACTAAAACTATTCCTAGCCCTGAGCCCTTTGAATTAGTGGCCCCATCCGTATAGAGTATCCAAACCCTAGAAATTAGACCTTTAGACATTAAGTTCTCCTTTTCATCCTGGGGGAGGATCTTAGCACTGAAATCAGCCACGAAGTTCACCTTTACTTGGGACTTTATGGCCGTTCGGGACTGATAAGTAATTTGCATTCACTCAATTCAACCACCCATTTAGAAAACCTCCCCGACAACTCAAGCTTTTGTAATATATTTCTCAAGGGGAATGTTGTTACTACGGCTATAGGATGACATTGAAAATAAGGCTGAAGTTTTGAGCAATAACAACTAGAGCAAGTGCCATTTTTTCTATATAGGGGTACCTGGTTTCGTCATCGAAGAGTGTCTTGCTCATATAATAGATGGCCTGTTGCGTTCCATCCTCCTCACAAACCAGGACCGCGCTCACAGACACCTCGGACACAGCCAAGTAAACCAACAATGTTTCTCCATCTTCTGGCTTAGCAAACAACGGTGTGTTTGCCAAATAGTGCTTCAAATCCTTCAATGCTTCCCTGCACTCCAGCATCTATTTGAATGCAGTGTTCTTCTTCAAAAATAAAAAGAATTTATGCCATCATTTTGAGGACCTCGAGATGAATCTACTCAAGGCAGCAATTTGGCCAGTCAAGCATTGAACGTCTTTAGTCCCCGAAAGCACTTCGGGGACTTCTTCGATGGCTATGATCTTTTTAGATTTCGCCTATATGCATCGTTCAGAGACAATGAAACCCAAAAAAATTCCCGAACCAACCCCGAAGGTACAATTCTCGGGATTCAGTTTCATGTTGTATTGCCTCAAAATGGCAAAGGCTTCCCTTAAGTGATTCAAGTGATATTCCATCGGAACAGATTTGACTAGCATATCATCTATATAAACTTCCCTCGACTTCCCAATGTAATGTATGAACATTTGACACACTAGTCTTTGGTATGTTGCTCCAGCATTCTTCAATCGGAAGGGCATTACATTGTAGCAATATGTGCCTCGATCAACGATGAACGAAATCTTTTCTTCATCCTTTGGATATCCAGATTTGATTGTACCCCGAATATGCATCCAAAGAAGGTTAACAGCTTGTGTCCAGCCGTGGAGTCTATTAACCTATCTATTTGTGGTAGAGGGTATGAATCTTTAGGGCAAGCTTTATTCAAATCTATATAATCCATGCACATTCTCCACTTGTCATTCTACTTTGGCACGACCACTATGTTGGCAAGCCATTCGGGGTATTTAACCTGGCTCATGAAGCCATTATCGAACAATCTTTGTTTCATCTTCGGCCACCTTTCTCCTTACAAAAGAATACGACCTCTTCTTTTGCTTCACCGTAGTGTGGTGAGGGTCCACATTGAGTTTTTGTGCCATAATCTCCGGGTCGATCCCAACCATGCTAGCGTGGGACCATGCAAAACAGCCATCGTTGGATTTTAACAATTCGACAAAATTTTTCTTCGATTCTGGGTCTAACTCTGAGCCGACGAACACCTTCCTGTCTGGAAATTCCTTTGATAGCACGAAGGATACCAACTCCTCGATGGTTGAGTCCTCGGTTTTCTGCTTCCAAGGCTCTTGTATACATACCGAGATATTTTCTACCACTTCCCCTTGGGCATCCATTTTAAGAGCCGAACCCCCATCTTCATCAAACCCCCAGGTGCATTAGTTTCTATTTTCATGGTCCACTCGGGACGGCACCACTCTTCAAAGTGACTAAATAGCATTCCCTAGCTACTCATTGCTCACATCGGATTGAACGAACTCCCTATGGAGTAGAAAATTTAATGATTTGGTGAAGAGTGGATGGCACAGCTTCCATCGCATGAATCCAAGGTCTCCCGACGATCACATTGTACGTCATGCCCTCGGGCATAACTTGGAACACAGTTTCTTTCTCAACTCCTTCAGCATAAGTTGTGCAAGTGATCTCACCCAGCGTTTTCTCCGTAGAGTTATTGAAGCTAGTCATGACTGTTGACTTTGGGATGATAAGGCCCTTCAACCACATCTTTTTTACTTCTCCTTAGCTTATAATGTTTACCGAGCTACCGTAGTCAATCAATACTCGTTTGATGTCCGAGTAATTGATTCTCAACATAATGACCAAATATCATGATGGGGAAACATCATCCCATCACAAGCGTTGTCATAAAAACAATCTCTTTATCTGAACCTCCAATTAGAGTTATTTTCTCCATTGTGATGAAGAGCTTTGTAAATTTTTTTGCGGCGTCAAAGTTTACCACGTTAACCTCCGAGCCCCCTGTTATCACATTCACAACCCTCTTAGAAGATGGGGCCCTCGGTGGCTGTCTATCCCCTCTATTCTTTGCAAAGTTTTGCTTGCCTTTGTCAGTCAGGTATTCTTTTAGCATGCCTTTCCTCAGCAAATGGGCCACCTCGAAACGCAATGCCTTGCAGTCCTCGGTAAGGTGCCCATTAATAACATGAAAATCACAATATAAGGTGCGATCCCTCTTCCTAGGCGCTGTTCTCATATCTTTTAGGAGTCTCGCCCCTGATCAGTCATCCCCTTCAATGAGTTCACGAACTTCGCACTCGAGATGTTGAAATTGTGCTCCGATATCCAAGGAAAACCCTTATCATTAGATACTAAGGAAGACCCCGTTGAATTCTTTTGATTAACATTTGCGTTAACTCTTTCTCTGAGCGATTGGCTCATATATTGTCCCCCGAGCCTTTGACTCACGCGTTGCTTTTGTGAGTTATAGGGCTTATACCAACCCTACGAATTTCCACGTGGTGCTTCGGCGCGCCGTGAGGACTTAGGGCAATTTCTATAACTAGAGCCTCAAACAGCTACTCTCCATTCTACTTCTTCCAGTCTTACTTTGGCAGTAGTTCTATCGTACAGCTCATCCAATGTTTGAGCTCGCCATTGTTGGAGTTCTTTTTTCAACTCGCCAGCGACTTCGGAGTTGCTGATATTGATGTTCCTTTCGAACGCCAAAATTGCCAAATTGTCATCTATAGTTGGCAATTCCATCTTCTCTGATTGGAAGCGCTCAAGGTAAGTCCTTGATAGGCTCCCTAAACTATTGTTTAACCTCAAAGTTATCCTCCTTTCTTTTGAGGATCTTTTGTGCTCCACTATGAGCCTTAATGAACAAATCAACCAATTCATTAAAGTTTGAGATAGACTCAGAGGGTAGGTGCATATACCAGCGCAGTGCTCCTTTTTCCAAGGTGTCTCTAAATTTCTTCAGAAACATGGATTCCTTCTCTACCGGGGTCAGATAGTTACCCTTCACCATAGCCATGAATTAAGTCACGTGCTTGACAGGGTCGATTGTACGGTCATATTTTTTCAAGATCTGCATCTTGAAATGCTTTGGGATGGGTGTCGGGGTGGCCTTGGTCTTGTAGGCCAACTGCCTACAATTATCAATATCCAAAGCTCTTTGAGTTTTCCTTACCCAGGGACATTTTCGAGCAGATTTTTGAGTTGGGCTTCGAAATCCCTTTTCCACTTCTCTAGGTCTATCGAGGCGCTTATTTCCGCCATAGTGGGAACCGTTCTGAAGGGCGGATTGATATGTGGGGCAGTCCCCGAGCCTCCAGATGTAGCTCCAGTAGAAAGTCCCCCTATTTTCGCGCCTGTAGAAATGATGTTCTAGATGCCTCCACCTGGAGCCACGTTTGCAGTGTTTGTAGGGGTGGTATGATTTTTTGTCGAGACAACTTCCAATGAGCTATGAAAGTCGGCGTTGATGCTTGCTTGCTCAGCAAGCTATCCTTGAAGTTGTTGCAAGCAACTTATAACGTATGCTTGAAATAGATCATTCGGCCATGATGAAGAAGGGTCAACTGGAGGTGGAGGTATGCCACATGGTGGAGGTGGAGGCACAAACATTCCACCATTAACCTTCCCATCGGGGCGTTGTTTATTTTTATTAACGGTTTCTTCATTGTCAACCATCGTTAAGAATCAAGAGGTGTTAAAGTGAACAAACGTGTCGTACAACTTCTAAGTTACTATATATGTTTTGATATTAACATAAGAAAATAACAGGAGCCAACAACCCAACACCATTTCTATATTTTTAACCCATTTAAAAAAATCAAAATAAACACCCAACTACACCCCTCTAACTTTTTCTAGGCACTCTTTTTTAATGTTTGTAGCTTCCCCTTCTTCTTCTTCCCTTCTCTTCACCACCGCGGCCCCCTTCCTCTGGCCACCATCTCTTCTTCCCTCCGGCCACTACTGCCTCTCCCTTTTTTACTGATTGTTTCTGTAATTCTCCCTATTAACATTTACATATTATTGCATGTCACTTTAGAAAGTTTGCACATTGTTATTAACTCTTCAACTAATATTATATATTTATTACTCACAGGACAGATGTAGGGATTCCAATATGCGTTTGGAAAAAACCATATCATCAAACAAGCTTCCAAATTACTTTTCCTTACAAGTGTCATAACCTCAACTCCTCAAACCATCATCATTCCAATCAAGTTGCAAAAGCCCCCTGATAATGTGATTAAGTTAAATGTTGACGGCGCTTACAGTAATATCACTAGAAAAGGTGGTATAGGGGTGTTTTCAGAGACAACACAGGTAATTGGATAATTGGTTTTTCCAAACACCTCACCTCTACCTCTATTATCCAAGCGGAACTGCTTGCAATACTTTATGGTTTGCAACTGGCTTAGGGACTAAACATCATATCCTTGCAGATCAAATCTGACTCTCAGGTAGTATGTTCTATGCTCAATAGAGTAAATGATAAATACTCACATATCCTTACCAAATGCAGGTTGTTTCTTGATGAAATTAGAGGGTCACATGTGCAACACATCTTAAGAGAACCTAATATGGTGGCAGACATTCTATTTAAATATGGTTGCCACAACAATGCTACTACAGACCTACTATGCTTTACTTCAGCGCCTCTTTTTGTATGTGACTATTATATTAATGATCCTTCGACTCACACTTTGAGGAAAAGGACCAGTCTCTATAATACGTAGTTCGTTTATATTATATATATGTCGTCTTAAGCAAAAAAATGTTTAAAAAAAAATCAAAAGTACATATGAAAATTAAATTCATAACCCAACATATGAAGTACAAGAAATTGAGTTTGCTGATTTGGAATTTAAAACTTAGAAAGTTTAAATCCTAGATTTGTCTTTCATTATTAGTCACTAGCTCTGTTTTAAAAGGCAGTTTTGGGACTCGCCCCGGGGTGGGGTACTAGCAAAACGTCCTGAGACTCTCGGGCGGGGCTTAGATCCGTGAGGCTTACGCCTCAAGCGCCCGACGATGCGCCCAGAGCACGCCCAACGCTCGGAACTCGCCTTATAGAACCTATACAAATGATCTGTCCAATTCCCTAATTAAGATTGTTCATCCATTATTTTCTTTGAAAATGAAGTTATATTCATCTATAAAAATTCAAAAATTGAGTATAACTGAATTAACGAGACATGTATTATAATTGAGAATATCATAAGAGTGAATATCATCTATATACTTAATCTAAAAAAGTATAGCCGAAGTTTATAATATGATCACTTGTTATTGGTCTTCATGTTTTATTTCTGTCGCTCAAAATTGTTAGACTTCAATTATTTTGCAATTTAGAAGCAATTTTATATTTATTAATGAAGAATTAATATTTTAAATTATAATAGTAATAAATATTTATTGTTTATTCACTTTTTATAATAACAAATTTTTATTTTTAATTGTTTGAAAGTTAAGGCCTTATGGTTTATTCGTATCCCATAAAAAAGTAACATTATTCAATTTCTTACAATTGTTAAAATTCTTAGATCTTTTGTTTCTATAATGTTTTTACTTATTTTTAATTTTTTTTGTATTTTTGATATTTTTTGGGCTTATTATGCTATTTTATTAATTTAAAATTAATTAAAAAATAAGATCCATGGGACTTACGTCCCACGTCTCGGGGCTTACGCCTCGCCTCATTATAAGTAAAACGCCTCGCCTTCGGCCCCCTTTTAAAACATTGGTCACTTGTATATACATGAATAGTCATGACCCATAGAAATGGAACTTCCCGCTGTATGGTTGACATAAAGGCAATCCACTCAAGTGAGGGCCTATATTTCTCTTGGCATAATCCAGTTCCAGTTACAAAGGTACAAAAAAAATTATTTTTAAATACACATGTATATGAAAATCTAAACTTAGCAGTCCAGTATAAACAAGTGTACTTATGAATGCGATGTTTCTTAAAATACACATACAACATAGAGATCCTAAACAATATCTTTGAATCACCGATAAGATTCTGAATCTTTTACAACTCAAAGCACCATATTTTATATTCACACAAACACACAGATATATATCCTTTGGGTCTCCTTTGGGTCTATGAGATCAACTAGTTGGCAAGTAGATCCATGATCCTAAAACTAAGATAATAAATTAAGCAACACAAAAAATAAGGATATGATAGTTTAAGAAAAGTGTAGACTTTAAAGGCATAAATGATCTAGCATAAATTAACCTATACAATGCTTTAACTTATATACTGGATTCCTGCTTCCACCTATAAAAATCTAGTATATTGTGAAAACTAAAGTGTCCATACAACTTGTGACAAAAGAAAGAAAGAGAAGTTAAAGAGACCAGGTTACGGTCTTGAAGAACCTGACATAGGTGGGCTAAACCAAATTAGAACTAAGTCACGCACAAAGTACAGGAACAATTCTGGCTATTTTAGTATTTGAAACTAGGATACACTTTCTTTAGCGAAAACATATTACTATAATACTGCAAAAGGAAAGAATCAAATCAACATCTTTGCTTTACAATTCAAATTCCCTTTCATTATTACAGAGACACATGCACATAAAAAAGAGGATAAACTCGCGTAGATGAAAAGCAAATCTCCCTGTTATTATCTCAAAGTTAAAGAAATAGAAAGTTTTGCAATCCAGACCTTCTGCACTCACGAAGAAATATTATGAAAATTGACATTCATAGAAATAAAGTATAAAGTGAAAAAAGATACATTATTAAACACTGCGTGCATGAACCTTTATGCAAATCGTATCTGTCAGTTTAATCTCAATTACCCATATGTTCTTTTGTTTGATGAAAGAAATACCACTTTAGCAAGGTAGGCGACAGTCAATGTTGAAATAAACTACGCATGTAAAGTGTAAACACCATAACAATCTTTTAATTCACTTCTGTACTCCATAGGTACTGGTACCATCATTATTTTTAATCCTGCTTTCCCATGTCACTCAGGCGGAGAGGGGTCTCAAAATATAGAAAAGTACACCGTTAAGGATCAGTTTGCCCATACATTTTTTTTTTTTTTACTTTTTTTTTAAAAAAAATTGAAAAAATATTTGTCCGTGAAATTTTGACTTTTTCAATTTTTTTTTTTGAAAAAAAAAATTTTGAAAAACCAAAAAGTGGTTTAAAGCACTTTTTCAAGTTTTCCAAAAAAAAAAAGTTACTTATTCTCTCACAAAACTCTACCTTTTTTTACAACTGAAATATATGTTCAAACACAACTTCAACTTCCAAATACCATTTTTCAACTCAACTCCAAAAACTATTTTTGAAATATTTTTTAGAATCTATGGCCAAACGGCCACTAAGAAGTCGTCAAAAAAAATATCATTTTATTAGTTAAAGTACAATATAAATAAATTATTACAATTGTACTCAGACGAATTTTCATTTCTTGAAATGTTTTTAGAATAGCATCATTAGAAATAATACTAAATACACATCTTTCTACATAAGGCACCATGCAACCATTCATAAACTCACATTCGATTTCGCAAGTCATTCTTGATTAAACTTCATTGCCGGAAAAACTCTTTCAACTGATGTGGTGGCAACTAGTAGAACCAAAGCAAGTTTAACTAAGTGGAATTCAAGAGGAAAAGTCATGTGTTTCTTTGTCTGAACGATTATTTTTTAAAGTTCACAAAGGCCATTTAGATTAGAGAACTTTTTATCAACGTCATGAATATCAATAATGTAAGTAGCAAGTTGATTCTCAAGAGCAACCATAATAGATTCATTGAAGTCATCAGGATATAGCTCAGCCATTTTCATTATCTTCTCGATATCAAAGCTAGAAAATGAGTCATTTGGATTCAAACAAGCAACTCTATGAAGCAAGTTTGTCGTCATCTCATCAAAATGATTATTGAGTTCTTGAAATGCCAATCAATAACTTGGTTGAACATAACAACACGATAGTGATGTAAAACATCATAACCAGCAGTTATACGTCGTGATCTTCCAGAATTAACATACTTGGTGCAAAATGGTTCACCATTTCAAAGAGCAAACCATATTCTCTCTCCCTTAACTTTTGCAATCTTCTCTTTGCTACTTCAACAAGTTGCATTGCATTTGCAATTGCAATAGCTTATTCTTTATTTGTAAGGATTTTCTAAGTCCATCAGTGATTCTAAGACATCTTTTATCAAATGCAAGATAAAAACAAGCTCAAATGATTGACATTTTGCAAGATATCATGCTTTAATTAGCTCTATCAACCGTAGAATCATTATCAATAATATTATTGTCACGATCCAAAATCCGAATAGGTCGTGAGGGCACCAAATACCCCTGTCGGGTGAACCCACTTGATTACGAATGAATAATATAAGCTTTTCAATGAAATATATAAATATCTCAATCCCATATAATAAAGTAGAAGTAATTCCAACAATAAAAGGTTTAAGTACTCGCCGAATCATGAACATCTAAGAGTATCGAATAAGTTATACAACTCCAAAATCTCGGAAATACATCATAGGAAAAATATAAACTAGGTGGCCACCACGGGCGAAGGGTTGGCTCACCGCTAATAGAAGGATACTCCGCCTCTATCAACCCTGATGCTCACTAGTAGATGGCGTCGAATCGGTAAGACATAAATAAACCAACAAAGAAAAAAAAGAAAGGGGGTGAGTCGAGTGACTCAATAAGCGGGGACGGGGCTCCAAGTAAACTAGCAAGTTGCTCATATATGCAAAGCAAAATAGCTCAAAGGTAATGGGAAGTAAAGAGAGGCCATTAAATTAACTATCAAGCAATATTCATACTCCGTCATCAAAGTACCGCGAACACTTTCATTGTAACTCGGGGGAAAATACTTAACCACGCCATACTATAATAATATGCACGGAACTACACTGTGCTATGTTAATATGTACGGAACTGCATCGTACCTCAATAATATGTACGGAACTACATCGTACCACAATAATATGCACGGGACTACATTGTGTCACAATAATATGCACGGAACTACATCGTGCCACAATTACTTTCATAGAAGGATATATTATACATAGAGTGTGGAGCAAGTCCACCAAGAAAGTGAAATATACTTACCTCGATCCGAAGCTCATTAGCTACTCAACAATAGTTTTCCCTTTTCGAATCTCTTCCAAGAGTTCGAATCTCTTCCAAGAGTTCTCGCTCTAATAAAGCAACGGAATACAATCAATATCAAAGCTACAGTTAAATTTTCCAAACCTTAAACTAAAAGGATTAAGAAATCAACTTAAAAGTTAACCCCGGCCCACGGTATCAAATCCCAATATCAAACTCACAATCGTATTACCCAATAACACACGAGTCTAGATATATAATCAAGTTTTGATCTTAATACGAATTGGGGACTCAAATTTTACTTTTATTAAATATTTAACTTAGAGTTATATACCCACTTTTTTATCTAAAGAATCGTATTCTAAAGGGAAAAAAAGAAGATAATTCTACACCTTTAACTTTCAATTACGTACATATAATACACAATATTTAAGTTCCAACAGTAAACAATAATCAAAATGAAACAACATAGAAGTAATTGCTCCCAGAAGCTAAACCGATGCTCTGGCAGCGCCTATTACCAAATTTAACAATCCACTTCACAAGTGTTACCATTTCTTTACATGGAATTAATGATTACACAATCGTTATGCTCCCTCCTAATCATAATTGTAGTCACCATCTTTCATTATCGTTACATGAAAACTTTGCAAAATCATTTGTTCACACATTCTATTCATGCCATTATCTTTAAAACTAAGTTAAAAGATAGAACTTTCAAGTTACCCTCCATAGCTATAATAGATGAAATAATATAAAGAAGTACCTGATGTTTTCAGCAAAAAAAAGTTTGAGAGTTCACTTGAAGAGATGCTAGAGCCGTCGGTTCCTTTTTCACCTCAAGCACTTTTTGTTATTTGTTAACCCTAATTGGAAAGCTAAGATTTTATTTTCATATGTGCTTTAAAGTATAAGCTAACAAAATAGATATGGGCCTAGCCCATAATTTCACTCTTTATATATTACTCCCTCCGTCCCAATTTATGTGGCACCATTTGACCGGGCACGGAGTTTAAGAAAATAGAGGTTGACCTTGTTAAATATCAATTTTACCCTTGAAAAAGTAAGAGAGAGAAGATTTGAGTAATAAAAAAGTTCTTGGTAGGTTTAAAAGTATGTAGGGTCCAACAAGGGTAAAATAGAGATGATGCATTAAATAGATGTCAAATAAGGAAAGGTGCCACTTATTTTGGGACAAACAAAAAAGGAAATGGTGCCACATAAATTGGGACGGAGGGAGTACTATCTAACTATTTTGGAGTCTGATTATAAAGATTCACTTGGCTCAAAAGCTATCTAATTAATTCCTCAACTATACATGTATATAAAATTTCAGAAAATTAATGTACTCATACTCTAATTAATTCGCTATATAACTAGACTATAGGTATAAATTATCGAGTCGTTATATTCTCCTCCATTTAAAACAAGTTTTTCCTCGAACTTGTTCCACCCAAAACCAACAATCAATCTATACACACGCATCCAACACCAAACCCTTTACCGCTCATAACCAACTTCATATATACTCAAAATTTTGCTAAGTCCCAAGATTTACAAAAATTTCGCAGAGTTTCTTTTGTAAATTGGACTATCCAAAAATAATTCCTGTCTCAAATACCAACAACCACCATATACAATATAATAAGTCATGCATAGGCCCCAAATAAAGCTCAAGATAATCTCAACCGCTCCGACAAAAAGGTAAATCTCAATACTAAATCAAACACACTCAGGCAAGGAGCTAAATCACTATAATGAATCAAATAACTATGACAAGGAGGTAAACATGTTATAACTCACAATTAATAAGAGAAATTTAAATGCAAGGACTTTAAAATTTACTTACATGATGCTTCAAACAAGAGGGGATATCTATCTCGCATGCTCGACTCAATCTCCCAAGTATCCTCATCATGCGGACGGGTATGCCATCGCACTTTTACTAACGGAATCTCTTTAGATCTCAACTTTCGAGTGTCTTTTCCTACAATAGCAACTGGAACTTCTTCATAAGCTAGGTTCACATCCAATTGAACTGGGTCCACCTCTATGACATGAGTGGGACCTCGAACAACACTTTCGGAGCATAGAAACATGAAAAACGAGATGAACAGGCATAGACTCTGGCAATGCAAGTCGATAAGCAACCTCACCAATACGCTTCACAATCTTAAAAGGACCAATGAACCTAGGACTCAACTTGCCCTTCTTCCCAAATCTCTTCACACCCCGTATTGGTGACACCTTCCTGAAAATCATATCACCTTCTTCAAATACCAACTCTCATCTTCTCTTATTCAAGTATGATATTTGCCTACTCTGAGCAGTTTGAAGACGATCCTGAATGATACGAACCGTATCCAAAGTCTGACGAACAACATCAGGACCCAACACCTCAACATTTCGAGACTCGAACCAACCAACTGGAGATCGACATCAGCAGCCATATAATGCCTCGAATGGCGCCATATGAATGGAAGACTGATAACTGTTATTATAAGAAAACTTTGCAAGAGCCAAATGATCATCCCAATGACCGCCAAAATCCAAGGCACATGCTCTCAACATATCCTCCAAGATCTTAATAGTCCGCTCAGACTGGCCATCAATCTGCGGATGAACTGTGGTACTAAGCTGGACCTGAGTACTCAGCTCTAGCTGAAAAGCCTGCCAAAACTGAGAAGTGAACTGAGAGCCTCGATCAGAGATAATAGACAATGGAGTACCATGCAACCGAACAATCTGCTCAATAAAGATCCGAGCCAACTTCTTTGATGTATCAGTTGTCTTCACCAGAATGAAATGGGACGACTTGTAAGTCTATCAACAATGAACCAAACTGAATCATGATGCCTCAATGTCTTCGGCAAGCCAACTACAAAATCCATGGTAATCGTCTCCCACTTCCACTCAGGAATGAGTAGTGCCTGGGCTAAACCTGCGGGTCTCCTACGCTCGCACTTGACTTGTTGACAGTTCAAGCACTGAGATACATGATCAAAGACATCTTTCTTCATCCCTTTCCACCAATACAACTCCCAAAGGTCCTGGTACATCTTGGTGATACTGGGATGAATAGAAATATCGCGAACTGTGAGTCTCATCAAGAATCAACTGCCTCAAATCACTAACATTAGGAACACAAAGACGACCACCAACCCGAAGAATACCATCACTATCAAACTCAAAAGGAGGGGCTCCTCCATATTGAATACGCCCTCGCAACTCAAGAAAGTAAGGATCCTCGAACTGTCTATCCTTAATCTGGCTAACTAAGGAAGACTGGTCCACAAAACAAGCAAATACCCGATTCGAGTCCGAACTATCAAATCTCACCCTCGAATTATATAGAGTCTGAAACTCTCGAGCTAAAGGTCGCATCTCAACATCAAGAAATGCAAGACTACCCATAGACTTCCTACTCAATGCATCAGCCACTACATCGGCTTTCCCCGGATGATAATGAATAGTAAGATCATAATCTTTAATCAGCTCGAGCCATCTACGTTCCCTGCCATTCAAGTCCTTATGAGTAAGCAAGTACTGCAAGCTCTTGTGATCGGTGAAGATCTCACAAGGCTCGCCATACAGGTAATGTCTCCAAATCTTTAAAGCAAATACCACAGCTGCTACCTCCAAATCATAAGTCGGATAGTTCTTCTCATTCACTTTCAACTGCCTAGAAGCATAGGCAATGACTTTACCATGTTGCATCAAGACACATCCCAACCCAACACGAGAAGCATCACAATAAACTACAAATCCTCCAGCTCCAGAAGGAAGAGATAATACTGGAGCGCTAGTCAACAATGACCTGAGCTTCTGAAAGCTCGCCTCACACTCTTCTGACCAACGAAATTGAACCACTTTCTGAGTCAAGCGGGTCAACGGAGCAGCAATGGATGACGATTTCTCCACAAATCGCCGATAATATCCAGCCAGACCAAGAAAACTACGAATCTATGTCGGAGAAGTAGGTCGTGGCCAATTCTGAACGGCCTCAATCTTCTTAGGATCAAATTTTATACCCTTACTGGACACAATATGACCCAAGAAAGCCACGGAGTCCAACCAGAACTCACACTTCGAGAACTTAGCGTAAAGCTTATGTTCCCAAAGTGTCTGAAGAACCAATCTCAAATGATGCTCATGCTCCTCACAGTTATGCGAATAGACCAAGATGTCATCAATAAAGACAATGACAAACGAGTCTAGATAAGGCTTGAACACACGGTTCATCATATCCATAGAAGCTGCTGGAGCATTCGTAAACCCAAAGGACAAAATCAAGAATTCATAGTGACCATAACGGGTCCTGAATGCTGTCTTCGGGATATCGGACTCCCAAATCTTCAATTGATGATACCCAGACCTCAAATTAATCTTGGAAAAGAACTTGGCTCCTTGCAACTGATCGAATAAGTCATCTATACGAGTCAAGGGATACTAATTCTTGATAGTGACCTTGTTCAACTGCCTATAATCAATGCACATACGCATAGAGCCATCTTTCTTCTTAATGAACAACACTGGAGCTCCCCAAGGCGACACACTGGGCCGAATGAACCCCTTATCCAATAAGTCTTGCAATTGCTCTTCTAACTCCTTCAGCTCGACTGGAGCCATACGATGCGGAGGAATAGATATAGGCTGAGTTCCGGGCACCAAATCAATACCGAACTCAATATCCCTATCCGGAGGAAGTCTACGCAAATCATCGGGAAACACATCAGCGAACTCCCTCACAGCGGAAACAGAATCAAGAGACGGAACCTCTATACTAGTATCTCGAATAATGGCAAGATAAGTATAACACCCCTTATTCACCATCTTCCTTGCTTTCATAAAAGAGATAACACGTCCCGTAAGTGGCAAACAAGAACCGTGCGACACTACCAGTACTGAGCCAGGAAAAGAAAGCCGAATAGTCTTGGCATGACAATCGAGAGTAGCATAACATAATATCAACCAATCCATACCAATAATCACATCCAAATCTATCATGTCCAGAACTAATAAATCAACTATGGTCTCACGCCCCCCTAAAGATACAGTACAACCAGGATGCACCCACTCTACCACAATAGACTCTCCAACAGGAGTAGAAACACAAAATGGATCACGAATAAACATATAATCAATATTAAAACCCGAAGCAAAATAAGGTGACACATAAGAATACGTGGAACCTGGATCAATCAAGGAATAAGCATCACGTTCACAAATAGAAAGTATACCTGTAACCACTGCATTGGATGCCACAGCATCCTGTCTGGCTGGAAAAGCATAAAACTGCCTCTGAGGCTGAGCTGAACTAGTACTCTGATGACCACCCCTCGAAGGGCCACTACCACCATGCCCACGGCCTCTGCCTGGCGGTGGTGCACTCCTAGCTGGCTGAGAACCTGATGTAGTACCATAAGTCTGCATAGATGCCTGGGGTCGAGGAAAAGACTGACTACCTTTCTAAAGTAGTCTAGGACAATCCTTTATATGATGACCAAGCTCACGACAATGATAGCACCTAGAATTGGGTCTGCGCGGTACGTGCTGCTGAGGTCGTAAAACAGACTGGCCTGGCTGAGAAGGCTGAGAGAATTGAGTCTGCTCATGACGGGGTACAAATGTGCTCCTCGAGCTGTGAGCCATTGACTGAGCCGGCCTATCAGAAGACCTCCCTTGAAACGCCTTGCCTCCAGCTGAGGCAATAGGAAGTCCACCATATCCACGAGATCTCTTACTATTTCTCTCCAACTCTTCTTGCTCCAGAGCTCTATAAGACTCATATCGGCGAGCAATATCCACCGCTATATCAAATGAAGTACCAGCCTCTATCTCAAAAGCCATATTAGATCTCAAAGTAGCAGAAAGACCATCAATGAACCTTCTAACCTTCTCTGACTCCGGACGAACCAAATCAAGAGCATCACGAGACATGTCTAAGAATCAAACCTCATACTTAGATACAGTCATATGGCCCTGTCTCAACTTCTCGAACTTCCTGCGCCTCTCATCCTGCTGGCTACGCGGGAGGAACTTAAACCTCTGAGAAAACTCACTCCAAGACAGCTTCGGCAAGCCCTGCCTAGCTAGAGTTAGTGTATTCCACCAAGTTAGAGCAGGACCCTCAAGCTGGAAAAATGTATAATCAACTCCATGCTCCTCAAGATATCCCAAAGCACCTAATATCCGCTGGAAACGATCCAGAAAGGCTCGTGGATCCTCGGATGGAAGTCCTCCAAATTTCGGGGGCGGTTACCTAGTGAAGTGAAGAAGTCTGATTTGGTTCACCTCCGGAACCACAATCTACCCTGGCTGACCTGCCTGAACAACCTAGGTTAGACTACCCACAGCTGCTACCTCTGGAGTTTGCATAGCAGGGGTAACAAACTGAACTGGGGTCTGCATACTGATCACGCCCAACTACGCCCTATAAAAAGGACTAAGTGGTCGTAGCAAATATAGCTCGGTACTTAAAGTCCCGAGGTCGAATCCCACAGGGAACACTCGAAATCTAGTTGTTATTCTAACTAATTTATCTAACTAATTAACTCCCAAGATTTGTATTTGAATGATGGTTTCAATGTAACAGCTAATTAGCACTAAAGTAAGTAGCAAAATATTAAGAAATAATTAATCAAGGATTTAAAAGCCTAGGATTGATCTACCCAACTCCCACTTATGTGTTAGAATAATTCTTTTAACAAATTCAACTTGGTTTTCTTCCTAGTGAACACTTGCTCCAATTATACAACTATTCACTCCCATGAAATAGCAGTAACTTTCACTAACCAATTTTTCAATTAATTAATGAAGATACTTAGGACTACAAGTTTAGTTCACAATCAGGGTCAATGGTCACAAATCACCTTATTGACAACCTAAGTAATACCTTGATTTTAAATTGAAATATTGCTAAGTGTTTAACCCAAACCTATGAATCTATCCCTAGACACACAAGAATAATGGGAACAATCAATTGGGGGCCCTTCCAATCAATAGCAATCAAAACATAAACATTTAGAAGGGAAGGTTTACAAGTTTCATTCATCAAAATAAATATTCATAGCACATAAGTATTGGAGTGGTTCAATCAACTCTAGAATGGGTGAACTAGCCACTTATGTTCATGTTAGTCATATCAAAATAATTCATGAATGAATAAATTATAAAAAATAAGAAAAAGTTTAGGAAAAACTCGTGTTCTTGAAGTCTCCAAAGCTCTAGCCTCCTTTTTGCCTCTTCCCAGTGTAAAATTCATAATGGAGGCAAAAAAAGCTTTTATACCTTTTAGGAAACTAAGCAAAAGTACCACAAAGTCCTTAAAATTTCGCCCCATAGTTCTATGCCGGGTGCCACGCGGACTAATTTTCTTCAAGCAATTCAGCTCGTGTGGCGCTCGCGTATTTGGCCTAAATGCGCTGAAATTTTTATTCAATTCCTAAGCAAAGACTCTATTTCTTCCCGTGGCACACAGATCACTTGAACTCTTAAACATATTCCCTTTTAGTTCCAAAACTAGCACTTTCTTAGTCAATTCACCATGTTTAAATCCTACAACACCAAACAACTCAATTAGTATCAACTCTTGAGAATTTTGCGTATAAACTCTTAGGTGTACTATCATAACATGGTAAAACTACCCTGAAAATATAGGTAAAATAGCCAAATATCACATACCTCACATCTGAGTACCTGCTGGTGGGACAACATGAGAAGCTACCTGGGTCGCGGGAGATCCCTGTAGTGCAAGACCCTGTAGGATACCCAAAACCCTCAACATAATATCTTGAAGTACCGGTGTAGCAATAAATCCCTGATCAACCTGAACCTCTGACTGATCCTCAATCTCTGTATCGTCATCATGATCTACCACTCTCATGGCCCTTGCAGCTCTAGCCATAGGCTGGGCGGCTATACAAGTCTGAACTCTACGTCTGCCTCGGCCACGTCCTCTGCCTCGACCTCTCGCTCGACCGACACCTCTAACTCCACCTTTTGCGGCAACTGGTACATCAGGTGGTGCCTCTGGCTCCACCTTCGCCTCCTGAGCTGAAGAACGAGTCCTCACCATCTGCGCGTTACATACTGGAAAAGATTAGTCTTGTTATGGAAATACTACGCACGATAAGGAGGGAAAGAAGGAAAATTGCCTAAATATCACCATAGCCTCTCGTAGATAGGTACGGACGTCTCCGTCCGATCAGCAAGACTCTATTAGATACTGTTCATAATTCGTGAGCACTCTAAACCTATGGCTCTGATACTAATTTGTCACGACCCAAAATCCGAATGGGTCGTGAGGGCACCCAACTACCCCTGTTGGGCGAGCCCACTTGATTACGAATGAATAATATAAGCTTTTCAATAAAATATATAAATATCTCAATACCATAGAATAAAGCAGAAGTAATCCCAACAATAAAAGGTTTAAGGACTCTCCGAATCATGAACATATAAGAGTATCGAGTAAGTTATACAACTCCAAAATCTTGGGAATACATCATAGGAAAAATATAAACTATATAGGTGGCCACCACAGACGAAGGGTTGGCTCACCGCTAATAGAAGGATGCTCCGCCTCGATCAACCCCGATGCTCACTAGTAGATGGCGTCGAATCTGTAAGACATAAATAAACCAACAAAGAAAAAAAAATAAAGGGGGTGAGTCGAGTGACTCAATAAGCGGGGACGGGGCTCCAAGTAAACTAGCAAGTTGCTCATATATGCAAAACAAATTAACTCAATTATCACGCCCTAAAAATTACGAGTTAACTGAATTTATTATTTAAAGGCTCGTGACTGGTGTTAAAAAAGGTACAAAAATTATTTAGAGAACTCGGAGTCGCCACTTGACATAGTTTAAGGTGTGCCAAGTCACCAGAAGGTAACTTGGAACACCTCTGACTCATCTAATGGTCTGCGTTAGAGATTCGGTTAAGGTTCTCAGTTGACTCTCGGGAAGGTATTAGGCACCCTCGAGTCCTGTCCCAAGTACAGTTGCTTTATTGTCGCAATTTTAATTTATTAAATATTGTTGTTATATTAATGTCGTTAATTTGAATTTGCACATTGATTCAGAAAATTTAAAAGTGTTATTCTTATCCAACCTCACAGAGGACTGGACGAATTTACTTTTTGATTCAGAAAAATTTAAAAGCGTTATTTTTATCAAACCTCACAGAGGACCGGATGAATTTACACTTTGATTCGAAGTAAATAAAAATGTACTACGCATTTCAAACTCACAAAGGACTGGTCTATTTTTTTAAATTAATTCAATTAACTTTGAAAAATATAATTAATTTAGAATGGGCTTGTCTTGTTTTTGTTTTATTTTAGCCTAATAAGTAGATCACAAATCATACTTATCATTTTGCCTAATTGCACTATAATCTACTATTAAATAATAATTTTCAGGTTGAATGTTTAACGAGTTGTTAAGGAATGTAAGTCAGAACAATTTTTGTTGTATATAAGTGGTAACTATTCGTCAAAATAATGACCGTTAATCCAGGAACTACCACACAATGGACTATCCTTGTAAAACAGTTAGGCCCAATTAAATTTCAAAAAAAAAAAAAAAACGATAAGGCGTAAAAATTTCGTGCATGGGCCTGTTTGGCGCGCGTTAATTGATTTGTAGCCGTCAAAAATAAATTCACTGAGAAATAGCCACCTCCAGACAAATTCCAGTATAAATACTAGGGCTTTGAACAAATTTTGTTCAAAGCCAATCCCAGTATAAAATACTGGGGCTTTGAACAAATTTGTTCAAGGACCCAGCATTTTGTTATGGGACTTTGTATAAAGCTTCAATCCCACAACAAAATGCTGGGGCTGTGAACAAAACTTGTTCAAAGCCTCAACATTTTGTTATGGGACTGAAGCTTTATATATAAAGTCCCATAACCCATAACAAAATGCTGGGGCTGTGAACAAAACTTGTTCAAAGCCCCAGCATTTTATTATGGGACTGAAGCTTTATATATAAAGTCCCATAACAAAATACTTGGGCTTTGAACAAGCCCCAGTATTTTGTTATGGGACTAGTCTGGGGTGTTTTTCCAACTCTAGTAGAGCTTAAGTGTGCGCACGAATTTTTGGCTATTCTTCAATGAATTTTAAAACGGTGGATAGTCCTCAATGAGCGCGTCCAAAAATGGCTAGTGATCAAAATTTCCTCGATAAAGCGTAATACCTTCTTGTAAAAAATTTGCACAAACCGCCCATTTAAATGTATTCCTCTTTTTATTTTGACAAAATTTTTGCAATTTTAGGTTCTTAAAAAAACCAACTACTTTGCAAAAATAGGTTGTTTTTCTAGAAAAAAAAAAGAAAAAAATATTTGCAAATATTATTTGATACATTCTATTTTCCTATGCCAATAGTGGCTGTTTTGTAATTTAAAGTAGGTTGTTTTGCAAGTGGGACTGCTATGTAATGAACGTGGCTGTTAGTCAAATTAGGCGACGAAATAGTTGTAGTTACGAAATGGTGGGCTGATTTGCCAAAACTTTTACTTCCAGTTTCCTTTTTATAATACAAAGGTCATTTTTTATACAAAGTTCTTTGTTTGCCTAATGAGAACTGATACGCGTAACATTTCCTAAAAAAAAGGGTTATTTCTACAAATTGGGAACTATCTTGCAATTCAGGCCCTTTGATTTTACTTTTAACTCAAAACCTTAGATAAATGGAAGAAACGACGTGATTGTTTGCAACTTTTTACATTAAGACCCAATTATGCCTAGTGTTCTAATTTTGAACTGGTTCTAATGAAAAAAAAAATTTTGCTTTTTGATGTAGGTTAATAAAGTGAACTTCTCATTTTTTTCCGAATCTGTCCAGTTTCATACTTGCACCCTTATCTATTTTTTATACAAATATTACCCAGGAGCAAATCATAAAAAGAACCCATTGTTTTTAAGAAAATTCAAGTCACTTTCTATTTCTAGCATAGCAAATTTTTTAAGAAGAAAGCTAACTATCAGGTTCATAAAAGCAAAAATAGTATCATATGACATATGAACATGCTGATCTTATACACAATGAAGGTAATAAAACATACAAAGGTAGTTGTGTTTACCTCTAAGCCAAAGATTTTGTACAAAAGAAGAAAATTACCCCAATAAGAGCAAGCAAAAAGGAGCAAGAAAACGCAGTAAAATCAGCACCCGAACAGCTCCTAAAAACAGCCTCTTAACCCTCCTATTTAACCCTTAAGCTTCAAGATTTATACCCCAAAAGGCCCTTGATGTAATGGCTTTTGGTTCTAAATCCTACTCTCAAACTTAACCCATTTTTTCAAGTATTTTTTAGCTCTCACTCAATGTATTTTTTCAGCTGGTTGTTGTATCATTAAAGAGGAGTACAAGCTCTATTTAAGGCTTAAATTGAGAGCCAAAAGGTGGGGTGTAGACTTGTACAAAAGTACAAGCCCATACCCCTACTACTTGAGTGCTTTTTTAGCCTTTTTACAAGAATAGTAGAGCAGATGTATGACACTATTTCAGCAGCTAAATTGTCCTAAAAGCTGAATTTGTGTCCTTAAAAAGGACAATCAAACACTCATTACACTAACTAGAAGGTCTAGGACCAACTATACATACTAAATTAGCCCCAAACTAACTAAAATAGACCAAACTAACTTAGAATTAAACTAACAAGTGGCCAGACCTTACTTTATGACTAAACTAAGCCTAAACACAGTCCAAAAATAAAGAGCAAACAAACTAAACTAACAAAAACTCATCCCATAGTTGAGTTCCAACTCAATTGAGTTCAAAGTTACCAAACAAATGACTACTTGAACTCTCAGATCCCATCTAACAGACATAAAGCTAAACCAAAGGTTTTAAAGCATTACAATCCTAAGTTACCAAGTCCAGACTAAGTGTTCAAGACAATACCATAAAACAAACAATGACATAAGAACGAAATTATGCAAAACTATGCTTGAAACTACTAATTCAGACTTACTTACAATAATAAAAAAGCGCATGTGACACGACCCAGAATCCGGTTAGGTCGTGCGGGCACCCGACATCCTCCCCTAGACCTGTCGGGCGAACCCTTACTAATTTAATTCGGAAAATAAATATAACAATTCATAAATAAGGACAAGACTTAAAACAAAAACACAGACATACTGATACCTCTAAGCTGTACAAAAGAAATTACAGCTGACTACCCAACATACTAGTTTAGGGCTATCCAGACTAGACGTCTAAGAGTACAAAAAAAAACAGATACCTCCTGAAGGGAGCAAACTGCAACTGAAATGATAACCAATAAACTGGTGGCCGAAATGACCTCGGTCAGTCGTTTCAGCATGCAACATCATCTAGTAATTATTGAACTAGTTACTAGTTTAACATACTAACAAAGGTTGTTAATAACGAGAGGGGGATGACCTGCACCACCAAATTACATTTCCAGTATGCTCAGGCGAGAATTAAACAATGAAAGAAAAATATTTCATTACCCGAACTTAGCTGAAACACACAAGTATATAAATACGCCAAGCTGAACGAGTTTATACCAATGACATTACACAGATTATACTACGCAAACAGGGTTTCAATCACTAATCAAACATTTATTTTATTGCTAAAATAGTCTGTACATATTTTTCATAACTAAACACTACTATTTTATCACTAAGCATAAACTAAACTACACATGAAAAGAAAGGAAAAGGGTTTAGCATTTTGTCTAACCGAGTACAAATCTCAGCCATCAAAGCTCCGCCACTGGTTCCCGAACTCGCTCGCTGCATTACTAACCAAAACTGTTACGCTGCCTCGCCTCGTTGTTGTCCGTACGCCAATACTGTTGTCCGTACGCCATCAACAACGTCGCAACTTCCGTATCGCCTTCCATTGCTATGTCGTAACCAAAACAAACCCTAACAACCCCAATCCCTGCCTTCACCTCACGGAATCACCCCAACTGCCACAGATTTAATATCACAGCCTCCTCTGCTGCCTCGCTACTGCCTCACTGCCTTATCAACAACATAACAGCCCTCCCCACAACATAATCATCACAAACAGCCACCAATCATGACCTCAACACAACCCTCTCCAAACCAACATCACCACAGCCATAACAGTAAAGGAGAAAGAAAAAATAAGAAGAAGGAAGAAAGAAACAGAAATGGAAAGAAAGAAAAAAAGAAAAAAGAAAACGGGGTATTGAGAAATGGGGATGCGAGGGTGAAGGGGAGAGTGGAGAAGATGAGGAACCAAAAAAAACTTACTGGAAAAAGAACTCAAGTCGCCGGAGTTAGAGTTTTATCCAAAACGTTAAATCCAGATCTACGCCAAACGGCTTAGATTTTGAAGAAAACAAGTTGAGAAATGGAATGGAGAGGCTGAAAGGAGTCCGGGGATATATTTTTTATATTTTTTCGGCCACCGGAGGTAGTGGCTGGCGACGGAGGAGCAGCGGAGGAAGGGTAGTAGAGGGGCGGCTGGTTATTTCCGGCGTGAGAGAAAATTTTGGCAAGAGTTCCACCAAGTCCTAAGAGACTCTTGGGTGTGTGAGAAAAAATGAGGAGAAACAAAGGTTTTATACATGGAAGTTATGGACGATCTGAGCCGTTGAATCAAGATGAGATCAATGGTTAGCATTGAGTCTTTCACGGGCTAGGACAAAACTATGAGTGGGCCGACGGGCCAATGTTTTGGGCTATTATTTTTTTACAAATGACCATTAAAATGTTTGTTACTTACCAAAACATACACAATTAATCATAATCTAAACCACATAAATTTACAATATTATCACAATTTAAACATAGAATCACAATTAAACATATAACAAGTAATTTTTTGTTAATTTTCAAATTTAACATCCTAATTAAAGACAAATTTAGTCAAAATTAGGTGATCACACTCAAAGGTAATGGGAAGTAAAGAGAGGCCATTAAATTAACTATCAAGCAATATTCATACTCTGTCATCAAAGTACCGCGGACACTTTCATTGTAACTTGGGGGCAAATACTTAACCACGCCATACTACAATAATATGCACGGAACTACATCGTGCTATGTTAATATGTACGGAACTACATTGTACCTCAATAATATGTACAGAACTACATCGTACCACAATAATATGTACGGGACTACATCGTGCCACAATAATATGCACGGAACTACATCGTGCCACAATTACTTACATAGAAGGATATATTATACATAGAGATTGGAGCAATTCCACCAAGAAAGTAAAATACACTTACTTCGGTCTGAAGCTCATTAGCTACTCAACAATAGTTTTCCCTTTTAGAATCTCTTCCAAGAGTTCTCGCTCTAATAAAGCAACAGAATACAATCAATATCAATGCTATGGTTAAATTTTCCAAACCGTAAGCTAAAAGGATTAAGAAATCAACTTATAAGTTAACCCCGGCCCACGGAATCAAACCCCGAAATCAAACTCACAATCGTATTACCCAATAACACACGAATCTAGATATATAATCAAGTTTTGATCTTAATACGAATTGGGGACTCAAATTTTACTTTTATTAAATATTTAACTTAGAGTTATATACCCACTTTCTATATCTAAAGAATCATATTCTAAAGGCAAAAAAAAGATAATTCTACACCTTTAAATTTCAATTATGTACATCTAATACACAATATTCAAATTCCAACAGTAAACAATAATCAAATAAAACAACATAGAAGTAATTTCTCCCAGAAGCTAAACCGACGCTCTAGCCGCGCCTATTACCAAACTTAACAATCCACTTCATAAAAGTTACCATTTCTTTACATGAAATTAATGATTACACAATCGTTATACTCCCTCCTAATCATAATTGTAGTCATCATCTTTCATTATCGTTACAAGAAACCTTTGCAAAATCATTTGTTCACACATTCTATTCATGCCATTATCGTTAAAACTAAGTTAAAAGATAGAACTTTCAAGTTACCCTCCATAGCTATAATAGATGAAATAATATAAAGAAGTACCTGATGTTTTCAGCAAAAAAAAAAGTTTGAGAGTTCACTTGAAGAGATGCTAGAGCCGTCGGTTCCTTTTTCACCTCAAGCACTTTTTGTTATTTGTTTACCCTAATTGGAAAGATAAGATTTTATTTTCATATGTACTTTAAAGTATGAGCTAACAAAATAGATATGGGCCTAGCCCATAATTTCACTCTATATATATTATCTAACTATTTTGGGGTCCAATTATAAAGATTTACTTGGCTCAAAAGCTATCTAATTAATTCCTCAACTATACATGTATATAAAATTTCATACAATTAATGTACTCATAGTATTATTAATTCGATATATAACTAGACTATAGGTATAAATCATTGGGTCGTCACAATTATCGAGTAAATCAACAACACTACCGAACAAATGAAAAAAGTTGGT
Source organism: Petunia x hybrida (assembly GCA_037355625.1). Lineage (NCBI taxonomy): Eukaryota > Viridiplantae > Streptophyta > Magnoliopsida > Solanales > Solanaceae > Petunia > Petunia x hybrida. The sequence goes on along the minus strand of JBBBVM010000018.1, from coordinate 2,828,234 downwards.
GAATGATTTGTGGTGAGAGCCCCAACGAGTGTTACCGGCTCAAATAAGATCAAGTTCTCAAAGAAAGCCCCTCCCAGTTACAAATTCATCCATATCTAATTTTTCTTTTTTTTTTTCTCTTTGAGATTCTTGAAATGCATCCATACACTCGAAAGAAGAACCCAACATATTCAAAATATAAGAAACTAATAACACAAGTTCACCCACTAGGAGACATTTTTTAGAAATCCCAACAAAAGTTAGCTGCAGTTGGTGAGCGAAACAATGAATAGATTAATGTGCCGATCTACTTTCTTGCTTGATCAACATTTTAAGATCATTTATATGAACTTGCATATTAGTTGCCTCATCGTAACATTATGCACGCACATAAGATAGACTCACAGAATAATGAGCAAGTAAGTCTACAATTGCCTTCTTGAGAGATAAGACACTAGTATCTTGAACATGAATAATATCAATAAGGCTCTCAATCACAAATCCCCTTAAATAGTAACCGGATAGGCATTAAAAGTCCAATTTGAAGCAGAAATGACCGCTTGATAGATGGGATGACACATAACGCACATTTATCCTTTAAGCATTATATAAGGACTTGACATCTTTGGCATGTCAAGGGTCTATTAGTAACTTCCGTCTAAAGTATCTAAAGGGTTCCCAACCCACAACGACACATCTCTTCATATTCTTTGTTATTGTTTTCAAAAAGTTTGTGCCACACGTTGATTATTTGCTCGCAATAAAGGAGATTTTAGGCATTTTCTTCTCCCTTTTCCTATCGTCCATCACCTTTTCCAAAGATCGTGGTCGCTAGAACATTCAACATGGTTACTGAAATCCCTTAGTTGGTCAAAGATTGGTGGGAAACTCTATGCATAGATCAACAAAATCAAGCCAAAATGGTGTTGGGGAATATGATTACACTAATGGAGCACACTGCAGTGAAAGGGATGATAGAAGCAATAGTATACTATTGGGATGTAGACCGAGCAGTTTTTCACTTCGAAAGTGTAGAGTTGACACCCTTGCTGGAAGAAATAGGCGGGTTAACTCAATTACCATTTGAAAGTGAGGAAATCTTGATGCCTAAGAACATTACACCCGAGAAATTCTTCAAAATGGTAGGGCTTAAGCTCGAATTACGCACAGACAATATAAGGCAATCGGGAATTTTCTTAACTTCCCTCTACATCAAATTTGGGTACGGAGAAGCATTTCAAGAATCCGAAAACTATGTCAGCATTGACTAGGCAGATTGGCAAGAGCGGGGAATGCTCACTTTTGTTGCCATCTTTTTAGGGACTGTCGTGTTTCCACAACACAAAGGACGAGTTGATGTTTGCATGGTATCAATTGTCGATGCCTTAATCAAGGACTTCAACAAGAAATACACTTTGGTACAGATAATTATTGCGGAAATGTATCGAGCTTTAGAAAGATGCAAGAAGGGTGCTAGCTTTTTTTAAGGTTGTAATTTACTCCTACAAATTTGGTTAATGGAACATTTACAAAAGATGACCAATGTAGACAAAGCCTTCCACTCTACGCTAAGGGAGGACTACATCTTGACTCACACTGTCCGCATGGACAACACTCTCGAGAAATGGAACCAACCAACAACTGCCAACGGTTGGCACCACATGTTCTGTCAGTTGACATCCGAAAGTATACAATGGATGTTTGATTACTTCCCAGCACTATAGTAATCATACGGTCGGAAAAGGACTCATTTCTCATCTTAGTGAGGTTTAAAGGAGCTTACCCATACACTCCTTTAAGGGCACTTAGACAAGCAGGGAGAAAGCAAAATGTACCCCAAATTGCAGACATCAGAAGTTTCAAAGCAGATATTTTCAGAGGAGTGATACTTTTCAAAGACAAGATATTAGAACTTTAGAAAGAAAGGCAACAAATAGGATTCGAGACTATTGCACGAGACAGATTCGATGCAGGCTGTGACGAAGATTACCCAGACTGGCTTATGGAAGACATAGCAAGGACAGTTCAACCAAGAGCAACAACAAAATGGAAAAGAAATGCTGATGAGTTAGAATCTGAATACAAAAGGTTAAAAAAACAATTGGTAAGGGCACGAGAGAAAATAGCAAAAAAAGAAAAGTTTGGTCGAAGCAAAGAACAAAGAAAAAGGCAAGTGGCGCAGGAAGGCAGAACTCCTGACAAAACGCATAGAGTCTATCAGTGCATGGGCTAGCGAGGGAATGGACTCTGTGGCTAACAAAGGAATAGAAGATAAAGGAAGAAAGTCTTGGGAAATGTTGAAGAACTTCACATTTGACATATCCCGGCTCTTAACTGATGCAGACAACATCATTTTTTAAAGAGACTCATGAGAGGCAAGCTTGTCAGGGAGACTCGTCCGAATAAGAAGAAGAATCTTCTGGGGATGGATCAGCATGAAATATGTTCACTTGGCCATGATCTGATCTCCTAGCAATGTTTTCCACCTTTTGCACAATTTCAATATCAGCCAATGTAACAAAAGTCCAATAAATGCAATATTATCTTTTAGGCTCCGCATTTTGTCAGCAAACGAAATGATGCATGTGGCACAAAGCGCTTTTTAAATCGTCGTGCGTAAAACGGTCCTTCACAATATAGGATGCATTTCTTATTTGAATATGGCTGTGCCATAACTCTCATCTCCCTACTCTATGCCCAAATCCTGATATCTAAAACCTTTCATATGTCCAAATTATCTCTAACTCACTACCAAACCCAAAACCTACTATCCAAAAGGCTGGCTTGAGTCAGAAGTTAGGTTAGACAAAGTGCATTTGTCGTTGATTGGTCAAAACAAGAAGGATTTGATACAGCATGCCCTATGGACATAGAGCAGAATATTAGTAGAGCAAGAGATATATTGGTCAAACTCAAAGGCACACTTGCTTTACCACAAGACCTTTTGACACCAATATTCAAGGATCATTTTTGTTTCTCTAGTCTACACAGTCACACCACCTGCAATACATGACTGTGATCCAAAGTATTTTCCAACTTGCTCCTATCATGATCAAAATAGTAGTCAAAGGGCTAGTGGAAGATAATATTTGAAAGATAGAAGCGTAACAAGGACTTGCTCATTACAACCAAAAATAGGCAAGCCAATTCAACTTGAAAAGGGAGGCAAAGACACAATGACAAAGCTCTCATCATATAACAAACCGGGAGAACTCCTTGAGCACTTGGAAAGCATATCTCCACCCACTAATAAAGATAAAATAGGACGATGAAGTTATTTGAGACACTTACAAGAGCAAGGGTTGCTTTGATATAAAAGCACATGCGAATAGACTTCTTAGAGCAATTTCGGTTGAATGCTTTATTGGGGTGATATGAATTCTCATGATGACAAATACAATAGGACGCAGCAGTCTAAGAGTACACATGATACATAGGCAACCTACATCGAGTTCAACGGCTCAGCAATAAAATATTATCCAACAAGGAAAGTTAGTGAAAGGATTATATTGCAGCAGTTGGTTGACAAGTATGAGAGAAGTTAAGTATCTCTTTAAAAGACACATAGGCATCATGACAAACAAATTTGCAAGAAAGGATGACAAATGCACTCAAAGTATTGATGTTCGATAAAAGCCAACCCCTTTTTCTATAGCACAACACAATTTATTCTTTACGCAACATCTTTGCCTCTTTTGAATAACATTCAACTCCTCATCTCCTGCTTAAGCAAGCATCGATCGTTTGACCAAAATCCTTCCCTTGGCTGCTACATATAGTACTTAGGCAATCTCTTGTGATATCAATGCATTCTATGATAATCTCCAAATTCAAGCGTTAATCCGTCACCTGCAGTCTAGGCATCCTCTTAAGCTTATGTGTCACTTTTGCGTCAAATCTTTGCTAATGTGCCCACACGATTTTGTGCATTTCACCACTTTTTTACGGTTGCTCTGTGCTTGAACACCGAAATTGGTCAAGAATCTGTATTAAGAAAAGCCAAAGTGGCATGCCAAGCTGAAAACATTTTCCTCTAGAACAAGGACTTTTAAACCACCTACGTGGGACACCGGAAGAACCCAGACGATCCCAATCCTACTTCCGTACAACTTGTGTATGGGCAAACAAAATCAGCTGGCCCTATACCCACACAAGAGCTGCAAGAAAAAAATTCAATCACTATATAAACGAAGCTGGAAAAATTCACAACCTCACACTACACCCAACTTACACAAAAAAAAAACCTCTCGTCAAGACTTTCAACAATAACCTTATCAGGCTCAACACAATCAAGGACATACAAAAAGACAAAACATCACGCCTTTACTCCTTTAGCTCAGCCAAAAGATATTGCACCCAATAAACAAACTATTCCCTAGATACCCATTCTTAAATTTGATCCAACAAGATCTACACTTGTTACTTACACATTTAATACCATGACACCACGAGAAATCCAACAGTGAACGCAAAGTTTAAAGTTTGATTGACAAAGCAAGACTATGGTACCACAAGAACCAACAAAGAAAACTCCAACTCCCAAACCACAAACACACTTTCTAAAAAAGTCAATCCATCAAAATAAGCTCTATGTCTTTCGAAAAGAAAAAAAGCATGAAACATGAAAACACTCCATCACAACCTAAGATAAATACAATTTTGGACAGCCTCCGAATCCGGCCAAATCCAAATATCAAACCTCAGTCTAGGCATGCAAGTATCCATGTAATCATAGTCATCGATATACCCAATCTCCACACTAAAGGATGAGTACAGATTCTAGCTAATACATTGGTGTTCAGTGCAACGCAACCACCCTCTCTTGGTGATCTGTCATAGGCAATAAACTGGGGTACAATTTTTGAGGATCCCCTCAAAAAATTTCACAAGGCGCAAGCTTGACACTGGGACAGAAATTTTTGAGATCCCCTCAAAAATTTCAAGAAAGGCATTATAAAAGCAACACGATAGCCTTCTTAGCACATTGCATGATATAAAAATGGCATTCTATTTGGTGCACTTTACTTTACTATTATTTGTAGGGTTCACAGCCCGACGTAACAGGCAAACATCTCCAGACGAGAAGCATTCAGTTTTTCTTTGCTATGCTTTACTTTTATTTTTGTAGGGTATACAGCCCGATAAAAAGAATGGTATGACATGGATAGACAGCCTGGAGGGTAGACAGCCTGGTGAAAGGAATGGCATGACAAAGGGTAGACAGCCCGATGAGAAAGACTGGCATGGCAAAGGGCAGACATCTCGGAGGGTAGACAGCCCGATAAAAAATGATATGGAAAAAGGTAGACAGCCTGGAGGGTAGATAGCCCTGTGAAAGGAATAGCATGACAAAGGGTAGACAGTCCCAAGGGTTGACAGCTCGATGAGAAAGATTGGCATGGCAAAGGGTAGACAGTCCGGAGGGTAAACAACCCGATAAAAAATGATATGGCAAAAGGTAGAGAGCCCGATGAAAGGGATGGCATGACAAAGGGTAGGCAGCCTGGAGGGTAGACAGCCTGATAAAAAATGATATGGAAAAAGGTAGATAGCCTGGAAGGTAGACAGCCCGATGAAAGGAATGGAATGACAAAGGGTAGACAACCCGGAGTGTAGACAGTCTGATAAGAAAGATTGGCATGGCAAAGGGTAGACATCACGGAGGGTAGACAGCCCATTGAAAAGAACAGCTTGGAGAGTAGATAGCCGGATGAAAGGAATGGCATGAGAAAGGGTAGACAGCCCGATGAGAAATATTGCCATGGCAATGGGTAGACAACCCGGAGGGTAGATAGCCCGAAAAAAAGATATGGCAAAAGGTAGAGAGTCTGGAGGGTAGAAAGCCCGATGAAAAGAATGGCATGACAAAAGGTAGGCAGCCCGAAGGGTAGAGTGCCCCGATAAGAAAGATTTGCATGGCAAAGGGTAGACAGCCCGTTGAAAAGAACGGCATGGCAAAGGGTAGACAACCCAATGAAAAGAGTGGTAGAATGCTTGGCATGACAAAGGGTAGACAGCCCGATGAAAATGGTAGACACCCTAGCATGACATAGGGTATGCATCTAAATGAAAGAATGATAGACAGCCTTGCATGAAAATATACACAGATCAATAAAAAAGGGGGTATACAGCCCAACATGACAAGCACACATTTAAATGACGAAAAGCAGTGGCAAGACAATCCAACGACATGAAAGTATCTTTATGTATGTAAATGTTTTACATACATACTATTTTGCAAAACTCACTTTAATTGTAGGACATACAATCCGATGTTGCAACTAGTAAGATGATCCAACGACAGCTCGGCGAACGAAGCAATTATTTCCTGACGAGAAGCACTTAGAAAATGAATATCCCCAGAGGAGAGGTACACATTCCCTAGCACTGAGCACCTGAAAGCAGACTAAACAACTACGTGACAAAGGAGATCTCAACTCAATAGGAAAGTCCACTTTATCTTTATCTTTATCCCTATTTGCATTTATCTTGATTTTACTGCAGGGCGCTCCCCCGATCTCTCGATGGACGCCTGCACCATACCCTCACACCTGCTCCCAAAATCACTATCGCAAGCAAAATTGTGCAACCACAAAACCTCAAATACATACAAAGCATCACCCCAAAACCCAATTCAAGAAGCTAATCCTACAGATAATGCTTTTACTACACCCACAAGTTGCCTATTTTTGCCAAGTTCCAAAACACTCAAAGCTACAGTTCCATACTCGCACCAGTGATCTCCCTAATCTTTCCTTGCCGATTGGGTACCAGTTTCGTATTTCTTCCTATTCGTGCCTATCTACTTGAATCATGTGCATATATCGTTCTTTACTCCTCAATGTTCCTCAGCTCATTCAAGACAATGTTGAAAGCAAGATGACTCATCTATCAAGTTGTAGTGGAAACTATGCCCAAGAAAACTCCTCTTTATGGGTGTGTCGTGCACCACATCTTCATAACTAGGATGTTTACAAGCCTCTTTCCCCACACTCGATCTATAGATGTTACCTCGTCTTTTGACAATGCCTTTTTTGTACCTGTAAACTACCTATTCTGTCAAATTTCGACACACCCGGAGCTGATCATCTCATGCTCCCACAAGTAATTTGCCTAACAAATTAGGATGTCATTTTGCATTTCCTTCCAATTAATACCTAATTTGTCTATTCAAGCATATTTGCGTCAATCGTGCGTGTTTTCATGCTCAATCGTGCCCGTCTATTTGAATCGTGTGCATTTATAAAACCCACTCCTCAAATATTTTCCAGCTCAGTCAAGGCAATATTGAAGGCGAGATTACTCATTTATCGAGATAAAGTGGAAACTATGTACCTATAAACTCCTCTTTATGGGTGTGTAGCACGCCACATTTTCATAACTAGGATGATTATAAGCCTCTGTTCTCACGCTCACGATTGATGTTATCTCATCTTCGCTAGTGCCTTTGCCTCATTCTACATCTATCTCGCCAAAAGGCAAAAAAAAAACACGAATCTAAACTTTACATACTTGGATAAGTTTAGTCTTTACATCCAAAATCGTGCGCCATAAATATTTCACACAGGCAACATGCAATTCTAGAACTACACATAGCCTGATTATCATGAAACCCGAGATATGTAGGCAACTCAAAAACCAGGGTTCGGCCGAAACACCCCAAAACTCTCATTTTCACTTTCAGCATTTTTCCTGTCCGTCGTAACAAAATTGGCTACTCCGTCAACTATCTTTGCCCGGAGATTCTTTCATCATCCCCGGACAAAGAGGGGCAGCTGTTGACACCCAATTTATCCCTCCCTTTTTCATAATTGGCTATAATTTAACTTAAGGGTGCAATTTGACTATTTGTGTGAAATGTGCATTAGAAAGCATGCATTTATGTGCCTCATCCCCTACGTATATATTACATACTTAAATGTGGCTATATTATATAATTTTACATCATTTAGGCTATTTATCAAAATGTGATTGTTTGTGCAATTTTAGTGCATTTATAACAGGTAGTAATTATTTGTGGCTATTTATACTTATTAAGTTGATTTGTATCATGATTTCCTCCTACGTGCGCATTTTCGTTCATTCGATTCGTTTTATACAGTATATGTACATATTAATATCTTGATTTATTTGGCATCTTTAAAGTTAAAACATAAGTCCAATTAAATATCCAGTCTGAATTTTATTCATCACCAATTATTTTGTTTGAATTCTTTTGAATTTGGATATCCTTATATTCATATAATTATTGTTTACATTCCAAAAATATTTCTTTTTCCATTATTTGGAAATCTTCCTTCGTCTTGAACCTAGAGAAATATTCTTCTAGATTCGTTCATCCTGCACCATACATTTTTTGTTCCACATATTTCTTATACAAAATATATCATTCACTTTATTTCAATTCTTTCAAATTTTATTTGCACCTAGACTAAATGTCTACCAAAATACATATTTTGGATAGACTAAAATACTCTTTTACCAAATCTTTCCATATTTTTTACCAAAGATCGCTCTTTTTCTTTAAATTCGTCCAAGTTCACCTCCGTTAGCTCCCTCAATCTCTCAAGATCTCAACATATCTCTCCCAAGATAGCAAATTCTCTAACTCCCTCAAATCCTCCCTGAATCTTCCCATCTTTTAGAACCAAATCAACACCCTAACGTCTGCGTTCATCCCCTCAATCTCTCTCTCAAATCCTCAATCCCTTCACTATCCCCCTAATCTCTCCATAATCACCTCCCGAAATTTTCTTCGAATTTGGACAAAGGCCCAACGTATTTGTCTTTCTTTTGATGCTAGATACATAGTCCTCAAATCATTCTATATCTTCCCTCAAATCTCTCCCCCCCCCCCCCCAATCTCTCTCTCCAAAATCACTCAAAATCAAAGATCCCTACAAATCATGCAGTCAATATTTTCCAACCATTCTTAGTACCCTATTCCTCTACATAAATTCAACTCAATTCTCACCATAGAGGACACAACATTACTCTCTACTCTTCTTTTAGCATTAAAACTCATAGCTCATCTCTTCCAACGTTTCTCCCCTCTTAACTTCACCATTAAATTTACATGCACAACATATCTCTTTGAGTTGCTCTCTTATTTTCCCTCTCGTCCATGAACCAACAACAAAGGGGCAGCAGCAATGACTTTCATTGAAGGACCTATAGGAAAAATCACTATTTGGTTAGCTCGCTACGTACTTCGAGTTGAAACCGAGTATCTATTTATTTCACTTTCAAAGATTGTATTTTTCCTCCCTTTGTGTTTAATTTATTTCGGTATATGATTTTACACCAAGACATATTCTATTGTTTAAACATTATTCTTAATGTCCTATGAAGATCAGACCAACGTGAAAACCTAAAAGTAGTATCAAACTAGTTTGTTTATTTTTAGAACTTGATCCATTAGCTAACCTTTGTTAACTAATATTCAAAAAGACTGTCTTATAACATGGTTCGTTTATTTGAAGCGTGACTTGATTCTCTTGCATCTGCTTAATTAAATTTATTCATTTAAGTCTCCTATATATTTATTTTAATTAAGAGGAATTTTCATTTTTTATGAACTGAACATTCAAAACTATTTCTATCTAACTAAGATTTACATGTTTCTCTATTTCCTTTGGATTCATCAAATAGTTAGAATGGTCATACTCTCACCCTTCTTGAATATCTTTTGGCATGTACACATCATTACATGAAGTTCAACCACGGATACATCGGAGTCAGACGTGCGCAGCCGCGCTCAAGTGGAGGTGTCACCTTGGGTCAGGTATGTTTAGGGATATGATGACAATGGCAAGCTATTCGACTTCTCAAATAATGAAGAACACATATATAAGCTTTATAAAATTAAAGCAACTCGTTACTCCCTCATTTTTTATTTGATATGTCACGCTCTTAAAAGCTTTAAAGATTCATTACCTCTACTATTTTTTCTTTAAAAGCATTCATTTTCTTTTAACCATTTTGGCTTCTTTTTTTTCAAAATTTAAATATTAAACTATTTTTTTAAGTTTTACATTGTTTCTAATACAGAAAAACAACTTTTTACCCGTACTATTTGTGCTAAATCATTTCGAATTGAACACTATTTTCAAAATTAGATATTTTGATACATCTTTTGTCTCGTCTGTAAACTTTTAAGATTGTTGATCATACAAAGCAAAATGAGGAGAAGTAACATCGGACTGGGTCCTTCGCTCGCCTCGTCTATACTTGATCCCGCATTCTTCTAAATATTAAAAGTTCATTTATTTGTTAAGTTTGTTAATTATTTCCCCACATTAAATTGTGCCACAATTTAAGGTGGCACATGTTTCTAGTAATACTTTTTTTTCTTTCTTGTGAAGTATTACATTCGAAATGATGCTTTATGGAGGATTCAAAAGATCTCGTTCTATTCTTGGCTTCGTACATAAAATATGCAGTATCGTAAAATATTTATTTTGAGGAGTTGGGGTTGTGTTGATTATTGCTAGTTTTCGACCCCTTTAAGATATAATATAATTTAATACTTTCTTAGTTAGAATATCATTTAAATATTTAGATTTTTACGCCTGACTACTAATTTAATTGATTGACCTTTTATTTAAAATTCCAATTTTTAGTCCGGCCGGCAACCACATTTGGTGGAGCCTGAGAAGTGTCTAACACTTCCTCTCGGGTTAACTTGAACCCTTACCTAGAATTTCTGGTTCGTAGACTAAGTTTCGGAGTTAATTATAAAATTGGTTAGAAACAAAGTAGGTGCTCTAATACGCCTAGTTAAAAAAATATGTTAGGTAGCGACTCCAAATCTTTATCTGTGAATTCCAATAAACCGAGCCATATTTCGAACTTTAACCGATTCGGAGAAAAATGGGTGTCGACACTTGTCTCTCAGAAGATTGGGATGGTATTTTCAATTGATTTGCATTTTCTTCTTGATTGGGTTGATTATCAGAGACCAAACTTTGTTTAGGTTGTTTATGAAAAAATTTCTTCAAATAACTTTTGAAACTGAAATGTGAATTAAGATTTTAGTTAGAATAATATTCAAAATTCAGTAGTTTCAATTAAAAGAAGAGCACACCGCAACAAAGGTAATCTCAAAAAGAACATATTGCGTCCATAATAAATAAAATAAACAAAAACACATTGATCTTATATAGTCGAAAAGGAAGGGATTATTGCTCTTGTTCAATTCATCTTCTACATTAAACAGTTCTAGTATTTTGTTTTCCTTTGAGTTTCATTGTAATGTAATGAATCCATTGTTTTAACAGTATTTATCCTCCTTAGTGTTTTGATTTGATAAGTGTTTATGAATGGATACTACAATTTAATAAAAGCCTAGGAAAAAAGCAACTTCAAGTCCGAATTGAGGAGCTGGTTCATGCTAATCTAGGAGTAAACCCCTTTTAAATTTGAACTAGAAGTATGATTATAAAATTTATTTCCAATAAATTGTGCATTAAATAGTTCTAATGTTCGGTACATCTCAAAGAAAATTCAAAAACAAGAGAGTGAAAACCTTGGGCGCCATTGATAGCGACCGGCGATGGAGGAGGCCTGATGGTATTGAAATGTTTTAAAATAGAACTAAAACGGCATCATTTTGATAGCTGAAAATAATACTAGTCAACTCGTAAATGTACTAAAAATGTTGCTGAAGCGGAGATTCAATCTTGGTTACCTACGCACATCTTGCGACCCAATAACTGCTGGGTCAGACCACTCATTCATTGCAAGCGGATTCACCTTTAATAGATATACGTATATGAACGATTCTTAATCTATATACACAGTATAATTTTTCAGTGAAGAAGTATCAATTGAATCCCCTCGAAGTAGAGCTGTTCATTTTTCGGTTTAAACCGATAAACCGAACCGATAAAAAGTTAATGGTTTATAAATATTGAGTTATCGGGTTATCGGTTATTTAACGGTTTGCAAAAAAAATTTATTGGGTTATCGGTTCGGTTGTCGGTTTTGTACATTTTCTTATTGGTTAAACCGATAACCCAATAAGGTTTTCAAATTTACTATGTTGCGCTTATGTGCATAAAGGTAGTATACTTAATTATTATTAGTTGGAACTTGGAAACCTCAAACCCTAGTCTTCTTTTGCTTTTGTAGCTTTCAAGTCGCCTCATCCATTTCAACCACCGATTTACTATTTCATTCTTTGCCTCGTCCATTAGTTTATAGAATAATGAAGTATATTTGAATCTATTGTTGGTTGCTTTTTTGAATATGACGAATGCTATAAGAAGCATTTGAATTCGCTGTGAAAATAAAGCCGATTTTGTATTGGATGCAATCATTTAAGAGATTTTTTTTACACTTCTTAGGCCTAAATTTCTTAATGGTTAAACCGAAAACCGAACCGATAAGAACCTAAAACCGATAACCCAAAAACCGATAACCAATAGCTTATTGGTTCGGTTATTGGTTTAGCACTTTTAAAAACCGAAAATCGATAGTCCAAACCGATAAGGTGCAAAACCGAACCGAACCGACCGATAAACACCCCTACCTCGAAGGTCATAGGTTCGCCCTGATATTACACTTTTTTTGGTCCAGCTAGCTTCTTTTTCATTGGGCATTAACTTGGAACCACGTGCTTGGAGGGGTGATCTTAAGTTTGATTATCCTGAAAAGCAAAAAGCATTGATCCTTGAAACTTTAATTTGCATAAACTTTTTTTGCTTTCGTGAACGATATATTAACTTTGTTATTTGTGTTATTAATTATTGTAATATGGTACTCCTTCCGGTCCACTTTATTTGATTTTTTGGCCTTTTATCCTTGGTCCAAAATAATTGATTTGTTCATAGTTCAAGAAGCTTTTAAATAATTTTTTCCAAATATACCATTATCAATAAATGATCTAAATACATTTTTTAAAAGTCCTCACAAATTTCTATAAGTAAATTAAAAGAGACAAAGGTTAATTTCGTAAATAACTTTTTTAATTAATGCTAAGAAGTGGATTTCTTAATCTGTATGAAACAACCAAAAAATCAACTAATATGGACCGGAGGGAGTATATGTGAATTATTGTTTCATTTTGTTGATGAAATCGAAATGAAAAGTCATGATTCACTTTGAGTGAATTGAAGTTAAACTCGAGAGAACAATTTCATTAATAAGTTTAAATAAATGCTTGTTCTATTCTTTCAAAGCCATGAAATTCATCAAAATTGCAAGAGTTATTTATAAGGAAAAATTTAATGCATGAATAAGTCTAAGGTCACTAAAATAATTAATCCAATTCACTTTGCCCTTTATTTTTTTGTTTTTTTCTTTTTTGCTCACAAGACATCTAAAGCTGCTCCAAGTGCAAATATTTCAAAATCATCAGCACTGAAAATACTACTACCATTGCACTCACAGTAGCCACAACAAGCACGACTCATCTTGTCATTTTTCTTGACTTTTGTTATCTGTTGTAGTGTAACCGTCATTGCTATTTTCACTGCTGGAGGTTTCACATCTTCATTCTTAGAATTACCTATAATTGCGAGTCCATTACCCAAATGATCACTCAACTATTGGAAATAAACTAACAAAGTCACTCTTCTTTGTATTGTTCCTAAATGGTCACTCAGCTTTGCATAATTGACTCAAATAGTCATTCTTGCTGGAAAAATTGGTATCTCAGGTAAAATATATTTATATTTTCTAAATTTAAAATATAAAGAAATTAAACTAATCAATTTAACGAGTTAAATATATATTTTCATTATATAGAAGTTAGATCCGTGAAGCTTACGCCTCAAGTGCCCGATGGTGCGCCCAGAGCACGCCCAACGCTCAACGCTCGGGACTCGCCTTATAGAACCTATGCAAATGATCTGTCAAATTCCCTAATTAAGATTGTTCACCCACAATTTTCTTTAAAAATGAAGTTATATTCATCTATAGAAATTCAAAAATTAAGTGTAGCTCAATTAGCGAGACATAATATTACATGTATTATAATTGAGAATATCATGAGGGTGAATAACATCTGTATACTTAATCTGAAATGCATAGTCGATGTTTATATAATCACTTGTTATTGGTCTTCATGTTTATTTCTGTCACTCAAAATTGTTAGAGTTCAATTATTTTACAACTCAGAAGTAATTTTATATTTATCAATGAAGAATTAATATTTTAAATTATTATAGTAATAAATTTTATTTTTTATTCTTTATAGTAACAAATTTTTATTTTTAATTGTTTGAAAGTTAAGGTCTTATGGTTTATTTGTATCTCATAAAAAATGTAACATTTGTTAAAAAGGTTAGATCTTTTGTTTCTATAATCTTTTTTCTTATTTTAAATTTTCTTAAGTTTTTTTATGTACTTTTGATATTTTTTGGCTCATTATGCTATTTTATTAATTTAAAATTAATTAAAAAATAACATCTATGAGACTTAAGCCCCATGTCTCAGGGCTTACGTCTCGCCCCATTATAAGTAAAACGCCTTGCCTTGTGCCCCCGCCTTTTAAAACATTGGTTGTTCGTGTTGATTTTATTTGGGTAAATGAATTGGATAGTTGGTTAAATGGATTAGTTTAATTTCTTTATATTTTAAATTTAGAAAAAAATGACACATCAATATATTTTACTGAGATAGCAAGTTTTCCAGCAAGAATGACTATTTGAATCAATTATGCAAAGTTGAGTGACCATTTAGGAACAATACAAAGAATAGTGACTTTATTAGTTTATTTCCAATAGTTGAGTGACCATTTGGGTAATTGACTCCTATAATTGCCCACTCATCAATTTCCATTTTTGTAGACTCAAAAACTCTTTTCCACGGAATTTCAGCTCTTCCCAAAAGTTGTGAGCCACCAATATCTTTTCCTAAAATATTTCTTCTTGACCGGAGCTCGAAAATAATTGTTCCTTGCTTTAGAATGTTAATAGAATCTTGAGTTCCTAAACAATCTAATGAGAAAGATTCATCCCAAAATAAATCAGACTTTGATGAGATCTCTTGACTGTTTACTTGAACTCTTTGTTTGTTTCCTACTGAAAGATAACATCTAACAAACAAGCTGTTTTTTCCCAACGAGCTAGTATGTTCTATGTTTCTTGCTCTTACTATTTGTATTTCACAACTAAGTTGAGTATTCTCCATGAGAAAAATAGTTGTCTTTTTTCTTTGAATGGTTTGTTTGGTGATGGAAGATGTTGGAAAATTGGATTCGGGCCATCCATGTGGGTCAACCCAAACCCATGTCTAATAATAAATATATATAATGTTCTATATAGATTATTGAATTAATAAATAAAAAGAAAAGGAAGAGACACAACTGTTAGGATTATTACCTGAACAGTTGTATCCAATTGGGAGTATAAAAGCAGTTTCTGTTAGTCAGAAACTAACGTGACTACTCCCTTGAAAAGAAAATAACGCTTCCTCTCCTCTCCCTTCAACAAGAAAGAAAAACTCTCTTCTTCATGTGTGAAGAACAACTTCAATGGAAGATCCGAAAAGAACGAAAGGGATAATCTTCTATGAATTGGAATAACTCTGTAACTAAGGTACGACTTAGACTGTGAACTAATCTTTACAATTCGTGTGTTTTACATGTGATTGTATTGTAGACTAGTGAAACAAATACAGTAGACCTTGGGGAAAATTGTATGTTCTTGGATTGTGGATAATCCTTCATTGGTATCAAGAGCCAAGGTTATTTGTTTCCTAGTCTGCGAGTTTTCTTGAAAAACAGTAGCCAATTTGTTTGCTGTTTTTTTTTTCGCTTTTGGTGTTGAAGTCAATTTTGGGATCTCTCATCTTTTTAGTGCTCACGAATGTGGATATTCATGTGTCTGCGTGATGAAAAAGCTTCCCGAATTCATAGAATTAAAATATAAAAGGAACTACCATTGGGTGTTTAATTTATTTTAAATCAAGAAAGATACGTTCTTTTCCTTATATTATGGTGGTGGTAAAAGTTTGACTCTATAACTTTGCACATGTCAGATTCTCGTGAGAAGTGGTGTTCCAGAACCGGCCAAGTCTTTTTTGGCAGAAAAGGTCCTCACCTTTTCTTTTCCATTTTCTTTTTTTTCTAAGTATGATTAACACTAATCATGGACCAAATTAACACTTTTAAAACTTGAGGGTATTTCTTAAAACATATATAATAATTATTTCAAACCTTGGGAACAACATCTAGCAGTTCACGCAGTTCATCACACCTTCCCCTCGTGGGTTCTTTTCAACTTCAACACTTCATCTCCTTTTTCACTCCAAATCTAATCCAAATTCTCTCAAGTTCTCTTTGTTTTCAAGGAATCCGACCAAAGTATTTTATATAAAAGGTAAACATCATCATTTCAACTGTGGTGTAAATGTCGAACCTAGGTTTTTGTTTTTAATTTTTCATCGACAGTGATTAACGATGAATTTAGGTGTTTCTTTTTGTACAAAAGGTGTAATATTGTGTTGAAATTGAATGGCATTATGTCTTTTAATGGGTAAAATAGTTCCGAGCTACAAAGGAGATTTTCGATGTTCAACTGAAATTTTTAGGATGTTTATATTTTTTGGTTAAATTCTGACGATTTGAGGGGTTTTTGGGAACCAACGCTGCTTTATTTAGTTGAAAATTGAAGTTATTGCTGTTATGTGTCTTGATGTTCCGAACACCATAGTAGCTGAGGTTCTAAACATCTAATAGGATGTTCACGTTTTTCTGTAACTAAATTTTGTATCCCCTTGTTTTGCTTTGCAGAAAAATGGTAAATTTAAGACCGAGAAATAAAGATGAAGATGAGCAGAAGAAGCAGCCTACAAAGACTCCCAAGAAGGAAATTTCTAAAAAAAAAAAGGGCCCTTCGCCGACGAAGAAACTTGAGAAGCCTACTACTTCAGATTCAGAACGTACTCCTACAGATTTAGAACCTACTCCTAAACGCCCAAGAACTACTAGAACCACTAAAAGAAATTTAGTTGTGGAGAGTGACGATAGCCAAGGAGAAGTAGCAGATCCACGGAACAAAGGTGATAAACAAGAGGAAAGCCAAAGTCCAGCACCAAGTTACGATCTAAGTAAAGGTGGCGAGGAATTGGAGAGGGTTGCAGATGAGGGTGAAAAAAGGGTGGATTTAGATGACGTCGGTATTGATGAACTGTTAAAAAGTGATTTTTTGAGAACTGGAGTGGAAGATGGTGAAAAGGAAGAGGACGATGGTGGTAAAAAAATGAAGAGGCTGGTGATTTAAGTACAGAAAAAGGAGAAGAAGTAGAGGGGGAAGTAGATAAAATAGGGGAGAGTCCAAGAAGCAGTAAAAGAAGAAGAGAGGCGGAGGATGTAATTTTAAAAAGCAACTTTCTGAAGGATCGTGTAAAAAGAGTTAAAATAGATGGGGAAGCTGTAAATAATGCAGGTGGAAATGTTGAAGAGGAAGCAGGTGAAGAGAAGGAAACTGCTGAAGGAACATCTGGATTGAAACTGGAGGAAGACCAGGTGAGAGTTGAATTGAAACGTGGATTGTTCGGAACGCCAATGTTGATGTTCTACACGGCATTTGTACGTTCCCAACATCAGCATTAAGGCTGGTAGCTCTCGTTCGGAACACGCGACATGTTGTTCCAAATTTTTGCTACTGTCGTTCGGAACCTCAGAATAAGCATGTTCCGAACATTTATTAATTTACTATCATTGTGATTCATTTTATTAATTTTATGCTTAAATCATGTGCAGTATGAAGACGTTGGTCATGCTACTTTCAAGAGTAACGTTGAGGGTCTCTTCAAGACCTTCCTGACCAACAATGAACCTTTTAATGGGAAGATTACTGTTCGTTCTTCGTTGGCTAGGGGTATGATACAGTTCAAGGAGGTTCTGAAAAAATTGCAGGTGAGAAGGGGATTTTGCTATAGCTGTTTCGGTCCTTTCTTGCAATTACCGGAATATCCACTGTTTGGCACCAAGTTGGTGCATAACCTCCTCATGCGAAGGATTATTTTCAAGAAGCAGAAAGAGGTTTGGATATCCTTCAATGGATTGCCAACACGTTTTGGCCTATCCGAGTTTGCACTAATGACAGGGCTAAACTGTGGGCCATATCCAAGTAAAGAGTACATGAAAAAAAATAATGAAAAGGGGAAGGAATTGTGGAAGTTTGTTGTTGATTATTTCAAGGAGAAAAAGAGGAAGGAGAAGGATAAAGAGATAAAAGAAAAGGAGGAGAAGGAGAAGAAGGAAAAGGAGGAGAAGGAGAAGGGTAGTGGAAAGCGGAAGGGAAAGAAGAAGGTGGAGTCGTCACCCTCAGCCTCACCTTCACCCTCACCCTCACCTTCACCCGCAAAGAGGAAGTTCAACAAGCCCAAAAAACAAAAACAGCCGAAGAAAAAGCAGGCTGTGAAGTCTGGTGACTTGCTTGAGTTGGTAAGTTCTAGAACCTGTCCCAAGAAGTGGCATTTAAATCTGTGCATAGCTTGGTTTGTTCATACTATTCTCTGTGCGAGGTATTTCAAATATGGAATAGAGGAATGGGTGGTGTGCTTGTCCGCCGATCTTGAGGCATTCCAGCGTTATCCTTGGGGTAGGATGAGTTTTGAATTAACAATTGAATATCTGATCAAGCCAATGGAACGTCGTGCAGAAGGAAGCCAGACTTACAATCTTTATGGTTTTCCATGGGCATTCATGGCCTGGGCTCATGAAGCTATTCCTGCCTTGAGACCAAAGGATTTGCCAAAAGAAAAAACAATGCCAAGGATCATAAACAGGCTTACTGAAATTTGTGAAAGAGATACAGACAGGTTGTTTGATCAACAAGATGTTCCTGTAAGTTTTCCGTTTTCCATATATATTATGTAATGTTTGGAACAACCTCGCGTTTGCTGAGATATTTCTAACTGATGTTCGGAACATCTAATGAAGAACCCTCAACTGCTTCAGTGAACGATGTTCGGAACATCCTTTTCTTATGTTTTCGAACAACATGACTTTGTTCCAAACAATATTAAAAGATCTTTAAAATTTAGTTGATATTTATTTAATGTTGTTAGGTATATTAACAGGTTGTTCACCCTTTCCTAATTCCTACTGATCAAGAGCTGGACATGGATTACTTTCTAGACCTCATGCCATTTGATGACTCCGAGGACGACACAGTAGATCGTTTTTGTAAAGTGTTTGAGGATGCTTGCAGCGTTGGCCTTGTTGGTGGCACTATAATTTGTATCTTCAAGAACAATCTTGCAACCCCTCCAAGACAAGTGATAGAAATTAAAGCTATGGAAGCCCCAGAAACGATGATGTTTGGAAGTGATGGTGAATACAACGAAGAGGGAATTGGTGGCCTGCAAGATGTAAATATTGACATTGGAAACAAAGATGATGGTGATGAAGTTGGCGGTGAGTGTAAAGTTGCCGATATTACTGAAGTTGGTATAGTGAAGAGGAGCTCCAAATGCAGAGGCTGCAAATGTGGTGAATGCAGCAGGTGGAGGGAAGCAATGGAGCAAAAGATTTTGGCTTACGATCAAAAGATTGTTGCTTATGATGAAAAGATCGTGGCATATGAGAAAAGGATGGTGGCTTATGAGCAACAGATCGTGCCTTATGAGACAAAGGATGGTGCTTCTGAGCAAATCAAAGGTGATTCTTCTAGTGGTGATGGATTCGACATCCCCAAATGTAGCAGTTGCAATTGCAAAGAGTGCGACGGTTGGCGTAAAGACATGGAGATTGAGATGGTGTCCGTGCAGGAGACGATTGAGCAGTTGAAGAGCAAAACTATTATTAAACCTGCAAAGGCTGTGAAATCAGTAGAAACAGAAGAGAAGAAGAAGCAGGAAGAAGTTTGTCCGAGGCTTCCAGTGGATATTTACAAGCCACTGAAGCAGAAAAAAGTGGCGGCGTTGAACGCATTTATCAAAAAGAGGAAGAAACAAAAAAAATGTTTTTCTTGGATTGCCGATGAATTACCTTGATTTCAAAGATCTGATGAACAAGACTAAGTGGCTGTGGGACATTGTAAGTTTATTTTTGACTTATTTTCTGAACTTCACATTGTTGTAGGGAACATTCTAACTGTGTTCGGAACATTCTTAGTATGCTTGGAACAACAACGTATTTCTAGCTTCTCATTGTTTCTAGAACATCACACAGTCGTTCCGAACATTGAATAATGTTCGGAAAGATAGACCTTTCCTTAACTCACTTATACTCCAATTTATTTGTGTCTCTTATATAGTATGCAGTATGTAGAAGCTGTGATGACAATGATGCGGGGGAGGCATTTGAATTACCCCGATCATTACGATCAAAGTGACCTCATTTTGGATATGGCATTCTTGACAAATATGAAAAAACGCTACTACAAACTGGAACAAGACGCGCACACTGATAAGATACCGCTTGATGAGGTGTTGAATGCTTATGAGTTTGACGAGGATTATCTGAAGTATGCACATGGAAAGCTACCCTACCCAGGGGGTAGGTGTTGGGCTGGTGCTAAGAGGATCTTCACCGTCTTCAACATCAACGACAATCACTACGTGATGGTGGTGTTTGACATGGTTGAAACGAAGGTTTGGGTGTATGATTGCAATCATGGTTGCAATGAAGATGAAAAGTTCTTGACAATAATTATCCCTATTCTCTACATGTTCCCGATCTATATAAGAAATTCTAAGTTATTCAAAGACTTGGAGCCGATGTGTAAGGAAGGAGACATGTGGTCGTTTGAGAGAGTGCCAAGATCTCGTTGTCCACAAAATCTAACAGGGCAATCCTGTGGAGTGTTCGCGTTGATGTACATTGAGCATCTCATTACAGACACCCCCATGAACAAAATTTGTGACAATGTGGCTGATCAGTGGAGGCGACGTTTAGCCGTTTGTATTTATGACGGCAAAATGAAGCCTTGATTTGGGTAATATGTAATATTTGGATAATCTTTTAACTTTTATTTTGGTTATGTAATTATGTATGGATGACTTTTACCAAGTAATAGCTTTTGATGTGCTTAAAGGGATACCATAATTAGTCGCAATTAAAACAAACATTCTTATATATTGTTCAGTTCAGCATTCAACAGAAAATGAGAGTAAAATTTAGACGATTATTACATAAGCTCCATAACGACTTATTGTTGTTCCGGAAAAACTGGATGACGTTCCAAACATCAAAAACATGTAAATAAGCTTACCATGGAGCAATATTGCTTCATTCTGGAACGACAATCGTTCCTTAATATAACTGACATATAAAATTATAACTAAAATAATCATAAGCAATCGAACTTAGGGTGCATGTTGCGGAGCTTGTGGCGGTGCTTCAGGTGGTGTTCCTGGTGGTGTGGAGTACGGGACATAATCAATTCCCTTTTCAGCAAGCAGCCCTTTAAGCATTCTCTTCATCCTTCTTATGTCCCTTCTATAATCATGGAAGAATTCTTCGAATTTGAATTTCCATTCCCACACTTCATACCTCAGCTGCTCCAAACCATCGTTCGAATTCTCAGAATCTGAATGTGAACTCGCGGAAGGAACCCTAGGCCATCTTGAACTCGATGCTCCTCTTATCGGCGCTCCCCTTGTTCTTGGACGACGAGGCATTTTGAAAAGGTATGAAGAATCAATGTGTGACTGTTGGGTGATTATAAGAGTAAAATGGCAATCGACGAGTCTGTTGGGAATGGTTTTACTGAAAGTGACTTTTGACGAAACTCGTAACCGTTGTGCCTTTTAGAATTTAACATGCAGTTCGGAACATTTGGAGTGTCACTCAGTATCATTGTGTTTATTTAATTATAGAAATTGAACAGGGCGTATAAACTGTTCCTTTCTGTTCAGAACGACATATTGATGTTCTGCGCGTAAAGTTAATGTTCGAAACATGAATATCCCATTGCATACATGATTTATTTTCCGAACGACAGTCTAACTTTTTGAACGTAAACAGGTTGTTCTGAACATAATTACCGGAACTAAAACATATTTTTCATTGATCATCATTTTAGAGCTTTACAAAAAGAATGCTAGTTATATTAGCATTCAAATGGAGAAACTGCACATCACTGCCAGTGCTTTACAAAAGGAATGCTACTTATACTAGCATTCTAACAAAAGATACTAGATTATAAACATTCAAAAATAAATTATATAATAAAAATTAATAAGAACATCCACATCTAGCGTGAAGGAGAGGAGTAGAAGTCAAGGTAATGCATCGCCTTATCAGCTAGCAGCCCTTTGAGCATTCTTTTCATCCTTCGCATTTCCTTCGTCATCTTTCTGACGTCCTTTCTGTAGCCATGTAGGAATCCCTCAAACTGGAACTGCCAACCCCACACTTCTACCCTTAATTGTTCCAATATGTCAATAGCTCTTTCAGCTTGTGGTTCGTCTGCAAATGCTAATGCACCAGCTGTGTTTTGCCTCGATGTGGACGCTCCTCCAGCCGCGGAGGCTCCTCTCGTCGTGGAGGCTCCTCTGGGCGTGGAGGCTCTTCTGGCTGTGTTGCCACCTCTAGTTCTTGGTTGACGTGCCATTTTTGATGATGAATGGTTTGAATAGAAATGGTTTGAATTGTAAGTTGATGAATGTTGATTGAAATACTTTGAATGAAGGGGTATTTATAGAAGCCAAGAGAGGCAAACGAAACGTTTGCAGCAGTTTGATGTATGTATTGGTATTTGAGCGGCTTAATTGTAGCCGTTTATGTATTTCAAATTTTGAACGTGGTTCCGAACGTCAGCCTACATAAGTAGGGAGTAGAAGTCGTGTAACGTATCCTTGAAATGATGTTCCGAACATCATTGCGACCTAGCTGTTACCTGCCTGCAGCCTAGTCTAGCTGATAGGTGCATCGGTATTGTAGCCATTTTTGAATTTACCTTGGTTGATGTTCCGAACATCTATCGATCTAGACCAAACGCATTATAAATTATAACATTGGGCGCGTGAACAACATTTATTTACCAACGGTAATAAAAATACACCACCCAACACATTATATATCCGTTCATTATTTATAAAACCAGTTTACAGAATTAAATAAAACATCTATATTAAAATATCTAGTAGATCCGTTAATAGTGGCAGTGTAGTACTATTTTATCGATGTGGTGATTATGCGAAGTTAACAACATCGTGGACTCAACTAAACCCAGGAAGGAGGTTTTACGGATGCAAATATGGTCAGGTTAGGCGATGGGTTTATTTTTTTTCTTGCAGTCATTTGTTTGTTGTATTTATTTTCTTTTTTTTATGTAGGCAAATGGTTGCAACTACTTTAGATGGCACGATGAAGAGATGTCAGATCAAGCGAGGAGAGTAATATGGGGTCTACTTAAGAAGTTGAAAGCTGTTGAAGAAGAGAGGAAAGAGGCACGGTTATGGCGGAAAAATTTGGGTATTGGGGTACTGCTAGTTGTGGTGCTACTTGTTCTCGTATTCTGTACTTGGATCAAGTGTTGGTTCATAATTTAGGTTCTATTATTTATTTCCAATTGTTATGATTTGAGAACTAATGATCAAGAAATTTCAATTGAAATTGTTTTGTTGTCCTGTAAATTACAATTGTACCGACGACGTTCCGCACGACATTATACTTGTTTCAATCATATAGCTATATGTTCTGAACATTAAAAAACACAATACGATGAAGATAGCAACATCGGACATAAGGCGCTCTGAACAACATGTTCATGTGACAAACATAAACAGCATGTTCGAAACAACAAGATAGATGGATAATTATTTGTCACTATAACAAGTATACTTGGAAATTTGATGATCATATCCCTTTAATTATAATGTCATAGTGTAATTTTTACAAGTGTAACTGGCCATTTATAGTAACAATGTTGATCAGTTCTAAGTCTAACTACTCTAAGTGTTCTT
This sequence comes from Petunia x hybrida, assembly GCA_037355625.1. Lineage (NCBI taxonomy): Eukaryota > Viridiplantae > Streptophyta > Magnoliopsida > Solanales > Solanaceae > Petunia > Petunia x hybrida. The sequence continues at coordinate 2,804,387 of JBBBVM010000018.1, read as the reverse complement.
GCTGATGGAAGTTTATGAATATATATATGTATATTGGTCACAGCTTATAGTTCTATAATTATCATCATTTGTCACTATAACTGCTCTAACCGTGGAAAGATTGATGATGATATAAACAATAGATATTTGCGCTCGGAACATTCCAATTATTTTCAGAAACATCTGGTGCATGTTCGAAACAAGATGTATGTATGGATCATCATTTCTCCATACAATAAGAATATATAGTGATAGTGATCATCATTTGTCGCTCTTACAAGTATAGTGGGTCATTTCTACTTATAATGATCATCATTTGTCACACTTACAACTCTAATTGGGCATTTATAGTGATAGTGAAGATCATTTGTCTGAGCTCGAAGTATAGTTGGTCATTTCTTTACATGGTGATCATCACTTGTCTATCTAACAAGTATAGTTGGCCATTTCTACTTATAATGATCATCATTTGTCACTCTAACAAGTCTATTGGGTCATTTGTAGGTATATTGATCATCATGTGTCACTCTAACAAGTCTATTGGGTCATTTGTAGGTATATTGATCATCATTTGTCACTCTAACAAGTCTAGTTGGCCATTTCTACTTATAATGATCATCATTTGTCACTCTAAAGTCTATTGGGTCATTTGTAGGTATATTGATCATCATGTGTCACTCTAACAAGTCTATTGGGTCATTTGTAGGTATATTGATCATCATTTGTCACTCTAACAAGTCTAGTTGGCCATTTCTACTTATAATGATCATCATTTGTCACTCTAACAAGTCTAGTTGGCCATTTCTACTTATAATGATCATCATTTGTCACTCTTACAAGTATAGTTGGCCATTTGTTGGTATATTGATCATCATTTGTCTATCTAACAAGTATAATTGGCCATTTCTACTTATAATGATCATCATTTGTCACTCTAACAAGTCTATTTGGTCATTTGTAGGTATATTGATCATCATTTGTCACTCTAACAAAGTCTAGTTGGCCATTTCTACTTATAATGATCATCATTTGTCACACAAACTACTCTAAGTGGTCTTTCTGATGAAATTTGATGAATTTATCACTCTTCCAAGTACAATTGGTCACTTATAGTCACATAATCATCATATATTGTCGCGCTAACTACTCTAATGTTCAAAAAGTATGATGAAAACATAATAAATTGAAAAGGGCGCTCGGAACAACACACATAAGCGACAAACTTCTAGTTGATGTTCGACACCAGATGCATGTATGGATAAACATTTGTCACTCTAGCAAGTATAGTGGTTCATTTATAGTGATAGTGATCATCATTTTTCACTATTACAAGTATAGTGGGTCATTTCTTTACATGGTGATCATTTTTCACTATTACAAGTCTAGTTGGCCATTTCTACTTATAATGATCATCATAATTGATGAATTTATAACTACTCTAAGTGGTCTTTCTGATGAAATTTGATGAATTTATCAATCTTCCAAGTATAATTGGTCACTTATAGTCACATAATCATCATATTTTGTCGCGCTAACTACTCTAATTGTGAAAAAGTGAACAGGGCGCGCGGAACGACACGTAAATGTGACAAACGTCAAGATGATGTTCGAAACTAAATACATGTATGGATCATCATACGATGAAGATAGCAATATTAACTATTGTGCGATCCGAACAGCCTTTTAATGCGACGAAAATCAATAGGTTGTTCTAAAACAACCTTACGATAAATGATCATCATTGTCACTCATTTGGTCGTCACTACTGGTAATAGTCAACATTTATCACTCTAATTGGTCTACCAACTATATTTGGTCCTTTCAAGCGAAACGAGCATCATTTGGCACGTTGTTTTGCAAACAAGTATAAATTGTACTTTCTAGTTAAAATGAACACCATTTATCACTATATTCTGGATAGTTGGACGTGTATAATGTTAATGATCATCATTTATACCTGGAATATACAATTGCATTCCGAACATAGATATTTTGGTTGGAACACACCCGTTATGTTCCGAATGTAGTTTACGAATTTATTAACTTTTCCAGAAATGGAGTAGAACAAGTCGTCGTTTGGAACATCATGTTAATATCCTAAACAACTATGGATGTGTTGCGAACAATAAGCAAATATGATGGTTTGGAGACGATTTAACAGTACTAATTAAAGACCTTCTTAATAATATTAATTGAAAAGAGATACAGAAGCATATTCATAAACAGTACAACTACTTAAACAACTAATATATAATAGCGTCTTCGTTATTGTTTTGCCCTCCACCGAAATGATTTTGCAAAACCCTCTCAATCCTATCTAACTACAATTGCATCTGCTCAAGTTTTGTCTCGAGTGTTTGAATGGACCTCTCGCAATTATCTGCTGCCTCCTTGATGTCAACAACTTCAAAGTGCACGTCTAGCAGTCTTATAGGAAGCGACTTGTTTGGAGGCTCTCGGACTCGGTGGTACTTATTCCATGGGTTGTTAAATGCATTATTGGCCATCTGCATGAAAAGTTGTTTAAACTTTAGAAAATTTCAAAGTGGAGTTATGTTTATGGAATTATAAAAGATTTTGAAATTGTTTTATGAAAAACGTAGATAATACTGAAAAATTGAGTACCTCAACTTGTTCTTCCCTTAATAGAAACTGCTGAAAACTAAACTTGATACTTGGTTAATGCAAAATGAATTGTGGATTGGGTATTCATCAAGGAGGTATTTATAGATGTTTTGAAGTGGCTTTTAATTTCTATTGCACGTCTTTTTAGTATAATTGGCAAATGAAGGGGCGCATATTTTACAAGTGTGCATGTGTTTTGACGTGACTGTTGCTGCAACCAACTTGTATTTTAGCCGTTTGGTGTATTGGTATTTGAGCATCCCAACTGTTCATTGTAGCCGTTTGTGTCTTTTAAATTTCGAATGGCTTGTTCGGAACGTCACATATAAAAGTATAATATAATATTCTTGACAAGATGTTCCGAACAGCTTCTCGAAAGTAGCACTTGGTGAATGCTACGGCTATGAATTGTGAAATAAAAAACTCACAAGCTTTCGCATTCCTTGACATCGTTCCGAACATCAAATGTAATATCCGAAACAACTATGGATGTGTTGCGAACAATAAGCAAATATGGGCACAACATAATTGCAAAAGATGCAGCAAAGCAAATATGTGCACAACTAACCCAAGAAACTAGTAAAGCAAATATGAACATAATATAAATTATACAAGTAGGACGAATAGTCCATTATGCAATTCAAATAGAAATCCAAATAATCGAAATTATAACGAGGACGATGCTTCGTCCAATTCACAAACTCAATTTGTAGGCTGGCTTGTCGCCTCAATTCTACTACGAACAACGGGGCATGTAGTTTTCTTGTGACCATATCTCTTGCAATTGCCACATTTATTTCTCCTCTTTGGAAGACGTTCCCCAATAGATCGAATCCGGTTAACCCTTCTCCTTCCACGGTTGTTCGGCTTTGGGAGCGGAGGCACTGGATAAAGTATCTCTTTAGCAGGGACGACCCATGATTCTTCAGGAGGCACTGCATTGACAGGTTCTGCATAGGCAAGGATGTATGCTTGTGTTGTGTAATATCCAAAAGTGTATTCATACACTCTACTTCCATATTCATCGCCATGCAACCCCCTAATTGCTGCCATAGCATGTAGACAAGGTAACTGATCAAGATCAAACTCCCTACATGTACATGTCCTCTCATGTAGATCAACTTCTGCCTCATACCCTGGACTAATGATTTCGAAACCATAAGTTCCCTTCCTGTTGACAACTAGCTTGTCTCCCACTTCTTTATTCTTCCTTATTTTTATTTCAACGTCTGGGACGCATAGATTTGGGTGGTTGATTAACTTCATAGCCCTAGTGTGGAATTTTTCTGCAAAATTCCTACCTATATCCTTCATGAGTGCAGCAATGGGGTATTCTCTTTGCTCCTTCAGCATGGAGTTAATGGACTCAGCTATGTTTGATGTCATAACTTGAAACCTATTAAAAAGAATATATATTATAATAACCAAAAGATGTTCCTAACATGAAGCATAAGTTTAGAACGACAGTAGGAGGTTCGGAACATGCATAGAAAATAAAATTTGTTCACAATGTTCCGGGCACATATGTGTTATGTTCGGAACGCGTAGTGTAACGTTTGGAACATACTGAAAGCAGACAGTAATATCAGACCTTGTTATTATACTTTACCTGTTTCCTGGGAAATATAATCTGCTCCATCTATGATAGCCAACAACATTTTCAAGATAATCCGCTACCCTCCAATCAATAGTCCTGATCTCATTCATAGCATCAGTGAACTCCTCTACCCTGTATGCCTTTGCTGCAGTGTAGTATTTATGAAGACTGAATCCAAACTGAAACTTTGTTCGGATGCTTTCACCTAGGTGCCACATGCAAACTCCATAGTGTGCAGAAGGAAACACTTGGACGACCATTTTCGAGATGCTCGGATGTCTATCCGAAACAATGCACAACTCTACACTATCTGAAACTATGCAGCATAATTGTTCGAAAAAATACTCATATGAGGCGTCACACTGTTTGTCTACAACACAAAAGGCAACAGGGAATACGTGACTCATTGCATCCTGAGCAACAGCAGACAACAACACCCCTCCATACTCGCCAGACAAATGTGTACCGTCAACGGCTAGGACTTTTCTCACGTAAGTAAATCCCCTGATCCACGCTCTATAAGAGAGAAAAAAATACAAGAACATCCCTGTGCTAGAAAGCCTTAAATCTGTCTTGGTTCCTGGATTCTTACTCCTAACCATATAGGCATAAGCATCAAGAATTTCAATACCTTTCTCATGTGTACCCCGTGTCAAAGCTTTTGCAAATTGACATCCCCTAAGACACTTCCAGTAGCTAACCTTACGTCCAAAATTGTTGTTAAGGGACTCGCTGACAGCTTTTGTGGTTGGACCTTTTCCCATTAAATATTTACCTTTCATGAACTCACCAATTATCTGGGCAGAGGCGTGTGAACTATGACTGGAATGATGTTGGACACTGCATGTGTGCAAGTTATTGTAAATGCTAATGTAGAACCTATCATTACTTTTATACCTCATTGCCCTTAGCCACCATTTGCATTTCACATCTACACATCTAGCATTTAAAACATTTGCAGTATTCTTCAATGCTTTGTAATTAAAACGATGTTTAACTGCTGCAATCTTCAATTTGGTGACCAGTTCTTTCTTATTGGCGAAAGTCATACCTTTTTCAAAACCAGTGCCATCGAAGAAGTGAAATATCGGCTCGCTGCTTTGTGTTGGAAACGCAGGGGTATAAATGGCAGGATCTTCCTCTACATATTTTTCTTCCAATTCTTCTTCTTTTTCTTCATCTACGTCTACACCTCCTCTGTCTTCTTCTACCGCTCCTCCTTTGTCTTCTTCTACTTCTTCATGTAAGTCATCCAATCGCTGACTACAATCATGCCCTCTACTATTTGGCATTTCTTGGTCATTAGAACCAACACATTCCTCCATCGTAGAAACCACAATTACCCTTAGAGTGGGCCTAGAACCATTACGATCAACGTCAGCCATATAAAGGCGTACATCATCATCATTTCTTATTGTAACGGGAGGAGTCTTTTGATTTGCAGCAACACTCAGCATGTAAGTAATGCAGATGTCCCTCGGATTTTCTCTTATCCCCCAACTTCCGATGATTTTGTTAAGTAGAACATCATACATAACATCTCTAGGCACAAGAATGGGTCTCGAATCTTTAACCTTCGGAACCCAAGCAAAACATTTAGAACGCTCCACCCATTCACCTTGATAATTAACTCCTAATATAACCTCACCCATTGATGGTCCACCTGCAATAAATTGGAATGACCAGCTATTAGTATTACTAATATTTATACAGTATGTTCCAACCCTCACCTACTCATTTGGAACATCTTCATCGACGTTCTGAACATCACGTTACAGTTTTTCAATGCTTAATGCAAGATGTTCCAAACCTCACTGTTGAACGTTTGGAACATCGAACTAGACGTTCTGAACATCACGTTACACTTTTTTGTTGCGTAATGCAAGATGTTCCAAACTGCTATTAGAACTCTCAAACATCTACTAGGATGTTCCGAACATCATATGTGAAAATTCCAGTAAATACATACGCCGTGTAAAATGCTAGCGATATGTTTGGAATTACAATTATGACCATAGGAACGTCAAAGTGATGTTTGGAATTTCAGGCAGATTGTTCGGATGAATTGAATCCGTAAATCCTCGAATCAACAAAAACAGCTAAAAACATGTTCTAAAGTTAATACACTTACCGATGATGACTGGATTGATATGATTAAAATTAGAGGAACAAGATTTCCCCTTTAATGGATAAGAAACGACCAGATTTAACAAAATGCCGTATAACCCCAAATGTGGGTGGTCTCAGCTTGAATTGCCTAAAACAGGAAAGGATATTTAGTAAATAAGCTCAGCAGCTATGGTGGAATGGGTATTATTTCGATCTACGAAAGGAAGCTCAGCAGCTATGGTGGAACTTTCGGCGGGAATGGAATGGGGAAAAAATGGAGGGAAAACGGGGGGGAGAGGAGAGAGGGAAGCAGCTAGGTCAATGGCCAAATTTGGCAAAAAAACAAGCTTTTATACATGGACTATTGTGTAACTTACAAAATATTGGGGTGGGAATGTTAGATAGTTAATACCACTAATTAAATGAGGACCTTAGATTTCATGTTTAAAACTTGAGCCTTTTTCCATTCAAAAAACACTTGGGGAGTCCTGCCATGCCAAACCCCCCAGATTCCCTTCATATAAAATTAATTACCATTGGCTTGAATAGTTGAAAATACAACAATATGTTGTTGCCTGTACCAACTTAGGACTTTGGGACCCTTGGCAATTCAGAACTTCACAGTTAATATCCAAAGTTAAAGAGAACTTTATGGAAGTTCTGGTCTTTACACCAGAACCTTTTTGGGACCTCTCTTATTTATTTTTACCTTAATTTGGATAGGCCATCAACGAATAGCATCAGAGGATACAAAGTTTTGGCTAAAACATATAGTAGTTATTTCTTCTGCTTATTAGTCTTTTTTAACCTTTCACAATATATATACATATAGTTGTATATTAGTTTGTGATTGTGAAAATATATTATTTTGTATATGTCACAAGAGAAATATATTTGAAAGATTGGAGAACCTAAATCAAAGATAGTTTTCTGGTGAAAACGTTATTGCCTACACCAAATTCTTCATATATACAACTGTGTATATGTTCAAACTATTGAAGCCATAAATGTGTGGAATAAAGGTTTTCAACCAAATTGTTGTTTGACTATCTTTCTTGATCGGACATGATTAGAAACGGTGCAATGGTACCTAACCAGAAAATATAATCTTTCTTCTCACTATTTTAATTATGTACAAGTTTGTGCACGATATAAATATACATACATGTGTATATGTATAGATTTGTAGTGATTTGGCTCATGTTTCTATACCATGTGTTATAGAAAATTCAAGGTGTATGGACCCAAGTCTGTGCAGAAAACAAAAGGAAAATAAGTATTTCCTACAATTTTTAAGTTATGACTGCTTAATGCTTATTATCAATGATTTGTGGCAAGTGTTGAGTTTTCCGTATATATGTTATAGAAATGTGAAGGATGATATTTTATTGAATGCTTTGTGCTATTATTTCTGGTTGAATATTTCTATATTAGTTATAGAATTTCTATTTAGTAGGTCTTGAATTTAAGTTATTTAAGACAAGTGTTCCTTTTAATAATTGATTATGTTAAATTTATCGAATATTAGAATTTGGATGATGACTGGGAACATAGTGAACTTTCGATTCCGGATCTAATCTGAAATAAATATTAACATAGTTAAATTATTTTTAGGAATAGTATGTATATGAATTTTAGGCTCTAAGAAAGTATATAGTTGTCTCCTTGAGTTTATATTAGTTTATATCAATATGCCAACTGCTACTAGAATATTGTCCCGAGCTTAACAAAAATGTTAACACTGACAATAAAATTCAGTATGTTCTGCAAGAGCAAAAGGCTCTAGATATATGTATGATGTCTCGTGAAAGTGGCATTATATTACATTGCAGCTAGTAAACTATGACATCAGTATTCCAAATTATGAAATTATTTTAAGTCAGTTACTTATATTCCATATATGTTATGGATAGATGAAAACCCAATTGTTTTTACTCTTGGGTTCGTGCTATTTTTGTATATAATTTATTTGTTTTCACTTGGAAAACTAGTTCCAAGGGGAAGGACGTGTATCAATTTGTGATACTATTTTCGGTCCAAGATTTATACGTTCATAAGTGAACAAGACAACAATGGCAAAGTAAATGAAATTGAATCACGATGTTACATTCCTAGCTAATGTTATTTCCTAAGTAGGGTGAGATAGTTATGGCTTGTCTCATCATGAAATTGTGGATCAATTTGCTTCCACTAATGACAGTCAAATGAATTCGAGTAAGAGTCACTTTGGTAATAATGGATCTGTTCCGTGTAGCACCAAGATGACTAAAAGAATTTATTTAATATTGCTGGTCCCAGTGGGAGTAACTATCAATTGATAAATCAATTTTATCAATCTCAACCTCGACGAATGAGTCGTCTACATATTTTCCATCGTCGATTTGAGATCGAAGGGGAAGCATATATAGTTACTCTACAAGATGAATAAGAGCAATGAAAGATAAAATGAGGCTCTTAAATACCCTGCTAAGGATAAGTATCTAGAACAATGGAACATGAAATGGAGTTAGTGAAACCAAACTAAGAAAGTTGGAATTGGTTGATCTAACTATGAGTCATAGCGCCATTGGGAATAAATGGGTTCTCAAAATACGTGCAAGACTTAATGTAGTATCGAAAAAAGATGGGTGAATCTTTGAAGTTCAGATTTCAAGAGATCGTTCGAAGAGATTGTTGTCTCTTTCAGAAAAATCTTATATTAAGATTTTTTCTTGAACGATTTAATATGCAATAGTGCAAACCCATTAATACTTCTATTTCTAAAGGTGAAGTTTCTAGTGGGAGGATGTGTCCTCCTGAATCCACAAGAATATGATATGAAAAGGAATATTGAAAAGCAGTTAAATGATACTGAGGTATCTTAAAAGCACTTGTGATTATCCTTATAAAGTAAAGGAAATGATCTACAACTCAAAGGCTATACTTACGATGATTGAGAAGGATATTCAGATGAGAGAAAATCTAAATCTGAGTATGTCCTTTTTTTCTAAACAATAGTGATGGGTATATTGTTTGTGTAGCAAGAAACAATCATCAGCCTTATTTATAAAGTAAGCTGAATTTCTAGGCTTTCATCAACTTTGCAGAGCTATTTGGCTTAAATGTCTTTATGATAAATTTGAGTATGTTGGATAGCGTGCTATTGAATTAGTGATACTGACAATCAAGTGTGATAGTCAAGTCTCAATAGCTTACACAAAAGTCTCAAGTATCATTAGAAGACAAAAACATATTGATATAAAGTATAATTTCGTTAGAGACATATTTGTACATAGACATGTGAATATGAAATACATCTCTACGCATCATATGATAGTAGATCCGATAATGCAACTCATAGAGTTTGGTGTTTATGAGTCATATGTGAAGTATTGGTTTTGCGTAGATGTTGATGTATTTATATTTAAATTTTTCCAAGCATGTTCACATAAAACTGCATTATTGGAGTTGATGTAGTTGAAGCCTAAATTGATTGTTGTTGGTTCATATACATAGTATTGTTTTATGTTTAGTACAAGTATGGTTTTATGTTTAGTACATTAATTTGAAGTATGTCAGACAGACAAAAAGATTGGCCTATTCACACAGGCAATCGCCTCTATTATCTAGGTGACTAATAGGGATGAGACAATTATAAACATATTAATATCTGAGGCGATAATAATAGAGAGCTTGAAGTGGAAGTTTATAATAAGAATGTCGCTTGATTTTTGATTAATCATATTTGATTAAATGTGAGTCTGTCTTAATGCCAGATGTGAGTTCTAAAGGATAAAATGTATGAGTAGATTTGTGAACTCAAAGTTAGACATGAGTTGTCTGAACTATCATCTACACAGTATTTAATTTACGTAAGACATACGCTCCACGGGAAAGGAGTTAATACTATGATACGTGATTCATACCACGTATGCATAAGGTGACCGATGGGGGATACAAGTGTAATCTCTACTTGCTAATCGTGTGAAGCCCTGAAAAATTATAGGTAATTTTCTTTCATTGTACCCTCATGACTTTGACCAGTTTCTCGAGATTCAATTTGGTGTTTGCTATCTTAGGATATTGCCAATAGATCATGGATGATTCGGTCTGGCGGGACATTTCTAGAAAAGCAAGTCAATTTGAGATTAAGAGATTCTTGGGATTAGGAAGATCATTGAGTATTATCACATTAGTTGTGTTCATTGGGCCCCTTTATATTTGTCATTGAGACAAGAACATAATGATGAACTCAAATTATTACAAAGAGATTGTGAGAGATGTGAATGTGATAAATGATCTACGGTATTGCATACTGTAATCTACTCTAAGGTTCCGTTAATCGAGATCCTATATATTCCCAACAGATGTATAGCAATTGAGCTCTCGAAGTATGCACTGGTCACACGGTCTAGTCGTTATGTATGGAAGTTACAGAATAGGAATGAGAGTTGACCCACCATGCGTGAGTGAGAGATGTTGGAAAATTGAATTCGGGCCACCCATGTGGGTCAACCGAACCCATGTCTAATAATAAATATATATAATGTTCTATATAGATTATTGGATTAATAAATAAAAAGAAAAGAAAGAGACACAGCTGTTAGGATTATTACCTGAACAGTTGTATCCAATTGGGAGTATAAAAGGAGTTTCTGTTAGTCAGAAACTAACGTGACTAATCCCTTGAAAAGAAAACAACGCTTCATCTCCTCTCCCTTCAACAAGAAAGAAAAACTCTCTTCTTCATGTGTGAAGAACAACTTCAATGGAAGATCCCGAGAAGAACGAAAGGGATAATCTTCTATGGATTGGAACAACTCTGTAACTAAGGTACGACTTAGACTGTGAACTAATCTTTACAATTTGTATTTTTTACATGTGATTGTATTGTAAACTAGTGAAACAAATACGGTAGACCTTGGAGCAAATTGTATGTTCTTGGATTGTGGATAATCCTTCAGAAGTAATTAGTTAGTGGGAGTATTTACAGTTGGAAAATGCTGCACTTATGAGAAGTGGAAGGAACTAAAGTGGTGTAACTTTATGGACCTGCATATGGAACAACAAGCTAGTATTTTATACCCTTAATGATAAAATTAAATATAAAGAAAATAACTACGCACCGATGAATATTAGTGCTAATCTTTGAGAGGATTTTTCGTGGAGGTTACATCTAAATGAATCCTTTGACGATCACGAAAAGATTTGGCTTTATGAAGAGTTTCATAAAAAAGCTCTTCAAAATATTGAAAGGTAACTTGATAAACAAAGTGTGAAATGACTCTTAATTAGGATAAGTATTGGGGTAATTCTTTAATTTGGATGTGGCAACCGAACTTAATTGTTGATCTGACACCTTCAATCAACTGTTAATTAATAGCAATTTGACATGTGACTTACACTATTCAACTTAAAAGTTTTTGCATCTGTATTTGTTTTCTCCTTATTGGAGGATCTTACAAGTACAATCTTTCAATTCTAAGGAAAAGGTGGACTTAGAAGGAGAGAATCTTTTCTTCATCTTCTTTTTCAATTATTTGGTATCAGGTACACACTGCTCCAACAAACACAGTTCGCGCCACATAAAGACATTTACAGGGAAATTTGTTTCATTCACTAATATGAACTCGAAATTTATGATTAAGAATAAAGAAATTCCAATCATCCTACCATATAGCTTGGGGGTCGGGGAACTTTTGTGGTGGTATGTATGTCAAAGTGCAGTGCGAAAAATCAAAGAGTTCAAAGATTCAATTCCCCCATGCCAAGGAAATATCGTACTTGAATAAGTGAGTCACAACTCATATAGCTGCTTGAATCGTCTAGATAGTTATTTTTTACGAATTTACAACGTGGTGCTTTTCTGTTTGCTCTTAGATGTACTGTCGAACCTTTGGGACAATACTAACAAGAGTTACATTTGTTGACTCTTTCTCAATGCCATCCAACTTTTGTTTTCTCTATATATTTGTGCATATATACTATTCGTAACAACTGCGGGTGATCATGAATAATACTACTGCAAGTCTGCATGAGAATTAAAACACTGAGAAGCTTATGTTGTAAGTAGTAAATAGATTACACAAAGTTTAATTATCCCATTTTCACTAACAAAGCTAGAAGCCAATGGTGTCTCTGATTTGGAATCTAAAACCAGCAAAGTTCAAAGGCTTGATCTATCTTTCATTGTTAGTCACTAGTATTTCTCCCGCTGTATGGTTGGCATATAGAGCAATCTGTAAGAGTTTTTTCAATTCAAGACCATGATCATAAATAATTTAAGATAAAACTCAACCAACAATTCAGGATCGTAGAACACAATGATCTTCACAATTGAATACTTTATCAAGAAAACAAACCTGAATCCATGGTGTTTTCTAGATCAACCTTGAATGCGGAATTGCTTGATTTCTCTTTTCTTTTCTTGATAATTTTTCTCTCTCTTTTCTTTATTGTTTTTCTAGAACTTGTTGATGGAATACATTGTTCTACTATTTTTAAAAGACAGAAAGAGGATCAGTGGTTTACTTTTCAACCCATGATTCCCACTTTCCATCAAAGTGGGTAGTGGGAAGTTTTAAGTATAATAACTAACTTCCCTTAATTAAATAGAATTTAGCCAATATTATTTATTTATTTTATTAAACAAAACAAAGACATTGGCCACGTGGGCCAAAACTAACATTCTCCCACTTGGCACACGTGACTTTATTCACTTAATTGTTTAATAAACATTACGAATCGATATGTGCACAATTAGGCTAAATCCAACATCATTCGTTGTTATCAAGTAAATCAACTAATACGAGTCATGGCGGTTGTACATCACTTGATATCGTCCCTTCCATGTACTACAATATTAGTCTATTACCCAACTCAACCTTTAATACATAATGGTCCAACATAACACTTAGAATATCTTTATCTAAGCTAAAACATGTCATCGTCATTCTCACGTTATGTATACAAGAGAAACAGGTAATACAGAAACATTTACAATAATGAGCTCAAAGTGTCAATACAATAAACATCATAAAGTCATTACGTAAAGTCATACATTGCTATCAATAATACCCATTCTTTCAACATGTTCTATAAATGCTTTAGGCGGTGATCCTTTCGTCAAAGGATCAGCAATCATAATTTTGATGCTAATATCTTCAATTGACACTCTATGTTCCTGAACTTCTTCCTTAAGTTTAAGGTACTTCAAGTCTATAGGCTTAGCACCCTTTGTGTACCTATCATTCTTAGAGAAGAAGACTGCTGAGGAATTATCACAATAAATTTTCAGCGGCTTGGCAATACTGTCGACTAGTCCAAGTCTTGAAACAAAGTTCCTCAGCCACTTAGCCTGGACTGCGGCCTCAAAGCATGCCACAAACTCAGCTTCTATGGTAGATCCAGCTGTGATAGATTGCTTTGCACTCTTCCACGATATTGCTCCTTTAGCTAACAAGAACAAATAACCAAATGTGGATTTTCTTGTATCCTCACAGCCACCATAATCTGAATCTGAATATCCAACCACATCAAGATGGTCAGATTTTCTATAAGTGAGCATATAATCTTTTGTTCCTTGCAAGTATCTCAACACTTTCTTTGCAGATCTCCAATGATCCATTCCTGGATTGCTTTGATATCTGCCCAGCATTCCAACAGCAAGTCTGGCCTTGTGACGTTCAATATTACCATTTGAGTCACGTTTGGTCTTAAAGACTCATTTGCACCCGACTCTTTTGCAACCTTCTGGTAATTCAACAAGGTCCCAAACTTCATTATGTTGCATGGATTTCAACTCATCTTTCATAGCATCTAACCACTTATCAGAATTATTACTTTCAATGGCGTGTGAAAATGAAACTGGATCATCATCGATTTCCAAATCATCCAAATCAATTTTTGGATCAATTTCTGACTCATGTAGATATACCAAAAAATCATCAGAAATAGCATTTCTCCTTTGTCTTTGAGATTTTCTTAATGCTACTTCTTGCGGTACGTCTAATGTAGGTTCATTGATTATGTTTTCATTATGAATAGCAGGATCATTATTTTGTTGTTCTTGTTGGTTGCTAGGCGGTTCAACAACTTCGGGAACAACAAGTTTAGCAGAAGTGCAGGGTAAAGGAATTTGCACCTTAACTTCCCTAATTTCCACATTACGTGGTTCTTCACTTCCACTAACTTCACCTTTCTCAATGAACCTAGCATTTCCAGTTTCAACAATTCTCGTACTATGGTTAGGACAATAAAATCTATACCCCTTTGATTTTTCTGGATAACCAATAAAGAAACCACTGATTGTTCATGGATCCGGTTTCTTTTTTTGTGGATTATAAATTCTTACTTCTGCCGGGCAGCCCCAAACTTGCAGGTGCCTTAAACTAGGTTTCCTACCAGTCCAAAGTTCAAAAGGTGTCTTTGGAACTTCCTTACTAGGAACCCTATTTAGTAAGTACACAGCAGTCTTTAAAGCATACATCCACAATGAAGCGGGTAAAGATGAATTACGTAACATACTCCTAACCATTTCAATTAATGTACGATTACGCCTTTCCGCCACACTACTTGTGGTGTGCCAGGCATTATGTATTGAGCACATATGCCACGTTTTTCGAGAAATTTAGCAAATGGACCAAGGTGTTGTCCAGTTTCATCATATCTTCCATAATACTCACCACCTCTATCTGACCTGATTATTTTCACCTTTCTGTCTAATTGCCTTTCAACCTCATTAATAAATACCTCTAAGGCATTTACTGCTTGAGATTTTTCGTGCAACAAATAGACATAACCATAACGTGAAAAGTCGTCATTGAAGGTGATAAAGTATTTTTCCTTATTGAAAGATGGAACATCAAAAGGACCACATATATCAGTGTGTAAAATTTCAAGAAGCTGTGTGCTTCTTGTGGCTCCTTTCTTTATGTGTTTTGTTTGTTTTTCTTTAATACAATCCATACAAATATTTAGGTCTGTAAAATCTAAATCTGGAAGGATTTCATTCTTAACTAATCTTTCCAGTCTTTCTTTAGATATGTGACCTAAACGTCTATGCCACAAGTAAGCAGAGTGTTCATTCACCAAACTGCATTTGGTTCCAACACTATGATGCAGAGTTAAAAGAGTTTCAGCAAACAGATTATCAAGATTTAGTTTGTATAAACCATCACAAAGAATACCAGAACCAATGAGATGATTATGCTTAAACAAACTGAAGCATCCATTGCCGAAATTAAAAGAGTATCCAGTCTTGTCTAACTTAGACAAAGAAACTAAATTTCTAGAAATAGAAGGTACATAATAAGTTTCAAATAAGTCTAAGTGACGCCCAGTATCTAGGATTAAACGATACGTCCAATAGCTTGAACTGGAGCTTTCACTCTATTCCCCATGTACACAAATCTTTCATTCTGATTTATGGTTTGGGTTGTAAGGAATCCCTGCATTGTATTAGAAACATGAACAGTATAACTAGAGTCAATCCACCAAATATTATAAGGAACTTCAGTTAAATTTGATTCGAGACACGTAAAAGCACAAGGCTTACCTTTCTTCTCGAACCATGCCTTACGTTTCAGGCAGTCTTTCTGAAAATGTCCAGGTTTACCACAGAAATGACATTTATCATTCTTGTGTTCCTTCTTACATACTTGATGAGAGGACTCACTAACATTAGGGTTCCTCTGTTTATCCTTAACATGCTTCTTTCCCTTCTTTCCAGCTCCTTGATGGCCTGCAAGGTTAATGGAGTGGGTTCCTTGGTTCTTTAGCCTTATTTCCTCCTGAACCAACATTCTGTGCAATTCATGCACGTTCTATTTGTCTTTCATGGTATTATAGTTCATTTGTAAAGGACCATACTCAGACGGTAATGAGTTGATGATGAACTGCACAAGGAAATTTTCATCCACTTCCATTCCCAGAGTCTTAAGTCTTGCTGCTATATTTGTCATTTCTATGACATGCTCATGCATGGTGCGTGAACCATCAAACTTCATGGTAGTCAAAGTACCCATTAATGTCCCAGAAAGAGACTTGTCAGCAGTTTGAGAGCGTTCTTCTACAAGTCTTAGAAGCTCTTTGGCACTTTCAGTGTTGGGAAGAGCAGATTTAATGTTGCCCGCTATACTCATTCGCATGAACATTAGGCTTAATCTGTTAGACCTATCCCATTGCTTAAAATAAGATTTTTCTTCAGCAGTGCTAGTTGCAGTAATAGCAGCTGGCTTCTCAGTGTAGAGTGCAACATCAAGATCTAAAACTCCGAGATGGAATTTGATCTGTTCGCACCACTCTGAGAAGTTCAGTCCATTATAGGTAGTAACAGAAGTAGAGTGCCAATGAAGAGCAAGTGCTGCAAATAGAGTTATAAACTAAACATACTATCAGATTCAGAAATTGTTTTATATAGACTTTAAATGTATCTTGATGTTCACCTTTGGGCAGAACGCCAAAATACTAACTTTAGACATTACGATGCTTAGTATAACTTAACATAATTTGATAATTTTTTTTATAATGTACCTATTAATAATATTTACTATCTTTGGACAGTAAAGAAAACTAATGGCATATCTAAATTAACTCTTTAATGTTCAAAGATTATAAAGACAAACGATCAACCTTTGGGCTATCCATAAATGTCCTATAACCATGAACTTCAATTTACCATTATTATTTTATCAATTATAAGCATCGAGATTTATGGGTAATTGAATATAAGTTCAATCATTTTGGAATTAATTATTCATAAAAGATTTGACCACTTTGGTGATTAACAAATCGTATATAATAATTCCAAATAAGTCAGAAAATAGTACTGTTCCAAATTTCATAAGTTTAAATCCATTAATCTCGAGATATGTCTAAAATTATATCAAGATAATTACTTCAAAGAAAGGCAACTAATATTCTGCTCGTCACATTAAAGATTCTCATCACTGTTCATTACAAGATAAACATATATGCCTTACTGTAATGCCAGTGAGTTTAATTCCAAGTGATAAAGGCCATAGAATGAATATATTATATTATTGCCTCTAGATGTTGTAGTAGTTACTTTCAATTGAACCAATTAGATGTCATATGCTAATTCCAAAGAAATTAATCAGATTGATTCATAAACGTAATTCCTTTCATAAATAGCAGTAAGTATGGACCTCTAAGATCGTAAATAGGGGTCATAAATTTATACACATCTTAAATCAAAGTCCAAACCAATTAATTTCTCGAAACTTCTATGTGATCTTAAAACCTTTCTTTACAACTAATTGCAAATCCCAAAACTACGTGATTAGAGTTCACAAAATTAAGAAAAATATTATCTTTAATGGAAAATCATTAGTTTCTAAATCTGGCTCGAATACCACATGTAAGATTTTTTTCAATTCAAGACCATGATCATAAATAATCTAAGATAAAACTCAACCAACAATTCAGGATTGTAGAACACAATGATCTTCACAGTTGAATACTTTATCAAGAAAACAAACCTAATCCATGGTGTTTTCTTGATCAACCTTGAATGCGGAATTGCTTGATTTCTCTTTTCTTTTCTTGATAATTTTTCTCTCTCTTTTCTTTATTGTTTTTCTAGAACTTGTTGATGGAATACATTGTTCTACTATTTTTAAAAGACAGAGAGAGGACCAGTGGTTTACTTTTCAACCCATGATTCCCACTTTCCATCAAAGTGGGTAGTGGAAAGTTTTAAGCATAATAACTAACTTCCCTTAATTAAATAGAATTTAGCCAATATTATTTATTTATTTTATTAAACAAAATAAAGACATTGGCCACGTGGGCCAAAACTAACACAATCCACTCAATTGAGGGAGCTAGTTTTCTTTTGGTATAATCCAGTTCCAGCTATAAAGCTACTAAAAAAAGAAAACTATTTTTAAATATTCATGCATATGAAAATCTAAAGAAGTGTATATATGAATGCGATGTTTCTTAATATACACAAAAAAGATTGAGATCCTAAATACTATCTTCGAATCACTGATAAGATTCTGACTTTTTTATAACTCAAAGGACCAAATTCTTATATTCACACAAACGCGTAGTTGTATATCCTTTGGGTATACCAGATGAACTAGTTGGCAAGTAGATGATCCTAAAGCTAAGATATTAATTAAAGTAATACAAAAAAGAAGGATATGATAGTTTAAGAAAAAAGTAGACTTCGAAGCCATAAAAGAAATATAAAATAAGCTAATAATGTGTTGAAGGATGGTTTTGATGATTGACAAAGGACCTAGTTCTATATGGACGATGAAAAGTTTTACAGTTGAAGACAATAGGTTGTTCGAGTTGATGTTCGAGACCTAGTCGAAGAAAGAGAAGAGAACAACTGGAGTTGAAGTCTCAATCTAAGAAGGAGAAGGAAAAGCTTCAAGGCGGTGCTGAAAGAGAAGCAGTTTCCCAGGCGGAGAAGGATTGAAGACTTAGGCAAAACAACTTAGGTTTCGTATAAGGCAATATGGGTAAACCTTATTAGCAACGGATTCCAAACTGTAAAAGGAGTTCCAAGCTAATATGGAAAAGGCTTTCCATGAACTCTATAAATACAAGTTGTTTTGACCAGAAAAAGTTATGAACTCAAGAATTATCAACAGAGCAAATCGAGAGCAAATCATACGTGAGAGATATTGTGTGCAAGAATAGAAGCGAGGCGGAAGAATCTAGAGGAGTTCGAGTTTCATAATGTCTAGTCTGTTTTGTCTAGTTTCTATTATAGGTTATTGAGTTGTAATTTATCAGCTTGTTTAGAAGCATAGTCTTAAGATTAATTTTGGTGAGGTAGTTTCAACCTTACAAGCTAACGTGTGGCTTGGAAGGTTCTAGGTACAAGTCATAGTGAGGCTAGTTCCTTAATTGCATTGCGTTGTAATCTAAAACTTGCTCAGTTTTCCTTGAGTGAAAAGTTCAAATTCCAAGAGTTTGGGTCGTGGTTTTTGATCCCTTGAGCAAGGATTATTCCACGTAAAAATCTTTGTGTCTTTACATTTTGCAATACTTTAAGTTTCAGAGATAGGTGAAACTTGCAAGGAACCTACTTCTTTGTGAGTTAGGTGATCGAAGTTAAGAGCAAGTTGGTAAATTCAAAAATTGGGTAAGGACACTATTCACCCCTCCTCCCTCTAGTGTCTTACAAGGGTGCACCAGGTGCAACAAGTGGTATCAGGGCGAGTTCTCTCATAAAAAGATTAAACATCTTGAGAAGCTAGTTTACAAGAATTCTGGCTTTCCCAACCGGACAAAACTTCTAGGGAATCAAATTCACCACCGATAATAACTGAAGGACATTCTATCAACAAGCCTCCTCAGTTCAACGGTCAACACTAAAACTATTGGAAATTCAAGATGGAGACCTTTCTACATGCAAAGAACTATCAATTATGGAAAATTATGACCAGTAATCCTATGGTTCCCACAAAAATTGATGAGTCAGGGAACAGATTCCAAAAGCCTATAGAAGAATTGAATCAAGCAGACTTCAGTGCACTTCAGAAGAATGCTGAAACCATGAAAATACTTCAATGTACTTTAAGATTTAACGTGTATAAGCGGATTCCAAGATGTTCAACAGCAAAGGAACTATGGGATACCTTGGACACTATCTACGGTGGAGAACCAGAAAAGAATAGCGAATTTTTTGTTAAAAAGTGGGATGTATCAGAAGGTGACACTGACTCGGGAGGAGAAGAAGAATCAGAAGATGACTCCCCATTTGCACTGATGGCTCTTGATGAAGAACCTCCTACTGATGACCTGCCTGAGGTAAGTCTCGACGACTTAAAACTGAAACTTCCTACTTGTTCCTTAAGAGAGTTAAACATGCTTGCACTTACTTTAATCGAAGGTATTGAAAGTCTAAGGGCTGAGAAGGACCAATTGATTTTTAAGAAGGACCATATGATCTCAATTATGTCTGATTATAAAATTAAGAATAAAAACTTGGATGAAGCTAAAACTGAATTAGAAATTGAATCTGCTTCAATTAGTGGGCAAGTTTTTCAACTTAAACATAAAGTTTCAGCTTTTGAACTTGAAAACCAGAAATTAAAGGAACATGTGCTTGATGAGCAAAAGAAAGTTTCAACTCTTGAACTTGATAATCTTAAACATAAAAAGGTCACTGGTAAGCAAGTAGTTAGTGAGGCTCAAATCAACCTTGAAACTGAGCTTAAAAAGAAAGACAAGGTTCTGCATTAGGAAACTGAGAAGAACCGAGTCCTTCAGGCAAAGGTTGATAGGGCTAACTATGAACTTACCAAGCTCACTAAATGGAACAAGTCTTCAGAAGCATTAAAATAGTTGCATGAAAATCATAATAAAGGTAAAAATGGCTTAGGACATAGGAAACATTTACCTGCTTGGAATCCTAATAGCAAGTATGTAGGACTTCCTTGCAACAAACTATGCTTCCTTTATGGAAAAACTGGGCATTATAGAAAAGAATGTGATAGTGCATCAAAGGCAGTTAAAAGGAACCTTAAGTCAGTTTTATCTTATTGGGCTAGAAAAGATTTGATTCATCCATTCTATCATAAAAAGGGACCCAAGCTTGTCTGGGTTCATGTTACTAAATCCTTATTCTATTTTGCAGGCTGGAGTGAGAAGGGACGGCCTAAGCTGGATTCATGATAGTGAATGTTCCAGGCACATGACAGGAGATAGAAGAAACTTTCTCGCACTCACAGCATTTCAAAGGGGTAGTGTGGCTTTTGGAGGAGGCAAAAGCGGAGAAATTATTGGTATTGGAAAGGTTGGGAGGTCCCTCAATCATGCAATTGAAAATATACTTTGTACTGATGGATTGAGGCATAATCTATTGAGTATCTCCCAACTATGTGATAAAGAAAATCAAGTTAGTTTTATATCTGTATGAGGTACTGTGAAGAACCTGCAGATCTGTGAAGTAGTACTGGAAGGGAAACGAGCTAATAATGTATACAAAGCTGCGTTAGGTTCTCTTCCTGAAAATAATTTGACTTGTCTGAATGTACTTGAGAATGATGCACAACTGTAGTACAAGAGATTAGGACCAAGCTTGACTCAGCTGAATAATTTAGTGTCAAAGGAACTGGTTCGTAAATTGCCAAGCAAGAGGTTTGATGACATCAAGATATGTGATGCTTGCGTGAGGGGGAAATATGTAAGATCTTCATTCAAGTCAAAGAAGGTGGTTAGTACTTCTAAACCACTTGAGCTGGTTCACATGGATTTGTGTGGGCCTATGAGAGTAAGAAGCAGAGGAGGTAAGAGGTTCGTAATGGTTATTGTTGATGACTACACCAGATACACGTAGACCTTGTTTCTCAGATCTAAGAATGAAACTTATGACATGTTCGAGGACTGGGAAAAGGTTGTTCAGAAGAAACTAAGGTTCCAACTTGTGTGTATTAGGTATGACCATGAAATTGAGCTTGAGAATGCTAAATTTACTGAGTATTGCAATTAACATGGTGTGGACCACAACTTCTCTGCACCAAGGACCCCTCAACAATATAGAGTAGTTGAAAGAAAGAATATGCCGTTGGAGGATATGGCTAGAACTATGTTGTTATCAAGAGATTTGGCAAAGAACTTCTGGGCTAAAGCAGTTAACACTGCGTGTTACTTACTGAATAGATGTTATATCTGTCTTTTATTAGAGAAAACTCCCTATGAACTGATAAGAGGTAGGAAACCCAATATTGCACATCTGAGAGCCTTTGGATGCAAGTGTTTCGTGCATAATAATGGGAAGGAACCTTTGGGGAAGTTTGATGCTAGAAGTGATGAGGCCATCTTCTTGGGATATTCTTTATAGAGCAAAGCTCATAAGATGTTCAACAAAAGAACCTTAACTGTAGAAGAAAGTATGCATGTGGTATTTGATGAATCTGAAACTGTTGCATAGAAAGCAGAAGATGATGATCAGGAAATCGGTTTAGCTAGAGATGAACCTGCTGAAGACCCTGAGAACCTGGAAGAAAATAGAGCTGATCAAGTGATGATAGGGATCAGACTCAGGGGGAACAAGAAGGAAATCACACAGGGGGAACTGATGATCAAGTTGATGACAACTCAAATGCACCTGATCCCTGTGGAAGCTCTACTCAGCAGATTCGGCCTAAACATTGGAAACATCAAAGTTCTCATCCTTTAAAAAACGTCATCTCTGATCTGAATACTGGGATTGTTACTAGAAGAGCTTTGAATAACTTTTGTGCATTTTATGTGTTTCTTTCGGCCGTAGAACCTAAGAATGTACGAGAAGCACTTGAGGATCCATATTGGGTGATTGCTATGTAGGAGAACTTCATCAGTTTGAACACAGTAAGGTGTGGTACCTGGTCCCTCGACCTAAGGACATGTCCATCATTGGAACTAAATGGGTATTCAGAAACAAACTGGATGAATATGGCATAGTAACAAGGAACAAAGCAAGAGTGGTGGTTCAAGGTTACATTCAAGAAGAATGAATAGACTATGATGAAACCTTTGCACCTGTTGCTAGAATGGAAGCCATTGGGATGCTGATAGCCTTTGCAGCTTACATGGAACTCAGGTTGTATCAGATGGACGTTAAAAGTGCATTCCTTAATTGTTATTTGAATGAAGAGGTGTATGTGGTTCAACCACCTGGTTTTAAAAGTTCAGAGTTTCCTGGTTATATCTACAAACTTGACAAGGCACTTTATGGGTTCAAATAGGCTCCTAGGATTTGGTATGAAAGGTTGTCTGGATTCTTATTGAAGAATGGGTTTAGTAGAGGTACAATAGGCAACACTTTGTTCTTGAGGAAGAAAGCCAGGGACATGCTGATTGTTCAAGTATATGTTGATGACATTATTTTTGGAGCTACCAATGAGAACCTTTCCAAGGAGTTTGCTGACCTGATGGGCAGTTAGTTTGAGATGAGCATGATGGGTGAGCTGAATTTTTTTTTAAGGCTTGCAAATCAAACAAACTCAGGAAGGCACAATAATCCATCAGCAGAAGTACATCAAGGAACTTTTGAAAAAGTTTGAAATGAAGACTGCTAAGGATATGAGCACACCCATAGCCCCTGGAACTAAATTGGATCTGGATAAAACTGGTGCTTCGATTGATGAAACTAAATCCAGAGGAATAATTGGTTCACTATTGTATTTAACAGCAAGTCATCCAGACATTGTGTATATTATAGAGCTGTGCATAAGGTTTCAGTCAAAACCAAAGGAGACACACTTAACAGCAGTTAAGAGGATTTTAAGATACTTGAAAGGAACTCAAGATCTGTGCTTATGGTATCCAAGAGGTGGAAGTTTTGATCTGATTGGTTTTGCTAATGCTGACTATGTTGGTCACTTGGTTGATAGGAAAAGTACGTCTGTAATGGCTCACTTCTTAGGTCCTTGTCTTGTATCATGGGCTACAAAGAAGCAAAATTCAGTAGCATTTTCTATAGCAGAAGCTGAATATGTAGCAGCTGCTTTGTGTTGTTCACAGCTATTATGGATCAAGCAGCAGTTGGAGAACTTTGGAATCAAGTATGGACCTGTTCCAATATTTTGTGACAATACTAGTGCAGTCAATATAGCCAAGAACTTGGTCGAGAACAAGAGAACAAAGCACATTAATATTAGGCATCACTTTTTAAGGGATAATGTTGAGAATAAGCCTAATCACTATGAATTTTTGCGGACTGAGGATCAAATTGTTGATATCTTCACTAAAGCTTTGAACAGGGTATAATTTGAAAAGAATATGGTTGAGTTAGGGATGACCAAGATACACTGAATGAGGCAGAACCTGGTTCTCCTGATGACTGGCTAGTGAAGTTTCTTTGTTCAACCTAGCTTAACTTTGTTTAGTTGACTCTACTTTTGAAACTTAATCGTTTTGCTTGCTAACCTATTTAGAACCTGTTTTCATGACTTAGATGCTGGAAAATAATCTTTTTGAGTAGAGGATAAATGCTTAAGAACCTGGTGCATGAACGTTCAAGTACGCATCAAATGTTACATACTGAGAGTATAATTCTGTCTTATGTGGCCAAAATTATTGTCAATTAATCACAATTGTCGCCCGATTAGTTGTTGATTTTTAAAATTTGAATTCCATGTATCCTGCAGCGTAGGACTTTTCAACGTAATTATTACGTTCAGCTTTTTCATATCTCATCACACTCGTTTCCCTTCCCAATATAACTACTATCCTTCCCTATTCCCTTAAGTCATCAGAGAGTTGTTTTTGTGTGCATTGTTTCTATCGTTTGTCAAGATAATCAAAAACAGACTTCTCTCCAAAATTTATTATTTTCTCTCAAGAAAAACTCTCAAATTCTCTCACCATGTCAACCACTTCCAAGAAACACTGAAAACCCTAATTCTCCTAAACTCAAAATTTCTAAACTCAATCAAAAGGCAAAGCAACTTGCGGCAAGTCATTCCATTATAGTGGCGAAGAAATTTGCAAAATTGAGGCAGAAAAAATTGTCAGAAAAGGCTACGAGTAAGGGGAAAAATATTCCAAGCACTATTGCGGAGGAAAGAGTTGAAACAAATCAAGAAACTGTTCGAGAAGTCGAAAAGGTAAACCCTAATCTTTCTACTGCTACAGTTAACATTATTAGTAATGTAGCTTCTGAACCTGTAGGAGAATTAGGAGATAAGTTAGTGCTTGATGTGTCTGAAAAGGAAAGGGAGGTGGTAGATGTCGCTCTAGAAAATTTTGAACATGCAGTAGGTAAAAGTGACGAGAAGGTGTGTGAGGAACCTGTTCAGGCACCTTTTCCTGTGACAGTTCCTGAAAAGGAAAATAACTGTTAGTAAGGAAAATAAGAAATCTGCTGAACCTGCCAAGGAACCTGAGAAAGGACTTGGTTCATTCTTTGGTTCTGTGGCTGGTGACGATGCAGATTTACGAGAAATAGATGAGTATGAAGAAGAAGATCAAGTAGGGGTAGGTTTTACTGAGCCTTTAAATGTGGTCTATCCTGAGGGAACTGAGGCTAATCCAACTCCTCAAGTTAGTGAATGTTCCTCGAGTGGAACTGAGGTTGTGGTTGTAGAGGACCATCAGAGGAAGTTGGGGAAAAGGCCAATAGTGGAGGTTCAGTCAAAAGATGCAAAGAAGCGTAGGTTGGCAAAGGGAGATGAACATGTGGGTAGCTCAAAAGTAGGCATCACTGGAGATTTTGATGAGGGTGTAGGTGAAAGTAGTAAAAAGACTGGTATTCATGCTAGGAGACCTACAACTCGTGTTGTGAGGGTACAACAGGAGAAGTCTGTGGAAGAACCTGAAGTCTGTGAAAAAGGTTCTAAAGTGAAACTTGTGATTGGTGATGACAAGCAAAGAAAGAAAAGGAAAGTGGATTATCTCAGGGCATTGCCTCTGGTTAAGGGTAAAATTCTTGTCGATCTTGAACAAGATGGGATGACTCAGTTGATGGAGAAATTGAGAATTCAAGGTTGGCTGAACCTGTTCAGTGACACAACTATCATGCTTTATGAGAATGTGGTTCGTGAGTTTTACACTAAATGTACTGTAAGAGAAGGAATAGTGACCACAATCGTGAAAGGTTTGGTGGTACAATTCAATTGTGAAGAGCTGGGTGTGATTTTAGGTGTTCCGTCCCAAGGATATTGTGAATACTTAAGGAATGCTTGGCCTGCTAGAGGTGATGGTGTGTCTGCTCTAGAGGTGTCCACACAATGTGCAAGGAAGCCTAGACTGACAAGAGCAACTCAGGTAAAAAAGAAGGCTATGGCCCCATTCCATCAATTATTGTTTGAATTTGTGCTTAAGAATGTGTTGCAGAGGTTTGAGAGAAGGAGTGAAGCTAATTTCCTTGATCTTGCTTACATGGACCTGATTGATAGGGTGGTTCGTGTTAATCTGCCAGAATTGATGATAAAAAACATTGGTAGGGTTGCTGATATGGGGTTGAGAAAATATACTGTAGTGCATGGTTTTCTCCTGAGTAAAGTATTTCAGTTCTTTGGGGTACCTGTTGGTGGGTGGA
This sequence comes from Petunia x hybrida, assembly GCA_037355625.1. Lineage (NCBI taxonomy): Eukaryota > Viridiplantae > Streptophyta > Magnoliopsida > Solanales > Solanaceae > Petunia > Petunia x hybrida. The sequence goes on along the minus strand of JBBBVM010000018.1, from coordinate 2,778,087 downwards.
CATAACCTGATCACAATGATATGTTTGGAATGAACATACTAAGGTCGTGTGACTATTGACTTAATGGTGAACCTGCTGAAGAACCAATCAATCTGGATGAGGAACATGAGGAAGTGCCTGCTGGGCGTGTGGTCACGAGATTGGAGGTATATCGAAGACAGCTGGAGAGGCGGACAGAGGAGCTGGCATGGTTGAATGTTGACAATGTTAGGCTGGACACTGAGCTGAAGTGTGAACGTGAAGGAAACTCGCATCGTCTTGCCCTGTTGCTTGCGCACTTTAACATTCCTGATATTCTTCAATTCTGAACCAGTTTCTTCCTCGGTCCCTTTCAATTGGTTTTTGTTGTTGGCCTGTTAAGACAAATTAATTATTCTTGGGTTGTAATATTTTGGATGTTATGTTTGGATGTTTTAAGCCGGTTTGGCGCTATTATTTTTTAATATCCCTACTACTATTTGCTGGTATTTATTGTATAAAACAGGTTCCTGGCGTGAAAAAGTTGGCTAGTTGCCTATGGCACTAGAGTCAACTTGACTTAAATTAAGTTGAGCAGGTTCATACAACTGTAAACTTTTCGATTATGCCAAAAGGGGGAAGTTAGATGTTATTTAGATCAGTTTATATTTGTGACCTAATTTTTGCCTAATTGTTATTACCCTGGTTCTTGTTTAGTGTGTAATATTGTATAGGTTCTTGTGTTAATACTCTCGGTAAGATAACATTGTTTGTCATCATCAAAAAGAGGGAATTTGCTGAATGATGGTTTTGATGATTGACAAAGGACCTGGTTCTATGTGGAAAGGTGTCAAATATACCTAGTACTTTGATAAACTAGTTTAGTGTACGTGTGTTGCACGTATCATTTTGCATAAATAAATAAAACTTTTATATGTCAAGACAATAAATATTACATTAACGAAAGAAATAATATCCAAGCAAAATTTAACCACGCTAAAAAGCGGCAACTTTTGATAGGAAAATAGAAATACGTAAGAGGAACGCAAAATATATCTTAAGTCTATTATGAAAATTATTTGTAATTTGTGAAGAAAACAACGTAACTTTCACGTTGTAAAGCACCTTAGCATATAAATATTACATCGTCGTAGTAACAATTTAACTAAAATACAAAATTTTGAAGGGGGAGAATAAATTTACATGTAAAAAATAAGAATGGATTGATTGATCTTAAAGTCGATATATCTTTTTAACTTACAACTTTTATGTGACAGAGTGATTTAAGAAAAATAAAATAAAATAATTAGTCCAAATTAAATTTGTTCAAGCAATATGTTCTTGTTTTAAACTTCTAATTCAAGGTGAACATGTATAGCCAGAAAATTAACCGTCTCTAGTACTAATAATTATCTTTTACCAAAAGATGAATGTTTTGTTTCTCCATGTACCACACCAATCATTTTATTCAATGATATACTACTACATATAGTGGCAAGAATAGTTCAATATTCTTGTTAATATGAAATTAATGTTGCTTGAAATTAGTGTGGCTTCACAACTTCAACGATAGTAGAAGACCTAATTTTTTAAAAAATTTTAATTGATTACACCTAACTATTGATAGGAATATTAGTATTTGTTCAGATATAAAAACAGTTATGGTTTTATCCAATATATAATGCATTTACGAAGAGAAATTTTTGCTTATGTACCTTGCATCTGTTGATGTACCAAATATTAAAGATATATTAAGAAAATCGAATGATGTATAATAGAAATTCTTGTAAAATAAATGTTGTGTTCCTTTAAATGCTAGAAATTAGTGCTATTCTAGACGATCACATTGACGATTTCTAGATGTATGTTACTCTGCCACTTTTCACTGTTTTATTATAAAAAATTTTGTTGTTGAGGCTGATATTCCACTTAAAAGTGCAGCCTCTTCTTCCTCTTCATATATTTATTTATCTTACCAATATTTTAAATTTAAACAAAAAGCCACTTTAACATTGTATGTTTAAAGTATGTTAGAACTTTGCTTTGGAATATAAGCTTCAAAAAGCTTGTATAATAAATTAAAGCACCAAGTAATAGCACCTATTTATATTAAGGGAAAGAAAAACTTAGAGAATTTGAAATCATAAGAACTTGTTGACTGCAAAACCTACACACTATGCTATATGAATCGAAACAACAATGTAGTTATCTCTAGTGAAGTAATGAACAAACATGCCCATTAAGAGTATAGCACACATATCAAAACATTTGAAACCTCATGAAATATCTCACTAAATATTTCTCTCAGATCTCAATATTTTATCTTAATCAATTACTATATTTCATGTGTGGATGATTAACCAAAAAAACTATAGTATGTCTCCTAATATAATGTCTAAACTGCAAAAGATCAAACACGAAGTACACAAAGACAATTAAGAAATTTAGTCAAAAGAAAATAATAAATTTTTAGTTCACCCAGAAGAATGCACAATTATTGGACATATTTAAGATCACGCGATAAAAGTACCCTCTCTGTACAAAAAATACCATAAATTCGTGTAGAAATGATAATATTATATATCTGAAATAGTGAAAATAAAAGATCACACCTAGTTAATCTCTACATAAGTTATTCTTTAGAAATATATTTCCGATATGAGATTAGAATTAGCCCCTAAAAGTACATTTTTGAATATATTGGGCAAACAAACTTTGAAGCATATGTGAAAATAATATTGAAAAAAAATATTATAAAAAGAAAACGAATGAAACGATGCTAGGCATGAAGGGAAAAAAAAAATACTACAACAAATTGTATTTTAACCATCAAATGCAGTTGAAGAAATTCAAAATGCAACAATTTGTGCAATGAAACCAGAAGTTTTTCAAAAGCCAATATTCCAATATTCTCATCAAATATATGAGATATAAATACAAACTAAGTTAGTGAATTCAGAATATAATTTCACCAACTTAAATATGAAGTATAAAAACTATAACAATCAAGAACAGTGAAGAAAACTATAGGTTAACACTAACTGGATAAAGGCATCTAATATTAGAATAGTGAAGAAAGCAATGAAGGCTTCTAATCATATTATATGGATGCTTTGTCACCTAATTAATTTAGACTTGTCTTGGTCATATAAGTCTTTAGTTATCCTACTTATATGTGAATTGGAATTCGTGGCGGAACCAGAATTTTGAGTAAAGGGTATCAAAATATAAATAATCGAATATACTAAAAAAAATTAAGGGGGCTCAACACATGATATATATATATATATATATATATATATATATATATATATATATATAAGTTTACCTACTTATACCGTGTAATTTTCCGACGAAGGGGTATTTACCACTTAGGTCCGCCCATGATTGGAATGAATTAAGTCATTTGTCATCAACTAAAATACTCTCTCGATACAAGTTTAGACTTATAGTGGAATTCAAATTTCTTTGATAGTCAAATTCCTGGCATGAATTCTCGAAAACAAATATTCTAGCATAAATACTATAAAAAAATAGTTACAATTATCTTTTTGTCCAATATTAACTCACTTAAGAAAGGTAAAGAAGTCGAGTGACATTTCACTAAGCCCTTCGTGCTTTTAAGATAGATAGATAGATAGATAGATAGATAGATAGATAGATAGATAGATATGGATAGATTATTTATAATGCACCATCCGTTTAAGTTTTTGAATAAGTTTGCCCTCGCCATAATAGTCAATAATATCCCTTGCCTTGACGGATCGAAGCTGTCATACACAAAATACAAGAACAAATTTGGTCATATCCGTTTTAAAAAAATTCAAGTGATTAAGAGCATGTTTGGCCAAGCTGCCAAAAAATGCTTATTTTGAAAAGTACTTTTATCAGAAGTACTTTTCAAATAAGTATTTTTTAAGAATAAACAGTTTGTGTTTGTCCAACTCATTTGAAAAGTGCTTTTCTAAACAGTTTGTGTTTGAATAATCTTTACAAAAAGTACTTTTGAGTGTCAAATGCGAAAAAGTGCATTACTAAGATTCATTATGCGACGACTATTATTTAAACGTATCAAAGATTTAAATATTTTTTCAATAAAAAAGTTAATTTAATATTTTATTTTCATTTAGTTTAAATATAAAATATAAAAATATATATATACTATGGTTTTTAATCATTAGAAATAAGGTTAAACCAAAAGAGGGAAGCAGAAAATAAAGTTTTATTTATATTTAAGAAATATATTGGTTAAAATAATTAAATATAGTATGGTATATAAATATTTTTTCTAAGAATATTTTTATCTTAAAAAATTAATAAACTGCTTCTGGGGAGAAGCAGAAATTTGTAGCTTCTCCCCAACAGCAGAAAAATTGCTTCTGCTTCTTCTCAAAAGTATTTTTTTTCTTTTGGCCAAATACCTCAAAATTCTTCAAAAGTACTTTTTTAAAATAAAATTAAAAAAAAAAAAAATTGGCTTCTGAAAAGCTTGGCCACACAGGCTATAAGATACACTATAAATTGCTTTCTTGGGTTTGCTTTTTTCGTAATGTTATTTCATCACATATTTCTTCATTTAAAATTTTTGGAGACTTATTTTAGCTGCTTTCTAAAGTAGTTAAGCTTCAATTCTAATAGGAAAATACAAATATTGACTATGGACTTTGTAGTTACCTCTCTTATTAATAAGTACTCTAGTTATTCTGTTTTAACTCCCACATAGTGGACATTAGGGTACTATGATTTCAATTGTTTCTCAAAGAAAACATTTTTAAGATTTTGGAACTAGGATACACTTTCTTTAGTTAAAAGATATTATAATATTGCAAAAGGGAAGACTCAAATCAATATCTTCGCTTTACAACTCAAATTCCCTTTCCTTGTTACAGAGCCAGCCACACATAAACACACACACAAAAGATTAACATGTGTGGATGAAGCTAATCACCCTGTTATTATCTTAAAGCTAAACAAATAGTAAGTATAGCAATCCAGACCTTCTGCACTCAATAAAGGAAGATTATGACAATTGACATAGGTACTTTTTTGGTTTGTTTTCCTTTTGTTTGTTAAACACTTGCAATTTAAATCTAATTGTAAGATTTTGCAGATCTCCTCTCCATAACTTAAATGGAAAAAGGAAACGAAAAAAGTGAAACCAGCTTGGATCACCTACACTCCTTTAAGAAAGTTATTTTCATAATTAAAAAGGACTGCTAAAACTTAAGGTTAATTCATTCTATGCAAATTTTGTTTTATTGATTTTGATGTGTCTTGACCCTCCATTAATTGTAGATTTGTCATCCCATTTGTGCTCATATCCACATGATAGTAATCACAACTTATTTTCCTTCATTTCCCATTGTAAAATGCCTCCTTTCATATTTAAAAGACAAAATACATAGACAACCGCTTAAAATTGGTCCCAAAATTTACTGAAACACCTGAATTTTTTAAGTGATCAGATAGATAGCAATAGTCCCTCGGACTAACCGGAAAAAAAATTGAAAAGGGCAGAAAAAAAACAAAGAAACAAATGAAGAAATTATCACTATTCAAGTAGGGACCGCTTGCAAAACCAAACAAAATAGAAGAACTTATTATCAAGACGAAGAGTTGGGTTCGGAAGAGCAATACTGGGAAGATATTGAATGGGATGAATATGACTAGATCAGTCCAATAATATCACTCACAGGTAAATAGCGCAATACTTCTTCGTGAATCTCCACTATTTGAATCTATTCCTACTTGGAGGTTGAGCTAGACTACCTTTGGTCGAGAAGTCAACTAGACACCTTTAGTCGGGAATATTGCGTTTGTTGAGCACTTCAAGCTGATGCGGCAAAGTGGTTACTTTTTGCTCAAATTTGATGGTGTGAAGCTTCAGAATTTCAATATATTAGTATGTTTTTCGTTTTACTTTCAATTTAAATATATATCATTTCCATGTGGGTCCCTTTGTTGTCTCCTTCTCTTTTCTGTTTCTTGTTTTATTTCCTCCATCGGTCATCAAAACTAACATACCCCCACCTTTAATCAAAATATTTCCATGATCATAATAACCAAAATATAAGAATGAGAAGTAAAACCATTCCAAAGAAGCAAATCTGCTTCTAAATGGTTGAAAGACATACAACAAACCAATTTTGTTGAAAAGCTTACAACTTTATCCAAGTTAGAGCTTTAAACTAAATTCTTTTCACAAAATTTTGATATGACCCCTACAATAACCACAAAATCACCAACATTGATGGTCACCATGAACGGTGGTAAAAAAAAATAAAGGTGCAATTTCCATTGTGACACCACTGTAAACTTCACCGCAGACTTTTAACATCCATGGAAGCAGTGAAGAACACATCAAGCTTGATTTTCACTTAAAATCTGAAATACACTTCTGTCAAAATAAAGTGTCTATCTAATCACTTAAAAAGTTTAGGTGTTCAAGAAGGTTTTAGGGTTGGGTCGTTTGGTACGAAATGAGTTATACAGGGATTACTAGTACAAGGATTAGTAATGCAGGGATTAGTAATACATGGATTATTAATGCAGGGATTGTTTTTTATCAAGTGTTTGGTTCATTGTATTAAAAATTGGATATACAAGGTATAACTTAATCTATTGTTTGGTTCAAAACTTTATAAACTTTTGTTTACAATTATACCCTTAAACTTTTACTAGATTTTTATACTTCATGTGTTAGTCATGACTAACGAGTTTAGCAATCACAATGTAACTTTTAACATTTTCCTTAAACTAATTCTCTTGTAATGATATACATATGATAAGTTGTCTCATTTTTATCATGTTCCATGTAATTCTTTAAAAAAAAAAAAAAACAGAAAACACAGTAGGTTTAACCACTTAATTAGACTTGCAAATGACTTCTTGAAGCTCCTTTGACTGCAAGGTGACTAAGACAATATAGAGGGACGCAGAGATAACTAAACATCAAATAAGATGTGCATTTAAATTCATCAAACAAAAAAGGAACTAGGAACATATCAGCAGTACCAATTAATCATCTAGTTAAATCAGGGGTATTTGTGTCCTTTTGAATTGTAATCCATGTATAAATAAACCATGTATTGTTTATGCCATCTAGTAGGAGGTATTAACTTATACTCTATTTTCTGTATAAGAAATACCTGGATTGTTTATACATAGTTTTAAAAACACTACCAAACAATGTATAAACCCAATACAAAACTTTATACAGGGATTAGCTAATACAATACATCATACCAAACGACCCTAAGTGTCTATCTATGTATTTTGCCTATTTAAAATATGTATTTTTGTGTTCTATTTTTTTTTTTTTTTTTTTGGTTCTTTTCCTTTTGAGATGTTCTTATAATACATACTTTAGAAATCAATGAAAATGTCACTTCAAATATTCAAGTTCCGTCTTAGAAAAGATGTTAAGAAAACCGAAAGGTACATAGATTATATATATTTTGAGCAGGAGAATGCACAGCAAGGATCCGTGGCGCAATGGTAGCGCGTCTGACTCCAGATCAGAAGGTTGCGTGTTCGATTCACGTCGGGTTCAATCCTCCCGAATCAATTCGGATCCATACTTTTTTCTTTTTCTTTTTTTGCTTTTAATGTAGTGCTCATAAAATATGCTTTTGGGTGACTCATATGCAAATAATCAGGACATGTTGCAGATTTAATTTTCCAAAGATCAATATTCACAATGTGGAGATATGTTTCCCAACCATTTGTATGCATCCCCATCTACTTAATATCTAGCAGTCAAATCCGTCACATTATTATTAGATTACAATGAAGGCCTTCAATTAAATTCCTTTCACCAAAAAATTAATTGATTTTTTTGTTTTATATATAAGCTATTGAATCCAGAAAGAAGTCGCTTAGAGGATTCAAAAATTGTTTAAATTCTAGGCTCAAATGCTATGTATAAGATTTTAATATTTGTCAATTGCCTTGCACATATCAATTTCTATCCCTTTACGACAATCTCTTTCTTTTCATGCAAGCTTATATTATTTTTTTTACAAATTACACTAATATGAACATCTGACAAGCAATGGGAAATCCCATCTGATTCCACGAGGGGAAATATGAGTGAGCCTTCTAATTCAATACTAGTACATATATAAATGTTAAATGCACAAAAAAATTTCTGTCGGCCTCAATTCTACCTGACATTTTTATTCATAGGGAGCTGATCGGAAAGATTAGGATGAGGGGCTTAATCAGAACAACTGCCTGCCTATACACAAACACAAACTCGTTTTCCTATATGAAATATTACAAGAAACACCTAATATTTGTATGCCCTAACTGTATAGCTTCCTATCTTAAATCTAACTGCAAATGAGATTACATGCAAAATTCCGTTATTGCCTCTATACCCGTCCAACAACTTCGAAACACATTTTCATAGTCACAATTGGTGTATAATTCAACAGATCTTTACCAACTACCGCTTATAAGGAATGTCATTTGTTTCGCTTTCCCGCTCATCTATCTTAATTGAACGGAGCTCCCACTTGCCTTCACCATCAATCAACCGTAATTCCACAGAATGGAATGGAATTAAAGCAGGGCGCTGAGGAAAAACATAGCCAGACAGCTAGATTAAGACCGGGATTGTAAGCTATAAGAACAATGACAACAAGAGAAATAGGAGCAAACCTGTGAGGATGTAACAACAGTAATGCCAGCATCCTTAGCAAGCCTATAAAGGTGCTCTTCAACATCAACACTTGTAGCACTGCATATGGATGGGGGAAATAGATATATAAGGCTATAGAAAAGCTATCATAAAATTGGAAGTCATTGAGCTCTTTGTTTACTTACTTGGTACATTCGTCAAGGATACCAAACCGTGGCTTGTGAAAAAATAAGCGTGCCTTGTCATAAAAAGAGATACCATCAGTTGGCATCAAACAAGCAGAAAATATGAATATTACACTTCTCAACAAAGTAGTTGGGTCAATATGCAATCAGCAGTTCAGCATAGTTTGAGCTCACCATTCCTAATCGCTGTTGTTCTCCAAGAGATAAAATGTCCTCCCAGTTCTGGTTGGCATCCCAACCACCTTCTCTTTCTAAAAGGTAGACTAATTTAACATTCTCGAGAATTGTTTGCAGATGAGAATCCAAAATGTTGGCCGACCCTAAAGGTCTCTGACCTGATATTCACAAGATAAGTCAGTGCAAAGGAAACTTGTTGGCTATATCAAAGAATACTGGAGCGCAAGCAAAAGCGAGCCTAGCTTAAAGCAAAATTAGACAGCAAAGGCTTAAAGCAAAATCAGACTAAATTTCAGAAAATAAAAAGCATATAACTTCAAATCAATTCTCTTCTTTTTTCATGCCAAATCTTTATGGTGCTATGCCCCCTAAATTTCAAAGTTTTCAAGTCTGTGTTTGACTCCATATCTAAATACTTGTGTCTTTGTGTTCACGCTTCATAGTGCTAATACTATAACGATTTGTACGATACGAGGTTAAATAAATATTACAGATTTGGCAAAAGGGAGAGATGATCAGTAATCTGCTTAATTTTCAATTTCTCGTCCTCTCTTTTCTAGAGAGTTGTTACTTCTTTCTCGCTCACCCAAGTATTCACCGCCAGATTTTCTGATTCATGAACAACTCGGATGGTTTAAAACCAATGACACCTCCAAGAAGGTTTCATACAAGATAATAACTCTATTAGACTACAGCTACCAGACACAGTTTTTCAACTGCAAAGGAAAGTCAAATGTGAAATCAGTATCTTCTAATCTTCATTTTTTTCTATGAAAATTAATACAACTCGAAAAGACCACTATAAATTTGTATGCAAAACAGCCCTCGACAATTGCATCTTTTATCAATAGAAAAAGCGATATCTATTGTTCAAAAGACCTCCATGTCAAAATAAATTACTGTTTCACCCTTATACCTTGGAAAAGCTAATATAAGTATCACATACTCGCCCAATAGAAAGCTTCACTTCCCTATCCTAGCCATATGACTTTTAATGAGTTTACGTCACATTGACGTTGCAGACTAATAGCAAGCCAATTCATAAAGAGAACTGAACAGAAAATTACCTTCTTGCAGAGAAGCCAGTACCCTTTTCTCTGCCACTTCACGTGAGAGAGGATATATGATTTGATCCCGTAGGGTTCCCAAGCAGGTGTATGGTCGTTGGGGTACATAGAAGATGCCGCTACCAAATTCTGAGTTAAGCGGCTGGAATGATTTGACTAGTCTACCACTGACAACTGGCCATAAACCACGAAGTACTCTGAATATTGAACTCTTTCCACTTCCATTAGGGCCTTCAAAAAGGAAGTAATTAGCAAATAAGTATCACTATATAAGTGTAACCAGAGGTAGTAGTGGCCACTAACCAGTTACAAGAAGGCTTTTCCCCTGCACTATATCACATGTCAGCTTCCTAGCCAAGGTTTTTTGTCCTGGTGTAATGATGTCAATTTCGGAGAAAGAAATTACATCCTCAGAGGATGGGGGGGATGAAGAAACACCAACAGGTACTTCTGCATGCAAACCAGAAATATCAGCACCATAACAATACTAACAGTTGCAGACTAGTACAGCAATCTCCAGCCAAAAGCAATTTGAGAAAGAAATGTAACTACTGTTTCCAATTTGAACGGTTTTAGGCAACTATCAGCTATCTGGGATTTTGTCAGAAAAAAGTTTAGCTTCAGCTATTTGATTTTGCTATTTCGACATATAACTAGTACTCAACTTAATTTCTAACAAAGTAGCAGAGACTAACAGCAAATTTTTCATGTGTGCAAGGAGAAATTCCTACAATTTGTAGTAAATGGGGAGTTCTAACCGCAGTCAAAAGCAAAATTGACCCCACAATTATGGCCTAGTTTCTTTGACTGCTCATGATATAATTACAGAAGCTCACTTGGTCCTTCTACAGTTGGGCAATGCTACTGATTATCTTCAACAATGGTTTACATTAAAAATCCAAGGATCAAAACGAGACGACCATTTGAAAGTTGAAGTGACAGAAAGAAGAGCAATGCTAAAGTCAAATCACACCCACCATATTGAGCAGCATCGAGAAACTCTTCCAGCTCAAAAATTCTATTGATACCACCAGAAAGCTCGACAAATTTCTTGTGGAGCTCAAGAATGTCACCAAAAGCTAAAAAGCTTTGAGACACAACAGATGCTAAAAAGCGCAGGGCATGGGCCAGTTCACCTAAGGGACATTTAAACAAGAATTCACAATTTTGAACACGAAATCATAATATTAGAAGAATGCACAAATTCATAATTTTTCCAGGGAACACCTTGAGTTGAAGTCAAGGCCCGGTCACCCTTGTGCTCCATAGCATACAACAGGCTCAATCCCCAAGTAACATTGTGAGGAAGCTGCTTCGTGATGAACTCATCTACTATGCCAAATAACCATTTCTTTTTGAGAAGCAATGAAGAGTGATGAAGAAGTTCTTTAAATCTTGCTTCAACCATCTGGCATGATAACGTGCATCAGTATTGCACTATAGATAACTGGATCAACAAGATGACAGTAAAGGACATAAAAAAATAATAAAAGTATAAAAAGGCAAGAAATCTTCCATCAACCCACACCAGCACAATAGCTAAAGAAAGAAACTTCCGAGAACATCTAGTGCTATTAAAGCAACTGCTTGGCTGCTTAGAGCAATGGAATTACGCAAAGCAAGGGGCTAATGCTTCTCATGGGTGAAGCAATGCAGCTTCAGAGTAGCAGGTGCTTCGACCAGCGGGTGCAAAAGAATCTAAGTGAAAGCGGGTCTTTATTTGGTGTTGACATTAAATGATGGTAAAAAGGGAGGGGGAAAATGAGAATATAAGTAGTGTCTATTGATATTTTGTAATCCAGAATCTCACCAGGTAAGCTTCGTTATTCTTTTCATCGTCTTCTAATATACCTACTCAACATCTTTGCTTCTTTTTCACATTATTTCTTTTTTTTTTGGGGGGGGGGGGAGGGGGGGGGGGGGGTGTTTCCTGTTTTTTATGAAGCCTGCTCTACTACTGTATGCACTCCCCCCCCCCCCCCCCCCAAAAATGCACTCACACACAACTAAATGACTAATCCTTTTTCTTGGTCTTTCTCTCCTAATATCTAAGTTGCTCGGACACGGCATTTTTGGTGCCGCACCCGTGTCGACACGACACTAGTATGGGTATGGGATCCGTGTCGGATATGGTCAAACGTTTATGGGTACTTTGACCACGGGCGGCGGAAAAGTTCTAGACAAGATACAATTTAATTCCCGAAAGTAAAACCAAAGCTAGGGTAATTTTGTAGTAATTACCTCTCTAATGATGTCTTCCTACCGTACCTCAACAGAAAATCAAAAGGGGAAATGTTTTAAGGCCAACAAAAAGTGTAGGATCGGATTAAAACTCTATTTATAATTTTTTGAATTATTTTTAGCCGAATCCCCGCACCCGTATCTGTAATAGGATCCGTATCCCCGAATCTTAGAATTTAGATCTTGAAGGATCCGACCTCTAGATCCGCACCCGTGTCGGACACCCGTACCGGTGTCCGAGCAACTTAGCCTAATATCTCTTGTGGCAATCTATTTCCTTCTTTTCTTGCAAGTTATCCAATTATTCTCTATTTTCCCCATTTTGATTCAAAGGATGATTATTTGAGAAATAAAAGATTGACTCTAGGTCCATAATAGTGTAATGGAGATGGACATATGGCCCAACTCCCAAAAATAGTTCGTGAGGTGATGATAGCTCAAGATCGAATAAGGAGACAACAGCTCATTCCTTCAACCAATATAAGAAATTCTAAAACCTTCCACCCCCCCCCCCCCCCCCACACAAAAAAAAAAAAAAAAGGAACTCCCAAAATTGGACAATTGGAGAGTGGAGACTATAACATGGAGCCCCCAATATGGGTAAACCAAGAAAATGATGGGTGGGTCTAACAGTGATACTATGTCAAAAAATGAAAATAAAGAGACAAACATATGAATTATATGTATATATGGCGGGGCAGCTGATTAATATAATGCTGTTAAAAACATACCTCTTTTTCACGAGCACCACCTCCAAAGAAAGCAACCGATTCAGCATGTGTCCGCAACCTTTCATGCATGAACCTGATAATAGATATTCAGGTGTAACAGCAGCCTATCCAAACACAACAACTTAAGCAGTAACTAAAACATCATGTAACCTGAAAGTTCCTTCAAGCTGTTGTTCTCGACTCGCCAGGTCCCCAAACTCAGGAGTAACACATCTCAGGAAACCCAGACCTAATAACATGTAAGCATATAATATAGCAACTCCCCTCTGGCCAGTTAGCAGCTTCATTCTCCAAGTGAACCTGCATTTCATGATTACTCCTCTCAACCCTTGAAAACATATTGTTAAACCACCAACATATGTTTTGTTGGTTCCAAAGTGCTTATGGTCACCGTGCTATTGTTCTGTTTCATTAGGCTATATTGCTTGCTGTTTGTAATTTATGTTCATAGTTAGGAGTCAGTTATATGGTTAGCATTTCAGTCTAAACTTTTGAAAATGGGGAGTCTTATTTTGTTGGTGCTACAAGGATACTCTCTGTACATGTATACATACATGTTTTGGAAGAATTAATCAGCTGCTAAAACCACCAGCCTAACAGCCACCAGAGAAACTTACCATAGTATGTCAACAGTTGGCTTCACCATCCCAGTTACCAGACTAGACAAGTCAGCCGTTAGCTTCTCCAGATCTTGAGTTAATCTCTGATCCGCATCCATGCTGACACCCGACATGTTAAATACCTACAAATCATCCTTTAATATTATATTTGCAAGAAAGTTAACAGTACATCAGACTTCTAATTGAAATGCGAAGGAAATACTTCAACATTAGTTATCCTTTAATCAAGGATTACAGAGAAGACATCATGATCAAAGAAGTTGCATTTGTTACACAAGTTATCCTACTATTCAAACAAATGGACCAAAATAAATACCTTTTTTTAAAAAAGGAAAATGGACCAAAATAAATACTAATATGTCCAAACGTTTTATCCAAATGCATTCTTAGATGAATTCATAAACATAAAGAGAATCATAAACCTTCCACATTGTACTATTTTCATGTAGTTGATCGTGCTTCGATTTCCATAAAAATTTAAGAAATCTAGTCGGGTAAAAACCTTTAACCAAAGCCCCATTGACAGCTAAAAGTGAAATTTATCCAACAATTTTACGACGAATAGAGTAGAATGAATAGTTAATCGATATGTGCTCATAATTACAACAGGAATTAAGTCTTCAAGTGTTAAAACTTTGAAAACGACATAAATAAGCATAGGACTTACCGAACAGCATTCTAAGATACCCTTATGTGTATGCCAGAGTGAAAGATATTCAAGCAAGAGATTAAATTCATAGATTAAAGATGATATTTATTAATATTTATCCTGCCCACCTTATAGTATGCGTTCCTTCTTAAGTAGTTCTTCAACAAGTGTTTGGTCAAACGGATCCTCCATCCAAGTGCCAATGTTGCTGTCAAGTTCCTGCATCAGAGCAGCAATATTCTTTGATCTCAAGAAGGAGAAAGGTCAACAAAAGAACTTGCACAGTGAAAATGCCCATATGAAATACAACAGTCTAAAGCACCACAAGATTCAAACGCAGATAATAGTAAACCATAAATGGCACTAAATGAAATTATCACACACAGTTTGCCACACAATAAGCAACCAGCAGCAACCTCATGAAACTTAAACCTACCCAACCACAGTTTGCGTGTAGAGGTTGGTACCAGACCTAAAGTACATTAAAGTCAAACCTTCCAGGATCTTGGATTAGCAGAGAGAGATCTTACTGGGCTTGGCTATGGCAGTATCTAGTTGACAACAACTAATAACCCAGAGTCAAGAAAAACTGATTCTAGGATAATGTTGGAAAGTGACCTCCTGGCAGAAATGCCTCTTCGAATTTTGTTTTCTTTAGAAAGTAAGATCACTAAATATATAACCTTATTAGAGCAAACATCACTACCTACATACTATAAACTAAAAAATAGACAGTTAACTATGGCCTTTAAAACCTAGGAGAGTCGTTAGACTTAGAAGCCGTCTGTTTGAACTTCAGAATTAGTGACAATGTTCTTCACGACCAATCATTCATCAAAATGAAAATTGGAAGTTATTCCTACTCCCTAAAAAAAATGATCTTACAAGAACAAGAGCTCTAAACACAATTTGGCATGTAATCGATACACGTATCCAAAACAACTTCCCTTGGTGTGCGCTTCAAACGGAGGACCCCTATTAGCTCTTCTGTTAACACCTGAATTTTGGTATCTTGGTCGGGGAAAGAAACCTAGTTATCTAAGCCAGTCTTATCTTTCTTTTGTGCCTTTGAGGTAAAAAGTTTAAAATTTGTTATAAATTTATTATTACAAGTACGTCTCAGGTAAGGAAAAGTGTGTACTCTTTCCAGATTGTAAATTCACCTCAGAGACGGTGCAATAAAAGAGGATGCAGCACTTTGAAGGACACTAACACCAATCAAACGTAAGAATGCCGCCTTATCTTGCTCCAGGACAAATTTAACAGTCGTTCCTACATAAAGAGATGTGTTAAAATGGAAAAATGAAATCCTTCAATCCAGATAAAGAAGAATAAGAATCAAAAGAGAAAATCAAGAAGTACCATTCAAAGAGGCAATGCGATCAGAAACCCAGGTTCTGGACACCACCAGTAAAGCGACTGCAAGGAATTGCGCCCCCTGCTTATCTAGCAGTGTGGGTACCTAAAACAAGCACCAAAGCTATAAGAAGCAAGTGAAGAACGTGGTTCTCAATATAACTACATCCCTCTGTACAAACAGGGTGATCACTGATCTGCTCCTTGGCCAAAAAAAAAAAAAAAAAAAAACACATGGTGATAAGATTCACTTATCACTGCCAGAAACTCCTCTGTTTCCTAAAACTAAACCTATACACATCAACAGAAATTCCTAATTTTTCCAAGATTCAAATTTTTAAAATAATAACTTATCTTGACTTTAGGACCCAGTCAAATGTACACAAAGTAATATCTGAACTCACGACATACTAGTCGTATCTACACAACATAGACATATCCTATATAGGGGCTATATCTCTATTTACCTGTCTCTAGGGAAGTTCATTTTGCAGTTAAGACCCGCATTGTCATTTTTTTAAGCATACAATTTCTTCTCTGCAATGCTTAAGTCGACATAAAGAAATGTTACGCGAAAATCACTTTCAGATAACCGTTCTCATCTATATTCGATTTGACAACCAATGAAAAGCAAAGCATCAACTGTGGGGAAATTGGAAAATAATCAACTAAAAAGGACCAAGCTTGCTGTCATAGTAATACAACACTCACCAGGACTTTAGACATGGCCGCAATCCTCAATGGAAGTATCCTAGGAACACTTTTAAGCTGTGGAAAGACAGGTAAGGGGGACTCATCAGCTTCAGATGGAGATGCCGATATTAACTCCGAGAAATACAACTCGGATTCTGACTTGGAGAATTCTGCGCCCTGTAGATGATGCCAGAGAGAAGAGTTAGTTTAAGCCACAAAAAAAAAAAAAAAAAAAAAAAAAAAGAAAGAGAGAGAGAAAGAAAGAAAGAAAGAATCTGACAAGCATGAGGAGCATATGAGTATTGCAAACCTTTTTTGCATTTGCGAATGCGCGCTGTACAGTCATTGCATCACTTTGACGATCTGTATCAGAATGCTGGTTGTCATTGAACTCGGTGTCAGTGAGACTGGGAGCATCTGCCCTGGAGATTTTGTTGAACAGCACTAATAAAAATCTGCATCACAGAGAATGTGTATGACAAAATGTTATTACTTCAGCTTTTTACCTTTTATAGTGAACTCTCCAGCCTCCTTCACCATCCAAGGACAAGACGACATCATGAAATGCAACCAGAGCAGGGCGGTGAGAGATAGTGATACAAGATGTTCCCATCGCTCTTACTTTTGAACAAAATCGTTCTTCCATATCGGTTGTCACAGCACTTGTACATTCGTCCAGAATGGCGAATGTTGGTTTATGGTAGAAAAGTCTAGCCATCCCCAATCTTTGCTGCTCTCCCAAAGATAATTCATCACCCCAGTTTACCTCCTTTTCAGGAGGATAGCGGTCCAGAAGATACTCAAGATCAACCTACCATGACAATGAAGAATTCACCGAATTAAACCAAAATGACTGATGATAAGAGTTCCAACTCTTGGATACATGATAGATTGGCATTAGGTAAGTATGCAGGTTTTGAGGATAAATTAAGGGACTTACATTTTTAAGAAGTTCAACCATGCCACTTTGTGTTAGCGGTTCAACCTCTTGATCAACAGTCAAAGGATATATAATCTGGTCGCGTAGTGTTCCAATAGCTGTATATGGACGTTGGGGCACATAAAAGATCTCCTTATTCAGATCAGAACCGATTCCAGGTTTTACGATGTGGCCAGAAACAAGTGGCCAAAGGCCACCCAGGACGCGAAAAAGTGAGCTTTTGCCACTACCGTTTGGACCTTCAAAATGAACCACTAAGTTCTGAGAATCAAATCCTATATATCACTTAAATATCTAGAAGTTAGTTCACCATGTTCCTACATAAATGTTCTCAATCGCTGTAAATATGCCTTATATTAGGAAGAAAGTAGCCACACCAATTACAGATTATATGCTTGATATTATGTAGTTTCCTATTCAGGATATTTGTAAATTGTAGTTAATCCACAAAGCTTGAGCGCATAATCAAGTAAAAACATTCCCCGAAAGATCTTTTTCTTCTTCGCTTCAATAGCACTTAAAATAGCTAAACAATATTTTCTGAACAAATAAGAAAACAGAAACACGCCGTTATTTAAAAGAAAACAGAAATACATCTCAGTGCAAAAATTATGTTTGTGGCAAAGCCAACAGGAAAATGCACCACATAGCGATGACCTTTCAAAAAATGCTTATTCGTTAAAAAAAATGATTGTTTAGGATGCACCAATAATCTCCAACATATCCACAAGATGAGTGCCGTGGAGAAATACGAATGTGAAGTTATAATGAGATCATACAAGATTAGCAATGATAACATTCAGTAGAATGTGCAAGTAGAACACGTAAAAAATAAATTAATCAAAAGTTACTCGCGATGGTTTGTTCATGTCCTATGTTGACCTCAAGACGCACTGGTGTGTAGGTGTGAAACCATGGTTGATTGAAGATGTTAAAAAGGAGAGAGGCCAAAACTTTAAATCAAATAGAATGAAGTTGTTTCTAAAGAGTTACAATTCTTTAAAATCCCCGTAGAAGTTGAAAAAAAAAATAGGGCACAATTGTAGAAATAAATCCATAAAGGCAATAATAATTAGTTAGGATAAAAGACTTAGTATGTTCGTACGCTTACTTTAAGTCCAATGTTCTTTAAGAATATTTTGATCTTGTATTTGTTGCCACTGGACAATTTAACAAAACTTTTGAGACTGAAGACTTATATTTTTTAATATTAGAATGACACTAGCTTAAACAGAGCAAAGTGGATAATGAGAATGTATAGTTGGCCCAAACTAGCTTGGGATTGAGTCGTAGTTGTTGCTCCCATCAAAATTCTGGAGTTCAACAGTCAGATAGGACAATACATCTCCATAGCACTGTGTTTGGTCCAAGGAAGGTATGTGGAAAGGAGATAAAATGATTTTCCTCTCATGGAGGGATCTAGCTTTCCTCAGTAGTTTGGAAGAATTTGAAGGGATGAAACAGATATCAGTTCTCTCTTTCGTGTCCAATTTTGGATTACTTGAAAAGAATGGAGCGCCGCATACCCGTCCACTTTTCCTTCCTGACTAAACAGTTAATTGGTGATTCACTTCCAAGTTCCAACTACAGTTGAGGATATTTCTGATAAAAATCTAATGACTACATGAAAACCTTTATTTTGTGCTCTGACAACAAAGTGAGAGGTCGATCAAAAGAAAATATATAAAAACGTTAACATACCTGTTATCAAAAGATTCGACCCTGATTCAACCCTTAGGTCCAAGCCCTCTACCAACACGTTACCAGTTGGAGTAACAACCTGAAAGCACCAAAGAAATTGGATCACAACCCAAATACAGATGGTGTTAAAATCAAAACAAATAGATGATCATTCACCTTAACCCCATCAAACTCAATGTAATTTGCCTCGGTAACGTAATTGCTACTTCCGTTAGATTGCATGGAAGAAGCAATACGTCCACCCAACTGTCTAGAAATATCCATGAGCTCATGAATACGATCTGCATAGCCACTGGAAACGCCAAAATCCATTTAGACAAAGCAACTGAGTATCTCAAGTATCCAGTATAAATGCAAATGAAAAGGTGTAGAGCAACTCTACCATGCCAATAATCAAGATATAGTAGCAAATGATAATCATTCTCTATTTGTAATGCAACATATGACACATGTCATGTGTAGTCTGAGGACTTCACACAGTTAAATGTATGGGTTGCAGTCCCCGTTTAAGGTTTTGGACAATCCTAACCACTTGAGCTAGTTTTGGGATTGAGTTAGGCTCAAGATCTATCTTCTTAGTATGTTATCTGAGCTAGAGCCAGGCCATCCCAGAAGTTAGGGCCCCAATATTGGGTCAACCATTTTATGTTACTCCACGCTCTGGCATGCACAGGAGAGAAGAGGCTGCTAGAATCCCACATCCGTTAAGTGTATAGGCTGTAGTTCTCATCTCTGGCCTTGGACAATCATTACCACTTAACTAGCTTTTGGATTGAGTTAGGCCCAAGGTCAACTTTTTAACAGAAACAAAGAAGCAAAAATAGTATCTTCCAATAATTCTACAAAGATTCGCAGCTAAGAAAAAGGATTCACAAATCGATATTCTGATAATGTCCATTGATCTAACCGAAACAACTCTAGAAAATTGTTCATTCATCTTCCATTCAGTTTATTGCTAATAAGAGTTGCACTTCTTATATGGGTTCCTTGTTTTAAATTTATTACAAATGAGTAAATAAAAAAACAAAGTTTATCTTCATCATTTTCCTCTTGTTTCTATCTTCTTTTTTCCTTATTTCCTAGTAATCAGTCATGCATAGTTCAGTAACACTGTTAAGTTCAAGAACGAGACAGAACCATAGGCCTCTTTTAGATAATCTTGCTATGTAGATAGGGAACTTCATTGTGGCTGCAGATACACAGTTGCAAGATTCTGTTAACAAGGTAGCAACTGATGCAGAAAGCATTTATCTAGAACCAGGCTAAATCACCAAGCAAATATGATAAGGAGCATTTGCAAGGTATACTGGTCCTGCATAAAAGGCAATAAAGCAGTACCTTAGACGATTCAGTCGTCTTGAACTTATTGCGAGGGTTCCCAACGCCTGGAATAAGGATATTATGACACTGGTGTGATATCTCAAGTTACTCAACATCTCTGCTCGTCCCAATGTGGATGCGTCAGGTCTCAAATTGCCAGAGAAGAAAGGCTCAATTATCAGGACAACAGCAACCGTAGCACCAAGATACTTGTGCAAGAAATCCTGAATCATCCCAAACCACCAGTGCTCACGAAGAACAACCTTCATGTGCCGAACCAGACTCTTAAACTTCTGCTGAATGTGGAAATCTTCTCTGGTTTCACCACCATAAAATGCTATGCTTTCTGCATGGGTCCTTAATCGTGAGTGAAGCTGTCTGTATTCCCCTTCCAGCTGCTGTTCTTTCGACATTAGTTTCCCAAATGGAGGGGAGAAATTTCTAACAATAACCCCTGCCCCCATAACATATGCCTGGAAAATACCATCACATAAGAAAAACCACTAGACAAAAGCGTTCCATAATGAAAGTTTAGAGCGGAACCTAGGACATAAACATAAATAGGCAAATGAAGCAACCCAACCATCATAAGTTAAACGTCGAAGAGCTAGAATAGTTTAACCAAATAATTACCAAAATCCAGAAAAGATACTTCGGACTCGCATACGAACACAGACGCCAAGTGTAGAGAATCCCATCAGTGACAGCTATGAGATCCTCTTGTATAAGATCACTCAGCTCTGAAGAGAACCTGGGCACATCGCTTGCAATTCTCTGTTCTGGATTTGTTATCCGACCATCAACATGTGACAGTTTATAGTACACCATATCCTAATACACATCAAAAAGATTTGTTAAAACTATGATAATGGATTAATGGTACAATGGACAACATCCACTATTTAGTTCCAATTGGGACACACTATAAAGAGTGTTCGGTAAATCAAATTCCCGAACAATTTGTAAGACCAATGTGCAATTATAGACATGTGCCATTAGGAAGACATCAATGTCATTTTGAATACAAACTATGCAATGCCATCTTTCCTCTCTAGAAAGGCTAATTAGACAGAGTATACTTCATTGCAATGGAGGAAACAGAGTTTTTGTAAAAGCTGCTCTTGCGCGCTCTCATTTTGAATGATGAATAGCATCTCAGCAACCCAAAATCAAACATGAAACACAAAACAAATGCTGTTGAAAAATGTTAGAATCGGTCTCTACCTGAAAATATTGTGCATGAATGAGCCTTGTTAAAATATTCCTGAAGCGTAAACTCAAGGTCCCAGTTATATATTTAGAGGTCGAATGCAAGGTTGACTGGAGGAAACACAACAAAATATTTTCAAGAATGAGGCGGAAAAACATTGGCACACGTCGGAGAAAGGCAGCACGAAAAAGAAACCCCTGCACTTTTGCCAATCTATTGCTTACAGCAGTTCGTAACACCTGCAGAAAAACGAAAACAACGTCGTAGTTGCCGGCAATGTGAGTCTAGCCGAAAAGGGAAAAAGGTTGAACAGCTTTTTACTGAAATAAAGAATCTTACCACTGTGGCAATCAGAGCCAACAGATCTCTTGTACCCATTCTGCCCATTCTAGATAACAAAATGGCTGCTAAAACTTTTACAGACTTCAGACCTCCTTTCTTTTGCCTGCTTTTCTTCACATTATTACCCTTTCCGATCAGCTTATTTGGCTCTACATTACTATCATTCAGTCCATTGCACAGAGTAGAATCATGCTCCTTATAGGTTCTCCGTGACTGCATGTATGCAGCAGCTGTTCCACCAGCAACAATTATACCCGTTGCAAGCAGCAGAGTTTTTCTGCAAATTAGAGTAACAGTTTGAGATCACTATTGCAGGAAGGGGCAGAAGTATTGATGCATAGTTCTCAAAATTCTGTTCTACAAGATAGAAATGAATGTAAGAACATATGAACTTGATGTTGGATCACAAAAAGGTGGAAAACTAAAAACGGATGTTAAATTAAACTACACAGCACACATAGATTCTCACACTTTTGTGCAATAACATATTTTCACTTAAATCCTCACCAGTTTTAATATTGAGTCTTTTGTTCATTAGCTTTGGTGTTTGAAATTTCTTACAGATCCCTTTAAACTCTGGAAACTTGCTCCTTTTTCCCTTTTCCGACACTCCTTTTAGTAAATGTTTTCTGCTTTACTGAACTTCTCCTCTATTCTCGTTTGTTGATTCTTCAAACCACGTGTTACTATAAACACCTAAAGGCGGCCTTCACCTGTACTTACATTTTTGCCTCTTAGAACATTGGTTAATTCTATTGACGATTTTCTTTTTTGTTTAAAAAAAAAAAAAAAAGACACTATTGATGATTTATCTGGAAACAACCACGACGTTCAGGACTTTCTGTTCTGAACTCTACCAAAAGCTATCCAAGAAGAGCATGCCTAGGAAATCCGGCTTCAGGAATTTCTGGAATACTAATTTTTTATCATAATCAAGCAGATATATTTTCTCCCAACAGGAGGTAATCGCCAGTTAACTCTTTAAATTTGCATCCTATTACCTGATTATATATCCCTTTTCCTCTTATACCCAAGCTCTTTATTTGTGGCATCACTGTATGAATTTTCTACAATGAGTTTTTGTGTGTGTACTTCTTTTTTCTTTGATAAGTATGTGTAAACTTCTATTAAGTATACCCTGTTAAGCAAAAGTGAAGTTTTATACTTGAACAGAGATAGAATAATGCACTAGTCTCAGCATATTTTGGTAATTTTCTCTTTCTTTTGGCTGTTTTTTTTTTTGGGGGGGGCATTTCAAAACTAGACATGCACTTACATATGAATAAAGATATGAACTAGCAGCACAAAATAGAGAAAATTCTACACCTCTTGGAAGCTAGAAGGCCTCGCCCATGCTCAGTCAACTGCAGAAGTTGAAGAGAAGGCATGTCGAAAATAAACCTTCCAGACCAACAGACTTAAGCAGCTAAAAACCTTGATATCTGTAAGAATAGAGCTTGTAATATTAGTATGTGGAACATGAAGAAATATAAACTTCAAGAGAAATCACCAAAAAAATAGGAAATTAAAAACATATTAGTGCTTTCAGCATAATATATTTTTCTCACTGTACACCTACACCAATACTAGATACAAAACCACCATGGCATGAAAATGATGGCATATCAAGGAGCACAAGAAGTTTAAACACCTATTTACCAATCCGTCCACTAGCAATGCTTTTGAAAGCAACAAGGTTCTTGCGGCTTGAAGCGCAAAACAATAAGCGAATCGCACAACCAAGATATAAAAAATCCAAACATATATGATTTAGTACTATAACTATAAAAATATACAATACAACAACAACATACCCAGTTTATCCCATAAGTGGGGTCTGGGGAGGGTGAGATGTACGCAGACCTTACCCCCACCAAAGTGGAGAGGCTGTTTCCGATAGACCCTCGGCTAGGAAAAATAAAAAATATTTTAGACAATTCTGAAAATCAAGACAACAATACAATAATAGACAACAATACAATGTTAGAGAGAAAGATAAAACTAACGCTTAACCAAAATAAACATAAAACATCAGTAGATATAACGGTACAGACTAAGATGGGAATCGGCTATATATATGAAATACAACATCCAAAAAGAGATCAGACACTCGACTACTACCTAACCTTCTATCCTAATCTTCGACCTCCACGCCTCCTATCTAAGGTCATGTCCTCGGTGATCTGGATCTGCCATGTCTTGTCGGATCACCTTGGCCCAGTTCTTCTTCGGTATAAAAATATACAATAATGCCAATAATAGTCGAACTCCTCAAAGATGACATTCAAACTTCAAAGAAACTGACTTGTTTGGATCGCTTTGCAAGTCATTGTTTGAAGCACAGACTTCTCTGAAGCGCATAGTTTCACCTATGCAGCAATAACCCCTAAGTGACGAAGACGGCTTTTAATAATATTGTCAACAGCTTCCCACCCCCCCAACCCTCAAGATATTTGAATAGTGTAGGGGAAAAAGAAGATAGGAAATGCAAAAAATAATCCAAAGACCACCAAAAGACAAAATTTTGCATGTTTGCATATCCAGCATCCTCTTACTGGCAGTCATCACTGGGCAATGTTACAGTTATTTGTTTTTTGACAGTCATGAGTATACTGTGCCAATGTGGTTGACATATCAAGCCTTATGGATCAGGGACATCATTTTTGGTTACTTAAATTAGAAAGATCACTGTGACAGCAATATTTTGAGATAAAGACAACTTTTTAAGAAATAATACTAATAACACTTTTATCATGTGGCTCCAACATTGAAAATTATAGCTATAGAAGTATTAGTAGTACAGTGTCAAATAAAGAAAAGAATTTCCGCCCACATTCCAAAGAGGAACTAGAAAAGCATATCATAAATTAGACAATGCGAGAAAAAGATTTCACCACTATGACGGGATAAATCCTCCCCAGCACACACCTTGCACTGCATGATGAACATAAGTGATCTTTCAGTTGTTATTAAAGCACCTTTGACACCAAAATGGTGTTTACTAATACAATTTGTTGACTTAAGTAAAATGAAAAAATAATGAAACATGGAGCAGTGCAAACGTGAGATATGGCTAAAGCATGATACATGAAGCTTTTTGAAGTTGAAAATGATGGTTCAAACTTTTGGGTTTTCTCACAGTGATTGGCTGCTACTAAATGTGGCTACCAATGTATAAAAGAGGATCAGTGCACAAATTCTTCAACAATAGTTGTGGAATATGGAGATAATTTTGAAAGCATCATGAGCCAATAGAAGGTTAACGTACCAATCTAAGATTAAAAAACCAAAGTCCTGATCATGTAACTATCCATATGGGACTTCATTAAAATTTCAAAAAATGAAGGCCTATAAATTAGCCCAGTATATGTGTTAATACACTGCAGGAGAAGAAAATACTCACATGATGGTAGAAAGCTACCTTCAAGAAGTGGAAAGAAAAGCTAACCGAGCCCGTCAAATAAAGAAATCAGTACAAAAGCATACTTCTTGAAAGCATTTGAAGGATCTACTTCAGATCAACAGAAAGGCTACCATGCGTAAAAAAGCACAAATTGTCTCCAGCAGAGATCACAGTTTCAAAGGAAGTGAACAGCTGTGACTGTAAATCAAAAAACTTGATTTAGTCAATCAAGAACCTAAAAATAATACTTGAGATCCCAGACATGGAACATTGATAATAACAACGCAGTGCCGAAGTAGTGGATCAACTAATACCAAGTATGGCCTACAAGGAGTGATAACAAATAACCATATCAACTTGATCCAAATACAAGATCACAACTCATAGTTTTCAGATCACGCATATACTGACAAAATAATAGTAGCAACTTGTTTATATCATGATCATGCATGCCTTGACCCCTTATGAGAACCAAATACTCTATCCAATTCCTGAACGGAGCTCCTGATTACATGATCAGCATCACTCCCCACCCCTGCACTATTTTCTACAATAACACGCCCCCTCAAACTTGGCATCAGTATATAGGGTAGGTCTTAAAGACCTACTCCACCCAAGAATAAACCAACAATACCATGCATTTTTTATAACCGTGGTGTTTGGACCAACTTGCACGCACCTTTACTAGTTCCACAAGGTGCCTACTACCTCCTATTAGCACAGGTACTGGATAACTTTACCCAATATCATAAAGTATATTTTGAGTTAATAATAGGCAGAATTGCAGCTATACAAAAAACCTAAAGCAACTTACAACAATGATTAAATTGGCATGAAACACACGGTGATGCTGGTATCAAATTTGAGTTGTTGAGACTTGTAATCTTTAGAGAGAATTTAATTCAATTAATTGAGCAGAAAAACACAGCTGCTTGTTCTTTCTTGACACCTAATTCTACTCAGTGGCATATGCAGGAATTTTCGTTAGTGGTGTCGGAATATAGCTTAAAAAAAATTTAAGTATGGTGCTGCCACTGCTGGATTTGAAACCTGGACTCCGCAATTAAAATGCATGTGCTTATACCAGCTCAACTACTATTCCTTTTATTTTAGTGGTGTCATTCTCTATTTTTATAGGTGATTTCTGCTTTTGCTTAATATTTTATATACATATTTAACAAAAAAATGTGATTCAGTGGTGTCGGATGACACCGGTAAGCCGTGAATAGATAAGCCCCTGATTCTACTCTCAGTCAGCTATTCTAAAAAGAGAGTGTTGCCAATCAACAGTACATGTATTAAAATCTTTTTGTTTACTCCTCTATTGATGTTGTCGCAACTCCGATCTACCACTTCCTATGCATCTAAGGAAATTTTGCTCAATGCCAATAAGTACAGAACACTTCAGGGCGAATTTGCAATGTAAGGATGCAACGACCTTGAGTTTACATGTTTCAAGGTTTCATCACCAACTCCTATAGTCGTATCCCCCATCCTTGCCGACATAATCAATAAATTATTGAAACTGAAATAGTTAAACAGTGTGCAGCTTCCATGGTCACTTTGTTACTATGAGAAAGCGCTAACTAATAAATGTAAGATACAAACTTCCAGCTGACGATACAAACTTCCAGCTAACGACAAATTACTTATTAATGTCAAGGGACCAAACAAAAAACTTATTAAAAAGGCATAACCTTGGTTGACATTCTTACACAATTCGACAAAACAAAGATCCTACTACTAAAATTCCACCTTCGGATTTCAAAGAGGATCGTATTAATTATACTACCTATTCACTATAACTTCCATAACAAGATTCTATTCCAAACAGTAAACAATTTAATTTTCTGGGCAATAAACGACAAGAACTTTATTTATACACCTAAGTATACAATGATATACTCAATCTAGAAAAAGGTCAGTTCAAAATCAAGATTACTAAACTTAATTCTTCTAATCCAAGAGAATCAAAGAAACCATCTTCTCTTTTTTACTGATAAGTATCAAAGAGAGCATCTTTTTACTTCCCCATATATCAAATTGACCATTCTCGAACTGTTATATACAAAAAAATTCACACTAGCTAAAGAAAAACCCACTCAATGAGGTATCGGGTTCAAATTCCAGTGGAGGCAAAAAATACTAGGTGATTCCTTCTCATCTGTTCTAGCTTTGGTGAACAGAGTTACCGGAGGTACTCGTCGAGGTGCACACAAGCTAGTCCAGACATCACGGTTATTAAAAAAAATAAACCCCACATCCATAGTTTTCACTTTCTTGAATCCAAAATACAAAATCAAGAAAATAAAAAATTAATTACCTGAAATCTTGAAGCAAGCAAAAATCAGCAGAAACCCCAGAATTCTTGAACTAGTAGTAAAGCCCTAAAATCTTTATATACACAATAAAAATCTATTCTTTTAAATAAATAAATAAATAAATATTTAATTGTACAACAAACTAATCGAGAGAATTAGTGTTTTATAAGTAATGAATAGTACTACTTGAGATTGGAGAGGCGTAGAAGATGATGATGATGTTGAATTGTTGATGATGATGATGATGATGTTATGTTATGTTTTGTTTGAGAGAAAAGTGATGTGGCTTTTTCAAGATACTATTGTTAGTTTCCCTTTTATGGGAATCTAATTATTTAATCACTTAAAGAAAATTATTTATTTTGTTGTTTAATTTGCTAAATAACTTATCAACTTACTACTAGTGCAAACAAATATATACAAGTTAATTATTAAATTTTCATTCTTATATACTACTGTAGTAATTTATTATTTATTTTAATAATAATGAATTTGAACAAAATAATATCGTGTTAGGATTCATATATATAACTGACTTAAATTGGTTTGGGAGTGTGAATGTTAGTCAAAGCCTTTTAACATTATAAGATTTTAGGGTACGAGTAGAAGTATTAGTTTATTCCTTTATATATTTATATTGTGGTTGTTTTTTCTACTTTCTTTTTCTTTTTTTGTTACTTGTGTTTATTATACATTCTTTTCTTTGTAATTTTATTCTTAGTGTGCATTTTTCAAATCAGTTTTTATAAGATAATTTTTCATAAGTTGAGGGTGTTTGAGAAAAAATTATCTACCTCTCCTAAGGTAGAAAAAAGAACTTACATCTCACACTCTATTCAACCCGCATTCTTTAAGATTTCAATGGATTTGTAGTAATTTATTTGAAAGTGGGTTGTTATTATTGTTAATTGTTGCATGTAATTGTTTTCCAGAACTAAGATATTCATAATTACTATACAGCCATATCAATAATATCCAGCTTTTATTGCACGTTGCTAGAAAAAGAGAAACTTGAGAAAACAATCTGATATTCTCACTTACAATATACATGCAAGAAAGTGATTTAAGTTATTTTACAAAACTATGTTAAGTAATTTAATGGAGCTCTTATATTACGGTAATAATATGACTAGAATATATTATTTGCAAAAGACAAACTTCAATAAGATCCACTGCACAATTTAAGTAAAGATTCAATGACAAATGAACTCTATTATGAATAACAAAAATAAGAATAAAAAAAATGGGTAGATGGGGGTTATTGCCTCGTTTGGCGTAATATTGATATTTGTTTCAAGAGAATATGACGAAAGTGATGATCCATTGTTTATGTGCTTACGATTGTTAAGTGTGAACAGTCAGTCAGGGTCCAACCTTTTTTTAAAAAAAAACCAACTGGGGTCGAACTGAAAAAACAAACAAATAAAAGGAGCCGAGAGAAAGGAAGAAAGTGTGAACAATCTCTAACATTTTGTGTCTTTTGCGAGAAAAGAAATTACTAGTAAGTATAGTAGGTGAACTCAGATTCAATGGAAGTGTGTCAATGATGAGATCTTTTTCATCTTAATAATCGAGTTTATAAAATTTACTTTTGACTATTTAAACAACAACATATTTATTACAATCCCACAAGTGGGATCTAAGGATGGTAAGAAGTATGCAAACTTTACCTACACAAAGGTGAAGAGACGTTATTCAGAAGATTCCTGGCTAAAAAAAATATTTTAAAATATATTTGAGACATAAAAGGAAAAAAGCAAGACGAAAATATCAAAATAAAGAAAATGATGACATAAAAATAAAAAAAATACCCAAAAATCAGGTATACAGAAAACACGAATAACTATAAAGATGATTGATAAAATAGAAATAGCATATATAGGGAGCAACCGCACAACTACCATTTAATTTTTGAGTATTTAAAGTTGGAAGAAAATTATTTTTGATAGAAAATGCTATGTTCGGAAATAAAAAATTTCGTAAATATAAATTAATCGGACTTTAACTCTTATAATGAATACCAAGAACCAAATACTCAATGATAGTACTGGGTTGAAAATATATAGAAATGAAAACTTGTTTCATCTGATCCATTTTTATTTTTAATTTTAAATACATATTTTAAAATTTTAACTAAAGTATGGTTAAGTTCCTAATAATTTGTTAGGCGCAAAATCAAGGTAAATTAGTTTAATATAGAATAATTAAGGAGAATTTTCAAAACTAGACAGCTCACAACATAAAATTACAAATGAAGGACCACATTTCATCCATAGCATCCTTTTATTTTTACATTACACAACATATCACCCCCTTATTTTCAAAATTACACAACATAGCACTCATTTAAACTATAACCCTAGGAACCACTCCCTCACCCTCCCCCACCACTGCCCCACCACCAGAAATTGAGCTGCCACCGCTGCCGCCGCCGGCCGGCGGTGGCTGGTGGCCGGAAAATAAAAATTTCACCGGATTTGCTTATTTTATTTGTGGATTTGTTTAAATAATTATTTTTTGATAAATTTATACACCTAAATCTATCAAAATAATAAATTATACATGTAAATACATAGAAAAATGTGTGTGGAAGAAGAGAAATACAAAAATATACACAAAAAAACATAAATTTTATACAAAACATCCATAAAAAATGCACAAATCTGAAATTTATACTATTTTATTCATTGTTCACACGCATATACAGCTTTATACAAAATTTACAATGCATAGAATGTGTTTTATACACTGTTAATGTGTACATATACAGATTTATACATTTTTATACACGTTTACAGAATTGTATAAACTTGTATAAAAATATATAAAAGTGTATAAACTCACAAAAATAATGTTAAACAGTGCCCTAAGCAGATTTTACACAAAAGCTTAACAAAAATCCAAGATCTATACAGTTTTATCCAAGAAAAACACTAGATCTAAACATTACACAAAAGTTGCAACAAAAAAACTAGTAGATCTCAACGAATTTTTATGAAAAAAGTGAAGAAAAAGAAGAAACTTGATAAATAAACTCATCACCCGGAGTTTTGATCGATATATACAACGAAAATCAATGTTGTTATTCAAAAAGCAAAAAAAAAAAAAAAAAAAAAAAAAAAAAAGAAGAAGAAGAAGAAGAAGAAGAAGAAGAAGAAGAAGAAGAAGAAGAAGAAGAAGCAGTGACGGCGATGTTGATGACGGTGGCGGTGGCGGCGGCGGCAGCTTGGAGGAGGGGGAGTGAAGGTGAGACAGTGGTGGTGGGGGGGCGGTGGTGGACTTGTTAGGGTGGAGAGAAGAGAGGAAAAATGGGAAAAAGAGTAAGAGAAGAGGGGAAAAAATACGGGCTGGGATTTTTTTTCTTTATAAAGGGGGTGCTATGGAGTGAAAGAAAAAAAAATGAGGGGTGCTATGTCATGTAAGGTAGTAAAATAGGGGTCTTTTTTGTTAATTTTCATGAGTGGGGTGTCTCTCAATGTAATTGTCCCAATAATTAAATCAAAATAAATACTTATTTTGGGATGCTATCCAAAAAAAAAAGGAAAGAATTTTAATTTAAAATGTATTTTATTTAATTAGTAATAATTGTTTAAAACAACAAAAACCAAATGATTGTCAAACCTATGTAGTTCAATGACGACACAATTAGTAATTGAGACAGCGTGAAAACTTATTTTAACGTTTTATTCTGTTGTTACTTTCTATTTAGTGGGCAAACCATTGGCTAAGTGGAAATTCAGGCATACTATATGTGCACTATGTTAAAAACTACTAAAAACAAAAGGACAAATCAATGTTCCATGAGAACGTCATATATTTGTATGTCAATATCAAATTGGAAGCTCCCATCAACCAAGTACAAGTATCATTGCGTACTTAGAAGTCATTAATCAAGTTATGGAATACCTTGAGAATAACAGAAGCAAAAGAAACTTAAGCTAAGAGCCTGTTTGGCCAAACTTCTAAAAACTGCTTATTTGAGAAGTGTTTATTTTCAAAAGTACTTTTCGTAGCAGTTTGTGTTTGGCCAACTCATCTGAGAATCAGTTCTGTCAACAGCTGAGTAGTAATTTGTGTTTGGCCAAGCTTTTGAAAAAGTACTTTTGAGTGTTAAATTACGTGTAAGGACATTTAAATACTCACTTTACAGTTATTTAACTAGATGAATGATTTTAAACATTTATTCTCAAACACTATATTTAATTTTTTTTATTTAGTAAATTTTTTCCAAAATACAGCATTCATAATTGAATATTCTTGATATATACCTTAAAAAAAGATATTATATTAAAAGTTTGTAACAATAGTGATGTAGGCGTACATATAAAAAATAGTGATTAAAAAAGTAATGTGCTATTTATATATTATAGTTATTAGGTTAAAATATATAAGGGGTAATTAATTATATAAGTATTTTTGGTAAGGATATTTTTGGAATCATAAAAATTAAAAACAACTTCTGCTTCTACTCAAAAGCACTTTTAGGAAAAAACTACTTTTTTCAGCTTCTTCCCAACAGCAGAAAAACAGCCTATGCTGCCACTCAAAAGCACTTATTTTTTCCTAGAAGCTTGGCCAAACACCTCGATTTTTCAAAATAAGTACTTTTGGAGAAAAATAAGCACTTTCGGCTTCCTAGAAGCTTGGCCAAACAGGCTCTAAGTATTTAGGAGATTTGTGTGTCTGGATCAACTAATCATCTACTAAATTAGTAACAAATTATAATATAGGAGGAAGTTTGCAGTATTGGCAGCTAATAATATATAGAACTAATTAAGTTCTAATGACTTATTGTAATGACAAATGAATGAGTTGGATTGTGTTCTAAATGAAACAGGATGAGAATACAATAAATATAGATGGTTGCTGTGTGTGGTTTAAGTATTTTTGTAATTAATATTCTTTGAAATCTAATAGTTTCAATTACAAAAATATTTTTTATGACTGTGAACTGATAATTTTAGCGATTTACTTTTCTTGAACAATTTATTAGTAAACCAAATAAAAACAACCAATCGACCAAATACACCTCAAAGCTAAATCAGATGAACTTGACCACATTATTCTGGATCTTTGTCGTTCCAGCACAATTCAAGTATTAACATCGGTGTTTTCAAAGACGAGGCATTTTATCTAGGATGAGACGAGTCGGAATTTCTTGGTTATTTGGTGAATCGACAAGGCATGAATGTAGACAAGGCGTAAGCCTCGAGGTACGGAAAGTAAGCCCTACAGATTTTTAAATATTATGAATTTTTAAAATAATATCAAATAAATATATATTACAAAAATATATTAAAATCATAAATTTTAAAAACAAAATAGATTATAACATACCTATAAATAACACCAACGTACATGGGGCATCAAGACACATATATTATGCATAATGTCCGGACAATTTAAAATTATTAAAAATAAAATATATTATTCTGGATAAAAAAATTTCTTGTTGATCTCTTAATAAACTAGTCAAGGTTGACCCATGCTCCGCATGGGCCCAATAGCTATGTTGTGCGATGATAATTTACAGTATTTTTTTTGGTTTTGTATGTATTATTTGAATTATATTTAAGCTAACGTTAAAATTATCAGTAGTTGTACTCTTATACAAATTCTATTGTTTTCATCCAGAATTTTCTCTAAAGAAGGGAAATGATAAATTAATTACTTATCTTATTTCTTCTATTTTAACGGATTCGTGTCGTGAAAACAGTCACTAATATTTGCTTTAGGATAGGCTACATGCATCACACCCCTGTGTGCAGCCCTTCTCTACCGAGGTAATAAAATATAAAGGTAGTTAGACAACATATAATTATTTTTTCACCTATCTTTTTAGTTATTTCCAATATCCCAAATTATGTGGCATTATTTCATTTTTGGTATGTCCCAAAAAGAATGTCATATATCTATAAGTAGAAACAGTTTACTTTTATTTTCAGCCACACAAATTGTTATGGCTAGTGGCGTACGCAGAATATTTTGTTAGTGGTGTCAGAATCTAACTTAAAAAAATAAAATAAAATCTTTGTTAGTGGTGTCAGAATCTAGCTTTAAAAAAATAAAAAAAAAAATTGAAATAGGCTGCCACTAAAGGGGTTTGAAATTGGGACTACAAAGTTGAAGCATATGTGCCTACACCAACTCACCTACTAATGCTTTTATTTTAGTGGTGTCATTCTTTATTTTTATAGGCAATTTTATTTTTTTCTTTATTATTATATTTAAAAAAAATTGATCGAGTGGTGTCGGATGACCCCGGTGACTAAGGGGTACATCCGCCCCTGGTTATGGCTTGTTTTAGATCATAAATTTCAGAAATCTTCTTTCTTTCTTTCTTAAAATTTGTGTCAAAGTCAAACATTGCTATGTAATGGGACAAATACAGTATATTCTTATGTCTTTGCATTGTATCACTCATGTAATTAATAACTTTTGCAATTATAATTTTTTATTCGGCAAAGATTAGGAAAGATGTTAGGTCTCTTCTTAGTCATTCTCATTTTGATGGTGTAATGAACTTTTAGATTATTTCACATGACTTCATCTTTGTTAATTGATCATAATTACAAGCTATGTAGGCTCTACTGTTTTTCCTAATTGAATGATCTTCTTTTAACATCTCGTCTACCTAAATGTTTCATAATTTTATAGTGTATTAATTATGACACAGTGTAAGGATCAAATTATCTTACTTTTCTTAGATAACTTCAGCCTCTCAATTATATGTTAATATCATAATTTAATTCTAATTTACACTTCAAAATACCTACACATACTTGAATATTATTTCATCATTTCATTTGCCTAATATTGCTCCCTAGCAAGATTTCATTCATTTTTATTGCCTCTTTTTGATATCTTTAATTATAACTCCAACGGTATTTTCCTAATAATTTTTCTATAAAAGTCACAAAGTTTTGCTCCATTTTTTAGAAGTTCTTAGCATAATTTAAACGTCCTAATTTTATTTCAAATAAATCCATTGTCTTCTATTGTATAAGAAAATTTGTATATTACAAATCAACAGTATTATCTGGATAATACTATTGCTTTATTTGATATGTTGGACTGGAACAATTTGTAGTGCTTATCAAATACTGTAGAACGTTGTTTTGTCAAAAGAAGTTTTAGTTTATTGCTTTTGGCGACAAAATTTATGCATTTCGGAACTGGGAAGAACAAAATGGTAGTATTTGATGTTGAATTAATACCAAGAAAATGAGTTCAAGTCTTCATCTGTCACCAAATAACTCAAATTAGTCTAAGAAAGAGTGGATCAGTGAAAGGTAGTAGACGGAGAGAAACAATAAAAAGCGTCATTAATTTATTATATTGTGATTATTTGTATTTGCTTTGACAACTCTTGCATAAGTCTGGGCTTCTTTATGATTTTCAAATTATAGTTATATGTAATTAAAATCGTGATGGATTAGATATTTTTGTTTCACAACGGAATAATTTTAGATATCTCCCCAAATTTGACTTTGTAACAATAGTCTCTCTATAATTTGCATTATTATGCTTACCCATCACTTTGATTCTTCTTTGACAATTGTTTTTACTTAATTTTAATTGATGCAAAAGTATTACTACAATTTTTTTCTCAGACATTATAATTTTGAATACCACAGTGGTAGTATGTTACTGTCACTAATGCCAAATATTACAATTTTAGTTCACAGTAAATTATTTTATCTATCTGACATGTTTTAATTTTTGTGTATACATTTCAAATTATCTTAAATCCTTTAGAACATACTAGAGACTTTATTTTTAATAAACTGACTCAAAGAAGGAGAGCTTTTTAAAACATACCGAAATATGGCAAACTTTGTTGTTGAAACTTGTTAAATGTTTGTCACTGAAACAATTCTTCACCAGAATATGTTTGCGCTTATACGAAAAAGAAATGTTTGCACTGACCAAACAACTCTCCAATGGACCATAAAAGAGTACATCCAATTCTCCTAAGAAATAGTTTTGGCCACGTGGATATCAAAATGGAGAAATTTGTGTGAAGTGAGAAATTCAGTTGGACCCAAAAATGTACAGCGCACCTTTGCCGATAAGATTGAACAGAAAGGGCAAAAATATAATTTGCAAAAGTTGAATATGGGGAATATGGGGACCACAGCAGACATTCAAAAGTAAAAAATTTAGGACACAGAGTATTTTACAAAATGACTTTTGGTTTTTTAGTCAACTGGAAGATAAGTACAACCTCTGAAGACTCAATACACAAACAGTCTTAGCAACGCATTTTATTAATTTCAGGATTACCCTCATGGTCGGCAAGCAAGTTGACCATGAGGTGCTTATCCTCATTTATAATATAGGAATAGATAAAGAATAGGTTTTATACTATAAATTGGAATTTTCTCTTCAATAATACAGTCTTTTCAGAAATTAAAATTTTCTTTTGAAAAAATAAAAATTTAGATAAATAATAAATAATTATTTATTTTACTGGAATCACTATAAGTCTCATGATGAAACTCTAGTATCTTTTATTTTTAACAAATTGAAAATTTGATATAGAGCTCAACATATTATATAATTCATAACAAAAATAGTAATATATGTTATGTTGTATAAAGTTAGTTACTCTCTATTGCTCAACTATTATATTGATAAGTTTTATACCTCATATTGAAAAGATTGTAGCTAGAATATCCTCCTGGACTGTAAAAAAAAAATTGTCATATACAGGAAGGGTGCAATTCGACATGATATTAATCTGTGGAGTTCAATCATACTGGACTAACATGTTTGTAATTCCTGCAAAGGTGATGAAGATAAGAGAGGGTTATTGTAGAAGCTAGATATGGTCAGGATCTAATGTGATAATAAGAAAATCATTGGTAGCTTGGGAAAAATTAAGTAGGCCAATAGCAGCTGCGAGCTCAATTTTATTAATCTCAAACTCTGGAATAAAATTGTTGTCACAAAGACCTGCTAGGACCTTGCACACAAACAGGATCGACTGTGGATTAGGTGTGGATCATGCAACATACATCAAGGGGCAATGATTTGAATATATAGTCATCCCTAAACAAGCTAGCTAGATGGTGAGAAAGGTAATAGGAGCAAGAAACTAGCTAGACCAAGTGCAACTGGTAGCGAACATGGGCGATTCAAAAATTAACGGAAGGGGGTTCAAAAATTATTAGAATGTTACATTTGGAATTTGAACTCGTGCCCTAAAGTAATTTTTGAACTCCCTCCATCACTTTACTAGCAATTTCTGCTGTATTAAAGAGATTCAATAGTGTGTGTATTACCAAAAATTTTCGATTTTACCTTATTTGCGCATGGTGATTATTCGACGGAGAGGGTTCAATTGAACCCCCTTCCCAAAGTGTAGCTCCGCACCTGGTAGCAAATAATAAGAAGAGTAAAATTAAGTAGATTTACTTGAAGATGCTGGGTGACTTTCCCAGAATTCCATGGAAGAACTTGGTATGTGACAACCTTGCAAGGCTTAAAGCTGTATTCAATTTATGGCTGCAAATACAAGACAAGCTACCTACAGTGGACAGATTGCACAAATGGGGCATCCATGTTGATTGTATATGCTCTATGTACAAGACAAAAGGGAAACAAGGGGCCACCTATTTGATGAAGAAACCTTCTCTAAAGATGTGGAGAAGACTAATGGAATGAATTCAGATTCAAATGTCAACCCTGACTACCAAGAACCAAATGCTGGAATAGAATGGACAGATGACTAGAGGCAAATAGCACACAGCTCAACTAATGAAATATTGTATGCAGAGCTTAGCTATGCAATATGGAAAGAAAGGAATGAATGAATATTCGAGAAGAAAGAGAGGCAGAAGGAAGCCAAAAAAAATAGCCTATATTTGTTGCCTAAGAGCTGTAAAAGGATTACAGAGTTTAGTGCACAATTTAATTTTTTGATCATTTTATCTAAGTAAATTGAGACAGATAGGTAGAGAGGATATTGAAATAGATTCGGCCTATATTAAAGAATACCAGACTGTGGTGGTCTAGCTAGATTTGTTATGTGTTCTTAGTAATTAATAAAATTTAACTAGTTACCAAAAAAAGTTTTATACCTCAAAAAAAAAAAATTAAGAAAATTGAGATTAAAAGGGGAAAAAAAATATCCCTATCATAATTCAATATCCTTTCATTCTTAGTGGTAATGTGCAATATAATATTATGAGTTTCAATGCTCTCAATTGCTAATATGTGTTTAGCGAAGAGTACTGGTTAAGAATCAATGGTTAATAAAGCGATATTATGAGGTTTACAAGGTTAATTATACATAATTGCATGGATAACTTTAGGATGGCTCAAATGGTCGTCCAACTTGTGGTTAGCCATCAAAGTCATCTTTATTTAGTTTATCTTACAAAAGTCATCTAACTTTACCCACTTCACCTATATCATCTTTCTTTTGTTTGTCTTATTAAGATCATCTTACTCACTTCACCTTATGGTCTTTTTTTTTTTTTTTTTTTTTTTTTGGGTATTTTAAGTCAAAAAATTATGATGTGACAAACTTATTTTTAAGATAAAATATTTTTTAAAAATACAAAGTTCATATCCTACATCATTTAGGACAGGGTGTATTTAGACCCGACTAAATATTTTGTTTATTCCCTAATATGAACCTTCTATTTATATATTAAATCTATGTAACAATTATTACATGATTTGATTTTTTTATTCAAATTAAAATCTCAATATAAAACCACATTACATTTGAAATTGGGAAGATGACTTCCTTCATTTAGACGTTGCAACATATGTAATATTTAAATTCAATCGAAAAACTATCCAATATTCTAAAATTATATATTATCACCTTTTAATAAACTCTTTTTTTTTTAAAAAAAAAAAAATCTCTCAACAAACAAAAATTAGATATAATAGTTCTTAAAAAAAACATTTTCTCAAAGATTTTTGTAATTTATTTAAAAAAGAAAGTTATCTTAATTTGATCGGCTGGTTTTTTTTTTAAGAAATTTCTCTGCCAATCAAATTTTATGGTGATTCTTTAAAGACAAATATCTTTATTGATTCAGGTTTATTCAGTATCCGCGTCTTAATGAGTAAGTTTTTAATCTAGTATTTTTCATATATTTAACCTTAAAAATATGTCTACCACTTAATAATTTTTTGACATAAAATATCAAAATAGAAGAAGATGGCCATAGAGTTGAAGTGAGTAAAGTTAGATGAACTTCGTAAGACAAACCAAAGAAAGATGACCATATAGGTGAAGCGGGTAAAGTTAAATGACTTTTAATTTTTGAGATAAATTTAAAAAAAAAATGATTTTAGTGGCCAATTACCACAAATTGGGTGACCACTTGAGCCATCAACTCAGCAATGTCGATGGTGTTTTCTTTTCTTAATATTTTTCCTCCATTAAATACCCAACATAAACTTATTATCTCCTACCAATACACTTATCTTGCGACTCTATTCACAGGCTTAGATAAGATATAAACAAATTATGCAGTTATTTCTTTCCTTTGCTGGATCTCTCTTACAATTTAGTCATACTTCATTGACTGAACACCTAAAGATCATTTTCATTACACTTTCTCTCTATTTTGTCAAGTACATATTTAGATGAATGCTATGTGTCCCTTTTAATTTCTAAAGGTCTAGATTATATATTAACTCAACTAGTATATTAACCATAGTTAAGTGAATAAATTTTAGAAAGCACTTTTACCTTTGGTAAGCAAAAGATATTTCCAACTTTCAAATCGTTATTTCATTGGTGCAATTTATATAAATAATTCATTTTATATTTTTATTTCCCAATTGAATCGTTAATTCATTCATATCTTTATCCAAACAGTAAATAATTACTCCCATCAATTGATATATCGTATTATATAATATTTAAATAACTGAAAACCGACCTTTTGTATTTAAAATATTGTGTATGAGTATTTACACAAAGAAATCAGATTTTTTTTTTTTTTTGGCTTCGCTGCACAGTAAGCATCAAATGCATCAATTTCCCTTTCTTCTGTATTATTTAGTTTTGACCAACATCGACAGTGGCGGATCTACATGGCTCATTGTGGTGCTCAAGCACTCATTGTCATTAGTTAGATCTAGTATATTTACATAAGCATTTAGCTAAAAATTTAGATAAATATTGATAGAGCACCCACAACTAAACTTTTTTTACCTCTTCAACCAAAAACTCTTTCCGGCGAGCACCCATAGCTTTGAAATCCTGTGTCCGCCACTGAACATCGAGATTTGTTTATTTAGTTGTTTCTCAAAATAAAACATTTCGAAAATATTTACTAGCGCTGGATGATGCTAAGCCGATTCAATATTTTAAGTTCATGTATAAGAAATCTCCCGAATTGTGATAGTTTTTTTGAAAAAGGTTCATGGCATACAAATTTAAATATAAAATAAAGAATTTATGTGTGCCAAAATTTGTGGGGAATATCTTTTGGTTGCCAAAGTTAAAGAGTGATTTTCCAAACTTATGCACTTAACTATAATTAATATAGTGTTCTAAGTTGAGTAGTAATCTAGGCCATTAAAAATAAATAAGTTACATGACATTCATCCAAATGTGTACTTGATAAAATGGAAAAAAATTATAATGGAGAAGAGCCGGAAAAAAAAGGAGGTTATTGTAATCGAACACACACTTATTTCATGAAAGGATTCCACCAATACCATTAAATTACAATATAAGTTTTGGCTCTAAAGGGTTCTGACTTCTGTCCCCTTTTTTTCCCCTGTTTTAACACACAACAAATTTATGTGCAACAAAAGAAAATCAAGTGGAGCAAGTAATGATATGGTTCTTCAAAACACTAGGCTACTACCCACAAAACAAAGGAAACTGAGCACTACTCTTGATTTTTGACTTTCATTTACTGATCCGCTTGGTAGGAGCGATCATTATTGTTGGAAGTTTAAGTCTTAAGGTGTTGGACATCATAGTAGGGTATGCAGTAGCATTCATATTTAACATGTTTTGAATAAAATTAGGAAGACGACTGTAAAAACACATGCACTTGTATAAATTAGGCAATGACACGTTGGACTAATGAATGACTTTGTGAAAGCAATTAGACATCATTTATCACGAAATGAACTATAGTAGAACATTATTGCTATAAGACCTTTCTAAGCTTAAGGTTTTAAATATTTACTACCAATATTAAATCAATCACTCACCAGAAGTTTGGTTTATGTTGATTAGGCTAGCTTAAAAGGCATTTCAAGCTAAAGAACGCAAAATAGTGGTCAAGGGTCCAGAGTTGTGTTTGATTAATCTATACTCTACACTGAAACTTCTCCATAACTTTTCTATAATACTCCAACGTCGTTTATCCATCACGTCTTTTTGTTGCAATAATAATATTCTGTTATAGACGACATATAATAAGGTATAGTGATGAAATGATTTAAAAAGAACACAGTTGTTATAGTAAAATATTACTATAAAGAAGTCCGATTGTACTTCTAACTATGCAATTAAAATCTTATATTCTAACACACTGATAATATGAGATATATTTGGGTCACCAAAAAAGTAATAGAACCAACTCTATATAATATAAGATTGAGAAAACGGTAAGTAACATGTTGTACTTCAAATTACATTATAGTGATAATGCAAGGTTCTTTATAGTGACAGCCCGGTACATGAAACATCTCGCGATCACGCAGGATCTGGAGAGGACTGGACTCAGATTCTTTACATTGTCTGTAATCTGTATGTATGACTTGAATCATATTACAATAGCAACCTCGAACTCTACCAAATGCTACCATATAGTAGCACTGTCTCCGAGCAAAACAGTCAAGTGTGCAAATGACACGGTCAACTTAAAACCTCGTGCAAGAAAGTTTAGCAACATTAAAATCTTGAAAGCTTAGTTAATGCCCAAATGTATCAAGTACATGCAGGTAGAGAGGCTAGTTAATGGTACAGTTACGGAGAAACATCATTCAACTGAGTAGTCCTTTTCAAACTCAAGCTCTTGCATAACATAATAGTCCCTCAAGCCATCTACTAACTACTTTAATAAATTAAGGTCCATACAGTAAATACTGCCTAATCATTTGAGATTCAATCACATTAATGAAGACGACTCACAATTCTATTTTGCCAGAATTAGCCAAAAAATTCCAAAGAGTTTATGTACAGAAATCACTTTGGACTTTGCTGATTTCTAAAGAATGACTTGGAAACAAACCGAAACCAAAAAAGGCAAAAAAAAAAAAAAAAGAGAAATAAACACACTTACCAATCATTTTTCTTTTCCTCTAGCTCTATTTAACTATGTGAAAAGAGTGGGGGAAGGAGAGCTATTATTCAGCAATGCAACATGCAAAAACAACAACGAACACCTCTGTCCTTCGTGCAGAGTAGACACAGCAAGAGAGACACTTGGATTCTCAAGCTAATTAATGCTAAATTTCTCAGAACACGGCTAATTGGTGAAAATTTACACGTCGTCTTCAGTAAGCTGCACATTATATCCATGCTTTATTTCTGCATCAGTTTAAAAGTTGGGTCAAGTTCAAGAATAAGATGAACTTATACATT
This sequence comes from Petunia x hybrida, assembly GCA_037355625.1. Taxonomy (NCBI): domain Eukaryota; kingdom Viridiplantae; phylum Streptophyta; class Magnoliopsida; order Solanales; family Solanaceae; genus Petunia; species Petunia x hybrida. The sequence continues at coordinate 2,735,948 of JBBBVM010000018.1, read as the reverse complement.
CAGAAGCAGAGTGCAAGACAGGAGACAAAACAGTATATCATTTTCAATAAGAATAACAATTGTTACAAAATCAGAACACTTATGAATTCAATGTACAATAATGTCTGAGGAGAGAAGTCTCACCTAGGGTCTTAGTTTGGTTAGGTATGTCTACTGAAGGAACTTAAGAACTTTGTACTCCATTTGTCCCAATTTTTTTTTTTTTTTTTTTGAGTAACCCTTTTTGTCCCAATTTGTTGGGCATTCTTTCCTTTTTGTGTCAACCCAAAATGATCGGGACCATTCTATTATACAGGCTTAGACATTATTTATTATAGATGCCCACAGGAAAAATACATTCAGTATTTCATGTATTACGCGCAAGGAAAGTGGACCATTTCTCAGAACATGGGGAAAAGAAAAGTAATAAATCTTTAAAGGGACGTGCTAGAAGCTATTAATGCAGACAGTCAAAATACACAAGCACATTCTGAAGGATACTCTAAACTGTATATATTCTGCCCCCAAATAGAAGGTATCGTTCACCAGTTCATGGCCGGTCTAAACTGTCACTCTCACTGAAATTAAGGATCACCAGATCATTATTACAATTTTCTTTTATAAAGAAGAATCACCAAATTTATAAATTAAGAGGAAAGACAAACGAAACAAAGAAAAAGAAACATAAGAAACATGGACAGAAAAGGTTAATAGTTTTCCGGTCTGTTATGGTTGAACAAATGAACCATGGTCAACAGCTGATTCTGCACTTCCTATACAAGCCCAACCACCAACAACACACAGGCAAGGGAGCTCTCACATAACAGTAAATCCAACCAAGCAAATCATTGTGCATTGCTTTCTAAATGATAAAAATGTCCACGACAAGTATAAGCAGGATAAGTCATTGGCATCTAAGATAATGCTAAGTTTAACATTGAAGAATAGCACAGAGAATCCTGGAAGAAGATGTTAAACAATCATTTGACACTGCCAGAATTTGAAGTTTTTATTGTTTGGGAATTTCAATGTCCAAAAGGACTCCTTATTAGATATTTCTTTCTTCATTCTAATATTTTGCTATTTTAAAGAACTACTTGCATCATATCTCATATCCAGCTTGCTTCCCTCTCTTTAGGAAGTAACCATAACGGAACGTACCACTGGCAGGCAATTTACCAGAGTAAACGCCACATTAATTCATATCTCTCATTTTACGTATCAGCTTGTACTGCGGCAGACAGAGGAACAGGCGCAAGGCATGGAGGGTTGCTCCATTAGCACTTATTGGGTTGTTTGAAGAGGAAAAAAAAAAAAGAGCTTTTGAAGGAGCAGAGATGGATTTTGTTCATTTAAGGAGTAGTCTTTTCTCTATTATTTACTTTTGGTGCAGCCATGAAATCCCATGCTGTATAGAAGATTGAGCGTCTTTCATAGAAAATTGAATCTTTTTGCAAATTTTCTACTTTTGTGTATACCTCTTATATACGAGCTTCCCTAGTACCCTTTTCATTAATAAAATTATTTACTTTTATAAAATAAAATGTATCCATATCCAAGGTTTAATCACTCCCCAAAAATAGTGGTAGTATGAGAAATGATATTGCAACTGCATAAATGCATTTGATGGGAACTTTTTTTATCAGCTCATTTGATGGATTGAAGTTAACTTATTTGAACAGATACACTTCCACAAATCACAATCATGAATGATGAAAATAAAAATAGACAAAATGATAGCTGCGTACTGCCTTAGCAAACTATCTTTTCTTTATAGGAAAAAGGGATAGCAGTGTACTGCCTTAGAAAAATCTATGATGCAGTGATCTGAAAAGTTATTGAAATGCTAAGAATATCCGAAGAAAAATACTTAAAAGGGCAGCCATCTGATTTCTTACTTTTTATTTTTGGACAACAATGATACATAGTGCAATCCCATAAGTGGGGTCGGGAGGGAGGGTGGGGTGTACGCATACCTTACCCCCCACCTTGTGGGGTAGAGAGGCTGTTTCTGATGGACCCTCGGCTCAAGAAGAGCATTACAAAAAAGGTTTGAAAATACAAGAGTAAAAAGCTAAGATAAAAATACTGAAGAAAAGAAAAGTATTGACAACAAAAATAGTAAAGATAACCAAAGTAAAAGGAAAAATATTTTTGGACAAATCATCTGAAAAATCTGGCCCAGAACCCATTAAATATGATTTCTACAAAAATTGGGTAACACAGACAGTTGGTTTTAACTGTTTAACATCATAGACAATTGTTCATCTGAAACAAAACCTATCACCAAATGGACTATGTACTTGAAGGAGTTGAAAATGGAATCATTCGAGGCAAAATGAAGTTTGTGAGGGATACATCCACTCTATACTGGATATACGATTAATTAAGCAAGGATACCCATAACTTCAGTTAAGTTGACATAAACACGATATGACTTAATATGATCAAGATGTATAAATGACAAATCCTAATAGCTTATCAGTTATAGGCACAATTAAAAGAAGATTAAAAAATCAAGTTACCTTTGATTGAACCCTTTTTGTATTTATCCTTCCTTTCAACCTCATTTTCCCATTCACAAATGTCATCACCAATTTCATCTCTCCCCTCATTTCCAATATCACTTTCACTTGCTGTCTCCCATTCCGAACCATCAGTTTCCTGGCCACACATGTCTCCAGCATCACCCTCACAATGAACTCCACCATGTTTAATAGCAGCCTCTCTGAATAACCAAGCTGCACGCATCTGCTTTTTTACTAAACGCTCAGCATAATCTGGAACCTTGTTTTGCCTTAAAGACAGATCAGGATCATTTGATTGAGAACATTCATTTATAAACAGAATAGCATCCAATAAGCTCTCTTTGGCTAAACAAAGCATGTCGTATGCCTGTGCTCTTCTCCAAAGGCTTTTGGCATGACGGTTCACAGGATTATGAAGACTTAATGCGCGAGTAGCATCACCAATAGCAGCCAAGGGTTGTTGCAACAAAAGATGACACTGAGCGCGATTGCTGTAGAGCACCACTCTCTCTTTCTTTGACCTCATTGGGCATAATGCCAGTGCTTCTGAGTACTTAGCTGCAGCTCCAGAAATATTTCCTGATGAAAACAGAGAATTTCCTTCTAGTTTTACCACCAGTGCTGCTGCCTGTTTGATATGAAGGTCCTCTTTAGGCATACTTTTCTCCCATTTTAGTCTCTGTTTGGAGTTCAGTAGCTCTTCGACTTCTTCTTTCACATGGCTGCTGATTTGACTACGACCTGTCCCTTGTGATTCTATACATTCCTGAAGTACATTGACAATAGAGTCTCCAAGTTTCTTATGATCCCCAAGTGATGATATCTCCGCAAGATCCACAAGTGTAGGTACAGCCTTTTCAATCACCTACAGCAGAAATAGTAGATTAGAACTTCAACAATTTAAAAGTGCTGAAATCTATGGTTAAGACACTTTAGGGTTTCAAGATTCAGCTTATGGCTATTATATAATATTGTTAACATTTTTCATCAAGAGAAAATAGGAGAGTGCTGGGGAGATCTCATTCTACCAGGACATCTCGACTATGAAAGGAACAGAGCAAGATCACGTCCAGAAGCTGTTCTTTAAATTCAATACAAATACCACATCAATTTGATTAAACTCACATATTCAATTGCCAGGGAACAGCCAGTCTACTGACTAGGAAAGTAGTCTAGGGTTAACTCTCCTTATTATTTTACTTTTTTATTTAATTCCCTGAAAGCACTTAGTGATTTCTTTCTATCTGTCGAGACTTGGTGGGCAGAGTACCCCGTAGAATAGACAAGGTACGAGCAAGTTTGCCTGCAGACCACCGTCATCAAAATAATAAACTACATGATCCAAAAATGCTCATATTTCTTTTCTAATCTACTTATTATTTATGGACTACATTTCACTCAAAAGAGAAAAAAGGTGTAAAGCTCATCCTCATTCATAAGCTCCCCTCCGTCTTCCTAAACCTACAACGCTGCACCAGCAATCGCGCTCAAGATTTGTTGTCCAGATTGAGCATTATACAAAACCATGTTGTTCATCTTCAACTCCAATAGTCATAATTCAAAGAAGCAAACAATTGGGAGGTGAAAAATTGGGGAAGAAGCCATAGTCTAGTTTACTCTTCTGTCGTCTTTACTAGCACTTCTGTGTTTTCTTTCAATTTTCTTCTATGGGATTCAGCCTTTTCTAAACATTTCTGACTATTGAACTGGTCGGCTTTGTCGGAGGGGAGGTGAACAAGAAGTTCGAGGAAGGAGGTGAAGACTGAAGGGTGGGAGCTTTCATATGCAAATGTACTAGTTGGGCTGTTTGTCAGAAATTTGTGTCGGAATTCAATTTGGTTTCACCCATTTGCTTTGTTGCCTCTGCGCTGCTGAGTTCAAGCTTCCCGGCAGTTTTCTGAGAGTGAAATGAAAAAGAAGAAATTTTGGGGTTTTGGGTGAAAGATAAAAAAGCCCCAAACTTAATATGCTGGCAAGAGCATTTTGGGAAACTAAAAATGGGGAGCCTGCTAATTACTACATGAGTTGTAGTAGGAAAGCAAAACCCCATATCTATATAGACATATTGTATGTGAAAATTTTGGAATAGGATCTCTTTCTGTGTCTACTGATGCAAAATTCTAATAAAAGGAAACTTTACACGTTGACGGATCCTAGCAGTGCAAGCAATACCGAATACTATAAATGAAAATGGCTGCAGCACTTTATAATCATCATCAGCAGTATGAGTAGCTGAACTATCAGAAAGAGACTAGAAAGTCTTAATCTAAGCAGTGAAAAGTGTACAAGTCCATTCCCTTATCTAGTATTTTAATCTTCCTCGGGTTGCATTGCATTTGCAGTTGTAATAGTAGCAATAAAAATGACATGGCCTCTGCTAGAACGGTCTTTTCTTTTTGACAAGTCAAATTCGCATCATTAAAATAACACAACATGGTGTCAAAAGTACAAAGAGCACGAGGACTCTGCTCGCAATTATTAATCCTAGATTTATTCGAAGTAACTACTACTATGTTCGAGAAGCATTATGAAGCTGTCAAATATGTTAAGCATTTCTTTTCAGTGACAACAGTTACCACATTCATTACCCTCTTAAACCCAGAAGACGAGAAGAATCATAAAGCACAATGAGAGAGATTTACAGTTTGTCCTAAACCTAATCAACAAGTAAATTTATTACTATACTCTTCTCTTTTCTAATAACAGTTGGAGTTCGTTGTCATTTCACAAGTAGATTGTGCTATTTGTTGCAAAAGGTGTTAAGCAGGTTATTCCTGAAGGATAAAACTAAAAAGATTTCATCAAATTGAGTCATTTCACCTCTAAAATGGATTCTCTACTTCTACCCAAAAATAGGTATTGGGAAAAGACAACCTTTATAACGGTTCATCAAGGAGGGTACAAGAGGAAGTCATGCACAGAACATGACCAACACCCTTACACCACCCTCTTTTCTTTACGTCCTTCCCTCTAGGCTCTAACACAGGAACATAAACTGTCATCCAAACACACATACACATGATGGTGTCAGGGGAAAATAAAGTGGAGACTGGTGGTAATTGACAAAGGTTTCCAATTCTTAATGTAATTGAGAGGGTATTGTGTCACACTTTAAAACTCAAGTTCTCAAAGGTAGCATTTTGAGAGTTTACGTGAAGTGTGAAATGTAAGTTTGGTGTAGAGAGTTATGCACTCTCTAATTCACTGATTGAATCTTTTCTTCATTTTCTTTCTTTCTAAGTCTATTAATACCATCTGATCAGTAATCCATCTCACATGCATGCTCATCTTTATACTTGTTTCTATTCATAGACTTCATCAAATGGAGCTGAATATCCAATGCTACTAGCAGGATACATAGTACAGTATTTTTATTATTGTAATAGGATACATAGTACAGTATTCTGAAACCTTTGCTTCTTACAATGGAACATTTGCTTCTTTTGTTCTGGGATAAGTACAGCGGAGCATTTCTTTTATAGAGAAGGTTTCTTTTGAGGTGATAGCTTATGCCCGTCAATAGCATGTTTCGTCCCTTTGTGTCTCTACAGATTATGGACTTACATGTGCATGCTCCTAAATACAAATTCTTATACACACCAACCTTTTTGAATTAGAGTCTGCTAGGTGTATGAGCAAAAATTGACTTTAAAGATCAATACAATATCAATTATGAAGCACCCAACAGTGTGGTCTAGTGGTCATTGAAGATGGTGCACCTTGGAGACTAGGATCCAAATCTCAATACTGACCAAAAACACTAAAGTGATATCTTCCCATCTACCTAAGCATTGGTGGGCAGAATCACCCGATACTTGTGCTAGTGGGAGGTAATAGGAGCTCGGTGAAATAGTCAAGGTATGTGCAAGCTGGCCCAAACACCACCGTTAAAAAAAAAAAAAAGAATCTATGATAAGATATACATATTGTGAACTAAGAAACAAAAGGTATCTAAAGAGTGAAGAGTGTACCTATTTTGGACTAACAAGTTCAGGAGGCAAACATGCAACATAAGAAAAGGAAAGCAACATTTCCGCATTGATGGATCAAGTCATGTGATCAACATTAAGCTCCAAGACGTAAAAGGATAAATCATCTACAAAACATAGAACTACCTTATTCCATCGCCTAATTCTATCGGATCTTAAAACCAAACTACAGAAGAAAATATTCCAGCTCCATTACTGCCCTACTTCACCACCTAATTCTGTTTAACCTAAGAAAAATACTGACTAAAATTTTCCATCTATTAGATGCCAGGAGTAGTTCTAAAGCACATTATTACCTTATGACAAGCACTTGCATCTTGGAGCAACCACAAAAGACAGTCAATTGCCATATACTGCCAGTCATCTGACGAGCGAGCTATATTGCACAATGCCTCTATAATACCAGGACAAGCAGCAACAGGCCCTCTACCAAGCTTGTGATGACAAATTGTCCTCAGTAAACCAATCCCAGCAGGGGAATTTTCATTAACAAGTCCACCCCACATTCCTGGAAGCTTGGCAAGAAATTCCGGCTTGCATATAGTTGGAAGAAATTCAGGTTTGAAAGCAAAGCAATTAATAAGCTGAAGGGACCAGCATTGTAGTTGACTAGTCCATTCTTCTGCCTTTCTGGACTCCATTTCAACTCCACCCATACCACGCGTAAGGAGGTCACAATGATAACTAAGCCTTCTATCAACATACTGGTAAAAGTGAGAGTAAACAATTTCTAAAGAACTCATTCCGAGTTGGATGGAGAGCTCTAGAATCTCACCATGACTCGCAACCGCTGGAAAGGTGCTGGCATAGGTTGCTAAATGCCCTAGAGCTCTCACTGCAACTCTTTGTTCAACCCAAGTTAGCCTACCTCTTAGAAGTTCAACCAAAGGAGGGATAACTCCAGCACGCACAGCTCTTTCAGCAAACTCTTCCATATTCATGGTATATGATCCAATTATATGTGCCGCATAATAAGGAATATATATATTTTGGTCATGTGAAAGCCAGCGGCGGTTCTTTAAACCCTTCCAAATAAGTGCTGACATGCATTCAAATATTCCCAATTCAATAAACTCTGGATCATTTGGATGTGCCATGGCAGTATTCCAGAGGCCACTGATAGGAAGAACTTGACCATCATCATCCTGTGAGGGAAGTTCTCGAAAAAATTTCAATATACTTGCTCGTCGTTTGCTTGGGTTTCCTTCCTTCATAACACAGAAGAAGCATCCTGGATATGGACAGTCAGCAGAAGCTTTTTCCATGCTCGTCTAACCGAAAGAGCCAGAATTTACTTACTAATCCGCCTTCTTCTAAGCAAGTATACCTGCAAAGACATGTTGGATGCAGTCATGAAGTTCTGAAATGTATTTTGCACCACAAATAGGAAGACTAAGAAGTCAACACATGCACATAACATAATAAAATACTCTTGCGTTAGTCACCAGCAACATGTCCAATTAAGGTCCAGAGCTTTACGACTAAGCAAAAGTCCACAAAATGACACAAACTACTTCAATGATTTCCTTTTTTGTGAATTTGGTGCTTCATCCCCCCCCCCCTTCCCCTTACCCCGGGCTTTCACATTTACTTAGGTAAACAGTAGATCAGTGTATGAGAGGGCATCGTCAAAACTAAACAAACAAGAAATAAATTAGCCTACCGCATCATAAATGGACTTCATCCACCAGCGAACATTAATATCTTCACATACAATGTTTTGGGAACTAGAAATGGGGAAATTAGACTTAAAACAATGTAAATTTTCACATTTACCATTTGTTACACAAGTTCCACAATCAAGTTCACTCCTTTATCCAAGTTCAATTACTAAACTACACAAAAACAACAACATACCCAATGAGATCCCACAAGTGGGGTCAAGGGAGGGTGAGGTATACGCAGACTTCCCGAGACTGTTTCCGATAATAAATTACACAAAAAGTTACAGTAAAAATCTCAACAGCAAAACATCTAATAAAAAACCACAGAAACGTACCATAAAGATGGCATCTTGCAAAATCAAATAGATCTAAATAACACCTAGCAGAAGCTACAATATAATTGTAGGCAAAAGCAAGATTTATTTATAGAATAAGTGAACACAATTTTCTTGAAGGACCGCTTAGGAACACTTTAAACAAGCATTAACAAAAAATCAAAAAACAAACTTGCCTTATTGTGTAATGTATGAATAAACAAGCAAAAAGGGTGTACGTTAAAATGAGCTTTGCAAGAAAATTAGAATGAAAGTTACCTTTGGAAGAAGAAGAAGAAGAAGCAAAATGGTAATTTTGGGTATGAAAAGAGAGAGAGGGTGAAAGAAAGAGCAGCTTTCAGACAAAAGATTGTGCTTTTCTCTCTCTTTGACTCTCAAGTTTTTATGACTCTCTAAATTTTCTTTTTCTTTTATTTTATGCTGAATGAAGATATACTTAAGAATTAAGATGGAGTCAGATTAGGTTCAGTGAAGGAAAAATGAAATAATTATGGGAGGGAAAAGGTAGGGTCAATATTTTGGAGGTGGGGGTGTGGGGTAGGGGGGACTCAGATATCCCACTCGCACTTGTCTCACGCGCTTGCCGGCATTTGCTTTTGTTGCTTCTCTTAGATTTGAAAATTTTCAAAATGCTAAATACTTGGGACTCGTTTGTTCATAAAACTTGGGATCAAAATTTTGGATTAATATTTTAAATTTTTATTTATTTATTTATACAATTTGTTTAAAATTTTTAAAAAAATTAAAATTTCCAAATATTGGTTGAGACCAATATTTGGGAATTTTTTGGGAACTTTTTTTTTTTTCCCTTACAAAATTTTAACTTTTTTTCAAGTGAAATGTATAACCAAACACAACTTCTAAGTTACAAAAGCTATTTTCTAACTCAACTTCAAAAACTCAATTTTTTCAAGTTTCAACCAAACCATGTCCAAACGCTAGCTGATTGATAGCATGTTTGGACAAGCTTCTCAGAAGCCTTTTTTTTTTTTTTTTTTTTTTTTGAAAGAACACGTTTTTGAAAATTTTTGATGTGTTTGGCCAAAAGAAAAAAGTGCTTTTGAGAAGAAGTTGAAACAGATTTTCTGTTGTTGGAAAGACTCTACAAATTTCTGTTTCTAGGAATAATAACCAATATTACTCTCAAAATATAAACAAATGTTCTCCACTTTCCTATTTTGGTTTAACTTTATTTCTATTGATTAAAAACCTAACTATATATTTTTATTTTATATTTAAACTAAATGAGAATAGAAAAGTAAATTAAGTCTTTCAAAAAAAATTAAATCTTTTGTAAATTTAAATAATATTAGTCGCAAAATGGCTATTAATAGTATTATTTTCCGTAATTAACACTCAAAAGCACCTTTTGTAAAATTTATCCAAACATAAAGTATTTAAAAACGTACTTTAAATGAGTTGGTCAAATACAAACTGCTTATTTCGTAAAAGTATTTATTTAAAAAGTACTTTATAACCAGTTTTTGGCCCCTTGGCTAAATGGGCTCTAGAAGTAGTTGATAATCATTAGTGTTGAAAAGTACTTTTAAGTGTTAGAATCTGATTTTAGGAACAAACAATTACATGTTTGAGTAGAAGTTCTGAAACTGATAATAAGTAGTTGTTGTGTTTGTTAAAATAATATTAATAAGCGCTTTATATGTTAAAATGATTAAAACATCTTTCATTTTTTTCTGTTGTATTTTACAAGAAAAAAGACAATGATGAATATAGAATGCAGATCAGGAAGTTGAAAATTTTATTTGAAGATGATATTTCATGAATTACAAAATATTTTAAGGATAAAATATTAGTATATTTAGTCAAACTAAAAGTGCTTATAAGCTCAAAAATCATAATTTAGGAATCACCAACTTATGGCTGATGCTGGCCTATAAGCACATGACTTATGCTTTTGATGATGCCAAACGCGTAGATAAGCTAAAATGTGCTTATAAGCTAGTTTGACCGGCTTATAAACTTAGCCGACCACCCTCATAACTGCTTAATACAGCTTGTAGATTAGTCTAACACTATGATTCTATTCTATAAGAATATGGGTGATATTCAGGATTGCAATAACTACAGGGGGTATCAAGCTCCTAAGCCATACTATGGAAAGTTGGGAGAGAGTGGTAGAGATGAGGATGAAGAGAGATGTAAAAATTTTTGAGAACCAATCGGATTTATGTCGGAGCATTCGACCACGGAAGCCTTTCATCTGGTAAGAAGATTGATATAGCAGTATAGGGATAAAAAAAAAAGATCCTCATATGGTGTTCATCGATCTCGAAAAGGCATACGATAAAGTCTCTAGGAAGATTCTGTGGAGATTCATGGAACCTAGAGGTGTCCCGGTGGTATATATTCGAGCGATTAAGGACATGTATGAGGGGGCCAAGAAAAAGGCGAGGACGGTAAGAGGAGAGTCAGAGCATTTTCCAGTTGAGATGGGGCTGCACCAGGGATCATCCCTCAACCAGATTTTATTTGTCTTGGTGATGGATGAATTGACAAGGCAGATTCAAGTAGAGGTACCGTAGTGTATGTTATTTGCAGATGACATAGTGTTGATTGACGAGACCTGTGCTGGAGTAAATGATAAGCTTGAGGTTTGGAGACAAATTCTAGAGTCTAAAGGTTTCAGGATTAGCAAGACTAAAGCAGAGTACATGGAGTGCAAGTTTAGTGACACACATGAGGTAGATGTCGAAGTGAAGATAGATACTAAAGTCATCCCCAAGAGAAGAAGCTTCAAGAATCTTGGTTCAATCATCTGAGGTAATGGTGAAATAGACGATGATGTCACTCACTGCATTTGGGTAGTGTGGATGAAGTGGAGGTTCGCTTCCGGTGTCATGCGATAAGAAAGTGCAACTTAGACTTAAATGCAATCTATAGAATGGTCATTAGACCAACTATGTTGTATGGAGCGGAGTATTAGCAAGTCAAGAACACACATATTCAGAAGATGAGCATAGTAGATATAAGGGTCCTAAGATGGATATGTGGTTATGCTAGGATGGATAAGATTAAGAATGAAGTCATTTGTGACAAGACCTCACACTAAAACAAGCTTTAGCGGCAATAAATATGCACTTTAGCGGTAATTCTAAAACTTTTTCCAACAATTAATAAATTGTCATTAGATCCAATGTCAGTAAAGACTTTAGAGGCAATTATAAAGAATGCTTGTAAAGATCCCAACAATTGCTGGTAAAGGTAAAGTTTAGTGGCACTTATTTAACGACAATAACAATGGCCACTAAAACTACCTAGAATTTTCATCTTGCATTGTCATTAATGACACCTTATTGACAGTAAAACTACCCAGAAATTGAAAAATACTAGTAATATTAAAACAGATTGTGCTTCATTAAAATCATAGTAAGCAACAAATAACTATTAATCCATTATCTTAATGTTAACAACATAAAAGAAAAAAAAATTACACCATCTTTCAAAAGATAATGTTGTTTTGAGTCTAACAACAAGTTTTATCAAATATCATAAACGCATAATATCGTTTAGCTTATTAATAGTTCTCTAACTCTTGATCACAATAAGTCTTCTATTTTCCAAATTTCGAAACATCATAGTATAAAACCTGAGATGATAAAATAAGATAAATATCAAATATAGTTATAGCAAGCACAAACATGATAATAACAAGACTAAGAAGTTTTAATTTTATAGCAAGCACTTCTTTTTCCAGGATAGAAAGCAAATATATACCATTCTAAAGCTCGTAATTACAGGTGCAAGCACTTGCTCCAGATGTTTTATGAAGATTAAAATTCCAGAAATTCAACAAATAAATTATTACAAACATAGCGACATCCTATGATCTCATAGCAGAGTATCATTTACTAAATAGAGAATTATGGATATGAGATCATGACCAGTTTATCCTCCTACGCAATTTTCAGTCCCAGTAGCAAATTTGAGCGTTGGTACAAGTCCATTAAAGCTAAGGGTCTACCTTTAGAGGTTTTCAAAAAAATAGTTTGAATTAGGTATATGTTTGAATACCAGAAAATAAAAAATAAAAATTGAATTATGTTAAGTCATCCAGTGTCATTGGTAACTGCATTGCACGCATCAAGGACTATTAAAAAGAAATGAGGATGTGTATTTGGCATAGTGCATCACCAGGAATGAGAGAGATGTGTCCCTGTTAGGTATAACAAGATTAGTTTTAATGAATAAATGAAAGCAAGTTGTTATACAGTTGTTATACCCAATGCATTGACACAGTAGTGAAGTTTGAGTTCTAGTTAAAAGCATAAAATGAAAACATTTAGACATGAAAGAACCAGATGCCATCCTCTTTGTTGATCGTAAAGTAGTTTACAAAATGAACGAAGACATAGCTAGAAATACAGATGGTAAGAGGAAAATATCTGAATGAGGATTCTATATGGCATAATTGAACACAAAATGTGCCTCTTTTCAGTCAGTTAAGAAGTAATGTTGAGTGAACTGAATTATGATTTGCTATCAACTATCTACCTATAACAGTCATCACTACATGAAGGCATACGAGACCTACAGGGTAAAAGACTTGGAAGTGCACAGTAAGTTACTAAGATCATTGCATCTGTTAAACCATGTATACTTCATCTCGTGTAGCATACTTTCCAACAATCTTTGAGTAGACTTTCAAGTTCTGCAAAAGCAATTCTCTGTTCAGAAACCCTCTCAACCAAGTAAAAGTTGTAATCACATCTTGGACAATATTGTTATTAAAGGAGTCCACATTCACAATCTAAAAAGCATTTTTTTAAAAAAATTTGTAATTCCAGAACAAGATTCAGAAGATGGTAAAAAAAACAAGCAGGACTAAGTGAAAGAAAAGGGGGTGCAGTTTTAGCAACCAGAAGTGACATATATCATTTGCAGTGATGAACCAAAAAAACTAATAGATAATGTAAAGGTTGGGCGTGAATATTGATAATGGGAAATAGTTCACCGTGCCTGATCGGTTGGGATCTGAAAAGAAGTTGTATGTAACAAGCATTTGAAAAGAAGTCCCATGAAATATCCAATGCCTAAGAGTCACAACATTAATTTAGCTTGAACTTACTACTGCAACCAACTAATTTGTACCAGTGAATGCTAAGCTAGGAATTGACAACCACAACAATATGTGGCGAGAAAATGACCGTCCAAGTGTTAATTCCTTGTTAGGGCACATTAAATGCTTAAATTGGTGTTAAAATCAACATATAATGAGTATGAGTAACTCAAACACCAAAAATAACTTACCTTTGTTGGTAGAACTATCCCAAACCTAACCCTTTGTCAAAAAATGCTTTATTATTCTTCATCAACTCTGTTATATACTCCAGGAACTCTCTCTACAAGGCACGCGTCGTGAGCCCTTGGATAGCTCCCCCACTCTTCAGTAAAAAGGTCATAATTTTTTGTCCATAGCTCGATCGATAAATCGTTTGAGGCATTGAAATCTAGACTTGGGTTCTTCAAGTTTTATGTTTTAACCATATTTAAATTCATCATAGATTAGGCTCTATGTTCGTGCAAAGTCAGGCATTGGGTGCGCTTGCAATATTCAGGATTTTTTAACAAATCTAAGAAACTACTAGGTTATCATGAATCAATGAGAACAATTGGCCTCATTAGGAGAACAAAAATCTGAGGCATTCTAAGCTTATAATAAACTCGACTTAATGAAGTCAAATGAAATAAACTGAATCCAATTATAGTTACTCAAAGATTCTGAATAGATCAAGTGGACTCACAGGAAGACTTGAAGCAAAAAAGTATATATAATTGTAGGGATGAGATCTTGTACCTGGATTATGGCTGGCGATGGTAAGCAGAGACGGTGAGAGGAGGCAGTGAGCGGCGATTGTGATAGGCGACAACGAGAGGCGACTGTGATAGGCCACAGTGAGTGGCAAAGACGAACCATGACAGTGACCATCGACGACAGTTAGTGGTGAAGGTAATCAACGTCGGTGATCGACAGCGACACTGAATGGCGACGGTGAACGGAGATTAGATCGACTACGTTCAATATTTTCCCTAGGTTTTCCAAACTAGTTTGGGTAGAGAATGAGATATTTTGGTAGAGCAGATATAAATAACTTTTAATTAGAGATTTAATCTCTATTTCTTATTATTGCCGTTAAAAAAGTATCTGTACCGGGTATTATTTTATTTGCCTCAAAAATATTGAACTTATGAATGTTATTACCAGCACTTAGTTTATTGCCACTAATAAATTACCGGTAAGAGCTCCATTTGTTGTAGCGTCAGTGGTGGACAAGATGCGTGAAGAGAGGTTGCGATGGTTCGGTCATGTGAAGAGGAGGAGGGTACAAATGCTCCAGTGAGGAGGTGTGAACGGTTGGCAGTGGTTGGTATTCGGACGGGTAGAGGTAGACCGAAGATGAATTGCGTAGAGGTGATTCGACAAGACATGACTCATCTCCAGATCTCCAAAGACATGACTCTAGATAGGAGAGCGTGGAGGTCGGGAATTAGGATAGAATGTTAGATAGTAGTTGTGCGATTTATGTCTTATTAGTGTTACTCATATATATTTTATTTCTATCATCTTCTTTGCTTTTATTGTTTTTGGTGCGTTTTTTTACCTCGATTATCCCTAGTTTGTATGTTAGTATTTCTTTACCATGGTTTTTTATGCATCTTGTTTCCTCATTCCAATATATTTACTTAAAATGTTTATCTTTAGCCAAGGACCTATCGGGAACAGCCTCAAAACCTCGGTGGGGGTAAGGTCTACGTATATCTTACCCTCTACAAACTCCACTTTATGGAATTACAGGGGTATGTTGCCGTTGTCTTGTAGATTAGGCGCTTAGAATTTTCTCAATCGTACAATTTGTTTCGAGTTAATCAGTTTCTAAATTATTCTTCAAGGTGCATTTTGGTGCAAAAGTGAGATATTGCAGAAATATTATCCTTGGGATTATAATTTTATATGTTATATGCAATAACAATAATATCAAAGGTTATCCTAGTATATTCCACCTTATCCCTCATACTGAACATGTAATAAACTAATTCTGAATTTAATTTTAGGATTTAAATCCTTTATCCGTCCAACCAAATAACTCCTAAAGGAATTCCTTGTAGATCTTTTCTAGTTTTCATTCTTTGTCACTTAACTGAGTTTTCCAAATAGTTGTATTCTATCATCAGGTCTAGATGAAAGGAAAAGAAAGACCAAGTAACTAATATACAAGTTTTCTTCCTCTTCTAACAAATAGTTAGCATATATAACTTGAAATGTTATTTGTCTGTAGATAATTCTTATACTTGTTATAAATCAATACTTATTATATTTAGTAGATGAGAAATTATTATGCTTTATGCAAGCATCAAATAAGAGATAAACCTTATTTTAGTCATTTCAATGTAGCTGGTAACATTTTGAAAACTGTAAATTAAGTTAGAATTCTTTTTCTGTTAACATTATAATGAATAACAGCAGAAAGAGTCATCATCTTTACAAGTAAATCTTTTCTTATCAAGTATTCGATTAACTTTTTTGCTCATTGTTTTTTTGCTTCCAAGCGAACAGAGTAAAAACAAGCAAGCTTTTGATTTTAGATCAAAATGAGAATAAACGATATTTTATTTTTTAAAACTTACTAACGTTATATATTTATACTTAATTATATTTTACTATATCTACTCACTGTAATCCTTGGGCATGTATTGGGTAAAAATGGTTCAGACACGTGGAGCCTCGAGCACATGATGCAGAGCATATCAAGCGAAGGTTCGCCAGATTCTCATTGAGGTAAAACAGCTCAACCATCAAGGTGCTCATTCGAAGCCATGATTCTTAATATGCCTCGGGGAACAATAGCCTCATGACCTCGAGGTGAAAGATCTAAGCCTCAGTAGACAGCCTCTACTTCAGTAGGGCGGCTACCCCATGATCTCAGCCCACTAATCATGTCTTCCACAAGAATAGGAAGTGGGCATAGCCATAACGGTAAAGTAGAGAACGTGGCTGAAATTTCTCCAATTCATTAGTCTATAAATAACACCTCATTTTATATTGTAATCATCTAGAAATACATACCAAAGCTCAGTCAAAATTGGTACTCAACATTGTGATTATTGAAATATTACGTTCCATTGATCTTTATCCAATTGTTTATTTAATTCCTTATTTTTGCACAACTTTGATATTTGGCATCGCTTGTAAACTCGATCAAATTCGATTTGTTGACCTAAATTAATTTAGGCCAACACAAATTGGCGCCGTCTGTGGGGAATCAAGCAACTATGCTTTGTTCCAAAGCTAAATAGTAACTCAGTTCATGTTTGCATTTGTGATTTTTTAACAATGGCTAACAACGGTTAAAATGCCAACATGCACCAATTACCTTACGTTGGACAAACTAGAACATTTTTACCTCCACTTCTAACAAAAAACACACTTGTACCACCACCGCCTCCGGCGGATCCTTCTTCATTGTGGTCTAACGACTCCTTCCAAGCATTTGTTATACGCTCCTTGCAAAGTCTTCAAGCGCGATTCGCTGAATAAGCTAATTTTAATGTCGAATTCCGTAGTTCTTTAGAGGCAGCCTCAATGAGAAATAATGCTACCCCAACCGATACTCTATCTGTAGCTCCGAATAGAGGCATCCCGAACTTCATTCCCATGGGCGTGACAACAAGGAGACCTCAAAATGGGGCCACATCTGGGGCCCAGGGACTGCACCAAATATCAATCCACCCTTCGGGACGGTTCCCAACCTGGCGGAAACTAACTCCTCGGTAGATCTCGAAAAATGGAGAAAGGAAATCGAAGCCCGAGCCGAGAAGTGGCTCGAAGATATCCCCGGGGTGAGGAAAATCCAAAGGGCGTTGGACATCGATAAATGTAGGAAATTGCTCTACAAGCCCGAGG
Source organism: Petunia x hybrida (assembly GCA_037355625.1). Classification (NCBI taxonomy): domain Eukaryota; kingdom Viridiplantae; phylum Streptophyta; class Magnoliopsida; order Solanales; family Solanaceae; genus Petunia; species Petunia x hybrida. The sequence continues at coordinate 2,718,533 of JBBBVM010000018.1, read as the reverse complement.
CTGCCCCAGCACCTATCCAAAGCATTTCAAGATGCAAATCTTAAAGAAATATGATGGCACAACCGACCTAGTTGAACACGTAACCGAGTTCATGGCGATGATGAAGGGAAACGATTTGTTTGAAACAGAGAAGGAATCAATGTTTTTAAAGAACGTTGGGGATAATTTGGAAAAGGGGGCGCTACGTTGGTACATGCACTTGCCTTCGGAATCTATCTCAGATTTTAAAAAACAGGCTAATTCGTTCATCAAGGCTCATACCGCCACATAAAATCCTTTAGAGAAAGGAGGACATCTTCGAAGTTAAACTGCGGTTCGGGGAACCAATCAAGGACTTCCTTGAGCAGTTCCAAGCAGAGAGGATGGAATTACCAACCATCGGTGATAACTAAGCCATCATGGCATTTGAGAGGAACATCAATGTTCGCAACTCTAAAGTAGCCGCCGAGCAAAGAAAAAAACTTTAGCAATATCAAGCTCAAACGTGGGATGAGTTACACGATAGAGCTGCTACCAAGATTAGGTTAGAAAAAACAGAGTAGATAGCTGTAGCCCGAAGCTCTAGCTATAGAGATCACCCCGAATCCTCACGACGCGCCGAGGCACCACGAGGAAGCTCGAAGGGTCGATACAAGCATTATAACTCACAAAGAAAGCACGTGAGTTAGAGGCTCGGGGGGCCACCTATAAGCCAGCGCCTCAGAGGCCGAGTAAATCCCAATGTTAACCAAAAGAGTACCACGGGGCCAGCCTTGGTATCCAGGGACAAAGATTTGCCTCGGATCGCAGATTATAATTTCAATGTGTCGACCACGGAGCTGGTAAATGCATTGAAGGGGATGACAGATCGGGGGTGAGATTATCGAAGGATATAAGAACCGCCCTAGGAAAAAGAGATCAGAACTTGCATTGCGAGTTTCATGCTAATTATGGTCACCGAATCAAGGATTGTAAGGCTTTTCGCATTGAAATGGCCCATTTGTTAACGAAAGGCTTGTTGGGGAAATACCTTACTAACAAAGGGAAGCAGAACTTCACCAAAAATAGAGGAGATGGACAGCCACCAAAGGCGCCTCCCACCGAAAGGGTTGTGAATGTAATAACATGCGATTTAGAGTTAAACAGCATGAATTTTGCTGCTGTAAAGAAGTTTGCTAAACTTTCAATAACCATGGAGAAGAGGACTCGAACTGGAGGTTCGAGTAAGGAGATTATTTTTGACGATGAAGATTGTGATGGGATGATGTTTTCCATCACAATGCCTTGGTCATCATGCAGAGAATCAACGACTCTAACATTAAACAAATCTTGATTGACCCCATTAGCTTGGTGAATCTTATAAGCTATGGGGTTGTTAAGAAGATGTGGGTGAAAAATCAAATCATCTCGAAGGAGGCCATCTTGACTGGATATAACAACTCCACGGAGAAGACGTTGGGTGAGATTACGCTCAACACGTATGCATAAGGAGTTGTAAAGGAAAATATATTTGAAGTCATGCCCAAGGACATGGCTTATAATGTGATCCTCGGGAGACCTTAGATATACGCGATGGAAGATATACCATCCACTCTACACCAGATCATAAAATTCCCAACCTTTTGGGGAATCCATTCGATAAGAGGGGAACAACGAGTGGCTAGAGAATGCTATTCAGTTGCTTTAAAGAGTGGAGTATTCCCGAACAGACCAAAAAAATAGCAATCAATGCAGTCGGGGTCTGATGAAGAAGGGGATTCGGCTCTTGAATTGGATCCCCAAGAAGGTGTGATGGAAAAGATCCGAGGGTGCATTCAAGAGCCTCAAAAGCAAAAGGCCGAGGACTAAAAAATTGAGGAATTGGAACCCTTTACACTATCAAAGGAGTTCCCAGATAGAAAAGTGTTTGTTGGTTCGAAATTAGATCCCGAGTCTAAAACGACAATTATCGAATTATTGAAGTCTAATGATGACTAATTTGCATGGTTCCACACTGACATGGTCGGCATCGATTCAGATATCATGAAATATAAATTTATGTGAACCCACACCATGCCCCAGTGAAACAGAAGAAGAGACCTCATGCCGGCGTAAGGAAAAAGGTGATTGAAGATGAAACGAAAAAGTTGCAAGACGACGACTTCATAAGGGAAGTCAAATATCTCGAATGGCTTGCTATTGTTGTTGTTGTACCCAAGACAAATGGCAAATGGAGAACATGAGTAGACTATACAGACTTGAATAAAGCTTGCCCTAAAGATTCATACCCACTGCCTCAAATAGACAGGTTAATAGACACAAGCTATTAACCTTCTTGGATGCATACTCGGGGTACAACCAAATCCTGATGGATCCGAAGGATGAACAGAAAACCTCGTTCATCACCGACCGAGGCATTTACTATTACAAAGTGATGCCCTTCAGACTCAATAATGCGGGAAAAACTTACCAAAGGATAGTATGTCGAATGTTTAAGGATTATATTGGAAAATCGATGGAAATTTACATAGATGATATGCTAGTCAAATCGGTTCAGGTAGAAGATCATTTGAATCACCTAAGGAAGGCATTCGTTGTTTTAAGGCAGTACAATATGAAGTTGAACCCCAAAAAGTATGCATTTGGGGTTGGTTCGGGGAAGTTATTAGGATTCATATTATCCAAAAGGGGAATGAGGCCAATCCTGAGAAAATCAAAGCCATTGAAGAAATTTCTGAGGTGTTCTCGGAGACTAAGGAAGTTCAGCGCCTAACTGGCCGAGTTGCTGCCTTGAGTAGATTCATCTCAAGGTCCTCTGAGCGATGCTACAAATTCTTCTCGGTCATGAGAAAGAACACTACCTTCGAATGGACGTCGAAGTGAAGACAAGCATTGAAAGAGTTGAAACACTATTTGGCTAACGCGTCGTTGCTCGCTCAGCCAAAAGATGGGGAAACGTTGTTGGTTTATTTAGCCGTATCCGAAGTGTCAGTGAGTGCTATGCTGGTTCGGGAGGAAGATGGGAAGCAACAACCCATCTACTATGTTAGTAAAACACTCCTCGATGCTGAGACTAGGTACCCTTATCTTGAAAAGTTAGCACTTGCCCTGGTAGTCACTGCTCGAAAGCTTCGACCTTATTTTCAATGTCACCCTATATATGTATTTACAACCTTCCCCTTGAGAAGCATATTACACAAACCTGAGTTATCTGGGAGGTTATCCAAATGGGCGGTCGAGTTGAGCGAGTATGACATAACTTATCAATCTCGAACAACCATAAGATCCCAAGTCTTGGCAGACTTTAGTGCCGGGATATTACCCGAGGCTAAAAAGGAAAACTTGGCACCAAAAGAATCGACATCGGGGGTATGGACAATGTACGCCGATGGGTGACAAATTCAAAAGGTTCAAGGCTCGGAATAGTATTGGTAACGCCAACGGAGGAGAGAGTAAGGTATTCAATCAGATTCAAGAAAGTGACCAATGATGAAGCAAAATACGAGGCTACAATAGCTGGCTTAGAATTAGCCAAAGAGATGGGATCAGAAAAGATTGAATGGAGAAGTGATTCACAATTGGTGGTGAATCAGATGCTCGGGGAATATTCGGCTCGTGAGCCCCGAATGCAGCAATTTTTGGCCCGAGCACAACAAGCCTTGGCAAAATTTCAGGAATGGAGAATTCAGCAGATACCTCAAAAAGAGAATGCCGAGGGCAATGCCCTAGCCAACCTTGGCTCGGTCATCAAAGAAGAACACTCGAGAACTGACTCTATGGTTCGATTACTCTTTTCGGTGATGAAGGGAATGAAATTGGAAGTAAATCTTCTAGATATACTTGGGATTGACGAAGTTCATTTCATACTTCGATTCGGAGACTCTCCCAACAGATAAGAGCGAGGCCAAAAAGTTGAGGACTCAGTCAGCTTCCTACTCAATGGTCCTAGGGAAGTAGTACAAAAAGATGTATAGCGGCCCGATGGCCAAATGTCTGGGTCCCGGGGAGGTCGAATATATAATAAGAGAGGTACAGAAAGGTGAATGTGGTAACCATTCGGGGGAAAAGCTCTGGTGCGCAAATTGCTTCGGGCTGGTTATTATTGGCCAACTATCAGCGTAGACACCAAAGCCTTCGTGAAAAAATATGACAAATGCCAGCGACACGCAAGAATGATTCATCAACAGGCTGAGCCTCTCCATTCAGTTTTGTCACCTTGGCCCTTCATAAAGTGGGGGATGGATATAATTGGGCCACTTCCGAAGGCCAAAGGAAGTGTTCGGTATATACGTGTGCTGACTGATTACTTCACCAAATGGGTTGAAGTAGGGTCTTTCGCCAAGGTCAGGCAAAAGGAAGTGATCGATTTCATTCGAAAGAATATTATCTATAGGTTCGATGTTCCAAAAGAGATTACTTGTGACAATGGCCCTCAGTTTATAGGCGCAAATGTCACAGAATTTCTCAAGAAATGGGGAATTAAAAGGATTGTATCAACCCCCCCACTATCCAAGTACAAATGTCCAAGTTGAGTCTTTGAATAGAGTGATCATTGAAAATATAAAGAAGAGGCTCGATGCAGCGAAAGGTCCATGGCCCGAGGAGTTGCCCGGAGTATTATGGGCCATGCGAACCACAGAAAAGAACAACACTGGTGAAACCCAATGGATTCTTTGATCCCCATAGAAGTTGGCAAACCCAGTCTTCAGTATGCTAATTCTACCGAGGAATCCAATCAGCAAGCTATGCACATAGAATTGGATTTGCTCGAGGAGAAAAGGGAGCTAGCCTTGGTTCGGTTAGCCGCTCAAAAAAGAAATTGAGACCTATCTCAACAGGAAAGCCAAACTCAGAGACTTCAAAGTTAGGGATTATTTGTTGAGGGCCTCGAACTAATCTACCAAGGTGAAGAACACAAGCAAGTTCATCGCTAACTGGGAAGGACCCTATCGGGTCAAGGCAATCATTGGAAAATGATCTTATCAATTGGAAGACTTGAAAGGCTGACATCGAGGTACATTACCCTTCGTCAATAAAATCTCACATACAACATCGAGCCACAAACGCTCCAATGCTTGGGCTGAAAAATTCCAACTAACCCCTCGTTTTACTTTTCTTGACCTTTTCAGGAAGCGGAGGGAACAAACACAATGATTGTATTCTTCACCGAAGTCAACACCCGAACACTGGGGGGATGAAGGAGATGCTATACAGTCAGCCAAACTCGACTCGAAGCCTCTCATACCAGGGACTGTAAGCAAACTCGAAGACTAGCTATTCGAACACCAAGGACTCTTGCCTGGTATCTTATATTTTTCACACGATAGTGGCTTCATCTTAAAATTTCGCCTAAGTCTAGCTTCGACTAGGTTGAAACTTGTGTAATTCCTATCATGGCTTATTGCTATTAATCAAATGAACTTGATTCAACATCTCTTTAATTCAAAGCTTAATTCTGAAGTAACATTGATTGACCGAGGTTACTTCTTCATGTGTTGGCTCGAGAACGAGACGTCGTTCCAAGCTAGCATCAGATTATTGAGAAATTCAGTCTTGCAAGCAAAGATTATCCTAACAGTGCCTAGTCGAACACTTTCAAAGCAAAGTAAAGACACACTTAGAAACTGAAATAGAATTCATTAAATCAAACCCGAAGGCTTCTAATATTGTACATTAAAAAAAGCCCGAAGACCACAAAAGTTGTTTGTACGAAATGGCTCGATGGCCACAGCAAAAATATAGAAGCATAAAAAACAAACAAACTGCTAAGCTTTAGGATCCTCTTCCCCCAGGGAAGTCCCATCTTCGGTGGTCTCCTTGTTATCTTCAGACTCGCTCTCATCCGAGCCTTTGCTCGATGGCAGCTCATCGATGATCCTCTGAGCTTCAGCAGCACTGCCTTGGGCCTTGGCAATCTCTTCATCAAGAACGATCTCTTCGGCTTTGACCTCCTCGAGCGCTTTTAGCCGAGTCTTGATTATAGCCCAGGTCTCTTCAAGCTTTGCTCTTGTGGCCCTAACCTCGACTTGATTCTTGAGATTTGCAACGTTGCCCTGAAGCTGTGTAACCTCAACCTCAAGCTCGGAGACTCTACCCAATTGGCCCTCCAACTGCTGAAGTTTGAGCGTGTATTCTTTCAGCTTCTCATGGTATTTATGACCATTTTCAACAAGTTGGGCCTTGGTGACAGTCAACTCAGCATGAAGCTGCTTGATCTCCAAGTTAAGCCTCGAACACTCAGCTGCATGGCCTTCATTTTCGCAACTGAGCTTCGGAGGAAACAACAACCTCATGCTTCTCTGACTCGGCTTTAACAACGTCCTCACGAGCTTGCTCCAACTCGAGGTTGTACTGGGTTAGTTGGGACTGAAGCTCAGAAATCTGAGTCAAATACTTGCTTTTCTGGCCTTCCCATGTGCTGGCCACATTTTTCACCTCTTCGGCCCTCTTACACTCGATTCGTACAAATTTCAATGAGAGGACGAGGCTCTGAACAAAAGTAAAGAGTTAAGAATAGCAATGTGGATTCGAAGAGGAAGTAGCTATCTTGAAGGACTTACCCGAAGAGCAGTAGCTGCCGAAGTGGCCATCAACCTCATTGAGGTAAACTTCTTGAGTATTTTATCGTCATTTGGCCCCACCAACACATCGAGGCCCGTTGATACAGGGTAAAAGCACGCGGAAGCAATAAAGTAGATGTGGAAGCAAATAAAGAGATAATCGACAAGTTAATAAGAAATTCAAGACGAGGAAGAACATAAATAAAAGAAAGAATGGATAAAAAATTCAATACATGAATGATTATCCAAGAGAGAAAGAGAAAACTTGAACCTAATCAAGGATTCATACTAGTGATGAAATCCACAAGGTTCCAACCAAAAGAGATATCATGAAGCTTCAAGCTTCTACAGAGAAAGGCCTTGCCTCTTCTATGTCTATTATTCAAAATTAAGCTTCCAATGAAATGACCTAAGGGAGGTATTTATAGGTTCTCTTACACTTAATAAGAAATGCATAAATGCCCATAAGTTGGGTCAAAGAAATAAAGACCACGCAGAGTCGAAGTAGTAACTAGTCTAAAAAATACAAAAGAGTCGCGTCTTGCTTGCTTTTAGGTTGAGGACCTCCGCCTCAGGATTGAGGCCTTCCGCCTAGTGTAAAATAACCTGCAGAAGCGGAACGCCTAAAGGTTGGGGCGGACCGCCTGGTCCAAACTTCAGAGAGCTCATCCTTCCATACTTAGCCTAATTCGGGGCATAGTTGGGGGTAGGCAGTCCGCCACCCCTTGGGGCGCTCCGCCTCCTCCTGGAGCATCTTGGAAAGAGCTCAAAACAAGCTTAGGCGATCCTCCTAGGTGCCTAGGTGCTCCGCCCAAATCTGTTCTCAAGCGGACGATCTTCAAATTGCTCCCGAACTCTCCTCTGAAGCTCTTGACTTTGCATCCTTTGTGCCCTTCAAGCTTAGCTCTTGATGGTTGGTGTTTAGACTTGATTTGGCCCGCATCATCCTCTCTTTCTTGAAAATATTTCGTTCTCGAAATAAAACCATCAAGACCTACAAGCAATAACAAACGAAACCAGAACTTCCTACTACAAGAGTAGGTTAGTGCAAATAGTGTGGAAATACACTCTTATGATAGAGCCAAACATCAATACCAGTGAAAAAGCTCATGTCTCCAAAGGAAACAACAAGTACTTGACTTAGAAAAGAAGTGCATTCAACACAAGAACAAGCAAAGAGATCAATACGACATGGAACTTACAAAATTAAGCAATCACTACGACCCCTAAACTCATGACCAATACACCAAGCCTTCAATGCAATATTATCACAATGTGACATAATAACTTCGGGATGTCAATTCTCAAGGTGTGATCAACATATAGAATGAAGTAAGCAAAATATTTCAAATAACAACTAACATCAAATACTCCACTCCCCGTCTTGGAAGCACTCTTACACACACACAAAGAGTTACCTCTTCACCTCCACATTCACCTCAAAGACAATCATCTTCACTACACAAACTCCCAAGGAAGGTTTCCATAATAGGTTCTTTATTATTATAGTCCATACAATAAAGGTAAGGACTACTAGAAGATGGACCAATACAATCAGCACCAAGACCACTTATCTCACTTGGAGTTTCAAATAATGGATTGTTTATAGAGTCAAACTTTCCAAATCATGGAGGTTCAAGTTCACACTCTTCTCTAGCTTGATACAACTCGCCACCTCTATTGAAGGTGCCCTCAAACAAAGGATTAGTATAGGCACACTTCTCAAGCTTAGTACCCAACAAAGGTGAAGTATCAAAGCTAGATCCAACATCTATACTTAAGGAATCATCAAAGATAATCCTATCCATCTCATTCACTAGAGATTCCTCAAAGTTATGGTCATCCTCACTATGAAACATGACACCACCATTATCAAATAAACAATCAAAGGGAAGAATATGATATTCATTCAACTCATCTTCTTATCTATCAAATATAGGTGGTGTATCATAACAAGGTTCACAAACAAGGTCAACCACAACTTCTTCACTAAAAAGAGGTTCATTGAATACCAGGCTCACATCATGATGTGGCTTATCAACCCTCTCGACTAGTGGTTCACATTCACACACAAGTTGACCAATCGACTCTACAGTAGTTGCAAATAATTGTAATCATACAAATCATCAACTAGCATGGAGTTTTCACAAACACTATCACAAGACAAAGAAGTAATATGCTAATGGAAGGAAGAACTAACACTTATACTTGAGCTGCGATCTTGCTCAGTCAAAGCACTTGAAGTGTCATGACTAGCTCCTCCACCTTGAAGCTCACAATGAGAATCTTCTTCACCTTGTCTTTCCATCTTGGAACATGATTGAGGCTCCATCAGTTTGCCTCCAAGAATACCTACACAAAAACTCACACAAGTAGAAGAAGAAGATAAAGAGTTAGCGTTAGAATAAGGGGTGCCCTCACTCTCTATGATTCTTTTTCCCTCTTTCTTCTCCCTTATTTTTCTTTCAAGGTCGAGTGTAGATTCGGGTGGTGACAACCCGCTCACATCACTCAACACAACCTCTCCTTTTTTTTCACTCGAGAGTTGTCACAGGTCACTCCCTTACTCCTCTTAATCTATTGCCTCTCATATTCAGGAAAGTTGGGACGAGGCCCTAGAATGCCCTTAGCCAGAGTAGGTAGACTCTTTACATCAACCCGCAATTTAGGACTTCGAGAATCATCACTTGATGTCTCCATCTTGTTTGGTGAACCATTTGATTTTGAATCTTACGGTTTTGGGTTCACCTTGTTGACACTTGTCAACCCTTTACTTGCATTAGTCCCATTTTCTCTTACATTTGTAGGACTTTTTGAATGCACCATTTCAACCATAGAATGAAGTTCTTGCTCCTTTCTCCTTTGCATAGTCCAAGAATGTGCACTAGTAGACAACTTGCCTATTGTCCCGTAAGGTGCAAAGTCATAAACCTTTTGACTCATGCCCACAAGATACACATCCTTCATATCACTATATTGCAGCTTTTTGATGTGCAACCATGGTTCACCCAACCATACATCAATATGTCGCATAGGATACACATCACACCAAACATAACCCTTATAATTCCAAAGAGATATGAGCACTCGAGCTTCTTTGGCAACCCGCACTCCATTATACGCATAAGATGTTCTAGCTCATGGCATGGTATCCTTAGCCTATCAACCATAGAGGTGATAATGCAATTGGCATCGATATCACCAATTTTGAGCAAGTGCCCTCCACACCCATTTACCTCAACAACGAACTTATGCCTACCCAAGTTTTGTAGATTTGCATCCAAGTAAGAACTTGAATGCTCAAGAGTAGCATCACCATCAACTTGGGTCTCCCTTATCCCTCTTCTACTAGCTACACCATTAGGTTAGCTTATACTTTCCGTCACTCTTCCAACATTAGATGTGTTGTTGAAAGTCGAGGAATGAATCCCATCATGGAACCGATAAGAACTTCTCCTACTATATCTATCCAAGCTTCTCACAACATTATTAGAACAAGCCACACAATTTGTAGCACCTTTTCTCACTTTAGGCCTCAAGTTGCCGTTCACATCATGATTAGAAGCATTGAACCCTTTAGCATAAGTAGAAGATACAAGTTCTCTTTTTCTCATGGAACCATTACCACTTCTCCCCAAACCAATGGAAAGACCACTACTACCCTCTTGTCTATATGGAGAAACATAAAGAGAAGAAGATGCACATGAATAATTTCTATAACAATCTTCATCAACATTCCCTATGTTACTATTTTCATTTCCAAGTTCATTACAAGAAGAGTAAGTAGGAACATCAAACCTTGAAGCATCAATATCTTCATCTTCTTTATTAGAAGCATAAGAATCTTCATATTCAACTCCATAAGCTTCATAATTTCCATAAGCCTCATGATCATCGTAGTGACCCGCTTTATAACCATAGGTGCCATGGTTTCCCGAATCATCATAGCAAAGCCCATCATCATCATCATATGAACTATAGTCTCCACCATCGTCATAGTAACTCGCATCATCTCCACATGAGTCATAACCTCCGCACTCATCACCCTAGGACATATTGCATGAATAAGAGAAAAGAACCTCACAAATTCAATCCCTGACGTGTATCACTTAATATATGAACACTCAATTTTCTTTCCGCTCGTGTATACACTCAAGGTCGTTGGCTTTTGTGACCACACTCTATTGTTCTCACCACTCAAGCCTTTTTCCATTCAAAGATTGCCTTACTCTCTTAAGAACTACAGTGGTAAGATCATCAACTAATATGTCCAAGTATTGGTTTAGAATGGAGTTAATGTGACTCTATGGACGGACGACTATTTAAAATACGCACTTGAAGTCAATAAAGTTCTACGAATCTTCTTTAAATTTCAACTCCAATCACGCACGAGTTATCCTAGAAGCTCAATGAACTAGTACCAATTAAGTAGAAGGAATAATCAAGAAGTACTAGCCGAAAGTAATACAAGCAACGAAGTCATGAAAACCTACGAAAAAACTACCCGGAAACTAGTAACATGGGGAGGCAGTCCGCCCAGAGGGGGAGTCCCTCCGCCTGAAAAACATCAGAGAGCAGTTTCCGCTGAGGCGATTCGCCTAGTTGCAGAGGGGGTCCGCCCAAACCTGGGTGGTTCAGCAATTTCCTGCAACTTCTCAACCCGATTCAACTACGAGTTTGACCCATTTTAGACCAATTTTTCAATCGATTTCAACCCGTTTTCAACTCCCAATGGTAACCAAAGTTGTATTAAATGATTCTTAAAAATCCCTAATATTTTTTCAACCCAACCAAACAACAACAGGCCTCGATTTATTAATTGAAGCAAATTTTTCTACGGTTTCAAAACCGGGGGGTTTTTTTTTGAATTTTAACATCACCAAATCACGATACTAGGGTACCAAATCAACGGGAATACATCATATATCAATCCCCAATAATTTTTTATGGATGGGGAATCAAATCCAAACCTATCTATGAATTTATTTGTGATTTATTTTTCAAATTTTCACTTTTTTTTTTGTTTTATCAAAGCAACAACAACACTAAAGTAAAGGATATGAAGAACAGGACGAGGATTTATAAGAACCAACCCGAGCCGTGCTTTGATACCAAACTAATACAGGGTAAAAATACACAGAAGTAATAAAGTAGACGCGGAAGTAAATAAAGAGATAATCAACAAAATAATAAGAAATTCAAGACGAGGAAGAACAAAAATAGGAGAAAGAATGGATAAACAATTCAATACATGAATTATTATCCAAAAGAGAAAGAAAAACTTGAACCTAATCAAGGATTCATACTCGTGATGAAATCCGCAAGGTTCCAAGCAAAAGAGATATCATGAAGCTTCAAGCTTTTACAAAGAATGGCCTTCCCTCTTCTATATCTATTCTTTAATATTCAAAACTAAGCTTCCATTGAATTGACCTAAGGGAGGTATTTATAGGTTCCCTTACACTTAATAAGAAATGTCATAAATGCCCATAAGTTGGGTCAAAGAAATAAAGACCACGCAGGGTCGAAATAGTAACTAGTCTAAAAAATACAAAAGAGTTGCGTCTTGCTTGCTTTCAGGTTATGGGTCAAAGAAATAAAGACCACGCAGGGTCGAAATAGTAACTAGTCTAAAAAATACAAAAGAGTTGCGTCTTGCTTGCTTTCAGGTTAAGGCCCTCAGCCTCAGGATTGAGGCCCTCCACCTAGTATAAAATACCCTGTAGAGGCGGACCGCCTAGATATTTGGGCGGACCGCCTGGTCCAAACTTCGGAGAGCTCATCCTTCCATACTTAGCCAAATTCGGGGCATAGTTAGGGGTAAGCAGTCCGCCCACCCCTTAGGGCACTCCGTTTCCTCCTGGAGCATCTTAGGAAGAGCTCAAAACAAGTTTAGGCGCTCCTCCTAGGTGCCTCCAAATCTGTGCTCAAGCGGACGATCTTCAAATTGCTCCCGAGCTCTCCTCCAAAGCTTTTGACTTTGCATCCTTTGTGCCCCTCAAGCTTGGCTCTTGATGGTTGGTGTTTAGGCTCGATTTGGCCCGTATCACCCGCTATGTCCCTCTGAGTACAGTCCAAAAAGTTGGAGCTGGTTGGAACCTCCAACTTCCTCAAAGTCTTCGCCGGAGCCGAGGACGGAAGCGGCTCGGAACAAGCTCGAGCCATGCTCGACACCATGCCTTCACCAACTTTGGCCTTAGTGGTGGTGTGATCAGGCTCCTCGAGGTTTTTTAATCTCGGTTTCCTTAGATGCCACAGCTTCTATCTCCTCAAGCGCCTTGGAATCTTCATCATTTGACCTCGGCGTGGCTCAGAAGCGGCCCCAGATTTCGAAGCAACAATCACTTCAATTCGGGGGCTCTTTGCCTTAGTTGGCCTCTTCGAGGCTGCCCTCTTCCTCTTTGGATATGTGGAAAAGTGTAAAGGAGGAAGCTTATGGACAAAAGAAGAAGTAGAAGTTGAAACACAAACAAACTGACTGAGGAAGACGTCTTCACCTTTTGAGGTCCCTTGGCCTGGGGAGCCTTTAGACACTTTGGTCGCAGCAATGGCCTTAGCCAGGCTCGCTATTTTGTTAACGCCTTCCGCGGCGTCGATCACAATCTTCTCTTTCTTCTTTCCTTTGCTCTTCTCCTCACCTTCAACCTCTTTCGCTTTTTTTGCAGTCTTGTTTGGCAAAGCTGTTAAGAGGAAAGATGGAACATCTCAAGGAGAGTGCCTCAGATAGTTTATAAAGAATTAAAGGAGAGTGCCTCGGATAGTTTATAAAGAATTAAAATGTGACTAAATAACTCACCGTGCCTATTGCATAACCAATTTTTGTCCTCCTTCGCAGCCATGATAATCCAAGTCCTATTGGGACGGGTTCGGATCGTTATCACAACTTTTACCCACTCAGGTAAGTCAGCCGGAGGGATGACATGAACTCTATCGGCTGCAAAAGATGTAAATAACAATGAGTAGCTGATGACCAAAAGGTTTATAGAGAGAACCGATGCAGCATAATGAGGTACTTACATTCGCCGTTCTACACCTCAAGAAATCCAGGTTCGGTGGAAAGCAGTCTTGTAGGCAGAAGAACGAATCGGTCACACCAACCTCGGTCTCCGTAGTCCTCACTTTTCAAGATCAGGGAGAAGCTGTTGAACCCCAAAAATTACCCTTTCTTTAAGAAAAGATAGGTTTCGGGTATATTTCAACAAAATGGGACTCCAAAGGGCTTTGTTTGGAGTCGCCACCTAAATTAGGAGAATTAAGAACCAATTAATAAATAATGCGTGCAAGCACTCCGTTTTAAAGAAGTGGTCTATTTCAGAGATTCTAAGTAAGAGGTTCAATTATTTTCGAAAGAAGATTTCAATTTGAAAGCACTTTTGAAAATCCATAAAATATGGTTAATCCTTCGGTTTTCACAAAATAGCTAAATAATGCAATTTTCAAAAGTATTTAACTTTCAGTTTAAAGCGGCACTAATTGAATTTAAAATCAAGTATACATAAAAAAGGTAGGGAAAATAAATGACTTTAATAAGAAAAATAATTGACTTGAAGACTTGTATTAAAGTTTTATTTTAAAAGCAATTTTAAGATTATTACGAATTGGCTTACACGCATTAGTTAACTAAAAGATTCAAAATTCGTAAATAAGATGGAGATTCTAAAGAAATAAAATATTCACAAAATAACTCAATAAATAAATAAACATTCATTCATAAAATAAAGTATTCTACAATAATTATCTACGGGGAATTCCTATAGACATGCAATTTCTAAGGGATAGAGGGAAGAGAGAAGGATTTAGAAGAAGAACCCGGAAATTGCGGATTGAATGACTACTTTTATTTTTTACATTATGCCCATGAGCCTAAGTTATATTAAGCGGCTCAACAAAGCATTTTCAAAATTCTATAGGTCTCCATTTCTTGAAAGCTTGAGTGCGAACTTGACCCTAAGTGACTCCAAGCCAATGTAGACCATCCCAATTTTGCATGTTTTAGCCAACTCATCCCGAAGCTTCCATGCCAAAGAAAATAGAGAGATAAGGAATTAGTACTCGTTCAACACCCCATACTACTTATAAAGATAACATATAAAATAAGAGTAGTACCAAACAACCGGACCTAATAAGCTATCATACAAAATCCAAGATACTCTCACAGAATCATGCATTCACTTTTGAGTTTCTAACTTAGCAAGATTTACGGGATATAACAGACTGATGCAAACAGGGAAATCAAGAAAAGCAACAAGAAAGAAACTATAACATATGAGCAATAGGCTATCATGAAGAGAAATAAAGCCAGGCTGAAATAAAGCCAGGCAGAGCTTTAAAGCTACAGGGACTTACTCGAGACCTATATAGAAAACAAGGACAGCTTGTAAACGAGGCTAAGGCCATGCGTTTATTTACAGAGAACAATATTTCCATACTGCATCACTTAATCTACTATGTGAATAACTTCAAAGGCACAGGAATCTCAAACAGAGACGAAGCTAGGAGAAAAAAAAACTAGGAGCTTGAAGATTGAAAACACATGCTTTAGACAACTTGACAACGCCAAGACTGAATCCCCATAGCAAATAGATGGAAATTCATGCATTTTTACTGAGAAGCAACTAAAAATGAAATTGCCCTTGAATCACAGCAACAATATAATGAACAAAGATAATAAATCAGGACAAAAAACCAGTCAAATTTCAGGAAAATAAGAAATAAATTCCAACAAAAACTTATCCGAAAACCTGAACACAAAACAGCCTCTCATACCTCTCCTAAACTATCAACAACCTGCACACGCTCATGCCCCCTCAGCTTACCAAGACTACCAGGACACTCCTATATACTCATATCAACCAAGCAACCTCTCCTAGAATGCTTGCTGCACCTGCAGAGTAACCTAGCAAGCACTGCTTTACTCTAATACCGCCGCTAAAACAGCCCCCTAAACTTCACCTGCATCCCTGCACTTTCAAACACCCAACCTTTACACACCCTTTTGAACTGCAAGCCCCTATACACTACCCTTCCAGCTTCAAGAACCTAGAACAACTTGCAACTATCAAAACGATACCCTGCTCACCTTCCCACAACCTGCACTTCAACAAAACCCCCTCACCTTACCTAATGCAACTAACAAACACCTGGAAACATCTACACACAGGAAAACAACTCCTAGCCGCTTTTCAATCAACCTGAACCAAACCAACTTCTCAAATCTCACTTCCTAGCACCACCAGAACACATACACACACAGCTCTCTGGACTCACAAACTAAAACTAGATAACAACTTCACTCAATCACAGCAGGCAAGCCAAACTTTTTCAGTAAAGTTACAACTGAAATAAAGAGTAAGCAGATAAGTTAGGAAATCTGAATACAGCAGTTCACATATTTTTATCAAGACTTCAAAATTTGTTCTAATTGTGCTTTAGGCCTAGAGATGTCATGAATGGATCAATACTTAAACCATTTCTAAAATAAGCTTTAAGTTCTGCTTAAACTAACCAAACATCACTAATACACTTTACTGATAGCAGCTAATTATTTCTAATCATAAGCAGACATAAGCTATATATTAAACAACTATGATTAATATAACCAAAACACTTAACGTACACTAGAAAATGAAAAAAATGCTAACTTTAGAAAACAAGTACACAGTGATGTGAGGTCATTAACACCTCTTAGTGGACTTCTTTAATTTGTTAAGATAGCATCAACATTACGAACTCACACTCAATGATAAAGATAGGGAGCAGACATCAATTTTCAATTCTAAACAAGTAAAGATGCGAAACTCCATGTTGTGCACAATTCTACCTATAACCGTTTCAACTCACTGATGTTTAAGTATTCCACACACACATAATTAACGAAATATGGCATGATTTTAACTAAAACAAAGTGTCAGCAGAAACATTCATCAGTCAAGGCTACATATTTTGAACTGAACTTTGCGAGCATCGAATAAACAAATTTCTACTCTAGCCGAAACTAAAATGAAAAGGAAAAGGATATTACCTTTTTGGAGGCAGTGAGCGAGGCGAGAGATCTAAAGTCGCGCACGCGAACTAGACGATGACAACTCGACGATTCACAAAATTTAATGGTCGAAAATTAGGAAGGAAAAATGAAATCACTATTAAAAAAGCACTAAGAGGTCCTCGTTCTCGAAGTCCCTCAACTCCTTCAACCAAAATCCGACCCCCTAAATCTGTGAATCGAAGGGGGGTATTTATAGGTGAAGTTTGGGGGTCTAAAATAAGGTTCAAATCGATGTGGGAAAATGTGTGTAAAGTGATGAAAATAAATCGGATACGTTAGATTCAAACTTGGATTCAAAATGGACGCTCATATTTGCTATAATGCTGGACGATTATGATTGGTTCTTGGAGGATAACGCTGGTACAAGCAAGGACAAAGCTGGAGCATTTTGATTCGCTTATGTACGAAATTAACAGCTGGGAATTTGTGGGGACCGATTTTGGACTGCTCTGGTGAGATTTTTGGGGGGGAAAAGGGGAATCGGGGTTAGGGTTCCTCATGATTGGGAAAATTTTGGGTAATGGGTCGGGTAAGAACTGAATTGGGTCGAGAATATGTTGACGTATATATGAGGCTTTGCAGGGATAGGCTAGTTTTAAAAGGTAGTAACAAATTTAGCCTTCTGAAATGATTAAATATAATAGGATCATTGCGCGGGGTGGACTAAATTGGAGGGTTAGGCTTGCAATTTTAGCCCCATTGGATTTAACTATAAAGGCAAGTGTTGCGCGAGTAAAGCTGAAATTGAGCTATGCATTGCAAAATTTGGCCTTTTTCCTCAGAAACTAATCAATTACTTTTAACTTTCAAAATTGTCCTTTAATTAAATAATTAGATATAATTAAAATTTCGGGACAAAATTGGGTGTTAACAGCTGCCCTTCTTTATCCGGAAAAGGATGAAGAGTTTTCAAGGTAAAGAAGTTGACGAGAAAACCAATTTTGTCACGATAAAGCCAAGATTTTGATTCCAATGATCAAAATGCGAGGCTTATGGACATGGATATGGCTGAACTCCGGTACATATCTCGGGTTGAAAGAGAATCAGGCCATATATAGTTCGACGACACTTAGACTCGAAGATTCGCACGATTGACAGAAAAGGACGCACGAATAGGAAAGAATTCAAAATGACGTCCTAATTCGAAACAAAAGATTAGGATAGAATTTGCTCGTTCGAGTGCGATTCTTCAGATCCTCGTTGACGAGTCTAGCTCATATCAACGATTGCCCCAGTTCACTGCTAAGAAAAAGTTCCATGTTATGCTCCAAATGCTGCTGTGGTGCTGCTAAAATTCTGTAACGATCTCGACAAACGGTAAGCGAGCAACTGCTAATAAACTATAATAATTGGAAATAAGAAATAAATAAAGCGATAACATAAAATTGTAAATGCGGGTGGTGATATCATCAAAAGTTCTTTCTTCAATCAACTGACGAGGAGCTCCGCCCGGAGAACCTCTAGGCTGATCATTATTCAGCGAGACTCACCGCTCATGGTGTCCCATAGTTGACTTCTCTATTCTACTCTAAATAAGTATATAATATAATGCTTTTGCAGGACAACCAACCAGCGAGACACACCGCACAGGGTGTCCCAAGTCGACTTGTCTACCGCTATCATCTACTTGAAAGAAACCTGCATATCCTATTTGTGGGTGGAAGGACCCGAGATATCCTATTTGTGGGTAGAAGGACCCGAATATATCCTATTTGTGGGTGGAAGGACCCGAATATCCTATTTGTGGGTGGAAGGACCTGAGATATCCTATTTGTGGGTGGAAGGACCCGATATATCCTATTTGTGGGTGGAAGGACCCGATATATCCTATTTGTGGGTGGAAGGACCCGAATATCCTATTTGTGGGTGGAAGGACCCGAATATCCTTTTTGTGGGTGGAAGGACCCAAATATCCTATTTGTGGGTGGAAGGACCCGAGATATCCTATTTGTGGGTGGACGGACCCGAATATCCTATTTGTGGGTGAAGGACCCGAGATATCCTATTTGTGGGTGGAAGGACCCTAATATCCTATTTGTGGATGGAAGGACCCGAAGATATCCTATTTGTGGGTGGATAAACCCTGTATCTTGCAAAATCTGAAATCGTCTGGCTTGTGCTGGTGATGCGATAATCGAGCAAAAGCTAAAATTACAAAGAGAGAAATAGAGTTGTTCTGCATATGCGATAAGACAAATATTCTTCGAGGAACTAATAGTTGCGAGTTCTTCTCGTTTTGCTGCCTGAGATTTCTGCATTCAAAGAAAAATTGTAAGTACTATAAAATTTCTGGGAAGTTGCAACACTTTGCATTGCTCTTTCCACCTTGATGCTGAACTTTGCGGTAAATGCAAAATTTGCTCCTGTTTAATCAAACAACAATTGTTAGTTTTTGATCAAATAACGGTTGGCTTGTTTGAACACCTAATTTGGCTTCAAATTTGCATTTTGCTTGCATGGAAATCAAATGCGTTGTTGCTGCGAAAATCTGACATTCTTGAAACTCTCCCGTTTGCACAAGAGAAACCATCTAAAACTGCTTTGGCTTGGCTTATTTGGGAAAAATGAAATTTCAAAGATTTTGGGACTAAACCCAATAAGGGTAGCAAAACATACCGTAGTTCATTACAACTAGGAGGAATAAAATTGCGACAGAGTAGTTAAAACATCAGATAGTTGGGCAATGAATTGCCATTTCAAGCTGCAAAAATGCGGTCTTTTCAGTCTTCTTAGCTTGCAAACCGCTTTTTCTTTGAATATCTTGGGGATGATGCCTCGCCTTTGACAAAAATTGTGCCTGCGGGAGGAATGTTGTAATTACCACTGAATGGATCTTCTTGCACTATTATTTTGCCATTATCAATCAAGCTTTGAATTTTGTATCTCAAGCCACTGCATTCTTCAGTATCATGACCTTGGATATTTGAATAATAAGCACAATGCTTTGACGGATCAAAGTGTGGAGGCAAGTACTTAGGAATTGTTCCTTTCCTTGGTTGCAAAAGTCCTTCAGCTTGTAGTTTTTCAAATATGCTCGTCACAGACTCTTCTAGAGGAGTGAATGTATTCGACTTCCTCTTCTTTGACACCGGATCATCGAATATGATTGTTGAAATTGACTTTGAGAGCCTTGCAAATTTGAGGGTTTCTCTGATTGAGTGGTGTACCCAAATAAATCAGAAGGAATTTTTCCTGTTGTTATGCCTTCTTCTATCATTTTTCCCAGTTGGATCAATTCAGAGAAAGTGCTTGCATTATTGACAACCATTTTGGCATAGTATCTGCCTTCTTGCATGTCAATGAAAGCTGCTATTAACTTCTTCTCAGACAAGGGAGGATGCATCTTAGAAGCCTCTAACCTCCACCTCATAGCATATTCTGCAAAAGACTCATGAGACATCCTCTTAATGTTGCGCATATCAAACACATCGGGATCTTCTACTATGTTGAACTTGTATTGTTCCACAAAGTCATGAGCCATATCCTCCCATGTGTGCCATTTGGCAAAATCTTGTTTGGTATACCATGCAAGTGCCATTCCAGATAAACTTTGAATGAACAATCTCATCCGCAAAGCTTCATTCTTACCAATTCCAATCGATCTGCTGCAAAAATCTTTCAAATGAGCGTAGGGGTTTCCCTTTCCATCGAAAGTGTTGAATTTTGGTATCTTATACCCATGTGGAAGCTCAATGTCCGGGTGAATGCATAAGTCTTCATAACATAAACTCTGAATATTCCTAGAGCGCAACTCATCTCTAATGACCTTGTGCAAATTGCAGATTTGTCTCTTCATGCTATGTGAATCAGTTGTCTCAACTTCTTTTCTAGGAAATTCTCGTGGTCGCACTATCACTTGATTTGATTGACTCCCCACAGCAGGCATAGTGCTAAAAGGTAGTTGGCATAAAGTTGCAGCTGGCCAAGCATTTGGATTGGTAAGATATTCTTGTGATATTTGTGGATATACGGTATGTATAGGCATTGGGTAATGGGGCATTGTTAAGTAAGGTGGATTAGAGGTAAAGCTTGTATTTGGCAAAGGTTTGCTAGTGTTGACAAAGTTGACAATCCTAGTCCTTTGGACCACATGTTCTTCAACATCATCATTCTGTGCTTGCAAGATGCCCATACCAGAACTGGTTGCCTGAAGCTGCTTTGCCATGTTGTTTTGTCCTTGATGCAGATTTTCAGCCATTTCAGTGTTCAATGCTAGCCAACCTTTAACAAATGAATTCTACACATTGAACAAAAGCAAGTTAATACGTAAAATAGCAATGCATGCATAAGGATTTTAAGTATAAAATAGGCCATTAGGCCAAATAGATGAGACCAAATTTCCGACTCAACAAAGGAGTAAAATATTTAAGGGTGCAAAACTTAATGATCAACAAAATTTGATCTTTCAAGACAAGAATTGAGAAAAATAATTTTGGAAATTTTTACTAAATCAGTATGCGTGCTAGACCATTTTAGCGCAAATTGCTAAAATGATCGGTTTATTTTGAACATCAATGCTTTTCTCAATTATAGACTCTTGCTTGTAGAACAACAATCTGCACCAAAAACTGCTACTAATAACAACCAAACCAACTCAATGTTCTCAACTTGCTTTTTGCAAAATTCTGCCCCAGTTATGACTTCAACATTTCAATCTTGCTTTGCGAAACTGCCCCAGTTATGACTTTCGATACCTCAAATTGCTTTGCAAAAGCTGCCCCAGTATCTATTTTGGGAAAATTAAAATTTAAATGATAAAGGGTCGAGCCCGATGGAGGAGCCTATGTATCCCTCCTTGGGAATCAGACCGTGCATAGTTCTGCTTACATAGAAGAGATTTTCCAAATGCCGGTGTAACCGAAACTCGATATGAGTTGCCTACGCTTCCCGCCTTGGGAAACCGGTTACCGTAGTTTGCTTACATAGAAATAGAGCCAAACATTCATAATTTTGATATTCTCTTTTTTTTTTCTTTCAACAAAACTAACAAAAGGAGATTACAATAGTTACTTCCTAATAATGCAAATATACTAACTTCTGCTTCTGCAACTCTACTGCTTTTCTGGAACTTGACAGGTGCCTAAATGCCATTCTTCGAGGGATCTCCCTTTGCATATGGTAAGATCGCAACAAAAGGTTCGCCAATGCCGTTTGTAGGTAGAATTTTGACATGGTCAGATTTGATCAAGCTTTCAACTTTCTTCTTAAATAAAGTGCATTCTTCAATACTGTGCCCTTGCATCCCTGAATGGTAAGCACAAAATTTTCAGGCTTATGTGACCGATACAGCTTTGGTTTTGCAAGATATACCAAACCGACCCTCAGAAGCCTTTCAAACAGGTTTGCATAAGATCCTGGTATTGGTGTGAATGCAACAGCAGGTGCTTTGTGGCGGCTTGACTGAAAACCTGGATTGACAACCATTTGCTCGATGTCATAAGGTTTTTCTGCTATGGGTGGCAAAGGACTTGGCATAACAGCTTTTCCTTTGTCTTTAGATTGCGCCTCAACTAAGCCACACATTCTCTTGTCAGTTATTGCAACCGGCTCCCCTCGAAGCTCTGTAGATTTTCTTTTCAATGGACTGCCCTTTGCAAGAATCGGGTTCGAGAATTCATAATGCTTGACAAAGTCTCGGGCTAGTTTATCCCAACTGTCCAATTTCCAAGGACCTTGTATTGCAAACCATGTCAAAGCTGGTTCCTTAAGTGTCCTAGCAAACATCATCAACTTGGTTTCATTGCTTGGTTCATAGCTTGCGACCCAGCCAAGGTATGATTTCAAGTGGTCACAAGGATTTCCTGTCCCGTCACACATTGGTGGATCAGCTGAGTCAAGAACATTCACATGTTCACTTTCTGCCTCTCCTAAGCTTACTTGAGATGGTAGAGCATTCTCATCTATCATTGTGCCACTGCTATCTTTAGCATTGGGAAGCCCTTTCCCGTTGCTTTTCTCATTACTAGTTTTTGATGAGACACGGAACCCGTTCTCCAACAAGAATGCATGCAGGTAGGGGAATTCTTGAGCATCACATTCGAATGCAGGAGCTACTTGACTTGTAGGAGGTGCAACAGTAGGGATAGGAGCAACAGGAGCACTTGGTCTTGGGCTTGGCATATTTCGCACTGGGTTGCGAGCATCCATGAGCGCGACAACCAATTCAGTAAGGATATTGAGTCTCTTTTCCAAACTTGCCACGGTTGCTTCAAGCTTGTTAACTTTGTCTTTGTGGGATTCCTCAATTTCAGTCAAGTCAATCACAATATTTTGACGAGCCATAGGTCTTGATCTTGATGTTCCAAATAATTAAACCTTTAGCAACGCATACCGAATTTAATAAAAATTTATTAAAGATGAAACTGACGGGTCAACTTATTCCAAAAGGAAAAATTGAGCTAGTACTGAAAAAGACCCAAAAGTTTGAGCAGGACACTCATTTTGTTAAAGAAAACTAGACACAAAAATGCTTATTAAATTCTGAAAAATATTATATTTATTAAAAGGATAGAATACTTAAAATTTGATGCTAAAAAATATTTTTGTAAAGTAAAGGCAGACCAAATAAAAATTCAAAAGGTATTTTAGAATAATAATATACATGCATTCAGATTATAAGTAAATAAAGTAATTAAATGAATAAAGAGAATAAAGCGGTAAACAAATACAGTGTTAGTCAAATCGCAATATCAAGCAATTTGAGTTACCCAACAAACAATGTAAATGAATTACAGGCGGTTAGCACATTTAGCAAGTTATTGCATAGTAGACAAATAATTGATATGTGGCAAAACAAGTAATCAAGCGTAATTAAAGATGCAGGCGTGTCCTACCCTGTAAGGTGCCTCTTTGTGCCAGAGGTAGGCCTAAGACGCCAAATAGGTGATAATGAAAAGTAGTCCAAGCCGGTTTTGCAATAATCGAATTTAGAGTAAGTGACAATAACAGTAATAATAATTATAACTTGATTTTGAGTACATCATTGTTACATAAAAAATAGAAAGTGCCAGACATAATTTAAATACATCGTTTTGAGTATAATGGAAATATAAATAACTGCTATAACTGCACTGCATCAGGCTCGAGGAGGCAATGAAACTGAAGTGCGGGCCTGGTTAGGGTCAATCCTTGCTTGCTTGCACAATCGGTGTAATTTTTGACATCTGGTCCCAAATGTGGTTTACATCCAAAAACTTGCTTGAATCAAACATCGATCAAATGGATCGAACGTCTTATCGTCATTTCGACGTCTCTTGCCCCAACTTGTTATCTTCTTCCAAGTATCTTCACAATTTCAACTTGATGACTATTTGAATACCTCTTGAATTCAAGTATCTTCTAGTCTACAAAATTAATAAAATTATTCTAAATTTAATTAATTGCAAAACTTGGCTTGGACTGGAAGTTCTGTTATCACACAAACACATAATATGCACTGTTGTTGGGTTTAAAACCCGTCAACGTAAAAGGACGGTTTTCTAACTATGGAGGCGGTGCCAAGGACCGGGTCCAATCTAAGGTTTATGCATGCATGTTCCTAGCGAAAACTCTAGAGTGGGTTTACTAGACACAAGGCTGTTTTGAGTGGCAAGCGGTCACGCGGTAGTAAAACTATTCGCTCACCCCGCAGGTATGCGCACTCTTTCTTAAAGGGTTTTTTCTGAGTTGCGGGTGTATATGCATACACCTCGAGGGTATAAGTAACAATGAAGAAGCTCCCAGGAATGGAGGAAATATGAACGGAATGCCAGTTTAATATGTGCGCAAATAAAAGTGTAGTGACAAGCTTTCAGTGACAAACAATTGCAAATAATCAAATTAACTAATCATGCTATTTTTTGCAAATAATAAACAAATAAAGAGTTATCTTGTGAAAACCTTGCGGTTAGAACCTTAAGGTATCCCCAGCGGATTCTCCAAGCTGTTGAACCCCAAAAGTTACCCTTTCTTTAAGAAAAGATAGGTTTCGGGTATATTTCAACAAAATGGGACTCCAAAGGGCTTTCTTTGGAGTCGCCACCTAATTTAGGAGAATTAGGAACCAATTAATAAATAATATGTGCAAGCACTCCGTTTTAAGGAAGTGGTCTATTTCAGAGATTCTAAGTAAGAGGTTTAATTATTTTCGAAAGAATGTTCAATTTAAATGCACTTTCGAAAATCCATAAAATGTGGTTAATCCTTCGGTTTTTACAAAATAGCTAAATAATGCGATTTTCAAAAGTATTTAACTTTCAATTTAAAACGGCACTAATTGAATTTAAAATCAAGTATACATAAAAAAGGTAGGGAAAATAAATGACTTTAATAAGAAAAATAATTGACTTGAAGACTTGTATTAAAGTTGCATTTTAAAAGCAATTTTCAGATTATTACGAATTGGCTTGCACGCATTAGTTTACTAAAAGATTCAAAATTTGTAAATAAGATGGAGATTCTAAAGAAATAAAAGATTCACAAAATAACTCAATAAATAACTAAACATTCATTCATAGTCAATCAAATAAATTATTCTACAATAATTATCTACGGGGAATTCCTATAGACATGCAATTTCTATGGGATAGAGGGGAGAGAGAAGGATTTAGAAGAAGAACCCGCAAATTGTGGATTGAATGAATACTTTTATTTTTTACATTATGCCCATGAGCCTAAGTTATATTAAGTGGCTCAACAAAGCATCTTCAAAATTCTATAGGTCTCCATTTCTTGAAAGCTTGAGTGCGAACTTGACCCTAAGTGACTCCAAGCCAATGTAGACCATCCCAATTTTGCGAGTTTTAGCCAACTCATCCCGAAGGTTCCATGCCAAAGAAAATAGAGAGATAAGGAATTAGTACTCGTTCAATGATCACCCCATACTGCTTATAAAGATAACATGTAAAATGAGAGTAGTACCAAAAAACCTGACCTAATAAGCTATCATACAAAATCCAAGATACTCTCACAGAATCATGCATTCACTTTTGAGTTTCGAACTTAGCAAGATTTACGGGATATAACAGACTGATGCAAACAGGGAAATCAGGAAAAACAATAAGAAAGAAACTATAACATATGAGCAATAGGCTAGCATGAAGAGAAATAAAGCCAGACAGAGCTTTAAAGCTACAGGGACTTACTCGAGGCCTATATAGAAAACAAGGACAGCTTGTAAACGAGGCTAAGGCCATGCGATTATTTACAGAGAACAACATTTCCATACTGCATCACTTAAGCTACTATGTGAATAACTTCAAAGGCACAGGAATCTCAAATAGAGACTAAGCTAGGAGAAGAAAAAAAAAAACTAGGAGCTTGAAGATTGAAAACACATGCTTTAGACAACTTGACAACGCCAAGACTGAACCCCCATAGCAAACAGATGGAAATTCATGCATCTTTACTGAGAAGCAACTAAAAATGAAATTGCCCTTGAATCACAGCAACAATATAATGAACAGAGATGATAAATCAGGACTGAAAACCGGTCAAATTTCAGGAAAATAAGAAATAAATTCAAACAAAAACTTATCCCAAAACCTGAACACAAAACAGCCTCTCATACCTCTCCTAAACTACCAACAACGGGCACACGCTCATGCCCCCTCAGCTTACCAAGACTACCAGAACACTCCTATATACTCATATCAACCAAGCAACCTCTCCTAGTATGCTTGCTGCACCTGCAGAGTAACCTAGCAACCTGCAGCACTCCTTTACTCTAATACCTCCACTAAAACAACCCCCTGAACTTCACCTGCATCCCTGCACTTTCGAACACCCACCTGAACAACACCTTTACACACTTTTTCAGGAAAGTTACAACTGAAATAAAGAGTAAGCAGATAACTTAGAAAATCTGAATGCAGCAGTTCACATGTTTTTATCAAGAGTTCAAACTTTGTTCTAATTGTGCTTTAGGTCTAGAGATGTCATGAATGGATCAATATTTAAACCATTTCTAAAATAAGCTTTAAGTTCTTGATAACTAACCAAACATCTCTAATACACTTTACTGATCGCATCGAATTATTTCTAATCTTAAGCAGACATAAGCTATATATTAAACAATTATGATTAATATAACCAAAACACTTAACGTATACTAGAAAATGAAAAAACGCTAACTTTAGAAAACAAGTACATAGTGATGTGAGGTCATTAACAACTCTTAGTGGACTTCTTTAATTTGTTATGATAGCATCAACATTACGTACTCACACTCACTGATAAAGATAGGGAGCAGACATCAATTTCAATTCTAAACAAGTACAGATGCGAAACTCCATGTTGTGCACAATTCTACCTATAACCGTTTCAACTCACTGATGTTTAAGTATTCCACACACACACATAATTAACGAAATATGGCATGATTTTAACTAAAACAAAGTGTCAGCAGAAACATTCATCAGTCAAGGCTACATATTTTGCACTGAACTTTGCGAGCATCGAATAAACAAATGTCTACTATAGCCGGAACTAAAATAAAAAGGAAAATAATATTACCCTTTTGAAGGTAGTGAACGAGGCGAGGGGTCTGAAGTCGCGCACGCGAACTAGACGATGACAACTCGACGATTCACAAAATTTAAAGGTCGGAAATTAGGAACGAAAAATGAAATTGCTATTGAAAAAGCACTAAGAGGGTCCTCGTTTCCGAAGTCCCTCAACTCCTTCAACTAAAATCTGACCCCCTAAATCTGTGAATTGAAGGGGTATTTATAGGTGAAGTTTGGGGGGTCTAAAATGAGGTTCAAATCGATGTGGGAAAATGTGTGTAAAGTGATGAAAACAAATCGGAATACGTTAGATTCAAACTTTGATTCAAAATGGACGCTCAGATTTGCTATAATGCTGGACGATTTTGATTTGTTCTTGGAGGATAACGCTGGTACAAGCAAGGACAAAGCTGGAGCATTTTGATTCGCTTATGTACGAAATTAACAGCTGGGAATTTGTGGGGACCGGTTTTGGACTGCTCTGGTGAGATTTTTTTTTTGGGGGGGGGGGAAGGGGAATCGGGGTTAGGGTTCCTCATGATTGGGAAAATTTAGGGTAATGGGTCGGGTAGGAACTGAATTGGGTCGAGAATATATTGACGTATATATGAGGCTTTGTAGGGATAGGCTAGTTTTAAAAGGTAGTAACAAATTTAGTCTTCTGAAATGATTAAATATAATAGGATCATTGCGCGGGGTGGGCTAAATTGGAGGGTTAGGCTTGCGATTTTAGCCCCATTGAATTTAACTATAAAGGCAAGTGTTGCGCAGGTAAAGCTGAAATTGAGCTATGCATTGCAAAATTTTGCCTTTTTCCTCAGAAACTAATCAATTACTTTTAACTTTCAAAATTGTCCTTTAATTATATAATTAGACATTTAATTAAAATTTTCGGACAAATTTGGGTGTCAATAGAAATCACCTCGCTTGTCTAGGGCTACAATTCCCTCTTGTGGAAGTAGGGTAATACAAAGCGATTAACTGTTGTAAGGTGAAATCTAACCCTGCCTTCTGGCTCAAGAAGTCGAGGCATTGCACTACTCTCCTGAATTTGGGGCCGAGTTGGGCGAGGCACATGTTATATGTTCGACAACATGTATCAGTCACCCTATGGATGGGAAGGCTAAAACCTAAAGTAAAAGGGTAAGTGTAAATGAAGGAGTACTCTGGCGCGTGGTTGGAAACACAGTTGTCCGGGGCTGGAACCACGATCTTGACTTCGGGACCCTACCTGCGGTCCTCCCGAACTTGATCTATACAATCTTGTGTAATCAGGATCGGTGTTGATTGAACTGGCACATTTCTATCCAACCCCCGTTGGGTGTCCGATTGATCTTGAAGTTTAAAATCCTTGTTTATACTGAAACTCGATAGGATGATTTGACGAGGCTCTAATTCTTGGTCAGCAGGGGTCTTCTTCTTCTTGGGTTTCGAGAGACCAGCCTCGGCTTTCGCTTCAGTTTTCTCTATCGCCACAGCCTCGACGTCTGCGTTGCCTATCGCCTCGACGTCTGCGACGTCGTCATCACAATCATCACCTTCAACGTCATTGCCGCCATCATTATCTACTACCTCAAGCTTATCGTGCCCATCAGTTTGCTAATGCCGTCTCAAACCACTCACTTGAGATGTCGCCTCATTGTCACCACCCGACGGTGCGACGATGTCCAAAGGCTGGACGATGTTTACCAACTCACCGCTGGCGAGAATGATGGTGGCGTCTGGTATTTCCTTATTAATAGAACCACTGATGCAGTTTATTTCAGACATTATCACTTAGAAATTGAATACGTGTTCTGGATTTTAAAATAAAAAGTTTTGAAGAAGGGATTTTGGAACAAGGAAGATGAAATTGCTTGAGAAGTGGAGAGAATTTTACTGTTGAAATTAGTGCACCAAGTGAGAAAAAAGAGTGATCAAGTGGGTGTATTTATAGAGGGATCATAATCATTACTGAAACATTGGGAATACTAATTGAAACAGTGTGGCCGTTCGGGGAAAACCAACGGTCGCCACGTTTGCCGCAACGGGAAGATGAAGTGATTGATCTTTTTTGAAATTCTTGGCGCGTATTTCGCCTTGTCATTCTCCCGCCTGAATTCATTCCACTCCTCGGTAACTCTAGTATTCGCCCGAAAAGTGGGGGACTATCTGTATTGGATAAAAATGGTTCGGATACGTGGAGCCTCGAGCACATGATGGGGAGCATATCAAGCGAAGGTTCGCCAGATTCTCACCGAGGTAAAGTAGTTCAACCACCGAGGTGATCATCCGAAGCCAGGATTCCTCATATGCCTCAGGGAACAATAGCCTCGGTGAGTCATCGGGCTCATGACCTCAAGGTGAAAGATCTTAGCCTCGGTAGACAGCCTCTATTTCAGCAGGGTGGCTGTCCCATGATCTCAGCCCACTATCACGTCTTCCACAGGAATAGGAAGTGGGCATAGCCATGACTGTAACGTGGAGAACGTGGCTAAAACTTTTCCAATTCATTAGTTTATAAATAGCACCTTAATTATATTGTAAGCATCTAGAGATACATACCAAAACTCTGTAAAAATTTCTATTCAATATTGTGATTATTGAAATTTACGTTCCATTGATCTTTATCCGATTATTTATTTTAATTCCTTATTTTTGCACGATGTTGATACTTGACATTGCTTATAAGCCCGATCAAATTTGATTTGTTAACCTAAACTGATTTAGGCCAATACAGGGCATAATAAGTAATTTTCTGAAGTTTATTACATCACTACGTTGTTATATAGAGTATGAAACAAAGTAAATAAAACAAAAGGCATGATTAAAAACTAGAAAGGGTGGTCAAATTTTATTCACTGTTTCACTCCCTTTTGGAACCTTGTATAATTTTTTTTTTTAATTAACAGTTAGATACAGTTCAGAAATGGAACCTTGTGTAATGGTATATAAAAAAAGCACTAAAACAAAGAGTGCGTGGAGGATTCTTTGAGAAATATAAGGAAAAGGGCGGGCGCCTAACGCATTATACTATCTTACACTATTATTGATTTGTTTTCCTTTTTTGGCTCTGGTTTTGGTCCCATTTTGTCTCACGTCTTCTTCAATAATGCTTTACTTTACCGTTGCAATGGAACAAATACATGGAAATAAAAGAAGATATCTATATATATTAAAAGGAAAGTCCTAGCCATTAATAATTAGCCAAGTGGCAATAAATTAAAATGACACATGGCAATTTTAAGACAAAAATTAGTTATTAGTTACTACATTTGAAATTTAGTTAATTTTAATTAAAATATTAACAAGTGGCACAACTCTATTAGTTGTTAGTTTTTAAGGTAGTTATGTTGGGATAAAATTAGTTTTCACATTTTAAATTGAATTTTAATTTTAATTTAAATAAAAATAAATCAGCAAGGTTTAAAAACTGTATCTTTACACTTAGCAATATTCGAAAAATCTCCAATCCTAATCCATGCGAAAAATGGTTTTGGAGCATGAATCAAAACTGCTCTTTTTAGGTAAATAAGTTATTTTTTAGTTATGTGTAGTTATTTTAGTTACTTTTGAAAATTTAAATTGAAATTTTAAGCAATTTGCTCCATGACTCTTAAGCCTTCTCCTCCTAAAAATACTAAACGCGGTTTTGAAGTAGTGGAAGCCTATCTTAACTAAGACAGTAAGTTTTATTTTTAATTGAAAATAATAAAACTATTTTAGACTTGAATTGATTTAAATAGAATTTGAATTTAACAAAAACAAAATTAAAAAAACGAAAAATTGCTAACTGAAGATACAATTTTAAAACGTGTAAATCACGTTCTTCCCAAAAGTAGGCCTTACTCTGGGTTGGTTTCTCTTAGATACGTGTATTTTAGTAACCTTTTGCCTTCTATATTACTCTGTATCTATCTGAATAAAATTTCACTTTTCCTCATTCTTTTTTTGCTTCATGAATTTGTTGCAGCCTTATGGAGTAATCCTCCTAAAGATTTTGTTATGTTGATTTAGATAAAATCAATTTCTACAATATCACAAGGCGACGACTAGGATATATACATTTAGGTCGCCTGTTAATAGGTATATCTTCTTCTTTCGTAGATATATATATTTGTACTGTTCATATATGTATTTTTATATTATAAAGTTTGGGTCAACTTCTATATAAACCTTATATCAACTAGAAAAAGGATTGTGATATTAGGGAAGGAGGACCTTATCAAGAAATATGGAACAAGCAAAGCTGCTACAACTGATGCTATTAGCTTTACCAGGGAATTTGGGTAAGTTACAGTCCAAGTTACAGTCCTCGATCTTTTATCGCCTTCCTATCTTCTTCGATACCCTTTGTTAACCAAGACAAATGTTTTGAAGGATAAAGTTAATCTGTTTATTTCCTCATTTTTTCTCTATCTCTTGATGATTGAACGAATCTCGATATATTTTTATAGATCAATTTTGTGCTTTATATGTGTGTGCACTTTTTATGTGTGAGTTTTGCAGATTTCGTCTACTACCTTTCTAGAGCGTACATATGTGGTCGTGACGAGGTAAGAGATCCAGTCTTCTATTTATATTGTTGGTATATAGTTAACAATATCTGCTTTATTATGGGTTTGTTCTCTTTCACTAATAATACCCAATATTTGAGGATCTTCTGACAAAAACAAACTAATTTTTCTTTATGGATAGTCCAGTCTGAAATGCTTAGGATCATTGAAGTGTTGCACATCTGGATAAGAGAGAATATGCTCTATAAGTATATTTTCTTTAAGTCAAAGAGTTTATGCATGTTCTGCATTGATATAAATTATTTACATACTTATAAGATTGCCTTACTTTAACTCATGTTTTATAAACTGCTAATATAGAATTGTGCTCATTCGACTCTCATTAGTGGAACCTGCCATGAAGACATTATGATCTTTTTGCTTAGAGAACCACTGTTGCATATTCATGAAAGTTTAGAGGTAAGTTCTGGCAATATGACTTTTGTGATATAAATGTACTTGCAATTGGCTCTATTATCTATAGAACATGAGTTAAAGTATGTTAAAATAACAGTTATGGTAGTCTATAAAATATGAGTTGAAGTAATTCTCTGTTAGTAGTCTATTAAACATGAGAATAGAATAGAGATTTCTTTTTATCCTTTTGAGAATATTATGGTACCTTGAAGGAATTTACCGTTTACATCGTAAAGTTTCTATTGATCTTTAATGTCAAAAGAAAAATTCAAGAATGGGAGTTATTAAACCTTTGTAGACAAGAAATAGAAAAATAGATTTGATCTTAGTTTCTCTATGAATAATCAGGCAAGGTTGATTATGTTTAGTTTTTTTATCACTTGGATTAGTCTATTTTCCGTGAGTTTTTATTGGAGCAGTAGTTGCTAAGCTTATAATGAAACAAGACAAAGCAAGCTCTTATTTGATGTGATCAATTGAAAGATAAAATTTATGAATTGGTTATTGCTCATTTGTTTGTTTTCCTTTGATTTGAAATAAAACGGTATTGAATTTGACTTCAAGATAAAATATCTTCTCAAAGATAAACCTAAAGTTTTGACTCTAATCAAAATATTCATTACTAATCGAATTTCTAAACCTATACGTAGAATTGTAGATAAGATATGATAAATATTATGGGATATATATTTGGATGTACTTGAAAAACTCCACCAGTTCAATTCTTCTACTTTCTGCTTTTTTTGCTAAGTTATATGTATTGTGTTGCTTTCAAAATTTAATTTCCTCAATTATTTAATTCCAGGTGTTTCTACCGAGAGAAGAGCTTTTCATCCACTATGCTAAAAACATTCCTTTGATTGTTCTATGTGATAGTCATGAATCAATATTTGGTATATTTTTATTTTTTTTTGAATTTTTCCATAACTGCTTATGTCTTTCTATTTCAACAAGCTTCTTTGTTGATTTCTTTCAAATTTTTATATTAATGCTGGCTATCTTTTAATTAGGGACGTGATTCTAAATTAAACCTAATTTCTAATTACATTATTTGTTTGTTGGAATATGTTTTGTTACTAGGAGGAGAGAGCAGGAGGAAATTCCTGGATATGTTTAGTATTACATGGGCTACTTTATTAGGGAATAAAGCCGTAAATTGGAGGAGAAGGGCTAATGGAAATACAAGATACAATATACTTCAAGTACAAGAGTGGTTTAGCAAGATGCGCATGTGAAGAGAGTGCAACGATAGGCTATTATGAATCAGATGCAATTTTAGTGTACTCACTAGGTCTTTGCAAGCTTTTATTATCTGAAGAAACAGATAAACTAATTATTTCATCCCACAAGTTTTGTAATATTTATATGATTTGTTCCTACTCTATTTTTATTTTTATTTTTTTGGGGTCTTCTAATTATTAATATTGTTGGTTGATTTGCATTAATATTTTTGAAGTTCTCTTGGTCCATTGACATAGCAGATATGAGAATTAAGATGTTATGTGATATGAAAGATATTGACAAGGAAATTCTGAGAAGAGAATGGTCATGTACATGCTCTCTAGATTCAATCAATTATTTCAAATTAAAGCAACTCCTACACTGGAGGGGGAGGGGTAGATTATCATAGATGTTTAGAAGAATTAGATCAGCTTATTCTTTAATTGTAATCATGGTGAACTCTGTATTTTGTTTTTGTAGATAGAAATTACTTATCATATTGATTTTGTTCAATGTAAAGAAATCGAAATTAAAAGCTTCTGTTAACTAAATATTGAACAAATCTATTATCATGAGTTATCGCAGCTAAAAGAGAAGGAAATATTTTAGTAAGATTAAGAAAAGTTGGCCAAAAGTTTATTTAACTTATAAATTTTTGCAAGATCACAACTTCATATAATGAATTTGGTTTTATATTATCTACTCACCACGTATTAGCTATGATTAATGTTCTATAATATAGCTGCGCATCGTGCGGGTACTATACTAGTTCTGAAGTAAAAGAAGATGCGTACATTTTATTCTCTTGTAGAAATAAAATTGTATAGTACAAGTAACTAATTACCAAAACATTTGAATAGCTTTTCAGTGGTATGTGTGTATTTCTATTATAGCTTATGTTAGGGTCATTTACCAAGATGATTAATGAAGAGAGAAAGAGTCATGATGAAAAGGAGGAATTTTGGTGATCGATAAATGAAAATGAGAATGGAAAGAAATAATGTAAGTTAAAAAAGAAAAGACAAAGTAAGATCCGCATATATTTCAATCTCTCTGGTCCTCATTTGTGAAATATTTATAGGATATGTTGTTGTTGTTGTGGTGGTCCTCATTTGTGAAATATTTATAGGATATGTTGTTGTTGTGGTGGTGTCATTTCTGAATGCATGACTTTTGGTTTTCTTTATCTGGATGCGGGGAGGCAGATCCGAGACCAAGTTCTCGGGCCATCAAAAGTTCGGCTAAGCCGGCACCCTATCGGCTTGGACCTGACAATGAATTTCTTCCGCGTGGCAAAGATTCTATTCATGTCGATACGATTACTACCAATACACAAGTGCATATGCAAAAATATCGGAATAAAGAGCTCCATGTAAGCAATATCTTTCTTTGATTTGAGTCATTAGGCCATATTTCTTTTTGACTAGGAAACAAAGCTGGATGGGATTTGCAAAATCCCCTAAAATGAGTCGTATGAAAAGGATTTAAAATTACGGACAAGGAGATATGACCCCTCTGACTCTTAATTTAAACAAAGTTAAGTGATGGGGCCTATAACCCGTATTGCACATGAAAGCGTATTCATCCCCTCGCTGCATATTCCAGAACCTTTGTGGATTTGTCCATATTTTACGAGTGATGAAAATTTGTAACTCACCAAATTTGGAGCTAATCGAATATATCTTTGAATCATACAAATATAATGGTATTTTTTCGTGTTAAAATGCAGTGATTATTTTCTACATATAGCGAAAAAAAGGATAAGCTCCCGTTTGACGGTAGAATTTGGGAGTTTAATTTGAAGTATTATTTTAAATATTTATTTGTCTATAAGTTTTATCCAAATCTTAAACTTGAGATTGAAACTTCAAATTCTCAAAAATTAGTCTCAACTAGTTTTTGGGAGATTTGGAAAAATCACTCACAAAAATCAATCTTTTTTTTTTCAAGTGAAATGTATGTCCAAACACAACTTCAAGTTCGAAAAATTATTTTTTAACTCAACTTAAAAAACTGAAATTTTCTAGTTTCAACTTTCTTTATATTAAATGTGCACACATATTTTACATTATTAGTCATCATCGGTGTTTAGAGACCAAACATTTTGCAGTATATACACTAGTACAGGTGTAAAGGAAAGAAAAAGGGAACTGGTCACCACTTAAATTAAAGGGATTTTTACATGGTATAAACACATGTTAAGAGTTAATACAAAAGATAAACCCATTTCTGCTTTATTATATCACCTAAACATTAGCTAAT
The DNA here is from genome assembly GCA_037355625.1 of Petunia x hybrida. Classification (NCBI taxonomy): domain Eukaryota; kingdom Viridiplantae; phylum Streptophyta; class Magnoliopsida; order Solanales; family Solanaceae; genus Petunia; species Petunia x hybrida. The sequence continues at coordinate 2,683,051 of JBBBVM010000018.1, read as the reverse complement.
CCTACTAAACTTTTTATAGCCAAATTTTCTCCTGAAACATGGAGAGGTAGATGTGCCTTTTTTTTAGGCTTAGGGATAATTAACTTCCTTATTTAGATAGATAGATATAATCTTTTTTTTTTTTTTTTTTTTTTTTTTTTTTTTTTAAAAAAAAACTAAGCATTTAAGAATATCATTAATCTTATCCTTGATATTAGCACTTAATCAAGCATATTCATGGTAAACAGTAAAAGTTAAAAGGTTGGACTATACTCTTCATCTTCATTCATTTCATTGACAAATATTTCTGCTATTTCTCCATCGTAGTACAACAAAGCTTCAAAAATATTTGGTATGTTCATTATATTACATTATATGTTCATATATTATGCATGTTTTTTTCTTGCCATTTCTTTACCCGTTCTTGAACTTTTCCATGTTCTGATTTTCAGATACAACCAATATGAGAATTAAAAAAGCACGTCCAATGTTTTTGAATAAGGAGACCGGACAAGGATTTAGGCTTGACCCGTCGCTGCTTCATCAACTAGATGATGATGATTTCGTGGAAAGCGTCCCGAATTTGATGAGGTCTGGTCGTAATCAAGAACATTCAACCCATCCAAAGGTGCGGTTCACCATGAATTTACACCTACTCAGGTCACTAGGTCCCAAACAGAATCAAGAAATGGTTTTGGTGACAAATTATCTAAGAAGTCAAGAAAGAACAATAAGAGGTTTCGCGACAATGACAAGGGTAAATATGTTGTTGTTGACGATGAAGCAATAAGGAAAAAGAAGAAACGACAAGTAGTTCCTGATTCAATTAGTATAGGAGACAATTCTGACAGTGAATCTGCAGTTTTGAAAGAAAAGGATTTTTCTTGCGGGACATCATCTGGCAGCAGAAGGAAGAAATTTCTCAAAGCCAAACGAAAAGTCGTTAAACCACTTAAGGGTCATGACAATACTCGTCGTGTTTTCAAGGTATTACTTTTAGTTATTGCATATGCATATAATTTGGAGTTTTTTAAGGTATATTTTTATAGGAATGTGCACGTCAATTTCGTTATCATATTGTATACCGTATCTGGAATATGGAGTTAATATCTTCCAAATATATACACAATATCAAAACTATGTGCATAATTGTGTATATATTACTTGCATATATATATATATATATATATGTGTGTGTGTGTGTGTGTGATGTGGTGTGTAGTTATTTACATTAAAACTCTACTTTACCTTTATTTATTTTTCATTGTGTAATCAGCCTTGTTACATGGTATATTTTTATTTTAACCGTTTTTTTTCTTATTGTACTGTTTTAACATTTGTTGCTTTCTTATATTTAATATCAGACCTGGGAATTCTACATTCCACCAGAAGAACATCACACTCATAGGATAATCACACATACAGGACACAAGGCTATCAGGAAGCTAAAAGTAAATCTAAATGACAGGCTGTTGGAAAGGTTCCGGGAAACATGTTTCGGCCATTTCCTCAACATGCCCGATCTTTTAACCTGTAACAAGTTGTTGAATTGTATATTGCTATGAGAGGTCTGCCCACCTATGAATGATGCCTTATGGTTCAACTTTTATGGTAAAAAACTTAGATTTGGCCTGGTTGAATTTGGGTTAATTACCGGTTTGAAATGTGTGGGAGATCATTTGAAGAAATATCATTCGGACAAGCCAAATCGCCTTGTTCAGTTGTATTTTGATGGAGCAGAGAGGGTTAAAAAGTCTGCACTGAAGGAATGCTTTGAGAATCAAATGTGGCAATCAGACGACGATGCAATAAAGATCGCTGCCCTGTATTTTATCCACACATTCCATGTGTAACATTTCTATTTTTATGGTAGGATTTTCCGTGTGTATACTTCTATATTATTCAACTGATACAAGTGTAATATAGTCTGTATATTTACTTCTAATTACTATACATGAAATATTCACTTGATAAAATCGGAATATAATATGCATATTCATTAGAACTATGACTTATCCACCTGAGAGTATTGTCCTGTGTATTTAAAAGCTATTTGGTTGCCTTTCACAGCACCTGGATGTGATTTTTTACTATCTCTGTAATATGAGCAAGTACAATGCAGATATTGTTGTTAGAGTCACAACAACAGACTGTGTGTTTGATTCCACACTCCGACAATATATTGCGCATAACAGGGATATAAGAGTTTTAGATTCCGCGACATTGATCACGGACTATATATATATGATCGTCGTTTGAGATGCAACACTCATTGGTATTTGGTGGATGATGCCTTGTTTCCTGAGATGGTCGTAAACAGTTGGCATTGGATATTGGTTAGGATTTCGTTCATGGATAGGGTGCTCTATGTGTATGAGTCCAAGGCGGATTTACCAGCATACAATGAACATGTAATTGATGCAGTTGAACCTTATGCTAGTATGCTGCCCATATTCTTAAACACCACCAGGTTTTTTAAGAAAAGAGATGACCTTTTCTACAAGGATTCTCCTTAGCAGGATAAAGCGTTGACTGCACCATTTTCCGTGGTGTTTACGCCTGAACCACCATCATTGAACACAGGGTAAGATATATTATAAGTCCAATTTTAATAACACCCCAACAGGTTGACATTTTAATCGCCATTTGTTCATTCTTCTAGTTGCAGTGATTATGGAGTTTATGCTGCTGCGTTCGCCGAATATTTCATTCAGTATCAATCCATGCCAAGTGAAGACGATGATATGTCTGGGATACGTGGTCGATATGCAATACTTTTATGGTACTATGGTTTTACCAAACAGCTCGCAGCAGCCTACAACGATGATGAAACTTGACAAACGCCAAAACCATCAAGTCGATCCTGTTGAATAAAGTGTTTTATTGGTTGGAACGAACATTTTAGGATTGATTGTAGATTTAGTGTTTTAGAATTGTTTTTTTTTTTAATTATGTACCGCTGACTCTTCTGAATAAGTTATGTGACAATGGATGCAATATCTTTTGGATATTAAGTATTGATTGAAATTGTTCTTATTACATTATTTTATTGTAGGCTTCTTCATATAAACATTCACTGTGAATGACATGGAGACTCTTGTCTTTATGTATTACTGAGAATAGTACTTTATTTTTCTTCTAAAATAAGACTTGTTAATTGATTAGAGATTTGTCCTTTTTGTATTATAACCAAACATGAAATCAAGATTTCTACTAACTTGCAAAATATGAACTCTCCAATTGAGGTTACGATCTCATTCTCCCCGAGACACTAAAGGTTTAACATACTGATTAGCAATGAATACTTACAAAATATGACCACTGAGCTATACAATTCAACTAGATTCCAATAGAGATAAGGCATCCCAATTTTTCAGTAACTAGTAGCTAACCTCTTGACCCGTTTGTCTGCAATTCTAGATTCAAAGAACTGCCAAATATAGCTTCTCTTGCTGCAATTTCGGAACCAAATATGTGTTTGATGCATTTCCAAGTAGATAATTTAAATATATTTTAATTCAGAGCTGATACAAATACACTATGTTCTACATATTTTACCACAAATATTTGTACACAAAATATCAAGGTGATACAACTGAATCTGTGAGTATTTCCCTGTGTATATTTCAATAATACTCAACTTGAATATTCTTGTAGTTGTACACAGTTAGTGATTGATGCTGAAAATTCAAATTCATCAAATGGGGGTTGACGAATATAACAGTTCTCGTACAAGTGAGGAACAAGAAAATGATGAAAGTGAAGAATTTTCCATTTACTTAAAGTTTCAAATGTGGAAAGCATATTTCATATAGAGACTGAATCGATATAATAAAAAATGAGATGCACCTGTATCTCCATATAGCCAACAATGTCAAAAAAAAATAAAATTTCATTCGAGCAACAAACAAGAAGTTTAAGACATAAAACTAAATTGTCTTTCAACCAAAACGCAACCAACTAATTATTTAGGGAATGGGAAGGGATACTTAAACTAGAACGAACAGATTAACTGTTTTTCAAAAACGAACTGGAGGTTTCTTGCATGTCTTCCGGTTATGCCCCTGACGCCCGCATCTTGCACACATAATTTTTGCCCTCTTGAATGGAATCTCCCACGAAGACTTGATTCTAATAGTTGGGGGGCGCCCTGGTGGTTTCCTAAAAACGGGTGGCAGCATATTTTCATTTGAAATATCCATGGGTATTTTCCACGAGCTTTCATCTTGAATAGGATATACAGGTACTTCATAAGTACTCACAAGGGTGGCTTTCTTGTAGTAATCTGAACAAAACTCTGCCGGTTTAATGTGGATGGAATCTAACACCGCAACATTATGTTGACATCTTATTTCATCAAGCTGGTACACACGATAGGTGCATATTTTCTCTTGAAGGCAAACAATGTCTAATTTGTCCACGAACAACAGCATACAAAAAATCAGTAGATGGTGTCACCTAGCCATATGAGTAAAACAATATTCATAATTATTCAGCAGCTATCACACAAATATCAAAGTTACTCATAGTAACTTCAAGCAATTAAAAATACTACAGACATCTATGAATATACTAATTTGTAAAACTAAAAAATTACTTGAGAACCTTACCGTCTACTTCTTTGATGCGATAATATTTTCATTCAATACTTCTTAAAATTTACTGCCCAGAGATGTAAACGTGTCCATTGCAAATTTCCTATTTGTTGCCGTCTACATCTGAAAAAGATCTGTCATATACTCCATCACAGCAAAAAATGGCAGTCCTCTTGCCTGCTTGTTTGCAGCATTTATAGACTCCGCAATATTTGAAGTCATGAAAAAGGTTCTTTTTGCACGAGAGTGTGCTATTGACCATCGGTGATTTCCTATATCAAACAAGTAATCCTTCACTCTTCTATCGATCTTCTCCACTTCTTCCATTTGACTATCAAATTCTTCTACCGCGAATGCCATTGCCAAGCCAAAAAATACATCCCTTAGTTGCTTCTGACTCTTCTTGAACCTCACCTTAATATTGTTCCACAAATGAAAGACTTATACATAGTGAGGTATTTCAGGGTAAACAACTGTAGTTGCATGAAATATGCTTTCATGCCTATCCGAAACCCCACACATACCCTCCCTTGTTCCATATGCATCCTTGAAACACCGGAAGAACCACTCCCACGAAGCATCATTTTCCGAATCAACAACGGCATATGCTAGTGGTAGAATATGACCTAATCGTATAATTAAAAAAAAATTATAGATAGGTCATAAACGCTTCAACAAAAACGATAGTGCAGTGCACATATTTTTTATATATTACTGGGGTATAAGGTAGCTCTTTATACACAAAGTTTAGTATGAAATAGTAAATAATCAGGCGAGTTACTAATATGCAAACAATATCGCCTACATATATTTACAAAACAGGTTGCATATTAATGAAATATGTATTGTGTATAGTAACTCCGTGTCGTATGCAATGAATATTCATACGAGTAAATAATATGCTAATTCCGTACATAGATAAACAAAAATGTGATATTACCGAAATTACTAGTTGAACTATAAACCTACCCCCAGCATCCAAAGGACACGCTATAAGCATTGTACCCCCATACGGTCCCTTCAAAAAACTGCCATCTACCACCACAACTGGTCTACAATGTTGCCATCCAGATATGAATGCAGCCAATGCCACGAACACATACGTGAAAGAGTCATCATCTGCCTTGTGTAGCCTTGTAACCGACACTGGGTTGAGCTTATTCAACATATATAGATAACTCGGAATCTTCTCATAGGATTTGCAGAGGTCTCCCCTCAACAAGTGCATTGCCTTCTCCTTGGACCTCCACGCTTTCATGTAGTTGAGATCAACTCCATTAAGTGTCTTTCATTTCTTTGATTATGTCATTTGGAGTGTAAATTGTCTTGGGATCTGAAATCCTATCTTTAATTAAATTCCCAATCACATCATACGACGCGCGCCGCTGAGAAATTAGCCTCTCTTCTATAGGACAGCTATGGACATCAACAAACTTCCGAATTGCGAATATATTTGAACTGTTCAAGCCTTATGAACGAAGCAACCAACTGCACGACTTGTTAACGCAGGACAACGAGTACCTACACATTAGATGTTATACATTTGATTCAGTAAATATATCTTGTATACATCTGATATATTATCTAGATATATAATATTAACTGTTAAACGGAAGTTAATAATACGGTATCAACACAAGAAACTAGATATGTCCTTTCAGTTTAATTCTTCAATAGATATACCACATACCTTGTTGATGACGAACGATCCACACTAAAATCAAACTTTGCTCTCATCACATAGTTCTTCATCACACTTTGGAGTGTTTCCTTGTCTTTATGCACCTGATTTTCTTCAATCACTTCGTGTTGTGGATTATCAATAACTCCCATTTCATGCAGTGGTACACCATCAATTACCTCACTAGTACCTGACGTTAACATCTCAACAACATCGGGGATGTTAATATCATAAAGTCTCTCACGTTCGATAAGAGGAGAAGTATTCACAACCAGGGCAGTATTTCTTGAACCAACATCAGGCAAGATTTCTTTTTTGGTTATACATAGTGGATATTCACTAATCTTGCTTGATTTTTTCATCTCAACATACAATCGCACACACATGTCATTTTTAATTATAATTGGTTGGTATCCATCCTCAATCAAATACTTGATATCCAATGCATACCTAGAAGTATCAACTTCTAATTGTTTGACAATTTCACCCAGAAAATACGTGTACGAGCAATCTGCCGGTAGAAGCACACCATCAGCCTTGTGGTTGATAAATTTGCTATCATCAACCCACTCCCCATCATATTGAAGCAGAACCTGTATGTTGCTCATTGTGATATTTGGAGAGTTAACGAAGAGTTTTTTCAATGAATGTATACCCAAAAATATCTGATTAATATAAAAGAAAAAAAAAGATGTGCAGGAGATTTAGTTGACATGTAAATAGACATGATATGCGTTGGTTGTAAATAGGCATGATATGCGTTGGTTGGATTATTACTCTTCCTACGGAAATGGCAGTTACTGTTGCGTATATTTTGCTCTTTTAGTTGTTAACAATTACTGCATATCTTAAGTAATTTTTACTATGTAGGTTATAATTTTGGCTAGCCATTGTGAAACTTACCCAAAGGCCATTTTAATGTAGGGCCCTTATACTTGGAATCTAGATATGTTTTTTTCCCATTTTTACATGGTATAGACACTTGTTAAGAGTTAATACAAAAAATAAACCCATTTCTCCTTTATTATATCACCTAAACATTAGCTAATCCTACTAAACTTTTTATAGCCAAATTTTCTCCTGAAACGTGGAGAGGTAGATGTGCCTTTTTTTAGGCTTAGGGATAATTAACTTCCTTATTTAGATAGATAGATATACTATTTTTTTTTTTTTAAAAAAAACTAAGCATTTAAGTATATCATTAATCTTATCCTTGATATTAGCACTTAATCAAGCATATTCATGGTAAACAGTAAAAGTTAAAAGGTTGGACTACACTCTTCATCTTCATTCATTTCATTGACAAATATTTCTGCTATTTCTCCATCGTAGTACAACAAAGCTTCAAAAAATATTTGGTATGTTCATTATATTACATTATATGTTGTTCATATATTATGCATGTTTTTTTCTTGCCATTTCTTTACCTGTTCCTGAAATTTTCCATGTTCTGATTTTCAAATACAACCAATATGAGAATTAAACAAGCACATCCAATGTTTTCGAATAAGGAGACCGGACCAGGATTTAGGCTTGACCCGTCGCTGCTTCATCAACTAGATGATGATGATTTCGTGGAAAGTGTCCCGAATTTGATGAGGTCTGGTCGTAATCAAGAACATTCAACCCCATCCAAAGGTGTGGTTCACCATGAATTTACACCTACTCAGGTCACTAGGTCCCAAACAGAATCAAGAAATAGTTTTGGTGACAAATCATCTAAGAAGTCAAGAATGAACAATAAGAGGTGTTGCGACAATGACAAGGGTAAATATGTTGTTGTTGACGATGAGTCGATAAGGAAAAAGAGGAAACAACAAGTAGTTCCTGATTCAATTAGTATAGGAGACGATTCTAACAGTGAATCTGTAGTTTTGAAGGAAAAAGATTTTTCTTGCGGGACATCATCTGGCAGCAGAAGGAAGAAATTTCTCAAAGCCAAACGAAAAGTCGTTAAACCACTTAAGGGTCATGACAATACTCGTCGTGTTTTCAAGGTATTACTTTTAGTTATTGCATATGCATATAATTTGGAGTTTTTTAAGGTATATTTTTATAGGAATGTGCACGTCAATTTCGTTATCATATTGTATACCGTATCTGGAATATGGAGTTAATATCTTCCAAATATATACACAATATCAAAACTATGTGCATAATTGTGTATATATTACTTGATATATATATATATATATATATAGTGATGTGGTGTGTAGTTATTTACATTAAAACTCTACTTTACCTTCATTTATTTTTCATTGTGTAATCAGCCTTGTTACATGGTATATTTTTGTTTTAACAGTTTTTTTTCTTATTGTACTGTTTTAACATTTGTTGCTTTTTTATATTTAATGTCAGACCTTGGAATTCTACATTCCACCAGAAGAACATCACACTCATAGGATAATCACACATACAGGACACAAGGCTATCAGGAAGCTAAAAGCAAATCTAAATGACAGGCTGTTGGAAAGGTTCCGGGAAACATGTTTCGGCCATTTCCTCAACATGCCCGATGTTTTAACATGTAACAAGTTGTTGAATTGTATATTGCTATGAGAGGTCTGCCGACCTACGAATGATGCCTTATGGTTCAGCTTTTATGGTAAAAAACTTAGATTTGGCCTGATTGAATTTGGGTTAATTACCGGTTTGAAATGTGTGGGAGATCATTTGAAGAAATATCATTCGGACGAGCCAAATCGCCTTGTTCATTTGTATTTTGATGGAGCAGAGAGGGTTAAAAAGTCTGCGCTGAAGGAATGCTTTGAGAATCAAATGTGGCAATCCGACGACGATGCAATAAAGATCGCTGCCATGTATTTTATTCACACATTCCTATCCTCAATGAAGAATGACAAGAATAGGGACACCATCATCCCAGAATCAGATTTCAATCTTGTTGAATGCGGTGACTGGCTGACTTTTACTTGGGGTACCAGGGTGTTCAAGGCAACAATAAAATCGATGCACGACAGGTTAAGGAAGAATAGGAAGTCTTATCGGTTTACTGGACTGCCATATGCTCTCCAAGCCTTGTTCTATGAGAGTTATCCTACGACGGATAATAAGATTGCATATCGGATTGCGGAAACATCACCTCGCGTTCTTAACTGGCACGTTAAGAATAAATACAAGTTTGATGAACTCCAGGATGGTATATTCAGCCTTCCACATGACGAGGTACGTGATGACTTTTTAACTTCTTATGTGAACACTTTTTAATATTTGAACTTGTAAGTATATGGGTGATTTTTATTTTACATTTAATTGTAATGTACTTTATTATCCATTGGCAGATTAATTTCCTCAATATTGTACCATCCGAGCATGAACAGGCATCTCTGATTTTACCACAATTCAAGGATGTAGAATCAGAACAAGAAATTGTTGCTGACCATCCTGATGTTGAGGAGGAATGTCAATAAAATTCTATTGAACCCTTGTGACCAAGCAAAATCTGGTCATGCCAAAGCAGCGACACATATCGATATGGGCGAACTGAAGAAGTACATGGAATCTTGTTTTGAAAGAATTTTCATAAAGCTTGAAGATCTGTCCAATAAACCTTGCCAAGGGTGTCATGGTGTAGGTTATATTTTACTAATTTTATTGATATTTACTAGATATAGATGTACTGAGATATCTTTTTTTTTTTTCATCAGAATGCTAGATGCGTCGGTACCGGGCAGGGAAATATTGACCGCTCTGATCATCAACATCCATACTACGCAGAGGGCAATGGTAATTTGTCTTTGCATTTAGTAAATTTCATATTTAGTAAATATCTAGAAAATATTCATTCATTTTTTAAATATTAATAAATTATGTGTAATTACCTCAGTGACAGAGGACCATGGAGCAACAAATGGTGATGTGGGAGAAACAACAATAAGAGGTCGTTAAATTTTTCTTTAAAATATTCCTTAATATGTTGAAAATATCTATAGAATATCTATTTTTAATAGTCCTTTGCCATTATATTTTTCTGATTATATTTAATATAACAATCAGTGGACAAGCAATTGACAGGCGAAATGGGTGCTAATGAAAAAGCACCCATGACAACAAAGTCACAGGGAGGTAAATTTTTGTTATTTAGTTGGTGGTATAGCACTAAATTTTTTGATGCCTAAAAGACAATATACTGACCACTTGTGTGTGTTTTCTTATACTTTCCAATAAGGTGTAGATGTTGAGCGACTTGACTTTCAACAAGATGAATACAATTTCCGTGAAGCCTTTGCATTTGATGACTTTTCCTTCAGCCCCAACATCGGGGGGCTTGTGAAGGATAACACTTTAAATGGGAATGAGCGAACTCCAATTGATGAAACCTCCCGCAAGAAAAGTAGTGTCCCAGTAATTGAATTGGATTCTGCTGTGGATTGGGATATGCCACTTGTTGAACTAAGGGAATCCCAGTGGTGTCAACTGACTTGCAAAGCAAAAGAAATCGTTAAAAGTCACCGAAGAGGTTCATCAAGGATATATCCGGGATATTCACATGGATGCTGAAGATGATGGAGGGCAGGGGAATATTAACATCTCAAACGTCAATGGTATTATGTTTTCTCATAACTTTTTGTCATGTTTGCTAAATATTATGAAAGTATTCTAAATTTTTTGGTTCCTACTGCTTATATAATAATTTTATTTGTAATTACCTCAAAGTTGACGCTCACGAGGGACAAAAAACGACAGAGGTGATTGGAGCAACCAATCATGGATTTACAGCACAAACCTTTGGAGGTATCCACACTCTAAAAAAATATAAAATTTTATAATCCTAGAATATACTCACCTGCTTGAGTATCCTTTTGGCATCTAATATTCATTTAATCTTTGGCAAGTTCAACTAATGTGTGCTACCGTTTTTATTTACTTTAGGTTTTGTGCCTTTTTCTTATTTCAATTAATATATTCTTTGTGCGCTACGATTTTACAATTTAAGAAGCCATTCTTTTATGTGTTTATATAGTCCATGAAGATATCTTGTCGCCTGATGTTGTGGCTGCGCGTCATGTGGCACCAGTCAATGTTGTTGACACGCACCTCCCTGATTTTAATAATGCAACTGAAAACACAAGGAATGAAGTTGTTCCAAATATGTCTGTTGAACAACATGTGACTCCAATAGCTCTTGTAGCTCGTGTCCGAACAAGAAAGCCGGGTAAACATAACAGGTCACCCTACATCAACAAATTTGGCTCATCTAGTAGCAGTTCTCAATGGGGCAAGAGTCATACTTTTCATATTCGTCATCCATTTGTTAGTACGATACGCGAGGAGCCAGATTTTATTGTTCGGTCTAAATTTGTTGATTGGATTGATTACAAGGCTATGATCCGTTCAAAGTAAATGTTGTTTATACTTAGTTTTCTATTCTCTTAACTTCTGGGCGTTTTTTTTAACCTGTTTAGTGCTAATATGTAGGAAAGGAATATATCCTGAGAACATCAACAAGCTACCAAAGCCATTTGACTTTGGCGTGCATGTAGTCGATAAGAAGGATTGGTTCCATCTTCTTAACTATGGACACGCACCCTTAACCACTTAGGTATACTTCTGTGTTATTTAGCGGATACAATTGTAATATATTCTGCATATTTACCACAAATAACTATTCACGAAATATTCACTTGATACAATTGCAATAAAATATGCATATTTATGAGAACTACGACATATGCATCTGTGAGTATTTCGTGGTGTATATTTCTATTTTCCTGGTAGGAATTCCCTGTGTATACATTTGTATTGTTCACCTGATACAAGTGTAATATAGTCTGCATATTTACCACTAATTATTATACATGAAATATTCACTTGATAAAATCGGAATATAATATGCATATTCATTAGAACTATGACTTATCCACATGTGAGTATTGTCCTGTGTATAAAAGCTATTTGGTTGCCTTTCACAGCACCTGGATGTGATTTTTTACTATCTGCGTAAGATGAGCAAGTACAATGCAGATATTGTTGTTAGAGTCACAACAACAGACTCTGTGTGTGATTCCACACTCCGAGATTTGTTCAATAAATACATTGCGCATAATAGGGATATAAGAGTTTTAGATTCTGCGACATTGATCACAGACTATATATATGGTCGTCGTTTGAGATGCAACACTCCTTGGTATTTGGTGGATGATGTCTTGTTTCCTGTGATGACCATAAACAGTTGGCATTGGATATTGGTTAGGATTTCGTTCATGGATAAGGTGCTCTATGTGTATGACTCCAAGGCGGATTTACTAGCATACAATGAACAAGTAATTGATGCAGTTGAATCTTATGCTAGTATGCTGCCCATATTCTTAAACACCACTGGGTTTTTTTAAGAAAAGAGAGGACCTTTTCTACAAGGATTCTCCTTACCAGGATAAAGCGTTGACTGCGCCATTTCCCGTGGTGTTTACGCCGAACCACCATTATTGAACACACGGTAAGATATATTATAAGTCCAAGTTTAATAACACCCCAACAGATTGACATTTTAATCGCCATTTGTTCATTCTTCTAGTTGCAGTGATTATGGAGTTTATGCTGCTGCATTCGCCGAATATTTCATTCAGTACCAATCCATGCCAAGTGAAGACGATGATATGTTTGGGATACGTGCTCGATATGCAATACTTTTATGGCACTAAGGTTTTACCAAACAGCTCGCAGCAGCCTACAGCGATGATGAAACTTGACAAGCGCCAAAACCATCAGTTGATCCTGTTGAATAAAGTGTTTTATTGGTTGGAACGGACATTTTAGGATTGATTGTAGATTTAGTGTTTTAGAATTGTTTTTTTTAATTACGTACCGCTGACTCTTCTGAATAAGTTATGTAACAATGGATGCAATATCTTTTGGATATTAAGTATTGATTGAAATTGTTCTTATTACATTATTGTATTGTAGGCTTCTTCATATAAACATTCACTGTGAATGACATGGAGACTCTTGTCTTTATGTATTACTGAGAATAGTACTTTATTTTTCTTCTAAAATAAGACTTGTTAATTGATTAGAGATCTGTCCTTTTTGTATTATAACCAAACATGAAATCAAGATTTCTACTAACTTGCAAAATATGAACTCTCCAATTGAGGTTACGATCTCATTCTCCCCGAGACACTAAAGGTTTAACATACTGATTAGCAATGAATACTTACAAAATATGACCGTTGAGCTATACAATTCAACTAGATTCCAATAGAGATAAGGCATCCCAATTTTGCAGTAACTAGTAGCTAACCTCTTGACCTGTTTGTCTGCAATTCTAGATTCAAAGAACTGCCAAATATAGCTTCTCTTGATGCAATATCGGAACCAAATATGTGTTTGATGCATTTCCAAGTAGATAAATTAAATATATTTTAATTCAGAGCTGATACAAATACACTATGTTCTGCATATCTTACCACAAATATTTGTACACAAAATATCAAGGTGATACAACTGAATCTGTGAGTATTTCCCTGTGTATATTTCAATAATACTCAACTTGAATATTCTTGTAGCTGTACACAGTTAGTGATTGATGCTGAAAATTCAAATTCATTAAATGGGGGTTGACGAATATAACAGTTCTCGTACAAGTGAGGAACAAGAAAAGGATGAAAGCGCAGAATTTTCCATTTACTTAAGGTTTCAAATGTGGAAAGCATATTTCATATAGAGACTGAATCGATATAATAAAAAATGAGATGCAGCTGTATCTCCATATAGCCAACAATGTCAACAAAAATAAAATTTCATTCGAGCAACAAACAAGAAGTTTAAGACATAAAACTAAATTGTCTTTCAACCAAAACGCAACCAACTTATTATTTAGGGAATGGGAAGGGATACTTAACTAGAATGAACAGATTAACTGTTTTTCAAAAACGAACTGGAGGATTCTTGCATGTCTTCCGGTTATGCCCCTGACGCCCGCATCTTGCACACATAATTTTTGCCCTCTTGAATGGAATCTCCCACGAAGACTTGATTCTAATAGTTGGGGGGCGCCCTGGTGGTTTCCTAAAAACGGGTGGCAGCATATTTTCATTTGAAATATCCATGGGTATTTTTCACGAGCTTTCATCTTGAATAGGATATACAGGTACTTCATAAATACTCTCAAGGGTGGCTTTCTTGTAGTAATCTGAACAAAACTCTGCCGGTTTAATGTTGATGGAATCTAACACCGCAACAGTATGTTGACATGTTATTTCATCAAGCTGGTACACGCGACAGGTGCATGTTTTCTCTTGAAGGCAAATAATATGTCTAATTTGTTCACGAACAACAACATACAAAAAATCAGTAGATGGTGTCACCTAGCCATATGAGTAAAACAATATTCATGAATTATTCAGCAGCTATCACACAAATATCAAAGTTACTCATAGTAACTTCAAGCAATTAAAAATACTACAGACATCTATGAATTATATACTCGTTTGTAAAACTAAAAAATTACTTGAGAACCTTACCGTCCATTTCTTTGATGCGATAATATTTTCATTCAATACTTCTTGAAATTTACTGCCCAGAGATGTAAACGTGTCCATTGCAAATTTTCTATTTGTTGCCGTCCACATCTGAAAAAGATCTGTCATATACTCCATCACAGCAAGAACTGGCAGTCCTCTTGCCTGCTTGTTTGCAGCATTTATAGACTCCGCAATATTTGAAGTCATGAAAAAGGTTCTTTTTGCACGAGAGTGTGCTATTAACCATAGGTGATATCCTATATCAAACAAGTAATCCTTCACTCTTCTATCGATCTTCTCCACTTCTTCCATACGACTATCAAATTCTTCTACCGTGTATGCCATTGCCAATCCAAAAAATACATCCCTTAGTTGCTTTTGACTCTTCTTGAACCTCACCTTAATATTGTTCCACAAATGAAAGACGCATACGCAGTGAGGTATTTCAGGGTAAACAACTGTAGTTGCATGCAGTATGCTTTCATGCCTATCTGAAACCACACACATACCCTCCCTTGTTCCATATGCATCCTTGAAACACCGGAAGAACCACTCCCACGAAGCATCATTTTCCGAATCAACAACAGCATATGCTAGTGGTAGAATATGACCTAATCGTACAATTAAAAAAAATTATAGATAGGTCATAAACGCTTCAACAAAAAAGATAGTGCAGTGCACATATTTTTTATATAATACTGGGGTATAAGGTAGCTCTTTATACACAATGTTTAGTATGAAATAGTAAATAATCAGGCGAGTTACTAATATGCAAATAATATCGCCTACATATATTTACAAAACAAGTTGCATATTAATGAAATATGTATTGTGTATACTAACTCAGTGTCGTATGCAATTAATATTCATACGAGTAAATAATATGCTGATTCCGTACATAGATAAACAAAAATGTGATATTATCGAAATTACTAGTTGCACTATAAACTTACCCCCAGCATCCAAAGCACACGCTATAACCATTGTACCCCCATGCGGTCCCTTCAAAATACTGCCATCCACCACCACAACTGGTCTACAATGTTGCCATCCAGATATGAATGCAGCCAATGCCACGAACACATACTTGAAAGAGTCATCATCTGCCTTGTAGAGCCTTGTAACCGACCCTGGGTTGAACTTATTCAACATATATAGATAACTTGGAATCTTCTCATAGGATTTGCAGAGGTCTCCCTCAACAAGTGCATTGCCTTCTTCTTGGACCTCCACACTTTCATGTAGTTGAGATCAACTCCATAAGTGTCTTTCATTTCTTTGATTATGTCCTTTGGAGTGTAAATTGTCTTGGGATCTGAAATCCTATCTTTAATTAAATTCCCAATCACATCATACGACGCGCACCGCTGAGAAATTAGCCTCTCTTCTATAGGACAGCTATGGATATCAACAAACTTCCGAATTGCGAATACATTTGAACTGTTCAAGCTTGATGAACGAAGCAACCAACTGCACGACTTGTTAACGCAGGACAACGAGTACCTACACATTAGATGTTATACATTTGATTCAGTAAATATATCTTGTATACATCTGATATATTATCTAGATATATAATATTAATTATTAAATGGAAGTTAATAATACGGTATCAACACAAGAAACTAGACATGTCCTTTCAGTTTAATTCTTCAATAGATCTGATATATTATCTAGATATATAATATTAACTGTTAAACGGAAGTTAATAATACGGTATCAACACAAGAAACTAGACATGTCCTTTCAGTTTAGTTCTTCTATAGATATACCACATACCTTGTTGATGACGAACGATCCACACTAAAATCAAACTTTGCTCTCATCGCATAGTATTTCATCACACTTTGGAGTGTTTTCTTGTCTTTATTCACCTGATTTTGTTCAATCACTTCGTGTTGTGGATTATCAATAACTCCCATTTCATGCAGTGGTACACCATCAATTACCTCACTAGTACCTGACGTTAACATCTCAACAACATCGGGGATGTTAATATCATAAAGTCTCTCACGTTCGATAAGAGGAGAAGTATTCACAACCAGGGCAGTATTTCTTGAACCAACATCAGGCAAGATTTCTTTTTTGGTTATACATAGTGGATATTCACCAATCTTGCTTGATTTTTTCATCTCCACATAAAATCGCACACACATGTCTTTTTTAATTGTAATTGATTGGTATCCATCCTCAATGAAATACTTGATATCCAATGCATACCTAGAAGTATCAACTTCTAATTGTTTGACAATTTCACCCAGAAAATACGTGTACGAGCAATCTGCCGGTAGAAGCACACCATCAACCTTGTGGTTGATAAATTTACTATCATCAACCCACTCCCCATCATATTGAAGCAGAACCTGTATGTTGCTCATTGTGATATTTGGAGAGTTAACGAAGAGTTTTTTCAATGAATGTATACCCAAAAATATCTGATTAATATAAAAGAAAGAAAAGATGTGCAGGAGATTTAGTTGATATGTAAATAGGCATGATATGCGTTGGTTGGATTATCCCTCTTCCTACGAAAATGGCTTACTGTTGCGTATATTTTACTCTTTTATTTGTTAACAATTACTGCATATCTTAAGTAATTTTTTCTATGTAGGTTATAATTTTGGCTAGCCATTGCGAAATTTACCCATAGGCCATTTTAATGTAGGGCCCTTTTATTGGAGGCTAGATATGTTTTTTTCCCTACATTAAATTTTGAGAGCCGATGGTGAGCTAAAAAGTTGAATTTCAAAATGCTGCTTTAGCTTCCAATCTTAAGGTTGTCTTCTTCACCTATATTAATACTAGAAATTCTTGCACGGGCCAACGTGTTAGCCCATGAACTCTTCATACATACGTTACATTGACACTTTGAAATTAAAAGAATGAAACCAATTAGTTTCCATATACATAAATAATTGTAATCATATATGTACATCATGTGGACTATAAACAACTTTTGGCACTATAATTCTTGAATGCGATGGAGGAACTCAAATGTGCCTAAGTGCATCTGGTAAGTCCAAAAAGTTGAGAGATGCAGACATCTTTATGGGTTTTAGACTGTTCCAAATGCCTTATGCTTCCATCCTATGGTTTCGTAGACCGTTCCAAATGCCTTATGCTTCCATCCCACCTAGACGTTGATAAAGCCTTTAAGATAGCCCATCATTTCCCATTTAACTTCAAAAGAAAGATAAACGCTTGCCATAGTTGAAAAGTTATAGGACAATGTACAACGCCAAAAGATCGTGGGCATCGTTTCAGTCAAGTAATATCTTCTATTTTATAAGGTGAAGTCTCTTCTCGTTGGTTCACCTGTGTCAAAAAGCCATTCGACAGTCATGTAGAAATCACAATTCCAATCTTTTTTCCTAGGATCATCCCGTCAATGTATCGGCGCCTCCGCGGATTGCTTGAAGATAAGTGTGTGATACGATAAAGGCCCCTGGGAGAAACAAATAAAAGTAAAGATCAGAGTGGCTTTTCCATCTATCTTATGTTTTAAAAAAGCAGTGCAAATATGTTAGTTTCAATTCTTTCATGGATCATGAAAGAAAATAGGAAAAATAGGTACATACTGAAGCTAGAAATCAGGAACAATTTTCTTAATGAGCTAAGCTTTTCTTTGTTGCCAGATAGAGAGGCCATACATGGAAATGTAATCGCGTATGTATATTTTGCAATGTTTCACCATTTTAGTCAAACAAGTTTTAGAAATCTCAGAGCAATAACATTAAATTCACAATCTATAAACTTAACCCAGAGTAGCATAGCATTCATGTAAAGAAGTTTTGATAGTTAAATACTAAAGCTTCTCAAAGTCATGTTCTCTTTCAAGACAACTCGCAAATCCACAATACATTTTTGGAAAACTCCACAACACATTAGAAGCTCTAATGAGAAATGTCATATTATATATGTCTATCCACATAAGTATTTCAATAGTTCATTTTAAGTTGGACATTCTTATTCACAAAAATTCAAATTAAATTTTAAAGAGTAGCATAAATAGATTGTTTTTTAGGTGTATCTAGGATACAAAATACTAAGGGGTCGTTCGGTACGAGGCATTGGATTACTTATCCCGGGATTAAATTCGGGATTATATTTATCCCATGTTTGGTATTAGGTATTAGCTAATACTAGGACACATTTTATGCCTAAATTGTAGCATTATTAATCCCACATAGGAGGTGGGATTAACAATCTCGGGATTGTTAATCCCGGGATTGAACCGAACGACCCCTAACAGAACCTTCACTACAGATCAGTTGTAGAGATATTTTAAAGAAAATTAAGTTCTTTGGAAGAAAGGTATCTAAAATGAATTTTGTCTTAATCAATGATGTCGTTCCCTACTGTAATTTTTTCATGTATTTGTAATTAAGATAGGCCAGGTGCTATACAACATATAAATATGGTATTTCAGTAATTGATATGTACAACTACTCCAAATCAGAACTTCGATCACTCTAGAAGCTGAAAAATATTTTGAGGTATTGTCTAACCAGAACAACCTCTTCTGAAGCATAAAAGGAGCGCATGTCTTAAAATTTGTGACTACCCACAAAGACAATAAATAAATATACAAATAATGATTGCACTAAATAACTTGCAAAACAGAGAGTTAGCAATTGAATGTAACATCTTAACTACGCAAAATGATTTAAGAAAAAAAGTCTCTCAAACATATAGTCTCAACTCATCACTTCCTTAAAGATCTAAATTTGCAGCATTCTATATATGAAGATTAATTGGAAATTAAAGCTAGACACAAAAACATGGACAAAGTACCTTTTTAAATTGAATTTAGGGATTTCAATTTTGAGGAACAAAAGCTTCCTGGGCGGTATCTTCCATTTTAATTGAGAGGAAGACCTGTATGATTGTTTTCGATAAGTTGGAAAAATATGGAAGGATCAGTGAATGATATCAAGTAAATGACAAACTCACACTGAAAAGGGAAAACGAACAACACTGTTAAAATTGAGAAAAATCAGAAATATACCAGTAGAGAAAATTAATTAAGAAATGTCGAAACCCCTAAATTTTAATACCTAAAATTGTAGTAATGGAAGCTGGAGTGAATGCAAGAATGGAAAATGAAAGTGAAGTACAAATGTCCCACATGAATACAAAGGTTAACACAGGTGGCAAACAAAGAGAGAAAGTACTACACGTGTTTACATGCAAAAGGTACAATGAGGTAGGGACAAAGCTGCTGTGCAGTTCATATAGCTGTACGTACAACTATTTATAGCCTGTGTTCGTACTCCTCTTAGTCATTTTTATATATAATACTAGGGGCGAGTATGCCCCGGGCTAAAGTTTACGAAGATTCCTGAAAATATCTAACTACTTGGTGTAATGAATATATAAATTATACAAAATAATTATTTTTTGAATTTGTCCCTATAGAAGTTAATTGGGTTCGGGCTGGATTGTTAATGTTACAATGATATTTGAGAATATTTGGGTTGCGTTTGGCCATAAAAAGCATCAAATTTTTTCTAAAAAGTTGTTTGGCATATTATACATATTACTATTAAATATTTTGTGCCCCGAGTTATTTTTCTTTTTAGCTATTAAATAGTTATTTTATGAAATACCGTCTATCGGGAAAACTCTTTAGTTTTTATGAATCGAATAGATTAATATCAATTTGTAAATCATAATTCTTGAGTCTCCAGTTGACTTTGAGTGTATACTTAGTAGTTTTTTTTAAACTCAAAGACACTATTGTTGACGCGGTCATAATTTTTCGCCTGAAGCTTTGAACTCTAAGAGACTGTAGTTGAATTCCAAATTGTAGAATATTAGTTTCTTTTAGATAACGTAGGAAATCAAAAGCATGCAATGTGTTGTCTTTTTTTTACCTATGTTTTTGGTTAATTATGTATATTTAGTATTTACATGGTATAGTTCATTCATTTAGGCGTAATTACGAATTTTTGCAACTACAATTGTTTGTTCAGTAAATATTAGAAACGATAGCAAGTTCCTTCAAGGAATTCTCATTTTATGGTGTTTTGAAGTTTTATATTTTTTTCGCATGGCTTTATGTTTGTTATTTGAACATAGTTATATGCTAGGGAGGCTGTATTATTTTTTCTAATTGAAGAATCTCTTTTTTAAAATCTCCAGTTTGCAAATTGCCTAAGTACTCAAATATTCCGTCAAGCTAATATCTCATAATTTTCAGTATTAATAACTATCTAACTTTTCTTATGTATCTTCAGTATGACAATTATTCATTTCATTAATATCATAATTTAGTTCTAATCCCTTTATGCTCTTAATATCACTGCTTAGCTAGATATCAATCTTTTCCTCTTTCTGATATCGTTATAACTCCATTGGTTTCATTTGGATCCCAAATAAATCTTAATTTTATTTATAATTCATCAATAAAAATTCTCTAAAGTTTTGCTCCATTCTTTTAATGGTCTTAAAGAAAACCAAAAATTGCAACTTATACTACAATTTAATTTTAAGATTGGTAATATTACATTTGGAGAAACGAAAGATGTTACATTAACTGAAACTTAAGGAGTAGCTTCTTTGGGTTATTTTTTATTGTTTCCTTTTATCCATTTATTTTGCGATACGAGTAATTGTTATTCCTTCCACCTCCTTATATCCAAATTAATATATTTATCTGTCCGAGTAGGTTTGAAATTTTTGGTATAATACAAAGCATATCAATTTTTATAGCTATAAATTGTACTTTAATATTTTTTTTGACATAATTTCTTTTTTACAAAGTATCACATTAATTGAGACAAACCGACCCGTGATAATTTCCCACTTCAATATTTTTTTTTCCAATTATATTCAATTCGAAACTATAGAAAGTTCGGTTGTACTTGATTGTACACCTTAGATAGATAAAGCGCTCATTTTTAATACCTTTGATAAGAAGTTACACTTTACAAATTTAAATCTGAAAATTCTTAGTATTAAAGATAGAGAGATTTCAATATTTCACCACTCCCCTTGGCATTTGTGGTAGATTTTCTTTACTTGTAAGCCACTTGGTTTTTCAGTTTTTTGTTTTGTTTTTTTTTTCCGTCATAAAAATATGTCATTCTTTTTTGAAGGTACAATTTCAGTAACTCAATAAAGCTCAAACGGCCAGGTGACGGTGACGGTAGCAATAGGATAAGGTGTTGATAGTTGTCTCTTCCGTATCGTAAAGCCGCGTAGAAGCGGGTCCCAGCAAGGCATACACAGTAGTAGCACAACTAATTTCTCAAATTTTTTTTACTTCAAGTTTAACTAAGTTATACTATTATCTTGTGGTTACAATATTGTGCTTCAATTTTCTATATTTATATCTGGTTCATTCTAATATGTGAAAGATTATGTATAATGTGGGATTGGGTTAACTTCTTATTCGTTTTGTATATAATAGGATGGGTAGGTCGATTTTTTTTCTTCTTCTTTTGCTCTTTGATTAATATATTCCCAAATTTTTGTTCCCGTTAAAGAAGAAAGCAGATAAAATAAAAGTGGTAATTAGATGGAGGACTATTTAAAAGTGGATGTTTGAAATAATAATAAAAATGAGGTTGGTCAATTAACTTTGTTTTAAGCTATTAAGGACACCGTCAGCGCAACATAATTTTTAGGATATTATTTTCATTAGGTAAACTTCTGATTAGTAAAATATAAATATGTAGTAGATTGTTCAGTAATTAAAGACTTGTATTTAATTACAACAAAATAATGCCTAATAGAAAGAAGGAATAAAGACTTTTTAGTATCCAAAATGCTTTGTCTAAGGTAATAAGGGAATGGAGTTGGTTTAAAATTGTGGGCTCCATAGATTTAACATGCCACAGTAACAATAGTTCCTCCGGCTACGTTATCAGAATCACGTGGGGACACAAGAGAAAGTAAAAGAGCTGGTATAAGGGTAGGAAAAGTAAGTGCAAAAGTGTTAAAAATATCTGGCATGGATAAAGTTGAGGCGTGGTCGGTGGCAATTTTGGATATGTATCACTTTCTTTCCATTGAACCCATGAAAGTACCAAAAGTGCTCCAGAATGTACCATACAGTTGAAGCAACGTAAAACAGAAATTCCCATATTATCCCTGTTAAAATATAATAACATCATCACCAACTTTATTTGTGAACCTCTTAGAATATTCTAGAGTAGTCAAGATAATGTAAAGAAGAAAAAAATCTAGAACAATTCTAGAGAATTCATAGTACTAGTCTAGAATTAGAATTATCAAGAAACATTCTAGAAAGTAGATATCTAGAATTATGTAGTAGGAGAGTATTCTAGAGAAGGGTGGTAGAAAGCCCTTAACTAGATCCTTCCATCACCACCTATAAATAGAGGTGGTTCAATTGTGTTGTAAGCAAGCAAGCAAGAAAAGCATTGCAAGAGAGAAAGAGTGAGAGCACAAGTGAGAGTTAAAGAGAAAATAAAGAGAGGTGCTAGAGTGTGAGTGAAACACTATAAAATATTTGTAAGATCAAAGTTGCTTCTTAGTTTGCAATAATAAAATTCAAGTTGGTAGCAACCATTTGTGTTCAACAAGTGGTATCAGAGCCTGGTGAATCAAGAGCGGTAGTCATCCAAGAGAGGTTCAACAAGCTACTACTCGAGGCTACAAGTCAAGAGGCACCAATCCATGGCGGATTTTGCAAGCACCCTCAGTAGCATTGAGAAGCTCAACACAAGCAATTATGGATCGTGGAGCACAAGGATGCAATACTATTTTCTCGGCCAAGATCTATGGGACATTGTTGGTGGCTCTGAAACAACATCACCAACAAATGCTGAAGAAACAAAAAAGAGGAAGGTCAAAGCAGGAAAGGCCATGTATGCTCTCACAGTAACAGTTGAGGACGAGTTCTTGCAGAGGATCAAGAATGCCAAGACGCCCAAAGAAGCTTGGGACACGTTGGCAACAATCTTTACCAAGAAAAATGATGCGAGATTACAAAGGCTAGAAAATGAGCTTTTGTCGATCTCGCAACGGAATATGACAATCAGTCAGTATTTCTCAAAGGTTAAGTCTCTGTGTGATGAAATATCAAAATTGGATCCAGAGAATGCTATCACAGAGACAAGGAAGAAGAGAATTATCATTCATGGTTTGAGGCCGGAGTACAAAGGCATAGTTACTGCGACACGCGGGTGGGCCACGGAACCAACTTTATCCGAGTTGGAAAATCTGTTGGCAAATGAAGAAGACTTGGAGAAACAACTTTCAGGCCTTTCTACAAAAGATGAAGAAAAGGCACTCTTTAATAAAGGGCAAAGCTACAAGGTTCAAGGAAGAAGAAACGATGGATCAAGCAAAAATCAAGGCTACCAAAGAAGAGGTGAAGCGAGAAGCTCGCAACCAGGGGGAGATCAACATGATCGGCGTCAAGGAAGTCATCGACCCAACAAGAAGGCGGACCAAGGAGCCAACAATCGGCAACGAGACAAGTGCTACAATTGCGGGAAGAAGGGACACTATGCCAGAGACTGCTGGTACAAGAAAGCTGAAGGTAACATAGCCACTTCTACTCAGAATAAGCAAGACGAGGAAGAAGATTGGGATTTTGAAACTTCCTATGCAGTTGATGAAAGTAACAATAAGGAAGAGCCCATCACCTCGCACCGTGCTGAGTTGAAGAACTCGCGCTTGTAACTGTAAGTGAAAAATTAGTAGATTATGACCATGATTGGATCGTTGATTCGGGATGCTCCAATCATATGACTGGTGATGAAAAGAAGCTGAGCAACATGAGTGAATACAAGGGTGGTCGAGTAGTGGTGACTGCAAATAACTCAAGAATGCCAATATCTCACATTGACAAGACAGTGTTCGTGCCTCGTCAAAGCTCGAGACAAGTGCAGCTTCAGAATGTCTACCACGTGCCAGGTATGAAGAAGAACTTATTGTCTGTATCGCAACTAACAGCTTCAGGCAACTATGTCGTGTTTGGACCGAATGACGTAAAAGTGTATCGAGACTTGAAAGTTACAAGCTCGCCAATCATGGAGGGAAGAAGATTAAAATCAATCTATGTCATGTCAGCAGAGACAACTTATGTGGAGAAGACTCGGAGTAATGAGACAGCTGACCTATGGCATGTACGCCTTGGGCACGTGAGTTACAGCAAGATGAAAGTCATGATGCAACAGTCAAAGTTGAAAGGGCTTCCCCAACTTGAGATTAGGGGAGACACTATTTGTGCCGGATGTCAGTATGGGAAAGCACATCAACTTCCCTATCAAGAATCGAAGTATCAAGCTAAAGAGCCACTGGAGCTGGTGCACTCAGACGTGTTTGGACCAGTCAAACAACCTTCCATCAGTAGTTACCGATACATGGTGACATTCATCGACGACTTCTCAAGGTATGTGTGGATTTACTTCTTAAAGGAGAAGTCTGAAGTATTTGAGAAGTTTAAAGAGTTCCAACACATGGTGGAGAATGATATGAGAAGGAAAATCAAGTGTCTCCGCACCGATAATGGGGGAGAATACACATCACGAGAGTTTAATGGCTACCTCAGAGAGCAAATGATAAGGCGACCATTGACATGTCCAAACACCCCACAACAAAATGGAGTAGCAGAGAGGAAAAACAGACATCTCGCAGAGATATATAGGAGTATGCTGCACAACATGAATGTACCAGCAAGGTTCTGGGCGGAATGTATGAAGACTGTTGCTCACATCACTAACAGGCTACCACAGGCGCGACTTAGATTTACCTCGCCGTTCGATAAGCTCCGGAAGATGATACCCACTGTAAGTCACTTTCGAGTATTCGGATGTGTGTGCTATGTGTTCGTGCCAGATCATCTTCGCAGCAAGTTTGACAAGAAAGCAGTTCGATGTATTTTTGTCGGCTACGACGAGCAAAGAAAAGGATGGAGATGTTGTGACCCAACCACTAATCGGACATATGTTTCAAGAAATGTGGTGTTTGACGAGGCATCATCGTGGTGGTCCCAAGAAGCCACGCTACCAGATTCAAGAGAATTGGAACAAAAGCTACAACACAAGCTCGAAGAGGACGGACAAGGAAGCAAGGAAGAATCCAAACAAGAGGAGCATGAAGAACATGAGCCAATAATAGAAGAGATATCCCCAAGAGAAGAACACAGGAGTCCATGGAAAACTGGAGTCTATGAAACCCCCGAGGAGTTTCAAGAAGAAGCTGGAGAAGTACATCAACCTCAACTAAGAAGGTCTACCCGAAAGAAATTCTCAAATCCTAAGTATGCAAATGCAGCACTAGTCGAGGTTGACAAGATCAAGGAGCCCACTACCTTTGAAGAAGCTTCAAAAAGCAGTGAATGGAGAAAGGCAATGGAGGAGGAGATTCTAGACTTGAAGCAAAATCAGACTTGGGATTTAGTGGCCAAACCTAGGGATAGTAAACCCATATTCTGTAAATGGGCTTATAAATTAAAAACACGCCCTGACGAATCCATCGATCGATACAAGGCCCGACTGGTAGCTCGAGGATTCTCTCAAGAGTATGGGCTGGATTACGACGAGACATTCAGCCCTGTGGCAAAAATTACTACAGTTCGTGTTTTACTAGCTTTGGCGGCTAGCAAGTCATGGACACTATGGCAAATGGATGTGAAGAATGCCTTCCTTCATGGAGAGTTGGACCGGGAGATATACATGGATCAACCACAAGGGTTTGTGAATAAAGACAACCCTGATTATGTGTGCAAGTTGAAGAAGGCTCTATATGGCTTGAAGCAAGCCCCTCGAGCATGGTATGGAAAAATTGCCGAGTTCCTAGTTCAAAGTGGCTATCAAGTGGCTCATGCAGATTCGAGCTTATTTGTAAAGGCCCGAGGAGCAAGACTAGCTATCATACTAGTCTATGTGGATGATTTAATCATCACCGGGGATGACATTGATGAGATTCATCAAAGTAAAGAAAATTTGAAGGTACGGTTTCAAATGAAAGAGCTGGGTGAACTAAAGCACTTCCTTGGTCTTGAGGTCGAGAAGACAAAGGATGGACTATTCCTTGGGCAACAAAAATATGCAAAAGATCTACTCCAGAAATATGGGATGTCAAGTTGCAAACCGTCTTCTACACCAATGGAGCCTAACTTAAAGCTATGCTCTTATGAAGGCAAAAACTTGGAGGATGGGACAATGTACCGTCAACTAGTTGGTAGTCTTATCTACCTAACGCTGACCAGACCAGATATTGCCTTCGCAGTTGGAGTAGTCAGCAGATTTATGCAGAAGCCAAAGAAGCCTCACTTGGAAGCAATCAAAAGAATATTGAGGTACGTGAAAGGAACTATTGACTATGGACTTTTCTACAAGAAAGGTGTTCCATGCCAAATAATTGGATATTGTGATGCGGATTATGCTGGTTGTTATGATACTCGAAGATCAACTACAGGATACAAATTCAGCCTTGGGTCACCTGCAGTATCATGGTGTAGTAAAAGACAACCAACTGTTTCACTTTCAACGACAGAAGCAGAATATCGAGCAGGAGCAATGGCAGCACAGGAGAGCACATGGCTAATGCAACTCATGAGAGATTTGCATCAACCATCAGAAGATAATGTGGCACTATATTGTGACAAATTGTCAGCCATACGATTGGCTGAAAATCCAGTGTTTCATGCCAGGACAAAGCATGTGGAAGTACACTACCACTTTCTTCGGGAAAAAGTGCTTCAGGGCGAAATTGAAATGGACCCAATTCGGACGGACGAACAAGTAGCCGACATATTCACAAAAAGCTTGGATAATATGAGGTTTACAAGATTTCGAGAAGCACTTGGGATGATTGCAAGACAAAATAAAGTTGGTGCTGAGGGGGAGTGTTAAAATATAATAATATCATCACCAACTTTATTTGTGAACCTCTTAGAATATTCTAGAGTAGTCAAGATAATGTAAAGAAGAAAAAAATCTAGAACAATTCTAGAGAATTCATAGTACTAGTCTAGAATTAGAATTATCAAGAAACATTCTAGAAAGTAGATATCTAGAATTATGTAGTAGGGGAGTATTCTAGAGAAGGGTGGTAGAAAGCCCTTAACTAGATCCTTCCATCACCACCTATAAATAGAGGTGGTTCAATCGTGTTGTAAGCAAGCAAGCAAGCAAGCAAAGCAAATCAAGAGAGAAAAAGTGAGAGCAAAGTGAGAGTTCAAGAGAGAAAATAAAGAGAGGTGCTAGAGTGTGAGTGAAACACTATAAAATATTTGTAAGATCAAAGTTGCTTCTTAGTTTGCAATAATAAAATTCAAGTTGGTAGCAACCATTTGTGTTCAACAATCCCCGAGAGTAAGCAGGCATGACAACCATGACCTGCTTAACTCTTTCTTGTATATATATATATATATATATATATATATATATATATATAGAAATGTCTTTGTTTATATATATGGAAATGTCTTTGTTGCTTAATAAGTTTCACAATATTGTAAGAGATTGTGCACTATGCAAAGAAATTTTTGTCAGAAAAAAAGTGTGAGAGAACTTTTGTATCCCCTAAAGTAACGTACCGATATATTGAGATTGTGTGTATCCAACAACTAGAAAAATATTGCACCAATTAATGAAATACCAACAATATACCTAATATAATTCTGTAAGTGGGATATTGAAGGGTGAAATTTATACAATCTTTAACTAACTTCGGGCAGAATAAAGAGATTGTTTCAAATAGAACAATTAATGAAATACTTCAATAATTTTTGGCGGTAGAGCACTTGAATGCCATGAATATTAGAGCATTCGGATGAGTAACAAAATCTATCTGTAATGTAGCTTCTCAACGTTATTGATCTAATGTCGTTATAGGCCATGACTCAAATCTTGAAGACATTTATGTTGTTTTCAAGCAACTTTTAAGTTGTAACAGGGACATAACAGTGCTTCTTGCGTAGAGCCAAGAAAGAAACTAGACACTTTCTAGTACTTATCCACATGGAATATGCAAATGTATCATTGTAACTTCTTGGGCCAACTTAGGCCCACAAAAAATGTTAATGATCCATGGTGTTCCGTGGTCCATGAGGTCAACTGACTATTATGGACAATGACACACCAGTTTAGCAAGGCTTTGGATCCAAATTTGAAATGATGTCAATGGCAAAAAATATTTCACCTAATGCCCTCAATAACATATGGTCTTACTTAATTGCATCCACTTACAAATGTTTTAAGTAAATGCCCTCCACATCATACCCCCCTTATGAAAGGACTATTTTGCCCCCTAACTTGTGTTAATTCACGCTGAAGCTTTCCTTCTCTCTTTCCCCATTCATGGCCTCCTTCTTTCTTCTTTGTGTGGCCCCCAACTTGTTTAATTCACGCTGAATATTTCTTTCTCTCTTTCTCCATTCCTGGCCTCCTTCTTTCTTCTTTGTGTGCTGAAATTTGGGATTCTTTTTCTTGTGTTTGCTTGATTCCAGTGATTTGAAGATTTTTTATTGCTTATGGCTATTAGATATTCATGTTTTGCATAGAGCTTAAAATCTTGACCATGACCAAGAGTTGCATAGACTTTCTTTGCAAGTTGCTTATTGCAGTAGAGTTTAAAGTCTTGACTTTTGCCAATACTTACAGAGATATTGTGTGTAAGATGTCGCTTCCACCAGAACTTAGAGTCTTGGCTATTGCCAAGAGTTGCAGAGACTTTGTCTCCAACTTGTTCACTGCACTAGAGGTAGAAGTCTTGGCAATTGCCAATACTCTTAGAGTTTTTTAGTGTAAGGTCTCCCTTGCCAGAACTTAAAGTCTTGGCTATTGCCAAGAGTTGCAGAGACTTTGTCTCCAACTTGTTCACTGCAGTAGAGGTAGAAGTCTTGGCAATTGCCAATACTCTTAGAGATTTTTAGTGTAAGGTCCCCCTTGCCAGAACTTAAAGTCTTGGCTATTGCCAAGAGTTGCAGAGACTTTTCTCTGCAAGTTTTGCATTGCAATATAGGTAAAAGTCTTGGCAATTGCCAATACTTGCAGAGACTATTTGTACAAGTTGCTCCCATTGCAGTAGAGTTTAAAGTCTTGGCTATTGCTAATACTTTAGAGATTTTTCAGTTTTTGCAGCATAACTTAAACTCTTGGCAATAGTTGCAGAGAACTTTACCCTTGCAACTTGAAGAAATCTTACGTTGAATCTTCTCTTGAACAAAGAAATCTGTAAAAGTAATGGGGTTTTATGGTTTTCTTGATAGCCTGAATGGAGAAAAGGAAGGGGAGGGACTCGGGCGCGTCTTTTTACTGATTTGTAGAGGTATTTTGGTCCGAAAAAGGTTTCATTAAACTAATGAGGACATTTTTGCAAACCATCTCTTAGCGGGGACAAAAAGGCAAACCATTGCTTCCCGTGTCATATTTTTGCAAATGATTCGTCAATGGCTTCTACTTTTGCTCTTGTTGGAGGAAGAAAATTACCTAGAAAAAGGCTTGTAAATTGCAATGATATTTTGTACATAATGTAAATATTATGTCAAGGTAAGTTGGCCAACGATAACAAATATGTATTCGTATCAATCTTAATATTATATCTTCAAAAGTAGAGCAAATAACCTTCTATAATCAATTATATTGAATTGATAGTATAAAGAAGCCACATTTAATTCATAGCACCCTCTTATTTTTAAATTACACAATATAACACTCCTTTATTTTTAAATTACATAACATAGCATCTATTTAAACTAAAAATTCTAGGAGCCACTCCCCCACCCTCCACCGTCACTGGCCTGCCACCGGAAAACGAGCCGACGCTGACCGGTGGCCGGAAAATTGAAATTTCATCTGATCTCGCCGGATTCCTTATTTTATTGGTGGATTTGTTTAAATAATATTTTTTGATAATTTTATATACCTAAATCTATCAAAATAATAAATTATACATGTAAATACATAGAAAAATGTGTATGCAAGAAGGAAAATACAAAAATATACACAAAAAACATAAATTTTATACAAACACCCATAAATAGTGCACAAATCTGAAATTTATACAACTTTATTTATTGTTCATACACGCATATACAGCTTTATACAAATTTATAAAAGTGCATAGAATGTGTTTATACACTGTCAATACGTACATATACAGATTTTTATATTTTTATACACTTTTACAGAATTGTATAACCTTGTATAAAAATGTAAAAAATTGTATAAACTCACAAAAATAATTTTAAACAGTGCTTTGGGCAGATTTTACATAAAAGCTTAACAAATATCCAAGATCTATACAGTTTTATATATAAAAAAATACCAGATCTAAACATTAAACAAAAGTTTTAACAAAAAACTAGTAGATCTCAACGAATTTTTATGAAAAAAGTGAAGAAAAAGAAGAAACTTGATAAATAAACTCCTCACTAGAGTTTTAACCGGAATATACAACGAAAATTAATATTGTTATTCAAATAATTAAAAAAAAAAGAAGAAGAAACAGCAGCGGCGGCAGTGATGATGTTGGCGGCGATAGCAGCGACATGGAGGAGAAGGGATGACGGTGGGGCAGTGGTGGAAGGGGTGGGGGGCGGCGACATGGAGGAGAAGGGATGACGGTGGGGTAGTGGTGGAAGGGGTGGGGGGCGGCGGTAGTGATGGTGTAAGGGTGAAGAGAAGAGAGGAAAAATGAGAAAGAGGGAAAGAGAAGAGAGAAAAAATGAGAAAGAGGGAAAGAGAAGAGAGGAAAAATGGGGGCTGGGGTTTTTTCTCCTTTAAATAGTGGGGTGCTATAGAGTGAAAGAAAAAATAAAAAAAAGGGAAGGGGGTGCTATGTCGGGTAAGATAGCAAAATAAGTGTATTTTTTTGGTAATTTTCATGAGTGGGGTGTCTTTCAATGTAATTGTCCCTTATATCTTTGAGCCCTCGAGGAAAAGGTAAGGAAGTTATGGGCTTTTAGTCCGTGATTTACATAATGGAAAAAAGGAACCCAATCTTGAGAGATTAGGCACCTTAAAGGTGGTCTTAAAAAATTGAGCATTTTTCGTATCACTTTTAAAATTTAATGAAGCTGTAGCTAAAAAATATCACCGTACCTTTTATATTTAGTGGAGCCATAATTACAAAAATGCCACACATCCCTACAAAGTAAAAAATGTGTCAATCCGTCTATATTTATCCATGTAGTGAATCAAAACTCATCTCTATTCTGTAAATAAATGAGGTTAAAAGTGACCTCACTTCGCACATCCACAAAACATAAGTACTTCAAATGCTAATATTTAGAAATAACGACAATCAGATAGTACTTATACATATAATGAGCAATATATTTTATAAATTTTGCAAATAAATAAGCCAAATTGTCCTCATTTTATTCATATACATTAATCAAAGCAAAACATAATATAACGCCAATCCAGCATCATTTATTCATAGTATTAAGTAAAATACTCTTCCATTTTATAAATACATGATGTCAAATCATCATCACTTCATTCATCCACAAAAATACATATATAAACATAATATCACACAATCCAGCCGCATTTGTTTATAAATGAGCCAAAAATATTTTGTCTATTTTACCCAAAAAAAAGACACCAAATCATCATCACTTCTCTCTTATACAAAAATCCAAAAGAAAACATAAATAAAGCAAATTCGGCATTATTTATTCATAGTCTTAAGTAAAATTCACTCTTATTTTACTTCTTGTAATGCGGTTGGGAATTTTTGATCTATTTTGTATAATGTTTGTCCTTATTTCATCTTGATTAATTAGTGATTGGTCATTTATATAGGCAACTTATTGTGATGTGTATGTACAAGGCAGATCTTGCGAGAACTTTCAATGAAGTAACTATTTTTCATAACAATAACTAAGCAATCTCTGGACTACAACTCCTACTAGCTTAGCAGAGATGAGTCGGACGGTGGAGGTGATTAAGGCTTTGGCCGGAGAAATTGAAGTTAGGGTTTCAAACCTCTTTAAACATAGATTTACGGCGATTGCCAAATTATATGAAGAAAATAAGGTGGAAAATAGATCGAGGAGGTGGAGAAGTGCGTAAAGTACTTTATTTGGTGGTAAGTGGTGGCAACCCATCGTTGACCAATGGTCAAACAGCGGCCTTGGGCGGTGTAACAGTCTAGTCTGCTAATGATATTGTCCGCTTTGGGCGTAGGCCTGCACAGATTTAAAACGCATCACTATGGTCTAAGGCCTGTGAAACGACCTCGGTCAGTCGTTTCGGGAGTTAAGACACTGATAGGCGTATCGACAGTCTTAAAAGCTCCATAAATTTATTAGGATATGTATGTAAAATTTGAGCTAAATCAGATTTCGTTTGGTAGGTATCGGAAGAAGGTTTCAGTTTTCGTTGGCAATAAATCTTATAAAGAGGTTTTCAAGCTCAAATTTGGCGAATGAGCTCCGATTCAAAATTCAAAAGTGTTTTTAGGTTCGTATGATTATTTGTGACCTGTGTGAATTTTCGGAAGTAAATTTCGAGGTCGTTCGGATAGTTTTCCCTAAAATGCCGAAAGTTAAATAATTTGAACTTTTCTATTTAATGCATATCTTGAGCTTCAAGAATCTGATTCAAGATCCGTCTGAATGAGTACGTCATATAAATTTTGTACAACTTGCTTGAGAAATTTAGAATCATTCCGAATTTTGTACGGTTCCGTTTTAATTATTCGTCGCAATACAAGTTTTCAAAAAGAAAAAGAAAAGAAAAAGATTGACGAAAAGAAAAAGAAAAAGAAAAAGAAAAAGAAAGAAAATTGAATTTGACGCGGTGACTAAATTTCAAGGGATAAATATCCCTTGACTTAAAAGTTCAAACGAAGAAACACGAACTGAAATAGAAAATGGAAGTGATTACACAGAGGAAAAAAAGCCAGAACATAGAGAAAGAAAATGAAAAGGAGAAGGAAAAGATAGAATTTTCACCCTGAATCATCAAGGTAATGATGTTAATTTATAATTTCAGTTTATTACGTGTGTTTGAATATATTTTAATGGTAGAAATTGGGATAGTAGACACCGTTCTAATAAGTTAAATTGATAGTTTCAAGGGCTAATTGAACCCCGATAATGGAATTGAATATATATTCATACTCAGAATGTTATGGACAACCCATAAATATAATTTATTTAGGGTTTGGTTATGTGATTTTGAACCATGTACATAAGCCTGGACAGCATATCCCTTATGTGAATCGGGTGTCAGGTTCCTGATTAGATTGTTCTAAATATAAGAAATGAAGCCTTTAGCCTTATTTGACCCCATTGCATCATACTGCATTCATTTCATCTCATTGCACCGGTTGTTGTGTATTGTGTGACTTAGTGAGATGTTTTGTGTATGTATCATGTATTTCTGGTTGCTGATATGTTTCTGGCTCGTATCCCTGGTTGTTTATGAGTTTATGGTTTTTTACGTGTTTCCAGCTATTATCTGGCTCTGCTTTTTTATAGTTGAAACAAGGTGAATTTGGTTTATCTATTTTTCTTCTCCTTGGCTAGAATATCTACTTCTTCGAGGTGGCTAGCCAACCCCCACTTATCGAGTCTTTTCGACTCACCGTCTGTTTATTTTTTGTATATTTATTTCGTTTCGGCAGGTTTGCTCCAGGATTGAGTTCACCACGTTGTTGAGGAGTGAAGACGACTTCAGCTGTCAGGGTGAGCCAGCTTTTGTTCATGATGGCCACCAATTTTATGTTTATTATTTCTGTTGTACTTTGCTCCCTTCAGGAGATGTTTAAACTTCATTTGTATTCTTAGAATAGTGTCTGGATAGCCCTAAATCTAGTACATTGAGTAGTCAGCCATAACTTCCTCTGTGCAGCCTATGTATAATTATGTTCGTGTCTCATTATATCTTATTTCTTATCTATAAGTTGATTTATGTGTATTTTTGTGAATTCAACTCAAAAGGGTTCGCCTGACGGGTCTAGGGAGGATGTCGGGTGCCCGTACGGCCTAGCCAAAAATTTGGGTCATGACAGTTGGTATCAGAGCTCGGTTTAGAGTCTATCCCAGACTTAGACAATGTCTAGTAGAGTCTCGCTGATAGGTACGTAGACGTCCATACTTATCTACGAGAGGCAATGATGGCATTTAGGAGGTTTCTCTTCATTCTTTTCTAATCGTGTGTCGGTCTGGCATGCAAAAATATTTTCTTTAATTCTTTCATAGTAATACTGAGCCCTCATGA
Source organism: Petunia x hybrida (assembly GCA_037355625.1). Classification (NCBI taxonomy): domain Eukaryota; kingdom Viridiplantae; phylum Streptophyta; class Magnoliopsida; order Solanales; family Solanaceae; genus Petunia; species Petunia x hybrida. The sequence continues at coordinate 2,648,154 of JBBBVM010000018.1, read as the reverse complement.
CATGCGGTAAATCAGCAAAGGGTAGGAGTTCAGGACGAAGCAGTCTAGCGTGGGGCTAGCGCTGTCCAAGCCCCGAGAGTTGTGGATCGTGCTGAAGATCCAGTTGCGGAGGCCCCAACTTTGTCGGCTCGCGTTGGGCAAGGGGAGCAGGGCCTTGTGGTTCCTCTGTCTTTTTACAGTGATTTTATGAGAATCTTGATGGCACAGATATCGCAAGAACCTCATATTCCCTAAGTAGCTCATTAGGTCGTTGCAGATGCAGATGTTTGGACTCAGGGAGCTCCTGTTCCAGTTTCTGATGTTGCCTTAGTAAATTATGTTCCGGAGGCAGCATGTGTTGTGCCTCCAATTTCTTCTGGCCGGTTAGCTAGCCCAGGTAATAATTCGGTCTTAGTGCCCGAAGAGTTTGCATTATTTTACGCTATTGAACCATTCGATATTCTTAGGCCATGTATCAGATAATCATCGTGTATTTTTTAAAATAAAATGATGTCAGCGTATTCGTCAGGCTCTTGGATATCTCAAGCAGTATAGTGTTTATTATAATGCTTTCCGGATTCAGGGTCCTGTCTTGAATTGGTGGACCGTTCTTTTATTAGCTAGGCAGGGATTGCTAAGCTGACTTGGTGCGAGTTTTCTCGTAGATTTATGGAAAAGTTTCTTTCGCGTAGTGAGCAAGATGAAAAGTGTCGCCAGTTTGAGTGGATTAGATAAAGTAGCATGTCAGTTTCAGAATATGATATTAAAGTCTCCAAGACGGCTGGATATGCTCTAGAGCTAGTCCATTATGACCTTCTTCCTTCCTTGAGGTCCCTGATGGCTTGAGAGATTCACTCCGGGACTTCATTTGATGTTGTTGTTGATATTGCTCAGAGGTATGAGGTATACCATAAGTTAGAGCGGGAGAGCAAGAGATCCCACGGCCCTGGTGGGCACCATAGTACCTCATTTGGAGGTAAGAGTTCTGATTACTATGGGAGGTCACCTGCCAGATTATCTCAGCTTGTAGCGCGTGATTCTCAGGGTCGCCAGTAGTTCATCAAGATTAGACTCAGTTTTCTTTTTATAGTTATCAACAATCTGTCCAACTTCCATTTTGGCCAAAAGGTATTATCATTGTCGTGAGCCTCGTCATCTTAGGAGGAACCGTCCATTATTTCGGCAGAACAACAGTCGTCCTTCTTCTCGCACTTAGGTACATGTCAAAATGCAGGGGATTTCATTTAAATCTCAATCAGCCAGAGATATGACTCCATCTGGCAGAGGTCGAGAGTGTGGTGGCAGTGGTAAGTATACGTGGTCGCCATGTAACAAAGTGATAAGATCAAGTTTCGTCCCGCAGAAACTGTTGCTAACTATTAACTAAATTAAACGATTTCGAATTATCTAGACAAGCAGAGTTGGTTTCGTGGATTAAAGATGTAACAAAAAATTAAAACTTTAAACTAAAATTGTAACTAAAGCAAGTATTTTGATCAAAACACACTATCAAAGTTTTGCTTATCAAGGGGAGGAACTATTCCAGGGTTATGGGATATCTGCCAATCCTGCTGAATTCTTCAGTGAATTTGAATAATTAATTCATCCGGGTTACTAATCGACAGGGTTAATTTTAGTTATAGGAATCTTCTGATTTCCTACTTGTCTATTTAAGTTAATCTAACACCTATATTCCTATGGAATTAGAATTAACAAAAATGCATTAAGAATTCCTGTAAAAGTGATTAAGCAAGGCAAAAAGGTATATTCCTATCCTAGTTGCGAATCCGTTTCCCGATGCCCATGTTCAAGAACTTGCCCTATTCAATCCTATTGCAATCTAGAATTCCCTTTCCCAAGTTCAATTCAAGATTCGTAAATAGTATTTAACTCCTGGCCAAACAATCAAATAATTGAGCACATGATATGAATAAATAACCCAAAACGATAAATTAATTAAATCAAACTAACTTTCAAAATCAACATTCATAGCAAACCCATAACCCCAGAATAAATAATTTAGCTACGCATAGTCATGGTAGAAATCCAACAATTAATTTGAAATAACATAAGTTGTAAGAGAGAAGAAGAAAAAGAACCCTGTGTAGAGGCCTGTGAAAAATGCTCCTAACTCGTAGCCTTGAATTGTATCAATTGATCATCTAAAAATCTAATAAACTAGGAGCTTATATAGACATTACAATTTCCTACTTTACTTGGAATTAGAAAATCCTAATCTAAATTGTAGTTCCAGCTTCATCTTGCTGTAGGATCTTCTATTCCCACTTCTTGTGGACTTGTAGTTTCCGCTTTAGCTTGTCAGGTTGAATTTCTAGTCCCAGTTAGCTTTGGCTATTTTTAAATCAAGAAAAAGAACTGTCCAGGAGGAGGCACTTTGCACGTTACTTTGGAGCTTGAATCAAAATCACATTCTTGCTTGGATGCCACCTTGGATGCTTAGCCTCAACTTAGCTTCCTTCAACTTTTGCACCACAACCTCCCTTTCACTCTAAAAATTGCTACAAATCACATGTTTAATCCAAACGAAATCAAGTAGTGATATATCAAATAATCATATAGTGTTGGGCATAATTAATCACTAAAACGACTTCAAATATATTAGAATCCATAGGAATTGACCTCAAAATATAGGAAAATATGGCCAACATCACTACCCCACACTTAACCTTTTGTACGTCCTCGAAAAATCCAAACTCAACAACTCACTTAGACCACTCAACCATTAAACTCACGGGACTTCAAAACTATTGCTATACCACAATAGTCCTTATTTAAGCTCGCAACACTAGAGTTCTTTTCTTTGTTTTTTTCTATCACCTCACCTAACTCAAAATACCAAAGCCTTCCACACTATCAAGATCACAACCCATTAAGTACATTCGGGAAATAAGATTGATGCATTAGCTTAACTCTCATGCAAGTACCATAAATTCAAGGGTCCACAATGTGTGTGTGATTGTTTTCCCTACAACTTCAATAATGAAACAATGGACCTAAGCGGCAAAACTCCAGAGAATTCATATAATTTTCAAATAATTAAATATCACAATTGACTTCATCTTCCATAATCAAGCCTCAAGGATCAACAACGGGGTATTTTCCATTATTTGCATAACACTTGGATGATTAGGGGACCTAGGAAATCAACAGACACGTCAACCTCACTAGGGTGCCTTTGGCGTGTGCATACTCGAGGCTTTTATCACCCTTAACCGAGCATAGAAACATTGCCCCCATCCGTTTTCTCGTTTTTTCCTTATGCTTCGCATATTTTTCTTTCTTTTTCCAGTTACCCTTCTTGCTTCATTCCTTTTCATAGGCTCTCAAATGATTTTCAATCATATCTTTCATTCCTTCTTTTTTTCAATCTTTTTTATTCATTTTCCCTATGTTCATTCTCTTCATCATTGCTAATCAAAGGCCAAGTTCACAATTATTTAAGTACCTAGGGAAAAACAAAGTGCTCAAAATGTAGTGGACATCATAGGACTTAGGTATATGCACTTGAGTTAACGCTAAGAACCAATCCCTTCCCTACTCTCCTAATGGTTCATTTTTCCATCATACAATATGTCATCAGGCTCCAGTTAAAATGAATTAAGCTAAGCAATTTTTTTTCTTCTCTCCAGTTTCTTTGTTTAAGCTAGAAAATGCTAACTAACTACAACTATTCTTAAAACACCTGGTTAAAAAATAAAAAAATTCCCTGGAAAAGAACCGTGGCTTGAAGAAAAACCAAGGACCCTACCCTAATACTAATCTAAAAAGAAAAGAAAAAATTATCCTAAGAATAAAGACAACTAAGGCGCATAGACACCCCACCCCACACTTAGAATGATGCATTGTCCTCAATGGATAGCAAAAAGAAAACAAGGAGGGTATAAGAGAACTCTCCTCAATCTGGTGTCTATGGCTCAGCAACAGTAGCCGGAAGAGAATCAACATCACCAGGAGGCGCAAGTTGAGCCAAACTCCCTGAAGTAGTAGCTGGGATAGACGTAGGAGCAACAACTGAGTGAGTGCTTGAAGCGTCTAATGCATAAATCAAACCGCCCCCCGTCATAGCAGTAAAACCAATGGGAGCGCGTGCAGGTCCAGCCCTTGTGCCTCCAGATAGAGCAGCAACTTCAGCAGGTAGCTCACAGGACATAGCAGCAGCAGAAGTAGACTCTGGAGCAGGTGTAGAAGAAGAAGGACCGGCAGTAGATGGTGCCGAGAAGGCAACAACAGTATCAATCCTAAAGTGCTGGCACAATAATTGCATGAAGACTGCATTTTGAGCTTTTTCCGCTTGAATGTTGTTAAGTTGTTCCGCCTGTCTTGCTTTCTCGGCTTTGATCTCCTAGTGCTCTGTATGAATATGCTGGAACCACTGTGATGTAGTAAATTGAGATGTCCTAACCTTGGTTGAATCGTGCACATCTTTAATATCATACGCCTTAGGTGCATGCTCTTTATCATCACCCAGTCTCTCTGGAACACCTAAGTGTCTCATGTATGCAGTCAATGTATTAGCATAGAACAAACGCCATTTAAAATTTCTCCTTGTTCTCTGCATTTTCTCCAGCATAATCTCACCCAAGTTCAGCTCCATGTCAACCATTAGCGCATAGATCAAGAATACTCTTTCCCTTGGAACATTCGTTTTATGTAGGCAAGGCATCAACCGGTTGCACACCCAGTTAAGTACCACACGAGCGAGAGCGCACATGAACTCCTTTGCTAATGAATGATATTCTATGGTTCCACTTTTCTACTGGGCATCATCTCTGTTCGGACACACTGTAGAGTTGAGATGAGAGAAATCAGGATCTTCAACAAACTCATTGTACCTTTGCATAGAAACATGTGGCACTTGTAAGAAGTTGTTCAAAGCTTGTGCATTTATATCAACATCACCCCCACGGACTCGAATTACATTACCATCAATGTGTATCAAGTTTGCGTACAACTCTCGCACCCAAGTCAAATTTGCATAACCGAAGCCTTTCAAGATCGGACGCCATTTCTCCTTGTTATGAAGTGTCAACAAGAATGAAGGCTGCTTTCTACTAAGAGCTGAAATATGCAGTGGCTTTTCTGGTAAGCCTTAGATGTGACAATTTTGTCGTAAGTTCGGCGAGCCTTTGCACTCACGAACGTGCCTACCCAGTCCTGCTCCTCAATTGGTTCGCCCTCATCATCTTCACTCATGTCAGCCTGCTCTTCGTCTTCAGGATCTGATTCAGACTTGGAACCCGAATCATGCTCCACAGGCTGTTTCCCTTTGCGTTTTTCTGTTTCTTTCCCTGTTTTCGAACTCTTCTTTTGCTTGCTTGGTTGTGCTCCCTGGTTCTCTCTAATTACTATCCCAGGCTGGGAGGTTTTCTTTGATATTTCAACTCTCTTTGCTTTCGCTTTGCCTGTGTTCGCAGCTGGCTGATCTTGCTTCTATTTCTTCCTTTGTTCCCTGTTATCAGTATTATCCGAGGGTCGTTTGGAAGGTTGGCTGTTGGCGCTACTTCTCAAGGCTCTCGCCATTTTCCTTTGTTAGTGAAAGAACCTGCACGCCAAAGAAATAGCTGAAAATTAATGGAGGAATCACACAGTTTCATATACAAGCTACTGTTACAAGCGGTTAACAGTAAGGTCGCTGCACCCAATTTCCCTGCTCATGAAAACATATGCAAATGTATTGCAAGCTGTTACTACTGGTCCTACACGACCATTGCACCTATACTCATGCACAACCTTCCTGTAAAGAACCTGTGCGCACAAGAAGTAACTAGTAATATTAATCACACACTCAACAAAAATCAGGCGCAACCTCAAAAATCAGAGTTTCATATACAAGCTGCAGTTATGAGCGACCATCAAAGAAGCTCACTTCAGGCGTCTAGCAGCTTATCAAGAATAAATGCAGCCTGTGCACAGGCTGTTACAACTAGTACAGGAAGTTAAATAATCAAACGCTGCAGACACTTACAACTATTCAACACTTGCGGATTAAATCTAATCTATGACAATAGCGCCTGCATTGATAGCCAATTCTAGTTTGTAACAACTTACAAAGAACCCCACACTTAATTCTTTTACATATACTTGCTCAAAGAACCTTGCAGCAGTCCAAAAGCAGAAAAAAATTCTCCTAGACATTTTGTCGAACAGCTACTGTGCGTATATGTATGCTTCAGGTTTCACACATAACTAGACTAGCGACCCTCCCAAAATTTTAACTGCAGGGAATTGTATTTTTGCAGTCACGATACCACACAACACCATACATCAACCTATTGTTTTATTGAATAAGTAAACACGGGCAGAATTCTGCCTTAACTGTGCAGCAAAACAGTTCAGGAGATATGGGGGAAAGGGGTCTGCGAAGTGAGATAATCAGCAAAATAAGGATGGGGAAGCGAACCTAGAAGCTTTAACTAGCGGTGGGAGGTGGTGTCCGGTGGATTATTGTAGCGAAGACCGGTGTGTGATCGTGAAAGATGGGGTGGGGTGCGTAAGACTTGGAAATAATATGAGAAAAGCTTATAAGGAATTGGGAATTATAATTGGAAAATGAGGACTTACCTGTGCGCGCTAATAGGAAGCGACGCTTCTAAAAAAAATATCACAGTTAAAAATTGGATGCTGAGTTGTGTGCTATAGCCCAGACTTCACTGCCTAAGTTTGAACTTTTTCTTTTTAATTCGCAGGCTAGATGCAAGCGATGCCTCCCTCTGTATTTTCCAGAATTCTGTTCTTCACCCGAATATTAGACATATGTAATATCATACCCTAGAAGCTAGTCACTCTCTCGTGTTTCTTGAAACTATTTCCCACAGGTTCCTTTGATTCAATTACCTTGCTTAACCAGTTACGACTGCCAACCATCGATAACACCCTAAACTATTCTATACTAGAAAAAAAAAAAATTAGCAGGCTAGGACAACTAGAAAAATTTAATGACTAAGAAAAATTTAATGATTAAGAAAACGAAAGCGATAAAACATGAGTTGCCTCTCAAGAAATGCTTGATTTAATGTCGCGGCACATCGATACCCTTTCTTAAGCGTCCTCCAAAATTATAGAGCTTTTGTGACGCTCGACATCACCTCCCAAATAATATTTAATCCTTTGGTCATTCACCAAAAATTTTCTCTCCGTACCAAGGGCGCGCAACTCGATTGCTCCATACAGCATAACTTTGACTACCTCGAACGGCCCCGACCACCTTTATTTTAGCTTTCCAGGAAATAACTTCAGCCTAAAGTTAAACAAAAGAACAAGTTGGCCAGGCTCGAGCTCTCGACGTTGAATATGCTTGTCGTGCCATCTCTTGGTCTTCTCTTTGTATAGCTTGGTATTCTCATAGGCTTGAAGTCGAAACTCATCTAGCTCGTGAAGTTGTAACATCCGCTTTTATCTGCTAGTTCTAAATCCAAATTGAGCTTCTTAATCTCCCAATACGCTTTATGTTCGAGTTCAACCGGCAAGTAACACGCTTTACCGAAAACCAACCTATATGGAGAGGTTCCAATAGGAGTTTTACATGCAGTTCGATAAGCCCAGAGCGCGTCATCTAACTTGGTCGCCCAATCCTTTCTATTCACGCTCACCGTTTTCTCCAAAATTTGCTTGATTTCTCTATTCGAAACTTCAACCTGTCCACTCGTTTGAGGGTGATATGCAGTCGCAATTTTATGTTTCACCCCATATTTCACCAAAAGAGTCTTCATCAACTTATTACAAAAGTGAGTACCTTCATCGCTTATCATGGCTCTCAGGGTCCCGAAACGAGTGAATACGTGCTTTTTCACGAACTTGACTACTACCTTGGCGTCATTCGTTGGAAGAGGGATGACCTCCACCCATTTTGACACATAGTCGACTGCCAAGAGAATATATTTGTTACCATGGGACGGTGGAAAAGGTCCCATGACGTCTATGCCCCAAACGTCGAAAATCTCAACTTCCAAGAAATTATTGAGAGGCATCTCTTGTCTTCTAGAAATATTTCCAGTCCGTTGGCAGCGATCACAGCTCTTCACAAAGGTATACGCATCTTTGAACAATGTCGGCCAATATAACCCAGATTGAAGCACCTTAGCGGCTGTGCAATCCCCACTGTGATGTCCACCATAAGGCGACGAATGACAACTCTCTAGTACCTGATTTACCTCACTTTAAGGGATGCACCGTCTTGCCAACTTGTCCAGGCCTATTTAATACAAGTAAGGATCATCCCAGACATAAAATTTAATCTCATGAAGCAGTTTCTTTTTCTGCTGTGAATTTGCACCAGGTGGGAACACTCCGCTCACTAACAAGTTAACTATGTCCGCATACCATGGTACCTCAGGTACGTGTAGAGCAAAAAGCTGTTCATCAGGGAAAACTTCATTTCTTTCAGGCCCTTCATCTACATGTTTTCTATCTTCCAACCTCGACAAGTGATCGACAACTTGATTTTCGGTCCCTTTTCGATCTCGAATCTCTACATCGAATTCTTGCAGTAAAAGGACCCATCGAATCAGCCTCGGCTTGGAATCCTTTTTATCAAATAAATATCAAACTGCGGCATGATCAGTGTAGGCAATAACCCGAGTACCAACCAAGTAGGATCTGAATTTGTCAAAGGCATAAACAACCGCCAATAGCTCCTTCTTCGTGGTAGTGTAATTAGATTGAGTGGCGTCAAGGGTCTTGCTCGCATGATATATAGAGTAAAAAAATCTATCCTTTCTTTGCCCAAGAACAGCCCCAACAGCGGTGTCACTCGCGTCACACATCAACTCGAATGGTAAAGACCAATCCGGAGCAATAATAATTGGTGCAGTGACTAACCTCTTTTTGAGCTCTTCAAATGCCTTCATACATGCTTCATCAAATTCAAACTTTGCATCTTTTTCTAGCAATTTGCACATGGTATTTGCTATTTTCGAGAAATCTTTAATGAATCGCCTATAGAAGCCTGCATGTCCCAAGAAACTTCGCACACCCTTAACAGAGGCAGGAGGTGGTAATTTCTTAACCACTTTAACTTTTGCTTTGTCAACCCTCGATCCCTTTCTTTGACACTTTATGCCAAGTACAATGCCTTCTTGGACCATAAAGTGGCACTTTTCCCAATGAAGTACCAAGTTTGTTTCTTCACAGCGGCTAAGCACAGCATCCAAGTTTTTCAAACAACCATCAAAAGAGTTACCAAAAACTGAAAAATCATCCATGAATACCTCAACATATTTCTCTACCATGTCGGTGAATATCGCCATCATACATCTCTGAAAGGTTCCAGGCACATTACATAGTCCGAAAGGCATCCTTCTAAAGGCGTAGGTGCCATAAGGACATGTAAACGTAGTCTTTTCTTGATCTTCCGGTGCTATCACTATCTGATTGTAGCCCGAGTATCCATCTAGAAAACAGTAATATTTGTGCCCGGCTAATCGATCCAACATTTGATCGATGAAGAGAAGTGGAAAGTGATCTTTTCTAGTGGCTTTGTTTAATTTTCTATAGTCAATGCAGATTCGCCATCCCGTGACTGTTCTTGTAGGAATTAGCTCATTATTCTCATTCGTCACAACCGTCATACCTCATTTCTTTAGAACACATTGGACTGGACTCACCCAATTGCTGTTAGAGATTGGAAGAATAATTCCAGCATCAAGCCACTTGATAATTTCCTTCTTTACAACCTCCTTCATGACGGGATTTAGTCTTCTTTGATGCTCGACACTAGGCTTGTGGCTTTCCTCTAATAAATTTTTATGCATGCAAAAAGAATGACTAATCCCTCTAATATCCGCAATGGTCCATCCAATTGCCCTCTTATGCTCTCGTAACACCCTCAGTACCTTCTCAACTTGCACCTCGGACAACAAAGAAGAAAGAATTACCGGCAAGGTATTACCCTCACCCAAGTAAGCATAACGTAAGTGAGCCGGTAAAGGTTTGAGTTCGAGCATAGGAGCCTCCTTAATAGACGGTTTAGAAGGAGCTAATGTCAGCGGTCTATCGAGCTCCTCGAACTTCTTCCACCCTTGAACATATTGGCATTCCATGTTGAGAATCTCTAAGTATTCCTCAGTTTCATCATCATTGAATACATTGTCCTCATATACTAATTCTCTCTCAAGAGAATCCTTGTTAGATGCCAAAAATCCCTTCTCAGATTCAGTCAACTCTTTGCCCACTACTTTTGCCATAGATAACTCTTCATAATGCAATGGAAGTTGAGTTGCGCGAAACACATTAAAAACAGCTTCTTCATCATTCACCCTTAGGATCATCTTTTCCGCTCTAACTCGAATCACATCATCAGCAGTAGCCAAGAATCCTCTTCCCAATATGATAGGAACCTCTTTGTCAACCTCATAATCCAAAATTATAAAATCAACTGGAAGAATGAATTGTCCTACTTGCACAAGAACATATTCAATAACTCCCTCGGGACATGACAATGATCTATCAGCTAACTGGAGAGTCACTATGGTTGGTCTCGGTTTACTCAGGCCCAGCTTCCAAAATACTGGTGATGGCATTAAATTCACGCCAGCACCTAAGTCACATAAAGCTCGTCCAACATCAGGTTTCCCAATTTTTATAGGAATAGTGAAACTCCCAGGATCTTTCAATTTTAGAGGAAGCTTACTTCGTACTCTAGAACTGCACTCCTCAGTAAGTGCAACCGTCTCGAACTCGGTCAATATCTTTTTATTAGCCACAATATCCTTGATGTACTTAGCTTATTTAGGAACATCTTGTAAAAGTTCCACAAAAGGAATATTGACTTGTACTTGACTCAAGATCTCCAAAAATTTCTTACAAGCTGCGTCAATTTTATGCTTTTGAAGCCTTTGAGGGAAAGGCGGTGGTGGTCTAACAACATCGACTTCGGGCTGCTTCTCTACCAGCTTTTCAGCTTGTTTTTCAGTTTCTTATTCATTGTTTGGCACTAGTTCACCAACAGACTTTTTCGGTTTTGGAGGTACTTCTTCTAAAGCTCGCCTATTCCGCAAAGTAACGGCTTGAACATATTCTTTTGGATTTTTTTCAGTGTCGCTAGGCAAGGCACCATGTGGTCTAGTATTTTGTGCTCCAGCTAGCTGACCCACTTGGCGTTCTAAGTCCTTTTGAGCATTAGCAAGATCCTTTATGGCTTGTGCATTGGCTGCATTATCGGCTAAAATTTTCTGCTAGCTGGCTAACATCTGCTTCATCAACTCTTCGACTGAATTGGATGTCTGTTGTGGCTGGGCTTGAGGTTGCGAATTTTGATAGTTATTCTGAGCTCTCATATTACCTTGATCGGTTTGGTTACCACCCCCAAGAGAAATTTGGATGGTTACGCCAGTTGGGATTGTACCAAATAAAGTCTGATTTTGTGTCTGATATCTATTTTGATTTCCCACATAACAAACTGACTTTGGGTTGGCTGGGCAAACATCAGCAGCATGATCTTCTCCACAAACTTCACAAAAGCTTTGGAATTGCTGCACTTGTTGAACAGGTTGAGCTTGTTGTTGAGTTGGAGGTATTGAAAGCTTACTGATCTGGTTGGCTAAAGCATACATCTTTGCAGTTAGTGCTGACAAGGCATCCAATTGAAGTACTCCAGCTGTCTTTTGACTTGGAACTCTACCATCACCCTGCCAGTCGGGATTACTTTGAGAAATTTTGTCTAGCAGTTCGTAAATCTGATTAAAGTTCAAAGCCGACTTGGCCACCCGCAACAACATTTACCACGATCTTTGTATGAGCATTCAGTCCTTCCACAAAAGTATGAGCCAACACCTCATTAGATTGGTTGTGGTGCGGGCAATCTCTCAAGAGCGCTTTGAATCTATCCCAAGCTGAATATAAAGATTCTCCTTCTCGCAGTCTGAATGACATGATCTCACTCCGTATCTTAGCAGTTTTAGCAGAGGGATAGAATTTAGCCAAAAATTTCTTAGCAAAAGCATCCCAAGTTATGATAGACCCAGGCCTTTCAGCCTTTAACCACTTCTTTGCTGCCCCAATCAATGAAAACGGGAAGAGTGTCAATCGAACATAGTCAGTTGAAACACTTGTTGGAGTGTAGGTGTCGTTGATCTCCAAGAAATTCATGATATGTTGTTGTGGGTCCTCATGTAGCAATCCGGCATATTGCCCCGTCGCATGTAATAGTTGTATCATGCCGGGCTTAATCTCAAAATGTCCAGTAATTGCAGGTTTAACAATACTCGGAGCCACACCATCCAAACTAGGGAGAGCGATATCTCGCACGGCTAAAGCTTGATTGTCCGCCATTCCTACAGGTAAAGGAGCAAGTACTAATTAAAGTGCTCTACGATCTCTTGCTTCTCTCCTCAACCGATGTAAAGTCCTTTCAGGTTCGGGATCAAAAGGTTTGAGGTTGCCGTCCTTCTTGTCCTTGTGCATGCAAGAACTATTACCTGAAATATCACAGAAACTCAAAAAAAAAAAAATAATTAAACGTGAATAGACAATAAATAATCGTTCAAAAAGAAAATAGTCAATTATTCAATCCCCGGCAACGGTGCCAAAAAACTTGTTCCTCCTAAACACACACGCAAGTATACGTGGTCGCCATGTAACAAAGTGATAAGATCAAGTTTCGTCCCGCAGAAACTGTTGTTAACTATTAACTGAATTAAACGATTTCGAATTATCTAGACAAGCAGAGTTGGTTTCGTAGATTAAAGATGTAACAAAAAATTAAAACTTTAAACTAAATTTGTAACTAAAGCAAGTATTTTGATCAAAACACACTATCAAAGTTTTGCTTATCAAGGGGAGGAACTATTCCAGGGTTATGGGATATCTGCCAATCCTGCTGAATTCTTCAGTGAATTTGAATAATTAATTCATCCGGGTTACTAATCGACAGGGTTAATTTTAGTTATAGGAATCTTCTGATTTCCTACTTGTCTATTTAAGTTAATCTAACACCTATATTCCTATGGAATTAGAATTAACAAAAATGCATTAAGAATTCCTGTAAAAGTGATTAAGCAAGGCAAAAAGGTATATTCCTATCCTAGTTGCGAATCCGTTTCCCGATGCCCATGTTCAAGAACTTGCCCTATTCAATCCTATTGCAATCTAGAATTCCCTTTCCCAAGTTCAATTCAAGATTCGTAAATAGTATTTAACTCCTGGCCAAACAATCAAATAATTGAGCACATGATATGAATAAATAACCCAAAACGATAAATTAATTAAATCAAACTAACTTTCAAAATCAACATTCATAGCAAACCCATAACCCCAGAATAAATAATTTAGCTACGCATAGTCATGGTAGAAATCCAACAATTAATTTGAAATAACATAAGTTGTAAGAGAAGAAGAAAAAGAACCCTGTGTAGAATCCTGTGAAAAATGCTCCTAGCTCGTAGCCTTGAATTGTATCAATTGATCATCTAAAAATCTAATAAACTAGGAGCTTATATAGACATTACAATTTCCTACTTTACTTGGAATTAGAAAATCCTAATCTAAATTGTAGTTCCAGCTTCATCTTGTTGTAGGATCTTCTATTCCCAGTTCTTGTGGACTTGTAGTTTCCGCTTTAGCTTGTTAGGTTGAATTTCTAGTCCCAGTTAGCTTTGGCTATGTTTAAATCAAGAAAAAGAACTGTCCAGGAGGAGGCACTTTGCACGTTACTTTGGAGCTTGAATCAAAATCACATTCTTGCTTGGATGCTTAGCCTCAACTTAGCTTCCTTCAACTTTTGCACCACAAGCTCCCTTTCACTCTTAAAATTGCTACAAATCACATGTTTAATCCAAACGAAATCAAGTAGTGATATATCAAATAATCATATAGTGTTGAGCATAATTAATCACTAAAACGACTTCAAATATATTAGAATTCATAGGAATTGACCTCAAAATATAGGAAAATATGCCCAACATTAGTGATTATCAGAATAGTGGCTCAGCTCAGCTCAGCTGCAGAGGCAGTTTTATGAACTGCCAGTTTGGCAGGATGCTGAGGTATCCGATGTAGTAGATCCAAGTATTTCTCCTTGCCTTATAGGTGAGTAAGATTTGATTCTTCCTATTCATCTGTAATTCATTTATCTTATCATGTTTCCATGGTTTCCTGGGATGTTGTTTCTATTAAGAATCAGTTGTAGTAGAGGGGTGAGCTTTTGGTATGATTTATTGCTGGCATTTGTGAGACCCTACTAGTTTATCTGGTTAAATGTGAGAGATTTGGGTGTGAGTGTCGGTATTGTCTGCTTAGCATCTTGTTGTGCCACCTTCTGTTGTTATGTCAAGTCAGTCTACCTTTCTCTTTGGTATTATGTGTTAGTAGGATGATGGGTTTCTTACTCGTCACCATCAGAAAGTCTCATTTTTTTTTGGTGTAAAGTTATTAGTAAGTAATACTCGATCTACGTGTCTCCTCTTGGTTCGAGACATTAGTAGAGTCATGTTATTCTATGAGCTTGTCTCGGTTATAAAAGGGTTTTTTTGGTAAATTGTCGGAGTTTCCTTTTTATACGAAGAATAAATCGGCATAAATAGTGCTCCATAAAGCTCATTTAATGTCTATTTCTTGAATAACGATTCTTTGGTTAGCCCGACGCGGGAGTACTCTAGATCTGGTAGCCAAGCAAATAAGAAGATGAGCTTCCTGAAGCTCTAATTATTCCTATCCTCAATCCATTGACCTCTCTTTTTCTTCTTCCGGTACTAGTGAACTTGAGTGGTTAGTAGCCGCTTGTGATGTTCCTCGTGTTGAGCCAGAGTGCATGTCGAGATAGCCTGGTAAGCACATTGTTGATTTTCAAAGCTACTAAGGCTAATGAGAAGCGTCATATGACCCCAGATTTGATCCATCAGGTGGTGGTGCTTATGACAAAGGTATGGAGTTGTGAACTCAAGAGTTGCAGCTGTTTGACAACTCGAGAGGACAATTTGGTAGCTCAGGTCTGAGCCATGTTATATTTTTAGCTAAGTATTGCTTAGTCCAGCAGACTGTGCGAGGATTGCTATTTCTATACAAATTAGTTGTATGAGCTTATGCTCTAAGTGGAGGAGTCTTCCTCCAATACTGAATGCTAATATTAAATCTCTAAGGCATTGCTGAAGCGTAAGCTAATTTTTAGTTTCATCGACATATTCTATATCGAAAAGTATATCGACGAGGTAATTCATCGGCGAAATCATGTTAACTCATCCAGAGTTCCGTGCATCTTTGTTTCAAAAATATAAAACTCTCCTCTCATGATCGAGGAAGGGATATCTTAGTAAGAAAAAGCTGGGCAATGGTGTTATGATATTATCCAGATATATTTTATTCCAAGAGTTCGATGTGCGTATTATAATTATAATTATTCTTTAATGTCTGTGGAGTAGTTTATGAAGGTCGTGCAAGTTTTTTTTGTTATCTGTGTGAATTTTTTTTTAGACTTAAACTCGTTCGAGGACGAACGAGAGTCAAAATAGAGGAGAATGAAAAGACCTCGGTCAGTCCTTTCGGGAATTAAGACTCTGATTGGTATGTATCAGAAGAAGGTTTCATTTTGCGTTGGCGATAAATCTTAAAAAGATGTTTTCGAGCTTGATTTTGGCGAATGAGCTGCGATTCAAAATTCGAAAGCGTCTTTAGGTTCGTATGATTATTTGTGACTTGTGTAAACTTTCGGAAGTAAATTGCGAGGTTGTTCGGACAGTTTCTGCTAAATTGCCGAAAGTTAAAGAATTTGAACTTTTCTATTTAATGTGTATCTTGAGCTACGGAAATCCTATTCAAGATTCGTCTAAGCTAGTACGTCACATAAAATTTGTACAACTTACTTGGAAAAATTAAAATCATTCCAAATTTGGTAGGGTTCCGTTTTAACTATTCGTCGCGATAGCAAGTTTTCAAAAAGAAAAAGAAAAGAAAAGATTAAAGAAAACTAAAAAGGAAAAGAAAGAAAATGGAATTTGAGGCGGTGGCTAAATTCCAAGGGATAAATATCCCTTGGCTTAAAATTTCAAATGGAGAAACACGAACAGAAACAGAAAAAGGAAGAGATTACGCAGAGGAAAAAAATGCCAGAAAATAGAGAAAGAAATGGAAAAGAAGAAGGAAAAGATAGAATTTTCACCCCGAATCATCCAGGTAATGATGTTAATTTATTATTTTAGTTTATTACGTGTGTTTGAGTATATTTTAACAGTAGAAATTAGGATAGTAGATACCATTCTAATAAGTTAAATTGATAGTTTCAAGGGCTAATTGGACCCCGATAATGAAATTGATTATATATTTGTACTCAGGAAGTTATGGGCAACTCATAAATATAATTTATTTTGGGTTTGGTTATGTGATTTTGAACTATATACGTAGGCCTAGAATGCATATCGCGTATGCGAATCGGGTTTCGGGTTCCTAATCAGATTGTTCTAAGATGTAAGGAATGAAGCATTTAGCCCTATTTGATATATTTTTTTTTGCTAATTGAATCGAGTGGGATCATTTGGCAGCAATCCAAAGAATAAAGCGGTTGTTGTGTAATAGAGCTAACTTTGGAACGAGATAAGTGATTATATCCATTTCTTTGGTGGCCTTTGGCCTTGTGGATATTCTACCACATGTTCCTTACGTGTGTAGCTGCAGATAGGCTTAGTTATTATGCCTTAATTTTGAATATACAATGTATATTATTTGTTATGCCTTGTTGTTGGTATTGCATTGAGCATAAAAGCATTATACTCTGACTGTGAGCTTGATATGTACTTTCTGGCTGTCGATGAGGGTGCTGCGCCGGTGAAGGGCTATTATTGAATCATCCTTGCATCATGTTGAGTGCAGGAGTATTCCACCTCAGCTTTATATTATATCGGGTGCAGGAGCATTCTGCCCCAGGAGCAAGAGTATTCCGCTCTTACTGAAAGTAGGAGTATTCCGCCTCAGCTTTATATTATCTGGGGTATAGGAGTATTCCACCCCAGGAGCAGTAGTATTCCGCTCTTATGTCATATACTGTGTGTAGGAGTATTCCGCCTCAACTTTATGTTATCTCGGGTGCAGAAGTATTCCGCCTCAACTTTATATTATATCGGGTGCAGGAGTATTCCGCCTCAGGAGTAAGAGTATTCCGCTCTAGTTAGTTATTAGATTGTATTCCCCTCGAATGCACGAGTATTCCGCTTCGGGATGGGATTAGAGACACATGTGACCCCATTGCATCATACTGCATTCATTTCATCTCATTGCACCGGCTGCTGTGTATTGTGTGACTTAGTACGATGTTTTCTGTGTGTATCATGTATTTCTGGTTGTTGATATGTTTTTGGCTCGTATCCCTGGTTGTTTATGAGTTTATGGATTTTTACGTATTTTCAGCTATTATCTGGCTCTCCCTTTTTATAATTGAAACAAGGTGAATTTGGTTTATCTATTTTTCTTCTCCCAGGCTAGCATATGTACTTCTTCGAGGTGGCTAGCCAGCCCCCACTTACTGAGTTCTTTCGACTTACCCCCTGTTTGTTTCTTGTATATTTATTTGTTTCGGCAGGTTCGCTCCAAGATTGAGTTCGCCACGTTGTTGAGGAGCGAAGACGACTTCAGTTATTAGGGTGAGCCAGCTTATGTTCCAGAAGGCCACCAATTTTATGTTTATTATTTCTGTTGTACTTTGCTCCTTTCAGGAGATGTTTATACTTTATTTGTATGCTTAGATGTCTGTTTGGATAGCCCTAAATCTAGTACATTGGGTAGTCAACTATAACTTCTTATGTATAGCCTGTGTATAATTATGTTCGTGTCTCTTTAGGTCCTATTTCTTATCTATAAGTTGATTTTTGTGTATTTTTGTGAATTTAATTCAAAAGGGTTCGCCCGACGGGTCTAGGGAAGGATGTCGGGTGCCCGCACGGTCTAGCCAAAAATTCGGGTTGTGACAGTTGGTATCAGAGCCCAGTTTAGAGTCTATCCAGACTAAAACAGTGCCCAATTGAGTCTCGCTGATGGGTACCTACACGTCCGTACTTTTCTACGAGATGTTATGATGGAATTTAGGAAGTTTCTCTTGTTTCTTTTCTAATCGTGTGTCGGTCTGGGATGCAAAAATATTTTCTTTAATTCCTTCGTAGTAGTGCTGAACTCTCATCACATGCGACAAATCAGCAAAGGGTGGGAGTTCAGGAGGAAGCAGTCTAGCCTGAGGCTAGCGGTGGCCAAACCCCGAGAGTTGTGGATCGTGCTGACGATCCAGTTGTGGAGGCCCCAACTGTGCCGGCTCACAGTGGGCAAGGGGAGCAGGGCCTTGTGGTTCCCCTGGCTCTCTACAATGCTCTTATGAGAATCTTGACGACACAGATACAACAAGAACCTCATATTCCCTAGGTAGCTTATTAGGTCGTTGCAGATGCAGATGTTCGGACTCAGAGAGCTCCTGTTCCAGTTTCTGATGTTGCCCTAGTAAATTATGTTCCAGAGGCAGCATGTGTTATGTCTCCAATTTCTTCTGGCTGGTTAGCTAGCGCAGGTAACAGTTCGGTCTGTGCGCCCGAAGAGGCTGCATTAGTTTACGCAATTGAACCTTTCGATATTTTAGGCCATGTATCGGATATTCCCCGTGTACATTTTAAAAATAAAATGATGCCAGCATATTCTTCAAGCTCTTGGTTATCTCGAGCAGTATGGTGTTTATTATACTGCTTTCCAGATTCAGGGTACAGTCTTGAATTGGTGGACCGTTCTTTTATTAGCTAGGCAGGGCTTGCCTAAGCTGACTTGCTGCGAGTTTTCTCGTAGATTCATGGAAAAGTTTCTTTCGCGTAGTGAGCGAGATGAAAAGTGTCGCCATTTGAGTTGATTAGACAAAGTAGCATGTCGGTTTCAGAGTATGAGATTAAATTCTCTAGGATGGCTGGATATGCTCTAGAGCTAGTCCATAATGACCTTTTTCCTTCCTTGAGGTCCCTGATGGCTTGAGAGATTCAGTCCGGGACTTCATTTGATATTGTTGTTGATATTGCTCAGAGGTATGAGGTATACCATAAGTTAGAGCGGGAGAGCAAGAGATCCCATGGCCCTGGTGGGCACTATAGTACCTCATTTGGAGGTAAGAGTTCTGATTACTACGGGAGGTCACCTGCCGGATTATCTCAGCTTGTAGCGTGTGATTCTCAGGGTCGCCAGTAGTTCATCAAGATTAGACTCAGTTTTCTTTTTATATTTATCAACAATCTGTCCAACTTCCATTTTGGCCTAAAGGTATTATCATTGTCGTGAGTCTCGTCATCTTAGGAGGAACCGTCCATTATTTCGGCAGAACAACAGTCGTCCTTCTTCTCGCACTTAGGCACATGTCCAGTTGTAGGGGATTTTTATTTAAATCTCAATCAGCCAGAGATATGCCTCTATCTGGCAGAGGTCGAGAGAGTGGTTGCAGTAGTCTCTAGAAAGTGATTATAAGGATAGTGGCTCAGCTCAGCTGCAGAGGCAGTTCTATAAACTGCTAGTAGAGTCATTTTATTCTATGAGCTTTTCTCGTTATAAAAGGGGTTTCTGGTAAATTATCGGAGTTTCATTTTTATATGAAGGATAAATCGGCATAGATAGTGCACCATAAAACTCATTTAATGTCTATTTCTTAAATTGTGATTCTTTGGTTAGCCTGACTCGGGAGTACTCTAGCTCTGGTAGCCAAGCAGATAAGAACATGAGCTTCCTGAAGCTCTGATTATTCCTATCCTCAATCCATTGACCTCTCTTTTTCTTCTTCCGGTACTAGTGAACTTGAGCGGTAGCCGCTTGTGATGTTCCCAGTGTTGAGCCAGAGTGTGTGTCGAGATAGCTTGGTAAGCACATTGATGTTTTTCAAGGCTACTAAGGCTAATGAGAAGCGTTATTTGACCCCAGATTTGATCCATTTCTAAGGCATTGCTGAAGCGTAAGCTAATTTTTAGTTTCATCGACCTGTTCTATATTGAAAAGTATATCGACGAGGTAATTCATCGGCGAAATCATGTTAACCCATCCAAAGTTCCGTGCATCTTTGTTTCGAAAATGTAAAACTCTCTTCTCATGATCGAGGAAGGGGTAGCTTAGTAAGAAAAAGCTGGGCAATGGTGTTATGATATTATGCAGATATATTTTATTCCAAGAGCTTGATGTGCGTGTTATAATTATGATTATTCTTTAATGTCTGTGGAGTAGTTTATGAAGGTCGTTCAAGTTCTTTTGTTATCTGTGTGAATTTTGCTTTAGACTCAAGCTCATTCGAGGACGAATGAGAGTCTAAGTAGAGGAGAATGAAACGGCCTCGGTCAGTCATTTCGAGAGTTTAGACTCCGATTGGCGTGTCAACACTCTTAAAAGCTCCATAAATTTCATTAGGATATGTCTGTAAAATTTGAGTTAAATCACTACTAGAAAAATGCATATTACATGAGTATTTTTCTAGGAATTTTATAGAGAAATCTACAGGTAACTTAGTTTCCTGCGGATTTTCCTACGAAAAATAATCCGAAAGAAATATGCTCGTGGGTATCTATTATCTACGGATTATGCAAGTCCCAAGTAAATTACCTGGAGATTTAATATTCCCATGTACATTTACCTAGGGAAATTAAATCTGTATGTAAATTATTTGAAATTTTTTCCGCAAGAATTATTAAAAATCCGCAAGAAACTTTTCGTTAGAAACCGTGAACAAAAGGAAATTCGATAGGATTTTCATGCAAATTAATCCACAAGATTTTCCCGACGAAAATTCTCAAGTAAAACCCTATAAAATTTTAGTAGAAAAACGTCCACAAAAGAAATTTTCCTAGGTAATACAGCTAAAAATCCCCAAGTAATATTAATGCATTTTCCCATGAAAATCCACATTAATTTGCAGAATTCTCAAATGCTCAATTTTTCAATCCCAAATTATGTTTCATTCAACTCAATTTGTATTGTACATATAGAATTAATGCTCATTTTCAACTAATCATTCAGCATAAATCTAATATAAGTAAATATAACAAAGCAAAAAAATAAATAACATTAGAGCATATAATAATGATCAATTCTTAATTGAAAAAAAATAAAAAACGTTGAACAATAAATCCTAATACGTTCCTATCACAAAATTATTCATATGAATACAGAATATAGTCAATTTTAAACTATGTGAATACATAATACAGTCAATTTTATTTGAATTATCAAAGCCACTATCATCATTGTCACTCTCAGTAACTTGATAGCCTTTCGGTGATGGTGGTACTGAATGTAAAGATGATAGTTGGAAATCTACATTCTTCCACAACGTTGCATCTTGTTGGTTGAATGTGGGGTCTCCAAACAACCACTTATAAGGTTTTTTATATAACAAAAGAGGAAAGTGAAAGAAAATGCAAAAAGTTTTATGAAATTGATCAACGATGAAAGTAAGTATAATGAACCAAAATCGTGTAGTATTTAAAACAATCAATTTATCAAATCTTAACGAGGATAAAAAATATATATACGAGATTCAAATTTTGGAGTGGAGGTAATGATTAGTTAGTATTAGTAACAGTGTGAATATATGAAAAGGATGAAGAACTATTAGAGAAAAAAATAAGAACTTACTCCAATTGAGATTTCAATGCCAGAGAGGAGGCAATGGGTTGTTGGCTTGAACTTGGAAGAATGATGGAATAAGATTTAATTTGTGTGAAGTAGAGTTTGCAGATGTTCTAAGAAATGCATGGGGTCATTGATGGGCTTGGGCTTTTGATTTATTTACTACGTAAAAATTTTGCGTAGGGGCCTGTTTGGCGCGCACTAATTAATCTGTAACCGTTAAAAACAAATTTATTGAGAAATAGCCTCCTCCGGACAAGTCGCAATATTTTATTATGAGACTTTATATAAAGCTTCAGTAATCTAACCCCAGTATAAAATAATGGGACTTTGAACATGTTCCATTATTTTGTTATGTGACTTTATATATAAAGTTTCAGTCCCATAACAAAATAATGGGACTTTGAATATGTTCCATTATTTTGTTATGAGATTTTATATATAAAACTTCAGTCCCATAACAAAATAATGGGACCTCTGAACATGTTAGTTCAAAGTCACAGTATAAAATACCGTGACTAGTCTGGGGTATTTTCCAGCGGTCATGGAGCGTAAGTGTGTGCGTGAATTTTTTTTTGCTATTTCTCAATTAATTTTAAAATGATGGATAAAATTCATTGAGCGCGTCCAAAAATGGCTACGCATCAAAATTTCTCATTTACTGCTCCATATTGTTCTTCGTTACTTTTTCTTTTCTTTCATGAATGTAAGTTTAATTAAAATTAAAAGAATATGAAAGAGTCTTTATTAATAAAAAAGTTCAAAGAATATCAACATGAAAAAATTGTAAAATAAAAATAATTTTTAAACCTCTGTAATAAATTTGCTACCTTGTGGGGCTATATAGCTCGAATAGACTTGATTCAATTAGGAAAATATTGTGCTCCATATCACTTAAAATTTTGCTCGACTCAACTCTTCTCAATTAGTTCAGACTCAACAAAAATGGTTTGAGCTCTTTTGATCGTGTAAATTTTTTATTAAAGAAATATTCATTCATTATGCTCTTAACTTTGAAATATTTAATGTAATATCTAACATTTGATAAATTTATATTATAAACTTATAAATCTGACTAAGTGAATTTTTTACCATAATAAAACATACCCCAATTATATGGTTGAAAAATACTCATAAATTTAATTTACGAATTTGAATTATTAAAGTGGTAAAATTTATAGTGTGGATATACAATTTTTTTTGTATATTATATATTCGATTTAGCAAATTTCAACATCATTTCTATAATAAATTATTAATTCACATTGTTGTAATATCTTTTTTTAATCAAAAAATTTAAGATGAATTTTGTTTTTAACACATTTATTCTTGTGTTATTCTTGATTCAATATATTAAACTCTTTTTTATGATAGTTTGTTTAGAAATTATCACAAATCAAAATTCAAATTCAATTTTCTTTCAATCCTTATTATTATATAAATTGAAGCAACTACACAAATTGCGTATAAAAAAGCCTCACTAACTCATTTCAGTTCGGTCAAATGGTAGCTAAGTTCGATTGTGCTCAGTTCATATTCATCTCGACTCGATATGGTATAAAACTTGGTTAGACGACTCGACTCGACTAGGACACAGTAGCATAGTAAGCTCTCGATCGGGCATACTTGGCTCGACGTACATGTATTCATTATATTTTTCTCTACATTTATTTCTTCTTCTTTTGATTCTTTTCACAAAGCAAAATAGATTAATTGAGAAAATTTAAAATAAAACAAGAGAGTTTTTCCTTTGATGCTAAACTAAATTGCAGAAAACAACCCGTATAAATTTTTATATAACAAATTATCAGGTGAACAAATCCCCGTCAAAATTCATAAGAAATAATTCGATGAGAAAATCTACATGTAATAAATCTACAGATAAGCCTCCAAGTAAAAAAATCCCATCGAAGTTTGCAAGACATACTTCACATGTGAAACCTCATTTGACAAATCCCTAGGTAATTCTCTAGGTAAACAAATCCCTAGGTAATTCCCTGCGTAATCCTCATCAAAATTTACAGGAAATAACTCGCAGGTAAATTTGTATGTAATAAATCCCCAGGTAAATTCCTATGCAAACAAATCCCTAGCAAAATTCGCATGAAATAATATGCAGATAAATCCGCAAGTAACAAATCTCTAGGTAAAGTCTCAAGTAAATAAATCCCCATCATAGTTCGCATGAAACACTCCACAAGTAAATTCGCATGTAACAAAGCTCTAGGTAAATCCCTATGTAAGCTAATATGCAGGTAAAATCGCATCAAATATCCCTAGAAGAATCCCCAGGTAAAGTTACCTATGGATTTATTTGGGAATTTGAAAAATAAGTATTTTTATTCATTTCCTCATTTGCATACCTGGGGATTTACTTGCAGATTTCTCACTTGCGGATATGTAACCTAGGTAAATCCCCAAGTATTATTTTAGCGCTAAATGGCGCCACATATACCTGCAGATTTTCTTGTGAATTTTCTATTCATAGATAAATATACTAGGATTAAAGAATTTTCAAATTTTTGAAGGAAAATCCGCAAGAATTACATGTGAAAAATATTCCTAGGTAAAATCCCCATGTAATTCCCACTTTTCTAGTCATGAATCGGACTTCGTTTGGTAGGTATAGGAAGAAGGTTTCAGTTTTCGTTGGCGATAAATCTTAAAAAGAGATTTTCGAGCTCGATTTTGCTGAATGAGCTCCGATTCAAAATTCAAAAGTGTCTTAAGGTTCGTATGATTATTTATGGCCTGTGTGAACTTTCGGAAGTAAATTGCGAGGTCGCTCGGATAGTTTCCCTAAAATGCCGAAAGTTAAAGAATTTAAACTTTTCTATTTAATGTGTATCTTGAGCTTCGGGAATCCGATTCGAGATCCGTCTTAGCGAGTACGTCACTTAAATTTTATACAACTTGCTTGAGAAATTTGTAATCATTCTGAATTTCGCAGGATTCCATTTTAATTATTCGTCGCGATAGCAAGTTTTCAAAAAGAAAAAAAGAAGAAAAAATTAAAGAAAAGAAAAAGGAAACGAAATAAAATGGAATTTCAGGCGGTGGCTAAATGCCAAGGGATAAATATACCTTGGCTTAAAAGTTCAAATGGAGAAACACGAACAGAAACAGAAAAGGTAGAGATCACGCAGAGGAAAAAAATGCAAAAAAAAAAAAAAAAATAGAGAAAGAAAAGGAAAAGAAGAAGGAAAAAATAGAATTTCACCCTGAATTATCCATCTAATGATGTTAATTTATTATTTCAGTTTATTATGTGTATTTAAATATATTTAACGGTAGAAATTGGGATAGTAGACATCGTTCTAATAAGTTAAATTGATAGTTTCAAGGGCTAATTGGACCCCGATAATGGAATTGATTATATATTCATAATCAAGAAGTTATGGGCAACCCATAAATATAATTTATTTAGGGTTTGGTTATGTGATTTTGAACCATGTACGTAGGCTTGGACTGCGTATCGCGTATGCGAATCGGGTGTCGGGTTCCTGATCAGATTGTTCTAAGATGTAAGGAATGAAGCCTATAGCCTTATTTGATATACTTTTTCACTAATTGAAAAGAGTGAGATCGTTTGGCAGCAAATCCAAAGGAAAAAGCAGTTGTTGAGTAGTAGTGCCAACTTTGGAACGAGGTAAGTGATTATATCCATTTCTTTGGTGGCCTTTGGCCTTGTGGATATTCTACCATATATTCCTTATGTGTGTAGCTACGGATAGACGTACTTATTACGCCTTAGTTTTGAATGTACACTGTATACTATTTGTTATACCTTGTTGTTGGTATTGCATTGAGCATAAAAGTATTGTACTCTGACTGTGAGCTTGATATGTATTTCCCGGCTGTCGATGAGGGTGCTGCACCGGTGAGGGGTTATTATTGCATCATCCTTGCATCATGTTGAGTGCAGGAGTATTCTGCCTCAACTTTATATTATCTCGGGTGCAAGAGTATTCTGCTCCAGGAGCAGTTGTATTCCGCTTTTATGTCATATAATGAGAGAAGGAGTATTCCGCCCCAGTTTTATATTATCTCGGCTGCAGGAGTATTCTGCCCCGGGAGCAGGAGTATTCCGCTATTATATCATATACTGAGTGCAGGAGTATTCCATCTCAGCTTTATATTATCTCGGGTGCAGGAGTATTTCGCCCCAGGAGCAGGAGTATTCTGCTCCAGTTGGTTATTAGATTGTATTCCCCTCGAATGCAGGAGTATTCCGCTTCGGGACGAGATTACGGGCGCATATGACCCCATTGCATCATACTGCATTCATTTCATCTCATTGCACCGGCTGCTGTGTATTATGTGACTTAGTGCGATGTTTTGTGTATGTATCATGTATTTCTGGTTATTGATATGTTTATGGCTCGTATCCCTGGTTGTTTATGAGTTTATGATTTTTTACATATTTCCAGCTATTATCTGACTCTGCCTTTTTACAGTTGAAATAAGATGAATTTAGTTTATCTATTTTTCTTCTCCCTGGCTAGCATATCTTTTTCGTCGAGGTGGCTAGCCAGCCCTCACTTACTGAGTCCTTTCGGCTCACCCTCTGTTTGTTTCTTGTCTATTTATTTCGTTTCGACAGATTCATTCTAGGATTGAGTTTGCCACGTTGTTGAGGAGCGAAGACGACTTCAGCTATCAGGGTGATCCAGCTTTTGTTTAGGATGACCACCAATTTTATGTTTATTATTTCTTTTGTACTTTGCTCTCTTCAGGAGATGTTTATTCTTCATTTGCATTCTTACATGTATGTCTGGATAGCCCTAAATTTAGTACATTGGGTACTCAGCTATAACTTCTTCTGTATATGTTCGTGTCTCTTTATGTCTTATTTCTTATTTACATGTTTATTTATGTGTGTTTTTGTGAATTCAATTCAAAAGGGTTCGCCCGAGGGATCTAGGAGAGAATGTCGGGTGTCTCCACGGCCTAGCCGAAAATTCGGGTCGTGACAGCCTGCTTAGTCATATACTCGGGATCTCTTCCGTGTTATACCGATGTGGGATACTCCTAGCTGGGTATTCACATACACCCCCTCTTATAGACTTAGCATCCTCGCTGAGGTTTAACCTGCCTTCCCGGGATTTGCCTATACTCGGCTGTGAACTCTGTGCCACATCGACAAGCTTACACGTAGTGGCTCTGATACCATATGTAACAACCCAACCTGCTAGTGATATTATCCTCTTTGTACCTAGGTTCGCACAGGTTTAAAACGCGTCACTATGCCAATGTGGGATACTCCTTGTTGGGGTATCACATACACCACCTCTTATGGATTCATCGTTCTCGCTAAGGTTTGCTTCGCCTTCACGAGATTCGTTAGATTCAAATACTAAACTACGTCCTACATCGACAAGGCAGACACAGAGTGGCTCTGATACCATATGTAACAGCTCAGCCTGCTAGTGATATTGTCCGTTTTGGGCTAAGCCCGCACGGGTTTATAACGCGTCACTAGGGTCTAAGGCCTGCGTACTTATATACCAAACATCTCTCCTGTGTTATGCAGATATTGGATACTCCTAGTTGGGGTATCACAAACGGTTCCAGTGATGGAAAGATATTCCGATGATTCTCCGAAGATACTCCGATTAGTAGCCTCCGTGAAGCCATGATGAGGTTAAGGTTCAGGCTATTGAGAGAAAGGGTGTGTCTAGAGAGAAAAATACTGAAAGTAGAAGTTGTTAGCTAGTTAGAAAAAATACTCAAAAATTCAATACCAAGAAAAAGTGCTCAATATTTCAAGTCAAGTACAATTGTGCTCAATTTGCACAAAAATATGTGTAAGGCATGTAAAGAATTTGGGCTAAAAAGAGGAGTTTAGCCCATAGGCAAGCCAAGTTCACATATTTTGGATAATTTCGACAACTAGCTAGTTCTTAGATTGCTTAAAGAAAACAGCAAACAGTTGCAAACTCTTAGAAAATAACAATATACCAATATGTTCCCATAAGTGGGGTAACAGAGAGAGGTGTATACTGACCTTACCCCTACCTCAAGTGAGATATAGAGAATATTTTTGAAAGACCCTCGGGTCATGAAAACTTTCCTAAAAATAACCATATTTTAAAAACATTTATTTTTAGACTAGCCATAGTAAAAGATTTCCTGGGGTTTAGTTCATTGTTCCAGAAAATTTTTCTTCAACTCTATATATTGCAGTCCTAGGATATTTTTCTAGGACTTTGGCCTAAATCAGAAATTGTTTTGGTGGCTAGTTTTTGAACTTTTTGTATTTTTAAGTGATGGCTATTTTTTTGAACATTTTTTTTTTCTAATCTCTATTTCGCTTTCAACGCCCTATAAATGGGTAAAGGGTAAAACTTTTTTGGGTTAGTTACATTAATAGCAGCCCATATCAAATTATTCTCTTTAATTAACCCTTATTTTTTGTAGCCACAACATTCCTATAAAATTAGGCAATAAAAAATACAAGTATTAATAATTAGTTAATATTATTACCCTAAAATAAAGATCCTTATCAATCCTCTAGATAGATATTATTCATCCTTAAAAATATAGGCATTATTATAGATAACAAATTAAATAAAAGAGAGAAAGAGCAAGCATATCTTTTACAATTATAATTATTTTTTAAACCTTCAGTTGCCATATTTAAAATGTTACACAAATGAAATACATATCATCTAAAAATATAAATAAAATATTAAAATAAATGAATATTGAATACAACATACATACAAAGAGTGATATATTGTATTAAAATAGTGAATAAATATTAAATACATAGTATGTTAAAAACATTAATTGATCAATATTACATACACAATATGTTAAAAAATTAAGAGATTAAATAATATATATATATATATATATATATATATATATATATATATATATATAGCATATATATTTAATATTTATTTATTAAATACACGATATACATCATACATATTGTGTATTTAATAATTATTCAATTAATATTTTAATCTGAGTGGACAAAAATACGTCACCTACTATTAAGGGGATACGATTTCAGCTGTCGAGATTAGACTTATCTTACAAGTTACTGGGCGTAGAGGATATACGCCCATTCCTGGAGTCAATGACCGTTTAGGCGGCACGGCCACAGGGCACAGTATATACATCCCGCCGCCTATAGTTCACAGTCTCTTAGTTAGTGTTTAGTATATACCACCCTTTTGAGTTATAGGCCCATAACCTTATTAGTTTTTGTATTTTACCTTATTTAGGACGGGGTATCACTACTACAAATACTCCTCCATTGTATTGTACATCATGCGACACACCATGAAATCCAGCTATTCTCAAGGAATAAGAGTTTCTCTACCTTTCTATTAATTATTTCGTCTTGTTTATTCATTACTGCTTTCGTTATATTTACATACTTTTCCGTTGTAATTACTATATTTCTTGTGACCCCAATCATAATTAATTGTTTAACCTAGACGTTCAATTTTAGGCATAAATATTTTTGCGCGCACTATAGGGCCTAAGCAATTGTAGGCATTCTACAAAGGAAGATGCGCAATCATATCTGACAACGATAGCATTCCAAAGAACATTGCAGACACAGTAGATGAGTCCGCAAAGGATACCTGTGATCCCTTGCGTACAGCCTAAAGATCCTGTTGTACACTCGAAAACTCTTCCCAGGAACCGATCCCTGTTGCCAATAATGGGGAAGGAGACCGATCGCTGAAGGATAATCCCGAGTTCAGAACTTTCATTGTTAACCTCCTCAAAACTATGTCAGAACAGGCAGAAAAGAACTCGAACAACGTGATCGAAGGAGTATCTCGAAAGCTATGAGCAATGTTTGCTGGATCGTCTCAGAGGCCAACATCCCCGCAAGGACCAGCGCCCACGAACAATTCACCAGCATCCGTTCCTAGCCGGAGGCTCTACATGGATGCCGCCCCTGGAGGATTGTCAACAATCAACAACCAACAACCAAGAACTCAAAGGAGCTCTTGTCATTCAGGACCTCATAAAAGAGATGAAGGCCATCCATGACCGAATTGATAATGTGCCGACTGCTCCACCCCAAGTTACCACGGTAGATGAGCAGAAGTTTTATAAACATACTTACAAGGCAAGTGCCACGCCGGTCCGCATACCAAAGCACTTCCGCTTTCTGGATAAATTGAAATATGATAGAACGACTGACCCGGACGAGCATATTACTCCGTATTATATAGCCGTAAAGAGTAATGAGATTAACGAGGAAGAAATCCAGTCTGCTCTAAGAGGTTTGGCTCGATACTGACTAAAGAGGCCCTCGCTTGGTACACTCAGCTACCAATGGAATCTATCGAATCATTCACTCAGATGTAAGACCTGTTCAAGAAAGCGCATTCTAGTGCTCGCAAGCGGGAGAAGCGCATAGAAGATATCTTCGAGATACGTCTACGGGACAAAGAGCTGCTAAATGACTACCTTGACAGATTTCAGAAGGAACGCATGGAGCTTCCTCCAGTTCCTGAAAACATTCCCGTGGTAGCCTTTGGCAAGAGTTAGAATTCAAAGGGATCATTTCTCCAGGGAGTTGCAGTGAATTTTAACCCAGTACTCGGTGACTACATGGAGCGCATTGCACCAAAGGTACACCAAAAAGCTTCGCCTTGAGCCCGGAGAAGCATCCTCCCCCGAGGAAATTTGACCAGCCGTCCAAGACGTCATCCGCCAAGGACAAAAATGGGAATACATGGACGAGCCTCGAGCAGGAGACAAAGGAAAGTTGAATAGGAGAGATTACAGGGATGATTTCTTAAAGCGGGATAGTGGTAAGGCCCCCGATCCATCAACTAAGTGGTTGCTCAGCGTGGAGTGGGTTCCTGATCGGTTCTAAGAGTTGGGATTGCGAGTCAAAGCCGTATAGTTCGTAAGGGATCATATGAAAGACACCCAAATACATTGTCCAAGCAATTTGAGGGCCGAACAGGGTAGAATAAATAAGAATATTTATTGCAATTTTCATCGGGACCACGAGCACGATACGGCCGAGTACAGAGCATTAATCTTGAAAGTTATGGGTTTGTTGAATAAGGGTTATCTCAAGGACCTGTTCACCGACAGAGGGAAACAGACCTTCACTAAAAGCGAGAGCCAAGATGGACCCCTGGACCTGCTTGACCCCAAGAGATCAATCAACGCCATAATTGGAGGTCCAACACTGCTCGAAGGGTTAAACGACAATATGCTAGCACCCCGTAAGGATCGAGCCTGAGATTGCAATGCTCCGCACCATGATGCCTTGGTTATAACGCTTATGATGGAAGATACAGATGTCAAACGCGTCTTAATCGACGTTGGTAGCGCCATAAATATCACCAGATGGGATACAGTGCAGGCAATAGGCGTCGAGGGCAGAATTGTACCTAGTGTCTACATGCTCGCTGGCTTCAATAACTATTGTGAAAGATCCATCAGCGAAGTTAACCTTATTGTTCACCTACCAGGTGCAGAATATGTTTCATCTTTTCAGGTAATCAAAGGAGGAGTTCCTTACAAAGCAATCATCGGACGGCCATAGATCCATCAAGTCAAAGCAGTACCGTCTACATGGCACTAAAAGCTGAAATACCTACTCAATGGGGGATAAAAGAAGTTAACGGTGATCAGGAAGCATCAAGATAATGTTACACGCACGTAATTTCTGGAGCAGCAGTCCCTGAGGAAGCGCCCATAGCAAACACATCAGAAGTCCCCGAAGATCCTGAAACTGAAATCAACCAAGACTGCGATTCAGATGGTATGGTTGATTAACATTTTTTTGAGAGGGGAGGGGGAGAGTAGGGATGAGTTGGAAGTACTTTTTTTTTCTTTCAGAATTTACTTTGTTAGCTCTTTAGTTCTTAGATTATAACATTTATCTTCATGCTTCTATGACATGTTACAGGTTTTCGCCCACAACATTCTAGGCTCCGCACCTTTATTAATAAACTATTATTCATATAGTCAGTTTTCTTTAAAAATTAAGATCTGTCTACAATCCAAATATTTCATAGCCCAGACCAAATACATGTTGAAGTAATACACCCACTTTTTCATTACAAAAGTAGGGTACATTAATCGCTTAGAGCTAGACCACGTCTGGCTCATCCACCAGGCATTATTCGTGATTGAACTCGTTAATTCAACAACTGCACCTGCACGTCAATGGAGAAACCTGTTCGCTTAGTGCCAAAAAGTCTTAATTACTCGAGTAACTAAGCAGAGACGTTCGAAGTCGGGCACAAAAGTGCCTGTGATTACACGGGCTAAAGTCGTCCCATTGTGGACGCAAACAACCATCTCCTACAGATGCAACCTAGCCGCTAAACATTGGTGCACAACAGACGTAATTTCTCAGAGAAGGCACACTGATAAATGTTCTAAACATTAGAATATTTAGGATGACCGAAAGACATCTAATCTTTAGGTGCACACGTCCACAAAGGCATGACTTACATTACTTAATGTTTATAGTGGAAAATAAAAAGCGTCACAAATTAGAAAACTAGTAATTCAAGTTAAAACACCTCAAAACGGGCCCAAAACTATATCATTACGCCCGAATAACATGGGCAATTGTTCACAACAGAGATGCAAGAAAAAAAATAATATAAGCATCAAAAGGGGGATGAGCTCTCATTTTCCTCTCTTCGGGACTCTCTTCGTCGGTAACACTCCGTGAAGGTTCTGCTTCACCAGCTGCTGGTTCCCCATTCAGCATCTCATCTCCTTCTCCATTCCCCTCTTCAGAACCTTCTTCAAGGTCAGGCCCAAGCTGAGCATCTGCCTGAGCGACAAGCTCGGTATACGAGGCAATCTCAGTAGCCCGGTCAAAATTAGGGTCGTACGAATCCGGAGGAGAGTGGCAAGAGAAGTTGCGCCGTTGGCACGGTCCACCTCTGCTATGCGACGAGCATTCAGAGTGTTTATATGTTGGTCCTTCAAATGGCCATCATCATAGAGTTTATGACGGATTCACTCAAGAGACTCCACTTTGCCCTTCAACCTGTCATTCTCATCTTGGAGGAAGGTGGAGAGACCTTAGGCATCCGAGGCATGTTTCTTGGCAGCATTCATCCTTTCCTCCATACTAGACAACTGTCGTTGCAAGTCTTCCACGAACCCTTCAAGGTGATTCACATTGCTGAGATGAAGCTGCTCTGAAACCTTGGCATCTGTGAGGGAAAATTTAAGGGTCTCCACGGTCTACCTGCGCTTGCGAATCTCACTAGCCAATGCATTCTCCAAGTTCATGCTCTTAAAGGCTTCTGCTCGGTAAGCGTCACGAGTGGTCTGGAGTTCACCTTTCAACTCTTCAACCTTTTGTACAAAGGGTTGCATGCTAGAAACTTGTCCGCGCAAGGCATCGACCTCCTTAAAAATATTTTCTTCTAGGCCGCCTCGACGGATTATCTCATGGTACACCATCAACCTTTTGGAAACGAGCAAGCAGTCCGTGGAGCGAAATGATGTTATAATTTGCACAACGAGGAAGGAAAGCTTACCCTAAGAGAACATCCAGTGGCGACCTCAAGTAGCTCATGACAGTTATAGTTGGAAAGGTGTTCTTTTTTAGTAGGACCAACGAATTCGGCGGTATGATCTGTCACAACCCTTGGAGTCTTCATCAGGTTAGCCCCGGCAACAATGGGGATGACAACCTCCCGGGCTCTACTCGTGGGTTCATGCATAAAATTTATGGCCATTGCTTTGCCAGGCCGACGTTGAAAAGAATCAGAAGTTTTAGGGGCCAAAGTTTCTGTAGTGGGTTCTAAGTGCAAGAAGGAGACATTAATTTCTGAAAGCGCACGAGAATAGCATATAATGTCCATAAAAGGCGAAGGTCTAACCTGAAAAATGGGGCTCAAAAGCAACAGCTGGAAGCACTACATCATCCTCCACACCAGCTTCTTCCTCAACTACGGGGGTCTCTTCAATCAAATGCCTACGCTTTCGTGTGGACGGACCGAATTCAGCAGCAATAGTTGGTGTGGTTTTAATGGCTTCAGGCGTGGGCGTTCGGGGGACTTCACCCTCGCTATCATAAATTATTAAGGTCTCACTAGCAGTTACCACACTAGTATACCTAGAAGATCTTCTCCTATTCGAGGAACGAGAATTGCTTTCCCTCTCAAGTATCCTCCCACCAAACGCCTGCATATCAGGAAATGGGGCAATATACGGGGTAGAAATCTTGATCTCCCTCGACAGGGGCATTTCGTGACGAGAAAATCTTGAGATGGCAACAAATTAAGTGCGGAAATCAAGAGTTTGGTCAAAATAGGGGATCTGACAGTAACGACTTACCGTGATCTTTCGCCCGCCAGCCATTTGCATTAGCCTAGGCTGCGAATGTCAACAAATCAGGGGGGTTTCTTATAAAAATAGCTGTGATCCACATCATTAACTCATTATGACTCAAGGAGATGATAGACATAGTGTTCACTAAAGCCAAAAGAAGAAGAAGATCAGCCTGAAGCAACTGGAAACGAAGTGTAAAGACAAGTTCGTAAAGGCATACACTTTGTGTTGAAAACCTCTGGAGAGGGAAGAGAGGACACTATATCGGGCGTCTGCACAGGGACGTACCTGTACATACTACTACGATCTCTTGAATCCTCAGTATTAGGGACTATACCTTTCTTTCCCCGCATTATGAACATCAGCATGTCCGATTTATGAAGACGAGGAGAGTAAAAAGCCAGAAGATGGATCAAAGGAGAAAGCAACTTGAGCATAGTTGGCCAAGTGATCCAGCACGACCACTTAGCGCCAAACGGAGGGGCTGATCTTGACCAAGTAGATATTGTCCTTGACGACCAAGTGAACATGCTTATTAAGGTAAAGAGAATACACTTATTAAGGTAAAGCGTGAAAGGGTATGCATGAACTATCAAGTAACCAGCCCGATGAGAAGAAGTTCTTTCCTCAGCATCAGGGGCGATGATGTTAACAAAATCGGGCCATTGACATTTATGCTTGATACGCATCAAGTCATCCCTCGTAATCACGGAAGGGTAAAACTCTATGGAAAGATTATTGTTTTCACTCTCTTGTTTAGGGGTCTGGCCCAACATACGACCATCACTCTCAAAACTGAAGGAAGTTGTGACATAATCTTGCGCTCTAAAGTTTGCTGGAAGGAAGCTTGATCCTTGAACCATGGCAAAAATATTGTTAAAATTGGGAAAATATTATCTTTGGTGAAGTTCTTCGAATTCTTTGAAGGGTTGTAAATAAACTTTCTCACTTACGACGTATATATACACGTCTATGCGGATAACTTGAAGGGGAAGATGAATGATCTCAGTCACGTGGGATCGTAATTATAATTTCTGCAGTTCTAGTGATATGCATCCCCATTATTATGGGATATGACCAGAGCACATAAGATCATTGGGAAGATACACGGAAAATACCTCTAATCATAGGGGGACACATCGATGTACCAAGGAATTTGCATTTAATACGACGCACACAAAAAGACAAGGAGGCAGGCATCCGTACTGTTGCACCTTTACATCTGCTATCACGCTTCTTTCACTTCCTGACTGCTTGCATCAGCACTCAGCAAGTGAGGGGACTGACTGTGTGGACAAAAATACGTCACCTACTATTACGGAGATACGAGTCCAGTCGGCGAGATTAGACTTATCTTACAAGTCACCAGGCGCAGAGGATACATGCCTGCTCCTAGAGCTAATGACCGTTTTGGAGTCAGGGCCACAGGTGCAGAGTATATATCCCGCTGCCTAGGGTTCACAGTCTCTTAGTTAGGGTTTAGCATACACCACCGCCTTGAGTTATCGGCCCATAATCTTATTAATCTTTGTATTTTACCTTATTTAAGATTGAATATCACTACTATAAATACTCCTCCATACATTGTATTGTACATCATGCGACTCACTACAGAATTTGGCTAGTCTCAAGGAAAAAGAATTTCTCTGCCTATCTATTAATTATTTCATCTTGTTTATTCATTATTGCTTTTGTTATATTTACATACTTTTCCATTGTAATTACTGTATTGCTTGTAATCCAACCATAATTAATTATTTAACCTAGACGTACAATTTTAGGCATAAACATAATATATTATGTATGTATTATTTTATATATTATTATTTAATTTATATATGTAAAAAGGAGAGAGGAGAAACATAACGGGGAGGGGGGGGGGGGGGGAGTTCAAAAACGTGTTTAGGAACAGCAAAAAGGTCCTACTAGTGTGTGTGGCGTAACTTTCCTAAGTTTTATACTTATTTTTTATATGGGCTTTTAGTCTAAATTTGAGCCTGAAAAAGGGGTTATCTAGAGGGAAATTCTTTTATTTTTGACCCAATCTTCATGCTCTCTATCGGAGTAAATAGTGGCCCTCCCACTTTTTTCTATCACGATGAGTCGAACGTACAACCTCTTGAATGTAGGTGGAGGGTGCTTACCATCTGAGTAAGCATCACTTGTCAAGATAATTTCTTAAATATACACTTCAAGGATTTTAATTTTACAATATAACGATACATTAAAAATTTTCAAAACATAACGATTTTTTTAAATTTTATTACAAAACATACCGTTTTATATAAAGGAGGATATTTTCCTCTCTCTAATACCTACCCTAATCTTTCTTACATTCTCTCCCCCTCATTTACCCACTCGGCGCCTTCTTCTTCCTCCCATCTAGCGATGCCGCCACTGAACTTCTTCTTCTCCGGTGTCAAAGATTTGCTATTTGATCTGTTGTTGTTGCTGCCATGCCGCCTCATCGATATGCTCCACTATTTTCGTTGCGATGTGTGGTGGTCTGGTTTGCATATTTGTGTATATGTGTATGTGCTGTATATATTTGTATATTTTTATTTGAGTATACGTATATGTATTGTGTATATTTGTGTATTTTTGTGTATTTATGTGCGTATTTCGTATGTGTCTGTGTATATGTGGTGTATTTTTTTTATTTGCATGTGTATATGTGTATGTGTTGTGTATATTTTATATTTTGTATGTGTATGTGTGTATGTGTTGTGTATATTTTATATTTTTGTATGTGTATGTGTTATATAATTTTTTATTTCCATCTTTTTTTTTTAAAAAAAAATCTGGTGGCACTCGGAGACAGCGACAGTGAGTCATCAGTAGGAGGAGGCTGGGAGGGTTAGGGTTTATGGAGAAACTATGACAAAATGGAATTTGTACATTATGTTACATGTTAAAAGAATATTATTGTATTTTATAAAGTGATATAATATTGGTATTTTGTGTTTAAGCTTACGATTGTGTATTTATGTTATCACCCCGTTTTATGGTCTTTAAAGAACTTGAGGCCAGTTAAGTAATGAAGAAATAATTTTTAACAAAAAATATGACTTATGGATTTGTTCCATTTTTCATTCTCAATAAACATGTCCAGAATATTCAAGATCGAAAGTTCATATTTTAGCTTCCAACTTGATCTCCCCGTTGTTAAACAAAGAAGGAATCCGATGATATACCTTACCTATGTAGCAACTAGTGGCCCGAATTCTGTTTTTTTATTTT
This sequence comes from Petunia x hybrida, assembly GCA_037355625.1. Classification (NCBI taxonomy): domain Eukaryota; kingdom Viridiplantae; phylum Streptophyta; class Magnoliopsida; order Solanales; family Solanaceae; genus Petunia; species Petunia x hybrida. Next base: position 2,611,065 of record JBBBVM010000018.1, on the reverse strand, counting down.
TATTTTTAAAATGTCTTTCTTTCTTTTTCTCTTTGGATCTTAAACCACTTAGAAAATATGATAAATAGCAATTTTTCTTAAATGAATTACTATATATTAGGTAATGAGTACTAATGTACTAATGTATCTGTATCGACATGAAATAAATTTCTATGCACAGATACATTCTAAAGTTGGAACACGATTTATTTTATAATATGTCAATACTTTGATATTTCAAATAGCTAACTAACTATTATTAAACGCATTCTGGAACTTTAAAAATCACTTTTAACTTAAATAACTTAACATTTTCCAATAGTACTGAACAGTTTCTCATTGATTCATATTTAAAGACAAGCAATAACTATATACGTTGTGTACTCTTCGCGACAATTATACATATATAATACATGCACGACCTCTTTCTTCCTTTCGTTCACAAATTCTCTTTGTTTCCTAACTATTTTCAATCTTACAAATTGGTATATATGTCATGATTCTATAACTATAAGCTGACTCCACATGATAAATCCTGTAACAATATAAGTATGTTATGTTACAGATCTTGCCTCCGCATTAATTCATTTCTCTGACCCTCAATGTGCTCTCCTCAAGTTTAATGCATGTCTTACATATTTAAATAATGTTCAGTTGTTGTCATTTTCCATGCCCTAGAGATAGAGGCCAGGTGATCAATCATACTGTTAGCTTGGTTGAGCATAAAACATTAGACAAGCGTAACAAACACCAGTTTCGTAATTTTGAATACGTAATTAAGACAATTAACGTCCTTTTCGATCCGTTTAGTTATATAGTTTACTACTCCTACAAAGTTAAAAAAGATAAAACTATAAGGTATGAGAGAACAAGATATACAGTTGATTAGTAGGAGTAGTATGTAAGAACTGCGAACACTTACATGGAAGAAGTTTTTGAAAAGGCACTTTTACCCCTTGAAAGTTATCTTAATTATTAGAAACCACCAAATTTTGGTGAAAGAAGATCTAGCTCCTTTGGTCGGCCTTTTCTTGCTCCCCACCACCCCCCTCACAGATCGTTAATAAGGAAATATATGGCATGTCCAAGTTGGCTAGTAGCTGGAATATCTGTAAGATTAGTTTATACAACTCTTTTCATTATTTTTAAAATATTACTCCATATAGGAATATATTATCTCTGTCTTACTTTGTCTGTTATACTTTTTTTATTAGTCCGTCCTAAAAAGATTGTCATACTTCTAAATTTGGCAATAATTCAACTCCAAACTTACTTTTTGACTCATTTATAGCTACACAAATATCAATGGCTTATTTTAGACCATAAGTTTTAAAAGTCTTCATTATTTTATTAAACTTTGTGCCAAGTCAAACTATGACAAACAAATTGGGATGGAGGGAATAACTGTGTATACAAATTCGTAGTGGCGACGTACATATAGCACAGTGTTGACTTAAATAGTCAAAGTTGATTCGCTGGTCATCACACATAGAAAGAGGACAAATAAAAGAAGAAAATATAGAGGGGAGAGAACTACTCCATTTGTTTTATCAAGTCAACGTTTACTGACTCGAAATAGAGGACAAGTAAAGGCAGCTAGACAAAAGGACAAATGCCATTTGATAATAAACAAATTGATTATTAGAACTAATTATGTATTAAGGGAAGTCTCAGCTGCATATGGGAGTCCATAACTAGGGCCGTCTCAACAAGATTGAGGTTTAAAGCAAACATCACATAAAGGTCCTACTTATTTTTGCTAGAAAAAAAAATCATCATAGATATTTTTATTTAAAATCTACTTTTCTAGCCTTTTTAGATGCGAAGTCATTAATTACTGTTTATAATCGATTAATTCTAAAAATTTATTTTTAATTGATAATATAGCCAATCCATTTAATCTCTCTTGAGACATTATTGATCTTAGATAATATTTTATCAATTTTAATTTTGAAAAACTTCTATCGTCTGAGGGAACAGTTACAGGAACTGTTAACATTATTCTATAAGCAGTATATGTACTTGGAAAAAATTAAGTTTTTTTTTATTTGATTGAGTATTTCGATTAAATCATTATTTTCTACTTGTATTATTTCTTTCAATACTTTTAATTCGAAAAACAAATCTAAACCCTCAATATCAGAATAATTATATTACTGTATATGTTAAAGAAAGTTCAAGGTTGAGTGTTTTTCAAATTCTCATCATCTAGTGATATCAATTTTTTACCACTAAATAAAACATCCGATTTATTTTAAAAAATTATATATTAAAGTACATGAAAAGTGGGGCCCCCAAGTAATGGTAAAAATTTAGCCCACAGGCCACTTTTGCCACTGGTATTTAGTTTGAAGCCACTTTTTTTATTTATTTTAAATGAGAGGTCACTTTTTGGAACTTCAATCTTTGTGGGCTGAAGTTCAAACCTTGTGGGTTGAACTTCATGCCTAAGTTATGAAGTTCAACTTCAATCCGTAAGGGCTGAACTTTTAGGTATAGATGCGTAAGCTTCAATACTTGTGGGCTGAAGTTGAACTTCAACCCTTATAGTGGGTTGAACTTCAACCCTTGCGGGCTGAACTTGGGCAAACTGCACCAAAGGCCACTTTTGGCAGTGGTCTTTGGTTTGAGGCCACTTTTTTTGTTGGTTTTACATGAGAGGCCACTTTTTGGAACTTCAATTCTTTTGGGTTGAACTTTACACAAGTTCAGCCCACAAGGATTGAAGTTCAACTTCAGCCCATCACAAGGATTGAAGTTCAACTTCAGCCCACAAGAGTTGAAGTTTACGCATCTATACCTAAAAGTTCAGCCCTTATAGATTGAAGTTGAAACTTCATAATTTAGGCATGAAATTCAGCCTACAAATATTGAAGTTTCGAAAAGTAGCCTCTCATGTAAGACCAATAAAAAAAGTGACTTCAAACTAAATACCAGTAACAAAAATGGCCTGTGGGTGAAAATTTTACGCTGAACTTGTGTGAAGTTCAACCCACAAGGATCGGAGTTTCAAAAAGTGGCATCTCATACAAAATCAGTAAAAAAAGTGGCCTCAAACCAAAGACCACTTACAGAAATGGCATCTGCATTATATGCCTTATAGTTGAGCGGGGCCATTAGGCCGCTACTTGAAGCTTTTGTACTTAGAACTCTCAGATGCACTCACATATTCTTTTTAACTGATGAAATATCAGTTTTAGCAAGTTTTAAATTGTTTAGCAGATTTAACGTTTTACTACATAGAAAAACAAGAGACTATTTGTTCTTTTTCCCTTAAGTCTACTGTTAAAAAATATTGTAGTGTTAATTACGCACGTCAGATGCTTACGGAGTACTTAAAAGGTAATTTAGTTGAATAAACTTGAATTGAGGTTGTTTTAATATTTTACACAAGGGTGTAAAATCTTAGTAAGGCAAATATAATATAAACATGAGAAAGTTGTATGCGACAAATAAATGCTTCATTAAAGTTGTAAAAGAATGGACAAAAAATTAGGTGGCCAGTTTCCCTTTTATACTACAACTAGTGGGGGAGCCCGTGCCAGCACGGGCCCAAGTTGAAGACAGAGCATACTTTTGATTCGGTTGATTATGCTGTTAAAACAAATTTAACAAATGGTAGGCACCCGAAAAGACATAATTAAGTACAATACTCCAAAAAAAAAGTAGTAGATACATATACGGACTAATGTTGCTTTCTTGTATACATTCGCATAACAGTTGATTTTGATCTGTTATAGCCTGTCTTTTGTTCAGAATTTGTTGACAAAGATATGACTATGAGTTTGGAGTATTCACCGGAACTGATGAAAAAATTCTTGCAAATGAGGCGCAAGTGTTTTTCCCTTCAGGTTTGGTGTGATTCATTCAGAAATTTAGCAATTTCATCGGCCTGTAAACCATGTATAATACTGATCAATAAATAATAAAATGGAGAGTGCTAAAAGAACGTGATAGTAATGAAACAATGATATTTTACAATTTCCAACCTAATCCAAGGACGTATTAATACTTTCTACTTCAGCTCCATCATGGACTCTTTACATTCCAAGCCAAAGGGACCGAGGATTTTACTGAATAGGCCAAATTCGAATGTCAAATTCAGTGACTACTCATTATGTTTGAGGTAAGATAAATTACAATAAAAATATGAACTGGCGCATACCACAGAAATGAATAAATGCTAAAAAGCGAATCTTCAGCATTAACATATAGATGTTCGCGAACACTAATTTGCTCACAGGAGATGAAAATATATATGCTCGAGAAAGAAATGTAGAAAAAAGGGGAAAACAAGGACACCAATGTAGGACTATCAATCTGAAAAGCCACATACTGTATTTGCAAAGATAATTTTCAACTTCTTTAAAAAGTTTTTCCTGAGGATTCGTACTTAGCAGTAGTCTGAAATACAAAGATTCAATTATAAGACAGTCTGATGTAAAATGATGGCTGAATGAATGATATTGAATGTATAAGCATATATGAAAGAATGACGTCAAGACAACTGATCTTGAATACGCACATTAAGCTCTAGGCTTTCTTGATTCTCACGAGAACACAAAATATAGATGTTGTTAACAGAATAGTCTGCAATTCTCTACAATGACATCATAGTAAAGTATCTTTTGTGATATCATCAGGAGAAATCCGAATTAAGAAAAGAAAAAAGAGACAATAATAAGGCAATGCAAAGTAAAACCATACCTGAATAAATGGAGTTCGGAAGTGCAACCAACCAAAAATATGTACAAATATTAGACTTAATGAATTTTGAGAATTAGCACCAATTAAGTGCAAATTGCAACTTACAAGTCGTTGCTTTTTGCAATGGTGGTCTTCGGTGGTACTATAAAGCTTGAACCCGGTCTTTTAAGAACTACTCCTTTGTCATGACAAAGAGTTCTCCTAACTTGTCTATTCTTAGTCTCTTATACATGGCCAGACTCTACTTTATTTGCTACATCAAAATCTATATTAACAACTAAATAAGAAGAGTAATGTGCATGAGTGATGCAAGTATTTCTTATGCACAAGAGCTTTAGGATCATCAGTATATGACACGTAAATCATACACGGAAGGCAATATACTAAATATGCCGTTCACGTTGTTCCAAGGCATAATCCTACGAACTGATCAATTTCATAACACATAGACCAGGATATAATATACAAACTGATTAATTTCAAAATATGCAGTTCACATTGTTCCAAGGCAACTAAAATTTCTTTCATCTCCCTTTGGCCTTCTCTATGTCCATCGTACACAAAAAACATGCACAACCCAATAAATCTAACCTGGTGATCCTGACCAATATCAACCATCCACCATGAAGCGTTTCTTCCGCCTTCCATCTGAGGTCCAGCAAGAGATATACCCTAAAGTATTTCATATTTTAAACCAACCTAAAGGGGGAACTACTACAAACCAATCAAAGTGCACATCGTATTTACTATTTGGTCCAGCTAGTTAATGGTCATATCAAAACAACTATTAGACATATTACATGCTGCTAAAAATGAATCTCCATAGGTACCTTAAGCTTGGTCCTGATGTCGTTGTCATCATGTTGTTATCCTGAACTTCATAATTTTTGTTCTCCTGAGTAGTTTTCAACTACTAAAATGAGTAGACTGGAATAAGCAAACACAGTGATTAATTAAGAACCGTAGTCAGTAATATTTTAAAGATATAGATGCGTTTACCGCCTTTGTGAATGGTTGACCGCTAATTAATGAAATATTTTGACGGAATAAATGAAATCATAGATTTCTTTCTTCTCTGGTATACGACCAACATCAAAGGTACTAACTCTCGTAAACCATATCTAGAATATAGAACACAATTGAAGAAAACTTACATCCATGTTTGTATCAATAAGAGGAGAAGAAGTTACTTCAATATCAGTCTGTGTACCGCAACTCAAAATTATACCATATAGCCTTTCGGGGTTCTCAAGAATTGACATATACTAAAAAAGATAACTGCTTTACTCAGATATATATACAAATAGATTAGTTCTTCTGAAACTGAAATAGTCTTTTGCAGTACCTTAGAAATGACATTTACAGCAAAAAAAAGATGACTGCTCTATGAATACATATACGAAGAGTTTAATTCTTCATGCAATATTGATGATATTGGAGGACTCTTTTAGGTGCTGCATCAAGAAAGAAGTAAAAAAAGGAAAGAGGGAAACCTGATATTTGAGGTTGCCTCTGTGTGCGCATGTGCGCCTTGATTGATAGAATTGCTCTTGAATCAAATAAAAGAAAATAAACAGAATAAGACGAAAAGACTTTTATTATGATACGACAGTGAACACATTTTGCTTCGGAATATACATGAGCAGGTTTCTGAGAAGTGAATCAGAGAAGTTCAAGGAAGAAAATTTAGCAAGGAGAAGTAGAGAATTGTATCATATATTTTTTTTATCGAAAAGTAGAACATATGCATGCTCACCATTGAATTAATTGAGGCTATTTATATCATACTATCATATCAGCAGAGGTATGCCACCATTAGGAATCTAAGCACTTTCTCCTCTTGTTCCTTTACTCTAATCGATTCAATCCAAAAAACCAATCATCTTGAAATCAACAAGATTCTAAAGAACTGCTAAACCAATTAAAAATCAACAATAAGCTCTTTTCATTAAATGAATTAATTTAACACATTTATATTAGTTCTATTTGTACCTATAGAATAAGTTCAACTCAAACGGAAAGGAAGTAAAGTTCGTACCTTTCTATATCTGATACAGTCATAACTACTGTAAAAGCATCTAAAATCAGAAAAGTGCTCCAAAGAGTACTCTTTTCAGGTCCCAAAAAGAAGTGATTCTTGAAAATGAAATTCCAAGAAAGCTTAAAAGTCAGAAAATTTGTTGAATGACCATAATGTAACACAGAAATTAAAATCAAGCAACAAGGGGAAGGAATAAATCCAATATTGAGAACTAATGAAATTCTACCTGCAACCTTTAATAGTTCAATTTAGAAAACAGAAATCTGTCCTCACGGCAAAAATTAATAAAGGATATGAAGAAAGGGCAGTAATTCATACTATTCCATTTTGCCGGCAAATTTGTCGTGCCCCACGTGGCCTACATGTGAAAATACTAAAATGTCCTCACTTACTCTAGCTCGCCCTTCGGACGCGCGAGTGGGATTTCAAATACACAAAAGCTGAGGTAGCGTGTGACATATCATTTTTTTCAGTCACATTTGAATATTGTGAATGTATTTCCGTTCAGATCTGAACGAAAGAGGTCGCCGGAACCCCAACGATGTCGACCGTCAGTCTTCGTCTCCAACTGCACATATCATCTTTTTTCAGTCACATTTGAACATTGTGAATGAATTTCCGTTCAAATCTGAACGAAAGAGGTCGCCGGAACTCCAACGATGGCGACCGTCAGTCTTCGTCTCTAACTGCCCTTACCTCACAAAATCCTCTGAGCTACAAAAGTAATAACGGGTTCAGATTTGAACATTTTGAATGGATTTTTTGTTCTTGATGCGCTTGTTTGTACCAGAAACTTGTCTAGTTACAATATTATGTGGTGTAGTATTCCGTGCACAGATGTTCCTCCAAATACTCCGCTCTTGACTGATATTGGTCTATGTTCCCCCGAATGTCATACGTTATTAATAAATATATGTTTTTATTTCCAATTACCATTGACGAATACAATTGAAGTCAGAAATCAGTCCATTAGACACGAACTAAATCAAAACCACAAATTAATAAGTACTGCATCAGGATTGAGCAGGTACGTTGTCTAGACACCTATTCATCCAAAGTAGAAGTAGGTGTTTCGTGTGAATCAACGACTTCTGCTTGACACCATCAAAGAGTAGATAAGTTAATGCGAAAGTTTCAGTGTCAACAACACATAGATGACTGTTAACTAACGGGTGCAATATTACCATGAATTGCATTATAAATTCATGTGTCCTGCTCAGACTTCGCATCAGAACTTAAAATCCATTAATTTGCTGCAGTTACCATCACTAATGGCAGGTCCTCTGGTTTTAACCACCGTACGTATACCGTCGTCTTCAACTAATAGGGTAATCAACGAAACCATTGCCGTATTAGTTCTAATTTGTTCATTCTGTCAACAGGAGCAACGCAAACACATAATTGGACTATTGTAGGCCACAACTGATTAATTAGCGAATTGGGCCGCACCATCAATGAAGGCATGTGCTCGGCCCATGTAGGGTAAGCCCTCTAACACGTTTTCGGTGAGTCCCCAGGAGTTGAGTCGCATAATCTATTCCTGCACGTATGAATCCTCATAGGAATTCAACATTCCCACGGTCACTGTCGTTTAAGTTTAGCCAACGACATGTGTAAAATAAGAACACTTGTTTAATTGAATTTTAGGTACTCTTTAATATTGAGCGTTTATCACATGCCATGGTACTTCTTTATTAATCAAGATGGGTAGAACTTGTTTTGGTTAGTAGACAAGTTCTTTGCCCTTGCAACAATACAAATAACGGGAATGCACGAAATCAGGCCAGCGTATGCAAACTTGGTGTATTCTACATGGACAAAAAAGAGAAAGTCAATACTGCTACTAAGTACTAAGTACATTACAACTTCAGACCGGACAATCGTTAGACAAGTACAAGCGCACGATCAGTCCACGATGAAGTAAGTACTATATATATAGAGCCCAAAAAAGTGATACAAAGTATATATACCCCTAATAATCCAGACTAGAACCAAAGCTACCATCATCCGAACTTAAATCTGAATGACAAGGAACTCCCATCTCAAAGTCAAACAGCGGAAAGGTTAATTTCGTGGTTTCAACGTCAATGAGACATAGATCACAATTGACAAATAATTCACGGCAGCCGTAAATATCTGTCATATATCCGTTCCAGTGCCCCGGCCCCTGAAAGTGACAACACCCAGTCTCTACGACTTTGCTGCAGTTTGCCGAACCAATCATCCTTTTGAGACGTCTTCTGCATTCAATCGTCTTATTTCTTCCGTCGGGCTCCTTCAATAGACTAAGCACCATTTCCATCCCCGAGTTGATGCTAATTTCATCTTCCCTATCAAACATCAGCAATGCAATCCCGTAATTGTACTTTGCTTGGGCCACAACAGAATTATTAACGAATTGGGCCTCGCCCGAAGAATTATTAGCGACTTGGGCCATATAGTGTAACCCCTCCTTGTTACCGGCAACAAAAAACATATGTGTCCCGAGAAGTAGGGTAGCATAATCAATTCCTTTGCTGCTCAGTCCATATAGAAATTCAAGATTTCCACGGTCGCAGCGCTGCAGTTATCCAAGATCTTCTCCAGAGGCAGGTATCGTTTAAATTGCCCTATAAACACCAGCTTACGTGTAAGGTCGCACCTGAAATTGTAAAATACATGCATGATAACGTCGTGGCAACTACTAAGGTATAAAAAAGTGCATTAAAGAATCAACAAATCATTCTTGAACTCACACTAAGGTCAGATTTGAGATATCAGCAACAGAAGGGTCGGATTCCATAAATTTATGGATTATTGATTCTACAACTGTTGCTGAAAGGTCCAGTAGACACGGTTCTTGGTTCATCACGTTTGGACAAGTATACGAGAACAACAATTATTTTTTCAAGATGGAGGACTGAAACCCCAATATGGTTTGTGAGAAGTATTTAAAAGCTCCACTTGAACTTCATAGACGATGTATTGAAACCATATACAAAACATAAATACTACAACCCCAACTACCCTCATCAAAAGTCCAACTACACTGAATGTACTAAATACGCCAACTACCGCTTTAGAACGCGAAACGTCAACTCAAATGACTAAATGGAGGTCTGCAACTATATTTTTAGAGGAGTACTATTACAATTTTCACTTGAAATCAACTCAATATAAATAAGGGAGCAGTCGCATATCATTAATGACGCATTTAAATAAAAAAACAAACATAATTTTATGTTCTAAATACTCTTATTGAATACTACTCCCCCTCATCAAAACTCATATAGTTAACTACCTGGTAAAGAAGGAAATTCAATATGTGTTAAAGAAAATTTGAAATGAATTCCTAGTGTATTTGTGATTTTTTATTTATATCCAGCTCATAACGGTCTATCGTGATTGAATGTACAATTCAAATATTGGGTATATGTTCTAAATACTCTCATTGAATACTATAACCCGGCAATATTTAATTTTAAATACAAATTTTCAACGATTTCACCAATTTTATAGAGCCATTTAATAACAAAAATAAATGAAAAGTAAAAATAAAATATGTTCTGAATATTATGGCCGCACAAAAATATTTTTGATACAATTTTTCAACGATTTCTCAAATATCATTGTAAAAATAAAATTGTGACCGAAAATAAAATAAAAGTAAATTAGAAAGTGAAAGAGTCGTTTAATAACAAAAATAAATGAAAAGTAAAAATAATATATGTTATGAATATTATGGCACCACAAAAATATTTTTGATACAATTTTTCAATGATTTCTCTAATTCTAAAATTGTGTCCGAAAATAAAGACATTATTTAAAACAAATATTGAATGTAGGCCCTATTAAGATTTCAATAATTTAAACTAAAATAGTTCAAATTGGGCCCGCAGCGACTGAGTGAGAGAGTGAGAGGATTCGAGTGTGCAAGCCACGCGCCTAATACGGACAAAATAGGACTCAAGGATATTTCTGTCTTTTCATACGGTGGCCACGTATGGTGCGGCAATACGCGCGCCAAAATGGTATGCTGCAGTTCTTTTCCGATGAAGAAAAGCCAGTCCGAGCATATCACAACAAATATAGTTTTAGCCGAAGGTGACGAAAAATATAACTTTGGAGGGAATAAATGTCATTCTCAGGACATGGGCAAATGCTCTATTTAATACACTATTGCATAAATTTATTTTTCTTACTCTTCTTCCAATATTATGAGATATGAACCACCTAGATCTGGAATTTTACCTGTACAATTGGACCAAATCCACCATAGAATTTTGAAGCTAAGCAGAGCAGCAAAAACATGAATTTAAGCAACGATTTAACTAATTAAACACTTTTGTTAAGTCATCTTCTACCCCCACTACAGGCAACAGTAAGAGTTAAAACATATATACCATTAATACAGGACAAAACTTGGCAATAAATCCCAGAAAGAGAAGAGGAAAAAATCCAAAAGAGGAAGCGGGATGTACCCAGAGCATAGAAAACAACAGAACACAGTAAAAATAACTGAGAGGTCAATATTTAATAGAGGAGCAGTAGATCTCATAGGCAGCTGCAATCAGATACATCCCTGGTGGCATATGTTTTTTCTTCTTTTATGCTCTATTTATTTGTTCTGCACCAGTGCTGACTTGGTTGCAACAGTGTTGCAATCACGATATTTCATAACGCCCTCTTAAGATTGAGACACTGAGCACGACTCCTTTGTAAAATATTAAAATTAGACTTTTTTGATGAACTACAAAAAAGCTTGAAGAAATACAAAATTTCAAGCGTACTGACAAAGAGACGACAATTTTTTTTACCAATCCTAAGTATCCTTGAATGTACCAATTTAACCAGCCTTTGCTACGTTGAAGCAACTGGTAAAAATTAATCACTTGAACGCGGTGAACTTCTCAGTAAGTGAGCTATCTTTGTCTCAAAATTCACCAAACCTAAAATTTCTTGTATAATATACAATAACAATTTTTGTAAAGATAGATGGAAAGACAAATTTCTATGTAAAGATCTAAACCTTAAGAGTTCAATTTAAGAAAACTAAAATCTGGAGGATAACTTTCTTCCTTTAGCACATTAAGTTAAAAAAAATAACATGAAAATGAACTCGTCAATCAAGAGAATCATAAACGTGGATTGGGCCATAACAGATCTAATAAGGAAGCATGAAAAGCATATCGCCTGTTACATGGCCAACCTACAAATGTCAAAACATACAAGAAGTTAGACGACGTAGATCAAGAAGAATTTTACAACGAATAATGAAAGATACGCAAACATACCTTTTGTAGTCTCTTGTTCACAGGATTGCCTTTTGAATTATTTTATCATAAACTATATTACATGTTGAACGGTCATCATCGCTAGTCGGTGTAGGCGGTCGAATCAAAAATTTTACACAATTCTGAACTTTTTGCTCTTGATAAGGCAACATAAAGTTGACCGTGCGAAAATACAGGTTCACGCAAATAAATTCCTACAAAATCTAGTATTTGACTCTAAGCTTTAATTTCAGTCGTGAATAGAATAATTAAAGACTCTTAGATTTCAATCTTGTTCTGGCCCTCATATTCTCAGACAAATGTACCTTTTTAAGTTCCACCCAAATACTTGAATACAACAGACTTTCATTAATGAAATCTTCTTTTTTTCCACTCCGCACAACGGGGAGATTTTCTCTAAAATTGCCTCCAGAAACAACAACCTTTCTACCAAATAATACATTTTTATCCATGATATCTTTTAACAGCAAATCAAAAACTTCCACCATTTTTTTTCTCGCCATAGATGTCTCATCCCATACGATCAATTTTGCATCTCTGATTAAACTCGCAAGTGCACTTTGTTTTCTAGTATTGTAGTTGACTTTCTCATCAATATCAAATGGTATTTTAAACCGTGAATGCGCAGTACGCCCACCTGGGAGAAAAGAAGCAGCAACACCGGAAGTAGCAGTTGCTAAAGCTATATATCCCATAGATCTCACAGTAGCCAATAAATCACGATACAAAAAAGTTTTCCTGGTGCCTCCTGGACCATCAATAAAAAATGCGCCCGCTCTGTTCGAAAATACTCTTTGTATAATCAAATTGTATGTTGTCAGCTGTTTTTTGTTTAGTTTCTTGTGTAAATGTTGATCTTCCTCCGTAACAGTAATAGTTCTCTCAAAGTTAATCTGTTTTGCATCTTTTGCGGCAGTGGAAGGCCTACTAGTTTCTGGAATGAGTTCATATTCATTTATATTATGACCCATAGAATGCAAAATATCATTGATATGATTCAAAACTTGATATCGAATTTCTTTTCTCTCAATAGATTGTAACGCTTTATTGTCATCAGACATTGACTCTTCAAATTTCTCCCACAACTCTCTTGGATTGGTTGGATTACAGCACACCAATAATGTAGCAAATAAGTGCCTCAAACTGTATGTCATCTGATAACTTGCTGCTTCGGACATGCATTCTATTAAACTATTATCACAATGTAACAATCCTCTTTTTTCAACCGATTCTCTAAAAGAAATACAATATTCCCCATTTACTGTCAGTAGATCGTCATAGGACGTCGGTCTTCGAACATGCATAAGTAATAATATATGATAGTATCGTTCTCCTTCAGTTGGATGACATGTTACGATGCGACCAACAACCTAACGACGTTGCCGACGTGACCAATATTTACCACTGTAGGACCACACAAAATATTCAGGAAACTCTTTGTATAACAAATTCAGTTCCTTAGCATATTTATTAGTGTCGTTCATTCTAAAGAAATCCGTTAGCATCGTTCTTTTGATCATTGGATTGTTCACAATATCATTTACATCCGTGTTGTTCTTAAAGGAGACAAATTGTTGCCCTTCGAGATGTAGTTGTAGACGATAGACACTTGGAGACATTTCGCTAATTGGAAAACCAAAGAGGCGCTATATAGCTTCCGGAGATGAGACCCATCTAGCAGACTGATATTCTTTTACTTCGTCTATCTCCACATTTGTGTCAGAATTTTGAACAGAAAATGAAATTTTATCATGTCCCTTACAAATGTATTTATATAAGCACTTCACAACTTTAATATCAGAGCAAATTTCAACATTCACGTGACATTTAAATTTTCCAAGTAAATAAGGATTGTATGGAACAACCCATGAGTTATCCAGATATTGTTCTCTTACTTTTACCATTTCTCCACTATTCCGTCTTTTATAAATCAGATATGAATCGGTGCCTCTCGATGTTTGATCATCAAACTTTTTTAGATATTTGAACTGCAGTGGCCTTTTTTTCCTCATACAAGAGTTAGTCGGATTTAAACTACCACAAGGGTTGTGCATCATATGCTTAAGTAAAAGCTTACGCAAGTATGGCTCAGCATTAGCTCCGGCAATTCTGCACTTATAATATCGTCGTATGCCTCCGATGTCAACAGTTTGTGCTCGGGACTTAATATAATAAGAAAATGAGCATCTGGTAAACCTCATTTCTGAAAATCCACAGTGTACATATAAGCAGCAACTTTTCCAAATATATTCCGTTTTAATATATCCATCTTTAGTTCTTTTATTTTGGCCCGAAATATTCGACTTATCAAATCAGGTCAATTTTGTGCTTCATCAGATGTTGCTAAATGTTCTTTTTTTTCATCCAAGTTGGGTTGCACGTCATAATTATAAATAGATCAGGTTTCCCAAAAGATTTCACTAATGTAATAGCATCCATATATCTTTGACGCATATCTCTTGGTCCCCAAATAAAAAAAGTCGGTAAAAATGATTTTTTTTTCCAATATTAGAGGCATCTCGTTCACCGAGTCTTAAAATATCGAGAAGTCTTTGTAGTACTTCAATTCTGAATAATCTGGATTGAATGTGACAAAATCCAACCTTTGAGTATCCATTTTCATATATTCGTCAACTGAGTATTGCTAAAATAACCTTCCAGTATGTAGAATTTCATCATCGTCATCATTTCTCATCTGTAGTTTGTAGCAGTAGCATTCGCAAACAGAAACTATGTCTCTTTGTCGTTTTCTTTTTTGCAAAACTTGATCTTCCACGTCAAGGTAACCATCAACAAAGGAAATTTTTTTATATTTGGTAATTCTTCAGATTCCACAAAGTATGACTTGTATGAGTATTTTCTTATTGTTGACACTTTTTAATACCACAATGCCATCCACTTGGACCATAGGGAAATAACAATGGATACTGTAAAAGATCATAGCAACCAAAGTAATAATTAAACCTTTGTATTTTATCGCTATGAGTGTAAACCTGAACATGAGGTGCATGAACAATAGCATTTTCATTTTTGTCAACCCATATTGCTGCAATCTCATTAGTGGTAGGCAAATTAAAAACCCGTTGGTCTAATCAAGAGGCATATTTAAGTGCTATATAATGGTTTTCTAAGTTCGGAATCTCTGCTAAAGAATGAAGAAATATTGAATATGGATTAATTTTTAATATGTCCATCAGTTCTTTTACTATCAGCTCATCTATTTTATCAGAACAAGCCATTATATTTGTCAACTCATTGTCATTGTCATAAAAGTACAATTGCAAGTTTCTAGGCTTTTTCTCTTTATGATATAAATCATCTATTAAGTGATACATTTGCCCTTTGACTCTGAAGGTGTAGATACCATGGTTTCTCTTTGCTAAATCTTTGTCATAATTAACACCAAGCGACGTAAAAGCAAACAGGTTTTTATATGTTCTAATATATGTCCGAAAGTGCTTGGATTCTTTAGATTCTCCTACATATAAATTTCTCAACCTAGTTGGCATTTTGTGAGAACTTAACTTAATTTTACCACTACCACAACAGAATCCAGGTGGTTTGTATTCAAACCTTTTGGCACAACAGAATTTACAGTCTGCAATTTTTTTTAGTGGAACATACTCGGAGCGTAATCGATTAATATTCGTCACAGTTCTTTTATTATTCACCATAGTTCTTCTATTATAAGTCAGAGTTCTTCTATCATTAGTCGAAGTTCTATTATTTGGATGGCCTTCATATTGCAAATAGCCTGGAGGTGTAAAAAATGAAGACAAATTGAGCACCATGAAGAATGGAATATCACTATACTAACCTTCAGTTACAACCGTTCTGGAGACTGGACTATATGATCCATTTAGGGAGCATGATGTTGAACCTAGTTGAATACGTTTATTAATTAAATAATTCAACATAATATATATGAAAGTATAACCAATCACATGGTTGTAGGCTTACCTTATTCGAAAACGTAGAAAGGATGAACCACATTTTTCCCCTTGTCAAGAACATTTGAGAAGTGAGAAGCTTCACAGTTGGTGATTGCTGCAGGGATAATTTTTTGAAAAAGATGAACAATGCAGGAGCATAAACAGTAACATTTAAGCTATGTATATCCACAATATAATTAAAGTTAGAGTTCAAATTTTGATCTGTTTCTATAATAGAAGCCGAAGCTCCAATTGCAACTTTACTATGAACCAAGGATGTTGGTTCAACGGTGTTTTCATAATTTGTATGTGCAAGAAGATGTACACTTGTTTCTTCCGTTTTGTTGAGGCTTTGTTGCAGCGTTAGAGCATTTGTTTTGGCCAGGCTCATACTATCATACCTCTCGCGTCGTTTAGCATTCTTATCAGCTTGCGTCACTGACGAACGTCATTTTTTGGTTAACGGGCGATCCATTTCTAAGAAAATTTGATTGTTGCTGTGTAAAAATTGCAATGACGTTACAAACCTACAACATAATGTTTATCCTTTTTTATCAGGAAAAATCAAAGACCAAAATCAAGTAGAATACGTCTCTGATAAGCATAAAGGCTGAAGTTATGCACATTCAACTATGTTGCTAAAAACAGAAAGACAATGTAATTTTAAAGCTGCTGCAATATTTATATACAACCATCAAGTTCTGCTTTAAAGTATGGTCTATCACAAAAACAGAGCCGAGTAAACTAAAAGCAAAGAAAACCACCTCCTAATACCAGAATCAGATTGGCAACAATATAGGTAATCAAGTTAAAAAAAGCGCTCAAGAAAGACCTGAATTAATCAAGATAAAAAGTAGTGTTCAAGAAAGACTCGGAGCGTACAGGTATCCTCATACATCTTTTTTACTGAGAATCTTACAAGATATTCATAGAAATCATCTTCATGTAGTCACAAGTCACAACCAAGCAGGTTATGTGTTCACGACTTTAAATTGACAAAAATAGATATATCTGTTAGATGTCTAAAGTCTCCAGGAAAAAAAAACAATATTATGCGTGATTCAAGTAGTTCATAGGATCTAAAATTTATTCTACCCCATATGAAAATTACAGATTACTGGCAGTTAACACAAAAGCAAAGAGCAGACCACAGTGACAATCTTTTTAGACGGAGGTACCAGGAGGGGTGGTGGAGAGACATTAAGGGTTGTAGCAAATAAAAATAGAAGCAAATAGAAGTATGAAAAACGATGAAGTAATAATGGACATCTATTAAACTTTTAAAGTAAAATATAGAAATAGTAAAATACAGTAGCTAGCTGGTAGACTGTTCTATTATAGTAGATTCAACATTGGATTTCTAAAATTGCCCTATGGCATCTACGATCAGAAATATTTGCTAGACATCTATATTAATTTAAGAAATATGATCAAATTAATTTTTAATTGCGTATATTGAAAGCCTTTTCAAGGGATTCAACTATTTTTATAAGTTAATTCGATTTAGCGATCACTAATATCTATGAGATACTTTAACCGGCATTAAGCTCCACAAAAATTACCTTCAAAAGCTTTTAACAATTAGTGGATATTGGTATTATCATATCCAAATATATACCACAGAGAATTAACCAATTTAAGGCAAGAAATAAATTAAAGCACAAAACAGTATTGTTGGCGATAGAGTTGATCGCTGAAGGATGACCCATAGGCTCAAACATGGATTGCACAAAATTCACCTACAGGCATACAACCAAAGCCAGAAAGACATAGGAAACAGAGGAGCACAATCTCAAGTATACATAGGAAAACAAAGCAATACAACCATTTTAATAAAATGACATCCGTCAATTTAACGACAAAAGAGATAACAACCAGGAGAAAATTTGTAGTAGCCATCGAAGGGACAAAAAAGAAGAGAGAACTCAGCAGAAAGTGTTGCAACCCGAATTCATAGAAACCAAAAGAAACTGAGAGCGACTAAGCGGAGCTCAATTTTTCAGTAGGGGAAGAGAAAACAGAGAACTGTTGTGGAGGAAGACAGAGGAAGATGGAACTGAGCATATATGGACATATGAGAATTTGGAGCAGTAGCCGTTTATTATTTCATGTAAGTGGATGAGAGTGCCCTTACATATAGTTCCAGGCCAGTTTCTGTTTAAGTTGGAGTTTCCTATGGAAAAGGAAAAATTTCCTATGCTTAAAGAGTATTTTCTTTCTTATGAAAGAAAGTCTTTTTCAAAGATAAATCAATGGTTTTTTTTTTTTTTTGAAGTTCATGTAGTTATCAATAGAGAACAGTCAATTTCCTAAAACAGGCAAAAACTGGCCTTCTCTTCAACTGAAGCCCAACAAAGTGACTATTACAATAAATTTGCGCACAGAACCATAGGCAGGACGAAGCAACTCTACATCCACGCTTCTATAGTAGTAGTAAAAGTACGACCCAACTTAATATTCGATTTTTGTTATACTACGACCCAAATTAATATATGGCTTTTGTTACTTCCCTTTTGTTGCTAGTATTTCACAAGGGCGGAACAAGTTATTTGCCTCTTAAAGTTGTCCCAAATTACCGCATCTTAATTTTACAAATTTTTTTTACCATCTTTAACAACTTTCAAGTGGTATTATGTCCCTCTTTCTAACTCTTGACCAGTTGCATGTTCAAGAGTGTAATACACTCGCGCCACATAAACAACATTCGGCAGCCACATCATTGACATATTATGGACACGTCATTTAAATTTTTTTGGAGGCAATTTATCTTTTTTTTTCTTCTCTATCGCCACCATATCACCGCTGCTACCATTATCGTGACGCCGTCAC
This sequence comes from Petunia x hybrida, assembly GCA_037355625.1. Lineage (NCBI taxonomy): Eukaryota > Viridiplantae > Streptophyta > Magnoliopsida > Solanales > Solanaceae > Petunia > Petunia x hybrida. The sequence continues at coordinate 2,592,304 of JBBBVM010000018.1, read as the reverse complement.
CATTGTACAGACCAACTAAACAAATACCTTTACTCCAAATTCCTCCTCCTCCACCAAGCTCACGCCATCTTAAACCGTCATCTCTTCCATCAAAATTTTGACCGTCGGCCATGACTATTAATTTTTGCTTAAATTGGCAGCAATTTACTCTTTCCCTTTTCAAACAAAAATTTACTGTCTTTCTTGTTCTTTTCCTTCCTCCATCACTACACAAACCACTTATATTGATATGGCTAATTGATAAGAATCAAACGCGGAAAAGTAAAAGATAAAGAGCGAGACGTAACTCGATCGATAATCTCAAGTAGCAACGAAGAACTCGTTCCGTTACACCCCGAGAGAATGTCAACAACACCTACACTAGGCAACTACCCTCGAGCTAACGTGAGCACGCAAGTAGAATGGTGGGAGGGGATTTGGAAGTCATCTAGATCCGCTAGAGAACAACAAGTCCCAAAAGGTTGTTTCATTCAACAAAAGAGTTCAACTCTTGAACAATGTTCTTTAATCATCAATCATAAAAACTAAGGAATGAAATAAGCCATCTAGCTATTTATAGATGTTTTTAGGCACCAAGTGAAAGGTCTAGAGTGCCCACACTTAGGCTTAGATATAAAAGACCACGTAGGGTCAAAACAGACATAACACAAAGTAAAATCCCGTGCTTCAGCTTTTGGGGCGAAACGCCCGCCAATTTATGCAGTGGGGTTGGTTGAACGGAGCGCCTGGCTGAGGGGCGGAGCGCGTGGCCGCCTTGTTCTCTGGGTGGGGCGCCTAAAGCTTAGGTGGGGCGCCTGGTTCACTGGGCTGCTCCTCTTGCGCTTTGATCACCCGGAATGACTTCCAATCACTTCCTTCTTCTAGGCCCTTCCTCACCAAGTGTAAGTGTACTCCTTGGATCTCCTTAGCTTGGATCCATGTGAAGGGTCTTTTGGGGATTTGGGTCTTATCATCCTCCCCTTCTTGAGAAGATTTCGTCCTCGAAATTGAAGCATCATCATCCACGACCTCTTCATCCCCTACATCTAAAGGAACCAAGTCACAAACATTAAATGTACTAGAAACTTGATACTTACTTGGCAAGTCGACCACATAGGCGTTGTTTTTTATTTTTGAAAGCACTTGGAATGGGCCATCTCTTCGGGGTGCCAATTTCCCTTTCCTAAGATTTGGAAACCTTTCTTTCGGAAGTGCACCCACACATAGTCACCCTTCTTGAATTCCACCTTCTCGCGTCCTTTGTTTTTCTTGGAGGCAACCTTTGCATAAGCTTCCTCCAAATTCTTCTTTGCCTTTGCATGGAGTTCAACCAAAGCCTTGGCTCTAGCTTTACCTTCAAAATTAACAACCATTTCCCTTGGCAAAGGGGTTAGATCAAGGGGTTAAAACCATAAACACTCAAAGGGAGTCATGCCAATCATGCTATGCAATGTACGATTATAGGCAAACTCCATAAGAGGCAATCTATCAATCCAAGTCCCGGCCTTACCTCGGGTCATGGCTCTAAGAAGAGCACCCAAGGTTTGGTTCACCACCTCGGTTTGGCCATCCGTTTGTGGGTGGTGGGACGTAGAGAACAAAAGCTTGGTGCCAAGGGTACCCCATAAACTCCTACAAAAATGGCTTAGGAACTTGGTGTCCCTATCACTCACTATGGTTTGAGGCACACCATACAACTTTAAAACACTGTCAATGAACAAAGACGCAACATGTTGTGCATCATCACATTTTTTACATGGAATGAAGTGAGCCATTTTGGAGAACCTATCCACAACAACATAAATGCTATCATTGCCCACCTAGTCCGCGGTATCCCATGACAAAGTCCATGGATATATCCAACCACGGGCTAGTAGGCACGGGGAGAGGGGTATATAACCCATAGGGGTGTGCTTTGGATTTAGCACGTTTGCACTCAAGGCAATTAGTGCAAAACCTTTCAACATGCACCCCCATCTTTGGCCTATGGAATTGTTCTTTAAGAATGGCCAAATTCTTTCTTATCCCAAAGTGACCCATGAGTCCTCCACAATGTACCTCTTGCACAAGCAATTCCCTCCATGAGGACTCGGGTATGCACACTCTACCATTTTTGAAGATGTAGCCATTAACCCATTGGTATTTTTCAACTCTCTCCCCTTTCTCTAGAGCTTCATGGATGCTCTTTAGCTTGGGGTCATGAGCATACATCAACTTGATGCTCTCAAAACCCACGAGCTTAGAGGTGAGAGTAGTGGCAAGAGCAAACTTCCTAGAAAGCGCATCCGCCACAACATTGTCTTTCCCTTTTTTGTATTGAACAACATAGGGGAATGACTCAATGAACTCTACCCACTTGGAATGCCTCTTGTTTAGCTTCTCTTGGCCCCTAAGATTTTTGAATGACTCATGGTCACTCTTAATCACAAACTCCCTAGGACATAGGTTGTTGCCAATCAGCAAGAGCTCTCACTAGGGCATACAACTCCTTGTCATACGTAGAGTAATTCAAAGAGGCCTTTCAATTTCTCACTAAAGTATGCTATGGGTTTGCCATGTTGCATTAAAACACCACCAATTCCCACCCCCGAGGCATCACATTCAACCTCAAATGCCTTACCAAAGTCGGGCAATTGCAATAGAGGGGCGGTACTCAATCTACTTTTCAATTTTTGGAAGGCCTTCTCTTGAGGCTCTCCCCACACAAATGGTTGGTCCTTCTTCACCAATTCGGTGAGTGGAGCGGCAATGGAGCTAAATTCTTTCACAATTCGTTTATAAAAACTAGCAAGACCATGAAAGCTCCTCACTTGAGTCACGGTGGTTGGAGTAGGCCAATCACGAATGGCCTCCACCTTGGACTCATCCACCTCCACTCCTTGGGCACTCACAACAAACCCAAGGAAGACAACCTTCTCCACACAAAAGGCACACTTTTTCAAATTGGCATATAGCTTTTCGGCTCTTAGCACTTCAAGCACTTGACTCAAGTGGCCAACATGATCATCTATTGACTTACTATAAATCAAGATATCATCAAAATAGACAACCACAAATTTATTGATGAATGGTTTCAACACATGGTTCATTAGCCTCATAAAAGTACTAGGTGCGTTGGAGAGCCCAAAGGGCATCAACAACCATTCATAGAGACCAAACTTGGTCTTGAATGCGGTTTTCCATTCGTCCGGGGCTTCATCCGAATTTGATGGTAACCAGACCTAAGGTATATTTTGGTAAAGACACATGAACCACTCAATTCATCTAACATATCATCAAGTCGGGAAATGGGATAACGGTACTTTACCGTTATTTTTTTCACGGCCCGACAATCAAAACACATCTTCTAAGTGCCATCCTTTTTAGGAACAAGGATCACAGGCACGGCACAAGGACTCAAGCTTTCCCTTACCAAGCCTTTAGTGAGCAATTCATCAACTTGCTTTTGCAATTCTCTTGTGTCCTCCGGATTGCTCCTATAAGCCGGTTTGTTTGGAATTTGAGACCCCGGGATAAAATCGATTTGGTGTTCTATCCCCCTCAATGGAGGAAGACCACTCAGCATTTCTTCCGGGAACATGTCTTCAAATACCTTCAAAACATTCTCAATTGCACTAGGTAAAGGGTTAGTTAAAGAATCAACATCGGATGTAAGAGTCATACCTTTATGCACTAGGCAAAGAAGTAGCTTGTTGCCATCATTCCCTCTCAAGAGTTCACCCGGTTGCATCATGGCACATATGCTACCGGTAGAAGATGGTGGGATTGCCACCAAGCTTTCGGCCAAAGGACTAGTCTCCACAACCGACTTAGCCTTTGCCGCCTCTCTTAACTCCCTCATTCGCTTGTAATCATCACTTACTTGCTTGGGAGTTAAGGGCTTTAAAAGAAATTTTCTTCCTTTATGTTTGACCGTGTAAGTGTTGACACGGCTATCATGAACCGCATGTCTATCAAATTGCCACGGCCTTCTAAAGAGAATGTGGCATGCTTGCATATATACCACATCGAACAAGTGTTCAGCCACATAGCTACCCATTTTGAACTTGATCATTGCTTGCTTCACCACCTTTAGCTCCCCACACTCACTAAGCCATTGCAATCGATATGGTTTGGGGTGTTTCAAGGTAGGCAATTTCAATTGGGTAATTAGTGATTGACTCACAACATTATCACAACTTCCCAAGTCAACGATCATAGAGCAAACAACACCTATGACTCGGCATCTAGCATGAAAGAGATTTTCCCTTTGCAAGGTCTCACTATCCTCCACAATCATGGCACCTAAACTCCTCCTCACAACTAGAAAAGTATGAGGATCATCATCCTCCACCGTATCATCTTCCAAATAAACCACCTCATCCTCCTCTACTCCCTCATCCTCCAGTTCACTCTCTTGTTCATAAGCACTATCACCAACAACAATCATGGTCCTTTTCGTAGGACACTCTTTAGCAAAGTGATGATACCCCTTGCACTTGTGACATTGAATAGAAGAAGTAGGAGTATTTAATTAGGTTTTAGAGTTACCTCCCACATTAGGTGTGTACTTCTCATACGACTTTGTCATATCTTTGCTAGAATTTGCATTACTTGTGCCACTTGCATTTGGGAATCTTGCATTAGGAGTAGGAGTTTTCCATTCCTTTGGTTTGTTCATGGGAGTGGAAGTGTTGCTCTTGTAACGGTTGGACTTTTCATTTTTAAGCCATTGCTCGGCTTGAATAGCGGCATCAAGGACTTCTTGAAGTGAAATATAAGCATGCAATCTCAATTGTGAAGCTATACCATAGCTCAAGCCATTCTTAAAGCGGATCACGGCTTGTTCCTCATCTTCGGTGTCCATATCCAAGGCCATCCGAGTCTTCTCAAACTCATCATAATACTCATGAACCGTCTTGACACCTTGCTTTAGTTCATAGAGCTTCTTGAGTTGCTCTTGACGATACCTAGGAGTGATGTACTTGATACTCATGATACCTTTCAAATCATCCCAACCCACATTCACGGGGATTCCCGCTCTTCTCCTTGATCTCTTGACGGATTCCCACCAAGTAGATGCATAGGTCTCAAAGGATGAAATAGCATAAGTACCTTTCTTATCTCGGTCATATCATTTGTGTCAAACATCCTTTCCATGAGTAGTACCCATTCAATGTAGGCGTCCGGATCACAATTCCCCTTAAAGATTGGGAGATTGAGCTTCACACTATTGAGGTTGGTGTTGTCACGACCTCCACGGTAAGGCTCCGGTTGGCCTCCATAGTGATCTTCATAACAACCGTTATCCCTCCTAGAATTACCTCCAACATACCCCAAGGGTGGCCCTCGACCTCAGCCTCTACCCCTATCCACATTTTGACCCCAATTCATACCTCGCCTTTGCTGAGGTTAGGCAACAAAGAAACAAGAAAACCTAGAAGAAACTACCCAAAACCAACCATTCAAGATTGGGGCGGAGCGCCCAAGAAAACCACCAGTAGGGGTGGCTAGGCGGAGTGCCTGGGCGAAGAACGCCTGGGTTTTCAACTCTGTGTTCTTCGATTTCAATCCAATTTTTGGGTTGATTCCAACGTGTTTTTCACAAATCCAAGGTAACCAAAGTTGAATATTGATATAACCTTCAAAAACCAATGATTTTCACACCCAAACAACCAACAAACAAGGCACAATCATGATTCAAAGTTTCAAGTTGGGGTTTCAACAAGGGTTTCAAAAAGGTTCAAAGTGGATTTCGATTCTTCAAACTTGGTGTTACCAAACTCCAAATCACACAAAATTTGTTTCAAATTGTTTGTATTGCAAAGTAGAACAAACCCCGATAGTCAAATCATCGATCAACAACGAACAAACCCATGAATCGATCTAAAATCATCAAGAACAATGGCTTAACAATTTTGAGGTTTTCAAAATTTCAAATCTCGTGAATCCAATCCAAACCTCGTGTTTTTGGTATCAAAATGATGGGGTTTCATCAAGGATCAATAATCTATTACACCCATAACAAGAATCGATCACACCAAACAGTTACGACAATTTTTTTGTATTTTTCACTTTTTCTATTTTTTTGTATTTTTCTTCTTCCAATAACTTCAACAAGAAGAAATCTAAAGAAACTAACGTAGGCACGAAGAATCAAGGGTCGGAGGTTTGTAGAAACAAAATCCCAGCCTTGCTCTGATACCAAACTGATAAGAATCAAACACGGAAAAGTAAAAGATAAAGAGCGAGACGTAACTCAATCGATAATCTCAAGTAGCAACGAAGAACTCGTTCCGTTACACCCGGAGAGAATGTCAAGAACACCTACACTAGGCAATTAACCTCGAGCTAACGTGAGCACACAAGTAGAATGGTCGGAGGGGATTTGGAAGTCATCTAGATCACGCAAGTAGAATGGTCGGAGGGGATTTGGAAGTCATCTAGATCCGCTAGAGAACAACAAGTCCCAAAAGGTTGTTTCATTCAACAAAAGAGTTCAACTCTTGAACAATGTTCTTTATTCATCAATCATAAAAACTAAGGAATGAAATAAGCTATCTAGCTATTTATAGATGTTTTTTGGCACCAAGTGAAAGGTCTAGAGTGCCCACACTTAGGCTTAGAGATAAAAGACCACGTAGGGTCAAAATAGACATAACACAAAGCAAAATCCCGTGCTTCAGCTTGCCAATTTGTGCAGTGGGGTTGGCTGCGCGGAGCGCCTGGCCCCCTTGTTCTCTGGGCGGGGCACCTGGTTCACTGGGCTGCTCCTCTTGCGCTTTGATCACCCGGAATGGCTTCCAATCACTTGCTTCTTCTACGCCCTTCCTCACCAAGTGCAAGTGTACTCCTTGGATCTCCTTAGCTTGGCTCCGTGTGAAGGGTCATATGGGGATTTGGGTCTTATCACGAATGGTGCTAGGATGACGAGGAGGAATCTTATGACAGCTTGACTTCGCAGCAGTGCTGGTGGTGGTGATTGCTACTGGTAGTGATAATGATTTTTGTACCATTTCAATTGAGGTAAATCAAAATTGTGAAGTGGATTATTTGAGCAGTAATATTAAATCCTTTCTGTTCTTCAAATTTTTCCTAGTTGATCGGTTAATGTGCAGCTCTAATCAGTAATTACATATAAGAATTTAACTATATCGAAGGAATACAAAAAGTCGACCTAATCACTAATTACTGTTTAACCTAGATCCGATTTTAGGCCAATTAACAATTAAATTTATATTTGCGGAGTCATGATCAATATTTAGATTAAGAGTTTAAATGATGAATAGCGTTAGCCATTAGAGTAGCAATATATTCGTAATTTCCAACGATGATAAATAATAATATGGAAACAAGATATAACCCAAAGTGAGTAAAGTTAAAGCGTTAGTAAAAGTGAGTAGAGGTAACCGTGTTGGATCGCCTGATCCCGGTGAGAATTTCTCGTTACCGATCGCACTAGAAGACTTAGAGAGCAAAGTATTCCACGAATGTAAACAAAGGACAGTGTTTGAGCAAGAGCAAAAGAGAATATTCTTATTGATGTTGTAGACAGGAAATAAAGGTTATGTTACAATGATTTAGGGCGAATGCTATTTATAGGTCTGATAGGTGTCCGTTGAATCTTGTAACCACTGGGCACATATCCGTTGGATACGTAACCGCTGGGTCGTAATTACTGCCTTTATGACCATTCATTGAGTGATCGCATATGATCAGGTTATTAATTACTCATTTAGATCGTGCTGACCTGGGAAGCGTTACATTGTTGTTCTGAGTCTGCTCGTGGAAATCGCCTGGCTAATTATCTGTCCGCTAGATGTCTGTCCGGTGGAACCTCTGCCCGTGCCACGTGGCAGACACGTGTCACCTTTTTAGATGTCGCCAGTTTTCACCCAATACAGATAGTCCCTGAACTTCTCGAGCAGAGTATCTGTTCGAGGAGTGGATGTTAATTTTGGCGGGAATTTTTATTTTGCAAAATCCAATCTTTGTATGATGAAGCTAGGTGACGTACGTATCTTATCAGCTACGTGACAAATTCCCATGACGTGCGCATTAAATGCACAGTAAAAAAGTAACTGCAGCTGGCACACCTGCGCGTCTGCAGCCTACTTTGAAGTGACTACTGCGCGTCCCACAGGTAAAATAATGATTTTAACCGCCTCAATCACGTGCACACGTCGACTGCTGATCGCGAGGTGACCGCTACACTTCAGGGTAATGATGACACTTCGGGAGGTTGTGAAACCTACTTCTTCTTTTGACGGTTGGATCTGATCGTGGCCTCTCAGATAGTCTCCACGTGTCTCGGGGGAACTTGATGGGCCGGATTTTTTCTCCTGTAAATAGAGGTTTGTTGAGTAAGAAACTTTTTTACTTGCTTTCGTTCTCTTCTTACTAAGTCTTGAGAATTCTTTGAATATCTTTCAACTTTTCTTCCGAATTTCTCAACTCTTCTGGAATTATGTCTTCAAAAGCTAGGAGAAACCAAAATATGAACGTAGCTGGTAGTTCTTCGGCAGCCACCCCCAGGCCTAGGGCTACTCAGGCCACTGCTCCGGAGATCATTCCTAAGAAGTGGGGGTAAATTGGAAAAGAATTGCAACATTAAGGCTTCCAACAATCATGGAGATATACTAATTTGGCTTGCGTATAGGTTCAAATCGGGGATCACATTGGAGGTGATTCCTCGGGTTAGAGCAGACTGCAATTGGGATGCGAGTATTCCCCTCTTACCGGTCTCTGAAGAGGAGAACATTACTTCACATAGGGCTGGGTGGACAGCTATGTGTACCTACCCTTTTACGGTTGGATGTAAGCTATCCCTGCATCCTGTGCTCGAGAGGCTATGCAGGGAATATTTGCTCTGCCCGGGGCAGCTGTGCCCCAGCGTGTATAGAATAGTTACACTCTTGGATTGGTTTGCGACAGAAACCGACCAAGTTTTTGGATATGAACATTTTATTTCTTTGTATAACATACAAATTTTCAAAGATGGCTTTGTAAACGCTAGGATGCGCGGGAGCAAGGGTTTGGCGCGCAGCTCTGAGGACACAAGTGACCGGGGTTGGTTGCACTGGTATGTGTTCGTGCGCACCCAGGCCCTGACTTTCAATTCCAAGACCTTTCTTCCCGAAGTTTGGAACAAGAAGCATAAGTCCCTGAGTATCCTTTTGAGTTTTTCGTGCTTCTTCTTCTCTTTTTGTTTGCTTATTCCTTTGATTCCTCTTTGTAGCTGCCAAGCGACCTTACGACGGGCTCATATCAGTTGATGAGCTGACGGCATGGGTTGAGGCGATTTTGAAGGAGTTCTCTCCTGAGATGAGAGAATGGGCGTACTTTGCTGCGCAGAAGAATTTGACCGTGAAGACTCACGGTGAGAAATTTCTGCTGTTGTAGCCATTTCTTCCTTTTGTAGTTTCTCCGTGTCTGACCGTTCTGCCTTTTGCAGGTCTGGGTACTCAGGGGGACTTTTTCCCTGCTCCTCCTCCTCAGGCCGTGCCTTCTGGGTCTGCTGCTGATCCTGATGCTGAAGTCGCATCTTTACTGGCTTCAGTGGAGGCACTGCGCGGCAGGGAAGGATGAGAGGAGCTCTTACCCAGTAACCTTGGTTCTTTGAAGAGGAAGAAGAAGAGCCAAGGTGACGGTGGAGCACAGAAGAAGTCTGCACGTAAGACTTCCATTTTTGTCGGGCCAACCTCAACTGCTAGAGGTGAGTCCTCGCACAAAGCCAATGTACCACAGTCTGTAGATGAGAATATCAAGACCACTACCGAAGTCCCCGAGTCTGCACGGGGAGAGGGTTTAGACAGGGTGGTGATTGATGTTTCAGATACTGAGACTGAAACTAATGAACCCCTTGTGCGAAAACCTTATCTTCGGAGCGATAAGAGGATAGTTGAGGAGGAGGCTGTCCGTACTCCAGAGAGGAGTCCCCGAGTTGATGACGGGGTGAAGGCGGCTCCTTCCCATGTGGATGAAGGGAAAAGAAAATTGGGTGAAGAAGAAGAAAAAGAAGAAGAAGAAGAAGAAGAAGAGAAGAAGAAGAGATAAGGGAAGAGGTTCCCCAAGAGGGTGGCCGAGGTCCTCGTGTTTTTCGTTTCGAGGACCTGGAAAATATGGCGACTGAGGGGACGACGCCTGTTGGTCTTCACGAGTGCGACACGATAGATCCTGGAGTGGAGGGTGACTCTAACTTATCAACAACAAGGCTTATTTGGGGGTAAGTCATCAACGGTCAGACCGGATTAAAGGACATTAGGGGTGTGCGCTACAAGTTTGGTCCAAACTACCCCTCTGAATAGGCTTGGAAACCCAAGTACTGCGAGAGGAAGCATACCATGAAGCTAGCCCCTGACGTCAACTTTGTATCCAGGCCGGGCAGTTTAGCCAAGGCGGTTTCATCACTAATTGGTCTTCGAGAGGAGGGGACAATGAGGGAAATGAGCGATGAGGAGTTGTCTTTTACAATTGCTGCCGATTCTGCCCGGGTAAGTGTTTACCGCTTGTGTTGGAGATAATTTGACTTCAGACTTCTAACTTTTGCTTCTTTTGTTTCTTTAGTCAAGTATGATGTCTGCCGAGCTGATTCCGCTCCAGGATCAACAATGTCGATCAAGTACTCGAGGTAAAGAAAGTGTTGCTGGATGCTTTGAAGGAGAACAAGATCCTGGCAGAGCAGTGTGGTCTCCTTGGGGGTGAAATTAATTGATTGGCTGAAGTTAATAATGAGAGAATTGAGCCGATTAACGAACTCACCAAGGAGAAGGACCTTCTTTCTGAAGAGAAAGAAGGGTTCACACAATCTGCCCCAGGGTCTGGAGATTCTACTCGAAGAATGCAAGGCTTCGCTGAACAGAGCTCTCGATGATCGTGGATCTCTTGAGATGGATCTGCAAAGAGCTAATGAAGAGTCCGCTAGGGCCAGAGCTGAGCTTCAAGCTACTAAGGATCAGGTTGCCCAATCGATGAGTGCTCAAATCGCATTATTTAAGGACTTGGCAAACCTTCGTGATCAATCTGAAATCAAAGCAAAGCTTACTGTGCTCGGGCAGGTCCAGGCTAAGCAGATAAACGTTGAGGAGAGGTTGCAGAAGACAAAGAGCACTGTTCGCGGAGTAAGACAAATACTGAATCTTTCTCCTGAGGAGTCTGAAGGTGAAGATGAGGATGAAGATGAAGATGACGGCGAGAATTCGGGGGACGATGACAGAATCGACGGAGCTGGTGCGTCGGGTTCTGGTCGTAGCCCCAAAAACTAATGCCCCCAAAATTTGATTAGGTAGCAAGTTTGTATATCTGGCGAGAGTCGGATTAGTTGGTTGTGGATAGAGGTCTCGTAGGGACTCTCTGATCCTTTTTCGGCCGGTTCTATTTGGCCTTTGATCACTCTGCAAAAATTTCTGTCAGTCGTTTTTGGCATTTTATCATTTTACAGGATTATGTATATATAACTTTAGATCTTTTCTAATTCAATGACTATATTTAGCCTGAATATTTGATCTTTCGTTTGTATGTGTTGTGTCCTTTATGCCTTATGTTTAGGAGCTTTTTTGAAGTTTGAACTTTATTAAGTTCTGGTCTCCAAAAGTTTGTCCGAATGTTTAACTTAGCCTTTCCCAAGGAAGAGGTCATAAGTTGTGAATAATCTGCGCATATGTTTTTATTCTGATCGAGTTGTGGTCGATAGATTTTTGGCCGAATCGTTGGCCTTTGCGAACAAATTTGCTTATCGCCTTGATAGTCGAAAGCTGTTGCAGGAATTTGTAGCTTAATTCTGGCCGAGTCGCTGGCCTTGTGAACGACTTCTCTTATTTCCGTGGAAGCTTGTGACATAAAAAGTTTTTGAAAAACTCATCTTTCATAAGGTCTTTTGCCTTTATAAAGGTCTTATATGAAGGTCTTACCAAGTCTACAAGGGCCTGGCCTACAGGGGCCTCTTACCACCCTCATTGTTTTTATGTTGGAACACGACAAGTGATAACATAAAAAGAGTTAAGGCAAGTCGTAGATAAAAGAACACATATAACCAAACGAGGAGTGTGTCCGTTGTGGGATTCGAACCCACAGTCACGAAGTTGAAGAACTTCGAGCTTTACCAATTGAGCTAAACGGATCTGACCTTGTTCAGGCTGTTAGTACCATTTAGAAGAAGTATAATAAAAGTAAGAATTACCACTCAGAAGTGATACCTTTTGAGGTGAGTCATGTTCCAACTGTTCGTGACAATTGAACCATCTGGTCATGCTAAGTGATAAGATCCCTTATCGACTGAGGCGATTGCCTTGTAGGGGCCTTCCCAATTAGAGCCTAGCTTCCCTGAATTTGCTTCCTGTGTGTTCTGGGACACTTTTCTTAGTAAAAAATCCCCAACCTGGAAGCTTCGTACACGCAGTCCCCGATTGTAATATTGTTCAATTTGTTTTTTCTGGGCGACTACTCGTACGAGGGTTAGTTCCCTTCACTCTTCGAGGAAATCCAGCTCTTCGGAGAGGTTGACCGAGTTGGACTCTTCAGTTGCATGTGCATACCGTAAGCTGGGTTCTCCGATTTCGACTGGGATTAAGGCGTCTGCACCGTACACCAATGAGTAAGGTGTCTCTCCAGTACTCATTTTTATCGACGTGCGATAAGCCCATAGTACACCGGGCAGCTCCTCTACCCAGCATCCCTTAGCCTGCTCGAGGCGCTTCTTGAGGGATTCAACGATTATTTTGTTGGTAGATTCTGCTTGTCTATTGGCAACCGGATGGTATGGAGAAGAAGTAATCCTCTTGATGTGCAGGTCGTCTAGGAACCTAGTCACTTTCTGGCCGATGAATTGCGAGCCGTTGTCCATGACTATTTCCTTAGGTGCTCCAAAGCGACACACGACAAAGCGCCAAAGGAAGTCAATGATTTCCGTTTGCCGTATCTTTGCGTATGCTGCCGCTTCGACCCACTTGGTGAAGTAATCGGTGATGATCAACAAGAAGCACATTCCTCTTGATGACGCGGGAAGGGGACCAACTATGTCCATTCCCCATTTCATGAAGGGCCACGGGGAGATTATTGAGTGCAGCGGTTCTGCCGGTTGATGAAGAAGATAAGATGTGCGAACCTCTAACACTTCTCGCATTTTTTGACAAACTCATTTGTATCCTTCTCCATCTTATCCCAATAGTATCCTGCACGAATCAATTTACGGGCTAATGCCTTGCCTCCGGAATGATTGCCACAGCAGCCTTTATGGACCTCTCTCATCACGTAGTTGATTTGATTCGGTCCGAGGCACTTTGCGAGGGGTCCTGCAAATATTTTGCGGTAGAGATCGCCGTTGATGATTGTATACCGAGCAGCTTTTATTCTTAGCTTGCGAGCAGCTTTTGTGTCAACGGGCAGAGTCCCATGAAGAATATAGTTCGTGATTTCATTCCGCCAGTCCCAAGTTGCGTTGATGGTGTTGACTTCGAACTTCTCCTGATCTATGGTCGTGTAAAGGAGTTGAACGAAAGATGAAGAGCTGGCCGCCCCCATTTCTGCCACCGACCCTAGATTCGCGAGAGCATCGGCTTCATGGTTCTCTTCCCGTGGAATTTGAAGTGCCTCCCACTCGTAAAACTGGGTCAGGAGTTCTTTTACACGGGCAAGGTACACTTGCATTCTGGATTCTCGTGCAATGAAGCCTCCGGTCACCTGGTTGACTACCAGTTGAGAATCGCTCTTAAGCTTGATGATGTTTGCTCCATAACTTCGGGCCAGCTCCAATCCTGCAATAACGGGCTCATATTCGGCCTCATTATTAATAATAAACGGGCACTTGATGGCCTGCCTGACGGTCTCTCCGGATGGGGAGATGAGAACCAGTCCAAGACCAGGCCCTTTGACGCTCGAGGAGCCATCAGTGTATAGGGTCCATGCTCTAGGAGCCTGCCCAGCATATAGAACGACATCCTTTTCTGCCTCAGGATATATATTGGTGCTAAAATCAGCCACGAAGTCTGCTAGGGCTTGTGATTTTATTGCTACCCTAGGTTGATAGGTGATATCAAATTCACTTAATTCTATAGCCCATTTTACTAACCTTCCTAAAAATTCAGGTTTGTGCAAAACATTTTGCAAAGGTAAGGTTGCTACCACGGCTATTGAATGACTTTCAAAATAAGGGTGTAACTTACGAGCTAACTTTTCCAAAGGCTGGTAGCATGTTTCCGCATCAATTAGAGCTTTGCTAATATAATAGATGGGAAGTTGTTTACCTTTCTCTTCTCGAACCAGTACTGTGCTTACTGAGGATTCTCAAACTGCCAGATAAATCAACAACTGCTCCCCGTGTTAAGGTGTAGAGAGCAATGGTGGATTGGACATGTAATTTTTGAGATCCCTCAGTGCTTGTTGGCATTCGGGAGTCCAATCAAACTCCTTGTTTTACTTCAAGACGTCGAAGAAACTTTTGCATCGGTCTGATTATCAGGATATGAATCTTCGCAGGGCTGCCACTCTCCCAGTCAATTTCATGACGTCTTTCTGGTTGTGGAGTACGTCTGGAATTGACTCGATGGCTTTGATCTGAGCGGGATTGACTTCAATTCCGCGCTGAGAAATGATGAAGCCCAGGAATTTTCCCGACCTGACTCCAAATGCACATTTCTCCGGGTTCAGCTTCATGTTGTATTGATCGAGTATTCGGAACGCTTCTTTTAAGTGAGCTAGATGATCCTCTGCTCATTTAGATTTGACCAGTTTGTCATCGATGTACACTTCCATAGTCTTAATGATATGGTCATGAAATATTCGATTGACTAAGCGCTGATATGTTGCACCTGCATTTTTCAACCCAAATGGTATAACTTTATAACAATACGTACCTCTGCAGGTTATGAACGTTGTTTTCTCTTGGTCATCGGGGTCCATCAATATCTGGTTGTATCCAGAGTATGCGTCGAGGAAAGTGAGCACCTCGTGCCTGGCTGTTGCGTCAATCAGTTGGTCTATCATGGGAAGGGGATATGAGTCCTTTGGACAGTCTTTGTTTAGATCTGTGAAGTCAATGCAGACTCGCCATTTGCCCTTTTTCTTGGGCACAACGACCACGTTGGCTAGCCAGTCTGGGTATTTGATTTCATGTACAGATCCGATCTTCAACAGCCGATCGACCTCATCGTTGATGACCTGATTCCCAAAAGCTCCTTGGTGGTGCTTTTTCTGTTATACAGGGTGGTGGCACGGGTCGACGTTCAACCTGTGAGAGATAATATCTGGAGAAATACCTGTCATATCTGCATGAGACCAGACGAACGTTGTATGCCGCTCCTTGAGGAACTGGAGGATATCTCCTCGTAAGTGTTCGCTTAACTCGGTTCCTAAGTAGATCTTGCGCTCTGGTTTGTCTGCAAACAATTCTTCGGACTCCAAAGCTTCCACGGTCGGTATGTGGCTTTCCCGTTCGTCCAGCTTTGTGATGAATTCCGGTACCTCGTACTTTGCTTCTTCATATGGCATGTCTGATCCCAGTCGCTGTAATTGCTATTTGGTTTCTTCGGGCAGCTTGAGAGCCACTGAATAACAATCTCGAGCAGAGCGTTGCTCTCCTCGAACCTCACGTACTCCCCATTCGGATGGGAACTTCAACACCTGATGATAAGTGGAAGGAGCAACTTGCATATCATGGATCCAAGGTCTCCCAGGATGATATTGTAAGCTAGATCCGAATCGACAACATGAAATGTCGTCTCCTTCGCTACTCCTTCACTAAGAGTTGTAAGAGTAATCTCGCCAAGTGTCTTCTCACTCGAGTTGTTGAAACCGGAAAGAACTCGAGATATCGGCACGATCTTATCCGACAGCTGCATCTCCCTTACAATTCGTGATTGAATAATATGTGCAGAGCTGCCTGCATCGATGAGCACTCTCTTGACGTCGAATTCCACCACGCGTAACGTTATCACTAACGCATCAGCGTGTGGGTACTGCAAACCGTTTGTGTCGGAGTCTTCAAATGTTATCGTCCCCTCTGGTTGTGGACGTTTGGTGTTTGTGATGGAGACCTTTGCATACTTTTTTGCTGCGAAGGTGACGGAATCCACTTTGATCCCACCCGAGATAACATTGACTGTCCTCTTTGGGGAAGATGCCCGTGGAGGGCCAGATTTGTTCTGCTGGGTCTTCGCGTGAGTTTTCTTTCCTTTCTCGGTCAGGAACTCCTTCAAGAATCCCTGTTTCAATAAATGTGAAACTTCAAACCTTAGGGCTTTGCAGTCCTCGGTGGTGTGACCGTGGTCGCGATGAAATTCGCACCATAGGTCCTGGTTGCGCTTGCTTGGGTCGGTCTTCATGTCCTTCGGCCATTTAACCTTCTATCCCATGTCTTTGAGTGCTGCCACTACTTCAGACATTTCTACGTTGAAGTTCGGCAGGCTTGGGGCTCCACGGAGGCTTGATTCTGAATCATCTCTTCAGGACAGCCCTCTGTTGTTGCGGTTGCGTCCTTTGGAGTTGTTGCGTGACTAGTCAGGGTACGGCTCATAACGTACGTCTGACCTCTCCGTCTCCGCCTTTCCACCGGAACCACCTCTGCGCGACGGAGTCCTTCCTCGGGTACCTGTTCCAACTAATTTATCTTCATCAATACATACCTTTGAGTTGTAGCGGTTGTAGACGTCCGACCAGTTGGCTGCTGGGAACTCGCGAAGGGACTCGTAGAGCCTGCACGTAGCCTCTGAGCTCCTGATATCCAAACTGTTGGTGAATGCGATCGCTGCCCATCTGTCCGGTACTTTGGGTAGCATCATACGTTCCCATTGGAAGCGATCCACATATTTATGGAGAAACTCGTCGGGCCTCTGTTTGATCTCGAAGATATCCTCTACGCGAGTCTACGTCTTCTGAGCGCCTGTGCGTGTCTTCACGAACAGCTCAGCCATCTCTGCAAAGGACCCAATGGAGTTTGGTGGCAACATTGAGTTCCATCGTAGGGCTCCATCCGCTAGGGTCTCCACGAACTTCTTCAGTTGGACAGATTCGATCTCCTTATCGGTGAGATCACTAGCTTTTATAAAGTTGCTGAACATCATGAGATGATCATTGGGATCAGATGTCCCATGGTATCTCGGAATGTTTGGCATCTTGAATGTCTTGGGTATTGCCTTTGGGGCTGCTTCTTTCTTCCAAGGCGCTGGGAATACCGTTGGACATCAACCTTCTTCAGTGTGGGTGGAGCACCTGGCATCTGATCGATTCTCTCGTGGAGAGACTTCTGAAGTGCTTCCTGGCTCTCTTTGAATTGCTTGGTAAGAGCCTCCACGACGATGCTCATTTCGGTGGACACCACAGATCCTCCATTGTTTGGCTCCCCACCTTGCTTCGAAGTCTGTGAAGAAGGGGGTATCGTGACCTGGCGTTGCAGCGTCAGCTCTTGCAACCGGAGGGTTTTGCCCTCGGAGAGAGTTGAGTGCCTCATTTATCCCTCTGTTGACCTCCGCCTGCTCCTGCATAAACGCGTAGAGCGTCTCCTGGAGGTTCCCTTGGCCAGGGGAGAGACTCCAATGGCGTCTTCTCCTAGGCGGAGTGGCGCTCTGAGAGTGCCTACGCCCATTTCGCTGCCTGACCTGTCCTTGGGAAGACTGTTGCTGCCCGTCAGACGAATAATCGGGAGAATAATTGGGACTTGATGAAGAGGTACGTACCTAACTTCCGCCGATGATAGTTCGTTGTGAACCACTTTCTGCCATGTTAGTTGTGAAACAAAAAGATCGACAAAAAGGAAGGTAATGCTAGAAAAGATAAATTAGTAACCTACAAAGGCTACTGACCGGCTCCTACTGTGGTCGCCAAATTGTTTAACCTAGATCCGATTTTAGGCCAATTAACAATTAAATTTGTATTTGTGGAGTCACGATCAATAGTTTAGATTAAGAGTTTAAATGATGAATGGCGTTAGCTATTAGAGTAGCAATATATTCGTAATTTCCAATGATGATAAATAATAATATGGAAACAAGATATAACCCAAAGTGAGTAAAGTTAAAGCGTTAGTAAAAATGAGTAGAGGTAACCGTGTTGGATTGCCTGATCCCGGTGAGAATTCCTCGTTACTGATCGCACTAGAAGACTTAGAGAGCAAAGTATTCCACGAATGTAAACAAAGGACAGTGTTTGAGCAAGAGCAAGAGAGAATATTCTTATTGATGTTGTAGACAGGAAATAAAGGTTATGTTACAATGGTTTAGGGCGAATGCTATTTATAGGTCTGATAGGCGTCCGTTGAGTTTTGTAACCGCTGGGCACATATCCGTTGGATACGTAACCGCTGGGTCGTAATTACTGCCTTTATGACCATTCATTGAGTAATCGCACATGATCAAGTTATTGATTGCTCATTCAGATCGTGCTGACCTGGGAAGCGTTACATTGCTGTTCTGGGTTTGCTCGTGGTAATCGCCAGGCTAATTATCTGTCCGCTAGATGTCTGTCCGGTGGAACCTCTGCTCGTACCATGTGGCAGACACGTATCACCTTTTTAGACGTCGCCAGTTTTCACCTAATACATATACATTGACAGAGATATAGACGATGAAAACAAGGTGATGTTGTTTTCTTTTTTCTTTTTCACTTGAGATATTCCAGTACGAGGAGAAATTGGTACATAAGAAGAGGAAACTTTGAATGGAGATCATAGGAGAAACGATATAGAGGAAGATTTTTTTTTTTTACTTTAATTTTTCTCACTCGCCTTTTTCGTTTACTTTTTTTTTTTTTTTTTTAATTTACATTTTTCCATGTTATCTTTTAGGATGGAACTAATACCATTTGAAAGTTGTTAAAGAGTGTAAAGGGATCTCTGTAAAGTTAAAGTGTGTAAATAATAATTTGGGACAAGTTTACGAGTACGTATCAATTCCACCATTCATAAGTGTGAGTGTGTCATTAACCAGAAATAGTTTTTTATCCAAAAAAAAAAAAAAATCAATCATTTTCGGTGTAGAAAAAGCAAATAATAGTGTAATGCATGTGCAGAGACATTGAACATTTGGCATATACATAGTTAACATCCTCTCATATCCAATTTTTTGTGACACCGTCTAGGCAAAAACTTAAATATGTAGGGATGTTATGGATAAATATTCTCGTTAGATAGAATATGCATAGTTAGTTTCACATTTCGCTTAGTATTCTAGGTGCATATAATGTATGTATCTCTTTTCCTGTTCAGTAATACAGCACATAACTTTCCGACTCTTTTGATAGATCCTTCAAGATATCAGAGCAAGAGATGATATGAGGTACCAAAGCAAATGCTTTTACTCTTTACTCAAAAGTCACCCTATTTCGCTTCTTTAGATAATTCAGAAATCGTTTTAGTGCTAACATCTTGGATGAAGAAAATGATAATGGGTGAGCAAGGTTAATGAGGAATTCTTTATGGGCCAAGAATAAGTTGATGTTTGTGGATGGCTCGCTCAAAAGGCAAAAGGAAGGTGCACTAGAAGTTTATGCCTGAAAAAATGCAACTCTATGGTAATAGTTAGGATCTTTAATTCTTTTAGTAACACATTGCATGGAAGAATGACGTACATGGACACTGCCGATGGAATTTGCCTTGATCTTGAGGAAAGGTTTGGTCAAGGTAATGCTCTAGGAATTGACCAAATTGAGCGTCAAATGTCATTGTGATTCAAAAAGGATTAAGAGTGATTGGATACTACACTCACACACTTTGTATAATGAAACTATAGAACAAGGCATACAATATTATTATATATTAGAAAATGCTATAGTACCACAAAAACTAAGTGAGCAACCAGGAAGAGTTCAATGTGAAAAGAAAACTTTGTCATTCTTGTTGATTCCTGCACTCAAATAAAATTAGGAGATACAAACACCTGCAAAATATAATTTGTTAGTAATAGGACAATCCCGAGCCCACTAATTTCTTGTGTCTCCTTAAGAAATCTAACCCCCTCACGATGCCCAAGGTTCACGGGTTAATTTCTCCTAGGATGGAACGGGATAACAGTTCTACCGTAGCGGCACTTCAAACGGCTAGAACACGACGAACACACAGGAACGGAGCAAATCACACGGCTCACTTTATATGCAGAAGGGAGGGGATGCAGTGAGATATATTTTCCGTCAGTGATTTTCTCTGCCCGAGTGTTTCTATCCTCTGCCCGAGGTTGTGTATCCTCTGTCCGAGATTACGTCTCTATCTGTCCGAGTTTGAGTCTCTGTGGAGTCTCTATCTCAGAACTTCAGTCTATGTCTGTGTTCTATGTTGTCTGTCGTCTGTCTGTCGTGATCAAGGACTGACAAATGACCAGTTTATATAGACATCCAAGGGCAGGTGAAGAGACACACCTGGTGATTAATGAGAAAACGTGGGAGACTTAATTGTCCACTAATGACTGACTTCAATGTGGAGCAATTAATCTACCACTAATGACTGACTTTAATGTGGGGGAATTAATCTACCACTACTGACCGAAATTAATGAGAAGACGTGGAGGGAAACGTGGAGGAACTAATCTGCTAATATTGCTTCAGCTGCCCGGGTACTGAACTCACTTCAGCTGCCCGTTGCTGACTCACTTCAGCTGCCCGTTACACAAACGGATAAAATATTAATTAATTAATATTTTAGTATTGTTGGTCCAAAAATTTAAGTCAATCAATCATATCAATTGACCAAATCCGAATCCGAAGCCGAAGCCGAAGCCGAGACGAGCGACGACGACGGCGCGAGGCTTCCCTTCTTCTCAACCCTTTTAAGAGCTAAGAGAAGTAAATTTCTATTTAAACCCAACAAAATCCTTTTCCTCTACCAATGTGGGAGAAAGTGCATTTCCCTACAAAAGGGAACCTTTTCACCTTTCACCCATTTCCCATTTACATTCTTTCATTATACCCAACAATCCCCCACATGAATGGGGAATGGCTGAATGGACATATGCATGACAGACTTGTGTGATTTGCAAGAAAGAATTAGTTGCATTTGGATATGTAGGTTTCCCTTTGAACTTTCCGTAGTGAACATACATCGGATATATTCGATCAATCGGTAGATTTGATATCTTTGAACCGTCGAACTTTGGTGTATACCTAGACAACGTAAGTCACACAACTAACCCTTAACCGTCTTTGGTTCTCACTGTTGTGTTCGTTTCAGCCATGAACACCGCCTGGTTTCATAAGTGCTTAAAGAATTGGCCATACAGAATTCTCCATGAAGCGGCTTACACTTCACACTTACATAGGTGATTTCTAAACGTGTAATCCTATAGATATACACTGTTTGATAACCACAATATCAAACTTAGATAATCATTAAAAAATGTCGCTAGCATTTTATCCTTGGTACTTGAACATTGTCTCATCATGAGAATGGATCAAACATTTAATTGACAATGTTGGACCGTCATACACAACTTTGTATTCTCCTTGAACCTAGTTCTTGGGATCTCCAGTCTCCTAGGTAGAGTTGCCACCGTGATGACTTGTCCTTGGCCATAGTCCCATTCCCTTCGATGAACACTCAACCGCCTCTCTAGTTAGGCCTTTTGTAAGCGGATCCGCCACATTATCCCTTGACTTCACGTAGTCAATGGGGATAATTCCTCTGGAGAGTATGTCCCTAACGGTTTTATGCCTTCGTCGTATGTGACGATTCTTACCGTTATACATGACATTCCTAGCTCTTCCTATAGCCGATTGACTATCACAATGTATACAAATTGGTGTCAACGGTTTAGGCCAGAACGGAATGTCTTCCAAAAAGTTCCGAAGCCATTCAGCTTCTTCACCGGCTTTATCTAAGGCTATGAATTTAGCTTCCATATTAGTGCGGGCAATACACGTTTGCTTGGACGATTTCCAAGACACCGCTCCTCCACCAAGTGCGAAAATATATCCATTTGTGGATTTAGAATCAGTTGTGCCGGTGATCCAATTGGCATCACAATATCCTTCAATGACTGCAGGATACTTGTTATAGTGCAATGCAAAGTCTTGAGTGTATTTTAAATACCCCAAAACACGTTTCATTGCTGTCCAGTGGGTCTGATTGGGATTACTCGTGTATCGACTTAGTTTTACTTATAGCACAAGCTATATCTGGTCGAGTACAATTCATGACGTACATCAAACTTCCCAAAACACGTGCATAATCCCGTTGCGACGTGCTTTCACCTTTGTTCTTCTTAAGAACAAGGTTTACATCAATAGGAGTCTTTGAAATTTTAAAATCCAAATATTTAAATTTTTCAAGCACACTATTGATGTAGTGAGTTTGAGACACCGCCAGACCTTGAGGAGTTCTATGGATCTTAACACCCAGAATTAAGTCCGCAACTCCTAAGTCTTTCATATCAAATTTGCTAGTCAGCATGCGCTTTGTAGCATTTACATTGGCAATGTCATTGCTCATTATCAACATGTCGTCCACATATAAGCAAACAATGACTACAAAATTAGGAGTGTTCTTAATGTAGACACATTTGTCACACTCATTAATTTTAAAGCCATTTGACAACATTGTATGATCAAATTTCGCATGCCATTGTTTAGGTGCTTGTTTTAGTCCATAAAGCGATTTAACAAGTTTACACACCATCTTTTCTTTACCTGGAACCACGAACCCTTCAGGTTGTTCCATATAAATCTCTTCCTCCAAATCCCCGTTTAAGAACGCTGTCTTAACGTCCATTTGATGGATTTCCAGACCATACACCGCGGCTAACGCTATTAACATCCGTATCGATGTTATTCTGGTTATCAGCGAGTATGTGTCAAAGTAGTCAAGACCTTCTTGTTGTCTATATCCTTTAACAACAAGCCTTGCCTTGTACTTGTCAATAGTGCCATCAGCTTTGATTTTCCTTTTGAAAATTCACTTAGAACCTAATGGTTTATTTCAAGGAGGAAGATCAACCAACTCCCAAGTATGGTTGCTCAAAATAGATTCTATTTCACTATTGACTGCCTCTTTCCAAAATGGAGAGTCTGAAGAAGACATAGCTTCTTTAAACGTCCGAGGCTCACTTTCCAATAGAAAAGTGACAAAGTCATCTCCAAATGACGTAGAAGTTCTTTGACGCTTGCTTCGTCTTGGTTCTTCCTCATTTGGTGACTTTCCTTTGGTTCCTTCCCGAGGTCGTTTGGATCTTTCACCAATTCCTTCTTATACGGATATATATTTTCAAAGAATTCAGCACTATCTGATTCCATCACCGTATTAACATGAATGTCGGGATTTTCTGATTTATGAACTAGAAACCGATATGCTTTACTGTTTCTAGCATACCCAATGAAAACACAATCAATTGTTTTCGGTCCAATCTTAACCCTTTTGGGTTTTGGGACTTGCACTTTAGCCAAACACCCCCACACTTTGAAGTAATTCAAGTTGGGCTTCCTTCCTTTCCACTTTTCATATGGAATGGACAGTGTTTTGCTATGGGGAACTCGATTGAGTATTTGATTAGCCGTGAATAAGGCTTCCCCCCTCAAGTTCTGGGGTAGATCCGAACTTATCAACAAAGTATTCATCATCTCCTTTAAGGTTCGATTCTTCCTTTCTGCAATCCCATTAGATTGAGGCGTGTAGGGGCAGTTGTTTGATGAATAATGCCATATTCCAAACACACTTGTTCCAAAGGAGATTCATATTCTCCACCCCTATCACTTCTTATCATTTTGATCTTTTTGGTAAGTTGCGTTTCAACTTCATTTTTGTATTGCTTGAATGAGTCAATTGCCTCATCTATACTACTAAGTAAATAAACATAGCAGTAACGAGTGCTATCGTCAATAAAAGTTATGAAATACTTCTTTCCACCGCGAGATGGTATTGACTTCATGTCACAAATATCCGTATGAATTAAGTCTAATGGTTCCGAATCTCTTTCAATTGACTTGTAAGGGTGTTTCGTATATTTAGACTCAACACATATTTGACATTTTGACTTCTCGCAATCAAATTTAGGCAATACTTCCAAATTGATCATTTTCCGCAAGGTTTTATAATTGACATGTCCCAAACGAGAATGCCATAAATTATTTGACTCAAGTAAATAACAAGAAGCTGCAGTTTTATTCATAGTTTCAATGACCATTATATTGAGTTTGAAAAGGCCCTCGGTCAGGTAACCCTTTCCTACATACAGCTCATTCTTAGTTATTACAAATTTGTCAGAGACAAACACACACTTAAACCCATTTTTAACGAGAAGTGCAGTAGACACCAAGTTCTTCCTTATTTCAGGAACGTGAAGAACATTGGTCAGAGTCACAACCTTGCCAGACGTCATCTTGAGGAATATCTTACTATATCCCTCAATTTTTGCCATTGCAGAATTGCCCATAGAGAGCGCCTCATCAGGTCCAGTGGGAGCATATGAAGCAAAGACTTCCTTCACAGCACAAACATGGCGGGTGGCTCCTGAATCAATCCACCACTCTTTAGGATTTCCAACTAAATTGCATTCAGAAATCATAGCGCACAGATCAATGTCTTGCACTTCTTGAGACAACTTATTGTCTTCAACCATGTTTGCTTGACCTTTTCCATTTTTCCTGTCCTTCTTTGCAGTACGACAGTCTATGGACTTATGTCCACTCTTGCCACAATTGTAGCAATTTCCCTTGAACTTTTTCTTGCTAGGGTTGGTCTTCCCTCCAGAAGGCTTCTTCCTCTTATTTGGATTATGCTCAACAATATTAGCTCCCGCTATTGTAGCATTTCCACGAGCCTTCTTTTCATCTGATTTGTTGTCCTCTTCAATTCTTAAGCGAACAATCAAATCTTCAAGGGTCATCTCCTTGCGCTTATGTTTCAAGTAATTTTTAAAGTCCTTCCACAAAGGAGGTAACTTTTCAATCATGGCTGCTACTTGAAACGCCTCGTTGATCACCAAACCTTCAAAGAAAAGTTTGTTAGCAACAATATAATTAATACTCTCAACATAAGTATTAATCAGGATCAAAACTTCAGCAAGGAGATCATGTATAATGACTTGAAGTTCTTGGACTTGGGACACAACAGATTTGTTATCCACCATTTTATAATCCAGAAATTTGGCATCCACAAATTTCTTCAGTCCAGCATCTTCAGTCTTATACTTCTTTTCCAATGTATTCCACACTTTCTTAGACGTTTCAACATTACTATAAACGTTGTACAAGTCATCTTCCAAGCCACTAAGAATATAATTCTTGCATAGGAAGTCAGAATGAGTCCAAGCCTCAATCAACAGGAAGCGTTCATTTTCAGGTGTTTCATCAGTAAGGAATGGAGCATCCTCCTTAATAAACCTTTGCAGGCTTAAGGTGGTCAGATAAAAGAACATCTTTTGCTGCCATCTCTTAAAGTCCACACCAGAAAACTTTCCCGTTTTTTCTGCAGGTGGCATAACCGTTGCAGCAGCACGGCTAGGCCCAGCAGCACTAGAAACTGTGGTAGTATTAGTACTCCCAACAGGGACAGTTGGATCCACTCCGTTTGTCATCTCTGCAAAATGACACGAGCAGAAATAAAATCAATAAACTGTTTAAACAATTGGAGTAGAAAAAACCACGAAGGCTTTTACAAAAACCACGAAGGCTTTTAGTCTCCACGAACAGATTATTTAACCGTATTAGGAGTAGAAAAACCACAAAGGTTTTAGTCCCCACGAGCAGAGTATTATTCAGTACAGGAGTAGAAAACCACAAAGCTTTTAGTCTCCCCGAGCAGAGTAATATGCAGTATAGGAGCAGAAAAACCACAAAGGTTTTAGTCTCCTTAACCAGTCTCCTTAAACAATATTTATTTAAGCGCAGAAAATAAATATCAGTAGATTTCTTAAGTTTGTTGATTCCTGCACTCAAATAAAATTAGGAGATACAAACACCTGCAAAATATAATCTGTTAGTAATGGGACAATCCCGAGCCCACAAGTTTCTTGTGTCTCCTTAAGAAATCTAACCCCCTCACGATGCCCAAGGTTCACGGGTTAATTTCTCCCAGGATGGAACGGGATAACAGTTCTACCGTAGCGGCACTTCAAACGGTTAGAACACGACGAACACAAAGGAACGGAGCAAATCACACGACTCACTTTATATGCAGAAGGGAGGGGATGCAGTGAGATATATTTTCCGTCAGTGATTTTCTCTGCCCGAGTGTTTCTATCCTCTGCCCGAGGTTGTGTATCCTCTTTCCGAGGTTACATCTCTATCTGTCCGAGTTTGAGTCTCTGTGGAGTCTCTATCTCAGAACTTCAGTCTATGTCTGTGTTCTATGTTGTATGTCGTCTGTCTGTCGTGATCAAGGACTGACAAATGACCAGTTTATATAGACATCCAAGGGCAGGTGAAGAGACACACCTGGTGATTAATGAGAAAACGTGGGAGACTTAATTGTCCACTAATGACTGACTTCAATGTGGAGCAATTAATCTACCACTAATGACTGACTTTAATGTGGGGGAATTAATCTACCACTACTGACCGAAATTAATGAGAAGACGTGGAGGGAAACATGGAGGAACTAATCTGCTAATATTGCTTCAGCTGCCCGGGTACTGAACTCACTTCAGCTGCCCGTTGCTGACTCACTTCAGCTGCCCGTTACACAAACGGATAAAATATTAATTAATTAATATTTTAGTATTGTTGGTCCAAAAATTTAAGTCAATCAATCATATCAATTGACCAAATCCGAATCCGAAGCCGAAGCCGAAGCCAAGACGAGCGACGACGACGGCGCGAGGCTTCCCTTCTTCTCAACCCTTTTAAGAGCTAAGAGAAGTAAATTTCTATTTAAACCCAACAAAATCCTTTTCCTCTACCAATGTGGGAGAAAGTGCATTTCCCTACAAAAGGGAACCTTTTCACCTTTCACCCATTTCCCATTCACATTCTTCCATTTTACCCAACAATCCCCCACATGAATGGGGAATGGCTGAATGGACATATGCATGACAGACTTGTGTGATTTGCAAGAAAGAATTAGTTGCATCTGGATATGTAGGTTTCCCTTTGAACTTTTCGTAGTGAACATACATCGGATATACTCGATCAATCGGTAGATTTGATATCTTTGAACCGTCGAACTTTGGTGTATACCTAGACAACGTAAGTCACACAACTAACCCTTAACCGTCTTTGGTTCTCACTGTTGTGTTCGTTTCAGCCATGAACACCGCCTGGTTTCATAAGTGCTTAAAGAATTGGCCATACAGAATTCTCCTTGAAGCGGCTTACACTTCACACTTACATAGGTGATTTCTAAACGTGTAATCCTATAGATATACACTGTTTGATAACCACAATATCAAACTTAGATAATCATTAAAAAATGTCGCTAGCATTTTATCCTTGGTACTTGAACATTGTCTCATCATGAGAATGGATCAAACATTTAATTGACAATGTTGGACCGTCGTACACAACTTTGTATTCTCCTTGAACCTAGTTCTTGGGATCTCCAGTCTCCTAGGTAGAGTTGCCACCGTGATGACTTGTCCTTGGCCATAGTCCCATTCCCTTCGATGAACACTCAACCGCCTCTCTAGTTAGGCCTTTTGTAAGCGGATCCGCCACATTATCCCTTGACTTCACGTAGTCAATGGGGATAATTCCTCTGGAGAGTAGGTCCCTAACGGTTTTATGCCTTCGTCGTATGTGACGATTCTTACCGTTATACATGACATTCCTAGCTCTTCCTATAGCCGATTGACTATCACAATGTATACAAATTGGTGTCAACGGTTTAGGCCAGAACGGAATGTCTTCCAAAAAGTTCCGAAGCCATTCAGCTTCTTCACCGGCTTTATCTAAGGTTGTGAATTTAGCTTCTATAGTAGAGCGGGCAATACACGTTTGCTTGGACGATTTCCAAGACACCGCTCCTCCACCAAGTGCGAAAATATATCCATTTGTGGATTTAGAATCAGTTGTGCCGGTGATCCAATTGGCATCACAATATCCTTCAATGACTGCAGGATACTTGTTATAGTGCAATGCAAAGTCTTGAGTGTATTTTAAATACCCCAAAACACGTTTCATTGCTGTCCAGTGGGTCTGATTGGGATTACTCGTGTATCGACTTAGTTTTACTTATAGCACAAGCTATATCTGGTCGAGTACAATTCTTGACATACATCAAACTTCCCAAAACACGTGCATAATCCCGTTGCGACGTGCTTTCACCTTTGTTCTTCTTAAGAACAAGGTTTACATCAATAGGAGTCTTTGAAATTTTAAAATCCAAATATTTAAATTTTTCAAGCACACTATTGATGTAGTGAGTTTGAGACACCGCCAGACCTTGAGGAGTTCTATGGATCTTAACACCCAGAATTAAGTCCGCAACTCCTAAGTCTTTCATATCAAATTTGCTAGTCAGCATGCGCTTTGTAGCATTTACATTGGCAATGTCATTGCTCATTATCAACATGTCGTCCACATATAAGCAAACAATGACTACAAAATTAGGAGTGTTCTTAATGTAGACACATTTGTCACACTCATTAATTTTAAAGCCATTTGACAACATTGTATGATCAAATTTCGCATGCCATTGTTTAGGTGCTTGTTTTAGTCCATAAAGCGATTTAACAAGTTTACACACCATCTTTTCTTTACCTGGAACCACGAACCCTTCAGGTTGTTCCATATAAATCTCTTCCTCCAAATCCCCGTTTAAGAACGCTGTCTTAACGTCCATTTGATGGATTTCCAGACCATACACCGCGGCTAACGCTATTAACATCCGTATCGATGTTATTCTGGTTATCAGCGAGTATGTGTCAAAGTAGTCAAGACCTTCTTATTGTCTATATCCTTTAACAACAAGCCTTGCCTTGTACTTGTCAATAGTGCCATCAGCTTTGATTTTCCTTTTGAAAATTCACTTAGAACCTAATGGTTTATTTCAAGGAGGAAGATCAACCAACTCCCAAGTATGGTTGCTCAAAATAGATTCTATTTCACTATTGACTGCCTCTTTCCAAAATGGAGAGTCTGAAGAAGACATAGCTTCTTTAAACGTCCGAGGCTCACTTTCCAACAGAAAAGTGACAAAGTCATCTCCAAATGACGTAGAAGTTCTTTGACGCTTGCTTCGTCTTGGTTCTTCCTCATTTGGTGACTTTCCTTTGGTTCCTTCCCGAGGTCGTTTGGATCTTTCACCAATTCCTTCTTATACGGATATATATTTTCAAAGAATTCAGCACTATCTGATTCCATCACCGTATTAACATGAATGTCGGGATTTTCTGATTTATGAACTAGAAACCGATATGCTTTACTGTTTCTAGCATACCCAATGAAAACACAATCAATTGTTTTCGGTCCAATCTTAACCCTTTTGGGTTTTGGGACTTGCACTTTAGCCAAACACCCCCACACTTTGAAGTAATTCAAGTTGGGCTTTCTTCCTTTCCACTTTTCATATGGAATGGACAGTGTTTTGCTATGGGGAACTCGATTGAGTATTTGATTAGCCGTGAATAAGGCTTCCCCCCTCAAGTTCTGGGGTAGATCCGAACTTATCAACAAAGCATTCATCATCTCCTTTAAGGTTCGATTCTTCCTTTCTGCAATCCCATTAGATTGAGGCGTGTAGGGGCAGTTGTTTGATGAATAATGCCATATTCCAAACACACTTGTTCCAAAGGAGATTCATATTCTCCACCCCTATCACTTCTTATCATTTTGATCTTTTTGGTACGTTGCGTTTCAACTTCATTTTTGTATTGCTTGAATGAGTCAATTGCCTCATCTATACTACTAAGTAAATAAACATAGCAGTAACGAGTGCTATCGTCAATAAAAGTTATGAAATACTTCTTTCCACCGCGAGATGGTATTGACTTCATGTCACAAATGTCCGTATGAATTAAGTCTAATGGTTCCGAATCTCTTTCAATTGACTTGTAAGGGTGTTTCGTATATTTAGACTCAACACATATTTGACATTTTGACTTCTCGCAATCAAATTTAGGCAATACTTCCAAATTGATCATTTTCCGCAAGGTTTTATAATTGACATGTCCCAAACGAGAATGCCATAAATTATTTGACTCAAGTAAATAACAAGAAGCTGCAGTTTTATTCATAGTTTCAATGACCATTATATTGAGTTTGAAAAGGCCCTCGGTCAGGTAACCCTTTCCTACATACAACTCATTCTTAGTTATTACAACTTTGTCAGAGACAAACACACACTTAAACCCATTTTTAACGAGAAGTGCAGTAGACACCAAGTTCTTCCTTATTTCAGGAACGTGAAGAACATTGGTCAGAGTCACAACCTTGCCAGACGTCATCTTGAGGAATATCTTACTATATCCCTCAATTTTTGCCATTGCAGAATTGCCCATAGAGAGCGCCTCATCAGGTCCAGTGGGAGCATATGAAGCAAAGACTTCCTTCACAGCACAAACATGGCGGGTGGCTCCTGAATCAATCCACCACTCTTTAGGATTTCCAACTAAATTGCATTCAGAAATCATAGTGCACAGATCAATGTCTTGCACTCCTTGAGACAACTTATTGTCTTCAACCATGTTTGCTTGACCTTTTCCATTTTTCCTGTCCTTCTTTGCAGTACGACAGTCTATGGACTTATGTCCACTCTTGCCACAATTGTAGCAATTTCCCTTGAACTTTTTCTTGCTAGGGTTGGTCTTCCCTCCAGAAGGCTTCTTCCTCTTATTTGGATTATGCTCAACAATATTAGCTCCCGCTATTGTAGCATTTCCACGAGCCTTCTTTTCATCTGATTTGTTGTCCTCTTCAATTCTTAAGCGAACAATCAAATCTTCAAGGGTCATCTCCTTGCGCTTATGTTTCAAGTAATTTTTAAAGTCCTTCCACAAAGGAGGTAACTTTTCAATCATGGCTGCTACTTGAAACGCCTCGTTGATCACCAAACCTTCAAAGAAAAGTTTGTTAGCAATAATATAATTAATACTCTCAACATAAGTATTAATCAGGATCAAACCTTCAGCAAGGAGATCATGTATAATGACTTGAAGTTCTTGGACTTGGGACACAACAGATTTGTTATCCACCATTTTATAATCCAGAAATTTGGCATCCACAAATTTCTTCAGTCCAGCATCTTCAGTCTTATACTTCTTTTCCAATGTATTCCACACTTTCTTAGACGTTTCAACATTACTATAAACGTTGTACAAGTCATCTTCCAAGCCACTAAGAATATAATTCTTGCATAGGAAGTCAGAATGAGTCCAAGCCTCAATCACCAGGAAGCGTTCATTTTCAGGTGTTTCATCAGTAAGGAATGGAGCATCCTCCTTAATAAACCTTTGCAGGCTTAAGGTGGTCAGATAAAAGAACATCTTTTGCTGCCATCTCTTAAAGTCCACACCAGAAAACTTTCCCGTTTTTTCTGCAGGTGGCATAACCGTTGCAGCAGCACGGCTAGGCCCAGCAGCACTAGAAACTATGGTAGTATTAGTACTCCCAACAGGGACAGTTGGATCCACTCCGTTTGTCATCTCTGCAAAATGACACGAGCAGAAATAAAATCAATAAACTGTTTAAACAATTGGAGTAGAAAAAACCACGAAGGCTTTTACAAAAACCACGAAGGCTTTTAGTCTCCACGAACAGATTATTTAACCGTATTAGGAGTAGAAAAACCACAAAGGTTTTAGTCCCCACGAGCAGAGTATTATTCAGTACAGGAGTAGAAAACCACAAAGCTTTTAGTCTCCCCGAGCAGAGTAATATGCAGTATAGGAGCAGAAAAACCACAAAGGTTTTAGTCTCCTTAACCAGTCTCCTTAAACAATATTTATTTAAGCGCAGAAAATAAATATCAGTAGATTTCTTAAGTTTGTTGATTCCTGCACTCAAATAAAATTAGGAGATACAAACACCTGCAAAATATAATCTGTTAGTAATGGGACAATCCCGAGCCCACAAG
The DNA here is from genome assembly GCA_037355625.1 of Petunia x hybrida. Lineage (NCBI taxonomy): Eukaryota > Viridiplantae > Streptophyta > Magnoliopsida > Solanales > Solanaceae > Petunia > Petunia x hybrida. The sequence continues at coordinate 2,560,431 of JBBBVM010000018.1, read as the reverse complement.
TTTCTTGTGTCTCCTTAAGAAATCTAACCCCCTCACGATGCCCAAGGTTCACGGGTTAATTTCTCCCAGGATGGAACGGGATAACAGTTCTACCGTAGCGGCACTTCAAACGGTTAGAACACGACGAACACAAAGGAACGGAGCAAATCACACGACTCACTTTATATGCAGAAGGGAGGGGATGCAGTGAGATATATTTTCCGTCAGTGATTTTCTCTGCCCGAGTGTTTCTATCCTCTGCCCGAGGTTGTGTATCCTCTGTCCGAGGTTACATCTCTATCTGTCCGATTTTGAGTCTCTGAGGAGTCTCTATCTCAGAACTTCAGTCTATGTCTGTGTTCTATGTTGTCTGTCGTCTGTCTGTCGTAATCAAGGACTGACAAATGACCAGTTTATATAGACATCCAAGGGCAGGTGAAGAGACACACCTGGTGATTAATGAGAAAACGTGGGAGACTTAATTGTCCACTAATGACTGACTTCAATGTGGAGCAATTAATCTACCACTAATGACTGACTTTAATGTGGGGGAATTAATCTACCACTACTGACCGACATTAATGAGAAGACGGGGAGGGAAACGTGGAGGAACTAAACTGCTGATATTGCTTCAGCTGCCCGGGTACTGAACTCACTTCAGCTGCCCGTTACACAAACGGATAAAATATTAATTAATTAATATTTTAGTATTGTTGGTCCAAAAATTTAAGTCAATCAAACATATCAATTGACCGAATCCAAATCCGAATCCGAAGCCGAGATGAGCGACGACGACGGCGCGAGGCTTCCCTTCTTCTCAACCCTTTTAAGAGCTAAGAGAAGTAAATTTCTATTTAAACCCAACAAAATCCTTTTCCTCTACCAATGTAGGAGAAAGTGCATTTCCCTACAAAAGGGAACCTTTTCACCTTTCACCCATTTCCCATTCACATTCTTCCATTATACCCAACAATTCTTTGGTAGATTATATTGTGTCGGAGGACTATCACAATTACAAGTGAATCCACTTTATGCCATGTTCAAGGAAAGACAAGCACATGAACTTGTGTCGAGTAAGAGTTTTCATTTTTGTGTATTTGATTGGGTATTGAATAGTGGGGCATCCCATTGTATGACTTCTCATCTTTTAGTTATGCATGATATAAAAGAGCTAAGTGAATCTCTAACTATAGTAGTACCACATGGTGAGTTAATTCAAGTCATACTGTATTGGCAGAATACATCTTGGAGCCAATATGTCATTCAACAATGTGTTGTTAGTTCCAGATTTTAGATCCAATCTATTTTAATATGATAATTAAGTCATAATGCACAATGTAATGTGTCTTTAGGACCAAAGCTCAAAAAAGTTGATTTGGCAAGGGTGATCGAGAGATGGAGTTAATTATTTTAGGAATAAATTCTTTAGAATAAGTGTAGCAGTAATAGTTCGTGATGAAGTGAGCTTGCGGCATGCAAGGCTTGGGCATATATAATATACTTCCACTGTCCAAATTTGTTTGTTATATTTTTTTAGTAGTTCGTTTCAAAAAAATTATGATATTTTTAAATTAAAAAATAACTTAACTCCAACTTTCAAATTTTAATCATTTATATCCACACAAGTATCTATGGCTTATTTGAGATCATATCCAAAAATCTTCCTTCTTATATTAAACTTTGTCTCAAGTCAAACTATGATAAACAAAGTGGGACGGAGGGAGTTGAAGTTACATGATTACAAGTTAGCGAGTAGCATTAAAGGATTGTGATGTATGCCATCGGTCTAAACTAGCTCATATCTCGTTTTCATTGAGTATTAATAAAGCAAGTCGAGTTTTTAAACTTATTTATTTTAACAATGGTCGATGACCTTAGTCGAGGTATTTGGGTATTTAATAAAGAAAAATTCAGAAGTACAGAAAAATTACTCAACTTTGTGCTATCTTTAAAATAAAATTTAGAGAATCTGTAAAGCGAATAAGAGTGACGATGAACTGAATTTACCACCAAATCTTTAAGGGATTTCTTTCTTGATTACATGGCTTTATATGAAACATCATTTGTTTGACACGCCCCAACAAAATGGGTGAGTAAAAAAGAATTATCATGTTGCATTTGGTGGCAGTGGCGTACGCAGGATTTTTTGCAAGCAGTGTCACATTTAAAAAAATAAATGAGTAAAATATTATACTGCATCATATTATTAAAAGATATCGATTCAAGTACAATACTAGAGCTCTTCACGATGATCTTTCATTTTTTGAAATGTATTCATAATAGCCTCATTAGAAATAGTACTAAATACGTCCTTTTCTATATAAGGCACCAAACAACCATTCAAAAATTCATCATCCATTCGATTTCGCAAGTCAGACTTAATCAACTTCATCGCTGAGAATGCTCTTTCAACTGTAGCAGTAGCAACTGGCAAAAGTAAAGAAAATTTCACTAGTCGGAAGACAAGATGATAAACTCCATGTTTCTTCGTCTCCACTAGCTTCTTGGAAAGGTCACCAAGTCGCTTAAGATCAGAAAACCTTTTATCACGGTCTCGAACATCAACAATGTAATTCTCAAGCTGAAAATGAAGGTCAACCATAGAGTATTTATCAAAATCAGCAGGATATAACTCAGCCAATCTCAAAATCTTATCAATGTCAAAGCTTGAAAAGGAGTCAACTGGGTTCAAGCAAGCAACTCCGAGAAGCAAATCAGTTGTCACCTCATCAAAGCAATTATTGAGTTCTTGAAGTTGCCAATCAATAATTCTACAGAATACTTTAACATGGTAGTGATGTAAAACAGTATAATCAGCAACTAAACGACGTGATCTTCCAAGAGTAACATAGAGCTCGTCAAATTGTGGCATCACAATGTCATATTTGATACAAAATTTAGACACCTCATCAAAAAGTAAATCCCAACCATTATCTCTCATTAGTTGCAATTGGTCCTTTGCCACTTTTACAAGCAACATGGCATTTGCAATATCTTGATCCTTTTTTTGAAAGGCTGCATTAAGCTCATTTGTAATTCCTAAAACATTGCGCATAAAATGCAACACAAAGACAACCTTAAATGTTAAACATCTTGTAAGATATCCCTGTGCCTTACACTTTTCTTCAGAACGTGCACTAACAGCAAGAGAATCAAGTACATTAATGATGGGGCCAAACATAAGAATAAAGTTATTAAAGGATTTGTAGTGAGAGCCCCACCGAGTATCACCGGCTCTAGCAAGACCTAACTCTTGATTCAAACCCCTACCTGTTTCAAGCTCACCTTTACGTAATGCTTCTTCAATTTCTTCCGCTTGAGCTTCACGAAGTTCATCTCTACGCTTGTAAGAAGCTCCCACCATATTTAATATATCAGAAACTAATAATAAAAGTTCTTGAACTTCATCACATTTTCTAGAAACTCCAACAAGAGTTAATTGGAGTTGATGGGCAAAACAATGAATAGAATGAGCACCTTCACTTTCTTGTTGTATCAACTTTTTAAGCCCATTTAAGTCACCTTGCATATTGCTTGCTCCATCATAACATTGTCCACGTATATAAGATGAACTTAAAGAATGTTGAGCAAGTAAATCAACAATTTCCTTCTTTAAAGATAAAGCAGTAGTAGCACGAACATGAACAATACCAATAAAACGCTCCATCACAAAACCCCTTTTATCAACATACCGCAACACAATAGCCATTTGCTCCTTACACGATACATCACGAGATTCATCAACTAATATGGAAAAGTGATCACCATTTAAATCCTCTATGATAGATTTAATTATTTCCATCTTACATGCAGTGACTATATCCTTTTGAATGTATGGAGAAGTCAATTGATTATTCTTTGGAGCTTTTTTAAATACTTCACCAATATTATCACATAATTTTGCATACCATTTGAGGAGTTCTTTGTAGTTACCTCTATTAAGAGACGATTCATCTTCACGATGTCCTCGAAATGCTAATCCTTGGTTCAACAGATATCTTGTCACATCAACAGCTGCTTCTAAACGAGTCCGATATTCTAACTTTTGTTGATCGGATTGTTTAACGAGTGCACTTTTAATGGACTGTTTTTGATTCATTAGATCTTCACAATTCTTTCTTGACTGATGATGAACACTATTCGGTCCACCAACATGCACTTTAAAACTCTTCTTCTTGTTCCAGCTTGTAAATCCTATCTCTGAAAATACATTTCCCCCACCCTGATTGTTGCTTTCATCATGAAACAAATAGCAATAGAAGCAAAAGGCTGCATCTTTTGTTATGCTATACTCCAACCAATCATACTCATCAAACCATTCATAATTAAAGCGACGCAATTTATTATCTGAAAACACTCTTTGAGGAAAATTGTGATTTCGAGGTTGGAAAGGACCCTTTTGAATATATGCTCTTCTTATTTCATCTTGGTCATTTGGATGGTATTTTTGAATTGCTAATCTTTCACCTGGATCAACCGGTAGGGAACTTATATCAACTCCTTCACTTTGTCGATGTTGTTTTGACTCTTTGGCATTGTTGCACAACTTGGATGAATCTTTAGATGTTGAAATCGGTTTTGAAACCATAGAAGATACTCTAGGGTAAAACCTCTCCATTAAAATTTAACCTAAAATAAAGTATCGATTAGGATGAACCCTAGATAATCCAATTGAATTCAAAAGGAATATAATAGAGGTTTCAAGAACCTCTACCTAAAAAGGAGGAAGAAATAAAATAGAATAACTTAGCAAATAGTATGAGACAAAGAAATCCAAAGATGATGATTCAGTTGGGTCAATTTTGCTCCAAAAGTCGCGTGACTTGTAGGGTATAGCAGCAGAATTTCAAAATTTTTTTGTTGATCCCGATTGGAAAATTTCTTTTAATATTTAGGGTTTTTTTTTCCTGTTGCTTGTAGATTTATGTGTGGTAATTGTTAGAAATTTAACTGGGCGGAGGTGCAGCAGAGATGGTATTTCGGCTCCTATATGTGCTGAAGGTTTTGAGTTCGATTCCTGGTAACTTTTTATTAGATATAAATGTCCGAAAATTTATACAAAAATCCTGCACTTGTAGGGATTCGAACCTAGGCTGCGAAAACTCAGTGCTGAGCACTCTACCACTGGACTGTCAAGCCTTATGTGTTCAGGGAGTGTCACATAATATATTTGTATGCACATTATTACGATTTTCCAAAAATATATATATATATGTACCTAGTAAAAATTTTCGACGAAGCAGTGTCCCGTGACACCCCTCGGAGCAAGGTAATTTCGCCCCTGTTTGGTGCACCTTTGTAAGACACTAGAGGGGAGGGGGAGATGAATAGTGTTCTTACCCGATTTTTAAATTCCTAAAGCTTGCTTTTAACTTTGATCGCGTAACTTACAAAGAACCGGGTTCCTTGCAAGTTTCACCTATCTATGAAACTTAAATTTAATGCAGAAACGTAAAGAACACGGAGATTTTTATGTGAAAGAATCCTTGCTCAAGAGATCAAAAACCACGACCCAAACTCTTGGGATTTCAACCTCCCACTAAATGAAAACCGAGCAAGTTTTAGACTGCAACGTAATGTAATCAAGGAACTAGACCTCCTAGTACCTAAAACCTTCCAAGCCACACGTTAGCTTGTCAGGTTGACTCTACTACACCAAAGAGTAACCTTTACTAATTGTTTCTTAACAAGCTGATAGATTACAACTCGATAGCCTATAACAAAAACTAAAACAACAGACTACACTATGAAACTGCTCCTTCGTAAGGTTCTGCTGCCCAGCCTTTGTTTCTGCACACAATGCCTCTCACGATCTATTTGTTCTTGATTTGCTCTATTGAGATTTTTTGAGTGCGCAAATCAATTCTGGCCAAATCAACTTGTATTTATAGATTTTGACTTAGTCGAATCCAACTAAGCTTAGAACTCCCTTTATACTTTGGAATCCGTTTCAAAGAAGATTTACCCATATTGCCTTATTTGAAACCCAAGTTAATTTGCCTAAGTCTTCAATCCTTTTCTACTTAGGAACCGCATTCTATTTCAGCATCGCCAAGCTTCTTCTTTTCCCGGTAGGATTGAAACTTTGACTCCAGCTGTTCTTGTTCCCTTTCTTCAACTCTTAACTCGAATATCCCATCAAACAGCTCAATCTTCTTACTCAACTATGAACCGTTTCGTAGTCCACTCAGGTCCTTTGTCATCTTCAAAACTTATTATTTAACAAATTTACCCTTTTTGATGATGACAAAAAATGTTGTCTCACCGAGGATATGTAAGCACAAGAACCTGTATACAAACAATACTAACCAGGAACAAGGGTAATAACAGTTAGGCAAAAAATAGGTCACTAAACATACAATGAACTAAACAACATCTAACTTCCCCCTTATGGCATCATCGAAAAATTTCATTGTTGTATGAACCTGCTCAACTTAGATTAAGTCTAGTTGACTCTAGTGTCATAGGCAGCTAGCCAACCTTTATACGTCAGGAACCTGTTTCAGACAATAAATACTAGCAAATCAAGGATATTTATATCAACAAAAAGTGCCAAACCGGCTTAAAACATCTAAAACATCATTCAAATATTACAGACCAAATATAATAATCGTCTTAAAACCAGGCCATAGAAAGAAGCAATGAAGGGACTTGGGAAAGGAACTGGTTCAGAATTGGGGAATATCAGGGATGTTAAAGTGCGCAAGCAACAAGGCAAGGCGACGAGAGTTTCCTTCACGTTCACGCTCTAACTCAGCATCCAACCTGGTGTTCTCTGCATTCATCCAAGCTAGCTCATCATTTTGCCTCTCAAGCTGCCTCCTGAACCCCTCAATCCTTCTGTCTATTCTAGCATTTCTTCTTTCCTCAGCTTCCTCCTCCACATGCTCTGGTTCATCTGTAGGTTCACCATCTAACACATAGTCGCATGACTTCAGAATGTTTCTCCCAAACACATCATTGTGATTCGGCTCAGTCCACTTTGCAATGGGCACCCCAAAGAAATCAAATACTTAGCTCAGCAAAAACATATAGACTAAGGCATGTTTTCCTAACCCCATATCAGCTACCCTACCAATGTGTTTGATCATCACTTCAGGCAGATTTATGCGAACCTCGCGATCTAACAGGTTCATATAGGTCAGATCTAGAAAGTTAGTCTCACTGCGCCTCTCCAACCTCTACAACAGGTTCTTCAGCACAAATTTAAATAGCAACTGGTAGAAGGGTTGCATTGCCTTCTTTTTTACTTGAGTTGCCCTTGCTAGCCTAGGTCTGCCTGCAAACTTTTGGGTTAACTCTAAAGCAGACACTCTATCTCCCCTACCTGGCCACGAGTTTCTCATGTATTCAATGTAGCCCTGAGAAGGAACACCCAAAATCTCACCACGCTCTATACAGTCAAACTAGATCACCAACCCCTTCACTATGGTTGTCACAATTCCTTCACTTACTGTGCAATTTAAGTAAAACTCTCGAACCTCCTGCTCTCACAGCTGTCTAATTCGATCACGAAATAGGTTCAGCCAACCCTGAGCATTTAGCTAGCACCAAGCTGTATCATACCCTCCAGCTCTAGTTCGGTGAGAATTTTACCCTTTACCAATGGAAGACTCCTAAAGTAAGCCATTCTCCTTTTCTTGTCTTCCTTGTCATCTCCAGCGACCAACTTTTTCTTGGAACCTCTCCTACGAACCTTAGGTTCCTCCACAACCCTCTCCTGCTGCTCTATAACAGAACCTCGAGTAGCAGGTCTCCTAGCATGACTTACTGTCTTCCTACTGCTTTCTCCCATACCTTCAGCATCACCAGAACTTCCAACTTTAAAACTACCCACAAATTCTCCTCCCTTTACCAACCTTCGCTTCTTCACAACTTTTCCCTGTTCCTGAATCACAGGCCTTTTACCCAATCTCCTCTGTTCCTCCACCACCACAACATCATTTTTATTGGAGGAACCTTCACTAGCTTGAGAAGTTGGATTAGCCTCAGGAAACACAGCATTCAAAGGTTCAGTAAAACCTACATACACCCTCTACATTCTCATCCACATAATCATCAATTTCCCTCAGATTTGCATCATCACCTGCCACAGAACCGGAGAACAAACCAGGTTCTTTCTCAGGTTCCTTGGTAGGTTCAACAGATTTTTCTTCTCCTTTATCACTACTGGGCTTTACAACCACGGGAACTGTTATAGGAACTGGTTCCTCGACAGCCTCTTCAGTCTCTTTTTCAACTAACCCACTCTCTGAATTAACAGACTTTTCTTTTTCAAGATTTTCAACTACCTCCCTCTCTTTTACACTAACTTCAGTCACTACTTCTTTTCCTAAATTTTACAAGCTCAGAAAGCAAACTAGTTTCTACAACAACAGTACCAGCAGGAGAACTAGGGTTTACCTTTTCAGTTTCTTGAACACTTTCTTGAATTGTTTCGACACTTTCTTCCATACCAGCCACTGAAGCACTTTCCCCCTTGCTAGTTGCTTCCTCCATCAACTTCTTCTGCCTCAATTTCATGAACTTTTTCGCCATTACTACGAAACGATTTGCAGCCAGTTGCTTTGCCTTTTGATTTAGTTTAGAAAGTTTGGGTTTAGGAGAGGAAGGGTGTGAATCAACTTTGGAACCAGTCGACATTGTTATAGAGGTTGAGTTTTTAGAGAGAGAATGTAAGAAATTTTCTAGAGAGAATTTTAGTTCTATAACGCCGATAGAAACAATGTATCTCTAATAGCTTAGAGGAATAGAGAAGGTTATTAGGTGTATTGGGAAGGGGAACAGTTGATGGGATCTGAAAAAGCTGTTACAACATAATGACGCATAGGAGCTGACGCCAGCGGGTTCAAAGAATTTGAATTTTAAACACCCACCATTAATCCGGCGCCACATAAGGTTAATTGGTAACAGATTGGCCACGTAAGATAAATATTATACTCAGTAAGTAAAATAGAATGTGTACCTGAATGTCCATGCACTGGGTTCTGCAATGATATCCTTTATAAAAAAATTTTGCCAGCATCTAAGTCATGAAAACAGGTTCCAAACAGGATAGCAACAAAACAATTAAGTTTCATTTATAGAATCAACTAAACAAAGTTAAGCTAGGTAAAACAAGGAAATTTCTCTAGTCAATCATTGGGTGAACCAGGTGCTGGCTCGTTCAGTGTATCTTGGTCATCCCTAGCTCAAGCATGTTCTTTTCAAATTGTACCCTGTTCAATGCCTTAGTGAAGATATCAGTAATTTGATCCTCAGCCCTGTAAAAATTCTTGGTAATTAGGCCCTTTTCAACATTGTCCCTTAAAAAGTGATGCCTAATATCAATATGCTTTGTTCTCTTGTGCTGGACCGGGTTCTTGGCTATATTGACTGCACTGGTATTGTCACAAAAGATTGGAACTGGTCTACACTTGATTCCAAAGTCCTCCAACTACTCCTTAATCTATAATAGATGTGAACAACACAAAGCACCTGCTATTCAACCTCAGCTGTAGATAATGCCACTGAATTTTGCTTCTTAGTAGCCCACGAAACTAAACAAGGACCTAGGAAGTGTGCCATCCCAGATGTAGTTTTCCTATCAACCAAGTGACCAGCATAGTCAGCATCAGCATACCCAATTCGATCAAAACTTCCACCTTTTGGATACCATAAGCCAAGATCCTGTGTTCCTTTCAAATATCTCAAGATTCTCTTGACTGCATTTAAGTGTGATTCCTTTGGTTTTGACTGGAACCTTGCACACAACCCCACACTCTAAACAATGTCTGGATGACTTGTAGTTAAATACAGCAAAGAACCAATCATCCCTCTGTACTTTGTTTCATTAATTGCAGCACCAGTTTCATCTAGATCTATCTTCGTTCCAGGAGTAATGGGTATGTTCATGTCCTTGCAGACTTCATATCTTACTACCTTAAAAGCTCCTTGATGTACTTCTACTGATGGATCATGGTGCCTTCTTGAGTTTGCTTGATTTGTAAGCCTAAGAAGAAATTCAGCTCAGCCATCATACTCATCTGAAATTCACTTCCCATCAGGTCGGCAAACTCCTTGCAAAGGTTCTCATTAGTAGCTCCAAAAATGATGTCCTCTACATATACTTGAACAATTAGCAGGTCCTTGGCTTTCTTTCTTAGGAACAATGTATTATCTATTTTACCCCTTGTAAAACCATTCTTCAATAAGAACCCAGACAATCTTTCAAACCAAGCCCTAGGAGCCTGTTTTAACACATAGAGTGCCTTGTCCAGTTTGTAGACATGATCATGAAACTCTGTACTTTCAAAACCAGGTGGTTGAACCACATACACCTTTTCATTCAGATAACCTTTAAGGAATGCACTCTTCACATCCATCTGGTACAGCTTAAACTCCATGTAAGCTACAAAGGCAATTAGCATTCTAATGGCTTCCATTCTAGCAACAGGTGCAAAGGTTTCATCATAATCGATTCCTTTTCTTGACTGTAACCTTGAACTACCAATCTTGCCTTGTTCCTTGTTACTATGCCATGTTCATCCAGCTTGTTTCTAAAGACCCATTTAGTACCAATGATGGACCTGTCCGCTGGTGGAGGGACCAGGTGCCATACCTTACTTCGTTCAAACTGATGAAGTTCCTCTTGCATAGCAATCACTTAATCTGGATCCTCAAGTGCTTCTCGTACATTCTTAGGTTCTATTGAGGACAGAAACGCAAAGAATGCACAGAAGTTTTTTAGAGCTCTTCTAGTAACAATTCCAGTATTCAAATCACAGATAAGGTTCTTGAGTGGATAAGAACTTTGATAATTCCAAGGTTTAGGTTGAATCTACTGAATAGTGTTTCTAGGAGGAGTTGAGTCATCTAAGTCGTCTTTATCTTGCTCTTCAGTTCCCCCTGTCTGATTTCCTTCTAGTTCCCCCTGAGTCTGATCCTTATCAGCATGATCATTTTTATCTCCATTCAGGTTCTCAGGGTCTTCAGCAGGTTCATCTCTAGCAAGACCAATCCCCTGATCATCATCTTCTTGTCTGTTTGCAACTGCTTCAGATTCATCAGATACCACATGCACACTTTCTTCTACAATCATGGTTCTCTTGTTGAACACTTTATAAGCTTTACTTTGTGAAGAGCATCCTAAGAAGATGGCCTCATCACTTCTAGCATCAAACTTTCCTAGAGGTTCTTTCCCATTGTTATACACGAAACACTTGCATCCAAAAGCTCTTAGATGTGCGATATTAGGTTTCCTGCCTCTAATCAGCTCATAGGGAGTTTTCTCTAATAAAGGATAGACCGAACAATGATTCAGTAAGTAGCAAGCGATATTGACTGCTTCAGCCCAGAAACTCTTTGACCGACCGCTTGACAACAACATAGTTCTAGCCATGTCCTCTAAGGATCTGTTCTTCCTCAAGTACACCATTCTGCTGAGGGGTCCTTGGTGCAGTGAAGTTGTGATTGCAAACTTAGCATTCTCAAACTCCGTTCCATGGTCGGACCTGATACTCACCAGTTGAAGCCCCAGTTTCTTCTGAATAACTCTGACCCAGTCTTCGAACATATCATACGCTTCATCCTTAGATCTGAGGAACAGGGTCCATGTGTATTTGGAGTAGTCATCAACAATTACCATTACGAACCTCTTACCACCTCTGCTCCTCACCCTCATTAGTCCACACAAGTCCATGTGAACCAGCTCAAGCGTTTAGAAGTACTAACCACTTTCTTTGACTTGAATGAAGAACTTACATGTTTCCTCCTCGCACACGCATCACAGATCTTGATGTCATTGAACCTCTTGCTTGGCATTCCACGAACCAAGTCCTTTGACACCAACTTATTCAACTGAGTCAAGCTTGCGTGTCCTAATCTTTTGTGCCACAACTGACTATCATTCTCCAGCACATTCAGACAAGTCAAATATTCTCAAGAAGAGAACCTAATGTAGCCTTGTACACATTATTTGCGTGTTTCCCTTCCATTATCACTTCACCAGTCTATAGGTTCTTTACAGTACAACCTACGGATGTGAAACTCACTAGATTTCCTTTATCACATAGTTGAGAGATACTTAGGAGATTGTGACTCAATCCATCCACACAGAGTACAATTTCAATAGCATGATTGAGGGATCTCCCAACTTTTCCAATACCCACAATTTCACTGCTCTTGCCTCCTCCAAAAGCCACACTACCCCCTTGAAATGCTGCGAGTGAGAGAAAGTTTCTTCTATCTCCTGTCGTGTGCCTGGAACACCCACTATCGAGAATCTAGCTTGGGTTGTTCCATCTCACTCCAGACTGCAAAAGAAAATCAAGGGTTAGTGACAGAAACCCAGACTAGCTTGGGTCCCTTTTTGTTATAGAATGGATGAATCAAATCTTTTCTAGCCCAATAAGGTAAAACTGATTTTTTATTCTTTTGCACTACTCCTTTTGCAACACTACATTCATTCTTGATATGACCAGTGTTACCGCACAAGAAGCAGAGTTTGTTGCAAGCAAGTCCTGCATATTTACTATTAGGGTTCCAAGCAGGTAAAAGTTTTCTATGCCCTAAACCAGTTTTACCTCTAATATGATTTTCATGCAACCAATTCAAAGCTTCAAAAGACTTGTTCCATTTAATGAGTCTGTTGAGCTCAGAGTTAGCTTTTTCAACATTTTCCTGAAGAACCCGGTTCTTATCAGTTTCCTGATGTAGAACATGGTTTTTCTTTTTAAGCTCAGCTTCAAGGTTGATTTGAGCCTCACTAACTCCTTGCTTTCCAGACACTTCTTTCAATTTTTGATTTTCAAGTTCGAGTGCAGAAACTTTCTTTTGCTCACTAAGCTCATGTTCCTTTAATTGACAACTTTCAAATTCAAGGGCTGAGACTTTCTATTTTTGTTGCAAAACTTGAGCTTCACTAGTAGTTAATTCCTTTTTAAGATTAGTTTTAGCTTTTTCCAAGTTTTTATTTTTCATTGAGTAATCAGACACTACCGAAATTAGTTGGTCCTTTTCAGAAAGTACCAGCTCCTTCTCAGTCCTCAAATTTTCAATGACTTCAATTAAAGTCAGAGCAAGCAAATTCAATTCCCTAGGAGAACAAGTATGAAGTCTAGTTTTCAGTTCATCGAGACTTACCTCAGGTGGATCATCAGTGGAAAGTTCATCATCAAGAGCCATCAGTGCCAATGGAGAGTCATCTTTAGGTTGTTGTTCTTCTTCATCACTTTCGCTTTCAGAAGGTCCCTATGTTGCATAGAAGGCCTCTTTCTTCTTTCTCCTTAATGCTCTGAAGTTGGGTGGACATTTAGTCTTCTTAGGTTCATTCTCCTTTGTAGCCCCAGACTTTTTCCACTCAATATCCCACAAAGGGCAGTCCTTTATGGCATGATCCTTCTTGTTACACTTGAAACACCCTGAGTAGTCCGGATTATCAACTATGTTGTTCTTGACAGAAGTAGCTCTGGTTCTTCTTTTCTCAAGACTTAAGGACTTTCTTACAGCATTTACCAAAGCCATCTCATGTTCAGAAACTTCATACTTAGAACCTCTAGTCGCCTCTAGAGCTAGGTTCTTCTCCTTCTTGGGTTCAACCTTGATTCTTGACTGTTTCATCAGTTCATGGATTTTCAGACTACCAACAAGTTCATCCAACTCAATCTTATCAAGTATTTTTGACTCAATGATAGCTGTAACCTTTGATTCCCATGAGTCAGGTAGAATCCTGATAATCTTTTCTACTAAATCTTAATTGGTTAGAATCATACCTAGTGACTTCATCTCATTCGTTATGATTGTGACCCTGGTCATCATGTCCTGGATAGACTAAGATTCTTCCACAGCAAATAACTCGAACTTTCTCTTCAGCATTTGGATCCTTGATTTCTTTACTTGTGAGGTTCCTTCATGAGCAATTTGTAGAGCATCCCAAATTTCTTTGGCAGTCTTGTATGAAGAAACTCTATTGTATTCATCAGGGCCAAGTCCACATATGATGAGCCTCTTAGCTTTCGCATTCTTCTCAACCATCTTAAAATCAGCATCAGTATACTCAGATATCTCTTTGGGAACAGTTTGCTGGTTAGGTGGTTGTCCAACAGATTTGCTTGGAATAAGAGGTTTATCCTTAGTAATGATCCATAGCTGAAAGTCTTCAGCTTGAATGAAGTCTTTCATTCTTCCTTTCCACCATCCATAGTATTGGCCATTGAACTGAGGAGGCCTGTTGACAGATTGTCCTTCGGTTATGATCGGAGGTGCACTCATTGTTCAGACCCTTCTCAAGATGTTAATCTTTATACGAGAGAACCTGCTCTGATACCACTTGTTGCACTTGGTGCACCTTTGTAAGACACTAGAGGGGGGGGGGGGGGAGGGAGTGAATAGTGTTCTTACTCGATTTTTAAATTCCTAAAACTTGCTTTTAACTTTGATCACCTAACTTGCAAAGAACCGGGTTCCTTGCAAGTTTCACCTATCTCTGAAACTTAAACTTAATGCGGAAGTATAAAAAACACAGAGATTTTTCCATGGAAAAATCCTTGCCCAAGGGATCAAAAACCACAACCCAAACTCTTGGGATTTCAACCTTCCACTAAAGGAAAACCGAGCAAGTTGTAGACTACAACGTAATGTAATCAAGGAACTAGACCTCCCTAGTACCTAGAACCTTCCAAGCCACACGTTAGCTTATCAGGTTGACTCTACTACACCAAAGAGTAACCTTTACTAATTGCTTCTTAACAAGCTGATAGATTACAACTCGATAGGTTATAACAAAAACTAAAACAACAGACTACACTATGAAACTGCTCTTTCGTAAGGTTCTGCTGCCCAGCCTTTTTTCTTACACACAATGCCTCTCACGATCTATTCGTTCTTGATTTGCTCTATTGAGATTTTTTGAGTGCGCAAATCAATTCTGGCCAAATCAACTTGTATTTATAGAGTTTGACTTAGCCGAATCCAAATAAGCTTAGAACTCTCTTTATACTTTGGAATCCATTTCAAAGAAGGTTTACCCATATTCCCTTATTTGAAATCCAAGTTAATTTGCCTAAGTCTTCAATCTTTTTCTACTTAGGAACCGCATTCTGTTTCAGCACCGCCAAGCTTCTTCTTTTCCCAGTAGAATTGAAACCTTGACTCCAGCTGTTCTCGTTCTCTTTCTTCAACTCTAACTCGAATATCCCATCAAACTTCTCAGTTTTCTTACTTAACTGTGAACCATTTCATATTCCACTTAGTACCAGGTCCTTTGTCATCTTCAAAACTTATTCTTCAACATATCATATTTTTACCTAATGTAGATCGTGCATTCATATTTTATGCTAGTATTCCCTTATGTTTGGGGTGAGTACATAATATATCATCTTGTTTGATTAACAATACTCCAACAAAAGCAAATGGAGGTAAAACATCGTATAAGTTATTTCTTTACATCAACCAAATATAAAGCATATATGGGTGTTTGGGTGCTTATGGTTTACAGAAATTTATCACGTGATTAAAAATAAGTTTGATGAGACAATGTCAAAGTGTGTTTTTGTTGTATCCTCAAGTTAAAAAAAAAAAGGATGGAAGGTATATGATCTAAACACGCGAAGCAACTTTTTATTTCAAGAGATGTGGTATTTTATGCCGAAGAATTTAACCCGAGAAATGGCGAAGTATGATGAATCAACTCCTTTCACTCTAGTCTTGAGATAGATAGAAAAAAAATGCTTGCACCTTTAGTTTGGTTGAGTCAGAGTCAAAGCGCTTTCTTTGTTACATCTACAGCTTTTGTAATGAGAATGACCTATGAGATGGTTCGAAACGGAGGAAGGACTTGACTAGTTCACGCTACTCAATATACTAGTATAAAATGGTGCATTCTAGTGCCGGCTATGCTATCCATGCATCAGATTGACATCCAGGATGGTGAGTCATAGTGTGTTTTGGCAAATATATAAGCAAGGATCTAAAACAGAGGGTGAATTACGACAACACTTCATAAGGATCAGTTGGGGACCAAAGTAAATAGTCAAAATATGGCCAATGATGCACAACTACATGAGCAATTCTTTCGAGAAGAATAAAGAACTGTGTTGGTCTATTAACAGGAAAGAGAGGAAGAACTCGAGGAGCGAGAAGCTGAAACAAATTTTCTAGAAAAGAATATTGAAGCTACAGAACAAGGCATACAATATCATTATATATTAGCAAATGCAATACTACTAGAAAAATTAAGCGAGCAACAAGGAAGAGTTAGATGTGAAAAGAAAACTTTGTCATTCTTTGATAGATTATGTCCACAATACAATGGCAGAAATATCTCAGCCATGCAAGACACACATGATAAATCATTCAGGTACCAACGAGTCACTTTTGATCGTTTCTCACAAGCACACAACACATATCTGGTAGCTGTGAAGGACTAAAGATCGAGAGAGACGATAGATAAAGAAATTGTAGTACTGAAAGCAAACGATACATAAACATTGAACCACTGCTTGAAAGGAAAAAGATGATTGGTTGTCGTCGAGTTTGCAAAATTAAATATTAAGCAGATGTTTCAATAGAGCACTTCAAGACATGGTTGATAGAAAAGTAAGACACTCAATTTAAAATTAAATATTACAATAAATTTTTTCCACTAATTGAAAAAATAGTGACAGTGAGATATTTAAACATAGTTGCAACTAAAGGATGGGGAGTATATCAAACGAATGTGATGGTGAATTGAAAGAGGAAGTGCTTGTAGAAATTCCTTTAGGATATAATTCAAAAACAAACCTAATGTGCCAATTAAATAAGTCAATTTATAGCCTAAAACAAGAGCGATAAAAGAGTCAGGGGGAGCACCCATAGGTACAACAAGAAGCTCAGAATTGAAACTGACATGATAATGTTCCCTGAGAGGAACGAGGGGAAGTTGCATAAGCGTGACTCGATTGAGGACATTAAATCAGATTACCTAAGGTCAAAAAGTAGGAGGGACTCCCGTTCAGAGATCCCGAGCCTGGTGTACAGGCACGATGATGCCCAAAGTTCAGGCTTCCTTGGGTATAGGGAATCCTCACGCTCTACGAGAGTGTCCGATTCCAAAAAGATTCGAAGACCTTGGCTTTCACATAAATATGGTCGCTCAGTAAAAAACCACTTTAGGGGATTGGATAAGGTCCATTGGCCTAAAGATATGAGGATAGACCAAGGCAAGAAGAACCAATCGGTTAATTATGAATTCCACTAAGATAACGGCCACGATACCACTAACTGCTGGGCCCTCATGCTCGAGGTAGCACATCTCCTCAGCAAGGTTCATCTAAAAGAGCTACTATCAGATAAATGGGAACAAACGTATGCGCTGATCCGGGACAGGGAACATCTATCGCCACTGTTAGAGATTAAAAGGTCGATCAATGTGATATACAGGGGGGCCAGAACTATTAACGGGATGGGTGGTATCGTGATAGTTTTCGAAGTCAGCAAGGATGGCAAGAAGAGGTCTCATAGTAACATGGCATATTTCGATGACGAGGACGTGCATGTACTTCACTTTTTGCACCAAGATGCCTTTGATTGTCACCTCGAGAGTAGGGGATTTGGAGGTGAAGCGCATCCTCGTTGATGTCGGAAGCGCAATAAACATTATCAGATAGGAAGTAGGGCAAGCTATGTAGATGATGAACTAGATACTCTGGAGCTCGAACACTATCTGATTTCAGTAAGCAAGTGAGAAGTTGATCGGTGAGATGGTCCTACCGGTGTTCATACCCGGGGTGATCAAGCCAACATCCTTTCACGGGACGGCAGGCGACATCCTATATAACATCATAATGTGGTGGCCTTGGATACACTAAATGGAAGCGGTACTGTTTATGCCTAAAATTTGCCTCCTAGATTAGATAATTAAATTTGTAGTAGGATCGAAGCAATACGCCAAAATACAAGAAAAAGTACATAAAGCTAAAGAATAAATAGTTGGACAGAAAAGTAAGTAGTTGTATTCTTTGAGAATAGTCGGATCCTGTGTGAATCACTTGCTTGTACAATACAATGTAATAAGGGGTATTTATGGCTATGATTTACCCAATGCTAATTATGGTAAAATACAATAACTAATAAGGCCATGAGCCTGTTTACTCAAGGCGGTGGTATATACTAGACCTAACTAAGAGATTGTAAGCCCTAAGGTGGCGGGATGTATGCCTTACGTCCCAAGGCCCGTGCCTGCTAAGAGGCCGTGGCTTGGGAGCAGGCGTGTATCCTCTACACCAGGTGACTTGTAGATTAAGTCTAGTCTTCGCATACTGGATTCGTATCCCCATAATTGTGGGTGGCGTAGTTTTACCCACACAGCCTTTCCACCACTTGCTGAGAGCTGACGTAAGCACTCAGGAAATGAAAGAGGTATGAAAAAGAGAAGTGTGAAAGGATATCTCACTGACTCCTTGAAACTCGCAGTCTTTTTGACCGAGACAAACGTCTAATTTCTTCTAGAATCCCACGCGTCATCATTTGATTGGCTGCTATCGATTCCATGCACCTTTCCCATAATTTCTTTTTACTGCACCAAATCGTTTCATATCTCCACGCCATAATTATGTTTGATCATTTCATGCTCAATTTTTATTTTATTCTGCCTATAAAATGGGCTTCATAGTAGATCTAAATCACAAACTTCTTCAGAAAATATATTATCTTCAGTAGAACTTTCTCATGAAAGAATAACTCCTCTTCTCCAAAATATTTGCCTTTGAACCTGGTTTGATATTCCCTGAACGACTTTTTCAGTCAGAATGGATGGTGTTCTAGAAAGCTGAAAGCAAAGAAACTTCTATAGTAATTGATGTTTGGCAATATTAGCCTATTTTACCTTCATATTTCCGCACTTTTTGATACGCAATTCGCCCATTGCACGAAATAATTGTGATTGTTGCGCTCACTTATTGTGTTTGTGATGTTGGGAATGATTTGGATGAATACGAGTGCAAACGGAGTAAAGATGGATGAAATCGAGCAACAATTGATGAACTTAGCTAATCGTGAGATATAGCATTAGACGGAAAATTATGGAGCAAGCTACAGATTTGTCATAGCTTCAGGCTTCCAAAAGCCATAGCCATGCATGCCTCGCATGGCTGCAGCTTCAGATTTCCAAACGCCACAAGCCATACGACGCATGAGCTGTGGCGCGCGACTCTGGGAAGCCATAACCATGCGAGGCATCCCCCATGGCTTTTAGTTCTGCGACCCCAACTTTTCCAATTCAGTTTAGGCTTAGGATTAACTGATGGGAAGACTTTGTAAACACTATAAATAGTATTTTAATTTTTTTTTTTGAGAGGGGTCGAATTTCTAGAGCAAGTTTTGGAATTCTTACACATTGAACCAAGGGTTTAATTCCTTTACTTCATCTATTACAATATTTAATCTTTCTCCCATGAATTATTGTGTTGTTATTATGAATATGAGTAGCTAAACCTATTGTTCTAGGGTTAGAGCAATTACATGAAGGTTGATATTTGAAAGTTGATTTTTACCTATTAATTTACTATTACAGATTGTTTATTCTTTCTTGAGCCTAGTTGTTTGGTTATCAGGGCCTGATAATTGAACACTATCTACGGTTGACAAGTTGAACTCGACAGAGGGAACTTGTGACCGCAAATAAGAAAGAATAGGGCTTGATTGTGAACCTGGGCATCAGGGAATCGATTTGCGGGTAGGATAGACCTATACCTATTCGCCTTGCTTAGCTAAATACAGAGTTCTTTAATGCATGCATGTGATTTAATTCCATAGAAATATAGGCGTTAGAGTAGCTTGCATAGACTTATGCAGAATCGACAGATTTTCACGAATATAATTAACCTGTTAGTTAGCAATCTAGGAAATCAAGAAGTAGAATCAACTGGAAAACTCAACTGGATTATTCGTAACTCTGACCCTAGACCGTTCTCTTTTATTGATAAAAACCTATAATTTGCTCTATTACTTGACTTCAGTTACTTGCTTTTAATTATTTCATTTAGTTAGTAAAAACCGCAACCACTATTGAAAAAGATCCCTAAATAGTTTTTAGGAAATTGTTTGCTAGGATTCAGTCTGAACAATAGTCCTCGTGGGGACGATACTCAATCTTATCACTTTATTACTTGTCGACCACGTATACTTGCGTGTGCGTTTGGGCGGAACAAGTTTTTGGTGCCTTTGCCGGGGACTAAATAATTGACTGTTTTCTTTTTGAGCGATTTATTTTTTTCTATTCAGGTTTAATTTGTTGTCTAGTTTATTATTGTGTTACTTGTTAACATGACATCTTTTAATGAAAACTGGTCGAATGATAGTTGCTCAAATTTTGATGATCTTTGTTTACTGTATGGAGGAACTCACTTGTGGGAAAATTTTCCAAGTCTTTCAACCCTACGGGACTGGTTATGTGAATTTTCTACAACCTTTGACTGGAAATTTTGCAAATTGTGTGGTGGTCTGTGGAATTCTTGTCCTAAGTGTCAAACTCCTTCCCCAATCAATAGGTGTGATGATTCTAATAGTGTTTATGAGTTTGACAGGAGTGATAAAGTGCAGGTTGTTAGCAAAACTTGGATAATGGATCACACCAAACTCTTTGAAACATATGAGGATTTATCTAAGGAAATAACCAATATGACGTGGCAATTTATGGAAGAAAGAGTGGAGCTTACACAAGAAATTGATCAATTTGGTTTAGCCATTCACGACTTGGATGCGAATTTGAGTGATATGGTTGAGGTGTCTAATGCCCAATTATCAATTGTCGTGAATAGTAGATTTGAGATAGAAGAGCTTAGGAAGCAATTTGAGGAGCAAAAAGTGGAATTTCTACCATTCGATCCAATATTAGTTAAGGATGCCGAAGTTGACAAAATTACATTAGAGTTAAGTGAGGAAAAAGAAAACATCATATTTGAGGACTCTAGTGTTTATGCAAGTGAGGGTGTCAAAAGTAATGCAATTCTAGAATTGAAGCGCATTGGTCCTCATTCCAATCATTTTTCAACATTGTGTTTGGATGGTGACACAAAAATTGAGCCACCCGAGCCTATGAAGAAACCAAAGGAGGAGGAACAAGGTGCCTATATTTAAAGTTTGTGATGTCGAGGAGACAAAAAGACATCCCTCATTTAAAGGCTAAGAAGTGTAAAATGTGACATTAGTTACTTGGTCCTTTTATATTTTTGCCATTATCCCAATACCATAGTCGTAAGCTTGAGGTAAAATTGGGGATTCAATTCATAAGTTCAAGGTGGAGGAAAAAGTGATGAAGTTGTCTTCGTCGTGCTGCGACGTTAAATCAAGCGCTTATTGGGAGGCAACCCAATTTGCTTGCTTTACTTTTATTTATTTTTATTATTATTTTTATGGTTGTATATTACTTTGGGTGATTCTTTGGATTGCAGGTTCATGTAATGTCTAGTTTAAGTGTGGGGTATCCTCACCCATGCCTTATATTGATGACCTGTTGGGGGAAGTCTGAGTACCTCATACTATACGGAAGCTTGGATGATGCTATCACCAAGGGCTAGAGCCTTGAGGGAAGTTCCTTTACCTCTTGTACTTTATTATTTACCACATTGAGGACATTGCTTAGTTCTAAGTATGGGGTGGGGGACTTCCCAAGTTTTGAGGTTATGGATGATTGTACCCTTTAGGAATTTAATTTTAACAATTTTTATTTTTTTCACTTGACTTTATTTTTATTTGTTTCTTACTGTAATATATTAAAAAATGAAAAAAATTAGAAAACTAAAGAAAAATTTCAAAAAGATTCTTTTTAGCTTTAACTAGTGGTACATGTCATCTGCCCCGTGGTTTTTCTTATGTCCTCGGTTCTTTTCCATGGGTAGACCTTTGAACCGGGTAATTTTTATTTTTAGGTATAGTCTTAGTTAGTAGAGTATTTTTAGGAAAAATGGTAGAATACTAGGTGCCTTTGGTTTGTTTGATACCGGTGAATTTGGACTTGAGCATATGCTATCTGTGAATTCCTTTTGGTTTTAAAATTGTGATGCATGCCTAGAAAAAAATTGAATGACCTTCTTGAGACGCTTAGGTTCAACTACTTGACTCTTTTGTGAACTATTGTGCCTTACGACTTAAATTTCCCAAATTGCACCTTGTTTGCTTGAACCGAGAGTTGGAATGAAACCGTCTTTAGTGAACAGTGTGCCATGTGTGATGTGAGTTATCCTTTCTTATGTTTTGTGCCGCATATTAAGGTCTAGAACTTGCCCCGTGTGTGTTCAAAGCGAAATCCTAGGTTTGCTCTAGTCGGGAGATGATACAGGCGTTTCTTTGATAAGCCCTTCTAGCCTTGATTAGCCTACCCTTTAATATTATCCTTCTTAAGCCCTTTTTAGTATATTGACCTTTTTGTTGGCACCCACATTTCAAGCCTTACCCCTTTTGTTCTTAATTATCTCTTTTGAACCTTTACTCCTTATAGCACTTTAATTGAAATATTTGATTGTTTGTGGAGTTGTGGTTGGATGATTGGGTGGCTTTTGAGTGGAACTGATGAAAGAAAATAATATGGTGCATTTTGAAAAAAAAAAAAAAGAGAATCATTGGCAAGGTTGAGAAAAATATAAAAAAAATGAAATGAAAAAGAGAAAAATAAAGAAAATAAAAGAAAGAAAAAAGTCTCAATCCTTGCTAGTGCTGTGCAAAAGTAAAGTTGCAAATTGCTTAAATTGAGAGGAAATTTCTTATGTATGTTTGGGTGGCTGTTTGGTTGGTTTTGAGAAGAATGGTGAAAATAAAAAAAATATTTAAGTGATGTATTAAAGTGCTTAGGGAGGTAGTCACTATTTATCCATATTTATCATACCCGTCCTTTAGCCTACATTACAGCCTGTAAAGTCCTAGTTAATCCCGATTGGAGTGCGCTTATATTAGTGGAGTCCTACAATGCGGGCAAGCCTATGGTACGTTGTGTGTGGCACATGAACTTCTTTTGGAGAGCGAGTGAATACTTTCTATATTATGTCCCTCATTTACTCTTGAAATATATTCTTTGTGTGATATTTGCGACGCTCTCTTGAATTTTGGTGAGGGCACATGGTTTGCGCGAGATAGGTGAAGTTGTTGACTTATTGGATGAGTGAATGGTTGTGATTTTGTGAAAGCTTGGTTTCATTGGGTCGGTTTTTGAGGTTGAGATGTCTTGAGTTGGTCGTTCTAGTATTAAAAACTTGGTGAATTTTTGGCATGTTGTGGGTCACATGGTATGCATTTATCCTCTTGTTTAATAGTCGGTATCAACTATAACCATAGGTAGACCTGTTCTATCAAGTGTTGGTTTAGTTGGGAAGTTGTTTTAGGTGGTTGCTCGAGGGCGAGCAAAGGTCTAAGTGTGGGGTGGTGATGTTTTGTGATGTCGACCACGTATACTTGCGTGTGCATTTGGGAGAAACAGTAATCCTTCCATATTCCTCCATCCATGACATGATGCATGAAGTCCCCCGAGTCATGATCACGGTGCGCTGATCGGGATCCTATGACGTTCTCTAGAATTTCTCCTTTATGACATGTGTACTGATTACGGTGCGCTCATTTTCTAAGGGATCAGTTGCTATGATATTTCTCTTGTCATGCGGGGCCAAGACGCTTAGTCATTTCATCTTTCATGAGGCTTCTCTTCCAGGAGGCCTTTGGCGTACTAGTGGTTTCTTTGACGGTGTTAGATTAATGCTCCAATGCCTGGCTACGTTCCTTGGCTGGCAAGGGGATTCAGCCTTACATGATCAACAAATTAATGAGTCTCCAAGCTCTAAATCTGTTTGTGGCTTGGGGTTATCTCTTGGTTAGGCTGGAGTGCTACTGTGATGCTTCTTCAGCCGCTGGCTATGGACTGCCTTGTGGAGGAACTCCTCTCTGGCATAGGTTCCCAGCTCAAGCCCTCTCATCTTCAATGAGCTCCCAATTGAGCGTGAAGATAGTTAGGGTTGTGCACTCCCGTTTGACCAGTAGAGGTTGAAACGGATATTCAAGCTCTTTCGTCATGATGAGAGAAGGGCTCGCCCGTGCTCAGACTCTTCCGAAGTCCTTTGCTCTGGACGAGAGACATTGGTGGTATCAGTGGCCGTGTACTGAAGAACGCTCGGGCCGACGTATCTCCTGATAGGAGTTTCAGTTCTTGCCGAGGTGTTCGAGAATTTTGCCTTCCGGAAGCCAGTGAATTCTCTGGGACACTCGGTGAACAGGAGCTACAATCCAGATGAAGGATTCCGGTGGTGCTAAATCTAGAAGATCTTGCAGTCTTAGTCCCTTGACACTTTTAGTTTCTTAAGAACACATATAATGAACAATATTGTATTCGAAAGAACTTGATTGTATATTCTAAGCCTACGGGCCTTTGATATTAATGAAAGCGGACGTTCATCTATATTTTATGTATGCTTGCAAAGTTATTTATAGTATAGTCAAGTAGCATTGTTTGGGTGCCTTTCTGGGCGTTTGTCTTTTAAAGACGGGTGTGCACTTGTTGGATGTTGTTTTATGCATCCGCAAGTGATGGCTTAAATTGTATCTGCGATAGATGAGTTAAATTAGGGCAACACCCACGTCACAAAGGGACGTCTTTGTTGTATGTAACAGGACATTTTTGCATTCAAGCTAGAACAGCCGTGCTTGTCCACTCAAGTGCTTAAGTCTTAAATGACCTGATGCAGGCGGGCGTCCCCACCGACATATTGGTGCAAGTGTTGAGTTGATGATTTCAACGTACGATAATGCCTAGTGGCTTATCTAGAAGTGATCTAGCTTTAAGCGAGTAGTTTACTCTACATTTGTAATAAAAAGTGAGTGTAATACTTCAACTTAAGTTGTGCCGGGGCTATTAATAGTTGGATCGTAGATGGATCTGATTGTAAAAATGACTAAGTAGAATAGTAGTTTTATTGATAAAGAGGGTGCGAAGCCAATAAAAGTTTAGTAAACTTTAACTAACTACAATGGGGCTAAGTACCCATTAAAAGTAATAAAAATAGAGAACAAGAAAGGAAAAATACATGGCTCGAGTATGTTGGCCTATTAACCTTTCAAGAGCAGTATTTCCTAAGCCAGGTGATGGTTGTGCCTTCCGCATCCTTGAATGTGTTACCTTCCCTGCAGCGTTGCCCCATGCTTAGAATAGGGTTGACTTCCGAGAGGCTCTGAGGTGGTTTCTGAAGATCCTATGATGGCTGGTATTGGACCTGGGTGCATGGTCTGCGGCTTCTAACCATCTGATATTATTACTCTCTACTGATCAAGCAGTATTGAGCTGCCTGCTTCCGCAGTAGCCTACTTTCCTTCTTGCCTTTAGGGAGCTTTCGTTTGTCCAAGTTCTCAATTAATGCTTGACACCACTCCGAGACGGGTCCTATGGTAGGAACTTCGTGGTTCATCAGGTCCGCATGAGTTAGCTCGACCACCGTCTCTGAGCTGTCCGAACTTGTATCTTCATTAGCTATTGATTAGCTGTCCGATGAATAAACTTCCACTGGTGAAATTTTTTCAGAAGGGCCTCTATTTTGGCTAAGCGTTCCAGTACGCAGATGTCTTTAATTATGAAGACCCAATTTATCTGATTGACCATCAGCTGGGGCCACTATAAAGGCTGATCTCCCAGGCCCCCAATATGAAAGCTAATTCAAGCACATGCTTGAATTATGGCTTCATATTCTGCTTCGTCGTTTATAGATAACGGGCATTCAACAGCCTTGCAAAAAATCTTCCCAGTAGGTGTTTTAGCTAGCAGATCTTCGTCCATTAGTGCCACATCCATGTGGATTACCCAATGCCTGGGGTTGATCTCTTCTATGTCCATCATTGCCCTTTTGGCTTTTTGCATCAACTCTGTGCTGAAATCCGTAGCAAAGTCTACCAGGCCTTGTGATCTGATGGCAGTGTGCGGCTGATAAATAATATCGTATTATTGCTCCCAAATGCACACGAAAGTATACGTGGTCGACAAGTAATAAAGTGATAAGATTGAGTACCATTCCCACAAGGACTATCGTTCAGACCGAATCTTAGCAAACAATTTCCTAAAACCTATTCAGGGATCTTTTTCAATAGTGGTTGCGATTTTTACTAACTAAAGGAAATAATTAAAAACAAGTAACTGAAGTCAAGTAATAGGGAGCAAATTATGGGTTGTTATCAATAAAAGAGAAACGGTCCAGGGTCAGAGCCGCAAACAATCTAGTTGAGTTTTTCAGTTGATTCTACTTCTTGATTTCCTAGATTGCTAACTAAAAGGTTAATTATATTCGTGAAAACCTGTCGATTCTTCACGATTCTATGCAAGCTACTCTAACGCCTATATGTCTATGGAGTTAAATCACTTGCATGCATTCTGCATTTAGCTAAGCAAGGCGAATAGGTATATGTCTATCCTCCCGCAAATCGATTCTCTGATGCCCAGGTTCACAATCAAGCCCTATTCTTTCTTATTTGCATTCACAGGTTCCCTCTGTCGAGTTCAACTTGTAAACCATAGATAGTGTTCAATTATCATGCCTCAATAACCAAACAATTAGGCTCAAGAAAGAATAAACAATCTGTAATGGTAAATTAATAGGTAGAAATCAACTTTCAAACATCAATCTTCATGTATTCGTTCTAACCCTAGAACGAACAAACTATAGAATTAAGGAAAAGAATAAGAGAAAGAGAGAAAGAACTTGTTTAGAAGACATCTAGGGCTCCTCTGCTCTCCTCCACGTCCAACCTCCTAAAAAGGCCTCCTCATAATGTATTTATAGTGTTTACAAAGTACTAGGATAAGTTAAACCAAAGCCTAAACTAAGTTGGAAAAGTTGGGGTCGCTGAACTAAAAGCCACAGGGCAAGCGTCGCATGGCTCATGGCTTCTGGATGTCGTGCGCTACAGCAAAAGCGTCGCATGGCTCATGGCTTTCCAAAGTCTGAAGCTGTGACAGATCCACAACTTGCACCATAGCCTTGCCTTCTAATGTCATATCCAACAATTAGCTAAGTTCATCAATTTCTTGCTCGATTATATCCATCTTCGCTCCATTTGCACTCATATTCATCCAAACCATTCCTAAAATCACAAACACAATAAGTGAGCACAACAATCACAATTATTTCGTGCAATGGGCGAATAACGTATTAAAATACGAGGAAATATTAAGGTAAAATAGGCAAATATTGTCAAACATCACCACCCCACACTTAGACCTTTGCTCGCACTCGAGCAATCACCAAAAACAACTCCCCAACTAGATACCAACACTTGATAGAACAGGTCTACCTATGGTTATGGTTGAGAGTATAAATGCATACCACGTGATCCACAACATGCCAAAAATTCACCAAATTTTAAAACACTAGAACAACCAACTCAAGGCATCTCAATCTCAAAAACCGACTCAATGAAATTAAGCTTTCACAAAATCACACCCATCCACTCAACCAAGAAGTCAATAACTTCACCTATCTCGCGAAACCATGTGCCCTCACCAAAAATCAAGAGAGCGTCCCAAATATCACACAAAGAATAAATTTCAAGAATAAATGAGGAACATAATATAGAAAGAATTCACTCGCTCTCCCAAAGAAGTTCACGTGCCATACACAACGTACCATAAGCTTGCCCGTAGTGTAGGACTCCACTAATGTAAGCTCACTCCAATCGAAATTAACTAGGACTTTAAGGGTTGTAATATAGGCTAAAGGATGGGTAGGATAAATATGGATAAAATAGTGACTACCTCCATAAGCACTTTAATATATCACTTTAATTTTTATTTTCACCATTCTTCTCAAGTCCAACCAAGCAACCACCCAAACATACACAAGAATTTCCCTCTCAATTTAAGCAATTTGCAACTTTACTTTTGTTTCAAAACATTAGCAAGGATTGAGATTTTTCTTTCTTTTGTTTTCTTTATTTTTCTCTTTTCTCCTTTTTTTTCATTTCAATATTTTTCTCAACCTTGCCAATGATTTTTTTTTTCTTCCAAAATTCACCATATTTTTTCTTTCATTGGTTCCACTCAAAAGCCACCTAATTTCTCTAACCACAACTCCAGAAACAATCAAATATTTCAATTAAAG
The DNA here is from genome assembly GCA_037355625.1 of Petunia x hybrida. NCBI lineage: Eukaryota > Viridiplantae > Streptophyta > Magnoliopsida > Solanales > Solanaceae > Petunia > Petunia x hybrida. Next base: position 2,532,373 of record JBBBVM010000018.1, on the reverse strand, counting down.
TGCTCTAAGGGGTACGGGTTCAAAAGGAAGATAATTAAGAACAAAAGGGGTACGGCTTGAAATGTGGGTGCCAACAAAAAAGTCAATAGGCTCAAAAGGGCTTAAGACGGATAACATTAAAGGGTAGGCTAATCAAGGCTAAAAGAGCTCATCAAAGAAACGTCTGTATCATCTCCCGACTAAAGCAAACCTAGAATTTCGCTTTGAACACACGTGGGGCAAGTTATAGACATCAATATGCAGTACGGAACATAAGAAAAGATAACTCACATCACACATGGCACATCATTCACTAAAAACGGTTTCATTCCAACTCTCGGTTCAAGCAAACAAGGTGCAACTTTGGAAATTTAATCAATAGTTCACAAAAGAGTCAAGTAATTGAACCTAAGCGTCTCAAAAGGGTCATTTAATTATTTTCTAGGAATGCATCACAAATTTAAAACCAAAAGGGATTCACGAATAGCAAATTCTCAAGTCTAAATCCACTGGCATCAAACAAACTAAAGGCCCCTAGCATTCTATCATTTTTTCTAAAGATACTATACTAACTAATACTACGCTACTTCTAAAAATAAAAATTACCCGGTTCAAAGTTCTACCCATGGAAAAGAACCGAGCCATAAGAAAAACCACGGGGCGGATGATTGTACCACTAACTAAAACTAAAAATAAAATCTTTTTGGAATTTTTTATTAGTTTTCTATTTTTGTATATATTAAAGCAAGAAACAAATAAAAATAACGTCAAGTGACAAAAATAAAAATTCTTAAAGGTACAATCATCCATAACCTCAAAAAGAACAGAAGTTCCTCCACCCCATACTTAAAATTAAGCAATGTCCTCAATGCGACAAAAAGAAAGTGCAAGAGTTAAGGAATTTCTCTGAAGGACAGAAGGGCCTAGCCTTTGGTGCTAGCAGTGGCGCCATCTCTATCACGAACCAACCAAGCGTCCGTAGAGTAAGGGGTACTCAGACTTCCGCCAACATGTCGTCATAATCAGGCATTGGGTGTGCACGCACCCCACTCTTGAGCTCGACATCACCAAAACCTACAAAACATGTAACTACACATACGAGAACAACGGATCGTCATGACGACCCCACACTTAATCCTAACTATACTATAAAGCAAGTAATACGAACTAACTAATCTAAAACTAATCCAAAGAAATAGTAGGGGCAGCGGGAATGAGACAATCAAGCTTTGACACATATTCATGCGTGACGCTAGTTTATGGCAAACTTTAACTCATGTACAAGTCAAATTTAGCTCGAAAGAGACCAATTTTTAATCCCAAAGATCATCACAATGTTCACTTTACGCCTATATATAATTTTGCTACTCTAGAATTCACATAAATTCAACTTTTTACTCACTTTGGAATTTAGTCGAACACATGACGTGGATTCGTTTCAATTTCAGATTTCATACATAATTGGAAGAGCTGAACACTCCAAATTTTGTATTGGAGATCACTTTAACAACTACCAACATAAACCAACAAGGGTTCACAGTTTCAACAAGACCCGACAAGGGTTCAAATAATTCACAATTACCACTAAAAAAAAAAACTAAGGGGCTGTGGCACTGTCATAGATATAGCAGCAGTGGCGAGAGAGAGAGAAGTGAGAAACTTACCAGCAACAGTTATGTAGCACTGAACGAGTGATTAAATAGCAGGTAGAGAAAGTTGTTTGTTTTGCCTTAAGTATCCTTCTCTGTTTTGGTTCATGTTTAGTCCAAGGAAGGAAGGAATGGGTAAGCTGATGTTTTAATGTTTTAGATTCGCAGGTTAATGGGTCGAACTGGGTCGACCCGTCAAATTATTCGAACTTACCTGAGAAGCTGTGAGAAAGGCGACGCATGCTTATAGCAGTGCAAATTATGTGTGTTCTATTTGACTCAACGCGATAGCCACAGCGACGCGACTGCTGTGGCGTTTCTGCTTGTGATGAGGTTTTGTTTTCCTTTCCTTTACGCTATGGCGTATGCAACGCCGTGCTATAGCGTTTCAGATTTTTCACTCACTATTTGAGTCCCCGCTTTGGCGACGCGGCTTCTGTAGCTTTTCTGGTTATCTCTGAAATTTCTACTTCACGCTATGGAGTATGCATCACTTGCCTATAGCTTTTCCAATTCTTCACTCACTGTTTTACTCGACGCCATGAGTTAAGCGACGCAGCTGTGGTAGCGTTTCTGCTGGTTCCTGAAATTTTTGATGCACGATATAGCCCATGCGACGCATGGCTATAGCTTTTCAGTTTTTATATGCACTGTTTCATTCAATGCCATGGCGTACGCGACGCGTCTGGCATGGCTTTTCTGTTTTGGCTAATATTTTTTCTACGCGCCATGAGCCAAGCGGTGCGTTAAATGTAGCTCACCATCCAAAAATCTCGAGCCCTACAAAAACAACGAGAAACTACATAACACTAAATAAGTAAAACGACTAAAACAATTAAAATTGGGTTGCCTCCAAACAAGCGCTTGATTTAACGTCGCGGCACGACTCTTTTAGTATTTTTATTCTTTTTCTATTTTTTTCTTTATTTTTGCGTTTACATACAAAGCTCGAATTGCCTCCAGAGGAGCGCCTTAGTTAACGTCGCGGCACGACGGTTACAATTTATGGTTCTCGCAATGTAACGGAGATACGATGATCTACCAAACCTCCCCAATAGCATTTAACTCTTTGCCCGTTCACTAAAAATGACTTCTCGAAATCCGGGGCTCTCTATTCAACCGCTCCATGTGCCGTGACATGAACTACCTCAAAGGGGCCCGACCATCTAGACTTCAACTTTCCCAAAAATAATTTCAATCTAGAATTGAACAACAATACCAACTGGCCCGGCTCAAATTGATGATGCTCAATATGCTTGATTCTATAACTTTGCATTCTCATAAGCGTGGAAACGGAACTCATCTAATTCGTGCAACTGAAGTATCCTCTTTTCACCCGCCAATTCCATATCCAAATTGAGCTTTCTAATTGGCCAATACGCCTTATGTTCTAACTCGAAAGGCAAGTGACAGGCCTTACCATAAACAAACCTATACGGAGAGGTTCCAATAGGTGTTTTAACAAGCCATTCTATAGGCCCAAAGAGCGTCGTCGAACTTCATAGACCAATCCTTCCTTGAAGCATTAACAGTTTTCTCAAGAATCTGCTTTATCTCTCTATTCGATACCTTCACTTTGCCACTAGTTTGAGGATGATAAGCAGTAGCTACCTTGTGACGCACCCTATACTTGGCCAAAAGTTTAGTAAAGAAGCGATTGCAAAAATGCGTACCTTCATCACTGATGATGGCCCGTGGTGTCCCAAAACGAGCAAAAATATTTTCCATCAAGAACCTGACTACCACACTCGCATCATTGGTTGGAAGTGCAACAGCTTCTACCCACTTTGACACATAGCCGACTGCTACAAGTATGTATTTGTTGCCATTAGAAGGTGGAAACGGACCCATAAAATCAATTCCCCAACAATCGAACAACTCAATTTCCAGGATGTTATTCTATAGAATCTCGTGATGCCTCGAAATATTACCAGTTCTTTGGCATCGATCATATTGTTTAACAAAGGCATGAGCATCCTTGAATAGAGTAGGCCAAAAGAACCCCGACTGAAGTACCTTCGCAGCTGTCCTATCACCACTATGATGACCACCATAGGGAGATGAATGACAACTTTGTAATGCAGACTCGACTTCCTCATTTGGAATACATCTCCTCGGTAATTGGTCTGGGCCAATTTTATACAAATACGGCTCATCCCAGACGTAAAATCTACTCTCATGGAGGATTTTCCTTCTCTGTTCAGCTGTAGCCTCAGGTGGATAAATATTACTCACCCTCAAATTCACCATATCTGCATACCAGGGCACCTCAGTTACCTGCAGAGCAAAAAGCTGCTCGTCTGGAAAAACTTTATTTATCTCAGGCCCCTCATCTACATGTTTCCTATCTTCCAGCCTCGACAAGTGATCGGCCACTTGATTCTCGGTCCCTTTTCGATCTCGGATCTCCACATCAAACTCTTGGAGTAGAAGAAACCAACGAATCAGTCGCGGCTTGGAATCTTTATTCTCAAATAAATATCGGATTGCGGCATTATCAGTGTAGACGATAACCCGAGTGCCAACCAAGTAAGATTGGAACTTATCAAAAGCATAAACAACCGCTAGCAGCTCCTTCTCGGTGGTAGTGTAATTGGATTGGGCAGCATCAAGGATCTTGCTTGCATAGTATATAGAGTAAAAAATTCTACCCTTTCGCTGCCCGAGAACAGCCCTAACGGCAATATCACTCGTGTCACACATCAACTCAAATGGTAGAGACCAATCAGGAGCAATAATAATTGGTGCAGTCACCAACCTCTTTTTCAGTTCTTCAAACGCCTTCAGACAGGCATCATCGAATTCAAACTTCGCATACTTCTCTAACAATTTGCACATGGGATTAGCTATCTTTGAAAAGTCCTTAATGAATCGCCTGTAGCACCCAGCATGTCCCAAGAAACTATGCACACCTTTAACAGAGATATGTGGTGGTAATTTTTCAACTGCTTCAACCTTTGCTCTATCAACCTCGATCCCTTGCTTCCACACTTTATGTCCAAGTACAATGCCTTCTCGAACCATGAAGTGGCATTTTTCCCAGTTAAGTACCAATTGGTTTCTTCACAACGGCTAAGCACGGCATCTAAGTTCTTCAAGCAGCCATCAAACGAATCTCTAAAGACTGAGAAATCGTCCATGAATACCTCAACAAATTTTTCCACCATGTCGGTGAAAATAGCCATCAAGCGTCTCTGAAAAGTTCCAGGCGCGTTACATAGTCCAAACGACATCCTTCTAAATGCATAAGTGCCATAAGGACATGTAAACGTCGTCTTTTCCTGATTTTCTGGTGCTATCACAATCTGGTTGTAGCCCGAGTATCCATCCAGAAAACAGTAATATTCATGCCCAGATAGCCTGTCCAACATCTGATTAATGAAGAAGAGTGGAAAGTGATCTTTTCTAGTGGCCTTGTTCAATTTTCTATAATCAATGCAAATCCGCCACCCCGTGACTGTTCTTGTAGGAATCAATTCATTCTGCTCGTTCGTCACAACTGTCATGCCTCCATTCTTTGGAACACATTCGACTGGACTTACCCAATTACTGCCAGAGATTAGGAAAATAATGCCAGCATCAAGCTACTTGATAATTCCCTTCTTCACAACCTCCTTCATTACTGGATTTAGCCTTTTTTGCTTCTCGACATTTGGCTTATGGCCCTCCTCCAAGAGGATCTTGTGCATATAAAAAGAATGACTAATCCCTCTAATATCCGCAATGGTCCATCCAATTGCCCTCTTGCGCTCTCGCAACACTCTTAAGACCTTCTCAACCTGCACACAGACAAAAAATAAGACAGGATTACAGGCAAGGTGTTACCCTCACCCAAATAAGCATAACGTAAATGAGCAGGTAAAGGTTTAAGTTCAAGAAATGGAGCTTTCTCAATAGACGGTTTAGCAGGAGCTAATGTCAGCGGTCTATCAAGCTCCTCAAACTTCTTCCACCCTAGGATAAATTGAAATTCTATGTTGAGAATCTCCAAGTATTCCTCAGTTTCTTCATCATTCAGCGTATCATCTTCATACATTAATGCTCTTTCAAGAGAATCATCCTTAGAAGCCAAAAGTGATTTTCCAGAGGCAGTTAACTCCCTATCCAGCACTCTCACCATAGATAGTTGTTCATAGCGTGATGGAAGTTGAGTAGCCCCGGAACACATTAAATACAGCTTCTTCACCATTTACCCTCATGATCATCTTCCCTGCTCTAACTCGAGTCACAGCATCAGCAGCAGCCAAAAATCCTCTTCCCAAGATGAGCGGAACCTCTTGGTCAGCCTCATAATCTAAAATGATGAAATCAACAGGGAGGATGAATTGGCCTACTTGTACTAGAACATCCTCAATAACTCCCTCGGGGCATGTCAAAGATCTGTACGCTAACTGCAGGGTCACTGTGGTTGATCTTGGTTCACCCAGGCCTAGTTTTCGAAACACTGATGTACTTAGTGTATTTCGGAACATCACGCAAAAGTTCCACCAAAGGAATATTCACTTGTATCTGACTCAAGATCTCCAAAAATTTCTTGCAAGCTGCATTTACTTTCTGCTTCTGAAGCCTTTGAGGGGAAGGTGGTGGTGGTCTGACATTATCAAACTCGGGCTGCTTCTCTATCACTTTTTCAACTTCTTTTTCAGTATTTGGCTCCAGTTCACCAACGGGCTTCCTCGGCTTTGGAGGCACTTCTTCTAGAGCTCGTCCATTTCTCAGAGTAACTGCTTGCACAAATTCCTTAGGATTCTTCTCTGTGTCACTTGGCAAGGCACCATATCGTCTAGTGTTTTGTGCCCCAGCTAGCTACCCCATTTGGCGTTCCAGATCTTTTTGAGCATTGTCGAGATCTTTTATGGCCTGTGCTTGAGCTGCATTGTCGGCTATAATTTTCTACTGACCTGCCAACATCTGCTTTATCAAATCTTCAACTGAACTGTTCGACTGCTATGGTTGAGCCTGAGGATGTGAACTCTAGTAGTTATTTTGAGATCTCGAATTACCTTGAGCTGCTTGATTATCACTCCATGAGAAACCATGATGATTTCGTGAATTAGGATTGTAGTTGTTACCAAACTGATTCTGATTCTATCCCTGAAACCTGTTTTGATTTCTCACGTAATAAAATTACTCTGGATTGGAGGGGCAAACCTCGGTAGTATGATCCTCTCCACAGACCTCACAGAAACTTTGGAACTGCTGCACTTGTTTAACTGGTGCCACTTGTTGCTGAGTTGTTGGCAGTGCTAACTTATTGATCTGATTAGCTATGACATCTACCTTTGCAGTTAACGCTGAGAATGCATCCAACTGAAGTATCCCAGTAGCTTTTTGCGTTGAAACTCTACCATCGCCCTGCTAGTCAGGATTGCTCTGAGAAAATTTATCCAGCAATTTATAAATCTCATTAAAATTCAAGGCCAATACTTGGCCTCCAGCTGCAGCATCCACCACGATCTTAGTATGAGCATTCAATCTGTTAGCTTGGAAAGCTTGGAGTTTTGACTGATGACTGAGGAACGGATTCAAAGGACCTGTTCCTTTGAATCACTGAAGCAGAATAGATAATTCATGCAAAATCATTTAATTAAGATATTATTATTTATCCTAATACTAATGTTTATCTTGATAATTATGCAGGTCTAAACGGATATGAAAAGATTGCATAAACACAAGGATAAGGGATAAAGGATTCGGATCCTAGAAGGTAGAATCCAATTAGGATTCAAAGTCAAGGGAGCTTTGGAATTCTTATTCATCAAGACTTCTTGGCTATAAAACGTGGAGCTTATCAGCCATAAAAGTTGTACACAAATAGAGAGAGCATCGAGCAAAAGCTGAGAAGAATTATTAGCTTATTTGTGTAATCATTAGCTACAGTAGAACTAAGTAAGAACCTGTTCCTTAGATTGAGTCTTGTAAAAGTTCAAGTCTTAGTTCAATTGTAGTAAGCAAAAATCGAGTTGTAAACTGTGTAGTTCAAGTCGTGGACTTTACACAACTTCACTGATCGTGAGAAAGATCACTAAAGGATTAGAGTTAGTCCTAGGTTAGTAAGAGTGAGTCTTGTAACCAAGTGGGTCTTTTTACATAGTGAAGTTGAAATCCTACTTGAGAAGTAGGTTGTGGTTTTTTGATCCCGTGTCTAGGGGTTTTTCCACGCTAAAATCTGGTGTTCAATTACTTACAGTTTTTATTCCGCATATCGTAGAGTAAAGGAACACATTTTACGGAACTGGTCCTTAAAATAGTAAAGTGGTGTAATCGTGGGAAATAACAATTTGGTATCAGAGCAGGTTATCCTTGAAAAGGCTAACACCTAGGATTGGATGAGTACATCACGAGAGAACAGTGAGGGCCAGTCAATGGTGAGAGCACCTTACTTCAATGGGAAATACTATTCATGGTGGAAAGAGAGGATGCGTGATCACCTTCAAGCAGAAGATTATGAATTATGGGACATAGTAACTGAAGGTCCCATGATCCCAATGAAGAAAGATGCTGATGGAAAGGATGTTCCAAAAACCAGGAAGGAATGCAATGCTGAAGACATAAAGCAATGGGAAAAGAATGCTAAGGCAAGGAAGTGGCTGGTTGGTGGACTTAGTCCTGACGAATGCACAAGGATAAGAGGGTATGCCACTGCGAAGGAGATTTGGGATGCTCTACAAGTTGCACACGAAGGAACAAGTCAGGTAAAAAGGTCCAGAGGTACACTTCTTTATGCTGAATATGAAAGCTTTAAAATGAAAGAAGAAGAATCAATCTCTGAAATGTATACTATATTTAATGCCATTGCCTCTGAAATTATCTCTTTGGGAAGGGTTTTAACTGTGGAAGATAGGGTAGAAAAGATTTTAACTAGGGTTCTTCCAGACTCTTGGGAGATCAAAGCTTGTGCTATCATTGAAAGTAAAGATTTAACCACTTTATCCTTAGATGAGCTTATAGGTAATCTAAAGACTTATGAACTAAGGAAGAAGGTTAAAAACATAGGAGCACCAGTTAAAACTGAACCTAACCTAGCCTTGACTGCTGGTGATAAAATCATTGATGATAAGGAACTGGTCCTTATCGCTAAAAGTGTTCAGAAATATTTGAATAAGAAAAGGGAAATTAGTGGACAGGGTAGGTCTACTAACATGAAACAAGCTGGAGAATGCCACAAATGTGGAAGCTCGGAGCACTACATCAGCAAATGTCCAATCATGGAAGGAGAATGGAGGAAGAAATTCATTGATGAAAGGAAGAAGGCTAGGGAACAGGTCCATAAGAAAAGTGGAAATCCCAAAGCGCTGGTTGCAGGATGGCAAGACAGTGAAGACGAAATAACTGATGATGATCTGGATGAGGATCTTGCTCTAATGGCACTTGGAGATTCAGAAAATGAAGAGGATCCTGAGGTATTTGTTTCTAAACTTAAAGAAGATGTAAAAAGCATGTCTTGAGAAAAGTTGGTTAAAGTATTCCATATTGTGCTAAATGAATTTAAAACTCTGAGGGATGATAATCACCAACTGCATGATAAAGTTGACTGCTTAGAAACAGAATGCAAAGAGGAAATAATTAAAAATAATTTTCTGGAAATGAAGATTAGCATGCTTGAGGAACAGGTCCTCACACTTGAAACAACTGCTCAGGAATTAGAAAATGTTAAAACAGTTGTAAAAGGTAAAGGTATTGCTAATTCTCATCAGATCATTGCTGAAGAGAAACTGAAAAACACAGTTGATGAATTGTGTAAAAAAGATGAAAAGATAAGATCTTTAGAAGAAGACTTGGTTAAAACAAAAATGGAATTAAGAAAAACTGTAGAATGGAACAAGTCTTCTGAAGCACTAGAATGGTTGCAAGAAAATCATAGCAGTAACAGGAAAGGTATTGGATTCATGAAGGCACAAAGTTCATCCAAATGGGATCCAAAGAGTAAGTACTTGTCATTTCCTGAAAACTGGCTATGCACTCACTGTGGGAACACTGGTCACCGGAAAGAAAATTGTCAATCGTTAAAAATGGCTGTCCAGAGGAACAGGTCCTTTAAACCTGTTCAAAATCCTGTGAAACAAAAGAATAGGTCCTACAAACCTGTTCAACATTCTGTAAAAAGGAGAGATGTTCACACAAAGAAACCTTTATCATTTTGGGCTAAGAGAGATCTGATTCATCCTTTTTCAAAAGGAAAGGAACCCAAACTAGTTTGGGTTCTTAAAATTAACCCCTAGTTTTCTTTTGCAGGCTAGAGTGAAGGAGACAAACCACAAATGGTACATGGACAGTGGTTGCTCAAGACATATGACAGGGCATAAGGAACTGTTCCTTTCACTCTCAGCCTTCCAAGGAGGAAGTGTTTCCTTCGGTAATGGTAAGAAAGGGGAAATTATTGGAATTGGAAAGGTAGGTAAGTCTGACTCACACTGCATAGATAATGTATTTCTAGTAGATGGACTGAAGCATTGCTTATTGAGCATATCTCAATTGTGTGACAAAGGTAATAATGTTAATTTCTCATCTACTGGATGCACTGTGTCTAATCAAGCTTCTGGAGAGGTTATTTTGCAGGGAAACAGACATGGAAACATCTACAAAGTAGACTTGCTGACATTATCTGATGGAAGCTTGAGCTGCTTAAGTGTGGTGCAAAATGATCCCCTCCTATGGCACAAAAGACTAGGACATGCTAGTCTTTCACAATTGAACAAACTTGTGTCAAAGGACTTGGTGATAGGTCTTCCTAACATCAGGTTTAATGATGAAAAGGTATGTGAAGCTTGTGCCAGGGGGAAGCAGGTAAAATCCTCCTTCAAATCAAAGAAACAGGTAAGTACCACAAAACCTTTGGAACTGGTCCATATGGATTTGTGTGGTCCAATGAGAACAATGAGTCATGGAGGTAAGAAGTATGTTATGGTATTGGTGGATGATTACTCTAGATTTATATGGACTATATTTCTTACATCTAAAGAAGAAGCATTTAATGCATTTTCAATTTTTGCCAAGAAAGCTCAAAGAACTCTAGATAACCATATTGTTGCCATTAGGTCAGATCATGGAACTGAATTTGAAAATCATATGTTTTCTAATTTTTGCAATGAAAATGGCATCAATCACAATTTTTCCTCACCTAGAACTCCACAACAAAATGGTGTAGTAGAAAGGAAAAATAGGACTCTGGAAGAAATGGCAAGGACCATGTTGATATCTGGAAATCTTCCACAGAACTTCTGGGCTGAGGCCATTAATACTGCATGCTACATAATAAATAGATGTATGACAAGACCTTTAATAGAAAAGACACCATATGAATTGTTTAAGGGAAGAAAACCAAATATTTCCCATCTTAGGACTTTTGGTTGCAAATGTTTCATACATAACAATGGGAAGGATGCCTTAGGAAAATTTGATCCTAGAAGTGATGAGGGAATATTTGTTGGTTATTCTTTGAATAGTAAATCTTATAGGGTGTTTAACAAGAAAACATTGAAAATTGAAGAAAGCATGCATGTTAAATTTGATGAAACTGACTGTCTCACTCAAGAACAGGTACAGGAGGATGAAGAAATTGGAATGCTGAAAGAGTTTGAACTTAATCCACAAATGCAGATTCTGGATATGAGAAGTGAACTGCAAGGAACTGTTCCTCAGGACAGAACTGAGAAGAGTAGCACTGAAACAGGGGGAACAAGTGTTGGTTCCACCTCACAAACTGGAAACACTACTCTATCAGGAACTGTTCCTCAGCAGAGGACTTCTGACAATGGATTGACACCCAAGCCTTTCAAGTATCAAAGGTCACATCCTGTGGATCAAATAATCTCAGATAAGGCTGCCGGAGTTCAAACTAGATCAGCAGTCAAGAATCAAAATCTGTGTGCCTTTAGTGCCTTCTTATCTCTTGTTGAACCTAAAAATGTGAAAGAAGCACTAAAGGATGCAGATTGGATTAATGCTATGCAGGAAGAACTGAATCAATTCCAAAGGAGTCAAGTTTGGCATCTGGAACCCAAGCCAAGGAACAGGTCCATAATTGGAACAAAATGGGTTTTCAGAAACAAACTTGATGAGGATGGCATGGTAACAAGGAATAAGGCCAGACTAGTTGTTCAGGGATACAGTCAAGAGGAGGGCATCGACTATGATGAGACTTTTGCTCCAGTTGCAAGATTGGAAGCAATAAGACTTCTTATAGCCTTTGCTTCATACATGGATTTCACTCTACATCAAATGGATGTCAAGAGTGCATTTCTGAATGGTTACTTGAAAGAAGAAGTATATGTCAAGCAACCTCCAGGTTTTGAAAGTGAACAGTTCCCTGAACATGTGTACAAGCTGGACAAGGCCTTGTATGGGCTCAAGCAGGCACCAAGAGCATGGTATGAAAGGCTATCAAAATTTCTACTCCAGCATGGATACAAGAGAGGTAAAATTGATAGTACTTTGTTCTTAAAAGAAAAAGGTAAGGATCTCTTAATTGTTCAAATCTATGTAGATGACATAATTTTTGGTGCCACTTGTGAAAATTTAAGTAAAGAATTTGCAAACTTGATGGGGAGTGAATTTGAGATGAGCATGATGGGTGAACTCAACTTCTTTTTGGGTTTACAAATTAAGCAAACCTCAAATGGAACTATGATCCATCAACAAAAGTATGTTAAGGAATTACTTAAAAGATTTGATATGGATAATGGTAAGGGAATTGACACACCTATTGCCACTGCCACAAAATTGGATCTTGATGAACATGGAATATCAGTTGATCAAAAATTGTATAGGGGCATGATAGGTTCTCTACTTTATCTAACTGCTAGTAGACCTGATATAGTGTTCAGTGTTGGTTTGTGTGCTAGGTTCCAATCAGATCCTAAGGAATCTCATTTGAAAGCTGTTAAAAGAATATTGAGGTATCTGAAAGGAACAGGTCCCTTGGGACTTTGGTATCCAAAAGGTGGTAACTTTAATCTTGTTGGATACACTGATGCTGACTATGCAGGTTTCCTTGTTGATAGAAAAAGCACCTCAGGTATGGCACATTTTCTTGGTGAGTGTTTGGTTTCTTGGGGAACTAAGAAACAAAATTCAGTGGCACTCTCTACTGCTGAGGCTAAATATGTGGCAGCTGCTTCATGTTGTTCACAGTTGTTATGGATCAAACAACAACTACAGGATTTTGGTGTTGATGTAGGAACTGTTCCTATCTACTGTGATAACACTAGTGCTATTAGTATGACAAAAAATCCAGTGCATCACAAAAGGACTAAACACATTGACATAAGACATCATTTCCTAAGAGACAATTATGAAAAAGGTTTGAACACCATAGCATTTTGCCCAACTGAAAAACAAATAGCTGACATTTTTACAAAAGCTCTAGGTAGAGATGATTTTGAAAGAAATAGATTGGAATTAGGGATGATTAAATTCACATAAAATCTTCAATGCTTTACTTCATAATTGGCTAAGAAAATTGCTCTTAAAATGAATTTTATTCAAGTCATTATGAATCATTCAGTCCAGTTTTCATACTTAAATTTATACTCTCATGCTACATATCTTATTTAGAGTTGCTAAAATTGAATGATGTTACCCTTATGCTCTTAGAATTTCAGATGATCAAAAATTGCAAATTGGAAGGACACTGAATTATGGTGTTAAAAACAGGTATGTACTCGTAATTATTCAATTAATTTAGGAGTATAAAGGCTATAGGTAACTTGTGTTTAGGATAAAATCCCACTAAGTTTCCTACCCATATCCAAATTGCAAAAGAGTCCCATCGGAGGAACAGTTCCAGTTCTGAAAAGGTGTCCTGAAGCCTAACGGCTCTTTTTCTCCGGGAGACTCCCAAGAGTCCTTAGCCGTTGCATGTTGTGCTGAGGTAAGCTGATCGTCTCCTACTCTAATTGCACTACTTAATTCACTCTATAAATACCCTTCTTCTCCTACATTATTCTTTTACCTTGTTCATCAATAAAATTAGCAAAATTTCAGAAAGAATTGTCAATTATCTTTTGATTAGAATTGCAAACATGTCTCTCTCTTCTGATAATTCTCCATCTGCACCCACTGTTGAACAACAACAAAATCTCAACCCTCCTTCACCCATGGAAATCATCGACCCAAACCCTGAAGTTCCTGAACAAATTCCAGAAATACCTGAACCTGAAATTCAGGGGGAAGGATCAGTTCCCACAGCTGAATCAATTGCTGAGCAGGTTGAGGATTTGTCAAGGGCTATGGTGTTGTATCAGTATCAGGTAAACTTCGCATACCCTTTGAATGTTGTTATTGACGAGGAAGAAAAGGGAGAGGGGTCTGGGGCTGCTCTTGAGGGGGAACCAATTAGGAGATTGGAAGCACCTTTGCATGGGTCACCAGGGTCTCCAGAGGTTGCTTTTAGAGCACCCATGGAGGATGTTATTAATGTTGAAGAGGCTATTAGTGATAATGATAGGCCCTTGGTTGATTTGATCAACATTAGGAGTTTGCAAAGGCAACTGGCTAGAAAGGGACCTACTGATGCAAAAGTGACTGCTAATATTGCTGCCAAGTTAAAGAAAATAGGAGAGAGTTATAAGCCTGGAAATAAGAAGAAAGCAGAAAGTTCCTCCAAGGCAAAAGGAACTGTTCCTTCTGCCTCAACTCCTGCATCTGGGGGTAGGAGGACACGAAGTGCTGCTAAAGCTGCTGATGAACAACTGGCTGCTGCCTTGGAAAGGAGCAGAAAAGGGAAAGGAAAACAGGTAGTTGAGGAAGAAAAAGTGGATGATATTGATGATTTTGATCTGGTTGATTTTTCTGAAGATGATGAGATGGTAGAGGCTGAGGATGAGAAACCTCAGTCAAAGAAAAGGAAAGTTCCTGAGAGAAGAGTGACAAGAAGCTCAGTTAAAGCTGCTGAGAAACTTGTTAAGAGGACCAGGTTCTCTAAAAGAGTGGTTGTTTCTGAAGACTCTGCCAGTGATAGTGATGAGTTAGTTGCTGAAGATGAGAGTGATAGTGATGCTGAAGATAGTGAGACTGTGCACTGTGTTCATGATGACATGCTGACCAGAAAGGTGTTGAAAGGAAGGGTCATGACTGATGTTCAAGAAGAAGGAATGGTTTGGTTGTTGCAAAAGCTGCATGCTCAGGGTTGGAGGGACATGGTCCTTAAGATCTCTGGTAGGTGTGCAAAGGGAATGGTGCAGGAATTCTATAAGAATTGTTCCATCCGAGGTGATCAAATCACTACATCTGTTAATGACAATGTCATCATATTTGATACAAGGGAACTTGGTGAGTTGCTGGGGATTCCTGCCTCTGGGTATGCTAGCTATGTCAAGACTGTTTGGCCTGACTTGAAAAACTTGCCTACTGATCTGGAGATCACTAGGAAGTTTGCTGAGAATGATGGTGAAGAAAAACCCAGGGCAGTGCAAAAGAGTGAGATGCACCCACAGCATCAGGTTTTATTTGAGTTTGTGAACAAAGTTGTGATGCCAAGGCAGGAGAAAAGAGGAGTTGCCAGTTTCATGGACCTGGTCCTTATGGAACTATTGGACACTGAAAAGCAGATCAATTGGCCCAGCTTTATGATCCACCTGATAAAAAGGGTAATTGCTGGGAAGAGAAAACACTCCCTGCCGTTTGGTTTTATTCTGACTGATATCTTTGCCAAGTTGAAGATTCCCTTGGAAGGGGTTGTGAAGGCTACAAAGAAGGAGAAGTTTGGGTGTGCTACTTTGATAAGCTGTGATCTGCCAGTTCAGGCTGATCCTCCACAGGCTGGTGTTGGGAGGCAGCCTCTGAACAACAAAGTGAGGACACTTAGGCAACAAGTTGCTATGCAGGCTGCTGAGATTACAAGGTTGGAAGAAGAGAGGAATTACTGGAAGGCAGAGGCCTCAAAAGCAAAGGAGACCAATGAGGGAATGCTCAAGCAGATGTTTGATCTGCTTAACAAGTCTCAGGGAACTGGTCCATCCACATCCTGACCACCTTAGCCCTAGCCCTTAGCCATCTTTTGTCTAGTGGGATCTAGTCTAGCCTAGTGCCTTAGCCTTTGTTTTCTTCTTTAGTAGTTGGATAATTCTGTAGTACTTGCTGTATCCCCTGATTTTAATTTTTGGTTAAATGAATTGTCTTGGATGGCTAATATCATTGTTTTGTAGTTGCTTTATTTGAATTATGTTTGCATTTTGAGTTGCCTCAATGGCCATGAGCTGATTAATTCTAAAACTTGGGTTATATTTTTATATGCAACCTTTTCAATGATGCCAAAAAGGGGAAGAGTAAGCTGATTTTGCATGATTTTATACCTAATAAAAATCTGTTCCTTAATGATGAATTAATTCTCCGCTGATTGATTGTCTTTTTGAGCTTAAATTGTACTTCAGGACATTAAGGAGATGAAGCTATAAGTATGAATTTGTCATCATCAAAAAGGGGGAAATTGTTAGCTTGGAAAGCTTGGAGTTTTGACTGATGACTGAGGAACGGATTCAAAGGACCTGTTCCTTCCGTTCCTTTGAATCACTGAAGCAGAATAGATAATTCATGCAAAATCATTTAATTAAGATATTATTATTTATCCTAATACTAATGTTTATCTTGATAATTATGCAGGTCTAAACGGATATGAAAAGATTGCATAAACACAAGGATAAGGGATAAAGGATTCGGATCCTAGAAGGTAGAATCCAATTAGGATTCAAAGTCAAGGGAGCTTTGGAATTCTTATTCATCAAGACTTCTTGGCTATAAAACGTGGAGCTTATCAGCCATAGAAGTTGTACACAAATAGAGAGAGCATCGAGCAAAAGCTGAGAAGAATTATTAGCTTATTTGTGTAATCATTAGCTACAGTAGAACTAAGTAAGAACCTGTTCCTTAGATTGAGTCTTGTAAAAGTTCAAGTCTTAGTTCAATTGTAGTAAGCAAAAATCGAGTTGTAAACTGTGTAGTTCAAGTCGTGGACTTGACACAACTTCACTGATCGTGAGAAAGATCACTGAAGGATTAGAGTTAGTCCTAGGTTAGTAAGAGTGAGTCTTGTAACCAAGTGGGTCTTTTTACATTGTGAAGTTGAAATCCTACTTGAGAAGTAGGTCGTGGTTTTTTGATCCCGTGTCTAGGGGTTTTTCCACGCTAAAATCTGGTGTTCAATTACTTACAGTTTTTGTTCCGCATATCGTAGAGTAAAGGAACACATTTTAAGGAACTGGTCCTTAAAATAGTAAAGTGGTGTAATCGTGGGAAATAACACAATCCTTCAACAAAAGTGTGGGCCAACACCTCATTAGATTGATTGTGTGCGGGCAATCTCTTAACAATGACTTGAATCTCTCCCAAGCTGAATACAAAGATTCTCCATCTCGTTGTCTGAAATACATAATCTCACTCCGTATTCTGACTGTTTTGGCAGATGGATAGAATTTAGCCAAAAATTTCTTAGCTAAATCATCCCAAGTTGTGATAGACCCATACTTTTCAGCCTTTAACCACTTCCTTGCTGTTCCAATCAATGAAAACGGGAAGAGTAGGAAGCGAACATAATCAGTTGAGACGTCTGCTGGTGTGTATGTGTCACTAATCTCCAAGAAATTCTAGATATGTTGTTGTGAATCCTTGTGCAGTAATCCAGCAAATTGCCCAGTCGCATGCAGCAGTTGTATCATGCCGGACTTAATCTCAAAGTGTCTAGTAATTTCAGGTTTCACAATGCTAGAAGCTACTCTCTCCAGACTGGGAAGAGCAACATCTCGCACAGCTAAAGCTCATTCTTCTGCCATTCCAATAGGTAAGGAAGCAAGTACATGTGCGAGTGCTTCACGGTCTCTTGCTTCTTTCCTCAATATCCGTAAGGTCCTTTCAGGTTCAGGATCAAAAGGTTCAAATGGTTCGTCCTTTCTCTCCTTTCGCATTCAAGACCTATTACCTGAAATGGCACAAGAAACTCAAAACAAAAATTAAACCTGAATAAAAAATAACAAATCGTCTAAATAGAAAACAGCCAATTATTTAGTCCCCGGCAACGGCGCCAAAAACTTGTTGCTCCCAAACGCACACGCAAGTATACGTGGTCGACAAGTGATAAAGTGATAAGATTGAGTATCATTCCCACGAAGACTATTATTCAGACTGAATCCTAGCAAATAATTTCCTAAAAACTATTCAGGGATCTTATTCAATAGTGGTTGCGGTTTTTACTAACTAAAAGAAATAATTAAAAACAAGTAACTGAAGTCCAGTAATAGGGAGCAAATTATGGGTTGTTATCAATAAAAGAGAAACGGTCCAGGGTCAGAGCTGCAAACAATCCAGTTGAGTTTTTCAGTTAATTCTACTTCTTGATTTCCTAGATTGTTAACTAACAAGTTAATTATATTCGTAAAAACTTGTCGATTCTTCACGAGTCTATGCAAGCTACTCTAACGCCTATATGTCTATGGAGTTAAATCACATGCATGCATTCTGTATTTAGCTAAGCAAGGCGAATAGCTATATATCTATTCTACCCGCGAATCGATTCCCTGATGCCCAGGTTCACATTCAAGCCCTATTCTTTCTTATTTGCATTCACAGGTTCCCTCTGTCAAGTTCAACTTGTAAATCATAGATAGTGTTCAATTATCATGCCTCAATAACCAAACAATTAGGCTCAACAAAGAATAAACAATCTGTAATGGTAAATTAATAGGTAGAAATCAACTTTCAAACATCAACCTTCATGTATTCGCTCTAACCCTAGAATGAACAAACTATAGAATTAAGGAAAAGATTAAGAGAAAGAGAGAAAGAACTTGTTTAGAAGACATCTAGGGCTCCTCTTCTCTCCTCCACGTCCAACCTCCTAAAAAGACCTCCTCATAATGTATTTATAGTGTTTACAAAGTACTAGGATAAGTTAAACCAAAGCCTAAACTAAGTTGGAAAAGTTGGGGTCGCTGAACTAAAAGCCACAGGGCAAGCATCGCATGGCTCATGGCTTCTGGATGTCGTGCGCTACAGCAAAAGCGTCGCATGGTTCATTGCTTTCCAAAGTCTGAAGCTGTGATAGATCCACAACTTGTACCATAGCCTTGCCTTCTAATGTCATATCCCACAATTAGCTAAGTTCATCAACTTCTTGCTCGATTATATCCATCTTCGCTCCATTTGCACTCATATTCATCCAAACCATTCCTAAAATCACAAACACAATAAGTGAGCACAACAATCACAATTATTTCGTGCAATGGGCGAATAAAGTATTAACATACGAGGAAATATTAAGGTAAAATAGGCAAATATTGCCAAACATGACGCATTCTCCTAATTCTACGGGCCATTCTGTTAACGTTCATGGGTGTCCAGGTTTGGACAGAACGGTCCTTAACAGGACAGAAGAGACCACAATGACCGTATGATTTAGAAAATATGCTCTCAACTCCTGGGTAGCCATCACCACCCTTTCCACTAGTTGTTCCCTTAGCAGAAGATGTGCCTCCACTCCTAAGATCGCCTTGCTAGCATATTATACGGGGAGTTGCGTTCAACCGTTCTCCCGTGTGAGGACCATATTCCGCGCTACTTCTTAAATTGCGACATATAGCAACAAGTGCTTCCCCTGAACTGGCTCGGTTATCGTTGGGGGTCTTACGAGGTTTAACTTTGCCCTTATCAGTGCTTGGCAGCAGAGCATTGGCCATTCAGGGTCTTCATGCTTTACCAGGACTTCAGAAAGTTGATACCAAATCCCCGCGGCTCGTGGAACCAAATTACTCATCGCCGAGACCTGCTCTCGAAGTTTCGCTATTTCTGCTCTGGCCTTCCACTCAGTGTCCGCATCAAGTGCTTGGCCTTTTATGAGCAAGGACCGCTCGCCTCGTACTTCGTTGATTCTGAACGGAGTTGGGTATCTAAAGACTTGATGAAGTGTTGAGGGTTCTCCCTTAACTCCATGTATCCAGAGACTTCTCAAGATGACATCGTACAAAAGGTTGCAAGTCATTACCTGAAAAGGTGTTGTACTCATCACGTACGTGATGAAGACCGGTAGAGCTATTTCTCTAATGGACTTCTCACATATGTTGTTAAAACTGGTCACTTTGCAAGGACTTGAGCCAGTAGACGGTCCCTGCCACGTGTGCTTCCATACCATATCAAACCCAGGCATGGCGAAGATCGTGTTGACACTTCGTTTGTCCATGGTGTCTGGCGCCCTGGATCATTTTGCCCCTTCCGCTATCAAGTCTTTGAGGTACCCCTCCTTCAATAAGTGTTCTATTTCGTGCATTAAGGCTTTGTAGTCGACAATAGCATGGCCATTATTTCGATGAAGATCACAGTAGGCCGATGAATTCTTCCCAGTCACGTTTTTTATGGTGGGCGTCCAGTGCACCCTAGAGCTAGTTTCCCATAGTGATTGGTGACTAGACCTACTGCGTTTACCTGCAGCCTGAGGTCCTTGAAGATGCGGTTCCAGGCCTTTCTCGTGGGATCCGGCTCCCTTGGAATTACTTTGTTTCTTCTGATATCTTCTAGGGATCTACCTAATACTGAGTCCTTCCTCTTGTTCTTCTCCCGCTGTCGTCTGGTTCCAGAGACATACTACCTGCTCGCTTTATTCATACATGTTCGCTAGACTCCAAAGGTGACTCGAGTTCAAAAAGGAGCTTCTCGTTGTACCGCTGGTAGAGGGTATTCCATGTCGTCACCGGGTGTTTAATAAGACTCCATTGCAATTCTTAGGCAGCTAACGAACCCCTGGAGTTCAGGCTCTTGCCCAAGTCTACCACGATAATATTATTAGGAACTGGAGGAAGCTCCATGCGTTCCCTCTAAAATCTCTCCAGGTAATCTTTCAGCACCTCATCATCACGTTGTTGGATCTCGAAGATATCATTCCTATGTTTCTCTCACTTGCGGGCTCTGGGATGTGCCTTCTTGAAGAGATCATGCTTCTGACTGATAGATTCAATCGACCCTAATAGTAACTGAGTGTACCATGAAAGGGCATCTTTGGTCAAGGTTGAGCCAAATCTCTTTACCACGGCTGACTGGATTTCTTTCTCGGTGATCTCGTTGCTCTTACCAGCAATGTAGTAGGTAGTGATGTGCTCGTCAGGTCAGTGGTTCCGTCGCATTTCAAATTATCCGGCAGGCAGAAGTGCTTAGGTACGCAGATCAGTGCAACACTCACTTGATACGCATGTTTGAAGATTTATGCTTATCTACTATGGTAATTTAGGGTAGAGCACCCGATACGTTACTAATCAAATCGTGGATGACTTTCAGTTCCTTCAGGATGTCCTGGAGGACAGGTGTTCCTTTAATACCTTGATTGCTAGCTGTTGTAGAGCTTATGGGGGCAGTCTCCATGTTGAGCCTTCGGTTGGAAACAGAGGCTGGTGATTTATTCACGGGCACGGGTCCTCGTTGGGACACTGGCCTCTGGAACGAACCAACAAGGATCACTCCTAACTTCTGGCCATACTTTTGATGACGCTGGCCGAGTTTTGTTCCTCTCGATCTGCCTGTGTTTTGAGGAGATCAGTGAGGAAGTCCTTAAGTCTAGGATTGCTCCCGTATGGTTGATTAACCTCACCGTCACTGCCAACAGAGATTGGGTCCCTGGGAGTGGCCTTTTGCTGTCCATTGAGGCCACTGGGATATTTTGTGGACTCGTCAACCACATCAGTAGTGTTCTTTGGGACATCATCGTTGCCGTTCTACATGGTCGTGCTTATCCTTCGTAGAAACCTACAATTGTCTGGGCCCCACAGTGGGCGCCAAACTATTTATGCCTAAAATTTTCCTCCTAGGTTAAACAATTAAATTTGTAGTAGGGTCACAAGCAATACGGCAAAATACGAGGAAAAGTAAATAAAGCTAAAGAATAAATAATTGAGCAGAAAAGTAAGTAGTTGTATTCTGTGAGAATAGTCGGATTCTGTGTGAATCGCTTGCTTGTACAATACAATGTAAGGAGGGGTATTTATTGCTATGATTCACCAGTCCCAATTATGGTAAATAAAAAAGACTAATAAAGTCGTGGGCCTATTTATTCAAGGCGGTGGTATATACTAAGCCTAACTAGGAGATTGTAAATTCTAAGGCGGCGGGATGTATGTCTTACTTTCTAGAGCCCGTGCCTACTGAGAGGCCATGGCTTGGGAGCAGGCGTGTATCCTCTATGCCCGGTGACTTGTTAAGTCTAGTCTTTGCCAGCTAGACTCGTATCCCCGTAATCGTAGGTGGCATATTTTTATCCACACAGGTACCTTCGACACTGCATCAGGTGGTCAAGTACTCGACTAAGTAGAGGATAAGAGAAATTCGAGGAGAGCAAATGATGTCAAGGAAGCGTTGTTGCAAAGGCACCCGAAGCAGAGGCCAAATATTGATTACAAAAGCGAGGGCTACCTCTTACCCCTGATGTCGCCGTCGAGCAAGGGAAGCAAAGAGTTGGGACCTCTACGAAACAACAGATTTCATATGTGATCCCAATCCTAAGGAGGTCTCGACAGCTACAATAAATGAGATGGTCCCTTTGTTCTTTGATGAGAACACTCCTAAAATAAGTTTTATGTGTGCTCGAAGTTAATGATCGAGCTCCGAGATGAGTTTTCCAACTTCCTTCTATCTCGGGAAACTACATTTTCTTTGACACATATAAAAATTCTAGGAATCTGCCAAGAAGAAATCACGCACAAGCTAAATGTCAACCCCTTCTTCAAGACTATCAAATAGAAGAGAAGACCGATCGGTCGCGAGAAGAATCTGGCAATTCAAGAAGAGGTAGAAAGCTGTTGAATAATGGGTCCATCTGGATAGTATACTATCCTAATTGTCTCTCTAACATGGTAGTGGTTTCACAGAAGAACGACAAGTGGAGAATGTGCATAGACTTTCGAAGCATGTCCGAAGGATTTTTTCCCTTGGCAGAACATTGACCCACTCATTGACTCAACGACGGGGCATGAGATGCTCAATTTTATGGATGGTTACTTTGTGTAAAACCAAATCCTCATGGATATGGACGATCAAGAGAACATTCTATTCATCACAGATGGAGGGACTTCCTGTTATCGGTTAATGCCGTTTGATCTTAAAAATGCTGGGGCCACTTACTAGCGGCTGGTCAACATAATGTTCAAAAATCATATTAGGAAGATAATGGAGGTATACATTGACGAAATGCTGGTGACGTCTAAGTTTTTCAAGGATCATGTCGAACACTTAAACATTACGTTCGACATCTTTACGTTCAGCATGAAGGTTAATCCTGAGAAGTGTGCGTTTTGAGTATGCGCGAGGATGTTCTTGGGCTTTATCATTTCAAAAGGGAGGATTGAGGTGAACCCGGTAAAGATTAAGGTGATTGAGGGAATACCATAGGTGCTCAAAATGGAGTACGAAGTCAAGAGGCTCAATAGTTGTATCGCTGTACAGAGTAGGTTCATATCTCGGTCATCCGAGCATTATCATTAGTTTTTAACGTGTTGAAGAAAAATAAGGGATTTGAGTTGTTAGAGGAGTGTCGAAAGGCAGTTTGGGACCTAAAGAGGTACATATCAAACCATCAACTACCATCCAAGCTGCACGATGGAGAGCAGCTCTTATTATACTTAACCCTCTTGGAGGTGGCAGATAACGTTGTACTTGCGCTAGAGGAGAAAGGAACCTAGTTTCCCATCTATTATGTTAGCAAATCCCCACAGAAGGCTAAAAATCAATATAAGCAACTAAAGAAGCTGGTGTTGATCCTAGTTATGGCTGCGTGCAAGCTACGATTTTGTTTTCAAAGCCACACGGTAATGTTCGTAACATCTTCCCGCAAAGAAATATTTTGCATAAACTTGAGTTATCGGGGCACCTGGCTAAATGGGTGGGGGGTCATATTGAGAAATCATGACATAATTTACCAGTCACGTATGACAATCAAGTCTCAGGTGCTGGCAAATTTCATAGTGGACTTCAATACCGACATATTTCTCGAAGTTGAAGATGAACTGGCAGCTATGGATGGCGAGACGTTGGGGGCATAGACGATCTTTACAGAAGAGGGTCGAACATTAATGGAGCTAGGCTTGAGCTCGTGTTAGTCACCCCCAAGGGCAATGCGATCCGAAAAGTGATAAGTTTCCCTTCTGCAAGTAATAAAGTAGAGTATGAGGTCGTAATTCATGGCCTCAAGCTTGCTTATGAAATTGGTGCGAGAGAAGTGTACCTCAAACGTGATTCGTAAACGATTAAAGATGCACGTGTGTAGGGATATATGGCGAAGCTGGAGTTGCTCCTGAAGCAATTATACAAGTAGGAGATCATGCAAGTCCCAAAAGAGGAGAATAGAGGCTCTGATGCTCTAGCTAGTTTAGCCACGACGGCAGATATGCGACAAAATACCCCCGACGCTATGATACAATTATGTACTCAGCTTTGGGGCTCCTAGAGGTGAATACAATGGGTTTGGTTTGGGATTGGCATAATTCGTTAGTCAAGGATATGGAAAGAAGGACTCTTCCCAAAGACAAGAAGGCAAGCATGAAGTTAAGGGTGCAAACGGCCCATTATTGCCTTTTTAACGGAGAATTGTATAGACAGATTGTCAGCAGACTGCTTGCCTAGTGTTTGGGCCCATCTCAAACTGACTATGTGATGAGGGAATTCCACGAGGGGCACTACTGGAATCAATCAGGAAGATCTTTGGCTCGTAAGCTGATTAGGGCAGGCTATTATTGGCCATAAATGGAGAGTGATGCAGATAAGTTGGCCAAGCGTGGCGAAAAGTGCCAGCTGTTCGCACGAATTGCATCAATTGTCTGAACCACAGCACTTGATGACAGTCCTTATTCTTTTATGAAGTGGGGAATAGATATTGTAGGGTCATTGCCCTTTTCTACCAGAGGTATCAAGTTCCTTCTTATTTTGACAGATTATATTACCAAGTGGATAGAAACAGCATCGTATGTGCAAATAAGAGATTAGGAGGTGATCAAGTTCATCTAGAGAAACATCATGTGCTGGTTTTGGGTTCCTACTTAAAGCAACTGTGATAATGGGCTATAGTTCGTAGTAACAAAGATTGCAGAATTTCTGAAATAGAGAAGAATCAAAAGAATCACTTACGCCCTATCATCTGATGGAAAAGGGAAAGGTTGAGTCCTCGAATAAAAAAATTATTGATTGCCTAAAGAAATGTCTTGAAGGTGCTAAAGGTAAATGGAAAGAGAAGCTACCGGGAAGGCTATAGGCGTATCGAATGACAACAAAGACGAGTATATAGGAACCCCTTTCTCTTTGTTGTACGACTCGGAGGCGATAGTACTGATGGAGATAGGCGAACCAAGTATACATTGGACACACGCTACTGAGCAGTCTAATAATAAAACTTTTGTTGTTAGCCTTAATTTGTTGGATGAGCGACAGGAGCTCACAGCCGTGTGACTAGCAACACCAAAACGAGTGGAGCACCATTTTAACAAAAGAACGACTCTATGTTCATTTAAAGCAGGCGACCTCGTCCTTAGAAAAGTTTTTCAAAACACAAAGAAAGCTAACGCAGGCAAGCTGTCCTCAAGCTGGGAAGGACCCTACAAAGTTTATTTGAGTTGTGGGCAAAGAAGTTTACGTGCTCGAATATATGGAAGGCATCACCATTTTGATTAATTGGAACGTGGCGTTTCTAAAAAAGTACAACCTCTAAGGCTCAGGGTCAACGCATCCGAATCATTCTAATAGTTTTGGATACTGGGGGGCGAGGGGAGGAAGGAGGCCGGATATATAGTAGTTTTCGCACGTGTTGGCCCTTAACTTATTTGTTTCAAGAATACGTTTATTCACTGTTATTTGACCCAGCCTTACCGTTCTAATAAAACTACTATGTTTGCTATAGTCAGCTTTTGTCTATTGAAATTGTCAATTCAATTAGTTAGTCATCATACTAACTCATTACGCCTGCGTACACCAGCGTATAGTAAACTCGTCAATTCAATTCTCGCCTCCGGGTAACTGCCCCTAGAGCAAAAATTTAACATCTAAGTGAAAAAGAGACGCTTTATTACACAGTTTCGGAAGGCTTACACACTTGAGTACACAAGTAAAGACACTCTTAGCAGGCGCACACTTATTCCGGTAAAAGTTAAATAAAACATAAGGATGAGCTTAAAATTGCTAAGGAAAACACAAAAATATATATGAACTCAAACACATCGAACTCAAGATTGTTTATTTCATAAAATCAAGGTGGAAAGGCTACAAACTACAAAAGGAGGAATCGAACGTAGAGCTTGTCTTGTTCAACGGCCCTCTCGAACTCATCGATAGTGAACTCGTGCCCAAGTTGCTCTTCCGCTTGGTCCACTAAGACCGTATGACTTCGATCTCTATGCCCCCCTCCTACTGCACTCATCGCGTTGGGCCAAAAAGGCGCATACTGTTAATGGTAACCTGCAGAACAATACTCTTCTCACAAGGGCGTTGCAGGTTAATTCCTACTGAAGTAGGGAGACTCACATTAAAAAAAAAACAATTGAAAGAAGGCAAAGTACAAGGAAGAGCAGTTACCTTTGGTTGCTGCTGTGCTATATTGCTGAGTAGCTCGTTGAGGCTAAATCAGCTGAAGTTTTTGTCCATCAGCCCGATATGATCCCAAGGAGCCTTGGGGACAACAATTTCACAAGCAGGGCCGCAAAGGGTAGCACCCGCTTCAACGACTAAAGACATACATCTACGATACAACTCGGGTTTCTTGAAGAATTTGAAAGGACACGAACGTGAACATGAAATACTGAGAAGGGATGAGAAGAAGTGGTTGGTAAGAATAAACGGTCGACGATTAGGAGAAGGTTTTTAATATTTGTGGAGGAGCATGATTTGCCGTTGGGAAACATTTTAGTATTTAGAAATGAATGAAATATGGAGTTTGAGGTTACTATATATGACTCAAGTCGGGTTTGAGGTTATCATATTTGATTCAAGTCACTATGACAGAGAGTACACAAAGTATCAACAAACGAGAGAACACACAAGAAACCTGTGTCACTGCTGAGACTCCTAAGTTTTGCGAATTCAAAGAAAAGTAGAGACTTTACAATATCAAGTCATCCAAAATTTTGTCGTCCAGCGCGCAAGTTGCAGTTAATCATTACATCCTCATGTGACAACTCCATCATCGCAACAACTGCTACACCAATCGACAACTCCGATGCGATTGCCCTAAGCTTCCCGGAGAAAATCATTTTGAATGCCCTGATAGGACCACAATTGCATTCATCCCTCCCTCGAGGGAGGGTTGCCTCCAAAACATCGGGCCGGAGGAGGGGAAAGGGGGGAGGGTATGCACCGATAGGAAGGTTACAAGTCACTTCTTGGCCATCAGTTATCTCAAGTATCTCACCGCCCCTGGAATAGTTGGTTATTAGAGGGACGAAGTGGTCTGGCTTTAGCGGGGAAGCTGAGGGGAGTGAACATCAGAGAGGGGGAAGTTTGGTAAGAGAGAGAAGAGAAAGGAGAGAACAGTTTGTTGTTAACAAAGATATTTGCTAAAATAATTAATGTAGAGGAAGGCGTTATGGAGAAGGTGAAATGAGGAACCACTATATAAAAGCAGGTGAGGGAGCGACTATGAAATGGCAGAGTAATGATGGCGAATACAAAAGGCGTGCTAAGGAATGTTCAGGCAGAACGCAATTCTGATTTCGGGAAGGTGCAAAAAACCAGAGGTCCAATTAAGCGCTGATGCATGCAGATACTCAAGTACGAAACGACAAACGTCGAATCAAAGTGGCAGCCGATGCTGAATATAACAGGTTTCCTGCCGGCACATCACTTTACTTCTTGAGCGCTGGCGACATCACTCAGCGGGGGGATGGTGGGAGGGACTGACTATGTGAGAATATACTATATAGCCCTTAACACCTTTGACCCAAAGACCCGTCAGCCCATACGAAATGGATCGTAGGATGACAGACGTTGCGGATCTAGGAGCATACGTTGCCCATGTGAGCTACGGCCGCACAACACGCTAGTGTAAAAAGATAAGCACCTTTAGGTCTAAACCATTCTAACTTAGGGCAGGAGTCAGTTAACCTACTCGTGTAATGGGGCTAAAGACCTCATAAATAGAATTGTAATAGGGTTAGGATTGAGGAAAAGTTTAGCCTACAAATATCCCAATCACCTCATTGTATGATTCATTTAGAAATACAACAAGAGTCCTACTTTTTATTCTTCGATATTTCATTGTTGTTTGTGGCCAAAATACAAATTCAAACTGATTTGCTTTATACGCACGTTTTAGGCTAAACAAAGTCACTACTGCGTTATATATCTTATCATCTTTAGCATGGGTACATGATTCTGCGTTCAGCGTTGCACAAGAATTTTATCTTGTGGTCTTTCATCAGTGATGATGGTGATGACATTTTTGGATACTGGATGTGGACGGACTGATGGTGAAGGTTTTAGATTCTTTTTCTTCAAATGAATCTTATATAGTTGTAGATTAGAAAAGTACTCCTAATAAATGATTACAGTATATATCCAACAGCATTATATTAACTAACAGATTATATAGATATCGTCGTCATCTAATGCCAAACCAATTATCAAATGAGCTTACTAGGAGAATTTGTTTTCCTATTGGATAGAGTGCATAAATATAGACAAGTATTCCGCCCATCATCTTTAAACAATTACATTATTACTATTTTGAAAACAAAACAACTTTTTCTTTATCGTTCTTTTTGATAAACTATTTTAAAAACCTCAAAGTGATCTTCTTGATATTGGCTTTAGTAGTTTCTATACATATCGATTTAATCAGATTTAATCAGACTCAGTAGTTGAAGTCCAAGCCTCACTGAAGCGAAAAGTGGATGTGTTAGTTTTTTTTTTAAAAAAAAATTACTTTTTGAATTGAACACTTATTGTGCAAGAGTTTCAAGATACTACTTCACTAAAAGCCTAATGATGTGTTCACGGAAGGAGGCAAGTGATGTTGGGCATATATCTTATATCTCGGTGTCGATTTCTCATAGCTTTGTATTGTTTTCATTATATTATGTGCCCAACAATGATTGATTTGAAGTAAAATGGTAACTTGAGGTGTTTGGATGTTTTAGGAGCGAAATGAAGGAAAGTGTAGCATGATTCCTACAAGAACAAGGAAGAAGCAACGGGTACAGCCACGGATGCTTGGCATGCTCCGATGTATGCGATGGGAAGCAGTCCCAGAACAGCTGGGACTAGCTAAAACGTGGGGCACTAGCGTGTTTTGATATTTAAAACTCTTGTACATATATTTTTA
The DNA here is from genome assembly GCA_037355625.1 of Petunia x hybrida. Lineage (NCBI taxonomy): Eukaryota > Viridiplantae > Streptophyta > Magnoliopsida > Solanales > Solanaceae > Petunia > Petunia x hybrida. The sequence continues at coordinate 2,503,477 of JBBBVM010000018.1, read as the reverse complement.
GGGGGATTACGTACTTTTGGAGGCAAGAAACCTTTGGGAGGCATAGAAACGCTAGAGATGGGTTGGAGCTCAACATCTACATTGAGTTTTCTTCTCTTTTCTTTAATTTAGTTTGTCTAGTCTATAGTTGTGGGATTCTCCATGAATATTGATTTTCGGATGTTAATTTGATTTTATTGGTTTATTGAATTAGGTTATTTATTCGTATCCTGAGCCTAATTATTTGATTGCTTGATCACCAATTGAATACTATTTATGAATTTATGGTTAAACTCGAAAGTGGGAACCATATGTTGCAATAGGATTGAATAGAGCGTGTTCCTGAACCTGGGCATCAAGGAATGGTTTCGCGGTTAAGATAAAAATATACCTAACAATCACGCTTAGTCAGTATACAAGAGAAGCACATGCATTCTTGTTAACTCTAATTCCATAGACATATAGGCGTTAGGTTGGCTTGAATAGGCGAGTAGGGTATTGAAAGAGTCCTGTGAGTAATATTAACCCTGTGATTAGTAACCCAGATAGATTGATTTAGTCAGATTAACTGAAGAATTCAACAGGATTGGCAGATATCCCATGATCCTAGGCTATTATTCCTTCTTGAATCCATAATCGTGTTTTACGTGTTAGTTATTTGCTTAGTTTAACTAGTTAATTTTAGGTAGATAAATTCTCAACTATTGAATCCCTCTTGTTTAGATTATAAGGAATTGTCTGATTTAGTTAGTAGTTAATCAATAGTCCTCGTGGGAACGATACTTTTCTTATCACTTTATTACTTGATCGACCGCGTATACTTGTATGTGCGTTTGGAGCGACACGGTTTTGGCGCCGTTGCCGGGGACTTAGAATTAGCTATTTTCTAGATTAGGCTTTTACTTTTGTCTATTCAAGTTTTAGTTTAGTTTAGTTTATTACTTGTTAACATGGCATCTTTGAATGAAAATTGGTCAAATTTTGGCTACTCGTATTTTGGTGCTCCTTGCATAATTTGTAATGGACGTCACTTGTGGGAAGATTGCCGCCATGTTGATATCCTACAAGACTATTTATCTAGTCGTTCCTCTACTACCTTCGATCGAAACTATTGTCAATTGTGTGGTGGTCTATGGAATGATTGTCCTAAGTGTCGTACTCCTTCTTCAAGTAATATTCATGATAATACTAACCTTGCTTGTGAGATTGATAGGAGCAACGAAGTGCAGGATGCATCATAACAAGAGAAAAATTCCAAAGAAGTAGAGATCGTGAGCGAAACTTGGCTAATGGAACAATGTCAACGATTAGATGCACATGGGGGTCTTCTTGATAATATTACAAGTACAGCTAAGTGCTCTATAGAATAGAAAAGTGTGCTCAGACAAGAGATCGACAGATTTGGCGAGGCTATTCACGACGTTGAGGCTAATTTGATTGAAATGGTTGAGGTGTCTAAGTCTCAACAATCAATTATGGTGGATAGTATATTTGAGGTGGAGAAAGTCGAAGAGGAATTTAAGAGCCAATTTGAGAAGCTAAGTATGGAGTTCCAACCATTCGACCTAATTGAAGTTGATGATGCCAAAGTTGAAAAATTGGCACTAGAGTCAAGTGGAGAATTGACAAATATAATTTTTGAAGACTCTAGTGTGGGTAAAGATGAGGGTGTCAATAATGATACAATTTTGGAGATAGGGCGCATTGGACCTCATTCCAAGCACTTTTCAATACTTTGTTTTGACGACGACATGAAAATCGAGCCCTCCGAGCCACTAGGAAAGCCACAGGAGGAGGAACAAGGTGCCTATATTCTAACATTTGTGATGCCGAGAAGACAAAACGACATCCCTCATTTAAACGCCAAGAGGTGCAAGATGCGACATTCATTGCTTGGTTATTTTGGTTTTATGCCACCTCCTCAAAAGCATAGTCGTAAGCTTGAATTCAATTTGGGGAGAAAATTCATATCTTCAAAATAGAAACAAAAAAGTGGTGATATTTATACACGTCGTGCCGCGACGTTAAATCAAGCGCTTCATGGGAGGCAACCCATGTTTTATAATTTTTAGAGTTAGTTAATCCGTACTTTCATTTAATAAAAAAAATAAAAATAAAAATAAATAAAAATAGAAAAGAACAAAAAGAATGGAAACTTGATGTGATTAACGTGTTTGTGTAGTGTTTTTCCAGGATCCCGAGGCTCGAAAAAAGTTGGAACAACGAAAGTGGCCGGACCCGGACAACAAAGGAGCAAAGATTCTCAACTTCCAGGCCAAAACAGGCCTCCATGCGTCGCGCCAGGCCCTGTTTGCACTGCAACTTTTGAGGAAAAAAATTATAATAGAGACAGTATTGAGGGAGTATAGCGCAGGCCCCTGTTCTCCAATTTTTTCCTCAGCACAGCGACGCATGCGTCGCGCCCAAGGCTGTTTGCGCAGCTAAATTTTGAAAAAAAAATTCAAACAGTGTTGAGGGTGTAAAACGCGGGCCACTGTATGCCAAGGTAAGATTTTTTTAACTCCTTGTATAACTACACACACGCAACACAACACACAAACAAAGAAACAAAAAAAGAACAGAAAACAGGAAAAGAGAAACGGGAAACACAGCCTACACAACTGCTGAACTTTTTTGATTCCCAGGTATGATTTCTTCTCTTCTCACCTTCTCTCTCGTTCTCTCTCCCTCGTCCCTGAAGCTGCTACCTACTGTCGTGCAAGTTTCCCCATTCCCCTCTTTCCTTAGGTTTAGTTTTTACTTCAAGTTTGTGATGAAACCATGTCAAAAATTGGTTATTTTTTATTGGTATCTGCTGTGGAGGGTGCGGTGATGCACCGGGATGAGTATACATTTAAGCTCCAGGAGTTGAGAGGTCCAAACAAAAGCAAAAAATTCATATACAAGCTGTCCAAAATTCTGCATGTAAATTGTTCGATGAAATTTTCCAATAAAAATTCCAAGCACTCGGCCAAGTCTGAGTAACCGAATCAATTATGGGATATAAGTTGAACGTAAAGTGGTTATACTTATGGCTTGGGGGCAGTGTTTAAAGCGTTTTTACTTGAACAACACTCATTGCACATAATTCACAGAAGACGAGTGTCGTTTTGCACCTTAATTGAGCGCGTCGCTGCCCGGTTATGCAATTCTTAGGCTGCCTGCATTGTGTGCTTAATTAAATTTTTCTCCAAATTTTTGAGATATAGTCTAGCCTAAGTGTGGGGTGCTAGCACCCCGTTTGCGCGCGCTAGTTGGTTTGAATGAGTATATTGGCATGAAAAGCTATGTGCGCGATAATGAGGGAAGTCCGAGTACCTTGTTTACCACCCCTTGCAATTTAATAGAGTGCACTGAGGACATTGCACAATTTTAAGTGTGGGGTGGGGGTTTCCTATGCTTTGCTTATTACCATTTTTGTTTTTGTCAATTGACATTGTTTTATTTGTTTCTTGTTTTCTAATTTAGTTTAATTTAATTGGTAGAAAATTTTTAAAAAAAAATAGAAAACAAGAAAATCCAAAAATAGTTAGTCTTTTCTTAGTTTATGTTAGCATAGTTACAGTAGAAAATAATCCCCCGTGGTTTTTCTTTCGGCATCACTTCTTTTCCATAGGAAGTACACTTGAACCGTGTACTTTTTATTTTTTTTAGATAGTTTTAGTTTGTTGTAGTATTAGAGAGAAGAAAGGAAAACTCGGGTTTTGAGTCTAGGTGCCTTGTGACCTGTTTGATGCTAACATATTTAGACCTTAGCATGTGGATTGAAATGCCTTCCTTGTGAGTTTTGAAATAAATTGTGCCAAGAATGAATAACCTTGTTTGTGACGCCTAGGCTCAGTTTCTTGAGTCTTGTGTGCTAAGTGCTCTAAGCTTTATTTTCGAGCTTGTTTACTGCTTTGATTGAGAGTCCAAATTGAGCCGTCTTGAGTGAGTCATGTGCCATTGTATGAGTGAGGTTCTTGTTTCGTTCCATGCTTGTTGCTTGAGTCTAGAACATGTCCGGAATGTGGTTGAAGCGAAATCCTACGGTTTGCTTGGTTTGAAAAATGATTATAGGTTTTCCTTGATCCGTTTGAGACTTTTCTAGCCTACCCTATACTTGATTATTTGACCCTAGTCAGCTCCTTTGAGCCTTTATCCTGTTTATTGGTAGCCATATTACAAGTCTTGACCCGTTGTAATTTGAATTTCCCATCTTTTGAGTACCCTATCTCCTTGAGCACTTGCAAAATATCACAATGAGCTTAAATAGCTAAGGTTGGAGAAATGGATGGTTTGTGAATTGGTGCCAGTTGTCATATAAAAGTAATGCTTGTGAAAAGAAAAAAAGTGAAAGAAAAAATTACTTGATGGCCTGGCCAACTATCGAGTAGAAAAAAAATTATGAAGTTTGAAAAAAAATAAAATGAAAAGAGCACTTTTTGTGAGCTGAAAAATATTCAATGGCGTAAATAAAAAGGGAAAGATTGGATGTTTCTTGAAATAGAAAAGGGAGGAGTTTTTGAAAGGAGGAAGTGTGCTAAAATTTGATGTTTTGTAAGTGCTTAGGGAGGCTAAGTCACTTTATCTAGATCTATCTTACCTGTCCCGCAGCCTTCATTACAACCTTTAATAAGTCCTATTTGATTTTAGACTGAGCAGGCTTACATTAGTGGAGATTTACACAAAGGGCAAGCCTATGGTACTTCTTGTGTGGCATGTGAACTTCTTTCTGAGAGTTGAGTGAATTCTTTTGATCTATAAAGTCCTGAAATTAATTACAATATCTTGTGAGTATTGGACTACTTCTTCTGATTTGTTGTGAGGGCACTTGATTCATGAAGGGTAGGTGATTTTATTAGACACTCAGTCGAGGTAAGTGAGCGGGCTTGAGAAACTTGGTGTCACGGAGTCTGTTATTGAGGTTAGGATGTTACAATTTGGTTGTTCGATTGCTTTTAAGCGTTTGGAATCTTTTGGCACTGTGAAATATGAGGAAGCGCTTGAAAAAATGCATGTGAAAAGGTTTAATTATTGGTATCAACCATGGTCACATGTATAGATGTTTTTGTTGAGTTACTCTGATAGGAATGAAATTTAGATAATATCTTGAATCTTGTTTGAAGTTTAGATTTTCTGATTGCTCGAGGACGAGCAATAGTTTAAGTGTGGGGGTGTTGATGTTGGGCGTATATCTTATGTCTCGGCGTCGATTTCTCATAGCTTTTGTGTTGTTTTCATTATATTATGTGCCCAACAATGATTGATTTGAAATAAAATGCTAACTTGAGGTGTTTGGATGTTTTAGGAGTGAAATGAAGAAAAGTGGAGCATGATTCCTACAAGAACAAGGAAGAAGCAGCGGGTACAGCCACAGATGCTTGGCATGCTCCGATGTATGCGCTGGGAAGCAGTCCCAGAACAGCTGGGACTAGCTAAAACGTGGGGCACTAGCGTGTTTTGATATTTAAAACTCTTGTACACATATTTTTAGGGGGATTACATACTTTTGGAGGCAAGAAACCTTTGGGACGCATAGAAACACCTAGAGATGGGTTGGAGCTCAACATCTACATTGAGTTTTCTTCTCTTTTCTTTAATTTAGTTTGTCTAGTCTATAGTTGTGGGATTCTCCTTGAATGTTGATTTTCGGATGTTGATTTAATTTTATTGGTTTATCAAATTGGGTTATTTATTTTATTGGTTTATCAAATTGGGTTATTTATTCGTTTCCTAAGCCTAATTATTTGATTGTTTGATCACCAATTGAATACTATTTATGAATCTAGGATTGAACTCGAAAGTGGGAACCACAGGTTGCAATAGGATTGAATAGAGTGTGTTCCTGAACCTGGGCATCGGGAAATGGTTCGCGGTTAGGATAGAAATATACCTAACAGTCACGCTTAGTCAGTATATAGGAGAAGCACATGCATTCTTGTTAACTCTAACTCCATAGACATATAGGCGTTAGGTTGGCTTGCATAGGCGAGCAGGGTATCGAAAGAGTCCTGTGAGTAATATTAACCCTCTGATTAGTAACCCAGATAGATAAATTAACCCTGTTATTAGTAATATTAACCCTGTGATTAGTAATATTCAACAAGATTGGCGGATATCCTATGACCCTAGGCTATTATCCCTTCTTGAATCCAAAATCGTGTTTTACGTGTTACTTATTTGCTTAGTTTAATTAGTTAATTTTAGTTAGATAAATTCTCAACTATTGAATCCCTCTTGTTTAGATTATAAGAAATTGTCTGATTTAGTTAGTAGTTAATCAATAGTCCTCGTGGGAACGCTATTTTTCTTATCACTTTATTACTTGATCGACCGCATATACTTGCGTGTGCGTTTGGAGCGGCAGCAAGTGTAAGGAATGAGATATAAATCCCCATCATTGAAAATTTATATTGTATAAAAAGTAAAAATGAAATTTTATGGTATAACACTTTTGGATCCCTTTGACAATAGATCTCATTCAATAAAGTGGTAAAGGAGTACAGAAACTACCTTAGACCATCCGTTCAAATCTCACATATAATATTTCTTTGAATCTGCTTATATAATTTTATAATTCTGAATGTGTTAATTCTCATTCTCAAATATTGTTTTTTTTTTTCTTCCGGACAAGAGTGTAATAAACAAAATAAATAAAGCCAAAACCGCTTAGTATTTGGATCATGGACTCACATGTAATCTAGACAACTAGCAGATAATTCAATTTTACATAAACATAATACCTCTTGAAGCATGATAGCAACTATGAGACGAACTTTAAAGCACATCAAGATTATCCATGAGATCGTCCTCCGGTTCCATGATCTTCTTTTGTTTGCCCGAACAATACCCATGCCAATAATATTTGGGTGAAAAAATATTCCAAAGAGAGAATAAATCATTAGTTTTTCTTTTGTTTTCATTTTGGCCAAGAATCCCGTTTATATAGTTTTGGGGGTTAAAACCCTTTTTCAAAACTGTCTAGAACTCTTTTCCACCAAGAAACCTCTCTCCTAGGCCTCATTGAATTCGGTCACAATAGGGACCACAAAATTAATTAATGAGGCTTCCAATTATGGAATTAATTCTATTTCTCCAGAATTAATTTTTTCATAATAAATTATAAATTATTTTCAATAAAAATTCGTAATTGCACTCCTCAGTAGAATTTCAAATTCCTCAATAGAATTTTAAATTCTTCCATCAAAACTTATTTAACTCCTCACTCAAAATTACAGACACCAATCAATATAACTAAATTACTGATAATTTAATATATCGACTAAATGAATATCCTTTACACTTCCGCGTAATTTATTCCACGTGCAGGATACAAAATCTACTGGCTAGATTTACCCATGAAAACTTATAAGCTTTCATAAAGGAATTTCATCACTCTCTATATCGAGACGTAGATTCTATCAACTAGCTATCACTTCGCAAATGCATTTTATCATTATCCAACTTATCAGGAATTATTTGACCCAATATTATGGACCTCACTTATTGATAAATCAGGACAATGAATAATATACACCACTAATAATGACTTTATCAAGATTAAGAGTATAAGTACATTTGATGAGCTAAAGAGTTTGATTTATATAGTCAGTATAAAAATAATTATCTCTACTTGATCCTTTCAATGCACACAAAGTGCACTAACACAAGAAATTGGAACTATACCGTTCTCATAATCAATCTTGTACTATAATTATACCGATGGCTTTGTTCAATTTTCATCTTAGATTGTGAACATTTGTTTATTATTTATAAGAACCGGTGATTTAATCTTCCGTGTATAAGTTTGGCTCTACACACTAAATCAACTACTTTATAGATAATAGGACAGACATAATCCAACTGATCTAAATAAAAAATATTTCATTATATTTACCAAATAAATAATCAATTGTTCAACAAGGAATAATCTAACTAAAACCGCATGGTTATTAGTATATCCCAACAATCTCTCACTTAGACTCATAACTATGCCATTGTGATAATAAATACTATATCTAAATGCATGATTAATAATATATATCCTATCAGTATTCACGTACAGAAGTGTAAGGAATGAGATATGAATCCCCATCATTGAAAATTTATAATGTATAAAAAAAAGAAAATGAAATTTTATGGTACATTATACTTTTGGATCCTTTGACAATAGATATCATTCAATAAGTGGTAAAAGAGTACAGAAACTATCTTGGATCATCGTTCAAATCTCATGTATAATATTTCTAATATTTCTTTGAATCCCCTTATATAATCTTCTAATTCCGAATGTGTTAATTCTCATTCTCTAGTATTGCCTTTTTTTTTTTCTTCCGGAACAAAGAGAGTAATAAATAAAATAAATAAAGCCAAAACCGCGTATTATTTGGGTACTGTGCATGGCTAGTTGCTCCATGTGACTCATCCCATTAATGTTCTACTTTGACAATAAAGTCTCCTCTTTGTTTCTCTCCCCTTTTCACACACAATACTAGAGCTAGAGTATAAAACTATTCACACCTTTAAATACTCTCGTACCTCCCACTATCCCGACACACTTTTTTATCAGTCTTTCTGATCTTCAGATCCAAATTGAGGCGTCTTTAAATCTTCAAGAAAGCCTCAAAACAAAAAGCCAAGTCATAGATTTCAGTACATATGGCTCCACTTCAACACACTTGCAGCTTTTACAAGGTACTTTTAGTACTTTTTCTTGTGTTAATGTTATTAACTTCTTCATTCAGTTCTTCTCAGAGTCGAATTAAGAGCAATGCTTCAACACCAAGAAGAAGAATGCTGGAACATGACATTGACGATATTGACAATGATGATGATTCTCCTAAGCCAATCAAGAAGAAATCCATTGATAATGATGATGATTCCCCTAGACCAATCAAGAAGAAATCTAGTTCAAACTTTGATGATTCTCCTAAGCCAATCAAGAAGAAATCCAGTTCAAACTTTGATGATTCTCCTCAACCAATCAAGAAAGAATTCAATTTAAATTCACTTTCTAGTTCCAAGAACCAAACAAAGCTCATCAAATCCACCACTAGCTCATTCAAGACCCAAACCAAATTAACCAAGACTCCTTCCTCTACTTTCGGTTCAATCAAGAACCAAACTGAGCTTGCGAAAACCAAACTCACTCCAGAAGAGAAACTTGCATTAAAATCCCAACTGAAAAGGCTCAATTCAACTTCCACTAAGTCCTCAAATTCAACCAAACTCTCCAAAAAATCCACCTTAGACAATCTTTCCAAAATCAGCTCTTCTTCTCTTCTCAAGAACAAAACAACCAAGTTAGTAACCAATGAATCCAAATCCAAAAACTCAACAAAAAACCAATCTTCCACAAACAAAAATACCAAGAAAGAAGCTAAAAACTCACAACCATATTGGCTAGAAAATGATGAAGATGACTTAATGTCTGGATTTAGAGACTTACCATCCAAATTCCAAGAAACACTTTTGCCAGATTTAGAAAGAATCTCAAAAACATCACAAGTTTATCTTAACAAAGCCAATAAAGAAATGACCAAAAACTTCAAACCAATTGTTGGTTACAAATATGCATCCACAATTGCCTCAATACTTTCCTTTGTATTCATTTTAGTCCCTCTACTTCTTGTTTCTCTCATTTTTAACCGAATCAAAGCTTACTTTTCACTTCAAAGATTATTAATATTCATCCAAGTTTATCTTTCAATATACTTTTCTATTCTTTGTCTTTCTTCTTTGTTCACTGGCCTGGAACCATTGAAGTTTTTCTACGCTATTTCACAATCCACTTACATTTGCCTACAACTGTTACAAACTCTTGCATACGTATTGTACCTCTTGATGCTATTGATGTACCTTGTTTTAGTATTTTCTACTGAAACTGCACCTATTACAAAGATGATCGGGCTGGCTCAAACTTTTGTGGGCTTTGCTGTCGGGCTTCATTATTACATGACGGTGTTTCATCGGGCCGTTTTACGTCAACCTCCAAAGACAAGTTGGAGAATTCATGCAATTTATGCCACGTGTTTCCTTCTGATTTGTCTGTTGACAAGAGCTGAAAGAACTAAGAAAACTTACTTGGAAGAAGGTGGTGAAGAAGGCAAAAAGAGCTAGTAAAATTTTTTCTCCTTTTTACTTTTTATTTTTTTATTATTTAATGGTTTTTTAGTTAGGAAAAAAATTTCCCGGTCCAGCATTTTTTTCTTCTAGCATAAATTTTCTTACTTCAATCGCCATCTTAAATTAGCATAATAGTAGTTCATTTATTGTACTTTGTTATTCTCTTTGTATCATTTAATTGTCTCTCGAGATGCCATGCACTTTTACTGTCTCACACACGGAAATAATATTAGAAAAGAGCTAATAGATATTGCGTTACCTAGTACTCCCTCCGTTCCAATTTAAGTGGTAGCATTTTCTTATCCGTCTATTCCAAAAAGAATGGCAGCATTCTAAATTTGGTAACAATTTAACTTCAAAATTACAGTTTTGCCATTACTGAAATGATTTACAATCACACAAACATCTTTGCTTTATTTTACACCACAAGTTTCAAAAGTCTTCCTTTATTTCTTAAACTTTGTGCCGAATCAAATTATGACACACATAAAATGAAACGGAGGGAGTACTTAATTTAGTGACTTTAATTACTACTTCGCTATATCTGGAATGGTATTTTTTTAAGAAACTATTCACTTTCTCTTCTCATTTAGATTATACATACATTTATTCATGTGTAACTTATTATGTTGGTCTAGCCAAATTTCTCTTGCATTAAGTGTCCTAGTGGCTACTCTATAATTTATTCATATGCCAAATGCCACAGCATTCATACACAAGATTTTATATCAACCGTTGAAGCACATTCCCTTTGATGGTTTAGTATTCACTACTCAGCAAAGTTAAATAACACTCTGAAAAATTATAAAATCTCTGATTTATGATGCTTCTTATGTAACTCTTTGTATTTTATTTAAAATAAGACGATCTCAAAATTCGCTCATACAATTAGGAATTGTTTTGACCCTCGTTTCTCAAATCTTGTTGTGTAATCATAGAATGAAAGGTAGTTAATGATACAAGCGAACGGAAAATTTTATTATGTGTCTCACACGCCACGTCATATTTGTGTGACACTCTTAATAATTGACAAGTGGACTCATGGATCCCATCTTACTCAAGGAAAAAAATTAAAAATATAACCTTTTACTTCACATTTATTATTATTAAGATTTTTAATGCAAAGATTAAAATTAGCAGTAATAATAAAAAATTATGGTATGAAAATATCATTGAGACCAAAGGTAGAAAATTATTTGACTGACATTGATTCATCGGCTTTATTCATTTTCTCTAGCTTTGGTTCTGCCTTCTGACCATGACCAAAGGACTGTACTAATTTTTAAGCCTAATATGCACGTAGTTTTTTCGAATACTAAACATGCATATATGTTCAAGTGATATACTATTTTAGTTAATAGTATAAGATAGTAAACTAATTAGAGCTAATTCATTCCATTATTTTAAGAAATATCGGCATGCTGTTATGTTGTGATCTTATTCTTAATAAAACTTTTAGGGGTCGTTCGATTTGGCTTTTGTTTTATGCGGGTATTAACTATTAATGCGGGTATTAGTAATGTGGGTATTAATAATGTGTGTATTAATAATGTGGGTATTGATAATACGGGTATTAGTTATGTGGGGTTTAATAATGTGGGTATTAGCCACGCATATATTATAGCGTATGGATTATTTATTGAATCACTGATATATTACAAATTAACAAAAAATATTATTATTTAAAATATTTATTTACTCCTTAAATAAAATTTTATTTACTCCTTAAATAAAATTTTAAAATATCCTTATTATTATGAGGGTTAATTTTGTCATTTTAAATTTTAATACCTGCATTATTAATACCCACATTATTAATACCACCTTCTACCCCGCATAAAATAATACATAGATTCCCGCATTAATAATGCGGGTATTAATAATACGGAATATATAAAAACGCAACCAAACGTTGTACTAATTTTATGCGGGTATTAAAATTTCACAAAAACCAACCGAACGCTGCGCTAAATTAACACTGAGTTTTGTGCAGGTACTAAATATTAATACCTGGAACCGAACGACCCCTTATTGTTTAACAACTTTGCAAAAGTTAAAAAATTTCAGTAGGAGTATTTCTTCAAATTCTCAATAATATTTTCTTACCATAATTTCTTATTATTATTACTAATTTTAGTCTTGTATGGGTCTAAATTAGTTTTAGGATTACAAATCGAATTTGGATTCGAATATAAGCAAATCTTCGTATCAAAGTTGAATAAATACACGAAATAGACGTAAATGCGGAAAAATAACTAGATTTCAATATATGATTGTGAGTACAAATTTGGGCAGAGTTTCAGTATTAATTTCTAAATCCGTACAATGTAAAATGAAGTGCTATTTATAGGTACAAGGTGTTATCCCACGTTCTCCACTATTTGTTCATGGCCAACCCAATTCTGAAGCATTTATGGGTGGAGTTAATGGGCAAAAGTAGTGGGCTGAAGAAGTGGGCTGCAAAGCCGCTTGAACCGAGGGGATTGACCGAGGCGCGAATAAATGACCTCGGTGGCAACGCCCTACTACTTGACCGAGGTGGCTGTCACCGAAGCTTAACTTGCGGCTTGCCTTCGATAGCGACCTCGGTACCTGGCTTCGGCGGTCCATTCATTTGCTTCGGTCCCTGACTTGCTGACATGTGTTCGGTCGTTATCAATTGGCATGACCGGGACGAATCATCGCGAGTCGATTTTCACCCAATACAGATAGTCCCCCTACTCCTCGGTCACTTACCGAAGTCACCGAGGAGTGGAGTGAAGTTTAGCGGGAAAGCGACATGGCTTGATCTTATCCAAGTATTTCAAAATTTGTCAACGATCCGCGTCTCATTAGGTCACTTCTCATGGACACGTGTCATCCATCTGTTGGTTCCCCGAACGGTCACGCCGTAATTTTGGTTTTCCAACGTTACAATGATGATGATGTCCCACCATCTGACTCCTCCAAACCTATAAATACCCCCTACTAAACTCTTTCCTTCACTTCCACTGTCTTCGATCAACAATTCTCAAAGAGAAAACAACTTTCTTATTTCATTTCATCAATTCTTACCTTCAAGAAAGTTTTAATCTCAAACCACCACCATGTCTACCACTCAATCTAGGCAGGATTCAAGTGATTCGGGTGAGAGGGTATGAGCTTCACACTTAGTTGCTGCCACTGCCAGTGGCGACGTCTCCGCTGCTGCGCTGGCGGTCCTCACGACTGCGGCGGAAGGCGGAGAAGTGTCATCTGGTGTTGGGGGCCGAAAGTGCCGTAAGGTTAGGGCTAGGCGAGACTTGGCAGTGGAGGAGGAGGAAGCTGATATGGGAGAGGAGGGTGACGTCATGCTTGATGACGTCATGGTAGGTGATGTCAGTGGCGTCATCCACGGAGATGGTGATGATGAAGGTGACGATGCCGAGGGCGATGATGTCGTGGGCGAGACCGAGGGCGACAATGTCGTCGAAGGGGGATCTTCGGGGCCAGTGATTCCCCTCGAGCAAGAGCTCGAGCCTCATCAAATAATTCTTTCTCACTTTGACAACGGCAAGGACCTTAAGTTGCAAGTTCAGTCAGCCGACCAGGAAGAGAAGAATAGAAATATCCCCGTGAACACCACACCGACCCGTATAACTCAAGCTCACATTGAGCGGGTCCGGAGGGAGTGCCAATTTGGACCCGAGGTGAAAGTGGTCATACCCGACCCAACAAGTAGAGTTTGCCACCATATCGAGGGGCTTTCTTTTGCTTACACCTATCCTTTCACCCTCGGCTTCTCCCTCCCGGTGCACAGAGTTATTGATGTTTTTTGCCGGGCTTAATAATTTATACTTGGCTCAACTTGGCCCCGGCGTCTGGAGGATTGTCCAGTGTATGGACTGGTTAAGCACGAAGGCCGGGGTAAGCTTCACCTTCCAACATCTCATTTTACTTTACTACCCATATTTCCATAAGGCCGGGGTCGTGGCCTTGAACAACCGAGGCAAGTTCGCTCTTCTTCACAAGAGCGAAGACCATAGGGACCGGGGCTGGAGTGATTGTTGCAACTTGTTGGAGACAAGTGTTTTGTCCACCGAACCTAATTTCCCCGAACGGTGGAATAACACACGTAAGTACTCTACCTTTTGCATTTCACTCCTCGGTGACTTATTCATGTTAGCTGACCTCGTTTCTTTGTTATTTCTTCAGCCAACAAGGACGACATCGTGTCCCCTGAAGGTTTGACTGAGTGGGTAAGAGCAATGACCGGGGCTCGTTTACCCTCCGAGAGGACATGGATGAAGATGGCCACCGATTTTGGTTGGCAATGCAAACGGCACGGTAAGCTTTTGGTGGTGTTCTATTTGGTTGGTCATTTTGGGATTTTGACTTTGTTTTGCTGACTTTTCTTCCCTCGAAACTAGGTTTTCCAAACCGCGCCATTAACACCAAGAAAAGCAAGAAGAAGAAGAAAGAGGAGAAGAAGAAGAAGGATGGGGAGGAGACCGAGTCAGATGATAACCTGGCTTCGGTGGCTGGAGAATTGAAGGGACTGAAGGCTTCAAAGTCTTCAAAAGCTTCAAAGGGAACTCCCGGGCAAGGGACCTCCAAAGGTAATATTCATTCTCGGTCAACTTCATCGAAGATCGTCCCTTTTTTACTTCCTTGTTCCAATTTCTTCCACTATTGTAGGCGTGAAGATGAAGAGGGCAGTTTCAAAGAAGCCCTCCCGCTCGGTGGCTCCTCGCACCGAGGCGGAAATTCCTCCCCAACCCGGGGGAGCAGTTGAGAGGCACCGAGGACTGATCGATGAGCCCGACGATGCAGCTGCTGAAGCCTTAGCTCGGAGGGAGGTTGAATTTATCGACCTCGATGATCAAGAACCTGGATCCGAGGTGGCAGTTGCCAAAGCTAAGGGCAAGGCCAAGGTTGTGGAGGCCGGCACTGCTACATTTGAAGAAGGAGTCGGCACCGGCGCGGTTAGGTCGCATTCCGAACCCGCGAGGATTTCATCCTCGGTGGGGACTTGAAGTGCCGACTTCTTCAAACTTGATGGCTTGTGACAGAGGCGACATCTTGAGTCTCACGGCTTTGTTGGGCCGACTGAAGACAAAGTTGTGCAGGAATTTTCCCCTGGCCAACTATACAATACCATGGCTGCCAACGCTATGAGGGTAAATTTCATTGCTCTTGAGTTATGCTTTAAAAAATTTTCCATCTTTACCTTCAGTTCGTAGCGGACTTTGATTCTTTAATTAATCTTTGCTCAGAGCTTCATTCTGTCAGTGAGGGCTATCGAAGTTGAGTCCTCGAGGACTGAAGAGGTTCGGCGTGTAGCTCGCCTATGGGACAGGCAAAAGGACAATTTCAACGCACGGATAGCTGCACTGAAGGCTGATTTGTCCAAGTCCCAGTCCGACCTGCATGAGGCCGAGGTAGCTTCCGAGGCTAAAATCAAAGCCCTCGGTGATGGCTTTCAGGTTGAGCGCTTGAGGCTGGAGGCCGAGGCTGTGAGACTAAGCGCCGAGCTGACCCAAGCAAAGGCCGAGGCTGTGGAGATGGCCAAAAAGCATCACGAACAGCTGAGGAAGCATGTGCTTCATAACAAAAAGCTGGAAAGTGAGAACTCCAAGCTTCCAGCTAAAGATGCTGAGATTGAAGCCCTTCAAGATGAAATTGCCAATTGAAACAGTAGGGCTGCAATCAAGGTCAAGAGAGCCGAGCTGGACAAGCGATGGGCCATTATCGAGTCTCGGCTGAAGCTGCTCAAGCGATGCCGCGCCGGGGAGATCAACTTGGATGAGGAGATTGCAAGGGTCGAGGCAAAATCAGCGGAAGCCCAAGCAATCATTGATGAACTTCCATCAAGTGAGGCCTCGAGCGGCGATGAAGATGATGAAGATGCCGAGGGGGGCTCTGAGGATGGAGGTGATTCTCCCGAGGCATAGACTTCTGGTAGCATCATTTTGTGAGCCTTCGGGCTTTTGTGCTTGTATTTTGGACCTTCGGGTCATTTTTAGATATATATATATTCTCAGCCTTCGGGCTTTTTTAATGAAAGGTCATTTGTGCTTTTATTTCAAGTGTTGGCTTTTGTGTATACCGAACACCTTGTTAAAAAATAAATAACTTGCTTGCAAGACTTGAATTTAATCGATGTAAACTTAGAACGACGTCTCGTCCTCGAGTCGATGCATTGTGCAGCTTCGGAGGGCAAGATTTACAGAGATAAAAATAGATATAAGATCAAAGTCATTTCATTGATATCAACGAGCCAGAAATCGGCTATTTACATTAGAACCAAGTCGAAGCGGACCTTGGGTAAAAAACAAATTGACAAAAATTGACAATATGCCATTACCCGGTGAAATTACAATGTACTAAATCTATTCTCCGGGCATAAGTCCCAGGTTATCAGATAGATAAGCTTCAATTGGGAGGCTCGATATCGACCTCGGTATCAACCCTTCTCACTCCCCCCCCAGTGTTCGGTTGTGAATATCGATGAAGATCCGAGCACTGGAAATCGTTCGGTTCGTTTCCTGAAAAGGTCAAGCAAAAAATGGAACGAGGAGCAAGTTAGTACATTTCGATCGAGGCCATAGGAGCGTTGTTCGGCTCGGGGCTGTGGATGAACTTAAAAAGATTGAAAAGCATTTACCTCGACTAGAAGTAGTACCGCTTCAGATTGGAAATATTTTAATTCAGAGGTTCGGGTTCGCCTTGCAAATTCTCAATTTGATAAGACCCCTTTCCAACGATTGCCTTGACTCTGTAGGGTCCTTCCAATTTGCAACAAGCTTTCCCCCGTTGTCTTCCTTTGTTGATTGGTTTGTAGTTTTTAGCACATACTCTCCAACTTTGAAGTCTCTGAGTTTGGCTTTCCTATTGAGGTACGCCTCGATCTGCCTTTTTTGGGCGACTAGCCGAACCAAAGCTAATATCCTTTTTTCCTCGAGCAGATCCAATTCTATGCGCATTGCTTGTTGATTTGCATCCTCGGTAGTATGGGCGTACCGAAGGCTTGGTTCGCCCACTTCTACGGGGATGAGGGAATCCATGCCATAAGCCAGTGAGAAAGGAGTCTCACCGGTGCTGTTTTTCTCCGTTGTTCGCATGGCCCATAGCACTCCGGGCAGCTCCTCGGGCCAAGGACCTTTTTTCTCATCGAGTCTTTTCTTGAGATTTTCAATTATGATTCTATTTGAAGACTCATCTTGACCATTGGCACTTGGGTGATAAGGAGTCGAAGCAATTCTCTTGATCCCCCACTGCTTGAAGAAATCAGTGATGGCTGCCCCCATGAATTCTTTACCGTTGTCACAGGAAATCTCTCTTGGGACGCCGAACCTGTAGATGATGTTCTTCTTGATGAAGTCGATTACTTGCTTTTGCTTTACCTCGGTGAGAGCCGCTGCTTCCACCCATTTTGTGAAGTAATCGGTTAGCACTAAAATGAAGCGAACACCACCCTTTCCCTTGGGCAATGGTCAACCAATGTCCATCCCCCACTTCATGAAGGGCCATGGTGATACCACTGAGTGTAGAGGCTCGGCCTGTTGGTGGATCATCCGCCCATGGCGTTGGCACTTATCATATTTCTGCACGAAGGCTTTTACATCGGCACTGATTGTGGGCCAATAATACCCAGCTCTTAATAACTTACGCACCAAGGACTTTCCCCCCGAGTGGTTGCCACACTCGCCTTCGTGCACTTCGGCCATCACGTACCTTGCCTCATCGGGACCCTAACACTTGGTCATTGGGCCGCAATATAACCTTTTATACAGATTACCCTCGATCAGGTGATACGAGGCTGCTTGGGTCCTTAACTTCTTTGCTTTTTTTTTTTGTCTTGGGGAACAGTCCCCGAGTCGAAGTAAGAGATGAACTTACTCCGCCAATCCCATCTGTTGTCCACTGAGTTGACTTGCAACTTCATCTATCTCATTTGTGCGGACAACAACTGAACCACCGAGTCAGTCCCCGAGTGAGCTTCGTCGATCGCTGAACCCAGATTTGCTAAAGCATCAGCCTCGGTATTTTCCTCCCGAGGCACTTGTTTAACTTGCCATTCTTGGAATTGGGCCAAGATTCTTTGTGCTCGATCCAACTATAGCTGCATTTTGGGCTCCCGAGCCGTATAATCACCGAGGACTTGGTTTACTACCAACTGTGAGTCACACCTCAGTTCGATTCTTTCCACCCCATTTCTTTAGCCAACTCCAAACCCGCTAAAGCTGCCACGTACTCGGCCTCGTTGTTGGTCACTTGTTTTAACCGAACCGAGTACCGGACTTTCTCCCTGGTGGGTGCTCTCAAGACTATGCCTAAACCTGAACCTTTGGAGTTAGTTGCTCCATCGGTGTGAAGTATCCATAGCCCCGAAGGGAACTTTCCTTTTCCGCCTCGGGCAGAATCCCAACACTAAAGTCGGCTAGGACTTGAGACTTAATTGCTGCCCGAGGTTGATAGGTGATATCATACTCGCTCAACTCTACCGCCCATTTTGATAACCTCCCCGATAACTCAGGTTTATACAATATACTCCTTAAAGGGAAGGTTGAAACTACCGCTATTGGGTGACATTGGAAATAAGGTCGTAGTTTTCGAGTAGTAACAAGTAAAGCAAGTGCTAGTTTTTCCAAGTGTGGATACCTGGTTTCAGCGTCGAGGAGTGTCTTGCTCATATAGTAGATGGGCTTCTGCTTGCCGTCTTCTTCCCGAACCAGCACAGCGCTGACAGATACCTCGGACACGGCCAAGTAGACCAGCAATGTTTCACCTTCTTTTGGCTTGGCAAGCAACAATGCGTTAGCCAAATATTGTTTCAAATCTTTCAACGCTTGTTTACACTCCGGTGTCCATTCGAAGTGATTGTTTTTTCTCAAAACGGAGAAAAACTTGTGGCATCGCTCCGAGGACCTTGAGATAAATCGACTCAAAGCGGCGACTCGGCCAGTCAAGCGTTGAACTTCTTTCACCCCGGTCAGCTCCTCGGGGATCTCTTCGATAGCTTTGATTTTGTCTGGGTTAGCCTCGATTCCTCGCTCAGAGACAATGAATCCCAAGAATTTACCTGATCCAACGCCGAAGGCGCACTTCTCAGGGTTCAATTTCATGCCGTATTGCCTCAGAACAGCAAAGGTTTCTCTCAGATGATTCAAATGATCCTCCATTCGGATCGATTTGATGAGCATATCATCTATGTAGACCTCCATAGACTTTCCAATATACTCCTTGAACATGCGACATACCAACCTTTGGTAGGTCGCCCCGGCGTTCTTCAGACCAAAGGGCATCACCTTATAACAGAAAGTACCTCGGTCAGTGATGAACGAGGTATTCTCTTCGTCCTTTGAGTCCATGAGGATCTGATTATAACCCGAATATGCATCCAAGAAGGTCAATAGCTTGTGTCCAGCCGTGGAGTCTATTAACCTGTCAATTTGTGGCAATGGATATGAGTCTTTGGGGCAAGTTTTGTTCAAGTCAGTGTAGTCTACACACATTCTCCACTTGCCACTCTTCTTCGGCACGACCACCATATTGGCCAGCCATTCGGGGTATTTCACCTCTCTTATGAAACCATTTTCTTGTAACTTGGAGGTTTCATCCTCGATCGCCTTTTTTTTTACCCCGGCATGAGGTCTCTTCTTCTGCTTTACTGGGGTGAATTTTGGGTCCACATTCAGCTTGTGAGTCATGATCTCCGGATTTCTACCCGTCATGTCTGAATGGGACCAAGCAAAATAGTCATGGTTGGACTTCAAAACTTCAATAATCGCCTTTTTCGACTCAGGGTCCAACTCCGATCCGACAAACACTTTTCTATCGGGGAACTCTTTCAATAGGGTGAAAGATTCCAATTCCTCAATGGTTGAATCCTCAGTCTTTTGCTTCCGAGGCTCTTGAATACAAACCGGGATGTTTTCGACTTCCCCTCGGGTGTCCTCCCCGATTGACCCCGGTTGCTGTCGTTGCTATTGCTTTGGCCCGATCGGGGCGACTCCAATTTTTAATGCAACTGAGTAGCACTCCCTCGCTACTCGTTGCTCCCCTTTGATTGATCGAACTCTCCAAGGTGTAGGAAATTTAATCACTTGATGTAAATTGGAGGGGACAGCTTCCATGGAATGGATCCATGGCCTTCCGAGGATCACATTGTATGCCAAATTCTCGGGCATGACTTGGAACAGTGTTTCCTTAATAACCCCCTCGGCGAATGCCTTGAGTGTGATCTCACCCAACGTTTTCTCCATGGAGTTGTTGCAGCCGGCTACCACTGTTGCTTTAGGGACAATCTCCCCTTTGAGCCACATTTTTAACAGCCCCGTAGCTGATTATGTTGACCGAGCTACCGGGGTCGATCAAGACACTTTTGATGTCAGAGTCGTTGATTCTCAGCATGATGACCAAAGCGTCGTGATGGGGAAACATCATCCCATCACAGTCATCATCGTCAAACATGATTTCTTTACCCGAGCCGCCAATTCGAGTTCTTTTCTCCATGGTGATGGATAGCTTGGCGAATTTCTTGGCCGCGGTGAAATTCACGCCGTTCACCTCTTATCCCACGGTAATGACGTTTACTACTCTCTTCGGGGGTGGAGCCCGAGGTCGTTGCCCATCACCTCGGTTCTTGGAGAAATTGTCTTTTCCTTTGTCGGTAAGGAAGTCGGCCAAGACTCCCTTCTTCAGCAAGTGAGCTACCTCGAGGCGCAAATCTTTGCAATCCTCGGTCCTGTGGCCGCAATCTGCGTGGAATTCATAGTGCAGATTATGGTCTCTTTTATCCGCCGGGGTCCTCATGTCTTTGCGAACCCTTACCCTGACAGTCCCTTTGACTACATTGACCAGCTCTGAGGTCGATATATTGAAGGTGTAGTCTTGGATCCGAGGTAGATCCTTTTTTGTAGCCGAAGCTGGGCTTGAGGGATTTCTTTGGTTCGTGTTGGGTTGAACCTTCCCTCCGATTCGTTGGCTTATGTGTGAATTCGGGTATGAATTACCAAAGGAGTTTCCCAGCCTCTGGCTGACATGCTGCCTTGTCGAGGTATATGGCTCATACCTCCTCTTCGGGTTGCTTCGCGACGCCTCGGCGCGGTGCGAAGATTCGCCTCGGTTTTTATGATGATAACCTCGGCTTTTGAATTCAACCTCCTCCAATCTAATTTTGGAGTAAGTTCGCTTGTGCAGATCCTCCCATGTTAGGACCTGATATTGTTGGAGTTCTTTTCGCAATTCAGCGGCAGCGTCAGAATTGTGAATATTGATACCTTTTTCAAATGCCATGATGGCCAAGGTATCATCCATCCGAGGTAATTCCATGCGCTTGGCATGGAATCGCTCGAGAAATTCTTTGAGTGGTTCATCGGGCTTTGGTTTCACTTCGCATATATCCTCCTTCCTTTGGAGGAGCTTTTGGGCCCCGGTGTGCGCCTTAACGAAGGCGCTAGACATTTCCTTAAAAGTTGAAATCGACCCCGCTGGCAGGCACATATACCAACGTAGAGCCCCCTTCTCCAATGACTCGCCAATTTTTTTCAAGAACATCGACTCGAGCTGTATAGCCGTTAGGTCGTTGCTCTTCACCATTGCCATGTATTCTCTCACATGTTCTCTGGGATCGGTAGTCCTATCATATTTCTTCAAGAACATGAGTTTGAAATTCTTGGGGGTTGGGGCTGGAGCCGCTTCTAGCTTAATGGGCAGCTCCCTGTATTGATCAATATCGAGATCATCTTCTTCCTTTGTTATCCCCGGCACGCCCTCGAGGCGCTTTTCCACGCGCGCCTCGATGCGAGCCTCAATTTCCCTGGATAATTTTTCAACATCGACCGAGGATGTTGTTTCAGCCACGGTGGGAACCGTCCCGAAGTGTGGCGTTGTTGTTGGATTGTTTCCCGAGCCCCCAGACGTGGCCCCATTGTAAGGTCCCCCTGTTATCGCGCCCGTAGGAACGAAGAGCGGGATGCCTGCACCAGGAGCCGAAGGCTGGGTGCTGTTCGGTGCGGCACTGTTCCTCGCTTCCAAGGAGGCGCGGAACTCAGCATTAATGTTAGCCTGCTCATCCTGTCTATTTTGGAGAGCTCTTAACGTGGTGACAACAACTCTTCAGTTGTCATTGGTGAGATGGGCTGTTGGTTCAACGGAACGCCAGACCGTTCGCTATTGTTATCGCTATTATCAGCCATAACGTCGTTGAATCGTAAGCTTTGATAAAAAAGGACGTGAAACTTTGGAAAAAAGCGTTACTGCTTATATCCCCACAGACGGCGCCAATTTGTATGAGCCTAAATCAAAGTTAAATAAACACACGAAATAGACGTAAAATGCGGAAAAATAACTGGATTTCAATATATGATTGTGAGTACAAATTTGGGCAGAGTTTCAGTATCAATTTCTAGATCCGTACAATGTAAAATGAAGTGCTATTTATAGGTACAAGGTGTTATCCCACGTTCTCCACTATTTGTTCATGGCCAACCCACGTCTGGAGCATTTATGGGTGGAGTTAATGGGCAAAAGTAGTGGACTGAAGAAGTGGGCTGCAAAGCCGCTTTAACCGAGGGGATTGACCGAGGCGCGAATAAATGACCTCGCTGGCAACGCCCTGCTGCTTGACCGAAGTGGCTGTCATCGAAGCTTAACTTGCGACTTGCCTTCGGTAGCGACCTCGGCGCCTGGCTTCGGCGGTCCATTCATTTGCTTCGGTCCCTGACTTGCTGACATGTGTTCGATCGTTAACAATTGGCATGACTGGGACGAATCATCGCGGGTCGATTTTCCCCCAATACAAGTTTTTTCATTAATAATCTTAATAATAATAAATGTGGAGTAAAAAGTTATTATTTTTAAAATTTTTATTCTTGAATAAAATGGAATCTATGAATTCACTTGTCAAATAATTAAAACCCTCGCATAAGCGAACCTAAGCATGTAAGAAAAACACGTGAATATACCTAAGCATGTAAGAAAAACACGCGAATATGGGAGTCACTGGAATATGTAGTACCAAATCCCGGTAAACTTGGAGCGTGTATTTTTATCTCGCCAAAGAGTGATGGACTTGATAAAAACTTATTAGGGATGTTTAAAGTTCAACGATACTAATAAATACGCATCAGATACGTGTCTTTATATTTCTGCTTCTTCCGTCCTAATTTATATGGCATACTTTTCTTTTTGGTCAATATAGAAAAATGACTCAGTTCTATATTTAGTAACAATTCAACTTTATGAAGATTCTCAACTACACAAAATTCTATGGTTATTCTAAACCACAAGTTTCAAAAGTCTTTTTTATTTCTTAAACCAGTATCAAGTCAAACTATTTCACATAAATCAGGATGGAGGGAGTAATTAATACCTCCGTCCCATTATAAGTGTCAACTTCTTCTATTTTATAGTATCTGCTAAATTAACTACTATATGTACTTTACCTAATTGTACCCATTTAATTCATTGTCAAACGTAAAAAGAATAAATCATCACTTTTTATCTCTTGAACAATACTGATATAAATAAATAATTTTGCGTTGATACTCCAAAATTGACAATCATATTGGGACACCAAAAAAAGAAAGAAAAATGAACACTTATTTGAGATGAATATAGTGGTAGTATTATTTAATTACCATTGATCAAATAATTTAAATAAGATTAACTTTATTAATTTGATATAAATCAACATCCCATATAGTACAAGCGTTAATACAAGAGTACAAAGACATTGATGAAGAGTCAATGTTAGTTAATAGGGCTCACAGGATTTAAGGTAACTGACGGGTTCGGACAAAGTGGGTGTCGGTGTGCTATTTTTGGAAATGCCAAAACAAAATGTTACCATCCTCCCAGCTGTGTGACATGTAAATGGAATCAGGTTGATCTTCTCCCATCACCGACAAAAATATTTGCAGGTAAAACCAATTACTATTTACTCGCAAAATATATTACTATCTTTGTCTCTTAATAAGTAATTAACCTCATTCTTGCAATTAAAAAGGTATGGGATGATTAATATACTTAAATTTAATTATCAAAAATAGTAAATAAAGATAATTAGGTAAAAGGTACATAATAATTACTAATATTTTTTTAATGGACTTGAAAAAAATAAACACTTATAATGAAATAGAGTTAGTAGTATATGTACATGAATAAATGCGGCAACTCTCAAACTTTCATCACTAAATAAACGCCAGGTATTTAACATCGTCAATTTATTCATTGAATTAGTGCAGTAGATTAATATAAATTTGCTCCAAACACAAACTGCAATTAAATATTTCTGTTTACCGCGCTTATTTTTTGGACATTCCTTATAATCTACTATCTGCTACTACTCTATAAGTAGAAAACTCCCTAAGTTGTAAAGTCAGAAGACCATATTAGCCGTTTAATCAAATATCACTAAGTATAGTTGTGTACAACAAGGTAAATCAACACTCAAATAAAAAAAATAAAATACTAAATTATAAAACATGAAACAAATGGATTGATACAGAAAATATGGACATGTAAAGAGTTGCATTTGGTAATCCAATTTAGGATAAATTTATTTGACTAATTTAATAGTATAAATCCGCTTCATGTACAAAATGCAAACCACTAGACATTTGAAATGCTCATAAATTATCTCGAATGAGGGAGGAAACTAATAAACCATCAAATACTTTGTTGAATTCTCATCATATTCTTCTTTTATTAAATGGACTTTTACATCATGAATATTCTACCCCTATAAATTAAAACTATTGTAAATTAGGACTATATGTCTATCTTTTGCAACACATGAATTTACTTTGCAAAATGTCTAACTCTGGTAAGTTCTTTTCTTATTTTTTGTTTTGTTTTATTCTATACGAGCATTCTTGAAACTATGTATTTCGTATGTTATTATTATAAATTAGGATAACATGTGCATGTCTTGCATTACAAAAATTGACGCGGCAAATGACAACTCAACTTAGTGCATTATATATATTTTTTACTTTGAGCATTCATGAAACTATATATGTATTTTTATTTATGCATTTTTGTCACGACCCAAAATCCGAATAGGTCGTGAGGGCACCCAACTAACCATGTTGGGCGAGCCCACTTGATTTGTGAATAATTAGAATAACTCTACTATGAAATGTATAAATATTTCAATAATCTCCCATAAAAGGGGTAAGGATGTTGAAATATCCCGACAATAAAAGGTTTAAGTACTCCCCGAACCATGAACATCTAAGAGTGTCAAATAAGTTATACAACTCCAAAATCTCGAGAATACATCAAATAAAAAGATAAACTATATAGTTGGCCACCACAGACGAAGGGGGTTGGCTCACCGCTAATAGAAGGATGCTCCGCCTCGGTCAACCCCGATGCTCACTAGTAGATGGCGTCGAATCTGAAAGACATAAATAAACCAACAAAGAAAATGAAAGGCGTGAGTTGAACGACTCAATAAGTGGGGACTGGGCTCCCAATAAAGTAGCAAGTTGCTCATAAATGGAAAGCAAGACAACTCAAAGGGATGGAAAGTAAAGAGAAATCATTTAAGTAACAATCAAGTAATATTCAAACTTCGTCATCAAAGTACTATGAACACTTTCATAGCAACTCGGGGATAAATACCTAACCAGACCGTACTACGATAATATGTACGGAACTACATCGTGCATAATAATATGCACGGAACTACATCGTACCTTAATAATATGTACGGAACTACATCGTACCACAATAATATGTACGGAACTACATCGTACTACAATAATATGCACGGAACTACATCGTATAATAATTACTTGTATAGAACGATATATTATACATAGGGTGTGGAGCAAGTCCACCTAGAAAGTGAAATACACTTACTTCGGTCCGAAGCTCATTAGCCACTCAATAATGGTTTTCCCTTTTTGAATCTCTTCCAAGAGTTCTTGCTCTAATAAAGCAATGGAATACAATCAATACCAAAGCTATGGTTAAATATTCCAAATTTTAAGATAAAAGGATTAAGAAATCAACTTAAAAGTCAACTACGGACCCACATGATCAAACCCCAAAATTGAGTTTACTATTGCGTTACCCATAAGCATACGAGTCAAAATATATATTCAAAATATTATCTTGGTATGATTTAGACCTCCAATTAATCAAATTAGAGTTATAGAGTTTAAGTTTAGCATTCTCAAATTCATCCACGAAAATACATATTTTTAGACAAGATTATCACACTAGCTCAATTATCCAAACTACTAATAATTAAATATTCCAAAATTAATATAATAATATTAAATTATAGAGTGGAGAGTATTAATGCCTTCATAACCAAAAACATAATGGCGAACAGAGTACTAGGCAATCTACTACTACTACTTGAACAAAGGTAGCAAATGTCCACTTGAACTTCATTCTACTACTACTACCCATCATTAATTAATCATAATTTTCCTCAATCATTAGCATCATCATTATAATCCACTATATTTTACTTATATCCATGACCAAAACATTGATTCCCACTTAAATTCACTTCACTAACCAACGAACTAGGGCACCAGTAAGAACAAAAGGACTTCAATGAAGATTGTAATTCATATCTGATACCTTGAGCAGATGCTAAGAACTCCAACACCATGTACTACTAATGTCGCAGCCAGATACACTTAAACTCCCTTATTTCTCTTAAGATATTTCTTTTATGTTAGGGACTAAAAAAAAAAAGCTTATTTAAGCCCTAGATAAATGGGGAGCTAGCAAATATTGTATGAGTTTAGCTTATATCTCTCACCACTTGGCCCAATTAAATAACCATATGGTCCAATAATTTATTTCTCTTATAATTTTCCATCTCACGAAATTACTTTTCTACCCTTAATAACTTGCTAGATAATTAAATCATAGGTAGAAATTATCAGGCCGTTACATTCTCCTCCACTTAAACATAAGTTCGTCCTGGAACGACACTCTAATTGTAACATAATGCCAAGAGTCGATCCGATATACTTGTCATCAACACAAAATACTCTACCACTCACAAACAAACTTTATTAGAACTCAGGATTTGGTTAAGTCCCAAAATTTACAAAATATCGCCAGAGTTTCCTTTGTAAATTGGATTATCCACAAATAATACATGTCTCAAATACCAACAACCACCATATACAATATATTAAGCCATGCATAAGCACCAAACAAAGCTCAAGATAATCTCAACCTTTCCGACAAGGAGGTAAATCTCAATAATAAATCAAACACACTCCGACAAGGAGCTAAATCACTCTAATGAATCAAATACTCCGACAAAACGAATAAGACAACTCCGACAAGAAGGTAAACATGATATAATTTACAATTAATAAGAGATATTTAAATGCAAGGACTTTAAAATTCACTTACCTGATACCTCAAACAAGTGGGGATATCTATCCCGTATGCTCGACTCAATCTCCCAAGTATCCTCATCATGCAGACGGTTATGCCATCACACTTTTACTAACGAAATCTCTTTAGA
Source organism: Petunia x hybrida (assembly GCA_037355625.1). NCBI lineage: Eukaryota > Viridiplantae > Streptophyta > Magnoliopsida > Solanales > Solanaceae > Petunia > Petunia x hybrida. The sequence continues at coordinate 2,475,915 of JBBBVM010000018.1, read as the reverse complement.
CCTCAACTTTCAGGTGTCTCTTCCTACAATAGCAACTGGAACTTCTTCATAAGCTAAGTTCACATCCAATTGAACTGGGTCCACCTCTATGACATGAGTGGGATCTCGAACACACTTTCGAAGCATAGAAATATGAAAAACGGGATGAACAGGCATAGACTCTGGCAATGCAAGTCGATAAGCAACCTCACCAATACGCTTCACAATCTTAAAAGGACCAATGAACCTAGGGCTCAACTTGCCCTTCTTCCAAAATCTCTTCACACCTCGCATTGGTGACACCTTCAAGAAAACCATGTCACCTTCCTCAAATACCAGCTCTCGGCTTCTCTTGTTCGAGTATGATATTTTCCTACTCTGAGCAGTTCGAAGACGATCCTGAATGATACGAACTGTATCCAAAGTCTGACGAACAATATCAGTACCCAATACCTCTACATCTCGAGACTCGAACCAACCAGCTGGAGATTGACATATTGTTCGAGTCTCGAGATGTAGTTATAAGCTCGCCATACAGGTAATGTCTCCAAATCTTTAAAGCAAATACCACAGCTTCTAACTCTAAATCATGAGTCGAATAGTTCTTCTCATTCACTTTCAACTGCCTAGAAGCATAGGCAATGACTTTACCATGCTGCATCAAGACACATCCCAACCCAACACGAGAAGCATCACAATAAACTACAAACCCTCCAACTCCAGAAGGAAGAGATAACACTGGAGCGCTAGTCAACAATGACTTGAGCTTCTGAAAGCTCGCCTCACACTCTTCTGACCAACGAAATTGAACCTCTTTCTGAGTCAGGCGGGTCAATGGAGCAGCAATAGATGAAAACTTCTCCACAAATCGCCGATAATATCCAGCCAGACCAAGAAAACTACGAATCTCTGTCGGAGAAGTAGGTCGTGGCCAATTCTGAACGACCTCAATCTTCTTAGGATCAACTTTAATACCCTCACTAGACACAACATGACCCAAGAAAGCCACAGAGTCCAACCAGAACTCACACTTCGAGAACTTAGCATAAAGCTTACGTTCTCGAAGCGTCTAAAGAACCAATCTCAACTTATGCTCATGCTCCTCATGGTTATGCGAATAGGCCAAGATGTCATCAATAAAGATAGTGACAAACTAGTCTAGATACGGCTTTAACACACGGTTCATCATATCCATAAAAGCTGTTGGGGCATTCGTAAGCCCAGAAGACATAACCAAGAATTCATAGCGACCATAACGGGTCCTGAATGTTGTCTTCGGGATATCGGACTCCCGAATCTTCAATTGATGATACCCAGACCTCAAATTAATCTTGGAAAAGAACTTGGCTCCTTGCAACTGATCGAGCAAGTCATCTATATGAGGCAATGGATACTTATTCTTGATAGTGACCTTGTTCAGCTGCCTGTAATCAATGCACATACACATAGAGCCATATTTCTTCCTAACGAACAGCACTGGAGCTCCCCAAGGCGACACACTAGGTCGAATGAACCCCTTATCTAATAAATCTTGTAATTGCTCCTTTAACATCTTCAGCTCGGCTGGAGCCATACAATACGGAGAAATAGATATAGGCTGAGTTCCGGGCACCAAATCAATACCGAACTCAATATCCCTATCCGGAGGAAGTCCATGCAAATCATCGGGAAACACATCAGTGAACTCCCTCACAATGGGAACAGAATTAAGAGATGGAACCTCCATATTGGTGTCCCGAATCATGGAAAGATAAGCATGACACCCCTTGTTCATCATACGTTTTGCTTTCAAAAATGAGATAACACGTCCCGTAGGTGGCAAACAAGAATCGTGCCACACTACCGGTACTAAGCCAGGAAAAGAAAGCCGAATAATCTTGGCATGGCAATCGAGAGTAGCATAACATGATGCCTACCAATCCATACCGATAATCACATCAAAATCTACGATGTCCAGAACTAATAAATCAACTATGGTCTCACGCCCCCTATAGATACAGTACAACCAGGGTACACCCGCTCTACCATAATAGACTCTCCAACAGGAGTAGAAACACAAAATGGATCACGAATGCACATATAATCAACATTAAAACCCGAAGCAAAATAAGGTGACACATAAGAATACGTGGAACCTGGATCAATCAAGAAATAAGCATCACGTCCACAAATAGAAAGTGTACCTATAACCACTGCGTTGGATACCACAACATCCTGTCTGGCTGGCAAAGCATAAAACTGCCTCTGAGGCTAAGCTGAACTAGTACTTTGATGACCACCCCTCGAAGGGCCACTACCACCACGCCCACGGCCTCTGCTTGGCGGTGGTGCACTCCTAGCTGGCTGAGAACCTGATGTAGTACCATAAGTCTGCGCAGATGCCTGGGGTCGAGGAAAAGACCGACTACCTCCCTGAAGTAGTCTAGGACTATTCTTTATATGATGACCAAGCTCACAACAATGATAGCACCTAGAATTGGGTCTGCACGGTACGTGCTGCTGAGGTCGTGAAAAAGACTAGCCTGGCTGAGAAAGCTGAGAGAATCGAGTCTGCTTATGATGGGGTACAAATGTGCTCCTCGAGCTATGAGCCATAGACTGAGCTGGCCTATCAGAAGACTTCCCCTGATACCCCTTGCCTCTAGATGAGGCAATAGGAAGTCCACCATATCCACGAGATCTCTTACTGTCTCTCTCCAGCTCTTCTTGCTCCAGAGCTCTATAAGACTTATATCAGTGAGCAATATCCACCGCTATATCAAATGAAGTACGAGCCTCTATCTCACGAGCCATACTAGATCTTAAAGTAGCAGAAAGACCATCAATGAACCTCCTAAGCTTCTCTGACTCCAGATGAACCAAATCAAGAGCATCACGAGACCTGTCTAAGAATTGAACCTAATTCTCGGATACAGTCATATGGCCCTGTCTCAACCTCTCAAACTGCCTGCGCCTCTCATCCTGCTGGCTGCGTGGGAGGAACTTATCCATTAATCTCTAAGAAAACTCACTCCAAGACAGCTTCGGCAACCCCTGCCTAGCTAGAGTAAGTGTATTCCAACAAGTCAGAGCAGGACCCTCTAGCTGGAAAACTGTATAATCAACTCTATGCTTCTCAAGATATCCCAAAGCACCTAATATCTGATGGCAATGATCCAGAAAGGCCCGTGGATCCTCGGATTGAAGTCCTCCAAATTGCGGGGGCAGTAACCTAGTGAAGTGAAGAAGTTTGACTTGGTTCACGTCCGGAAACACAATCTGCCCTAGCTGACTTGCTTGAACAACCTGGGGTACACTACCCATAACTACTACCTCTGGAGTCTGCATAGCAGGAGTAACAAACTGAACTGGGGTCTGCATACCTCGCATCTGAGTACCCGCTGATGGGACAACATGAGAAGCTACCAGGGTCGCGGGGGATCCCTATGGTGTAAGAGTCTGTAGGATACCCAAAACCCTCAACATAGTATCCTGAGGTACCAATGTAGCAATAAATCCCTGATCAACTTGAACCTCTGGCTGATCCTCAATCTTTGTATCATCATCATGATCTACAACTCTCGTGGCCCTAGCTGCTCTAGCCCTAGGTTGGGCGGCTGTACGAGTCTGAACTCCATGTCTGCCTCGGCCACGTCCTCTGCCTCGACCTCTCGCTCGACCGACACCTCTAACTCCAACTCTTGCGGCAACTGGTACATCAGGTGGTGCATCCGGCTCCACCTCTATCTCCTGAGCTGAAGAACAAGTCCTAGGGTCTAAGGCTAGTTAACTTATATACCCAAGATCACTCCTGTGTTATGCCGATGTGGGACACTTAACCCTTAGATGGGGTGTTACATACACCTCCTCTTATGGACTCAGTGTCCTCGCTGAGGTTTGCCCCGCGTACTGGGATTCGCCTAGACTCATCACTGAGGTTTGCCCCGCGTACAGGGATTCGCCTAGACTCAGCCTTGAACTCTGACCCACATCGACAAGGCTAACACGGAGTCGCTCTGATACCATCTGTAATAGCCCAAGCCCGCTAGTGATACTGTCCGCTTTGGGCCTAGGCCCGCACGGTTTTAAAACGCGTCACTAGGGTCTAAGGCCAGTTAACTTATATACCCAGGATCACTCCTGTGTTATGCCGATGTAGGACACTTAACCCTTAGATGGGGTGTCATATAAATGACGGAGTTTGAATATTACTTGATTGTTGCTTAAATGGTTTCTCTTTACTTTCTATCCCTTTGAGTTGTCTTGCTTTCCATTTATGAGCAACTTGCTACTTTACTTGGAGCCTCGTCCCTGCTTATTGAGTCGCTCGACTCACCCCTTTCCTTTTCTTTGTTGATTTATTTATGTCTTTCAGATTTAACGCCATCTACTAGTGAGCATCGGGGTTGACCGAGGCGGAGCATCTTTCTATTAGCGGTGAGCCAACCCACTTCGTCCGTGGTGGCCACCTATATAGTTTATCTTTTCCTTTGATGTATTCTCGAGATTTTGGAGTTGTATAACTTATTTGACACTCTTAGATGTTCATGGTTCGGGGAGTACTTAAATCTTTTATTGTCGGGATATTTCAACTTGCTTACCCCTTTTATGGGAGATTATTGAAATATTTATACATTTCGTAGTAGACTTATTCTAATTATTCACAAATCAAGTGGGCTCGCCCAACTTGGTTAGTTGGGTGCCCTCACGACCTATTCAGATTTTGGGTCGTGACAAATTGGTATCAAAGCCAGGTTTAGAGTACTCATGAATCATGAACAGTGTCTAATAGAGTCTTGCTGATCGGGCGGATACGTCCGTACCTATCTACGAGAGGCTATGGTGACATTTAGGAAACTTCCCTTCTTTCCCTCCTTATCGTGCGTAGTATTTCCATAACAAGACTAATCTTTTTCCACTATGTAACACCCCATCTAAGGGTTAAGTGTCCCACATCGGCATAACACAGGAGTGATCCTGGGTATATAAGTTAACTGGCCTTAGACTCTAGTGACGCGTTTTAAAGCCGTACGGGCCTAGGCCCAGAGCGGACAGTATCACTAGCGGGCTTGGGCTGTTACAGTTTTCTAGCTAGAAACTTGCACTCCTATTTAATACATTATGAAATAATGTCTTTTTTGTTTGTATATATTTGACGGAGATGGTAGACGTACTTCCACAAATTTTTGAACTCAGAAGGCGACATAGATACTGTGCTGGGTGAGTTAGCTCATTCAAAGGGCAGCCGAGATTTTGGGTACTGTAGGTGTATAACAGCAGAGGAGGTCAAGGGGGGCAATTCGAAAAATACGAGGGGGAAGAGCAACTGGACAAATGAGATTCCAGTAGAGTTTTGAAAGAGTGTGGGCAGAGCAGGTGCCGAGTGGCTAACCAGGTTGTTTAATATCATCCCTAGGTCGGCATAAATGCCCGAGGAATGGAGATGGAGTAGTATAGTTCTATTGTACAAGAAAAAAGGTGATGTTAAAAACTACAACAACTATAAGGGCATCAAACTTCTCACCCATATTATGAAAGTCTAGGAAAGGGTGGTGGAGATAAGGATAAGGAGGGATGTGTCTACTTTCGAGAACTAGTTTGGACTCATGCCCGGAAGATCAACCATGGAAGTCATTCATCTGTTGAGGAGACTGGTCGAGCAGTGTATGGACAAGAATATGGACTTACATATGATGTTTTTTGACCTAGAAAAAGTTTATGACAAGGTCCTTAGGGAGGTGTTGTGGAGATGCCTGGAATCTAAAGGTATTACGGTGGCATACATCAGATCGATTAAGGATATGTATGAAGGGGCTAAGACCGAGTGAGAACAGTGGGAGGAGACTCAGAGCATTACCCAGTCGATATGGGCTACATCAGGGGTCAACGCTTAGCCCATTTTTATTTGCACTAGTGATGGATAAATTAACTCGGGGTATTCAAGAAGAGGTGTTGTGGTGTATGTTATTTACGGATGATATAGTGTTGTGGATGGGACACGCAGAGGTGTCAATGAGAAGCTGGAGGTGTAGAGGCAAATTTTAGAGTCTAAAGGCTTCAGGCTAAGCATGACGAAAACATAGTACATGAAATGCAAGTTTAGTGACGCTCCTGATGAATTAGATGTGGAAGTGATACTTGATCTCAAGTCATTCCTAAGGATGGAAGCTTCCAATATATTGGCTCAATCCTCCAAGGTAATGAATAAATTGATGATGATGTTACTCACCGTATAGGAGTAGTTTGTATGAAGTTGAGACACGCATCCACTGTTTTGTGTGATAAGAGAGTGCCACATCAACTTAAAGGAAAATTATATAGAGTGGTCATTAGACCAGCTATGTTGTATGGGGCATAGTGTTGGCGAGTCAAGAACTCGCAGATTCAGAAGATGGGCGTGGAGAAATTAGAATGATTAGGTGGATTTGTGGTCACACTAGGATGGATAAGATTAAGAATGAAGTCATTCGCGACAACAAGGGAGTGGCCCCAGTGGCTGAAAAAACGCGATAAGTGATGTTGTAATGGTTCGGCCACGTGAGGAGGAGGAGTGCTGATGCTCCGGTAAGGAGGTGTGAGAGGCTGGCAGTACTAGGTCTACAGAGAGGTAGAGGTAGACCGAAGAAGAACTGGGCCTAGTTAATACGACAAGACATGGCCCAGATCCGAGGATATGACCTTAGATAGGAGAGAATGAAGGTGTAGGATTATGGTAGAAGGTTAGGCAGTATATATATATATATATATATATATATATATATATATATATATATATACACACAATTTTCATCTTAGTCTTCACTTTTATATCTACTGATATTATCTGTTTTATTTTGGATATGCTTTAGTTTTAGCTTTCTCTCTAGCATTATATTGTTGTCTTGATTTTCAAAAGTGTTTTCTAATTATCTTTATTTTTCTAGTTAAGGGTCTATTAGAAATATTCTCTCCATCTTAGTAGGGTAAGGTCTGTGTACATCTCACCCTCCCTAGACCCCACTTGTGGGATAAACTGGAAATGTTGTTGTTGTTTGTTGTTGTCTTTTTTTTTTTTTTTGGTAATAACTATACATCAATTGTATGTTATATATCATGCATACATTTGGAAATTAGATACTATCATACATTGGTGAAAGGAAACATTGTTTGGATATCTCAAAACACCTAAAAATTAATTTTGATCAAACTATTTTGGATATTCATGCCTGAAAAAACGTATATGCAGTGGAAGTAGTTCAAGAATCATACTCACATGTATTCTAGACAAACTAGTAGCACATATTCAATTCAATAATCTCGTTGTCCAGTTGCTCCAGCTTTCATCGGCCTTCTATTATGTACCCGAAAAATTTTCGGACCAACAATACTTAGGTGGAGCAAGTGCTTTAGAGAAAGAGGGTGAAAAACAGTGTTTTTCGTGTCTATAGTTGACGCCGAATTTATCCTTATATAGACTAGGTTTTGATGGTTAAAACCTTTTTCCAAAACCTATTAGGATTTTTCTTTTCCATCAAACAACTTTTTTCCAAGTCCAAATTGAATTCGGTCACAATAGGGAACATATAATTAATTAACAAGGCTTTCAATTATGGAATTAACTTTTTTCTCTAGAATTAACATTTCCATAATAAATTATAAATTATTTCCACTAGAAATTTATAATTGCACTTCTTAGTTAAATTTTGAATTCTTCCATCAAATCTTATTTAATTCCCCATGTTAACATTACATACACCAATCAATAATATTAAATTATTGACAATTAATATATTTGAATAAATGAATATCCTTGAGACTACCACTTAACTTATTCCATGTGCGGGATACGAAACCACTAGCTAGATTTACACATAAAAACTTATAAGCTTTCATAAATGGGTGTCATCAATCTCTATACCGAGACGTGGATTCCATCAACTAGAGCCATCACTTTGCAAATACATATCATCATTATCCAATATATCAGAAATTATTTGACCCAAATATCCTGGACCTCACCTATTGAAAAATCAAGACAATGAATAATATATATACACCACTAATAATAACTATATCAAAATTGAGAGTATAAGTATATTTGATGAGTTAGAGAATTTATTTTATATAGCCAGTATAAAAATACTTATCTTTACTTGGTCCGTTCAATGCAATCAAAGCGTACTAGTACAAGAAGTTGGAACTATACCGTTCTCATAATCAAGATAAATTATATATAATCTTGTGCTACAATCATACTGATGACTTTGTATAATTTTCATCTTAGATTTTGAATACTACTTTACTATTTATAAGAACCGATGATTTAATCTTCTATGTATAAGCTTGGCTCTACAAACTAAATCAACTACTATATAAATAATAGGACACATATGACACAACTGATCTAATTAAATGACACGTTATTATATTTAATAAATGTATAAATCAATAATTATTCGGAAAGAAATAATCTAACAAACAACCGCATGGTTATTAGTATATTTTATAACAATGCCATCTACTCTTTCCATGAAATGATCTCTCACTAATAGTATCAAATATAACTAAATAATTTGTTGTTATGCCTACAAGTGCGTCTTATTTTCTTATTTTTTTATTCATATTAAAAAAAAACTTATCTTTGTTTATGAATTATATTTAAGTATGATGTTCTTATTCTCCTTTAATACATATCGTTTCGACAATTTAATCAAGGTTTTGTTTATGTTTCTTTTGTCGTTTTACTTTAAACACTATGTCCTTCCAAATTATGCAAAAAATATTGCGACTAGAGAATTATATTTACTATTATGTTTGTAAAATTATAATTATCTTTGATAATAGTTGTATTAAAATTTCACGTGAAATTAATTATAATTTATATGCATCAAAAAAATTTCTGATGTAACTCGCTATCAAGTATCTCTATCACAAAAGCTACAACATCATTCTTTGTAGGCATACATTATGAAATTGACAATGATTTCTTAGTTATTCTAAGGAAGATATATGTTGTACGAATTTTGGACAACTTTTACATAATAGGAGTACTATTTTTATTCAACAATAATATCTTGATATATGCGTGACCATAAAAACATAGGAAACTACGCTTTCATAAAAACAAGGCAGAAACTCTAAGACATGAAGCATTTAAAATTATAGTCGTTGTTACTCTTATTCACATTTAAATTTTGTATTATAGAAATTTAAAAAATATCTAATATTATCAAATATCGTATTACTCACCTTAAGATTTATAAGTACTTGCTTATTAATATGAATTGCACATGCAAACACGTGTTAAAAAATTAGTAACTAACGTAATTGAGCACGAGCAAGGGAACATTAATGTATTTGGGTAAATGAATCAATTACAACAAACTAAAAAGAAGCGTGACATGTGTCGTTAATCAACTCTAATTTTATCTTGAATTGATAATATTAAATTTTTGTTAATATATCCTCTCGTTGATAACCAAATATACTCTCCCTCTATTGTAAATGATCGTATTCTCTTTAACTTCTTTCAGAGTTATATTACGAGATTGCGCTAATCGAGTTATTATTCTAAGCTTCTATTTATTATCTCATCGTCTTATTTTATTTATCGTAGTTACCATAAATATTTGTCTCAAATTATTTGTGATAGTAAAAGTTCAATGCAAACTTAAATTAATTTTTTTTTAAATTTTTTTGCATGTACTGTTATTCCTAAAAACTACAAATATCTCAATAAGGTAATGATATTGTGATGGTCCAAATATCAAATTAGGTTAGATTAGCCTTGTTTTCTAAAACACTTATTAGACATGTTTTGCACAAGTGCAATTACTAATTGCTTCAAAACCTAACTTTCACCGTTGTATTAAGAACACAATCTTACATTGACTAAGGCCCAAATACTTGCACTAAGAAGTGTAAAAATTTCGCCCAGCAGCCACTTTTAACACTGGTATTTAGTTTGAGGCCACTATTTTCTTTGGTCTTACACTAGAGGCCATTTTTGGGCATTTACTAAATAAATATTGACTTAAGTTCTGATAGTTGACTGAAGTTCAGTCCATACGGTCCCTGGACTGAAGTTCCATCTCTTAAGGACTGAACTTTCAGTCCATATGGCCATGGACTGAACTTCAGTCCATGGTATGGCTATGGACTGAACTCATGGACTGAAGTTCCATCTTAAGGACTGGACTGAACTTCAGTCCATATGGCCGTGGATTGAAGTTCAATATTTAAGGACTGAACTTCAATCCGGCCTCTGGACTGAAGTTCTATCTCTTTGAGCAAAAGTGGCCACAAACTAAATATTTTGGTATTAGTGATCTGTGCCCAAAGACCAGTGGCAAAAGTGGCCTTTCGTGCACTTACTCCCTAAGAAGTGGCTAATCCTACACAGAACCCGCAATAATATTGAGATCTTTACACAAATAGTCTATCAACTACATTGTTTATATTCCTAGCCGGTATATATAGGTTATACGTGTATTATATATTAGTATATACATAATATATATATATTATATATATATATATATATATATATATATATATTATTTTTAGGAAAAATTACACTAGGAGAACAAACGCCCGCATTATATATTTTTTTAGTCCATCCTTTTCAAAATTACACTAAACAAACACTTAGCCACACCCCATATCTTTTTGTAGCCACACCCTTAGGGTTTTTTCTTTCCGTCTCTTCCCCCCCTCTTTCTAGGATTTCTGCTGCCGCCCCTTCCTTTTCCCCCTCCGCAAGTCCACCGCTGCTACTCACGCCGGAGTGCCGCTGTTGCTGCAGTTTTCGATGAAAAACAGTCGTCGCTGCTCCTCCGTTATTGCTCCTTCGCTGGTGCTCCTCCGCTGCTGGCCGTTGGTGCTCCTTCGCTGATGTTGCTTCTCCGATGAGCTGCTGCAGCAGATCTGCTGCTGCTCCGGCACTGTAGATCTGCTGCAGCAGCTTGCTAGAGCTCTGGAGATCAGAACTGTTACTCAGTCGAGCCTTTTTTTTTTTTTTTTGGATAAAATGGATGTATACATAACTTATTCTATTAAAATGTGCATACACTGTAAAACAAAATGTGTATACACTACAAATAACTAAAAATGTGTGTATACATTGTGTATAACCGATAAATCTGACCGTATACACAATTCTTTTTAGTGTTCACACTATGTATATGTGAGGAGACCATTTGTATACATATGCTATCGTTTTTACACACTATGTATTCTTTTTTGTGTATACTGGCTATAAAAAGTAAGGGTTAGTCAAAAGTAAAGAGGGAGTTGCCAGGCTGTTTTTTTAACTGTCCATATTTTTTACTTAATAAGCTATTGAGTATTTATACAGTATTATTTTCCCTTTTATTCAAGGCTGTACATGCATTAATTGAAAGGGAAGCTGAGAATTTGTCCAATTGTCTCTATTTATTATGCACTCTTTCCCCTCCTCTCTTTGTATTTCTTTCAAAAGAATAACATATTTTATATATTTAGAAACTATTTATTAACATCTCATATCAGTCTTTCTAAGGCCTCAATTTTGGACATAGTATTCGAAAGATCTCTTCCTCAATTAAAAACGTTAAGGCTAAGGCTGAAAACTTCTTTACTCTCAGATATACCTTTTTTTTTTTTTTTTTTTTTTTTTTTGTGTGAAAGTTTTAAACATGCTAAAGTATCCTGCTCTTTTATTCCCTGCATGTTGTTTCTTTTGTTGAATAGTATTAATTCGTTATAGTTAAATGATTAATTAAAGCGAAAACATATATTAATTAATTATGCTTAAGTGATAATAATGAATATAAAAGACATGTAAGTTATTTTTTTTCTTGATATAAATTCGTCTAGTTTAAACTTTTTGACTATTTTTTAAACAAAATCTACGATACTCGATCATTTCTGTAAGCATCGGTAGGCATCGAAATTTTGCTGGATCAACCTATGCAAATTTTGGTTTAATCCATTAAAATGTTCTTCTATCCGCTTCTTGATAATCAGAGATGAAGCCGGATTTTAAAATTTTGGGATTCATAATTCTAGTCATTAAAGGTTTGGAGGATAGGGGATTCTTAATTAATAATTAATACATATTAAATATCATTTTCAAGGAAAATATATATGGTTTGGCCAAAGCTACGAGGTTCGGTCGAACCCCGGTCTAGCATGCTTCCACCACTATTGATAATCAAATATTTTTTAAAAACCCAGATAATTCTACTTCTAGGTATATGTTGCTCAAGCCCTTGGATCATGAGAAACATCCAAAGAGAAGAATCTAAGGGATTAATAAAATACTCATAATTTTGATAAACAAAATCATTTATTTTCTTTTTCATTTTTGAGATTCCAGTTTGTTTTTCCATATTTTTGATTATTTCTTGCAAACAGCATCCTGACGAACCCCCAACCCGACCCCCTCCGTCTTTAGTTCATTTCAAATGAAGGAGACACTTCATTTTGTAATATACTTGTCTACATAAATATGCAATCTAATGAATGGCCTTCCCACCACATAATAACACAACATCCAACAAAATTAACAATAACGGGAGGAAATTGGTCCCTTCTACTAGCACTTAATAGCAAATACATTTCCTTCATCTGCTGCAACTTATCATGATAATATGTGTTTTTGGCTCTTTTGTTAGCTTAAATAAGCTCGGAGTTTTGACTGATGACGAAGGAACAGATCCAAGGACTTGTTCCTTCGGTTCACGACAGCTGAATAAATAATATAACAAAATCAATTAAGCGGAAAAATTAATGATTATCCTATTGTCTGATTTTATCTTGATAATTATGCAGAGTTGTACGTGATAACGAAAAGATTGCATAAGATTGGGATAAGGCTTGAAGATAAGCAAGGAGTTCAATTAGGGCTAAAACTCTTGGAGGCTTTGGAGTTCTAATTGCTCAAGACTCCTCAGAATTCAAAGCTATAAGTAGAGGAGCATTTCAGCTGTTGAAGATACACACAAATACAGAGAGAAAAGAGCTATAGCATTGTTGAGTTGAAATTGTATTTGAGCAGTCATTAAGCTACAGGAAACTAAGTGAAGAACTTGTTCCTTAGATTGAGTCTTGTCAAAGTTCAGTCCTAGTTCATCTGTAGTAGGGTATATCAAGTTGTACTATTTACTTTCATAGAAGTTCTGTAAGAGTACGCATCATTCAAGTCTTGTTATTTGGAGGATCTTCACTGATTGTGAAAGGGGTCACTATAGGATTATAGTTAGTCCTAGGTTAGTAAGAGAGAAGTCTTGTAACCAAGCGAGTCTTTCAAATAGTGAAGTTGAAATCCTACTGAGAGAGTAGGTTGTGGTTTTTTGATCCCGAATTCAAGGAATTTTTCCATGCTAAAATCAGTGTTCATTTACTCTTGTTTAACTTAATTCCGCAATTTATAAGTAAATGAACACATAGAAGAAATTGGTCCTTCGGTGGTGTCTCTTGAGAAAATAACAATTGGTATCAGAGCAGGTTATCCTTGAAAAGGCTAACACCTAGGATTAGAATGAGTACATCACAAGAAAATAGTGAGGGTCAGTCTACTGTTAGGGCATCTTTGTTCAATGGGAAGTATTACTCATGGTGGAAAGAAAGAATGAGAAATCATCTTCAAGCTGAGGATTATGAGTTGTGGGACATAGTCACTGAGGGCCCCATGATTCCCATGAAGAAAGATAGTAAAGGCAATGAGGTTCCCAAAACAAGAAGGGAGTGCACTGGTGAAGATTTGAGAAAATGGGAAAAGAATGCTAAAGCTAGAAAGTGGCTTGTTTGTGGACTCAGTCCTGATGAGCACTAGGATTCGAGGATGCACTACTGCCAAAGAAATTTGGGATGCTTTGCAGGTTGCTCACGAAGGAACAAGTCAGGTGAAAAGATCTAGAGGTACACTTCTTTTTGCTGAGTATGAAAGCTTTAAAATGAAAGAAAGTGAGTCTATTTCTGAAATGTACACTAGGTTTAATACAATCTCATCTGAACTTATCTCTTTGGGAAGGGTTTTAACTATTGAGGATAGAGTTGAAAAGATTCTAACTAGAGTTCTCCCAGACTCATGGGAGATTAAGGCTTGTGCTGTAATGGAAAGTAAGGATCTTACCACACTATCCTCAAATGAGCTTATAGGCAATCTAAAAACTTATGAACTAAGGAGAAAGGTTAAAAACTTAGGCGAACTAGTTAAAACTGAACCTAACTTAGCTTTAACTGATGATGATATGCCTGTTGATGAAAAGGAACTGGTCCTTATAGCTAAAAGTGTTCAAAGATACTTGAATAAGAAAAAGGGAGCTAGGGGACAAGGTAGGTCTTCTGACATGAAACAAGTTGGAGAATGCTTCAAATATGGAAGCATGGAACACTACATCAGTAAATGTCGAGTTACGGAAGAAGAATGGAGGAAGAGATAAGTTGAGCAAAGAAGGAAGGCCAGGGAACAGGTCCATAAGAAAAGTGGAACAACTAAAGCAATGGTTGCTGGCTTGCAAGATAGTGAAGATGAGCAATCTGATGATGATCTGGATGATGAGCTTGCTCTATTGGCTCTTGAAGATTCAGAAAATGAAGACGATGCTGAGGTATTAGTTTCTAAACTCAAAAAAGATGTGAAAAACATGCCTAGGGAGAAGTTAGTTAAAGTGTTTCACACTGTGCTAGATGAGCTAAAATCTCTAAGGGATGGTAAAGATCAATTGCATGATGAAATTGAGAGTTTAGAAACGGAATACAAAAAGGCTATAATAAAAAATGATACTTTAAAAAGGAAAAACAACATGCTAAATGAACAGGTCCTTACACTTGAATCAACTTTTTAGGAATTACAGTGTAAAAATTTGGAAGTTAGGAAAGTTGAAAAATGTAAGGCATTGCTAATTCTCATCAGCTTATTGCTGAAGAAATATTAAAAGTTATAGTAAATGAAATGCTTGAAAAAGATAAAAAGATAAAATCTTTGGAAGAGGACTTGATCAGGACAAAAGAAGAACTGAATAAAACTGTCAAGTGGAACAAGTCCTCTGAGGCATTAGAATGGTTACAGGAATATCAGAGTAATAGTAGAAAAGGTGTTGGGTTTGAGAAATCTCAATATTTAACTCAATGGGATCCTAAGAGTAAGTATCTGACTCTTCCCGAAAATTGGTTACGCGCACACTGTGGGAACACTGGTCACTTAAAAGGAAATTGCCAATCTCTAAAAAAAGTTGTACAAAGGAATAAGTCCTATAAACCTGTTCATGATTCTGTGGCAAAGAAAACTGTTTCACACAAAGAAAGCATTACTATTCAGGGCTAAGAGAAATCTGATTCATTCTTTTTCTCAAGGAAAGGAACCCAAACTAGTTTGGGTTATTAAAATTAACTCCTAGTTTTCTTTTGCAAACTAGAGTGAAGGTGAGAAACCACAAATAGTACATGGACAGTGGTTGCTCAAGGCATATGACAGGATACAAGGAACTGTTCCTTTCACTCTCAACTTTTCAAGGAGGAAATATTTCCTTCGGTAATGGTAAGAAAAGGAAAATAATTGGCATTGAAAAGGTAGGTAGGTGTGATTCACATAGCATAGATAATGTGTTTCTAGTAGATGGATTGAAGCATTGCTTATTGAGCATATCTCAATTGTGTGACAAAGGTAATAGTGTTAATTTTTCATCTACTGGGTGCATTGTTACAACCAAACCTCTGGAGAGATTATTTTGCAGGGATGTAGACATGGAAATATCTACAAGGTAGATTTATTAACACGATCTGATGGCAGCATGAGTTGTCTGAGTGATATGCAAAATGATCCCTCCTATGGCACAAAAGACTTGGTCATGCTAGTCTTTCACAATTGAATAAACTAGTTTCCAAAGACTTGGCGATAGGACTTCCTAACATCAAGTTTAAGGATGAAAAGATTTGTGAGGCTTGTGCCAGAGGGAAGCAGGTAATGTCTTCCTTTAAAGTAAAAAAATAGGTAAGTACTACCAAACCATTGGAACTGGTCCATCTGGATCATTGTAGACCAATGAGAACAATGAGCCGTAGAGGTAAGAAGTATGTTATGGTACTAGTTGATGACTATTCTAGATTTACTTGGACTTTATTTCTTGCATCTAAGCAAGAAGCATTTAATACATTTTTAATATTTGCTAAGAAAACTCAAAGAACACTAGATAGGCATATGTTGCTATAAGGTCAGATCATGGTACTGAGTTTGAGAATCAAATGTTCTTTAACTTTTGCAATGAAAATGGTATTGATCATAACTTCTCTTCACCTAGAACTCCACAATAAAATGAAGTAGTTGAAAGGAAAAATAGGACCTTAGAAGAAATGGCTAGAACCACCTCTCAAACCTGTACTGCTACTACATCAAGAACTGTTCCTCAGCAAGGAACTTCTGAAGATGGTCTGATCTGATGCTCAAGCCTTACAAGTATCAAGGATCACATCCTGTGGATCAGATAATCTTAGACAAAACTGTTGGAATTCAAACTAGATCAGCAATCAAGAATCACAATCTGTGTGCATTTAGTACTTTTTTATCTCTTGTTGAACCCAAAAATGTAAAAGAGGCACTGAAGGATGCAGATTAGTTCAATGCTATGCAGGGGGAGTTGAATCAATTGCAAAGAAGTCAAGTTTGGCATTTGGAACCCAAGCCAAGGAACATGTCTATCATAGGAACAAAATGGGGTTTCAGGAACAAACTTGCTGAGGATGGTATGGTAACCAGAAATAAAGCTAGATTGGTCGCTCAGGGGTATAGTCAAGAGGAGGGCATTGACTATGATGAGACTTTTGCTCCAGTTGCAAGATTGGAAGAAATAAGACTCCTTATAGCCTTTGCTACTTACATGGATTTCACTTTACATCAGATGGATGTTAAGAGTGCATTTCTGAATGGCTATTTAAAGGAGGAAGTATATGTCAAACAACCACCAGGTTTTGAGAATGAACAGTTCTTTGAACATGTGTACAAGTTGGACAAAGCCTTGTATGGACTCAAGCAGGCACCAAGAGCATGATATGAACGTTTATCAAAATTCCTACTTCAGCATGGGTATAAAAGAGGTAAAATTGATAGCACACTATTTTTGAAAGAAAAAGGTAAACATCTCTTAATTGTTCAAATTTATGTAGATGATACAATTTTTTGTGTTACTTGTGAAAATCTGAGTAAGGAATTTGCAAGTTTGATGGGAGTGAGTTTGAGATGAGCATGATGGGTGAGCTCAATTTCTTTTTGGGTTTACAAATCAAGAAAAACCCAAATGAAACTATGATCCATCAACAGAAATATATCGAGGAACTATTTAAAAGGTTTGACATGGATAAAGCTAAGGAAATTGATACACCAATTGCCACTGCTACTAAATTAGATATTGATGAATATTGCAATTCAGTTGATCAAAAAATGTATAGAGGCATGATTGGTTCTTTGCTTTATTTAACTGCTAGTAGACCTGACATTGTGTTTAGTGTTGGCTTATGTGCAATCTTTCAGTTAGATCCTAAGGAATCTCATTTGAAAGTTGTTAAAAGAATATTAAGATATCTGAAAGGAACAGGTTCCTTGGGACTTTGATACCCAAAAGGTGATAATTTTAATCTTGTTGGGTATACTGATGCTGACTATGTAGGTTTCCTTATTGATAGAAAAAGTACCTCAGGTATGACACATTTTCTTGGTGAGTATTTGGTTTCATGGGGAACCAAGAAACAAAATTCAGTGGCACTTTCCACTGCACAGGCTGAGTATGTGGCAGCTGTCTCATGTTGTTCACAATTATTGTGGATTAAGTAGCAATGGAAAGATTTTGGTGTTGATATAGGAACTGTTCCTATCTATTGTGATAACACTAGTGCAATTAACATGATAAAGAATCATGTGCATCACAAAAGAACTAAACACATTGACATAAGACGCCATTTCTTGAGGGATAATTATGAGAAGGGTTTGATCACTATAGCATTTTGTCCTACTGATAAACAAATTGCTGATATTTTCACAAAGGCTTTAGGTAGAGATCATTGTGAAAGGAACAAGTTAGAATTAGGGATGATTAAATTGAAAAAGATCAATGCTAGTTATAAGCCTACACTTAGGAAGAAATAGGGAGAAAGTTCTGCACAAAGAAAGGAACCAGTTCCTTCTGTCAGAAATACTAGAGCAAGTGCTAGGATGGCTGATGAAAGACTGCATGCTGCAATAGAAAGAAGTAGAAAAGGAAAGGGCAAGCAGGTAGTTGATTCTGGTACTGAGGGAGAACCTGAGGTTGTTGAAAAGGAAAGAACTGTTGTTGTGGAAGATGATTCTCTTGATGAGGCACAAGAAGTTGTTCCTCAGTTCAAGAAGAGAAAAACTTCTCAAAGAAGGACTCCCAAGAAGATTGTCACTTCTCTTAGGACATGTCAATCATCCAGAAGAACCAGGTCCACAAGGAGAAATTTGGTGGATGAAAGTTCAGACTCTGGTTCTGGAGACTCTACAAAGGAAGAAAGTGAAAGTGAGTATGAGGAAGCTGGAGAAGAAGGTGCTCAACCTGTTGTGCATGATGATTTTATGACTAGGAATGTGGTGAAAGGAAGGGTGTTGTTTGATTTAGATGAAGATGGTATGGTTTGGCTAGTTCAAAAATTGGAAATTCAGGGGTGGAAGGACATGGTCCTTCAAATCACTGGAAGGTGCTCAAAGACTATGGTTAGTATTTTTCTTTAACTGCTCTATTAGTGAGGATAGGGTCACCACCTCTGTAAATGGCAAAGACATCAATTTTGACACCAAGGAATTAGGTAAATTGCTTGGTATTCCTTCACAGGGATATAGTGACTACATCAAGCTAGTTTGGCCTAATTTAACTGGTCTCCCAACTGATCTGGAAATTACAAGGAAGTTTACTGAAAATCCCAATGAAGAAAAATCCAAGGCTGTGCAGAAAAGCGAGATACATCCACATCACCAACTCTTGTTTGAATTTGTGAACAAAATTCTGTTTCCTCGACAAGAAAAGAGAGGCATAGCCAGCTTCATGGACGTGGTCCTTATGGAGTTGTTAGACACAAATAAGTTGATCAATTTGCCTAGGTTTATGATTCATCTGATAACAAGGGTGGTTACTGGAAAGAAAAAGCATTCACTGCCTTTTGGCTTTATTCTCATTGACTTGTTTGCTAAGCTTGGGATTACTTTGATGGAAGTGAGAACGGCTACCAAGAAAGAGAGACTGGGGGTAGCTACTTTGCTCAGTTGTGACTTACCTATTCAGGCTGAACCTCCAACAGTTGGAGGTAGTAAATAGCCTTTGAATAACAAAGTAAGGGTCTTGAGGAAACAAGTGAACATGCAAGCTGCTGAGATTAAACGTTTGGAGGCTGAAAAGGATTTTTGGAAAGCTGAAGCTACAAAAGCCAAGGAGATGAATGAGGGGATACTTAAGGAGATGTTTGACATGATGAAGGGTACCTCTCAAGGAACTGGTCCTTCCGACACCTGTACTTAAAAACCACTAACCATCTTCTTAACCAGTGGGATCTAGTTTAGTTCTAGTTCCTAGACTTCAAAATCCTTAGTTTTTGGTTAGTTTAGTAGTATTTGCATGTATGTTTAATCCTTTGGTGTTTAATCTTTTTTTTTATAATGAACTATCTTGGATGGCTAATATCATCTTTATGCAGTACTTCATGTTGAATTGTGTTTGCATCTTGAGTTGCCTTAATGACTATGAGTTGCTTGTTCTTTTCCTTGATAAATTCTAACTTATGCAACCTTTTCAATTGATGCCAAAAGGGGGGAAGAGTAAGTATGATTTTTCTTGTGATATTTATATTCTGTTTAAGAACCTGATCCTTAATGATGAAATTGATTTATACTAATATGACTTTGAAGTTGAAAATTGTGGTTCAGAACATTAAGGATATGCAGCAAAGTCTATGTGTTTGTCATCATCAAAAAGGGGGAAAATGTTAGCTTGAATAAGCTCGGAGTTTTGACTGATGATGAAGGAACAGATCCAAGGACTTGTTCCTTAGGTTCACGGCAGCTGAATAAATAATATTGCAAAATCAATTAAGCGGAAAAATTAATTATTATCCTATTGTCTGATTTTATCTTGATAATTATGCAGAGTTGTACGTGATAAAGAAAAGATTGCATAAGATTGGGATAAGGCTTGAAGATAAGTAAGGAGCTCAATTAGGACTCAAACTCTTGGAGGCTTTTGAGTTCTAATTGCTCAAGACTCCTCAGATTTCAAAGCTATAAGTAGAGGAGCATTTCAGCTGTTGAAGATACACACAAATACAGAGAGAATAGAGCTATAGCATTGTTGAGTCGAAATTGTATTTGGGCAGTCATTAAGCTACAGGAAACTAAGTGAAGAACCTGTTCCTTAGATTGAGTCTTGTCAAAGTTCAGTCTTAGTTCATCTGTAGTAGGGTATATCAAGTTGTACTATTTACTTTCATAGAAGTTCTGTAAGAGTACGCATCATTCAAGTCTTGTTACTTGGAGGATCTTCACCGATTGTGAAATGGGTCACTATAGGATTAGAGTTAGTCCTAGGTTAGTAAGAGAGAAGTCTTGTAACCAAGTGAATCTTTCAAATAGTGAATTTGAAATCCTACTTGAAAGAGTAGGTCGTGGTTGTTTGATCCCGAGTTCAAGGGATTTTTCCACGCTAAAATCAGTGTTCATTTACTCTTGTTTAACTTAATTCCGTAATTTATAAGTAAAGGAACACATAGAAGAAACTGGTCCTTCAGTGGTGTCTCTTGGAAAAATAACATTTTTCTTTAACGTGAATAACGTTTTCGTCAAGGTAAACAAAAGGGATAAATAAAAGGAAGTTACGTAAAGCCATAAATGTTAGAGTTCAATTCCATTCCTTGACCAACAAATATTTATCACATTTCAGACCATACATTGATTTGAGAAAATATGAGCTATTTTGCGTATATGTAACCCTTTTTTTGTGATCCACTTTCTAAAATACTAAAGCGACTTTTGGTATTTGTTTTTTCTGTTATGGTCCCTGAATATTCTGTTTCTCTCCTTATAGTCACTTTCAATGATGTTAACATATACCAAATCAAACATTTTATATTCAAAGTACAATAAACTGAGAACAACTTTTAGTTAAACATGGCAAAGTGATAAAAAGTTTATATACATATGTGTTTGCACTCAGTGGCGGACTCAGAATTTTAGACAAGTGGGTTCAACCGAGCCGAAGACGATACTAACCAAAATTAGTAACAATACCCGCACAACAAGTGGGTTATGCAAATTTGTTTTCCTCTTTTTAAGAGCATAACACTCTCACAAAATGAATAACTCAAAAAACGTTGCAATTTCTCTTTGTTTTTGTTCAAAAATAAGTTTGGGAAAAAAACATAAAACATGCAACAAAACTCAATTTCAGCAATCTAAAAATGTACATCATTTAAAAAGTATATGATGAAATTTAATAAAAATTTATTTAACCAATTTACATGAGATAAATTTAAATTCGTATTCTAAATAACAATTCTGATTACAAACAAATGACAACAAAAAAATAATGGATTAATACAAATGAAGAGAGCTTATAAAGTAAGCTTTTAATTACACAAATAACCTGTTTAGGATAACCTAATTTTATATTAAACTAACAAATTACAAATAATTTTAATGAAAAGCACTTGCGTATTTTAGCAAAACTTATGGAAGATCTACTCTAGATTTTGATTTTTATAAGTGAACTAATATAAAAAGATTCTGTTATAATCTAGGCACCTCCTAAGGACACTAGAAAGGAGGGAGGGGTTGAATAGTGTCTTCCAATTTTTCTTCGAGAATCAGATTCTTTGCGTCAAGAACCTTGTTCCTGATTTAATAGTTTTGCACACCGACAATACAACACACAGCAACAACAGGCACTAGGAATACGATATTTTTACGTGAAAAAATCCTTGCTCAAGGGAGAAAAATCACGACCCACCCTATGAGATTTTCGAACCAATCTACTAACACAAAGAACAAGTTTTAGATTACAAAACTCTGTAACCAAGGGGCTACACTCTAGACTCTAATCACTCAAACAAAGCTAACCTCTAGCTTTACAAAGTAATCTCTCAAAAGTTTACCTAATATAATTGCTTCTAAGATAAGCAGATAGGTAACAACAATGATAGCATTAAACAAGACAACTTACAAACCAAGAACCTAGGCAGAATATCTAGACTCCACCTACTTAACTCCACAAGTTGTCTTCTTCAGTTATCTCACGTTGAAAGTTGCTGAATCGCCTGTGTATGCTCTCAACTCTCTGTTTGTGAATAACTAATATTCGGCTGCATCAACTACTTGTATTTATATGGGAATCAAAATCCTAGTTGAGTTTCACAAGGAAACCTTGTAATTATGGCAAGACAAGATTTCCTGTGACTCTTTCCTTGTTTAAGTCCAACTCGTATTCGTACTTCGAAGACACAGCCTGGGCACAACCTTTTTTAGTCTGACTAGGATGCATACTCGTACAGGCGCCATTACTCCTAGTTCTGCAGGGATTCGCAACCTCCAATCTTTTCGATCAGTCGTGCCCTTCTATACAAGGACTAGGTTCTCCTCCTGACTTGCTGGGTCCTTCTCGTTTGTCATTCTTCAAAATATTTACCTCAACAAATTTCCCCTTTTTGATGATGACAAACAAATATTGCCAAAGAACGTGAATAGACAAAATTTCCAAGAACACAAAAACAAAAATACAGTTTGAAACATTTAACACAGATGAGTTAGGTCACAAACACCCCCAACATTTTCTTCTTCCCCCTTTTGGCATCATCGAAAAGATTCAAAATCCTGTAGGAACAAGTTAGTACCATTTAGTCTAGAGCACAGGGTAATCATGTCAACTGAAAAATAAACACACAGAAATAAAGCTAAGGGCCCAAGTAGAACCAGATATAGTATAAAACAGACTCAATCAAGTAAAAGAAATTTAAAACCAGTTATCCAGGGCGTGACAACCACACAGCCCTATTAAGTACACAACATTAAAAAATTGTCTTAAAGTCACAAATCAAGGAAGGACACAGAGAGATAAGGAAGGGTGTTAACAAAGACAAAGAGGAAGAAAGGTAGGACTCAGGTCTTCAAGTTGAAGTGCTTGACAAGTGCTACAATATTTTTGGTATTCTTTTCCCTTTCCATCACCAGCTCGACCTCATACTTGTGGCACTCAATCTTCAAGCGATCAATTTCTTGATCCTTCAACTCCAGCTTCTTCTGCAACTCAACATTTTCTGCATTCACTTCTAGAACATGCTGCTCCAGTTCTTTTACTGCTGCAATTGCTTCATCTGGTCCATAGTCCTCACTTCCTTCAGACTGCTCCTGCTTGACCTGAACTGGTCTCTTGGAAGCTCTCTTTTCTTTAAAGAAATCACAATTTTTCAGCACATTCAGCCCAAACATCTGATGAATGGTTGGCTTTTTTCCAGCTTCCAAAGGTACCTCAAAGTGCTCAAGAACCTGTTGTAGGATGTAGGAATGCACTAAAGAATGTGGCTTCTGATCAGTATCTGCAATCCTTTTTATGCGTCTGATGCTCAGACCAGGTAAATTGATCCTCACCCCTCTTTCCAGCAGGTCCATGTAAGTCAAGTCAAGTGCACTAGCCTCACTGTTCCTTCCCCCCTAGGCAATAAGAACTTGTGAACAAACTCAAACAGTAAATGATGGGCTGGCTCCATTTCCTTCTTATCAACTTTTCTGTCTTTTTTGAGTTTGGTTTTTCCTCAGAATTTTTTCACCACACTCAGAGGGGTCACACCATCAGTACTTTTTGGCCAGTTTAGCTTGATATACCTGCAATAACCTTCAGCAGGAACATCAAGCATAACTCCCAGCTCTGTCCTTCCAAACTTAATCTCTATACCTTGACAACTGAGAACACTATCCTAGCAGCCACTATGGCTTTTGAGTAAAATTCCCTGATTTCATCAGAATACAGAAACCTGTCTTTCTAGGCAAAGAGGTTCAATCAGCCTTGATCCTCCACATTCCTTAGTAGAGGTTTCATGTTGTGCTCTTGAAGGTCACTCAAGATGCTTCCAGCCAATACTTGGTACCTTGCAAAGAAGGCTACTATGTCAACCTCCTCATCAGTGTCTTTCCTCTTCCTCTTGCTTATTAACTCACTGTCTGTATCTGAATCACTGCGCTCAACATAACTTACTGCTTCATCACTTTCCTCCTTGGCCTCAACAACCTTTTTTTCATTTTTCTCCTCCTCTTGTCTTTCACCACTCACTTTCTTGACCTTCTTTTCAAGCTTTTCCACCTTTTACAACTGCTGCTTCAGGGCAGACCTGGTAGCGACCCTTCTAGGTGCTGGCTGAGCAGTAGTTTTATCCTCACTTTCAGTCTTCTCCTCCTGAGAGTCCTCATCACTCTCATCCACCAACCTGCTTTTGGACACACCCTTTCCTCCTTTCAATAGCCTCCTTCTCTTATCTGTTTCAACCTTTGTCTCCCTCACAAGTACAACTTCCTCTTCTTCACCCTCTTCCAATAGCTTCTCATCCTCTTCCCCAAAATTTTTTTTCACACTCTTCTTTTCTTTTCCTCAACTTTCTCCACAACTTTATCATTTTCACCATCATCCTAGAGACTTTTCTCACCTTTTTCTTCATCTGAATCAGTCCAGTTCAATTCTACATCCTCAACCACAATATGATCTGAGCAAGAACCAGGTTCTTCACTCAAATCCTTTCCAGCCTCAACAGAACTGGGTCCTCCAACTACATGACCTTCTAACAGTGACATCCCATGAACATTCTCAATAGTTCGTTGGCTGTGCCCTTTTGGGACTCAGCAGAATCCTCTTCTCTCAGTTTTTCCAACAGATTTTCAACTACATTGACCTCTAATACTCCCTCAGTAACTAAAGGGACCTGAAAATTAATCTTAGGCACAGACTCCTCATGAACAACCTGCAAGTTCTCCTCACCAACATTCCCCCTATCAGAGATGCTACAAGGCTCTACCTTTTCTACGATTTCATCTAGTCCTTTAACCAATGTTTCAGTAGTCAATTTTCCAGGACTTTTTACACTCTAAAGCAGTAATATCGAATAGAGTAGAGTCATGTTTTACCTCAACTGGTTTTTCATCGGAGACTGGTTCTGCCGGCTTAGGAGGCGAGGATCTGACAACCGTCTTCTTGACACCTTTCTTTCCTGTCTTTTTGAGGAATTTTACCCTAGCTTTGACGATTCTCTCCGCGAGAGTAGAGGGAGGGGGTTTGGGAGTAGATTTTTTGGACGTTTGGGTATCTGATGTCTTAGTAGGAGAAACAGATGAGGATTGTGCTTGAGACATGGCGAATTTTCGGTTAGGGTTTCTGAAGGAGGGAAACGGATTTCTTGTTTCGAATATTTTAGAGAGAGAGAGATAGTGAAGTGGAGAGAAATTTCAAGCAGGTGTGTTCTTTATTTTTCTTTCAACTACGAGAACTGAGAAGAGGTAATGGGGTTGGGGGTTTCTCTAGGGAATAGGTGATAATGATAGCTATGAAGAGAAAAAGCAGCTTTTTGAAGTTTTTGAAAACCGGGAAAAGGTATGGATTTGACAGTTATATAGACTTACCTAAATAAGGCCTTTTTAAATGAGTGGGGTTCGGTTAAGTCTAGTAGAAGTCTAACCACAAAAGGAATTATTCATATAATTTAGGACGTATACACAAACATAGAAAGTCTTCCTTGACACGCGTAATTTTTGACAATCAATCTCAGTTATGACACTTAATCATAAAATAACTGTGTAGATGTACCTGGACATGGTTCCTCATGCTTGCCTTGGTTCCTTCTAAGTACCCTGTAGGTTCTTTCATGGGAACACATTAGCCCAACCTGGTGCTACTCAGCTGAACACGTATACTTAATAAAGTACAAAATTTAGACTGGACAATAACAACAATGTTTACAAACAAGTTAATGAACACTTAACTAACCAATCCTTGGAGAACAATGTCGAGTCATCCATGTATTTTGGTCATCCCTAACTCCAACCTGTTCCTCTCAAAATGAACTTTGTTCAGTGCTTTGGTAAAGATGTCAGCAATTTGATCTTCAGACCTGCAAGAATTCATAGTAATCAGACCATTTTCCACATTATCTCTAAGAAAATGGTGTCTAATATCAATGTGCTTTGTTCGTTTATGTTGGACCCTGGTTCATGGCAATGTTCGCTGCACTTGTGTTATCACAGAAAATAGGTACAACTCCACATTTAATTCCAAAATCCTCCAACTGCTGCTTGATCCATAGCAATAGTGAGCAGCATGATGCAGCTGCCACATACTCAGCTTCTGCAGTAGACAAGGCTACTGAGTTCTGCTTCTTTGTTGCCCAAGAAACTAAGCAGGGACCAAGAAAATGTGCCATTTCTGAACTGCTCTTCCTGCCCACCAAGTGACCTGCATAATCAGTATCAGCAAAACCAATTAGTTCAAGAGTACCTCTCCTTGGGTACCATAGACATAGATCCTGAGTTCCCTTCAAGTATCTCAAGATTCTCTTCATAGTTGTCAAATGTGATTCCTTAGGCTTGGACTGAAATCTAGCACACAATCCCAGACTGTATACAATATCAGGTCGACTGGCTGTGAGATAGAGAAGGGAACCTATAATTTCTCTATACTTTGTCTCATTTGTAGAAGGACCCAGTTCATCCATATACAGCTTTGTTCCAGGAGCAATAGGAGTAGTCATTTCTTTTGCCCTTTCCATGTCAAATTTCTTCAGATGCTCTTTGACATATTTTTGTTGATGAATCATGGTTCCTTCAGGAGTCTGTTTGATCTGCAATCCTAGGAAGAAATTGAGTTCTCCCATCATGCTCATTTCGAATTCACTGCCCATTAATTAAACAAATCTCTTGCATAACTCCTCATCAGTGGCTCCAAAAATGATGTCATCAACATATACCTGAACCACCAATAGATCCTTTCCTTTCTTCTTTAAGAATAGTGTGTTATCAATCTTTCCTCTTGTGAAACCATTCTTCAGCAAGAACCCTGATAGTCTTTCATACCAGGCTCTGGGAGCTTGCTTCAATCCATAAAGTGCCTTATCAAGTTTGTAAACGTGATCAGGAAATTCACTGTTCATGAAACCTGGTGGCTGTATTACATAGACTTCTTCATTAAGGTAACCATTCAAGAAGGCACTCTTCACATCCATCTGATACAGTGTGAACTCCATGTAAGTCGCAAAGGCAATTAACATTCTTATAGCTTCCATCCTAGCTGCTGGTGCAAAGGTCTCATCATTTTCAATTCTTTCCTCTTGACTGTATCCTTGATCTACTAATCTAGCCTCGTTTCTTGTTACTATACCATGCTCTTCCAGTTGGTTTCTGAACACCCACTTTGTTCCAATGATTGATCTATCTTTTCGCTTAGGAACCAGATGCCAAACTTTGCTTCTTTCAAACTGAGCAATTCTTCCTGCATGGCTTGAACCCAGTATGGATCTTCCAAGGCTTCTTTTACATTCTTTGGTTCCATAGATGATAGGAAGGCAAAGAAAGCACAGAAGTTCTTCAAGGCAGACCTAGTCACAATTCCAGTGTCCAATTCAGATAGCACATTCTCCAAAGGATGAGAACTTTGGTGCTTCCATGGCCTGGGTTGGATATGGCGAGAAGAACCTTCAGCATCACTTTGGGTAGGTTCTTCCTGATTTGTCGAGTCCTCCACTTCATCTGATGTTCCCCCTGTCATGTTGACTCCTTGTTCTCTTGAAGTTGAATCCTCACATGAATCTGGTCAAAGTTTAAGGCCAGTACTTGGCCTCCAGCTGCAGCATCTACCACAATCTTAGTATGCGCAGTCAACCCCTCAACAAAAGTATGTGCCAGTACCTCATTTGATTGGTTATGGTGTGAACGATCTCTCAGTAAAGCTTTAACCGCTCCCAGGCTGAATACAAAGACTCTCCTTCTATCTGTCTGAAGGACATAATTTCACTCCTCAGCCGGGCTCTCTTGGCAGATGGATAAAATTTAGCCAAGAATTTCTTAGCCAAATCCTCCCAAGTAGTGATAGACCCAGACTTTTCAGCCTTTAACCACCTCTTTGCTGCCCCAATCAGTGAAAACGGGAACAATGTCAAGTGAACATAATCAATAGGAACTCCCGTCGGTGTATAAGTATCACTGATCCCCAAGAAATTCTTAATGTGTTGCTGCGGATCTTCAAGAAGTAATCCACTATATTGCCCAGTCACATGCAGCAACTGAATCATGCCGGACTTAATCTCAAAGTGCCCGGTGATAGCGGGCTTAACTATGCTAGACACTACCCCCTCCAGACTGGGAAGAGCAACATCTCGCACAGCTAAAGTGTGTTCTTCTGCCATTCCTGTAGGTAAAGATCAAGCAGGACCTAATACCTGAAACAACACAAAACTCAAAACAAAAAGTAAATCTGAATAGATAATAAGTAATCGTTCAAAAAGAAATCCGTCAATTATTAGTCCCCGGCAACGGCGCCAAAAACTTGTTGCTCCCAACGCACACGCAAGTATACATGGTCGACAAGTAATAAAGTGATAAGTCAAGTATCGTTCCCATGAGGACTACTCAGACTGGACTCCTAACAAACAATTTCTAACTAACTATCCAGGGATCTTTTTTCAATAGTGAAGATTTAGTTAACTAAAGAACAGTAATTAAGAGGATAAAAGTGAATTCAAACAATGGAGAAAAAATTGGTTGTTATCAGTAATAAGGAGACGGTCCAGGGTCAGAGTTGCGAATAATCTAGTTGAGTTTTCCATTTGATTCCACTTCTTAAATCCCGGATTACTAACTAACAGATTAAATGTACCCGTGAAAACCTTTCGATTCTTCACAGTCTATGCAGGCTACTCCAATCCCTATATGTCTATGGGTTGAATTACGTGCACGCATTAATGATTTCTGTAATTAGTTAAACTAGGCAAGAAAGTATATGTCTATCCTACTCACAAATTGGTTCCCTGATGCTCGGGTTCACAATCTAGCCCTACTCTTTCTTATGGCGTTCATAAATTCTCTCTTTCGAGTTCAATCTAAAAACCATAGATAATGCATAATTATCGGGCCCTGACAATTAAACAAGTTAAATCAAGAAAGAATAAGTAACCCGTTATGGGATTCAATTAATGGAATTCAATATTCAAACATCAACCTTCATGAAATACTCTAACCCTAGAACGTAAGATATAGCCACGCATACTCATAATAACAACACAAAGATTTGACGAAATAATGAAATAATGATGTAATAGATTAATGGAAGGAAGAAAAACCCTTGTTCAAGATGTTATGAGCTCTCCAATTGCTCCAAAGTCTGAACTCCTATCAAAAACGAAGTAAAAGAGTATTTATAGGGTTTACAAAGGCCTAGTAATAAGTTACACCTAAGCCTAGACGAAATAGGAAGTCCAAAAACGCTCCAAGGGCGCTGTAGCTGGCGGCCCGCGCTCCCGAACGCGCCAACCCAGGTAGAACCCGTCGAAACTTGGGCGCTTTAGGGGCGCCCCGCGCCACTCAAAGCTCCAGAAGGCTGGGCGCTTTTGGGGGCGCCCCGCGCCACTGAAAGCGCTAGGCCAAATTCCTGCTTCCTTCGTCTGCAGCTCGCGTCGCGTTGTGCCTTCGTATGTTCGATCCAATCCTCAATCCATATCCAATATTTTCTTGCTCGATCATGCTCTTTAAGGCTCCAATTGCACTTCATAACAACCTACAATCATACGACATAAAATCAGTGCAAAATCACATTCATTAACTAGAAAACGCGCGAATAAAGTATCCAAACGTACGGAAATATTAAGGAAATATAGACATAAAATGCCAAACATCAGGTAACCTAGCAATTACAAACAATAGGGGTCTAGGAGAATGTATATGTTCATATGAAGATAAAGTGAAGATTAATGCCCTGTTTGCATGATAAAAGAACCACCAGATCAGTTAGTTTCGCTTCCAATGTGCTGAAATTCAACCTCCTTCTCAAGTGCTACTCATTACCAGTTAAAACCTGCATGTAAACTTAGAGATGGTATAGCCTTTTGAAGCTATCCGAGAAGCTGCATAACATGATTAACAGGTGGCCATAAAAGGCCTAAACAAACAGACAACAGACACATATCGGCAGGGAGGAAGTCCTGACTCAAATGATATCACGTCAAGCTACAAATATGAGTTTAGATTATATACCTAAAATGCAAAGTAGCAAACAGAGAGGCAGTAAAGTTGAAATGCTTGAGAGAGAGAGATTATATTGTAGAGAAGTGTATAGTCTTCTCTGTATGCAAGTCTCAGTGAGAGTGTTCTTCTTTTTAAAAGAGAGAGAGAGAGAGAGAGAGAGAGAGAGAGAGAGAGAGAGAGAGAGAGAGAGAGAGAGAGAGAGGAGAGAGGAAGCTGAGAGGTATTCCAAGTGTCCAGTTCAAGTTTAGGATTGGATCCTTTTATAGTGTTTAGTCTAGCTAAACTAAGTAAACAGATCAATCAAACCAGATCAATCAATTATCCAGCAAAGGAAAGAGATCAATCAAGTGTACATATGGCAAGAGTGATTACGTTTTGTTAATCTAATCTTTAAAGAGGGGGGACATTCAGTTTTGCTAATAAGAAAAATATATCAATTATAACAACCTTGGAAGAAAGAAAAATGATTTGAAAAATCTGTTAAATATACATGTAGTAATATCAAAACTTAAAAATTTGGAAGGTGTATCAAAGAAGACAATATGTACTCTTTTCTCTTCAACTTTTGAAATATCAAATAAAACTAAAAGAGGTAGTATCACAACATAATCATTGGGCTAAAAGATATCATTTTGTCTGGAGCGAGAACATGTAACGTCCTAATTGCATAAGTAATCAGCATCTTTCCTAATGGCCAGACGCTTCTTGACTCAATTTTAAAGGAAAATTTCAGGCTTACATTAAGACAATGATCAATTCAATGTGTTCTTATAAAAGTTTCATTATCCACTTCATTTTCAGAATATTAAAGCAGTGATGCAAACTTTAACTAATTATCATAGTTAGAACTGTTTTAATTGTATAAACTTAAGCATGTACAATCGAACACATAAGCATGGATTATGGTTAAGAATAGAAAGCATTTTGTCATGGATCAAGCATAGAATAAAAAGGAAAACAAACTAAACAAATGGAAAGACTTTACCCATGAATATAGGTCGGGTCGGGTCCTTTGACTCTGCCCGTTTATGCTCTATTTTACCCGATTTGTGGAGATTCCATTCAAATCCTTCGTTTCCATTTTGTGTGTATTAATCTTTGCCGGATTTGAAGAGACTCGTCATGATATTGTGTTTGAATTTCTTCTTTCCCTTTTCAGACTTGAACAATAATTATGAGAGATAAGGGAATCTTCCATTTTTAGTGTGAACGAACATAGGAGAGGAGAGAGAGTAGCGTCGCCGGCGTGATTGGCAGAGAAAGGGCAGTAAAGGGGGTGTATCGGGACGGAAATGGGGGGAAGGGGGAGAGAATGGTAAGGGAGCGGCAGCTGGTTTCTGGGAAGGGGAAAGGGGGATATGTTTTTAGGGGTCGTTTGGTAGATAAAAGGTTATACATGGATTAACAATGCAAGGATTAGTAATACAGGGATTAGTAATACAAGAATAAGTAATGCAGGGATTATTCTTTATCCGGTGTTTGCTCCATTGCATTCAAAATTAGTTATACGGTGTATAACTTAAATTTATATATATTTTAAAATTGTACAAAGTTTTTTTACGAGTATGCCCTTGGTTTAAAAGCTCTACGTAATGTTAATTTTACCTTTACATTCAACTTTTTAGCAAATTAATCTCTTTAATCAATTTTTACCACCTAATAGGAATAGTGAAGAACACATATAAATTGCCTTATTTTACCATCTAATAGGGAAAAGTCAAGAACACATATAATTATGGAACTCAATTCTGTCATTCTGCACCGCCGCATGCCGAAAGTCAACAATGAGTTCCACAATCTATGGTACAAGCAACGGTGCAGGCAAAGACAACAGTACTTGTTTGTAAATTGATGGATTGATGAAGAATCTGAAGGTTGAAATAATATACGCATTATTAGAAGAGAGACATGTTGAAGACGACTTAGGCTGAAACTATATGAATGAGGAGTGAGGATAATCTTGTCATTTTGATGATTTTATCCCAGTATTGTTAATGCATGATTCTTATACCACATAGGTGGTGGTATAAAATAATACCTTAATCTATGTATAAAATTAAAAATGTATTAGTTATACCATGTTTGAAATGGTAACCAAACATAATATTAACTAATACCACTTTCTATGCATGTATTATATTCCCTAATATAGCCTGCCAAATGTCTCCTTAGGGTTTTAAGTGAAGGGCTGAAATGTAATATCAAAAGATGAGGAGTAATATGAGCCGTCAGATGAAAGGGATCAACAGTTGAGATGTAGCCATTTTGTGTGAGTATATATACGTGTATACACACGTATGCGTGCCTGGGCGTATGTACTGCTGAGGTGTGAGACACGAGGTGTATTGAGGGTTTGCACCACACGCTTGAATGAATTTTACACACGCTTAAATAAGTTGTACATGTGCCAGGAGTGAGTTTTAGTGAGGTGTAGGCTTAGGTGGAGCTTAGGTGGCGTACACATGGATAAAAAATGATGACGGGGACTAGATGTAGTAGAAATGGAGTTGTAAAATAACAAATTTGCTAGTATTTAATTAAAATATTTATAAACATAAATAATTAGTATAAAAATAAAAAAAATTGTAAATAATTATAAATAAATATATTTAATCACAAATGAATATAGATGAGTTCAAATAATATTAATTAATTATAAATAGCAATATATAATCATTAAATGATGCCATAATGCATTAAATTACACAAATAGCATACGTATTTTGAAAATGGCCTAAATGATGCAATTACATAATATAATCACAATTAAGTAAGCATAATATAAATAGGGGGTTAATAATAGTATTACACACGTAAATACGTGCTATCTAATGTAATTTTATTTGAAAAATAATATTACACACTCTTAATTAAATAAAG
This sequence comes from Petunia x hybrida, assembly GCA_037355625.1. Classification (NCBI taxonomy): domain Eukaryota; kingdom Viridiplantae; phylum Streptophyta; class Magnoliopsida; order Solanales; family Solanaceae; genus Petunia; species Petunia x hybrida. The sequence goes on along the minus strand of JBBBVM010000018.1, from coordinate 2,442,857 downwards.
CCAAATTGAAAAAAAGAGAGGGACAAAATTGGGCATCAACACAACCTAGAGCTTGGACCATATTATGTTCCTAAGTCTTAATTAGATTTTCCTCTATAGTTCTACTTCTTCCTGTTGTTTGGTTAAACTAAAGAAATTAACCGATTTTCCTGGTTCTTGTTAAGCTAAGATGCTGATATGAAGTTTAGATAACAAATAAAATGCATGATAAATGTCTGGACAATCGGTTCTGGCTAGTCTACCTACCACTGAAACAAATGCAAATCAACTTATAGAAAAAACTTTATTAAGATTGAAACTGTACTTTTGTCGCATCCTATTTTTATTTGAACCGGTTAAAGTTCGAAATAGGGCTCGACTTATAGGTAACTTACGGGTAAGGAGTTGGAGTCTCCACCTAATATATTTATTAACTAGGCGTATTAGGACACATATTTTATTTCTAGCTAATTCTATAATTAACTCCGAAAACTAGGTCTACGAACCAAAATTTCTAGGTAAGAGGTTCAAGTTAACTCGAGAAGAAGAGGTTAGGTACCTCTCAAGCTCCACCAAATGTGGTTACCGACCAGACTTTATAATTGGGATTTCAAAATAAGTAACTAAACAAATGGACTAGGCAAATAATTAAACGACTATTATGATATGCATATAATAATTAAGTTTAGATAAAAAGTTCCAATTCACTAATAGACTTCATCTGTAAAGAATTGCACTTAGCAAAATAAAATAAATTAGTTAGTATATAATAAAAATAAATATGAAAAAAAAAAATAATAGCAAGTAAGATTAGAAGCATTTTGTGGAGTGTTGTCTTCAAAATTGTACCTCGCAAAAATATAAAGAAAATGAGTTAATAAATAATAACAATAATATTAATAATAATGAAAATAATAATAATAATAATAATAATGATAAGAGTAATAATAATAATAATAATAACGAAAATAATAAAAATGATAATACTAAAAATAATAACAATAATAATAATAATAGTTTTAAAATAAAGGGAAAAGGGATTTTTAAAAGTATAGGCTCAGAATATGTATTGCATCAAGCAGAGGTCAGGGATGTCGGTACGGCTGCAAACACGGAGCCCATCGTGTTGCCATGCCAAGTACCTTCAATCCCACCACTCCACTATCGCTTTGCAAACTGATATGCATCGTCATCGCCTATTTGTTTTTAGGGATGCGGGGGTGTAACGAGACTGATTTTAGGCCTCCAAACGTCATTGGCATGAGTGTAGTATCGTGTTCAAATAAGTCTCTAGGCCTCAAATTAAAATTAATTATTGAATTATTTTTATTGGCGTAGTTTTGACTAGTAAGTGCTGAATCAGTGCCAATTGAGGTCCCTGCAGTTCTTGCAAAATCTCAAAATATTGTCAGTAGCGCAATAAATCGATAAACAAAACCACATATGAAGAATAGGTCCAAATTAACAAGGACCAACATATCAGTCAACGAGAACATTATAATGGTCAATAACCCAATCACTATAATCAGAGAAAAAAGACCAAAAGTTTCCCCTATCGGCTTCAATTCACCAGCGGCCCAAACAAGAAGATAGGACTTGCATAAAACCTGCAAAATTTCATAACAACAGTGGAGTATATCTTCTAAACAAGATGAGATAAGAACAGAGAAATAGGTGGGGGAATGGCGTTTTTCGGTGAAGGAAACAATGATGTCAAACGAGTCACCGGGAGAGGAGACGGAGGAGCGACTGCCTGGTGGCGTCGCTACCACCCCGTCCCCTTTTCCATCTTAATAATCAACTCCAAGTCAGCGGCGGTGAAGGGAATAGAAAGCAACCAAGATTTTGCACCATTATCGGCGATATTATTGTCGCCGCCGGTGATGGCTCGTTCGCCGCTGCTACCGACCTTTTCCAGATCTATTTTTACGTCTATGTTTCACCACTGATCCCCGTTCCTTTTTTCTCTATCGAGATGATATGTGGCTTGCGTATGTTTTGAAAATGATGAGGAGAAGTTTACACAGTAGGGTGTACGTATGTGTGGGGAGAGTATTATGTACAGTGTGTGCGTGAATGGACGACGGGGTGTACTATTTTTTTGTGGGGTGTTACTATGTGTTGACGTTGAAAAAATAGTGTGGAAGACAAAGGAGGTAAATGAGAATCGGTGCTATATGTGTTTTTATGTGTGGTTGGAGCTTGGTTTTTGTATGTATTGATGTTGTGATGTGTGGGAGAGAAGAAGAAGAAGATGGGTCAGTGTTCTGTATGTGTATGGATTGAAAAATGGGGAAGAAGAAGGAGAAGGTGGGGAGGCGTGTACTGTGAGGAAGAGGGAGTGAGTATATTTTCTGATGACTCTAAGTGATTGTGAGTGGTGACGACTGTAGGAATTGTTTTGGGAATTAGCCGTTGGGGATTTTAGACACGATTCAGAACATGAATTTTGTTAGAAATATAGTCTAGGTGCAAAATAATATATTTTGTATAAGAAATGTAAAGAAAAATATATGGTGCATATGAACGAATCTAGATGAACACATGTCTAGGTTCAAAGTAAAAGTATAATTTAATAAATAAGATAAATATAAATAAATCAATAATTTTGATAGGAATTTTGAAATTAGAAGAATTAATAATAAAAAGAAATTTGGATGTTTTCTTTTTAATTGGCCAATATTCAACTTAAAGATGCAAAAAATGAAATATAAATATACATATGTATAAAATACACAAATAATAATTAAATAAACTCAAATAAAATTACTTAAATATAGATAATCACAGATAATTACTAAATTGCACAAATAATCACAAATTGAAATAAATTTGACATGTAGCCTAAATGATGCAAATATGTGATATATTAAATTGCACAAATATTTACAGTTTGACAAATAGCCTAAATGATGCAAAATTATGTAGTATAGCCACATTTAGGTATGTAATATGTAGGTAGGAGATAATGCACGTAAATGCATGGTTTCTAATGCACAGTTTGCACAAATAGCCAAACTGCACCTTTAAGTTAAATTATTGCCGATTTTAAAAATGGAGTGACAAAATTGGGTGTCAACAGCTGCCCCTCTTTGCCCGGGGATGATGAAAGAGTCTTCGGGCAAAGATAGTTGACCGAGTAGCCAATTTTGTCACGACTGGTGGGCAAAAATATTGAAAGGGGAGAATGGAGTTTTGGTAGTATTTTGGCCGAACCCCGGTCTCTGAGTTGCCTACATATCTCGGGTTTTTCGAGAATCAGGCCGTGTGTAGTTCTAGAATTGCATGTTGTCTGTATGAGATGTTTATGGCGCACGATTTGGATGTAAAGACTAAAATTATCCAAGTATGTAAAGTTTAGATTCGTGTATGCTTCACCTTTAAGCGGGATAAACAAAGAATAAAATAAAGGTACCACCGAAGATGAGATAACGTCAGTAGATCGAGCGTGGAAAAAGAGGCTTATAATCATCCTAGTTATGAAGATGTGGCGCGCTACACGCCCACAAGATGGAGTTTATATGTACATAGTTTCCACTTCGTCTCGATAAATGAGTAAACTCGCCTCCAATATTGCCTTGATTGAACTGGGAAGAATTTGAGGAGCAATTTTTATAAATGCGCATGACTCAAGCAGATGGGCACTATTAAGCACGAAGACACGCACGATTGACGCATATAGGTTTGAATGGACGTAGTAGGTATTAGTTGGAAGGGAAATGCAAAATGACATCCTAATTCATAATGATGTATTAGGCAGATTACTTGTGGGAGTATGAGATGATCGGCTTTGGGCGTGTCGGAATTTAGCAGAATAGGTAGTTTGCCAGTACAATAAAGGCATTGTCGAAAATGAGGTGGCATCGATAAATCGAGTGTGGGAAAAGAGGCTTGTAAACGTCCTAGTTATGAAGATGTAGTGCACGATACACCCATAAAGAGGGGTTTACATGGGCACATTTTCCACTATAACTCGATGGAGGAGTCATCTTGGCCTCAACATTGTTTTGAATGAACTTAGGAATATTGAGGAGTAAAGCACGATGAATATGCACGATTCAAATAGATAGGCACGATTAGGAAGGAACACAGAGTTGGTGCCTAATAGGCGAGGAAAGATTAGGTAGATCACTGGTGCGGGTATAGAACTGTAGCTTTGAGTGCTTTGGAACTAGGCAAAATAGGTAGCTCACGGCTGTAGCAAAAGCATTGTCTGAAAGATTAGGCCTTTTGAATTGGGTTTTGGGATGAAGCTTTGTATGTGTTTGAGGTTTTTTGGTTGCACAATTGGTAGTGATTTTGGGAGCAGGTGTGAGACTGGGACACAGGGGTTTGTCGAGAGATCGGAGAGTCCCCATAGAAAAATCAAGACAAATACAAATTGAGATAAAAACAAAGATAAAGTAAACTTCCCTGTTGAGTTGAGCTCTTCCTTGTCTTGTCCGCTTTCAGGTGCTCAGTGCTAGGAAATGTGTGCCTCGCCTCTGGGGGATATCCATTTGCTAAGTGCTTCTCGTAAGGAGGTAATTGCTTTGTCGTGCTGAGCTGTTGTTGGATCATTTTGCTAGTGCGACGCCGGATTGTATGTCCATTGCTTTTTGTCCTTTAAATGTGTGCTTGTCACTTCGGGCTATATACTTTTTGTCAAAATTTGCATCGGGCTATGTACCCTCCATGGTGTCAGTTTCGACATCGGGCTGTGTACCCTCCATCGATGCATCGGGTTGTGTACCCTCCACAAAATTAAAATGACAAAATCAGCGTCGGGCTGCATACCCTCAGTCGACGCATCGGGCTGTGTACCCTATGCTAATTTAAATGACAAATCGACATCGGGCTGTGTACCTTCAGCCGTCGCTTCGGGCAGTGTACCCTCAGCTAATTTAAATGCAAATCGATATCGGGCTGTGTACCCTCAATCGACGCTTCGGGCTGTGTACCCTTAGCAAATGTAAATTCAAATCGATATCGGGCTGTGTACCCTCAATCGACGCTTCGGGCTGTGTACCATCAGTAAATGTAAATGCAAATCGATATCGGGCTGTGTACCCTCAATCGACGCTTCGGGCTGTGTACCCTCAGCAAATGTAAATACAAATTGGTATCGGGCTGTGTATCCTCAATCGACGCTTCAGGCTATGTACCCTGAGCAAATGTAAATGAAAATCGATAACGGACTGTGTACCTTCAATCGACCCTTCAGGCTGTGTACCCTCGGTAAATTTAAATGACAAATCGATATCGGGCTATGTACCCTCAATCGACGCTTCGGGCTGTGTATCCTCAGCAAATGTAAATACAAATCGATATCAGGCTGTGTACCATCAATTGACGCTTTAGGTTGTGTACCCTCAGCAAATGTAAATGCAAATCGATATCGGGCTGTGTACCGTCAATTGATGCTTCAGATTGTGTATCCTCAAAAAAATTTAAAATGACATAATCGACATCGGGCTGTGTACCCTCAGTCGATGCATCGAAAGCAAAGTAAAATGTAACAAGTAGGATACTATTGGTATGTCATGCAATGTGCTAAGAAGGTTATCATGTTGCTTTTGTAAGGACTTTTATTGAAATTTTAGAGGGGGCCTCAAAAATTTCTGCCCCAGTGTCAAGTTTGCGTCTTTTGGAATTTTTGAGTGAATCCTCAAAAATTCTGCCCCAGTTTATTATTTATGACAGATCACTGAGAAAAGGTGGTTGCATTGCACCGAACACCAAATGTATTGGCTAGAAGTCTGCATTCGTCTTTTTAGTGTGATGATTGGACGCATTGATGACTATGAGTATGCGGATATTTTGCATACTCAGACTGGGGTTTGATATTTGGATTTTGCCGGATTTTGAAGGTTGTCAAAAATGGTATTTCTTTTAGGTTATGACGGGATGTTTTCGCGTTTTGAGCCATTCTTTTCGAAAGTCATGGAGCTAACTTTGATGGATTGGCCTTTGTCAAAAGTGTGTTTGTGGTTTGGGAGTTGCAGTTTTCCTTTATTGGTTCTTTGTTGTACCACTGTTTTGCTTTGGGTAAATCGGACTTTGAACTTTGTGTTTCAGTGTTGGATGTCTTGCGGTGTCATGGTATGGAATGTTTAAGTGTAAGTCTTGTTGGATCGAATTTAGGAATGGGCATCTAAGGAGTAGTCTGCTGGTTGCAATGTCATTTGATTGGGCTAAAGGCACAAAGGCGTGAGGTTTTGTCTTTTTGGTATGTCTTTGATTGTGTTGAGCCTGATAAGGTTGTAGTTGGAAGTCTTGAAGGAGGAGGGTTGTTTATTGTGTAAGTTGGGTGTAGTGTGAGGTTGTGAGCTCGGTCGTATAGTGATCATATTTCTTTGTTGTGACTCTCGTGTAAGTATAATGTAGGTTGTATGGTATTGGTATTGTCTGAATACTCTTGGTGTCATATGCTGATGGTTCAAAGGGCTTTGTTGCAGGAGAAAATTTTTTCAGCTCGGCTTGCCATTTCGGCTTTTCGAATGAAAATTTTTGACAGGTTAAAGTGTTCGAGCGCAAGGCAACCTTAACAAAGAGGTGAAACGCACAAAATAGTGTGGGCATGTTAGCAAAGTCCTGAAGCAAAAATGACACATGAGTTTAAAAGAATGCCTAGACCATGGATGACGGATTAGCGCTTGAATTTGGAGGTAGTGATAGAACACATGGGTATCACAAGAGATTGCCCAAGTGCTTTATGTAGCAGCCAGGGCAAGGATTTTGGCCAAATGAACACTTGTTTAAGCGGGAGATGAGGAGTTGAATCTTAATGAAAGGTGGTAAAGATGCTGTGTAAGGATGTTGGCTTTTGTCGAATACCAGGACCTTGAGTGCATTTATCTTTCTTTCCAAATTTATCTATCATGATGGCTATGTGTCTTTCAAAGAGTCTCAACGTCTTTCACACTCGTTGACCAACTGCTGCAATATAGTCTTTGCACCAACTTTCCATGTTGGGTAATACCTTATTGATGAGCCACCGAATTCAATGTCGGTTGGCTATGTACCATGTGTATCTTTAGATTGTCGCGTCTTTTTGTAGTTGTCATCATGAGAATTCATATCACCCTTATAAAACCTTCGACCAAATTGCTCCAAGAAGTCTATTCGCCTGAGCTTTTATATCAACTCAACCCTTGCTATGGTAAGTGTCTCAAATAACTTCATTCTCTTGCTTTATCTTTGCTAGTGAATGGAGATATGCTTCCAAATGCTCCAGTGGTCTTCAGGTTGGTCATATAATGATGGCTTTGTCATTATGTTTTTGTCTCTCCTTTGCAAAATGAATCGGCTTGCTTGTTTTGGTTGTTGTGCACAAGTATTTGTTGTACCTCTGTCTTTCCAATATTATCTATCACAAGTCCTTTGACCGCTATTTGATCATGATAGGAGCAAGTTGGAAAGTGCTTTGGATCACGGTCGTATATTGTAGGCGGTGTGACTGTGTAGCCTAGAGCAACAAAGGTGATCCTTGGATGTTGGTGTCAAAAGGTCTTAAGGTGATTCATGTGTGCCTTTGAGTTTGACTAGCATTTTCTCTTGCTTTGTCAACTTTTCTCTCCATGTACATAGTGCTTCCTGGAACAATTGAGGTGCTTGAGTCAATAAGCCCGACAGTTTCCAAACTCACGAACAATTGAATGTAGTTTCTTTTCGGTCTTTGGTTTGCATCAGGGCGAGGCCTAGGAGAGTATGGCGGTGCATTTTGGTAGTTGGCTTGAGTGTTTGCCGGTATGGTGGACGATTCGGTGCTGGAATGTGGAATATGCGTCGAGTGGGCTAAGCGAGATATTTACGTGGTATATGAGGGTACAAATAAAATGGTGGCGCTGTTTGATAATAGTAGTTGAAGGTAGGATTTTGAATGGTTGCGAAAAAAAGGGACTTCATCTTTCTCTTGAAAATGCTCACATTTCCAGACTGACAAACCCTATTGGTAGTTTGTAAAGAGAGGAGAGAGCTGGTGGGAATTGCTTGTTAAAAACTCCCTTATTTCAGAAAATCACTGACAAGTCCGCTCGTTTAACCATGTCTTTTGCCTTAGTATTCCACTCGAGCCAACCTTTTCGGTAATAGACTTTTGAATGAATTAGAGACCGTTTGGACGTGCGAAAGATTTTAGATACCAGGATTTGATCATGGAGTAGGTAGAGGAGGTGCCTCGATAGGCGATTGAATTTGAAGAAAGAATTCCTTTAGAGACCTAAAGCAACAGAAAAATTCATGCAATGCACACATATCAAATAAGAAATGCATCCTATAATATGAAGTACCGTTTTACGCACAATGATTTTGAAAAACGCTTTGTGCCACATGCATCATTTCACTCGCTAACAAAATATGAAGCCTAAAAGACAATATTGCATTTATTGAACTTTTGTTACATTGACTGATACTGAAATAATACAAAAGGTGGAAACATTGCTAGAGGGTTGGAACATAGCTAGGTGAACATCTTTCAGGCTGATCCATCCCCAGAAGATTCTTCTTCTTCTTCGGATGAGTCTTCCTTGGGCAAAGTTGCTTCTGATGAGTATCCTTGGAAGATAATATTTTCTGCATCAATCAAGAGCCGGGATATGTCAAATGTGAAGTTCTTCAACATTTCCCAAGCCTTTCTTCCTTTCTCTTCTATTCCTTTATTTGCCACACAGTTCATTCCCTCGCTAGCCCATACACCGATAGAATCTATGCGCTCTGTCAGGAGTTCTGCCTTACGGCGCCATTTGCTTTATTCTTTGTTCTTTGCTTCGACCAAACTTTGCCTCTTTGCTATTTTTCCCTGTGCCCTTGCCAGTTGTCTGCGTAATCTTTGTACTCAGATTTCAACTCATGAACATTTCTTTTCCTTTTTGTTGTTGCACTTGGTTGAATTGCCCTTGCTATGTCTTTCCTAAGCCAGTCTGGGTAATCTTCATCATAGCCAGCGTCAAACCTGTCTCGTCCAGTAGTCTCGATTCCCATTCGTTTCCTTTCTTTCCAAAGTTCCATTATCTCGTCTCTAAACGGGATCACTCCTCCGAGAATATTTGCTTTGAAACTTCTGATGTCTATAATTTGGGGTACATTCTTCTTTCTCCTTGCTTGTCTAAGTGTCTTAATGGAGTGTATGGATAAACTCCTCTAAAGCCCACTAAGATGAGAAATGAGTCTTTTTCGGACCGTGTGATTGTTCTGCTGGGAAAGTAATCAAACATCCATTTAATGTTTTCAGGTGTCAGTTGACAGAACATGTGGCGCCAACCATTTGTAGTTGTTGGTTTTTCCCATTTCCCAAAAGCATTGTCCATGCGGGCGGTATGAGTCAAGATGTAGTTTTCTTTCGGTATGGAGTGGAAAGCTTGGTCTGTATCCATCCTTTGCAAATGCTCCATCAGCCAAATTTGTAAAAACAAATTGCAACCTTCAAAGAATCCAACACCCTTCTAGCATCTTTCTAAAGCTCGGTACATCCTACAACAATAATTGGTACCAAAGTATATTTCTTGTTAATGTCTTTGAGTAAGACATCAACAATTGAGACCATGCAAACATCAACTTGTCCTTTGTGCTGTGGAAAGATGACAATCCCTAAAAAGCTAGTGACAAAACCAAGTACTCTTCGCTCTTGCCAATCTGCCAGGTCAATGTTGAAATAGCCTTCAGATTCTTGAAATGCTTTTCCATACCCAAATTTGATGTAGAGGGAAGTTAGATAAATTCTTGATTGTCGTATACTGTCTGTGCATAATTCGGGCGTAAACCCTACCATTTCGAAGAACTCATCAGGTGTAATGTTCTTCGGCATCAAGACTTCTTCACTTTTAAATGGTAATTGAGTTAACTCACCTATTTCCTCCAGTAGTGGTGTCAACTCTACACTCCCAAAGTGGAAAACTACTTGGTCTGCATTCCAATAATGCATTGGTGCTTCTATCATCCCTTTTACTGCAGTGTGTTCCATTAGTGAAATCATATTCTCCAACACTGTTTTGGCTTGGTCCTGTTGATCTATACTTAGGTTTCCTCACCAATCTCTGAGCAACTGAGGGGCTTCAACAACCATGTCAAATGTTCTAGTGGCCATGATCTTTGGAAAAGGTAAAGGATGATAGGAAAAAGGGAGAAGGAAATGTCTAAGATTCGCTTTATTGTGAGCAAAAATGATCAACGTGTGGCACAAGCTTTTGAAAACAATGCAACAGAGGATATGAGGAGATGTGTCATTGTGAGTTGAGAACCCTTTAGACACTTTAGAAAGAAATTGCTAATGGATTTGTGACATGCCAAGGACGTCCAGTCTTTATATAATGCTTAAAGGATAAACGTGCGTTATGTGTCATTCCGTCTATCAGACGGTCATATCTGCTTCGAAATGGGCTTTTAATGCCTTTTCGGTTACCTTTTTAGCCTTTGAATAGCATTGAATACAGAATGATTCCAATCCCTAAACAGTCGTTTCTGATTCAGTTTGGGCTTTTAATGCCTCTTAGGTTACCTTCGTGCCTTTGAATGGCATTGAATATAGAATAATTTCGACTGTCTGCGAACAAACAATCATTTCAAATTCCATTTGGGCTTTTGACGCCTCTTAGGTTACCTTCGTGCTTTTGAATGGCATTGAATACATAATAATTTCTGCTGTCTGTGAACAAACAATCAATTTCTGATTCAATTTGGGCTTTTGATGCCTCTTAGGTATCCTTTATGCCTGTGAATGACATTGAATACAGAATAATACCAATTGTTTATGGCTAAACAATCATTTCTGATTCAATTTAGGTTTTTAACGCCTCTTAGGGTAACCTTTGTGCCTTTGAATAGCATTGAGAGCAGAACAATGCCAATAACAGTTTACATTTGCACATTCAGTCCCTTAAACAAATGCAAATAAATCACGTTCAACACTCATTGGGGTCATTACCCATTCAGATTGTTTGAATAAGTTGGCCCATCGGTCTTGAAAACAAGTCGACTAATGACATGTCATGATGCATGATTCCTAGCTCCGCTACTAAGGAATGGAGTTGGCTAGACCGTATTTTTATTATCCTCCCAATCAGACAGCTCGGGAGCGGGAGCGTCTCGGACCAAATAGATTCAAAGTCGTTCCCCCTAAAGGAATTTTTATGTGGGGGAAGAGGTGATTGGAACCAAAGTGTTTTCAACGCACAATTTTATAAAGTTGCAAGGAGTGGGCGGAAGGTATGCATGCACAAGTAAAAAAATGTATGAGTTTTAGAAGAAATGCACAAGTCAACCTCGGGAGTGGGAGTAAACTAACACATGAAACAACAAGTTAGCATATCAGGTTTTATAATGCAATGAAACCTCTTTGTGCGGAGGTAGACCTAATAAGATGAATACACATAATATGCATGATAGGCGTCATATGATAACGCTTTTGGACGGGGTTGGCTAATGGACTTTAACATGCCAAGGATGTTAAGCCTTCCTAATTTTGATTATGGTATTTAAAATTGAACGAGTATTTTGCGTCATCCCATTTGTTCTCATAACCCAAAAAAATGAATGGAAAATAATTTTAAATAAATATAGAAATACCACATTTTCTCTTTTTAGGTAAATATGAATAAATAAGTGATCTTGTTATATTAAAAATAAAGAAATTAATTTAAAGTCTATGATTTTGTTTACATAAAAGTAGAAAAAATTAACTTCGTTCATGGCCCAAAAATAATTTTATAAAATAATTGGTTTCGTTGTATAAATATAGAAATAAATAATTGATTTTGTTATGAGAACCCAGTTTTATGTGATCAAATGGTATACATTAGACACATTCAACTTTAAATAAATGCACACATAACATATTTAAACGTCCCTTAGGGTCGAGAACCCGTTTGGTTCATTCAAATATGGTGAACTAATAGACTTAGACATGAGCTGAAGTCAAACTGGTCCTAGATATGACATGATGAATGATCCTTATAAAGAGTCTTCACTTAGAGTTGACTAATCTGGACAAGGACATGGTTCCCCTAGGCGGAATACCAAGGGGTGGGGACGTTTGCAATTGTTGGCTGTACCACGGACCAACTATACTCCAACCGGTCCCCCTAAAGAGTTTTTTTAGGGTGAAACGGCCGTGAGATCCACGTAACCGTGTATGGTGTGTGCAAGTGTAAACTTTCCAGGAGTGGAGCAAATGTGAGTGACATGAACAAATAATAAAATATAATCAAACAATACAAGAATAAAACACATAAATTTGAAAATTCAAAAATAAAACTTAATCCTGCAAAAAAGAAAAAGAAGAAAAAAGTTAGTATAGAAATAAATGACAAGAAAATAAAGCATGTAAAGAATCCCAATAAAAAGTCCGTTATGGTTTGAACCTTGATATCCCCAGCGGAGTCGCCCTTCTGTCGCATCCTATTTTTATCCGAACCCGTTAAAGTTCGAAATAGGGCTCGACTTATGGGTAATTCACGGGTAAAGAGTTGGAGTCGCCACTTAACATATTTTTTAACTAGGCGTATTAGGGCACCTATTTTGTTTCTAGCTTATTTTATAATTAACTTCGAAAACTTGGTCTACGAACCAGAATTTCTAGGTAAGAGGTTCAAGTTAACTCGAGAGGAAGGGGTCAGGAACCTCTCAATCTCCACCAAATGTGGTTACCGGCCGGACTTTATAATTGGGATTTCAAAATAAGTAACTAAATAAATGGACTAGACAAATAATTAAACGAATATTATGATATGCATATAATAATTAAGTTTAGATAAAAAGTTCCAATTCACTAATAGACTTCTTCCTTAAAGAATTGCACCTAACAAAATAAAATAAATTAGTTAGTATATAATAAAAATAAATATTAAGAGAAAATAATAGTAAGTAAGGTTAGAAGCATTTTGTGGAGTGTTGTTTTCAAAATTGTACCTCGCAAAAATGTAAAGAAAATGAGTTAGTAAATAATAACAATAATATTAATAATAATAAAAATAATGAAAATAATAATAATAATAATAATAATAATAATAAGAGTAATAATAATAATAATACTAATAATAATAATAATAATAATAATAATAATAATAATAATAATAATAATAATAATAATAACAACAACGAAAATAATGAAAATGACAATAATAATAATAATAATAGTTTTAAAATAAAGGGAAAAGGGATTTTAAAAGTGTAGGCTCAGAATATGTATTGCATCAAGCTGAGGTTAGGGATGTCGGTACGGCTGCAAACACGGAGCCGGTCATGTTGCCATGCCAAGTACCTTCAATCCCACCACTCCACTATCGGTTACTTTGCAAAGTGATATGCATCGTCATTGCCTATTTATTTTTAGGGACGCGGGGGGTGTAACGAGACTGATTTTGGGCCTCCAAATGTCATTGGACTGAGTGTAGTATCGTGTTCAAATCAGTTTCTAGGCCTCAAATTCAAATTAATTATTGAATTATTTTCATTGACCTAGTTTCGACTAGTAAGTGTTGAACCAGTGCCAATTGAGGTTCCTATAGTTCTTGCAAAATCTCAAAATATGGTCAGTAGCGCAATAAATCGATAAACAAAACCCCATATGAAGAATAGGTCCAAATTAACAAGGACCAATATATCAGTCAACGAGAACATTATAATGGTCAATAACCCAATCACTGTAATCAGAGAAAAAAGACCAAACGTTTCCCCTATCGGCTTCAATTCACCAGCAACCCAAACAAGAGATGAGGACTTGCATAAAACCTGCAAAAGCTCATAACAACAGTGGAGTATATCTTCTAAACAAGACGAGATAAGAATAGAGAAATAGGTGGGGGAATGGCGTTTTCTGGTGAAGGAAACAATGATGTCAAACGAGTCACCGGGGGAGGAGACGGAGGAGCGACTTCCTGGTGGCGTCGTTAGCACCTCGTCCCCTTTTCCATCTTCATAATCAACTCAAAGTCAGCGGCGGTGAAGGGAACGGAAAGCGACCAAGATTCTGCAACATTATCGGCGATATTATTGTCGCCGGCGGTGATGGCTCGTTCGCCGCTGCTACCGACCTTTCCTAGATCTGTTTCCACGTCTATGTTTCACCATTGATCCCCGTTCCCTTTTTCTGTATCGAGAATATATGTGTACTGCGTATGTTGTAAAAATGATGAGGAGAAGTTTACACAGTGGGGTGTGTGTATGTGTGGGGTGAGTATTGTGTACAGTGTGTGCGTAAATGGACGACATGGTGTACTGGTTTTTTGTGGGGTGTTACTGTGTGTTGACATTGAAAAAATGGGGAGGAAGACAAAGGAGGTGAAGGAGACTCGGTGCTATATGTGTTTTTATGTATGGGTGGAGCTTGGTTTTTGTATGTATTGATGGTGTGATATGTGGGAGAGAAGAAGAAGATGGGTCAGTGTTCTATGTGTATGGATTGAAAAACGGGGAAGAAGAAGGAGAAGGTGAGGTAGGCGTGTACGGTAAGGAAGAGGGAATGAGTATATTGTTTGATGACTCTAAGTGATTGTGAGTGGTGATGAATATAGGAAGAGTTTTGGGAATTAGCCGTTGGGAATTTTAGGCACGATTGAAGGGATTTTGAATCTTTTCCAAAATGGGAAGGCTAGAGAGTGATTTGGGGGGAGATAAGATATGGGGGAGATGAACTTGGACGGATTGTAAAACATGGAAGATTTGGTAAAATAATGTCTCAGTCAAAATATTCAGAATATGAATTTTGTTAGAAATGTAGTCTAGGTGCAAAATAATATATTTTGTATAAGAAATATGTAGAAAAATATATGGTGCAAATGAACGAATCTAGACGAACACATGTCTAGGTTCAAGGTAAAAGTGTAATTTAATAAATAAGATAAATATAAATAAATGAATAATTTTGATAGGAATTTTGAAATATGGAAGAATTAATAATAAAAAGGAATTTGGATGCTTTCTTTTTAATTGGCCAATATTCAACTTAAAGGTGCAAAAAATGAAATATAAATATACATACGTATAAAATGCACAAATAATAATTAAATAAACTCAAATAAAATTACTTAAATATAGATAATCACAGATAATTACTAATTTGCACAAATAATCACAAATTGAAATAAATTTGATATGTAGCCTAAATGATGCAATTATGTGACATATTAAATTGCGCAAATATTCACAGTTTGACAAAATAGTCTAAATGATGCAAAATTATGTAGTATAGTCACATTAAGGTATGTAATATATAGGTAGGGGATAACGCATGTAAATGCATGGTTTCTAATGCACATTTAGCACAACTAGCCAAACTGCACCTTTACGTTAAAGTATAGTCGATTTTAGAAAAAGAGGGGACAAAATTGGGTGTCAACAACTTTCCGATAGTATGATCAGTGTTGTTTCTAAAAGTTATTACAAGATTTATAAGCTGCCTTTTAAATTTGAGTATATTTCACTTTTCCCTAGTGTGGGGATCTAAGTCCAAAAATTCATATATTCTAAGAACAAAATGACGAGGAAGAAGAATATGTTCCTCCACTTTACATTAGGATAGAAGACGTATCTGAAATTTTCAGTTGTTCATTTTGGAATATTTGAACTACAACCTAATAGGCTTTCATTTTATGTTAACACAGAATTCCTCTAAGCCAGGCACAAGTCTTCCTTATGGTTAAGCTTTCCGGACATGGAATCAAAAATATGTTAATGTTGCACACGTGCAAGAATGAAGTGAAATGTATGTGCATATATCACTTTAAGTATGCCAAAATTTTGGCTGGACATGGAAAATGAGCAACTAAAGATAGAGAAAACTGGGTCGAAGATGGTAAACGAACAAATAAAGGGGATATTGCCTTATACCAAGACAATTAATGTAGGTTGGTGTAACTTTACCAGAATTGGTAGAAGGGACAGAGAACCATGAGGGTTCCTTAAGCAACGGCTGATTACTTCAACCCGCCAAATGTATCATCATCAAGACAAATGACTCTAATTTATTAGTTTAGAGAAGCATTAGCACTATTGATTGTCTTGGTATAAGGCACTATTAAAGATAGAGTGGCATTTCTCTGAAATTTTCAACACTAGTGAATGGGACCGTGATCGCGCGGTCATTAAAAATTTAAAAAAATATATAGCTAAATAATCATTGGTATAACTTTTTTAATCATTGATATAGCATTCACATCATGCGGTCATAAGACACATCACATTGATCTTATACGATATGATTTGTTCCTAATATTTGAATGTTGAAAATAAAAAAGTAGAATCCTACCTAAATGTTGTCAATTTTGCCTTCTCTACGTTCATTCACCAGCCATAAGGTTTTGTTCTTAGTTGTGATTACACAACGTTGATTAATCTTTCCTAATAATCTTGCATTTTTTTCTATTTTATCCTTTTTAAAATAAATATATATTTTCATTGAAAATATAAAACCTTCAAATACCTGTATTAAGAACCTTCAAAATATTTAATTTATATATGAATTACACATTGATTATGACGTTACATTACAATGTTAATGTCAAGTTGCTAATTTATGCAACAACACCCAAAACATGGCTATTTGTCTCCAATAGTGTTCGACAAATCCTTTTTTTGAAGTTTCTTCTCCTTTCCTTTAAGTATTTGAATATAACACCAATAAACCATCTTGATAGAGGGGCAACAATATTACCACCCAGTATATAATAGTGCATATAAGGAGATATGAAGAGGCGCCAAATTTTATTGTGTTATTACACATAGTATAAAATTTTCTTTCAGTTATGTGGATGCAAACACACACACAAAATAAAAACAAAAAAGAGATAAGAGAATGAAGTATAGAGGAACGATTATCATATTTTAAAATTCATGTTTCTGTAGAAAACTCAACAATTTCTTTTATGGAAGATCCCCAAAAGTTCATAAAACTCCATGAATTTTAAAGTTCCTCGTGTTTGTCTGAAACTAATAGAACTTATTAATGAGAAATTTTGATCACTAGCCATTTTTGGACGCGCTCAATGGGGACTATCCACCGTTTCAAAATTCATTGAAGAATAGCCAAAAATTCGCGCGCACACTTAAGCTCCATTAGCGTTGGAAAAACACCCCAGACTAGCCCCATAACAAAAAACTGGGGCTTTGTTATGAGACTTTATATATAAAGCTGAGTCCCATAACAAAATGATGGGGCTTTTAACAAGTTTTGTTCACAGCCCTAGCATTTTGTTATGGGTTATGAGACTTTATATATAAAGCTTCAGTCCCATAATAATGCTGGGGCTTTGAACAAGCTTTGTTCACAGCCCCAGCATTTTGTTATGGGACTGAAGCTTTATACATAGTCCCATAACAAAATGCTGGGGCCTTGAACAAAACTTGTTCAAAGCCCCAGTATTTATACTGGGGTTAGTTTACTGAAGCTTCCCCAGTACAAATACTGGGGCCTTGAACAAGTTTTGTTCAAAGTCCCAGTATTTATACTGGGATTTGTCCGGAGGTGGCTATTTCTCAGCGAATTTGTTTTTGACGGCTACAAATCAATTAACGCGCGCCAAACAGGCCCCTACACTAAATTTTTACCTTATTAATACATTCTACAAACAGCTAAACGCTATGTACAACAAATGTTAATACAATCCTGTAAATTGAGAAAAGGAAAGAAGCAACAAAGGGATAAGGTAAATGTATGAAGTTCAATATTTCAACAAAAAAAAAGTAAGAACTTACCGTTTTCTCGGTAGGCGAGGTATAGCTTCGTTAATGCGTGCTCTTGATCACTATACACTCTTGAGGCTTGACATATCTGTGGAATACTAATGCATATATTGATGGAAGTTCCCATTTTCTAGTTGTCAAAGATACTGAATATGTTAAGTTGGCAATGTCACAAGCATGATTAGCTTAATGTCTGCGAGAAGATGTGTGCTAAATTTGTAAAGAGATCCTTAAGATTGAGAATAAAAATATCATCAGGTTTATGAATAACATGATGAGACTCCATTTTCTCTCCCTTTTTTGGTAGCTATTGGTTTTCATAAACCTAACTATTGACAATATAAATGTGTAAAAGGTAGAACTCACTTGTTCATTAGCTTCAAGCATTCCTTTGAGTGCATCTTACCTGATATGATTTTTTTTTTTTTAAAAAAGCTAAAATCCAAAAATTACAACCCATAAGCATAATATAACAAATTGAGAAGATCAAAATTTCAAAATAAGTTCCATGAGCCTAAAGTAAAAAAAAAAATATATGAAAAAACAATGATAATAACCTCCGGCCATATATATATTTAACAAAAGCTTATCTTCCATTTCCCTGCTCTCAGTCCTTGATCCATTATTTGTACACCTGCAAAGTGGATTAAAGTTGTTATTGTTGTTGCGGTTTTTTGAATTGAAATATTTGCATCACTTAGATACGGAAAATCAATTTCACCAAATGTTTCCCTCTCCCTGTCCAATTCCAAAACTTCAAAAATTAAGGAAATAAATTGTATTAAAGTAAGTAAGATTGCATCTGGATATCTCCATTTGTGCCTTGCTTGCTTAATAAGCTTTTGGAAACAATGAGTATAACTACTGTTGTTAGCAAGCATACAAAGGAAAAAGAAAAATAAAGAATAATGAGAGAATCAATAGTAGCAACTATTGTGCAAGCACTGTTGTGAGTCAAACTTTGTGGTATAGTTTCATTCATGAAATTGAGCAGGCAGCAACTTCAAAGACCACTGGATCTTCAAATCAATATATATATATATATATATATATATATATATATATATATATATATATATATATATATATATATAATTCTGGGCCTAAAAAAAGTGATGTGGCACATCTCTTAGGCCTAGGATTACATTTATCTTTTTTCTCAATTTTTTGAACTTTCCCTTCTTTTCATCCATTTTTCTTATTTTTAAAATAGACCAAAAGTCATCATTAATGACTCACACCTATTCATCTCAATAATTTCTATCATTCCTGGCATCAATAATTTCGAAGAAATACATGTCCGTAACCTCCAAAAATTTAATGTGTGTAGTAATAGAGAAATGAAGAGATAACCTGGAATAAAGGAGTATATGAAGGCTGAAAATTACTCATTCCCCTAGAAGTCGTTCTCTCTCCATTTCCATGAGCATTCACGTCTGCAACTCTTCTTTTTACTAAATTCTTCTTTATCTTTTAGTGGCTATATTTGCTAATCTGTTTGGTAGTTTAGCTTCAGTTTTAATTTGTTTTCCTATAATATAATTGATTTGGCTGAAGGGAAAGCATCTCTAATACAACAACACATATTGACAAGGTGATGAAAACGGAAGGTTCATGCATGACTTGGATGTTGCTCTATCCGAATACCAGAAGTCTGATAATCCCGCATTGAAATCAACTTATAGTATACCTCTTTAATAGTTTTTGCGTGTGTTATATACGTGGGATGGCTTGGGTGTGTTTATGTTTAAATCAAAAAAGGGACTCCTCTTTCCCATCTACCTACTATTTGGTGTTATGAACAGGATATGTGTATACGTTTATTCAAGAAAAAGGGAAGGAAAAGAAAACATATATGGTACTTTGCTATATTTGTTGAACAATTTATTCTTGTGCTTTTTATTATTTTATTTAAACAATTTCTTACTTATTCATCAGTTCGCAGTATAGGGAGGAGTTCCATTTTTTCAGTAGAAGATCAAACTATTTTACTTTTTGTGATGCAATCATTGTTTTGTCTATTTTTTTAACGTGTATAACAATTTAGTAATTGTTTCTTTTCCTTTCTTTTTTGTTTCGTTAGATGTATTAATTGTTTCTTCTTCCCTTTTCTTTATTTTGTGAATATAATAATTTAGATTATTTACATTTTAGCTCTTTACTAGATAACTTATGAATTAGAATTGGATAGCCTTGTATTTAGGTAAATTTGCTTGAACATCAATCAATGGACGATCATATGTGTAGGAAATAGATTAATCTCCAATACTTTAATAAAGTTGTTGTACTTAAGCAACATATATATATATAAAACACGCACACACACACCTTGTGGTCTATGAGAAAGTGAATGTATCATCTTTTATAGTCTAAGAAAGTACTCCCTCCGTATAGTCTAAGAAAGTACTCCCTCCGTTCCAAAATGGTTGTCATAGTTTTCTTATTTGTCCGTTTCAAAAAGAATTGCACAATTCTAAATTTGGAAACATTTTTGAATTGAAACTACTACTTCACCCTTAATGAAATGCTTTATAGCCACATATTTTTGTATGACTTATTTTGGACCACAAGTTCCAAAAGTCTTACCACATTTCTTAAACTCCGCTCCAAGTCAAACTATGACAACTATTTTGGAACGGAGGGAGTATCATTTTGCTTAACCTTTTACCTTGCTCCTTCTATTAGTACCTCATTTTTGGCCTTATTTTCACTCATGTTAGTTTACCATTATAGCAAAAAGAAAACGTTCCATGATGGTGATGATGCCTTCCTATACAAACAGTTGCAACATTTTATTTTGTTTGCCTATCTTTATTATGAGTCCTAAGAAAACGTCTCCATGATGCCTTCTAATTACAGTTACTTTATTACATTGTATTTAGTTTACCCATCTTTATTAGAAGCCATTAATTATAATCTTTATTCATTAAGAGGTTACACAGAATGAATTATTTCCCCCTATTTAGTGTCTTTTTCCTGTATAATTACAAGAATATTTAGAAAGATGGTTACCGCGACAAATCTTCCCACACATGCTTCTTCCTCTCTTTATGTAGTTTTGATATGATTGAAAACTATGGCATAATCTACATTTTATTATCAAATGTTTTCTCTTCTCTCTCTACCCCATTATTAGGTATATTATACTAATAATGTTCCTAACTTAATGTAAAACATTATACTCTAAGCCAAATCATTTTATTTTAAATATGACTATTTTTGTTCCTTTCAAATTGTAGATAGCAACGGGTGCTTATGTGGGGTTGCAACTATGAAGAGCTCGGGATGTAAGAGGAAGTTAAGAGTTATTTCTAAGTAGTAAGCGACATGAATCATTTTATGTATTACTTTTTATCGACTATAAATTCGATTCATAATTCAGAAATTCCCCCCATCCCAATAAAATTTAATTTTTCTTTTGATTCCTTAAATAATTTTGTTTATTGATTACTGTACAGTTTGGTGAAATTACTTTATAGGAAGATTTTGGAGAGAAATTTGTAGATGGAGGTTGTCCTTTACTTCGTCATAGTAACTTCCACCACATTTAAACAATTTTTGTCTTTAAGTTTAATGAAATTTTTTATTTCTTGAAACAGATTATGTATCATCTTTGGTTAAGAAGTTTATGCTATGGTTACAAATAAAATCAACATTCTTAATTAGCTTTTACACATTCCTATTTAATTTCATTTTCTACGTAACTTTTCTTTTTTTTATATATATATATATATATTTTTATGTATAGTGATTAATAATATACAAAGGCAACCTATAAAAGATGCGAGTGGAAGGAACATAGAAGTAACATATCGATTACCAAAAAAAAAAAAAAAAAAAAAGAAGTAACATATCTTATGTCAATAAAATAAAATATATAGCAAAATAGTCAATATGCGTTTTCATGAATAAAGTTGAAGGAGCAGAGCAGAAATTAGTAAGGTCTATTTGTTAAATTATAAAAAGCTCTTAGGGTTCACAATACAAAGCCGAGTTTATTTTATTATATTAAGGAATAAGTTTTGTTGCTTATAGATGAATGCGGGAGTTTAAAACTTAGCAGATAATCCTATTAGCCTTTTTTAAAAAAATAATAATAATTATGATTTTCATCACGTGAAAGAGCAAAGTTAATTGCATACTGATGGATTTCCTGATACACTATAATTAATATTAAAAAATTAGGGCTAACACTCTGCTAAAAGTATTTTAATAAATGGAGTTCATCTAAGCTCTGCTCATACATTTATAAAAATGGATGTGTTCTAAATTTTCACAGCCGCGCAACGCGCGGGCTATTTTACTAGTTTAAGAATAGAATATAGCATCCTTATTTGTTTTCTCTTTTTTTTTTTTCGTAGTGAGTAACGCCCACAATACATGAATGAATTGAATGTTCCATAATAAATTTGAAATAAGTACATAGTAATTGCTATATTTTAATAAAAGACTTTAATAAGGGAAAGAAAACAATAGGAAGGCAAACAGACTGCTTTATTGCTTCTTTAACATAGACTTTAAAGCCATCTAAAATAATTTATATTGTATTTTTAAAAGAATAAAGTGGGAAGAAGCCCAAAAAAAGGAGAAAAAAAAAATAGTTCAATTCCTTGGCTTTGGAGAGTGCCAAGTCATCTCTTTTGAAGCCCAGCTTTATAATATATATTGATATTGATTGATTGATTCAACAGTGAACTCCACATTCCTATTTAACATGTTGCATCATGTTGGGTTTATCTAATTAAGAGTCCTCCCATAAAGGAGTGCTCTTAAAGTCTATCCAGGTAAAAAAAAGGATAAGTTACCTGATAGAGTCCTATAAGAGGACAACTACTGTATATTCAATTATATATACAGTAAAAGACTGAGATAAAAGATACGTACTTTTCCTCTGCACCTCTTCCTACTTTTCTTTATAAATAAATTAGTATTTAGACTGTGGATAAAGGGGTTGCTCTGTTACTGTGACAACCACCGAGGAGAACAAGTAAGTTCTCTGATTTATCTTTGAGTAATCTATGTAGTATAGATTTGTGACATATATATATATATATATATATATATATATATATATATATATATATATATATATATATATATATATATATCCTTCACTGGTATCAGATGTCTTAGACTGGTTTTGTGGTTTAGCAAATTATGAAATTGTTTTGTTCTTTGTGAATCTAGAATACATGCACAATAATTTTATTTATTGCTGATTGTACGACTAAATTGATTAAGCCAATTTTTGTACTCTCTACTGTATGTTAAAAAAAACAATACAAATTTGGCTGTAATATGTAAAACATATATATACATATGTTAGCTGCTTGCAATTAGATTGATGGGATATTGCAGTGTCTTTCATCTCTAGTGTATTTTTTTTTTTTTTTACCAATCATGTATGCAATATGCATAGACAGAATTTGGATGACAATTTTTATTTGAAACTGGAAATTAATTTTCGATAAAATAATTTCTGAATCAGTATCATAATTTTAAAAAAATAAATAAATATATAGCCGCCTGAGATCCGCCACCGCAACAGAAACATCACCGCCATCGGAAAAGGCTCCAACAAGACGCATCGTTCAGCCGTCATAAATACCATTAAAAAAAAATCTTTTTTTTGCTGGATGCTTTGTGCTTCTACAAAGGTAAATGTGACTGTGAAAGAATAGGAGAATATTGAGATTTAATGAATCTCTTTACCTTCTCTATGGCTTGAGTTTTTTTTTTATTTGAGCGAAGATGAGATTAAAGTTTGTTTCTTTCTCTCTTTTGTTTTGTTATGACAGAGTTGTTTTAATAAAAACAAAATTTTTGTTCAGTACTCCAATAGTGGCGGATAATGGAGGTAGAAGATAAAAATCTTCTCTTTTTACAAATCGTTAAACTCCATAAATTTAAAATTTTTTTTAAAAAAATACAAGCACTGGTGGCAGCTGCATTCTGAAGAGGAGGAAGAAGGAGAGACTTAATCTTCAAGCATCCTCTTAAGTTATATATATTTTTTTTAAAAAAGGGAAAATAATGTCTTTATTTGGTACATATAAAGTTTCTGCTGTAGTTTCCCAAAAAATTTCACCCAGTGCCCTCAATAAGACATGATCTTACCTAATTTCCCCTACTTACAAATATTTTAAGTAAATGCCTTACACATAATACTCCCTTCTATGAAAGGATTATTTTGCCCCCGACCTACTTAATTCACGCTGAACAGGTTTCCTTCTCTCTTTCTCCATTCCTGGCCTCCTTCTTTTTTCTTTGTGTGCTGGAGATTTGAGGTTTTTTATTCATATATTTGTTCTATTGTAATTTTTATTTCGCGTAATTATTTATCTGCATTTATTTTTTCCCGTTATTTTTTTATATTATATATTTTTCTGTTAGTTTTCTCCATTTCGATTTATGATTTTTGAATTAAATTTGAGGTTCCTGTGGATTTTTTTGCTTGTGTTTGCTTGATTCCGGTGATTTGAAGGTTTTTATTGCCTATGGCTATTAGATATTCATGTTTTGCATAGAGCCTAAAATCTTGACCATGACCAAGAGTTGCATAGACTTTCTCTACAGATTGCTTATTGCAGGAGAGTTTAAAGTCTTGGCTATTGCAATACTTGCAGAGACGTTCCGTGTAAGTTGTCGCTTCCTCCAGAACATAGAGTCTTGGCTATTGCCAAGAGTTGCAGAGACTTTGCCTCCAACTTGTTCACTTCAGTAGAGGTAGAAGTCTTGCAATTGCCAATACTCTTAGAGATTTTTAGTGTAAGGTCCCCCTTGCAGCAGAACTTAAAGTCTTGGCTATTGCCAAGAGTTGCAGAGGCTTTCTCTGAAAGTTTTGCACTTCAATATAGGTAAAAGTCTTGGCAATTGTCAATACTTGCAGAGACTATTTGTACAAGTAGCTCCTTCCACTAGAATTTAAAGTCTTGGCAATTGTCAATACTTGCAGAGACTATTTGTACAAGTTGCCCCTTCTACTGGAGTTTAAAGTGTTAGCTATTGGCAATAGTTGTAGATATTTTTCTGTAGTTTACTCTTTTCATCAGTCATGCGTTCAGTAGTTGTCATTGTATGTTTGTATATGGTCTTTTCATTATTGTTACATTGTTTTGTTATAATATGTTGTCATTGTTGTTTTTTAAAATTTTGCAGGTAATGGATATTGAATCATCAATCTCCTGATCCTGATCATGTACATTTTGATGTGGTGGATGATTTTATAAGTCAGCCAAGATCTTCTGATGATTTCCAAGGCAAAAATGTGATGTGAGCGATAATTTCCAAATTTTCGTTTGTTATCTCCGTCGCAAGATGATTTGTGTAGTAGTCCAAATGAGACTTTCAGTACTACAAAAGAGTTAGAGAAAGCTGTTGAGTAGTTTTTAATTACATGTATTTCGTATTTACCGTATTTTTTGTGTTTATGTAATCAAGTACACTTGGATGTTTGATATTTTTGCTATTTTAAAGACTAAAGTTGCTTTGAATCAGATGAACTGGAAGTGTTGGCAATTGTAGGATTTCAAGGGATTTTAGTTGTTGTAGGGTGAACACATTTCGATGGAAAGTCTTGCCAATGGGCAAGACTTGAATTCTAGTTAATTAATTCCAACGCTACTATTATATAATTAATTTAAAATTGATAAACAACTCATGGAGGGTTGTGCTGCTAATGTTGTGGCAAAGACTTGGTGTCAATTTAGTTGTCAATTTTATTGCCTATGGCAAGACATCAAGGCAAGTTAACTATTTCTAATATTAAAGTCGATAAATAAGTTTTGGTAGGAAATATCTTACCCTTTGCCAGGACTTTACGTCAAGTTAAATTGAACTGGTTATCTGTATGAGTGTAAAGTCTTGGTTATTGCCAATAGTTCAGTTTGTTGATAATATTAACTTTTCAATCACATTTAATTTTTAAAAATATTTATAATCAATAACTGCCTTTCTTTTTGATGCAACACCATGCTATTGTCAGCTTCATTCACAAAGAAGCGGGATTTTCTGACATGTCGGTCCTTTTAATAACTTATATTATGAAGCAGGATTTTCTGAAATTCTCATCATTCTTCAGCAGATACATGCAAGTTATAAGTTCTTGATCATTTGTTACCATCATGCCTCTGCACCTTTCTAGATATGTGTCAAACCTTATCTTTGCTTCACTCTCATGTTAGAGCATTACAAATTTCTTTTTCAAATACGTGGTAGCTTATACCGTCTTTGACAAGTATCAACTTTATATCATGGTTGATATATTTGTTGTATGCATTCCATTTCCCATTATAAGCTATATAAATGCAGCGAGTTGCCATAGTGCTAATCCTGCACATAATCAAGACGAATGATACGCTTAGAATTTCGTACTCAGATCGCTTTGATAGAAGCAGGATCATGGGTAAAAGTGATGCCCTTTGTGGGCTTAAGGTCTTGCGAAGAAGTCTCCACTAGGTGCCTATTGCACCAGAGCAGCAACACTTGGCAATAGCCAAGACTTGCAGAGACTTTGTCAGCAAGCCCCCATTGCAACAGGTCTTAAAATCTTGGCAATAGGCAAGAAGTCTCTCCTATGTTCTTATTGCACCAGAGCTGACTTTGTCTGCAAGGGCCCCACTGCAACAGGGCTTTAAGTCTTGGTAATAGGGAAGAAGTGTCTATAATGCCCAGAGACTTTGCCTGCAAGCCCCTCATTTCAATAGGGCCTAAAGTTTTGGCAATAGACAAGAAGTCTCTACAAGCTTCCCATTGTATTAGAGTTTAAAGTCTTGGCTATATCCAATACTTTAGAGATTCTCAGTGTAAGTTTTCCTTTGCAGAAGAACTTAAAGTCTTGGCTATTGCCAAGACTTGCAGAGATTTTCTGCTGAAGTTAGCTAGTGCAAGAGGGCTTAAAGTCTTGCCAATAGCCAAGAAGTCTCTCCCAGGTGCCCATTGCACCAGAGCTTAAACTCTTAGCTATAAGCCAAGGGTTGCAGAGACTTTCTCTGCAAGTTGATACTTGCAATAGGCCATAGAGTCTTGGCAATAGGTAAGAAGTGTATGTAGGGTGCTTATTGCACCAGAGCTTAAACTCGTGGCAATAGTTGTAGAGAACTTTACCCTTGCAACATGGATTAAAGTTTTGGCAATACACAACAGTTTGTGACATGTGCTAATTGTAGCAGAACTGGAAATCATAGCTCGTTTGGTCTATATAGAATTTTAAGCAAAGTTAAGCATAATACATATGAAATTATAAAGAAATTAATTGAAGTTTTAGTAAAATTCAATAGCAATTTGAAGAAATCTTACGTTGAATCTTCTCTTGAACATAGCAATCTGTAAAAGAAATGGGGTTTTAGGGTTTTCTAGATCACGTGAATGGAGAAAAGGGGGAGAGGGACTGGGGGGTCTTTTTAGTGGTTGTGAGGGGTATTTTCGTCCGAAATAAGTTATATTTAACTAATGGAGGATATTTTTGCTAAACCACTGTTATTGAGGGTATTTTGGAAAAGCATTGCTTCCCGTGTTATATTATTGCAAATCAGCCGTAGTTTCCTAGTTGGGCAAATAGGACTACTTTAACAAGCAGTGAAGCACTGTAGTTTTCTTTGGGCTAATGGCCCACGTGAAAAATATACATGGGCAGATTTTAGAGTTGGACAAATGATCCAGTTTGATACCTTCTTTAAAATATGATACTATTTATTTTGGCTAATGGCAAATAATATTTAAAGATGTCATTTTTTTTTTAATAATTTTAGTATAAGAAAATTAGTCAAAAGGACTTAATTTTTTAAATATAAATTTAGTAATTATATTTTATATGAAATAAATATTTATTATCACAATTGCATGAAATGTTAATTTGTTTAACATTAAGTATATTTGTTAATTAGTTTAACAATAGGATGAAATGTTAATTAGTTTAACATGCCTAATATGTTAATTAGTTTAATATTAATTTAACATTATTGAAGTTATTTGACAAGTTAAAAATATTAATTATTTTAATATTTAATATATTTTTTAATTAGTTTGACGATTGCATAAATGTTACTTAGTTTAACATTTAACTTATTTTATTTAATATTGTTGACACCCAATTTTGTCCCAAAATTCTAATTAGTGCCTAATTATTTAAATAAAAGATAAATTTTAAAATTTTAAAGTGAATTAGTGGAATTTGGAATGAAAGACTAAATTTTGCAAAAAAAAAAAAAAAAAAAAAAAAACATTGCTCAATTTCAGCTTACCCGTGCAACACCCCTATTTATTTAATTATCTTGAAAAGGGGTTAATTTCGCGCTAAAACCTAAATTCCAGCTATACAATAGAGAAAAACACACGCTGTTGAAATTTCGACCCGCGACCCATTGTTTCATTCCCCATTCTCAGAAAGCTTCACCCGCGACCCATTCCCCTTCGCGACCCGTTTTCATTCAAGCGTGACCCGCGACAAAATCCAACAGGTTGTCTTCTCCGTACAGATCTTTGCTGGACGAGTGATGTTATTCCAGCTGTAGTCTTGGCATTTTCTCACTTATTTTCTCCCCAACGAATCTCTAAT
Source organism: Petunia x hybrida (assembly GCA_037355625.1). Lineage (NCBI taxonomy): Eukaryota > Viridiplantae > Streptophyta > Magnoliopsida > Solanales > Solanaceae > Petunia > Petunia x hybrida. Next base: position 2,414,671 of record JBBBVM010000018.1, on the reverse strand, counting down.
CTCGTCCGCACATTTTGAATTCGAGCCATTCCGAGCCGTTGATCCCTTCTCCTTAGAGATAAGGACGAGAGGGGCTCTGATTTGACCCTCTCACCCTTATCTCATGAGGGGAAGGATCAAAAAGGGAGGGGGTAATTTCGATTTTTCTTCAACAAGGTAAACCCTAAGCTTCTACTATATATTGAGAATTTTGGTAGGGTTTTAAGGGAGGAGACATTTTTAAGAAACGGCACTAAGGGAAATATAACACAAAATTTTGTTTAGTCTCTGATGGACTTTTATATACAGTGGATATAGTTTTGTTTCTGGTTTTGATTTCTAGAGTTGATATCCCTGTTTTCGTGTCGTCGTTTCGCTCATTCGAGTCATCGAGTCGTTTCGAGCTGTGTCGCTTCAGTTTAAACCCATTCACTGCTCGCAAAAATGTAAGAGCTTAACCTCGACTCATTTTTATTGTTCTTTTATCCTTTTCTTTTATCTGTCGTTGTTTGAAACTGAAGGTATAAATGTTTGTTTTAGGTAAGCTTAATTATTAGAATAACCAATGCTAAGCTCAGTTTCTGTTTTAGTGTGTCCGCAATGGTTTCTTTGCATTAATATCATCCTATTTTAGTCACATTCAGCATGCTCTAGGGTATTTCTTTAGTTCTTGATTTGTATGCTCAAATTCCTTATGAACCCTTTCATTCCTCCTTTGGACTGCTCTGTTTAAGTTTCTTCAGGACTGATTGTGTAAAGTAAATAGAACTAGTTGTGGCTTTCATGTTGATCCTGTGAGGATGTAGAGAGTAAGGGAGGCAGATGATGCTTCTGGTCCGTGAATGAGAGTGCTGTGTGCAGTTGTTAAGGAGGTCTGTTTGTTTGTGAGTGCAGAAGGATATGCAGGGTGTTTGCGTGTGTGTTTGAAGTGGTTGTTCTCCAGTTGTTTAGGGTCCAGTAGCAGGGGTTCAGGGCTGAGGTTGTGCAAGTCTGGGAGTTCCAGGTAGTGGGAGGTAGTTCTTGTTTCAATTTGGATAAGGGCTGTACCAGGTTTTCCTGGAGTTGATATTGGAATGAGTATAGGCTCTGTTGGATTGCAGGTTCTGGAGAAATTCTTGGTTCTGTTTGTCAAGGGTGTTAGAGGTCTGTGAGAGGGAGAGTAGGAGTGGCTGGGTCTGTTCAGTTGAGAATGGAGGATGCTGTTAGTAGTAGAGAAGGGAGGGAATAGTTCAGGCAGTAGAAGTTCTGTGTTCAGGTGTAGGTGCAGGGGTAGGCAAGGATGTGCAGGAGAGTGTTGAATTGGTGAAAGGCTTTGGAGAGTTTATCAAAAGGTGTGCTGATGTTCTGATGGAGGTTAATTGTTTCAGGAGTCTGTGTAGTTGTCTCTTAAAGTAGAAGCAAGAATTTGATAGAGTTGAGTTCTGTGAAGAGTTGAAAGAGTTGTTTCAGATTCATCAGCCTGCATTCAAGTCTGGAATGAATTTAGTTGTAGTCCTAGGATGCTATGAGGTAGTTTATGTGAGAGAAGGAGGTCTGTCGTGTGTTTTGGTTCAAAATGTGTCAAATTTTATGCATGAGCTAAGTATTCAAAGAGGATAACATAAGTGTCGCCTGAGCATTTTGTCTAAGTGTGAAAAAATATAAAATGCACCTAATTTGTTTGTCAAGTGCGTAAATACATTTCAGCTTTACTATTAGTACATCAGTTACAAAGCTTTCAAGTTGCTAAAATCTCACCCCTTTCATACTCACTAGCTGTTATTCCCATATCTACTTTAGTTCTTGAAATTTAATCAACACATTAAACGCTTCCCTGTGGGTTTGACTATTCATGATATTCTTTGTTCTATAGTTGAAATGGATGATAAGCTACTCATTTGTTTGCTATTTTATTCTCTTTTTGTTTCTATGCATGTGTAATTATGTGTTTAGCCTGTACTAATTTCTATCTCCCTATATCTTTGGCATGTAATACTTGGGATGAGTTGCTAAACTCACAAATTGGGATGGCCCGCATTGGGAAGTCATTCGATCCGCTCCACATTTTCGGGACTTGATATCCCCGAAAATGTAAAAGAAAGAAAAATGAAAATCACAAAGTCCAAGGCTCAATGATTGAGTTTGCGCTTCCGGGTTCTATTTTCTAAACTCCATCCTTCCCCGCTCCCTTAGAAAATGCATGTTGTATAGGATTTCCCCATAGACCGGATTAGTAGCCCGGTAGGATAGAAATGACACTTGAATCGTGAATAACTATTGTAAATCACTTAAATTGTTTTTATATGAATGCTTTGTATCATTTCTTTGCGAATCGCCAATTTATTTATGGATGTTGAGAATCATTTGTCAATTAATGAGTGCAAATAAAATTCGATTAAAATCGTACCTTCGTCATAATTTGCATTTGAATTATTTATTTATTGATTATATTAATATTCAATTATTTATTTAGTTAATTAATTAAATTTTAATCCATTATTTATTTATTTACTTAATCTAATTTATTTAATTTCAATTAATCATTTATTTATTTAATCAATTGAATATTTATTGATTTAATTAATTAATCAATTATTATTCATTTACTCCCTTATTTAATTAAAATTGATAAGTATTTATTTATTTAATTAATTAATTTATTTACTTAGTTATTTATCTATTTATTCAATCAATTAATTAATCCTTTATTATTATCCAATTATTTATCTAGTTTGTTTTATTTAATTATCTAACTTCATTTAACCTTTACTTATCCTTTTAATTAATTAATTGATCGTTATTTCATTATCCATTTAATTAATCTTAAATTGAATCATTTATTTATCTAAGTATCGATATAATTAAAATCTTATCTTATTTATATTATTCATATTATCCTTGTATAAAATTAGCTTTATATATTTATTATCCTTAACAAATTCGTGAAAACCGCCGGATTAACCGCATTTAGCGGATTTTCGAAAGTGCTCCCGCAAGGGACCTTCTTTCGAATTTAACAGAACCACTTACCTAGAATCTCTGATTTTAATTTAATTTTATTTAATTAAAGAATAAATTGCACTCATTAGTTAACTTAGGTTCCTAATAATCCTTAAATTAGGTGGCGACTCCAAAGAAAACCCTTTGGAGTCCCATATTGTTGAACATTATACCCGAAACCTATCTTTTCTTAAAGAAAGAATAATTTTTGGGGTTCAACAGCGTGGCGACTCCGCTGGGGATACGCAAATGGTTCTAACCAAAAGATTTTCACGAATTTGCTTTGTTTATATATGTGTTGATTGTATGTATGCGTAGCTTAACTCATTGTTTGTTTTCATGCCTAAACTAGTATGCGTAGAATTTATTGTTGTGAATTGTATTGAAGCATGTTCTTTTTTTTGTGCATAGTCCGCATTCCGTTCATATCTCCTCCCTCATGGAGCCTGTCAATTCTCTTTCATCTCCTCGATTTCATCACGGGGGGCCCGCATGACGGGCAATAATACAGGAAGGGCATTGTCCTTCCTAGGTCTCTGAATTTCTTTCGTGTCACCAAAGTTAGTTGGGGTATGGTTTGCCTGGTTTTGTCATGGCCGGTTCTACTGGTTTATGGGGCCAGGTTTATCCCGCATAGGTCTGAATCAGCCTCAACCGTTAGCCCACTCTTAGATGGAACTTTTAGGAGCATGCATGCATTTACACCTTAGTCTGGACCCGGTCCTTGGTACCCGCCTCCATAGTTAGGAAACCGCCCTTACGTCAGCGGGTTTTTAAAAAACCCAACGGCAATGCATATTATGTGCTATGTGATGACGAATCCTCAGTCCTAACCATGTTTTGAGCGAAATCAGATTTAGAATTTTGTCTCCTATGTTGTCTTTTAGGTCAGAAAATGGAAGAATTTAGCAGAATTGAGATCATAATGCAGATTTTTGTGAACAATGTAAAATTGTAGTCGGGGGGGGAAAGTTAGGCGGATTTGGTTGGCTTGTGTTTTGGAGATGGTCTGGTGTAGTGAGATCTATGAGGCGAAGCCCCTTGTGTCTTTAAAAGATCAGTGGGGTCCCTCTCGTGAATGGCTTTGCGTGTGTGCAGGCCCATGTTGACTAACCAGCTGCAAATTCTTATGGAATGAAGTATGCGTGTCGCATATTAGGAGAGTGAAGCCCCTATGTCTATAAACGATCAATGGGGTCCCTCCTTGAAGACCAGTGCGGTCTTGGCTACCTAGGAAACTGAGAGGCTTGATTAAAGCAGAGGACCAGTGAGGTTCTATTTTGAAAGGCCGATTGGCGCCTTTCATGATTTGCAGTTTGGTATTATGAAGGCAGTTGGAAATCTCACCCTTGGATGTTATGAAATAATTAGGAGTTTGCTTGGAGGAGCGTTGATGTTTGCAAAAGGTATAGAGGTTTGTTCCGGGTTTTAGGCATTTGGGTTTAGAAATTTGGTGCAGATGTTGTGGAGAGCATGAGCTGTGTCAGAATTTCGAGTTGGCCCCAGCTTTTTGGAAGTTAGTTGGGATAATGGAATTGCAATGTCGAGGCGGAGAGCTGATTGTTATCGATTATTGTTATTATTTATCACTTACTCTAAATCTGAATTGCTCAAAACTGGCATGAACTATTTTTCGTTACCACTTGTTTGCGCGTCTTAGGCCCACCTCTGGCAAAGAGGCACCTTACAGGATAGGACACGTTCGCATTTTCATTTACGCTCCACTACTTGTGTTTGCCACATATCAACTTGTTTAAAATGCAAAGCGCTACGTGATGCGCGCTACATGATTTGTGTGCAATTTTGCCAATGACATGCAAACTAACATGGTTACTTTTGAACTTTTCTTTTGTTTTGTTTATCCCCATACAGAGGTTTGATTTGTGCTGATTTAAGCTGGCTGATCACTCATATTACACAAGGACAAAGGACCGATCTGCATACTGGTACACATTTCCACAACTGACAATGACTGGAATAGATGATGAACCTCGCAATACCGAGAAAAATCTTGCAACTCCTGAGTCTTCAAAAAGAAATGTCATTATTGCTCAAGACGAAATGATTCTTGAAATGGCTAAGGAACTACAGATGTTAAAAGATGAACTGGCTGCAGTAAAAGGGCAAACTCCTAAAAACACGCCGCTACGTGGGCCCGATGCATCACACTCTCTGGTTCAAATGGGGCAATCTCTGGGGCAGTCTCTGAACTCAATTGATGAGGTCGCCAATATGAACACACATTTGAACACCCACAATTCTCTAAAAGCACCAGTCCACCAAAGCAACTTGCCACTTCTCCAAGCTCCACCCCCAAATAACGCTCAATCTAGCCAAACAATTAACCGACCACCCATCTACCCATCACATCAACAACACCCATCATACACCCCGCACCCTGCCAATACTTATTATCAGACAAACACTCCATATCCTTACCAAACCTCCACTTACCAAAACGAAACCATCCCGCAAGCTTATACTGAAAATCCATCCGCACCATTAGTCCAAGTGGCGGTATCTGGTGGGCAAGATGTTCCTATTGTGCAAATTGATGATTACACCAATCCTCCTTATGTGAAGTTTCAAAATGGTATTAGAAGAGTCGAAAAAGCAGTCGATGGGGGTGAAGATTTAGAGAAAAAGGTACAAGGTTGGGTGATGAGTGCTCTTAGCAAAGCATCAAAAGGCAAAGACAAGGAAAGTCTAGAATATGAAGACTTGTGCGTTCATCCTGGGATTGAATACCCAGAAGGGTACAAAGTACCAAAGTTTGTTAAGTTTGATGGCAAAGGCAACCCCCGATCCCATTTGAGAAGGTATTGTGAAACCTTGGGAGTGGGAAAGAATGAAGAGCTTCGTATGAAATTATTCATTCATAGTCTTGAAGGCGAAGCTTTAGACTGGTACTCCGAGCAGGATCCCTCGAAATGGATCAACTGGAGGAGTATGGCTCACGACTTCATGGAGCGTTTTGGTTTCTACGCTGAAATACCATTAGATCGGTTGGCTATTGCAAGGTTTAAGAAGAAGACGACCGAGACTTTTAGGGAATACGCGGTACGTTGGAGGAGTGAGGCTGCCAAAGTTAAGCCTCCCATGAGTGAGGAAGAGTTTGTGGGACATTTCATCGAGACATTGGATGAATTCTACTATGATCGAATGGCATCCATGACTAACTCTACTTTTGCCAATCTAGTAAAAACGGGGGAGATGTATGAAGCTGGTTTGAAATCTGGTAGGATCACAAATTTGGCCGCTTTGCAAGCTGCAGGTAAGGCAATCCAGTCTGGGTCTGGTAATGGCTTTAATAAAAAGAAGAAAGAGGAAGTGGGAGCTGTTGTAGGGGACATCGAGCGTCGACCGACTGTAAAGTTGAATTTTGACAATCCGTCTGCTTTTCCCACCTACCAAAGCCCGTATTACCCAAATTACCCCACTCACTACCAGATGCCACCTGTTCCTTATCCGGTTTACAATGCACAAGCAAATTACTACCAACCTAGAGCACATGCACCTAATCAATACCCTCGTCAGCCAAATTTTCAAGCACCCCAAAATTACCAGCCTCGTCCTCCTGTTCGTCCCAATGTGCAAGGGTTTAATCAGAATTACGAAAGGAGAGCAACCAAAACCTATACTCCTATAGCCGAGTCATATGGCCAGCTTTTTGAGAGATTAAGGAATGCAGGAGTTGTGCAGCCTATCCCGGATAACACCCCAAACCCTCGTCCAAATTGGTATGATGCAAATAAGCACTGTGCCTATCACTCAGGAGCAGCCGGCCATGATATTGAGAGATGTTATACTTTCAAAGACAAGGTCGAGGCTCTAATCAAAGCAGGCACCATTCAACTCACCGGCACTCAACCAAATGTGCATGATAATCCTCTTCCCAATCATGGTAACAATGCAGTTAATATGATTTCTCTTGAGGAAGAGCCAAATCTGAAGGGCACCATAGTCTCTATTTATGATGTAAAGGTTGATAATATTGCTTCTAAGGTACCTAAGCAAGCACTAACTCTGTTGCCAAAGAATGAGGGAACTTTTGGCCTAGGTGGCAACCCCGCTGAAGGAAAGATGGAAAGGTTGAGTCTGAGAAGAAGCCGACTAGTGTCATGATACAGCCTCTTTTACCATTGAACCAGTCATTTGTCCAAGCACCAGAAATGGCCATGCAGAATTTGATTGAAGGTGTTGGCAGCCTATTCTTGAATGATGGATTGAAATGCAGTGCAACTATTGAAGATTTTGAAAAAGAGCCACATGTGCAGAATGCTGAACCAAGTGATGTGATGGCTAATTGGACTTGTGGTCCAAAAGAGACTTGATGAGTGAACTTGCTATTTTTGTTTTGGCATCACAGTCAGCTTGAGGCCCTGAACTGTGTTTTGCGCTTTGTTTATGTCTACGTCTTTCAAATAACTCTTTTAAATCCTGCATGTTTACTTTTATGTTGTATGCCTCCCTAAATTAGGTTTTGAATAAACAAATGCACTGCATTCCTACCTTATTATTTTGCTATTCTTTAATTATTTATGTGCTTTTGATTAATATACTTACTATTGTTTCAAATTAAAAATAACAAAACCTGCTTGAACTTGGCTTGTGGCCTATAACGAAACAACTGAACAATTTAAGGATGATGCATTGGAAAGTTACTCTTGCACTCTTTGGATATTACATTACCGTTAGAACTTCAAACTGGGGCAGCTTTATTTGCTGGCAATTGGAGCCGAAGCGTTTTATCTATGCAAATGGAAGACCTTTATTTGAGAAACCATTCAAGAAGATAAGTTGGAAGATGTTGAATGCGCAAAGAGAAGATTTGAATAGTTTACTTCAAACCGGGGAAATTGGTGTTGAGGAATCTCTTTCCTAACTAAGAAGAAGCAACGGGAAAATTTGCACCAAGTTGGCAATGTCATTATGGAGAGGAGCACTAATCCTGGCAGATGTTCGTGATCAAGTTTGGCCTAAGATAATCAGCGCAGATTTTGTCAAGAGATACTATGTCTGAAGCAACCGCAAGTTAGCATTGGTTTAGATGTAATCTTTGATGTAATGCGAACTACGCGTAACCTGATTCCCAAGGCTGGGATACGTAGGCAACTCATATAGAGTTCGGTTGCACTAGCACAGGAATCCCCTATTTCCTCTTTTATGTATATTTGAACTACTTCTGACCTGATTCCTGGAATGGCAACAGGATAAGTAGGCAATCCCCTTCGGATTCGGTCAAAATATTGTAACACTTTAGGCTTGTTTATCTTTTATGATGTAATTCCGAACTATGCATCTGGGCAGATGTGTATGTTTTCCAATTCGGATGCGGTTTCGTACTTAGATTGCCATACTTCCCAAAAAATCTTTATGTAAGTAGAACTACGCACAGTCTGATTCCCTTGGAGGGATACGTAGGCGCTCTTAACGGGCTCGACTCTATAATATTAAAATTTTCAGTCTCCCCTAAGGCAAGTAACTGGGGCAATTTTGCAAAGATAATTTGAAGATTTGAAAGATAGCAACTGGGGCAAATTTTGCAAGATGAATTGAAGATATGGAAGATGGAAACTGGGGCAAATTTTGCAAAAAGAGTTCGAAGGCATAAAGATTATAACTGGGGCAGATTTTGCAAGATTGGTATTACTTATCGAAGGATGAAGTGGCAGAGTTTTAAAGTACTCAAGATTAGCACAAGTCGCAAAGACGAAGGACGTTCAGTTTGTTTCAAGATATGTCATGAGTTTGAGTTAAAGCAGAAATTTTTAAATGCATTATAAATTTCGGTTGCATATCAATGATTATTTGTTTAATATTTTATCAAATTACTTTACTTTGCCTCTATCTTGAAATATTATACAACATTGAGTTCATAAGTCAAGTGTCTGAGTACAATTTGCAAGCCCAAGTCCAAAGAAGAACGAGGGAGCAGCGACAGCAAGTTCAAGATGAATCAGCACAAATCAAACGCCCCTACCCAAAACTAACAAATTTTTCTTTGAGAGCAGGAACATGAAAGCTCGCAATGAGAGGATCATTTGCACTATGGATGAACAATTTATTGAACGCGCATCCAAAAGTTGCCTTGCAGATTGCGTCGCATTGCCTTTTTCATAACTTAAAGCATTTTGCTTTGTCATGAGTTATTGCCGAACAGGCGGCATTTCTACCCCTATGACTTTCATTCCTAATAGGCGACAAAGCCAAGGCTTGTTTTGTGTTTTTAAAAAAAAAAAACTAAGCCAAGTAGGGCATCGCTTTGTTTTAGTTGATAATCCGCACAAGGCCATCCTTGCCGGATTGTCTCGCCAATCGATTTTATCAATGGCTATCGTACTGACTACATTTCCGCACTACTTTGCTTTGCACTTGCTTTGAATTATGTCTTCGCACTCGCTTTAAAATTAACGCCTTGCTTTACTCTTTCAGGTTGACCATCGGCTACGAGGATTCCTTTTGTTGGACTATCTTGTCTATTGATTCGCCAAATGGCTCTTGCATTGCTCCACATTCCCGCACCGCTTTTCTTTGCGCTTGCTTTAAATTATTTGTCGCACTTGCTTTAAAATTGATGCCTTGCTTTATGTCTTTCAGGTTGACCACCAGGCGGGGCTTCTCTCTTGTTGGACTTTCAAGCCTGTTGATTCGCTAAATCGCTTTTGCGTTGCTTTACATTTCATGCTAAATTGCCTTGCACTCGCTTTCAATTATGCCTTTGCACTTGTTTTATATTTTGACTTGCTTTATTTTTAGCTTAACAGGTTAACAGGTCAGTCCCGAGACCCTCCTTGCTTCGTGCCGGACCGGTTCGCCAGCTGATTTGTTCGACAATCAACCCCAAGACCCTCCTTGCTGCGTGCCCGACCGGCTTGCCAGTTGATTTGTCAAGATATTCAAATTGCCTTGCACTTGCTTCAATTATAACTTTGCACTTGCTTTATATTATGAGCCGCTTTACTTTTAGCTTAACAAGTTAACAGGTCAGTCCCGAGACCCTCCTTGCTTCGTGCCGGACCGGTTCGCCAGCTGATTTGTTCGACAATCAACCCCAAGACCCTCCTTGCTGCGTGCCCGACCGGCTTGCCAGTTGATTTGTCAAGATATTCAAATTGCCTTGCACTTGCTTTCAATTATGCCTTTGCACTTGCTTTATATTATGAACCGCTTTACTTTTAGCTTAACAGGTCAGCCCCGAGACCCTCCTTGCTTCGTGCCGGACCGGTTCGCCAGCTGATTTGTTCGACAATCAACCCCAAGACCCTCCTTGCTGCGTGCCCGACCGGCTTGCCAGTTGATTTGTCAAGATATTCAAATTGCCTTGCACTTTCTTTCAATTATGCCTTTGCACTTGCTTTATATTATGAACCGCTTTACTTTTAGCTTAACAGATTAACATGTCAGCCCTGAGACCCTCCTTGCTTTGTGCCGGACCGGATCACGAGCTGATTTGTAGACAATCAATTCCAAGACCCTCCTTGCTGTGTGCCCGACCGGCTTGCCAGTTGATTTGTCAAGATTGTTGAAAATGCTTTGCATTATGCCTTCGCACTTGCTTTATTGCTTTGCCAGTTGATTGGAAGACAACTTATCAATGATATCGCAACCCTCACTTGCAAATCCGTATCATCAATATTTGATCATTCTTTACTTTTGATTATCAGGCTTTTATTAGCAGTTGCTCGCTTACCGTTTGTTAAGTCTTTACAGAATTTTGGCAATACCGCAACAGCATTTGGAGCATAACGTGGAACTTTTTCTTAGCAGTGAACTGGGACAATTGTTGATATGAGCTAGACTCGTCAACAAGGATCTGAAGAATCGCACTCGAACAAGCATGTTTTACCTAATCTATCATTTCAGATTAGGCGTCAGTTTTAATTCTTTCCTATTCGTGCGTCTTTTCTTATGTTAGTCGTGCGAGTCTTCATTTCTAAGTGTCGTTGAACTACATCTGGCCTGATTCTCTTTTAGCCCGAGATATGTAGGAAACTCAGAAATCGGAGTTCGGCCATACCCATAAGGCTCGCCTTTTGGTCCATGGAATCAGAAGTCCTTGGCTTTATCGTGACAAAATTGGCTTTCCCGTCAACTTCTTTACCCTGAAAACTCTTTCATCCTTTTCGGGTAAAGAGGGGCAGCTGTTGACACCCAATTTTGTCCCAAAATTCTAATTAGTGCCTAATTATTTAAATAAAAGATAAATTTTAAAATTTTAAAGTGAATTAGTGGAATTTGGAATGAAAGACTAAATTTTGCAAAAAAAAAAAAAAAAAAAAAAAACATTGCTCAATTTCAGCTTACCCGTGCAACACCCCTATTTATTTAATTATCTTGAAAAGGGGTTAATTTCGCGCTAAAACCTAAATTCCAGCTATACAATAGAGAAAAACACACGCTGTTGAAATTTCGACCCGCGACCCATTGTTTCATTCCCCATTCTCAGAAAAGCTTCACCCGCGACCCATTCCCCTTCGCGACCCGTTTTCATTCAAGCGTGACCCGCGACAAAATCCAACAGGTTGTCTTCTCCGTACAGATCTTTGCTGGACGAGTGATGTTATTCCAGCTGTAGTCTTGGCATTTTCTCACTTATTTTCTCCCCAACGAATCTCTAATCTCGTCCGCACATTTTGAATTCGAGCCATTCCGAGCCGTTGATCCCTTCTCCTTAGAGATAAGGACGAGAGGGGCTCTGATTTGACCCTCTCACCCTTATCTCATGAGGGGAAGGATCAAAAAGGGAGGGGGTAATTTCGATTTTTCTTCAACAAGGTAAACCCTAAGCTTCTACTATATATTGAGAATTTTGGTAGGGTTTTAAGGGAGGAGACATTTTTAAGAAACGGCACTAAGGGAAATATAACACAAAATTTTGTTTAGTCTCTGATGGACTTTTATATACAGTGGATATAGTTTTGTTTCTGGTTTTGATTTCTAGAGTTGATATCCCTGTTTTCGTGTCGTCGTTTCGCTCATTCGAGTCATCGAGTCGTTTCGAGCTGTGTCGCTTCAGTTTAAACCCATTCACTGCTCGCAAAAATGTAAGAGCTTAACCTCGACTCATTTTTATTGTTCTTTTATCCTTTTCTTTTATCTGTCGTTGTTTGAAACTGAAGGTATAAATGTTTGTTTTAGGTAAGCTTAATTATTAGAATAACCAATGCTAAGCTCAGTTTCTGTTTTAGTGTGTCCGCAATGGTTTCTTTGCATTAATATCATCCTATTTTAGTCACATTCAGCATGCTCTAGGGTATTTCTTTAGTTCTTGATTTGTATGCTCAAATTCCTTATGAACCCTTTCATTCCTCCTTTGGACTGCTCTGTTTAAGTTTCTTCAGGACTGATTGTGTAAAGTAAATAGAACTAGTTGTGGCTTTCATGTTGATCCTGTGAGGATGTAGAGAGTAAGGGAGGCAGATGATGCTTCTGGTCCGTGAATGAGAGTGCTGTGTGCAGTTGTTAAGGAGGTCTGTTTGTTTGTGAGTGCAGAAGGATATGCAGGGTGTTTGCGTGTGTGTTTGAAGTGGTTGTTCTCCAGTTGTTTAGGGTCCAGTAGCAGGGGTTCAGGGCTGAGGTTGTGCAAGTCTGGGAGTTCCAGGTAGTGGGAGGTAGTTCTTGTTTCAATTTGGATAAGGGCTGTACCAGGTTTTCCTGGAGTTGATATTGGAATGAGTATAGGCTCTGTTGGATTGCAGGTTCTGGAGAAATTCTTGGTTCTGTTTGTCAAGGGTGTTAGAGGTCTGTGAGAGGGAGAGTAGGAGTGGCTGGGTCTGTTCAGTTGAGAATGGAGGATGCTGTTAGTAGTAGAGAAGGGAGGGAATAGTTCAGGCAGTAGAAGTTCTGTGTTCAGGTGTAGGTGCAGGGGTAGGCAAGGATGTGCAGGAGAGTGTTGAATTGGTGAAAGGCTTTGGAGAGTTTATCAAAAGGTGTGCTGATGTTCTGATGGAGGTTAATTGTTTCAGGAGTCTGTGTAGTTGTCTCTTAAAGTAGAAGCAAGAATTTGATAGAGTTGAGTTCTGTGAAGAGTTGAAAGAGTTGTTTCAGATTCATCAGCCTGCATTCAAGTCTGGAATGAATTTAGTTGTAGTCCTAGGATGCTATGAGGTAGTTTATGTGAGAGAAGGAGGTCTGTCGTGTGTTTTGGTTCAAAATGTGTCAAATTTTATGCATGAGCTAAGTATTCAAAGAGGATAACATAAGTGTCGCCTGAGCATTTTGTCTAAGTGTGAAAAAATATAAAATGCACCTAATTTGTTTGTCAAGTGCGTAAATACATTTCAGCTTTACTATTAGTACATCAGTTACAAAGCTTTCAAGTTGCTAAAATCTCACCCCTTTCATACTCACTAGCTGTTATTCCCATATCTACTTTAGTTCTTGAAATTTAATCAACACATTAAACGCTTCCCTGTGGGTTTGACTATTCATGATATTCTTTGTTCTATAGTTGAAATGGATGATAAGCTACTCATTTGTTTGCTATTTTATTCTCTTTTTGTTTCTATGCATGTGTAATTATGTGTTTAGCCTGTACTAATTTCTATCTCCCTATATCTTTGGCATGTAATACTTGGGATGAGTTGCTAAACTCACAAATTGGGATGGCCCGCATTGGGAAGTCATTCGATCCGCTCCACATTTTCGGGACTTGATATCCCCGAAAATGTAAAAGAAAGAAAAATGAAAATCACAAAGTCCAAGGCTCAATGATTGAGTTTGCGCTTCCGGGTTCTATTTTCTAAACTCCATCCTTCCCCGCTCCCTTAGAAAATGCATGTTGTATAGGATTTCCCCATAGACCGGATTAGTAGCCCGGTAGGATAGAAATGACACTTGAATCGTGAATAACTATTGTAAATCACTTAAATTGTTTTTATATGAATGCTTTGTATCATTTCTTTGCGAATCGCCAATTTATTTATGGATGTTGAGAATCATTTGTCAATTAATGAGTGCAAATAAAATTCGATTAAAATCGTACCTTCGTCATAATTTGCATTTGAATTATTTATTTATTGATTATATTAATATTCAATTATTTATTTAGTTAATTAATTAAATTTTAATCCATTATTTATTTATTTACTTAATCTAATTTATTTAATTTCAATTAATCATTTATTTATTTAATCAATTGAATATTTATTGATTTAATTAATTAATCAATTATTATTCATTTACTCCCTTATTTAATTAAAATTGATAAGTATTTATTTATTTAATTAATTAATTTATTTACTTAGTTATTTATCTATTTATTCAATCAATTAATTAATCCTTTATTATTATCCAATTATTTATCTAGTTTGTTTTATTTAATTATCTAACTTCATTTAACCTTTACTTATCCTTTTAATTAATTAATTGATCGTTATTTCATTATCCATTTAATTAATCTTAAATTGAATCATTTATTTATCTAAGTATCGATATAATTAAAATCTTATCTTATTTATATTATTCATATTATCCTTGTATAAAATTAGCTTTATATATTTATTATCCTTAACAAATTCGTGAAAACCGCCGGATTAACCGCATTTAGCGGATTTTCGAAAGTGCTCCCGCAAGGGACCTTCTTTCGAATTTAACAGAACCACTTACCTAGAATCTCTGATTTTAATTTAATTTTATTTAATTAAAGAATAAATTGCACTCATTAGTTAACTTAGGTTCCTAATAATCCTTAAATTAGGTGGCGACTCCAAAGAAAACCCTTTGGAGTCCCATATTGTTGAACATTATACCCGAAACCTATCTTTTCTTAAAGAAAGAATAATTTTTGGGGTTCAACAAATATGTTAAATAAAATTTAAGTGAATATGTTTAAATTAGATCCATAAGGGATTAAAAAATTATGAAAACAAAGTGTTAATTTTTAAAAACATGATCAAGACATTAAGTTAGGTAGTTGACTAGGTTAATTTTCATGTGATTAATTTTCGGACGATGACTGGGAACATAGTGAATTTTCGAATCTATTATTAATATATATGTTATTAACTTAATCAACTTACTGCTTATTGTCTGAGTATGTATGTATGTATGTATGTATGTATGTATGTATGTATGTATGTATGTATGTATGTATGTATGTATGTATGTATGTATGTATGTATGTATGTATGTATGTATGTATGTATGTATGTATGTATGTATGTATGTATGTATGTTGTTGCGTTTAGAAATTTCCTTCTTTAGATCCTCACTATTTTTTTTATTTTATTAAAAGAATGTCTACTGTGGCTAAAAATATTGTTGCTGAGCTCAAGAAAGGGTTGAAACTCAATGGTGACAACTATGAGACTTGGAGCTTAAAAGTTCAATATGTGCTTGAAGAGCAAGAGGCTCTGGAGGCAATTAATATCGTCATGGATGAGCCCGAGAAAGGCACCACGACTCAGTATAGGCGTGACCGTGCGACTTATGACGCTTGGAAAAAGAAAGACTCCTTGGGTTGCATTACGTTGCTAAGCACCTTAGATGATGATATCTTAAGAGAATTTAAGGATCGCCAAAGAGCTATGGGTCTTTGGGTTGCTTTGAAGAATAAGTTTGGTACCTGTTTTATTGCAAGGCTTCGATCCTAAACAATCAAGTTTGATTTATACAAGAAGCACCCAAAACATTCAGTGAGAACACATCTAAGGCATATGACAAACATGATTGGGGAGTTAAAAGATGTTGGTCATGTGTTGACCGATGAGCAACAAATTCAAGCTGACATACGGTCCTTACCTGATTCTTGGGATCATATGAAGATGCATTTGACCCACAACCGGCTAATCTCGTCTCTGGAAGATGTCCGGAGATCTCTTGAGCTTGAATAGGATCAGCTTGAGGCTGCCAAGCCAACAGCTGAGTTGCACATGACAACATCCTCTAAGGCTAAAGGTGGCTCAAAGAAAAAGAATTAGGATAAGAAAAGAGAACCAACTCATTCTCAGCCTTCTAAGAGAGCAAGGGCAAAACAACAAGGCAATAACAAATGTCCCAAAAAGGTAAATGTTGCAAAGGTGAAATGCTTTAACTGTGACAAAAAGGGTCACTATGCTAAGGATTGCTCTGAGCCTCCTAGAAAGGTATTTCACAAAACTCAAACTAGTGAACTTTATGTTTCTAGCTCAGTATTTTTGACTGAATCTAATCCTTTGTAGATTATAGACTCGGGAGTAACAGACCACATAACGACGGACCGAAATGCTTTTGTGGAGTTTCAGCGTATTTCACGTGGAAAAAAGTGGATTTATGCTGGCAACAGCAATAAGGTTGCTGTTGAAGGGATCGGTACATGCAAATTAGTCATGCATGGTGATCGACACCTACTACTACATGATGTCCTCTATGCTCCAGGAATTCGTCGGAATATTACTTCTGTTATTGTTTTTCTTGGGCTTGGGTTTAGTTTGTTTTTCCATGACAATTCTGTCAAATTGACTTTAGGTTCAACTTTATTTGGTTTTGGTCATGTGACCAGATGTTTAATTATTATGGATTTGGATTATGATTCATTTAATAATAATGCTAGTTTTTCTATGTTTGCTTCCTCACATAAATATGATAGTGATGTAAACATGTGGCATGCTAGACTAGGTCATATTGGCCAACAAAGAATGCAAAGAGTAGCAAAATAAGGTTTTTTTTACTGGCATTGAACATGTGGAATTGTCAACTACTGAAAGTTGTCTAGTAGGAAAATCTGTAAGAAAACCCTTCGGTAAAGCGACTAGAGCGGAATATCCCTTGCAATTACTCTATTCGGACATCTGTGGTCCTATGAATGTTAGGGGTAGGCATGGAGCGTACTATTTCATCACGTTTACAGATGACTACACTCATTTCGGTTATGTCTATTTAGTTTCCCACAAATCAGAAGCAATAAGTTATTTCAAATGCTATATGAGCTTAGTGGAAAATCAATTAGACAAGAATATAAAAATTCTTCGAACAGACCGAGGTAGAGAGTACTTTTCAACTCACTTTAACGAGTTGTGTAATGGAAAAGGAATTGTTCATCAGTTGACTATCCCAAATACTTCACAACAAAATAGTGTTGCAGAGAGAAGAAATAGGACGCTTCTAGAAATGGATAGGTCAATGATGGCACAAGCTAACCTCCCAATTAATTATTGAGGTGATGCATTGCTTATTGCTACCTATGTACTTAACCGTGTGCCTTCAAAATCAGTTGCAACCACTCCATTTAAGTTATGGACTGGAAGAGCACCCAACCTAAGTGTATTAAGATCTTTTTATTCGAATGGGAGAAATTTAGCAGATGATGAATTAGTTTCATATCAGCAACCCCCTTCATCATCGGATGCGAATGTAATTAATTATTTGACATCAAACAGTGACCAAATGGATCTTGTTCTAAGTGGAAGCGAGATGGTCACTGATCTTGTTCTAAGTGGGAGCAGGATAGATGTTCTTGATCCAAGTGGGAGCAACGTTGATCCAAATAGGAACAACAAAGAAGAATCACAAAAAGGAAGTGGTTTACGTAAAAAGATTCTCCACCGACGATTTGATGTCGAAGGTGCTGAACTTTTTATGTTGTTCTTACAAGTAGAAAACGAGCCTAAAAATAAAAAAGAGGCTCTCTCATGCCCTTCTAAGGAAAATGGATAAAAGCAATGGAAGATGAAATGGAGTCAATGAGAGTCAACAAAGCCTGGGAACTAGTTGATCTCCCAAAAGAACTCAGAGCTATTGGGTTCTTAAGATTAAGCTCAAGGCTGATGGCACAGTTGAGAGATATAAGGCTCGACTGGTGGCGAAAGTTTATACACAACAGGAAGGAATAAACTACGAAGAGACTTTCTCACCTATTGTGCGATTTAACTCAATTCGCCTGATTCCAGCTATAGTAGCAAGTTTAGATCTTGAATTACATCAGATGGATGTAAAGACTGCCTTTCTCAATGATTGAAGAATTTATATGGAACAACCCGAATGTTTCATTGAAAAAGATCACGAACAAAAGGTTTGTAGACTATTGAAGTCTATTTATGGCCTCAAATAATTTTCAAGGCAGTGGTATATACACTTTCAAAATATGATCATATCCCTTGGTTTACTATGGTTGATGAAGACCATTGTGTTTATACCGAGAGATCAAGAAATAAGCTTGTAATTTTGAAAGATATGGGTGAAGCTGCATATATTCTTAGAATTAAGATTTCAAGAGATCATCCTAAGAAACTATTGTATCTCTCTCAACAGAATTACATTAAGAAAACTCTTAAATGATTTAATATGCAGAATAACAACCCAATTGACATTCCTATCAGCAAAAGCCATAACTTGGGAAATCATTTATGTCCTCAGACTCCTGAAGAGAGTGAAAAGATGAAGTGAGTCCCTTTTAGAAGCGCAGTCGGATGTTTAATGTATGCTATGGTGTGTACTAGACCTGATATTTGTCAAGCAGTTTGCTTGATAAGTAGATATCAATCCGATCCAGGTCTAGCACATTGGCAAGCACTAAAGAGGATCATGAGATATCTGAGAGGAACAACTAACTATGCACTTTGTTATTAAGGCGACAAAGATTTGCGATTAGTTGGATACACGGATGCTGATCATGGAGGAGATTTAGACGAGAGGAAGTCTACCTCAAGATATGTCTTCTTACTTAGTAATGGTGCCATATCATGGAGGAGTAAGAAGCAATCATGTGTAGCACTATCCACGATGGAAGCTGAATATGTGGCTCTGTCAAAAGTAACACGAGAAGCTGTTTGGTTGAATATGCTCTTGAAAAGCTTGTTGGGTAACACTGATGATGAACCAATATTGGTCTACTATGATAGTAAGGCTGCAGGTGATGCAACAAAAAATCCTAAGCATCATTGTGATACTAAGCATGTGATATCAAGTATAACTATGCAAGAGACATGTATAAACACAAGAGGTTGAACCTGGTAAAAATATCTATAGAAGATATGGTAGCAGACCCACTGACCAAGCATTTAGCTAGAGATGCATTTGTGAAACACACTAGGTCTCAAAGCTTGCGTAGACTTTGAGTGATTTTGTATTATTCTTTGTTTTTCCAGTTGTTCACAAAACTATGTTCTTTGATAATCAATAAAGTTGATTTACTTGCATACATATTCATGATTTATTGAGTGTTTAGTACATTCTTCAATTATATTTTAGCATGTCGGGTAGACAAGAGGTTGGCCTTCTCACACAGGAAACCGCCTCCTTATCTTAGTGATAAGTGGAGATGAGACTTGATTTTAAGAAAAAAATTATGAAATGAATAATTTGAGAGCTATATGCTTAAAATTAGTACAATCGCTTAAATAATGACATAAGGTTATTAAGGTAAAAGGATGTTCACCTAGTCTACTTTGTGAACTAGATGTGAGTTTAAAGAATTCAAATTTAGATACGTATGGTGTCTGAATTTCATCTATACATCATTATTTGTAAAGACATACGCTCCTTAAGGAAAGGAAAAAATATTGTAGCACGTGTTTCATACTATGTGTGCTAATGTCGATCATAGATTAACATAAGTTTAATCTCAACTTACTGTTGCGTGAGACCCAGAGCCTTATGATGGCTCAAAATATGTACCCTCAGTGACTTCGATCAGATACTTGAGACTTAGTCTAATGTTAGCTACCTTAGTGTATTTCCAAAAGACCATGAAAATGGATGCGGTCTGACGGGGCATATCTAGAAAAGCAGTTGAGCTAATATTAAAACAATCGTGAGAAGAAAAAGATCATTAATGGAATCTCATTAATTTGTGTTCATAGGTGCACCAGTTATAACTTATGAGTTATAATTGTGAATACAAAGAATAATGATATTTGAGATTTTTGAGAGAATATCAAAATGTGATTGATATGATATAGGGTATTGCATCCTTTATAATATGCTTGCAGGTTTGTACTTGACGAGAGGCTATATACTACTAAGAGATGTATAACACGTAGCTCTCACAGTATGCTAATCGCACAGTCTATATCACTGTATGAATATTTGTAGAGATGAGATGAGAATATGTTTCTTACATTACAAGAGCACTCCCATTATGTATGAGTGAGAGATATTGGGTTTATCTGATTAAGAGTCCACCCATTAAGGGGTGCTCTTAAAGTCTATCCAGGTAAAAAAAGGATAAGTTACCTGGTAAAGTCCTATAAGAGGATAACTACTGTACATTCAGTTATATATATATATATATATATATATATATATATATATATATATATATATATATATATATATATATATATATAGTAAAAGACTCAGACAAATGATACATACTTTTTCTCTATAGCTTTTCCTACTTCTCTCTACAAATAAACTAGTATTTAGACTATAGATAAAGGGGTTGCTCCGTTACTGTGACAACCACCGACAACCAGTGATTCCAGCCGTGGTAAAGATCCTATCGCTTCTGCTTATAAGGAGAACAAGTAAGTTCTCTGATTTATGTTTGAGTAATCTATGTAGTATAGATTTGTGATATATATATATATATATATATATATTAAATATATGTATAGAAAAATCCTTCACATCACAACCCCCTCTTGCATGTAAAAGTAGACAGATTGTGAAATAAAATTAAGAGAATGATGAATGATAAAGTGTCTCCAATGGAAACATACTTGTTTATCGCTGGACCATTCCAAAATATGATTAATTCGATGAAGAACAACACTAAAACATGGAATTACAACTGTGAAAGGATCATCAGGCAATCCAAGAAGAAGAATTGCAGCTAAAAGAATAGCCGATCCAAAGATTATCTGAGATAGAATTATTCTACTAGAATTTGGCAACTTTCTGTAAAGGAAATCTCCTATCATTCCTCCAAACAATCCACCAAGTGAGGCAGGATATTAAACAAAGTCAAGAGGAATGCAGTTTTCTTTTAGGAATGTATTGGATAAAAATCACCGAGGTATCTAGTAAGACCTTGAGGTGTAACAAGAAGATCGCTCCACGAAGCGTATCCCCGAGAAAGGACTGCATAGTTCCTCACCCCTGTAAATTTCCTTAGGAAACGAGGGGAAGTTAGCTCGAAGTATCAAGCTCGGACAAAACCTCGTCATCTCGAGCAGATGTCACGCCTCGGAGACGATGGCCAATCTTTGTAACCGTCGGCCGTTGCTCTAGCATTTAAGAAAAAGATCGTGGGTCAATCAAGATAAAAGACGGAGTAATGGCCATAAACGCACATTAATGATATTTACAACGTCATTTTTTCTCCTGATTATAAATAGGGCTCGTTTGTAAACAACCGGGGAGGGGGTAGGGCGAAGACAATATTCAACTTTTACTTTCTATTTGTCGTCTCGTTTATCTTTTAAAATATTTCTGGCCTCTTTATTTTTCTAAGTCTTTTTATTTGGTTCGAATTCAGCTTATCTCAAACATCGCTTTTGATACAAGCAAATTACCAGTTAAACCTATTACAAATTTGATTTGTTGTCCTATCCTAATTTAGGCCAACACAAATTGGCGTTGTCTGTAGGGACCTGGTAATAACGTTTGTTCTGAAGTCCGTAGTTTCGATCTTCCATAAAAAACAAAATGTCAGACACTGTCAATGACAACATGACTATTCAAGTGCCAGACCAGACAGTGGGTACTACCGAGACCAATGGTGGAATCCCATTATACCCAACTGGCTCGACACCACCCGTTAGCCTCATCCCAACAAACACCTCAGCCCCATTAGTTAGGTTGACACCACCAAGCGGGTCCACTCTACCAAATGGCCCGATACCTCCCGTAGGAGCATTGGCAGCCGAGCCAACATCCTCAAGTTCTAGCGACCCCTTCCAACAGTTCATGGTAAACTCACTACAATAAATGTGAGAGTAGGCCGCCGCTCAAGCAGCCGCGCAAGCTCCATTTAAAGAGTAATTTTGGAGTTCTTTGCAAGCCCTCGCTGGGAATGGGAGAGTTCACTCTGCCCTCGGTGATGTTCCCTACATGATGTTTAATGGAGGGAATAATACCACTACTCCTGTTGGAATAAATACAGGAGGACTCCCGAATGGGATCTCGTCTGGGGTCTCGGGGACTGTAGCCCCTACGACGTCTCAAGCGAGCGTCGCATCTGACTTCGAAAAACAGAAGAAGGATTTAGAGGCTAGCATGGAGAAACGACTCAAAAACATGCTAGGGGTTCGCAAACCACAACGAGCACTGAACATTGGAAAATGTCGCCAATTACTCTTCAAGCCTAAAGCTACTCCAGCACAAAAACATTTCAAATTACAAATTCTGAGGAAGTATGAGGGGAAGACGGACCCAGTTGACCATATTATAGAATATATGTCAATGGTCAAAAGCAACGACCTAACCCCAATTGAAAAAGAATCCATGTTCTTGAAGAAATTCGCTGACACCCTGGAAAAAGGGGCATTGCGTTGGTACATGGTCCTCCTTTCTGAGTCCATTTCCAGCTTCGATGAATTGGCGGAAATTTTCATTGAAGCTCACACTAGGGCTCAAAAGATCCTCAAAAGAAAGGAAGACATCTTTGACGTAAAACAAGGATACCTCGAGCCCATCAAGGACTTCCTCGAGCGCTTTCAGGCCAAGTGGATAGATCTACCAAAAATGGATGACAGCCTGGCAGTCATGGCTTTTGAAAAGAACCTTAATGTGAGAAATTCAGAGGCCGCGGCTGAGTTGAAAAAAGAGTCTAGTAGAGGCAAGCTCGAACTTGGGACGAGTTGCATGACCGAGCCGTAGTGAAGATCAGGCTCGCTGATCAACGACTGTGATGTCAAACGAGCAAGAGCTGGTGAGTCGAGCAAGGAGATGGTATTCAATAAAAAAGATTGTGATAGGATGATGTTCCCCCATCACGACACGCTAGTGATCACGCTCAGGATCGACGACTGTGATGTCAAACGAGCTCTAGTTGATCCAGGCAGCTTGGTGAACATCATCAACTATGGCGCGATCAAAAGATGTGGTTAAAGTACCTAGTCGTCCCAATGGCGAGCATACTGACACGGTTCAACAACTCCACCGAGAAGACTTTGGGAGAAATAACTGATGTTGGGCATATATCTTATGTTTCGGCGTCGATTTCTTATAGCATTTGTGTTGTTTTCATTGTATTATGTGCCCAACAATGATTCGTTTGAAGTAAAATGCTAACTTGAGGTGTTTGAATGTTTTAGGAATGAAATGAAGGAAATTAGAGCTTGATTCGTACAAATATAAGGAAGAAGCAGCGCATATAGCCTACCATGCTTAGCATGCTCGGCTATATGGCCTTGGAAGAGTGAAAAGTTGAAGAAATCAAAGACTAGCAGTGCATACAGCCATGAGCGCGAGGCATGCTCGGTTGTATGCGCCGAAAAACAGTCCCAGGGCAGCTTGGAAAGTATAATAATATGGGCCGCTTAGAATATTCCATATTAAAACCCTTGTAAACATATTTTTAGAGATCATTACGTACTTTTGGAGGCAAGAACGACAGTAGAGTCTAGAGCATTAAAGATTCATCACTTGAGTTGTAAATCTTCTTCCCTCTTGATTGTTTCATGACTTTTGAATTTTTTTGTGAGAAAGCTATCTTGTCTATGAGTAGCTAAACTCTATTATTCTAGGGTTATGGGTTAACCATGAAAGTTGTACTCTGAAGTTGATTGAAATCCATTAAATTTATCAGATTGAGTTGTTTATTTAATTCTGCTATGTATTACTTGATTTCCTGGCCAGTTGTTAAGTACTATCCATGAACCTAAGGTTGAACTCGAAAGTGGGAACCGTAGGTTGCAATAGAATTAAATAAAGCGTGTTCCTGAACCTGGGCATCGGGGAATGGTTTCGCGGTTAGAATATAAAAATATACCTAGCAGTCACACTTAATTAGTATACAGGAGAAGCACATGCATTCTTGTTAACTCTAATTCCATAGATATATAGGCGTTAAGTTAGCTTGAATAGGCGAACAGGGTATCTAAAGAGCTCTGTGAGTATAATCAACCCTGTTATTAGCAACTCAGATAAATAAAGTTAATTCAATTAGCGGAGGAGTGCAGCTGGATTGGTGAACGTCCCATAATCTTGGAATATTTCCTCTCACTGATATCTAAAACTCTTGAATTGTCTTGCACTCAATTCTTACTTCAATTACTTCTAGTTAATTATTTTAATTAAACACACGCGAAATTTGGTTGAACTCTCTTGAACAATATTTGAATTAAAGTTTGTCTAGTTAATAGTTAGTCGATAGTCCTCATGGGAACGATGCTTTCTTATCACTTTATTATTTGATCGACCGCGTATAATTGCGTACGTTTGGAGCGTCATGTTTTTGGCGCCGCTGCTGGGGACTAAGATTTAATTAGTTTCTAGGTTAGCTTTTATTTTTTATTTATTCAAGATTAATTTTTGTTTTAGTTGTCTTTGGGTGTTTCAGATTTTGGCTTGAATGCGAAGGAGCAAGACTGGTGATAAACTCTACACTTTTGAACCTGAACCTAAAAGATTTTTCCACAGGCTAAGGAAGGAGGCCAGATTCGAAGCAAAGCTAGAGAAAGCCCTTATTTCTGAACCTGCAGAGATAGCTGAAAATCAAAACCACGCCATACTGGATATGGCCAGACCCACTCTTGATAACATGGCCAAAGCTATTGTGAGGCCCACCATTACTGGTAAATTTGAGCTATAAAATATGATCCGTCTCTTCCAGTCTAATGGTCAGTTCGCAGGCTTATCACATGAAGATCCTCAACAGCACATGCAGAACTTTTGGAGATCAGTGATACTTACAAATTTGTTGATGTGTTAGATAAATATATACGGCTGAGTATGTTCCCATTAACTTTGCTGGGTGAAGCAAAGAAGTGGCTCTTGATCCAACCACCGAACTCCATTAGCTCTTGGGATGAACTGGCAAGGAAGTTTTTGATCAAATTCTTTCAATCGGGCAAGACTGCAAAGATCAGAGGTGAGATAGTGTCATTTAATCATAGTTCATCAGAGGAGATAGGTGAAGCATGGGAAAGGTTCATGGAATTTCTGAGAAGCTGCACATACCATGGTCAATCAAAAGAGGTATTGGGACATATTTTTGTTGAGGGACTCCAACGCATAGTAAAATATTGCCGGCTTATTATGGCGTACCGAGTCTAGAGAAGCAGTATGATGAGCTAAAGATCATTCTTAACAAAATTTTATAAGGAAGTCAGCATTATCAAGGTGACTCAGATAGAGGCAAAAATCGCAAGTTAGGTCGAAAGATGGAAGTGGATGTACTGACAGCAATGAGAGCTGAAATGGCAGCAATGCAGCACTCAGTTAAGAAGCAACTTGATGCAGTACTAGACCTACGCAAGCCACAGGCTCCATCCCAGGTTCAACAAGTGCAAGCAACTTCATTCTGTGATGTATGTGGTGAAGCTGATCATATAGGTAATGTTTGCCCGGACAACCCAGAGTCTGCATATTACGTAGGTCAGTAGAGCAGGGGCTTCAACTAAAATGCTCAGTATGGCAATACTTAACCGCCTAACTTTCGTAACCACCCTAATTTCTCATGGGACGATAATCAAGGCGGGCAAGGCAGTAGACAACCTCAAAGTAATACTCAGCAAGTGCAGAATCCACCGCAGCAGAAACAGCCTGAAACGTCAAAAATAGAGGCAATGATACAACAACTGGTTGTTGATCTTAATCAAAAGATTACAACTCTCCAGCAGAACCAGGACAGTGCCATTCTCTCTTTAGAAAAACAAATGGGACTACCTGCTAGCAATCAAAATACAATGCCACTTGGGGCATTGCCAAGCAATACTGATCCCAATCCCAAGGAATAGGTGCAAGCATTTTCATTAAGAAATGGGAGAGAGCTGGAAGAAGTGCCAAAGAAGCCGAAGCAATCACACTCTCACAAAGAAAGAGAAGCTGAGCCAGTAGTCGAAGTCGAGAAGAAGATAGAAAAGAAAAAGGCAGTGATTGCTGGTAAACCACCACCTCATTTTCCTTGAAGGTTGCAATAGAATATGCAGGATCCCGCAGTCACAAAGATTTTGGGCATACTCAGTGAGATTAGTATCAATATTCTATTGGTAGATGTGCTCAGAGGAATTCCAAAGTATGCCAAGTACATCAAAGACATAGTGTCATCAAAGCGGAAACTCAATGAATATGAAACTGTGGCACTTACTGAAGAGTACACATCCAGGGTTCAGAACAAACTCGCACAAAAGTTGAAGGATCCAGGTAGTTTCACCATCCCTATTCATGTTGGCAATATAGCAGTTGGTCGAGCCCTATATGATCTACGGGCGAGCATAATTCTTATGCCATTGTCTGTATGTAACTAACTGAGTCTCGATACTCCAAAGCCAACAACGATCTCACTTCAATTAGCTGATCGGTCTACTACTTATCTTGAGGGGGTGATCGAGGATGTATTGGTTCAAATTGGTCAATTTATTTTGCCCGCTGATTTTGTCATCCTGGATTATGAGGCATATAAGGAAGTTCCTATCATCTTGGGATGACTTTCTTAGCCACTGGTGATGCTGTGATTCATGTTCGAGAGGGAAAAATGACAATGAAGGTGGATGATCAAGAAGCAATCTTCAATGTGTACAAGGCTCTAAAAATGCCTAACCATCATGAAGAGTTGTCCATGATCACAGTTAGTGACCCGGAGGAGAAGTCGAGTGATCCAGCTGATTATGTTAATGATGATTTGCAACGAGCACTAATGTTGGGAGAAGAAACTAGTGACGATGCTGATGTAGAGGAGATGTTGCAGCTTTTAGACTGCTCTTGTAACTATATTATGGAATTTCCCAACTTTGAGCCTTTAGATACACCGGTAGGGCCACCACCCAAGCCATCTATTAACGAGGCGCCCAAGCTAGAGCTCAAACCGTTACCTACTCATCTTCGTTATGCTATTTGTGACAATCTGATACTTTACTTGTGATTATTTCTTCTCTGTTGTCTGACTTGCAGGTAGAAAAACTGTTGAGAGTGCTACGAGAGCATAAGAGTGCTATTGGTTGGACCATAGCTGATATCAAGGGAATAAGCCTGGATTTTTGCATGCACAAAATCTTTATGGAGGAAGGATACAAGCCAAGTGTGGAGCATCAGCGTCGCCTCAATCCAATCATGAAAAATGTGGTAAAGAAAGAGGTGATTAAATGGTTAGATGCAGTTATAATTTTTCCTATATCTGACAGCAAGTGGGTAAGTCCAGTGCAAAGTGTCCCTAAAAAAGGTGAGATGACAGTGGTGCAAAATGAGAATAATGAACTTATCCCCACAAGAACTGTTACGGGGTGGAGGGTGTGCATTGATTATAGAAAATTAAATAAAGCCACTCGGAAGGACCACTTTCCCCTTCCCTTTATTGATCAGATGTTAGATAGACTAGCCGGTCAAGAGTATTACTGTTTCCTTGATGGTTACTCTGGCTATAACCAGATATGGATTGCTCCCAAAGACCAACAGAAAACTACTTTTACATGCCCTTACGGTACCTATGCCTATAGGAGGATGCCATTCGGACTATGTAATGCACTTGCGACTTTTCAAAGGTGTATAATGGCTATTTTCACTGATATGGTGGAAGAGTTTGTTGAAGTGTTTATGGATGATTTTTCTGTCTTTGGTTCTTCTTTTGATGCTTGTCTAACTAATCTTGGTCTAGTGCTTGGTAGGTGTGAAGAAACTAACCTTGTTTTAAATTGGGAAAAATGCCATTTCATGGTTCGTGAAGGTATAGTTTTGGGACACAAGGTGTCCAGTGCTAGAATTAAGGTTGACAAGGCGAAGGTGGAGGCAGTTGAAATATTATCTCCGCCCACGTCTGTGAAGAGAGTCCGAAGTTTTCTCGGACATGTTGGCTTCTATAGGAGGTTTATTAATGATTTTTCTAAAATTTGTACTCCTTTGTGCAGGTTACTTGAGAAAGAGGCAGCATTTGTGTTTGATGAGGCCCGTCTGAGGGCCTTTAATGAGCTGAAAGAGAAATTGGTGCCTGCACCAATAATAGTGGCTCCTGATTGGGTTGCACCAACAAAGTAGGATTAAAGTGTTCCATTCCATTTACTACGCCAACAAAACTGTCAATTCCACCTAATTTGAATTACATAGTTACTGAAAAAGAGTTTCTGGCAGTAGTATATGCCTTTGACAAGTTTCGGGCTTACTTGGTTGGAACCAAAGTTATTGTTTACACAGATCATGCAGCAATCAGGTATTTAATTTATAAAAATGATGCTAAGCCTCGACTAATTCGTTGGGTGTTATTGTTGCAGAAATTTTACTTGGAGGTCCAAGAACGTAAGAGAACGGAAAATCAAGTAGCTGACCACCTATCAAGGTTGGAAAACCACAAGCATGTGGATGAAGGAGGTTTGATTAGAGAAACCTTCCTTGATGAGAAACTTTTTTCCATCACAAGTCGCTCGGACCCATGGTATGCTGACTATGTCAACTATTTGGTAAGTGAGGTAGTGCCACCACATCTGACTGCAGAGAGTAAGCATCAGTTTTTCCATGATGTGAGATTTTATATGTGGGATGAGCCGTTTTTGTTTAGATGTGTGCAGATCAGTTGGTGAGAAGATGCATTCTTTTGGAAGAGACGACGATTGTTCTACAAGAGTGCCATGTATCTCCTTATGGGGGTCATCATAGTGGTGACAGAACAGCCGCCAAAGTACTTCAGTCCGGGTTCTATTGACCGACACTGTTCAAGGATTCTCACGCTTTTGTAAAGAAATGTGATCGGTGCCAAAGAACCGGCACAATTACAAGGAAGCAAGAGATGCCTCTTCAAGGGCATTCTAGAGGTGGAGATTTTTTATGTGTGGGGGATCGACTTCATGGGTCCCTTCCCCTTGTCGAATGGTAACAAGTATATTTTATTGGTGGTAGATTACGTGTCAAAGTGGGTAGAGGCAGTTGCTATTTCTACTAATGATGCGAAGGTGGTGGTGAGTTTCGTCAAGAAGAATATTTTCACCAGATTTGGAACTTCGTGGGCTTTGATTAGTGATGAAGGTACACACTTCTCCAACAAGTTGCTAAACAACCTTCTAGCTAAATACGGGGTCAAGCACAAGGTCGCCACCGCCTATCATCCGCAAACTAGTGGGCAAGCTGAGGTGTCCAATAGAGAGGTGAAGCAAATTCTTGAGAAGACCGTCAGTGCAAATAGGAAGGATTGGGCTACTAAGCTCGATGATGCACTCTGGGCATATAGAACAGCTTATAAAACTCCAATTAGGACTTCACCGTACAAGCTGGTTTATGGAAAAGTGTGCCACTTGCCAGTCGAGCTTGAGCACAAGGCCTATTGAGCGATTAAAAAGCTAAATTTTGATATGGAATTGGTGGGTGAGTAGAGATTGCTGCAACTCAATGAACTTGATGAGTTTAGGTTGCACGCTTATGAAAACGCCAAGTTATATAAAGAGAAGACTAAGCAGTGGCATTACAAGTGTATTCAGCACCGTCACTTTGAACTGGGCCAACTAGTTCTTTTATTTAACTCCAGGTTGAAGCTCTTCCCTGGTAAGCTCAAGTCGAGGTGGTCTGGCCCATTTGAAATCGTTAAGGTTATGCCCCATGGAGCGATTGTGCTGCGAGCCCCGGGTTCGGATAAGTCGTTTCTAGTGAATTGGCAAAAAGTGAAGCGATATTGGGGGAGGTGAAGTCGATAGGCTTAAATTCTCAATTTCTTTGGTCGACCCTAGAAAAGGGATGTACCCGTCGTGCCGCGACGTTAAATCAAGCTCTTCATGGGAGGCAACCTATGTTTTATCGCTTTTCATAGTTAGATAATCCGTGTTTTCATAAAATAAAAAATAGAAAAAGAAAAGAAAAAAAAAATGAAAATTTAGTGAGGTTAATGTGTTTGTGTAGTTTATTTTACAGGTTCCCGAGGCTAGAAAACAGTTGGAACAACGAAAGTGGCCTGCCCCGGATAGCAAAGTTCGCAAGCTCCAGGCCATACAGGCATCAGCGCGCCGCATGTTGCGCTGTGCCGAGACCTGCTAGCTGCTCTTCGAAAATAAAATTGAAACAGTGTTGCAGCTCCATCGCGTGCTACACTATTTGCTGCTGAAATACATAAAACAGCGCACCATGCGGCGCATGCTTCACTGTATGCGCGATTAGTTTGAGGAAAAGAAAAACAGAAACAGTGTTGAAGAGGAATTGCACAGGGGCTCTTATGCACTGGTACATTCCTTTATTTCCACTTAAACACACACACAAACACAATCCAAAAGAACAAAAACAAAGAAACACGCTGGGAACAAATACCCAGCAACTTCACGCGGAAAAAAAAAATAGAAACCTTGCTGCTGAGTTCAAATTCATGGGTATGATATGTTCTCTCTTCCCTCTCTATGTTCCCCATTCGCCCTTATTGCTTACTGCTGCTAGGCATTCAATTTTTCCCACCCTTATTTCCCTTAGGCTTAGTGTAAAAAAACAAGTTTTGAGGTGAATAACATGGGGTGACTTGAATACTTTTTGATTGGTATCTGCTGTGGGGGTGCGGTGAGGCACTGTAGTGAGTATTATATGTAAGCTCCTGGAGTTGAGAGGTCAAAACAAAATCAATTAGCTCACATACAAGCTGTCCAGAATCGTGCACGTAAGGTGTTCGATGAAATTCTCCAATGAAAATTCCAAGCATTCGGCCAAGTCTGAGTAACCGAATCAATTATGGGGTTTAAGTTGAACGTAAATTGGTTAGAAGTAGAGCTTGGGGGCTGAGATTAGGACGCTTTAACTTGAACGACAATCATTGCACGTCGCTCACACGCGATGAGTGTCGTTTTGCATATTAATTGAGCGAGCCGCTGCCCCATTATGTAATTCATGGGATGTTGTAGTTGTTTGCTTAATTAAATGTTTCTCCATGATTTTGAGATGAAGAATAACATAAGTGTGGGGTGTATCAACCCTGTTTGCACACTTTGGCGATTTTTAAACATGAGAATTGTTCCAACAATGATGTGCACGTCGAGGGAAGGTTGAGTACCTCGCGAATGACACCATGAGTGTACTATGAGGATAAATTGATTGAATGTGAAAATAAACTTGAGCTTTAAGTGTGGGGTGCGTGCGCACCTATGTGAATTTAATGCAAAGCTTGAATTGGACGAGTTTCTAGCTATTTAATGAACTCGGATGTAATTCATTGGCTAATTTTTACATTGTTTGGGTGCAGGTATTTCATTACAAAATGGTTGGTGGCCAACCACCGCGGAATCAAACAGAGGGCAAGGATAAACGAGAGGAACGCTCAAAGAGGAAACAAGATACACCTGCCTAGGAAGTGGAAGAGGAGAATGCTGAGCTGGAGGTCATACCTTTAGCAGAGAAGAGGCCGGCTCCAAGTGCCCGGACCATCCCCGCTCCTCAGGCTGCCACGGGCAAGAGCAAATCAACCAATATGAAAGAAAAGCCAGTGGTGATCCGTGAGGGTGGTGCTTCTAAACCACCGGCTAAGAAGAGAAGAGTAGTTCAAGGCAAAGGGAAGAAACAATTGGAGCAGGACAATGAGGACGACGAGCAGGTTGATGATGATGCTGAAGATAAGTACATTCCTACTCCAGTGCCGGACGACATTCCGTCCACGAGTAGCCCTATTGACAGATCATTGTGGGAGGACACATTTGAGAGTGAGAATGCACACATGGTAGTGGATTGTCAAGAAGCAGATCACACAAGAAAGGACATTGAACTATCATGCTTGTGAGAATTCTTGCCCAACTATTCTGGATGTTGTGAAAGACAGGAAGTGGGATAGATTTATGCAATGTCCTAAGTGCAAGGCAAACATTACTGCTGTTCAAGAGTTATACACTAACTGGGAGGATCCGAAGAGCAGCATAGTGCGGATTAGAGAGGTTGAGGTTGATATCTCTGCCATAGCCATTAATGCATACTACAAAGCTAATGAAGTGGCAATGGATGACTATAAGAAGATGCTTGAAAAGCCAGACTTTGAGGATGTCATTCAGGTATTGTGTAACTCACCAACTGTTACTGATGATAGTGATTCCTCAAAGCCTGCATGGTTGCACAACATTAAGAGAAAATATGCCACCTTGCCAAAGAAGGTCATGTCTAAGGAGAGTAGATCTTGGTTAAATTGGGTGTCTAACAGAATAATGCAAGCAGATCATCAGACAAATGTCCTTCGGGAAAGAGTGCTTCTCATTTATGCTTTGATGACTGGGACAGTGTTGAACTTGGGTTAGCTCATGTATGAGCAGATGGTGCGCACTCGGAAGGAGAAGACTTTAAAGTTGTATTTTGTGCACACTTTGACGGCTCTGATGAGGAAGCACGGGGTCCCTTTCTATACAGGTGATGATTTTCTAGAGGTACCCAATGCGTATGACATTACATCGGTGCATGACCCGGTAGCGGCCAAAGAGGATAAGAGATCTACGTCAGAGCGACTTGAGGCATTTGATGCCGAGATGGCCAAGCTGAGAGAGGGGCACCAGGCCAAACTGGCCCAGCTGAGATAGGAGCAGGCGGCTCGAGACATCCTTATGCAGAGTACACTAGCAGAGATCTTTGCTTCTATTCAGAGTACCAGAGTGACGCGTTCCATTGGCGTTCGGACTGAGGCAGAGTCCGGTCACGAGATTGTTGATTGGGTGCTACTGATGGCACTGATACAGAGCCAGCTCCGGCTACTGATACTACTATGGAAAGGTCGCTGATCTATGCTATGGATGCAACTGGCACTACATTGTTAGATCCCTCCACTGCTCAGACCGTGAATTCAGACCGGTCTGCAGCACCTCCAGACTCTGCAGTTTGAGGGAGCTTTCTTGATACCCACTCTTGTTCATTAGTTTTGTATTTGTGCAGTGGGGACCATGCACTATTTTAAGTGTGGTGTGAGGTATCATGACTTGTAATTGTATTTGTATTGCTTTTATTTTTATTTTTAGATTAGTGGCATAATCGTTGGATTTTCTTCAAGCCATGGTTCTTTCTCGAGGATGCCTTTTGTTTTGAATAGGGTGTTTTTAGATAAAAATGAAAAAAAAAATTATTAAAATTTGAAATTCAAAAAAATTAGGAAATAGGAGTAGCTAAGTGGTGACGCCTTCTCTGTGAATTGTTTGATACTATCATATTTAGTCCTTTGCATGCAAGTTGAACTTTCCTAGAGATTTTTGGTGTGAGTTATGTATTGGATTGATAGTCAGTCTTGTCAGTGACTCTTCGGCTTAGGTTTCTGACTCTGAGTGCTGACTGAATAGCATGACTTGTGTCGCTTGTTTTATTAGGTGTTGGAATTATTCCATATTGAGTAGTTCATGTGCCATGAGTGGTGAGGTGCTTGTATTTCTTCTCGTGCTTGCATTATTGGTCTAGAACTTGCCCGGCGTGTGTTCAAAGCAAAATCCTAGATTTGCTCTAGTCGGGAGATGATACAGGCGTTTCTTTGATAAGCCCTTTTTTTGCAGCCTTGATTAGCCTACGCATTCATATATATCCCTCGTAACCCCTTTTTGAGCCTATTAGCCTTTTTGTTGACACCCACATTACAATCCTATTCCTTTTGTTCGTAATTACCCTCCTTTTAAACCCTTACTCCTTAGAGCACTTTAATTGAAAAATACTCTTGTGTGTGGAGCTGTGGTTGGAGAGGTTTGGTGGCTTTTGAGTGGATTCAATGAAAGGAAAAATTATATTATTTTGAGGAAAAGTACATTGGCAAGGTTGAGAAAAAATAATTTTGAAACAGAAAAAAAAGAGGAAAAAAAATTGAAAAAAGAGAAAAATAAAGAAAGCAAAAGAGGAAAAGTTCGCAATCTTTGCTAGTGTTGTGCAAAAATTAAGAAAATACTTAAAGTGAGAGGAAAGTTTTCGGTTGATGTTCGGGTGGTAGCTCGTTGATTTTGTGAAGCGTTGAGCAATAAAAATTTAAAGTGATGTATTAAAGTGCTAAGGGAGGTAGTCACTATTTTATCCATATATATCATACCCATCCTTTAGCTTACATTACAACCCTTAAAGTCCTAGTTAATCCCGAATGGGAGCGAGCCTACATTAGTGGAGTCCTACACTACGGGCAAGCCTATGGTACTATTGTGTGATACTTGAATTTCTTTGTGAGTGTGAGAGAATTCTTTCTATCTTAAAAGTCTCTTATAATTCATTTGATATATTTTTGTGTGATTGGGACTAGACTTTGATTGGTGAGGGCACATGGATTATGAAAGGTTGGAGCTTTCATTAGGCCTTAATCTTGAGCGAGCGGGCATGTCGTGAGTAAGTTGGTGTGAGGAGTCGCTTTTTGAGACTTGGATGTTGCTACCTTATTGCTTTGATAATCCTTGTTTTCTAAATGTGTGGTGTGTAAATATGGGGAAGTTGTATGCTTGTATGTTTGGTGGATAATTGTTGGTAGCAACCTATTTCATAGGTGTGCTCCTTGAAGTTCTTGAGTTGGTTGGATGAGATCTATTGATTACAAATGTGTTGGGTTTGTTTGTTCGGGGACGAACAAAGTTTAAGTGTGGGGTGCTGATGTTGGGCGTTTATCTTATGTTTCGACATCGATTTCTTATAGCTTTTGTGTTGTTTTCATTGTATTATGTGCCCAACAATGATTGGTTTGAAGTAAAATGCTAACTTGAGGTGTTTGAATGTTTTAGGAATGAAATGAAGGAATTGGAGGTTGATTCGTACAAGAATAAGGAAGAAGCAGCGCATACAACATGCCAAGCGTCATTCGAAGAACGGACAAGAAAATGGTTACAGTTTAGGTAGGATAGATGGATGTGGCCCAATGAATGACTGATAAAGGATCCATAGATATTAATCTAATCCAATTAGAAGACCTATACCATGAAATGCTCCCAGCATAGGAGCCTATGGTTCCATTCTTGTGAGGTTGTTCAGCTTGGGGAGTAGCCCGTCAAAGAGTCTTTCTATCTACTTAAGCTACACAGTGCCCAACAAGTAGGCTGCTTTTTTCTGGAACACAGCCTGCCATGCTAGGCATGCTCAGCTGTATAGCCTGGGAAGAGTGAAAAGTTGAAGAAATCAAAGACTCGCAGCGCATACAGCCATGAGCGCGAGGCATGCTTAGCTGTATGAGCCGAAAAACAGTCCCAGAGCAGCTTGGAAAGGATAATAATGTGGGCCACATAGAATATTCCATATTTAAACCCTTGTAAACATATTTTTAGAGATTATTACGTACTTTTGGAGGCAAGAACGACAGTAGAGGCTAGAGCATTAAAGATTCATCACTTGAGTTGTAAATCTTCTTTCCTCCTGATTGTTTCATGACTTTTGGATTATTTTGTGAGAAAGCTATCTTGTCTATGAGTAGCTAAACTCTATTATTCTAGGATTATGGGTTAACCATGAAAGTTGTACTCTGAAGTTGATTGAAATCTATTAAATTTATCAGATTGAGTTGTTTATTTAATTCTGATCTAAATTACTTGATTTCCTGGCCAGTTGTTAAGTACAATCCATGAACCTAAGGTTGAACTCGAAAATGGGAACCGTAGGTTGCAATAGAATTAAATAAAGCGTGTTCCTGAACCTGGGCATCGGGGAATGGTTTCGCAGTTAGGATAGAAATATACCTAACAGTCACGCTTAATCAGTATACATGGAAACCACATGCATTCTTGTTAACTCTAATTCCATAGACATATAGGCGTTAAGTTAACTCTATCGAAAGAGCTCTGTGAGTATAATCAACCCTGTGATTAGCAACTCAGATAAATAAAGTTAATTCAATTAGCGGAGGAGTGAAACTGGATTGGTGAACGTCCCATAATCCTGGAATACTTCCTCTCACTTATATCTAAAACTCTTGAATTGTCTTGCATTCAATTCATACTTCAATTACTTCTAGTTAATTAGTTTAATTAAACTCACTAGAAATTTGGTCGAACTCTCTTGAACAATATTTTAATTAAAGTTTGTCTAGTTAATAGTTAATCAATAGTCCTCGTGGGAATGATACTTTCTTATCACTTTATTACTTGAACGACCGCGTATACTTGCGTGTGCGTTTGGAGCGTCAATAACCCTCACAACCACTGCAGAGGGAGTAAACAAGCAAACTACCTTCCAAGTTATGGCCGAGAACATAGCCTAAAACGTCATTCTTGGAAGACCTTGTATCCGCGAGATGGAGGTTATGCCACCCACTTTGCATCAAGTGATCAAGTTCCAAACTCCATGGGGAGTAAGAGCCATCCAAGGAGAACAACGAATAACAAGAGAGTGTTAGTCAATCGCAATGAAGAGTTCAGTCGCCCCGATCGGGCCAAGGAAATAGCAGCGAGCAAAGACTCTATAACCAGGGACTTCACCAGACAAAGCCCTCGGAGCACGAGCAATTACCTCGCCAAAGGATCACCCTTGGGACTTGCTCGAATATATTCATGCTATTCTAGCTTCTTTCATCTAAGTCCTGTTATAACCAGGCATCTATTCTAATAAAGGCATGCAGATCCGATCAATGGAATAAACATCGATGCATCATCTTTTTATTCTCATTTGAACATGAATTGGTAGTCATAAGTTAAGCTTACGGCTCGAGGGCGATACGTCGTCCTAAGCTAGCTCAAAACAATGAAAAAGTCTTGCAAGCAAATTCATAAAAGGAATTTCCATTAATAAAAAGGCTCGAAGGCCCCAAATATTTACAAGGTAAACGGCACAAAGGCCTTAACAAAAAAAGAAACAAAAAATCTACCCTAAGCCTCCGCTTCGGAGTCATTACCTCCCTCATCTGAACTTTCACTTCTCAAGGGGAGATTTTCCATCAGCCTCTGGGCTACAACAGCATCGCTCTCGACCTTGGCAATCTCAGAACTATGGTCAAGCCAGTCACGACACTCCTTTAGAGTCTTCAGCCTCATATGAATAACGGCCCATTCTTATCAACTTTGGCCCGAGTCCTCCTCATTCTCCGCCTCGAGGAGAAAGAATCAGCCTTGCCTCTCATGAACTTGACCTCGCTCTTGAGCTGACTCTTTTTCTTGGCCAATTGCTTCTTCTCCGTGGCTATTTCATTTATCTTAAGCATCTTCTGCTTTAAGTCGTCATGAAACTTTTTGGCCCTTTCACAAATAGCTGACTGAGCCTCGTTCCATACCCTCTTCAGCTCGGCGTCACAAAGTTCTTTCAAATGGGCCATCTTCCCCTCAATCTCAGATTTAGCCTCGAGGGCTTTGGTCATTTCGAGGTCAGACTTGTTGGCAGCATTTTTAGCTTGCTCCAACTCAAGCCTTTCGTTCATTAACTCCTTCCCAAGGCCACTCATTTGAGCCTCGAGACTCGCTCGCTCTCACCTCAATCCAGCCCTTAACCGCCGAAGCTTTTCGTCTCGGCTACACTCTATCTCCGCAGCCCTGATAGAGTTGGTATAACACTGCAAAAAGGAATTCTAGAAAATCAGAGAAGGAAGCAAAATGCCGAATAGGAAAGGGAAAATTAGAGAAAGCATATATGAATGGCATGTTGAGCGGCATCAGCCATAAAATCAGAGATAGGAGACTCCTTGAGACGATCGCCTTCCTTAGGACCTAGGAATCCATGGAGGCTGATCGGGACTTGGATGTCGCCATCAAGAAGACAAAGCTATGAAGGAATCTTAATATAGCAAAATTGCCTCCAAGAAGACGCATCAGAAGCAGGCTCGGAGGCGGCTCGAGGAGTCTTGTCCCCCACCGAGATGGCTCAGCCTTATCCACTTTCATTTTTGCTGAAGGAGGGGGGAAAATGTTCCCCATGTCTTTATCAGCAACTTGAACTGGTTCAGGCTCATGATTAGAGAGAACTACAACCTCATCCTATCTTAACTCTGCCTCGCCATCATGAGTGAGCTTAGGAAATGAGAGAGGCTCAAATCTAGCCAGCTTTGCTTCCGGAGTTTTCCCCGAGGACAATTCTTTCTTCCTCAAACTGAAAGTAGAAAGGAAGGAGGTGATAAATGGAACAAACGAAACAAATGGTGAAAACAATGGGAAAATACTTGGCCTGTTTTGGCCCCAAGGTCCGGTGACCCCTCGAGAGCCATCTTTTTCTTCTCTTTATCTTTTTCCTTTCCACCTTTTCCCCTCACAAGGTTTCCAATCAAATCTTCGAGGGCATTCATGGCATCCCCAACCTTAGGAACCTCCTCTTTCTTGTCCTTCCTCTTCTTCTTTCGTTTCTTCTCCTTCGGCACGGTGATCGCCCTCTTGGGGAGCCCTACAACAGAGAAAAGATAGTGAGGCATCGAAGCACAGGGCCTCGGAAAACTAGACCAGACTCAAAGGTTGTGTAAAAAATAACTCACAGTGCCGTTTACATGCCCATTAGTTTTCATCAAAAGTAGCCAAAACCATCCACGACCTCTCTGGCCTAGGTTTGGCATCAATAATAGCCTGAACCCATTGAACCAAGTTCTTTGGGCGAACAATCGGGACCGCCTCGGCTAAAGGAATAAGAACAAGGAGTCAGAAAAGGGAAAAAGTAAAACAAAAATAAACGAAGGAGGAAATACTTACAGGCTTTATTACACAGCTCGGGAAAATCAGGCTTCAAGGAGAGAAGATCGGTAAGCAAGAGAACGAAGTGCTCATTCCACCCACGGTCCTCGAGATCCTTACTTTTGGTAATCAGCAAGTACGAGCCCCGTTTTTTGAGCTGAACAACTCCATCCTTGTGAAGGGTGGGGGAAAACAGATACAAGAGATGATCAAGGGTGAAAGGCACCCCCGCTAATTACTCAAAACCCGAGGTCCAATCTGGGCTAGACACACTTGGAAGGTTCGGCAAAAATTATCCAACACTTCGGGGATAGGGAGAGAGAAACCGATAATGAAAGGATAAGTGAAAACGAAGGAACGCCCCTCCACTCGATCATACACTCGGCTCACGGGGGCGGGGATACCAACCCTCACCTTGGTGCCCCAGTTGCAATCAGAGCGAATCAGATGAATGTTCGCTTAAGTAATCAAGTTCGGCATATCCCCCACAGGAATATTCCTTATTTTCCTAGCCTCCGACTTAGTTTGAATCTGCATAAAAAAATATTTTGAAAGATTAATTTTGGAAGGAATGACATGGTGGGGTTTAAGTTCCAATCGTTAGAAAGGGGTTCATCGTTGCCCACACCCTTCGTGGCGACCTTCTCCTCCTCCACCATAACTACTCCGGCGGTCGCAGCCATAGCTGAGCAGTGTTCTTGATCCACACCGCTAGGACAAGTAAGATCTTCCATGTTGAAGTAAGGAGGAACAACAACGTCCAGCAGTTCAGGGACATTAATTAGTTCCCCACCAACAATCATGGTGTCAACAGATGGAGAACGTGGTGAATTCTGGTGAGACATTCTTCAAAGATCTTTTGAGTTGGAAAAAAGGGAAAAATTCAAGAGTTTTTACTGTAGAAGACAAGACGAAGAAGCAGGCATGGTTCGGCTATATATATGTTAAAAGCACCATCATTACAGCTGCATGGGGAAGACAAAACAGGAAAATGCGCCCAATCAGCGATCGCCAAGCAAGATTGATGGGAATTCGAAGTGACAACCGCCATTTTCAAAATTTGCGGCGCAAAAACAGCCACGTCAGTCTCCCGCCTAAAGTTCATTCCACACCCAGACAGATTTGGCAACCTCTCGAGGAGTGGGGGACTATCTGTATTGGATAAAAATCACAGAGGTCTCGAGTAAGACCTCGAGGTGTAACGCAAAAATCGCTCCACGAGGCGAATCCCCGAGGAAGGACTGTATAGTTCCTCACCCCGATAAATTGCCTTAGGAAATGAGGGGAAGTTAGCTCGAAGTATCAAGCTCGGACAAAACCTCGTCACCTCGAGCAGATGTCACGCCTCAGACACAATGGCCAATCTTTCTAACCGTCGACCGTTGCTCTAGCATTTAAGAGAAAGATCGTGGGTCAATCAGGATAAAACACAGAGTAATGGCCATAAAGGCACAATAATGATATTTACAACGTCATTTTTTCTCTTGATTATAAATAGGGCTCATTTGTAAACAACGGGGGGAGGGGGGGGGGGACAAAGACAATATTCAACTTTTACTTTCTATTTGTCGTCTCGTTTACCTTTTAAAATATTTCTGACCTCGTTATTTTTCTAAAGCTTTTCATTCGGTTCGAATTCAGCTTATCTCAAACATTGCTTCGATACAAGCAAATTACGAGTTAAACCTATTACAAATTCAATTTATTGTTCTATCATAATTTAGGCCAACACAAGGAGAAACCAACAAGCTCAAACCACATAGGGAGAAATGCTAAAGATGACCGATTGGAAGATCCAGAAACCCTCTGTGCAATAAGTATTTGGAATAAGGGAACTTAACAACTCCTTTTGCTTCTTTTAACAGCTCCCTCACTTCATCTCTAAATGGTTTCTGAGGAGGTTTCTCTTTTTAAATTCCCATCTCTATCAACGATGTGAGGATATTTGGCGAACAGACATACCAACATACCAGCCACAACACTCATAAAACCGACCAGATATAAGGATATTCTCCCACCAGCAATCCTAAAAAATGACCTTTCAGCTATCAGCATCGATAAAAGCCCACCAAGAAAGGATCCAAAGTTGCTTGTTAGTTGCAGCCATCCAAAAGCTGTACCACGATTGCCTTTATCTGTTTAATTAACAACTACATATTGGCTTGTCGGTGGGACGATATCAAGTCCTATTCAATTCAAGTCTCTAGAAATTAAATAGCTACCTATTGAAGAAAATGAATTTGCTAAGTGTATGGGCCTAAACCAGTTTTAGGATCACAAATCGAATTTGAGTTTGAATATAAGTAAAACTTCGTATCAAAGCTAAATAAATGCAAGAAATAGGCGTAAATACAAAAGAATAACTTGATTTCAATATATTGTAGCGAGTACAAATTTGGACAGAGTTTCAATATATATTTCTAGATGTCTATGATACAAACTGAAGTACTATTTATAGGCCTAAGAGCCTTGCCCACGTTCTCCACTATCAGTTTTGCTTTGACCCACGATTTTGGCATTAAAGGAAGGAATTAGTGGGCTGAAGTAGTGGGCTACAAAGCCGCTGGAACCGAGGCAATTCACCAAGGTGCAATGTGTGACCTCGGTGATGGGGCCTTGCTGTTCGATCGAGATAAGCATCATCGAAGCTCAGCTTACGGCTCGCCTTCGGCAACGACCTCGACGTGTGACCTCGGTGATCCTCATAGTAGCTTCGGTCTTTGCCGTTAAGTGATCGATTGCTTGTCAGGTTATATGACCGGGGCTAATGATCACGAGCCGAATTTTACCCAATACAGATAGTCCCCCCACTCTTCGGTCACTTACCAAAGTTACTGAGGAGTGGAGTGAAATTCAGCGGGAAAGAGACGTGGCTTGATCTTATCCAAGTGTTTCAAATTTTGTCAACGGTTCGCGTCTCATCAGGTCACTTCACACTGACACATGTCACCCATACATTGGCTCCTCGAACAGTCACGCCGTAATTTTTATTTCTCCCAACGTTACAATGATGATGCCCCATCACCTGGCTCTTCCATACCTATAAATACCTGTCTACCAAACCTTTCTCCTCAATTTCACTTTCTGCAATCAACTGTGCTAAGAGAGAAAAAACAAGAGCTTCCATACTTTTCAGATTTCCATCGTTACCAGAATTCTTAGTTTCAAGCTTTAATCATGTATGCCACTCACTCAAGACAAGATTCGAGTGACTCCGGCGAAAGGTCAAAGATTGCGCAGTACGCCGCCATTATTTCCAGCGGTGAGTTTATCACCACCGTGCCAGCGCTACAAGTGATAGAGGCGGAGGGAGGCGGAGAGGTGACTTCTAGCGGTGGTGGATCCAAACGTCGAAAGGCAAGGGCTGGGCGTGACGTCGTTGCTGTGAGCGAGGACGTCAGCCTAGAAGAGGACGATGACGTCGTGGATGGTGACCTCATGGAAACGGCTGGTGCTGACGACACCACATATAGAGACGAGGATGCCGAGGGCGATGATGCCGTGGGCAAAGTTGAAGGCGGAAATACCGCTGAGGTGGGGTCCTTGCTCCCAATGATTCCTCTCGAGCAGGAGCTCGAGCCTCACCAAATCATTCCCTCCCATTTTGACAACGGATAGGATCTTAAGCTGCAGGTCCAATCTTCCGATCAAGAAGAAAAGGATTGGAATATACTAGTAAACACGACACTGACCCGTATAACACAAGCCCACATTGAACGGGTCCGGAGGGAGTGCAAGTTTGGGCCGAGGTGAAGGTGGTTATCCCCGACCAAATGAGCAGAGTTTGTCACCACGTCGAGGGGCTATCTTTCGTTTATACCTACCCTTTCACCCTCGGCTTCTCCCTTCCAGTGCACAAGGTTATTGATGACTTCTGCCGAGCCTACAACTTGCGTTTGGCCTAACTAGGCCTCGGCGTTTTGAGGGTCGTCCAATGCATGGATTGGTTGAGTAAGAAAGCCGGGGTGGACTTCACATTTCAGCATCTCATCTCACTCTATTACCCTTACTTTCATAAGGCCGGGGTTGTGGCCATAAACAACCGAGGTAAGTTTGCGCTCCTTCATAAGAGCGAGGACCACGGGGACTGAGGCTGGAGCGACCGTTACGTCCTGCTGGAGACCAACATTTTATCTGCCGAGCCTGATTTCCCCGAGCCGTGGAACAACACACGTAAGTATCCTTTCATTCTTACTTCATCCCCCGGTGATTCTTCATGTTTGCTAACCCCATTTATCTATTACTTCTTAGCTAACAAGGTCGATATCATACCCCCCGAGGGATTAGCTGGATGGGTGAGAGCAATGACGGGGGCTCGTAAGCACCCCGAAAGAACGAGGATGAATATGGCTGCCTAATTTAGTTGGCAGTGCAAACGGCATGGTAGGTTCTTTTGTGATATTTTATTTGGTATGTTGTTTTGGAGTTTTGGCTTCATTTTGTTAACTTCTTTCCCTTGGGAATTAGGTTTCCAAAATCGTGCCGTCAATACAAAGAAAAGTAAGAAAAAGAAGGAAGAAAAGAAGAGAAGAAAGATGGAGAGGAGACCGAGTCAGACGATAACCTGGCTTCGGTGGTGGGTGATTTGAAGGAGTTGAAGGCTGCGAAGTCTTCAAAAGTTTCAAAGGGGCCTCCGGTCAAGGCTCCTCTAAAGGTAACCACTATCCTTGATCAATTCGTCGGCTACCATTCTTCTTTGCTTCCGTGTTTTAACTCTTCTATGTTGCTTTTCTTAGGTGTGAAGAGGAAGACGGCAGTTTCAAAGAAGCCTTCTCGTTCGGTTGTCCCTCGCACTGAGGTGGAAACTTCCCCCGGCCTGAGGCAACAGTGGAAAAGCACCGAGGGCTAATTGATGAGCCAGACGAGGTTGGTCCCGCGGATTCTGCAGCCCGAAGAGCAGTTGAAGTTGTGGATCTGCAGGATCAGGAGCAGGATACCGAGGTTATGGCTGCTAAGGCCAAGGGTAAGGCCAGAGTTGGAGAAGCTGGGTGATAAGACCCAAACCCCCACAAGACCCTTCAC
The DNA here is from genome assembly GCA_037355625.1 of Petunia x hybrida. Lineage (NCBI taxonomy): Eukaryota > Viridiplantae > Streptophyta > Magnoliopsida > Solanales > Solanaceae > Petunia > Petunia x hybrida. Next base: position 2,371,163 of record JBBBVM010000018.1, on the reverse strand, counting down.
TCGGAGCCAAGCTAAGGACATCCAAGGAGTACACCTACACTTGATGAGGAAGGGCCTAGAAGAAGGAAGCGATTGGAAGCCGTTTCGAGTGCTCAAAGTGCAAGAGGAGCAGCACAGTGCCTTGGGCGCCCCGCCTGGCATTCCAGGCGCCCCGCCTGAAGAAGCCGAGGCTGAGGCGCTCCGCCCCAACTCTGCGTGCCCGGCCTAGGCCATCCCACTGATCATTTGGCCGGGCGCTCCGCCCCAATCTTGGGCGCTCTGCCCGAAATGCTGAAGGACGAGATTCCTAGTTATGTTAAGACTATTTTGACCCTACGTGGTCCTATGTTCCTAATCCTAAGTGTGGGCATATTAGACCTTTCATATGGTGTCTAAAAACACCTATAAATAGCTAGATTGCTTGTTATTTTCAGAAGCTTACCTTTGATGAAAAACAAATACTTGTGTTGAACAGTTGAACTCTTATTGAATGAAAATTCTTGAATTGGGACTTGTTCTTCCTCTAGCGGATCTAGATGAATTCCAATCCCCCCGACCATTCTACTTGCGTGCTCATGTTAGCTCGAGGGTAGTTGCCTAGCGTAGGTGTTCTTGACCTCCTCTCGGGGTGTAACGGAACAAGTTCTCCGTTGCTACTTGAGATTTGTGATCGAGATACGTCTCGTTCTTATCCTTTTTATTTTTCGCATTTGATTCTTATCAGTTTGGTATCAGAGCAAGGTTCGGGTATCGTTCCTACGAACCCCGACCCTTGATTCTTCGTGCCTAGTATCTTCTTTTAGTTTTCTTGTTGTTGAAGTTATTGGGAAAAAGAAAATTACAAAAAAAAAAAAATTGAAAAAAATTCAAAAATTGGTGTAACTTTTTGGTGTTTGTGATTCTTTAAGTGGGTGTTATAGATTATCGATCCTTGTTGAAAACTTGACGATTGGGTACCAAATTTGTTGGGATTGGATTGAATTGAAAATTGAAAACCCCAATTGTTGTTAAACCCTACCAAACCCTTGTTCTTGAGAAAATTGATTTATTTTGGGTTGTGTGTTAATGGGGTTTTCGAATTGATTATTGGGGATTGATCTCTATTGAAAACCGAACAATTTGCAACAAGAATCGTGTGATTCGGAGTTCGGTAACATAGTTTTTGAATAATCAAAACCCACTTTTGAACCTTGAAACCCATGTTGAAACCCCAAACTTGAAAACTTTGAATCTTGATTGAGCATTATTTATTGGTTGTTTGGGTGTGAAATTGATTGGAGATTGTAGGTTGTATCAAGGAGCAACTTTGGGTACCTTGGATTTGGCCAAAACAGCTTTGAATCGACCTAGAAATTGGATTGAAAACGAAGAACACGGAGTGGAAAAACCCAGGTGTTCTTCGTCCAGGCGCTCCGCCTAAAGTTTGGGCGCCCCGCCTGACTTGTGCTTGCCCCAGGCGCTCCGCCTAAATCCCAGGCGCCCCGCCTGCCCAACCCCAATGCACCAAATTTTGGGCGCTCCGCCCCAAGCCTTTGGCGCTCCGCCCAAATCGCTGAAGGGTTGTTTTTAGGTAGTTTCTTCTAGGTTTGCTTGTTCTTTGTTGCCTAATCTTTTATTAGTGCCTATCTAAGTACTCTTTCTACTTGAATTAGCACTAATCTCTCATTGCTTTTAGGTTGATTCGTGCATTAGTTGGAGAGTAGAATTCCAAGAAGAATCCTAGACTCTTTGATTCAAGTCCTCACTTCAAAGTGCCTAGCTTTCATTGAGTCCTATTAACTCCACTCACCCCGGAGTGTGCTTGGCTCGTGAATAGTTTGGTTGAGTTGAGGAATTGCTAGTCATCTACGTGAAGCTTTGGATCTACAAGTCGAGTGAAATACCCACCGTCACTAAACGAGAGACCCGAGTGATCTCAAGTGAGGGAGTGTGTGAGGTTGTTTACTAACGTTTGTTACTTGTGTAGGTACAATGTCTTCCGAAGGAGATGATTTTGCAAAGAGTGCCCTTGCTACTATCCTCGCCAAATTGGATAGTATGAACTTGAGGATTCAAAGCCTCGAAAGGGTGAACTCTAGTGCTCTCGTTGAGCAAGGGACGTCAAATGTCCAATTTGAGAAAGGGACCCCGAGTGTCCAAGTTGAGAAAGGGACCCCGAGTGTCCAAGTTGAAGTCTCAAGTACTCCTAACCTTACCCTGGAGCAAGTTAGCCATGTCATTGAATTATTCAATCAACAACGGGAAAAGGAGGAGCGAGAGAGACTTGATCAAATGTTGGGTAATACCCAACGAACGGGCATTCCCCGTATCTTGGATAACCCCCCAAGAAACATGTCACTACCAAGGCCCATCCGAAATGTGCAACCTCTTGAGCAAGCCGATGAAGCTCAAGAAGGGGAGGAAGCCGATTATGGTGATGATATGTATGGGTTTGATGATCACTTTCAACCAAGGCGAGGTATGAATTGGGGTCGAAATGTAGATAGAGGTAGGGGCCGAGGTCGAGGGCCACCTATGGGTTATGTTGGAGGGAATGATAGAAGGGAGTATGGTGTGAATGAAGATCACTATGGGGGCCAACCGGAGCCTTTCCGTGGGGGTCGTGACAACACCAACATCAATAGTGTGAAGCTTAATTTCCCAACCTTTAAAGGGAATTGTGATCCGGCGGCTTACATTGAATGGGTGCTACACATGGAAAGATTGTTTGACACAAATGAGATGACCGATGAGAAGAAAGGTACTTATGCTATTTCATCCTTTGAATCCTATGCATCTACTTGGTGGGAATCCGTCAAGAGATCAAGAAGGAGAGCGGGAGTTCCCGTGAATGTGGGTTGGAATGACTTGAAGGGTATCATGAGTATCAAGTACATCACTCCAAGATATCGGCAAGAGCAACTCAAGAAACTTTATGAGTTGAAGCAAGGTGTCAAGACGGTGCATGAATACTTTGATGAGTTTGAAAGAACTCGAATGGCCTTAGATATGGACACCGAAGATGAGGAGAAAGCCGTGATCCGTTTCATGAATGGCTTGAGCTATGGTATAGCTTCATAATTGAGATTGCATGCTTATCTTTCACTTCAAGAAGTCCTCGATGCCGCTATTCAAGCCGAGCAATGGCTTTAGAAAGAGAAGTCCAACCGTTACAAGAGCAACACTTCTACTTCCATGAACAAGTCAAAGGATTGGAAAAATCCTACTCCCAATGCAAAATTCACAAATGCAAGTGGCCCTAGTGGAGCAAGTGCTAGCAAAGATGTGAAGAAGCCGTTTGAGAAGTACACACCCAATGTGGGAGGTAACTCTAAAACCCAATTGAATACTCCTACTTCTTCTTCCATTCAATGTCACAAATGCAAGGGGTATGGACACTTTGCTAAGGAGTGTCCTACGAAGAGAACCATAGTTCTTGTTGGTGAAAATGCTTATGAACAAGAGAGTGAACCGGAGGATGATGAGGGAGTAGAGGGAGATGAGGGAGTAGAGGAGGATGATCAAGATGACACGGTGGAGGATGAGGAACCTCATACTTTTCTAGTTGTGAGGAGGAGCTTAGGAGCTATGATTGTGGAGGATGGTGAAACCTTGCAAAGGGAAAACCTTTTCCATGCTAGGTGTCGTGTTAAGGGTGTTGTATGCTCTATGATCATTGAATCCGGGAGTTGTGCTAATGTTGTAAGTCAATCTCTTATAACCCAATTGAAGTTGCCTACCGTGAAGCATCCCAAGCCATATCGATTGCAATGGCTTAGTGAATGTGGGGAGCTAAAGGTAGTGAAGCAAGCATTAATCAAGTTCAAAATGGGTAGTTATGTTGATGAACACTTGTTCGATGTTGTGCCCATGCAAGCTTGCCACCTTCTCTTTGGAAGGCCTTGGCAATTTGATCGACAAGCGGTCCATTATGGGCGTGTCAACACTTACACGCTCCAACATGAAGGAAGGAAATTTGTGTTGAAACCCCTAACTCCCAAACAAGTGAGTGATGACTACAATAGGATGAGGGAGTTGAGGGAGGTGGCAAAGGCAAAGTCAATCATTGAGACTAGCCCTTTGTCCAAAAGCATGGTGGCAATCCCACCTTCTTCTTCTACCGGTGGCATTTGTGCCATGATGCAACCGGGCGAGATCCTAAAAGGAAATGATGGCACCAAGTTTCTCCTATGCCTAGTGCACAAAGGTATGATCCTTAACTCTAATTGTGATTTTTCTTCTAACCCTTTGCCTAGTGTGTTTGAGAATGTCTTGAAGGATTTTGGGGACATGTTCCCGGATGAGATGCCGGATGGATTACCTCCTTTAAGGGGTATTGAACATCAAAAAGACTTTGTCCCGGGATCCCAAATCCCAAACAAGCCGGCCTATAGGAGCAATCCGGAGGATACAAGAGAATTGCAAAAGCAAGTTGATGAATTGCTCACTAAAGGCTTGGTGAGGGAGAGCTTGAGTCCTTGTGCCGTGCCCGTGTTCCTTGTTCCCAAAAAGGACGGCACTTGGAGGATGTGTGTTGATTGTCGGGCCGTGAACAAAATAACGGTAAAGTACCGTCATCCTATTCCCCGACTTGATGATATGTTAGATGAATTGAGTGGTTCATGTGTGTTTAGAAAAATTGACCTTAGGTCCGGCTACCATCAAATCCGGATGAAACTCGGGGATGAATGGAAAACCGCATTCAAGACCAAATTTGGTCTCTATGAATGGTTGGTGATGCCCTTTGGGCTCTCCAATGCACCTAGCACCTTTATGAGGCTAATGAACCATGTTCTAAAGCCATTCATCAACAAGTTTGAGGTCCTCTATTTTGACGATATATTGATCTATAGCAAATCAATAGATGACCATGTTGATCACCTTAGGCAAGTGCTTGAAAGATTGAGAGCCGAAAAGCTCTATGCTAATTTTAAAAAGTGTGCCTTTGGTGTTGAGAAGGTATTCTTCCTTGGGTTTGTTGTGAGTGCCCAAGGAGTGGAGGTGGATGAGTCTAAGGTAGAGGCCATACGTGATTGGCCTACTCCTACTACCGTGACTCAAGTGAGGAGCTTTCATGGTCTTGCTAGCTTTTATAGGCGATTTGTGAAAGACTTTAGCTCCATTGCCGCTCCACTCACCGAATTGGTGAAGAAGGACCAACCATTTGTTTGGGGAGAGCCTCAAGAGAAGGCCTTCCATGAGTTGAAAAGTAGGTTGAGTACCGCCCCTCTATTGCAATTGCCCGACTTCGGAAAGGCATTTGAGGTTGAATGTGATGCCTCGGGGGTGGGAATTGGTGGTGTATTAATTCAAGATAGTAAACCCATCGCCTTCTTTAGTGAGAAGTTGAAAGGTGCCTCCTTGAACTACTCTACGTATGACAAGGAGTTGTATGCCCTTGTGAGAGCCCTTGCCCATTGGCAACACTACCTTTGGCCTCATGAGTTTGTAATCAAGAGTGACCATGAGTCACTAAAGCATTTGAGAGGCCAAGAGAAGCTCAATAAGAGACATGCCAAGTGGGTTGAATTCATTGAGTCTTTTCCCTATGTGATCCAATACAAGAAAGGGAAGGACAATATTGTGGCGGATTCGCTTTCGAGAAAGTTTGCTCTAGCCACCACTCTCACCTCTAAGCTTATGGGTTTTGAGAGCATTAAATTGATGTATGCTCATGACCCAAAGCTAAAGAGTGTCCATGACACTCTAGAGAAGGGGGAGAGAGTTGATAAATACCAATGGGTTAATGGATATATCTTCAAAAATGGTAGGGTGTGCATACCGGAGTCCTCTTGGAGGGAGTTGCTTGTGCATGAGGCACATTGCGGGGGACTCATGGGACATTTTGGCACAAGAAAGACTTTGGCTATTCTTAAAGAACAATTTCATTGGCCAAAGATGGGGGTGCAAGTGGAAAAGTTTTGCAACAATTGCCTTGAGTGCAAGCGTGCTAAATCCAAAGCCCACCCCCATGGGTTGTATACCTCTCTCCCCGTACCTACTAGTCCATGGTTGGATATCTTAATGGATTTTGTGATGGGATTACCAATGACTAGGGGGGGCCATGATAGCATTTATGTTGTTGTGGATAGGTTCTCCAAAATGGTTCATTTCATTCCATGCAAGAAATGTGATGATGCACAACATGTTGCAACTTTGTTTATTGAAAATGTTTTGAAGTTGCATGGTGTGCCTCAAACCATAGTGAGTGATAGGGACACTAAGTTCTTAAGTCATTTTTTGAGGTGTTTATGGGGTGCTTTAGGCACCAAGCTCTTGTTCTCCACGTCCCACCACCCAAAAACCGATGGGCAAACGGAAGTGGTAAACCGAACCTTGGGTGCTCTTCTTAGATCCATGACCCGAGGTAAGGCCGGGACGTGGAATGATCGTCTACCTCTTATGGAGTTTGCCTACAATCGCACATTGCATAGCATGATAGGTTTTAAACCCTTGATTCCCCTTGATCTAACCCCTTTGCCAAGGGAAATGGTTGTTAATTTTGAAGGTAAAGCTAGAGCCAAGGATTTGATGGAGCTACATGCTAAGGCGAAGAAGAACTTGGAGGAAGCCTATGCAAAGGTAGCCTCTAAGAAAAACAAGGGCCGCAAGAAGGTGGAACTCAAGAAGGGTGACTATGTGTGGGTGCACTTCCGGAAAGAAAGGTTTCCAAACCTTAGGAAAGGGAAGTTGGCACCCCGTGGAGATGGCCCATTCCAAGTGCTTTCCAAGTTAAACAACAATGCCTATGTGGTCGACTTGCCAAGTGAGTATCAAGTTTCTAATACTTTCAATGTTTCTGACTTGGTTCCTTTGGATGTAGGTAATGAAGAGGTCGTGAATGACGCTCCAATTTCGAGGACGAAATCCTCTCAAGAAGGGGAGGATGATAAGACCCAAACCCCCACAAGACCCTTCACTCGGAGCCAAGCTAAGGACATCCAAGGAGTACACCTACACTTGATGAGGAAGGGCCTACAAGAAGGAAGCGATTGGAAGCCGTTCCGAGTGCTCAAAGTGCAAGAGGAGCAGCCCAGTGCCTTGGGCGCCCCACCTGGCATTCCAGGCGCCCCGCCTGAAGAAGCCTAGGCTGAGGCGCTCCGCCCCAACTCTGGGCGCCCCGCCTAGGCCACCCCACTGATCATTTGGCCGGGCGCTCCGCCCGGAATGCTGAAGGACTAGATTCCTAGTTATGTTAAGACTATTTTGACCCTACGTGGTCCTATGTTCCTAAGCCTAAGTGTGGGCATATTAGACCTTTCATATGGTGTCTAAAAACACCTATAAATAGCTAGATTGCTTGTTATTTTCAGAAGCTTACCTTTGATGAAAAACAAACACTTGTGTTGAAGAGTTGAACTCTTATGGAATGAAAAACCTTGAATTGGGACTTGTTCTTCCTCTAGCAGATCTAGATGAATTCCAATCCCCCCGACCATTCTACTTGCGTGCTCACGTTAGCTCGAGGGTAGTTGCCTAGCGTAGGTGTTCTTGACCTACTCTCGGGGTGTAACGGAACAAGTTCTCCGTTGCTACTTGAGATTTGTGATCGAGATACGTCTCGTTCTTATCCTTTTTATTTTCCGCGTTTGATTCTTATCACTGGAGAAGCTGCCGCCGAGGGAAGAGCCAAAGTTGGCGCGACTCGAGCACAATCTGAACCCTCGAGGAATTCATCCTCGGTCTGGTCCTTTCGCAAGCTGGAGGTATCTACCTCTTCAAATTTGTTGTCCAGCACCCGAGGTGACATATTGAGCCTGATGCCCCTGCTTGGCCCAGAAGAGGATAAAGTTGTGCAACCATTCTCTCCAGCTAAGCTATTCACCACCCTCTCGGCCAACGCTCTCAGAGTAAGCCTCGATCTTTTGAGTTTACTTCTTTTCTGGGGATGTTTCTTCATGTTGATTTTTGACAAATTTTCTCCCAGGGGTTCGTGCTGTCGTTGAGAGCCATCAAGCCCACGAGGGCCGAGGAGTTTCAATGCGTGGCTGGATCTTGGGACCGGCAGAAGGACAACCTCAGGGCGCAAATAGCTGGATTGAAGGCTGATCTAGCTAAGTCCCAGTCTGATTTGCTTGAGGTTGGAGTTTCCTCCGAGGCAATAATTCAAGCCCTCGATGCTGAGTTCCAACCTGAGCGATCGAGGATAGAAGCTGAGGCTGCGAGTTTACGTGCCGAGATGACTCAGGCGAAGGGCAAGGCCGAAGAGATGGCCAAAAAATATCACGATCAGCTAAGGAACCATGTGCTTCACATTCAAAAGTTGGAGGGTGAGAACTCCAAACTTTCAGCTAAGGAGGCCGAGATCGAAGCTCTACGAGACAAAATCGCCGATCGTAAAAATAGAGCTAAGATCAAGGTCAAGAGGGCTGAGCTGGACAAGAAATGGGCCATCATCAAGTCTCGGTTGAAGCTGCTCAAGCGATGCCGCGCCGGTGAGCTCTACTTGGAGGATGAAATAGCGAAAGCCGAGGTAAAAGCGGCAGAAGCTCAAGCTGTCATCGATGAACTCCCATCAAGTGAAGCCTCGAGCGATGAGGACGATGAAGAGGACGAAGAAGATGCTGAGGGGGGCTCCGAGGATGGAGGTGGTTCTCCCGAGGCTTAGACTTCTAGTAGCATTGTTTTTTGTAAGCCTTCGGGCTTTTATGCTTATATTTTGGACCTTCAGGTCCTTTTGATGTAAATACTTTTAGACTTCTGGCTTTTTAATGAATGATTTTGGTGTTTTTATCTTAAGTGTTGGTTTTTGTTTGTACCGAACATCTTAGAATAAATAACCTGCTTGCAAGACTTGATTGAATTTTATCGATGCAAATTTAAAACGACGTCTCGTCCTCGAGTCGATGCATTTAAAGTGCAACTTCGGAGTGCAAATTTGTAAAGACATAAAGCTATGGGATGAAGCTCATTTCATTGATAATATTAATAAGCCGAAATTGGCTTTTTACAAGAAACCAAGTCGAAGCGGACCTTGGGCAGAAGAATGAACACACGAGTTAATAATGTGCCACTACCGGGCGGAATTACAATGTACTAAATCTATTCCTCGGGTGTCAGTCCCCGGTTGTCAAATAGATGGTCTTCGGTTGGTAGGCGCATTTTGCCTCGGTTGCAACACGTCCCTTACTCCCCCAGTGTTCGGGTGTGAATCTTGATGAAGACCCGGGCATTGGAGATCGTTTAATCTACTCCCTGAGAAGGTCAAGCAAAATGAAACGAGGAGCAAGTTAGTACATTTTGACCGAAGCCTTTAGGAGCGTTGTTCGGCTCGGGGCTGGGAGTAAGAATCTAAAAATGAGTGAGGTGTATTTACCTCGGTTAGAAGTAGTACTGCTTTAAATTGGAGATGTTCCAATTTAAGGGTTCGGGCACACCTTGTAGATCTTTAATTTGATAAGATTCTTTCCCAACGATAGCTCTGACTCTGTAAGGTCCTTCCCAATTTACAATAAGCTTTCCCCCATTTTCTTCCTTCGTTGACTGATTTGTGGCCTTTAGCACATAGTCGCCAACTTTAAAATCTCTAAGTTTGGCTTTCCTGTTGAGGTACGCTTCGATCTGCCTTTTTTGGGCGACTAGCCGAACCAAAGCTAGTTCTCTTTTCTCCTCAAACAGATCCAATTCTATGTGCATAGCCTGTTGATTTGCGTCCTTGGTAGTGTGGGCGTACCGAAGACTTGGTTCGCCCAGTTCCACGGGGATGAGAGAGTCGATACCATAAGCAAGTGAAAAAGGAGTCTCACCGGTGCTGTTCTTCTCTGTTGTCCGCATGGCCCACAACATACCTGGCAACTCTTTGGGCCAAGGACCCTTTTTCTCATCAAGCCTCTTCTTGAGATTCTCGATTATAATTCTATTTGAAGATTCGGCCTGGCCATTGGTACTTGGATGATAGGGGGTCGAAGCGATTCCCCATTGTTTGAAGAAATCAGTGATGGCTGCCCCCATGAACTGTTTACCATTGTCGCATGCAATTTCCCTTGGAACACCATACCTGTAGATGATGTTTTTCTTGATGAAATCAATTACCTGCTTTTTTTTTTACTTCGGTAAGAGCTCCTGCTTCCACCCATTTAGTGAAGTAATCTGTTAACACGAGGATGAAGCGAACACCACCCTTTCCCTTCGGCAGGGGTCCAACAACATCCATCCTCCACTTCATAAAAGGCCATGGTGATACCACCGAATGTAGAGGTTCAGCCTGTTGGTGGATCATCCGTCCATGGCGTTGGCACTTGTCACATTTCTGTACGAAGGCCTTTGATTCTGCACTGATGGTGGGCTAATAATACCCAGCTCTTAGTAGTTTGCATACCAAAGATTTTCCCCCCGAGTGATTGCCACACTCGCCTCCGTGCACTTCGACCATCACATATCTAGCCTCATCGGGGCCCAAACACTTGGCCATCGGGCCGCAATATAACCTCTTGTACAAATTGCCCTCGATCAAGTGATATGAAGCTGCTTGGGTCCTCAACTTTTTGGCCTCCTTCTTGTCTTGGGGAATAGTCGAAGTAACAGATAAACTTACTCCGCCAATCCCATCTGTTGTCCACCGAGTTGACTTGCAACTTCATCTCTCTCATTTGCGCGGACAATAGCTGAACCACTGAATCAGTCCCCAAGTGGGCTTCATCAACCGCCGAACCCAAATTTGCCAGGGCATCGGCCTCGGTAATTTCCTCCTGAGGTACTTGCTTAAGTTGCCACTCTTGGAACTGTGCTAAAATCCTTTGTGCTCGGTCTAAGAATAGCTGCATCCTGGGCTCTCGAGCCGTGTATTCACCGAGCACCTGGTTCACCACCAACTGAGAGTCGCACCTTAGCTCGATTCTTTCTACCCCCATTTCCGTAGCCAACTCTAAGCCTGCTAGAGCTGCTTCATATTCAGCCTCGTTGTTGGTCACTTTTTTGAACCGAACCGAGTGCCTGATTTTCTCCCCGGTAGGCGCTCTCAAGACTATGCCTAACCCCGAACCTTTGGAGTTAGTTGCCCCATCGGTATGATGTATCCATAGCCCCGAAGCTGTTCCTTTCGATATTGAGTTTTCCTTTTCAGCTTCGGGTAGAATCCCGATGCTAAAATCAGCTACGAAGTCGGCCAAAACTTGGGATTTTATGGTTGTTCGGGGTTGATAGGTGATGTCATACTCGCTTAACTCTACCGCCCATTTTGATAACCTCCCCGATAAATCTGGTTTGTGCAATATACTTCTTAAGGGGAAGGTTATAACTACCGCTATTGGGTGACATTGAAAATAGGGTCTCAGTTTTCGAGCAGTAACAATTAAAGCAAGTGCTAGTTTTTCCAAATGTGGGTACCTTATTTCGGCATCGAGGAGTGTCTTGCTCACATAGTAGATGGGATGTTGCTTGCCATACTCCTCCCGAACAAGGAGACACAGCCAAGTACACCAGCAATGTTTCACCCTCCTTAGTCTTGGCGAGCAACGACGCGTTAGCCAAATAGATTTCAAGTCTCTCAGCGCTTTTTTACACTTCGGTGTCCATTCGAAGTGGTTGTTCTTTCTCAAAACAGAGAAGAATTTGTGGCATCGCTCTGAGGACCTTGAGATGAAACGACTCAAGGCAGCGATTCGGCCAGTTAAGCGCTGAACTTCTTTCACCCCGGTCAGCTCTTCGGGGATCTCTTCGATAGCTTTAATTTTGTCAGGGTTTGCTTCGATGCCTCTTTTGGAGACGATGAATCCCAAGAATTTGCCCGAATCAACACCAAAGGCACACTTCTCAGGGTTCAATTTCATGCCATATTGCCTCAGAACGGCGAAAGCTTCCCTTAGGTGATTCAAATGATACTCCATTCGAACCGATTTGATGAGCATATCGTCTATGTAGACCTCCATAGATTTTTCGATATACTCTTTGAACATGCGACACACCAACCTTTGATACGTCGCCCCAACATTTTTCAGACCGAAGGGTATTACTTTATAGCAGAAAGTACCTCGGTCAGTGATGAACGAGGTCTTTTCTTCGTCCTTCAGGTCCATGAGGATCTGGTTGTACCCCGAATAAGCATCCAAGAAAGTTAATAGTTTATGTCCAGCCGTGGAGTCTATTAACCTGTCTATTTGTGGCAATGGGTAGGAGTCTTTGGGGCAAGATTTGTTCAAATCGGTATAATCTACACACATTCTCCACTTGCCATTCTTCTTCGATACGACGGCCACATTAGCCAGCCATTCGGGGTATTTCACCTCTCTTATGAAACCTTTTTCTTGCAACTTTGTGGCTTCATCTTCGATCACCTTTTTTTTGACCCCGGCGTAAGGTCTTTTCTTTTGCTTCACTGGAGTGAATTTTGGGTCCACATTCAACTTATGGGTCATGATCTCCGGATCGATACCAATCATATCTGAATGAGACCAGGCAAAGCAATCCTTGTTGGACTTTAAAACTTCAATAATCATTTTTCTCGACTCTGGGTCCAACTCCAAGCCGACAAATACTTTTCATTCGGGAAAATCTTTCAATAGGGTGAAAGATTCTAATTCCTCAATGGTAGAGTCCTCAGCTTTTTGTTTCCGAGGCTCTTGAATGCAAATCGGGATCTTCTCAATTTCTCCTTGGAGGTCCTCCTCGCTTGACCCCAGTTGATGTAGTTGCTATTGTTTTGGCCCGGTCGGGGCGACTCCACTTTTCAACGCAACCGAGTAGCACTCCCTTGCTACTCGTTGCTCTCCTTTGATTGATCGGAGTCCCCAAGGCGTAGGGAATTTAATCACTTGATGCAGTGTGGAGGGAACAGCTTCCATAGAATGGATTCATGGTCTACCAAGGATCACATTGTATGCCAAGTCCTTGGGCAATACTTGGAACAGTGTTTCCTTGCTTACTCCTTCAGCAAATGTTTTGAGTGTGATTTCACCCAATGTTTTTTCTATGGATTTGTTGAAGCCAGTTAGCACTGTTGCTTTGGAGACAACTTCCCCTTTGAGCCACATTTTCTTAACAGCCCCGTAGCTGATTATGTTGACCGAGCTACCGGGGTCGATCAAGACTCGCTTGATGTTGGAGTCGTTGATTCTTAGCATGATGACTAAGGCATCGTGATGAGGGAACATCATCCCATCACAGTCATTGTCATCAAACACGATCTCTTTACCCGAGCCACCAATTCGGGTTCTCTTCTCCATGGTGATTGATAATTTGGCAAATTTCTTGGCTGCTGCGAAATTCAGACCGTTAACCTCTGATCCTCCGGTGATGACATTCACAACTCTCTCCGGGGGTGGAGCCCGAGGTGGTTGCCCATCACCTCGGTTCTTGGAGAAATTGTCCATTCCCTTGTCAGTAAGGAAATCAGCCAATACTCTTTTTTTCAACAAGTGAGCCACCTCGAGGCGCAAAGCTTTGCAATCCTCGGTTTGATGGCCATAATCCGCATGGAACTGGTAGTACAAACTGTAGTCTCTCTTATCTGCTTGAGTCATCATGACTTTGGGCACTCTCAGCCCGGCAGTCCCCTTGACTACATTGACCAGCTCCGAGGTCGATATGTTGAAATGGTAATCAGGGATCCGAGGCGGATCCTTCTTCGGGGACGAAGCTGGGCCTGAGGAATTTCTTTGGTTCGTGTTGGGTTGAACCTTCCCTCCGAGCCGTAGGCTTACATGTGGACTTGTGTATGAATATCCGAAGGAATTTCCCAGCCTTTGGCTAACAGGCTGCCTTGTTGAGGTGTATAGTTCATACCTCCCCTTCAGATTTCCTCGCGATGCCTCGGCGCGGTGCGAGGATTCGCCTCGATTTTATTATAGTAACCTCGACTTTTGAACTCAACTTCCTCCAATATGATTTTGGAGTAAGTCCGCTTGTGTAGATCCTTCCTTGTCAGAACTTGGTATTGTTGGAGCTCCTTTCGCAATTCAGTAGCGGCGTCAGAATTGCGAATATTGATACCCTTTTCAAATGCCATAATGGCCAGGGTATCATCCATCCGAGGCAGCTCCATGCGCTCGGCTTGAAAGCGCTCAAGGAACTCCTTGTGTGGTTCACCGGGCCGTTGTTTAACCTCACATATATCCTCCTTAACGAAGGCGTTGGACATTTCCTTGAAGGTAGAAATCGACCTCGCTGGTAAGCACATGTACCAACGTAGAGCTCCTTTCTCCAAGGACTCACCAAACTTTATTAAGAACATCAACTCGAGCTCTATCGCTGTTAAGTCATTGCTTTTTACCATTCCCATGTACTCTCTTACGTGCTCTCTGGGATCGGTGGTCCCATCATACTTCTTCAAAAATATGAGTTTGAAGTTCTTGGGAGTTGGGGCTGGAGCCGCTTCGGGCTTGAAGGGTAGCTCCCTATATTGATCTATATAGAGATCATCTTTAAATTTCGTCAACCCCGGCACGCTTTCGAGGCATTTTTCCATGCGTTCCTCGATGCGAGCCTCAACACGTGCTTCAATCTCCCTGGTCAATCTTTCGACGTCGACCGAGGACGTTGTTTCAGCCACGGTGGGAATCGTCCTGAAGTGTGGCGTTGCAGCTGGTACGTTTTCCGAACCCCCAGACATGGCTCCATTGAGAGGTCCCCCTATTATCGCGCCCGTAGGAACGAAAGTCGGGATGCCTCCATTTGGAGCCGAAGGCTGGGTACCATTCGGTGCCGCGCTGTTCCTCGCTTCCAACGAGGCGCGAAATTCAGCATTGATATTAACTTGCTCATCCTGTGGATCTTGGAGAACTCTTAGTGCATTGACAACGTAAGCTTGGAACGCTTCGATTGTCATTGGTGATGTGGACTGTTGGTTCGACTGAATGCCAGCCCGTTCATTAAGATTATCACTGTTGTCAGCCATAACATCGTTGAACTGTAGGCTTTAACAAAAAAGAGCGTAGAACTTTGGAACAAAGCGTTTCTGCTTATATCCCCATAGACGACGCCAATTTGTATGGTCCTAAACCAGTTTTAGGATCACAAATCGAATTTGAGTTTGAATATAAGCAAAATTTCGTATCAAAGCTAAATAAATGCGAGAAATAGGCATAAATACAAAAGAATAACTTGATTTCAATATATTGTAGTGAGTACAAATTTGGGCAGAGTTTCAGTATGTATTTCTAGATGTCTATGATACAAAATGAAGTACTATTTATAGGCCTAGGAGCCTTGCCCACGTTCTCCACTATCATTGCGCTTTGACCCACGATCTTGGCATTAAAGGAAGGAATTAGTGGGCGAAGTAGTGGGCTGCAAAGCCGCTGGAATCGAGGTGATTCACCGAGGTGCAATGTGTGACCTCGGTGATGGGGCCTTGTTGTTCGATCGAGGTAGGCGTCATCGAAGCTTAGCTTACGGCTCGCCTTCGGCAATGACCTCGACGTGTGACCTCGGTGATCCTCATAGTAGCTTCGGTCTTTGTCGTTAAGTGCTCGATTGCTTTTTAAGTTATATGACCGGGGTGAATCATCGCGAGCCGATTTTTACCCAATACACTAAGAAATAATCGTATAACTTGTTTCAAGCAAGATAATGCTTCTCTTATCAAATAAATATCAAGGATTGAAAAACTAATCTGGGGGATATAATCATTTGAAATTCCTTAAAAGTTACTGTCAAATTGTAACAATATTGAATACTGAAAGAACCAGGAAATCCCTTTGGTGAAGACTTAAAAGTCGAACAAGATTTTTTCTTTTAGTTTACTATAAAACGTTGTTTGATCATGCAGGGTTGCTAAAGTTAGTATTTAAACAAAAATCAGTTCTGTATTTTACTTTAGTACTTAGTGGATAAAGTTTAGTCAATCTTTTTAAAACAAAACCATGTATCCCAATCCCACCAATCACGATTCACGTTGGGTGTTCTCAGGGGTAAAACACTCTCGATTTTAATTACATTAATGTGAGAAAAATGCATCCCATACATGAACTTAACCCAAAATATGTCACGAGCATCTTACAAATGACCTTAAGAATTACATTACTTTCATCAAGTGCCAACTGGGTTGACTCATTTTAAATGTAAATTAACATATAACCAAATCCAAAAATATTCAAGAGAATAAATTTACAAAAGCAGAAGAGTAAAGAGAGAAGAACATCAGCGAAAGTGGAGGAAATGGCAACAAGAAAATTTGCAGTAGACCAAAGGAGAGCACCAAGGGCAATAAAATTGGTGCGATTTTTATGGCTAGCAAGATAAGCAGCAAAAGGGTAACAAAGGCATTGAACTACGGATCTAAATAAAGTAAGTGAACCAAGTCCTGTTGGATCAGTATGCAATGCTTTTCCAACTTCTTAGACACTCGAGGCAATAAAGATTCATGGGCACATTCCATTATTCCATCCATGTTGACAGCTAGCAAGATAAGTAACAAGAGTTTGGAAAAACAATGGAGGGGTTTTCACTATAGTGTCTTTTGGTAATATGATAACGTCTATTCGAAAAATTGAAGGAAAAAATGGATGTGTGGGACCCATATGGATTCATGACGTGTGGAATATGAAGATTGGAGGGTGTTGGTTGATGACTTTGGAGCGGTTTTTGTGGGGTTAGGACAAGAAGTTTTTTCCCCGAATGGATTTAGGGTAAGTAAAAGAAAAAAAAATTTATGGACAGGGTGTTATTTGTGGAAGTAAAGGGGAATTTGTGCAGATTTTGGAGTGAGCATGTTTGGCCAACATGTCAAAAACTGCTCATATTGAAAAGTATATTTGACAAAAGTACTTTTCAAATAAGAACTTTTTAGAAATAAGTAGTTTGTGTTTGACAAAGTCATTTGAAAAGTATTTTTTTAAATAAATTGTGTTTGGATAATCTTTACAAAAGATACTTTTGAGCGACAAATTATGAAAAAAGATATTCATTTTGTGACTAATATTATTTTAAACATAAAAAATATAAATATTATTAAGGAAAAAAACTTAAGTTAATCTCTTATTTGCATTTAGTTAAACTGTTAACTAAAAAAGGTAAACAAAAACTAAAGTTTTATTTATATTTGAGAGTTATATTGATTAAACTAATTAGAAATAGTATGGTAAATAAATATTTTTGATAAGGATATTTTCGTCTTGAAAAATTAATAAACTGCTTCTGCTTCTGGGAAGAAGAAGAAATTTGTAGCTTCTCCCTGACAACGGAAAAACTGCTTTTGCTTCTTCCCAAAAGCACTTTTTAATTTTGGCCAAACACTTCAAATTTCCTCAAAAGTAGTTTTTCTTTCTTAAAAAAAGCGCTTTTGGCTTCCAGAAGTTTGGCCATATAGGCTATAAGTATCCTTTATTTTGCTCTTTTATGATGTCTTTTTTATGTTAATTACAATAATAACATATTCCATAAGTGGGATCTGAGTAGGGTCAGTAATACGCAGATCTTACCCCACCAAAATGGAGATGTTGTTTCTGGTAGGCTCCCAGCTAAAGAAAAGCATTTTGTTAATATATTTGGAAAAAACGCGACAAAAAAAAAAACCAATTGAATAATACACAGCTAAAAAATACTGGCATAACACTACCGAATACCCTAGAATAAATAGAAAACATGACATTATTTGGAGACATAATTTTGGTTGATGAGGCATGCAGTGGTGTTAATGATAAGTTAGAGGTTTGGAGACAGACTCTTGAGTCTAAAGGTTTCAGACTAAGAAGGACGAAGATGAAGTACATGGAGTGCAAGTTTAGTGATGTATCACATTAGTCAGATGTGGAAGTAACGCCTGGTGCGCAAGTCATCCGCAAGAAAGGAAGCTTCAAGTATCTAGCATCTAAAATCCAAGGAAATCAGAGATCGACGAAGATGTCACATATCTTTTTCGGGCGTGGTGGATGAAATTAAGGCTTGCATCTTGTGTCCTATGCGATAAGAATGTGCCACCAAAACTTAAAGGTAAGTTCTATAGATTGGTCGATAGACCAGCTATGTTATACGGGGCAGAGTGTTGACCGGTCAAGAACACACACATTCAGAAGATGAAAGTAGCAGAAATGAAAATGCTTAGATGGATGTGTGGGCATACTAGAACGGATAGGATTAGGAACAAGGTCATACATGATAAGGTAGAAGTGGTCTCAGTGGTTGAAAAGATCCGAGAAATGATTGAGATGGTTTGGTCACGTGAAGAGGAGAAGCACAGATACCTGCGAGGGGTTGGCAGTACTAGGCCTATGGAGAGGTAGAGGTAGGCCGAAGAAAAATTGGGGTAAGGTGATTAGACAGGATATGATACGACATGACACACCTACAGATCACCGAGGATATCAATTGCGTTGGCCTAAATCTGATTAGGACAATAAATCGAATTCATTTTGGGTTAACTAGCAATTGTTTGTATCAATGCCTAAAGATAACAAGAAATACAGTAAAGAAATTTGGACAATAGTAAAGAAACAAAAAGTAAGTGTTTATTTCTGGATGCCTTTTCTTGATTGCATAGCACCCATTTATAGTTTACAAGGATGAAGGGATAATAAATACACTTAATGGCCATTATACCACGTTCAATTATGGTCAGCTCATGATCTCCCTCTTAAATGCATGTATAATGGTCGACAGCTACAGAAGACAAAGGCTCGTTTGTCAAAGAGTAAGACTTCCTTGATGGGTGAACTGCGCGCCTCGTGATGGTTATGTTTTGGTCGCCCCGAGAAGTAACTTGTAGCCAAGATTCACTCTTGACCGAGGCACTTAGCTTCGTGAAATGAGCAAGCTTCTTCGAAGGGTCGTTTCCAAAAGATCCAACCAAACCATGCCCTGAGCTCTAGCTTAGAGGCTCGGTAAATTTCTTACCCAATACAGATAGTTTCTCCACCCCTCAGATAATTGTCAGGATTTTTGAGGGGTGGAATAAATGCGGCGGGAAATCGACATGACCACATGTGCACCATGAATTTCAAAAATGACGGTTGTCATTCCATATTTCTATCCAGCACACATGGCATCCGTTGGTTGAGTGTGACTTTTTGCTCCTCCTTCCTCGTGTAAATGCAATGATAACCCTTCCACTATAAATATCTCAACTTGTCTTCCTTCTTTCTCACTTTCAATTTCTCCATCAACAGTAATTTTCTATTTGCAAAATAACATCTTGTGTTCTTTCTTCTTGAGTCTTGATTAAAGAAGCATACCATCAATCATTTAGTAGAAAATGTCCGTTACACAATCTGGGCAAAACTCTTCAGGTTCTTCTGAAGAAAGGATCGCTAACATTGCAACCATGATCATCGGCGAAGAACTGGTAAATTTCAAGGTGCCTTTAAACATTCTTCTGCCGATAGATAATAACATAGAGGAAATATCAAACCCTAGCAGCTTACACCCAAGGCGGTGCAAAGTCACCGCCAATAGTGGAAACATTGAAGAAATAGGTGGGGAAGATGAAAACGCCACCGCAAATGTGGAAGTTTCAAAGCCCAAGAAAAGAAATCTCCTTTGAAGGAGCTCACACCCGAGGATGTCATACCCTCAAAGATCGATCTCTCGAATGACTTCATTGTTCAACCCCAAAAAATTACCTTGTTTAAGGATAACTTCCGGGTATATTTCAACAATTTGGAGACTCCAAAGGATTTTCTTTGGAGTCCATCTAATTTAGGAACCAATATTAAATAAATGAGTGCAATTTCTTCCTTATTTAAAAATAAAATATTTTTCAGAGATTCTAAGGTATGTGGTACGTTTATTTTTGAAATAGGGTCTTTATTATTAGAGCACCTTTAAAAATCCACCAAAAGGGTGGTTAATCCGGTGGTTTACACTAATAAGTAAACTAAAATAAATATTTTAAGTAAATAAAATAAATAATAAGTAAATGATAAATAAATAAGTAAGGAAATAGGTAAACAAATAGATAGATAAAATTTAATTATATTTTTTTATTTGCACTCATTATTTAACAACAGTTCTTAATATTCGAAATTAATTGACAGATCCCAAAGAAAAGTAATAAAAGCTATCACAAAGCAGTTTTAGTAATAATTCTATCCTACAGAGCTCCTAGTCCGGTCTACGGGGGAAGTCCTATAACATGTTTTTTCTACGGGATAGGGAAGAGAAAGGTTGAGAAGATAGAACCCCAAAATAGCGAACTCGCAAGCGAGCCTTGATAACGTGTTTAAAGCATAGTGGACCCAAACAACTCCGATTTCAATTAGCCAATCCCAATTTGTATGTTCAGCCAACTCGCCCCAAGGTTTCATGCCAAGAAGAAATAGGATAAGGATCAACATGAACTCATGTAATTAGATAAAGCTAAAACCAATTAAAGTGTTATCATACTAAGAAAAAGATAAACAATTAAAGACTAAAGCAATTTTATCTTGCGCACACCAGATTTTAAATGAGAAAGCAACATGGAACTAAAGAAAGATATAATTAATTTCAATCAAGTTACGTATATTTTTTGCTAGATTAATGAAGATTATTAACTTGTATTTAACTAAAACATAACTACCAATGCTTTAAACTACTTCTTTTATGAGAAAGGGCAAAGTTTATATCTATTTCAGAGAATTCAATTACGAGATAAGTAATACGCAGACAACATTTCAGACATACACTAGCTAAACTCATACGAAATTTAATGAGAAGAACAACAATGCTAAACATATATGAAACTAGCAAGCAGATAAAAGACATGAACTTAGGCTGGTGGACTGGTCACATTTCAAATGAGGAGAAGCTGAGACTTAATTCAAGACTTCTCAAGAACTACTAACAGGCTGGCTATCATGGAATTGAGTTTAGGGAGAAGAGAAACTGGTATACATTCCAAAAGGTAAGAAACTGAAATTGATGACTTAACAAAATACTGAAGAAACAAACACTGAAAAAGAGAAACAAGCTAGGAATTAAACTTAAAGATAACTCACATATCCTACACTTGAACCAAAGATACTCTCAGCATCTTGAACATGAACATCTCTCTAACAAACTCCTATGACCCTAAACAAGAAACAAGAAAGCTGGAACCCCTTATCTACTTCAAGAAAACCTCCAGGACCTTTCCCTACAGCTACCAAGACTCTGCACACCACCTGTAGAAAACTACCAGAACCTACACTAACCACTTGCAGAAAACTACCAGAACATACACTAACCACCAGCACACATCTAGGGCACCAATGAACCACCTAAAACAAACCAGAACTCAAATAAAAACCCCCAAACACCTGCACCCTCTAGCAATACTAAGACTACTCCCTGACCTTACTGCACCTGCACAACCTTTTACCTCCTTCCTGAATAGCTACAACAACCTGCAAACCAACCTACTAAACTTGAACTTCATTTTAAATCCACCAGCCCTCTGCACCATCCTGAACACCTGCACACACAACATCACACTCTCATACCCCTCTGAATTTCCTTATTACCTTTCAACTTCCAGGAACTCCAGCAACATCAGAATCCCTTAATAATAACTGGACCACAAAACTTTATGCAGAAACTGAACAAAACTTGGATAAAGAAAACATAGACAACCCTTCCCTTAAAAGGAAGACCTGAGGATTAACTTTGACGAAGCAACTCAAATGATTTTCTTAACTAAGACTCATTTTCTTCTAAAGACAGTAAACAAAACCAGCTCCTCTTTCTTATTTCCATAAAGATTAACTCTTTCAATTGAAATGCTATAGCTTCTAAAAGTTGTTAATTTTAAATGAAAATATAGGAAACCTCTTAAACTCAATACTACATAAACAATGGACGACTAATAATATTCATCAATGACATCGGCTAGGTTAATCTTCTTTCACAGATACCTTACAAGAATGACGGACAATAGACAAAAGCAACTTAGAATACAATTCCTACTACGCACAAGATTTCATTTTTTATAATATTAAGGAAACAGAATAGATAGTTAACATTAACAATAACTACAAATTATTAACATAGTGCTGAAAATAGGAAATTTACACTCGAATGAAACTAAACGAAACTCTAACTCAAAGTTGCTGCTACGAATGCTATACTTATGTCAAAGAAACTGCTGCGGTTTTTTATGTTGTTATTTCTTTGAAAAAATTCTCTAAAATTCAATGTTTAAGGCTGCTGGATTTTTCATTAGTTACTGCTGCCCTAAAATTATCTTAAACTTTCTATTTATAAGAAACCGATTAGGGTTCTAAGGCTATGAGAAAATACCAAATGACCCTCCAACGGACCTTAATGGATAAAATTCTCCTATGAAATTTGAATTGATTTTAAGAAAATTCTTCAAGAATCGGATGCTGGGTTTTTTGATTCGATTATAAAAGGATAAGGTGATGCATCCTGAATCCGTGCTGATCAAGTATTCAACCCATCGAGGTCAGTGACACGAAGTCAAGCCAAGCTCTTTCACGATGTTCACATTCAGCTGGCGTGGTCGGGAGGAAGCACCTATCCGGATGCTGAGTGGCCGAGCACAAGATACGAAGGCTACATCTGCAAGCTCGAGCCCCGAAGAAGGAAGTGACCGAACACTCAACCTTGACGCCGAATAATGATTGACCGAAGGGATACAAGTGTGCCCGAGGCAAGTGGGCGTCTGTTTTTTAATGTGCCGAGCGGAGCAACTGAGCACCGAAGTAAAGAGAGTCGAGCACATGAATTACTTCGGCCCTGTGTGGCCTTGTCTTATTGGTCACCTGTGACCGTAATTACTTTAGTACCCTTGGGGCGATCTATATAAACCCCTTACTCCAGTTTATTTTTATCTAGTTGTTAATGAATATTGTTATAGATGTTTTCTTATGAGACTCTAATGCGAGCCGAACTCCGTCGTGGGATTTATATGAACTTGGGTCAATCGGTGTACCCGTTTGAACAATTTCTTCTTTGATCATTCAGTTTGCAAGAAGCATGAATGTGATCTTGAGGATTGTTTCCTAGTGTAGGTGATTCCTTTGCCTTTGAGCCGAGTGGTCCCAAGACTGGCTTCTTAGGCTCGTTCGGATTGAAGCTTGGATTTGTCTAGCTTCTATCTTTTACTTGTTTGTTTTTCGCTGTTCTTCGATTTTTAAGCTTATCTGCGATTAGCTTGCACCATCTTGGTATCAGAGCAAGGTTCGGGCTTTTTCTTACAACCCCAATCCTGTTCTACGTTATCCTTTTACTTTTCATGCGTTAGTGTCTTTGTTTCCATTTCGTGTTCTTGTTTGTGTTCTTGCTATCACTGTTTGTGTCTTATTAAAAGAAAGTACAAAGTAAAAAATTCAAAAATTTGGTTTTATTGTTGGTTGTTTGGATAAAACAATCACGGATTTGGATTCACTATTGTTTGGAGGTTCGAACAAGCACCCGTCGTACATCATCAGTCGACTAGGGTTTCTTGGTAATTTTGAACTGTTCTTGACATGGTGGTGCTGTTACAAAACCCAGTTGAGTTGTGCTGGTTATCATCGAAGATTGGTGGTTGTCGTTTGATTTGGGTCAAATTCTAAGCTTAATTTTTCGAAGTTCCGTCATTTAGCGACCGTCTGTACGCCGAAAAATTATTACATTGTAACAGTGAACGGACGACGTGTTGAAGCTGTTCCTAGCTTGGCTCGGAACTTAAGCTACTTCGTCGTTGAAAGGTTTTAACGAAGGGGACGACCTGAATCTTGTTGAACCAGTGGATTGTGAACAAAGTTTAATTTGACCGTACACCGGAGTAAAATTCACTATTCCATTGAAGGAGAAAGGGGTAAGTGTCAATATCAAAACCCAAGGTGAAAAACTTGTCGGGAAGAAAGAGGGAAAAGTGGATAAGGATAAATTTTAATCCATACCAAGGAGGGACCACTTTTGTCCGTACAAGAGTTGTTGTGACCAAGGTTTCTAAAAAAGGAAATGAAGCGTAGATTCTCTTATGATATTTTCTTTCTTGTGGTCGATAATTCTCGCTAGTGGATCTCTGGAGTAAACCTTTCTACTCGAGGCCGTACTAACTTGTTTGAGCTTATAGGAACTCGTACGTGGGGTGACCGAAGTTCAAATATCGTAGAAATTTTTTTTTGACCTCCTGTGCGCAGTTAAAAAGCGTCCGTTCCATCGAGTCGAAATCAATTCACTCTTCTCGAAGGAGACAGTACGACTTGTCAAATTCGAAGGATTCTAGAGAGATTGATCAAACCGAGGAAGCCATTGGTAAGAAGTTCTTGAGAGAACTATAAATTGAGTGGACCCGAGTACCGCCTAATAAAAGTAAGGGAGTGTGTGAGGTGATTTCTAACCTTAACATTTTGTTGGTCTTTGATTTGTGCAGGTACCATGATTGGGAATGGAGGCGAAGGAAAGGGTGTCGAAGCTCCCGAGGTATCATTAGCAGATCTCTTGGCTACAATACAAGGCATCGGTGCCGAGGTGAGAGGAGTGAGTGCTCGAGTAGTGAACCTCGAGCAAGAGAAAGTGTCTATGGCCTTGCCTAGGTCCGGCGCTGGTACTAGCAACTCCACTCCTATGAAATCGGAGCAATTTGCTAAGCTGGTTCATCAACAACAGTTGAAGAATGAGGCAGCTCGAAATGAAGCTATGGGCAATCCCCGAGCTGAGCAACACTTGGGAAATCCCCAAGCGGAACAACAAAACATGGGAAATCCCCAAGCGGAACAACAAAACATGGGAAATCCCCAAGCTAACCATCAATACTTGGGCATTGCCCGAGATGAAAGATTACCACTTCCAAGGGCCCCAAGACAAGTCGTGGTCGTTGATGAAGGGGCTGATGATGGAGAGTTTCCCGAGGTCAAAGCTGAGTATGAGCCACCATTCGATCAACGAAGGCAGGTTTAACGAGTTCATGGGAACTTCCGAGGTCGAGGTCGAGGCGCAAATGTTGATAGATATTTTGAGCGTGAGGCTGATGACTATTATGATGAGTATCTGGAATCGATGCAAGGTGCTTATGATTCAAACTTGAACAGTGTCAAGATCATTATTCCACCCTTCAGAAGGACTAGTGATCCAGACCAATATCTTGAATGGAAGGTTCGTTTGGAACAAATCTTTGAAACAAATGAGATGACCGAAGAAAAGAAAGCTGCAACACATGCTATTGCTTCGTTCGAGGCATAAGCATCGACATGGTGGGAAGCTGATACGCGAATGAGGAGAAGAAATGTCTATCCTGAGAGTGGTGGATGCTAAGTATGTGACTGCCAAATATCGGCAAGAGCAACTTCAGAAGCTCTATGATTTGAACCATGGGTCCAAATCGATCGAAGAGTACTATGATGAGTTCGAAAAGATTCGATTGGCTCTTGATGTGGAAGAAGATGATGAGCATGCCATCATTTGGTTCAACAATGGACTGACTCGAGAAGTGTCATCTCAAATGAGACTGCATGTGTATCAAACATTAGAAGATGTATTCCATGGCCATTGATGCTGAGAAATGGGCGAAGGACGACAAAGCAAGCTGGTACCGAGGAGTCACTACTTCTACTCCTTTGAACCGAGGTAAAGATTGGAAGAGTCTGAACCCAGTAAGTGCAAACACTGGCAGAGATCAGAAGAGCCCCTTCAAAAGGGGAGTGACCATTAATAATTCCAAGGAAATAGGAGGTAAAGTTCTACTCAATACTCCTAGTGCTTCACACATTCAGTGTCATAAATGTAGGGGTTATGGTTAAATGGCAAAAGAGTGTCCAACTCGCCAAGTTATGATTTTGCTCGAAGATGGAACCATCCATGAGCAAGCGAGTGACACCAAGGAAGAAAATGGAGAGGAGACTGACCGTGCTGAAATTGATGATGGTCGTGAAGCAGCCGAAGCAGGCCATCCAAAACAATTTCTTGTAGTTCGTAGAAATCTGAGCTGTATGACTCTTGAAGAAGAGGACAACCAAAGGGAAAATCTTTTTCATGCGAGGTGTTGAGTGAGGGGGAAGATTTGCTCGATGATTATTGATTCGGGTAGTCGTGCAAATGTGGTGGGCCAAACCTTGGTTTCACAAATGGGGTTGCCTACCTCGAAGCACCCTCATCCCTACTGTTTGCAATGGTTGAATGAATGTGGAGAATTAAAGGTTGTCAAGCTGGTGTGGATCAAGTTCAAAGTAGGAGATTATGAAGATGAGATGATGTTCGATAAGATACCGATGCAAGCTTGTCAATTGCTATTGGGTCGACCATGGCAGTATGATCGATCGGTTGTAGACAACAGACGATCCAACACTTACACTGCTAAGCTCGGGGGAGAGAGTTTCATACTCAAACCATTGTTTGTAAAACAAGTCAGTGAGGACTATAAACTAATGAAGGAACTGAAAGAAAGTAAAGTCTCCCGTAGGGACACAAATTGTGGCCGAGGATAGAAATTCACCATCCAAGGTAAACAACATTTGTGAAATCATGCAACCAGGTGAGTATCTACGAGGCAACGACAACAGTCGATTGATGATTTTCCTCGTGCACAAGGGTATCCTTCTAAACTATAACGATGATTTTACTAACGATAATCCTCTGCCTAGTGTTGTTCAAAGTGTTTTACAGGACTTCGGAGACATGCTTCCTGAAGAAATGCCAGGTGGATTGCCTCCATTGAGAGGAATCGAGTACAAAATTGACTTTGTTTCGGGGTCTCAAATCCCAAACAAACCTGCATACCGGTGTAATCTCGAAGACAAGAAAGAGCTCCAGCGGCAGGTGGATGAATTGCTGAACAAAGGCCTAGTTCGAGAGAGCTTGAGTCTTTGCGTCGTTCCTGTTATCCTTGTCCCAATGAAACATGGAACGTGGTAAATGTGTGTTGATACCCAAGCAGTTAACAAGATAACGGTAAAATATCGTCATCCTATCCCTCGATTAGATGACATGCTAAATGAGTTGAGTGGTTCGTCATGCTTTTTGAAGATAGACCTTAGGTCTGTTTACCACCAAATCTAAATGAAATCGGGTGATGAGTGAAAACAGCATTCAAGATCGAATTCGGTCTCTATGAATGGTTAGTGATGCCTTTTGACCTCTCTAGCGCACCGAGCACATTCATACGATTGATGAACCATGTGCTTAAACCGTTCATAAATAAGTTTGTTGTTGTTTACTTCGATGACATACTTGTTTATAGTAAATCTTTGGATGAACATGTCGAACACTTAAGGCTAGTGTAAACTACAAAAGGTTTTTGGTGGGCTAATAGAAAGAAGAGGAGGGGCTTTTCCTATGTCCATTTGGGGAATTAACATACTTCTAATTTGTTTTTAATTTTTGTGTGCTTGATAAACTTAGAGAAGAGAAGTTGTATGCTAACTTCAAAAAGTGTGCCTTTTGCGTTGAGCGTGTAGTCTTTCTAGGATTTGTTGTGAGTGCTAATGGTGTTGAAGTCGATGAGTCAAAAGTCGAGGCTATCAAAGATTGGCCGACTCCAACCTCGGTATCTCATGTTCGTAGCTTCCATGGATTAGCAGATTTTACCGAAGGTTTGTTCGTGACTTTAGCACCGTGGAAACTCCTTTAACCGAGCTGGTAAAGAAAGACCATCCGTTTGTATGGGGAGGATCCCAAGAAAGGGCTTTCCTAGAGTTGAAATGGAGGCTAAGTTCTTCCCGTTACTACAACTCTCTGACTTCGGCAAAGTGTTCGAGGTTGAATGTGATGCGTTCGGGGTTTGGATCGGAGGAGTGATTATTCAAGAAGGGAAGCCAGTTGCTTACTTTAGAAAAAAGCTTAAGGGTTCAACCTTGAATTATTCTACATATGACAAGGAGTTGTATGCCCTCGTTCGAGCACCCGCCCATTGGCAGCATTACTTGTAGCCAAGAGAGTTTGTGATAAAAAGTGATCATGAGTCCTTGAAACAT
Source organism: Petunia x hybrida (assembly GCA_037355625.1). Classification (NCBI taxonomy): domain Eukaryota; kingdom Viridiplantae; phylum Streptophyta; class Magnoliopsida; order Solanales; family Solanaceae; genus Petunia; species Petunia x hybrida. The sequence goes on along the minus strand of JBBBVM010000018.1, from coordinate 2,343,459 downwards.
CTCCGAGGCCAGGAGAAATTAAATCCAAGACATGCCAAGTGGGTGAAATTCATTGAGAGCTTTCCTTATGTAATTCATTACAAAAAGGGAAAAGACAATGTTGTGGCTGATGCATTATCAAGGAAATTTTCCTTAGCGATCATTCTCGCCTTGAGGCTCATGGGATTTGCAAGCATCAAGTTGATGTATGATAACGACCCTAAGCTAGATAACGTTAGTGACGCAATCTCGAGTGGCCGAAGGGTTGAGAATTATCAGTGGCACGATAGCTATCTCTTTAAGAATGGGAGAGTTTGTGTGCCTGTGTCATCGTGGAAAGAGCTTTTAGTTTTAGAAGCTCACTCTAGAGGCATAATAGGACACTTCAATGTCGATAAAACTCTTGGTATCTTAACCGAGCAGTTACATTAGCCCAAAATGCGAAGAGATGTGGAAAAGCTTTGCAATGCTTGTATAGATTGCGAGAAAGCTAAATCAAGGTCCAACTCTCATGGTTTGAATGCTCCGTTATCTGTTCCTAATCGACCGTGGGTTGATATATCCATGGATTTTGTTATGGGGTTACTGATGTCGAGGGGTGGACATGATACATCTTTGTCGTAGTCGACCTTTTTTCCAAAATGAAGCACTTTATTCCTTGCAAGAAATGTGATGATGCACAACATGTATCTACTTTGTTTATTTCTAATGTGTTGAAGTTGCATGGTGTGCCTCGTACTATTCTGAGTGATCGAGACTCTAAATACTTGTGTCATTTTTGCAGATGTCTATGGGGTGCCCTTGGCACCAAATTCCTTTTCTCGACGTCTCACCATCCTCAGACTGATGGACAGACCGAGGAGCTATGACCGAAGGTAAGGTCGAAAACTGGGCTGATCGTTTCCCCATGATGGAATTTGCATACAACCGTACTTTGCATCGAATGATTAGAATGACACTGTTCGAGTGTGTGTATGGTTTTAGCTATTTGATTTCACTTGATTTAACCCCATGGCCTTTAGATGTTGTTCTTGATTTTGAAGGTACATGCCGAGCAACTACTTTGCTTGAGCTACATGCCAAGGTGAAGAACAATCTTGAGGAAGCTTATGCCAAAGTGGCATCTAAGAAAAACAAAGGGCGTAAAAAGCTAGAATTAAAGAAGGGAGACTGGGTTTGGGTTCACTTCAAAAAAGAAAGATTCCCGAACCAAAGGAAAGGAAAGTTGGCTCCTCGAAGGGATGGTCCGTTTCAAGTGCTGAGTAAGATCAATAGCAATGCTTATGTGATCGACCTCCCAGGTGAGTATAATATGTCCAACACCTTTGATGTTGATGACTTAACTCCTTGTGTTGTAGGCCAAGCATAGGAGACTGAAGAGGGCTCGATTTCGAGGATAAAATCTTCTCAAGAAGGGGAGGATGATGCAGCCCGAATTTGTGCTGATCAAGTATTCAACCCATCGAAGCCAGTGACACGAAGCCAAGCCAAGCTCTTGCAAGATGTGCACATTCAGCTGGCGTGGTCGGGAGGAAGTACTCGTTCCGATGCTGAGTGGCCGAGCACAAGATACGAAGGCTACATCTGCAAGCTCGAGCCCGAAGAAGGAAGTGAGCGAACAATCAACCTTTAACGCCGAGCAGTGATTGACCGAAGGGCTACAATTGTGCTTGAGGCAAGTGAGCGTCCATTTTTTAATGTGTCGAGATCAGCAACCGAGCACCGAAGTCAAGAGAATCGAGCACATGAATTACTTCGGCCCTACGTGGCCTTGTGTTATTGGTCGCTTGTGACCGTAATTACTTTAGTACCCTTGGGGCTATATGTATAAACCCCTTAGTCTAGTTCATTTTTATCTAGTTGTTGATGAATCTTGTTATAGCTGTATGCTATTGAGACTCCCATGAGAGCCGAACCCCGTCGTGGAATTTATAAGAACTTGGGTCAAGTGGTGTACCCGTTTGATCAAATTCTTCTTTAATCATTCAGTTTGCAAGAAACATGAATGTCTTCTTGAGGATTGTTGCCTAGTGTCGGTGATTCCTTTACCTTTCAGTCGAGGGGTCCCAAGACTGGTTGCTTGGGCTCGTTTGGATTAAAGCTTGGATTTGTCTATCTTCTATCTTTTACTTGTTTGTTTTTCGCTATTCTTCGGTTGTTAAGCTTATCTCCGATTAGCTTACACGATAAAGGTACGAACCGGTACTAACAGTCAAGCTTGGAGGCCTTTAATTCGTCCACGGAGGAGAATATTGTATGAGAATGAGCAGGAAATTATTGGGGGTCTTGGGTTTTTTATTTTTGAAAAGGGGAAAAATTGGGAAGGGTGTTTATTTAGTTAATTAAAAGGGATATTTGCATGGGTAGGCTAGGTTTTAGGTTGTGGTTTACAAAATTGGCCCTTTTTCCTTTAAAATCAAGAATTTACTTTTAATTTTCAAAATTGACCTTGTATATAATAATTCAACATCAATTAAAATTTTCGGGACATAATTGGGTGTCAACAGCTTCCCCTATTTACCCAAAAAGAATGAAAGAGTTTTCAGGGTAAGGAATTTGACATGAAGCCAATTTTGTCACGAAAAAGCCAAGGACTTTTGATTCCATGGATTAAAAGGCGAGGTTTACGGACATGGCCGAACTCTGATCTCCAAGTTGCCTACATATCTTTGGCTAAACAAGAATCAGGCCATATGTAGTTCGACAGGACTCAAATCAAAGACGAGATAACAACGACTACTTAAACGCGGGAAAAGAATCACCTACGTTATGGAAATGTGGTGCACCTCACACCCATAAAGAGGAGTTTACATGAACACAGTTTCCATTGCATCTCGATAACTGAGCCATCTTGTCTTCAATCTCTAACCTCATACTAGGTTTTGACTACGCTGGGAATATTTGATTGACACAAAATAGGTCGACACAAAAGCTGACACAAGGGTTGACATAAGGCGGACCTCTAGGGTTGACAACTTGTTCGAGTGAGATTCTTCAGATCTTTGTTGATGAGTCTAGCTCATATACACGATTGTCCCGGTTCACTGCTAAGAAAAAGTTCCACGCTATGCTCCAAATGTTGCTGTGGTCCTGCTAAAATTCCTGTAAAGTCTACATAAGACGTAAACGAGTAACTGCAAATAAGACTTGATAAATAGAGTAAGAAAAAATTAACAATAACAAAACTTGTAGATGCTGGTTGTAGAATCAATGATAAGCTTGTCTTCCAATCATATGGCAAAGCAATCTGACTTTGTGAGGCAAGATGACTTCAGGGCTGTTGGTAGACTGAAAATGAAACAATAAATAACTTCAATCCATAAACACAAAGTACACTTAAATAAAATATACGGATAAAAATGCCACATTTTCGGCAATGATCAATGATCGAGCAAAGAGCAATGATTGATGAATCATCAAACAGAACCAAATTAAATGGCAAAACGGTGTGTGCATAACGCAAAGAGGATTTTGAGACATCACGAATAATGTCTTCGCTTGTCCGTGATAGATTTCATAATAAGGCCTCCACTTGTTTGCGATAGGCTCCATGATAAGGACGTCTTCGCATGTTCGCGATAGACTTCATAATAAGGCCTCCACTTGTTTGCAATAGGCTCCATTATAAAGACGTCTTCGTCTGTTTGCGAGAGACTTCATAATAAGGCCTCCAATTATTTACGGCAGGCACAATGATAATGACGTCTTCGCTTGTTCGAGAGAGATTTCATAATAAGGCCTCCTGTTGTCTAAAATAGGCTCTAGGATAATGGTGTCTTTGCTTGTTCGCGAGAGATTTCATAATAAGGCCTCCAGTTGTCTACGATAGGCTCTAGGATAACAATGTCTTCAGCTAATCACGATAGACTTCATAATAAGGCCTCCAGTTTTTTACGGCAGGCTACAAAATAAAGTAATTTAAATTCATATAGACATGATCATATTAAAGATAAAGGAAATGTAAAGTGAGAGTTGAAGTCTCTTGGCTTGTGTCGATAAAGCCGCGACGAGTCAAATGGGCTTCTGATCCCGATGGGTGGACTCGATGCTTAATTCCAGCGGTTCTTCATGATCCTGCACTCAAAGAAAAATTGTTAGTTTGGGAGGGGGTGTTTTATTCGTGATGACCGAAGTCTTGATCCCGTAGCCGCTTTCTTCTTCTCACTTTGTTTGGACTTGTGATCGGAGTTCCGAGACTTGGCTTAATGAAGCAAGGCAAAATATTTCCGGACTTAAAACATATTCTGTGTTTGAAAATCTCTGCTTTGTCTTAAATACTGACATATTCGAGACAAACTGAATGTCTTTTATCTTCACAACTCTGCACTATCCCCAAAACAACTTTTGGAACTTTGCCAATTCATCTTCTGTCAAGCAATACCGCCTTTTGCAAAATATGCCTTAGTTATGATCTTTGCGCCTTCAAACTCTTTATTATTTAAATTTTCCGCTGTTACTATCTTTCAAATCTTCAATTTAGCTTTGCAAAAATTGCCCCAGTGTTAATTCTGCAAACTTCTCCAACTTGTTTTGAGAAACTGCCCTAATTATGATCTTTAAAATCTTCAACTTACCTTGCAAAAATTGCCCTAGTTATAATTTTTAAAATCTTCAACTTACTTTGCAAAAATTGTCCCAATTGTGTTCCTTGGGGAAAATGAAAATTTAAATAATAAAGAGTTGAACCCGATAGAGGCGCCTACATATCTCGCCTTGAGAATCAGACCGTGCGTAGTTCTACTTACATAAAGTTTTTGGGAAATATGGCGATCTAAGTGTGAAGCCGAATCCGAATTGGAATGCGTACACATCTGCTCAGATGTGTAGTTCAGAATTACGTCGAGGTACAAAATAAAGATTCCGGTATGAGATACTTTTGTGCCCTTCCAAACTTTGCAAGTTCTTCACGGTCTGTTCAAGACTTTTCGTTTTATGAAGCATGTATTCATGCTCACCTGTCCTAACTGGCATTTCTCTAGCTAAAGGCATCTCCGTTTGAGTCAAATAAATATAAGGATTAGAGACCCGGAGGGTTGGCTCGTGTGCACAATATTGATTTTCTGGATTTTTCAGCATTGGCTCACTTGAGAATCTTTGCATGGCAACTAGTATGGAGGCCACTGGGATGGGAGCATTGGGCAGTGCAGGATAAGAAGTATTTGTGGTTGGCGGGTATTGGAAGTATGGATATTGAGTGTAGGGTACATAGGAGGTATTTAGGAATACTGGGGGTGTTCAAACTAGTGGATACAAAGTTTGGATTTGCGATGATTGAATGATAGAAGTGTTTTGGTTTAAGGACTGAATGAGTTAGCGTTGCCACGCGATCCAGTTCCTTTAATCTTTTCATCTCAGCTTACATACATTCCATCTGTTTAGCCATTCTAGCAATTTATTCATCATGAAAAACAACCGCTTGCTCATTTGAAGACTTGGGGATCCCAGTCTGATTATCAATCAAATCGATCATTGCTTGGTTCACGTTGGATCAGACGCTTAATCAACTCGGGAGTCAACACGAATCAAACTCCATTTTGGGGAATAATCAAAACAACAGAAAATTTCAAAACATAACTATGTTTGTTTATGTCATCTGTAAAATTGCACGCAATCACGTAGCGCGCATCACGTAGCGCTTTGTATTTTAAACAAGTTGTTATGTAGAAATCACAATTAGTTGTGCGAAAATAAAATGCGAACGCATCCTACCCTGTAAGGTGCCTCTTTCTGCCAGAGGTAGGCCTAACCGGCAAATAAATAATAACGAAAAATAGTCAAAGCCAGTTTTGAGTCATTCAAATTTACAGTAAGTATCAATAGCAATAATGCATAACAATAATACAAATCAGTGTTTCATAAATAATAACATTCTTATTTTCTTTTCTTTTCTTTTATTTTTCTTTCTCTTTTTTTTTTTAAAAAAATATATGTTTCTTGAAAATGCACTAAAATAAGGACAAAATTAAAATACATTTGATAGAATAAAACTGCATCCTTTGCTGAATACTGTATCATGCTGAAGTGGATGTATGGCTATGGCCGGATCTGTTCTTGACTGGTTTATCTTGTTTGTCATATCAATGTCTTAAAAATCAACTCTTTCCGGTAAAATAGAATTAACCTCTAATCAATTCAAAACATTCTGATGTACAGCTTTGTCACAGCATTGACACTTCTACTGGTTGCTAGTTTTCCAGTCAGTGAGAATCATTTTCTATGCCTTGACACTACAGCTCTGTTATCTCAACTACTCTTCCCAAGGTTGGTGTCAACTCAAAATTCATAAACACAGCTCGTGTTCGGCACCAAAAAGTAGATAAGAGCTGGAACAAAATCAACCAATCTACCTAGGTTTACCCAGACTGCAATTCTGTCTTGTTCGCAAAAAATTTTGCACCATGATCTCAACTTCTCTGTAGATTTCTATGACCTAGTAGATTCTACTAAATTTCTCCACTTTCTAACCTAAAAGACAAAAGAGAAACAAAATTCTAAATCTGAGTATGCTCAAAACTTGGCCAAACTGAGGATTCGTTATCACATAGCACATAATATGCATTATCGTTGGGTTTCAAGAACCCATTGACCTAAGGATGGTTTCCTAACTATGGAGGCGTTATCAAGGACTAGGTCCAGACTAAGATGTAAATTCATGCATGCTCCTAAAAGCTCCGTCTAAGAGTGAGTTAACGGTTGAGGCTAACAGGTGAGTACCAAGCGGCCTCGCAGTCGAATTACTTACACGACATCCGTCGGTATACCAACTCTTCAGAGGGTTCTCTGGTGGAAGAAAGTGCAGGTGCTCATGAGCGCACCTTGAGAATATTTGAGTAAGTATTCAAGAGGCTCCCAGGAGTGCGGGAAATATGAACGGAATGCCTGTTTATATATGCGCACAAATAAGGGTGTAGTGACATGCTTATGTGGCACACAATTATAAATAATCAATTAAATTAACTAAGCATGCTTGTAAATAAATAATAAAGGTAATCATACTAGTTTCAACAAACAAACACATAAACAACGCTAATTCGTAAAAACATTATGGTTAGAACCATTTGCTTATCCTTAGCGTAGTCTCCACGCTGTTGAACCCTAAAATTACCTTGTTTAAGAATAACTTCCGTATATATTTCAACAATATGGAGACTCCCAAGGGTTTTCTTTGGAGTCGCCACCTAATTAGGAAAATTTGGAACCAGTTATTAAATAAATGAGTGCAATTTCTTCCTTATTTAAAAATAAATATTTTCCAGAGATTCTAAGGTAAGTGGTTCGTTTATTTTCGAAAGAAGGTATTTATTATTAGAGCACTTTCGAAAATCCACCAAAAAGGTGGTTAATCCGGCGGTTTTCACGAATAAGTAAACTAAAATAAATATTTTATGTAAATAAAATAACTAATAAGTAATAATAAATAAATAAATAATAAGTAAATAATAAATAAATAAGGAAATAGGTAGATAAAATTTAATTATATTTTTTATTTGCACTTATTATTTAACAACAGTTCCTAATATTCACAAATTAATTGACAGATCCCAAAAAAAAGTAATAAAAGCAATCACAAGGCAGCTTTAATAATAATTCTATCCTACAGGGCTCCTAGTCCGGTCTACGGAGAAATCCTATAACATGCTTTTTCTATGGGATAGGGGAAGAGAAAGGTTGAGAAGGTAGAACCCAAAAATAGCGAACTCGCAAGCAAGCTTTGTTAACAGTGTGTTTAAAGCAAATTGGACCCAAACAACTCCGTTGTCAATTAGCCAATCCCAATTTGCGTGTTTAGCCAACTCGCCCCAAGGTTTCATGCCAAGAAGAAATAGGATAAGGATCCGCATGAACTCATGTAATTCAATAAAGCTAAAACAATTCAAAGTGTTATCATACTAAGAAAATGATAAACAATTAAAGACTAAAGTAATTTTATCTTGCGCACACCAGATTTTTAATGAGAAAGCAACAAGGATTACTTTCAATCAAGTTACGTACATTCGTTGCTAGATTAATAGATATTATCAACTTGGATTTAACTAAAAGATAACTACTAATACTTTAAACAACTTCTTTTATGAGAGAGAGAAAAATTTATATCTATTTCAGAGAATTCAATTACAAGATAAGTAATACGCTGACAACATTTCAAACATACACTAGCTAAACTCATACCAGATTTAACGAGAAGAACAATAGTGCTAAACATTTATGAAACTAGCAAGCAGGTAAAAGACATGAACTTAGGCTGGTGGACTGGTCACATTTCAAATGAGGAGAAGCTGAGACTTAATTCAAGACTTCTCAAGAACTACTAACAGACTGGCTATCATGGAATTGATTTTTGGGAGAAGAGAAACTGGTATACATTCCAAAAGGTAAGAAACCGAAATTAATGACTTAAAAAAATACATGAAGAACAAACACTAAAAAAGAGAAACAAGCTGGGAATTAAACTTAAAGATAGATCACAGATCCTACACTTGAACCAAAGACACTCTCAGCATCATGAACATGAACAACTCTCTAACAAACTCACAGGATCCTAAACAAGAAACAAGAAAGCTGGAACCCCTTATCTGATGCGGGGCAAATTGAGGCAAAGCATCAACCATCAAGAGCCAAGCGTAAAGAGCACAAAGGATCCAAGGCAAGGGATCCGGATGAGGGTTCGAGAGTGACTTGGAGTCATGGACTTGAGTGCCATTGAGGGAGGACCGACTACTAACCAAGGAGGGCCACCTAGAGTCCGTTTTGAGCCGTCTTCACAACTCCATGAAAGGGGCGGACCGCCCATTGGACTAGGCGGACCGCCTAGTTGGCTGCACACTCTCTGGACTTGATTGAGGTGGAGCACCTCTGCACAGGGGGGCGGACCGCCCACTCTGGGAGCCTACTTTGAGGCAGGCGCCTACTTGCTGAGGAGTCAAGACGGGATTCCTACTCATTTTGTGTGTAATTCCAACTATAGCCCTAAGTGACATGTATTGTTTTGACGTGACTTAGGGGCTTTTAGACATTTCATTTAGAAGTGTGGTGAACCTATAAATACCACACTCAGTCATTTTATTTTATTAGCTTACCTAGATTGAAGAATAGACATAGAAAGAGAGGCAATGCCCTCTTCTTGTTGAAGCTTGAAGCTTCGGATTATCTCTTTGCTTGGAACCTATGGAGATTCATCACTAGTATTGATTCCTTATATGGTTCAAGTTTCCCTTCCTCTCTCGGATATTCATTCATGGTTTGAATCGTTTATCCATTCTTTTTTTCTATTTCAGTTCTTCCCCATCCCTTATTTCTTGTTATCTTGTGTTTATTGCTTCCCCATCTTAGTTTATCGGTTCCGCCTATTTACCCCGCATCAGTTTGGTATCAGAGCACGGATCGGGTGTTGTTCCTACAAACCCTTGATCCTTGATCATCCTATCTTTACATTAGTTTATTGTTATTGTTGTTTATGTTCTTGAGAAATAAGAAAAAAAATAAAAAAATTGAAAAAGTTGAAAAAAAAAAAAATCATGTTGTTGATTAGATTTTATGATCCATTGATTGTTTGATATCGAGGATTGTTTGTTATTGTATACCTCTTGATTTGGTACCCTTGTTACGTGATTTGGTGTTGAGAATCAAAAGTTGAAAAATCAAAAACCCCAAAATTGAAAAACCCTTGAACTTGATTGAAATTTCTTGATTTGGATTCGTTATGGATTGGATGTTGATATAAATCATTGAGGATAGATTGTGGTAGTTGAAAACACCATTGGGTACCTTCTGATTGGGAAAAAAATACCTTAAAACATCGAAATTTGGGTGAAAAGGGGTCAAAAACCCGCTGTTGGAATGTGCTGAGAATTGCAGTAGGCGGACCGCCCACCCAAGAGGCGGACTGCCCACTTTTTTGCTTGCTCTCTGTCTTTTGAGTAGACGGACCGCCCATCCTGCAGAGGTGGACCGCCCACTTCTTGAGGGTGTCCGGTTTGGTTCGTTTCATGTGTTTTCGTGTTCCGTTTGTTTTCGTACTTCTTGGTTAGCGTTCCTAAGGTACTTTTTCTACTTAATTAACATTAATCATTGAACCTTTAGACTGTTGTGTGTCTTGGATTCTTTACTTAAAGTCGTAGAACTTGCTTGCCTCAAGTGCGTACTACAAATAGCTTCCGTACATCGAGTCACATCAACTTCACTCCGAGCCATTACTTGGGTATACTAGTTGATTGATCTTACCATTGTGGTTCATAAAGAGATAAGGGCATCTTTGGTTGGGGGTTTGGGAGTGTGCACCCTAAAAAGAGTGTTGAGAGCCACCATCAAAGTTAAGGGAGAGCAAGTGAGATTGTTTATACTAACCTTTGCACTTTCTTAAAATGTCTTTTGCAGGTACAAGGAGCCATAAGGGAGGTTTGGAGGGAAGTGGAAGTGGTGAGAAAGGTGTGAGTAAGGCCGAGTTTGTTCAAGCTTACCTTGGAAAATTTATGACCAAGGTAGATGCTATTAGCTCTCGAATCAAACTCTTGGAGGATAATTTGGATAAGAATGAGACCGAGGGAAGAGATGGTTTGAGTAGCTTTATGGGTTACGGTGTTGCTAGTAGTGGTGAAATGAGGAAGTACCCATCTAGTGATGGTACTATTAAGGGGATGTGTGAAGGGTGTTATGTAGATGAACTCATAGGAAAAAGAGAGTGGTGTCAATTCATAGTGAGCCTTAATAAGAATCGTGGGTATGTGCTTCAAGTGGATGAAGGTGAAGCAAGTTGGATTAGTCCTCTTGTAGTGAGAAGGTTGGGAATACCTTGTGTTGATGGAATGTCTAGGGTAGTTATTACACAGAGGAACTTTGAAGAAGAAGTGGAGTGCAAAGTACGTCCTTTAGAGGGATGCGATGTTATGTTGAGAAAGCCTTGGCTTTTCAATAGATACTTCAAGTTCGACCAAAGCTTGGATAGCTATCGTGTTAAAGCACAAGGGAAGTTACAATTCCTCCTCTTAGGAAAGAAGAAGTACAAGCAAGCAAGCCCATGAACATGAGAAATGGTAGGACACCATTGAGGAGAAGCCCTATGATTGAAAGAGTGCAATCAAGAAGTCCTACAAACACAAGAAATGGTGGGACTAGTGCAAGAAAAGAGTTGACAAATGTCAACAAGGTGAACCCCAAACCACAAGCTCCAAAGCAAAGTGGTTCACCAACAAAGAAGAAAGAGACCTCAAGTGATGAGTCTCTTAGTCCTAGATTCTGGGTTGATGTTAAAAGTCCACCTACTCCGGCTATGGGTATCCTTGGGCCTTGTCCCAACCCACCCGAATTTGAGAGAAAAAAGATTGAGAGGACTAAGGGAGTGACCGGTGACATTCCTCGAGTGGAAAAATGAGAGGATGTGTTTTTGTGATGTGAGTGGGATGTCACCACCCGAATCGACACCCGACCTTGAAAAGAAAATATGGGAAAAGAAAGAGGGAAAAAGAATTGTTAAGAGTGAGGACACCCCTTATTCTAACCATAACCCTTTATCTTTTTCTTCTACTTGTGTGAATTCTTGTGTAGGTATTCTTGGAGGCAAGCCAATGGAGCCTCAATCATCTTCCAAGATGGAAGGATAGGGTGAAGAAAATCTTCAATGTGAGCTTCAAGGTGAAGAGCCAGTTCAAGACACTACAAATGCATTGAGTGAGCTAGATAGCTACTCAAAGGTATGTGAAAGTTCTTCCCTTGAACATGTTACTTCCTTGTCTTATGATAGTGTTTGCGAACACTCAACACTAGTTGATGATTTGTATGATTAAAATGTGCTTGCAACTAGTGTAGAGTCGAATGGTCAACTTGCGTGTGATTGTGAACCATTAGTTGAGAGGAATGATAAGCCACATCATGATGTGAGCTCGATTTTTCATTGAACCTATCTCTAGGGATGATTGTGTAGACCTATTTGTGACCCTTGTTATGACACCCCACCTATATTTGATAAAGGGAAGATGAGTTGAATGAATACCATATCCTTTCCTTTGATGAATTGCTTGATAATGGTGGACCTATGTGTTGTAGTGAGGTTGGTAGTGACCTTGAGGAGTCCCTAGTGGATGGGATGGATAGCAATATACTTGATGACTCCTCAAGTGTGTATGAAGTGTATGAACTTGAACCTCCATGGTTTGAAAGTTTTAACTCTATAGACAATCCATTTTTTGAAACTCTAAGTTAGATGAATGCTCTTGGAATTGATTGTGTTGGTCCGTCTTCTAGTAGTCCTAATCTTGATTGTGTGGACTATCATGATGAAGAAGCCATTATGGAAATCATCTTTGATAGTTTGTTTAGTGAGGGAGATTGTCATAGAGGTGGATTGGGAGGTGAGGAAGTCACTCTTGGTGTGTGTAAGAGTGCTTCCAAGAAGGGGAGTGGAGTATTTGATGTTAGTTGTCACTTGAATTCTGTTTATTACTCCATCCCATATGTTCATCACACCTTGAGTGTTAAGCATGCCAAAGCCAATGTGTCACATTGTGATAATATTGATTTGAAGGCTTGGTGTGTTGGTCATAAGCTTAGGGGTCATAGGGAAGTTGATTGCTATATCTTGCATGTTTCATGTCCTATTGATCTCTTTGGTTGTTCTTGTTTTGGATGCACTTTCTCTTTGAGTCAAGTACAAGTTGTTTCCTTGGGAGACATGAGCTTTTTTATTAGTATTGATGGTTGGCTATATCATAAGAGTGTGTTTTCCCACACTTTTAACACTAACCTACTCTTGTAGTGGGAAGCTTTGTTTGTGCTTGTTTTGAAAGTAGGCTTGATGGTTTGATTTCGAGGATGAAATCCTTTCAAGAAGGCGAGGATGATGCGGGGCAAATTGAGCCAAAGCGTGAACCATCAAGAGCCAAGCGTGAAGAGCACAAAGGATCCAAGGCAAGGGCTCCGGAAGAGGGTTCGAGAGTGACTTGGAGTCATGAACTTGAGCGCCATTGAGGGAGGACCGACTACGGACCAAGGAGGAACACCTAGAGTCCGTTTTGAGCCGTCTTCACAACTCCAGGAAAGGGGCGGACCGCTTATTGGACTAGGCTAACCGCCTCGTTGGCTGCACACTCTATGGACTTGATTGAGGCCGAGCGCCTCTGCACAAGGGGGCGGACCACCCACTCTGGGAGCCTACTTTGAGGCGGGGCGCCTACTTGCTAAAGAGTCAAGACGGGATTGCTACTCATTTTGTGTGTAATTCCAACTATAGCCCTAAGTGACTTGTATTGTTTTGACTAGACTAAGGGGCTTTTAGACATTTCATTTAGAAGTGTGACGAACCTATAAATAACACACTTAGTAATTTTATTTCATTGGCTTACCTAGATTGAAGAATAGACATAGAAAGAGAGGCAAGGCCCTCTTCTTGTTGAAGCTTGAAGCTTCGGATTATCTCTTTGCTTGGAACCTATGGAGATTCATCACTAGTATGGATTCCTTGTATGGTTCGAGTTTCCCTTCCTCTCTCGGATATTCATTCATGGTTTGAATCATTTATCCATTCTTTTCTTTTATTTTTGTTCTTCCCCGTCCCTTATTTCTTGTTATCTTGTGTTTATTGCTTCTGCATCTTAGTTTATCGCTTCCGCCTATTTACCCCGCATCATTATCTACTTCAAAAAAACCTCTAGGACCTTTCCCTACAGCTACCAAGACTCTCCACACCACCTGCAGAAAACTACCAGAACCTACACTAACCACCTGCAGAAAACTACCAGAACATACACTAACCACCTGCACACATCCAGGGCACCAATCAACCACCTAAAACATACTTGAACTCAAATACAGACCCCCCAAACACCTGCACCCTCTAGCAATACTAAGACTACTCCCTGACCTTATTGCACATGCATAACCCTTTACCTCTTTCTTGAATAACTACAACAACCTGCAAACCAACCTACTAAACCTGAACTTCATTTTAAAGCCACCATCCCCTCTACACTATCCTGAACACCTGCACACACAACCATCACACTCGCATACCCCTATGAACTTCCTTATTACCTTTCAACTTCCAGGAACTTCAACAACATCAGAATCCCTGAACAATAACTAGACCAGACAACTTTGTGCAGAAACTGAACAAAACTTGTATAAAGAAAACATAGACAACTCTCCCTTTAAAAGGAAGACCTGAGGATTAACTTAGAATAAGCAACGCAAATGATTTTCTTAACTAAGACTCATTTTCTTTTAAGGACAGTAAACAAAACCAGCTCCTCTTTCTTAATTCCATAAAGATTAACTCTTTCAATTGAAATGCTATAGCTTCTAAAAGTTGTTAACTTTAAATGAAAATATAGGAAATGTATTAACTCAATACCACATAAACAATGGACGACTAATAATATTCATCAATGACATCGGCTAGGTTAATCTTCTTTCACAGATACCTTACAAGAACGACGGACAATAGACAAAAGCAACTTAGAATACAATCCCTACTATGCACAAGATTTCATTTTTTATAATATTAAGTAAATATTAACAAATTAAAAATAACCACAAATTATTCACATAGTGTTGAAAGCAGGAAATTTAAATGAGGTTAAGATATTACCTCCTTGCGAGTAGTGAACGAGACGATCGATGCAAAGAATCCCTACTCGACTGAAACTAAACGAAACCCTAACTAAAAGTTGCTGCTATGAATGCTATCCTTATGCCAAAGAAACTGCTGCGGTTTTTAAGTTGTTATTTCTGTGAAAAATTTCTCTACAATTCAATGTTTAAGGCTGCTGGATTTTTCATTATTAACCGATACTCCAAAATTATCTATACGAAACCAGTTAGGGTTCTAGGGCTATGAGAAAACACCAAACGACCCTCCAACGGACCTTAATGGATAAAATTCCCCTATGAAATTTGAATTGATTTTCAGAAAATTCTTCAAGAATCCAATGCTGGAGCTTTTTTATTCGATCAGAAAGGATAAGGGTATGAACCTGTACTAACAGTCAAACTTGGAGGCCTTTAATTAATCCACGGAGGAGAATATTATACGAGAATGAGCTGGAATTATTGGGGGTCTTAGGTTTTTAATTTTCGAAAAGGGAAAAAATCTGAAAGTGAAACGACCTCGGTTAGTCGTTTCAAAAGTTAGGACTCCGATTAGCGTGCTGATAATTTTAAAATATTCGTAATTTCCATTAGGACGTGTTTTTAAAATTTGAGCTAAATCAGACCTCGTTTGGTAGGCATCGGAAGAAGGTTTCAGTTTTTACTGTCGATAAATATTAAAAAGAGATTTTTGAGCTCTGTTTTGGCGAATGAGCTCCGATTCCAAATCCGAAAGTGCCGTTAGGTTCGTATGATTATTTATGATATTTGTGAACTTTTGAAAGTGAATTTCGTTGTTGTTTGGCTAGTTTTCGCTAAAATGCAGAAAGTTAAATAATTTGATCTTTTTTCATTTAATTCGCATCTTGACTTTAGGGGATCCAATTAGAGATCCGCCTTCGCAATTATGTTACATATATTTTGTATAACTTGTATGTAAAAGTTGGAATTATTTCGAATGTCGTAGGGTACCGTTTTAATTTTATCACGAAGAGAAAAGAAAATAAAAGAAAAGAGAAAATAAAAAATGAAACATGAAAAAGGAAAGGATTTAGTTAGGCGGTGGCATAAATCCACCTGCATAACAAGATAACGCGAACAGAAATATTAGACAGAAAAATGAGAACGGGACCAGAGGAATTGACGAAGGAAAAACTGCCGGAAAATAAGAAAAGGGGCCGGACAAAAGTAGAATTTTCACTCTGTCAGGTAATGATCCTAATATATTATTTGAGTTTATTACGTGTGTTTGAATATATTTTAACAGTGAAAATTGGGATATTAGATATCATTTTAATAAGTTCAACTGATAGTTTAAATGGTTATTTGGACCCCGATAGTAGAATTGATTAAATATTCGTACTCAGTGAGTTATGGGCAACATATAAATGTAAATTAATTTGGCGTTCGGTTATGTAACCTTAAACCCTGAACATAGGCCTGGCCTGCGTATTGCGTATGCGGATAGGGTATCAGGTTCCTAATAGGATTGCCCTAAGATGTGAGGAATGAAGCCTTTAGCCTAATTTGATATATTTTTCTGCTTATTGAATAGAGTGGGATCGTTTGGCAATGAAAACAAAGGATAAAATGGTTGTTGATTAGCAATGCTAACTTTTGGAAGAGATAAGCGTTTATATCCATTTCTTTGGAGGCACCTGGCCTCGTAAATTTCTACTACGTGTTCCTTACGTGTGTAGCTGCCGATGGGCGTACTCATTACGCCTTAGCTTTGGATTTACATTGTATATTATATGTTATGTCCTGTGTTGGTATTGCATGGAGGATCTGAGCATTGTACTCTGGCTGTTAGTTGACATATACTTCCCGGCAGTCGATGAAGGTCCCGCGCCGGTAAAGGGCTATCATTGCATCATATTGAGCGTAGAAGGATTCCACCTTCGGAGCAGAAGGATTCAGCTCCATTGCATCATATTGACAATAGGAGGATTTGGCCCTCGGAGCAGGAGGATTCCGCTCCATTGCATCATATTAAGAGTAGGAGGATTCTGCCCTCGGAGCAGGAGAATTCCGCTCCATTTCATCATATTGAGGGTAGGAGAATTCCGCCCTCGGAGCAGGAGGATTCCGCTCCATTGCATCATATTGAGGGTAGGAGGATTCCGCCCACGGAGCAGGAGGATTCCGCTCTATTCTTTTGGCACATGTGACCCTTTGCATCATATGTCATTTCATTTCATTTCATCTCATTTTATTTCATTTCATACCATTGTGTAGATTATTGGTACATAACTACTGTTCTGCTTCTACGTGCATTGCTTATTTGCCTATATATTTTTGGCTCATATTCTGGGTTGCGGGGATTGGGTTGCACGCCGCAACGCTATAAATATATGGAGCGGGTTGCACGCTGCAACGGTATAAATATATGGATCGGGTTGCACGCCGCAACAGGATGAATATATGGATCGGGTCGCTCGCCGCAACAGGATGTATTTCTGATTGTTGGTGAGTTCGGGATACCTATATGTTTTGGTTATCTTACGTTCCTGGTTGTTGATGAGTTTGTCATTCCATACGTGTTTCTAGTTATTAGCTGGCTCTGTCTTTTTATAATTTAAATAAGAGAAATTTTGTTTATCTGTTTCTCCTCCCTGGCTAGCTATCCTATTCTTTGAGGTGGCTAGTCTGCCCCACTTATTGAGTCCTTTTGACTCACCCTTGTTTGTTGTTTGTTCTTGTCTATTTATTTCATTTCGGCAGGTTCGATCCAGGATTGAGTTCGCCACGTTTTTCAGGAGCGAAGACGACTTCAGCTGTCAGGGTGAGCCAGCTTTTATTCCGGATGGCCACCAGTTTATTGTTTATAATTTCAGCTGCATTTTGCTCCCTTCAGGAGGTATCTGTCTTCTTTTATACTGTTAGATGTCTAGTCTGGATAGCCCTAAACCTAGTATGTGGTTAGTTAGCTGTAATTTCTATTTTTTACAGTTTAGAGGTATCATTATATTTGTACTTTTTCTAGTCTTGCTTTTATTTACAAATTGAATTATATTTATTTTCTTAATTTAATTGATAATGGTTCGCCTGACGGGTCTAGGGAAGGATGCCAGGTGCTCGTACGGCCTAATCGAATTCTGGGTCGTGTCAGTTGGTATCAGAGCCCGGTTTAGAGTCTATCCAGACTAAGACAGTGTCTAGTAGAGTCTCGTTGATGGGTACGTAGACGTCCATACTTATCTACAAGAGGCTATGATGGCATTTAGGAAGTTTTAGTTCCTTCATTTCTGATCGTCCGTCAGTCTAGTATTCAAAAGTATTTTCGTTAATTCCTTCGTGGTAATTGTCAACTCTCGTGCGACAAATCAGCAAACGGTATGAGTGCAAGACGAAGCAGTCTAGCCTGGGGCTAGCACTGACGAAGCCCCGAGAGTTTTTTATCGTGCTGACGATCTAGTGACAGAGGTCCTAGCTGTACGAGCTCGCGATATGCCAGGGAGCAGGGCCTTGTGGTTCTCTTGGCTCTCTACGATTCTTTTACGAGGATCTTGGCGACGCAGATACCGGAAGAACCTATTATTCGCTAGACAGCTTATCAGGTTGCCGCAGATGCAGATGTTCGGTCTCAGGGAGCTCCTATTCCAGTTCTTAATATTTCCACAGTAAAGTATGTTCCGGAGGTAGCATGTGTTGTGCCTCTAGTTATTCTGGCTGGTTAGCTAGCCCGAGTAATGGCTCGGTCCGAGTATCTGAAAAGACTGTATTATTTTACCCCATTGAACCTTCCGATATTCTTAAGCCATGCATCAGATAATCCTTGTGTAAATTTTTAAAATAAAATGATGTCAGCGTATCCTTCAGGCTCTTGATTAGAGCGGGATGGTGTTGATTATTCTTCTTTCTAGTTCAAGGGTCCAGCCTTGAATTTGTGGGCCGCTCTCTTATTAGCTAACTTGGTTCGATTTTTCTTCTAGATTCGTGAAAAAGTTCCTTTAAAGTAGCGAGCGAGATGAAAAGTGTTGCCAGTTTGAGTGGATTGGACAGGGTATCCTGTCAGTTAGCCTGATAGTGTTTCAGAATATGAGATTGAATTCTATAGAATGGCTGAATATGCATTTGAACTAGTCCATGAGCCTTTCGAGAGATTCAAAGATTTATTGATGACCTTTCTCCTTCCTTGAGATCCCAAATGACTCAGAGAGATGACTCAGAGAAATTGAGGTTGGGACTTCATTTGATGTCGTTGTTGATATTGCTCAAAGGTATTAGGCATACCATAAGTTAGAGGGGGAAGAGTTAGAGCAGGAGAGCAAGAGATCCCGCGGCCTTAGTGGGCAACCATGTTACCTCATTTGGATGTAAGAGTTCTGATTATTTTGGGAGAACACCTTCCACGTTATCTCAGCTTGTGTCACATGATTCTTAGAGTGCGCCAATAGCTCGTCAAGATCAGATTCAGTCTTTTCTTTATAGCTATCAACAATCTTTCCAGCTTCCATTTTTCAGCTAAAAGGTGTTATCACTGTCGTGAGTCTGGTTATCTTTTGAGGTGTTTTCCTTACTCCTGTAAGTAGGCAGTCGTCGTTTCTCTCATCATCAGGCACCTGCACAGTCACAGGGGATTTTATTTAGATCTCAATCAGCCAGAGAAATACAACCATCCAGTAGAGGTCGAGAGCGTGGTGGCAGTAGTTCTTCAGAAGGTGATTACCAGGGTAGTGGCTTAGCTCAGCTGCAGAGGTAGTTCTATGAACTGCCAGTCTGACAGGACGCTGAGTAAGATTTATTTTTCCGATCAATCTGGAAATGGTTTGTCTTATCATATTGTTATGGTTTCCTTAAATGTCGTTCTATTAAGAATCTGTTGCGGTAAAGGGGTGAGCTTCTGGTATGATTTATTCCTGGCGTTTATGAGACCCTACTAATTTATCTGGTCTAAATATGAGAGATTTGACAGTGAGTGTCGCTATTTCCTGCTTGGTATCCTGTTGTGCCACCTTCTCTTATTATATCAAATCAGTTTACCTCTCTTCTCAGAATTTCGTGTTGGTTGGATGATGGGATTCTAGTTCATCACCATCAGAGAGTGTCATTGTTTCTTCCGGTGTAAAGTGCTTACTAAGTAATATTCAATCTAGGTGTCTCCTCTTGGTTCGAGATATTAGTAGAGTCATGTTATTCTATGAGCTTGTCTTGATTATCAAAGGGTTTTCTGGTAAATTGTAAGAGTTTCCTTCTTATTGGGAGGTTAAATTGGCATGAATGTTGTTCCATAAAACTCATTTAATGTCTATTTCTCTAATTGCGATTCTTCGGTTAGCCTGACTCGTAAGTAGTCTAGCTCTGGTAGGCAAATAAATAAGAAAAAGAGCTTCTTAAAGCTCTAATTATTTCTATCTTCAGTCCATTGCCATCTCTTCTTTATTCGGCACTGGTGAGCTTAGGCGGTCAGTAACCTATAGTGATGTTCCCTGCGTTGAGCCAGAGTGCGTGTCTAGGTAGTCGGGTAAGCACATTGTTATTTTTCAAGGCTACTAAGGGTAATGAGAGGCATCATTTGACCTTTGATTTGATCCATCAAGCGGTGGTGCTTATAGAAAATGTATGGAGCTGTGACTCGAGAGCAGCAGCTGTTTGACAACTCGAAAGGGTAGTTAGTAGCTTAGGTCTGCCTACTTTCAGCTTTTAGCTAAATCTTCTTTAGTCCAGCAGATTGTGCGGGGATGGGCATTCCTATTCAAATAGCTGCATGAGTTTGTGCTTTAAGAGGAGGAGTCTTCCTCCAAATACTGAATGGTAATATTAAATCTCTAAAGGCGTTGATACCACTTTTGTCACGACCCAACCTAGGGCCACGACAGAAACCTACAATAAGTATCGATCATTGCTAAACCAACTAATAATCTATTAATGCTAGAGATAAGCTGACAACCTAATCATATATACGTATCTATCTGCTGAAAGTATAAAGTTTGGAAAGATGACACGACTTTAACTTGCTGGCAATTAGAACACTGAGCCACAAATTCTGCTATGTCACACTTCATTCCGTCCCACCAATAAATCTGCTTAAGATCATGGTACATCTTAATCGAACCTGGATGAACTGTGTATTTGGAATAATGTGCCTCTATCATAATCTGTCCACGTAAATCTGCAACATCAGGAACACAAAGTCTATTTTTATACATGAGAACATCGTCAGTAGTAACCCTGTATGGTGACTCCGATTTTCTTCTCGCTATCTGTCTGTATTTAACTAGAACTGGATCCTCATACTAACATTGTTTTACTTCATGAAATTTTAGAATTAAAGGTCTAGTGCAGCTTGTCGTCCATCCATCATTGGCATATCTCCTTCACACCTCAACTCTTTGAGAAGTTACTGTATTATAAGTGCACATGTAACCAACTTTGCTGCTGGTATTCTGCCTCAGCTCATGGTCCTACTATATGTCTCTTTTATTTTCACTTTTTCAGGTCATAATATTTCCAATTCAAAGATAATACCCTGAAGTAGATGTTCAGTCTGAAGATCATTCCTGGTCTGCATCATACTATCCAGTAGTATTTGCATGATCCTTATCCTTAAATGATAGACCCTGTTCAGATGAACCTTTGACATACATTAGGATTTGAGTAACTACATTCCCATAAGGAGCTCGTGGAACAACAGTAAAATCAATTGAGATGTTGCATAGTGTGTTCGTAAAAATAATATAGCTTGCATCAAATCTTTTATAGTGAGTAGTGAAAAGGTACTTCAAAAGCTTCCCCTATTGCATCAAGCGTGAGCTAATTCTTAGTTCCATCTACCTATTCTATATGGAAAGGTATATCGAAGAGGTGATTATCAGCTGAATCATGTTAACCCATTCAAAGTTTTATGTATCTTTGTTTTGAAAATGTAGAACTCTCCTCTCGAGATCGAGGAAGGGTCAGTTTTGTTAAAATAAGTTGGGCAATGGCGTTATCATATTATCCAGATGTGTTTTATTCCAAAAGTTCGGTATTCGTATTATAATTCTGATTCTGCAATCATGAGATAATTATCGTAGAGTAGCTTATGAAGGTCGTGCAAGTTCTTTTATTATCTGTGCGAATTTTTCTTTACACTTAGGCTCGTTCGAGGTCGAACGAGAGTTTAAGTGGAGGAGAATGAAACGATCTCGGTTAGTCGTTTTAGAAGTTAGGACTCCGATTTGAGTGCCGATAATTTTAAAATATTCGTAATGTCCATTAGGACCTGTCTGTAAAATTTGGGTCAAATCAGACCTCGTTTGGTAGGCATCGGAAGAAGGTTTTAGTTTTTATTGTCGATATATATTAAAAAGAGATTTTTGAGCTCGATTTTGGCGAATGAGCTCCGACTCGAAATCCAAAAGTTTTGTTAGGTTCGTATGATTATTTATGACTTTTGTGAGCTTTCGAAAGTAAATTTCGATGTTGTTCGGCTTGTTTCCGTGAAAATACCGAAAGTTAAATAATTTGACCTTTTTCCATTTGATTCGCATCTTGAGTTTCGGGGATCCAATTTGAGATCTGCCTTCGCGAGTATGTTACATATATTTTGTATAACTTGTATGCAAAAATTGGAATTATTTCGAATATCGTAGGGTACCGTTTTAATTTTATCACGAAGAGAAAAGAAAATAAAAGAAAAGAGAAAATAAAAAATGAAAAATGAAAAAGGAAAGGATTTAGTTAGGCGGTGGCATAAAAATCCACCTACATAACAAGATAACGCGAACAGAAATATTAGACAGAAAAATGAGAACGGGACCAGAGGAATTGACGAAGGAAAAAATGCCAGAAAATAAGAAAAGGGGCCGGAGAAAAGTAGAATTTTCACTCTGAAACATTCAGGTAATGATCCTAATATATTATTTAAGTTTATTACATGTGTTTGAATATATTTTAACGGTGAAAATTGGAATATTAGACATCGTTTTAATAAATTCAACTAATAGTTTAAAGGGTCAATTGGACCCCGATAATGGAATTGATTATATATTCGTACTCAGTGAGTTATGGGCAACATATACATCTAATTTATTTGCGATTTGGTTATGTAACCTTAAACCCTGTAAATAGGCCTGGCCTGCGTATTCCGTATGCGAATAGGGTATCAGGTTCCTAACCGGATTGCCCTAAGATGTGAGGAAT
Organism: Petunia x hybrida; assembly: GCA_037355625.1. Classification (NCBI taxonomy): domain Eukaryota; kingdom Viridiplantae; phylum Streptophyta; class Magnoliopsida; order Solanales; family Solanaceae; genus Petunia; species Petunia x hybrida. Next base: position 2,320,776 of record JBBBVM010000018.1, on the reverse strand, counting down.
GAAGCCTTTAGCCTAATTTGATATATTTTTCTGCTTATTGAATAGAGTGGGAGCGTTTGGCAATGAAACCAAAGGATAAAGCTGTTTTTGATTAGCAATGCTAACTTTTGGAAGAGATAAGTGTTTATATCCATTTCTTTGGAGGCACCTGGCCTCGTGGATTTTCTACCACGTGTTCCTTACGTGTGTAGCTGCCGATAGGCGTACTCATTACGCCTTAGCTTTGGATTTACATTGTATATTATATGTTATGTCCTGTGTTGGTATTGCATGGAGGATCTGAGCATTGTACTCTGGCTGTGAGTTGACATATACTTCCCGGCAGTCGATGAAGGTCCTGCGCCGGTAAAGGACTATCATTGCATTGTATTGAGGGTAGGAGGATTCCGCCCTCGGAGCAGGAGAATTCCGCTCCATTGCATCATATTGAGGGTAGGAGGATTCCGCTCTCGGAGCAGAAGGATTCCGCTCCATTGCATCATATTGAGGGTAGGAGGATTCCACCCTCGGAGAAGGAGGATTCTGCTCCATTCATTTGCCATATGTGACCCTTTGCATCATATTTTATTTTATTTCATTTCATCACATTTTATTTCATTTATTTCATTTCATACCATTGTGTAGACTTTTGGGACATAACTACTGTTCTGCTTCTACGTGCATTGCTTATTTGCCTATATATTTCTGGTTCGTATTCTGGGTTGCGGTTATAGGGTTGCACGCCGCAACGTTATAAATATATGGATCGGGTTGCACGCCGCAAAGGTATAAATATATGGATCGGGTTGCACGCCGCAACAGGATGTATTTCTGATTGTTGATGAGTTCGGGATACCGATATGTTTTGGTTATCTTACGTTCCTGGTTGTTGATGAGTTTGCCATTCCATACGTGTTTCTAGTAATTATCTGGCTCTGCCTTTTTATAATTTAAATAAGAGGAATTTTGTTTATCTCTTTCTTTTCCCTGGCTAGCTATCCTATTCTTTGAGGTGGCTAGTCTGCCCCACTTATTGAGTCCTTTTGACTCACCCTTGTTTGTTGTTAGTTCTTGTCTATTTATTTCGTTTCGGCAGGTTCGCTCCAGGATTGAGTTCGCCACGTTTTTCAGGAGCGAAGACGACTTCAGCTGTCAGGGTGAGCCAGCTTTTATTCCAGATGGCCACCAGTTTATTGATTATTATTTCAGCTGCATTTTGCTCCCTTCAGGAGGTATCTGTCTTCTTTTGTACTGTTAGATGTCTAGTCTGGATAGCCCTAAACCTAGTATGTTGGTAGTCAGCTGTAATTTTTTTTTTTACAGCTTAGAGGTATTATTATATTTGTACTTTTTCTAGTCTTGCTTTTCTTTACAAATTGAATTATATTTATTTTCTTTATTTAATCGATAAGGGTTCGCATGACGGGTCTAGGGAAGGATGTCGGGTGCCCGCACGGCCTAACAAAATTCCGGGTCGTGTCAGGAAGGGTGTTTATTTAGTTAATTAAAAGGGAGATTATCATGGGTAGGCTAGGTTTTAGGCTAGGGTTATGAAATTGACCATTTGTCATTTAAAATCAAGAATTTACTTTTAATTTTCAAAATTGACCATGTATATAATAATTCAACATCAATTAAAATTTCTAGGACATAATTGGATGACAAAATTCATGATGCAAGTTCAAACCAAAGTCGACATTAGAAGGAATAGCAATATTCCAGTTCAAGATACTCCGAGCCTGATCACACAGGCCTATATTCATTTGGTTCGAGAGGACTGCAAGTGGGGTTCCGAGGTCCAAGTCAGTATCCCCGCTCTAGAGAGCCGAACCTGTAATGTAGTAGACGGGAGATCTTTCGTGTACACCCACCCCTTCACAATAGGATTTACTCTACCTATTCACGAGGTGGTGGACACGTTCCGCCGAACCTACAACGTGTGCATTGCTCAAATTGGCCCCAGATTCTGGAGGGTTATATAGTGCCTTGATTACTTGAGCAAAATAGCAGGCGTCTCTTTCACTTTTGATCACTTCATCTACCTTTTTTCTCCCACACTGCATAAGGATGGGATTCCTTAGCTTAATAAATGAGGCATGTTTTTGCTGATCACAAAAGGTGAAGACATTGAAGACCGAGGATGGAACGAATGCTTCATTTTATTTCATACTGGCCTTCTATCCTCGAAGCCTGGTTTTTCCAAGCGGTGGAACCGAACACGTAAGCTTTTGCCTCGGTTACTTTCAACAGCTCTTCCTTTCATCATTTTTACCTCTAACTTTTTAACTTTGACTTTCTTAGACGAGTAAATCTCGATTACACCTCCAAATGATCTGACCGCTTGGGTGCAAGCCATTATCAGGGCGAAGCTAAGAGAAGAGAGATCATGAATAATCTTGGCTGCCCTAAGTGAAAATCAATAGGTATGCAAGTCCCACGGTTAATCAAACTTTACCTCCATTGAATTTCCTTTTTAAGGTTTTTCCCTTACTTGTCTTCATTTTTTGCCTTTTTGTAGGTCTCCCCAGTAGAGCAGTTATAGCACCGAAAGAAAAAAAGAAATGAGTAAAGGGAACAAAAAGAAGAAAGTCCCCGAGATTGGGGAAGCTCTGGATGAGCTCGAGGACTTAGTTGGAGACCTCAAGAAGAAAAAGAAGGAAATATTGCTCCCAAGGGGCCAACGGATCAAGGTAAACATATCTTTTCTTTGCTTTCTAACATCTAACTCCATTGTTCTTTGCTGATTCTCTTTTTCTTTTCTCTCTTTCAAAGCTCCAAAAAGGTAGAGATAAGCTTCAAAGAAGTTCACTGGGGCCAAGCGGGCCAGAGTTGAAGAGGATGTCAACCCCGAGGTAGTTACTTCTCCTCATAGGGATTTGATCGGCGAGCCAGAAGAGGAAGAAGCTCAAAGAGATATTGAGACTATCGACCTTGAGCCGTTGACTCATCCAGCCGATAAAGCTGAAGGGGAAATACCTTCGTCAGCAAACAAGGAGTAGAGTGTGGATAGGCCCCCTCGTACTGAGGAGAGAGCCTCACGAGCTGCATCCCAGCTGGCTTACGACTTGATTCCCTGAAGGCAAGTTAGGAGAGTTGAACTTCTCTCCGACCTCTCCATTCTAGACAACGACGTGGCGGTTCCCATTAGCTTCAAAAGGCTCCTCAGGCCACTGGAGTGAGAGCGCCTCGGGAGATTACCCATGGCTGAGTTGACGGCCGACGCAGCTCAGCATGCCATTCAAGTAATTTTGCCTCACTTACCCTTCATTAGATTCTATCGTTTCCCTTTCTTGTCTTAACCTTTTAGTTAATCCTTTGTAGAGGTACATCTACTCGATCAGGTCTTCCGAGACTGAGGCCCACCGAGCGTCAATTCTTAAGAAAACTAAGAATGAATGAGACTGAATAACAGCTGACCTTGAATCTCGAATAGTTGATTTGGAGAAACGACTTCTTAACACCAAAATTTAGTTGGATGACACTCGAATGGCTGCTGAAAAGTCTGACCTCGAGGCAGCCAATGCTCATGAGGCTGCATCTTCCACCGAGGCTAGAACGGCTTCTTTGAAGGAGTCTTGCAAGGCCGAGCTGGCAACTCACTTGAAAAAAGTGACCGATGAGGCCAAAGCTACTATCACAAAGAACACTAAGAAACATCACTCCAAAATGAAGGAAAGCTCCCTCAAGATAAACAAGCTGACTGAAAGGAAGGAACAACTCGAAGCTGAAGTTGTGACCCTTCGCGGTAAAATAGCATCTTCCACGTCGAAGAAGAAAATGAGAGTAACAAGGGCCAAAGTTGATAAGAACTGGGCCATTATTCAAACAAAACTGAAGACTCTCAAACAATGCCAAGCTGGGGCGGATCTGGAAGCAGAAATAGCCAAGGCTGAAAATGATGCTGTGAAAGCCCAACAGCTGATGAACAAACTTCCCTCGAGCAGTGAGAGCTCGAGTGATGAAGACGAAAAGAACAAGGGTTCTGATGCTTCAACTTCCAGTGGGGGCGAGGCCGATGAGTGATATCTTATCGGTATATTTTCTATTTTTTCTTAGGCATTTTAGCCGTTGCTTTGTAAATATCTTCATGTTGGCCTTCGAGCCTTTTTAATGAATTTGAATGTTTCTAAGTGTTAATCTTTGCTCTGTATTTAAAGCCTTTGATATGTCACTTGAGTATTTTCTTGCAAGACTTAGATAAATTTAACTGTAAGCTAGCTTAAAACGACATCTTGTTCTCGATCTGAAATATAAAACAAAAACTAGCCTTCATGCATTGGATAAAAAAAAAATTGAATCAAGTTTTATTCCATTGATGAGTTTAGAGCCGATTTATATAAATCCTAGTCGTTTTGAGACACATGCAAATTTTTATTACAAAGCCACTCCGGTCGATCACAACAAATAACTAGGCTAACTCTTAAGGGAACAGTCCCCGGTGTACGAATAACTACTTTTCGAATTTCGTTCGAATTTCCCGGTTATGGAGTGAGTGAAAGGCTGACTGAGCTAACTCTCCTTGCATCCCCCCAGTGGTCGGGTGTGAAGAATGAAAAAACGAGCACTATGTATCGTTCCCTCGGCTTCCTGAAAAGTTTAAGCAAAGAAAAAATGAGGGGTTAACACCATTCGATCCAGGCGTTGGAGCATTGTCGGCTCGATGCCGTAGGTGAAAGATTATACTTGACGAAGGGGTATTGTACCTCAATGTCAAAAATAATAGCGCTTTAAGTTGGAAATAGTCCAGTTTAAAAGCTCTTGATTGCCTCGGAGATCCTCGAGTTGATAAGATCCTTTTAATGCGATGGCCTTAATTTGATAACGCCCTTCCCAATAGCAGCCAATTTTCCTGCATTCTTTTCCTTAGTCGTTTGATTCGAAGCTCTTAAGACGTAATCTCCAACTTTAAAGGTTCTGAATGTAGCCATTCTATTTAAGTAAGCTTCAATTTGTCACTTTTGGGCAGCCAACCGAACCAAGGCCATTTCCCTTCGCGCTTCGAGTAAATCTTGGTGCACGCACATAGTTTGCTAATTCGAATCCTCTGATGCATGAACATACCGAAGGCTGGGCTCTCCAACATCGACGCGAATTAATGATTCGATCCCGTAGGCGAGGTTTTTCTCAGTCATTCTCATTGCCCACAACACCCCGGGCAGCTCATCAGGCCACGAGCCTTTAAATTCATCCATCCTCTTCTTAAGATTGTCCATGATTATCCTATTCGAGGACTCAGCTTGCCCATTAATACTGGGGTGATAAGGTGTTGAGACCACTCTTTTGATTCCCCATTTGTCCAAGAAAGTAGTTATTTCTGAACCTATGAACTGTTTGCCATTATCACACGTTATCTCGTACGATACTCCAAAACTCTATATGATATTCTTCCAAATGAAGTCGATAACTTCTTTTTGTCGAACCCTAACAAAAGATCCTGCCTCGACCCACTTGGTGAAATAATAAGTGAGCACAAGGATAAATTTGACACTACTTTTTTCCTTGGGAAATGGGCCTATAATATCCATCCCCTACTTCATAAATGGACATGGTGACACGATTAAATGCAATGGCTCCACTTGTTGATGGATCATCGATGCATGCTTCATACACTTCTCACATTTTTTGACAAATTCCTTAGCATCTGCACTCATCTCGGGCCAGTAGTAGCCAACTCAAAGGAATTTTTGTACTAAGGCCTTCCCCTCGGAATGGTTTCCACACTCGCCCTCACGCACTTCCCTCATCACATAGTTGTACTCCCCTGGACCCAAGAATTTGGCCTTCGGGCCGCAGTAGAGTTTTTTATATAATTGCCCTTGCACAAGCGAATATGGGACCACTTGTTTTCGGTGTTTCTCAGCCTCTCTCTTGTTTCCTAGTAAGATTCCCAAATCTAGATAGGAGATAAATTTGGTCCACCAATCCCAATGTCTATTTATTGTATTTACCTCCAACTTTATTTTTCCCACTGCAAATGTGAGTACCCGAACTTCTGCATCAGTCCCCGAGTCCCCAGCCTAAATAACAGAAGCCAAGTTAGCCAATGCATCAGCTTCGACATTTTCTTCACAAGGAATTGCTGGATTTTCCACTCTTGGAATGCACTGAGGGTTACTGTGCTCGGATCACGAATTGCTTCATTCTGGTCTCCCGAGCCGAGGATGCAGTTCACGACCAACTTTGAATCACTCTTCAGCTTGATTTTCTCAGCTCTCATTTTCTTTGCCAACTATAAACCCACTATTGCAGCCTCATACTCAACTTCATTGTTAGTCAACTTCCCAAATTTTATTAAATGCCTCGGCCTTTCCCTGGTAGGAGTCATGAGCACTATTCGGAGCCCTGAGCCGTTGGAATTAGTTGCTCCATCTGTAAAAACTTTCCATACCCTGGGGGCTGGACCCTTTGATAGCAAATTTTCCCTTTCTGCCTAGGGGAGTATCCTAGCGCTGAAATCAACTACGAAATCCGCCAACACTTGAGGTTTTATGGCACTTCAGGGCTGATATACAATATCATACTCACTTAGCTCAACTGCCCATTTAGTTAACCTCCCCGACGGTTCAAGCTTATGTAATATTGTTCTCAAGGTGAAGGTTGTGGCTACAGCTATGTGATGACATTGAAAATAAGGGTGAAGTTTAATGCAAGTGCTAATTTCTCCAAGTGAGGGTACCTTATTTTAGCATCGAGAAGAGTCTTGCTGATGTAATATATTTGTTGCTGCTTCCCATCCTCTTCTCGAACCAAAACTGCACTGACTGCCACCTCAGAAACAGCTGAATACGTCAACAACGTCTCCCCACCCTTTGGTTTAGCAAGCAACAGTGTGTTTGCCAAGTAATGCTTTAATTCATTCAATGTTTCTTTACATTCGGAAGTCCACTCGAAATTAGTGTTCTTTTTAAAAAAAGAAAAGAACCTGTGGCACCGCTCGGATGACCTCGAGATAAATCTGCTTAGAGTGGCAAGTCGGCCAGCAGGCGCTGAACTTCTTTTGGGCTTGTCAGTTCTTTGGGGATTTCTTGTATGGCCTTAATCTTATCAGGATTTGGCTCGATGCCTCGTTCAGAGACAATAAACCCTAAGAACTTACCCGACCCGACCCCAAAATCGTACTTTTTAGGGTTTAGCTTTATGCAATATTGCCTTAAAATCGCAAAAGCTTCCCTCAACTAGTTCAAGTGATCCTCAAATCAACTTTTTTTCAATAGCATGCCATCTATATAAGCCTCAATCATTTTACCTATATAATCTTTAAACATCCGATATACCAACATTTGATAAGATGCCCCACCATTTTTTAGGCCAAAGGGCATCACTGACACCACCCGGAATCTGGTTAGGCCATGCGGGCACCCGACATTCTCCCCTAGACCCGTTGGACGAACCCTTAACAATTAAATTAGGAAAATAAATATAACAATTCATAAATAAGGGCAAGACTTAAAAAAAACACAGACATACTGATACCTCTAAGCTGTACAAAAGAAATTACAGCTGACTACCCAACATGCTAGGTTTCGGGCTATCCAGACTACACATCTAAGAGTCAGAAAGAAGAAAAATACCTCCTGAAGGGAGCAAAATGCAACTGAAATGATAAACACAAAACTGGTGGCCATCCGGAATAAAAGCTGGCTCACCCTGGCAGCTAAAGTCGTCTTCGCTCCTTCACAACGTGGCGAACTCAATCAGGGAACGAACCTGCCGAAAAAAAAATAGATAGACAAGAAACAAACAACAAACAAGGGTGAGTCAAAGGACTCAATAAGTGGGGCAGACTAGCCACCTCAAAGAATAGGATAGCTAGCCAGGGAGGAGAAACAGATAAACAAAATTCCTCTTATTTAAATTATAAAAAGGCAGAGCCAGATAATAATCGGAAACACGTATGAAACCATAAACTCAACCAGGACTACGAGCCAGAAATATATCAACAAATAAGCAATGCACGTAGAAGCAGAACACTAGTTATGTACCAGAAGTCTACACAATTGCATGAAATGAAATGAAATGAAATGAAATGAAATAAAATATAATGAGATGAAGTGAAATGAAATATGATGCACAGGGTCACATGTTCCCATCATCCCATCCCGATGCAGAATACTCCCGGATTCGAGGGGAATCCAATCTGATAACCAACTGGAGCAGAATACTCCTGCACCCGATATAATATAAACCAGCAGCGGAATACTCCTGCACTTTCCTGGGGCGGAATACTCCTGCACCCGATATGATGTAAAGCTGAGGCAGAATACTCCTGCACTCAGTATCTGACATAAGAGCGGTATACTCCTGCACCCAATATGATATAAACCAGAGGCGGAATACTCCTGCACTCTCCTGGGGCGGAATACTCCTGCACCCGATAAAATGTGTACCAGAGGCGGAATATTCATGCAATCTCCGGGGCGGAATACTCCTGCACCCGATATGATGTGCAACGTAATGCATATAAATGTAATATGATGCAATAATAACCCTTCATCGGCGCGGGACTCTCATCGACAGCCGGGAAGTAGTGGTCAACTCACAGCCATGGCACAATGCTCAGATCCTTAATACAATACCAACAACAGGACATAACATATAATATAATGTAAATCCATAGCTAAGGCGTAATGAGTACGCCTATCGGCAACTACACACGTATGGAACACGTGGTAGAAAATCCACGAGGCTAGATACCTCCAAAGAAATGGATATAAATACTTACCTTGTTACAAAGTTAGCACAGTTACTCAACAACCATTTTATCCTTTGGATTCACTGCCAAACGATCCTGTTGTATTCAGTAAGCAGAAAATTATATTAAATAAGGCTAAAGGCTTCATTCCCCACATCTTAGGTCAATCCGGTTAGGAACCTGATACCCTATTTGCATACGCAATACGCAGGTAAGACCTATGTACAGGGTTTAAAGTCACATAACCAAACCCTAAATAAATTACATTTATATGTTGCCCATAACTCACTGAGTACGAATATATAATCAATTCCATTATCAGGGTCCATTTGACCCGTTAAAATAGTAACTGAACTTATTAAAACAATGTCTAATATTCCATGTTTTACCGTTAAAATATATTCAAACACACATAATAAAATCAAATAATACATTAAGATTATTATCTGAGTGTTTCGGGGTGAAAATACTATTTTTCTCCGGCTCTTTTCGCATCTTCTGGTTTTTTATTCTACTTCGTCATTTTATTTTCTCTTTTTCGATTCTTGTTTCTGTTTGCTTTCCACATTCTCAATGAAGCTAAGGGATAATATATCCCTTAGCCCCCACTGTCCTTGATTTTTTTTTTTTTTTGGGGGTCTTTTTTGTCTTTTTCTTTTATTTTATTTTTTTTCTTTTCTTTTCGCGACGAAAATTAAAAAGGTACCCTACGATATTCAAAATAATTCCAAATTTTGCATACAAGTTATAAAAAATATATGTAATACACTTGCTAAGGCGGATCGCCAATCGAACTCCGGATACTCAATATACAAATTAAATAGAAAAAGGTCAAATTATTTAACTTTCGGCATTTTAGCGGAAACTAGCCAACAACATCGAAATTCACTTTCAAAAGTTCACAAAAGTCACAAATAATCATACGAACCTAAGGCGCTTTCGGATTTCGAATCAGAGCTCATTCACCAAAACCGAGCACAAAAATCTCTTTTTAATATTTATCGACAATAAAAACTGAAACCTTCTTCCGATTCCTACCAAACGAGGTCTGATTTAAATCAAATTTTACAAACAGGTCCTAATTGACCTTATAAATATTTTAAAATTATCAGCACGCCAATCAAAGTCCTAACTTCCGAAACGACTGACTGAGGTCGTTTCATTCTCCTCCACTTATACTCTGGTTCGTCCTCGAACGAGCCTAAGTGTAAAGAAAAATTCACATAGATAACAAGAGAAATTACACGACCTTCATGAACTACTCCACGGGCATTATTTTCTGATTACAGGATCAGAATTATAACGCGCATATTGTACTTTTGGAATAAAATATATTTGGATAATATGATAATACCATTGCACAATTTATTCTGACTAAGATGATCCTTCCTCGATTACAAGAAGAGAATTCTACATTTTCGAAACAAAGATACACAAACTTTGAATGGGTTAATATGATTCAGTCGATAATCACCTCTTCGATATACCTTTCGATATAGAATAGGTCGATGGAACTAAGAATTAGCTTACGCTTGATACAATAGGGGAAGCTTTTGAAGTACCTTGTCCCTACACACTATAGAAGATTTAATGCAAGCTATATCATTTTTACGAACGCACTATGCAACATCTCAGTTGATGTTAGTATTGTTCCGCGAGCTCCTTGTGGGAATGTAGTTACTCATATCCTAATGTATGTCAAAGGTTCATCTGAACAGAGTCTATCATATAAGGATAAGGATCATGCAAATACTACTTGATAGTATGATATAGACCAGGAATGATCTTCAGACTGAACATCTATTTCAGGATATTGTCTCTGAATTGGAAATATTATGACTTGAAAATAAAAGAAAATAAAAGAGACATTTAGTTGGACCTTGAGCTGAGGTAGAATACCAGCAACAACGTTGATTACATGAGCACTTATAACGCTAAAGTAACTTCTCAAAGAGTTGAGGTGTGAAGGAGATACGCCAATGATGGATCGACGACAAGCTGCACTAGACCTTTAACTCTAAATTTTCATGAAATAAAACAGCGTTAGTATGAGGATCCAGTTCTAGTTGAATTCAAAAAGATAGCCAGAAGAAACCAGAGTCATCATACACCTACTACTGACGGTGTTCTTCATGTATAAAGATAGACTTTGTGTTCCTGATGTTGCAGATTTACGCGGACAGATTATGATAGAGGCACATTATTCCAAATACATTATTCATCCAAGTTCGACTAAGATGTACCATGATCTTAAAAAGATTTATTGGTGGGACGAAATGAAGTGTGACATAGCAGAATTTGTGGCTCATTGTTCTAATTTCCAGCAAGTTAAAGTCGTGTAATCTTTCCAGACTTTATACTTTCAGCAGATAGGTACGTATATATGATCAGGTTGCCAACTTATCTCTAGCATTAATAGATTATTAGTGGATTTAGCAATGATCGACACTCATTGTAGGTTTCTGTTTTGGCCCTAGGTTGGGTCGTGACAAAAGTGGTATCAACGCCTTAGAGATTTAGTATTACCATTCAGCATTTGGAGGAAGACTCCTCCACTTCAAGCACGAACTCATGCATATATTTGAATAGGAATAGCTATCCTCGCACAGTCTTCTGGACTAAAGAAGATTTAGCTAAAAGCTGGACGTAGGCAGACTTAAGCTACCAACTACCCTTTCGAGTTGCCAAACAGCTGCACCTCTCGAGTTCACAACTTCATACCTTTCCCGTAAACATCATCACATGATGGCTGGTACTTCTATTACCCTTAGAAGCCTTGAAAAACAATAATATGCTTACTCGGCCACAATAACACGTACTCTGGCTCAACACAGAGAACATCACAAGCGGCTACCAACCGCCTAAACCCACCAGTGCTGAACCAAGAAGAGATGGCAACGGCCTGAGAATAGAAATAATTAGAGCTTTAGGAAGCTCATCTTTTTATTCACTTGGCTACCTGAGCTAGACTACACACGAGTCAAGCTAGCCAAAGAATCGCAATTGAAGAAATAGATATTAAATGAGCTCTATGGAACAACACCCATATCAATTTAACCTTCCTATAAAAAGGAAACTCCGACAATTTACCAGAAAACCCTTTTATAACCCAGATAAGCTCATAGGATAACATGACTTTACTGGCGTTTTGAACCAAGAGGAGATACGTAGATCGAATATTACTTACTAATCACTTTGCACCGGAAGAAACAATGACACTTTCTGATGGTGGCGAATAAGAATCCCATTATCCTACCAACATTGAATTTTGAGGAGAGAGGTAAACTGAAATGATATAATAACAGAAAGTGGCGTAACAAGATGCCAAGTGGACAATACCGACACCCACTCTCAAATCTCTCACATTTAAACCAGATAAACTAGTAGGGTCATCATAAATGCCAGGAATAAATCATAATAGAAGCTCACCCCTCCACCGCAACCGATTCTTAATAGAAACGACATCCAAGGAAACCATCGAAACATGATAAGACACACCATATCCAGATCGATCGAAAGAATCAAATCTTACTCACATTTAAGAGAAGAAGAAATCCCAGGGTCTACTATATCGGTTACCTCAGCATCCTGCCAGACTAGCAGTTCATAAACTGCCTCTGCGGCTGAACTAAGCCACTACCATGGTAATTACTTCTAAAAGAACCACTACCACCACGCTCTTGACCTCTATTGAATGAGGGCATATCTCTGGTTGATTAAGATCTAAATTAAATTCCCTACGACTGTCCACGTGTCTGATGACGAGAGAAAGGACGGCTGCCTACTTACCGAAGTTAGGAAAAACTACTCAAAGGATAACCAGACTCAGAACAATGATAACACCTTTTCATTGAAAATAGAAGCTGGAAAGATTGTTGATAGCTGTAAAGAAAAGACTGAATCTAATCTTGACGAGCTACTGGCGCACTCTAAGTATCACATGACACAAGCTGAGATAACCTGGAAGGTGACCTCCCAAAATAATCAGAATCCTTACCTCCAAATGAGGTACCATGGTTGCCCACTAGGGCCACGAGATCTCTAGCTCTCCCGCTCTAACTTATGGTATGCCTCGTACCTTCGGGCAATCTCAACAACAACATCAAATGAAATCCCGACCTCAATCTCTCGAGCCGTCTAGGACCTTAATGAAGAAGAAAGGTCACCAACAAATCTTTGAACATTCTCGGAAGGTTCATAAACTAGTTCTAGTACATATCCAGCCATCCTATAGAATTCAATCTCATATTCTGAAACCAACAGGCTAACCGATAGGCTACCCTGTCTAATCCACTTAAACTACCACTGCTTTTTTTTCGCTCGTTGCGCGAAAGGAACATTTCCACAAATTTAGAAGAAAAATCGAACCAAGTTAGCTAATAAGAGAGCGGTACACCAATTCAAAGTTGGACCCCTGCAACTGGAAAGCAGAATAATCAACACTATACCGCTCGATATAATCAAGAGCCTGAAGTATATGCTGACATCATTGTATTTTAAAAAAATCACGATGTTTATCGGATGCATTGCTTTAGAATATCGGAAGGTTCAATTGGGTAAAATAATGCAGCCTTTTCAGATACTCGGACCGAGCCATTACTCGGGCTAGCTAACCAGCCAGAAAAACTAGAGGCACAACACATGCTACCTGCGGAATATACTTTACTGCGGCAATATCAAGAACTGGAATAGAAGCTCCCTGAGACTGAAAAACTGCATCTACGACAACTTGATAAGCTGCCTAGCAAATAATAGGTTCTTGCGGTATCTACGTCGCAAGGTTTCTCATAAAAGCATTGTAGAGAGCCAAGGGAACCACAAGGCCCTGCTCCCTTGCCCAACGTGAGCTCTTATAGCTCGGACCTTCGTAAGTAGATCGTCAACACGATCAAAAACTCTCGGGGCTTCGTCCGTGCTAACCCCAGGCTAGAGTGCTTCGTCTTGAACTAATACCGTTTGCTGATTCGTCACACGAGGGTTCACAATTACCACGAAGGAATTAACGAATTAACAAAAATACTTTTGAATCCTAGGCCGGCGCACGATCAGAAATGAAGGAAGTCAAACTTCCTAAATGCCATCATAGCCTCTCGTGACAAGTACGGACGTCTACGTACCCATCAGCGAGACTCTATTAGACACTGTCTTAGTCTGGATAGAATCTAAAATGGGCTCTGATACCAACTGACACGACCCGGAATTCGGTTATTCCGTGCGAGCACCTGATATTCTCCCCTAGACCCGTCGGGCGAACCCTTACCAATTAAATTAGGAAAATAAATATAACAATTCATAAATAAAGACAAGACTTAAAAAAAAGCACAGACATACTGATACCTCTAAGCTGTAAAAAAGAAATTACAGCTGAATACCCAATACTAGGTTTAGGGCTATCTAGACTAGACATCTAAGAGTCAGAAAGAAGACAGCTACCTCCTGAAGGGAGCAAAATGCAACTGAAATGATAAACACAAAACTGGTTGCCATCTAGAATAAAAGCTGGCTCACTCTGACAGCTGAAGTCGTCTTCGCTCCTTCATAACGTGGCGAACTCAATCCTGGAGCGAACCTGCCGAAACAAAATAGATAGAAAAGAAACAAACAACAAACAAGGGTGAGTCAAAGGACTCAATAAGTGGGGCAGACTAGCCACCTCAAAGAATAGGATAGCTAGCCAGGGAGGAGAAACAGATAAACAAAATTCCTCTTATTTAAATTATAAAAAGGCAGAGCCAGATAATAATAGGAAACACGTATGAAACAATAAACTCAACCAGGACTATGACCCAGAAACATATCAACAAATACGCAATGCACGTAGAAGCAGAACAGTAGTTATGTACCACAAATCTACACAATGGTATGAAATGAAATGAAATGAAATATGATGCAAAGGGTTACATGTGCCCGTCATCCCATCCCTAAGCGGAATACTCCTGCATTCGAGGGAATCCAATCTGATAACCAACTGGACCGGAATACTCCTACTCATGGGGCGGAATACTCCTGCACTCGGGGCGGAATACTCCTGCAATTTCTTGGGGTGGAATACTCCTGCACCCGATATGATGTAAAGCTTAGGCGGAATACTCCTGCACTCAGTATCTGACATAAGAGCGGAATACTCATGCTCCTGGAACGGAATACTCCTGCACCCAATATGATATAAACCAGAGTTGGAATACTCCTACACTCTCCTGGGGCGAAATACTCTTGCACCCGATAAAATGTGAACTAGAGGCGGAATACTCATGCACTCTCCTGGGGCGGAATACTCCTGCACCCGATATGATATGCAATGTAATGCATATGAATGTAATATGATGCAATAATAACCATTCACCGGCGCGGGACTTTCATCGACAGCCGGGAAGAAGATGGCAACTCACAGCCATGGTATAATGCTCATATCCTTAATGCAATACCAACAACAGGACATAACATATAATATACAATGTAAATCCAAAGCTAAGGCGTAATGAGTACGCCTATCGGCAGCTACACACGTAAGGAACACGTGGTAGAAAATCCACGAGGCCAGATGCCTCCAAAGAAATGGATATAAATACTTACCTTGTTACAAAGTTAGTACAGTTACTCAACAACCGCTTTATCCTTTGGATTCACTGCCAAACGATCCTGTTGTATTCAATAAGTAGAAAACTATATCTAATAAGGCTAAAGGCTTCATTCCCCACATCTTAGGGCAATCCGGTTAGGAACCTGATACCCTATTCGCATACACAATACGCAGGTCAGGGCTATGTACAGGGTTCAAAGTCACATAACCAAACCCTAAATAAATTACATTTATATACTACCCATAACTCACTGAGTATGAATATATAATCAATTCCATTATCGGGGTCCATTTGATCCGTTAAACTATTAACTGAACTTCTTAAAACGATGTCTAATATTCTAAGTTTTACCGTTAAAATATATTCAAACACACGTAATATGTCTGAGGTCATTTCAATCACTT
This sequence comes from Petunia x hybrida, assembly GCA_037355625.1. NCBI lineage: Eukaryota > Viridiplantae > Streptophyta > Magnoliopsida > Solanales > Solanaceae > Petunia > Petunia x hybrida. The sequence goes on along the minus strand of JBBBVM010000018.1, from coordinate 2,305,120 downwards.
TGTAAGAATATATTCCTTCATCTGTGATCAAAGATGTTTTCTCTTCATCGCTTGGCTCTATTAGAATTTTATTACACCCCGAATATGCATCCAGAAAGGTCAACAGTTTATATCAATCCGTGGAGTCTATCAACCTATCTATCTGAGGTAAAAGATATGAATCCTTTGGACAAGCCTTATTTAGGTTGGTGTAATCAACACACATCCTCCATTTTCCATTTTTCTTTGGCACCACCACCACATTATCGAGCTAATCGGGATATTTCACTTCCCTGATGAAGCCATTATGGAGCAGCCTCTTTGTCTTGGATTTCCTTTTTCTTCACGCAGCATGTGGCCTCTTCTTTTGTTTCACCGGGGGGGGGGGGGGGGGGAGGGGGGGGTGCTTTGGATCCACATTCAACATATGTGTCATTATCTCTGGGTCGATCACTACCATGTCCGCATGAGACCAGGCGAAGCAGTCATCATTAGCTTTCAGTAATTTAATGAGAGCTTTCTTTGACTCAGTATCCAACTCCGAGCCCACAAACACTTTTCTTTTTGGAAATTCATTTGATAGAGAAAAAGATTCCAACTCCTCGATGGTGGAATCCTCAGCCTTTTGCTTATGAGGCTCCTATATGAATGTCGGGGCCTTCTCTGTTTCTCCTTGAGATCTTACACTAAGTATTGAGCCCTCCTCCTCGTCAGGCTTCAAGCCAATTAATTGCAATTTGCATGGCCCAGCTGGGGCGTTCGTAGAGCTATTTACTACTCGATCGCAGACATTTCTAGAACACCTCTAACAGAGGGGCAAATAGTCGATTTTGAAAGAACCTATGCCTCTCATGTCCTTCTTTCCTTCGCTTGGGACTCACTAGCACACTCCTTGCTGCTTTCGTGCTTGATGGCTTCTGATGAACCAATGATAGAGATCCTTCGCTAACTCGCTTACGAGAACATAATCTCATTCATGGTGAAAATTGCCCGAGTTCTCATAGCAACTGAATAGCATTTTCGAGCTATTTGCTGCTCACCTCGGATAGCTCGTATTCCCTATGGAGTTAGGAATTTAACAACTGCAAGGTAGATGGAACAGCTTCAATCTCATGAATCTAGGGTCTTCCGGGGATTACAAGTCATATCTTCGGTCATCACTTGAAAAATAGTTTTCTTATCAACTCTTTTGGAAGTTGTAGGAAGAGTAATCTCACCTAGCGTCATCTCGGTGGAGTTGTTGAACCCTATTAATATTGTTGCCTTCGGGATGACGAGGTCCTCCAACCACATCTTCTTAACGGCCCTACAATTGATGATATTTACCAAGCTGCCAGGGTCGATCAAAACTCGCTTGACATCACAATCATTAATTCTCAGCATGATTACTAGGGCATCATGATGGAAAAAAATCATCCCATCACAATCTTCTTCCTCGAAGATAATTTCATTCTCCGACCCACCAGCTCAGGTCCCTCTTTTCAAGGTGATCGACAATTTTGTGAATTTCATAGCAGAAGTGAAATTGATACCATTCACTTCTGATCCACCAGTTATAACACTCACAACTCTCCTAGGAGACTGTGCCCTTGGCGGCTGTCCCCCTGTAAGATTAGTGTTATCTATTATCAGATGGAATTGGTAGAAATGGTGTGTAAACTGAAAACATGACTTTAGAACAAATGTTATTGCTAGTTTCCCACAGACGGCGCCAATTTGTGTTGCCCTAAATTTTATTAGGACAATAAATCAAATTCGTTTTGGGTTAACTAGCAATTGTTTGTACCAAAGCTTAAAGATAACAAAAAATGTACTAAAGAAATATGGACAATAGTGAAGAAACACAAAGTAAGTATTTTGTGATATATTTGTGGATGCCTTTCCTTGATTACACGGAACCTATTTATAGTTTACAAGGATGAAGGGATAATAAATACACTTAATGGCTGTTATACCACGTTCAATCATGGTCAGCCCATGATCTCCCTCTTAAATGCCTGTATAACGGTCGACAGTTACAGAAGACAAAGGCTCGTTCGTCAAAGAGTGAGACTTCATCGAGGGGTGAACTGCGCGCCTCGTGATGGTTATCCTTTGGTCGCCCCGAGCAGTAACTTGTAGCCTAGATTCACTCTTGACCGAGGCACCTAGCCTCGCAAAATGTGCAAGCTTCTTTGAAGGGTCGTTTCCAAAAGATCCAACCAAACCATGCCCTGAGCTCTAGCTCCGAGGCTCGGTAAATTTCTTAGCCAATACATTAATTTAGATAGGAGAGCTTGGAGGTCGAGGATTAGGGTAGAAATATATAGAGTAGTCGAGAGATGTATGTCATATTAGAAATAGTATTAGTTTTTGTTTATACTTGTTTTCTCTTATTCTTCATCTTTATTTTTACTGTTGTTTTATTTACTCCTATTATCTTTAGTCGAGAGATGTATGCCATATTAGCAATAGTACTAGTTTTATTTATACTTGTTTTCTCTTATTCTTCTTCTTTATTTTTACTGTTGTTTAATTTACTCCTATTATCTTTAGTTTTTTATGTCAGTTCTTTCTGCGCCGTGATTTTCAAATTTCTTTTCTATAACACTTTCTTTGAGCCAAGGGTCTATTAGAAACAACCGCTCTATCTTTTTCAAGGTAGGGATAAGGTCTGCGTACATCTCACCCTCCGCATATCCCTCTAGTGGGATAACACTAAGTATGTTATTTTTGTTTTAATCAACAATAAATAAATATGTTCAGTATTGTCCTGCCGGCTCTATCATCCTTTTTTGGGACGAGCGGGATACTTTTTTTCTATTTTTCCTAATAAAAGTTATGGCAGAATAGGCAAATTGGTACTCGTATTAGTACAAAATTCTATTCCCGGCCCCTCAACTTCATGGGTTTTCATGGAAGTACGAGTGTCAATGTGATTTCTTGGAAGTACAGGTGTCAATTTGTCACTGTGCTTAAGATTCTATTTTAGAAAATTATTTTGATTTTTATAAGTGTCAAGTTTATACTAGGAAATTTCTTGACTGCTATGTGGAAAAAATAGCTTCCTTAAATCATTGAGTACTAAAATATCTAGAACTTCAGAAATTAATATGGTTAGGGATCGGTATTAAGATAAGCTCTTTAGTCTATCCTTTTGCCTTTTATGTAAAGAGACATTCACCAAATGGATTTAACATTTAGTACAAACAATTGGTTCAATCCAAAAGGGACTCGTCTTCATTTAATGAAATCGGCTAGAGTAAGGTCAAAAGTACTCTCCATATCACATCACTTAAAATGCAAATCTCCCTTTGGTCATTCGTATTTACCTAAGCCATGCTACTAAGAAAACTACCAGGACTACTCAAGTAATCCTTATATTTATCGGTTGCTATCTAAAGCTCACATTAGATGGAGACGGCAAGAGTACTTTCATTGACTTTTACATGAAGATAGGGACAAAAGTATTATGATGGGTCATCTAGAGCACTCCGCGAGCCATTATCATTTTGGGTACTACAGGTGTTTCAGATTTGAAGAGGTTTAAGAGACAATTAATAAGATGAGATGGGGAAGAGTGATCGGACCTGACGAGATCGTAGTTGAGTTTTGGAAGAGCGCAGGTGGAGCAGGATTAACCTGGATGACCGGGTTGTTTCATGTCATCCCGAGGATGACAAAGATGCTCGAAAAATAGAGGTATAGTACTATGATTCCGTTGTACAAGAATCAGGGTGATGTTCAAAATTGAAACAATTATTGGGGGATCAAACTATTAAGCCACACCACGAAAGTCTGGAAGAGGTTGGTTGAGAAGAGGATTGGGAGAGATATAACAATTCATGAGAACCAATTCGGATTCATACCTGGGCGATCTACTAGGAAGTCATCCACTTTCTGAGGAGGTTAATTGAGCAATATAGGAATAAGAAAATGGACTTACATATGGTATTCATTGACCTACAGAGGCTTATGACAATGTCCCAAAGGATATTTTAAGGAGATTCTTAGAATCTAGAGGTGTACCAGTGGCATATATCAGCGCGATCAAAGACCTAAATGTCCAAGACCCACATGAGAATAGTTAGAGCTGACTTCAATCACTTCTCAGTCGACATGGGGTTTCATCAAGGGTCAGTGCTTAGTCTATTTTTATTTGCTCTAGTGATGGAAAAATTAGTTGGAGCATCTAAGGAGAGGTACAATGGTGTATGTTATTTGGATACGATATAATTTTAATTGATGAGATTCGCGTCGGAGTTAATGATAAGCTGGAGTTTTGGAGACATACTTTAGAGTCTAAAGGTTTTAGGCTGAGCAGGATGAAAACAAAGTACATGGAGTGCAAGTTAGTGAAGCATCTCAGGAGTTAGAGGTGAAGTGATGCTTGATTCTCAGGTTATTCCCCAGAAGAGAAGGTTCACGTATCTTGGCTCAATCCTTCAAGGCAACAGAGAAATTGATGATGGTGCCGCTCATTGTATAGGGCAGGTTGTATGAAGTGGAAACTCGCATCTGGTGTCCTATGCGATAAGAAAGTAGCACAAGACTCAACGGTAAGTTCTATAAAGTGGTCGTTAGACCTACTATGTTGAATGAAGGAGAGACATTTAGAACATGAGCATAGTAGAGATGAGAATGCTTAGATGGGCATACTAGGCTAGATAAGATTAGGAATGAGGTCAATCATGACAAGATAGGAGTGGCTTTAGTGATGGACAAGATACGAGACTGTGATGGTTCGGACGTGTAAAAAGAAGGAGCACAGATGCTTCAATAAGAATGTCTGAGAGGTTAGCAGTGCTAGGTCTACAGAGAGCTAGAGGTAGACCAAAGATGAATTGTGGCGTGGTGATTTGACATGACATGGCTCACCTCTAGGTCACCGAGGACATGACCCTGAATAAGAAAGCGCGGAGGTCGAGGGTTAGGGGTAGAAGGCTCAGTAGTAGCCAAATGATTGTTGGCATATTAGCTTTATTATTTATATATATATAGTAGTTTTATCTTGTTCTACATCTTTAACGCTATTGGCGTCTTCTATTTAGTCTGGTTGTTGCAGTTTTTATATCTGTATTTGGCTATCATGGTGTTTATTACCTTGTTTGTTTTCAACATGTTTTCAAAATATTTTTCTAGCCGAATGTTTATCAAAAGCAGCCTCTCCATCTTGGTTGGGATAAAGTCTGCATACATATCACCCTCCCTGTACCCCACTTTTGGGATTATACTGTGTATGTTATTGTTGTTTCTATCCATAGCTCAAGCTCAACGGCTGATTCTCTAGAGACAATGACAAGTTTTTCTAATCATCATACAAAAGGATCCTCTAGTCAAGTTCATATACACACAAGCATTCATCCAAGCATTCCCATTAGCTCCTTTTGTTATTCTTACCAAAAGCACTATATTCTTGTATACAAAGTGATTATAAAAGAAAAGCGAGAAATACTTAGAAAAACAGAATTAAGAGTTACATAAGATTAAGTAGCTCTAGTGATCTTGTAAAACCAAAGGGAACGTTGTTGGTTAGCATAGGTGATAAAACCAATAGTTAGTAATCGTTGGTGGTGAACACATTGAAAACTACAGGTTTTAAGTTGACTCAAAAAGTTTTGATTGAAAAGAACACTTGTGACACAATGCAACTGAATGTCAGTACCACACCAGTACTCGAACCAGTATAAAAATCTTGTGTCCTTAGTACTTCACTTATATTGCTTGCTTTTTTTATTTTTATCATATTGCATTATTCAAACTAACGGTTCGAAGAAAAAGTGATCAACTAGTTTTAAGAATACACAATTCAACCCCTCCCCCCCCCCCCCCAACCTTGTGATTTCGATTGGTACCAAAGCAGGACTCACAGTTTGTACTTTACAACAAGTTCGAAAAGATCATGGAAATTCAACCTATAAATGGAGCTATTTTTCATAAGGACATTTGTCCACAATATCCTCATACTTCAATGGACAACATTATCATTATTGAAAAGCAAGGATTCTTTGTTCAATCATCTAATTATCAGGAATTACTTGTTATTCAAAATGGTCCAAAACCCATCCATTCAAAGGCTTCCAGAAAAAATGAGATCTCTCAAATATATAAAGAGAATAACAAGATGCAATGTAAGTAAATGTCAGGGCTATAAATCTTTTATATTGTGCTATTAGTGCAGAGGAATATGAAAAAATAGTAACTTGTGATGTTGCAAAAGAAATGTGGGGTACATTGCAAGTTACATATAAAGGCACGAGCGAAGTTTAAGAAACTCGAATAAATCTTCTAATTCATGAATATGAGTTATTCATCATGAAGGAAGATGAATCTATTGAAACTATGTTTGCCAGGTTTAACAAAATTATTGGTGAACTGAAATCCCATGGAGAATGTTATTCCAATGGAGAACAAGTTCGTAAGATCTTAAGAAGCTTGCCCAAAGCTTGGGAATCGAAGTTGATAACCTTTGTAGATGGAAATCTTGATGGCTTAACCTATGATGAGCTCAGGTGTAATCTCAATGCCTTTAAGAAAACCCATCTTCAAAGACATCAAAAAGAAGAAAAGGAAGGCTATAAATAATGAAAACTGGATGGTGAAATAAGGAAGACTTTGTTACGATTTCTAGAGTAGTGGAAAACACATCAAAAAGAAGAAATTTAGAAAATCCAAAAATCAACGTGGGTTTAGGAACAATGAAAGAGAAAAGGGAAGCTGCTACAAATGTGGCAAACCAGGACACTTCAAGGCTGAATGTCCTAACATAAAGAGGAAGGCCAATAGATTTAATGAAAAGAAGTCATTCAGTGTAGGGAGTGATGACGACGTGACAACCAGTGAGGAGTTAGAAGAGGAAGAAGCTGCAAACATACGCCTAGCCTAGCAAGGCATCCAAGGAAGTAATGAAGTGGTATCTAGATAGTGGATTCTGTAGACACATGACACGGGACAGTAAAAACTTCAAAGCCTAAAAGACTACAGTGGAGAATATGTTATTTGTCGATGATGGAAAAGGAACTATTATTGGTGTTAGAACTATTGCATTAAGTTCAACGTGTGAAGTCAAGAATGTTTATCTTGTTGAGAGATTTATACATAACCTGATAAGCATAAGTCAAACTTTGTGACAATGATTACAAAGTCCAGTTTGAAAACGTGATCTTATTTGAAAAAAAGGGATAGTAATATTTACATTCTAGAAAATGTAAATTTAGCATCTCATATATGTCTATCTTCTATTCACGGTGATCCTTTGGTGTGGCAAAGAAAAATGGGGCATGCAAGTATGCAACTCATTGATAAATTGGCAAAGCAAAGACCTTGTATTACGTCTACCAATGCCATGTTTTTTGAAGATCATATTTGTGATGTTTGTCAAAAGGGTAAGCAAACTAGATAATCTTTTAAGGCAAAAGATGTTTTGATATATTCTAAGTCTTTAGAGAAATTACACCCGAATCTATTTGGTCCTACAAGGACAGCTAGTATTAGTGAATAAAGATATGCCTTGTAATAGTTGATGATTACTCAAGATTTAGCTGGGTGATTTTCTTAAATAAAAAAGATGAGGCCCTACCTCTGTTTGTGATCTTTTGTAAAAATGTGAAAAGAGATAAAGGCTACTATATTTGCTCCATCAGAAGTGATGATGGTGGAGAATTTGGAAGTAAACTTTTGGAATATTTTGTGAAGCGCATGGTTCTTCACATAACTTCTCCTTACCATGATCTCCTCAACAAAATAGAGTTGTTTCCACACCCATTTTTTCCTGAAGTGGTTAGAATTTGAAATAGGGCTCGACTTATTGGAACTCACGGGTAAAGATTTGGAGTCGCCACCTAACATGTTTTTTAACTAGGCGTATTAGGGCACCTACTTTGTTTCTAGCCAATTTTATAATTAACTCCGAAACTAGGTCTACGAACCAAAATTCTAGGTAAGGGTTCAAGTTAAACCGAGAGGAAGGTGTTAGGCACCACTCATGCTCCACCAAATGTTGTTATCGGCCGGATTAAATAATTGGAATTCTAAACAAGTAACTAAGCAAATAGACTAACTAATTAAAAATAGATAAATAATTAAATGGCTACTATAATATGTATTTTAAGTACAACATAATAATTAAGATTGACTAAAAGATTCAAGTTCACGAATTGGCTTCTTCCTTGGAGAATTACAACTCACAAAATAAAACACATTAGTTAGTATATTAAAATAAATTAATAATGATAAAATAAAAATTAAATGAAATGAAGGTAATGTGATTTAAGAGGTGTTTTCGAGAGCGTCGTCTTCAAGATTATTCATCCAAATGTATCTGTCAAAATAAAATAATTTAGTTAGTATGACAAAATAACAATAAGGTAAAATTGATTAGTATAATAATAATCATAATAATAATAATAGTAATAATGATATTAGTGATAAAATTGATAAATTATTAGTAATAATAATATAAAATAATTATACTAAAAATAAAATAATAATAATAATAATAATACTCCGTTCGTCCCAAAATGAGTCTGGATTTGACTGGGCACAGAGTTTAAAAAAAATGAAGACTTTTAAATCATGTGGTGTAAAATGAAAGATGTGTGTTATGTGGGCCAGTGTCTTTAAATCCTGTGGACCAAAACAAATCTTAAACTTTAAGAGCTGCTATAAAAGGAAAGAGGCACTCATTTTGGGACAGACAAAAAAGGAAAGGTAGACACTCATTTTGGGACGGAGGGAGTAATTAATAGTAAAAATAATAGAAAAATGAATTTGTAAAATTTTAGGCTCAGAATGGTGTATTGCATCAAATAGAGGTTAGGGATGTCGGTACGGCTGCAAACACGGAGACCGGGCCAATTTGCCATGCCAATTACCCCGAATCCCACCACTCCACTATCACTTACTTTGCAAAGTGATATGCATCGTCATCGAATACTTGTTTTTCGGAGAGACAAAATCGTTAGGGACTTGTTGCATTGGGACGGGACTATTTTGGCCTTAAAACGTCATTGGCCTTGTAGTATCTATTCAAATCAGTCTGTAGGCCTCAATATATGTATATATTTTTTCATTGGCCATCTTTTATTATAATAACTGTCCAGATCTGTGCCAAAACCAAACATAATAGGGTCAAAGAAACTGCAACAAATTATCAACCAAAACAATCAGTACTAGTCAAGGCCAAATAAAAAGTAGTGGGACCCAATTCTAGCATCATGCATGGACAAAAGTGTCCAAACAGAACAAGACCCAACGAGTTGTAGAACCTACAGTGAATCATTCAAGCAAAAAAAACTGAAACAAGATACTGATTAATCCCATAACAAATTAACATAATGGTGATGTAATAATAAAGTTCTAGAAAGAAAACTCCAAAACAATCTATGATTGGAAGGGGCAAACGAAACACCTAAAACTTGGAGACCAACTGATCAGAACAAGGACGTAGGAACAAGTACGCTGGGGACATGGTGTTCTCTGCGACTATGCATATGAATAGAACCACTACCAAATAGAAGAGCAGGAGCAACCGCCAGCCTTAGGCGGGACCGTTGCTACCCCTGCCCCGACCCCCTCACTAATTTTGTCGCTACCCCATCCCCTGGTTTCCGTTTGATTTTGTGTGGGTATGTGTATATGTGTTTCGATCTGGTTTTTATGTGTGTATGGTAGGCGTGGAGTGAAGAAGAGAGGGAGTCGGTGTGTATTGTCCCATGTTTCTGATTTTGATGGTGTATGTGGGTATCGAAATGTATATGTGGATCTGCGTGTGTTAAGGGAAGAAGAAGGGTGTGTTGTTCTATGTGTATATATGTGGATGTACTGTACTTGTGTGGTCTATAATGGTTTCTGTGTGTGTTTGTGTTTTGGTGATGGTGATGGTGGATGGGTGTTGAAGAGGGAAATCGAAAAGGGTAGTTCTGATGATGTAATCGTGTTTGTGTGATTTATGTGTGAATGTATATGTAGTGATTGGAGTAATCAAAGGGTGGAGAGATTTGGGAGATTTAGGGAGGATTATGGAATGATTTCCTTTAATTAAGGGAATAGGAGAAAAGAAATATGGGGCTGCTTTTGAGGAGGGATTTTGGTAATGAGAGATTTTGAAAAAGAGAATAAAATCAAGGAGTGTATTTGGGGAATGTTTCTTTCAAAATTCAAGTGACGAATGTATTTGGTTTAGAAACTTGCTTAGATTCGGCGTGAAAAATAGGAATTTCTAAAAAGGAATTAGTTCAAAATAAACAGGAGGAAAAGGAAATTTAAATATAATTATGAACGTATCTGGACGAACACTTGTCTAGGTTTAAAAAAATTTTAAATGAAAATGTCTTAGAATGATTTTAGGAGATGATTGTGATTGGATTAATGTGGGAGATTCAAGAATGTATCTAGACCGTATTTTGTCCAGATTCAAGAGAATTTGAAATAAATAAATAAAATGGATATGGAATTTCAATTGGACTGATATTTAACTAAAGGTGCATATATATATATATATATATATATATATATATACATAATGAAGAGATTAGGGTCAAATTAAAATGATTATGTGTAATAGTCACAGACAATTAATACATATTATAAATGTAGCAAATCACGCAAGTAGCAACAGTTTCACAAACAGCCTAAATAATGCAAATTACATAATATAATCACACTTAAAAATATATAATGCATAAATAAGAGATAAAACACGTAAATGTATGGTTTCTAATGCATATTTTATCAAAATTTCAATATTGCGCCTTTGGGTTAAATATAGCCAATTTACAGAAAAAGAAGGTACAAAATTGGGTATCAACAGCCGCCTCTCTTTGTCCGAGGATGATGAAAGAATATTCGGGAAAAGATAGTTGATGGAGCAGCCAATTTTGTCACAACAGACAGACAAAAGGAAAATTAGAGTTTTGGGATATTTTTAGCCGAACCCCGGTCTCTGAGTTTCCTACATATCTCGGGTTTCACGAGAATCAGGTCGTGCGTAGTTCTAGAATGGCATGTTTCCTGTGTGAGATGTTTATGGCACACGATTTTGGATGTAAAGACTAAAATTATTCAAGTATGTAAAGTTTAGATTCGTATATGAAGAATAAGGCAAAGGTACTAGCGAAGATGAGATAACATCATCAATAGATCGCGCGTGGGAAAACAGGCTTATAATCATCCTAGTTATAAAAATTTTGCGTGCTACACACCCATAAAGAGGAGTTTATATGTACATAGTTTCCATTTCATCTCGATAAATGAGCAATCGCGCCTTCAATACTGCCTTGACTGATCTGGAAAAAATTTGAGGAGCAAGTTTTATAAGTGCGCATGATTCAAGTAGATGGGCACGATTAAGCACGAAAACATCGATAGATCGGAATTTGACAGAATAGGTAGGTTGTATGTACAAAAAAGGTATTGTCAAAAGACAAGGTAATATCGATAGATCGAGTGTGGGGAAAGAGGCTTGTAATCATCCTAGTTATGAAGATGTGGTGCACGAAACACCCATAAAGAGGAGTTTACATGGGCATAGTTTCTATTACAACTCGATAGATGAGTCATCTTACCTTCAACATTGTCTTGAATGAACTGGGGGAACATTGAGGAGTAAAGCACGATAAATGCACATGATTCAAACAAATAGGCACGATTAAGCGCGAGAACGCATACGATTGACACAAATGGGCTTGAATAGGAAGGAATACGAAACTGACACTAAATCAAAAAGGAAAGATTAGGTAGATCACTGGTGCGAGTATAGAACTGTAGCTTTGAGCGCTTTGGAACTCGGCAAAATAGGTAGCTCGCGGGTATAGCAAAAGCATTGTCTGTAGGATTAAGCTTCTTGAATTGAGTTTTGGGATGATGCTTTATATGTATTTGAGGTTTTTTGGTTGCACAATTTTGCGTGGGTAATGATTTTGGGGGCAGGTATGAGAGTATGGCGCCGGGGTCCGTCGGGAGATCGGGGGAGTGCAATGCAGCAAAATCAATATAAATTAGGGATAAAGATAAAGATAAAGTGAACTTCCCTGTTGAGCTGAGCTCTCCTTTATCAATATAGTTGTCTAGTCTGTTTTCAGGTGCTTTGAGTATTAGGAAGTATATGCTTCTCCTCTACGATATTCAATTGCAAAGTGCTTCTCGTCAGGAGCTAATTGCTTCATCGCCTCGAGCTGTCGTTGGATCATCTTGCTAGTGCAACGTCGGATTGTATGTTCTGCGATAAAAGTTAGTTTTGTAAAATAATATGTATGTAAATTCATAAAGAGATTTTCCTGTCGTTGGATCGTTTTGCCAATGTTTTTCGTCATTTAAATATGCGCTTGTCACGTCGGGCTTTATACCCCTTTTTGCATTGAGCTGTGTATCTTTTCATGCCGAGCTGTCTATCATTCTTTTCATCGGGTTGTCTACCCCTTTGCCATGCTATTTTTTTATCGGGCTGTCTATCCTTTTTTGCGATGCCATTCCTTTTACCGGGCTGTCTACCCTCCAGGCTGTCTACCACTCTTTCATCGGGTTGTCTACCCTTTGTCATGCCAAGTTATCTACTATTCTTTTCATCGGGTTGTCTACCTTTTGGGGTGTCTACTATTTGTCATGCCAAGTTGTCTATTATCCTCTCATCGGGTTGTCTACCCTTCGGGTTGTCTACCCTTTGCCATGCTATTCTTTCACCGGGTTGTCTACCCTCTGGGCTGTCTACCTATTTTTTCCATGCCATTCCTTTCACCAGGTTGTCTATCCTCCAGGCTGTTTACCACTCTTTTCATCGGGCTGTCTATTCTTCGAGCTGTCTACCCTTTGTCATGCCCAGCTTTCTCATCAGGTTGTCTACCCTTTGTCATGCAAATCTTTCTTATCGAGATGTCTACCCTCCGGACTGTCCACCCTTTGTCATGCCATTCCTTTCACCTAGTTGTCTACCCTTCAGGCTATCTACCTTTTGCCATATCATTTTTTGATCGAGCTGTCTACCCCTTCGGGCTGTATATCCTACAAAAATAAAAGAAAAATAAATGCTTCTCGTCGGGAGATGTTTGCCTGTTACACCGGGCTGTGAACCCTGCAAACAAAAGTAAAGTGCAGTAAATAGAAGGCCATTGTTATGTCATGCAATGTGCTAAGAAGGCTATTGTGCTGCTTTATAATGCCTTTCTTGAAATTTTTGAGGGGATCTCAAAAATTTCTGCCCTAGTGTCAAGCTTGCGCCTTTTGGAATTTTTGAGGGGATCCCCAAAAATTCTACCCCAGTTTATTGCCTATGACAGATCACCAAGAGAGGGTGGTTGTGTTGCACTTAACACCAATGTATTAGCTAGAATCTGCACTCGCCCTTTAGTGTGGCGATTGAGTATATTGATGACTATGATTATATGGATACTTGCATGCCCAGACTGAGGTGTGATATTTGGATTTTTCCGGATATGGAGGTTGTGCAAAATTGTATTCGTCTTAGGTTGTGATGGGGTATCATCATGTTTCATGCTTTTTTTTCGGGAGTCATGGAGCTAACTTTGATGGATTGGCCTTTGTAGAAAGTGTGGTTTGGGAGTTGAAGTTTCCCTTTGTTGGTTCTTGTTGTACCATTGTCTTGCTTTGGTCAATCAGACTCTGAACTTTGTGTTTCAGTGTTGGATGTCTTGTGGTGTCATGGTTAAATATGTAAGTGACGAGTGTAGATCTTATTGGATCAAATTTAGGAGTAGGTATCTAGGGAGTAGTTTGTTTGTTGGGTGCAATATCTTTTGACTGAGCTGAAGGAGTAAAGGCATGAGGTTTTGCCTTTTTGTATGTCTTGATTGTGTTGAGCCTGATAAGGTTGTTGTAGAATTTCTTGACAGGGGGGTTATTTGTTTTTTTTTTTTTTGTAAGTTGGGTGCAGTGTGAAGTTGTGAATTTTGCCTGCTTCGTTCATATAGTGATTGGATTTCTTTCCTGCGGCTCTTATGTGGGTATAGTACCAGCTGATTTTATTTGTCCATACACAAGTTGTACGGAAGGAGGATTGGGATCGTCTAGGTTTTCTCGGTGTCCCATATTGGTGGTTTAAAAGTCCTTGTTCTTGAAGAAAATGTTTTTAGCTTGGCATGCCACTTCGGCTTTTCTTAATACAGATTCTTGACCAATTCGGGTGTTCAAGCGCAGAGCGACCGTCACAAAATGCTGAAATACACAAAATCATGTAGGCACATTAGCAAAGATTTGATGCAAAAATGACACATAATCTTAAGAAGATTCCTAGACCGTAGATGACATATTAGCGCTTGAATTTGGAGATTATCATAGAACGCACAGATATCACAAGAGATTGCTTAAGTGCTTTATGTAGCAGTCAAGGCAAGGATTTTGGTCAAACGACCGTTGCTTGTTTAAGAGGGAGATGAGGATTTAAATGTCAATGAAAAGTGTTAAATGTTGCGTAAGGAATAGATTTTGTTGTGTGACAGAAAGGGTGTTTGGCTTTCATCGAACACCAAGACTTTGAGTGCATTTGTCATCCTTTCTTGCAAATTTATCTGTCATGATGCCTATGTATCTTTTAAAGAGATACCCAACATCTTTTATACTTATAAACCAACTGCTGCAGTATAGTCCTTGCACCAATTTTCCTTGGTTGATAATATCTTATTGCTGAGCCGCCGAGCTTGATGTAGGGTGCCTATGTATCATGTGTATTCTTAGACGGTTGTGTCCTATTGTAGTTGTCGTCAAGAGAATTCATATCATCCCAATAAAGCCTTCGACCGAAATTGTTCCAAGAAGTATATTTGCCTGTGCTTTTATATCAAAGCAACCCTTGCTCTTGTAAGTGTCTCAAATAACTTCATCGTCCTGTTTTATCTTTGCTAGTGGGTAGAGATATGCTTTCCAAATGCTTAGGGAGTTCCCAGATTTGTCATATGATGAGAGCTTTATCATTGTGTCTTTGCCTCCCTTTTCAAGTTAAATTGGCTTGCATGTTTTTTTATTGTTATGCGCAAGTCTTTGCTACACTTCTGTCTTTCCAATATTATCTTCCACTGGCCCTTTGATTGCCATTTTGATCATGATAGGAGCAAGTTAGAAAATGCATTGGATCACAGTCATGTAGTGCAGGTTGTGTGACTGTGTAGACTAGCGCAACAAAAATTATCCTTGGATATTGGAGTCAAAAGGTCTTGTGGCAAAGCATGTGTGCTTTTGAGTTTGACCAATATATCTCTTGCTCCATGAATATTCTGCTCCATGTGCATAGTGCATGCTGTAACAAACCCTTCTGGTTTTGACCAATCAATGACAAATACACTTTGTCTAACCATAACTACTGCCTTAGTGTTTGACTCAAGCCAATCCTTCTGGATAGTAGGTTTTGGGTTTGATAGTGAGTTAGAGATAGTCTGGGCATGTGAAAGGTTTTAAATATCAGTATTTGGGCGTAGAGTAGGGAGATGAGATGCCTGCCTTGGTAGGAGATTGGATTTTGGAAGGGATTCGCCGAAGGTAGTAAGAGACTTAGGGCAATAGACATATTCATGCAATGCAGATATATCAAATAAGAAATGCATCCTATAATGTGAAGGACCGTTTTACGCACGATGATTTGAAAAGCACTTTATGCCACATGCATCATTTCATTTGCTAACAATATGCAGAGCCTAAAAGATAATATTGCATTTATTGGACTTTTATTACATTGGCTGATATTGAAATAGTGCAAAACGTGGAAAACATCGCTAGGAGATTAGATCATGGCCAGGTGAACATCTCTCATGCTGATCCATCCCCAAAAGATTCTTCTTCTTTTGCTTCTTCTTCGGACGAGTCTCCCTCGGACAAGCTTATATCTGATGAGTCTCCTTGAAAAATGATGTTTGTCTGCATCAGTTAAGAGCCAGGAATGTCAAATGTGAAGTTCTTTAACATTTTCCAAGCTTTACTTCCTTTTTCCACTATTCCTTTATTAGCCACAGCGTTCATTCCTTCGCTAGCCCATACACCGATAGACTCTATGCCTTTTGTCAAGAGTTCTGCCTTACTGTGCTATTTTCCTTTTTCTTTGTTCTTTGCTTCGACCAAACTTTGCTTCTTTGCTATTTTCCCCCGTGCCCTTGCCAGTTGTTTGCATAGTTTCTTGCACTCGGTTTCTAACTCATCAGCATTTCTTTTCCTTTTTGTTGTTTCTCTTGGTTGAGCTGCCCTTGCTATGTCTTTCCTAAGCTAGTCTAGATAGTCTTCATCATAGTCTATGTCAAACCTGTCTCATTCAATAGTGTCGAATCCCATTGTTTGCCTTTTTTTCCAAAGTTCTAATATCTTGTCTTTGAACGGTATCACTCCTCCGAGAATATTTGCTTTGAAAATTCTGATGTCTGCAATTTGGGGTACAATCAGCTTTCTCCCTGCTTGTCTAAGTGCCGTTAAAGGAGTGTATCGGTAAACTCTTCTAAATCCTACGAAAATGAGAAATGGGTCTCTTTCCGACCGCATGATCACTGTAGTACTGGAAAAGTAATCAAACATCCATTATATATTTTTGTATGTCAACTGAGAAAGTTTGTGGTGCCAGCCTTTGGCAGTTGTTGGCTGGTCCTATTTCCCAAGAGCGTTATCCATGCGGGCAGTATGAGTCAAGATATAATCCTCCCTTGGTGTGGAATGTAAGGCTTGGTCTGTGTTGTTCATCTTTTGCAAATGTTCCATCAACCAAATTTGTAAAAAAAAATTGCAACCTTCGAAAAAGCTAGCACCCTTCTTGTATCTTTCTAAAGCTCGGTACATTTCTGCAACAATCATAGATACCAAAGCTTACTTCTTGTCAATGTCCTTGAGTAGGGCATCAGCAATTAATGCCATGCAAACGTCGACTCATCCTTTATGTTATGGAAACTTGAAAATCCTTCAAAAGCTGGTAACAAAAGCAAGCATCCTCCGCTCTTGCCAATCTACCTTGTAAATGCTGAAATTATCTTCGAATTCTTGAAATGCTTCTCCGTACCCAAATTTGATATAGAGGGAAGTCAAAGAGATTCTCGACTGCCTTACACTGTATGTGCATAATTCGGGCTTAAATCCTACCATTTTGAAGAACTCCCCAGGTGTAATGTTCTTAGGCATCAAGATTTCTTTACTTTCAAATGGTAATTGAGTTAACCCATCTATTTCTTCCAACAAGGGTGTAAACTCTACACTTCCGAAGTGAAAAACTGCTCAGTCTGCATCCCAAAAGTGTACTGCTGCTTCTATCATCCTTTTCACTGTAGCGTGCTCCATTAGTGAAATCATATTCCCCAACACCATTTTGACTTGGTCTTTTTGATCTATGCTTAGGTTTCCCCACCAATCTCTGAGCAACTCAGGGATTTCTGCAACCATGTCAAATGTTTTATTGGCCATGATCCCTTGGAAAAGGTGAAGGACGATAGGAAAAGGGAGAAAAAATTCCTAAGTCGCTTTATTGCGAGCAAAATGATCAACGTGTAGTACAAGCTTTTGAAAACAATACAACAAAAAATATGAAGAGATATGTCGTTGTGGGTTGAGAACCCTTTAGACGGAAGTTACTAATGGACTTTTGACATGCCAAGGATGTCAAGTCTTTATATAATGCTTAAAGGATAAATGTGCGTTATGTGTCATCCCATCTATCAGGCGGTCCTTTCTGCGTCAAATAGGGCTTTTAATGCCTCTTCGGTTACTATTTAAGCCTTTGAATAGCATTGAATATAGAATGATTCCAATCCTTTTGGAATAAATGGTCGTTTCTGATTCAACTAGGGTTTTTAATGCCTCTAAGGTTACCTTCGTGCCTTTGAATGGCATTGAATACAGAATAATTTCGGCTGTTTATAAATAAAAAATCATTTCTGATCCAATTTAGGCTTTTAATGCCTCTCAGGTTACCTTCGTGCCTTTGAATGACATTGAATAAAGAATAATTTCGACCATTTATGAATAGACAATCATTTCTGATTCAATTTGGACTTTTTAATGCCTCTTAGGTTACCTTCGTGCTTTTGAATAACATTGAATACAGAATAATTCTGACTGTTTATGAATAAAAAATCATTTCTGATCCAATTTGGGCTTTTAATTCCTCTAGGTTACCTACGTGCCGTTGAATGACATTTAATACAGAATAATTCCGACTGTTTATGAATAAACAATCATTTCTGATTCAATTTGGGTTTTCAACGCCTATTAGGTAACCTTTGTACCTTTGAATGGCACTGAATGCAGAACAATGCCAATAAACAGTCCACATTTGCATGTTCGATCCCCTAAGTATATGCAAATAGATCTTGTTCAACGCTCTTTAGGGGTCAAAAATCCATTCGAATTGTTTGAACACGTCGGCCTATCGGACTTTAGAACAAGTCAGCTAATGATATGTCATGATACATGATTCCTAGCATTACCACTAAGAGCTGGGTTGACTTAGACCGAGTTTTATTATCCTCCCAAGCGGACGACTCGGGATCAGGAATATCTCGGACCAACTAGATTCCAAGTTGTTCCCCCTAAAGGACATTTTGTGAGGAAAGAGGAGGTCATAACCACCATATTTTCAATGCACAATTTGAAATTATTACGAGTGGCGACAAGTATGAGCGGTATGCACAAGTTTAAAAATGTACAAGTTTTGAAAGGAAATGCACATGTTTTCTAAAAATGTGTAAATTTTGAAGAATGATGCACATGTTGAAATAATTCACAAAATAAATTTGATAAAGAGATAATGCAAAGAAAAATAAAAGAAACAAGTTAGTTTCAAGAAATAGGATAATAGAAGAAAAATTAAAATGCAAAAAGAATCATTAAGTGAAACCGTTTAAGAAAAGGAAATTTTAAAAAAAAAAACTTGTGGAGGATGTCAAAAATAGTTGAAGCAAACGACGTGATGTATTTTTATATCGAAGAGTGCGGTTTTCTAGACAAGGTGATGTCGGGCATATTTTATGTGTTCTAATATTAATTTACTCCTAATTTTATTGTCCTTTGAGTACTTTTGTTGTTACATATGCCCAACTAATTTAAGTTATTGATATTATACTGATGTGTTCTTATTATTCATTAGGACAAGTAAAGTTGAATTTTGGGACAAAGTGGCGAGAGTTAAAAGTTTGGAAGTTGTAGAGAGTAAGGAAAGAAAGACAAATTGAATTATGTGAAAAGGATTTGCTATACAACAAGATACTTGAATATCAACGTGAGACATACAACAGTGAAATTGCAGGGAAAAAAGAATTTAAAAGGAGCAACTGGAAAACAAAGTGAAGCAAAGAAAATCAACGGTGCAAGCAAACAAGGAAAGTTTAGGAGTTGTTTGGTGAATATAAGTCATGCTCCATGATACTAAATGAATCCTATTATAATTTGGAGGACAAATTTTCAGTTAATTAGGAGAGCTTTTTCCTGAAATTAGTAAGAGTTGGAAAAAGCTTTAGCACTATATATAGAGAGAAGAGCAGACTTGCAACGTTTTGGAAAACATGGGATGCAAAGCAGCAAGGCAATGCAGCAGCCGGAGTTCTTCCACATGAGTTTTCCTTCTCTTTTCTTTATTTAGCTTATTAGTTCTAGGGTCGTGGAATCTCCATGAATGTTGATATTCGGAATCTTCCTTATCGGAAAAGTCTCACTAATAGGAATCTTCTCTTGACTAGATAATTCGTAATTGTTTTATTTAGTTAATAGTTAATCACAAGTCTCTGTGAGACGATACACGATCTTATCACTTTATTACTTGTCGACCGCGTATACTTACGTGTGCGTTTGGGAGCAACAAGTTTTTGGCGCTGTTGCCGGGGACTTAAAATTAGCTATTTCTTAGATTAGACTTTTGCTTTTATCTATTCAAGTTTTTCTTATTTATTTAGTTTTAATTTTAGTGTTGTTTAGTATTTTGTTACTTGTCTAATCATGGCATCCTTGAATAAAAATTGGTCGAATAATATTTGCTCAAATATTGATGATCTATGTTTACTTTGTGGAGGAACCCACTTATGAGAAAATTGTCCAACTCTTTCAACCTTACAGGATTGGTTATTTTCATTTTCTACGACCTTTGATTGGAACTTTTACAAATTGTGTGGTGGTCAGTGGAATGATTGTCCTAAGCGTCATATTCCTTCCCCCAATAATTTTTGTGATGATTCTAACAATATTTGTGAGTTTGACAGGAGCGATAAAATGCAGGCTATGAGTGAAACTTCGATAATCGAGTATACCCAACTTTTAGAAGCTTGTGGGAATGTTAGGAGTGAACTTACAAATATGGCGAGACAGTTTATGGAAGAAAGAGTGGCGCTCGGACAAGAGATCAATCAATTTGGCATGGCTATTCATGAGTTGGAGGCAAATTTGTTTGATACAATTGAGGTGTTTAAGTCTCAACAACCAATTGTTGTGGATAGTGTATTTGAGGTTCGTGTGATAGAAGAAGGGTTTGAAAAATTAGCACAAGAGTCAAGTGATGAAGTGGAAAATATTTTTTTGGAGACTCTAGTGTGTTAAAATATGAGGATGTCAAAAGAAAGATAAAGTTGGAGTTAGAGCGCATTGGACCTCATTCTAAGCACTTTTCGACATTATGTTTGGATGGTTACATGGGAATCGAGCCATCCGAGCTAGTAGAGGAGTCTAGGGAGGAGGAACAAGGACCCTATATTCTAAAATTTGTGATGTCAAGGAGACAAAACGACACCCTCATTTAAAAGCCAAGAGGTGCAAGACGCGACATTCGTTGTATAGCTATTTTGGATTTGTTCCACCGCCTCGAGACCACAACCGCAAGCTCGAAGCAAAGTTGGGGGTCCGATTCATATCTTCAAAGTGGAGGCAAAAGTGATGAGTTTGTCTCACGTCGTGCTGTGATATTAAATTAAGCGCTTCTTGGGTGGCAACCCAAATTTTACCGCTTTTCGTTTAAATTTTCAACTTTTTTAATAAAAGAAAAAAAAACATTAATTAATTTTGTCTAACATAGTTGAGTTGTGTGTGTATATGCAGGAACCTTTATGCCAAATCTTATGATCTATACACAAAAGGAGCAGTGCAAAGCAAGGCAATAAGGTCCCAAGAAAGTGAATTGTTGGCTTGAAAAGGTTAGCAGAAGAAAGACAGAAAGTTGAGAGTTCCATGAAAAGAGTCCTGGCTTGGCGGATGAGAGTGGGACTAGGATAGAGAGTTACGCAAATTTTTGGAAAAGTGGAGTATTTTCATCACTAGCACCACTATACGATGTTATTTTTTTTCCTAAGCGTCTCGGATGCCTACTTCAATGAAAACAATCGAGATCGTGGAAGCTTTCATCTACGACATGAGGGAAGTTTCTTAACTCCCTACTTGATTTTTATTTGTTGAGTGCATTGAAGACATTGCACAATTTTAAGTGTGGGGTGAGGGATTTTTATGTTTTGCTGCATAAATTTTTTTGTTTTTCAATTGACATAGTTTTATTTATTTATTTATTTATTTATTTTTCTTTCTTTTAGCTATTTATTCAAAAAAATAAAAAAATACAAAATAAGAAAATACCAAAAATAGAGTTAGTTTTGAAGTGGTCATTTGTTAGTCTATTAGTATAATTAGAGTAGATAATAATTCCCCATAGTTTTTCTTTAGGCCTCGGTTCTTTTACATGAGATGTAAAGTTGAACCGGATACTTTTTATTCTTTTTAGATAGTCTTTAGTTGTAGTAGAAAAAGATAAGGAAAAATTTCTTAGCTTAATTCATTATAACTAAAGCTTGATGACACATTATATGATGGAAAAATAAACCACTAGAAGAGTAGGGAAGGGCCTGATTCTTAGCCTTAACTCAAGTGCATGTGCCTAAGTTCTATGGTGTCCACTACACTTTGAGCACTTTGTTTTTCCCTATGTACTTAAATGAACTTGGCCTTTGATTAGCAGTGATGAAGAGAATGAACGAAAAAAAAATGAAAGAAAAAAAGAGGAATGAAAGATATGATTGAAAACTATTTGAGAGCCTATGAAGGAGTATGAAGCAAAGAGGGTAAGTGAAAAAAATGAAAAACATGTGCAAAGCACAAGGAAAAAAAAGGAAAAAAAGTAAAATAAAGGATGGGCAATGTTCCTATGCTCGGCTAAGGGTGATAAAAGCCTCGAGTATGAACACGCCAATGGCACCCTAGTGAGTTTGATGTGTCTCATTGAACTCCTAGGTCCCCAGTCATCCAAGTGTTGTGAAAATCATGGAAAATACTCCATTGTTGACCCTTGAGGCTTGAAAATTGAAGTTAAAGTTAATTTTGATTTCTATTAGTTAATTATTTGAAATTAAGTAAATTCTTTGAAGTCTTGCCGCTTGGGTCCATTGTTTCATTATTGAAGGCATAGGGGGAAACAATCAAACACACCCGTTCGATTCTTGAATTTATGGTACTTTCATGTGAGTTAAGTTAATGCGTCAATCTTATTTCTCCAATGTACTTAATGGCTTGTGATCTTGATATTGTGGAAGGCTTTGGTATTTTGAGTTAGGTGAAGCGATAGGAAAAAGAAAAAAGAAGAACTCTAGCGTTGTGAGCTTAAATGAGAACTCTGCGGTATAGCAATAGTTTTGAAGTCCCTTGAGTTTAGTGTTGAGTTGTCAAAGTGAGTTTTTGAGTTTGGATTGCTCGAGGACGAGCAATAGTTTAAGTGTGGGGTGTTGATATCGGGCATATTTTATGTGTTCTAATATTAATTTACTCCTAATTTTATTGTCCTTTGAGTACTTTTGTTGTTAAATATGCCCAACTAATTTATATTATTGATATTATACTGATTGGGTGTTCTTATTATTTATTAGGACAAGTAAAGTTGAATTTTGGGACAAAGTGAGGAGAAGTTAAAAGTTTGGAAGTTGTACACAAGAGAGCAAGAAAAGAAAGAAAAATTGAATTATGTGAAAAGTAGTTGCTATACAACAAGCTACTTGAATATCAACGTGAGACATACAACAGTGAGATTGCAGGGACAACAAGAATTTAAAAGGAGCAACTGGAAAACAAAGCGAAGCAAAGAAAATCAACGGTGCAAGCAAACAAGGAAAATTTAGGAGTTGTTTGTTGAATATAAGTCCTGCTCCATAATAATAAATGAATCCGGTTATAATTTTGAGGAAAAATTTTCAGTTAATTAGCAGAGCTTGTTTCTTGAAATTAGTAAGAGTTGGAAAAAGCTTTAGTACTATATATAGAGAGAAGAGCAGACTTGCAACGTTTGGGACAACATGGGATGCAAAGCAGCAAGGCAACGCAGCAGCCGAAGTTCTTCCACAAGAGTTTTCCTTCACTTTTCTTTATTTAGTTTATTAGTTCTAGGGTTGTGGAATCTCCATGAATGTTGATATTCGAATGCTAATTTGATTCTATTAGTTTATCATATTGGGTTATTTATTAAATCATGAGACTTAATTATTTAATTGATCGATCACCAATTGAATACTATTTACGAATCTGGAATTGAACTTGGGAAAGGGAATTTTTGATTGCAATAGGATTTAATAGAGCTTGTTCTTGAACCTGGCATCAGGGAATAGATTTACGGATAAGGATAGAAATATACCTATTTGCCTTGCTTAATCATTATACAGGAATTATTAATGCGTCTTTGTTAACTTCTGATTCTATAGGAATATAGGCGTTGGATTAACTTGAATAGGCGAGCAAGATATCAGAAGAGTCTTGTGAGAAATATTAACTCTGTCGATTAGTAACCCAGATAAATTAATTAGTCAAATTAACGGAAGAATTCAACAGGATTGGTAGATTACCCACAACCTTCGAACATTATCTATTATTGAATCCAAATTATTAGTCTAGTTTATTAGTTACACTTTATTTTGTTAGTTAATTTAGTTTAGAATAAATTCTCCCTTATCGGAATCTTCTCCTTACTAGATAATTCGTAATTATGATTTAGTTAATAGTTAATCACAAGTCTCTGTGGAACGATACTCGATCTTATCACTTTATTACTTGTCGACCGCGGATACTTGCGTGTGCGTTTGGGAGCAACACAAGATTTCTCCCAAGCGGACAACTTGGAAGTTGAAAGCACGCAAACTGCCAACAGCTTCGCTAGTTTGTTGATTTTGTGTACTTTCCCTAAAGGGTAGTTTGAGGGTGAAACAACTGCAAGGTACACGTAATCGTTCTTTGTGTGTGCAACTGTAAAAATTCCAGGAGTGGAGGAAGTAAAAACAAAATGACAGTGACAGATAATAATTTAAAAGGAAATACAAATAAAAAGCTAAGCTTCAAACCCGCAACAGGGAAAAAGAAGAAATATTAGTCTTGAGAAATAACAAGGAAAAAAAATTAAATACAAAGAATCCCAATTAAAAGTCCATTGTGGTTAGAACCTCGATATCCCCAGTGAAGTCGTTATTCTGTCGACACCCATTTTTCTCCGAACTGGTTAGAGTTCGAAATAGGGATCGACTTATTGGAACTCATGGTAAAGACTTGGAGTCGCCACCTAACATATTTTTTAACTATGTTTATTAGGGCACCTACTTTGTTTCTAGCCAATTTTATAATTAACTCCGAAACTAGGTCTACGAACCAGAAATTCTAGGCAAGGGTTCAAGTTAACCCGAGAAGAAGGTGTTAGGCACCTCTCAGGCTCCACCAAATGTGGTTACCGACCGGACTAATTAATTGAGATTCTAAACAAGTAACTAAGCAAATAGACTAACTAATAAAAAGTAGACAAATAATTAAATGGCTACTATAATATGCATTTTAAGTACAACATAATAATTAAGATTGACTAAAAAGATTCAAGTTCACTAATTGGCTTCTTCATCTGAGAATTACACCTCGCAAAATAAAACACATTAGTTAGTATATTAAAAAAATAATAATGATAAATAAAAATTAAATTAAATGAAAGTAATGTGATTTAAGAGGTGTTTTTGGGAGCGTCGTCTTCAAAATTGTTCATCCAAATATACCTCGCAAAATAAAATAATTTAGTTAGTATGCCAAAATAACAATAAGTCAGAAAATGACAGAATTTAATAGCAATTAATTTAAAAGCATTTTTGGGACGCCGTCTTGAAAATGTCCATCCAAATGTACCTCGCAAATAAAGTAAAATTGATTAGTTTAATAATAATCATATTAATAATAATAGTAGTAATAATGATAATAGTAATAAAAATGATAAGAATGATAAAGTATTAGTAATAATAATATAAATTAAAAATAATAATAGTAATAATGCATCAAGTAGAGGTTAGGGATGTCAAAACGGCTGCAAACACAGAGTCCGGGCAGATTTGTCATGCCAAGTACCTGCAATCCCACCACTCTACTGTCACTTACTTTGCAAAGTGATATGCATCGTCATCGCCTATTTTTTTTTCGGATGGACAAAATCGTAAGGGACTTGTTGTATCGGGACGGGACTTCTTTTGGCCTCCAAACGTCATTGGCCTTGCAGTATCTGTTCAAGTCAGTCTGTAGGCCTCAATATATGTATATATTTTTTCACTTGCCATTTTTTATTATAATAAATGTCCAGATCTGTGCCAAAACCAAGTGTAATAGCGTCAAACCAACTGCAAAAAATTCTCAACCAAAATAATTAGTACTAGTCAAGACCAAATAAAAAGTAGCGGGACCCAATTTTAGTATCAGGCATGGACAAAAGTGTCCAAACAGAACAAGACCCAACGAGTTGTAGAACCTACGGTAAATCATTCAAGCAAAACAAACTGAAACAAGATACTGATTAATCCCATAACAAAATAACATAATGGTGATGTAATAATAAAGTTCTAGAAAGAAATCTCCCAAACAATCCATGATTTAAAGGGGCTAACGAAATACCCAAAACTTGGAGTCCAACTGAGCAGAACAAGGACGAAGGAACAAGTACACCGGGGATATGGTGTTTCTCGGCAACTACGCAGATGAACAAAACGACTGTCAAATGGAAGAGGATGAGCGATCGCCAACCTTAGGCGGCATCGCTGCTACCCCTTTTCTTTCTTTTTAATTACAGTAACACACCAAGTTGGAACAAGGGAAATAGAGTCAATATGTCACCGGCGACGAACTCCGGTGGTGGTGGATTGCTTCGCCACTACTTCTGGTGGTGTTTCTGTCGTTCCCCTGCCCCAACCCCCTCACTGATTTTGTCGTTACCACATCCCCTGGTTTTCGTTTGATTTTGTGTGGGTGTCTGTATATGTGTTTCGATCTGCTTTTTGTGTGTGTATGGTAGGCGTAGAGTGAAGAAGCAGAGGGAGTCGGTATGTATTGTCCCACGTTCCTAATTTTGATGGTGTATGTGGGTATCGAAATGTATATGTGGATCTGTGTGTGTTAAGGGAAGGAGATGGGTGTCTTGTTCTGTGTGTATATATGTGGATGTGTGGTCTGTAATAGTTTCTGCGTGTATTTGTGTTTTGGTGATGGTGGATGGGTGTTGAAGAAGGAAATCGAAGGGGTAGTTCTGATGGTGTAACCGTGTTTGTGTGATGTATGTATGAATGTATACGTAGTGATGGGAGTAATCAAGGGGTGGAGAGATTTGCGAGATTGAGGGAGGATTATTGAATGATTCTTTCTTAATAAAGGGAATAGGAGAAAGGAAATATGGGGGGCTGATTTTGAGGAGGGGATTTTGGTAATGAGAGATTTTGAAAAAGAGAATAAAATCAAGGAGAGGATTAGGGGAATGTTTTTTTCAAAATTCAAATGATGAGAATATATTTGGTTAAGAAACTTGCTCTGATTCGACGTGAAAAATAGGGATTAATAAAAAGGAATTAGTTCAAAATAAAACAGGAGAAAAAAAAATTTAAATGTAATTATGAATGTATCTAGACGAACACTTGTCTAGGTTCAAATGAAATTTTAAAAGAAAATGTCTAAGAATAAATTTAGGAGATGATTGTAATTGGATTAATATGGGAGATTCAAGAATGTATCTAGTGTTGAACCCCAAAATTACCCCGAAAGGGATAAATTCCGGAATATCGACAGGATGTGCTAACTCTTTTGGAGTTTTTTGAGTCGCCACCCAATTTAAGGAAAACAGGGAACCAAATTAACAAATGCGTGCAAAAACTCCGTTTTTATAAAAAAAGACGGTCTTTCTTTCAGAGATTCCAAAGGTAAGAGGTTTTATTAATTTCGGAAGAAGGTTTTTAAGGCACTTCCGAAATTCCGTAAAATACGGTTAATCCGACAGGTTTCCAAATATTTGTAAAATATGCTTTTCTAAAAAAAATTATCTAAAATAATTAATTGAAATAAAACTTGTTTATGAAAAATATTTTAATTTTTGCACGCATTTTGCTAATTTGCCCCAGTTTGCAATAAATTAAATAACGACTTCAAAAATAAAAAGGATAATGCACATAAAGTAAAGCAATATACCAAGCAATCTAATATTATTATCAAATAAAATAATTCACTCATTTTATTTACATAAATATCTAAGGAAAGCAAAGTTAAAGATAGAACCGGTAAATTGATCAACTCGGGGAGTCTTGATTTTTTCTAAAATTCCTAAGTCTTATTTCTGAATGCTCGGGTCCGAATTCAATCTCCAAATGCCTTTAGTGCAATGGGTTATTCCCGTTCGCGAGCTAGCCAAATGCGTTCCTAAATTGCTCGCGCCAAGATATACCTCGCAATAAAATGGGAATTAAACGAGATTAGTACGATAATAAAGTGTAATGATTAATAAAATAAAATAATAATAAAGTAATAAAGCAATAATAATAACAATAATAAAATATATATATAATAATAATAATAGAATATATAATAATAATAATAATAATAATAATAATAATAATAATAATAATAGAATATATAATAATAATAGTAGTAACGGGGGTTGTTTTGCAAAATTTAGGCTCAGGTTTGTATGGCGCGTCGAATAGAGGCTCGGGATTTGGTACGGTTGCAAACACGGAGCCCGGGCCGTGTTGCCGTGCCAAAGCACCAAACCCACTACTCTATTCAACTTGCTTAGCATTAAAATGCATTCATCATCGCCTTTTGCTTTAGGGACACAGGACGGGACGGTTCAAGTGTAGTATATGTTCAAAATCCGTCAATTCATTATCCGTCAATTCCTTGTGTAGGCCTCAATACGTGTATATGTATTTTCATCGGCCTGTAGCGTAGTATTTGTTCAAATCAGTTCAATATTCCATAATGGATAAAATTTATCCAAAATGAATCCCTGCACTCAGAAAATCCAGTCAATGCATAACCATGGTAATGCAATAGGCAATGCAATAGGCTAAACGGGTCCAGTGTAAATAATGTAAACGGGTCGAAAAATCGCTCAAACGGGCTACAGTGGCAAATCAAGTCCCAAAACCATGGTTCAACGTTAAAACGAGATAAAATTACATCGTCGACTAAGCTTCCGGTGGAGCAAAAATCACAATAATCACAGAATCAACGAAAATAGGCATAACATAATGGAACGAGGTCCAATCAGTAGAAGCAAACGAACAAGGGACCAGCATAGGTTTTTCGGTCAACTTCCGGTGAGGACAAACAAACATATCAGCATCAGTGACGTACAAATATCAGTGACGAGAGTCCAAAACAACAGATCTGGCTCAATTTCCGGTGAGAAAACAACAAGCGTCATCAGACAAAGATAGAGGAACGGAGGAGCGACTGCCAGTCGTTCCGCTAGTGAGCGACGGCATCGCTTCAACTCCGACCTCGGTACCTCTGTTTCGATTTCAACCCAAATCGCCAGCAACAGAGAAAAGGTCACCGGAAAATGATATTTTCAGATCTGATTTCCAACGGCGATGATGATGTATTTCTCCACTGACTTAAACCGTTACTCCCCCTCCCTGACCCCGATCTGCTTTTGTGTGTGTGTATATCGAAAGTGGGTGAGGGATTGTTTTTTTTGCTGCTGTGTGTGTGAAAATGGTGTTGGAGTTGTTGAGAGGGAGATGAAGTGGGGAGAGTGGAGAGGGAGAGCTTGGGTGCCGCGGCTGATCCTTGTGAGGTGTGTGTAGGGTTTTTGGTGTGAGGGAAAATAAAATGGGTGTGGGGTTAATGTGTAGGGTGTGATATGGGCTTTGCATAAATAAGCTGGAATTTAAATGAAGGAGCAATTATGACCTCAGTTTAGGATTTAAATTAGAAAATCAGGTGATTGCACGGGTAGGATAGAAATTAGGCTATGTATTGTAAAATTTGACCCTTTTACTCAGAAATTAACCAATTATATTTAATTTACAAAATTATCCTCAATTATAAAATATTGCCCTAATTTATTAAATTTGAAAAAAAAAATTCGGGACAAAATTGGGTGTCAACAGCTGCCCCTCTTTACCCGAAAAGGATAAAAGAGTTTTCAGGGTAAAGAAAGTTGACGTGAAACCCAATTTTGTCACGGTAAAGCCAAGACTTCGATTCCTGGGATCAAAATGCGAGGCTTATGGGCATGGCCGAACTTCGGTTTCCGAGTTGCCTACATATCTCGGACTGAAAGAGAATCAGGCCATATGTAGTTCGACGCGATTTGAAAATCAAAGACGAGATAGTAACGACTACTCAAGCGCGGGAAAAGAGGCTTGTAATCACCCAAGTTATGAAAATGTGGTCGACGACACACCCATAAAGAGGGGTTTACACGGACATAGCTTCCACTACACCTCGATAACCGAGCCATCTTGTCTTCAATCTCAAATCTCAGACTCAGGGTTAACAAGAGACTTACCTCTTGGGTGGATGACTTATGCGGGTGCGATTCTTCAGGTCTTCGTTGACGAGTCCAGCTCATATCAACAAACGGTAAGCGTGCAACTGCTAATAAATTGTAAGAAATAGATAAAGTGATAAAATTGTAAATGCGAGTTGCGGTATCATCGATAAGTTCTTCCTTCGATCAACTGACAAGATACTCCGCCCGGAGAACCTCTAAGCTGATCCTTATTCTGAAACAGTAAAGCAAGACAATAAGTAAAGTGAGAACGAATCGTAAAATGCCAATATTGCAAGACAACCGACATCGCGAAGCACTCCGAAAGTGGTGCTCCAGCCGACTTGTCTTAAACTATCATTAAATGACAATATTGCAAGACAACCGACATCGCGAAACACTCTGAAAGCGGTGTTCCAGCCGACTTGTCTTAAACTATTAATAAATTCCAATATTGCAAGACAACCGACATCGCGAAACACTCCGAAAGCGGTGTTCCAGCCGACTTGTCTATCAATATCACGAGGTAAATTCCATTGCAATGTTAAGATGCGAGAATAGAAAAACGCCGCCTTTTCAGCAATAATCCAACATAATGCTTAGATGCCGCAAGAGTAAATTTGAATAATCTGTCAAGCCAAATCATTTGCATTGTCAACTTGATTGGTGTTGCTTGTATTAATAGTGCTGCAAATCGTTGAATGCCTTCAGTTCTTACTGAATCTGATGTTCAATTTGGTAGGATCAATAATAAAAGAGCCTTCAATTGCTTATGACAGGCTTCATAATAACGCCTCCAATTGCTTATGGTAGGCATGACGTAATTTGTAAGTGCAAGCTGCAATATCTTTGATAATTGTCTTCCCATCCACTGGTGAAGCAATAAAGCAAATGCGAAGGCATAGTGCAAGGCATTTTCAACAATCTTGACAAATCAACTGGCAAGCCGGTCGGGCATGAAGCAAGGAGGGTCTTGGGGTTGATTGTCGAACAAATCAGCTGGCGAACCGGTCCGGCACGAAGCAAGGAGGGTCTCGGGGCTCACCTGTTAAACTAAAAGTAAAGCAAGTCATAATATAAATCAAGTGCAAAGGCATAATTGAAAGCAAGTGCAAGGCAATTTGAACATCTTGACAAATCAACTGGCAAGCCGGTCGGGCACGCAGCAAGGAGGGTCTTGGGGTTGATTGTCTACAAATCAGCTGGTGATCCGGTCCGGCACAAAGCAAGGAGGGTATCAGGGCTGACCTGTTAAACTAAAAGTAAAGCAAGTCATAATATAAAACAAGTGCAAAGGCATAATTGAAAGCAAGTGCAAGGCAATTTGAACATCTTGACAAATCAACTGGCAAGCCGGTCGGGCACGCAGCAAGGAGGGTCTTGGGGTTGATTGTCTACAAATCAGCTGGTGATCCGGTCCGGCACAACGCAAGGAGGGTATCAGGGCTGACCTGTTAAACTAAAAGTAAAGCAAGTCATAATATAAATCAAGTGCAAAGGCATAATTGAAAGCAAGTGCAAGGCAATTTGAACATCTTGACAAATCAACTGGCAAGCCGGTCGGGCACGCAGCAAGGAGGGTCTTGGGGTTGATTGTCTACAAATCAGCTGGTGATCCGGTCCGGCACAAAGCAAGGAGGGTATCAGGGCTGACCTGTTAAACTAAAAGTAAAGCAAGTCATAATATAAATCAAGTGCAAAGGCATAATTGAAAGCAAGTGCAAGGCAATTTGAACATCTTGACAAATCAACTGGCAAGCCGGTCGGGCACGCAGCAAGGAGGGTCTTGGGGTTGATTGTCTACAAATCAGCTGGTGATCCGGTCCGGCACAAAGCAAGGAGGGTATCAGGGCTGACCTGTTAAACTAACAGTAAAGCAACTCATAATATAAAGCAAGTGCAAAGGCATAATTGAAAGCAAGTGCAAAGCAATTTAGCCTGAAATGTAAAGCAACGCCAAAGCGATTTAGCAAATCAACAGGCGTGAAAGTCCAACAAGAGAGAAGCCCCGCCTGGTGGTCAACCTGAAAAATGTAAAGTAAGGCATCAATTTTAAAGCAAGTGCGACGGCATAATTCAAAGCAAGTGCAAAGAAAAGCAGTTCGGGAATGTAAAGCAATGCAAGAGCCATTTGGCGGATCAATGGGCGAGATAGTCCAACAAAGGGAATCCTCGTAGCCGATGGTCAACCTGAAAGAGTAAAGCGAGGCGTTAATTTTGAAGCAAGTGTGAAGGCGTAATTCAAGATAAGTGCAAAGCAAAGTAGTGCGGAAAAGTAGTCAGTGCGATAGCCATTGATAAATCAATTGGCGAGACAATCCGGCAAGGATGGCCTTGTGCGGATTATAGCCTGAAACAAAACGATGCCCTATTTGGCTTAGTTTTGAAAATACAAAACAAGCCTCGGCTTTATCGCCTATTAGGAATGAAAGTCATAGGGGTAGAAATGCCCTGTTCGGCAATAACTCATGACAAAGCATAATGCTTTAAGTCATGAAAAGGGCAATGCGACGCAATTTGCAAGGCAACTTTGAATGCGCGTTCCATAAACTGTTCATCCATAGTGCGAATGATCTTTTTAACGCAAGCTTTTATGTTCCTGCTCTCAAAGAAAATTGTTAGTTCTGAGGAGGGAAGGAAACGTTTGATTTGTGCAGACTTCATCCTGATCTTGCTGCTTCTGCTGCTTCCTCGTCTTCATTGGACTTGGATTTGCGAATTGTTTTCAGAAACTTGGCTCATGAACTCAAATAGCATAGAATTTGAAAGATAGAGGCAAGATAAAATATTTTAATGCAATATAGCGAGTGAAATAAGCATGCAAATGAAGTCAAAGATGCATTTTGAAAATTTTTGTCTTGACTTAAACTTGTAACATATTTTAAAACAAACTGAACGTCCTTTGTCTTAGACTTTGCACTGTTTGCTTAACCGATTTCAAAATTCTTGCCAACTCATCTTTAATAACCAACGCCGCTTCTTGCAAAATTCTGCCCCAGTTATTATCTTGCGCATCTCTAACTCATTTTGCAAAAATTACCCCAGTTGTCCTTCTTGGGGGAAAATAAAATTTAAATGCTAAAGGGTCGAACCCGATGTGGGAGCCTACGTATCCCTCCTTGGGAATCAGACCGTGCGTAGTTCTGCATCACTGCTTCAATGCCCCAGTTGAAGTTCTAACAGATAGTGCGATATCCAAAGAGCACAGACAATAACTTTCAGTGCATTGATTTAAATTGTTCAGTTGCTTTGCCATACGTTACAAGCAAAGTTTTGACAGGTTTATCAATTTTAATTTTGCGATGGAAACAAATGCAAGCATAAATAACATAATAAGAATGCGATGAATTTTATTTCAACTTTCATAAATTCAAAATGAGTTGATTCGGAATAACACAAGCTTTAAAGTACAATGCAATTCAGGGCCTCAATCTGAATTAAAATTGAAAACAATGCTACTAAGTTCAATCGCCAAGTTCTTTCAAGCAATGCCATTAGCTTCTGGTACTGCACCGTTCACGAGCTAAAGCGTCTACCATCAAT
This sequence comes from Petunia x hybrida, assembly GCA_037355625.1. NCBI lineage: Eukaryota > Viridiplantae > Streptophyta > Magnoliopsida > Solanales > Solanaceae > Petunia > Petunia x hybrida. The sequence continues at coordinate 2,271,921 of JBBBVM010000018.1, read as the reverse complement.
CATATCTCGAAACCTTTGCATGGTGGATGGTCTGCCACTTCACAAATCCAACATTTGATAGAGAAGTAAACAAAACAAAAGAAACCTCACAAAGGGTAACTAAGATAGTTTGCATGTCATTCATAGGATTGCATACAAGCAAGCAACACCTAGTATTTAACGCATTTTGAGCAAATAAAGCAAGACAGGCAATTAACATTTTAACACAGCTCATGCTCTCCACAGCATCTGCACAAAATTCTAAACCCAAATGCCTAAAACCCGAAACAATCCTCCATAGCTTTTACAAACATCCACACTCCTCCAAGCACAACTCCCAATTGTATTACAACATCCAGGGAGAAATTTCCAACTGCCTCCACAATACCAGACTGCAAATCACGAAAGGCGCCCATTGGCCTTTCAAAATAAAACCTCACTGGTCCTCGGCTTTGGACAAGCCTCTCAGTTTCCTAGGTAGCCAAGACCGCACTGGTCTTCAAGGAGGGACCCAACTGGTCATTCAAAGACACAGGGGCTTCGCTCTCCTAGCATGCGACAAGCATACTTCAATTTTACAAAGTTGCAGCTGGATAATCAACATAGGCCTGCACACACGTAAAGCTATCCACGAGAGGGACCCCACTGATCCTTTTAAAGACACCAGGGGCTTCGCCTCTTAGATCTCACTACACCAAACCATCTCCAAAACACAAACCAACCAAATCTGCCGAACTTTCCCCCAAACTAAGGTGTATATGCATGCATGACCTAGTCTCCTTCTAAGAGTGGGCTAACGGTTGAGGCTGAATCGACCTATGCGGGATAGACCTGGCCTCACAACGCAGTAGAACTGGCCATGACAAAACCAGGCAATCTCAATATCCCGAACTAACTTTTGGAGACACGAAAGAAGTTTGAAAGAGTGAGGTAAGGGCAATGCCCTTCCTGCATAACTACCCGTCAAGCGGGTACCCCGTGATGAAATCGAGGAGGTGAAAGAGAATTGACAGGCTCCATGAGGGAGGAAATATGAACGGAACGCAGATTATGCACAAATTAATACAATGCATGCTTTATAAGGCAAACCAAACAAACAGATATAATAAAGCAAATAAATTAGGCATGCTAGTTGCAAACAATTGGAAACCTTTATGGTCAAAACCTTTATTGCTCCCCAGCGGAGTCGCCATGCTGTTGAACCCCAAAATTACCCCGAAAGGGATAAATTCCGGAATATCGACAGGATGGGCTAACTCTTTTGGAGTTTTTGGAGTCGCCACCCAATTTAAGGAAAATAGGGAACCAAATTAACAAATGCGTGCAAAAACTCCGTTTTTATAAAAAAAGACGGTCTTTCTTTCAGAGATTCTAAAGGTAAGAGGTTTTATTAATTTCGGAAGAAGGTTTTTAAGGCACTTCCGAAATTCCGTAAAATACGGTTAATCCGACAGGTTTCCAAATATTTGCAAAATATGTTTTTCTAAAAAAAATTATCTAAAATAATTAATTGAAATAAAACTTGTTTATGAAAAATATTTTAATTTTTGCACGCATTTTGCTAATTTGCCCCAGTTTGCAATAAGTTAAATAACGACTTCAAAAATAAAAAGGATAATGCACATAAAGTAAAGCAATATACCAAGCAATCAAATATTATTATCAAATAAAATAATTCACACATTTTATTTACATAAATATCTAAGGAAAGCAAAGTTAAAGATAGAACCGGTAAATTGATCAACTCGGGGGAGTCTTGATTTTTTCTAAAATTCCTAAGTCTTATTTCTGAATGCTCGGGTCCGAATTCAATCTCCAAATGCCTTTAGTGCAATGGGTTATTCCCGTTCGCGAGCTAGCCAAATGCGTTCCTAAATTGCTCGCGCCAAGATATACCTCGCAATAAAATGGGAATTAAACGAGATTAGTACGATAATAAAGTGTAATGATTAATAAAATAAAATAATAATAAAGTAATAAAGCAATAATAATAACAATAATAAAATATATATAATAATAATAATAGAATATATAATAATAATAATAATAATAATAATAATAGAATATATAATAATAATAGTAGTAACGGGGGTTGTTTTGCAAAATTTAGGCTCAGGTTTGTATGGCGCGTCGAATAGAGGCTCGGGATTTGGTACGGTTGCAAACACGGAGCCCGGGCCGTGTTGCCGTGCCAAAGCACCAAACCCACTACTCTATTCAACTTGCTTAGCATTAAAATGCATTCATCATCGCCTTTTGCTTTAGGGACACAGGACGGGATGGTTCAAGTGTAGTATATGTTCAAAATCCGTCAATTCATTATCCGTCAATTCCTTGTGTAGGCCTCAATACGTGTATATGTATTTTCATCGGCCTGTAGCGTAGTATTTGTTCAAATCAGTTCAATATTCCATAATGGATAAAATTTATCCAAAATGAATCCCTGCACTCAGGAAATCCAGTCAATGCATAACCATGGTAATGCAATAGGCAATGCAATAGGCTAAACGGGTCCAGTGTAAATAATGTAAACGGGTCGAAAAATCGCTCAAACGGGCTACAGTGGCAAATCAAGTCCCAAAACCATGGTTCAACGTTAAAACGAGATAAAATTACATCGTCGACTAAGCTTCCGGTGGAGCAAAAATCACAATAATCACAGAATCAACGAAAATAGGCATAACATAATGGAACGAGGTCCAATCAGTAGAAGCAAACGAACAAGGGACCAGCATAGGTTTTTCGATCAACTTCCGGTGAGGACAAACAAACATATCAGCATCAGTGACGTACAAATATCAGTGACGAGAGTCCAAAACAACAGATCTGGCTCAATTTCCGGTGAGAAAACAACAAGCGTCATCAGACAAAGATAGAGGAACGGAGGAGCGACTGCCAGTCGTTCCGCTAGTGAGCGACGGCATCGCTTCAACTCCGACCTCGGTACCTCTGTTTCGATTTCAACCCAAATCGCCAGCAACAGAGAAAAGGTCACCGGAAAATGATATTTTCAGATCTGATTTCCAACGGCGATGATGATGTATTTCTCCACTGACTTAAACTGTTACTCCCCCTCCCTGACCCCGATCTGCTTTTGTGTGTGTGTATATCGAAAGTGGGTGAGGGATTGTTTTTTTTGCTGCTGTGTGTGTGAAAATGGTGTTGGAGTTGTTGAGAGGGAGATGAAGTGGGGAGAGTGGAGAGGGAGAGCTTGGGTGCCGCGGCTGATCCTTGTGAGGTGTGTGTAGGGTTTTTGGTGTGAGGGAAAATAAAATGGGTGTGGGGTTAATGTGTAGGGTGTGATATGGGCTTTGCATAAATAAGCTGGAATTTAAATGAAGGAGCAATTTTGACCTCAGTTTAGGATTTAAATGAGAAAATCGGGTGATTGCACGGGTAGGATAGAAATTAGGCTATGTATTGTAAAATTTGACCCTTTTACTCAGAAATTAACCAATTATATTTAATTTACAAAATTATCCTCAATTATAAAATATTGCCCTAATTTATTAAATTTGAAAAAAAAATTCGGGACAAAATTGGGTGTCAACATCTAGCCCGTATTTTGTCTAGGTTCAAGGGAATTTGAAATAAATAAATAAAATGGACATGGTATTTCAATTGGACTGATATTTAACTAAAGGTGCATATTAAATCGATATATATATTATATATATAAAAAATAAAAATGCACATAATAAAGCGATTAGGGTCAAATTAAAATGATTATGTGTAATAGTCACAGATAATTAATACATATTATAAATGCAGCAAATTACACAAATAGCCACAGTTTTACAACAGCCTAAATGATGCAAATTACATAATATAATCACACTTAAGAATATATAATGTATAAATAAGTGATAACACAGGTAAATGCATGGTTTCTAATGCATATTTTGTCAAACAGTCAATATTGCACCTTTGGGTTAAATATAGCCAATTTACAGAAAAAGGAGAGACAAAATTGAGTGTCAACAAGTTGTTGAGAGGAAAAATTGATCCATGCATGATATGGCAAGAACCATGTTACTGGAAAACTCAATGCTCAACAGATTTTGGCTGAAGCTGTAAGTACAACGTGCCATATTTTTAGTAGGTGTCTTCTCAGGCCTATACTGAAAAGGACTCCTTAGGAATTATGGTAAGGGAAGAAGCCAAATTTAAGTGGTTTTATCCATTCGGATGCAAATGCTTTGTTCATATAAATGGAAAAGAGAATACTAGAAAATTTGATGCAAGCGATGAAGGAATTTGTGAGATACTTAATCACTAGCAGATCATATACGGTTCTTATCAAAAGCACCTTATGTAAAGAAGAGTCTTTTCATGTTTTTGTGTGAAGACTCAACTCAGGTCAGACACTCTCAGGATGATGAGGATGAACCTCGCAATGCTGGTCAAAAAACTATTTATAAAAAAGTGATTGAACCTCCATCTCAAACTAGAGCATATGATATGTGTTCAAAGATGTCATTCCAAACATACCACAAAATTCTAAAGTTCTATTTAAACAAGTAAACTAACACAAACAATTATATACAATATATGAGCTACAATTTACAAAGTTTGAGACAAAGCCAACAAATTCAATTCCTCAAACTATCCTGATACGCCAATTGCTTCCTGACAATAGGTGACAATGCACAAAACATCTCTCCAAAAAGTAGTGAGACGGTCATCGCAATATAACTTGGAGTCGAGGTCGAATCCACAGGGAACAATATGATGCAATAAGGAAGTGGAGGAACTAAGCCAAAGAAGGGGGATAGTAATAAAGTGATACTAACAACTAATGATAATTCTAGGAAAGTGAGTACATATGATCAATGGACTCTCGATCAAGGAGTACAAGGTAGTAGAACCTAGGGAGTGCAATTGACCTACTTTTAATCAAATTTCACGTAAAGAGTGTCAACCAATTAAGCTTAGGCACACACTATGACACTCGATCTACTTTACCCGAATAGACTATTTCGGTAGCTACCAAGCCTAAGACATACTAACCCTTTCGGTACTAGGAGTGTTGCATTAAGCCCAATCGATGGTGTGTTTAAGTAAGGTTATCTCTCTTTCAGTGTTCAAACTTATTAACCTGGGTAACCGCAACAACACCTAAGCTCGATTTCTTGTTAACTACTATCTCAAATCGAAAACCACTTTTTCGATCTAGCTTCGATACCAAAGGGCAAGAACTAGCATTTCTAAATGTCAATTCTTAAGAATTAAAGCATGTTGTGATTAAATAGCCAAACACCCTATTCAATAACAACAAGAACTTAATAGCTCAAAAGTACAAAGGTATCGATTACATTCCCTCTACCAATCTATCAACTAAATATGTTCATAATGCCAAGATTACATACAAATCAAGGTAATGAAGGGAAGAGTTAAGAGATTCTCATTTGATGTTTTACATTTCAAACCCTAGGCTTAGTTGATGACCTTACTCCTAAGCTTTAGAGAATAGCCAAAGATGCCCTCAAAATCATTCAAGGGGCTATTTATTTGTTCCCAATTTCAGCAGATTTGATATTTCACTTCCGTCCCAGTTCTGCACAGACGCACAACCACGCGGTCGTATCTTAACAAGCAGTGTAGAGCTGAGTACTTCTCTAAATGACGAAGATCGCGTCTTCTCTGATGCTTCTGCACGGTAGTAATGTTTTCTCACGGTCGCGAAGATTAGCATTTTAGGCAGTCCATGCAGCTTGTAGTATATGGCTTGGTAACGACTTGTTTTCATCCTATTCTCTTCTGCAGCTCTATTATCCTGCAATATACAACTAAACCATGATAAGTGCACATATTTCATCAATATAATACAACAAAAGCTCAAGTAATAGAAGGCAATATGTGGTATTTTAGCCACACATCAATATGCGTTTAAATTCAATACCTATTCTATGTGACAATACTAGTGCTATTAAGATATGGCCTTTGGTCTATCCTTTAAGCCTTTTGATATGGAGAGTTTCTATTTCTTATTTATTAATTTTTGTTATTGGAATCGTTTAATGGTCGTTGTGACAATCCAAAAGGTTTTCTAGATCAATATTCAATACCAGTCAAGTTGTGGGGACAAGTTCTTGGGTTCTAGTTCATAGTTATTTCTAGCTCTATGCCTATTTGGAGGGAATAAAAGAGTGTCTCGATTGGTTGTAGACAAGAAATAGTTAACAATTTTGGTAAAGATAGACATGTTGACAAGTATTTGTCTTCTAACATTCTTACTTACTACTGACAAGTCTTTAGGTACGCTTTATGCTTGAAACATATGTTAATGAGGAAGAAATTGTGTTAATATAATTAGAAAACTGAGTTTAAGTTACGAAATATAAATTCTTAAAAATGATTAATATTTATCCTATTTAACTACTCAATAAAGAAAAGGCACTCTAATTACACAAGTTCTCAGACACCTTATCGTTATTTTGATATAGGAGCTTTAAAGCAAACCTCAAATAGAGTAGCACAATATTTTGATTTATGTTCCCATTGCTAGGTACAATATTATGAGCCTATTAGCGTGGGCTTAAAAGCAGCTTATTTTAAGTGGCTTATAAGTCAAAAAGTGACTTAGAGTCCGTTTGGGTGAGCTTAAAAGTGACTTAGAGTCCGTTTAGGTGAGCTTAAAAGTGACTTATAAACTTATAAGTCCATTAATATATGTTTGGTGAACTCAAAATTTTTGGACTTGTAAGCCATAAGTTGCTTAAAAGCCACCTTTTGAGAAGTTAGGAAATCCTAACTTTTCAAAAAGTGGTTTTTAAGTCACTTTTTGACTTATAAGCCACTTAAAATAAGTTGCTTTTAAACCCACCCAAACAGGCTCTTAAAAGCCACTTTTTGAGAAGTTTGGATTTCCTAACTTCTTAAAAAGTGGCTTTTAAGCAACTTATGGCTTATAAGTCCAAAAATTTTGAGGTTACCAAACATATATTAATGGAATTATAAGCTTTTAAGTTACTTTTAAGCTCACTCAAACGCGCTCTATGTCTTTGGCTGACTTTTATACTTCTTTGAAGAAACAACTTGGAAATGCAAGCTTGAGTACTCAGGAGTCGTTTGGTTAGCGGGATTGGATTAACAATCCCGGGATTAACTTTGGAATTACAGTTATCCCACGTTTTGTTACTGGGATTGTGGGATTAACTAACCTAGGATGGATTTTATACCACAAATGTGGTACTATCTTATTCCATAGAAGGTGCGGAATTGTTAATCCGGGATTATAATCCCGAGATAAATTTGATCCTACATTTATGGGATATCCCTTATTTTTAGTCCCGCCAACCAAACGACCCGTCAAGGTTATTGTTTAACCTAAATTCGATTTTAGGCCAATTAACAATTAAATTTGTATTTGCGGAGTCACGGTCAATAGCTTAGATTAAGAGTTTAACCGATTTCATAGAGGACTGCATTAATTACGAGATTTACGAGTATATGCACGATTTCCAATGAGGGTGCGATGATAATTATTGATAATATGAAAATAATACGGAATAACTGAAGATAAATGAGACTAAAACGCAAATTAAATAGATAAAAGGAACCGTATTAGATCGCTTGATCTCGGTGAGAATTCCTTGATACTGATTACACTTGAAGACTTGAGAACAAAATATGCAATAGTGTAAACGATGAACAATATTGAGCGAGAGCAAAGAGAGTATCTTATTGATATTGCCAGTAGAGAAGAGAAAAATCTGTCATAATGATTCGAAATGAATGCTATATATTGATTTACTAGGCATCCGTTGGGTTTGTAACCGCTGGGTGTGTAACCGATGGGTACGTAACCGCTGGGTGTGTAACCGTTGCCTGTATAGCCATTTATTGAGAAGTCGCGTATGAACAGGTAACTACTCATTCAAATGGCATCCATTATGAGAGGCGTTACGTAATTGCCTTAGGCCTGCTCGCGATAGCCGTCCAGTCAATCATGTGTCTGTTAGATGTCTGTCTGGGAAAACCTTTGCTCGTGCCACGTGGCAGACACATGTCACTCTCTTAAGTGATGACGGTTTTTATCCGATACAGATAGTCCCCGCACTTCTCGAGCAGAGTTTCTGCTCGAGGAGTGGATGTGAATTTTGGCGGAAAATTTTATTTGTAAAGTCCAACCTTTATCCGCAACATGACGAACCTCAATAACGTGCACATTTCATCAGCAACATGATAAGCCTCAGTGACATGCGCATTAAATGCGCGATGTAAAAAAGTAACTGCGCCAGACACGTCCACACGTCTGCCGTCAGCTTCGAAGTGACTACTGCGCGCCCCAAGGGCAAAAGTAATAATTTTAACTGCCTCAGTCACGTGCACACGTCCGTTGACAGTTGCGAGGTGACCGTTGCACTTCAGAGCAATAATGCTGCTTCGAAACTTGGCGAAACCTACTTCCTCTTTTTACGGTTGGATCTGATCGTAATCTCTTCGATGATCTCCATGTGTCACATGGAAACTTGATGGGCCGGACCTTTTACGCATATAAATAGGGGTTTGTTGGATTTTGTCCCTTTTACTTGCTTTCATTCTACAATTTCCAAATCTTAAAAACCCTTGATCTTTCTTCAATCCTTCTCTTAACTTCCAATTCCTCCTTAACTATGTCTCCAAAGGCTAAGAAGAGTTTTAACATAGACGCCGCCGCCGGTAGTAGTTCTTCCACGGCTGCCCCTAGATCTAGGGCCACTCAGACCACTGCTTCAGAAATCATCCCCAAGAATTGGGGTGAACTGGAAAAAGACTGCAGCGTCAAGGCCTTCAACAACTATGGTGATGTACGTGTGTGGCCAGCGTACAGATTCAAGTCTAGGATCACGTCGAAGATGATCCCTCGAGTTAGAGCGGACTGCGGCTGGGATGCGAATGTCCCCATTTTGCCGGTGTCTGAAAATGAGAACAATACCTCCCATAGGGCCGGGAGGACGGCCATATCCACCTACCCATTCACAGTTGGTTGCACGTTACCCCTACATCCTGTACTCGACAGGCTTTGTAGGGAGTATTTTCTCTGCCCGGGGCAACTGAGCCCCAGCATATATAGGATGATAATACTTATAGACTGGTTTGCTGAAGAAACTGGTCAAAGTTTCTAATATGAACATTTTATTTCTTTGTACAGCATACAAATTTTTAAAGATGGACTTGTCAATGCCAGAATGCGTGGAAGCAAAGGCTTGATATGCAGTTTTGAGGACACCAATGACCGGGGTTGGTTGCACCGGTACATATTTGTGCGCAACCATGTATTGTTTCTTAACTCCAAGGCTCCTCTCTCCGAGATCTGGAATAAAAGGCGTAAGTCCCTGAGTTTTTCTTTGGAATTTTTGTATTTTCCCTTTTTCGTTTATTCATTCCTTTGATTCTGCCTTACAGCTGCCAAGCTGCCCTACGATGAGCTCATATCTATTGATGAGCTAACAGCGTGGGTCGAGGCTATTCTGGAGAAGTTCCCTGCTGAGTAGAGGGAATGGACGTACTTCACCACGCAAAAGGGTCTGACCGCAAAGACTCACGGTGAGAACTTTTCGCTGTCGCAGCTATTTCTTCTCTTCGTGGTTTTGTTGTATCTAACCGTCCCGCCTTTTACAGGTCTAGGCACACAAGGAGACTTCTTTCCTGCCCCTTCCCCTCAGGCCATGCCGACAGGACTTGCTGTTGACCCTGAGGATGAGGTCGCAGCGGAGGCAATACGCAGGACGGAAGGCAGCGAGGAGCTATTGTCCAGCGGCATTAGTTCCTTGAAGAGGAAGAAGAAGAGCCAATGAGAGGGCGGAGCACGGAAGAAAGCTGCTCGTAAGACTTCCGTTGCTGCTGGGCAGACCTCAGCTCTTGGAGGTGAGACCCCGCTTGGTGATAGTGTTCCTGAGCCTGAAGAAGAGCGTGTCAAGACCTCTACTGAAGTCCCCGAGTCTGCACGGGGAGAGGGTTTTGACAAGGAGGTGATCGACGTTTCAGATACTGAAACTGAAACTACTGAAAACCTTATGAGAAAGCCCTTTCTTCGAAGTGACAAGAGTAAGGTCGAGGAGGAGTCTGCCCGTACTCCGAAAGGGAGTCCCCGAGTTGGTGACGGGGTAAAGGCGGGTGCTTCCCGTGCAGGCAAGGGCAAGAGAAAGGTTGGCGAAGAAGAAGAAGGAGGAGAAGAGATCCCCCAAGAGGGCGGCAAGAGTCCCCGTGTTTTTTATTTTGAGGACTTGGAAAATATGGCTGCTGAGGGGGAGGTGCATGTTTGTTTGCACGAATGCGACATAAGAGATCCTGGAGTGGAGAATGATTCTGATATGTCAAGGACAAGGCTTACTCGGTGGACTACCATCAGCGGTCTGACTGGAGCAAGGGACATTCGGGGTATGCGCTATAAATTTGGACCAAACTTTCCCTCAGAGCAGGGTAGGGAGCCCAAATACTGCGAGGGGGAATGCACCATGAATCTATCCCCCAATTTTAACTTTGTGACCAGGCCGGGCATTTTAGCCAAGGCAGTTTCATCGCTCATTGGTCCCCGCGAGGTATGGACAATGAGGGAGATAAGTGATGAAGACCTGGCTTTCGCTATCGCTGCTGACTCCGCCCGGGTAAGTGCTTTTAACACTTTTTGAGTCGGAAATAATCTTGAATTTAATTCTAACCTTATCCCTTTTGTTGTTTCATTCAAGCTTGATGGCTGCCGAGTTGATGTTCCGTTCCAGGATCAACAATCCTGACCAGGTGCTCGAACTAAAGAAAGAACTCCCGAAGACTCTGAAGGAGAATAAGGTTCTGGCAGAGAGGTGTGGTTTCCTCGGGGGTGAAGTTAACCGGTTGGCTGAGACCAACAACAAACAATTTGAATACATTAAAAAGCTCACCAAAGAAAAGGACCTTCTTTCTGGAGAGAAAGAAGGGTTCGCACAATCTGCTCGAGACTAAGCTCTGCTTGAAGAGTGCAACTCTTTGCTGAACAAGGCACTCGATGAGCGTGGATCTTTAGAGATGGACCTGCGGAAAGCTAAGGAGGAATCCGTTAGTGCTCGAGCTGAGCTTCAAGCCGCCCAGGGCCAAGTTTCCCAGTCCATGAGCGTTCAAGACACGTTATCCAAGGACTTGGCCAACTTGCGCGATCAGTTTGAGATCAAGGCGAAGCTTACTGCGCTTGAAACCAAGCGAACACTGCTCGAGCAGGTCCACGCAGGTCAGATCAACGTCGAGAAAGCACTGCTGAAAGAAAAGTGTGCCATTTCGGAAGTGAGGCAAGTGTTGAACCTTTCTCCTGAAGAGTCTGAAGTGGATGAAGATGAAGATGATGATGAGAGCTCGGGTGACGATGACAGAGCCGATAGAGCTGGTGCATCGGGTTCTGGTCGTAGTCCCCAAAATTAATGCCCCCCCCCCCCCAGCCCCAAATTGATCAAGTTTGTAGGTTTGTGTATCTGGAGAGAGCCGGACGGTTGGTTGTGGATAGAGGTCTTTTTGAGACTCTCTGATCCTTGTTTGGCCGTTTTCATTGGCCTTTATCACTCAACAAAACTTATGTCAGCTGCATCGACATTTTTATTGTTTTGTCAAGATAATGTATATATTTTTCAGTCCTTTTAATTCAATGACTGTATATAGCTTGAATCTTTGATCTTACGCTTGGATGCTTTGTGGCCTTTGTGCCTTTTGTTTAAGAGCTTTTAGAAATTTGAACTTTTCTAAGTTCTGGTCTTCAAAAGTCTGTTCGTATGCTTTAACTTAGCATTTCCCAAGGAAGAGGTCATAAGTTCTGAGTGGTCTGCGCAGATGTTTCACTTCTAACCGAGTCGTGGTCGATAAGTTCTGGCCGAATCGTTGGCCTTGCGAACAACTTTGCTTATCGTTTTGATAATTGAAAGTCGTCGCAGAAAGTTTGTAGTTTAACTTTGGCCGAGTCGCTGGCCTTGTGAATGACTTTTCTTATTCGCGGAAGCTTGTCACATAAAAAGTTTTAAAAACTCCTTTTGCAAGGTCTTTTGCCTTTATGAAGGTCTTATCTGGCCTACATGGGCCTCTTACCACCCTCCTTGTTTTTATGTTGAAATACAAGATGTTTTAACATAAAAGGAGTTAAGGCTGGTCGTAAACAGAAGAACATATATAACCAAACGAGGAGTGTTTCCGTTGAGGGATTCGAACCCACAGCCGCGAAGTTGAAGAACTTTGAGTTCTGCCAGTTGAGCTAAACGGATCTGGCCTTGTTTAGGCCGTTAGTACCATTTAGAAAAAATATAATAAAAGTAAGAATGCCATGAAAGTAAAAGGTAGGAGTAGAATAACTGACCGTTTTACCATTCAGAAGTGGTACCTTTTGAGGTGAATCAGATTCCAATTGTTTGGGACGATTGAGCCATCTGGTCGTACCAAACAGTAAGATCCCTTGCCGACTGGCGCGACTACCTTGTAAGGGCCTTCCCAATTAGGGCCTAATTTTCCCAAGTTTGTTTCTTGTGTGTTTTGAGATACTTTTCTTAACACAAAATCTCCAATTTGGAAGCTCTGTACGCGTAGTCCCCGATTATAGTATTGCTCAATTCGTTCCTTCTGGGCGACTACTCGTACGAGTGCTAGTTCCTTTCGCTCTTCGAGGAGATCTAATTCTCCGAAAAGATTGACTGAGTTGGATTCCTCGGTAACATGTGCATACCGTAAACTTGGCTCTCCAATTTCAAATGCGATCAGAGAATCTGTGACGTATACCAACGAGTAAGGTGTCTCTCCTGTACTCATTTATATTGTAGTGCGATAAGCCCATAGTAAGCTGGGCAGCTCCTCTACCTAACACTATTTGGCCTGCTCAAGGCGCTTCTTGAGAGACTCAATGATTATTTTGTTTGCTGACCCTGCCTGTCCGTTGGCAACCGGATGGTATGGGGAAGAGGTAATACTTTTGATGTGTAAGTCATCGGGGCACCTAGTCACTTTCTGGCCGATGAATGGTGGGCCATTATCCATGACTAATTCCTTAGGTGCTCCAAAGCGACACACGACATTCCACCAAAGGAAGTCAATTACCTCTATTTGTCGTATCTTTGCATATGTTGCCGCTTCGACCCATTTGGTGAAGTATTCGGTGACAATTAGTACGAAACGTACCCCTCTTGGCGAAGCGGGGAGAGGGCCTACTATGTCCATTCCCCATTTCAAGAATGGCCACGGGGAGATTACCGAGTGGAGCGGTTCTGCCGGTTGATGAAGAAGATGCGCAAACCTCAGACATTTATCACATTTGTTGATGAAACTATGTGTATATTTCTCCATCTTATCCCAATAATATCCTGCGCGGATCAATTTGCGAATGCTTTGCCCTCAGAATGATTGCCACAACAACCCTCGTGGACCTCTCGCATCACGTTGATCTGTTTTGGTCCCTGGCACTTGGCAAGTGGCCCTGCGAATATCTTGCGGTAAAGATTGCCGTTGATGATTGTATACCGGGAAGTCTTTATTCTGAGTTTGCGAGCGGCTTTCGCGTCATCGGGCAGAGTTCCGTGAAGAATATAATTTGTGATTTCATTTCGCCAGTCCCAAGTTGCGTTTGTAGCATTAACTTCGAACTTTTCTCGATATATGGTCGTGCAGAGGTGTTGAACGACAGCAGAGGAGCTGGCCACCCCAATTTCCGCTACAGACCCTAAATTTGTCAGGGCGTCTGCTTCATAGTTCTCTTCTCGTGGAATTTGGAGTGCTTCCCATTCGTCGAACTGGGCCAAAATTTCTTTTACACCGGCAAGGTACACTGGCATTCTGGATCCCCATGTAATGAAACCTCCGGTCACTTTGTTGACCACTAGTTGAGATTCACTCTTGAGTTTGATAATGTTTGCTCCATAGCTTCGGGCTAACTCCAATCCTGCAATTACGGCCTCATATTCGGCCTCATTGTTAGTACTAAACAGGCACTTGATGGCCTGCCTGACGGTGTCTCCGGACGGGGTGATAAGAATCAGTCTAAGACCGGACCCTTTGACGCTCGAATAGCCATCAATGAATAGGGTCCATACGCCAGGGGCCTGCCCAGCGTAGAGAATTGCATCCTTTTCCATATCAGGATATATATTAGCACTAAAGTCTGCTACAAAGTCTCCTAGGGCTTGTGACTTAATTGCTACCCGGGGCTGGTAGGTAATATCGAATTCGCTTAATTCTACAACCCATTTAACCAACCTTCCCGAAAATTTGGGTTTATGCAAAACATTGCGTAAAGGAAAGGTTGTTACTGCAGCTATCGAATGACCTTGAAAAAAAGGACGTAATTTACGGGTAGCAGTTACGAGCGCTGAAGCCAGTTTTTCTAAGGGTTGGTAACGTGTTTGCACATCAATTAAAGCTTTACTAATGTAATAAATAGGAAGTTGCTTACCGTTTTCTTCTTGAACCAAAACTGCGCTTACCGAAGACTCTGAAACCGCCAAATAGATCAGCAACTGCTCCCCGTGCTGAGGCGGAGAGAGTAGTTGTGGATTGGATAGATATTTTTTCAGATCTCTCAGCGCTTGTTGACATTCAGGAGTCCAGTTGAATTCCTTATTCTGCTTCAGGACATCGAAGTAGTTTTTGCACCAGTCGGATAAGCGGGATATAAACCTGCACAATGCTGCCACCCTACCAGTCAACTTCGTGACGTCTTTCCGGTTGTGGAGCACGTCCGGAATTGACTCAATTTCTTTGATTTGAGCGGGATTGACTTCAATTCCACGTTGAGAGACGATGAAGCGTAGGAATTTTCCCGAGCCAACTCCAAATGCACACTTCTCTGGATTAAGCTTCATGTTGTATTGGTCAAGTATTTGGAAGGCTTCCTTCAAATGTGCTAGGTGATCTTCCGCCCGTTTTGATTTGATCAGCATATCATCGATGTACATTTCCATGGTCTTACCAATATGATCGTGGAACATACGATTGACCAATTGCTAATACGTTGCACCTTCATTCTTTAATCCAAACGGCATGACTTTGTAGCAATACGTCCCTCTGCACGTTATGAATGATGTTTTCTCCTGGTCGTTGGGATCTATAAATTTTTTATTGTACCCTGAATATGTATCAAGGAAGGTGAGCACCTCGTGTCTGGCGGTTGCATCGATCAACTGATCTATCCGGGGAAGAGGATATGAGTCCTTCGGACAGGCTTTGTTCAAATCAGTGAAGTAAATGCAAACTCGCCATTTCCCATTTTTCTTAGCCACAACGACCACGTTGGCTAACCAGTCTGGATATTTAACTTCGCGTACAGATCCAATCTTCGACAGTCGATCAACTTCATCATTTATGATTTTATTCGGAAAAGCTCCCTGTTTGTGCTTCTTCTGCTTCACCGGACGGTGGTACGGGTCGACATTCAGCTTGTGAGAGATAATTTCTGGAGAAATACACGTCATGTCTGCATGAGATCAAGCGAACGTCGTATGCCGCTGCTTGAGGAATTGGAGGATATCTCCTCGTAGGCATTTATTTAATTCAGTCCCTAAGTAGACCTTCCGCTCCGGCATGTCTGTGAACAGTTCTTCTGGTTCCAAAGCTTCCACGGTTGGCGTATAATTTTCCCGTGCTTCTAGCTTTGTGATAAATTTCGGGACCTCATACTTTGCTTCCTCATTTGCTGCGTCGGATCTCGGTTGCTGTAATTGCCATTTATTTTCTTTGGGCAGCTTGAGGGCCACCAAATAGCAGTCTCAAGCAGAGCGTTGCTCTCCTCGTACCTCGTGTATCCCCCATTCTGATGGGAATTTCAATACTTGATGATATGTGGAGGGAACAGCCTGCATTTCATGGATCCAGGTCTTCCAAGGATAATGTTGTAGGCCATGTCTTCGTTGACGATTTGGAACACCGTCTCCTTTGCTACCCCTTCGATGAGAGTCGTGAGAGTAATCTCGCCAAGGGTCATCTCACTTGAGTTGTTAAAGTCGGAGAGAACTCGCGATACTGGCACGATCTTCTCCATTAGCACCATCTCCTTGGCGACGCATGATTGAATGATGTTTGCAGAGCTGCCCGCATCAACGAGCACTCTTTTGATATCATACTCGGCCACGCGCAATGTTATGACCAGCGCGTCAACATGTGGGAACTACAAGTCGTCTGTGTCCGAATCTTCAAACGTTATTGTTTCTTCGGGCCGTCGACGCTTGGTCTTTGCGATAGAGACCTTTGCGCATTTCTTCATTGTGAAAACAATGGAGTCAACTTCGATCCCGCCCGAAATAACGTTGACTGTTTTCTTCGGGGAGGATGCTCGTGGAGGCCCAGATTTGTTTTGCTGGGCCTTCGCATGATTTTGCTTTCCCTTTTCGGTTAGGAGTTCCTTCAGGAATCCCTGTTTTAATAAATGTGCGACCTCGTATCTTAAGGCCTTGCAATCTTCAGTGGTGTGACCGTGGTCGCGATGAAATTTGTACCAAAGTTCCTGATTTCTCTTACTTGGATCGGTTTTCATGTCTTTTGGCCATTTGACCTTCTCTCCCATGTCTTTGAGGGCTGCAATCACTTCAGTCATTTCTACGTTGATATTTGGTAGACTTGGGGCTCCACGAGCACTTAACTCTGAATCGCCTCCTCGTGCTAGCCCTTTGTTATTGCGACCGCGCCCTTTGGAATCGTCGCATGATCGGTCAGGGTACGGCTCGTAACGTACATCTGACCTTCCTGATTCTATCTTCCCGCGAGAGCCACCGCTCCGCGATTGATTCTTTCCTCGGGCACTAGTTCCTATCAGCTTGTCTTCATCGATGCGTACTTTGGAGTTGTAGTGATTGTAGACATCTGACCAATTGGTTGCTGGGAATTCGCGAAGGGATGTGTATAGCCTGTGCGTAGCTTCTGAGCTTTTGACATCCAAGCTGTTGGGGAATGCAATGGCCGCCCATCTGTCCGGTACCTTGGGCAACAATACGCGTTCCCATTGGAAACGGTCCACATATCTTCGGAGAGACTTTCCGGGCTTTTGCTTGATCTCAAAGATGTCTTCCACGTGAGTTTCCATTTTCTGAGCGCCTGTGTGGGCTTTCACGAACAATTCAGCCATCTCCACGAAGGACCCAATAGAGTTTGGTGGCAACATTGAGTACCATCGTAGAGCTCCGTCCGCTAGTGTCTCCACGAATTTTTTCAATTGCACTGATTCGATCTCCTCATCGGTGAGATCACTTGCTTTTATAAAATTGCTAAACATCATGAGATGATCATTGGGGTCAGATGTCCCACGATATTTCAAAAATTTTGGCATTTTGAACGTTTTTGGTATCGCCTTTGGGGTTGCTTCCTTCTTCCAAGGCCTTTGCGAGTAGCGTTGAACATCAATTTTCTTCAATGTGGGTGGAGCGCCTGGTATCTGATAAATTCTCTCGTGGAGAATCTTTTGAAGCCCTTATTGGCTCTCTTTGAATTGCTTGGTGAATGCCTTCACGACGACGCTCATTTCAGTGGATAGCACAGATCCTCCGTTTTGATTTTGATTCGCTTGGGTTGTCAGATCCATGGTTCCTCCGTTGTTGGCTGCATTTTGTTCTCCGTCTTGCTTTGAAGTGTGTGAAGAAGGAACATCTCGACCTCGGGCTGCAGGATCAATCCTCGTAACTGAGGGGATTTGCTCTCGAAGAGAATTGATTGCCTCGTTCCTTCCCCTGTTGACCTCTTTCTGTTGTTGCATAAATTCAAAGATTGTTTCTTGGAGATTCCTTTGATCAGGGGAAAGACTCCTATGGTGTCGTCTTCTGGGCAGGGTTCTGCTATGAGAGTGTGCACGCCTGTCCCATTGTCTTCTTGGCACTTGGGAAGAGCGTTCTTGCCCACCGGACGAGTAATCTGGAGAGTAGTTAGGGCTTGGGGAAGGGGTACGCTCTTGATTTTCGCCCGCCACGGTTTTTTGTGAATCTCTTTCTGCCATGTTAGTTACGAACAAAATATCGACAGAAAAGAATACAATGCAGAAAAAGGACAAACTATTAACCTATAGAGGCTATTGACCGGCTCCCACTGTGGTCGCCAAATTGTCTAACCTAGATCCAATTTTAGGCCAATTAACAATTAAATTTGTATTTTTGGAGTCACGATCAATAGTTTAGATTAAAAGTTTAGCCGATTTCATACAGGATTGCATTAATTACGAGATTTACGAGTATATGCACGATTTCCAATGAGGGTGCGATGATAATTAATGATGATATAAAAATAATATGGAACAATTGAAGATAAATAAGACTAAAACGCGAATTAAATAGATATAAGAAATCGTATTAGATCGCTTGACCTCGGTGAGGATTCCTTGATACTGATTACACTTGAAGACTTGAGAATGAAATATGCAATAGTGTAAATGATGAACAATATTGAGCGAGATCAAAGAGAGTATCTTATTGATATTGCCAGTAGAGAAGAGAAAAATATGTCACAATGATTCGAAAATGAATGCTATATATAGATTTAGTAGGCATCCGTTGGGTTTGTAACCGCTTGGTCTGTAACCGATGGGTACGTAACCGCTGGGTGTGTAACCATTGCCTTTATAGCCATTTATTGAGCAGTCGCGTATGAACAGGTAACTGCTCATTCAAATTGCATCGATTCGGAGAGGCGTTACGTAACTGCCTTAGGCTTTCTCGCGATAGCCGTCCAGTCAATCATCTGTCCGTTAGATGTCTGTCCGGGGAAACCTCTGCCCGTGCCACATGGCAGACACGTGTCACTCTCTTAAGTGACTACGGTTTTTATCCGATACAGTTATACAATTTTAGCAAGACATAAAAATATCTTTAATATGACAAGCGTCATTGTATAGGTAAATATCTGTGCGGACACGTCACAACCATTTTTCTGGATACATGGCTTGTTGATTAAGAAAAGGAATATGTAAATGCCTTCAAAGGCATCCATTATTCGGCCCAATCAGAGAATGTGGAGTGCTTGAGTCATCCAAAGGCAGACTCACCGGAGGATTACATCGGAACACATCAGACTTGTACTGTAAACCTGTAGTCAAACCAACATCCAAAAACCGTAATAGGAAAACTCCTCAAGGAAATTATCTCTGAGATTACAGGGATAAGGGTTATCAGGTTCAACGGCTATACTTATCCTCTAGGAGATGTGTATTGGATGAAAAGTCGTCGAGGTCTTGAACAAGACCCCTGCCCCACGAGGTAAACTCACGAGGGGGTCACATAATCCTTCGCCTTGGGACGTCGTCTCGATAAATGAGGAGGAGTGGGTTCGAGGCGTCGAGCTCGGAGAAGACTGCGGATGTAACACCTCAGAAAATAAGGTCCAGTCTTTGTAACCGCCGATCGTTGCTTTAGCATTTAAGAGAAAGATCGTGAGTCAACTGCGATTAAATACGGAATAATGGCCATACAGGCATAATTATGATATTCACAACGTCATTTTCTTTCCCCCAGTAATAAATAGAATTTATTTGTAAACAAACGGGAGACGAGTTAAACCCAATATAAATTCGATTTGTTGTCCTATCCCGATTTAGGCCAACACAAATTGGCTTCGTCTGTGGGGATATTAGTAATAACGTTTGTTCCGAAGCTGAGCTTTTACATATCTCTATAATATGTCAATGACCTCGACGTCTCGAAAATCTGCAAACGTCATAACTGGCGGTATAGAAATAAATGGTATCAACTCTTCCTCGGTAAGGAAGCTTGTGAAACTCTCGACCAACACAGAAAGAAGATTCCAAACATAAGGGGGTGGCGAAGAAATTATTTTCGACGAGGGAGATTACCACGAGATATTGATCCCTCATCACGAAGCTCTAGTTATTACTTTAAGGGTTGACAATTCAGATGTAAAACAAGTCTTAGTAGACGCTGGAAGTTCCGTAAATATAATCAACTGTAGAGCCATTGAACAAATGTGGCTGAAAGACCTTGTCGTCCCAAGGGTAACCACTTTAGCAGGATTCAATAACTCCATGAAAATAAATCTAGGGGAACCCTCACAACCTCCAGTGAGGGGGTGGATAAAGAAACAACTTTCCAAATAATGAACGAGGACATGGCATACAATATTATCCTCAAAAGGCCTTGGATTCACAAAATGGAGGCTGTGCCATCAACTTTTCATCAAGTCACTAAATCTCCCACCCTATGGGGAATTCGTGCAACTCGAAGTGACCGACCAACGGCTCGAAAATGCTATTCAGTCGCTGCACAAAATGAGAACGCCCTGATCGGGCACTTGAGGTCACAATCAAACGACCCAGAACCCCATGAAGGGGAGAGATCAGTCCAAAAGATAATTCCCCCAAAGTAGGAAGAGAGGATTCTAACTTTCATCCAAGAACATCAAAAGAAACAGGCCGAGGATTCAACGGTGGAGGAGCTAGAATCTCATGCATTGTCAGAAGAGTTACCAGAAAGAAAAATATTCGTGGGCTCGGAGCTGGACGCCGAGTCTAAGAAAGCTCTCATCAAATTATTAAAGGCCAACGATGATTGCTTTGCATGGTCTCACGGAGACATGGTAAGGATCGACCCCAAAATCATGACACACAAGCTAAACGTAGACCCCAATCACCGCCCAGTGATACAGAAGAAAAGACCTCATGCTGGAGAAAAGAAGAAGGCGATCCAAGATGAAACCAAGAGGTTACTCGACAACGGGTTCGTAAGAGAAGTCAAATACCCAGATTGGCTTGCTAATGTGGTAGTGGTGCCCAAGAAACACGACAAGTGGAGAATGTGTGTTGATTACACCGACTTGAATAAAACTTGCCCTAAAGACCCCTACCTTCTACCCTAAATAGACAGATTAATAGACTCCACGGCTAGACACAAGCTTTTAACCTTTTTGGGTGCATATTCAGGGTATAATCAGATCCTAATGGACCCAAGTGATGAAACAAAAAACTTCTTTCATTACGGATAAAGGAACTTATTGCTAAAAGGTGATACCATTTGCCCTCAAAAACACCGGGGCCACCTTCCAGAGATTGGTGTGTGAGATGTTCAAAGATTACATCAAGAAAATGATAGAAGCCTATATCGACGATATGTTGGTAAAATCTGCCCGGCTGGAAGATCATTTGAAACAATTGAAGGAAGCCTTCGCAATTTTGAGACAATATTGTATGAAGCTTAACCCTAAAAAGTGCGCTTTTGGGGTCGATCTCAGAGAGAGGCATTAAAGCAAATCCGGACAAGATCAGAGATATACGAGAAATCCCCAAAGAGTTATCGAGTCCGAAAGAAGTACAACGTTTAACTAGCCGACTAGCCGCTTTGAGTAGATTCATTTCGAGGTCATCAGAGCGGTACCACAACTTCTTTTCTGTCTTGAAGGAGAATACTTCCTTTGAAGGACCCCTCAGTGCAGGGAGGCCTTGAAGTAGCTGAAACATTATTTAGCCAATGGCCCCATTGTTGGCCAAACCACAAGATGGCGAGTCCCTGTTGGTTTACCTAACTATCTCCGAGGTGTCGGTGAGTGTTGTTCTGGTTCGAGAGGAAGAAGGAAAGCAGCAGCCAATATACTTTGTCAGCAAAGCCCTCCTCGATGCTGAAATAAGGTACCCACATTTAGAAAAATTAGCGCTTACATTAGTCATTTCTGCTAGAAAATTGTGGCCTTACTTCCAATGCTACCCAATAGCGGTAGTAACTTCTTCCCCTAGAGTATGGAAGCTCTACATAGATGGAGCATCCAACTCCAACAGTTCAGGGCTTGAATAGTGCTCGAAGCCCCCACTGGGGAAAATTTAAGATACTCAATAAAATCCAAGAAGCTGACCAACAATGAAGCCGAATACGAAGCTGCCATAGCAGGGTTAAAGCTGGCCAAAAAATGGGAGTTGAAAACGTAGAGTTAAGGTGTGACTCACAACTAGTGGTGAATCAAGTTCTTGGTGGATATACGGCTCGAGAGCCTAGAATGATGCAACTCGTGGCAAGAATGCAACAAGCAGTCGAGGCTTTTCAAGAATGGAAAGTCATTCAAGTACCACGAGAAGAAAATGTCGAGGCCGACGCTCTAGTCAATCTGGCCTAGGTAGTAGCAACAGACGACTCGGGGACTAATGCTACAGTTAGGGTTTTCACGTCAGCCATTGGAAAGATGAAGCTAGAAGTAAATATTGTGAACCGACATTGGGATTGGAAAACAAAATTCATCTCTTATCTAGAGTCAGGGACTCTACCACCAAATATGAAGGAAGCGGCAAAATTCAGAAAGCAAGTTGATTGTGTATGGACAGTTATAAAAAAAAAACTTTATTGCAGCCCGATGGCCAAATATTTAGGCCCTGGAGAATATGAATACGTGATAAGAGAAGTACACAAAGGAACGTGTGGCACCACTCAGGAGCCAAAGCCATTATTCGAAAACTGCTCCGAGCCGGCTACTACTGGCCTGAAATGCGCGAGCATGCCAGAATGTTCGTTAGGAAGTGTGATAAATGTCAAAGACATGCTTCTATGATTCACCAATAAGCCGAGCCCTTGCACTCGGTGGTTTCACCTTGGCGCTTCATAAAGTGGGGAATGGATATCGTAGGAGCTTTCCCTAAAGCAAAGGGCAGTGTCAAATACATACTCGTGCTGACTGATTATTTTTCCAAACAGATCGAAGCAGGAGCTTTTGCTAGGGTAAGACAGAAAGAGGTTATTGATTTCATATTGAAAAACATCATATGCCGATTTGGAGTCCCAAAGGAGATTACTTGTGACAATGGTACACAGTTCATTGGATCAGAGGTCACGACCTTCTTCAAAAAATGGGGGATCAATAGGGCAACCTCGACACCCTATCACCCAAGCACCAACAGACATGCTGAATTGTCAAAAAGGATAATTGTTGAAAACCATAAAAAAAGGATGAACGAAGCCAAGGGCTCGTGGCCTGATGAGTTACCAGAAATATTGTTGGCAATGAGGACAACAGAGAAGAACAGCACTGGACAAATTCCATTTTCTCTTGTTTACGGGATCGATTCATTAGTTCCTATCGAGGTGGGAGAACCAAGCCTCCACTATGCACACTCTACCGAGGAGTCTAATCAAAAAGTAGTGAGAGTAGAGTTGGAGTTGCTTGAAGAACGAAGAGAGATGGCACTGGTACGGTTGACAGCCCAAAAACAACGAATCAAGGTCTACTTGAACTAAAAAGCCAAGCTATGAGAATTTAAGGTTGGTGATTATGTCTTAAGAGCCTAGAATCAAACAACCAAAGAGAAAAACGCAAGAAAATCGTCACCAATTGGGAAGGCCCCTACCGAGTAAAAGCAATCGTAGGGAAAGGATCCTACCAGCTAGCAGACCTTAAGGGGAAGCAAGAGCCTTTGAATTGGAACGTATCCAATTTAAACTAATCTATGAGAGGCAAGATCATCCAGGTAGGCTTGTTGTTGCAGTATCTACGATTCCTTTGCCCGGAGAGACACTCATGCTCCCCCACACGAGCCTCCAGAGCATCTTTTTGGAAGGCAACTTGAGTGAACTCCTACATGAGATTTTCCTTGGCATCTTGCCTACATCTCGACACATCTCGATGATGACGGTTCTCCTCGTTCTATCGTAATTCCTCGGCGGCATGTGTAATTCAGCATCAGGCAGCTCTTTTTTTTATTTATCAGTATCCTCAGCTATAATATCCTGCTTCTTCATAAGCTCAACGTTTATTGTCTTGAGCTTCTCATATAGGCTCGAGAACTGTTCCTTTTCTTGGGAAAGCTCACTTATTCGGTGGTCAACTCCTACAGTCTTTTTAATACTTATATAGACATCAAATGTCACGATCCAACCTAGGGCCAGGATAGATAACCGACATTGAGTGTCGATCATGGTTAAACCTATTAATAATCTATGAATACTAGAAATGAGCTGGCAACCTAGTTATAAATACATACATATTTACAGAAAATGTTATGTCTGGAAAGATGACAAGGCTATCACATGGTGACATACATAACATAGTGATTGAACCATACAGGGACATATCTACAGGCCTCTAAGAGTGCTGAACTGAATATATAAAGGATGGGACAAGGCCCGCCATACCTACTCAATGTCTGTACAACATACCAAAGAAGTAAACTCCAGAAGGAGACAGAGTGACTCCAACAGCTGATAGATAGCCTACTAACGTGGCTCAGGGTCTGATCTCTCTGTACCTGTGCGGCATGAAACACAGCGCCCAAGAGAGGACGTGAGTATGATATGTACAAAGTATGTAAGGCATGAGCATATAATATATCATAACTGAATGAAACTGTAAGGCTGGAATATAAATATGTAAATATGAGCTGGAGCATAGCAATGTAGCTGGAAATCTGAAGAACGTACTAAACATGATCCGAATATAAACTGAAGTCTAGTTGAATCTGAAACTGAAGGATGAGCTAAACTATACTGATAACTGATAACTACTGACCGGTACTTAGCTAAAAATGAACTGTTATCTAAACTGGTAATTGTCTGGTGTTATGGGTTTTATCCCCCCAAATCGGGTAACTGAACATCTGAACTAGCCTCATGTACAGTCATGTGGTTCATACTGTGGCTATATACGCGTATATAACAAACCTGGCGGGTGTTATGCGCTATGTCTGCCCCAGTCAGCAATATCTAGTCTCTCTAGTCAGAGTGTGTGAATGACACCCGGTCACACTAGTTGTTTCAACTCCTCCCTGAACCAGATGGGTTGTGTCCCCCAGACGGGTGTGTCCAATGTCTAGCCTTTATGGGGGACTCAAAATCACACATAATATGATCACAATATAAGCATGAGCATGTATGAGGCATAACACATGTGGAAAAAAAAGATATGGACTCAAAGGAATGATAAGAAAACTCTGGATGGAATTATAGACACAACTTAGAACTTAGAATTAGTCCAACTCTTTGAATTTCTATAAAAATTTCGGCAGAGTTTCCCCTAAAACTAGATGGTCTGCTAAAATAGAATCAGCACTATAATATACACGGGGATGGATAGCCAGATAAGCTGATAACATAAATAGAACGGATAACAAGATGAGACGACCGGATGACATAAGAATATGCAGACAAAATCTTTGGACAGCACCACTGCCTTGTCTTGCAACCTAATTTAAAGGGTCTAAATCAAAGTTATAGACTTTATGATCATAAAAGTTGTAGATATATGTCTCAGGGTTCTAGAAAATCTTAAATCATCTTAACAACAAATTAGGCACATACACGGTTACATTTATGCCATACAAGTTCCTCACAAGAACCATCAAGTTTGGAACTAAGACAAACTTTAAAAGCTACAAAACAAATGCTTTGTCGAAAGAAAGGTTTATCCTTACATACCTTTGATGCTTTTTGCTTCTAAATATTTTTTCTTTGAATTCCACACCTTCTAAAGCCTAAAAAATCTATAACATAGTATTTAGGTACTTTACTTAGCCATAAAGTAATTCTAAAACTCAAACTATAGACGAAATTGAAGGTAGCATAACGTTACCTTAATTGCGTAGAACGTTTTGACACGATCTGTCTTAAATTTTGAGTTAAGATTGGCTTCCTTCCTTCAAAATCATAAAAATGGCTTAAAAACTGCACTGTTTCTATCATGAGGCTTCTGGAAAATGACGAGAAAGAGATGAATTTCTCTTTTATAATAAAAATATTTCACTTCTAGTCCTCTTTTGCGCTTATGTTCCTTCTTCTGGCCTGACTTCTGACGCTCATAGCTTCTTATCCAGATATTGTATGAGAAAACGGTTAAAAGCGTTGGAAACTACACTCCAAGACCTTCAATTTGGTATATGATATATCCCCTAAAGACCTCATAACACATAGAATTAATTGCTCAAAAAGCTTCTTTACAAGGCAAATCCTTAGTCGGTTTTTCCGCAACTTAAATCCGATTTTTTTCAAATTTTATATTCAACATATAAACATCATATATGGTCCTATTATATCTCTAAACTCACTTAAATCATACTTAGCATGTCACTAAGATTATATACGTCACTTAGACATACGAGGCTTAACAATCTCCCCCCCCCCCCCCTAGAAACATTCGTCCTCAAATATTAAATGAAGTATGTAGAAGCATTAAGCAAGGATCTGTTATATACCTGAAGTAGTGAAGAGATGTGGATACTTGGCTCTCATATTTCTCTCAGCTTCCCAAGTCATTTCTTCTACATTATTGCTTCACCTTAACTGAAGGAATGTCTTTCGTCCTTAGTCGATGTTGACTATCTAAAATTGCAACTGGCACCTCTTCATTAGTCAACTACTCTGTGATCTGTACATTCTCTACTGGTACAACTCTAGAAGGATCTCTGACACATTTTCTGAGCATGGAAACATGGAATATTGGATGTACTTCATGAAGGTCTGCTGGAAGGTCTAACTCGTAGGCTACACGCTCAACTCGTATGATAATCTGATATGGACCTATGAATTTAGGGCTAAGCTTTCCCTTCTTTCTGAATCATATAATGCCTTTCATAGGGGATACCTTCAGGAATACCCAATCGCCACTCTGAAATTCTTTATCTCGACGTCGATTATCTGCATAGGACTTTTGTCTGCTATGTGCTGCTAATAATCTTTCCCTGATCAACTTGACTTTATCAACTGCTTGTTGGATTAAGTCTGGACCTATCAATTGAGACTCAACAACCTCGAACCATCCTATAGGAGACCTGCATTTGCACCCGTACAAAGCTTCATATTATGTTATCTGTATGCTAGAATGATAGCTATTGTTGTATGCAAACTCTATCAACAGTAGATGTTCACTCCAGCTGCCTCCATAATCTAACACACAAGCTCTAAGCATATTTTCTAGCATCTCAATGGTCCGCTCAGCCTGTCCATCTGTCTGGGGATGAAATGTTGTACTCATATTCACCTGTGTCCCTAAACCTATCTGGAATGATCGCCAGAAATTAGTTGTAAACTGTGCGCCCCTATCTGCAATGATAGATACTGGAATACCATATAGGCGCACTATCTCTCTGATATAAAGTCTAGCATAATCCTCCACTGTATATGTAGTTCTAACAGGCAAGAAATGAGCTGATTTAGTAAGCCTGTCAACTATAACCCAGATAGAGTCATACCTGCTCTGCGTACTGGGCAACCCTGTAATGAAGTCCATATTCACTGTTTCCCATTTCCATGATGGAATCTCTATTTCTTGCAACAAGCCACTAGGTTTTTTGTGCTCGACTTTAACCTGCTGGCAGTTAGGACATTGAGCCACAAATTCTGCTATGTCACGCTTCATTCCGTCTAACCAATAAATCTGCTTAAGATCATGGTACATCTTAGTCGAACCTGGATAAACAATATATCTGGAATAATATGCCTCTGTCATAATCTGTCCACGTAAATCTGCAACATCAGGAACACAAAGTCTATGTTTATACATGAGAACCCCATCACTAGTAATCCTGTATGGTGATTTCGATTTTCTTCTGGCTATCTATCTGTATCCAACTATAACTGGATCCTCATACTGGCGCTGTTTTATTTCTGTCACTAGGCAAGTAGTGGTTGGGTTCTGAACTGTAACTCATGCATCCTCGGAATCTATTAATTTAACTCCCATTCTGGCCAACTGGTTGAGTGCATGAGCTAACTCTCTTTTCTATGGCTGTAAATAAGATAGACTACTCATATACTTACTGTTAAGGGCATCAGCAACAACATTCGCTTTACTCCGATGATAAAGAATGTCCACGTCGTAGTCCTTCAGCAACTCTAGCCACCGCCTCTGTCGTACGTTTAGCTCCTTTTGCTTAAATACATACTGGAGGCTCTTGTGGTCTGTATAAATATCAACATGAACACCGTAAAATAATGTCTCCAAATCTTCAATTCATCAATGAATGCTGCAAGCTCCAAATCATGAGTAGGGTAGTTCTGCTCGTGCTTTTTTAGCTGCTTGGAAGCATAAGCAATTACTCTTCCGTGCTGCATTAATACACGACCAAGACCGATTCGAGAAGCGTCACAGCAAATGACATAGCCCTCAAATCCTTCTGGAAGTGTAAGTACTTGAACTGTTATCAATCTATTCTTTAGTTCTTGGAAGTTGTGCTCACAAGAGTCTGAGCACTGGCTCCTTTTTGTGTCAATTTGGTCAGTGGAGCTGTAAGGGAGGAAAACCCCTCCACGAACCTTATGTAATAACCTACCAAACCTAAAAAACTATGTACCTCTGTTGGCGTCATAGGTATGGGTCAATTCTTCACAGCCTCAATCTTCTGGCCATTAACTTTAATTCCTCCTGCTGAAACGATGTGGCTAAGAAATGTCACTGAATCTAACCTGAATTCACACTTCGAGAACTTAGCATATAATTGCTTGTCCCGAAGAGTAACCAATATTGTGCGTAAATGCTCCGCATGTTCTGAGTCAGACTTTGAATAGACGAGAATATCATCAATAAATACAATCCAAATAAATCCAAATAAGGCCTGAATACGTTGTTCATCAGATCCATAAATACTGCAGGGGCATTAGTTAGTCCAAACGACATCACTAAAAACTCATAATGGCCATACCTTGTCCTGAACGCAGTCTTAGGTATATCACATTCTCTGACTCTAACAAGATGGTAGCCCGATCGCAAATCTATCTTCGAGAAGCACTTGGCACCCTAGAGTTGGTCGAACAAGTCATCAATCCTGGGCAGAGGGTATTTACTCTCGATTGTGATTTTATTCAACTATATGTAATCTATGCACATGCATAGAGAGCCGTCTTTGTTTTTCACAAATAATACTGGGGTTCCCCATGGGGAAATGCTAGGTTTGATGAGGTCTTTATCTAACAAATTCTTCAGTTGCTCCTTAAGTTCTTTCAGTTCTGCTGGTGTCATCCTGTAGGGAGGAATGGATATGGGATGTGTACCTGGTACTACCTCAATAGGAAAATCAATCTCCCACTCTGGAGGAAGACCAGGTAACTCATCTGGAAACACGTCAGGAACTCATTCACTACCGGAACTGACTTAAGATTCAACGTCTCCTCCTCCGTGTCTCGAACATGAACAATATGATATAAGCAGCCTTTTGCGATTAGCTTCCTTGCCTTAAGGTAAGAAATAAACAGACCCTTGGATGATGCAGAAACACCCTGCCACTCTATAGCTAATTCTCCTGGAAAGGGAAACTGGACTGTCTTCGCTCTACAATCAACGTTAGCATAACAAGACAACCAATCCATACCGAGAATAACATAAAAATCAACCATTTCTAGCTCAATTAAGTCAGTTGTAGTGCTACAGTCACCAATCATCACAGTGCAACCTCTATAAACACGCCTAGCTACTACTGAATCACCAACAGGAGTGGCTACCTCGATAGGTCTAATAGCCTCTGGTTCTATTTTGAATTTAATAGAAACAAAGGAAGTAACATACGATAGTGTAGAACCAGGATCTATCAACATATACATATCAAGAGAATTTACTGATAGAATACCTATGACTACATCTGGTGAAGCCTCTTGGTCCTATCGAACAATAAGAGAATAGGTACAGTTTTGAGGACCGTCTGCTGTAGGAGCTCCACTTCGTCCTCTAGCCCGACCTACTGGTGCCTGAGGAACTTGCCCCTGAGGACATGCTGGAGCTGAAGAAGCTACTACTGATCTGGCTGGCTGGGCTGCACCACTACCACTTCCAGTTGGGCAATCTCTCATGAAATGGCCTGCCTCGCGGCAAATATAGCAAGTGTCAACTCCTAACTAACATGGGTCCAAGTGGCGTCTACCGCAATCTGGGCATCTGGGATATGTCTGACTGGCCGGTAAAGAAGTACCAGGACGCTGAAATTCTGAAGTTTGTGACGCCTGACTAGCTCTGGACTAAGGAAGTATACTAGCTGGTGGCTGTATAACACTCTGCTGCCTACTCGCTCCATATGTCTCTCCAAACAAACCTAAAAATCTGCCCCTCTTATGTGACACTCTATCCCTGCCGGCTCTCTGTTTCTGCTTCCTCTCCTTAAGTGATAAAGCAAACGCTTGAATGCGTGATATGCTCATACCTGGCTATATAGCAACAATCATACACTCGTTTACTAGGTGTGGACCTAGTCCCACTACATACCTGTGAATTCTATCCTTCATACTCACTACCACCATAGGGGCAAACCTTTCTAAAGAATTAAAGCAATAGTTATACTCTTCTATACTCAAACTTCCCTGCCTCAAGGTCAAGAACTTATCAGCACGTGCTCTCTGGGTCTCTATAGGCATGTACTAACGAAGGAAAGCACCAGAGAATTCCTGCCAAGTCACCGGAGCAGCATCTTGCCCTCTAGATAGCTCTCATGTCTGATACCACCCTGCTACTAGGTCATGCAATCTGAATGCAGCTAACTCTACTAACTCTGTGTCTGACATGTGCATGACCCTCAACACCCTAGTTATCCTCACTAGAAAATCCTGAGGGTCCTCTCCTCTACGGGATTCATTAAAGACTGGAGGCTCTAGTCTGATAAAATCCTTGATCCTGGATCCAACATCCCCCTAGGCATCTGCACTGTGCCATCTAGCCTGAGCAACTACAATACTGGTCAATATTCAGATGGCATCCCTCACTTCCTGCCCCTGGCTATCAGGTTGAGGAGCTGGAGGTATGGCAGCTGCACTACCTTAATATCACCCTGAACTGAAGGGATCTGTGAAGCCTCAGGTGGAGTCTCAGGTCTGGAATCATCACTTTCATCCACCTTAGGTGGCACTCTACTGGTACCCTGGCCGACAATAGCCTTGCTCTTCTGGACAGCTATTAAATTCTTCAGCGGCATCGCTGTATTCAAAACATTATAGTTTAAAGATTGATTCTATAATTATTGCCCTATCGCACGATCTAGAGAAGAAAGAAAGAAAACCATCCTGAAGCGCCTTGTTGCCCCTTGTTCATAAATATGGCACGCAACATACTCTTGAACAAGACTCTACTAGACACGGCCGGTAGACACCCTAGGACTGAACTGCTCTGATACTACTTTTGTCACGACCCAACCTAAGGCCGCGATGGACAACCGACACTGAGTGTCGATCAACGTTAAACCTACTAATAATCTATGAATAATAGAGATGAGCTAGAAACCTGGTTATAAATACATACATATTTACTGAAAATATTAAGTCTGGAAAGATGACAACGCTATCACACGCTGACATATATAACATAGTGACAGAACCACACAGGGACATATCTACAGGGCTCTAAGAGTGGTGAACTGAATATATAAAGGACGGGATAAGGCCCCGCCATACATACTCGACGTTTATAAAACATACCAAAAGTAGTAAACTCCGGAAAGAGACGGAGTGACTCCAACAACTGGTAGATAGCCTACTAATGTGGCTTACGGTCTGATCTCTCTGTACCTGTGTGGCATGAAACACAGCGCCCAAGAGAGGACGTGAGTACGATATGTACAAAGTATGCAACGCAAGAGCATATAATATATCATAGCTGAATGAAACTGTAAGGATGGACTATAAATATGTAAATATGAGCTGGAGCATAACAATGTAGCTGGAAATCTGAAGAACGTACTAAACATGATCCGAATATAAACTGAAGTCTAGTTGAATCTGAAACTGAAGGCTGAGCTAAACTATATTGATAACAGAAAACTGCTGACCGGTACTGAGCTAAAACCGAATTGTTATCTAAACTAGTACATGTCTGGTGTTATGGGTTGTATCCCCCCCAAATTAGGTAACTGAACATCTGAACTAGCCTCATGTATAGTCATGTCGTGCATATTGTGGCTATATACGCGTACATAACAAACCTGGCGGGTGTTATGGGCTATGTCCCCCCCCCCCCCCCCAGCCAGGAATATCTAGTATCTCTGGTCAGAGTGTGTGAATGACTTACGACACCCAATTTTGTCCCTTTTTATTCATAATTGGCTATAATTTAACTTAAAGGTGCAATTTAACTGTTTGAACAAATTTGTATTAGAAAGCATGCATTTACGTGTGTTATCCCCTACTTATACATTATGTACATAATTGTCGTTATATTACGTAATTTTATATTATTTAGGCTATTTATCAAATTGTGATTGTTTGTGCAATTTAGTGCATTTATAGCATTTAATAAATATCTGTGGCTATTTATACTTTGTTAATTAATTTTGACTTCAACTGCTTTCTTATGTGCATCTTTTATATATACGTATATATTTTTCATTCACCACCTTTAATTAAATACCGGCCTAATTATAGTATCTAGTCAAAATTTTCATCCATTTGCGAATTTAAATTCTTTTAATATCTATCAAAAATCATTATCTATTTATTTGTTTATTTATTTTTTCTATTTATCAAATTACGTTCACATTGAACCTAGACCCGATATCAAACCAAATACATCCCCATAATTCTTAATTAGTTTGAATAAAAATTTCAAAACAAATTTCCTTTCTCACCTTCCCCACATCAGATCCCCAATCCCCTAATCAGCTCCCTAAAATCTTTTTAAATCACCCCTTAATTGCCTCAGCGGCAAGTTTTCTCCAGCATATACATACACCAACACACACGATACACAATAGACACACATCAGACAATACACGCAATGGACCCTACTCCCCTTCGGTGGCCTTCTTCCCAAGATTAATAACATCACAGTACATGCAGGCACCAACTCTTTTCTGCACCACAATCAGCACATATACAAACACACCGCACACCGATACTACACACACAGACGCCATTACACACAGATTATACACGGCATACCTATACCCAGATCAGAACCACCCCCCTCTCCATTTGTCTTCTCCCCAAAACCATTCACACACCCCTCATACAAATCACACACACACATAATTCTACTCATACAGTAGCATATCGGGGGGGACGTAACATCACAAAAATGATGTTCACTTGTGCATCACCTGAAATGGAGCCGGAATTCTTACCAACGCTATTCACTATCGTTTAGGCATGGTTGATCGATTAATAACTTTAATTCCTGACTGATTTTTCTAATAATTTGCTGAGTTTTTTTTTTCAGATCCAAGGGCTAGACCGTTTCTACTGGTTCTTTTATTTTTTAGATGAACTGAGAAGACGAATGGGGGACAGTGGCAGCGATACCGCTAGACTTGTCTCGCCAGCGGTTGCTCCTGTCCTCCCATTGGTTGTTCGTTTCGTTCATTACAGTTCATATTATTTCCTTTTACTGATAAAGCACATCGTTTGGACTTGTCCATGATTTACTGATGTTCTTGCGTTTATATTATTGTTGTGGGTTTCATGAACTGTTGACTAGGGCCCACTGATCTTTTGTGAATTTTTCTTTCTCATTGATCATTTTTATTAGAGAATTTTGCAGTGTTGTTGACGCTGTCACACTTGATTTTTGGCACAGATCTGGACCGCTAGTATTGATAAAAATGGCCAAGGAAAATAATAATTTATCTGAGGCCTATTGACTGATTGGAACGGATACTACACTTAAACAGTCTCATCCCCGTGTCCCTAAAACAAATAGGCGATGATGACATGTATGAGCTTCAATAGTAAAACGAGCCGGCGATGGAGTGGTGGGACCTATACTTGGCATGGTAACCGGAGGGCCCCCGTGTTTGCAGTCGTACCGATGTCCCTAATCTCTACCCGATTCATACAAACCTGAGCCTGCACTTTTATAAAATGTATTTTCCTCTTTATTTTTTTAATTATTTTATAATTATTTTTATTGCTATTATAGATATTTCATATTATTATTATTATTATTATTATTTATTATTACTACTTATTATCATTATTATCATTATTTTTATTGTACTAATTTATTTTTCTCATTTTTGCGAGGTATTTTGACACGACCCGCATTTTCGGCTAGGCAGTGCGGGCACCCGACCACTTTTCCTAGACCTGTCGGGTGAACCCTATAGAATAAATCGATAAAAACGGCACAAAATTACCTTGAAAATAAAATTAAACATGACCTTAACAACATAAAATAACTCTCAAGGATCGACATATATACAAACTGTCTGGACAAAACAACTAACTACCCAGAATACACAGGTTTAAAGGTTTCCAGATCAGACATCTAAGAAGGCCAAAAGATATATACACCTCCCGAAGGGAGCAAAGTAAGTAAAACTGTAATATCTGAAGTTGGTGGCCGCAATGAACAGGATGGCTCACCGTAGACAGCTGAGAACGTACTACTCCTCAATCACGGCGGGACTAGCTGAGTACTGGAGCAGAATTTGCCGAACGACAAAAAAAAACACAAGGACAAATAAGGGGGTGAGTCATGAGGACTCAATAAGTGCGAACAAACTAGCAATCTTGAAAAATAGATACGCTAGTCAGGGAAACGGAAGCAGACAACAATCAACAAATAAGCAATGCACATATAAGCAGAACAGTAGTCATGTACAGAAAATCTACACAATAATATGAAATGAAATGGAATGAGATGAAATGAAATGATATGAAATGAGATGAAATGAAATGATATGCAAAGGGTCACATGTGCCAAATGAATGGAGCGGAATCCTCCTGCTCCGAGGGCGGAATCCTCCTACCCTCAATATGATACGATGGAGCGGAATCCTCCTGCTTCGAGGGCGGAATCCTCCTACCCTCAATATGATGCAATGGAGCGGAATCCTCCAACTCCGAGGGCGGAATCCTCCTACCCTCAATATGATGCAATGGAGCGGAATCCTCCAGCTCCGAGGGCGGAATCCTCCTACCGTCAATATGATGCAATGATAACCCTTCACCGGTGCGGGACTCTCATCGACTGCCGGGAAGTATATGTCAACTCACAGCCAGAGTACAATGCTTAGATCTTCAATGCAATACCAACAACAGGACATAACATATAATATTGAATGTAAATCCAAAGCTAAGGCGTAATGAGTACGCCTATCGGCAGCTACAC
Organism: Petunia x hybrida; assembly: GCA_037355625.1. Taxonomy (NCBI): domain Eukaryota; kingdom Viridiplantae; phylum Streptophyta; class Magnoliopsida; order Solanales; family Solanaceae; genus Petunia; species Petunia x hybrida. Next base: position 2,237,052 of record JBBBVM010000018.1, on the reverse strand, counting down.
ACGTAAGGAACACGTGGTAGAAAATCCACGAGGCCAGGTGCCTCCAAAGAAATGGATATGAACACTTACCGTATTCCGAAGCTAGCCTTGCTACTCAACCACTGCTTTTTTTCTTTGGATTAACCGCCAAACGATCCCTTTCTATTCAATATGCAGAAAAATTATATCAGATAAAGCTACAAGCTTCATTCCTTATGTCTTAGGGAAATCCAGTTAGGAACCTGATATCCTATTCGCATACGCAATACGTAGGTCAGGCCTATGTACAGGGTTCAAAGTCCCATAACCAAACCCTAAATAAATTATATTTATATGTTGCCCATTACTCACTGAGTATGAATATATAATCATTTCCATCATCGGGGTCCAATTGGCCCTTTAAACTATCAATTTACGTCATTAGGGCGATGTCTAATATTCCTATTTTTACCGTAAAAATATATTCAAACACACGTAATAAGCTAAGATAATGAGTTAACATCATTACCTGAAGATTTGGGGTAGAAATTCCACTATTTTTCCACTCCCTTTTCCCTTTTTTTCTCTCTCTTTTCTAATTTTTCTCTCCTCTATATTTGTATTATGTTTCTGCATTCATGTGTAGCTAAATGATGCTAAGGGATTAAATCCCTTAGTAACCGACCATTCAATTCTTAATTTTTTTTTTAATATTAAAATCGCTACAACGATTAAAATTAAAATAGAACCCTAGAGAAGTCAAAATGATACCAAAATTTTCAAGTTAGTTATACAAAATATATGTAACATACTCGCAAAGACGGATCTCTAATCGGACTCCTCAAACTCAAGATGCGAATTTAAAGGAAAAAGGTCAAATTATTTAACTTTCGGCATTTTAGCGGAAACTAGCCGAACAATATCGAAATTCACTTTCGAAAAATCACAAAACTCACAAATAATCATACGAACCTAATGGCACTTTCGGATTTTGAATCGGAGCTCATTCGCCCAAACCGAGCTCAAAAATCTCTTTTAAATATTTATTGACAATAAAAACTGAAACCTTCTTCCGTTGCCTACCAAACGAGGTCTGATTTAGCTCAAATTTTATAGACAGGTCCTAATGGACCTTATGAATATTTTAAAATTATCAGCACGTTTATCGGAGTCCTAACTTCCAAAACGACTGACCGAGGTCGTTTCATTCTCCTCCACTTAGAGTCTCGTTCGTCCTCGAACGAGCAAGAGTCTAAAATAGATTTCACCCCTCTAATGAGAATGCTTACATCAATTTTCAATGACATTTACTACGAAACCAAAATCATATACAATGATAAAAACTTTTAGGCTTTAAAGATCAAGATCGAACCTGAATCGTCGAAGAGGTAAGGATACCTCTCACGCATACTGAACTCAAGCTCCCAAGTGTCCTCCTCACGAGGACGATTATTCCGTCGCACTCGAACCATCGGAATCTGCTTCGAACGAAGCTTCCAGATATCACGCGCTACTATAGCAACTGGGAACTCCTCGTAAGCCAGATTCACATCTAGCTGAGCAGGGTCTAATTCGATCACTTCGGAAGGATCTCGGATACACTTTCGAAGCATCGATACATGGAAAACTGGGTGAACTGGCATAGAAGCTGGCAAGTCGAGCCGATAAGCTACCTTACCAATACGCTTCTCAATACGGAAAGGGCCAATGAACCTGGGACTAAGCTTTCCTTTCCTACCAAATATCTTTACACCTCGCATCGGTAACACTTTCAGAAATACCATGTCCCCGACCTCGAACTCTAACTCTCGGCTCCTCCTGTTCGAATATGAAATCTGCCTACTCTGGGTGGTCCGTAAACGATCCTGAATAACACGAACAACATCAAGAGTCTGATGAACCATATCTGAACTCATCACCTCGACATCTCGAGACTCAAACCAGCCAATAGGAGAACGACATCGACGACCATATAAGGCCTCAAATGGAGCCATCTGAATAGAAGACTGGTAGGTATTATTATAAGAGAACTCTGCTAACGCCAAATGATCATCCCAGTAACCCCCGAAGTCAAGTGCACAAGCTCTCAACATGTCCTCTAGAATTTGAATAACCCTCTCGAACTGACCGTCAGTCTGAGGATGGAATGCTGTGCTAAGCTGCACCTGCGTCCCCAACTCTTTTCTGAAAAGACTGCCAGAACTGAGAAGTAAACTGGGAACCACGATCTGAGATAATGGATACAGGAGTACCATGTAGCCTAACCACTTGCTCAATGAAAATCCGCGCCAGTCTCTGAGCTAAATCAGTAGTCTTTACAGGGATAAAGTGAGCTGATTTAGTCAGTCGGTCGACAATGACCCAGACTGAATCATGGCGCCGCAGGGTCTTTGGCAGACCAACTATATAATCCATCGTGATGTGCTCCCACCTCCACTCGGGAATGGGCAATGCCTGAGCTAACCCTGCTGGTCTCCGGTGCTCAAACTTAACCTGCTGACAGTTCAAGCAACGAGATACATAATCAAATACATCTCTCTTCATCCCCTTCCACCAGTATATCTCTCGGAGGTCCTGATACATTTTTGTAATACCAGGATGAATGGAATAACGCGAGCTATGAGCTTCACCGAGCACTGACTGCCTCAAATCCGCAACATCAGGAACACAGAGTCGGCCATTAAACTGAAGAATTCCATCTGAATCAAGCTCGAAGGAGGGAACTCCTCCACTTAGGACACGACCACGCAACTCCTGCAGATAAGGATCCTCGAACTGTCTTCCCTTAATCTGATTGACCAAGGAAGACTGAGCTGCAATACATGCTAAGACTCTACTGGAGTCTGGGAGAAGAAATCTCACGCCAAAGTCGCCAAGGGACTTCAATTCTCGAGCCAATGGTCTCATGACAGCATAAAGAAAAGCCATGCTGCCCATGGACTTCTTGCTCAAAGCATCTACTACCACGTTCGCCTTCCCAGGATGATAATGGATACTGAGATTATAATCTTTAATCAATTCAAGCCATCTCCGCTGTCGGCCGTTAAGATCTTTCGGAGAGAGAAGATACTGCAGACTCTTATGATCCGCATACACCTCACAAGGCTAGCCATAAAGGTAATGCCTCCATATCTTCAAAGCAAAGACCACAGCTGCCAATTCTAAATCGTGAGTCGGATAATTCTTCTCATTCGGCTTCAACTGTCTGGAAGCATAAGCAATTACCTTCCCCTGCTGCATAAGAACACAACCAAGGCCCACACGAGATGCATCACAATAAACTATGAATCCACCGGTGCCCGAAGGAAGGGATAGCACTGGAGCTGAAGTCAATAAGGCCTTAAGCTTCTGGAAGCTGGCCTCGCACTCATCAGACCATCGAAACTGAACCGCCTTCTGCGTCAGGCAAGTCAGGGGAGCTGCAATAGTAGAGAACTTTTCCACAAACCTCCGATAATAACCTACCAATCCAAGGAAGCTGCGAATCTCCGTCGGAGTGGTAGGACGAGGCCATTTCTGCACTGCTTCAATCTTTTTCGGATCAACCTTAATTCCTTCACTGGATACCACGTGACACAAAAATGCCACAGAATCAAGCCAAAACTCACATTTCGAGAACTTGGCATACAACTTACAATCACGGAGGGTCTGGAGAACCACCCTCAGATGATAATCATGCTCCTTGTAGCTACGAGAATAAATAAGAATATCATCAATGAAGATAATGACAAAGGAATCAAGGAATGGCTTAAACACCCGGTTCATGAGATCCATAGAGGCTGCAGGGGCATTAGTCAGCCCAAAAGACATAACTAGGAACTCATAATGGCCGTAACGAGTCCTAAAAGCAGACTTCGAGATATCCGACTCACGAATCTTTAGCTGATGATAACCAGATCGCAGATCAATCTTCGAAAAGAACTTGGAACCTTGCAACTGATCAAACAAATCATCAATGCGAGGCAAGGGATACTTATTCTTGATGGTGACCTTATTTAGCTGACGATAATCAATACACATTCGCATAGTCCCATCTTTCTTTTTCACAAATAGAACAGGAGCACCCCACGGAGAAATACTCGGCCTAATGAACCCTTTATCAAGCAAATCTTGCAACTGCTCCTTCAGCTCCTTCAACTCTGATGGGGCCATACGATAAGGAGGGATAGAAATAGGCTGAGTCCCTGGCACTTTATCAATGCCAAACTCGATCTCTCGATCAGGACGAAGTCCTGGCAAATCATCTGGAAACACATCAGGGAACTCCCTAACGACAGGAATAGAATCAAGAGATGGAATCTCCACAGTGGTATCTCGAACCATGGCAAGATACGCTAAACACCTTTTATCCATCATCCGTTTTTCCTTCAGGAAAGAAATAACATGCCCCCTAGGTGGCAAATAAGAACCCTGCCACACCACTAGTGCTGAACAAGGAAGAGACAACTGAAGAGACTTGGCATGACAATCTAACGTGGCATGACACGATGCCAACCAATCCATGCCAATAATGACATCAAAATCAACCATATCTAGGATTAGAAGATCTACTAGTGTCTCACGACCCCCAAAAGATATGGTGCAAGCTGGATAAACTCGATCCACGATGATAATGTCTCCGATAGGAGTAGAAAAACAGAATGGATCACGAAGACACATATAATCAACATGAAAACCCGAAGAAAAATAAGGAGATACATATGAATAGGTAGATCCTGGATCCACCAAAGAATATGCATCTCGACCACAAACAGATAAAATACCTGTAACAATAGCTGGGGATGCCTCGGCATCCTGCCTGGCCGGCAGTGCATATAGCTGTCCCTGCGGCTGAGCTGAACTACCACCCTGAAATCCACCCCTGGAGGGACCACCTGAACCACGACCTCGACCTCTACCAGATGGTGGTGCACCTCTAGCCGGCTGAGACCCCAAAGGGGCACCCTGAGGTTGCTGCTGCATAGGCACTAGAAGGCGAGGGAAAGGGCGGCTACTACCCTGCTGATGGAGATAAGGGCAATCCTTCTTATGATGCCCTAGATCCTGATAGATAAAGCACCTTGGAGAAAATCTATGCTGATCAAACTGAGACTGATCTCGCGGGCGAAACCCAAACTGACCCTGAGAAGAAGTAGGCGCGTTCTGAGAACCACGCTCTGCAAACTGAGCTGGTCTGACAGGAGGCCTACCCTGCTGCTGATAACTCCTACCTCCATACGAGGTACTAGAATGCCCGGGACCACGAGATCTCTTACTCTCCCGCTCTAAGTCCTCTATCTCCAATCTATGATAGGCCTCATACCTCCTGGCAATATCAACAGCGACATCAAATAGAATACCAGCCTCAATATCACGAGCCATCTGGGACCGCAAATAAGGAGAAAGCCCATCAATAAAACGTCTGACCCTCTCAGAGGGCTCCTGCACAAGATCTGGAGCATAGCTGGACATCTCTGAAAACAAAAGCTCGTACTCCGTGACTGACAGGTTACCCTGTCCAATCCTCTCAAACTGTCTCCTCTTCTCATCCTGCTGACTGCGAGGGAAAAACTTCTCCATGAATCGACGAGAGAACTCACTCCAGGTCAGCTTAGGTAAGCTCTGCCTAGCTAATCGGAGTGCGGTCTACCAAGCTAAAGCCGGACCCTCAAGCTAGAAGGCAGTATAATCAGCTCCATACTGCTCAAGATATCCAAGGGCCTCTAAGATATGCTGACATTGATCAAGAAACTCACGAGGCTTAAGCTTATCTGATTTCTGACCAGAGAACTTCGGAGGACTAAGTCGGGTAAAATAATGCAGCCTTGCCGGATCATCAACTTGACCTGCTACCTGGACTGGCTGACCATCCTGAACAACTGGAGGTATAACACCCGCTACCTCTGAACATGACCACCTGGAACATGAACTGCTGGGGCTACATGTGGAGCTGGAATGGGGGCTTCCTGAACTTGAGAACCAATATCTACCGCAGCCTGAGGAGCTGCCTGAGGGATAGGAGCATCTACAGCAGCCTGAGGAATAGGAGCATCCACAGCAGCCTGAGGAATATGAGAATCTACGGCAGCCTGAGGAATAGGAGGTCCCTGGGGCATCTGCGTCGCTAAGATTCTCATAAAAGCGTCATGAAGTGCGGGGGTAACGAATAAACCCTGCTCCCCCTGCCCAGCAAAAGCTGGCACTACCGGAACCTCTGCAGCAGGATCAACACGATCCACCATCCTCGCGGCCTGGGCAACTCTACCTCTGCCTCGACCACGACCTCTACCGCGGCCAACACCGCCAACCCGCGGAGCAGCAGGAAAAGGGGCGACTGCTGGCTCCTCCGCCTCTCGTAACACATTCGTGCGTATTCTCACCATTTACTGCGGAAAATTAAAAATATTTAACTTCAGATAAGAAGACTCACGCACGCCAGGAAAAAAAAGAAGGGAAACTGCCTAAATGCCATCATAGCCTCTCGTAGATAGGTACGGACATCTCCGCCCGATCAGCGAGACTCTATTAGACATTGTCATGATTCTGAAAGACTCTAAACATCGCTCTGATACCAACTGACACGACCCGCATTTTCGGCTAGGCTGTGCGGGAACCCGACCACTTTTTCTAGACCTGTCGAGCGAACCCTATAGACAAAATCGATAAAAACGGCACAAAATTACCTTGAAAATAAAATTAAACATGACCTTAACAACATAAAATAACTCTCAAGGATAGATATATATACAAACTATCTGGACAAAGTAACTAACTACCCAGAATACACAGGTTTAAAGATTTCCAGATCAGACATCTAAGAAGGCCAAAAGATATATATATCTCTCGAAGGGAGCAAAAGTAAGAAAAACTGTAATATCTGAAGTTGGTGGCCGCAATGAGCAGGATGGCTCACCGTAGACAGCTGAGAACGTACTACTCCTCAATTATGGCGCGACTGGCTGGGTCCTGGAGCAGAATCTGTCGAACGAAAAAAAAACTCAAGGACAAATAGGGGGGTGAGTCATGAGGACTCAATAAGTGCGAACAAACTAGCAACCTCGAAAAATAGATACGCTAGTAAGGAAAACGGAAGCAGACAACAATCAACAAATAAGCAATGCACATATAAGCAGAACAGTAGTCATGTACAGAAAATCTACACAATAATATGAAATGAAATGGAATGAGATGAAATGAAATGATATGAAATGAGATGAAATGAAATGATATGCAAAGGGTCACATGTGCCAAATGAATGGAGCGGAATCCTCCTGCTCCGAGGGCGGAATCCTCCTACCCTCAATATGATGCAATGGAGCGGAATCCTCCAGCTCCGAGGGCGGAATCCTCCTACCCTTAATATGATGCAATGAAGCGGAATCCTCCAGCTCCGAGGGCGGAATCCTCCTACCCTTAATATGATGCAATGATAACCTTTCACCGGCGCGGGACTCTCATCGACTGTCGGGAAGTATATGTCAACTCACAGCCCGAGTACAATGCTCATATCCTTAATCCAATACCAACAATAGGACATAAAATATAATATAGAATGTAAATCCAAAGCTAAGTCGTAATGAGTACGCCTATCGGCAGCTACACACGTATGGAACACGTGGTAGAAAATCCACGAGGCCAGGTGCCTCTAAAGAAATGGATATAAACACTTATCGTATTCCAAAGCTAGCCCTGCTACTAAACCACTGCTTTTTTTCTTTGGATTAACCGCCAAATGATCCCTTTCTATTCAATAAGTAGAAAAATTATATCAGATAAAGCTACAAGCTTCATTCCCTATGTCTTAGGGCAATCCAGTTAGGAACCTGATACCCTATTCGCATACGCAATACGCAGGTCAGGCCTATGTATAGGGTTCAAAGTCCCATAACCAAACCCTAAATAAATTATATTTATATGTTGCCCATAACTCACTGAGTATGAATATATAATCATTTCCATCATCGGGGTCCAATTGACCCTTTAAACTATCAATTTACGTCATTAGGGCGATGTCTTATATCCCTATTTTTACCGTAAAAATATATTCAAACACACGTAATAAGCTAAGATAATGAGTTAACATCATTACCTGAAGATTTGGGGTAGAAATTCCACTATTTTTCCACTCATTTTTCCCTTTTTTCCTCTCTCTTTTCTAATTTTTCTCTCCTCTGTATTTGAATTATGTTTCTGCGTTCATGTGTAGCTAAATGATGCTAAGGAATTAAATCCCTTAGCAACCGACCGTTCAATTCTTAATTTTTTTTAACATTTAAATCGCTACAACGATTAAAATTAAAATTAAAATAGAGCTCTAGAGAAGTCAAAATAATACCAAATTTTTCAAGCAAGTTATACAAAATATATGTAATATACTCGCGAAGACAGATCTCAAATCAGACTCCCGAAACTCAAGATGCGAATTTAAAGGAAAAATGTCAAATTATTTAACTTTCGGCATTTTAGCGGAAACTAGTCGAACAACATCGAAATTCACTTTCAAAAAATCAAAAAAGTCACAAATAATCATACGAACCTAATGGCACTTTCGAATTTTGAATCGGAGCTCATTCGCCCAAACCGAGCTCAAAAATCTCTTTTTAATATGTATTGACAATAAAAACTGAAACCTTCTTCCGATGCCTACCAAACGAGGTCTGATTTAGCTCAAATTTTACAGACAGGTCCTAATGGACCTTACGAATATTTTAAAATTATCAGAACGCCAATCGGAGTCCTAACTTCCGAAACGACTGACCGAGGTCGTTTCATATTTCTTGGCACAATTCGTTAAAGGAAGACATTATTGGAAATGCGAATATTTTGAATCTTATCATCATTTCATATACCTTTGTTTTATTTTATTACTTATATTTTTGTCTATTGACATACTAACTAATTTGTTTTAATAGTCAGGTACAATCTTACAAAGAGGAAGTCTTTGGCGAAGATAAATATTTATTGCTTATACAATTATTTGTACCTAAATTATCTATTATAGTAGAGTTAATTTTGATTGACTTTAATTTGAATCCCATTTATTTAGTCCGGCTGGAAACCACACTTGGTGGAATCTTAGAATTTCCTAATAGCTTCCTCTTGTGTTAATTTGAACCCTTACCCAGAATATCCGGTTTGTAGATCAAGTTTCGGAGCTAACATTAAAATCGGCTAGAAACAAAGTAGGTGCCCTAATATGCCTAGTTAAAAAATATGTTAGGTGGCGACTCCAAGTCTTTACCCGTGAGTTCCAGTAAGTCGAGCCCTATTTCGAACTTTAATCGAGTTTTGGAAAAAATGGGTCTCGACAGAATGGCGACTCCGCTGGGGATCTCTAAGGTTCTAACTATAACGGACTTCTGATTGGGATTTTTTGTATTTATTTTCTTTTTCTTATTATTTCTCGAAACTAAAATTTCTTTTTTTTCCTTTTGCAGGTTTGAAGCTTAAATTTCCATTTCATTGGCATTTTCTTTTAATTTATTAGCATTTTCTTTTGTCTATCATTTTTCATCAAATCCGCCACTTTGGCAAAGTTTACTCGTGTGCTATATTTGAAAGATGGTTGCATCGGTTTGACGACCGTTCTCACTCCTACAAAACACATCGTTGAAAAAGTTTTGGGATAGGTCGAGTTCTTGGTACAACCGATGGTTCCAAATTTTTCACTTACAAACTTTCTGTTTGGGAGAACCTTGTCTAAACCTCACTCTTAGAAAACTCCATTAGGAGCATACATCTCATTCCATATTTTAAAATCTTTTTCACATCATTGTTTCAAATTATTTTGCTTGATTATCTCATTTTCGGAACTAACATATTTCTTTTGCTTTCCCTTTTGTCTTCCTTTTTATTAAACTTATTTTACTTTATACTAATTTTATTTCAACTTGTGCATATTTTAAACTTGTGCATTTTTGCTCATACGAAATTTCAAAATCGTGCGTTGAAATATGGTGGTTAGGAGGATCTCGTGACCGCGTCTCTCCTCACAAGTTGTCCTTTAGGTGGAACAACTTTGAATCTAGTTGGTCAGAGACGTTCCCGCTCCCAAGTTGTCCGCTTGGGAGGATAATAAAACTCGGTCTAAGTCAACCCAGCTCTTAGTGGTGACTCTAGGACCATGCATCATAACATATCATTAGTCGACATGTTCTCAAGTCTGATAGGCCAACATGTTCAAACAGTTTGAACAGTTTTTTTACCCCCAAAGAGCGTTAAACATGATTTATTGGCATATACTTAGAGGATTGCACGTGCAAATGTGGACCGTTTATTGGAATTATTCTGCATTCAATGCCATTCAAAGGCACAAATGGTAACCGAAACGACATCAAATCCCAAATTGAATCAGAAACGATTGTTTATTCCTAAACAGTTGGAATCATTTTGTATTCAATGTCATTCAAAGGCACAAATGGTAACTGAAGCGGCATCAGAGCCCAAATTGACACAGAAACGACCATTTATTCATAAGCAGTTAGAATCACTCTGTGCTCAATGTCATTCAAAGGCACAAAAGGTAACCGAAGAGGCATCAAAGCCAAAACTGAATTAGAAACGACTATTTATTCCTAAGCGGTTGGAATCATTCTGTATTCAATGCTATTCAAATACGGTAGCCGAAAAGGCATTAAAGGCCCAATTTGAAGCAGAAATAACCGCTTGATAGATGGGATAACACATAATGTGCATTTATCATTTAGACATTAAACAAAAACTGGCTATCAGTGGTTTGTAAAAAGTCCATTAGCAACTTTCGTTTAAAGTGTCTAAAGGGTTCTCCATCCACAACGACACCTCTTCATATTCTCTGTTGCATTGTTTTCAAAAGCTTGTGCTGCACGTTGATCATTTGTTTGCAATAAAGCGAATTTTAGGCATTTTCTTCTCCCTTTTCCTATCGTCTGTCACCTTTTCCAAAAGATCATGGCCACTAGAATATTTGACATGGTTGTTGAAATCCCTCAGTTACTCAGAGATTGGTGGAGAAACCTAAGCATAAATCAACAAGACCGAGTTAAAGTGGTGTTAGGGAATCTGATTTAACTAATAGAGCACATGGTAATGAGAGGGATAGTAGAAGCAGCAGTACACTATAGGGATGTACACCGCGCAGTTTTTCACTTTGGAAGTGTAGAGTTGACACAATTACTGGAAGAAATAGGCGGGTTAACTCAATTACAGTTCGAAAGAGAAGAAGTCTTGATTCCTAAGAACATTGCACTCTAGGAGTTCTTCGAAATGGTAGGGTTTAAGCGCGAGATATGCACAGACAGTATAAGGCAGTCAGGAATTTCTTTGACTTCCCTCTATATCAAATTTGGGTATGTAGAAGCATTTCAAGAATCCGAAGGCTATTTCAGCATTAACAAGGCAGATTGGCAAGAGCGGAGGGTACTTGCATTTGTCACCAGCTTTTTAGGGACTGTCGTTTTTCCAGAACACAAAGGACGAGTTGATGTTTGCATGGTATCAATTGTCGATACCTTACTGAAGGACTTCAACAAAAAATACACTTTAGTACCAATGATTGTTGCAGAAATGTACCGAGCTTTAGAAAGATGCGAGCAAGGTGCTAGTTTTCGAAGGTTGTAATTTACTCCTACAAATTTGGTTGATGGAACATTCGCAAAGGATGAACAGCATAGACCAAGCCTTCCACCTCATACCAAGAGAAAACAACATCTTGACTTATACCGCCCGCATGAACAACGCTCTCGAGAAATAGGACCAGCCAACGACTGCCAAAGGCTGGCACCACAGGCTTCCTCAGTTGACATCTGAAAACATACAATGGATGTTTGATTACTTTCTCGGCACAACAGTAATCACAAGATCAGAAATAGCTTCTTTTCTTGTCTTAGCGGGCTTTAGGGGATTTTACCCATACACTCCTTTAAGGGTACTTAGACAAGCAGGGAGAAAGCAGGCTGTACCCCAAATTACAGACATCAGAAGTTTCAAAACAGATATCTTCGAAAGAGTGATACCGTTCAAGGATAAGAAATTAGAACTTTGGAAAGAAAAGCGACAAATGGGATTTGAGACTATTGGACGAGACAGGTTTGATGCAGGCTATGATGAAGATCATCCAGACTGGCTAAGGAAAAACATAGCAAAAGCAGTTCAACCGAAAGCAATAAGAAAAAGGAAAAGAAATGCTGATGAATTGCAATCTGAGTGCAAGAAACAACTGGCAAAGGCACGAGAGAAAACCGCGAAAAAGCAAATTGGTGGAAGCAAAAAACAAAGAAAAAGACAAATGGCGCAATAAGGCAGAACTCTTGACAAAACGCATAGAGTCTATCGGTAAATGGGCTAGCGAAGGAATGGACTGTGTCTGACAAAGGAATAGAAGAGAAAGGAAGGAAGGCTTGAGAAATGTTGAAAAACATCATTTTGGACATATCCCGTCTCTTAACTGATGTAGACAATATCATCTTCCAAGGAGACTCGTCAGGGGCAAGTTCGTCTAACGAAGATTCGTCTGAAGAGGAAGAAGACGAATCTTCTGAGGATGGATCAACATGAAGAATACTCGCTCAGGCCATGATCTGATTTTCTAGTAATGTTTAGTCATTTCCTTCTCTTACGCTGTTTCAATATCAACCATTGTAATAAAGACCAATATTCAATAGATGCAATACTCTTTTAGACTCCGCATTTTATAGTAAATGAAATGATACATGCGGCACAAAACGTTTTTCAAATCATCATGCATAAAGCGGTTATAGGATACATTTTTATTTGCTAGGTGTGCATTGCGTGAATTTTCTTGATTGGTCTAGGTCTCTTTCTACCTAAGTCAATCCCTTCCCAAATCCAAGTATGAAATCTACCTAACAAGCAAAAGTTGAGGCAAAGATTGAGTTGCAACAGTTAGTTGACAAGTATGAAAAACATTAAGTATCTCTCTCAAAGACACACGGGCATCATGACACACAAATTTGAAAGAAAGGATGACAAATGCACTAAGGTCTTGGTGTTCGACAAAAGCACACTTCCTTTTCAGTCATATATATATCCCTTACCCGAAATCTTTGTCAACTTTTGATTGAGATCTAACCAAACCCATCTCCTGTTTTCACAAGCATCGGTCATTTGACAAAAATCCTTGCCTTGACTGCTACATAAAACACTTAGGCAGTCTTTTGTGATATTCATGTGTTCTGTCATAATCTCCAAATTCATGTGCTAATCTATCATCCGTGGTCTAGGAATTCTCTTAGGCTTTATGTGTTGTTTTGCTTCAAATCTTTGCTAATATGCTAACACACTTTTGTGCATTTTACAACTTTATTACAGTTTCTTTGCATGTGAACACTGAAATTGGTCAAGAATCCGCATTTAGAAAAGCCGAAATGGCAAGCCAAGCTGAAAACTTTTACCTTCTCGAACAAAGTCCTTCAAACCACCAGCATATGATACCGAGAGAACCCAGACAATTCCAATTCATATCCCACTTCTGTACACTTGTAGTACGGACAAACAAAAACAGCTGGCAACATACCCACACATGAGCAACAAGAAAAAATACAGTCACTAGACAACTGAAGCTGGCAAAACTCACAACCTCACACCTTCACTCCTTTAGCTTTGTCAAGAGACATTGCAACCGACAAACAAAGTATTCCCTAAATACCATTTAGAAATTCGATCCAACAAAGATCTACACTTACCAAACATTCAATACCATGACATCACAAAATACCCATTATTAAAACACAAAATTCAGAGTCTGATTGCAAAAGGCAAGAAAATGATTAGAACCAACAAATGGAACTTGCAACTCTCAAACCACAAATGCATTTTCTATACAAACCAATCCATCAAAGATAAATCCCTGAATTTTGAAAAGAAAAACACGAAACAGGAAGACACTCCGTCACAACCCAAGGAAAATACAATTTCGGACAAATTCCAAATCCGGCAAAATCCAAACACCAAACCTCAGTCTATGTATGCAAATACCCACATAATCAAAGTCATCGAGATACCCAATCATCACACAAAAAGATGAATGCAGATTCAAGCCAGTACACTGGTGTTCAGTGCAATGCAACCGCTTTGTTTCGACTAACGAATCTTTGACAGCAGATCGTTCAGCATTAATGCAAGATTCGCAGGCAATCACAACAGACATGGTAGCACTTTAGTTACGTCAAGCTTATAATGTGACGACTAGCCACGTCAGGCTTAAAATATGACGATTAGCCTCATAAAACTTATAATATGACGACCAGCCATGTCAGGCTTAAAATATGACGATTAGCCTCATCAGACTTATACTATGACGACCAGCCTCGTCAGGCTTAGAATATGACAATGAGCCACGTCAGGCTTTAAATATGACGACCAGCCTCATAAGGCTTATAATATGAAGACCAGCCTCGTCAGGCTTAGAATATGACGACAAACCTCGTTAGGCTTAGAATATCACGATTAGCCTCGCCAAGCTTATAGCATGACGACCAGCCTCATCAGGCTTAGAATATAACGACCAGCCTCGTCAGGCTTAGAATATGATGATTAGCCTCATCCGACGTATAGTATGACGACCAGCCTCGTCAGGCATAGAATATGACGATTAGCCTCGTCAAGATTATAGTATGACGACCAGCCTCGTCAGGCTTAGAATATGATGATCAGCCCTGTCCGGCTTAAAATAGGACAACACTCATGCATATTATTTTGCAGGCACCACTACAATAAGCTCGTTCGCCTAAGAGTTGGACATACTCACATATTTTATGTTTGTTTTACAGACACTACTATTATATGATGATCTATTAAAGGCAATAAACTGGGGCAGAATTTTTGAAGATCTCCTCAAAAATTCCAAAAGACGCAAGCTGACACTGGGGCAGAAGAAAGCTTGACCAAGACCTAGGATTCATGAAAGAAGGCACTACAGGAGGAAGGCACGGAACAGATAAAGAATGCACAAATCAAACCTCCCCCCGCAACTCACAAATTTTTCTTTGAGTACAGGCATTACGAAAGTTGAAACACAACGACCTTCTTAGATACATTGCAGACATGATAATGTCATTTTATTTTTAGCACTTTACTTTTTGCTCACAGGGTACACAGCCCGACGCGACAAACACTTTACCTTTTGTTTGTAGGGTACACAGCCTAACGCGACAGGCACTTTACTTTTGTTCGCAGGGTACACAGCCCGACGCGACAGACAAACAGCTCTCGACGAGCAGGCAAATATCGCCTGACGAGAGGCACTTAGTAGCTCTTGACAAGCAGGCAAATAGCTCCCGACGAGCAGGCAAATATCTCCTGACGAGAAAATAACTCCCGACGAGTAGGCAAATATCTCCTGAAGAGAGGCATTTAGCAACCCTGACGAGCAGACAAATATCTCCTGATGAGAGGCACTTAGTAGCTCCTGACGAGCAGGCAAATATCTCCTGACGAGAGGCACTTAGTAGCTCCTGACGAGCAGGCAAATAGCTCCGGACGAGCAGGTAAATATCTCCCGAAGAGAGGCACTTCTTTTCTTCTCTTGCTCTATATTTTTGTTCGCATGGTACACAACCCGACGCAACAGGCATACATCTCATGACGAGAGATAGTAAAAGTAGGTCCTTTTTACAAGGAGGCAGTAGCAGTTTTCTTTTCATGCAAGTAGGTCCTTTTTACAAGGAGGCAGTAGCAGTGCTGACAAGCGCATAGGTCTCTTTACGAGAGGCACTGGCAAGATGATCCAACGACAGGAGAGTCTACTTTACATTTATAAATATTATTTGCAACAAGCTCACCATTATTGCAGGAAACAGCGTGACAGTGTCCCAGTGTATACAGCCCGACACGACAAACAATTATCTCCTGACAAGACGTACCAAAATGAATATACCCAGAGGAGAAGCATATATTTCCTAACACTCAAAGCACCTGGAAACATACTAGACAACTATATGACAAAAGAGAGCTCAGCTCTACAGGGGAGTTTACTTTATCATTATCCTTGGTTGCACATATCCTACTTTTGTTGTAAGACACTCTCAGACCCCTTGACAGATCCCTTGACAAACCCCTGATCCATTTCACATACCCTTACACTTGCTTCCAATAAAATCACTATCGCACATGAATTTGTGCAACCGCAAAACCTCAAATGCATACTATGTACCATTCTGGAACACCATTCAAGAAGCTTGATCTCACAGACAATGCTTTTGCTATACCCGCAAACTATCTATTTTATCGAATTCCAAAGCACTCAAATCTATATTTCCATACTCGGACAAGTGATCCACTTAATCTTTCATTTCGTGATTAGATGCCAGTTTGTGTTCCTTTGTATTCAAGCTAATCTGTGTCAATCGTGTGTGTTCTCATACCTAATCGTGCCAATCTTTTTGAATGATGTACACTTATAAATCTCGCTCCTCAAATGTTTTGCAGCTCAGTCAAGGCAATATTGAAGGCAAGATTATTCATTTATCGAGATGAAGTGGAAACTATGTACGTGTAAACTCCTCTTTATGGGTGTCTAGCGCGCCACATTTTCATAACTAGGGTGATTATAAGCCTCTTTTTTCATGCTCGATCTATCGATGTTACCTCATCTTAGACAATGCCTCTGTTATATGCAGCAATCATATCTCAGCAAAATTTCAAAGTGCATTCAAAGGTAAACTTTGCATATTCTGACAAGTTTACTCCTGACATCTAAAATTGTGCATCATAAACATCTCACACAGGAAACATGCCATTCTAGAACTACACACGGCCTGATTCTCGTGAAACCTGAGGTACGTAGGCAACTCAGAGACCAGGGTTTTGCCGAAGCACCCCAAAACTCTCATTTTCCCTTTCTACTGTTTTACCTTCCAGTTGTAACAAAATTGGCTACTCCATCAACTATCTTTGCCCGAATACTCTTTTCATCATCCCCGAGCAAAGAGGGGCAGCTGTTGACACCCACTTTTGTCCCTCCTTTTTTTCATAATTGGCTATAATTTGACTTAAAGGTGCAATTTAACTGTTTGAATAAATTTGCATTAGAAAACATTCATTTACGTGTGTTATCCCCTACTTATTACATTATGTACCTAATTGTGGTTATATTACGTAATTTTACATTATTTAGGCTATTTATTAAATTATGGTTCTTTATGCAATTTAGTGCACTTATAGCATTTAATAAATATTTGTGGCTATTTATACTTAGTTAATTAATTTTGACTTCAATTGCTTTCTTATGTGCATCTTTTACATATATGTATATATTTTTCATTCAGCACCTTTAATTAAATACCGTAGTCAAATTTTCTTATTACTTTTCATCCATTTGCAAATTTAAATTCTTTTAATATCTATCAAAATTCATTATCTATTTATTTGTTTATTTATTTTTTCTATTTATAAAATTACGTTCACATTGAACCTAGACCCGATATCGAACCAAATACATCCCCATAATTCTTAATTAGTTGGAATAAAAATTTCAAAACAAATTTCCTTTCTCACCTTCCCCACATCAGATCCCCAATCCCCTAATCAGCTCCCTAAAATCTTTTTAAATCACCCCTTAATTCCCTCAACGGCATATTTTCTCTAGCATATACATACACCAACACACACGATACACAATAGACACACATCAGACAATACATGCACAGGACCCCACTCCCCTCCGGTGGCTATTTTCCCAAGATCAACAACAACACAGTACGCGCAGGCACCACCTTTTTTCTACATCACAATCAGCACACATACAAAAACGCCACACACCGATACTATACACACACAGATGCCATTAGACACAGATTACACACGGCATACCTATACCTAGGTCAGAACAACCCCCTCCGTTTGTCTTCTCCCCAAAACCATTCTCACACACACCCCCATCACACAAATCACACACACACATAACACTACCCATACAGTAATAGATCGTGGGGGACGTAACATCACAAAAAGGAGATCGAAACAGGGGAGCATTCGAGTGGCAGCGATGCCACCCAGTGGTTGTCGCTCCTCCGTCTCTTACATTCCACTGTGATTCATGTCGCTCGCTGTCACTTGTGCATCACCTGAAATGGGGCCGTAATTCTTACCAGCGATGTTCACTGTCGTTTAGGCATGGCTGATCGATTAATCACTTTAATTCTTGACCGATTTTGCTAATCGTTTGCTGAGTTTTTTTTTTTTTCAGATCCAAGGGCTAGACCGTCTCTAATGGTTCTTTTGTTTTTGAGATGAACTGAGAAGACGGATGGGGGACAGTGGCAGCGACGCCGCTAGACTTGTCTCGCCAGCGGTTGCTCCTGTCCTCCCGTTGGTTGTTGGTTTCATTCATTACAGTTCATATTAGTTCCTTTTACTGATAAAGCACATCGTTTGGACTTGTCCATGATTTACTGATGTTCCTGCATTTATATTATTGTTGTGGGTTTCGTGAACTGTTGACTGGGGCCCACTAATCTTTTGTGAATTTTTCTTTCTCACTGATCATTTTTGTTATAGAATTTTGCAGTGTTGTTGATGCTCTCACACTTGATTTTTAGCACAGATCTGGACCGCTAGTATTGATTAAAATGGCCAAGGAAAATAGTTATTTATTTTAGGCCTATTCACTGATTGGAACGGATACTACACTTAAACAGTCTCATCCCCGTGTCCCTAAAATAAATAGGCGATGATGACATGTATGAGCTTCAATAGTAAAACGAGCCAGCGATGGAGTGGTGGGACCGGTACTTGGCATGGCAACCGGAGGGCCCCCATGTTTGCAGCCGTACCGACGTTCCTAATCTCTACCCGATTTATACAAACCTGAGCCTACACTTTTATAAAATCTATTTTCTCTTTTATTTTTAATTATTTTATATTTATTTTTATTTCTACTATAGATATTTCATATTATTATTTATTACTGCTTATTATCATTATTATCATTATTCTTGTTGTACTAATTCATTTTTCTCATTTTGCGAGGTATTTCTTGGCGAAATTCGTTTAAGAAAGACATTATTGGAAAATGCAAACATTTTGAATCTTATCATCATTTCCTATACCTTTATTTTATTTTATTACTTATATATTTGTATATTGACATACTAGCTAATTTGTTTTAATTGTCAGGTACAATCCTACAAAGAGGAATTTTTTGGCGAAGATTAATTTTGATTGACTTTAGTTTGAATCCCAATTATTTAATCCGGCCTGGAACCACACTTGATGGAATCTCAGAGGTGCCTAACACCTTCCTCTTGGGTTAATTTGAACCCTTACTCAGAATATCTGGTTCGTAGATCGAGTTTTGGAGTTAACATTAAAATCAGCTAAAAACAAAGTAGGTGCCCTAATACGCCTAGTTAAAAAATATTTTAGGTGGCGACTCCAAATCTTTACCTGTGAGTTCCAATAAGTCGAGCCCTATTTCAAACTATAATCGAGTTCGAAAAAAATGGGTTTCGACAATGACACCCGGTCACACTAGGTGTTTCAACTCCTGCCTGAACCAGAAGGGCTGTGTCCCCCAGACGGGTAGTATCACACGCGACCAAACTGTGTCTCCAATGTCCAGCCTCTATGGGGGAATCCAAATCACACATAATATGATCACAATATAAGCATAAACATGTATGAGGCATAACTCATGTGGCAACAATAGATATGGACTCAAAGGAATGATAAGAAAACTCTGGATGGAAATATAGACACAACCTAGAACTTAGAATGTGTCCAACTCTTTGAATTTTTATAAAAATTTCGGCAGAGTTTCCCCTAAAACTGGATGGTCTGCAAAAACAGAACCAGCATTATAATATACACTGGGAAGGATACCCAGATAAACAGATAACATAAATAGATTTAACGGATAATAAGATGAGACAACCGGACGACATAACAATTCGCAGACAGAATCTTTGGACAGCACCCCTGCCCTACCCCTGCCCTACCTTGCAACCTAATTTTACAAAGAGTTATGCTCAGACTACTAACAATTGTACGAAGATAAAAACAATTTTCCAGATTTTGAAACATATCGTGCTGCTATTTTATGGACATCTTTCACCGTGGTTCTTAAAACCAAATTAGGCACATACACGGTTACCTTTATGCCATAGAAGTTCCGCACAAGAACCATCAAGTTTGGAACTAAGACAAACTTCAAAAGCTACAAAACAAATGCCTTGTCGGAAGAAATATTCAGCCTTACATAGCTTTGATGTGTTTTTGCTTCTAAACCTTTTACCTTTGAATTCCACACCTTTTAAAGCCTAAACAAGATATAACATAGCATTTAGGTACTTTACTTAGCCATGAAGTAATTCTAAACTCAAACTACAGACGAAATTGAAGGTAGCATAACGTTACCTTAATCGCGTAGAGCGTTTTGACGCGATCCGTCTTCAACTTTGAGTTAAGATTGACTTCATTCCTTTAAAATCATAAAAATATCTTAAAAACTCAAGAAGTCACTGTTTCTATCATGAGGTTTCTAGAAAATGACGAGAAAGAGATGAATTTTTCTTTTTTAATAAAAATATTTCACTTCTAGTCCTCTTTTGCACTTATGTCCCTTCTTCTAGCCTGAATTCTGACACTCATATCTTTTTATCCAGATATTGTATGAACAAACAGTCAAAAGCGTTGGAAATTATATTCCAAGGCCTTCAATTTGGTATATGATACGTCCCCAAAATACATCATATAATACATAGAATTAATTGTTCAAAAAGCTTCTTTACAAGGCAAATCCTTAGTCGATTTTTCCGCAACTTAAATCCGAGTTTTCCCAAATTTTATAGTCAACATATAAACGTCATATATGGTCCTATTATAAATTTAAACTTACTTAAATCATACTTAGCATGTCATTAAGATGATATACGTCACTTAGACATATGGGACTTAACATCAAATTACATTGAAAATGAATACATTATAAACAGAAGGTTTTAGATGAAACTGCAAGGAGTCAAAATTATGCTTACTCAAAGAGTTAAAAAGAATATCTAGGATGTTCGCCCTTAAACCTATATATATTCGTATTTAGTAAGGATCAGCTCTTAAACCTAATTTATATCATCTTACATCGTGTTTAATGCCTATTTGCACAATTATCCCATTAAAATTAAAATAAATGTAATAAATAAATTATTAAAAAATAGTAAATGACAATTTTATCTGTTATGGAATCTTTTAATGAAGGGTAAAAAGTTCAATCAATATTTCTAAAGGTCTTCATGCTTTTAATATAGTATAGATAGATATAGATATAGATAGATAAAATCAAATTTGCGAATAGTTATTAAATGAGTTCTTCCAACCCATGGGAGGAAGCATAAAGTAGTAGTTCATTACATAAATAATATGGTGGGGCATCAAAATATATAATATTTACTAGAGAAGCATCTTAATATCTATTCTAAGAGAAGCTCACGATTGGTCCATATAAAAAAATTTATGGAATAAGACACTTCTGGCGCCCTCTCACACTTCTGCTAATCTTCAAGAACACAGTACAAGAAATTCCTATCGAGCTAGCGATTGGCAAGCAGTTTTTGCAGCTGGGCTTATAAATTAAATGTTCTTATGGATGTTGGTTGGGGCAAAGTTCATGAATAGCCACTTTTGCCAGTGGCTTTGGTTTGAGGCCACTTTTTTAATTGGTTTTGCATGAGAGACCATTTTTTGAAACTTCAACTCTTATGAGCTGAACTTCACACAAGTTCAGCCCCTACAAGGATTGAAGTTCAACTTCATCCCACAACGGTTGAAGTTTACACATTTATGCCTAAAAGTTCAGCCCTTACGGATTGAAGTTGAACTTCATAACTTAGGCATAAAGTTCAACCCACAAGGTTTGAACTTTAGCCCACAAAGATTGATGTTCCAAAAAGTGGCCTCTCATGTAAAGCCAATAAAAAAAGTAGCAAAAGTGGCCTGTGGGTGAAATTTGTGTTAAAGTAATGTGCCATAAGGCCACTAGGCGCATAAACTTGTGACAAAGTGGGGTATTACAGAAAATGAGATACATCAATGCCAGTGTTTATCTTTTTGCCTCTTTGTAAACAATGTTTAATTTTTAATCTTTAGTTGTGGAGGATAGCCAAGAAGAACACAGTACAAGAAGTTCCTATCGAGCTAACGATTGGCAAGAAGTTCTTGCTGCTGGGCTTATAAATAAATATTTTTTTATGGACGTTGCAAGTGTTAAAGTGATGTGCCATAAGGCCACTAGGCGCAAAAACTTGTAACAAAGTGGGGTATTTATGAAAATGAGATACTTCAATGCCAGTATTTATCTTTCTGCCCCGTTGCAAACAAAAATTAATTTTAATCTCTACTCGTGGGGGATAGGCAAAAAAATGCTAAATATCAAATTCTTCTTTTGTCGAGAATGAAACTTAAACACTAGCACCCAGTACGGTTGCTCAGCGAAAATTAACTATAAAAGTTGGGTCAATACACACCGGCTCATCTGCATAAATATGACACAATAAGCAATGTTTACTATTTTTCCCCCACATAACAGTGATTTGAGAAAATGTCCTCCGCTAAGCTTAATGAATAAATTATGGAAAAAATTACCTCTATAAATCTTATCGTTCGCAGCAAGGACTAGGATTTGACCCATCTTTCTTAGGCAAGTGATAAGCAAACTTGCTCCTTGAAGCTCCTTAAACCTCACACTCATAGAGAAAGTGTTGCTTTGGCAGCACTTGGTCGTAAGTACTATCTAAAAGGTAGCGCTTGCCTTTGACTCATCTTTCTTAGGCAACACTTACCCTTGCACATCTCCTAGAAAAAAGTGTTGCTTATGCAGCATTTTCCCCTTCTAATCTCTTCTGCATTCTCACTGATAACTTGAAGTGTTGCTACTGGACTTCTTCCTAAAATACAGCACTTGCAAATTGGTAATTTGGAGTGTTGGCTCGGGACCATAAAAGGATATTTTGCTAAAACATTATTAAACAGAGGCAAAGTATCAAAATCAATTACTATTGAGGGCACGCAGTGAAGTTTTTTGATACACACCTATCAAGCCGCGTGCCCTCCATAAGGAGTGGTTTTGCAAACATGCCCGCTCTAAGAAATATTTTTGCAAAATACCCTTTTTCGCCCGGAGCCAAACTTCAAGGCAAAAATTTTGTATGTCTTGGCAATTGTCAAAACTTCATAGGCAAGTACTGTTTTGCCAATACTTCAAGTTATATGGCGAGAATGTAGGGAAAGATTGGAAGGGGCAAGTTTTGGCAATTGCCAAGACTTACGACCAAATGCGGCAAGCGTTGCCTTTTGCCAATACTTTAAAGGTAAGTGTTGGCAAATAGATAGGAGTCAAAGGCAAGTCTTGGCCTTTGCCCAGACTTACGACCAAGTGCAGCAAGTATTGCCTTTTGCCAATACTTGAAAGGATAAGTATTGAAAAACAGAGAGATCTAAAGGTAAGTCTTGCCTCTAACCTAACAACTTAACAGGGGTGTTTCTGTCCGAATTTTTTTATTAAACCTTAACAGGGGCATTTTTGTTAAAGATCTATTAGCGCGGGCAAAAAGGAAAACCATGAATTATTGTGTCTTATTTTTGCAAAT
Organism: Petunia x hybrida; assembly: GCA_037355625.1. Taxonomy (NCBI): domain Eukaryota; kingdom Viridiplantae; phylum Streptophyta; class Magnoliopsida; order Solanales; family Solanaceae; genus Petunia; species Petunia x hybrida. The sequence goes on along the minus strand of JBBBVM010000018.1, from coordinate 2,213,539 downwards.
TCGCCTAAGTTAGGCCCATAAAAATGGTTTCTTTACCAAAAAATTTCACCCAATGCCCTCAATACGACATGGTCTTACCTAATTGCCCCCACTTACAAATGTTTTAAGTAAATGTCCTCCACATCATACTCCCCCCTATGAAAGGACTATTTTGCCTCCGGCCTACTTAATTCACACTGAACATGTTTCCTTCTCTCTTTCCCCATTTCTGTCCTCCTTTCTTCTGTCTGTGCTGGAGATTTGGGGTTTTTATTCTCTTTTTCGTATATTTGTTCTATTGTAATTTTTATTTTGCGTAATTATTTATCTGCATTTATTTTTTCCTGTTATTTTTTTACTTATTGTTTATATATTTATCTGTTAGTTTTTTTCATTTCGATGTATGATTGTTGAATTAAGTTTGAGGTTCATATAGATTTTTTTACTTATGTTTGCTTGATTCCGGTGATTTGAAGTTTTTTATTGCCTATGGTTATTAGATATTCATGTTTTGCATAGAGCTTAAAATCTTGACCATGACCAAGAGTTGCATAGACTTTCTCTGCAAATTTCTTATTGCAGTAGAGTTTAAAGTCTTGGCTATTGCCAATACTTGCAGAGCTGTTCCGTGTAAGTTGTCGCTTCCACCAGAACTTAGAGTCTTGGCTATTGCCAAGAGTTGCAAAGACTTTGTCTCCAACTTGTTCACTACAGTAGATGTAGAAGTCCTGGCAATTGCCAATACTCTTAGAGATTTTTAGTGTAAGGTCCCCCTTGCAGCAGAACTTAAAGTCTTGGCTATTGCCAAGAGTTGCAGAGACTTTCTCTTCAAGTTTTTCACTTCAATATAGGTAAAAGTCTTGGCAATTGTCAATACTTGCAGAGACTATTTGTACAAATTGCTCCTTCCACAAGAGTTTAAAATCTTGGCAATTGTCAATACTTGCAGAGACTATTTGTACAAGTTGCCCCTTCTACTGGAATTTAAAGTGTTGGCTATTGAGAATAGTTGTAGAGACTTTTTCTGTAGTTTACTCTTTTCATCAGTCATGTGTTCAGTAGTTGTCATTGTATGTTTGTATATGGTCTTTTCATTATTGTTTCATTGTTTTGTTATTACGTGTTGTCATTGTTGTTTTTTAAAATTTTGCAGGTAATGGATGTTGAATCTTCAATCTCATGATCCTGATCATGTACATTTTGATGTGGTGCATGATTTTATAAGGCAGCCAAGATCTTCTGATGAATTCTAAGGCAAAAATGTGATGTGGGCGATGAATTTCCAAATTTTCGTTTGTTATCTCCATCGCAAGATGATCCGTGTAGTAGTCCAAATGAGACTTTTAGTACTACAAAAGAGTTAGAGAAAGCTGTTGAGTAGTTTTTAATTAACTATATTTCGTATTTAGCGTGGTTTTTGTGTTTATGTAAACAAGTACACTTAGATGTTTGATATTTTTGATATTTTAAAGACTGAAGCTGCTTTGAATCGGATGAACTGGAAGTCTTGGAAATTATAGGACTTCAAGATATTTTAGTTGTTGTGGGTGAACACATTTAGATGGATGGCAAGACTTGAATTCTAGTTAATTAATTCCAACTCTAATATTATATAATTAATTTAAAATTGATAAATAATTCATAGAGGGTTGTGCTGGTAATATTGTTGCCAAGACTTGGTGTCAATTTAGTTGTCAATATTATTGCCTATGGTAAGACATCAAGGCAAGTTAACTATTTCTAATATTAAAGTCGATAAATAAGTTTTGGCAGGAAATATCTTACCCTTTGCCAAGACTTTACGTCAAGTTAAATTGAATTAGTTATCTGTATGAGTGTAAAGTCTTGGCTATTGCCAATAGTTAAGTTTATTGATAATATTAACTTTCTAATAACGTTTGATTTTTAAAAATATTTATAATTAATAACTACCCTTCCTTTTGATGCAACACCATGCTATGGTCAGCTTTATTCAAAAAGAAGCAGGATTTTCTGACATGTCAGTCCTTTTAATAACTTCTACTATGAAGCAGGATTTTCTGAAATTCTCATCATTCTTCAGCAAATACATGCAAGTTATAAGTTCTTGATCATTTGTTGCCATCATGCCTTTGCACCTTTCTAGATTCGTGTCAAACCTTATCTTTGCTTCACTTTCATCAGTGTTGATGGTTAGAGCATTACAAAAAAAAAATTCAAATATGACAAGTATCAACTTTATATCATGGTTGATATATTTGTTGTTTGCATCCTATTTCCCATTATAAGCTATATAAATGTAGCGAGTTTCCATAGTGCTAATCCTGCACATAATCAAGACGAATGATATGCTTAGAATTTCGTACTCAGATCGCTTTGATAGAAGCAGGATCACGGGTAAAAGTGATGCCCTTTGTTGGCTTAAGGTCTTGCAAAGAAGACTCTCCTAAGTGCTTATTACACCAGAGCAGCAACACTTAGCAATAGCCAAGACTTGCAGAGACTTTGTCTGCAAACCCCCATTGCAACAGATCTTAAAGTCTTGGCAATAGGCAAGAAGTCTCTCGTAGGTGCTTATTGCACCAGAGCTGCAAGTCTTGCCAATGACTTTGTCTACAAGGACCCCATTGCAACAGGGCTTTAAGTCTTGGCACTAGGGAAGAAGTGTCTATAAGGCCTAGAGACTTTGTCTGCAAGCCTCTCATTGCAACAGGGCTTAAATTTTTGGCAATAGGGAAGAAGTCTCTACAAGTCTCCCATTGCAGTAGAGTTTAAAGTCTTAGCTATTGCCAATACTTTAGAGATTTTCAGTGTAAGTTTCCTTTTGCAGCAGAACTTAAAGTCTTGGCTATTGTCAAGACTTGCAGAGATTTTCTCCTGAAGTTGGCCAGTGCAAGAGGGCTTAAAGTCTTGGCAATAGCCAAGAAGTCTCTCCTAGATGCCCATTGCACCGGAGCTTAAACTCTTATCTATAAGCCAAGGGTTGCAAAGACTTTCTCTGCAAATTGGCACTTGCAACAGGCCATAAAGTTTTGGCAATAGGCAAGAAGTGTATGTAGGGTGCTGATTGCACCAGAGCTTAAACTCTTGGCAATAGTTGCAGAGAACTTTACCCTTGCAACATGGCTTAAAGTCTTGGCAATAACCAACAGAATGTGACATGTGCTAACTGCAGCAGAACTGGAAGTCATAGCTCGTTTGTTCTATATAGAATTTTAAGCAAAGTTAAGCATAATACATATGAAATTATAACGAAAATAATTGAAGTTTTAGTAAAATTCAATAGCAATTTGAAGAAATCTTATGTTGAATCTTCTCTTGAACAGAGCAATCTGTAAAAGGAATGGGGTTTTAGGGTTTTCTTGATCGCGTTAATGGAGAACAAGGAGGGGGAGGGACTAGGCGGGTCTTTTTATTGGTTGGGAGGGGTATTTTCGTCCGAAATAAGTTTCATTAAACTAATGGAGGACATTTTTGCTAAACCACTGTTATTGAGGGTATTTTGGAAAACCATTTATTCCCGTGTCATATTATTGCAAATCAGCCAACCCTATTAAGTCCCAACTCCGACCCCTGAAGATTTCAAAACATTTCACCTAGTACCCTCAATAAGAGGTGATCTTACCTAATTGCCCCCACTTAGAAATGTTTTAACTAAATGCCCTCCACCTCATAGCCCCTTGTGAAAGTACTATTTTGCCCCTCGACTAACATAATTCACCTTTCTCTGTTTAACATTGCCTCCCTAAAAAGGGTTTCTCTCTCTCTCTCTCTCTCTCTCTCTCTTTCCACGTTCCTGGTCTCTTTCCCTTCTTTCTTCATTTTGTGCTAGAGATTTAGGGTTCATATTCTCTGTTTTTCTGTGTTTGTTGTATTATTTTTTATTTAAATTGTTATTTTTACTAAGCCTAATCATTTATCTGTAAATTTTTTCACCTGTAATTTTATTTGTATACTTATTGTGGCTGTTTATATATTTATTTGTCAGTTATTTCCATTTTGATTTATGTTTGAGGTTTTTGTAGATTCTTTTGGTTGTGTTTGTTTGATTCCGGTCATTTGAAGCTTCAAATTTCATATAGCGTACAGTCTTGGCTATTTTCAAGAGTTGTATAGACTTTTCTAAATTGGTTATTGCATTAGAGTTTAAAGTATTGGCAATAGCCAATACTCTAGAGATTTTTCAGTATAAGGTCCTATTTTCAGCAGATCGTAAAGTCTTGGCTATTGCCAATAGTTGCATAGATTTTTTATAAATTGGTTATTACAATAGAGTGTAAAGTCTTGGCTATTGCCAATATGTTTAGATATTTTCAGTGTATGTGTTCCCTTTACACCAGAACTGAAAGTCTTGGCTCGGTCTTGCTCATACTTTGAATTTTCTGATTGTCTCCTTTTAATATTAATTTTTTACTTCATTTTATTCCTGTTTAGTGTCTGGATTCCAAGGTCGACTCGGTCTTGGAGCATGTTGTTATGTTTAAGAAAGGTTTTGAAGGCGGTGTATACAAAAGGGATTCTGGGTGCATTGGAATCAACGAAAGTAATTTGAGAATTGCAAAATTTGTTTCATCCAGTGCAAGTATAAAAGGCGCTCAAGGAGAAGGTGTTGATGTTGTTGTAGAAACTGCTTCTCAGATTATTGCTAAACTGCAAAGTGGAGAGATTCTTATCTTTTCCCAACCAGGAGATGTTGAAGTGCCGAGTGTCAAAGAAGTATGTTTGTATGTGGTGTTCCTTTTATTATTTGATTTATTTGTTGTTATGTGTTGTCAGTGTTGTTTTTTCATATTTTGCAGGTAAGTGATATTGAGTGTTGTGATCAATATAATGTTCATATAGACTTTGTGGATGATTTTAGAAGTCAGCCAATATCTTCTGATGAAGGTGGCAGGAAGAGGCAAAGATGTGATCTAGTTGATGAACTTCCAAATTTCCGTTTGTTATCTCCGTCGCAAGAAGATGGTGCATGTAATCTTTCTTGTAGTAGTCCAAATGATACTTTTAGTACTGCAAAAGAGTTAGAGAAATCCACTGAGAGTTAGAAACCATTTTTATAGGTTTGGTAGGAATTCTTAGCTGTTGACAATACTTCTGGGTCAAGTTAAATCGATCTGGTTACTGGTTTGACTGTAAAGTGTTGGCTATTTCCAAGAGTTTAGTCTACTGATAATATTTGTTTTTGTATTTTTTTGGTTTTTATGTTTATGTAAACAAGTACACTTGGATGATTGATATTTTTGTTAATTTGAATATTTGGGTTGTTTTCAATTGGATGAGTTTCAAGTGTTGGCAAGTGTTGCCTTTTGACAATACTCTTGCGTCAATATCAATTGAATTTGTTTTTTGTATATGTGTAAAGTCTTGGCTATTGCCATGATTTGAACGTATTGATAATATGAACTTTCCAATCATTGAAGTCTTGGTAATTGCCAATATTTTGTGCGAAAAGAAACCGAAGTTCTGAATAGGTTGAGTGTAGAGTCTTGGCTATTGCCAATACTTCAGGTATATCTTTCATAGCACATTTTCATTTTTAAAAATCTTTATTAATTGTGACGTTAATATTTGAAAATATGATAAATAAATGTTATTGGCAAGGTTGTTTTAATTCAATAGCTTTATTAGTTTTGAGTTATTATTACTTCAAAAATTATAAAGGTTGTGGTATTTCAATCCTTTTAATTACTTCTACTATGAAGCAGGATTTTCTGCAATTCTCATCATTTTTCAGCAGAAACATGCAAGTCGTAAGTTCTTGATCATTCGTCACCATCATTCCTTTGCACCTTTCGAGATTTGTGTCAAACCTTATCTTTACTTCAGTTTCAGCAGTGTTGATGGTTAGAGCATTACAAATTTCTTTTCTAAATGTGTGGTAGCTTATATCGTCTTCGACAAGTATCAACTTTATATCATAGTTGATGTATTTGTTGTTTGCATCCCAATTCCCATTATAAGCTATATAAATGCAGTGAGTCGCCATAGTGGTAATCCTGCACATAATCAAGACAAATAATATGCTTCAATAGAAGTAGGATCATCGATAAAAGTGTTGCCATTTTCTGGGATTAAGGTCTTGCAAAGAAGTCTCTCTTAGGTGCCTATTGCACCAAAGCTGCAACTCTTGGCAATAGCTAAGAATTGGAGAGACTTTGTCTGCAAGCCCCCCATAGTAACAGTCTTTAAGTGTTGGCAATAGGCAAGAAGTCTCTCCTAGGTGCCTATTGCACCAGAGCTGCAACTCTTGGCAACAGTCTGAAAGTCTTGGCAATAGCCAAGAGGTTTCTCCTAGGTACTTATTCCACCAGAGTTGCAACTCTTGGCAATAGCCAAGACTTGCAGAGATTTTGTCTGCAAGTCCCCCATAGCAACAGGTCTGAAAGTCTTGGCAATAGCCAAGAAGTCTCTGCTTTGTGCTTATTGCACCAGAGCTACTATAGCCAAGACTTGCAGAGAATTTGTCTGCAAGTACTCCATTGCAACAGCTCTGTAAGTCTTGACAATAGGGAAGAAGTGTCTACAAGGACCCCATTGCATCAGAGCTGTAAGTCTTGGCTATAGCCCCTCATTACACTAGGGTTGAAAGTCTTGGCAATAGACAATAACATTGTACAAGCCTCCAATTGCACCAGAGCTTAAACTATTGTCAATAAGCCAAGACTTTTCCAGAATTGATAGATTTTATTTTTTTTATGAAAGTACATATTACAGTTACTGTAAACAATCTAATGTCATGTATTTTTTTTATTATTATGAATAAAACTCATATCTCGTTTGGTTTATATAGAATTTTAACCAAAGTTAAGCATAATATAAATGAAATTATAAAGGAATTAATCAAACTGTTAGTAAAATTCAATAGCAATTTGAAGAAATCTTACAGTGAACGTTTGCTTGAACGGAGCAATCTCTTAAATGAATGAGTCTTTAGGGTTGCTGTGATCGCGTGAATAGTGAAAATGAAGGGGATGGACTGTGCGCGTCTTTTTATTGGTTTGTAGGGGTATTTTAGTCTGAAAAAAGTTTCATTAAACTAATGAGGGCATTTTATTTAAACATCTGTTAGTGAGGGCAATCTGGCAAACCATTGCTTCCGGTAGCATATTTTTGCATTCCCCCCCCCCCCTTACAGAGATAGGACATTTCAGCGCTCGTGTTAAAATTCTGGCCCCCAATAAAAAACTCGTTTCACCTTTTGACACCAATCGCTAGAATATTGACCACTCTCCTGGCAGATTTTCAGGTCTAATTACCGGGATTTCAGTTCAAAATATTCTTGGTGGATTGTCATATGAGGCGAAATTAAGTACGTTTTCGGTCGAAAGTCAAACTTGGTGTCAATAGTGATCACAGGGCAAAATTTTCTCCCAAAAAAAATAAGGCAAAAATACTAAAGTTCCCCTGAAGTTGTACCCAAAAGTCGGTTACACACTTAACCTTTACGAACGACCCCTTACCCCCTATTTTTGTCCGAAGTGAATTTTCTTCCCTCTATAAGGCCTTCAAAGCTGACATGGAAAAAAACTAAAAAATAAAGGAAAATTTGGCGAGTGGGAGTCCCAAATTCAAGACAATAAAAAAAAGAAAAAAAAGAATGAAGACCCCCACCCCCTTGATTAACACTTCTCTCTTCTTGTTTAATCTGCCAATCCTCCCTTCTCCTCCTACAACCCAATTTTCTTTCTTTTACTAATATTCTTTTCTTCTTATTGAATTAGTGTCACTACACCTTGAGCCCAAACAAAATTTTTGGTAAAGGTAATATTTTGTTGGGGGGGGGGGAGGGGGGGGGGAGGGGGGGGATTGGTGGTGGTGGCGAAATTAATGGTGTTGTTGTGATTTTAGTATTTGCCAGCGTCACAGGTGAAATCGGTAATTAGTAATTATGTAATGATATTCGACGTGGGTAATTCATTTTGTAGTGATTAATGTAAATTTTAATGATGGTAGTGTTGGTCGTCGTGTAATTTTTGGTGGGAACTAAGACTTAAGATGATGGGTTTTTTCGTAGGTTCTAAATTTTGGCGGTTTTAGTGACTTTTGGTGGTGGTGGTCTGATATTGATGGTAAATTTCATGGTGGGTAATACATCTGCGGTGGTTGTTTGTCATTTTGGTAGTGGTAATGATGGTTTTGTGATTTTAACAGTGGATTTCGGGTTAGTGGTAGTTGTTTTATATCTAATTTATGGTGAAAGATGAGGTTTTGTGATGAATTGGTGGTGCCAATGGTGGTGTTGTGGTGGTTTAGTTAAATTCTAGTGAAGAAGAAACATTATGATGACATGGAAAAAAATATTCATAAATTCTCATATGGGAATGACATGGAGGTGACATGGCAATGACATGGCGCAAGTATAGCACACCTCCCATCATGTGACTGGTTGTTTTTGTAGTGTAAAAAAATTCACTTCGCACAATATTAGGGGGTACGAGGTCACCCGTAAAGGTTGAGTGTGTAACTGACTTTTTGGGTACAACTACATGGGGACTTTAGTATTTTTGCCAAAAAATAATAAGAATAAAGAAAAAATGAAGAGGCTTCGAGTATCAAGATACGTCCATTAAATTGTTACTATATTTTAATTTTTACTAACTTTCTTTTATCTTTTCCATTTAAACATCACCTGTTTGGGAATGATTGCGTGAAGTGGAAAACATTCTTGAAATGAGGGTTAATTCAACTCTCGTTTTAGAAGAGTAAAAAGTTTCAGTTTACATTACTTTTCAAGTAATTTTCAAAATATACAAATACTCCATCCGTTTATGTTAACTTATTTCCTTTATAATCCGTTTAGAAAAGAATGATTTTTTAAAAAAATTTGAAAACAAACTTCTACTTTTACCTTTAACTAGTATAGTACCCGCGCGATGCGCGATCAATAATAAAAAAAATTAATCAATAAAAAATAGATAGCTATAGTACAAAGCTTTATTTTGCTTGAACTTTAGGCTTTAGAGAATTAATTATGCTAAATCATATTCTGTGCATATACTGGTAGGGAATCTTGCTTATCTTTGTTTTACGTTTTCCTCTTCCATTCATCTGCTTCTCTTCATGTTCTAGAAGAACAATATCATCATCTTTCAACAAATTAAAACTACCTGTTGTGTAATGTTTATCGAGTATCATTCCATATTGTTTACTTTTGTGCATCATATTCTCTGTTTATCCCATTTCCTTTTTAATGCTAACATCTTCCCTACTCTTCCAATTGTTAAATGATTTACCTTTTCGTCTACCTTTTCATGTCGTTCAAGAAAAGTCGTTCAAGTTAGAAGTAGCATGTCTATCCTATCTCATATAAGATGTGTACAAAGAAATTGTGAAACAAATAGTAATGCTTCTATTAAATATTTTCCACTCTGTTTCACTTCACTATTTGCCGTATTGCAAGCATAGAAGGATGTGAATTCTTGAAATGATTACTTTAACTATTAAACTTTGATTTTATTTGCTTTTTGCCGAAAATAATATAAACATTAGGCTAGCACTTTTAATTTGTCCCTATAACCCTAAGTAATGGAGATGCTTATTCATCTTTAGAGTTAAAATCATAATACATGAAACATTCTAAATTTTGTAAAGAGATTTATGATGATAGCTTATCAAACTATAAAATTGATTCAATTAAATTTTATACTACCCCAATACATAGATACGTAGACCTCATTAAAATAGATAGATTAATAGCTCATAATCAATAAATAGCTTGTCATTGATTTGTAGAATTAATTCTATACATTTTCTATTGGAGACTTTTTCATTCAAGCTTATTCAAATAGCTATATGCAACACCTTTTCATCCCGAAGTATTCCTACCAAACACTTCATTATTTGACCTATAAAATCCCAATCGATACTATTTTACTATATAAATTCTAAGTAAATTTTTTATCTCAATCAAATAATCAAACTATATTTTCGTTAATAGTATCTAACTGCAAATTGAATTTTTAATTCTATAAACACTTTATATTCTGATTTTCATACTATAATAAAAGCATAAAAAGAAAAATCCGTTAGACCAATAATACCTTTTGCACGGTTTTTATTTTCTGAATAGTCTCCTCAATTTTCTTTAGTTATACATCATACATTATTTGTCAAAATTTTCCGAAAAAGAAAACTCAAATCCATAATTTGAGTTGCCATATGTGTATGATGTCTACCATTTAATAGTAATGTAATGCAACATAAAAGACCTTTCTTTTTTAATACATCAGCCCTAAATCATGGACAACAAAACTTTCTATTGGTAGGAATAAGTGAAGTAGCAACAATTAGAGAATTAATAAGAAAATTATTTAAATGTAAATGAAGTCAAATCTCCAGAGCCTATAGTAGCTTTAAACAATGGCACATTATCTCTTTATTTTACCAAAACACAAAAGCTTAAGGCAATACTTGCCAGGATTACTTGGAAGGAGACAAACTAATGTTTCAGCACCTATGTGACTTAAATCAATGGATTTATTTTCCCGCCATAGATAAAAATGTACTTTTCATTAATGTTTTACCATTTGTCTCCACTTGCAACCACTTCTCTTCTACTGAATCAAAATAATGCACATCAAATTTCTCAACACCATAGTCTCCACAAACAACCCAGATCTTGCCTAAGTTCACAATCGAACCATGTCAACCTCGATCTTGATTTACAATTTTCACCTAGCACAAGAAATTGGTCCACTTCTTATCAACACCATCATAACTCCAATGCAAATAAAGGAAACATCACAAAGTCGAAATGATTAAATGCAAATAACAACTACAAAGAGAGAAGTACCTTGCAGCCACTAAGCAATAATATTTCTAAAGGTTTTGCCTGAGATTTCCGATCATGATATGTAAAGATAATTTGATAAATCACTTTTGCATCCTAAATTTAAGAACACATCAACTTAAAAAGTATTGTCAACAGCCCAACACAACAGATGTAAGTGGATACTTTGATTTTGTAAATTTGATGGAAAGAAGGTAAAAAAGAAACATAATATGTTACGCTCCTTCCACCCATACATCTGCCAAGATAACAATGCACACACTTCAAATAGAAACAAAAAGTAATTCGTTTGTTGATAGTATAAATTAGAATATATTTAGACCACCAAATCTTAAAATGAAAAAAAGAAACAATATCATGTACCTGGGAGAAACGAATGTTTATACGAAGCTGCAAGATAATCCACAGAGATGTAAACTATTCACCACAGAAAATAAAGTATATTATCTTTTTAGAATGTAATGCTTACAGAACTCATGTTTTTTCTACTGCTTCTTCATAAACAGATAGAGAATGATCTATTGAGTTATTATATGACACCCCAAGGCATATTTTAACATGATAACATTAGGGCTTTTGATGTAAAACCCTTTGTAATATGACTTTTTATTATCTTCTCATCTTTATTTATCCTTGACCAAAAGAAGATTCAAAAATATATTATTTCATCCTATGCATTCTCACTTATGTTCCAATGGAGTAATTGATAACATAGTCCCCTTCTTAGCAACTGATCGTGTACATGTCTCCTTGTTTATAAATGGTTTCTCAAAACACCAGAACAAAGCTCTCTAAAAACATATTTCAGGCACTAAAGTAAAACGACTAACATAATGACTCGATTCTCCACCTCTTATTATAAGCAAGTGTAAGGGCTCGAGTTATAAATATCATAAAAGAAGAAAAAGAATTTGTGTTAAAAAGGTAGAAGAATGTGAGATTATGCAAGTGGATAAAGTTATTTTATCAAGAAATATCGTTCATGAATTACGATAAAGAAAGAGAATATAACCGGAAGACGACTATAACAGAACCGAAAAATAACTCACACAATGTTCTCCATTGAAGTACTCAGATCAAATCTTATCATCGGATAAATTAGACAACTCAAAATACTGAAAGATTAAACGATTAGGTAAAAAAGCATACTTGTAATGGCTTTCTTGTCTAGGATTCGTTTGTATCTTGGTTCCATTCATTGGATAGTATGAGGATGACCATCAATCAATGCTTGTCTATGTACATGTACATAGACACGATATATACCTTTATCTGTACAAAGCATGTTTAAAGAAATGGTCAGATTGGAATGCATGATAAATAAACTAACTGAATTTTCAGAAAAGGAACATCTGACATAAATATATGATTGTAAATCCATAAAACAGAACATTTGATAAACACTAAGCAGTAGCAACAACATGATTCTAAGGAACTTCTAAAGAGTTGTTATTTTAATGAATTTCTTTGTGTAGTTCAGTACAATTACCATTGTAATTCCTTAATTTTTGAAAAGGATAAAAGACTTTTCTCACTAATCAAAACACAGTGATAACTAATATAAAAGGTTTACTAATATAAACAACTTTTGAAGTGAACTAATTTAAATTTTGCCTACTCTTTTATAATTGCGAAACACGATGACACAAATATATAAAGATAATTGCATTCGTACTGATCATATGTTGTTGAAGAGGGCTAGAGTCCTGAAATTTCAGTAGTTATGTGGCATTGAGCAGGAAAATAATTTCTTCTAATAATACATGGAAGATATGTCTACCAAATTCAAGAGTCACCAACAACCTGGAATATGATATCTTAAGGCTCAAGGTTCAATCATCTCCCTCAAAGATGCAGAAGTACCAGTTTTATTCTTGAATCAAAATGCATATAGGAGTGATGTATTTTCTAATGCCTCTTTCTAAACAAACGGAGAAGACTTTAATCAGTGATTACTCAAAATTGGAAAAAGGGTCATGTATATATGGGATCAGCAGTTAATGGCAACTACCGCACTTCCCACGTTTTCTGGGGGATATAAGTGTGTATCTTTTTCAGTTTAAACTTTTAAATCTTTCAATTTAAATTTTTAAAACTAACCGGGAAGAAGTAACTTCTCCTTGGTGGAGAAAACTTCTCTACGTAGATTTAGGCGGTTAAAAACTTCCACGTATATAGGAAAAAAGTAACTTCTCCATATTGGAGTAAACTTCCTCTCAGCGCTTTTTCTTTAAATTCATATATTTAGCCAGTATGTCAAACTTTAGATTATTTAATTATTTGTTTACATTACATCTTAATACAAATGGAAAGTTTTCCGTCAAATTTAGTAGAATCTACTAATTTGTATTCAAATTATTGTTTGTTTTAAATTCAAATTCCGAACACAATATAGATAATTCACAATTGAAACACTTAGGAACAACCAAACTAATTGTTAGTCTACTGCATTATGAATACAAATTAGTAGGAAAAACGATTCTACTAAATTCAAATCCATACAAAATAGGAGTTTCTCCTATATAATAGATAATAGATTTTCATTTTTTTCTCACAATTATTCTTAAAATTTCAATTCGAATTTCAAAATAATTAAAATAACTACACCTAACTAATTACTAACTAAATCACCTAATTTAACCATATTGTCCTAAAACCTAACACATGGCTTGTTTTTATTTTGACACTTGGCTAAGTATTAATGGCTACAACACTCCTTTTAATATATATATATATATAGATATAGATGAGATGATTTCTAGTCACACAAATATTTATGACTTATTTTAGACAATAAATTTTAAAAAAATTTTATTTCTTTATTATACTCCGTGCCAAGTCAAATGAGTTCACATAAAGTAAAAACGGAGGAAGTACCTTTAAAAAAAAAAAAAAAAAAAAAGGTCAAGGAACTCATATTAGAATTGAGATCGGAAATTAGATTGTTTAACTCTCTACCTACTCGCACATATTATTGTTGCTTTTGTTATGGGAAAGGATGAGTGAACTGGTAAAGATTAATGAAAGTAAAAGACATACGGAGGGGTCATTTGATAGGAAAGCAAGTTATACAGAGATTAGTTATACAGGAATTAGTAATACATGGATTAATAATACAAAGATTAGTTATGTAGGAATTGTTTTTATCATGTGTTTGGTACATTATATTAAAAAGTGGTTGTAGATGATATTATTTAATATATGAATTATTTTTAAGTTTTAAATCAATGAGTTTACAATTGTACCCTTGGATATCAATTCTCATTGGTTTTTTAGGAAAAAGACAAAGGTAGTTTTGTCTTTTCATACTTTATCCATGTATAGGCAATACATAGATAAGTTATTCCATATTGGTGGTGGAATAACTTAATACACCAATTGGTGTATTAAGTTATACCATGTATTAGTTATACCAACTTTTGAAATGGCAACCAAATATATATAGACCAATGCCAATTTCTATACATGGATTATTTATACCTATACACCCTATCAAACATGCTCTCATGGGAATGTAAAACAAAATAATTAACGCAGATTCCAAAAGTACAGCTTAATTGTTAGCTAGTTTTCTTTCTCAAGTGATGTAGTTTGGTTTAGTCAGATTCCAAAATTTTAATCGTAGTACACTATACATGATTAAAATGGGTGTTTTGTGCCCTCGATCGAATTTGATGGTAGTTAAAGTCTTGATTAGTAACTTCGTGGCAAGTTTACCCCTAGTTTAACCCAAAATTTCTAGTGCCTTTTACAGAAAAAGATAAAGAAAGCAAAGAAATATTAGTTGACTTAGCTAGTGTTTGGAGCTAGGTTTTGTTTCAAAATCAAACGAATCATTAGCTATCTATTTAGTGCTCTGTTCCTGTATGATATTATACACACTTCCATTTTTTAAGGACCTATTTGAATAAACTATCTTGCTATGCAGCTGCCTTGCAATTAGACCACCTACTTTTTGTCGCTTCTTGGAGAGATGTACCCTAACAAGACAAAAACTTGGGAGTATATAAAAATCAAGAAAGCTCATAAGTCAACTCTACCTTTTGCTTTTTTTTACGCTTTACTCTAAAATAGACAATGAAGGTTTAATTTCAACACTGTTTTTGGAATTTAGTCATGTCTAACTTTCTTAATTGTTTGTGGGCGTTTTTGAAGCCCATGCCCTAGCAAAGTTCATAAACTTTGTCTTGATCAGTAAATGTAGTGCTTGTCCTTTCTCTTTTTCGAGTCCCCACTATGATCACGCTTTCTTTATTTCAATATGGGACATGGTGAATTTTTTTTTTCTTAAAGCTATTAAACTTTACAATATCTCAAACTTTAAGTAGAACTTTCGTGGTTTGCAAAATGAGATCATAGCTCTGTCGTGAGTATCATTTGAGCCAATCATAAGATTTAGTTTCAGAAATTATTTGCATATCAAATTTGTTTCCTATCTGAGATAGAATTGGCAAGTAGTTCGATTGGAGATTAATTGAGTTTAGACTTTTGTTGATATAACCATGCATCTGGTATTGGATATTCATAACTTGACTATCCCAAATCTACTTAATATATGGATTTTAAAGTAGACGCACTCCCTACACTTGTTAACTTCATCATGAGAAATACAAAGAAAAGACAGGAAATGAAATTATTCATCAAATCTCTACTAAGTGGATCAATTGCTTACCCTTTATTGATGTCATGGGCTTCCAGTTCTTGTTTGGGAAACTGCAACATGAAGCTCATGGAATGCTTTTGTTCCAAGTGTTTATGGGTGAATCTTGCAATGATGACTTATTGTGCAGTTTTTAGCCTCCATTATAATATGATGAGAATGACCCCCATAACTCTTGCTATTATTACCTGAAAGCACTTAAACCTAATTCAAAAGGCCTTATTTTATGATGAAGCAAGTGATCTTGGTGAATGAAAATGACTTACTACAGCCTACAGGAACTAAACTAAAGCATTTCTACTTGCATTTCAGATTATTAACACAAATTGAGCCTCTTTCCCTTCTGCTTAGCTTTTTTCTGCAAACATCTTCTCTTGCATCTAAAACTAATGTATGATTTGGGATGTTTCATCTGATAGTACGTGCTGATGCATCACTTTGTGACTGCTTTTTGAAAATATACATCTCATATTAATCTATTGTCAAATATGGTAGCTAGTCATAAAATTTTGAATCAGCTTTGATTAAATAAATAGATAGCACGTACTCTCTTTCATCCTGAGCAATCTACAGATACTATTTGTGAATGAATTTGACCTTGTCGAATGTTGAGATTTCTTCCCCATTCAAGTTTTTTTTTTTCTTTTTTTTTTTGTGGGTGTCCCCCTTCAAGGTAAATGAACATTTAGAACACTTATTCATGAGATATGGTATAATATTTCAAGAAGTAAAAATATGACAATTATTTTGGAAACTCGAAAAATTAACAATATCAAGTAATTCATAAACGCTAGCTGATATTTGATGCTTATTATTTTCCAGATAACATGGTAAAATTTTGTACTTGATGTCATTTCATACCAAAATAGAAGACATGTGCTTTTCATAAAAGCAAGTACGATGGCTATAAAATGTAAATCTCGGGCATGATTTTCTTCTCAAAAATCTTCAAAATGTGAAAACAAAGTACATATTAAATCTTCATTCAATCCATATGTATGAGCCTAAACCAGTTTTTGGATTACAAATCGAATTTGGATTCGAATATAAGTAAATCTTCGTATCAAAGTTAAATAAATGCACGAAATAGACGTAAATGCGGAAGAATAACTTGATTTCAATATATGATTGTGAGTACAAATTTGGGCAGAGTTTCAGTATATATTTCTGGATGCCCATTATACAAAATGAAGTATTATTTATAGGCCTAAGAGCCTTGCCCACGTTCTCCACTATCATTTTGTGCTTTCCCCACGATCTCAGCATTGAAGGAAGGAGTTAGTGGGCTGAAGTAGTGAGCTGCCAAGCCGCTGGAACCGAGGCGCCCACCGAAGCTCAATCACATGACTTCGGTGGGTCTTGCTGTTCGGTTAGAAGGAGATGTCACCGAAGCTCAGCTCGTGGCTCGCCTTCGGTAGTGACATTGGAGTTCAACTTCGGTAACTTGATCGATTGTTTCAATCATTCCTCTTCGGAGCTTCGGCTCGTTTTCTCTTCGGTTCATCATGGCGAGGTGCTAACCGAGCACGTCAATTTTTACCCAATACAGATAGTCCCCCCACTCCTTGGATGAACGCCGAGGTCGCCGAGGAGTGGAATGAGTTTGAGCGGGAAGTCGACGTGGCGCAACCCTATCCAAGAATTTCAAAAAGCTGTACATCTTTCGGGTTACTGTTCCGCATTACGTGGCAGCCGTTGATTGGATACCGAACGGTCGCGCCGACTTTTCTATTTCTCCAACGTTACAGTCATCATTACTTGCCCAACTTGCACGTGTATACCTCTTATGAATACCTCACTTCATCTTCTTCTACAACACTTAAGAGCTTCTGATATACAGTGAATTTTACAGAGAAAAATTCTTAATCTTCAAGCTACTTCCTCAATCTTGATCTCCTTTCCAATCTGACTATCGCCATGTCTGCTACGAATTCTGGTCACGGTTCTAGTGATTCTGGTGAAAGGGTGGAGCATTTTGCTGCCGCGGCCATGAACGACGATATTATTGCCACTGTACCTCCGCTGCGGGTGGTCGAAGCTGGGGTTGGCGGCGAGGCTACGTCAGCGGCTCCTGTCCCTAAGCGGCGCAAAGCGAGGGCTGGTCGCGATACGGCGGAGATTAGTTACGACGTTGAGGCTGACGTTGGTGGTGACGACCACGATGGGGACAGGGATGACGTCGAAGGGGATGCCGTCACCAGTGTCAAAGAGGCAGGTGGCTCGGTAGGCGGAGTCGTGGCGAGTGGAGGGACCAGTGGCCAAAAGGGTGAAACCGAAGCCGGTACATCGAAGAAGTCGAAGAGGAAGATTTCTCTCGAGGTGGAGATTGACCCTCAGTTGGTTATCCCCTCGAGTTTCAACAATGACAAGAATTTGAAGGTTCATGCTCAGTCCGATGCTCAAAAAGGGAAGAAAAGGAACATACTAGTCCATGTTACCCCAAGCATCATAACCGAAGACATGCTTGAAACCGTTCGGGCTGACTGCCGTTGGGGGCCTGAAGTGGAGATTAGAATTCCGGCCCCGGACGCGGCTGTTTCTACTCACGTCGAGGGGTTCTCTTCCATTTTTACGTATCCGTTCACTATAGGATTCAACTTGCCGGTACACCCTATCATCGACACGTTTTGCAGGTCTTACAATTTATGTTTAGCCCAATTGGGGCCCGGGTTTTGGAGGGTCGTTCAAGCCCTCGAGTACTTGAGCGACATAGTTGGGCTGTCCTTTAATTTTCAACATTTGATTTACCCCATCAGAGCTTGGTTCTTGCGTTGCAAGCTGTTCACCTCGAACGCACACGAGCCGAAGAGATCCGAGCGGCAGCCAGCGCTTGGGACGAGCAGAAGAAGGGGCTTAGAGGAAAGGTTACCGAGCTGGAAGCAAAGTTTGCAGTCTTGAATGAAGAGCTGGAGCGTGCTAACGAGGCTTCGGCTAAGGCTGAAGCTGATCTTCGTGGGGTCGTGGAATCCGCTGAGGCTAGGGTACAAGCTGCAACGAACGAGTTTACTGCTGAACGTTCGAGGTTAAGCCTTGAAAATGCTCGCCTTGAGGCCGAGCTTTTCAGGGCTAAGATCGAAGTGCTTGAAGCAGGCGAGAAGTACCGCAGTAAACTTGATGAATACAATGCCAAGCTCATCGGGCAGCAAGGCCAAGTGGACCAAGTGCCATCCCTTCGGGGCCAGATCTCCAAGCTTAAGGGTAGAATTTCTTACCTCAACGAGCTGGTCGAAGTCAAGGTGACGAGGGCGAAGTTTGAAGAAACATGGGCCAATGTCAAGACTAGGCTTAGCACACTTGAGCAAGTCCAAGCTGGGAAGATCATACTTGAAGAGGAGATCGCCAAGGCAAGGGAGGCTGCTGCCGAGGCCCAAAAGATTGTGGATGAACTTCCTTCGAGCGAGGGCTCAGACGATGGCGGGCCCGAAGGTGGTGACGAGGGCAAAAGTACTGAAGAGGGCAGTGAATAGGCCGATGGGGAGCAGCCTTAGTGGTGGGAGCCAACAAGCATTTTGATGTATTGTTTTTGTTTTAGGCCTCTGTGCCTTTTTGATATCAGCCTTCGGGCTTTTATGTATATATGACTTTTGACCTTCGGGTCTTTTCGTCTGATGAATGAAGTTAGCCTTCGGGCCATTTGATACGATGTTGCACTTTTTATCTCGTGTTGGTTTTGCATATACCGAACATCTTATAATAAATAACTTGCTTGCAAGACTTGATTTGAATTTAATCGATGCAAACTTAGAACGACGTCTCATCCTCGAGTCGATGCATTTAAAGTGCAACTTCGGAGTGCAAGATTATAGAAACCAATAGATATGGGATCAAGGTTATTTCATTGATAATATCAACGAGCCAGATTGGCTATTTACATTACATGGAACCAAGTCGAAGCGGACCTTGGGCGAAAAAATAAATTAACAATATGCCACTACCGGGCAGGATTACAATGTACTAAATCTATTCCTCGGGCGTCAGTCCCGGTTGTCGGATAGATAAGCTTCGGTTGGGAGGCTCGATGTCGACCTCGGTATTAACCCGCCTCTCACTCCCCCCTAGTGTTTGGTTGTGAATCTTGATGAAGATCCGAGCACTAGAAATCGTTCGGTTCGCTTCCTGAAAAGGTCAAGCAAAAATGGAACGGGGAGCAAGGTAGTACATTTCGACCGAGGCCATAGGAGCGTTGTTCGGCTCGGGGTTGTGGGTGAGATATTTAAAACTGAGTGAGATGTGTTTACCTCGGTTTGAAGTAGTACCGCTTTAAATTGGAAATATTCCAATTTAAAGGTTCGGGCACCCCTTGCAAATCTTCAATTTGATAGGACCCTTTCCCGACGATCGCTTTGACTTTGTATGGTCCTTCCCAATTTACAACAAGCTTTCCCCCGTTGTCTTCCTTTGTTGATTGATTTGTGGCCTTTAGCACATAGTCGCCAACTTTGAAGTCTCTGAGTTTGGCTTTCCTGTTGAGGCACGCTTCGATCTGCCTTTTTTGGGCGACTAGCCGAACCAAAGCTACTTCTCTTTTCTCCTCGACCAGATCCAATTCTATGCGCATAGCCTGTTGATTTACGTCCTCGGTGGTGTGGGCATACCGAAGACTTGGTTCGCCCACTTCCACGGGGATGAGGGAATCCATACCATAAGCAAGTGAGAAAGGAGTCTCACCGGTGTTGTTCTTCTCCGTTGTCGGCATGGCGCACAATACCCTGGGCAGCTCCTCGGGCCAAGGACTTTTCTTCTCATCAAGCCTTTTCTTAAGATTTTCAATTATGATCCTATTTGAAGACTCAGCTTGGCCATTGGCACTTGGGTGATAAGGAGTCGAAGCAATTCTTTTGATCCCCCATTGTTTGAAGTAACAAGTGATGGCTGCCTCCATAAATTGTTTACCATTGTCACAAGCAATCTCCCTCGGGACACCGAACCTGTAGATGATGTTCTTCTTGATGAAATCGATTACTTGTTTTTGTTTTACCTCGGTGAGAGCCCCTGCTTCCACCCATTTCGTGAAGTAATCGGTCAGCACTAGAATAAAGCGAACACCACCTTTTCCCTTTGGTAATGGTCCAACAATGTCCATCCCCCACTTCATGAAGGGCCATGGTGATACCACTAAATGTAGAGGCTCGGCCTGTTGGTGGATCATCCGTCCATGGCGTTGGCACTTATCACATTTCTGCATGAAGGCTTTCGCATCGGCACTGATGGTGGGGCCAATAATACCCAGCTCTTAATAACTTACGCACCAAGAATTTTCCCCCCAAGTGATTGCCACACTCGCCTTCATGCACTTCGGCCATCACATATCTGGCCTCATCGGGGCCCAAACATTTGGCCATCGGCCACAATATAACCTCTTGTACAGATTACCCTCGATCAAGTGATACAATGCTGCTTGGGTCCTTAACTTTTTTGCTTCTTTTTTATCTTAGGGAACAGTCCCCGAGTCGAAGTAAGAGATGAACTTACTCCGCCAATCTCATCTGTTGTCCACTGAATTGATATGCAACTTCATCTCTCTCATTTGTGCGGACAAACCAAACCACTGAATCAGTCCCAGAGTGGGTTTCGTCGATCGCCGAACCCAGATTTTCCAAGGCATTAGCCTCAGTATTTTCCTCCCGAGGCACCTGTTTAACTTACCATTCCTGGAATTGGGCCAAGACTCTTTGTGCTCGATCCAAGTATATTTGCATTCTGGGCTCCCGAGCCGTATAATCACCGAGGACCTAGTTCACTACCAACTGCGAATCACACCTTAGTTCGATTTATTCCACTCCCATTTCTTTAGCCAACTCCAAACCCGCTAGAGCTGCTTCATACTCGGCTTCGTTGTTGGTCACTTTTTTGAACTGAACCGAGTGTGTGATTTTCTCCCCGGTGGGTACTCTCAAGACTGTGCCTAGACCCTAACCCTTGGAGTTAGTTGCCCCATCGATATGAAGTATCCATAGCCCCGAGGTGGTTCCTTTTGCCATGGAGTTTTCCTTTTCCGCTTCGGGCAGAATCCCAACACTAAAGTCAGCCACGAAGTTAGTTAGGACCTGGGATTTGATGGTTGTTCGAGGTTGATAGGTGATGTCGTATTCGCTCAACTCTACCGCCCATTTTGATAATCTCCCCGATAACTCAGGTTTATGCAATATACTCCTTAATGGGAAGGTGGAAACTACCGCTATTGGGTGACATTGGAAATAGGGTCGTAGTTTTCGAGCAGTAACAAGTAAAGCAAGTGTTAGTTTTTCCAAGTGTGGGTACCTCATTTCAGCGTCGAGAAGGGTCTTGCTTACATAGTAGATGGGTTGTGGCTTGCCATGTTCTTCCCAAACCAGTACAGCGCTGACAGACACCTCGGACACAGCCAAATAGACCAGCAGTGTTTCACCTTCTTTTGGCTTGGCGAGCAACGGTGCGTTAGCCAAGTATCGTTTCAAATCTTTCAACGGTTGTTTACACTCCGGTGTCCATTCCAAGTGATTGTTTTTTCTCAAAATGGAGAAGAATTTGTGGCATCGCTCCGAAGACCTTGAGATAAATTGACTCAAGGCGGTGACTCGGCCAGTCAAGCGTTGAACTTATTTCACCCCGGTAAGCTCCTCGGGGATCTCCTCGATAGCTTTGAATTTATCTGGGTTAGCTTCGATCCCTCGTTCATAGACAATGAATCCCAAGAATTTGCCTGATCCAACACAGAAGGCGCACTTCTCAGGGTTCAATTTTATGCAGTATTGCCTTAAAATAGCAAAAGCTTCCCTTAGATGATTCAAATGATCCTCCATTTGGATCGATTTGATTAGCATATCAATATCATCTATGTAGACCTCCATAGATTTTCCAATATACTCCTTGAACATGCGACATACCAACCTTTGGTAAGTCGCCTCGGCATTTTTCAGACCTAAGGGCATCACCTTATAGCAAAAAGTACCTCAGTCAGTGATGAATGAGGTCTTCTCTTCGTCCTTCGGGTCCATGAGGATCTGATTATAGCCCGAATATGCATCCAAGAAGGTTAATATTTTGTGTCCAGCCGTGGAGTCTATTAACCTGTCAATTTGTGGCAATGGGTAGGAGTCTTTGGGGCAAGCTTTGTTCAGGTTAGTGTAGTCTACGCACATTCTCCACTTGCCGTTCTTCTTTGGTACGACCACCACATTGGCCAGCCATTCAGGGGGTATTTCACCTCTCTTATGAAACTATTTTCTTGCAACTTTATGGTTTCATCTTCGATTGCTTTCTTTTTGACCTCGGCGTGAGGCCTCTTCTTTTGTTTTACCGGAGTGAATTTTGGGTCCACATTCAGCTTGTGAGTCATGATCTCCGGATCTATACCAATCATGTCTGAATGAGACCAAGCAAAGCAATCGATGTTGGACTTCAAAACTTCAACAATTTCTTTTTTCGACTCCGGGTCCATCTCCGAGCCAATAAACACCTTTCTTTCAGGAAAATCTTTCAATAGGATGAAAGATTCCAATTCTTCAATGGTTAAATCCTCGGCTTTTTGTTTCCGAGGCTCTTGAATGCAAACCGGGATCTTCTCAATTTCTCCTCGGAGGTCCTCCCCGCTCGATTGCTATTGCTTTGGCCCAGTCGGGGCGACTCCATTTTTCAACACAACCGAGTAGCATTCCCTCGCTACTCGTTGCTCTCCTTTGATTGATCGAACTCCCCAAGGCGTAGGGAATTTAATCACTTGATTCAGGGTGGAAGGAACAGCTTCCATGGAATGAATCCATGGCCTTCCGAGGATCACATTGTATGCTAAATCCTCGGGCATCACTTGGAACAATGCTTCCTTACTTACTCCCTCGGCGAATGTTTTGAGTGTGATTTCACCCAAAGTTTTCTCCGTGGAGTTGTTGAAGCCGGCAAGCACTGTTGCTTTGGGGACAACCTCCCCCTTGAGCCACATTTTCTTAACAGCCCCGTAGCTGATTATGTTGACCGAGCTACCGGGGTCAATCAGAACTTGCTTGATGTCGGAGTCGTTGATTCTTAACATGATGACCAAGGCATCGTGATGAGGGAACATCATCCCATCACAGTCATCATCGTCAAATACGATCTCTTTACCCGAGCCGCCGATTCGGGTTCTCTTCTCCATGGTGATCGATAATTTGGCGAATTTCTTGGCCGCTGCGAAATTTACACCATTCACCTCTGATCCCCCGGTGATGACATTCACAAATCTCTCCGGGGGTGGAGCCCGAGGTGGTTTCCCATCACCTCGATTCTTGAAGAAATTGTCTTTTCCCTTGTCAGCAAGGAAGTCAGCCAATACTTCTTTTTTCAACAAGTGAGCCACCTCGAGGCGCAAGGCTTTGCAATCCTCAGTCTTGTGGCCATAATCTGCATGGAACTCGCAGTATAAATTGTGGTCTCTCTTATCCGCCGGGGTTCTCATGTCTTTGGGCACCCTCACCCCGGCGGTCCCTTTGACTACATTGACCAGCTCCGAGGTCGATATATTGAAATTGTAGTCAGGGATCCGAGGCAGATCCTTCTTCGGGGCTGAAGCTGGGCATGAGGGATTTCTTTGGCTCATGCTGGGTTGAACCTTCCCTCCGAGCCGTTGGCTTATATGTGAATTTGTGTATGAATTTCTGAAGGAGTTTCCCAGCCTTTGACTAACAGGCTGCCTTGTCGAGGTATATGGCTCGTACCTCCCCTTCGGATTGCCTCGCAACACCTCCGCGCGGTGCGAAGATTCACCTCGGTTTTTATAATTGTAACCTCGGCTTTTGAACTCGGCTTCCTCCAATCTGATTTTGGAGTAAGTTCGCTTGTGCAAATCCTCCCATGTCAGAACCTGATATTGTTGGAGCTCCTTCCACAATTCAGCGGCAGCGTCAGAATTGCGAATATTGATACCCTTTTCAAATGCCATGATGGCCAGGTTATCGTCCATCCGAGGTAGTTCCATGCGCTCGGCGTGAAAGCGCTCAAGGAACTCTTTAAGTGGCTCACTGGGCCTTTGTTTCACCTCGCATATGTCCTCCTTTCTTTGGAGGATCTTATGGGCCCCGGTGTGTGCCTTGACGAAGGCGCTAGACATTTTCTTGAAAGTAGAAATCGATCCAGCTGGTAAGCACATGTACCAACGCAGAGCCCCCTTCTCTAAGGACTCGCCAAATTTTTTCAAGAACATCGACTCGAGCTCTATTATCGTTAAGTCGTTGCTCTTTACCATGGCCATGTATTCTCTCACATGTTCTCTGGGATCGGTGGTCCCATCATATTTCTTCAAAAACATGAGTTTGAAGTTCTTGGGGGTTGGGGCTGGACCCGCTTCGGGCTTGAAGGGCAGCTCCCTGTATTGATCTATATCAAGATCATCTTCAACTTTTGTTAACCCCGTCACGCTCTCGAGGCGTTTTTCCACACGAGCCTCGATGCGAGC
Organism: Petunia x hybrida; assembly: GCA_037355625.1. Taxonomy (NCBI): domain Eukaryota; kingdom Viridiplantae; phylum Streptophyta; class Magnoliopsida; order Solanales; family Solanaceae; genus Petunia; species Petunia x hybrida. The sequence continues at coordinate 2,188,726 of JBBBVM010000018.1, read as the reverse complement.
CTCAACGTGTGTTTCGATTTCCCTGGTCAATCTTTCGACATCGACCGAGGACGTTGTTTCAGCCACGGTGGGAATCGTCCCGAAGTGTGGCGTTGGAGTTGGTACGTTTCCTGAACGCCCAGACATGGCTACGTTGTGAGGTCCCCCTATTATAACGCCCGTAGGAATGAAGGGCGGGATTCATCCGCCAGGAGCTGAAGGCTGGGTGCCATTCGGTGCTGCACTGTTCCTCGCTTCCAACGAGGCGCGGAATTCAGCATTGATGTTAACTTGCTCATCCTGTCTATTTTGGAGAGCTCTTAATGCAGTGACAACGTAAGCCTGGAACTCTTCGGTTGTCATTGGTGATGTGGGTTGTTGGCTCGACGGAACGTCAGCCCGTTCGTTAATATTATCACTGTGGTCAGCCATAACGTCGTTGAATTGTGAGCTTTGACGAAAAAGGACGTGAAATTTTGGAACAAAGCGTTTCTGCTTATATCCCCACCGACGTCGCCAATTTGTATGGGCCTAAACCAGTTTTAGGATTACAAATCGAATTTGGATTCGAATATAAGCAAATCTTCGTATCAAAGTTAAATAAATGCACGAAATAGACGTAAATGTTGAAGAATAACTTGATTTCAATATATGATTGTGAGTACAAATTTGGGCAGAGTTTCAGTATATATTTCTGGATGCCCATTATACAAAATGAAGTACTATTTATAGGCCTAAGAGCCTTGCCCACGTTCTCCACTATCATTTTGTGCTTTGCCCCACGATCTCAGCATTGAAGGAAGGAGTTAGTGGGCTGAAGTAGTGGGCTGCAAAGCCGCTGGAACCGAGGCGTCCACCGAAGCTCAATCACATGACTTCGGTGGCATGACCTTGTTGTTCGGTTAGACGGAGATGTCACCGAAGCTCAGCTCGTGGCTCGCCTTCGGTAGTGACATTGGAGTTCAACTTCGGTAACTTGATCGATTGCTTCAATCATTCCTCTTCGGAGCGTCGGCTCGTTTTCTCTTCGGTTCATCATGCCGAGGTGCTAATCGAGCACGTCAATTTTTACCAAATACACCATAACTTGTTTATTTATTGTCAAGAATATCTGAAAGAATAAAACAACTGAAATACACCGAAAGCTAGCCGAGCAAACAACTTGGTGGCCTATAAAACTTTAGGCCAATAGGTGGTGGACCTTACACATGTTGCATCTGTACCTATTCCCCTCGGTCCGATTTATTTCCATCTTTTACAATCATGGAAAGAAGATACTTCATTACAATTTGGTCAGACAGATTAAATTTCCCACCTTAGGTAGGAAAAGAAATCTCACAATTGCTAAAAATTCTAAAGCAGATACTTTCTAAGTTTCTATAAATAATAAGGTTCTCAATCCATAATCCTTTGCATGACTTTTGCATAATGAAAACTCAATAAAACTTATTCCCACCATATATTTATACCGAATCAATAAATACTTGATACTAGGTAAACCATTGGATATCAATGAACAAACCGGTAAAGGTTACAAGACAAGTGAATATATAAATGCGTGCTAGATGAGCAATCAGTCACAGAATAAACATAAATATTTTCTTTTCGTTTCATTAAAAGTAACTAAGTAGTAATTGGTTTTCCACTCCTTGCATAAAGTTAATATCCATTGGCCTAAAGATGAGTAGCGGTAAGCAAAGACTAGAGATAAAATAAGAATTTTTTACAGATATATACAAACAAAAACCCCTTAATTATAAAAAAAATAGCATTATTTTTCAAATTACAATACATGACAATATTTTTCCTAACAAAATAGCAATATATAAATACTTCTTTCAAACACTGTTTCATTCAATAAAGCTACCATTTTTCCTTTCTCTATGTTTTTACTCTGTTCCTACTTCCAATCTTTTCACCGTTTTGCTTCCAATTTTTTCTGTTTCACGATTCTTCTTATACTCAAACCCGTATCTTTTCTGTTTCTATCTGTTTCTACACATTCTTCCCTGTTTTCGATCAAAATTTACAGAAGCTGCTACTGTTTCTCCTCTGTTTCTACTCGTTTTTAAAGACAAAAATCAAAACCTTAGAATAAAAATTATTTTCAATGGCACAAATACAAATTCTATTAAAGCATAATGGAAGATGAGATAAGTTTGACAATTATATCGATTTTGTTGTTGATGCAATTATGATAAATTCGGATGCAAACTTTCAGATACTTCGTGATACAAACATTGATCTGGCTAGGAAAATTCTTAAAATTAAGTAAAAGGTAATAGAAAAAAGTTCAGGTTTAGAGATGCACAACGACATGGCGTGTTTTAGTGTATACATGATTGAAACTAGAAAAAGAAAGGAAGGGGGGGATCAAAACGTATCCGCTTTGTATCACACCCGAGGATATCGTTGAGGATCAAGGTTTCTGAAGTGATAGACAAAGCATAATGAGTAGAGATACATAAAGATACAGTCCTGACACAGTGGGAAACTGTCTTGATACAGACAAAAATATTCAGACTAAAGATAGAAATATTGATGATACAATTATAAGTAGTGCTGAAACGGTGGAAATACTGATTAAAGGAACTTGCGACGAGCATGAGGTGGATGAAGTTGGGGTAATTACAAATAGTGCGCAGAACAAGATATTAGAGGGCCAAGCGTACCTTGACAAAAAGACTATAGTGATGGTAATGAAGCGATTTGCGATAAGAGAAAAGGTTCAGTTTTAAGGTTGAGAGAAGTGCAACAAGGTATGAAATCTCAGTATTTGTGTTTTGTATCATGTTGTATCAGTTTGTTTCACACTGTATCTTACATGTGTTTTAGCAGTTTCATTGTATTTGTTTGTGTCTAATGTATCATAAGGAGTCTAGGAGATGTTCTGATTATCTTTATATCTGATATGTGTCTTTTGTGTATCTGCAATCTCCTATTTTGTGTTTTGTATCACACATTGTTAGTTTGTTTCAGGCTGTATCAGTTTGTATCTGATATGTGTCTTGTGTATATCTGAAATATCTTATTTTTATGTTTTGTGTCACACTGTGTCAGTTTGTTTCAGGCTGTATCAGTTTGTATCTGATATGAGTCTTTTGTGTGTCACAATCTTTGTGTTACTAAGAGATTGTATCGTACAAAATTATCGCGTGCAAATTATCTATCACATTGTATCTTATGTATAACTCTACATTGTCTGACTATATCATGTGTATCTGATGTATAACTCTATAGTGTCTGACTATATCATACATGGCTGTTAGAACCTAAGTAAATCATATTTGTATCATAATGTATATTTTTGTATCATCTAATTGCTCTCTGTATCATGTAACTTTTCTATGTATCTTTCTGTATCTGCAGCTACTGCTTGATATGCAATGGAGAAAATTGCAAATAGAAACTTAGGGCATCCTGCTTGAATTCATCAACTTCGTTCAAAGTTAGGCAATTCGCAAATGAACACACATGTTCATACAAATAAAGAGTATATGGACAAGCGCAAGTTACATCACAAATGATTGGTATGATCATCAAGGACAAGGTGGTCGACCTACAAGCCTAAAGATATAATGGACTGAAATGACCTCAGTCAGTCATTTCGGAAGTTAGGACTCCAATTGGTGTGCCGATAATTTTAAAATAATCGTAAGGACCATTGAGACTTGTCTGTAAAATTTGAGTTAAATCAGACCTCGTTTGGTAGGCATCGGAAGAAGGTTTCAGTTTTTCTTGTCGATAAATATTAAAAAGAGATTTTTGAGCTCGGTTTATGCGAATGAGCTCCGATTCGAAATCTGAAAGCGCCATTAGATTCGTATGGTTATTTTTGACTTTTGTGAAATTTCGAAAGTGGATTTCGAGGTTGTTCGGCTAGTTTCCGCTAAAATACCGAAAGTTAAATAATTTGATCTTTTACCATTTAAATTCGCATCTTGAGTTTCGGGAAACCGATTTGAAATCTCCCTTAGCAAGTATGCTACATATATTTTGTATAACTTGTATGCAAAAGTTGGAATTATTTCGAATATCACATGGTACCGTTTTGATTTTTGTCTCGAAAAGAAAATTTAAAAAAAAAAAGATAAAAAGACAAAAAATGGAAAGAAAATGAAAAGTGACCTTGGCGGTGGGTGATAAGGGATATATATCCCTTAGGCCTTAGCGTTCTTACTACAGCATTAAAACAGAAACGAAACAAAGAAAATGAAATGACGCAGTGAAAAAAATGCCAGAAAATGTGAAAAGAGCCGGAGAAAAATAGTATTTTCATCCCGAAACATTCAGGTAATGATTTTAATGCATTATTTGAGTTTACTATGTGTGTTTGAATATATTTTAATGGTAAATTTTAGAATATTAGACATCGTTTTAATAAGTTCAATTAAAAGTTTAAAATGTCAAATGGACCCCGATAATGGAATTGATTATATATTCGTACTCAGTAAGTTATGAGCAACATACAAATGTAATTTATTTAGGATTCGGTTATGTGACCATAAACCCTGTACATAGGCCTGGCCTGCGTATTGCGTATGCGAATAGGGTATCAGGTTCCTAACCGGATTGCCCTAAGATGTAGGGAATAAAGCCTTTGGCCTAATATGATATATTTTTCTACTTATTGAACACAGTGGGATCGTTTGACAATGAATTCAAAGAATAAAGCGGTTGTTGGGTAACATGGTTAACTTTGGAACGAGGTAACAATGTTGATTTTGGAACGAGGTAAGTGTTTATATCCATTTCTTTGGAGGCACCTGGCCTCGTGGATTTTCTACCACGTGTTCCTTACATGTGTAGCTGCCGATAGGTGTACTCATTACGCCTAAGCTTTGGATTTATATTGTATATTATATGATAAGTCCTGTTTTTGGTATTGCATTAGGATCTGAGCATTGTACTCTGGCTATGAGTTGGAATCTACTCCCCGGCTGTCGATGAGGGCCTCGCGCCGGTGAAGGGTTATTATTGCATCATATTGCATTCATATGCATTATATGTCATTCATATGCATTACATTGCATATCATATAAGGTGCAGGAGTATTCCGCCCCAGGAGCAGGAGTATTCCGCTCTTATGTCAGATACTGAGTGCAGAAGTATTTCGCCTCAGCTTTACATTATATCGGGTGCAGGAGTATTCCGCCACAGGAGCAGGAGTATTCCGCTCCATTGTATCATATTGAGGGCAAGAGTATTCCGCCCCAGGAGAGCACAGGAAGATTCGGCCTCTGGTTTATATCATATTGGGTGCAGGAGTATTCCGCCCCAGGAGCAGGAGTATTCCGCTCTTATGTCAGATACTGAGTGCACGAGTATTCCGCCTCAGCTTTATATTATATCGGGTGCAGGAGTATTCCACCCCAGGAGAGTGCATGAGTATTCCGCCTCTGGTTTATATTATATCAGGTGCAGGAGTATTCCGCCCCAGGAGCAGGAGTATTCCGCTCCAGTTGGTCATCAGATTGGATTCCCCTCGAATGCAGGAGTATTCCGCTTTGAGATGGGATTACGGGCACATGTGACCCTTTGCATCATATTTCATTTCATTTCATCTCACTTCATTTCATTTCATCTCAATCATTCCATTGTGAAGACTTGCGGTACATGACTACTGTTCTGCTTATACGTGTATTGCTTATTTGTTGATATAATTCTGGCTCGTATTCCTGGATGAGTTTATGGTTTCATACGTGTTTCCGGTTATTATCTGGCTCCGCCTTTTTATAATTTAAATAAGAGGAATTTGGTTTATCTGTTTCTTCTCCCTAACTAGCTATCATATTCTTTGAGGTGACTAGTCTGCCCCACTTATTGAGTCCTTTTGACTCACCCTTGTTTGTTGTTTGTTTCTTGTCTATCTATTTCGTTTCGGTAGGTACACTCCAAGATTGAGTTCGGCGCGTTGTTCAGGAGCGAAGACGACTTCAGCTGTCAGGCTGAGCCCGCTTTATTCTGGATGGCCACCAGTTTATTGTTTATTATTTCAGTTGCATTTTGCTCCCTTCAAGAGGTATCTGTTTTCTTTTGTACTTTTAGATGTCTACTCTGGATAACCCTAAACCTAGTATGTTGGGTAGTCAGCTGTAATTTCTTTTGTACAACTTGGAGGTATCAGTATGTCTGTGTTTTTTCTAAGTCTTGTTATTATTTATGAATTGAATTATATTTATATTTCTAATTTAATTGGTAAGGGTTCGCCCGACGGGTCTAGGGGAGTATGTCGGGTGCCCGCACGGCCTAACTGGATTTCGGGTCATGTCAGTTGGTATCAGAGCCCGGGTTAGAGTCTATCCAGACTAAGACAGTGTCTAGTAGAGTCTCGGTGATGGGTACGTAGACGTCCGTACTTATCTACGAAAGGCTATGATGACATTTAGGAAGTTTCATTTCCTTCTTTTCTGATCGTGCGTCGGTGTAGGATACAAAAATATTTTCCGTTAATTCCTTCGTAGAAATGGTGAACCCTTGTGCGACAAATCAGTAAAGGGTTAGAATTCACTGGCGAAGCAGTCTAGACAGAGGTTGGCGCTAATCAAGCCCCGAAATCTTTTGATCGTGTTGACGATCTAGTTACGGAGGTCCTAGCTGTACGAGCTCGCGATGGGCTAGGGAGCAGGGCCTTGTGGTTCCCTTGGCTCTCTACGATGATTTACGAGAATCTTGGTGACGCAGATACCGCAAAAACCTATTATTCGCTAGGCAGCTTATCAGGTTGCCGCAGATGCATATGTTCGGTCTCAGGGAGCTCCTATTCTAGTTCTTAATATTGCCCAGTAAAATATATTCCAAATGTAGCATGTGTTGCGCCACCAATTGTTCTGGTTGGTTAGCTAGCCGAGGTAACAGATCGGTCCGAGTGCCCAAAGTGGGATTATTATTTTATGCGGTTGAACATCCCGATATTCCCAAGCAATGCATTAGATAATCCCTGTGTAAGTTTTTTAAAAATAAAATGATGTCAGCGTATCCTTCTGGCTCTTAATTATATCGAGCGATATGGTGTTGATTATTCTGCTTTCCAGTTTCAGGGTCCAGCCATGGATTGGTGGGCCGCTCTCTTATTAGCTAACTTGGTTCGATTTTTCTTTCAGATTCGTGGAAAAGTTCCTTTCGAGTAGCGAGCGAGATGAAAAGTGTTGCCAGCTTGAGTATATTGGACTGGGTAGCCTGTCGGTTAGTCTGTTGGTGTTTCAGAATATGAGATTGAATTCTATAGAATGGCTGGATATGCATTAGAACTAGTCCATGAGCCTTTCGAGAGATTCAAAGATTTATTGATGACCTTTCTCCTTCCTTAAGATCCCAGATGGCTCGAAAAATTGAGGTTGCGACTTCATTTGATGTCTTTGTTGATATTGTTCAAAGGTATTAGGCATACCATAAGTTAGAGCGGGAAGAGTTAGAGCAGGAGAGCAAGAGATCCCATGGCCCTAGTGGGTAACCATGGTACCTCATTTGGAGGTAAGAGTTCTGATTATACTGGGAGGTCACCTTCCAGGTTATCTCAGCTTGTAGAGCATGATTCTTAGAGTGTGCGGGTAGTTCATCAAGATTAGACTCAGCTTTCTCTTTGTAGCTTTCAACAATCTGTCCAGCTCCCATATTCAGCGAAAAGGTGTTATCATTGTCGTGAGTCTGGCTATTCTTTGAGGAGTTTTCCCTTACTTCCGACAAGTAGGCAATCGTCCTTTCTCTTGTCATCAGGCACTTGCACAGTCGCAGGCGATTCCACTTAGATTTCAATAAGCCAGAGAAATGCCACCAACCAGTAGAGGTTGAGAACGTGGTGAAAGTGGTTCCTCAGAAGCTGATTATCAGAGTAGTGGCTCAGCTCAGCTGCTGAGGTAGTTCTGTGAACTGCTAGTCTGGCAGGATGCTGAGGCATTGATGCAATCGAAACTACGAAAGCGATAAAATATAAGAAACGAGACGAGACTCGCACGAAAGTCCAAGTAGCAACGAAGAACTTGTTCCGTTACACCCCGAACGATTGGAAAGAATCACCTACGCTAAGCAACTATCCTCAAGAGACACGAGGCTCGAGCAAATAGAATGATCAAAGACGGATTGAAGAGCAACTTGGATTCATCCAATTGATTCAAGCCAAAATGGTTACATGGTTCAAGAGCTATGCTCATTCAATGTATTGTGTTCAAAGTAAGGTAAAGAACAATAAATGAAAGAGGGGGTGTATTTATAGCACCCCTTTACAATGTTTAATCAGCTTCTGGTCCGCTGTCCACCAAGTCCTCTGCGCGATCGCGCCCAAAGTAATGCGATCGCGATGAACACTTGAGCTGAGGCGCGCGATCGCGCCATTGCCAGCACTGTCGCGAAGACCAGACAAAGCCTCTTCGCGATCGCGATCGCGAAGGTGAGCACCTTGGCATGAAGTTCAAGCAATGCTTTGGCCCGAGCTTTACCTTCAAAATCAACAACCACATCCCTTGGCAAAGGGGTAAGATCAAGAGGAATCAAAGGGTTAAAACCATAAACACACTCAAATGGAGTCATGCCAATCATACGATGCAAAGTGCGGTTATATGCAAACTCCATGAGTGGTAGCTTATCAATCCAAGTCCCGGCCTTTCCTTTGGTCATAGCCCTAAGTAGAGCTCCCAAAGTCCGGTTCACCACCTCAGTTTGCCCATCGGTTTGAGGGTGGTGGGACGTGGAGAAGAGCAACTTGGTGCCAAGAGCACCCCACAAACACTTCCAAAAATGGCTAAGGAACTTGGAGTCCCTATCACTAACAATGGTGCGAGGCACCCCATGCAATTTCAAGACATTATCAATAAACAAGGAAGCTACATGTTGGGCATCATTAGTCTTTTTGCACTGAATGAAGTGAGCCATTTTGGAGAAACGGTCAACGACAACATAGATGCTATCGTGTCCTCCTCTAGTCCGGGGCAAAGCCATAACAAAATCCATAGAAAGATCAACCCACGGACTAGTAGGTATGGGCAAAGGAGTGTATAAACCATGGTTGTTGGATCTAGACTTGGCCTTCTTGCAATCCAAGCAAGAATTGCAAAATCTTTCCACAAGAGGCCTCATTTTTTGCCAATGGAATTGTTCTTTAAGTATGGCCATAGTCTTGTCCACCCCAAAGTGACCCATCAAGCCCCCGCAATGTGCTTCTTGAACTAGCACATCTCTCCAAGAGGACTCGGGAACACACACTCTCCTATTCTTGAAAATGTAGCCATCTACCCATTGGTATTTTTCCACTCTTTCCCCATTCACTAGAGCATCATGAATGCTCTTGAGCTTTGGGTCATGATCATACAATGATTTGATGCTTTCAAAACCCATAAGTCTAGAAGCGAGAGTGGTAGCAAGAGCGAATTTTCTAGAAAGCGCATCGGCCACAACATTGTCCTTACCCTTTTTGTAATGAATCACATAAGGGAAAGACTCAATGAACTCCACACACTTGGCATGTCTCTTGTTCAACTTTTCTTGGCCTCTTAGATGGTTGAGTGACTCATGGTCACTCTTGATCACAAATTCTGGAGGCCATAGATAGTGTTGCCAATGGGCTAGAGCTCTCACGAGGGCATACAACTCCTTGTCATACGTGGAGTAATTCAAGGTTGCACCCTTCAACTTCTCACTAAAATAGGCAACGGGTTTCCCTTCTTGCATGAGAACACCCCCGATTCCCACCCCCGAGGCATCACATTCAACCTCAAAAGCCTTCCCGAAGTCGGGCAATTGTTACAAGGGGGCGGTACTCAACCTACTTTTCAATTCTTGGAAAGCTCTCTCTTGAGGCTCTCCTCACACAAAGAATTTATCTTTCTTCACCTTATCGGTGAGTGGTGCGGCAATAGTGCTAAAGTCTCTAACAAAGCGCCTATAGAAACTAGCAAGGCCATGGAAACTCCTCACATGATAAACGGTGGTAGGAGTAGGCCAATCTCTAATGGCTTCAACTTTGGACTCATCAACTTCTACACCATTGACACTAACAACAAAGCACAAAAAGACAACCTTTTCCACACAAAAGGCACACTTCTTAAAGTTGGCATAGAGCTTTTCGGCTCATAGCACATCAAGGACTTGACTCAAGTGGCCAACATGGTCGTCTATTGACTTGCTATAAATCAATATGTCATCAAACTAGACGACCACGAATTGTTGATGAATGGCTTTAGCACGTGGTTCATTAGTCTCATGAAGGTACTAGGTGCGTTGGAGAGGCCAAAGGGCATCACCAACCATTCATATAGACCAAACTTGGTCTTGAATGCGGTTTTCCATTCATCCCCGGGTTTCATCCGGATTTGATGGTAGCCGGACCTAAGGTCTATTTTTGAAAAGACACTAGAACCACTAAGCTCATCTAACATATCATCCAAATGAGGTATGGGATGTCGATACTTTACCGTGATCTTGTTGACCGCTCGACAATCCACACACATCCTCCAAGTGCCATCCTTCTTTGGAACGAGGATCACGGGCACGGCACAAGGGCGCAAGCTTTCCCTCACCAAGCCTTTGGTAAGCAACTCATCAATTTGCTTTTGTAACTCCCTTGTGTCCTCGGGATTACTTCTATATGCCGGCTTGTTTGGAATTTGAGATCCCGGGACCAAGTCAATTTGATGTTCAATACCCCTCAACGGAGGTAATCCATCCGGCATCTCATCCGGGAACATGTCCTCATAGACCTTCAAAACATTATCAATGGCACTAGTCAAAGGGTTAGGGTTAGATAAATAATCACTTTTGGAATTTAAAACCATACCTTTGTGCACTAGGCATATGAGCATCTTGGTGCCATCATTACCTCTCAAATACTCGCCCGGTTGCATCATGGCACACATGCGACCGGTGGAAGATGGTGGAATCTCGGCCAAAGGTTTGGCCACAACCGGGGACTTGGACTTAGCCGCTTCCCTCAACTCTTTCATGCGCCGATAGTCTTCACTTACTTGTTTTTGGGTCAAAGGTGTAAGCACAAACCTCTTTCCCTCATGCCTAACCGTGTAAGTGTTGGCCCGGCCATCATGAACCACTTGTTTGTCGTATTGCCAAGGCCTCCCAAACAAGAGGTGGCAAGCTTGCATTGGCACCACGTCAAACATGTGTTCATCTTGGTAGTTCCCAATCTTGAATCTAATCAAGACTTGCTTCACTACCCTGAACTCCCCACACTCACTTAGTCATTGCAAACGGTAGGGGCTCGGGTGTTTAACGGTAGTCAACTTCAATTGTGAGACCAAGGATTGGCTCACCACATTTGCACAACTACCCGAGTCAATGATCATGGAACAAACTTGCCCCTTCACTCTACACCGGGCATGGAACAAGTTTTCCCTTTGTTCATCTTCCCTCTCCTCTCTCAACATGGTTCCCAAAATGCGACGCACCACAAGGAACATATTAGGATCATCCCCCTCCGTCGCTCTCTCCTCACCCTCAACTTCCTCACTCTCCTCCTCAACTTCACCCTCGGACTCACTTTCACCCTCATAGACCAACCCATCATCCATCACAATCATTGTTTTCCGGGTAGGGCACTCTTTGTCAAAGTGGCCATAACCCTTGCATTTGTGGCATTAGAAAGAAGAAGAAGAAGAAGAAGAAGAAGAAGAAGAAGAAGAAGAAGAAGAAGAAGAAGAAGAAGGAGTATTTAAAGTAGTTTTAGAAATACCTCCAACCTCTTTGTGGTCGCTTCTCGGGGTGGCCTTTTCAAACGGCTTCTTCACTTCTCGACTCTCACTTGCTCCACTAGCATATGGGCTTTTCCATTCTTTGGTGCGAGTTTATGGAGTGGTAGTGGTAGTACTCCTATAGCGAGGAGCCTTCACTTCTTTGAGCCACTTCTCGGCCTCAACCGCGGCATCACAAACATCTTGTAGAGAGTGGAAGATGTGTAGTCTCAATTGGGAGGCAATCTCCCGACTCAAGCCACTTTTGAAACGGATGATAGCTTGTTCCTCATCCTCCGTTTCCATATCAAAAGTCGTCCGGTTTTTCTCAAAGTCGTTGAAATATTCATCAACGGACTTGTAGCCTTGTTTCAATTCATAGAGCCTTTTGAGTTGCTCTTGTCGATACTTGGGAGTCACATACTTGTTGTTCATAACTTCTTTCAACTCTTCCCAAGTGATGTTCATCCGCAACCCAAGTCTTCTCCTTGATCACTTGATGGATTCCCACCAAGTAGAGGCATAGGACTCAAATGAAGCTATAGCATAAGTGGCCATCTTCTCTTCGGTCATATCATTTGTGTCAAAGACCCGCTCCAATTGGACCTTCCATTCAAGAAATACTTCCGGATCACTAGCCCCTTTGAAAGAAGGGATAGTGATCATCACACTATTGAGATTAGTGTCACGACCCCCACGGTTCGGTTCCGGTTGAACCCCATGGTTGTCATCAACATCCTCATATTCCCTTCCTAAGTTTCTTCCCATATAAGCTCTTGGAGGTGCTCGACCTCGCCCACGACCTCTATCTACACCTCGGCCTCCATTCATCGCTCTCCTATTTGGATAAGGAGCATCAAAGTAATCATCATCAAGTCTGAGACCCTCCCCTTCTTGAACCTCATCAACTTGCTCAAGGGGTGCAATGTTTCTCCGAGGCCTTAGGAATGGAACATCTCCTTGGGGATTGCCCAAGGGATGGGGATTGCCCAACATTCTTTCTCTAGCAAGAGTCTCATCCCTCAACCGTTGTCGACGGACTAGCTCCGCATATTGATCCGGTTTCATGATAGAATCATCACTAGTGCCTTCATTGGCATCCTTTTGGACACTTGGGGTCCTCTCCTTTTCAATAATTTCCATTTTAAGGTTTAAGGCCTTCACCTCGGCTAACAAACTAGCCAAGACGTCGGTCGGAACCTCAATGGTGCTCTTTGCTTTCTCCTCCGCCATGTACCTACAACAATCAAAAACAAGAAAAGAGATTAGAGTAAAAGTCCTCACTCACTCCCTCACTTTTGTTTGTCGCTCAGGTTCACTCAAGTTGGGGGTTAGGTTCACACAAACTTGAGATCAATGGCCTCCTCGTAGTTGCGCAACCTCCTCAATGATCAATCCAAAATACAAGAACCAAATGCTCTTCGGGAAGAGTGGATTCAATGGGACTCGATAAACGCTAAGCTATTTGGTGCGCATTTGAACCAAACAATTAACTACGAATCTTCTTTGAATTCTACTCTCCTTCTAGGCACGAGTATCCTATTCGCACAATGGATTAGTACTAATTAGGTAGAAGTGTTACCCTCAAAGTACCAACCGCAAGTGACGCGATCAAATGTTCAAAGATCGAATCGTCACTAAATGGATTCGGAATTGGATGAATTTTGGCTTGTGATCTAGAAACTCACCATATTTGATGATGCTATGGGAGTTTTGGTGGTTGGAAACTGTTACGATACCTTTGCGAGCGTTCTGTCCTACTTCAGGATTTTCTGGAATTAGATACTTTTCGCGATCGCGAGAGGGTGGGCGCGATCGCGATGGGCAAAAATTCACTTTGGGCGCGAACGCGTGAGACCTTGCACGATCGCGCAGGTCTGTTCAACAGAACCAGAATCCCGACTGTAAACTGCAGTTTTGGCACACAAACAACCCAAATTCAACTTGTTTTTCAGTTTTCAAGCTTTCAAATGGTGTTTTCAACTGTAGTACACAATCCTCACTGGTTTTACAAAACAAACAACCAACAAACAACTTGTTTTCAATGATTTTGGACAAGTTCTTCAAAAATTTTCAAAAACCTTCAAGATTCCAAAATTTTGATTTTCACTCCGATACTCCAAATGATGTTATGGTGGTATCAAAACGACGGGAAAACTATAAGGAGTAAACCCCGATACCAAACAACCAAGAATTCATAACATCAATCGAGTTCTAGAATCTTCAACCTAGGGTTTAAATTTTCCAACTTTTGATTCTCAACTTGAAATGGTGTTTTGATGGTACCCAATCAAAGAGAATACGTATTCAAACAAACCCCGATAGCTGACAACAACAAAATCGCAACAACAAATGATTTCTAGCAATTTTTGTGATTTTCCAATTTTTGAATTTTTTTTTCTTCTTTTTCAATTAACAAGAACAAGAACAAGAAAATAAACAAGAAACAAAGATGACAAGCACGAAGAGTAGACGAGGGTTCGTAAGAACGTAATCCTAGCCTTGCTCTGATACCAACTGATGCAATCGAAACTAAGAAAGCGATAAAAGATAAGAAACGAGACGAGACTCGCACGAAAGTGCAAGTAGCAACGAAGAACTTGTTCCGTTACACCCCGAACGATTGGAAAGAATCACCTACGCTAAGAAACTATCCTCAAGAGACACGAGGCTCGAGCAAATAGAATGATCAAAGACGGATTGAAGAGCAACTTGGATTCATCCAATTGATTCAAGCCAAAATAGTTACAAGGTTCAAGAGCTATGCTCATTCAATGTTTTGTGTTCAAAGTAAGGTAAAGAAAAATAAATGAAAGAGGGGGTGTATTTATAGCACCCCTTTACAATGTTTAATCAGCTTCTGGTCCGCTGTCCACCAAGTCCTCTGTGCGATCGCGCCCAAAGTAATGCGATCGCGATGAACACTTGAGCTGAGGCGCGCGATCGCGCCATTGCCAGCACTGTCGTGAAGACCAGACAAAGTCTCTTTGCGATCGCGAAGAGCAAAACTTCTTCTTCAGGCAGTGAGCTCAGAAAGTGTCCCCTGTTTTGCCCTGTTTTGCTCCCCTGCTTCCTGCACTGTTTCCTGCCCTGTTTCCACATTGATTGAGCTCCAATGCATTGTCTTTAAGTCCTCTCCCGAGCTCATATCATCCACGCCTTTCCAAACCAAGTGTAGGTGAGCGTCTTGTATATCTTTGGTTTGACTTCGAGTGAATGGTCTCGATGCAATTTGGGTTGCATCAGGCATCCGATGTAGTAGACCCGAGTATTTCTTCTTCTCTTAAATGTGAGTAAGATTTGATTCTTTCGATCGATCAGGAAATGGTCTGTCTTATCATGTTTCGATGGTTTCCTTGGATGTCGTTTTTATTAAGAATCGGTTGCGGTAGAGGGGCGAGCTTCTGATATGATTTATTCCTGGCGTTTATAAGACCCAACTAATTTATCTGGTCCAAAATATGAGATATTTGATAGTGAGTGTCGCTATTGCCTGCTTGGTATCCTATTGTCCCACCTTCTCTTATTATATCAAAACAGTTTACCTCTCTTCTCGGAATTTCGTGTTGGTTGGATGATGGGATTCTAGTTCATCACCATCAGAGAGTGTCATTCTTTCTTCCGGTGTAAAGTGCTTAGTAAGTAATATTCGATCTACGTGTCTCCTTTTGGTTCGAGATATTAGTAAAGTCATGTTATCCCATTAGCTTATCTGGATTATAAAAGGATTTCTGGTAAATTGTCAGAGTTTCCTTCTTATTGGAAGGTTAAATTGATATGGGTGTTGCTCCATAGAGCTCATTTAATGTCTATTTCTTTAATTGCGATCCTTTGGTTAGCCTGACTCATAAGTAGTCTAGCTTTAGTAGCCAAGCAAATAAGAAGATGAACTTCCTGAAGCTCTAATTATTTCTATCCTCGGTCCATTTCCATTTCTTCTTCGTCCGACACTAGTGACCCTAGGCGGTTGGTAGCCGCTTGTGATGCCCCCTGTGTTGAGCCAGAGTACGTGTTATTGTAGCCGGGTAAGCATATTATTGTGTTTCAAGGCTTCTAAGGGTAATAAAAGTACCATCCATCAGGCGGTGGTGTTTACGACAAAGGTGTGAAGTCATGAACTCGAGAGTTGCAGCTGTTTGGCAACTCGAAAGGGTAATTTGGTAGCTCAGGTCGGAGCCACATTCTGTTTTAGCTAAGTCTTTCTTAATCTAGCAGGTTGTGCGAGGATGTTTGGCAACTCGAAAGGGTAATTTGGTAGCTCAGGTCGGAGCCACATTCTGTTTTAGCTAAGTCTTTCTTAATCTAGCAGGTTGTGCGAGGATGAATATTCCTATTCAAATAGCTGCATGAGTTTGTGCTTTAAGTGGAGGAGTCTTCCTCCAAATACTGAATGGTAATACTAAATTTTTAAGGTGTTGATACCACTTTTTTTACGACCCAACCTAGGGCTACGACGGAAACCTACAATGAGTGTCGATCATTGCTAAACCTACTAATATTCTATTAATGCTAGAGATAAGTTGGCAACCTGATCATATATACGTACTGATCTACTGAAAGCATAAAGTCTGGAAAGATGACACGATTCTAACTTGCTGGCAATTAGAACATTGAGCCACAAATTCTGCTATGTTACACTTCATTCCGTCCCACCAATAAATCTTCTTTAGATCATGGTACATCTTAGTCGAACCTGGATGAACAGTGTATTTGGACTGATGTGCCTCTATCATAATCTGTCCACGTAAATGTGCAACATCAGGAACACAAAGTCTATCTTTATACATGAGAACACCGTCAGTAGTAACCCTGTATGGTGACTTCAGTTTTTTTCTGGCTATCTGTCTGCATTCAATTAAAACTGGATCCTCATATTGCCGTTGTTTTACTTCATGGAAATTTAGAGTTAAAAGACTAGTGCAGCTTGTCGTCCATCAATCATTGGCATATCTCCTTCACACCTCAACTCTTTGATAAGTTACTTTAGCATTATAAGTACACATGTAATCAACATTGTTGCTGGTATTCTGCCTCAGCTCATGGTCCAACTACATGTCTCTTTTATTTTTCACTTTTTCAAGTCATAATATTTCCAATTCAAAGACAATACCCTGAAGTAGATGTTCAGTCTGGAGATCATTCCTGGTCTGCATCATACTATCCAGTAGTATTTTCATGATCCTTATCCTTATATGATAGACCCTGTTCAGATGAACCTTTGACATACATTAGGATATGAGTAACTACATTCCCACAAGGAGCTTGCGGAACAACACTAACATCAACTTAGATGTTGCATAGTGAGTTCGTAAAAATTATATAGCTTGCATCAAATCTTCTATAGTGTGTAGTGACAAGGTACTAAAAGCTCCCCTTATTGCATCAAGCGTGAGCTAATTCTTAGTTCCATCAACCTGTTCTAAATGGAACGGTAGATCGAAGAGGTAAGTATCGGCTGAATCATGTTAATCCATTCAAAGTTTCGTGTATCTTTGTTTCAAAAATGTAGAACTCTCTTCTCGTGATCGAGGAAGGATCAGCTTAGTCAGAATAAGTTGTGCAATGGTATTATCATATCATCAAGATATATTTTATTCCAAAAGTACGATGTGCGTAATATAATTCTGATCCTGTAATCAGGAGGTAAGGACCAAGGAGTAGCTTATGAAGATCGTGCAAGTTCTCTTGTTATCTGTGCGAATTTTTTTCTTTAGACTTAGGCTCGTTCGAGGACGAACGAGAGTTTAAGTGAAGGAGAATGAAACGGCATCGGTCAGTCGTTTCGAAAGTTAGGACTCCAATTGGTGTGCCGATAATTATAAAATAATCGTAAGGACCATTGAGACTTGTCTGTAAAATTTGAGCTAAATCAGACCTCGTTTGGTAGGCATCGGAAGAAGGTTTCAGTTTTTATTGTTTATAAATATTAAAAAGAGATTTTCGAGCTCGGTTTTGGCGAATGAGCTCCGATTCGAAATCTGAAAGCGCCGTTAGGTTCGTATGATTATTTTTGACTTTTGTGAACTTTCGAAAGTGGATTTCAAGGTTGTTCGGCTAGTTTCCGCTAGAATACCGAAAGTTAAATAATTTGACCTTTTTCCATTTAAATTTGCATCCTGAGTTTCGAGAACCCGATTTGAGATCCGCCTTAGTAAGTATACTACATCTATTTTGTATAACTTGTATGCAAAAGTTGGAACTATTTCGAATATCGCAAGGTACCGTTTTAATTTTTGTCGCGAAAAAAAAAATAAAAGAAAAGAAAAAAGACCAAAAAAGGAAAGAAAATGAAAAGTGACCTTGGCGGTGGCTGCTAAGAGATATATATCCCTTAGGCCTTAGCGTTCTTACTACAGCATTAAAACAGAAACAAAACAAAACAAAGAAAATGACATGACGCAGTGGAAAAAAATGCCAGAAAATGCGAAAAGAGTCGGAGAAAAATAGTATTTTCACCCCGAAACATTCAGGTAATGATCTTAATGCATTATTTGAGTTTACTATGTATGTTTGAATATATTTAAACGGTAAAACTTGGAATATTAGACATCGTTTTAATAAGTTCAATTAATAGTTTAAAAGGTCAAATGGACCCCGATAATGGAATTGATTATATATTCGTACTCAGTAAGTTATGGGCAATATATAAATGTAATTTATTTAGGGTTTAGTTATGTGACCATAAACCCTGTACATAGGCCTGGCCTGCGTATTGCGTATGCGAATAGGGTAGCAGGTTCCTAACCGGATTGCCCTAAGATGTAGGGAATGAAACCTTTAGCATAATATGATATATTTTTCTGCTTATTGAACACAGTGGGATCGTTTGGCAATGAATTCAAAGAATAAAGCGGTTGTTGGGTAACAGTGTTAACTTTGGAACGAGGTAAGTGTTTATATCCATTTCTTTGGAGGCACCTGGCCTCGTGGATTTTCTACCACGTGTTCCTTACGTGTGTAGCTGCCGATAGGCGTACTAATTACACCTAAGCTTTAGATTTACATTGTATATTATATGTCATGTCTTGTTGTTGGTATTGCATTGAGGATCTGAGCATTGTACTCTGGCTATGAGTTGGAATCTACTCCCCGGCTGTCGATGAGGGTCCCGCGCCGGTGAAAGGGTATTATTGCATCACATTGCATTCATATGCATTATATGTCATTCATATGCATTACATTGCATATCATATTGGGTGCAGGAGTATTCCGCCCCAGGAGCAGGAGTATTCCGCTCTTATGTCAGATACTGAGTGCAGGAGTACTCTGCCTCAGCTTTACATTATATCGGGTGTAGGAGTATTCCGCCCAGGAGCAGAAGTATTCCGCTCCATTGTATCATATTGAGGGCAGGAGTATTCCGCCCCAGGAGAGCGGAGGAGTATTCGGCCTCTGGTTTATATCATATTGGGTGCAGGAGTATTCCGCTCTTATGTGAGATACTGAGTGCACGAGTATTCCGCCTCTACTTTATATTATATCGGGTGCAAGAGTATTCCGCCCTAGGAGAGTGCAGGAGTATTCCGCCTCTTGTTTATATTATATCAGGTGCAGGAGTATTCCGCCCCAGGAGCAGGAGTATTCCTCTCCAGTTGGTTATCAGATTGGATTCCCCTGGAATGCAGGAGTATTCTGCTTCGAGATGGGATTACGGGCACATGTGACCTTTTGTATCAGATTTCATTTCATCTCAATTCATACCATTGTGTAGACTTACGGTACATGACTACTGTTCTGCTTATACGTGCATTGCTTATTTCTTGATATGTTTGCGGCTCGTATTCCTGGCTGAGTTTATGGTTTCATACGTGTTTCCGGTAATTATCAGGCTCGGTCTTTTTATAATTTAAATAAGAGAAATTTGGACTATTTGTTTCCTTTCTCCCTGGCTAGCTATCCTATTCCTTGAGGTGGCTAGTCTACCCAACTTATTGAGTCCTTTTGACTCACCCTTGTTTGTTGTTTGTTTCTTTTCTATCTATTTCGTTTCGGCAGGTTCGCTCCAGAATTGAGTTCGCCGCGTTGTTCAGGAGCGAAGACGACTTCAGCTGTCAGGGTGAGCCAGCTTTATTTTATATGGCCACCAGTTTATTGTTTATTATTTCAGTTGCATTTTGCTCCCTTCAAGAGGTATCTGTTTTTTTTGTACTCTTAGATGTCTAGTCTGGATAACCCTAAACCTAGTATGTTGGGTAGTCAGCTATAATTTCTTTTGTACAGCTTGGAGGTATCAGTATGTCTGTGCTTTTTCAAAGTCTTGTTATTATTTATGAATTGAATTATATTTATTTTCCTAACTTAATTGGTAAGGGTTCGCCTGACGGGTCTAGGGGAGTATGTCGAGTGTCCGCACGGCGTAACCAAATTTCGGGTCGTGTCATGGACGATATGCAGAGGTTTTATAGTGTACACATAGATTAAATGAAGGCACGGAGAACAAAAGAAATGGTCATTGCAATGATACGAGGAGACCCAACTGAATATGACAAGAAGCTTCCAAGTTACCTGTGTATGTTAGAGCAAAGAAACCCAGGGTCAATTGTTGCTTTTCAAGTATTTGAAGATCATTTTTTCAAGTACGCTTTTGTTGTTTTGAATGCTTTCATAAAGGGATTTTAGCATTGCAAATCAATCGTAGTCATCGATGGTAGCTTCCTAAGAGCAGTGCGCAAAGGAACATTCATACCCGCCAGTAGATTAGACGCAACAGGTAAAGGAATTTCTAACGCTGCCTGTTATATCATAGTGTTTCCAGCTTTGGTATCAAGTTGTTTCAGCCCTATATTTTTCTGATTCAGCATGTTTCAATTGTATCATACTGTTTAGCTTTGTATTAGACTGTTTTAAATATTGGTATCAGACTTTTTAAACCACATATTTTCTCTATTTCAGCATCTTTTATTTGTATCAGACTGTTTCAGCTTTGTATCAAACTATTTCCAGCTTTTGTAACAGGCTTTTTCAGCCATAAGATTTATTTCTATCAAACTGCTTCAATTTTGTATCAAGTTGTTTGAGGCCTATACTTTTGTTTTTCAGCTTTTTATTTGAATCAGACTGTTCAGCTTTGTACTTGTATGGTATTGTTTCAAATATGTATCTTACTGTTTCTTTCCATAGGGAGCATACTGCCACTTGCATATGCAATTGTCGATTAAGAGAATGATGCATGGTTCTTTGAGAAGTTCAAAAATGCTTACGGTGAGAGAGAATGCGTTGGCTCGGACCGTAATGTGAGCATAATCAAGGCTACTACCATCGTATATCCTTAGGTCCCACACTATGCATGCATATGACACTTGTGCAACAACCTCAAGATTAAGTTCAAGAGATGTACAGAGAAGCTCCATGAGACATTCTTTAGTTAAACCAAGGCATACACCATACCGGAATTTGATGAATACATGAAAAATATGAAAAAATAGATAAACGTATCAAAGCATACTTGGTAAACGTCGGATATCATAAATGGTCAAGGGCGCATTCAACAGTAAATAGAGGATTTACAATGACATCAAACATTGCAGAATCCTTGAATGCAGTGAACATCTTGATCAACTTACTCTGTGATACCAATACAAAAAGGATGCCTTTGAACATCAAAGGTTTTGGTGAAACATAACTTCTACTGACAGCAGAAGGAAACTCACGCACAAAAGGTAAAACATCATATTTACCAGGACTCTTCAATCTTAGCAACACCTGTGAAGGTGTAGTTGTATCCACTTGTGGGCTCGCCTGCTCATTCTCAAGGTCACTAATCAACATAACATCAGAATCCTCACCGGGCTTATCAACATCACCGACATAATGAAGCTCTTCAACGCCATGCTCAACAGGCTCTTCAGCAACAGTGTCAGTTGTACCAATATTCTTTGTTACATTCTTAATGGTATCAGCGATACTATGGTCCAGCTCCACAAACTGTTCCTCAGTCCAATAATCAAAGAAATGATCATTGAAAGCAGGGGGTTTAATAGGTCCAGCAGCAACATACTTGGTCGGATGAGAAGGTCCAGGAGTATCTTTGTTACAAAATCAAGCAGCGTCAACTGAATAACCTTGAATAAACTGATACAAAAAAAGCCATGAATAAATAATGAACTCCTATAAACCTTGGAGATATGAAAATAAGTTCAAGAAACAATTTACAGAACATGATACATTTTAGAAACAGGGATGATACAATAAGTTCAAAATAAAAAATAAAAAAAAATAAAAAAAAAGGCAAAGGCGCACCCCATCAGGTTTGGGAGTCTTTAGAAAGTCTTGGCTGAAATTCAAATCAAGGTCGAAATTTGAAAATTATAACTTAGCACTAGCAAACGAAGGGGCCAAAGGGACCTTAGTTTCAACTGTTGCGGGCATTAGAACGGGTTTCCACTATCATTGCTTGCTACACTACTGACTCCACCACTAACAGATCCATCACCTTTACTGAGCACAACAACCTCAATTTGAACTGTATCAGACGACACAAAAATAGGTTTTGCACTGCTGCCTGCTTCATCACTTGCTCCACCAGTAGCAGATGACTAAAAAAAAAAGGAAAAATAACTCATAAAAATAAGAAACCGTAGTTGTACAGTTTCATTGGGTTGTTGAATTATTTCTATTTGTATCTATCTGTATCTGGTTGTATTTGTATGTATCTACTTGTATCAAGTTAAGTGGAACAAGGTACACACCATAACATTAGCCGTATCAACATTAAAAATGTCTGTATCAGCACACACATTTGCTTTAAACTTTTAGTGATATAGAAAAGTTTATCAGTTTGATGCAGAATGTGAATTAGATGAATCTCGAACATTAAATGCACCGCTTTGAGTACCCTGTTTCCCAAAAAAAAATTAATTCAAACCAACATTACATGCAGAATATGATATCAAACAAAATTAAGATACACAAAACATGTCCCTGTACAAGTAGATTAATTTGATCAACAACTTTTGTAAGCTCCTGAGCAAAGAATGCCTTAACATCTTTAAACTGATCATCAACCTTCAAAAGAAACAAAGGCAAAATAGTATCACAATGTTTCTAACTGTTACAACAACTTCAAAAAACATAAACACAATAAAATAAAAATATGATGCTTACATGAAGCTTGAATAAGTCCAAGTCAGTAGTGAGCTAAAACAAAAAAAATAAAGCATAATTAACTTTAAAATCGAAGGAAAAAAATTGTATCAGAATGTGTCAAATCAGTATCACAATGTTTCTAACTGATTCAACTACTTAAAAAAATTAAACATACCTTATCAACTGAACTAGTCAAGGAGTCAATCTTAACGCCACAATCAATCGGCTGCGTCGGTTTTGACAAACTTGACTGTGCTTGCTTTCCAGCATCTTCAAAAGGATTGGGTACAAAAGTAGCGGGAGAGGAGGGACATGCCCTACATGGCAGACAAAATATCATCCTCAACAGGATCCTGGGTATCATCCACTGCATATGTGTTCGTATCAACCACCAACTCCAAACTGGCCAACTCAACAATTGTCGGCTGGATAGGCCTAAAAACCGGCTACACCATACATAATAATAGACCAATCAATTTAAAAGCATAAAAAATGACATGGGTACAGAATGAAATAGATGTATAAAGAATGAAACTATACCTTGTTGCCTCGGTCGTCTAAAATTTACAAACTGTCTCATACTTTGAAACAGTACTCGTCACTTTCTAGTTCAAGATACGAGGAGTTCGACTCCTAACACGCATAGCTACTGATTGCGGAATGTTTCTCCAGCATTCATAAAGCTATTCTTGCAACACAGAAGGCAAGCCTACCCTCCGAAAATATGTACTACTAATTTTCTCCTTCTTGTGTAGAGTATCAAACAATTCGTTGAAAAAATCTATACCACATGGATAGTCCTCGTAAGTACCGGACTCAACCAAAATCAAAATATTTCTTAGAAACAGTTTGCACATCGGACACAGACATCACAAAATAAACAATCACATACAAAACTACCATCTTTACAGCATCATTATCACCAACCAATATCCGTTGGACCGCTCGTATCAAGAGCATTCTTAAACTCTACGTGAGACATTTTCTCCATGTTTGGGAAGTAGCTAGTCATCAACCGGTTTGGACCGCTCGTATCAAGAGAATTCAGTGCATCACCATAGCACTTTAAACCTGACACTAGTGCAAACTCACGTAACCAAAACTGAAAACACGTGCCTTTCACACAAACCTCAAACGTACGAGGTTTGGGGGACTCAATCTCCTACTCCATCAACGCCTGAATTAATTAAGCCTAGACGGGGAAATGTTATAAATCTAACAAATAATCAAAATAGGTATTATTGAACCATTCCAACTGCACCAGACTTAATGTATCCTTCAAATGCAATGCAATGCAACATCCCCATCCGTGCTAATCCGTAAATGAAACTCTTTCCACACAAAATCTTTGGGCATATAAAACGACACACCCTAAAAAGAAAAAAATCCAACGCAATTAAAAAATATTAAGTACAATGAAACAGTAAAATACCCTACAGAAAAAGTAAAATACCCTGCAGAAACAGTAAATACACTATAGAAATAGTAAATACACTACCAATACACTGTAGAAACAGTAAGATACACAATCAATATATTCAACACCACTACAGATACAACAAGAAACAAAAAATAAACAATAGATACACAAAACAGGCAAAAGAAACAAAATACACAAAAAGAAACAGAGTACCTGTAATGCTACATCAGCCAACACAGAAATCCGACTTTTCTGTAATAGTGGAGCATCTTCCACAAAATCATCATCATCACCCACAATTTTACCTTTACCTTTACCCGTAGAAAGAGACGCAGACGACCGCGTTACACGCTTCAATTGTTGCGGGATTTCTGTCGACTTAGAAACATGAAATTTAAGTTTTAAAACTGATTTGGACCCACTTTTTGAAATATTTGTATCATGTTTCATTTTACTCCTAAGTTCCCTAGTATCAGAAGACGAACTAAAATTAGACATTGAAAAAAAAAGGTGAAATAAAAGTGAAACCCTAAAAATAAAAATAAAAACCCGACAATTTAAATACTGAAAACAGTTATGAAACAGTTCAGAAACAGGGAAGATAGTGGAGAACGTGGGGGATAAAATGAGGGAGAAAACTGAAGAAAAAATGATACAGTAAGAAACGAGCAGAAACGGTGCTAAAACGGGCGAGATACGCGTGAACAGGGAGAAATAACTGGGAAATTTTGAAATAAATAAATAATGAGAAAAAAATATTATATATGAGGACCAATTTTTGAATATTACAGAAAGGCTCTAAAACTATAGCAATATAAACAAATAAACCAACATAACAATATTTTTTTATCTAAGTTGCTATGTTTGTAATTAACTTATTTTCCTCTATATAGAGTAATTTTGCTAAAATATTAATATGTTTTGTTAATAACTTCTAACAGTCATACTTTTATGTAAAAATTCCATATAGTAACCATCATTTCTCCTAGAAACTGGCATGGGCCACTTTCATATACCCCAGCCTCATGCGCAAAAGCCGTTTTTGTGTACTCCCTCCGTTCCAAAATGGATGTCACTATTTTCTTATTAGTCCGTTCCAAAAAGAATGACACAATTCTAAATTTAGAAATATTTTTGAGTTAAAACTACTACTTTACCCTTAATGAAATGCTTTATAACCACATATTTATGTAGGGCTTATTTTGGACCACAAGTTTCAAAAGTGTAACCACATTTCTTAAACTCCGCTCCAAGTCAAACTAGGACAACCATTTTAAAATGGAGGAAGTATTAATTAGGCCTAGGTATAAACCAAATCCCTAGCATTGGCATCCCTTCCTATTTTCACAAGGTGGTACTCCTTCTATCCCAATTTATGTAAACGGATAGAATTTAAAATTCAGATATAGACTATTTAAGAATTCAAAATATAATTCACATGTTTAGAAATTATATGAAAATATACTATAACTTATAATATTTAACAATTTAAAAAATTTAAATGGCAAAAAAAGTTACGGTCACAAAAATAGTTAATTGATTCTCATAAATAAAGGTCAAATAAATTAGGACAGAAGGAGTATTTCCTTTTTCCATTTTGCAAGTTTATCTATATAAAAATATTTACGTACTTATACTAGTATGTTACTTAGAAGTTAATTGTCAATATTTATATTTAATGGAAATAACATTTTAATAGAAATTAACAGCGAAAAGAAATTTTTATGTTAATATATTGGAGTTAGTAAATCCTTTTGCATTATATGCACATCTGCAACGAATACTAAAGTGATGCGTCAGCTTTACAAGGTGAAAATGGACCAACTTCACAATTCAATTAGAGTAGATTTCTTCTATTGAGGAGAGTATATAGGAATTAAGGAGTAAAGGTTAGTATTTTAACATTGAGCAGAAAAATGAACTGTATATCAGAATTGGAACTTGCAGAAGCTAAAGTGAAAAAAGCAAATCTCCCTATACTGTTGAAATCCAGGGGGCTATCATAACTTCCCGTGATATAAATGATTAAAAAAATATTTCAAAAATAAAGGCAATTTGTCTTTTTTACTTTCACTTTCTAATCATTTTAAATTTTAAAACAAAGGGAATTTGGCGGTGGAGGACCTATCAAATGAAAAAAGTTCTGTGATCTATCAATCAATGATATGAAAAAGATGATTACCTTTAAGATAAAAATTTGACACTGATGGAGTAGTAGAGATCACTTTATTCATCTGGCTAGTCATCTTTTATTACCTTACCATTTATCTTCTCCCAATCTATTCATTTTTACATTTCACTTTTCCTCAAACCTTCCCCTCTTTTAATAAGATTCACGAGGGATGCCCCATCAACATTTCTTTCACTTTACAATCTTCAATAGTCCAAGAGAATATATAGTAGAGAATAGAACCTTATAACAACAATAAGTTCCTAGAATTTCAAACAGCTTCTTGTAAGAACTCAAAAATGTGTGTTACTCCTAGAAATTGTATATAGATCAAATGACAGATGGGCACAGACCCGAATCGAGGAGTATTTTTGTCCAGTATTCCCCCTTTATTTTCGACATGTTGTAGTTCCCACAGCATATAGGAGCGGGCCGAGTTCATATCGTCGCGGAGCAACAACAGTCTCTTCCTTGCTAAATCAGGGAAGACTAAGCAAACCATAATTCACTTCTAACATATAGCAATTTCTATAACAATTCTGATGGAATATTCACTTGCTGGAATATTTTCTTCTTCATCGTGGCAATTCTGATGGCATCAATAATAGCAAATTCTTCAAATTCGTCCACCTTCTTCTTCAAATTTTCAACTTCACGATTAAGGGCGTCATTTTTTCTTTTCAAGTTAATGATAACAACAACAGCTCTGGAAGGAAATTCACGGTCCTCCCATTCCCAATAACCACACGATTGAGCCTATAACAATTCAAAAAACAATTCTAGATCCACAATTTTATTAAACAACATAAAAACCAATAACACAAATAAGTAATTACTTACGTCTCGCTTCGAACACTTGAAGAAGCGTCTCCCAGCATTCATTGGAGTCCAAGCCGTGAAATGGTTAGCAACGATTCCACAAAAGCATTTCCTACTCGACCCATATGAAGTATTAATCGACCCCTCACTCATTATCTCAAGAAAGACTAATTTGTGATAACCTAGTCGAAAAATCAAACAACTTGAACTGGTAAAAATTGTTGAACAGAGTTCAAATCATAATCCTAGCAAAAATATTTGGGTTAACTGGGTTAAATGTGAGGCTGTGTTTTAGTTTTATTCTAGAAGCTGCGTAGGATTAGTAGGTGGGGTAGATTAATTTAGCTTATGTGGACGCTGAGTAGGATTAATTTGTGCAAAATGGATAAAATTTATCCTACTCAGCTGGGCGTTAGTGAATAAGGGCATAGGTATAATCAACTTATCACGGTAAGGGCGAGGATACACAATTCTTTTAACGGAGGATAATTTTAAACAATATCGCATAGTTCAGGGGTATATTTGACGATTTTCCCAAGTTTCTAACATGAAATTTCTCAATTTGAAGACTTATAGCCTGTTTGGGATTACTGCCAAAAACTGCTTATTTTGAGAAGTACTTTTGGCATAAGTACTTTTTAAATAAGTACTTTTGGATAATAAGCAGTTTGTGTTTGGACAACTCATTGGAGAAGTACTTTTGATAAATAATTTGTGTTTGGTTAATCGTTACAAAAAGTACTTATCAGTGTCAAATTACGAAAAGGACATCCAAATTCATTTTACATTTGGATTAATAAAAATAAAAAAATAATTTTGAATATTTATCATAAAAGATTTTAATTAGAAAAATTTATTTAGTTAAATGTAAAACATAACGTAAAAGATATAAATTTAAGTTATTGAACAACATAAAATATAGTTAAATCAAAGTGATAACAGAATTAGGAATTTCTAGTAATCACTTGCTTTTAAAAGATGATTTAAAGAGTATGACATCCTATATACGATTGATAGTAATACCTAGAAATAAAAATTAGTCCTGGAGAAAGAAGATTTGTAAAAGTACGTAGTAGAAAAAAATAGGAAAAAGAAAAATATAATTGTATTTTGAGAGTGATATGGTTAATTTATAAGGAATAATATGGTAAATATGAATTCTTGGTAAGGATATTTCTGTCTTGAAAAAATTAATAAACTGCTTCTGCTTCTGCTTCTTCCAAGAAGCAGATATTTGTAGCTTCTCCCCAACAGCAGAAAAACTGCTTCTGCTTCTACCTAAAAGTACTTTTTTTTAGTTGCCAAACACCTCAAAATTCTAAAAAAAGTACTTTTGTTGAAAAAAAACACTTTTGGCTTTGGAGAAGCAATGCCAAACAGGCTATTAATTATACCAAGTGTATTTTTGCTAGTGGTTGATTAGATTGCACGGTAGAGAAGAATCTTCCAATTACATTTGATTCCAAAAACATAATTCTGATTCCTTTTCCCCTAACATGTTAGTATAAACTAGTGCCTTAATAGTACCAAATGCTGATGTACGGTTGTTGGCATGGTCCAAAGATTTATAAGTACCAAGGATCCAAATTAGAGAGAGCATTTGGACAGACAGTTTCAGGGTTCTAAGTAGATATCGTTGCAGATCTACAAGGACTGCACTCTTTCTGCAGATGTATTTACACATCACTTCAAAACACAATCTTAAAAAAGAAAATAAAAGAAAAGAAAACCACATAGTTTTGCGCCAACTCAACGCAACCTTAATTTATTGTCGGGTAATACAAACCAAAGACTTTAATGCTGAAAAAAACAAAAATGGAAAAGTTTCCGAAAAGGCCTAGTAGTAGTAGCTTTCTTTTTTGGCCCATCAAAGATGTGAGTAAATTATGTCGGTGTCCATTTATTGAACTCCAACTTCGAACTTCAAAAAGAAAGAGCAAATTTTAGGCTTCATTTATGAAAAATGTATGACCTAAACCAGTTTTAGGATCACAAATCGAATTTGAGTTTGAATATAAGCAAAACTTCGTATCAAAGCTAAATAAATGCGAGAAATAGGCGTAAATACAAAAGAATAACTTGATTTCAATATATTGTATTGAGTACAAATTTGGCAGAGTTTCAGTATGTATTTCTAGATGTCTATGATACAAAATGAAGTACTATTTATAGGCCTAGGAGCCTTACCCACGTTCTCCACTATCAGTTGTGCTTTGAACCACGATCTTGACATTAAAGGAACGAAGTAGTGGGTTGCAAAGCCGCTGGAACCGAGGTGATTCACCGAGGTGTAATGTGTGACCTCAGTGATGGGGCCTTGCTTTTCGATCGAGGTAGGCGTCATCGAAGCTCAGCTTACGGCTCGCCTTCGGCAACGACCTCGACGTGTGACCTCAGTGATCCTCACAGTAGCTTCGGTCTTTGTCGTTAAGTGCTCGATTGCTTGTCAGGTTATATGACCAGGGCGAATCATCGCGAGCCGATTTTTACCCAATACAGATAGTCCCCCCACTCTTCGGTCACTTACCGAGGAGTGGAGTGAAATTCAGCGGGAAAGCGACGTGGCTTGATCTTATCCAAGTGTTTCAAATTTTGTCAACGTTTCGCGTCTCATCAGGTCACTTTTCACTGACACGTGTTACCCATCCGTTGGCTCCTCGAACGGTCACGCCGTAATTTTTATTTCTCCCAATGTTACAATGATGATGCCCCATCACCTGACTCTTCCATACCTATGAATACCTCTCTACCAAACCTTTCTCGTCACTTTCACCTTCAGCAATCAACAGTGCTAAGAGAGAAAAAACAAGAGCTTCCATACTTTTCAGATTTCCATCTTTACCAGAATTCTTAGTTTCAAGCTTTAATCATGTCTGCCACTCACTCAAGACAAGATTCGAGTGACTCCGGCGAAAGGGCAAAGATCGCGCAGTACGCCGCCATTACTTCCAGCAGCGAGTTTATCACCACCGTGTCGGCTCTACAAGTGATAGAGGCGGAGGGAGGCGGAGAGGTGACTTCTAGCGCTGGTGGCTCCAAACGTCGAAAGGCGAGGGCTGGGCGTGACGTCGTTGCTGTGAGCGAGGACGTCAGCCTAAAAGAGGACGATGACGTCGTGGATGGTGACCTCATGGAAACGGCTGGTGCTAATGACACCACGCAGAGAGACGAGGATGCCGAGGGTGATGATGTCGTGGGCGAAGTTGAAGGCAGAAATACCGTCGAGGTAGGGTCTTCGGTCCCAATGATTCCCCTCGAGCAAGAGCTCGATCCTCACCAAATCATTCCCTCCCATTTGGACAACGGCAAGGATCTTAAGCTGCAGGTCCAATCTGCTGATCAAGAAGAAAAGAATAGGAATATACCAGTAAACACGACACCGACCCGTATAACACAAGCCCACATTGAACGGGTCCGGAGGGAGTGCAAGTTTGGGCCCGAGGTGAAGGTAGTTATCCCCGACCCAACGAGCAGAGTTTGTCACCACGTCGAGGGGCTATCTTTCGTTTATACCTACCCTTTCACCCTCGGCTTCTCCCTTCCAGTGCACAAGGTTATTGATGACTTCTGCCGAGCCTACAACTTGTGTTTGGCCCAACTAGGTGATGCAACCCAAATTGCATCGACGAGGCCATTCACTCGAAGTCAAGCCAAGGAGATACAAGACACTCACTTACAGTTGGTTTGGAAAGGCATGGATGATACGAGCTCGGGGGATGACTTGAAGACCATGCAATGAAGCTCAATCAAAGAGGAAACAGTGCAGGAATGGGGCAGCAAAACAGGGCAATACAGTCTGAGCTTACTGCCTGCTGAAGGACAAGTGTTCTTCGCGATCGCGACACTGTCTGCGCGATCGCGAAGAGTATTTCTTTGCCCTCTGTGATTGCGTTCCATCTCGCGCGATCGCGAGAAACTGAAGCCAAGTTTGTTCTACGCGATCGCTTCTCCTTGCGCGCGATCGCGATGACTAGTTGAGGGACAGCGGACCAGAATCTAAGAAAACCTTGTAAAAGGGTGCTATAAATACACCCCTTCATAATTTATTGTCTTTTTACCTTACTTTGACACAAAACATTAAAGAGCATTGCTCCTAAACCTTGTAACTATTTTGGCTTGAAATCAATTGAATGAATCCAAGTTGCTTTTCAATCCTATTTGATCATTCTATTTGCTCTAGCCTAGTGTCTCTTGAGGATAGTTACATAGCGTAGGTGATTCTTGCTATCGTTCGGGGTG
Source organism: Petunia x hybrida (assembly GCA_037355625.1). NCBI lineage: Eukaryota > Viridiplantae > Streptophyta > Magnoliopsida > Solanales > Solanaceae > Petunia > Petunia x hybrida. The sequence continues at coordinate 2,157,339 of JBBBVM010000018.1, read as the reverse complement.
TAACGAAACATTGTTCTTCGTTGCTACTTGAACAATCGTGTGAGTCTTCGTCTCATTTCTTATCTTTTATCGCTTTCATAGTTTCGATTGCATCAGTTGGTATCAGAGCAAGACTAGGGTTACGTTCTTACGAACCCTCGTCCTACTCTTCGTGCTTGTCATCTTTGTTTCTTGTTTATTTTCTTGTTCTTGTTCTTGTTAATTGAAAAAGAAGAAAAAAATTCAAAAATTAGAAAATCCCACAAAATTGCTAGAAATCGTTGGTTGTTGCAATTCTGTGGTTGTTAACTATCGGGGATTATTTGTATACGTATTCTCTTCGATTGGGTACCAACAAAACACACTTTGGAGTTGAGAATCAAAAGTTTGGAAAATCAAACCCCAAGTTGAAATTTCACAAAATTTGCTAGAACTTGATTGATGTTATGAATTCTTGGTTGTTTGGTATCGGGGTTTGTTCCTTATAGCTTCCCCGTCGTTTTGATACCCCCATAACATCATTTGGAGTTGCGGAATGAAAATCAAAATTTTGAATCTTGAAGGTTTTGAAAACTTTTGAAGAACTTGTCCAAATTCTTGAAACAAGTTGATTGTTGGTTGTTTGTTTGATTAAACCATTGGGAATTGTTTACTACAGTTGAAAACACCTTTTGAAAACTTGAGAACTGAAAAACAAGTTGAATTGGGGTGATTTGTGTGCCAAAACTGAAGTTTACAGTCGGGATTCTGGTTCTGCTACAGCAGACCTGCGCGATCGCGTTGTGTCTGACGCAATCGCGCAAGGGAATATTTTACCCTACGCGATCGCGACACCTTGCACGCGATAGCGAAGCACACCAATTTTCAGAAAATCCTGCTTTGGGACAGAATGTTCGCAAAGGCTTCGTAACAGTTTCCAATCACCAAAACTCCAATTGTATCATCAAATATGGTGAGTTTCTAGATCACAAACAAAAATTCATCCAATTTCGAATCCGTTTAGTGACAATTCGATCTTTGAACATTTGATCGCGTCATTTCCGGTTAGTACTTTGAGGGTAAAACTCCTACTTAATTAGTACTAATCCATTGAGTGAATAGGAGAGTAGACCTCAAAAAAGACTCGTAGTTAATTGTTTGCTTCAAGTGCGCACTACAATAGCTTAGCGCCCATCGAGTCCCATCAAATCCACTCTTCCCGAAGAGCATTTGGTTCTTGTGACTTGGATTGATTATTGAGGAGGTTGTGCAACTACAAGGAGGCCTTTGATCTCAAGCTTGTGTGAACCTAACCCCAACTTGAGTGAACCCGAGCGACAAGCAAAAGTGTTGGAGTGAGTGAGGACTTTTACTCTAATCTCTTTTCTTGTTTTTGATTGTTGTAGGTACATGGCGGAGGAGAAGGCAAAGTATACCATTGAAGTTCCAACCGACGTCTTGGCTAGCTTATAGCCGAGGTGAAGGCCTTAAGCCTCAAGATGGAAGTTTTTGAAAAGGAGAGGACCCCGAGTGTCTCAAAAGATACTGGTGAAGGCACAAGTGATGATTCAATCATGAAACCGGATGAATATGCGGAGCTAGTTCGTCGACAACGGTTGAGGGATGAGGCTCTTGCTAGAGAAAGATTGTGTGGCAATCCCCAACCCTTGGGAAATCCCCAAGTAGATGTTCCATTCCTAAGGCCTCGAAGAAACATAGCACCCCTTGAGCAAGTTGATGAAGCTCAAGAAGGGAGGGTCCCGGACTTGATGATGAATATGATGCTCCCTATCCAAATAGGAGGGCGATGAATGGAGGTCGTGGGCGAGGTTGAGGACCTCCAAGGGATTTTGTAGGGAGGGACTTGAGATGTGAGTATGATGATGTTGAATACTACTACGGGGGTCAACGAGGACAACACCGTGGGGGTCGTGACACTAATCTCAATAGTGTAAAGATCACTATCCCACCTTTCAAAGGGGCTAGTGATCCGAAAGCATTTTTAGAATGGAAGGTCCAATTGGAGCGGGTCTTTGACACAAATGATATGGACGAGGAGAAGAAAGCCACTTATACCATAGCTTCATTGGAGTCCTATGCTTCTACATGGTGGGAATCCGTCAAGCGGTCAAGGAGACGAATTGGGTTGCGAATGAACATCACTTGGGAAGAATTGAAAGAGGTAATGAGCAAAAAATATGTGACTCCCAAGTATCGACAAGAACAACTCAAAAGGCTCTATGAATTGAAACAAGGCTACAAGTCCGTTGATGAATATTTCAACGACTTTGAGAAAACCGAATGGCCCTTGATATGGAAACGGAGGATGAGGAGCAAGCTATCATCCGCTTCAAGAATGGCTTGAGTCGTGAGATTGCTTCTTAATTGAGGCTACACATCTTCCACTCTCTACAAGATGTTTGTGATGCCGCGGTTGAAGCCGAAAAGTGGCTCAAAGAAGAGAAGGCTCCTCGCTATAGGAGTTCTACTACCACTCCAACAACTCGCCCCAAAGAATGGAAGAGCCCATACACAAGTGGTGCAAGTAGGAGTCGTGATGTGAAGAAGCCTTTTGAAAAGGCTACCCCGAGAAGTGACCACAAAGAGGTTGGAGGTAATTCTAAAACTACTTTAAATACTCCTTCTTCTTATTCTTTCCAATGCCACAAGTGCAAGCGTTATGGCCACTTTGCCAAAGAGTGCCCTACCCGAAAAATAATGATTGTGATGGATGATGGGTTGGTGTATAAGGGGGAAAGGGAGTCCGAGGGTGATGTTGAGGAGGAGAGTGAGGAAGTTGAGGGTGAAGAGAGAGCGACGGAGGGGGATGATCCTAATATGTTCCTTGTGGTACGTCGTATTTTGGGAGCCATGGTGAGTGAAGAGAGGGAAGATGAGCAAAGGGAAAACTTGTTCCATGCTAGGTGTAGAGTGAAGGGACAAGTGTGTTCCATGATCATTGACTCGGGTAGTTGTGCAAATGTGGTGAGCCAATCTTTGGTTTCACAATTGAAGTTGTCTACCCTTAAACACCCAAGCCCCTACCGTTTGCAATAGTGGAGTGAATGTGGGGAGGTGAGGGTAGTGAAGCAAGTCTTGATTAGGTTCAAGATTGGGAACTACCAAGATGAATACATGTTTGACGTGGTGCCAATGCAAGCTTGCAACCTCTTGTTTGGTAGGCCTTGGCAATACGACCAACAAGTGGTTCATGATGGCCGAGCCAACACTTACACGGTTAGACATGAGGGGAAGAAGTTTATGCTTACACCCTTGACCCCAAATCAAGTAAGTGATGACTATCGGTGCATGAAGGAGTTGAGGGAAGCGGCTAAGGCCAAGTCCCCGGTTTTGGCCAAGCCTTTGGCCGAGACTCCACCATCTTCCACCGGTCGCATTTGTGCCATGATGCAACCGGGTGAGTATTTGAAAGGTAATGATGGCACCAAGATGCTCATATGCCTAGTGCACAAAGGTATTGTTTTAAATTCCGAAAGTGATTATTTATCTAACCTTAACCCTTTGCCTAGTGCCATTGAAAATGTTTTGAAGGTCTATGAGGACATGTTCCCGGATGCGATGCCGGATGGATTACCTCCCTTGAGGGGTATTGAACATCAAATCGACTTTGTCCCGATATCTTAAATCCCAAACTAGCCGGCATATAAAAGCAATCCCGAGGATACAATGGAGTTACAAAAGCAAATAAATGAATTGCTTACCAAAGGCTTGGTGAGGGAGAGCTTGAGTCCTTGTGCCGTGCCCGTGATCCTTGTTCCAAAGAAGGATGACACTTGGAGGATGTGTGTGGATTGTCGAGCGGTCAACAAGATCACGGTAAAGTATCGACATCCCATACCTCGTTTAGAGGATATGTTAGATGAGCTTAGTGGTTCTACCATCTTTTCGAAGATAGACCTTAGGTCCGGTTACCATCAAATCCAGATGAAACCCGGGGATGAATGGAAAACTGCATTGAAGACCAAGTTTGGTCTATATGAATGGTTGGTGATGCCCTTTGGCCTCTCCAACGCACCTAGTACTTTCATGAGGCTAATGAACCATGTGCTAAAACCATTCATCAACAAGTTTGTGGTCATCTACTTTGATGATATATTGATCTATAGCAAGTCAATAGACGACTATGTTGGCCACTTGAGTCAAGTCCTTGAAGTGCTACGAGCCGAAAAGCTCTATGCTAATTTTAAGAAGTGTGCCTTTTGTGTTGAAAAGGTTGTCTTTTTGGTCTTTGTTGTTAGTGTCAATGGTGTAGAAGTTGATGAGTCCAAAGTTGAAGCCATTAGAGATTGGCCTACTCCTACCACCATCTCTCATGTGAGGAGTTTCCATGGCCTTGCTAGTTTCTATAGGCGCTTTGTTAGGGACTTTAGCACCATTTCCACACCACTCACCGAGTTGGTGAAGAAAGACAAACCCTTTGTGTAGGGAGAGCCTCAAGAGAGGGCTTTCCAAGAATTGAAAGGTAGGTTGAGTACCGCCCCATTATTATAATTGCCCGACTTCGGGAAGGCTTTTGAGGTTGAATGTGATGCCTCGGGGGCGGGAATCGGGGTTGTTCTCATGCAAGAAGGGAAACCCGTTGCCTACTTTAGTGAGAAGTTGAAGGGCGCAACCTTGAATTACTCCACGTATGACAAGGAGTTGTATGCCCTCGTGAGAGCTCTAGCTCATTGGCAACACTATCTATGGCCTCGGAAATTTATGATCAACAGTAACCATGAGTCACTCAAGCATCTAAGTGGCCAAGAGAAGTTGAACAAGAGACATGCCAAGTGGGTGGAGTTCATTGAGTCCTTCCCTTATGTAATTCATTACAAAAAGGGTAAGGACAATGTTGTAGCCGATGCACTTTCTAGGAAGTTCGCTCTTGCTACCACTCTTGCTTCTAGGCTTATGGGTTTTGAAATTATAAAGTTGATGTACGCATACGACCCAAAGCTCAAGAGCATTCATGATGCTCTAGTGAGTGGGGAGAGGGTGGAGAAATACCAATGGGTAGATGGCTACATTTTCAAGAATGGGAGAATGTGTGTCCCCGAGTCCTCTTGGAGAGATGTGCTAGTGCAAGAAGCACATTGTGGGGGCTTGATGGGTCACTTCGGGGTGGACAAGACTATGGTCATACTTAAAGAACAATTTCATTGGCTAAAAATGAGGCCTCTTGTGGAACGTTTTTGCAATGCTTGCTTGGATTGCAAGAAGGCCAAGTCTAGGTCCAACAACCATGGCTTATACACTCCTTTGCCCATACCTACTAGTCCGTGGGTTGATATCTTTATGGATTTTGTTATGGCTTTGCCCCAGACTAGAGGAGGACACGATAGCATTTATGTTGTCGTTGATCGTTTCTCCAAAATAGCTCACTTTATTCCGTGCAAAAAGACTAATGATGCACAACATGTAGCTTCTTTGTTTATTGATAATGTCTTAAAGTTGCATGGGGTGCCTCGCACCATTGTTAGTGATAGGGACTCCAAGTTCCTTAGGTATTTTTAGAAGTGTTTGTGGGGTGCTCTTGGCACCAAGTTGCTATTCTCTACGTCTCACCACCCTCAAACCGATGGGCAAACCGAGGTGGTGAAACGGACCTTGGGAGCTCTACTTAGAGCTAATGACCAAAGGTAAGGCCAGGACTTGGATTGATAAGCTACCACTCATGGAGTTTGCATATAACCGCACTTTGCATCGTATGATTGGCATGACTCCATTTGAGTGTGTTTATGGTTTTAACCCTTTGATTCCTCTTGATCTTACCCCTTTGCCAAGGGATGTGGTTGTTGATTTTGAAGGTAAAGCTCAGGCCAAGGCATTGCTTGAACTTCATGCCAAGGTGAAGAAGACTTTGGAGGAGGCCTATGAGAAGATAGCAACCAAGAAAAATAAAGGAAGAAAGAAGGTGGATTTCAAGAAGAGAGATTGGGTGTGGGTGCACTTCCGCAAGGAAAGGTTTCCAAACCATAAGAAGGGGAAGTTGGCACCAAGGGGAGATGGCCCATTCCAAGTGTTATCTAAGATCAACAACAATGCATACGTGATAGATTTGCCCGGTGAGTATAATGTGTCGACTACTTTAAATGTTAGTGACTTGACTTCTTTTGATGTAGGTGATGATACCTTGGAGGAGGACGCCTTAATTTCGAGGGCAAAATCTTCTCAAGAAGGGGAGGATCATGCAACCCAAATTGCATCGACGAGGCCATTCACTCAAAGTCAAGCCAAGGAGATACAAGACACTCACTTACACTTGGTTTGGAAAGGCATGGATGATACGAGCTCGGGGGATGTCTTGAAGACCATGCAATGGAGCTCGATCAAAGAGGAAACAGTGCAGGAAACAGGGCAAGAAAATAGAGCAAAACAGGGCAACACAGTCTGAGCTTATTGCCTGCTGAAGGACAAGTATTCTTCGTGATCGCGAAGAGTATTTCTTTGCCCTGCGTGATTGCGTTCCATCTCGCGTGATCGCGAGGAACTGAAGCTAAGTTTGTTCTGCGCGATCGCTTCTCCTTGTGCGCGATCGCAATGACTAGTTGAGGGGAAGCGGACCAGAATCTAAGCAAACCTTGTAAAGGGGTGCTATAAATACACCCCTTCATCATTTATTGTCTTTTTACCTTACTTTGAACACAAAACATTAAAGAGTATTGCTCCTAAACCTTGTAACTATTTTGGCTTGAAATCAATTGGATGAATCCCAGTTGCTCTTCAATCCTATTTGATCATTCTATTTGCTCGAGCCTAGTGTCTCTTGAGGATAGTTGCATAGCGTAGGTGATTCTTGCCATCGTTCGGGGTGTAACGAAACATTGTTCTTCGTTGCTACTTGAACAATCGTGTGAGTCTTCGTCTCGTTTCTTATCTTTTATCGCTTTCGTAGTTTCGATTGCATCACTAGGCCCTGGCGTTTGGAGGGTCGTCCAGTGCATGGATTGGTTGAGTAAGAAAGCCGGGGTGGACTTCACATTTCAGCATCTCATCTCACTCTATTACCCTTACTTTCATAAGGTCGGGGTTGTGGCCTTAAACAACCGAGGTAAGTTTAAGCTCCTTCATAAGAGTGAGGACCACGGGGACCGAGGCTGGAGCGACCGTTACGTCCTGCTGGAGACCAACATTTTATCCGCCGAGCCTGATTTCCCCGAGCGGTGGAACAACACACGTAAGTATCCCTTCGTTTTTACTTCATCCCCCGGTGATCGTTCATGTTTGCTAACCCCATTTATCTATTACTTGTTAGCTAACAAGGTCGATATCATACCCCCCGAGGGATTAGCTGGATGGGTGAGAGCAATGACCAGGGCTCGTAAGTGCCCCGAAAGAACGTGGATGAATATGGCTGCCGAATTTGGTTGGCAGTGCAAACGGCATGTAGGTTCTTTTGTGATGTTTTATTTGGTATGTCGTTTTGGAGTTTTGGCTTCATTTTGTTAACTTCTTTCCCTTGGGAATTAGGTTTTCCAAACCGTGCCGTCACTACAAAGAAAAGTAAGAAAAAGAAGGAAGAAAGAGGGAGAGGAGACCGAGTCAGACGATAACCTGGCTTCGGTGGTGGGTGATTTGAAGGAGTTGAAGGCTGCGAAGTCTTCTAAAGTTTCAAAGGGGGCCCCCGGTCAAGGGTCCTTTAAAGGTAACCACTATCCTTGATCAATTCGTCGGCTACCATTCTTCTTTGCTTCCTTATTTTAACTCTTCTATATTGCTTTTCGTAGGTGTGAAGAGGAAGAGGGCAGTTTCAAAGAAGCCTTCTCGTTCGGTTGTCCCTCGCACCGAGGTGAAAACTCCCCCCCCCCCTCGAGGCAACGGTGGAAAAGCTCCGAGGGCTAATTGATGAGCCCGACGAGGTTGCTCCCGGGAATTCAGCAGCCCAAAGAGCAGTTGAAGTTGTGGATCTGGAGGATCAGGAGCAGGATACCGGGGCTATGGCTGCTAAGGCCAAGGGTAAGGCCAAAGTTGGAAAAGCAGGGGAAGCTGCCGCCGAGGGGAAGGCCGAAGCTGGCGTGATTCGAGCACAATCTGAACCCGCGAGGATTTCATCCTCGGTTGGGTCCTTTCGCAAGCTGGAGGTATCTACCTCTTCAAATTTGTTGTCCGGCACCCGAGGCGACATATTGAGCCTGATGACCCTGCTTGGCCCCGAAGAGGATAAAGTGGTGCAACCATTCTCTCCAGCTAAGCTATTCACCACCCTCTCGGCCAACGCTCTCAGAGTAAGCCTCGATCTTTTGAGTTTACTTCTTTTCTGGGGATGTTTCTTCATGTTGATTTTTGATGAATTTTCTGCCAGGGATTTGTGCTGTGGTTGAGAGCCATCGAGCTCGAGACCGCGAGGGCCGAGGAGTTTCAACGCGGGGCTGGATCTTGGGACAGGCAGAAGGACAACCTTAGGGCGCAAATAGCTGGATTGAAGGCTGATCTAGCCAAGTCCCAGTCTGATTTGCTTGAGGTTGGAGCTTCCTCCGAGGCAAGAATTCAAGCCCTTGATGCTGAGTTCCAAGCTGAGCGCTCGAGGCTAGAAGCTGAGGCTGCGAGTTTACGTGCCGAGCTGACTCAGGCGAAGGGCAAGGCCGAAGAGATGGCCAAAAATCATCACGATCAGCTGAGGAACCATGTGCTTCACATCCAAATGTTGGAGGGTGAGAACTCCAAACTTTCAGCTAAGGAGGCCGAGATCGAACCTCTACGAGACGAAATCGCCGATGGTAAAAATAGAGCTAAGATCAAGGTCAAGAGGGCTGAGCTGGAGAAGCAATGGGCTATCATCAAGTCTCGGTTGAAGCTGCTCAAGTGATGCCGAGCCGGTGAGCTCAACTTGGAGGATGAAATAGCGAAAGCCGAGATAAAAGCGGCAGAAGCTCAAGCTATCATCAATGAACTCCCATCAAGTGAAGCCTCGAGCGATGAGGACGATGAAGAGGACGAAGAAGATGCCGAGGGGGCTCCGAGGATGGAGGTGGTTCTCCCGAGGCTTACACTTCTAGTAGCATTGTTTTTTGTAGGCCTTCGGGCTTTTATGCTTATATTTTGGACCTTCGGGTCCTTTTGATGTAAATACTTTTAGCCTTTGGGCTTTTTAATGAAATGATTTTGGTGTTTTTATCTTAAGTGTTGGTTTTTGTATGTACCGAACATCTTAGAATAAATAACCTGCTTGTAAGACTTGATTGAATTTAATCGATGCAAACTTAGAACGACGTCTCGTCCTCGAGTCGATGCATTTAAAGTGAAACTTCGGAGTGCAAATTTATAAAGACATAAAGCTATGGGATGAAGCTCATTTCATTGATAATATCAATAAGCTGAAATTGGCTTTTCACAAGAAACCAAGTCGAAGCGGACCTTGGGCAAAAACATGAACGCACGAGTTAATAATGTGCCACTACCGGGCGGAATTACAATGTACTAAATCTATTCCTCGGGTGTCAATCTCCGGTTGTCGAATAGATGGTCTTCGGTTGGGAGGCGCATTTTGCCTCGGTTGCAACACGTCCCTTACTCCCCCCCAGTGTTCGGGTGTGAATCTTGATGAAGATCCGGGCACTGGATATCGTTTAATCTGCTCCCTGAGAAGGTCAAGAAAAATGAAACGAGGAGTAAGTTAGTACATTTCGACCGAAGCCTTTAGGAGCGTTGTTCAGCTCGGGGCTGTGAGTAAGAATCTAAAAATGAGTGAGGGGTATTTACCTCGGTTAGAAGTAGTACCGCTTTAAATTGGAGATGTTCCAATTTAAGGGTTCGGGCACACCTTGTAGATATTCAATTTGATAAGATCCTTTCCCAACGATAGCTCTGACTCTGTAAGGTCCTTCCCAATTTGCAATAAGCTTTCCCCCATTTTCTTCCTACGTTGACTGATTTGTGGCCTTTAGCATATAGTCGCCAACTTTATAATCTCTAAGTTTGGCTTTCCTGTTGAGGTACGCTTCGATCTGCCTTTTTTGGGTGGCTAGCCGAACCAAAGCTAGTTCTCTTTTCTCCTCGAGCAGATCCAATTCTATGCGCATAGCCTGTTGATTTGCGTCCTCGGTGGTGTGGGCATACCGAAGACTTAGTTCGCCCACTTCCACGGGGATGAGAGAGTCCATACCATAAGCAAGTGAAAAAGGAGTCTCACCGGTGCTGTTCTTCTCCGTTGTCCGCATGGCCCACAACACACCTGGCAAATCTTCGGGCCAAGGACCCTTTTTCTCATCAAGCCTCTTCTTGAGATTCTCAATTATAATTCTATTTGAAGATTCGACCTGGCCATTGGCACTTGGATGATAGGGGGTCGAGGCGATTCTTTTGATTCCCCATTGTTTGAAAAAATCAGTGATGGCTGCCCCCATGAACTGTTTACCATTGTCGCAGGCAATTTTCCTTGGAACACCGAACCTGTAGATGATGTTTTTCTTGATGAAATCGATTACCTGATTTTGTTTGACTTCGGTAAGAGCTCCTGCTTCCACCACCCTTTCTCTTCGGCAGAGGTCCAACAACATCCATCCCCCACTTCATGAAAGGCCATTGTGATACCACCGAATGTAGAGGTTCGGCTTGTTGGTGGATCATTCGTCCATGGCGTTGATACTTGTCACATTTCTGCACGAAGGCCTTTGCATTTGCACTGATGGTGGGCCAATAATACCCAACTCTTAGTAGTTTGCGTACCAAGGATTTTCCCCCCGATTGATTGCCACACTCGCCTTCACACACCTCGGCCATCACATATCTAGCCTCATCGGGGCCCAAACACTTGGCCATCGGGCCGCAATATAACCTTTTGTACAAATTGCCCTCGATCAAGTGATATGAAGCTGCTTGGGTCCTCAACTTTTTGGCCTCCTTCTTGTCTTGGGGAACAGTCACCGAGTCGAAGTAAGAGATAAACTTACTCCGCCAATCCCATCTGTTGTCCACCGAGTTGACTTGCAACTTCATCTCTCTCATTTGCGCAGACAATAGCTGAACCACTGAATCAGTCCCCGAGTGGGCTTCGTCAGCCGCCGAACCCAAATTTTCCAGGGCATCGGCCTCGGTATTTTCCTCCCGAGGTACTTGCTTAACTTGCCACTCTTGGAACTGTGCTAAAATCCTTTGTGTTCGATCTAAGAATAGTTGCATCCTGGGCTCTCGAGCCGTGTATTCACCGAGCACCTGGTTCACCACCAACTGAGAGTCACACCTTAGCTCGATTCTTTTTACCCCCATTTCCTTAGCCAACTCTAAGCCTGCTAGAGCTGCTTCATGTTCAGCCTCGTTGTTGGTCACTTTTTTGAACCGAACTGAGTGCCTGATTTTCTCCCCGGTGGGCGCTCTCAAGACTATGCCTAACCCCAAACCTTTGGAGTTAGTTGCCCCATCGGTTTGAAGTATCCATAGCCCCGAAGCTGTTCCTTTTGATATTGAGTTTTCCTTTTCGGCTTCGGGTAGAATCCCGACGCTAAAATTGGCTACGAAGTCGGCCAAAACTTGGGATTTATGGCTGTTCGAGGTTGATAGGTGATGTCATACTCGCTTAACTCTACCGCCCATTTTGATAACCTCCCCGATAACTATAGTTTGTGCAATATACTTCTTAAGGGGAAGGTTGTAACTATCGCTATTGGGTGACATTGAAAATAGGGTCGTAGTTTTGGAGCAGTAACCATTAAAGCAAGTGCTGGTTTTTACAAATGTGGGTACCTTGTTTCGGCATCGAGGAGTGTCTTGCTCACATAGTAGATGGGCTGTTGCTTGCCATCTTCCTCCCGAACCAGGACCACGCTAACTGATACCTCGGACACAGCCAAGTACACAAGCAATGTTTCACCCTCCTTAGGCTTGGCGAGCAACGACGCGTTAGCAAAATAACATTTCTAGTCTCTTCAGCGCTTTTTTACACTCCGGTGTCCATTCGAAGTGGTTGTTCTTTCTCAAAACAGAGAAGAATTTGTGGCATCGCTCCGAGGACCTTGAGATGAAACGACTCAAAGCAACGATTCAGCCAGTTAAGCACTGAACTTCTTTCACCCTGGTCAGCTCTTCGGGGATCTCTGCGATAGCTTTAATTTTGTCAGGGTTTGGTTCGATGCCTTCTTCGGAGATGATGAATCCCAAGAATTTGCCCGAACCAACACCGAAGGCACACTTCTCAAGGTTCAATTTCATGCCATATTGCCTTAGAACGGCGAAAGCTTCCCTTAGGTGATTCAAATGATCCTCCATTCGAACCGATTTGATAAGCATATCGTCTATGTAAACCTCCATAGATTTTTCGATATACTCTTTGAACATGCGACACACCAACCTTTGATACATCGCCCCAACATTTTTCAGACCGAAGGGCATTACTTTATAGCAGAAAGTACCTCGGTCAGTGATGAACAAGGTCTTTTCTTCGTCCTTCGGGTCCATGAGGATCTGGTTGAACCGCGAATAAGCATCCAAGAAAGTTAATAGTTTATGTGCAGCCGTGGAGTCTATTAACCTGTCTATTTGTGGCAATGGGTAGGAGTCTTTGGGGCAAGTTTTGTTCAAATCGGTGTAATCTACACACATTCTCCACTTGCCATTCTTCTTTGGTACGACGACCACATTAGCCAGCCATTCGGGGGGTATTTCACCTCTCTTATGAAACCATTTTCTTGCAACTTTGTGGTTTCATCTTCGATCGCCTTCTTTTTGGCCTCGGCGTGAGGTCTCTTCTTTTGCTTCACCGGAGTGAATTTTGGGTCCACATTCAACTTATGGGTCATGATCTCCGGATCGATACCAATCATGTCATAATGAGACCAGGCAAAGCAATCGTTGTTGGAATTTAAAACTTCAACAATCGCTTTTTTTGACTCTAGGTCCAACTCCGAGCCGACAAATACTTTTCTTACGGGAAAATCTTTCAATAGGGTGAAAGATTCCAATTCCTCAATGGTAGAGTCCTCGGTTTTTTGTTTCCGAGGCTCTTGAATGCAAACCGGGATCTTCTCAATTTCTCCTCGGAGGTCCTCCTCGCTCGACCCCGATTGCTGTAGTTGCTATTGTTTTGGCCCGGTCGGGGCGACTCTACTTTTCAACGCAACCGAGTAGCACTCCCTTGCTACTCGTTGCTCTACGTTGATTAATCGAACTCCCCAAGGCGTAGGGAATCACTTGATGCAGTGTGGAGGGAAAAACTTCCATAGAATGGATCCATGGTCTACCGAGGATCACATTGTATGCCAAGTCCTCGGGCAATACTTGGAACAGTGTTTCTTTGCTTACTCCTTCGGCAAATGTTTTGAGTGCGATTTCACCCAAAGTTTTTTCTGTGGAGTTTTTGAAGCCAGTTAGCACTGTTGCTTTGGGGACAACTTCCCCTTTGAGCCACATTTTCTTTACAGCCCCGTAGCTGATTATGTTGACTGAGCTATTGGGGTCGATCAAGACTCGCTTGATGTCGGAGTCGTTGATTCTTAGCATGATGACTAAGGCATCGTGATGAGGGAACATCATCCCATCACAGTCATCGTCGTCAAACATGATCTCTTTACCCGAGCCACCAATTCGGGTTCTCTTCTCCATGGTGATCGATAATTTGGCGAATTTCTTGGTTGCTGCGAAATTCACACCGTTCACCTCTGATCCTCCGGTGATGACATTCACAACGCTCTCCAAGGGTGGAGCCCGAGGTGGTTGTCCATCACCTCGGTTCTTGGACAAATTGTCCTTTCCCTTGTCAGTAAGGAAATCAGCCAATACTCATTTTTTCAACAAGTGAGCCACCTCGAGGCGAAAAGCTTTGCAATCCTCGGTTCGATGGCCATAATCCGCATAGAACTCGCAGTACAAACTGTGGTCTCTCTTATATGCTGGAGTCCTCATGTCTTTGGGCACTCTCACCCCAGCAGTCCCCTTGACTACATTGACCAGCTCCGAGGTCGATATATTGAAATTGTAGTCAGGGATCCGAGGCGGATCCTTCTTCGGGGCCGAAGCTGGGCCTGAGGAATTTCTTTGGTTCGTGTTGGGTTGAACTTTCCCTCCGAGCCGTTGGCTTATGTGCGGACTTATGTATGACTTTCCGAAGGAATTTCCCAGCCTTTGGCTAACAGGCTGCCTTGTTGAGGTGTATGGTTCGTACCTCCCCATCGGATTTCCTCGCGACGCCTCGGCGCGGTGCGAGGATTCGCCTCGGTTTTTATAATTGTAACCTCGGCTTTTGAACTCAGCTTCCTCCAATCTGATTTTGGAGTAAGTCCGCTTGTGTAGATCCTCCCATGTCAGAACTTGGTATTGTTGGAGCTCCTTTCGCAGTTCAGCAGCGGCATCAAAATTGCGAATATTGATACCTTTTTCCAATGCCATAATGGCTAGGGTATCATCCATCCGAGGCAGCTCCATGCGCTCGGCGTGAAAGCGCTCGAGGAACTCCTTGAGTGGTTCACTGAGCCGTTGCTTAACCTCACATATGTCCTTCCACTGGAGGATTTTTTGGGCCCCAGTGTGTGCCTTAACGAAGGCGTTGGACATTCCCTCGAAGGTAGAAATCGACCCCACTGGTAAGCACATGTACCAACGTAGAGCTCCTTTCTCCAAGGACTCGCCAAACTTTTTTAAGAACATCGACTCAAGCTCTATCGCTGTTAAGTCGTTGCTTTTTACCATTACCATGTACTCCCTTACATGCTCTCTGTATTGGGAGTTGGGGCTGGAGCCGCTTCGGGCTTGAAGGGTAGCTCCCTGTATTGATCTATATCAAGATCATCTTCAACTTTTGTCATCCCCGGCACGCTCTCGAGGCGTTTTTCCACGCGAGCCTCAACGCGTGCTTCAATCTCCCTGGTCAATCTTTCGACGTCGACCGAGGACGTTGTTTCAGCCACGGTGGGAATCGTCCCGAAGTGTGGCGTTGCAGCTGGTACGTTTCCCGAACCCCCAGACGTGGCTCCATTGAGAGGTCCCCCTATTATCGCGCCCGTAGGAACGAAAGTCGGGATGCCTCCATTTGGAGCCGAAGGCTGGGTACTATTCGGTGCCGCGCTGTTCATCGCTTCCAATAAGGCGCGAAATTCAGCATTGATATTGACTTGCTCATCCTGTCAATCTTGGAGAGCTCTTAGTGCATTGACAACGTAAGCTTGGAACGCTTCGGTTGTCATTGGTGATGTGGACTGTTGGTTCGACGGAACGCCAGCCCGTTCATGAAGATTATCACTGTTGTCAGCCATAACGTCGTTGAACTGCAGGCTTTAACGAAAAAGAATGTAGAACTTTGGAACAAAGCGTTTCTGCCTATATCTCCACAGACGACGCCAATTTATATGGGCCTAAACCAGTTTTAGGATCACAAATCGAATTTGAGTTTGAATATAAGCAAAACTTCGTATCAAAGCTAAATAAATGCGAGAAATATTGATTTCAATATATTGTAGTGAGTACAAATTTGGGCAGAGTTTCAGTATGTATTTCTAGATGTCTATGATACAAAATGAAGTACTATTTATAGGCCTAGGAGCCTTGCCCATGTTCTCCACTATCAGTTGTGCTTTGACCCACGATCTTGGCATTAAAGGAAGGAATTAGTGGGCTGAAGTAGTGGGCTGCAAAGCCGCTGGAACCGAGGCGATTCACCGAGGTGCAATGTGTGACCTCGGTGATGGGGCCTTGCTGTTCGATCGAGGTAGGCGTCATTGAAGCTCAGCTTACGGCTCGCCTTCGGCAACGACCTCGACGTGTGACCTCGGTGATCCTCATAGTAGCTTCGGTCTTTGTCGTTAAGTGCTCGATTGCTTGTCAGATTATATGACCGGGGCGAATCATCGCGAGCCGATTTTTACTCACTACAAAAACACAGAAGTTTGCAATATATTTATTTTCTTTTTCAAGCACACAATTTCATTTCCTTGAAAGGTATGCAAACCATTTCTTTCTTCATTTTCTTTTTTTTTTCCCTTTCCCTGTTGTTTATTAATAGGCATTTAATTTCATTGCAATATTTCATAGAGTATTTTACTTACTGTTAATTTTGAAGGCAATAGAGTTATAGAGCTAGATTAAAAGGTTAATGTTGATCTTTTCCTTTAATAAGTACTGTTTGTTTAAGTCTAATCGACATGTTACAGTTGAAACCTTGTTGATTAATAGTTCATAGATGGTGCCAGCTTAATCCCCACAAAAGTAGTTAAGCTGATCCTTTCATCAACTTAACGCTACTAACCTATTTCTCTACCCTCACATAGGGAGTTTGGTTAAATTAGTACAATTGAATCCAGTATTTTGAAATTATAGGTACAAGTACAACAAATTATTAAAATTTCAACAAAATATAAAAATTATGAACCAAAATTTGAAAATGCAATAATTTAATGGTAAAATTTTAAAAATTGAATCCATCAAATTTAATTTTGAATCCTCCTAAGTATCTCTTTGCGCCTACTATGATTTGACTTGTTGGGGATCGGGGTGGGGGCTTTCATCCTCTTCTTGGTACTAACAAGTTATCTCACATTTAAGAATGCGGACCTCTCAAGTATAAATAAATGCTTTTCAAACCATACTCTCATTCTATATATTTCTGTCAACTGCCCTTGTTCTTTTTCAAAAAGATAGATAGCTAGGTCCTAGACAATTAAGAACCATTTCCCAATTCCATTTAATTGGTGATGAAATTCTTGGCTAGGATTGTGTAACAAATGAACCATTCTTATGGTCTCTTTTCACTCTCTGCTTCCTGAAAGTTAACTCGTGAGACATTGCCATGTCAAGGTGATAAATATCAATTCAATTTCATGGTTGAATAACCCTTGCAATAATATCACGGGAGGAGAAGCCCTTGGAAAAGTTGCTTATATAAAGTTGTGAAAATATTTGGGAATAAAAAAAGTTCCAAGAACTGTATGCATTAAAAATTATGTTAGGATCGGATGATTTTTCCACCCATACTTCAACTAGACAAAGTATAGGAGCCTCTCTTAGCTTGCTCTTTTTTCGTAAACCCCGGGGGCAGGGAGACGCAAAGAACATTTCAAAAGGAACGGCGATGACACGCTATAAGCTTCAAGATTCTTCCGTGTAGAGTTGGCTCAAGTTACTCATTTTTATTCGTTAGGTATTTAAGGGGTCATTTGGTTTGATGTATTAATTGAAATAATTATGGAATAAAAATCGATATTATTTTATATAGTGGTTATCCGTACTAAAATTTACAAAACTTCTTTGGAGTTTACTATAGTATGCAATTGTGTAGTGTATATGTATAAATTATACGAATACCAATATATTATTTTATACAGGATATTTATGAAATAAGCAATAATATGTAGATAAGAGTACTTAATTAAGACAAAAATGCATGTGTAATAAGTAATCTCTAAAACATAATCCACGATTTATTTACCACATAACATTTCTCACATTATTTATATATTTACGTATAATAATTCCTATATTGCTAATCTTGTACAAATAATGTATTATAAGACTAATATACTAACTAATTTATCACACCAAATCACTTCTACGGCCTTCGAAAACTAGTAATTAAAAAAAAAAAAAAAAAAAGACTAGTTGACCAAGAGATGATACCGCGAGTCCGTCTTACATGACTGGCGTGCTGTACCCCAAAAGGAGTCGTGTATATAATTAAAAAACTAAGAAGAAAACAAAAGTCTACATGCTAATTCATCAATATTTAATTTCAAGAGTCAATCTGAATTTCACATAATTTTTAACAGCTAATTGCGGCGCCTAAACGATCCCCCAAATCTCGCCGCCAATCGCTCCCTTTAATCCATATGTATGTATGTATGTAGTATCTTACGTGAACTTCACAATAATAGAACTCGATGTATATATTAGAATGGATGAGACTTGAGAGAATAATAAAGTATATAATAAATAAATCTGTACTAGTAATACAAAAGAACAGATGATGATACCGAAGATATCTAAAATTTGATAATCAGATTACAAAAGCAAAGACTTGTAGTAGAACTCTTTGGAAACTAGTATAGAATGGTTTAAGTGGGAAAATCTGTACTTCTTAGTTCTGATTGTTCAACAACATTTATCTTTAAAATATCTTTGAGATAATGAATTTGCAATTACTTTATTTTCTCTAACTCTACAGAAAAATAATACTACTTCTGTTTTATACCTTGATATAATTACATTACTATTATGGCATTACTTAAGGATTTTAATCAAAAGAATTAATATTAGACCAAAACCCAAAAAGCCACTTGCTTTTTGCATTGGGAAATACAGTTGATTATTCATTTCTTGGACAGAATGCATGTACATAAAATACAGTTGTTTGAAGAATAGAAGGTACGAGGATCAACAAAAGAGTACTACCCCTTGTGTTTGATGCCATTTTTGATTTTTCTCAGCACATTGATATATGCACATTCCAATTACAGTAGTCAAAATCAAGCTCCAATGTGAACCAGCTTTGGATAGTAGTAAAGAGTAATTCACAGTACTACTATATACTAGCAGTAGTAAAAAAGGAAGATAAGATCAAAAACCAAACGCAAAAGTAACAGCATTTTACTATTCCAACAAAACCAATATTGACAAGAACAAAACGAGGACAACCACAAGTCATTGTAATAATCATCTACTAATCCTTTCTCCCTAATCTCTATCTAATCTATAAGTATATGATGATTAGTCATATAATCAAGTACTTCAAATAAGAACAGATAAAAAAGAAAAATAATGTACAAAGTTCATGAAATTAAACTAAAGTTTGCTTTTTTGGTCATGAAAACTCATGATTAAGAAAATATGATGATAAAGAAACACCAAGTAATAGTAAAATTTCTTTTTACCTCTTCATTGTTGTTATGATCACATAATTACCACCATGATTATACTTTCTCCAAACTTTCTATTGTGTAATAATAATAGTAATACTATCCTTTTTCTAATGATCTGAAGAACAAATCCATGATTCCACCATACCTTCACCTCTGCTTCCCACAGTTTCCTGCACCTTATTATTATTTCCATTATGAATATTGCTCTCGTTCCTTGATGCTGCAGCTTGTTCTGGAGATATGAGATTTGGTAGTCCATGTTGAGTACTACTCATGCCATATTCTTCTAAAATATTAGCACCCAAGTGGCTGATATTTCTTTGTGAGTTGTTATTTGATGGTATTTCGAGTGATGGTTCTTTGGATCCAAGTGGATATTTTTCATGAAGAAGTGATGTGAGAATTGAGTTGTTTTGGATATTATTTGTAAAAAGATTAGAACTTTGTGTAACAGAATTGGTGACTCCGCTGGAAAACTGTTGGGGTTTCAAAAGGCCTCCTAACTCCGAACTCATCATGAGTTGGTAGTTATTGGTAGAGTTAGAAGTTGCACTAGTAGTAGTATTGTTAGCTAAACAACTCAACAATGAAGAAGGTGAAGAAGAATTATGAGGAGAAAGGAAGGATGTAGGGCCTGAATTAGGTGGTTGAATTTTTTGAGGAAAAGGTCTTCTAAGATAATTAGGTGGTTGTGAAATGTTTAAAGGAAGATGATTAGTACTACTAGGACCAGATCTTAAGGAAGAATTAGGAAAAATATCAAGTCTACTTCTAGGAAAATATGAAGATGCTGCAGTAAAGGGTGGTGAAGGAATCCCAGTAAATTCTTGAACCATAGCTCTGAAATTACTAGTATCTGTAGTCAACACAGTTGTTGGTGCTCTTCTTGATGCTCTTGATCTTTTCTTCGGATTACGTACCGGTTGTTGATCCTGCGGTAGTGCAGTCGCCACCACAGGTGGTGCCGCGGGTGCAGAAGTAGTAACAGTCACGTTACTACTACTGCCATGTTCCGCGGCAGCAGAAGGAAAAGATAAACCTGGAGATTGACCAAAGGATTCAGATCTTAGGGTTTTAGACCAATCTGCTGACATATCAAGATTAACAAGTGAAGCAGATGGGTAATTCTGAAGGTTTTGTGGACGTGAGATGATACTGGTGGGGTTGAAATAATTTGCAAAAGGGTCAAACATGGAAGTAGTATTATTTTGTAGAGAAGAAAAAGAAGAATTATGATCCGCAACAGCACGTGAACAATCGTACTCTTGATTATCATCACCACCACTTGATGACTGTAAACTTGCACTATTTCCAGAATCCATTGATGCTCAGAAGCAAAAAGAATAAAAGAAGAACAAACAAAGTACAGAGATATATGGAAAGAGAGAGATATTTGTTTGCTTTAAGTGCACAAAAGATTTTGTTACTTACTAAAGAAACCCCATTAAAGAACAAAACAATCAGAAGATGACTTCAAAACATGATGGTAGTAGAAGTAGACCTTTTTCCCATGCTTTAAATTTTTTACACAGCTAGCCTATAGCCCCACTTTGTCTCTGAGCCAAAAGAAGAACTGTTAAAAAGTGATGAAATCAAACTCAGTTGTCTTTTTTTTGCCGTGTGTAGGATAGTATAGTACTGATATAATTAGGGCTTCCAGAAAAGAGAGGAGAGGAAAAAAATGAGAAGTAAAGAAAGAAGGAAATGAACAAGAAAGAAGAAGGGGGTCTTTGTTTTAGGTTTTAACCATATATATTTATTTTATCTCTAAGTAAAGAAATGAGAAAAGAGAGGCGGCTTTAGAGTAGATATCTCAAATTTTTTCCACTCAAAAAGGATCGAAGAGTGGGGTATGCCATGAAAGGCTCTTCTGGAAAGGGACTGCTGTATTGGTTTTGTGTGTGTGAGAGAAAGAGCTAGAGGAAGTTTAAGTGGCTAAAATGTGATAAAGAGATAGAGAGTGCTCTTTATTTTGGTTTTTAGATTTACAGTGTGAATGGTTGTATTTTACTTTAGACGAAAGTTACTACACTAGGAGGTCCTATGGTTGTAGGGATTAATAAAAGTGGGATATCTCATGATTTATATCATGGGATTAAATTTAGGATAAAGTATGGGATAACTTATCCCACCCTCCATATGGAATTATTTATCCCATCCATAATCCCATACGATAAATATTATTGACAACACCATTTGTGGCTCAAACGTCCCAAATCGGGGTATTTTAATAATTTCACCCATTTTTAATAAATACGTAAAATTTGTTCCATTTCTACCCCTAATCAGATTTTAGGTTAATTTTGATTATTTTGTTTAATTCTCTCTCATAATATTAACTCCATTACAATTCTCAAAGCAATTTCACATCTACACATGCATTTGTGTATTTTCCATTATGTAGTTAATGAAGTTAGGTATACCATAATAATACATACTCAATACATACGAATACATAATACTAGTATATTATACTCCATTTTTCGTGTATTTACTACTAAATTGTGTACAATAATTATCATGTATATACCCAACTCTTTTTTTTATTGGTCATTTTCTAACCCTACTACTTTGGGCAATATATATACACTTTTAAGTGTCCACTGCCTCGCCTAAACCTATTCCATATCTACTTTCTTCCTATCTTCACTACAATAGAGTAAGAAGGTAAATTGAACCATGGTCAATGTGAATGTGAAATCATCAAAAATCTATGTGGTATTTCGCGGTAAGAGGCCGGGGTTATATAACTCTTGGTGTGAGTGTGCCCCTATGGTTATTGGAGTCAAGGATAGTATCTTCAAATCATTCAAGTGTTATGATGATGCCATTTTAGCTTTCAACGACTTCTAAAACAATGATCAATCTAAGAACAAGTCAAAATCCAATGTGTATGTGGTATTTTGTGGTAAGAGACCCGGATTGTACAACTCTTGGCTTGAGTGTGCTCCAATGGTAGTAGGTTTCAAGGGTAGCATCTTCCAGGATTATAATACTTATGATGAAGCCAATAAAGCTTTATATGAGTATCAAAAGGATAATACTGGCCATACAGATCGTTCTTCAAGCTTGTTTGTAGATGAAAGTATAGTCTGGTTTGAGGTTGATAATCAATCTAGTGCTATTTCTTCAGCTTTTTTAGCTAGAATATTTGTAGGGATGAAGATATCAAGTTGATTGTAAAAATATTTTTCCAATCATGAAATGAAAGCTTTGATTTTAATGTTAGTCGTTAATGGAAAGTTCAATTCTAGATCAATTAGGCATATCATTTTACTTGTGAAGTATTGTCAAGCAGCAATTATAAAGTTGTTTCCATCAGCTTACACTTGCCTAATGTGTCATACATTAAAATTCATTTTTAGATTCATTAAGTTAGATGAAATTATATTTAAGTTGTTTGAAAATTAGATTCAGTTTTGAAGTTGGATTATACCATACACTTAGAGAAAAGAAACATGATAATGCAAGTAAAGCTTGTAATAGTAATGAGTGACCAAACCATCATTTTAACCATCAAACCCATGATATAAGTCATTGTCCAATATGGTGCTAGTTTGGAATTTGTTTGTACATAAAATCTGTTTTGAATCAATAATTAAAAGTGAAATGTTTATTCACATTTATAATTACGGAGTCATTAGTAACCAATCGTGTAAAAAGCAAAGAAGAATTGGAGAATAATTTTATCATAACAATAGATTCATTAATAGATAGTTCATGGAATGATAGTCCATTACATAATTTCAGCAAAAGACTACGACCATTTCAAAAGAAGAACCAAACCAGAATACCATATGCAAAAGCAACAAAAACACCTACACTATCATACCATGCTATATGCATGACATGCACAATAGACAAGTTCATAATGGACTACTCAATTTTTGGCGTATCAGGCACAGACTTAGAAGACTTGGAAACAGATTCAGTGTCACTAGAGATAACAATAACAGAATTCTCCTTGGGCTCACTTTCGATGCTTGGGATGAGTAGGTCATCAAGCATGGTGTAAAGAGTGGTTAAAGGGACCGGGCCTTCCAATAAAAGATTTTGAATGTAAACAATGTGACTTTCCTTAACCAACCTCCCTAGCAATTCATTAACCTCACTCTCCAGCTTCCTATGGGTATTCTTAAGCTCCTGATACAAAATGTTATGGCTAACTGGTGATCCTTGCAGTGGTTCTGCAACAACGTTCTTCTTTGGAGTCCTATCCATTGTAATGCTTATAAAAGGTAGTTGATTAAGATTAGAAGTGGATTCGTAATTTGTGTTTGGAAACTATTTATAGGGGTTTATTTTGTTTATCCGTATTAAATAGTATATTAATCCCTATGTGGTCTCATAATTGTTTAAGCTTTCTATGTAGCTATTTCACTTCTCTATGCAGCATTTCCACTCGTCTGTGCAGCCATTGCACTTCCCTGTAGGACACGCCTAGCTAAAATGAATTTACTTAGAAAATCGTTTAGGATTGCACTTGTCTATCATGTTCAAAAGAATCGTTAAGTGTAGTAATCTATGATTGATTGAGTTTGCAAATATATTAGGTATAATATTTGTTGTGTGTAGCAACATATACTATAAGTTGTCAATGAAATTAAATAATCATGTATTAAAAATCAAAACAAAATGACTAGTACCATTGATAAAATTGGAATTGAACAATACAAGTTCAACATTGAAGAATTTCTCAAAATCTCACTTCAACATTGAATATAACAATCGTTGGTGTAGCTTGAACAAGTTCAAAGATAAGAACATGCCCTTTTTTAATGAAATTGTCCTTGACAAATTTTTTCCATCCCTTCACGAGTCTTCGCCGAACACCACTACACAGTGTTGCAGTCCATTTCTTCACCTTACATTTGATAGTTGTTTCAACCATAGTAGGAGGAAGATAGCGATAGATTTTATTTGGAAGGCACTGCGCAAACATATGAAAGAGTAATATTATTGTCGTAGTTAAATTCCTATATTAGAATTAAAAAAGTGTAAGGCTAAAAAAAAGATACCAATGCGTCACGAGTAATGTATGAATAGGGAATCTCCATCTTGAATCATGTTATGAAATCCTCTTCAATCCATCCGCATTCCATTTAGTTTAGATTTGTGTTAACTATGTAATTGTGCTTGTGACAATGCATGGTGCAAGTATTTAAAGAGTCCAAATATCACTAAACTTTCAATAATTTCCTTTTCTTATTTGATTTTCCCTCCGCGAATTTTATTCGACATTTTAATTTTGAAAATCTATGCCTACATTTTTTCCTCCATGAATTCTCCCAAAATAAAAGCTACACCAACAAATAAAAAAAAAACAATTAGTCGTATGGCAGATGATTATATTTCACCAAAGTGGTTGTGAGCGTATTGAATGAGGTGGGGGTCTAGGATTCGAGTTTGGTTAGGCTCCATTTTTATTTTGTGTCCTTTTTTAAACCCTAAACCCTAAACCCCAAACCCTTTAGGATATTTTTTCAAGTTAGTATAGTTGGGCCGTTCTACATTTTACATTTCATCACTTGTAAAAGGAAGTGTGGATTGCATGATTCCACTTTCTTTCTAGCATTTATATTTTTTCATTATGTTAGTATCATCACATGTAATATCATCACAGAGTGTATTGTTAACTCTGTGATGATCATAGAGTACTTGGTGTTGTCGAGTTTTTATTTTTTGCATTCGGGCTAGGAGCGAGGTCTTACCTCGATAGGATGATGTAAGGTATGGTTTGGCCCTCCTTACTTTGTATTGTCCTCTTGAGGGAGTTATTATTATTAATGAAACTAGCCACTAAGCTATAAGCTTAGTGGATTTTGCTTAAAATAAAAAAACCCTTTAGGGGTCATTTGGCACATATGATAAGGAGAATTGTTATCCCACGTTTGTTTAGTAATATTAATTAATTTTATTATAGATTTTACTGTTAAAATATTGTTATAACTTATACCAAGGAGGTGGTGGGGGTTATTTATGGAGATTTTCTTGATATGTAGTCCCACCAACCAAACGACTCCTTAAGGTTACCGGTATAAATCTCTACAAATAATCACATATAAGTGTGTTATTTTTCCTATATGATGCAATTGTAGTGAGTGATCATAGGTGTTGACACCCTTAGATGTCCCACATTGGTCCATGTGATGATTTAAGTTCACCGGTAACATGTTGTAGGGTTTATGATGCTATTGTATACATGTCATCAATTGTAATTGTGTTCTTGTGCCTTCATGATGCAATTGAAGTGAGTGATCATATGTTATGACACTATTACATCTCCCACATTGGTCCTTGAGGTGAGTTAACGACACCGGGAACATGTTGTACTGTTTATGATGCTATTGTATAAATGTCATCAATTGTAATTGTGTTCTTGTGCATTCATGATGCAATTGAAGTGAGTGATCATAAGTTATGACACTCTTACACCTCCCACATTGGTCCTTAAGGTGAGTTAACGACACTGGGAACATGACGTAGTGTTCATGATGCTATTGTGTACATGCGATCGATTTTAATTGTGTTATTGTGATTATATTATGCAACTGAAGTGAGTGATCATAGCTAATGACACCATTACATGTCCCACATATAATAATTTTCCATGATTAATTAATATAAAATTAAAATATTCGAATTATTTTATTAAATGTAATTTCTATAGAGTCATTAATTAAATGACACAATAATTTCAGTCCAAAATATGCAATTAGGGTCATTATTGAAAGAAGAAGTTTCATTAATTTCTATGGTTGTAATTTCATGTCATTTAGTGCGCCTTAGTTTAATTGCACACCTATTGAGACCAACCACATCATTAGTTAAAGAAAACAATTAAAATTTAGTTGTTTGGCAGAACATGCTAATCCAGCTTAGTGGTGTTTACTGTACTTACTTGATGCGATGATTTAGTGTTCCAGTTTGGATAGGCTCAATTAATTATAATATTTTTTTTTTTTAAAAAAATCTGCTTATTGAAACATTTTTTGTGGCCATTCTCTGACACAAATATTTGTGCTATTCATCTAAGTTGTAGCTGGTGTAATTGCTTACGAGAGCACTTTATGTTTATTGATACTAATTCTAGATGAATTGAAATAAAATTTATATATCTTGTCTTGTCAAAAAAAAAAAAAAAAACCTAACCCTAGACCCTAACCCTAAACCGTAAACCGTAAACCTTACACTCTAAGTTTTACTAATGCAATTTCATAATATTTATACTTATATTAGTAATAAAATGTATCAATTATACCACATTTCTTGTTCCTACATGTTGCAATTGATGTTAGTCATCAATCATTGGTCAATGTATTAGTAATCACCGGTAATATGTCGTATTGTGCGTGATGCTATTATGTACAAGTGATCATTATAATTTCCATCATTGTCCCTTCATGAGGCAATTGTAGTGATTGATCATAGTTATTGACACCCTTACACTTCCAATATTGATCTTTGTGGTTAGTTAAGGTCGCCGGCATAATGTCGTAGTGTTAATCACGTTATTGTGTACAAGCGAACACATAATTTCCATCCTTGTTATTTCATGATGCAATTTAGTGATTGATCATAGCTCATGACACCCTTTACACCTTCCACATTGGTCATTGTGGTGATTTAAGGTAACATGTCGTAGTGTACATCATGCTATTATATAAATGCGATCACATAAATTTGTAATACTGTGACAATTAAAGTTAGTAATCATAGCTAATAACATTATTCATGTCTAATTAGTAATGTCATAAAATATTTTATATATTTTATTAATTAAGTGGAGTAGGTGTCATTAATTTTATTACACTAAAATATCAATCCAAACTATGCAACTAGGGGTCATTATTTAAACAAACAGTTTATTAATATTTATGTTTACAATTTTACGTCATTAAGTGTGCAAAAATTAAATAACGCACCTATTGAGTATCAATTTTAAACAAACACCCTCTTGAACGGGTGTGGCAATCTCTATTTAATAAGCTAATCAGTGCTTCTCAAATGCATTACAACTAAACACCATCTCTAAAGCGTCCCTTCATTTCTTGAGAAGAAATCCATTTCTCAAGAGAGGTACGGTTTGATACATTTCTTTTTAAATTTCTTAGATTTATGAGTGGTTTTCTTTTAATTTTTGGATGATGTTAGTGTAAATTAACTCTGATTTTTCTTTCATGAAAGGTGAAAAAAGCAACGACTGGGCAACAAGTGGCAAGTAAGACAATATATTATGTATGGATAAGTGTGTTCGTGAGCGTGTTTTCGACATGCAGTACAAACTTGAGGACATTGAAGAGATTGTGAAGGTTCTTGAGAGTAACCAGACCAAAATTATGAAAATCCTTGAAATGATTGAGAAGTTATCAGAGGCTGCTGTTAGTGGTGCCGGCCTTCATCCCTACTTGTTTGCGAAGTGTGGGTTATGTATTAGTAGGGGATGGTTGTTTTTGAGGAATTTTTATTATGTTTTGGATGGTTGTTAATCTTAGACGTGTTTGATGAATTAATATATGAAAGTATTATGTTCTAAGAATGTTTGTTATTAATTTCTGTTGTTGTTGTTTACCACCATTGACATATTCAAAAACACACTTTCTTAAAAAAATATATGAAGAAGAAAATTAAAGGCAGATTGAACCACTAAATTTCAAAAAAAATTATTTTAAGATTAACAGACCTCATTTTATGGAAATTTCATAATGTACATAAAGGCAGATTATAAATGCATATTTTCTTAAATTTTAAATTATACAAATTATTTTACAAAAAGGATGAAAAATCTTATTTAAACTTCTCCAATTTGATGCAATAACGTGTAAGTAGGATTACGTGAATTCATTACCTCATAAATCATAGTTGTTATTTGATGTAAGCAAGTAATAGCACTGTCCTATTATGACTACATATTGATTTCACTTAGATACATCCAAGATGATGCAATTTGAAAGAGATTTGGACTGATAACTTAGTACACTATTAGGATTAGAACGTTTCTGTGCATTGATTGTTATGTGAATGTGTGTAAATTGGACATATCAAAAGACACACAACAATTACAATCCCAATACAAGCCAACGATTCAATTGGTTTGGCGTGCATGGTTTCTTGCAATGCATGCATCAGATGATTGGTTGCCTTTCCATTACCCCAATACTACACATTCCATAGAGTAATCATCATCCCATATCATATCTTTGAAGATCACATTTTCCTATCAATGTATAATCATATCTATAGCAACTCTACAAGACTGAATGGGTAAATAATCTCACATGGGAGAGAACATATTATTCTTCCAATGTCAGTTAAAAGATCACAGTTTCAACTTCGAAATAATTCTTATTCTTCACTTATTTACAGCCTTAGTGTTACTTTTTTGCAGGATGAATATCAATTATACTTTTCATGTTGTTACTTCACAACATATTATGAATATCAACTGGGCATTGAACAATGTTATCATTCATATGCTAGAACTTCGTTCTGAAATTGCCAATCTCAGTCGCCGTGTAGATCAACAAGTTTTTCCTATAAACTGGACAGTGAACAATGTTAATTTTCAGGTGCAAGAACTGCGTGGTAAAATTGCCAAACTTAATCGCCTTGTGGATCAAGTTAAACGTAGCCAGGACGAGATGATGGCTCGTATGGAAGCTGTTGCAAGTAGGATTGAGTGCAAGTGTCAATCTACTAAACTTGTTATTGAAGCCCCAAGCTCAAGTGGTGTAGGGAAGTTTTTTTTTAAGGTTTTTTTTTGGATGGTTCAATGGGTGCTATGTAAGCAAGATAATGTATGAAGGCTAGTTTTTTTTATCGAAATCGAAATCAAATAGTCCATGATATGAAAGTTTATGCTATGAAAAATATTTATCTATGTGTGTCTTTTATGAGTTATTACAATTTATTTGACAAGTTATTTAATCCCAATTGATACCAATTGACGTTTTATTCGACTTTCAAATGTGACAAAAAAATATAGACTAAACATTAGTAATAATTTAACAACTACAAAATCTGGATATATACATAGAGTCTTAACATAACAACAAACTTGATAAAACAAAGAAGAAACATAGCGTACACATCATTAGCAACAGTTCAACCAAACAGACCCTAGACAAAAATACACAGATTGACCATTGTCAAGATAAGAACTTAACATAAAAAACAACAAAAGTCTTGATAATACATGTCACCAAAAATCATAGACCAAGTAACCCTAACATTTAACATTCAATCAATTTGAAGAGGATCTGCACTTGTTCCTCCATCATAGTCCAACATCACCCTAAAATCAGTACCATCACTAGAACTTGATGAACTTGATAATTCATTGTCAAAATCAGCACCAGGATCACGAGGGTTTCCCATAATATGAACTCGATAAACAAATTTACCATCATCTAAACCATCCACAATACTAAAATGAAGCGCCTTACTAACCCTCAAATTGTTGGCCTTTATGAATTTTAACCAACCATTCCCTAGCCTTTTTTTCTCTTTATGTATAACCAAGCGCATATCGTGTTCATCATTACCACATATCACACGAGCAAGAACTGATTCATTAGGCAAAAAAGGGAGTACATGTTTTGGGAAAATCTATTAACATGAAAAATTCAAAAAATAAAATATTAGAAGCTATGGATATTTAAAAAAAAATAAAAAAGATAAGCAAAAAAACTTACGAAATCATCCGTAGTTACATATGATTTGGTTAAGTTCGCAAGAAAGGTCTCCATTCCAATAGTGTTTATAAAGATTCCGGGTCCAAAGTACTTAAGATTGGTTGCATTAGCCGACATTTTTTGTGGGTTAAAAGTTAGTGTGAAAATTTTCAGATTTCTTACAAAGTAAGTAGAAGCTTTGTGTCTCTTTAAATAAGGAAAGGCGAAGGAGGTGATGGTTAGGGTTTTGGTTAGTTGTATAGTTTGTTATAAAATATAATAAAGTGTGTATTCCAGCAAAATGCTCATAAGTCATATATTAGGAGGTTGGGGTATAGGGTTCGAGTCTAGTTAGGCACAATTTAGGACTATTTTTTTTTTACATACAAGCTTTAAAGTAGTCTTTAAGTAACCCTAACATTTCTTTTGGTTATTTGTATAATTTGTTATAAAATATAATAAAGTGTGTGAAATAGCAGATGATGCTATTCCAGCAAAATGGTCATAAGTCACATATAAGGATGTTGGGGTATAGGGTTCGAGTCTAGTTAGGCACAATTTAGGGCTATTTTTTTTTTTTGCATACAAGCTTTAAACTAGTCTTTAAGTAATCCTAACATTTCTTTTTCCATACAAGCTTTGAAGTAGGATTTAAGTAACCCTAACATTGGATACATCAATTCATACTATTGAAGTTGCACATAAAATAACCGGTAACAATCGTCGAAAAATTTCATTGTCATGAAGAAATTTATTTTCTATGAATGAAACTTATATAAGTCGATTTTCATTAAGTTTCATTACATAAATAAATTAAGAAGGATTCTATGTCAAAACCAACTAAAAAAAAGCTCAAACTTATATCATATCAAATTAAATCGTCAAGTGTTCATTGTCATCGTTTAGATCGGGCAAACTACCAAGTGGTGATGTTGGAGCACCACCTTGTTGCAACATGATTTTTTTTTTTAATTAGTGTAAAATATGCCATAGTTAAAACAAATATTCAATGAACTATAGTGAATATACAAGTAAATCTTACCTCATTTCCTTCATCTTGCACGTTAATGCCTTGACTGCCTCTACCACCTGCCTACCACCAGCCCTACCACCACCTCTACCCGCACCTGTACTGCCTCTACCACCACCTCTGCTACTCTCACCTCCTCTACCACCACTTTGTGAACTTCTAAAATATGTTTCAAGTCATCCTCTATACCGGCTCAACCATGGACATCCTCGTGAACGAGTGTATCGAGGGTTATGTAAAATAGTCGCATCACCCTCACCCACACTTACAGGGTCAATGTAAATATCAACCTCATTGAACTCTTCCAATGGGACCAATTGCTCGATAATTTCATCATTCCAATTTGAAAGCTCATGCTCAATTTTGATCATCATATATTTGATATATTTCCTCTTCACCTCACTATCCAATGCCATATCATAATTCCGCTCAAAATACTTTAGCAGATCCTTGTACATCATGTACTCGGAAGTCATAGACGAATAACATCTTTTCTCCATCTATCAAAAATATACCTTTTGTCAATAGTTTCAATTCTTTTGTGAGACAAAACCTTGAGTATATGGCATCATATATATCCTCTACTTTTAAACTATTTGCAGGAGCAACTAAGATATTCACCAACAGCTGTGTATTAACAGTGAAGAAAAATGGATCTCTATGGGTAAGATTTCTCTTTGAATAATCAGTTATAATGTATTTCTCCACGCCAGGTTCTGCTTCATCATCCTCAAGGGGGCTGATTTTACAATGCATGTGCTTCTGAATTTGCTTTTGGAACAATTCAAATATTTCGCGAATATAGCAAGCTTAAAGTTGTGCCTCCCGCGGGAACTCAGACAAATATTTCAATTCAAAATAATTTGACCTATATTCTTCTTCCATCTCTTTCTCATACTTATCTCTTATGGCTAACTCATATTGATGAACAAATTGCTTAAGAGTGCTTTGACGGGTGATAAATCCATGAAGGAAAGCATGCATTCCATCACTTCTTTGAGTAGACAACATCCCTGCCCAAAAATGATTATCTAGGTATGCAGGAACCCATTTTTCTCTTTCTGAATAAAGCTTAAGAAACCACTCTCTTCTATTCAAATTGTATTTTGCAATGTATTCATCCCATCTATTCTCAAACTCAACTGTAATTATGCTTTCAAGGACCATGGCGTCTAAATTCTATCTTTGCTCTTTTTGAATCACTAACCCCGCTTAACCTCACAGGCAACTTAGAGAATATATGCCATACATAATATCTTTGTACCGTACTAGGCATCAATTCATGTAAAGCTGCCTTAATGCTTTCACACTGGTCGGTCAAGATAGTATTTGGACAAACATCACCCATGGCCCTAAGCCATGTAGAGATCACGAACAACTAACTTCCAATATCCTCATTAGACAGGAGAGCACAACCCAAAAGTATGGATTTTCTATGCTGATTGACGCCAACAAACGAAGCGAATGGCATATTATACCGATTCACTAGGTATGTTGTATCTAAGCATATAACGTCATGGAACATATCATATGCCACCTTTGAGTGAGAATGAACCCATACGACGTAACGAATCCTACCTATATTATCAACATCAATTGAGTAGAAAAACTCCCTATCTTTTTGTTGCATATCAGTAAAGAACCTTAGTAATGCTTGTGCATCTGCTTCTTGCCATTCAAACTTCCTACATTCATAATATAATTTCTACAGTCCTTAGTTGTGCAACCCAAATTCTCCGGCCCACCAGCAAGCACTTCAGCTATTCTTATGTTCTTGGATGGTCTTACGCCAGCTAGACCATTGGCTTTAAACCATCTCTTGAGAGAACTACTAACCTTCCTGTGACCGGCCATAAACCGTGATAGTGATGGTTCCAATTTATGATTATGAGTTCTAGTAACTTTAAAAACACGACATGATTCATCTTTTTCCAAAATTCCATTGATTCTAGCCATACAATTTATTCTTTTGCCAGATTTCTTATGTTTTGGTTTCCTCGACCTATCACAACCATATTGCACATACCTTACCCTATCACTCCTTTTATCTTGCACGTTCTTTTGACAATACAAAACCCTAATAATCTTGCATGCGCTTTGTAAAATTCAAACATATATTCAGTACCTTTAAACCTCATTCCACGAAGTGGCCCTATTGCTAGATCATCTTCAGAAATCTCATCACCTATTTGCCTGTCCTCTCCATTTTCTAATACTTCTACAACTTCAACGTCAAAATCATCATCATTATCATCATCATCTTCACCATTTTCTCCATCGTTGTGGGCCCCGTCAGAATCAATGTCATCCAAATAGTTTTCATCATCCATCAAACTATCGTCTGACGTCAGCTCTAGAGCTCTATGTAATGCATTTCTTACTTGATCTGTATTAGGACTTGATGGATTGATGTCCATGTTTAAAAATGGTTAAGGATTTTGTGTTTAGTGTTTGCCAAATGATGTTGCTAAAAACGGTAAAGGAATAAGAATGGAATTCTAATAGAATGGTATATTTGGTGGTAGTAAAAATGTGTATGGTAAAGAGTATTTTAGAAAACTAAAATACAGTTCGTATACATACGTATTTTGAAATATATTCTAATTAATAGAGAGTATTTTGAAAAATAAAAAGCGTATAAATGCAGCATATATACAACGTATACTTATACATATGACTATGTTTAATTAGTAGAGCACCCTTTCATCTCCCACACATGCATTGTTTTGTATGGATCAAGATTTTGGGAAGATGCAACATTTAATAGTCGGTTGGAGGGAAAATTTTGGAGGGAAAAAATAGTTTAAGTGGCCAAACACCCATTGAGGGCACCCTAGTAATTATATGAGTGTGGCCATCATTGGTGTGGTGGAATAGCATCACCCAATCCCATAAATGTGGGATAACTGTATCCCATTTTACCTTATATTGGCAATCAAACACAGTTTAAATTTAATTACATTTTTTATCATGGGATTACAATTCCAATCCCACCAACCAAACAACCTCTAGAAGTATTATATAATTATATTTCGTAGTATTCGACTAATTTAAATTTACATCGCCGTAGAAAGCGCTTAACATCAAGTGTTAATAGTAGGAGTTGAGCATGATACTTTTGATTAAGAGTTGAATGATTTAATGAATTTTTACCATATCTTTTGATGGTTAGTACTAGTATTTTTTAAAAAGTCTAACTGAAATAAGTGAATTTAATATATATCTTACTTTCCAATTTTGAGTCGTTTTTCTACATGAAATGATGAGGTAAGCGTGAAGCCGAATTGCAGAGAAGATGATGATTGGTGAAACAAAGGCCATGAAAGAAACCGAGAGCCACTAATTTAGTACTCCTCTACATATCACCTTTCATACAAGCTTACAAAATGTATATATCCACCAAATATTTATCATGATATTGACAAGTCAAAATTTCCTACCTTATTAATATCCTTTTAAACAGTTTTCGGGAAAAATAAATAAGTGGCAATAAGCTAAATTCCTCGTGTCATCTCTTTGAATATACTGTACTTGTTTTCTTTATATATAAGCTAGCTAACATTATTTTTGTTTCCTGAGGGAAAAGATCATCAATCCCTCCATACAAATGGACAAATGGTATATATTTTGAGTGTTATACTTTACATTTGACAATTAGCTATATCGGAGCTTTTTGAAAAGTTAAATGAGAGTTCATCGCAAAATTGATCAAAATATATTGCATCTTTGACTAAATCGGAAAAATCAGAGGAAGATTCAGAAAAAGGAAAAGTAGTAGGGATGTTATTATGAACCTACAGAGAATCTCTTATGCTTGTCCTCTTCCCACTGAATTGTAGGTAAAATCATCATTAATTCTTTCTTTCCTTGTACATTATTTTACATCGTCTTTACTTTCACCTCTTCACTCCTCTTCTAGTAACAAGAAGAAATTTTTTAGATATAACCAAAGCTTCTTTTTTGTTTTTTACAGAAGAAAATTGAACGACGGATAGAACAGTTCAACGACACTTCAAGTTCGCTGCAACCATCGGACATTTATCTGTCATTAATTATTCTAGTAGTATTTGTTTTTGTCCAATACTACTCCGTATATTCTAGTTATAGTTTAGGTGACAAAATTTATTTTTATTCCGCTTTAAAAAAATAGTTACTTTCTAAATTAACAAATAATTAACTTCAACCATCTATTTTACCCTTAATAGAAAGGGTTATAAATACACAAATATTATGAAATATTTAAATATACAAGTTTCAAAAGTTTTACCACCACAAGAATATATTATATGTTTATGACCATAAGTTTTTAAAAGCCTTCTATTCATTCTTAAACCCAGCGTATATTCAAACTTTGTCATTTATATTAGAGAATGGATAATAGTATATATTTCATACACCCTCTATTTCAATTTATATGATAATATTTCTTTGTTAGTTCATACAAAAAGATTGACAACTTTTGAAAATTAAACATGAATTTTATTTAAATTTTCTATTTTATCCTTAGTAACAAGATTTTACAACCGCATAAATATTCTGAACAGTTTTATGACCACATATTTCTTTCATAAATTCTGTATGCGGTATGCCCCTTAAAAAAATTTCACATAACTTGAAACTAGTTAAGTATGTAAATGATAATTTTATGTCCAACTTGCTTGTGGCAAGCACTGTTCTGGTCACTAACGTAACAATCTTGTAGTTTTACCCTTTTTATTTTATTTTTTTACTCTTTTTTATGCAAATATAAACACACATTTATTACTATGTATTTATACCAGTGTCTTCTTTTAACACCCAACTACGAACAAAAGTCCTAATCCTAAGGCCAAATCCCTCACGTATACTGAGTCTTACACGTAATGTCATAAAAGCAGGTGGCAAGTGGCTTAACACTCATCGATCTACTGTGTTGCTTAAAACCTAAACACTTCACTAAATTTTAGCAGTTTTTTTTTTTTTGTTTGGACATGGATATTATAATCGATAAACTAATTATATATGTACATTATCATATTGAAAATGCCATACTTAGATATATAGGATTACGTAGATACACGTGGCATTAAATGCAAAAAGGCATAGATTACCTAAACCTAGCTTAACACATGTTGTTGCTTGCTTCGCATAAACTACTACTGCAATGGTGTAACTCTAAGTAGGCACTAGTTTCTTTCCATCACATTTTATTTAATCGAGCTACTTATTACCTTAAAGAGTCAAATTACTCATTTCTTACCTCAACTTTATGCTAACATAATTTTAAGAGTACTAATTATAACATGATTTTGAATGTTTAAAAAAGTTAATTGTATGCATTATTGAGACATAGCTAGATTAAAGACTGGGGAAGGTGATATATTATGTAGATATACAAAAGGAGTGATGATACATATACATTTTTATCCTAGCCACTGGATTCGTATAGAAACCCCATTGGCGTTGTCATTGATGTAGTATTCCATCTCTCATAATGGTTTGTTTGTAGTACCACACTTCATACTATACCTAAAGGAACAATACAACATGGCTAGCTTGCTACCGAAAATTTCCATACCCAAATAATTATGCCACTTTTTAGGATTTTAGTTTTTTGTTTTTTGTCTGTGTTGGATTTCCGTAGAGGTGGAGGTGTCATTTCAATCTTTTTACATGACTCACACTTTAATATGTATTTAGAGAAAAGTTGTCTTTTCCTCACTAACCGTAGCTTTCCAAATATTCCAAGAATAATTATAGTAGCATGAAAAACGACCGCCCAAATTTAATACATGTCTCACTATAGTGTAATAAAACACTACTACAAAAAATATTAAAAATTTTATACAAAAATACAATTTTTAGAACTTAATTACCAAACATAATAACATTTTAGCAAAATAACTCTATATAAAGGAAAACACAAGTTAATTACAAATATAACAAAAACATAGCAATATTTTTTCCCAAAACATACCAAAACCCTTACATTCTTCCTCCTATTTCCCCCACTATCACTTTTGCTCCTCCTATTTTTTCCTATTTCACTTTTCCTCCCACCATTTCTCCCAATTTCACTTTTACTCCTCTTATTTCTCCCAATTTCAGTTTTCCTCATCCCATCCTCACTATATCTCGTTTTATCTCACCGTATCTCGATGTTTCTCAATTACCAATCAACTTGTATCTCGTTGTATCTCACTGTATCTGCACCGTATCTAACTATTATACTGTTTCTGCATCATTTCAACTGTTTCTGCAGCATTGTATCTAACAGTTTCTGCACCAATTTTATTGTTTCTACAGCAATATATCTAACAGTCTGCATCGTTTCCACTGTTTCAGCAACACTCTGTCTAACAGTTTCTGCATCGTATCTAACTGTATCTACGCTGTTTCAGCACGGTTTCAGATTATGTCAACACCGTATCTAACTATTTCTCGACTGTATCAAGCTGTTTCTTGACTGTTTCAGCATTGTTTCATCCCGTTTGTTGATTGTTTCTCACTGTTTCTAAGCTATTTTCGCATTTTTAGCATTATTTAATATTATTTTTTATATTTTATTTCAGAGTTTTCACTAGTTGTTTCAGACCGTTTCAATGCTGTATTTCGTTGTATCTGCACTATTTTTCTCCGTATCGAACTGAATCTCGCTGTATCTACTGTTTTAACAGCTGTTTCAGCGTCGTTTCAGACTGTACCAAGACTGTTTCAATGCCATTTTAGACTGTTTCACCGCCATTTCAGGCTATTTCAGCGCTGTTTCAGATTGTTTCATCATCATTTCAGACTGTTTCAGAGCCATTTCATAGATGTTTCAGACACTCACACGACTTTTACATAAATATAACAAATCACTTTACAAACAAAATTATATGTACATGTTACATGCAGTACTATAAAGTGTATTAGTCTTTGAATCAAAAAATACACATTCAAAGAACATGGCACCCACCACCCACCCCACCCCATCCCCACCAATTGATATTTTATACACTTGGGATTAAACTGTTGTGAGTTCTTCACATTGAGGTTCAGTAGCCATCACTGTTATCTTCTTCGACATGAATACTTGTTAGAGAGGTTAGCGATAAAAAATCCAGCAAAGATCTTGCAAAACGAACGAGCAAAATGGCTTTAGTGAGCTTGCCAAACTGAAAAGCAACAACTTTATTTCATCGAATCCATCCAACTAACTCCGGCAGCTATAAAACTAGCATCAGCAGCAGATAAATGAAACAGAATATTCTTGCAGTACATTTTTACATCTGGGTCAAAACGGAAACCACCGCGAGACTGCCTTCACGTTGCAAATTGAGCAGAGGGGAGATCGAGGAACTGATGCAATGAAAAATTATTGCATCACCACCGTGAGCCTGCCTCCACGTTTTGCTGCAATTCATACGATTCCGCCACTGTATTGGCCTAATCTACGCCAAAGGAAGCATTTTCATGGGTAATGGAGGTCGGATCTGGGAAGTAGGGGTCAAGATGAGTTCGGGAAGGTATACTTTGTTATTTCCGGTGGCCGATGGAGGGCCGCTGGCGGAGCTGCGGCGATGACTGGTGGCTTTTTTTTCCCTGTGAGCCATGAGAATTTTTCAAATGTTTGGACAGTTGTGATGAGCTAATAGGGGAGAGAAATGAGTAAATGAGAAAAATAAACTTTATATAGCTAGGGTTTTGATAAATGTGCTAGAAAAATATATTGTTATGCCTTGTAATTAGAAAAATATTGCTATTTTTTTGTAATTAAGGGTGGAAATTTGTATATTTATATTATAAAACCAAAAATATTATCTATGACAGAAGTGAATTATAATAATTTTGACGATTTTAATTAAAATCAATAGTTGATAGACATTAACGTTAGAATGGAGAAAAGTGAATAAACCGTCAACTAAAATAAATAAAAAAAAACAAATTTAATAGCTTCTTATTTATGTAAATATTCTCGGCGCATGTTTAGTGTCTGCTAACATGTGCCCCTCACCGGATTGCCTAGAGGCCGACTTAGGAAATCAGTTATAAAGAAGAAAGTGAATACTATTAAGGCTACAACATCTAAATCTGCAACTACAAGAGAAGAGATCGCTAATGGTATCGTCTCTAAGCTAATTGCGACTAAGGACAATAGTTAAATCCCACCGGTGGACTGGCCACCTCTGAGCAAAACTATTATCCCCAGCGACGACCAATGCATCAGCTCAAGCAACACTACAACCTCTCATCTTAACTGCCATTAACTGCTCCGAATCGTTTCATATCTCTAGTAATAATGACGCTTGACCATTTTGTGCCTCATCTTAATCTCTTTCTGCATATAAATAGTGACTTCATGATAGTGGGAAAATCATAACTCTTCTTCAGAAAATAATTCAGTTCTTCAACAATTTTTCACTATAGCGAGAAGCTTATCTTCCCTTAAGAATGTTTGCCCTTGATCCTGGTTTGATATTCCTAGAAAACCTTCTTTGTTCCAAATGGATGTTGTATGAAGGAGAAAACTCACCTGTAATTACCTCTTTTCCTTTCTTTGTCCATGAGAAAACGAATGAAGTCCCCTGAATCATGAATTTTGATCAGAATTCAAATGATGTCCTTCAGGATGTTTTTTATTGTTTCTTGTGAACTGATTATGATGCGTTCATCTTTTAAAACAGCGGTTGCTGTGATATTCTTCTTGTCATGCGTGGTCAAGATGCTTAGCCCTTTTAGCTTCTTTGCAGCTTCTACGCCAGGATACCTCGTGTGTCCAGGTTGCTGCTTCAATGGCTCCGAGCTGGTGATCCACTTCTTGGCTCTATCTCATGGCATGCAAGAGGATATTTCTTAACAGTGGGTGACTAAGGTGCCATTGAACTTCAAAGTCTTTCGTAGTTCATGGCTTTCACCTTAGTTATCTACTTTAGCTGAACCGCAATTGTAACGCTCCATTGGCCGTTGGCTGTGGGATACCCGAGGGAAGAGGATCCCTTGTGGTAGGTTCCCAGCTCAAGCCTTTCTACTCTCGGCGACCTCCTGTTTGTGCTTGAAGATCTGCGGGGCTGGCACTCCAGTTTGGCCAGTTGAGGTTGAAGCAGATGATCAAGCTTCACTGCTAGTCTTCTAGTTTCTCTTCGAGTTCAACATACAAGATGGGGGAAGGTCAGGCCTGTACTCAGATGCTTCGGGGGTCCTTTGCTTTGATCAAGCAGACGGGATTTGGTTGCACCAACAGCTGTATACCTTGAAAGAATTCTCGGGCCGACATATCTCGGGCTGTTAGAAGAAAAGAAGAACTCCAGACTGTTTACGGCATATAGCTACAATCCAGTTTGAGGAGTCATCCATGTTAATCATGAGGAACTCTTTATTTTTATTCTTCCCTTTCCTTCTTTTCCTACAATTGTTATAAATAAATGTTATATTCAGGATGTATATTATGAGCCTACGGGTTGTTTGCTATTAACAAAACGAATGTTCACCAATATTTCATATGTACTTGTGTTATTACGCGTTTTGTAATGTATAACCAAGCAGTATGTTTGTGCACCTAGATATTAGATGGCTTCTGGTCGTCCTGGCTGTTCTAATCATTTAAGAACGTGTATCAGTGTGCCTGCCTTGAGAAATTACGTCCGTTGTGCATCGATAGACGACAACTAGGTTGCATCCGTAGCAGATGGATGTTTGCGCCCATAATGGGATAACTTTAGCCATTGTGGAAACGGTCCTTTTGCGTTTTGAGACAAAACGTCTTCGCTTAGTTACTCGAGTATTTAAGACTTTCTGCCACTATGCAGACAAGCATCTCCATCGGTGTGTAGGTGCAGTTGTTGATTTAATGACATCAAGGCTTGATTAATGCCTGGTGGCTGAGCTAGACGGGATCTAGCTCTAAGAGAGTAGTGTACTCTACTTTTTGTAGCAAAAAGTGAGTGTATTACTTCAACTTAGGTCTGGTTGGGGCTATGAATAGTTGGATCGTAGATGTATCTAAATAAATGAGTAAAACTGACTAAGTAAGATAGTAGTTTTATTGATAAAAGAGGCGCGGGGCCTGTGATGCTGTGGGTGAAAACCCGTAACATGTCCGATAAATACTGGAATTAAAAGGAAATAACATAAGCAAAGTAAATACTTTCTCAAGAAAAAGTACTTCATGTTTGATCCTTGAAAGATTCGGGGGTGTTCGGTTGGGCTTCCCTATTTAAGGGTGCTGAGCCTTGAAAGTCATCCCCCAGATCGTTGACAACCCTGTGGTACAACTGCTCGCGATCAAGCAATAATGAACCGCCTGTTTCTGCAAGTAGATGCTTTCTGACTTGTCTTCAGGAAGATCTCATTTCCTAAGATAGTTGACCAGTGCATCACGCTGCCCTGCGAAAGATCCTGTATTTGGAACTTCAAAGTTCATCAGGCTTGCGGGGGTTAGCTGAACTATCGTCTGCCAATCGTACGAATCCTCAGATGCTTCGGCGTGTCCTATGATCTCTTCTTGGTAGATGAATTCCCATGCATGAAAACTTTTCAAGATTCCCCTGATTTTCTTCTTTCGGTCTGGCTCGCAAATGTCCTCAGCTACGAAGATTTCCCTTAGTTGATTAACCATCAGCTGAGATTTGTAGTACAAGATGATCTCCCTGGCCCCCTAGTGTATAGGCTATGTCAAGAGCTTAAATTATGGCTTCACACTCTGCCTCGTTGTCATCAGCTTTTATGGCATAATGGTAGACCATACCAGACGGCGTTCTGATCCACATGCCGATCTTTTCCCTGTTGGAATTCATTCTTGTGCGAATTTCCCAATGGTCGTACTCAATTACATCTTCATTCTTGAGTGACTCTTCAGCCTTCCGTTCCAGTTCTTCTGCAAAATCTGAGGTAAAACCTTCCAACGCCTGTGACTTGAGATCTCTATGGGGTTGATATATGATGTCGTACTCTCCCAACTCTTCAGCATACATTGCCATATCTTTCAACAGACCGGGTTTATACAAAATGTCTTGCACTGGTGTCGAAGAGACTAAACTGATCTAATGTTCTTGAAAGTATGAGCGCAACTCTCGTGTGTCCATTACCACGGTTGCTATGAACTTGAGCAGCAAGGGCAAGAACTTGTCTATGCGTTGCGGCATCCTGCTGGCGTACTTCACGGGAAACTGTTGCCCATTATTTTATCATACAAGGAGCGCATTCCAGGCTATCTCAGATATTGAAACGTATAACAGTAGGTGCTCACCTATCTCTAGTTCGGTTATCGCTGGAATCTGCAGGAGTTGAATGTTCGTTCGAGCTATTTTCAAATAACATTGTATCAGCCATAGAGGTCCTCCTTGCTTCTGTAGCACCTCAGAGAGATGACATACCAATTCAGTTGCTCTCGGGACAAGTTAATCCATTGCCGCCAGTCGATCCCACTTTTCGCTGAGTTCCTCTCTAACCTCTTGCTCTATGGCCTCAATAACTTTCAACTCGGCGGATTTAATCTCGTCTGAAGTAAGTCGACATTCCTCAAGGAGAGGCCGCTGACCTCGTACGTTGGCGATCCCATGTAGGGTCGGGTACTTGAAGACCTGATGAAATGTTGAGGGCATTCCCCTAACATCGTGTATCCACAGCCATCCTAGGATTACATCGTATGGGAGATTGTAATCATAACCTGGTAAATGGTTATGCTCGTCACGCCTGGTACATGAACCGTTAGAGCTAGTTCTCTAGTGGATACTTCCCAGATTCTGTTGAAACCCATTATGTTTCGAGTACTAGAGGATATCTAAGGACAATGGCTGAATTTGCATAACACCTCCTCTAGGTTGAATCAGATGGACTTAAATATTATCCAGGTTATTGCAGTCCCCTAGGCCGTGTTCGGCCATTCGTCCACGAAGATTGCGTTGATGGTCTTCAGGTTCTCAGACTCTGAACCTTTAAAACGGTGGGGCCCTTTTTCCAGCAACTCCTTGAGATGCCCTTCCTTTAATAAGTGTTCAATCTTGATCATCAAGGCTTTGCAATCGACCGTCGCATGTCCCCCGCTGTGGTGAAAATCAAAATAAGGCGTTGTGTTTCTTCGTGTAGATCCTTTCGCATTAGGTGGCCATGGGACCTTGGGGTCCAGTTTTCCTAAGTGATTGGTAGCTAGGTCCGCAGCATTGACACGAAGAGCAAAGTCCCTGAAGTTCTGAGGTTTAGTCTGCTTCTCCTGGGATCCGAATGCACGAGAGTTATTCTGTCACCCGGTGCTCGCTTGATTTTGAACCTTTGGCTTCATCCTTCTACCATCCCCTTTCCTTCTTGGGACGGGCTTCCCAGTCTCTTCATTCACTCGTCCTCAGGGTTATGAGAATGATCCGGTTCCAAATGAAGTTTCTCATTATACCCCTGATGTAACGCACTCCATGTGGATACTGGGCGTTGAGTCAAACTCCACTGCAATTCTCGAGTAGTTAAGGATCTTTTTGAATTCAAAATTTTGTCGAAGGTTACCACCGCGATGTTATCAGGGACAGGAGGAAGCTCCATGCGTTCCTGTTGAAATCTATCGAGGTAATTCTTCAGCAGCTCTTTATCACTTTATCTTATCTCAAAGATGTCTTCCATGCGCTTCTCCCGCTTGCGAGCACCAGAATGCGCTTTCTTGAACAAGTCTTGCATCTGAGTGAATGATTTGATGGATCCCATTGGTAGCTGAGTGTACCAAGCAAGGGTTCCTTTGGTCGGGTTGAGCAAAATCTCTTTACCAGAGCATACTGGATTTGTTCTTAAGTAATCTCACTACTCTTCACAGCCGTATAGTAAGCAGCGATGTGCTCGTCCGGATCGGTCATCCATCATTCTTCCAGTTATCCAGCAGGCAGAAGTGCATTGGTATACGGAGCAGCGCAGTACTTGCTTTGTGAGCATGTCTGTAGAACTTCTGCTCATCTACCGTGATAACTTGTGGTAGAGCACCCGACACATTACCGATTCGATTATTGATGGCCTTCATTTCCTTTATAAGATCCTAATGACAGGAGCTCCCTTAAGGTCTTGATTGTTGATCGTTGCTGAACTTCCAGGGGCAGCATCCAGGTTGAGCCTGCGATTGGGAACTGATGCTAGCTAGTTGTCTGTGGGCGTCGGTCTTCGCGAGTATAATGGCCTTTGAGATGAATCAGCAAACATTGCTCCCAATCTCTTGGATATCCCTTTAGCTATGCTGTTCGAGTTCCGCTCGAACGCATTTTGAGGATGTCCAAGAGAAAGCCTCTGAACTCTGAATTACCTGCTGGCGTTTGATCGCCTTCACCAACGCTAGCGATAGGGATTGGCTCATGAGAAGAACCCTTTGGCTGCTCAATGGGATCATTTTGTTCTATGCTGGGATCGTCGAGATCCTTCGAAGGCTCATCTGCTGCATCTGTGGTGTTCTTTAAAACGCTGCTACCGTCGTCTAACATGATTGCACATTTTCCTTCGTAGAATACCTTTAATTGCTTGGGCCCCTCGGTGGGCACCAATCTGTTTCTGCCTAAATTTGTACGT
This sequence comes from Petunia x hybrida, assembly GCA_037355625.1. Lineage (NCBI taxonomy): Eukaryota > Viridiplantae > Streptophyta > Magnoliopsida > Solanales > Solanaceae > Petunia > Petunia x hybrida. Next base: position 2,113,411 of record JBBBVM010000018.1, on the reverse strand, counting down.
CTAGGTTAAACAATTAATTATGCATAAGGCCACAAGCAATACGGTAAATTACGATGGAAAAGTAAGTAAATACGATGAAAAAAAAAAGTAATTAAACAAGAAATAGTAGAGAAAGCAAAGTAAATCTTATTCCTTGAGAGTAGCCGAGTTTGGTGGCGAATCGTGTTGTGTCTTGTACAATACAATATAAGCAGTGGTATTTATAGTAGTTCACTTTGAGTAGAGGGAAGTCTGCTGGTAGGAATTCCTCAGGGCGTATTACGGTTTTTCATCGAGGGGGTGGATCGAAGCGATTGCAGCGAAGAATTGATCTGAAATGAAGCACTTCGTCTATATGAGTTAGCCAAAAAGAAAGACCATCAAAATTAACGAACACCAAGATAGGCATAGTAATTCGATCTTTTGATCACCCATTTGTTGAAAACCATTTTTGGGGGCTTCCGCCTTACCAGTCCTAAATAAGGTAAAATACAAATACTATTAGGGCCATGGGCCTACAACTCAAGGCGGTGGTATACTAAACCCTAACTAGGAGACTGTAAACCCTAGGCAATGGGATGTGTCCTCTGTGTCCTGTGACCAAACTTCCTAAATGGTCATTAGCTCTAGGAGCGGGCGTACTATCCTTAGTTCCCGGTGAATTGTAAGATAAGTCTAGTATCACCAGCTGGATTCGTATCCCCGTAAAAATAGGCGGTGTATTTTTTCCCTGAGTTCTTATTTCGACCATCCCTCCGAGATCCAGTCGTTTGTTTCTTGAAAAGGAAGTAAGCAAGACAAAGATGTGGGGGTCTGGGTTTTCAATAAATATAGCACTAGTAGAATCAGTCTTTTCAGCCTAGACATAGAAAGATTGAAGTATTGTTACTTGGCCGCGGGTGACGTTTTTCATCATGTATACTACCTAGGTCTTGCATCAAAATTGTTAGTACCATAAATGCAAGAATTAAAGTTCAAATTAATGTTAGTGCAAAGAGGTTAGAAATGTTCTAACGCATCTTTTTACTCTGCAAGCTTGATTCTCTTCGCTATAATTAAGTAACAATGGGCTTCTTGTTGTTATCCTCTTATCTCCCTAACTCTGCACTTTGTAGGAAATTTAATCATTTGATGGAGCGTTAATGTCGCAGCTTCCATTGTATGGATCCATGGTCTCTCTACATTTATATTGTAGTCTATGTACCCTTCCAAAACTTGAAAGGGTGTCTACTTTATTACTCCGTAGGTTTACACTGGAAACACTATCTCTCCAAGAGTTCTCTCACTTGAATTATTGAACCCCGAGTGCAATGTGGACTCTGGGACAAACTTATCCGACAGTTGCATCTCCTTAATAACTCAAGTTGCATCTCCTTAATAACTCAAGTTGCATCTCCTCAACAACTCCAACTCGAACTATGTTGACTAAGCTACCCATATCCACTAAAAGTTGTTTGACTACTAGGGCATTATGGTGTGGAAACAACAATTTGTTAACATCTGAGTCACTGAATGCAAGGAAATCCCCAAAATCAGCTTCCTTGTTGACCTTTTGTTGTTCATCATGTGTCACCAAAATGATTGCAAATATCCTCTATATGATTCCATAAACTTCTGATCCTACCATAATCATGTTCACCATCCGCTTTGGAGTTGGCGCCTTGGGTGGTTGATATGTACCATGCTGATCTGCACTGTGTTGGCCCCCTCTCTGATTCCTTGAATATGCTTGCTTTCTTTTATTGGTGAATAGATTTTCTAGTAATCCTTACTGAAGCACATAAGCCACTTCACATCTTAGCCGTCTTGCAGTCTTCCATCAAATGTCTATGCTTTCCATGGAAGTCATAGCATAATATTTTAGTTTTTTATCTCAAAGCCATGTAACTTTGTCATCCATTGTACGTATGGTATCAATCAATTTAGTAGTGCTAAAGTTGAAACGTATGGTATCAATCAATTTAGTAGTGCTAAAGTTGAAACTGAAGTCAGCCAATTGAGGAAGGTCCCACTCTTCCTTACTTCTAACCAACTTTCATGTCTGCCATTTCTCAAATAGACACTTGTTCTAACTGTGTCTTCTTTAATTTGTAGTTTCGAACAATAAGTATAGTGTTCATCGTCCCAATTTTGGGAGATGTTCTTTGAGACTTTCTGTAACTTTTTTGTTGCCTCGGAGCTCCTTAGATTAAGCCTCTTAACAAAAGGTGATGACTTCCTAATTGTCTGGAACCTTGGGCAACATCATTTGTTCCCGCTGGAATGGATCTATAAACTCTTAGAGAAGCTCATCATCCCGTTGTTGTTGTATCTTGAATATGATTTTCATACACATTTCTATCTTCTGAGCCCTAGTGTAAGCTTTTGTGAAGGAATCTATTGTTTTTGCAAAAGAGCCAATGTAGTTCTCGGGCAAGAGTGAATACAAAGTTAACACACCTTTTCTTAGAGTTTCCCTAAACTTCTTTACCGAAATGGACTCGATCTCCTCCTTTACTAAGTCGCTCATCTTCACACCAGTTGAATACGCTGTAACATAGTCACGAGAATATGTTGCCTCATCATATTTTGCCAAGTTGGGCATCTTGAACTTTTTGGGGAAGGGCAAAGGCGCAATGCTTGGTTTTCATGGACATTGAGAATACACGGCTAAATCAATTCCTATGATGCCAAGCGGAGTCACCAATATTTGATTAATACGGTCTGGTTTCTCTCTAAGCTCTTTTCTAAGTGATTTTTAGAAGTCATTGAGTGTCATCGTAGTGACAACTGAGTTTGGATCCCCGAAACTGCCTGGGCCACCAACACCTAAGCTTCTGGTGCCATGTCCAAGACATACACTAACCAATAACCATGTGTCCTCTAGTCTCTAAATCAATATGATCATCTCTTTCAATGCCTATTATTATCGGGGCCAGAGTTCTTAGAGTAATATTCAAAACCACTACAGTCAATCGTTCCGCCAACTCATACTGCCTGGCTATGAAATCAACCATCGCTTCCTCCCACGGTTGAGGCGGTAGTTGACTGGATTCTGGAGTGTCTTCTCTATAAGCATTATTTCCATATTGTGCAGCCGCGTTGTTGTCTATTGAGAGCGAAGCATCAACAACTCGGTGTTACATGGGGATGGGGAGTATTCACCGCTTCCTGACATGATCCAAAGATTTGAATAACGAAAAAGTGGAGAATTAACAAGGTTTTGGAACAATAAATAATTGCAAGGGCCCCACAGTGGGTACCAAACTATTTAACCTAATAACTTAATAGATTAAGCAGTTAAATTTGTACTTTAAGTCACAAGAGATATAATTGTATCAGGATAATATTAATAAAATAACCAAATAAAGATAAAAGATAATGACAAGAAATAAATGTGTTCAGAAAGTGGGCTTCTGACTAGATAACTTGTAAAGTAACCGCAAAGTAATGGACAAAAAATAAGAAAAAAGAGAGAATTTGGTTATTGCTTTCAATAATATGAGTGAGTGAGCTCATTTTCAGATGATCCACATAAGAGGGCAAATGAGATTTATATAGTGATTATATGATTTAATGATGTGCATTCAGTAGAAATCTGTCATTATTTTATCCGTCGTAACTGTCGGGGCCATAATATGTGAATAAATATTGGCAATGGCCATCCTCTGGTATTCCGCCCCCATTTATTTATGTGTACTTAGCCGTGCGTATTTTTTTAATCAGCAGAGATGATTGTCGTCGAAATAAACCAACCACAGGCATGCTATGGTCATAACTATTATCTTCAGATTTCTTCATCGTACGAAGTTTTTGTGTCTTTAAAACCCATGTTGTCAAAAGTTGCCGGATCTTGTGCCACATGTTGTATTCAGAAGTGATGTGCAATTTTACCCAATACAATATCCTTAGATGGGTTTGGTTGTTAGGGTGAGGAACATATAATTGTGGGTGCTCTCATGAATTGATAGTAGCCAAGACCATTTATAAGACGATAAAAAATACGAAAGGTAATATTTAAATCTTTTTCTTTGTCATTTTAACCTTGATTCTCTGATTAAACGAATAATATTTACTACTATGGTAAGACAACATGACGCTACTTTCCTTTCACTAACATAATACGATAAAACGTATTTATAATGCCATTTTGTGGCTGAACTATTTATTCTGCTGCTACAACAATCAACTGTTCTATCTTGTAACAACATTCTAAGTAGTTGTTTGGCTATAGATACAAAAAAGTTTTTGAATTTTTTTTTTGAAGTTGAATTGAAAAATTGTATTAGGAACTTGAAGTTGTGTTTGGACATGAATTTTACTTGAAAAAAATAGAAGTTTTATGAGGAAAAAATTAATTTTTTTTCTTTGAAAAAACTTGAAAAAAATGGTCAAAAGCACTTTCGGTTTTATAATTTTTTTTTTTAAATGTTCTTCGAAAACTATCATCATGGGCAAGCATGTAGAAAAAAATTGAAAAAAATTTCATGGACAAACAGGCGGTAAGTTTATATCCTATTTGAAAAATAGCTTTTGCAAATTCAGTATTTGAGTTATAAAGTACTACCTCCCTCCTAATTTAAGTGTTTGTCTTTTTTTTTTTAGTCTGTCCCAAAAAGACCGTCTCTTTTCATATTTAATTACTCTTTCAACATTTGTTTTGGACCACAAACTTTAAATATACTGATCCACATCACACATACTTTTAATTTTAAGCTACACAATTTCAAAATCTTTCTCATTTCATTAAAATACATGTTCAGTCAAACCAAACACTTAAAATGGGACAACCGGGTAGTACCTAATGCTTGAGTTTTTTTGTGTGTGTGTGTTTTTTTTTTTGTTTTTTTTGGCAACAGTCAAGAATTGTGAGCTTGGAAACTTCCAAAAGAATTACTACATGTAGTTCTCTCTCTCTCTCTTTTTTTTTTTTTTTTTTTTTTTGGCAGAAACGGTATCAAACAAAAGTGTTCTACAAAAAATTTTCTAACTTTTATATCGCATAGTTTGGTAACAAACGTAATGCCGCCGGGCTAAAGGATGAGGCAATTAGAGGATAATAATATGGGTTACATAGTTTACAATTGGTATAGGATTAAGCAGAAAGAACAATGTTCAAAACCAGTAATTTGCTTTGGGGGAAGTTATTAGTTCATTGACAATATACTTTGTTGATAAAACCACACCTACCAAGAGGATCCAGATTATATTTCACATGAGCCTTTATTACATAATTTCAAACTGATCTATGAAAAGGTAATTTCAAACTGATCTATGAAAAGGTTAAGTACTACTTGGATCTATTTTTACTATTTCAAACGTAAATAGCTCATATCGAAGCCAAATCATCAAATTAATGGGAAATTAAGATATTTTTCTCTGTATCCAATATGCCAGCATGCCTTTTCTTTTGTTGAATAAGTGACCTAAAATAAGCATCAAGCATGTTAGATTGTATCTTCTTTAGGAAAAATATTCTCTCAATAGTTCCCTAAGCCATTATTTTGGTGCAAAATTTTCCTTGTATAACTATTCACATGTTTAAGAGACTTTCTCCTTTAACTTTATTTGATTCAAAATTTCAAGCCAATGTATATTAATTAGCTTAACTTTGGAAAAAGGAGCATTATCATAAATTATACTACTGTGTGGCTTAATCTTTTAGTTTTCTCTCTTTGATTTAGGAATCATTGCAGACTTTGCAGTAAGTTTTATGTCTTTTTTGTCTAATAAGTGAAAATTGTTGTTTTCAAATTTCTAGAAACGATAGATGGTGTTGTGCTGCCATGGATCATTAGAATGTGAAATAAACATTCTATGCACAGTTGGGTGTACTAAATTTTTACAGTATTAGGTAATTTAAAGGGTTACTATATAGTAACTTTTATTCTTTTAATTTTTAATGATCTTTCTTCTTCTCTCTGTTTTTTTTTTTGATTAGATATGATATTCATAGATAGAAATCACGGTGGATTACATAGAGAGTTCATGCTGCTGTTGGGTAAATCTGCAGACTGGATAATACATGGAATAGAAACAGTAGTTGCATTAAGTACATTAAGATTTCTTAACTTAGATAGACAAAAGAAAGAACTATCCGATATTTTAATAGTAGATGATGTGCCCACACGGTCTTCTTGCAAAGCTTGTTGGACAAAAATTGGTGGCACGGCATAGTAGAAGGTGGAAATAGACTTGGACTGGTCAGGAGCTCCTTGCGCTAAGAGGTGCGCAACCTTGTTTCCCTGCCTGAAAGTGTGCCTAATTATGGGCGAGTGCAGGTGGTTCATCATTGACCTGCATTTTAATATAATAAGAGAAAAGCAATGATTAGTGCTAGGGTTATCAAGAAGATGGATTACATCAGTCGAATCAGTTTCTATTTCCAGCTTAGAGATGTTTTGATCAATGGCCAGGGTAAGACCATGAAACAGTGCTAGAAGCTCCACGTTCGTAGGGTTGAGCCCAGTAACTTTTTTATGGAAGCCTAACACCCAGTCACCTTTCCTATTACGAAAAACCCCACCCGTACTAGCCATAAAATTATGAGATTTAAAGGCCCCATCAATGTTGAGCTTGATAACCTCGTGATTAGAGGGGTGCCACACTACTTTGATGGATTTATTATGCATTAATCTTGGCTCTTTTGATGTAAGGAATTTGTATTCCATAATCTTATTGCTAACAATGGCATGTAATAGGCTTCTAGTCATATTATTAATATTGTTAAAGTTACGATTTAACCAAAGGTTCCAAAGAGCAAACCCTAGGAACTCTAACCAATTGTAATGATTAGAGCTAGTACTATAAGAAGAGTCTTTAAGCACTTGTAACCAATTCTTAGGATCGTGAGAAAATCAAGATTCAAGGAACAACTTCACCAAAAACTTTAGCAATAGGACAGTTAACAAAACTATGAAATAGAGATTCATCTTCATTTTTGCAAATTGCAAAAGTAGGGTCAATATTCATTCCAATTTTAGACAATTATAGTCGAGATGGAAGGCGATTATGTTGACAAAGACAAAGAAAATGCTTAATCTTTTTAAGAGTATTCAATCTCCAAATCCAATCAAAGTCTTCCCCAGAAGGAGTGTTATCGTCAAGTAATGGGTAAATCGACTTTAATGAAAATAAACCATTACAAGTAGCTCTCCAAATAGGGTAATCTAATTCATTGCTTAAGGCCAGATGAGAATTAGAAAGCAGTTTTTCAGTACTATCGGGGAGCTGGAAAGATAGCTTTGTCAAATCAAAATTATTATTTTTAAGAATGTCAGCAACTTTAAGATTAGATTCATTCAAAGTGAGGGGGCCAGAGATGAGATTTCTAATAGGAGTCCTATTTGGAAGCCAACTATGGTTCCAGAAGGAAGTAAAAGAGCCATTACCTATGATCCAATGAGAGTTCTCATGACAAATTTTCCAACCCTTCATAATATTACCTCAAATAAAGGAGTTAGGTCTATAAGTCATCTTTTTCTTATACTTTGCACTGACAACGATGGACCAAAGAGAATTTGGGTGAGAAAGGAATCTCCAGGTTAATCCTGAGAGAATAGCTAGGTTCTTAGACAACGATGGACCAAAGAGAATTTGGGTGAGAAAGGAATCTCCAGGTTAATCCTGAGAGAATAGCTAGGTTCTTAGTTTTCGCTTTGGTAATGGCTAGGCCACCTAGACGCTTAGGTTTAGTAACCAACTCCCAAGAAAGCAAGTGGAGTTTCCTTTTGGTGTTGGTAGTACCCCACAAGAAATTCCTTTGAATTCTGTCAATAGTTTTATGGATTCTAGAGGGAAGAAGATGATATTTCATAATGTGGTTTGGGAGAGTATTTAGAGTAGACTTGATAAGCATAGCCCTACCAGCAATGCTAAGGAAGTTTTTTTTCCAGTATGAAAGTTTCGATTGGAAGTTATCTATTAAAAATTGGTAATCATTAAATTTAGGTTTATGATTCAAAATAGGTAACCCTAGATACTTTCCAAAATTCTTACTAATTTTAATACCTAAGATAGAGCTAAGGTGTTCTGCAAGAGAAGAGTTTGTGTTTCTGGAGAAGATAACTCTAGATTTATTGGTGTTAATCTTTTCTCCTGAAAATTCACAAAATAATTCTAAGGTTGACTTAATGTTAAGAGTTGATTTCTCATTTGCTCTAGCCAAAAAAGTTAAGTCGTCTGCAAAAAGAAGGTGTGAGAGAGCTGGACCCTTAGGAGATAATTTAATAGGGTTCCATAACTGATAATCTACTTTATGGTTAATATAGAATGAAAGTAGTTCTAGACATAAAATGAAGATATAAGGAGACATAGGGTTCCCTTGCCTAATACCTCTAGTTGGGGTAAAGAAGGGAGTTTTAGAGCCATTAAATAAAATAGACATAGAGGATGAAGTAACACACGATAAAATTAGAAGAGTAATATTAGGAGGAAACTTAAAAAAGTTTAACATAGTGTGAATAAAAGACCACTCAATTCTATCAAATGCTTTCTCCAAATTGATTTTAACTAGCATTTCACCTTTTACACCTTTCATTTGATAAAATTTATTCATGATCTCTTGAATAGTGATAGCATTATCAGATGCGCGTCTATTTTTTAAAAAACTAGCTTGACAAGGACTAATAAGGCTATCAAGAAAAGGTTTAATACGGTTTGCAATAATTTTCGTAATAATTTTATAGATTGTATTACAAAGGTCTATAAGACGAAAATTTCTAAGATGGACAGCATTTTTAAATTTGGAAATTAGGCAAAGGTAGGTAGTGTTGGAAAAAGCAGGAATATAGCCAGTGTAAAAAATATTATGAAATTTTTTTTACCGATTCTCCAATAATGTTCCAATAATTTTGGAAAAAGAAAGGGTGAAGGCCATCCGGACCAGGGGCTTTAAATGGCTTAAAAGAAAAGATAGCATTTGTGATTTCCTCATCTACCAAGGGTCTATCAAGGCTACTAAGATCACTTCTATTATACCAACTAGTATTATGGCTAGTAGGGGAGAGGGCACTATGGACGTGGCTAGTGGAAAAAAGCTCCACAAAATAGTTTAAAACATGGTCTTTCATAGCCTCCTGTCCATAATTATAGAACCTTCATCATCTTGAAAGTGAGTAATTGAATTATGACGTCTTCTATTTAAGGTAGTGACACGGAAAAATTTAGTGTTGGCATCCCCATTATTTAACCAATTAATTCTAGACTTAAGACGCCAAAATTCCTCTTCATTTTGAAGTAAGGTGTTAAAATCAAGAAGTAATTTTTGTTCTAGATTTCGTAAGAAGGTACTAGTAGGGTAATTAATAGAAGATTGAATTCCATTTAGTCTAGCAAGTAATTTTTTTTGGTTTTAAAAATATTCCCAAAAACTGTTTTATTCCACAAAATAACATCATCTTCAAAAACTTTAGTGGCTTCATGAAAATTTCTGTTGTCCCACGCGTTCTTTATAGTATCAGAAAATTTAGGGTGAGACATCCACATAGACTCTAACCTAAAAGGTTTGTTAGGAGAGGAAAATAATTTTTTATTTAAATTAATTAAGATGGGATGGTGATCGGAATAGGTTTTAGGAAGATGAATAATGGAAGCCTCTTTGAATAATGTTACCCAGTCCTCATTTTCCAAGCATCTGTCTAGCCTTTCCCTAATCAGGCTACTACTACACTTACTATGATTTGACCAAGTGTATCTTGGCCCCTTAAACCCTAGGTCTATAAGGTTACAGTAGTTTAAAAATTTTCTAAAACTTTTTGTATTTTTAAAATTCAAAGGCCGACCACCTGACTTATCTTTTTGGCTCAAGATTTGGTTAAAATTCCCACAAACCAACCAAGGGCCTTTAAAAGAATCGTATATCGATTCTAAAGCTTTCCAAAGTAAGTGTCTATTAGAAGAAGATGTGCTAGCATAAATGGTAGAAAACAACCAAGGAAAGGAAAAAAGGGCATGGTTTACCTTAAGCATTGCATGGACTTCATCACCATTTATGTGCACGTCAAAAACAGTGATGAAGTCATTTTTCCAAAGGATCACTATACCTCCAGATCGACCCACGCTTGGAACTTCAGCATAATCAGTAAAATTAAAACGAGTCCTTAGTTCATGATGGTCCTCCATCTTAGTTTCAAGAAAAGCAACTAAAACTGGCCTGTAGACTTCTAACACAACATCAAAGTGTCTACGAATATCTGGATTATTAGCACCTCTCACATTCCAAACTATTATATTTAGATGTCTATTCATATTAGGGTTAGGGTTTTCATAAACAACTAAATTTACTTCTGGGTCATTCCTTAGTGTTGGATTCAACACAACATCATATTTCCCCACAGTTTTATTTGTAGGGGCCCTCACATCTAGTGAACATTTGTAGAGTAAGTGATGGCTTGTAAAAATCACTTTCCTGTCCAGCCTTTCTCTGAAGAGATGAATTAATATTTCTTTTAGGCTTAGAAATTCTGTGTGACTTTCCCTCCCTCTTAGGACGACTTGATCTTGATCCACCATTCTGTTTTCTTCTAGTACGGGTGGATTGGGATGGTGCTCCGGAGATGGTGGAGGAGCTGGTGACTGTGGAGCATTTACTTGCATGGGAGGTAGAGGTTGAGGGATCAAATTTTATTGGGCCATCATTTGTTGATTTACTACTAAGGGGGCCTGCATATTCTGATCCTGAGCTAGATCCCAAGGAGTGAAGATTGGGAGTTGAGGTGGTGCCACACGAGGAGGAAAGAAAGGAAGATCGATTAGTGGGAATTCTTATTGGTTCACATGCATTAGTTGAGGACACATACTGTTCATGTAGTTTTGCATGGCCATATGCATCCCCTCGCTTACAATCAGAGCTAGGTAAGATGAATCTCTTATTGTCACATAAGCTTGTTGGCCAAATATTATTATTGGCACTGTGATTGCAAATCCCCAAAGGGTGGATTCTATCCAAGATTGTGGAATCTGATTTTGAAGTGGAGGAATTGTAAATATTAGGGGTGGATTCATGGGAATTGGAGGTGGAATAGGTAGAGCATTGTTGTTGTTGTTCATTTTGTGAAGTTGTAATCGATGAGATTTCAAGAGCTCTTTGACTACTTTTCATACTTTTCTCTTGGAGCTTGGAGGTCTCATTGCTTGTTTGAGTATCTATAGTGTTTGAGTTAAGAGGAGATAAAGACGAGGGAGTAGGAGTTTGCATGCATGATGGCGTGTTAGGGTGAACAAATGTTTTCAAGGATTGAGGGGGATGAATATTCAAATTGTCAGCCGTATCAAGCAGTTGAATGTCATTGGCCACGTTGGGCGGTATGAAATTAGGTAATTCATTAGAGATTTGCAGAGTTTGTTTATGGGAAGGGGTGTCATCAGGGGGTTTAGATACTATAGTAGTGTTTGTAGGTATTTGGCTAGTTGACGTGGAAGGAGTAGTAGTGGAACGCTTGGCCAAGTCATTGTTGTCGTGGCAGGAATTTTTATGATTATTATTTTGACCATGCATTGTTTTTTTTCACCTTTTGCATGGCATTGACTAGTGGGTCCGGCGTTATATCCAAATTAGTGCTAGATGGATTTTCTGAGCCTAGATTTAGGATATTAAACTTATTAATAGTGTTATTAGCTCGATATACTTGCTTTTGCGGATACTTAGAGTTAATGCGAGAAAGAGGGGGTGTAGTAGACTTACCTGGCGGAGCAGCATTGAATTGCATTACCTTAGCTGAGGAAAGTGTTGGCTTTTTCAGGGAATTAAATTCATAAACAACCTTAGAAGCTAGGGTTTTCTTCTTTTTTTGAGAAAGAAAACTGTTTGACACTCTAATTCTCCCTCCTTTGTTTTAAGTTTTTGTGGAGTTGAAGAAGAAAGATTTGGAGAGGTTGTAGGTTCAATGGAGGATATTTGGGTGGCATATGGAATATTTGATTGGAGGTGACTTAATCGACCACAAACCTTACACAATATATTTTATCCTTCGTAAATCACTTTTTGTTTGTGATTTTCTATATAAACGTAACTTTAACTGGGACATCAACTTGCACTTCGAAACATAATCTAGCATATCGAGCCCTTAAGGCAGCAGAAGTTTTGAAGTCTATTTTGAGTAACTTACCAATATTGCTACCAATTTTCCTTAATACTCCTTCATCAAAGGAATCAGTTGGGAGATTTAGGAGACGAACTCAAATGGCTGTAGTTAGTAACTTAATTTCAGCAGCAACAAAGTTTGGCTCCCAACATCTAATGGATAAAAATATAACCATTGACAAATCATGGTCCATCCGTTAAAACTTTGTGTAGGCTCTCATGTTTGTTGAATTTTGCAACATAAAAATCTTCCCCAAGATCAATTAGAGGAAAATCGTCCAATAATTTCCATTGTGCTTTTAGCTTCTCATAAAGGTATTGATGATATAGTCTTTTGCCTAGTAGCTTAATAATAACCGAATTTACACAAGGTGAGTAAATCCTTTGCTTCTCCTCGTGTGTGAAGGATATATGGTCAACCAAGTCATCTACAGTCATTGGATAATTTTGCATGTTGGTAGTAGTGAGAGGATCATGTAGTATAGGCGAAGTAATGGAAGTAGGTGTATTGGTTTGAGATAAAAGTTTTTTATAGTAGGATGGTTTATTTGCCTGGAGAGAGGTGATATCATTTTGTAAGCTATCTGGGGGCTTTGGGGGAATCGATTGAAGGTTAGTAGGTTGAGAATTAATGGGGTCAATGTCCATTAAAGAGAAGGAAGTAGGCTTTGAAGGGGAAAGGGATAGAGAGAGGAGGGAGAATCAAAGTTTCTCTTCCCTATTTAGTTTTGTTGAGTTCTTCTTCTCTCAATATCAACATCAATGATATTTTTAGATCTCAAATTTTGTAAATGTTGTAAAAAAAGGAATATTTCAGTGCCACAATATTTTGGTGGAAATGTTGTAATTCTAGTTTTCAATTCTCAGCTTTCTCTACTGTTTCTATTTTTAAACTATTCAGCAAGAAGAAGGGACACTAAGGGAGGTTTGCTAGAGAAAGGGAGGCAGTTTGGGATGAAAAGCCAAAGAGGGAGAACATGGTTGGAACTTGGAACAGATATGGTAAACGAACTCACGAAGATGACGAAGGGTCTGAAGAGAGAGGACTAGTTAAAAAGAAAAAAATACTGTGTGCGATAAAAAATTTAAGGAAAAGAGAAAAATTGGGGAAAAATCTGCTATAGCTGGTCAATATTACACGATGATGTAAAAAAGTACATATACCGACAATGCACAAAATTTAAATTCATTAAATAATTTTTTTTTAAATGTGTCTAAGATCAAGCACGAAATCATTTTCTACTTTGTGCAAAAAATACTTAGACTAAAATTACGTAGGTTTTGTTATGGAATGATAGGATTAAGATTTCCCGAGTGGACTAACATATTGAAACACATATGTTTATTCTAAAAATCGAATTAATAGTTTAACCAATTAAATTTGTTTAATAGACCACAAGTAATATAATTGTATCAAGGTTATGATGAATTATTAATCTAGTCAAAGTAAGAAGTAGAGTTCCGAGAGTTTGACAAATAAATCAACTTATATGCATACCCGAAAAACGCGATTTATGGCTAGGGCACATTGTAAAACAACAATGAAAATATAATGAACAAAAACTTGAGAGAGAGAGAGAGAGAGAGAGAGAGAGAGAGAGAGAGAGAGAGAGAGAGAGAGAGAGAGAGAGAGAGAGAGAGAGAGAGAATTCTTATTGCTTTTGAGTAGTACAAGTGATTATGATTGTGTACATGAGAGAAGAGAGGGGGTTTATAAAGTGATGATAGGATTTAATGGCGTTCATTCAATGAGAATATATCATTATTTCTCTAATAGTAATGGTATGAGCCATGATCACATGAATAAATATTGATAACGACCGGCTCCTGATATTCCATCCTTATTTATTACTTTGTTTTCAATTGAGTTTATCTTTTGTAACAAGTGAGATGATTCCAGCTTTAAAGATTCGGCTACAAGTCTGATGTGGTCGGAAGCACTGTAATCGAACCTCCTCATCTTAAGAAATAGTCATTTCATCAAGAATTGTCTAATCCTTGCACTATGTGTCATGCTCTGAAATGATGTGAGATTTCTACTCAATACAAATAGTCCTTGGACTTTCTAGCTGTATTCGGGAGCCAACTAGGAAGTGGGAAAGTTTTTGCAAGCAGGAAAGCTGACGTGACTACTGTCGTGGTCCATTTTGAAATGGGAAAGGCCCATGTCTTCTCGCCTACTACTTTGGCGAACGTGGACTATCTCTAGTCATCGGCTCATGTAGCATCGATCGAGATAATTATTATTTCATTACCTATACATATCCTTAATAGGCTCGATTTCCCAAACCTTTTTACTTTCCAAATTTCTATTACAAAAGAAATTTTGAGTTTTTTTATAATCTCTAAATCTACTTTATCCAACTTCAAGTGCTTCTCTAAGTAATGACTCCCGATCGACTCCAAAGAGGTGGAGGTTGATAGTCTCCCCCTTGCTACTGTTCTGACCAAGAAGGGCAAAGGAACTAACAAAAAAAAACTAAAGAAGAATAAAGTTAAACGCCCTGATGATCTCAAGAACGAGGGGAGGGAGGGGGAGGGGGTGTCCCCCAAGTTTATTTCCAAGAAGTGGTTTGGCGTAATGATTTTGATCCCTATTATTCACGCGGCAAACGCATTACTCACATTCCCTCGGCTATTGAAGTGGACTGCATCCCCCGGGTTAAGACTAGTTGTCGATGGGACGAAACCTGGTTGTTCATTGCCCCTCCATCGAAGCTCGCATCACCAACCATAAAGCCAATTAGTCTTTCATTGAGACTTACCTTTTTACCATTGGATTCTACTTATTGGTGGATGCAGTTATAGATTAATTGTGCTACACCTACAAGATTTGTGTAGATTAGCTTGGACCCAAGCATGGAGGGTCAATTTTTTGTTTGAAATATCTTGCTTAAGAGACATGTATTCCTTTCACTTTTCAATATCTCATCCACCCCTATTCTCCTAAGATCTTACGGAGAGAAGTCATCACCCTATATAGTCATGGCAATAATGCCATAGCCAATGATCGGAGAAATGAAACTTCACCTAGAAATATTCTTACCCCCTTTGACGCTTACCTGGTTTCGTACTTCGATGACTTTATAACACTTTTCCTCCATATAGCTGCTTATATTTCTCACCTGAATGTGGTTGATTTTGAGGCATGGGTGCAAAGGATTCTGGACATCTCTACTGCAGCTGGCCGCAAGTTTAGAGTTATTGATTCCTATCTAAAGATCAAGACCAACAACCATAGTACCAATAGAGCAACCATTCTTTCTTTTTTGTTATTGTTTTCATAATTTTTAGCTCACGTCTTCTTGTTGTTTGTTCTTTCAAAAACAAGGCCAAAGAAATCTCACACCAGCCATGATCCTACTATTCCTTGTATCTGTTTATCAAAGGAATCCGCGACTCGTACCAAGGCTCAGGTCAATCTTGAAAAGATCAAAATAAAAAGACGATAAAAAGACGAGAAAAAGACAAGATGCCTGAAGTTGACCCCTCTAATGAAAGCGAGAGGCTGCTTTGGCATGGAAATCCCAAGGCTACTAAAAAGAATCTTAATGAGCTCCAATCCCAAAGCAAAGTGGACCTTAAATAGGTTGTCGTGAAAAAAGCTATGAAACTTTTTTAAAGGTCAAAACTAAGGTCTTCGATTGGGGTTAATAGTTTAAAAATGTAAAAGATTTGTTCCTGGAGTACCAAGACATAAATACCAGCCTTCCCCAAGATGTTTCTAAGGAATATTCCAAATCTTTTAATGACCTGGTCGAGGAAGGAAGAAAAGCCCAAGAAGATGTTTCCACACCTTGCCCTTTTTTAATGGATGAAACTTTTTATAGAACATTGTGTTCCGCATGTTTTTTTGTTTAAGACTTAGGTAAATTCAGAGCCCATTTGTAACAGCCCATCCTATTAGTGATATTGTCTGCTTTGGGCCTAGGCCCTCACAACTTTAAAATGCCTAACTAGGGTCTTAGGTCTACTTATTTATATACCCAGCATCTCTCTTTTGTTTTGGTCGATGTGGGACACTCCTAGGTGGGGTGTCACATATACACTCTTTGATGGACTTAGCGTCCCCGCTGAGATATGCCCTACCGTATAGAATTTTCCTAGACTGAGTACTGAGATTTGCCCACCTTTTGGGGATTTTCTTAAATTTAGTTGAACTCTTTCCCACATTGATAAGGCTGACACGGAGTGGCTCTAGTACTATGGATAACAGTCCAGCCTCTAGTGATATTTTTTAATTTGGGCCTAGGCTCACACGGATTTAAAATGCATCACTTAGGTCTAAGGCCTGCTTACTTATATGCCCTGCATCTCTGATGTGTTCTGCCGATGTGGGATACTCCTAATTGGGGTGTCATACCATTTGTCATGTGATCCGAGAAGTCTTCGAGTCTGGATCTTTAAGTCATGATTAATGTATAGTATTCAGGTGTGGTATGAAGGCGAATGTAAAACAGCATCCAATTTGATGAAAGGCGTGAAAGAAAACTAAATTTTCTGGATAAAAAACAAAATAATGAAGAACTGTTCAACCCAAGCTTAGAACGATTGCACTTCTATTAGATTGCCATAGGTGAAGTTTGTCATCATATGTAGCTAAGCTTTGCACAAAATTTAGTAACAATTAATATAAGGCGAAAATATAAACAAAATGAAATTAGGTAAAAAAGTAAATGGTTAGGGTTACTTTAAGCATTTTCTTACTGACAATATTATTCTTAACTTTGCCTATTCTTTTACTAAGAAAGATCTATCCAGTCCATTGCAATCGAGTAGCTGATCAAGGCCAAGCTAACCTGGAAGGCACACCGATCAGTGCGAATATAACTCCGATAATACCAGGTCGGATATACAATCGACTAGCGACGTTCAAGGACTGTGTTTGCACTTATTATTCGATTGACGTGTAGTTCTATATTCCTAAGTAGGTGTTGGAAGAGTATAACTAAAATCCTACTTAACACAAGCATAAAACAAGTAAATTGATTATTTAGATCACAAGAAGCAAAAAGGCTAGAGGTTTAGACAACTTAACTCGACTTCCTAACAATGGGTATTTACTTAATCACACGAATTTAATGGGTTTAATGATAATGATGGAACAAATTGATTTAACACTCAAAGCTATCAAGTATCGAGAGTGTCTAATTTATTAGGCTCGTCTTAAAGCCCTAATTCATTGATCCTAGGAAAGAGAATATATTTCTACAATCTCTTCTAGATGGGTTAGACTATTTTAATAAAATAAAATCCAAATTCTTGCTAGTTCTCATAAAACCATACAAATATAACATCGTCAAAATGATAAACTTGTTAGTTTGAAATAAATTCAAGTGTTGCAATCATCCAAACATAAAATAAAGCAGAATAAGAACTAGATAATCCAAAACCCAATATTTTCATGTAATAAAATAAAACACACTATGATATTCAGTCAAACCATTGTTTCTGAACCCGTAGTATGAATTTAGCTAATCATACGAAGTTCTAACATTACAGAATTATTGATAAAACTTGCAAGAATCATAGACAAGATTGAAGAAACTAGAGCTAGAATCTTTACAAAGATATCTAAAACCCTTTCTAGCTCTCCAAGCATTTACAAAAATTATTATATGTAAAGATAAATGTCTTAAATGCTTATTTTTCTTTTTGTAGTATTCTATTTGAAAGGTTCTAACATATTTACAAATTTTTCATTCAGCAACTAATTTAAGAAAACACCGAAGTAACAGCGGCTGCCTATTTCATTCGATGAGCGATAATGATTTTTAGCCAGCTTGGTGCTGCCGCAAGTCAGTATCGACGGTGAGCCGATAATTCGTATGAATCTTCATTGTCTCTTTTCTTAGCAAGCTGAAATCTTCAATGACCATGTTGGGCTGATTTTTGTGTGGCCGTTCTTTTAGATTCCACCAATAATTCGACGGCCGCCATTGACTTCTGCTGCGCTTGTTGGCTCTGCCGATATCTTTGTTGAATTCTTTGTCTGCATCAATTCTGGGACCTAAAGTTTAGTGGCCGCCTATTTGATTTTATTCGATAATTCGGGGGCTGCCAATGCCTGATCTTCCTAGTCTTTCTCAGTTATGCAGCTTGAGTTCAAAGCTTCTCTTTTTGCGCTCCTTTGAGTTTTTTTCGGCTTCCTCTCGCTCCTTAGCTCGTAAATTCACCAATTTCCTGAAATAAAGAGAATAACATAAGATTATCTCACAAATATTAACTTAAAGATAACATAATTCTTATAAAAAAAGTTAATTGAGGAGGTAAAATACCAACACATCAATATCCCCAAACTTAATCTTTTGTTTGTCCTCAAGCAACATTAAAGCTCTATCTTATGTTCCAATTTAAACCAAGATCTGAAATTCAGCTAATCGTTTTCGAAGCATAAAAGCTTATGCCTTCGGTTGGTACCAACATTTAATATCATGCATGAAAATATGCACCAAATGGTACCATCCACAATAACAGAAGTCACACACCACAACACATGAAGCTTGTAATGGTAACTAAAGTATGTTTAGCACATAAATAGCTCTCTCATCTCACTTATTGCTCATGATTTTTGTGTCTTCCAATCTTACACGTCTCAAGTACCCTCAGTACAAAGGATGAGTTCCATCTCTCAAAAGAAGTCAATACAAGGGACCCAAGGTGGGAGCAATAGAGTATACGGAGCTTCCTCACTTTCCACATTCTCATCATCGTGCAAAATTTCTTATGATTCCTGCTCCTTCAACTTCCTATACTCATCATTCATTCGCTTCAAGTCAATGTCACCATCGGACTCCAACTCGCTATCAATATCAATTAATTTTGGCATTTTCTCCTATATGAGGGTAGTTAAGAGGCCAGGGAAACCACAGGATGTGCTCTGTTGATGGCATTGACATCAATGTGTTAAAAGATTATGGCCCCACATCAATATTCATTCATCCGTGATGGATGCTATGAGAATGGCCTTATCCATTGTGTCTTATTTTCATTCAATGAATCAAAAAAACCTATTACATATGAGTGCATTCCATGCCCTTGCTTCAAAGCTCAAAATGCTCTTACTTATGTCTTTTCCTAATTTAAGCCACACGGGAGTGGTACCAGGGTAGGCAATTATTGCGGCAATCTATACTCTCAATATCTCTTCATCTTCCATTCTCAATCTTAACTTGGCATTGTATTCAATTGTGTTCAATGGAGATTGGATGATGATCATGCCCAACTATGCCCTATAAAAGAGACTAAGTGGTTGTAGTAAATATAGCTCGGTACTTAAAGTCCCGAGGTAAAATCCCACAGAGAACACTTAAAATCTATTTGTTATTCTAACTAATTTACCTATCAACTAACTTCTAAACATTTCGGTTGTAAGATTGATTTTCTAGTAACAACTAAGAAATAGAAATTAACAATAAAGTAATCGACCTAGGATTAATCTACCCAGCTCCTACCTATGTATTAGAATAATACTTTAACGAATTCAACTTGGCTCTTATATCTGTAGGACTACAAGTATTGTTCACAATCGGATTCAATGGTCACAAATCACTTTTTTGAAAACATAAGTAATGCCTTGGTTTTAGGTTGAAATATTGTTAAGTGTTTAACCCTAACCTATGAATCTATTCCAAGACACACAAGAATAAAGTGGACAATCAAATGGGGGCCCTTCCAATCAATAGCATGCAAAACATAAACACTTAGATACGAAGAATATACAAGTTTCATTCATTAAAATAAATTTTCGTAGCACATAAGTATTGTAGTGGTTCAGTCAACCTTAGAATGGGTGATTTAGCCACTCATAATCATAATCAAGTCAATGAAATAACTATAAGCATGTAAATCTACACAAGATATGATGGTTGATGAGAAAAGGCTTTGAATCTTGATCTTCTCTCTTCCTTGCCTTTTTTGGGTATAAAATTAGCCAAAAGTCCCGTCTAATTGAGTTTCAAGGTGTATTTGTAGTGTAGGGATTTAGTTAGGACGAAAACCGTCAAAAATAACTAATAAAACTCGGAATATGCACTTAGAGGGGTGCACGACGTGCTGCACTATGTGTTGCACGACGTGCATCCTAGTTTTTGCCTGGTTTGTCCATTTTTTGTCCATTCTTCATTCGCTTGACCCTCGGGCATCTACTCAGACTTCAAAACCCTTGTTTTCACTAAACTTTGCTCCACAAATACCTCATATCATGAACATAATTCTTATAACATAAAATACACCATATTAGAGAAATTCAGCTCAAAGTGCTATTAAATATAATAAGTAGAAGCATAAATACGAGGCGAAAGTGTTGGAAGTTTAATAACATCAGCCTCGTATCAATACCCCACACATAAACCTTTGCTCGTCCTCGAGCAACTTATACCTTGAACTCAAGATGCACACAACTCACACAATGACTTCGGTTTATGTAGGCACTTAACAGGTTTCATATGCACTCATTATACTTTATTCACACAAAATCCATGCCAAAAATATTTAGAAACAATCAAGTGCGCCAAATCAACCTCCCAATCCCACATCAACTCCAAACTCACTCAATAAGTCATGCAAGTACACACTCACTCTATTCAAGAGACTAATAAAAGAGCTCGTTTCTCCTAAATCATGTGCCCATCATCAATTACAAGTTTAATGAAAGAATTTACACAAGAGAATGAACATGAAAGAAAGTTCACATAAAAGTGAAACACTCACTCTAAAAAAAAGAACTCTACGCAACACAAGACGTACCATAATAGGACTCGACTAATGTCCATTCACTCAGCTAAGATCAACTAGGACTTATTTTGGTTGTAATATAGGAAATGGGATATTTAGGTAATAGTGACAACAACCCAAGCAATTTAATACACCACAATTAATTTCAGCATTTTCCTCCCAATCAATCTTTCAACTTTTACCAAGCGTTTTTTTTAAGCGAATGTAGGAGCTAATGATAGGGACTACTCGTTTTTTTCTTCTTTCTTTCTAAAAATGATCTTTTATTTTTTCATATTTCAGTTATTGCACAATACTATAAGCTTTCACTTTTTTTATCTCTTTTTTTTTAGTAAATCCTTCTAATAGCATCCTTCTACACACCTTTTGTCTTCCTCCAACAACCCCAATTTTTCACCTTTATTAACTAGCCTTTTAGGCTCATAACACCACAAGGAAAACTCACATATATGTAGCACAAGAAACAGGAATCCCAATGGCTATCAAAGAAAGGCTACAAGCTCAAACTGGTTAACTAGGGTCAAATTTTCACTGGTAAACATCTAAAATTCTGAAGCTTCAAATAAAATGGCTATGAAAGGAATGCCTATATCACTTCCTAACCGATCAAATATCGCATTGAGCTTTGCGCACACGCCGGGCAAGTTCTAGACATCAAGTATTAAATATGGAGAAAATAAAATACAAAGAAAAACCAAGGTGAAAATTCTACCTTAAGAACAGTATATACAATGGATGTGTAATTCGGACCCTAAAGGGCTGCCTACGTATCGCTAAGCGAATCAGAAGAGAAGCATAATACGTACCAAGTGTAGTTCATAGGTGGTACCTATTTGTTATTTTTTTTTATTTTCTTTCATTTTTTTAAATACTAGTACACTGATACCAATACTAAGGATAATAATACTACAACTATAATACTTAATATTAAGAAAATTAATTCTAAATATTATAACCCACCATACTAAAATAAAGAGTTTAATATAACCAAATCCTAAAATGTAGAAACAAATCAAAATAACGCGAACTGACAAAATAACAAAATACATTAAAATAAATTAACCATAGTATATAGAAAGCAACAACACAATACATAGAAACTGGGAGCACCCTAGAGTTAAAAACAAGTACTGTCCTCAGTGCACCACATAAAGCAATAGTGTCAAAAGTACTTCCTGAAATACTAAAACTAAATAAAAGTAATAGTAAAACTCGAAATGAAAGAGGGAGGGAGAGAAACTATACCTTAGTGATGAAGTAGATGGATCAAAATGGTAGAAATTGATGAATTTAGTGAAGAATTAGAAGGTAGGATTTTAGTTTGTAAGTGTGTTTAAAGAGAGAATGAAACTAGAATGGGAGTAAGAGAAAAAAGGGAATACAAGGGGTATGTTAAAGAGATTAAGAGAATGGGGGGGGGGGGGTCTGGGACAAACGAGGGTCTAATTTTTAATTTAATCATTGATTTTAAAATTTTTTTTTCTAGCAAAATCCACTAAGCACATAGCTTAGTGGCTAACGTTATTAATAATAGAACCACCTCAATCAGAACAATACAAATAAAGGGGGCTAGGCCTTACCTTATTATTCCTAATGAGGCACAACCTCAACTAGCTAACAACTATGTAAAAAGAAAGAGCTTGAAAGCACTAGATACATTGTGATCATCATAGAACCTATTATGATCTCTATAATGATATTACAAATGAGAATACTGATAAAATGTAGAACAATACAAGTAAAAAATTGCAACTAAATGTCTCCTTCTTCATGCCAGTGAACTGATATAATGCTTGTAGCACGCTCAAATTCTGAAAACCATCTTGCTTCTCTTTTTCGCTCAACTTACTTTGCCAATTATCAAAAAAACTTATCCATCTTTATATGATTTAACATCATATTTTGCAACCCTTGGAGAATTTGTTCTACCTGTAGCCGTGGTATCATTAGTTGTTTGTCTTATGAGTGCCTTCTTCTTGGGTTTTCTTGGCGAGATGTCTGCTGCCCGGGCAGCTCTCTCTCTAGCATCATCAAGAAAGGACTGCTCATCTTCCTCTGAATTATCCCCAATGTCATACTCCTTGCTTTCTTCTTCTGCTTTAGGATGTGAAATCAAAGGATTCGGCTCAATTTTTTTTGAAGCCAATAGACCTAACCATGACCCCATCGACTTCTTTTGGATTGTATTTACCAGGCTAACATTAGCCAAATAAGAAGGGACAAATTCCGGAGCTGTAGCTTTAAAACTACTACTTGAAGTTATTTGTACAACCTGTTCTTCCTCATCTACCATGTCAGCCCATTTTCTGGCGCTTGTTGCACCTTCCTGCTCCTTCAGAGTTTACCTCATTAGTAGAGTGAGCATGTGAAATAAAAAAAGTATATTTTATTGCCAATGGAGTG
The DNA here is from genome assembly GCA_037355625.1 of Petunia x hybrida. Taxonomy (NCBI): domain Eukaryota; kingdom Viridiplantae; phylum Streptophyta; class Magnoliopsida; order Solanales; family Solanaceae; genus Petunia; species Petunia x hybrida. The sequence goes on along the minus strand of JBBBVM010000018.1, from coordinate 2,090,232 downwards.
TTTTCAGTTGATAGAAGTTGCTGCGCGCTTTCATCTCCACGTTCACCACAGGACTCCAAAGTCTCTTGAACAACCCCTTGAATTGGATGAAACATGCTATCCACCTGAATAGTCTTTTACAGCTTTCTCATAGAAGGAACCACGATGTACTCATTGTTTGCATCTTTAATTAATGTCACCTCCTTTGATAGTTAGAGTGAATCATCTTTTTCTTCTACTGAAGAGTTACTTGACTCATCTCCAACATATCCACTCCATGAATACCAGGATCGTCTTCAATATTTATAAACGCATTATGGTCCCCAAGAATAGGACTTCTCCCATTTTCTTCTAAAGTGTCGCCAAAAAAATCTCTAACAAAGTCTACAACTTTCTCATTGCCCAACTCACTAGAAACACCTTTACCCATAAGCTCAAGTTGTGAAGTTGGAGTTAAAATAATACCACCATTAGATGGTATCGTTTCTGCAGATTTGTTTTCAGTACATACATTGGTTGCATTATTTTCATAAGGAAGAAAACCTGCGACATTTGGCTTGGCACAAACATGAAGTGAGTCTGCATTTTTCCTTTTCTTGCTTGGAGTTTGTATTGTCGTACCCAACCTTTCATTAGACTGGACACAACATTAAACTCCTCTGCGTCACCCCCTGAACCGGCAAGTTTCCCAACCTGATTTGCGACGGATTATTTCCCAAGACACACCACTTACTGTTTTAAGGACCAGTTTCTTCAATGTGTTCCTTTGCTTTAATGTATGCGGAATTAAAACTGTAACTAAATGAACACTCGATGTTAGCATGGAAAACCCCAGTTAACTAGGGATTAAAAAGCCACGACCTACTCTTCCAAGTAGGATTTCAACTTCACTATGTAAAAGACTCACTTGGTTACAAGACTACCTTCTTACTAACCTAGGACTAACTCTAATCCTCTAGTGACCCCTTTCACGATCAGTGAAGTTTCTCCAAGTACACGACTTGAATTGAAATGATAAAACTCGATAATACCTACTACAGTTGAACTAAGACTGAACTTTGACAAGACTCAATCTAAAGAACAGGTTCTTTACTTAGTTCCTATAGGTTCATTATTACACAAATAAGATGAAGACTCTTTCAATGCTATGGCTCGATTCTCTCTGTATTTGTGCACACTTCAATAGCTGAAATACCTCTGCTTTTATAGCTTCTAAAACCCAAGAAGTTTTGAGCAATTAGAACTCCAAAGTTTCCAAGAGTTTGAGTCCTAGTTGAACTCTATCCTTAGTTACCCAAAATCCCTTAGCTCTTATCCATTCTTATGCAATCTTTTCATATCTCGTATAGTCTTGCATAATTATCAAGATAAACATTAGATTTAGGATAATAAATAATATTTCAGCTTAAATGATTTTGTATGATTTATCTATTCAGCTGCAGTGATTCAAAGGAACATGTCCTTGGATCTGTTCCTTAGTCATCAGTCAAAACTTCAAGCTTATCCAAGCTAATATTTTCCCCCTTTCTGATGACGACAAATTCATAGACGTAGTTTCATGTCCTTAATGTCGTGAAGTACAACTTGGAACTCAAAAGCATTATTAGTAGAAACTCGTTTCATCTTTAAGGATCAGATTTTCAATTAGGTTATAAATTTCACGCAAAATCAAAACATACTCTTCCCCCTTTTGGCATCATTGAATAGGTTGCATAAGTTAGAATATATCAAGTATTAGAATAATTAGCTCATGGCCATTGAGGCAACTCAAAATGCAAGTATAATTCAAACTAAAGCAACTGCAAGACAATGATATTAGCCATCCAAGATAAGTCACCATTGACAAAAGGTTAAACCAGGGGATAGAAGCAAGTACTACTGAATTATTCAAAAAACTAGAAAAGGAAAAGACAAAAGTACTAGAACTAGTCTAAATCCCACTGGACAAAAGATGGCATTTGGCTAAGGTGTTCAGGATGTGGAAGGACCAGGTCCCTGAGACTTGTCCTGCAGCAACTCAAACATCTGTTTGAGCATTCCCTCATTTGTCTCCTTTGCTTTAATAGCCTCTGCCTTCCACTAGTTCCTCTCCTCCTCCAACCTAGCTATCTCAGCAGCTTGTATGGCAACTTGTTGCCTCAATGCCCTTGCCTTATTATTCAAAGGCTTTTTGCTAACACCAGCCAGTGGAGGATCAGCTTGAATAGGCATATCACAGCTGATCAGGGTAGCACAACCAAATTTCTCCTTCTTTGTAGCATTGGCTACAAAACCAAATGGCAATGAGTGCTTTTTCTTCCCAGAAACAACCCTCTTAATCAGATGAATCATGAACCTGGGCAAGTTCATCTACTTATCACTGTCCAGCAATTCCATAAGGACCAGGTCCATAAAACTAGCAATCACTCTCTTCTCCTGCCTTGGCAGCATTATCTTGTTCACAAATTCAAATAGCACCTGGTGCTGAGGGTGCATTTCACTCTTCTGCACAACCCTAGGCTTCTCCTCCTCATCATTTTCAGCAAACTTCCTGGTGATTTCCAACTCATTAGTCAAATCAGGCCATACCTTTTTGATGTAGCTTTCATACCCCACAAATGGAATACCCAGCATTTCACTTAATTCCTTAGTGTCAAAAGTGATTTCTTGGTCATGAACAGAGGTGGTGATCCCGTCCCTTTTTATGGAACAATTCTTGTAGAATTCTTGAACCATTACTTTGGCACACTTACCCTTTATCTGAAGGACCATGTCCTTCAGCCTTACACCTGCAGCTTTTTTAACAACCACATCATACCCTTTTCCTCAACATCATATAGTACCCTTCCTTTCAGAACTTTCCTAGACATAATATCATCATGTACACAGTGTTGAACCTCATCTTCCTTATTCTCACTCTCACTGTCCTCACCAACAGCTGACTCATAAGAACTAGAATCAGAACTCTCATCAACCAAAGTTCTTTTTGAGGACATGGTCCTCTTGGAAGATTTTCTAGCAGTAGCTTTCACAGAACTCCTTGTCACACGCCCTTGTGCAACTTTTCTCTTCTTAGACTGAGGAACAACTTCCTCAACATCCTCCATCACATCATCTTCATCATCCACAATCTCTCTCTCTTTTTCTATAAACTCAGTGTCTTCTTCATCAATAGGATCAGCAACCTGGTTTCCCTTTCATTTTCTACTTCTTTCCATAGCAGCAACCAGTTTCTCATCTGCAGCCTTGACTGCACTTCTTGTTCTTCTAACCCCACTAGCATGGGTAGAGACAGAAGGAACAGTTCCTTTTGCCTTAGAAGAACTTTCACCCTTTTTCATATGCCCTGACTTATAACTATCAATAACCTTTTTCAATTTAGCAGCAATCTCAGCAGACATCTTATCATCAATTGGTCCCTTCCTAGCAAGTTTTCTTTTCAAACTTCTTATGTTAATAAGATCAATAATTGGCCTATCACTATCACACATAGCATCATCCGCATCCACCAAATCCTCCATGGGTGCTCTAAAAGCGACCTCTGGTGATCGATGCATGGGTGTAACGACCCTCAAATAGTCGTTACGGGATCCGGGACCATGATTTATGTGTCGACAGTCCCAAAAGCTCCGTTAGGTCATTTATGACCCGTCTGTGAAATCTGAGTCGAAACGGAGTCCGTTTGATAGGTTTTCGAGAAAAGGATCCGTTTATGAAATTCCGGAAAGGAATTTGGGGTTTCGATAGGTCGTTTTGAGTAAACGAACCCCGATGGAAAATCCGAGCGCACCGTTAGGTCCGTCTCGTTATTTATGATATGTAGCAACCTTCAAAATTGAAAACGGACCTCGTTTGATAGGACTTTTGATAAAGTCCCCGTTTCGGAAGTTTAAAAGAGTTAGAAGAGGTTTCCGAGCTCGATTTGAGCAAATGAGCTCCGATGAGAGATCCAAAAGTTCCGTTAGGTTCGTATAGTCATTTGTGACTTGTAGCAACTTTCGGAATTGGATTCCGAGGTCGTTTGGTTAAATTTCGCTATTTTGGCGTCTTATATCAATATGCTTAGTCCTTTTGTGATGCACTGGATTTTTTGTCATGTTTATAGCACCAGTATTATTACAATAGATAGGAACAGTTCCTACATCAACACCAAAATCTTGTAATTGTTATTTGATCTACAACAATTGTGAACAACATGAGGCAGCTGCCACATATTCAGCCTCAGCAGTGGAAAGTGCCACTGAATTTTGTTTCTTGGTTCCCCATGAAACCAAACACTAACCAAGAAAGTGTGCCATACCTGAGGTGCTCTTTCTATCAACAAGAAAACATGCATAGTCAGCATCAGTATATCCAACAAGATTAAAATTGCCATATTTTGGATACCAAAGTCCCAAGGAACATGTTCCTTTCAAATATCTCAATATTCTTTTAACAACTTTCAAATTAGATTCTTTAGGATCAGACTGAAACCTAGCACATAAACCAACACTAAAAACAATATCAGGTCTACTAGCAGTTAAGTAAAGTAGAGAACCAATCATGCCCCTATACAATTTTTGATCAACTGATATTCCATGTTCATCAAGATCCAGTTTTGTGGCAATTGCAATAGGTGTATCAATTTCTTTAGTATTGTCCATATCAAACCTTTTAAGTAATTCCTTAACATATTTTTATTAATGGATCATAGTTATTAATGGATCTGTTATTAATGGATCTGTTCATAGTTATTAATGGATCATATTTTTATTCCTTAACATGCTCCGGAAGTATGTTCACGATCTGTCTCATGTGATCGATATGGCTTCCGTGGAGGCAGATGGCAACTTAGCTTATTCGGAGGAGCCTATTGCTATTGTGGCTAGAGAGGTCCGTAAGATGCGATCGAAGGTGATCCTGCTTGTGAGAGTTCAGTGGGGGCATCACTCCATTGCCGAGGCCACTTGGGAGCTTGAGTCCGAGATGCATGAGAGGCATCCGCGCTTGTTCGATGATTCAGGTATGAAATCCTTGTATTTTCTAAGCCTGAATTTGCATTTTTAAGTTTTATTGATTTCGGGTAGTACCTAGGGGTCCTCGAAATCCGTGCCAGCTCCGTGGCTAGTGTGTGGATCCTACCTTAGACTTAGGCTCGTCCGAGGACGGCCGAGAGTCTAATTGGGGGAGAATGTAACGACCCTCAAATAGTCGTTACCGGATTCGGGACCTCGATTTGCGTGTCGACAGTCCCAAAAGCTCAGTTAGGTCATTTATGACCCGTCTGTGAAATCTGAGTCGAAACGGAGTCCGTTTGATAGGTTTTCGAGAAAAGGATCCGTTTATGAAATTCCGGAAAGGAATTTGGGGTTTCGATAGGTCGTTTTGAGTAAACGAACCCCGATGGAAAATCCGAGCGCACCGTTAGGTCCGTCTCGTCATTTATGATATGTAGCAACCTTCAAAATTGAAAACGGACCTCGTTTGATAGGACTTTTGATAAAGTCCCCGTTTCGGAAGTTTAAAATAGCTAAAAGAGGTTTCCGAGCTCGATTTGAGCAAATGAGCTCCGATGAGAGATCCAAAAGTTCCGTTAGGTTGGTATAGTCATTTGTGACTTGTAGCAACTTTCGGAATTGGATTCCGAGGTCGTTTGGTTAAATTTCGCTATTTTGGCGAAAGTCGAAAATTGAACCTTTGCCGTGGGACCCACTTTTTGAGTTCTGGAGGTCCGAATTGAGTTCCGTCTTGACGAGCATGTCACCCAAGTATTTTATGGCTTGTGTGCAAAATTTGGGATCATTCCGAGCTTCGTAGGGTCCCGTTTTGCCCCTAAAACAGTAGAAAATCTGGTGCGACTTTTCTGTTCTGTTTTGGCGCAAACAGCCGGATAAAAGCTGATTGTCCGGCCAATCCGTAAGGAATTAGGAAAAACTCAAAATATGAAAGTTGTAGCCCTTTGAGTTGTGGTTCTAATGGCACCGGGTTCAGGTCATTTGGACATTCCTATCAAAAGTTATGATAGTTTTCAAAAGAAGCTGTCACAGAGGCAAAAACTGCTATAAAAAGGCCATTTCGGTTCATAACTTATAAAAATCATTTGGTGAGCTCTTGAGGCGATTTTTGGGTACTTCTTGAAGACCCAATCATACTTACACTTAAGGTAAGCCCTTTCAATCCATCTTTATGTTGATTAACACAAGAATCAAAGGGTTGATTCTTGGAAATGGGTTAGAACCCTAGATTCTTAAGAATTGGGGAAAGACATCGAGCAAGGCTCGCATGTGGAATCTAAGTGTACTTTTGGACTCACGGGAGCGTGGGGAGTCCGGAAAAGTACATTTTGTAAATTTAGGGCTCGGCCCTACCCGGGGGCATTTTGGTAATTTTTACCCTAGGATGCCTATAGGCTTAAATAGCTATAATTGAGCACTCATATGTGCTATATCTTGTCTTAATAGACCTAGTGGAGAGTCCTTCGCGGACAAGGCGAGCGGGAAAGGAGATTCTTCCCGGCATTTGAGCCCGAATTTCGAGGTAAGTGAGACTTGACCTCTATTGTGCTTGTGGACTCTTCCTTCATGCTAGTATGCTTCATGTACGCATATATATACCTAACAATGGTTAGGATTAATGATGTGAATTACTTGCTATTATTGTTTGTTATAAATAGCGAGATTGTGACTCGACCGAGGTATGTGCCGGTCTAAACGCTACGTCGAGGTAGCTTAAATTTATATCGTAGTAACGCTTGCTACGCCATGCTTAGATTGCAAGAACTTGGGACATGGCCGAGGATGTTGCCGGCATGTCATGATAAATGTCTTGCCGAGGATTTTGCCGGCTTTTGTATGATATTGGTACTTGATTTGTTTACGTGCCGGGTTGGGTAGTGCTGTCTATACGTAACCTTGGGTTGGACGACATGGGAGTAGGGATTGTACCCCCAAACTGTGGTCGGGTTAACCTTCGCCTTACGTTCAGCTAGCATAACCAACCTGGGTTACGGTGACTGTGAAATATTATCGTTATTAATATTTCTGTTATTATTTCTGTTATTGTTATTAATGTCGTGGATATTAATACTGTTAGAGGGACACTTGACAGGGGGTGTGGTGTCGCCTATACTATGAGATGTGTCACACTTGACAGGGGGTGTGGTGTGGACACTTGATCTTTGAGATGTGACACAGTTGACAGGGGGTGTGGTGTGGTCACTTGATTTATTGAGACACGACGCACTTGACAGGGGGTGTGGTGCGATCGTAGACAGATTTGAGATGAGCCAACGACTACGGGTCGTTGGTCTACTTATTCATGATTGTGATAGTGACTTCGGGTCACGGTATATGGTTGATACTTAGTAGTGGTGTTGCTAGTCCATCGTAGGTCTAGGTTAGTCGGCACGGGAGTAGAGATTGGACCTCCAAACCGCCGCTGAGTTGACCTATGCCTTACGTTGGATGGGCATAATCCTTGAGACTTCTGGTTACTACTTGTGTGTATGGAATGTGTTACATCTATTTGTGATTTCACTACTTTATTGTATGATTACTATAGTATGTTGTTGCTTATGATACATGTAGCGACTTGTCCCGCAAGGGTACCTTAGCGGGCCTGTCGGTGATCTTACTGGGCTTCGGCTCATAACTTACTCTGCTACGTGCGCAGGTCCTTCATCCAGTCAGCAGCCCGGACGTTAGCGGTTCCCGAGGCTTCTGAGACTTTTGATTGAGGTGAGCCGACCACACAGACCGTGGTGGCATCCCGCCGGAGTCACTTAGAGATAGGACTCAGATTTCTTTGATGTATATTCATACTTTATTGAGTCACTCTTAGAATGCTCCAATTCTTTTGTGGATATATTCTTTTGGACTTCACCCTTTTATATTTATATATCCATTCATGATCTTTTCACATTATTGTTCTTTTCCGCATCTTGTTTCATTGGTTCGCCTAGGCAAATGTTGTTTAGGTGCCATCACGAGCCCTTGGAAATTGGGTCGTGACAATGGGAGCCTCCAAACGTTTCACAGTTTCACCTTCCCCATCAGGAACAGTCCCAAATCCCTCTACATTCTCCCCATCATCTTATACTCATTGAAAGGAGAGACATAGTTTACCCGATACTGATATATAATCATAGCCCTTGACAGGTCCTCAACTTGTTCTAAAATCGACTCATCAGTGGGAACTGGTCCTTCCCCCTGAATTTCTGGCTCAGGAACTTCAGGATTATTTTCAGGAACTTCAGGGTTTAGTATTGTGGTGTCCATGGGTGAAGAAGGGTTGGGGTTTTGTGGTTGATCATAAGTGGAAAGGGATGATGAATTTTCAGGTGAGAGAGACATTGTAAGTATACGTTTTAAGAGATAATCCACTATTTTTTCTGAAATTTTGAGAATTTGATTGTGAGCAAAGTGAAAAATAGTGAAGAGGTAGGGATGTATATATAGAAGAAGATAGGTAGTGGAGATTGAGTGCAAAACAAATTCTATGACCTCATTGAATGAATTTCAGTAGTTAAAGGACTCTTGGGAGTCTCTCGGAAAAAGAGCTGTTATAATTTGAGTTACCTGATTTTATTGGAAAGTGGTTCCTCCGATGGGACTCTTATACATACAAGATATGATTAGGATTCCTAGTGGGATTTATCCTAATTTCAAGTTACCTATATCCTCAAACTTCTAATATAAATGAATAATAAAGAGTACATACCTGAATTTATTACCAAAAACAATGTCCATCCCAATTTAATCAATTTTGCTCAATCTGAAATTCTAAACACATAAGGGTAACATCATTAAATTTAGCTACTTTAAGAAGAAATCATGGCACAAGAGTATACAATTAAGTATGAGGCTGGACTGAATATTTTAAATTGACTTTGATAAAATTCATTTTAAGTACAATTTTCTAGCCAATTTTGAAGTGAAGCATTAAGTGAATTTAATCATCTATAATTCCAACCTATTCCTTTCAAAATGATATCTTCCTAAAGCTTTTGTAAAAATGTCAGCAATCTGCTTCTCAGTAGGACAAAATGCTATAGTGATCAACCCTTTTTCATAATTGTCTCTCAAAAAATGGTGTCTTATATCAATATGCTTAGTCCTTTTGTGATGCACTGGATTTTTTGTCATGTTTATAGCACCAGTATTATTACAATAGATAGGAACAGTTCCTACATCAACACCAAAATCTTGTAATTGTTATTTGATCTACAACAATTGTGAACAACATGAGGCAGCTGCCACATATTCAGCCTCAGCAGTGGAAAGTGCCACTGAATTTTGTTTCTTGGTTCCCCATGAAACCAAACACTAACCAAGAAAGTGTGCCATACCTGAGGTGCTCTTTCTATCAACAAGAAAACATGCATAGTCAGCATCAGTATATCCAACAAGATTAAAATTGCCATATTTTGGATACCAAAGTCCCAAGGAACATGTTCCTTTCAAATATCTCAATATTCTTTTAACAACTTTCAAATTAGATTCCTTAGGATCAGACTGAAACCTAGCACATAAACCAACACTAAAAACAATATCAGGTCTACTAGCAGTTAAGTAAAGTAGAGAACCAATCATGCCCCTATACAATTTTTGATCAACTGATATTCCATGTTCATCAAGATCCAGTTTTGTGGCAATTGCAATAGGTGTATCAATTTCCTTAGTATTGTCCATATCAAACCTTTTAAGTAATTCCTTAACATATTTTTATTAATGGATCATAGTTCTATTTGAGGTTTGCTTAATTTGTAAACCCAAAAAGAAATTGAGTTCACCCATCATGCTCATCTCAAACTCACTCCCCATCAAACTTGAAAATTCCTTACTTAAATTTTCATAAGTAGCACCAAAGATTCTATTATCTACATAAATTTTAACAATTAAGAGATGCTTACCCTTTTCTTTCAAAAACAGTGTGCTATCAATTTTACCTCTTTTATACCCATGCTGAAGTAGGAATTTTGATAGACGTCCATACCATGCTTTTGGTGCCTGCTTGAGTCCATACCAGGCCTTGGCTAACTTGTACACATGTTCAGAAAACTGTTCATTCTAAAAACCTGGAGGTTTCTTGACATAAACTTCTTCCTTTAAGTACCCATTCATAAAGCACTCTTAACATCCATTTGATGTAGAGTAAATTTCATGAATGTAGCAAAGGCTATAAGAAGTCTTATTGCTTCCAATCTTGCAACTGGAGCAAAAGTCTCATCATAGCCAATGCTCTCCTCTTGACTATACCCCTGAACAACTAATCTAGCCTTATTTCTGGTTACTATGCAATCCTCATCAAGTTTGTTCCTGAAAACCCATTTTGTTCCTATAATGGACCTGTTCCTTGTCTTGGGTTCCAGATGCCAAACTTGACTTCTTTGGAATTGATTCGATTCCTCCTGCATAGCATTGATCCAATCTGCATCCTTCAGTGCTTCTTTCACATTTTTGGGTTCAACAAGAGAAAAGAAGGCACTAAAGGCACACAAATTATGATTTTTAACTGCTGATAGTTTGTATTCCAGCAGCCTTGTCTGAGATTATTTGATCCACAGGATGTGAACTTTGATACTTGTAAGACTTGAGTGTCAGACCATTTTCAGAAGTCCCTTGCTGAGGAACAGTTCCTTAGAAAGTAGCACTGCCATTTTGTGAGGGGGATTCATCATTTGTTCCCCCTGTTTCTGTGCTAGTCTTCTCAGTTTTGTCCTGAGGAACAGTTCCTTGCAGGTCACTTCTCACAGTATCCCTATCCAATGTTTGTATTTATGGATCAATTTCACCATATTTCAGCATTCTAATCTCTTCATCTTCCTGTACCTGTTCTTGAGTCAAATTGTCAGTTTCATCAAATTTAACATGCATGCTTTCTTCAATTTTCAATGTTTTCTTGTTAAAGACCCTATAAGATTTACTATTTGAAGAATAACCACAAAGATTCCCTCGTCACTGCTAGGATCAAATTTTCCTAAGGCATCCTTTCCATTGTTCTGTATGAAATATTTGCAACCAAAAGTCCTAAGATGAGAAATATTTGGTTTTCTTCCTTTAAGCAACTCATATGGTGTCTTTTCTATCAGTGGCCTTGTCATACATCTATTGATTATATATCATGCAGTTTTAATAGCCTCAGCCCAAAATCTTTGTGGAAGATTACCGGATATTAGCATAGTCCTAGCCATTTCCTTTAGGGTCCTATTTTTCCTTTCAACTACACCATTTTGTTGTGGAGTCATAGGTGAGGAGAAGTTGTGATTAATGCCATTTTCATTACAAAAATTGAAAAACATATGATTTTCAAATTCAGTTCCATGATCTGATCTAATGGCAACAATGTGACTATCTAGAGTTCTTTGAGCTTTCTTAGCAAAAATTGAAAATGCATTAAAAGTTTCTTCCTTAGATGCAAGAAATATAGTCCATGTAAATCTCGAGTAATCATCAACTAATACCATAACATATTTCTTACCTCCACGGCTCATTGTTCTCATTGGTCCACAAAGATCCATGTGGACCAGTTCTAAAGGTTTGGTAGTACTTACCTGTTTCTTTGGTTTGAAGGAGGATTTTACCTGCTTCCCCCTGGCACAAGCTTCACATACCTTTTCATCCTTGAATTTGATGTTAGGAAGACCTATCACCAAATCATTGGAAACAAGCTTGTTCAATTGTGAAAGACTGGCATGGCCAAGTCTTTTGTGCCATAGGAGGGGATCATTTTGCACTACACCTAGACAACTCATGCTTCCATCCGATAGTGTCAGTAGATCTACCTTGTAGATATTTCCATGTCTATTTCCCTGCAAAATAATCTCTCCAGAAGTTTGGTTAGTCACAGTGCACCCAGTAGATGAGAAATTAACATTACTACCTTTATCACACAATTGAGATATACTCAATAAACATTGCTTCAACGCATCTACTAGAAAATACATTGTGTATACTGTGTGAATCAGACCTACTTACCTTTCCAATGCCAATAATTTCCCCTTTCTTATCATTACCGAAGGAAACACTTCCTCCTTGAAAGGCTGAGAGTGAAAGGAACAGTTCCTTATGTCCTGTCATATGCCTTGAGCAACCACTGTCCACGTACCATTTGTGGTTCCTCTCCTTCGCTCTATCCTGTAAAAGAAAACTAGGGGCTAATTTTAAGAACCCAAACTAGTTTGGGTTCCTTTCCTTGAGAAAAAGGATGAATCAGATCTCTCTTAGCCCAGAATGGTAATGATTTCTTTGTGTGAGCAGTTTTCTTTATCACAGAGTTTTGAACTGGTTTATAGGACATGTTCCTTTGTGCAGACATTTTCAGAGATTGGCAATTTCCTTTTAAGTTGTCAGTGTTCCCACAATTAGTGCATAACCAATTTTCAGGAAGTGTTAGATACTTACTCTTTGGATCCCATTTGGATGAAGACTGAGATTTCATGAATCCAGTACCCTTCCTGTTACTTCTATGATTTTCCTGTAACCATTCTAGTGCTTCTGAGGACTTGTTCTATTTTATAGTTTTTCCTTACTCCATTTTTGTCTTACTAAGTCGTCTTCTAAAGATCTTATCTTTTCATCTTTCTTGCACAGTTTATCAACTGTGACTTTCAATTTCTCTTCAGCAATGATCTGATGAGATTTAGCAATACCCGTACCATTTTCAACTGTTTTAACTTTTAATTTTTCATTTTCCAGTTCCTGGACAGTTGATTCAAGTGTGAGGACCTGTTCCTCTAGTATGCTAATTTTCCTTTTCAGAGAGTCATTTTTAATTACTGCCTTTTTATATTCTGTTCCTAAACTTTTAATTTCATCATGCAGTTGATCTTTACTATCCCTTAGAGATTTAAACTCATTTAGCACAGTATGAAATACTTTAACTAATATCTCTCTAGGCATGCTTTTCACATCTTCTTTAAGTTTAGAAACAAATACCTAAGCATCTTCTTCATTATCTGAGTCTTCAAGAGCCATTAGAGCAAGATCATTATCCAGATCCTCATCAGATTGTTCATCTTCACTATCTTGCCATCTAACAACCATTGCTTTAGGATTTCCATTTTTCTTCCGGACCTGTTCACTAGCCTTTCTTCTTTCCTCAACATATTTTTTTCTCCATTCTCCTTTCCATAACTGGACATTTGCTGATGTAGTGCTCCATGCTTCCACACTTGAAGCATTCTTCAGCCTTCTTCATATTAGAAGACCTACCCTGTCCACTAACCCTCTTTTTCTTATTTAAGTATCTTTGGACACTTTTAGCTATAAGGACCAGTTCCTTATCATCAACAGGCTAATCAGCAGCAGTTACGGCTAGGTTAGGTTCAGTTTTAACTGGTTCACCTATGCTCTTAACCTTTTTCTTTAGTTCATAAGTTTTCAAATTACCTATAAGCTCATCTAAGGATAAAGTGGTAAGATCCTTGCTTTCTATGATGGCACAAGCCTTAATCTCCCAAGAATCTGGAAGAACTCTAGTTAGGATTTTTTCAACTCTATCTTCAACAGTTAAAACCCTTCCCAAAGAGATAAGTTCAGATGAAATAGCATTAAAACTAGTGTACATTTCAGAAATTAATTCTCCTTCCTTCATTTTAAAACTTTCATATTCTGCAAAAAGAAGTGTACCTCTAGATCTCTTAACCTGACTTGTCCCTTCATGAGCAACCTGTAGAGCATCTCAAATCTCCTTTGCAGTGGTATACCCTCTAATTCAAGTGCACTCATCAGGATTGAGTCCACAGACAAGCCACTTCCTTGCTTTGGCATTCTTTTCCCATTGCCTTAAGTCTTCAGCATTGCATTCCCTTCTAGTTTTGGGAACATCATTTCCATCAGCATCTTTCTTCATTAGAATCATGGGACCTTCAGTAACTATATCCCACAGCTCATAGTTCTCGGCTTGAAGATGATCTTTCATCCTTTTCTTCCACCATGAGTAGTATTTTCCATTGAACAAAGGTGCCCTAACAGTAGACTGACCCTCACCATTCTCTTGTTCTAATCCTAGGTGTTAGTCTTTTCAAGGATAACCCGCTTTGATACCAATTGTTATTTCCCAAGACACACCACTTACTATTTTATGGACCAGTTTCTTCAATGTGTTCCTTTACTTTAATGTATGCGGAATTAAAACTGTAAGTAAATGAACAGTAGATCTAGTTTTAAAGTAGTGCATGGGGCCATACATTCTAACGTATGGGTTGAAGTTGTAAGGAGGTGTGAACTACTCGATGTTAACGTGGAAAAATCCCGTTAACTAGGGATCAAAAAATCACGACCTACTCTTCCAAGTAGGATTTCAACTTCACTATGTAAAAGACTCACTTGGTTACAAGACTACCTTCTTACTAACCTAGGACTAACTCTAATCATCTAGTGACCTCTTTCATGATCAGTGAAGTTTCTCCAAGTACACGACTTGAATTGAAATGATACAACTCGATAATACTACTACAGTTGAACTAAGACTGAACTTTGATAAGACTCAATCTAAGGAACAGGTTCTTTACTTAGTTCCTATAGCTTATTGATTACACAAATAAGATGAAGACTCTTTCAATGCTATGGCTCGATTCTCTCTGTATTTGTGCACACTTCAATAGCTTAAATACTTCTGCTTATATAGCTTCCAAAATCCAAGAAGTCTTGAGCAATTAGAACTCTAAAGCTTCCAAGAGCTTGAGTCCTAGTTGAACTCTATCCTTAGTTACCCAAAATCCCTTAGCTCTTATCCATTCTTATGCAATCTTTTTATATCTCGTATAGTCCTGCATAATTATCAGGATAAAGATTAGATTTAGGATAATAAATAATATTTCAGCTTAACTGATTTTGCATGATTTATCTATTCAGCTGCAGTGATTCAAAGGAACATGTCCTTGGATCTGTTCCTTAGTCATCAGTCAAAACTCCAAGCTTTTTCAAGCTAACACAACGGTATCAACTGCTGCATCGCTCAAGTTTCCAGCTTCTATATTCTGCATTTTCCCATAAGTTTTCTGCACTACTCTTTGTTTTTCAGCTTCTAAATGTAAAGTAACCTTAGTTCCCATAGATGCTGCTTTAACGTGTGCACTCGTGCCTTCACAAAAAGGACCAGCGTGTATCCCACTCGTGCCTTTATCCTTGATTATATCTTCCTTGTCATTTTCAGCATTGGTAGGCTCCTCTTCGACATCATCTAGCGCAGCAAAAGAATTATTTTTAGCAGCAAGTTGACCTAGCGACATGAACTGCCAAACATTGTCTACTTGCTAGATTTCACGTTTTTATCTCCCTTCTTGCTCGATACTATCTGCCAACCTATTGGATTCGCTGTAGCTCCATGAATCTGTAAAGACCGACGTCTGCGCTGCCCAGAATGCTGCGATGTAACCTCTGTTGGATACTGGTTTTGATGCAGCTGCTGCCAGGATTTCGAAGCTGCATCTTGCGACGCTGGAAGCATGTTAACAACATCCGTAATACCATCCGTAATTGCCATTGGTCCCACCTGCAAGTTACTTTCACTATGCTGCCCAGAATTAATAATCAAAGCAGCAACATGTCCACCAACCCCAGCTGGAATCAAAGCAACCTATCCGGACGACGCAGCTCGCACTAGCTGAGTCTTCGTTTCAGTAGCAGACCCAATCATCTTCGCTGAATCTGTCCCACCACTGCTGCGATTTTGTGCATGAAGTGCAACATCCGAATTCCCACTGCCTGTTGCATCAAAACGTATTGCAGCTGGAACCAAATCAGCGTGCAAAGCTGGGATAATATCTCCCATTGCAGCTTGCTGTTCCGAATTGTCCGCACCTGCTGCAACATCAGCAATATATTTACGATCAAGTAAAGCAATCCCATCAGTTGCTAACTTCTTGCCCGATATCCCAGCTTCCTCCTGACCCAAACCACGCTGCCCAGACATTGCAGCAGCTTGTACGCTGTGGTTGACACCAGAAACTGCTGGAACCAACTCCTTAACCTCATTACCCGATGTACCAACTTGCACTAGGAGTGGCAATGGGGCAGGGCAGGGCGGGCTGAGCCCATCCATGCCAAAAGTTTGCCCTGCCCTGCTCCGCCCCGCCCCATTTTGTATTGTCTCCAGTTTTTACCCTGCCCTGCCCTGCCCCATTTACCCCGCCCTGCCTGCCCCGTTTTGATCCGCCCTGCCCCGCCTCATTTAAATCACCTTAAAGTCATTGTTTTTTATTTCTATTATCAACATTAAACATTTCTTTAACTTTGAATTCATTTATTATCATCTCTATCTTCTTGTCTATTATAATTTTCAAATTTTTGATAAATTTTTTACTTACAAAATTGAAGCTTTTAAAAAATTAGTAGTATTTCAAAAATGTGGAAATTGTGGAAACGTATAGATTGGGAGATTAAAAGATAAGGAACTTGAGCTGTTGATTAAAACGTAGTGCATGCATAGGATAATGTTTTATGCAGTATTTCATTTTATATCCAAAATCAAATGTTGCATCATTTATATATAAAGATTATGTTAGCTGTAGAAATATTTTTGTCAAACGTATTGTTTTGTCATGAACTCACCATGAAATTGGAAAATAAGAAGGGAATGAAAATTGGAAGGTACGAAATATTTATAAACAAATAAGGCAGGACAAGAGTGAGACAAACAAAGACAAAATCTGGAAACTTTAGAATGAAATGTAGGAGAACATTTAGTTTTAACTATAATATCCATTAACCATGAGCTAAAAGGACAAAAGATATAACAAACATTTGACAGTGTCAGCATCCAAACATTCAACAACTCTGAAGATGGAACTTTGGTAGGATCAATTGCACCCCTCAATGGTCGAGGATCGCTAACTTCCATTGATAGTGTTAGCCTAACTCCAGTATCAATCTCCAAAGGTTACTGTGCACTAATCAGAAGACCAAGAATGGTAACTCATCCAACTGTCTCTCAGTTCGCCAAAGTGCCATAATAAACATATGCAGTAGTTGCCAACTTGTATTGTCGACTCTCCAAACAAAGCTGGTGACATCAAACATTTCCACTCTTTTCAAAATTCAACACGCTGAACTCTTTGAAGTAGCAAAGCATCTAGCACAGTTTCTTTTTCATGGAGAGCCCTGTAGAAAAGTTTTTGAAAAATCAATCCAATAACCATCAAGAATAGTAGCAGTAGATAGACAGAAAAACATTATGAAGCTGCACATGAAAAACATAGACAGACCTCAATGCCTCCTATTACTACTACTTCTTGTTCCATTAATCATTTTCCAGTAAGAACAAGATAGTACACTTTTAACAATCATGCCATGGTTTTGTTTTAAATGGAGCAACACATAATATCTATTAGTGCCAAATCTTTGATTTATAAAAGTTATGCTACAGATACAAAGTTTTCTCTATTATCATTGCCAAAAATATTACATCTCACATCAACAACCAATAATTACATCCAGGTTTGGTTTATAGGAAATCAAAACAAGTAAGAACTTTCAAGAGAATAAGGGAGGACACTCTCTGACTCTTCCTCTTCGTCAAGTAATATTGGACATGGAATGTTGTCGATGGTTGAAGTCAAACCCAGAAATTAGAAACCAAAAATATTCAATGTATCAGTATATTATTGAAGTAAGCTTCCAAAGTAGTAATGTAAAATTACTTACCATTTATTTCATTCCATAACCATGTGCGAACACACATCAAAGCTTCCAAAGTAGTAGGGTGAAGTCTACTACGATGCGGACTAATCAACCTCCCACTAGTGCTAAATGCCAACTCAGAAGCAATGGTGGAGACAGGAACGACAAAGAGGTCACGGGCCACCTTCTGCAAAGTAGGATATTTCAATACATTTGTCTTCCACCAACTCAAAGTATCAAAAATACTAGGGGTTTGAGGTAGTACGTCTTCTTCTAGATACAAATTCAATTCTGATCTTGTCTCGACAGTAGCTCTACTCAAAGCGACAAACCTATCAAAGCTTGAAATTCGATCACCCTCGGTGAGATCAATGACTCCACTAGAACTGGCTTCAAAAGACTCTTGAGAAGAAGATGATCTATTCTTATACTCTTTAAAGAGCTCATGACAGTGGGTCCGTACTTCTTGAATTTTAGTTAAAGCTTCTTCACCATAAATTTTTGGAATATAGAACTCCACCAATTTCATCTTGTACCAGGATAATGCAAGAGGTGTTTATACCTATTGTGTTACACAAGAAGAATGCAGCAGCCCAGTCTCATTTTAGACTTGTTACAAGATTAGTATATGAACAATGTACATCTCAGGGAACAAAGATGAATATAGGAATAAAACTAGAAGAGCTTTAGGCATTCACATGAAGCTTATTATGGTTTTGTTAGCTAGCTGCTTAAAGGAAGCTTAACAAATAAATACTTGCTGAAAATTTTATTACTGAAGAAATAAAGTAGCAAAGCAACCTAAATCACAAAGACATCTGTGAAGTATCGGCTCATCTAATCAAAATCACTGATAATTGTTGTGACTTTATAACTATACAAGTATGGTATCACATAGTACAACAAATTATATGAACCTTAATAGATTTGTTTCACAAATATATTGTTCTGTTTTCTTTAGCAATGGATGCAATATCAGTCAGTGCAAACAATGCAAACCAGGAAGCTGATTGTAGACGTATTATTTACAGCAGGACATGATTTACTACTCAATTCTCAAACACAAATTACGATCAACACAAATTAACATGTCGAAATAATTTAAAACATAATCAACATCAAAAGCAGAATAAAGTAGTACCTCGGATCAAAGACGGCAGCTACACCCATCAAAATATGCACATCATCCCAATATTTTACAAATGTAGACAACATCGTCGATGCCATCTTTTTAATCAAAGGATTCAAGCTCCTCGCCCAAGATTCTAATTCCATTTTAACTTCACAAACTTTTGAAAAGTATACACTTGAAGTTGGATATTGTCTTCCTAAAAGTTGTTTAGTGAAATTGTAAAATAAATTGAGCTTACCACAAACATCTTTTGCATTACTCCATTCCTCATCAGTAGGACAAGACTTATATTTAGTGTCACTCACTTCCAACTTCTTCAACACCTCTTTGTACTCTATGGCCGTTCTCAACATTAGATATGTTGACAATACGTAGGACAATCATATGCCAATTTCTTGCTACAAGAAGTGTGTAGCACACGTGCTGCTTCTTCAAACTTCTCAATTTACCTTGCGACCCAATTAAATACAATACACTCTCACGAACTTTGACAATACCCACTCCTATCTCCTTTAACCCTTCTTGAACAATCAAATTTAAAATATGTGCAGCACAACGCACATGGAAGACCCGATCCATCAACAACAAATCCCTTTTATTAAGTTTTTCATCCAATACGGCTCTTATCATTGCATTGTTTGTACTAGCATTATCAACGGTAATGGTTGATATTATTCGTTCAAGGTTCCATTCAAATAAGCAATTTACCAATGCACTACATAAAGTTTCTTTATCATGTGGAGAAAGAATATAGACAAACTGCAATATATGACTTTGAAGCCTCCATGAATCATCAATAAAATGACCGGTTATAGCCATAAACCCTTTCTTGTTATTATTTGATGTCCACATATCGGTTGTAATTGCTATTCTACTTGCCACTTTCTCCAACAACTTGGATTTTTTTTATTTCAAATTGTCAAATATTTTTATTATGTCATTCTTTATAGTATTTCTAGAAACCATCTTAAACAATGGTTTGAGACTCACAACAAAGTTTCGGAATCCCACATGATCAACTATAGAATGTGGATACTCATGTAAAATAATGGCATGAGCAAGTTGTTTTCGTGAAATATCTTGATCAAAATAGTGTTGTTGCCTTCCATCACTCCTCGTATCACCCTCACTTTCTAAATCCCTTTGCTTATTTGGACACTTATCTTTGTGATCCCACATGGACTTCGTCCCACAATTTTTAGTATTCTTATATAGACGAGGACAATATTTTCATTGACTATACGGAACACCATCAATCTTTATAAGATTATAATGCTTCCATACTTTGGAATATTTTGTTTTTTTTGGGGTCCGGTTCAATAACTTCATCACGTTCATCCTCTATAGAAATCACATTAGAAGAAGAACCTAGAGTATTCTCTTCATCTTGAGTTTCCATAGTTATCAATTAAGAAACTGAGGCTCTAAAATAGAGGAAATATGAAGAGTTTTAAAAGATAAAGGACCTTTGCAACAAAGAGCTCACCTGAAGAAGCTATGGCGGATTGGCGTCTGATTATCTGAAGAAGATGGAGGACCTTTAGAGTTCTCTGGGCTCTGGTTGAAAATTGAAAAAAGTTGTAAAGAAGGCAAAGTTTGGTCTTTGGAGAAACGAAGGAAATAAGCCCTAGCTTTACTTTGTAATTGAAAATAACGATTCTTTCTATTTTTTACCCAGACCCGATTTAACTCGGGTCTTAACCTGCCCTGCCCTACCCTGCCTAATTTTTAAAAAAAATTTGTTTCACCCGCCCTGCCCTGCCCTGCCCCATTTTAGTTATACCCCGCCCTGCCTCATTTACACTTTTGACCTGCCCTGCCCCGCCCTGCCCTTCCCCATTGCCACCCCTAACTTGCACCCTTTGCTTGTTTTGATGCCTATCTCTACGAGCTTCAATGATTTCTCTAGCATCACCTTGATGTTTTTCACCTTGTATACAGTCCTCATTACATGGTTCCTCAACAGTAAACAGATTTAATCTACAACTAGCATCAACATGCCCTTGATGCTTACAAGTGGTACAATATTTTGGAAGATTGTCATAAGTGATTACTTGAAAGTACTCTAAAATTTTTCCAGTCTTTCCATCAACAAAGTGAAGAGTAATACCTTTAGGGTTATCATCAAGCAAGTCAAGAATTACCTTTACCCTTGCGATACTTGGCTGTGAACGATCTTGTATTGGTTTGTCAATCGCAATGGGTCTACCCGCAACTGAAGCAATAGATAATAAAGACCTTTTTGCAAATAGATTAGTAGGTAGATGGCAAAGAAATCCATGTCACTGCCATGGTTGTCTCCTCCTTAGGGTTACAACTTTGTGCCTAAGGAAACATTCTAAACAAGTAGTCTTCACCTTTAAATTTTATGTAGTCATATTGCCGTGAGAGAACATTCACAAAGTCCTCATATGAATCAAACCTGATTAAAATGTGTCGAAATTCAAGTTGAAATTCAAACCTGATTAAACCAAATCTCAGCTATATCATTCGCCTGCTGTAGGGGTAAAGTTGTTTATTGCACTGGCCTAACATATTTTAGCATATTCCCATTAAATTGTGTTAGGGCCACACCCAGTGTAGTTTGCAACTTTGATATTTGTTCTTCCATCCCAAAAGCAATACCAGTAGTTAAAGCCCCCGATCCTGAGCCAGTAGATGCATCTCTACTAAGGCAGCCTGAGTTTTGAGCCATAGTGTTGAGCGGCATTTTCGCTTCCTCAAACGTCTTGCTCAAGAATGCTCCTCCAGCTACTGCATCCAGATTACCCTTGATTTGAACTCCCATTCCCATGTAAATCCTTTGCCCCATCATTTGGCCAGGCATACAATGATGAGGACACTTTCTCAAATAACTTTGAAATCTCTCCCAAGCTTATGGCAAAATCTTTAGCGGGTTATGCCTAAATATGAGTATCTCATCAACTAGCTTGGCAGTCTTATTGGGTAGAAAGAACTTTTTCATGAACTTTATCACCAAGTCATCCCACGATGTAGTAACCAATCACTGGCATTTTCCATTAGCGAGAATGGGAACAACATCAATTTCACAACCTCTGCCGGCACTAGAGCCTGTTTATGAGTTTCACCAATCCATATGAACTTTTTCAAATGCTTTTGAGGATCAACAGTAGTTACACCTGCAATTAGACCAGCATTAGCAAGCAAAGCCACCATTGTCTGGGTGATGTTAAAATATTTTCTGTCGAATTTTGGGAGCTGAATAATAGAGGCCATATTCCCAGCCACAGGTTGTGCGAATGTATTAAGAGCCAAATCTTGAGCCATCCTGAATTCTTCGAGATCTGAACTTTCAATTGTAAACACTAAAAAAACGAGATCAAGATGAAAAAAGTGAAGTTAACTGAAAAATAAAACTAGGTATTTTAACAACTAAAGTTACACTGTGTTCCCCGAGAACGACACCAAAATTGGATCACGCCCACCTACGCCCTAAAAAAGGGACTAAGCGGTCGCGTCAAATATACCTCGGTGCTTAAAGTTCCGAGGTCGAATCCGAAAGAGAATACTCGAAGTCTAGTTGTTATTCTAACCAAATTTCATATCAACTTACTTCTAAAGGTTTTTGTTTTAAGATTGATTTTGTAGTACCGACTAAGTAACAGAAATTAACAATATAGTAACCAACAATTAATAGAGATTATGATTGATTCAAAGGATGTAAAACTTAGGATTGATCTACCGAACTCCTACCTATGTATTAGAATAATTCTTTAACGAATTCATCTTGGTTCTTTCTATTGAACACTTATTCCAAATTCACAACTATTCACTCCCGTGTAATAATTGTAAGTTTCACTAGCCTATTTTTTAATTAATTAATGACTATATGTAGGACTACGAGTATTGTTCACAATCGTGTTCAATAGTCAAAACTCACCTTTTTGAAAACCTAAGTAATGTCTTGGTCTTAGGTTGAAATATTGCTAAGTGTTTAACCATAACCTATGAATCTATTCCTAGACACACAAGAATAAAGGGGACAATTAATTGGGGACCCTTCCAATCAATAGTATGCAAAATATAAACACTTATATAGGAAGAATTAACTAGTTTCATTCATTAAAATAAATATTTGTAACACATAAGTATTTGAGTGGTTAATCAATCTTAGAATGAGTGATTTATCAACTCATAGTCATAATCAAGTCAATGAAACAACTATAAGCATGTAAATCTACACAAAAGATGATGGTGGAAGAGAGAAGGACTTGAATCTCGATCTTCTCTCTTCCTTGCTTTCTTTGGGTGTAAAATTAGCCAAAAGTCTCGTCCAATTGAGTTCCAATGTGTATTTATTGTGTAGGGGTTGACTTAGGATGAAAATACCCTTGAAAATAACTAATGAAACTCAGAATATGCACTGAGAGGGGCGCATGGGGTGACCCTGATTTTTGCCAAGTTTGTCCATTTCTTCGTCCATTCTTCACTTGCTTGACCCTCGGGCTTCTACTCAGACTTCAAAACTCTTGTTTTTACTAAACGTTACTCCACAAACGCCTCATATCATCAACATAATTTCTGAACCTAAAACATACCAAATTAGAGAAATTCAGCTCAAAGTACCAACAAATATAGCAAGTAGAAGCATAAATACGAGGCGAAAGTATAGGAATATAATAACATCTAGCTTGGTATCAGATTCCATAAGCCTCATTCATGTCACATGGAGAAAAGAACAGATCCACACTCCCCACATTCACTTCCATCTTCTTATTTAGTTGTTGTGAGAGGTTTACATAGAACTCATTGACTAAGACCTCATCATACTTTCCAGGGGGTGCATACAAGAAAAACCAATATGTCCTTTCCGATTCATCATAGATTCCTTGCAAAGTGTCTTTGCATACTCCACTTGTAACATATTTTCAACATTTATCGACCTTTGAGCTTGCTTTTCAAACATCTTTTTGGCAGTTGTATTTGTGAACCTTTTCTCCAAAGATTCTTCTTGCCTTTTGTAGGTCTCAATGGATCAAGAACCATTTCCACTCTTTGTTCATCCCTTCTTTCATTCTCTAAGCCTTAGAAAGAAAACTCATCAATAGACACAGATTCAGAAGGTTATTGCTCTCTCTCATCTTGCAACCTAGACTGAGGTTGATTCCTTTGCTTAGATTGTTTGGGTGCCACCTTGGCCTTACCCTTTAGTTTGGAAAATTCTCCCTTCCTAAACTTAGATAGTTCAGCTTTGTCTCTGGCTTGGGCCTCCTCTTGGGCTTTCTCAGCTACCACATTGATCCCCTTTGTTCTCCCATGTTTTTACTGGCTAGGGCTTCCCCCCTTTGTTGGTGTTTTCTTTCCTTTAGAAGTTTCCATTTCAATTCACCACATGACACCAAAATTAATTCTTTGGTAAGCCTGTAGCATCCAAAAATACTCTACAATATCATTAAAGTAACTTACAATTACTAATCATGGAGTACAATGAAGCTTAGCAACTCATGTTTCTATCATGCTTAAACTCTGAAAAGTAGAAAAATAGGCGGCCGCTGATCAAGTTTTGTGGGGGAAAATTTGGAATAGGCGGCTGCCAAAATTTTTGCGGGACCACCTTATTAGGTCTCAAAAACTTAAAAATGTTCTATAAGCCTTGTCGGTGAAGCCGAAATTTCGCGGCCGCACAATCCAAATGTGTAATCGCATATTGAGCCATCAGGTGAGATTGGTGGCCGCACTTTCAAGTGCGGAATCAACTTCCCATCCTCCTATAATTCTTTCAACCCTATGAGACTCAGCGTAAAGGCCAAATAATCTGTGACCGACGAGTCATCACATCACTTTAACTTAATCGGCAGGGGCCAATTTATCGGCCAAATTCAAGATCTCATTTTTTTACTAAGATCTTCACTTATATTCGCACATGTTTGCATACCCTCAACATTTCAACACTAACATGCTTCAATTTTTCACTTAAAGCTCTCTCTCACTCTTAACAACATTCACACTCTAAATTCTGACTCTACAATCAGGATTCAAGATGAACATGAAAAATACAAAATTCAGGTAGCTTCCATTTAATTTCATGCTAGAGAGGCAATTATTTTACACTCTTCTTCTTATTTCCTTTTTCTTCACTCAAGAATCAAAGTTCAATTTTAGCACATATTATATTTAAACTTAAAATTGTAACATATCTATAAACAACTAGGTAACGTTAGACATCCCCTAGGATTTATCAAGTGAAAAAAGCATGAACAACCTAAAATACCCACCCCTACCATGAAGTTTCACCAAAATCCTAATTAATCTCTAAAAAAAAAAAAGTTGGGTTGAAATTCTTATAAGAATAGCTAAGCACTAATTAGCTTCAATGATTTCACAATTGAATTAATGAAATTGTGTGTGATTTGTGGCGATTTGAATAGTGAGTGACCATAATTTATGTCGCCCGTGAGTTTGAATCAGTTCTTCGATTAGGGAAAATGAAGAATGAAGGAATTTTTATCTTTTCATTTTTATAGTCAAGTAACCTAACTTTTTCTTGAGGGATCAGCCATCCGCTAAATTTTTGACGCCCACCAATTGAGTTCTCACATAGGACATTGAACTTGGCAGAAGCCAATTAGGAGGTGCAGCCTCTAATTTTTCGGCAATAGCATCGTTTTGTATCTCTCAACATTTCTCCACTCCTTGGAAGCATAGTAGGAGAGGCTGAAGATTCTGCGTACCACCAAAAAAAAAATAGACGGAGGGCCTAATGGAATCAGAAGCTGCTGATTTTTGGTAGCACCGCCTATTCAAAAATAAATATTAGACTCAAATTCTGTGACTACCAGCCCTTCTACTGATTTCTCGGCGGTCTGCAGACATATTTCTTATATGGCCCGGATTGTTCAACTTTAGGGATCATGTCCCCATTTTGCGTACTTTCTTGCTTCATTTTCATGCACCAACTCTAACTAACTAAGATCAATAGCAACATTCAATGTATTCCATGAAAAATTAACATAAATGTTAATGCGAAAATGTAAAACTTAGGTTGTCTTTCTAGAAGCACCTAATTTTATATTATGGAATGATTGTGGTTCTTTAATCTTCAAGGATACATGAGATGGACGCATGATATCTCACCAAGTTCACCATCACATCGCAAGTAGTGTTTGCTCCATTCACCCGAAAGACTCGGGTACCATCCTTGTTTTACAAATACATCAAGCCATAAGGGGTCACCTCCACCACCTTGTAAGATCTGGTCCATATTTACTTCAACTTTCTAGGGAACAATCTCAATTTAGTGTTAAACAATAGCACTATATCTCCTGGTTTAAAAATCTAGTTCCAAATCTTTGCATAATGGATCATTTTCATATTCTCACTATGGAGTGGAGTATTCTCATAAGCCAAGTACCACAACTAATCAACTTTATTGAGATGAGAAAGTCTTGAGCTCGTGGCACCTTCCCAATCTATATTCAACTTCCTTAAAGTCCAAGCAGCCTTATTCTCCAACTCTACCGACAAATGACATGCCTTCCTAAATACTAACTTAAATGGTGAAATCCTAAAAAGGGTCTTTTATACTGTTCGATTAGCCCACAAAGCTTCATCAGGCTTCCGTGCCCAATCGATTTTATTAGCATTCAGCGAATTGACAAGTATGCTCTTACTCTCCCGGTTCGAGACCTCAACTTGAAAACTTGTTTATGGATGGTAGGAAGTTGCAACTCTTTGTTTCGCTCTATATTTTTTGGAGAAGATAATCAAAATCCTGATTGCTAAATTGAGATCTCCCATCGCTTATGATAGCTCGGTTAGTACCATATCTTAAGAAAATTCTCCTCTTCGAGAAACCTTTCACATTCATAACATCATCGTTGGGGAGCGCAATCGCTTCAACCCTTTTAGAGACATAGTCTACCCTTTGATCAGCCTTCGGGACATATTTTTGAATAATTCCCTCAAAACACACCCTAAAGAGATAGGGGTCATCCCAATAGTAACGGTTTGAGTATTTGATGAGCCTCCTATTTTGATGAAAAGAGACCTCATTCAGGACTATGCTAATAATTATGAAAATTAGAAACATCCGCGTACCATGGAAATTATTTCCAAAAGGTTTCTAACATTTTCTCATCCAAAAAAATGAATCATTAATATCAAGATCTTCCTTGGGTCCCCCGCTTCCTCAATTCTTCACAAATGATTGGCCAATTGATTTTTACAACCTTCTCTATCTTAGATTTCAAAGTCAAACTCTTGAAGCAATAACACCTACCTGATCAACTGTGGCTTTGAGTCTTTATTTTCCATCTAATACCTGATCGCGGAGTGATCCATGAATACTACCACTATTGAACCCATGAGGTATGACTGAAATTTATCAAAAGCAAAAGCAATGGCTAAGAGCTCTTTTATTGTGAATGTATAGTTGAATTGAGAAATTTTAAAGACCTTCATTGCATAGTAGATGAGATGGAAGAGCTTATCACACGTTGACCCAAAACAGCCCCTATTGCCACATCACTCGCATCATATATCAACTCGAAGGAAGGCTCCAATTTGGGGCAACAATGGTAGGAGTCATGGTAAGCTTGAGTTTGAGTAACTCAATGCCTTCAAAAACTTCTCATTAAAGTTGAAGTTGGCATCCTTTTGTAAAAAATTTCACAAGGGGTTCAAATCTTTAAAAAATCCTTTATGAACCTCTGGTAGAACCCGCCATGCCCCAAAATACTCCTCACTCCTTTCACCGTAGTCGGAGAAGGCAACTTAGCAATAACTTTGATCTTGGACTTGTCTACCTCAATCCTCTTCTTAAAAACCTGTGACCAAGAAAGATTTATTCTTCCACCAAGAAGTTACATTTTTCCCAATTGAGCACTAGGTTCTTCTCCTCAGGGACATGTGAAGGTTGTCTTATCATGATCTTCGGGGCTATTTAGATTTTGTTGTAATTCGAGTAGCCATCAAGAAAATAATAGTAGGCTATTCCCAGCAATCGATAAAGACTTTGATCAATAAAATAAAGGGGCAACTGGCCCTTCTTTGTTGCGGCATTGAGCTTGAGATAATCCATACATACACAGAACCCGATGAAAGTCCTTTTTTGGATTGCCTCATTTCACTCATTCATCACCACTGTTATACTTCCCTACTTGTGTACACATTTTACCGGGCTTACCCACACACTATTTTCTAAAGAACCACCACTCCTATGTCTAACCATTTGATTCTTTCCTTCTTAGCCAGCTCTTGCATAGAGGGTTTAAGTCTCCTTTGATTTAAAACGACGAGGTTGTTCCCTTCTTCAAGCTCAATCTAATGTATGCATATGGGTGGACATACGCGTTTGATGTCGACAAGTATCTATTAAATGACCTATTTTCTCCCGTACGACATTTAGGAGCATATTAGCCTACACACTGCATGAACAAGATGATTTAATAATGGATAAGGATTGATGGTTCAAGAATTCATACCTCAAATGCGATGGCAATTACTTTAATTTCAACTTGGGCGGTGAAACGACCTCGGCCAGTCGTTTCAAAAGTTAGGACTTCGATTGGCGTGCCGATAATTTTAAAATATTCGTTAGGTCCATTGAAATTTATCTGTAAAATTTGAGCTAAATCAGACCTCATTTGATACGTATCGGAATAAGATTTCAGTTTTATTGTCGATAAATATTAAAAAGAGATTTTTGAGCTCGGTTTTGGCGAATGAGCTCTGATTCGAAATCCGAAAGCGCTGTTAGGTTCGTATGATAATTTGCGACTTTTGTGATTTTTCGAAAGTAAATTTCGAGGTTGTTCGGCTAGTTTCTGGTAAAATGCCGAAAGTTAAATAATTTGACATTTTTCCATATAAATTCGCATCTTGAGTTTCGGGTACCCAATTTAAGATCCTCCTTAGTGCGTATACTACATATATTTTGTATAACTTGTATGCAAAAGTTGAAATTATTTCAAATATCGTAAGGTACCGTTTTAATTTCGTCGCGAAAAGAAAAGTAAAAGAAAATAAAAGAAAAGGAAAAGAGACAAAAAAACGAAAGATAAGATGCAGTGGACTTTGGCCTCAGCTTTTGTATAAATGATGAATAGAAACATACGTACAAAAGCAAAAAAAAAAAGTGAAAACGCAGAAAGGAAGAACAAGACACCACGCAAGAAAAAAATGTCAGAAAATGAGAAAAGAGCCGGAGAAAAGATATAATTTTTACCCCCGAAACATCCAGGTAATGATGTTAATTCATTATTTGAGTTTATTACATATGTTTGAATATATTTTAACGGTAAAAATTGGGATATTAGACATCGTTTTAACAAGTTCAACGGATAGTTTAAAGGGTCAATCGGACCCCGATAATGGAATTGATTATATATTCGTACTCAGTGAGTTACAGGCAACATATAAATGTAATTTATTTAGGGTTTGGTTATGTGACCTTAAACCCTGTATATAGGCCTGGCCTGCGTATTGCGTATGCAAATAGGGTATCAGGTTCCTACGTGGATTGTTCTAAGATGTAAGGAATGAAGCCTTTAGCCTTATCTGATATATTTTTCTGCTTATTCAACACAGTGGGATCGTTTTGCAATGAATCTAAAGGACAAAGCGGTTATTGAGTGGTTGTACTAACTTTGTAATAAGGTAAGTGTTTATATCCATTTCTTTGGAGGTACCTGGCCTTGTGGATTTTCAACCACGTGTTCTTTACGTGTGTAGCTGCCGATAGGCGTACTCATTATGCCTTAGCTTTGGATTTACATTGTATATTATATGTTATGTCCTGTTGTCGGTATTGTATTGAGGATCTGAGCATTGTACTCTAGCTGTAAGTTGGCATCTACTTCCCGGCTGTCGATGAGAGTCCCGTGCCGGTGAAGGGTTATTATTGCATCACATTGCATTCATATGCATTATATGTCATTCATATGCATAACATTGTATATTATATTGGGTGAAGGAGTATGTCGCCCAAGGAGAGCGCAGGAGTATTCCGCCTCTGATTTACATTTTATCGGCTGCAGGAATATTCCACCTCTGGTTTATATCATATTGGGTGCAGGAGTATTCCACCTCTGGTTTATATCATATTGGGTACAGGAGTATTCCGCTCATATGTCAGATACTGAGTGCATGAGTATTCCGCCTCAGCTTTACATTAATCGGGTGCAGGGGTATTCTGCCCCAGGAGAGTGCAGGACTATTCCGCCACTGGTTTATATTATATCGGGTGCAGGACTATTCCGCTCCAGTTGGTTATCAGATTGGATTCCCCCCGAATGCAGGAGTATTTCTCTTCGAGATGGGATTGCGGGCACATGTGACCCTTTGCATTATATTTCATTTCATTTCATCTCATTTTATTTCATTTCATACCATTGTGTAAACTTGTGATACATAACTACTGTTCAGCTTATACGTGCATTGTTTATTTGTTAATATGCTCCTGGCTCGTATTCCTGGTTGAGCTTATGGTTCCATACGTGTTTCCGGTTATTATCTTGCTCTACATTTTTATAATTTAAATTAGAGGAATTTGGTTTATCTGTTTCTTCTCCCTGGCTAGCTATCCTATTCTTTGAGGTAGCTACTCTGCACCACTTATTGAGTTCTTTTGACTCACCATTGTTTGTTGTTTGTTTCTTGTCTATCTACTTCGTTTCGGCAGGTTCGCTCCAGGATCGAGGTCACTACGTTGTGAATGAGCGAATACGACTTCAGCTGTTAGGGTGAGGCAGCTTTTATTCCGGATGGCCACCAGTTTATTATTTATTATTTCAGTTGTATTTTTTCCCTCCAGGAGGTATCTGTCTTCTTTTGTACTCTTAGATGTCTAGTCTGGATAGCCCTAAACCTAGTATGTTGGGTAGTCAGCTGTAATTTTTTTTTTTGTACAGTTTAGAGGTATCCGTATGTCTGTGATTTTTCTTAGTCTTATTCTTAGTTATGAATTGAATTATATTTATTTTCCTAATTTAATTGGTAAGGGTTCGCCCGACGGGTCTAGGGGAGGATGTCGGGTGCCCGCACGGCCTAGCCGGATTCCGGGTCATGTCAGTTGGTATCATAGCCTGGTTTAGAGTCTATCCAGACTAAGACAGTGTCTAGTAGAGTCTCGCTGATGGGTATGTAGAGGTCTGTACTTATCTACGAGAGGCTATGATGGCATTTAGGAAGTTTCACTTTATTTTTGTTTTCCTGATCGTGCGTCGATCTAGGATGCAAAATTATTTCTGTTAATTCGTTCGTGGTTATTGTGAACCCTCGTGCAACACATCAGCAAACGATAGGAGTTCAGGACATAGTAGTCTAGCCTGGGGCTAGATTTACTCAAGCCCCGAGAGTTGTGGATCGTGCTGACGATCCAGTTGCACAGGCCCCAGCGGTACGAGCTCGCAATGGGAAAGGGAGTAGGGCCTTGTGGTTCCCTTGGCTCTCTACGATGCTTTACGAGAATCTTGGTGACGTATATACCGTAAGGACCTATTATTCGCTGGACAGCCTATTAGGTTGCCGCATGTGCAGACGTTCGATCTCAGGGAGCTCCTTTTCCGGTTCTTAAAATTGCTGCAGTGAATTATGTTCGGGAGACAGCATGTGTTCTGCCTCTAGTTATTCTGGCTAGTTAGTTAGCCTGAGTAATGGCTTGGTCTGAGTGTCCGAAGAGGTTTCATTATTTTACGTGGTTGAACTTTTCGATATTCTTAAGCAATGCATCAGATAAACCCCGTGATTTTTTTTAAAAAGATAATGTCAGGGTATTTGTATCCTTCAAGCTCTTGGTTATATCGAGCAGTATGGGGTTGATTATTCTTCTTTTCCGTTTCAAGGTCCAGCCCTGGATTGGTGGACCGCTTTCTTATTAAATAACTTGGTACGATTTTTCTTCTAGATTCATGGAAAAGTTCCTTTCAAGTAGCAAGCGAGATGAAGAGTGTCGCCAGTTTGAGTGGATTGGACAGGGTAGCCTGTTGGTTAGCCCGTTGGTGTTTCAGAATATGAGATTGAATTCTATAGAATGGCTGGATATACTCGGGAGCTAGTTTATGAAACTTCCGAGAATGTTCGAAGATTCATTGGTGACATTTCTCCTTCCTTGAGATCCTAGATGACTCGAGAAATTCGGGTTGGGACTTCATTTGATGTCGTTGTTGATATTGCTCAAAGGTATTCGGCATACCATAAGTTGGAGGGGGGAAGAGTTAGAGTGGGAGAGCAAGAGATCTCGTGGCCCTGGTGGGCAACCACGGTACCTCATTTGGAGGTAAGAGTTCTGATTATTTTGGGAGGTCACCTTCCAGGTTATCTCAGCTTGTGTCACGTGATTCTTAGAGTGCGCCAGTAGTTCGCCAAGATCAGACCCAATTTTTTTCTTTATAGCTATCAACAATCTGTCCTTCTTCCATTTTTAGCGAAAAAGTGTTATCATTATCGTGAGCATGATTATCCTTAGGGGAGGTTTCCCTTACTCCAGCAAGTAGACAGTCGTCCTTCTTCTTGCCCTCAGGCACCTGCCAGTCTCATGGATTTCATTTAGATCTCAATCAGGTATTAAGAGAAATAACACGATCTAGTAAAGGTTGAGAGCATGGTGGCAGTTATTCTTCAGAAGGTAGTTATTAGTGTAGCGGCTCAGTTCAGCCGCAGAGACAGTTTTATGAACTGCCAGTCTGGCAGGATGCTGAGGTATCCGATATAGTAAACCCTGAGATTTCTTCTTCTCCTAAATGTGAGTAAGATTCGATTCTTTCGATCGATTTGGAAATGGTGTGTCTTATCACGCTTCGATGGTTTCCTTGGATGTCGTTTTTATTAAGAATCGGTTGTGATAGAGGGGTAGGCTTCTGGTATGATTTATTCCTGGCATTTGTGAGACCCAACTAGTTTATCTTGTTTAAATGTGAGAAATTTGGAAGAGAGTGTTAGTATTGTCTGCTTGGAATCCTGTTGTGCCACCTTCTGGTATAATGTCAAGTCAGTCTACCTCTCTTTGGAACTCAGTATTAGTATGATGATAGGATTCTTATTCATCACCACCAAAAAGTGTCACTGTTTCTTCTAGTGTAAAGTGATTAGTAAGTAATACTTGATCTACGTGTCTCCTCTTGGTTTGAGACGCTAGCGGAGTCATGTTATTCTATAAGTTTGTCTCGGTATAAAGGGGTTTTCTGGTAAATTGTCGGGGTTTCCTTTTTATAGGAAGGTTAGATTAGCATGGATGTTGTTCTACAAAGCTCATTTAATGTCTATTTCTTCAATTGCGATTCTTTGGCTAGCCTGACTCATAAGTAGTCTAGCTCTGGTAGCCAAGCAAATAAGAAGATGACCTTCCTGAAGCTCTAATTATTTCTATCCCCGGTCCATTGCCATTTATTCTTCGTCCGGCACTAGTGAGCTTGGGCGGCTGGTAGCCACTTGTGATGTTCCATATGTTGAGCCAGAGTACGTGTTATTGTAGCCGGGTAAGCATATTATTGTTTTTCAAGGCTTCTAAGGGTAATAGAAGTACCATCCATCAGGCGGTGGTGTTTACGGCAAAGGTATAGAGTTGTGAACTCGAGAGTTGCAGCTGTTTGGCAACTCAAAAGGGTAGTTGGTAGCTTAGGTCTGCCTACGTTCAGCTTTTAGCTAAATCTTCTTTAGTCCAGCAGACTGTGCGAGGATGGTTATTCCTATTCAAATAGCTGCATGAGTTTGTGCTTTAAGTGGATGAGTCTTCCTCCAAATATTGAATGGTAATACTAAATCTCTAAGGCGTAGATACCACTTTTGTCAAGACCCAATCTAGAGCCACGACAGAAACCTACAATGAGTGTCTATCATTGTTAAACCCACTAATAATCTATTAATGCTAGAGATAAGCTAGCAACCTGATCATATATACGTGCTCAAAGCATAAAGTCTAGAAAGATGACACGACTTTAACTTGCTGGAAATTAGAACACTGAGCCACAAATTCTGCTATGTCACATTTCATTCCGTCCCACAAATAAATCTGCTTAAGATCATGCTACATCTTAGTCGAACCTGGATGAACAGTGTATTTGGAATAATGTGCGTCTATCATAATCTGTCCACGTAAATCTGCAACATCAGGAACACAAAGTCTATCTTTATACATAAGAACACTGTCAGTAATAACCCTGTATGGTGAATATGATTTTCTTCTGGCTATCTGTCTGTTTCTAACTTGAACTGGATCCTCATACTGACGTTGTTTTACTTTGTGAAAATTTAGAGTTAAAGGTCTAGTGCAGCTTGTCGTCCATCCATCATTGGCATATCTCCTTCACACCTCAACTTTTTAAGAAATTACTTTAGCATTACAAGTGCACATGTAATCAACTTTGTTGCTGGTATTCTGCCTCAGCTCATGGTCCAACTACATGTCTCTTTTATTTTCACTTTTTCAAGTCATAATATTTCCAATTCAAAGACAATACCCTGAAGTAGATGTTCAGTACGAAGATCATTCCTGGTCTACATCATACTATCCAGTAGTATTTGCATGATCCTTATCCTTATATGATAGGCCCTATTCAGATGAATCTTTGACATACATTAGGATTTGAGTAACTACATTCCCACAAGGAGCTCGCGGAACAACACTAAAATCAATTGAGATGTTGCATAGTGTGTTCGTAAAAATAATATAGCTTGCATCAAATCTTTTAAAGTGAGTAGTGACAAGGTACTTCAAAAGCTTCCCCTATTGCATCAAGCGTGAGCTAATTCTTAGTTCCATCGACCTGTTCTATATCAAAAGGTATATCGAATAGGTCATTATCAGCTGAATCATGTTAACCCATTCAAAGTTCCGTGTATCTTTACTTCGAAAATGTAGAGCTCTCCTCTCGTGATCGAGAAAGAATCAGCTTAGTCAGAATAAGCTGGGCAATGACGTTATGATATTATCCAGATATATTTTATTCCAAGAGTTCGGTGTTCGTGTTATAATTTTGATTCTGTAATCATGAGATATAATGATAATGTATTATCCAGTTCGTTACTTTAGACTTAGGCGTAGTTTATGAAGGTTGTGCAAGTTCTTTTGATATCTGCGTAAATCTTGCTTTAGACTTAGGCTCGTTCCAGGACGAACGAGTGTATAAGTGGAGGAGAATGAAACGACCTCGGTCAGTCGTTTCAGAAGTTAGGACTTTGATTGGCGTGCCGATAATTTTAAAATATTCGTTAGGTCCATTGAAATTTATCTGTAAAATTTGAGCTAAATCAGACCTCGGTTGGTACGTATCGGAAGAAGATTTCAGTTTTTATTGTCGATAAATATTAAAAAGAGATTTTCGAGCTCGGTTTTGGCGAATGAGCTCCAATTCGAAATCCGAAAGTGTTGTTAGGTTCGTATGATTATTTGTGACTTTTGTGATTTTTCGAAAGTGAATTTCGAGGTTGATCGGCTAGTTTCCGTTAAAATCCCGAAAGTTAAATAATTTGACCTTTTTCCATTTAAATTCGCATCTTGAGTTTCGGGAGCCCGCTTTGAGATCCGACTTAGCGAGTATGCTACATAAATTTTGTATAACTTGTATGCAAAAGTTGGAATTATTTCAAATATCGTAGGGTACCGTTTTAATTTCATCGCGAAAAGAAAAGTAAAAAAATAAAAGAAAAGGAAAAAAAGATAAAAAACGAAAGATAAGAGGCGGTGGACTTTGTCCTCAGCCTTTCTATAAATGATGAATAGAAACATACGTACAGAAGGTAAAAAAAAGTGAAGACGCAGAAAGGAAGAACAAGACACCACGCAGGGAAAAAATGTCAGAAAATGAGAAAAGAGCCGGAGAAAAGATAGGATTTTTACCCCGAAACATCCAGGTAATGATGTTAATTCATTGTTTGATTTTATTACGTATGTTTGAATATATTTTAACAGTAAAAATTGGGATATTAGACATCGTTTTAACAAGTTCAACGGATAGTTTAAAGGGTCTATTGTACCCCGATAATGGAATTGATTATATATTCGTACTCAGTGAGTTACAGGCAATATATAAATATAATTTATTTAGGGTTTGGTTATGTGACTTTAAACCCTCTATATAGGCCTGACCTGCGTATTGCGTATGCAAATAGGGTATCAGGTTCCTACCTGGATTGTTCTAAGATGTAAGGAATGAAGCCTTTAGCCTTATGTGATATATTTTTCTACTTATTAAACACAGTGGGATCGTTTGGCAATGAATCAAAGGATAAAGCGGTTATTGAATGGTTGTACTAACTTTGTAACAAGGTAAGTATTTATATCCATTTCTTTGGAGGCACCTGGCCTCGTGGATTTTCTACCACGTGTTCTTTATGTGTGTAGGTGCCAATAGGCGTACTCATTACGTCTTAGCTTTGGATTTACATTGTATATTATATGTTATGTCATGTTTTCAGTATTGCATTGAGGATCTGAGCATTGTACTCTAGCTGTAAGTTGGAATCTACTTCCCGGTTGTCGATGAGAGTCCCGCATCGTTGAAGGGTTATTATTGCATCACATTGCATTCATATGCATTATATGTCATTCATATGCATTACATTGTATATCATATTGGGTGCAGGAGTATTCCTCCCCAGGAGAGTGCAGGAGTAATCCGCCTCTGATTTACATTTTATTGGGTGCATGAGTATTCCGCCCCAGGAGAGTGCAGGACTATTCCGCCTCTGGTTTATATTATATCGAGTGCAGGAGTATTCCACCCCATGAGCAGGAGTATTCCGCTCTAGTTGGTTATCAGATTGGATTCCCCTCGAATGCAGGAGTATTCCGCTTCGAGATGGGATTACGGGCACATGTGACCCTTTGCATTATATTTCATTTCATTTCATCTCATTTCATTTCATTTCATACCATTGTGTAAACTTGTGGTACATAACTACTGTTCTGCTTACACATGCCTTGTTTATTTGTTGATATGCTCCTGGCTCGTATTCCTGGTTGAGCTTATGGTTTCATACGTGTTTCTGGTTATTATCTGGCTCTGCCTTTTTATAATTTAAATAAGAGGAATTTGGTTTATCTGTTTCTTCTCCCTGGCTAGCTATCCTATTCTTTCAGGTGGCTAGTCTGCCCCACTTTTTGAGTCCTTTTGACTTACCCTTGTTTGTTGTTTGTTTCTTGTCTATCTACTTCGTTTCGGCAGGTTCGCTCCAGGATCGAGTTCACCACGTTGCGAAGGAGCGAAGACGACTTCAGCTGTCAGAGTGAGCCAGCTTTTATTCCGGATGGCCACCAGTTTATTTTTTCTTATTTCAGTTGCATTTTGCTCCCTCTAGGAGGTATCTGTCTTCTTTTGTACTCTTAGATGTCTAGTCTGGATAGCCCTAAACCTAGTATGTTGGATGTCAGCTGTAATTTCTTGTGTACAGTTTAGAGGTATCCGTATGTCTGTGCTTTTTCTTAGTCTTGTTCTTAGTTATGAATTGAATTATATTTATTTTCCTAATTTAATTGGTAAGGGTTCGCCCGACGGGTCTAGGGGAGGATGTCGGGTGCCTCCACGGCCTAGTC
Organism: Petunia x hybrida; assembly: GCA_037355625.1. Classification (NCBI taxonomy): domain Eukaryota; kingdom Viridiplantae; phylum Streptophyta; class Magnoliopsida; order Solanales; family Solanaceae; genus Petunia; species Petunia x hybrida. The sequence continues at coordinate 2,053,052 of JBBBVM010000018.1, read as the reverse complement.
GAATTCCGGGTCGTGTCAGGCGGCTCCTCAATGGAAGGTTTAAAAGGAGGAATGGGTCTATTCTACAAGTCAATTGACAATTTCTTTGGAGCATAGTAGTAAGACCCAAATCCTATCATTGAGGATATACATTCCAAGAGTCCATCCTTCTAGGCATCGTTAAAGTTTTTACCAAAACCGGTGATACATCTAAGAGGGCCTTGTACGCACTTACATTATCATAATCTTCCTTCTCAATCAACCCCAAATATAAGCATACATTTTTCTCCAAAGGTTGCCTCAGCTACGTGCACACCCTAAACACTACTTGTTCATCATTGAACCAAAAAGTAAGCTTACCCCCCTCAACATCACATAAAACCATTCCCATTGCATGAAAAGGTCATCCAAGTATAATTAGCACATCCATGTCAACTGTATAATCTAAGATGACAAAATCCGCAAGAGCACAAATATATACACTTTCACTAGGACATCATCTACCACACACATTGGACTCTTTGACAGTTCGATCGGCCATTTGGAGCTTGATGGATACTGTCCTTGGTTTCTCAAGACCCAAGGTCTTGTAGAACTTATATAGCATCAAGTTAATACTCGCTCCCAAGTTGCATAGGGCTTTTGAAAACACCCTATTACCAATGGTACATGGAGTTCTGAAAGCCCAGGGTCATCTAACTTGATAGCTATTGTTGTTGACATAATGGAACTACATTGGTGTATGACATTTATTGTTTCAAAATTTGAGTAGTTCGTATTGGTAATCAAGCATTTTCTCAAGAGCATTAACCAAAGGCAAGTTGATGGACGCATGTAGAATTGTTAAACTTTCAGTAGGAAGAGCTCCTTTAGGACGTTCATGCTAAGCTTAGGCCAATTGCTCCATTTGTTTCTCCAAAGTTTTGATAGAAGTGGAATAAGTATTCATTGTTTGCTTCATGTATTAAATTTCACTCATGTTCTCTTGTTGATTCCTAAGCATTTGGGCCATCATATATTTCAATGCATAATCATCTTAGTTGTTTTCTTGAAAAGAGCACCTCGTTGAATGTAGGGTTGTTTTCTTGAAAAAGCATTTGCTTAATTGTTGTTCCAATTGGTTCCCCCTTTGGCTTATGGACTAGATCTCCACTGGCATTGATTGTAATAACCACCTTGTTGATTTGGGTGACTTGGGTTACCATCTTGCGACCAAGTTTTTTTACCATGGTAGTTATCAAAATAGCTTTCCTTCTCTCCTTCTTGCATATTGAAGCATTGATCCGGGAAGTACCCTTCTTGTGAATGTTGGAGAAATGTGTAAGGAACACTTTCTGAAGTCACATAACCAAAAGGAGCAACATGATGACCCGCATTTGTAACTTGAAGGTTTTTAACTTTGTTCACCTTTGATGTTTGGCATTTTATTCCTATATTTCCTTAATATTTCTTTGCGTTTGGATACTTTATTCGCCCGTTTTATAGTTTATGAATGTAGTTTTGCGCTAATTTTATGTCGTGTGTATGTTGGTTGTTATGCAGTGCAATTGGAGCTTTAATGAGCATGATCGAGCAAGAAAAGGTTGGATTTTGATTGAGGATTGGATTGAGCACACGAAGGCATAACACGAAGCGAGCAAAGGAGCAAGGGACAGAAAATTGCACTGGCGCCACAGGTGGCGCGCCGCACCGCCCAAAGCGCCCAGCTTCTGGCGCGTTTGGCTGCACGGCACGTGGCAAAAGCGGGCAAACTTCGACGGCTACTGGTTGTCTAGGCGCGGTCGTGGGCGCGGGGCGCCCGTTATAGCGCCCCTGGAGCGTTTTGGAACTTCCTATTTCGTCTAGGATTAGGTCTAACTTATTACCAGGCCTTTGTAAACCCTATAAATACTCTTTTACTTAGTCTTTGATGGGAGTTCAGACTTTGGAGCAAATTGGAGAGCTCATAATATCTTGAACAAGGGTTTTTCTTCCTTCCATTAATTTATTACATCATTATTTCATTATTTCATCAAATCTTTATGTTGTTATTATGAGTATGCGTGGCTAAACTATTGTTCTAGGGTTAGAGTATTTCATGAAAGTTGATGTTTGAAGATTGATTTCCATTAATTGAATTCCATAACGGGTTGCTTATTCTTTCTTGATTTCACTTGTGTAATTGTCAGGGCCCGATTATTACGCATTATCTATGGTTTTTAGATTGAACTCGAAAGAGGGAATTTAATTACGTAATAAGAAAGAATAGAACTAGTTTGTGAACCCGGGCATCGGGGAACCAATTTGTGAGTAGGATAGACATATACTTGCTTGCCTAGTTTAACTAATTACAAAATTCGTTAATGCGTGCACATGATTCAACCCATAGACATATACGGATTGAAGTAGCCTATATAGACTGTGAAGAATCGAAAGGTTTTCACAGGTACATTTACTCTGTTAGTTAGTAATCCGGGATTTAAGAAGTGGAATCAATTGGATAACTCAACTGGATTGTTCGTAACTCTGACCCTCGACCGTCTCCTTATTACTCATAACAACCCATTTTTGCTCCATTTTTTGAATTCACTTCTACCATTTTAATTACTGTTCTTTAGTTAATAAACTCATCACTATTGGAAAAGATCCCTGAATAGTTCTTAGGAAATTGTTTGCTAGAATTCAGTCTGAATAGTCCTCGTGGGAACGATACTCTACTTATCACTTTATTACTTGTCGACCACGTATACTTGCGTGTGCGTTGGGAGCAACAAGTTTTTGGCGCTGTTGCCGGGGACTAAACAATTGACTGATTTCTTTTTGAACAGTTTATTATTTTCTATTCAGGTTTAATTTTTTGTTTTGAGTTTTGTGTTGTTTCAGGTATTAGGTCCTGCTTGATCTTTACCTATAGGAATGGCAGCAGAACTAGCTTTAGCTGTGCGAGATGTTGCTCTCCCCAGCCTGGAGGGGGTAGCGTCTAGCATAGTTAAGCCTGCTATCACCGGGCACTTTAAGATTAAGTCCGGCATGATTCAGTTGCTGCATGTGACTTGGCAATATGGTGGATTACTTCATGAAGATCCGCAGCAACACATTCAGAATTTTCTGGAGATCAGTGATACTTATACACCAACGGGAGTTCCTACTGATTATGTTAGCCTGACGTTGTTCCCGTTTTCACTAATCGGGGCAGCAAGGAAGTGGTTAAAGGCTGAAAAGTCTGGGTCTATCACTACTTGGGAGGATTTGGCTAAGAAGTTCTTGGCTAAATTTTATCCATCTGCCAAGACAGCCCAGCTGAGGAGTGAAATTATGTCCTTCAGACAATTAGAAGGAGAGTCTTTGTATTCAGCCTGTGAGCGATTTAAAGCTTTATTGAGAGATTGTCCACACCACAACCAATCCAATGAGGTTGTTGCACATACTTTTGTTGAGGGGTTGAATGCGCATACTAAGATCGTGGTAGATGCGGCTGCTGGGGGGCCAAGTATTAGTCTTAAATTTTGACCAGATCTATGATTTGCTAGATAAGTTTTCGCAGAGCAATCCTGATTGGCAGGGAGATGGTAGAGCTATTACGCAGAAATCTCCTGGGGTACTTCAGTTAGATGCAGTTTCAGAGCTAAGGGCGAGGATGGATGCTATTTCCAATCAAATTAGCAAGCTAGCTCTGCCAAAGACTCAGCAACCAGTGGCTCCAGTGCAACAACTCCAGAGTTTTTGTGAGGTTTGTGGTCAAGACCATGCTACAGAGGTTTGCTCCTCTAATCCAGAGTCAATTTATTACGTGGGTAATCAAAATAGGCTGCAGGGTCAAAATCAGTTTTGTAATGCTTATTATCAAGGCAATACGAGAGCCCCGAATAATTACTACCCACCACCAGCTCCACCACAGCAGGTTAGAAGTTCAATTGAAGATATGCTAAAGCAGATAATGGCGGGCCAGCAGAGAATGATAGCTGACACTGCAGCCCATGTAGTGGCCATACAAGATATTGACAATGCTCACAAGAACTTGGAGCACCAGTTGGGGCAGTTGGTGGGAGAAATAAGCACTGTTAAAAAAGAGCCTGAACAATGTCTTGCAGTGACTTTAATTGAAGGTGGAGAGCTGATGGCCAAGTCCGAGGAGAGAGCTGAAATAGAAAAAGTTGAAAAGTGGAGAAGGTAAAGAAGAAACAAGAGAGAAAGGAGGCACCTCTGCCGCCTCCACCATTCCCGCAGAGACTTATACCATCGAAGGATCTGGCCCAGTATCAAAAATTTGTGAGTATGTTGAAAGAACTTCAAGTTAATATTCCTTTGACTGATGTGTTTGAATTGATGTCATCCTTTATGAAGTTCTTAAAAGAGATTTTAGTCAAGAAGAAAAAGCCTCAAGAGATAGATACAGTTGAGTTAGTTGAGGAGTGTAGCACAATCTTGAGCAAGCTACCTCCGAAACTTCAAGATCCTGGGAGGTTTACTATTCCTTGTACCATTGGAGGACATAATATTACTGGTGCATTGTGTGATCTGGGTGCGAGCATAAATATCATGCCTCTCTCTGTTTGCAAAAGGTTAGGGCTAGGAGAAATCAAGCCCTCTTCAGTTACTCTTAAGATGGCAGATGGATCTCTCACTCACCCTGATGGTAAGTTGGAGGATGTGTTACTTAAAGTTGGTAAGTTTACATTCTCTGCTGATTTTGTAGTCCTAGATTATGAAGAGGACCGAGTAGCTCCAATCATTTTGGGGAGACCATTCTTAGTCACCTCGAAGGCAATTATTGATATGGAGCTGAGTGAGATGACTGTTAGAGCGCATGGAGAAAAGGTTACTTTCAAGGTGTATACTGAGAAGGAGCACATAGCTGAGGTTGAAGAGTACTCTAGGATTGCATGTGTCAGACAAGAACATGGAAGTACACCACATGTGAAGTTGAAGAGGGGTTCTCTCAAAGAAGGGAAGAGAGCAAAAGTTCATCGTAAGAAGAGAAGACATAAATTCTGGAAGTGAGCTAAAAGTGTCGTCGTGCCACGACGTTAACTAAGGCGCTTCTCGAGAGGCAACCCGAGTTTGTACTTGTATTATTTTATTTATAGTGTCACGTAGTTTTTGTTTTTCCTTGGATTGCAGGTTCATGTAATGTCGAGTTTAAGTGTGGGGTGTCCTCACCCCTGCCTAATATTGATGACCTGATGAGGGAAGTCTGAGTACCTCATACTATATGGAAGCTTGGAGAATGCTAGCACCAAGGACTAGAGTCTTCAGGGAAGTTTTCTTTACCTTGCACTTTCTTATTTTTAGCACTAAGGACAGTGCTTAGTTTAAGTGTGGGGTGGGGGACTACCCTTTTATTTATTTTTTAGTTTAGGGATGCATGTACCGTAGGACTTTTTTTTTGTTATTTGACTTTATTTTGATTTGTTTCTTGCTTTAATATATGAAAAAAATTAGAAAACCAATGAAAAATTCCAAAAATATTTTCCTTTTAGTTTTTATTAGTGGTACATGTCATCCACCCGGTGGTTTTTCTTATGGCCTCGGTTCTTTTTCACGGGGAGACCTTTGAACCGGGTAGTTTTTATATTTTAGGATTAGAGTAGTTAGTTATAGGTGGCCCTAGACGAAAGGAAATAGGTCGAATGCTAGGTGCCTTTGATTTGTTTGATACCGGTGGACTGGAATTGATTGCATATGCTATTTGTGGTGTCCTTGGGTTTTAAATTGTGATGCATGCCTAGGAAAAAATGGAACGACCCCCTTGAGATACTTGAGTCCACTTGCTTGACTTTATTGTGAACGTTTGTGCATTAGTGCTTAATTTTCCACAAGTTGCACTTTAGATGCTTGATTGAGAGTTGTTGATGGAGTCTTTTTGTGTGGATCATGTGCGATGTGTGTGTGAAGAATATTCTTTTTTGCTCTATGTTTGCATATTAATGTCTAGAACTTGCCCCGTGTGTGTGCAAAGCGAAATCCTAGGTTTGCTCTAGTCGGGAAATGATACAGGCCTTCTTTTGATTTGCCTACTCTTACATATACACCTTGGAAAAAAAGTGTTGTGATTTCTTTGACCTTTTTGTTGGCACCCACACCCCGAGCCTACCCACTTGTTCTAAATTGTTCTCTTTTGGCCCTTTACTCCTTAAGCACTTTAGATGATATTGTGATATTATTGTGGAGTTGTGGTTAAATATCGGGATGTTTTTGAGTGGAACTAATGAAGGGGAATACTTGAATAAATTGTGTAGTAGTTGTTTATGAGCATTGGAAAGGTTGGAAAATAATGAAATTGAAGAAGAAAAAAAGAGCAAAGTTGAAAATAAATTGAAAAAAGTTTGGAAAAAAGAAATAAAGAGAAAAGAATATCCATTCCTTGCTAGTGTGTGCTTAAAAGAAAAAATTGCTACTTGTTGAGAAGGTGACTGTGGAAGTTGTTGATTGGGTGGCTTTGATGAGATTTATGCTTAAGTTAATTGTGATGTATTAAAGTACTTAGGGAGGTAGTCACTATAACCCATATGTATCCTACCAGCCCCTTAGCCTACATTACAATCTTTTTAAAGTCCTAGTTAATCCCGATTGGAGTGAGCTTACATTAGTGGAGTCCTATACTACGGGCAAGCCTATGGTACATTGTGTGTGACATGTGAGACTTCCATGAGAGTGAGTGAATTCGTTATATGCTATTGTCCCCGTTCTATTCTTGATATTCATTGTTGTGTGTGATATCTCGGGGACACTCTCTTGCTTCATTTTGGTGAGGGCACATGGTTTGCATGAGATAGGTGAAGTTGTGGCTTCTTGGTTGAGTAGATAGGTGTGATTTTGTGGGAGCATGGTTGCAATGAGTTGGGTTTGTGCATTTGAGTTATTTTGGGGTGGTTGTTCTCATATTTTTGAGTTTGTTAAATTGTTGGCATGTTTGTGGACCCATAGTAGTCATGTGTGCATTTGTTCAATGATCGGTATCAACCATAGTCATAGGCAGACCTATTTTACCTAGGTTGAGAAGTTAGTTGTGACTTGCTCGAGGGCGAGCAAGGGTTCAAGTGTAGGGTAGTGATGTTTGGCTTTTTATGCCTATATTTCCTTAATATTTCCTTGCGTTTGGATACTTTATTGGCCCGTTTTATAGTTTATGAATGTGGTTTTGCGCTAATTTTATGTCGTGTGTATGTAGGTTGTTATGCAGTGCAATTAGAGCTTTAAAGAGCATGATCGAGCAAGAAAAGATTGGATTTTGATTGAGGATTGGATCAAGCACACGAAGGCACAACACAAAGCGAGCAAAGGAGCAAGGGACAGAAAATTGCACTGGCGCCACAGGTGGCGCGCCGTGCCGCCCAAAGCGCCCAGCTTCTGGCGCGTTTCGCTGCGCGACGCATGGCAAAAGCGGGCAAACTTCGACGGCTACTGGTTGTCTAGGCGCGGTCGTGGGCACGGGGCGCCCATTATAGCGTCCCTGGAGCGTTTTGGAACTTCCTATTTCGTCTAGGCTTAGGTCTAACTTATTACCAGGCCTTTGTAAACTCTATAAATATTCTTTTACTTAGTTTTTGATGGGAGTTCAGACTTTGGAGCAAATTGGAGAGCTCATAACATCTTAAACAAGGGTTTTTCTTCCCTCTATTAATTTATTACATCATTATTTCATTATTTCATAATCTTTGTGTTGTTATTATGAGTATGCGTGGCTAAATCTATTGTTCTATGGTTAGAGTATTTCATGAAAGTTGATGTTTGAAGATTGATTTCCATTAATTGAATCCCATAACGGGTTGCTTATTCTTTCTTGATTTCACTTGTATAATTGTCAGGGCCCGATTATTATGCATTATCTATGGTTTTTAGATTGAACTCGAAAGAAGGAATTTAATTACATAATAAGAAAGAATAGAACTAGTTTGTGAACCCGGGCATCGGGGAACCAATTTGTGAGTAGGATAGACATATACTTGCTTGCCTAGTTTAACTAATTACAAAATTCGTTAATGCGTGCACGTGATTCAACCCATAGACATATAGGGATTGAAGTAGCCTCCATAGACTGTGAAGAATCGAAAGGTTTTCATAGGTACATTTACTCTGTTAGTTAGTAATCCGGGATTTAAGAAGTGGAATCAATTGGATAACTCAACTGGATTGTTCGTAACTCTGACCCTGGACCGTCTTCTTATTACTGATAACAACCCATTTTTGCTCCATTGTTTGAATTCACTTCTACCATTTTAATTACTGTTCTTTAGTTAATAAACTCATCACTATTGGAAAAGATCCCTGAATAGTTCTTAGGAAATTGTTTGCTAGAATTCAGTCTGAATAGTCCTCGTGGGAACGATACTCTACTTATCACTTTATCACTTGTCGACCACGTATACTTGCGTGTGCGTTGGGAGCAACAACCTTCTTTTCAACTTCGTGTGGGTATGCGAAAGTACTTCAATAGATGTGACAAATCTTTCCATATTTTCATTTTCGTCATCCATACTCTTTGATGTAGTTGATTTCCCAATCACGAAAGTACGGTAGAGCTCTTGATTGCCAATCTTGTGATTGTTTCAGCCCCTTATTGAGTACCTCACTTACATCTTCATATGTTTCTCAATTATAGCACTTTCACAAACATTATTTACTGTTGTTTGATTCATCAAGTTCAACCCTTGGTAAAAAGCTTGTAGCAACATTTCATCTAAGAAACCATGAGTAAGCCACTCTATTAGCACGTCTTGGAATCTTTTACAAACTGCCGGAAGTGACTCCACGTATTCTTATTTGAACATGAATACCGTACCCCTTAAAAAATCTTGCTTTCCGAGTGGAAGATACTTGGATAGATGACCCTTACCATCTCATTCCAATTGTAGATTGAGTTCCTTAGAAGCTTATTCAACCATACTTTTGCCTTCTCTTGAAGGAATAATGGTAAACTCGAACCCTAAAGGACTCATCCGACACGAGTGCCGACTTGTATAAGGAACATGTTTGAAGAAAGTTTCAGAGGTGCTCATTAGCATCATTATTTTATTACCTCCAAATAGCCCTTTGCTCTCCAATCCATGTAAAATCATCTTTAGTGTATTGAAAGTAGCATTGCCTTATATAGGAAGTACCCCTATTGCACTTGCAAACAACTTTGTCGATTCCTATTCATCTAGGTTCTCAATAGGTGGATTGGGATAATTAAAATTTCCCCTTTCTCTTCAGTTCCTTTGACTCCGGTTAAGGTTCTCTTAATTTCCTTAATTGCCATTGTTTCCATTGATTCTATTGACGCCCCCATTGGCATAGTTGCCACCATTTCTAAGATTGGATCATCTACCAAGCTTGCCCTCGGCATCATGATTACGCACAACCCGAAGGTTTTCTTGAACACCATAAATGGCTTCATTATTATCTTCATCAAATATATCATCATCATCCTCATTGCCATTAATAGGTTCATAATTATCTCTTTCTTGGTTTCTAAGTTCTCCTTTGTCATCACCAACTATGTTGCCTATTTCATGTTTGTTTTACTTAATCCTCTTGTGAGTCACTATAATTTTTCTCAAAAGTATTACCATCTTCATCCATAACTGGATGATTGTAATTCAAGTTCCGAAGTGCCTGGTTGGGATTCCTCTGGTTCTTCATGGTTTCCCTATCACAAAAAAAAACAAAACATAGAGTACAAGAGAAGGAATATGTACTAGTACAACTGAGTAGTAAATTTAAAAAACAAACTTGAACTGTAGTTCCCTGACTATGGTGCCAAACTTGATCATAGCACAGCGTATCACAAAGGGATAGCGGTTGGTGCAAATTTAAATCAGTTAAGATCGAGTTGAATCCATAGAGAACTAGTGATGTTCAAGGGTTTTGTTTGGACTTATTATTTGATTGACGCGTAGTTCTATATTCCTAAGTAGTTGTTGAAAGAGTATATCTAATATCCTACTTAACTAAAGCAATAAAACAAGTAAACTGATTATTTAGATAACAATAATGTTGCATCTGGTGCACCTTCGTGTGACATTAGAGGGGGGGTGAATAGTGTCCTTACCCGATTTTCGAATTCCTAAAACTTGCTTTTACTTTATTCGCCTAACTCACAAAGAACCAGGTTCCTTACAAGTTTCACCTATCTTTGAAACTTAACACAATGCAGAAACGTAAAGAACACATAGATTTTTACGTGGAAAAATCCTTACTCAAGGGATCAAAAATCACGACCCAACACTTTGGAATTTCAACATTCCTCTAAAGGAAACTGAGCAAGTTTTAGATTACTACGCAATGCAATCAAGGAACTAGCCTCATTATGAGTTGTACCTAAAACCTTCCAAGCCTCACTATGACTTGTAAGGTTGAAACTACCTCACTAAAATGTAATTTTAAGTTTATGCTTCTAAACAAGCTGATATATTACAACTCAATAACCTATAATAGAAACTAAGACAAAACAGACTAGACGTTATGAAACTCAAACTCCTCTAAGTTCTGCTGCCTTGCTTCTGTTCTTGCACACAATAACTCTCACGATCAATTTGCTCTCTATTTGCTCTGTTGAGATTTCTTGAGTGCGTAACTTTTTTTCTGACAAAAACAACTTGTATTTATAGAGTTCATGGAAAGCCTTTTCTATATTAGCTTAGAACTCCTTTTTCATTTTGGAATCCGTTTCTAATAAGGTTTGCCCATATTACCTTATACAAAACCTAAGTTGTTTTGCCTAAGTCTTTAATCTTTCTCTGCCTGGGAAACAACTTTTCTTTCAGCACCATCTTGAAGCTTTTCCTTCTCCTTCTTAGGTTGAGACACTGACTCTAACTGTTCTCTTTTTCCTTCTTCGTCTCGAACTCGAACATCAATTCGAACCGTCCAGTTTTCTACTTCAACTATGAACCTTTTCCTCGTCCACATAGAAATAAGTCCTTTGTTATGCATCAAAACCATCCTTCAAGCAATTCCCCCTTTTTGATGATAACAAACAATGTTGTCTCACCGATATTATTAGCACAAGAACATATACAATATAGAACACTAAACACGATCTAGGGTAATAACAGTTAGGCTAAATTTAGGTCACAAACATATATTGATCTAAAAAATGTATAACTCCCCTCTTCTGGCATAGTCGAAAAGTTTCACAGTGGTATGAACCTGCTCAACATAATTTAAGTCAAGTTGAATCTAGTGCCATAGGCAACTAGCCAACCTTCTCACGTCAGGGAACTTTTTCAGACAATAAATACCAGTAAATAGCAGTAGGAATATTAAGCAGTAATAGCGCAAAACCGGCTTAAACATCCAGAAAAACATCCAAAATATTACAACCCAGATAGTTCAGAATATAAGGGGCATCAGGAATATTGAAATGAGCAAGCAACTTGGCAAGACGAGTAGAATTTTTTTGTCTCTCTCATTCCAGCTCAGCATTCAACCAGGCATGTTCATCTGTCTGCCTCTCAAGCTGCCTCCTATAAAATTTTACCCTCCTATCTGCACGAGCACGCTGTCTCTCCTCAGCGTCCTCCTCTGGATGAACTGGTTTATCAGTAGGTTCACCATCTAGCACATAGTCGCAGGATTTCAAGATTTTCCTTCCAAATACATCATTGTGATCTGGTTCAGTCCACTTTGCCTGAGGCACCCCAAAGAACTCAAACACTTTGCCTAACAGGAACCCATAGACCAAGGCATGCTTACCCAAAACCACATCAGCCACTCTAACCATGTGCTTAATCATCAACTCAGGCAGATTAATACGAACATTTCTATCTAGCAAGTCCATGTAGGTCAGATCAAGGAAATTTTCCTCACTGCGCCTTTCCCACCTATGCAGTAGGTTCTTCAGCACGAACTCAAAAAGCAACTGATAGAAGGGTTCCATGGCTTTCTTTTTCACTTGTGTTGCCCTTCCAAGTCTAGGTCTCCCTGCAAATTTTCTTGGAACCTCTAAAGCAGACACACCATCACCTCTTAGTGGCCATGAATTTCTCAAATACTCACTGTATCCTTGAGATGGAACACCCAAAATCGAACCCAACTCATCACAATTAAACTGAATTACCAGCCCTTTCACAATAGTAGTCACAATCTCCTCACTCACATTACAATTTGTGTAAAATTCTCAAACTTCTTGTTCATGCAACCTTCTTGTGTTATCTCTAAATAGGTTCAACCAACCCTGAGCACTCAACTTGTCTCCAAGCTGAACCATACCTTCCAGCTCAAGTCAGTAAGACTTTTACCCTTCACCTTGGGTAACCTCCTAAAGAACTCAACTCTTCTTTGTTTTTCTTCCTTTTCATTTGCAGCTACCAACTTCAACCTTGTTTTCCCACGCTCCTCAGATTTACCGAAAGCCTTACTCTGCTGTCCCTTGATAGAACCTCGAGTCGCAGGTCTTCTCCCTACAATACAAGTTCTCTTACTACACTCACCATCATCGTCATCATCATGCCAAGAACTACCAATTCTAGAACTACCAACATGCTCTCCACCCTTCACATGGATTCTTTTTTTCACAGACTTCACCAGAATATCATCTTCTGGTCTTTTCTCAGCCTTTCTCTTAGGCTTACACACAACCATCACTTCGGTTTCAACAGAATTCACAATTTCATGAAGAGAATGGTTTGCCTCCTCATCCTCAGGCAAAACCATGTTCAGAGGCTCAGTGTAACCTACTCCCTCTATCTTATCTTCCTCATAGTCATCAATCTCTTTCAATTCTGCATCATCACTATCCTCAGAACCAGGGAGTGAACAAGGTTCTTTCTCAGGTTCATTGGAATGTTCAGGAGACTTCTCCTTTTCTCCTTCTATTCCAACAGGCACATCGGCTAGAGGAACTACTGAAGGAACAGGTTCCCCAACATGTTCCTTGATCGCCTTCTCAACTATAGTCTCTACTGCATGATCAGTTTTTTCTTTATCATCTACCACTACTATATTATTTTCCATCTCAGTACTCTCAACCACGGGTTCCTTAACTAAATCTCTTACAGGCTCAGGATTTAAATCACTAACTGTAGGAACAATAACGACAGAAGAACTAGGGTTTACCTTTTCAGTTTCTTGAACATTTTCTAGATTCTCTTCGACCATTTGTTCTACCACCACTGTAGTGAAACGACCTTAGGTAGTCGTTTCGTGAGTTACAACTTTGATTGGCACGCCGATAATTTTAAAATCTTTGTAAGGTCCATTAGGACCTGTCTATAAAATTTGAACTAAAGCAAACTTTGTTAGGTAGATATCGGAAGAAGGTTTCAATTTTCATTATCGGTAAATCTTAAAAAGAGGTTTTCGAGCTCAATTTTGGTGAATGAGCTCTAATTCAAAATTTGAATGTATCGTTAGGTTCATATGGTTATTTGTGATCTGTGTGAACTTTCGAACTCGAGGTCGTTTGGATAGTTTTCGCTAAAATTCCAAAAATGTATAACTTGATCTTTTCTGTTTAATTCGCATCTTGAGTTTCGGGAATCTAATTTGAGATGCACCTTAACGAGTACGTCACATAAATGTTTTATAACTTGTATGCAAAATTTGGAATTATTTCAAATTTCATAGGGTTCCGTTTTAATTTTAGTCATGAAAACAAAAAGAAAATAAAAGAAAAAGGAAAAGATAAGAAAATGACAGGCAATGGCAATTAAGGGATTTTGGTAAAATCCCTTAAGCTGCTTAAACTGAGAAACAGAAATAGAAACGGGAAGGAAGAGAAATGAAAGAGAAAATGGCAGAAAATAAAGAAAGGAGAGGAAAAGGAGCAGGAAAAAAATAGAATTTTCATCCCGAAACATTCAGGTAAGGATGTTTATTCATTATTTCAGTTTACTAAGCGAGTTTGAATATATTTTAACGGTAGAAATCGAGATATTAGACATCGTCCGAACAAGTTAAATTGATAGGTTAAAAGGTTAATTGGACCCCGATAATAGAATTGATTATATATTCGTACTCAGAGAGTTATGGGCATCTCCTAAATGTAATTTATGTAGGGTTTGGTTATGTGATTTTGAAGCATGTATATAGGTCTGGACTGCGTATTGCCTATGCGAATCGGGTACCGGGTTCCTGACCGGATTGTTCTAAGATGTAAGGAATGAAGCCTTTAGCCTAATTTGATCTATTTTCCTTCTTATTGAATAGAGCGGGATCGTTTGGTAGTGAATCCAAAGGATAAAATAGTTGTTGAGTAGGAGTGCTAACTTTCGGACGTGGTAAGTGATTATATTCATTTCTTTGGTGGCCTTTGGCCTTGTGGATATTCGACCACGTGTTTCTTACGTGTGTAACTGCCGATAGGCGTACTTATTACGCCTTAGCTTTGGATTTACATAGTATATTATATGTTATGCGATGTTGTTAGTATTGCATTGAGCATAGATTCATTGTACTCTGGTTTTGAGCTTGACATATACTTCCTGGAAGTCGATGAGAGTCCTGCGCTGGCAAAGGGTTATTATTGTATCATTACTGCATTCATATGTATTATATTTTCTTGTTATGGGCTGTTACGTCATATACTGAGTGTAGGAGTATTTTGCCTCAGCTTTATATTATCTCGGCAGGAGGATTCCGCCCTAGGAGCAGAAGGATTCTGCTCCTTGTATCATATTGAGGGTAAGAGGATTCCGCTCTAGGAGCAGGAGGAGTCAGCTCCTTGCATCCTATTGAGGGTAGGAGGATTTCGCCCTAGAAGAAGGAGGATTCCGCTCCATCCATTTAGCACATGTGACTAAATAGCATCATACTGCATTCATTCTATTTCATTGCAGCGGTTACTGTATATTGTGTGATTATAGTGCGATGTTTTGTGTATGTCATGTATTTTTGGTTGTTGATATGTCTGGGATACCTATATGTTCTGTCTATCTTATGTCTCTAGTAGTTTATGAGTTTATGGTTCCATACGTATTTTCAGTTACTAGCTGGCTCTACCTTTTTATAGTTTAAATAAGATGAATTTGGTTTATCTGTTTTTCTTCTTCCTGGCTAGCATATCTGCTACTTTGAGGTGGCTAGCCAGACCCCACTTATTGGGTCCTTTTGACTCACCCTTGTTTGTTGTTTGTCTCTTGTCTATTTATTTTGTTTCGGCAGGTTCGATCCAGGATTGAGTTCGCCACGTTGTTAAGGAGTGAAGACGACTTCAGCGGTCAAGGTGAGCCAGCTTTTCTTCAGGATGGCCACCAGTTTTATGTTTATTATTTCAGCTGTATTTTGTCCCCCCCCCCCCCCTTCAGGAGGTGTTTGTATTCTTTTGTACTCGTAGATGTCTAGTCTGGATAGCCCTAAACCTAATGTTTTGGATAGTCAGTTTTAATGTCTTCTGTACAGCTTATAGGTATCAGTATGCATGTGTCTTTTTGTACATCTTATTCTTATTTAAGAGTTGAATATATATTTATTCTCCTAATTCAGTTAGTAAGGGTTCGCCCAATGGGTCAAGGAGAGGATGTCGGGTACCCACACGGCCTAGCTAGAAATCTGGGTCGTGTCATGCAGACACTGTTTCCCCTTGTTTGTAGCTTCCTCAGATACTTTCCTTTGCCTCAAAATCGCTAACTTTTTCGACATTGCAACTGATCTACTTGCCTCCAGTTGCTTTGCTTTCTGATTAAGTTTTGAAATTTTTAATTTTGGAGAAGTAGGGTTGGTTGAGGTCTTGGATTTAGTAAACATGTTGAGAGAATATTAAGGAGTTTTGGCGAGATTTTTTTTTCAAAAATGGTTTTTGTGAATAAGTGTGGTGATAGAAACAATGTATATTGAATGCACAAACCCTTTCAAATAACTTGAGAGAATAGGGAAGGTCTACGGTCTGTATCGGTAATAAGAACTAGACGATAGGACATGTAAAAGCTGTATTTACCATTATTATGTATGGGAGTTGACGCCATCGGGGTTCAATTGATTTGAAATTTTAAAATTACCTAAAATAAGGCGTCACATATGTTAACTTGGTAACTAATTGGCCACGTAAGATAATTTCTACAGTCAGGATAAGTAATTGGATGCATTCCTGAATGTTCACACACCAGGTTCTTAAGCGTTTACCCTCTACTCAAAAAGATTATTTGCTAGCATCTAAGTCATGAAAATATGTTCCAAACAGGTTAGCAAGCAAAACAATTAAGTTTCAAAAGTAGAGTCAACTAAACAAAGTTTAAGCTAGCTTAAATAAAGAAACTTCTCTAGCCAATTATTGGGAGAACTAGGTGCTGCCTCGATCAGTGTATTTTGGTCATCCCTAACTCAACTATGTTCTTTTAAAATTGTACCATGTTCAAAGCTTTAGTCAAGATGTCTGCAATTTGATCCTCATTCCTGTAAAAGTTTATGGTGATTAGGCCTTTCTCAACATTATCCCTTAAAAAGTGATGCCTAATGTCAATGTTCTTTGTTCTCTTGTGCTTGACCGGGTTCTTGGCATTGGTATTGTCACAAAAGATTGGAACTGGTCCACACTTGATTCCAAAGTCCTCCAACTGCTGCTTGATCCATAATAGCTATGAACAACACAAAGCGGCTACTACATATTCAGCCTCTGCTGTAGATAATGCCACTAAGTTCTGCTTCTTTGTAGCCCATGAAAGAAGACACTGAACTAGGAAGTGTGCCATCCCAGATGTACTTTTCCTATCAACCAAGAGACCAGCATAGTCAGCATCAACGAAACCAATCAGATCAAAATATCCACCTCTTAGATACCATAAACACAGATCTTGAGTTCCTTTCAAATAACTTAAGATCCTCTTAACTATTGGTAAGTGTGACTCCTTTGGTTTTGACTGAAACCTTGCGCACAACCCCACACTATACACAATATCTGGACGACTTGCTGTTAAATACAATAGTGAACCAATTATTCCTCTATATTTAGTTTCATCAATCGAAGCACCAGGTTCATACAGATCTAATTCAGTTTCAGGGGCTATGGGTGTGCTCATATCTTTAGCAGTCTTCATGTCGAATTTCTTTAACAACTCTTTGA
Source organism: Petunia x hybrida (assembly GCA_037355625.1). Classification (NCBI taxonomy): domain Eukaryota; kingdom Viridiplantae; phylum Streptophyta; class Magnoliopsida; order Solanales; family Solanaceae; genus Petunia; species Petunia x hybrida. Next base: position 2,036,113 of record JBBBVM010000018.1, on the reverse strand, counting down.
TGTACTTCTGCTGATGAATCATTATCCCTTCGCGAGTTTGTCTGATTTGTAAGCCTAAGAAGAAATTCAGCTCTCCCATCATACTCATCTCAAACTCACTGCCCATCAGCTCAACAAATTCATTGCAAAGGTTCTCATTATTAGCTCTAAAGATGATGTCATCTACATATACTTGAACTATCAGCAAGTCCTTAACTTTCTTCCTTAAAAACAAAGTGATGTCGATTTTACCTCTAGTAAACCCATTCTTCAATAAAAACCCAGACACTCTTTCATACCAAGTTCTAGGAGCATGTGTCAAACCATAAAGTGCTTTGTTAAATTTGTAGACATAATCAGGAAACTCTGAACTCTCAAAACTAGGTAGTTGAACCACATACACCTCTTCATTCAAATTCCAATTAAGGAATCTACTCTTAACATCATTAATTCCATGTAAGCTGCAAAAAGCTATCAGCATCCTAATGGCTTCTATTCTAGAACCAAGTGCAAAAGTTTCATCATAGTCTATCCCTTGTTCTTGACTATAACCTTGAACCACTAGGCTTGCCTTGTTTCTTGTTACTATACTATGTTCATCCAGTTTGTTTCTAAATGCCTATTTAGTTCCAATGACGGACCTGTACTTAGGTCGAGGGACCATGTGCCACACCTTACTTCGTTCAAACTGATGAAGTTCCTTCTGCATAGCAATCACCCAATTTGGATCCTCAAATGCTTCTCCTACTTTCTTAGGTTCTACGGCCGAAAGAAACGCTAAGAATGCACAGAAGTTCTTCAAGGCTCTTCTAGTAACAATCTCAGTATTTAGATCAGAAATAAGATTCTCCTATGGGTAGGAACTTTGATGTTTCCATAGTTTAGGTTGAATCTGCTGAGTTGTATTACCAGAGGGACCAGCTGCATTAGTATTGCCTTCTCCTGATTCTTCTGGTTTCCCTATCCAATTGTCTCTTTGTTCCCCCTGAGTCTGATCCTTATCATCGCTTTGGTCAGTTCTATCTTCTTCCCGCCTCATAGTGTCTTCAGCAGGTTCATCTCTAGCTAAACCAATTTCCTGATCATCATCTTCTCCTTTCTTTGCAACAGTTTCAGATTCATTTAATACCACATGCACACTTTCTTCTACAGTCAAGATTCTTTTGTTGAGCAGCTTATAAGCTTTGCTTTGTAAAGAATACCCTATGAGTATGGCCTCGTCACTTCTACCATCAAACTTCCCCAAAGGTTCCTTCTAATTATTATGTACGAAACTCTCAGATGTGCAATATTGGGTTTCCTACCTCTTATCAGCTCATTAGAAGTTTTCTCTAATAAAGGACAGATAGAAACATCGATTCAGTAGGTAACATGCAGTGTTAACTGCTTCAACCCAAAATTTCTTTGTCAAACCGCTTGATAACAGCATTGTTCTAGCAATATCCTCCAAGGACCTATTCTTTCTTTCAACTACTCCATTTTGGTGAGGGGTCCTTGGTGCAGAGAAGATATGGTCGACACCATGTTTATTGCAATACTCAGTAAATTTGGCATTCTCAAACTCAGTTCCATGGTCAGACCTGATACACATAAGTTGGAACACTAGTTTCTTCTGAACAACCTTTGCCCAGTCCTCAAATATCTCATAAGCCTCATCCTTAGATCTGAGAAACAAGGTCCACGTGTATTTGGAGTAGTCATCAACAATAACCATCACAAACCTCTTACCTCCTCTGCTCCTCACCCTCATAGGCCCACACAAGTCCATGTGAACTGGCACAAGTGGTTTAGAAGTACTAACCACCTTCTTTTACTTAAATGGTGATCTTATATGTTTCCCCCTCACACACGCATCACATATCTTGATGTCATCAAACCTTTTGCTTGATATCCACGAACCAGGTCCTTTGACACCAATTTATTCAGCTGAGTCAAGCATGCATGTCCTAATCTCTTGTGCCACAGTTATGCATCATTCTCAACTACATTCAGACAAGTCAAATTATTTTCTAAAAGAGAACCTAACGTAGCTTTGTATACATTATTAGCTCATTTCCCTTCTTGTACTACTTCACCAGTCTACAGGTTCTTCACACTGCATCCTACAAATGTGAAACTAACTTGATTTCCTTTATCACATAGTTTGGAGATAATCAAAATGTTATGCCTCAATCTATCAACACAACGTACATTTTAAATTGCATGATTTAGGGACCTCCCAACCTTTCCAATACCAAAAATTTCTCCACTTTTGCCTCCTCCAAAAGCTACACTAGCCCCTTGGGTTGTTCCTTCTCACTCCAGCCTACAAAACAAAATCAGGGGTTAGTAATAGGAACCCAGACAAGCTTGGGTCCCTTTTTGTGATAGAATGGATGAATCAAATCTTTTCTAGCCCAATAAGGTAAAACTAATTTAAGGTTCCTTTTAAATGCCATTGATGCAATATTACATTCTTTCTATAATGTCCAGTTTTTCCACAAAGGAAGCAGAGTCTATTCCAAGGGAGTCCTACATACTTACTGTTAGGATTCCAGGCTGGTAAAGGTTCCCTTTGTCCTAAGCCATTCTTACTTCTATTATGATTTGCATGAAACCATTTTAAAGCTACTGAAGACTTGTTCCATTTAGTAAGCCTGGTAAGTTCATAGTTGGCCTTATCAACCTTTTCCTGAAGTACTCAATTCTTCTCAGTTTGCTGATGCAGAACTTTGTCTTTCTTTTTTAGCTCAAATTCAAGGTTGATTTCAGCCTCACCAACTACTTTCTTACCAAGGGCTTTTTCCAGTTTAAGATTATCAAGTTCAAGAGTTGAAAATTTCTTTTGCTCCTCAAGCACCTGTTCCTTTAATTTCAGGTTTTCAAGCTAAAAGGCTAAGACTTTCTGTTTAAGTTGAAAAACTTGCCCATTAATTGAAGCAGATTCAATTTCCAATTCAGTTTTAGCTTCATCTAAGTTTTTATTCTTAATTTTATAATTAGACACAATTGAGATCAGATGGTCCTTTTCAGAAATCAATTATTCCTTCTCCGCCCTTTTCAATACCTTCGATTAAAGCAAGTGCAATTTGTTTAACTCTCTTAAAGAACAAGTAGGAAGTTTCAGTTTTAAGTCATCGAGAATTACCTCAGGCAGATCATCAGCGGGAGGTTCTTCATCAAGAGCCATCAGTGTAAAAGGAGAGTTCTCATCTGATTCTTCTTCTCCTCATGAGTCTGTTTCACTTTCAGATGTATCTCACTCTTTAACAAAAGATTCACTATTCGTTTCTGGTTCTCCACCATAAATATTGTCCAAACCGTCCCATAGTTCTTTTGTTGTTGAGCATCTTGGAATCCTCTTATACACGTTAAAACCTAAACCACAGTGGAGTATTTTCATGGCTTCAGCATTCATCTGAAATACATTAAAGTCTGCTTGATTCAGTTCGTCTACAGGCTTTTGGATCCTGTTCCCTGACTCGTCAATTTTTGTAGCAACAATAGGACCATTTGTCGTAATTTTCTATAGTTGATAGTTCTTTACTTGCATGAAGGTTTCCATTCTGAATTTCCATACTTATAGTATTGACCGTGGAACTAGAGAGGCTTGTTGATAGAATATCCTTCAGTTATAATTGGTGGTGCACTCATGATTCAGATCCTTCTCAATATGTTAATCTTTTTATGAGAGAACCCGCTCTGATACCACTTGTTGCACTTGGTGCACCTTCGTAAGACACTAGAGGAGGGGGGTGAATAGTGTCCTTACCCGATTTTCGAATTCCTAAAACTTGCTTTTACTTTGTTCGCCTAACTCAAAGAACTAGGTTCCTTGCAAGTTTCACCTATCTCTGAAACCTAACACAATGCTGAAATGTAAAGAGCACAGAGATTTTACGTGAAAAAATCCTTGCTCAAGGGATCAAAAACTACGACCCAATACTCTTGGGATTTAATTTTTTCACTCAAGCAAACTGAGCAAGTTTTAGATTGCAACGCAATACAATCAACGAACTAGCCTCACTATGACTTGTACCTAAAACCTTCCAAGCCTCACTATGACTTGTAAGGTTTAAACTACCTCACAAAAACGTAATCTTAAGTTTATGCTTCTAAACAAGCTGATACATTACAACTCAATAACCTATAACAGAAACTAAGACAAAACAGATTACACCTTATGAAACTCGAACTCCTCCACGTTCTTAAGTTTATGTTTCCTTGCTTCTGTTCTTGCATACAATAACTCTCACGATCAATTTGCTCACTATTTGCTCTGCTGTGATTTATTGAGTGCGTAACTTTTTCTGGCCAAAACAACTTGTATTTATAGAGTTGATAGAAAGCCTTTTCCATATTAGCTTGGAACTCTTTTTTCAGTTTGGAATCCGTTTCTAATAAGGTTTTCCCATATTACCTTATACAAAACCTAAGTTGTTTTGCCTAAGTCTTCAATCCTTCTCCGCCTGCGAACCAGCTTTTCTTTCAGCACTGCCTTGAAGCTTTTCCTTCTCCTTCTTAGATTGAGACTTTGACTCCAGCTATTCTCTTTTTCCTTCTTCGTATCGAACTCGAACAACAACTCGAATAGCCCAGTCTTCTGCTTCAACTGTGAACCTTTTCCTCATCCACATAGAACCAGGTCCTTTGTCATTCTTCAAAACCATCCTTCAACAAAAATAAGTAAAAGACAAGAGGTTTAGACAACTTATATCGACTCCTAGCAATGTGTATTTACTTAATCACATGAATTTAATGGGTTTAATGATAATGATTAAACTAACTCATTTAACATAAAATCATCAAGTGAAAAGAGTATGTACTTTATTAGGCTCGTCAAAGACAAAATAAACCGCTTAAAGCTCTAGTTGATTGACCATATGAAAGAGAATCTATTTCTAGCAATCTCTTTTATATGGGTTAGGCTATTTTAGCCAACAATGCCCAAATCTTAGATAGTTATTATAAATCCACACAAATATCACCTCGACATAAACATGTACGGTGGGAATAAATGCAAGTGCTGCAATAAAACAAATTTGAAATAAAGCACAATAAGAACTAGATAATCCTAAACCTAACATTTTTGTGCAATAAAATCTAATGCCCATTTATATTCAATCAAACTATTATGCCTAAACTCCTAGTATGAGTTTAACTAATCATAGTAAGTTTTAAGTGTATTGGTAACACTAGCAAGAATCATAGATAAGATAGAAGAGTTAGAATCTTTATAAAGATGCCTAGAACCCACCCTTTGTTGCTTTCCAAGCCTTCACAACGTTGTTATGTGTAAAGATAAATCCCTTCAGGACGGATTATTTTCGACTGGCTTTGTTCTACCACAAGTTAGGACTGGTGAGCCAATAATTCAGTTGAATCTTCATTGTCTCTTTTCTTGGCAAGCTTAAATCTTCTTTGATCATTGGCTCTTGGGCCACTGTTGACTTCTGCTCCGCTTGCTGGTCTCTACTCATACCCTTGTTGAATTCTCTATTTGCACCGGCTTTGAGGCCTAAAATTTTATGGCTGGCCATTTGATTTAATCTGATAATTTGGCAGCTGGCGATGCCTATTTGGCTTGTTTTTCTTAGTTATTTAGCTTGAGTCGAAAGGTTCTAATATAATTAATGCACAAAAAACAAGATTCTTAATATTGGTCCAAGTAAAAATACTAAAAATTAAAGTATGGAAAGTAATTGAACACACTATTATATGTGAAAAACTCCTTGTTAAAGGGAATAAAAATAACGACCCACCACTATGGGATTTTCCAACTTTTCGACAATATGAGCGACAAGGTTTGTAACCTTACAACAGTGACTAGTCCAAGCCACTACACGGCACCCGCTACAACCTACCACTATAAATTATAGAAACCTACCTAAGCAGTCCAACCTAGACACTTGCATGACCAATTCAGGCTGCGACTTCTTGTACAATCTACCACTATAAACTGTAGTAACACACCTAAGTAACCCAAGCTAAGTGCAACCTGCGTGACATGTCCAAGCCATGAATTCTCACTATAACCTACCATTGTAAATTACAGTAACAAAGGTTCCTATTTACAAAGACACCGATTCATAATGATTTTTTACTAAGAAGATATTGGTTACAACTCGATAGCCCTAATACACAAAGCTAGATAAAACTTCATAACACTATTGACAATAGCATGCAGGAATAGGTTCTTCAGTTTGTCTACTTATTGACTCTCAAAACTTTTTTGGAATATGCTTTTCTATTTTTGTGCATGAGTAACGACTCTTGAGATCTTAAATGTGCTAAATATATTTATGTGTAGGATTTCGTGATAGGAATGATAGAATCTTCACCAATAAAGAGAGTCCCTTCCGTGCAGAACAATATTATGATCTTTTTCCATTGTATGAATTTTCCTCCTACATAATTCTTTCCATCTTGGACTCTTGAAAATATTTCCATATTATTTTAGTATCTTTAAGATCTTTACTAGCTGGCATTGAGCGCTTATAGGGCTAAAATAACCACGCTAAACAAAAACACATCAGCAGTTTTAAGTGACTACCAAACTCATAAGGAATGCAAACCTTCCTCTGCGCGAGGTCCTTCTCCTAGTCCAACTAGGAAACTGTTTCTTTCTCCTGGTTCCGCTAGGATTCGGTACTTGGATCAATAACTAGTATTGGTCCATATACCGTTCTCCAGCATAGTAATTTATCATGCATACAACTGAATTTATCCATGTAAATGCAACATTTTCAGTTAAATAAAACACAAGGGTTAAGAAGTTTTTTAATAATCAAAACATAATTATGTCCTTTTCAAATTTACTCCAAAATCTTCTCCTTTTGTGGTCCTTTGAGTTCTTTTAGTTTCCTTTGTCTCCTAAGCTCATATAATCACCAATCTCCTGAAACATAGAGAATTGTATAAGATTTACTTTCAAATATTAGCCTAATGACAACATATTTCTCATAAAATAGTTAAATGTGGAGGTAAAATACCAACACATCAGTAGTTATGGGCCTCCCACAGCTCTCCTCTTATTTACCAAACTCCTCATGTGGTAGGCAACTTGATTGTTTGATAGAGCCTTGAAGGCACAGCTTCCATGGCATGGATCCATGACGTCCCTAATATCAGGTAATGTCTCATGCCAAGAATTGAAAAGGGGTTTCCTTAATCACTCCCTGAACGTAGATCGGCAGCACTATCTCCCCAAGAGTTGTATCACTTGAACTGTTGAACTTGGAGAGCACTATGGGATTTGGTACAATCATATCCATAGGTGCATCTCCTCGACAACTCTGGGTCGAAATTTATTGACCGAACTTCCCACATCCTTTAAAACCCATTTGACATATGTATGAAGTATTTAGAGAGTGATTACCATATCATCATGATTAAGGAACAGTCCCTGGATTAAACTCCTCGATTGCATTTTCGTTGTTCATTATATGTCTCAAAAATTTTTGCAAATCTTCTGTTTGTGATTCCACTTACTTCTGCTCCTCTTATAATTATGTTCACCATCCGCTTTGGAGTTGATACTTTGTTTGTACCATACTTATCTACACCACGATGGCCTCCACCTCGATTCCTTGAATATATGTTTGAATTCCTTTGCCAGTGAGTGGGTCTTCCAGTAATCCCTCCTTGAGCAAGTGAGCCCCCTCCTATCTCAGTGCCTTGCAATCTTTCGTCAAATGCTCGTGATCCCCATGGAACTCATACCAAAATTCTAGCTTTATTTTATCAAGATTCGTTTTCATATCCCTAGGCATGTGACTTTATCTCCCGTAGTTTGCAAGGTATCGATCAACACGGGTATATTGACACTAAATCTATAGTCAGCAATCCAAGGAAGATATCTACTCTTTCTTACTTCTAAAGATCCAGCTTTGCTTCTTCGACCAGAGTTTCTACAAGATTGATTTTTGTCTCCCCTTCTATCGAACCATGAAGATCCAGATGAGTCCCCGAATATCTAAAGTCACCCCTTTATTTCCTTGAATAAGTTTCAAGTCGATTCCCAACACTCCTCGCGTGACCGCCTATATGTACTCCGTCCTCTTCAATTAAAAGGTTGGAGCAATAGCAAAATTATATGTCTTCCTAGGTCTGGGCTAGATACTTCTTAAGGCTCTCTTGAAATTTTCTTGTAGCCTCAGAGCTCTTGGATTAAGCCTCTTAGCAAAAGCAATGAATGCCCAATTATCAGGCACTTTCGGTAGCAAGATCTTTTCTTGCTGAAAACTATCTATGAACTATTAGAGACGTTCATCATCCCTTTGCTCAATTTTAAATATGTCATCAATTTGTGTCTCCACCTTTTGAGCCCCGAATTGAGCTAGTATAAAGGCCTCTGTTATTTCTGCAAAAGAACCAACGTAACTTTCAGGAAAGAGGGAGTACCAAGTCAACACACCTTTCGTTAGAGTTTCTCTATGTTTTTTTTGACCAAAATGGACTCTGTCTCTTCATTGGTAAGGTCGTTTCCCTTCATACTGGTTGAATATGTTGCGACGCGCTCATAAGAATCTGTTGTTCTATCATACTTGGTCAAGCTGGGCATTTTGAACTTCTTACTGATTGGTGACGGTGCATCACTCAGTTTCCAAGGTCATTGAGATACACAACCAAATCAATTCCCTTGAAAACACGTGGAGTGCTTGGTATTTGGTTGGTGATATCCCATTTCTCGCTGAGCTCCTTCCGAAGTGATTCTTGGAATTCCTTGAGTGTCGGTGCAGTGACAACTGAATTTGGATATCCAGAACTTCTTGGGACACTGATCACCCCCAACTACGCCCTAAAAAAGAGACTAAGTAGTCACGAAAAATATAGCTCGGTACTTAAAGTTCCGAGGTCGAAGCCCCACAGCGAACACTCAAAATCTAGTTTCCAATCAAACTAATTTATCTAACCAATTAACTTCAAAGGTTTGTATTTGTATGATGGTTTCACTACAACAAAATTAAATAGCAAAGTATTATGAAATAAATTAATCAAGGGTTTAGAGGCCTAGGATTGATCTACCCAACTCCTACTCATGTGTTAGAATAATGCTTTAACAAATGCAACTTAGTTCTTCCTATTGAACACTTGCTCCAAATTCAGAACTATCCACTCCCGTGTAATAATTGTAAATTTCACTAACCAATTTCCCAATTAATTAATGAAGATACATTGGACTACAAGTTTAGTTCACAATCAGGGTCAATGGTCACAAATCACCTTATTGACAATCTAAGTAATACCTTGGTTTTAGGTTGAAATATTTCTATGTGTTTAGCCCTAAACTATGAATCTATCCCTAAACACACAAGATTAATGGGAACAATTAACTGGGGGGCCCTTCCAATCAATAGCAATCAAAACATAAACACTTAGATAGGAAGAATTCACAAGTTTCATTCATTAAAATAAATATTCATAGCACATAAGTATTGGAGTGGTTCAATCAACCCTATAATAGGTGAATTAGCCACTCATATTCATGGTAATCATGTCAATATAATTCATGAATAATTAAATTACAAAAAGGAAGAAAGAATTTTGGAAAAACTCTTGTCTTAGCCAAATCTCCAAAGCTCTAGCCTCCTTGTATGTTTCTTGCCTCAAAAGTAAGTTAGCCAGTCTAAAAATATGTTTACAAGGGTTTTTATATGGAATACAATAAGTGGGAAACATCCTTAAACTCTCCAAATTCTCCTTGGATAACTCTTCAGCGCAAACACAAGAGCATGCCCCACACCAACGGCTGTTTGCACTGCCGCTCCTTTGTTTTCTTAAATTTTTGCTTTTCCCATGCCAAACACTGGTTCATACGAAGCATAAACGGTTGTATGCGGTGCTACTTCCTTGTTTTTATACTGATTAAGCTCCAATTTCCTTCATTTCATTGCTACAACATTCAAACACATCAAGTTAGCAATATATCTCAATTTGATCATTGTTGGGCATATAATATCCTTAAAATAAAGCCAAAAGTGATAAGAAATCAACACTAGAACGCAAGACATGTGACCCACATCAACAACAAACACCTAAGCCAAAAGGCCATCACCAAGATTTGCATCAATCACATGCACTCCCATTTTTTAATTATTGGGAGTATCCATTTCAGTGCCCATTCTCATCAGCACCGATGTTCTAGGAGTCCCATTCTAAACTACTGGAGCAGTTTCTCAACCAACTTTTGTTGACGAGCTACAAAAGTGGCAAAGGCTGCCTTCCACAATTGAGGTTGTGGTTGGCTTAATTCAAGAGGATCTTATCTTCGGGCATTATTACCATTTTGTGTTGCCGCTTTACCGTCTGCTAGAAGAGTAGCATCAACGATTCCAATGTTGCATGTAAAGAGTTTATCACTTCATGACATGACTAAAAGATTTGAAAAATGAATAGGTAAAGAATTAATACGGTCTAAGAACAATTAATCATTGTTTGGGCCTCAGGGTGGGCACGAAACTGTTTAAACTAAACATCAGATTAATAAATTAACCAATTAGTTTGTTTAATAGGATGCGAACAATATAATTGTATCAAGATTATGATGAAATAATAATCATCAAATCAAAGTAAGAAGTAGAATAACGAGAGTAAGACAAATAAATCAAATTATCTGCGTGCTCAGAAAATGTGACTTCCAGCTAGAGGACTATGTAATATAATGATAAATTAATGAACAAAAACTTAAGAGAGAGAGTGTATATCCTTATTGCTTTTGAGTAGTACAAGTAATTGTGATTTAGATTGTGTTACAAGTAATTGTGATTTAGATTGTGTACATGAGAGGGGGAGAGGGGGTTTATATAGTGATCATATGATTTAATAGCGTGCATTCAATGAGAATCTGTCATTATTCCTCTAATCATAACGGCAGGAGTCATGAATATATAAATAAATGTTGGCTAGGATCGACTCCTGATATTCCTCCCTTATTTACTGATGTGTATTCATCCGAGTTTATCTTTTGAACCCAGTGAGATGATTGTGGCCAGAAAGATCCGGCTGCTAGTCTAATGTGGAAGGAAGCTATGTCCTCAAACATTCTCATCATAAGAAATCGTTATGTCACCAAGAATTGCCGGATCTTGCACGACGTATCATGCTCTGAAGTGATGTAGGTTTTTTACCTAATACTGAAAGTACAAGAAGGGGGGGTGAATTTCAAATTTATATTTGTCGACTTAGTTCTTTTAGCAGTTAACTATGAAAGGTGATAATGGGAATTGAGCGATAAAGTAAGGAATTGAGTGATAAAGTAAGTGCAGAAAGTAAAGCTTGACACAATAGATTTTTATATTGATTCAGAACCAATGTGGTTCCTAATCTAGTCTCATTGTGTCACAAGGGAGGGTATCTCTTCTAGCCCTTTATTAAAGGTAGCACAATGTGGTTTATTGTTCACCATTAACGTTCTCCCGTTGGTTTTGATGCTGCGCTCACCAACAAATGACCAGGTCTGATTTATAGTTTAACAGACAAACTACACCTTGACACCACTATTTACCTCTACCTTGATCTTCTCTTTCTTTTCTTTTTCAAAATTTGTAATCTCTTAAGAATACAATGATTGTTGTAAGTAAAAGCTAGAGAATGCGTAGACAGTGAAATAGAAAGCGTGAGTATAACCCAAGTCTGAGCAGTCCTTTTATAGCTGAGTTTAGGCCCGTTGAGGAGATTTGAATTGCTTCCTTGTAGCTTCCTTGACTATTGATTTGATTGAGGAATATGTCTTGATGAGATATTTGATTGAGAATCTTTTCCATAATTGAGAGCATGACAATCCTTTTGCAACTGATATATAGTGACCCAAGAGATTTTATCCTCAAGGTTCCTTGAAGGAATCCTTTTGAGAATAAGGCTGAGCTAGATGCGTATGTTCACATTGATGAAGTATCATGTATGTTTAGACGAACCCTAATATGCATATCTTTAGTTTGTATCCTTTTCTTTGCTTTCCACCTTGATTGGTCTTTAGTCAGTTTGTTTCCTTAGTCATCCTCCTTGATTGGTACGCAGTATTCCGCAAAATTTGGAGACTTGATCTATCATATGTCTTCGAGATCTATACCTTATTCCTTTGCTCACATGCCACGTAACCATCACTTAGTGTAGTTTTATTCATAATCAAAATGAGTCTAACAATCTCCCCCTTTTTTATGATGACAAAAAGTAAAAGAGAGAGAGAGAGTAGATAAGAAAACTTCCCTGATGGGTCGTTTTTCATAGTTATAGTCGACTCCCCCCGTTTCCCTGTATGGTATTTGTTCAGACAAGTTAATTTTTGGAGTTAATCAATTTCTGAGTCGACTCCCCATGTTTCCCTGCACAATACTTGAAGGAACGAGTATATAGCTCCTGAGATGTTAACATAGTTAACTCCCTTTGTTATCCTGCACAACTTTATGGATATAGCATTAACAACAACTAAGTCATAGTTGCTCCCCCTGTTTCCCTGCACAAAGGAGTTATCCTGCACAATACTTTATCGTAGATATAGCTTAAACATTAACATGATCTAGAGCAATTTAGCCATAGTTTCTCCCCCTATTTCCCTGCACAAAAGATATCATAACATTTCTCCCCCTTTGGCATCAGCAAAAAGGGAGTAATCCTGGCTAAAGTAATAAATATTACAGACCAAGACATAAAGTACTAAAATTGTATATGAACAAACATCAACAGGGAGCAAGGAAGTAGGTCAGGATATTGACCACATTATTTGTCATCCGATCTAACTTCCCCTGCACATATGTAGAGAGAGTGTTTATCCTTCCGTGAATGTCCTCAGATGCTGCACCAATGCGTTCATGCACTCGACAAATGGCAGCTGCTGAGCCTCTGACTGCATTATCAATTTTCAGCAAGACTTTACCAGTGTCAAGATTAACTTCAGAAATAGCAGCAGACAATTGATCCTGTTTGTACTGAACACTCAACAACAAATCTCTTAGATATTCAACACCTTTAAGCAGTTTGGCAAAACAACAGTGTTACCAAGGTCGGAAGGATTTGAAGGGCCAGCCACATCATTTGGAACAAAAGCCAGTGGCTCGTTTAGGAGTGCCTTGGGTGCCCTTTTTAACCCATTAACGATCAACATGAGTATAGCCCATGGAAACAAAGGCACGGGCATTGCAACAACCACTGTTGGTAACAAATTTGCACCCAGTAAGATTAACTTGATAAAACATAAGAATTCTCAAAATAAGCATACCATAGGGAAGAAAGGCCATATCAGACGAGCTTTCGAGCATGTAGTTCACAATCGAGGTACAAAGATTTAATTTCTTTTAGTTATCAAACAGTAAACAAGCAGGGTGTCTCTATGTGACAGAGTACTGAGAGAGCTAGTGCGAGGAAGTAGAGTAGTTCCAACAATGTAAGCAATAACAGGACATTCAAAAGATAAGTCATTGGGGGCCTAATTGATGACCTTTAAGGATATCAGCATAGTTTTTACTCACACATATTTTAGCTTGTTCGAAGTTAACTTCACACTTAGAAGGCCAGCCAACTTTGAAAAAACTCAAAGAAACAAGAAAACTTACAGTTAAGAATGCGTCCCAGAGTGGTTGGATTTACCACAATACGAGTACCACGAACTATAGTTTCTACACCATCATCACCAGATGGTCGGAGATTTGCATAGAATAAATGTACCAGATCTTCACAAACTTCATCTGGGATTACAGAGAAAACATTAATCCAGCCTTGATAAGTAAAGAAAGCTTTAATCTTACAATTTAAGTCTTTCATGGCATCCAAATCAACAGCACGACCATGAGCCATAGGCTTGTCTTTGAGAGAGTGAAATTTTTCTGCATAAGAGGGGTCCCAAAAATCGACAAAATCGTCAAATTCAAGAGTCTCAGGTTTGCTACGTTTAGAGGACTCAACTTCCTCCTGTTCAACAGGGCACTTTCTTTTTCCTTTGGTTAGAGTTGGTTTTTTCATAGATTTCTCCAGAAAGGATAGGGTATTTTTCAAAATGATCAGAGTCGATATGAACAGAGGATGATGGATAGGGTATTTTGGATGAGACTCTAGGGCTTTTTCGAGTGGTGGCGGTAGGCTTCTTTGATTTTTCCATGGTGGTTGTTAGAATAAGGACAATGGATATTATACTGCAGAGGTAAGAGAGAAAGTGAATGAGTTTAGAAGAGGAAGAGGTTTTCTATAGGAGTGAATCGAGGCATTGGATTATGACAAGGGTTGCGTCTACAGAGGAGGTAATAATGACAGTGGGAAGCAGGAAAGACAACTTTTTGTCTTTCCAAGGATAAGTGGGGTTGACGGCTGAAAAGGCAAAAATAGTTTAAGACCACATAAACATAAATGGCAATATTAAATTGACACCTATACTACTTACCATATGACGTGAATAAGGAGATAGTACAACTATATTAAAAACATAAGCAATGCATGAGAAAATAAACAAAAAAAATATCTGATGCTTTAAAAAAAACAATAGTGAAGCTAAAATTGCACATATAAAAGCAAGGCTTTAGCAATTTGGATCAGAAATGATCCCAATAGATTCTCTTAAGTTGCAAAAATGTTCCTCAAGCAATGGTTTTGTAAAGATGTCAGCTACTTTAAAATCAGTGCTCACAAATGCAATGTCAATGTCTTCTAATTGAACATGATCTCTAATAAAATGATATCGAACATCAATATGTTTTATTCTAGGATGATCAACGGGATTGTATGCAAGATTTATAGCACTAGTATTATCACATAATAGTGGAATAGGCTTAAAATGCAAGTCATAGTCAGAGAGTTGAGAGGACATCCATAAAAGTTGTGTGCTCAAATGCCCTAATGCAACATATCCAGATTCAGCTGTGGAGAGTGCAGTCCAATCCTGTTTCTTGCTATGCCAGGAGACAGGTGACTTTTCCAAGAAAGAAACTTGCCCTACTAGTGCTTTTACGGTCAACTCTATCTCCTGCATAATCTACATCAGAAAAACCTATAAGATCAAAATGGTTAGTACGAGGATACCATAGCCCATATGCAATGGTTCAAATGAGATAGCAGATGATTCTTTTGACTGCCACCAAATGGGATACTTTGGGAGCTGACTGGAATCTGGCACATCAGCAAAAGAAAACATTATATCTGGTCGACTAGCTGATAGGTAGAGAAGAGACCTAATCATGCCTCTATATGGAAATGCATCTATATCAGTTCCTTACTCATCAGCGACGAGACTAATGGCAGGGCTTATGGGAGTCTTTGCATGATTTGCTTCGGTCATTCCAAACTTGGCAATCAACTCCTTGGTGTCTTTGGACTGAAAAATGAATATTTCTCTTTCAGATTGCTTGATTTGAAGTCCAAGGAAGAAAGTTAACTCTCCCATCATGCTCATTTCAAACTCACCATGCATCAAAGCTTCAAATTCTTTGCACATAGACTGATTAGTACTACCAAAGATAATATCATCCACATAGATTTGTAGAATCAAGTTACCTTTCGGTGTTTGTTTAATAAACAATGTTGTATCACTTACACCTCGAGAGAAACCATGCTTAATGAAAAAAGAGCTCAATCTTTCATACCAAGCTTTAGGAGATTGCTTAAGACCGTAAAGAGCCTTAGAGAGTTTAAACACATGATGAAGAAATTTTCTATTTTCAAAACTAGGTGGCTGCTTGACATAAACTTCCCCTTTAATAAAACCATTTAAGAAAGCACTTTTAACGTCCATTTGATAAAGCTTGAAGTTTTTATATTCCACATAAGCTAATAACATGCAAATGGATTCTAACCTGGCTACCAGAGTGAAAGTCTTATCATAGTCGACTCCCTCGATTTGAGAATAACCTTGAGCGACTAGACGAGCTTTATTTCTAACCACTTTACCTTCTTCATTGAGCTTGTTGTGTAAAACCCACTTTGTACCAATGATGGAAATTCCTTTGGGTCTAGGAATAAGTTTTCAAACTTGGTTCTTTTCAAATTGATCTAGTTCTTCTTTTATGGCAAGAACCCAAAAATCATCTTGCAAAGCATCATCAATCCTTTTAGGTTCAATCTGCGAGATGAAAGCAAGGTTAGATTTAAAAGACCTACGAGTTTTCATACCATCGCGTGGATCTCCAATGATGAACTTTTGAGGATATTCTGGTTCGCTCTTCCATTCATTTGGAATCACTACATCTTGTTCAGTAGTTGACTCAGTTGGCTTATCTTCGCAATGGGTTGTGAAGTGGTGAGGATTTCTTCAGCAGGTTGACTTTTGACTTGGCCTTTGGTTTGTTGAGGTTGTGCTTCTTCTTCGTCACCTGTTGTAGTACCTTTCTCGACATTTTGCCAGGAATCATCAAATACTATATGTGTGGACTCTTCAACATATAAAGTTCTTTTATTGAAAACTCGATATGATCTACAAGAGTTTGAGTATCCGAGAAAAATTCATTCATCACTTCTAGGATTTAATTTACCTAGATTATCTTTACCATTATTATGTATAATGCATTTGCAACCGAAAGGATGAAAGTAGTTGATATTATGCCTTTTACCTTTCCATAACTTATTGGGAGTTTTCTTTAGAATAGGCTAAATTAGACATCATTTAGGATATTACGTGCAGTGCTTACCGCTTCAGCCCAAAAGTGATTTAGTAGAGAATGCTCAATCAACATACTTCTTGCCATATCTTGGAGAGTCCTATTCTTTCTCTCAACAACACCGTTTTGCTGAGGAGTCCTTGGAGAAGAAAAGTTATGTGTATAACCTTGATCATTGTAGAATTCTTCAAACAGTTTGCTTTCAAATTCTCCACCATGATCACTTCAAATTATTGATATGTAGTATCCCTTTTCTCTCTGTACTATTTTGCAAAAATACTTCAAAGTTCTTTAGTGCTTCGTCTTTGTAAGATAAGAAAATTACCCAAGTAAAAACGTTAATAATCATCAACAATAACAAATGCATATCTTTTACCACCAATGCTAGTTGTCCTAGTGGGACCAAATAAATCCATATGCAATAATTCAAGAGGTTTAGAGGTGGTAACAATATCCTTAAATTTAAATGAGGACCTAGTTTATTTCCCAAGTTGACAAGCAAACATGATCTTTTAAAAAATTTAGTTTTGGAAGACCTATAACAAGATCCTGTTTAGACAATTTTTCAATTAAGTACATACTAGCATGACCAAGTTTTCTGTGCCAAGTCCCTGGATCATTTGATATGGATGCTAAACATAAGTGCTTACCGTTAGAACCACCTCCATTATTAACACTACAATAAATTGGCTTTTCTGTGACGACTTTCGTGGCGACAGACTAAATCGCCACAAAAGGTAATGATTTTGTGGCGACTCCCAAAGTTTGCCACAGGAAAAAATAGTTTTGTGGCGACCCGTCAAACTGCCATAAAATGATGTCATTTAATAGCAACTTTACCAAAATCGCCACCAATAAGTACTGAATTTTTAGGTTCACCCGCGCAAAGTTTTGGGATTAGAAGTACCTGTGGCGACCTTCCATTAGTCGCTACAAAAGAGTATTTGCAGCGGCTGAGTCACCGCTAAACATTAAAGTGTTGTCGGTGATTTTTTTTATTTTTTTCACTGTTAAATGAATAAATACTCCTAACCCGGGTAAGTTTAAAAAAAGGTCCCAAGCAAGTCTTTTAATAATGAAAAGGGCCTCATGTTTTAAAAAATAGGTATAGGGTCCTCCATTAGGATTAGTATTAATTGGGTAAAAGATGCATACAAACTTAACCCTCAAGTTTTTAAGTTTACACTTTGCACCCTCTAATAAACCCTCATTTTACCCCCCAAAATGGCAAAAAAAAATTCCCACCCAATAGCTCCCCCCCCCCCCCCCCGGCCGTCCCCACCACCCCCATCACTGCTCCGCCGATTCCGGCGAGTTTCCGGCCATTTTTTTTTTATTTTTTGGTTCACTATCAGCTCCCCAAAGTAGATTCAACAACTATTTCCAAGTATATTGTGTATTTGCAAAAGATTTGTTCCAAAAAAATTTGAGAATTGTCAAAATTTGCTCAGCCATTTACAACACGAATCTCAACTAATCGCCTTGGATTTTCAGCCACATTTGGTCTCTGGTAAGTGTTCTTTAACTTTATAGTCGAAAAAATTGATTTGTAGCTAAAAGCTACCGGATTGACAATTTTGAAGAACTGGGTTTGGTTTCTGGTCAAACATCCGTCGACGAGATGGTTGATGTTTAAGCATCTCGTTGACATTTTTGTGCACATCGTATCATATGTTTAAACATATGCGCTAATGCTGAGCGTATGTTTAAACCATTAAATATTTGGACTTATGTTTAAACATCATGCATGATGTTTGAATATAAATCAGGATTACTAAACATCATTGAGGATGTTTAAACATAAGTCCAAATGTTTAAACATTTTAACTGATGTTTAAACAATCTCAATGATGTTTAGTAATCCTGAATGATACTCAAACATCATGCATGATGTTTAAACATCTAAGAAAATGTTTAAACATTTGTATCGATATTTAAACACTGTAATTTTTTTTTACCAGAATGTTTAAAGCAGTACCTTTCATTTTTTGTGAATATGGCTTCTATAAACAATTGTATTATGAAATTTAAGCTATAAGGATCTAATTTAGACCCTCTTTGTATCTTCAGGACAAATAATGGGGCCCGTATTATTGGTAGTTGATTATCTCGGCGGATGGGTGGAGAAAGCTAAAATTTTTGTTTGGGTTCCTGTTGTGAAAGAGAGTAGACCTATTCTTGTTAGTAAGCAGGTTACTTATAATGAGCTGGTTGAAAAAATCATTCAAAGTTGGGGAATTCTTGATAATCCGAGGGATCTATCTATTACGTACTTGTTGAGCATTGTAAAGCAAAAGACTGCACCCTCTCACATTAGGAATGATATTGATGTCTCTCTTTTTATGGCTGATGTGGATGCATCTGGTTCTAGGCCCACTCTACGTGTAAATGTGGTTCCTCGGACTGAAAATTCTAATGAACAAAATCATGGGTTGGATGACATTGCAGAGGAGGCTTCACTAAATATGAATGTGGCTGAGAAGGAAGAAGATGAAGAAGCAAAAGAAATCCAAGAAGATAATGAGGTACAGTTTCCTGATTCAATACCATCACAAGGCAGCCACACTCGGTCGGACGGCACTGGTTTCTACACAGGGCAAACATTCACGAACAAGCGCGAGTTGGTTGTGCTGTTGAAGCTTGCTGCAGTGAGAGTGTCTTTCTATTTTCAGTATGTGAAGAATAAGAAGAATGTATTTTGTGCTAGATGTGTGGACAAGAATTGCCACTGGTGGATTCGAGCCATGAAGTACAAGAGCTGTGACATGTTTTATATCACTGTCTACAACAGCTAGCACACTTGTGGTTCTGAGCATTCTAAAAGCCATCATCCACACGCCACGTGCAATGTTGTTGGAGAGTACATGAAGAACAGATTTCATGATGGAAAGCACCATCCACCAAAGAAATCAAGGATGCAGTTCTAGCAGAGTTGGGTTGCAAAATAAGCTATTGGAAGTGTCTCAAGGGCAGCAACATTGCAAAGTCTTTGGCAAGGGGGTCACCCGAACATGGCTATGCCATTCTTGGTGCATACAGCTATATGATTCGGCAGTCAAATGAAGGAAGCAAGACAGCATTACAGCTTGATGAACAAGGGAGGTTTCTGTATTTTTTTGTTTCTTACGGTTCGTGGATCAGGGGGTTTAAGACTATTAGAAAAGTGCTGGCTGTTGATGGCACTTTTTTGACGGGTCTATATGGTGGAGTGTTGTTGTCCGCTGTCGGTCAGGATGCTCAAAATCACATCTTTCCTCTTGCATTTTGTGTAGTTGACAAAGAGTGCGATGCCGCCTACGAATTCTTTTTTGAGCAATTAGTCAGAATAGTCCCTGACGATGATGAGTTGTGCATTATCTCCGACAGGCACAGAAGCATTGAAAAAGCTGTTTGTAAGGTTTTCCCATTTGCTAACTATGGTTATTGCATGAGGCACCTTGGTGAGAACCTCCGCACGACTTTTCATTGTGGAGATTTAATTGGTAAGTACATTACCGCAGCGGAGGCGTATACGGTTGCTCAGTTTGATAAGCATTTGAAAGAAATTGAAGAAACTGACCTGAGGGTATCCAACTACCTGGTTGATCTTGGGGTTGAGAGGTGGAGCAGAGCACACTTCCCTGGAAACAGGTACAGCTTATTACACCAAACGTATACTTGGATGTTTGAAACATTATTTTTGATGTTTGAAACATAGTGTTGGATGTTTAAACATATTAACGAATGTTCCAGTATGTGTGATTGCATTTCCTGTTTATTGTTTGTTAATATTGTAGGTTTAATGTGATGACCCCAAACATTGCCGAGTCGGTTAACTCAATGTTCAGGAATCACAAAGAATTTCCAATTGATGCGCTGTTCAATGCTATAAGCGAGAACTATGCTGAAAAGTTTCTTCAGAGGCGCATGGAATTTTTGTACTGTTCGAACACTTGTGTCCCCTTAATTGAGGAGGTGATAACAGCCAACAATTTATTGAGCAGCAAGCTTTTGGTGCATCGAGTGAATACCTGTTTTTTCAAAGTTAAAGGAGGAGGTCCAACAAATATGACTTATGAGGTGGACCTACACAACAGGACATGTACTTGCAAGCGGTTTGATTTGGACAAGATACCTTGTCCACATGCTATGGCAGCTATGAGGTTGAAGTATCCAGATGAGTTTGGGAGGAAAATCTATGAATACACGTCGCCATATTATTATGTAGAGTCCTACTTGCTTGCATATGCCGAATCTATCTATCCAGTTCCGGATGAACAATCTTGGCATGACTGTCCTCATGAGCTGAAGGAATGGAAATTACCTAGCCCTTACTTGAAACTTGGCCGTGGAAAAAGAAGGATGAAGAGAATTCCATCCGTTGGGGAGCGATTCAAAAAGAGGAGAAACAAATGCGGGATTTGCAAAAAGCTTGGCCACAAAAAAACTACCTGCCCAACAGTTACAAGACCAAGTCAGAACGATCCCACAAGTGTTTAGCTGCTGCTTTGAACAATCCTTTTATTTGGGTGTTTGTTGTTGAATTTCTGAACCTCTTTTTAGACAATCCTTTAATATGTAATCTCTATTTAGACAATCCTTTATTTATGTTCGTATTAAGTTATTAAGGTGTGTCTTATTTTCTCATGCTTTGCCTGCTTCCTTGTTCCATATAAAATGTTTGATCGCACTTGAGTCTGTTCCAAACATCGTGCACAATGTTTAAACATAAGTTAATATGTTTCAACATCACGTGTAATGTGTAAACATATTATGAAATGTTTGAGATTCCACCTAATATATTAAACATCCAACTGGATGTTTAAACATCACGATGGATGTTTCACAGTAACTGTTAAAAACTGCACGCCTACACTGAAAAGACGGGTTCTCCTGAAAAGACACATTTCAAAACTGCACGACTGCACTGAAAAGACACATTCATTCCACAAGGTGCCTCTTAAAGTATAAACGGTGACTTTTGAAAACCACATTGACATCCTATAAATATCCAACACTATATGCACCAACAGTATATGTGAATTTTCCATCACCAAACACTTCAACAACATAAATATGTCTGAAGCAGGATCAAACGACGCCTTGCAGGTTGGCAATAGTGATCAGGCATCACGTGACAACCAACCAATACAGAATGCGCCAAAAAGAGAACGACGAGGCGATATAAATTGGGAAGTTGCAATTCTAAAGGACGACATGGCAGAGATGAATCGAGCCATAGAAATAGTACGAGCAGATTTATGGCGTTTAAGGTACAGGCACGCGAGGGATCACCGAAGGGTCATGCAAATAATTACACAAATTTTGGATGAACTGGACCTGGGGATTGAAGGCGTATGAAGTTTATGATATATTTTAAGTTGTTATATATTACCTTAGTTTCCATATTTAACATATTATTATGTTGTAAACTTTATATCATGTAACGTATTATTATGTTGTAAACTTTATATCCCTACGTCGTAAACTCTATTGTTATTTAATTTAGTCGTTTAGTCTCTTTTTTACAACTGCGTCTTCTCATTTTAGTATAGTACTTGCAATGTTTAACAAGCAGGCAGAATCTTAAACATTTAACACGATGTTTAAACATATGTCGTTATGTTTAAGATCTCACTAAATTACTTAAACATAATGTGTTATGTTTAAACATTTGTCATGATGTTTAAACATCCCATGTGATGTTTAAACATGATATGTTTAAACATCACATGGGATGTTTAAACATATTATGATATGTTTAAACATCGTGATGTTTAAACATCATGACAAATGTTTAAGATTCTGCCAAATATACTAAACATCACCCTCTGATGTTTAACATTTCGTAAGATGTTGCACATCGTACGAGATGTTTCAAACATCTGATGGTATGTTTAAACATCGTGGAAGATGTTTGAAACATATGACCATATGTTTAAATATTTCATCGAATGTTTAAACATATCATGCTATGTTTGGATGAAGCAATCTATTTTTTTGCAAGTATGCAACCATATGTTGAGTTATGAGACGTGTAATTACACATTTTGAAGGATAAACTTAATGATTAAGTATACATAGTATAATTCCATCGATATTGAAGGTGTTTGAAATGATAACACTGATGATTGGTGTTTCTATCAATCAAGATGGAGGTGTTTGAGTGAAAGGTGATAGTGTTATGAGTGATAACGCCAACAACTAAGCGTTTACATGTTTTTTTATTGAAGGGTGAACATATTGGTTGTTTAAACACCAATAATTAGTCGTTCCTATGTGCATGTGAATAATTTTGAACAAAATTGGAGTGAGAACTCTATTTTAACTTGTTCACTCATGTAGATGAACATTAACAAAAGAGTTTGGAGTGACCTATCAAGGGATTAGAGTTAATCTAAGTTTTCATCGACAATTGAAGGGTTTAGGAGTCAAAACGGTAAAAAAAAAAACACTTTAAAGTAATTATATATTGATAATTGAACTCATTCTTATTGAAAGCTCAAGCTTAAGCTTAAACATCATGACAGATGTTTGAAACATATGACTATATGTTTAAACATTTCATCAAATGTTTAAACATATCATTATATGTTTAAACATCATGACAGATGTGTGAAACATCTGATGGTATGTTTAAACATCAGGACAGATGTTTGAAACATATGACTATATGTTTAAACATTTCATCAAATGTGTAAACATATCATGATATGTTTGGATGAAGCAATCTATTTTTTTGCAAGTATGCAACCATATGTTGAGTTATGAGACGTATAATTACACATTTTTTTGCAAGTTTGCAACCATGATTAAGTATGCAGTTATTCTATTGTGTAAAAGGGAAAAGATGAAGGGGTGTACGTGGGGTTATGAAGGGGTGCGTTTGAATTTATGAAGGGGTGGATGTGAATAGGCACATACACAACTACATATGAAAAGGCACCAAATGTAACCATCACATATGCAACTGAAAAGGCACCAAATATAGCCTATATATATGTTCCAAATGTCTACAAAACACGGCATCCAAATCTCTCCTTTTTGTTTACAATGCCGTGTTTTGTAGTCTTGTATTTTCATTTTCCGTTTCATTGTTTTGAATAATTATTAAGTGGTATTAAGTATTACTTATCAAAAAGAAAAACAAAAAGGAGAGATTTGGATGCCGTGTTTTGTAGACATTTGCATGATGTTTCAGCATATTCCAATTAATAATTTAAACATCTGAATTATGTTTCAACATAGTCAAGTATGTTTTGCACATATGATGAAATGTTTAAACATCCACACGATGTTTCTTAAATCACTGAGATTACACACAACGAAAGTATTTACATAAAACATATAACTATCCTTACATGACGACCAACAAAACATAACATAAAACAAATTAAGAAAACAAGCCAAAATAAATACTTAATTATCCTTACATGCCAACAAATATTTAATTGTCCAACCATAACTTATCAAACTACGGTACCATCTTCCCACGAAATATGTCCACAGCCCATTTCACCCTAAAATCCACCATGGTCTTATCACAGAGCTTGTCCCAGGGAGTCTTTGTAAGAAGGTGTTCAATGAAGGCAAGGGCATAAGCACCTGATGCAGTACGAGTGCTGTTTGTCGGGAGGTCTTTCACACTTTCATATGGCCACTTTTTTTGTTCAGGATATCCTCCGGCAAACTTTGGAACATCTCGCACTGTCTGATGAAAATAGGGAAAAAGGAAGTGATGGGCTTGATCAGTGTGTCAAATTCATCATCAGTGTTGTCACTGTACATGGAGTCGTATACCCTTATCTTATCTTCCTCCACAAGGAACTCCACAGTGACAAAATGAACCCCTTTCAATTTCATAAAGACAGAAAATCCTCTTCACCCCAGCCCACTCCACACCCCCTGGGTTCGGCTTCTTACCTTGTGCATAGTCCAGCATGTCATCCTTGAATTGAACAGTCTCAAGCTGTACTTCTAGGGGCGCAGCCAATGCATCAGCGAGTACACGCTCCTTCTTGTAAAGCTCACACAATTTCTTAGAGAAATTCAAATCCAAAATGACATCGGATTTGAGATAGAACTAGGAGTGGGCATTCTTTTTAAGCCTCATCGGGCTCATGATTTCCTCAACATGCTGCAGAAAAGGAAAAAAAAAAAGAAAAAGAAAACACATAAAGAACAGGCAGAACATGTCAACATCAGGGGAAATGTTTAAACACCAGACATAAACATATTGTGATATGTTGCAGATGTTTAACATTATATAAACATATATGCGTAATGTTTAAACATTAACTAATATGTTTACACAATATGTATTATGTTTAAACATATCATAAGTTATTTGTGATGTTTAAACACTGCTTGTTATGTTTGCACATCCCAAT
This sequence comes from Petunia x hybrida, assembly GCA_037355625.1. Taxonomy (NCBI): domain Eukaryota; kingdom Viridiplantae; phylum Streptophyta; class Magnoliopsida; order Solanales; family Solanaceae; genus Petunia; species Petunia x hybrida. The sequence goes on along the minus strand of JBBBVM010000018.1, from coordinate 2,011,209 downwards.
CCATGTTTAAATATCTGATCTGATATATGCACTAAGAAAAAAGAATTAGGGTGAATTGCGTGTACCTTTTCCTTCAAACTGCTTTCCATTCTAATGATTTCTTCCAGATCCTTGTAATTGTACTCATGCCCAAGAAAAAGTGGATTTTTTTCATTTTTCTTCTCTGCCAAGAAGGCATCCAATGCATCTTTGCTCTTCTTATCCACAGCCTTGTAAATATCAATCTTCCCCCTCACTATCTTCTTCTTCCCCCTTTCTTCCTGAAGCAGTAAATGGGGATTTCAGAACTCTACTAGGGAAGATGCTTCTCAAACCTATTCTCTTGGGCACCTGTGTTTTCATCATTTCCTTCAACTCAACTAACATAGTCTCAATCCCACCAACCTTCAACAACAATTTATTAGTGTCCTCCTTGCACTTTAAGCATTTGCAAGTGCACTCTCCAGTCGACGTACCCACAACTGCTTCTTCTCTCCTCACAACTCCTCCTCTAGTACTGCCACCATCTTCTTTTCTTCTAGCAGGTCCTCTACTGCTGCCATCTTCTTCTCTTCCAATAACTCCTCCTCTACCCTCATCCTTCCTTCTAGCATATCCAAAAAGATCCCCAGCAATTCCAGTGTACTCTCTTCCACTTACTCCAAAAAGATCAGCACCCCTGCCCCCACTGTATCCCGTCAACATTGCACTACGACTTAGCACAACATGTTCTAGAGGGGTGTTAGGAACAACAGCTTGTTTCCTCAACATTGTCACCCCCATCCAACTGCCGCATCAAGCCATCAATCACCACGTCCTCTACATCCTCAAAGGGCACAAAGTCATGGAGCACATCCCTCAACTCTTTGGCTGTGGGTACAAGGTAAGGGTGCACCTCCTGTAATAAAATAACAACAAATGTTAAAACTATATATATATATGTTAAATGTCTGTATATATGTTTAAACATTTCATGTGATGTAGAAACATCACGACTAACGTTTAAACATTTCGTGTAATGTTTAAACATCACTACTAATGTTTAAGCATTTAGTGTAACATTTAAACATCAGTACCAGTGTTTAAACATTTTGTGTAATGTTTAAACATCATTACTAATGTTTACACAAATAATGCAGTGTTGAATGTGAAATATCTGGGGAGTACAAGAAATCCTTACCTGGGTGTCAACATGCTGGAACACTGCATCTGGGTCCTTTTCTACCTTCTCCCCCAACCAACGCTTCATCCGTGGTATTGTCTTCTCCTCAGGGAATGCCCTTAGCCTAAGTGCCGGAATAGCCTCTAACACCCATGCCATGAAAGCCCATGGAAATCCATACAGTGTATAGCTATTCTAAGGAGCCTTCCAGCTTGTAAAATCCTTCAGGATATAAAACACAGTCAAGTCAAAGCTTTTTCTTCCCCATGGGTACTTGTAAAAGTATTCAGGGGTGCTCGCGAGACAAACAACCCATTCCTCAATACCACTGTTAGTGTCCTTTGAACACAACACTTGGTGCTCGAACCAACACAAACATAAACTGAACCTTATGTCATCATCATTCACCAGGTCTTCACTCTCTATCAGTTCCAGAATATAATCACCACTTGCAGCCTTCTTCCCCTTCCTTGAAACTAAATCCCACAAATCTTTCCCCTTGCTACGGGCTTCATCCATGAAATCACCAGGGGGAGGTAGGGCACAACTCAATTTCGTCATCAGGGCAAACTCCTGCATCCCAAAACGAAGAGGCAGATCATGGAATTTAAACCACGCCTCAAACTTCTTCTGACAAATAACCCGGCGAAGTAAAATGTTGTGAACCAGCTTTGGAGCAAAGACACACTTGGGCAAATCGATTAGGTGCCCGAAACAGCTTTCCTTGAATCTTTCCATTAGATTAAAATACTTTAAAGCTTTACGAAATTTTTCCAACTTCGAGTGCATTGATGATCTGACCGTCACTTTCTTTGTTGCGAACGCATTATTATACTCCATCCACGTCTTTATCTGACTCACATCAGGCAAGTCAGTCTTTATGCATGGGGTAACCTCATCAGCCAACTCCACCTGAAATTGATACAAGAAAAGCAATCATTACACAGTCACATTACTAATGAAGAAAACACTTTCATGGTTTAAACATCGTTATCACCCAACATGTTTCCAACATCTTATAATATGTTTGGAACATAATCTATAATATTTGAAATAAATCCAAACATCATTGATTATGTTTGAAACATAATACAAAATGTTTGAAACATTCTGACTGATGTTTGAACATATTCGTATATGTTTGAAACATCATACAAGATGTGTAAACATAAGCATGGATGTTACCTCATGTTCTGTTGCCTCTACAAATTGATCCTCTGTTGTTGCTAGTGTTGTTGCTAGTGTTGTTGCTTCTGTTGTTTCTTCTGTTGTTGCAGGCAAATCATGAACGGCTTTTCTTCTTCCTTCCCTTGCCTCACTAACTCTAGCTTGAGGCATAGCACCACTGCCTCCTCTTTGTTCATTACTTGGCTCTGCTTCTGCATCCTCTGTACCGTCTTCACTACTTCTTGATCTTTGTTGTTCCTCTTCCTCTTCGTGTTGATTTTTGCTAAGATCCCGACTAGCTTGACTAGCACGACTAGCTTGACTAGCACGACTAGCACGACTAGCACGACTAGCGCTTGGGCTCTCGAAAGGGACCTGTAAAAGATCTGGTACTGCCCTGCTTCTTTGTCTTTTTGCACGAGGAGATTCACTTTCAGATTCCATGGAAACTTGCCTCTTTGTGGCATTGGTTGTGGTCTTCTGGACCTTCTTAGCAGCGGCAGCAGTAGCCTTTACCAGTTGCCTTTTTTGGGGGGCATGTTGCCTACATACACAAAAGTTTCTTTATAAGAACAAAATATGGTGCAAAAAAAATCATACATACAGAGAACAAACATCATGAGTAATGTTTAAACATCACGCTGAATGTTTGTATTCTACAGGGGCTGATGTTTAAACATCTTTATTGATGTTTAAATCAAGGTAACATTTCTCCGGCTAAACATCCGGTGATATGGCCAAACACATCACAGATGTTTCAAACATCTTACGGGATGTTTGAAACTGACGGATTTTGTTTAACCATATCACTAGCAACCACACACAAATTTCAGTCAAAACTTAATCATTTCCACCTTCAAACCAACCCCAATCAGAATCATCAAACAAACAGAACTTTTAAAATGAAATTTTCGAGTTTTTTCTTGACACTAAAAACGGAACAAAAAATTGGTAAAAAAATACAAACGGGTGAAGAAAAATAGAATGTAGGTGTCGGAGAAGACTTACAATCGATAATCGGTGACAATCAATGAGTTTGACAGTCGGAATTTCGAGAAATGGCACCGGGTCGTTGAAACGGGTCGGGTTTCCAAACGGGTATGTTTGAGGAGTTTGAGAAGTTTGAGGAAATGTGATGTTGGAAATGTTTGAGGGGTTTGATTTTTGAAATGGTAGTGGGGTAGTGCAGTAGTGGGGTGGGGGTAGTTTGTAAGTTTTGGGTGTTTTAATTCTGCCCCACAATTTTTAAAAGAGTCTAATAACCCCCACTTAAACTTAATCACCCATTTGAGAGAAAAGAAAAGGAAAAATAAATGAAAGGACCCTTTTTTTTATTTCACTTGAGAGACCCTTTTTGTGTCATTTTCTCTCCTAACTCTTTATTTATTATTATTTCGCCAAAACTCCCCTTCCTCCAGAAACCCTAGCAGATATCTCATTGTAATTGCTTCTCTCGATCCTGCAATTAGGGCTTCCGCTCGACGGGCTCTTTCGAAGAACCTCAAAGTGTATCCGCCTCTTTTCCCTCTCTCACTTAGTAATTCAAAGAAATGTCCGCTGAAGAGTCGAATAGAGTCAAAAGTTCCAGAAGAAGAAGAAGAAGAATAATTTCGTCTTTTTGCTTTGTGCAAAGTTAGGAGAATTAGACGCCCTTCAAGTTAATCCCATGGTTTTCCTCTTTTATATGATTTTTCTACATGCGTTCTTCTTGGTAATGTCACTGAGTTTTGATATTTTAATCATTATCGTTGGATTTAGATTTTAATTGTTGAAATATTAAATTTAATCTCAAAATCAATGCTAACTCGTTCTAGGGATTCACTAATTTATTTCTCCGAAAATTGATAGGGCATGGTCTTCAACTTTGCATAGAATTTTCATCTTAAACTTTTTAATCTAAGGCATGTAACTCGTAAGCTCGCTGGTGTGGTGGTCTGTGATTAAACAAAGTGTGATGAGAAGTAAAGCAAACACCAAATTAGTTATTAGTGGCATGGGTTAGTTTGAAGAAATTGGTAGAAATTTGCAGCATGGATACTGATGTTCATTGTACATCACTTTATGGAGGTACTTGCTTGTACCAACTAGATAAGAAATGATGCAACCAAAAGCTGAGGTATGTTGTGCACAACTTCAAATATACTGAAGGTATTTCCTAAGTGAAAATTTATGAAACAGGGTTCCCTATGAATTGATTTTCGTGTAATTTTTAACGGAACTTTTGATTGTTTTTTACCTGGTCTCATTCTCTCTTTTCACTGATCATGGTTTTATTATGCATGTACTTGATTAGCATCATTATTGATAATGTAAATAATTTTATCAACTTAGCATCTTAGCATCTCAGTATTATGAGTATTAAAGATATGGAAGCTAATGTAAAGCACCAAGAGAAACTTGCTATGCAACCATCTCAACATTATGAGTATTGTAAGTTCTTCCGTACTTAACATTTTCACAAGCTATTATTTTGTATCTTGCACAGTGATATACTAACTTCAAAAGAATATTAAGAGGGGGAGGCGCAAAAGATTAAGGAAATTAATCATGGGATGTAGCCTGGACCTGTTATGTAATTAAAGAGAGTGTTTATTGTCTACAGGGTTGTTCATTATACTATCTTTTTATATCTACATTGCCTATACAAGATAGGAAATGAGCAAGAATTCTTGTGTAAAGACTTGACAGTTTGGTTTGCATAAAGATGGTGGGGGGTGCTTGTCATCTAAGGGTGGAGATCGAAGTATTATCTAAAGAGGTTTATTCTCACTTAGCTTTGTCAATTTCTTTATTTTAATGTGGTTTATATTTGTTTACATATCTGTCTTGATTATGCAATGTGTCTTTATGATTCCGTGATTGGTAAAAAGCAAACACGTTAATAGGTACAACTCTTGAAACAGATGTAATATCTCATTGTTGCTTAAGTACAAGTCTTGAAACATATACCATTTGACTTATTCCAAGAATCATAGTCCTCTTAGTTTCTATCATAATTATCTTATACAAAAAATACTCTCCAAATTTCCATGTTGAGCCAGTATGTACAAAGAAAAGTAGGATTCTTGAACTTGCTAGTATTTTTAATTGGTAATCACCATCTTATCTTACAAAAGGTCTAAAGTCACTTCCACGGTCATTTGTTAGGCTGTCCTTTAATGTTCATAATTTGTAAATTTATCACAGAGTTGACGATAAGGTTGGCTTAAAAAAGTACATATATTTTACTTTTTTTTGTCGGTGTTTTGATGCCTTAACTGAATGATTGGTTTATTACACCCTTAGCAGATTAAATGACTAGGTAAAATATCATTTTTGACTACTTAAATTACCTATGTGCCAATAGAACCTGTGATTGTCAGTAGTTTCAGATAAATGAACAAGAACTTGTTTCCAAATATTAGAGAAGAACTTTAGGTAAGAGTTTGTCTAATAGACAAAGTACATTTAGAACACGTGCAACTAATGAATGCGATTGTAGGATAGGATCTTAAATTCATAGCTAGACCAGTTAGGAATGAAGCAGAATACCAATGAAAATACAAGCAAACGCTCAGTCCATAAAATAGTTATTAATACTGATATTTACAAATATTCCCAGCAAAGTTTCGATTGTTATTTTCTTGGGTTCTGCATTACTTCATAATCCTGAAAACAGAAGCTTGAACAAATATCCCTCAACCTTCTCACTTTTTTTTTGTAATGTTCAACCTTGTGAGCTTATTGTGCTTGGTTCAAACATTAATCAGGCACCGAATATGGCATAACATGGTGAGTAGAATTAAATAAGATGATAAAGCTTCACCGATACAGTGACTCAAGTACCTATCAGTTTATAACTTACAAATTTAGTTTGTTTTCATCCTTCCTTTGCGTACCTTTTTACTAGCTTATGTTATTTGTTTTTTTTCCAGATTACTAGCATACATTTGGTGTTAGAAAATTATAAGTACTCTCTTATTTAAGGCAGCTTAAAAGTCTATCAGAAATTGTAAGTGTGATGTCTGCTTGTGACTTGTTTAACTTCAAGAAATTCAAGTTGATCTTGTTCAGGCTGTAAGTTAAGTGATAACAAGTTGTTTGATCTTGTCATGTTATTTATGGCTTTGAAATTAAAACGATAAGTTTCCTACTTGACCCTCTGTGTAATTTTTTTTGTTTGTTCTTATGTCCAGTTTGAATGGGGACTTATGAGTATACTGTCTTTGTAACGAAGTGACAATTTTTTAATTTGAGCTCATGTATCTTACTATTATTCTCTGTCAAAATTATGTGTATAGATTTTAGATGTGGTTACAATGTGTGCTTGTGTGGTGTTTGACCTTGATTTCTCCTATATTCTAAGATTAAAGAAAGGCATTAGATGGTCGAGTTTATTATTGGGTGCTTGAATAACTGATGGGGAAAACAATATAGGAACGGGTGTCTAAGACCTTTATGAATGAATCATCTCCTAACAAGCCCCAGTTGATCCTGTTTAAGTAGCTGCTCCACTTTGACTTAGGTCATTGTTTGACACCCATCTTTTTCTCTAATGTTAATATGGACGCCCGTTTTTTTACTACTTGCATTAAGTTGCTACAATTGTCACAGTGATCTTTTGATTTTTCCTTAATAACAGGACAGTCTCAGATGGAGTCAACAAAGAAGAAGCTTGAAGTCACTTAGTATTTTGTTTAGACATATCTAAATGCATACGATGACAATGAGCGGCTTGAAGGCTCTTTAAGGTTTTGCTCTTTTTTGTTACATGTATATGTGTACATGAACTTGAAATGAAGTATTGTATAGTATATAACTAAGTTGACATTTTACTAATGAAGTTATCATGTATGGATTATTAAATATTTTTGGTGTTCTTTTGAATTATAACTGATGCTTTGGATATTGGTAAATGTAGTTGAGAGAAATTTGATGTATATATACTTCAGAGAGAATGTTGCTATTGAATGTAGTAGCTGCTTTTGAAGAAATATGCTTTAGTGGCGACAAAACATTGCCACAAGTATTTTGTTGCGACTAGGGCAGCCACTAAAAAGTCAGGCTACTGTGGCGACTTAAGTTGACAAAAAAAGTATAATTCTTTTAGTGGCGACTAAGTCGCTGCTAATAGATATTCTATGGTGGCGACCGAACAAAAATTAACTTGGTGAACCTTTTTTGGTAGCGTCTAGGTTAAATTTTTGTAGCGACAAAGTCGCCACAACATGTAAGCATTAGTGGCGATAAATAGTAGTCGCCACTAAATACATTCCACTAAATACATTCAGTATCGGCTTGTAGTGCAGCAACCCTATGGTCGCCGCTAAAAGTTTTCTTTGGCGACTTTAGTCGCCATAGTAAGTCAGTTTTCTTGTAGTGTAAGAACATAAACGTTGTTCTCCCTTATACCTGTGAGAACAACCTTACCTTTTGAATCATGAATAATGCATCTGGAAGACTCAAACTTGTTGTATCCTCCATCACAGAGTTGACTAATACTCAGCAGGTTATGCTTCAGACCATCTACTAGGAAGGCTTCTTTAATTTCACATGATGGACTGAGAGATATTACTCCTATTCCAACGATTTTTTGCTTTTGCATCTCCACCAAATTTGACAGATCCTCCATCAATCTTTGTGACAGATTTAAACAGTTGCTTGTCACCTGTCATATGTCTGGAACATCCACTATCTAGAAGCCATTTTCCTTTTCTGTGTGCATGTTTGTGGTGTTCCTGCAAGAAAATTATTTACATCTTTTTAGGTACCCAAGCTTCCTTGGGTTCTTAAGGGTTAGTTTTTTAGGAACTAGCCTCAGTGTTAGCATTGGGTCTCCATACCCACTTTCCTGGGTTATATCTTTTGATTCTCCATTTACTCTTGGTATGACCTAGCATGTTGAGGAATTATTATTATCAATACTAGAAGAGCTTGATGAAGGGTTATGAATGGGTTTCTTTCCTTTAGTTTGAAAAAATGACATGTTAGATCTAGCTTAGCTATGGCTAGTCGACTTCCTTAACTCATTTCTCTGAATTTTTAGTTGCTGAACTTCCTCTTGAAGAAAATCTCTCTCAATTTCGATTACTTCAAGTTTAAGCTCACAGTCTTCCTTTTATTTAACTAAAATTTCTTTTTCTTTTGTTATGTCTTCCTTTTCTTTGGTTAGCTCTTTAACCTTTTGAAAAGTTTCTTTATTTCATCCAGAACTTCATCAAGGTTTCTAGAATTTTGTATACAAAATTCACAACGTACTTCGCTGGAGTTATTTGAGGTCATGCCTCGTTCACTTGAGTTGCAGGATGCCATGAAGCATATATTGTTTTCCTCTTGATCTTTTTTATATTCTTCTTCGTCACTCAAAGCTGCGTACGATCTGTTTTAACCTTTGAAAGGTTTTTTCTTGGCTTCAGTGCAGTTGGCTACAATATGTCCAAGCTTTCCACATTCATAGCATTTTCCTTCATTCTTGCTGTTTTGACCGTCTTTTCTGAATTAAGACCTTCCTTTTCTGAACTGTCTTCTCCGATTCATGAGGTTGTTGATATTTTTGGACATCAAGGCAAGTTCCTCTTGGAACTCATCTTCTTCTGGATTTTCACAGTCGACTTCCTCTACAGTAGTGTTGAATTACACAATTTTCTTTTTGTCCTCTTGAATATTTCTTTTGAGATGGGTTTTCTCAAAATCAATTAAATCTCCTCATAGGACAACTTATTCAGATCACTACTCTCAATATTTATAACTTTGGGTTGCCATATGGTTGCTAGACTCCTGAGAATCTTTCTAACTTGTTCTCCAGTGGTATACACCTTTCCGAGAACCTTAAGTTCACCAATGATTTTGTTGAATCTAGCAAACATCTCTACGGATTCTCCTTCTTGCATTTGGAACAGTTCATATTCATAGACTAAGAGATTAATCCTAGTCTCATTCACTTTGCTTGTTCCTTCATAAGTAACTTCCAGCTTATCCAATATCTCTTTGACAGTCTCGCAGCTGGATATTTTCTCATATTCTTCACCACTGATAACATTGTAGAGAATATTGACAGCTTTGTAGTTTAGTTGAATAACTTCCCGTTGCTCATCAGTGTAGTCATCCATATCTAGAGTGATAGGAGTGACAACAGCTTCACCTTCAACCTTCTTAAAGGGATCTGAGGAGGGCAAATCATAGGGACCCTTCTTAATTACACGCCAGACCTTATAATCAACCGATTTAATATATGTTTCCATACGAATCTTCCAATGACCATAATTCTTACCATTGAAGTAAGGAGTTTTGGTGGCAGAAGTACCCTCTTGTAGTAGAGCTCGCAGACATGATCTTTGTTCTCTTGTTGTTAGGCAAAATAAAAATAAGATTCTGAGACCATGCTCTGATACCAATTGAAAGTACAAGAGGGGGGTGAATTGTAAATTTTTAATTGTTATCAGTCGACTTAGTCCTTTTAGCAGTTAACTATAAAAGGTGATAGCAGGAATTGAGCGATAAAGTAAGTGCAGAAAGTAAAGCTTGACATAATAGATTTTTATACTGGTTCAGAACCAATGTGGTTCATAATCCAGTCCCCTTGGGTCACAAGGGAGAGTATCTCTTCTAGCTCTTTGTTAAAGGTTACACAGTGTGGTTTATCGTTCACGACTAACGTTCTTCCGTTGGTTTTGATGTTGCGCTCACCAACAGACGACCAGGTTTGATTTATAGCTTATCAGACAAACTATACCTTGACACTACTATTTACCTCTACCTCGATCTTCTCTTTCTTTTCTTTTTGAACACTCCTAATCTCTCAAGAATGAAATGATGATTGTGAGGAAAAGCTAGAGAATGTGTAGACAATGAAACAGAAAGTGTGAGTATAACCCAAGTCTGAGCAGTCCTTTTATAGCTGAGTTTAGGCCCATTAAAGAGATTTGAATTGCTTCCTTGTAGCTTCCTTGACTACTGATTTGATTGAGGAATATGTCTTGATGGGATATTTGATTGAGAATCTTTTCCGTAATTGAGAGCATGACAATCCTTTTGCAACCGAGATACAGTAACCCAAGAGATTTTATCCTCAAAGATTCTTGAAGGAATCCTTTTGAGAATAAGGCTGAGCTAGATGCATGTGTTCACATTGATGAAGTATCCTGTATGTTTAGGCGAACCCTAATATCCATATCTTCAGTTTATATCCTTTCCTTTGTTGGCCACCTTGATTGGTCTCCTTAATTGGTCTTTAGTCAGCTTCTTTTCTTAGTCAGCCTCCTTGATTGGTAAAGCAACATTCTATAAAATATGGCGACTTGGTCTATCATGTGTCTTTGAGATCTCTACCTTAGTCCTTTGCTCACCTGCTACATAAGTATCACTTAGTGTAGTTTTTGTCAAAATCAAAGTGAATCTAGCAAATACAACATTGTCGAAATTATCCTTTTTACAGCACCATTCCCTATTGAATCATGTATAACAAAATAGTTTGAATAAGGGGGTGGGGGAGGGTTGTGTTTGGTAACATAACTAGGTGATCTAGATTGTTGGAATCCTTGCTTATCTAGACAATCAGCAACTTTGTTCCTTGCCCTAGCGATAAAATTTTAATTTAAAATATAAAGAAAAACTTTAGAGATATTACCTGAGGTTTGGACTTTTGGAATTTTTTTTTTGAATATCAATAAAAGTATACATAAGCACTAATATCATAATAAATCATAAAAGATAAGAGTGTTAGGAAACCAAATCTCAGAACATGTCTATAAAATTATCCCAGATATAAGTCATATATCTTTTAACTTAGTATAAATAGTAAGTGTAAGTTAATGCTTTATCCAACCACATGTAAGTCGCATCAACTTTATATATATTAATGTTTAATGCTGAAATAGTTACGTAATTGATACGGTAGTTCTGCACGGCCTATTAGGAATCCCATTTTTTAAGGTTGTCATCGACTCATCTGGTATGTAAATCAGTATTTTCTTTATGAGTATAACCATTGTTCATTGTGTATGTACGTGCCTACTCCCTACTGTCAAGCAGATAAACATCCTTTATTCCTGTAATAAATATATTCCCCAAATCCGAATTTCTTGAAAAAGAACTCATAAGAATATTGATTATACTTCTACTTTCCTCTTTCTCTCTCCCTCTTTTTCGTGGTTTCTTTGATTGGTTTTATTCTAAAAAGAAACACACCATACGATTTTGCCGTCCAAATTGCCACACCCTATGTGGCCCGCATATATAATGATAAAAATACCCTCAAATCATATTTTGTTCTTTTCAGCGCGTGCTTTAAGATAACTTCTTTTTGTAGTCTAGTATTGTTTGATTCATCAACCAAAGGCAAAATCAAGAAGTGGAGGTCAAAATGCCTTTGGTTGATGGTGCAACCAAATGTTACGCTAACAACTTCTCTTAGCCCCACTTTTCACTTCCTTTCTTTCTCTAGCCATTAGGTAATTTATAATTAATTCACCCATTTTCTAAATTAATAAATATTGTATTTTTATCCTTTAATTTAAGAATTTAGTTAATGTTGATCTCATATTTGTTAACGTTATTTTAGGGATTTAAAATTTTATATATATATATATATATATATATATATATATATATATATATATATATATATATATATATATATATATATATATATATATATATCGTGTATCTAATAAATATTAATATAACAAGATATATGAGTGAATTAAAAAATAAATTTTATTTATCTTTAATAAAAGTGGGGAAAAAGGTCTTTGTTGACCCATCAAACAACAACAATAGTCTTTTTTTGTAGTGCAGTATTGGTTGATCCATCAACCAAAGGCAAACTCGAAAAGTAGGGATTAAAATAGCTTTGGTTGATGGTAGAATCAAATATTATTCTGAGTATGAACACAAAGAGTGAAAAGACGCTAACAACTTCTCCTACTCCTACTTTTGATGATCTTATACAAAGTATGTCCAAATAATGGTTTGGTTAATTATATTACATATGTATATATTCTTGATAATATACTGTCTAATATATAATAGTTCCATAATAAATTATTTCCTTTTTTTAATTCATGCATAATTGTATATTACTGGTATTGGTTAGTAAAATCTATTTATACTATATTTAATCAAATATGATTTTTTTTATAATATTTCAAGACTAAATTCAAATTTAATACAACCTTAGAAGAGATGTCCGACTTTTTAAATTTACTTTTCCTAGCCCCACTTTTCACTCCCTTTCTTTCTCTAGCCCTTATGTAATTTATAATTAATTCACCAATTTTATAAAATCAATAAACATTATATTTTTATCATTTAATTTAAGAATTTAGTTAAGGGTTCTTTGCATAAATAGCAGCCCATATGAAAATATTTACTATCCTTTAGTCCTTACTTTTTGTAGCCACAATATTGCACTAAAATAATGAAAAAAGAAATCTTAGTGTTAATAATTATTCAATACAATTTTTCTTAAATAAAAGATATATAATATTAAATACTTGTATTGATATTTGATATTTAACTTTTCTTAAATTTAAGGAATATTATTCAATTCAAATGCCATGAGATAAATTTGGTATATACCAACAGACACCCATGTTTTAAGAACGATTTTTAGGTAATTTTTTTCTTTTTCTTTTTCTTTTTCTTTTTTTCCTTTTAATTTCCATGTTTAATATTTTCATAAATGAAATACATATCACCTAAAAATAAAAATTACAAATAATAAAATAAATAAATATTAAATACACAATAGATTCAAAGAGTGATATATTGTATTAAAAGGGTATTAAAATTTATTTATTACTAGATATTTAATATTTTTTATTATTATATTTTTTAAATCCCTAAAATAAAGTTAACAAATATGAGATCAGCATTAACTAAAGAGAAAATTACTTAGTACTTATTTATATTGTATATCAAATAAATAATATTAAGAGATCATACCTATATCGAATATCTAATAAATATTAATATATAAAATAAATATTAATGCCATACATATATCGTGTATCTAATAAATATTAATATATAATATTAATTACAATATTACATACATATTAAGTGATTAAATATTAAATATACAATATGTAATATATAAATAATATTAAAATACCATACATATATCGTGTATCTAATAAATATTAATATAATAAGAATTATCAGTGAATTAAAAAATAAAATTTGTTTATCTTTAATAAAAGTGAGAAAGAAGGTTTTAGTTGACCCATCAAACAACAACAATAGTCTTTTTTTTTAGTGTAGTATTTGTTGATCCATCAATCAAAGGCAAACTCGGAAAGTAGGGGCTAAAATGACTTTGGTTGATGGTACAATCAAATATTATTCTGCGTGTGAACACAAAGAGTAGAAAGATGCTAACAATTTCTCCTACTCCTACTTTTTATGATCTTACACAAAGCATGTCCAAATAATAGTTTGGTTATATATATATATTCTTGATAATATGTTGTCTTATATATAATAGTTCCATAACAAATTTATTTCTTTTTTTTAATTCATGCATAATTCTATATTACTGGTATTGGTTAATAAAATCTATTTCTACTATATTTAATTAAATATGATTTTTTTATAATATTTCAAGACCAAATTCAAATTCATATAACATTAGAAAAGATGTCTGACTTTTTAAATTTACTTTTCCTAGCCCCACTTTTCACTCCCTTTCTTTCTCTAGCCATTAGGTAATTTATAATCAATTCACTCATTTTATAAATTAATAAACATTGTATTTTTATCCTTTAATTTAAGAATTTAGTTAATGCTGATCTCATATTTGTTAACGTTATTTTAGGAATTTAAAAAATATAATAATAAAAAATATAAATATCATATATATATATATATATATATATATATATATATATATATATATATATATATATATATATATATATATATTGTATATCAAATAAATAATATTAAAATATCATACATATATCGCATATCTAATAAATATTAATATATAAAATAAATATTAAATGTCATATATATATCGTGTATCTAATATATATTAATATATAAAATATTAATTACACTATTAATTACATATGTTAAATAATTAAGTGGTTAAATATTAGATATACAATATGTAATATATAAATAATATTAAAATATCATACATATATCGTGTATCTAATAAATATTAATATAACAAGAATTATGAGTGAATTAAAAAATAAATTTTGTTTATCTTTAATAAAAGTGGAAAAAAAGGTCTTGGTTGACCCATCAAATAACAACAATAGTCTTTTTTGTATTGTAGTATTGGTTGACCCATCAACTAAAGGCAAATTCGAAAAGGCCTAACTAATTCGCGTGGGCCAGAAGCCAATTCAGCCAAAATCAAAACATTGCCCACTCTCGGCGAGTGGAAGTGAGAGTTGGAAGCCCAAGTGTATTTAGGACTTTTCGCATATGGGCCACATAGAGTGTGGCAATTTAGGCGGCAAATGGTATTTTGTGTATCATTACCCTTTATTCTAAGCCAACTAATACCAAAGAAAACATATATGGATACGTGTTGGAGATGTATATATATATATATATATATATATATATATATATATATATATATATATATATATATATATATATATATATATATATATATATATATATAGCTGTAATCCTTATTCTTTGCGGGACTATGGAGAAAAACAAAGGGAAAAAATAAAAAAAGAAGAGTTAGGGAAGAAAATTTAAACTAAATCTTGTATTGCAATATACTAGAAACTCCTCATCCTCTCTTTTTTTTTTTTTTTTTTTGGTGCAAACTCCCCATCCTCTCAGTTTTCAGTTTACTCCCCAAAAGGCATTCATTTAATTGTAATAATCTTTTCAGATGTACGTTTGTCCAACTATTGTTGGTGAAATTACAATTTATAATTAGGTCCCGTTTGGACATGATTTGAAATTTAGAAATTGGGATTTGGAATTTAGGATTTGAGAAGTTGAAATTTTGTTTGGACAAATAATTTGAACTTCTTAAATTTTTTAAATTGTATTTTTTTCTCATAAACATAAAAACCCCTCAATTTTTTGAAAACTATCAAAACTTCTCCAAAACTTATATAATATTACCAAATGAGCAAATCATAGTTTATAAACAAGATATCGGACTATCCTAAGGCGCTGCACTAATAAACTATATATCTCCATAATCCTTTTATAGATAGATTATTACTACATATTATTACAAACTTTCAAATATACATAAGTTTTCAAAGATCTACTTTCAAAAAATCAACAATAATAACAACTAGCTATTCTTTAATATAATGATTTCATATGGTATGGATAATCTCTTCACGTCGTGTATGACTCAATTTATACAAACTATAAGATGGATTTTTCAATAAAATATAAATTTATAGGTCAAGTTTTATATTTAAAAAATTTGAATCAAGATTTGGAATTCCTAAATTCTACTTTTTTGGAGAATTTGGGATTTGAAATAATATTTGAAGCTAAACTTGAAATTTCATGCAAATTTCATAAACAAACGCTGATTTGATATCAAAATTTGAAAATTTTGGGATAAATTTTATGGACACACGCTAGCTTAAAAAAAAAAAGAAATTAAAGAATATACATTCTTTTAGGCTGAGGCATAGATAATTAGGATACTCAAGCTCGCTGCATTAATGTCACCAGTGGTCCAGCAGTAACAGAGGGACTTATCTTTTCAGAATGGCACAGCCTGATCACATAATATGGCTAGAACAAACTCTAAAATAGTTGTTAAGTCCAAAATTTCACCACAAAGAATACCTATACTCAACTAATAGAACTATCTTTTGTAGTAACTAAGTTTCGGAAACATAATATTTTTTTTCCTCCCACAACTCTCTTTTCTTTCACAAATACAACTCACGTTTATATATGCATTGTAATATTTTCTCTTACACCATAATAAGGGAGGAATACTACTATTTATAGGTGTCTGAAACTTGGAAATCTTTCAAAGTATAGTAACTCCAAAAAAGTAATGAGCTAACAAAGTTGATGAATATGGAATAACATGGGTAAATGGCTATTTAGTGAAGTAGTTGTATAGGGTAAAAATTGACTCGTGTTAAGTGGCACCTCGAATGTATGACCCAAAGTCTACCAAAGAAGCAATATGTGGAGCCCATGAAGGACTTCCTCGAGCGATTCCAAGCCAAGAGGATGGAACTGCCCCACATGGGAGATAACTTGGCCATCATGGACTTCGAGAGGAATATCAATGTTTGAAACTCTGATGAAGCTGCCGAGCTAAAGAAAGAGCTTCAACAATATCAACCTCAGATGTGGAACAAGTTGCACGACAGAGCTGCCACCAAAATAAGGTTGGAAGAAGCTGAATAGAGGGCTGCAGGCCGAAGCCTAAATTATAAAAATCGCCCTGAGTCATCACGACGTGCCGAGGGGAAACTCAACGGGCCGAGATGAGCCATATAATTTGCAAAGGCAGCATGTGAGCCAAAGGCTCGGTGGACCACCCATAAGTCAACGCCTTGGTGGTCGAGTAAATCGTAATGGTAATCAAAGGAGCACCACGGGCCCGCTTTGGTGTCCAAAGACAAAGACCTGCCTTGGATACAAACTACAACTTCAATGTGTCAATCACCGAGCTGGTAAATACCCTGAAGGGGATGACAGATAAGGGGGTGAGAATGTCCAAGGATATGAGGACAGCCCCCGAAAAGAGAGACCAAAGCTTAAATTGCGAGTTGCACGCTGATTATGGACATCGTACTGAGGATTGTAAAGCGCTTCACCTCGAGGTGGCTCATCTATTGAAAATAGGCTTACTAGGTGAGTTCCTCACTAATAAAGGCAAACAAAACTATGCAAAAAATCGAGGGGATGGACAGCCACCGAAGGCCCCA
This sequence comes from Petunia x hybrida, assembly GCA_037355625.1. NCBI lineage: Eukaryota > Viridiplantae > Streptophyta > Magnoliopsida > Solanales > Solanaceae > Petunia > Petunia x hybrida. The sequence continues at coordinate 1,994,025 of JBBBVM010000018.1, read as the reverse complement.
CCCCCTAAAAGGGTTGTAAACGTGATATCTGGAGGATCAGAAGTGAATGGCGTTAATTTTACAGCCGCCAAAAAGTTTGCCAAGTTGTCGATAACGATGGAGAAAAGAACCCGAGTAGGAGGTTCGGGTAAAGAAATAGTGTTTGATGACAATGACTGCGATGGGATGATGTTCCCCCGTCACGATGCCTTAGTCCTCATGTTAAGGATTAACGATTCAGATATCCAACGAGTTTTGATCGACCCCGGCAGTTCTGTTAATATAATCAGCTACGGGACTGTTAAGAAAATGTGGTTAAAGGACCAAATCGTCCTGAAGGCAACCATATTAACTGGTTTTAAGAACTCCACTGAGAAAACATTAGGCGAGATCACGCTCAATACGTATGTCTAGGGGTTGTTAAGAAAACAGTGTTCCAAGTCATGTTCGAGGACATGGCTTACAATGTGATCCTCGGGAGACCGCAAATCCATTCGATGGAAGCTGTACCATCCACTCTTCATCAGGACATCAAATTTCCAACCACTTGGGGGATTCGTTCGATCAAGGGAGAGCAACAAATGGCAAGAGAATGTTATTCGGTTGCATTGAAGATTGGACTCGTCCCAAACGGACCGAAGAAATAGCAATTAGAGTAGCCTGGATCTGGTGAAGAGAGGGATTCGGCGTCCCAAATCGACCCCCGAGAGAAGTGGTGTAAAAGATCCCGGTGTGCATCCAAGAACCTCAGAAACAAAAAGCCGAGGATTCAACTATTGAAGAATTGGAATCCTTCACGCTGTAAAAGGATTTCCCGAATAGGAAAGTGTTCGTAGGCTCGGAATTGGATCCAAAGTCGAAAAAAGCCATAGTCAAAGTGCTAAAATCCAACGACAATTGCTTTGCGTAGTCCCATGCTGATATGATCGACATCAATCTGGAGATCATGACGCATAAGTTGAATGTGGACCCACGCTATACCCCGGTAAAGCAAAAGAAAAGACCACACACCGGCATAAAGAAGAAGGCAATCGAAGAAGAAACCGCGAAGCTGCAAGAGAGTGGCTTCATAAGAGAGGTCAAATACACCAAATAGTTGGCCAATGTTGTAGTTGTGCCAAAAAAGAATGGTAAATAGAAAATGTGTGTGGATTACACAGATCTGAACAAAGCTTACCCCAAGGACTCCTACCCGTTGCCTCAAATAGATAGGCTGATAGATTTTACGGCTGGACGCAAACTATTAACCTTTCTAGACGTCTATACGGGGTACAACCAAATTCTGATAGAACCAGAGGACGAAGAAAAGACCTCGTTCATCATAGACCGAGATACTTTCTATTGCAAAGTGATGCCCTTCTGTCTCCAGAATGCAGGGGCAACTTACCAAATGCTGGTGTATCGCATGTTCAAAGATTACATTGGGAAATCAATGGAAGTGTATATAGATGACATGCTGGTTAAGTCAGTTCGGGTGGAAGACCACTTAGATCATCTGAGGGAAGCATTTGCTGTCTTGAGGCAATACAACATAAAGTTGAACCTTGAAAAGTGTGCCTTTGGTGTTGGTTCGGGAAACTTTTTGGGATTCATAGTCTCTGAATGAGGAATCGAGGCTAATCCAGAAAAAATAAAGGCAATTGAAGAAATCCCTGATGAGCTTTCCGGGGTGAAAGAAGTTCAGCGCTTAACTGGCCGAGTCGCTGTCTTGAGTAGATTCACTTCGAGGTCATCAGAGCGATGCCACAAATTCTTCTCAGTTCTAAGAAAGAATAACACCTTCGAGTAGACATCGGAGTGTAAAGAAGCGCTAAGAGAGTTGAAACATTATTTGGCCAACGCGCCGTTGCTCGCCAAGCCACAAGATGGGGAAACTTTGTTGGTTTATCTGGCCGTGTCTGAGGTGTCAGTGAGTGCAGTGTTGGTTCGGGAAGAAGATGGCAAGCAATAGCCCATCTACTACATGAACAAAATGCTCCTTGATGTCGAAACCAGGTACCCACATCTTGAGAAGTTAGCACGTACTTTAATTGTAACTGCTCGAATACTACGACCTTATATTCAATGCCACCCGATAGCTACAGTTAACACCTTCTCCTTAAGAAATATATTGCACAAACCGGAGTTGTTGGGGAGGTTATCCAAACGGGCAGTATATTTAAGTGAATATGACATCACATATCAGCCTCGAACAACCATAAAGTCTCAAGTTTTGGGTACTTTAGTGTTGGGATCCTCTCCGAGGCGGAGAAGGAAAATGTGATGTCTAAGGGGCCAGTATCGGGGTTATGGGTACTTTACACTGATGGCGCAACCAATTCTAAAGGTTCGGGGCTTGGAATAGTCTTGGTGGCACCAACAGGAGAAAGGGTTAGGCATTTGATTCGGTTCAAAAAGATAACAAACAACGAAGCTGAATACGAAGCTGCTCTAGCAGGCTTTGCAATTGTCTAAATAGATGGGAGTGAAAATAGTTGAATTGAGGTGCGATTTACAATTGGTAGTGAATCAAGTGCTTGGAGACTATTCAGCTCGTGAGCCCATGATGCAACAGTTCCTCGAGATGGAAAATTTCAAGAATGGAAAATTAAACAAATACCTCGAGATGAGAATGTAGAAGCCAACGCTCTAGTTAATTTAGGCTCGGCTATAGAAGAAGAACACTCGGGGACTGACTCGGTTGTTCAGTTATTGTCAACGTAGATGAAGAACATGAAATTGGAAGTCAATTCGGTGGACTACACTTGGGATTGGCGAACCAAATTCATATCTTATTTGGAATCGGGGACTCTTCCCCCCGACAAGAAAGAAGCAAAAAAGTTGAGGACTCAAGCAGCCTCCTATTCGATGATTTTGGAAAAATTATATAGGAGAATGTATAACAGCTCGATGGACAAGTGTTTGGGTCTAGGAAAGATTCAATATGTTATGAGACAAACTCACGAAGGTGAATGTGGCAACCATTCGAGAGGAAAAGCTTTAGCGCGCAAATTACTTCGGACTGGATACTATTGGCCAATTATTAGTACAGATGCCAAAGCCTTTGTGAAGAAATATGATAAATGTCAACGACACGGTCGAATGATTCATTAACAGGCCGAGCCCTTGCATTCGGTCGTGTCACCTTGGCCATTTATGAAATGGGGAATGGCTATAATAGGCCCCCTGTCGAAGGCAAAAGGAAGTGCCCGGTTTATACTTGTGCTAATCAACTACTTCACCAAATAGGTGGAAGCAAGGGCCTTCGCCAAAGTTAAGCAGAAGGAGGTGATAGATTTTATTCGCAAAAATATCATCTACAAGTTCGGTGCTCCAAGGGAAATTATTGTGACAATGGCTCTCACTTTACGTGGTCGGCGGTTACTCATTTTTTGAATCAATAGGGCATAAAGAGGATAGTATCAACATCTTATCACCTAAGTGAAAATTGTAAAGCTGAATCTTCGAACAGAGTTATCATTGAGAATATGAAGAAAATTCTCGACGAGGCGAAAGGTCCATGGCCCGAGGAGTTGCCCGGGGTGCTGTGGGCGATGCGAACCACAGAGAAGAACAGCACCGGTGAAACATCTTTTTCCCTTGCCTATGGGATGGACTCATTTATTCTCGTGGATGTGGGGGAACCCAGCCTTCGGTATGCTCATGCCACCGAAGACACAAATCAACAGACTATGTGTATAGAGCTGGATTTACTTGAAGAAAAAAGAGAACTAGCCTTGATTCGGTTGGAGGTTCAGAAGAGGAAAATTGAAGCATATCTCAATATGAAAGCCAAACTTTGGGATTTTAAGGTTGATTATGTGCTGAAAACTTCGAACCAATCAACTAAGGAGAAAAATGCTGGAAAACTTGTTGCGAATTGGGAAGGACTCTACAAAGTCAAAGCTATCGTCGGAAAAGGGTCTTATCAACTGAAAGACCGAACCCTTAAATTGGAACATATCTAATTTGAAGTGGTATTATTTCTAACACTAAAGTACGTAACCTTTAAATTGATGAAATTTTACCCACGACTACGAGACAAAAATGCTCCGAGGTTTGCATCGAATGATTCTCACTAAGGCCTCGTTTACTTTGCTTGACCTCTTCAGGAAGCGAAGGGAACAACACATTGCTCGGATCTGCATCAAGATTCACATCTGAATACTGGGGGTGTGGGAGAGATAGGATGCGGTCCAATTCGACTCGAGGCTCCGCGTACCAAAGATAAACTATTCAAACACGGGGGACTGTGTGCCCGAGGAATAGCTTAGTACTTTGTATTTTGCGCCTGATAGTGGTGTCGTTTTCAAAATTCGCCTAAGTCTCTTTATGACTAGGTTGTATGTAAAAGCCAGCCTTGGCTTGTTGTTATCATCAATGAAATGAGCTTGATTCAACATCTCTTTATTTCTGCGATCTTATCTACTAAATGCATATTATTTGACCAAAGTTATTCTTTCATGTCATGTCTCAGGAACGAGACATCGTTCCAAGCTAGCATCGATTTATTATAAATTACGAAGTCTTGCAAGCAAAAATTATCCTAAGTGTTTGGTTGAAATTTCCAAAGCAAAATAAAGGATTACACTTGGGAGCAAAGAAAATGAAATTCATTAACACTAAGCCTAAAGGCACCAAAACATCATCAAAATAAGCCCAAAGGCTATCACAGTTGTTTATACAAGTAGGCTCGATGGCCATAAACAAAAAACAAAAGGATGAAAATAGAAGTGCTATGTCGGGTCCACCTCCCTCCTTGGAGGTCCCATCATCAGCATCTTCGGCGTCTTCCCCACCTTCATCTTCTTCATCTTCGGCCTCGTCATCGCCCGAACCTTCACTTGAAGGAAGTTCATCTATTATGGCTTGGGCTTTAGCCGCGTTGTCCTTGGCCTTAGCAATCTTATCCTCCAAGTTAAGCTCACCAGCTCGGCACTGCTTGAGTAGCTTCAACCGAGATTTAATGACAGCTCAACGCTTATCCAGCTCCGCCCTTTTAGCTCTAGTCTTGGCCTTTGCCTTCTGGTCGGCCACTTCATCACGAAGTCGATTAGCCTTGGTTTTAAGAGTCGGGATCCTTGAGTTCTGACCTTCCAGCCTTTGGATCTCGAGCACGTGCCTTTTCAACTACTCGTGATGCTTGTTGGCATCTTCCATGAATTGTCCTTGACTTGGGCCAATTCACCACCAAGCCTTACGATCTCGGCATCCAGCCTCAAGCGTTCCTCTTGAAAACCATTAAGTAAAGCTTGTATTTTGGCCTCGGAGGCTGCAGCCGCTTCACGCAGATCACAGTGAGACTTGGCCAATTGAGTTTTCAATTCGGCGATTTGAGTATTAAAGTTGTCCTTTTGCTTGTCTCAAGCATTGACAACACGTTGAACCTCTTCTTACCTCGCGGTCTCGAGTTCAACAGCCCTCAGTGATAGAAGAAAACACTGAGCAAAAATTACAGAGGGGTCAGAAGTGAAATGGCGCTCAAACAAGAGAAGATTGAAAGCAGTAATACTTACCCTAAGCGCGAGAATTTCTGAACAATAGCCTCTTCCTTCGACCCTAGCAGGGGCATGATGCTTAGAATATCTCCACGAGAGCTCTCCAAGAGGTTTGACGAAGCTAATACTTCCCGTTTTCTCAAAGATCTCTCCAGAGCTGAAACTCTAGCAGGCTCAGAATGTTCCTGAGTGGCGCTTGTAGTTGTCTCCAAAAGGATGTAACGGTCACACCAACCTTGGTCCGCATGTTCTTCACTCTTTCTAAGAATTGTATATTTACCTCGGTTGTTCAAGGCCACAACCCCGGCCTTATGAAAATATGGATAGTAAAGAGAGATAAGGTGCTGAAAGGTAAACTCCACCTTGGCTCTTCGGCTCAGCCAATCTAACCATTGCACCACCCTCCGAACCCGGGGACCAGCTGAGCCAAGCAAAGAAAGTATGTTCGGTAGAATTCATCAATCACCCTATGAACAGGAAGTGAGAACCCGATAGTGAACGGATAAGTATACGCAAAGGACAACCCTTCAATATGGTCACAACACCTGCTATTCAGGTCGGGAATAACAATTTTTACTTCGGGCCTAAATCGGCACTCCTTTTGAATCAGCGCTACATGAGCCTGGGTAAGTATCGAAGGTGTCAATTGCACCGGCACGTTCCTATTCAATTCTTGCTGGTCAGCCGTTTGGTTTTGCAGCTTGAGATCTTTGTCGGTGTTGAAGCTTGAAGGGATGATGTGATGAGGTTCGAGCTCTTGCTCGAGGGGAATTTTCGGCTTCTTCTTAGGCCCCGAGGGTCCAACCTCGGCAGTGTGCCCCCCTCAGCACTAGGCAATTTAGCCCCAGTTTCAGTAGTTGCGTCGACCTCATCCTCTTCAGATTCAATGTTATCACCCTTAATGTCATCCTCGCCCTCAGCATCATCATCTTAACCACTATTGTCATCTCTTTCGATGACCTTGTCGTGACCGGCGGTCTGTTTGCGTCGCCTAAGACCTCCCATCTGCGATGTAGCTTCTTCATCGCCTTCTACTGAACTAACAATGTTCAGCGGCTGAGGTACGTTAACCAACTCTCCTCCGAAGATCATGGTGTCAGTGGGAGGAACCCTCCCCTTTGAAGAACCACTGGAGCCTTGAACGAAATGTGTTGCAGACATGTTTAAAATTTTGAGGGAAAAGATTTCTTAAGAGCTTGAAAACAAAAGGATTTCTGAGATTGCTTGACTGGCTATGAAGTTTTTCTTTTCACTCTAGATGAATAATCACAAGTGGGGGAAATGGTTTCCAAGTGGATCTATTTGTAGGAAGGGAGGTGATCATTATTGTAACGTTGGGAATACCAAAAGAAACGACGCAACCGTTCGAAGCCAAGCAACGGTAGCCACGTTTCACTCGGCATGAAGTTGAAGTGATAGGCGTTGTTTTGAAATATTTGGCATACGTTAAGACACGTCGTTCTCCCGCTCAAATTCATTTCACTCCTCGATTAGTCTGACACTTGTCCGAGGAGTGGGAGACTATCTGTATTAGGTAAAAATTGGCTAGTGCTAATTGACACCTCAAATGTACGACTTGAAACCTACCGAACGGACATTCATAAGCCAAGGCTCAGGGCAGATGGCAGGATCATTGAAGTCTGAAACTGAGGGCATGATTGGGCCACGCCTCGGTGGATCTTAACCTGGGTTAATCAGAGAGCTAGCGACCCCAAAATGAAAAACTTTAACCTTGGTGAACCGCCTCATTTTCCGTGAGAAAGCAGCCCCATAATCCACATTATTAAACCCACTTTCAAGGATGTAGAACGTGGGAAAAGAAGTGGGAAACATGGGGGAAATGAACTGAAATTATTTGTCTATAAATAGCAATTCATTTGATGTATTAGGCATCCAGAAATATATACAGAAACTATGCCAAAATTTGTGCTCAAAACATATATTAAAATCTTATTCTACTTTTGTTCATTAGTTTGCTCAATCTCATCGCTTTATTTCGACGTTGATACTTAACATTGCTTGTAAACCATTCTAAATTTGATTTGTTGTCCTAAATCGGTTTAGGCCAATGCAGTAGTAAAATGAAAGAACATGGGAGAGGGTTACAAAAGTTATGATCATTTTCTGGATCATTAGAGACGGAGTAATAAAGGTGTTCTGACATAAGATGGTAAATAATGCAAATTTTAAATGTTTAATGTCAAGTATTCTAGCTTCTAAAAATTTATTATTTTAAGAAGTGCTTTGGTCGAAATAGATTTTTATAGAAGTACTTTCAAGAAAATCAGTTAGTATTTGGTCAATTCATTTAAGAAATATTAAACAAATTTTAGTTGAGCATTTATAAATTTTGAGTGTCAAAATATGGAAAAAAAAAAGACAATGTTACTATTTAGTGTGCGATTACTACATTATTTCAATATATACAAGATATAATTGTTCTTCATTTAATTTTTATTTTTACTTAGTAAATTGTAAAAACATAAATTAAAATTATATACTAAAGTTTTTAATCAATATTAATAAAGTTAAATCAAAAGAAGAAATAGGAACACATAGTTATATTTACTTTTAAGAGAGATATATGTGTTAAATGATTGAGAAACAATATGGTAAATCAAAATAATTGTTAAGGATTTCTTTTGTCTTGAAAAATTTTGTGATTACTACATTATTTTAATATATACAAGATATAATTGTTCTTCATTTAATTTTTATTTTTACTTAGTAAGTTGTAAAACATAAATTAGAATATATACTAAGGTTTTTAGCCAATATTAGTAAAGTTAAATTAAAAGAAGGAATAGGAACACATAGTTGTATTTACTTTTAAGAGATATATGTGTTAAATGACTGAGAAACAGTATGGCAAACCAAAAAAAAAAAAATTTGTTAAGGATTTCTTTTGTCTTGAAAAATTAATGAGAACTTGAAATCCGGAGCTTCTCCCAACGGGAAAAAATTATATCTACTTTTGCTCAAAAGTACTTTTAAATTATGGAAAAATACCTTTGCTAAGGGGCGAGGAGTAAGCTTTGAAGCACTGGACAAGCCCCAAGTATCTTTAATATGTAATATTTAATAATTAATATTATTAAAATAAATATTATAGAAAAATACAAATCATATAAGATGGTAAAACCACGTAGAAACTCTAAAAATTTCAAAAATTATGTAAGGTCAAAGATAAAAAAGATTTGATAATATTATTATTATTATTATTATTATTATTATTATTATTTTTTAGAATTTAATAAGCAAGTTGACATCTGAATGCGACATTATATAGATGATTTATGAGTTTTTTTTTTTTTAATTTGAAAATTTTTCTTGGTCTTAGGTTCCAAATTTGGTCCAACGGTTAAGTGTATGCCCAAAATTGTGGGGCTTTAAGGCATACACCTTTCAGTATCATACATCGCCAAATCGTCTAGGTACGTTTTTTATATGTCTCGCCCCAAAAATGGCTTTTAAACCTCAAGAATACTATAGCAATAATTTACTTTGGAGAAATTTTTTATTAATGCAAGAAGACAAAAATACTATAGCACTTCAGCATCTACATGAAAAACAAATAAAAAACGTAATTGTCAAGATGGTTTGATTTGGATGTGTACTAACATCACCAAAATAAATACTTTAATACATTAACTTTTCTGCTTCTTTTCGTTGTCTAATAAGCTAATTTCCGATCCGTATAGCACTAAAATAAAATAATTATACGATTGTAACACAGGTTATAGAAAAAAAATTAAAATATAAACTATGAAACAAAACACATCAAAGGTCATAATATCGTTTGATTATCTGAAATATTAATGATTAGAAAGTCCAATCATGCACCAGAACAATGTAGAATCACAAATTTGTTGAGATAACTTTTTAGGAATCGAGTTTGAATCCTTTTCTGTTAAAAAGTAAATTAATTCAATATGTGTTGTTTCTTTCTGCTCTCCTAATTGCCAGATGCGAAAACACGCAACAATAATTAGCTTAAACATAATCAATAATTAATTTCCTTTCTTATGTAAAGTCGTTATTTTTTAAAAAAAATCAAGATTTAATTAGCGATAGCAGTGTCCTGGATGAATCGATTCTGGTCCAATCTAGAATACGCCACATACGAATTTTCATTATCAAGCTTTACCTAACCCCATTAAGCAAACTTGAGTTTACCATCTGTTACTTAACTAAGTAGACACCACCTAAACCTTTCATTTTTCTTTCTTTTAAATTTTAAATGTCCTTTTTTTTGTCATACTTTTTTTTAACCTATAACGGGTTTTACTAAAGGAATTAAAGTTTGTAATTACGCGACAGTTATAATAACATTGACTGTATTCCTCGTTATTTTTCAAGATCTCTAACAGGAAGCTCGCGAGGATTTTTTTCTCCTCCCCATGTATTAAAAAATATGGGGCTATATTGTTTACGAGTGCTAACAAAATTGGCAACCTTTAAAAATGTAATCAAATTTGCATGTGATAAACTTATACAAGCACATTAGTATGTATGAAAAGAAAAGTTATAGTCCATGATTTTTATTCAAAGATGAAGATTGAGGAGTAGGTTAAGGGTATTTAACTAATTACATCTTGCAGATAATAGTCAACTCTCAATGCTCATTAGATCTTTAATTTACTTTCTATCCCTGGCCAAATAAAAGAAAAAAATACAGAAATAGAAAAGTTATGTACTTGGTGAATGAAGGATTGATATATATATTTCTAATCATAATTATAAGTTATAGCACAATTAAAATGATATACAATGAAGATGTAAACTTCTTTTATAAATAAATGATTTAAATTATTTAGTATAACAAGTTATTTAACATATTTTCACTTTACAATCTTCTTTTTTCTAACTATTGAAAATGTGGAATCAATCATGACTAATAATGATTCATGTTGCGTATAATGCATTAAAGAGAAAGTGTTCCATACTAAAAAAATTATGTTTTGAGCTAGAACTTGAGATCTTTAATTAAGTTTGAGACATCATTCATTCTTCCACAACTCTTAGTGCTCAATCTACATATGTTATAGACAGTTATTTGCTAGTATTTGTTTTAAGCGTAAAAGTTCTTTATGCCATCTATAAAAGTTAAATTTCTTAAAACATTACTGCAAAGAAGAACCTAATCAACTTGATCATTTAGAATTGAATAAAACCAAATTGGAGGAGCTGTGACTTTCTACTACAGCAAGAGGAAAATAACAATAAAACTACTAACAAAAGCGTGGGCTCTGATGCAAGGGATTGGACCATAAAGAGGAGGAGTTTCTCCCAAATCAATGGCATTGAAAGGTGAAAAAATTGCTGAGAGGAATTGTACGGTTTGGTTTCTTTTCATTTGTAATTTTCTTTTGTAGGTTTGTCCAATTAATTTCATTTTGTTTTTTTCTTTGGTCAAATCAAAGTATACTGATAGAATTGTCAAAGGATTTGACTAGTCTTGAGATATAGAGTAATTATCACCACTGGATCCTATGCTCTGACTCCCCCGTTAAATTTACTCTCACATTTCCTGCCATTTGTAAATAGCTTGACTTTCTGCTTCTTGACTATTTGTATTTAAGGATGCTCTTGTCCTCACATTCTTCTGACAACGTTGGCTTTGATGTGGGACTGTGTTAAATGCAATAATTTTGGATGGCCAGTTTTAGCAAATGAGGGATTGTTTGTTTTGTTTTTGTTGAGAATTGGTTTTGAAGAATGATAAATAAGAAGGACTCAGTGGTTTCGGAGGAGAATCTGGCCCTTGGATAGAAGGGCACACTAATCGAAAAGATCTGAGGTTGCAAATCCCTGCGGAACTAGGAGTAGTGGTGCGTGAACGAGAATGCATCCTATTCAGACTAAAAGAGGCGGTGCCCAGGCTGTGTCTTCGAAATACGAATACGAGTTGGACTTGAAGAAGGAAAGAGTCACAAGGAATCTTGTCTTACCATAATTACAAGGTTTCCTTGTGGGACTCAACTAGGGTTCTAAAGCCCATATAAATACAAGTAGTTGATACAGCCGAAATTAGTTATTCACAAACAGAGAGTTGAGAGCATACAAAGGCGATCCTGCAACTTTCAACGTAAGATAACTGAGGAAGACAACTGGTTGAGCTAAATTGTTTGAGTCTAGATATTCTGTCTAGGTTCTTGGTTTTGTAAGTTGTCTTTTTTTGTGCAATCATTGTCTTTACTTACTAGCTTATCGTAGAAGCGATTGTGTTAGGTGAATCTTTGAGAGATTACTTTGTAAAGTTAGAGTTTAGCTTTGTCGAGTGATTAGGGTCTAGAGTGTAGTCCCTTGGTTACATAGTCCTGTAATCAGAAACTTGCTCTTGTTGTTAGTGGATTGAGTTCTAAAATCTCAGAGTGTGGGTCGTGGTTTTTCTCCCTTGAGCAAGGAGTTTTCTACGTAAAATCCTTGTGTTCCTTGTGTCTGTGATTGGTGTGTGTTGTGGTATTCAATTGCAAAACTGTAGAGACAAGAACAGGGTACTTGACTTTGGAGAATCGAGTTCTTGAAACGAAAAATCGGTGGACACTATTCAACCCCCTCCTCCCTTCTAGTGTCCTTAGGAGGTGCATAGATAATAACAAGTGGTATCAAAGTGGGTCTTCTCGTGCTAGGCTAACACCTTGAGAAGGATCAGAATTATGAGCGCACCACCTACCATCACTGAAGGACACTCAGTTCAAAGGCCCCCGCAGTTCAACGGGCAGTACTATGCTTTGTGGAAGAACATGATGGAAAATTACATATGTGCTGAGGACTACCAACTATGGCTTATAGTATCAGAAGGAAATTTGATTCCTACTAAAATAGTTGGTGATGGAGCTGCAGCCAAACAAGAACCTAAGTTGAAAGAGGAGTTCTATGAGGCGGACTATAAGATGATTGAAAAGAATCACAAAGCCAAACGTTTGGTAATTTGGGGTCTTAACCCTGAGGAGTTTAATAGAGTATCATCTTATAAGACTGCCAAGGAAATCTGGGATGCCTTGCAAGTGGCACATGAAGGAACAACTGAAGTGAAGGACTCAAAGAGAAGAATGCTAAAGAGACAGTTTGAGCTGTTCTCTATGGAAAAGAAGGAATCAATACATGATATGATGACCAGGTTGACGATTATCACTAATGAGATGAGATCCCTGGACATGGAGTTACCTGAAGTAGAGATGGTGGACAAGGTCCTGAATGTGTTACCTGAGGCTTGGGAACCCAAGATTACTGCTATCATTGAGTCTAAACTTCTAAGATCCATCAAACTTGAAGAACTGGTAGGTAGCCTGAAAACTCATGAGATGATGAAAGATTCAAAAACTAAACCAGTTATCAAGTAGGACAAGACCCTTGCACTTGAAGCAACTGATGAGATTGAGGACTATGTTGATTTTCAATCAGTTAAAGCAGTAATGGTTAGTGCCTTGAGACAGAATTTTAACTTGGGAAAGTTCAAAGGCTTCAAAAGAAATGGCAAGGAAAATGCTGGAAGAAAGAACATAGTTGACAGTCCTGACTACTCAGGATGCTTTAAGTGTTTCAAGAAGGATCATGCTGTTATGGATTGTCCTATGTGGGAAGCAGAATGGATGAAAAACAGAGCAAATAAGGAAAAGGAAAAGGAGGCATCAAAGGAGAGTGACAAAGATAAAAAGAAGGTGAGACGACCTCCAAACATCAGAGCAGAAAGAAAAAAAAAAGAAAAGAAGCCATTTATGCTACATGGGGACCGACTTACAGTGAATCGGATCATGAAAAGGAATCTGGAGATGAATCTACACTAGCACTGATGGGATTGACGGATGTCAGTTCAGATGAGGAAGATCCTCGGGAGTTCAGAGGAGGAAGAGATCCCTCAAAGCCACATGTGTTCAATGGGACTAACTACAAGTGCTGGAAGAAACAGATGAAAATCTTTCTTCAAGCAATAGATTACAGTCTCTGGTTGATCGTGAAAAGAGGACCTCACGTTCCTGTAAAGAGAGCAACAAACGGGGTTCTGGTTCCAAAGAAGGTAGAAGAACTAGATCCTCAAGATCTAGACTGGCTACAGGCAAATTCCAAAGCTGAATTGTACCTGAGGAGAGGGCTGACCACTGATGTGTTGGCATGGATACTTGAATACAAGTATGCTAAGGAAGTATGCGAAAAGCTGAAAGAGATGTACATAGATGACGACCAAAAGAAGGACTCAGCCCTTATGGCAACTGATGGAGTTGAAGCTGCTCATTCAGCAAAGGTATGTCTATATGATCTTAAGGAAAATCTACACACATACTCTACTGAAAATTTGATCTTAATTACTGCCACCTTAATTGAGGGTTATGAGAAGGAGAAAATTGAAAAAGATAGATTAACTAAAGAGTTAAGTGATCTCACAACCAAGCACAAGAGTCTTCAAGAACAAAACATTGAACTGTAAGAAATCAATGCCACTTTAAAAGGGCAGACTCTTGTGTCAAACTCTAAGATCACTGAACTGGAATTGGAACTTAATCAATTAAAAGAGAGTATAAATGGTAAGCAAGTAATAAGTGAATTTCAAACCTTTCTTGAAAACGAACTTAAAAGAACAAATGAGATTCTGTATCAGGAAACTAAAAAGAACAGGACTTTAAGTCAAAAGGTTGAAAAAATTGAATATGAACTTACCAGATTAACAAAATGGAATAAGTCTTCTGAGGCAATGAACTGGGTTCTTGAAAATCAGAACAAGGGAAAACAAGAGCTAGGATTCAAGAAACCATTGCCTCCATATAATCCTAAGAGCAAGTATGTGGGTTTGCTTTGTAACATGTTGTGGACCTGTTGTGGTAAAAATGGTCACTACAAACAAAGGTGCATGAATGCAAGCAAGGCAAAGGCCAAGAATGAACAAAGTGGTCTACCTAGATGGGCTAAACATGATTTGATTTATCCATTTTCTCATAAGAAGGGACCCAAGCTTGTCTAGGTTCCTAAAGCTAACCCTTAATCTGTTTTGCAGGCTGGAGAGAGGGAGAACAACCCAAGCTGGATTCTTTATAGCGGTTGTTCAAGGCACATGACAGGAGATAGAAGAAATCTTCTCTCACTCACAGCATTTCAAGGAGGCAGTGTAGCCTTCAGAGGAGGAAAAAGTGGTCAAATCGTAGGTATTGAAAAAGTTGGGAGAACTCTGGATCATGCAATTGAAAATGTATACTGTGTCGATGGTCTCAGACGCAACCTGCTGAGTATCTCTCAACTGTGTGATAGAGGAAATGAAGTGAGTTTCTCCTTTGTAAGGTGTATTGTGAAGAACCCGCAGAGCGGAGAAATTGTTATGGAAGGAAAAAGGGTGAACAATGTGTACAAAGCATCACTGAAATCACTGCCTGAAAACAATTTAACATGCTTGAACGTGCAAGAAAGTGATTCTCAGTTGTGGCACAAAAGAATGGGTCATGCAAGTCTCTCACAACTCAACAAGTTAGTATCAAAGGAACTGGTTCGTGGACTGCCTAGTAAGAGATTTAAAAACATAAAAATGTGTGATGCTTGCGTAAGGGGGAAGCATGTGAAATCATCCTTTAAATCAAAGAAGGTGGTAAGTACATCAAAACCACTGAAATTGATACATATGGATCTGTGTGGACCTATGAGAGTCAGGAGCAGAGGAGGAAAGAGGTTTGTGTTCGTAATTGTTGATGATTACTCTAGGTACACATGGACCTTGTTCTTGGCATCTAAATATGAAGCCTTTGATAGCTTCAAAGACTGGGCTGGTGTTGTGCAGAAAAAGTTAAGCCTTGAACTTATCATTATTAGATCTGATCATGGAACGGAGTTTGAAAATTCAAAGTTCTCTGAGTATTGTGCAAAATACAGCATTAATCATAATTTTTCTGCACCAAGAACTCCACAACAAAATGGAGTGGTTGAAAGGAAGAACAAGTCTCTGGAGGATATGGCAAGGACTGTGCTGCTGTCAAGTGGGCTTGCAAGAAACTTTTGAGCTGAAGCAATAAACACTTCATGCTATTTTCTGAACAGATGCTCCATCAGAGCTATTCTTGACAAGACCCCATATGAGCTACTCAGAGGAAGGAAACCGAATATTGCACATTTGAGACCTATTGGTTGTAAATGCTTTGTCCACAACAACGGAAAGGAACCATTGGGAAAATTTGATGCTAGAAGTGATGAAGCAATATTCCTTGGTTATTCTACTCAAATCAAAGCATACAAAGTGTTTAATAAAAGAACACAAATAGTGGAGGAAAGTATGCATGTGGCATTTGATGAATCTAATAAGGCACTAGATGAAACTGAAGTAGATGATCAAGCGATTTGCCTTAGTCGAGAAGATGGTGCAACTGACTCTGAAGATCTAGAAGACAAAGAAGAATCGTGTGAGGATTCAACTTCACGAGAACAAGGAGTCAATATGACAGGGGGAACATCAGATGAGGTTGACGATTCAACAAGACAGGAAGAACCTACCCGAAGTAATGATGGAGGTCCTTCTCGTCATGTTCAACCCAGGCAATGGAAGCACCAAAGTTCACATCCTCTGGAGAATGTGATATCGGAGCTGGATACTGGAATCATGACCAGATCAGCATTGAAGAATTATTGTGCATTCTTTGCCTACTTATCATCTATGGAACCAAAGAATGTAAAAGAAGCTCTAGAAGATCCCGATTGGATTCTAGCCATGCAGGATGAACTTCATCAGTTTGAGAGAAGCAAAGTGTGGCACCTAGTTCCTAAGCCGAAGGACAGATCAATAATTGGAACAAAGTGGGTGTTCAGAAATAAACTGGATGAGCATGGTATAGTGACAAGAAAAAAGGCCAGATTAGTAGTTCGAGGATACAGTCAAGAAGAAAGAATTGACTATGATGAAACCTTTGCACCAGCAGCAAGGATGGAAGCTATTAGAATGTTGATTGCCTTTGCTACATACATGAAATTCACACCGTATCAGATGGATCTGAACAGTGCCTTCTTGAATGGCTATCTAAATGAAGAAGTCTATGTAATACAGCCACCTAGGTTTGTGAACAGTGAGTTCCCTGATCATGTTTACAAACTCGACAAGACACTCTATGGATTGAAGCAAGCGCCAAGAGCCTGGTATGAAAGACTATCAGGGTTTCTTCTGAAGAATAGTTTCACAAGAGGAAAGATTGATAACACATTATTTCTGAAGAAGAAAGCAAAGGACCTATTGGTGGTTCAAGTATATGTTGACGATATCATTTTTAGAGCCACTGATGATGAGCTATGCAAAGGTTTCGCAGAATTGATGGGCAGTGAATTTGAAATGAGCATGATGGGAGAACTAAATTTCTTTCTAGGACTGTAGATAAAACAGACACCTGAAGGAACCATGATTCATCAACAAAAATATGTCAAGGAACTTCTGAAAAAATTTGACATGGAAGGAGCTAAAGAAATGACTACACCTATTGCTCCTGGAACCAAGCTGGATATGGATGAACTAGGTTCTTCTACAAATGAGACGAAATATAGAGGAATTATAGGTTCACTCCTCTATCTCACAACTAGTCAACTAGATATTGAATACAGTGTGGGATTGTGTGCTAGATTTCAATCCAAGCCTAAGGAGTCACATTTGACAGCTGTGAAGAGGATCTTGAGATACTTGAAAGGAACTCAGGATCTATGTCTATGGTACCCTAGGGGAGGTACTTTTGAACTAATTGGTTTTGCTGATGCAAATTATGCACGTCACTTGGTGGACAAGAAGAGCACCTCAGGAATGGCACACTTTCTTGGTCCTTGTTTAGTCTCTTGGGCAACCAAGAAGCAGAACTCAGTAGCCTTATCTACTGCAGAAGCTGAGTATGTAGCAGCTGCATCATGCTGGTCACAATTGCTATAGATCAAACAGCAGTTGGAGGACTTTGGAATTAAATGTGGAGCAGTGCCAATTTTCTGTGATAACACAAGTGCTGTCAATATTGCCAAAAACCCAATCCAACATAAAAGAACAAAGCATATTGATATTAGAAACCATTTTCTTAAAGATAATGTAGAAAAGGGTCTGATTACCATGAATTCTTGCAGGACTGAAGACCAAATTGCTGACATATTTACCAAAGCATTGAACAAAGTGCAGTTTGAGAGGAACAGGTTGGAGTTAGGGATGACCAAAATACACGGATGACCCAGCAGTTGTCCCTCAATGATTGGTTAGTTAAGTGTTCAAAAATTTGTTTGTAACTATTGTTATTATTGTCCAGTCTAATCTTGTACTTTATTAAGTATACTTGTTCAGCTGATTAGCACCAGGTTGGGCTAATGAGATCCCATGAAGAACCTACTAGGTATGAAGAAGGAACCAAAGCAAGCTTGAGGAATCATGTCCAGGTACAGTCCCACAGCCTTGTATGTTAAAGAGTCACAACTGAAATTGATTGTCAATTATACGTGTGTCAATGGAGGCTTTCGATGTTCTTGTAACTGTCCTAAATTATAGGAACACATTCCTTTTTGGGTTAGACTTCTTTTAGACTTTGAATGGACCCCACTATTTTAAAAGGCTTTATTTGGCAGAGTCTAAGTAACCGTCAAATCTGTATCCCTTTCCCGGTTCTCAAAAGGTTCAAAAGGCTGCTTTTTCACTTTTCTGCCATCATTACTTTGTGTTCCCCAGAAAAACCTCTCACCACCCTTACTCTTTCTCTCTTCTTTTTTTGATAGAAACAAAAGAAAAATAATACACTTGCAAACAATTCCTATTCACTCAATCTATTTTCTCTCTCTCCAAAAATCGAACCAAGAAACTTCGTCGTCCTAATTAAAAACCCTAACCAATTTCGCCATGTCTCAAGCACAGTCTATATCAACATCACCTACCAAAACCTCCAAACCTCGCACATCAATAAAATCTACACCAAAACCCCCTCCATCTACTCTTGTAGAAAGGTTTGCTATGGCTAGGACAAAGTTTTTCAAAAAGGGGGAAAAGAAATTAGTCAAGAAGATGATGGCCAGATCCTGGTCGTCTATGCCTACAGAATAAGTCTCCTCTGAAAGACTGGTTGAGGTAATACTTGACTCTACTCTATCTACTTCTGCTGCATTAGAAGTTGTAAAAAGTCCTGGAAAAGCAAGTACTGAAATTTTGGTAAAGGGACTGGATGATTTAGTAGTAAGGGTAGAGTCTGGTGATACTTCTGGTAGGGGGAAGGCAGTTGAGGAGAAACAACAGGATGTTCAGGAGGAACCTAAGACTAGTATGCATGTGCCTTTAGTAGCTGAGACTGTGTTGGAGGTTGATGTAGTGGGAAAAGTGTTAGAAAAGCTGAGAGAAGAGGATTCTGCTGAATCCTTAAAAGAACATGATGGTGAAACTAGTTTAAGAGTAGTTCCCTTGGAGAAGATTTAGGGGTTATCTGTACTTGAAGGTCCAGTTGTTGGAGGACCTAGTTCTGCTGAGGCTTTAAAGGATTTGCGCAAAGACCTGGTTCTCGCCCAGATCCTACAGAGGCTGATGACGCAGAACTCAAGTGGACAGACTCCGAAGAGGAGAAGGATGAGGAAGTTGTAGAAGAAAAAGTTGAAAGTAAGGAAATTGCAGAGAAAAACAAAGAAGAAAAGTGTGAAAAGAAGGTTTTGTGAGGAGGATGAAAGGCTGATAAATGAAGAAGAAGAAGAAGTGGTGTTTGTGAGTGAGGCTAGAGTGGAGCCTGACAAGAGAAGAAAGTTGTTGCAAGGGAAAAATTCTATGCCCAAAAGCAGGCTTGTGGATGAAAGCAATGAGGACTCTCTGGAGGAAAGTACTGAGAATGATGACAAGATTGTGGAAGAAGATGTGCCAAGAAGAGTAGGAACTAGGTCTACTCTGAAAAAACAGCTGGTGAAAGTGGGAGAGCTTGAAAAAACAGTTAAAAATGTGAGGGATAGGGAAGAGGAGAAAAAGAAAAAGACTGAGAAACAAGAGGTTGAAGCCAAAGAAGAAATTGATGAAGCTGGCAGCTATGTGGAACCCAGTGACTCTGACACTGATAGTGAAATGGAGAGCAGGAAAAGGAGAAAAAGTTCAGAGGAAGAGGTTGACAGGGTAGCCTTCTTTGCCAGGCACCAGGTGCTTGCTAGCAGCATTCTGCATGATGAGAAGGAGCATCACATGAAACCCTTACTCAGGATGATCGGTGATCAGGGGTGGTTAAGCTTGTTTGGAAACAAAGACAGGATGTTGTTCTCTGATGAGATCAGGGAATTTTATACCAATTGTAGGGTTACAGCCAGGAGAGTGTTTATAATGGTGAAGGGAGTTGAAATTGAGTTTGGGAGAACTGAGCTGGGGGTGATCCTTGATGTGTCTGCTGAGGGTTATTGCAGGTACATTAAGCTAAAATGGCCAAAGAGGACAGACGGGGTGACTCCTCTCAGTGTTGTAAAGAAATTCTGAGGGAAACCAAAACTCAGAAAAAAAGGAAGGTGGACAAGAATGAGATGGAACCAGCACATCAGCTGCTCTTTGAGTTTGTGCATCGGTTCCTACTGCCTAGGGGAGAGAGAAACAGTGAAGCTAGTGCTCTGGACTTAACCTATATGGACTTGCTGGATAGAGGGGTGAGGATCAACTTGCCTGGTCTAATAATCAGACATATCAATAGGATTGCAGACACTGACCAAAAGCTACATTCATTAGTGCATTCCTACGTCCTTCAGCAGGTTCTAGAGCATTTTGGAGTTCCATTGGAAGCAGGGAAGAAACCCACAATTCATCAAATGTTTGGGTATAATGTGCTTAAAAGCTGTGACTTCTTCCAAGAAAGGAGAGCTTCCAAGAAACCTATGCAGGTTAAGCAAGAGCAGTCTGAAGAAAGCAAAGATTATGGACCCGAGGAGGCCATTACAGCTGTGAAGGAACTGGAGAGCCATGTTCTTGAGGTAAACAAAGAAAATGCTGAGCTTCACAGAAAGCTGGAGTTGAAGGATTAAGAAATTGATCGTTTGAAGATAGATTGCCACAAGTATGAGGCCAAGCCGGTGATGGAGAGGGCCAAAAATATGAAGAACCTTGAGGCACTTATCAAACACTTCAACTTAAAGCCCTGAGTCCTCCTGTCCTACCTTCCCGTTCTTTCTCCAAATCTCCCTTATCTCTTCATGCTCTCCCTTGATATGTGATGATGTTTAAGACAATTTATTTTCTGGTGTGTACTTCTTAATGGGGTTGTGCTGCTGTCACACCCTGGATGATGATTTTAAATTTCTCTTGCTTGTGTTGTTTTTGTTCTACAGTACTTGGTTTTATTTGGGCCCTTAGCCTTATCTCTGTGTGTTTAAATTTTAGCTAACTTGTTGCCTTGTGCTCTAGACTGGATAGTACTAACTAGTTCATGCAGGTATTCGAATCTTTTCGATGATGCCAAAAGGGGGAAGAAGGAAATGTTGGGGTGTTTGTGACCTAACTCATGCTTTAAATTTTTCAAACTGTTATTCTTGTTTTTGTGTTTTTGGAAATTTTGTCTATACAGGTTTTTTGGAAACATTTGTTTGTCATCATCAAAAAGGGAGAATTTCTTGAGAATTGGTTTTGAAGAATGACAAACAAGAAGGACTCAATGGTTCCGGAGGAGAACCTGGTCCTTGGATAGAAGGGCACAACTGATCGAAAAGATTTGAGGGTTGCAAATCCCTGTGGAACTAGGAGTAGTGGCGCGTGAACAAGTATGCATCCTAGTCAGACTAAAAGAGGCGGTGCCCAGGTTGTGTCTTCGAAGTACGAATACGAGTTGGACTTGAAGAAGGAAAGAGTCACAAGGAATCTTGTCTTACCATAATTACAAGGTGTCCTTGTGGGACTCAATTAGGGTTCTAAAGCCCATATAAATACAAGTAGTTGATACAGCCAAAATTAGTTATTCACAAATAGAGAGTTGAGAGCATATAAAGGCGATCCTGCGACTTTCAACGTAAGATAACTGAGGAAGACAACAGGTGGAGCTAAATTGTTTGAGTCTAGATATTCTTTCTAGGTTCTTGGTTGTATAAGTTGTCTTGTTTTGTACAATCATTGTCTTTACCTACTAGCTTATCGTAGAAGCGATTGTGTTCGGTGAATCTTTGAGAGATTACTTTGTAAAGCTAGAGTTTAGCTTTGTCGAGTGATTAGGGTCTAGAGTGTAGCCCCTTGGTTACAAAGTCTTGTAATCAGAAACTTGCTCTTGTTGTTAGTGGATTGAGTTCTAAAATCCTAGAGTGTGGGTCGTGGTTTTTCTCCCTTGAGCAAGGAGTTTTCCACGTTAAATCCTTGTGTTTCTTGTGTCTGCGATTGATGCGTGTTGTGGCGTTCAATTGCAAAACTGTAGAGACAAAAACAGGGTTCTTGACTCTGGAGAATCGAGTTCTTGAAACGAAAAATCGGTGAACACTATTTAACCCCTCTTCTAATATTTTTAGGAGGTGTATAGATTATAACAGTTCTGTTCACGGTTTATAAGCGAGTCGACAATATTCAACTAAACATTACTGGCAAAAATTATCATGATCCGAACTTGTGATAATACGACTCAAATATAACACTTTGATTATGATATGTCCTTTTTGGAGTAGGTTGTCTTCAGAGAAGAATTTTGCAATTCAATCATTAGGATAGAAGTTGGAGACTAACAAACTTGCACGTTTGAGGCAAAGGACCCAATCAAAGTGGGCTTAAATTGACCATGACCAACCCAACCCTGGCATTGGCCAAAATGCCCGAAGCTGTAAATCTTAAACAGTCCTTTTCTAGGTGTTGCCAACCCTAAGGACTAGTCTTTATGCTACAATAAATTAAGACTAAAATCACATAAAGTTTTAAAAAAGTTTATTTTTTGTAGTGAAATATTGTTATCGAGAAGTGGGACTGTGTTTTTGAATTGACTTTTAACTATACTATTGTGACGGATACAGTTCAGTAATGTCACACTTCATACTATACCATAGCATGTTCAAATTTAGAACCACTCCGTCTAGTGTCTACTTTCTCCGATTGGATTCTCCTCTTCTTAGTTACTGTAAAAATGAATAATCATTCCTTAAAGTATATTCATTCGAGGTAAGAGTAAGGTACCCGTACGTGTGATCAGATATACTGTTATTTGCTGTTGCAGTGAGATTACACAATAAGTGATGGTAAATAAGGAACTCAATAGAAGTAAAAGCTACTCAATTTCTTAGAGTAGGAGACATATTCAAAGCATTCAAAGGCACCACAAAATAATTGTTTCAAACTAACTTGCATAACAGATTGTAAGCATCAGAGTAATGAAATTTCTGCCATTGGATCCTATGGCATGAAGAATTAAGAATAGTGTTATTGGTTAAAACTTAAAAGTAGAATTTTATGCTCAATCATCGCCGATGTTAGTAGGACTAGTCTCCAAATTAATTTTGTAGCAGATCACTAAGCTTAGGCACATATGAAGCAGGGAAATTTACAGAAATAGGACATGTGCATCACTCACATATTTTTTGTTCTCTTTGAAAAACTATTAGTTTTATTCTCCATCGCCACAACTTTGAGCATCATCATCAGATCTTTGAGGCCATTGCCAAGACACGAAGCAAATTATGGTGTCACGAGAATTTCTCCAGGAATACAACCCAAACGACAATGAGGCTAAAACGTAAATAGATAGAGTGTGGGAGCCGGAACTGTTAATAAAATGGCCCTAGAAATTTCGAAAAAATTTCGCGGGGAAGCCACTTTGGCACCCGCTCTTTGATGTGTAGCCTTTGTTCACAAATTCGCTAAGAATTAGCCACCACGCGTGTTTTTTAAAAATAATAGTGTAACGACGTCGTTTTATGCCTTTTGAAAATTCCGCTTTTACCCTTCCTTATTTTTAACTTATTCAGGGGTTTTATTTCTGTCCTTGTTACTGTGACTTTTGAATTCTATCAAAATACACGAACTCTCTTTCGAAATACACCAATTTCTTATTTTTGAGATTTTGAAGCTTTTTGTTTTGGTAAAAATTTGTTTTGCTGTTTCGTCTATTAAGGTAACTGTGTTTACTTCGCATGGTTATTTTTTCATTTTTGTACGGGTTATTGGGTTATTAGGTTATGATTTTGTTTCAAAAATGTTTAGATTTTCCATTGAAATACAGTATAAGCTTTTGATTCCTTTGTAAATGGTGGGATTTTTTTAAGGGCAACGCTTTTTTTGTGAAACCATTGTACCTCTAGCACCAATGTCTGGGAAGTCAGTCTGTGGATGGGCGAACAAGCATTTTGTGTGCCCCAAAATAAAATACTGGGACTCTTTGTTTAACAAGTGCTTGTGTCCCAGTTCTATATTATGGGACTTTGTATAACAAAGCATTATAGGCCCCATCACAAATACTGTGACTTTACACACGAAGTACTCGTGCCCCCAGCACCAAGGTCTGGGCAAACAAGATGTCCCCCAGCACAAATATTGTGACTTTACATACGAAGTACTCGTGCCCCCAGCACCAATGTCTGGGCCAACAATCTGTCCCCCAACACAAATACTGTGACTTTGCACACGAACTACTTGTGCCCCCATCACTAATGTCTGTGAGTTTTTTAGCTGCAAACATATAGGTGTTAATTTTTCTCTATTTTATTTTAATACATGTGCTAATGTTACAGTTATGGAGATTATACCAAATGATGAGGGTATGCATAATTTTCCAAACGACGATGGTATATTGGTTCCATTTGCGTAGTGGAAAAATTGTGATTGCCAATGGAAAGGTGACATAGAGTATCGTGGATTACTTGAAGGGTTATTGTCTGCCGATAACCTGGAGAAACTGCTGCAATGGCCATTCGGCAAGTTTATGCTGTTGGAAGATGCTAAATATTCTGGGAGCTTATAAATTATTTTCTGCAGTCTCAAATAGTTTCTTCAGACAACACTAAGCTTAGCTTCAAAGTTTTTGGTGATATAGTAGATTTCACAACTGATGATTTTCATGTAGTTAGTGGTCTTAATATTTCCAGTGTTGTAGATATAAGTATTTTTAAGTTTTCAAAGAATAGATTAAAGGAGAAGTATTTCAGGAATCCAGAAGATGATGTTAATAAAAAGGACATCAAGTGGACTTTAAAGTTATATGACTTGCTTGATTTGATTGAACATCATTCCAGTTATGTGAGAGTGACTCCAAAGAACAAGAGTAATGTGAATAGAGTGTCAGCTGCACGATTGGATGTTCCATTAGAGCAAGATGATGCTGTTAAACTAGTTGAGGTATATTTGCTTAATTCTGTTTTATTGGGCCGACCATTACCTAGAGTAGTGGACGATCAACATATGATTATTATTAATGATGAAGAGGTGCATAGCTGTTATCAGTGGGGTACTGAGATATATCGTCAAATGATATACCATTTGCAGTCAATTATAAAGCAAAATTCTTCTACTTATTTGTTTCCTGGTATGCCCTTCCTATTCTGTTGCTGGGTGGCAGAGGTGTTCCCTGTGTTCAGGCAGTATTTTACTGTTCGTCCTAGGATCAAACCTCTGATGCTTCGTTACACATGTACTGTTACCCTGCATTACAATGTCTTGTGTGATGAGTACTTTCATAATGAACAGGTGAGTTTTACTAGTACCTACTTTTGTTTGTTATTTCTTTTTTTACCTTTTTGTTGGTTTTGAAATGTATTTTTTAATAGTTTTAGGAGGATGCCTCAGTGAGACCAATAAGGCATAAATCTAAACGTGTTTCAACTTCAAAGTCACCCTCAAAGTCAACTTCAAAGACTAGTTCAACAGCTGTTGACATGAATGAAGTTGTAAAGGTGAAATTCTTTGTGGGTTTTGTCTTTTGATTTCTTTTTCTTATGTGGTTCTAATCTTTTTTCTTTTATCAGAGGATGACAACTAATCTCAAAGTAAACTTACCTACTGAGACCAAGATTCAACATATGATCAATTCCTCAGAAAATAGTGTGAAGAAAGATCTTGCTGACATGGAGAAGAGGATTACAGATCAGTTGAATGTAAAGTTTGATTCATTACTGCTTCTTGTTACAAAATCAAAGACAAGTAATCTTGGAGAAAACTGTGGTGTTTCTATAAGTAAATCAGACACCAGAAGTAGAAATGAGAAGAGCCATTTTGTTGATGATTTGAATTATTCAAATGGTCGGAATAGTTTATTCAAAAAACCATATAATCGGTCCGAGCTTGTTGGTAGTGTACAAAGTGATCAAGGTATTCCAGTTGCTTTAATAGAGAAAAGAAATCAAATGATTGTGGATGTTTTAGAGGATTACAAAGTTGATACCCGTGACACCATTGATGAAGCAAAAGGTACAGATGGTTTAGAAAAGGCGCCATCAAATTCAGACCATCATCAACAAAGTCATGGTAATCAAATAAAGTATTCTATATAGTGGTAATCTAAGTAAAAGGGAATTTTTTGTTTAATGAAGTACTTGTGTCCCAGTTCTAAATTATGGGACATTTTATAACAAAGCACTATAGTCCCCCAGCACAATTACTATGACTTTTCATATGAAGTACTTGTGCCCCCAGCACCAATGTCTGGGAAGTTTATGGTAATGAAAATCTACTTTAATATGTGTATTTTGCCACTTCTTTTTTCTATAAAAAATAGAAAATTTAATGTATTGTGCTTATTTATTTTTACAGAAGATAATAATGGCGAATCTGGGAAAAGTGTTGTGGTTGAACAACAAATTAAGGAAGTAAACGAGCTTGTTGAAGCTGGTATTTGGACACCAATAGGTATGTAAAGATAATTTTTATATAATAATAGTGTTCCTTTTTTTTTTTTTTGCAATTTAAAATGTGTAATAAATTATCTTTTTTTAAAGTCTCTCAAGAAGGTTCTCAACCATTTAAGCTTGCTGATAATCAATTTTTTTTTGACTTCTGGTATGTGAAAATAGCCCCAGCACAAATACAGTGACTTTTCATATGAAGTACTTGTGCCCCCAGCACCAATGTCTGGAAAGTCTATAGTAATGAAAATCTACTTTAATATGTGTATTTTGCCACTTCTTTTTTCTATAGAAAATAGAAAATATAATGTATTGTGCTTATTTATTTTTACAGAAGGTAATAATGGCGAATTTGAGAAAAGTGTTGTGGTTGAAGAACAAATTAAGGAAGTAAACGAGCTTGTTGAAGCTGGTATTTGGACACCAGTAGATATGTAAAAGTAATTTTTATATAATAATTAGTGCTCCTCTTTTTGCAGTTTAAAATATGTTACAAATTATCTTTTTTTAAAGTCTCTCAAGAAGGTTCTCAACCAAATAAACTTGCTGATAATAAATTTTTTTTAACTCCTGGTATGTGAAAATATCTTGCATATTTGCATGGTCCACACTCCAGCATAATATATCCCGTGGGTTGGTCAATGAATAGTGTGTCTTGTGCCATTATTAAATACTGCGACTTATTTGTTTATGCATATGTAATGTATTGTTGTTGTCTATTTTTACAGAAGCAACAAATGTTAAAGCTGATAATGAAGACGTTGTCAATCAACGCAGTCACAGTGCTGAGGTTCGACTTGAAGTTGAGACTGTCAGTGAGCTTTGCAGAGCTTGTCTTGTTTTTATACTAGTAGGTATGTAAACGTCTTTTTTATGGTTATTTTGTGTTTTTTTATTATTGGCAAATGTGTGATATATTATCTTTATTTATAAAGGTTCTCAAGAAGGTCTCAAAGAAGGTGGTGTGCATTCGCCTATCAAAAAGGCTTTGAAAGCATTTTCCAGCAAGAAAAGGAAGAAACGTGATAATGATGCTTCACCTGAAATTGCATCTCACCTCAAGCCTAAAATTGTTTAAAAGTTGGTTGAGGCGAGCGAAAGCATCATGAATATTGGTCGCATAGAAGCACCTTCATTTTCACTTGGCTTCTCACAGCCATCGCAAGAGACTGCAGCAGCAATCGATAGTGTCAGACCAGATTCTATGGATATCGATTGCTCAGAAAGTAAGGGTGGTACAGAATTGGCATCAGTCGAGAAAGATAATTCAAAACTTACGACACTTGCTGATGCATCTGTTGTAGTACTGGAGCAAGAGTTTGCTTTGGATTCAGCCACAAAAATACCTGAACAGTTAATTTTTGTGGAGAAATGGAAGGTTGCTGGAACAGATGTCTGTTCAAGGAATATTGCAGATTCGTGTTCGTTTAAATAACAGTCAGCTATGCAGTGTTCAGTGAAAAAAGAGGAGTTATGGATTTTGCTATTTTGCCAGACAAACCAGCAAATGATCCTCAAGGAGGAGAGTTGTTAGGCAGGGGACATAGGGTTCGTAAGATTAGCCACCACTTATTATCTCCATTCAGGCCTTTCAACCAAAGGAAAAGGGTGCTTGGAAGCGTACTTATAAGCGTGTATGCTCTTTTCATTATGTCAATGCCACGTCTAATATTTTGGGAATTTTTGATCAATGGTAGAAGAAAGGCTTGAAAGTGACTGATAAAAACATCGCCCCTGCAGTGTAAGTTATTTTATTTTATTATTTGTTTTTGTGTATTCAGTTAAACGGTGTTGTAGATTATATTATTAAATTTGTATTGTTTATATTGTTTGTGTGTAAATTTTTCAGGGGTGATGATCTTTATGATGACAAAATTGCAGACATCCATTCACAGAAACAAATTAAGTTATATACTGTTCCAGTAAAGAGCAAAATGTGGTTTAGAGAGATTGCAGATAGAAGATATGCACTTACCAATTAGTTCACAAACTACTCAGCGACGTTCACAACGACAAACTTGAATTTTGATTTTTTTATAGAGTCGTTGTTCTTTTCAAAGGTCGAATCCTATTTTGATGATATGGCAAAGGAAGAGAAGACTCGGAGAATAAAAGAGAAGAAGGATAGAATGGAACAAGAGTGGAAGAATGATCAAGAATTTGAAGAAATGAAGAAGCAGAAGAACAAAGGAGGAAAAAAGTCTCGCGCTCAACCAAGGAAAAAAGAATATAAACCTCCAGCAAAAGTTGTTTTGGATATTCATAACTTGACATTGGAGGATTTAGAGAAGATTCAGTTAGATTTTGACCTAGCAGAGCTTGAAGGAACTACGCAAAATAACCTTCATGACTGTGTGAACGGGTCTACTAATCGATGTGGCGTAGCATGGACACAAGTGGAAAAAGTCTTTATGCCAATTAAGAAGTCTTCAGTTGATCCTAATGATTTCAATTCTTGCACTCATTATTGGTTGGGAGTTTATTCTATAAAAGATCATAGAATAGATGTCTATGATTCGGTTTTTGATGGGCACTAAAATTCGGTGAAGATCAAGATGGCAATGTATGCAATTGTTATACCTCAGCTACTAAAAGAGATGAAGTTTGATACTAAATATCCTTATTTTGATACGACGTACAGGAAACTTGATATTGTTTATCAAAGAGCACCCAAACAAATAGGAGGCACAAATTGTGGTCTCTTTGTAATAAGGTTTACAGACCTACTCATGCTTGGATAGGATTTGTTTAAATATGATTGGGGAGTAGAAGCTATTAGTATTTACATGAGAGTTGTTGCTGCTAATCTACTGACGCATGGAAGATCAAAGAGAGATGAAGGCTATGAAACTCCACCAAAGAATTTGAATGATGATTATGGAGAGCATAATGAGAAACTAGCTTGTGGACATGGAAGGCTGCCACTTCTTTGAATCTTTATTTATCCTTTTTGAAATTTACAAATTGTTATTTTTTTTATAAACAATGCAATGTACATATTTTTTGAAGTATGTATACTATATATGTTCTTTGTTTGTTATTATTTATTAGCTTTTGAAGTACATAAATAGGGATGCTAATACTTTAATTCTAGGTAAACAGTCCCAAGTATCTATATACTGTGAGTTCACATATGAAGCACTTGTACCCCCAGCACCAATGTCTGGGAGTGGGTGGGTTGGGGGAGGGGGGCAAAAATCCCTTTTTTCCCATAATAAAAATACTGGGACTCTGCATTTTTAAGTACTTGTGCCCCAGTTCAAAATAATGCGACTTTGTATAAAAGCATTTTAGCATACGTTTTCATCCCCCAGCCCAAAATACTGTGAGTTTACTTATGAAGTACCAGCGTCCCCAGTTAACATACTGGGTATAATTACTTAGTATAATTATTTCACCAAAATAATTAGGGGTCTGCAGTTATGAATTGGTTACTAGCTTTTCTATTTTTACGGGTGCAGTTGTGGGGCATGCCTATCTGCCTATAAATACAGTCATTGAATATAGAATCATCACTCAAATTTGTCTCAAATTTTTTACTTGCTTGTGCAGTCTTTTAGAAAAAAAATGTCTCTCCCACAGGGAAATGAGCATGTAGTTGAGAATGGACATGCACTTCAAAATGTGCATTCTACAGAGCAAACAGTGCGTGATTTATATTGGGAGATTGCAGGGACACATTGAGCAGTTGACTCGTACTGTGGATTACCTCCGATTATTAATTATTCGGCAAAATCAGAGGATTGAAAGGAATGAGCGATAAATGACAAGGATGATGAGGGCCATAAGACAAATCCCAAACTATAATGAAGTACATACTCCATCAGGGTCACCAGAGAACTAATTTTTACTATTTTTGTTATGTTTTTTAATAAACTTATGTTGTATTAACTTGGTAATTGAAAAAACGTTGGGACTCCAGCAGTGTTATGTTTTTTAATGCTTCCATCTGCAAGTGTAATTTATCTTTTCTTTGTACTTTGAGGATACTCTTTTTGTGGTTTTAGAAGTATTCTTTTCTGTAATTTTTATGCTAATGTTAATTAAAATGCCTGTAAGTTTATATTTCTTTTGTGTGAAAAATGTTATCTAATATGCTGGGGATAGCAGTCAAGGCACATGGATGCCCCATATGTTTTTGCTCTGGTTATTAGTTTAAGGCAGACTGATCCTCCCAGATGTTTATGCTGGGGCTAGTAGTTTATGGCACACGGACGCCCCATATGTTTTTGCTGTGGCTAGTAAATTAAGGCGTATGGATCCCCCCGCAGATGTTTATGCCGGGGCTAATAGTTTAAGGCACATGGACGCCTCAGATGTTTTTGCTGTGGGTAGTAAATTAAGGCACATGGACATTTGAGTTTTTATTTTTATTTTTATTTTTCCAATGCTCTTTATAATGAAGTCTTAGTTTTGTATCTTGGCCCCAGTTCTCCATCCAAAAGGAAAAGAACAAGCAATGTGCAGCTTTTATATAAAGAAGAAAGAATCTTTACTATCATCCAAAAGCAGAAGGACAATACAGTATAATAGAGAACATTTCTTGTATAATTATTTTAATATAAATAGACCACTTTGTTACTGAAGAGAACACCAAAATATTTTTATATTTTTAAGATGGGAACAATCGCTGAAGCAGTGTTGAATGAATTGGATGCTGAATTAGATCAGTTTGTAAGTTAATCATACCATTTTTTTAAAGTGTTATTTTTGTTTGTTGTTATTATAAAATAGTGCCTTTCTTCTTTTGTTTTGTTTTGTAGATTTTTCCAGTATTGTTGGCAATTATGCTTCCCAGACATGATGTGCCAGCCACTCTTATTTGCCGTGGTAGCCATTTCCAGATGAACTACCTAAAAGTGAGAAGACATAGAAAGCTTTGTAATGGATGGAGGGAGTTCGTTCGTACTAACAATCTTGGAGTAGGAAGTACGCTACATTTTAGGGTTCTGGAATCCTCAGATCGTGTGGTTTTAAATGTTAGTATTTTGGAGGATGAACTAGAACCTTTAAGTTCTAGTTCTAGTTTTGGCTCTACTGTTGAAGATGTCTTAATAAGATAGCATATTTTTGTGGTTTAGTTCAATGTCTATTGAATTTGTTACTTTATTTATGTGTCTGTTTATAGTTTTCGGTAAACAATATCTGAGTTTTTGGGGCAG
This sequence comes from Petunia x hybrida, assembly GCA_037355625.1. Taxonomy (NCBI): domain Eukaryota; kingdom Viridiplantae; phylum Streptophyta; class Magnoliopsida; order Solanales; family Solanaceae; genus Petunia; species Petunia x hybrida. The sequence goes on along the minus strand of JBBBVM010000018.1, from coordinate 1,962,686 downwards.
TTATGTATGTGTAATATAACTGTTGCTTTTTAAATTGTGATTGTTTAGTATTTTATCACAACTGTTATGTAATGGTGCCTTTTCAATTATAAGTTGCAACTATTATTAGATTATGGAATTTATTCTATAAATACATATCAACTGATAGTTGTTTCTTATCATCTTATTATTACAATTATCTATATTTAGATTTTTATACTTCAAGTACAACAATATCTGAAAGTAGTGTCAATCAACCAATACCGTCACCAGCACAGTCAGGTCCACCACCACCACTACCACCACCACCCCCACCACCACCAGGATTTCCAAATAATCTAAGTTGGGATGTTACAGTCCTGCAGGGTCAGATGCAGGACCGCATTAATGTAATACAACAAATGCAAAACGATATTTGGAATATGCGTCACGTGCAAAGGCGACAAGTGCAAATGATCTGCCCTGCTATTGAAGCTATAGCAGCACATCTTAATTTTAACCTTCCACAAGGATCTCCATAATGGAATTTATGTGAAGTTTCTATATTGTCATTTTTAATTACTAGTCTATAATTTCTAATTAGTTTACAGTTATTAGTATAAGCCCTAGATTAAAATTCTGTAATTTTCAACTGCATAACAATATAGCTCCATCAAAAGTACTGGGGATTAATGTATGTGATAGCAGTTTTTTATATATGAATAAATATTATTAAATTTTGTGATTCTGGGATTAATTTACAAAATGCTGTTATTTTTCAATTGCATAACACGATGGTCCAGTACAAGTGCTGGGATTAGTTTACAATTATGAATATAGGACCCCAGATCAAAATGCTGATATTTTTAGCTTCATAACACTATGGCTCCAGCACAAGCATTGAGGACTATTGTATGTGATAGCAGTTTTTTATATATGAATAAATATTATTAAGTTTTATGATAGTAATTTAATTTACAAAATCTTTGTTGCAATTGATAACGTACATAAACTGTAAAGACCATAGAAAATATAACTTCTTTGACTACATTTAATGTATTTTTGACAAAATACGTATCCACTTAGCAGTTACTGACTTTTTGACTATAAATAACCCTTTGCAGTTAAAGCAAACTACAAAGTTTTTTGAGACTTCATCTCCCCGTATAAACTACATAGTTTTTTTGAGAAAAGAAGATATGGCAGATGAAGACACTCGTGTGGAGGAACTAGGCAGTTTCAACAAGAAAATCACATCATCTTACTTTGATAGAGATGATTTTGTATGTTAAAAGAAATGACCAAAGTATTTTTTATATTTTTCATTTATTTTTTCAGTGTTTTGTGATTTTTTTATTAACTGTGAAATATTATTCCTTTTAGATCTTTCCAGAAAGTTGGAAGCAGAGGCTGCCAAATAAAAATGGAATGACATGCATAATGTGTGAAGATGATGATAATGTATATGAGATGAAATTCAAAGTTGGAAAACACGCAAGGTTGTGTCATGGATGGAAGGATATGATTATCAAGAAAACATTCAGGATAGATAATATACTTCATTTTGATCACTTACGGCACAAGATGATCAACGGTATTTCATCTGTTGTTTTTGAAGTTTCTGTCATAAACCATCAGGATGGTGAGGGAGATGGTGATGATGATGAAAGCAGTGATGATGATGATGGAGCATCAGCACAGAATCCAATTGTAATTGAATAATTTCTAGTAGTTTTAATATGTACTGTCTATGAGTGCTCTATATATTTGTGTTCTAATTAAAACTACTGTGTTTATGTATTATTTTTTTATCTAATTGTGTTTTATATATTTGCATCTCTCATCAAGTAACTGTAATGCTTGATAAATAACTGAAATAGAAAACAGAAATTCAATCCTAGTTGGTAGAAGATCATATTCCATGTGGGTAGAAGTTATGTGCATGAGGATTGAAGTTCTAGCCACATTACAAGTACTGGATTAGTTTACAATTATGAGTACAGGACCCAGATCAAAAATGCAGTTATTTTCAAATGCATAACACTATGGCTCCAGTAGAAGTACTGGGGACTAATGTATTTTTGATAGCAGTTTTTTATATATGAATAAATATTATTAAATTTTTGTTATTATGAAAATGTTTTCATATTACAAGTACTGGGGTAAAATATATATTACAAGTACTAGAATTAGTTTAAAATTATTAGTATAGGACCCCCCAGATAGAAATGATGTTATTTTCAACTGCACAACGCCATTGGTCCAGCACAAGTACTGAGATTAGTTTACAAATATGAGTATAGGACCCCAGATCAAAATGCTGTTGTTTTTCAGCTGCATAACACCATGGCCCCAGCACAAGTACTGGGACTAATGTATGTGATAGCAGTTTTTTATATATGAATAAATATTATTAATTTTTGTGATTATGAAAATGTTGCTCATATTCAAACTACAGACTTTTGAAAGTTAAAAAACAGAATCTGTTGTGGATTTTAAATATTGTAAAAGAGTTCTTATAGTAATTTAAGTTACAAAATCTTCCAAGATTTTTTATTGACTTGACTTGTCATGTAAAACGACAAAAGAATCTATCTACTTTTGTTCATGTATTGTCAACAATATAACAATGTGAATTTAGTATGGTAGAGAATTTTTAGGTCATTATGCTGGGTGTACTTCTAAAATAAGTAACGAGTCCCAGGATTTTATAGCATCAAAGTTACTCGACACAAATGTTGTGGTTTGCAAAGTTAAAGTAGGGAATATTTTGTGGATTTCAATATATTTTGGAACAGAGGTCTGTTGCAGTAATTTAAAATACAGAATCTTTCCAGAATCTCTTTGATTTCTTTTTGTGTTGTCAACTATGTAATACTGTTACTTTAATATAGTTGAAAATCTCAGTTCGATCTTATCCTATACAGATACGAGCCCACCAATAAAAAAAGTGATATCTTGTTTATTGGATTTTGTTCAATTTTCAGAGAAAGATGCAAGGAATCTTTACAGCTTTTTTGAGTTACAATGTCAGCTAAATAGAAGAAATATTCTTTACAGGTTTTTTGTGTTTTTGTTTTGTATAAATTAGACAGTGGTGTTGTTTTTTCACTTGTACAAAACAAAATATTATTCCAAAAAAAAAAAAAGGAAAAATAAAAAAGCATAAAATAAAAAATGGCTTGCAATGATGAAGTAAGAAGACAACAATGGCGTCAGTTGAATAACGATGTTCGGAATTTGAAAAGTGATCTTGAGTTTTTGAAAACTGAGGTATCAGTCGTGAAGAATAACTTGGTGATAAGGATCAAAACTAATACGCGGAAAGTAAAGATAGAGAGCGAGACACTACTCGAACTCCCTACGAAGTAACCCCGGGGAACTTGTCCCGAGATACCCTCGTATCGGTGTCAAGAAGGACCTACACTATGCAACCACCCTCGAGTCGCACCCGGGACTCGCAAGTAGAATGATCGGGTTTTCGGTTCAAGACTCAACTAGGTTCCACTAGTGAATTCAAGCAACCAAGACAAAGGGTTCTCCAAACAAGAGATAGATTCTTTTCATCATTCATAAAATTCAAGGTAAGGTAAGGTTTGAAGAGGTTTGTGAAGTATTTATAGACTTCACTTACATGTAATGAAAGCTCAAAAATACCTCTAAAGTGGATTAAAACAATAAAGGCCTCGTAGGGCTATAGTTGTCCAAAACATAGCATAAAACTAGGAATTCCCGTACCCTTCAGCAAAGTAGGCGCCCCACTAGGCGCCCAGCCCTGTGGAGTAGGTGGTCAGCCTACTTGGAGTGGGCGGCCAGCTCCTTTGGAGTAGGCGGTCCGCCCGTTTTACAGAGGCGGTCCGCCTGGGCAAGATCCAGAGAGTGCTCAAAAAGTAGGCGGCCCGCCTAGTTGAGTAGGCGGTCCGCCCGTTCCTGTGGCTTCTTGATTTGCTTCCTAACGTGCTCCGGATGCCTCTTCAAGTGGCCTAAGTGATCCACCATCCATGGCACTCAAAAGCATGATCTTCCGGCTACTCTCGGACCCTTCATCCATGTCTCTCCAAATCAAGTAAAAATGGGTGTCTTGAATCAACCTTGCTTGACTCCTAGTGAACGGCCTTGAGGTATGCCCCGCATCATCCTCCCCTTCTTGGGAAGGTTTCGTCCTCGAAACCATGGCTTCCTCCTCTCCGGCATCACCATCTCCTACATCACAAGGGGTCAAGTCAGTCACATTAAAAGTATAAGACACATTGTACTTATCGTGTAGATCAATCACATAGGCATTGTTGTTGATCTTGGAAAGCACTTGAAAAAGGTCCATCTCCACGGGGTGCCAACTTCCCTTTCCTTAGGTTTGGAAACCTCTCTTTTCGGAAGTGCACCCACACCCAATCTGCCTCTTTGAGCTCAAGCTTCTTCCTTTCCTTGTTCTTCTTGGAAGCAACCTTTGCATAGGCCTCCTCCAAGTTCTTCTTGACTTTCGCATGAAGTTCAACCATAGCCTTTGCTCGGCTTTTCCCTTCAAAATTAACAACCATTTCCCTTGGCAAAGGGGTTAGATCAAGGGGAATCAAGGGATTAAAACCATACACACATTCAAATGGAGTCATGCCAATCAAGCTATGCAATGTACGATTGTAGGCAAACTCCATGAGAGGGAGTTTATCAACCCACGTCCCGGCCTTACCTCGGGTCATGGCCCTTAGAAGGGCACCCAAAGTCCGGTTTACCACCTCGGTTTGCCCATCCGTTTGTGGGTGGTGGGACGTAGAGAACAAGAGCTTGGTGCCAAGGGCACCCCACAAACTTCTCCAAAAGTGGCTTAGGAACTTGGAGTCCCTATCACTTACAATGGTTTGAGGCACCCCATGTAATTTCAAGACATTGTCAATGAACAAAGAGGCAACATGTTGTGCATCATCACACTTCTTGCACGGAATGAAGTGCGCCATTTTGGAGAACCTATCCACGACAACATAAATGCTATCATGGCCCCCCCTAGACCGTGGTAATCCCATCACAAGATCCATTGATATATCAACCCACGGACTAGTAGGCACGGGGAGAGGAGTATACAAACCATGGGGATTAGCTTTAGATTTCGCATGCTTGCACTCAAGGAAATTTTTGCAAAGCTTTTCAACTTAGACCCCCATCTTTGGCCAATGGAATTGTTCCATGAGAATGGCCAAGGTCTTGTTTCTCCCAAAGTGTCCCATCAAGCCCCCACAATGAGCTTCACGAATCAACAATTCCCTCCAAGAGGACTCGGGAACACACACTTTACCATTTTTAAAGATATATCCATTAATCCATTGGTATTTCTCTACTCTTTCCCCTTTTTCAAGAGCTTCATGAATGCTCTTTAGCTTAGGGTCATGAGCATACATCAATTTAATGCTCTCAAAACCCATGAGCTTAGAGGCTAGGGTGGTGGCTAGAGCAAACTTTCTCGAAAGCGCATCCGCCACAACATTGTCTTTCCCTTTCTTGTATTGGATCACATAGCGAAAAGACTCAATGAATTCAACCCATTTGGAATGTCTCTTATTGAGCTTCTCTTGGCCTCTTAGATGCTTGAGTGACTCATGGTCACTCTTGATCACAAATTCTCGAGGCCAAAGATAGTGTTGCCAATAGGCAAGTGCTCTTACCAAGGCGTACATCTCTTTGTCATACGTAGAGTAGTTCAAAGATGCACCCTTCAACTTCTCACTAAAGTAGGCTATGGGTTTGCCATCTTGCATTAAAACACCACCAATTCCCACCCCCGAGGCATCACATTCAACCTCAAATGCCTTTCTGAAGTCGGGCAATTGCAATAGAGGGGCGGTACTCAACCTACTTTTCAATTCTTGGAAGGCCTTCTCTTGAGGCTCTCCCCAAACAAAAGGTTTGTCCTTCTTCACCAATTCGGTGAGTGGAGCGGCAAGGGAGCTAAAGTCTTTCACAAATCGCCTATAAAAGCTAGCAAGACCATGAAAGCTCCTTACTTGAGTCACGGTAGTAGGAGTAAGCCAATCACGTATGGCCTCTACCTTAGACTCATCCACTTCCACTCCTTGGGCACTTAAGACAAACCCAAGAAAGACTACCTTCTCAACACCAAAGGCACATTTTTTAAAATTGGCATAGAGCTTCTCGGCTCTCAACACTTCAAGCACTTGCCTAAGGTGATAAACATGGTCGTCTATTGATTTACTATAGATCAATATATCGTCAAAGTAGACGACCACAAACTTGTTGATGAATGGCTTTAGAACATGGTTCATTAGCCTCATGAAAGTACTAGGTGCGTTGGAGAGCCCAAAGGGCATCCCCAACCATTCATAGAGACCAAATTTGGTCTTGAATGCGGTTTTCCACTCATTTCCGGGTTTCATCCGGATTTGATGGTAGCCGGACCTAAGGTCTATTTTACTAAAAACACATGAACCACTCAATTCATCTAACATATCATCAAGTCGGGGAATGGGATGACGGTACTTTACCGTTATTTTGTTCACAGCCCGACAATCAATGCACATCCTCCAAGTGCCATCCTTTTTGGGAACAAGGATCACGGGTACGGCACAAGGACTCAAGCTTTCCCTCACCAAGCCTTTAGTGAGCAAGTCATCAACTTGCTTTTGCAATTCTTTTGTGTCTTCCGGATTGCTCCTATAGGCCGGTTTGTTCGGGATTTGGGATACCGGGACAAAGTCGATTTGATGCTCAATACCCCGCAAAAGAGGTAATCCATCCGGCATCTCATCCGGGAACATGTCACCAAAATCCTTCAAAACATTCTAAAACACACTAGGCAAAGGGTTAGTAGAAAAATCAAGATCGGAGGTTAGAACCATACCTTTGTGCACTAGGCATATGAGAAGCTTGTTGCCATCATTCCCTCTTAGGACCTCGCCCGGTTGCATCATGGCACATATGCCACCGGTAGAAGTTGGTGGGATTGCCACCAAGCTTTTGGACAAAGGGCTAGTCTCAACCACCGACTTAGCCTTTGCCGCTTCTCTCAACTCCCGCATCCGTTTGTAATCATCGCTCACTTGTTTGGGAGTCAAGGGTTGGAGCACAAACTTTTTCCCCTCATGCGTCACCGTATAGGTGTTGGCATGACCATTATGAACCACACGTCGATCAAATTGCCATGGCCTCCCAAAGAGTAGGTGGCATGCTTGCATAGGCGCGACATCGAACATGTGCTCATCCACATAGTTCCCAATCTTGAACTTGATCAAACATTGCTTAACCACCTTCAACTCACCACACTCACTAAGCCATTGTAGCCTATAAGGATTTGGGTGTTTTAGGGTGGGTATTTTCAATTGGGCAACTAGTGTTTGGCTACTAACATTAGCACAACTCCCCGAGTCAATGATCATAGAGCAAAGGAGACCCATGACCCGGCATTTGGAATGAAAAAGGTTCTCTCTTTGTAAGGTCTCAACATCCTCCACACACATGGCTCCTAGACTCCTCCTCACAACAAGGAAGGCATGGGCATCATCATCTTCTTCCATGGCAATCTCCCCATCATCTCCCTCATCATCACCCTCTACTCCCTCTTCTTCCTCGGGTTCACTATCTTGCTCATAGACCAAGTCACCCACAAGGACCATAGTTTTCCGGATAGGGAAATCTTTAGAGAGATGACCATAACCCTTACACTTAAAGCATTGAGTAGAAGAAGAGATTCGATTACTCAAGTGAGTTCTAGAGTTACCTCCCATGTGTTGTGTCGACCTTTCAAAAGGCTTCTTCACCTCCTTGCTAGCACTTGCACCACTTGCACTTGGGAATTTGGCATTAGTTGTAGGAGACTTCCAATCCTTTGTCTTGTTCAATGGAGTAGTAGCACTACTCTTATAGCGAAGGGATTTCTCCTCTTTGAGCCACTTCTCGGCTTCAACCGCATCTTCATATAGCTTGTAGTGGTCATTGTACTTGTGAAACTTCAAGAGTGAAGCTATGTCTCGGTTTAAGCCCCCTTTGAAATGGATCATGGCCGTCTCATTGTCTTCCTCATCCAAGTCTAGAGTCATCCGGACTTGTTCAAACTCATTGAAGTACTCCCCAACCGTCTTGGAACCTTGTTTCAATTCATAGAGACGCTTTTGTTGTTCCATTCGGTATTGGTTAGTCAAGTACTTTTCATCCATCACACGGATCAACTCATCCCAAGTAAGATTAATAACCATCCCCATCCTCCTTCTATTCCTCTTCACCGACTCCCACCATGTAGAAGCAAAGGACTCAAAGGTAGAGATAGCATACTTGGTCTTCTTCACTTCGGGCATATCATTGGTGTCAAATATACGCTCCATGGACAACTTCCAATCAAGGTATTCCACCGGATCACTACTTCCTTTGAAAGGAGGAATAATGATCTTCACACTATTAAGATTGTTGTTGTTGTTGTTGTCACAACCCCCTTGGAAAGGCTCCGGTTGGCCTCCAAAGTGATCCCCATATCCACCAAGATCCCTCCTAGCATTCCCTCCATAGTGCCCATGGGGTGGCCCTCGACCTCGGCCTCGACCCCTATCCACATTCCGACCCCTAAATTGATAATGAGCATCATACCCATCATCACCATAATTGTCCTCCTCCCCTTCTTGAGCTTGTGCAACTTGCTCAAGAGGTTGAACATTTTGGATTGGTCCGGGAAGTGGAGCATTCCTTTGGGGATTGCCCATAAAGTTTGGAATAGTCACCCGTTGGGTATTGCCCAACAATAAGTCAATTCGATCACGATCCTCCCTTACCCGTTGTTGGCGATTAAGCAACTCCGCCACTTGTTCCGGGGTAAAGGTCGGACTACTTGTGCCTTCTCCAACATCAACTTGGGCACTCGGGGCCCCTTTCTCAACTTGGACACTCGGGGTCCCTTTCTCCGAATGGATATTGGAGGTCCCTTTCTCAACTAGGGCACTTGACGTCACCCTCTCAAGGCTTTCAATCCTCAAGTGCATACTATCCAACTTGGCAAGGATAGTAGCAAGGGCATTCTTAGTGAAGTCTTCTCCTTCGGTAGACATTGTACCTACACAAGAAACAAACGTTAGCAAAACAACCTCACTCACTCCCTCACAAGTGTTTCACTCGGTTCACTCGTTTAGTGGTGGTGGCTATTTCACTCTTGCTTGAATCCAAAGCTTCACTAAGTTGAATAGTAAACCTCAACTTAATCACTCGACTCAAAAGCCAAATGCACTCCGGGGTGAGTGGAGTTGATATGACTCTATTGGAACGATAAGCTTTTTAAGTGCGGACTTGAGTCAAAAGAGACTACGAGTCTTCTTTGAATTCTAGTCTCCGGTCTAGGCTTGAGTTTTCCTAATAGCTTAGAAGGGCTAGCACAACTCAAGTAGGTAGGATTACTCAAAGAAGTACTAGCTAGAAGTAATGCGATCAAAGAAACAAGAAATCCTACGAAAAACTACCCGAAACCACGCCCAACAGAAGTAGGCGCCCCACCTGTTTGGACTAGGTGGTCCGCCTGGTTCTCTGCAGAGGAGAGTAGGCGGTCAGCCTACTCTAGTAGGCGCCCCGCCTCTGTAAAGTCCAGAGATTTCACCAAAAACAGGCGGTCCACCCATTTCACTAGGCGCCCCGCCTACTGCAGGTTTCAGCACAGTTTCAAACACGATTTTCTTGGTTTTGCACCCCAAAATTCATCAATTCACACGTTGTTTTAGCAATTCAAAGGTACCCCAATGTTGTTTCAAGCACAAAGAACCAACCCCAACAACTTTTATCAAACCCCAATCAAAAACAAGTAATCTACCATGTTTATCAACTTCAAGCTTAGGGTTTCAAAATTTTTTAAATTTTCAAGGGGTTTCAAATTTTCAATTCTTGTGTTTCAACTTCAAATTGGATGCTTAGGGTACCAAAAGAATGGGTTTCCAACAAGGAACAAACCCCAATAACAATCACACAATGGGTCTATCAAACCAAGAATCCATGATCATATTTTTTTGTGTTTTCTTCTTTCATCAATAACAAACAAGAACCTAATATCAAAACTAACCTAGACAGGAAGAATCAAGGGTCGGGGGTTTGTAGAAACAAAACCCGAGCCTTGCTCTGATACCAAGATGATAAGGATCAAAACTAATACGCGGAAAGTAAAGATAGAGAGCGAGACACTACTCGAACTCCCTACGAAGTAACCCCGGGGAACTTGTCCCGAGATACCCTCGTATCGGTGTCAAGAAGGACCTACACTATGCAACCACCCTCGAGTCGCACCCGGGACTCGCAAGTAGAATGATCGGGTTTTCGGTTCAACACTCAACTAGGTTCCACTAGTGAATTCAAGCAACCAAGACAAAGGGTTCTCCAAACAAGAGATAGATTCTTTTCATCATTCATAAAATTCAAGGTAAGGTAAGGTTTGAAGAGGTTTGTGAAGTATTTATAGACTTCACTTACATGTAATGAAAGCTCAAAAATACCCCTAAAGTGGATTAAAACAATAAAGGCCTCGTAGGGCTATAGTTTTCCAAAACATAGCATAAAACAAGGAATTCCCGCACCCTTCAGCAAAGTAGGCGCCCCACTAGGCGCCCAGCCCTGTGGAGTAGGCGGTCAGCCTACTTGGAGTGGGCGGCCAGCCCCTTTGGAGTAGGCGGTCCACCCGTTTTACAGAGGCGGTCCGCCTGGGCAAGATCCAGAGAGTGCTAAAAAAGTAGGCGGCCTGCCTAGTTGAGTAGGCGGTCCGCCCGTTCCTGTGGCTTCTTGATTTGCTTGCAAACGTGCTCCGGATGCCTCTTCAAGTGGTCTAAGTGATCCACCATCCATGGCACTCAAAAGCATGATCTTCCGGCTACTCTCGGACCCTTTATCCATGTCTCTCCAAATCAAGTAAAAATGGGTGTCTTGAATCAACCTTGCTTGACTCCTAGTGAACGGCCTTGAGGTATGCCCCGCATCACTTGGATATGTTGTTTGAATTTTTTGTAGCTTTCAGAGAGAAAAATGATAAAGATATGGATCGACTTTTTGACAAACTAATGGACATTGAATTGCAAAACTTTACAGACTCAACCTCTGGTTCTATATCTCGCGTTCCTAGTAATCATTAATGTTTTACTGTATTTCTTTTATGTGTTTCGGAGTGTTCTGTTTTTATGCTTCCATGTGTGTGAAGCAAGTGTAATTTATCTTTTCTTGTACTTGAGGATACTTCTTTTGTGTTTTTAGAAGTATCATTTTATGTAATATTTTTGTTACTGTTAATGAAAATGGCTGTAACTTTGCCTTTGTTTCTGTGTAAAATGCTGACTCTTAACTAATGTTTATGTATAGTCCCAACAATACATGTCCCAGCATTTTTACACCAAGCCCCAGGATATTGTTATGGGGCATTGATTTAACGTAACACCAAGCCCCAGCATTTTTATGCTGGACAATAGGGGGTAATTTTGAAGTGCAGCTTTATAAGCCCCAACATTTAATGCTGGACAACACACAAACTAATTGGAAAACCTGTTAAATAGTGTGACACATTGTAAACAGTGTGACTTATCAGAACTGATGGCAAAATACATATTGTACCTTTTCAGAATTTCCAGAAGTGACTCTTACAAACAATTGCCAATGTATATAAATTACCACCCATAAAACAGATAGACAGGAATCCAATCTGTCATTTCTATTATTGAACCAAAAAAAAAAAAAAAAAGAAATTGTGTCAAATAATATCTGATCAAAAAGTATCTATATAGAATGGCCACGGACCATCAAATGGCCACGAACCATCGAATGGCCACGGACAATTTAATGGAGGACAAGTTTTCCAGAATGGTCATGAACCATCAACTCAAAGGCATGTTAAGAACTTGCCTTCAATACCAACAAACCTCTATTGGAATTTTGACATTCTGAAGAATCAGGTGGAATCCTTGAACGAATTCAGAAAGAAATGTGAAGATGAGTTGTGGAATTTAAGGTACACGCAGCGACAATATTACGAAAAACTGATGGAATTGCTTACGGTAATGGCAGATCCCTCGCAATTGCACAATGGAGGTCCAGGGGAGCCCGTGTTTAGGAATTATGGAGAATAAACAAGGTTTTAATTTGATATATTATCTATTGTTGTTCTTTCACATATTAGTAATTTTTTATAATGATATCATGTATTCAAAAAGGCAAACAGACAGTGTTAACATGTGTGTGAAGCAAGTGTAATTTATCTTTTCTTGTACTTGAGGATGCTTCTTTTGTGTTTTTAGAAGTATGCTTTTATGAAATTTTTATGTTACTGTTAATGAAAATGGCTGTAAGTTTGCCTTTTGTGTTGTGTGTAAAATGTTGACTCTTAAATAATGTTTATGTATAGTCCCAGCAATACATGCCCCAGAATTTCTGATTAGAACTTCCTGCCCAAAACCCTTCTCTTCCAGACCATACCCCTTTAATTTGCATCGTCCAGACGAATTTCGAGTTCCTCTTTTCTTTTGTTTTTACCCTTAATATTTTGTATGGTAGCAAATGGACCATTTCCATTAGTAGGTAATTAAGGTGACAACTAACAACTCTTCTGTTGATAAATTAATGTTATTGGGCGACGTTTCGACAGTTTTAAATATTATATTTTATTCTTTTACAAATTAATCCCCATTATATGGCTGGTTAATTTAGCTTTATAAGCTAAAATATATCATAGCTACAGGATATTGTAACAGGACTTTGCTTCAACGTAATGCTAAGCCCCAGCATTTAATGCTGGACAACAGGGGTGATTTTGAAGTGCAGCTTTATAAGCTAAAATATAGCATAGCTACAGGATATTGTAATGGGACTTTACTTCAACGTAACACTAATCCCAGATTTTTATGCTGGGGCCAGTAGTTTAAGGCACATGGGTGCTCAAGATTTTTATCCTGAGACATTATTGTAAATATAGAAGCTGTTCGAGTTTTTAAGAGTGTGTCAGCAAATATCTCGGGTACCAGCATTTTACCAGGATAACATTGGCATACGAGAAGACCTCGAACTGGAAGAAACATAGGGAAAAACATAGAAACACAGCTTTTTTGACTACATTTATAGTGATATTTAATCTATTTTTGACTATACATATTCTCTTTGATCATAACAGTTGAACACAAGTTAGTAACTCATAGCCTATAAATAAGGCTTTGATATTGAAGTAAACAACAACTAATTGGCAACTAATTTATTTTTTCATCAAAACAATAATATGGAGGACGATCGTTGTGAGGAACTAGGCGATTTCACTATGCGAATAACAAAATCATACTTCAAAAGAGATGATTTTGTATGTTAAAAAAATTCCCAAATTATTTTTTATATTTTTTCGTCTAATTTTTCAATGTCTTTGATTTTTGTATTAAATGTGAAAGTTTATTTTTTCAGATCTTTCCAGAGAGTTGGAAACAGAAGCTGCCAAATGTCAATGAAAATGGACTTTTACTTTGTGAAAATGATGACACGGATTATGAAATGAAGTTCAAGGCTGGGAAGGGATATTCAAGGTTGTGTAATGGATGGAAGGAGATGCTTCAGCGTAAAGGTTACAGACTGGGTGACATGCTTCGGTTTAATCACGTTGTTCATAAGGTTTACAACGGTGTTGCCACTATGATTTTTGAAATTTTATTAGTAAACCGCCAGGATGGTCATGGCCACAACAATGATGATGATGATGATGATGATGGCAGCAGTGAAGAAGATGTAGGATCAGCCCGGAAGCCTATTGTAATTGAATAAGTTTTAGTGGTTTTTATGTTTTTTCAGTTAATGTGGGATGTTTGTTTGTCTTTTTATTTCATGCGTGTTTTTAAGTTTTGAGCAGTTGATGAATTATGAACAGTATTTTTTCGTATTATGAACTGTGTTTTTGTTTTTTTAAGTACTGTGTTTTTATTATCAAGTAAGATCAAAATGTTTGTTGTTCAATAAGTAAGATAACTAGAAAATAGATAAATCGAGACAACTATTTTGCACAGCGACAAATGAAAAGTGTATTTTTTATATATAATAATCCTTGTTAAAGAATACAGAGGAAGTAAATTTTTTTTAAAAAAGTGTTCTATAAGTGAATAGTCCTTTTTTTACTTCACAATTGTTGCGACTGAATGAAAATACAGAAGAATGGTCTTCTATCTATCTAGTGACGACGGAATTCCTAACTGAAAAACAAAATTTTTTTTTTTTTTTTTAACATAGCAGCTTTGGTTGTTGAATTGCAGTAAAATAGAATTAAAAAATAAAATGAAAATAGAGAGACATACCTATTGTTTTTATTGGGAGTTATGTTTCTTTGAATATGGATGAAGTACTGGAGTGTGTCTGCAGTATGTCCTGTTGTGTCCACGCTTTCTACATATCCCACATTGTTTCCCCTTTTGTCTTACATATTCTGCAATGGAGACAAATCTTTTCTCCTGCCTTCTACCTGCCTTAACTTTAAAATCTGGGGGTTTATAGCAGGTACAACCAATGATTCTTCATGTCCAACAGTGTTGATTTCCGCTTCATACTGTTTTAACCATGTTTCTCTTTTATACCATATAGAGCAATAATCAGACTTGTGTAGGTGTACTCTGTCTATGGCAGCAAGTGCATGTTCACAAGGCATTTCATCCATCTGGAACTTGAGGCATTGACATTCTTTCTTCTTCAAACAAACAGTAAATTCTCTCCCTTCATCTGTTACTTTAAAGCTTTGATCCGTAGTCCGATCAACCTGTAAAAATGTCATGTATAAGATTACTTGACTGCATAATAGATATAATGCTGCAATTTACTGTATCCCCCGCTTTGGATACCATAGTCCCAGAACAAAACCTGTGCACACTAGCAAGTCCCCATTATTTTCATAATGGGACTGCAACAAAATATTTGGTAAGTCGCAGACTTTTATTATGGACTTCATGAATTATCATTGACATAACACAAATCGCATCCAAAAATAACTGTATTATTTGATATACTCACATTCATTCTGTATGTTGTTTTTAATTTTTTTTTAATTCATCATCAGTCCATTTTGATGTTGCAAAGAAAATATCCTGCGCGCTCTTCCGTCTCTCATAAAACCATCTGTGTAGCTTGTTCATTATGTTTTCCACCATTGACAGTATTGATTTCCCCCGAGCATGTAAAAGAGCATTATTCATGGATTCCACAATATTTGATGTCATCATGTCATATCTTCGATTTCGACAGCAAGCTCTAGTCCATCTCTTTGGTGGTTCTTCCATGAGGTAATCATAGGTTGCCCTATCCGTTTCTTTCACTTGATTCATGTCTTTTTTTTTTTAAACTCTGCAATAGTGTAGACCCGACATGCACTATTGAATATACTTATCATTGCAGGACTCACGTTCCTTTCGTTAAGGTTCTTTTCCAGATGATATACACAGATCCCATGCGCACATTCAGGATATACATTTGTAATCCTATTTGCAATTGCAGAATTACGATCTGAAAGGAACAGTAAATTCTCATGGCAACCAAATGCAATGCGCAACTGCCTAAAGAACCAATTGTATGCCAAATTATTTTCTGAGTCCACAACTCCAAAGGCAAGTGGAAGATTTAGTTATATGCATCTTTCGTTACTGCAACTAATAGTGTCCCTTGATATCTTGACTTGAGGAATGTTCCATCAACAACTATCACAGGTCTACAATGTTTCCAGCCTTTAATAGATGTTGTACAAGCAAAAAATATATATTTGAACCTGTATAATACAATTGCAGTGTTATCAGTAAAATACATGATAAAATTTTGAGTCTCAGTTTTTAATACTGGAACCTTACTTATACATAATTAGGACGTCCCAGCATTTTGTGATGGGACTCCAACAAATAACAATGCAGTCTCGGGCCCTTTTTAATAGGGATTACTTGAATTCGACACAAAAATATATAAGTACACATTTTTTTAACCTGTTCTCAGCATCTCTTTGAAGAGCAACGTGTGAGCCTGGATTGATGTCTCTTAGCACAAATAAATATGCAGGTAACTTCTGAAAGTTTTCCTCAAGCATTCCTCTAATTAAAGACTCTCCTTCTTTTATAGCACACCATGCCTTATTATAAGAGATTTCAACTCCCATTTTCCTTTTAATCTCTGCAACAACAAAATTAGGCTTAACAGGATAATTATCGTTTCTCAGATTCACAACTATCTCATCTCGGACAATCTTCGACGTAGCATGTTTTTGGTCTCTTTTTCTATCATCCACTGAACAAGTATGATTCTTCTCAAACTTCAGTATTTTGAACAGTGTGGACTGTTTAATTCTGGAAGATCGAACAATCCACTCACATTTTTCATTCATGCACGCCAGTGAATATCTCGTTGTGCTTGATTTAACAACCTTGAATTCAAAATGGTGTGCAATTGCAATTGTCTGGAAACATTTAGTGACACACTGTTTGTTTTAAAAAATTGATCCAACCTTGACGTCGTCCAAATCTGCATGTTCTTTTAGTATTGGACGAGGAGATTCTTTTATTTTCTTCCTTGAATACCTCTTTCTTTTTTTTTTTTTTTGCAGCACTTGATGTCTCAGGAAGTTGAAGATTTACAAGCTGTTGTTCTGTGCTTTCAGCATGCATTAACTGTTGATCTACTGCTACAGCTTCGACAGACGGAGGCATTAAAACTATCACTTCAAAAGCATCATCGTTGTCTATTTGCATTATCATTTAGCCTTCCATGTAATCAACTCTCTCAGACTGTGGAGATCGTTGTGTAATGTCAATTATGAAACGTCTACTCCTATACTCGGAATTATTCTTCATCAAGTGTAAAAAGTTGATTAAATCATCGGTATTTTTTTATAGGGACCCCATTGCTTGTTCCAAGTTCCATATCAAACCATATGACTGTCTCAAAATGTTCTTCATCTAAATCTATCTTTTTGCAAAGGTTTTTTTTCTGAAATCTTCAAATGTATCTGTTTCAGTATGCAAAAAAAATCCTTGTCTCAAGATCTATGTACTTATAATCTGGTGTCAATTTTCCATTGAATGCAAGAACAATATACTGTTTAGCCATTATATGCAGTTATAAACATAGTAAAAACGCTAAACTAAGTGTCAAAGAAAACCACATGGTAAAATACTGTAATTGTAGCTTAATAATGAAAGCTTAAGAAATGCTAACCTATAAGCTAAATATACATATCCATAGGATAATAACTAATTATACAGGGGAGGGGATTTTGAAGTGCAGCTTTATAAGTTAAAATATAGCATAGCCACAGGATATTGTAATGTGCTTTGCTTCAACGTAACACTAAACCCCAGCTTTTAGTGCTGGACAACAGGGATTTTTTGAAGTGCATCTTTATATCCTAAAATATAGCATAGCTACAGAATATTATAATGGGGCTTTGTTTCAACGTAACACTAAACGCCAGCATTTAGTGCTGGACATTAGGATTTTTTGAAGTGCAGCTTTATATGCTAAAATATAGCATAGCTACAAGATATTGTAATAGGATTTTGCTTCAGCTGAACAGTAAGCCCCAGTATTTAATGCTGGACAACAGGTGATTTTGAAGTGCTAAGCTGAAATATAATCATAGCTACAAGATATTGTAATGGGGCTTTGCTTCAACGTAACACTCTTCCCCAGCACTTAGTGCTGCATCCCCTTTTGAACTCAATGCAGATTCATATTAATTATATATAACGGTAAATTTGCGTCACAAAAACAAATTCGTTAAGTGAATCATATATTTTACAGTATAAATGAGATCATAATCACGAACTTTTATTTCAAATCATTGTTTTATAGTCACAAAAACAGATATATTTCCGCAAATTAACTGAAATTCAGCACAGAAACTGAAAAAACGCAGCTCAAATTACCTTTTACAGTTTGAATTTGAACATCGGGAGAGAGAGAACGATGATCTGGAGAGAGAATATGTGCTTTGCTCTGTTTTTTTTCACCCGTGATTTGTATTTATGTTGAGCTGTAGGTTTTTAAGGGTAGTTCAGTAAATTCAATGTATGTGGTGCTGTTAGCGGTAATAGCCTATATCGTACGTAAATTATTATTGGCTATTTGTCAATGAATTTTGAAACTGTGGATGGAACTCATTTAACGTGTCGAAAATTGGCTTGTCATCAAATTTTCACAGAAATTTCGAGGGAATTGCAGAATTATGACACCATAGGCAATGGTTTACATTTTTTACCCACGTAATAGTGGTTTAGCAAAAATGATCTCAGCTTGATTTAATGAATAAATTTTTGAAGAAAATGCCCTAATGAATCTTATAATGACATCTGTATCCCTTTGCTTCCTTTCTCAGTAAGTACTGCCTAAGAGGCAACATTTTCCTTTGACCCCTTTTTCTTAGGCAGCACTTTCCCTTGAGTCTCTTTTCACATTCTCTCAAGTAACTTGAAGTGTTGTCTGGTCAGTACTTACTGTTGACATATTAATTTTATTAAATTTAATTGAATAAATGAATTTATTAAAATTAATTTTTATTAGTCCAAGGTGCATGCCACTTGTCAAATGATGTGGCGCCAAGTCAAATCAAGGACCAGTAAAATCATGACATGTAAATAGTGATGTAGCATGCATGTTCAAATTGATAGCCAATTAAAATTATCCAGGTGTCCAAAATGACATGTCTTGGCCAATTAAATTCATTCTTATCACATAGCTTTTGTGATAGGCTTGATGGCTCAAGGACTAATCAAATCAAAGTAAGTCCCTTCTCCTACAACTATAAATAGAGGAGTTACATAACTCTTGAAATCATTGAGAAGTTGGTGGAGAAATCAAGGAGGAGATACATAGAAGTCTTTCATTCAGTCAGAGATCAAGAAGCATTCCATATATCAAGAAGTCTTCCCTTCTGGCTGTAATCAAGAAGTCTTTCATACATAACCGCCACCACGTTCGTGATCAAAGCCTACCGCCACGTTTGTGATCAAATGAAATCTATATATTCAAGATCAAGCTCAATAGCCATAGAATCAACTCAAATCAAATCCCTCAAATTCAAGATCAAGCTCAAAAACCCTTGAATCAAATCAAATCAATCTATCAAGTTCGAGATCAAGCTTTAACGCCTTTGAATCAAATCCATGAAGAGAAGAATCAGAGAATTACATCTTTTAGATTTAAGATATTCTAGAGATTGTAACCCGCATCTTTTTTCTTATAAATCAATATACTCGTCGATATTTTTTTGTCTTAATTATTTTCAGGCAACAAATTTGGTACACCTAGTGGGACAATATCTACCTCTCATCTCTTCTCTTTGAAGTAAAAAACATCAAGATGTCTCTTAAGACTATCAATGCTGCTGACTCCAAAAATGAATTGGATGTTGCATTGAGATCATTCGCCAAATCAAAATGAGCGAAGTTGAAAAGTGGGGCCAACAAGTACTTCAAATGCCTTCCAATTCAACTCATACTTCAAGTACATCATCTCCAAAAGAAGCGAGATCATCTTCCCTCATGCTTAAACGAAGGTCTAGCACAACTGAGGTGGTGAAAACAACTCTGGCTCAACTTAGCAAGTCTAAAACCCGTTCCATGAAAAAGGATGATGATGTCTTCAATACTAGATCTACTCTAGTCTCTCCTCATGGCACACCTCCATCCGAGCTCTACCCAAGTGGTGATCAATACCATTATTCTTCCTCATTGGTGGTTGGACAAACAATGACAATTGAAGCCTTTACCATAGAAGAAGAACTTGCAAAATTGACAAAAGCAGTTCGCCAAACTCTTATTCCCAGCGATAGATGCGCCAAGTGGTTTTCTATAAGGCCGCAAGGAAGGTAGATGCATGTTCTAAGTAATGTCTCGCAAAAGCCGAAGTGATGATGTCAAGTTTCAAGAAGAGGACATTTCATGTGCCTCAGTCGCCAAGCACGGAAGATGGATGCTCCAAGTGAATCTTCTGCAAGGTCGCAAGAAAGGTGGATGCTCTAAGTGGTTTTTTACAAGGTCCGTGGAAGGTCGGACACTCCAAGTAGTCTTTTTCTAAAGCCGCAAGAAGGGTATGCCCATAGTATGTCGCGCAGGTCGCAATGATGACGCCACCATCTGCTTCGTCAAGCTGTAGGAATGAAGGCTACTCCAAGCACTTTTGCTTGAGGGTGAAATGACGGAGGAAACTCCAAGATGTCATGGTACAAAGTTATTGATTCGGCATGGTGGATAGATATTGCCAACGTCGAGCAGTTCTTGATTCATCATAGTGGATTGACGCCAATAATACCAAGCATCAAGTCATCGACCAAGCTGAAAATTCAAGGCTGGTGTTGTGAATATCCGTGTTGTGGGTGATCTATAAGTGCCACTGCCTCGCCTGCGAAAAAAATAACATACTATTAGATTGCATCTCAGTTATTCCAAAGAATTGAGCTCTTGAAAGCAAGTTCTAAAAAAAAAAAGAACCAACTTTCAGCGATCATCACGGATATTTGACATAGTCTATAACTTGCGTAGATGCAACCATGACTTCTTATTGCTCCACCTTCCCCAAGGTTACATAGAGAGGGGAAAAATTGTCTGACTTGTACCACGATAAAGAGCTTAAAATAGCTTTGATGAAAGTTACAGGGGAACATGCTTTATATACATAGAGTTGTTTAAGATGGCTAAGGAATTAGATACCTGGACGGAATTAGTGAACCAATAATGTTTGAAAGCAATTGGATTCTTGCATTATTAGTGCAAGTTCTCAGAAATTTGATTTTAATTGGGAGTCGGTGTCATATTCTTGTTCAAAGGTCCAGTTTCCGGGCATAACCTGTGCATAAGCAGGAAGCTAAGTCCTATTCTATTCAAACTCCAAAAGAAATAACAAAAGATTCACATAGAATGTCGGTTGTCATCACTACTTTTGTTCCATGTGGGAACAAACGTATCTTGGATTATGACTTGGATGACATTTGTACTTGCCAGCATCTCCATTTGATTGAAGGTCTAAGGTTAAATTTTATACCAAGTTCCAACTCTTATGTGAAAAATTTATCATCATGCGAAGTGTCATTCAAGTACAACTTTAAGTGAAAAAGTTTGACCACGTGGAAGCTTCCATGATTACTTGGTGTTAGCTTTAAACATACAAATTCTTAAATACAGGTGATGTTTCTGAAAAAGAAATCATTTTCATTCTGGGATACTTCAAGTTTCGTCTTCGGAATTCCACAAATCTTATACCTCGACAAGTCTTGAAGTGGGAGTATTTGTACACATATTAATTTTATTGAATTTAATTCAATAAATAAATTTATTAAATTTAATTTTTATTAGTCCAAGGTGCATGCCACTTGTCAAATGATGTGGCACCAAGTAAAATCAAGGACCAATAAAATCATGACATGTAAATAAATGATGTAGCATGCATGTTTAAATTGATAGCCAATCAAAACCATCCAGATGTCCACATGACATGTCTTGGCCAATTAAATACATTCTTATCACATAGTTTTTATGATAGGCTTGATGACTCAAGGACCAATCAAATCAAAGTAAGTTCCTTCTCCTACAACTATAAATAGAGGGGTTACATTACTCTTGAAATCATTGAGAAGTTGGTGAAAGCATCCGTCCACCAGTGGAGAAATCAAGGAGGAGATACATAATCTTCCATTCTGCCAGAGATCAAGAAGCATTCTATCATCAAGAAGCCTTCTCTCCTGGCTATGATTAAGAAGACTTTCATACATAACCGCCACTACGTTCGTGATCAAATCAAATCTATATATTCAAGATCAAGCTCAAAAGTACTTGAATCAAGCCAAATCCATATATTCAAGAAACAGCTCAATAGACATTGAATCAAATCAAATCCATCAAATTCAAGAACAAACTTAATAGCCCTTGAATCAAATCAAATCAAATCCCTCAAATTCAAGATCAAACTCAAAAACCCTTGAATCAAATCAAATCAAATCTTTCAAGTTCGAGATCAAGCTTTAATGTCCTCCAATAAAATCCGTGAAGAAAAGAATCAGATGATTACATCTTTTAGATTTAAGATATTCTAGAGATTGTAACCCGCATCATTTTTCATATAAATCAATATACTCGTGGATATTTTTTTGTCTTAATTATTTTCAGGCAACAAATTTACTGTCCATACTTGTCCATTCAATCTCTTCCCACATTCTTCCATATAACTTAAAGGGCAACACCTGCCACTTGACCTCTTCCGAAGAGGCAGCGCTTAACGATTGATAACTTGTAATGTGGCCTCCGAACAAAACGGAGGCCATTTTACTAAAACTATCTTAAATACGAACAAACTCTCAGAACTAGTCGATTATTAGGATGTTGAGTGAAATTTTTTGAGAAATTTCCGCTGAGCTAAAAATCTCAAGTTTTTGTGTGAAATGGACAGCTCTTGCATAGCTATCACATCTTTGGCCTTAGTTAAAAATCTTACAAATTTAGCCAGCATAATAAAAAGCTCTTGACGATCGCTAAATCTATCTATTATTCAAAGCAAGGAAGCCAGCTCTCAGATTTTGCCAAAGTGTAAGGCACGGCTTAAGCCACATAGCTTGACAAGTGGCACAATTTATGCAGTTAATATTGAATTTTAAATCTGTAAAAAAAAAAAAATCCTATATTAAAAATACCTATTTAAGTTCCATTAACTATCCACGTTCCTCAGACCTAAAAAAAAAAAAAAAAAACTATCCATGTTCAAAATTTATGCACTTCCCCACGTTCCAAATCTTGCTTTGTAGGCTATTGTATTGTGACGCCACATACTCGCATTGTGAAGGAAGTACGAGTGACGGGTTTTAATTCGATGGAATATTTTGTTTGATAGATAATGTGCGTTCACTTTTTTGGCTGAAGTAAACGTAGTTTCTTTCTTGCCTTAGGAATAGATTATAACTCCTGATAGTTACGTCGAAAGGATATAATAAAATTTGCAGAAAAACAAGGATACAATTTAACTAGCTTTTCCTGCTCTCTGCCATATATGTCCTAGAAGGAGAGAAATACTCCTCTCAGATAGAAGGAAATATGATCAATTCATAGTTATAGAATTAGGAGTTGACAATCTTACTGGATCAAGAGATTTTAAATGATGTTATTATGTGAGATATCGCGCTCATAATCCTCTCCTTGGTTGAAGTTATATGTTTTACTTTCAATTTCTTATGCATGCTGCATTTTCGGGTTTTATTAGTTGAAGCACTGGAATTCGAAACTATAGCAAAAAATAACACAAATTTATCTGAGAGGAATTTTGATTAATAATTGAGTAATAACATGCCAATAATATAGCAGGCCCATAATTTTGATTCTCCACTGATATGTGGAACGCCCCTCAGTATACAATCCCATTATTTTGCAGTTATTATATTTTGACGGTATTAGAATTGTATGGGTCTAAATCGGTTTTAGGATCACAAATTGAATTTGGGTTAGAATATAAGCAAAACTTCATATCAAAGTCGATAAATACCAAGAAAGCTCGTAAAATGCAAGAAAATAACTGGATTTCAATATATTGCGATGAGTACAAAATTCGGCAGAGTTTCTGTATGTATTTCTGAATATCTACAATGACAATTGAAGTACTATTTATAGATACAAGATACTGCCCCACGTCCTCCACTATTTATTCATGGCCAACCCGCGTCTGAAGCCTTTATGAGTGGAGTTAGTGGGCAGAGTAGTGGACTGAAGTAGTGAGCTGCAAAGCCGCTTGAACCGGAAGGACTCACCGAGGCGTAAGTAGATGACCTCGGTGGTAGGGCCCTGTTGCTTGACCGAGGTGAATGTCATCGAAGCTTAACTTGTGGCTAGCCTTCGGTGACGACCTCGATGCCTGACTTCGGCGATTCACTCATTTACTTCGGTTTCTGGCTTATCATCAAGTGCTCGGTTGCTATCAGATCGCATGGCCGGGGCGAATCATCGCGAGCCGATTTTTACCCAATACAGATAGTCTCCCCACTTTTCGGTCACTTACCGAAGTTACCGAGGAGTGGAGTGAAATTCCGCGGGAAAGCGACGTGGCTTGATCTTATCCAAGCGTTTCAAATTTTGTCAATGGTTCGCATCTCTTCATGTCACTTTTCACAGACACGTGTCACCCATCTGTTGGCTTATCGAACGGTCACACCATTTTTTTTGTTTCTTCCAACGTTACAATGATGATACTGTGCCACTTGGCTTTCCTACGCCTATAAATATTTCTTCAACAAGCCCTTCTTCTTACTTTCAACTCCTGCAAACAACAGTGCCAAGGAAGAAGCAAAAACTCCCATATCCACTCTGATTGATTCCCATCTTTGAGAAATCTCTGAACTCAAACTATAACAATGTCTACCACTCATTCCAGGCAGGATTCGAGTGATTCGGGCGAGAGGGCAAAGATTGCGCGTTATGCCACCATTATATCCAGCGGCGAGTTTATCACCACCGAGCCGGTGCTGCAGGTGGTAGAGGCAGAAGGAAGTGGAGAGGTGACCTCTAGCGCCTGTGGCCCTATGCGTCGGAAAGAAAGGGCTAGGCGTGACATCGCTGCGGTAGGCCAGGACGTCAGCCTAGAGGAGGATGATGATGTCGCGGGCAATGACGTCATGGAAGCGGCTGGCGCTGATGATGTCACCCATAGGGACGAGTACGCCGAGGGCGACGACGCCGTGGGCGAGGGTGAAGGTGGAAACACTGTCGAGGTAGGACCCTCGGGCCCGATGATTCCCCTTGAGCAAGGAGCTCGAGCCTCGCCAGATAATTTCTTCTCACTTCGACAACAGCAAGGACCTCAAGTTACAAGTTAAATCTGCTGATCAAGAGGAGAAGAATAGGAACATACCGGTAAACACTACGCCGACTCGCATAACGCAAGCCCATATTGAGCGAGTCCGGAGGGAGTGTAGGTTTGGGCCCGAGGTGAAAGTAGTCATCCCCGACCCAACAAGTAGAGTTTGCCATCAAGTGGAGGGGCTTTCTTTTGCTTATACTTACCTTTTCACCCTCGGCTTCTCCCTTCCGGTACATCGGATCATTTATGATTTCTGCCGAGCCTACAACTTTTGCTTGGCCCAACTAGGCCCCGGTGTCTGGAGAGTTGTTCAGTGCATGGATTGCCTGAGCAAGAAGGCCGGGGTTGATTTTACCTTGCAGCATCTCATCTCCCTCTACTATCCCTACTTTCACAAGGCCGGGGTTGTGGCCTTAAACAATCGAGGCAAGTATGCGCTCCTCCATACGAGCGAGGACCATGGGGACCGAGGCTGGAATGATCGCTATGTCCTTTTGGAGACTAGTGTTTTATCCGCCGAGCCCGATTTCCCAGAGCGGTGGAACAACACACGTAAGTGCCTCTTCGTTTTTACTTCATCCCTGGTGATCATTCGTGTTTGCTAACCCCATTTCATTTTCTCTTTTTAGCCAACAAGGTTGACATCGTCCCTCCCGAGGGGTTGTCTGAATGGGTAAAAGCTATGACCGGGGCTCGCCAGCTCCCGGAGAGAACGTGGATGAAAATGGCTGCTGAGTTTGGTTGGCAGTGTAAACGGCATGGAAAGTTCCTTGTGATGTTTTCACCTGATGTGTTGCTTTGGAGTTCTGCTTCGCTTATTGACCTCCCTCTCCTCGGTGCCAGGTTTTCCGAACCGTGCTGTTAACACAAAAAAAATCAAGAAGAAAGATGAAAAGAAGAAGAAGAAGAAGAAAGATGATGAGGATACCGAGTCAGATGATGATCTGGCTTCGGTGGCAGGTGATCTGAAGGAATTGAAGGCTGCAAAGTCTTCAAAATTTTCAAAGGGGGCCCCCGGTCAAGGGTCCTACAAAGGTAACCACCATTCTCAGTCATCTTGCTGACCCTCGCTTCTCTTCATTCTTTTACTTATTTAAATTCTTTCATGTTACCTTTTGTAGGCGTGAAAAGGAAGAGGGCAGTTTCCAAGAAGCCCTCCCGTTCTGTAGCTCCTCGCACCGAGGTAGCAACTTCTCCTGGGCCCGAAGTTGAGGTAGAACCGCACCGAGGGCTGATCGACGAGCCTGACGATGTCGCTGCCGAGGACTTCGCGGCCCGAAGGGCAGTTGAGGTTGTGGATCTTGAGGATCAGGAGCAGGATACCGAGGCGATGGTTGCTAAGGCCAAGGGCAAGGCCAAGGTTGGGGAGGTTGGATCTGCTTCTGTTACAATGGAGGGTGAAGCTGGAACGGTTCGAGCGCAATCCGAACCCGCGACGATTTCATCCTCGGTGGGGTCCTTCCGGAGGCTTGAAGTGCCAGCTTCTTCAAATCTTCTGGCCTGCGACCGGGGTGAAATCTTTAGTCTCACGCCTTTGCTCGGCCCAGTAGAAGACAGAGTCGTGCAAGCTTTCTCCCGAGGCCAGCTATATAACACTATTGCTGCTAATACCATAAGAGTAAGCTTCATCGCCTTCTCGTTTTACCTTTTATCTTCGTCCTCGGTCTATGGCTAACAATTGATTTTCTGATTGGCTTCCGTTTAGAGTTTTGTTCTATCATTGAGGGCTATCGAGGTGGAGACCTCGAGGGATGAAGAGGTTCGGCGTGTCGCTCGTGCATGGGATAGGCAAAGGGATAGCTTTAATGCACATATAGCATCATTGAAAGCTGAATTATCCAAGTCCCAATCCGATTTGCACGAGGCCGAGATCACTTCTGAGGCGAAGATTAAAGTCCTTGATGATAGCTTTCAAGTTGAACCTTTGAGGCTGGAGGCTGAAGTCGCGAGATTAAGTGCCGAGCTAACTCAAGCGAAGGGCAAGGCCGAGGAGATGGCCAAAAAACATCATGAGCAGCTGAGAAAGCATGTGCTCAATATCCAAAAGTTGGAGGGTGAGGCCTCCAAACTTTCAACTCGTGAAGCCGAGATCGAAACTCTTCGAGACGAAATCATCGATCGTAAGAATAGAGCTAAGATCAAGGTTAAGAGGGCTGAGCTGGATAAGCAATGGGCCATCATTAAGTCTCGGTTGAAGCTGCTCAAGCAATGCCGCCTGGCGAGCTCAACTTGGAGGAGGAAATTGCATAGGCCGAAGCGAAAGCAGCAAAGGCCCAAGCTATCATTGATGATCTCCCATCAAGTGAGGCCTCGAGCGACGATGAAGATGAGGAGGATGAAGAAGATGCCGATGGGGTCTTCGTGGAGGGAGGTGATGCACCCGAGGCTTAGACTTCTGATAGCATTTTTTTTGTTTTTGTAAGCCTTCGGGCTTTTTTATGCTTATGTTTTGGACCTTTGGGTCCTTTTGATGTAGATACTTTCAGCCTTCGGGCTTTCTAATGAAATGACTTAGTACCTTTATCTTAAGTGTTAGTTTTTGTATGTACCGAACACTTTTTAGAATAAATAGCTCGCTTGCAAGACTTAACTGAATTTAATCGATGCAAACTTAGAACGACGTCTCGTCCTCGAGTCGATGCATTTAAAGTGCAACTTCGAAGTGCAAATTTATAGAAACATCAAGTTATGGAATGAAGTTCATTTCATTGATAATATTAACAGGCCGAAATTGGCTTTTACATGGAACCAAGTCGAAGCGGACCGTGGGTGAAAAAACAAATTAATAATGTGCCACTACCGGGCAAAATTACAATGTACTAAATCTATTCCTCGGCTGTCAATCCCCGGTTGTCAAATAGATGGTCTTTGGTTGGGAGGCACATTTTCGACCTCAGTTGCAACTCTCCCCTTACTCCCCCCCCAGTGTTCGGGTGCGAATCTTGATGACGACCCAGGCACTGGAAATCGTTTAATCTGCTTCCTGAAAAGGTCAAGAAAAATGAAACGAGGAGCAAGTTAGTACATTTCGATCGAAGCCTTTAGGAACGTTGTTCTGCTCGAGGCCGTAGGTAAATTTTTAAATGAGCAAGGGATATTTACCTCGATTAGAACTAGTACCGCTTTAAATTGGATATGTTCCAATTTAAGGGTTCGGGCACTCCTTGTAGATCTTCAATTTGATAAGATCCTTTCCCAACAATTGCTTTGACTCTGTAAGGTCCTTCCCAATTTGCAACAAGCTTTCCCCGTTTTCTTCCTTCGTTGACTGGTTTGTAGCCTTTAGCACATAATCGCCAACTTTAAAATCTCTAAGTTTGGCTTTCCTGTTGAGGTATGCTTCGATCTGTCTTTTTTCGGAGACTAGCCGAACCAAAGCCAGCTCTCTTTTCTCTTCGAGCATATCCAATTCTATGTGCATAGCCTGTTGATTTGCATCTTCGGTGGTGTGGGCGTACCGAAGACTTGGTTCGCCCACTTCCACGGGGATAAGGGAGTCCATGCCATAAGCAAGTGAAAAAGGAGTTTCACCGGTGCTGTTCTTCTCCGTTGTCCGCATGGCCGACAATACACCTGGCAACTTCTCGGTCCAGGGACCCTTTTTCTCATTGAGCCTTCTCTTGAGATTTTCGATTATAATTCTATTTGAAGATTCAGCTTGGCCATTGACACTTGGGTGATAGGGGGTCGAAGCAATTCTTTTGATTCCCCATTATTTGAAGAAATCAGTGATGGCTGCTCCCATGAACTGTTTACCATTGTCGCAGGCAATTTCCCTCGGAACACTGAACCTGTAGATGATGTTTTTCTTGATGAAATCGATTACCTGCTTTTGTTTGACTTCCATAAGAGCTCCTGCTTCCACCCATTTAGTAAAGTAATCGGTTAACACGAGGATGAAGCGAACACCACCCTTTTCCTTCGGTAAAAGTCCAACAACATGCATCCTCCACTTCATGAAAGGCCATGGTGAT
Source organism: Petunia x hybrida (assembly GCA_037355625.1). Taxonomy (NCBI): domain Eukaryota; kingdom Viridiplantae; phylum Streptophyta; class Magnoliopsida; order Solanales; family Solanaceae; genus Petunia; species Petunia x hybrida. Next base: position 1,933,986 of record JBBBVM010000018.1, on the reverse strand, counting down.
ACCACCGAATGCAGAGGTTCGGCCTATTGGTGGATCATCCGTGCATGGCGTTGGCACTTATCACATTTCTGCACGAAGGCCTTTGCATCTGCACTGATGGTGGGCCAATAATACCCAGCTCTTAGTAATTTACGCACAAAGGATTCCCCCCCCCCGAGTGATTGCGACACTCGCCTTCTTGCACCTCGGCCATCACATATCTAGCCTCATCGGGACCCAAACACTTGGCCATCGGGCCGCAATATAACCTCTTGTACAAATTACCCTCGATCAAGTGGTATGAAGCCGCTTGGGTCCTCAACTTTTTGGCCTCCTTTTTATCTTGGGGAACAGTCGCCGAGTCAAAGTAAGAGATGAACTTACTTCGCCAAACCCATTTGTTGTTCACCGAGTTGACCTGCAATTTCATCTCTTTCATTTGCGCGGACAACAACCGAACTACTGAATCAGTCCCTGAGTGGGCTTCATCGACCGCCGAACCCAAATTTGCCAGGGTATCGGCCTCCATATTCTCCTCCCGAGGCACTTGCTTAACTTGCCACTCTTGGAATTGTGATAAAATCCTTTGTGCTCGATCTATGAATAGCCGCATTCTGGGCTCTCGAGCCGTGTATTCGCCGAGCACTTGGTTCACCACCAATTGGGAGTCGCACCTTAGCTCAATTCTCTCCACCCCCATTTCCTTAGCCAACTCCAAGCCTGCTAGAGCCGCTTCATATTCAGCCTCATTATTGGTCACTTTTTTTAATCGAACCGAGTGCCTGATTTTCTCCCCAGTGGGTGCTTTCAAGACTATGCCTAACCCCGAACCCTTGGAGTTAGTTGCCCCATCGGTATGAAGTATCCATAGCCCCGAAGCCGTTCCTTTCGATACTGAGTTCTCCTTTTCGGCTTCGGGCAGAATCCCAACACTAAAATCAGCTACGAAGTCGGCCAGAACTTAGGATTTGATGGCTGTTCGGGGTTGATAGGTGATCTAATATTCGCTTAATTCTACCGCCCACTTTGATAACCTCCCAGATAACTCCGGTTTATGCAATATACTTCTCAAGGGGAAAGTTGAAACTACCGCTATTGGGTGACATTGGAAATATGTCGTAGTTTTCGGGTAGTAACAATTAAAGCAAGTGCTAGTTTTTCCAAGTGTGGGTACCTGGTTTCCGCATCGAGGAGTGTCTTACTCACATAGTAGATGGGTTGTTGCTTTCCATCTTCCTCCCGAACCAGGACCACGCTAACTGATACCTCGGACACAGCGAAGTAAACCAGCAATGTTTCACCATCCTTAGGCTTGGCGAGCAACGACGCGTTAGCCAAGTAGCATTTCAAATCTTTCAGCGCTTCTTTACACTCTGGTGTCCATTCGAAGTGATTGTTCTTCCTCAAAATAGAGAAGAATTTGTGGCATCGCTCCGAGGACCTTGAGATAAAACGACTCAAGGCAGCAATTCGGCCAGTTAAGTGCTGAACTTCTTTCACCCTGGTCAGCTCTTCGGGGGATTTCCTCGATAACTTTAATCTTGTCGGGGTTTGCTTCAATGCCTCATTCGGAGACAATGAATCCCAAGAATTTTCCTGACCCAACACCGAAGGCACACTTCTCAGGGTTCAACTTCATGCCATATTGCCTCAGAACAGCAAAAGCTTCCCTTAGATGATTCAAATAATCTTCCATTCGAGCCGATTTGATGAGCATATCATCTATGTAGACCTCCATAGATTTTCCAATATACTCTTTGAACATGCGACACACCAAACTTTAATATGTCGCCCCAGCATTTTTCAGACCGAAGGGCATTACTTTATAGCAGAAAGTACCTCGGTCAGTGATGAACGAGGTTTTCTCTTCGTCCTTTGGGTCCATGAGGATCTGGTTATAGCCCGAGTAAGCATCCAAGAAGGTTAATAGTTTATGTCCAACACTTGCCATTTTTCTTCGGTACGACAACTACATTAGCCAGCCATTTGGGGTATTTTACCTCCCTTATGAAACCATTTTCTTGAAACTTTGTGGTTTCATCTTCGATTGCCCTCTTTTTAACCCCGGCGTGAGGTCTTTTCTTTTGCTTCACCGGGGTGAACTTTGGGTCCACATTCAGCTTGTGGGTCATGATCTCCGGATCGATACCAATCATGTCTGAATGAGACCAAGCGAAGCAATCGTTGTTGGACTTTAAAACTTCAATGATTGCTTTATTCGACTCTGGGTCCAACTCCGAGCCGAAAAATACCTTTCTCTCGAGAAAATCTTTCAATAGTGTGAAAGACTCCAATTCCTCAATTGTAGAATCCTCGGCTTTTTATTTCCGAGGCTCTTTAATGCAAACCAGGATCTTTTCAACTTCTCCTTGGAGGTCCTCCTCGCTTGATCCCGGTTCCATTAGTTGCTATTGTTTTTGCCCGGTCGGGGTGACTCCACTTTTCAACGCAACCGAGTAGCACTCCCTAGCTACTCGTTGCTCTCCTTTGATTGATCGAACCCCCCAAGGCGTAGGGAATTTGATCACTTGATGTAACGTGGAGGGAACAGCCTCCATGGAATGGATCCATGGCCTGCCGAGGATCACATTGTATGCCATGTCCTCGGGCAACACTTGGAACAATGTTTCCTTGCTTACTCCTTCAGCAAATGTTTTGAGTGTAATTTCACCCAAAGTCTACTCGGTGAAGTTGTTGAAGCCAGTCAACACTGTAGCTTTGGGGACAACTTCCCCTTTGAGCCACATCTTCTTAACGGCCCTGTAGCTAATTATATTGACCGAGCTACCGGGGTCGATCAAGACTCGCTTGATGTCAGAGTTATTGATTCTTAACATGATGACCAAGGCATCGTGATGAAGGAAAATCATCCCATCACAATCATCATCATCAAATACAATCTCTTTACTAGAGCCACCAACTCAGGTCCTCTTTTCCATGGTGATTGATTATTTGGCAAATTTCTTTGCAGCTGCGAAATTCACCCCATTCACCTCTTATTCCCCAGTGATAACATTCACAACTCTCTCTGGGGGTTGAGCCCGAGGTGGTTGCCCATCGCCTCGGTTCTTGGAGTAGTTGTCCTTTCCCTTTTCCAGTAAGGAATTCGACCAATACTCCTTTCTTCAATAAATGAGCCACCTCGAGGCGCAATGCTTTGCAATCCTCGGTTCGGTGGCCATAATCTGCGTGGAACTTACAATGCACATTATGGTCTCTCTTATCCGCAGGAATTCTCATGTCTTTGGGCACTCTTACCCCGGCAGTCCCCTTGACTACGTTGACCAGCTCCGAGGTCGATATGATGAAATTGTAGTCAGGGATCCGAGGCAGTTTCTTCTTCGTGGCCGAAGCTGGGCCTGAGGAACTTCTTTGGTTCGTGTTGGAGTGAACCTTTCCTCCGAGCCGTTGGCTTATGTGCGGGCTTGTGAATGAATTCCCGAAGGAGTTTCCCAGCCTTTGGCTGACAGGGTGCCTTGTAGAGGTGTATGGTTCATACCTCCCCTTCGAATTTCCTCGCGACGCCTCGGTGCGGTGTAAGGATTCGCCTCGGGTTTTATAACTGTAACCTCGGCTTTTAAACTCAGCTTCCTCCAATCTGATCTTGGAGTAAGCCCGCTTATGTAGATCTTCCCATGTTAGAACTTGGTATTGTTGGAGCTCCTCTCGCAATTCAGCAGCGGCGTCAGAATTGCGAACATTGATACCCTTTTCAAATGCCATGATGGCCAGAGTATCATCCATCCGAGGTAGCTCCATGTGCTCAACGTGAAATCGCTCAAGGAACTCCTTAAGTGGCTCACCGGGCCGTTGTTTTACCTCGCATATATCCTCCTTTCTTTGGAGGATTTTTTGGGCCCCAGTGTGTGCCTTAGCGAAGGCGTTGGACATTTCCTTGAAGGTGGAAATCGACCCTGCTGGTAGACACATGTACCAGCGTAGCGCTCCTTTCTCCAAGGATTTTCCAAATCTCTTTAAGAACATTGACTCGAGCTCTATCGCCGTTAAGTCATTGCTCTGTACCATTTCCATGTATTCCTTTACATGCTCTCTGGGATCGTGGTCCCATCATACTTCTTTTAAAAATATGAGCTTGAAATTCTTGGGAGTTGGGGCTGGAGCCGCTTCGGGCTTAAAGGGCAACTCCCTATATTGATCTATATCAAGCTCATCTTCGATTTTTGTCATCCCCGGTACGCTCTCGAGGCACTTTTCTACACGTGCCTCGACGCGAGCTTTAACGCGTGCTTCAATCTCCCTGGTCAACCTCTCAACGTCGACCGAGGATGTTGTTTCAGCCACGGTGGGAATCATCCCGAAGTGTGGCGTTGCGCCTGGTACGTTTCCCGAACCCCCAGACGTGGCTCCGTTGAGAGGTCCCCCTATTATCGTGCCCATAGGGACGAAAGTCGGGATGCCTCCACTTGGAGCCGAAGGCTGGGTTCCGTTCGGTGCTGCGCTGTTCCTCGCTTCCAACGAGGCGCGGAATTCAGCATTAATGTTGATCTGCTCATCCTGTCGATCTTGGAGAGCTTTTAGTGCATTACCAACAAAAGCTTGGAACGCTTCGGTTGTCATTGGAGATGTGGACTGTTGGTTCGACGGAACGTCAGCCCGCTCGTTAAGATTTTCATTGTTATCAGCCATGACATTGAAGAGACTGTAGGTTTAACGAAAAAGAGCGTTGAACTTTGGAACGAAGCGTTTCTGCTTATATCCCCACAGACGGCGCCAATTTGTATGGGCCTAAATCAGTTTTAGGATCACAAATCGGATTTGGGTTAGAATATAAGCAAAACTTCGTATCAAAGTCGATAAATGCCAAGAAAGCTTGTAAAATGCAAGAAAATAACTGGATTTCAATATATTGCAATGAGTACAAAATTCGACAGAGTTTCTGTTTGTATTTCTGAATATCTACAATGACAATTGAAGTACTATTTATAGATACAAGTTACTGCCCTACGTCCTCCACGATTTATTCATGGCCAACCCACGTCTGAAGCCTTCATGAGTAGGGTTAGTGGGCAGAATAGTGGACAGAAGTAGTGGGCTGCAAAGCCGCTTGAACCGGTAGGACTCACCGAGGCGCAAGCAGATGACCTCGGTGGTAGGGCCCTGTTGCTTGACCGAGGTGAATGACATCGAAGCTTAACGTGTGGCTCGCCTTCGGTGACAACCTCGATGCCTGACTTCGGCGATCCACTCATTTGTTTCGGTCTCTGGCTTATCGTCAAGTGCTCGGTTGCTATCAGATCGCATGGCCGGGGCGAATAATCGCGAGCCGATTTTTACCCCATACAAAAATTATAAGTGCTAAAGTATCAAAATGTCTCAAGAATTAGTTCAATTGATGCTTCAGACTGGTTTTTCCTTAGTGACTTATATTCATTTGTTTGGTTAAGTGATGTTTATGAATAAAGAGGGATGTGGTTTCCAATTTTGGTTTTCCAATGTTCATGATATTCATCTTTTCCTTTTTAAGTTCGAATTAGTGTCAATCTTATGTCTGCATATATTTTTTATGTATCTCATTTATTTAGTCATTCTTTGGGCGTAGGTTGGTAACTATGACAATTAATGAGAGTGGTGACTTGCGTCTACATGGGTATTTCAACTGTGTGATGTTGATTGTGGTCTTGCCAGTTTCTCTAACTATCTTCTTTTTTGACTACACAAATAATGTCTTATGCTCCCAAAGATGATCAGCATAATCAAATTCAGTTTGCTTTGGGAGGGAAGTTGGTGGTATCTGCTTTAGCATAAAAGCATCTATCTACCATTGTTCTAGATGAGGCATTGATTGGATGAAAGAGGTGAGCAATGTTTTAAAAGGCGGGGCGCAAGGCGAGACATTTTATTTATAATGGGGTGAGGCGTAAGTCCCGAGACATGGAGCATAAGTCCCATGGATCTTATTTTTTAATTAATTTTAAATTAATAAAATATCATAATGAACCAAAAAAAATGTCAAAAGTACATTAAAAAATTAAAAATAAGAAAAAAGAGTACGTAAACAAAGGATCTAACATTTTTAACAATGGTAAGAAATTGAATAATATTGCAATTTTTATGAGATACAAATAAACCATAAGGCCTTAACTTTCGAACAATTAAAAATAAAAAAATTTCACTATAAAAAGTGAATATATAATAAAATTTATTACTATTATAATTTAAAATATTAATTCTTCATTGATAAATATAAAATTACTTCTAAATTATAAAATAATTGAAGTCTAACAATTTTGAGTGACAGAAATAAGACATGAACACCAATAACAAGTGATGATATAAACATCGACTATGAATTTTCAGATTAAGTGTACAGATGATATTCACCCTCATGATATTCTCAATTATAATACATGTAACATTATGTCTCGTTAATTGAGCTACACTCAATTTTTGAATTTCTATAGATGAATATTACTTTATTTTTAAAGAAAATTATGGATGAACAGTCTTAATTAGAGATTTGGACAGATAATTTGCACATGTACGTTCTATAAGGTGAGTCTTGAGCATTGGGCGTAGGGCGTGCTCTCGGCGCACCGCCGGGCGCTTGAGGCGTAAGCCTCACGGATTTAAGTCCCGCCGGCTAGCCTCAGGGCGTTTTGCAAGTAGCCCCAGGGCGAGTCCCAAAATTGCATTTTAAAATAGAGGCGGTGAGTGTTACCTTCATTATATAGGAAAAGCTTAAAGTTTAATGTGTTATTTGGTGGTGCATGATTTCAAATTATGCAAAAAAACAAATTTCAATTTTGAAAAATCAAATATGCAATCTTTGTAACCTTATTAGTAGATATAAACGGCAAAATATAGTTCATTTTGTTCACTATGGTTATCAAATACAATATCTTTGATAATCTTATCACATGGAAAACCAGATCTACAAGGTCCATCGAGTAATAAACCTACAATATAAAAGATATTGTACTCTATGTAGTTCTTTCAAGATTCACGTGTAGAAGACTAGACATTATTTCAATTGAAGATACATCTTTTGTGGAATTGCGTACCAAAGCTATTCATTTTAATGAGTTTTGTTGCCGCATATATACATAAGTAAATGTTTCATTGTTTTGGAATTTGGAAGCAAATGTTAGACAATGAAAATATTACTGGCGCACCTCTTTTATACTTTGCTAAACAAGATATCGCTTTTAAAAAAATCTTTTATTATAAGTGGAGATTGATAATGAAAGGGACGTCAGGAATCCCAACTTTTAAATTTCATCCCAGTTTATTGGACAGTTATGTGTATTTGTGTTGAGATCCTTTATTTATGAATATTTGGTTAATCTGAGAATCTAGCTAGAAATAGATGCAGAGCTACTTTCAGTGTTTTATGGTCTTGGCCATATATAATTATGTGACACAAGAATTAAATGTCGTGGTTAGACAATAACAACTAAAATTGGATATTTGAATTGTGCATATCAAGAGCTTCAACTGCAAAATGAATATAACGTGTTCCTGGACAATTCTCATGGTATGTTGACTTGTAACATATGATGACTTTGCAAGGAAAAATAAGTTCCTTGAACAATTTGTCTATCACATATGAGATGACTCTCTATGAATTCCCAAGAAAACAAGCTGTTCATCAATGTTTTCTCTGAATAGCTTATTGTTAACAGGTTTGAACTTGATAATAGGCTTGCATTTTCAGGATGCATCTATGGTGAAGGAAATAACGGAAGGACATAATTGAGAAAGACACGTCAAGGTGGAAAACATTACATGTACGACCCCAATAGAGAGAGAGAGAGATACAGAGAAGCAACAACATTGGTTTTAAAGGATGAAAGACAGCTGATGGTTAGTCAATTTTCCTTAAGTTACAGCACTTCAAAGAAATAAAATGTTATCCATACTTCCTGTGGACTTTAATAGCAACAACTTTCTTGAACTAGAAGGAAATGAATTTCCAATTGCTGGATTAGGTTATTTTGCCAGGTTATGCCTTGATGTGTTGTAATTGTCCTCCTTGATACATGATTTCACATTTATTTCAGGATTATGTAATCTAATTTTGACTATTAAGGAGCAAACACAAAAAAGCTATAAACACAAGTTAAGGAGCAAACAAGGGATAGAAATAGAGAAAGAGGAGAACAAAGGTAAATTAAATTCTTACTTCTCAGTTAAGAATTTATCCTCTATTAAATCAAGTCTATTGTTATTGATGGTGGACTAAATTAGGAATAGAAAAAAGAAAAGCGATGCAGGTCCCTCAATAAAAATACAATCATGAAGTTTTAGTAGATAAAAGATGACTTAATATTATAAGGGGAGAAGTTATGAGTGCTGGCAGAGAGCACTCTTGAGCAAAGTTATTTGTTTGCCTTAAAAGTGTGTAGAATCGCTCAAAACTATAAGAAAAGAACTTGTTTATTTAATCAAGTACCAGGAGGAAAATGAGTAAATAGATAATCTTATTCATAGTAATAGTCACAAGAGTATTGACTAAGCTTAACAAGAATTTTCTCCAGCTCTGGTTGTTTATGAAATTGATACATAGGTTGATCTTATGATAATATAGGTAATCGAAAAAGCCCGACAGAATGTTCGGGGTGACATATTTGGTATTTCGGTACGAGTACTTTGAGTGATGACCTTACCACAGTTTTGTGTTTCCCTAACTTGCATAGTTTATACTAGATTTTGAAGTAAATGTGTTATCGAATGTTTAAACTGCATGTCGGACGAGTCCTTTTACAGGATATGTACCGAAATAATTATTTGAATTATTTTACCGTTACAAGATATGATTTTTATCGCTACTTGACATGTTTTACCGCTATGTGAAATATTGAATTGTTACTCGAAATGCACTGTACTTGGTATAGGGAATATATATATATATATATATATATTTTTTAGGATGAGCCTTGACAGACCCCGTAGCTGACGACGGGTACGTTAGACCTGGTGCATCTTGTATACTTCGGATTACCGTTACAATCCCTGCTAGTGGGAAGGTAGAACTAGCTTATCGTTACTGATTTCCTCAGGGAGGAATTTACACTGATTACATGGTTTGTTCTTGGAAATCTCCCTAACCTATATACTTGATATAATATAAAGAATACTGAATTTACTATTGATTGATATTGATTATCATTTACAAGAAACACTTGAAAGACTTATTACTGTTTACTGTCTCTGAAAGTGGCATTCTTTTACAAGATATATTGCTACATATGATATATTGATACTGGCATGTTTTCTGACTTGTCCTCACTTAATATGGTTGTGGTTAAGCATTATTACTCACTGAGTTGCGACTCACTCCTCGCTATATTTTTTTTTTCCAGATACATCAGGTTTCATAGCCGAGGATCTCTGTTCTTAGAGCGTACGAGTTGACAATCCTGGTGAGCCCTGCATTAGTTCGCGTGGACAAGAAGCTTCATTTATTTATTTATTTTCATTCCTTGAAACTATTAGAGTCTCTCCATTAGTCAGTCGTCTAAATTTTTAGTTAGTTATCTTGTTTTAATTATTCATTTAATAAGTTAGTCTTGTGAGTTCTTGGCTGTGAACATATTGGGTTCGTATTAGACCTTTTCATGGTGATGTAGAGGTAAACATGGGAATTGTAAGTTGCCAATGTATAAGTGGTATATATTGACTGGTTTTAGTTATATTTGGCTGGATCTGGTGTCTCTTTTATACAGGGAAATTTTTGGATAGGCCTAAAACAGGGGAAACTCTGCCCGATTTTCTGTAGAATTTTGATAAGGCTTGTTTAGGGACTTAGTTCCTAAGCACCGGTCACGGCCCCAAAATTGGGTCGTGACAAAGTTAGTATTAGAGCCCTAGGTTATTCCTGTGACTAATGGAGCACACGTCAGTAGTAGAATCTCTATTATGGTTATGTAGCCGGCCATTTCCATAATCGTTATTCTGCGAGGGCGTGATAGGATGTTTCGTGTCTTTCCTTCTTTCTTGTTCCTTCCGTACGTGTGAGATGACTACTGCTAAATAGATGAATCTAACGTTAGTTATTCTATTACTCAGATGGCTGGTAAGACAAGACCTAAAAAGGCAGCACGAGCTGCTCCGGATTCCTCCACTGCTGGGCCGTCATCTACCTCAGCTAGAAAAGGAGGTAATCCTCAAGGACGAGGCCAAGCTGCTACCACGAGGGCTGGTGCTACCACCAGAGCTACAAGAGAGCTTACTCCAGAAATTGAGGATAATCCACCTACATTGTTATATGAGAATGCTACTATTGAGGAGCTTAATGCTATGAAAAAGTCCATTGATATCCTGAATGCCAGAATGGATAGACAGGAAAGGGCTAGACAACAGAATGTTGCTTCAACACAACCTCAAGCACCTACACAGGCTTAGACTCACACTCATACTCAGGCTCAGGCTCAAGCTCAGACTCAGACTCTGACTCAGGCTTAAACACAGACTCATACTCAGACTCAGGCTCAAACTGTCGCTCCAAACGCACACGCAAGTATACGCGGTCGATCAAGTAATAAAGTGATAAGAAAGTATCGTTCCCACGGGGACTATTGATTAACTATTAACTAGACAAACTTCAATTCAAGTATTGTTCAAGAGAGTTTAACCAGATTTCAAGTTTTGTTTAATTAACTAATTAACTAAACGTAATTGAAGTAAATGGAATGCAAGACAATTCAAGAGTTTTAGATATCAGTGAGAGGAAATATTCAGGGATTATGGGACGATCACCAATCCAGTTGCACTCATCCGCTAATTGAATTAATTTTACTTATCTAAGTTGCTAATCACAGGGTTAATTATACTCACAGAGCGCTTTCGATACCCTGCTTGCCTATTCAAGTCAACCTAATGCCAATATGTCTATGGAATTAGAATTAACAAGAATGCATGTGCTTCTCCTGTAAACTGATTAAGAGTGACTGTTAGGTATATTTCTATCCTAACCGCGAAACCATTGCCGATGTCCGGGTTCAGGAACACGCTCTATTTAATTCTATTGCAACCTACGGCTCCCACTTTCGAGTTCAACCTTAGGTTCATGGGTAATACTTAACAACTGGCCAAGAAATTAAGTAATTCAGAGCAGAATTAAATAAACAACTCAATCTGATAAATTTAATAGAATTCAACCAACTTCGGAGTACAACTTTCATGGTTAACCCATAACCCTAGAATAATAGAGTTTAGCTACTCATAGACAAGTTAGCTTTCTCACAAAATAATCTAGAATTCATGAAACAATAAAGAGGGAAGAAGAATTACAACTCAATTGATGAATCTTGGTTCTCTAGCCTCTACTATGGTTATTGCCTCCAAAAATACGTAAAAGAATGTCTAATAATATGTTTTTCCGCGTTTTAATACGGAATAATAAGAGAAATACACGCCCTAGGCTAGTCCAAGCTCGGGTAGGAAAGTCCCAGTCGTACAGCAGCCCATACAATGTAAGAATCCTTGTATGCCCAATTCTCAGGTCTCACAGCTTCTCATACAATGTACGCCTGTTGTAAGGCTCATACAATGAGCTTACAAAGCTCCTAGTCCGCTGATTTTTATACTCGAATTCTTCGTTTTTCTACTTCAATCTTTGACTTCGAACTTCTCCACAAAATGTAGCCATTTCGCTCCAAATTCCACCAATTCGTACCTAAACCATTCAAACACACCAAGTTAAAATCATGTCACAAATTAGCATTTTTGGGCATGTATTGCTATGAAAACCATCTAAAAGTGTTAAATACAATTGCTAAAAATATAGGAATATGCCCAACATCAACACCCCACACTTAGCTTTTGTTCGTCCCCGAACAAATAAACCCAACACACTTGTACTCAAGGACTTCAACTACCCAACTCAAGAACTTTAAGGAGGCTCACCTATGAAATAGGTTGATACCAACAATTAGCCACTAGACATACAAGCACACAACTCCCCATATTTGCACGCCACACATTTAGAAAACAAGGATTATCAAGTAGTCAAGTAGCAACAACCAAGCCTCAAGAAACGACTCTTTACACCAACTTACTCACGACATGTCCACTCGCTCAAGATTAGGGCCTAATAAAAGCTCCAAACTTTCATAATTCATGTGCCCTCACCAATCAAAGTCTAGTCCCAATCACAAACAATTATATCAACTGAATTATAAGGGACTTTCATGATAGGAAGAATACGCTCACACTCAAAAAAGAATCTCAAGTGCCACACAATGGTACCATAGGCTTGCCCGTAGTGTAGGACTCCACTAATGTAGGCTTGCTCCTATTCGGGATTAACTAGAACTTTAAGGGTTGTAATGTAGGCCAAAGGACGGGTAATGGTTAAATGACTACCTCCCTAAGCACTTTAATACATCACTTCCACTTTTATAGCTCAACTCTTCACAAAAACAACCGAGCTACCATTCGAACATCAACTAAAACACTTCCCTCCCTTTAAGTATTTTTTTCTTTCAATGTGCACAACACTAGCAAGGATTGAGAAATTTCTTTTTCTTTTGCTTTCTTTTTATTTTATTTTTTTCACTTTTGATTTTTTTCTTCTCTTTTTTTTTTTCATTTGTCACTTTTTTTTCCTCAACCTTGCCAATGTACTTTTCCTCAAAAATACCATCACAAATTTATTCTTATTGACTCCACTCAAAAGCCATCAATTTCCACCAACCATAACTCCACTAGCAACAATATTTTCAGTTAAAGTACTTTAAGGAGTACGGGTTCAAAAAGAAGGTAATTAAGAACAAAATGAATAGGCTTGTAATGTGGGTGTCAAAAAAAAAACTAATAGGCTCAAAAAGGATTACAAGGGATATATATGAACGGGTAGGCTAATCAAGGCTGCAAAAGAAAGGGTTTATTAAAGAAGGCCTGTATCATCTCCCGACTAGAGGAAACCTAGAATTTCGCTTTGAACACACGCGGGGCAAGTTCTAGACCAATAATGCACGCACGAGAAGAAATAAAAGCACCTCACCACTCATGGCACATGAACTACTCAAGGCGGAACAATTCCAACACCTAACAAAAACAAGCGAGACAAGTCATGCTATTCAGTCAGCGCTTAGAGTCAGAAACCTGAGCCGAGGAATCACTAACAAGACCGACTATCAATCCAATATACAACTCACACAAAAATCTTTAGGGAAGTTCAACTCGCATGTAAAGGACTAAATATGTCAGTATCAAACAATTCACAGAGAAGGCACAGGTCCTTACCACTTAGCTACTCCTATTTCCTAATTTTTTTTTTGTATTTTAAATATCAATTTTTTTTTTATTTTTATCTAAAAACACCCGGTTCAAAACAAAAGGCATCCTCGGGAAAGAACCGTGGCTTGAAGAAAACCCAACGATTATGCCACTAATCTAAAAAAATTAAATGCAGTAAAAATATACAAGTACAAATCATGATACCCTACCCCACAATTAAAATAGTACATGGTCCCCACTGCATAAGTACAAAAATAATAATAAGAGCGGGTATCAAGAAAGCTCCCTCAAACTGCAGAGTCTGGAGGTGTAGCAGACCGGTCTGAATCCGCGGTCTGAGCAGTGGAGTGGTCTAACAATTTCGTGCCAGCTGCATCCATTGCATCAATCAGCGACCCCTCCATAGTAGTGGCAGTAGCCGGAGTAGGCTCTGCAACAGTGCCATCAGTAGCACTCAAATCCACAACCTCGTAACTGGACCCTGCATCAGTCTGGACACCAATGGAACGCGTCACTCTGGTACTCTGTATGGAAGAAAAGAACTCTGAATGTCTGCTCATCAGTGCTTCATCACGGGCCTCTATCTGACGAAGCAACAATTTATCTCGAGCTTCTTGTTCCTCCCTCAACATGGCCAGTGCAGCCTCTTGCCCCTGCCTCAACTTGGCCAACTCGGCCTCAATTCGCTCGGGCAATGTTCTTCTATCAACCTTCACCGCCTTAGGATCATGGACCGCGGTGATATCCCGCACGGGTGGGGTATCTGTATCCATCACATCAGCTGTGTACCTCGGAACCTTATGCTTACGCATGATGGCTGACAAAGTGTATGCATAATAGAGCCCTCATTGCATGTTTTGTCTTGTCCGAACCATCTGCTCTCGCATGAGCTCTCCCAAATTAAGAATTATACCAGTCATCAAAGCATAAACAAGCAACACCCTAGCCTGGATCACATTGGTTTGCAGATCAGCTTGCATAATCCTATTATAAATCCAATTCAACCAAGCCTTCGCTTCCTTGACCAGCAACCTGTTTGGTAGTGCACTATAGGGTGTACGGTTGTTGGGGACCCATTCTGCTATCTTTGATTCTTCACATAGCACCTTAACAATATCATCAAAGTCGGGCTCAGCTACAAAATTCTTGAAATCTATCATATCAACATCTGGAGCACCGTAGAACCTATTTATAGCACGGGGTGATATGTCCACTTCTCTCCCTCTGATCCAGACTACATCACTCTGTTTATGGTCCCAGTTGGCATAAATTTCACGAACTGCTGTTATATTAGCGGGACCTTTTGGCCCTTTCATGAATGTTTCCCAATTTCTTTCTTTCAACTTGCGAACAATAGCAGGACAATCTCTATCACATGATGGAATATTCAAAGCTCTCTCCGACTTGTGTTGTTTCGTGCATAGCCAGTTGTATGCCTTGTAGGCATCCTCGCTCACAAAGGTGCCCTCCCAAAGAGACCGTTCAATAGGGATACTCGTGGATGGCAGGTTTTCAGGCAAGGGAATGGTAATGTGTTCTTCTTCAGCATCACAATCAACCTGGATATCATCCTCATTGTCTTGCACTATTAATTCCTTCCTTTTTCCTTGAATTACCCTTCTCTTCTTAGCCGGTGGATTAGAAGTACCACCCTCACGGATTACCACTGGTTTTTCTATCAAACTTGCGCCTTTTCTGTTACCCGGGGCTGCCTGAGGAAAAGAAGTGGCCTGAAAACTTGGAGCCGACCTCCTTCTTGCTAATGGTATGACCTCAGGATCATCATTCTCCTCCTCCACTTCCTGGGTAGGCTTGTCCTGTTTCCTCTTTGAGCGTTGCTCTCGTTTATCCTTGCTCTCTGTTGGATTCCTTGGTGGTTGGCCCCCGCTTCCACCTCCACCGCTCTTAGATGCTTGGGTTGAAATTACCATTGTGTAATGAAAGTTCCGCACACAGAGAAAAACAATTAAAATCAGCCATGGAATGCAACCAAGTTCATCAAGATAGCTAAAAACTAGTCCGTTCAAGCTTTGTTTCACTTTTATTTTTCACATTGGTGTACACCCCACACTTAAATTCAAGTGTACTTCACTTTTAAAAATATTAAGCTCATTATATCATTGGCGAGGTAATCAGACTTCCCTCAACGTGCATCGCTTTGTTTGAAATTATTCTCGAGTTTAAAAATTGCCAAAGCGTGCAAAAGGGGTTCCTACACTCCACACTTATGCTATTCTTCATCACAAAAACATAGAGAAATATTCAATTAAGAAAATCAATCAAGGCAGCCCCTGAATTGCACAACCGGGCAGCAACTCGCACGACGAGCGCTTGCGACGTGCAATGAGTCTCGCTCAAGTTAAAGTGCCTTAAACGCTACCCCAAAGCCATAATTCTAACCAATATACGTTCAACTTATGCCCCATAACTGATTCGGTTACTCAGACTTGGCCGAATGCTTTAAATTTTCATTGGGGAATTTCATCGAACACCATATGTGCGGAAAACTGGACAGCTTGTGTGCAAGCTATTCGATTGTATTTCGGCCTCCCAACTCCGGGAGCTTTCATGTAATACTCATCATGGTGCATCCCCGCACCCCCCACAACAGATACCAAGCAAAAAACTATTCAGTTTACACCCAAAACTTCATTCAAAAGCAACTCGAAACTTAGCTCTAGAAAGGGAAAAAGGGAATGGGGTATCGCAGCAATAGAGCATAGACGAACTATAGAAACAGATGAGATAAGAGAGAAACGAGGTAAAGAGAAAAGATCAGGGAGTCGTACCAGAAGAAGTGTGTTCGTGAAAGAGGACAAGAGAAGCAGAAGTAGCGTTTTTTTCCCTTCAGTGTATTGTTTCCTGTTCTTATTATTGTGTTGTGTGTATTTAAGGACTTACGTACTTACCTTACAAAGTTCTTACAATGTATGCCCAATGTAAGACTTGTCCTTGGAGAATAGATTTTTCTTACAAAGTTCTTACAATACTCTTACTCCACTGATTTTTAAAGAATTCCCTGCGCTATAGGCCTTAGAGCAGGTCTTACAATGTAAGACTTGTTGTAAGAGCCTGAATTCTGCTCCTTTCCTGCATATTTTTGCTTACTCCGCAATGCTTAATTCTCCATATTCCCATGCTCATTCCCTGCCATAACACACTTAAACAAACAATTAATTCCAAGAATTAAATCCTTTTTTGTATTTTTCTCTTTGTAATTTTTTTTTTGTTTTTTTATATAAAACTAACTAACTAAGTAATTACCAAAAACAATAAACCATGGGTTGCCTCCCATGAAGTGCTTGATTTAACGTCGCGGCACGACGATTACACCCCTCTTTCAAGGGTCAACCACAGAAATAGAGGATTTAAGCCTATCGACTTCACCTCCCCAATATCGCTTCACTCTTTGCCCATTCACTAGAAACGACTTGTCCGAGCCCGGGGCTCGCAGTACAATCGCTCCATGAGGCATAACCTTAACGATTTCAAACGGGCCAGACCACCTCGACTTGAGCTTACCAGGGAAGAGCCTCAACCTGGAGTTAAATAAAAGAACTAGTTGGCCCGGCTCAAAGTGACGGTGCTGGATGCGCTTGTCATGCCATCGCTTAGTTTTCTCTTTATATAACTTGGCGTTTTCATAAGCATGCAACCTAAACTCATCAAGTTCATTGAGTTGCAACAATCTCTTCTCACCCGCCAAGCCCATATCAAAATTTAGCTTCTTTATCGCCCAATAGGCCTTATGCTCAAGCTCGACTGGCAAGTGGCACACCTTCCCATATACCAGCTTGTATGGTGAAGTCCCAATTGGAGTCTTATAAGCTGTCCTATATGCCCAGAGTGCATCATCGAGCTTGCTAGCCCAATCCTTCCTATTCGCACTGACAGTTTTCTCAAGAATTTGCTTCACCTCTCTATTTGATACCTCAGCCTGCCCACTAGTTTGCGGATGATAGGCGGTGGCGACCTTATGCTTAACCCCGTATTTAGCTAGAAGGTTGTTTAACAACTTATTACAGAAGTGTGTACCTTCATCGCTAATCAAAGCCTGCAGAGTTCCGAACCTGGTGAAAATGTTCTTCTTGATGAAACTCACCACCACCTTCGCGTCATTAGAAGGAAGAGCAACAGCCTCTATCCATTTAGACACGTAATCTACTGCCAGTAAAATATACTTGTGACCATTCGACGAGGGGAAGGGACCCATGAAGTCAATCCCCCACACATAAAAAATCTCCACCCATGAAGTCAATCCCCCACACTTGTTGAATATATGTATCATGCTTGTCAGATTCGAATTGAGGGTATGGATACCTTAGCTGATCTAATTATACTGGATATGGTTGATTTTGACGTGTTGATGGGTATGGATTGGTTATCTTCTTGCCATGCTACCTTCGATTGTCATGCGAAGGTAGTTAAGTTCGAGATGCCTAATGAACCCAATTTTATTCTGAAAGGGGATCAAATTCCAGAGATGTGTAATGTCATATCATTTGTAAAAGCCCAGCAGTTATTGAAGAAAGGTTGCTGGGCATTCTTAGCCGTGGTGAGAGACACAAGAGATGTAACTCCTAGCTTGAAAATGGTTTCAGTAGTGCAAGAGTTCACCGATGTATTTCCTGAGGATTTACCGGGACTACCACCAGTGCGGGTATAGATTTCAGCATTTATTTAGCACCTGACACGCAGCCCATATCGATACCTCCATATCGTATGGCACCAGCGGAGTTGAGGGAGCTAAAGGAATAATTGCAAGATTTATTGAACAAGAGATTTATCAGACCAAGTGTATCCCCCTGGGGTGTACCAGTGCTATTTGTGAAGAAGAAAGATGGGTCCCTAAGAATGTGCATTGACTACAAATAGCTGAACAAGGTAACGGTACGTAATAAATACCCTTTGCCTCGTATTGATGATCTGTTTGATCAGTTGCAGGGAGCTGCCCATTTTTCAAAGATTGATCTTCGATCTGGTTATCATCAGCTCAGAGTTAGTGACAAAGATATTCCTAAGACAGCTTTCAGAACTCGATACGGGCATTATGAATTCCTTGTGATGCCTTTCGGGTTGACTAATGCTCCAGCTGCATTCATGGAGTTAATGAATAGGGTGTTCAAGCCGTTACTGGATAGATTTGTCATTATATTTATTGATGATATCTTGGTGTATTCTCGTAGCCAAGAAGAATACGAGGATCATCTGAGGGTTGTACTGCAGACCTTGCGGGAGCAAAAGCTTTATGCTAAATTCTCTAAGTGCGAATTTTGCCTAGACTCTGTAGCATTCCTTGGACATGTTGTATCCAAGGATGGAATTACGGTAGATCCTAAAAAGACAGAAGCAGTGCAGAAATGGCCCAGACCCACCACTCCTATAGAGATTCGCAGCTTTCTGGGATTAGCAGGTTACTATAGGCGTTTTGTGCAGGATTTTCATGAATAGCGGCACCATTGACCAAGCTAACACAGAAAAATGTAAAGTTTCAGTGGAAAGATGAATGTGAGCAGAGTTTTCAGAAGCTCAACACATGTTTGACCACCGCACCAGTTCTAGCCTTACCATCCGGTTCGGGAGGATTCACAGTATTTTGTGATGCTTCGAGAGTGGGATTAGGGTGTGTTCTCATGCAAAATGGTCGTGTGATAGCTTATGCTTCGCGACAGTTGAAGAAGAATGAACAGAACTATCTCACTCATGATCTGGAGATGGCTGCAGTGGTATTTGCACTGAAAATTTTGAGGCACTACTTGTATGGAGAAACATGTGAAATTTATAGTGATCACAAGAGCCTAAAGTATATTTTTCAGCAAAGAGATCTGAACATTCGACAGTGTCGCTGGATGGAACTTCTCAAGGACTATGATTGCACTATTCTATATCATCCAGGGAAGGCCAATGTTGTGGCTGATGCATTGAGCAGAAAGTCTATAGGTAGTTTTGCACATATAGCTCATGTAAAGAGACAGTTGGCCAAGGATATTCACAGGCTCGAAGGTACAGGTATCAGGTTCAGCGTGACTAATTCTAGGGTGTTATTGGCTTATGTTCCAGCCAAGTCTTCATTGGTAGAATATGTTAAAGCCACTCAGTACGAGGATGAACAATTGTGCAAATATCGAGATGAAGTCCTAGCTGGTAAAAGCAAGAATATGATTGTTGATGATAATGGGGTTCTCCGACTAGGTAACCGGTTATGTGTACCAGAAATTGATGGGCTAAGACGAGTTATTCTCGAGGAAGCTCACTATTCTAGATACACTATACATCCCGGATCCACTAAGATGTATCGCGACCTGAAGCAATTGTATTGGTGGGAAGGCATGAAGAAAGATATTGCTAACTTTGTTACTAGTTGTTTGACTTGTCAACAGGTTAAGGCTGAGCACCAGCGACCCACAGGACTACTACAACGGCTTGAGATTCCAGAGTAGAAGTGGGAAAGAGTTACCTTGGATTTTGTGACTGGGCTACCTCGTTCACTTAAAGGTTATGATTCCGTATGGGTGATTGCTGATCTGCTTACAAAGTCAGCACACTTTTTGCCGGTTAAAACTACTTACAGTAGTGCGAGATATGCACAGTTATACATGAATGATTGTCTGACTCCATGGAGTTCCACTTTCCATTATCTCTGACGGAGGATCACAGTTTACTTCCCACTTTTGGAGGTCCTTTCAAAGAGAATTGTGTACTAGAGTAGATCTTAGCACCGCATTCCATCCTCAGACTGGCGGTCAATCAGAATGTGGTATACAGATATTGGAGGACATGCTGAGAGCTTGGATTATTGATTTTGGAGGTAGTTGGGATGCTTACTTACCTTTAGCTGAGTTTACTTATAACAAAATCTACCAGGCAAGTATTCAGATGGCTCCTTACGAGGCTTTATATGGTAGGCATTGTCGTTCCCTAATAGGATGGTTTGAAGGCTGTGAAACTAAGATTTTAGGATCAGACCTGATACAAGAAGCGATTGATAAGGTCCAGTTGATTAGGCAGAAATTTCTCACAGCTCAAAGTAGGCAAAAGTCTTATGTAGATAAGAGGAAAAGAGACTTGGAGTTTGCAGTTGGGGACCGTGTGTTTTTACGAGTTTCCCCTATGAAGGGCGTGACGCGATTTGGGAAAAGAGGAAAGTTGAGCCCGAGATTCATAGGACCCTATGAGATACTTGAATGAGTTGGAGGTGTTGCTTATAGTTTGGCTCTTCCTCTAGAGTTATCTTTTATTCATCCTGTGTTTCACGTACCTATGTTACGGAAATATGTGCCAGGTGTTTCTCATGTTCTTGAGGCACCGACTATACAGCTTAACGAGAAATTATCTTATGAAGAGGAACCAATAGCCATAGTTGAGAGTCAAATAAGGATGTTACGGAGAAAAGAAATTGTGTTTGTAAAAGTTTTGTGGAAAATCCATACTACAAGGGAAGCTACTTGGGAAATGGAAGATGATATGAGAGCCAAGTATCCTCACTTATTTCACCCTACAGGTATGCATTAGTTTAAATTCGGAGACCGAATTTCTTAAGGTGGAGAGATTGTAATATCCTGGATAAATAAAATAAGGGCAGTTGAGTCAATATCTAAAGTAAATACATAATTAAAAAAAAGAATAAGTGCCAAGCCATTAAAAGGCTCTTGGCAGAATCCTAAAACAGGAAGATAACTAAACCTAAGAGAAAAGTTGAGAAAGAAGACGCAACAACAAATAATTGGGATCACCAGGAGTTGAAGGGGGCACGAAGCAGGGAGTCACTGCGGAAAAACAAAAAAAAAAAACTATAAACACAAGTTAAGGAGCAAACAAAAGATTGAAATAGAGAAAGAGGAGAACAAAGGTAAATTAAATTCTTACTTCTCAGTTAATAATTTATCCTCTATTAAATCAAGTCTATTGTTATTGATGGTTGACTAAATTGGGAATGGAAACAAGAAAAGGGATGCAGGTCCCTCAATAAAAATACAATCATGAAGCTTTAGTAGATAAAATATGACTTAACATTATAAGGGAAGAAGTTACGAGTGCTGGCAGAGAGCACTCTTGAGCAAAGTTATTTGTTTGCCTTAAAAGTGTATAGAGTCACTCAAAACTATGAAAAAAGAACTTGTTTATTTAATCAAGTACCAGGAAGAAAATGAGTCAATAGATAGTCTTATTCATAGTAAAAGTCACAAGGGTATTGACTAAGCTTAACAAGAATTTGCTTCAGCTCTGGTAGTTTATGAAATTGATACATAGGTTGATCTTATGATAATATAGGTATTCGAAGAAGCCCGATAGAGTGCTCGGGGTGGCATACTTGGTATTTCGGCACGAGTACTGTAAGTGATGACCTTACCACAATTTTGTGTTTCCCTAACTTGCATGGTTTATATTTGATTTTGAAGTAAATGTGTTATCGAATGTTTAAACTGCATGTGGGACAAGTCCTTTTACAAGATATATACCGAAATAATTATTTGAATTATTTACCGTTACAAGATTTTATTTTTATCGCTACTTGACATGTTTTGCTGCTATGTGAAATATTGAATTGTTACTCAAAATGCCCTGTATTTGGTATAGGGAATATATATAATTCTTTGGGATGAGCCTTGACAGACCCCGTAGCTAACGATGGGTACGTCAGACCTAGTGCACCTTGTATACTCCGGATTACCGTTACAGTCCCTGCTAGTGGGAAGGTAGAAGTAGCTTACCGTTACAGATTTCCTCAGGGAGGAATTTACATTGATTACATGGTTTGTTCTTGGAAATCTCCCTAACCTATATACTTGATATAATATAAAGAATACTGAATTTACTATTGATTGATATTGATTATCATTTAAAAGAAATACTTGAAAGACTTATTACTGTTAACTGTCTCTGAAAGTTGCATTTTCTTACAAGATATATTGCTACATATGATATATTGATACTGGCATGTTTTCTGACCTGTCCCCACTTAAAACGGTTGTGGTTAAGCGTTATTACTCACTGAGTTGCGACTCACTCCTCGCTATATTTTTTTCTTCCAGATACAGCAGGTGTCGTAGCAGAGGATCTCTCTTCTTAGAGCGTACGAGTTGACAATCCTGGTGAGCGCCGCATTAGTTCGTGTGGGCAAGAAGCTTCATTTATTTATCTATTTATTTATTTTCATTCCTTGAAACTATTAGAGTCGCTCCATTGGTCAGTCGTCTATATTTTCAGTTAGTTATCTTGTTTGATTATTCATTTAATAAGTTAGCCTTGTGAGTTCTTGGCTGTGAACATGTTGGGTTCGTATTAGACCCTTTCATGGTGACGTAGAGGTAGACATGAGAAATTTAAGTTGTCAATGCATAAGTGGTATTATTTTGACTGGTTTTAATCCTTTTTGGCTGGATCTGGTGTCTCTTGTATTCAGAAATTTTTTTGGATAGACCTAAAACAGGGGAAAATCTGCCCGATTTTCTGTAGAATTTTGATAAGACTTGTTTAGGGACTTAGTTCCTAAGTGCCGGTCACGGCCCCAAAACTGGGTCGTGACAATTTTAGAAAGCTGCATTGTATAGAGTCACGACCCCAATACTGGGTCGTGACAATTTTGGAAAGCTGCATTGTATAGAGTAAATTTCATGAAATAGATCTACTAACTTTGTAACTTCTCTATGGATTTGGTTTGATGTGTAGATCTCCAACTAGGATAAGGAGGTAAGGTTTAGTTCCGGTTCCTTCACTTTGAAATTTTTTTCTTCCAGCAATATAATATGTCCAATCGGTATCCTTTAAAAACAAAGGAATCTCTTGCCTCCTGATATATTTGAGTAATGTTTTTTCAATTGATTGTAGCACAAACTGTAAGGTTATAGTAATATTTTTGAGTCATTAAAAAATAATTCAATCCATTCTTTTGATTCCAATTTATTTTCTTGTGTATATATTGTGCAGAAAACAAAATGATAGTTGAAATTTTTTTAATAATTAAATTTAATGTGTTCAAATAAAAAGAATAATTATTTGTGATGATTATTGTTTTAATATCGGCCGCACATCAGATGTACTATACGAGTATTATTAAGGGGAAACCCTCAGCGATCGTCAAATTCTGTTGTTAGTAAAATTTGGCGATTATCAGGAGCTTTCGTGCTAAGGGCTAAAAATATAAGACTTTTTTTATGGGGATCAAAATTGTATAACAAACTGCCATAAGTGTCCTATTTCTATAAATCTCCCTAAAAAAACTTGACATAAAGGTTTGAAGGCTAAATTATGGTGAAATTTTGATGACTAGTGATATTTAGATATCCTAAATGAGTTTCATCCACCATTCGACAATTCATTGAGAAGTAGCAAAATATTGACCCCGTACACTTACAGGCTATTGGTCATACATTTGAATTTACTAACTTACCCCTTATAAACCTACAGCTATGCTTAAATACAGATCTCTCCTAAAAAAACAGAGAAAAACAAAACATCGTTCTCTCTCTCTCTCTCTCTCTCTCTCTCTCTCTCTCTCGCGACTCACTATCACAAAAACAGGTATGATAAAAATTTCGATTCAAAATTTATTAATTTGAGATGCGTTTTTTCAGTTTCTGCGTTGAATTCTCATACTTTAAAGAGTTTTACAATAATAAATGCATTTTCAAATAATAATTCGTGATTATGAGCTCAATTTTACTGTGAAATATTTGATTCATTCAATGAATTTGTTGTTGCGACGCGATTTTGTTGTTATATATATTTCAGTACTTTCTGTGAGATATTGAAATTTAAAAAATTCAAATCTGCTATGAGGTGAAATATCCAGCATTAAATGCTGGAATTTAGTGCCTTGTTGAAGCAAAAGGCCGAGTACATTATGTTGTGGCTATACTTAATTTCTGCGATCCAGCACTAAATTTTAGGACTTGGTTTTATATTGAATCAAAGGACAGGTACATTATCCTAGCTATGCTTAATCTCTGCAATCCAGCACTAAAATGTTGGGGACTTAGTGTTATGTTGAAGTAAAGCCCAGTTACATTATCCTGTAGCTATGTATATTTAGCTTATAAAGCTGCACTTCTAAATCCCTGTTGTCCAACTGTAACGACCCTCAAATAGTCGTTACGGGGTCCGGGACCTCGATTTGTATGTCGACAGTCCCAGAAGCTCCGTTAGGTCATTTATGACCCGTCTGTGAAATCTGAGTCGAAATGGAGTCCGTTTGATAGGTTTTCAAGAAAGGGATCCGTTTATGAAATTCCGGAAAGGAATTTGGGGTTTCGATAGGTCGTTTTGAGTAAACGAACCCCGATGGAAAATCCGAGCGCACCGTTAGGTCCGTCTCGTCATTTATGATATGTAGCAACCTTCAAAATTGAAAACGGACCTCGTTTGATAGGACTTTTGATAAAGTCCCCGTTTCGGAAGTTTAAAAGAGTTAAAAGAGGTTTCCGAGCTCGATTTGAGCAAATAAGCTCCGATGAGAGATCCGAAAGTTCCGTTAGGTTCGTATAGTCATTTGTGACTTGTAGCAACTTTTGGAATTGGATTCCGAGGTCGTTTGGTTAAATTTCGCTATTTTGGCGAAAGTCAAAAATTGAACCTTTGCCGTGGGACCCACTTTTTGAGTTCTGGAGGTCCGAATTGAGTTACGTCTTGACGAGCATGTCACCCAAATATTTTATGGCTTGTGTGCAAAATTTGGGATCATTCCGAGCTTCGTAGGGTCCCGTTTTGCCCCTAAAACAGTAGAAAATCTGGTGCGACTTTTCTGTTCTGTTTTGGCGCAAACAGCCGGATAAAAGCTGACTTTCCGGCCAATCCGTAAGGAATTAGGAAAAATACAAAACATGAAAGTTGTAGCCCTTTGAGTTGTGGTTCTAATGGCACCGGTTTCAGGTCATTTGGACATTCCTATAAAAAGTTATGATTTTTTCAAAAGAAGCCGTCACAGAGGCAAAAAAAAAAAAACTGCTATAAAAAGGCCATTTCGGGCCATTTCGGTTGATAACTTATAAAAATCAATTGGTGAGCTCTTGAGGCGATTTTTGGGTATTTCTTGAAGACCCAATCATACTTACACTTAAGGTAAGCCCTTTCAATCCATCTTTATGTTGATTAACACAAGAATCAAAGGGTTGATTCTTGGAAATGGGTTAGAACCCTAGATTCTTAAGAATTGGGGAAAGACATCGAGCAAGGCTCGCATGTGGAATCCAAGTGTACTTTTGGACTCACGGGAGCGTGGGGAGTCCGGAAAAGTACATTTTGTAAATTTAAGGCTCGGCCCTACCCGGGGGCATTTTGGTAATTTTTACCCTAGGATGCCTATAGGCTTAAATAGCTATAATTGAGCACTCATATGTGCTATATCTTATCTTAATAGACCTAGTGGAGAGTCCTTCGCGGACAAGGCGAGTGGAAAAGGAGATTCTTCCCGGCATTTGAGCCCGAATTTCGAGGTAAGTGAGACTTGACCTCTATTGTGCTTGTGAACTCTTCCTTCATGCTAGTATGCTTCATGTACGCATATATATACCTAACAATGGTTAGGATTAATGATGTGAATTAGTTGCTATTATTGTTTGTTATAAATAGCGAGATTGTGACTCGACCGAGGTATGTGCCGGTCTAAACGCTACGTCGAGGTAGCTTAAATTTATATCGTAGTAACGCTTGCTACGTCATGCTTAGATAGCAAGAACTTGGGACATGGCCGAGGATGTTGCCGGCATGTCATGATAAATATCTTGCCGAGGATTTTACCGGCTTTTGTATGATATTGGTACTTTATTTGTTCACGTGCCGGGTTGGGTAGTGCTGTCTATACGTAACCTTGGGTTGGACGACATGGGAGTAGGGATTGTACCCCCAAACTGTGGTCGGGTTAACCTTCGCCTTACGTTCAGCTAGCATAACCAACCTGGGTTACGGTGACTGTGAAATATTATCGTTATAATATTTCTGTTATTATTTCTGTTATTGTTATTAATGTCGTGGATATTAATACTGTTAGAGGGACACTTGACAGGGGGTGTGGTGTCGCCTATACTATGAGATGTGTCACACTTGACAGGGGGTGTGGTGTGGACACTTGATCTTTGAGATGTGACACACTTGACAGGGGGTGTGGTGTGGTCACTTGATTTATTGAGATACGACGCACTTGACAGGGGGTGTGGTGCGATCGTAGACAGATTTGAGATGAGCCAACGACTACGGGTCGTTGGTCTACTTATTCATGATTGTGATAGTGACTTCGGGTCACGGTATATGGTTGATACTTAGTAGTGGTGTTGCTAGTCCATCGTAGGTCTAGGTTAGTCGGCACGGGAGTAGAGATTGGACCTCCAAACCGCCGCTGAGTTGACCTATGCCTTACGTTGGATGGGCATAATCCTTGAGACTTCTGGTTACTACTTGTGTGTATGGAATGTGTTACATCTATTTGTGATTTCACTACTTTATTGTATGATTACTATAGTATGTTGTTGCTTATGATGTATGTAGCGACTTGTCCCGCAAGGGTACCTTAGCGGGCCTGTCGGTGATCTTACTGGGCTTCAGCTCATAACTTACTCTGCTACGTGCGCAGGTCCTTCATCCAGTCAGCAGCCCGGACGTTAGCGGTTCCCGAGGCTTCTGAGACTTTTGATTGAGGTGAGCCGACCACACAGACCGTGGTGGCATACCGCCGGAGTCACTTAGAGATAGGACTCAGATTTCTTTGATGTATATTCATACTTTATTGAGTCACTCTTAGAATGCTCCAATTCTTTTGTGGATATATTCTTTTGGACTTCATCCTTTTATATTTATATATCCATTTATGATCTTTTCACATTATTGTTCTTTTCCGCATCTTGTTTCATTGGTTCGCCTAGGCAAATGTTGTTTAGGTGCCATCACGAGCCCTTGGAAATTGGGTCGTGACACCAACACAAAATGCTGGGGCTTAGAGTTATGTTGAAGCAAAGCCTAGTTATATTATCCTGTGGCTATGTATATTTAGCTTATAAAGCTGCACTTCTAAATCCCTATTGTCCAGCATAAGATGCTGGGGCTTAGTATTATGTTGAAGCAAAACCCAGCTACATTATCCTGTGGCTATGTATATTTAGCTTATAAAGCTTCACTTCTAAATCCCTGTTGTCCAGCATAAAATGTTGGGGCTTAGTGTTATGTTTAAGCAAAGCCCAATTACATTATTGACACGACCCAAAATCCGGTTAGGCCGTGCGGGCACCGGACATCCTCCCCTAGACCCGTCGGGCGAACACTTACCTATTAAATTAGGAAAATAAATATAATAATTCATAAATAAGGACAAGACTTAAAACAAAAACACAGACATACTGATACCTCTAAGCTGTACAAAAGAAATTACAGCTGACTACCCACATACTAGGTTTAGGGCTATCCAGACTAGACATCTAAGAGTACAAAAGAAGACAAATACCTCCTGAAGGGAGCAAAATGCAACTGAAATAATAACAAATAAACTGGTGGCCATCCGGAATAAAAGGTGGCTTACCCTGACAGCTGAAGTCGTCTTCGCTCCTTCACAATGTGGCGAACTCAATCCTGGAGCGAACTTGCCGAAACGAAATAGATAGACAAGAAACAAACAACAAACAAGGGTGAGTCAAAAGGACTCAATAAGTGGGGCAGACTAGCCACCTCAAAGAATAGGATAGCTAGCAAGGGAGGAGAAATAGATAAACAAAATTCCTCTTATTTAAATTATAAAAAGGCAGAGCAAGATAATAACTAGAAACACGTATGGAATGACAAACTCATCAACAACCAGGAACGTAAGATAACCAAAACATATAGGTATCCCAAACACATCAACAATCAGAAATACATCCTGTTGCTGCGTGCAACCCGATCCATATATTCATCATGTTGCGGCGTGCAACCCAATCCATATATTTATACCGTTGCAGCGTGCAACCCGATCCATCTATTTATACCGTTGCGGCGCGCAACCCGATCCCTATATTTATAACGTTGCGAGTGCGACCTGATCCCCGCAACCCAGAATACGAGCCAGAAATATATAGGCAAATACGCAATGCACGTAGAAGCAGAACAGTAGTTATGTACCACAAGTCTACACAATGGTATGAAATGAAATGAAATGAAATAAAATGAGATGAAATGAAATATGATGCAAAGGGTCACATGTGCCCGTCATCCCATCCCGAAGCGGAATACTCCTGCATTCAAGGGGAATCCAATCTAATAACCAACTGGAGCGGAATACTCCTGCTCCTGGGGCGGAATACTCCTGCACCCGATATAATATAAACCAGAGGCGGAATAATCCTGCACTCTCCTGGGCCGGAAAACTCCTGCACCCGATATAATGTAAAGCTGAGGCAGAATACTCTTGCACTCAATATGTGACATAAGAGCGGAATACTCCTTCTCCTGGGGCGGAATCCTCTTACCCTCAATATGATACAATGGAGCGGAACCCTCCTGCTCCTGGGGCGGAATACTCCTGCACCCAATATGATATGCAATGTAATGAATATGAATGACATATAATGCATATGAACGCAATATTATGCAATAATAACCCTTCACCGGCGCGGGACTCTCATCGACAGCCGGGAAGTAGATGCCAACTCACAGGTAGAGTACAATGCTCAGATCCTCAATGCAATACCAACAACAAGACGACACATATAATATACAATGTAATCCAAAGCTAAGGCGTAATGAGTACGCCTATCGGCAGCTACACACGTAAGGAACACGTGGTAGAAAATCCACGAGACCAGGTGCCTCCAAAGAAATGGATATAAACACTTGCCTTTTATAAAAGTTAGCATTGCTAATCAACAACCACCTTATCCTTTGGTTTCATTGCCAAACGATCCCACTCTATTCAATAAGCAGAAAAATATATCAAATTAGGCTAAAGGCTTCATTCCTCACATCTTAGGGAAATCCGGTTAGGAACTTGATACCCTATTTGCATACGCAATACGCAGGCCAGGCCTATGTACAAGGTTTAAGTTCATAACCAAACCGCAAATAAATTACATTTATATGTTGTCCATAACTCACTGAGTACGAATATATAATCAATTCCACTATCCGGGTCCAATTGACCCTTGAAACTATCAATTGAACTTATTAAAACGATGTCTAATATCCCAATTTTTACCGTTAAAATATATTCAAACACACGTAATAAGCTCAAGTAATATATTAAGATCATTACCTGAATGTTTCAGGCTAAAAATTCTAATTTTCTCCGGCTCCTTTTCTCATTTTCTGGCATATTTTCTCTTGTTGCTTCTCAGCTTTCCACTATCGTTTTGTTTCTGCTTCGTTTTCTGTTCTTGTATCGTTTCATGATTCTGATCAAATCATCCTTAGTTTATGTACCCACCGCCTTCAATTTTCTTTTCTTTTGTCTTTTTCCTTTTTTTTTATTTTCTTTTCACGACGAAATTAAAAACAGTACCCTGCGATATTCGAAATAATTCTAAACTTTTGCATACAAGTTATAAAAAATATATGTAACACACTTGCTAAGACGGATCTCAAATCGGACTTCCGAAACTCAATATGCAAATTTATTGGAAATAAGTCAAATTATTTAACTTTCGGCATTTTAGCGGAAACTAGCCGAACAACCTCGGAATCTACTTTTGAAAGTTCACAAAAGTCACAAATAATAATACGAACCTAACGACGCTTTCGGATTTCGCATCGAAGCTCATTCGCCAAAACCGAGCTCGAAAATCTCTTTTTAATATTTATCGACAATAAAAACTGAAACCTTCTTCCGATGCCTACCAAACGAAGCCTGAGTTAGCTCAAATTTTACAGACAGGTCTTAATGAACATTATGAATATTTTAAAATTATCAGCACGCCAATCGGAGTCCTAACTTCCGAAACGACTGACCGAGGTCGTTTCAATTATCCTTTGGCTATGTATGTTTAGCTTATAGATTAGCCGTTCTTAAATGTTCTTTATTGAGCTACAATTACAGTATTTTACCATGCGGCTTTCTTTGTCACTTAGTTCAGTATTTTTACTGTGTGTATAACTGCAGGGGATGGCTAAACACTGTATTGTTGTTGCATTCAATGGAAAATGACTACCACGGCAAATAAGAGTGGCTGGCACATCATGCCTGGGAAACATAATTGCAAACTTTACTGGCAAAATCTTCAAAATAAAACAAAAAGAACAGTGCTATTTTATAATAACAACAACAAAAATAACACATTAAGAAAAATGCTATGATTTACTTACAAACTGATCTAATTCAGCATCCAATTCATTCAAAACTGCTTCAACGAGTGTTCCCATCTTAAAAATATAAATTATTTGTGTGTTCTCTTCGGTAACAAAGTGTTCTATTTATATTAAAATAATTATAGAAGAGATGTTCTGTATTTTTGTGTATTGTCCTTTTGCTTTTGGATGAAACTTCAAAGTCTTATTTATAGGCTAGTAGTTACTAACTTTTGTCCAACTATTATGGTCAAGTAAAAAATAGATTAAATATCAGACTTCTCGAATGCTAATGTAAGGTACACAATTAAATGCTGGTATCCTGTATTTTTGCCGACACAATCTTAAAAACTGGGTCAGCTTCTATATTTACCATAACGTATCAAGATAAAAGTCTGGATGGAGTCTGGGGATACCATAATGTCCTAGAATAAAATTCTGTGGATCTATGTGCCTGAACTACTGTCCCTAGGATATATGACTGGGACTATATATACCATAACATTAGAGTCAACATTTTTCACACAAACAAACAAGAACTTATAGGCATTTTCATTAAATATAACATAAAAATTACAGAAAAGAATACTTCTAAAAACACAGAAGAAGTATCCTCAAGTACAAAAACAAGATAAAATACCCTTGCTTCGCGCAGTTGGAAGCATAAAACATAACACTGCGAAAACACATAAAAAATACAGTTCAATAGTAAAAATTAGTTCTCTGGTAACCCAGGTGGAGTATCTACCTTATTATAGTTTGGGGTTTGTCTCATTGCCCTCATCATCCTTTTAATTCGTCGCTCGTTCCATTCAATCCTCTGATTTTGTCGAATAATTAATAATCGGAGCTGATCTGCAGTATGAGTCAACTCCTCAATGTCTACCTGCAAATGTCATGCCCTATTTGCTCAGAGGAATTCACATTTTGAAGTGCATGTCCATTCTACAAGCCCATTGTCCTGTGGGAGAGACATTTTTTTTGTTAAGACTGCACAAGAAACTAAAAAAATTGCAAATCCTAAATAATTTTGAGTGATGATTCTATATTGAAAGACTGTATTTATAAATAGATACGCATACCCCACAATTGCACCCTTATAACATAGGCACCTAAAAAATAAGAATGCTAGTAACCAACTCAAAATTTGGGATCCCAATAATGCTATGTTATGCAAAGTCCCATTATTTTGCACTGACACATAAATACTTGTTATTATAAAATTCTGTGGATCCATGTGCCTGAACTACTATCCCCAGAATATATGGTTGGGACTATTTATACCATAACATTAGAGTCAACCTTTTTTACACAAACAAACACAAACTTGCAAAATTTTTTATTAACAATAACATAAAAATTACAGAAAAGGATACTTATAAAAAAATAAAAGAAGTATCCTCAAGTACAAAACAAGATAAATTACATTTGCTTTGCGCAGTTGGAAGCATAAAACATAACATTGCGAAAATACATAAAAGAATGCATAACAATAGTAAAAATTAGTTCTCTGGTGACCCAGGTGGAGTATCTACTTTATTATAGTTTGGGGTTTGTCTTATTTCCCTCATCATCCTTGTAATTCGTCGGTCGTTCCATTCAATCCTCTGATTTTGTTGAATAATTAATAATCGGAGCTGATCTGCAGTACGAGTCAACTCCTCAATGTCTACATGCAAACCTGCAATCTTCCAATATACACCACGCCCTGTTTGCTCAGAGGAATGCACATTTTCAAGTGCAACCCATTCTCAACTACAAGCCCATTTTCTTGTGGGAGGGATATTTTTTTTTTTTTTTTTTTGTAAAGAATACACAAGAAACTAAAAATTTTACAAATCTTAAACAATTCTGAGAGATGATTCTATATTGAAAGACTGTATTTATAGATAGACATGCATGCCCCACAACTGTACCCCTATAACATAGCTACATAAAAATAGGAATGCTAGTAACCAACTCAAAACTGGGGATCCCTGTAATGCTATGTTATGCAAAGTCTCATTATTTTGCACTGGCACACAAATACTTGTAAATACAAAGTCCCAGCTTCCCCCCCCCCCCCCCAGACTGACTCCCAGGTTTTTATGATGGGATGATAGTCTATCCCAACACGAGTCAGAATTTATAGATACCTGGGACTGTTTACCTTGAACTAAAGTATTGGCATCCCTATTTATTTACTTTAAATCTAATAAATAATATGAAACAAATAATATATATAGTATACATACTTAAAAAAATACGTACATTATATTGTTTATAAAAATATAAAAATTTGTCAAATTCAAAATAAATAAAGAAAGATACAAAGAATTGGCAGCCTTCCATATCCACAAGTTAGTGTGTCATCATTCTCTCCATAATTATCATTCACATTCTTTAGTGGAGTTTCATAACCTTCATCTCTCTTAGATCTTCCATGCAGCAGTAGATTAGAAGTAACAATTCTCCTGTAAATACTAAAAGCTTGAACTCCCCATTCAAATTGAAACAAATGTTGTCCGAGCATGAGTAGATCAGTAAACTATGTTACAAATACAACACAATCTGTGCCTCCTATTTGTTTTGGTGCACTTTGATACACAATATCTAGTTTCTTGTACTCCATACCAAAATTAGTATATTTATTATAAAGCTCCATCTGTTTTTGTAGCTTAGGTATAGCAATTGCATACATTCTCATCTTCGTCTTCACAATATTTTCATCCCCACTAAAAATCGAATCATAGACATCTATTGTATGATCTTTTATAGAATAAAGTCCCAACCAATAATGAGTGCAAGAATTGAATTCATTAGGATCATCTGAAGGCTTTCTAATTGGCATAAAGACTTTTTCTACTTGTGTCCATGCTATGCCACATTGATTAAAAGACCCATTCACACACTCATACAGGTTATTCTGCGTAGTTCCAGAAAAATCGCTAGGTCAAAATCTAACTCAATCTTCTCTAAATCCTCCAATATCAAGTCATCTATTCCCAAAACAACATCTGCTGGAGTTTTAGATTCTTTTATCCTTGCTTGACCACGAATCTTTTTTCCTCCTTTGTTCTTCCTCTTCATTTCTTCAATTTGTTGTTCCTTCTTCCACTCTTCTTCTACTCTATGCTTCTTCTATTTCAATCTCTGGTTCTTCTCTTCCTTAGCCATACCATCAAAATACGATTCTACCTTCTCAAAGAACAACGACTTTACAAAATAATATCAAAAATTCAAGTATGTCGGTCGTTGTGAACATCGCTGAGTAGTTCGTGAAATGATACCCATGCTTCTTCCTCAACTAGTACAGTATAACAACAACATGCTGCATGATAGCAAAAAATCACAAACACAAATAAAAAAATTAGTTAATAAATATATAGAACGACGACTTTACAAAATAATATCAAAAATTCAAGTCTTTCGGTCGTTGTGAACATCGCTGAGTAGTTCGTGAAATGATACACATGCTTCTTTCCTCAAATAGTATGTATATATGTACCTTCATCACTAATCAAAGCCCGCGGGCTTCCAAACCTGGTGAAAATGTTCTTCTTGACAAAACTCGCCACCACCTTTGCATTATTAGTAGGAAGAGCAAAAGCCTCTACCCATTTAGACACGTAATCCACTGCCAGTAAAATTTACTTGTTACCATTCGACGAGGGGAAGGGACCCATGAAGTCGACCCCCTACACATAAAAAATCTCCACCTCTAGATATATATATATATATATATATATATATATATATATATATATATACATACATCCTTCTTCCACTCTTCTTCTACTCTATGCTTCTTCTCTTTCAATCTCTGGTTCTTCTTCCTTTGCCATATCATTAAAATAGGATTCTACCTTCCCAAAGAACAACGACTCTACAAAATAATATAAAAAATTCAAGTCTTTCGTTGTGAACATTTGAGTAGTTTGTGAAATGATACACATGCTCCTTCCTCAAATAGTACAGTAAAACATCAACATGTTGCATGATAGCAAAAAATCACAAACAAAAACTAAAATAAGCTGTAAAAATCCTCAGTGGTAAGTGAATATCTTCTATCTGCAATCTCTCTAAACCATATTTTGTTCTTCACTAAAACAATATATAACTTAATTCGATTATGAGAATTGATGTCTGCAATTTTCTCATCTTAACTTATTTAGATTAACAACAACAAAAGCAACAATTTAAAAAAAATGGTATGATTAACTTACAAACTGATCTACTTCAGCATCCAATTCATTCAACACTGCTTTGACGAGTGTTCCAATCTTAAAAATATAAATTATTTGTGTGTTCACTTCAGTAACAAAGTGGTCTATTTATATTAAAACAACTATAGAAGAGATGTTCTGTATTATTGTGTATTGTCCTTTTGCTTTTGGATGAAACTGCAAAGCTTATTTATAGGCTAGTAGTTACTAACTTTTGTCCAACTGTTATAGTAATAGAGAATATGTATAGTCAAAAATAGATTAAATATCAGACTTTTCGAATGCCAATGTTAGGTACACAATTAAATACGTATCCTGTATGTTTGCTGACATAGTCTTAAAAACTGGGTCAGCTTCTATATTTACCATAACGTCTCAGGATAAAAGTCTGGGTGAAGTCAGGGATACCATAATGTCCTAGAATAAAATTCTGTGGATCCATATGCCTGAACTACTATCCCCAGAATATATGGTTGGGACTACATATACCATAGCATTAGAGTCAACCTTTTTTACACTAACAAACACAAACTTACAGGAATTTTTATTAACAAAGGATACTTCTAAAAACACAAAAGAAGTATCCTCAAGTATAAAACAAGATAAATCGCACTTTCTTCGCGCAGTTGGAAGCATAAAATATAACACTACGAAAACACATAAAAAAATACATAACAATAGTAAAAATTAGTTCTCTGGTGACCCAGGTGGAGTATCCACTTTATTATAGTTTGGGGTTTGTCTCATTGCCCTAATCATCCTTTTAATTCGTCGCTTGTTTTATTCAATCCTCTGATTTTGCCGAATAATTAATAATCGGAGTTGATCTGCAGTATGATTCAACTCCTCAATGTCTACCTGCAAACCTGCAATCTCCCAATATACATCACGCCCTGTTTGCTTAGAGGAATGCACATTTTCAAGTGCAATCCATTCTCAACTAGAAGCCCATTTTCCTGTGGGAGAGACATTTTTTTTTTGTAAAGACTACACAAGAAACTAAAAATTTTACAAATCTTAAACAATTCTGAGTGATAATTCTATATTGAAAGACCGTATTTATAGACAGATATGCATGCCCCACAACTGTACCCCTATAACATAGGTACGTAAATATAGGAATGCTAGTAACCAACTCAAAACTGGAGATCCCTGTAATGCTATGTTATGCAAATTCCCATTATTTTGCACTGGCACACAAAAACTTGTTATTACAAAGTCCATGCTTCCCTCCCCCCCCCCCCAGATTGACTCCCAGGTTTTTATGATGGGATGATAGTCTATCCCAACACGAGTCAGAATATATAGATACCTGGGACTGTTTACCTTGAATTAAATCTATTACTTTATTTACTTTAAATCTAATAAATAATAAGTAACAAATAATATATATAGTATACATACTTAAAAAAATACGTACATTACATTGTTTATAAAAATATAAAAATTTGTCAAATTCAAAATGGATAAAGAAAGATTCAAAGAATTGGCAGCCTTCCATATCGACAAGCTAGTGTGTCATCATTCTCTCCATAATTATCATTCACATTCTCTGGTGGAGTTTCTTAACCTTCATCTCTCTTAGATCTTCCATGCAGCAGTAGATTAGAAGTAACAATTCTCCTGTAAATACTAATAGCTTGTACTCCCCATTCAAATTGAAACAAATTCTGTCGGAGCATGAGTAGATCAGTAAACTTTGTTACAAATACAACACAATCTGTGCCTCCTAATTGTTTTAGTGCACTTTGATACACAATATTTAGTTTCTTGTACTCCATACCAAATTTAGTATATATATTATGAAAGTCCATCTCTTTTAGTAGCATAGGTATAGCAATTGCATACATTCCCATCTTCGTCTTCACAAAATTTTCATCCCCACTAAAAATCAAATCATAGACATCTATTGCATGATCTTTTATAGAACAAACTCCTAATCAATAATGAGTGAAAGAATTGAAAACATTAGGATCATCTGAGTGCTTACCAATTGGCATAAAGAATTTTTTCACTTGTGTTCATGCTATGCCACATTGATTAGAAGACCCGTTCACACACTCATGCATTTTATTCTGCGTAATTCCAGGAAAAATCACTAGGTCAAAATCTAACTCATTCTTCTCTAAATCCTCCAATGTCAAGTCATCTATTCCCAAAACAACATGTGCTAGAGGTTTAGATTCTTTTTTCCTTACTTGACCACGAATCTTTTTTTCCCTCCTATGTTCTTCCTCTTCATTTTTTCAATTTGTTGTTCCTTCTTCCACTCTTCTTCTACTCTATGCTTCTTCTCTTTCAATCTCTGGTTCTTCTCTTCCTTTGCCATATCCTCAAAATAGGATTCTACCTTCCCAAAGAACAACGACTCTACAAAATAATATCAAAATTCAAGTCTGTCGTTGTGAACATCACTGAGTAGTTCGTGAAATGATACACATGCTTCTTCCTCAAATAGTACAGTATAACATCAACATACTGCATGATAGCAAAAAATCAAAAACAGAACCATATATATATGAATACAGAACCAACAAAAAAAATAAGCTGTAAAAAACCTAAGTGGTAAGTGAATATCTTTTATGTGCAATCTCTCTAAACCACATTTTGTTCTTCACTATAACAATATATAACTTAATTCGATTTTAAGAATTGATGTCTGCAATTTTCTCATCATAACTTATTTAGATTAACAACAACAAAACAACACTTTACAAAAAATGGTATGATTAACTTACAAACTGATCTACTTCAGCATCCAATTCATTAGACACTGCTTCGACGAGTGTTCCCATCTTAAAAATATAAATTATTTGTGTGTTCACTTCAGTAACAAAGTGGTCTATTTATATTAAAACAACTACAGAAGAGATGTTCGGTATTATTGTGTATTGTCCTTTTGCTTTTGGATGAAAATGCAAAGCTTATTTATAGGCTAGTAGTTACTAACTTTTGTCCAACTGTTATAGTAATAGAGAATATGTATAGTCAAAAATAGATTAAATATCAGACTTTTCGAATGCCAATGTTAGGTACACAATTAAATACGTATCCTGTATGTTTGCTGACCTAGTCTTAAAAACTGGGTCAGCTTCTATATTTACCATAACGTCTCAGGATAAAAGTCTGGGTGAAGTCAGGGATACCATAATGTCCTAGAATAAAATTCTGTGGATCCATATACCTGAACTACTATCCCCAGAATATATGGTTGGGACTACATATACCATAGCATTAGAGTCAACCTTTTTTACACTAACAAACACAAACTTACAGGAATTTTTATTAACAAAAGATACTTCTAAAAACACAAAAGAAGTATCCTCAAGTATAAAACAAGATAAATCGCACTTGCTTCGCGCAGTTGGAAGCATAAAATATAACACTGCGAAAACACATAAAAAAATACATAACAATAGTAAAAATTAGTTCTCTGGTGACCCAGGTGGAGTATCCACTTTATTATAGTTTGGGGTTTGTCTCATTGCCCTAATCATCCTTTTAATTCGTCGCTTCTTTTATTCAATCCTCTGATTTTGCCGAATAATTAATAATCGGAGTTGATCTGCAGTACGATTCAACTCCTCAATGTCTACCTGCAAACCTTCAATCACCCAATATACACCACACCCTGTTTGCTTAGAGGAATGCACATTTTCAAGTGCAATCCATTCTCAACTCCAAGCCCATTTTTCTGTGGGAGAGACATTTCTTTTTGTAAAGACTACACAAGAAACTAAAAATTTTACAAATCTTAAACAATTATGAGTGATGATTCTATATTGAAAGACTGTATTTATAGACAGATATGCATGCCCCACAACTGTACCCCTATAACATAGGTACGTAAATATAGGAATGCTAGTAACCAACTCAAAACTGGGGATCCCTGTAATGCTATGTTATGCAAAGTCCCATTATTTTGCACTGGCACACAAATACTTGTTATACAAAGTCCATGCTTCCCTCCCCCCCCCCCCCCGACTGACTCCCAGGTTTTTATGATGGGATGATAGTCTATCCCAACACGAGTCAGAATATATAGATATTTGGGACTGTTTACCTTGAATTAAAGTATTGGCATCCCTATTTATTTACTTCAAATCTAATAAATAATAAGAAAAAAATAATATATATATAGTATACATACTTAAAAAAATACGTACATTACATTGTTTATAAAAATATAAAAATTTGTCAAATTCAAAATGGATAAAGAAAGATTCAAAGAATTGGCAGCCTTCCATATCCAGAAGCTAGTGTGTCATCATTCTCTCCATAATTATCATTCACATTCTCTGGTGGAGTTTCATAACCTTCATCTCTCTTAGATCTTCCATATAGCAGTAGATTAGAAGTAACAATTCTACTGTAAATACAAATAGCTTGTACTCCCCATTCAAATTAAAACAAATTCTGTCCGAGCACGAGTAGATCAGTAAACTTTGTTACAAATACAACACAATCTGTGCCTCCTAATTGTTTTAGTGCACTTTGATACACAATATTTAGTTTCTTGTACTCCATACCAAATTTAGTATATATATTATGAAAGTCCATCTCTTTTAGTAGCTTAGGTATAGCAATTGCATACATTCCCATCTTCGTCTTCAAAAAATTTTCATCCCCACTGAAAATCGAATCATAGACATTTATTGTATGATCTTTTATAGAACAAACTCCTAACCAATAATGAGTGCAAGAATTGAAAACATTAGGATCATCTGAGTGCTTCCTAATTTGCATAAAGAATTTTTCCACTTGTGTCCATGCTATGCCATATTGATTAGAAGACCCGTTCACACACTCATGCAGTTTATTCTGCGTAGATCCAGGAAAAATCACTAGGTCAAATCTAACTCATTCTTCTCTAAATCCTCCAATGTCAAGTCATCTATTCCCAAAACAACATCTGCTGGAGGTTTAGATTATTTTTTCCTTATTTGACCAAGAATCTTTTTTTCCCTCCTATGTTCTTCCTCTTCATTTTTTCAATTTGTTGTTCCTTCTTCCACTCTTCTTCTACTATATGCTTCTGCTCTTTCAATCTTTGGTTCTTCTCTTCCTTTGCCATATCATCAAAATAGGATTCTACCTTCCCAAAGAACAACGACTCTACAAAATAATATCAAAATTCAAGTCTGTCGTTGTGAACATCGCTGAGTAGTTCGTGAAATGATACACATGCTTCTTCCTCAAATAGTACAGTATAACATCAACATACTGCATGATAGGAAAAAATCAAAAACAGAAACAAAAAAAAAGTAGTTAACAAATATATATATATATATATATATATATATATATATATATATATATATATATATATATATATATATATATATATATATATATATATAAGACTACAGAACCAACAAAAAAAATAAGCTGTAAAAAATCTCAGTGGTAAGTGAATATCTTTTATCTACAATCTCTCTAAACCACATTTTGTTCTTCACTAAAACAATATATAACTTAATTCGATTTTAAGAATTGATGTCTGCAATTTTCTCATCATAACTTATTTAGATTAACAACAACAAAAGCAACACTTTACAAAAAGAGGTATGATTAACTTACAAACTGATCTACTTCAACATCCAATTCATTCAACACTGCTTCGACGAGTGTTCCCATCTTAAAAATATAAATTATTTGTGTGTTCACATCAGTAACAAAGTGGTCTATTTATATTAAAACAATTATAGAAGAGATATTCTGTATTATTGTGTATTGTCCTTTTGCTTTTGGATGAAACTGCAAAGCTGATTTATAGGCTAGTAGTTACTAACTTTTGTCCAACTGTTATGGTCAAAGAGAATATGTATAGTCAAAAATAGATTAAATATCAGACTTCTCGAATGCCAATGTTAGGTACACAATTAAGTACGTATCCTGTATGTTTGCTGACCCAGTCTTAAATTCTGTGGATCCATATGCCTGAACTACTATCCCAGAACATATGGCTGGGACTATATATACCATAACCAGAGCATGAGTAGATCAGTAAACGTTGTTACAAATACACCACAATTTGTGCCTCCTATTTGTTTTGGTGCACTTTGATACACAATACCTAGTTTCTTGTACTCCATACCAAAATTAGTATATTTATTATAAAGCTCCATCTCTTTTTGTAGCATAGGTATAGCAATTGCATACATTCCCATCTTCGTCTTCATAAAATTTTCTTCCCCACTAAAAATCGAATCATAGACATCTATTGTATGATCTTTTATAGAATAAAGTCCCAACCAATAATGAGTGCAAGAATTGAAATCATTAGGATCATCTGAAGGCTTTCTAATTGGCATAAAGACTTTTTCCACTTGGTGCCATGCTATGCCACATTGATTAAAAGACCCATTCACACACTCATACAGGTTATTCTGCGTAGTTCCAGAAAAAATCGCTACGTCAAAATCTAAATCAATCTTCTCTAAATCCTCAGATATCAAGTCATCTATTTCCAAAACAACTTATGTTGGAGGTTTAGATTCTTTTTTCCTTACTTGACCACGAATCTTTTTTCCTCCTATGTTCTTCCTCTTCATTTCTTTAATTTGTTGTTCCTTCTTCCACTCTTCTTCTACTCTATGCTTCTTCTCTTTCAATCTCTGGTTCTTCTGTTCCTTCGCCATATCATCAAAAAAGGATTCTACCTTCCCAAAGAACAACGACTCTACAAAATAATATCAAAATTCAAGTCTGTAATTGTGAATATTGCTGAGTAGTTTGTGAAATGATACACATGCTTATTCCTCAAATATTAAAGTACAACATCAACATGTTGCATGATAGCAAAAGATCACAAATACAAACAAAAAAAAGTAGTTAACAAATATATATATATATATATATATATATATATATATAAGACTACAGAACCAACAATAAAAATAAGATATAAAAAACCTCAGTAGTAAGTGAATATCTTCTATCTCCAGTCTCTCTAAACCATATTTTGTTCTTCACTGAAAAAATATATAACTTAATTTGATTATGAGAATTGATGTCTGCAATTTTCTCATAATAAAGATCTTCATCCCTGAAAAAGTTACACACAAACAACATAGGCAATACAAATTTAGTAATATAATCCATAACACTCTTTAACTAAATACACAAAAACTAAAAAAATAAAATA
The DNA here is from genome assembly GCA_037355625.1 of Petunia x hybrida. Classification (NCBI taxonomy): domain Eukaryota; kingdom Viridiplantae; phylum Streptophyta; class Magnoliopsida; order Solanales; family Solanaceae; genus Petunia; species Petunia x hybrida. Next base: position 1,892,217 of record JBBBVM010000018.1, on the reverse strand, counting down.
AAATAACTTACAGTGCAAGGGCGCTGTGTTTAGCTGTCTGTTTCAGGCCTTTCTTCAACCATTCTTCAAAAATTTGCAAACAATTAGACTTAACGTTGACTTTATGAAAAGGGCGTACACGTCTATAAGTAGGCTTCCAATCACCCTTTTCCTTTGGCTTAATAGGCTAATCTTACGAACCCTATGTCCCTTGCCTAACAGCTCTCCTCCTTCTGGATCATTTACTGTTTGTTTGGCAAAACAGTAAAATCCATAACTTCCTCTTTTTTTACTGAACACTGCATAGCCGACTGTTGTTTAGATGAACACACATCTGCAGTATTCCTTTTAGAGACATCTGCTCCAGCAACCTTCAATTTCTCCGCAAAAATGAACTGTTCAGGTGTTTTCATGGCCGAATCCAAAATAGATTCTTGCTCCAGTACTACAACAGATGCATCAGCAAGTGTCGTAAGTTTTGAATTATCTTTATCGATTGATGCCAACCCTGTACCACCCTTAGTTTGTGAGCGATCAATATCCATAGAATCTGGCCTGACACTATCGATCACTGGTGTAGTCTCTTGCGATGGCTGGGTGAAACCAAGTAAAATTGAAGGTGCATCTAAGCGACCAATATTCATGATGCTACCGCTTCCCTCGACCAACTTAATAACAACTTTAGTTTTGAGAGGAGATGCAATTTCAAGAGAAGCATCATTATCACGACCCTTCCTTTTCTTGCTGGAAAATATTTACAAAGCCATTTTCAAAGGCGAATGCGCAACACCTTCTTGAGAACCTTCTTGAGAACCTTTAAAAATAAGAAAATATATCACACATTTGCCAACAATAAAAAATACAAAAATAACTATAAAAAGACGTTTACATACCTTCTAGTGTAAAAATAAGACCAGCTCTGCCAATCTTCTTGACACGCTCAACTTCAAGTCGAACCTCAGCACTGTGACTGCGTTGATTGCCAACATCTTCATTCTCAGATTTGACATTATCTGCTTCTGTAAAAGTAGATAACAACAATACATTACATTTACTCTATGCAAGGAAGCCAAAAATAAAAAATTGGATAGACTAAAGTACTTAAACTGGGACATAACCTTTAGTTGTAAAGAGTCACAGTATTTAATACTGGGACACGACACACTATTCATTGAACAACCACAGTATTTTATGTTGGGGTGTGGACCATGCAAATATGCAAGATATTTTCACATTCCAGGAGTCAAAATTTTTTTATTATCAGCAAGCTGAATTGGTTGAGAACCTTATTAAGAACCTGGTTTAGAGCCTCTATAAAAAGAGAATTTGTTACACATTTTAAACAACAAAAATAGGAACGCTAATTATTATATAAAAATTACTTTTACATACCTACTGGTGTCAAAAGAATACCGGCTTCACCAAGCTGGTTGACTTTCTCAATTTCTTCTTGAGCCACAATGTTTTTCCCAGATTTGCCATTATTAGCTTCTGTGAAAATAGATAAGCACAATATATTACATTTTCTCTAGGCAAAAGAAGTGCCAAAACACACATATTCAAATAGATTTTTAGTACTATAAGCTGAGAGATAAATATCTAATAAAAAGACTCCCAGTGTTAAATACCTAGAAAAGTAAATACAATCCAAGAACTGTAATCTGGAACATTAGCATCTGATGAAAACAGTCACAGGTTTAACTACTGAGATAACACACACTACTGACTAAAAAAAATCTTAGTATTTTCTCTCTCTTAAAGAATATAGAGCATAAGATGTTGGTTGAATCTACCAACAAGTTTTTTTCTTCTTACCATGAGGTGTGGAATAAATTTTTTCATCAGGAAGATGAACTACTGTTGGATTCAAAGATGTATCATCATCTTCAGATGGAGATTAATGCAATAAATCAGCTGAAGTATTCTGTTTATCTGCATCTACATAAAAATAATAACCACAAAAAAATTATTACATTAAACAAAATATTCGCTTTTACTTTTCCACTATAATAAACCACTATATACAATACTCTATTTGATTACCTTGACTTTCTTGATGATGGTCTGGATTTAATGGTGCCTTTTCTAAACTATCTGTACCTATTGCTTCATCACCGGTGTCACAAGCATCAACTTAGCAATTCTCTAAAACATCCACAATAATTTGATTGGTTTGCTATATTAAAGTACCTGGAATACCTTGACCACTTTCTACACTGCCAGTAAGCTCGGACCGATGATCAAACAAATCTGATGTATGAATTGGATTTGATGGTTCTTTAAGAAAACTATCCCGACAATCTCAATAATTGAAATCATCAACAAACTGGCTCTTCTCATTTCTACTTCTGGTGTCTGATTTACTTACAGAAATGCCATAGTCTTCACCAAAGATCGCTTGTCTTTGATTATGCAACAAGAAGCAGTAATGCATCGAACTTCGCATTAAAATGATCAATAATCCTCTTCTCCATATATTCAAGACCTTTCTTCACACTATTTTTTGATGAATTAATCATATGTTGAATCTTGATCTCATTAGGTAAATTTTCTTTGAGATTAGCTGTCAACCTCTGATAAAAGAAAAAAGGTTAAAACCACATAAGAAAGAGAAATCAAAGAAAAAGCACACAAAGAATTTCACCTTTACAACTTCATTCACATCAATAGATTATGTTGTTGAACTAGTCTTTGAAGATGGCTTTAAGGTTGACTTTGAAGTTGAAGCACATTTAGATTTATGCCTTATTGGTTTTACTGAGGTATCCTCCCAAAACTATTAGGAAACACCTCTGCAACCCATCAACATAACAGGAAGGGCATACCAAAAAACATATTACTATTGCTAGAAGAATTTGGCTTTATGACTGACTGCAAATGGGGTATCAAGGGACTAGGCTTACCTAGACTGCAAATGGCTTTACTATTTGAGCCTGCCGAAAATAATTTATAAACTTACCAGAATATTTAGCATCTTTCAAAAGCATGAACTTGCCGAATGGCCCTTGCTTCAGTTTCTCCAGGTGATCGGCAGTCAATAACCCTTCAAGTAATTCATGATACTCTGTGTCTCCTTTCCACTGGAAATCACGATTTCTCCACTGCATAAATTATCCATACCCTCATCATTTGAAAAATCCTGCATACCCTCATCAATTGACATAATCTCCATAGCTGCAAGATCAGCACAAGTGTTAAAATAAAACAAATAAAAGTTAACACCTATATGCTTGCACCTAAAAGCTTACAGACATTGATGTCGGGGGCACAAGTACTTCATATGTAAACTTACAGTATTTGTGCTGGGGAGTAAAAGAGTATGCTATAATGCTTTGTTATATATAGTCCCATTATTTTGAACTAGGACACAAGTACTTGTTAAATACAGAGTCCCAGTATTTTATCATTGGGCACACAAGCTTTTTGCCACCCCCCAGACTAACTCCCAGACAATGGTGCTGGGAGCACAAGTACTTCATATGTAAACTCACAGTATTTGTGCTGGGGAACAAAAAAGTATGCTATAATGCTTTGTTATACAGAGTCCCATTATTTTGAACTGAGACACAAGTACTTGTTAAATATAGAGTCCCAGTATTTTATTATGGGGCACACAAGCTTTTTGCCCCCTACCCCCCCCCCCCCCAGACTAACTCCCAGACATCGATACTGGGGGTGCAAGTACTTAATATGTAAACTCACAGTATTTGTGCTGGGAAAGAAAAACATATGCTAAAATGTTATATAAAGTCCTATTATTTTGAACTGGGACACAAGTACTTGTTAAATACAGAGTCCCAGTATTTATCATGGGACTCAGGTTTTTATGATGGGGCAACAGCCTATCCCTACACGAGTCACAGTATATAGTACTGGGGCACAAGGTTTCACAAAAAAAACGTTGCCCTTAAAAAAAACACCCACCATTTGCAATGGAATCAAAAGTTTATATTGTACTTCAATGGAAAATCCAAACCTTTTACGAAACAAAGCATAACCTAATAACCCAATAACCCATTAAAAAATAAAAAAAATAACAATGCAAAGTAAAACAGTTACCTTAATAGATGAAACAACAAAAAAAACTTTACTAATCCTAGCAAACCCGAGGCTTGAATCTCTCATAAATAAGAGAATTGTGTATTTTGAATATGTCTGAGAGAATTCAAAAGTCAAAGTAAAAAGAGAGAGAAAGAAACCCTCGAATAAGTTAAAAAGAAGGAAGGGTAAAAAAGGAATTTTAAAAATAGGGTAAAACGGCATCGTCACTATATAACTTAAAAAAATACGTGTGGTGGCTATTTCTCAACGAATTGCTGCGCAGAGGCTACGCATCAAATAGCGGGTGCCAAAGTGGCTCCCCGCAAAATTTTTACTAAATTATGATAGATGAAGCCCATTTTCAATAGTAAATCGAAAAATTTCAGTCATTGTCCCAAATTTGGCTGGTTTGGAGGGTTTCTCATTTTCATCGTTTTAAGTAAATAATCTCCAACTTGATTAGTGTTTTCCTACCAAGACTTCAAAGCAATTTAGCTGTGAAAAATGTTGACATCTCATTTTGTCCCTCTCGTTTCGATAACTATTATTCCGACTAAATTGCACTGATAACCACACAATTACCACACACTCACCCCTATTCTAAGTCACTACTTCACACAGACACACACGAATTAGGCTATTTTTTTTTGAAAGGTATTTGCACATTCGGTTGCAATTTTACAAATTTGCATGTTTCGTCACAATTTCTTGTAATTATTCGTATTTTTTGCAAAATCTCCTAGGCTATTTTAAAACATAAAATAATAGATTTTCTTAATTATTTAGCTCTCACAATTAATTTTATCATTTTTTATAACTTTTATAAGTATTTCATAAAAAAAATTCATGTATTTATATGTATTTTATACAAGTATACGCATTTTTATACACATTTATACACCAGATATACGCATATACACATACACACATACACCTCAGCATTTTTGTACACTTCACCCTCCACTTATACATATCACCATCTACGTGGCACCATTCCAACCGTCCACGTGTATAATCCAATGGTCGAAAATTAAATTTTCATTTTTAACTATACTCTCCACCCCTAAACCCTAAAACTCTTTTCATTTCCTCTCAAACACTTAGCCGCTCACCCCTCTTCTCTCTCACGAAAACCTCCACTGTCAAGGGCCTTTTCCGTCCAACTTCACCGGCAAAACGTCAAGAAAATTACATTTTCTTGTTCTCCTCGTGGGCCGCTACAATACCCCTATGAAGATTTTCGCAAACGACGAGATCAAAGACGTCGCCGTTGTCACCGAAGGAAGAAAATTAGGCAGGGGTTAGCAAAACCTAGGTTCTACAACCTGTCGGAGGGGAAATCCTCATGCATCTACAATGGGAAGATAGGTCGTGACTGACCCGGTTTTAAATCAAATGGGTATTCCCTCTCATTTGTTGTTTTTACAGTTTTAGAAGTTGTTATGTGACTTTCACGCTTAGCCTGATTTTTGAGTGATTAGTTAGACGTTTGAGTGATTAATCCGTAATTGTTACATGCTAATTAATTAGGGAACAAACCATGCGATTAATGATTATTTCACCCTATTTCACTGTTAAAATGAGCATTGTTTTGCACCACTAAATGCATGAATTTTACTACATATGCAGTCTATGCTCTGTGTCTCTTGGATTTAGTTTTAATCCTTAGAGTCCATGACAATTTTTAAGTCAATTTTGATTAACCTATAATGTGTCCCGTCGACTAGAATGCAGATGTAATTGGCTCGGTTTGAAATTTGATTGAAACTTTGTCTTTCAAGATTAAAAGAATTTGATTGAGATATATGAATAGCATTTAAAAAGGGAATTTGCTTTAGGTGATCAGCAAAGTGTGCATTAGGATTTCTAATTAGGATTTGTTAGAGTGACCAAGTATTTTGAGCCTAAATTAGCCTAGAAAATCCTTGTAAATTGAATCTTGAATTTGGACCTTGTTATGGGGGGGGGGGGGGGTTCTGATTGCTTAAAATCTTGTGGACTTAATGTTAGATCTTCTGATTGATTTATTATTGGAAAGGGTACCTAATGGAATTAGCCTTTCCTTGATCTTGTCTGTGAATGAATGAGTTTGTGTGACCCCTGTTTTGACCCCTCCCACTAACCTCTGTGCACAGCTTATTCGGATGGCTCTAAATAGCCGTACCAATTCTATTTTAAGTACATGTATAAAGACTTTAAATAACCATCATAATGGCACTATACAATGCTTATTTAATACTGATATTGAAGTGATAATCCTATTTCTAGACCTTCTCCTTTCTGCATTTTATTCCCATTTAGGAACTGCCTCATTCATATATATTTATTAGGGTTCCCTGCTTGTATACATTTTAAAACAGGGCACACAGTTAAAAGACTGTGTAAATGGCCATCTAGGGGCCTTTCCTTATCCCTTCCTCTTTATGTGGCTGGATCATAAGCTAAAAACAATGGTCATTGCATTTAGCTGTTAAACTGAAGCTTATCTCGAAGTATTTAGTGATTTAAATGTTGCCTGATAGTAGTATCCACACATAATTTGGTGATTTTGATGATAAGCTTAAATCCTAGACGACTAAAACAAATGCAAAACAGTTTTCGTATTTAAACTGTTTCAGAAATATGATTTTCTTTAGAACAAAGGTTGTATGTGTGCTCACTGCTTGAAATTGGACTATTTGTGTAATACTGGAACGCCCTCTTCTTTGCGTAAATGACGCAGCCCCAAAATTATTTTTTAAATCGGGCCCTTATATGTATAAAAACGATTTTAAAACTTATTTCAACCTCTTATACACTAATCTAATAGTGTATACACTATTATATGCATTTATATCACTTAACACTTCATGTATTTGCAAGTTTATATGTATATTTACGTGTGGCAGCCCCTTATCTACATTTACGTGCCTTTTCCAAGACCCGTTGTCCAAAATAGCCTTTCTATTTATATATTCCAAAACTGATCCCTTAAATCAAATAGTTATTAAGGTTCGGGCTCGACAATTTATGACGAGTCACACCGACCCTAAATGGCTAACATTTTACTTCAAACACAACCCCTATTTTGTTATTGACGAAATCTGAAAATTACTTTTGAAATATTCTTATCTATGCAAAATCGATTTAGCCACTGAAATTTGCAAGAGTACACTATATTAGCGTCCCCTTGCAACTTTAGCTACTTTCGATTAGGCATGAGGGATTAGACCGTATTTGCATAATTTCGAGCCCAAGTACGCGTATGTTACCTATGTCTACACTGTTTTACATAAAATAAACTTAACCCTTCAATTAGTTGTGAAATTTGACCTCTTGAATATGATGATGTTTTATCGCTTAGTTAGACATCCCAAAATAGAAACTCGGGTGGGAACAACTTTTTGTGGGACTTGGGGAAGTGCCTAACACCTTCTTCCCCGAATCACTTGGACTTCTTACCTTTGAATTTCTAAAACTAGACCTGTTTAATAAAAGACCCGACCTTAGACACTTAGGTGACCTAATACACCTTCGAAATTTATATTAGGTGGTGACTCCAATCTTTAACTCAAATGAGTTACCCAGTCAAACCTGAATCTTGACTCGCTCTGCGTTTAGTTTAAAACCGGGTATGACAGAATGGCGACTCCGTTGGGGATACTCAAAGTCCTAACCATAACGAGTCTTTATTTTGGAATTTTTATTGAATATTATCTTGTTATTAATATTATTATTATTTTACTAACTTGGTTTCTTTTTTATTTTCCTTTTTCTTATTTATCTGCGTTTGAAAATTGATGTAATATTGGCATATCTCACTCATACTCCTCCACTCCTGGAAAATGACACTTTGCACACACACGGGCGATTATGTGGATCTCACGATCATTCCACCTTAAAAAACACTTTAGGAAGGACGTTTGGAATATAGTTGGTCCGTGGTGCAACCAACAATTTCAAATGATCCCACCCTTGGTTGTCCACCTTGGGGAACCGTTTCTAAAATTACACCACTCTTGGAATGTAATGTGCATGCATCATACCATAGAAAGGGCTCCCCGTGAGCCGACCAGTCTTCAACTTGTCCAAACAACTTGACGGATTTTTAACTCCGAAAGAACGTCTGGACATGCTTATGTGCATTTGAGAGCAAAGAAAGAGAAGAGAGAGAGAGAGAGAGAGAGAGAGAGAGAGAGAGAGAGAGAAGAAAAGTGAGGTGAAAATAAATATGCATTTTGATTTGCGCAATTGTTCTCAAAAGGGGAGGGGAATTTTAATTATTTATTTTTCTTTTTCTTATAGGTCATCTTGAGTCAAAAGTTTCACCGTTTTGGGATGACTATGGCGCACCTCCTTTGTTAACTAATTGGTGGAATAATTTTTCATTGGGCGAACAAACTGAAGTACGCCAATATTTGGGTCATTTGGTTTCTCTATTAGAAATGGAACCGTGTAGAGAAATAATTGAAGCGTCGGTGTCATTTTGGGATGAAAAACTAAATGTGTTTAGATTTTAGGGCGTTGAGTTAACACCTTTGCTGGAAGAGATATGAGGATTCAAATCACATTCGGGGCTAGACAAACATCGTTGGCAAGGGAGTGAGAGGTGCGCAAGAATTGTCTAAGCCGATTGGTTCCAACTACTTGGTTGGAGAACGGTATGGGGTTCGAAAATTCAAGCAGCCAAGCAGCAAAGAAAAATGGGTAAGGTTGTTTGAGAGCATAACGGAGGATTCAATTCAATGGATGTTCACTTGGTTTCCTTCATCAGATTTCATCATCAGCTCTAAGAAGGCTTCCTTTGTGATACGTACGAGATTGGGAGGTCTCCAACCCTATCAACCACTAAGGGTGATTAGGCAAGCGGGGAGAAAGAAAATCATCCCAGTCATATCAGACACGAAGGCCTACCAGTTTGATTATACGGAAGACATTGTTCTGAAAGTCAAAAGCATTAGAAAATCCTGAGTAAGTACAAGTCATGATGGAGGAGTCATTAGCATCAGACCAATACAACGCTGGATGCGAACCAAATTACAACAATTGGTTACGTTCTAGCATAAAAGAAAATATGGTAGTGGGGAGCCGAGGGAATGATATAAAATAACTAGAGGCGGAAGCTCAAATTCGATATCGAGAGTTCATGTTGAAAGCTGTTAAAATGGACAAAGAAAATAGAGAAGAGATCGAAGTGTGGAGAAATCGCACATTAGAGTTTGAAGGAAAGATAGAGGCGTTGGGGATGAAGCTGGAGCAATGGAATTCGGAGTGTGCTGAGGTAGACATCCTACATTTAGTGGCGACCAAGGGGTACTTAAACAAAGCAATAGAAGAAGTCAAGGAGATTACCCAGGAAGCAAAAAGAGTCAGTCTGGAAGAGGAGCGTATTGCCTATTCAAGTGTCATTTTCATTTGTATTCTTTATATTTCCAAAAGTCGTCATGTATTGAATTTCAAAACTATTTTGGGGAATCTATGAAAACAATTGGCAACAAAATGCGTATGTAATTTCCTTGCATCATGATAAACCTAGGAAGGCTAGGCGCCCTTGGCACGTCAAAGTCCATTAGTAAACCTACTCCAAATGTCGAAAGGGTTCTCAACCCAAAAAAGACAAAACTGCATCCTTGCATAGATTCAGAAATGTTTGTGCAAAATATTGACTGTTTGCCTAAGTGTGATAAAGACTATAAGAGCATTTTGATGTTTACTTTTCGTGTTTGATTTTCAGACTATGGCTGCAAGAGGTACATTTTAATTTGAGACTATTTCCCAAGCTCTTCACCTTATCAGACTCTGGAGGGAATATTTGGCTGCCGTCAGTAAGCTTCATGCTCAAAAGGTGTTAGGGGAACTGGTAGCTTTCAAGGCTTACACTATTATGCTTGGTTTGGTCGAGACTGCTACACATTTCTAGGACTACAAAAGGTCGGTATTTCATTTCAATGGTTTGGAGTTGGCACCAATGCTAGAGGAGTTTGGAGGACTAGCAGGGTTAGAGCCTGGGCCTGAGACCATAATTTATCCCCAAGACGTAGACCCTAAGGAGTTCATTGAGCTATTGCTTGCTCCTTATGATCCATACGTCGAGGGAGTGTATGATGGAAAGGTCACGTTAGAGTACCTATATTCTAGATTTGGAGATCCAACTCTTAAGCACGATTGGACTGGGGCAAGGGAAATTCAAGATTGAGAATGGATTGAATCAAATGCTTTCATTGTTGCTTTTTTGTGGAGCATGATTTTCTCCGAGAAAGAAGGAAAGATCGACATAAGGCTGGAAAAGGTAGTTGAAGGGCTGCGCAAAGGTGCTCACAAGCGCCAAGTAAGTTTGGTTCCAATGATCGTGGGGGAAGTTTATAGGGCTCTAACCAAATGTAGAAGGGTAGGAGACTTCTTTGAAGGGTGCAACCTTTTGCTACATATATTGTTGATAGAACACTTACACGGTGTTCCCATCAGCCCAATGCACCAAGACCATCAAGAGATGGACGCATTAACTCACATAGCACCTGCATGGCTGGAAGAATAGTATGGGAAGACCTCGCGAACATGCGAGGATGGTAGACCAAGTTTGAAGAGTTATAAGAAGTGCAATGGGTAATTGAAAACTGTGCTGGTTTCATCAATTCGTACGAGGATAAGACACCACTTTCTTGACATTGATTGGATTCTGAGGAACTCATCACTATGTCCCCTTAAGAATCCTCCGACAAGTAGGGATGACACAACAAAATCCTCAGCTGACAAAAGAGAGAAGTTTCAACATTCACATAAAGGACATTGAGCATCCGATGGTTGGTATGATATTAATAATGTGGGAAGGAAGGCTTACTATGAAATTTTGTCATGGCCGAGACAGCAGGGTGAACCCCGTTGCTACTTTGACCTATCCTTAGTGGCTCAATGAAGATAAAGAGAAGTTCTGATGAAAGATCACGCTGAAAAGGAAAGCCGAAGCTCCAAGTGTCCCTGAGAGGTACAAGAAACTACGGCACAAGTTCGACCAAAATAGAAAAAGTTAAGGGTGACACAAGAGAGGCAGATGTGGAGGTAATACAAGGAAAGGATAAAGGGGATGGGCTTAAGTATTGGACATGCAAAATTATGGCAGCAAAGGCAAGCTACTGGGAATCTGCAAGACTTGCTCAAGGGATGGGGAGATTATTTTAAGTCAGTGCCATTGGAAGAAAGGAAACAATGGGAGTGGAAATCTGTGAATTCTTCACAAAAGCTCTGGGTGATATGCAAGCCGGGAAGGACCTGATGGAGATGTTCGTTGCCCCTCCACCAACAAACCTGGTTCACAAACCTAAGGAAGAAACCGAAGGGAAGAAGGAGAAAGAAGATGCTGGAACTGATGCTTGATTCAAAACCTCTTTGCTTGGCACATAGTCTAGTCGTTTTAAGTCGAGTCGTTATTATTTCGTCCTTTTCCATTTAGTAAAGCCGTTGTCTCAAATTAGTGATTGTAATAAAGCCAAGCAAATCAAATAAAATTTCGTTATTTTGGGTTTTAAGACTTGTATTGATTATGCTTATGCAAACGAAATGATGTGTTCGGCACTTTGAATCTTCGACAGGCTTACCTCTGGCACAAAAGAGGTCTCTTGCATAATATGACGGGAATTTATGCTAACACTTACATTATTTCCTCTGTTTTTGTTATTTTAGTCCCAAGTCCCTAAATTTTGGTTTGTGCATTCTGGCCGCGCCGCAGTACCTGTTGAGATCCAGAAGATCAATTCCAGCACCTCCCCCTTTACCTACAAGGACAAGGACGATACGAAATAAAATGGCTGAGTTTGACAAGGCTGGAAATGGAACCCCCGAAAAGAAAAGTGTGGTTGCCTATGACGATTATGCTAAGCTGGATCAAAGGTTGCTTGATTTAGAGAATAGGATTCTACTTGTCCATGCTGATGGGATCACCGAAGCAAACAAAACCACCCGCCCTCATGGCAAAGATCCACTATTCCCCGAGAAAGACATCCCGTACCCCACCTATATTGCACCACCAAAAGCACCATAAAACAACCTCCCTCTCTTCACTGTTGAAACTAAAACTGTTGCATCACCCACCAAAGATCACGACATGTATGCATTGACAAGGGAAGACTCAGACGGCACCAAACAGCACGTCAAGTGGCTGGTAGAAAAATTCAAGCAATTCCAAGGCACCAAAGAAACCCGAGGACTAGCTTTTGAAGATCTCTGCATGTACCCTGACTTGAAGCTGCCCAAAGGTTATAAGATGCCCAAATTCAACAGGCTCGATGGCAGCGGCGACTCAATAGCTCATTTGAGGTCTTACTGTGACAAGTTGGTCGGGGTTGGACACGATGAAAATATTCGCATGCAATTGTTTAACCGAAGTTTGACTGGAGAAGCCTACTGAGACCTTTAGGGAGTTCGCAACTAGATGGAGAGCTGAAGCCGCCAAAGTCCAACCTCCTGTGGAAGACACAGAGATAGTGGCAACTTTCATCCACATACAAAAAGATGTCTACTTTGACAAGATGTTGAACATGCAAGACAAGAAGTTTGGAGACTTGATCTAGATTAGAGATATGGTTAAAGATGGTCTGAAAACTGGTAGGATTGTCAACTTGGCCGCACTACAAGCCACTAACAAAGAACTACAAACTGGTAACATCGGTACATCGATGAAAAAGAAGGACGGCGTCTCTTTCGTTGCTGCGTCACTCGATCATTGTCCCATCCATAACCACTACTACCTAACACCGCCTCCATCATACCCATACATTCCACCCACATCTACCTATCCAGTCTACAACACTCAGCTCATGTTCCAAAACCTACCGCCACAAAGACCACCATACCCACAAAGTTCTAACTACAAAAATAGAAACACCTATCCACCAAGACCCTACACAAACAACAACTTAAGACCCACAAAAAACTATACCCCACTAGCCGAATCCCGCACTCAGTTATTTGAAAGACTCAAAGCAACTGGCCATATACAACTCGTCCCATTCAAAATGCCTGATAGAATGTCACCTTACTTCGACTAAAACAAAACTTGTGCCTATCACTCTGGAGGACCTGGTCATGATACCGAAAAGTGCTACGCCTTGAGAGATAAAATTCAAGACCTGGTTGATCAAAAGGTGATCCACTTGAAAACTGTAAATGTGCACAATAACCCTCTACCTAACCACGAGGATAATAGGGTGAACTTGATCGAGTTGGACGAAGAATGAAACTTGGAAGGAACCATTGTCAAAGCAAAGAAGGCTATACCAGCACCTGCTTCTGTAGACCAGGCAGCTAAAGCACCAGAGCCTATTGAGGTGGAAGTGGCTCCAAAATTCTACGTTGATGTAGTTCCCCCATATAGTGACAAGGCGGTACCATGGAATTACGAAGCGGAGGAGAAGGGTAAATCGACAGTTGAGACTGTTGCTGCACAAGGGATGACTAGGAGTGGGACGATCTATACTCCTGAGCATCTTGTTCAAGATAGACGAGGCATCAGCGAGGAGGAGTGCGAAGAACTGTGGAAGAAAGTTCAAGCAAAAGAATACTCTGTGGTTGAACATTTGGGCAAGACTCCTGCACAAATCTCTGTCTTAGCTTTACTGCTCAAGTCAGAGAGCTACCAAAATGCCTTGATGAAAGTATTAGATGAAGCACATGTCCCGGTGGATATCACAGTTGAGAATCTGGCTAGCATGGTCGGGCAAGTCATGGAATCCAATCAAATCGCTTTCCACAAAGGTGAACTGCCACCTGAAGGGTTAAGTCATAACAAGGCTTTGCATGTCACCATCGAATACAAAAACTGGTTTATGGGGAGAGTTTTGATCGATGGAGGGTCTGGTTTGAACATATGTCCATTCATTACTCTGAAAAGAATAGGGATTGATCAAAGTAAGATAAGAGAAAGCGACATAAAAGTGAAGGCGTTTGATGGATCACGAAGGAGCATCATTGGAGAAATCGACTTACCCATCATGGTTAGTCCCATGGAGTTCAATGCATGACATCTCCGCTTCTTACAACCTGCTGCTAGGAAGACGTTGGATTCACATGGCTGGGGCAGTACCTTCTACATTGCACCAGACAGTGAAGTTCGAGTGGGACAACAAAAAAGTGGTAGTATTCGCGAAGGGAACAACTTTATCTACAATAAACAAACCATACCGGCAATTTAAGGGAATGTTCCTGACGGGCAGATCTATACTGTGGAAGTTGTGGGAGCGGTGCAAGGCACTCGAGGGGGATACCACAAAAACTACAATAAGAGTTGGGATCCCACTGACGCAGCCCAAGGAGGTTATACTGCACACTTCGCTCCTAAACCGATCAACGTACCGCTTGGAACTGAGGAGAAAAAGAGAAGTTTCTACAGCACTTATTGGGATGGTCGAGGCAAAGGCTATGAAGGGAGGAACTTGGTCTGGGAACCGGAAATATCTGAGTGGGGTGTGCCTTCACGTGAATTTCGTGAGACCATACTTGCTAAACAGAGAAGCGACCGATGTACTCGCCTAATGCTCGTCCTAACTGGAGGCGCATTTCTGAAGAAATAAGGGGAAAGCAAGTATGGCTACCTAAAACAATTTAACATATGGAGGTAGTGATTGAAGTTCCGTATATACTCCCACAACCTGCAAAATGGCCTGGAGACTGGGTTGTAGGCATCATGATAAGGCAAGGCTATGAACCTGGGAAAGGTTTGGTTAAAAACCTAGATGGCATGGTCGAACCAATTCAGATTGTGATGAGGCCCAACAACGAGAAAGCTGGCATAGGGTACATTGTGTTTTATGAGAAGAGCATGGAAGAAGCATCACTGGACATCAAATTCTACAAGAAAAGCACCAAAACTCTCCTATATATTTTCGTCTCGTCTGGATACTTGGAGTGTCGCAAGGGGGAGGTATCTGCAGCACAAAGGGTCAAACCGAAGATTATTGATGCTAAAGAGGATTTACTGGCAAGCATGCAAAAGCTGTTCCTATCTGACGAAGACTGCTGTGCGATCCTGGAAGAGCATGTTGAACCTCCTAGACTTGCAAAAGCTGAATTTGGAGCTGCACTGAACAACTGGATCAACAACCTGGACCGAGCTTAACGTGGACCTTGGTAGAGCTGGGGGATAGAGTTTATTTTATGCTTTCTAAAATAAAATCCGACCTCGATTCGTGGAACTTTCATTTTCCTTTTTCTTTTTTCGCATGTCTCCCTACAAACTTTGTTTTGCAAGGATTCATAAATAAAATATTGCACTATTTCCTTTCACTTTTGTTTTAATCTTTTAATTACGCAACATTTTATTTTTTTCATCATTCAAACTAATAATTCCATTGAGTCCGCAACTGCAGCGTGTATTGAAACCATGAAGCTTGAAGAAACTGATTTTGGCTACGATGAGTTTGATGAAGCCACACAAGAGGAAATTGAAAGACACAAGAATTAGTGTGCATCTCACCGCATACGATAAAAGCGGTATGCTGAGTTTCTTAAAGAATATGAGGATGTGTTTGCATGGTCATATGATGACATGACTGGCATAAGCACGGACGTGGTGGCTCACAAATTGCCCATTAATCTGGACTTTCCGCCAGTCAAACAAAAGCCCGAACTTTCACGTCATCGACCTTGCTGAAGATTGGGGAAGAGGTAACCAAGCAGCTCAATGCCAGAATTTTGAGAATAGTCAAATGCCTAACTTGGTTAGCCACCCCAAACTTAAACTATTTCTTTTCCTCAAGCAAAGCACACTTCAATGGAACCCAAGTTGCAATTAATCTATTAATGCATTTTTCATTAAAGCCACAACAAGCCAAAACTCGATTCAAGTTCGATAACTAATGACATTGGTTGGTGCTAATAATTAAGCCAAGCCATGTGAGCATAACTTTTATATATACAAAACACTAAAGAAGGCATACATGCCATGACACAAGATTTTCAAAGTTTGCCTCTTCGTCACAAGAGTTCACCTCTTTTCTTGCTCACCTCAATAGAAAAGTGAAACACAAGTCCTCAACTCAACTTCACAAGTACGCTCACCACTCAAGAGAATATCCCAACCACAAAAATGCAATGACAACATAAATGGGATTAATGATAGGAAGAATTTGCTCACTCTCTCTCAAAAGAAGTTCATCATGCACACTAAAGATCCATAGGTTTGCCCTTCGTGTACCTCTCCACTAATGTAGGAATGCTTGACTCAAAATCAATTAGGACTTTATAGGGTTGTAAAGTACGCTTTTGGTCAAAGGTGGGGTAAAATATGGGCAAATAGTGACAACACACCTCCTTGAGCACTACACTGTATAAAAATTAAGGCACACTTCATTTTTCTTGCGCTTACACCTTGCTAAATCGAGGATTATACACTAATCTTTCTCCTCTTTATTAATCAATTCTCTTTTTCATCTTTTTCTTTATTTTCTATTTTTTTTAATTCAACTCACTTTTGTTGCTATTTCTTTTCATTCCTTTTATTTTCTTTTAATTTTTATTAACTTACACACTTTTACCGTAACTCGTGCCATCCCCAAACTTAGGCTTTTGCCTAAGCTGCGCGTCTTTCAATGCACTCAAGAAGGTAGGGCCAAAAAGAGAATTAGTGCTTTAAGCACTTAGAATTGGTCTGGGTTAATAATGTGGTTGCCAAAAGAAGGGATATTAAGGTCAAAGGGGTTGACTGAGGTTATAACGCAATGGTAGGCTTTTAGGTTACTAGCGGCCAAAGAGAGCCTAAAATCATTTTTCAAGTCAAGCACCACCTAGGGTTTCGCCTCGAAGCACACTTAGGGCAAGTTCTAGATCAAGAAGCACACACATGAACACACCAAAACCTCACCACACATGACACAAGTAAAGCAAGGAAGACGAGTATATTCAAGTCCCAATTAAAGGCAATTAAGCATCTAAAGTTCACTCATATCCTAATGAGAGCTAGTTAGTGACATAAGAGTGAAAAGTTGAACTTAAAGATCATAGCACAATTCACCAACTAATTTTTCTATTCATTTTTCAAAACAAGCTCAAATGACAAGGATTGTATAATGGTGGAACCAAACATGCCAAAAATTGGCCAAGGAGCGAAAATCCAAAACTAGTCATCATTATTTACAACTAACTGCTAAACTAGTCCTAAAGATGCCCGGTTCAACACAATTACGTCCTTGAAAAAGAACCACGGAAAAGACAAACCAAGGAAGTTATTTCAAAAAATTTATACAACATGGAATTTACAATGAAAATGGTTGTTCGGACCCAAATGAGGCTTTCGCACCCAAGTGGGATGCCTACGTATCACACAAAGGTGAATCAGATAAAAGAAGCAACATCCCAAGCGTAGTTCATGGAAGTACCTTTTTTATAAATTTTTTTTATATGTATATATATAATTCTAACTAACTACTAAATATGAACTAGCTATTAACACTATACTATAATAACTACTAATACTAAATATGCACAAGCTATTAACACAATACTTATACTAATATAAAAAAAAATGATCATCCACAAAGTTTCCACAATTTGCTCAAAAACAAGGACAAGATGAGGTAGACATGTCATAAGCATCAAGTACACGAGCAACATCAATACTACACCCAAAACACAAATACACCCCCAAACTTAAACTACGCACTGTCCTCAGTGCAACTAACAATGTAATACAAAGGGTGTAAAGAACTCCTTGACTAGAAGATCGATCCTCACTATCAGTGTTCGGATAGTGAAGCTCATCATCAGACTCCTTATCTGAGCTAGTAGAGCGGCAGTGCGAGTTCAGCTTACTCATCATCTTGTTGAGGAAGTTGCTTGTTCTCTTGCCAAACTTTTTCTACTTCCTCTCCATTTTGTCCAGCCTGATCTTAATCAGCTCTTGCTCAGCTGCTACTGCCTCCAATGATAAAGTGCTCGAAGGCCTGGAAGAAGAACCCTCTCCATATGGGCCTGAAGGAAGCCCTGCTACCAGCTGTATAATGTGAGCGTCTACAGAAGAAATTTGAGAGGAAATGTACCTCATGTTAGACGCTCCTGATGCAAGTGGTGTAACTGGAGTGTATGAACTCCCTGGTGCAGCAGTAGTAGTGGGAGGGCATCTCAACTTTTCTTTTCTTGCTCTGTGTTACCCCTCCAAGTCCTTTCTTCAGTAGTGGATAAATAGACTTTTCAGGACCCACACTTTTATCACTAATGCGTATCTCCACTCCGGCATTTATGCATAGCCGGTGAATCAAGCTTGGGAAGAATAGGCTTTTTGTTCTCTCTAGCACCACCTCTTCAATCTCCCCAACAATTATTTCCCCAACATTGACCTTGAGCCGGTCAATCAGTGCCGCAATCAGGCGAAATTTTTTAGGAGTGAGATCACTCTCATTGCTCGAAGGCATCACCCTAGTGCACACAATGGATAACCAGATGCGGGCCTCAGCTGTGAAGTCAGTGGATACAATCTTGTGTCCGAACGTAGACCAACCTGAGGGTTTACCCCCCTTGAAGCATATCAACCATCCACTGCCTACCTCCTTCTGAAGCACAAGCCTTGTATAAAGCATTCTCAATGTTATCTAGCTCATACACCGCATTGATAGCAGTTGTATCAAACCGCACTAACTTTCCCCTCACAGTAGTCACCAACTCACCACTAAAATCTGTTCGAGTGGCATTTGCATAAAATTCCCTTGCTATGGTAGCATTTGCCTTCTCAGGTGTTTTGGCAAAACAACTCCATCCATTATTTTCAAGATTTTGGAAGAAGTTGGGGAGTTTCTCTTCCAATTTATCCATATGGATCCCTTTTTCCCTAATGAAGCTCTTTTCAAGATCCCTTTGGAATTTTTCATAGCATGATGCGGATAAGAACCTTATTGTGTCGTATGCTACCTCTTCTCCTCCTGTTAAGCTCTGTTGGTTGTTTCCTTCGGCCATTGTAAGGGAAAAAGTACCTACAAAAATCAACATTGTCAAAACACGATTTGGGTACTTCATACATGCATTAATAAAGCTCATGAGCCAAAGGTTGAAGCCAAAAAATTTCAGCAGTGGGCTGTGCAAGCTCACTGTTTCTGCCTGAAAATTGGATCTCTACGCGATCGCGCAAGGACAGGCGTGATCGCGCAGACTTATCAAAGATCCTCCTGCGCGATCGCGACACGTCTGGCGCGATCGCGTAGGAGAGAGGTTGACGAGTCTGCGTCTTCGCGAGGGTCTTGACGTGGTCACGAGGCTGTCTTCCTCAGCAGGATGAGACAGACCTCGGCTACAACACCCAGAATTTTACAAGTCTCACACATCTAACACATTGCACACTGAGAACTTTAACTAGAAACACAGAAATTTTCGCTTCAAGTTCTTGCATCTAACACTAGGGTTTAGTTTAATTAAGCATTAACAAACTAGTAACCTGACCCATTTTATTCACAAACAATTTGCCTATAAGGGTACATTAGACTTCCCCTATATTCCATTAAAAACCCCTTGTTTTCTTATTTACACAACCACATTAGAATCAAGAGAGGAGGATTACTTACACATGCTCTCAACAACAAAATTGAAGATGGAATTTGAGAAACATACCTTGATGAAGGTGATGGAATGCTCGAGAGTGGTGAAATGGAGCAGTTGGGATGCAAAAATGGGGGAGGGAGATTAAGAGGATGAGAGTTTAAAACAAATGGGTATTTGGCCTCTTAAAACTGCCTATAAATGACTGAAATTTAATTCAACGCAATCGCGTGACCCAGTAACGATCACGCTTTACTGCAGAGTGAACCTACGCGATCGCGTGTAATGAATGCGATCGCGCAAGTTTAGCTCGCAATGAAGCGCGATCGCGTAGCTGTTGGAATTGAACACTTTTTAGTCCGTCATCCAGTGAGCAGAATTTCAGTGAGGCAGTCCGCCCCAACATTAGGCGCTCCGCCTACTGGGATGCAGATTGCCAAATTACAGTGGGCGGTCTGCCTCATCTCATTGGGCGGTCCGCCCTACACCCCTGTGCAATCCATGTTTTCCATGTTTATGCCTTATATCATGCATCCTAACAACTAACAAATGTAGGATTCATGTGAGATGATAAAAAACAACAACAAAAACTAATCTAACCTAATATGCAATCAATAGACAACTAAAACTTTCAAAGAGATTCAGGTTGCCTCCCGACAAGCTCTTTATTTAACGTCTTGGCTAGACGGTACCCATGATGCTTTTCTCTCCACCTGGCGCAGGTGAATTTTCTCCCCAACATGGCTTCATGCTCTTTGTCATGCTCTTTAAGCGGGGGTACACATTTCCAAGCTTGCAAAGCCAAATTCTTCATCTTGCATTTCTTCGCCTTCAAGTGAGGGATGTCATTTCTCCTTCTTGGCGTGGCAAATTCAACAATGTATCCATTTTGCTCATCAATGAGGTCCCAATTGTTTTAACACCAATGGAGCACTAAGCATGACATACTCCTCTTCAAATATGCTAGAGTCTTCATCACAAAAGTTCTTTATTTCCGCTCTAGACTCGAACACAAATTTCTTGCTCACGGCGTCATTACAAAATATCTTGAAGATGTGATCACTTCCGTGAGTTCCCATGATTTGACTTGTGTTCTCTTCCACAAATTTGCTCATTTCTAGCATATTATTCACTATTTCTTCATGTTGAGCCGTGGAAGCTTCAACCATTTCATGCAGTAGAATTTTCAAGACACGAGCTTCAAGATCAAATTGGTTCACTCTTAGTCCTAGTTCTTTTTTTCATAATCGAGATCCCAACCATCTACATTTAAGTCATGAAGGCAAGCTTCATGGGCTTTCATTTTTCGAGCTTGATCTCGGAGCCAAGCTCGGCTCGCAATTTCTTCTTCATCCAAATTGTGCTCTTCTTCAACAATTCTTTCTTGGCATTCAAGCACATCTTCTATGGAGGATTCTTCTTGGAACTCGAGATCATCTTCTATATAAAATCTTTGTTGGGATTTGGTAACACCCTTAGCTTGTTCATCATTGAAAGTGTCAACCAATTGGCTCAATTGAGTCTCCAAGTTATGAATTGCTAAGCCATTGAGATGGATCATATCTTTTATCTCATTGAAGGCTTCGGCATTCTCACAATTGTTTATGAGTATCCGCTCCATCAAATAATCCAATCTTTCATTTTCATTTTCATTGCATTCATCTTGTGAAGTAGATAGGTCCATCTCTTCTTGAAACTTCTCTTGGATGCCTTGCCATTCGGGTTCAAGTTCCATGTTCATGTTTGCATTAGACCTATCAAACTCATAAGAATAGCATCATTATAAAAATCATTGGAAGAAGAACAAGAATATTAGGACAACCGTCCCAATGGCCATTTTGACCCCCACTCTCATGACATATGTCCACTCAAAGGGTTGAGAAGGTGCACACAACTCACTCTCAGAAACAATTTGACAATATTGCCAATAGTGAGGTTCACCACAATAAGGACAAGGATCACTCATGTATGGATTTTCAATATTTGACTAATTTTGGTTCCATGATGCCATTTCAAGATAATTACCACTAATCTAGACTAACTAACTAAAGCAAGTAAAAAACTACACATAAACAAATATTTACAATTTACAAAGAACATTACTAATATTCACAATTTACACGACAATGGTTCATAAAGTTTGGAACTAAGCCAACTAGCTCAACTCCTCACACTACTTTAATACGCCAATTGTTCTCCAGCAACGGCGCCAATTTTGACAATGCTCAACACACACCCCGGCTTGAGGTATGAACGGTCATCGCAATACAATTTACCCAACTAGGAGTCGGGGTCGAATCCACAAGGAACAAAGTGATGCGATCAAAGTAGTGGAGGAACTACACCTATTTGACAAAGCCAAACTAGGATAAAAAGGTGATGGAATGATATTAACAACTACAAACTACACTAGAAAAGCAAGTAAAGGTGATCAATGGCTTTCTCACAACCAAGGAAGACAAGTTTTTGAGCCTAGGACGCAATTACAGCACGGGGTTTATATATTATGACCAAGTCGTTCTAATATAATCCCTAGAATCCTTCCGACCTAGAAGGCATTTACCTCAATGGCGCTCGTCAAAGCATGGTTGAGCTTATAAAGCACTACCCATTACCCGAGGAAAGAAGACATCTTCCGAGCATAACTTCTTTTAGATGAGTTAGTCTATGGAATAGCCTATCAACCCAAATCCTCGCTAGCTTCACTATTCTATGCTAACTAATCTCTCCCGAGTCTTTAATTAGCAGAGTAGACGAGCAACTTAAGTGTCGCGAGCACAAAAGTCAAGCAATCAAAGCAATGGAAGCTAGATAATCAAAACCCAACAATATAAATTTCTAGTCATGATTCATTCATATATTCATGTCCAAAATCATACCAATTAACAATACAAATAGTCATGAAATATATTCACAAAATCAATTCTTCAATAACATCAAAAACACCAAATATATTCAATACAAAACATGAAAGTAAAGAAAGGAGTACTGAGGGTTGAAAATTTTTCAATGGGTTGCTCCAAATCTTCCCCCTCTTGGTGTTCTTGTTGATGGATCCTTGCTCCAAGATTGAAAAAATGGCCAAAAGATGAGCCCTAGGTCGTGCAAAGGGCTGTATATATGTTCCCAATCTGGCTGATGTGAAATTCCAAAACTATCCAGCACAGTCCAAACGCGCTTCTGCGCGATCGCGTGACAAATGGCGCTATTGCGCTGCGATCGCGTTATCCTTGGCGCTTTCGCGCTATTTTCTTTCAGTATTCTGCGCGATCGCGTGATGTACTGCGCGATCGCGATGAACATCTTTCCAGTTTAGAAACAGAAACTTTGCAATTCATCCTATTTCGACTTGTTTTCCATCTACTCATCACCGCAGTATCAATATCCAGTAATATGCAACTAAAACATGATAAGTGCGCGTATTTAATCAATAATACACAACAAAAGCTCAACATTGTCCCAATGCCAAAGAAAGATGGGAAACTCATAGTTTGCGTAGACTACAGAGATCTGAATAGAGACAGCCCAAAAGATGATTTTCGTTTACCAAACATACACATCCTATTGTGCAAAACATGAACTACAGTCTTTTGTGGATTGTTTTGCCGGTTACCATCAAGTACTCATGGATGAAGAAGATTTCGAGAAGACAGCTTTCACCACATCTTGGGGGACCTATTGCTACAAGGTTATGCCATTTGGGTTGAAGAACGTTTTGGCAACTTACATGAGGGCAATGACAACCATGTTCCATGACCTGATGCACAAAGAGATTGAAGTATATGTGGACGATGTGATTATCAAGTCAAAGAAAATCACGGAGCACCTCGATAATCTTCGCAAGTTTTTCAATCGCTTGCGTAGATATAATTTGAAACTAAATCCAGCAAAATGTACTTTTGGTGTTCCAGCAGGGAAGCTTCTGGGTTTCATTGTTAGCAGAAGAGGCATTGAGTTAAATCCGTCCAAGATCAAAGCCATTAAAGAATTGCCGCCGCCGAAGAGTAAGAAGGAGGTTATGAGTTTCTTGGGATGGCTCAATTACATCAGCCGATTCATAGCCCAATCCACGGTCATCTGTGAACCAATCATCAAGTTATTAAAGAAAGATGCAGCCATTGAATGGACGGAGGATTGCCAAAAAGCATTTGATCAAATAAAGGAGTATTTGTCTTGCTCACCTGTGTTGGCTCCACCCGAACCTGGGCGACCTTTGATCTTGTACCTGTCTGTGGTAGCAAGCAATATACTATCTGAGTAAGATGTTCACTCCTTACGAAGCCAAGTATATGATGTTGGAGCGCACTTATTGTGCACTGATTTGAGTAGCACAAAAGTTGAGGCACTACTTGACGTCCTATTCGACTTTGCTGATATCGAGGATGGATCTTCTCAAGTACATCTTCCAAAAGCCAATACCTACTGGAAAGTTTGCTAAATGGAAAATGCTACTCAGTGAATTCAACTTTACTTTTGTCACTCAAAAGGCGGTGAAAGCTCAAGCCTTGGTAGATTATATGGCCGAGAATTCAGTGGGTGATGATTACGAACCACTACACACTTATTTCCCTGATGAAGAAGTCATGTTTGTGGGAGAAGACATCACAGAGGAATACGATGGTTGGAGATTATTCTTCGATGGAGCGGTGAATTTCAAAAGAGTCGGCATTGGAGCAGTGTTAATTTCTGACACTAGGCAATATCACCCTATCACGGCTAAGCTGAGGGAGGTTTCCTTACACCAACAACATGGTGGAATATGAAGCTTGCATCTTGGGTCTTAGGATGGCGGTGGACATGAACGTACAGGAACTGTTAGCAATTGGAGATTTTGATTTGTTGATTCACCAAGTTCGAGGGGAATGGAAAGCAAAGAATTCCAAGATATTGCTATACCTCAAGTGCATAAAAGATCTGAAGCAAAGCTTCACCAAGAAAGAGTTCTGGCATGTGCCAAGGCTATAAAATGAGTTCGCAGATGCTTTGGCCACCATATCTTCCATAATCAAAAATCCTAAAAATAATTACATTGACTCAATACCCGTGTCAGTAAGGAAGCAACCGGCATACTGTTATCATGTGGAAGAAGAATCGGATGGACAACCTTGGTTCTACGACATCAAGAGATTTCTCAAAGATGGCACTTACCCAAAGGATGCAACAAGCCTTCAAAAGAAGACATTGAGAAGATTGGCAAATGGTTTCTTTTGAACGGTGAAATCCTATACAAAAGAACACCTGATCTAGGTTTACTGAGATGCGTAGATGCAAAGGAAGCTACGAGATTGTTAGAAGAATTACACTCTGGGACGTGTGGCCCACACATGAACGACTTCGTACTCACAAAGAAGATCTTGAGGGCTGGATATATCTGGATGACAATGGAGCATGATTGCATAAATCACACAAAGAGATGTCATCAATGCCCAGTGCACAGAGATATGATTCGAGTACCTTCTAGCGAATTAAATGTCTTGGGATCACCTTGGCCTTTTGCCGCCTAGGGAATGGATGTCATAGGACCAATCGAACCTGCTGCTTCAAATGGATACCGTATCATATTGGTGGCCATTGATTACTTTACTAAATGGATAGAAGTTGCATCATACAAGTCAATGACAAAGAAAGTGGTAGCAAACTTTGTTCGTGAAAAAATGATCTGTTGATTCGGCATTCCCGAGTCAATCATCACTGACAATGGGTCCAATCTCACTAGTGACCTAATGAAAGCGACTTGTGAAGTCTTCAAGAACAAGCACCATAATTCTACTGCATATGGACCCTAAATTAATGGTGCGGTCGAAGCAGCCAACAAGAACATCAAGAAAATACTGCGCAAGATGACAGACAATTCAAAGCAATGGCATGAGAACATACCCTATGCTTTTTTAGGGTACCACACTACAGTGAGAACATCGACAGGGGCTACTCCCTACTTGCTGGTATATGGCCCCGAGGTAGTGATACCAGCGGAAGTTGAGATACCATCTCTGAAGATCATTCAAGAGGCACAGTTGAAAGATGTTGAATGGGTCAAGGAAAGAATGGAACAATTAGCACTGATCGATGGCAAGAGAATGAATGCGGTATGCCATGGGCAATTATATCGGAGAAGAATGACTAAAGCATTTAATAAGAAAGTTCGAGAAAGGTCTTTCGAACCTGGGCAGTTAGTGCTGAAGAAGATATTCTCTAACCCAGAAGAGGCAAGAGGCAAGTTCGCACCAAATTGACAAGGGCCATATACGGTCCATCAAGTTCTAACTGGAGGAGCACTAATACTGGCAGAGATGGACGGAGAAGTTTGGCCGAAACCAATCAACGCAGATGCTGTCAAAAGATACTATGTATAAGAGCTCACATTAGTTAATGGTTTTTGCTATTTTGTAATGTATCATGTAATCTGGAATTACGTTACGACCTGATTCCCCAAGTGGAATACGTAGGCAATCTACCCAAGGTTCGTTTGCATAAATACAAAAATTTTATTTTCCTCATAATGCAAAGATTGCGGCAGAATTTTTGAGGAACTCTAAAAAATTATGAAAGGACAGACATAATTGACACTGGAGTAGAAATTTTTGAGACCCTCTCAAAAATAGGGTCTCAAAAATTTCAAAACAAATAAACTGGGGCAAAATTTTGAGGTCGCCCTCAAAATTCATTCAATGGAAACTTGGAACAGCCTAAGGAGCAACGGCCATGATCTTACACAATGCAACTCATGACTCAATGGAATAAAATATTTTATTTTCTTCTCATAAAATTTTTTCAAAATATTTGCGTTATTTACTACTTTATACATATCCCTATCAGCTTGGCCAAGGTCCCGGCACTCGCAATAAGCAAGCACAAAGCAAGTCTAGAATGCACAAACTAAACTACCCCGCACAACTCACCAATCTTTCTTTGAATGCAGGTATGAAGGGTGCACAGCCCGACGCTTCATGGCCAACGTATCTCAACAAAAAGGTTATTCAGTTTCTTTTCACTACACTCTCAATTTGCAAGGTATACAGCTCGATGCATAAACTAAAGGTACACATCCCGATGTCGAATTTTAACAAAGAGGAGGGTACACAGCGCGATGCACCGACTGAGGGTACACAGCCCAATGTCGAGTTTTTACGCAACGGAGGGTGCACAGCCTGATGCATCGACTGAAGGTACAGAACCCCATGTCGATTTTTTACACAGCGGAGGGTACACAGCCCCGATGCATCGACTGAGGTTACACAGTCCGATGTTGAGTTTTTACAGAATGGAGGGTACATAACCCAATGCATCGGCTGAGAACCCCGATGTCGAGTTTGACACAGTGGAGGGTACACAGCCTGATGCATCGACTAAGGGTACACAGCCCGATGTTGAGTTTGGCGTGGCGTAGGGTACATAGCCCGATGCATCGACTGAGGTTACACAGTCCGATGTCAAGTTTTTACACAGCGGAGGGTACACAGCCCAATGCATCGACTGAGGGTATATAACCAGATGTCGAGTTTGACACAGCGGAGGGCACACAGCCCGATGCATTGACTTAGGGTGCACAACCCGATGTCGAGTTTGGCATGGCAGAGGGTAGACAGCTCGATGCAGAGTATGGCATTGAAAGAAGAAGACAGCCTGGAGGGTAGCGAGAGGATGAACATGATAAAGGGTATACAGCCCAATGTAGAACATACTTGAATATGATGAGAAATCTTGGCAAGACGATCCAACCCAACAGGAAAGTACATTTTACATTTGCATATATATGCACTATTTTTGAAAATCTCACTTCTATTGCAGGGTATACAATCTGACAATGCAAACATTACGATCTAGCACCTCGTCAATTCCCATAATTCATAAGCACTTCTTTAGAGTCGCGACAAAATTACTCATTCTATCAACGTCTTTACCCGAAGACTCTTTCATCATCCCCGGGCAAAGAGGGGCAGCTGTTGACACCTAATTTTGCTCCTCTTGTTTCGATAACCATTATTCGGACAAAATTGCACTGATACCCACACAATTACCATAGACTCACCCCTATTCTAAGTCACTACTTCACACACGCACACCAATTAGGCTATTCTTTTAAAGGCATTTGCACAAGCGATTGCAAGTTTACAAATTTGCATGTTTCGTCACAATTTCTTATAATTACTCGCATTTTTGGCAAAATCTCCTAAGTTATTTTAAAACTTAAAATAATAGATTTTCTTAATTATTTAGCTCTCACAATTAATTTTATCATTTTTTATAACTTTTATAAGTATTTTATAAAAAAAAATTCATGTATGTATATGTATTTTATACATTTATACGCATTTTTATACACATTTATACACCAGATATACACATATACACATACACACATACACCTCAGCATTTTGTACACTTCACCCTCCACGTTTACACATCACCATCTACGTAGCACCATCCCAACCATCCACGTGTATAATCCAACTGCCGAAAATTAAGTTTCCATTTTTAAGTATACTCTCCACCCCCAAACCCTAAAACCCTTTTCATTTTCTCTCAAACACGCAGCCGCCTCACCCCTCTTCTCTCTCACGAAAACCTCCACTGTCAAGGGCCTTTTCCGTCCAACTTCAACGGCAAAATGCCAAGAAAATTACATTTTTTTTGTTCTCCTCGTGGTCGGCTACTAAACCCCTATGAAGATTTCCCCAAACGATGAGGTCAAAGACTCGACCTTTCGTCGACGTCGCCGCTGTCACCGGAGAAAGAAAATCAAGCAGGGGTTTGCAAAACCTAGGTTCTACAACCTGTTGGAAGGGAAATCCTCATGCATGTACAATGGGAAGAAGGGTCGCGACTGACCTGGTTTCAAATCAAATAGGTATTCCCTCTCCTTTGTTGTTTTACAGTTTTAGAAGTTGTTATGTGACATTCATGCTAAGCCTGATTTTGAGTAATTAGTTAGACGTTTGTGTGATTAATCAGTAATTGTTAGATGCTAATTAATAAGAGCACAAACCATGCAATCACTGATTATTTTACCCTATTTCACAGTTAAAATGAGCATTTTTTTTAATCATTAAATGCCTGAATTTTACTACATATGCAGTCTATGCTCTGTGTCTCTTGGATTCAGTTTTAATCCTTAGAGTCCGTGACAATTTTTAAGTCAATTTTGATTAACCTATAATGTGTCCAGTCGACTAGAATGCAGATGTAATTGGCTCGGTTTGAGATTTTATTGAAACTTTGTCTTGCAAGATTAAAGGAATTTGATTGAGATATATGATTAGCATTTAAAAAGGGAATTTGCTTTAAGTGACCAGCAAAGTATCCATTAGGATTTCTGATTAGGATTTGTTAGAGTGATCAAAATATTTTGACCCTAAATTAGCCTAGAAAATCCTTGTAAATTGATTCTTGAATTTGGACCTTGTTATTGAATGTTTGGGGGGGGGGGGGGGATTCTGATTGCTTAAAATCCTGTTGGACTTAATGTTAGGTCTTCTGATTAATTTATTATTGGAAAGGGTACCTTATGGAATCCCTTGTTAATTCTGGAAGGTTATTCCTTGCCTTATTTATTCCCTGTCGTTTGTACTAAACCCCTCACCCTTTTTACCTATATAAACTGTTTACTCCCTACACTTTTAGACAGTTTTTTAATACATAAAAAACACGCCGGGCACTTCAAAAGCATACACTTCTTTCCCTCTCTGATTTTCTTTTTAAAGTCATTGAAAGACCCCTGTTCTGTTTGCTTCTTGGTCCCGTTTGTGCAAGTATTGATCATTTGTCTGCACCTTGTTACTTATCTGATACTGCTGCAAGGTATTTCCCTATTCCTGACTACATATTGCATTGATTTACTGCCTATGCCTGGTTGCCTGTTGGTTTCATCTTTTTTCTGTGCTAGCCTTACCTAAACTGCCTATTTGTCTTACCTTGATCTTGTATGTGAATGAATGAGTTTGTGTGACCCCTGTTTTGACCCCTCACACTAACGTACCCAGATTATTTGGATGGCTCTAAAAAGCCATACCAATTCTATTTTAACTACAGGTATAACGACTTTAAATGACCATGATAATGGCACTATACAGTGCTTATTTAATACTGATGATAATCCTATTTCTAGACCTTCTCCTTTCTGCGTGTTATTCCCATTTAGGAACTGCCCCATTCATGTATATTTGTTAGGGTTCCCTACTTGTATTCATTTTAAAACAGGGCACACAGTTACAAGACTGTGTAAAAGGCCATCCAGGGGCCTTTCCTTATCCCTTCCTTATGTGGCTGCATCATATGCTAAAAACAAATGTCATTGCATTTAGCTATTAAACTGAAGCTTATCTCGAAGTATTTAGTGATTTAAATGTTGCCTGATAGTAGTATCTAAACATAATTTGGTGATTTTGATGATATGCTTAACTCCTAGTCGATTAAAACAAATTCAGAACAGTTTTTGTACTTAAACTATTTCAGAAACATGATTTTCTTTAGAACAAAGGTTGTATGTGTGCTCTCTGCTTGAAATTCGACTGTTTGTGTAAAACAGGAACACCCTCTTCTTTTCGTAAATGAGGCAGGACCAAAAATATTTTTAAATCTGGCCATTATGTGTATAAAAATGATTTTAAAACTTATTCCAACCTCTTATACACTAATCTAATAGTGTATAGGGGGTATAAGCATTAGGGGTCAATTATACAACTATTATATGTATTTTCTTAAAATATATCACTTAACACTTGATGTGTTTGCATGTTTATATGTATATTTGCATGTGGCAGCCCCTTATCTGCATTTACGTGCCTTTTCCAAGACCTATTTTCCAAACCAGCCTTCCTATTTATATATTCCAAAACTGCCCCCTTGAATCAAATAACCATTAAGGTTAGGGCTCGACAGTTAATGACGAGTCACACCGATCCTAAATGGCTAATATTTTATTTTAAAATAACCTCTATTTGGTTTTTGATAAAATCTGAAAATTACTTTTGAAATATGCCTATTTATGAAAAATCGATTTAGCAACTGAAATATGTGAGAGTACACGGATTATTAGCATCCCCTTGTAGCTTTAGCCACTTTTGATTAGGAATTTATGACTAAAGGCTAAATGTGTGATTAGGCATGAGGGCTTAGGCCGTATTTGTAGAATTTCAAGCCCAAGTATGCGTATGTTACCTATGTCTACACTGTTTTACACGAAATCAACTTAACCCTTCAATTGATTGTGAGATTTGACCTCTTGCAAGTTAGTAATACGTTTTGTGAATATGTTGATGTTTCATCACTTATTTAGACATCCCAAAATAGAAACTCAAGCGGGAACCACTTTTTGTGGGACTTGGGGAAGTGCCTAACACCTTCTTCCCCGAGTCACTTGGACTTCTTACCTTTGAATGTTTAAAACTAGACCTGTTTAATGAAAGACCCGATCTTAGACACTTAGGTGACTTAATACATCTTAAAAATTTATATTAGGTGGCGACTCCAATCTTTAAGACAAACGAGTTACCCAGTCAAGCCTGAATCTTAACTCGCTCAGAGTTCAATTTAAAACCGGGTATGATAAGAAATGACAAGTATTTTATTTTCCAAGGATTCAAGGTCATTTAGTTGGAAGGGGGTGTAAGGGTCGAGAGGTAATTTAGTTACGATAAGGGGTTGAAGGACTCAAGTGCAATTATTGTCTATTTCCAGAAATTCCAAAGCAATTTAGTGGGAGACATAGGGAAGGGTCGAGGGAAAGTGTTTCCCTTCCAAGACTTTAACAGTTGCATATTTTCCAACATTTCAAGGAAATTTAGTTGGACACGGGTAGAAGGGTTGATGTAAGTATTATCCTATCAAAACTTCGACAATTTAGCTGGAGAGGGAGAGATGGAGAATGAGCATCATTAATTAGGTGTTGATTTTCGTCCGAATATTAGCAATGAATAGTTATTTTTATTAAACCATGATAAACGAGGTCAAAAATGAAGTCATTACCTCCGGTTCCATAGTTCTTTCAATCTCCCACCGTAACCCTCCCAAATGATCAGTAGCTCATAGGACATCAAATATATTGCAAGCATAGCAACCAAAAAAACTACAAGTGGTATCAGAGCCATGTTCAGCCAATGGTTCGATGAGCCAGGTTAACGAGATTGAAGACAGGTTCAAGGCGGGTCAGTTCTAGACGCAAGTGCTTGATAATAATGAAGTTTTTATCCATAAAAAAATGTGATACTCGTGTGGAGAAAAATATCAACCATACTTCTGAATATACTTGCTGCTACATATTTAAAACAAAACCCTTTTTTTAACCCATGTTTGGGCTAGTTTTAACCGATGTCAATTTTAACTCATGCTTACTTTTGACGCATGAGCTACTTTTAACCCATATTTGGGCTTCTTTTAACCCTTTCTATGGATCTTTTCAACCAATACCAAAATTTTAAACCATACATATTTTTAACCATTGCAAGTAGCAGTCATACATTGAAATATGTGAAGAAGATCAAAATTCAGTTGTCTTAAAATTCAGGCCAAGGGGAGAATTGTTAGGATTTTTGCCCTGAATTTCTAACCTATTAGAACTCTTTTCTTGAAAAGGATAAAAAATAGTTCTAAATAGAATAAATCTTATTTTATACCTATCCTTTACTTAGAGGAGAAGTAATAGACAATTATAAATAGAGGATCTTTTCACAATAACAACACCAAAACTCTACAATGTAGTCATTAGGAGAATTTTATTTAGGGGAGACTTTTCTTCCCATATGATGTAGGCCAGTTGGCCAAAATCACTTTCAATAAAAGCTTCTTTAAATATATGTTCTTTTGATGTCTGTGTTATTGTCATCCAATAGTTGATGTGTTAGCTTTCGAATGACAACAGTTTTAATCCCAACAAGAACCACTTGTTCTGATCGAAAGAACATGGTGCATGCAGAAGCTAACACATTAAACATTTATGACAATGAATCAAATATAAAATGAAATATAAAAAGATAATTTGTTGAAAATGGTTTTCCAAATGGCCTACATCATATGGGAGAAAAATTCTCCCATAAATAAAATTCTCCTAATGACTACATAGTGGAGTTTGTTGGTGTTGTTGTGAGAAGAAGATCCTCTATTTATTGTTGTCTATTACTTCTCCACTAATTAAAGAATAGGTATAAAAGGAAATTTATTCTATTTAGAACTCTTTCTTATTCTTTTCAAAAAAAGAGTTCTAATAAGTTAGAAATTCAAGGCAAAAACCCTAACACAACCCACTCTTTCATAATCCATGACTTCAAAAACCTTTTCTTGAATGGGCTAAAATTAAACACCATGTTTGGATTTGTGACCCATGGTACACCATCAATGATGAAGGCTTATGATGCTAATGAAGGAACACATGCACATCAGAAGCAATTCCAGGCTCAGAAACTTACATGTAATATAGACAATCAAAACCATAGAGATTTTAATCAAACATAAATATTGATACTTATCTCTTGAAGCATGAGTGCAACTGCAAGAATGTACCTTCAAACACGAGCGAAGATCATCCATGAGATCATCCTCCAATTCCATGATCTTCTGTTGTATTCTCGAAAAATTGCCAGACTTACAATATTTGGGTGGAACAAATATTTAAGAGAAACTATTGAGTAAAACTCAACACCTCTATAGAGGAAACCCCATGTATTTATAGCCTAATTTTAGGTTTAGAAAGCCTATTCCAAAACAAGTTGAGTTTCTTTCCAACAAGAAAAGTTCTCTTAGTCCTAATTTAATTCGGGCACAAAAGACACCACAAAATTAATTAACGAGGCTTCCGATTATGGAATTTATTCTTTTTCTCTAGAAGTAACCTTACCATAATAAATCACGAATTATTTCCACTAGAAATTCGTCATTGCACTCCTCATTTGAATTTCGAATTCTTCCATCATAACCTTATTGAACTCCACACGTTAAGATTACAGATACCAATCAATAAACTTAAAACTGAAAATCTAATTTATTGACTTATAAATATCCTTTAGACTTCGCTTAACTTATTTCATATGCCGGATACCAAAATCCACCGGCTCAATTCACACATGAAAACTTATAAGCTTTCATAAATGGGTGTCATCAATCTCTATACCGAGACATGGATTGTATCAACTAGCTAGCACTTTGCAAATGCATATTATCATTATCCAACTTATCAGGAATTATTTGACCCAAATATCCAGGACCTCACCTATTGGTAAATCAAGACAATGAATAATATACACCACTAATAATAATTATATCAAGATTAAGAGTATAAGTGACACGACCCGAATTTTCGGCTAGGCCGTGTGGGCACCCGACATCCTCCCCTAGACCCGTCGGGTGAACCCTTACCAATTAAATTAGGAAAATAAATATAATTCAATTCATAAATAAGAACAAGACTTAGAAAAAAGCACAGATATACTGATACCTCTAAGCTGTACAAAAGAAATTACAACTGACTACCCAACATACTAGGTTTAGGCCTATCCATACTAGACATCTAAGAGTACGAAAGAAGATAGATACCTCCTGAAGGGAGCAAAATGCAACTGAAATAATAAACATAAAACTGGTGGTCATCCTACATAAAAGCTGGCTCACCCTTACAGCTGAAGTCATCTTCGCTCCTTCACAACGTGGCGAACTCAATCCTGGAGCGAACCTGCCAAAACGAAATAGATAGAAAAGAACAAATAACAAACAAGGGTGAGTCAAAAGGATTCAATAAGTGGGACAGACTAGCCACCTCAAAGAATAGGATAGCTAGTCAGGGAGAAGAAAAACATGTAAACCAAATCCATCTTATTTAAACTATAAAAAGACAAAGCCAGATAATAACTGGAAACACGTATGGAATCATAAACTCATAAACAAACAGGGACACAAGATAGACAGAACATATAGGTTTTTAAGTATCCTGAACATATCAACAATCAGAAATACATACTGTTGCGGCGTGCAACCCGATCCATATAATTCATTCTGTCTCGGCATGCAACCCGATCCATATATTCATACTGTTGCAGCGTGCAACCCGATCCATATATTTATACTGTTGCGGCGTGCAACCCGATCCATATATTTATACTGTTGCGGCGTGCAACCTAGGACACGAGCCAGAAATATATAGGCAAACTGAGATATGTCCACAATATGGTATACATACCGCATACATAAAACACAAGAAAATGCACACAATAGTTAGTATGTGGTGAAATGAGATGGGATGAATGCGGTACGATGTAATGCAGTCACATATGCCTGATACCTATCTCCGGAGCGGGACTCTCATCGTCTACCAGGAGATATATGCAATAATGACCATTCACAGGGTCGGGACTCTCATCGATTACCGGGAAGCATATGCAATGATGACCCTTCACCGGCTCAGGACTCTCATCGATTACCGGGAAGTATATGCAATGATGACCCTTCACCGGCTTGGGACTCTCATCGATTACAGCAAGGTATATGCAATGATGACCCTTCACTGGCTCGGGACTCTCATTGATTACCGGAAAATATATACAATAATGACCCTTCACCGGCTTGGGACTCTCATCGATTACCGGAAAGTATATGCAATGATGACCCTTCACCGGCTCGGGACTCTCATCGATTACCGGGAAGTATATGCAATGATGACCCTTCGCCGGCTTGGGACTCTCATCGATTACCGGGAAGTATATGCAATGATGACCCTTTACCGGCTCGAGACTTTCATCGATTACTGAGAAGTATATGCAATGATGACCCTTCACCGGCACGGGACTCTCATCGATTTTACTGGGAAGTATATGTAATGACGACAGCCAGAGTACAATGCTCAGATACTCAATAAAATACCAACAACAGGACATAACATATAATATACAATGTAAATCCAAAGCTAAGGCGTAATGAGTACGCCTATCGGTAGCTACACACGTAAGGAACACGTGGTAGATTATCCACAAGGGCAATGGCCACCAAAGAAATGGATACAAATACTTACCTTATTTCGAAGTGCTACTCAACAACCGCTTTATCCTTTGGATTCACTACCTAACGATCCTGCTTATTTAATAAGAAGAAAATATATCAAATTAGGCTGAAGGCTTCATTCCCTACATCTTAGGGCAATCCGGTTGGGAACCTGATACCCTGTTCGCATACGCAATACACAGGTCAGGCCTATGTACATGGTTCAAAGTCACATAACCAAACCCTAAATAAATTATATTTATGGGTTGCCAATAATTCCCTGAGTATAAATATATAATCAATTCCATTATCGGGGTCCAATTAACCCTTGAAACTATCAATTGAACTTATTAAAACGATGTCTAATATCCCAATTTTTACCATTAAAATTTATTCAAACACATGTAATAAATACAAATAATGAATTAACATCATTACCTGGATATTTCAGGATGAAAATTCTATTTTTTTCTTCTCCGTTTCCTTTCCTTTTTCTATTGTCTGATTTTTTTCCACTGCGATATCTCTATTTGCTCTATGTTTCCATCTCGTTTTTCTGTTCTCTTTGGAACTGATGGCTAAGGGATTAAATTCCCTAGCCCACCGCCATTGTTTCTTCCTTTTCCTTTTTTTCCTTTTTCTTTTTCTTTTATTTTTTAAAATTTTCTTTTCGTGAGGAATCTT
This sequence comes from Petunia x hybrida, assembly GCA_037355625.1. Classification (NCBI taxonomy): domain Eukaryota; kingdom Viridiplantae; phylum Streptophyta; class Magnoliopsida; order Solanales; family Solanaceae; genus Petunia; species Petunia x hybrida. Next base: position 1,856,064 of record JBBBVM010000018.1, on the reverse strand, counting down.
AAACGGAATCCTACGAAATTTGAAAGAATTCCAAATTTTTCATACAAGTTATGCAAAATTTATGTGATGTACTCATTAAGGCGGATCTCAAATCGGACTCTCGAAACTCAAGATGTGAATTAAAACGGAAAAGATCAAATTCTTTAACTTTCGGCATTTTAGCAGAAACTATCCGAACGACCTCGAAATTCACTTTCGAAAATTCATACCAGGCCAAAAATAATCATATGAACCTAACGGCACTTTCGGATTTCGAATCGGAACTCATTCGCCAAAATCGAGCTCGAAAATCTCACTTTAAGATTTATCGACAATAAAGACTGAAACCTTCTTTCGATGCCTACCAAACGAAATGCGACTTAGTTCAAATTTTACAAACAGGTCCTAATAGACCTTACGAAGATTTTAAAATTATCGGCACGCCAATCGGAGTCCTAACTCCCGAAACGACTATCTAAGGTCGTTTCATTCTCCTCCACTTAGACTCTCGTTCGTCCTCGAACGAGCCTAAGTCTAAAGAAAAATTTGTACAGATAACGAAATAACTCGAGCAACCTTCATAAAATATTCAACGGACATTATCTCATGATTACAGGATCAGAATTATAACACACACCGAACTCTTTGAATAAAACATATCTTGATAATATCCTCACATTATTGCCCAGATTATTCTTACTAAGCTGACCCTTCATCGATCATGAGAGGAGAGTTCTACATTTTCGGAACAAAGATACACAAAACTTTGAATGGGTTAATATGCTTCGGCCGATGAATCACCTCGTCAATATACTTTTCGATATAGAACTGGTCGATGAAAATAAGAATTAGCTTACGCTTCATCAACGCCTTAGAGATTTAATATTAGAATTCGGTATTAATTGGAGGAAGACTCCTCAACTTAGAGCATAAACTCATACAACTAATTTGAATATAAATAACTATCCTTGAACAGCCCGCTGGATTAAGGAAGAGTTAGCTAAAAACATAACGCGGCTCAGACCTGAGCTACCAAATTACCCTCTTGAGTTGCCAAACAGCTGCAACTCTCGAGTTCACAACTCCATACTCTTGCCATAAGCACCAACGTCTGATGGATCAACTAAGAGGTCAAATGACGCCTCTCACTACCTTTAGTAGCCTTAAAACACAAAAATGTGCTTACCCGACTACCTTGACATGCACTGTGGCTCAACACAGGGAACATCACAAGCGGCTACTAATCGCCCAAGCTCACTAGTGCTGGAAGAAGAATAGATGTAAATGAACTGAGGATAGGAACAATTAGAGCTTCGAGAAGCTCATCTTCATATTTTCTTGGCTATTCAAAGAACTGCCTCTACGGCTGAGCTGAGCTGCTACCCTGATAATTACTTCTAGAAGAACCACAACCACCACGCTCTCAGCCCCTGCCGGATGGTGGCATATCTCTAGATGAGTGAGCCCAAAATAAAATCTCCTGCGACTGGGCAGGTGTATGATGGTGGTCTAATGGTGAGAGAAAGGACGACTGCCTACTTACCGGAGTAAGGAAAATTCCTCCAAAGATGACAGGCTCATGACTATGATAACACATTTTCGCTAAAAATGGAAGTTCGACAGATTGTTGATAGCTACAAAGAGAAAATTGAGTCTAATTTTGATAAACTACTCGCGCACTCTGTGAATCATGCTCTACAAGCTGAGATAACCTGGCAGATGACCTCCCAAAATAATCAGAACTCTTACCTCCAAATGAGGTACCATGGTGCCCACCAGGGCCGTGGGATCTCTTGCTCTCCCGCACTAACTCTTCCCTTTCTAATATATGGTATGCCTAATACCTCTGAGCAATATCAACAACAACATCAAATGTAGTCCTGACCTCAATCTCTCGAGCTATTTGGGATCTCAAGGAAAAAGAAAGTTCATCAATAAATCTTTGAACCTTCTCGGAAGGCTCATGGACTAGTTCTAGTACATATCTAGCCATCCTAGAGAATTCAATCTCATATTCTGAAACTGACATGCTACGTTGCCCAATCCACTCAAACTGGCGACACTTTTCATCTCGTTCACTATGCGAAAGAAAATTTTCCATGAATCTACGAGAAAACTCGCACCAAGTCAGCTTAGGCAAGCTCTGCCTAGCTGATAAAAGAACGGTTCACCAATTCAAGACTGGACCCTGAAACCGAAAAGCAGTGTAATAAACACCATTTTGCTCGAGATAACTAAGAGCCTGAAGAATACTCTGACGTCATTTTATTTAAAAAAAATTCACGGGGTTTATCTGATACATTGCTTGAGAATATCGGAAGGTTCAACCGCGTAAACTAATGACACCTCTTTGGGCACGCGGAACGAACTGTTACCTCAGCTGGCTGACCAGCCGAAACAACTGGAGGCACAACACATGCTGCCTCAGGAACATAATTTACTGGGGCAACATCAGGAACTGGAACAAGAGCTCTCTAAGTCCGAACATTTGCATACGCAGTGACCTGATAAGCTGCCTAAGGAATAGGAGGTTCTTGTGGTATCTGCGCCGCCAAGATTCTCATAAAAGCACCATAGAGAGCAAGGGGAACAACAAGGCCCTGCTCCCTTGCCCATCGCGAGCTCGTATAGCTGGGGCCTGCGCAACTGGATCGTCAGCACGATCCACAGCTCTCAGGGCTTGAGTAGCTCTAGCCCCAGACTAGATTGCTTCGTCTTGAACTCCTGCCCTTTGCTGATTTGTCGCACGAGGGTTCACAGTTACTACAAAGGAATTAATGAAAATATTTTTGCATCCCAGACCGACGTAGGATTAGAAATAAAGGAAGAGAAACTTCCTAAATGCCATCATAGTCTCTCGTAGATAAGTACGAACGTCTATGTACCCATCAGCGAGACTCTACTAGACACTGTCTTAGTCTGGATAGACTCTAAACCAGGCTCTGATATCAACTGATACGATCCAAATTTTTGCCTAGGCCGTGCGGGCACCCGACATCCTCCCCTAGACCCGTCGGGCGAACCCTTACCAATTAAATTAGGAAAATAAATATAATTCAATTCATAAAAAAGAACAAGACTTAGAAAAAAGCACAAACATACTGAAACTTCTAAGCTGTGTAAAAGAAATTACAGCTGACTACTCAACATACTAGGTTTAGGGCTATCCAGACTAGACATCTAAGAGTACGAAAGAAGGCAGATACCTCCTGAAGTGAGTAAAATGCAACTGAAATAATAAACATAAAACTGGTGGCCATCCTGAATAAAAGCTGGCTCACCCTGACAGCTGAAGTCGTCTTCGCTCCTTCACAACGTGGCAAAATCAATCCTAGAGGGAACCTGCCGAAACGAAATAGATAGACAAGAACAAACAAAAAATAAGGGTGAGTCAAAAGGACTCAATAACTGGGGCAGACTAGCCACCTCAAAGAATAGGATAGCTAGCCAGGGAGAAGAAAAACAGGTAAACCAAATCCATCTTATTTAAACTATAAAAAGGCAGAGCCAGATAATAACTGGAAACACGTATGGAATCATAAACTCATAAACAACCAGGGACATAAGATAGATAGAACATGCATGTTTTTAAGTATCCTGAACATATCAACAATTAGAAATACATACTGTTGTGGCGTGCAACCCGATACATATATTCATTCTGTCATGGCATGCAACCCGGTCCATATATGCATAATGTCGCGGCGTGGTCCATATATGCATACTGTCGCGGCGTGCGACCCGGTCCATATATTTATACTGTCGCGGTGTGAGACCCGATCCATATATTTATAATGTTGCGGTGTGCAACCCAGGATACGCGCCAGAAATATATAGGCAAACTATGAAATGTCCACAACATGGTATACATACCGCATACATAAAACACAACACAATACACATAATAGTCAGTATGCAGTGCAATGAGATGGGATGAATGCGGTACGATGCAATGCAGTCACATATGCCTGATACCTATCTCCGGTGCGGGACTCTCATCGTGTACCAGGAGATATATGCAATAATGACCCTTCTTCGGCTCGGGACTCTCATCAATTACTGGGAAGTATATGCAATGATGACCCTTCACCGGCTCAGAACTCTCATTGATTACCGGGACGTATATGCAATGATGATCCTTCACCGGCTCGGGACTCTCATCAATTACCGAGAAGTATATGCAATGATGACAGCCAGAGTACAATGCTCAGATACTTAATATAATACCAACAAGAGGACATAACATATAATATACAGTGTAAATCAAAAGCTAAGGCGTAATGAGTATGCCTATCGGCAGCTATACACGTAAAAAACACGTGGTAGATTATCCACAAGGCCAAGGGCCTCCAAAGAAATGGATACAAACACTTACCTTATTTCAAAGTGCTACTCAATAACCGTTTTATCTTTTGGATTCACTACCAAACGATCCTGCTTATTTAATAAGAAGAAAATATATCAAATTAGGCTAAAGGCTTCATTCCCTACATCTTAGATCAATCCGGTTAGGAACCTGATACCCTGTTCGCATACGCAATACACAGGTCAGGCCTATGTACATAGTTCAAAGTCACATAACCAAACCCTAAATAAATTATATTTATGGGTTGCCCATAATTTCCTGAGCATAAATATATAATCAATTCCATTATAGGGGTCCAATTAACCCTTGAAACTATCAATTAAACGTATTAAAACGATATCTAATATCTCAACTTTTATCGTTAAAATATATTCAAACACACGTAATAAACTCAAAACATTTCGAAGATTTTCGCCTAATTTCACTAGAAAAAGTAAGTTCGAGAAGTTTTCAAAGATATTGTCTTTAAAATGAGTATATGTGATCAGGTGAAACCTTCCTTGGAACATTGGCGAAGAACATAAGCGGTTGAATCAGAGTACTAAGGCTAGGGATCGGGTCATTTATGAGTCCTTTCTTTACTGTGTATAATGTCGAAATAGCATAAAGTAGTTCAGCTCGTTGGCTGAAAGCAGTCCCTTACGTGCCAATGAATTAATATCATTACCTGGATATTTCAGGGTGATAATTCTATTTTTTTCTTCTCCGTTTCCTTTCCATTTTCTATTTTCTTATATTGTTTTCCGCTGTGATATCTCCGTTTGCTCTATGTTTCCGTCTCGTTTTTCTGTTCTTGTTGGAACTGATGGCTAAAGGATTAAATTCCCCAGCCCACCGCATTTGTTTTATCCTTTTTCTTTCTTTTCCTTTTTCTTTTCCTTTTTCTTTTTCTTTTATTTTTTCTAATTTTCTTTTCATGACGAATATTAAAACGGAACCCTACAAAATTCAAAATAATTTCTAATTTTGCATACAAGTTGTACAAAATTTATGTGACGTACTCGTTAAGGCGGATCTCAAATCGGAGTCTCGAAACTCAAGATGCGAATTAAAACGGAAAAGATCAAATTCTTTCACTTTCGATATTTTAGCGGAAACTGTTTGAACGACCTCGAAATTCACTTCCGAAAGTTCATATAGGTCAAAAATAATCATATGAACCTAACGGCGCTTTCGGATTTCGAATCGGAGTTCATTCGCCAAAAATGAGCTCGAATATCTATTTCTAAGATTTATCGACAATAAAAACTGAAACCTTCTTCCGATGCATACCAAATGAAGACCGATTTAGTTCAAATTTTACAAACGGGTCCTAATGGACCTTACGAAGATTTTAAAATTATCGGCACGCCAATTAGAGTCCTAACTCCCGAAACGACTATCTAAGGTCGTTTCAATAAGTATATTTGATGAGGTAGAGAATTTATTTTATATAGTCAGTATGAAAACACTTATCTCTACTTGCACTGCAAAAAAACGCATTTTGGCCACGCAAAAAACCGTGTGTAATCAGAGGAAAAAGTCGTGGCTAAAGAGATGTTACCACGGTAATTTAGCCATGGTCAACTGGTTGAAGCGGGCATCGCAAGGAAGTTAGCCACGGTTTGTGTTCAATTTGCCCACGGCGGCTAATTATTACTGAGGAAAAGTAAAACGTTGCCCAGAATCACAGTTGCCACACGACAGACCGTGGCTAATTCTACTTTTGTACATAACTTCATTTAGCTGTGGCCACGGTTTAACCGTGGCTAAAATATTGCCTAATTTAAAAAAAAAAAGTCTGCTGTATCTTTCATTTACAATGGCAGACATCCACCAAATGTGATAATACAATGAGATTCCAATAATTCCCAACATTTACTAATAATAAGTCACATAGAACTATAAATTAATCATTACAAACAAAACAAATGCTTAAAATAAATGAGAATTAAAGTTTACATGTTAAAATGAATCAAAGTTTACAGTAAGGAAGTAGGAGTAATAAAAAAGAGAGATTACAAAATTCTAACTGTTCCCTTGACAAAGAGGTCTCTAGCACAAGACAAATTCTATTCAAGTACAAAACTTGGCAAATGCCATGACAATGATAGAACCAAACTATTTCTAATTTGAATACGCAAAATTACTTGAAGCTCTTCCGCGAGAGCCACCACTTCATCGGAGTTAGCATTGGTTCCTATTATGGAAACCATAAGCTTTTGTCAACCAATTGATTTAGCAAAAAGCAAATAACAATGTCTTAACGAGTAAAAGAAAAGGGGGAGAGCGGGAAAGATGGATGAAAAGTTAACAGTACGACTAAGTTTCAAAAATGGACTTACCTCAAGTGTCTTACCATGAGGAGCAATGCCCCTGTCATGGAAGCATCATCTATCTTTTTCCAAGAACTCAAAGTTGGATCTCACTGTAATTGATCATGAGAATGCAGAATGTGGTTAGTTCGCTTGAGTGCTATCTAAAGTTGCTTGATTAGCAAAAGAACCATTTGTCATTTTACCCCTCGTCTTACTCCAGGGAATTCGTGCCATCCTCCCACGACCACAACTTTATAGGCGCACCAAATGGGTCGGCTCCCGTGCCATGACCTTTGTGAATGGAGAAAGTGCTTCATGAACTTCATGACTTCACATAATTTTATGAATTTTGAAACATAATTACTTAATGATCTATGAGCATAAGCTATAAATCTTGAACTGTGACAGGTTAGTTTGTGTTGAGAACACGGGTCAAATGATGAATATGTGGATGAACAGCTGAAAAGTTACTCATAACAAGAAATATGCAACGTTGGTTACATCATAATAAGTCAAAGGGCTAAAGTCCTCATATTGTAAACAAGAAGACTAGAGGAAGTTGACTAGCTAAGCTAATCTGGTAGGATCTTCTATATATACAATATCTCAAACAAACATAGAATTTACTTGAATTCAAACCGATTACACGAAAGAATAAGTTATTTGTTGTTGCATTCCTTTTAGCATAATTTGCATCAACTAGTAAAGAATTAAAATCACTAAGTAGAAAGTTTTTCGAAGACATCAGAGAAGAGAGATGTGCAAACCTCAAATAAGAACAAGTACTAAGGAATTGAAGATCAACAGAGATCCAAATTGCCCTTTGAAGTTTACAAGTCTTGTTTCATGGGTGCAAATACTATTAACTAATGACCAGCTTCATGGATGACTACAAAACATCAGAATGAGGAGGTAAATGAAAAGATAAACTAGTAGGCTCCCAAGTAACTTTATTAGATCAGTATACAATCCCAAAATATTCGCTCACATTAGCAATAGGATTAGCATCATCAAAGTAATTTTGTGCACAACCAGAAATGATCTTGATAAACTACACCGTCAACAAATGTGTACCTTCATTTGTTCTTGACCTCCATCAACAAAATAAAACCAGAACCGAGCAAAGTAAGGGTTGGCAACATAAATAGTGCGAATTTTGGACAGAACAAACCTTATTTTTTCATAATGAGAACAGACTTTATTTTTTCATAATAAGAACAAACCTTATTCTCAGCACATAAGAAAATTACTTTCTTCACTACACCTCCCCCTTGTAATGTGAAATGCCTCTAGACAACATTAGTTAGTTGGTATTTAGAAGGGCTGGGTTTGGCACCCAATCTAACTAGGAGGTGGGTAGGACGGCGGTTAAGAAGTCAATAATACACGGTAAGAACAAGAGCAGCTCCATTGTAATTGAACAAAATCATATATTTATGGAGTACTATGCTAAAGTGTCTCCAATATCTCCCTGGTGCAGCCATCTCAAGTTGGCTTAGTCAACCTTTCATACAGTAGTTAAACAAATAGATTTTAAAGGAGTTAACAAGGTACATAAAAATATTCACAAAGTTAAGCAGGAAAAACTACAAGTGGAAAGAGTGAATGATGTTGTATACACAACAGGATATTTAATCCATATAATAGGAAGTATACGATGCTGGTTAAGATAGAAAGACACATAAAACACAACTATGAGTTCTTCGGGCAACACGAATAAGAAACAGATCAACCAAAATAAAGCACCACTTTAATTACAGAAGCAACAAATTCAAAGAAGAATGAGATCACAATGCTAACCCAGAAAGAACTCAGGCCAACCACCACTAGAAACTTCATCATTTAGAAACTTAAAGATTCCAAAGGTGTGGTTAATACTTGATGGACTTGTAGAAAATTAATGAGGTTTTACACGGTCTCCCTTCAATAAACAATAAGAGTAAATACTTAAGAACTGGAGTAATAATTAAGATAAAAATATTTCTCCATACATAGAACACTCCATGAAAATTTTTGTCAAGAGATTAGGCACAAATAAAATGTCGTGGATCGTCTCTTCAAAACTCAAAATCTCAACTTTAAACAATCTCAAAGTACCTAAAATTCACAATTGTATACACAAAATCAGAAGAAAGTCTCATGCTATAAGAGACCCCGTGTAATTAATAGAAGTCCCCTAATTTTGGAAAACCTCATCAATCAAGTAAATCAAATATATCTACAAAGAAAAGGTTGTGAAAAAAACCTAACAGTACATCAATAGCTTAAAGTAACCAAAATACACAGCAAATTCTACCGAAAGTTCTTCCTCTGCACGATTGGTTAGTTAAATTTTAGGGGAAAACATATGAACCAAAATCGGCATCAAGTATTAGAGTTTTCGAGCCTCTACAGTCATACAAAGTTAAAAGACAAATGAATTAGATAAAAAAGGAAAGATGCTTTTCGATTACCTTTAAAATAGATCTACTCTTACGTCTTCCAATTGATACGTAATTGTATCGATTAGAACCAGTGAGTGAAGAAGTAGGGGTTAGAGTAGAAGAGAAATGGGGAACAGGAGGGAAAATTAGAGAGAATGGGAAGGAATTCACTATGTTATATCATTATAAGTGTATGACAATGTATACAATACTCCTATTTATATCTACCTCTCACCAATCCCATGTGATTGTAACAATTCAAATTCAAATATTAAAAATACAAACTATGTGACCACAACTCCATTTCCCGCCAATGTTAAAATTCAAAAACAACCATAACTAACTTTTAAACTATCCTAGTCGACTGCTGAGCTGGACACGAGATCTGATGTGGCATCGAATTGCTTTTAAGCTCCATTTTGTGTATCAATACCCCCCGGATGAACAACACCCTTGTCCTCAAGGGTGAATGCAGGGAATCTCACACGCAAGGCAGAGGCCAGCTCCCAAGTAGCATAAGAAGCAGCCAAACCAACCCACTTGATCAACAACTGGACAACAGCTTTGTTGCCCTTTTTAATCATTCGCCTGTCGAAAATAGCTTCAGGGTGAGGGCATAAAGCACTTGATAAGTCCAGTATGGGGGGATGGATAATCTCAGAAGGAAGCTCATAGCAGAACTTAAGCTGAGAGACGTGAAAGGTGGGGTGAATTTGAACTTCAGGGGGAAACAACAATTTGTAAGCAACAGCCCCAACCTTCTCAGTGATAGGATAAGGACCAAAATATCTGGAGGTGAGTTTGTGATAGGGGGAAGCAGATAATGTGGACTGACGATAGGGCTGCAGTTTAACAAACACCCAATCGCCCTCCTGAAACTGTCGATCAGACCTGTGAGAATTAGCTTGAGCCTGCATCCTCTGTTGAGCTCGAGTTAAGTGGAACTTGGCAAGCTGAAGCTTGAACTCTCTAGTTAGCAATATATCATTGATAGAATCAGAAAAGGCATCGCCAGGCAGATAGGGAAGATGAATAGGAGGGGGATAACCATACAATAGCTCAAAAGGAGAAGACTGAATGGTAGAGTGATAGGTGGAGTTGTACCACCATTCAGCAAGGGGAAGAAATGTGGTCCAATCTGAAGGAGAATCAGTACAAAGACAACGCAAATAAGTTTCAAGACATCTGTTAAGCACCTCTGTCTGGCCATCCGTTTGGGGATGGTAGGCAGTCGAGGTTTGTAAGGTGACTCCCTGGACTGCAAGAAACTCTCTCCAAAAAGTACTGATAAAGATGGGGTCTCTATCGCTGGTGATTGTAGCAGGAAACCCATAAAGTTTGAACACCTGATCAAGGAAAATTGGAACCAGGGTCTGAGCAGTAAAAGGATGTGCCAAGGCAATGAAATGTGCAGACTTAGTGAACCTATCCACTATAACCCAAATGACAGTCTTAGTTTTAGACTTGGGCAATCCTTCAATGAAGTCCATATTAATGTCGGTCCATGGGAGTGTAGGAATAGGTAAAGGTTGCAACAGGCCTGGTGAAGCAGAAGTATCATACTTATTCCGTTGGCAAACTGAGCATTTGTGAATGAAATCAGCAATGTCATGCCTAATGCCCTTCCAATAAAAGTAAGATAATACTCTTCTAGTGGTGGCATCCAAACCAGAATGACCACTAGATGGAGTAGAGTGCCACAGTGAGATGATCTGAGCTCTTAAGGCTTGGTCATTACCCACAACCAGCTTCCCTTTCCGCCTAAGTTGCCCATTGAGCCAAGTAAAATGCTTGTTAGGTGCCTGTTGTAAGGATGAAATAAGTGCCTGCAACTCTGTGTCAGTCTGCCAACTTGCTTGAATTTTAGGCCAGAGATCAGCTTGCACTGAGGAGACCAACAGAGTCAGAAGCTCAGCTCCATGAACTCGAGAGAGTGCATCTGCAGCAACATTCTCCTTGCCCTTCTTATACTGAATTTCAAAATCAAATGGGAGCAGCTTGGTGAGCCACCTGATTTGAGAGTCTGTGTGTAGTTTTTGTTCCAGCAAGAATTTCAAGGCCTTCTGGTCAGTTCTTACAATGAAGTGATGGCCCAACAGATAATGGGACCACTTGGTAACAGCAAAAACCAAAGCCAACAGCTCTCTCTCATACACAGACATGGCAGCATGTCTAGGGGCTAATCCTTTGCTAATGAAGGCTATAGGATGGTCCTTTTGCATTAGCACAGCACCAATACCCACTCCACTTGCATCAGTTTCAACCACAAAAGGAGTAGCATAATCTGGTAATGCCAAGACAGGAGCAGAATTGCTTAACTTGAACATCCTTGGTTCCATCACGTTTAGGAGGCATGATTAATGACCAGTGATCGATGCTCTGATACCAATTGATACGTAATTGTATCGATTAGAACCAGTGAGTGAAGAAGTAGGGGTTAGAGTAGAAGAGAAATGGGGAACAGGAGGGAAAATTAGAGAGAAGGGAAGGAATTCACTATGTTATATCATCATAAGTGTATGACAATGTATACAATACTCCTATTTATATCTACCTCTCACCAATCCCATGTGATTGTAACAATTCAAATTCAAATATTAAAAATACAAACCATGTGACCACAACTCCTTTTCCCGCCAATGTTAAAATTCAAAAACAACCATAACTAACTTTTAAACTATCCTAGTCGACTGCTGAGCTGGACACGACTGCTGATGTGGCATCGAATTTCTTTTAAGCTCCATTTTGTGTATCAGCTGAGTAGATGGATTCGCACGATTTTGTTCTCAGGTAAGGGTTTTGTTCTTTTTGTTCGAATTCCCTTCAAAATACTCAAATCTTCTTGGAATTATTTGTGTAACTTCGACCTTTTTAACGTTTTCTGGTGGCAGAAAAGGGATCTATGAACTTTGGTGGGGGTGAGGGTTTTCTAGAGAAAACGACACAAAAAGGCCTCTCAAGTGTGAAATGAAAAAAAGGGCCCTTTTATTTATTTTTTATTTTCTTTTCTCTCAAGTGGGTGTTTAAGGTTAAGTGGGGGTGTGATTAAAACTTTTTAAAAATAGTGTGGTATAACTAAAACAACCAAAAAGTTACAAATTTACCCACTCCTCCACTACCTACCCCAACTACTGATTTTTCAAAAATCAAAAACCCAAACATCCCCAAACATTTCCCAAAGAATCCCAAACATCTCTCTCTTCAAACTCGACCCGTTTTCGACCCGGTTTTTTTTCTCAAAATCGGACTATCAAAACTTATCGATTGTCAGCAAGTTTCTATTGTATGTCTTCTCCGACACCAACATTGTAGTTTTCTTCATTTGTTTTCATTATTTTACCAATTTTTTTATCCGTTTTTGTTTTTAAGAAAAAACCGTAGAATTTTATTTTAAAAATTATGGTTGTTTATGATTCTGTCTGGGTCGGTTTGGGACGAGGAAATGATGAAGTTTTGACTGAAATTTGTGTGTAGTTGCCGGTGATATGGTTAAACAAAATCCGTTTGTTTCAAACATCCCGTAAGATGTTTGAAACATCTGTGATGTATTTGGCCATACCACCGGATGTTTAGCCGGAGATGATTTAAACATCATCCCCTGTAGAATACAAATATTAAGCGTGATGTTTAAACATTGCTCGTGATATTTAAACATTACTCATGATGTTTGTTCCCTGTATGTATGGTGTATTAAACATTATGAGTTATATTTGACTCCAAGTGTTTGAACTGCATTTTTCAGTAACATATATGGATAAGGCATTTAGAATATTCTTAAAACTTGTGAAGAGTGGTAATAACAAGCCTAATGTACACAGTCATGATAGTTGTATATGTTGAATAGGAAATGGGCCTCAAGCTTTTTGCAACATGTTTTGTTCTTATAAATATGAGAAATACGTGTAAAGAAACTTATTTGTTATTTGTGTATATAGGCAACATGCCCCCCAAAAAAAGGCAACTGGTAAAGGCTACGGCTGCTGCTGCTAAGAAGGTCCAGAAGACCACAACTAATGCCACAAAGAGGCAAATTCCCATGGAATCTGAAAGTGAATCTCCTCATGCAAAAAGACAAAGAAGTAGGGCAGTACCAGATCTTTTACAAGTCCCTTTCGAGAGCCCAAGCGCTAATCGTGCTAGTCAAGCTAGTCGGGATCTTAGCAAAAATCAATACGAAGAGGAAGAGGAACAACAAAGATCAAGAAGTAGTGAAGAAGGTACAGAGGATGCAGAAGCAGAGCCAAGTAATGAACAAAGAGGAGAAAGTGGTGCTATGCCTCAAGTTAGAGTTAGTGAGGCAAGGGAAGGAAGAAGAAAAGTCGTTCATGATTTTCCTGCAACAACAGAAGAAACAACATAAGCAACAACACAAGCAACAACAGAGGATCAATTTGTAGAGGCAACAGAACATGAGGTAACATCGATGCTTATGTTTACACATCTTGTATGATGTTTCAAACATATACGAATATGTTCAAACATCACTCTGAATGTTTCAAACAATTTTTGTTATGTTTCAAACATAATAAATGATGTTTGGATTTATTTCAAACATTATAGATTATGTTCCAAATATATTATAAGATGTTTGAAACATGTTGGGTGATGTTTAAACCATGAAAATGTTTTCTTCATTAGCAATGTGACTGTGTAATGATTCTTTTTCTTGTATCAATTTCAGGTGGAGTTGGCTGATGAGGTTACCCCATGTATAAAGACTGACCTGCCTGATAGAGTCAAATGAAGACGTGGATGGAGTATAATAATGCGTTCGCAACAAAGAAGGTGACGGTCAGATCATCAATGCACTCGAAGTTGGAAAATTTTGTAAAGCTTTAAATCATTTTAATCTAATAGAAAGATTCAAGGAAAGCTGTTTCGGGCACCTAATCGATTTGCCCAAGTGTGTGTTTGCTCCAAAGCTGGTTCACAACATTTTACTTCGCCGGGTTATTTGTCAGAAGAAGTTTGAGGCGTAGTTTAAATTCCATGATCTGCCTCTTCGTTTTGGGATGCAGGAGTTTGCCTTGATGACAAGATTGAGTTGTACCCTACCTCCCCCTGATGATTTCATGGATGAAGCCCATAGCAAGGGGAAAGATTTGTGGGATCTAGTTTCAAGGAAGGGCTGCAAGTAGTGATTATATTCTGGAACTGATAGAGAGTAAAGACCTGGTGAAGGATGATGACATAAGGTTTAGTTTATGTTTGTGTTGGTTCGAGCACCAAGTGTTGTGTTCAAAGGACACTAACAGTGGTATTGAGGAATGGGTGGTTTGTCTCGCGAGCACCCCTGAATACTTTTACAATAACCCATGGGGAAGATAAAGCTTTGACTTGACTGTGTTTTACAGCCTGAAGGATTTTACAAGTTGGAAGGCTCCTGAGAATAGCTATACACTGTATGGATTTCTATGGGCTTTCATAGCATGGGTGTTAGAGGCTATTCTGGCACTTAGGCTAAGGGCATACCCTAAGGAGAAGACAATACCACGGATGAAGCGTTGGTTGGGGGAGAAGGTAGAAAAGGACCCAGATGCAGTGTTCCAGCATGTTGATACGCAGGTAAGGATTTCTTTTACTCCCCAGATCTTTCACATTCAACACTGCATTATTTGTGTAAACATTAGTAGTGATGTTTAAAAATTACACAAAATGTTTAAACATTACACTAAATGTTTAAACACTGGTACTGATGTTTAAATGTTACACTAATTGCCTAAACATTAGTAGTGATGTTTAAACATTACACGAAATGTTTAAACATTAGTCGTGATGTTTCAACATCACATGAAATGTTTAAACATTTGGTGTAATATTTAAACATCACATTAAATGTTTTAGGAACATATATACAGACATTTAACATATATACATAGTTTTAACATTTGTGGTTATTTTATTACAGGAGGTGCACCCTTACCTCGTACCAACACCCAAAGAGTTTAAGGATGTGCTCTATGACTTTGTGCCATTTGAGGATGTAGAGGACGTGGTGATTGATGGCTTGATGCGGCAGTCGGATGGGGTGACAATGTTGAGGAAACAAGCTGTTGTTCCTAACACACCTCTAGAACATGTTGTACTAAGCCGTGGTGCAATGTTGACGGGATACAGTGGCGGCAAGGGTGCTGATCTTTTTGGAGTAAGTGGAAGAGAGTACACTGGAATTGCTGGGGATCTTTTTGGATATGCTAGAAGGCAGGATGAGGGTAGAGGAGGAGGTTATTGGAAGAGAAGAAGATGGAAGCAGTAGAGGACCTGCTATAAGAAAAGAAAATGGTGGAAGTACTAGAGGAGGAGTTGTGAGGAGAGAAGAAGCAGTTGTGGGTACGTCGACTAGAGAGTATACATGAAAATGCTTAAAGTGCAAGGAGGACACTAATAAATTGATGTTGAAGGTTGGTGGGATTGAGACAATCTTAGAACAGTTAAAGGAAATGATGAAAACCCAGGTGCCCAAGAGAACAGGTTTGAGAATAGTGTTCCCTAGTAGAGTTCTGAAATCCCCATTTACTGCTTCAGAAAGAAAGGGGAAGAAGAAGATAGTGAGGGGGAAGATTGATCTTTACAAGGCTGTGGATAAGAAGAGCAAAGATGCATTAGATGCCTTCTTAGAAAAGAAGAAAGAGGAAAAAATTCCATTTTTTCTTGGGCATGAGTACAATTACAAGGATCTGGAAGAGATCATTAAAATGGAAAGCAATTTGAAGGAAAAGATACACGCAATTCACCCTAATTCTTTTTTTCTTAGTGCATATATTAGAGCAGATATTTAAACATGGATTGGGATGTGCAAACATAACAAGCAGTGTTTAAACATCACAAATAACTTATGATATGTGTAAACATAATACAAAATGTGTAAACATATTAGTTAGTGTTTAAAAATTATGCATATATGTTTATATAATGTTAAACATCTATACGATGTTGCAACATATCACAAGATGTTTAAACATGTCTGGCGTTTAAACATTTCCACTGATGTTGACATGTTCTGCCTGGTGTTTATGTGTTTTCTTTTTCCTTTTCTGCATCATGTTGAGGAAATCATGAGCCTGGTGAGACTTAAAAAGAATGCCCACTCCCAGTTCTATCTCAAATCCGATGTCATTTTGGATTTGAATTTCTCTAAGAAATTGTGTGAGCTTTACAAGAAGCATCGTGTACTCGCTGATGCCTTGGCTGCGATGGTGCAATGCAAACCCGAAGGAGTTGCTTTGCACGAACGCGGAAGATAAACAACAAAAGGTAAAGATAGAAGCAAGACAAAACTTGCTTCTTTTGAAAGAACAGTGAGGAACCTGTCTCAAAGCTCGATCAAAAGGAACACAAGAATCACCTAAACTATGCAACAATCCTCAAGAGAACATTGCCTCTTGCAAACTGAATGATCAAAGAGGAATGTTCAATCGGATTAACCGAAAGCCACAAGTCCATAAAAGCCCTCACAGGGGTTGCTCACGACGGAGACAAGAAACGTGCTCGGCACTTTCATTAATTCATTAATGTTCAAAAAAACTCTCCCCCTTTACAATGAAAGGAAACAAGGTTTATATAGGAAATACTAAGGGTAAACTAGTAAAGGGTCACAGGCGACCAATAGAAATAAGCCACGCAGGGCTGAGTTAAATTGTGTTCGGCAGACTTTGACTTCGGTAAGCCTTGGCTTCGGTTCTCGATTGTCTGCTTCGAACACACTTGTTGCCTTTGGACGCTCAATTGTCTTCGAGCTCATTGTCCTCGGTCACTTTGCCTTCGGGCTCAAATCTGAAGATAATGCCTTCGATTCTTGAGCTCGGCCACTCAGCTTCGGAGCAATTATTTTCCTTCGGCCAGGCTAAGTGAACGTGCACATCGTGCAGCAGCTTGGCTTGGCTTCTTGTCATTGGTCTCCTCGGTAGATCAATCACTTGATCAGCACGTGGTCGGGCTGCATCATCCTCCCCTTCTTGAGAAGATTTCGTCCCCGAAATCAAGCCATCCTCGTCCTCCGAAGTTGGACCTACAACACAAGGAACTAAGTCAGCAACATTAAAGGTGTTGGACACGTTATACTTACCAGGGAGGTCGATCACGTAAGCATTGTTGTTGATCTTGGTCAACACTTGAAATGGACCATCCCCTCGAGGAGCCAACTTTCCTTTCCTTTGGTTCGGGAAGCGTTCCTTTCGGAAGAGAACCCAAACCCAATCTCCCTTCTTTAATTCCAACTTTTTACGCCCCTTGTTTTTCTTTAAGGCAACCTTTGTATAGGCCTCCTCGAGGTTCTTCTTCACCTTTGCATGCAATTCGATCAAGGCAGCTGCTCGTCGAGTACCTTCAAAATCAAGAACAGAATCTCGAGGCAATGGGGTTAAATCAAGTGGAATCAAAGGATTAAAGCCATACACACACTCAAACGGGGTCATGTTGATCATTCGATGCACCGTTCGATTGTATGCAAATTCCATCATGGGCAAACGATCAGCCCAGCTTCCAACCTTCCCTTTGGTCATTGCCCGAAGCAAAGATCCCAAGGTTCGGTTAACTACCTCGGTCTGTCCATCAGTCTGAGGATGGTGAGACGTCGAGAATAGTAGCTTGGTGCCGAGGGCACCCCACAAACACTTCCAAAAATGACCCAAGAACTTCGAGTCTCGATCACTCACAATAGTACGAGGTACACCATGCAATTTTAACACGTTAGAAACAAACAATGTAGCTACATGCTGTGCATCATCACACTTTTTGCAAGGAATAAAGTGAGCCATTTTTGAAAAACGGTCAACCACAACGAAGATGCTATCATGTCCTCCCCCCGACCTCGGTAACCCTAAGACAAAGTCCATGGATATATCAACCCAAGGTCGCTCAGGTACAGGCAACGGGGTGTACAAACCATAAGGGTTGGACTTCGATTTTGCTTTCTTGCAAACGAGACAAGCGTTGCAAAGCTTTTCCACATCTCGTCGCATTTTGGGCCAATGGAACTGCTCGGTCAAGATACCAAGAGTTTTATCGACACCGAAGTGTCCCATCAGTCCACCTGAGTGAGCTTCTCGAACCAAGAGCTCTCTCCACGATGACACTGGTACACAAACCCTCCCATTCTTGAAGAGGTAGCCATCATGCCATTGATATTTCTCAACCCTTCGGCCACTCAAAATAGTGTCACAAACGCATTTCAGCTTGAGATCGTCCTCGTACATCGACTTGATGCTTTCGAATCCCATGAGCCTAGAGGCGAGGGTGGTCGCTAAGGCAAATTTCCTTGATAGCGCATCGGCCACAACATTGTCTTTTTCCTTTTTGTAATGGATTACATAGGGAAAGCTTTCAATAAATTCAACCCACTTGGCATGTCTTCGATTCAATTTCTCCTGACCTCGGAGATGTTTCAAAGACTCATGATCACTCTTGATCACAAACTCTCGAGGCCACAAATAATGCTGCCAATGGGCGAGTGCTCGAACGAGGGCATACAGTTCCTTGTCATACGTTGAGTAATTCAAGGTTGCACCCTTGAGCTTTTCGCTAAAGTAAGCGATCAGCTTCGATTCTTGCATTAGCACTCCTCCGATCCCAACTCCAGACGCATCACACTCGACTTCGAATGCTTTGCCGAAGTCAGGGAGTTGCAACAACGGGGCAGAACAAAGCCTCCGTTTTAACTCTTGGAAAGCCCTTTCTTGGGACTCTTCCCACACAAATGGATGGTCTTTCTTCACCAGCTCGGTTAAAGGAGCTGCCACGGTGCTAAAGTCACGAACAAACCTTCGGTAAAAGCTAGCTAAGCCATGGAAGCTACGAACTTGTGATACCGAGGTTGGAGTCGGCCAATCTTTGATGGCTTCGACTTTTGATTCGTCGACTTCGACACCATTAGCACTGACAACAAATCCAAGAAAGACTACACGATTGACACCAAAGGCGCATTTCTTGAAGTTGGCATACAACTTCTCTTCTCGAAGCTTTTCAAGTACTTGCCTTAGGTGTTCGACATGTTCATCCACGGTTCTGCTATAAACTAGTATGTCATCGAAATAAACGACAACGAACTTGTTTATGAACGGTTTGAGCACATGGTTCATCAACCGCATGAATGTGCTCGGTGCATTGGATAAGCCAAAAGGCATCACCAACCATTCATAGAGACCGAACTTGGTCTTGAATGCGGTTTTCCACTCGTCTCCGGGTTTCATTCGGATCTGGTGGTAACCGGACCTGAGGTCAATCTTTGTAAAGCATGAAGAACCACTTAATTCATCAAGCATGTCATCTAATCGAGGGATAGGATGACGATACTTTACCATGATTTTGTTGACTGCTCGACAGTCAACACACATTCGCCATGTTCCATCCTTCTTCGGGACAAGGATAACTGGAACGGCGCAAGGACTCAAGCTCTCACGAACGAGGCCCTTGTTCAGCAATTCATCAACCTGCCGTTGGAGCTCTTTGGTGTCTTCGGGATTACACCGGTATGCAGGTTTGTTAGGGATTTGAGACCCTGGCACGAAGTCAATTTGGTGCTCGATTCCCCTCAACGGAGGTAATCCACCTGGCATTTCCTCGGGAAACATGTCCTCGAAGTCCTGCAAAACTTTACGAACAAACAAAGGCAAAGGGTTATCATTAGAAAAATCATCATTAGAGTTTAGAAAGATACCCTTGTGCACGAGGCAAATCATCATCTGACCGTGGTCGTTGCCTCGTAAGATCTCACCGGGTTGCATGATTGCACAAATTCCTTTCACTTTGGGCGGTGAGTTTGGCTCTTCGGGCCCCAATTTTGCTCCCATCGGAAGCTTAGCTTTGGCCGCTTCTTTCAATTCTTTCATTCGTTTATAGTCCTTGGTGACTTGTTTGGGAGACAAGGGTTTGAGTATGAAACTCTTCCCATCGAGCTTCACAGTGTAAGTGTTGGATCTGCCATTGTGAACAGCTGTTCGGTCATACTGCCATGGTCGACCCAATAGCAAATGACAAGCTTGCATCGGAACCACATCGAATATCATATCATCTTGATACTCTCCGATTTTGAACTTGATCCACACTTGTTTGACAACTCTCAATTCTCCACACTCGTTCAGCCATTGTAACTTGTAAGGGTGGGGATGTTTCATCGTAGGTAATCCTATTTGTGAAACCAAAGTTTGGCTCACTACATTTGCACAACTACCAGAATCAATAATCATCGAACACACCTTTCCCCTCACTCGACATCGGGCATGAAAGAGGTTTTCTCTTTGGTTGTCCTCTTCTTCCAGAGTCATGCAGCTCAAATTCCTTCGAACCACAAGAAACATTTCCGAATGATCAGCTTCGGCAGCCTCATGATCATCATCACCTTCAGCTCGGTCAGTCTCTTCGATAAATTCCTCCTCGGTGTCACTCGCTTGCTCATGGACAGTTCCATCTTCGAGCAGAAGCATAACTTTGCGAGTTGGACACTCTTTTGCCATGTGACCATAACCTTTGCATTTGTGACACTGAATATTTGAAGCACTAGGAGAGTTGAGTTGAACTTTACCTCCCACTTCTCTCGATTGGTTAATGGTCACTCCTCTCTCGAAGGGTCTCTTCGAATCTCGAACAGTGTTAGCACTTGTTTGGTTTGGACTCTTCCATTCTTTACCTCGGTTCAAAGGAGTAGAAGTAGTGACTCCTCGATACCGGTTTGCCTTATCGTCCTTCTCTAATTTTTCAGCTTCGGTGGCAGCATCAAACAAATCTTCCAACGTGTGGTACACGTGGAGTCTCAACTGAGATGACACATCCCTAGCCAAGCCATTTTTGAATCTGATAATCGCTTGTTCTTCGTCTTCGACCAGATCAAGATTCAATCGAACCTTTTCGAAATCATCGTGGTACTCTTGGACTGACTTGGACCCTTGCTTTAACTCATAGAGCTTTTGCATTTGAGTCTGCCTGTACTTGGCACTCAAATACTTAGCATCCATTGCTCTTCTCAATTGCCGCCAGGTAGTCACTTCAGGATAGTCATTCCTTCGTCTATGTCTCTTGTCAGATTCCCACCACGTTGATGCATAAGCTTCGAACGAAGCAATGGCATGGGCAGCTTTTCTCTCATCGGTCATCTCATTGGTTTCGAAAATGCGCTCCATTTTAAGCTTCCATTCAAGATACTCATCGGGATCACTAGTTCCTTTAAAGGGTGGAATAGTGATCTTGACACTGTTCAAGTTTGAGTCTCGAACACCTCTAGCCTGTTCGGGAAACTCATCTTCTCGATCATTAGCCTCACGCCCAATATTTCTTTCAACATTTGCGCCTCGGCCTCGACCTCGGAAATTTCCACGACCTCGGTGAGCTTGCCTTCGTTGAGCGAATGGCAGCTCACGCTCATATTCGTCTTCGGGGAATTCCTCTTCATCAACCTCCTCGGCAACGGCTCCAAGATCTCTTTGGGCCTTTGGAGGTGGTATTCTTTCTCCTCGGGGAATGCCCAAGTTTTGATAAGCAGCTTGGGGATTGCCCAAGTTTTGATAAGCAGCTTGGGGATTGCCCAAGTTAAGTTCTCTTCGAATTGCTTCACTTGTCAACTGATGTTGTCGTACAAGCTCAGCATATAGCTCAGGTTTCATCGGAGTGGATTGGCTAGTTCCAGCGCCGGACCCATTCATGGCCACAGACGCGCTTCCCTGCTCGAGGAGAGTTACTCGAGCAGTTACTCCTCTTATGTCGGCACTGACGCTTTGTATCGCAGCCATGAGATCGGCTAACGACACCTCGGGCTTCTCAATGCTTTTGCCATCATTTCCGGCCATGGTACCTGCACAAGTCAAAGATCAAACAAATGTTAGGGTTAGAAATCACCGCACACACTCCCTCACCTTTGATGGGTGGCACTCGGGTCCACTCAATTTATGGGTTCGGTTTTTGATCACTCAAGGACTTGTTAACAGTGGCTCGTCTGATTGATCGGTCCTCTAAGATCCTTCAAATTCGACAATAGTCACTGCCTCTTCGGGAAGAGTGAAGTGATGTTTGACTCGATGGAACGGACGCTTTTAACTGAGCTCGGGGAGTCAAAAGAATTTCTACGAAAGTTGGGACTTCGGTCTCCCCTTCGCACGAATTCTTATCAGCTTAAAAGAGTTAGTACGACCTCGAGTAGGACAATTACTCAAAAGATCCACCAACTAGAATTTTGACACGAAAGAAAGTGAGAACCTAGGAGAATCTACCCTTTGATTCCCTTTTGGAATCTTCCTCGGCCACACCAACTCTTGTCCGTACAAGAGTGGTCCCTCCTTGGTACGGATAGGGTTTTACCTTATCCACTTTCCTTTTTCTCAGCCGACAAATTTACACCTGGGGTTTTGATGTTTAAAATTTAACCCCTTTCTTCTTCAATGGAACAGTGACCTTTGCTCCGGCGTACGGACACAACAACTTCGGTTCACTGACCACGAATTTCAACAGATCTGGGTTGCTCTTTCGACTCCGGTTTCAACAGCATCGGAGGAATTCAGTTCAAGTTCTTCGAGCTAAGAACCAGCTCGTTCGAGTCGTACACTGTTACGATTTTGTAACAAATTTCCGGTGTACGGACTACGATTTAAACTCAGAACTTCGATTTTCAAGCAACAAACAAACCCAAATCACTCAAGAACCACCAATCTTCACCGGTTTCTTCCAAACACAATGGGGTTCGAGTTTTCAGTCACCATTAAAGCTCAAAACAGTCCAAAAATTCACCAAGAAACCCTAGTCACGAAATTGGTACGTCGGGCACTTGTTGGATTCGAAACTCGATGGTGAACAAGAATCAATGGTTGTTTATCCCAAACAACCAACAATCAAACACAATTTTTTTTTTTTTTTTTTTTGAAAAATAACAACACCAACAGTAACAAAATCAAATCAAGAACACGAAACGGAAAACAAAGACACAACGCACGAAAATAAAGATACTTGAACAGGATTTGGGGTTGTAGAAACAAGCCCAAACCGTGCTCTGATACCAAGATGGTGCAATGCAAACCCGAAGGAGTTGCTTTGCACGAACGCGGAAGATAAACAACAAAAGGTAAAGATAGAAGCAAGACAAAACTTGCTTCTTTTGAAAGAACAGTGAGGAACCTGTCTCAAAGCTCGATCAAAAGGAACACAAGAATCACCTAAACTATGCAACAATCCTCAAGAGAACATTGCCTCTTGCAAACTGAATGATCAAAGAGGAATGTTCAATCGGATTAACCGAAAGCCACAAGTCCATAAAAGCCCTCACAGGGGTTGCTCACGACGGAGACAAGAAACGTGCTCGGCACTTTCATTAATTCATTAATGTTCAAAAAAACTCTCCCCCTTTACAATGAAAGGAAACAAGGTTTATATAGGAAATACTAAGGGTAAACTAGTAAAGGGTCACAGGCGACCAATAGAAATAAGCCACGCAGGGCTGAGTTAAATTGTGTTCGGCAGACTTTGACTTCGGTAAGCCTTGGCTTCGGTTCTCGATTGTCTGCTTCGAACACACTTGTTGCCTTCGGACGCTCAATTTTCTTCGAGCTCATTGTCCTCGGTCACTTTGCCTTCGGGCTCAAATCTGAAGATAATGCCTTCGATTCTTGAGCTCGGCCACTCAGCTTCGGAGCAATTATTTTCCTTCGGCCAGGCTAAGTGAACGTGCACATCGTGCAGCAGCTTGGCTTGGCTTCTTGTCATTGGTCTCCTCGGTAGATCGATCACTTGATCAGCACGTGGTCGGGCTGCATCATGCGGCCATAGAAGTACAGCTTGAGACTGTTCAATTTAAGGATGATATGCTAGACTATGCACAAGGTAAGCAGCCGAACCTAAGGGGTGTGAAGTAGGCTGGGGTGAAGAGATATTCTGTGTGTTGAAATTGAAAGGTGTTCATTTTGTCACTGTGGAGTTCTTTATGGAGAAAGGTAAGATAAGGGTATACGACTCCCTGTACAGTGACAACAGTGATGATGAATTTGACACATTGATCAAGCCCATCACTTCCCTTTTCCCCATTTTCATCAGATAGTGCGAGATGTTCCAAAGTTTGCCGGATGATATCCTGAACAAAAAATTGTGGTCATATCAGCGTGTGAAAGACCTACCGGCAAACAACAGTCGTACGGCATCGGGTGGTTATGCACTTGCCTTCATTGAGTACCTTCTTACAAAGACTCCCTGGGACAAGCTCTGTGACAACGCCATGGTGGATTTTAGGGTGAAATGGGTTGTGGACATATTTCGTGAGAAGATGGTACCGTAGTTTGATAAGTTATGGTTGGACAATTAAGTATTTGTTGGCATGTAAGGATAATTAAGTATTTGTTTTGGCTTGTTTTCTTAATTTTATGTTATGTTATATTTTGTTGGTTGTCATGTAAGGATAATTATATTTTTTATGTTAATACTTTGGTTGTGTGCACTGTACAGATCTCACTGATTTAAGAAACATCATGTGGATGTTTAAACATCTCATCATATGTGTAAACATACTTGACTATGTTGAAACATAATTGAGATGTTTAAAATATTAATTGGAATATGCTGAAACATCATCCAAATGTTTAAACATGTCAATATATGTGTAAACATCTTATCTAAATATTTAAACATTTGAAACATTTATACAGAAGTTCCAGCATCTCGAAATATGTTTTAAACATCACATTTATGTTTAAAAGGTTAGTTTAATGTGCTGCAAGCTCTCTTTTCTTTCTTTCTTTCCTTTTTTTTTTCTTTTTGATAAGAAATACTAAATACCACTTAATAATTATTCAAAACAATGTAACGGAAAATGAAAATACAAGACTACAAAATACAGCATTGTAAACAAACTGAAAATTAAATGACTAGACTTAAAAGGAGACAATTCAAACTACATTATATCTTCACTTCACATGTGTCCCGCTGGAGGACGTGGTGGTGTAGAGTAGTTCTGCGGGTCAATCTTGAGTTCAACTTGAATACCACGGAGCATACGCTTGATAAGATGTATATTTATCTTATAATCCACAAGGAATTCGTCGAACCTAGTCGTTAATTGCGTCACTTGATCCTCAATATTTAAAATATATGCTGGTAATTGATCCACATTTGCACTCAAGGTTGCAATATCTTCACGGACATATTCGATTTCAGTGGTCCTTGGCACTCTAGGATCACATTCTAGTGCTCTTGGGTGCGTTCCTCGGCGAGACATCTTTGTTGTTGTTAATGTTGTTGCTTGCTGCAGATTCAAATGCTTTCTAATAGTGTTGGTTTGTGTTGTTTTCTTCAGATTTTGTTTGGGCTGGATGGAAGTAATTATGCAACATATATATAGGCTAAATTTGGTGCCTTTTCGGTTGCATATGTGATGGTTACAGGAGGTGCCTATTCATATGTAGTTGTGTATGTGCCTATTCACATCAACCCCTTCATAAATTCAAACATACCCCTTCATAACCCCACGTACACCTCTTCATCTTTTCCATTTTACACATTAGAATAACTGCACATTCACATTAAATACGACTGCTCATTGTCACAAAAAATACTACACATTTGCTCCAAATAATAGTTTTTGGCATCAATACGGTTTATAAAAACATCACCACACATGTTTAAACATCTCAGAAAATGTTTAAACATATCGAAAGAATGTTAAACATCGTGTGGGTATGTTTCCAACATCTTGGTCGATGTGCAAACATGAATATCGATGTTTAAATATATATGTTTAAACATTTCATGAAATGTGCAAACATATTGTTATATGTTTCAAACATCTGTTATGATGTTTAAACATATGAGAAGATGTTTGAAACATCTCCTATGATATTTAAGCTTAAGCTTGAGTTTTCAATAAGAATGAGTTCAATTATCAATATATACTTACTTTAAAGTGTTTTTTTTAACCATTTTGACTCCTAAACCCTTCAATTTTCGATGAAAACTTAGATTAACTATAATCACTTGATAGGTCACTCCAATCTCTTTTATTAATGTTCCTCTGCATGAGTGAACAAGTTAAAATAGAGTTCCCACTCCAATTTTGTTCAAAATCATTTACATGCACATAGGAACGACTAATTATTGGAGTTTAAACTACCAATATGTTCACCTTTCAATAAAAATACATGTAAACGCTTAGTTGTTGGCGTTATCACTCATAACACTAACACCTTTCACTCAAACACCTCCATCTTGATTGATTGAAACACCAATCATCAGTGTTATCATTTCAAACACCTTCAATATCGATGGAATTATACTTTTTATACTTAAACATTAAGTTTATCGATCAAAATGTGTAATTATACGTCTCATCACTCAACATATGGTTGCATACTTGCAAAAAATAGATTGCTTCATCCAAACATAGCATGATATGTTTAAACATTTCATGAAATGTGCAAACACATAGTCATATGTTGCAAACATCTGCTATGATGTTTAAACATATCATATTATGTTTGAAACATCTCGTCTGATGTTTAAGCTTAAGCTTGAGCTTTCAATAAGAATGAGTTCAATTATCAATATATACTTACTTTAAAGTATTTTTTTTTACTATTTTGACTCCTAAACCCTTCAATTTTTGATGAAAACTTAGATTAACTCTAATCACTTGATAGGTCACTCCAAGCTCTTTTATTAATGTTCATCTACATGAATGAACAAGTAAAAATAGAGTTCATACTCCAATTTTGTTCAAAATCATTTACATGCACATAGGAACGACTAATTATTGGAGTTTAAACCACCAATATATTTACCTTTCAAAAAATACATGTAAATGCTTAGTTGTTGGTGTTATCACTCATAACACTAATACTTTTCACTCAAACACCTCCATCTTGATTGATAGAAACACCAATCATCAGTGTTATCATCTCAAACACCTTCAATATCGATGAAATTATGCTTTGTATACTTAATCATTAAATTTATCATTCAAAATGTGTAATTATACGTCTCATAACTCAACATATGGTTGCATACTTGCAAAAAATAGATTGCTTCATCCAAACATAGCATGATATGTTTAAACATTTCATGAAATGTGCAAACATATGGTCATATGTTTAAAACATCTTCGATGATGTTTAAACATACCATAAGATGTTAAAACATCTCGTACGATGTGCAACATCTTACAAAATGTTTAAACATCAGCGGCTGATGTTTAGAATATTTGGCAGGATCTTAAACATTTGTCATGCGTGTGATGTTTAAACATATCATATTATGTTTAAACTTCCCATGTGATGTTTAAACATAATATGATATGTTTAAACATCACATCATGACAGATGTTTAAACATAACACATTATGTTTAAGTAAATTAGTGAGATCTTAAACATAACGACATATGTTTAAACATCGTGTTAAATGTTTAAGATCCTGCCTGCTTGTTAAACATTGCAATTACTATACTTAAATGAGAAGAAGCAGTTGTAAAAAAAAGACAAATCGACTAAATTAAATAATAATAAGGTTTGCAACATACGGATATAAGTTTACATGGTATAATGTTTACAACGTAATAATACATTAAATACGGAAACTAGATTATATATAACAACTTAAAATATATCATAAACTTCATACACCTTCAATCTCTAGGTCCAGTTCATCCAAAATTTGTGTAATTATTTGCATCACCCTTCGGTGATCCCTAGCGTTCCTGTACCTTAAACGCCATAAATCTGCTCGTACTGTTTCCATGGCTCGATTCATCTCTGCCCTGTCATCCTTTAGAATCGCAACTTCCCAATTTATATCGCCTCGTCGTTCTCTTTGTGGCGCATTCTGTATTGGTTGGTTCTGACGGGATGCCTGATCACTATTGCCAACCTGCAAGGGGTTGTTTGATCCTGCTTCATACATATTTATGTTGTTGAAGTTGTTAGTGATGGAAAATTTGCATATACTGTTGGTGCATATAGTGTTGGGTATTTATAGGTTGTCAATGTGGTTTTTAAAAATCGCTGTTTATACTTTAACAGGCACCTTGTGGAATGAATGTGTCTTTTTAGTGCAATCGTGCTGTTTTGAAATGTGTCTTTTCAAGAGAACCCGTCTTTTCAGTGTAGACATGCAGTTTTTCACAGTTACTGTGAAACATCCATCGTGATGTTTAAACTTCCAGTGGGATGTTTAATATATTCGGTGGAATCTGAAACATTTCATAATATGTTTACACATTACACGTGATGTTGAAATATATTAACTTATGTTTAAACATTTGATTTAATGTGTATACATCTCCACTGATGTTTAAACATAGTTCAAGATGTTTAAACATTTTGTTATATGTTTAAACATTGTGCAAGATGTTTGGAACAGACTCAAGTGTGATCAAACATTTTATATGGAACAAAGAAGCAGGCAAAGTATGAGAAAACAAGACACAACTTAATAACTTAATACAAACATAAATAAATGATTGTCTAAATAGAGATTACATATTAAAGGATTGTCTAAAAAGAAGTTCAAAAATTCAACAACAAACACCCAAATAAAATGATTATTCAAAGCAGCAGCTAAACACTTATGGGATCATTCTGACTTGGTCTTGTAACTGTTGGGCAGGTAGTTTTTTTGTGGCCAAGCTTTTTGCAAATCCCGCATTTGTTTCTCCTCTTTTTGAATCGCTCCCCAACGGATGGAATTCTCTTCATCCTCCTTCTTCCACGGCCAAGTTTCAAGTAAGGGCAAGGTATTCCATTTCTTCAGCTCATGAGGACAGTCATGCCAAGATTGTTCATCCGGAACTGGATAGATTGCTTCGGCGTATGCAAGCAAGTAGGAATCTACATAATAATATGGCGACGTGTATTCGTAGATTTTCCTCCCAAACTCATCTGGATACTTCAACCTCATAGCTGCCATAGCATGTGGACAAGGTATCTTGTCCAAATCAAACCGCTTGCAAGTACATGTCCTGTTGTGTAGGTCCACCTCATAAGTCATATTTGTTGGACCTCCTCCTTTGACTTTGAAAAAACTGGTATTCACTCAATGCACCAAAAGCTTGCTACCCAATGAATTGTTGGCTGATATCACCTCCTCAATCAAGGGGACACAAGTGTTCGAACTGTACAAAAATTCCATGCGCCTCTGAAGAAACTTTTCAGCATAGTTCTCGCTTATAGCCTTGAAAAGCGCATCAATTGAAAATTCTTTGTAATTCCTGAACATTGAGTTAACCGACTCAGCAATGTTTGTGGTCATCGCATTGAACCTACAATATTAACAAACAATAAAGTTGATATGAACCTGAATCTGATACCTGAACAATAAATTATGTCACAAGCAATAACAATGCACTGAACAGACAGAAACATCAATATATATGTTTAAACATAAACCAAAATGTTTCAAACATCTGCTAAATTGTTGTGAACACATATTAAACATTACGGATATGTTTCAAACATATATTAAAATGTTTAGAAATGCAGTCACACATACTAGAACATTTGTTAATATGTTTAAACATCCAACACTATGTTTGAAACATCAACAATAATGTTCCAAACATCTAAGTATATGTTTGGTGTAATTCAGGTACCTGTTTCCTGGGAAGTGTGCTCTGCTCCACTTCTCAACCCCAAGATCAATCAGGTAGTTGGATACTCTCGGGTCAATTTCTTCAATTTCTTTCAAATGTTTATCAAACTGAGCAACCATATACGCCTCCGTTGCGGTAATGTATTTACCAATTAAATCTCCATAATGAAAAGTCGTGCGGAGGTTCTCACCAAGGTGCCTCATGCAATAACCATAGTTAGCAAATGAGAAAACCTTAGAAACAGCTTTTTCAATGCTTCTGTGCCTGTCGGAGATAATGCACAACTCATCATCGTCAGAGACTATTCCGACCAATTACTCAAAAAAGAATTCGTAGGCGGCATCGCACTCTTTGTCAACTACACAAAATACAAGAGGAAAGATGTGATTTTGAGCATCCTGATCGACAGCGGACAAAAACACTCCACCCTATGGACCCGTCAAAAAAGTGCCATCAACAGCCAGCACTTTTCTAATAGTCTTAAACCCCCTGATCTACGAACCGTAAGAAACCAAAAAATACAGAAACCTCCCTTGTTCATCAAGCTGTAATGCTGTCTTGCTTCCTTCATTTAACTGCCGCATCATATAGCTGTATGCACCAAGAATGGCATAGCCATGTTCGGGTGACCCCCTTGCCAAATACTTTGCAATGTTACTCCCTTGAGACACTTCCAATAGCTTATTTTGCAACCCAACTCTGCTAGAACTGCATCCTTGATTTCTTTGGTGGATGGTGCTTTTCCATCATGAAATCTGTTATTCATGTACTCTCCAACAACATTGCAGGTGGCGTATGGATGATGGCTTTTAGAATGCTCAGAACCACAAGTGTGCTGGCTGTTGTAGACAGTGATATAAAACATGTCACAGCTCTTGTACTTCATGGCTCGAATCCACCAATGGAAATTCTTGTCCACATATATAGCACAAAATACATTCTTCTTATTCTTCACATACTGAAAATAGAAAGGCACTCTCACTGCAGCAAGCTTCAATAGCACAACCAACTCGCGCTTCTTCGTGAATGTTTGCCCTGTATAGAAACCAGTACCGTCCGGCCGAGTGTGGCTGCCTTCTGATGGTATTGAATCAGGAAACTGTACCTCATTATCTTCTTGGATTTCTTTTGCTTCTTCCTCTTCTTCCTTCTCAGGCATATTCATATTTAATGAAGCCTCCTCCCCAATGTCATCCAACCCATGATTTTGTTCATTAGAATTTTCAGTCCGAGGAACCATATTTGCACGTAGAGTGGGCCTAGCACCAGATGCATCCACATCAGCCATAAAAAGAGAGACATCAATGTCATTCCTAATGTGAGAGGGTGCAGTCTTTTGCTTTGCAATGCTCAACAAGTACGTAATAGAAAGATATCTCGGATTATCAAGAATTCCCCAACTTTGAATGATTTTTTCAACCAGCTCATTATAAGTAACCTGCTTACTAACAAGAATAGGTCTACTCTCTTTCACAACGGGAACCCAAACAAAACTTTTAGCTTTCACCACTCATTCGCCGAGATAATCAACTACCAATAATACGGGCCCCATTATTTGTCCTGAAGATACAAAGATGGTCTAAATTAGATCCTTATAGCATAAATTTCATAATACAATTGTTTATAGAAGCCATATTCACAAAAAATAAAAGGTACTACTTCAAACATTCTGTAAAAAAATTTATAGTGTTTACACATCGATACAAATGTTTAAACATTTGGAATAATGTTTAAACATCCTGAGTGGTGTGTAAATATCATTCAAGATTGTCAAAACATGATACAAATGTTTAAACATATATTTATGTATGTTTAAACATTTTTTCAGATGTTTAAACATCATGATGTTTGAAATCATTCAGGATTACTAAACATCATTGAGGTTGTTTAAACATCAGTTAAAATATTTAAATATTTGGACTTATGTTTAAACATCATGCATAATGTTTGAATATCATTCAGGATTACTAAACATCATTGAGAATGTTTAAACATACGCTCATATGTTTAAACATTTGCATTTATGTTTAAACATCCTCAATGATGTTTAGTACTCCTGATTTATATTCAAACATCATGCATGATGTTTAAACATAAGTCCAAATGTTTAATGGTTTAAACAAACGCTCAACAGCCACATATATTTAAACATATGATACGATGTGCACAAAAACATCAACGAGATGTTTAAACATCAACTATCACGTCGACGGATGTTTGACTAGAAACCAAAACCCAGTTCTTCAAAATTGTCAATCCGGTAGCTTTTAGCTTCAAATCAAATTTCTCGACTATAAAGTTCAAGAACACTTACCAGAGACCAAATGTGGCTGAAAATCCAAGACGATTAGCTGAGATTCGTGTTGTAAATGGCTGAGCAGATTTTGACAATTCTCAAATTTTTTTAGAACAAATCTTTTGCAAATACACAATATACTTGGAAATGGTTGTTGAATCTACTTTTGGGAGCTGATAGTGAACCAAAAAATCAAAAAAAAAAAAATGGCCGGAAACTCGCCAGAATCGGCGGAGCAGTGATGGGGATGGTGGGGGATGGCGGGGGGGGGGGGGGGGGAAGCTATTGGGTGGGAAATTTTCTTTTGCCATTTTGGGGGGGGGGGGGGGGAGTAAACTTAAAAAATTGAGGATTAAGTTTTTATGCATCTTTTACCCAGTTAACACTAATCCTAATGGAGGACCCTATACCTATTATTTATCACTTGAGGCCCATTTCATTATTAAAAGACTTACTTGGGACCTCTTTTTAAACTTACCTGGGTTTTCTATGTGAGTTACCTTTTTGGTTTTCATTTTCAGGGGAAAATTTAAAGAATAAATAGAGTTAAGGATAAAAGAAGAGCGGTCTATGAAAAATGAGGAGGGAGATTGGAAAAAGATAGTGAGTTAAATGTTTTGTAAGTCCCGCCTCTGTTGGCCACGGGTTGTTAGCTCCGATTATAAGTTCGAAGCAATCTTTGTCCGCTTTACTTATTTTTCCCACGATTATAAGATTCGTTGCTAGAAAATCGTGGGCAAAACGTGTTTTTTTTTTTTTGTAGTGTTGGTCCAATACACACAAAGCGCACTAGCACAGGAAGTTGGAACTATACCGTTCTAATAATTAAGATAAATTATATATAATCTTGTACTACAATCATACTGATGGCTTTGTCCAATTTCCTTCTTAGATTGTGAACATTACTGTATTATGTATAAGAACTGATGATTTAATCTTCTGTATATAAGCTTAGCTCATACACACTAAATCAACTACTATATAAATATTAGGACACACACGACACAATTGATCTATATAAAATAAATGAATATCAATTGTTCGACGAAGAATAATCTAACTTAAACCACATGGTTATTAGTATATTCCAACAACCTTCCACTTATACTCATAATTATGCCATTGCTAATAAAAAACTATATCTATTTAGCCCATCGCTGGAAATTTAGTGGAAGCCGAATTTTAACAAGTTGCGTGTGTTTTTATAGTAAATCATTTAACAATCCATTCGTAGGTTCAAAGTTTTAGTCCTGCAAACAGGTAGCAAATGCGTGCTGATTTTACATGTAATGACTTCGACAAATTAAAGTAGAAATGCATAAGGAACTACTTTAATATTTAAAGGATATTATAGACTATCTCATCTCAAACTTTAGTAACTTCATAAGAAATAATTAGATGACAATAATAAAACATTTAAAATAATTTAGTCCAACTCCATTTAGATGAGTTAAGTCTTAAAGAAATAATCATTTTGCTTTAATTTTGATAATTTGGCATGCTTACGCCTTTCCCGTTAATTTATTCATTCATTAAGCTAAAAGAGGACCAAGAGGATGACATAACCTATTCAAATAAATAATTATTGCCAAGCTGGAGATCCTGATCCCTTCCAATTTTATAGCTCTACTTTAGTGATATCTCCCTTCTCTAGTTCTCTTTGTGAACCGCACCATATTTTACATTTGATCTTCACTTTTTTATCTTATTCGTCATCAAAAATGGAAGCACCGTCAAGCTAAAACAAAGCATAGTCAAGCTTGACACGTGCAACCAGGTGTCTCCTTTTTAATCCATTTTCCTTGCATGCAAGTAAGCTCTCTTATTATATACTTCCTCCGTCCCAATTTATTTGTCGTAGTTTGACTTGGCACAAAGTTTAATAAAGTAAGGAAGACTTTTGAAACTTGTGGTCTAAAATAAGCCATGAATATTTATGTGGCTATAAATGAGTCAAAAAGTAACTTTAGAGTTGAATTATTGCCAAATTTAGAAATACGACAATCTTTTTGGGACGGACAAATAAGGAAAGTATGACAAACAAAATGGGATAGAGGGAGTAATACTATTATATAAGAACAGCTAAAAGCAAAGCTACTGTAGATATATGCACGTTGTTTTCTTCCAATCTATCTGGGATTCAATTACTGGTCTTGAAAGAAGGCAAAAAATGTCAAGAAACATGATGAAAGAAGGGGTGAAGAAGGTGGGGCAATTGATAAAAGGAGGGACAAAGAATGAGAGGTTTCCTACACTTGAAGGGCATCCCATAGCACAAGAACATGGAAAAGAAGCTGTGGAGTCTGTTGGGAACCTCAAAAAAGCCCTGAAAGCTGGTGATGATAAAGCTTCTAAGACGAAGGAATTTAGAATCTATAGATGGAGCCCTGATAATCCTAAGCAGAAACCCTTTCTTCAATCGTACTTCATTGACCTTCCCTCATGTGGCCCCATGGTACTTACGTGTTGACAGTATATTTTTTCTTATAGACGTTTTATTTTAAATTAAGTACTATAGTCACTTAAGCGTAAATTTTGTCTTTTTTAGGTTTTGGATGCATTGCAAACGATAAAAGGAGAGGAAGATTCAAGTTTGAGTTACAGGAGGTCATGTAGAGAAGGGATATGTGGGTCATGCTCAATGAACATAGATGGTGTTAACACAGTAGCATGTCTCAAACCTATTGATACAGATACAAGCAAGCCAACTATCATAACTCCTCTCCCTCACATGTTTGTCGTCAAAGATTTGGTGGTTGATCTCTCTAATTTTTACCAGCAGTACAAGTAATTTCCCACACCTCCCCTTATTTCAACTGTAGGACGGATATTATAACGGGAACTTAACACAAATAGTTTCTCTAGTCATTATGCATAATTTATGCACATATTATGCAACATTGTGCATGAAATATAATGTTATTTTTTGTTTAAGTTATCTAGCCTTGCTCATGTCCAGCACAAGTTTAGTATTTTGGAACTTATTAATTGTTGATGATATGTATACGCAGGTTGATCGAGCCATGGTTAAAGACACGAAAGCCGGCACCAGATGGAAGAGAATACAGGCAAACACCAGAGGATAGGAAAAAGCTTGATGGCTTATACGAGTGTATATTGTGTGCTTGCTGTAGCACTTCTTGCCCTTCTTACTGGTGGAATCCTGAAGAGTTCACTGGACCTGCTGCCTTGCTCCATGCTTATCGATGGATCTCTGACAGGTTAATTAAATCTTCATCCAAATCTTCAACCACTAGTAGTCGTCTCAATTTATGTGAAGCTCATTTCCTTTTAGTCCGTCAAAAGACACTTTTGGTATGTAGACACAATTTAACACTAGACTTTATATTTAACACACATAATGAGATGATATATAACTTTGTTAGATCACAAGTTTTAAAAGTTAGTTCATCATTTTTTAAGTATAATGTCTAGTCAAATGCTATCACACAAATGATAAGACGTAAATTCGAAAGGGTGAAGTAATAAATTCTAATTACGTGCTAGTAAAAATGGTAACTAAACATGTTCCTCTTGCTCTTGGTAATATATCGTTGTTTCTTTTTCTTCAGCCGAGACGATTTTGCAAACGAGAGATTGCAGGCATTAACAGAGGATCAGCGGCGTTTATACAGGTGCAGGACAATAAAAAACTGCGCGGCATGTTGCCCAAAAAGCCTTAATCCAGCTAATGCCATAAACAAGATGAAGACTAGGCATTTAATTGAGAAGCCAGTGGAGATTCTTGAAGCCCAGTCAGAGCCTCGTTTTGGACAAGCGTGATCGATATGTTCTATCTTTTGGCTTTCATTTTTGCAAAACAGCTGGGAATTATATAATAGGTAGTACAAGTCCATAAGAAAATTGGATACATATGATATGTTCGTAGAAAATAAATTAGAGGAAGTGTAGTTGAAATAGAGGGGTATTTTTTAACCAAAAAAAAAAAAAAAAAGAAATAGAGGGGGTATTTTGCTTCAAGAGTTTGAACATTTAATCAGGTGACTTGTTCCTTTGATTAGTGTCCTCTAGGATTACAGATAGTTTAGGCCTTTGTTGAATGTTGATCGGGGCAAGTACATGGACACAGCTTTTTTGGCTTCAGTTCTAGTGATTGAAATTTGTCAGCTCCCTGAAGTTTGAGTAGCTACATCTAAAATGCTGGTATAGAGAGATTTTTTGTTATTTATTTTATGGGAAGTTTTTATTTTCTGATACCAGATCCAAGCGGAAGTCCACATATTCCTTTGTCGCTTGCTTGTGTTCAGTTTGTCTGATTCAAGCATGGAGTGGGCTTAAAAGAATTGTTAAATTTTTCCGATGATTCAATCTTCCAAGTTCATTAGATTTGGGAATCTTTTTGTAAACCTCAAGCATATTGAGCTGAACTACTCGTAAAAAGCCAATTTATGAGGTTGGGCTTGTCCAAAGTTATTCAAAAGAACTATAGCTGGTGTCGAGCTCATCTGGAGCATGTAGATATAACAATGGATGCCCATGTTGGTGAAACGGTTGCAGTCTAATCCGGTCTAGAAGAGAACACATAAGCTATATATGTTCAGACTAGAAAGGCTACAGCTTATCCCCTTAACAAACTAATGATGGAAAAATTTAATGTAGGAGACCTATCTTTCCTCATGGTGAAAAGTATAAACTCTTTCAATAGTTAGACAACAAAATACACTTATTATCTTGTGTCATACTAGATGATGTTCAAAACGATAAGCATAACTCATAACTCATGCGATACTGTTTGTGACGGATTTTATATATTGAGTATCGGATGCAGTACTATTGCTATGTAAATATGAAATGAATATGCAATAGCAAGTTAAATTACATTAGTGTCTATTTTTTATGATATCAATAGATATAACTTGAATCACTAAGTCTTAAGTCTTTTTAAGGGTGTGTTTGGTATGAAGGAAAATGTTTTCCATGGAAAACCTTTTCCATAGAAAATGTTTTCTTGGAAAATATTTTCCTAGAAAATGTTTTCCCATGTTT
Organism: Petunia x hybrida; assembly: GCA_037355625.1. Lineage (NCBI taxonomy): Eukaryota > Viridiplantae > Streptophyta > Magnoliopsida > Solanales > Solanaceae > Petunia > Petunia x hybrida. The sequence goes on along the minus strand of JBBBVM010000018.1, from coordinate 1,819,156 downwards.
GGTTGGTGAGTGGAAAACATTTTCCAGAAAATATTTTCTAGTGTTTGGTTAAAAGTAGAAAATATTTTCTAGAAATTAATTACATATGCTTCTCCTACCAACGTCATACCCACCCCCAAAATATAATTAATGATACTTGGAATATGTACTTCTATGAATAGTAAATACATACCTAATTTTTGTTGATTTCTCACTCGTCCAATATTTATTTCAAGGCTCGACTAATTCAAAATTTGATGGGATAAATCTCAAAAAAAGACAATTATATTCTTAGCCTCCGAGACATTAAATTTTTTAATGGAATGTACTTACCACCTACTATAACTATATAAACAAAGAAAATTATTTTTCTAATACTTGTACTAAAACTAATAAGTACACAGTAAGTGCATAACATCGAGTGAGAAACCAAAAGTTATCCAACTTGCTAAATATTACAGTATAATAAAGGGAATCCGCAATAAATTGTTCATTTCAACATAAAAATAACTACACATGACAAACTACTTGCGGAGAGCCCGACTTTTTTACCATGAACGCCTTAGCTAACGGGTCTCTTTCCACCAAAAAATCAACAGCTTCAAATAAGAAAGCCTCCTCATAATTCCATGTTATTCAGTACTTTTAAATAGATAGAACACATTTTAAATAGTGTATAAAAGTACTTTGCCATGTCGATCATGTACGAAAAATTGCTAATATTACTGGCTAATAATTCCATGTTATTCAGTAAACATTGCAACTGAATACTATATCGCAATCGAGGATTGTAAATCGTAACACTAGTATACATAACAATGCAACCAATAACACAATGTTTTCATAGTAAATGACAATAAATGGTTGATTTACATTCTTATAACATTCAGGATCTTAAGCTTCTAATGTTGAGAGTAATTGGCAAAGATAAAGCATGGACAAGGAACCAAACAATGTACAGAGGGTATCGTATTGGCGCAATGCCAAAGACATATCCAACAAATGAAAAAATCAGTTTCATCACCAAATTTCATATCTAAACTGATCGAAACGAATTGCAGCTGGAGTAGCCAAGGCACTCAATAGAGCTTTATTCGGGTTTGAATTGTACTTCGACAGATTGGGCAAGTCTCAAGCGCTGTCCCACACTCGCAACATGTCTGCACAAGAACACGAAATTGTCAAGTCATGTCAAAGGCTTAATTTCCTCGAAACGTCTGGCTGCAAAAAGAAAAGTTGATACCTGATGCCCACAGCCAAAGGCCATGTCTTTTGGGTTAGTAAGGCAAATGGGGCAGACCTGCATAACAAAAAAATACTAGCACAGACAAAATAAGAACCTTTATCCACTCTTTCTTTATTTCATTTTGTTCCCTTAATAAGTCAAAAAGGAAGAAGCTGACTAGTACTAACAATTACAAAAAGGCATGAATCTCACATATAACACATTGACTAAAAATACATAACAAGACTGAAAAGAGACTTTACAAACTTTTTAATCATCTGTATAGAGATGGAACATGCAGCTAGCTCAAATATATTTACAGAAAATGCACAATCATATCCCACTAGAGTAATCTCCAAAGTATTCTGATATGGAAACCCGTGGAATAGAGATAATGTTATATAGTAAACCATGGATTAGAAAGCAGGAAATAGCCATCCCATGGTCCAACCAAGTAGAAAACCAGCACCAGCAAGACTCAAACCCAAGGCAAAAGCTACAGCACACTGTTTAAGCTCAGACAGATCTTTTACAAAGTTAGAGTGGTTTCACTGGTCATCAAGAATTGTGAATTTTGGCAATCTCAAAACTGCATTTAGCAGGGAAAATCAGAAATGGCTTATCAATGGAAGAGTTTAGCTCGACGATGGAAGGGCAAATTAAAGGTTGGCACGCTCAAATGAGCGCCAAGCTACAACAACATGCTTATTTTTTCAAATTCTTGTTAGCTATGTAGGTTCTAAGCTTGACAAGAAACATGAAATCTATGTCCTCAGGAAAATGGACATGCATTTTCTTTTTGTGTCCAGTGCTATTATACCAGCCACATCTCTTTGCTCACCAAGATTTGTTAGTTGTAACTGGTTGCACTTCTAATACAAGGAATTCACAATTTGATAAACATTGCTAACTTTAGAGAACTGGCAGGAAACAAATATTAGCCATCACCAATTGGTCAAAGAAATTAGCAACCACGACTATTCAACAGAGATTATTTATTAAAGCGTCATCATCAAGCAGGATTGGGCTTGCACTGTGTCATGCAAAGAGCGAAATATTGACAATGGGAAAAAAGAAACGGCTAGAGTGTATGAGTTGAAATAACACAAAGACTTCATGTAAAACAAAAGACCGCTTTCTTTGGGTTAGAACCAATTGTTCCTCTAGATGGGTATTGGTCTAGTTTACACAAATATTTACTCAGTCTATTCATTTTGTAACATTTAAAATTGCAGTTCAAACTTTTTACAAAGTTACAAAGATTGCTATATTTTCTAAGACTATATATATAGGATTACTAATGTTAAAAGTTAGTGCTGAAAAGAAGAAAAGATGGTCACATCTTTTCTACAAAAGAGGAACAGGCGTGACAATCTTTAATGGTAATAGCACAACTGTTTTACCTTTCTTTTCTTTTCTATTTTAGTAAGTAATAACTGTGGCACATTGAGCAAACAGTTATCAAGTTCAACTTAGAAGCAGTTGATAGACTTGTCATTCACGTTTTCACGTTCCCAACCAACATCTAAAACTGTTCTATGACATAATCTTCTTTATCCTTGATATGCATCACACTAGGTCATGTCTGGGGGATATGAAGGGAGTATGACACATAGAAGAGCAGGACAGTTCAACAGGAGAAGCTCACTGAAGGTAATCAATGCAGAAGGCAATTTGACACGGAACTAAACAGAGGCATCAGGTTGTGATTCCTTACCAGAATATGGGCAGCATAGACGCTAGGACTAGCGGTAATCATCTTGTAATTGTCATTCCATCCAAGACCACTTTTGTTTAGTAGAGTTTGCACCGTATTCCATGTGTTTTTTATTGTTTTAAGATGGTTTTCCACATGCTGAAATGCAGAATCAAGGAAAAGAGAACCCCTTTTTCAGCTTTCAAACATCACAAAATGACCAGCATCCACAAGCATCCCCACACCCTCTCTAACACTAAAACACAGCCTGCACACCCTCAAAACAACAAATGAAAACCTAGGTTTTTCACAATTTGAATATTTTTTCTACTCACAATTTAAGCATAACAGAGTAATCAAGGCTAAAATAGCAAAAAATCAAATGCCTGAATTGAAGTAAAAGTTAGAGTTTTTATTATGCAGATAACAAACAGATCTGAGACGAAAAATTCATAGCCAAATACACGAAAAATACCAGTATTTTACTATATAAAAATGAAAGAAAAATACCTCTATAAGGTCACCGGAAAACACAGTTCGCGGAGGAGGATAGAAAACTTCGCGGCGGAGAGCAGAGAAATTCACGGCAGAGAAGTGGTGGAGAAATAAAAAACCCTAGACTAGAGAGAGAAAGAGAGAGGGAGAGAGAGGGGAGTTCGATAGAGAGAGAGTGCAAAGAGGGAAATGTCTGATTTGGGAACAGGGGTGGGGGTGTGAGAACCGTGTGTTTTTTTCAGAAAAAGAAAATGTTTTCCCACCTATTTTTGGGAAAAATATTTTCCTCCATATAGAGGAAAATGAGTAAACTAAGAAAATGTTTTCCAAGCATACATGTCAACCAAACAGCAGAAAATGGGATCCCCCATACCAAACACACCCTAAGTGTCAAATCAGACAAACTTTTGCATTGGATTTATGAAACTCCAAAGGGATACTGATTATTGAGTATGTCATTGTCATTTTCTTCCTGAATCAAGAGAAACTTGCAGAGAGCCCATCCTTCAATTTTTTCCCCCCTGTTTGATCCCTAAGCTTTAACCACTTTAACTGCACCTCTTATCCACTTTGAACTTTATACTAGCACAACACTATCTGGCACCTTAGGTCAGTCACCTTCTGAAACTTATCCTCCATTTCACATCTCATTCTCCCTTCAGTTTTACCGGATCTTTCAGGATGGGCAAGTTTAGTGAAGAAAACAAAAAGGTATTTAATCTATAAATCATGCAATGAAAGTTGTAAAGCTAGTTTTCAAAGAGAGAGAAGAAAAAGAGCAGAGTCGATTATGAAGTGATGATTCAATTGCTATAAACTAAGAAAGTTCAGCTAAACTTTTAGAAATACAAACAGATAACACTAAACGGTTCATACATATGAGAAGAATTGAAAGAAATGATGGCGGCAGCAGCAGCAAGAGGGACCAGAAAAAGGACTACTAACTAGGCCAAAAAAGGCAGCTCCGTGCACAATGGAATCTGCGATCACGCAAGGTCGGGGGAAGTATCACACCCCAAACGGGTGTTATATAGGCAGTCGTACTCAGGTGTAATGTAGGCGGTCGTATCCTGATGCAAGCATCAATAGCTGATTCCAAGCCCATGCGACTCTTAACTAGGCATTCAGTAACAATTCAAAAGAGACTGTTCTCTAAGGAGATGAATTTGAATTAGCCAGACATTAATTACACGGTTGGCTTTCAACCAACATAACAGGAAATCCTCCCAAAACATGACCACAACAAGCAGAATACTAAGGGATGGAAACAAATTGACCTTAATGCATAGCATAATCTATTGCCAAGTATTGTCTACTTTGTACATTTCCTGATACAAGGAACAGTAAGTTAATAACAGTGCTGAGTCTGCTGACTCTAACATTGGCATCTTAGCTCCATAAACTGCTATTCACTGATAGATTCAGGCAACTGGTTTTGAGGATACTAAGCAAATATTGGTTTTAGTCACATTTTAAAACAGTTTTAACTCGTGAAGTTTATCATAGTGGCGTGATGCTGACACAAGATTCCACCCCTTGATTATTTAAACACTTCTTCCCACCATCATGAGGCTCTGTGCAAATTGCACTTGTGGACAAGTGAGATAAGTATAAAAGCAGAGAATGTACCGAATTATACTGCAGCGGCAATGATATATACTCATAACCGGGCGCTAGAAGAACTAAAAACCATAGTATCCCTGAATAAAGATAATCATCTTTACTGGTGGTCGTAGATACTTTATCAGGAATTTATTTATGAGGTAAAACATCAGAAAAAAGATATCAGAACATCAAATATCCATATCAAAATTTCAAAGAAGCAGTGCAGCTTAGTGTGTAGGGTATTGTTTCCAGAATCCAAGTGAAAGTCCAACCTTTGCACACTTTGTTGAAAAACTAGCTTCGGTCCTGGTATCAGCGCTAGATTTTTATAACCTTTATAAGAATCACAGATAAGTTACTCAAATATGAAGATAGCAATCCGAACTAGTCGCCTAGAATCAAAATGATATTTATCCAGGAAACTCACTCTCCCTTTCGTTCCAATGTTGATATTAAAAGAGGATAGTGATTGCAATCTTTTGATGCATCATTGAACCCCAAAAGACAGCCTCATTAATTTACTATATGATATTTAGCATAGCTATATATTGAGTTTGTGAGACATCTAATTATGCTAATGATTGCGTCTATGAAAAGGCCACTGTATACGAAGATTTCAAGTTAACAAAGACGTATCTGCTTATAAATAGTTCTGTCTCTTCTTTTCTTGGTCAACTGAAAACCAAAAACAAAAAAAAATTCTGTCTCCACTACTTCGTATCTCATCATCTTCACATTCACATAGTTTCCACAACACAATACACAAGGGCTTATACTTGCTTGGACATATAATACTTGGTTCACTGGTGGCTAGTGGAACTGGAACATCATGCACAGGTTCGTGTCATATAAAGAGGGATAACTCAATACAAAATCAGACTTCACTCAAATACTACAATTTCACAAGACTCTCAATCAATATTGTTAAAGCAAGAAGCTTTTAACATAGACAAAGAGGGACAATCTTACCAAAAACAAGAAACGAAAGCTGAGTCTTAGTCGAAGGGCTCCAACAAATCCCAGGTCGCAGAAAGATCAAAAAAATTTTGGACAATTCCTCAATTTGTGAGGAGGGGCAATGCTAAATTTAATCGGATGTCCCCCAAAGGACGAACTCTATCGTGCTGGTTTTGGTATATAAATGGTAAAGAGCTTATGTTTTTGGTCAGTGTGGGACTATTAAAAGTTAAGAGGGGCCTTCGTTGGAATAGAACCCGGACTTCATTCGGGTAATTTTGATCAGCAGCCATTTTTTGACGCGCTCATTGAGGATCATCCACCGTTTTAAAATTCATTGAAGAATAGTCAAAAATTCGCGCGCACACTTAAGCTCCATTAGCGTTGAAAAAACACCCCAAACTAGTCCCATAACAAAATACTGGAGCTTTGAACAAAACTTGTTGAAAGCCCAAGTTATCCCATAACAAAATAACGGAATTTATTCTCATAACAAAGGTCCCATCAAAGGGATAAATCTCATTATTTTGTTATGGGACTTAGTATAAAGCTTCAGTCCCATAACAAAATGCTGGGGCATTGAACAAGGTTTGTTCACAACCCCAGTATTTTGTTATGGGACTGAAGCTTTATACCAAGTCCCATAACAAAATAATGGGGCTTTGAACAAAACTTGTTGTTATACTCTATGCACCTCCTGAAGACACTAGAAGGGGGGGTTGAATAGTGTCTACCGAATTTTCGTCACGAGAACTTGGTTCTTCTAACGTAGAACCTAGTTCTTACCTTATCTTTTATACTGCTTTGAACACTGCAACTCACAACAACACACACACAAAGGACACACGGATTTTACGTGGAAAACTCCTTGCTCAAGGGAGAAAAATCACGACCCACACTCTGGGATTTTAGAACTGAATCCACTAACACAAGAGCAAAATTTCTGATTACAAACTCTGTAACCAAGGGGCTACACTCTAGACCCTAATCACTACTCAAAGCTAAACTCTAGCTTCTCACTAATTACACAAAAGTTCACCTAATACATACGCTTCTGAATAAGCCAATAGGTAAAACTATGAATGCTCGAATTAAAGACAACTTGCAACTTGACGAACCTAGATAGAATATCTAGACTTAATACACTGCATGCACTCAAGTTGTCTTCTCCAGTTTACTCATGTAGAAAAATGCTAGATCGCCTTTGTATGCTCTCAACTCTCCGTTTGTGAATAACTGCTTTACGGCGGTCTCTACTACTTGTATTTATACGGGTCTCAAAACCCTAGTTGAGTTCTACCAGGAATCCTTTTAATTATGGCAAGTCAGGATTCCTAGTAACTCTTTTCCTTGTTGAAGTCCAACTCCTTTTCACACTTCGAAGAAACAGCCTGGGCACCGCCTCTTTTAGTCTGAGTAGGATGCATATTCATTCACGCACCACTATTCCTAGTTCCGCAGGGATTTGCAACCCGTAATTCTTTTCGATCAAGCGTGCCCATCATTCCAAGGACTAGGTTCTTCGTGGGAACCTCTGAGTCCTTTTCGTTTGTCATACTTCAAAACCAGCTCTCAACAAATTCCCCCTTTTTTATGATGACAAACAAATGTTGCCCAAGAACCTGAATAGACATAAACCAAAAACACAAAAACAAAAAGTAACAAGTTCAAGAAAACTAAACAGATGAATTAGGTCACAAACACCCCAACATTTCCTTTTTCCCCCTTTTGGCATCATCGAAAAGAATTCAAATACCTGCATGAACCTGTCAACACTGTCTAGTCTAAAGCACATGGCAACAAGTCAGTAATAAAAGCCAACACAAGCAAAAATAGGTAGAAAGAGAAGGACAGGACAGGAGGACTCAAAGCTAAATGTTGAAGTGTTTGACAAGCGCCTCAAGTTGCTTCGTATTCTTGGCCCTTTCCATCACTAGCTCGACCTCATACTTGTGGCAATCTATCTTCAAATGATCAATTTCTTGATCCTTCAACTTCAGCTGTCTGTGGAGCTCTGTGTTTTCTGTATTAACCTCATGGACATGAGTCTCCAGCTCCTTCACAACATCAATGGCCTCTTCAGGTCCATAGTCCTCACTTTCCTCTTCTTGCTCTTGCTTGGCCTGCATTGGTTTCTTAGAAGCTCTACTTTTTTTTTTTGAAGAAGTCACAATTTTTAAGCACATTAATCCCAAACATTTGATGAATTGTTGGTTTCTTCCCAGCTTCCAGGGGAACCCCAAAGTGTTCAAGTACCTGCTGGAGGATGTAGGAATGCACAAGGGAATGTGGCTTCTATTCTGTATCAGCAATCCTCTTTATATGTCTAATTATCAGCCCAGGAAAATTAATCTTTACCTCCCTGTCCAGCAGATCCATGTATGTCAAGTCCAAAGCACTAGCCTCGCAGTTCCTCTCTCCTCTAGGTAGAAGGAACCTGTGCACAAATTCAAACAACAACTGATGTGCAGGTTCCATTTCCTTCTTGTCTACCTTCCTCTCCTTCCTCAGCTTGGGTTTCCCTGAGAACTTCTTGACAACATCCAGATGAGTGACTCCATCAGTCCTCTTTGGCCATTTCAGCTTTATATACCTGCAATAACCTTCAGCAGGTATGTCAAGAATCACTCCAAGCTCAGGTCTCCCAAACTCTATCTCTATTCCCCTCACTGTGGTGAACACTCTCCTAACATTAACTCTGCAATTTGTGTAGAACTCTCTGATCTCATCAACATACAACTTCCTTTCTTTGTTGGCAAACAAACCTAACCATCCCTGGTTAGCAATCATTCTGAGTAGTGGCTTCATGTGAAGCTCCTTCTCATCATGCAAGATGCTGCCAGGAAACACCTGATGCTTAGAGAAGAAAGCCACCCTGTCAGCTTCATCCTCACTACCTCTCCTCCTTTTTCTGGTCTCAGCTTCACTATCTGTATCAGAGTCACTTGCTTGGCTCTGCATAACTCCCAGCATCATCACTTTCTTCCTGTGCTTCCTCAGCTCTTATTTCTTCTTCTTCCCTCTTCTTTGCTTCTCTATCTCTTACATTTGTCACTGTTCTTTCCAATTTAATAACTTTCTCCAGTTATTGCTTTAATGCAGACCTGGTGCCAACCCTCCTGACAACAGGCTCATTAACAGTCTTGTCATCACTCTCCCCACTAGCTTCATCAACCAGTCTTGTTTTTAGCACTGGCTTTCCCCCTTTCACTAGTCTTCTTCTTTTTTCAGGCTCCACTATGTTTTCTTTCACAAACACAACTTCCTCTTCTTCTTCCTCTCCTGTCATTCTCTCATCCTCTTCAACAAACTTCCTTTTTCTTTTTGGTTCTTCAGCTTTCTTGGCAACTTCTTTCTGTTCAGCCTTTTCCACAACAATCTCCTTATTCCATTCTTCCTCAGAATCTGTCCAATTTAAATCTGCATCATCAGCCTCAGTGGAATTTGGACAAGCAACAGGCTCTTGAACCAAATTCTCTGAGGCTTCAGCAAGACCAAGTCCTCCAACTGCTGGACTTTCTGGCACAGATTCTTTCTCATTTTTCTCAGCACTATCAACTTCTTTACAAGGTTCCACTTCACTTTCTCTAAGGGTTTCAACACGATCTTGTTCCCTAAATTGTTCTTTTATTCTTTCTGCAATATTCAACTCTACATCAGACTCACCAACCACAGGCATCTGTAAATCTTTCCTAAGTTCATCTTTTATACTATCATGCTCTGCTTCACATGAGTTCCCCCTATCTATTCTGTCATCATGCTCAACACCTATTATTTTGTCTAATCCTGTAACTAGGGTTTCAGTTTCTACAGTTCCAGGGCTGCTTATATCTACTGAAACACAGGCGTAGATGAAATAGGATTAGGGATTACCTCATGCGGTGATTGTGATGAACTTTGTGCAATGGGTGTAGTGGGAACTGCTCTTGACTTCATCTTCTTTACCGATTTCTTGTCCCCTTTTTGAAGAAATTTTGTACGGGCCCTCGCAATTCGTTGTGCGATAGTGGATGGCATTGGTCTTTCAGACATTGTGAATAATTTCTGAGATTTCTAGAGAATTTTCTGTTTTTAAGGCTTGAGAGAGAATTTTGATGTAGTGGAGAAGAAGTGATTTAATGGAGAAGGATTTAGGGTGTATCGTCAAACAAAGGGAAGGGGTTTTGTGATTTGACAACTTCCAGGGAAGACAGAGCAGTAATGATGAAAAGTGGAGAAACAGCTTTTTGAACTTTTTGAGAACCGGGAATAGTTAAAGATTTGACGGTTATGGACTCTGATATACCTTTTTTAAGTAGTGGGGTCCAAACAAGTCAAATAGAATTCTACTCGAAAAAGGAATATGTTCCTATAATTTAGGACAGTTATACGAACATGGAGGATCTCCCTTGACACACGTATGATTGACAATTTAATTTCAGTTATAACTTTTATCATGCAGGGTAGTGTGAATGTACCTAGACATGATTCCTCATGCTTTACATGGTTCCTTCTTAGTACATAGTAGGTTCTTCATGGGATCACATTATTCTCACCTGGTGCTCAAAAAACTGAACGAGTGTACTTATTCAAGTACAGGGTTAGACTGGACATTAATGACTAAATTCAAGCATGAACAATTGAATACTTAACTAACCAATCATGAAGGAATTACCTGCTGGGTCATCCGTGTATTTTGGTCATCCCTAATTCCAACCTGTTCCTCTCGAACTGTACCTTGTTCAATGATTTGGTAAATATGTCAGCAATTTTATCTTCAGTCCTGCATGAATTCATAATAATCAGACCCTTTTCCACATTATCTCTCAGGAAATGGTGTCTAATATCAATGTGCTTGGTTCTTTTATGTTGGACTGGGTTCTTGGCAATATTCACTGCACTAGTGTTATCACAGAAAATTGGCACTGCACCACACTTGATACCAAAGTCTTCCAGTTGTTGTTTGATCCACATCAATTGTGAGCAGCATGATGCAGCTGCCACAAACTCAGCATCAGCAGTTGATAAGGCAACTGAGTTTTGCTTCTTTGTAGCCCAAGAGACCAAACAAGGACCTAGAAAGTGTGCCATTCCTGAAGTGCTTTTCCTGTACACCAAATGACCTGCATAATCTGCATCAGCAAAACCTATTAGTTCAAAAGTACCTCCTCTTGGGTACCAGAGACAAAGGTCCTGAGTTCCTTTCAAGTATCTCAGGATCCTCTTCACAGCTCTCAAATGTGACTCCTTGGGCTTGGACTGAAATCTAGCACACAGTCCTACACTGTATACTATGTCAGGCCGACTGGCTGTGAGATAAAGAAGTGAACCTATGATTCCTCTATATTTAGTCTCGTTTGTTGAAGGACCGAGTTCGTCCAAATCCTGCTTCGTCCCAGGTGCAATGGGAGTAGTCATTTCTCTCGCTCCTTCCATGTCAAACTTCTTCAGCAGTTCCTTGACATACTTTTGCTGGTGAATCATAGTTCCTTCAGGCATTTGCTTTATCTGCAATCCAAGAAAGAAATTTAGTTCTCCCATCATGCTCATTTCAAATTCACTTCCCATCAGATCAGCAAATCTTTTGCATAGCCCCTCATCAGTGGCTCCAAAAATGGTATCATCGACATACACTTGAACCACCAATAGTTCTTTTCCTTTCTTTTTGAGGAACAATGTGTTGTCAATCTTTCCTCTTGAGAAACCATTCTTCAGTAGAAATCCTGAGAGTCTTTCATACCAGGCTCTAGGGTCTTGCTTCAATCCATAAAGAGCCTTGTCCAGTTTGTAAACATGATAAGGGAATTCATTGTTTACAAAACCTGGTGGCTGTATTACATAGACTTCTTCATTCAGGTAGCCATTTAAGAAAGCACTCTTCACATCCATCTGATATAGTGTAAACTCCATGTATGTAGCAAAAGCAATTAGCATCCTGATGGCCTCCATCCTTGCCACTGGTGCAAAGGTTTCATCGTAGTCTATTCCTTCTTCCTGACTATAACCTTGAACTACTAATCTTGCTTTGTTTCTTGTCACTATACCATGCTCATCTAGTTTGTTCCTGAATACCCATTTTTTTCCAATTATGGATCTGTCCTTTGGCTTAGGAACTAGGTGCCACACTTTGCTTCTTTCGAATTGATGTAGTTCCTCCTGCATGGCTAGAATCCAATCTGGGTCTTCTAGAGCTTCTTTTACATTCTTTGGTTCCAGAGATGAGAGGAAAGCAAAGAAAGCGCAGAAGTTCTTCAAGGCTGACCTGGTCATGATTCCTGTATCCAATTCCTATAGGACATTTTCAAAGGGATGAGATCTTTGATGTTTCCATGGCTTGAGTTTAATATGACTGGAAGAACCTGCAGCATTATCCTGAAGGCTTTCTTCCTGACTTGCTGGATCATCAGCTTCATCAGAGGTTCCCTCTATCAAGTTGACTCCTTGTTCCAATGTACTTGGATCTTCACCTGATGTCTCCTTGTCTTCTGAGTCTTCTAGGTCATTCACACCTTCTTCCCTGCTAAGGCCAATCACTTGATCTTCTGTCTCACGTTCCTCCAGTGCCTTGTCTGATTCATCAAAGACAACATGCATACTTTCTTCCACTGTTTGTGTCCTTTTGTTGAACATTTTGTATGCTTTGCTTTGGGTAGAGTAACCAAGAAATATTGCCTCGTCACTCCTAGCATCGAACTTTCCCAAGGGTTCCTTGCCATTGTTGTGAACAAAGTATTTACAACCAAAGGGTCTTAGGTGAGCAATATTTGGTTTTCTACCTCTGAGTAGCTCATATGGGGTCTTGTCAAGAATTGCTCTGATGGAACATCTATTCAGCAAGTAGCATGCAGTATTTATAGCTTCAGCCCAGAAGTTTCTTGCAAGGCCACTTGACAACAACATAGTCCTGGCCATATCCTCCAGAGACCTGTTCTTCCTCTCAACCACTCCATTTTGTTGGGGAGTTCTTGGAGCGGAAAAGTTATGATCTATGTTGTTCTTTGCACAATACTCAGAGAATTTTGAGTTCTCAAACTCAGTTCCGTGATCAAATCTGATACTGATGACTTCAAGGCTTAACCTTTTCTGAACTACACCAGCCCAGTCTTTAAAGCTTTCAAAAGCTTCATCTTTAGTAGCCAAGAACAGAGTCCATGTGTATCTAGAGTAGTCATCAACAATCACGAACACGAATCTCTTTCCTCCTCTACTCCTGACTCTCATAGGTCCACACAGATCCATATGCAAGAGTTCCAGTGGTTTTGATGTACTTACCACTTTCTTGGACTTAAAGGATGATCTCACATGCTTTCCCTTTACACATGCATCACACATTTTTATGTTTTCAAATCTCTTACTTGGCAGTCCACGAACCAGTTCCTTTGATACAAGCTTATTCAGTTGTGAGAGACTTGCATGACCCATTCTTTTGTGCCACAGCTGAGAGTCACTTTCTTGTACATTCAAGCATGTTAGGTTATTTTCAGGTAATGACTTCAGCGATGCTTTGTATACATTGTTCACCCTCTTTCCTTCCATTACAATTTCTCCACTCTGTAGGTTCTTCACAATGCATCCTACAGAAGAGAACTTCACTTCATTTCCTCTATCACATAGTTGGGAGATGCTCAGCAGATTGTGTCTAAGACCATCAACACAATAAACATTCTCAATAGCATGATCCAGAGTTCTCCCAATCTTTCCAATTCCTATTATATGACCGCTTTTTCCTCCTCCGAAGGCCACACTGCCTCCTTGAAATGCTGCGAGTGAGAGAAAGTTTCTTCTATCTCCTGTCATGTGCCTCGAACAACCACTGTCAAGGATCCAGCTTGGGTTGTTCTCCCTCACTCCAGCCTGCAAAACAAATTAGAGGTTAGCCTTAGGAACCCAGACAAGCTTGGGTCCCTTCTTACTAGAAAATAGGTAAATCAAGTCCTGTCTAGCCCATTTAGGTAAAACACTTCTTTTGTTCTTGGTCTTTACCTTGCTGACATGTATGCACTTTTGTTTGATATGTCCCGTTTCACCACAAAAAGTACATAACATGTTGCAAGGTAATGCCACATACTTGCTCTTAAGGTTATATGGAGGCAGTGGTTTCTTAAATCCTAATCCCTGTTTTCCTTTATTTTGATTTTCAAGAACCCAGTTCATTGCCTCTGATGATTTATTCCATTTAGTTAATCTGGTAAGCTCAAATTTTGATTTTTCAACCTTTTGACTTAAAACCTTGTTCTTCTCAATTTCGTGATACAGAATTTCATTTGCTCTTTTCAATTCATTTTCCAAAAGGTTTGAACTTCACTTATTACTTGATTACCATTTGCACTTTCTCTTAACTGATTGCATTCCAGTTCTAGCTCAGTGATCTTAGAGTTTGACACAAGAGTCTGTCCTTTCAAGGTGGCATTGACTTCTTCAAGTTCAATGTTCTGTTCTAGGAGACTCTTGTGCTTAGTTCTAAGACTACTTAGTTCTTCGGTCAGTTTATCTTTTTCAAGCTTCTCCTTTTCATAACCCTCGATCAAGGTGGCAGTGATTAAAATTAGGTTTTCAGAAGAGTATGTATGCAAAGTTTCCTTTAGTTCAGATAGACATACCTCTGCTGAGTGAGCATCTTCAGTTCCATCAGTTGCCATGAGAGCAGAGTCCTTCTTTTGACTGTCATTTGAATACACCTCCTTCAGCCTTTCCCAGACTTCCTTGGCCGACTTGTATTCAGATATTTTAGCAAGTACATCATAGGTAAGTCCTCTTTTCAGGTACCATTCAGCTTTGGAGTTTACCTGTAACCAGTCTAGGTCTTGAGGATCCAGTTCTTCTACCTTCTTTTGCACTAGGACACCATTTGCAGCTCTCTTTACAGGAACATAGGGTCCTCTCTTCACAATCAGCCATAGACTATAGTCTGCTGCTTGCAAGAAGCTCTTCATATGTTTCTTCCAGTTCTTGTAGTGAGTTCCATTGAACACAGGAGGCCTTGACGGATCTCTTCCTCCTCTAAACTCTCGAGGGTCTTCTTCATCAGAACTATTGTCTGACATACCCAGTAGTGCCAGTGGCAGATCATCTTCAGAATCCTTTTCATGGTCGGATTTACTGTCAGTTGGTCCCCATGTAGCATAGAATGCCTCCTTCTTCTTTCTCCTTTCTGCTCTGAAGTTTGGAGGTCATCTCGACTTCTTCTTATCTTTATCAGTTTCATTGTGTGTCTCCTTCTCCTTTTCCTTGGATGCTCTATTTTTCATCCATTCTATTTCCCATATAGGACAGTCTACCACAGCATGATCCTTTTGGAAGCATCCTGAATAATCAGGACTGTCAACTATGTTCTTCCTGCTAGAACTCTCCTTGCCACTTCTTTTGAATCCTTTGAACCTTCCCAGATTGAGCTTCTGTCTTAATGCACTTACCATTGCTGCTTCAACTGATTGAAGATCAACATAGTCATTAGTTTCTTCAGTTGCTTTAAGGGCAAGGGTCTTGTCCTTCTTTACAGCTGGTTTAGTTTTTGAGTCCTTCATCATCTCATGAGTTTTCAAACTTCCAACCAGTTCTTCAAGTTTGATGGATCTCATAGGTTTGGATTCAATGATGGCAGTCATCTTTGGTTCCCATGCTTCAGGTAGCACATTCAGGATTTTATCAACCATCTCTATTTCAGGAAATTCCATATCCAGAGATCTCATTTCATTTGTAATGATAGTCAACCTGGTCATCATATCCTGAATTGATTCTTTCTCACCCATGGTGAAAAGTTCAAATTGTCTCTTCAGCATTCTCCTTTTTGAGTCATTCACTTTTGTGGTTCCTTCATGCGCAACCTGCAAAGCATCCTTTATTTCCTTAGCCGTCTTATAAGATGATACTCGATTGAACTCCTCAGGACCAAGACCACATATGACCAGACGTTTGGCTTTGTGATTCTTTTCAATCATCTTATAATCCGTCTCGTTGAACTCTTCTTTCAGTTTTGGTTCTTGCTTGGCGGTAGCTCCTTCACCGACTATTTTAGTGGGGATCAGGTTTGCTTCAGAGACTATCAGCCAGAGTTGATAGTCTTCAGCACATATGTAATTCTCCATCCTGTTCTTCCACCATGCATAGTATTGCCCATTAAACTGTGGGGGGCTCTGAACTGACTGTCCTTCAGTGATGGTAGGTGGTGCACTCATTCTGACCCTTCTCAAGGTGTTAACCTCTTACGAGAAGACCTGCTCTGATACCACTTGTTATACTCTATGCACCTCCTGAAGATACTAGAAGGGGGGGGGGGGGTTGAATAGTGTCTATCAAATTTTCGTCACGAGAACTTGGTTCTAGAACCTAGTTCTTACCTTATCTTTTATACTGCTTTGAACACTGCAACTCACAACAACACACACACAAAGGACACACGGATTTTACATGGAAAACTCCTTGCTCAAGGGAGAAAAACCACGACCCACACTCTGGGATTTTAGAACTGAATTCACTAACACAAGAGCAAAGTTTCTGATTACAAACTCTGTAACCAAGGGGCTACACTTTAGACCCTAATCACTACTCAAAGCTAAACTCTAGCTTCTCAGTAATTACACAAAAGTTCACCTAATACATACGCTTCTGAATAAGCGAATAGGTAAAACTATGAATGCTCGAATTAAAGACAACTTGCAACTTGACGAACCTAGACAGAATATCTAGACTTAATACACTGCATGCACTCAAGTTGTCTTCTCCAGTTTACTCACGTAGAAAGATGCTAGATCGCCTTTGTATGCTCTCAACTCTCCGTTTGTGAATAACTGCTTTACGACTGTCTCTACTACTTGTATTTATACGTGTCTCAAAACCCTAGTTGAGTTCTACCAGGAATCCTTTTAATTATGGCAAGTCAGGATTCCTAGTAACTCTTTACCTTGTTGAAGTCCAACTCCTTTTCACACTTCGAAGACACAGCCTGGGCACCGCCTATTTTAGTCTGACTAGGATGCATATTCATTCACGCGCCACTATTCCTAGTTCCGCAGGGATTTGCAACCCATAATTCTTTTCGTCAAGCGTGCCCTTCATTCCAAGGACTAGGTTCTTCTTGGGAATTTCTGAGTCCTTTTCGTTTGTTATACTTCCAAACCAGCTTTCAACACTTGTTCAAAGCCCCAGTATTTTATACTGGGGTTAGTTCACTGAAGCATCCCAGTATAAATACTGGGGCTTTGAACAAAGTATTTATATTGGGACTTATCCGGGAGTGGCTAGTCTTCAAACAATTTTGCATCGCTGGCTAGTATTCATTTAACGCGGTCAAAACAAGCTGCTTGACTAAATTTTTACCTTATTTTCTAGCTTAGTTGAAGCCCATTACAATGTGGGCTTTGCTTCTCTGACCGACCATGATGGGCGAAGTGCACAAAAGGCCACTTTTGGCAGTGGTCTTAGGAAAAAGGCCACTAATATTAAAATATTTACTTTGTGGCCACTTACATTACACCCACCGTAAACGGAAAAAGGAAAAAGACTAAATTACTCCCCAGTTCATATATAAACAACATAGTTCGTTATTTCACTCATCTCTCACTTCTCTGTTCCCGTGCTTTTGCGGCTGAATTCTCTTAATTCAATTTTCTTCACCAATTTCGCACAAGTTTCGCTTAAAAATTGTAAGTATTCTATGTTTCAATTTTATGTTATGCTACATTAAGACTAAATATGAACTAAGTTCAATCCATGTGAACTGAATTTTAGAGAAATTCGTTTAAAATTAAGTAGTTTTAATACCTTGATGAGACGTCGACACCTGAACTTTGGTTTTTAAGGCGTGTATATTCAAATATAAAGTAAAAAACTAGCTGAGGAACTAAATTCAATCAATCGAGACTGAATTTCAGAGAGATCCGTTTAAATTTTAGTAGTTTTAATACCCCAATGAGATGTTGATAGCTGAACTTCAGTGTTCAAGTCATAAAAGTTCATTTATAAACTGAAATAGCAACCTCAGGACTTGAAGATTACTTATCGCATTTGTCGTGTTAAGCATCAGCACACTAGCACTGAAGTTGAACTAAATTCAGTTCATTAAGACTAAACTTCAGTGCATAAGGACTGAAAGTTCATTTATAAACTGAAAAAAATAACCTCATGACTTGGCGATTTCTTATCGCCATTGTCACGTGAAGTATTAAACTGAAGTTGAACTAAATTCAGTTTATTAAGACTGAACGTTATTGCTTAAGTCCTGAAAAGTTCATTTATAAACTGAATTTTTGGAGAGAGCTTTCAACACAGGGCCATGTAGATATAACTTAGTTCAATCCTTATGGATAGAACTTAAGTCCATATGAACTGAACTTCAATCCACAGGGGGTGGAGCTTTCAACGGTCTTATGGATAGAACATACTTCAATCCTTATTCATAGAACTTAAGTCCATATGGACTGATCTTCAAATACATAGGAGGAGAGCATTCAAACAGCCTTACGGATAAAAGTTCAGCGCCATATAGATAGAATTTAGTTCAATCCTTGTGGATAGAACTTAAGTCCATTAAGACTGAACTTCAGTGGTTAAGGACTGAAAGTTCATTTATAAATTGAAAAAAGCAACCTCAGGACTTGGCTATTACTTATTGCTATTGCCACGCGAACTATCGAACTGAAGTTGAACTAAATTCAGTTTATTAAGACGGAACGTTATTGCTTAAGTCCTGAAAAGTTCATTTATAAACTGAATTTTGGGAGAGAGCTTTCAACACAGGGCCATGTAAATATAACTTAGTTCAATCCTTATGGATAGAACTTAAGTCCATATGAACTGAACTTCAATCCACAGGGGGTGGAGCTTTCAACGGTCTTATGGATAGAACTTACTTCTATCCTTATTCATAGAACTTAAGTCCATATGGACTGATCTTCAAATACATAGGGGGAGAGCATTCAAACAGCCTTACGGATAAAAGTTCAGCGCCATATAGATAGAACTTAGTTCAATCCTTGTGGATAGAACTTAAGTCCATTAAGACTGAACTTCAAATCCATACTGGGAGAGCCTTATGGATATAAGTTCAGGGCCATATAGACAGAACTTTAGACCTTACAGATTCAACTTCAAGACTGCATAGATAGAACTTAAGTCCATGTGAAAAAATTTCATACTTCCACAATTCTTTCTCTGGTTTACTTATTCAATGCAGAATGGCTACAGTTTGTTTGGTTATTGCTTTCAATGGGAATTGGACAAAAAATTACAAGTACTTAGATCATGAAATAAAACTTCTACGTGTTAATGAACTGATCGAATTCAGAACTTTTGTAGACAAGATTTATGAAGCAACATATTTCAATGAAGCTCTGAATATATGATTTGATATTAGAATGGATTCGAGCAAAAAAATGCTTGTAACTACAGAAGAAGAACATAGGACATGTATGCACTTGTTGAAAGATAATCTGTCTTTCAAGAATAGCCGTTTTGTGATTGACAAGCTACAGAATCAAACTCCATGCATAGAGGTTTTACACGAAGAAGGGAACCTGATAATGCAGATCGACTGCAATCAAGCAATTGAAGAGAATCAGAGTCCATGCACAGAGCTTCCACACAAAGAGGGGGACTTGATAATGCAGATCGACTGCAATCTAGCAATTGAAACACCTGGCATTGTTGAGACACTGCAAACAAATAATACTCAATATCAATCACCAACGCCAACAGTCGAATGCCCTCGTAGCACGCAATCTGCCAAGAGCAAAAGGAAAAGGTCCAGGGTAAAACAGAAAAAATCTCCAGCGATGATATTAACAGGAGATGTATCATCAAATGATGTAGCAGCATACTCAATATTTGACAACAAGGAATCCATGATGAAGTGTTTTGTCAAGACGCCAATCAAGGAGCATTTTGAGTTCAAGGTTATTAGATCAAATAGGACGAGATATGAACTGAAATGCATCGATCCCAACTGTGATTGGAACATTCATACTAGAAGGATAAAATATTCCTTACTGTTTAAGGTAATTAAGTTTCAAAATATACATAAATGTTCTGTTGACATTAAGAAGTATGATCAAAAATATGCCACGTCAACATTGATAAGTGAATACTTTCTTAAAAACGTCCGAGATAACAGAACTGAAGTTAGACCAACATTTATTGTCAACGAAATTAGAAGAATACATGGGGTTGAAATAGGATATCACAAGGCATGGCGTTCAATTCAAGCAGCAAACGTATTGATTAGGGGACGGCCTGATGAACATTATCATCTCCTCCCTTCATACTTGTATGTGCTTAAACAGAGAAATCCAGGTGCGCACACTAACATAAAGATAGACAGTCTTAATCGGTAAGCATTTCTCAAAAAAGAATTCGGTGCCTATACGAAATTCAAAACATTCTAAGAATTAACTTTGTCCTATGTTAAAACGTTTCAGGTTTATGTATATGTTTCTTGCTTTCAAGCCATTAATAGATGGTCGGAGGTTTTGTCGACCAGTCATAGCAGTAGACGCAACATTTCTGAAGGCGAAATATCTAGGTATTCTCATTATTGCTATTGCAAAAGATGCAAATAATCAACTGTTCCCTCTAGCTTATGGGGTTGTAGACTCTGAAAATAATGAAGCTTACACTTGGTTGTTCACTAAGCTGTGAAAGACAATAGGTACTCGTGCTGAACTGGTGTTTCTGTCAGACAGAAACAAATCAACTGCGCATGGAATTGCACAAGTTTATCTTGATAGCCACCATGGTATATGCATCTACCACTTTGAAAAGAACCTAAAACAAAAGAACGTGAGAACCACAGTGATAAGTCTGTTTCAAACTACTGCAAGAGCTTATAAGCATGAAGACTTTCATAAGTTCATGTCCCAATTAGAGGGAATGGATAGTGTTGAGAGCTGGTTTTGAAGTATGACAAACGAAAAGGACTCAGAGGTTCCTACTGAGGACCTAGTCCTTGGAATAAAGGGCACGCTTGATCGAAAAGGATTAGGGGTTGCAAATCCCGCTGGAACTAGGAGTAGTGGCGCGTGAATGAATATGCATCCTAGTCAGACTAAAAGAGGCGGTGTCCAGGCTGTGTCTTCGAAGTGTGAAAAGGAGTTGGACTTCGATAAGGAAAAGAGTTACTAGGAATCCTGACTTGCCATAATTAAAAGGATTCCTTGTAGAACTCAACTAGGGTTTCATGACCCATATAATTGCAAGTAGCCGAGGCAGCCGAAATTAGTTATTCACAAACGGAGAGTTGAGAGCATACAAAGGCGATCTAGCATCTTTCTACGTGAGTAATCTGAAGAAGACAACTTGAGTGCATGCAGTGTATTGAGTCTAGATATTTCGTCTAGGTTCGTAGAGTTGCAAGTTGTCTTTAATTCGAGCTTTCATAGTTTTACCTATTGGCTTATTCAGAAGCGTATGTATTAGGTGAAATTTTGTGTAATTACTGAGAAGCTAGAGTTTAGCTTTGAGTAGTGATTAGGGTGTAGAGTGTAGCCCCTTGGTTACAGAGTTTGTAATCTGAAACGTTGCTCTTGTGTTAGTGGATTCAGTTCTAAAATCCTAGAGTGTGGGTCGTGGTTTTTCTCCCTTGAGCAAGGAGTTTTCCACGTAAAATCCTTGTGTTCCTTGTGTGTCTGGTGTTGTGAGTTATAGTGTTCAAGGCAGCATAAAGGATAATTTAAGAACTAGGTTCTACGTTAGAAGAACCAGGTTCTCATGATGAAAATCGGTAGACACTATTCAACCCCCCCTTCTAGTGTCTTCAGGAGGTGCATAGAGTGTAACAAGTGGTATCAGAGCGGGTCTTCTTGTAAGAGGTTAACACCTTGAGAAGGATCAGAATGAGTGCACCACCTACCATCACTGAAGGACAGTCAGTTCAGAGGCCCCCATAGTTCAATGGGCAATACTATGCATGGTGAAAGAACAGGATGGAGAACTACATATGTGCTGAAGATTATCAACTCTGGCTTATAGTCTCTGAAGGAAATCTGATCTCAACAAAAATAGTGGGTGAATGAGCTACTGCTAAGCAAGAACCAAAACCGAAAGAAGAGTTTAATGAGACGGCCAAACGACTGGTCATTTGTGGTCTTGGTCATGAGGAGTTCAATCAAGTATCATCTTATAAGACGACCAAGGAAATATGGGATGCTTTGCAGGTTGCGCATGAAGGAACCACAGAAGTGAAGGACTCCAAAAGGAGAATGCTGAAAAAGCAATTTGAACTTTTCACCATGGGTGAGAAAGAATCAATTCAGGACATGATGACAAGGTTGACTATCATCACAAATGAAATGAGATCTCTTGATATGGAATTGCCTGAAATAGAGATGGTTGATAAAGTCCTGAATGTGCTGCCTGAAGCATGGGAACCAAAGATGACTGCCATCATTGAATCCAAACCTCTGAGATCCATCAAACTTGAAGAACTAGTTGGGAGTTTGAAAACTCATGAGATGATGAAGGACTCAAAAGCTAAACCAGCTGCAAAGAAGGACAAGACCCTTGCCCTTGAAACAACTGAAGAAACTGATGACTATGTTGATCTTCAATCAGTTGAAGCAGCAATGGTAAGTGCTTTAAGACAGAAGCTCAATCTGGGAAGGTTCAAAGAATTCAAAAGAAGTGGCAAGGAGAGTTCTAGCAAGAAGAACATAGTTGAAGTCCTGATTATTCAGGATGCTTCAAAAAGGATCATGTTGTGGTAGACAGTCCTATGTGGGAGATAGAATGGATGAAAAATAATGCATCCAAGGAAAAGGAGAAGGAGGCACACAAGGAAACTGATAAAGATAAGAAGAAGTCGAGACGACCTCCAAACTTTAGAGCAGAAAGGAGAAAGAAGAAGGAGGTATTCTATGCTACATGGGGACCAACTGAAAGTGAATCCGACCATGAAAAGGATTCTGGAGATGATTCGCCGCTGGCACTAATGGGTATGTCAGACAATAGTTCTGATGCAGAAGACCTTCGAGAGTTGGGAGGAGGAAGAGATCCGTCTAAGCCTCTTGTGTTCAATGGAACTTACTACAGGAACTGGAAGAAACAGATGAAGACCTTCTTGAAAGCAGCAGACTATAGTCTATGGCTGATTGTGAAGAGAGGACCCCATGTCCCTGTAAAGAGAGCTGCAAATGGTGTCCTAGTGCCAAAGAAGGTAGAAGAACTAGATCCTCAAGACCTAGACTGGTTACAGGCAAACTCCAAAGCTGAATGGTACCTGAAAAGAGGACTTACCTATGATGTACTTGGTAAAATATCTGAATGCAAGTCGGCCAAGGAAGTCTGGGGAAAGGGTGAAGGAGGTGTACTCAGATGACGTTCAAAAGAAGGACTTTGCTCTCATGGCAACTGATGGAACTGAAGATGCTCACTCAGCAGAGGTATGACTATCTGAACTGAAGGAAACATTGCATACATACTCTTCTAAAAACCTAATTTTAATCACTGCTACCTTGATCGAGGGTTATGAAAAGGAGAAGCTTGAAAAAGATAAACCGACTGAAGAACTGAGTAGTCTTAGAACTAAGCACAAGAGTCTCCTAGAACATAACATTGAACTTGAAGAAGTCAATGCCATCTTGAAAGGACAGACTCTCGTTTCAAATTCTAAGATCACTGAGCTAGAACTGGAATGCAATCAGTTAAGAGAAAGTGCAAATGGTAAGCAAGTAATAAGTGAAGTTCAAATCTTTTTGGAAAATGAATTGAAAAGAGCAAACGAAATTCTGTATCAGGAAACTGAGAAGAACAAGGTCATAAGTCAAAAGGTTGAAAAATCAAAATTTGAGCTCACCAGATTAACTAAGTGGAATAAATCATCTGAGGCAATGAACTGGGTTCTTGAAAATCAAAATAGAGGAAAACAGGGATTAGGATTTAAGAAACCACTGCCTCCATATAACCCTAAAAGCAAGTATGTGGCATTACCTTGCAACATGTTATGTACTTTTTGTGGTGAAACAGGTCATATCAAACAAAAGTGCATACATGTCAGTAAGGCAAAGGCCAAGAACAAAAGAAGTGTTTTACCTAAATGGGCTAGACAGGACTTGATTTACCCATTTTTTAATAAGAAGGGACCCAAGCTTGTCTGGGTTCCTAAGGCTAACCTCTACTTTGTTTTGCAGGCTGGAGTGAGAGAGAACAACCCAAGCTGGATTCTTGACAGTGGGTGTTCAAGGCACATGACTGGAGATAGAAGAAACTTTCTCTCACTCGCAGCATTTCAAGGAGGCAGTGTGGCCTTCGGAGGAGGAAAAAGCGGTCATATAATAGGAATTGGAAAGATTGGGAGAACTCTGGATCATGCTATTGAGAATGTTTATTGTGTTGATGGTCTTAGACACAATCTGCTGAGCATCTCCCAACTATGTGATAGAGGAAATGAAGTGAAGTTCTCTTCTGTAGGATGCATTGTGAAGAACCTACAGAGTGGAGAAATTGTAATGGAAGGAAAGAGGGTGAACAATGTATACAAAGCATCGTTGAAGTCATTACCTGAAAACAACCTAACATGCTTGAATGTACAAGAAAGTGACTCTCAGCTGTGGCACAAAAGAATGGGTCATGCAAGTCTCTCACAACTGAATAAGCTTGTATCAAAGGAGCTGGTTCGTGGACTGCCAAGTAAGAGATTTGAAAACATTAAGATGTGTGATGCGTGTGTAAAAGGAAAGCATGTGAGATCATCCTTCAAGTCCAAGAAGGTTTCAAAACTACTGGAACTGTTGCATATGGATCTGTGTGGACCTATGAGAGTCAGGAGTAGAGGAGGAAAGAGATTTGTGTTCGTAATTTTTGATGACTACTCTAGATACACATGGATTCTGTTCTTGGCAACCAAAGATGAAGCCTTTGACAGTTTTAAAGACTGGGCTGGTGTTGTTCAGAAGAGGCTAAGCCATGAACTCGTCAGCATCAGATCTGATCATGGGACTGAGTTTGAAAACTCAAAATTTTCTGAGTATTGTGCAAGAAACAGCATAGATCATAATTTCTCCGCTCCAAGATCTCCCCAACAAAATGGAGTGGTTGAAAGGAAGAACAGATCTCTTGAGGATATGGCCAGGACTATGCTGTTGTCAAGTGGACTTGCAAGAAGCTTTTGGGCTGAAGCGATAAATACTGCATGCTACTTGCTGAACAGATGTTCAATCAGAGCAATTCTTGACAAGACCCCATATGAGTTACTCAGAGGTAGAAAACCAAATATTGCTCACCTAAGACCTTTCGGGTGTAAATACTTTGTTCACAATAATGGAAAGGAACATTTGGGTAAGTTTGATGCCAGGAGTGATGAGGCAATATTTCTTGGTTACTCTACTCAAAGCAAAGCATACAAAGTGTTCAATAAAAGGACACAAACAGTGGAAGAAAGTATGCATGTTGTCTTTGATGAATCAGACAAGGCACTGGAGGAACGTGAGACAGATGATCAAGTGATTGGCCTTAGCAGGGAAGAAGGTGTGAATGAACTGGAAGGCTCAGAAGACAAGGAGACATCAAGTGAAGATCCAAGTACATTGGAACAAAGAGTCAACTTGACAGAGGGAATTGCTGATGAAGCTGATGATTCAGCAAGTCGGGAAGAAACTCCCTAGGATAATGTTGCTAGTTCTTCCAGTCATATGAAACTCAGGCCATGGAAACACTCATCCCTTGGAAAATGTTCTATCAGAACTGGATACAGGAATCATGACCAGGTCAGCCTTGAAGAACTTCTGTGCTTTCTTTGCCTTCCTCTCATCTCTGGAACCAAAAAACGTAAAAGAAGCTCTAGAAGACCCAAATTGGATTCTAGCCATGCAGGACGAACTACATCAATTCGAAAGAAGCAAAGTGTGGCATCTAGTTCCTAAGCCAAAGGAAAAATCAATAATTGGAACAAAATGGGTATTCAGGAACAAACTAGATGAGCATGGTATAGTGACAAGAAATAAAGCAAGATTAGTAGTTCAAGGTTACAGTCAGGAAGAAGGAATAGACTACGATGAGACTTTTGCACCAGTGGCAAGGATGGAGGCCATCAGGATGCTAATTGCTTTTGCTACATACATGGAGTTTACTCTGTATCAGATGGATATGAAGAGTGCGTTCTTAAATGGCTACCTGAATGAAGAAGTCTATGTAATACAGCCACCAGGTTTTGTAAACAATGAATTCCCTGATCACGTTTACAAACTGGACAAGGCTTTTTATGGATTGAAGCAAGCTCCTAGAGCCTGGTATGGAAGACTCTCAGGGTTTCTACTGAAGAATGGTTTCTCAAGAGGAAAGATTGACAACACACTGTTCCTCAAAAAGAAAGGAAAAGATCTATTAGTGGTTCAAGTGTATGTCGATGATATCATCTTTGGAGCCACTGATGAGGGGTTATGCAAAGGCTTTGCTGATCTGATGGGAAGTGAATTTGAAATGAGCATGATGGGAGAACTAAATTTCTTCCTTGGATTGCAGATAAAGCAAATGCCTGAAGGAACTATGATTCACTAGCAAAAGTATGTCAAGGGACTGCTGAAAAAGTTTGATATGGAAGGAGCGAAAGAAATGACTACTCCCATTGCACCTGGAACGAAGCTGGATTTGGACGAACTCGGTCCTTCAACAAACGAGACTAAATATAGAAGAATCATAGGTTCCCTTCTTTATCTCACAGCCAGTCGGGCTGACATAGTATACAATGTAGGACTGTGTGCTAGATTTCAGTCCAAGCCCAAGGAGTCACATTTGACAGCTGTGAAGAGAATCCTGAGATACTTGAAAGGAACTCAGGACCTCTGTTTCTGGTACCCAAGAGGAGGTACTTTTGAACTAATAGGTTTTGCTGATGTAGATTATGCAGGTCATTTGGTGGACAGGAAAAGCACTTCAGGAATGGCACACTTTCTAGGTCCCTGTTTGGTCTCTTGGGCTACAAAGAAGTAAATCTCAGTTGCCTTATCAACTGCTGAAGCTGAGTATGTGGCAGCTGCATTATTCTGTTAACAATTGCTATGGATCAAACAACAACTGGAAGACTTTGGTATCAAGTGTGGTGCAGTGCCAATTTTCTGTGATAACACTAGTGCAGTGAATATTGCCAAGAACCCAGTCCAACATAAAAGAACCAAGTACATTGATATTAGACACCATTTCCTAAGAGATAATGTGGAAAAAGTTCTGATTACTATGAATTCTTGTAGGGCTGAAGATCAAATTGTTGACATATTTACCAAAGCATTGAACAAGGTACAGTTCGAGAGGAACAGGTTGGAATTAGGGATGACCAAAATACACGGATGACCCAGCAGGAAATTCCTTCATGATTGGTTAGTTAAGTATTCAATTGTTCATGCTTGAATTTTGTCATTAATGTCCAGTCTAACTCTGTACTTGAACAAGTAAGTCGTTCAGTTTTTTAGCACCAGGTGAGAATAATGTGATCCCATGAAGAAATTACTATGTACTAAGAAGGAACCAACCAGAGCATGAGGAATCATGTCCAGGTACATTCACATTACCCTGTATGATAGAAGTCATAACTAAAATTAAAATTGTCAATCATACGTGTGTCAAGGGAGATCCTCCATGTTCTTATAACTATCCTAAATTATAGGAACACATTCCTTTTTCGGGTAGAATTCTTTTTGACTTGTTGGACCCCACTACTTAAAAAGGATATATCAAATAAGTCCATAACCGTCAAAACTTTAACTCTTCCCGGTTCTCAAAAAGTTCAAAAAGCTGCTTCTCTTCTTTCCATCATTACTGCTTTGTCTTCCCTAGACGTTGTCAAATCACAAAACCCCTTTCTCTCTGTCGATACACCCACAATCACCCTTCATTCACCCACTTCTACTCCATTGCACTAAAATCTTCTCTCAAGCCCTAAAAACAGAAAATTACCTAGAAATCTCACAAATCACTCATAAATTCTTCAAAATGTCTGAAAGACCACCCCTATCCACTCTTGCCCAAAGAATCGCGAGGGCTCGCACAAAATTTCTTCAAAAAGGGGACAAGAAACTGGTAAAGAAGATGAGGTCAAGGGCAGTTCCTACTACACCCATTGCACAAAGTTCATCACAATCACCGCATGAGGTAATCTCTGATCCTATTTCATCTACGCCTGTCGTTTCAGTAGATATAAACAGCCCTGGAACTACAGAAATTGAAACCCTAGTTATAGGACTATACAAAATAATAGGTGTTGAGCATGATGACCGAATAGGTAGGGGGAATTCATGTGAGGCAGAGCGAGACAGTGTAAAAGATGAACTTAGAAAAGATTTACAGGTGCCTGTGGTTGTTGAGTCCGGTGTGGAATTGAATATTGCAGAAAGAGTAAAAGATAAATTTAGGGAACAAGATCGTGTTGAAACCCTTAGAGAAGCTGAAGTGGACCCTTGTAAGGAAGATGATACTGTTGAGAAAAATAAGAAAGAATCTGTGCCAGAAAGTCCAGCTGTTGGAGGACTTGGATCTGCTGAAGCCTCAGAGAATTTGGTGCAAGAGCCTGTTGCTTGTCCAAATTCTATTGAGGCTGATGATGCAGATTTAAATGGGACAGTCTCTGAGGAAGAAGGGAATAAGGAGACAGTTTTAGAAAAGACTGAACAAAGAGAAATTTCCAAGAAAGCTCAAGAACCAAAAAGAAAAAGGAAGTTTGGTGAAGAAGATGAGAGAATAGCAGGAGAGGAAGAGGAAGGGGAAGTTGTGTTTATGAAAGAAAACATAGTGGAGCCTGAGAAAAGAAGGAGATTAGTGAAAGGGGGAAAGCCAGTGCTGAAGACAAGACTGGTTGATGAAGCTAGTGGAGAAAGTGATGACCAGGTTGTAAATGAGCATGTGGTCAGCAGGGTTGGCACCAGGTCTGCATTAAAACAACAACTGGAGAAAGTTGGGAGGTTGGAAAGAACAGTGACAAATGTAAGATATAGAGAGGCAAAGAAGAAGGAAGAAGAAGAAAGAAGAGATGAGGAAGCACAGGAGGAAAGTGATGATGCTGGGAGTTATGCAGAGCCAAGTGACTCTGATACAGACAGTGAAGCTGAGACCAGAAAAAGGAGGAGAGGTAGTGAGGATGAAGCTGACAGGGTGCCTGGCAACATCCTGCATGATGAGAAGGAGTTTCACATGAAGCCACTGCTCAGAATGATTGGTCACCAGGGTTGGTTGAGTCTGTTTGCCAACAAGGAAAAAAAGCTGTATGTTGATGAGATCAGAGAGTTCTACACAAATTGCAGAGTTAATGCTAGGAGAGTGTTCACCACAGTGAGAGGAATAGAGATAGAGTTTAGGAGACCTGAGCTTGGAGTGATTCTTGACATACCTGCTGAAGGTTATTGCAGGTATATAAAGCTAAAATGGCCAAAGAGGACTGATGGAGTTACTCCTCTGGATGTTGTCAAGAAGTTCTTAGGAAAACCCAAGCTGAGGAAGGAGAGGAAGGTAGACAAGAAGGAAATGGAACCTTCACATCAGTTGTTGTTTGAATTTGTGCACAGGTTCCTTCTACCTAGATGAGAGAGGAACTGCGAGGCTAGTGCTCTGGACCTGACATACATGGATCTGCTGGACAGGGGGGTAAAGATTAATTTTCCTGGGCTGATAATTAGACACATAAAGAGGATTGCTAACACAGATCAGAAGCCACATTCCCTTGTGCATTCCTACATCCTCCAGCACTTTGGGGTTCCTTTAGAAGCTGGGAAGAAGCCAACCATTCACCAAATGTTTGGGATTAATGTGCTTAAAAATTATGACTTCTTCAAAGAAAGCAGAGCTTCAAAGAAACCAATGCATGCCAAGCAAGAGCAAGAAGAGGAAAGTGAGGACTATGGACCTGAAGAGGCCATTGATGCTGTGAAAGAGCTGGAGACACATGTCCATGAGGTTAATACAGAAAACACAGAGCTCCACAGACAGCTGAAGTTGAAGGATCAAGAAATTGATCGTTTGAAGATAGACTGCCACAAGTATGAGGCCGAGCTGGTGATGGAAAGGGCGAAGAATACGGAGCAACTTGAGGCGCTTGTCAAACACTTCAACATTCAGCTTTTAGTCCTCCTGTCCTGTCTTCCTCCTTCTACCTGTTGTCTACCCCCTCCTATTCTCTGTTGATTGCATATGTTGGTTGTTTAAAACAATTTGTTTTTTCGGTTGTGTACTTAATACTGGGATTGTGTTGATATCACAACCTGGATGATGATTTTCATTTTCTTATGCTTCTGACTGGTTCCTGCTTAAGTAATTGGTTCTTGATTGGGCCGTTATTTTTGCTTGTGTTTGCTTTTATTACTGACTTGTTGCCATGTGCTTTAGACTAGACAGTGTTGACAGGTTCATACAGGTATTTGAATTCTTTTCGACGATGCCAAAAGGGAGAAGAAGGAAATGTTGGGGTGTTTGTGACCTAATTCATCTGTTTAGTCTTCTTGAATTTGTTACTGTTTGTTTTTGTTTTTTTGTTTATGTCTATTCAGGTTCTTGGGCAATATTTGTTCATCATCATCAAAAAGGGGGAATTTGTTGAGAGCTGGTTTTGAAGTATGACAAACGAAAAGGACTCAGAGGTTCCCACTGAGGACCTAGTCCTTGGAATAAAGGTCACGCTTGATCGAAAAGGATTATGGGTTGCAAATCCCTGTGGAACTAGGAGTAGTGGCGCATGAATGAATATGCATCCTAGTCAGACTAAAAGAGGCGGTGTCCAGGCTGTGTCTTCGAAGTGTGAAAAGGAGTTGGACTTCGAAAAGGAAAACAGTTACTAGGAATCCTGACTTGCCATAATTAAAAGGATTCCTTGTAGAACTCAACTAGGGTTTCAAGACCCATATAAATGCAAGTACCAGAGGCAGCCGAAATTAGTTATTCACAAACGGAGAGTTGAGAGCATACAAAGGCGATCTAGCATCTTTCTACGTGAGTAATCTGAAGAAGACAACTTGAGTGCATGCAGTGTATTGAGTCTAGATATTTCATCTAAGTTCGTAGAGTTGCAAGTTGTCTTTAATTTGAGCTTTCATAGTTTTACCTATTGGCTTATTTAGAAGCGTATGTATTAGGTGAACTTTTGTGTAATTACTGAGAAGCTAGAGTTTAGCTTTGAGTAGTGATTAGGGTGTAGAGTGTTGCCCTTTGGTTACAGAGTTTGTAATTAGAAACTTTGCTCTTGTGTTAGTGGATTCAGTTCTAAAATTCCAGAGTGTGGGTCGTGGTTTTTCTCCCTTGAGCAAGGAGTTTTCCACGTAAAATCCTTGTGTTCCTTGTGTGTGTGGTGTTGTGAGTTATAGTGTTCAAGGCAGCAAAAAAGATAATTTAAGAACTAGGTTCTACGTTAGAAGAACCAGGTTCTCGTGACGAAAATCGGTAGACACTATTCAACCCTCCCTTCTAGTGTCTTCAGGAGGTGCATAGAGTGTAACAGATAGAAACACATTCAACTACATAATGGAAGAGCCACCTGAAAGATGGGCTAGATCTTACTCATTGAGGCGACGATATGATATGCTTACAACAAATATGATTGAGTCGATAAATTCTGCATTACTTGAAGCAAGAGAGTTGGCCATTTTAAGCCTTTTGGATTTAATCATAGTTAAGAAGCATAAATGGTTTTGTGAAACAAGAACTATTGCTCTAGAGACTTTTCATAACTTATCAAGGTGGGCAGAAAATGAAATGAACAAGAAGATTGAGCTGGCCTTCACAGTAAATGTAAGTATACAACATTAGACTCATGCTGAAATTCACAAAAAAATTGACTCTAAGTAGACTGAAATATGCAATTCTAATAGTGTCAAAAAATACAAACAAGGAAGGGTGAATATCAGTCCACGTAGACTGAAAATTCAGGACTTGTTCTTCCCCCTTGCATTACTTATATATCTTATTTATGTCTGTGGATAGAACTTCAGATCATATGGGTGGAGGAGTTCAATCCCTTTGGATAGAGAACTTCAGATCATAAAGAGGTAGGAGGGCAGTTCAATCCCTATGGATAGAACTTCAGATCATTGGGAGGTAGAGGAGGGCAATCGCTGTGGATAGAAATTCAGTAAAAAAAGGGAGAGGGGGTTCAACAGTTGAGGGTAGAACTTCTGTACATAAGGCACCCGGGGGGGGGGGGGGGGTCAATACTTGTTAATAGAAATTCAGTCCATAACAGTAAGGAAGTTCAAGTAGGGGAGTTCAATATGATTTGAACTTCAATCATTCCATTAGAACTGTACTCATGAACTCTTGCTCTGAGTTAGTAATAACCGATTTAAATACCATCTGTACTGACTTACAAAAGTTATTAATTTTCATTTCAAATAGGTATTCCCAACAGGTACAGCGACATTCAATGTGCAAGATGAAGGAAAAAGCTTCAACGTCGACTTAAAGAATAGGACGTGTGACTGTCTTGAATTCCAGACTGATGAACTCCCATGTGTACATACAATTTTATGCATTGAGAAAGGACACCTGGTGAAATCTAAGTTCTGCTTAAAATGGCATTCACGAGACTTTTGGTAAAATGTATATCAAGGTGAGGTTAATATGATTGGGCACAAAAGCTCTTGGAATGTACCAGATACCGTGAAAAGCCAAAGGATAGAAACTCCTAATTTCAAAATACAATGAAGGAGAAGAAAAACAAAGAGATACATCTCGATTGCTGAGGCTGTACGAGTCAAATCAAACAAATGCAGTCGATGCAAAATCAGAGCACATGATAGAACCTCATGCACAAATACTCCAGTACTCCGACCCTATTCAAGGATATATAGGTACTGCTACTTCCTTCATTATCCATAAACTTTTTTTTTACTAAATATTCCCTCCTACTAATTTGATTTCTTTTTTTTGTTGCATGAAACGCTTGGTGGTGAATGATGGTGCATAAATAAATAAAGACAAATAAAAAATTGATGATAATTTCTTATCAACATTCAAGATATGAACTGAAAACTTTGATTGCAGTTTATTATAATTTGTTCGGATGGTTTTTCATGTTCTTTAACTATTTTTTAATAAGTTTAATACTAGTATTTGACATAAACTACTTGTAGTTAAAATACTTTCAGTCAATAGAAATTGAGTTTGAAGTAAATTCAGTCAAACAAAACTGACTTTGAAGTAAATTCAGTTGAACAAGACTGAATGTGAAGTAGTTTCAATCTATTTAAGACTCAATTTGTAGTAAATTCACTCTATCAAAACTGAAAATCTCAATCC
Source organism: Petunia x hybrida (assembly GCA_037355625.1). NCBI lineage: Eukaryota > Viridiplantae > Streptophyta > Magnoliopsida > Solanales > Solanaceae > Petunia > Petunia x hybrida. The sequence continues at coordinate 1,786,028 of JBBBVM010000018.1, read as the reverse complement.
TTATGAATGGAACTTCACACTAAAGACTGAAGTTGTACATTTTAAATAAAAAAACTTCAATATGAGCATAAGAAAAACTTCAACCCTTAAAAGACTGAAGTTTCATTTTTAACCTTTTAATTAAATTTAAATCCTTATGGAGAGAAGTTCAACCCTTCGGTCCATAGGGATTGAACTTCATACCTTATGAGTTTTAAAGTTCATTCCATGTGTGTGGCCTAAATTTCAATCCATAGGGGAATGAACTTAAGAAACTCAAAGCCAATAAAGTTCAGTCCACAGGGATTGACCTTCTCTCCATAAGGATTGAAGTTCAGTACATAGAAATTCAATATGAGCATATGAAAAACTTCGATTCTTAAAAGACTGAAGTTGTATTTTTTAACCTTTTAACTGAATTTCAATCCTTATGGAGAGTAGTTCATCCTTTAACTATTAAAGCTTCAACCCTTAAACACTGACGTTGCATTTTTTGAAGTTCAATATACAGGGATATCACTTCAAATTAAATTCAATCCTCAAGTTCAAATTAACCCTTGTGTATCAAATTAATCACATAATACAATAACCAGAATTAAAGGAAATGCAAACATGAACATACATTCCATTGCTTAGAAAATGTCATTTCCAAAATACAAACATCTAATTACTTAAAAACATGGCATCATATTCCCAACAATAAAATACTGAAATTACGAACAGACCAACAGGTGATTTAACCTGCTACAACTAATATTGCAACTGCTACATTAATCAATAATAAATGGATCAGTAACAGATCCTGCACGTGCGGGATTACTGGAACTTCCTTCATCATCTCGAAAACAAAAATGACAAGATCTACATGGGGGATCAAAATCACTGGAGTCAAAAACAGTAACAAAAAACTTCACAGACTCAACAGTACTTTCAACAAGCTTAAAGTTAACATAATCGCCTGTTTTTAGATTATTTTCTGTTACAAATTTTACCCACCCCTTGTTTAACATGTCTTTTCTACCCATAAGCTTAATAACCCATTCCTTAGCTTCCCATTACACTCTAGAATGACAGTTTTCGCCTCAGGAGGAAGACATCTAGGGATATCCAGTGGAAGAATCTGCGAAAAAACAAATGTATACATTAAAATGATAGTTATTTAAAAATTTACATTAAAGAAAATATAAAATTTCAAAGGGCAAGGTTAACTGCAAAATTTGTGAGGCTAACACAGAAAAGGATCATCTTCTTGTTGTTCTTCATGGCCAAAATAAGGGGTAGAAGAAAATTAGAGAGGCTAAAGAAGGAAGAAAAATAGACAAAAGTTAGGGTAGCGGCTAAAAGAAAATGAAATTGAAGGGTAATATTTTAGGGTTAAAAAGAGGAGATCATGGGACCCGGATTAAAAATAGAAGATTTTACATTAAGTTCTATCCTCAGGGATAGAAGTTAAAGTTAAACTTCAATCCTTGAGGATAGAAGTTAATATTGGCCTATAAAACTTCAATCCTTAAAAGACTGAAGTTGCATTGTTTAACCTTTTAATTAAACTTCAATCCTTATTGAGAGAAGTTAAACAATTCAGGCCACAGCGATTGAACTTCATACTTTATGAGTTTTAAAGTTCATTCCACATGGAATGAAGTTCAATCCATAGGAGAATGAACTTAAGGCACTAAGAGCCGATGAAGTTCAGTCAACAGAGATTGAACTTCATACCTTATGAGTTTTAAAGTTCATTCCACATGGAATGAAGTTCAATCCAAAGGGGAATGAATTTAAGGCAGTCAGAGCCAATGAAGTTCAGTCCACGGGGATTGAACTTCATACCTTATGAGTTTTAAAGTTCATTCCACATGGAATGAAGTTCAATCCATAGGGGAATGAACTTAAGAAACTCAAAGCCAATGAAGTTCAGTCCATAGGGATTGAACTTCATACCTTATGAGTATTAAAGTTTATTCCACATGGAATGAAGTTCAAATCATAGGGGAATAAACTTAAGGCACTCAGAGCCAATATAGATAGAACTTCAGTCTTTATAGATTCAGCTTCATGACTGCATAATGTAAAACGCTTGCTTAAACTACATAAACATATAAAAAAATGCAACACATGAACATACATTCCATTACTTAGGAAATGTCATTTCCAAAATACAAAGATCTAATTACTTAAAAACATATGATCATATATAGACCAACAAAATACTGAAAATTAAGCATTTAAACACCAAGTACAAACAGAAATTTAAACTCCTATTACAGACAGATATTTAAACTCCTAATACAGACCAACAGGGAATTCAAACTCCTACAACTGATATTTCATCTACTCCACTAATCAATCATGACTGGATCACTGGAAGTTCCTGTACCATTTAATGAGTCATCATCAATTCGCCTTTGATGGGCCTTCATTCATAGTAATGACAAATTTCACATTCAGAATCACAACCATCTTCAGGGCCGGGGGGATCAAAAACTGTAACGACAAACTTTACATACTCGACAGTACTTTCAACAAATATAAAGTTCACATAATCGCCCGTCTTCATATCATTTTCTTTTACAAATTCTACCCACCCCTTGTTCAACCTTCGACGACCATTTTTTTCACTCAAAAGCTTCATAGACCATTGCTTCCCATTACACTCTACAATAGCAGTTTCCGCCTCAGGAGGAAGATATCCATGGATATCCACTGGAAGAATCTGCGAAAAAATAAAAGTATACATTAAAATGACAATTATTTAAAAATTTACTCTAAAGAAAATATAAAATTCCAAAGGGCAAGGTTAATTACAAAATCGTCTCTCAGATTGTATGAATCAGTCAGAGTAATTTCAAATGCTGGGATGTCGTTTGAAATATAGAACAAGATCATATTTTTCATCCCCATTATTTTCTGGTTTTTCATGGTGGAAGAAGAATAGACACAATTTATGGATGCGGCTAAAACAAGGAAGAAGAATAGACACAGGTTATGGATGCGGCTAAAAAAAAATGAATTACAAAAGTAATCTTTATGGTTAAAAAAGGAGGACATCGTGGGACCAGGTCTGATTAAATAAAATTGGATGGCTCAGATTAAACTAGGTATGTTGTTGTTTTTGTTGGATGACTCAGATTAAAATAGAAGTTATTACATTAACTTCTGTCCTCAAGGATTGAAGTTAAAGTTCAACTTCAATCCTTGAAGATAGAAGTTAATATTGGCCTATAAAAACTTCAATCCTTGAGCATAGAAGTTAATTTTATCCTATAAAAACTTCAATGCTTACAGCTGATATATGGGTTTTGCACAGTACCACAAGTTAGGAACTCATATTCCATCCTTAAAACGACAGAAGTTCAATCCTTCTGTGTAGAAGTTCAGTGTCATAATTTATAAAACTTCGATACTTAAATACAGAAGTTCAATTCTTATGGGCAGAAGTTCAAACTCATAATAAATAAAATTCAACCCTCAAATAATGGGAAAAAAGTTTAATCATTATTAAATTATTTAGATATGCACAGAAACTTCAATCCATATGGGCAGAGGATCATAATCCTTATGGATGGAACTTCAGTCCATATGGATTGAAGTCCAATGCTTATTGACTGAACTCAAACCTTATGGATACAATATATTCATGCTAAAAAAATATCACTGCAACAACATGGCATTCACATAAATCTGTGCATAATAATCTGTTCATCTGTACATAATATCTGTTTCACCATATATTACGTAAAAACTTTACACAATAATACTAGGAATTCTGAAGAGAAAAACAAAAACATCTATAACTGACACATGTCTTCATTATGTTGTCCATAATCATGGTCAACAAATTCAGGTGGAGTCTCAAATCTATTCCTAGCCTTTGCACGGCCATGAGCCCAAAGCTGACAACCAAACCACGCCCTGTAATTATGAATTTGATCTGGTTGAATATCTTGAACATCTTTACCTTTGGTCAGTAGATCAGCATACCATATTACAAAAGCGCCACAACTAGTCCTTAAAAAACAAACCAAAATAAAGAGTAAGACATATAAGTAGGCAGGGGTTATAAATTCAGTCAATTATATTTAATTTGCACTAAAACTTGCACAAAAATGACAAGACTTACCCATCTAGTTGATTTGGTGATAGTACCCACTCAATTCTATAGGCCCTATTGAACTTATCATCTTTAAAAGAATAATGTAGCTCGCCAAACTTGACATACTTGAAAAGATGTGGGAGCACAACAGCATAACCCTTCACGTGGTCAAATTTTTTGTCTGATGGCTTCTATGTGGTGACCATCGAATCATATACACATATTTTCTTCTCGTGCATATCCAAGACTGCCAAAAATTAATGTGTCACCGTTTCACCAGGTGCTACTTGCAATCAGAATTGAAAATAGAGTTTATCGACTCCACTCCATGGAATTGAACACCTCCATTCCAGACCATGAAGGTAATTGCACATACACAATCCAAAATCATCAACCCAGATTTCATTACCTGATCTATTTTTTTTTGCCTTTGAAATTTAACTGATAAACAGAGCACATATAACTATCAAAATCTATATCAGTAATCGAGAGTGTGAGGAAACTGGTACAAATGGTAGCATGCCCTCTTTCTGAGATAATACATAGCAATATCTACATGCTGCAAAAAAAAAAAAAAAAAAAAAAGGAACCTGTTTAGTCAACACACAGAAAAGTAATAATGAACCCAGAACAAACAAAAAACAGAATATGCACTAACATTATCATTCATAGGGTAGACAACATTTACAAACTCCAAAAACCACTGCTTTTCTGGCTTGATTGTTTCCAACTGATATGGATCACTTTCGTAATCATTATCGCGTCTATAAGCAGCACAGTTGTTCCTACTTAAAAAGATACAGGATATAAAAACATATTACTTTTCCATAAGGAATGAACTTAAGAATATCATAGGCAATGAAGTCCAGTCCATTGGCATTTAACTTCATCCCTTTTGGAAACTTTGAAGTTCATTCCCATTGGACTGAACTTTCAAACACTTTTGTTCCCCTGTATATGGACTAAAGTTCACTGCATAGGGGAAGGAACTTGAGAAACTCATAAGATATTAATTTCAACATCCTGAGGATAGAAGTTCAATACTTAAGTCAAAATGCACAGAACTTCAATCCTTTAGGGAGTGAACGTTCCACATCCTTGTGGATTGAACTTAAGTCCATATGCACAAGACTTAAATCAATAGAGATAGAAGTTCACGGCCATAAGATTGAAGTTCCGTCAATATGCACAGAACTTCAATCTTATAGGGACAAAACTTTCCATATCCTTGTGAACACAAGTCCAGGGCCATTATGATTGAATTTCAATTCTTATAGATAGAACTTAAGTTCATATGCACAGAACTTCAACCCATAGGGGCAGAACTCATAGGCTAAGAAGTTCAATCCATAGGGGATTGAACTATAAGTTTTCAAATTCATCCCCTATGCACTGAACTTAAAAAACTACAGACAAGAAATCATAAAAATACAAATAGACTTACTGTTCAAGTTCAGTGTCATTTCTGTGAAATTGCAACAAAGTTTCAAACTCTACCGACACTGCTGGATCAATCTTCAAGTAGTGGAATGGACAACTACGTCTATAATTATCCTTCCAGTCAGTTATCTTCTTTTTCGTCTTTCCATCAAAATATGGAGATAGCACCCACTGACTGGGCTTTCGGTCCCTTTTTCCTAGAAGATGGTGTTGCTCCGACTGCTTCTCGCCTTGGATCAACTGTTCTATCCCTGCTGTATGACTTGCCTCAGCATTTACCTTATTACTTTTAAGAGCTTGTTCTTGTTTAGTCTCTTCTTTTCCTGCTTGCTCACTTGCCTCGGCATTCTCCATAACAATCTGAAAAGGCCTCTTTTGTTCATGTGTCATCATCTCTTCTTTGCCCACTTCGTCGACTGACTGACCTTTGCCTACAAGACTTCTAAGAGCCTATTGTTCTTCAGTCAGGTCCCCTTCTCTTCCAGCTTGCTTACTTGCCTCGACATTCTTCATAACAATCTGAACAGTCCTCTCCTGTTCATGTGTCATTACTTCTTCTTTGCCCGCTTCATCGACTGACTGTCGTTTGTCTACAAGACTTTCAAAAGTCTGTTGTTGTTTAGTCAAATCACTTTTTCTTCCTGCTTGCTCACTTGCCTCGACATTCTCCATAACAATCTGAAGAGGTCTCTCCTGTTCCTACGTCATCACCTCTACTTTGCCTGCTTCATCAATTGACTGACCTTTTCCCACAAGACTTTCAAGAGCCTGTTGTTCTTCAGTTATGTCCCCTTCTCTTTCAGCTTCCTTACTTGCCTCAGCATTCTCCATAACAACGTCAAGAGATGTCTCCATTTCCTGTGTCATCACTTTTTCTTTGCCTACTTAGTCGATTGACTGTCCTTTGTCCAAGAGAATTTCAAGAGCCTGTCCTTGTTCAGTCAACTCCTCTTCTCTTCCTGCTCGATAAATCGCCTAAACAATCTCCATTACAATTTCATAAGTCCTCTCATGTTCTTGAGTTATGCCTTGTTCTTTCCCCAGTTCATTCTCAATACACTGCTGCTGATTTTTCGACATATCTTGTTGAATACCTTCAGCCCTTGGTGTATCTTCAGCATCACATGAACCCTCACTACCACTTTCTTGACTCGGTGGGAGTATATTAAATGTAGCCATATCATCGAAATGTTGTTTATTCAATTTCTTCTTTTTCCTTTGATATGTTTTTGCTTGGACAGGCGTAGAAACTACATTTGCTGGAAACTCAATAGCAGGACGAGTCGACGCGTCAACAATAGACGTAGAAGTTGCACCTTCTTTCCCCACACTCATAACCTTAGGACTGACACCAACTGCTTCCAGATCAAGGTCTCCGCTAACAAGTTGTAAGGAAATTTCAAGCACTTCCTTCTGTGCCGCAGTCAACTCACCATACATGTCAAATTAACCTTCTGCATGCAATTGTGCAGGTGTTTTGCTCGATAACTCTCCTCCCGATTGTCCATGCAATTGTGTAGCTGATATTCGACCTACATTGCCATCACTGCCTTCTTTTCTTACATCTGAATGAGATTTTGATTTCCTAACTATACTGTCATCACTGACTTCTTCTTGTCTAACATATGATGGAGATTTTGATTTTGATTTTCTGAATGAAGCAGACTTTATCTTCTCCAATAGGGTATCACCAACTCCATCATTAACATCCCCGCCACTATAGACACAGATATCCCTCCTTCTGATGCTAGCATTGCCTCCATGTGAATACAAGTTTAAGGAATGGCCATAGTTGCTAGATTGTTCCTTGTCCCTTCTTACACTTCCACCTTTCCGTCCATTTTGCTCCCGTTCCTCAAATTTTTTACTCAACTTCTTCCTAAAATCAAGAACAGAGTCAACCTTGTTCTCTAGACCACCAATATAGCGCCCTTATGCGGCGTCGATGACTACATAATCTCTTTCGAACTTTCATATTCACCTTCTGCAAATAAATAAACCAATGAAACTCATAAAAATATTCAATTAAAACAAAAACACAAAAAGATAAATGTACATGATACTTCAAAACTCACTTTAACAATTGCATCAACTAAATCTTGATCAAGCTGTACACCGTGAGAAGTATCTTGCCTCTCATCACCAGTATCCTGACTCTCATAACCAGTATCCTGACCCTCATGACCACCATCTGCACTTTCAGCACCACTATCCTCACTCTCAACACCACTATCCTCACTCTCTTCAACGCGATCATCAACTTCTTTTCCTTTTCTTTATTTAAATGTGACAATAGGAGCTGCTTCTGTCATATTCAATTTCACCGACCTTTTTTCTTCCTCAGAAAGTACAATTGGAACCATTTCAAAATTTTCAAACCTCTATAAAAAAAAAGAAACTATGAAAAATATATTAGCACTTCAGTAAAATAAGAATAAAACTTCTATATGCAGAGATCCCTATGCATAGAACATCAATCCATAAGCGGAGAGCTTTATGGACAGTAGTTTCAGGGCAATAAAAGATAGAAGTTCAATCCTTATGGACAGAACTTCAGAAACATAGGATGTGCAGAGATAGAAGTTCAGTAAATAGGAAATGGAAGTTCAATACTTATGCATAGAACTTCAATCCATAAGAGGAGAGCTTTTATGGATAGAAGTTCATGGCCATAAAGATACAAGTTCAATCGTTATGAATAGAACTTCAATCCATAAGGGAAGACCTCTATGGATAGTACTTCAGGGCCATATAAATAAAAGTTCAATCCTTAAAGACAGAAGTTCTATCCATAGTAGGAGAAGTTTCAACAGGCTTAAGGATAAAAAAGTTCAAGAACATATAGATAGAAGTTCAATGCTTATGGATAGAACTTAAGTATTATATAAACATAACTTCAATCCATATGTACATCATTTTAACAACATTATGGATAGAACTTCAAGACCATATAGATTGAAGTTCAAGTCCTTATTGACTTATTGATATAGAAACTTACATTAACATTATGAAAATACTTCTCAACCAAATTGTTATACTGAGGATTATTGAACTTAATAAACCTCAACTTCCTTGGAAAGCCATCACTATTAAACCTACAGAACTTAGAACCAACTTTTGGAAATAATTTAACGAACCAAGCGCACAACACCAAGGGGAATCCAAGCGCAGTATAATATGCATCTTTTCTTGAACTTGCAACACTTTTAAAGGGTGTCGTCACAGACTTAACAAGTATTTCAAAACCCAGATTCCCCCACGGATAAGCTGCATAAATATCTGTTGTCAATGATATCCAGATAATAAACTTCCACCAAACTGTTTTTTTCTTACAACACAAAATAATTGACTGGAGAATATAAAACTCTGCAATCTTTACTCTATCGTCTTCATTGACAAGAGATGACGTGCTCTTTGATACCAAAAATGCATGAACATCCGACAACTGAAGATTGCTTTTACCACCAAAGTACTGCTTCAGAAGCCTCCTATCCATATTCATAGAAGGCCTATCAAACAAATACCCACGATTTGGAGAAAATCCAAACCAGTGTAAAGATAGTATTCTTCAGGACCAAAATGAATTACATGACCAAAAACATTGAAGCTTAATATGTTTTGATCACTTCTCACAATACGAGACAATAGTAAACAATGTAGTAACCTCATAGAAGTTGTGTACGATCGCAACTTCACAAAGCTTCCAAACACACCCTCTGAAAGCTTCTTAAACTGTCCTACACTGAACCTTGAAATTAATTAATCCATATTGTGCTCCCCTGCCAATATGGATTCAAGTTGAACCAGTTTTCAAACGGATACACTAGATTCCCTGTCGTTCCAACATCCATATTGCAAAAGCTAACAACAAAAATAAACTATCAGTCGCACATACAAAATAAACAAATGGAGCAAACTTCAAACCAAAAACTCAAATTGAGTATACAAAATAAAGTACAAAGCCACACACAAATTGAATAAAATAATATGACTAAGTATAAAACTGAACTTCAGTAGAAATGAATAGAACTTGGGTTGGGGGTTTCAATCCCTTGTGGACAGAACTTCAGATAAGAGAGACAGGGATGTTCAGTCCTTGGGGATAGAAATTCAGTACATAAGGGTAGGGGAGTTCAACCCTTTGGGGTAGAACTTCAGTCCATGAGGGTAGGGTAGTTCAATCCCTATGGATATAATTTTAATCACTACCATTTCAGAACTTCAATCCAGTAATCTGACTGCACTTTAATACACCCAGTCTTATGCATAAATTCACTAGTACACGGACACACATGCACATAGACCTAAGCAAGTTGCGTGGCATAAGGAGATATGAGTTCAACCATTTCCGATAGAACTTCAGTACATAAGGGTAGGGGAGTTCAATCCATGTGGATAGAATATCAATCAATACCATTTCAGAACTTCAGTCCAATAAATGGGCTGCACTTTAATACACCACAAACTCCCACATAAATTCACTCATACACACAGACACATACACACAGGGTAAATAAGTTCAGTACATGAGGATATAAATTCAGTACATAAGGGTAGGGGAGTTTAACCATTTGGGATAGAACTCTAGTCCAGGAGGGTAGGGGAGTTCAATCCCTGTGGATAGAACATCAATCAGTACCATTTTAGAATTTCAATCCAGTAATTGGACTGCACTTTAATGCACCCTAGACTTCTGCATACATTCACACGTACACACAGACACACACAGAGACACACACACACACATATAGGGTAAGGAAGTTAAATCCATGAGGATAGAACTTCAGTCCATTAGAGTAAAAGAAGTTCAATCCATGTGGATAGAATTTCAGTCAATGTGATTTGTACTTCAATCATTAGCATTTCAAAACTTCATTCCATTAATCATATTCAACTTTAATACACCCCAATCAAAGCTTCATTCCAGTAACAGTCTAAAGTTTACCCCAATCACAAACATACAAAATATGAAAAGTAACTACTAACTATCAAACATACAAATACACAAAACCATACAAATCAGTAGCATTTCAAAACTTCATTCAAGTAATCATACTCAATTTTAATACACACCAATCAAAACTTCATTCCAGTAACAGTCTGAATTTTACCCCAATCGCAAACATACAAAATATGAAAAGTAACTACTAACTATCAAACATACAAATACACAAAACATATACCAATTAAAATTTAAATAACGTTAAATAAATTAATACGCATAAATTTAACACATGTGTTTTAAAAAAATACGAAAGAAAAAAGTCATACCTGCTTATACAAATTTCAGACTGCTTGTACAATCAAAATATGTTATTTTGTTTACGTAGTACAGTTAACACGAGCAAAAAATACTGGGTATACAAAGAAACGAGACAAAGATCGAAGAGGAATATGAAAAACTGAAGCAAATGGCAGTTTTTTGCATGAATGCACAATGAAAAATAATAACAATCGTTGCATGAATTCGGTTTTTCACTGTGAGAAACGACAAAACCTGGTAAATTCGGACAAACTAAGGGGTAATTTAGTCTTTTCAGCTAGGCGTGTTTAATGACCTTATTTAGTAAAGAGCCAAAAGTGGTCTCAAGTGTAAGACCAAGGAAAATAGTGGCCTTAAAGCAAATACCAGTGTCAAAACTGGCCATTGGGCGAAAATTTTACGACTATGATCGACTGTTGCATTAGGAGTACAGTCAGACCACTTTATAATGGGGAATGTACAAAACTATGACACCTTAGGCAATGGTTTGCCTTATTGACCTCACTTAAAGTGGTTTACAAGAATGACCTCACTAATTTGACAAGTGCACCCACGGGAGCAACACTTGACCTTCTATTTTTGTCAACATTCTCCCCAAATAACTTGAAGTGTCGCCTTGCAGGCAGCACTTGCAATTTATACTTGAAGTGTGTCCCCCGAGGGAACACTTGTAAATTTATAACGTGAAGTGTTGCCTACCGAAGTTATTTTGCTAAACCATTCTTAAGTGGGGACAAAAAACCATAACCAAGGATAATGGGGTATATGTAGTGAAATTTATTGCTTTATAACAGCCCCTCGTTGTAATAGTATTTCAGTATAATGGCCTATTTTTCTCCAGAATCGATTTTTCATGTCATATTTTACCTGTCTATAACAACATTTTACCTATAACAGCAATGTCGTTCATTATAGCGAAATATTCTTTATAGAATTACCTCTCTATAACGGTTATAGTAATATTTTATAAGAGATATATTATGTATAAATATAATACAATATATTTATGATAATCATCATAACATAAATATATTGAATTTTTACATTCGTACCATAAATTTTCTTACATAAAACTTGATTTTTTTACAGTTTCAATTAATTTTAAATGCATATGTTCCTTAGATATTAATTTTTTTATTGGTACGGTACAACTAGTTATAGATTTATTAATAATATATTAACCTTTTAATTTTTAATTAATAAAATATGAAGATCTATTAAGATTTTGGATTTAACATATATTTTTTTTTGCGAAGTTTATGACTATAATAACTAAATGAGATCTGAACATCAAATGTCAGTATACATGTATAACGGCACCTCACTATAGCATTCATGAAAGTTCACACAAATGCTACTACTATAGAGATGTTTGACTGTACTATCTAAGGAGATTTAACTCATTAGTAGGGGCAATTTACACAACTACAGAAATAAATATATTGTTTACACGAAATTATCAATAATATCATATTTTAAAAATATAATAATATTTTTTTAATACATAGCAAATAAATATAAAAGGGTGATAAGACCCTATATCCCACCCCTACACTATTATGCCACCCATAGCGCCGCCTCCATGGTTGCCACTATCGGTCGCCTGTCGCCAAAAAATTTCTTTTTTTTTTTTTTGAATTTTTTCTATTAGGTTGTCTTTGTGTGACCTATAGGTCTTCTTTTATTTTTTGTCTCTAAGAGGAACTTTGGAGCAACTGGTAAAGTTGTCTTCGTATGACCTATAGGTCATAGATTCAAGCCTTGGAAACAACGTACATCACACCCTTTGGGATGGGGCCCTTCCCCAGACCTTGTATGAATGCGGGATGTTTTGTGCATTGGGCTGCCATTTTTTGAATTTTTTGTATGGTATTTCATTGTATGAAAAATGATACTATGCATACGATGAAGATAAAGTAGGCATACACCCATACAATTAGTGTATGTATAGTGTATGCATGTTCATATGTAGGACATACACACCATATAATTAGATAAACTAAAATATATTTTATACATTTATTGCATGTCAACTGTATACCCATTTTATTTGTGGTGTATATTCGTGTATATACAAGACATACACGATACATACTGTGTTGACCTAAATCAGGATAGGACAACAAATCGAATTTGTATTTGGTTTAACTGATAATTTGCTTGTATCGAAGTGATATTCGAGCTAGACTAAATTTGGACTGAATGAAAACTTTGAAAAAGTAACGAGGCGAATAAGATAAACGGGACAACAAGTGAAAGTAAAGTTCTGTATTGATTGATTGTGTCCTATTGTTTACAAATGAGCCCTATTTATAGTCAGGAGAAAGAATGACGTTGTAAATGTCATAATGGCGCCTTTATGGCCATTACTCTATGTTCAACCATGATTGCTTTCTCTTAAATACTAGAGCAACGGTCGACGGTTACAAAGGTTGGCCCTCGTCTCCCGAGGTGTGGGATCCGCTCGAAGTTACAAGGGTTTTCTCTGAGCTCAGTGCTTTGAGCTCACTTCCCCTCGTCTCCTAAGGCAATTTTTGGGGTGGGGAACCATGCACTCTTTCCTTGGGAGTTCGTCTCGTGGCGCAATCTTCGTTTTAGGGCTCGAAGCTTTGTTTGGGACCTCAGTGACTTTTCACCCAATACAGATAGTCCTCCCACCCTTTGGATATTTGCAAGGATTTTTCGAGGGGTGGAATTTAGTTTAAGCGGGAGAATGATGTGGCGAGTTTTCGGCCAGGAAATTTGAAAAGGCGGATGTCGTTTCGAGGCCTCATTCCTTACACGTGGCTCAGTTTTGATCGGCTGTGTCTTTTCGTTGGATCTTCCCTAGGTAACCGCCATCATTACATCTTGATCCACTTGTGCTCTGCTATAAATAGGCCATTTTTTTTGTTATCTTCATTATTTCACAATTCCCTTTTAAGAGCTTTTCACATTTGTTTCCCCCTTTCAGATTTTTAGAACTTTACAATGTCTTCTCCATCCCATCGTAAAAATGTTATTGACGCTTCAACTGAGGACTTGTTAGAATCTCCGCCCTCGGCAACTTCTTCCCTCTCGGAAGACAGTTGTAGGGTGGCTAGCCAGGATCCATCCATCGGTGATGATGAGGTGGCGGCTGAAAGGGCCATGGATGATGATGAGGTAGTTGAGACCTCACCCCCGAAAAGAAAGAAGAAGAAACAAGTTTACCAGAGAGAGCTTGAACCTTAGTGGGTCATCCCAAGTGGGTTCAACTCAAGTAAAGACTTTAGATTGGGGGGGGGGGGGGCAATCGGCCTCTGACATTAGGAGGAAAAGAAACCTTCCCGTTCAACTTTCTCTTAGACTGGCTTCGGATGAGCACATAGCTTCGATCTGAGAGGAATGTGGTTCGAGCCCCGAGGTCTCAATCTCGATTCCTACCCCTGAGCAACGTATGTGTGATAGTTTTCCGGGGCGATCCTTCATTTACACTTACCCATTTTTGATTGGTTTCTCTCTTCCGCTTCATCCCATAGCAGACATCTTTTGTCGGACGTACAATGTCTGCTTGGCCCCAGTTTTTGGAGGGTTGTCCAGTGTCTCGACTACATTAGTTGCAAAGCTGGGGTCGTATTTGGGTATGACCACTTAATCTCCTTATTTTCTCCTTCCCTGCACAAGGATGGGGTTGTGCAATTGAACAAGCGGGGTCAGTTTTCTCTCATCACTAAGAGCGATGACACCGAGGATCGGAACTAGTATGACTAGTTTGTTCTTCTCCCCCCCCCTCTTCTCTTTTAGCCGAGCCCGGCTTTTCTGAGGCGTGGAATAGGACTCCATGGAGAACCCCAATTAATCCTCCCCAGGATTTGGAGGCTAGGGTGCAAGCTATTATTAGCGCCGAGGGGAGATTAGATAGGGATTGGATGGTTTTATCCGCTCGTGTAGAAAATGGGTAGTCGGGCAAACATTTGGGTTAGTATGTTCTCAATTTGGTCGCTTTATTTTCTCGATGCGTCTTGCCTCACTTCTACCCCGTTTTCCCCTTCTTTTTTCATATTTCACCATCTTGCCTTCCGAGGTAGAGCAGGAAGATGATAGGAAGAAGAAAACAAAGAAGAAGAAGAAGTCGGGACGACGAGCTGATGTCGTCGAGGTCCCGGATGCTGATGCTAGCTTGCATCTTATTGAGAAGTCTGTTGAGACTCTTATTCAGGCCCCGAGAGGTACCTATTTATACTTTTTGTACTTTTCTTTTTTGCTTTCCCCTTCGAGTAATGTGTTTCTTTCTTTTCAGGCTTAAAGAGAAAAGGCGATGCGCCTAAGAAGCCAGCCAAGGCTAAAGTTCCTCGGGTTGAATCGACTAAGGCCCCTCGACGAAGGTTGATAAACGAACTAGACGAACCAGATATTGTGCTTGTTCAGAGCGTGGTTAAGGGGAAAGTCGTGAAGGAGCCAAGCCACGTGGTCGATGAGGTTCACGCGTGCTTGGAGTCTAGCGAGGCGAGACCTACCGAGGAGGCTAACAGATCCGTCGAGGCTATCTCGCCTGCGAGACATACGAGCGCTAATCCGCCTCGAGCTAAGATCAACCTCTCTCATAGAATCAGACGAACCCCAGCTCCAATAGATGTGCGCCTATTGGATAATAGCATGGGGATCGCCATTAGTTGCAAAGGGTTGCTTGGGCCTTTAGAGAATGATCGCCTAATGAATATCCCTTCTGATGATTTGATGGCTTACTCGGCTCAGCGCGCAATTCACGTGAGATTTTATTCTATTTTTTTTTATCTTAAGAGTTTTCCCTATCTTTGACCTTTTTCCCTTTGATTGCAGGGCTATGTCTACGCCTTGAAGGTAGCTGAAGTTGAAACTCAGCGAGCAACGCACCTTCGCCGGGTTAGGGACAAGTGGGATCATCGGAGGAACGTGCTAGAGGCTCACGTGGCTGAGCTTGAAGAGCAGCTCACTAGCTCGGAGGCTAACTTGGATCGATCTCAGAGGGAGGTCGAACAGCTTGGTGCCAATCTTTCTTAGGCTCGTGGTGAAGTGGAATACCTTTTGGCTGAGAGGAGCTCCCAGGAGGAGAATCATCAAGCTGAGCTTCGGAAGCAGGCCGCCGCAATGCTTAAGAGCTTGACAGAGCAGTTTGAAGAGAAAACTTCACTACTTACCTCGAAAGTTGTCGAGGTTGAGGCTAAGAATAAAGCTCTTGAAGCTGAAGTGAAGGTTCTTCGAGCTAAGAGACTAGTATTTCCCTTCGCGCTCAAAGTTCAGGGCTAAGTTGTATTTGCGCCCCGCCCGAGCGAAGGTCGACATAAATTGGGCGATCATCCAGACCATGTTAAAGACCCTTGGGCAGTGTAAAAAAGGAATCAATTTGGATGAGGAGATTGCCAAAGCTAAGGTTGATGTGGCTAAGCCTCGGGGATTTTAGACCGACTTCCTTCGAGCAGGGACAGCTCATCTAAAGGCGAGATAGTAATAGTGATCATGAGTAAATGTTCTTTAGTCATTACTTTTGTGCCTTCGGGCTACTTTTCTGTAATTATTTTGGCCTTCGGGCCTTGTGAGTACATGACTGTTTTTAGTATCCACTATTTTTTTGTTTGCTTGCAAGACTTTGAACGTGTTAGAGTGTTAGCTTAGGGCGACGTCTCGCCCCCAAGCCGGGGCTAAAAGTTTTAATGGATGAAAAGATAAATCAATTCTTATTCATTTGATAAAAACTGAGTCAATTTACACAAGGCCTAGTTGTACTTAGGTATATTTTGTTTTATAAGAAAAGCGATTTGGGCGACGATCTCAAATTTCGGGCCCAAGTCTCCGAGTGTGAGTTATTTTTTTCGAAGAGTACTTGAACTTAGAACTGCGAGCTCGGTGAGTTTGCGAGTTTGGTGAGTCTGCGAGTTCGGCGAGTCAATTGCAGATTGATTTCGTTCCCTTGTCACCCCCCAGTGTTCGAGGGTGAAGGATGAAGACTCAAGCACTGTTGACCTCGGAAGCGTGCTTCGTGTGGTTATAAGTAATATTTCTTTAAATTTGATACATTCCAATTCAAAGGCTCTTGCTTCCTTTAAGATCTGCTAGCTGATAGGATCCTTTTCCTACAATTGCTTTCACCCAGTAGGGCCCTTCTCAATTGGCGGCTAATTTTCCTGCATCTTTCTCTTTGGTTATTTGATTCGAGGCTCTTAAGATGTAGTCGGCAACCTTAAATTCTCGCAGCTCGGCCTTTTTATTTAAGTAGGCCTCGATTTGTTGTTTTTGGGCCGTCAATCGTACCAGCGCCATTTCTCTTCATTCCTCAAGCAAATCCAGCTCTATCCTCATTACTTTTTTTATTTGAATCTTCGGAGGAGTGCGCATAGTGAAGGCTCGGGTCACCCACCTTGAAAGAGATTAACGAATCGATCCCGTAAATAAGAGAGAATGGCGTTTCTCCTGTGCTGTTCTTCTCCGTTGTTCTCATTACCCATAGCACTTCTGGCAACTCGTCAGACCACGAACCTTTGGCTTCGTCCATCCTCTTTTTAAGCTTATCAACGATTATCTTGTTTGATTATTCATCCTATTCATTGGAACTTAGATGGTAAGGTGTCGAGGTTATCCTTTTGATTCCCCATTTTTTGAAAAATGCGGTGACCTCCGAACCAACGAACTGTGTACAATTGTCTCAAGTAATTTCCTTTGGGACTCCGAACCGGCATATGATATTCTTTCATATGAAATCAATTACTTCTTTCTGTCTTACCCTGGAAAAGGCTCCTGCCTCGATCCATTTAGCGAAATAATCAGTGAGCACGAGTATGTACTTGACACTGCCCTTTGCTTTGGGAAAGGGTCCTACGGTGACCATTCTCCACTTCATGAAGGGCCGTGGTGAAACTACCGAGTGCAAGGGCTCGGCTTGTTGGTGAATCATAGAAGCATGGCTTTGACATTTATCGCACTTCCTAACGAACACTCTAGCATGCTCGCTCATCTCGGGCCAATAGTAGCCGGCTCGGAGCACTTTGCGAACGAGGGCTTTTGCTCCTGAGTGGTTGCCCCATATTCCCTCGTGCACTTCTCTCATTACGTATTCATATTCTCTTGGGCCTAGACATTTGGCCATCGAGCCGTAATAAATTTTTTTATATAGCTGCCCATACACTATTGTGTACGGGACAACTTGCTTCCTGAATTTTGCTGCCTCTTTCTTTTCTGGTGGTAGAGTCTCCGACTCTAGATAAGAGATGAATTTTGTTCACCAGTCCCAATGTCGATTCACTACGTTCACTTCCAGCTTCATTTTTCCTGTGGCCGACGTGAGAACCCTCACCGTGGCATGGCATCAGTCCCCGAGTTGTCTGCTGGCACTATCGAGGCCAAATGAGCTAGAGCATCGACCTTGGTGTTCTCCTCTTGGGGTCCCTGCATGACTTTCCATTCTTGAAAGGCCTCGAGCGTTTGCTGCATTCTTACCACGAGTTGCTTCATTCTAGGCTCTCGAACCATATATCCACCGAGAACTTGGTTCACCACTAGCTGTGAGTCACATCTCAACTCTATATTTTCAACTCCCATCTCTTCGGCCAACTTAGTCCTGCTATGGTGGCTTCGTATTCGGCTTCATTATTAGTTAGCTTCTCAGATTTCATTGAATGCCTCAACTTCTCCCCAGTGGGGGCCTCGAGCACTATTCCGAGCCCCGAAACATTGGAGTTGGATGCTCCATCTGTGTAAAGCTTCCACACTCCAGAGGTAGGGCCTTTCGAAGTTAGGCTCTCTTTTTCCGCCTCAGGAAGAAGTTTAACATTGAAATCTGCCAAGAAATCAGCCAGCACTTGAGACTTGATGGCTGTGCAGGGTTTATATACGATGTCATACTCATTCAGCTCGACTGCCCACCGAGACAACCTCCCCGACAACTCTGGCTTATGCAATATACTTCTCAGAGGGAAAGTTGTCACTACCGTTATTAGATGGCATTGGAAGCAGGGGCGTAATTTCCTAGCAGCAATGATTAACGCAAGGGCTAATTTTTCTAAATGCGGGTACCTTGTTTCAGCATCGAGGAGGGCCTTTCTGACATAGTATATTGGCTGTTGCTTCCCTTCTTCTTCTCGAACTAAAACAACACTTACTGACACCTCGGAGAAAACTAGGTAGACTAACAAGGTTTGGCCATCATTTGGTTTGGCCAACAACGGGGCGTTGGCTAAATAATGTTTTAGTTCTTTTAAGGCCTCCCTACATTCAGGCGTCCATTTGAAGGAAGTATTCTTTTTCAAGACAGAAAAGAACTTGTGGCACCGCTCTGATGACCTCGAAGTGAATCGACTCAAAGCGGCTAATCGGCTAGTTAAACGTTGTACTTCATTTGGACTCGATAATTCTTCGGGAATTTCTTGTATAGCTTTGATCTTGTCATGGTTTGTTTCAATGCCTCTCTCTGAGACAATGAATCCTAAGAATTTGCCCGAGCGGAACCCAAAAGCACATTTTTCGGGGTTAAGCTTCATGCAATATTGTCTCAAAATCGAGAAGGCATCCTTTTGTTATTTCAGATGATCTTCCAGCCGAGCAGATTTTACCAACATACCGTCGATATAAGCTTCCATCGTTTTGCCAATGTAAACTCTGAACATCTGACTCACCAACCTCTGGTAGGTTGCCCCGGCGTTCTTGAGGCCGAATGCCATCACTTTGTAGCAATAAGTTCCCTCATCCGTAATGAAAGAAGTTTTTTCTTCATCGCTTGGGTCCATTAGGATCTGATTGTACCCTGAATACACATATAGAAAGGTTAAAAATTGATGTCCAGCTGTAGAGTCTATTAACTTGTCTATTTGTAGTAAACGACAGAAATCCTTAGGGCAAGCTTTGTTTAGGTCGTTGTAATCAACACACATTCTCCACTTGCCGTTCTTCTTGGGCACCACGACTACATTAGAAAGTCACCCTGGGTACCTGGCTTCTCTTATGAACCCGTTGTTAAGTAACCTCTTGGTCTCGTCTTGGATCGCTTTCTTCTTTTCTCCGGCGTGGGGCCTTTTCTTCTGTTTTACCGGACGATGGTTGGGGTCTACGTTCAGCTTGTGTGTCATGATCTCGGGATCGATCCCTACCATGTCTGCGTGGGACCATGCCTAGCAATCATCGTTGGCTTTCAATAATTTTATGAGTGCTTCCTTTGACTCGGTGTCCAGCTCCAAGCCGACGAATAGTTTTCTTTCTGGGAATTCTTTTGATAATGCAAGTGATTCCAGCTCTTCACCGTTGAGTCCTCGGCTTTTTGCTTTCGAGGTTCTTGGATGAAAGTTAGACTCCTTTCTTCCTTCTTTGGGGGAGTTACTCTTTGGGGTGAGTTCTCCCCGACCGAGCGCTCGAGGTCGAATGTTCCTATTTGCGCAGCGACTGCATAGCACTTTCGAGCCATTGAATGGTCACTTCGAATTGCGTGAATTTCCCATAGAGTGGGAAACTTAATGACATGGTGAAAGATTGACGGTACAGCTTCCATTTTGTGGATCCAAGGCCTTCCGAGGATAATAATGTATGCCATGTCCTCGTTCATTATTTGGAAAGTTGTTTCCTTGTCAACTCCCCCGTTGGTGGTAATGAGGGTGATTTCCCCTAGAGTTCTTTCCACGGAGTTATTGAACCCTGCTAAGGTGGTCACTTTTGGGACGACAAGGTCATTCAACCTCATCGTTCAATGGCTCTGAGGTTAATTATATTTACGGAACTCCCTGGGTCTACTAGGACTCGTCTTACATCTGAGTCGTTGACCCTTAAAGTAATAACCAAAGCTTCATGATGGGGAGTAATTGCCTCGTGGCGGTCTCACTCGTCAAAAATGATTTCTTTATCGATTCTCTCCACTTGAGTTCTTTTCTCCATATCAGTTGAGAGCTTTGCAAGCTTCTTCGTCGAGAAGTTATTGATACCGTTTATCTCTACACCGCCCATAATGACGTTTTTACAAATTTTCGACATGTCGAAGCTATCAACATTTTATTCATATCTGGAAAATTTCAACTTCGGAACAAACGTTATTAACAGTTCCTAACAGACGGCGCCAATTTGTGTTGACCTAAATCGGGATAGGATGACAAATCAAATTTGTATTAGGTTTAACTGGTAATTTGCTTCTATCGAAGTGATATTCGAGCTAGACTAAATTCAGACTGAATGAAAACTTTGAAAAAGTAATGAGGCGAGAAAAAAGATAAACGGGACAACAAGTGAAAGTAAAGTTCTCTATTGATTGTTGGTGTCCAATTATTTACAAATGAGCCCTATTTATAGTCAGGAGAAAAAATGAAGATGTAAATATCATAATGGTGACTTTATGGCCATTACTCTGTGTTCAACCCTGATTGCTTTCTCTTAAATGTTAGAGCAACGGTCGACGGTTATAAAAGCTGGCCCTCGTCTCCCGAGTTGTGGGATCCGACCGAGGTTACAAGGGTTTTCTCCGAGCTCAGTGCTTCGAGCTCACTTCCCCTTGTCTCCTAAGGCAATTTTTTCGAGCCGGGGAAACCATGCACTCTTTTCTCCGGAGTTCGTCTCGTGGCGCAGTCTTCGTGTTAGGCCTTGAGGCTTTGTTTGGGACCTCTGTGACTTTTCACTTAATACACATACAATGGGAATGCACATGTCATACATTTCCAAAAATCAATAACCACCAAACATACACCACAATCGTCGTAGGTTCGCCGTGTCCCACAGAAAAAACTCAACAAAAAAGAGAAAAAAAGAAAGCAGCACCGCTGAGGAAACCATGTCGGAAAATGTTGGATCATCGCTGCTGTAGCATTTAAACGCGCGCCAACATCTCCAGCAATGACATCACCATCACGTAGTAGCAGCGACCAAAAAAAGCTACATCAGAGCAGAAGTAGCGGCAACCAACAACTGTGATCGGAGCATCCACGATGGGTGAAGGGGGTTGGGAGGGAGGGAGACGACCTTAAGTAGCTGAAAATTCGGCGAACAACGAAAGTGAAGAGGGGAAGGGGTGATAGAAGAGATAGGTAAGAGAGAGAAGAGGGAGAAGTAAAGTTAGGATTTTATAATTTTGTTATGTTTGGTAGCAAAAACAACAATAAATTTAAAACTAATATCCCCAAATTAGATATGGTATTCATACTTAAAAAATATCAATTCCTAAATTACTCCCAATCGGCAAGCACACACGACGACCAATAGCAGCTTTGGTCTTCTTTATATAAGAAGAGAATTTATACACAGAAAAATTAGATATGTCATTCATACTTAAAGAAATATCACTATGATTGGATGCAAATCCTTTTCTTCTTTGGCTTTTGAGGTTTTGTTGAAGTTTTGAACTAGTTCATTATAATTATATGCACTGATCATGTGTTCACAAAGATTAATTTGGGATCTAGGTTGAGGATATTTGGTATTGTTTAAAATAGTATGGGGTATAATAACTGTAACTAGGATGCATGATTATGTGCAAATGCATTTATATGTACGTTTCTCATCCTCAAATTCTCCATGCACTCCTCATCTCCTTCTATAAATCTGTTCTGTCCCTCATTCCCATAATTTACTTATGTAATTTCAGTTATTATTATAATAAAAAGTTTCCCCTTTGTTTGGGAGATTTGGAGTAGTAATTACTTCAGTTATACATATCTTTTGTATTAAATATTTTCTAAACCTTTTCTTAGAGTTTTATATGGCAAAACATAAATTAATTGAGCATATTCAAATGCATTTGATCTTTATTTTTGTTGACTTTGTTGTTTAGTTAGATGCTTGTTCTAGTATAGCCATGGTTATAAGGTGCAAGGTACTTTACTTATTATTATAATATGATTATAATACATATATTTTGCTTTCTTTTTAAAGAGAAATTTACGACAAGTCTGTTAAAGTATTTTGATATAGCTTTTAGGATACAATTTCATAATTTAGGGAAGAAGTCATTAACTTAAGATATCGCTGATCCCGGTAGGGAGCTGTAATTTCATTTGGTGTATACATAAAAATTAGAGAAAAATACTTAACTACACACTTAGGTTCCGTTTGGCCATACAAAGTTTTTCCTATTTTTCAAATATCTTTTTAAAAAACTGTTTGTCCATGCAAAACATGCAAGTTTTTGAGATCTTTTTGAAAATAAATTTTCAAAAGTCAAAAAGTGGTTATGGTCACTTTTTCTACTTTTTCAAATAAATTTTTTAATTTAGTTACACATAATTTTTATTTTTTTCAAGTTATATCCAAACACAACTTTAATTTTTAAATATATTTTTTTATTCAACTTCAAAAACTCGTTTGCCAAAAATATTTGGCAGAATGCATAGATTGTGCCTTAAGTTGCATCAATTTCCACTTAAACACTCTAATTTTTCGAGATAAACCTTCTTTTTGCCAAATATATGCCTCGTGGACATCCGTATCAAACATATCTCACGCGTGTTTAGAAACTGCTGACGATATGGAAAGTCAACAAATCATGTGGGCATGTACAATAATTTCTTTTAACATAAAACCCTACGTATAATTCTAAAGAAAAAAAAAAACTAAAGAAAAATTAACACTAATTCTATCCCCCTCTCTTCTGCTCCCTCATATGCTCTTTCCCGGAGGCGAAAAAACTTCCGATCCACCGCCATTGTTATACAATTTCCTATTAAGCATAAGACGCCGAGGTGCCAACTATCAAACCCCAATTCCAAAAAACTAGACATTAGCCATCCAGCAGGTTCTGGTTGACCCTTAGCACTTATATCAATTTGTCCTGTGGAATCTGATGTGCCATCTCCAAACATCACTAGACCACAAAACACAACCATTAAAATAGCCCCATAAACACTAACAATGGTATGAAGGCTCCAATCTTTGCTTGACCTTCCACAGTAAGAAGCGTTATTGTTTCAGTGCTAATGATGTTGAGCAGGTCAACAACTGCAGTGAATAAGTTATATGACAATATCATAAATGCAGAAATTTTAAATAGATAACTGATAAAGCAAGGATATTATATGAATTACAAATCTAGCCTATGGATTCGTATTGAAAAGACAATGACGGCGACGACAAGTTTTTTTTTTTTTTTTTTTGAAAAATAGTGGTGAGCTTTTGGATGAAGAATGAGTTGTGACCCTAGAGTGTTTTTTACAGGGCGCCAATGGTGGAAATGTGAAGGAGGCGTGGTTTTAGGTGGAGCTTCACTGAGAAAATAACGGAGGTTGTGAGTAAGGCTGTCCAACGGTCCGATTTGCACCAGATCGGCGCCGGACAGGACCAGCTCGGACTGGCGCAAACCGGACCAAATAAAAAAAATTGGCACGGCTCGTCCCCGACCCATCATCCCCCATTTGAGTCGACCAGACCGGTGTTTTTTGGAACGGAACCGGACCGGAAAAAATAAAAAAAAACTGGGCTCTCTCGGTGCAAAAATAGCCGTTGGGCAACGGCTCTTTCACCCACAGCCATTGGCCTAACGGCAAAAAACGGCCATATTTGCTCACCCACCCCCTAGGCGCCCCCATACCCCCCAACCTATTTTTTCTATAACTTATTCATTTTTCATCAATTTATTCACAATTTCTCTAATATTCTCCATAAATCTCTCTCAATCTCTCTTATTTCTACAAAGGCTATTTGCTAAATAATTCAAATTTGCTCTCGCAAAAAGGGTTTAAGTGCTAAATTGCATTTACAAAAAAATATTTGGAGTGAAGTGGAAAATTATTCGGTGCGGTTCCGGTCAAGTTTCAACTTTCACTTCCTAAGTTCTACATTCCAAGTTCACGACATCAAGTAAACTCGTTCTTACTTCTTATTATCTATTTTAATTTTTGTGCAATATTGTTTCTAGCATATTTTAGTAATTTATTTGTTTGCTACACTTATAAATTATAATAATGTCTGGACTGTGGAGATCAATTACTGGGCGTACGGGTAGCGGTCGTAGATCACGTACTTCTAACTGGGAGGGATGATAGACGTAGTCGTGCTTTAGGTAAAAGACCAATTGGTACTTCTAGCGCTCCTTCTCATCTAGATGATTTTACTCAGGAAGATGACACGCAATTTTACTATGATTTTGATTTTGATCAACCACTAGATAATGATATGTTAGAGGCACGCTATCAAGAAAATACCGAAGGGGTTAATTTAGAAGATGAAACACCCACTAGTCAATTTTATGGTGAACCTGAAGAAACTGAATCTGAATTACCACCTATGCCTCCTAGTAGAGAACCAGCTGTACGACCGGATAGATCGGATGTGTGGAAATTTATGACTAAAAATGTTCCGGCTCAGACCGCTAAATGTAATCTTTGTAAAAAAGTTTGGGATTTTAAAACCGGCAGGCATCATGGTGGGACAGGGAAGTTGAGAACACACTTAGAAAACTATCATAAGAATGAATAGGAAAAGAGGCCGGGTAGCACTCGATCAGGGAACAGAATGGCTCCATCGCAAGGTAGTGGAGTTCAACAAGAAATTAACCTAGTGACGGGGGGGGGGGGGGGGACTTATGCATTATGATAAGAAGAAAGGTAGGGAACAAATGGTAAAAATGATTGCGGTAGAGTGCTTATCTTTTTCATTTGCTTCTTGTCAATGTTTTGTTCGTTATATTCAAACCGTATATAATCCATCTTTTCAAGGTTTTCCAAAAACTATGGTTAGAAGTGATATTATAAAATTTAAAAATTAATATAGACAATATTTACGATGTATATTTTATCACTTTGATTGTATAGTTTGTCTTACTACTGATTTGAGTCGTTGTGTTAATGGGTATGACTATTTAACGCTTACTTGTCATTGGATAGATCCTCACTGGGTAATGCAAAAAAGAATTTTAGCATATTGCGCTGTTGATGAACCACACACGGGAACATTTATTAAGAGAGAAGTTTCTGATATTTGTAAGACGTATTTTATTAGTGAGAAAATTTTAAGTATAACTCTTGATGATGCTACAAACAATGATTTTTCCATTGGTAAGTTAAGACCCGCACTGCATCCCCCTTTTGAAGAATTGTTTCATGTTAGATGTGCATGTCATTTATATAATTTAGTTGTAAAAGATGACCTTCAGTTATTTGATCTTACTATTGTGAAGGTTAGACTCGCAATTAGTTATATTTTAAATCTAAAAACCGGATAAATGGAGGGACTTTCAGGTAGAGTGTATGAAAGAAGGTTTGCAGCCTAGAAGAGTTCCTAAGGAAGTTTCAACTAGGCGGAACACTATATATGACTCTTTGTCTGTTGCTTACACTTTACGAGCGGCTATAACTAGTTATTTTAATAGCAAAGTGGCTGTAGAGTATCACCTAGAAGAATCTGATTGAAAACTTGTTGAGCGTCTTCTTCTTTTTTTAGAAAAGTTTTTTTATGCTACTAAAGAATTTTCCGGTCAATATTATCCTAGAGTTACTACCATGTTGTATTTTATAGCTGGAATAGCAGAATTACTTAACGATTATAGATTAGTGCCTGGTTATGAACAAGCCGTAGAAGCAGGCGAGGCATTAGTGAGGAAGAGTCCGAAGAATTGTGGAAGAAAGTGTAAGCAATGGGATACTCCGTGGTTGAATACTTGGGCAAGATACCTGCACAAATCTCTATTTTAGCCTTACTCCTCAAGTCGGAGAGCTACCGAAATGCTTTGATGAAGGTGTTAGACGAAGCACATGCCCCGGTAGACACCTCGGTTGAATACCTGGCTATCATGGTCGGACAAGTCATGGAGGCCAACCAAATTCTTTTCATGAAGATGAATTGCCACATGAAGGATTGAGCCACAATAAGGCTTTGCATGTCACTATCAAATGCAAAGACTGGTTCGTAGGAAGAGTCTTGATCGATGGAGCTTCTGGTCTAAATATATTCCTGTTCATCACTCTGAAAAGAATGGGCATTGATCAAACCAAGGTAAGAAAAAGTGACATGAAGGTTAAGGCGTTCGATGGATCGCAAAGAAGCACTATTGGGGAAATCAACTTAACCATCATGGTCAGTCCCGTGGAGTACGCTGTCGAGTTTCATGTCATGGATATCTCCGCTTCTTATAACCTGGTGTTGGGAAGACCTGTGGATTCACATGGCTGGAGCGGTGCCTTCTACATTGCACCAAACAATGAAGTTTGAATGGGACCACAAAGAGGTGGTAGTGTTCGGTGAAGGGAGCAACTCCATTTACAATGAACAAACCATACCAACAATTGAAGGGAATGCTCCTGATGAGCAGACTTTCTATATTGTAGAGCTCGTGGGAGCAGTGCAAGGTACTCGAGGAGGACGTCGCAAAAACTACAACCCGAGGTTGAATCTTACAGACATAAATCAAGGGGGTTATACTGCACACTTTTCTTCCAATTTAGTCAATACACCACATGTGATTGAAGAGAGAAAGAGAAACTTCTACAGTACCTACTGGGATGGTCGAGGCAAAGGCTATGAAGGGAAAAACTTAGCCCCCGTTAGTTTATAGTTTTTGGGAACAATTTTTGGGAGTTTTTGGGAGAAAAACTGTTTGTTTATACTATTTGAGCAAAATTTCTCCCAAAAACTCAAAAAGTGCTCAAAGGCTCTTTTTAGGCCAAAAACTAACATTTACATACAAATTTTATTTTCATAAGAGCTCAAAGGCGCTTTTTGAGCAAAAAATTTTGTTCCCAAAAAGTATGTCCAAACACTTTTTCATTTTCATATCAAACTTCACCCAAAAAAAGTTTTCCAAAAACTATTTGGGAATCTATGTCGAAACGCTAGCTTAGTCTGGGAACCAGTCATATCTGATTGGGATGTGCCCTCACGTGAATTTCGTGAGGCCTTACCGGCTAAGATGGAGAAGCGACCAATGTACTCACCTAATGCTAGTCCCAATTGGAAGTGCATCTCTGAAGAAATAAAGGGGAAGCAAGTATGGCTATCTAAAGCACCCGAACCTATAGAGGTGGTGATTGAAGAGCCATATGTACTCCCACAACCTGCAAAATGGCCTGAAGATTGGGTTGTAAGCATCATATAAAACAAGGTTATGAATCTGGTAAAGGTTTGGGCAAGAACCTGGATGGCATGGTCGAGCCGATCAAAATTGTGATGAGGCCCGACAATGAGAAGGCTAGCATAGGGTACATTGTGACCTATGAAGAGAGCATGGAAGAGGCATCAATGGACTTCAAATTCTACAAGAAAAGCACCGAGACTCTCCTATATATTTTCGCCTCGTCAGGATACTTGGATGGCCGGAAGGGGGAGGTGTCTCCAACGCAAGGAGTTGAGCCAAAGACAACTGATGCTGAAGAGGACCTGCTAGCGGCAGTGCAAAATCTGTTCATATATGATGAGAACTTTTGTGTGATTCTGGAAAAACATGTTGAACCTCCTGGACTGAAAAAGGCTGAATCTTGAGCCGCATTGAACAACTGGATCAGCAACGGGCCCGAGCTTACCGTGGACCTTGGTAGAGTTGGGGGGATAGAATCTATTTTATGTTTTCTAAAATAAATCCCGACTTTGAGTCGCTGAATTTGCATTTTTCTTTCTTGTTGCATATGTCTCCCTACAAACATTGTTTTGCAAGGATTCATAAATAAAATATCGCACTATTTCCCGTTAAACTTTTGTTTTAATCTTCTAATTTTGCAATATTTTATTTTTCAGCATTCAAACTAATAACCCCATTGAGTCCACAATCGTAACGTGTAATAAAACAATGGAGCTTGAGGAAGCTAGAGTTGATTATGATGATTTTGATGAAACCACGCAAGAAGAAACTGAAAGATTTGAAAACAAGCCTAAGCCAAACCCAGAGGAAACTGAAGTGATAAAACGAGGAGATGAGGAAATGGTAAAAGAGGCAAGGATCAGTGTGCACCTCACCGCCGAAGATAAAAAGGCGATATGCTGAGTTTCTTAAAGAATATGAGGACGTATTTGCCTGGTTGTACGATGACATGACTGGCATAAGCATGGATGTGGTAGCTCACAAATTACCTATAAACCCAGGCTTTCCGCCGGTCAAACAAAAGGCCCGAACTTTCAAGTCGTCAGTTTTATTGAAAATTAGGGAGGAGGTAACGAAGCAGCTCAATGCAAGAATCTTAAAAACAATCAAATACCTAACTTGGCTGGCTAACATTGTCCCGGTGCCGAAGAAAGATGGGAAACTCTGAGTTTGTGTGGATTACAGGGATCTGAATAGGGGAAGCTTTTGCAATTAGCTCACGCTTGATGCAATAGGGGAAGCTTTTGTAGTACCTTGTCACTACACACTATAGAAGATTTGATACAAGCTATATTATTTTTACGAACGCATTATGCAACATCCCAGGTGATGTTAGTGTTGTTCTGCAAGCTCCTTGTGGGAATGTAGTTACTCATATCCTAATGTATGTCAAATGTTCATCTGAACAGGGTCTATCATATAAGGATAAGGATCATGTAAATAATGCTGGATAGTATGATGTAGACCATGTGCTGAAGCAGAATACCAGCAACTAAGTTGAACCATGTGATAATAAAAGAGACATGTAGTTGAACCATGTGCTGAAGTAGAATACCAGCAACAAAGTTGATTACACGTGCACTTATAACGCTAAAGTAACTTCCCAAAAAGTTGAGGTATGAAGGAGATATGCCAATGATGGATGAACGATAAGCTGCACTAGACCTTTATCTCTTAGTTTTCATAAAGTAAACCAGCATCAGTATGAGGATCCAGTTGTAGTTGAATACAGGCAGATAGCCAGAAGAAAACCGGAGTCACCATACATGGTTACTATTGATGGTGTTCTCATGTATAAAGATAGACTTTGTGTTCCTGATGTTCCAGATTTACATGGACAAATTATGATAGAGGCACATTATTCCAAATACATTGTTCATCCAGGTTCGACTAAGATGTACCATGATCTTAAGCAGATTTATTGGTGGGACAGAATGAAGTATCACATAGCAGAATTTGTGGCTCAGTGTTCTAATTGCCAGTAAGTTAAAGTCGTGTCATCTTTCCAAACTTTATGTTTTCAGTAGATAGGTACGTATATATGATCAGGTTGCCAGCTTATCTCTGGCACTAATAGATTATTAGTGGGTTTAACAATGATTGACACTCATTGTAGGTTTCTGCCGTAGCCCTAGGTTGGGTCGTGACAAAAATGGTATCAACACCATAGAGATTTAGTATTACCATTCAGTATTTGGAGGAAGACTCCTCCACTTAAAGCACAAACTCATGCAACTATTTGAATAGGAATACCCATCACTACACAGTCTGCTGGACTAAAGAAGATTTAGCTAAAAGCTGAACGTAGGCAGACCTAAGCTACCAAGTATCCTTTCGATTTGCCAAACAGCTGCAACTCTCGAGTCACATCTCCATACATTTGTCGTAAACACCACCGCCTAATGGATGGTACTTCTATATAAAAATTTCGGCAGAGTTTTCCCTGAAACTGGATGATCCGCAAAAACAGAACCAGCATTATACTATACATGGGAATGGATACCCGAATAAACTGATAACATAAACATGTTAAATGGATAACAAGATGAGACAACTGGATGACATAATAAATCCGCAGATAGAATGTCTGGACAGCACCACTGTCTTGATTTTCAACCTAATTTTCAGAGTATAGATCAAAGTTATAGACTTCATAGTCTTCATAAAAGTTTTAGATATATGTCTTAGGATTCCAGGGAATCTTGAAGCATCTTAATAATAATTTTGTACAAGGAGTTATGCGCAAACTACTAACAGCTGTCCGAAGATAAAAACAATTTTCCAAATTTTGAAAACATTTTGTGCTACTATTTTGGACTTCTTTTACCGTGGTTCTTAGCAGTGCTATCTTTTGGAAGAGGTAAGTGTTTGTATCCAAAACAATAATATGCTTACCCGGTTACCTTGACATGCACTCTGGATCAACACAGGGAACATCACAATAGGTTACTGATCACCTAAGCTCACCAGTGTCGAAAGAAGAAGAGATGGCAATAAACTGAGGATAGAAAGAATTAGATCTTTATGAAGCTTATCGTCTTATTTATTTGGCTACCAGAGCTAGACTACTTACGAGTCCAGCTAGCGAAAGAATCGCAATTGAAGAAATAGATATTAAATTAGCTCTATGGAACAACACCCATGCCAATTTAACCTCCCAATAAGAAGGAAACTCTGACAATATACTAGAAAACCTGTTATAACCCAGATAAGCTCATAGGATCCCATGACTTTACTAGCATTTTGAACCAAGATGAGATACGTTGATCGAATATTACTTACTAATCAATTTGCACCGGAAGAAACGATAACACTTTCGGACGGTGACGAATTAGGATCCCATCATCCTACCAATATTGAATTTCGAGGTAAGAGGTAAACTGAATTGACATAATAACAGAAGGTGGCGTAACAAGATGCCAAGCAGAAAAATACCAATACTCACTCACAAATCTCTCACATTTAAACCAAATAAACTAGTAGGGTCATCATAAATGCCAGGAATAAATCATATCAGAAGCTCACCCCTCTACCACAACCGGTTCTTAATAGAAACGACATCCAAGGAAACCATCGAAACATGATAAGACACACCATTTCTAAATCGATCGAAAGAAACAAATATTACTCACATTTAAGAGAACAAGAAATACTTGGGTCTACTACATCGGATGCATCAGCATCCTTCCAGACTGGCAGTTCATAAAACTGCCTCTGCGGCTGAACTAATCCGCTACAATGATAATTACCTTTCGAAGAATAACTTCCACCACGCTCTCAACCTTTACTGGATCGTGGCACTTCTCTGGTTGATTGAGATCTAAATAAAATCCTCTGCGACTGTGCAGGTGCCTGACGAGAGAAAGGATGACTGCCTACTCGCCGGAGTAATAGAAAACTCTTTAAAGGATAGCCAGACTCACGACAATGATACCACATTTTCGCTGAAAAATGGAAGCTGGAAAGATTGTTGATAGCTGTAAAGAGAAGACTGAATCTGATCTTGATGAGCTACTGGCGCACTCTAAGAATCAAGTGACACAAGCTGAGATAACTTGGAAGGTGACCTCAAAAAAATAACCAGAACTCTTACCTCCAAATGAGGTGCCATGGTTACCTACTAGGGCCACGAGATCTCTTGCTCTCCCGCTCTAACTCTTCCCGCTCTAACTTATGGTATGCCTCGAACCTTCGGGCAATATTAATAACAACATCAAATAAAATCCAGACCTCAATTTCTCGAGCCATCTGGGATTTCAAGGAAAAATAAAGGTCATCAATAAATCTTTGAATCTCTCGAAAGGCTCATGGACTAGTTCTAATGCATATTCAGCCATTTTATAGAGTTCAATCTCATATCCTGAAACACCAACAGGCTATCCGACAGGTTACCCTCGTCCAATCTACTCAAACTGGCAACACTTTTCATCTCACTCGCTACTTGAAAGGAACTTTCCACAAATCTAGAAGAAAAATCGAACCAAGTTAGCTAATAAGAGTGCGGCCCACCAATTCAAGGCTGGACCCTGAAACTGGAAAGCAGAATAATACACAGCATATTGCTCGAGATAACCAACAGCCTGAAGGATATGCTGACATTCATTTTATTTTAAAAATAATCACGAGGTTTATCTGATGCATTACTTAAGAATATCGGAAGGTTCAACCGCGTAAAATAATGCAACCTCTTCGGACACTCGGACCGCACTGATACCTCGGCTGGCTAACCAGCCAGAACAATTAGAGGTACAACACATACTACCTCCGGAATATAATTTACTGCAGCAATATTAAGAACCAGAAAAGGAGCTGCCTGAGATCGAACGCCTGCACATGCGGCAACCTGATAGGCTGCCCAGCAAATAATAGGTTCTTACGGTATCTGCGTCGCCAAGATTCTCGTAAAGCATCGTAGAGAGCCAAGGGAACTACAAGGCCCTTCTTCCTTGCCCATCGCGAGCTCGTACAGCTGGGACCTCCGTAACTAGATCGTCAGCACGATCAAAACTCTCGGGGCTTCGTCAGTGCTAACCCCAAGCCAGACTGCTTCGTCTTGAACTCATACCATTTGCTGATTTATCGCACGAGGGTTTCACAATTACCACGAAAGAATTAACAAAAATACATTTGCATCCTAGATCGACGTACGATCAGAAAACAAGGAAGTGAAACTTCCTAAATACCATCATAGCCCCTCCTAGATAAGTACGGACGTCTACGTACCCATCAGCGAGACTCTACTAGACATTGTCTTAGTCTGGATAGACTCTAAACCGGGCTCTGATACCAACTGACACGACCCGGAATACTCCTGCACCCAATATGATATGCACTGTAATGCATATGAATGATATATAATGCATATGAATGCAATGTGATGCAATAATAACCTTTCACCGGCGCGGGACTCTCATCGACAGCCGGAAAGTAGATGCCAACTCAATGCCAGACTACAATGCTTAGATCCTCAACGCATTACCAACAACAGGACATAATATATAATATACAAGGTAAATCCAAAGCTAAGACGTAAGGAGTACGCCTATCGGCAGCTACACACGTAAGGAACATGTGGTAGAAAATCCACGAGGCCAGGTGCCTCCAAAGAAATGGATATAAATACTTACCGTATTCCAAAGCTAGCCCTGCTACTCAACAACTGCTTTTTCCTTTGGTTTCATTGCCAAACGATCACACTCTATTCAATAAGCAGAAAAATATATCAAATTAGGCTAAAGGCTTCATTCCTCAAATCTTAGGGCAATCCGGTTAGGAACCTGATACCCTATTCGCATACGCAATACGCAGGCCAGGCCTATGTACAGGGTTTAAGGTCACATAACCAAACCCCAAATAATTTACATTTATATGTTGCCCATAACTCACTGAGTATGAATATATAATCAATTTCATTATCTGGGTCCATTTGGCCCTTTAAACTGTTAATTGAACTTATTAAAACGATGTATAATATTCCAAGTTATAATGTTAAAATATATTCAAACACACGTAATAAACTCAAATAATATATTAGGATCATTACCTGAATGTTTCAGGGTGAAACTTCTACTTTTTTCCAGCCCCTTTTCTCATTTCCTGGCATTTTTTCTATTTCACTTCTCATCTTTTCTCGTTTCTGTTCATTTCTCATCTTTTCTCTGTTTTTGTGTTTCCCGTGCACTTATGGCTAAGGGATAAGCCAATATAACCGACTCCCTCTTTTAATTGTTCTTTGCTTTCTTTTCTTTTGACTTTTCCTTTTTGTCATTTTCTTTTATTAAATTTTCTTTTCGTTTTCGTGATGAAAATTTAAACGGTACCCTACGATATTCGAAATAATTCCAACTTTTTCATATAAGTTATACAAAATATATGTAGCATACTCGCAAAGGCGGATCTAATATTGGACTCCCGAAACACAAGATGCGAATTTAAGTAGAAAAAGTCAAATTATTTAACTTTCAGCATTTTAGCAGAAACTAGCCGAACAACATCAAAATTCACTTTCGAAAGTTTATAAAAGTCACAAATAATCATACGAACCTAACGGTGCTTTCGGATTTCGAATCAGAGCTCATTCGCCAAAACCGAGCTCGAAAATCTCTTTTTAATATTTATCGACAATAAAAACTGACACCTTTTTCCAATGCCTACCAAACGAGTTCTGATTTAGCTCAATTTTACAGACAGTTCCTAATGGACCTTATGAATATTTTAAAATTATCGGCACGCCAATTAGAGTCTTAACTTTCGAAACGACTAACCGAGGTCGTTTCAAAATTTGTAAGTGTTTAGCATTGACAAACATGAACTGTGCACGACTGGATAATTTCGATACTCGAAAATAATTCACAATTGATTGAAGTATAAGATAGGACATCCTCTCACACTTGAACCTTTCTTGGAGAACAATTTATTTGAACAGGGGCTATTCTGTGCAAATCGTGTTAAAATCTGGACTGTCTCTATTAAAATATGTCCATTGTATGCGTTAAAACTATTTTCAGCACTTTAATACTCCTGTACACTAATCTAATAATGTATAGGGGTGTATACGTGATTGGGGTCGACTATATGAACTCTATTAACGTTTTCCAAAACTGGTATTATTAATTACTCATGTATTTGCATGCTTATACCTATATCTATGTGTGGCAGCCCCCTTTGTTTCCATTTACATGTTCTTGTGAAACCAACTTTTGAAAATCAGCCCACTTATATATATACTTTTCAAAACCGACCCCAAATAAAAATAGCCATTAAGCAGTGGCGGATACAGTATTTGAAGGTCGTGGGTGCTCACTTCTCTTAACAAAAATTTGCTACCTTGTGAAACGTGTGTTTTTTTATTCAAAAGGGTTTAGATTTTTTTTTTCAGGCAGATTTTGTTTATATATTTACACATAATAAATAAAGTAAAAAAAACAAAAGTAGTAAATAGTACTAGTTGGGCGAAATTTTAGCTATATTATGCTCAAAAATTAATGCTAGCTTCAGTTAAGGAGGTCCACAAGTACACTCTCTTGTTAGAGAAAAAGATTGTTGCTGCTAGGTTTCGAACCCAAGAGCCTGAGGTTGTGAGCACCCAAGCTCTAGCACCCATTGCTAAACAAAAGCACATGTTGGGCCTTTTGTTTAATGGGTGCTTCTTTTATATATATACACATTTTCTACATACTGTCTATGTACATTTACATATTCCACATCGAGTTCAATGGGTGCTCGAGCACCGGATCAGACCATATGGGTCCGCCTCTGCCATTAAGGTTTGGGCTCGACAATTAATGATGAGTCACCGCGACCCTAAATGGAAAATATTTTGTTTTAAAACAACACCCATTCAGTTTTTTGACCAAAATCCGAAATCTTTTATAAAAGAGTCAAGTTTCGCAAAACTAACTATCTTCGTAAAATTGCTTTAATAGCTGAAATTACATGCATGAGCTGAAGTTGCAATATCTTTTGTAAGTTTAACATTATATACGATCAGGCATTTGAATTAGAGGCCTTGAAACACGAGTAGGCGTGAAATAGGTCGTATGTGTAAAACTTAAAGCCTATTTGCATGTGTATTGTTTAAACTTGCATAGTTATATTTACTTTCATACATTAGACACTAAAGTGACCTTTTAAGTTAGTATAGCCTATAATAATGCTCACAACCTTACAAGAACATCCCAAAATATAGACTCGGGCGGGAACCACCTTTCGTGGGACTTGGGGAAGTGCCTAACACCTTCTTCCCCGAGTCATTTGGACTTCTTACCCTTTTTGAATCTCTGAAACTGGACTAGTGTAACAATGAACTCGACCTAGATGCTTAGGTGCTCTAATACACCTTAGAAAACTATATTAGGTAGCGACTCCAAACTTTGAACTCAAACGAGTTACCCAGTCAAATCTGAAACCCGACTCACTTCGAGTTGAGTCTAAAATAGGATGCGACAATACTATTGCACACAAAATACCCTTATCGTCTTAACTTGACGGAGGGGACATGTGGCCATCTTAGATTGTCCCACCCCAATTTAAATATCCCCCAACCCAATTTAGAAAGACCCAACCCGCAACCTATAGCCTAACCCGCAATCAATATAAAACTATTCACTCTCTTACTCATCTCTTACAAAACTAATTAGGTTCCCCATTCTAGGGTTCTTTAAAAAATTCCCAATTTTCTCAATTCCTCTTCATAGCCTCAATTTTTTTTTTTTATATTCTTGAATTGAGGTATTTTGAACCTATTTCTCATTTTCTCAATTATTATTACTCAAAAAATGTCGGATGGTAGTTATTCATCGAAAAAGAGATATTTTTGTACGGAATTCGCAATGCATTTAACTGCTTAGACACATGCTAATGCTAGCAGGAGATTCTATAAATATTGTAAGCTAGATGTAAGTGTTCATAAGGCCTTCTTTGATTTTGTCGCCAAGTAATCATTTTAGTTCAAATGTTTAGCTAATTTACTTGTTAATTTCAGAATATTTCATGTGGTTATTGAAAGTGGGACGATAAAACTTTACCACATAGAGCTATGATCGTAATCAAAAGCTTGAAGACATCGATGGATGATGCACGGTTAGAGAAGGGTAAATTGAAAAGTGAATTCAATGAAAAATTGAAGAGATGAAGGCGTTAAATCTGTCCCAATTGTTGATAAACAGAAAATTAGAAGACAAGGTGTTGAAGATGAAGATCATCATTATGGTTTCATGGGCTCTTTTTATTGGATTTGTACTTGCATCGATTGTAGCAAGATAGGTTTCCATTTAATGTGTAGTGTTGTATTGTATTGTGTAAGGACTTATGAATATGTAATGTTTTGAATCATTTTGAATCATTGTCTTGTTGAAATAAAGGTGTTCTAATTTGCATCATTCTCTCAATGAAATGAATCATTGTCGTGTGTGCTCATTAGCGTCTTGGCTGCCCAACAAAATTCATAAACCAAAACCATTGAAATGAAATTAAGAAGCAACAAATTGGTTGACACTTCTGGAAAAGAAGGAAGTCAAGTTGCATGAAATTGAAGCCTAAAAGACAAACATTAAACGACAAAAGACAAAGAGGATTGAAGGAACAGACAATAAAGTCTGGGCTGCATAACATTAAACCATTACAAGACATGTCTTGTACAAATAGTTAAATAAACCAACTACCATTCACTTAAATGATAGCCGAATGCCACATTATAACCCCAAAAAGTGATACAACCTAGGTCATAATGCGACATCCAACACCAAAGAAAAGATCAAACCAAACCAACATACTAAACAAGTTCACAAAAGATAAGAGTTTGACATACTGTCAAATTGCAGCCAAATATCACAATAATAACAGTCATAAAACAAGCCTAAGATACTAAACCAACACCAAGATTTACTTTCCCTTTCCCTTTCTTGCTGCCAACTTCCTAATTCTTTGTTGTCTTTGCACCTCCAATTGATTTATAGTCACATCAGCTTTTCCATTCTAAATGAGTGACATAGGTGAGTATGCTAGATCAGTAGGCTCGGTCACAGCAGTATGGTCACTTCTAAAGGCAATTGATTGTGTGCTAGGTGGAACAGAATTTTGTTTCCTTATTAGAAGTCAAGTCTGGATTTCCAATAGAGTTCTTGGTTGAAGAGCAGGGTCCGGATCAGAACCAACATTTGGATAGTCAAAATTAGGATTAGAGCTACTAGTTTGATGGTTCCTCATCCCTCCAATGGTAGGCATGAACATAAAAGCTTCACTTTGACTGGCTTGTGTTTGTTAAGGAGCTGGTAAATTAATCTCTTCTTCACTGGGTTCATCAACCAAAGATCTGGTTCTCTTCTTCACTTGATTAGTCCAAGCAACCTGCTTTCCTTTTGTTGCAGCAGTTCCCTTAGCTAGCTGTTTGCCTTTTGATGCCTCCTATTTAGACAAAAAAATGTGTAGTTAGTGTTACTTAATGTAAATGCACTTAACAAATATTTGTATTAATTACCTGTGAACAACTCCTTAAATTGTCGTTTGGTTGACCACACTTGCTACATGTCATATCTCTGCCTTTCCTTCACTGTGCCCACTCTATTTTTCTTTTAATTGATTCTCCCTTTTACCTTATTCTCTTCATGCTTGGCCGTCCTACCATATTTAGAAATTATGGTGGATCAATTGCTTGGGACTGCTCAATCTTCCAGAATATTTCACCCTAACTGGCTGCAACTTATTCTTGTAGGTCTGCTCATAAGCATTTTTAGTGCGCCACCATTTCATTTCAGTGAGTGGATCAATTTTTATATACACCAATGCCTTAATGGCATGTGGACATGGGATTCCAGTCAGATCCCATTCCCTGTATGTGCACTTCTTCTCCTCAAGATTAACAATGCGTCTATGGTTTGAATCTGCCACTTCAAACCTAGTATCCCCATTGAAATTCACTTCACACATATGAGCTATCTTCAAGAACTCAAGATAACTTAGAGGCCAAAGGACTGATCCCATTGTCAAAAGAACTTAAATACTCTTCATTTATTTTTTATAGAAAACATGATTTTTATTTAACATAATTTAAGACGGATTACATAAAGAGTTCATGCGGCTACTCATAGGTACCACATGATTCAATTACACGAGTTCGTACTAGTTAAAGGAATGGCATTAAGCACATTCAAGTTTTCTAGAGTAGCTAAGGCATTACAATTATTTTTAAAGTTTTAATAACAAAATAAGTGCCCACACCGTCTTCCAATAAAGTTTGCTGAACAAAATTAGGTGGCATTACTAGCATTTGACTTAGACTGTCCAGGAGCTCCTTTTGCCAACAGGTGCGGGAGTCTATTTCCTGACGAAAATTATGCCAGATTGACGGCATTTCCAGCTTCATCATCATTGACCCGCATTGAGTAACCATAGGAAGATAAGTAGGCGTAGGATTCTTTAATAAGTTGATGACCTCGGTAGAGTCAGTTTCTACTTCTAATGGCTTATAGTTTTGATCATTGGCTAATAAGAGTCCATAAGTTAAGGCTGAGAGTTCAGCATGAGTTTGATTTAAGGCATGAATATTTTTATGAAAACCAAGGATCCAATCACCTTTGCAGTTCCTAAAAATACCTCATATACTAGTTTTGTTGGTGAGTTGCTGATAGGAGCCATCTATATTTGATTTTATATAGTTTACCCTAGGATGGTGCCATGAAACCTTTATGTTCCTCGTTCGAACAAACCTAGGTTCAGTAGAAGTGTGCAATTTAAATTCATTGACTTTGTTATGGACATGGGTAAAACTTAAGTTGCACTCTAAATTATGTATGTTGTTACGATTTCTATTAATCCAAAAGCTCCACAAAGAAAAGGACAAAAACTCAAGCCATGTGTAGAGTTTTGAATTCTAAGGAGGGAAGATGCCTCTAAGAATTCTAAGCTAATGATGGTCGTCTAAAATGTTTAGAGTGATACAACAGCTTGTCCAGAAAGTTTTAGCAGTAGTACAATTCAAAAAAACATGAAACAGTGACTCCGGCTCCTTTTTACACATAGGGAAAATAAGAGCAACATTCATACGTAGCATGTGGAGATAAGACCTAGTAGGAAACTTATTGTATTGACATTGTCAGAGAAAGTATTTTATCTTATTAAGAGTATCGAGTGCCCATAGCCATTCAAACTCATTGTCAATAGTAGGATAGGTTTAAAGTATTTTATAGGTCGACTTTAGAGAGAAGATGCCATTACTATTTAGGCTCCATATGGCGTAGTCTAGCTCATCAGAAGACGTAGGAGGAGGTACTACTCGGAAGAGATCTTTAAGATCATCTGATAAATCAAAAGAAATTTTAGAGAAATCCCAAGAGTGATTATAGCATACGTCCTTAATATTAGCCATCGTATCTTCTAATGTTAGAGGCCACTAATGAAGCTACGAAGAGTTTTTCTATTGGGGAGCCAAGAGTTATTCCATAAGGAAATATTGTCACCTTTCCCCAATACCAATGTGAATGATTATAGCAAAAAAATAAGCCCTTGGCAATGTTTTTCCAAATAAAGGATTGAGATTTCGAATGGGGTCTATGAATATACTTTTCATTAAGAGTCTTGACCCAAAGAGTGTTAGGGTCTGTTAGAAAATGCCAAGATACGCCAATAAGTAAAGCATTGTTCTTAATTTGAGCTTTAGTAATAGAAAGGGCCCCCCAGCTGTTTTAGTTTGGTGATAGTGTCACAAGAGAGAAGGTGAAGCTTCCTCTTAGAGTCAGTAGTGCCCTAAACAAAATTTTTCTGAACCCTATCTATTATTTTCAAGGTCTTGCTAGGGAGATGGTGCTGTTGCATGATATGATTGGGTAGAGTATTAAAGGTTGAATTAACTAAGGTTTCTCTACCAGCTAGGTTGAGGAAATTGACTTTCCAATTTGAGAGTCTAGATTGGAAATTATCAACAAGGAATTGATAGTCACTATGCTTTGGCTTATGGTTCAAAATGGAAACCCCAAGTATTTACCAAAGTGGTGACCTACTTTTAAGTTGAGAATAGAACCTAGATTGGAAGATGGGAGAATACCAACATTTTTGAAAAAAATAATCTTGGATTTTAAAGTGTTAACCTTGGCTCCTGACAAATCACAAAAAATATCTAGGGTATCCTTAATTGTCAAAGCAGATTTTTCATTAGCTTTAGCCATGAACGTTAAGTCGTCAGCAAATAAAAGGTGGGAGAGATCAAGGCCCTTAGGAGAAAGCTTGATAAGATCCCAAAGATTCATCTCCACTTTGTGATTAATATATATGGATAAGAGTTCCAGAAATAGGATAAAGAGATATGGTGACATACGGTCACCTTGTCTAATACCTTTAGTGGGGTTGAAGGTTGGAGTTTTAGAGCCATTGACTAGAATTGAAATGTTAGAAGAGGTAATACATGATAGAATAAGTCTATAAATATTAGGGGGAAATTTAAAGAAGGCTAACATAGTATGGATGAAAGATCATTCAATCCTATCAAAAGCTTTTTCTAAGTCAATGTTAATCATCATACCTCCTTTTTTACCCTTCATTTGAGCAAATTTATGCAAAATGTTTTGAATAGTAATTGTATTATCTGAAGCTCTCCTATTCTTTAAGAAGCTAGTTAGACAAGGTGTAATCACCTAATTTTGGCACCAAATTCTTAAAATTGCTCAAAATAGTCGTGTTAGATTCTTAGGAGTTTCGTCAAATTTTCTTGAAGTTTAGTCTTTATTTTAACTAAAATTTTCATTAATTAGGATGTGAAATATAAAAATTGTCAAAATTACTTGTCATGTGCTTAATTTTGATTCTATATTTTAATTAGCGTGGTTTTAATTATAGTGAGTTGTGTGTGTGTTAAATGAGTGTAGACTTTTTTAGTGGCCATATGTGAAAAGTATGTAGCCCAATGCCCCAACCCGCTAGCCCAGTGGCTAGATCCGGCCCATTTACCCCATATAAAACCCCAAAACCACATTTGGTCTCATTTACACCCCTTTAGTCTCTTGACTAGGGTTATGCTGGCGAAATTTCACCAGCCGTCGGAGCCACCTCTCTCCCTCCGCACCCCCACCGCTGTCCCGCCACCGGACCACTGCCTTCGGTGGCCGGAAAAAT
The DNA here is from genome assembly GCA_037355625.1 of Petunia x hybrida. Taxonomy (NCBI): domain Eukaryota; kingdom Viridiplantae; phylum Streptophyta; class Magnoliopsida; order Solanales; family Solanaceae; genus Petunia; species Petunia x hybrida. The sequence continues at coordinate 1,744,187 of JBBBVM010000018.1, read as the reverse complement.
CCTAAAATATACCATTCAACTCGTTTCGACCTACTCGTTCCATTTCCACCACTGATTTTTGAAAAAGGTCTACCAATTATCGTAAATATGCGGTCAAAGTATCAGTCAAACTGGAACTCCGTCAAAATTTCACCTTTTTCGGTAAGTTCTCGGTTCTTTCTCTCCCCCTTACCCTTTCCTATCACCTGGTACCCCCTCCCATTCTCCCCGTTTTCTCTTCGTCCATTTGTATTTTTCTCTCTTCTTCTTGTTATTTCTTTTCTTTTCTTTTCTTTTCTGTTATGGTGTGTCGCTGCTCTGTCTTCACGTTGTAATGAGGGTGGTTGCTTGTGTGTTATGGGACGATGATGTGGGGTGTGGAAGATAACGATACTGTCTGTTTCTGATGCCGTAGAGGGAGGTGCTGTTGTGAATTGTTGCAGTGGAGATAGGAAGGCTGTGGTTCAGAGAGGCAGTGTGTGATTGTGTGGGTGATGCAGCTGATCCGAGGGCAGCAAATTAGAAATGTATCGAGGCGAGGCAGTGAATTAAGCTCTTGTCACGACCCAATTTCCAAGGGCTCGTGATGGCACCTAAACAACATTTGCCTAGGCGAACCAATGAAACAAGATGCGGAAAAGAACAATAATGTGAAAAGATCATAAATGGATATATAAATATAAAAGGGTGAAGTCCAAAAGAATATATCCACAAAAGAATTGGAGCATTCTAAGAGTGACTCAATAAAGTATGAATATACATAAAAGAAATCTGAGTCCTATCTCTAAGTGACTCCGGCGGTATGCCACCACGGTCTGTGTGGTCGGCTCACCTCAATCAAAAGTCTCAGAAGCCTCGGGAACCGCTAACGTCCGGGCTGCTGACTGGATGAAGGACCTGCGCACGTAGCAGAGTAAGTTATGAGCCGAAGCCCAGTAAGATCACCGACAGGCCCGCTAAGGTACCCTTGCAGGACAAGTCGCTACATGCATCATAAGCAACAACATACTATAGTAATCATACAATAAAGTAGTGAAATCACAAATAGATGTAACACATTCCATACACACAAGTAGTAACCAGAAGTCTCAAGGATTATGCCCATCCAACGTAAGACATAGGTCAACTCAGCGGCGGTTTGGAGGTCCAATCTCTACTCCCGTGCCGACTAACCTAGACCTACGATGGACTAGCAACACCACTACTAAGTATCAACCATATACCGTGACCCGAAGTCACTATCACAATCATGAATAAGTAGACCAACGACCCGTAGTCGTTGGCTCATCTCAAATCTGTCTACGATCGCACTACACCCCCTGTCAAGTGCGTCGTATCTCAATAAATCAAGTGACCACACCACACCCCCTGTCAAGTGTGTCACATCTCAAAGATCAAGTGTCCACACCACACCCCCTGTCAAGTGTGACACATCTCATAGTATAGGCGACACCACACCCCCTGTCAAGTGTGACACATCTCATAGTATAGGCGACACCACACCCCCTGTCAAGTGTCCCTCTAACAGTATTAATATCCACGACATTAATAACAATAACAGAAATAATAACAGAAATATTAATAACGATAATATTTCACAGTCACCGTAACCCAGGTTGGTTATGCTAGCTGAACGTAAGGCGAAGGTTAACCCGACCACAGTTTGGGGGTACAATCCCTACTCCCATGTCGTCCAACCCAAGGTTACGTATAGACAGCACTACTGATGCAGCCCGATCACGTGCTGATCAAGTGATCGATCCACCGAGGAGACCGATGACAAGAAGCCAAGCCAAGCTGCTGCACGATGTGCACGTTCACTTAGCCTGGCCGAAGGAAAACAATTGCTCCGAAGCTGAGTGGCCGAGCTCAAGAATCGAAGGCATTATCTTCAGATTTGAGCCCGAAGGCAAAGTGAACGAGGACAATGAGCTCGAAGACAATTGAGCGTCCGAAGGCAACAAGTGTGTGCTCGAGCAGACAATCGAGAACCGAAGCCAAGGCTTACCGAAGTCAAGTCTGCCGAACACATTTTAATTCAGCCCTGCGTGGCTTATTTCTATTGGTCAACTGTGACCTATTTACTAGTTTACCCTTAGTATTTCCTATATAAACACTGTTTCCTTTCATTGTAAGTAGCTAGTTTTTGAACATTGATGAATTGAATGAAAGTGCCGAGCACATTTCTTCTTGTCTCCGTCGTGAGCAAAACCCCGGTGAGGGCTTTTAAGGACTTGTGGCTTTCGGTTAGTCCGATTGAACATTCCTCTTGATCATTCAGTTTGCAAGAGGCAATGTTCTCTTGAGGATTGTTGCATAGTATAGGTGATCCTTGTATCCCTTTTGATTGAGCTTTGAGACAGGTTCCTCACTGTTCTTTCGAAAGAAGCAAGTTTTGTCTTGCTTTTATCTTTATCTTTCTTGTTTGTTCTTCCGCGTTTGTGCTATCAATCCCCTTCGGGAATTGCATTGCACCATCTTGGTATCAGAGCACGGTTTGGGCTTGTTTCACAACCCCAAATCCTGTTCACGTTATCTTTATTTTCGTGCGTATGTGTCTCTGTTTTCCTTTTCGAATTCTGATTTGATTTTTGTTACTGTTGGTGTTATTATTTACAAAAAAAAAAAAAAAAAAAAAAGAAGAAGAAAAAATTCAAAAATTGTGTTTGATTGTTGGTTGTTTGGGAAAACAACCATAGATTCTTGTTCACCATCGAGTTCCGAATCCAACAAGTACCCGACGTACCAATTTCGTGACTAGGGTTTCTTGGTGAATTTTTGGACTGTTTTGAGCTTTAATGGTGACTGAACTTGAACCCCACTGTGTTTGGAAGAAACCGATGAAGGTTGGTGGTTCTTGAGTGATTTGGGTTTGTTTGTTGCTTAAGAATCGAAGTTCTGGGTTTAATTCGAAGTCCGTACGCCGGAAACTTGTTACAAATCGTAATAGTGTGCGACTCGAACGAGCTGGATCTTAGCTCGAAGAACTTCGTTTGATTTCCTCCGTTGTTGTTTGGAACCGGAGTTGAAAGAGAAACTCAGATCTGTTGAATTTCGTGGTCAGTGAACCGAAGTTGTTGCGTCCGTACGCCGGAGCAAGGTCACTGTTCCATTGAAGAAGAAAGGGGTTAAAATTTTAACATCAAAACCCCCAGGTGAAAGTTGTCGGCTGAAAAAGGAAAGTGGATAAGGTAAAACCCTATCCGTACCAAGGAGGGACCACTTTTGTACGGACAGGAGTGGGTGTGATCGAAAAAGATTCCAAAAGGGAATCAAAGGGTAGATTCTCCTAGGTTCTCACTTTCTTTCGTGTCTAATTCTAGTTGGTGGATCTTTTGAGTATTTGTTCTACTCAAGGTCGTACTAACTCTTTTAAGCTGATAGGAATTCGTGCGAAGGGTTGACCGAAGTCCAAACTTTCGTAGAAATTCTTTTGACTCCCCGAGCTCAGTTAAAAAGCGTCCGTTCCATCGAGTCGAACATCACTTCACTCTTCCCGAAGAGGCAGTGACTATTGTCGAACTTGAAGGATCTTAGAGGACCGATCAATTGGACTAGCCACTGTTAACAAGTCTTTGAGTGATCAAAAACCGAACCCATAAATTGAGTGGACCCGAGTGCCACCCATCAAAGGTGAGGGAGTGTGTGAGGTGATTTCTAACCCTAACATTTGTTTGATCTTTGACTTGTGCAGGAACCATGGCTGGAAACGATGGCAAAAGCATTGAAAAGCCAGAATTGTCGTTAGCCGATCTCATGGCTGCGATACAAGGCATCAGTGCCGAAGTAAGAGGAGTGAGTGCTCGAGTAGCTAACCTCGAGCAGGGAAACGCGTCCGTGGCCATGAATGGGTCCGGCGTGGGAACGAGCCAATCCACTCCGATGAAACCTGAACTGTATGCTGAGCTTGTACGACAACATCAGTTGACAAGTGAAGCAATTCGAAGAGAGCTTAACTTGGGCAATCCCCAAGCACAACAAAACTTGGGCAATCCCCAAGCTGGAAGTCAAAACTTGGGCATTCCCCGAGGAGAGAGGTTACCACTTCCAAGGACCCGAAGAGATCTTGGAGCTGTAACCGAAGAGGTTGATGAGGAAGAATTTCCCGAGGACGAATATGAGCGTGAGCCGCCATTCGCTCAACGAAGGCAAGCTCCCCGAGGACGTGGAAATTTCCGAGGTCGAGGCGCAAATGTTGAAAGAAATATTGAGCGTGAGGCTTATGATCGAGAAGATGAGTTTCCCGAACAGGCTAGAGCTGTTCGAGACTCAAACTTGAACAGTGTCAAGATCACTATTCCGCCCTTTAAAGGAACTAGTGATCCCGACGAGTATCTTGAATGGAAGCTTAAAATGGAGCGCATCTTTGAAACAAATGAGATGACCGATGAGAGAAAAGCCGCCCATGCCATTGCTTCGTTCGAAGCTTATGCATCAACATGGTGGGAATCTGACAAGAGGCATAGACGAAGAAATGACTATCCGGTAGTCAATACATGGCCACAGTTGATGAGAGCGATGGATGGTAAGTACTTGAGTGCCAAGTACAGGCAGACTCAAATGCAAAAGCTCTATGAGTTAAAGCAAGGGTCCAAGTCCGTCCAAGAGTACCACGATGAGTTTGAAAAGGTTCGATTGAATCTTGATCAGGTCGAAGACGAAGAGCAAGCCATTATCAGATTTAAAAATGGCTTGGCTAGGGATGTGTCCTCTCAGTTGAGACTCCACGTGTACCACACGTTGGAAGATCTGTTCGATGCTGCCACCGAAGCTGAAAAATTGGTGAAGGACGATAAGGCAAACCGGTATCGAGGAGTCACTACTTCTACTCCTTTGAACCGAGGTAAAGAATGGAAGAGTCCAAACCAAACAAGTGCTAACGCTGTTCGAGATTCGAAGAGACCCTTCGACAGAGGTGTGACCGTTAACCAACCAAGAGAAGTGGGAGGTAAAGTTCAACTCAACTCTCCTAGTGCTTCAAATATTCAGTGTCACAAATGCAAAGGTTATGGTCACATGGCAAAAGAGTGTCCAACTCGCAAGGTTATGCTTCTGCTCGAAGATGGAACTGTCCATGAGCAAGCGAGTGACACCGAGGAGGAAATTATCGAGGAGACTGATCGAGCTGAAGTTGATGATGATCATGAGGCTGCCGAAGCTGATCATCCGGAAATGTTTCTTGTGGTTCGAAGGAATTTGAGCTGCATGACTCTTGAAGAAGAGGACAACCAAAGAGAAAACCTCTTTCATGCCCGATGTCGAGTGAGGGGGAAGGTGTGTTCGATGATCATTGATTCCGGTAGTTGTGCCAATGTAGTGAGCCAAACTTTGGTTTCACAAATGGGATTACCTACGATGAAGCATCCCCACCCTTACAAGTTACAATGGCTGACTGAGTGTGGAGAATTGAGAGTTGTCAAACAAGTGTGGATCAAGTTCAAAATCGGAGAGTATCAAGATGAAATGATATTTGATGTGGTTCCGATGCAAGCTTGTCATTTGCTATTGGGTCGACCGTGGCAGTATGACCGAACCGCTGTTCACAATGGCAGATCCAACACTTACACTGTGAAGCTTGATGGGAAGAGTTTCATACTCAAGCCCTTGTCTCCAAAACAAGTCACCGAGGACTATAAACGAATGAAAGAATTGAAAGAAGCGGCCAAAGCTAAGCTTCCGATAGGAGCAAAATTGGGGCCCGAAGAGACGAACTCACCGATCGAAGTGAAAGGAATTTGTGCAATCATGCAACCCGGTGAGATCTTACGAGGCAACGACCACGGTCAGATAATGATTTGCCTCGTGCACAAGGGTATCTTTCTAAACTCTAATGATGATTTTTCTAATGATAACCCTTTGCCTTTGTTTGTTCAAAAAGTTTTGCAGGACTTCGAGGACATGTTTCCCGAGGAAATGCCAGGTGGATTACCTCCATTGAGAGGAATCGAGCACCAAATTGACTTCGTACCAGGGTCTCAAATCCCTAACAAACCTGCATACCGGTGTAATCCCGAAGACACCAAAGAGCTCCAACGGCAGGTTGATGAATTGCTGAACAAGGGCCTCGTTCGTGAGAGCTTGAGTCCTTGCGCCGTTCCTGTTATCCTTGTTCCGAAGAAGGATGGAACATGGCGAATGTGTGTTGACTGTCGAGCAGTCAACAAAATAACGGTAAAGTATCGTCATCCTATCCCTCGATTAGATGACATGCTAGATGAGTTAAGTGGTTCTTCATGCTTTTTGAAGATAGACCTCAGGTCCGGTTACCACCAGATCCGAATGAAACCCGGAGACGAGTGGAAAACCGCATTCAAGACCAAATTCGGTCTCTATGAATGGTTGGTGATGCCTTTTGGCTTATCCAATGCACCGAGCACATTCATGCGACTGATGAACCATGTGCTCAAACCGTTCATAAATAAGTTTGTTGTCGTTTATTTCGATGACATACTTGTTTATAGCAGAACCGTGGATGAACATGTCGACCACCTAAGGCAAGTACTTGAAAAGCTTCGAGAAGAGAAGTTGTATGCCAACTTCAAGAAATGCGCCTTTGGTGTCGATCGTGTAGTCTTTCTTGGATTTGTTGTTAGTGCTAATGGTGTCGAAGTCGACGAATCAAAAGTCGAAGCCATCAAAGATTGGCCAACTCCAACCTCGGTATCACAAGTTCGTAGCTTCCATGGCTTAGCTAGCTTTTACCGAAGGTTTGTTCGTGACTTTAGCACCGTGGCAGCTCCTTTAACCGAGCTGGTGAAGAAAGACAATCCATTTGTGTGGGGAGAGTCCCAAGAGAGGGCTTTCCAAGAGTTGAAGCGGAGGCTTTGTTCTGCCCCGTTGTTGCAACTCCCTGACTTCGGCAAAGCATTCGAAGTCGAGTGTGATGCGTCTGGAGTTGGGATCGGAGGAGTGCTGATGCAAGACTCGAAGCCGATCGCTTACTTTAGCGAAAAGCTTAAGGGTGCAACTTTGAATTACTCTACGTATGACAAAGAGTTGTATGCCCTCGTTCGAGCACTCGCCCATTGGCAGCATTATTTGTGGCCTCGAGAGTTTGTGATCAAAAGTGATCATGAATCTTTGAAACATCTCCGAGGTCAGGAGAAATTAAATCGAAGACATGCCAAGTGGGTTGAATTCATTGAAAGCTTTCCCTATGTAATTCATTACAAAAAGGGAAAAGATAATGTTGTGGCCGATGCGCTATCAAGGAAATTTGCCTTAGCGACCACTCTCGCCTCTAGGCTCATGGGATTCGAAAGCATCAAGTCGATGTACGAGGACGATCCCAAGCTGAAATGTGTTCGAGACGCAATCTTGAGTGGCCGAAAGGTTGAGAGAGCTCTTGGTTCGAGAAGCTCATTCAGGTGGACTGATGGGACACTTCGGTGTCGATAAAACTCTTGGTATCTTGACCGAGCAGTTCCATTGGCCCAAAATGCGACGAGATGTGGAAAAGCTTTGCAACGCTTGTCTCGTTTGCAAGAAAGCAAAATCAAAGTCCAACCCTCATGGTTTGTACACCCCGTTGCCTGTGCCTGATCGACCTTGGGTTGATATATCCATGGACTTTGTCTTGGGGTTACCGAGGTCGGGGGGAGGACATGATAGCATCTTCGTTGTGGTTGACCGTTTTTCTAAAATGGCTCACTTTATTCCTTGCAAAAAGTGTGATGATGCACAGCATGTAGCTACATTGTTTGTTTCTAATGTGTTAAAATTGCATGGTGTACCTCGTACTATTGTAAGTGATCGAGACTCGAAGTTCTTGAGTCATTTTTGGAAATGTTTGTGGGGTGCCCTCGGCACCAAGCTACTATTCTCGACGTCTCACCATCCTCAGACTGATGGACAGACCGAGGTAGTTAACCGAACCTTGGGATCTTTGCTTCGGGCAATGACCAAAGGGAAGGTTGGGAACTGGGCTGATCGTTTGCCCATGATGGAGTTCGCATACAATCGAACGGTGCATAGAATGATCAACATGACCCCGTTTGAATGTGTGTATGGCTTTAATCCTTTGATTCCACTTGATTTAACCCCATTGCCTCGAGATTCTGTTCTTGATTTTGAAGGTACTCGAAGAGCAGCTGCCTTGATCGAATTGCATGCAAAGGTGAAGAAGAACCTCGAGGAGGCCTATGCAAAGGTTGCCTTAAAGAAAAACAAGGGGCGTAAAAAGTTGGAATTAAAGAAGGGAGATTGGGTTTGGGTTCACTTCCGAAAGGAACTCTTCCCGAACCAAAGGAAAGGAAAGTTGGCTCCTCGAGGGGATGGTCCATATCAAGTGTTGACCAAGATCAACAACAATGCCTACGTGATCGACCTCCCTGGTGAGTATAACGTGTCCAACACCTTTAATGTTGCTGACTTAGTTCCTTGTGTTGTAGGTCCAACTACGGAGGACGAGGAGGGCTTGATTTCGAGGACGAAATCTTCTCAAGAAGGGGAGGATGATGCAGCCCGATCACGTGCTGATCAAGTGATCGATCCACCGAGGAGACCGATGACAAGAAGCCAAGCCAAGCTGCTGCACGATGTGCACGTTCACTTAGCCTGGCCGAAGGAAAACAATTGCTCCGAAGCTGAGTGGCCGAGCTCAAGAATCGAAGGCATTATCTTCAGATTTGAGCCCGAAGGCAAAGTGAACGAGGACAATGAGCTCGAAGACAATTGAGCGTCCGAAGGCAACAAGTGTGTGCTCGAGCAGACAATCGAGAACCGAAGCCAAGGCTTACCGAAGTCAAGTCTGCCGAACACATTTTAATTCAGCCCTGCGTGGCTTATTTCTATTGGTCAACTGTGACCTATTTACTAGTTTACCCTTAGTATTTCCTATATAAACACTGTTTCCTTTCATTGTAAGTAGCTAGTTTTTGAACATTGATGAATTGAATGAAAGTGCCGAGCACATTTCTTCTTGTCTTCGTCGTGAGCAAAACCCCGGTGAGGGCTTTTAAGGACTTGTGGCTTTCGGTTAGTCCGACTGAACATTCCTCTTGATCATTCAGTTTGCAAGAGGCAATGTTCTCTTGAGGATTGTTGCATAGTATAGGTGATCCTTGTATCCCTTTTGATTGAGCTTTGAGACAGGTTCCTCACTGTTCTTTCGAAAGAAGCAAGTTTTGTCTTGCTTTTATCTTTATCTTTCTTGTTTGTTCTTCCGCGTTTGTGCTATCAATCCCCTTCGGGAATTGCATTGCACCAACTACCCAACCCGGCACGTGAACAAATCAAGTACCAATATCATACAAAAGCCGGCAAAATCCTCGGCAAGACATTTATCATGACATGCCGGCAACATCCTCGGCCATGTCCCAAGTTCTTGCTATCTAAGCATGGCGTAGCAAGCGTTACTACGATATAAATTTAAGCTACCTCGACGTAGCGTTTAGACCGGCACATACCTCGGTCGAGTCACAATCTCGCTATTTATAACAAACAATAATAGCAAGTAATTCACATCATTAATCCTAACCATTGTTAGGTATATATATGCGTACATGAAGCATACTAGCATGAAGGAAGAGTCCACAAGCACAATAGAGGTCAAGTCTCACTTACCTCGAAATTCGGGCTCAAATGCCGGGAAAAATCTCCTTTCCCGCTCGCCTTGTCCGCGAAGGACTCTCCACTAGGTCTATTAAGACAAGATATAGCACATATGAGTGCTTAATTATAGCTATTTAAGCCTATAGGCATCCTAGGGTAAAAATTACCAAAATGCCCCCGGGTAGGGCCGAGCCTTAAATTTACAAAATATACTTTTCCGGACTCCCCACGCTCCCGTGAGTCCAAAAGTACACTTGGATTCCACATGCGAGCCTTGCTCGATGTCTTTCCCCAATTCTTAAGAATCTAGGGTTCTAACCCATTTCCAAGAATCAACCCTTTGATTCTTGTGTTAATCAACATAAAGATGGATTGAAAGGGCTTACCTTAAGTGTAAGTATGATTGGGTCTTCAACAAATACCCAAAAATCGCCTCAAGAGCTCACCAAATGATTTTTATAAGTTATGAACCGAAATGGCCCGAAATGGCCTTTTTATAGCAGTTTTTGCCTCTGTGACAGCTTCTTTTGAAAAAATCATACCTTTTGATAGGAATGTCCAAATGACCTAAGACCTATGCCATTAGAACCACAACTCAAAGGGCTACAACTTTCATGTTTTGAGTTTTTCCTAATTCCTTACGGATTGGCCGGAAAATCAGCTTTTATCCGGCTGTTTGCGCCAAAACAGAACAGAAAAGTCGCACCAGATTTTCTACTGTTTTAGGGGCAAAACGGGACCCTACGAAGCTCGGAAGGATCCCAAATTTTGCACACAAGCCATAAAATACTTGGGTGACATGCTCGTCAAGACGGAACTCAATTCGGACCTCCAGAACTCAAAAAGTAGGTCCCACGGCAAAGGTTCAATTTTCGACTTTCGCCAAAATAGCGAAATTTAACCAAACGACCTCGGAATCCAATTCCGAAAGTTGCTACAAGTCACAAATGACGATACGAACCTAACGGAACTTTCGGATCTCTCATCGGAGCTCATTTGCTCAAATCGAGCACGGAAACCTCTTTTAACTCTTTTAAACTTCCGAAACGGGGACTTTATCAAAAGTCCTATCAAACGAGGTCCGTTTTCAATTTTGAAGGTTGCTACATATCATAAATGACGAGACGGACCTAACGGTGCGCTCGGATTTTCCATCGGGGTTCGTTTACTCAAAACGACCTATCGAAACCCCAAATTCCTTTCCGGAATTTCATAAACGGATCCTTTTCTCGAAAACCTATCAAACGGCCTCCGTTTCGACTCAGATTTCACAGACGGGTCATAAATGACCTAACGGAGCTTTTGGGACTGTCGACACGCAAATTGAGGTCCCGGATCCCGTAACGACTATTTGAGGGTCGTTACATTCTCCCCCACTTAGACTCTCGGCCGTCCTCGGACGAGCCTAAGTCTAAGGTAGGATCCACACACTAGCCACGGAGCTGGCACGGATTTCGAGGACCCTCGGTACCACCAAAATCAATAAAACTTTAAAATGCAAATTCAGGCTTAGAAAATACAAGGATTTCATACCTGAATCATCGAACAAGCGCGGATGCCTCTCACGCATCTCGGACTCAAGCTCCCAAGTGGCCTCGGCAATGGAGTGATGCCCCCACTGAACTCTCACAAGCGGGATCACCTTCGATCTCATCTTACAGACCTCTCTAGCCACAATAGCAATAGGCTCCTCCGAATAAGCTAAGTCGCCATCTACCTCCACGGAAGCCATATCGATCACATGAGACAGATCGTGAACATACTTCCGGAGCATGGACACATGGAACACCGGATGAACAGACAGAGAGGGAGGCAAAGCCAGTCTATAAGCAACGGCGCCAACGCGCTCCAATATCTCAAAAGGCCCAATGAACCTAGGACTGAGCTTGCCTTTCTTCCCAAATCTCATAACACCCTTCATGGGCGACACTCTGAGGAATACCCGGTCCCCAACCATGAACTCAAGATCTCTCCGCCTCCGATCTGCATACGATATCTGCCGGCTCTGAGCCGTGCGGAGTCGATCCTGAATAACCCGGACCTTATCTTGCTGCACCAAATCGGGCTCCAACACCTGGACCTCACCAGACTCGAACCAACCGATAGGCGAGCGACATCTCCGACCATACAATGCCTCAAACGGAGCCATCTAGATAGAAGCCTGATAGCTATTATTATATGCAAACTCTGCTAGCGGCAAATGGCTATCCCAATGGCTTCCAAAATCAATAGCACACGCCCTCAACATATCCTTGAGGATCTGAATGGTCCGCTCAGACTGGCCATCAGTCTGCGGGTGAAATGCAGTGCTGAGATCGACCCGAGTACCCAGCTCTCTCTGAAAAGATCTCCAAAACTGAGCTGTGAACTGAGCACCTCGGTCAGAAATGATAGAAACAGGAGCACCATGCAATCTCACAATCTGCTCAATGAAGATACGAGCCAGACGCTCCGAGGTATAAGTAGTCCTCACTGGAATGAAGTGAGCCGACTTCGTCAGTCGATCAACTACTACCCACACCGAATCATGCTTACCCACGGTCGGCGGCAAACCAACTACGAAATCCATAGTGATCTGCTCCCACTTCCACTCGGGAATGGGCATAGACTGGGTCACCCCGGCTGGCCTCCGGTGCTCATACTTCACCTGCTGGCAATTCAAACACCGAGATACATAATCAGCAACATCCCTCTTCATCCCTTTCCACCAATACAGCTCTCGAAGATCATGATACATCTTCGCAGTACCCGGATGAATGGAATATCTCGAACTGTGAGCCTCTGCCAAAATCAGCTGCCTCAGCTCCACAATGGCTGGAACACATACCTGGCCGTTAAGCCGCAAAGCACCATCATCACCAATCACGACGAGGACACTCCCCCACTCAGGACCCTGTCCCGGAGATCTCTCAGATAAGGATCCTCGAACTGCCTTTCCCGAATCTGGGAAGCTAAAGACGACTGAGACCCCACATATGCAAGCACCCGGCCTGGAACAGAATCATCACACCGAACCCCACTAATGGACAAAGCCTGCAACTCACGGGCCAACGGCCTCATATCAGCATCAAGATAGGCGAGGCTACTCATGGACTTCCTACTCAAGGCATCGGCTACAACATTAGCCTTTCCGGGATGATACCGGATAGAAAGATCATAATCCTTCAGCAGCTCTAACCAGCGGCGCTGTCTCCCGTTCAAGTCCTTCTGAGTGAACAAGTACTGGAGACTCTTATGATCGGTGAATATCTCACATGGCTCGCCATAAAGATAGTGCCTCCACAACTTCAGTGCAAACACGACAGCTAACAGCTCCAAATCATGGACAGGATAATTCTTCTCATGGACCTTCAGCTGTCTCGAGGCATAAGCTATCACCTTACCCTCCTGCATCAGAACGCTACCCAGGCCAACACCCGAAGCATCACAATATACGGTGAATCCCCTGGATCCACTAGGCAAGGCCAACACTGGCGCTGAAGTCAACAGAGTCTTAAGCTTCTGAAAGCTAGACTCACAGGCATCGGACCACAGGAAAGGAACATTCTTCTGGGTCAACTTCGTCAGAGGTGCTGAAATAGAAGAAAACCCCTCGACGAACCGCCGATAATAACCTGCCAAGCCTAAGAAACTCCGAATCTCTGTAGGAGAAGTAGGCCTAGGACAACTCTGAACGGCCTCTATCTTCTTCGGATCAACACACACCCCATCCTTGGTCACCACGTGACCTAGGAAAGATACAGAACTGAGCCAAAATTCACACTTGGAGAATTTGGCACACAACTGCTGATCCCTCAGAGTCCGAAGAACAATTCTCAAATGCTGCTCATGCTCCTCCCTGCTCCTCGAATAAACCAAGATATCATCGATAAACACAATGACGAAGGAGTCAAGGTAGGCCTTGAACACTCGGTTCATCAGATCCATGAAAGCAGCTGGGGCATTCGTAAGCCCGAAAGACATCACCAGAAACTCATAGTGACCATATCGGGTACGAAAAGCAGTCTTGGAAACGTCCTCGGACCGAATCCTCAACTGATGATACCCCGACCTCAAATCAATCTTCGAGAAGAAGGTAGCACCCTGAAGCTGATCAAACAAATCATCAATACGCGGCAAAGGATACCTATTCTTGATAGTAACCTTATTCAGCTGCCGGTAATCAATACACATCCGCATAGAGCCATCCTTCTTCTTCACAAATAATACCGGGGCACCCCATGGAGACACACTGGGCCTAATGAAGCCCTTATCGAGCAAATCCTGAATCTGCTCCTTCAGCTCCCTCAACTCAACAGGAGCCATACGATACGGGGGAATAGATTTAGGCTGAGTGCCTGGCAATAGATCAATGCAAAACTCTATCTCCCGCATAGGCGGCAAACCCGGCAAATCATCAGGAAACACATCCGGATACTCACAAACAACCGGAACTCTATCAAGGGATAACTCCTCTGCCCGGACATCCCGAACTGAAGCAATATATCCCTCGCACCCACTAGATATCATCCTCTGCGCCTCCAAGAAAGAAATGATCCTACTCTTCGGAGAAGGCCTGGAACCTCTCCATACAACCCGAGACTCACCCTCTGCCCCGATCGTCACGGACTTGGCATGGCAATCCAAAGTCGCATGACAGGAAGCCAGCCAATCCATGCCCATAATGACATCGAAATCAGACATATCGAGCAGCATCAGGTCCACTAAGGACTCTACACCATAGATGGAGATCATACACTGCCGATAACCCCTATCTACACATATAGAAGACCCGACAGGGGTGGCAACCATAAAGGGATCATCTAAGAAGACCAGATCCCTGCCCAAGCAAGGGGCAAATCCCGGCGAAACATACGAATAGGTAGACCCCGGATCAATAAGAGCATAAGCATCGCGGCCACATACAGAAATAATACCTATGATGACATCATTGGATGCCTCAGCATCCTGACGAGTCATAGCATAGACCTGCGCCGAGCCTCCTGAACCCGGAGCTCTCTGAGACTACTGTCTAGGAGGAATCTGAGAAACGGGCCTGGCGGCCTGAGGACCAGATGGTACCATAGCTGCGGATCCCTGGCGACCTGATGAAACATAAGGGCAACTCCTGACATAGTACTCTGGAGACCCACACTCAAAACATCCATCACCTCTACCTCCTCTACTGCCTCTACCACCTCTGCCATGACCACCTCCAGACGAACACCTCCCATGATGCCTCTGATGGCACGTCCCGCACTGCGGCGGACCAGACTGCGAAGAGCCACCCCGCCTCTGGGATGGCTGAGGCCTCGGGGTCTCTGAAGAAAAATCCTGGGCAGGCAAAGCAGCAGCCTGGGGCCTAGACTGAGAACGGCCCTGATGACCCTGACCCCTCTGAGCGGATCCACTATACCCACCAGACTGACGCGATCTCTTGGCCGCCCTCTCCGCGTCAGCCCTGGCGAAGATATCCTCCATCCGCCGCGCCACATCAACTATCTCAAAATATGACTTGTTGCTCATATCAGGGGCAACAGCTACCTGCAAGCGGGGATGAAGACCCTCAACAAACCGGAGGACCTTGTCCCTCTCCTGAGCCACCATAGCCGGCGCAAACTGAGACAACGACAAGAACCTGGTGTCATACTCTGAAACAGATAGGTTTCCCTGCCTCAACCCCTCAAACTCGCGCCTCTGAGCATCGTGCTGACTCTGGGGAACGAACCTGCTCATGAACATAGACACGAACTCAGCCCAAGACAAAGGAGGGAGGTCACTAGACCTCTGCCGCATCATGGAGACCCACCATGTCTGCATCTCCCGATAATCTGAAAGAAGCACACTGCACCCCTAAGGTGTCTCTAGTACCAAGAACTGTCAAAATCTTCTCACACTTCTGAATGTACCTCTAGGCAGTACATGTAGCTGAGGTACCGTCGAACTCTGGAGGCTGAAGCTTCATGAATGACTCTATCCTCTTGGCAACCTCCTCAGTGCCCATAGGAGGAGTAGAAATAACAGGACCTGCCTGAGGAGCAGAAGCAGAAGGCTGGGCAATATGATCAGGAGCAGCCTCAGAAGTAGGCGTGCTCATAACAGGTGTGGTCGGCTGAGGAGCCGAAACAGGAGCTGCAACATCATCTCTGACAGGGACCTGATGGCTAGACAAGGCCATCAGTCTCATATACTCCTCTGAAGAGATCACAACGGTGCCTGGCACAACAGCAGGCACAGGGGGAATAGATGCTGACAGAGTCGCTGCGGACACCGTAGGGATAGCTGTGTCCTGCCTAGTAGCTGACGGGCGACCTGCCCGAGTCTTCTTAGCAGCTGGCGGCTGCGTAGGTGCTGATGGCTCTCCCGCAGACGCGGGTATAGAAGATGCAGCCCTCCTAGCTGAGGATGCTCGCGTCCTCGCCATCTGATACAATACACGAAAAAGGGTCAGCACCTATATAAGCTACTCAGCACGAATAGAGATGAAACGAAGGGAAAACATTTCCTAACATGCCCTTGTAGCCTCTCGCTCATAAGTATGGTCGACAACATACTCATAAGCAAGACTCTACTCAGACACTGCTCCAAGACTCCTAGGACTCGAATTAGAACCTAGGGCTCTGATACCAAACTGTCACGACCCAATTTCCAAGGGCTCGTGATGGCACCTAAACAACATTTGCCTAGGCGAACCAATGAAACAAGATGCGGAAAAGAACAATAATGTGAAAAGATCATAAATGGATATATAAATATAAAAGGGTGAAGTCCAAAAGAATATATCCACAAAAGAATTGGAGCATTCTAAGAGTGACTCAATAAAGTATGAAAATACATCAAAGAAATCTGAGTCCTATCTCTAAGTGACTCCGGCGGTATGCCACCACGGTCTGTGTGGTCGGCTCACCTCAATCAAAAGTCTCAGAAGCCTCGGGAACCGCTAACGTTCGGGCTCCTGACTGGATGAAGGACCTGCGCACGTAGCAGAGTAAGTTATGAGCCGAAGCCCAGTAAGATCACCGACAGGCCCGCTAAGGTACCCTTGCGGGACAAGTCGCTACATGCATCATAAGCAACAACATACTATAGTAATCATACAGTAAAGTAGTGAAATCACAAATAGATGTTACACATTCCATACAGACAAGTAGTAACCAGAATTCTCAAGGATTATGCCCATCCAACGTAAGGCATAGGTCAACTCAGCGGCAGTTTGGAGGTCCAATCTCTACTCCCGTGCCGACTAACCTAGACCTACGATGGACTAGCAACACCACTACTAAGTATCAACCATATACCGTGACCCGAAGTCACTATCACAATCATGAATAAGTAGACCAACGACCCGTAGTCGTTGGCTCATCTCAAATCTGTCTACGATCGCACCACACCCCCTGTCAAGTGCGTCGTATCTCAATAAATCAAGTGACCACACCACACCCCCTGTCAAGTGTGTCACATCTCAAAGATCAAGTGTCCACACCACACCCCCTATCAAGTGTGACACATCTCATAGTATAGGCGACACCACACCCCCTGTCAAGTGTCCCTCTAACAGTATTAATATCCACGACATTAATAAAAATAACAGAAATAATAACAGAAATATTAATAACGATAATATTTCACAGTCACCGTAACCCAGGTTGGTTATGCTAGCTGAACGTAAGGCGAAGGTTAACCCGACCACATTTTGGGGGTACAATCCCTACTCCCATGTCGTCCAACCCAAGGTTACGTATAGACAGCACTACCCAACCCGGCACGTGAACAAATCAAGTACCAATATCATACAAAAGCCGGCAAAATCCTCGGCAAGACATTTATCATGACATGCCGGCAACATCCTCGGCGATGTCCCAAGTTCTTGCTATCTAAGCATGGCGTAGCAAGCGTTACTACGATATAAATTTAAGCTACCTCGACATAACGTTTAGACCGGCACATACCTCGGTCGAGTCACAATCTCGCTATTTATAACAAACAATAATAGCAAGTAATTCACATCATTAATCCTAACCATTGTTAGGTATATATATGCGTACATGAAGCATACTCGCATGAAGGAAGAGTCCACAAGCACAATAGAGGTCAAGTCTCACTTACCTCAAAATTCGGGCTCAAATGCCGGGAAGAATCTCCTTTCCCGCTCGCCTTGTCCGCGAAGGACTCTCTACTAGGTCTATTAAGACAAGATATAGCACATATGAGTGCTCAATTATAGCTATTTAAGCCTATAGGCATCTTAGGGTAAAAATTACCAAAATGCCCCCGGGTAGGGCCGAGCCCTAAATTTACAAAATGTACTTTTTCGGACTCCCCACGCTCCCGTGAGTCCAAAAGTACACTTAGATTCCACATGCGAGCCTTGCTCGATGTCTTTCCCCAATTCTTAAGAATCTAGGGTTCTAACCCATTTCCAAGAATCAACCCTTTGATTCTTGTGTTAATCAACATAAAGATAGATTGAAAGGGCTTATCTTAAGTGTAAGTATGATTGGGTCTTCAACAAATATCCAAAAATCGCCTCAAGAGCTCACCAAATGATTTTTATAAGTTATGAACCGAAATGGCCCGAAATGGCCTTTTTATAGCAGTTTTTGCCTCTGTGACAGCTTCTTTTGAAAAAATCATACCTTTTGATAGGAATGTCCAAATGACCTAAGACCTATGCCATTAGAACCACAACTCAAAGGGCTACAACTTTCATGTTTTGAGTTTTTCCTAATTCCTTACGGATTGGCCGGAAAATTAGCTTTTATCCGGCTGTTTGCGCCAAAACAGAACAAAAAAGTCGCACCGGATTTTCTACTGTTTTAGGGGCAAAACGGGACCCTACGAATCTCGGAATGATCCCAAATTTTGCACACAAGCCATAAAATACTTGGGTGACATGCTCGTCAAGACGGAACTCAATTCGGACCTCCAGAACTCAAAAAGTGGGTCCCACGGCAAAGGTTTAATTTTCGACTTTCGCCAAAATAGCGAAATTTAACCAAACGACCTCAGAATCCAATTCCGAAAGTTGCTACAAGTCACAAATGACTATACGAACCTAATGGAACTTTCGGATCTCTCATCGGAGTTCATTTTCTCAAATCGAGCTCGGAAACCTCCTTTAACTCTTTTAAACTTCCGAAACGGGGACTTTATCAAAAGTCCTATCAAACGAGGTCTGTTTTCAATTTTGAAGGTTGCTACATATCATAAATGACGAGACGGACCTAACGGTGCGCTCGGATTTTCCATCGGGGTTCGTTTACTCAAAACGACCTATCGAAACCCCAAATTCCTTTCCGGAATTTCATAAACGGATCCTTTTCTCGAAAACCTATCAAACGGACTCCGTTTCGACTCAAATTTCACAGACGGGTCATAAATGACTTAACGGAGCTTTTGGGACTGTCGACACACAAATCGAGGTCCCGAATCCCGTAACGACTATTTGAGGGTCGTTACAGCTCTAACGGGTTAGAAAAAAAACTTTCTGTCCCTTTCTTTTCCTTTGAATTCCTGTTTAGATAGATAATTTAGTTAGGAAGATTATGTTGAATCGTAGCAGCTGTGTGTATGTATGTTTGTGTATGTATTGTTGGTCATTTTTAATTAATATGAGATCTTGATCCAAGCTTGGCATAAACTCGTTCAGTTTGGCATATGTATATACTTGTGTTTCAGCTCAGTTCGGGTATGAAAGCTTTTGCTTTCGTTGTTTAATTCTTGCCTGATCATAGTAAGCATCTAGAAACGTGATTTGGTGTCGCATATCATCCTTCTTTCTTTGTTAACAACGTTTTTTAGTATGTTAAACTAGTAACTAGTTCAATAATTACTAGATGATGTTACCTGGGCTGTTTTATTATTGTAAATAAATCTGAATTAGTAGTTTCAAGCATGTGTTTTGCATAATTTTGTTCTTATGTCATTTCTGTTTTGTGGTATTGGCTCGAACACTTGGTCTGGACTTGGTAATTTAGGTTTGTAAAGCTTTAAAACACCTTTGGTTAGCTTTGAGTCTGGTAGATGGGATCTGAGAGTTCAAGTAGTCATTGTTTGGCAGCTTTAAACTCAATTAAGTTGGAACTCAACCATGGGATGAGTTTTGCTAGTTTAGTTTGTTTGCTTTTGTTTTGGACTTGAGTTTGGTTTAGTTTAGTCATAAAGTAAGGTCTGGAATATTTTAGTTTAGTTTTAAGTTAATCTGGTCTAGTTAGTCTGTTTAGTTTAAGCTAGGAAGTATAGTTAAAATCTGATTGCCATTAGTTTTAGTTTAGTTTTAGTTAGTTTGGGCTATTTTGGTTAGTTTAGTTAGGTCTATTGATGTAATGGGCTGTCCGTTGAAAGGACAACCTGCTATTTCAACTTTTGGGACAGCATAGGGTGGCTGAAAGATGTCATAGGTCTGTTGTACTATTTCTGAAAATATAGCTAAAAGCACTCAAGTATAGAGGTGTGCACTTGTACTTTTGTAAAAGTCTACACTCCACCTTTTGGTCCTAAATTTTCAGCTATATAAGAGTGCATTTACTCCTCATTTAAGAAGGGGACTTGCTAAAAATTACAAAAAAAAATATATATAGATCTGAAATACATTATGATATTTCCCAAGATACACCACTTTATTGTTTTAAGGACCAGTTCCTTAAAATGTGTTCCTTTACGATGTTATGTGCGGAATTCAAACTGTAAGTAAATGAACACCCAATATTAGCGTGGAAAAACCCCTTGAACTCGGGATCAAAAAACCACGACCTACTCTTCCAAGTAGGATTTCAACTTCACTATGTAAAAGACTCACTTGGTTACAAGACTGCCTTCTTACTAACCTAGGACTAACTCTAATCTTCTAGTGACCTCTTTCACGATTAGTGAAGTTCCTCCAAGTAACAAGACTTGAATGACACGTACTCTTACAGAGCTTCTATGAAAGCAAATAGTGCAATTTGATATACCCTACTACAGATGAACTAAGACAGAACTTTGACAAGACTCAATCTAAGGAACAGGTTCTTCACTTAGTTCCCTGTAGCTTAATGACTACACAAATACAATTTCGACTCAACAATGATATAGCTCTTTTCTCTCTGTATTTGTATGTAACCTCAACAGCTGAAATGCTCCTCTTCTTATAGCTTTGAAATCTGAGGAGTCTTGAGCAATTAGAACTCCAAAGCCTCCAAGAGTTTGAGTCCTAATTGAACTCCTTGCTTATCTTCAAGCCTTATCCTAATCTTATGCAATCTTTTCTTATCACTTACAACTCTACATAATTATCAAGATAAACATTAGACAATAGGACAATAATTAATTTTCTCGCTTAATTGATTTTGCATAATTATTTATTCAGCTGCAGCGATCTAAAAGAATCAGGTTTTCAACTTAAAAGCCACATTATCAGAAATCAATTTCATCATTAAGGATCAGGTTCTTAAACAGGTTATAAATATCACAAGCAAAATCATACAAAATCATACTTACTCTTCCCCCTTTTGGCATCATTGAAAAGGTTGCATAAGTCAGAATTATTATGAGCAATAAAAATAATCAACTCATAGCCGTTTAGGCAACTCAAAATGCAAACATAATCCAACAAAAAGCAACTGCATTGAAATGATATTAGCCATCGAAGACATGACATCATAAGCAAGAAGATTTTCAACCAGGGGAAACAAACTAAGCAAGTATTGCTAAACTAGTCAAAAACTAAAGATAAGAAGGCTAGGAGACTAGAACTAATCTAAATCCCACTGGACAGAATATGGCTTTTTGGTTTTGGGTATCAGGTTCAGTCAAAACATCCAAGCTTATTCAAGCTAACATTTTCCCCGTTTTTTATGATGACAAACTCATAGACTTCGCTTCATATCCTTAATGTCCTGAACCGCGATTTTCAACTTAAAAGCCACATTATCAGAAATCAATTTCATCATTAAGGATCAGGTTCTTAAACAGGTTATAAATATCACAAGAAAAATCATACAAAATCATACTTACTCTTCCCCCTTTTGGCATCATTGAAAAGGTTGCATAAGTCAGAATTATTATGAGCAATAAAAATAATCAACTCATAGCCGTTTAGGCAACTCAAAATGCAAACATAATCCAACAAAAAGCAACTGCATTGAAATGATATTAGCCATCGAAGATATGACATCATAAGCAAGAAGATTTTCAACCAGGGGAAACAAACTAAGCAAGTATTGCTAAACTAGTCAAAAACTAAAGATAAGAAGGCTAGGAGACTAGAACTAATCTAAATCCCACTGGACAGAAGATGGCTTTTTGGTTTTGGGTATCAGGTGGTGGAAGGACCATGTCCTTGAGACTTTTCCTGCAACAACTCAAATATTTTCTGAAGAATCGTTTCATTTGTTTCTTTTGCCTTAGCAGCTTCAGCTTTCTAGAAGTCTCTTTCTTCCTCCAACCTCTTAATCTTAGCAGCTTGCAAATCAATATGCTGCCTCAACACCCTAACCTTACTGTTCAAATGTCCTTTGGAAGAACCAATAATAGTAGCTCCAACAGCAGCAGGCTCAACATTTACTGTTATGTCACAATTGATCAGGGTAGCAGCCCCAAATCATTCCTTCTTGGTAACCGTTTTCACTTTCTGCAATGGAAGGAACAGTTCCTTTACCCTTAGCAGAATTCTCCCCTTGTTTTTTTTTCTTTTTAAGCCCTGGTTTATCTACATCCACAATCTCTTCATCCTCCATGGTTTCTTTAGAAGCAGCCACACTGGAGACTCAGAAGACTCATGCATGGGAGCTTCTAAACACTTCCTAGTTTCCTTTTTCCCCTCACTTTCTGGTACAAACACACCTAGCCCCTCTACTTCCTCACCCTTATCATCAACTACATTTTAAAGGTTCAGCGTAGTTTACCTTGAATTCATACAGGATCATGGCCCTAGAAAAATCATCCATATGTTCCACTGTCTCAGCAACAGATGGACCTTATCCTTCCCCCTGAATTTCAGAGTCAGGGTTTTGAGAGTTTTGATTTTCTGGATGTGGTGACTTTACTTTCATGGGGAAAGTAGGCTTTGTAACTGGTGGTTGTTCATTGGTAGGCATGGATGAAGTGTTTTCAAGTGAGAGAGACATTGCAATTTTTCGATTTAGAAGATAATGAATCACTCTTTCTTGAATGAGAATATGAGATTGGAGCTTAAACGATTGTATAGAAGTAAATGATAGTGATAGAGATGGAGTGTAAAATGAATTACCTTTTAGATTCCTTGATAAAATAGAGTTCTAGACTGATTAGGTTTCTTGAACGTTTCAAAATAGAGCCATTAGGATTAAGAGCTCAAGCAGAAGATGGAGTGTGGAACAGTTCCTTGATGAGACTGATTTCAGAGAGATAGAGTTTGAGTGGGATTTAAACTCGTCTACTTACCTGTGTTCTTCAAACTCTAATAGTTTCTGAATAATAAAGTAGTACATACCTGAGAATGTGACAGGAAACAGTTCCTTACCCAATTTCAATCAAGTTGCATAATCTGAAATTCTAAGAACATAAGGGTAACATCATTAAAATTTAGTAAACTTAAGCAGAAATCATGGCATAGAGTATACAATTAAGTATAGAACTGAGCTGAAAACTTCAATTGACTTTAATAAAATTCATTTTTACGCCAAATTTTCTAGCCAATTTTTGAAGTAAAGCTGAGTAGACTTAGTTGAATTTAATCATCCCTAATTCTAGCCTGTTCCTTTTAAAATGATCTCTACCTAAGGCCTTTGTGAAAATATCAACAATTTGTTTATCAGTAGGACAAAAGGCTATAGTGATCAATCCCTTCTCATATTTATCCCTCAACAAATGGTGTCTTATGTCAATGTGTTTAGTTCTCTTGTGATGCACAAGATTCTTTGTCATGTTAATAGCACTACTGTTGTCACAAAAGATAGGAACAGTTCCTACATCAACACCAAAATCCTGTAATTATTTTTTAATCCATAACAACTATGAACAACATGAGGCAGCTGCCACATATTCAGCCTTAGCAGTGAAAAGTGCCACTGAATTTTGTTTCTTGGTTCCCCAAGAGACCAAACACTCACTAAGAAAATGTACCATACCTGAGGTACTTTTTCTATCAACAAGGAAACCTGCATAGTCAGCATTAGTATATCCAACAAGATTAAAACTACCACCTTTTGGATACCAAAGTCCCAGGGGACCTGTTCCTTTCAGATACCTCAATATTCTCTTAACAACTTTCAAATGATGACTGAAACCTAGCACATAAACCAACACTGAATACAATATCATGTCTACTAGCAGTTAGATAAAGTAGAGAACCAATCATACCTCTATACAATTTTTGATCAACTGATATTCCATGTTCATTAAGATCCAATTTTGTGGAAGTGGCAATAGGTGTGTCAATTTCCTTAGCATTATCCATATCTAACCTTTTAAGTAATTCCTTAACATATTTTTGTTGATGGATCATAGTTCCATTTGAAGTTTGCTTAATTCGTAAACCCAAAAAAAAAAATTGAGTTCACCCATCATGCTCATCTCAAACTCACTCCCCATCAAGTTTGCAAATTCTTTACTTAAATTTTCACAAGTAGCACCAAAGATTATATCATCTACATAAATTTGAACAATTAAGAGATGCTTACCTTTTTCTTTCAAAAATAATGTGCTATCAATTTTACCTCTCTTGTATCCATGCTGAAGTAGAAATTTTGATAGCCTTTCATACCATGCTCTTGGTGCCTGCTTGAGTCCATACAAGGCCTTGTCCAACTTGTACACATGTTCAGGGAACTGTTCATTTTCAAAGCCTGGAGGTTGCTTAACATACACTTCTTCTTTCAAGTAACCATTCAGAAATGCATTCTTATCATCCATTGATGTAGAGTAAATTCCATGTATGTAGCAAAGGCTATGAGAAGTCTTATTGCTTCCAATCTAGCAACTAGAGCAAAATTCTCATCATAGTTGATGCCCTTCTCTTGACTATACCCCTGAACAACTAACCTGACCTTACTTCTTGTTACCATGCCATCCTCATCGAGTTTGTTTCTGAAAACCCATTTTGTTCCTATTATGGACCTGTTCCTTGGCTTGGGTTCCAGATGCCAAACTTGACATCTTTGGAATTGATTCAATTCATCCAATTGTGATTCTTGACTGCTGATCTAGTTTGAATTCCAGCAGTCTTGTCTGAGATTGTCTAATCCTCAAGATGTGAACCTTGATACTTGTAAGGCTTGAGTATCAGACTATCTTCAGAAATTCCTTGTCGAGGAACAGTTACTGAGGGAGTAGCACTGCCAGTTTGTGAGGTGGAACCAACATTTGTTCTTCCTGTTTCTGTGTTGCTCTTCTCAGTTCTGTCATGAGGAACAGTTCCTTGCAGTTCACTTCTCATAATATCCCCATCCAATGTCTGCATTTATGGATCAATTTCACCATGTTTCAGCATTCCGATCTCTTCATCCCCCTGTACCTGTTCTTTAGTGAGACAGTCAGTTTTATCAAATCTAACATGCATGCTTTCTTCAATTTTTAATATTCTTGTTAAAAACTCTATAAGATAAACTATTGAAAGAATAACCAACAAAGATCCCTCATCACTTCTAGGATCAATTTTTCCTAAGGCATCTTTCCAATTGTGGTGTATAAAATATTTGCAACCAAAAGCCCTAAGATGAGATATATTTGGTTTTCTTCCCTTAAGCAGCTCATATGGAGTTTTTTTCTATTAAAGACCTTGTCGTACACCTATTTATTATGTAGCATGCAGTATTGATGGCTTCAGCCCAAAAATTCTGTAGAAGATTTCCAGATATTAGCATAGTCCTTGCCATTTCCTCTAGAGTCCTATTTTTCCTTTCCACTATACCATTTTGTTGTGGAGTTCTAGGTGAGGAAAAATTGTGATTAATGCTATTTTCATTACAAAAATTGAAAAATATATGATTTTCATATTCAGTTCCATGGTCTGACCTAATGGCAACAATATGACTATCTAGAGGCCTTTGAGCTTTCTTAGCAAAAATTGAAAATGCATTAAATGCTTCTTCTTTAGATGCAAGAAATATAGTCCATGTAAATCTGGAGTAATCATCCACCAGTACCATAACTTACTTCTTACCTCCACGACTCATTGTTCTCATTGGTCCACATAAATCCATATGGACCAGTTCCAAAGGTTTAGTGGTACTTACCTGTTTCTTTGGTTTGAAGGAGGACTTTACCTGCTTCCCCCCGGCACATGCTTCACATACTTTTTCATCCTTAAACTTGATGTTAGGAATACCTATTACCAAATCCTGGGACACAAGTTTGTTCAGTTGTGAAAGACTAGCATGGCCAAGTCTTTTGTGCCATTGGAGGGGATCATTTTGCACTACACTCAGACAACTGATGCTACCATAAGATATTGTCAAAAAATCTACTTTGTAGATATTTCCATGCCTATTTCCCTGCAAAATAATCTCTCCAAATGTTTGTTTAGTTACAATACAACCAGTAGAAGAGAAATTCATATTGTTACCTTTGTCACACTATTGAGATATACTCAAAAGACAATGCTTCAATTCATCCACCAAAATAACACTATCAATGCCATCTGAGTCAGACCTACCTACCTTCCTAATGCTAATAATTTCCCTTCTTACCATTACCGAAGGAAACACTTCCTCCTTGAAAAGCTGATAGTGAATGGAACAGTTACTTGTGTCCTGTCATGTGCTTTGAGCAACCACTGTTCATGTACCATTTTGTGGCTCCTCACTTTCACTCCAGCCTGCAAAAAGAAAACTAGGGGTTAATTTTAGGAACCAAAACTAGTTTGGGTCCCTTTCCTTTAACAAAAGGGTGAATTCAATCTCTCCTAGCCCAGAATGGCAATGCTTTCTTCGTGTGAACACTTTTCTTAGCCATAAATTTTTGGACATGTATGTAGGACCTGTTCCTTTGTGTAGCTTTTTCAAAAGATTGACATTTTCTTTTCAAGTGACCAGTGTTTCCACAATGTGTACATAACCAATTTTCAAGAAGTGTTAGGTACTTACTCTTTGAACCCCATTTGAGCAATGACTGAGATTTTATAAAGCCAATACCCTTCCTATTACTACTATGATTTTCATGTAACCATTCTAATGCTTTAGAGGATTTATTCCATTTAACAGTTTTGTCCAGTTCATCTTTGGTTTTGATCAAGTCTTCTTCCAAAGCTCTTATCTTTTCATTTTTCTTGTTCAGTTCATCAACTGTCACTTTCAATTTCTCTTCAACAATGATCTGATGAGAATTAGCAATGTCTTTACCATTTTCAACTGTTTTAACTTTTGATATTTCATTTTCTAGTTCCTGAACAATTGATTCAAGTGTGAGGACCTGTTCCTTTAGCATACTAATTTTTCTTTTCAAAGAGTCATTTTTAATTACTGCCTTTTTTACATTCTGCTCCTAAACTATCAATTTCATCATGCGGTTGATGGTTGCCATCCCTTAGAGATTTAAACTCATTTAACACAGTATGAAATACTTTAACTAATTTCTCTCTAGGCATACTTTTCACATCTTGTCTAAGTTTAGAAACAAATACCTCAGCATCTTCTTCATTATCTGAGTCTTCAAGAGCCATTACAGCAAGATCATCATCCAGATCATCATCAGACTGCTTATCTTCATTATCTTGCCAGCCAACAACCATTGCTTTTGGAGTTCCACTCTTCTTTCAGAACTGTTCCTTAGCCTTTCTCTTTTCAACATACTTTTTTCTCCATTCTTCTTCCATGACTGGGCATTTGCTAATGTAGTGCTCCATGCTTCCACATTTGAAGCATTCTCCTCCCTGTTTCATGTTAGAAGATCTATCTTGTCTACTAGATCCCTTCTTATTCAGGAATCTTTGGACACTTCTGGCTATAAGGACTAGTTCCTTCTCATCATCAACAAAATTGTTAGCAGCAGATAAAGCTAAATTAGGTTCAGTTTTAACTGATTCTCCTATGTTCTTGACTTTCTTCCTCAGTTCATATGTTCTTAGATTATCTATAAGTTCATCTAAGGAGGGAGTACTAAGATCCTTGCTTTCAATGATAGCACATGCTTTAATTTTCCAAGAATCTGGAAGTACTCTAGTCAAGATCTTTTCAACTCTATCTTCTACAGCTAAGATTCTTCCAAGAGAGATAAGTTCAGTTGCAATAGCATTAAACCTAGTGTACATTTTAGAAATTGTTTCTCCTTCTCTCAGTTTAAAATTTTCATATTCAGCAAAGAGAAGTGTACTTCTAGATCATTTAACCTGATTGGTTCCTTCATGAGCAACTTGCAATGCATCCCAGATTTCCTTACCTGCAACATCATTGAACAATGGTGGTCTAACAGTGGACTGACCCTCAGAGTTTCCTTGTGGTGCACTCATTCTAATCCTAAGGTGTTAGCCTCTTCAAGGATAACCCGCTCTGATACCAATTGATATTTCCCAAGATACACCACTTTACTGTTTTAAGGACCAGTTCCTTAAAATGTGTTCCTTTACTATGTTATGTGCGGAATTCAAACTGTAAGCAAATGAACAACCAATATTAGCATGGAAAAACCCTTGAACTCGGGATCAAAAAACCACGACCTACACTTCCAAGTAGGATTTCAACTTCACTATGTAAAAGACTCACTTGGTTACAAGACTACCTTCTTCCTAACCTAGGACTAACTCTAATCCTCTAGTGACCTCTTTCACGATCAGTGAAGTTCCTCCAAGTAACAAGACTTGAATGACACGTACTCTT
Source organism: Petunia x hybrida (assembly GCA_037355625.1). Taxonomy (NCBI): domain Eukaryota; kingdom Viridiplantae; phylum Streptophyta; class Magnoliopsida; order Solanales; family Solanaceae; genus Petunia; species Petunia x hybrida. The sequence goes on along the minus strand of JBBBVM010000018.1, from coordinate 1,715,907 downwards.
ACAGAGCTTCTATAAAAGCAAATAGTACAATTTGATATACCCTACTACAGATTAACTAAGACTGAACTTTGACAAGACTCAATCTAAGGAACAGGTTCTTCACTTAGTTCCCTGTAGCTTAATGACTACACAAATACAATTTCGACTCAACAATGATATAGCTCTTTTCTCTCTGTATTTGTGTGTAACCTCAACAGCTGAAATGCTCCTCTTCTTATAGCTTTGAAATCTGAGGAGTCTTGAGCAATTAGAAATCCAAAGCCTCCAAGAGTTTGAGTCCTAATTGAACTCCTTGCTTATCTTCAAGCCTTATCCTAATCTTATGCAATCTTTTCTTATCACATAAAACTCTGCATAATTATCAAGATAAACATTAGACAATAGGATAATAATTAATTTTCTCGCTTAATTGATTTTGCATATTTATTTATTGAGCTGCAGCGATCCAAAGGAACAGGTCCTTTGAATCCGTTCCTTAATCATCAGTCAAAACTTTCAAGCTTATTCAAGCTAACACATTAAATGAGAGCTAAAAACACTTTAAAAAAAGGGGGGTTCAAGTTGAAAGAAGGATTTAGAACCAAAAGCTCACACTAAGGGTCTTTTGGGGTATAAATCTTGAAATTTAAGAGATAGATAGACGGTTAAAGAGTCGGTTGAGTTCAAAGGGGGCCTGTTAGTTTGTTGCTTGCTCGTTACTGCTGCTTGGTTCCTATTGGTGTTGCTTTGGATTTCTCTTCATCAGGTAAATACAATTTTACCTTGTATTTATATTTGAATTTGGTTATGAAATAAAGTGAAATCAGCATGTCTAAAAGCCTTTATTGTATGCATCTTGTTTGATTTATTTAGTAAAACTGGTTGTTTGCATAAATAGAAAATAGTTGGTGTTTTACTTGTTCAATCTGAGTTATATATTATTTTTTTGGCTATATGTGAAAGCTAGACAGTGAAAATGAAGCGTTGAACTTTGCAAACTCATATCCGCTTATCACACTTTTTTTAAAAAAATTTGTCTATAGCACAAGGTCGCAAAGCGTGACAGATCTGAAATAACATACAAATTCGAAACATTTTTGTAAATCAGAGTGGGCAAGTAACGAGCTACAACTGGTATAAATTTGAACACTTCCAATATTGCAAATTTGTACAGGAACAATATGACTATTTTCAAAAAATAAGTTTAATGTGGCATGTTAATGCAAACAGTTTTAGCCTAATTACAGAAGTAAAGCACGTAGGCTACAAGCTTTTCCCTTTGCGTAAACAGTCTAAAGTCGTTCCAATTTAGCAAACAGCTTACTATATGCATATACTTTCATAATCCATATTTTCAATAAAGGCAAATTTGGGAGTCCCAATTTGTCACTTAATAAATTTAGCGGTTGTACTTAATTAAATCGATTAGGCAAACTAAATAGGAGCGAGAAGATGATGGCGCGTAATAATAAAGTATGATCAGCGATCTACTTACCAGGCGAAACGAAATCAAGTGATAGAGCCAAGTTGTATCAAGATTTACCCAGTGGGTTATTTGGTAAAATTTTTGGTCAAACAAATAAAACGTGACTTTAAATTAACGGCACAGATATAACAACCACGTTTAATAAATTAAAACGGGATAATAAAGCAACTGTGCTTGGCACAGAACTTGAGGGTGCCTAACACCTTCCCGAGAGTCAACTGAGGACCTTACCCGAATCTTTGACGCAGACCATTAGATGAATCAAGGGTGTTCAAGGTACACCACTTTGGTGACTTGGGACACTTTTAACTTGTCAACTGGCGACTCCGAAATTTCTCTTAATAATTGTGTACCTGGCAACACTCGTCACAGCCTTTAAACTCATTTCTCTTTTATTTAGTTTTGTGTGTAAAAAAGAGGCCGTGACAGCTTGGCGACTCCGCTGGGAAAATTAGTGAAAAGTAGAATCTCCGGCTTTGATAAAATTGTCGCATGTTTTAATTTATTAAATATTTGGTTGTTATATTCTTGCCGTTATCACATGATAAGTTGAATGTTACTGCTTTGATATTGTTGAACTGTATATAAACTGTCTTCTTCCACAACCCTCTGAGTCTCTGAAACACTTGCACACGTGCACTTACCAGATTTCTTGTGGCATCTAGGTCTTCTTACTAAAATTACTCATGATTTTGGAGGAAGGCGTGACGGGGTTTTAGGCCGGACACACTATTTCCGGACGGCCCTGATGCGCTTTCCGCCCCGTTTGTCCACCGGGTTATGAGCCAGTCTAGACACCGAGTCAGTTGAGTCACCTAGAGTTAAACCTTTAGGCCCAATTATCTGTATCATATCTTGACTTAGTGAGGTGCGGCACACCGGTGCCGCACTTGTCTAGGATGACTCCTTGGCGTCGAGATACGTCTGAAGTATTTTCTGTGTTGCATTTAGAAGGAAGGGTCGTCATGCTGACCGAATTGGGGAAGGGCAGATTTCAAAAGAAATGAAAAAAAAAGAGAAAATGAAAGAAAAATGAAGGAAAGAGAGGAAGTAGGGTGAATTTCAGTTTGTAAAAATTTTGTTTTAATACATTTCCTATTTTAGGTCATGCCGTTGAAACAGAAATTTTTGCAAAAATTTATGTGCCGGAAAAATTTTGAGTCAATTTTTTTTTACGTCGTCATAATGGCGATTTTTTTTTCAAAAAAAAAAAAGAGAGGAAAATAATTGCATACCAAAGTTGTCAAATTTTTTTTGGAGTTAGTCTTGATACCGTTATAATGACAAAATATTTAAAAGTTTCCAAGTTCCCTGATTGGCCAAAGGATTCTTTTTGGTTCAATTTCACGCCGTTATAATGGTAATTTTTTTTTAGAAATAGCTGAGTTCCATTGTAACAACCGTGATATGCCCAATTTTGTGGGAAGTCAAAGCGTCTGCTTCGTTTTGGCAGCATTATTTTGAGTCAATTTTTCACGTCTCTAGAGTGGCAATTTTTCATACAGTTAGCAAGTGCCTCGGTTGGCCGAAGGTCTTTTTTGGGTCAATTTTATGCCATTGTAATGACAAAATATTTTATTGGAAATCTGAGTCTCAAATGGTAAACACATTCGGGTTTTTAGGAGGTTTTAAGCATCGGTTTGTTTTGTCTGTCAATGTTTCGAGGTACTTTCAGTTTTTCAAAATTAAGTGACACGTGGTATTTTAGGTACCATGGCAGCATCGTCTTCTAGCTCTAGCAAGAGAAAGTACCCTAATTATGCCACCCCACCATCTGTCATGATGACCGACGGCCCACCCAAATTGTTGAGGTCTTGGTGGAAGAGTATGAGCGAGATGCAACAAGGTTTAGTCCAGAAGAAGATTGGTTTTCTGACTGACCTTGTGACTGTAGATATTGTCCCACATCGAGATCTGGTTAATGCACTAGTTGGACTCTGGAACCCGAACTGTAATACCTTCTGTTTCAAGGGATTTGATATGACACCTACACTCGAGGAAATAGCCGGGCTCATTAAGTTAGATTTAAATGAAAAGAGAATGATTGCCCCGAAAAATGTCAATGCACATGACTTCTTTCAAAACATCCGGATGCGAATAGATGCCTCTATTGCTAGTGTTAGTCATGGTTGGATTTTATTTGACTACGTCTGTGCTCGATTTGGGTGTTGTAATGGATTCAAACGGTATGGCTTCGAGTTTCATGACAAGCTGACATATAATGAATGGGTGCAACTTTGTCCGAAGGTTTTTGTGTTTGCTCTTCTAGGGTTATTCGTCTTTCCATTGTCGGATAAAAAGATATCCATTAAAGTCAGTTGGATTATGATGGCCCTGTATGAAAAAGCACCAAATCCTACTATCATTCAGACAATTCTTGGGAGTATATTTCATGCCTTGACTCTATGGTGCAAAGGTAAAAATGAGTTTTTCGAGGGGTGTAACCTCTTGTTGAAGGTGTGGTTTTTGGAGCACATACGCCCCTGCCCTTCTCATCCTATTGCTGATTGCTTTGACTTTGGCTATCTCGGTTATCATTTCGAACATATCCATAAATTTCAATTTCCAGATAGTGAGCGTGCTTGGAGGTCGTGCTTGTACTCCCTTACATCAGATAAGATATTGTGGCAGTACAACTGGCTTTCTATGGAGAAGGTTGTGCAACAGATGCATCGAGCGCCCCTTTTTAGTTCTGATGGTTTTGAAAGCAACCCAACCTTATGCCTCTCTGCGGATTCTCAGACAATTGGGCCAACGACAGGTGGTCCCGATAGTTGAAGATATAAGTGCTTAAGACTGGATATGAGTGCTTATGTTTTAGTTTATCTTCCGGGACTGTTTACCCACAGGGATAAGATCTTCAACTTGTGGGACACTAGGCATCACCTCACAAAAGAAACTCAAGTCCAGGATGGACTCATAGGAGAGGTCACTCAGGAGTACGAGTCATGGTATCGCCACCACCCCATACCTAGAGAGATGCTTGCTAGGTCGAGTACAGGCATGGCTGACTTTGAGGCTCGATTGGATATGCAGGTTCGGATGGTCAGGCGTGAGATTGAGAAGGAGTACCGTGCTACTATACAAAGCTTAGTTGCGGAGAGGGACGCTGCGAGAGCTGCTCAGTCTGAGAGCGAGGACTTGACACATCAATACTCAGATACTATCAGGCGACTTCATGACTTGCACCGTAAAGCTTTGACAGAGAAGGACACCGCTTTAGCCGCCCAGGCTGAGAGCGACAGATTTTCAGATAAGTGCCCTGGGAACATTGATCGGCTGCATAAACAACTTGATGAGGCAGTGATTTTGAAAAATGATGCATTGATATTAGCCACGACCCAGCTTCAGCAGATAGCCGTGTCAAAGAGAGTCATTGATCGAGGTCAGGAACATGTGTGGGGACTGGTAGACTATGTGGCTAGAATGTGCCAAGATCATAGGATCTCGTCCAACAGGACTATCCTCATCGAGGCTCCAGATTATGCCAGGAATATATCTCAGCGGGTGCATATATTGCGTGATGTTTTGAGCCAGCCTTTGTCACCAGCAGAAGAAGATCCCGAGGAGCCACCTGAGTCTGACTTAGAGGAGCCAGTTGACACTGAGCCAGGATCGCCTTAGCAGATACATCAATCCGAGATGATGCAGCTTATTGTTTTGTTTTGTCACTCATTTAGCATCTCGGCATATTGTACTTTATGTTGCTTTTGAACTTAGTAGTGGTAATTGTCATACTCGATTTTGGACGAGTTGAGTCAGGTTTTGGATTTGACTGGGTGAACTCGTTTGAGTTTGATGTTGGAGTTGCCACTTAACATATTTTTTAACTAGGCGTATTAGGGTACCTACTTTGTTTCTACCTAATTTTACAACTAACTCCGAAACATAGTCTACGAACTAGAAATCTAGGTAAGAGGTTCAAGTCAACTTGAGAAGAAGGGGTTAGGCACCTCTCGAGCTCCCCCAAATGAGGTTATCGGCCGGACTTATAATTGGGATTCTATAAAATAGCTAACTAAGCAATATAAGTTAGAAATAATTATTAAAATCAAATAAAACGACTCTTTCTACAATTGTTTTCTTCCTTAAAGAACTTCAGTAAAGTGGACCCTTGCAAAAATCAATCGAATTAGTTAGTATATCAAAATGCAATAATAATGATTAAATGAAAATAATATAATTTTAAAGATATTTTCGGGGGCATTGTTTTTCAGGATTGTCCGTCCAAATGTACCTTGCAATAAATGTGCAAATGAATTAGTACGTCAATAAATACTAATAATAATAATGTTAATAAATAAAAATAATGAAAGGATTTAGTTCTCTTTTAAAAAATAGACCGCCGTCTCTTATCCAATTTGACCTCGCAAAAATATAAGAAAATGAGTTAGTAAAATTAATAATAATAAAAAAATAATAATAGAAATAATAATAATAATAGTTTTAAAATAAAGGGGAAATGGATTTTTGAAAGTGTCGGCTCAGGTGTGTATGAATTTGGTGGAGGTTAGGGACATCGATACGGCTGCGAACACGCCGGCCGGTCATGGTTCTATGCCAAGTACCGGTCTCATCACTCCATCACCGGCTCGTTTGTAATCATGTCTTATACACGTCATCATAGCCTTTTGTTTTAGGGGACGTGTGACTGTAGTATTGTTGCACTTGGTGCACCTTTGTAAGACACTAGAGGGGGGATGAATAGTGTCCTTACCCGATTTTTAAATCCTAAAACTTTCTTTTAACTTTCTGTGCCTAACTCATAAAGAACCAGGTTCCTTGCAAGTTTCACCTATCTCTGAATCTAAACAAACTGCGGAAACGTAAAGAACACAGAGATTGTTACGTGGAAAAATCCTTGCTCAAGAGGATAAAATACTACGACCCAAACTCTTGGAATTTCAACTCTTCCACTAAAGGAAAACCCAAGCAAGTTTTAGACTACAACGTAATGTAATCAAGGAACTAGAACCCCCTAGTACCTAGAACCTTCACAGCCACACATTAGCTGGTAAGGTGACCTCTTCTTAACCTCAAAAAGTGATCTCCACTTAGTGCTTCTAAACAAGCTGATAGATTACAACTCAATAGCCTATAACAAAGAAACTAAAACAACAGACTTATCTATGAAACTTCTCATTCGTAAGGTTCTGCTGCTCAGCCTTTGTTCTTGCACACAAAGCTTCCCACGATCTGATTGTACTTGATATGCTCTGTTGAGATGTCTTTTGTGCGTCTCGAATTTGGCCAAATTAGACTTAGCCGGATCCAACTAAGTATAGGATTCCTTTTCCTCTTTGAAATCAGTTTAAACAAGGTTACCCATATTTCTTTATTTTAAACCTAAGTTAATTTGCCTTAGTTCCTAATCCATTTACGTTTAGGAGCTGCGACCTTCTCAGCACCACTTCATGCTTCTTCTGTTTCCAGTAGGATTGGAACTTTTACCAACTGTTCATTTCTTTACTTCTTCAGCTCTGACTTGAATATCTCGTTTGAACTATCTCGTTTGAACAGCTGGTCTTCTCACTTCGACTGTGAACCTTTTCGCGGTCCACTTAGCACCAGGTCCTTTGTTATCTTTAAAACTCATCCTTCAACAAATTCCCCCTTTTTGGTGATGACAAACGATGTTGTCTCACTGAGGGTTTATCCTCTCAAGAACCTGTAAAATCAACCACTAACCACGAACCAGAGTAATAGCAGTCAGGTAGAAATAGGTCACAAACATATAATGAACTAAAAACAACTAACTTCCCCCTTTTGGCATCATCAAAAAGTTTCACAGTTGTAAGAACCTGCTCAACTTAACTTAAGTCTACTTGACTCTAGTGCCAATAAATAGGCAGCAAGCCAACCTTTAAACGTCCGGAACCTGTTTCAGACAATAAATACTAGCAGATAGGATATTTATATCAAAACAGATCCAAATCAGCTTAAAACATCCAAACAACATTCAAATATTACAAACCGAGATATAATATTGTCATAAAAACAGGCCGTAGGAGAACCAGGAAGGGACTCGGGAAAGGAACTGGTTCAGAATTGGGGAATATCAGGGATGTTAAAGTGAGCAAGCCACAAGGCGAGGCGACGCGAGTTTCCTTCTCTTTCACGCTCCATCTCTGCATCTAGCCTTGTGTTTTCAGCATTCATCTAGGCCAGCTCATCATCTTGCCTTTCAAGCTGCCTCCTGAACCCCTCAATTCTCCTGTCTACTCTGTTGTTCCTTCTTTCATCTGCATCCTTTTCCAAATGCTCTAGTTTATCAGCAGGTTCACCATCCAACACATAGTAACAGGATTTAAGAATGTTCCTCCCAAACAAGTCATTGTGGTCCAGCTTAGTCCACTTACCATTAGGCACCCAAAGAAATCAAATACCTTCCCCAAAAGAAAACCATAGACCAGCGCATGTTTGCCTAACCCCATGTCAGCTACCCTACCTATGGGCTTAATCATCAATTCAGGTAGATTAATACGAACCTCGCGATCTAGTAGGTCCATATAGGTCATATCCAAAAAGTTGGCCTCACTCCTTCTTTCCGACCTCTGCAGTAGGTTCTTCACCACAAATTCAAAGAGCAACTGGTAGAAGGGTTACATTGCCTTCTTCTTAACTTGTGTAGCCCTTGCCAGTCTTGGTCTCCCTGCAAATTTCTGGGTCACCTCCAAAGCAGACACACCATCTCCTCTAGCCGGCCACGAGTTCCTCATATACTCGCTATAGCCCTGAGAGGGAACACCCAAAATCTCACCCAGTTCCACACTATCAAACTGGATTACCAGCCCCTTAACTATGATTGTCACAATATCTTCAGTCACTGTGCAATTGGAATAAAATTCTCGAACCTCTTGCTCCCTCAGCTGTCTAGTACCATCATTGAACAGGTTCAACCAACCCTGAGCCCTCAACTTAGCACCAAGTTGAGTCATTCGCTCTAGCTCCAGGTCAGTGAGAATTTTACCCTTCACCATTGGCAGACCTCTAAAATAGGCCACCCTCTTTTTCTTGTCTTCCTTGTCATCTCCAATCACTTGCCTCAGGTTCTTCCACAATCCTCTCCTACGAACCTCCGGTTCCTCCACTATCCTCTCCTGCTGCTCTCTTACAGAACCTCGAGTAGCAGGTCTCCTAGCATGACTCATTGCCTTTTTTCTGCTTTCTCCCATACCCTCTGCATCTCCAGAACTTCCAATCTTGGAACTACCTACAAATTCTCCTCCCTTTACCAACCTCTTTTTCTTCACAGTTTGTTTTTGTTCCTGAACCACAGGCCTCTTTCCCAATCTCCTTTGTTCCTCCACCACCACAACATCTGTCTCACTGGAGGAACCTTCACTAGCTTGAGGAGTGGGATTGGGATCAGGCAACACAACATCCAAAGGTTCAGTAAAACCTACACCTTCTATGTTCTCTTCCACATAATCATCAATATCTCTCAGATCTGCATCATCACCAGCCACAGAACCAGAGAACGAACCAGGTTCTTTAGCAGGTGCAGCAGATTTTTCCTCTCCTTTGTCACTAACGGTCTTTTCTACCACATGAACTGTCTCAGGAATAGGTTCCTCAACAGTGTTCTCGGTTTCTTTAGTAACAACAACAACCTCTGCTTCTACGACTTTCTCAACATTTTCTACAACTACCTCTTCCTTTTCTCCTTCTTTGTTCACAATAGGCTCTACTAAATCTACAGGCACAAAAGGTAAACTAGGATCGATGACTATAGTACCAGTAGGAGAACTAGGGTTTACCTTTTCAGTTTCTTGAACGATTTCTTAAGTCGTTTCAATGATCCCTTTCTCCGTACCAGTTTCTGGAACACTTTCTCACTTACTAGTTGTTTCCTCTGTCAACTTCTTCTGTCTTGCTCGCCATAGCCACAGAGCGACTCGCTCCTAGTTGCTTAGCCTTTTGATTTAGTTTTGACATTTTGAGTTTGGGAGAAGAGAGTTGAGAATCGATGCTAGAACTGGTCGACATATTTACAAAGCGTTGAGTTTCTAGAGAGAGAAGAAAAATTGTTTTGAGAGAGTTCTTTCTGTTTTGCCGATAGAAACAATCTTTCTTTGATCAAGTGATGGAATAGAGACGGGTATAAGTGTATCGGGAAGGGGAACTGGTTGATGGGAGACGAAAAAGCTGCTACCAAATTATGACACATAGGAGCTGACGCCAGCATGGTTCAAAGTATTTGAAATTTAAAAGCTTACACTAATCCGACGCCACGTAAGACAACACTTATACTCAGTAAGTAATATAGAATGTGTACCTGAATGTCCATGCACCAGTTTCTTCAATTATATCCTTTATATCAGAAGTTTGCCAGTATCTAAGTCATGAAAACAGGTTCCAAACAGGTTGGCAAGCAAAACAATTAAGCTTTCATAGTAGAATCAACTAAGCAAAGTTAAGCTAAGTGAAACAAGGAAACTTCATGAGCCAATCATTGGGAAAACCATGTGTTGCTTCGTGCATTGTATCTTGGTCATCCCTAGCTCAAGTCTATTCTTTTCAAATTGTACCTTGTTCAATGCCTTAGTGAAGATATCAGCAATTTGATCCTCAGTCCTGCAAAAGTTCGTAGTAATTAGGCCTTTCTCAAAATTATCCCTTAAAAAGTGATACCTAATATCAATGTGCTTTGTTCTCTTGTGTTGGACCGGGTTCTCGGCAATATTGACTGCACTAGTATTGTCACAAAAGATTGGAACTGGTCCATACATGATTCCAAAGTCCTCCAACTGCTGCTTGATCCATAATAACTGTGAAAAACATAAAGCAGCTCCTACATATTCAGCTTCAGCTGTGTATAATGCCACTGAATTTTGTTTCTTTGTAGCCCATGAAACTAAAAAAGGACCTAGGAAGTGTGCCATCCCAGATGTGCTTTTCCTATCAACCAAGTGACCAGCATAGTCAGCATCATTATACCCAATAAGATCAAAACTTCCACCTTTTGGGTACCATAAACCAAGATCTTGAGCTCCTTTCAAATATCTCAAGATTCTCTTGACTGCAGTTAAGTGTGACTCCTTTGGTTTTGACTGCAACCTTGCACACAACCCCACACTATAAACAATATCTGGATGACTTGTAGTTAAATACAGCAGAGAACCAATCATTCCTTTGTACTTAGTTTCATCGATAGAAGCACCAGTTTCATCCAGATCTATCTTCGTTCCAGGAGCAATGGGTGTGTTCATATCCTTAGCAGACTTCATATCATACTTCCTTAGTTGCTCTTTGATGTACTTCTGCTGGTGGATCATTGTGCCTTCTGGAGATTGCTTGATTTGTAAGCCTAAGAAGAAATTTAGCTCACCCATCATACTCATCTCAAATTCACTTCCCATCAGGTCGGAAAACTCCTTGCAAAGGTTCTCATTAGTAGTACCAAAGATGATGTCGTCTATATACACTTGAACAATCAGCAGGTCCTTGGCTTTCTTCCTTAAAAACAAAGTATTGTCTATTTTACCTCTAGTAAAGCCATTCTTCAATAAGAACCTAGACAATATTTCATACAAAGCCCTAGGAGCCTGTTTCAACCCATACAGTGCCTTGTCAAGTTTGTAGACATGATCAGGAAACTCTGTACTTTCAAAGCCAGGTGTTTGAACCACATACACCTCTTCATTCAAATAACCATTAAGGAATGCACTCTTCACGTCCATCTGGTACAGCTTAAACTCCTTGTAAGCTGCAAAAGCAATAAGAATCCTAATGGCCTCCATTCTTGCAACAGGTGCAAAGGTTTCATCATAATCGATTCCTTCTTCTTGGCTGTAACCTTGAACCACTAGTCTTGCATTGTTCCTTGTTACTATGACATGTTCATCCAGCTTGTTTCCAAAGACCCATTTAGTACCAATGATGGACCTGTCCGTTGGTCGAGGGACCAGGTGCCATATCTTACTACGTTCAAACTGATGAAGTTCCTCTTGCATAGCAATCACCCAGTCTGGATTCTCAAGTGCTTCTCGTACATTCTTTGGTTCTATTGAGGACAGAAACGCAAAGAATGCACATAAGTTCTTCAAAGCTCTTCTAGTAACAACTCCAGTGTTTAGATCAGACATGAGGTTCTCCAGTGGATGAGAACTTTGATATCTCCAAGGTTTAGGTTGAATCTGCTGAGTATCGTTTCCAGGAGGGTCATCTAAATCCTCCTCATCTTGCTCTTCAGTTCCCCCTGTCTAATTGCCTTCTAGTTCCCCCTAAGTTTGATCCTTATCATCCTGATTACATTTAACTCCATTCAAATTCTTAGGGTCTTCAGCAGGTTCATCTCTTGCAAAACCAATCTCCTGATCATCATCTTCTTGTCTGTTTGCAACACTTTCAGATTCATCAAATACCACATGCACACTTTCTTCTACAGTCAAGATCCTCTTGTTGAACACTTTATAAGCTTTACTTTGTGAAGAATATCCCAAGAAAATGGCTTCATCACTTTTAGCATCAAACTTCCGTAGAGGTTCTTTCCCGTTGTTATGCACGAAACAATTGCACCCAAAAGCTCTGAGATGTAAAATATTAGGTTTCCTTCCTCTAATCAGCTCATAGGGAGTTTTCTCTAACAGAAGACAGATTGAACAACGATTTAACAAGTAGCAAGCGGTGTTGACAGCTTCAGCCCAAAAATTCTTCGATAGACCGCTTGATAACAACATAGTTTTAGCCATATCCTCCAAGGACATGTTCTTCCTCTCCACTACACCAGTATGCCGAGGGGTCCTTGGTGCAGAGAAGTTGTGATCCACACCATGTTTATTACAATATTCTGCAAACTTAGCATTCTCAAATTCTGTACCATGGTCGGACCTTATACTCACTAGTTGAAGCCCCAGTTTCTTCTGATATACTCTGACCCAGTCCTCGAACATATCATATGCTTCATCTTTAGATATGAGGAACAAGGTCCATGTGTATCTGGAGTAGTCATAAACTATTAACATTTCGAATCTCTTACCTCCTCTGCTCCTTACCCTCATTGGTCCACACAAGTCCATGTGAACCAGCTCAAGTAGTTTAGAATTACTAACCACTTTCTTTGACTTGAATGAAGATCTTACATGTTTCCCCCTCACACAAGCATCACAAATCTTAATGTCATTGAACCTCTTGCTTGGCATTCCACGAACCAGGTCCTTTGACACCAACTTATTCAATTGAGTCAGGTTTGCATGTCCTAGTCTCTTGTGCCACAACTGACTATCATTCTCCAGCACATTCAAACAAGTCAAATTATTCTCAGGAAAAAAACCTAATGTAGTCTTGTACACATTATTAGCATGTTTCCCTTCCATTATCACTTCACCAGTCTGCAGGTTCTTTACAGTGCAACCTACAGAAGTGAAACTCACTGAGTTTCCTCTATCACATAGTTGAGAGATACTTAGAATATTGTGCCTCAATCCATCCACATAGAGTACATTATCAATAGCACGATTGAGGGATCTCCCAACATTTCCTATACCAATAATTTCACCACGCTTGCCTCCTCCAAAAGCCACACTACCCCTGATAATGCTGCGAGTGAGAGAAAGTTTCTTCTATCTCCTGTCATGTGCCTGGAACGCCCACTATCAAGAATCCAGCTTGGGTTGTTCCATCTCACTCCAGCCTGCAAAAGAAAATCAAGGGTTAGTAACAGGAACCCGGACAAGCTTGGGTCCCTTTTTGTTATCGAATGGATGAATTAAATCTTTTCTAGCCCAATAAGGTAAAACTGATTTTTTATTCTTTTTCACTGCTCCTTTTGCAACACTGCATTCGTTCTTGATATGTCCAGTCTTGCCACACAAGAAGCAGAGTTTGTTGCAAGGAAGTCCTACATATTTACTATTAGGGTTCCAAGCAGGTAAAGGTTTCCTATGTCCTAATCCAGTTTTACCTCTATTATGATTTTCTTGCAACCAATTCAAAGCTTCAGAATACTTGTTCCCTTTAGTGAGTCTGGTGAGCTCAGAGTTAGCTTTTTCAACCTTTTCCTGAAGAACCCAGTTCTTCTCAGTTTCCTGATGAAGAACTTGGTTTTTCTATTTAAGCTCAGCTTCAAGGTTGATTTGAAACTCACTAACTCCTTGCTTACCAGATCCTTCTTTCGATTTTGGATTTTCAAGTTCGAGTGCAGAACCTAGCTTCTTCTCACAAAGCACCTGTTCCTTTAATTGAAGAGTTTCTAATTCAGGGGCTGAGACTTTCTATTTTAGTTCAAAAACTTGAGTTTCACTAGCAATTAATTCCTTTTTAAGATCAGATTTAGCTTTTTCCAAGTTTTTATTTTTCATTGAAAAATCAGACACAAGTGACATTAGTTGGTCCTTTTCAGAAAGTGTTTGTTCCTACTCAGACCTCAAATTTTCAATCTCTTCAATTAAGTTCAGGGCAAGCAAATTTAATTCCATGGGAGAACAATTATGAAGCCTAGGTTTTAGTTGATCGAGACTTACCTCAGGTGTATCATCAATTGAAGATTCATTATCCGCCATCAGTGCTAATGGAGAATCATCTTTTGGTTCTTCATCTTCTTCATCACTTTCACTTTCAGAAGGTCCCCATGTTGGGCAATGTTTAATAACATGGTCTCTTTGGCCACACCTGAAGCATCCTGAGTGATTCAGATTCTTTACAGTGTTATTCTTAACAGGAATGACCTCGATTGAACTCTCTTCTGACTTTGTAGTTTCTTCATTGTATAACTTGTCTAGCGTATCCCAAATTTCCTTTGCAGTTGAGCACTTGGGAATACGTGAACATACATTAAGCCCTAGTCCACACTGAAGAATCTTCATGGCTTCAGCATTCATCTGAAGTAGTTTGAAGTCTTTTTCATTAAGTTCTTCTACAGGCTTTTGGACTTTGTTCCCTGATGTATCAATCTTTGTGGGATTCAAGGGACCATTCTGTGTAATCCTCCATAGCTGATAATTTTCTCCCTGTAGAAAGGTTTCCATCCTAAACTTCCAGAATTTGTAGTGTGGACCGTTGAACTGTGGAGGCTTACTGATAGAGTATCCTTCGGGCATTATCGGTGGTGCACTCATTGTTCAGATCCTTCTCAAGATGTTAATCTTTCTTCAAGGGAACCTACTCTGATACCACTTGTTGCACTTGGTGCACCGTTTTAAGATACTAGATGGGGGTGAATAGTGTCCTTACCCGATTTTTAAATCCTAAAACTTGCATTTAACTTTCTGCGCCTAACTCACTAAGAACCAGGTTCCTTGCAAGTTTCACCTATCACTGAAAATAAACAAATTGCGGAAACATAAAGAACACATAGATTTTTACGTGGAAAAATCCTTGCTCAAGGGATAAAAAACCACGACCCAAACTCTTGGAATTTCAACTCTTCCACTAAAGGAAAACCCGAGCAAGTTTTAGGCTACAACGTAATGTAATCAAGGAACTAGAATCCCCTAGTACCTAGAACCTTCACAGCCACATGTTAGCTGGTAAGTTTTCCTTCTGATTAACCTCAAAAAGTAATCTCTACTTAATGCTTCTAAACAAGCTGATAGATTACAACTCAATAGCTTATAAAAAAGAAACTATTATAACAGACTTATCTATGAATTTGCTCCTTCGTAAGGTTCTGCTCGGCCTTTGTTCTTGCACAAAAAGCTTCCCACGATCTGATTATACTTGATATGCTTTGTTGAGATGTCTTTTGTGCGTCTCGAATTTGGCCAAATTAACTTGTATTTATAGGGAATAGATTTAGCCGGATCTAACTAAGTATATGGTGCAATGCAAACCCAAAGGTAACCTCTACACGATGAAAATGCGGAAGAACAACAGAAAAGTAAAGATAGAAACAAGACAAATGTTGCTTCGATTCAAGGAACGGCGAGGAACTTGTCTCGGGGCTCGATGAATCAGTGGCAAAGAATCACCTATACTAAGCAACAATCCTCAAGATAGACAACGCTTCTTGCAAATTGAATGACCAAGAAGAAAATGTTCAATTGACTCACACCGATTGACACAAGTTCTTAAAATCCCACGTCGGGGTTCGGCTCCATTGGAGACACTTTCAATAGCAACTGTTATGTTCAATATTCAACAACTTAATGCCTAAGGATAAAACAGTAAATGGTCACAGGCGACCAATAGGAGTAAGCAACGCAGGGCTGTCTATTGAGTGTTCGGATACTCCTCTCACCGAACACTTGACTTCGAACACTTGAGCTCGAGTTCCTTCACTTCGGTGCTCGGTGTCTCAGCTCTGCTCATACTGGACATCGATCGCTCTTCCTTCGGTTATTTCCTTTTACTTCGGCGTCGATGTTGAGTGTTCGGGTGGGGTTCGGTCACTCCCTCCTTCAAGCTCAAGCTTGTAGATGATGTCTTCAGCTCTTGAGCTTGAGTACTCAGCTTCGGAGTGGTTGCTTTCCTTCGACCAAGCCATGTGAATGTGGACATCGTGACGCAGCTTTGCTTGGCTTCGTTTCATTGGCCTCGGTGGATCGAACACATGGTCAGCAAGTGTTCGGGCTGCATCATCATCCCTTTCTTGAAAGCTTTCATCCTCGAAATCGAGCCTTCTTCATCCTCCGAAGTTTGACCTACAACACAAGGAACTAAGTCAACAACATTAAAGGTTTTGGAAATGTTATACTCACTAGGGAGGTCGATCACATAAGCATTGTTGTTGATCTTGCTCAGCACTCGGAATGGACCATCCCCTCGAGGAGCCAACTTTCCTTTCCTTTGGTTCGGGAAGCATTCCTTTCGGAAGTGAACCCAAACCCAATCTCCCTTCCTTAATTCCAGCTTTTTGCGCCCCTTGTTTTTCTTCGATGCATCTTTGCATAAGCTTCCTCGAGGTTCTTCTTCACTTTTTCATGCAACTCGATCAAGGCATTGGCTCGCCGAGTACCTTCAAAATCAATAACAGAATCTCGAGGCAATGGGGTTAAATCAAGTGGAATTAAAGGATTTAAACCATACACACATTCGAACGGGGTCATATTTATCATTCGATGCACCGTTCGACTGTATGCAAATTCCATCATGGGCAAACGATCTGCCCAGTTTCCGACCTTGCCTTTAGTCATTGCTCGAAGCAAAGATCCCAAGGTTTGGTTAACTACCTCGGTTTGTTCATCAGTCTGAGGATAGTGAGACGTCAAAAATAGTAGCTTGGTGCCGAGGGGACCCCACAAACATTTCCAAAAATGACTCTAGAACTTTGAGTCTCGATCACTCACAATAGTACGAGGCAAAGCATGCAATTTCAACACATTGGAAATAAACAAAGTAGCTACATCTTGTGCATCATCACACTTTTTTCCAAGGCATAAAGTGAGCCATTTTTGAAAAACGGTCGACTACGACAAAGATGCTATCATGTCTACCCCCTGACCTCGGTAACCCCAACACAAAGTCCATGGATATATCAACCCAAGGTCGATCAGGCACAGGCAACGCGGTATACAAACTATGAGGGTTGGACTTCGATTTAGCCTTCTTGCAAACGAGACAAGCGTTGCAAAGCTTTTCCACATCTCGTCGCATATTGGGCCAATGGAACTGCTCGGTTAAAATCCCAAGAGTTTTGTCGACACCGAAGTGTCCCATCAAGCCTCCGGAGTGAGCTTCCCGAACTAAGAGATTTCTCCACGATGACACTGGCACACAAATCCTCCCATTCTTGAAGAGGTAGCCATCGTGCCACTGATATTTCTCAACCCTTCGGCCACTCAAGATTGCGTCACGAATGAATTTCAGCTTAGGATCGTCTTCGTACATTGACTTGATGCTTTCGAATCCCATGAGCCTTGAGGCGAGAGTGGTCGGTAAGGCAAATTTCCTTAATAGCGCATCGGCCACGACATTGTCCTTTCCCTTTTTGTAATGAATTACATAGGGAAAACTCTTAATGAATTCAACCCACTTGGCATGCCTTCGGTTCAATTTCTCCTGTCCTCGGAGATGTTTCAAAGATTCATGATCACTTTTAATCACAAACTCTCGAGGCCACAAATAATGCTAACAATGGGCGAGTGCTCGAACGAGGGCATACAATTCCTTGTCATACGTCGAGTAATTCAAGGCTGCACCCTTAAGCTTTTCGCTAAAATAAGCGATCGACTTCGATTCTTGCATAAGCACTCCTCCGATCCCAACTCCGGACGCATCACACTCGACTTCGAATGCTTTGCTGAAGTCAGGGAGTTGCAACAACGGGGCAGAGCAAAGCCCCCGTTTCAACTCTCTGAAAGCCCTCTCTTGGGACTCTCCCCACACAAATGGATGGTCTTTCTTAACCAGCTCGATTAAAGGGGCTTCCACGATGCTAAAGTCACGAACAAACCTTCGGTAAAAGCTAGCTAAGCCATGGAAGCTACGAACTTGTGATACCGAGGTTGGAGTTGGCCAATCTTTGATGGCTTCGACTTTTGAATCGTCGATTTCGACACCATTAGCACTGACAACGAATCCTAGAAAGACTACACGTTCGACACAAAAGGCACATTTCTTGAAGTTAGCATATAACTTCTCTTCTCTAAGCTTATCAAGCACTAGCCTTAGGTGTTCGACATCTTCATCCACAGATTTACTATAAACAAGTATGTCATCGAAGTAAACGACAACAAACTTATTTATGAACGGTTTAAGCACATGGTTCATCCGTCACATGAATGTTCTTGGTGCATTGGATAAGCCAAAAGGCATCACCAACCATTCATAAAGACCGAATTTGGTCTTGAATGTGGTTTTCCACTCGTCTCCGGGTTTCATTCGGATTTGGTGGTAACCGGACCTGAGGTCTATCTTCGTAAAGCATGAAGAACCACTTAACTCAACTAGCATGTCATCTAATCAAGGGATAGGATGACGATACTTTACCGTTATTTTGTTGACTGCTCGGCAATCAACGCACATTCGCCATGTTCCTTCTTTCTTCGGGACAAGGATAACAGGAACGACGCAAGGACTCAAGCTCTCTCGAACAAGTCCCTTGTTCAGCAACTCATCAACCTGCCTTTGGAGCTCTTCGGTGTCTTCGGCGGGATTACACCGGTATGCAGGTTTGTTGGGGATTTGAGACCCCGGTACAAAGTCAAGTTGGTGCTCGATCCCTCTTAACGGAGGTAACCCACCTGGCATTTCTTCGCGAAACATGTCTACGAAGTCCTGTAAAACACTTTGTACAGCACTAGGCAAAGGGTTATCGTTAGAAAAATCATCATTAGAGTTTAGAAAGATACCTTGTGCACGAGGCAAATCATCATCTGATTGTTGTCGTTGCCTCTTAGATACTCACCCGGTTGCATGATTGCACAGATATTTCTTACTTCAGGCAGTGAGTTTGTTTCTTCAGCCACAATTTTTGTTCCCATCGGAAGCTTAGCTTTGGCCGCTTCTTTCAATTCTTTCATCCGTTTATAGTCCTCGGTGACTTGTTTTGGAGACAAGGGTTTGAGTATGAAACTCTTCCCTTTGAGCTTTGCAGTGTAAGTGTTGGACCTTCCATTGTGAACAACCGACCGATCATACTGCCATGGTCGACCCAATAGCATATGACAAGCTTGCATCGTCACCACATCGAACATCATCTCATCTTGATATTCTCCAATTCTAAACTTGATCCACACTTGTTTGGCAACCTTCAATTCTCCATACTCGTTCAACCATTGTAGTTTGTAAGGGTGGGGATGTTTCAAAGTAGGCAGTCCCATTGTGAAACCAAGGTTTGGCTCACCACATTTGCACAACTACCTGAGTCGATGATCATCGAACGCACCTTCCCCCTCACACGACATCGGGCATGGAAAAGATTTTCTC
Source organism: Petunia x hybrida (assembly GCA_037355625.1). Taxonomy (NCBI): domain Eukaryota; kingdom Viridiplantae; phylum Streptophyta; class Magnoliopsida; order Solanales; family Solanaceae; genus Petunia; species Petunia x hybrida. The sequence goes on along the minus strand of JBBBVM010000018.1, from coordinate 1,696,634 downwards.
TTTGGTTGTCCTCTTCTTCGAGAGTCATGCAGCTCAAATTCCTTCGAACCACAAGAAATATTTTCGGATGATCAGCTTTGGTAGCTTCATGTCCATCATCAGGTTCAGCTCGGTCAATCTCCGCGAAAAATTCCTCCTCGGTGTCACTCGCCTGCTCAAAAACTTCTCCATTTTCGAGCACTAGCATAACATTGCGAGTTTGACACTCTTTTGCCATGTGACCATAACCTTTGCATTTATGACACTGAATATTTGAAGCACTAGGAGAGTTCAGTTGAACTTTACCTCCCACTTCTCTTGACTGGTTAACGGTCACACCCCTTTTGAAGGGTTTCTTCGAATCTCGAACAGTGTTGGCACTTATTGGATTAGGACTTTTCCATTCTTTACCTCGGTTCAGAGGAGTTGAAGTAGTGACTCCTCGATACCAGTTTGCTTTATCGTCCTTCAGCCATTTCTCAGCTTCGGTAGCAGCTTCGAACACATCTTCCAACGTGTGGTACACGTGTAGCCTCAATTGAGATGACACATCTCGAGTCAAGCCATTTTTGAATCGAATAGTGGCTTGTTCTTTATCTTCTTCCAGATCAAGATACAATCGAATTCTCACGAACTCATCATGATACTCTTGAACTCACTTGGACCCTTGCTTCAACTCATAGAGCTTTTGAAATTGAGTCTGCCTATACTTGGCATTCAAGTACTTAGCATCCATTGCTCTCTTCAACTGTGCCCAAGTAGTGACTTCGGAATAGACATTCCTTCGCCTCTCCCTTTTGTCAGCTTCCCACCACGTAGATGCATATGCTTCGAACGAAGCAATGGCATGGGCAACTTTCCTCTCTTCGGTCATCTCATTGGTTTCGAAGATTCGCTCCATTTTAAGCTACCACTCAAGATATTCATCCGGATCACTAGTTCCTTTAAAGGGTGGAATAGTGATCTTGACACTGTTCAAGTTTGAATCTCGAACACCACGAACATGTTTGGGATACTCATCATAGTGATCATCAGCCTCACGCTAATTATTTCGATCAACATTTGCGCCTTGGCCACGACCTCTGAAATTTCCTCGACCCCCTTCGTTGACCCCTTCATCAGCGTTCTCGGCTTGTCTTCTGGCCATGGGAAACGCCACTCTTTCACCTCGGTGAATGCCCAGGTTTTGATAATCACCTCGGGGATTGCCCAAGTTTCGTTGTGGAACTTGGGGATTGCCCAAGTTTTGTGGTTGTGCTTGGGGATTGCCCAAGATTTCTCTTCGAATTGCCTCACTCGTCAACCAATATTGTCGAACAAGCTCAGCATACAGCTCAGGTTTCATCGGACTGGAGTCGCTAGTTCCAGCGCCGGACCCAGGTAAGGCCACGGACACACTTCCATGCTCGAGTTGAGCTACTCAGGCACTCACTCCTCTTACATCGGCACTGATGCCTTGTATCGCAGCCATGAGATCGGGTAACGACACTTCGGGCTTCTCAATGCCTTTGCCATCGCCTCCATTCCCAGCCATGGTGCCTACACAAATCAAAGGCCAAATAAAATGTTAAAGGTTAGAAATCACCTCACACACTCCCTCACCTTTGATGGGTGGCACTCGAGTCCACTCAATTTATGGGTTCGGTTTTGGTCACTCAAGAACTTGTAGCCAATGCCTTCCTCGGTTGATCAACTTCTCTCAGTTCCTTCGAATTTGACAAGTTACAATGTCTCCTTCGGGATGAGTGAAGTGATACGACTCGATAGAACGGACGCTATTTACTCTGCGCTTCAGAAGTCAAAAAAGTTTCTACGAAATTTGGACTTCGGTCACCCACGCACGAGTTCCTATAAGCTCAAATGAGTTAGTACGACCTCGAGTAGGAAGAATTACTCTAGAGATCCACTAACTAGATTGATCGAACACAAGAAAAGTGAAAACCTAGGAGAATCTACCCTTCGATTCCTCTTCGGAATCCCTTTCGACCACACCAACTCTTGTCCGTACAAGAGTGGTCCCTCCTTGGTACGGATAGGGTTTTACCTTATCCAATTCCCTTTTCTAGCCGACAAAATTTTCACCTGGGGTTTTGATCTTTACACTTTACCCCTTTCTTCTTTAATGGAACAGTGAAGTTTTTGCTCCGGCGTAAGGACAACTTTAACTTCGTTCACTGACCACGATTACTAACAGAATTTGGGTTGCTTCTTTCAACTCCGGTAACAACAACAACGGAGGAATTTTGTTCAAAGTTCTTTTGAGCTAAGACTCAGCTCCTTCGTATTCGAACACCATTACAATAGTAACAATTTTCCGGCGTACGGACACGGTTCAACTCATAGAACTTCGAAAATTTAAGCACAAAACACACCCAAATCAATCAAGAACCACCAGTCTTCATCAATAACAACCAAAACACACTGGGGGTTCGAAATCAGTCACCACTAAGCTCAAAAAGTCTAAAAATTCATCAAGAAACCCTAGTCACAAATGTTGTATGTTGGGCACTCAAATCACTCCTTCAATGGTGGTGAACAAGAATCAATGGTTGTTTGATTCAAGCATGAATATAACGAACATAATTTGAGGTTGTAAGAACAAGCTCAAACCTTGCTCTGATACCATGATGGTGCAATGCAAACCCGAAGGTAAGCTTTACACGATGAAAATGCGGAAGAACAGCAGAAAAGTAAAGATAGAAGCAAGACAAATCTTGCTTCGATTCAAGGAACATCGAGGAACTTGTCTCGGGCTCGATGAATCTGTGGCAAAGAATCGCCTATACTAAGCAACAATCCTCAAGAAAGACAACGCTTCTTGCAAATTGAATGACCAAGAAAAAAATATTCAAACGACTCACACCGATTGACACAAGTTCTTAAAATCCCACGTCGGGGTTCGGCTCCATCGGAGACACTTTCAATAGCAACTGCTATGTTCAATATTCAATAGCTTAATGCCTACAAATGAAATGTAAATGGAGTATTTATAGGCTATGCTAAGGATAAAACAGTAAATGGTCACAGGCGACCAATAGGAGTAAGCCATGCAGGGCTGTCTATGGAGTGTTCGGTTACTCCTCTCACCGAATACTTTACTACGAACACTTGAGCTCGAGTTCCTTCACTTCGGTGCTCGGTTTCTCAGCTCTGCTCATACTTGACATCGATCGTTCTTCCTTCAGTTATTTGCTTTTACTTCGGCGTCGATGTTGAGTGTTCGGGTGGGGTTCGGTCACTCCCTCCTTCGAGCTCAAGCTTGTAGATGACGCCTTCTGTTCTTGAGATCGAGTACTCAGCTTCAGAGTGGTTGCTTTCCTTCGATCAAGCCAAGTGAATGTGGACATCGTGTAGCAGCTTGGCTTTGCTTTGTGTCATTGTCCTTGGTGGATCAAACACATGGTCAGCACGTGTTCGTGCTGCATCAGTATAGGATTCCTTTTCCTCTTTGAAATCGGTTTAAACAAGGTTACCCATATTTCCTTAGTTAAAACCTAAGTTAATTTTTCTTAGTTCCCAATCCATTTACGTTTAGGAACCACGTCCTTCTTAGCACCGCCTCTTGCTTCTTCTGTTTCCGGTAGGATTGGAACGTTGACCCAACTTTTCTTTTCTTTCCTTCTTCAGCTCTGACTTGAATATCTCGTTTGAACTATCTCGTTTGAACAGCTGGTCTTCTCTCTTCGACTGTGAACCTTTTCGCAGTCCACTTAGCACCAGGTCCTTTGTCATCTTCAAAACTCATCCTTCAACAAGTATCTGTTCGAATTAATCAATAGGCCTCAAATAACTGATTATTTTCCTTGGCCGTAATTGATATAACATCCGTCAATTCATTGTGTGTCCATCAATTCCTTGTATAATTGCATAGGCCTCAAATTAAAGCATTTTCATAGGCCTGAATTGATGTAATATCCGTCAAGTTGTTGTATAGGTCAACTGCATCAAACAATACTTGCAAACAGATCAGAAAAGGCTAGAGCATAGAAAAACAATCATAATAGGACAAAGTGGGAAGTTCTAACATATGAGTTGGTCCCACACAATTGTAAACAAAACAATGCCAAAGTTATCAACACCAAGAACAACAATTATAAAAGCAACGCCGAAGCCTGAAACAGCCGTCGACGGCGACGGTCAAAGCTCGGAACCATAGTCAAAACGGCGGAGGGGGAGCGACACCAGCCGGGTGGCGCCATTGCTACTACTCCTCCTCCACGCCACCCTTCAAATCCCATCGCAAATGGGAAATACCCATATCCAAAACCTGCAACAAAAAATTAGAGGCAGACATAACAATAACCAAATGGTGTCGACACTAAAACAATTGGGTCACAGGAACATCGATGGTGATGGGTTTTCCGGCCAAAGAAAGGATCGACGAGCGTTCCCAGACTCGTTCTGCGGCGTCGATACCTATTTCTCCTTGTTCCATTCCCTTTTTTTATCTGCGAGTCTCCTCCTCTCTGTTTCTGTTATCGTTTGTGGATGTGGGGATTTTAGGACTCTGTTTCTGAATGTGAATCCCCTTTCCGATTTCCCCCTGTTTCGGTTTATTTTGTGTGTGTGATTGTTGGTGGATGTAGAAGATGGGTGTTGGGAATGATGGTTGTTTGTGGAAGATAAGATGAGTATTTGTGTTTTGATCTCTATTTACGATGGTTTGTGTTTTGTGGATGTGTGGGGTTTTGGGAGATGGAGAGGGAATGGTGAGAGGGTTTTGAAGGTGGGTTAATGGTGTGTGTGTGAATGGGAGTGTGTGCAATGGAGAAGGAGAGGGTTATTGAAGAGAAGGGTATGGGTAGGACGATTTGTATGTGTCTGAGAATGGCAATCGAGAAGAAGACGAGGGAGATGGGGTCCGACGTGTGATTGTCTGTGTGCGTGTCTGTTTTTGGATGTTGAGAAGACAAAGAAGGGGGTGTAGTGGAGAGGGAGAAGACTCCCAAGAAAGTGGGTCGGCTGTATGTACTGATGGTCCTGTACTTGTCTGATAATGTGTGTAGATATAGGATTGAAAGAGAAAATTAGGGGATTGATTTAGGGGAATGATTTTAGGGATAGGAAATTAGAAAATGAGAAGATTAGGGGATATTGGTAGATTTGATGGGGTTTAGAGTATGAGAATTAGGAAGGGATTATGAGAAAATTAGGAAAAAGAATAGGAGAGTGATTTTAGGAATATGGAATTGATTAAAAAATCAAGGAGAAGATTTGGGAAAAGATTAAGGAAATCATTTGAAATTCAAATAGAAATGAATTATATTTTGGGTCTAGATTAATAAAACAATAAATAAATAAAGAATTTGGTAAAAATTGGAAAAAAGAAAATTGATATAATTTCGGATTTGATTTGAAATAATTGGAAGAAAATAGCAATTATCCCTAACAGAATTGGCGTACCTACACAGACTCTTGTCTAGGCTCATAGGAAATCTTAACCAAGGAATAAAAAAAATAGATAAATGGTAAAATGGAGCGATTTTGAAATATAAAAATATGTATATAGGAAATGTATTTGGTTAGGGATTTGGTTCAGGTTCAAAGACAGAATAATTTGATAAATAAGATAAATATAAATAAATGAAGGATTTTAATAGGAGTTTTGAAATGTGGAAGAATTAATAATAAAAGGAAATTTGGACATTTTCTTTTAAATTGGCCAATATTCAACTTAAAGGTGTAAAAATAAAATATAGATATACATATATTATAAAATGCACAAATAAATATTAAATAAATTCAAATAAAATTATTTAAATATATATAATCACAAATAATTACTAATTTGCACAAATAATCACAAAATTGAAACAAACTTGACATGTAGCCTAAGTGACATAATTATATAATATAGCCACTAATATTATAAATGTACTAATTTCACAAATAGTCACAGTTTTGACAAATAGCGTAAATGATGCAAAGGTTACGTAATATAGCCACAAGTAAGTATATAATATATAAATAGGGGATAACGCATGTAAATGCATGATTTCTAATGCACATTTTGCACAAATAGTCACATTGCACCCTTAAGTTGAATTATGACCAATTTTAGAAAAAGGAGGGACAAAATTGGGTGTCAACAGCTGCCCCTCTTTTTCCGGGGATGATGAGAGTCTTCGAACAAAGATAGTTGACGGAGTAGCCAATTTTGTCACGACTGGTGGGCAAGACGATTGAACGGGGAGAAGGGGAGTTTTGGGGGTATTTTGACCGATCCCCGGTCTCTGAGTTGCCTACATATCTCGGGTTTCACGAGAATCAGGCCGTGTGTAGTTCTAGAATAGCATTTTGCCTGTGTGAGATGTTTATGACGCACGATTTTGGATGCAAAGACTAAACTTATCCAGGTATGTAAAGTTTAGGTTCATGTATGTTTTGCCTTTTGGCGAGATAAATGAAGGAGGGAGCAAAAGCGCTACCAAAGATGAGTTAGCATCAGTAGACTGAGCGTGGGAAAATAGGCTTATTATCATCCTAGTTATGAAGATGTGGCGCGCTACACACCCATAAAAAGGAGTTTATACGTACATAGTTTCCACTTTGTCTCGATAAATGAGTAAACTCGCCTCCAATATTTTCATGACTGAGCTGGGAAGAATTTGAAGAGCGAGTTTTGTAAATGCGCACGACTCAAATAGATGGGCACGATTAAGCATGAAAACACGCACGATTGATGCAGATGCACTTGAATAGAAAAAGTAGGCATTAATTAGAAGGAAATGCAAAATACCATTCTAATTTGCAATGAAGGATTGGGAAGATTGCTTGTGGGAGTATGAGATGATCGGCTTTTGGGCATGTCAGAATTCGACCGAATATGTATTTTGCAGGTAGGACTGTTGCTCCCAACGCACACGCAAGTATACGCGGTCGACAAGTAATAAAATGATAAGTAGAGTATCGTTCCCACGAGGACTATTCAGACTGACGCTTAACAAACAATTTCTAACAACTATTCAGGGATCTTTACCAATAGTGAGAGTTTTAGTAACTAAAGAGCAGCAATTAAAATGATGGAAATTCAGTCAAACAATGGTGCAAACTTTGGTTGTTAACAATATTAAGGAGACGGTCCAGGGTCAGAGTTACGAACAATCCAGTTGAGTTTTCTAATTGATTCCACTTCTTAAATCCCGGATTACTAACTAACAGAGTAAATGTACCCGTGAAAACCTTTCAATTTTCACAGTCTATGCAGGCTACTTCAATCCCTATATGTCTATGGGTTGAATCACGTGCACGCATTAACGTATTCTGTAATTAGTTAAACTAGGCGAGCAAGTATATGTTTATCCTACTTACAAATGGGTTCCCTGATGCCCGGGTTCACAAACTATTCCTACTCTTTCTTATTGCATTCATAAATTCCCTCTTTCGAGTTCAATCTAAAAACCATAGGTAATGCATAATTACCGAGCTCTAATAATTAAGAAAGTGAAATCAAGAAAGAATAAATAACCCGTTATGGGATTCAATTAATGGGACTCAATCTTCAAACATCACCTTTTATGTAATACTCTAACCCTAGAATGTAAGATTTAGCCACGCATATTCATAATCACAAGGCAATGAATTGATCAAATAATGATGTAAATGATTAAATAGATGAAAGAATAGGAATTAAACTTTTGTTCAATGAAGTATGGTGCTCTCAAATTGCTCCAAAGTCTGAACTCCCTTCAAAAACTAAGTAAAAGAGTATTTATAGGGTTAACAATGGCCTAGTAATAAGTTACACCTAAACCTAGATGAAATAGGAAGTCCAAAAACGCTCCAGGGGCGCAGTAGCTGGCGCCCCGCGCCCCCGAACGCGCTGACACAAGCAGAACCCATCGAAATCCAGGCGCCTTGGCCACGCCCCGCGCTGGGAAAAGCGCCAGAAGCTAGGCGCCTTTGGGGGCGCGGCGCGCCACTCAAAGCGCCAGGCTTATTTTGCCTTGCCTTGCCTTGCTCCGCAGCTCGCGTCGTGTCATGCCTTCGTGTGATCGATCCAATCCTCAATCAAAATCCAATCGTTTTTTGCTCGATCATGCTCTTTAAAGCTCCAATCACACTTCATAGCAACCTACACACATACGACACAATATCATTGCAAAATCATATTCATTAAGTAGAAAACGGGCGAATAAAATACTTAAACGTGAGGAAATATTAAGGAAATATAGGCATAAAATGCCAAACATCACCACCCCATACTTGAACCTTTGCTCGCCCTCGAGCAAGTCACAACTAACTTCCCAACCTAGGTAGAACAGGTCTGCCTATGACTATGGTTGATGCCGATCATTGAAAAAATGCACACATGACTACTATTGGTCCACAAACATGCCAACAATATACCAAACTCAAAACATGAGAACAACCACCCCAAGATAGCTCAAATGCACAAAATCAACTCATTGCAACCATGCTCCTACAAAATCACACCTATCTACTCAACCAAGAAGCCACGACTTCACCTATTTCATGCAAACCATGTGCCCTCACCAAAATGAAGCAAGAGAGTATCCCCCAATTATCACACACAACAATGAATATCAAGAATAGAACGGGGACAATAACATAGAAAGAATTCACTCACTCTCATGAAAATCTCACGTCACACACGATGTACCATAGGCTTACCTATAGTGTAGGACTCTACTAATGTAAGCTCACTCCAATCGGGATTAACTAGGACTTTAAAAGGTTGTAATGTAGGCTAAGGGGCTGGTAGGATACATATGGGTAATAGTGACTACCTCCCTAAGCACTTTACTACATCACAATCAATTTGAGCACAAGTCTCATCAAAGCCACCCAATCAATAACTTTCACACACACCTTCTCAACAAGTAGCAATTTTTTTTCTTTTAAGCACTACACTAGCAAGGATGGATATTCTCTTCCTTTTCTTTTCAAACCTTGCCAATGCTCCTTCAACTACTTCACAATTTATCAACTATTCCCCTCATTGATTCCACTCAAAAACCTCCCAATACTTCAACCACAAACTCCACAATAATATAAAATCATCAATTAAAGTGCTTAAGGAGTAAAGGGTCAAAAGAAAGTAATTTTGAACAAGTGGGTAGGCTTGCGGTGTGGGTGCCAACAAAAAGTTCAATATGGATCACAACAATCAAGACTAAGGTGTATACAAGGGTAGGCAAATCAAGAGAAGGCCTGTATCATTTCCCGACTAGAGTAAACCTAGGATTTCGCTTTGCACACACACGGGGCAAGTTCTAGACACCAATATGCAAACATGGAGTATAATAAGAATATTCCTCACAACGCACAATGCACACAGTCCACACAAAATGGCTCCATCACAACTCTCAATCAGGCAAATAAGTTGCAACTTGTGGAAAATTAAGCATTAATGCACAAAGGTTCACAACAAAGTCAAGCGAGTGGACTCAAGCATCTCAAGGGGGTCGTTCCATTTTTTTTTCCTCTAGGCATGCATCACAATTTAAAACCAAAAGACACCACAAATAGCACATGAAATAAGTTCAAGTCCACCGGTATCAAACAAATCAAAGGCATCTAGCATTCTACATATTTCTTTCGTCTAGGGCCACCTATGACTAACTACTCTAATCCTAATAAAAATAAAAAACTACCCGGTTCAAAGGTCTACCTGTGGAAAAGAACCGAGGCCATAAGAAAAACTACGGGGTGGATGACATGTACCACTAACAAAGACTAAAAAGAAAATCTTTTTGCAATTTTTTCATTGGTTTTCTAATTTTTTTTCAATTTTTTTCATATATTAAAGCAAGAAACAAATCAAAATAAAGTCAAGTGACAAAAGAAAATCCTACGGTAAATGCATCCCTAACCTCAAAAATAAAGGGGAGTTCCCCACCCCACACTTAAAACTAAGGAATGTCCTCAGTGCGACAAAGAAGCAAGTGCAAAAGTAAAGGAAACTTCCCTGAAGGCCAGCCGGCCTACATTGGGTGGTGCGCTGGAGTGCGGTCCTAGTCCTCCTCCTCCCCATCAGAGGCACCTCCCACAGCATCAGTCTACACAGCCTCACTGTCCGGATCACGGTCAACGATGTCCGAATCAGTGTTCTCATCCTCCTCCAAGGGCATCTCTACTGCCTGAGTCATACCTAGCATGCGTCTCGAAGACTCCAATAAAGGCATTGTGTGATCAAGAGCCGCCATATCCATGCCAGCCTGCGGGCCATGTGCTCCATCATCAAGTAATGACGGGCGGACAAGTTGGCGTGTGTGTCCCGCCAATCGTCTGCCGTCAGTCTCACTAGTGCAGTAGTGGTCACACTCTTTACTGCGGAAATATCAAAAGGCTTCTCAATGTCGGGGATAATTCGAACCCCGACCTCATCAACTGGGACTCCAGCCTACTCTAGATACCGGGTAAGAATGTTCCCAAAATACAGTCGGCCACATGTCTTCGACTGTGTTTGCTCTTTCATCAACCTCAGCATGTAGTAGCCGATGTTAACCGGCCTCCCGGTCATGAAAAAGTAAACCATGCACGCCCGAGTCTTGGTGACCTCGGTATAATGAGATGAAGGCAAGATGCGTGCATTTATCAATCTCATCCACACTCGAGCTGTTTTCAAAAATTGCGAAAGGAACATGAATTTGTGTCTTCCTGACTCAGTTCGCTCATACCTATGAGTGGAGCTCTCACCACACAATGTCTCCCGCATAGCCTTGTAATCAGGCTACCTAATAAAGTCCCTCAGCTCATCATGTCGGGGTCCTCTACCCCCAAGAAAGCGTTCAACGCAGTGTGGTCCAATCTCACCTTTTGATCCCGAATAGTAACCATATCATCATCTCTCCATGCTTCATCTGGATCCCAATTGGCATAGAGCTCCTGTACTAGATCGAGGTTGGCATGCCCCGGGCTCTCAAAGACCGAGTCCCAATGCAAGGCATGAATAGCATCACCCACACCTCGAAACTTTTGCATCAATCTCCTCTTGTCAATAGCTTGCTGGGGAATGTACCCCGCAAGCCTCACACTCTTGTACCAAGCTTGGCACTCACCCTTCTTCACAAAAGAGAGACCAAGTCGCATCTTGCCCTCCGGCCTTAGGATAGGCACCGCATCTTTAGGAATTCTAGCCTTGGCCGGTGCCTTGCCCTTTGCCTTGCTAGATGAAGGCCCGGCATGGAGGGATCTCTTAGGAGCCGAGGTGGATGAAGAGCTTGGTTTGTGGGGTGTTACAACCATGATGCCTACAACAAACAAGAATACCAATGTGAGATGTCAATTCAAGCACAATTGGTAGGACACCACCCCACACTTATCGCTCATTCTATATATCAACAATTCAACTCAATAACACGAGGGACTCCACCCTTAGCTATAACTAGCATTGCACAAAATTACCACGTTTGTGGACTTCATGATCAAGCTAGTGGGGGTTACAAAATAGCCAATTTTAATGCATGTGCGACACTCAACGTTCATCTTGAGCCTAAGGATAGCATTGCTACTCAAGAATTCACAATATTAGGCAAGTTTCATAGTTGAGGCTTTTTCACAAACACTTGGTGTGCACAATATAAAACATTCAATTTCAATGGCTAATGTAATGTGATAACCCTCCCAAATTGTTGGGAGATCCCTTTTTACAAGCACACAAGCTAACCATGAAGCATAATAATCAATTTAAGCAATTCAAGATCAAATTCTAATCATAAGCTTGCATATTAGTTAAGGAATTTACCATGGAAAGAGATTGTTAACTTACATGTAATGGAGAGAGAATGGAGAGAATTTACTTACTTGAAGGTGTTAGATTGAGTGGACAAGAACTTGTGATTGATTCCAAGAATTAGGAGTGAGTTGGGGGAGATTTTGAGATAAAATAATGAAGAAAAGGGGAAGGGGTCGGGTAAAGAGGGGAAAGCGGATCCGGGTCGCGGGTTAAAACCCGTTTGGACCCGGATGTTACCGAAAAATTGCCGGCGCGTTAACCCATGCGGCGCGCCTCAAAAGCGCTTGGGAATCTGATGCTTCTGCCTGCCTCGGCACTTTGGGAGGCGCGGGGCGCTCCCATCGCGCCCAGGCTCTTTGCTTCAGGTATTTTTCAGGCGCGTTAGGAGGCGCGGGGCGCTCCCAAACGCGCCCGAGCAATTTTTCGTACCAATTTTTTCAATTCCAAGTGCGAATCCAAGCGCGGGACATGCCTCAAAGCGTCCCATACCCCTCAATACATCAACTGCATCTCGTTTTGCACTCCCGACACCTACAAAAACAACACAACAAAACAAAAACTACGTGACACTATAAAACACAAAACAACTAAACTATTACACGTACAAACTCGGGTTGCCTCCCGAGAAGCGCCTTATTTAACGTCGTGGCACGAAGAGTATCAATCATGGGTCCCTTAAAGTAATGGAGGTATGATGATTCACCGAATCTCCCCAATAATGCTTCAACCTTTGGCCATTCACCAAGAATGTCTTCTTCGAATCGGGGGCTCTCAATTCAACCGCTCCATGTATGGTAGCACGAACTACTTCAAACGGCCCCGACCATCTAGACTTCAACTTGCCCGGAAATAGCTTCAACCTCGACTTAAACAACAACACCAGCTGCCCGGGCTCAAACTGACAGCGCTCAATATGCTTGTCATGCCACTTCTTTGTCCGTTCCTTACACAATTTTGCATTTTCATAAGCATGGAAACGGAACTCTTCAAGCTCATGCAATTGAAACATTCTCTTCTCACCCGCCAAGGCTATGTCAAGATTGAGCTTTTGAATTGCCCAATATGCTTTATTCTCGATCTCAACGGGCAAGTGACAGGCCTTACCATAAACAAGCCTATATGGAGAAGTTCCAATAGGCGTTTTTAATGCAGTCCGATAGGCCCAGAGAGCATCATCTAACTTCATAGCCCAATCCTTCCTTGAGGCATTCACAGTCTTCTAAAGGATTTGTTTGATCTCTCTATTAGACACTTCCACTTGGCCACTAGTTTGGGGATGATAAGCAGTTGCCACCTTGTGGCAAACCCCATACTTGGCCAACAATTTATTGAACAACCGGTTGCAAAAATGCGTACCTTCATCACTGATTATAGCCTGCGGTATCCCAAAATGAGTGAAAATATTTTTCTTCAAGAATTTCACCACCACATTCGCATCATTTGTTGGAAGTGCCACAGCCTCCACCCATTTAGACACATAATCAACCGCCATGAGAATGTATTTACGGCCCATGGAAGGTGGGAACGGACCCATAAAGTCAATTCCCCAACAATCAAATAGCTCAATCTCCAGGATATTGTTCAAAGGCATCTCGTGGCGCCTAGAAATAGTACCCGTTCTTTGGCAACGATCACATTGCTTCACCAAAGCATGAGCATCTTTAAATAAAGTAGGCCAAAAGAAACCAGACTGAAGTACCTTTGCAGCTGTTCGATCTCCACCAAGATGGCCACCATAAGGAGAGGAATGGCAGCTCTTTAGAATTGGCTTAACTTCTTCCCTTGGAATGCATCTCCTAGCTAATTGGTCAGGGCTTATCTTGTACAAATAAGACTCATCCCACACATAAAATCTGCTCTCATGAAGGAGTTCGCGTCTTTGCTTAGCTGTAGCCCCAGGAGGATACACATTACTCACAATTAAGTTTACCATATCAGCATACCATGGCACCTCGGCTGCAGCTAAAGCAAAAAGCTGCTCATCAGGGAATACCACTTTAATCTCAGGCCCTTCATCTACATGATCTCTATTCTCCAGCCTTGACAAATGATCAGCTACTTGATTCTCAGTCCCCTTGCGATCTCGAATTTCAACATCAAACTCTTGCAATAGAAGAACCCATCGAATTAGTCTAGGCTTGGAATCCTTCTTCTCAAACAAATACCGGATTGTGGCATGATCAGTGTAGACAACAACACGAGTGCCAACAAAATAGGATCTGAATTTATCAAAAGCATACACTACGGCTAGCAACTCCTTCTCAGTGGTGGTATAATTGGATTGGGCTGCATCAAGAGTCTTGCTTGCATAATAGATGGAGTAAAAGATTCTTCCAATTCTTTGGCCAAGAACAGACCCAATAGCATTGTCACTCGCATCACACATCAATTCAAATGGCAAAGTCCAGTCAGGAGCAATGATGATTGGTGTAGTCGCCAACCTTTTCTTCAACTCTTCAAATGCCTTGAGACAAGCATCATTAAACTCATATTTCACATCATTCTCCAACAACTTACACATGGGATTAGAAATTTTTGAGAAGTCCTTTATGAAACGCCTATAGAAACCTGCATGTCCCAAGAAACTACGCACCCCCTTATAGAGATAGGTGGTGGTAATTTCTCAATAGCCTCAATCTTCGCTTTATCAACCTCGATCCCTTGCTTTGACACCTTGTGCCCAAGTAATATGCCTTCTTGAACCATAAAGTGACATTTTTCCCAATTTAGCATCAAATTTGTTTCTTCACAATGGCTCAGCACAGCATCTAGATTTTTCAAGCAATCATCAAAGGAATCACCAACAACTGAGAAATCATCCATGCACACCTCAACAAATTTTTCCACCATGTCGGTGAAAATAGCCATCATGCACCGCTGAAAAGTCCCGGGGGCATTACATAACCCAAACGACATCCTCCCAAATGCATAGGTGCCATATGGACAAGTAAATGTAGTCTTCTCTTGATCTTCAGGAGCTATCACCATCTAATTGTAGCCCGAATACCCATCCAAGAAACAATAATACTCATGCCCAGCAAGTCTATCCAGCATTTGATCAATAAAGGGAAGTGGGAAGTGGTCTTTCCTAGTGGCCTTGTTCAGCTTTCTATAATTAATGCAAATTCGCCACCCTGTGACTGTTCTTGTAGGAATCAACTCATTATGCTCATTCTTCACCACTGTCATGCCCCCTTTCTTTGGAACACATTGCACTGGACTCACCCACTTGTTGTTAGAGATAGGAAAAATAATACCAGCATCCAGCCACTTGATAATTTCTTTCTTCACCACCTCCTTCATAATTGAATTTAGTCTCCGTTGTTGCTCTATAGATGGCTTATGGCCTTCTTCCAAAAGAATTTTGTGCATGCAGAAAGAAGGACTAATCCCCCTAATATCAGAAATCGTCCAGCCAATAGCTCTCTTGCGCTCTCGCAGCACCCTCAACACCTTTTCAACCTACACATCAGACAACATAGAAAAAAGGATCACGGGCAAGGTATTACCCTCACCCAAATAAGCATAATGCAAATGCGCAGATAAAGGTTTGAGTTCAAGAGTAGGAGCCTTCTCAATAGACGGTTTAGCAGGAGTTAAGGTCAACGGTCTATCAAGCTCCTCAAATTTCTTCCATCGTAGTATGAATTTACTCTGCATATTAAGCATCTCCACATATTATTCAATGTCATCATCCTTCAGGATATCATCATCATCACATAAGAGTGCCCTCTCCAGAGAATCAACATTAGAGGCCAAGAATGACCTCTCATCAGCAGTCAACTCATCATCTGCCACTTTTACCATGGACAACTCTTCATAATGGGATGGAAGTTGGGTAGCTCTGAACACATTGAATACAGCTTCTTCACCGTTCACCTTCATAATCATCTTTCCAGCTCTAACTCTAATCACAGCATCAGCAGTAGCCAAAAATCCTCTTCCCAATACGAGAGGAACCTCAGGATCAGCTTCATAGTCAAGAATAATGAAATCAACAGGCAATATAAACTGACCCACTTGTACAAGCACATCCTCAATAATCCCCTCAGGGCATGTCAAAGATTTATCAGCCAGTTGCAGAGTCACAGTAGTTGGTCGTGGTTCACCCAGGCCTAGCTTCCTGAAAATTGATGAAGGCATTAAATTCACACTAGCACCCAAATCACACAAAGCTCGCCCAACCTCATGCTCCCCAATTTTCAAGGGAATAGTAAAAATGCCAGGATCCTTCAATTTCTGAGGAAGCTTGCTTCTAACTCTAGAACTGCACTCCTCAATGAGTGCAACTGTATCAAACTCAGTCAGACTTCTCTTGTTAGCAACAATATCCTTGATGTACTTAGCATTTTTGGGAACATCCCGCAAAAGCTCCACCAAAGGAATATTTACATGAATCTGACTCAAGATCTCCAAAAATTTCTTGCATGCTGCATCAACTTTCTGCTTCTGAAGTCTCTGAGGAAAGGTGGTGGTGGTCTCACAATAGCAGGCTCGCGCTGCTTTTCTATCACTTTTTCAGCTTCTTTCTCTACCTCTCTATTAGCATTAGGCTCTAACTCACCAACAGGCTTCCTTGGCTTTGGGGGAACTTCTAGAGCTCTTCCATTCCTCAAAGTAACTGCTTGCACAAATTCCTTAAGATTTATCTCTGTATCACTTGGCAAAGCACCCCGAGGTCTATTATTCTGTGCTCCAGCTAGCTGCCCCATTTGTCTCTCAAGATCTTTCTGAGCATTGCTCAAATCTTTTATTGTTTGTGCCTGAGCTGCTGAATCATCCATGAGTTTTTGCTGCCCTGCAAGAATTTTTCTAAGCATATCCTCAACTGAATTAGACTACTGTGGCTGAGTCTGCGACTGTGAACCCTGCTGTGGTGCATTTTGAAGATTATTTTGGGGTCTCTCAATGCCTTGTAGCTGCTCACGATTATCCCTCCAAGAAAAATTAGGGTGATTACGCCAATTGGTGTTATAGCTATTACCATATTGATTGCGATTCTGACCCTGTGACCTGTTCTGATTACCCATATAATACACTGACTCTGGATTAGATGGACAGACGTCAGTGGCATGATCCTCTCCACAAACCTCACAAAGACTTGAAGTTGTTGCACTGGAGCTGCTGGTTGTTGAGTCTGCAGCAAAGCTAGCTTTCTGATTTGATTGGAAATAGCATCCATGTTCGCACTCAGCTCTGAAACTGCATCTAATTGAAGTACCCCAGCAGATTTCTGTGCAGTAGCTCTACCAACTCCCTGCCAATCAGGATTGCTCTGCGAAAACTTGTCAAATAAATCGTAGATCTGGTAAAAAATTTAGGCCAGTACTTGGCCTCCTGCAGCAGCATCTACCACGATCTTAGTATGCGCATTCAACCCCTCAACAAAGGTATGTGCAATAACCTCATTGGATTGGTTGTGGTGTGGACAATCTCTCAATAGAGCTTTAAATCGCTCCCAGACTGAATACAAAGATTCTCCTTCTATCTGTCTGAAGGACATAATTTCACTCCTCAGCCGGGCTGTCTTAGCATATGGATAAAATTTAGCCAAGAACTTCTTAGCCAAATCCTCCCAAGTAGTGATAGACCAAGGCTTTTCAGCCTTTAACTACTTCCTTACTGCCCCAATCAGTGAAAATGGGAACAACGTCAAGCGAACATAATCCGTAGGAACTCCCGATGGTGTATAAGTGTCACTGATCTCCAGGAAATTCTGAATGTGTTGCTGTGGATCTTCATGAAGTAATCCAGCATATTTCCCAGTCACATGCAGCAACTGAATCATGACGGGCTTAATCTCAAAGTGCCCGGTGATAACGGGCTTCACAATACGAGACGCTACTCCCCCCAGGCTGGGAAGAGAAACATCTAGCACTGCTACTGCTCGTTCTTCTGCCATTTTAGTGGGTAAGGATACAAGCACAATTGCTACTGCTTTTCGGTCTCTCGCTTCTCTTCTTACCCTTTTCAAGGTCCTTTCAGGCTCGGGATCAAAAGGTGCGAGTGGTTCGTCCTTTCAATTCCTTTGCATGCAAAACCTGTTGCCTGAAACAGCACAAGAAACTCAACAAAAAATTAAACCTGAATAAATAATAAGCAATCGTTCAAAAAGAAATCAGTCAATAATTATGAGTTCGTGCCTTCTATCCCGCTAAGCTATAGCTATAGCTAGTGTCAGTGAGTTCAACCTCCCACTCGTGTGGATTTGCTTTCTGTTCTAATCCCCTATTAGACCTCCTTGCAAAAGAAAAGAGAAGGCTTACTTCTTAGCTTCTCTAAGATTCTTTATTTACCTTTGATTCAATCCTTTCGCTTCTCTCACATTCCCATCCCATGGTAGTCTTTGAAAAACCAAAGTTGGCGATCTAAAGGACCAGCAAAAAATGAAGGGGAAGTGGATTTTGTGGCCAAACCAAAGTTGGTTATCAAAAGGGCACCCCATGAAGATGATCCGAACAAGTTGTGTGAGCCTGTTGTCATAAAGAGCACACCTCAGATTCCTATGAAAAATATTAATATTGTCCTATGAAATTATGACAAGGAATTGGTAACATACAACGGAAAAGAGGTTGTGGCAGAAACAACACAAGTGGGCGGTCTAACTCGTTCTGGGCGGTGCTTTACCCCAGAAGAGTTAAGAAAAGCAAAGGAGGCTAGAGAAAATCGGGGCCCTATCAAACAACCTGTCACTGAAAAAGAGACGGAGGAATTTCTGAAGAAGATGAAAGTGCAAGATTACTCCATTGTGGAGCAGCTGAGGAAGACACCTGCTCAAATTTCTTTGTTGTTCTTGTTGATGCATTCTGAGGCACACCGTCATGCTTTGTTGAAAATCCTGAATGAGGCTCATGTCTCTGAGAAGATGACCATCAACAATCTCGAAGAAGTCGCAAGTCGTATCTTTGAGGTAAACAGGATCACTTTCACTGATGAGGAACTGCCAATGGAAGGCACTGGTCACAACAACGCACTACATCTAACTGTCTAGTGTGACAATTCTTATGTCACAAGGGTACTGGTTGACGGTGGGTCCGGTCTGAACATCTGTCCATTGTCTACCCTAAAGAGATTGAAATTCAACATGGACAAAATTCGGACCAACACCATGAGTATCCGTGCTTTTGATGGAGAGAAACGACAATCGATTGGTAAGATAGAACTGATATTGACAATCAGGCCCGTGGATTTTGCTATCGACTTCCAAGTCCTTGATATGGATTCGTCTTACAACCTGCTGTTAGGAAGACCCTGGATCCATATGGCAAGCGCAGTACCGTCGACCTTACACCAGACTATCAAGTTTGAATGCAATCGTGAGATGATCATGGTACATGGAGAGGGAGATTTGTCATTCTACAAGGATCCATCTATTCCAGTTATTGAGGTCACTAATGATGGCCCAACTCTGATGTATCAAGCATTTGAAGCAGTCAATGTGGAGGAGTTTCCTGAAAGCGAGCGTTTGCCCCAAGTAAGATTGTCAAAGGCAGCAGTCATGATGGCTACAGAAATGTTGAAGCACGATTTCCAGCCTGGGAAAAGTCTCGAGGCAGCACTACAAGGAATGTCGCATCCAATTAGTCCAGTTGGCATTCGAGGTACCTGGGGTTTGGGATACAAGCCCACAGCTGCAGACAGAGCAAGAGCTAGGAAGATGAAGAAACAAAAATGGTCTCTCGAGAAGCCTGTCCCTTGCCTCGCTCAATCTTTCACAGGGCCTAGTGGAGGCAAGGCTGCTTCCAAAAATGCTGAGGAGACTGAAGAACAAAAGAAGCTGCTGTCAGGCCTGAGGCACGTCTTTGGCATCAACATGGTGCAAACTGGTGAAGGACCTAGCGATGCAGAAATCCAGAACATCGACCCTGATGTGAAGCTGAACAACCGGGAATCAACGCCTCTCCCCACTAGGAAGGGCTATTGGTAGCAAGTTTTTTGGTCCTTTCCGTATAGTTGGTTATTCTAAGGGTTGTAATCCAAGTATATTTATTTTGCTCGTATAATGTCAAACCCTTTTATCTTTCAAATTTAATGAAAAGCAAGACATTGCTTCTTGTCTCCTTATTCTATCTCTTTACTTTCCTGATTTTTTGTTTCTTATTTCCTTCTGTAGCTATGTTTCTGATGGCCTTAATAACATGACATGCATGCTGAAATCACGCCCTGATATAAACACAAAGTTTAACTTGGTCTCACTGAATCAACCAAAAATTGAGAAAATACGTGTTGGGGGTGGAATGATTATGAAGTAATTGTTGAGGAGGTAGATGACATGGACGAGACTGATACAGAACAAAACTCTGAGGAAAAATACGATAAGGAGGGAGCCGAGAGTGAAATTAATGGGGAACTAGAACAGTTCGAAAATAAGCCTAAGCCCAATCTGGATGACACAGAAAATATTAATCTGGGAAGTCCCGACGATGTTAGGGAAACCAAGATAAGCATGCACGCTGAACTGAAAGTGAAAGATGACATAGTCCAAGTATTGTTTGACTATATAGACGTGTTTGCTTGGTCGTATGATGACATGCCCGGTTTGAGCACAGATTTGGTGGTTCACAAGTTGCCGATTAATCCTTGTTTCCCTCTAGTCAAGCAGCTTCGGAGGAAATTCAAGACAGATATGAGCAAGAAAATCCATGATGAAATCATGAAGCAACTATCTGCAAAGGTGATCCAATCTTTTCAATATTCCACCTGGCTGGCCAATGTCGTGCCAGTACCTAAGAAAGATGGGAAGACAAGAATTTATGTTGACCACCGAGATTTGAACAAGGCCAGTCCCAAGGATAATTTTCTTCTTCCTAATATTCACATTCTCATAGAAAATTGTACTAAACACGAGATCCAATCTTTTGTGGATTGCTATGCCGGATATCACCAAATCCTGATGGATAGAGATGACACAGAAAAGACGGCATTCACCACGCCTTGGGGAACCTTTTGTTACAAGGTCATGCCGTTCGGCTTGAAGAATGCCGGGGCAACGTATATGAGAGACATGACAACTGTCTTCCATGATATGATACACAAAGAAATTGAGGTGTATGTGGATGATGTGATAATCAAATCAAGAACAGCAGAGGATCATGTTAAAGACCTCAGGAAATTCTTTGAAAGAATCAGAAGGTACAATTTGAAGTTGAACCCGGCCAAATATGCATTCGGCGTTCCAGCTGGAAAGCTGTTGGGTTTCATTGTCAGCAGGCGGGAAATTGAGTTAGATCCTACAAAGATCAAGGCTATACAAGAGTTGCCTCCGCCAAAGAACAAGAAAGAAGTAATGAGTTTCCTCGTGAGATTGAACTATATTAGCAGGTTCATCGCTCAAATCACCACCACTTGCGAGCCAATCTTCAAGCTGCTGAAGAAAGATGCTGCAGTTAAATGGACTGAGGAATGTCAAGCGGCCTTTGACCAAATCAAGCAATACGTGTCACCCGCCGGAACCAGGTCGACCCTTGTTCCTCTATTTGTCGGTGATGGACAATTCATTTGGGTGTGTCCTGGGGCAACATGATGCCAGAAGCAAGAAAGAGCAGGCAATTTACTACATGGGCAAGAAGTTCACAGATTACGAGGTTAAGTACACTTTGCTAGAAAGAACTTGTTGTGCCCTTACATGGGTAGCACAGAAGTTCAGGCATTATTTGTTGTCATACACTACTTACCTCATATCTCGGATGGACCCACTGAAGTACATCTTCCAGAAGCCCATACCAACGGGAAGGCCGACCAAGTGGCAAATGTTACGCACAGAGTTTTACATAGTTTATGTCACCAGAACTGCAATGAAAGCCCAGGCTTTGGCCGATCATTTAGCCGAGAATCCAGTGGATGATGATTATGAACCTCTCAAGACATACTTTCTTGATGAAGAGGTAGACACAACTGAAGAATTGCCTTCCGACAATGATCATTATTGGAAGCTCTATTTTTATGGGGCCTCTAACTACAAACGTGATGGTATCAGGGCTGTTCTCATATCCCCGACAGGTCATTATTATCCGGCGGCTGCGGAACTTCATTTCTGGTGTACCAATAACACGGCAGAATATGAAGCTTGCATCATGGGTCTACGCATGACGATAGACATGGACGTCAAATAACTACTAGTGCTCGGAGATTCTGATCTACTAGTACACCAACTCAAGGGTGAATGGAAACTCGAGATGTGAAACTCATCATGTATAAGCAGTGTCTGGAAGATCTTTGCCAAAGATTTGATTCTATCGAATTTAGGCACATCCCAAGAATGCACAATGAGTTGGCCGATGCTTTGGCTACATTAGCATCAATGATCAGTCATCCTGTCCAAACTCACATTGATCCTCTCGGGATTCCAGTTCGGGATCAACATGGATATTGCAAAATGGTTGAAAAAGATCTTGATGGTGAGCCGTGGTACCTGGACATCAAAAATTACATCAAGAATGGAGAATACCCAGCACTAGCCGAGAGAAATTAGAAAAGAACCCTCCGCCGTCTTACAAACGGTTTCTTTCTAAGTGGAGGGGTATTGTACAAGAGAACCCCAGATCTGGGACTGCTGAGATATGCGGATGCGCAAAAAGCCTAAAAAATTCTTAATAAGGTAAACTCCGGAATCTGTGGGCCACACGTGAATGGCTATGTGCTAGCCAAGAAGATTTTAAGAGCAGGTTATTTCTTGCTCACCATGGAGCGAGATTGCATAAGGCTTGTACGAAGATGCCACCAATGTCAAGTGCACGGAAATACATTCGCCTCCCTTAGAGCTTCACATAATGTCTGCCCCTTGGCCTTTCGCAGCATGGGGAATGGATGTCATTGGGCCGATAGAAGCTAAGGCGTCGAACGGGCACAGATTTATGTTGGTCGCCATTGACTATTTTACCAAGTGGGTGGAAGCCACGTCATTCAAGTCGGTAACCAAGAAAGCTATCGTTGACTTTGTCCATTCGAATATTATTTGTCAATTTGGTATCCCTAGTACCATTATCACCGATAATGGGGCCAACCTCAACAGTCATCTGATGAATGAGGTATGTGCAAGATTCAAAATTGTGCAGACATTCAACACCTTACCGCCAAAAGTAAATGGGGTGGTCAAAGCAGCAAATAAGAACATTAAGAAGATCCTTCAGAAAATGGTATAAGGATCATAAGATTGGCATGAGAAGTTGCCATTCGCTCTTCTGGGTTATCGCACAACTGTGCGCACCTCAATAGGCACAACTCCATATAAATTGGTGTATGGGACTGAAGCAGTCATTCTAGCAGAAGTCGAAATACCATCCTTGAGAATCATTGTTGAAGCCGAGATCGAGGACATTGAATAGAACAAATCCCGCTTGGAACAATTAGCTTTGATTGAAGAGAAAAGGCTAAATGCAGTATGTTATGGTCAACTATATGAGAAGAGGATGGCCAAAGCATACAACACGAAAGTGTGCCAATGCAAGTTCAGTGAAGGTCAGTTAATCTTAAAGCACATCTTTCCACATCAGAAAGAAGCAAAAGGCAAGTTTGCTCCAAATTGGCAAGGACCGTACGTGGTGAAGAAGGTGTTGCCCAATGGTGCTCTATCCCTGACAGACATCGAAGGCACGATGACTGAAATGATTGTTAATGCTGATGCAGTGAAGAGGTACTACATTTGATACTCTTGGGTGGAATAGAGAAAGTCTTGTTTCCCTTACCCAGATAAATGTATTCTTTTGTTAGCCTTTGGCTTTGTATTGCTTTTGTAAACCCTTATTGGGAATCCTTGTAATTCTAATGAATTGAAGAAAGAAAAGATCCAAAAACAAACTTGGCATTAAGTTGCCAGAGCTACGTCTGACCTGATTCCTCTCAAAAGAATACGTAGGAAACTATTCAGGTGCGGTCATACTGGGGGAAGTTCTACAGTTCCCTAGTTTCATACCAGGGGAAGTTCTAAAGTTCCCTAGTTTCATTCCAGGGGAAGTTCTAAAGTTCCCTAGTTTCATATCAGGGGAAGTTCTAAAAGTTTCCTAGTTTCAAAATAAGGGAAAAAGTTCCTTTTCCCTATCTCCCATCGATGCAAAGCTTGCCTCCAAGTTTGTAGCCAAAGTCAAAGAAAATCCAAATCCGCATTTTCTGCTAAACTGGGGCAAAAGGTTGTTTTTATTTTATTTTTATGTTATCAATAAAATAAAATTAAAAAAAACTTCTATTTTTGTTGTACGATTCATTCATTCTTGAATGTCCAAACATTGCGTCCAAACTCAGATGAATGTCCAGTGGACCATTTCTGGCCAATCTTGAGAATGTCAATTGAGCGAGAATTAGCTTAGGAAATCATCATCAATGGGTGAAATGAAAAGAGGTCCACGGGATAAAAAGGAGAGAGGGAAAAAAATGCATAAAGTCTTGTTGGTGAAAACCTGAAAGGGCGCCACATGACAAACAGTGAGGCAAAAGAACAAAGAGAGAGGTTAGTTGGTGAAAACCCTAAAAGGGGCACCACTAACCGAATGAAGGCTTTGGTAACTGTCATCAAGTTGGGCTTGACGAGTATTGTTTTGAATGTTTTAACTGGGGAAAGAGTCGAGGGACAACTGTTGTGAATGGTTCAGGGTTCGAGGCCAAGATGCACGTCATGTTATCCAGGTCATCGCTTTCACCTCCAGATAAGTCATTTTACTTCCCTAAAGGGTATCTCTCATTCAGAGTCCTTTATCTTAAATTTCTTCCACTTCTGCCTTTCATTCAAAATAACATCGAAAAGAGCAAAAGAAAGTTTTGCAAAAATTGTTCACCTGTTTTGCAGTTGTAGCAGAGCACAGTCAGGACCCGCCAGGAGAATGGAATGCCTATGAGGCAGTTAGCATCTGGACTGACATGCCAAGGTTCGCACCGCAGAAGAGACTATCAGGGAAAATATGCCGTTCTTAACAAAGTTTGACTAATGACTAGTTGGAAAACTTGGCCGCATGATGTTCTGTGTCGAAAGCCAAGGAAATACAAGAAAGCAAAAGAATGAAGAATGAGGGAATAGTTTTAAGAAAAGGCACCCGCCTGGAGAATTAGGGATTTTATTTTAGAAGTCAGGGCACCCACCTGAAGAATGAGGGAGTAGTTTTAAGAATTCAGGGCACCCACCTAGAGAATGAGGGATTTCATTTTAGAAGTCAGGGCACCCACCTGAAGAATGAAGGAGTAGTTAAAGAAAGTCAGGGCACCCGCCTGGAGAATGAGGGATTTTATTTTAGAATTCAGGGCACCCACCTGAAGAATAAGGGAATACTTTTAAGAAGTCAGGGCGCCCGCCTGGAGAAGGAGGGATTTTATTTTAGAAAGTTAGGGCACCTACCTGAAGAATGGGGGAATAGTTTTAAGCAGTCAGGGCACCCAACTAGAGAATGAGGGATTTTATTTTAGAAGTCCAGGCACCCACATGAAGAACGAGGGAATACATTTGAATAAGTCTAGGCGCCCACCTGAAGAATAAGGGAATACATTTGAAGAAGTCCAGGCGCCCACCTGAAGAACGAGGGAATACATTTGAAGAAGTCCATGCGCCCACCTGAAGAATAAGGGAATACATTTGAAGACGTCCAGTCGCCCACCTGAAGAACGAGAGAATACATTTGAAGAAGTCGAGGCGCCCACATGAAGAATGAGGGAATACCTTTGAAGAAGTCCAGACGCCCACTTGAAGAACGAGGGAATACATTTGAAGAAGTTCAGGTGCCCACCTGAAGAACGAGGGAATACATTTGAAGTCCAGGCGCCCACCTGAAGAACGAGGGAATACATTTGAAGAAGTCCAGGCACCCACCTGAAGAACGAGGGAATCCATTTCTATAAAGAGGGAAGACCCACCTGAACCAAGATCGGTGGTTTTCTTTTCTACAAAGAGCAAGGCCCACCTGAACCGAGAGCAGTAGTTTTATGTTCAACAAATGAGGGGAGCAAGAACCAAGAGGCTCATCTCGGAAGCATGAAGACTTAGAATAAGAATTGTAGTTTTACATTTTTCAATGGCGTATTTTTATTTCCTTTGTAAAGCAATGGCCGCCAATAAGCAAGCAACCAGAAACCAGCAGCAACAGCCCTAGTATGTTAGAAGTGTTTAGTTGTCAGCCGTATTATGTTAAAAGTGTTTAGTTGTCAGTCCCTTTGTGCGTCTAGAAGTATATCGAGTCAGTCCTAGTGTTTAGTTGTCAGTCCCTTTGTGCGTCTAGAAGTATAAGCCTGTCAATTGCGGTAGTCCCAGCTGCCACACGTGAGTTTTGACACCCAATTTTGTCCCTCCTATTTTCAAAATCAACATGTTCTCGAATTTTGCACACAATCGTGTATCCATTCTTTCCTCATCCATTCTTTTCAAAGTACCTTCTTATAATAGCCTGGCCATTTTCAAAAGTGTCGTCTTAAATCGTAGCTATTTTTACAAATCGTTGCAATTACTCCTATTTTGATAAAATTATCCAAAATTATTTTAAGCCTCAAAATTAAAATTTTTATTGCGTTTTAGCCTTCCCAACATTTTAAAACTAATTCCCCAATTTTTCTATATTTCTAAATCCATTTTATACAATTTGTATACCTATTTATACCTATGTATTCACCAAATATACAATATGTATACATAAATACATATATATATACACATATTACACGACACATACGCACATCAGCCATTTTTTACACATCACCTGCCTACGTGGCTTAATCCTGGCCGTCCACAACACTAATCCAACGGCCAGGATTCAAGTTTTCATTTTTATTACTTTACACCCCCTCCAAAACTCTAAAATAATTCCCATTTTCACCCACACCCCTCAGCCGCGACTCTCTCTTTCCTGTCTTGGCGATTCTAATCGCCATCACTGTCGATAACCTTTCCGGCCAAATCAGCCGGGGAAATTTGGGGAAACTGGTGTTTTTGAAGTCCTCTCGTCGTCCGCAACATAACCCATCCACTTTTGATGGGGTTTGGACGAGCAAGAGTTTAGCCCTATGTCAATCGAATCGCCACCACTGGGAAACGCCTCTGGCGGGGCTCCTTTCGTGTTTGAATGACTCTACTGGCTGAGGAAAGGTAAGGTCCTTTCTTTGCAACCCCAATTCGAGACGGGTCAATCTGACCTTACCCGATTCGAGAACGGGCAATCCCTAATTCCTTGTTTTTATTCTTTCTGGTTATTTTTTGAATCAATGTGATAACATACCTAAAGTTTGCCTGGATCCTTTGTAAATTAACATGATTTGTCTGTTATTTGATCAATTATTTTAGAACCTCTATGATTATTGATTTCTTGTTGAATACATTTTGAACCCTCGCATGCCTAAATGTAATGTTATCATAGTTTGAACTTTGTGTTTTCGTTAACTAAACCCCAATGAATCCGTTTGTCCACTTATGGTGGTTCTACATACTTTCCCTTGAATCTGGTCACCTATCCTGCCTAAATGCATAGTTCCAACGGTTGAGCAACTTCACTTATGCTAAAATGTTGCCTTAGAATCTTGGATTGATATAAGCTGAATTCCTGATTGAAATCTTGAGTATCTGATTGATTTAGTGTCAGTTAGAGATTTTTTTGTGAAGTCTGCCAAGTGATTTTCGAGCCTAAATTGATTTAAAACACTTTTGTATGCTAATTTTGAATCTAGATGGATTACTGATCAAAGGGGGGGGGGGGATTTTACTGGCTATAGGGTCTGATTTGCCTTGATTTTAGGGATTGGGTGATTTAAATTTGGTAAGTCTTCCTAATGGGATCCTCTTAATTTTGGGGAAACAATATTCCCTTGCCATTCTTGGCTTTCACCCGTTAGACCTTTAATTCCCATCCCCCACTATATAAACTGGCTATTCTCTCATTCTTTAGAGACAGTTTATGCATTGAGCACTAAAAGCATACAACACACATACACATCACCCTGCATAAAGAAAATGGCTGCAGAGTATCCTTCTGAAGCCTAAGTTCTTCTTTTGGTTCTTTTTCTGGAAAAGCAATTGCTTTATTTGTTTACTTGGTCCTGAACTATAAATCCTGATCAACTTGCCTCTGTTTCTTGATTTGCTCACTGTTAAATGTATTCTCTCTTCCTTTAAATGCTCACTGCACATTATCTCCTTTTCTTATCTATGCTTGATTGAATCAGTATGCTTGACTTGCTTTAAACCCTTGGGAAATACTGCATGATTGAGTTCTTTTTTTACCAAGTATCTTAGTCTTGTTCGAATAAAGGGGTTCAATGGTGTCCTACCTATATTTCTGTAGGGCACAAGGACAGGTTTTATGCTTATTAGGGTCAAGTTCTCTGTATTAGACATAGACCTCAGCTCAGGTCTTTCCCCTTCCCCTTTCCCTTGCTAATTTTCTGCTTGCAGGTTATTTGAAAGGCCTTAACTGGCCAAGCCATGATCTGGTGATTACTGAGTACTCTTTGAGACTTGAAAGAGTCAGTGTTTGGACTCTTTTTAGTTGATTCTGGGGCTGGGGTGATGAGACCTTGAACTCATGGTTGTTTACTGGGTTTAACCTTGCATTCTGGGGGACTGGACAATCTTGAACTTGTAGCCTCGTACTTCTCCCCTTAGAAACTGTCCCATCTGTGTATATTATTAGGATTTCCTACCTGTACTCTTTAAAACAGGGACAAGCACAAATACTGCATATATGGCCACCCAGGGGCCAATTCCTAACTCCTACTCCTATGTGCTTGCATCATGATAGCATTTAATCCCTTCAAATCAGTTTAACATGCTTATTGAATCATAATAAATTGTTTACAGCTTTAGTTAACATGCCTTGAACATATTTTAAAAGTAGAACTTAAACGCATGCTTATTTTTTATTAAATCTGAAAATTAACTTGAACAGGGGCTACTTTGTGTCACTCGCATCTAATCTGAACTATCTGCGGAAAACTGCAGTTGCCCCCTTTTTGCAAAAGTAATCTGGGCCCAAAAACATTTTCAAAAAAAAATGCCCTTTATGTGCTTAAACTATTTTCTACCACTTAACACGCTCCTATACACTAATCTAATAGTGTATAGGGGTGTATAATGTTTTGGGGTTGCTTGAACACTTTAACATAGTTTTTTCTAAAGATATAACTATCATTTAGTTCATATATTTGCATGTTTATACCTATATATAAGTATTACTATATGCAACAGCCTTTATTTGCTCTTGTATGCCTCCGTGAACCCATTTTTCAAAAACTGCCTCTCTACCTGTATATATTTCCAAAATTCGACCCCTATACAAAAAAGGCGATTAAGGTTAGGGCTCGACAATTAATGATGAGTCACGCCGACCCTAAATGACCAACATTTTGTTTCAAAACAAACTCCCTTTTGTCCTTTTGCTAAAATCTAAATTTTTCAAAATGGACAATTTATGTAAATATTCTTTTCCAAGTATTTTAATTACGTATGAAAGATTGACATTGAACACCCATTTATATGTTAACACTACTTTGCATGTTGTTCACGATTAGGCATTTAATATAAGAGGCCCTAACTACGATTAGGCTTAAGTATAGGCCGAATATGAAGTTATTTGTGTGTGTATGTGTAGATGTTTTTAGCTAAAATATTAAATTAATTCCCAAGTTAGTATTTATGACAGTATACATTGTTTATATCCCAAAATTAAGACTTAGACGGTAACCACTTTTTGTGGGACTGTGGGAAGTGCCTAACACCTTCTTCCCCGAGTCATTTGGACTTCTTACCCACATAGAATCTCTGGAATAGACTAGTAAACCTTTTGAACTTGACTTTAGACATTAGGTGACCGAATACGCCTTAGAATTTATATTAGGTGGCGACTCCAACATCTAAACGCAAACGAGTTCACCCAGTCAAATCTGAAACCCGACTCGCCTCAAGTTGAGTCCAAAATCAAGTATGACAGTGAAGAACTACCGCTGAGGAAACTCAAAGTCCAAACCACAACGAGTCTTTGCTTTTGAGATTTATTTAATTATTGTCTTGTTATTCATTATTATTATTGGCGTACTAACTTGGTTTCTTTTTTTGTTATTTTTTTCTTTTACTTTATTTATTTATTGTATTTTTTATGTGACATTTTGCATACTTCACTCATACTCCCTCACTCCTGGGAAACGACACTTCACACACACACGGTGATTACGTGGATCCCCACAGTCGTTTCACCACCAAAACACCTTTTAAGAGGGGCATATTAGAATATAGTTGGTATGTGGTACAACCAACAATTTCAAATGATCCCACTCCTTGGTCGTCCACCTTGGGGAACCGTGTCTAGAATTACACCACTCTTCTATTGTAATGAGCATGCATCATGCTGTAGGAGGGGCTCCCCGTGAGCCGACTAGTTTTCAACTTGTCCAAACTACCTAAACGGGTTTTCCGACCTCAAAGGGACGTTTGGACATGATTATGTGCATTTGAGAGAAAAGAAAAGAAAAGAAAAGAGAGAAAAAAAAGTGAGACAAGAGTGAAAACGCGTTTTGATTTGTTCAATTATTACTCAAAGTGGACGGGGTTTTTAAACCTTATTTTTTCTTTATCTTTTTAGGTCACAATGAGTCAAAAATTTCATCATTTTGGAATGACTATGGGCGCACCTCCTTTGTTAACTAGTTGGTGGAGCAACTTGTCACTGGGAGAACAAACCGAAGTACGTCAGCACTTGAGTCATTTGGTTTCACTATTAGAAATGGAACCATGTAGAGAGATGATCAAAGCCTCAGTGTCGTTTTGGGATGAAGAATTGAATGTGTTTAGGTTTAGGAATGTCGAGTTAACGCCTTTGTTAGAAGAAATAGGGGGTTTGTGTCACACTCGGGGTTAGACAAACATCGCTGGCAAGGGGGTCGCATACTAGCACTTATCGTCCCCACAGCTGACGAGTTTCGTAAGAAGTTAGGGATGGTAGCAAGTGTGGACGTGGGATTTTTACAACAAAAGAAGATCCCCTTTTCCTATTTTTACACTCAGTTTGGGTATTTTGAGGGTGTATGATAGCCACAAGAAGGAGTTCGAGTCCTATGGTGATTGGAGGGCTAGACCACTTGCATTTGCTATTGGTTTCTTAGGAGTGATGGTTTTCACCGAGAGTTCAAGTCACGACATATGTTCAAGACTTGTCATGGTTGCCGATGCAGTGTTCAACGGAATTGATGGTTATCGTTATACCATAGTTCCTATGATAGTAGCAGACATTTATCGAGCTTTGGGTTGTTGCAAGAGAGGGGCGAAATACTTCCAAGGGTGTAATCTTTTACTACAAGCATGGTTCAAAGAACATTTAAGGAAAGCAAGAGGTGTGCAAGCATTGTCCAAACTAACTGGTTGCAACTACTTGATTGGGGAACGGTATGGGGTTTCAAAACTCAAACAGCTAAGCAGCACAGAGAATTGGGTAAAATTGTTCAAAGGAGGACTCGATTTAGTGGATGTTCACTTGGTTTCCTTCATCAGATTTTATCATTAGTTCTGAGAAGGCATCCTTTGTGATACTTATAGGGTCAAGAAGCATCCAACCTTATCAATCGCTAAGAATAATGAGGCAAGCAGGGAGGAAGCAAATTATACCATTGATACCAGACACAAAGGACTATCAGTTTGACTACACTAAAGATGTTGTTCCAAGGGTCAAGAACATTAGGAAGTCATGGGTAGGAAGACAAGTCATGGAAGAAGCGTCACTAGCACCTGACAGATACAACGCTGGATGCGAACCAAACTATAAAAGCTGGTTACGCTCTAGTATAAAGGGAAATGTGGTAGTGGGGCCAAGTCGTGGAAATAACATAAGAGATCGTGAGGCAGAGGCTCAAATTTGGTACCGAGAGTTTATTTTGAAATCAGTCGACATGGATAAGGAAAACAAAGAAGAGATTGAAGTATGGAAGAAGCGTACATTAGAAATAGAGGAAAAGATAGAGGCATTGAAAACAAAACTTGAGCAATGGAACTCGGAGTGTGCAGAGGTAGACATCCTACACTTGGTAGCGGCCAAAGGATACTTAACCAAAGCTATGGAAGAAGGAGATTACACGAGAAGAAAAGAGGGCGAAGATGGAAAGGGAGTGTGCTGCCTAGTCAAAGTGTCATTTTCATTTTTTGTACTTTACTTTTTCAAAAGTTATCATGTACTGATTTTCAATATTTTGGGGAATTAATGAGAATAATTGGCTACAAAATGCATATTCATTTTCTTTGCATAATGACAAACCTAGGAAGACTATACGTCATAGGCACGTAATAGTCCATTAGTAAACCTACGCCAAATGTCAAAAGGGTTTTTAACCCGAAAAGTGACAAAAGATTCGAAGAAACATTTGCCAAAAAACATTAATTGTCTGTTTAAACATGATCGAAACTATAAGAACGTTTTGGTTTTTACCTTCTCTTGTTTTGTTTTAAGACTATGGCTGCAAAGGGTACTCTCCAATTTGAGATCATTTCCCGACCTCCTTACTTGATCAGACTTTGGTGGGAAGATTTGTCTGTTTTCAGCAAAGCTCATGTTCAAAAGATGTTGGCAGAATTGGTAGCTCTCAAAAACTACACTGCCATGACTGGTTTGGTTGAAGCTGCTACGCATTTCTGGGACTAAAAAAGGGCTGTGTTTTATTTCAATGGTTTTGAGTTGGCACCGATGTTGGAAGAATTTGGAGGGCTAGCAGGGTTAGAGCCTGGACCCGAGACTATGATTTATCCCCAAGACATGGAACCTAAGGAGTTCATTGATTTGCTAAGAGCCCCTTATGATCCATATGTCAAGGGAGTGATTGATGGAAAAGTCACATTGGAATACCTGCATTCTAGGTTTAGTGATCCGACACTTAGGCACGAACGGAATGGGGCGTTGAAAGTTCAAGATTGGGAATGGACCGAATCCAATGCTTTCATCATTGCTTTTCTGGGAAGCATGGTTTTCCCCGAGAAGGGAGGAAAGATCGACATAAGGCTGGGAAAAGTGGTAGAGGGTTTGCGCAGAAGTGCTTTCAAATGTCAAGTGAGCTTGGTTCCGATGATTTTGAGAGAAGTTTATAGGGCCTTAACCAAATGTAGGAGATGAGGAGACTTCTTCGAGGGGTGTAACTTGTTGCTGCAAATATGGTTGATAGAATACTTGCAAATACTACCCTCAATGGCTCGGCAAAAATAAGGCAAGGTTTCGATCTAAGACTACACTAAAAAGGAAAGCCAAAGCTCCAAATGCTGCTGAAAAGTACAAGAAGTTGAAACACGAGTTTGACCAAAGGAAGAAGGAGTTAAGGGTGACAAAAGAAAAGAAGATGAGGAGACAATACAAGAACAAGATCAAAAGGGACGAACTCAAGTATTGGACCGGCAAGGTCATGACCGCAAGGCAAGCTGCTGGGAATTTACAAGATTTGCTCAAAGGATGGGGAGAGTATTTTAAGTCAGTACCACTGGAAGAGAAGGAAGCAAGAGGATTAGAAATCTGTGAGTTCCTCGTAAAAGCTCTGGGTGACATGGAGCCTGAGAAAGACCTGCTGGAAACATTTGTTGATCCTCCGCTCGCTCACAAATCCAAGGAGGAAGCCAAAGAGGAGAAGGAAAAGGAAGACGTTGGAGCTGATATTTGAACCTGAAGTCTCTTTGCCTGGCACCTAGTCTAGTCGCATCGAGTCAAGTTGTCTTGTCTTTTCTTTATTGTCATTTCATCTTAATCGAGTCATTAGCGGTTGTAATAAAGCCAAGCAAATTAACTAAAATTTCGTTATTTTTGGGTTTTTAGACTGGTGATGATCATGTTTATCCAAACGAAATGATGTGTTTGGTGCAAACGTTACTTCGAATCCGTGATAGACCCACCTCTGGCACAAAAGAGGTCTCATGCATGATAGGACGCAATTTTATTTAAACTAATGTATACTCACATTTTCTCTTCTTATTTTTGATGTGTCAGTTCCCAAGTCCCTGATAGTTTGGTTTGTGCATCTTGGTCGCGCTGCTACACCGGCTGGGGTCTAAAGGATCGATCCCAACACCTCCCCCACTACCTACAAGGACAAGGACGAGACGAAATATCATGGCTGAGTTCGACAAAGTTGGAAATGGAACTCCTGAGAAGCAAGGCGTGGTCGCCTCTGAAAACTACGCTAGCTTGGAACAGAGGCTGCTTGAGTTGGAGAATAGAATCCCTTTGGCCCGTACTGATGAAATCACTGAACCAAACCAAACTGCTCGCCCTCACGGCAAAGATCCACTTTACCCTGAAAGAGACATTCCTTACCCTACCCACACTACACAACCAAAAGCACCATAAAACAACTTACTCGCCTTCACAGTTGAAACCAAAACCATCGCATCATCCACCAAGGACCATGAAATGTACGCATGGACTAAGGAAGACCTAGACAGCACCAAAGAGAATGTCCAATGGCTGGTCGAGAAATTCAAACAACTCCAAGGCTCTAAGGGAACCCCAGGGTTAGCTTATGAGGATCTCTGCTTGTATCCTGACTTGAAACTACCTGAAGGCTACAAGACACCCAAGTTTAACATGTTCGATGGCAGTGGAGACCCAATGGCTCACTTAAGGTCTTACTGTGACAAGCTGATTGGGGTTGGACATTACGAAAAGATTCGCATGCAGCTGTTCAACCGCAGTCTGACTGGAGATGCGCTAGTATGGTACTCTTAGCAACAAACAAAGAAGTGGACGAACTGGGAAGCAATGGATGGGGACTTCGTTGACAGTTTTGGGCATAACACTGACGCTATGCCCGATCGGTTTTACTTAGAAAAGCTGAAGAAGAAGCCCACCGAGAATTTTAGAGAGTTCGCAACTAGATGGAGGGCTGAAGCCGCTAAAGTCCAACCGCCCATGGAAGACGCTGAGATAGTGGCAACCTTCATTCGCATATAAGAAGATGTTTATTTTGACAAAATGCTGAATCTGCAAGATAAGAAGTTTGGAGATTTGATCAAGATTAGTGATATGGTCGAAGATGGACTGAAGACTAGCAGGATTGTTAGCATGGCTGCACTACAAGCCGCTAATAAAGCCTTACAAGCAGGTAGCACTACCACCTCAAGGAAGAAGAAGGACGACGTTTCCTTCGTGGCCGCATCACTTGACCACTCCCCTACTCACAACCATTACTACCAAACACATCCTCCCTCCTACCCATACAAACCACCCACATCCACCTACCCAGTCTATAATACCCAGCCCATGTACCAAAACCCACCACAACGAAGACCAACCTACCCACAAAGTCCCAACTACCGAAATACCAACACCTACTCACCAAGGCCTCACACCAACAACAACCCAACACCCAAAAGAAACTACACCCCACTGGCTGAATCTCGCACTTAGTTGTTCGAGAGACTCAAAGCAGCTAGTCACATACCGCCCGTGCAATTCAAAATGCCTGGTAGGATGACACCCTACATTGACCAAACCAAAACTTGTGCCTATCACTCTGGGGGACCTGGTCGCGATACTGAAAAGTGCTACACCTTGAGGGACAAGATACAAGACTTGATCGACCAAAAGATAATACACTTGAAGACTCCAAACGTGCACAACAATCCTTTGCCTAATCATGGAGACAGTAGAGTGAACCTGATCGAGTTGGATGAAGAATGCAACTTAGAAGGGACTATCGTCAAGGCAAACGAAAAGGTACCAGTCACCGCTTCAGTCGTTCAAGCTACCACAACACCAGAGCCCATTGAGGTAGAAGTGGCTCCTAAATTCTATGTCGATGTGGTTCCACCATACAGCGACAACGCGGTACCTTGGGACTATGAAAGGGAGAAGAAGAAAAAGTCTGTAGTTGAGACTGTTGCCGCGCAAGGGATTACTAGGAGTGGGAGGATTTACACTCTCAAGCATCTTGTTCAAGAAAGACGAGGCATTAGCGAGGAAGAGTCTGAGGGACCGTGGAAGAAAGTACAAGCAAAGGAGTACTCCGTAGTTGAGCACTTGGGCAAAACTCCAGCACAAATCTCTATTCTGGCCCTGCTTCTCAAGTCCGAGAGTCACCGAAGTGCTTTGATGAAGGTGTTGGACGAAGCACATGTTCCGTCGAACACTTCAATTGAAAACCTGGCTAGCATAGTTGGACAAGTTATGGAGGCCAACCGAATTGCGTTTCAGGAGATGAACTACCACCAGAAGGATTGAATCGCAACAAAGCTTTGCACGTCATTGTCAAGTGCAAAGACTGGTTCATAGAAAGAGTTCTGATCGACGGAGGTTCTGGTATGAACATATGCACGTTCATCACTTTGAAAAGAATGGGAATTGACCAAAGAAAGATAAGAGAGAGTGACATGAAGGTCAAGGCATTCGATGGGTCACAATAAAGCACCATTGGGGAGATCGAGCTAACTATCATGGTTGGTCCCGTGGAGTTCACTGCTGAATTCTAAGTCATGGACATCTCTGCTTCCTACAATCTGCTACTAGGCAGGCCCTGGATTCATATGGCCAGTGCTGTGCCTTTTACATTGCACCAAACCTTGAAGTTTGAATGAGATCACAAAGAAGTGGTAGTGTTCGATGAGGGGAACAACTCTATCTACAACGAGCAAACCATACCAGCAATTGAAGGGAATACTCCTGATGGGCAGACATTCTATACTGTAGAACTTGTAGGAGCAATACAAGGCACTCGAGGAGGATGTCGCAAGAACTACAATTCAAGTTTGAATCCTACAGACACGGTCCAAGGAGGTTACATTGCACACTTTGCTCAAAAGTTGGTCAACACACCGCCTGAGATTGATGAAAGAAAGAGGAACTTTTACAATGCTTATTGGAATGGCCGAGTTAAGGGCTACGAAGGAAGGAACTTGGTCTGGGAGCCATTTATGTCTAGTTGGGGAGTGCCTTCACGCGAATTTCGTGAAACCTTACAAACTAAGACCAAGAAGCGACCAATGTACTCACCCATTGCTCGTCCCAACTGGAAACGCATCTCTGAAGAAACAAAAGGGAAACAAGTGTGAATACCCAAAGCACCCGAACCTATGGAGGTGGTGATCGAAGAGCCATATGTGCTCCCACAGCCTGTGAAGTGGCCCGGAGACTGGGTTATAGGCATCATGATCAAGCAAGGCTATGAGCCAGGCAAAGGTTTAGGCAGGAACTTGGATGGTATGGTCGAACCAATCAGAATTGTGATGAGGCCCGACAATGAGAAGGCTGGCATAGGGTACATTGTGACCTATGAAAAGAGCATGGAAGAAGCATCACTGGATTTCAAACTCTATAAGAATAGCACCAAGACTCTCTTGCATATCTTCGTCTCGTCTGGATACTTGGATGGTCGAAAAGGGGAGGTACCCGCAGCACAAGGAGTGGAGCCGAAAGTAGTTGATGCTGAAGAGTATCTGCTGGAAGGAATGCAAAATTTATTCATAGCTGATGAAGACTGTTGTGTTGTCCTGGAAGAACATATTGAACCTCCTGGACTGACAAAGGCTAGATCTGGAGCGGCACTGAGTAGCTGGATCAGCAACCGGGCCCGATCTTACCGTGGACCTTGGTAGAGCTGAGGGGATAAAATTTATTTTTTATGCTTTCTAAAATAAAACCCGACCCTGAGTCGTCGAGTTTGCATCTTTCCTTTCCTATTGCAATGTCTCCCTACAAACTTTATTTTGCAAGGATTCATAAATAAAATATCGCACCATTTCCTGTTTAATTTTTGCTTTAATCTTTTAATTTTGCAATATTTTACTTGTTTCAGCATCCATACTAATAATCTCATTGAGTTCACAATCGCTACGTGTAATGAATCAATGGAGCTTGGGTAAGCTAGAACTCATTATGATGAAACTACACAAGAAGAATTTGAAAGATTTACAGACAAACCTAAGCCAAACCTTGAGGAGACTGAGGTGATAGACTTAGGAGATGAGAAGGTCGTGAAAGAGACAAGGATCAGTGTGCATCTCAATGCCGAGGACAACAAGCGATATACTGAGTTTCTAAAATAATATAAGGATGTATTCGCCTGGACGTACGATAACATAACCGGCATAAGCACGGATCCGGTAGCTCACAAATTACCTATCAATCCGGGCTTTCCGCTGGTCAAGCAAACAGCCCGAACTTTCAAGTCATCGATGTTGTTAAAGATAGGGGAGGAAGTGACCAAGCAGCTCAATGCAAGGATCCTGAAAACAGTCAAATATCCCACTTGGTTGGCCAACATCGTCCCAGTTCCGAAGAAAGATGGGAAACTCCGAGTTTATGTGGATCATAGAGACCTGAATAGAGTAAGTCCGAAGGATGATTTTCCACTGCCAAACATACATATCCTGATTGACAATTGCGCAAAACATGAACTGCAATCCTTCATGGACTGTTTCACCGGTTATCATTAAGTGCTCATGGATGAGGAGGATGCCGAGAAGACAGTTTTCACTATATCTTGGGGGACTTATTGCTAGAAGGTTATGCCATTTTGGTTAAAGAATGCTGAGGCAACTTACATGAGGGCTATGACAACTATGTTCCATGACCTAATGCACAAAGAGATTGAAGTCTATGTGGACGAAGTGATCATTAAATCAAAGAAGAGTTCGGAGCATCTCGACAACTTGCGCAAGTTTTTCAACCGCTATTAAAAGTACAACCTGAAGCTAAATCCGGCAAAGTGTGCTTTTGGTGTTGCAGCATGGAAGCTCTTGGGTTTCATCGTCAGTAGAAGGGGTATCGAGTTGGATCCGTCCAAGATCGAATCCATCAAAGAATTGCCACCGCCAAAAACTAAGAAAGAAGTCATGAGTTTCTTGGGGAGGCTCAATTATATCAGCCGTTTTATAGCACAATCCACCATCATCTGTGAGCCAATCATCAAGTTGTTGAAGAAAGATGCAGTGATAGAGTGGACGAAGGATTGCCAAAAAGCATTTGATCAGATAAAAGAGTACTTGTCTTGCCCGCCTGTGCTGGTACCCGCCTGAGC
Source organism: Petunia x hybrida (assembly GCA_037355625.1). Taxonomy (NCBI): domain Eukaryota; kingdom Viridiplantae; phylum Streptophyta; class Magnoliopsida; order Solanales; family Solanaceae; genus Petunia; species Petunia x hybrida. Next base: position 1,658,023 of record JBBBVM010000018.1, on the reverse strand, counting down.
CTGGGCGACCTTTGATCTTGTATCTGTTCGTGGTAGACTCGGCCTTTGGTTGTGTATTGGGACAACACTATTCAACTAGGAGGAAGGAGCAAGCCATATACTATCTAAGCAAGAAGTTCACTACTTACGAAGCCAAGTACACATTGCTGGAGCGCACGTGCTGCGAGCTGACTTGGATAGCACAAAAGCTGAGATATTACCTGACATCTTACTCAACATTGCTAATATCAAGGACGGACCCTCTCAAGTACATTTTTCAAAAACCAATGCCTACTGGAAAGCTGGCTAAATTGAAAATGCTGCTCAGCGAATTCGACATCACCTTTTTCATTCAAAAGGTGGTGAAGGCTCAAGCCTTGGCTGATCATATGGCCGAGAATCTGGTGGAAGATGACTATGAACCTTTGCACATCGTAGGAGAAGATATCACCAAAGAGTATGATGGTTGGAGGCTATTTTTCGATAGAGCACTCAATTTCAAAGGAGTCGGCATTGGAGCAGTGTTAGTTTTCGAGACTGGACAACACTATCCTGTCACGGCCAAACTAAGGTTTCCTTGCACCAACAAAATGGCGGAGTACGAAGCTTGTATTTTGGGTCTTAGATTGGCAGTCGACATGAATATACAAGAGCTATTAGCAATCGGGGATTCTGACTTACTGATTCACCAAGTTCGAGGAGAATAGAAAGCGAAGAATCTAAAGATGGTTCCATACCTGAAGTGCATAAAAGGGTTGAAGAAAAGATTCACCAAGATAGAATTTCGGCATGTACGTAGACTGCAAAATGAGTTCGCAGACGCTTTGGCTACCATATCTGCCATGATCAAGCATCCCGACAAGAACTACATTGACCCAACACCCGTGACAGTGAAGAAGCAACCGGCCTATTGCTATCACGTGGAGGAAGAATTGGCAGACAGCCTTGGTTCTACAACATCAAAGGATTTCTCAGAGATGGTAGTTATTCAAAGAATGCAACAAGCCTCCAAAAGAAAACACTGAGAAGGTTAGTAAGTGGTTTCTTTCTAAGCGGAGAAGTTTTGTACAAGAAGACACCCAATCTAGGTTTGTTGAGATGCGTGGACGCAAAAGAAGCCGCTAAATTGTTAGAAGAGGTACACTCTGGGGCGTGTGACCCACACATGAATGGTTTTGTGCTTGCGAAGAAGATCTTGAGAGCTGGCTATTTTTGGATGTGCTGAGAAGAGGTTTTGAAGAATGACAAACGAGAAGGACTCAGTGATTCCCGAGGAGAACCTGGTCCTTGGATAGAAGGGCACGACTGGTCGAAAGTATTAAGGGTTGCAAATCCCTGCGGAACTAGGAGTAGTGGCGCGTGAACGAGTATGCATCCTAGTAAGAAAAGAGGTGGTGACAAGGCTGTGCCTTCGAAGTATGAATACGAGTTGGACTTAAACAAAGAAAGTGTTACAAGGAATACTCCCTCCGTCGCAATTTATGTGGCACTATTTGACCGGACACGGAGTTTAAGAAAATAGAGGTTGACCTTGTAAAGTATCAATTTTGCCCTTGAAAAAGTAAGAGAGAGAAGATTTGAGTAATAAAAAAGTTGTTGGTAGGTTTAAAAGTATGTAGGGTCCAACAAGGGTAAAATAGAGATGATGCATTAAATAGTTGCCAAATAAAGAAAGGTTCCACTTATTTTGGGACAAACAAAAAAGGAAATGGTGCCACATAAATTGGGACGGAGGGAGTATTGTCTAACCTTAATTACAAGGATTCCTTGTGGAACTCAAGTAGGGTTTTAATGCCCATATAATACAAGTAGTTGATGTAGCCGAAATTAGTTATTTCACAACAGAGAGTTGAGAGCTTACAAAGGCGATCCAGCAACTTTCAACGTGAGATAACTAAGGAAGACAACTGGTGGAGTTAAGTAGCTTGAGTCTAGATATTCTGTCTAGGTTCACGGTTTGTAAGTTGTCTTGCTTTATGCTATCATTGTTATTACCTATCAGCTTATCGTAGAAGCAATTGTGTTAGGTAAACTTTTGAGAGATTACTTTGTAAAGCTAAAGTTTAGCTTTGTTGAGTGATTAGAGTCTAGAGTGTAGCCCCTTGGTTACAGAGTCTTGTAATCAGAAACTTGCTCTTTGTATTACTGGATTGAGTTCTAAAATCCCAGAGTGTGGGTCGTGGTTTTTCTCCCTTATGCAAGGAGTTTTCCACGTAAAAACACCATGTTCTTTGTGTCCTTTGTTTGTGTGTTATGGGTTTTAAGTGTAGACTGCGAAGTCAAGAACCTTGGACTCAGAAGAATCGAGTTCTTGTAAGAAAAATCGGTAGACACTATTCAACCCCCCAGTCTAGAGTCCTTAGGAGGTGCTTAGATTATAACAAGTGGTATAAGAGCAGGTCTTCTCGTGCTAGGTTAACACCTTGAGGAGGATCAGAATTATGAGTGCACTACCTACCATCACTGAAGGACAGTCATTTCTAAAGCCCCCACAGTTCAATGGGCAATACTATGCTTGGTGGAAAAACAGGATGGAAAATTACATATGTGCTGAAGACTACCAACTATGGCTTATAGTATCTGAAGGAAATTTGACTCCTACTAAAATAGTTGGTGAAGGAGCTGCTGCCAGAGAAGAACCTAACTCGAAAGAGGAGTTCAATGAGGCAGACTATAAGATGATTGAAAAGAACCACAAAGCTAAACGTCTGGTAATTTGTGGTCTTGGCCTTGAGGAGTTTAACAGAGTATCATCTTATAAGACTGCTAAGGAAATCTGGGATGCCCTGCAAGTTGCACATGAAGGAACCACTGAAGTGAAGGACTCCAAGAGAAGAATGTTCAAGAGATAACTTGAGTTGTTCTCTATGGGAGAGAAGGAATCAATCCAGGATATGAAGCCCTTACTCAGGATGGTAGGGGATCAAGGGTGGTTAGGTCTATTTGCCAACAAACACAGGCTACGGTATTCTGATTAAGTCTGAGAGTCCTACACAAACTGCAGGGTTGCTGCCAGGAGGGTGTACTCTGTGGTGAAAGGAGTTGAGATTGAGTTTGGGAGAACTCAGTTGGGAGTGATACTTGATGTACCTGCTGAGGGTTATTGCCGGAATATTAAATTGAAATGGCCAAAAATAACAGATGGAGTAACTCTCCTGAGTGTTGTGAAGAAATTTTCAAGGAAACCAAAGCTCAGGAAAGAGAGGAAGGTTGACAAGAAAGAGATGGAGCCAGCTCCTCAGTTGCTTTTTGAGTTTGGTCATCGGTTTCTACTGCCAAGGGGAGAGAGGACAGTGAGGCCAGTGCTCGTGACCTAACCTACCTGGACCGTCTGAACAGATGAGTGAAAATTAATCTACTTGATCTGATAATCAGACACATAAAAAGGATTGCAGATACCGATCAGAAGCCATATTCATTAGTGCATTCCTACATCCTACAGCAGGTTCTTGAGCACATAAGAGTTACTTTGGAAGTAGGGAAAAAGCCGACCATACATCAAATGTGCTGAAAAGTTGTGATTTCTTCAAAGAGCAAAGAGCTTCCAAGAAACTAGTGTAGGTTAAGCAGGAGCAGACTGAAGAGACTGAAGACTATGGACCATATGAAGCAATTGCATCAGTGAAAGAACTAGAGAGTCATGTTCTTGACGTGAATACTGAGAATGCTGACCTACATAGGAAGCTGGAGTTGAAAGATCAAGAAATTGATCGCTTGAAAAGTAAGTGTCACTAGTATGAGGCCGAGCAGGTGGTGGAAAGGGCCAAGAATACGAAGAACCTTGAGGCACTTGTCAAGCACTTCAACCTACAGCTCTGAGGCCTACCTTTCTTCCTCCCTGTCTTTGTTGAATATCCTTCCTTATCTCTCCGTGTCCTTCCTTGATATGTGACTTTAAGATAATCTTATTTTTCAGTTGTGTACTTAAATAGGGCTGTGTGGCTTGTCACGCCCTGGATGAATGGTTTTAAATTTCTCTTGCTTATTTTTGATCTGTCCTGTTATATCTGGTTCTGTTTGGGCCCTTAGCCTTATTTTTGCGTGTTTATATCTTAACTGACTTGTTGCCTTGTGCTCTAGACTGGATAGTACTAACTGGTTCATGCAGGTGTTTGAATCTTTTCGATGATGCCAAAAGGGGGAAGAAAGAAATGGTGGGATGTTTGTGACCTAACTCATCTGTTTTAAATTTTTCAAACTGTTATTCTTGTTTTTGTGTTTTTGGAAATTTTGTCTATTCAGGTTCTTTGGAAACATTTGTTTCTCATCATCCAAAAGGGGGAATTTTTTGAGAAGAGGTTTTGAAGAATAACAAACAAGAAGGACTCAGTGGTTCCGGAGGAGAACCTGGTCCTTGGATAGAAGGGCACGACTGGTCGAAAAGATTGAGGGTTGCAAATCCCTGCAGAACTAGGAGTAGTGATGCGTGAACGAGTATGCATCCTAGTCAGAGTAAAAGAGGCAGTGCCCAGGCTGTGCCTTCGAAGTATGAATACGAGTTGGACTTAAACAAAGAAAGTGTTACAAGGAATATTATCTAACCTTAATTACAAAGATTCCTTGTGGAACTCAAGTAGGGTTTTAATGCCCATATAATACAAGTAGTTGATGTAGCCGAAATTAGTTATTTCACAACAGAGAGTTGAGAGCTTACAAAGGCGATCCAGAAACTTTCAACGTGAGATAACTAAGGAAGACAACTGGTGGAGTTAAGTAGCTTGAGTCTAGATATTCTGTCTAGGTTCACGGTTAGTAAGTTGTCTTGCTTTATGCTATCATTGTTAATACCTATCAGCTTATCGTAGAAGCAATTGTGTTAGGTGAACTTTTGAGTTATTACTTTGTAAAGCTAAAGTTTAGCTTTGTTGAGTGATTAGAGTCTAGAGTGTAGCCCCTTAGTTACAGAGTCTTGTAATCAGAAACTTGCTCTTTGTATTACTGGATTGAGTTCTAAAATCCCAGAGTGTGGGTCGTGGTTTTTCTCCCTTACGCAAGGAGTTTTCCACGTAAAAACACCATGTTCTTTGTGTCCTTTGTTTGTGTGTTATGGGTTTTAAGTGCACACTGCGAAGTCAAGAACCTTGGACTCAGAAGAATCGAGTTCTTGTAAGAAAAATCGGTAGACACTATTCAACCCCCCAGTCTAGAGTTCTTAGGAGGTGCTTAGATTATAACAAGTGGTATAAGAGCAGGTCTTCTCGTGCTAGATTAACACCTTGAGGAGGATCAGAATTATGAGTGCACCACCTGCCATCACTGAAAGACAGTCAGTTCTAAAGCCCCCACAGTTCAATGGGCAATACTATGCTTGGTGGAAAAACAGGATGGAAAATTACATATGTGCTGAAGACTACCAACTATGGCTTATAGTATCTGAAGGAAATTTGACTCCTACTAAAATAGTTGGTAAAGGAGCTGCTGCCAGAGAAGAACCTAACTCGAAAGAGGAGTTCAATGAGGTAGACTATAAGATGATTGAAAAGAACCACAAAGCTAAACGTCTGGTAATTTGTGGTCTTGGCCTTGAGGAGTTTAACAGAGTATCATCTTATAAGACTGCTAAGAAAATCTGGGATGCCCTGCAAGTTGCACATGAAGGAACCACTGAAGTGAAGGACTCCAAGAGAAGAATGTTCAAGAGATAACTTGAGTTGTTCTCTATGGGAGAGAAGGAATCAATCCAGGATATGATGACCAGGTTGACAATTATCACTAATGAAATGAGATCCTTGGATATGGAGTTGCCTTAAGTAGAGATGGTGAATAAGGTTCTGAATGTGTTACCTGAGGCTTGGGAACCCAGGATGACTGCTATCATTTAATCTAAACAACTAAGATCCATCAAAGTTGAAGAACTGGTTGGAAGTTTTAAAACACATTAGATGATGAAAGATTCAAAAAATAAATCAGCTCTCAAGAAGGACAAGACCCTTGCACTCGAAGCAACTGATGAAACTGAGGACTATGTTGATTTGCAATCAGGTGAAGAAATGGTCAGTGCCTTGAGACAGAAGTTTAACTTGGGAAAGTTCAAAGGTTTCAAAAGAAATAACAAGGAGAACTTTGGAAGGAAGAACATAGTTGACAACCCTGATTATTCAGGATGCTTCAAGTGCTTCAAAAAGGATCATGCTGTCATGGATTGTCCTATGTGGGAAGCAGAATGGATGAAAAATAGAGCAACAAAGGAAAAGGAAAAGGAGGCTTCAAAGGAGAATGACAAAGATAAGAAGAAGGTGAGACGACCTCCAAACTTCAGAGCAGAAAGAAGGAAGAGAAGCTTTCTATGCTACATGGGGACCTACTGATAGTGAATCTGATAATGAATCTGGAGAGGAATATCCACTAGCACTGATGGGGTTGACGGATGTCAGTTTATATGAGGAAGATCCTCGGGAGTTCAGAGGAGGAAGAGATCACTAAAAGCCACCTGTGTTTAATGGGACTAACTACAAGTGCTGGAAGAAATAGATGAAAAACTTTCTTCAAGCAACGGATTACAGTCTCTGGTTAATTGTGAAAAGAGGACCTCAGGATCTTGTAAAGAGAGCAGCAAATGGAGTTCTGGTTCCAAAGATGGTAGAAGAACTAGATCCTCAAGACCTAGACTGGTTTAGGCAAATTCCAAAGCTAAACTGTACCTGAGGAGAGGGTTGGCTACTGATGTGTTAGCAATGATACTTGAATACAAGTTCGCTAAAGAAATGTGGGAAAAGATAAAGGAAATATACACAGAAGGTGACTAAAAGAAGGACTCAGCTCTTATGGCAACTGATGGTATCTCAAAGAAAATTTACATATATACTCTACTGAAAATTTGATCCTAATCACTGCCACTTTGATTGAGGGTTATGAAAAGGAGAAAATTGAGAAAGATAAATTAACTAAAGAATTAAGAAATATCATAACTAAGCACAAGAGTCTTCAAGAACAAAACATTGAACTGGAAGAAATCAATGTCATTTTAAAAGGGCAGACTCTTGTGTCAAACTCTAAGATCACAGAACTGGAATTGGAACTCAATCAGTTAAAGGAGAGTGTCAACGATAAGCAAGTAATAAGTGAAGTTCAAACCTTTCTTGAAAATGAACTTAAAAGAACAAATGAAATTCTGTATCAGGAAACTCAAAAGAACAGGATTTTAAATCAAAAGGTTGAAAAATCTGAATATGAGCTTACCAGATTAACAAAATGGAATAAGTCTTCTGAGGCAATGAACTGGGTTCTTGAAAATCAGAACAAAGGAAAACAAGGGCTGGGATTCAAGAAACCACTGCCTCCATATAATCCTAAAAGCAAGTATGTGGGTTTGCCTTGTAACATGTTGTGTACCTTCTGTGGGGGAAATTGGACATTACAGAAAAATGTGCATGAATGCAAGCAAGCCAAAGACTAAGAATAAAAGAAGTGTTCTACCTAAATGGGCTAAAAAGGATGATTTATCTATTTTTTCATAAGAAGGGACCCAAGCTTCTCTGGGTTCCTAAAGCTAACCCCTAATCTATTTTGCAGGCTGGAGTGAGGGAGAACAACCCAAGCTAGATTCTTGATAGCGGTTGTTCAAGGCACATGACAGGAGATAGAAGAAACTTTCTCACACTTGCAGCATTTCAAGGAGGCAGTGTTGCCTTCGGAGGAGGAAAAAGTGGTCAGATCGTAGGAATTGGAAAAGTTGGGAGAACTTTGGATCATGCAATTGAAAACATATACTGTACCGATGGTCTCAGACACAATCTGCTGAGTATCTCTCAACTGTGTGATAAAGGACATGAAGTGAGCTTTTCCACTGTAGGGTGCATTGTAAAGAACCTACAGAGTGGAGAAATTCTTATGGAAGGAAAAAGGGTGAACAATATATACAAAGCATCACTGAAATCACTGCCTGAAAACAATTTGACATGCTTAAACGTGCAAGAAAGTGATTATCAGTTGTGGCACAAAAGAATGGGACATGCAAGTCTCTCACAACTCAACAAGCTAGTATCAAAGAAGCTGGTTCGTGGGCTGGCTAGTAAGAGATTTGAAAACATAAAAATGTGTGATGCTTGTGTGAGAGGGAAGCATGTGAGATCATCCTTTAAATCAAAGAAGGTAGTAAGTACATCAAAACCACTGGAATTGATACATATGGATCTGTGTGGACCCATGAGAGTCAGGAGCAGACGAGGAAAGAGATTTTTGTTCGTAATTGTTGATGACTACACTAGGTATACTTGGACTCTATTCTTGGCGTCCAAAGATGAAGCCTTTGATAGCTTCAAAGATTGGGCTGGTGTTGTGCAGAAAAAGTTGAGCATGGAACTTGTCAGCATTAGATCTGATCATGGAACAGAGTTTGAAAACTCAAAATTTTCTTATTATTGTGCAAAGTACAGCATTGATCATAACTTCTCTGCACCAAGAACTCCACAGCAAAATGGAGTAGTTGAAAGGAAAAACAGGTCTCTAGAGGATATGTCAAGGACTATGTTGCTGCCCAGTGGTCTTGCAAGGAACTTCTGGGCTGAAGCAATAAACACTGGATGCTATCTACTGAACAAATGCTCCATAAGAGTTATTCTTGACAAGACCCCATATGAGCTGATCAGAGGGAGAAAACCAAATTTTGCACACCTTAGACCCTTTGGTTGTAAATGTTTTGTCCACAATAACGGAAAGGAACCATTGGGGAAATTTGATGCTAGAAGTGATGAGGCAATATTCCTTCATTATTCTACTCAAAGCAAAGCATATAAATGTTTAAATAAAAGAATACAAACACTGGAGGAAAGTATGCATGTGGTATTTGATGAATCAGATAAGGCAGTAGATGAAACTGAAGTAGATGACCAAGCGATTGGCCTTACTCGAGAAGATAGTGCAGCTGACTCTGAAGATCCAGAAGACAAGGAAGAATCATGTGAGGATTCAACTTCACGAGAACAAGGAGTCAATATAACTGGGGGAACATCAGATAAAGTCGATGATTCAACAAGTCAGGAGGAACCTACACAAAGTGATGCTGAAGGTTCTTCTCGTCATATTCAACCCAGGCCATGGAAGCACCAAAGTTCTCATCCTTTGGAGAATGTATTATCAGAATTGGATACTGGAATTATGACCAGGTCGGCCTTGAAGAATTTTTGTGCATTCTTTGCCTTCCTATCATCTCTGGAACCAAAGAATGTAAAAGAAGCCCTAGAAGATCCGGATTGGATTCTAGCCATGCAGGATGAACTTCATCAGTATGAAAGAAGCAAAGTGTGGCACCAGGTTCCTAAGCCATAGGACAGATCAATAATTGGAACAAAATGGGTGTTCAAAAATAAACTGGATGAGCATGATATAGTTACAACAAACAAGGCTAGATTGGTAGTCCAAGGACACAGTCAAGAAGAAGGAATTGACTATAATGAAACTTTTACACCAGTGGTAAGAACGGAATATATTAGAAGGTTGATTGCCTTTGCCACATACATGGAATTCACACTGTATCAGATGGATGTGAAGAGTGCTTTCCTAAATGGATATCTGAATGAACAAGTCTATGTAATTCACCCACCAGGTTTTGTGAATAGTGAATTTCCTGATCATGTTTGCAAACTAGATAAGGTACTCTATGGTCTGAAGCAACCTCCAAGAGCCTGGTATGAGAGACTATCAGGAATCCTATTGAAGAATGGTTTTACAAGAGGAAAGATCGACAACATACTGTTCTTGAAGAAGAAAGGAAAAGATCTATTGGTGGTTCAGGTATATGTTGATGATATCATTTTTGGAGCCACCGATGAGGAGCTATGCAAGGGATTTGCTGAATTAATGGGCAGTGAATTTGAAATGAGCATGATGGGAGAACTCAATTTCTTCCTAGGATTGCAGATAAAACAAACGCTTGAAGGAACCATGATTCATCAACAAAAATATGTTAAGGAACTTGTGAAGAAATTTGACATGGAAGGAGCTAAAGAAATAACTACTCCTATTGCTCCTGGAACCAAGCTGGATATGGATGAACTACGTCCTTCTACAAATAAGACAAAATATAGAGAAATTATAGGTTCACTCCTCTATCTCAAAACCAGTCGACCTGATATTGTATACAGTGTGGGACTGCGTGCTAGATTTCAGTCCAAGCCTAAGGAATCACATTTGACAGCTGTGAAGAGGATCTTGAGATACTTGAAAGGAACACAAGATCTATGTCTATGGCACCCAAGAGGAGGTACTTTTGAACTAATTGGTTTTGCGGATGCAAATTATGCAGGTCACTTAGTGGACAGGAAGAGTACTTCAGGAATGACACACTTTCTTGGTCCCTGCTAGTTTCTTGGGCAACAGAGAAGCAGAATTCAGTAACCTTATCTACTACAGAAGCCGAGTATGTAGCAGCTACATCATTTTGCTCACAATTGCTATGGATCAAACAGCAGTTGGAGGATTTTGGAATTAAATGTGGAGCTGTGCCAATTTTCTGTGATAACACAAGTGTAGTGAACATTGCCAAGAACCCAGTCCAACATAAAAGAACAAAGCACATTGATATTAGACACCATTTTCTTAAAGATAATGTAGAAAAGGGTCTGATCACTATGAATTCCTGCAGGACTGAAGATCAAATTGCTGACATATTTACCAAAACACTGAAAAAAGTTCAGTTTGAATGGAACATGTTGTTGTTAGGGATGACCAAAATACACGTATGACTCAGCGTTTGTTCCCCAATGATTGGTTAGTTAAGTGCTCAGCTTCCTGTTTGTAACTATTGTTATTATTGTCCAATCTAAATTTTGTACATTATTAAGTTCACTTGTTCAGTTGATTAGCACTAGGTTGGGCTAATGTGTTCCCATGAAAGAACCTACAAGGTACGTAGAAGGAACCAAGGCAAGCATGAGGAACCATGTCCAGGTACAGCTACACTAGCTATTTATGTTAAGTTTCATAACTGAAATTGATTGTCAAATCATACGTGTGTCGAGGAAACCGAGGGACTATCCACAGTGTCCGTCGGTATATGTATTTTCATTTTCCTAGATTTCTTAACAAACCGACGGACGCTAACGGTTACTAAACTAAATATAAATATTTTAACTTAATATACCGTGTGTGTCCGGTTGTTTGTCAATCTTTAAATTTCTTGAAATCTTAAAAATACCCACGGACACAAAGGGTTTGCTAAGAAAATAATATAAATCTTTGTAATTGAATTAATGAAAAATGGTCAATTATTCAGAATATTAAATTTATTTAATTTATTGCCACAGTGTCCCTTGGTTTTTTAATTTGCTAGATTACTTTTAGTCAGGATATATAGCCACGGACGACCGAGGGACACAATTGTTAAGTGCCCATGGTGTCCGTGGGTATTCTAATACCAAGGTGCAGCATACCCACAAAGCAATTGTCTGAGGCAGTCTATGGGTATACCCTAAATACAGGCGGACTCCCTCGATTTTTTTCCCTTGGTTTTTGACATGTTTTTAGTAGTGTGATGAGGCAATATTCATTGGTTATTCTACTAAAAGCAAAGCATACAAAGTGTTTAATAAAAGAACACAAACACTGGAGAAAAGTATGCATGTGGTATTTAATGAATCAGATAAGGCAGTAGATGAAACTGAAGTAGATGATCAAGCGATTGGCCTTACTCGAGAAGATGGTGCATCTGACTCTGAAGATCCAGAAGACAAGGAAGAATCATGTGAGGATTCAACTTCACGAGAACAAGGAGTCAATATGACTTAGGGAACATCAGATGAAGTCGATGATTCAACAAGTCAGGAGGAACCTACCCAAAGTGATGCTGAAGGTTCTTCTCGTCATATTCAACCCAGGCCATGGAAGCACCAAAGTTCTCATCCTTTGGAGAATGTATTATCAGAATTGGATACTGGAATTATGACCAGGTCGGCCTTGAAGAATTTTTGTGCATTTTTTGCCTTCCTAATATCTCTGGAACCAAAGAATTTAAAAGAAGCCCTAGAAGATCCGGATTGGATTCTAGTCATGCAGCATGAACTTCATCAGTATGAAAGAAGCAAAATGCGGTACCTGGTTCCTAAGCCAAAGGACATATCAATAATTGGAACAAAGTGGGTGTTCAGAAATAAACTGGATGAGCATGGTATAGTTACAACAAACAAGGCTAGATTGGTAGTCCAAGGACACAGTCAAGAAGAAGGAATTGACTATAATGAAACTTTTGCACCAGTGGTAAGAATGGAAGCTATTAGAAGGTTAATTGCTTTTGCCACATACATGGAATTCACACTGTATCAGATGGATGTGAAGAGTGCTTCCCAAAATGGATATCTGAATGAAGAAGTCTATGTAATTCAGCCACCAGGTTTTGTGAACAGTGAATTTCCTGATCATGTTTACAAACTGGATAAGGCACTCTATGGTCTGAAGCAAGCTCCAAGAGCCTGGTATGAGAGACTATCAGGAATCCTATTGAAGAATGGTTTTACAAGAGGAAAGATCAACATGACACTGTTCTTGAAGAAGACATGAAAAGATCTATTGGTGGTTCAGGTATATGTTGATGATATCATTTTTAAAGCCACCGATGAGGAGCTATGCAAGGGATTTGCTGAATTAATGGGCAGTGAATTTGAAATGAGCATGATGGGAGAACTCAATTTCTTCCTAGGATTGCAGATAAAACAAACGCTTGAAGGAACCATGATTCATCAATAAAAATATGTCAAGGAACTTCAGAAGAAATTTGACATGGAAGGAGCTAAAGAAATGACTACTCCTATTGCTCCTGGAACCAAGCTGGATATGGATGAACTAGGTCCTTCTACAAATGAGACAAAATATAGAGGAATTATAGGTTCACTCCTCTATCTTACAGCCAGTCGACCTGATATTGTATACAGTGTGGGACTGTGTGCTAGATTTCAGTCCAAGCTTAAGGAATCACATTTGACAACTGTGAAGAGGATCTTGAGATACTTGAAATGAACTCAAGATCTATGTTTATGGTACCCAAAGGGAGGTACTTTTGAATTAATTGGTTTTGCTGATGCAGATTATGCAGGTCACTTGGTGGATAGGAAGAGCACTTCAGGAATGACACGCTTTCTTGGTCCCTGCTTAGTTTATTGGGCAACAAAGAAGCAGAATTCAGTAGCCTTATCTACTGCAGAAGCCGAGTATGTAGTAGCCGCATCATTCTGCTCACAATTGCTATAGATCAAACAACATTTGGAGGATTTTTGAATTAAATGTGGAGTTGTGCCAATTTTCTGTGATAACACAAGTGTAGTGAACATTGCTAAGAACCCAGTCCAACATAAAAGAACAAAGAACATTGATATTAGACATCATTTTCTTAGAGATAATGTAGAAAAGGGTCTGATCACTATGAATTCCTGCAGGACTGAAGATCAAATTGCTGACATATTTACCAAAGCACTGAACAAAGTTCAGTTTGAAGGGAACAGGTTGGAGATAGGGATGACCAAAATACACGGATGACTCAGCGTTTGTTCCCCAATTATTGCTTAGTTAAGTGCTCAGCTTCCTATTTGTAACTATTGTTATTATTGTCCAGTCTAAATTTTGTACATTATTAAGTACACTTGTTCAGCTGATTAGCACCAGGTTGGGCTAATGTGTTCCCAAGAAAGAACCTACAAGGTACGTAGAAGGAACCAAGGCAAGCATGAGGAACCATGTCCAGGTACTGCTACACAAGCTATTTATGTTAAGTGTCATAACTGAAATTGATTGTCAAATCATACGTGTGTCAAGGAAGTCCTCCCATGTTCTTGTAACCGCCCTTAATTATAGGAACAAATTCTTTTTGGGTTAGACTTATGCTAGACTTCACCAGACCCCACTTCATTATAAAGACCTTATTTGGGTAAGTCTTGTAACCGTCAAATCAATCCACTTTTCCTGGTTTTCTAGACTTCAAAAAGCTACTTTTCACTTTTTAGCCACTATTAGCGTCTGTTCCCTATTAAAACCCCCACCACCATTAGTCCTTCTCACTTCTAGTTTGAGAGAAGCTAAACAGATACACTTGTAAAACAATCCCTCTCTTCCTTGTCTACTTTCTCTCACCAAAAATTGAAACAAGAAATCCCCTTCATGTCATTCTCAAAACCCTAACCAAAATCACCATGTCTCAAGCACAATCTACATCGACATCTCCTACTAAGGCTTCAGGATCACACAAATCCAAGAAATCTACTCCAAAACCTCCTCCATCTACTCTCGCAGAAAGAATTGTCAAAGCCAGGGCAAAATTCCTCAAAAAGGGAGAAAAGAAAGGAGTCAAGAAGATGGTTGTCAGATTCTCATCTCCTACGCCAGCAGAACCAGTTTCATCTGAAAAACCGGTTGAGGTAATGCTTGACTCTACTCTACCTGATTCTACTACTTTAGAAGTTGTAAAAAGTCCTTGAAAATTAAGTACTGAAACATTGATGAAAGGACTAGATGAAATCGTAAAAAAGGTAGAGCCCTGTGGAATATCTGATAGGGGAAAGGTAGTTGAGGAGAACCAACAATTTGTTCAGGAGGAACCTAAGTCGAGTTTGCATGTGCCTTTAGTAACTGAGAATGTGCTGGAGGTTGATGTAGTTGAAAAAGAGATAGAAAGACTGAGAGAAGAGGATTATGCTGAATCCCAAAAGGAACATATTAGTGAACCTAGGTTGGAGGATGTTTCTGTTGAGGAATGTAATGATATATATGTACGTGAAGGTCCAGTTGTTGGAGGACCTAGTTCTGCTGAGGCTGCAAAGGACTTGAGTGAAGAACCTGGTTCTCGCTCTGATTCTATTGTGGCTGAGGATGCAGAACTAAATTAGACAGATTCTGAAGAGGAAAAGGATGAGGAAGTTTTAGAAGGAAATAGGTAAGGAGAGAAAGTTGAGGAAACAAAAAGGAAGAGTGTAAAGAGAAGGTTTTGAGAGGAAGATGAAAAACTGTTGAGTAAAGGTGAAGAAGAAGAAGAAGAAGTGGTGTTTGTTAGTGAGACCAGAGTGGAGACTGACAAGAGAAGAAGGTTGTTGAAAGGGGGAAAGTCTGTGTCAAAGAGTAGACTGGTGGATGAATTTAGTGAGGACTCTCAGGAGGAGAGGACGGAGAGTGATGACAAAACTGCTGCATAGCCAGGCCCTTCCTCAAGAAGGATGGCAACAAGGTCAGCCTTAAAGCAGCAGTTAGCAAAGCTTGATAAGCTGGAAAGAACAGTTAAGAATGTGAAGGCTGGAAAACTGGAGGAAGAACAGAAGCATGAGAAAAAGGAGGATGAAGCCAAAGAAAAAAGTGATGAAGCTGGTAGTTATGTGGAACCCAGTGACTCAGAAACAGAAAGTGAACCAGAGAGCAAGAAAAGAAGAAAAGACTCTGAGGAGGATGACATGATAGCCTTCTTTGCAAAACACCAGGTATTGGCTGGAAGCATCCTAGGTGATGTGAAAGAGCACCACATAAAGCCCTTACTCAGGATGGTAGGGGATAAAGGGTGGCTAGGTCTATTTGCCAACAAATACAGGCTGCTGTATTCTGATGAAGTCAAAGAGTTCTACACAAATTGCAGGGTTGCTGCCAGGAGGGTGTACTCTATGGTGAAGGGAGTTGAGATTGAGTTTGGAAGAACTGAGTTAGGAGTGATACTTCATGTACCTGCTGAGGGTTATTGCAGGTATATTAAGTTGAAATGGCCAAAAAGAACCGATGGAGTAACTTCCCTAAGTGTTGTGATGAAATTTTCAGGGAAACCAAAGCTCAGGAAAGAGAGAAAGGTTGACAAGAAGGAGATGGAGCCAGCTTCTCAGCTGCTTTTTGAGTTTGTTCATCGGTTCCTACTGCCAAGGGGAGAGAGGAATACTGAGGCCAGTGCTCTTGACCTAACCTACATGGACCTGCTGGACAGAGGAGTGAAAATTAATCTACCTGGTCAGATAATCAGACACATCAAAAGGATTCCAGACACTGATCAGAAGCCACATTCATTAGTGCATTCCTACATCCTACAGCAGGTTCTTGAGCACATTAGAGTTCCTTTGGAAGCAGGGAAAAAGCCGACAATACATCAAATGTTTGGGCATAATGTGCTGAAAAGTTGTGATTTCTTCAAAGAGCAAAGAGCTTCCAAGAAACCAGTGTAGGTTGAGCAGGAGTAGACTGAAGAGAGTGAAGACTATGGACCAGATGAAGCAATTGCAGCAGTGAAAGAACTAGAGAGTCATGTTCTTGACGTGAATACAGAGAATGCTGAGCTACATAGGAAGCTGGAGTTGAAGGATCAAGAAATTGATCGCTTGAAAAGTGAGTGTCACTAGTATGAGGCCGAGCTAGTGGTGGAAAGGGCCAAGAATACGAAGAACCTTGAGGCACTTGTCAAGCACTTCAACCTACAGCTCTGAGTCCTACCTTTCTTCCTCTCTGTCCTTGTTGAGTATCCTCCCTTATCTCTCCGTGTCCTTCCTTGATATGTGACTTTAAGACAATATTATTTTTCAGTTGTGTACTTAAATAGGGCTGTGTGGCTTGTCATTCCCTGGATGAATGGTTTTAAATTTCTCTTGCTTATTTTGGATCTGTTCTGTTATATCTGGTTCTGTTTGGGCCCTTAACCTTATTTCTACGTGTTTATATCTTAGTTGACTTGTTGCCTTGTGCTCTAGACTGGATAGTACTAACTGTTTCATGCAGGTGTTTGAATCTTTTCGATGATGCCAAAAGGGGGAAGAAGGAAATGCTGGGGTGTTTGTGACCTAACTCATCTTTTTAAAAAATTTCAAACTGTTATTCTTGTTTTTGTGTTTTTGTAAATTTTGTCTATCCAGGTTCTTTGGCAACATTTGTTTGTCATCATCAAAAAGGGGGATTTGTTGAGAAGAGGTTTTGAAAAATGACAAATGAGAAGGACTCAGTGGTTCCGGAGGAGAACCTGGTCCTTGGATAGAAGGGCACGACTGAACGAAAAGATTGAGGGTTGCAAATCCCTGCGGAATTAGGAGTAGTGACGCGTGAACGAGTATGCATCCTAGTCAGAGTAAAAGAGGCGGTGCCCAGGCTGTGTCTTCGAAGTACGAATACGAGTTGAACTTAAACAAGGAAAGAGTTACAAGGAATCTTGTCTTACCTTAATTACAAGGATTTCTTGTGGAACTCAACTAGGGTTTTAATGCCCATATAAATACAAGTAGTTGATGCAGCCAAAATTAGTTATTTCACAACAGAGAGTTGAGAGCTTTCAAAGGCGATCTAGCAACATTCAACGTGAGATAACTGAGGAAGACAACTGGTGGAGTTAAGTAGCTTGAGTCTAGATATTCTGTCTAGGTTCACGGTTTGTAAGTTGTCTTGCTTTATGCTATCATTGTTATTACCTATCAGCTTATCGTAGAAGCAATTGTGTTAGGTGAACTTTTGAGAGATTACTCTGTAAAGCTAGAGTTTAGCTTTGTTGAGTGATTAGAGTCTAGAATATAGCCCCTTGGTTACAGAGTCTTGTAAACAGAAACCTGCTCTTTGTATTATTGGATTAAGTTCTAAAATCCCAAAGTGCGGGTCATGGTTTTTCTCCCTTAAGCAAGGAGTTTTCCACGTAAAAACACTGTGTTCCTTGTGTCCTTTGTTTGTGTGTTGTGGGTTTTAAGTTCAAACTGCGAAGTCAAGAACAAGGTTCTTGTCTCAGAAGAATCGAGTTCTTGTAAAGAAAAATCGGTAGACACTATTCAACCCCCCTTCTAGTGTCCTTTGGAGGTGCTTAGATTATAACAGGATGTTAATGGAACATGGCTGCATAAAACACGCGAAGAAATGCCATCAATGCCAAGTTCAGGGAGATATGATTCGAGTGCCTCCCAACGAACTGAACATTATAGGATCACCTTGGCCTTTTGCCGCCTGGGGGATGGATGTCATAGGATCTATCAAGCCAACCACTTCCATTTGGCGTCTCTTCATACTGGTGCTCATTGACTATTTTACCAAATGGGTATAAGCTGCATCATACAAATCAGTAACAAAGAAAGTGGTGTTAAACTTTGTCCGCGATAAGATGATCTGCCGATTTGGCATCCCTGAATCCATCATCACCGACAATGGGTCCAATCTCAACAGTGACCTAACGAAAGCAACCTGTGAGGTTTTCAAGATCAAGCATCGCAACTCCACTGCATACAGACCTCAAATGAATGGTGCGGTCGAGGCGGCCAATAAGAACATCAAGAGGATATTGCGCAAGATGACAGGCACTTCAAAATAATGGCATGAGAATCTACCCTATGCCCTGTTAGGGTATCGCACTACAATGAGAACATCAACGGGGGCCACGCCTTATTTGTTGGTGTATGGCGCCGAGGCAGTGATACCAGCAGAGGTCGAGATACCATCTTTGAGAACCATCCAAGAGACACAATTGAAAGATGCCTAGTGGATCCAAAGAAGAATAGAGCAATTGGCCCTCATCGATGGCAAGAGATTGAACGCAATATGTCAAAGGCAATTATATCAGAGGAGGATGGCCAAAGCATTCAGCAAGAAAGTTCGAGAGAGATTCTTTGAACCTGGGCAATTAGTTTTGAAGAAGATATTTTCGAATCAAGAAGAAGCAAAAGGCAAGTTTGCACCAAATTGGCAAGGACCGTACATGGTTCACCGAGTTCTGAATGGAGGAGCATTGATATTGGCAGAAATGGACGGAGAAGTTTGGCCAAAACCGATCAACTCTGATGTTGTCAAGAGATACTATGTATAGAAGTTCGTAGTGATTAGTGATTTCTACATCCTACAATGCATTATGTAATCTGAACTACGTCACGACCTGATTCCCCAAGTGGGATACGTAGGCAACCTATTCAAGGTTCGATCGCATAAATACAAAAACTTTCATTTTCCCACAAAGCGAACACTGGGCAGAATTTTTGAGAGTATTTTTTAGGAACTCTAAAAAATTCCCAAAAGACAAACATAGTTGACACTGGGGCAGAATTTTTGGGAAACTCTCAAAAACTCCAAAAGGACAAACACCGTTGACACTGGGGCAGAAATTTTTGAGGACCTCTCAAAATTTTAAAGGCAAACTGGGGCAGAATTTTGAGGGCGCCCTCAAAATTTGTTTGGAACAGCATAAAGGATGACAACTATGGCTTTACACAACGCGACTTACGACTCAATGGGATAAAATATTTTATTTCATTTTCTTTCTTATAAAAGTTTTTCAAAATCTTTTGCATTACATACTATTTTATGCATATCCCTATCAGCTCGGCCAAGATCCTGGGACTCATGGACAGCGAACGCGAAACAAGCGAAGAATGCACAAACCAAACTACCCCGTACAACTCACCAATCTTTCTTTGGATGCAGGCGCGAAAGATACTTAAATCAACAATGCACGACAGAGGGGCTTCAACGAAAGGTTTGTCGTTTACAATAGCTAAGGGCACACGACCCGAAGCATTGATTGAGGGTACACGGCCCAATATCGATTCGTCATTTTAAATTAGCTGGAGGCACACAACCCGAAGTATCGGTTGAGGGTACACAGCCTGATATATATCTGTCAATTTATTTCTTTGCGGAGGGTACACAGCCCAATGCACCGACGGAGGGCATACAACCCGATGTCGAATCTAACCATTTGACAGCAAAAGACACACAATTACGGCATGACAGACACAATCTCATATAGTAATAATCCTGGAAAAACAATCCAGCCTTGCGGGAAGTAATGTTTTATATATATACATTATGTTGCAAACACCTCTATTGCAGGGTACATACCCCGAGCAAAGAAAGCATTTCAGCCTGACGCCATACATCCTCTTAAATCATAGGCTCTTCTTTGCCCGAAGACTCTTTCATCATCCCCAGGCAAAGAGGGGCAGCTTTTGACACCCAATTTTGTCCCTCCTATTTTCAAAATCAGCATGTTCTCGAATTTCGCACACAATCGTGTATCCATTCTTGCCTCATCCATTCTTTTCAAAGTACCTTCTCATAATAGCTTGGCCATTGAGGCTATTTTCAAAAGTGTCGTCTTAAATCGTAGCTATTTTTACAAATCATTGCAATTACTCCTATTTTGATAAAATTATCCAAAATTATTTTAAGCCTCAAAATTATAATTTTTATTGCATTTTAGCCTTCCCAACATTTTAAAACTAATTCCCTAATTTTTCTATATTTTTAAATTCATTTTATACTATTTTAATACCTATTTATACACAAAATATACAATATATATACATAATACATATATATACACACATATTAGACGTCACATACACACATCAGCCAGTTTTTACACATCACCTACCTACGTGGCTTAATCCTGGCCGTCAACAACACTAATCCAACGGCCAGGATTCAAGTTTCCATTTTTATTACTTTACACCCACCCCCCCCCCCAAAACTCTAAAATAATTCCCATTTTCCCCCCACACCCCTCAGCCGCGACTCTCTCTCTCTCCTCTCTTGGCGATTCCAATCGCCATCACTGTCGATGGCCTTTCTGGCCAAATCAGCTGGCAAAATTTGGGGAAACTGCTGTTTTTAAAGTCCCATCGTCGTCCGCAACATAACCTATACACTTTCGATGGGGTTTGGACGAGTGAGAGTTTAGCCGTATGTCAATCGAATTGGCACCGCCGGGAAACGCCTCCGACGGGGCTCCTTTCGTGCTGGAACGAATCTACAGGCTGAGGAAAGGTAAGGTCCTTTCTTTGCAACCCCAATTCGAGACGGGTCAATCTGACCCGACCCGATTCGAAAACGGGTAATCCGTAATTCCTTGTTTTTATTCTTTCTGTTTATTTTTTGACTCAATGTGATAACATACCTTAAGTTTGCCTGAATCCTTTGTAAATTAACATGATTTTTCTGTTATGTGATCAATTATTTTAGAACCTCTATGATTATTGATTTCTTGCTACAAATATTTTGAACCCTCGCATGCCTAAATGTAATGTTATCATAGTTTGAACTTTGTGTTTTCGTTAACTAAACCCCAATGAATCTGTTTGTCCACTTATGGTGGTTCTACATACTTTCCCTTGAATCTGGTCACCTATCCTGCCTAAATGCATAGTTCTAACGGTTGAGCAACTTCACTTATGCTAAAATGTTGCCTTAGAATCTTGGATTGATATAAGTTGAATACCTGATTGAAATCTTGAGTATCTGATTGATTAAGTGTCAGTTAGAGATTTTTTTGTGAAGTCTGCCAAGTGATTTTCGAGCCTAAATTGATTTAAAACACTTTTGTATGCTAATTTTGAATCTAGATGGATTACTGATCAAAGGGGGGGATTGTACTGGCTATAGGGTCTGATTTGCCTTGATTTTAGGGATTGGGTGATTTAAATTTGGTAAGTCTTCCTAATGGGATCCTCTTAATTTTGGGGAAACAATATTCCCTTGCCATTCTTGGTTTTCACCCGTTAGACCTTTAATTCCCATCCCCCACTATATAAACTGGCTATTCTCTCATTCTTTAGAGACAGTTTATGCATTGAGCACTAAAAGCATACAACACACATACACATCACCCTGCATAAAGAAAAAGGCTGCAGAGTATCCTTCTGAAGCCTAAGTTCTTCTTTTGGTTCTTTTTCTAGAAAAGCAATTGCTTTGTTTGTTTACTTGGTCCTGAACTATAAATCCTGATCAACTTGCCTCTGTTTCATGATTTCCTCACTGTCAAAGGTATACTCTCTTTCCTTTAAATTCTCACTGCACATTGTCTCCTTTGCTTATCTATGCTTGATTGAATCAGTATGCTTGAATTGCTTTTAACCCCATGAAATACTGCATGATTGAGTTCTGTTTTTACCAAGTATCTTAGTCTTGTTCAAATTAAGGGGTTCAATAGGGTCCTACCTTTATTTTTGTAGGGAACAAGGACAGGTTTTATGCTTATTTGAGTCAAGTCCTTTGTATTGGACATAGACCTCAGCTCAGGTCTTTCTCCTTCCCCCTTCCCTTGCTAATTTTCTGCTTGCAGGTTATTTGAAAGGCCTTAACTGGCCAAGCCATGATCTGGTAATTACTGAGTACTCTCTGAGACTTGAAAGAGTCAGTGTTTGGACTCTTTTAAGTTGATTCTGGGGCTGGGGTGATGAGACCTTGAACTCATGGTTGTTTACTGGGTTTAACCTTGGATTCTGGGGGACTGGACAATCCTGAACTTGTAGCCTCGTACTTCTTCCCTTAGAAACTGTCCCATCTGTGCACATTATTAGGATTTCCTGTCTGTACTCTTTAAAACAGGGACAAGCAGTTACAAATACTGCATATATGGCCACCCAGGGGCCAATTCCTAACTCCTACCCCTATGTGCTTGCATCATGATAGGATTTAATCCCTTCAAATCAGTTTAACATGCTTATTGAATCATAATAAATTGTTTTACAGCATCAGTTAACATGTGCTGAACAGCTTTTTAAAGTAGAACGTGTTTGCATGCTTATTTTTGATTAAATCTGAAAATTAACTTGAACAGGGGCTATTTTGTGTCACTCGCATCTAATCTGAACTGTTTGCGCAAAACTGCAGTCGCCCCCTTTTTGCATAAGTAACCTGGGCCCAAAAATATTTTTAAATAAAAGGCCCTATATGTGCTTAAACTGTTTTGACCACTTAAAACGCTCCTATACACTAATCTAATAGTGTATAGGGGTGTATAAAGTTTTGGGGTCGCTTGTACACTTTAATATAGTTTTTTCTAAAAATATAACTATCATTTGGGTCATATATTTGCATGTCGATACGTATATATAAGTATTATTATGTGCGACAGCCTTTATTTGCTCTTGTATGCTTCCGTGAACCCATTTTTTAAAAACAGCCTCTCTACCTATATATATTTCTAAAATCCAACCCCTATACAAAAAAGGCCATTAATGTTAGGCTCGACAAGACGAGTCACGCCGACCCTAAATGGCCAATATTTTGTTTCAAAACAAACTCCCTTTTGTCCTTTTGGTAAAATCTGAATTTTACTAGCAAAATGGACTAATTATGTAAATATTCTTTTCCAAATCTGTTAATTACGTACGAAAGATTGATATTGAACACCCATTTATAAGTTAACACCACTTTGCATGTTGTTCACTATTAGGCACTTAATATTAGAAGCCCTAACTACTATTAGGCTTAAGTATATGCCGAATATGAAGTTATTTGTGTGTGTGTATATAGATGTTTTTAGCTAAAATGTTAAATTAATTCCCAAGTTAGTATTTATGACAGTATACACTGTTTATATCCCAAAATTAAGACTCGGACGGTAACAACTTTTTGTGGGACTTGGGGAAGTGCCTAACACCTTCTTCCCCGAGTCATTTGGACTTCTTACACACATAGAATCTCTGGAATAGACTAGTAAACCTTTCGAACTTGACTTTAGACATTAGGTGACCTAATACGCCTTAGAATTTATATTAGGTGGCGACTCCAACATCTAAACTCAAACGAGTTCACCCAGTCAAATCCAAAACCAACTCGCCTCAAGTTGAGTCTAAAATCGGGTATGACTATGAGGAACTACACTGTCCTGATCCCTTAGTCCGGGGATATGTAGGTAGCCTTATTCTTGGTTAGAACCTAAACTCAAGGTACGGTCACCATTTTGAAAAGCATGCTTTCGGCTAGAATCGAAAAAGCCAAAATTAGTTGTCGATTACTTCTTTGTCCGAAAACTCTATGTGTTCCCGAACAAAGAGGGGCAGCTGTAGTCACCTCATTTTGGCACCAAATTCTTAAAATTGCTAAAAATAGTCGTGTTAGATTCTTAGGAGTTTGGTCAAATTTTCCTGAAGTTTAGTCTTTATTTTAACTAAAATTGTCACTAATTAGGATGTGAAATATGAAAATTACCAAAATTGTTTGGCATGTGCTTGATTTTGATTCTATATTTTACTTAGCATTTTTTTAATTATAGTTAGTTCTGTGTGTGTTACATAAGTGTAGACTTTTTTAGTGGCCATATGTGCAAAGTATGTAGGCCAATGCCCCAACCCGCGAGCCCAGTGGCTAGATCCGGCCCATTTACCCCATATAAAACCCAAAAACCACATTTGGTCTCATTTACACCCCTTTAGTCTCCTGACTAGGGTTATGCTGGCGAAATTTCACCAGCCGCTGGAGCCACCTCTCTCCCACTGCACCACCACCACTGTCCCACCACCGAACAACCGCCTCCGGTGGCTGGAAAAATCCTAAAATATACCATTCATCTCGTTTCGACCTCCTCGTTCCATTTCCACCAGTGATTTTTGTAAAAGGTCTACATATTTTCGTAACTCTGCGGTCAAAGTGTCGGTCAAACTGGAACTTCGTCAAAATTTCACCTTTTTCGGTAAGTTCTCGGTTCTTTCTCTCCCCCTTACCCTTTCCTATCACCTGGTACCCCGTCCCCTTCTTCCTGTTTTCTCTTCATCCGTTTCTATTTTTCTCTCTTCTTCTTCTTATATCTTTTCTTTTCTTTTTTGTTATGGTGTGTCGATGCTCTGTCTTTACATTGTAATGAGGGTGGTTGCTTGTGTGTTATGGTTCGATGATGTGGGGTGCGAAAGATAACGATAGTGGCTGTTTCTGATGCCGTAGAGGGAGGTGCTGTTGTGAATTGTTGCAGTGGAGATGGGAAGGCTGTGGTTTAGAAAGGCAGTGTGCGATTGTGTGGGTGATGCAGCTGATCCGAAGGCAGCAAATTAGCGATGCAGCGAGGCGGGGCGGTGAATTATGCTCTAACGGGTTAGAAAGAAAACTTTGTGTCCCTTTGTTTTCCTTTGAATTCATGTTTAGATAGATAATTTAGTTAGGAAGATTATGTTGAATCGTAGCAGCTGTGTGTATGTATGTTTGTGTATGTATTGTTGGTCATTTTGAATTAATTTGAGATCTTGATCCAAGCTTGGTATAAAATCATTCAGTTTGGCGTATGTATATACCTGTGTTTCAGCTCAGTTCGGGTATGAAACCTTTTGCTTTCGTTGTTTAATTCTTGTCTAATCATAGTGAGCAACTGGAAATGTGATTTGGTGTCGCATATCATCCTTCTTTCTTTGTTAACAACCTTTGTTAGTATGTTAAACTAGTAACTAGTTCAATAATTACTAGATGATGTTGCCTGGGCTGTTTGATTATTGTAAATAAGTCTGAATTAGTAGTTTTCAAGCATGGGTTTTGCATAATTTCGTTCTTATGTCATTGCTGCTTTGTGGTATTGGCTCGAACACTTAGTCTGGACTTGATAACTTAGGTTTTTAATGCTTTAAAACACCTTTGGTTAGCTTTGAGTCTGGTAGATGGGATTTGAGAGTTCAAGTAGTCATTGTTTGGCAACTTTGAACTCAATTGAGTTGGAACGCAACCGTGGGATGAGTTTTGCTAGTTTAGTTTGTTTGCTTTTGTTTTGGACTTGAGTTTAGTTTGGTTTAGTTTAGTTTAGTCATAAAGTAAGGTCTGGGATATTTTAGTTTAATTTTAAGTTAATCTGGTCTAGTTAGTATGTTTAGTTTAAGCTAGGAAGTATAGTTAAAATCTTATTGCCATTAGTTTTAGTTTGTTTGGGGCTATTTTGGTTAGTTTAGTTAGGTCTATTAATGTAATGGGCTATCCTTTGAAGGGACAACCTACTGTTTCAGTTTTTGGGACAGCATAGTGTGGCTGAAAGATGTCATAGGGTTGCTGTACTATTTCTGAAAATATGGCTAAAAGTACTCAAGTATAGGGGTGTGGCTAGTACTTTGGTAAAAGTCTACACATCACCTTTTGGCCCTCAATTTTCGGCTATATAAGAGTGCATTTACTCCTCATTTAAGAAGGGGACTTGCTAAAAAATACAAAAAAAAAAAAAAACAGATCTGAAATACATTAAATGAGAGCTAAAAACACTTGAAAAAAATGGGTTCAAGTTGAAAGAATGATTTAGAACCAAAAGCTCACACTAAGAGTCTTTTGGGGTATAAATCTTGAAGTTTAAGAGATAGAGAGAGGTTAAAGAGTCGTTTGAGTTCAAAGGGGGCCTGTTAGTTTGTTGCTTGCTCGTTACTGTTGCTTGGTTCCTATATGTGTTGCTTTTGATTTCTCTTCATTAGGTAAACACAATTTTAACTTGTATTTATATTTGAACTTGTTTATGAAACGAAGTGAAATCAGCATGTCTAAAAGCCTTTATTGTATGCATCTTGTTTGATTTATTTAGTAAAACTGGCTATTTGTAAAAATAGAAAATAGTTGGTGTTTTACTTGTTCAATCTGAGTTATATATTATTTTTTTGGCTACATATGTAAGTTAGACAGAGAAAATGAAGCGTTGAACTTTGCAAGCTCATATCTGCTTATCACACTTTTTATTAAATAGTGACATAGCACAAGGTCGCAAAGCGTGACAGATCTGAAATAACATACAAATTCGAAACATTTTTGTAAATCAGAGTGGGCAAGTAACGAGCTACAACTGGTATAATTTTGAACACTTCAAATATTGCAAATTTGGACAGAAAAATGTGACTATTTTTGCAAAATAAGTTTAATGCAGCCTGTTAATGCAAACAGTTTTAGCCTAATTACATAAGTAAAGCACGTAGGCTACAAGCTTTTTCCTTTGCGTAAACAGTCCAAAGTCGTTCCAATTTAACAAACAGCCTACTATATGCATATACTTTCGTAATCCATGTTTTCAATAAAGGCAAATTTGGGAGTCCCAATTTGTCACTTAACAAATTTTGCGGTTGTACTTAATTAAATTGATTAGGCAAACTAAATAGGAGCGAGAAGATTTCCATGATTGCACGTAATAATAAAGTATGATCAGCGATCTACTGTTACGCCCCGTATGTCCAAAGTGACGTATCTCATTCTAATGACATGTTAAGAATGATTTAAGTGAGTTTAAAGTCATAATATTACCATATAAGATGTTTATATATTGAATATAAAGTTTGGGAAAAGTCGGATTTAAGTTGCGGAAAAACCGACTAAGGAATTTCCTTGTAATGAAGCTTTTTCAGCAATTAATTTCGTGTTTTATATGAAGTCATTTGGGGACATATCATATACCAAATTGAAGGTCTTGGAGTGTAGTTTCCAACACTTTTGACGGTTTATTCATAAAACGTATAGATCAAAAGATATGAGCATCAGAAATCAGGCCAAAAAAGGGACATAAGCGCAAAAGAGGGCTAGAACTGAAATATTTCTGAGTATAAAAGGAAAAATATGTGTTCTTTTCGTCATTTTCGAGAATATAAACGATAGAAACAATGTGTTGTTGAAGGTTTAAGCCCCTTTTATGATTTTGAAGGAAGGACGTCAATCGTAACTCGAAATTGAAGACAGATTGCGTCAAAATGCTCTACGCGATTAAGGTAACGTTATGCTACCTTCAATTTCGTCTATATCTTGAGTTTTAGAATTACTTCATGGCTAAGTAAAGTACCTAAATGTTGTACTATAGCTTGTTTAAGCTTTAGAAGGTGTCGAATTCAAGGAAAACAAGGTTTAGAAGCAAGAAACATCAATGGTATGTAAGACTAAACTTTTCTTTTGGCAAGGCATGTATCTTTTAGCTTTTGAAGCTTTTCTTAGTTCTAAACTTATTTTTTCTTGTGATAAACTTATGGTATCAAGGAAACCTTGTATATACTTAATTTGGTACTAAAATCCAAGGTGAAAGATGTCCGAATCAGCAAGACAAAACGTTTCAAAATCTGGGAAATTGTTTTTATCTTCGGATAGCTGTTAGTATATTGATCATAAATCCTTATATAAAATTGATATTGAGATGCTTCAAGATTCCCTGGAACCCGAAGACATATATCTAAAACTTTCATGAAGACCATGAAGTCTATAACTTTGATCTACACTCTGGAAATTAGGTTGAAAATCAGGACAGTGGTGCTGTCCAGACATTCTACTTACGGATTTGTTATGTCATCCAGTTGTCTCATCTTGTTATCCGTTTAACTTGTTTATGTTATCAGTTTATCCGGGTATCCATTCCCGTGTGTAGTATAGTGCTGGTTCTGTTTTGCGGATCATCCAGTTTCAGGGGAAACTCTGCCGAAAATTTTATGGAAATTCAAAGAGTTGGACAAATTCTAAGTTCTAGGTTGTGTCTATAATTCTATCCAGAGTTTTCTTCTCATTCCTTTGAGTCCATATCTATTGTTGTCACATGTGTTATACCTCATACATGGTTATACCTATATTGTGATCATGTTATGTGTGATTTGGAGTCCCCCATAGAGGCTAGACATTGGACCCACAGTACGGTCGCGTGGGTAGTTCCTAACTGGATTACCCTAAGATGTGGGGAATGAAGCCTTTAGCCTTATTTGATATTGTTTTCTGCTTATTGAATACAGCAGGATCGTTTGGCAGTGAATCCAAAGGATAAAGCGGTTGTTGAGTAACTGAGCTAACTTTATAACAAGGTAAGTGTTTATATCCATTTCTTTGGAGGCAGGGCCTTGTGGATTTTCTACCACATGTTCTTTACGTGTGTAGCTGCCGATAGGCGTACTCATTACGCCTTAGCTTTAGATTTACATTGTATATTAAATGTTATGTTTTGTTGTTGGTATTGCATTGAGGATCGGAGCATTGTATTCTGGCTGTGAGTTGGCATCTATTCCCCGGCTGTCGATGAGAGTCCCGCGTCGGTGAAGGGTTATTATTGCATTACATTGCATTCATATGCATTATATGTCATTCATATGCATTCATTGCATATCATATTGGGTGCAAGAGTATTCCGCCCTAGGAGCAGGAGTATTCCGCTCCATTGTATCATATTGAGGGTAGGAGTATTCCGCCCCAGGAGAGTGCAGGAGTATTCCGCCTCAGCTTTACATTATATCGGGTGCATGAGTATTCCGCCCCAGGAAAATGCAGGAGTATTCCGCCTCTAGTTTATATTTGCTTGGCACTAAGTTGTTGTTCTCCACTTCTTGCCACCCCCAAACCGATGGCCAAACCGAGGTTGTTAATAGAACCTTGGGTGCCATGCTTAGGACCATGCACATATCTACTTGCATGATACCTTTTAAAGCTGTGTATGGCTTTAATCCCCTTACCCCCCCCCCCCCCGCTTAGATCTTACGCCTTTGTCTAGTGATGTTGTCTTAAGCTTAGATGCCAAGGTGAGAGCTCAAGAGATGAAGCAACTTCATGAGCAAGTAAGAAAACAACTTGAGAAGAAAAACCAAGAAGTTGCCAAGAAGGCAAACAAAGGAAGGAAGAAGGTCATCTTTGAGCCCGGTGATATCGGGTGCAGGAGTATTCCGCTCCAGTTGGTTATCAGATTGGATGCCCCTCGAATGCAGGAGTATTCCGCTTCGGGATGGGATGACGGGCACATGTGACCCTTTGCATCATATTTCATTTCATTTCGTCTTATATCATTTCATTTCATTTCATACCATTGCGTAGACTTGTGGTACATAACTACTGTTCTGCTTATACGTGCATTGCTTATTTGTCTATATATTTCTGGCTCATATTCTGGGTTGCGGGGCTCGGGTTGCACGCCACAATGGTATAAATATATGGATCGGTTGCACGTCGCAGCAGTATAAATATATGGATCGGTTTGCACGTCGCAGCGGTATAAATATATGGATCGGGTTGCACGCCGCAACAGAATGAATATATGGATCGGGTTGCACGCCGCAACAGGATGTATTTCTGATTGTTGATGTGTTCAGGATACCTATATGTTCTAGATATCTTACGTTCCTGGTTGTTGAATAGTCTGTGATTCCATACGTGTTTCTAGTTATTATCTGACTCTGCCTTTTCATAATTTAAATAAGAGGAATATGGTTTATCTGTTTATTTTCTCCCTGGCTAGATATCCTATTCTTTGAGGTGGCTAGTCTGCCCCACTTATTGAGTCCTTTTGACTCACCCTTGTTTGTTTTTTTTTGTTTCTTGTCTATCTATTTCGTTTCGGCAGGTTCGCTCCAGGATTGAGTTCGCCACGTTGTTAAGGAGCGAAGACGACTTTAGCTGTCAGGGTGAGCCAGCTTTTATTCAGGATGGCCACCAGTTTTATGTGTATTATTTCAGTTGCAATTTTCTCCCTTCAGGAGGTATCTGTCTTCTTTTGTACTCTTAGATGTCTAGTCTGGATAGCCCTAAACCTAGTATGATGGGTAATCAGCTGTAATTTCTTTTGTACAGGTTAGAGGTATCAGTATGTAGTGGTTTTTTTTAAGTCTTGTCCTTAATTATGAATTATTATATTTATTTTCCTAACTTAATTGGTAAGGGTTCGCCCGACGGGTCTAGGGGAGGATGTCGGTGCCTGCATGGCCTAACCGGATTTCGGGTCGTGTCAGTTGGTATCAAAGCCCGATTTAGAGTCTATCCAGACTTAGCCAGTGTCTAGTAGAGTCTTGCTGATGGGTACGTAGACGTCCGTACTTATCTACGAGAGGCTATGATGGCATCTAGGAAGTTTCACTTCCTTCTTTTCTAATCGTGCGTCGGTCTAGGATGCAAAAGTATTTTCGTTGATTCGTTCGTGGTAATTGTGAATCCTCGTGTGACAAATCAGCAAACGGTATGAGTTCAAGACGAAGCAGTCTAGCCTGGGGTTAGAGCTGACGAAGCCCGGAGAGTTTTGATCGTGCTGACGATCTAGTTACGGAGGTCCCAGCTGTACGAGCTCGCAATGGGCAAGGGAGCAGGGCCTTGCGTTTCCCTTGGCTCTCTACGATGCTTTTACGAGAATCTTGGCGACGCAGATATCGTAAGAACCTATTATTTGCTAGGCAGCTTATCAGGTTGCCGCATATGCAGATGTTCGGACATAGAGGGCTCTTGTTCCAGTTCTTAATATTGCCGCAGTAAAGTATGTTCCAGAGGCAGCATGTGGTATGCCTCCAGTTGCTCTGGCTGGGTAGGTAACTGAGGTAATTATTGAGTCCGAGTGCTCAAGGAGGTTGCATTATTTTACGCGGTTGAACATCCCGATATTCCCAAGCAATGCATTAGATAATCCCTGTGTAAATTTTTTTTTTAAAAGTAAAATGATGTCAGTGTATCCTTCAAGATCTTAATTATATCGAGCGGTATGGTGTCGATTATTCTTCTTTCTAGTTTCAGGGTCCAGCCTTGAATTGGTGGGCCGCTCTTTTATTAGCTAACTTGGTTCGATTCTTCTTCTAGATTCGTGGAAAAGTTCATTTCGAGTAGCGAGCGAGATGAAAAGTGCTGCCAGTTTGAGTGGATTGGACAGGGTAGCCTATCGGTTAGCCTGTTGGTATTTCAGAATATCAGATTGAATTCTATAGAGTGGCTGAATATGAATTAGAACTAGTCCATGATCTTCTCGAGAGATTGAGGTCGGGATTTCATTTGATATGGTTGTTCATATTGCTCGGAGGTACCAGGCATACCATAAGTTAGAGCGGGAGAGCAAAAGATCCCACGACCCTGGTGGGCACCATGGTACCTCCTTTGGATGTAAGAGTTTTGATTATTTTTGGAGGTTACTTGCAAGGTTATCTCAGCTTGTAGAGCGTGATTCTCAGAGTGCGCGAGTAGTTCATTAAGAGAGACTCAGTTTTCTCTTTGTAGCTATCAATAATCAGTCCAGTTTCAATTTTTAACGAAAAAGGGTGTTATCACTGTCACGAGTCTTGTTATCCTTTGAGGAGTTTTTCCTTACTCAGGCAACTAGGCAGTCGTCCTTTCTCTCGTCATTAGGCAACTGCACAGTCGCGGGGGATTTAATTTAGATCTTAATCAACCAGATATATGCCACCATCTGATAGAGGTCAAGAGTGTGTTGGCAGTGGTTCTTCAAAAGGTGATTGTCAGGGTAGTGGCTCAACTCAGCTGCAGGGGCAGTTCAATAAACTTCCAGTCTGGCAGGATGCTGAGGCATCCGATGTAGTAGACCCAAGTATTTCTTCTTCACTTAAATGTGAGTAATATTTAATTCTTTTGATCGATCTGGAAAGGGTGTGTCTTATCATGTTTCGATGGTTTCCTTGGATGTCGTTTCTATTAAGAATCGGTTGCGGTAGAGGAGTGAGCTTCTGATATGATTTATTCCTGGCATTTATTATGACCCTATTAGTTTATCTGGTTTAAATGTGAGAGATTTGTGAGTGAGTATCGTTATTGTTTGCTTGGCATCTTGTTGTGCCTCATTCTGTTATAATGCCAAGTCAGTCTATCTCTTTTTGGAACTTAATGTCGGTAGGATGATGGGATTCTTATCCGTCACCATCAGAAAGTGTCATTACTTCTTTCGGTGTAAAGTGGTTAGTAAGTAATACTCAATCTGCGTGTCTCCTCTTGATTCGAAATGTTAGTAACGTCATGTTATTCTATGAGCTTCTCTCAGTTATAAAAGAGTTTACCGATAAATTGTTGGAGTTCTCTTCTTATGATATGGCTAAATTGGCATGGGTGTTGCTCCATGAAGCTTATTTAATGTCTATTTCTTCAATTGCGATTCTTTGGCTAGCATGACTCGAAAGTAGTCTAGCTCTGGTAGCTAATAAAATAAGAAGATGAGCTTCCTGAAGCTCTAATTATTTCTATCCTCGGTCCATTTTCATTTCTTCTTCGTCCAGCACCAGTGAGCTTGGGCGGTTGGTAGCTGCTTGTGATGTTCCCTGTGTTGAGCCAGAGTATGTCTTATTATAGCCGGATAAGCACATTGTTGTTTTTCAAGGCTACTAAGGGTAATGAGAGGCGTCATTTGACCTTTGATTTGATCCATCAGACGATGGTGCTTATAGAAAAGGTATGGAGTTGTGAACTCGAGAGTTGCAGCTGTTTGGCAACTCGAGAGAGTAATTTGGTAGCTCAGGTCTGAGCCGCGTTCTCTACTCAGCTAAGTCTTCCTTAATCTAGCACGTTGTACGAGGATGACTATTTCTATTCAAATTAATTGTATGAGTTTATGCTCTAAGTGGAGGAGTCTTCCTCCGATTCATGCCGAATCATAATATTAAATCTCTAAATCGTTGCTGAAGCGTAAGCTAATTATTTGTTTCATCGACCTGTTCTATATCGAAAATATATCGACGAGGCGATTCGTTGGTGGAATCATGTTAGCCCATCAAGAGTTGCATGTATCTTCATTTCAAAAATATAGAAATCTTCTCTCATGATCGAGAAAGGGTCAACTTTATCCGAATAAGTTGGGCAATGATGTTATCATAGTATCCAGATATGTTTTATTCCAAGAGTTCGGTGTACGTGTTATAATTCTGATTCTGCAATCATGAGACAATATCTGTGGATTAGCTTATGAAGGTCGTGGAAGTTCTTTGGTTATATGTGCGGAATTTTCTTTAAACTTAGGCTCGTTCGAGGACGAACGAGAGTTTAAGTGGAGGAGAATGAACAGGATCGTTTGGCAGTGAATCCAAAGGATAAAGTGGTTGTTGAGTAACTGAGCTAACTTTATAACAAGGTAAGTGTTTATATCCATTTCTTTGGAGGCACCTGGCCTCGTGGATTTTCTACCACGTGTTCTTTACGTGTGTAGCTGCCGATAGGCGTACTCATTATGCCTTAGCTTTTGATTTACATTGTATATTAAATGTTATGTTCTATTTTTGGTATTGCATTGAGGATCAGAGCATTGTATTCTGGCTGTGAGTTAGCATCTACTCCCCGTCTGTCGATGAGAGTCCCGCACCGGTGAAGGGTTATTATTGCATTACATTGCATTCATATGCATTATATGTCATTCATATGCATTCATTGCATATCATATTGGGTGCAGGAGTATTCCGCCCCAGGAGCAGGAGTACTCCGCTCCATTGTATCATATTGAGGGTAGGAGTATTCTGGCCCAGGAGCAGGAGTATTCCGCTCCATTGTATCATATTGAGGGTAGGAGTATTCCGCCCCAGGAGAATGCAGGAGTATTCCGCCTCAGCTTTACATTATATCGGGTGCAGCAGTATTCCGCCCCAGGAGAGTGCAGGAGTATTCCGCCTCTGGTTTATATTATATCAAGTACAGGAGTATTCCACCCCAGGAGCAGGAGTATTCCGCTCCAGTTGGTTATCAGATTGGATTCCCCTCGAATGCAGGAGTATTCCGCTTTGGGATGGGATGACGGGCATATGTGACCCTTTTCATCATATTTCATTTCATTTCGTATCATATCATTTCATTTCATTTCATACCATTGCGTAGACTTGTGGTACATAACTGTTGTTCTGCTTATACGTGCATTGCTTATTTGTCTATATATTTCTGGCTCATATTCTGGGTTGCGGGGATCGGGCTGCACGCTACAACGGTATAAATATACGGATCGGTTACACATTGCAGCGGTATAAATATATGGATCGGTTTGCACGTCGCAGCGGTATAAATATATGGATCGGGTTGCACGCTACAACAGAATGAATATATAGATCGGGTTGCACGCCGCAACAGGATGTATTTCTGATTGTTGATGTGTTCGGGATACCTATATGTTCTGGATATCTTACGTTCCTGGTTGTTGAATAGTGTGTGATTCCATACGTGTTTCTAGTTATTATCTGACTCTGCCTTTTCATAATTTAAATAAGAGGAATTTGGTTTATCTGTTTCTTTTCTCCCTGGCTAGATATTCTATTCTTTGAGGTGGCTAGTCTGCCCCACTTATTGAGTCCTTTTGACTCACCCTTGTTTATTTATTTTTTTGTTTCTTGTCTATCTATTTCATTTCGGTAGGTTCGCTCCAGGATTGAGTTCGCCACGTTGTTCTGGAGCGAAGACGACTGCAGCTGTCAGGGTGAGCCAGCTTTTATTCAGGATGGCCACCAGTTTTATGTGTATTATTTCAGTTGCTATTTTCTCCCTTCAGGAGGTATCTGTCTTCTTTTGTACTCTTAGATGTCTAGTCTGGATAGCCCTAAACCTAGTATGATGGGTAATCACCTGTAATTTCTTTTGTACAGCTTAGAGGTATCAGTATGTAGTGGTTTTTTTTAAGTCTTGTCCTTATTTATGAATTATTATATTTATTTTCATAACTTAATTGGTAAGGGTTCGCCCGACGGGTATAGGGGAGGATGTCGGGTGCCCGCACGGCCTAATCGGATTTCGGGTCGTGTCATTTACTTACCAGGCGAAACGAAATCAAGTGATAGATCCAAGTTGTATCAAGATATACCCAGCGGGTTATTTGGTACAATTTTTGGTCAAAAAAATAAAGCGTGACTTTAAAACAACGGCAAAGATATAACAACCACGTTTAATAAATTAAAACGCGATAATAAAGCAACTGTGCTCGGCACAGAACTTGAGGGTGCCTAAAACCTTCCGGAGAGTTAACTGAGGACCTTACCCGAATCTTTGACGCAGACCATTAAAGGAGTCAATGGTGTTCTAGGTACACCACTTTGGTGACTTGGCACACCTTTAACTTGTTAAGTGGCGACTCCGAAATTTCTCTTAATAATTGTGTGCCTCGCAACACTCGTCACAGCCTTTAAACACATTTCTCTTTCATTTAGTTTTGTGTGTAAAAAAGAGGTCGTGACAGCTTGGCGACTCCGCTTGGGAAATTAGTGAAAACTAGAATCTCCGACTTTGATAAAATTGTCGCATGTTTTAATTTATTAAATATTTGGTTGTTATATTCTTGCCGTTATCACATGAAAAGTTGAATGTTACTGCTTTGATATTGTTGAACTGTATATAAACTGTCTTCTTCCGCAACCCTCTGAGTCTCTGAAACACCTTCACACGTACACTTACCAAATTGCTTGTGGCATCTGGGCCTTCTTACTAATTACCCATGATTTAGGAGGAAGGCATGACGGGGTTTTAGGCCGGACACACTATTTTCGGAGGGCCCTGATGCGCTTTCCGCCCAGTTTCCCCACCGGGTTATGAGCCAGTCTAGACACCGAGTCAGTTGTGTCACCTAGAGTTAAACCTTTAGGCCCAATTATCTGCATCATATCTTGACTTAGTGAGGTGCGGCAAACCGGTACTGCACTTGTCTAGGATGACTCCTTTGCGTTGAGGTACGTCCAAAACATTTTATGTGTTGCATTTAGATGGAAGGGTCGTCATGCTGACCGAATTGAGGAAGGGCGGATTTCAAAAGAAATGAAAAAAAAAAAGAAAATGAAAGAAAAATGAAGGACAGAGAGAAAGTACGGTGAATTTCAGTTTGTAAATGTTTTGTTTAAATACATTTCCTGTTTTAGGTCATGCCGTTGAAACAGAAATTTTTGCAAAAATTTATGTGCCGAAAAAATTTTGAGTCAGTTTTTTTTTACGTCGTCATGATGGCGAAAAAAAATTGAGGAAAATAATTGCATACCAAAGTTGTCAAGTTTTTTTTGGAGTTTGACCTGATACCGTTATAGTGGCAAAATATTTTAAAGTTTCCAAGTTCCCTGGTTGGCCAAAGGATTCTTTTTGGTTCAATTTCACGCCTTTATAATGGTAATTTTTTTGGAAATAGCTGAGTTCCATTGTAACAACTGTGATATGCCCAATTTTGTGGGAAGTCTAAGCGTCTGTTTCGTTTTGGCGACAGTATTTTGAGTCAATTTTTCACGTCTCTAGAGTGGCAATTTTTCCCACAGTTAGCAAGTGCCTCGATTGGCTGAAGGTCTTTTTTGGGTCAATTTTATGCCATTGTAATGACAAAATATTTTATTGGAAATCTGAGTCTCAAATGGTAAACGCATTCAGATTTTTAGGAGGTTTTAAGCATCAGTTTGTTTTTTCTGTCAATGTTTCGAGGTACTTTCAGTTTTTCAAAATTAAGTGACACGTGGTATTTTAGGTACCATGGCAGCATCGTCTTCTAGGTCTAGCAAGAGAAAGTACCCTAATGATGCCACCCCCACCATCTGTCATGATGACCGACGGCCCACCCAAATTGTTGAGGTCTTGGTGGAAGAGTATGAGCGAGATGCAGCAAGGTTTAGTCCAGAAGAAGATTGGTTTTCTGACTGACCTTGTGACTAAAGATATTATCCCACATCTAGATCTGGTTAATGCACTAGTTGGACTCTGGAACCCGAACAGTAATACCTTCTGTTTCAAGGGATTTGATATGACACCTACACTCGAGGAAATAGCCGGGCTCATTAAGTTAGATTTAAATGAAAAGAGAATGATTGCCCCGAAAAATGTCAATGCACATGACTTCTTTCAAAACATCCGGATACGAGTAGATGCCTCTATTGCTAGTGTTAGTCATGGTTGGATTTCATTTGACTACCTTTGTGCTCGATTCGGGTGTGATAATGGTTTCATACGGTATGGCTTCGAGTTTCATGACAAGCTGACATATAATGAATGGGTGCAACTTGTCCGAAGGTTTTTGTGTTTTCTCTTCTAGGGTTATTGGTCTTTCCATTGTTGCATAAAAAGATATCTA
The DNA here is from genome assembly GCA_037355625.1 of Petunia x hybrida. NCBI lineage: Eukaryota > Viridiplantae > Streptophyta > Magnoliopsida > Solanales > Solanaceae > Petunia > Petunia x hybrida. The sequence continues at coordinate 1,620,705 of JBBBVM010000018.1, read as the reverse complement.
TTAAAGTCAGTTGGATTATGGTGGCCCTGTATGAAAAGGCACCAAATCCTACTATCGTTCCGACAATTCTGGGTAGTATATTTCATGCCTTGACTCAATGCTGCAAAGGTAAAAATGAGTTTTTTGAGGGGTGTAACCTCCTGTTGCAGGTGTGGTTTTTGGAGCACATACGCCCCCCGCACATCTCATCCTATTACTGATTGCTTTGACTTTGGCTATCTCGGTTATCATTTCAAACATATCCAGAAATTTCAATTTCCAGATAGTGAGCGTGCTTGGAGGTCGTGCTTGTACTCCCTTATATCAGATAAGATATTGTGGCAGTACAACTGGCTTTCTATGGAGAAGGTTGTGCACAGATGCATCGAGCGCCCCTTTTTAGTTCTGATGGGTTTGGAAGCAACCCAACCTTATGCCCCTCTGCGGGTACTCAGACAATTGGGCCGACGACAGGTGGTCCCGATAGTTGAAGATATGAGTGCCTATGTTAGTTTATCCTCCGGGACTGTTTACTCACAGGGGTAAGATCTTGAATTTGTGGGACACTAGGCGTCACCTCACGAAAGAGACTCAGGTCCAAAATAGACTTATAGGAGAGGTCACTCAGGAGTACGAGTTATGGTATCGCAACCAGCCCATACCTAGAGAGATGCCTGCTAGGTCGAGTACCGGCATGGTTGACTTTAAGGCTCGATTGGATATGCAGGTTCGGATGGTCAGGCGTGATATTGAGCAGGAGTACCGTGCTACTATACAAAACTTAGTTGCGAAGAGGGACACCGCTAGAGCCGCTCAGTCTGAGACCGAGGACTTGACACATCAATACTCAGATAATATCAGGCGACTTCATGAATTGCACCGTAAAGCTTTGATAGAGAAGGACACCGCTTTAGCCGCCCAGGCTGAGAGCGACAGATTTTCAGATAAGTGCCTTGGGAACATTGATCGGCTGCATAAACAACTTGATGAGGCAGTGATTTTGAAAAATGATGCATTGAGATTAGCCACGACCCAGCTTCAGCAGATTGCCGTGTCAAAGAGAGTCATTGATCGAGGTCAGGAACATGTGTGTGGACTGGCAGACTATGTCGCTAGAATGTGCCGAGATCATAGGATCTCGTCCAACAGGACTATCCTCATTGAGGCTCCAGATTATGCTAGGAAAATATCTCAGCGAGTGCACATATTGCGTGATGTTTTGAGCCAACCTTTGTCACCAGCAGAAGAAGATCCCGAGGAGCCACCTGAGTCTAACCTAAAGGAGCCAGTTGACGCTGAGCCAGGATCGCCTTAGCATATACATCAGTCCGAGATGATGCAGCTTATTGTTTTGTTTTGTCACTCATTTAGCATCTCGGCATATTGTACTTTATGTTGCTTTTGAACTTAGTAGTGGTAATTTATTTCTATTTTCACTCATTTGTACGTTTCTAAGGTTGTGCCTTAGAGCACTGTATGACTTGTACTCTTTAGTAATAGAAATCTTTTGCTTATTTTTTATGTGTCAATTTATTTCACCCTCTAGCCTTTCTTTGAAAAAAAAAAGAAAAAGAAAAGAAAATTCAAACAATACACTTGGGAATCTAATCTAAACCGTTTCAGGATGACGCCTGACGACCTTACGCTTGTAGGTACGCTTGGCTTGTAAATATTGTGTTCCCTAACCTGTTTTGTTCGCAGACAAGTCTAGATTACCAGTGATTTGGTGCAGCACTCTGCCATTACCCCACTCTCACACAGCTAAATCAAAGGGATCTAAAATTCTATTTGGTAACATGGCAACTGAAGGAGATAAATCTGATGCCGGTACCGAGGAAAATGAAAAGACGACAGAGGAGGTCCAAAGCTTGAAAACGTTCCTAGTAGACATGCATCATGCGATGACCATGGGACAGACACCTCCTCCCATGCCAAACCTCTTAGATGGGCTTGTGCCAGCAACTATCCAGCGAGCACCAGGCACATCTACAGCAGTTGAGGATCCGACCTATCCCATGGTTTTGGACCTAACCATGGTACAACGAAAGAGGCTGAAGTGCGCCCTCACGCGCCACAACCACCACCACCACCACAGGGACACTATGGCCCACCTCCCCCACAAGTTCCAGTTGTTCGGGGCCCAGCTAGGCCTACCATGGCCAGGTCCAATAGTGAACCACATCTCCAAGCTGGGGATCATCATTATGATCAGCGCCCTAAACCCAATTTCTGACACAATAACTCATATGATCAGGGGTTCCATCGTGAGTCTCAGGTTGAGGTTGATCGATCTGGAAAGCTGGATGCGAGCGAGGTTCTACGAAATGTGAAAGGCTTAGAACAAGCAGTAAGGACCATTCAAAGGTATAGAGATCATACTGACATCTCTTTCAAGGATCTTTGCCCCTACCCTGAATTGCAATTGCCAGATGGGTTCATAGTGCCAAATTTCGATCTATACACAGGGCAAGGAGATCCAAGGGTTCATATGAAGACCTACTACAACAAAATAAGAGAGGTCAAGAAAGACAAGTTGTTGATAGCATACTTTTCTGAAAGCTTGGGGGGCACAGCTGCCGAATAGTTCATGAAGCAGGATTTAACTAAATGGTTGTCATTTGAGGATATGGCACAAGCATTCTATGACCAATACAAGTACCACATCGAAGTTTTGCCAGATCAATCCTCTTTGGATGCGATAAAAAAGAAGCAAAGTGAAAGCTTTAGAGAGTACGCCCTCAGATGGCGCGAGCAGGCTGCTCGAGTGAGCCCTGCGATATTGGACGATGACATGGTCTGTTTGTTCATTGAGGCGCAAGATGAGGCGTTCTATGGTGCATTGATCGCCGTCTTTGAGAAACCGTTTAGTGAAGTCGTCAAGATGGGAGAAATGATTGAGAGGGGAGTCAAAGCTGATCGTGAGTCAGGCAGCACTAAAAGAGACTACACGGGCTGTATAGACTGGGGCAGCAGGGTTTGGTAAGAAAAAGAAAGAGGATGTGGCCATGATAGGGTCGGGTCCAAGAAAGTGGAATGAGGAGCGATACAATCAACATAATTCAAACCAAGCTCCACAAACGCCCCCTTTACAACACTTTTACTCGCTACAAAATGCGCCAGCCTCTATGCTTCCACCCCAATACTCTGTACATGTTGCGCAACCATATGCTCCAACGTCCTATCCGCAATGGCGTGCGCCAGCCCCACAGACAGCATATCACATGCACCAAGCTCCATCTAATCATTATCAGGCTCTGTCGAACCCTACGTACCGACAAAGAGGTCCCGCAGGCTTCCATCCAAAAGCTGAGTTCAAGAAGGCCCGAGAAGAGAAAAAGAGAAAATTTACACCAATCGGGGAATCTTACACCAGTATCTTTGAGAAATTGAGAGTCTTGGATATGATAAAGCCAATTCAAGGAAACATGCAGCCTATAGGGAAAGTGGACCACTCGCGGCATTGTGAATACCATTCGGGTGCACCAGGGCATGATACAGAAGATTGCTATTATCTCAAGAAGGCGGTGCAAGATCTGATTGACAATAACCAAATAGTGATCGAAGATGCAGAAACACCAAACATTAATCGCAATCCTTTGCCGGTCCACGATGTACACATGGTGGGTATATGTGAAGGGGTGAAGATGAACCTGTGAAGCCAATAGTGTCAGTTAACGCTATAGCAATTGGAGTGGAAAGGATGCAACCAATTCCTTCGGTTGTGCCGAGGAAAGTGGGGCATCCTATCCAGCCAAACAAGCCAATGTTGACATTGAGAAGAGTCGTTGAGAGAAAGGAAGAAGTGACTGAAAAACCAAAGTTGGTGATCCAAAGGACCAGCAAAAAATGAAGGGGAAGCGGATTGTGTGGCCAAACCAAAGTTGGTTATCAAAAGAGCACCCCGTGAAGATTATCACAACAAGCTGTATGAGCCTGTTGTCATAAAGAGCGCACCTCAGATTCCTATGAAAAAAAATTAATGCTGGCCCATGGAATTATGATAAGGCATTGGTAACATACAAGGGAAAAGAGGTTGTGGCAGAAACAACACAAGTGGGCGGTCTAGCTCATTCTGGGCGGTGCTTTACCCATGAAGAGTTAAGATTAGCAAAGCAGGCTAGAGAAAATCGGGGCCCAATCAAAGAACCTGTCACTGAAAAAGAGGCAGAGGAATTTCTGAAGAGATGAAAGTGCAAGATTACTCCATTGTGGAGCAGCTGAGGAAGACCCCTGCTTAAATTTCTTTGTTGTCCTTGTTGATGCATTCTGAAGCACACCGGTACGCTCTGTTGAAAATCCTGGATGAGGCTCATGTTTTTGAGAAGATGACCGTCAGCAATCTCGAAGAAGTCGCAAGTCGTATCTTTGACGTAAACAGGATCACTTTCACTGATGAGGAACTGCCAATGGAAGGCATTGGTCACAACAAAGCACTATATCTAACTGTCAAGTGTGACAATTCTTATGTCACAAGGGTACTGTTGACGGTAGGTCCGGTCTGAACATCTGTCCATTGTCTACCCTAAAGAGATTGAAAGTCAACATGGACAAAGTTCGAACCAACACCATGAGTATTCGTGCTTTTGATGGAGAGAAACGACAATCGATTGGTGAGATAGAATTGATATTGACAATCAGGCCCGTGGATTTTGCTATCCATATTCAAGTACTTGCTATGGATTCATCTTACAACCTGCTGTTGGGAAGACCCTGGATCCATATGGCAGGCGCAGTACCGTCGACCTTACACCAGACTATCAAGTTTGAATGGAATCGTGAGATGATCATGGTACATGGAGAAGGAGATTTGTCAATCTACAAGGATCCATCTATTCCAGTTATTGAGGTCACTAATGATAGCCTAACTCTGATGTACCAAGCATTTGAAGCAGTCAATGTGGAGGAGTTTCCTGAAGGCGAGCCTTTGCCCCAAGCAAGATTGTCAGAGGCAGCAGTCATGATGGCTGCAGAAATGTTGAAGCATGGTTTCCAGCCCGAGAAAGGTCTCGGGGCAGAACTACAAGGAATGTCGCATCTAATTAGTCCACTTGGCATTCGAGGTACCTAGGGTCTGAGATACAAGCCCACAGCTGCAGACAGAGCAAGAGCTAGGAAAATGAAGAAACAAGAATGGTCTCTTGAGAAGCCTGTCCCTTGCCTCGCTCAATCTTTCACAGGGCCTAGTGGAGGTAAGGCTGCTTCCAAAAATGCTGAGGAGACTGAAGAACAAAAGAAGCTGCTGTCAGACCTGAGGCACGTCTTTGGCATCAACATGGTGCAAACTGGTGAAGGACCTAGCGATGCAGAAATCCAGAACATTGACCCTGATGTGAAGCTGAACAACTGGGAATCAACGCCTCTCCCCACTAGGAGGGGCTATTGGTAGCAAGTTTTTTTGTCCTTTCCGTATACTTGGTTATTCTAAGGGTTGTAATCCAAGTATATTTATTTTACTCGTTATGATGTCAATCCCTTTTATCTTTCAAATTCAATGAAAAGCAAGACATTTCTTCTTGTCTCCTTATTCTATCTCTTTACTTTTCTAATTTTTTGTTTCTTATTTCTTTCTGTAGCTTTGTTTCTGATGGCCTTAATAACATGTCATGTATGCTGAAATCACGCCCTGATCTAAACACATAGTTTCACTTGGTCTCAGTGAATCAACCAATAATTGAGAAAATACGTGTTGGGGGTGGAATGATTATGAAGTAATTGTTGAGGAGGTAGATGACATGGACGAGACTAATACAGAAGAAATCTCTGAGGAAAAATATGATGAGGAAGGAGCCGAGAGTGAAATAAATGGGGAACTAGAACAGTTCGAAAATAAGCCTAAGCCCAATATGGATGACACGAAAAATATAATCTGGGAAGTCTCGATGATGTTAAGGAAACCAAGATAAGCATGCACGCTGAACTGAAAGTGAAAGATGACATAGTCCAAGAATTTTTGTTGACTACCGAGATTTGAACAAGGCCAGTCCTAAGGATATTTTTCCTCTGCCTAATATTCACATTCTCATAGAAAATTGTGCTAAACACGAGATCCAATCTTTTGTGGATTGCTATGCCGGATATCACCAAATCTTGATGGATGAAGATGACGCAGAAAAGACGGCATTCACCATGCCTTGGGGAAGCTTTTGTTACAGGGTCATGTCGTTCGGCTTGAAGAATGTCGGGGCAATGTACATGAGAGACATGACAAATGTCTTCCATGATATGATACACAAAGAAATTGAGGTGTATGATGATGATGTGATAATCAAATCAAGTACAGCAGAGGATCATGTTAAAGACCTCAGGAAATTCTTTGAAAGACTCAGAAGGTACAATTTGAAATTGAACCCGGCCAAATGTGCATTCGGCGTTCCAGCTGGAAAGCTGTTGGGTTTCATTGTCAGCAGGCGGGGAATTGAGTTACATCCTACAAAGATCAAAGCTATACAAGAATTGCCTCCACCAAAGAACAAGAAAGAAGTCGTGAGTTTCCTCAGGAGATTGCACTATATTAGCAGGTTTGTCACTCAACTCACCACCACTTGCGAGCCAATCTTCAAGCTGCTGAAGAAAGATGCTGCAGCTAAATGGACCGAGGAATGTCAAGCGGCCTTTGACCAAATCAAGCAATACTTGTCAAATCCACCTGTGTTGGTCCCGCCGGAACCAGGTCGGCCCTTGTTCCTCTATTTGTCGGTAATGGACAATTCATTTGGGTGTGTCCTGGGGCAACATGATGCCACAAGCAAGAAAGAGCAGGCAATTTACTACATGAGCAAGAAGTTCACTAATTACGAGGTTAAGTACACTTTGCTAGAAAGAACTTGTTGTGCCCTTACATGGGTAGCACAGAAGCTGAAGCATTATTTTTTGTCATACACTATTTACCTCATATCTCGGACAGACCCACTGATGTACATCTTCCATAAGCCCATGCCAACGGGAAGGCTGACCAAGTGGAAAATGTTACTTACAGAGTTTGACATAGTTTATGTCACCAGAACTGTAATGAAGACCCAGGCTTTGGCCGATCATTTGGCCGAGAATCCAGTGGATGACGAATATGAACCTCTCAAGACATACTTTCCTGATGAAGAGGTAGACACAACTGAAGAATTGCCTTCTGACAATGATCATTATTGGAAGCTCTATTTTGATGGGGCCACTAACTCCAAAGGTGATGGTATCGGGGCTGTTCTCATATGACACGACCAGGAATCCGGTTAGGTCGTGCGGGAACCCGACATCCTCCCCTCGACCCGTCGGGCGAACCCTTACCAATTAAATTAGGAAAATAAATATAATTCAATTCATAAATAAGAACAAGACTTAAAAAAACACAGACATACTGATACCTCTAAGCTGTACAAAAGAAATTACAGTTGACTACCCAACATACCAGGTATAGGGCTATCCAGACTAGACATCTAAGAGTACAAAAGAAGACAGATCCCTCCTGAAGGGAGAAAAATGCAGCTGAAATAATAAACAATAAACGGGTAGCCATCCGGAATAAAAACTGGCTCACCCTGACAGCTGAAGTCATCTTCGCTCCTTCACAACGTGGCGAACTCAATCATGGAGCGAACCTGTTGAAATGAAATAGATAGACAAAAATAAACAACAAATAAGGATGAGTAAAAAGGACTCAATAAGTGGTGCAGACTAGCCACCTCAAAGGATAGGATAGGTAGCCAGGGAGAAAAGAAACAGATAAACCAAATTCCTCTTATTTAAATTATAAAAAGGCAGAGCTAGATAATAACTAGAGACGGGTGTGGAATGACAAACTCATCAACAACCAAGAACGTAAGATAGCCAAAACATATAGGTATCCCGAACACATCAACAATCAGAAATACATCCTTTTGCGGCGTGCAACCCGATCCATATATTTATACCGTTGCGGCGTGCAACCCGATCCATATATTCATCCTGTTGCGGCGTGCAACCCAATCCATATATTTATACCGTTGCAACAACCCGATCCCCGCAGCCCAGAATACGAGCCAGAAATATATAGGCAAACTGAGATATGTCCACGACATAGTATACATACCGCATACATAAAACACAAAACAATACACACAATAGTCAGTATGCGGTGTAATGAGATGGGATGAATGCGGTACGATGCAATACAGTCGCATATGCCTGATACCTATCTCCGGCGTGGGACTCTCATCGTCTACCAGGAGATATATGCAGTAATGATCCTTCACCGGCTCGGGTCTCTCATCGATTACCGGGAAGTATATGCAATGATGACCCTTCACCGGCTCGGGACTCTCATCGATTACCCGGAAGTATATGCAATGATGACCCTTCACCGGCTCGGGACTCTCATTAATTACCGGGAAGTATATGCAATAATGACCCTTCACCGGTGTGGGACTCTCATCGCCAATCGGGAAGTATATGCAATAATGACCCTTCACCGGTGCGGGACTCTCATCGCCAACCGGGAAGTATATGCAATGCTCAAAACCAGAGTGCAATGCTCATATGCTCAATGCAATACCAACAACAGGGCATAACATATAATATACAATGTAAATTCAAAGCTAAGGCGTAATGAGTACGCCTATCGGCAACTACATACATAAGGAACACGTGGTAGAATATCCGCAAGGCCAAGGGCCTCCAGAGAAATGGATACAAACACTTACCTTGTTACAATGTTAGCACAGCCACTCAATAACCGCTTTGCCCTTTGGTTTCATTGCCAAACGATCCCACTCTATTCAATAAGCAGAAAAATATATCAAATTAGGCTAAAGGCTTCATTCCTCACATCTTAGGGCAATCCGGTTGGGAACCTGATACCCTATTTGCATACGCAATACACAGGCTAGGCCTATGTACAGGGTTTAAGGTCAGATAATCAAACCCTAAATAAATTACATTTATAAGTTGCCCATAACTCACTGAGTACGAATTATAATCAATTTCATTATTGGGCTCCATTTGACCCTTTAAACTATTAATTGAACTTATTAGGACGATGTATAATATTCCAAGTTTTACCGTTAAAATATATTCAAACACACGTAATAACCTAAAATAATATATTAGGATCATTACTTAAATATTTCAGGGTGAAAATTCTACTTTTCTCCGGCCCCTTTTCTCATTTTCTGGCATTTTTTTGTTTCATTTTTATATTTTCTGCTCCATTCCCATTTTTCTCTCTGTATCTCCTCGTCCTTAGCATTTTAAGCTAAGTAACCTTATTTGAGTTGACCCCCGCCGCCAAACTCTTTCCAATTTTCATTCTTTTCCTTCTTTTTTTTCAATTTTTATAAATTCGCTGCTACGGTAAAAATTAAAACGGTACCCTATGATATTTGAAATAATTTCAACTTTTGGATACAAATTATACAAAACATATGTAGCATACTCGCTAAGACGGGTCTCAAATCGGACTCTCGAAACTCAATATGCAAATTAAATGGAAAAAATTAAATTATTTAACTTTCGGCATTTTAGCGGAAACTAGCCGAACAACATCGTAATTCACTTTCGAAAAATCACAAAAGTCACAAATAATCATACGAACCTAACGGCGCTTTCGGATTTCGAATCGGAGCTCGTTCGCCAAAACCGAGCTCGAAAATCTCTTTTTAATATTTATCGACAATAAAAACTGAAACCTTCTTCCGATGCCCACCAAACGAGGTCTGATTTAGCTCAAATTTTACAGATAAGTCTCAATGGACCTTACGAATATTTTAAAATTATCGGCACGCCAATAGGAGTCCTAACTTCCGAAACGACTGACGGAGGTCGTTTCATTCTCCTCCACTTAAACTCTCGTTCGTCCTCGAACGAGCCTAAGTCTAAAGCAAGATTCACGCTGATAACAAAAGAACTTGCACGACCTTCATAAGCCACTCCACGGGCCTTACCTCCTGATTACAGGATCAGAATTATATAACGCACATCGTACTTTTGGAATAAAATATATCTGGATAATTTGATAATACCATTACACGGCTTATTCTGACTAAGCTGATCCTTCCTCGATCACGAGAAGAGAGTTTTACATTTTTGAAACAAAGATACACGAAACTGTAAATGGGTTAACATGATTCACCCGATAATCACCTCTTCGATATACCTTTCAATATAGAACAGGTCGATGGAACTAAGAATTAGCTCACGCTTGATGCAATAGGGGGAGCTTTTGAAGTACCTTGTCACTACACACTATAGAAGATTTGATACAAGCTATATTATTTTTACGAACGCACTATGCAACATCTCAATTAATGTTAGTATTGTTCCGCAAGCTCCTTGTAGGAATGCAGTTACTCACATCCTAATGTATGTCAAAGGTTCATCTGAACAGGGACTGTCATATACGGATAAGGATCATGCAAATACTACTGGATAGTATGATGCAGACCAGGAGTGATCATCAGACTGAACATTTACTTCAGGGTATTGTCTTTGAATTGGAAATATTATGACATGAAAAAGTGAAAATAAAAGGCATATGTAGTTAAACCATCAGCTGAGGCAGAATACCAGCAATAAAGTTGATTACATGTGCACTTATAATGCTAAAGTAACTTCTCAAAGAGTCGAGGTGTGAAGGAGATATGCCAATGATGGATGGACGATAAGCTGCACTAGACCTTTAACTCTAAATTTTCATGAAGTAAAACAGCGTCAGTATGAGGATCCAGTTCTAGTTGAATATAGACAAATAGCCAGAAGAAAACTAGAGTCACCATACAGGGTTTTGTGTTCTCATGTATAAAGATAAACTTTTTGTTTCTGATGTTGTAGATTTACGTGGACAGATTATGATAGAGGCACATTATTCCAAATACATTGTTCATCCAGGTTCGACTAAGATGTACTATGATCTTAAACAGATTTATTGGTGGGACGGAATGAAGTGTAACATAGCAGAATTTGTGGCTCAGTGTTCTAATTGCCAGCAAATTAAAGTCGTGTCATCTTTCCAGACTTTATGCTTTCAGCAGATAGGTACATATATATGATCAGGCTGCTAGCTTATCTCTAGCATTAATAGATTATTAGTGGGTTTAGCAATGATCGATACTCATTGTAGGTTTCTGTCGTGGCCCTAGGTTGGGTTGTGACAAAAGTGGTATCAACGCCTTAGAGATTTAGTATTAGCATTCAGTATTTGGAGGAAGACTCCTCCACTTAAAGCATAACCTCATGCAGCTATTTGAATAGGAATAACCATCCCCGCACAGTCTGCTGGACTAAAGAAGATTTAGCTTAAAAGCTGAACGTAGGCAGACCTAAGCTACCAACTACCCTTTCAAGTTGCCAAACAGCTGCAACTCTCGAGTCACAACTCCATATATTTTCTATAAGCACCACCGCCTGATGGATCAAAGGTCAAATGACTCCTTTCATTACCTTTAATAGCCTTGAAAAATGACAATGTGCTTACTCGGCTACCTTGGCACGCACTCTGGCTCAACGCAGGGAACATCATAATAGGTTACTGACTGCCTAAGCTCACTAGTGCCGGACGAATAAGAAATGGTAATAGATCGAGGATAGTAATAATTAGAACTTCAGGACGCTCATCTTCTTATTACTTGGCTACCAGAGCTAGACTACTTCTGAGTCAAGCTAGCCAAAGAATCGCAATCGCAGAAATAAATATTAAATGAGCTTTATGGAACAACATCCATGCCAATTTAAACTCCCAATAATAAGGAAACTCTAACAACTTACCAGAAAACCCTTTTATAATCCAGACAAGCTCATACGATCACATGACTTTACTAGCGTTTTGAACCAAGAGGAGATACGTAGATCGAATATTACTTACTAATCACTTTGCATAGGAAGAAATGATAAAACTTTCTGATGGTGATGAATAAGAATCCCACCATCCTATCAGTACTGAATTCCAAAGAGAGAGGTAAACTCACTCGACATAATAAGAGAAGGTGGCACAACAAGATGCCAAGCAGACCATACTGATATTCACTCAAAATCTCTCACATTTAAACCAGATAACTAGTAAGGTCTCACAAATGCCCTGAGTAAATCATACCAGAAGCTCGCCCCTCAACCACAACCGATTCTTGATAGAAACAATATCCAGGGAAACTATGGAAACATGATAAGATAACGAAGTCATGACCGATCGGAAGAATAAAATCTTACTCACTTATAATGGAAGAAGAAATACATGGGTCTACTACATCGGATTCCTCAGCATCTTGCCAAACTGGCAGTTCATAAAACTGCCTCTGCAGCTGAGCTGAGCCACTACCCTGGCAATCACTTTCTGGAGAACCACTGCCACCACACTCTTAACCTCTACTAGATGGTGGTATTTCTTTTGCTGATTAATATCTAAATGAAATCCCTTACAACTGAGCAGGTGCCTGATGACGAGAGAAAGGAAGACTGCCTACTTATCGGAGTAAGGGAAAACTTCTCAAAGGATAGCCAGACTCATGACAATGATAACAGGAAAACTCCTCAAAGGATAATCAGACTCACGACAACGATAACACCTTTTTGCTGAATATGGGAGCTGGACGGATTGTTGAAAGCTACAAAGAGAAAGCTGAGTCTAATCGTGATGAACTACCCTCGCACTCTAAGAATCACATGACATAAGCTGAGATAACCTGGAAGGTGACCTCCCAAAATAACCAGAACTCTTACCTCCAAATGAGGTACCACGGTTGCCCACTAGGGCCACGGGATCTCTTGCTCTCCCGCTATAACACTTCCCGCTCTAACTTATGGCATGCCTCGTACCTTCGGGCAATATCAACAACAACATCAAATGAAATCCCAACCTCAATCTCTCAAGCAATCTGGATCTCTAGGAAAAAGAAAGGTCATCAATAAATCTTTGAACATTCTCGGAAGGTTCATGGACTAGTTCTAGTGCATATTCAGCCATTCCATAGAATTCAATCTAATATTCTGAAGCACCAATAGGCTAACCTGTCCAATCCACTCAAACTGGCAACTCTTTTCATGTCGCTCACTACTCGAAAGGAACTTTTCCATGAATCTAGAAAAAAAACCAAACCACGTTAGCTAATAAGAGAGCGGCCCCCAATTCAAGGCTGGATCCTGAAACTGGAAAGAAGAATAATCAACACCATACCGCTCGATATAATTAAGAGCCTGAAGGTTATGCTGACATCATTTTTTTTAAAAAAATCACGGGGTTTATCTGATGCATTGCTTAAGAATATCGGAAGGTTCAACCGCGTAAAATAATGCAACCTCTTCGGACACTCGGACCGAGCCATTACTCAAGCTACCTAACCAGCCAGAATAACTAGAGGCACAACACATGCTGTCTCCGGAACATAATTCACTGCAGCAATATTAAGAACTTAAATAGGAACTCTCTAAGACCAAACATCTGCACCTGCGGCAACCTGATAAGCTGCCTAACGAATAATAGGTTCTTGCGGTATCTGTATCACCAAGATTCTCGTGGAAGCAGTAGAGAGCCAAGGGAACCACAAGGCCCTGCTCCTTTGCCCATCACGAGCTCCTACAGCTTCGGCCTGCGAAATTGGATCGTCAGCACGATCCACCACTCTCGGGGCTTGAGCAGCTTTAGCCCAAGGCTAGACTGCTTCGTCTTGAACTCATACCGTTTGTTGATTTGTCGCACGAGGGTTCACAATTACCACGAAGGAATTAACAAAAATGCATTTGCATCCTAGACCGACGCACGATCAGAAAAGAAGGAAGTGAAACTTCCTAAATGCCATCATAGCCTCTTGTAAATAAGTACGGACGTCTAGTACCCATCAGTGAGACTCTACTAGACAGTGTCTTAGTCTGGATAGACTCTAAATCGGGCTCTTATACTAACTGACACGACCCAGAATCTGGTTAGACCGTGCGGAATCCCGATATCCTCCCCTCGACCCGTCGGGCGAACCCTTACAATTAAATTAGGTAAATAAATATAATTCAATTCATAAATAAGAACAAGACTTGATAAAACACAGACATACTGATACCTCTAAGCTGTACAAAAGAAATTACAGCTGACTACCCAACATACTAGGTTTAGAGCTATCCAGACTAGACATCTAAGAGTACAAAAGAAGACAGATACCTCCTGAAGGGAGCAAAATGCAGCTGAAATAATTAACAATAAACTGGTGGCCATCCGGAATAAAAACTGGCTCACCCTGACAGCTGAAGTCGTCTTCGCTCCTTCACAACGTGGCGAACTCAATCATGGAGCGAACCTGTCGAAACGAAATAGATAGACAAAAATAAACAACAAACAAGGGTGAGTCAAAAGGACTCAATAAGTGGGGCAGACTAGCTACCTCAAAGGATAGGATAGCTAGCCAGGGAGAAAAGAAACAGATAAACCAAATTTCTCTTATTTAAATTATAAAAAGGCAGAGCCAGATAATAACTAGAAACAGGTGTGGAATGACAAACTCATCAACAACCAGGAATGTAAGATAGCCAAAACATATAGGTATCCCAAACACATCAACAATAAGAAAAACATCCTGTTGCGGCGTGCAACCCGATCCATATATTCATCCTGTTGCGGCGTGCAACCCGATCCATATATTTATACCGTTGCGGCGTGCAACCCGATCCATATATTTATACCGTTGCGGCATGCAACCCGATCCCCGCAGCCTAGAATACGAGCTAGAAATATAAAGGCAAACTGAGATATGTCCACGACCTAGTATACATACCGCATACATAAAACACAACACAATACACACAATAGTCAGTATACTGTGCAATGAGATGGGATGAATGTGGTACGATGCAATTCAGTCGTATATGCCTGATACCTATCTCCGGCGCGGGACTCTCATCGTCTACCAGGAGATATATGCAATAATAATTCTTCACCGGCTCGGGACTCTCATCGATTACCGGGAAGTATATGCAGTGATGACCCTTCACCGGCTCGGGACTCTTATCGATTACCGGGAAGTATATGCAGTGATGACCCTTCACCGGCTCAGGACCCTCATCGATTACCGGGAAGTATATGCAATGATGACCCTTGATGATTACCGGGAAGTATATGCAATGATGACCCTTCACCGGCTCGGGACTCTCATCGACTACCGGGAAGTATATGCAATAATGACCCTTCACCGATGCGGGACTCTCATCGCCAACCGAGAAGTATATGCAATGATGACCCTTCACCGGCTCGGGACTCTCATCGATTATCGGGAAGTATATGCAATGCTCAAAACAAGAGTGCAATGCTCATATGCTCAATGCAATACCAACAACAGGGCATAACATATACTATACAATGTAAATTCAAAGCTAAGGCGTAATGAGTGCGCCTATCGGCAGCTATATACATAAGGAATACGTGGTAGAATATCCACAATGCCAAGGGCCTCCAAAGAAATGGATACAAACACTTACCTTGTTACAATGTTAGCACAGCCACTCAATAACCGCTTTGTCCTTTGGTTTCATTGCCAAACGATCCCACTCTATTCAATAAGCAGAAAAATATATCAAATTAGGATAAAGGCTTCATTCCTCACATCTTAGGGCAATCCGGTTAGGAACATGATACCCTATTCGCATACGCAATATGCAGGCCAGGCCTACGTACAGGGTTTAAGGTCACATAACCATACCCTAAATAAATTACATTTATAAGTTGCTCATAACTCACTGAGTACGAATATATAATCAATTCCATTATCGGGGCCCATTTGACCCTTTAACCTATTAGTTAAACTTATTAGGACGATGTATAATATTCCAAGTTTTACCGTTAAAATATATTCAAACACACGTAATAACCTCAAATAATATATAAGGATCATTACTTGAATGTTTCAGGGTGAAAATTCTACTTTTCTCCGGCCCCTTTTCTCATTTTCTGGCATTTTTTTGTTTCATTTTTACGTTTTCTGCTCCATTCTCTTTTTCTCTCTGTATCTCCTCGTCCTTAGCATTTTAAGCTAAGGACCCTTATTTGAGTTGACCCCCACCGCCAAACTCTTTCCAATTTTCATTCTTTTCCTTTTTTCTTTTTTTTTTTGTTTTTATAAATTTGTTGCTACGGTAAAAAATAAAACGGTACCCTATGATATTCAAAATAATTCCAACTTTTGCATACAAGTTATGTAAAATATATGTAGCATACTCGCTAAGACGGGTCTCAAATCGGACTCCCGAAACTGAATGCAAATTAAATGAAAAAAGTCAAATTATTTAACTTTCGGCATTTTAGCGGAAACTAGCCGAACAACATCGAAATTCACTTTCGAAAAATCACAAAAGTCACAAATAATCATACGAACCTAACGGCACTTTTGGATTTCGAATTGGAGCTCGTTCGCCAAAACCGAGCTCGAAAATCTCTTTTTAATATTTATCGACAATAAAAACTGAAACCTTCTTCTGATACCTACCAAACGAGGTCTGATTTACAATAGACCTTACGAATATTTTAAAATTATCGGCACGCCAATCGGAGTCCTAACTTCCGAAACGACTGACGGAGGTCGTTTCATCATATCCCCGACAAGTCATTATTATCCGGCGGCTGCGCAACTTCGTTTCTGGTGTACCAATAACACGGTAGAATATTAAGCTTGCATCATGGGTCTACGCATGGCGATAGACATGTACGTCAAAGAACTACTAGGGCTCGGTGATTCTGACCTACTAGTACACCAAATCAAGGGTGATTGAGAAACTCGAGATGTGAAACTCATCATGTATAAGCAGTTTCTGGAAGATCTTTGCCATATATTTGATTCTATCGAATTTAGGCACATCCCAAGAATGCACAATGAGTTGGTCGATACTTTGGCTACATTAGCATCAATGATCAGTCATCCTGACCAACCTCACATTGATCCTCTCGAGATTCAAGTTCGGGATTAACATGCATACTGCAACATTGTTGAAGAAGAACTTGATGGTGAGCCGTGGTACCTGGACATCAAAAATTACATCAAGAATGGAGAATACCTAGCACTAGCCTAGAGCAATAAGAAAAGAACCCTCCGCCGTCTTGCAAATGGTTTCTTTCTAAGTGGAGGGGTATTGTACAAGAGAACCTCAGATCTGGGACTGTTGAGATATGTGGATGCGCAAGAAGCCTCGAAAATTCTTAATGAGGACACTCCGAAATCTGTGGGCCACACATGAATGGCTATGTACTAGCCAAGAAGATTTTAAGAGAAGGTTATTTCTGACTCACCATGGAGCGAGAGTGCATAGGGTTTGTGCGAAGATGCCACCAATGTCAAGTGCACGGAGATCTGATACATTCGCCTCCCTTAGAGCTTCACATAATTTCTGCCCCTTGGCCTTTCACAGCATGGGGAATGGATGCCATTGGGCCGATAGAACCTAAGGCGTCGAACGGGCATAGATTTATCTTGGTCGCCATTGACTATTTTACCATGTGGGTGGAAGCCGCGACATTCAACTCGGTAACCAAGAAAGCTGTGGTTGACTTTGTCCATTCGAACATTATTTGTCGATCTGGTATTCCTAATACCATTATCACCGATAATGGGGCCAACCTCAACAGTCATCTGATGAATGAGGTATGTGCAAGATTCAAAATTGTGCATAGACATTCCACACCTTACCGTCAAAAAGCAAATGAGGCGGTCGAAGCAGCAAACAAGAACATTAAGAAGATCCTTCGGAAAATAGTGCAAGGATCGCGAGATTGACATGAGAAGTTGTCATTCGCTCTTCTGGGTTATCGCACAACTGTGCGCACCTCAATAGGCACAAATCCATATTAATTGGTGTATGGGACTGAAGCAGTCATTCCGGCAGAAGTCGAAATACCATCCTTGAGAATCATTGTTGAAGCTTAGATCGAGGACACTGAATGGGTCAAATCCCGCTTAGAACAATTGGCTTTGATTGAAGAGAAAAGGCTAAGTGCAGTATGTTATGGTCAACTATATTAGAAGAGGATGGCCAAAGCATAAAACAAGAAAGTGCGCCAACGCAAGTTCAGTGAAGGTCAATTAGTCTTGAAGCGCATCTTTCCACATCAGGAAGAAGCAAAAGGCAAGTTTGCTCCAAATTGGCAAGGACCGTACGTGGTGAAGAAAGTGTTGCCCAATGGTGCTCTATTCCTGAAAGACATCGAAGGCACGATGACTGAAATGATTGTTAATGTTGATGCAGTGAAGAGGTACTACATTTGATGCTCTTGGGTGGAATATAGAAAGTCTTGTTTCCCTTACCCAGATAAGTGTATTCCTTTGTTAGCCTTTAGCTTTGTATTTCTTTTGTAAACCCTTATTGGGAATCCCTGTAATTCCAATGAATTGAAGAAAGAAAAGATCCAAAAACAAAGTTGGCATTAAATTGCTAGACCTACGTCTGACCTGATTCCTCTCAAAAGGATACGTAAGCAACCATTTAGGTGCGGTCATACTGGGGGAAGTTCTAAAGTTCCCTAGTTTCATACCGGGGGAAGTTCTAAAGTTCTCTAGTTTCATACCGAGGAAAGTTCTAAAGTTCCCTAGTTTCATACTGGGAGAAGTTCTAAAGTTCCCTAGTTTCATATCAGGGGAAGTTCTAAAAGTTCCCTAGTCTCAAAATAACGGAAAAAGTTCCTTTTCCCTATCACATCGACGCAAAGCTGGCCTCCAAGTTTGCGGCCAAAGTCAAAGAAAATCCAAATCCACATTTACTGCTAAACTGGGGCAGAAGTTTGTTTTTATTTTATTTTTATTTTGTCAATAAAATAAAATAAAAATAAATTTATATTTTTGTTCTACCATTCATTCATTCTTGAATGTCAAAACATTGCTTCCAAACTCAAATGGATGTCCAATGGACCATTTCTGGCCAATCTCGAGAATGTCAATTGAGCGAGAATTAGCTCAGGAAATCATCATCAATGGGTGAAATGAAAAGAGGTCCACGGGATAAAAATAGAAAGAAAAAAAAAGAGAAGAAAAAATGCATGAAGTCTTGTTGGTGAAAACCTGAAAGGGCGCCACATGACAAATAGTGAGGCAAAAGAACAAAGAGAGAGGTTAGTTGGTGAAAACCCCTAAAGAGGCACCACTAACCGAATGAAGGCTTTGGTAACTGTTATCAAGTTGGGCTTAACGAGAATTCTTTTGAATGTTTTAACTGGAGAAAGAGTCGAGGGACAACTATTATGAACGGTTCAATGTTCAAGGCCAAGATGCACATCATGTTATCGAGGTCATCGCTTTCAGATCCAGATATGTCCTTTAACTTCCCTAAAGGGCATCTCTCATTTAGAGTCCTTTATCCGAAATTTCTTCCACTTATGCCTTTCATTCAAAATAACATCGAAACGAGCAAAAGAAAGTTTCACAAAAATTGTTCACCTGTTTTGTAGTTGTAGCAGAGCACAGTCAGGACCCGCCTGGATAATGGAATGCCTATGAGGCAGTTGGCATCTGGAGTGACATGCCAAGGTTCGCACCGCAGAAGAGACTATCAGGGAAAATATGTCATTCTTAACAAAGTTTGACTAATGACTAGTTGGAACATTTGGCCTCATGATGTTCTGTGTCAAAGGCCAAGGAAATAAAAGAAAGCAAAAGAATGAAGAATGAGGGAATAGTTTTAAGAAGTCAGAGCACCCGCCTGGAGAATGAGGGATTTTATTTTAGAATTCAGGGCACCCACCTAAAGAATGAGGGAGTAGTTTTAAGAAGTCAGGGCACCCACCTGGAGAATGAGGGATTTCATTTTAGAAGTCAGGGCACCCACCTGAAGAATGAGGGAAGAGTTTTAAGAAGTCAGGGCACCCGCCTGGAGAATGAGGGATTTTATTTTAGAATTCAGGGCACCCACCTAAAGAATGAGGGAGTAGTTTTAAGAAGTCAGGGCACCCACCTGGAGGATGAGGGATTTCATTTTAGAAGTCAGGGCACCCACCTGAAGAATGAGGGATTACATTTGAAGAAGTCCAGGCGTCCACCTGAAGAATGAGGGATTACATTTGAAGAAGTCCAGGCGCCCACCTGAAGAACGAGGGATTACATTTGAAGAAGTCCAGGGGCCCACCTGAAGAACGAGGGAATACATTTGAAGAAGGCCAGGCGCCCACCTGAAGAACGAGGGAATACATTTGAACAAGTCCAGGCGCCACCTGAAGAACGAGGGAATACATTTGAAGAAGTTCAGGTGCCCACCTGAAGAACGATGGAATACATTTGAAGAAGTCCAGGCGCCCACCTGAAGAACCAGAGAATACATTTGAAGAAGTCCAGGCACCCACCCGAAGAACGAGTGAATATATTTGAAGAAGTCCAGGCGCCCACCCGAAGAACGAGTGAATATATTTGAAGAAGTTCAGGTGCCCACCCGAAGAACGAGGGAATACATTTGAAGAAGTCCAGGCGGCCACCTGAAGAATGAGGGAATCCATTTCTAAAAAGAGGGAAGACCCACCTGAACCAAGATCAGTGGTTTTATTTTCTACAAAGAGCAAGGCCTACATGAACTGAGAGCGGTGGTTTTATGTTCAACAAATGAGGGGAGCTAGAACCAAGAGGCTCATCTCAGAAGCATTAAGACTTAGAATAGGAATTGTAGTTTTACATATTTTAATGTCGTATTTTCATTTCCTTTATAAAGCAATGACCGCCAATCAGCAAGCAACCAGTGACCAGCAACAACAACCCTAGTGTGTTAGAAATGTTTAGTTGTCAGCCGTAGTATGTTATAAGTGTTTAGTTATCAGTACCTTTGTGCGTATAGAAGTATATCGAGTCCGTCTTAGTGTGTCTAGAAGTGTCTAGTGTTAGTCTATAGAGTCTATAAGCCTATCAATTGCGGTAGTCCTAGCTGCCGCACGTGAGGAACTGTACTGGCCTGATTCCTTAGTCCGGGGATATGTAGGTAGCCTTATTCTTGGTTAGAACCAAAACTCAAGGTACGGTCATCATTTTGAAAAGCATGCTTTCGGCTAGAACCGAAAAAGCCAAAATTAGTTGTCGATTACTTCTTTGTCCGAAAACTCTATGTGTTCCCGAACAAAGAGGGGCAGCTGTAATCACCTCATTTTGGCGCCAAATTCTTAAAATTGCTCAAAATAGTCGTGTTAGATTCTTAAGAGTTTGGTCAAATTTTCCTGAAGTTTAGTCTTTATTTTAACTAAAAATATCATTAATTAGGATGTGAAATATGAAAATTGCCAAAATTACTTGTCATGTGCTTGATTTTGATTCTATATTTTAATTAGCGTGGTTTTAATTATAGTTAGTTGTGTGTGTGTTAAATAAGTGTAGACTTTTTTAGTGGCCATATGTGCAAACTATATAGCCCAATGCCCCAACCTACGAGCCCAGTGGCTAGATGTGGCCCATTTACCCCATATAAAACCCCAAAACCACATTTGGTCTCATTTACACCCCTTTAGTCTCCTTACTAGGGTTATGCTGGCAAAATTTCACCAGCCACCGAAGCCATCTCTCTCCCACCGCACCACCACCGCTGTCTCGCCACCGGACCACCGCCTTCGGTGGCTGGAAAAATCCTAAAATATATCATTCAACTCGTTTCGATCTCCTCGTTCCATTTCCACCACTGATTTTTGCAAAAGGTCTACCAATTTTCGTAAATCTGCGGTCAAAGTGTCGGTCAAACTGGAACTCCGTCAAAATTTCACTTTTTTCGGTAAGTTCTCGGTTCTTTCTCTCCCCCTTACCATTTCCCATCACCTGGTACCCCGTCCCTTTCTTCCCGTTTTCTCTTCGTCCGTTTGTATTTTTCTCTCTTCTTCTTCGTATTTCTTTTCTTTTCTGTTATGGTGTGTCGCTGCTCTGTCTTCACGTTGTAATGAGGGTGGTTGCTTGTGTGTTATGGGATGATGATGTGGTGTGTGAAAGATAACGATAGTGGTTGTTTCTGATGCCGTAGAGGGAGGTGTTGTTGTGAATTGTTGCCGTGGAGATGGGAAGACTGTGGTTTGGAGAGGCAGTGTGCGATTGTGTGGGTGATGCAGCTGATCTGAAGGCAGCAAATTAGCAATGCAGCGAGGCGAGGCAGTGAATTAAGATCTAACGGGTTAGAAAGAAAACTTTGTGTCGCTTTTTTATTTTCCTTTGAATTCCTGTTTAGATTGATAATTTAGTTAGGAAGATTATGTTGAATCGTAGCAGCTGTGTGTATATATGTTTGTGTATGTATTGTTGGTCATTTTGAATTAATATGAGATCTTGATCCAAGCTTGGTATAAACTCGTTCAGTTTGGCGTATGTATATACTTGTGTTTCAGCTCAGTTCGGGTATGAAACCTTTTGCTTTCGTTGTTTAATTTTTGTATGATCATAGTAAGCAACTGGAAATATGATTTGGTGTCGCATATCATCCTTCTTTCTTTGTTAACACCCTTTGTTAGTATGTTAAACTAGTAACTAGTTCAATAATTACTAGATGATGTTGCCTGGGCTGTTTTATTATTGTAAATAAGTCTGAATTAGAAGTATCAAGCATGGGTTTTGCATAATTTCGTTCTTATGTCATTGTTGTTTTGTGGTATTGGCTCGAACACTTGGTCTGGACTTTGTAACTTAGGTTTGTAGTGCTTTAAACACCTTTGGTTAGCTTTGAGTCTGGTAGATGGGATCTGAGAGTTCAAGTAGTCATTGTTTGGCAACTTTGAACTCAATTGAGTTAGAACTCAACCATGAGATGAGTTTTGCTAGTTTAGTTTGTTTGCTTTTGTTTTGGACTTGAGTTTGGTTTAGTTTATTCATAAAGTAAAGTCTGGGATATTTTAGTTTAATTTTAAGTTAATTTGGTCTAGTTAGTCTGTTTAGTTTAAACTAGGAAGTATAGTTAAAATCTGATTGCCATTAGTTTTAGTTAGTTTGGGGCTATTTTGGTTAGTTTAGTTATGTCTATTGGTGTAATGGGCTGTCCTTTGAAAGGACAACCTATTATTTTAGCTTTTGGGACAGCATAGGGTGGCTGAAAGATGTCATAGGGCTGCTGTACTATTTCTGAAAATATGCTAAAAGCACTCAAGTATAGGGGTGCGGGCTTGTACTTTTGTAAAAGTCCACACTCCATCTTTTGGCCCTCAATTCTCAGCTATATAAGAGTGCATTTACTCCTCATTTAAGAAGGGGACTTGCTAAAAAATACAAAAAAAAAAATAGATCTAAAATACATTAAATGAGAGCTAAAAATGCTTGAAAAAAAAAAGGGATCAAGTTGAAAGAACGATTTAGAACCAAAAGCTCACACTAAGGGTCTTTTGGGGTACAAATCTTGAAGTTTAAGAGATAGATAGAGAGGTTAAAGAGTCGGTTGAGTTCAAAGGGGGCCTGTTAGTTTGTTGCTTGCTCGTTACTGCTGCTTGGTTCTTATTGGTGTTGCTTTGGATTTCTCTTCATTAGGTAAACATAATTGTACCTTATTTTTATATTTGAATTTGGTTATGAAATGAAGTAAAATCAGCATGTCTAAAAGCCTTTATTGTATTCATCTTGTTTGATTTATTTAGTAAAACTGGCTGTTTGTAAAAATAGAAAATAGTTGGTATTTTATTTGTTCAATCTGAGTTATATATATTTTTTTTTTTGCTACATATGAAAGTTAGACAGAGAAAATGAAGCGTTGAATTTTGCAAACTCATATCTGCTTATCACACTTTTTTTTAAATGGTCACATAGCACAAGGTCGCAAAGCGTGAAAGATCTGAAATAACATACAAATTCGAAATATCTTTGTAAATCAGAGTGGGCAAGGAACGAGCTACAACTGGTATAAATTTGAACACTTCAAATATTGCAAATTTGGACAGAAAAATGTGACTATTTTCGCAAAATAAGTTTAATGTGGCCTGGTAATGCAAGCAGTTTTAGCCTAATTACAAAAGTAAAGCACGTAGGCTACAAGCTTTTCCCTTTGCGTAAACAGTCCAAAGTCGTTCCAATTTAACAAACAGCCTACTATATGCATATACTTTCGTAGTCCATATTTTCAATAAAGGTAAATTTGGGAGTCCCAATTTATCACTTAATAAATTTAGCGGTTGTATTTAATAAATTTATCACTTAGGAGCGAGAAGATTTCCACGATGGCGCGTAATAATAAAGTATGATCAGTGATCCACTTACCAGGCGAAACGAAATCAAGTGATAGAGCCAAGTTGTATCAAGATATACCCAGTGCGTTATTTGGTACAATTTTTGGTCAAACAAATAAAGTGTGACTTTAAATCAACGGCAAATGTATAACAACCACGTTTAATAAATTAAAACGCGATAATAAAGTATTTGTGCTCGGCACAGGATTTGAGGGTGCCTAACACACTGAGGACCTTACCGGAATCTTTGATGCAAACCATTAGACGAGTCAAGGGTGTTCCAGGTACACCACTTTGGTGACTTGGCACACCTTTAACTTATCAAGTGGCGACTCCGAAATTTCTCTTAATAATTGTGTACCTCGCAACACTCGTCACAGCCTGTAAACACATTTCTCTTTTATTTATTTTTGTGTGTAAAAAAGAGGTCGTGACACAAGGGTTAATAAGATCATCTAAGTGAGGCTTAATACGCTTTGCTATAATCTTAGTAATGACATTGTAGATGATTTTACAAAGGCCAATAGGTCTAAAATTCTTTAAATGTACAACATTCTTAAATTGGAATAAGACAATGAAAAGTAGAATTGCAATTTTGAGGCATAATACAATTCTTAAAAACTTGATAAAAAAAGCTTTAACCGAAGGTCTCACTATGTTTCAATAACTTTGATAAAAGAAAGGATGCAAACCATCAGGTCCAGGGGCTTTGTAGGGTTTAAAAGAAAAGATAGCTCTAGTAATTTCATCATCAATTAGAGGATTATCTGGAGTTGAAAGATTAGAACAAGAAAACCAAAAAGATGTGTTATTTAAAGGATGAACTGGACTAGTAGAGTGATTTGTAGTAAACATTGATTCAAAAATTGGTGACTTCATTTGGATCAAAACTTTGGTTTCCATTGTCATCATGAAAATATGTAATACGATTTTTTCTTCTACGATTAACAGTCGTAATATGGAAGAATTTTGTATTAAGGTCACCATAATTTAGCCAATTAATTCTAGATTTAAGCCTCCAAAATTCTTCTTCATTTTTCAAAATAGTATTGTAGTCTAGGATTGATTTAGATTCTAAATTTTGGAGGAAACTACTAGTGGTATAGCTAGGAGAGGATTGAATACCATTAATTCTTGCAAGTAGCCTAGTTTTATTTTTTAAAATATTGCAAAAAAACGTGCCTATTCTAGTGCACAACATCTTCTATAAAAACTATTGTAGCAAAGTGAAGGGTCCTATTGGTTGAGACGTGTTTGACAATATTAATAAAATCAGGATGAGAGGTCCACATAGTTTCAAAACGAAAAGGTCTTTAGTTATATGAACGAGACGAATTATTAAGACTAATTAGCATAGGGTTATGGTCACTATAGGTCTTAGGGAGGTGAATGATAGAAGCATATTTAAACAAAATAATCCACTCGTTATTTGTCAAGCATCTATCATGTCTTTCCATTATTAAACCTCCCATATTCTTATTATGGTTCGACCATGTGTATTTTGGCCCTTTAAAGCCAAGATCAATTAACTGGCAATAGTTAATACAATTCCAAAAGTGACTAGCACTGACAGTGTATATAGGACGATCTCCAAATTTGTCATGTTGAGATAAAATTTGATTAAAGTCTCATCCTACTAACCATGGTCCTCTATAAGCATCATATATATTTTTAAAACCATTCCATAATATATACCTGTCAATATAAGAATTACTAGCATAAACTGTTGAAAAAAGCCAATAAAAATTAAAAGGGTGGCGAGTTACCTTTATCACTGCATGCACCTCATTACCTCCGATATGTATGTCATTGACACTAACCATGTCATTTTTCCATAGCAAAACAACTCCACCTGAGCGTCCCTCAGCATAATCAGAGAAATCAAAACAGACCCTAAGGTCAAAGTGATCCTCCATCTTAGTCTCAAGGAGTGCCATAATAACAGGTTTGTGAATAGCTAGAAAAGCTTCAAAATTTCTATGAAAATCGGCGTTATTTGCACCTCTCACATTCCAAATTATTATATTAATTTGTTTATCCATATTAGAGTTAACATTTTGTTCATTAGCCAGTTCTAACTCAGGGTCAGTCCTCAACGTTGGGTTTAGAGGAAACAACTTCGGTCAGTCGTTTCGGGAGGTAGAACTCCGATTAGCGTCCCGATAATTTAAAAAAACTTCGTAATGTCTAGTAGGACATGTCTGTAAAATTTGAGCTAAATCAGACCTCGTTTGGTATGCATCGGAAGAAGGTTTCAGTTTTTATTGTCGATAAATACAAAAAAGAGATTTTCGAGCTCGGTTTTGGTGAACGAGCTCCGTTTAAAAATTTGAAAGCGCCGTTAGGTTCGTATGATTATTTGTGACTTTTGTGCTTTTTCGAAAGTGAATTTCGAGATTGTTCGGCTAGCTTCCGCTAAAATGCCGAAAGTTAAATAATTTGATCTTTCAAATCTCTTCACTACTACAAGTATGTAACAGATCATTGCTTAATGCTTCTACGTACTTCATTTAACATTCGAGGACGAATGTTCCTAACGGGGGAATATTGTTACCCCGTATGTCCAAAGTGACATATATCATTCTAATGACATGTTAAAAATGATTTAAGTGAGTTTAAAGTCATAATATAAGATGTTTATATATTGAAAGTTTGGGAAAAATCAGATTTAAGTTGCGGAAAAACCGACTAAGGAATTGCCTTGTAACGGAGCCTTTTCAGCAATTAATTTCGTGTATTATATGAGATCTTTTGGGGACATATCATATACCAAATTGAAGGTCTTGGAGTGTAGTTTCTAAAAATTTTGATGGTTTTTTCATCCAATATCAGATTAAGAAGATATGAGCATCAAAAGTCAGGCCAGAAAAAGGGACATAAATGCAAAAGATGACTAAAACCGAAATATTTCAAGTATAAAAGGAAAACATGTCTTCCTTTTCGTTATTTCCAGAAAATAAACGATGGAAACAGTGCTTCAATGAAGGGTTAAGCCACATTTATGATTTTGAAGGAAGGACGCCAATCGTAACTCGAAATCGAAGACAGATTGCGTCAAAACGCTCTACGCGATTAAGGTAACGTTATGCTACCTTCAATTTCGTCTATAGCTTGAGCTTTAGAATTACTTCATGGCTAAGTAAAGTACCCAAATGTTGTATTATAGCTTTTTTAAGCTTTAGAAAGTGTTGAATTCAAGGAAAACAAGGTTTAGACACAAGAAGCATCAAAGGTATGTAAGACTAAACCTTTCTTTTGGCAAGGCATGTATCTTTTAGCTTTTGAAGCTTTTCTTAGTTCTAAACTTAGTGTTTCTTGTGAGAAACTTGTATGGTATCAAGGAAACCTTGTATATACTTAATTTGGTACTAAAATCCAAGGTGAAAGACGTCCGAATCAGCAAGACAAAACGTTTCAAAATCTGGAAAATCATTTTGATCTTTGAATAGCTTTTATTATATTAATCATAAATCCTTGTACAAAATTGATATTATGATGCTTTAAGAATCCCCAGAATCCTAAGATATATATCTACAACTTTCATGCATACCATGAAGTCTATATCTTTAATCTACACTCTGAAAATTAGGTCTAAAGGCAGGACAGTGGTGTTGTCCAGATATTCTATCAGCGGATTTGTTATGTAATCCAGTCGTCTCATCTTGTTATCCATTTAACATGTTTATGTTATCAGCTTATCTGGGTATCCATTCCCATGTGTAGTATAGTGCTAGTTCTATTTTTGCGGATCATCCAGTTTCAGGGGAAACTCTGCCGAAAATTTTATGGAAATTCAAAGAGTTGGACAAATTCTGAGTTCTAGGTTGTGTCTATAATTCTATCCAGAGTTTTCTTCTCATTCCTTTGAGTCCATATCTATTGTTACCACATGTGTTATGCCTCATACATGCTTATGCATATGTTGTGATCATGTTATGTGTGATTTGGAGTCCCCCATAGAGGCTGGACATTGGACACACAGTCCGGTCGCGTGGGTATCATGTTCCTAGCTGGATTGACCTAAGATTTGAGGAATGAAGCCTTTAGCCTAAATTGATATATTTTCTGCGTATTGAATAGAGTGGGATCGTTTGGAAAGGAAACCAAAGGATAAAGCGGTTGTTGATTAGCCGTACCAACTTTTAGAAGAGGTAAGTGTTTATATCCATTTCTTTGGAGGCACCTGGCCTCGTGGATTTTCTACCACGTGTTCCTTACGTGTGTAGCTGCTGATAGGCGTACTCATTACGCCTTTGCTTTGAACTTATATTGTATATTATATGTTAAGCCCTGTTGTTGGTATTGTATTGAGCATATGAGCATTGCACACTGGTTTTGAGCATTGCATATACTTCCCGGTTGGCGATGAGAGTCCCGCACCGGTGAAGAGTCATTATTGCATACACTTCCCGATAATCGATGAGAGTTCCGAGCCGGTGAAGGGTCATCATTGCATATGTATCCCGGTAATCGATGAGAGTCCTGAGCCGGTAAAGAATCATTATTGCATATATCTCCTGGTAGACGATGAGAGTCCCGCGCCGGAGATAGATATCAGGCATATGTGACTGCATTGCATCATATTGAGGGTAGGAGGATTCCGCCCTCGGAGCAGGAGGATTCCGCTCCATTACATCATATTGAGGGTAGGAGGATTCCGCCCTAGGAGCAGGAGGATTCCGCTCCATTGCATCATATTGAGGGTAGGAGGATTCCGCCCTCGGAGCAGGAGGATTCCGCTCCATTCATTTGACACATGTGACCCTTTGCATCACATTTCATTTCATTTCATTTCATCTCATTTCATACCATTGGGTAGACTTACGATACATGACTACTGTCCTGCTTGTATGTGCAGTGCTTATTTATTGATATGTTTCTGGCTCGTATCCCTAGTTGAGTTTATGGTTTCATACGTGTTTTCGGTTGTTATTTTGCTCTGCTTTTTATAATTTAGATAAGAGGAATTTTGTTTATCTGTTTCTTCTCCCTGGCTAGCTATCCTATTCTTTGAGGTGGCTAGTCTGCCCCCACTTATTGAGTCCTTTTAACTCACCCTTGTTTGTTGTTTGTTTCTTTTCTATCTATTTCGTTTCGGCAGGTTCACTCAAGGATTGAGTTCGCCACATTGTGAAGGAGCGAAGACGACTTCAACTGTCAGGGTGAGCCAGTTTTTATTCCGGATTGCCACTAGTTTATTGTTCATTATTTCAGTTGCATTTTGCTCCCTTCAGGAGGAATCTGTCTTCTTTTGGACTCTTATATGTCTAGTCTGGATAGCCCTAAACCTAGCATGTTGGGTAGTCAGCTGTAATTTATTTTGTACAGCTTAGAGGTATTAGTATGTCTGTATTTTTATTTTAAGTCTTGTCCTTATTTTGTAAATTGTTATATTTATTTTCCTGATTTAATTGGTAAGGGTTCGCCCGATGGGTCTATGTGAGGATGTCGGGTGCCCGCACGGCCTAACCGGATTCCGGGTCAAGTCAGGTTGTATCAGAGCCCGATTTAGAGTCTATCCAGACTAAGACAGTGTCTAGTATAGTCTCGATGATGGGTACGTAGACGTCCGTACTTATCTACGAGAGGCTATGATGGCATCTAGGATGTTTCACTTCCTTCTTTTCTAATCGTGCGTCGGTCTAGGATGCAAAAGTATTTTCGTTCATTCGTTCGTGGTAATTGTGAATCCTCGTGTGACAAATCAGCAAACGGTATGAGTTCAAGACGAAGCAGTCTAGCCTGGGGTTAGCACTGACGAAGCCCCGAAAGTTTTTAATCGTGCTGACAATCTAATTACGGAGGTCCCAGCTGTACGAGCTCGCGTTGTGCAAGGGAGCAGGGCTTGTAGTTCTCTTGACTCTCTATGATGCTTTACGAGAATCTTCGCGACGCAGATACCGCAAGAACCTATTATTCGCTAGGCAGCTTATCTTGTGGCCGCACATGCAGATGTTCGGACTTAGAGAGCTCTTGTTCCAGTTCTTGATGTTGCCCCAGTTAAATATGTTCCACAGGCAGCATGTGTTGCGCCACTAATTATTCTGGCTGGTTAGCCAGCCGATGTAACAGTACGGTCCGAAGGCCCAAAGAGGTTGCATTATTTTACGCGGTTGAACTTTCCGGTATTCTTAAGCAATGCATCAGATAAACCTCGTGATTCTTTTTAAAATAAAATGATGTCAGCATATCTTTCAGGCTCTTGTTATATCGAGCGGTATGGTGTCGATTATTCTATTTTCCAGTTTCAGAGGTCCAGCGTTGAATTGGTGGACCGCTCTTTATTAGCCAACTTGGTTCCATTTTTCTTCTAGATTCGTGGAAAAGTTCCTTTCGAGTAGCGAACGAGATGAAAAGTGTTGCCAGTTCGAGTGGATTGGACATGGTAGCCTGTCGGTTAGCCTGTTGGTTTCAGAATATGAGATTGAATTCTATAGAATGGCTGAATATGCATTAGAACTAGTCCATGAGCCTTTCAAGAGATTCAAAGATTTATTGATGACCTTTCTCCTTCCTTGAGATCCCAGATGGCTCGAAAAATTGAGGTTGGGACTTCATTTGATGTCGTTGTTGATATTGCCCAAAGGTATTAGGCATACCATAAGTTAGAGCGGGAAGAGTTAGAGCGAGAGAGTGAGAAATCTCGTGGCCCGAGTGGGCACCATACCTCGTTTGAAGGTAAGAGTTCTGATTATTTTGGGAGGTCACCTGCCAGGTTATCTCAGCTGGTAGAGCATAATTCTTAAAATATGCTAGTAGTTCATTAAGATAGACCTAGTTTTTCTCTTTATAGTCTATCAACAATCTGTCCAGCTTCTATTTTCACTAGAAAGGTGTTATCTGTGTCGTGAGCCTGTCATTTTTGGGTGGAGTTCTTCCTTAGTCCAGCAAGTAGGCAGTCATCCTTTCTCTCGTCATTAGGCACATGCACCGTCGCAGGAAATTTCATTTAGATCTCGATCAGCAAAAGAAATTCCACCATCCAGTAGAGGTTGAGAGTATGGTGGCAGTGGTTCTTTAGAAAGTGATTGTCAGGGTAGTGGCTCAACTCAGCTGCACCCAAGTATTTCTAGCTCACTTATATATGTGTAAGCTTTGATTTTTCCGATCGATTTCGAAATGATTGTCTTATCATATTTCCATAGTTTCCTGGGATGACGTTTCTATTAAGAATCTGTTGCGGTAGTGGGATGAGTTTCTTGTATGATTTATTCCTGGCATTTATAATGACCCTACTAATTTATCTAGTTTAAATGCGAGAGATTTGTGAGTGAGTATCGGTATTGTTTGCTTGGCATTTTGTTATGCCTCATTCTGTTATAATGTCAAGTCAGTCTACCTCTCTTTGGAACTCAATGTCGGTAGGATAATGGGATTCATCTTTGTCACCATCAAAAAGTGTCATTGTTTCTTCCGGCGTAAAGTGGTTAGTAAGTAATACTCGATCTACGTGTCTCTTCTTGGTTCGAGACACTAGTAGAGTCATGTTATTCTACAAGTTTGTCTCGATATAAAAGGGTTTTCTGGTAAATTGTCGGAGTTTCTTTTTTATAAGAAGGTTAAATTGACATAGATTTTGTTCCATAAAGCTCATTCAATGTCTATTTCTTCAATAGCGATTCTTCGGTTAGCCTGACTCATAAATAGTCTAGCTCTGGTAGCCAAATAAATAAAAAGAAGAGCTTTCTATAGCTCTAACTATTTCTATCCTCAGGTTGTTTCCATCTCTTCTTTGTTCGGCACTAGTAAGCTTAGGCGGTCAGTAGCCTCTTGTGATGTTCCCTGTGTTGAGCCAGAGTGCGTGTCAAAGTGGCGGGGTAAGCACATGGTTGTTTTTCAAGTCTACCAAGGGTAATGAGAGGGGTCATTTAACCTTTGATTTGATCCATCAGGCGGTGGTGCTTATAGAAAATGTATGGAGTTGTGAACTCGAGAGTTGCAGTTGTTTGGCAACTCGAGAGAGTAATTTGGTAGCTCAGGTCTGAGTCGCGTTCTCTACTAAGCTAAGTCGTCCTTAATCCAGCAGGTTGTGCGAGGATGACTATTTCTATTCAAATTATTTGTATGAGTTTATGCTCTAAGTGGAGGAGTCTTCCTCCAATTGATGTCGAATCATAATATTAAATCTCTAAGGCGTTGCTAAAGCGTAAGCTAATTCTTTGTTTCATCGACCTGTTCTATATCGAAAGTATATCGGCGAGGTGATCCGTTGGTGGAATCATGTTAGCCCATTAAGAGTTGCGTATTTCTTCATTTTGAAAATATAGAACTCTTTTCTCATGATCGAAAAAGGGTCAGCTTAGTCCGAATAAGTTGGGCAATGATGCTAACATATTATCCAGATATGTTTTATTCCAAGAGTTCGGTGTTCGTGTTATAATTCTGATTCTGCAATCATGAGAGAATGTCTGTGGGATAGCTTATGAAGGACGTGAAAGTTCTTTGTTATATGTGCGGAATTTTCTTTAAACTTAGGCTCGTTCGAGGACGAACGAGAGTTTAAGTGGAGGAGAATGAAACGACCTCGGTTAGTCGTTTCGGGAGTTAGGACTCCGATTGGCGTACCGATAATTAAAAAAACTTCGTAATGTCTAGTAAGACCTGTCTGTAAAATTTGAGCTAAATCAGACCTCGTTTGGTAGGCATCGGAAGAAGGTTTCAGATTTTATTATCGATAAATACAAAAAAGAGATTTTCGAGCTCGGTTTTGGTGAACGAGCTCCGTTTCAAAATCCGAAAGCGCCGTTAGGTTCGTATGATAATTTGTGACTTTTGTGTTTTTTCTAAAGTGAATTTCGAGGTTGTTCGGCTAGCTTCCGCTAAAATGCCGAACGTTAAATAATTTGACCTTTCACATCTCTTCACTACTACAAGTATGTAACAGATCGTTGCTTAATGCTTCTACGTACTTCATTTAACATTCGAGGACGAATGTTCCTAATGGGGGAAGATTGTTACACCCCGTATGTCCAAAGTGACATATATCATTCTAATGACATATTAAAAATGATTTAAGTGAGTTTAAAGTCATAATATTACCATATAAGATGTTTATATATTGAATATAAAGTTTGGGAAAAATCAGATTTATGTTGCGGAAAAACCGACTAGAAATTGCCTTGTAACGGAGCCTTTCAGCAATTAATTTCGTGTATTATATGAGGTCTTGTGGGGACATATCATATACCAAATTGAAGAACTTTTGACGGTTTGTTCATACAATATCTGATTAAGAAGATATGAGCATCAGAAGTCAGGCCAAAAAAAAGGGACATAAACGCAAAAGAGGACTAAAACCGAAATATTTCAAGTATAAAAGGAAAACATGTCTTCCTTTTCGTTATTTCTATAAAATACACGATGGAAACAGTGCTTCAATGAAGGGTTAAGCCACTTTTATTATTTTGAAGGAAGGACGCCAATCATAACTCGAAATTGAAGACAGATTGCGTCAAAACGCTCTACGCGATTAAGGTAACGTCATGCTACCATCAATTTCGTCTATAGCTTGAGTTTTAGAATTACTTCATTGCTAAGTATAGTACCCAAATGTTGTATTATAGCTTGTTTAAACTTTAGAAGGTGTTGAATTCAAGGGAAACAATGTTTAGATCCAAGAAGCATCAAAGGTATGTAAGACTAAACTTTTCTTTTGGAAAGACATGTATCTTTTAGCTTTTGAAGCTTTTCTTAGTTCTAAACTTAGTGTTTCTTGTGAGAAACTTGTATGGTATCAAGGAAACCATGTATATACTTAATTTGGTACTAAAATCCAAGGTGAAAGACGTCCGAATCAGCAAGACAAAACGTTTCAAAATCTGGAAAATCATTTTGATCTTTGAATAGCTTTTATTATATTAATCATAACTCCTTGTACAAAATTGATATTATGATGCTTTAAGAATACCCAGAATCCTAAGATATATATCTACAACTTTCATGCATACCATGAAGTCTATATCTTTAATCTACACTCTGAAAATTAGGTCTAAAGGCAGGACAGTGGTGTTGTCCAGATATTCTATCAGCGGATTTGTTATGTCATCCAGTCAAATCATCTTGTTATCCATTTAACATGCTTATGTTATCAGTTTATCCGGGTATCCATTCCCGTGTGTAGTATAGTGCTGGTTCTATTTTTGCGGATCATCCAGTTTCAGGGGAAACTCTGCCGAAAATTTTATGGATATTCAAAGAGTTGGACAAATTCTGAGTACTAGGTTGTGTCTATAATTCTATCCAGAGTTTTCTTCTCATTCCTTTGAGTCCATATCTATTGTTGCCACATGTGTTATGCCTCACACATGCTTATGCATATGTTGTGATCATGTTATGTGTGATTTGGAGTCCCCCATAGAGGCTGGACATTGGACACACAGTCCGGTCACATGGGTATCAGGTTCCTAACCGGATTTCCCTAAGATTTGAGGAATGAAGCCTTTAGCTTAAATTGATATATTTTTGTGCTTATTGAATAAAGTGGGATCGTTTGGCAAGGAAACCAAAAGATAAAGCGGTTGTTTATTAGCCGTACTAATTTTTAGAAGAGGTAAGTGTTTTATATCCATTTCTTTGGAGGCACTTGGCCTAGTGGATTTTCTACCACGTGTTCCTTACGTATGTAGCTGTCGATAGGTGTACTCATTACGCCTTACCTTTGAATTTATATTGTATATTATATGTTAAGCCCTGTTGTTGGTATTGTATTGAGCATATGAGCATTGCACACTGGTTTTTAGCATTGCATATACTTCCCGGTTGGCGATGCGAGTCTCGCACCGGTGAAGAGTCATTATTGCATATGCTTCTCGGTAATCGATGAGAGTCCCAAGTCGGTGAAGGGTCATCATTGCATATGCATCCCGGTAATCGATGAGAGTCCCGAGCCGGTGAAGGATCATTATTGCATATATCTCCTGGTAGACGATGAGAGTCCCGCGCCGGAGATAGGTATCAGACTTATGTGACTGCATTGCATCATATTGAGGGTAGGAGCATTCCGCCGTAGGAGAAGGAGGATTCCGCTCCATTGCATCATATTGAGGGTAGGAGGATTTCGCCCTCGGAGCAGGAGGATTCCGCTCCATTGCATCATATTAAGGGGTAGGAGGATTCCGCCTCAGGAGCAGGAGGATTCCGCTCTATTGCATCATATTGAGGGTAGGAGGATTTCGCCCTAGGAGCAGAAGAATTCCGCTCCATTACATCATATTGAGGGTAGGAGGATTCCGCCCTCGGAGAAGGAGGATTCCGCTCCATTGCATCATATTGAGGGTAGGAGGATTCCCCCCTCAGAGCAGGAGGATTCCGTTCCATTCATTTGACACATGTGACCCTTTGCATCACATTTCATTTCATTTCATCTCATTTCATACCATTGGGTAGACTTACGATACATGACTACTGTCCTGCTTGTATGTGCATTGCTTATTTGTTGATATGTTTCTGGCTCGTATCCCTAGTTGAGTTTATGGTTTCATACGTGTTTCCGGTTGTTATCTGGCTCTGCTTTTTATAATTTAAATAAGAGGAATTTGGTTTATCTGTTTCTTCTCCCTGGCTAGCTATCCTATTCTTTGAGGTGGCTAGTCTGCCCCACTTATTGAGTCCTTTTGACTCATCCTTGTTTGTTGTTTGTTTCTTGTCTATCTATTTCGTTTCGGCAAGTTCGCTCCAGGATTGAGTTCGCCACGTTGTGAAGGAATGAGGACGGCTTCAACTGTCAGGGTGAGCCAGTTTTTATTCCGGATGGCCACTAGTTTATTGTTCATTATTTCAGTTGAATTTTGCTCCCTTCAGGAGGTATCTGTCTTCTTTTGTATTCTTAGATGCCTGGTCTAGACAGCCCTAAACCTAGCATGTTGGGTAGTCAGCTGTAATTTTTTTGTACAGCTTAGAGGTATCAATATGTCTGTATTTTTATTTTAAGTCTTGTCCTTATTTGTAAATTGTTATATTTATTTTCCTGATTTAATTGGTAAGGGTTCGCCCGACGGGTCTAGGGGAGGATGTCAAGGTGCCCGCACGGCCTAACCGGATTCCGGGTCGTGTCATTAGGACTACTGCGTACTTTCCCACCCTCTTGTTGGCTGGGACTCTCACATCCAATGAGCACTTGTAAAGAGCTTGGTGACCTAGTAGAATAACTTTATTGTATAGCCGTTCCTTGAATAGTATAATTGTTATTTCTCCTAGATTTACAAATTCCGTGTGACACTCTCTCCCCCTTAATGCGATATGCTTCAGAGGTTTCTTCCTTCCTTCTTCTAGTTCTTGTTAATTGAGATGGTGTCGTGGGGAGTTTGGTGGGGCTGGTGGGGGTGGAAGATCCATTTGCATAGGTGGTTGCATGTGTGGTTGTGGGGGAACATGCATGTTCAAGTGATTATGAGCCCCATTCAACTCTAGTTGAGTAAACAATGGTTGATTTATTGCAAGGTCCCATGGAATGAAAATAGGGTTCTATGGAGGTAGTACTCGAGGTGGAAAAGAAAGGTAGGTCCAACAGTGGATGCTATAGGTGGTACATGTCCTGGACGAATTGTGGCACATATTGTTTATATAGTTTTGCATCGTCACGTGCATCCTATCGCTTACAATATGAGCAAGGTAATGAGGGTTTTGAATGATTACAAGAGCAGGTTGCCCGTTCAAGTCCATTGGAATCGACAGTGCTTGACCCCAAACTGTTGACTCCATCCAAGATTGGGGAACTTGATTAACACTTTTCATTTTCCCTCAACAGATTCATCATTTTAACTCTAATGTCTTCTAGCATTTTTATGACTGGTTTGTACCTTGCCTCTAGTATCCAGGAGTTGAAAGACTCAATCAGGTAATCCCCTAACTGGTTCTTACAGATGGTGTCAAAATAAGACCTGCACCATGCTTGGACATGATACCTCATCAAGTCTTCAGCTGCATCTCTGTCCAGTTTCCCCA
This sequence comes from Petunia x hybrida, assembly GCA_037355625.1. Taxonomy (NCBI): domain Eukaryota; kingdom Viridiplantae; phylum Streptophyta; class Magnoliopsida; order Solanales; family Solanaceae; genus Petunia; species Petunia x hybrida. The sequence continues at coordinate 1,583,714 of JBBBVM010000018.1, read as the reverse complement.
TCTTGTTCAATTGTTCCTGGAACTCTTCTACATAGGTTGCACACCACCAAAGGTACTTCTTCAGTTGATCAGACTTCGACCTCTTGCACCAGTTGCTTTTAATGTGCCTTACACAGAACCCGTGCTTTGCTTCAGGTAGAACAACTTTCATAGACTCAAATAATCCCTCCAATTTCCAGCATTCAAACAACAAAAAAATAAAACTTTAGCTAAGTAAAAAACTTGGAAGAACATAAAATACTAAAAAGAGTAGAGAAGAAAGAACCTTCTGCATATCTGACATGAATGTTATGCCTTCACCCAGGTTTAGTTCAAGTGAGTGTTGCAGCAGCTTCAAGAACCACTCCCAGTTTTTTTTATCTCCTTATCAACAATTGCCCATGCAATGGGGTAGAAGTAGTTCATATTGTCTTGCCCAACAGCAACTAACACTTGTCCCTTAGCTTTTTCTCTTAAGAAAGTACCATCAAGTCCAATATATGACCTCAATCCATTATTGAATCCCATCTTCAAAATATTAAAACAGATATACATTCAAAGGAACATTCTCTTGCCTTCGGCAAGAGCATCCTTAGAAATGTAAATGATCACATCAAGTCCAGGATTACTCACCCTTAATTCCTCAGCATAAGCTTCAAGTTTAATGTATGCATCTTTGAAACTCCCATCCAAAGTCTCTAATATCATCCTCTTAGCCAACTTAACCTTACCAGTCTTAACATTAAGTTTAAATGCAACCTTCAAATCTGCTTTCATTTCTCACCTTATACTTAGGCTTATTCTGCAATTTTTTCTTGAACTAATGTGCAATGGTGGTAGAATCAATCTTGAGATTTTCATAAGCAGTGTTGAAAAAGTGCTCTGATTTTAGGGTTTTTACCTTAACCCCTACAACCCCTTCTTTTGATATTAAACAAACAAAAGAACACCCCACGTCACACTCATACCTTACCCAATGATTTCTTATGGGCAAGAGCATATAGATTCATAAACCTCCTAGCTTCTAGTATGTCATTAAATGCCATATTAGGCCTTATCTCTTTGTACTCACTAAGTTCAGCAGTTATGTCTATTTTCTTTAGTAATAGTGAATCTAACATATCATCTTCATCACTAGAAGATTCACAATCTGTAGAAGACATAAAATCACTACAATCAGTAGCTGCATTATTTGGGTAATAATCAGCTTCATAATATTTCTCAATGTTGGGAATACCATAAACAGGCAACTCACTTTCACACACAACATACAAATCAAGTATCTTAAATTTTTCAGACACAAGATCTAACAATACCCTAATACCATTATCTCCTACCAACTCATACAATTTACCAGAAGTTGCAACAACTATGAACTGCTCCGTCACAAACCTTAGCTTATTTGTAAATTCATTGACAATATCGATAAAAGAAAGACAATCTGAGTCATACCCTAGCTATGTGTGGATATGTTTCTTTGCATACTTGGCATATGGGCTTCTGATCCAATCACCATTGCAATTAAATACTAAATCAACTTACACCACTAGTGAAGTAAAAGTAAATAAAAAATTAAGAAATAAGGTATAACATAAAAGCTGTAGTGTTTATGTGAGACAAGGGACTCCCTTGCTAAAGAAACCATAAAAGAAGAAAGAGGACTGCACATTGTCTATGTATTTTAACTAAAAAACATAACATATGGGACTACATCAATCCACATAAAGCCAACGCTTTCTCAATTAAAAACGGAAACCCTAATCGGGACCACAAACAACATACCACTTGAAAACCCTAAAACAACAAACCACTTAGGTTCAGAACCCTAAAATTGATAACACTGAAACCCTAAATCAATAATCGGGTCCACACACAAAACTACACACAATTAAAGGGTTTGATTTATATTATAAAACGATAAAAAATAACAAAGGAACAAAAATCTAACCCAAAACCCTATAATGAAAACGATCAAAACAATGGCAAAATAAACAAGAAATTTACAACGATAAAGACATAAACTAAGCAGTGATACAATAATCAGTAAATGGAAGGAAAAATCGTACCTTGAAATTGAAGTTTGATCGATGCTTAAGCCATGGAAAAGTCGCATTTTTATTTTACCGGGTTAATTAAGTGGATAATAAAAAGAGAGGGAGAGGAAAGGTTTTTTATTTACTAGGTTTTTATTTTGGTTATATGGGCTACACTACTAAAAAAAACTGAATCTGCGACTACCAAATCGGTCGCCGATCGGTCGCCAGGTCGACCGATCGGCGACCGATACGGGTAGTCAGAAAATTCATGGTAGCAAATAGCCCTGCGACCGAAAAACGGTCGCTACTTCGACCACCATGCGACCGAATTTCGGTCGCACAATAGCTCACATACAGTGACCAAGTATGCGACCGAAAATCGGTCGCACATCCTAGTGCGACCGATTTTCGGTCGCATAGTTGGTCTCATTTGTGGTAATTAATGGTGACCAATTATGCGACCGAAATTCGGTCGCACAGAGTGTGCGACTGAAAATCAGTCGCATACGTGGTCTCAGTTGTGACCACTATGCGACCGAAAATCGGTCGCCAAACCTGTAAAAACCTGCAATAAAAATCCTGCAATCAGGCACATCGCAAAAGCAAAAACCAGCACCTGGGCAGCAATAAAACAGCAATCCAAACATTTCAAAAACATCCAATCATTTCAAAAACATCCATACACCATTAGTTATATTCTAAAATTGTTAACAATACAACTTCACAAACATTTAAAAGACTACTGGGGCTCGGGAGAGGCTGAGCTAGACCCGGACTCGGAAGAGGAAGAGGAAGAGGAGCTGCGGCGATGCTTGCTCTTATGCTTTCTTCTCGATTTCTTCTTCTCCTTTTTGGCAAGGAGCTTTCTGATCATGTCATGCGTTTCTTGGTTTTCCCTCGACAGCTGTGCGATCTGCTCTCTCATTTGAGCCATCTCAGCTGGATCAACGGAGCTCGCTGGAGAAGAAGTAGCTGAAGAGCCCAAAAAGCGAGAATGATGCTTATCCGGAGCATATAGCGATCCAAGACCATAAGCATACCCCTTCTTAACCCCTCCAACAGTATCGACCCATATTTGCTTTTCTTTCTCGAACGTCAATGGAGCCGGGGTGCTGCTTCCTGCGTCCGATGCTTGGGTCGATGTCCAGTCTTCCACGGCCTTTGTAGCCTTTTCCTGAATAACATAAATATAGTAATGATGTTAATAGAAAGACTAAACTTTGAAGGATTGAGGCGACTAAAGATCGAATTTTACAAACTTACCCATGCCTCTTTTGCGCGGGGCTCGACCCACTCTCCACCGCCCTTCTTGCCCCCCTTCGTATGCCTTATCTTGTGCAGCTCGAGCACAGGAATAGTGCGCTTTTCTTTCTTTTCCTACAAATTATAAAACATAATATGTTAGACAAAAAGCAACTGTTCAAGTAAATAATCAAACATTTAAATATACTGTACCAAGCGCATCTTTTGTGTAGCCGCGCTAATTGAGCCACCGGTATGGAGCGATCCACCCTTATCCGACGCTCGCGCAGCCTTTCCTTTCTCGCTCTTCGCCTCGAACTCGGGCGTGTGCCAATATTCATCCAGCTCCGCCCACTGAGGGCCTTGGAGGAAGCCGGGCCTTATACCTCTATGCCGCGCATTGTAAAGGGTTTGCTTGAATAGCGCAGCACATTTCTTTGGGAAAATGCTGCGAATGTTATAATCCAGCCCCTGATGCCAGATACATTTGCCCTGAAAGAGTATCAAAATAATTTCTTTAAACATGTTCATGGTTTAAAAAACTACAATTAGTTTTAAACCAAATGCATATGTGTCACCTCAAAATCTACCAATATCTGCTTCTTTACTTGCTGGGGCACATCGCTCCATGTTCGCCAAGGCTGGTTCCAGTGCGCTCTCATGCACGCAGTCAGTACTTAGGTGGACTCATCGCTTGGGCAAAAGCTACAAAAAAAAAATTAACAAGAGTTATTCATAATACTAGCAAATAAAATAGGAACTAATAATTTAATCGACAAGACCTTAAGAAATTAGGTAGCTTACCCTTTATCCGCCTCGGGGTAAATAATCATTCTGCCTTCTAGCCGAGCGCCAGGCTCACCAATGTAATAAGGCGAATGGGGATGATACAGCATGAGCTCCTGCTGACTCGGTGGGTCGTCACAACTATCTAGGGGGAATTCAGGGGGCTGAGTCTCACTGTCATCAGCCTGGGAGGGATCGCCCTGTGTGGGAGGGACCTGTGTCTCAGTATAATCAACGGTAGGGAATGTCCATTGCCAATCATGAGGCAACTGAGACGGGGTAATAAGTGGTACCTGATATGGGCCAGGGGGCCTGAAAAAAGCTGGATCATAGCCAGGTGGGGCAGCAGTAGGCAGCGAATGCGGGACCTGTGATTGTTGACTGTCACCACCCGCAGAAGCTGAACTCTCACCCACAGGTCTCTTGCCAGGCCTTCTACTAAAAACTTTAGGGCAAAACTTGTCCATACCTGTTGAAACATTCAAGTGAGTTGGTACCAATTTTTAATAATCCTAGCCTTTTTTTGAATATCCATTGATCCGTTTGAATTCCATATTATCTAGTAAGTTGAATGCAATTTATCCGTTTGATACAATTTATCCGGTTTAGTCACAAGATGTTTCAAACATGAACAATCAAAACAACAATACCTAAACCCTAACTTTAAATGCATAACAAGTATTCCAATTGCCACAACCCATGACAAGACATCAACACATTGCAAACAACTCTACCAAACAATTTCCAACATATTATACATCACATTATATAGAATAAAGTAATTATAACTAACAACTAACATGTTAACAACATATATAGGCTCTCCATTATTTATAAATATATATATATAATTAAATTCGGATTATTAAACCAAAAAAAAAAAATAACCTCTACTTTGTATTGGATCCAATGGCAAGAAAGTATGAGTTACCAATGTGCTATCCACCAAAAAACTACAAAAAAAGTGCATTAAAAATTCATTATATGAGTTTTTAAAAAAATAACAAAAATTACTAAAAATTGAAATTTACCTTGAATTTGTAGGGTTAGATCGTGTTAAATGGTAATATGGAGGTAATAGAGTAGTAATTTAACGTTATATGGGGTTTATAATGGTGGAAAGTTGATTATGGGGTTGGGGGGGTTCGGTTTTTAGGGATTGGGTGGGTTTTGGGAATTTTGAAATGGGGAAGAAAGGGGTTCTGCCCCGTTTTTAGTAACAGTTATGCGACCGACATGCGACCGATTGTCGGTCGCATAGCTGTGACTAATTTTTCAGAGACCAACGTGCGACCGATTTTCGGTCGCCACTTTTTTTCGTTGAGTGTGCGACCGAAAATCGGTCGCACAACTGTGGAGACCGAAATTCGGTCGCCAGATGGTGGTCTCAGATTCAGCTTTTTTTAGTAGTGTACGGGTTAGGCTATGGATTCCGGGTTGGGTCTTATTAAATTGGGTTGGGGATAATTAAATTGGGTGGGACAATCTGAGATGGCCACTTGTCCCGCCGTTAAGTGGAGGGTAAGTAAATGTTATAATAAGATGGTAAGGGTATTTTGAGCCCGATAGTATAAGGCGGATGCTTATATACTATAAACCAAAGTAGAGGGGGTAGAGTTGACCCTTTTCCGTTTTCAAAACCTGCATATCAGTGGAAACGACACCGTAAAATCAAAGTGTTCTTGAGCAAGAGGTCACCAAAACGGTGCTGTTTTACGTCTAACTTCCCACACAGGACTTCCATAAACCCCTGTCCCTTTTGCAGCTCATAATTACACAAAAATGGTGCTTAACCCCTACAACTTTTTGGTCCAGCAATTTCATTTTTGACATTCCCATTTTTCCATTTTATTTCTCAAATTAGTAATAGTAACAAAATGCAAGTGTCCAGGTTACTCTTGAATTCAATCAAGTACAGCTCTGTACATACCCTGAATCCATTTAAAAGGTAAGCTGCCTTTTATTTAAAATCTTTCACGAGTATTTTTACTGAGTGTCATTGGATGGTGGATTGTGAACATTTTTATAGTTTGTTTTGTTATTTATTATCTTAAATTCCTAGCTATTGTGTGCTAGATTCAAATATGTATACTGTGATAAATCCAGTTAGTACATTACTAATCTACTGGATGGACAGAGTGCTGCTGGGAGGTAGCGTAGAATTAGTTGAGCTGTGCGCAAGTAGCCGGGACACCACAGTTATAAAAATGACAAAAATAGCTAATGTACTTAGATTTTGAAAATAACTTGGATGTAGCGGTATGAGAGAACAAAATGCTATTGTTGAATGATTTAACTGTGATTAGTCTCGATGTTTGCTTGAAAAATAGGAGAAATGAATTTGTTATTAACACACTGGTTTTAGTTTTCTGTTGCATTAACTATGGTTTACTTAAGAGCTAGTTACATCTTTCCCCTAAAACTTAAACACTATAAATAATAATAGTAATATTGAAGGTACAACTGCAAAGATGATAGTGGAAATACAACAAAATTTTAAGTATGACGGTTAGTAATGCGAGAAGTAAGTGATATTATTGTGAAACACTCAAGGATGTGGTCAATGAAATGGGTCATCTGCCTAGTCTTGATGGATAGAATTACCTTGTACTTGTGCTGGTGGAAGCTAGCAGGTGCCTTGTGGAATTTGCCGAGGCGCTTGCAAGCTGGCCCAGAATTCATAGTTATCCCAAAAAAAAAAAAAAAAAACCAAGTCGGATTATCGTTAAAGTTGTGGCTTACTAAAGTTCCTTTGGATGAATATTCGTGGCTAAGGAGTCTTGTGGATTTAAACTTGTCTTTCCCCATGTGTTTTCTGCGGTGTCTTGAGTTTCATGAGTGTCAGCTGATAGCAGGGAAGGCTGTCTTGGTTAGATAGATTTGACATGATTCCTTGTGCTATGTGGCTCATGGGTCCCGTAGAGGCTTGGAGGCTTCTTTATAAGGAAATTTTCTGAAGTTTCAATTTATGCTTAACACCTCTTACTAGTTTTGTTGACCATCTACTTCTTACAGTGGCCAACTTTCTCTTTCTAGATTTATGTATTTTGCTGTTGGTACGGTTGTAAGATCCATCATGAGCGAAATTTGATTTTGAATAAATGATTAGTAGCAACTTTCATCGGGAAAATAATGGAGAAACTTATAATCTAAAAGGTAGTAGATATATAAGTGCTGTTAGCATAGAGGCCTAGTTGGTGGAAAAATTGTCTTTCCTTTGCTACAAAGAAAGAGGGAGAAGATTGTTTCATGGCAAGGCAAAAGGATTTCCAATGTTTAGGCGCTTAAAGTAAATCTCCATCAGATTAAGCTTTTGTAAGACTTATAACTCATCTAAGGTTGCAGATATACTCGGGACAATTTATCCAGTTTAGAGTGCGACAACTTCAGTTGACAATAAAAAATAAAATCACGCTTCAGTATTGTGAACGTATGTGGAGCTTCTCTGCTTCTGTTTTCTGCAGAAAATTGACCATTTTGAATGCATAAAGCGTATCTATGAGAGAGAGTGAGAGAATGCATTAATACATGAGCAATAATAATGATATTGAGTCGTGAATGCTATTTTGAAGTTTACTTGCAATTATCCTGGCAAAAGAATCTGAAATATGAAGGGAGATTAACTCTATATAGACATTCATTTCAATTGAAGTTGGAACAAATCATTTCAAGTTTAGTATGGTGTATTTTACTGTTACTTATAAGTAAAAATAAAGAAAGAATGTTGTGATGTATTATAGATGAATCAAGCCCCAGTAAGTTCAGTGCTGATGCTTGACATGATAAAGAAAAGAGCAAAGACTCAAATAAATTTAGAAGTGAAAGGATGAAAGTAAACCATTTCAGTTTTAAATTCTGGAGTGTTTTGCAATTTTCTGATTGCTTGTTTCAATGTGTAGGTTTATATCATCTAAGCGCTTCCATTCAGCCAGCTGCATGAGATCTGCTAGAAAGACTAATGATCAGCCTTTAGTAACTGGACCAACCCCAACACCAACACCAAAATCTTGGAACCCTTATATACTAGTATTGCATTTGAACTCCATTTTCTTTCTGAATGTTGTTTTGTGACTGTTGTTGCATCCTCTCTGCACAGTTTTCTTTGGCTCCTGTATCTTACTTGTCCTCATCGTTGTTCTACTTTTGCAGCCTGGAGCTGTTTTGGGAGGATTTGGTGGACTGATCCTTTTTCTACATTATAATGACGAAAGGAGAGCAATTCCAAAAGGTGGGGCTCCGGATTTTTTGGTTCACAGCTCTATCAAGTAGACGTGACTTTAGAACTACTTTATGTGCCTTTCAACCAACTATGCGTCAATCCCCTTATATGCCTTTGAATGCTGGAATTAACTCTTAGATGACAAAAAGGAAGAAAAGAATTACAGATGTAGGTGTGGTTGAATTCAAAAGTGATACAATCCTATTTCAGAATGTGACATTCCATAAAAGACATATAAATGGATGAGTCCAAAAATTGTGGAGCTTCTGTACCTGAAAAGATGTAAGGACGGTGCTTGAATCAATGCTCCTTGTTATAAGTGGATATCACCCTTTGTTTAACAATGGAGTAAGAGGACTAAAGTCTCTTTTGATTGCTAAATTTCCATCTACTAGAAATGCAAACTAAGTTTATTTTCTTCCAGGCTCTGGCTTATAGTTGAGCCAAAAAGCTGTCACATTGCACTCTGTGATAGACTTCTCTTGGCAGTCTCAGTATCTTTCGTAGATTAAATAAAGGCAAAATACATATACAGCCCCTTAAAGTTGGCGCCAGTTGTCAGTTTGACACTCCAACTTCCCAAGTGACTTCAGACACCTCATGTAGCTTATAAGTGGAACTTTTAAACACCTCACTCCGACAGTCCATACGCGTGAGCTGCAATTGCCAGTGACGTGTCAGATAAACCAATAATTGCACGACACGTGTAATTCTTTTAAAAAAATAACTAATTTTAATTGTTTACTAAAAAAATTATAATTTTTACTATTAAGAAGACAAACATAAAATCCAATCCCCACCTCTTAACTCCCCCACCCCCCTTCGGCTGTCTACTTTCCCCTATGATTTCATCACGGCTAAAGCCACTCCTTCTCCCCCAAATTACTTTTGTCATTCCCTCCCCATCTTTGTTTCCTTTTTTGTTTTTGTTTCTTATTCTTTCACCATTTCATCTCGAAGAATTTCTATTAATCCATTGTTGCCAGAGTTAAAATTTTTTTGTTAAATCTCCCATCCGTTGCTGATCATCCACTCTACTCCCTTGCCGCTGCTCCTTTTTAGGCAGGATTGGCTTAAGATTCAAACAACATTGAGAAGTTCTTCTTTTTGGTGTATGGTGATTTATTTTTGCGATTGTGGTTGTTTACTTTGTGAGTTTTAACGGCAGTTTATGGCAGTAAATGGTGCATTGGTGGTGAAAAAAAAGAACAATATTTTACCAGCAACGTCGAGTATTTTATGAAATTTTTGTTTATTGGATTTATGTGAATAATAAATCAAATTTGTAATTTCTTGAGGAGCTTTGTGTGTTTTCCAATGGGTGGTGTAACATTAATGGTGGAGTTTATAAATTTTCTTGGTTGTTTTAGTAGCAGTAATGGTGGTTTTAAGGTGGGGTTGAGGAATGATATAGAAGATCAAGAATTGGATGAATGAGTTAAAAAAGTGGGGTCCACATGTTGCTTTTGAGGGAAAAAAATATAAAAGCATAATTTACTATAGCTTCACTCGCTCCAATTTGTGTGTAAAACAGACACTTCGCCAGATCAGCTTGGGGTGTTTAAAAATTCCACTTATAAGCTACATGAGGTGTCTGAAAAGTTACTTGAAAAGTTGGAGTGTCAAACGCGCCAACTTTAGGGGGCTGTTTATGTATTTTGCCTTAAATAAAAGAGTTTGTTGCAGCATCCTCCTTGTTTTTGTTCTTAGAAAGCGATGATATCTCATCCATCTGAATTATGCTTTTTATGGAGTACCATATGCATTTACTGTCTGATTAGTATTGTAGTGCCATAAATCTTAAGATTTTGTAATTGGTATACAACATTAAACTTCACATCTTTCAGGTCAAGGTGTGAAGTATGAAAGAAGTGCAATCCAAGGACCAATCATTGGCGGCCCCTTCAGTTTAGTTGACACAGAAGGTCGTTTGGTGACAGAGCGGAACTTGCTGGGAAGCTGGGTTCTCCTCTACTTTGGTTATACTTCATCTCCTGATGTTGGTCCAGCAGAAGTCCGGAAGATGGCTAAGGCTATTGATATTTTAGGTTCTACTCAGTTTTTTTGTTTGAATGGAGTTGATATTTTCTGATTTACTGACTTATGTTACTGATGTTGTTTATTCCTTTTTTTTTTGGGTCCTTTGTGCTTAACTGATACAAGGGTCAAAACAGGATCTTAAGATTCTCCCAGTATTTGTAACAATTGATCCTCAACGAGATACGCCGTCACAACTTCGTGCTTATCTTAAAGGTCTGCATCTAGCCCCGCCCCCTCCCCTCTCTCTCTCCCCTCCCCCCCCCCCCCCCCCCCCTTTATTCTGGACCGAAAGAAAGGTGGAAAGAGATCTCAACTGGGGTTTATGGGCTTGAAAGGACAGGGTTCAATCATATAGTTGCTTCCTATTATTTGGTGTTTATTTCCTCACGTTAACTTTGCTAATTCTATTTACATTAAATGCAGAGTTTGACCCAGGAATAATGGGATTAACTGGACCCGTTGCTGCTGTTAAACAGATGGCACAGGAATACCGAGTGTACTTTAAGAAGGTTGATGAAGAAGGAGATGATTATCTGGTGGAATCTTCTCACAACATGTAAGCCTCAGTCCTATAATGTCAAGTATCCAGCTCCCTTTCCACCACTGGAGAATGAACTCAGTTCCTTTTACCTGCTATGGATCAGTGTTGAGTCTTTTGACAGTTAGATATGGTTATTGATGTAGGTACTTGATGAATCCAAATATGGAAGTGGTTAGATGCTTTGGTGTGGAATACAGTGGCGAGGAACTAGCCAATGCGATAGTCAAGGAGTTGAAGAAAGCCGAAATGTAGTGATACTTGAGGTGGATTTGGCAGATCAAGTGTGTTGTACTTCGGTTAGGTTCTTATATTACTATTTACTTCACCTTCATATTCAATTGAATGGTTTCTAAGGGTAGTACCTTGTATTTGTTCCAAATGCTCAACTTCATTACACAAAATGAACGGAAGAGCCAATATGCCTTGTTGTCTTCTGTTTTCATGTCCAGCTCTTCTCCAATTCTTTTGTTGAATGTTGCATCATCATCCTCTTGGCCAATCTAGGGCTTAGATTTCACTTATCTGCATAAGACCCTACAACCATCATATTATGAATACAGTAAACTGGTACAGAAGTCCTGTTAAATTTTGTTAATAAGGAAAGCATGTCCTCACGAAGGGAAATATTGTGGTTCTAACTTCTATCATAAGTTGTTCCTGCCATGAAAAAGTGTATCCCATAAATTCATGTTAGATTATTTCTAAAACGGCTTCATTAAGTCACATTGGTTATCAAAAAACCCCCTTGAGTGACATAGGAACACACATACTTTTTAAAATTCTGTTTCCACCCAGTTATGATGCTGAGTTTCTTTATTGTTGTTTTGATGTAAAGTCTAGTTTTTACGTATTACAGTAAAACTTCCATTTAATGTTGCATCATCATTAAAAAACATAAATTTAATAACAGTATGAAAAATGTAATCAAAATAGTTTATTGTCCAAATGTGATGGCTACTAAAATTCTATCATCATTAATCAAACTGCCATCGCAGATAGCTTTTAGTGTGTAGAACACATTTTTCTTTCTTTTTCTGACATATACAGTGGAAAGGACGCTCTACCTCCAACCTTGAGGTGGGGGTTCGAGAGGGCTACTTTTTACTCTTGAGTAGAGTGGGGTTTGGCCGTGGGGTTTACCATATTAAAAACAAAGAAGAAGAGTTGGCTGCTGAATGGAAGTTCGCCGCAGATTGATTTCGAGTTTGATGCGGTATTATTTGTTAGATTAAAGAAGTGGGAATCTTCCGATTTGTTAAAGAATTGGACAGGAACCAGATCTTCAGTTTTCTGCCACCACTGAAGAAACATTGTATATTAGTTTCTTTTCCACTTCATTTATTCCAATTTAAACTTTTATCACCATGTACCTTTCATCTTGAGAGATAGCTATTCGAATTTTAGCATATGACCAGTGTCAGGTAAAGTAGGCAAGCGTGTATGCCACGTACAGCTTGAAAGTGCTACCAGGTTGACTAAAGCTTATACGGACATTGTGTTAGCTTGTAAGCTGATACTTTGCTATACTATCATGTCAAATGGGTACAGTTGTGAAGCTTGTTGTAAACCATTAGTTCTGTCTTAGAGCTCCAGGGAAGAGTGAGGAGATTCCTCCCTTCAGTTCCCTGGAACTTCTTTCTTTGACCTTCTGAGAGTTGGAATATATACAATCTTTTTTTTTTAGCAATAGTGTTTCGGTCAGTTTACGTGCAACTCAACTAATCCACCGAATACCAGCTACTTCTCACTAGTACAGGTACCGAAGTTTGTCCAACAAGGTTTAGAAGATGAGAAGAAATTACTTGTTTTTTCTGCTTATACCGGAACGTGAATCCTGATTAATAAATTGATATGACGCGCGAGTATGTCCAACATATTTCATTCTTATGAGAATGCATGATAAAAGTTGATCACACTTTCATCAACCTAATGTCACTCCTCTTTTTGAGTTCATGTCAAATGCAAAGCTTAACGACGGACCTGCTTTGTGGTATTTTTGTTTGGACCCTCTACGTTTGTTCTTTCTGGTGAACTATACTAATCTTCCACCTACCGCTATTGAATATTTGAGAAAAGTCTTTTTTTTTTTTTTTTTAAAGGAATAATTAAATTGTGCCTATTTTGGCAATCTTTCCCCATTACTTCACGTGAGGTGATTTTGTTGGGGTTGGGGTGGGGGGAGGGGGGTGGGGGAGGTGGCGTCTGAAGCTTTTGAAGTAATTCTTGGGAGGTTTCCTTACTATTGTGTAGCTTGGACGAGGGGTCCGCAGAATTCCTTAGTGTTATGTAATTAGATGTCTACTTGAACCGTTGAATGCTTATGCTTTGTCTGGATTTTTCGACATTCTCACATTGAACATTTACATGTTCCTCAATACGTCTTCGATTTGAGCAGCCAGCAATGTTAATTTTGTCCATCATTCTGGAGTTTTAAGGACTGTTGAAGTATCTGAGCTTGCTGAGGTGGCCTGGTCCAATCTCAACAATTAAGCAGTTCCAAACAGAATTTTCTCTGATATTACGATGGTCAGATGCTGAAAAAACTAGCAATCTCTTCGGATAAGGCAAATTGCTGATACATTTTCTCTCATAGATTGGTAATCTTCTATTGACCTCTTCAACCCCTTACACGAATTGGTGATAGTAATGTACCCAAGAAGCATCTCTTTTGATGCATGTAACCTATTAGCCAAACTTGGCAACTTTGATGCACAACAGGTAGCTATGCCTGTTGTTAGCATGCCTTAATATATATATATATATATATATATATATATATATATATATATATATATATATATATATATATAAAATATTTCGTATTTTAACCAAAAAAAAGAAAAGAATTGGTGATAGTAATACTTTTTTCAACCTCTTTTGCTTTTCTCGCCTTAATGAATGTGGACATGGTCAATGCTTTGGCCTAAACCCGGTATATGTGTTGAAAAGTCGACCAAATATATACTAAAATTGAACTCCGAACTTAGTTATTAGGACTTGAAGTTGCTAATATCTTAATTCAAAATTCATAAAGTTCAAATCATGTATCCGCTTTTGTATGAGTAATGCAAAGTAGGTGGTTGTTTGGTTGCATGGTGGCCTAGCAAAAGTTTCCTTCTATAATTAATTGAGAGCAGACACAGACAAGTTTGAAAACATTAACCGACGAGGACTTTGATGTTGCAAAGGTTAACTTCTTGAATGTTTTTTCGTCATGATTTCCAACCCAATTGTTGAAAATTTAGCTACTGTTTTACACCCTCTGTTGGCTTAGGAGAACAAGGGAAATGGTCAATGAAAGTAAACAAGGGAATGAAAGCGAACAGGAAAATCTGAAATTCAGGCAGTGGTGTAAACATGCAGACAACTTGAGGAGGAGTTTAATTGGAAAATGGGGATAAATCAATGGTGTTAATCCAATTTTGAAATTTGAGTTTCTAACTCCCATGCGTTTCACGGAATTGCTTGAATGTGCTCAAAGTACTTCTGTCACGAAAAGAGAGGCAATATACTAGTTTAGAGACTCAAATAAGTAGTTGTTTTGACTGCCAACACTACTAAAAAAACCTGAATCTGCTACCACCAAATCGGTCGCACATCGGTCGCCAGGTCGACCGATCGGCGACCGATACGGGTAGTCAGAATATTAATGGTAGCAAATAGCCCTGCGACCGAAAATCGGTCGCTACTTCGACCACCATGCGACCGAATTTCGGTCGCGCAATAGCTCACATACAGTGACCAAGTATGCGACCGAAAATCGGTCGCACATCCTAGTGCGACCGATTTTCGGTCGCATACTTGGTCTCATTTGTGGGAATTAATGGTGACTAAGTATGCGACCGAAATTCGGTCGCACAGAATGTGCGACTGAAAATCAGTCGCATACGTGGTCTCAGTTGTGACCGCTATGCGACCGAAAATCGGTCGCCAAACCTGTAAAAACCTGCAATAAAAATCCTGCAATCAGGCACATCGCAACAGCAAAAACCAGCACCTGGACAGCAATAAAACAGCAATCCAAACATTTCAAAAACATCCAATCATTTCAAAAACATCCATACACCATTAGTTATATTCTAAAATTGTTAACAATACAACTTCACAAACATTTAAAAGACTACTGGGGCTCGGGCGAGGCTGAGCTAGACCCGGACTCGGAAGAGGAAGAGGAAGAGGAGCTGCGGCGATGCTTGCTCTTATGCTTTCTTCTCGATTTCTTCTTCTCCTTTTTGGCAAGGAGCTTTCTGATCATGTCATGCGTTTCTTGGTTTACCCTCGACAGCTGTGCGATCTGCTCTCTCATTTGAGCCATCTCAGCAGGATCAACGGAGCTCGCCGGAGAAGAAGTAGCTGAAGAGCCCAAAAAGCGAGAATTATGCTTATCCGGAGCATATAGCGATCCAAGACCATAAGCATACCCCTTCTTAACCCCTCCAACAGTATCGACCCATATTTGCTTTTCTTTCTCGAACGTCAATGGAGCCGGGGTGCTGCTTCCTGCGTTCGATGCTTGGGTCGATGTCCAGTCTTCCACGGCCTTTGTAGCCTTTTCCTGAATAACATAAATATAGTAATGATGTTAATAGAAAGACTAAACGTTGAAGGATTGAGGCGACTAAAGATCGAATTTTACAAACTTACCCATGCCTCTTTTGCGCGGGGCTCGACCCACTCTCCACCGCCCTTCTTGCCACCCTTTGTATGCCTGATCTTGTGCAGCTCGAGCACAGGAATAGTGCGCTTTTCTTTCTTTTCCTACAAATTAAAAAACATAATATGTTAGACAAAAAGCAACTGTTCAAGTAAATAATCAAACAATTAAATATACTGTACCAAGCGCATCTTTTGTGTAGCCGCGCTAATTGAGCCACCGGTATGGAGCGATCCACCCTTATCCGACGCTCGCGCAGCCTTTCCTTTCTCGCTCTTCGCCTCGAACTCGGGCGTGTGCCAATATTCATCCAGCTCCGCCCACTGAGGGCCTTGGAGGAAGCCGGGCCTTATACCTCTATGCCGCGCATTGTAAAGGGTTTGCTTGAATAGCGCAGCACATTTCTTTGGGAAGATGCTGCGAATGTTATAATCCAGCCCCTGATGCCAGATACATTTGCCCTGAAAGAGTATCAAAATAATTTCTTTAAACATGTTCATGGTTTAAAAAACTACAATTAGTTTTAAACCAAATGCATATGTGTCACCTCAAAATCTACCAATATCTGCTTCTTTACTTGCTGGGGCACATCGCTCCATGTTCCCCAAGGCTGGTTCCAGTGCGCTCTCATGCACGCAGTCAGTACTTTGGTGGACTCATCGCTTGGGCAAAAGCTACAAAAAAAAAATTAACAAGAGTTATTCATAATACTAGCAAATAAAATAGGAACTAATCATTTAATCGACAAGAACTTAAGAAATTAGGTAGCTTACCCTTTATCCGCCTCGGGGTAAATAATCATTCTGCCTTCTAGCCGAGCGCCAGGCTCACCAATGTAATAAGGCGAATGGGGATCATACAGCATGAGCTCCTGCTGACTCGGTGGGTCGTCACAACTATCTAGGGGGAATTCAGGGGGCTGAGTCTCACTGTCATCAGCCTGGGAGGGATCGCCCTGTGTGGGAGGGACCTGTGTCTCAGTATAATCAACGGTAGGGAATGTCCATTGCCAATCAGGAGGCAACTGAGACGGGGTAATAAGTGGTACCTGATATGGGCCAGGGGGCCTGAAAAAAGCTGGATCATAGCCAGGTGGGGCATCAGTAGGCAGCGAATGCGGGACCTGTGATTGTTGACTGTCACCACCCGCAGAAGCTGAACTCTCGCCCACAGGTCTCTTGCCAGGCCTTCTGCTAAAAACTTTAGGGCAAAACTTGTCCATACCTGTTGAAACATTCAAATTAGTTGGTACCAATTTTTAATAATCCTAGCCTTTTTTTGAATATCCATTGATCCGTTTGAATTCCATATTATCTAGTAAGTTGAATGCAATACAAAACGCATACAATTTATCCGGTTTAGTCATAAGATGTTGCAAACATGAACAATCAAAACAACAATACCTAAACCCTAACTTTAAATGCATAACAAGTATTCCAATTGCCACAACCCATGACAAGACATCAACACATTGCAAACAACTCTACCAAACAATTTCCAACATATCCCAACAATCACCATAATTAATCACAAACATCACAACCCTATATTTAAAGTTCATCAACCCAAAACAACTTATTATACATCACATTATATAGAATAAACTAATTATAACTAACAACTAACATGTAAACAATATATATAGGCTCTCCATAATTTATAAATATATATATAATTAAATTCGGATTATTAAACCAAAAAAAAAAAAATTACCTCTACTTTGTATTGGATCCAATGGCAAGAAAGTATGAGTTACCAATGTGCTATCCACCCAATAACTACAAAAAAAAGTGAATTAAAAAGTCATTATATGAGTTTTTAAAAAAATAACACAAATTACTAAAAAATGAAATTTACCTTGGATTTGTAGGTTGAGATTGTGTTAAATGTTATGTAGGAGGTAATGGAGTAGTAATTTAAAGTTATATGGGGTTTATAATGGTGGGTTTTTGATTATGGGGTGGGGGGGGGGGGTTCGGTTTTTAGGGATTTGGGGGGTTTTGGGATTTTTGAAATGGGGAAGAAAAGGTTTCTGCCCCGTTTTTAGTTACAGTTGTGCGACCGACATGCGACCGATTGTCGGTCGCATAGCTGTGACTAATTTTTCTGTGACAGATGTGCGACCGATTTTCGGTCGCCACCTTTTTTCGTTGAATGTGCGACCGAAAATCGGTCGCACAACTGTGGAGACCGAAAATCGGTCGCATGATGGTGGTCGCAGATTCAGCTTTTTTTAGTAGTGCAATTTTTCAAATTGTTTTAATACGTTAAGTTTTGATTTACAATGTTTAATGTAGTCTTTCAATATAGTAATTTATTTTTCAAAAACTGAGGCATGAATGCCTCTATTACAGTTTGAAATAATTGTTTTTATTCACGTAAGCATTTAGATGAATTAACTCTTAAAGAAGCATGCATGAAGATTTTCTTGGAGGTTCGTAATATACAAAAGGATAGTTACCTAAGAAATTTCTTACCAGGAAAAGTTATTATCTCGACCCTGTTTGGTTGGACGATTAAAAGTGGCTAATAAACATAAGATGTTGATGAACAATATTTTTTAAGTTATAGAAGTGTTGAAATTTATTATGGATGATATATTTGTTTAATAAGCGAATGTTCATACGTGTTTTCCCATTAAAATGATTGAAATGTCGAGATCTTTATACTAAAAGTATTAAATTAAAATTATTAATACAAGAAAAAGGACAAATTACAGAAATGGAACGGACAGAGAGACTTGGGAGATTTGTTTTGGGAAGATTTATGCGGGGTGTGCAAAGAAAGAATTGACTTTTCGCACATAAGAACTTGACTTGCTTTTATATTTTACCAAATACATATATAAGTCTAAAAGAGAGTCAACGGAATTGTCATTATAAAAATCTGTTATCCGCTGCTTGGATATACATAATTTTTGACCATTTAAAGACAAGGAAAAAATAATGCAGATAGTAGGTCTATTGCATCTTTCTAAATTCATTGATTACAAAGTAGCTGGTCGCCTACGTGAGATGCTCTAAGTCTCCAACGTGAACACCTCTCTTTAATTTGAGTTTATTGCAACTAGTCCCAAGTTAAGCCGTCCGATCCATGTAGGTTCATATATCTAACGGTGTAAAATGTTGGGTTTTAGGATGTGAAAAGAAAAGAAAAGTATAGAATAGAAAGAGAAAATGAATTATGAAATAAAAGATTCTCCTAACACCAAATTATAAGGGAGGAGGTTGGTGTTGTAATAGCCTTCAAATTATTTTTTGCTCTAAATATCTTGAGATCCTCCTTTATTCCATGACCGAGTCTTTTGGTCTCCCCTTTTATGCCACAAATACCAAACCAACAATTTTTACCAAACACAAAAGCACAAAAAAGTAAAAGAAAGGTTTTGGAAAATTTCCATTGCATACCCAAATCATTACTCTAATATTTTTGTCTTTTACTCCAAATAAAAAGTTAATTATTTTTATTTTTTGCTTTATCATTTTTCATATACCATTTCTTTTCTTCCCTCCCTCTCATGCAAATATTCCATATCCTTCTTTCCTCAGCAAGAAAGAGAGAGAAAGAAAACACCAAAACAAACAAAAAAGAGATTTTCTTTTTTAAACAAAGCACTCCAGGAGATCATATAAGACAAACAGATTGTGATAATTATGAACTCCTCTCCTGGGGGGCTGTAACCATTTTTGTACCATCTTACCCCACAATCTCTCCATTTTCTCTTTATTTACACATTTATAAATGTAAATTCTCTTATTTACATAGGTCCTTCATTCTCTTGGTGATGCACTGTTTCTTCCTTGGCCTAAAAGTCTCTCCTCTTTAACTTTTTCTATTAATATCATTCTTTGTCTTTCTTACATAAGAAGAAGTATTTTTCCAAAGACTTGTGCATGTTTTGTCACATTGCCTCTATTTCTTTCTTTCCTATAAAAAGTGTATCCCAAGAAATTAACCATTGAAAGATATTTCAAACATACCCGAAATGGGAGACCTTTCTCCTGAAAAGAAAACAGGTTGTGGCCTGTTGAATGCTGTTTTTGGAAGGAGAAACATGTGGACAAGAAGATCAACATCGACAGGTTCACTTCCTACACAAAATACCAACAACATTAACAATGTAACACGATCATCTTCTAGTACTCAAAATTCTAAAAGACATCGTAATGGTTCCCACGAGGCATTTTTAGACTCT
This sequence comes from Petunia x hybrida, assembly GCA_037355625.1. Classification (NCBI taxonomy): domain Eukaryota; kingdom Viridiplantae; phylum Streptophyta; class Magnoliopsida; order Solanales; family Solanaceae; genus Petunia; species Petunia x hybrida. The sequence goes on along the minus strand of JBBBVM010000018.1, from coordinate 1,564,022 downwards.
CGTGAGAACAATTTGGAGAAACAACAAGTTGATAGGGTCATCCCGCGGCCTAATCCAAATCAACCTAAGGCCGCGGTAGCAGCAACAACAACAGCAGCTCAGAATAAGGCTAATTATCAAAATGCACCTGTTCAGAAAAATAATCAGGTAGTACAAGGGTATAATAATAATAATAATAATAATAATAATCAAGGAAGAAAATTACCTCAAGGAACAACAATATCAGGGGAACTTGAAAGCATGATACAAGATCATCAAAGATCAAAGGGTGCTAATACATTAGTCCGTGCATCGTCTAGCAATGTCATGTTATTTGGAAACTTGGGTAATATTAGGCAACAAGGGGGCAATGGTGGTGGCGTTAATTCGACAGCTAATCACGTTCTTGATTATTTACCAAAAACCGCGAAAGAAGAAACACAACCACCACCACCACCACAGAATAATGGGAAATATTCCACAAGTGTTATGGGAAATGTGGTTAAAAAACAGGCTGATCATGAAACAGGGAAAATAGGGGGCTCTGTTTCACTTTGCCGTGCTCTTTCAACAAGAATGGACCCTGAACAATTGAAGATTCTTGGAAATGAAGATTATAAGAATGGAAGATTTGCTGAAGCATTGGCTTTGTATGATGCTGCAATTTCTATTGATCCTAATAAGGCTTCTTATCGAAGTAACAAATCCGCAGCTTTGACAGCTTTAGGAAGGCTTCTTGAAGCTGTTTTTGAGTGCAGAGAAGCTATCACAATTGATCCACATTATCAAAGAGCTCATAATCGTTTGGCCACCCTATGTGTTAGGTAAATTATGAAACTTCTGATTTCTTTTCTTCATTTTTATGGTACTTTGCATGATCCCCTTTTGGTTACTAGTACCATTTCGATGAGAAATACCATTTACGAGATACCTAGACATGGCATTAGTTCATTTTCAAGTTCTTGGATGTGAGTGTACTTGAATGATGAATTTATTTCTTCGCCTTTTTGAAAGTATTTCTGGATTCTTCTTGGAGAATTGGCGAATATAGGTGATTATACTGGCAACCACGTGACAATTGTGGAAATGACTTTTTTTTGTGTAGATTAGGAGATGCCGAGAAGGCTATGTATCATTACAAAAAAGCAGGAGCAGAAGCTGATCCTGATGTTTTGACAAAGGCTAAAAATGTTCAAATTCATCTCAACAAATGTACTGAAGCCAAGAGGCAAAGAGATTGGAACACTCTTTTAAAAGAATCTGCCCTCGCCATATCGGCCGGTGCTGATTCTGCACCACAGGTTATCTATTTTACTGTTTAAACCACAATAATTTGCTGTTTTTCCCATCATAAATATGGTGTCATGTGCTAAATTCTTTGCTCTTGATGAATTAAAAAAGATATTTGGCTTGAAAGCTGAGGCCTTGGTGAAGCTGCATAGATACCATGAAGCAGATCAAACTCTGATGAATGGTCCAAATTTTGATGTTGATGAATGTACAAAATTCTTTGGCCCTATTGGTAATGCAAGCTTACTAGTCATTCAAGCTCAAGTTGACTTGGCTGCTGGCAGGTTAGTTTTCATGTTTTCGAAAAAAGCGAACATTTTGTTCATTTCTTTTTTTCCTTTTGGAGGGGAAAAGAGTTATTCAAATCGTTCAACATCCCCTCCACCCCACCAAATTTGAATGGCTAATGGGATAAGATTTGGTTGACAGACATGGAATAATTAATACTCCTATTGGATAATTATAGGTAAATAAAGTGTTAACAACTCAAAAGGGGAAAGGATGTAGGAGAAAAGAGAAACCAAAAGAGGATTACTCGAGTATGGATTTGGTCGTTTGGTACAATTTGACGTATACAAATCACCCTGTCAATTCTCCTATCAATCTTCCTATTGGACTCTTAGTTTGATCCAGTCAAATTGACCAGCAGACTTAATAAGACAAAATCAAACAAGCTTTGAGAAATGATCTTCTAAAGATTTCAAGATATTGTTTATTTTAAATCAATGTAGTACTTAGTGGCGGCTCCTTCATTCTATGGATGTATGTCTTGTAATACAAAATGACATATTCAGTCAATCAACAATATCTCAATTTCAAACCAGCATTGAGTCAATTATATGAATGGTCTAATACATTTTATTAAATGATTGACTTAAACATCAATTTTTCAATCATTACTCGTTAGCTAATTTTTTATTGTTACATGATAGGATTGACGACGCCCTAGAAGCAGCTCAACGAGCCACACAGCTAGATGGGAACAACAAGGAAGTTAACATGGTGGTTAGGAGGACAAGAGCAGTAGCAGCTGCTAGAACAAAGGGTAATGAGCTCTTCAAAACTGGAAGATATGCAGATGCTAGTGTAGCTTATGGTGAAGGATTAGACCATGATCCACACAACTCAGTCTTATTGTGCAATCGAGCAGCTTGTCGTTCAAAACTTAGCCAATTTGAAAAAGCACTTGAAGATTGTAATGCTGCCCTTAATGTTCGACCATCTTTCACAAAAGCTAGGTTGAGGAAGGCTGATTGTTTCTTTAAGGTGACCATCTTTTCTATGATTTATGCCTTGACACTTATTGGAACGTGTGATGAATAGTTAAATATTACTCATATTTCAGTGAATGTTTTAAACGGCATGTCAATAAAACTGGCCTAAGATTGGTTGACCTAGTAATTCAACATTGGTTGAATCAGTAGTCACTCAACCACAACCAACACTAATGTTACAAGATTTCATATGTTTTCTGTCATATTTATATGATACATTACTATGTGAAGATTTTTTTTCCCATCATATAGATGTTTCCGTTTCCGTAGTTTATATCTATCATGGTGCCCAATGCATTGAACATGACTTGCTACAATAAAAATAAAAATAACTCTTAGTTTACGGTTGAAAAATCAAGTAAATTTAATTATTGATTTTTTTTGTTGGTTTTATAATAACTGTACGGATTTTGATGTGCATTATTCTATGGGTTGATATATACTCAGATGGGAAAATGGGAAGCATGCATACAAGAATGTGAAACGTTGATGAAGGAGACACCAGAAAATGAGGAGGTGGGAAGCATGATGAAGGATGCCCAACAACAACTCAAGAAAGGAGGAATATAATTAGCCAAGACGTGAAGAGCATGAACATCTCATACTCAATAATGACATATTATATGCTTGTCATTAATTTGTCAATTTCATTGGTGAGCTCGTTACTAGAATGTTGATAGTCCAAGAATCATATTTGAATGGTATCATCACTTGTTTTTCTATTCCAATCCCTTCAAAAACGAAAGGAAGTGGAGGGGGAAAGGGGTTAAGAGAAGGGTTCATAAGGGAACAAGCAAAGAGAGAAGGGAGAAGACCAAAGGATTACAAGGCTTGAGTTAGTAAATAGGAGTTGGTAGGCTATATTGGCTCATGTCTTTAGGAAAAAGAAAAAGAAAAGAAAGAAATTCATTAGGGTGCTTTGGAAAAAAACTAAAGCACTATGGATTAGAGAATGAGAAAAATTATTTTACGTTTATTGCATTTTCTTAATATGTACTATATTATTATATTGTTTAAGATGGTCGGCTTGATTTTTTGTAAATTTCTACACTTCTTTCCTCTACATTATCACCCGCAAGAAGAAAACCTAAAAAGTTTATCTCTTGAAAATTTTCACTCTGCATTTCTTCCCTGAAAGTTAGTTAAAAGCAATTGAAATTCTCAACAATCATTAGTTGATAAAATATGCAAGTGGTCCTTCTAATTATAGTCACTAAAGTGCATGACAGCTAAGTTGAAGTTGTTTCAAGATTTGATAAAGTAAGATAAGTATTTCTTTTCTCAGACTTGTTGGATTGCTAATTAAGAGTTGATAACGCTAGCTAATAAAGGTTACTTTTACTGTTTATGATTCTTGGGTCCTATAATCATCAACCAAACGCCATCATCGAGAAGAATAAGTGGAAAATTAAGGATGCCTTTTGGCCCCTCCACCGAATTTTCTTTTACTTGAAATATTTAATCTCTCTTTCTCTAGGATGAAGTTTCCTCAAAGGGAAGCAGTAAAACGAGTTTTAATCTACAATGGTTTCTACCAACCTCTGAACCTCATGTCACGTTAATCATGAAAACTAAGACAAAAACGCAAAGAAGGATCAGCGATAGTATAGATCTTTTGAAATGTAAAATTTCAGATTAATTAAGTTGACTTCCATCCAAGATGCGTATATTAATCCAAACAAACTTTTGAGTTAGTTTGTAAAGACTAGTCAGACGGAGAGATCAAAGTCCTAACTTTGGTAGGAAAAAACTAATGGCGCCATTGCCTCCAATCTTAAGTAGATATATTCCCAATTAAGGTATCAATTCAATAAGTCCAGAATATGTGTTTGCACATACATTAATGGAGAAAAATATATTATGTTGCTGTTTAACCTAAAAAAATGACTTAGTAGATTAATCAATCGACTTTGTTTAATAGCCATAAGCAACATAATTGTATCAAGGTAATAATGAGATACTAGAAGAATTATATATATATTGTTAGATAAAATAGTCAACGAATTAAGTAAGTAAGATAGCTTATCTGTGTGTCCGGAAGACGTGGTTTTCGGCTAGAGAATTTTGCTAGATAAAAGTAAAACAGACAGACAAAAATGTAGGGGAGAGAGAGAGAGAATATACTATCACCTTGAGTGTGATTGTGAAAGTATTCAGATTGTGTTCATGACCGGGAAAGGGGGATTTATTTTGTTATTACAAGAATGAATGACGTGCATTTAATGAGAATCCACCATTATTCCACTAATCGTAATGGTTGGAGCCATGATTACAAGAATAAATATTAATAATTGCCGACTCCTCATATCTCCCTTTTATTTATTTCGGTGTGTTCAGTTGAGCTCGTTCTTTGTATCCGTAAAGGTGATCATAGTCGGGATGATCCGACTATAGCACCGCTGTGGTCAGAAAAGTTTTCTTTCGGACCTCTTTATTGTAAGAAGTATTTGTGTCTCCGAAACCCATATTGCCAAACCGCAGGTGCCTTCAAAGCGTTTCCCAAGATCATCATACCTGTTTTCCTTCACTTTGTGTAACATACTTTTTTTTTTCTTTACTGCTTTTACTAATGAATTTTTCCACCAACCATCTTGCTAAGTGCTCCTCGCTGCTAGTTTTCTTTCATCTAACACAATGGCTTCTCAGAATGTTAGCTCTCCAGGCATCCCTAAACCTTCTTCCGCCGTTGCTTATGACTTAGAGCCCGCTTGGGTGAGCTTATAAGCCATAAGTTGCTTAGAAGCTACTTTTGAGAAGTTAGGATTTTCTAAATTCTCACTTTTGGCTTATTTTAAGCACATAAGTGTTGAACTTTCGTTTTTGACTTATGACAAATAAGGATACTCAGTTTCTAATGTGCGTATAATTTGCAGGATATTCATACAAGTCAACTAAGGAAAGATTAGGAAAGATCTGCCTAGGTTGTCCATTACAGCTGGCCGTGATTGGTATCCCCCTGTTCTAGGGATTGACTCTTTAAAGGCTGCCCCGTATTCTTGGAAGGTATTTATACCTCCCCAAGGATCAAATCTCTTGGGTCAAATCTCTCAGAATCTCAGCTCCAAATATAGCTTCCATGATCTGCGCCTTCACCGATTTGCTTGATTCTGTCTGCCTCTCATCCAGCCCTATATATTCCAGAAGACATCAGACCTTGGGTTACGCTTCTATTCTACGGTCTACTGTTCTCCATACTTTTACTTTGCAAAAATACTGTAACGTGTTAGTGATCAGTGTTAGAAAAGAAAAGAAGGAGAGGTTCTTGTAGAGGTAATAGTAGTGTTGAATTGAAGTTGGTTTGGTGAGCTATAAACCAAACAATACGTTGGTGGTGATCGAGTGGTAAAAACCATCCTGTAGAGACGTTTGTGGTGAACGACAAACCATCCATTGTACTCCGTGTTACTAAGAGCCTTATTAAGAGAGATACTCCCTTGTGACCCAAGGGGACTGGATTAGGAACCTTTTTGGTTCTGAACCAGTATAAAATCCTTTGTCTTTCGTCTTTCCCTTATCTCTTACTTTCTGTTTTACTTCATATGCATACTGCTTAGTCGACTATAAAACTGCCAAAGTCAACTGTATTAAAAGAAAAATTTCAATTCACCCCCCTCTTGTACTTTCAATTGGTATCAGAGCTTGGTCTCACATTTTATTTTGTTTGCCTTACAGCAAGTGAGTAAAGATCATGTCTACACATGTTGTCAACGGTGCACTACTACAAGAGGGAACCTCTGCCACCCGGCCTCCCTACTTCAATGGGAAACACTACAGCCACTGGAAAATTCGCATGGAAACCTATGTCAAGTCTGTCGACTTGAAGATCTAGCGTGTAATTAAGAAAGGCCCCTATACCGTTTCTGCTAGTACCACTACCAAGAAGGAAGATGATAAAACTAATATCTCAGATCCCCTCGACGTGGATGACTATACGGATGAACAAAGGGAGGTAATTCAATTGAATTACAAAGCTGTGAATATTCTCTACAATGCTATAAGTGGTGAGGAATGGGAGAAGATCTCCAGTTGTGATACTGCAAAAGAGATATGGGACAAACTGGAGGTTACATATGAGGGCACCAGCAAAGTCAAGGAAACTAGAATAAATCTCCTCGTTTATGAATATGAGCTATTTCAAATGAAAGAAGGAGAATCTGCTGAGGACATGTTTGCCAGGTTCAGTAAGATTATTGGAGAACTTAAAGCTCTTGGAATGGTCTACACTAGTGGACAATAGATCAGGAAGATTCTAAGAAGCCTTCCAACTTCTTGGCAACCAAAAGTTATCAACATTGAGAGCAGTGACCTTAATAAGCTTACCTATGATGAACTCAGGGGTGATCTGATTGCCTTTGAGAAAACTCATCTAAATCGCAACACTCAAGAGGAAAAGAAAAAGGCTGTAGCATTCAATACTGTCACTGAAGAAGTCGACTATGAACATGAAGCTGAAGAAGATGACATACAAGAACAGCTTGCTATGATGTCCAGAAACATAAATGGTCTTCTCAACAGAAGAAGACAGTTCCGCAGAAATAAGACTCCCTTCAGGAAAGAGCAGACAAACTATAAAGCAGAAGGACGATGCTATGAATGTGGTAAGCAAGGACATATTGCCAACAATTGCCCAGAAGCTAAAAGAAAAGGAAAGAACAGATCATACTCAGCCTGGAGTGAAGATGAAGCGGTCGATATAGAGGCTGAGGAAGCAGCAAATATATGCTTCATGGCTAACACTAATGAGGTATGTTGTGATCTTTGCACTGAAAACTCTAAAAACCTTGATGAAGCTCTTGACGAACTTGAAAAAGCTCTCAAAGTAATCCAAAGGTTAACTAAAGAAAAGGAAGAATGGGAAATGAAACTAGAAGTAGTAGAAACTGAAAACGAATTTCTAAAAGAAGAAATGGAACAACTCAGAATTAAACTAAACAAACTTCGAAGAGCTAAAAGCTATCAATCTGATAGATCTTCCAACTCATATAAATCTGCTAGATCCATTTCTCCTATTTTCTCCAGTTCTAAATCTCAAGTTATTCCCATATGTTTTCATTGTGGTGAAATTGGTCATGTCCAAAAGAAATGCTATAAAAAGAATCCCGAAAAATGGATTTGGAGACCAAAAATTAAAAACGAGGCTGGCACCTCTGGCACTAACCCCCAAGGACCCAAGCAAGCTTGGGTACCTAAAACCCTTTAATACTATCATTTTGCAGGGACTCCACAAGAAGAAGGCAAAGCTGGGAAAGTGGTTTTTAGATAGTGGATGCTCCCGTCACATGACTGGTGACAAACAGCTTTTCAAATCTGTTACAAGTTTTGATGGAGGTTCTGTACGGTTTGGAGGAGATGCAAAAGGGAAGATCATTGGAATCGGCATTATCTCTTTGAACCCATCATGCGACATCAAAGATGCGTTTCTCGTGGAAGGGCTTAAACATAATCTTCTCAGCATAAGTCAACTTTGTGATGGAGGATTCAAGGTAAAGTTTGAATCCAGTAGGTGCATCATCCATGACAACAAAGGTAAGGTCGTTCTTTCTGGCGCAAGAGAAAACAATATATACGTTTTGAATAACGACAATACCTCCTCAAGTAAGCATCTCTGTCTTGCATCTATTACCAATGATCCTTGGGTATGGCATAGAAAATTAGGTCATGCAAGCATGTCTTTAATTGAAAAACTTTCAAAGCATGATCTTGTTATTGGTTTGCCAAAACTGAATTTTTCCAAAGATCATGTATGCGATGCATGTCAACTGGGTAAACAAACTAGGACATCTTTTAAAAGTAAAGACATTGTTTCTACTTCAAAGCCTCTTGAACTTCTTCACATGGACCTGTTTGGACCAACTAGAACTGCTAGCATAAATGGAAAGAAATATGCATTAGTAATTATTGATGATTTTTCAAGATTTACTTGGGTCATGTTTTTGTCACATAAAGATGATGCGTTAGCTAGTTTTGAAGTTTTCTGCAAAAAGGTTCAAAGAGAAAAGGGTTATTTCATTTCCACTATTAGAAGTGATCATGGAGGGGAATTTGAAAGCAAGATCTTTGAAGAGTACTGCAATACTCATGGGCTCACTCACAATTTCTCCTCTCCTCGCTCTCCTCAACAAAATGGTGTCGTTGAGAGGAAGAATAGGACTCTTCAAGATATGGCAAGAACCATGTTGGTAGAACACTCCCTCCCAAATCATCTTTGGGTTGAAGCAGTAAGTACAGCTTGTCATATTCTTAATAGATGTCTTATCCGTCCTATTCTCATGAAAACTCCCTATGAGCTATTCAAAGGTAAAAGGCCTAATATAAGTTACTTTCATCCTTTTGGGTGTAAATGTTTTATTCATAAAAATGGCAAAGACAATCTTGGAAAGTTTGACCCTCGCAGTGATGAAGGCATTTTTCTAGGATACTCCAACACTAGTAGATCCTATAGAGTATTTAATAAGCGCACTTTATCTGTTGAAGAATCTATGCATGTTGTCTTTGATGATGCTTTAAAATCTGTCGAGAAAGGAGTTTCTGCAGATGATGAAGACGAGATCCCCTTTCACCCGAATATCTCTGAAAATCCTCCGAGTTCTGGAACTCAAAAGGAAGTTCAGATTTCTGAAGAACCTGAGTCGACTAATGAAGAAAATGAGTCAACTTTTGATGAAGCACCAAGAAATCTCGACTTTGTTGTTCCAAATGAATGGAAGAGTGATCCTGAATACCCTCAGAAATACATCATTGGCGACCCAAGGGAAGGTATGAAAACCAGAAGAGCTCATAATTCTAACATTGCTTTTATCTCGCAGATTGAACCCAAAAGAATTGACGAAGCTCTACAAGATGAATCATGGGTTCAAGCGATGAAAGAAGAACTTGATCAGTTTGACAAAAATGAGGTTTGGAAGTTGGTTACAAGACCCAAAAATAAGTCTATCATTGGGTCAAAATGGGTCTTTCGAAACAAACTGAACGAGGAAGGTAAGGTGGTAAGAAACAAGGCTCGTCTAGTCGCTCAAGGCTACTCTCAAACAGAGGGAGTCGACTATGATGAGACATTTGCCCCTGTAGCTAGACTTGAATCCATTCGCATGTTGCTTGCTTATGCCTCTTATAAACAATTTAAACTATTTCAAATGGATGTGAAAAGTGCATTTCTAAATGGTTTTATAAAAGAAGAAGTATATGTAAAACAACCACCTGGTTTTGAAAATAAAAATTTTCCTCACCATGTTTTCAAACTCTCAAAAGCTCTTTATGGTCTTAAACAAGCTCCGAGGGCTTGGTATGAAAGGTTAAGCTCCTTCCTACTAAGCCACGGTTTCTCAAGAGGCAAAAGTGACAAAACTCTATTTATTCAAAAGACTTCTAATGATATTCTGCTCATTCAAGTATATGTTGATGACATAATTTTTGGAAGTACTAATGCCCAATTATGCAAGAAATTTGAGATCCTAATGTAGGGAGAATTCGAGATGAGTATGATAAGGGAGCTGACTTACTTCCTAGGACTCCAAATCAAACAGCTTCCGGAAGGTATTTTTGTCAACCAATCCAAGTACACAAAAGAACTACTCACCCGCTTTGGCATGGCAGACGCCAACATAGCCAAAACTCCAATAAGTCCAGCCACTCATCTGGTAAGAGATGAAAAAGGTACGAGTGTAAACTCCACTGTCTACCGAGGTATGATTGGCTCTCTTCTCTATTTAACTGCTAGTCGACCGGACATCATGTTTGCTGTCTGCAAATGTGCTAGATTCCAGTCAGCTCCTAAAGTTTCTCATCTAACTGCAGTAAAAAGAATTATTCGATATCTTGCTGGAACTATTTATTATGGTCTGTGGTATCCCTTCACAGAACACTTTGATCTCATTGGTTTCTCAGATGCTGACTACGCAGGTGACAGGGTTGATCGAAAAAGCACCAGTGGAGCAAGTTTCTTTTTAGGAAAATCTCTTGTTTCCTGGCATAGCAAGAAACAAGATTGCACTGCTCTCTCTACTGCTGAATCTGAATATGTTGCTCTAGGACATTGTTGCACTCAACTTCTCTGGATGAATACTCAACTATCTGATTATAACTTATTCTTTAAACCTATCTCCATTTTATGTGATAATACTAGTGCCATTGAACTTTCCTACAATCCTGTAGATCATCCTAGAACTAAGCATATTGACGTTCGTTATCATTTTATCCGTGATCATGTTCAATTTGGTGACATTGATATTGCATTTGTTAGTACAGATTTTCAATTGGCAGATATTTTTACTAAACCCTTGCTTGAAGATCGTTTTTGCACTCTAAGAGAGTTACTTGGCATCATTTCAGATCCCTGTTCAAAAGCATAAAATCTTTTTGTTCCATCGCATGCATTCTATTAAAAACAAATTTTTTTTTTCTCTTGCATTCTTTTATTAAGTGCTTTGCATATGTCATTTACCTTTAACCGCCTGCTTAGTAATTATTGCTTGTCATTATTACAGCCGTCGATTTCTTTTTCAAGACTCTCAGTGGTCACGTCGGTCTATCTCTACTGACGCTGCAGTTGCTTTCCCATCACTCCCTTTCCCTCACGCCTTTTCACATCTCACTCACACCCTCCACCTTCCCTGAGTCTCTCTCTCCCACTCTCCTCTTCTACTTAAAAAGCTCTTCTCCCTAAAATCTCTTCCTCATAAAATTCTCCACCATTCCTACTCTCCATCTCTTCTTCCATGGCGAAAAAGTCTACTATTTCTGCCCGTCGTAGCCAACGCGCTAAGACTAAAACTCAAACTCCTTCCATTCCTGTTCACATTGATTCTGACCATTCAGAGAACACTACTTCCGTTTTTCCTACCCCCTCTCGGAATACTAAACTTGGAAAACGGCACATGCACAGTGATTTTGATGATGCAGAGGGTGTTAAAAGGGCTAAAAAGGAATTCTCTCTTGCTGATCTTGATGAAACCCTAGACTTTTGGGATTCTTCAGCTTTTGAAAGGTTGGAAACCCTAAAGGAAAAACCCCTTGCCCATGGCCGCATTGTAGATTTGGATCTTCTAGAAACCCTCAACTGTGATATCAAACAATTTTTTGCTGATCAAGAATGGACAACTTCTTCTCTTCTGATCCTGCTGATGTTCCTGAAGATCTGGTAAGGTTATTTTATGCAAACCTTCGCCCCTGTCCTAGTAATGGCGTTGAAACTATGGTCCTGAACACTAGAATTGTTATCACCAACAAAATCCTCTGTCGGATTTTGGGTTGTAAGTTCTCTGGCTACTCTGTTTTCTTCAAAAACTCTTGGCCGTCTGATTTTGAAGTTACTTTTGAACAAGCAAAAGCATGCCTTTGTGAAAAGACTGATGATATTCCTGATGGTCACTTAGGACCTCTAGACTTGCCCTTTTCTGTACGTGTTCTGGCTCACATTGTTGGTACTACTCTGTTGCCCCGCACTGGCTCCCTTAGCTCTCTCTCTCAGCGCGACACTTTAATAGTTTACTGTCTCTTAACAAATAAAAAATTGGATCTTGGTGCTTGGATAATTGAGTATATGCTAGAAAGTATTTCTGACTGTGCTTCTCTGCCTTATGGACTCCTGATTTCTAGAATTTTACATTTTTATCGTGTTGATACTTCTGCTTGGAAAACTGTGTCCGTGAGTGCTTGCTACAACTCTCGTGCTTTTGCTTCCATGGGGTATGTTCATATTGATGAAAAATGGGTAAGAAAGGAAGCTAAGGCTGTCAAAACCCCTGGTGATCAAGCTGGTCCTTCCCGTCCAACTAGTCCCTCAGTACCGCCTCAAAACTCTTCAGAGGATGTTAAAGACATCATTGATCTCCTCCTCAGTCTTCACCTCAAAGAAGACAAAGCAGCCGAAGAGGTGAACGAAGTCAAGATGGATGTTGGTAGATTCAGCCTCAAACTGGATACTGCTGTGACAAGCTCTGATGCTGCTGTTCGTCGGCTTCATGCCCGCCTAGATGCCATCTCCACAGATATTCAGGGACGCATTGACACTCTCTTAGCTGATGTTCAGACTAAACTTGACAGGATGACAGATAATGTTGTGAACACTCTCACTTACTTCCTTGCACCTCGCTAGACTATGCTTTTAATTTGGGTCTGTAAATATAAACCTATTTTGCTACTCCTACCTCCCCTCTATTTTTGCTGATGCCAAAGGGGGAGAAGACATGCCTGCTATGTGTTATGTTTCCCTTAGTTGACTCTTACTACTGGGAACTTTTAATTTCCTGAAAATTTTGTGAATGCAGGTTCTAGTCGACTATGCTTACTGTCTTTTAGCCAGGGGGAGTTCCCCTGCAATACATATGCTATCTATGCTTTCTTTGCAGGAAATCAGTCAACTATGCTACGTCTCAGAACACTCAGGGGGAGTCGACTTAAAGCATGCAACAACTATTTGTCATCATCAAAAAGGGGGAGATTGTTGAACTTTCGTTTTTGACTTATGACAAATAAGGATACTCAGTTTCTAATGTGCGTATAATTTGCAGGATATTCATACAAGTCAACTAAGGAAAGATTAGGAAAGATCTGCCTAGGTTGTCCATTACAGCTGGCCGTGATTGGTATCCCCCTGTTCTAGGGATTGACTCTTTAAAGGCTGCCCCGTATACTTGGAAGGTATTTATACCTCCCCAAGGATCAAATCTCTTGGGTCAAATCTCTCAGAATCTCAGCTCCAAATATAGCTTCCATGATCTGCGCCTTCACCGATTTGCTTGATTCTGTCTGCCTCTCATCCAGCCCTATATATTCCAGAAGACATCAGACCTTGGGTTACGCTTCTATTCTACGGTCTACTGTTCTCCATACTTTTACTTTGCAAAAATACTGTAATGTGTTAGTGATCAGTGTTAGAAAAGAAAAGAAGGAGAGGTTCTTGTAGAGGTAATAGTAGTGTCGAATTGAAGTTGGTTTGGTGAGCTATAAACCAAACAATACATTGGTGGTGATCGAGTGGTAAAAACCATCCTGTAGAGACGTTTGTGGTGAACGACAAACCATCCATTGTACTCCGTGTTACTAAGAGCCTTATTAAGAGAGATACTCCCTTGTGACCCAAGGGGACTGGATTAGGAACCTTTTTGGTTCTGAACAAGTATAAAATCCTTTGTCTTTCGTCTTTCCCTTATCTCTTACTTTCTGTTTTACTTCATGTGCATACTGCTTAGTCGACTATAAAACTGCCAAAGTCAACTGTATTAAAAGAAAAATTTCAATTCACCCCCCTCTTGTACTTTCAATAAGTGCTTTTAAGCTCCTGGGTTTTTGACTTACCAAACACCCAATAATGGGCTTATAAGCACATATATACTTTTAAGCCACTTTTAAGCTTACCTAAACGGGCTCTCATTCGTTTATCGTTTAATATCCAAAGCTCTTGATGGGACACTCACATCACTGCTTCGATAGTCAAGAGATCTTCTTCTAAGTTGAGAAAGAAAGCCAGGTTAAAGCCATCTTCTACGACCTGAGGGACACTCCAAATTCCTTCCCAAGAATTTAGATTTCATACTTTTAGGATATCTGCTTGGACACTTTTGATGAGAGAGTCGCGAATTTTTCTTCTACTTTAAGAGAATCAAATCTCCCTCTGGTTTGGTTAGATTGCCAGTGGAATAAAAACCTTCAAGCTCATTACGTTGATCTTGGAATGCGCATGATTGATAGTATCCTCAGCTATTCCCTATTCCACACTTATCCGTTCTTTTTTGGTTTAAATTTCCCTCAATCCTATTATCGATGAAATGTTTCAGTCCTCGAATATGGAGGGTATTTTTCTGTTTGAAGTACCATACCGCTTTGGCACACGTTCATTTTCTTTCGCTAATTTGATTTAACTTTACTCTCTAAGGCTTCTCCCAAGAGGTATGCTTACCATTCTACCCTTAGCAGAGAAAGCTATCATATCCTATGCAGATGGAGACAATGACCAGCAATGCCTCAGTTAGTTTGTGCTGGTTGTGACTGTTGTAATTACACCTGGGGGATGGACCCTTTCCTCGAACAATTGAGCACTTTAATTTCGTAAGTTTCTATTTGTTTACAAGTTTTAACCCCATATTTCTTCTTTCTGTCCTCATTACCTTTTTGCACATACAGTTTCGTTGTCGAAGTTCCAAGGATGCCTAAGAGTAAGTTAGCCGGATCCTTGACGTCTCTACTTCTTCCTTGACATTCAAATTTATTTCCACCGTGAAGGTGATCAAACTCAAGTGTTATGGTATTATTCCAACTACTCTTCCTCCTTTGTATGTGGTAATTTTTCACGCCTCTAAATTTTTATTTTGCGGAATAGGTTTGTGCTCTTCCATCCCGTGAGCTATTTCTCCTTCTCCCTATCCTTAGATGTCCATATAACTTTCAAATTTGGATGAAGCCGGGGCTAACATTTCCCTATTTTTGGCCCAAAGCCGGGAAGTAAAGGCCTCCAATGATTTAAGAAAATGAAAGAGAACCTTGGAAGAGGAGAAAAAAGAATCTTGGGTGGTCCAAAATCCTCATCATTCAGAACATTTTGCTTCTCCTCGCTCTCCAATAAAAGATCATGTGGCAATAGAGGTAGACGGTGACGACGTCGCAGTAACTAATGAGTAGTCTCGGAACTGGGAGTTCTGCCTGTAATGGCAGAGGAGATTCCTAGGCCTTCAACTGTAGAGAGGGTCAAGAGGGAACAACCTTCGATACCCCAACCTTCAGTTCCTGGAGTCATCAACATCAACCTCGACTTCCGCTTCTAGAGTCAATGTGCACCGTTACACTATAGCTTTCTTGGAATATACATTTTTTTGGACGACCCAACACGAGTCATAGCCCACATTCACTCCATGTTGAGCCTTTTTGAAGTGGGAATGCCTCAACAAGCAAACCTTGAATAAATTGCTGAGTTGACTGGCTTATTCTTCTTTCCAGGTACGCCCTCCCATATTTTTTTTTTCATTTCTTTTTGTGCTTAACTCCTATTTCAGACCTTTTTTTTTTTTTTTTTTTTTTTTTTTTTTTTTTTTTTTTCCTGTTGCAATATCATATGAGAATTATGGAGACTATTACCAAAACTTTGATCTAAAGGCTTAGCCAATCTTACTGCTGCCTACATAAAGGTCCAAAAGGAATCTAAGAAGCTGAGAGCGGAAAAATCCATCCTCTTTGGAAGAACTGAAACGATCACCACGGAAGTGGAATGCATCAAGGAGGCCTTACAGAGGTGTAAAATTTACTTACTTTCGAGCGCTCCAAGTTTGAAAATGAAGCCCGAGACTGGTGTACCGCCTTTTCTAAGAAGAAATCATAAAAATCTATGGCTATAGAGAAATTCTCTTTGATGTCACCAAGAAGGCGTCGTTGGAGAATGAAGTTAGCAAACTTAAAGTCTCTTTATGACAAACCCAAGAGGTAACAAGAGTTAAAGAAGCTGAGAGCCTCTTTTTGCAAGAATAGCTTGGTAAAGCCCAAGATAAGCTGGAAGAAGTTCGAATAGATCTTGAAGACATCAAAATTCAAAATTGAATCGATGTGAACTGGGCTGTGCTGAAACATGCTGAGAAGTACTGGGAAAAGTGAGCGCCTATGGCTTTATATCTTGCTCAAGAGCTTAAGGAGATGGAGAGTGCTCACAAAGATTACAAGGACCGCGTCCCCTCTTCTCAAAAAAAAAAAAAGAAAAGAAAAAAAAAGTAAGGACTGGGGACTTTGGAAACCTCTGTGGCAAGAGAAGGTGAATACTCCCTTCGACTTTAGATTAAGGTTTCTTCTTTCTGCTTAAACACTCTGAGGGGTTGTTTGACCAGGCCTCAATTTGTTGTGTGTACTTTTCCTTAAGTCCCCCTATTGAATGATCTTTTTGCAATAATTTTTTTATGTATAATTTTATTTTCTTTTTTAGGCTCTATTGGTGTATTCAGTTTGCTCTGGTTGTGTAGTTTTTATGTGAATATTTGAGCTATCATGGTGTTTCTTACCTTGTCTATTTTTAACATATTTTTAAAATTATTTTTGTCGTCGAGGATCTATCGGGAACAGCCTCTCCACCTTGTTGGATAAGGTCTGCGTATATCTCACCCTTCCCAAATCCTACTTTTAAGATAACACTCAAAATATTGTTGTTGTGTTGCTAGCCTGTTAAATTGCTAATCCGATATATTTTGAGTCTATAACTTTAATTTAATAGTTGTAATAAAATGCGGGCCTGGTATAAGTGTGAATGAAGAAGGGCGTCCCACTAATGAAGTCACAAAGAGAAACTAAGTGATGGCGCAATGTTCGGTAATCCAAAATAAAATAAAAATTGAATAGAAAATGCATAAGCAAAAACAAGAAAGAATTAAAAAATAGAATTAAAGTGCAGAAAATAAAGGGATATGAGAAATTCGGGGAAGAAATCCAACAACTTCCAAGAATGCAAATTCCTATAGCCTCGACAAAATCGAAGTAAGAACATATTGATTTATAGATGAAAACAGACGCCTTTAGTTGAGAAGCTTAATCAAAATAATAAACTCATTTCTTGACCACTTTATGAGTAACGTAAGATAACAATTAGTAATTAGTACTAATCGCCTTCTAAAAATACCAACAAGAAATCAAATAATATCACAAGAAAGAATTTAATCTCATTGCCTTGAACTATGAACTAATAAAGGTTTAAAGATAAATTCCCAAAGTATTATCACAAAGGTTCAAAAGAACTCCTAAATAATATTAATGATTAAAGTTATTGTTTACAATGAAGAGGAAGACCCATTTATATAGAAGTAGGTGAAGTAATAGCCAAGACTAGGAGTCCTAAAATGATGGAGTTTAGTGAACCAAGGAATCTAAGGGATAAGATAGAAAATTATAGAAGCCATTATCTTGCTAGCTAAGAAATAAAAGACTAACTAATGAAAATAAAATGAGATAATATACAAGTCTCCTAAACAACTAGGTAGCTAATCTTCTAGAAGGCTGATGTTCAAGCTGACTTGAGAGCTGACTGTTGGACGAAATTTCAAAGTATTTGGGCCGCAAAGACTAGCCAACAATCCTCAAGAAGACATTCATGCTTCTTGCAAACTGAATGATAAAAAAAAAGTTGTTCAAACTGGTACACCGATTGACCCAAGTTCTTATAAATCCCATGACAGGGTTCGCCTCTCATCGGAGTCTCAATAGAAAACAACTATGTTCAATATTCATCAACAACTAACTAAAATGAACTAGACTAAGGGGTTTATATAGATAGCTCAAAGGGTACTAAAGTAGTTACGGTCACAGGCAACCAATAAGATAAGGCCACGCAGGGCCGAAATAATTAATGTGCTCGGCTCTTTTGACTTCGGTGCTCGATTGCTCAGCTCGGAACATTTGAAAACGGACGCTCACTTGCCTCGGGCACAATTGTAGCCCTTCGGTAAATCACTGCTCGGCGTCAAGGTTGAGTGTTTACTCACTTTCTTCTTTGGGCTCGAGCTTATAGATAAAGCCTTTGTATCTTGTGCTCGGCCACTCAGCATCCGAACAGGTGCTTCTTCCCGACAGCTGAATGTCCACATTGTGCAAGAGTTTGGCTTGACTTCGTGTCACTGGCCTCGATAGGTTGAATACTTGATCAGCATGGGTTCAGGCTGCATCATCCTCCCCTTCTTAAGAAGATTTTATTTTCGAAATCGAGCCCTCTTCAGTCCCCGATGCTTGGCCTACAGCACAAGGTGTTGGATAAGTTATACTCACCTGGGAGGTCGATCACATAAGCATTGATGTTGATGTTGATCTTGCTCAGCACTTGAAACAGACCATCCCCTCGAGGAGCCAACTTCCCTTTCCTTTGGTTCGGGAATCTTTCCTTTCTGAAGTGAACCAAAACCCAATCTCCCTTCTTTAATTCCAGCTTCTTTCGCCCTTTGTTTTTCTTGGATGCCACCTTAGCATAAGCTTCCTTAAGATTTTTCTTCACCTTAGCATGTAGCTCGAGCAAAGCAGTAGCTTGCTGTGTACCTTCAAAATCAATAACAGCATCTCGAGGCAACGGGGTTAAATCAAGTGGAATCAAAGGATTAAAACCATACACACACTCAAACGGAGTCATTCCAATCATTCGATGCACAGTACGGTTGTATGCATATTCCATCACGGGCAAACGATCAGCCAAGTTTCCAGCCTTACCTTTGGTCATAGCTCGAAGTAGAGCTCCCAAGGTTGGATTGACTACCTCGGTCTTTCCATCAGTCTGAGGATGGTGAGACGTTGAGAATAGTAATTTGGTGCCAAGGGCACCCCATAGACACTTCAAAAATGACTCAAGAATTTAGAGTGTCGATCACTCACAATAGTACGAGGCAAACCATGCAATCTCAACACATTAGAAATAAACAAAGTAGCTACATGTTGTGCATCATCATATTTCTGGCAAGGAATAAAGTGAGCCATTTTTAAAAAATGGTCGACTACGACAAAGATGATATCATGTCCACCCCCCGACCTCGGTAACCCCATAACAAAATCCATTGATATATCAACCCACAGTTGATTAGGAACAGGTAACGGAGTATGCAAATCATGAGGGTTTGACCTTGATTTAGCTTTCTTGCAATCTATATAAGCATTGCAAAGTTTTTCCATATCTCTTCGCATTTTATGCCAGTGAAACTGCTCGGTTAAGATACCAAGATTTTTATCGACACCGAAGTATCCCATTAAGCCCCCGGAGTGAGCCTCTCGAACCAAGAGCTCTTTCCATGATGACACAGGCACACGAACCCTCTCATTCTTGAAGAGGTAGCCATCGTGCCACTGATATTTCTCAACCCTTCGGCCACTCAATATCGCGTCACAGATGCTTTGCAGCTTGGGATCGTCGTCATACATTGACTTGATGCTTTCAAATCCCATGAGCCTCGAGGCGAGAGTGGTCGCTAAGGCAAATTTCCTTGATAGCGCATCGGCCACAACATTGTCTTTTTCCATTTTTGTAATGAATTACATAAGGAAAGCTTTCAATGAATTCCACCCACTTGGCATGTCTTCGGTTTAATTTTTCCTGGCCTCGGAGATGTTTCAAAGACTCATGATCACTTTTAATTACAAACTCTCTTGGCCACAAATACTGCTGCCAATGGGCGAGTGCTCGAATGAGGGCATACAATTCCTTGTCATACGTAGAGTAATTCAAGGTTGCAACCCTAAGTTTTTCGCTGAAGTAAGCGATCGGCTTCAATTCTTGCATAAGCACTTCTCTGATCCCAACTCCGGACGCATCACATTCAATCTCGAACGCTTTTCCGAAGTTAGGGTGTTGTAGTAACGGGGCAGAACTTAGCATCCATTTCAACTCTTGGAAAGCCCTCTCTTGGGACTCTCCCCACACAAATGGATGGTCTTTCTTTACCAGTTCGGTCAAAGGAGCTTCCACGGTGCTAAAGTCACGAACAAACCTTCGGTAAAAGCTAGCTAATCCATGGAAGCTACAAACTTGAGATACCGAGGTTGGAGTCGGTCAATCTTTTATAGCCTCGACTTTTGACTCATCGACTTCAACACCATTAGCACTCACAATAAATCCTAAAAAGACTACACGCTCAACACAAAATGCACACTTTTTGAAGTTAGCATACAACTTCTCTTCTCTAAGTTTATCAAACACTAGCCTTAAGTGTTGTCATACCTAGTTTTAAACTCAACTCGGAGCGAGTCAAGTTTCAGGTTTGACTGGATAACTCGTTTGAGTTATGAATTGGAGTCGCCACCTAATATGGATTTCTAAGGCGTATTAGGTCACCTAAATGTCTAAGGTTAGGCTTTTATTAAACCGGTCCAGCTTCAGAGATTTCAGTGGGTAAGAAGTCCAAATGACTCAGGGAAGAAGGTGTTAGGCACTTCCCAAGTCGCATGAAAAGTGGTTCCCGCCTGAGTCTATATTTTGGGATGTTCAAATAATATATCATTATGTTTACAAGGCTATTCTAAAGAGTTAAATTCATAACTAAATTAGGGAGTTGTATCTATTCATGCAAAGTGTAGCAAGTCTAGGTAGCATACATAATTTGGGCTTTATATTTCACAAATACGGCTTACATTTCAACGCCTACACGCTTTTGGGCTCTAGCAAAAATTCCTAATCGAAAGTGGTTAGATTGGCAAACTAGTGGCGTAAAACAGCATAGTTATACAATCCAAAAGGTTGAATTAACTTTGCGAGAATAGGCAGTTTTTCAAATAGTTTTAAGATTTTATCAAAAACCGAATGGGGGTTGTTTTTAAAATAAAATGTTAGCCATTTAGGGTGGGTGTGACTCGTCATTAATTGTCGAACCCTAACCTTAATGGCTATTTTCATTTAGGGGCCAGTTTTGGAAATTATAACTAAGTAGGCTGTTTTAGCAAATTGTCTTTAGAAAAGGCACATAAATGCAAATAAGGGGCAGCCGCACATAAATATACAAATAGGCATGCAAATACATGAGGCGTTAGGTAATATGTGTTTTATAAAAATACGTAAAATAGATGTATAATTGACCCCCTAAGACTTATATCCCCCTATACACTGTTAGATTAGTATATATGTGGTACACACATAAAGACCCGATTTGAAAGTGTTTTTGGGCCTGGATCAGAAACGTAAGGAAGGGTAGTTTTTGTTTTACCAAAAACAGTCACGTATTAGGCAGTGTTGGCACATATAGCCCTGGTTTTAAGAAAATCATGCTTTGATGTAGGTTTAAGTGCAAGACCTGTCCTATACTGATTTTAGTCGACCAAGGGTTAAGAATGCCAAAAATATACCAAGTTCTACGTTGTTGACACGATCAAGTAACGGTTTAAACCATTAAACACTTGCAAATCAAATTCTATTTAAACGTTTAAATGCAATGACTTTGCTTTGGTATATGATGCAACCAAATAAGGAGAAAAGGATAAGAAAGGGCCCCCTGAGTGGCCATTTACTCAGCCTAGTAGCTGTGTCCCCTGTTTTAAAGGAATACAAATAGGGAATCCTAACAAATATACATGAAATATGGCAGTTTCTAAGTGGGAAAGACACGCAAAAGGTATAAAAGCTAGGATTTATCACTTCAATATCAGCATTAAGAAAGCATTGTACAGTGCTGTTATCACGATCATTTATAGTCTTTGGAACCTGTAGTTAAAATAGAACTAGTATAGCCTTTTAGAGCCATCCAAACAAATTGAACACAGGGGATTAGTGGGGTAGGCAAGCACAAAGGTCAGACAAACTCATTCATTCTCAGCCAAGATTAAAGGAAAGACTAATGAATAGTTTAGATGAGACTAACACAGAAAAAAGGGTGAAACCAACATGCAACAAGGCATAGGTGAGTAAACAAATGCAATATTTAGTCAGGGATAAGAAAATACCTTGTAGTAGTGTGAAGAAAACAAACAAAGTGTAGAGAATGATTGATGCTTGCAAGAGCAGGACTAGCAAACAAACAGAGCAGGAGTTCTCCAAAAGAAAAAACAAGCAGAAAGAGGAAGGCAGGCCTATGAAGTGCAATCTGTATTTCTCTGTATTGTAAAGCTTTTTCAGTGTATCCGTGGTGTCTTTTGTGAGACAAAGATTTCCTTTATATAGGTGAGGGGTTGGGCTATTTGTTCTAACGGACAGAATCCAAAGAAGGCAATGGAATATTGTCTCCTAAAACTGAAAGGATTCACTTGGATTCTTTCCATGTATATTTCAATCAGTGTTCCAAATTTTAAGGTAATCTTGATCCCAAGACAAGTAGGAGCCCTCTCCTTTTGACTATAACCCATCCAGGTTCAAATATTAGCACACAAACATGTTTTAAGCCATTTTAAGCCTGTAAACATGGAATGTCATATCAGCTTATAATCAGAATTCTTAATTGATATCATGCTAATTATCAAAAACAGTTTCCATTCTAATTACCAATCAAAGATTTCAAATTGACATCTTATGAACCTTCTAATCAGGCTAAATTACTGTTTCAAATTCTAATTTGAGCCAGTTACACGATCTTGCATTTTAGCAAAATAAAAGGCTATGTACAGTGTCAAATATGAATAAACATGTTGCCAGGGAGGTTAAATTATAATCCAACACTGATGACATGAAACTCATGCCACTAGGGTATCAAATTTAGGCATACTAACAGTGCAAGAGCAAGATTTCGTTTAACCAGTGGATCAAGATGATAATTAACAAGTATACGGTCTTTTACTATAGTCAAGCAACAAAGCATGCTAATTCACAGGGAAACTAGGCAAACTTTGGTTCAATTATCACATAGGCTCAGGTACGATGAAAAAAAAGAAGAAAAGACAAAGGAGTTAGGGTTACCCGTGTACCGGAGTCGGGTTGACTTTAACCCATCTCAAATGTATTTGCATGAGATATTTCTCGCCTCTTTTAGTGGTAGCAACGTTTTAGAATCCGTTTAGGCAAGGTCGGAGACATTTTTCGGTGATTGCAACTTTCCACGACAAGGGGTCGATTTTGACTCTCGTCAAAATGATAACAAACCATACGAGTTTGTAGCGGATGAAGAGAGGATCATCGTGATGTATTTTGTTTTCAATTTCGCGGGTGAAATTGGATGGTAAATGATGTAATCAGTGGAAGCTTGCGAGAGAGAGAGAGAGAGAGGGTATGAGTCGGCTGAGCGTGAGAGAAAAATGAGGGGTCCTGTAGGGTTTGGGGTGATGGTGCAATGCAAACCCGAAGGAGTTGCTTAGCACAAACGCGGAAGATAAACAACAAAAGATAAAGATAGAAGCAAGACAAAACTTGCTTCTTTTGAAAGAACAGTGAGGAACCTGTCCCAAAGCTCGATCAAAAGGGACACAAGAATCACCTAAACTATGCAACAATCCTCAAGAGAACATTGCCTCTTGCAAACTGAATGATCAAAGAGGAATGTTCAATCGGATTAACCGAAAACCACAAGTCCATAAAAGCCCTCACAGGGGTTGCTCACTACGGAGACAAGAAATGTGCTCGGCACTTTCATTAATTCATCAATGTTCAAAAACTAGCTACTTACAATGAAAGGAAACAAGGTTTATATAGGAAATACTAAGGGTAAACTAGTAAAAGGGTCACAGGCGACCAATAGAAATAAGCCACGTAGGGCTGAGTTAAAGATGTGTTCGGCAGTCTTTGACTTCGGTGAGCCTTGGCTTCGGTTCTCGATTGCCTGCTCGAACACACTTGTCCTCGGGCGCGTGACTTAGCTTCGAACACTTGTTGTTGTGTTCGGCTCTGTGCTGCCCGGTGCCAAGAGCTGCTGTTCGGTAACCTTGTCCTCGGGCTCAAATTTGAAGATGAAGCCCTTGGTTCCAACATTTTACAATTCTCCTTCCGAACACATGCTTCCTCCCGACATAGCCAACTGGATGTGCATGTCATGGAGCAGCTTGGCTTGGCTTCGAGTGATTGGCCTCCTCGATTGATCAGTCACTGCCTTCGGTTGAAGTCTCCTCGGTTGATCAGCACTTTGGGCTGCATCATCCTCCCCTTCTTGAGAGGATTTCGTCCTCGAAATCGATTCATCCTCTGCCTCCGATATTTGGCCTACAACACAAGGAGTCAAATCAGCAACATTGAAGGTGTTAGACACATTATACTCACCTGGGAGGTCGATGACATAAGCATTGTTGTTTATTTTGCTCAGCACTTCAAATGGACCATCCCCTCGAGGAGCCAACTTTCCTTTCCTTTGGTTCGGGAAGCGTTCCTTTCGGAAGTGAACCCAAACCCAATCTCCCTTCTTTAATTCCAGCTTTTTTCGCCCCTTGTTTTTCTTCAAGGCAACCTTTGTATAGGCTTCCTCGAGGTTCTTCTTTGCCTTGGCATGCAACTCGAGCAGAGCTTTGGCTCGGTGAGTACCTTCAAAATCAATAACAACATCTCGAGGCAATGGGGGTTAGGTCAAGTGGAATTAAAGGGTTAAATCCATACACACACTCGAACGGGGTCATGTTAATCATTCGATGCACCGTTCGATTGTATGCAAACTCCATCATGGGCAAACGATCAGCCCAGTTTCCGACCTTTCCTTTGGTCATTGCTCGAAGCAAAGATCCCAAGGTTCGGTTAACTACCTCGGTCTGCCCATCAGTCTGAGGATGGTGAGACGTCGAGAATAGCAGCTTGGTGCCGAGGGCACCCCACAAACATTTTCAAAAATGACTCAAGAACTTTGAGTCTCGATCACTCACAATAGTACGAGGTACACCATGCAATTTTAACACATTAGAAACAAACAATGTAGCTACATGCTGTGCATCATCACACTTTTTGCAAGGAATAAAGTGAGCCATTTTGGAAAAACGGTCAACCACAACAAAGATGCTATCATGTCCTCCCCCCGACCTCGGTAACCCCAAGACAAAGTCCATGGATATATCAACCCAAGGTCGATCAGGCACAGGCAACGGGGTGTACAAACCATGAGGGTTGGACTTCGATTTTGCTTTCTTGCAAACGAGACAAGCGTTACAAAGCTTTTCCACATCTCGTCGCATTTTGGGCCAATGGAACTGCTCGGTCAAGATACCAAGAGTTTTGTCGACACCGAAGTGTCCCATCAGTCCACCAGAGTGAGCTTCTCGAACCAAGAGCTCTCTCCACGATGATACTGGCACACAAACCCTCCCATTCTTGAAGAGGTGGCCATCATGCCATTGATATTTTTCAACCCTTCGGCCACTCAAGATAGCGTCACGAACGCATTTCAGCTTGGGATCGTCCTTGTACATCGACTTGATGCTTTCGAATCCCATGAGCCTAGAGGCGAGAGTGGTCGCTAAGGCAAATTTCCTTGATAGCGCATCGGCCACAACATTGTCTTTTCCCTTTTTGTAATGAATTACATAGGGAAAGCTTTCAATAAATTCAACCCACTTGGCATGTCTTCGGTTTAATTTCTCCTATCCTCGGAGATGCTTCAAGGACTCATGATCGCTTTTGATCACAAATTCTCGAGGCCACAAATAATGCTGCCAATGGGCGAGTGCTCGAACGAGGGCATACATTTCCTTGTCATACGTTGAGTAATTCAAGGCTGCACCCTTAAGCTTTTCGCTGAAGTAAGCGATCGGCTTCGATTCTTGCATTAGCACTCCTCCGATCCCAACTCCAGACGCATCACACTCGACTTCGAATGCTTTGCCGAAGTCAGGGAGTTGCAACAACGGGGCAGAACAAAGCCTCCGTTTCAACTCTTGGAAAGCCCTTTCTTGGGACTCTCCCCACACATATGGATTGTCTTTCTTAATCAGCTCGGTTAAAGGAGCTGCCACGGTGCTAAAGTCGCGAACAAACCTTCGGTAAAAGCTAGCTAAACCATGGAAGCTACGAACTTGTGATACCGAGGTCGGAGTTGGCCAATCTTTGATGGCTTCGACTTTTGATTCGTCGACTTCGACACCATTAGCACTGACAACGAATCCAAGAAAGACCACACGATCGACACCGAAGGCACATTTCTTGAAGTTGGCATACAACTTCTCTTCTCGAAGCTTTTCAAGTACTTGCCTTAGGTGTTCGACATGTTCATCCACGGTTCTGCTATAAACAAGTATGTCATCGAAATAAACGACAACGAACTTGTTTATGAACGGTTTGAGCACATGGTTCATCAATCGCATGAATGTGCTCGGTGCATTGGATAAGCCAAAAGGCATCACCAACCATTCATAGAGACCGAACTTGGTCTTGAATGCAGTTTTCCACTCGTCTCCGGATTTCATTCGGATCTGGTGATAACCGGACCTGAGGTCAATCTTTGAAAAGCATGAAGAACCACTTAACTCATCTAGCATGTCATCTAATCAAGGGATAGGATGACGATACTTTACCGTTATTTTGTTGACTGGTCGACAGTCAACACACATTCGCCATGTTCCATCCTTCTTCGGGACAAGGATAACAGGAACGGCGCAAGGACTCAAGCTCTCACGAACGAGGCCCTTGTTCAGCAATTCATCAACCTGCAGTTGGAGCTCTTTGGTGTCTTCGGGATTACACCGGTATGCAGGTTTGTTAGGGATTTGAGACCCTGGCACGAAGTCAATTTGGTGCTCGATTCCTCTCAACGGAGGTAATCCACCTGGCATTTCCTCGGGAAACATGTCCTCGAAGTCCTGCAAAACTTTACGAACTAACAAAGGCAAAGGGTTATCATTAGAAAAATCATCATTAGAGTTTAGAAAGATACCCTTGTGCACGAGGCAAATCATCATCTGACCGTGGTCGTTGCCTCGTAAGATCTCACCGGGTTGCATGATTGCACAAATTCCTTTCACTTCGGGCGGTGAGTTAGTCTCTTCGGGCCCCAATTTTGCTCCCATCGGAAGCTTAGCTTTGGCCGCTTCTTTCAATTCTTTCATCCGTTTATAGTCCTCGGTGACTTGTTTTGGAGACAAGGGTTTGAGTATGAAACTCTTCCCATTGAGCTTCACAGTGTAAGTGTTGGATCTGCCATTGTGAACAGCTGTTTGGTCATACTGCCACGGTCGACCCAATAGCAAATGACAAGCTTGCATCGGAACCACATCGAATATCATTTCATCTTGATACTCTCCGATTTTGAACTTGATCCACACTTGTTTGACAACTCTCAATTCTCCACACTCGTTCAGCCATTGTAACTTGTAAGGGTGGGGATGCTTCATCGTAGGTAATCCCATTTGTGAAACCAAAGTTTGGCTCACTACATTGGCACAACTACCGGAATCAATGATCATCGAACACACCTTTCCCCTCACTCGACATCGGGCATGAAAAAGGTTTTCTCTTTGGTTGTCCTCTTCTTCAAGAGTCATGCAGCTCAAATTCCTTCGAACCACAAGAAACATTTCCGGATGATCAGCTTCGGCAGCCTGATGATCATCATCACCTTCAGCTCGGTCAGTCTCCTCGATAAATTCCTCCTCGGTGTCACTCGCTTGCTCATGGACGGTTCCATCTTCGAGCAGAAGCATAACCTTGCGAGTTGGACACTCTTTTGCCATGTGACCATAACCTTTGCATTTGTGACACTGAATATTTGAAGCACTAGGAGAGTTGAGTTGAACTTTACCTCCCACTTCTCTCGACTGGTTAACGGTCACACCTCTTTCGAAGGGTCTCTTCGGATCTCGAACAGTGTTAGCACTTGTTTGGTTTGGACTCTTCCATTCTTTACCTCGGTTCAAAGGAGTAGAAGTAGTGGCTCCTCGATACCGGTTTGCCTTGTCGTCCTTCACCAATTTTTCAGCTTCGGTGGCAGCATCGAACAGATCTTCCAACGTGTGATACACGTGGAGTCTCAACTGAGATGACACATCCCTAGCCAATCCATTTTTGAATCTGATAATGGCTTGTTCTTCGTCTTCGACCAGATCAAGATTCAATCGAACCTTTTCAAACTCATCGTGGTACTCTTGGACAGACTTGGGCCCTTGCTTTAACTCATAGAGCTTTTGCATTTGAGTCTGCCTGTACTTGGCACTCAAATACTTAGCATCCATTGCTCTTCTCAATTGCGGCCAGGGATTGACTTCAGGATAGTCATTCCTTCGTCGATGTCTCTTGTCAGATTCCCACCACGTTGATGCATAAGCTTCGAACGAAGCAATGGCATGGGCAGCTTTCTTCTCATCGGTCATCTCATTGGTTTCGAAGATGCGCTCCATTTTAAGCTTCCATTCAAGATACTCATCGGGATCACTAGTTCCTTTAAAGGGTGGAATAGTGATCTTGACACTGTTCAAATTTGAGTCTCGAACACCACGAGCCTGTTCGGGATACTCATCATCTCGATCATTAGCCTCACGCTCAATATTTCTTCCAACATTTGCGCCTCGGCCTCGACTTCGGAAATTTCCACGACCTCGGTGAGCTTGCCTTCGTTGAGCGAATGGCAGCTCACGTTCATATTCGTCCTCAGGAAATTCCTCTTCATCAACCTCCTCGGCAACGGCTCCAAGATCTCTTCGGGCCTTTGGAGGTGGTATTCTTTCTCCTCGGGGAATGCCCAAGTTTTGATAAGCAGCTTGGGGATTGCCCAAGTTTTGATAAGCAGCTTGGGGATTGCTCAAGTTAAGTTCTCTTCGAATTGCTTCACTTGTCAACTGATGTTGTCGTACAAGCTCAGCATACAGCTCAGGTTTCATCGGAGTGGATTGGCTCGTTCCAACGCCGGACCCATTCATGGCCACGGACGCGCTTCCCTGCTCGAGGAGAGTCACTCGAGCAGTCACTCCTCTTAATTCGGAACTGACGCCTTGTATCGCAGCCATGAGATCGGCTAACGACACTTCGGGCTTCTCAATGCCTTTTCCTTCGCCTCCATTACCAGCCATGGTACCTGCACAAGTCAAAGACCAAACAATTGTTAGGGTTAGAAATCACCTCACACTCTCCCTCACCTTTGATGGGTGGCACTCGGGTCCACTCAATTTATGGGTTCGGTTTTTGATCACTCAAGGACTTGTTAACAATGGCTCATCTGATTGATCTGTCCTCTAAGATCCTTCAAGTTCGACAATAGTCACTGTCTCTTCGGGAAGAGTGAAGTGATGTTCGACTCGACGGAACGGACGCTTTTTAACTGAGCTCGGGGAGTCAAAAGAATTTCTACGAAAGTTTAGACTTCGGTCACCCCTTCGCACGAATTCCTATCAGCTCAAAAGAGTTAGTACGACCTCGAGTAGGACGATTACTCAAAAGATCCACCAACTAGAATTTTGACACGAAAGAAAGTGAGAACCTAGGAGAATCTACCCTTTGATTCCCTTTTGGAATCTTCCTCGATCACACCAACTCTTGTCCGTACAAGAGTGGTCCCTCCTTGGTACGGATAGGGTTTTACCTTATCCACTTTCCTTTTTCTCAGCCGACAAATTTTCACCTGGGGTTTTGATGTTTACACTTTACCCCTTCTTCTTCAATGGAACAGTGACCTTTGCTCCGGCGTACGGACAAATCTACTTCGGTTCACTGACCACGAATTTCAACAGATCTGGGTTGCTCTTTCGACTCCGGTTCCAAACAACATCGGAGGAAATTAAAGTTCGTCGAGCTAAGAACCAGCTGGCCGTGTCGTACACTGTTACAGATTTGTAACAACTTTCCGGCGTACGGACAACGTTTTTTCAAACTTAGAACTTCGATTTTCAAGCAACAAACAAACCCAAATCACTCAAGAACCACCAATCTTCACCGGTTTCTTCCAAACTCGATGGGGTTCGAGTTTTCAGTCACCATTAAAGCTCAAACAGTCCAAAAATTCACCAAGAAACCCTAGTCACAAAATTAATACGTCGGGTACTCGTTGATTCAGAACTCGATGGTGAACAAGAATCAATGGTTGTTTATCCCAAACAACCAACAATCAAACACAATTTTTTTTTTTTTTTGAATTTTCTTTTTAACACTTTTTTTTTTTTTTTTTTTTTTTTTGTAAAATAACAACACCAACAGTAACAAAGTTCAAGAACACGAAAAAGGAAAACAAAGACACACGCACGAAAATAAGGATAACTTGAACAGGATTTGGAGTTGTAGAAACAAGCCCAAACCGTGCTCTGATACCAAGATGGTGCAATGCAAACCCGAAGGAGTTGCTTAGCACAAACGCGGAAGATAAACAACAAAAGATAAAGATACAAGCAAGACAAAACTTGCTTCTTTTGAAAGAACAGTGAGGAACCTGTCTCAAAGCTCGATCAAAAGGGACACACGAATCACCTAAACTATGCAACAATCCTCAAGAGAACATTGCCTCTTGCAAACTGAATGATCAAAGAGGAATGTTCAATCGGATTAACCGAAAGCCACAAGTCCATTAAAGCCCTCACAGGGGGTTGCTCACGACGGAGACAAGAAATGTGCTCGGCACTTTCATTAATTCATCAATGTTCAAAAACTAGCTACTTAAAATGAAAGGAAACAAGGTTTATATAGGAAATACTAAGGGTAAACTAGTAAAAGGGTCACAGGCGACCAATAGAAATAAGCCACGTAGGGCTGAGTTAAAGATGTGTTCGGCAGTCTTTGACTTCGGTGAGCCTTGGCTTCGGTTCTCGATTGCCTGCTCGAACACACTTGTCCTCGGGCGCGTGACTTAGCTTCGAACACTTGTTGTTGTGTTCGGCTCTGTGCTGCCCGGCGCCAAGAGCTGCTGTTCGGTAACCTTGTCCTCGGGCTCAAATTTGAAGATGAAGCCCTTGGTTCCAACATTTTGCAATTCTCCTTCCGAACACATGCTTCCTCCTAACATAGCCAACTGGATGTGCATGTCATGGAGCAGCTTGGCTTGGCTTCGAGTGATTGGCCTCCTCGATTGATCAGTCACTGCCTTCGGTTGAAGTCTCCTCGGTTGATCAGCACTTTGGGCTGCATCAGGAGTGTAGTTAAAATAGGAAACTATTATCCTTGCCATTGGATCCATTCTGTGGACGGGCAGGATTTAGACACTTAGGTGCAGAGGTGGCAAAAACAAGTTGATGTGTATGTGTGTGTACACGTATAGGTGTATATATGTATATATTTTATAAAAATAATATAAAATATGTATAAGGATGTATTAAATACGTATAAATATGTAGAAAAATTGAAAAATTAATTTAAAAATGTTATAATGACCTAAAGAAACGTAGAAAATATTAATGTGAGATTTAGAATAATTTTGAGCAATTTTGTTGAAAATAATGTAATTGTGAAAATTCATAATTGAGCGTGCGAATTTTTTAAATGGCCGTAGTTTGTGCCGGTATCTTTAAAAATAGCCTAATTGATGTGCGTACATGAAGTAGTAACTTAGAATAGAGGTGTGTGTAGGTAATTGTGTGGTTATCAGTGCAGTTTTGTCCGAATAGAAGGCTATTGAAATAGGAGGGACAAAATTAGGTGTCAACAGCTGCCCCTCTTTGCACGGGGATGATGAAAGAGTCTTCGGGCAAAGACGTTGATAAAATGACTAGTTTTGTCGCGACTCTAGAGGAATGCTTATGGATTATGAGAAATGATGAGGTGTTGCATTGTCGCATTGTATATCCTGCAATAGAAATGAGCTTGCAATAATAGTGTATGTATAAGCAAATATAGAATGTACTTTCCTGTAGGGATGGATCGTCTTGCCAAGATCATATTTAGGTGTGTTTATTACCTCTCACTATGTGTCTTTCGCTTTGCCAAGTGTTAAATTCGAAATTGGGCTGTATACCCTCAATCGACGCATCGAGCTATGTACCCTCCGCAAAAATTAAAATTGACAAAATCGCAATCGGGCTGTGTACCCTTAGGCGATGCATCAGGCTGTGTACCCTCCACAGAAATTAAAATGACAAAATCGACATCGGGCTGTGTACCCTCAGTCGACGCATCAGGCTAAGTACCCTCTACTAAATTAAACTGACGAAATCGATATCGGGCTGTGTACCCTCAGTCGACGCATCGTGCTGTGTACCCTCTGCTAAATTAAAATGATAAAATCGACATCGGGCTGTGTACCCTCAGTCGACGCATCGGGATGTGTACCCTCCACAAAAATTAAAGTTATAAAATCGACATAAGGCTGTGTACCCTCAGTTGAGGCATTAGGCTGTGTACCCTTCGCTAAATTAAAATGACAAAATCGACATCGGGCTGTGTACCTTTAGTCGACGCATCAGGCTGTGTACCCTCCGCTAAATTAAAATAAAAAAATTGGCATCGGGTTGTGTACCCTCAGTCGACGCATCGGGATGTGTACTCTCCGCTAAATTAAAATGACAAAATCGACATCAGACTGTGTACCCTCAGTAAACGCATCCGGCTGTGTACCTTCTGCCAAATTAAAATTACAAAATCGACATCGGGCTGTGTACCCTCCACAAAATTAAAATGACAAAATCGACATCGGGCTGTGTACCCTCCGCTAAATTAAAATGACAAAATCGACATCGGGCTGTGTACCCTCAGTCAACACATCGGGCTGCGTACCCTCCGCAAAAATTAAAGTGTCATAAGAGAAATTGGATAACAATTTGCCGGGATATGTTTGTTATCTGTCGTCGGGTCGCATACTTTTCATGCCTGCATTCAAAGAAAGATTGGTAAGTTATGTGGGGTAGTTTGGTTTGTGCGTTCTTAGCTTGCTTTGTACCCGCTTTTTGTGAGTGCCGGGACCTCGGCCGAGGGGATAGGGATTTGTATAAAGCTATAAATAATGCAAATGTTTTGAAAAAGCTTTTATGAGAAAAAGGTGAAACGAAATTTTTTATATCCCATTGAGTCATGAGTCGCGTTGTTTAACGTCATGGCCGTTGCTGTTCTAAATCCTTATCAAATGAATTTTGAGGGCATCCTCAAAATTCTACCCCAGTTTGTTTTTTCTTGAAATTTTTGAGAAGGTCTCAAAAATTTCTGCCCCAGTGTCAACTATGTTTGTCCTTTCGGAATTTTTGAGAGTTCTTCCAAAATTCTGCCCCAGTGTCTGCTTTATGGGAGAATAAGATTTTTGTATTTATGCGACCGAACCTTGGGTAGGTTGCCAACGTATCCCACTTGGGGAATCAGGTCGTAACGTAGTTCCAGATTACATGATGTATTTCAGAATAATGAACCACTAACTAATGCATGCTCTTATACATAGTATCTTTTGACGGCGTCTGAGTTGATTGGTTTCGGTCAAACTTCTCCATCTATTTCTGCTAGTATCAGTGCTCTTCTAGTTAGAACTTGGTGAACCATGTACGGCCCTTGCCGATTTAGTCCAAACTTGCCTTTCGCTTCTTCTTGATTGGGGAATATCTTCTTCAACACTAACTGGCCAGGTTCGAAAGATCTCTGTCGAACTTTATTGTTAAATGCTTTAGTCATTCTCCTCTGATATAATTTTCCATAACATACTGTATTTAGTCTTTTGCCATCGATGAGGGCTAATTGCTCCATTCTTTCTTTGACCCATTCAACGTCTTTCAATTGTGTCTCTTGAATGATATTTCAACTTCCGCTAGTATCACTGCCTCGGTGCCATACACCAGCAAGTAAGGAGTAGCCCCTGTTGACATTCTCACTGTGGTGAGATACCCTACCAGAGCATAGGGTAAGTCCTTATGCCATTGCTTTGAATTGTCTGTCATCTTGCGCAATATCTTCTCGATGTTCTTATTGTCTGCCTCGACCGCACCATTCATTTGTGGTCTATACGTGGTGGAGTTATGGTGCTTGATCTTGAAAAATTCACAAGACTATTGAGATTAGACCCATTGTCGGTAATGATGGACTCGGGAATGCCGAATCGATACATCATTTTGTCACGAACAAAGTTTGCCACCACTTTCTTCGTTATTGACTTGTATGACGCAGCTTCCACCAATTTGGTAAAATAATCAATAGCTTCCAATATGAAATGGTGTCTATTTGATTCAGCTGGCTCGATGGGTCCTATGACGTTCATTCCCCAGGCAGCAAAAGGTCAGGGTGACCCCATGACATTTAATTCACTAGGAGGCACCCGAATCATATCTCCGTGGACTTGTCATTGATGATATTTCTTTGCCTGCTTTATGCAATGGTGCTCCATTGTCATCCAGAAATATCCGGCCCTCAAGATCTTCTTTACAAGTACGAAGCCATTCATGTGTGGGCCGCACGTCCCAGAGTGTATTACTTCTAATAGCCTAGCAGCTTCCTTAACGTCTACACATCTTAGCAGTCCTAGATCAGGCGTCCTTTGGTATAAGATTTCACCATTCAAGAAGAAACCATTTTCCAACCTCCTCAATGTCTTCTTTTGGAGGCTCGTCACATCCTTTGGGTAAGTGCCATCATTGAAAAACCCCTTGATGTCGTAGAACCAATGCTGTTCGTCCGATTCTTCTTCCACATGGTAACAATATGCTGGTTGCTTCCTCACCGCCACTGGTATCGAGTCGATGTAATTTTTTTCAGGATGTTTGATCATGGAAGATATGGTGGCCAAAGCATCCGCGAACTCATTTTGTAACCTAGGTGCATGCCGGAACTCTATTTTGGTGAATCTTTGCTTCAACTCTTTTATGCACTCGAGGTATGGAAAAATCTTGGAATTCTTTTCCGTCCATTCTCCTCGGACTTGGTGAATCAACAAATAAGAATTCCTGATTGCTAACAGGTCTTGTATGTTCATGTCTACCGCCATTCTAAGACCCAGGATGCAAGCTTCATATTCCACCATATTGTTGGTGCAAGGAAACCTCAGTTTGGCTGTGATAGGATAGTGTTGACCAGTCTCTATAACAAACACTGCTCCAATGCCGACTCCCTTGAAATTTACTGCTCCATCGAAGAATAGTCTCCAACCATCATACTCCTCTGTGATATCTTCCCCTACGAACAAGACTTCTTTGTTGGGGAAATAAGTGTGTAGAGGTTCATAATCATTTGCCACTGGATTTTTGGCCATATGATCAGCCAGGGCTTGAGATTTTACCGCCTTTTGAGTGACAAAAGTAATGCCGAATTCACTGAGCAGCATTTGCCATTTAACCAATTTTTCAGTAGGCATTGGCTTTTGGAAGATATACTTGAGGGGATCCATCCTTGATATCAGCAACGTTGAGTAGGACGTCAAGTAGTGCCTCAGCTTTTGTGCTATCCAGGTCAGCACACAGCAAGTGCGTTCCAGTAGTGTGTACTTGGCTTAATATGGAGTAAATTTCTTACTTAGGTAGTATATTACCTTCTCTTTTCTTCCAGTTCAGTCATGTTACCCCAACACACAACCAAATGCTTAATCTACCACAGACAGGTACAAGATCAAAGGTTGCCCAGGTTCAGGTGGAACCAACACAGGCGGGCAAGACAAGTACTTTTTATCCGATCAAATGCTTTTTGGCAGTCTTCCACCCATTCGATCGCTGCGTCCTTCTTCAATAGCTTGATGATTGGTTCGCAGATGACCGTGGATTGAGCTATGAATCGGCTGATGTAACTGAGTCTTCCCAAGAAACTAATGACTTCTTTCTTGCTCTTTGGTGGCGGCAATTCTTTGATGGCTTTGATCTTGGATGGATCTAGCTTGATGCCTCTTCTACTGACGATGAACCCAGGAGCTTTCCCACTGGAATGCTAAACACACACTTTGGTGGATTTAGTTTCAAGTTATATCTACGCAAGCGATTGAAAAACTTGCGCAGATTGTCAAGGTGCTATGAGCTCTTCTTGGACTTGATGATCACGCAGTCCACGTATACCTCAATTTCTTTATGCATCAGGTCATGGAACATAGTTGTCATTGCCCTCATGTAAGTTGCCCCAGCATTCTTTAATCCAAATGGCATAACCTTATAGCAATAAATTCCCCAAGATGTAGTGAAAGCTATTTTCTCGGCATCTTGTTCATCCATGAGCAACTTGATGATAGCCGGCAAAACAATCCACGAAAGACTGTAGTTCACGTTTCGCATAATAATCCATCAGAATATGTATATTCGGCAAAGGAAATTCACCTTTTGGGCTTGCGCTGTTCAGATCTCTATAGTCCACACAAACTCTGAGTTTCCCATCTTTCTTTGACACTAGGACAATGTTGGCTAGCCAAGTTGGGTATTTGACTGTTTTCAAAATCCCTGCATTGAGCTACATGGTTACCTCTTCTCTAATCTTCAGCAAAGTATATGACTTGAAAGTTCGGGCTTTTTGTTTGACTGGCGGAAAGTCGGATTGCTGGGCAATTTGTGAGCTATCACGTCCGTGCTTATGCTAGTCATGTCATCATATGACCATGCAGACACATCATCGTATTATTTAAGAAACTCGGTATCCCGTTTTTTATCTTCGGCGGTGAGATGCACACTAATTCTTGTCTCTTTTTACAGTTTCGTCATCTCCTAGATTTATCACCTCAGTTTCTTCTAGATTTTGTTTGGGCTTATTTTCAAATCTCTCAATTTCCTCTTGCGTGGTCTCACCAAAATTATCATAGTCAAAATTAGTTTCCTCAAGCTCCATAGTTTCATTACAAGTTGTGGTTGTGGACTTAATGAGATTATAGTTTGAATGCTGAAAAATGAAATATTGCGAAATTAAAAGATTAAAACAAAAGTTAAAGGAAAAAATGTGATATTTTATTTTTGAATCATTGTAAAACAAAATTTGTAGGGAGATCTGTGAGAAAGGAAAGAAATGCAAGTTCCACGACTCAAAGTCAGGTTTTATTTTAGAAAGCATGAAATAAGCTCTATCCCCCAGCTCTACTAAGGTCCACGGTAAGCTCGGGCCCGGTTGCTGATCCAGTTGTTCAATGCAGCTCCAGATTCAGCTTTTGCCAACCCAGGAGGTTCAACATGCTTTTTTAGGGTCACACAACAGTCTTCATCCGATATGAACCGCATTTGCACTCATGCCAATAAATCCTCCTCAGCGTCAGCAGTCTTTCAGTTCAACACCTTGTGCTGCAGATACCTACCCCTTGCGACCATCCAAGTATCCAAACGAGACAAAATTATGTAGGAGAGTCTTGGTGCTTTTCTTGTAGAATTTGAAATCCAGCTTTCTCATTGTCGGGCCTCATCACAATTTAAATTGGCTCGGTCATGCCGTCTAGGTTCTTGTCTAAACCTTTCCCAGGTTCATAGCCTTGCTTTATCATAATGCCTACAACCCAGTCTCCAGGCCATATTGCAGGTTGTGGGAGTACATACGGCTCTTCAATCACCACCTCCATAGGTTCGGGTGTTTAAGGTAGCCACACTTGTTTTCCTTTTGTTTCTTCAGAGATGTGCTTCCAGTTAGGACGAGCATTAGGTGAGTATATCGGCCGCTTCTCTGTTTTAGCAGGTATGCTCTCATAAAATTCATGTGAAGGCACACCCCAATCAGATATTACTGGTTCCCAGACCAAGTTTTTTCCTTCATAGCCTTTGCCTCGACCATCCCAATAAGCGCTATAGAAACTTCTCCTTTTCTCTTCAACCCCAGGCGGTGTGTTGACCAACCTAGGAGCAAAGTGTGCAGTATAACCTCCTCGGACTGCGTCGGTGAAACCCCGACTTTTGTTATAGTTCTTGCGATGTCTTCCTCGAGTGCCTTGCACTGCTCCCACAGTTCTACAGTATAAAAAGTCTGCTCATCAGGAACATTCCCTTCAATTGCTGGTATGGTTTGTTCATTGCAAATGGAGTTGTTCCCTACGCTGAATACTACCACCTCTTTGTTGTCCCATTCGAACTTCACTGTCTGGTGTAATGTAGAAGGCACCGCTCCAGCCATGTAATTCCAAGGTCTCCCCGGCAGTAGGTTGTAAGAAGCGGGGATGTCCATGACATGAAATTCAGCATTGAACTCCACGGGACCGACCATAATGGTTAAGTCGATTTCCCCAATGTTTCTTCTCTGCGATCCATCAAATGCCTTTACTTTCATGTCGCTCTCTCTTATCTTGCTTTGATTAATTCCCATTATTTTCAGAGTGATGAATGAGTATATGTTCAAACCAGAACCTCCATCAATAAAAAATCTTCCCATGAACCAGTCTTTGCATTTGATAGTGACGTGCAAAGCCTTATTGTGACTTAACCCTTCAGGCAGTAGTTCATCCTCGTGGAAAGCAATTCGATTAGATTCCATGACTTGCCCGACCATGCTATCCAGATTCTCAACGGTGGTATCTACCGGGACATGCGCTTCATCTAACACTTTCATCAAGGCATTTCGGTGGCTCTCTGACTTGAGGAGTAAAGCTAAGACGGAGATTTGTGCGGGAGTCTTGCCCAAATATTCAATCACAGAGTATTCTTTTGCTTGCACTTTCTTTCACAGTTTCTCGGACTCCTCTTCGCTGATGCTTCGTCTACCTTGAACAAAATGCTATGTAGCATAAATCTTCCCACTCCTAGTCATCCCTTGTGCAGCGATAGTCTCAACTGTCGATTTACCTTTCTTCTTTATTTTGTAATCCCATGGTACTGCCTTGTCACTGTACAGGAGAACTACGTCAACGTAGAATTTTAGAGCTATTTCTACCTCAATGGGCTCTGGTGCTTTAGCAGAAGCAGGCGCTGGTGTGGCTGCCTTTGCTTTGACAATGGTGCCCTCCAAATTGCATTCTTCGTCTAACTTGATCAAATTCACCCTATTGTCCCCGTGGTTAGGAAAAGGGCTATTGTGCACATTTGGAGATTTCAAATGGATCACCTTTTGATCAATCAAGTTTTGTATTTTATCTCTCAAGGCGTAGCACTTTTCGGTATCATGACCAGGTCCTCCAAAGTGATAGGCATAGGTTTTGGTTTGTCAAAGTAGGGTATCATTCTATCAGGCATTTTGAGCGGGACGGATTGTATGTGGCCGACCGCTTTGAGCCTTTCAAATAACTGAGTTCGGGATTCGGCCAGTGGGGTATAGTTTCTTTTGGGTCTTTGATTGTTTTTGGCATGAGGCCTTGGTGGATAGGTGTTGGTATTCCGGTAGTTAGGAATTTGTGGGTATGGTGGTCTTTATGGTGGTGGGTTTTGGAACATGGGCTGAGTATTGTAGATTGGGTAGGTGGATGTGGGTGGAATATATGGGTATGGTGGAGGTGGTGTTTGGTAGTAGTGGTTGTGGGTGGGAGAATGATCAAGCGATGCAGCAATGAAGGAGACGTCGTCCTTCTTTTTCTTTGGTGTAGTGGTGTTACTGGTTTGTAGGACTTTGTTAGTGGCTTGTAATGCGGCCAAGCTAACGATCCTACCAGTCTTTAAACCATTTTCAACCATATCTCCAATCTTGTTCAAATCACTAAACTTCTTGTCTTGCATGTTCAACATCTTGTCAAAGTAGACATCCTCTTGTATGCGGATGAAATTTGCCATTATCTCTGTGTCTTCCATAGGAGGTTGGACTTTGGCGCCTCCAGCTCTCCACCTAGTTTCAAATTCTCTAAAGGTCTCGGTGGGCTTCTTCTTCATCTTCTCCAAATATAACCGATCAGGCATGGCATCGGTGTTGTGCCCAAAACTATCAACAAAGTTTCCAGCCATCGCCTCCCAGCGTGTCCACTTCTTTGTTTGTTGCTTTGAATACCATACCAGCGCATCTCCAGTCTGACTACGGTTGAACAATTGCATGCGAACCTTTTCATCATGTCCAACCCCACAATAAGATCTCAAATGAGCCATTGGGTCACCACTACCGTCGAACATGTTGAACTTGGATTTCTTATAACCCTCAGGCAGCTTCAAATCAGTGTACATGCAGAGGTATTCATAAGCTAGTCCTCTGGTTCGTTTGGTGCCTTGGAATTGCTTGAATTTCTCTACCAGCCATTGGACTTGCTCTTTGGTTCTGTCTGAGTCTTCTCTTGTCCATGCATACATGTCATGATCTTTAGTGGGCGATGCAGCAGTTTTTATTTCAACAATGAAGGGAGGGGGGGGGGGGGAGGTTATTTTATGGTGCTTTTGATGGTGCAATGTAGGTAAGGTATGAAACGTCTTTTTCGGGAAATAATGGATCTTTGCCGTGAGGGCAGGCTGTTTTGTTTGGTTCAGTGATCCCATCAGCATGGACGAGAGGAATCCTATTTTCCAACTCAAACAAATTTTGTTCCAGCTTAGCATAATCTTCATAGGAAACCACGCCTTGTTTCTCGGAAGTTCCATTTCCAGCCTTGTCAAACTTACCCATGATATTGCGTCTCGTCCTTGTACTTGTAGGTAAAGAGGGAGGTGTTGGGATTGTTCCTCTGGATCTCAACCGGTATTGCGGCGCGACCAGAATGCACAAACCAAACTTTAGGGACTTGGGACTAACACAACAAAAACGAAGAAAAGAATATGAGTACATATTAGCATTAATAAAGTCGCGTCCTATTATGCAAGGGACCTCTTTTGTGCCGGAGGTAGGCCTATCGAAGATTCGACGTAATCTTTGCACCAAACACATCATTTCATTTGTATAAGCATAATGAACACAAGTCTTAAAACCAAAAACAATGAAATTTTATATGATTTGATTGGCTTCATTACAATCACTAAATTTGAGACAGCGACTCGACTAAATGGAAAAAAGACAAAAAAAAAAAAAAAACGACTCGACTTAAGACGACGAGACTATGTGCCAAGTAAAGAGGCTTTGAATCAAGCATCAGCTCCATCATCTTCTTTCTCTTTCTTTCCTTCGGATTCTTCCATAGGTTTGTGAACCAGGTTTATTGGCGGAGGGGCGATGAACATCTCAATCAGATCCTTCCCAGCTTGCATGTCACCCAGAGCTTTTGTGAAGAATTCACAGATTTCCAGTCCCATTGTCTCCTTTTCTTCTAATGGTACCGACTTAAAATAATCTCCCTATCCCATGAGCAAGTCTTGCAGATTTCCAGCGGCCTGTCTTGCTGCCATGATTTTGCCTGTCCAATATTTAAGCTCATCCCCTTTGATCCTTTCTTTGTATTGCCTCCTCATCTCCTTCTCTTGTGTCACCCTTAATTCCTTCTCATTTTGGTCGAACTTGTGTCTTATATTCTTGTACTTCTCAGCGACACTTGGAGCTTTGGCTTTTCTTTTCAGCGTAGTCTTTGATCGAAACCTCTCCCTATCTTTACTAAGCCACTGAGGATAAGTCGAAGTAGCAACAGGGTTCACCCTATTGTCTCGGCCACGTCAAAATTGCATAGTAAGCCTTCTTTCCCACATTGTCAATATCGTACCAACCATCGGATGCTCGATGTCCTTTATGTCAACGTTGAAACTTCTCCCTTTTTTCAACTGAGGAGTTTGTTGTGTCATCCCTATTTCCCGGAGGATTCTTAGAGGAACATAGTGGTGAGTTCCTTGGAATCCAATCAATGTCAAAAAAGTGGTGTCTTGACCTTGTATGGAAACGATTAAACAATCACAGTTTTCAATAACCCATTGCACCTCTTGTAGTTCTTCAAATTTGGTGTACTATCCTTGCATGTTTGCGGGGTCTTCACATATTATCGTTCCAGCCATGTGGGTGCTATGTGAACTAATACCTCCATCTCTTGATGACCGTGGTGCTATTGGATTGATGGGGACACTGTGTAAATGTTCTATCAACCATATTTGCAGCAAAAGATTGCACCCTTCAAAGAAGTCCCATCCCTTTCTGCATTTGGTTAGACCCCTATAAACTTCCCCCACAATCATTGGAATCAAACTCACTTAGTGCTTGTGAGCGCCTTTGCGCAAACCTTCAACTATTCTTCCCAGCCTTATGTCGATCCCTCCTTCTTTCTCGGGGAAAACCATGCTCCCCAAAAAGGCAATGATGAAAGCATTTGACTCAGTCCACTCCCAATCTTGAATTTCTCATGCCCCAGTCCAATCATGCCTAAGAGTTGGATCTCCAAATCTAGAATATAAATACTCCAAAGTAACCTTTCCATCATGCACTCCCTTGACGTATGGATCATAAGGAGCGTTCAACAGTTCAATGAACTCCTTAGAGTCTATGTCTCGGGGATAAATCATGGTCTCAGGTCCAGGCTCTAACCCTGCTAGTCCTCCAAATTCTTCTAGCATCGGTGCCAACTCCAAACCATTGAAATGAAATACCTCCCTT
Organism: Petunia x hybrida; assembly: GCA_037355625.1. Classification (NCBI taxonomy): domain Eukaryota; kingdom Viridiplantae; phylum Streptophyta; class Magnoliopsida; order Solanales; family Solanaceae; genus Petunia; species Petunia x hybrida. The sequence continues at coordinate 1,521,986 of JBBBVM010000018.1, read as the reverse complement.
TTGTAGTCCAAGAAATGTGTAGCAGCCTTGACTAAACCAGGCATGGCGGTGTAAGCCTGGAGAGCCACTAGTTCTCCCAACACCTTTTAAACATGAACCTTACTGACAGCAGCCAAATCTTCCCACCAGAGTCTGATCAAGTGAGAAGCTCGTGAAACAGTCTCGAATTGAAGTGTACCTCTTGCAGCCATAGTCTGAAAACAAAATAAAAAAGTAAAGATCAAAACATTCTTATACTCTTGATCATACTTAGACAAACAATCAATATTTTGCACAAACATTTCTTCGAATCCATGCAAAGATGCAGTTTTGTCTTTTTTCGGGTTAAGAACCCTGTCGACATTTGGACGTAGGCTTGCTAATAGGCTATGACGTGCCAAGGACGTAGAGCCTTCCTAGGTTTGTCATGATGCAAGGAAAATAAATACGCATTTTGTTTTCAATCATTTTCATAGATTCCCATAATGTTTTCTGAAATTCAATACATGACGAATTTTTGAAATAAAAGATACAAAAGAAATGAAAATGATATTTGACTAGGCAACATGCTCCTCCTCCAGCCTGGCTCTCTTTTCTTCTCGGGTTATCTCCTTGACTTCTTCCATAGCTTTGGTTAAGTATCCTTTGGTCGCCACTAAGTGTAAAATGTCCACATCAGCAGACTCCGAATTCCATTGTTCAAGCCTCATCTCCAACGCCTCTATCTATCCTTCTAACTCTAATGTACGTTTCTTCCACAACTCGATTTCTTCTTTGTTTTCTTTGTCTATTTTGACAGCTTTCAACATGAACTCTCAGTATCGAATTTGAGCTTCCGCCTCGCGGTCTCCTATGTCATTCCCTCGTCTCGGCCCTACTACCATATTTCCCTTTATGCTAGAACGCAACCAGCTATTGTAGTTTGGTTCGCATCCAGCGTTGTATCGATCTGATGCTAATGACTCCTTCCCCATGACTTGTCTACTTACCCAGGATGTTCTAATGCTTTTGTCTTTTGGAACAATATCTTCAGTGTAATCGAACTAATAGGCCTTCGTGTCCGGTATGAGTGGGATGATTTGCTTTCTCCCTGCTTGCCTCATTACTCTTAGTGGTTGATAGGGTTGGAGAGCTCGTTATCTCATGAGTATCACAAAGGATGTCTTCTTAGAGCTAATGATGAAATTTGATGAAGGAAACCAAGTGAACATCTATTGAATTGAATCCTCTGTTGCACTTTCAAACAACCTTACACATTTCTCTATGCTACTTGGCTGCTTGAATTTTGGAACCCCGTACCGTTCTCCAACAAAGTAGTTGGAACTAGTTGGCTTAGACAATTCTTGCGCACCTCTCACTTTCCTCAAATGCTCCTTGAACCACGCTTGTAGTAGAAGGTTGCAACCTTAGAAATATTTTGCTCCTCATTTGCAACAACCCAAATCTCGATAGATGTCTGCCACAATCATAGGAACTATGGTATAACGATAACCATCAATTCCATTAAATACCGCATGATCAACCATGACAAGCCTCGAACATATGTCGTGACTCGAGCTTTCAGGGAACACCATTACTCCTAAGAAACAAATAGCAAATGCAATTGGTCTAGCTCTCCTCCAGTCATTGTAGGACTTGAACTCTTTCTTACGGTCGTTGAATGCACTCAAATACCCGAACCTGTTGTAAAAATAGGAAAAGAGTTTTTTCTTTTGTTGTAAAAATTCTGCATTCACACTTGCTACCATCCTTAATTTGTCACGAAACTCCTCAGGTGTGGGGACACTGGGAGATAAAATACGACTCCCCTGCCAATGATGTTTGTCTAGCCCTGAGTGTGACATGAACCCTCCTATCTCTTCTAGAAAAGGTGTTAACTCAACGTCCCCAAATCTAAACATATTTAGTTTTTCATCCCAAAATGACACCGACGCTTCAGTCATTTCTCTACACGGCTCCATTTCTAATAGAGAAACCAAATGACCCAAATGTTGACATACTTCGGTTTGCTCGTCCAATGACAAATTATTCCACTAATTAGTTAACAAAGGAGGTGCGCCCATAGTCAGTCCAAAACGGTAAAACTTTTGACTCATTGTGACCTATAAGGGAAAAAAAAAAGAAAATAGAGGATTAAAATTTCCCTCCCTTTTTGAGAACAGTTGGAAAAATCAAAATACGTTTTTATTTTCGTCTCACTTCCCTCTTTTCTTTTCTCTCAAATGTACATAAGCATGTCCAAACATCCATTCGGGGTTAAAAACCCGTCAAGTAGTTTAGACAAGTTGAAGACTAGTCGGCTCACGAGGAGCCCTTCCTACGGCATGATGCATGCTCATTACATTCAAAGAGTGGTGTAATTCTAGACACGGTTTCCCAAGGTGGACAACCAAAGGGTGGGACTATTTGAAATTGTTGGTTGTACCACAGACCAACTATATTCCAAAACGTCCCTTCTAAAAGGTTTTTTGAGGTGGAGCGACCGTGAGATCCACGTAATCGCCCGTGTATGTTCAATGTATTGTTTTCCAGGAGTGGACGAATATGAGTGAAATACGTCAATATTACATCAATTTTCAAGTACATATAAATAAGTACTAATATGAATAACAAGATAATAATCATTAAAAATACCAAAATAAAGACTAGTTATGGTTAGGACATTGAGTATCCCCAGCGGAGTCGTCATTCTGTCATACCCGATTTTAAACACAACTCGGAGCGAGTCAAGTTTCAGATTTGACTAGATAACTCGTTTGAGTTATGAATTGGAGTCGCCACCTAATATGGATTTCTAAGGTGTATTAGGTCACCTAAATGTCTAAGTTTAGGTTTTTATTAAACCGGTCCAGCTTCAGAGATTCAGTGGGTAAGAAGTCCAAATGACTCGGGGAAGAAGGTGTTAGGCACTTCCCAAGTCCCATGAAAAGTGGTTCCCACCTGGGTCTATATTTTGGGATGTTCAAATAATATATCATTATGTTTGCAAGGCCAGGTACTATTCTAAAGAGGTCAAACTCATAACTAAATTAGGGAGTTGGATCTATTCATGCAAAGTGTAGCAAGTCTAGATATACATAATTGGGCTTTATATTTCACAAATACGGCCTATGTTTCAACGCCTACGCGCTTTTAGCCTCTAGCACAAATGCCTAATCGAAAAGTGGTTAGATTGGCAAACAAGTGGCGTAAACCAGCATAGTTTTACAATCTAAAGGGCTGAATTAACTTTGCGAGAATAGGCAAATTTTTTCAAATAGTTTTTAGATTTTGTCAAAAACCGAATGGAGGTTGTTTTTAAAATAAAATGTTAGCCATTTAGGGTTGGTGTGACTCGCCATTAATTTTCGAGCCCTAACCTTAATGGCTATTTTTATTTAGGGGTCAGTTTTGGAAATTATAATTAAGTAGGTTGTTTTAGAAAATGGTCTTTGAAAAAGGCACATAAATACAAATAAGGGGCTGTCGCACATAAATATACAAATAGGCATGCAAATACATGAGGTGTTAGGTAATATGTGTCATAAAATGCGAAAAATAGATGTATAATTGAATCCCTAAGGCTTATACCCCCTATACACTATTAGATTAGTGTATAGGAGGTTGAAAATCATTTTACACACATAAAGACCCGATTTGAAAGTTTTTTTGGGCCTGGATCAGAAACGTAAGGAAGGGTAGATTTTGTTTTACCAAAAACAGTCACGTATTAGGCAGTGTTGGCACATATAGCCCTGGTTTTAAGAAAATCATGCTTTGATGTAGTTTTAAGTGCAAGACCTGTCCTATACTGATTTTAGTCGACTAAGGGTTAAGAATGCCAAAAATATACCAAGTTCTACGTTGTTGACACGATCAAGTAACGTTTAAAACCATTAAACACTTGCAAATCAAATTCTATTTAAACGTTTAAATGCAATGACTTTGCTTTGGTATATGATGCAGCCAAATAAGGAGAAAAGGATAAGAAAGGGCCCCCTGAGTGGCCATTTACTCAGCCTAGTAGCTGTGTCCCCTGTTTTAAAGGAATACAAATAGGGAATCCTGACAAATATACATGAAATATGGCAGTTTCTAAGTGGGAAAGACACACAAAAGGTATAAAAGCTAGGATTTATAACTTCAATATCAGCATTAAGAAAGCATTGTACAGTGCTGTTATCACGATCATTTATAGTCTTTGGAACCTGTAGGTAAAATAGAACTAGTATAGCCTTTTAGAGCCATCCAAACAAATTGAACACAGGGGATTAGTGGGGTAGGCAAGCACAAAGGTCACACAAACTCATTCATTCTCAGCCAAGATTAAAGGAAAGACTAATGAATAGTTTAGATGAGACTAACACAGAAAAAAGGGTGAAACCAACATGCAACAAGGCATAGGTGAGTAAACAAATGCAATATTTAGTCAGGGATAAGAAAATACCTTGTAGTAGTGTGAAGAAAACAAACAAAGTGTAGAGAATGATTGATGCTTGCAAGAGCAGGACTAGCAAACAAACAGAGCAGGAAGTCTCCAAAAGAAAAAACAAGCAGAAAGAGGAAGGCAGGCCTGTGAAGTACAATCTGTATTTCTCTGTATTGTAAAGCTTTTTCAGTGTATCCATGGTGTCTGTTGTGAGACAAAGAGTTCCTTTATATAGGTGAGCGGTTGGGCTATTTGTTCTAACTGACAGAATCCAAACAAGGCAATGGAGTATTGTCTTATAAATTTGAAAGGATTCACTTGGATAATTTTCATGTATAGTTCAATCAGTGTTCCAATTTTTAAGGTAAACAAGATCCCAAGACAAGTAGGAGCCATGTCCTTTTGACTATAACCCATCCAGGTTCAAAAATTAGCACACAAACATGTTTTAAGCCATTTTAAGCCTGAAATCATGGACTGTCATATCGGCTTCTAATCATAATTCCTAATTGATATCATGCTAATTATCAAAAACAGTTTCCATTCTAATTACCAATCAAAGATTTAAAATTGACATCTTATTATGACCCTTCTAATAAGGCTAAATTACTATTTCAAATTCTAATTTGAGCCAGTTACACGATCTTGCATTTAGCAAAATAAAAGGCTATGTACACTGTCAAATATGAATAAACACGTTGCCATGGACGTTAAATTATAATCCAACAAAGATGACATGAAACACATCCCACAAGGGTATCAAATTTAGGCATACTAACAGTGCAAGAGCAAGATTTCGTTTAACCAGTAGATCAAGATGAAAATTAAAAAGTATACAGTCTTTTACTATAATCAAATAGCAAAGCATGCTAATTCACAGGGAAACCAAGCAAACTTAGGTTCAATTATCACATAGGCTCAGGTACGTTAAAACAAAAGAAGAAAAGACAAAAGAGTTAGGGTTACCCGTGTACCGGAGTCGGGTTGATCTTAACCCATCTCAAATGTATTTACATGAGATATTTCTTGCCTCTTTTAGTGGTAGCAACGTTTTAGAATCCGTTTAGGCAAGGTTGGAGACATTTTTTGGTGATTGCAACTTTCCCCGACGAGGGGTTGATTTTGACCCTCGTCGAAACGATAACAAACCATAGGGGTGTTGTAACGGATAAAGAGAGGATCATCGTGATGTATTTTGTTTTCAATTTCGTGGGTGAAATTGGCCGGTAAATGACGTAATCAGTGGAAGCTTCACGAGAGAGAGAGAGGGTGTGAGTCGGCTGAGCTTGAGAGGAAACTATTATCCTAGCCGTTGGATCCATTGTGTGGACGGCCAGGATTTAGACACGTAGATGCAGAGGTGGCAAAAACAAGTTGATGTGTATGTGTGTGTAAACATATAGGTGTATATATGTATATATTGTATAAAAATAGTATAAAATGTGTATAAGGATGTATTAAATACATATAAATGTGTAGAAAAATTGCAAAATTAATTTAAAAAAGTTATAAAGACCTAAAGAAATATAGAAAATATTAATGTGAGATTTAGAATAATATTGAGAAATTTTGTTGAAAATAATGTAATTGTGAAAATTCGTAATTGAGCGTGGGAATTTTGTAAATGGCCGTAGTTTGTGCCGGTGTCTTTAAAAATAGCCTAATTGATGTGCATACATGAAGTAGTGACTTAGAATAGAGATGATTGTAGGGTAATTGTATGGTTTTCAGTGCAATTTTGTCTGAATAGAAGGCTATTGAAACAGTAGGGACAAAATTAGGTGTCAACAAGTATTCGACATGTTCATCCACAGATTTACTATAAACAACTATGTCATTGAAATAAAAAACAACAAACTTATTTATGAAATGTTTAAGCACATGGTTCATCAATCGCATGAAAGTGCTCGGTGCGTTAGAGAGGCAAAAAAGCATCACTAACCATTCATAGAGACCAAATTTGGTCTTGAATGCAGTCTTCCACTCATCACCCGGTTTCATTCGGATTTGGTGGTAACCGGACCTGAGGTCTATCTTCGAAAAGCATGAAGAACCACTAACCTCATCTAGCATGTCATCTAATCAAGGGATAGGATGATGATATTTTACCGTTATTTTGTTGACTGCTCCGCAATCAGCACACATTCGCCATGTTCCATCTTTCTTTGGGACAAGGATAACAAGAATGGCGCAAGGACTCAAGCTTTCTCGAACAATGCCCTTGTTCAAGAATTCATCCACCTGCCTTTGGAGCTCTTTGGTGTCTTCAGGATTACATCGGTATGCAGGTTTGTTGGGGATTTGAGACCCCAAAACAAAGTGAATTTGGTGCTCGATTCCTCTCAACGGAGGCAATCCACCTGGCATTTCTTCGGCAAACATGTCCTCGAAGTCCTACAAAACACTTTGAACAGCACTATGCAAAGGGTTATCGTCAGTAAAATCATCATTAGAGTTTAGAAGGATACCCTTGTGCACGAGGAAAATCATCAATCGACATTGTCGTTGCCTCGTAAATACTCATATGGTTGCATGATTTCACAAATGTTGTTTACCTCGGGCGGTGAATGGCTGTCCTCGGCCACAATTGGTGTCCCAACGGGAGACCTTGCTTTGGCCACTTCTCTCAACTCCGTCATTCGTTTATAGTCCTCACTGACTTGCTTTGGAGATAATGGCTTGAGTATGAAACTCTCTCCTCCGAACTTAGATGTATAAGTGTTGGATCGTCCGTTATGAATAACCGACCGATCATACTACCATGGTCGACCCAATAGCAAATGAAAAGCTTGCATCGGTATCACATCAAACATCATCTCATCTTGATAATCTCCTACTCTGAACTTAATCCACACCTGCTTGACAACCTTCAATTCTCCACATTCATTCAACCATTACAAATGGTAGGGATGAGGGTGCTTCGAGGTTGGCAGTCCCATTTGTGAAACAAAAGTTTGGCTCACTACATTTGCACAACTACCCAAATCAATAATCATCGAACAAACTTTCCCCTCACTCGACACCTTGCATGGAAAATTTTCTTCGAACCACAAGAAACATCTCTGGATGGTTAGCTTCGGCTACTTCACCACTATCATCATTTTCAGCTCGGTCAGTCTCCTCTTCAATTTTTTCCTCGGTCACTCGCTTGCTCATGGACGGTTCCATCTTCGAGCAAAAGCATAACTTTGCGAGTCGACACTCTTTTTCCATGTGACCATAACCCCTACATTTATGACACTGAATGTTTGAAGCACTAGGAGTATTGAGTTAAACTTTACCTCCCATCTCCTTGGAGTTGTTAACGGTCACTACCCTTTCGAAGGGTCTCTTCTAATCTCGGCCAGTGTTGGTATTTAGTGGATTTGGACTCTTCCAATCTTTTGCTCGGTTTAAAGGAGTTGAAGTAGTGAATCCTCGATACCGGCTTTCTTTTTCATCTTTCACCCATTTTTCAGCTTCGACTGCTGCATGAAACACATCTTCCAAAGTTTGATATAGATGTAGTCTCAATTGAGATGACACCTCTCGAGTCAAGCCATTTTTGAATCGAATGATGGCTTGCTCATTATCTTCTTCCATATCAAGAGCCCATCGAATTATTTTGAACTCATCATAGTATTCTTCAACCAATTTGGACCCTTGTTTCAAGTCAAAGAGCTTCCGAAGTTGATCATTCTGATATTTGGCAGTCACATACTTAGCATCTGTTGCTCTTTGCAGCTGCAACCATGTGGTGACCTCGGGATAAGCATTCCTTCTCCTCAATAGTTTGTCAGCTTCCCACCATGTTGATGCATATGTCTCGAACAAAGCAATAGCATGTGCAGCTTTTCTTTCTTCGGTCATCTCATTTGTTTCAAAGATTCGTTCCAATCGAATCTTCCAATCAAGATATTGGTCTGGATCACTAGTTCCTCTGAAGGATGGAATAGTGATCTTGACACTATTCAGATTTGAATCAAGAGCACCTCGGATCGATTCTGGATACTCATCATAATAGTCATCAGTCTCACGCGCAAAATATCTATCAACATTTGCACCTCGACCTCGGAGAGTCCCACGACCTCGTTGAACCTGCCTTCATTGAGAGAACGGTGGCTCATATTCAGCTTCGACCTCGGGAAACTCTCCATCATCGACCCCTTCATCAACGACACGACTTGTCTTCGGGCCCTTGGAAGTGGTAATCTTTCACCTCAGGGAATGCCCAAGTTTTGATAATTAGGTTGGGGATTGCCCAAGTTTTGTTGTTCTGCTTGGGGATTGCCCAAGTTGTGTTGTCCAGCTTGGGGAATGCCCAAATGCTGTTCAACTCGGGGATTGTCCATAGCTTCATTTCAAACTGCCTCGTTCTTCAACCGTTGTTGACGAACCAGCTCAGTAATTTGCTCTGGTTTCATAGGAATGGAGTTGCTAGTTCCAGGGCCGGACCCAGGCAAGGCCGCATACACTTTTTCTTGCTCGAGGTTTGCTACTCGAGCACTCTCTCCTCTCACCTCAGCACTAATGCCTTGTCACAGCCAAGAGGTCGGCTAACGACAGCTCGGGCGCTTCAACGCCTTCTTCGTCGCCTCCATTCCAGCCATGGTACCTGCACAAGTCAAAGACCAAGAAAATGTTAAAGGTTAGAAATCACCTCACACATTCCCTCACTTTTATTGGCTGGCGCTTGGGTCCACTCAATCTGTAGGTTTGGTAACTCAAGAACTTGTTGCTAATAGCTTCCTCCATTCGATCAATCTCTCTAAGATCATTCGGATTTGACAAGTCACACTGTCTCCTTCGGGAAGAGTGAATTGATTTGACTCGATGGAATGGGCGCTATTTAACTGTGCATGGGAGATCAAAGTATTTCTATCATATTTTGGACTTCGGTCACCCCGCGCATGAGTTCCTATAAGCTGAAACAAGTTAGTTCGACCTCGAGTAGAAAGATTTACTCCAGAGATCCACTAACGAGAATTATCGACCACAAGAAAGAAGATATCCTAGGAAAATCTACCCTTTGTTTCCTCTTTTGGAAACCTCAGACACGTCACAATTGTACGGACAAAGTTGGTCCCTTCTTGATACGGATTAAGTTTTAATTTTATCCATTTTTTCCTCTTTTTTGCTGATAAGTTTTTCACTTGGGGTTTTGATATTGACTCTTTACCCCTTTCTTCTTCAATGGAACAATGAATTTTTACTCCGAGGTTCAAAATTTTGTCCAAAGTCCACTAACTCAACAAGATTCAGGTCGTTTTTCCGTCGTTATACTTTCAACGAACGGAAACAACTTCAGTTTCGAGCCAAGTTTGGAACAGCTTCAACGTCGTCAGTACACTATTACAATGTTGTTGCACTTGGTGCACCTATATAAGACACTAGAGAGGGGGTTGAATAGTGTCCTTACCCGATTTTCGAGTCTTAAAACTTGCCTTTAAACTTTAACGCCTAACTCACAAAGAACCAGGTTCCTTGAAAGTTTCACCTATCTCTAAAACTAAAAAAATTGCGGAAACGTAAAGAACACAGAGATTTTCACGTGGAAAAATCCTTGCTCCAGGGATAAAAAACCACGACCCAAACTCTTGGGATTTAACTCTTCCACTAAAGGAAAATCCGAGCAAGTTTTAGACTACAACGTGATGTAATCAAGGAACTAGAACCCCCTACTACCTAGAACCTTCACAGCCACACGTTAGCTGGTAAGGTTACCTCTACTTAACCTCAAAGAGCAATCTCTATTATATGCTTCTCAACAAGCTGATAGATTACAACTCAATAGCCTATAACAAAGAAATTAAAACAACAGACTTATCTATGAAACTGCTCCTTCATAAGGTTCTGCTGCTCAGTGTTTGTTCTTGCACACAAAGCTTCCCACGATCCGATTGTACTTGATATGCTCTGTTGAGATGTCTTTTGTGCGTTAAGAATTTGGCCAAATTAACTTGTATTTATAAGAACTAAACTTAGCTGGATCCAGCTACGTTTAGGATTCCTTTTCCTCTTTGAAATCAGTTTTAAACAAGGTTACCTATATTTCCTTATTTAAAACCTAAGCTAATTTGCCTTAGTTCCCAATCCATTTTTGTTTAGGAACCGTGTCCTTCTCAGCACTGCTTCTTGCTTCTTCGATTTCCAGTAGGATTGGAACTTTGACTCCAGCTGTTCTCTTCTTTCCTTCTTCAACTCTGACTCGATTATCTCGTTGAACAGCTGGTCTTCTCACTTCCAATGTGAACCTTTTCGTGGTCCACTTAGCACCAGGTCCTTTGTCATCTTCAAAACTTATCCTTCAACAAATTTCCCCTATTTGATGATGACAAACAATGTTGTCTCACTGAGGGTTTATGCTCTCAAAAACCTGTAAAAATCAAACACTAACCACGAACCAGGGTAATAACAGTTAGGCAAAAATTTAGGTCACAAACATATAATGAACTAACAACATCTAACTTTCCCCTTTTGGCATCATCGAAAAGTTTCACAGTTGTAAGAACCTGCTCAACTTAAATTAAGTCTAGTTGCCTCTAGTGCCAAAGGCAGCAAGCCAACCTTTTAAACATCAGGAACCTATTTTAGACAATAAATACTAGCAGATAGGATATTTATATCAACAAAAAGAGCCAAACCGGCTTAAAGCATCCAAACAACATTCAAATATTACAAACCGAGAAATAAGATTGTCTTAATGCAGGCCATAAAAGAACCAGGAAGGGACTAAGGAAAGGAATTGGTTAAGAATTGGGGAATATCAGGGATGTTAAAGTGAGCAAGCAATAAGGCGAGGCGACGCGAGTTTCCTTCTTTTTCACGCTCCAACTCTGCATCCAGCCTTGTGTTTTTAGCATTCATCTAGGCCAGCTCATTATTTTGCCTTTCAAGCTGCCTCCTGAACCCCTCAATCCTCCTGTCCATTCTATTGTTCCTCCTTTCATCTGCATCCTCCTCCATATGCTCTAGTTCATCAGCAGGTCACCATTCAACACATAGTCACAGGACTTAAGAATGTTCCTCCCAAATAAGTCATTGTGGTCCGGCTCAGTCCACTTACCAACAGGCACCCCAAAGAAATCAAATACCTTCCCCAGAAGAAACCCATAGACCAGTGCATGTTTTCCTAACCCCATATCAGCTACCCTACCTATGTTCTTGATCATCAATTCAGGCAGATTAATACGAACACGCGACCTAGCAGGTCCATATAGGTCATATCCAGAAAGTTGGCCTCACTCTTCCTTTCCGACCTCTGTAGTAGGTTCTTCAACACAAATTCAAAGAGCAACTGGTAGAAGGGTTGCATTGCCTTCTACTTAACTTGTGTAGCTCTTGCCAGTCTTGGTCTCCCTACAAATTTCTGGGTCACCTCCAAAGCAGACACACCATCTCCTCTAGCCGGCCACGAGTTCCTCATGTACTCGCTGTAGCCCTGAGAGGGAACACCTAAAATCTCAACCAGTTCCACACTATCAAACTGGATCACTAGCCCCTTGACTATGGTTGTCACAATACCTTCACTCACTGTGCAATTGGAGTAAAATTCTCGAACCACTTGCTCCCTCAGCTGTCTAGTACGATCGCTGAACAGGTTCAACCAACCTTGAGCTCTCAACTTAGCAGCAAGTTGAGTCATCCCTTCCAACTCAAGGTCAGTGAGAATCTTACCCTTCACTATTGGTATACCTCTAAAGTAGGCCACTCTCCTTTTCTTGTCTTCCTTGTCATCTCCAACCACCAGCTCTGATTTTGAACCTCTCATACGAACCTCCGGTTCCTCCACAATCATCTCCTGCTGCTCTCTCACAGAACCCCAAGTAGAAGGTCTCCTAGCATGACTCACTGTCTTTCGAATGCTTTCTCCCATACCCTCTGTATTTCCAGAACTTCCAACCTTGGAACTACCTACATATTCTCCTCCCTTTACTAACCTTCTTTTATTCACAGTTTGTTTTTGTTCCTGAACCACAGGCCTCTTTCCCAATCTCCTTTGTTCCTCCACCACCACAACATCAGTCTTACTGGAGGAACCTTCACTAACTTGAGGAGTGGGATTGGGCTCAGGCTACACAGCATCCAAAGGTTCAGTAAAACCTACACCTTCTACATTCTCTTCCACATAGTCATCAATATCTCTCAGATCTGCATCATCATCTGCCATAGAACCAGAGAACGAACCAGGTTCTTTCTCAGGTTCAGTAGATTTTTCCTCTCCTTTTTCACTAACAGTCTTTTCCACTACACGAACTGTCTCAGGAACAGGTTCCTCAACATGATTCTCTGTTTCTTTTGCAACAACATCAGCCTCTGTTTCAACGACCTTTTCAATATTTTCTACAACTACCTCATCCTTCTCTCCAACTACAGATATAACAGGCTCTCCTAAATCTACAGCCACAGAAGGTAAACTAGTATCGACAACTACAGTACCAGTAGGAGAACTAGGGTTTACCTTTTCAGTTTCTTGAACGTTTTCTTGAATCGTTTCAATGACCCCTTCATCCGTACCAGCAACTGAAACATCATCAACGACTGCCCCAGTTCACTGCTAAGAGAAAGTTCCACGTTTTCTCCATATGCTGCTGTGGCACTGCTAAAATCTGTAATACCTTGACAAAAGGTAAGCGAGCAACTGTCAATGAACTTTGATAATTGGAATAAGAAACAACATAAAGTGATAATATAGAATTGTAAATGCGGGTTGCGATATCATCGATAAGTTCCTCCTTTAATCAACTGACGAGGCGCTCCGCCCGAGGAACCTCTTAAGCTGATTATTATTTTAAACCAGTAAAGTAAGACAATAAGTAAAGCGGGTATGAATTGCAGAATACAAGGCTATTACAAAATAAGTCGACTAACGAGACGTAATACCTCAAGTTGACTTGTCTAATTCTATCGTATTTCCAAACATGCAGATATTGCAAGACAATCAACCCACGAGACACACCGAAAGTTGTGCCGCAATTCGGCTTGTCTATTTTTATCATCTATTTCAAATATATTATGCGGATATTGCGAGACAACCAACTAGCGAAACACTCCGAAAGTGGTGTCTCAAGTCGGCTTGTCTATTTTATATCTATTCAAATATATCATGCCAATATTGCGAGACAACGAACTAGTGAGACACTCCGAAGGTGGTGCCTCAAGTTGACTTGTCTATTTCTATCATTTATTTCAAATATATCATGCCAATATTGCGAGACAACCAACTAGTGAGACACTCTGAAAGCGGTGCCTCAAGTCGACTTTTCTATTTCTATCATCTATTTCAAATATATCATGCCAATATTGCAAGACAACCAACTAGTGAGACACTCTGAAAGTGGTGCCTCAAGTCGATTTTTCTATTTCTATCATCTATTTCAAATATATCATGCCAATATTGCGAGACAACCAACTACTGAGACGCTTTGAAGGTGGTGTCTCAAGTCGGCTTGTCTATTCTGGCACAAGGCAAACTCTATCATAATGTTAAAAAAGTAAAAAGAAAGATGCCGCATGTTCATCAATAAACCATGATAAGCATAACACTTTTAATAATGAAGAGGCAGTTTGCAATACAATTTTTTATTGTGCTCCAATCACTTGATAAAGCAAATGAGACGTCCAGTCTTGAAGCACCCAATATTCCAAAGCGACTTTAAGCAAATCTGCATATCCGATTTGCGGGTAGATGAACCCGGATCATTCATTTATAAGGCGAACAGGCCTAAAACGTTCGTTTATAAGGCGAACGGGTCTAAAACGTTCATTTATAAGACGAACGATCCTAAAAATATTCATTTATAAGGTGGATGAGCCTAAAAATGCTCGTTTATAAGGCGAACGAGCCTAAAACTGCTCGTTTATAAGGCGAACGAGCCTAAAATGTTCATTTATAAGGCGAACGAGCCTAAAATACGTAAGGTAAAGCAAAACACAAAACCCATTAGGGTAGGTACTTCTCCAAATTTAGTAATATCTGCAAACCACAAAAAATAAAATTTTAGTAAATGTTCTCATAAAGCAAAATAGAGATGAAATGGATTTGTTTAACAATTTGCAAGAATTATAGAAATGCCGCCTTTAGGCAATAAACCATGATAAAGCATGATGCTTTAAATCATGAAGAGGTAGTTTGCAATGCAATCTTGGACTATGCTCCAATCTACTGATAAAACCAATGAGGCGTCTGCTCACAAAGTATCCAACGTCCTAGCGCAACTTGGAATAAACTGGCATATCCTATTTACGGGTAGATGAACCCCGATTGGTCATTTATAAGGCGAATGGGCCCAAAACATTCATTTATAAGGCGTATGAGCCTAAAACATTCATTTATAAGGCGAACGAGCCTAAATGTTCATTTATAAAAGCGATCGCGCCTAAGCCATAAGATAAAGCAAAAGACACAAAACTCATTAAAGCATGTACTTCTTCAAACTTAGCAATATCTGCAAATCACCACAATGAAGTTTTAGTAAGTGTTCTCATAAAGTGAAATAGAAATTAAGCAAATATGTTTAACAATTTGCAAGAATTATGGGAAATAGAAATGCTGCCTTTCGGCAATAAACCATGATAAAGCATAATGCTTTAAATCATAAAGAATTAGTTTTCAATGCAATCGTGCATGGTGGTCCAACCAAAAGTAAGAACCCATCTGATGTAATCTCAATATCAAATAAGCTTAGCTCTCTGAATTCTTCTATGGAGGAATGGTCTTGGCTACAAAGTAAAGTGAACCCCCAGAATTGGCAATATCTATAAATCATAAAATAGAGACCTTTAGTAAACGTTTTCATAAAGCGAAAGAGAAATGAAACACGTATGCTTCATAATTTGCAAACGTTATGGGAAATAGAAATGCCGCCTTTCGGCAAAGTGGGAAAGCATCAAGCTTTGTCCCAAATATCACTGCAATCCAAGCGATGAAAATCCTGAAAATTGACTTTCTAAGGTGCTTTATCTTCTGAGGCAGGTCTCCATGTTCCTTCTCTCAAAGAAAAATTGTTAGTTTTGGGGAGTGAGGGGGGGGGGGGAGCATTTGATTTGTGCTGACTTGATATTGATCTTGATCTTGCTGCTGCTGCTGCTGCTTCTTCATCCTTCTTCAAACTTGAATTTGCGAATCATACTCGGAGACTTGGCTCATGAACTCAATAGCATGAATGTTTTGCTAATAGAGGCAAAGTAAAGGTAGTTTGGTAATAAAGTAAGTAAAGTTGTCATGCAAATATTTCATGAAAGCAAGATGCATTTTATAAAATTCTGCCTTGCTTTAAGCTTGTGACATATCTTAAAAGAAACTGAACATCCTTTATCTTAGAGTTGGATTATTCACTTAGCCAGTTCTCGAGATCTTCCAAATTTATCTTTTGATAGTCAATGCTTATTCTTGCAAAATTCTGCCCCAGTTATGATCATTTAAATTTTCAACTTGCCTTGCAAAATTTCCCCCAGTTATGTTCTTCTAAGCCTTTACTTACTTTGCAAAATTGCCCCAGTTGTCATCTTCAATATCTTCAATTTGCTTTGCAAAGTTGTCCCAGTTGTCCTTCATTTGAGGCAATGATCTGCTTTAAATATTATGCTTTTTGACGGCATCTGCGTGGATAGCTTTCGATCAAACTTGATCATCCATTTTGTAAACTCCAATGTTCTTCCAAATAGAACACCGTGAACCCTATGAAGGCTTTGACAATTTGTTTGCAATTTTGCCCCCATTGCTTCTTCTCGAATAGCAAAATCTTCTTCAATGCAAATTTTCCCCGGTTTAAAGTCCCTAAATTTGACTTTCTTGCTATATGCTTGATCAGCTCGTTCTAATTAAGTTGTCTGTGAACTCTCGTTTTATCAACAAGCATTAACTATTCTTATGCATCCTAGATCTTTCAAATCATCTTTTTGAGCGATTCTAAAAGAAGAAAACTCCGTTTAAGCAAATAGCACTGCTTCAGTAGTATATACCAACAAATAAAAGCTTCCCCAGTTGAAGTTCTACCAGTATTGATATCCAAAATGTGTGAAAGACAACTTTCCACCGCATCATTCTCAAATTGTTCAGTTGTTTCGTTATGTCACAAGTAAAGGTTCAGCAGATTTGCTAATTTCCACTTTAAAACAACATAAATAAATAATATAATAAAAATACAATGTATATTTTATTTCTATTTTTATAACATAAAAAGGCGTACAATGAAGAGTTATTTCAAATGACATAATTTTAAAAGTACAGTGCAATTCAAGGCCTCAATCTGAATTAGAATTGAAAACAATGCTACTAACTTCAATTGCCAAGTTCTTTCAAACAATGCTATTAAGCCTCTAATGCATCATCATTCATAAGCTGAAGCGTTTGTCATCAATCAGATCTTAAGTCTTGCGCGATGTGAATGGTCAACCACTTTACAATTCAAACTTCTGCTAGAGAAATAAACAAAATAAAAGAAACCTCAAAGGGTAACTATGTTAGTTTGCATGTCATTATTAAGATTGCACACAAACACATAACACACAGTATTTAACACATTTTGAGCAAATAAAGCAGTTAACTTATGGAAATCACAAGTAGTTGAGCGTCAATAAATATGCAAGTGTGTCCTACCCTGTAAGGTGCCTCTTTTGTGCCAGAGGTAAGCCTAATCGGCAAATAAGTGGTAATGAGAAAAAGTCCCAGCCAGTTTTGAGCCATTTAGATTTAGAGTAAGTAACAATAACAATAATGTATAACAATGATACAAATCAGTCTTTCGTAAATAACATCATTATTCTTCTTCTTCTTCTTCTTCTTCTTCTTCTTCTTCTTCTTCTTCTTCTCTTCTTCTCTTTTTCTTTTCTTTCTTTTTTTTTCTTTTCAATACATCATTCTTGAAAATGCAATATAATAAAGACAGAATTGAAATACATTTGATAAAATGAAACCGCAAGCTTTGCTGAATACTGCATCATGCTGAAGTGGATGTATTGCTATGACTGGATCTGCTCTTGACTAATTTATCTTCTTTGTCATATCAGCTTCTTCAAAATCAACTCTTTCCGGTAAACTGGATTAAGCATTGATAACCTAAGTAATGCAAAATATTCTGGTGTACAGCTTTGGTATACAACCTGACACACCATTGACACTTCTTCCATTGCCAATTTTCCAATAAGTGAAAATCATTTCTCTGCCTTGACACTTCGACTCTGTTATCCCAACAATTCTTCCCAAAACTGGTGTCAACTCGAAATCCTAACATAGCTCGTGTTGGACACCCCAAAAATGGATAAGAGCTGGAACCAAATCATTATTTGTAGGGACTTGAAGCAAATCAACCAATCTACATAACTTTCCCCCAGACTGCAATTCTGTCTTGTTCACAAAATTCTTCACCATGATCTTAACTTCTCTGCGAATTTCTTCGACCATGTAGCTTCTGCTAAATTCTTTCATTTTCTAACCTAAAGCAAAAGAAAAAATAAAATTCTAAATCTGATTATGCTCAAAACTTGGTCGGGACTGAAGATTCATCATCACATAGCACATAGTATGCATTGTCGTTGGATTTCAAGAACCCGTTGACGTAAGGGCAGTTTCCTAACTATGGAGGCTGTACCAATGACCGGGTCCAGACTAAGGTGTAAATGCATGCATGCTCCTAAAGCTCCATCTAAGAGTGGGTTAACGGTTGAGGATAACAGGTGAGTGGCAAGCAGCCTCGCAGTCAAATTACTCCCACGACAACCGCCGGTATACAAACTCTTCATAGGGTTCTTTAGTGGAAGAAAGCGCCCACCTTGCGGATATTTGAGTGAGTATTCAAGAGGTTCCAAGGAGTTTGGAAAATATGAACAAAATGCCAGTTTATATATGTGCACAAATAAGGGTGTAGTGACATGCTTTTTTTGTCACACAATTGCAAATAATCAATTAAATTTACTAAGCATGCTTGCAAATAAACAATAAATATAATCATACTAGTTTCAACATAAACATAATTAATTAAGCTACGTATACTAGTTTCAACATATATACGATTCAAAACAGTATAAACAAACAAATTCGTGAAAGCCTTGTGGTTAGAACCATTAAATATCCCCAGCGGAGTCGCCACACTATTGAATCTCCGAAAAAACATACAAGTATATATCGAGAGTATTTTAACAAAATGGGACTCCAAAGGGCTTCTTTGGAGCCGCCACCTAATTTAAGATTATTAGGAACCTATATTAATTAATAAGTGCAAATTTATTTGTTATTTAAAAGGAAAAATTAAAGTTAAAAATTCTAGGTAAGTGGTTCTTTTAAATTTGAAAGAAGGTCCCTATTACGGGAGTACTTTCGAAAATCCGCTAAAAGCGGTTAATACGGCGGTTTTCACGAATTTTAGTAAAATAAATAACTTAGAGATTTTAGGAAAAATATACGATAAATAAATAAAGAATTAAATAATAAGTATAAATAAGTAAATATATAATAAATAATGAAATAAATAAATACATAACTAAATATTTAATAAAATAAGTAAATTGATAAATAAATCATTTAAACATAAATAATAATAAAGTAAAGATACAAATTTAATTGAACTTTTATTTACTCTCATTAATTGACAAACGGTTTTTAATACCTTAAATTAAATGTCGAATCTCAAAGAAACAGGAATAAATAATTACATAAAATAATTTCTAATCATGCGGTAAGATAACAATTTTTACTTGTAATGCGGCTATCCTACCAGGCTTCTATCATGCAAAGCTCCTAGTCCGGTTTACAGTGATCCTATGACATGGATTCTAACGGGAATAGGGAAAGAGGAGTTTTAAACGATAGAACCCGGATATAGCAAACTCAATAATTGAGCCTTGATCTTTCTAAAATTTTATATTTCGGGGACCTTAAGCCTGAAAATGCAGCGCGAATCAAACAACTCCAATGCAAATAGCCAATCTCAGTTTGTGAGTTTTAATCAACTCGCCCCAAGAAAGTGTATATGGTAAAGAAAACAAGAGATAAAGAATTAGGACTTATTCAATAACAATCGTAAATAAATAGAATAACACACACCAATTGTAACACATTCGTTTACTTGTTTCCTCATAGACTCCTACCATAGACCTCCAACACTATTCTATTATATCACCTGGACAAACAGAACAACCCAGGAAATAACTCCTACACCAAACAATCCTCACAAGCCATAACAGACGACTCCTAAATCAACTATAAGCTAACTGCTACATATGCGGAATACTAAAACAATCTCCACAACACCTGCACAAACCTCTAAGCCACTTGACCAAAACCTGAACCAATCCTCCACACCTTTTGCAAACATCCATACTCCTCCAAAAAAAAAAAAAAAAAAAACTCCCAATTATCTTGAACAATGTCTAGGGATGAAATTTCCAACTATTTTCAAAACACCAGGCTGCAAGTCAAATAAGGTTCCACTGACCATTCACAAATAAGACCTCACTGGCCCTTGGCTTTTGACAAGCCTTACGAATCCTAGGTATTGCAAGGTTCACAGACCTTGCTCATAAGGCTCCTCACTAGTCATTGGCTTTGGACAAGCCTCTCAGTTTTTCTAGGTAGTCAAGACCTCATTGGTGTTCAAGGAGGGACCCCACTGGCCATTTAAAGACACAAGGGCTTCACTCTCCTAGTATGCAACATGCATACCTTAATTTTCATCAAACAAATGCAGCTGGTCAATCAAATGCACACACAGAGGCCCTGCTTTAATTCATCTGAACTTACTGGCACATCTCAGCAGCCTCATCCCAAGCTCCCTTCTGCTTGGAACTAGACTACACCTCACACTCTTAAATTTTCACCATTTTTCAACTTTCAACAGCTAAACAACCAAATCATATACCTCCCTAACATTCAGACTACAACAATCACCCTTTGAACAACCTGAACCAAAACACACTCCCTCACATGCCTCTGCACCATCGTCATAGACCTTGAACTTCTATTATACTTTTGCAAACAAACAAAAACAGCTCCACCCTAACTCCCTCTCATACACATACCACATATACCTGCTACACGCATATATATTCATAAAACTAGACACATACACTGATTTTTGCACACACACATGATCATGCATACACATACACACAGAACCTGCATACAAATAAGACCTTTCCCTGATCCCAAACAAGAAACTGAAAGACTCATAACAGCCCCTGACCCTGCAGCCTACAAACTCACACTTCCTAAACTCTCACTGAATCACCAAGAAACAGCTATAACAAGACAAACTCCCTACAACCTACAGCCCCTGCTTCCCTAACAACCTACCAGGAAAATACCAGAAACTATCTCCCCCCCTCGAGACCTTGCAGACATCAAGAAGAATCCCTACAAATTCCTTGGAACCTGGCCAACCTACCATCTAATGTATATCCTTCTAAACAACAAGCAGACTTCAGAACCCCTAACAGCTCCCCTATACATTGCCTAAACAACTACCAAAACCAATTCTAAAAAAAAACATGTATACACACACCTAAGCTATCCAAACCATCACACCTCCTGAGGACAGCTGTGTACAACTAGAAGCCACCCAGCACATCAACAACCAAACCTGCTACCTGCACCTTTCATACTCTACATAACTACCTACAAACACCAGCAGCACCCTCACATTCTCACCTGAAACAAATAGACAACAGCTCTCATATCCTCACCTGAACCCCTCCTCTAATCAACTGCGCACTCCCTCTAACATCTTCCTCATCTTCACAACTTTAGAACTAACTAAGCCCTTTAAAACAAGTTGCAGATCGCGATCTAACTCCCTCATACTTACCAGCACTTACATACTAAAACAGACCCCTGAACTCTCCTCCAAACTGCACACACTTCACAAACCCAAGCTGCAGCATACAAGAACTAAAATACAACCACATGCTGCACCTGAAACATCAAGAACACACCAGCACACACTACTATAAGCCAAACTGAACCATCAGAGGCAACTCTGAGACTTGCAACTCACTCAGCAACATCCTACCAAACTAAGACACCCTTCTACTGCCTACTACACCTTTCATAAACCTACATCTATCAGAGAAAACTAAGAGCCATAACATTAACTAAACACATTTATGTATAATAACATTAACAGTAGGTAATGAAAATAAGAAAAAGGTCATAACTTTTAAGCCTTACATGTATCAAACCTTTACTTTCTTTAACATAAACAACAATAGCAGTTATTATAGCTTAACACAGATTAATCACATAAATGAAATAATCACATGATCACACCAACAGAAAAGATTAAAAAAAAAAAGAGGTCGAGTAGTTTACCTGCTGCTGTGCAGTTAATGAGGCGAGGATTGAAGAATGCGCGACTCGACTAAGCGACTCGAACACAAAAGCGATATGCAAAACCAATAACACTTATGCTTTATGACTAAAAAAAACTTAGAAAACTTGTCTATGATCTTAAGCTGATGTTTTTCTCTCTCTATGAACTCTCTATATTTCTGCCTCTCCTTCTCCCTCTCTAGCTGCTCATAACTCCCCCTAAAATGAATAAAAATAAGAATTTATACCTCAGATTAGGGTTTCAGATTCCTGCTTGAATTTCCCAAATCGACCCTTACTTTTTTGCTGTTTCCTTTTGAGACAAGGATGAAGTGGTCTAATCCTTTTAGGGATCATACCATTTCATCTTTATCTCCAAATAACTTGAACGTTGGAAAGAGGTTAATGGTTCGGATCGAACCAAATTCGAAATACACGGCTAAGATAAAAAATACAACATGCTGTATGAAGAGATGAGGTGGATACGAGTGGGGACCAGTGGGTACAAGTTTTTGGACGGATTTGAGGGTTTTGAGGGGGGGAAATCAAAAGGGAGAATTGGCTTTTAGGGTTTATTGACGGGTTAGGGGAAAGGGGATCGGGTTAGGGCTGAACTGATTAGAATAGGTGTGTATATCTGTATATATTATATTATGTTCGCAGAAATAGCCCAAAATTTAAGCTCGGAACGAATTTAGCCCCCCTCTCTTAGGATTAGTTAGGAAATGGATTGGTTGCACAGGTTGGACAAATTGAGCTATGTTTTACAAATTTAGCCTTTTCTTCCAAATTTCACTAATTCACCTTAAATTCTAAAATTAATTTTTTCATTTAAATGATTAGACATTAATAATAATTTCGGGACAAAATTAGGTGTCAACAGCTTTCCCTCTTCACCCGAAAAAGGATGAAAGAGTTTTTAAGGTATGAAAGTTGACATAAAGCCAATTTTGTCTTTGAGTTGCCTACATATCTTTAGCTAAACAAGAATCAGGCCATATGTAGTTCGACGCGATTCGAGAAATGAAAAATGAGATAACAAGGACTATCTTGTCTTCCATCTCAAACCTCAGACTGGGTTACGACCTAAGTTGAAAATATTTGGGTGACACAAAATAGACTGACACAAAAGCTGACGCAAAAAGGCTGACCCAAGACTGACCTCTAGGGTTGACACAAGACTGACCTCTAGGGTTAACAACTTGGTAGAGTGTGATTCTTCATACCCTTGTTGACGAGTCTAGCTGATATTAACGATTGCCCCAGTTCACTTCTAAGAGAAAGTTCCACGTTTTCTCCATATGCTGCTGTGACACTGCTAAAATCTGTAACAACCTTGACCAAAGGTAAGCGAGCAACTGCCAATGAACTTTGATAATTGGAATAAGGAACAAAATAAAGCGATAATATTGAATTGTAAATGCGGTTTGCGATATCATCGATCAGTTCCTCCTTTAACAACTGACGAGGCGCTCCGCCCGGGGAACCTCTTCAGCTGATTATTATTCTAAAACAGTAAAGTAAGACAATAAGTAAAGCGGGTACGAATTGCAGAATACAAGGCTATTACAAAATAAGTCGACTAACGAGACGTAATGCCTCAAGTAGACTTGTTTAATTCTATCGTCTTTCCAAACATGCAGATATTGCAAGACAATCAACCCACGAGACACATCGAAAGTGTTGCCGCAATTCGGCTTGTCTATTTTTATTATCTATTTCAAATATATTATGCGGATATTGCAAGACAACCAACTAGCGAAATATTCCGAAAGTGGTGTCTCAAGTCGGCTTGTCTATTTTATATCTATTCAAATATATCATGCCAATATTGTGAGACAACCAACTAGTGAGACACTCCGAAGGCGGTGCCTCAAGTTGACTTGTCTATTTGTGTCATCTATTTCAAATATATCATGCTGATATTGAGAGACAACCAACTAGTGAGACACTCCGAAAGTGGTGCCTCAAGTCGACTTGCCTATTTCTATCATGTATTTTAAGTATATCATGCCAATATTGCGAGACAACCAACTAGTGAGACACTCCGAAAGCGGTGCCTCAAGTCGACTTGTCTATTTCTAATCTATTCAAATATATTATGCGGATATTGAGAGACAACCAACTAGCGAGACACTCTGAAAGTGGTGTCTTAAGTCGGCTTGTCTATTATGGCACAAGGCAAACGCTATCATAATATTAAAAAAGTAAAAAGAAAGATGCCGCCTGTTAATCAATAAACCATGATAAACATAATGCTTTTAATCATGAAGAGGCAGTTTGCAATGCAATCTTTGACTAAGCTCCAATCACCTGATAAAGCAAATGAGACATCCAGTCTTGAAGCACCCAATGTTCCAAAGCGACTTGAAGCAAATCTGCATATCCGATTTGCGGTGGATGAACCCGGATCATTCATTTATAAGGCGAACAGGCCTAAAACGTTCGTTTATAAGGCGAATGGGTCTAAAATGTTCATTCATAAGGCGAAAAAGCCTAAAAATATTCATTTATAAGGTGGATGAGCCTAAAAATGCTCGTTTATAAGGCGAACGAGCTTAAAACATTCTTTCATTAGGCGAACGAGCCTAAAATACGTAAGGTAAAGCAAAACACAAAACTCATTAGAGTAGGTACTTCTCAAAATTTAGTAATACCTGAAAATCACAAAAATTGAAATTTTAGTAAACATTCTCATAAAGCAAAATTGATATGAAATGGATATGTTTAACAATTTTCAAGAATTATAGAACTGCTGCCTTTCAGCAATAAACCATGATAAAGCATAATGCTTTAAATCATAAAGAGGTAGTTTGCAATGCAATCTTGGACTATGCTCCAATTTACTGATAAAACCAATGAGGCGTCTGGTCACAAAGCATCCAACGTCCTAGCACAACTTGGAATAAACCTGCATATCCTATTTACGGGTGGATGAACCCCGATCGTTCATTTATAAGGCGAACGGGCCCAAAACATTCATTTATAAGGCAAATGAGCCTAAAACGTTCATTTATAAGGCGAACGAGCCTTAACGTTCATTTATAGGCGATCGAGCCTAAACCATAAGGTAAAGCAAAAGACACAAAACGCATTAGAGCATGTACTTTTTCAAACTTAGCAATATCTGCAAATCACCGCAATGGAATTTTAGTAAGTGTTCTCATAAAGTGAAATAGAAATGAAGCAAATTTGTTTAACAATCTGCAACAATTATGGAAAATAGAATGTCGCCTTTCGGAAATAAACCATGATAAAGTATAATGCTATAAATCATAAAGAAGCAGTTTGCAATGCAATCGTGCATTGTGGTCCAATCAAAAGTAAGAACCCATCCGAAGTAATCTCATTATCAAATAAGCTTATCTCTCCGAATTCTTCTATGGAGGAATGGTCTTGGCTACAAAGCAAAGTGACCCCCAGAATTGGAAATATCTGTAAATAATAAAACATATAACGTTAGTAAATGTTCTTATAAAGCGAAAGAGAAATGAAACATGTATGCTTCATAATTTGCAAAAGTTATGGGAAATAGAAATGCCGCTTTTCGGCAAAGTGGGAAAGCATCAAGCTTTATCCCAATATCACTGCAATCCAAGCGATGAAAATCCTGAAAATTGACTTGCTAAGGTACTTTATCTTGTGATGCAGGTCTCCATGTTCTTGCTCTCAAAGAAAAATTGTTAGTTTTGGAAAGTGAGGGGGGAGCATTTGATTTGTGCTGACTTGATATTGATCTTGATCTTGCTGCTGCTGCTGCTGCTTCTTCATCCTTCTTCAAACTTGAATTTGCGAATCATACTCGGAGACTTGGCTCATGAACTTAATAGCATGAATGTTTTGCTAATAGAGGCAAAGTAAAGGCAGTTTGGTAATAAAATAAGTAAAGTAGTCGTGCAAATATTTCATGAAAGCAAAATGCATTTTATAAAATTCTGCCTTGACTTAAGCTTGTGACATATCTTAAAACAAACTGAACATCCTTTATTTTAGAGTTGGACTATTCACTTAGCCAGTTCTCGAGATCTTCCCAATTCATCTTTTGATAGTCAATGCTTATTCTTGCAAAATTCTGCCCCAGTTATGATCATTTAAATTTTCAACTTGCCTTGCAAAATTTCCCCCAGTTATGTTCTTCTAAGTCTTCAACTTACTTTGCAAAATTGCCCCAGTTGTCATCTTCAATATATTCAACTAGCTTTGCAAAATTGCCCCAGTTGTCCTTCATTTGAGGCAATGATAACTTGCAGCTGCTTTAAATATAATGCTTCTTGACGGCATCTGCGTTGATTGCTTTCGGGCAAACTTGATCATCCATTTTGTAAACTCCAATGTTCTTCCAAATAGAACACAGTGAACCCTATGAAGGCTTTGACAATTTGTTTGCAATTTTTTCCCCTTGCTTCTTCTCGAATAGGAAAATCTTCTTCAATGCAGATTTTCCCCGGTTTAAAGTCCCTAAATTTGACTTTCTTGCTATTTGCTCGATCAGCTCGTTCTAATTAAGTTGTCTGTGAACTCTCATTTTATTAACAAGCATTAACTACTCTTACGCATCCTAGATCTTTCGAATCATCTTCTTGAGCGTTTCTAAAAGAAGAAAACTCCATTTATGCAAATAGCACTGCTTCAGCGTTTATACCAACAAATAAAAGCTTCCCCAGTTGAAGTTCTACCAGTATTGATATCCAAAATGTGCGAAAGACAACTTTTCACCGCATCATTCTCAAATTGTTCAGTTGTTTCGTTATGTCACAAGTAAAGGTTCAGCAGATTTGCTAATTTCCACTTTAAAACAACATAAATAAATAATATAATAAAAATACAATGCATATTTTATTTCTATTTTTATAACATAGAAAGGCGTACAATGAAGAATTATTTCAAATGACATAATTTTAAAAGTACAGTGAAATTCAAGGCCTCAATCTAAATTATAATTGAAAACAATGCTACTAACTTCAATTGCCCAGTTCTTTTAAACAATTCTATTAAGCCTCTAATGCTGCATCATTCATAAGCTGAAGTGTCTGTCATCAATCAGATCTTGAGTCTTGCGCGATGTGAATGGTCAACCACTTTACAATTCAAACTTCTGCTAGAGAAATAAACAAAACAAAAGAAACCTCAAAGGGTAATTATGTTAGTTTGAATGTCATTATTAAGACTACACACAAACACATAACACACAGTATTTAACACATTTTGAGCAAATAAAGCAGTTAACTTATGGCAATCACAAGTAGTTGAGCGTCAATAAATATGCAAGCGCGTCCTACCCTGTAAGGTGCCTCTTTTGTGTCAGAGGTAAGCCTAATCGGCAAATAAGTGGCAATGAAAAAAAGTCCCAGCCAGTTTTGAGCCATTTAGATTTAGAGTAAGTGACAATAACAATAATGTATAACAATGATACAAATCAGTCTTTCATAAATAACATCATTCTTCTTCTTCTTCTTCTTCTTCTTCTTCTTCTTCTTCTTCTTCTTCTTCTTCTTCTTCTTCTTCTTTTCTCTTTTTCTTTTCTTTTTTTTCCTTTTCAATGCATCATTCTTGAAAATGCAATATAATAAAGACAGAATTGAAATACATTTAATAAAATGTAACTGCAAGCTTTGCTGAATACTGCATCATGCTGAAGTGGATGTATTGCTATGAGTGGATTTGCTCTTGACTAATTTATCTTCTTTGTCATATCATCTTCTTCAAAATCAACTGTTTTCGGTAAACTGGATTAAGCTTTGATAACCTAAGTAATGCAAAATATTCTGGTGTACAGCTTTGGTATACAACCTGACACACCATTGACACTTCTTCCATTGCCAATTTTCTAATCAATGAGAATCATTTCTCTGCCTTTGCACTTCGACTCTGTTATCCCAACAATTCTTCCCAAAACTGGTGTCAACTCGAAATCCTAACATAGCTCGTGCTGGACACCCAAAAAATGGATAAGAGCTGGATCCAAATCAATATTTGTAGGGGCTTGAAGCAAATCAACCATTCTACCTAACTTTCCCCCAGATTGCAATTCTGTCTTGTTCACAAAATTCTTCACCATGATCTCAACTTCTCTACGAATTAATACGACCATGTAGGTTCTGCTAAATTGTTCCATTTTCTAACCTAAAGCAATAGAAAAATAAAACTCTAAATCTGATTATGCTCAAAACTTGGTCGGGACTGAAGATTCGTCATCACATCGCACATAGTATGCATTGTCATTGGGTTTCAAGAACCCGTTGACGTAAGGGCGGTTCCTAACTATGGATGCTATACCAATGATCGGGTCCGGACTAAGGTGTAAATGCATGCATGCTCCTAAACCTCCGTCTAAGAGTGGATTAACGATTGAGGCTAACAGGTGAGTGGCAAGCAGTCTCGCAGTCGAATTACTCCCACGACAACCGCCGGTATACTAACTCTTCATATGGTTCTTTATGGAAGAAAGTGCGGATGCGCATGGCCGCAATTCGCGGATATTTGAGTGAGTATTCAAGAGGTTCCAAGGAGTGGGGGGAAATATGAACGAAATACCAGTTTATATATGTGCACAAATAAGTGTGTAGTGACATGCTTTTCGTGCCACACAATTGAAAATAATCAATTAAATTAACTAAGCATGCTTGCAAATAAACAATAAATATAATCATACTAGTTTCAACATATAAACACATAATTAATTAAGCTACGCATACTAGTTTCAGCATACGATTAAAAACAATATAAACAAATAAATTTGTGAAAGCCTTATGGTTAGAACCATTAAATATCCCCAGCGGAGTCGCCACACGGTTGAATCTCCCAAAAAACATACTAGTATATATCGAGAGTATTTTAACAAAATGGGACTCCAAAGGACTGTTTTGGAGTCGCCACCTAATTTAAGATTATTAGGAACCTATATTAATTAATTAGTGCAAATTTATTTCTTATTTAAAAGGAAAAATTAAAGTTAAAGATTCTAGGTACGTGGTTCTTATAAATTCGAAAGAATGTCCCTATTATGGGAGTATTTTCGAAAATCCGCTAAAAGCTGTTAATCCGGCGGTTTTCACAATTTTTTGTAAAATAAATAACTTAGAGATTTTAGGAAAAATATACGATAAATAAATAAAGAATTAAATAATAAGTTAATAGATAATAAATAAATTCTAAATTATAAATAAATAAATAAATAAATAAATAACTGAATATTTAATAAAACAAGTAAATTTATAAATAAATTATTTAAATATAAATAATGATAAAATAAAGACACAAATTTAATTGAACTTTTATTTACACTCATTAATTTACAATCAGTTCTTAATACCTTAAATTAAATGGCGAATTCCAAAGAAACGGGAATAAATAATTACATAAAGCAATTTCTAATCATGCGATAAGATAACAATTTTTACTAGTAAAGCGGCTATCCTACTAGGCTTCTATCATGCAAAGCTCCTAGTCCGGTTTAAAGGGATCCTATGACATGGATTCTAACGGGAATAGGAAAAGAGGAGATTTAAAAGATAGAACCCGGATATAGCAAACTCAATAATTGAGTCTCGAATTTTCTAAATTTTTATTTTTGGGGACCTTAAGCCCGAAAATGCAGCGAGAATCAAACAACTCCAATGCAAATAGACAATCCCAGTCTTTGAGTTTTAATCAATTCGCCTCAAGAAAGTGTATATGGTAAAGAAAACAAAAGATAAAGAATTAGGACTCATTCAATAACAATTGTAAATAAATAGAATAACACACACCAATTGTAACACATTTTTTTACTTGTTTCCTCATAGACTCCTTCCATAGACCTTCTACACTATTCTATTATATCACCTAAACAAACAGAACAACCCAGGTTATAGCTCCTACACCAAATAATCCTCACAAGCCATAACAGACGACTCCTAAATCAGCTATAATCTAACTGCTACACCTACGGAATACCAAAACAATCTCCACAACACCTGCACAAACCACTAAACCACCTGACCAAAACCTGAACCAATCCTCCACACCTTTTGCAAACATCCATACTCCTCCAAAACAAAACACCCAATAATCTTGAACAATGTCCAGGGATGAAATTTCCAACTGTTTTCACAACACCAGGCTGCAAATCATAAAAGGTTCCATTGACCTTTCAGAAATAAGACCTCGCTAGTCCTTGGCTTTAGACAAGCCTCACAGAACCTAGGTATTGTAAGGCTCACATACCTTGCTCATAGGGCCCCTCACTGGTCCTTGGCTTTGGACAAGCCTCTCAGTTTTCCTAGGTAGTTAAGACCTCATTTGTTTTCAAGGAGGGGCCTCACTAGCCATTCAAAGATACAGGGGCTTCACTCTCCTAGTATGAAACATGCATACCTCACTTTTCATTTAAAAAAATGCAGCTGGTAAATCAAATACACACACATAGGTCTTGCTTTAATTTCTCTGAACTCACTGGCACATTTCAGCAGCCTCATCCCAAACTCCCCACTGCCTGGAACCAGACTACACCTCACACTCTTATATTTTCACCATTTTTGAACTTTCAACAGCTAAACAACCTAATCAAATACCTCACTAACACTCAGACTACAACAATCACCCTTTTAACAACCTGAACCAAAACACACTCCCTCACATACCTCTACACTATCTTTACAGACCCTAAACTTCTATTATACTTTTGCAAACAAACAAAAATAGCTCCACCCTAACTCCCTCTCATACACATACTAGATATACCTGATACACGCACATATATTAATAAAACTAGACACATACACTGATTTTTGCACACACACATGATCATGCATACACACAGAACCTGCATACAAACAAGACCTTTCCCTGATCCCAAACAAGAAACTGAAAGACTCATAACAGCCCCTGACCCTGCAGCCGACAGACTCACATTTCCTAAACTCTCACTGAATCACCAGGAAACAGCTATAACAGGACAAACTCGCTACAACCTATAGCCCTTGCTTCCCTAACAAACTACCAGGCAAATACATGAAACTATCTCCCCACCTCTAGACCTTGCAGACATCAAGAAGAATCCCTACAAACTCTTTGGAGCCACCTGACCAACCTACCATCTAACGTATATCCTTCTAAACAACAAGCAGACTTTAGAACCCCTTACAGCTCCCCTATACACTGCCTGAACAACTACCAGAACCAATTCTAAAAAAAAAAACACACACCTAAGCTTCTCTCTAGCTATGGCGATTTGGGAGATTTTTCAACGTTGACTTTCCATGGCTAACATGGCCACTGGACAGCCCCCTCCTGGGGTTGTCCAGGCTTCTACTATTACTCGTAATCCTTCACTAACCCCACAACCTCAAAATCAAACATATAAAGCCGTTCTTCACCCTAAACCCGTCACTGTTGAAAATATTTCTATTCCAGCGCCTAGCTTTGACTTGCACCATGGAGAACCTTCTTTCGTGTGGGAAGATAAGGTCGTTGATGTGATGATGAGACATGAAGAACTCCATTATGCAGTTATAGGGAAATTTTCATATGGAATGCCCGAGTTTCATGAGTTACGAAAACAAATTCCCCTTCAATGTGAGATCAAGGGAGAATGTTCTATTGGTTTCCTTGAAACTCGTCATGTCGTTATTAGATTATCTCTATTAGAAGACTATGCTCACTTGTTGTCGAGGCCAGCCTTTTCTCTTAAGCTTGGCGTTGATTTTTACTCTATGAGGACGATGAAATACGATGTATGGTTTGATCCAAGAGAAGAAACGTCAATAGCCATTGCCTGGATATCTTTTCCAGGTTTACCTCCGGCATTCTTTGTAAAAGATGTTGTTTTTGCTTTAGCCTCGGCTGTGGGAAAACCATTACAATTAGATGCAGCTACCAAGGCCAAGACACGACCTAGTTGTGCGAAAGTTAAAGTGGAAGTGGATTTACTAGCGACTAGGCCACAAAGATTGAGACTTGGGATTAAAAATACTTTGTCTGGTGAGATCAGGTTTAAATGGATAAGAATTAGATATGATTTCTTGCCAAAATATTGTAAAGAATGCAGATTACAAGGCCACAATGAGGAGGAGTGTTTCGTTTTACACCCTGATCTTGTGCCTCAAGAAGAAGTTCAGGTAAAGAGGGGTCGCACGTCTTTGAAAGAACCTGTTAAGGCGCCTCCTTTGAAGGTTTTGACGAGTGGGAAAATCGTTGGTAATTTGCCTGAAGCTGGAGAAGTAGTTCCAGTCCAAACTCATGATCGACAAAACAAGACTTTTAAGAAATTCATCCATCCAAACAGAAATCCCAATGCTTGGTCAAAAGTTGAGAAAAAAAACAAACAAGTTCATATTGATGATGCTCGTGTTAATCAAGGAGAAAAAGTGGTTACAACTAATGCTTTTGCTTTGCTGGATAATGTTCATGAACTTCAGGTTGAAGTTGCTTCGACTGAGCAGATTCAGAACAATGAGGTCAAACACGCTGAAGTTGATGGAGCAAAAGTGAGGTCGCATATTGTTGATACTTTAGCTCTTGGGGTTGAGAATGTAAGCACACATGCGTTGCCTGTTGCTGTGTCTAAGGGCATGGAGGATTTACCTAAGGGTGAAAATCTTTCAACTCCTACTCATGTTGGGACTAGGAGTTGGGTTCGAGACGTCTTTAAAGATCACCCTAGGGTAGATGCTGTGGGTATTTCTGTTAAATCTGGGACGGGTAAGAATAAGGCAGATTTGAATGATGTTGTGTCTTTGAGCATTGAAGATAATGCAACTGGAGCTGAAGGAGTTATTGCTGGAGGTTTGGGGGCTGGTGGAACTTTAATTATACCAGTTTCTGTTGCGCAGGAGCCTTCAGTCTGTTTAAATGATGTTGCGTTAAAGGATATGCAGGTTGTAGAAGGTGAAGGGTTTGTAAACGCTGAAGGAGAATCTGCTATTAATGTGCCTTCAGCTTTAATTGTGCATGGGAATGGTCTTAATTCCAATGCAGGTCGTGAGGGTGGAGTAAATACTGTGGGTCCTTCAGCTTTGTTATTGGACAAAATTATTTCCCATAGCTTAACTAAAAATAGTTATGTGGAGCCACGAGGAGAGAAGCAGCCTTTGCCTAATGCGTATGGGAGTCCGTGTGAGCTTAAAAATTTTAATGCAGTAGATGTTTCACAAGGTCCTCACGTGGGATCTAAATACAATGACCATGCTGCAACGTTACTGGACAACAATAGAATTGATGAGCAGCCTCCTAGCGTGCATGGGTTTTCGTGTGGGATTAAGAAGTTGTCGGCTGGCTTAATTGTAGTGGAATCTCGTGGGGATGATTCCTTTACAGATTCACGTGGGAATGCATCTTTTAATCTGGTGAATATTGATGCTGCGTTGGACAAGGTCGTGGAAGATACGCACGATGTCGATGTGGGAGATCTGCATTTGAGTGAGCTTTTTTGTGAAGAATTTAATGTAGAGGCTACGAAGGATTTTGCAGATGAAGGATTTTCTACTCCTCAGGCTCGTGGGGCTTTTGTGCAGCCGTCATTAATGGTTGATGACAAGCAGATTTCAGCTTCTCCTACGCTCGATGGGAAAGTATTATTTGCAACAGTTTCTGAGCCTGGTAACGATTTAGTTACAGCAGCTGGGGACTCTCATGACTATGTTATTGGGGATGAAGATGTCAATTTGAGTCAAAGAACCTGTGTCATAAATAAGCAAGCTCTCACTATTCCTTCACTTGAGGTGAGCACGAGTTTGGAATCTGTGAGTGTGACCAAGCCAAATTTTTTTGGAAAAGATCTAATTCCAACGGTTCACCTTGAAAGGTTGTGTAGAAGTGCTTCTCCTAATTTTGGTAAGTCTTTGTTGAATATAAATGCTCCTTCCTTTGTGCCTAAATCCTTGATGCAGCTTGTCCCACGCTCAAAGTTTTTACTCACGGATGATGAGCTTGTCAAGCGTATGGATTTGAATGATACGAGGGGTATCTTGGCGCGGCAAGTGGGATCACTCCAAGAGAGGTTTCCTCAAGGACATTATTTGGTGGAGGATGATGATTTGTTTGAAGAAGAGGAACTTGACGAAGAGTCCACCGCACATAATTTTAGCATGGTGGCTAGAGAAGGAGACTTGTCGCCCAGGGAAATTCGTGATAATGCTCCAAAGAGAGTAAGGAGGGTAAGGCGCCCTTTAGAGCCTACTAGGGTGCAACCTACGAGGAGTACAAAATCAATATCCAAAAGGTCCAACAAGTCCAAGAACTCGAAGAAATGATGGATAGCATATATGACCATGACAGAGAGCCGCAAATATCATTTTTTCAAGTTCGTATTATAGGGCCTTTCTACATTTTCCATTTCATCACTTGTAGAAGGAAGTGCGGATTGTATGATTCCACTTTCTTTCTAGCTTTTATGTTATTTCATTATTTTAGTATTCTCATATGTAATATCATCATAGAGTGTGTTATAAACTCTGTGATGATCATACTTTATTTGGTTCTTGCTAGTTCTTATTTTTTGCATTCTTGCTAGGAGCGAGGTCTCACCTCGATAGGATGATGTAAGGTATGGTATGGCCCTCCTTACTTTGTATTGTCCTCTTTGAGGCATTTATTATTTATAAAACTAGTCACTGGGCTCCTTGCCTAGTGATATTCGCTAAAAAAAAAAAAAAAAAAAAACCATCACACCTCCTGAGGACGGTTGTGCTACAACTAGAAGCCACCCAGCATATCAAAACACAAACCTGCTACCTGCACCTTTCATACTCTACATAACTACCTCCAAACACCTGCATCACCCTCTCATCTCACCTGAAACAAATAGACAACAACCCTCATATCCTCACGTGAACCCCTCCTTTAATCAACTGCGCACTCCCTCTAACATCTTCCTCATCTGCACAACTACAGAACTAACTAAGCCCTTTAAAACAACTTGCTGATCTCCATCAAACTCCCTCACACTTACCAGCACCTACATAATAAAACAGACCCCTGAACTCTCCTCCAAACTGCACACACTTCACAAACCCAAGCTAATACATACAAGAACTAAACTACAACCACATGATGCACCATAAACATCAAGAACACACAAGCACACACTACTATAAGCAAAATTGAGCCACCAGAGGCAACACTGAGACCTGCAGCTCACTGAGCAACCTCCTGCCAAACTAAGACACCCTTCTACTACCTACTACACCTTTCATAAACCTACAACTATTAGAGAAAACTAAGAGCCATAACATTAACTAAACACATTTATGTATAATAAAATTAACAGTAGGTAATGAAAATAAGATAAAGGTCATAACTTTTAAGCCTTACATGTGTCAAACCTTTTTCTTTAACATAAACAACAATAGCAGTTATTATATCTTAACACAGATTAATCACAGAAATGAAATAATCACATGATCACACCAACAGAAAAGATTAAAAAAATGAGAGGTGGAGTAGTTTACTTGCTGCAGTGCAGTGAATGAGGTGAGGATTGAAGAATACGCGACTCGACTACGCGACTCGAACACAAAAGAGACATAAAAAACCAATAACACTAATGCTTTATGACTCAAAAAAACTAAGAAAACTTGTCTATGATCTTAAGCTGATGTTTTTTTCTCCCTATGAACTCTCTATATTTCTGCCTCTCCTTCTCTCTCTCTAGCTGCTCAGAACTCCCGCTAAAATGAATAAAAATAAGAATTTATACCTCAGATTAGGGTTTCGGATTCCTGCTTGAATTTCCAAATGGACCCTTACTTTTTCATTGTTTCCTTTTGAGACAAGGATGAAATGGTCTAATCCCCTTAGGGATCGTACCATTTCATCTTTATCTCGAAAGATTTTGAACGTTGGAAAGAGGTTAATGGTTCAGATCGAACCAAATTCAAAATACACGGCTAAGATCAAAAATACAACTTGTTGTACGAAGATATGAGGTAGATACAAGGGGGGACCAGTGGGTACATGTTTTTGGACGGATTGGAGGGTTTTTAGGGGGGGAAATCGAAAGGGGGAATCAGGTTTTAGGGTTTATTGATGGGTTAGGGGAAAGGGGATCGGGTTAGGACTGAACTGATTAGAATAGGTGTGTATATGTGTATAGATTATGTTTGCAGAAATAGCCCAAAATTTAAGGTAGGAACGAATTTAGTCCCCTTCTCTTAGGATTAGTTACGAAATGGATTGGTTGCACAGGCAGGACAAATTGAGCTATGTTTTACAAAATTTAGCCTTTTCTTCCAAATTTCACTAATTCACCTTAAATTTTGAAATTGATTTTTTCATTTAAATTATTAGACATTAATTAAAATTTTAGGACAAAATTGGGTGTCAACAGTAGTGGCATGGAGTTATGAAGCAGAGAAGAATGACAAGTTGCCAATCGAGACTATTGCTGCATAAGGAATGACTAGGAGTTGGAGGATCTACACTCCTGAGCATCTTGTTCAAGGTAGACTAGGCACCAGTGAGGAAGTCTGAAGAACTATGGAAGAAATTCCAAGCAAAGGAATACTCCGTGGTTGAACATTTGGGCAAATGCACAAATCTCTTTTCTAGTTTTACTCTTCAAATGAGAGAGTCACCGAAATGCCTTGATGAAAGTATTTGATGAAGCGCATGTCCCGTGGACACCACAGTTGAGAATCTGGCTAGCATGCTTGGGCAAGTCATGGAATCCAATCGAATCGCCTTCCATAAAGATGAGCTACCACCAGAGGGATTGAATCATAACAAGGCCTTGTATGTCGCTATCTAACACAGGGACTGGTTTGTAGGAAGAGTTCATATCGACGGAGGGTCCGGCTTGAACATATGTCCATTCATCGCTCTGAAGTGAATAGGGATTGATCAAAGCAAGATAAGAGAAAGCGACATGAAGGTAAAGGCATTTGATGGTTCACAAAGAAGCACCATTGGGGAAATCGACTTAACTATCATGGTAGGTCCCGTGGAGTTCATTGCTAAATTCATGTCATGGACATCTCCGCTTCTTACAACCTACTGTTAGGAAGACCTTGGATTCACATGGTTGGGGCAGTGCCTTCTACCTTGCACCAGACAGTGAATTTTGAGTGCGACAGTAAAGAGGTAGTGGTGTTTGGCGAAGGAAGCAACTCCATCTACAATGAACAAACCATACAAGCAATTGAAGGGAATACTCCTGACGGACAAACCTTTTATACTGTGGAGCTTGTGGGAGCAGTGCAAGGTAACCGAGGAGGCTACCAAAAAAACTACAACAAGAGTTGGAATCCCGTTTTTGTAGTAAAAAAAACTTATGCACCTAGCTTGTTGTATCAGCCCCTTTTTCGTTGCCTAGGTTACACCTTCGGAATACCCAATAAGGGGATTGCCCGCGCTAGTGCAGAAGCTGAATACAGCTGATGCAGTCCAAGGAGGATATACTGCACACTTCACTCCTAAACTCATCAACACACCACCAGGGGCTGAGGAGAAAAGGTGAATTTTCTACAGTACTTATTGGGATGGACGAGGCAAAGGCTATGAAGGAAGGAATTTGGTCTGGGAACCTGTAATATCTGATTGGGGTGTGCCCTAACGTGAATTTCGCGAGACCATACCTGCCAAAATAGAGAATCAATCGATGTACTCACCTAATGCTCGTCCCAACTGGAAATGCATTTCTGAAGAGACAAGGAGAAAGCAAGTATGGCTACCTAAAATACATGAACCTATGGAGGTAGTGATCGAAGAGCCATACATACTCCCACAGCCTGCAAAGTGGCCTGGAGATTGGGTTCTAGGCATTATGATAAGGCAAGGTTATGAACCTTGGAAAGATTTGGGCAAAAACCTAGATGGCATGGTTGAACCAATTTAAATTGTGATGAGGCCTGACAACGAGAAAGCTGGCATAGGGTACATTGTGACTTACGAGAAGAGCATGGAGGAAGCTTCGCTAGACTTTAAATACTACAAAAAAAGCACCAAAACTCTCCTGTACATTTTCATCTCGTCTGGCTACTTGGACATTCGTAACGGGGAGGTATCTGCGGCACAAGAGGTTGAGCCGAAGATTATTGATGCTGAAGAGGACTTACTGGCAGACGTGAAAAAGTTGTTCCTATCTTAAAAAGACTACTGTGTGATCCTAGAAGAGCATGTTGAGCCTTATGGACTGGCAAAAGCTGAATCTAGAGGTGCACTGAATAATTGGACCAGAAACCTGGCCCGAGCTTACCGTGGACCTTGGTAGAGCTGGGGGATAGAGTTTATTTTATGCTTTCTAAAATAAAACCCGACCTTGAGTCGTGGAACTTGCATTTTCCCTTTTTCTCTCTTTCATATGTCTCCCTACAAAATTTGTTTTGCAAGGATTCATAAATAAAACCTTGTACTATTTCCTTTTATTTTGTTTTAATCATTTAATTACGCAACATTTTATTTTTCAGCACTCAAACTAATAATTCCATTGAGTCTGCAAACGCAATGTGTAATGAAACTACGGAGCTTGAGGAACCTGATTTTGACTATGATGAGTTTGATGTCAAGAGGAAATTGAAAGATTTAAAAATAAGCCCAAACCAAATCTAGAGAACACTGAGGTGATAAATCTTGGAGATGATAAAACAATAAAAGAAACAAGAATCAGTGTACATCTCACTGCAGAAGACAGAAAATGATATATTGAATTTCTTAAAGAATATGAGGATGTGTTCGCATAGTCGTATGATGACATGACCGACATAAGCACGGATGTGGTGGCTCACAAATTGCCCATCAATCCAGCCTTTCCGCCAGTCAAACAAAAAGCCCAAACCTTCAAGTCATCTACCTTGGTGAAGATTGGAGAGGAAGTGACCAAACAACTCAATGCGAGGATTTTAAAAACGATCAAATACCCGACCTGGTTGGCCAACATTGTCCCAGTTCCAAAGCAAGATGGGAAACTCAGAATTTGTGTAGAGTACAGGGATCTGAATAGAGCTAGCCCGAAAGATGATTTTCCTTTGCCAAACATACGCATCTTGATAGATAATTGTGCAAAGCATGAATTGCAGTCTTTCGTGGATTGTTTCGCCGGCTACCATTAAGTACTTATGGATGAAGAAGATGCCGAGAAGATAGCTTTCACTACATCTTAGGGAATCTACTGCTACAAGGTTATGCCATTTGGGTTAAAGAATGATGGGACAACCTACATGAGGGCAATGATAACCATGTTCCATGACTTGATGCACAAAGAAATTGAAGTATATATAGATGACGTGATCATCAAATCAAAAAAAAGCTCAGAGCATCTTCATAATATGCGCAAGTCAATTGCTTGCGTAGATACAACTTGAAGATGAATCAGGCAAAATGTCCTTTCGGTGTTCCAGCAGGGAAGCTTCTGGGTTTCGTTGTCAGTAGAAGAGGCATCGAGTTAGATCCGTCCAAGATCAAAGCCATCAAAGAATTGCCACCACCGAAAAGTAAGAAAGAGGTCATGAGTTTCTTAGGGCGACTCAACTACGTCAGTCGATTCATAGCTCAATCCACAGTCATCTGTGAACCAATCATCAAGTTATTAAAGAAAGATGCAGCAATTGAATGGACGGAAGACTACCAAAAAGCATTTGACAGGATAAAGGAGTATCTGTCTTGTCCACCCGTGCTGGTTCCACCTAAACCTGGACTGCCTTTGATCTTGTACCTGTCCGTGGAAGATTCAGCATTCAGATGTGTGTTGGCATACATGACTCAACTGGGAGAAAGGAACAAGCAATATACTATCTGAGTAAGAAGTTTACTCCCTACGAAGCTAAGTACACACTGCTAGAGCGCACTTGCTGTGCACTAACTTGGGTAGCGCAAAAGCTGAGACACTACTTAACATCATACGCAACTTTACTGATATCAAGAATGGATCCTCTCAAGTACATCTTCCAAAAGCCAATGCCTACTGGGAAGTTGGCCAAATGGCAAATGCTACTGAGTGAATTCGACATCACTTTTGTCACTCAAAAGGCAGTGAAAGCTCAGGCCTTGGCAGATCATATGGTCGAGAATCTTGTGGATGATCATTACGAACCTCTGCACACTTATTTCCCTAACGAAGAAGTCATGTTTGTAGGAGAAGACATCACAAAGGAATACGACGGTTGGAGATTGTTCTTTGATGGAGCGGTGCATTTCAAATGAGTCGGCATTGGAGCAGTACTGGTTTCCGAGACTGGGCAACATTACCCTGTCATAGCCAAACTGGGGTTAACTGGCACCAACAACATGGTGGAGTATGAAGCTTACATCCTGGGTCTTAGAATGGCGGTAGACATAAACATATAAGAGCTGTTGGCAATTGGAGATTCTGATTCGTTGATTCACTAAGTCCGAGGAGAATGGACGATGAAGAATTCCAAAGTATTGTCGTACCTTGAGTGCATAAAAGAGCTGAAACAAAGATTCACCAAGATAGAGTTCTGGCATGTGCCTAGGCTACAAAATAAATTCGCAGACGCTTTGGCCACCATATCTTCCATGATATGATATCCTGACAAGAATTACATTGACTCAATACCCGTTGCAGTGAGGAAGCAATCGGCATATTGTTATCATGTGGAAGAAGAATTGGATGGACAGCCTTGGTTCTATGACATCAAGAGATTTCTCAAAGATGGCGCTTACCTGAAAGATGCAACAAGTCTTCAAAAGAAGACCTTGAGGAGATTGACAAATAGTTTCTTTTTGAACGGTGAAATCCTATACAAAAGGACACCTGATCTAGGTTTTCTGAAATGCATAGATGCTAAAGAAACTGCAGGATTGTTCCAAGAAATACATTATGGGACGTGCGGCCCACACATGAATGGTTTCATGCTCGCAAAAAAGATCTTAAAGGCCGGATATTTCTGGACGACAATGGAGCATGACTGCATAAAACACGCAAAGAGGTGTCATCAATGCCAAGTCCACAGAGACATGATTTGAGTACCTCCCAGAGAGTTGAATGTTATGGGATCACCTTGGCCTTTCGCTGCTTGGGGAATGGATGTTCTAGGACCAATCGAACTCGCCCCTTCGAACAGACACAGTTTCATATTGGTAGCTATTGACTACTACATCATATGGGTGGAAGCTGCATCATACAAGTCAGTGACAAAGAAAGTGGTAGCAAATTTTGTGGTTGATAAGATGATCTGTAGATTTGGCATCCCTGAATCAATCATCACTCACAATGGGTCTAACCTCAATAGTGACTTGATGAAAGCAACTTGTGAAGACTTCAAGTTCAAGCACCATAATTCCACTGCATATAGACCTCAAATGAATGGAGAAGTCGAGGCAGCCAATAAGAACATCAAGAAAATACTGCGTAAGATGACAAACAATTCAAAACAATGGCATGAGAACTTACCCTATGCATTGTTATGATACCGCACCACAGTGAGAACATCAACAGGAGCCACTTCTTACTTTTTAGTATATGGCACCGAAGCAGTGATACCAGCAGAGGTCGAGATACTATCCATAAGGATCATTCAAGAGGCGCAATTGAAAGATACTGAATAGGTCAGAGGGAGGATGGAGCGGCTAGCACTCATTGATGGCAAGAGAATGAATGCAATATGTCATGGGCAATTATATCAGATGAGGATGACTAAAGCATTTAACAAGAATGTTTGAGAAAGGTCTTTAGAACCTGGGATATTAGTGCTGAAAAAGATATTTCCCAATCAAGAAGAGGCGAGGGGCAAGTTTGCACCAAACTGGAAAGGGCTATACATAGTCCATCGAGTTCTAACTGGAGGAGCATTAATATTAGCAAAAATGGACGGAGAAGTTTGGCCAAAACCAATCAACGCTGACGCTGTCAAAAGATACTATATCTAAAAGTTTGCATTAGTTAAAAGTTCTTACTATTATGAAATATATCATGTAATCTGGAACTACGTTATGTCCTGATTCCCCAAGTGGGATACGTAGGCAACCTACCCAAGGTTCGGTCGCATAAATACAAAAATTCATTTTTCCCACAAAGCAGACATGAGGGCAGAATTTTTGAGAGACTCTCCCTCAAAAATTCCGAGAGGGTAGATAAGAATTGACGCAGGGGCAGAAATTTTTGAGACCCTCTAAAAAATATCAAAACAAAGAAACTAGGGCAGAATTTTGAGATCGCCCTCAAAATTCATTTAATGGAGAAACTTGGAACAACCTAAGGAATAATGACCATGATCTTGCACAATGCAGTTTGCGATTCAATAGAATAAAACACTTTCTTCTTACAAAATCTATTTTAAAATATTTGTATTATTTTTTTTTCTTTATATATATCCCTAGCAGCTCGACTGAGGTTCCGACACTCAAAAGAAGCAGGCGCGAACAAAGCCAAGAATGTACAAACTAGATCACCCCCGCACAACTCACAAATCTTTCTTCGAATACAGGCACAAGGGTTCACAACCCGACAGGACAGGCGGACATCTCCTGATAAGAAGGTATTTAGTTTCCTTTCACTATGCTTTTATTTTGCAGGGTAGACAGCCCTGAAGGTAGATAGCCCGGAGGGTAGAAAGCCCAGTAAAAGGATTGGTATAACAGAGGGTACACTACCTGATGTGAAGTTTGGCATGACAAAGGGTAGACAGCCCTGAGGGAAGACAACCCTGTGAGATGTTTAGCATGATAGAAGGGTAGACAACCTGATGTTGAGTTTGGCATGGCAAAGGGTAGACAATCCTGAGGGTAGACAGCCCGATGTTGAGTTTTGCATGGCAAAGGGTAGACAGCCCTGTTAGAAGTTTGGCAGTGACAGAGGGTAGATAGCCCGATGTTGAGTTTAGTATGGCAAAGGGTAGACAGCCCTGTGAGAAGTTTGGTAGTGACAGAGGTAGATAGCCCGATGTTGAGTTTGGCATGGCAAAGGGTAGATAGCCTATAGGGTAGACAACCCTGTGAGAAGTTTGGCAGTGACAGAGGGTAGAGAGCCTGATGTTGAGTTTCGCATGGCAAAGGGTAGACAGCCCTGAGGGTGGATAACCCTGTGAGAAGGTTGGCAGTGACAAAGGGTAAACAACCCGATGTTGAGTTTGGCATGGCAAAGGGTAGACAACCCTGAGGGTAAACAA
The DNA here is from genome assembly GCA_037355625.1 of Petunia x hybrida. Taxonomy (NCBI): domain Eukaryota; kingdom Viridiplantae; phylum Streptophyta; class Magnoliopsida; order Solanales; family Solanaceae; genus Petunia; species Petunia x hybrida. The sequence continues at coordinate 1,479,274 of JBBBVM010000018.1, read as the reverse complement.
CCCTGTGAGAAGTTTGGCATTGACATATGGTAGACAGACCGATGTTGAGTTTGGCATGGCAAAGGTTAGACAGCCCGATGCGAAGCTTGGCATAATAATAGGAAGGCAGCCTGGAGGGTAGACAACCCAGTAAAAGAATTAACATGACAAAGGGTAGACAACCCCATGAAAAGAACGACACAGTGTGTGGTGGATAATTTGGCATAATAGAGAGGTATACAACTCAACATGACAAACACACATGCATATGATGAGAAACCCTGGCAAGACGATCCAGCAAACAGGAAAGTACATTTTACATTCACATATACACTGTTTTTGCAAAACTCATTCTTACTGCAGGATATACAATCCGACAATGCGAGAACATTACAATCTGGCACCTCGTAAGCTCTCATAATCTCTCTACACACTCCTCAAGATTCGTGACAAAATTAGTCGTTTTGTTAACGTCTTTTTCCGAAGACTCTTTCATCATCCTCGGGCAAAGAGCGGAAGCTGTTGACACCTAATTTTGTCCCTCCTGTTCAATAGCCATTCTTCGAACAAAATTGCACTGATAACCATACCATTACCCTTACTCACCCCTATTCAAAATAATTATCTTGAACAAACACGTTAATTAGGCTATTTTAAAGACATTAGCACAAGCTACGACTATTTTACAAAATGCACACGTCTAATTACAATTTTGGTAATTATTCCTGTTTTAGCAAAATTACACAAATTATTTTAAAATTCAAGATAATAGTCTTCCTTAGATATTTAGCCCTCAAAATTGATTTTCTAATTTTTCTATAATTTAATGAGCATTTTTATATAATTTTCTATGCATTTTATAAGCATTTATACATGTTTATACACAATTTATACACATTTATACACGTATATATACACCTCAACATTTTTTATATACTTCACACTCACTTATACACATTAGTGCCATGTAATGATGACATGGCTTCATCCTGACCCTTAAGTCATATGATCCAATGGCTAAGGATCAACTTTCCTTTTTAGTTACATCCTACCCCGAAAACCTTACCAGGCTCCCTCATTTCCCCTCTCAAACCCCCGCCTCCCTTTTCCTTTCTCTCTCAATAAAACCCTATTGTCGACCACTTTTTTTCGGCCACCTCCGGCCACCAAACACCATAAAAAATTACATATTCTTATTCTCCTCATCGTCCACAATAAAACCCCTATGATGATTTCCCCAACTTACGAAGTCAAAGACTCGACTTTTCGTCGATGTCGTCGCTGTCACCAGAGAAGGAAAATCAGGTGAAGATTTTGCAAAACCTAAGTTCTACGACCTAGTAGAGGGGAAACCCTCTTGTATGTACATTAGTAAGATGGATCGAAATCGACACAGGTATTCCCTTCCCCTTTTGTTTTTACGGTTTTTGAAGTTGTTATGTGACATCCATGCTTAACTTGGTCTTTTTAACTGATTAATTAGATATTTATATGCTTAATTAGTTGATTGTTATATCTAAATTAACTAGAGCAGAGATTGCATAACTGTGTTTGTTCTCATTCCAATTCGTCATAATGCACTTTTAAAACCTTGTCATAGCCTTAGGATTTAGGATATTTGAGCTTCAGTGAGTATGCAGTTTGTGCTCTTTATTCTGATGATAAGTGTTGGTCTTTAGAACTTGTTAATAATTTTTGAAATGGACTAGGATCCCCTTCTATGCCTGGCATTGTATTTAGTCGGCTGGATGCAATCTCTATGTGAGCTTGACTTACTTAAAATTGATAACTGAATAGTAATATGATTTAGCATGATTCGGGGGATTATGAATTGATTTAATTAGCATTCTTGATTGAAAACTGGAAAGGAAGTTGGTTCTTGTATTTGACATGGTATCAATCAATGCTTAATTGAAATATGTCAGGTTAATATATTGATTATCAAGCCTAAATTAGTTTGAAACATTCTTGCATAACTGATTCTTGAACTTGGCTATGTTATTGTTTAAGGGAAAGGGATTCTACTTATGTAAAATCTTGATTACCTTAAATAATAGGACCCTAATTGATCTGTACATGGAAAGCCTATCTAATTGAATCCTTTTAATTGTGGGAAATAATATTCCTTTGCCCTTTTTTGTGTTCTGCCTGTTTGCATTTAAATTCCCTACCACACAACTATATAAACTGGTCCTCTTCACTTATAGACTTCACATGCATACACATCCCCACACTTAGATATACAAAGTACTGCATACTACTTTCTTCCCTCACTTGCTTTTCAAGATTATTGGAAGATCCCTACTCCTTTTTCCTTCATGAACCTGTCTCTGCAAGCACTTAGCACTGGCTGCAGTTTGCTTATTTTCTCACCACTATCACTTAGAAGGGATACCTTTAGCCTAATCACTGTTGCCTATGTTTTGAATCTGCTTATGCCTGGTCCTTTGGATTGCTCTCTTTCGCTGCTTGTTTTCATGTTTTAAACTGCCTATACTTGCACAAGCTCTTGTCACTTTGCATCATGGTTCTGGGCTTCTTTTGGCCCCTGTTAACCTCTATATAACTTTGTTAGGATGGTCTAAAATGGCCATACCAGTGTTAAGAACTGCAGGATATTAAATGTATACAACTCAGTAGCTAACCTATGTTGTTACAGATTATTGAAGCATAATCATGGAGATTATGAATCACCTAGGCAGTTTTTAACTTGATGCTTAAGAAGCAGGGCTTTAATGCATTTTTTTCCCTTTCTAGTCTCCCCTTATGTGTATATTTGTTAGGATTCTCCCTGTTGTATCTGACTAAAATAGATTATACGGTCACGAGACAGTGTATTTGACTACTCAGGGGCCATTACTATCCCTTCCTCCTATATGCTTGCATAACATCTTCTAAAACAAGGTTGTCTCATGCCTAGTCGACTAAACTCAACGTACTTAGTCTTTGAAATCCATGTTTAAAATAGCTTCTATGCCTAAACTGTGAAATTTGTGATTATTTGATAAACATGGGTTGTTCGTGTAATACTTGTTGAAATCTGAATCATCTTCGTACAAAACAAATTGCCCCTTTTGCGTGATTAAACTGGGCCCAAAACATTTTTCAAATCTGGCCCATTTCGCGTGTCTAAACCTATATTTACAAACTTTAAGCTCCTACACACTAATCTAATAATGTATAGGGGTGTATAAGTTATTGGGGTCAACTACACAAGTATTTATATATATTTTTCTAAATCCTAACACATGTTATCATGTATTTGCATGCCTATATGCATATATTATGTGCGACAGTCCCTTTATGTGCATTTTATGTGTTTCATGACCCATTATTTCAAAACAGCCTCCTTTATATACATATATTTTTAAAACTGGTCCCACAAATAAAATAGCCATTAAGGTTGGGGCTCGACAATTTATGTCGAGTCACACCGACCCTAAATGGCTAATATTTTATTTCAAAAATAACTTCAACCCGGATTGAAACCAAATCTGAACTATTTTCAGCAAAACTGGCTATATTCGCAAAATTGGTTGTTTCTGCAAAGATGTAGTGGACACTGATATTGCATAACTACAATAAATTGAATTAACTCTTGTGATATTAGCCATGATACATATTTGTGAATATGAGGCCAAATGTGCAATTAGGCATAAGGCTTAGGCCGTTTATGTAAGTTTTAATGCCCAACGTCATGTATTTGCTGCCCATTTACACTGTTTTGCATAAATAGATTTAATTTCGTGACTAATTGTGATTTTAAATCTCAAGTTAATAATATATTTTTGTGAACATGATTTATTATTTAGTAGACATCCGAAAATTAATTGCTCGGGCGGGGAACCACTTTTTGTGAGACTTGGGGAAGTGCCTAACACCTTCTTCCCCGAGTCACGTGGACTTCTTATGCTTGAATTTTTGGAATCAAATGTATTAAATAAAAGACCTTACCTTAGACATCTAGGTGACCTAATATATCTTAGAAACTTATATTAGGTGGCAACTGCAACTTCTAACTCAAACGAGTTACCCAGTCAAACCCGAGTCTTGACTCGCTCCGGGTTAAGTAAAATTTGGGTATGACAAAGCACAACGACATGAGGGAGGCCGTCATATTGCAAACTAGCATTGTAGCTACTAAGGCTAGACGACCTCATACAGGTCCTTAGGGTGACGATACAGGTTCTAGGATTTGTGATTCCCTCTGATTAGAGCCTCTAGTTTTCATGGAGTCTAGTACAGTAGAGGAACCCCAGGATTTTCTAGACAGAGCAGCCAGAGCTCTCAGAGTTTTGCATGCCACGGATAGAGAGTTAGTTGAATGGGTTGCATAGAGATTACATGATCTAGTGGCAGGTCGCTATACCATTTGGGAGATGTCTAGGGGAGAATATGTAGCTCCAGCTACATGGCAGGAGTTTAGAGGCATTCCTTCGCTGTTACATACCTAGAATTACATGTGGAGCACGATTGTATTAGTTCCGACATAGCGTTAGGGGTATATGAGTAATGCAGAATACAACCTCCACTTTAATTCTTTGGCGAGGTTTGCTCCTACAGTTGTATCAAACATGGAGGACAAGGTACAGAGGTATAAAGCGAGACTTGTGTCATACCCACATTTTAACCTACCTCAGAGTGAGTCGAGGTTCGGGTTTGACGTGGTAACTCGTTTGAGTTAGAAATTGGAGTCGCTACCTAATATAAGTTTCTAAGGTGTATTAGATCACCTAAATGGCTAAGGTCGGGTCTTAAATTCAACAGGATCAATTCTAGAGATTGGAGGGTAAGAAGTCCAATTGACTCGGGGAAGAAGGTGTTAGGCACTTTCCCAAGTCCCATAAAAAAAGGCTCCCGCCCGAGCAAATAATTTTGGGATGTCTAACAATTCGTAAATAAATATTGATCATGTTCATAAATTATATTATTAACTTGAAGGTTAAAATCGCAATCAGTCACGCAATTAAATCTATTTATGCAAAATGATATATGGGTTTTTTACACAAATATATAAATTTTCACACTTAATTACAAAAAAATAGCAATATTTCTCTAATTACAACGCATAGCATTATTTTTCTAACATATTTAATAATAATCTAACACATTTCACTTTCACTTCCCATTTTTCCCAAATTCAAAATTCTCTCACTTACTCTCTCTCTCCCATCACCCCACACCCACCCCCACCACCCCAACGCCATAACCCCCACCCTAACGCCATCACCACCACCCCACCACCACCACCCCAACGCCATCACCCCCTCCCCGTTTCTATTTGGTTCTATGGAGAGCACTGGACCATTGCCTGATTGGACAAGTAAGTTAAGGAAGCTGGTATTGAGTCGGTGCACTGGCTGAGATCCAATGGTTTGGAGATTCTTGTGAAGTCTTTTCCTTTCTTGGAATCTATTGACGTTTCTTACTGTTCTGAGTTTGGTGATAGGGAAGTTTCTGCTTTGTCTTGTGCTGCTTCTTTATGAAATTTGAAGTTGGATAGGTGTTTGGGTGTTACTGATGTTGGTTTGGCGAAAATAGAAATTGGGTGTCCATGCCCAGAGAAACTTAGTTTGAAATGGTGTCTTGAACTTACTGATCTTGGGATTGATCTTTTGTCCTAGAAATGTATACAACTGAAGCACCTTAATATTTCTTACTTAAAGGTTTGACCAATCGATATAAAACCAGAAGATTCAGCAAATCCATTAACTTTTATGGTTTTCGGGTCAATTTTGTTACAAATTAGTAAAATTGTATGTTGTTCTTTTTCTATAAAAATAGTTAAATAGTTCAGAAACAGTAAAAACAACATACGAGTACAATGAAACAATGCAGAAACAACAGAGATACAGTTGAAACGGTGCAGAAACAGTTAGAAACAGCTGAAACGGTGCAGAAACAGTTAGATACGGTGCTACAGAAACAGTTGAAACGGTGCAGAAACAGTTAAAAATAGTTGAAATTGTGCGGAAACAGTTAGAAACGGTGCTGCAGAAACAGTTGAAACTGTGCAAAAACAGTTAGATACGGTGCTGAAACAGTTAGATACGGTGCTGCAGAAACAGTTGAAACGGTGCAGAAACAGTTGAGATACGGTGAGATACAACGAGATACATCGAGGATGGGATGAGCAAAAGTGAAATTGGGGGAAATGATAGGAATAAAAGTGAAATTGGGGGAAATGGTGGGAGGAAACGTTAAATAGGGAGAAATGGGAGGAGCAAAAGTGATTGTGGGGGAAATAGGAGGAAGAATGTAAAGGTTTGGTATGTTATGGGAAAATATTGCTATGTTTTTGCTATATTTGTAATTAACTTGTGTTTTCCTCTATATAGGGTTATTTTGCTAAAATATTGTTATATTTGGTAATTAAGTTCTAAAACTTGTACTTTTATGTAAAAAATCCATAATATATAGGCAGCATGTACATGGTATTGGGCCTTGAAATATACAGTAACGACCTAAGCCCTATGCCTAATCATACATTTAACCTTATATTTGCAAGCACATATGTAGTGAGGCTAATATCACAAGGGCTTGTTTGATTTAGCTTATCTATGCAATTTCAGTGTCCACTATAGCTTTGAAGAAATAAACAGTTTACAAAATTGGCCAGTTTTGACGAAAAACATTTCAGATTTTGTTTCAAGCCGAGTTGGGGTTATTTTTGAAAGAAAATGTTATCCATTTAGGGTTGGTGTGACTTGACATTAATTGTCGAGCCCTAACCTTAATGGCTATTTTGCTTTAGGGCTCAATTTTGCAAAAATATGTATAAAGGAGGCTTTTTAAAAAAAAAATGGGTCGCGAAAAACACAGAAATGCACATAGAAGCTGTCACACATAACATATACATATATAGGCATGCAAATACATGATAATACTTGTTAGGCTTTTAGAAAATATATATACTTGTATAGTTGACCTGTTTAACTTATATACCCCTATACACTATTAGATTAGTTAATAAGAGCTTGAAAATTGTAAAAATTGGTTCAAACACATAAAGGGCCAGATTTGAAATAGGTATTAGGCCCAAATTATTTAAGTAAACAAGGGGCAGTTTAATTTGTAAAAAAAAGTCACAAAATAGGCAAAAGTTACACATTAGCCCCTACCGTTGAAATTTCAGGTTTTCCACAGAATAGCATACGTCTCGTGATGTAATTTTGAATTCTAAAACTTGTATACACCAATAATACTGTCTAGATTCCAAATAAACTCTGATTCTCAGTTTTCTTAAATCGTAACAGTGTTCTATTCTCCTCTAGACACTGTTAGGCAAAATTTATCAAAAATTATAGCTTAAAAGAGAACATGATGCAGCACATAAAAAGGAGGGGGTTGAGAGAGGCCCCTGAATAGCCAAACACACAGTTAACAACTGTGTAACCTGTTTTAATTAGATACAGATAGGGAGAATCCTAACAAATATACACATAGGGGAGACTAGAAGAAATCAGGAAGGTAAGAAAAGGTTCCTTGTATACACCCCTAGCATCCCATGTTTAGACCTAGTCTTTTTGATAAAGTAAACCTTTTATTAGGCTCACCAAGACATGTAAACTGAACCCTGGTATAGCCCTAAAGCTATCCACATATGCTGTAAAATAGGGGTTACTGGGGGCAAAATAGATCCCCTAACAAAAGCACATAGGAGCAGAGAACATACCAGGAAAATTATAGGCATAGGCAGTTCAAATATAAGGATAAGTAAGGGTACATGTTGTGCCTCTTTACCTTGTTACTAAATCATGAACAAGCAGAGAGTAGTAGTGTAGATAATGCCAAGCTTTTCCAGAAGAATATCCAGAAATATTGAGGTGAAGTCCCAGAAGTTAGAACACAATGTTTTGCCCTTTTTTCTTTCAGTGTTTCTTTTGCATTGTGACTGTATATTTTTTTGAAGTGTGTGTAAGTGAAAAGAAGACATGTTTATATAGTTGTAAGGAGTAGGGATTTTGAAAGCAAACGGGTATAGTATACAAGGTAAAAAATACTATTTCCCTTAATAAAGGAGACACCCTTAGGTGTTTCTTCTAAAAATAGACTAATCAGCCCCCCGGAATTAAGGAAAACAGAATCATAATCAGTTATACTCCCTCCCCTTCAACTGTAATATCGTCTAGGTTCACAACTGGTGGTACAAATGCAATTGAAATTCAAAAGAAATCACTTAATCACCTTAACAAGATTTCAATCAGCCTTTAATTGGCACTTTGTCAATTACCAGAAACAACTACCAATCACCAATTCAAATTAAGCTTAGTCAAGACCCCTAAATCATGCTTAAATGAAATCAATCAAGTTTTAAGCTATGTAATCATGCATCTTAACAAAATAAGGGTCAAAATACAATGTCAAAGATGGATACATTGTTGAGGATGTCAAGTTATATCTCGGTAATGGTGATAAGGAACATAGGCCTCAAGAGTGTCAATTTCAGTGCGTACAAACAAATCAAGAACAAAGTTCCACTTGACCTAGTGAATTAACAAGGAAATTACTAATCATGCAGTCTCTCACCTTAATTAGTTTACTAATAACAATTAATAATGCTACACTCAGATGACATTAGGCAAATTCAAGCATATGAACAAGTGTCATTGCTAAAATAGTGAAATCAACCAAGACTGATGATTTCATGAATTTTATGCTAATTAATTGATCAATTGATCATGTTAAAATGCCAAAAAGCTAGAAAATTTGACAAGAAGACAATTCTTCTCACATGGCTGTCTACCCTCAGGGCTGTCTACCCTTTGCCATGCCAAACTTCACATCAGGCTGTCTACCCTCTGTCATGCCAAAATTCTCACAGGGCTGTCTACTCTTCGTCATGCCAATCCTTTCACCGGGCTATCTACCCTCAAGGTTGTCTACGTTCAGGGCTGTCTACCCTGCAAAATAAAAGCATAATGGAAGGAAGCTAAATACCTTCTTGTCAGGAGATGTTTGCATATCGTGTCTGGCTATGTACCCTTGTGCCTACATTCAAAGAAAGATTTTTGAGTTGTGTGAGGGGGATGATTTAGTTTGTGCATTCTTTGCTTGCTTTGCGCCTGCTTCTTTCGAATGCCGGGACCTCGGTCGAGCTAATAGGGATATATATAAAGAAATAAATAATGTAAATATTTTGAAAAAACTTTTGTAAGAAGAAAGTATTTTATTCCATTGAATTACGAACCGCATTCTGTAAGATCATGGTCATTTTTTCTCAGGTTGTTCCAAGTTTCTCCATTAAATGAATTTTGAGAGCGACCTCAAAATTCTTCCCCAGTTTCTTTATTTTGAAATTTTTGAGAGGGTCTCAAAAATTTCTACCCCAGTGTCAATTCGTATATGCCCTTTCGTCATTTTTTAGAGTTCCTAAAAAATTCTGCCCCAGTGTCTGCTTCATGGGAAAATGATTTTTTTGTATTTATGCGACCGAACCTTGGGTAGGTTTCCTACGTATCCCACTTGTAGAATCAGGTCGTAACGTAGTTTCAGATTACATGATATATTGCAGAATAGTAAAAAACCATTAACTAATCAAAGCTCTTAGACATAGTATCTTTTGACAGCGTCTGCGTTGATTGGTTTCAGCCAAACATCTCCGTCCATCACTGATAGTATTAGTGCTCCTCCATTTAGAACTCGGTGGACCATCTATGGCCCTTGCTAGTTTTGTGCAAATTTCCTCTTACCTCTTCTTGATTAGGGAATATCTTTTTCAGCACTAATTGCCCAGGTTTGAAAGACCTTTCTCGAACTTTCTTGTTAATTTCTTTACTCATCCTCTTCTGATATAATTTTCCAAGACATATTGCATTCATCCTCTAGCCATCAATGAGTGCCAACTGCTCTATTCTTTCGTTGATCCATTCAGTGTCTTTCAACTGTGACTCTTAAATGATCCTTAGAGATGGTATCTTAACCTCTGCCGGTATCACTGCTTCGGTACCATACACTAACAGGTAAGAAGTGGCTCCTGTTGATGTTCTCACTGTAGTGCGGTACCCTAACAATGCATAAGGTAAGTTCTCATGCTGTTGTTTTGAATTGTTTATCATATTGCGCAGTATTTCCTTGATGTTCTTGTTGGATGCCTCGACTGCTCCATTCATTTGAGGTCTATGTAGTGGAATTATGGTGCTTGATCTTGAAGTCTTCACAAGTTTCTTTTATCAAGCCACTATTGAGGTTATACCCATTGTCAGTGATGATTGATTCGGGGATGCCCAATCAACAGATCATCTTGTCACGAACAAAATTTGCTACCACTTTTTTTCACTGACTAGTACGATGCGTCTTCCACCTATTTGGTGAAGTAGTGAATAACCACAAATATGAAATGGTTTCCGTTCGAAGCCGCGGGTTCGATCAGCCCTATGATATCCATTCCCCAGGCAGCAAAGGGCCAAGGTGATCCCATAACATTTAACTCGCTGGGAGGTACTCGAATCATGTCTCCATGGACTTGGCATTGATGATATCTCTTTGCGTGCTTTATGCAATCATGCTATATTGTCATTCAGAAATATCTAGCCCTTAAGATATTCTTTGCAGGCACAAAACCATTCATGTGTGGGCCACACATCCCATAATGTATTTCTTCTAACAATCTTGCAGCTTCTTTAGCATCTACGCATCTCAGCAAACCTAGATCAGATGCCCTTTTGTATAAGACTTCCCCGTTCAAAAAGAAACCATTTGCATGTCTCCTCAAAGTCTTCTTTTGAATGTTTGTCGCATCTTTTGGGTAAGTGCCATCTTTGAGAAATCTTTTAATATCATAGAACCAATGTTGTCCATCCAAATCTTCTTACACATGATAGCAATATGACAGTTGCTTCCTTACTGCTACGGGTATTGAGTTAATGTAGTTCTTGTCAGGATGCTTGATCATGGAAGATATGGTGGCCAAAGCATCTGCGAACTCATTTTGTAGCTTGGGTACATGCCGGAACTCTATTTTGGGGAACCTCTACTTCAGCTCCTTTATTCACTCAAGGTACGACGGTATTTTTGAATTCTTTGATGTCCATTCTCCTCGGACTTGGTTAATCAACAAGTCAGAGTCCCTGATTGCCAACAGCTCTTATATGTTCATGATTACCGACATTCTAAGACCGAAGATGCAAGCTTCATATTCTGCCATGTTGTTGGTGCAAGGAAACCTCAATTTGGCTGTGATAGGATGATGTTGCCCAGTCTCGTAAATTAGTACTGCTCCAATGCCGGCTCCTTTGAAATTCACCGCTCCATCAAAGAACAATCTCCAACCGTCATAGTTCTCTGTGATGTCTTCTTCTACGAACATGACTTCTTTGTCCAGGAAATTAGTGTGCACAGGTTCGTAATTATCATCCACGGGATTCTCGACCATATGGTCTGCTAAGGCTTGAGCTTTCACCGCCTTTTGAGTGACAAAAGTGATGTCGAATTCATTGAGTAGCATTTTCCATTTTGCCAACTTCCCAGTAGGCATTGGCCTTTGCAAGGTATATTTGATAGGATCTATCCTTGATATCAGTAAAGTTGCATATCATTTTAGGTAGTGTCTCAACTTTTCCGCAACCCAAGTCAGTGCACAGCAAGTGCGCTCTAGCAGTGTGCACTTGGCTTTGTAGGGAGTGAACTTCTTACTCAGGTAGTATATCGTTGTTCCTTTCTTCCAGTTGAGCCATGTTGTCCCAGTCCACATCCGAATGCCGAATCTACTACAGATAGGTACAAAATCAAAGATCACCCAGGTTCGGGTGGAATCAGCACGGGCGGGCAAGACAGATACTCTTTTATCCAGTCAAATGCTTTTTAGCAGTCCTCCGTCCATTTGATTGCTGCATCATTCTTCAACAACTTGATGATTGGTTCACAGATGCTTTGATTTGAGCTATGAATCGACTGATATAGTTGAGTCATCCTTAAAAACTCATGACTTTTTCTTACTCTTCGGTGGTGACAATTCTTTGATGGCTTTGATCTTGGATGGATCTAACTCAATGTATCTTCTACTAACAATGAAACCTAAGAGCTTCCCTGCTGGAACACCGAAAGCACATTTCACTGGATTCAGCTTCAAATTGTATCTACGCAAGGGATTGAAAAACTTGTGCAAATTATCGAGATGTTTTGAGCTTTTCTTCGATTTAATGATAACGTCATCAACATATACTTCAATTTATTTATGCATCAAGTGATGGAACATGGTTTTCATTGCCCTCATGTAAGTTGCCTCAGCGTTCTTTAATCCAAATAGCCTAACCTTGTAGCAGTTGGTTCCCCAAGATATAGTGAAACCCGTCTTCTCGGCATCCTCTTCATCCATAAGCACTTGATGGTAGCCGGCGAAACAATCCACGAAAGACTATAGTTAATGCTTCGCACAATTGTCAATTAAGATGTGTATGTTTGGCAACAAAAAATCATCTTCCGGGCTAGCTCTATTCAGATCTCTGTAGTCTACACAAACTATGAGTTTCTCATCTTTCTTCAGCACTGGGACAATGTTGGCTAACCAAGTCGATTAATTGACTGTTTTCAAAATCCCCGCATTGAGCTGTTTGGTCACCTCTTCTCCAATCTTTAACATGGTAGATGACTTGAAAGTTCGGGCGTTTTGCTTAACTGGCGGAAAGCCTGGATTGATAGGCAGTTTGTGAGCCACCACATCAGTGCTTATGCCAGTCATGTCATCATACGACCATGCGAACATATCTTCATATTCCTTAAGAAATTCAATGTACTGCTTTCTATCTTCTATGGTGAGATGTACACTGATTCTTGTTTATTTTACTATCTTATCACCTCCCAAATTTATATCATTCTCTTCTAGATTTGGTTTGGGTTTATTTCCAAACCTTTCAATTTCTTCTTGTGTTGCTTCATCAAGCTCATCATAGTCAAAATCAGGTTCTTCAAGCTCCATAGTTTCATTACACATTGTGGTTGTAGACTCAATAGAGTTATTAGTTTGAATGCTGAAAAAATAAAATGTTGCATAATTAAAAGATTAAAACAAAATAGCAGAAAATTGTGTGGTATTTTATTGTGAATCCTTGCAAAGCAAAGTGTGTAGGGAGACATATGAAAATGGAAAAAGGAAAAATACAAGTTCCACGACTCGAGGTCATGTTTTATTTTAGAAAGCATTAAATAAATTCTATCCCCCAGCTCTACCAATGTTGCTGGTCCAGGAACTCAGTGCAGCTCCAGATTCATATTTTGCCAGTCCAGGAGGCTCAACATGCTCCTCTAGGATCACACAGTAGTCTTCGTCATATAGGAACAACTTTTGCACGTCTGCCAGTAAATCCTCTTCAACATCAATAATCTTCGACTCAACCACTTGTGCTGCAGATACCTCCCCCTTACGACCGTCCAAGTAGCCAGACGAGACGAAAATATGCAGGAGAGATTTGGTGCTTCTCTTGTAGTATTTGAAGTCCAGCGAGGCTTCCTCCATACTTTTCTCATAAGTCACAATGTACCCTATATCGGTTTTCTCATTGTCAAGCCTCATCACAATTTGAATCGGTTCAACCATGCCATCTAGGTTTTTTCCCAAACCTTTCCCAGGTTCATAGCCTTTCCTTATCATAATACCTACAACCCAGTCTCCAGGCCACTTTGCGGGCTGTGGGAGTATGTATGGCTCTTCAATCACCACCTCCATAGGTTCGGGTATTTTAGTTAGTCATACTTACTTTCCCCTTGTCTCTTCAAAAATATGTTTCCAATTAGGACGGACATTAGGTGGATACATCGGCTGCTTCTCTGTCTTGGTAGGTATGGTCTCATGAAGTTCACGTGAAGGCACACCCCATTCAGATATCACAGGCTCCCAAACCAAGTTCCTCCCCTCATAGCCTTTGCCTTGGCCATCCGAATAAGCACTGTAGAAACTTCTCCTTTTCTCCTCAGTCCCTGGTGGTGTATTGATGACTTTAGGAGTGAAGTGTGCAGTATATTGTCCTTGGACTGTGTCACTGTTCTTCTTATGCTCACTTGGATTCCAACTATTGTTGTAGTTTTTGCGGTGTCCTCCTCGGCTACCCTACACTACTCCCACAAGCTCCACAGTATAGAAGGTTTGTCCGTCAGGAGTATTCCCTTCAATTGCTGGTATGGTTTGTTCATTGTAGATGAAGTTAGTCCCTTCGCTAAACACTACAACCTCTTTGTTTTCCTATTCGAACTTCACCGTCTGGTGCAGGGTAGAAGGCACTGCCCCAGCCATGTGAATCCAAGGTCTTCCTAGCAACATGTTATAAGAAGCAGAGATGTCCATGACATGAAACTCAGCGGTGAATTCCACGGGGCTGACCATGATAGTTAAGTCGATCTCCCCAATGGTGCTTCTTTGTGAGCCATCGAATGCCTTTACTTTCATGTCACTTCCCTAATTATTTTTTGATCAATCCTATTCTTTTCAGAGTGATGAACAAACATATATTCAAACCAGATCCTCCATGGATTAGAACTCTTCCCACGAACAAGCCTTTGCATTTGATGGTGATAGGCAAGGCCTTGTTGTGACTGAACCCCTCTGGCGGTAGTTCATCTTTATGGAAAGCGATTCGATTGTATTCCATGACTTGCCAAACCATGCTAGCCAGATTCTCAAATGTGGTGTCCACCGGGACATGTGCTTCATCTAATACTTTCATCAAGGCATTTTAGTGGCTCTCTGATTTGAGGAATAAATCCAGAATAAAGAATTGTGCAGGAGTTTTGCCCAAATGTTCAACCTTGGAACATTCCTTTTCATGGAGTGTCTTCCATAGTTCTTCACACTCTTCCTCGCTGGTGCCTCGTCTACCTTGAACAAGATGCTTTGGAGTGTAGATCCTCCCACTCCTAGTCATCCCTTGTGCAACAACTATCTCGACTGCCGACTTGCCCTTCTTTTCTGCTTCATAATCCCATGGCACTGCATTTTCATTGTAAGGAGGGACCACGTCAATGTAAAATTTTGGAGCCACCTCTACTTCAATAGGCTCGGGTGCTTTAGCTACTTGGGCAACAGAAGTAGATGTGGGTGTAGCCTTTTTTGCTTCGACAATGGTTCTTTCTAAGTACCATTCTTCATCCAACTCGATCAATTTCACCCTATTATCTATGTGGTTAGGGAAAGGGTTATTGTGAACATTGGAATTTTCAAGTGGATCACCTTTTGATCGATCAGGTCTTGTATTTTATCTCTCAGGCATAACACATTTCAGTATCGTGACCAGGTCCCCAGAGTGGTAGGCACAGGTTTTGGTTTGGTCAAAGAAGGGTGACATTTTATCAGGCTTTTTGAATGGGACGGGTTGTATGTGGCATGCTGCTTTGAGTCTTTCAAACAGCTAAGTGCGGGATTCGGCTAATGGGGTATAGTTTCTTTTGGATCTTGGGTTGTTGTTTGTGTGAGGTCTTCGTGGGTAGTTGTTGGTATTTCTATTGTTAGGACTTCGTGAGCATGGTGGTCTTTGTGGAGGTAGGTTTTGGAACATAGGCTGGGTGTTGTAGACTAGATAGGTAGGTGATAGTTGAATATATGGGTATGATGGAGGTGGTGTTTGGAAGTAATGGTTATGGGTGGGAGAGTGGTCAAGTGATGCATTGACGAAGGGAACATCGTCCTTTTTTTTCCTTGATACCCCTGTGTTACTAGTTTGTAGTGCCTTGTTAGTGGCTACTAGTGTGGCCAGGCTAACAATCCTACCAGTTTTCAACCCATCTTCGACCATGTCTCCAATCTTGATCAAGTCTCAAAACTTTTTATCTTGCATATTAAGCATCTTGTCAAAGTAGACATCTTCTTGTATGCGGATGAAAGTCTCCACTATCTCTGTGTCTTCCATAAGAGGTTGGACTTTCGCGGCTTCATCTCTCCACCTAGTTACAAACTCTCTAAATGTTTTAGTGAGCTTATTCTTCAGCTTCTCCAGATAGAATCGATCAGGCATGACGTCAGTGTTATGCCCAAAACTGTCGACAAAGTCTCCAGCCATTGCTTCCCAGCTTGTTCACTTATTTGTTTGCTAAATTGAGTACCGCACCAGTGCATCGCCTGTCAATCTACGGTTGAACAACTGCATGCAAATCTTCTTATTGTGTCCAACCCTAACCAGCTTGTCCCAGTGATACCTTAGATGAGCGATCGGATCACCACTACCATTGAACATGTTTAACTTGGGTGTTTTATAACCATCAGGGAACTTCAAGTTAGGGTACATGCAGAGGTCTTCATAAGTCAGGCCTCTAGTTTCCTTGGTGCCTTGGAATTGCTTGAACTTTTCCACCAGCCACTTGACTTGCTCTTTAGTGCTGTCTGAGTCTTTCCCTGTCCATGCATACATGCCATGGCCTTGGTAGGTGATGAGACCGTTTTGGTTTCAACAGTGAAGGTAGGAAGGTTTTTTTGTGGTGCTTTTGGTGGTGCGATGTAAGTAGGGTATGAGATGTTTCTCAGGGAATAGTGGATCTTTGCCGGGAGGGTGGGAAGTCTTGTTTGGTTCAGTGGTTCCATCATCATGGACAGAGGGAACTCTGTTCTCCAACTCAAACATCCTTTGTTCCAGCTTAGTACTCGTATGCGACAAAACCTTGCTTCTCATAGGTTCCTCCGATATTTCCAGCTTTGTCAAATTCAGCCATGATATTGTGTCTCGTCCTTATTCTTGTAGGTAAAGGGGGAGGTGTTGGAATTGATCCTCTGGATCTTAACCGGTACTGCGGGGCGGCCATAATGCACCAACCAAACTTCAGGGATTTGGGACTAAAATAACAAAAACAAAGAAAACAGTGTGAGTATATGTTAGCATTAATAATTTTGCGTCCTATTATGCAGGGGGTCTCTTTTGTGCCAAAGGTAGGCCTATCGATGATTCAAAGTAACGTTTGCGCCGAATACTTTGTTTCGTTTGCTTGAGCGTAATCAACACAAGTCTAAAAACCTAAAAATTACGAAATTTTATTTGATTTGCTTGGCTTTATTACAATCACTAGTTTTGAAAGAAAAACAACGACTCGACTAAACGGAAAAGACAACTTGAAAAGAGAAACGACTCGACTAAAGACGACTGCACTATGTGTCAAGCAAAAAGGTTCTTGGATCAAGCATCACCTCAAACATCTTCTCCCTTCTCTTTTTCCTCGGTCTCTTCTTTAGGTCCATTAGCCAAGTTTTCTGGTGGAGGGGCGACAAACATCTCCATAAGGTCTTTCCCAGCTTGCATATCACCCAAGGCTTTTACAAAGAACTCACAGATTTCCACTCCAATTGTTTCTTTTTCTGCCAATGGTACTGATTTGAAGTAGTCTCCCCATCCTTTGAGTAGGTTTTGCAGATTCCTAGTGGCTTGTCTGGCTTGCCACGATTTTGCCTATCCAGTACTTAAGTTCATCTCCCTTAATTTTTTTTTGTATTGCCTTCTCATTTCCCTTTCTTGTGTTATCCTTAACTCTTTCTTCTTTTGATCGAACTTGTGTCGTATTTTCTTGTACTTCTCAGCAAAACTTGGGGCTTCAGCATTCCTTTTCAATGTGGTCTTTGATCGGAACTTTACTCTATCTTCACTGAGCCATTGAGGATATGTCAAAGTAGCGTCGGGGTTCAACCTGCTGTCTCGGCCTCGGCAAAACTGCATAGTTACGCTCTCTTCCCACATCGCTAATATTGTTCCAACTATCGGTTGTTCAATGTCTTTTATGTCAACATTGAAACTTCTTTTCTTTGTCAACAGAGGAGTCTACTGTGTCATTCCTACTTGCCGGAGGATTCTTACGGGAACATAGTGATGAGTTCCTCGGAATCTAATCAATGTCAAGAAGGTAGTGTCTTGACCTTGCATGGAAACGGTGAAGCCAGCACAATTTTCTATTACCCATTGCACTTCTTGTAACTCTTTGAACTTGGGATACCATCCTCACATGTTTGCAGGGTCTTCCCATACCGCCGTGCCAGCCATACGAATGCTATGTGAGAGGATTCCACCAACCCTTGATGCACTTTGTGCTATTGGACTAATTGTGACTTTGTGTAAGTGTTCTCTCAACCACATTTGTAGCAAGATGTTACAACCTTCAAAGAAATCCCCTTCTTTTCTACAATTGGTTAGAGCCCTGTAGATTTCTCCCACGATCATTGGCACCAAACTCACTTGTCGCTTATGAGCACCTTTGCGCAATCCTTTAACTACCCTTCCCAACCTTATGTCAATCTTTCCTTCTTTTTCGGGGAAGACCACACTTCCCAGAAAAACAATGATGAAAGCAGTAGACTCAGTCCATTCTCAATCTTGAATTTCCCATGCCCCTATCCAATTGTGCCTAAGAGTTGGATCTCCAAATCTAAAATATAGATACTCCAAGGTAACCTTTACCTCATGTACTGCCTCGACATACAGGTCATAAGGAGCTTGCAACAGCTCAATGAACATCTTAGGCTCCACGTCTCAGAGGTAAATCATGGCCTCGGGCCCAGGCTCTAACCTTGCTAGACCTCCAAAGTTCTTCTAACATTGGTGCCAACTCAAATGTCACCGAGGAGTATGATGGTTGGAGACTATTCTTCGATGGAGCGGTAAATTTCAAAGGAGTCGGCATTGGAGAAGTGTTAGTTTCAGAATCTGGTCAACATTATCCTATCACAGCAAAACTGAAGTTTCCTTGCACCAACAGCATGGCGGAATATGAAGCTCCATCCTGGGTCTTAGAATGGCGGTAGACATGAACATACAAGAGTTGTTGGCAATTGGAGATTCTGATTTGTTGATTCACCAAGTCCGAGGAGAATTGACAGCAAAGAATTCCAAGATATTGCCATACCTCGAGTGCAAAAATGAGCTGAACCAAAGATTCACCAAGATAGAGTTCCGACATGTACCTAGGCTACAAAACGAGTTCGCAGATGCTTTGGCCACCATATCTTCCATGGTCAAACATCCCGACAAGAATTACATTGATTTACTACCCGTGGCAGTGAGGAAGCAACCAACATATTGTTATCATGTGGAAGAAGAATCGGATGGACAACCTTGGTTCTACAACATCAAGGGGTTTCTCAAAGATGGCACTTACCCAAAGAATGTAACGAGCCTCCAAAAGAAGATATTGAGGAGATTGCAAAAGGGTTTCTTTTTTAACGGAGAAATCTTATACAAAAGGACACCTGATCTAGGATTGCTTAGATGTGTAGATGCTAAGGAAGCTGCTAGGTTGATAGAATAAATACACTCTGGGACGTGCGGCCCACATATAAACGGCTTCGTACTTGCAACGAAGATCTTGAGGGCCGAATATTTCTGGATGATAATGGAGCACGATTGCATAAGGCGCGCAAAGAACTGTCGTAAATGCCAAGTCCATAGAGATATGATTCGAGTGCCTCCTAGTGAATTAAATGTCATGGGATCACCTTGGCCTTTCGCTACCTGGGGAATGGATGTAATAGGACCAATTGAACTGGCTGCTTCAAATGGACACCGGTTCATATTGGTAGCTATTGATTACTTTACTAAATGGGTAGAAGTTGCATCATACAAGTCAGTGATAAAGAAAGCGGTGGCAAACTTTGTTCGTGACAAAATGATCTGTCGATTCGGCATTCCTGAGTCCATCATCACCGACAATGGGTCCAATCTCAATAGTGACTTAATGAAAGTAACTTGTGAAGTTTTCAAGATCAAGAACCACAATTCCACTAGATATAGACCCCAAATAAATGGTGCGGTCGAGGCAGCCAACAAGAACATCAAGAAGATATTGCGCAAGATGACACACAATTCAAAGCAATGGCATAAGAACTTACCTGATGCTTTTTTAGGGTATCGCACCACAGTGAGAACGTCAACAAGGGCTACTCCATACTTGCTGGTATATGGCATCGAGGCAGTGATACCGGCGGAAGTTGAGATACCATCTCTGAGGATAATTTAAGAGACACAGTTGAAAGACGCCGAATGGGTCAAAGGAAGAATTGAGCAATTAGCCCTCATCGATGGCAAGAGGCTAAATGCAGTATGTCATGGGTAATTATATCAGAGGAGAATGACTAAAGCATTTAACAAGAAAGTTTGAGAGAGATCTTTCGAACCTGGACAATTAGTGCTGAAAGATATTCCCTTATTAAGAAGAAGAAAAAGGCAAGTTTTCACCAAACTGGCAAGGGCCATATATGATTCACCGAGTTCTAACTGGAGGAGCATTGATACTAGCAGAAATGGTAGGAGAAGTTTGGTCAAAACCAATCAACTCAGACACCGTCAAGAGATACTATGTATAAGAGCTTGCATTAGTTAATGGTTTTGCTATTCTGCAATGTATCATGTAATCTGAAACTACGTTACGACCTGATTCCCCAAGTGGGATACGTAGGAAACCTACCAAACGTTTGGTCACATAAATATAAAAATTTCATTCTCCCATAAAGCAGACACTGGGGAATAATTTTTTAGGAACTCTCAAAAATTCCGAAAGGACAAACATAATTGACACTGGGCAAAAATTTTTGAGACGCTCTCAAAAATTTCAAAAAGAAACAAGCTAGGTCAGAATTTTGAGGATGCCCTCAAAATTTATTCAAGGGAATTTGGAACAGCAACGGCCATGACCTTACACAACGCGACTCAATGGGATAAAATATTCCGTTTCATCTTCTTTTCATAAAAGTTTTTCAAAATATTTGCATTATTTACCGCTTTATACATATCCCTATCAGCTCGGCTGAGGTCCCGGCACTCACAAGAAGTAGGCACAAAGTGAGCCAAGAATGCAAAACTAAACTACCCCACACAACTCAACAATCTTTCTTAGAATGCAGAAGGGTACGCAACTCGATGACACAAGACAAACATATCCCGAAAAAAGGTTATCCAATTTCTCTTACTACACTTTCATTTTTTCGGAGGGTACACAGCCCAGTGCATCGATGGAGGGTACACAGCCCGATGTCGAATTTAGCACTTTCATTTTTTGCGGAGGGTACACAGCCCGATGCGTCGACTAAGGGTACATAGGCCGATGTCGAATTTGGCATTTTTTATTTTTGCGGAGGGTACGCACCCCAATGCGTCGATTGAGGGTACACAGTCCGATGTCGAATTTGGCATTTTTAACTTTTGTGGAGAGTACAGAGCCCGATGAGTCGACTAAGGCTACATAGCTCGATGTCGAATTAAGTATTTTTAATTTTTGTGGAGGGTACACAGCCAGTTTCATCGACTGAGGGTACATAGCCCGATGTCGAATTTAGCATTTTTAATTTTTGTGGAGGTTACACAGCCCGATGCGTTGACTGAGGGCACACAGCCCGATGTCGAATTTGGAATTTTTAATTTTTGCAGAGGGTACGCAGCCCGATGTCGAATTTGGCATTTTTAATTTTTGCGGAGGGTACACAGCCCGATGCTTGCGTCGACTGAGGGTACACAGTTGAATTTAGCATTTATAATTTTTGCGGAGGGTACACAACCTGATGCGTCGACTTAGGGTACACAGCCCGATGTCGAATATAACACTTAGCACAGCGAAGGGTACACAGCCCGACATAACAAACACACCTGCATGTGATGAGAAATCTTTGCAAGATGATCCAGCCCAAGAAGAAAGTACATTTACATTTGCTTATACATACACTATTTTTGCAAACCTCACTTCTATTGCGGAATATACAAGCTGACAATGCGAACATTACATTCGAGCACCTCGTCAATTCCCCCAATCTATAAGCACTTCTCTGGAGTCGCGACAAAATTAGTTGTTCTGTCAACGTCTTTGCCCGAAGACTCTTTCATCATCCCTGGACAAAGAGGGGCAGCTGTTGACACCTAATTATGTCCCTCCCGTTTCGATAACCTTTTATTCGGATAAAATTGCATCGATAACCAAACAATTACCATACCCTCACTGTTATTTTAATCCACTACTTCACATACGCACACCAATTAGGCTATTTTAAAAGTATTTGCACAAATGACTGCAATATTACAAAATTTGCATATCTTGTCATAATTTCCCATAATTGTTTCTATTTTTAACAAAATTACCTATATTATTTTTAAAACTTAAAATAATAGGGTTTCTTAATCATTTAGTTCTCACAATTAATTTTCTCATTTTTTATAATTTTTATAAGTATTCTATAAAAAATTTCCACGCATTTATATGCATTTTAAACACTTATATGAATTTTTATACGCACTATATATACTTTTATACAGTCAGCATATACACCTCACTTATACACATAAAATCCCACCTCATCGCCATGTCAGCTCCACATCGCGTCTGCATGGCTCAATCCTAGCCATCCGATCATTTAATCCAACGGCTAAAACCTAATTTTCCTTTTTTAACTACACTCCACCCCCCCCCCCAAACCCTTAAACACACTCTCATTTCCCCATTGGGTATCAGCTGCCTCCCTTCTCATTTCTTTCTCTACGAAAACCTAATCGCCGTTGTTCATGGCGATTTCCGACCGTTCCCGCAGGTGGAATTTGAAGAGAATTACACCATTGTGTTCCTCTTCTCATCTGCTGCAAGACCCCAATGCTTTTGTTGCCATTTGGATGAAGGTCAAAATTGACCTATCCTTGATGAAAACTCTAGTCGCTGGAAAAGTCTCAAGCCGTGATTAAACGGGTACCCCTTTTTCCTTTTTTTTTATTTTTTTATTTTCCTATGTGTTAACATGCTTAGTCGACTAAATTTCTACGTCTTAAGTAATTAGGTAAAAACTTGTATGATTATTGGTGAGTTCACTGATTTAGCCAAACATTGTTTTGAACTGTTGCATGTTTGAGTGGCATGGGTTATCTCTTTTAATTTTAAATGAAGAAGCAATGACAGTCGATGACTTGACTGTGATCATCCATGTTTTACAGTGTATTTGCTTCCTTGTTCTGTCAAGACGCCTGATTCTTTTGATTATATGTCAAAATTGGAATGATAACTTGTTGAACGAATTAAGGAGTCTTGGTTAGGTTCAATTTGATTTCTCTAGTTGGCACTTGAATGGAACCTGTTCCAATGACTAACATGGCATCAATTGGGGTCTGTTTGAAGCTGTCGTTTGAGTCTCTTGAACCTAAATTAGTTTGAGACACCCTTTTTGCATTTACTTTGAGCCTGACTATGTTGTTATCTGAAAGGAAAGGGCCTATTGGTTCAGAATCATGTCTATGTGATTTTTAGGATCATAATTAGTTCAATATGTGATTCTAACTAGAGATAAGATTGGAAATTGGTTATTCGATTATCCTATCATCAATTGGAATCCTTTTAAAATCTGTCCAGATCACTTTTAAGCCTAATTGTGATTATTTGAACGAGAGTTGATTATTTGATTTTAAATGGAAATTATTTTTTTGATTTTAAACCTGGACACTATTGAAACTAAAAGGAAAGGAGTTCTAAGGGGGCTAGGAATAGGTTTACCTTAACATTAGGGATGTGATTTATTTATATATGGAAAGAACACCTAAGGGTGTCCCCTGTTATTTCTGGAATGCAATATTCTCTTGCCTTGTAGGTTTACCCGATTTGAATTTGAATTCCTAGCACCCCCACCTATATAAACTGGCTTTTCTTTTCACTCACACACACTTTTACACTGAAAAAGGCTTAGAAACACAAATAGTATTTCACAGGCCTGCTCTTCCCTCTCTCTGCCTTAGTTTTCTTTAAGGAATTCCTGCTTTGGTTGTGTGCTAGCTCTGTTTTTGCCAACATCAGTCTCTTCTCCTTGCACTCTATTTATTTCACATTACTAGACGTATACCTACACCCTCCTACTGATATTTGCATCTGTCTACTTAAACTTGCTTGTGTTTGTTTACCTTGTTTGTGCTTCATTTAAAACTGCATATGCCTATCTGCTATCCCACATCTTGTTTCTGGGTTCTTTCTGGTTCTTGTTAACCTTGTGCAATTATGAGGATGATCTTGAAAGATTATACCAGTATTCATTTAGTGCACGGGCTTTACATAACCTACTGTTAGGGGCTTTTGATAGCCTAATCACTATTGGACTGGAACGAGTCATTTAAAACTTTAAATTCATGCTTCTTTACCCCCAATACCCTGTTCATGTACATTCATTAGGATTCCCTACTTGAACTTCATTAAAACAGGGTGCACAGCTATGAGGCTGTGCAAATGGCCACCCAGGGCCCCTCTCTTATCGTTTCCCTCCTTATGTGACTGTATCATGAATTAAAACGAAGCCTTCGCATTTGAATGTTTAAAACAAGATTTAATTTGAGTATGTTTGATAGTTTTTAAACATTATTTGATAGTGTCATCTAGATAGAACTTGGTGATTTCAATGACAGGCTTAATTCCTAGTCGACTAAGAATCAGTGTAAGTCAGATTTTGTACCTAAAAAATATATCGAAACATGATTTTCTTAAAACGACAGCTATGTGTGCTAACATTATTTAATACGTGACTATTTCTGTAAAACCAAGTCTGCCCTCTTTTGCATTAATGATCCAGGCCCAAAACCCTTTTTAAACTTGGCCTATTACGTGCGTTTTCATACTCTCAGCTCTTATACACTAATATAATAGTGTGTAGGGGTGTATAAAATATTTGGGTGTCAATTATACGATACACTATACGTATTTTCAAAGATATATCGCTACTACTCCATGAATTTTCATGTCTATACATATATTTATGTGTGGCAGGCCCACCTTTATTTGTGTGTATGTACTTTGTGAACACTATTTCTTTCCAAAAACAGCCCATCTACCTATATTTTGAAATTTGACCCCAAAGTCAAATAGCCATTGAGATTCGGGCTCGGCAACTAATGATGAGCCAAACCGACACTAAATGGCTAATATTTTATTTCAAAGATAACCTCAATCCATTTTTCTAACTAATTCCAAACAGTTTTCGCAAAAATTGATTATTTTTGCAAAGCGTCCACTTTTGCAAGATTTGTTATTACTTCAAATTATAAATAGATACTTGAAAATTATACATATAAACTGATTCAAATTATTTCTTGAAAAATTAGCTATTTAACTCAGTGTTTATTAATGTGAGGCTAAATGTGCGATTAGGCATAAGGGCTAAGATCGTCCTTGCAAATTTGAAAGCCCAATTACATATACATGCTGCCCTTACATACTATTTTGCGCGAACAGACTTAATTCTTTGAGCAATTGTGAATTTGACTCTTCGAGTTGGTAATATATATGATTGAACATTCATAAGTTGTATAGACATCCCAAAATATAGACTCGGGGGGGGGGGGGGGGGGAACCACCTTTCGTGGCACTCGGGGAAATTCCTAACACCTTCTTCCCCGAGTCACTTTGACTTCTTACCTATTGAATCTCTAAAACTAGGCCGGTTTACTAAAGACCTAACCTTAGACACTTAGATGACCTAATACACCTTAGAAATCCATATTAGGTGGCGCCTCCAACTCTTAACTCAAACGAGTTACCCTATTCAAACCTGAAACCTAACTCGCTCCGAGTTGAGTTTAAAATCGGGTACGACAGAATTGCGACTCTGCTGGGGATACTCAAAGCCCTAACCATAACTATTCTTTATTTTGGGATTTATTATTATCTTGTTCTTCGTATTATTATTATTTTACTAACTTGGTTTCTTTTTTTTGTTTTTTTTTTACTTATTTATATGCATTTGAAAATTGATGTAATATTAGCATATTCCACTCATTCATCCACTCCTGGAAAACGACACTTTGCACACACACGGGGGATTACGTGGATCTCATGGTAGTTCCACCTCAAAAAACCCTTTAGGAGGGACGTTTTGGAATATTATTGGTCCGTAGTACAACCAACAATTTCAAATGGTCTCACTCCTTGGTTGTCCACCTTGGGGAACCATGTCAAGAATTACACCAGTCTTTGAATGTAATGTGCATGCATCATACCATAGGAAGGGTGCCCTGTGAGCTGACTAGCATTCAACTTGTCCAAACTACTTGACGGGTTTTTAACCCCGAAGGAACATTTGGACATGCTTATGTGCATTTTATAGAAGAGAAAAGAAAAAGAAAAAAAAAGAGAGAAAAAAGTTGGATGAAAATAAATACGCATTTTGACTTGTCCAATTGTTTTCAAAAAGGGGAAGGGAATTTCAATCATTTATTTTCTTTTTTATAGGACATCATGAGTCAAAAGTTTCATCATTTTGGAATGACTATGGGCGCACCTCCTTTGTTAACTAATTGGTGGAATAATTTGTCACTGGGCAAGCAAACCGAAGTACGTCAACATTTGGGTCATTTGGTTTCTCTATTTGAAATGGAGCCGTGTAGAGAAATGATTGAAGTGTCGGTGTCATTTTGGGATGGAAAACTAAATGTGTTCAGATTTGGGGACATTGAGTTAACACATTTGCTGGAAGAGATAGGAGGTTCATATAACACTCGGGGCTAGACAAACATCGTTGGTAGGGAGTCGCATTTTCGCTCCCAGTGTCCCCACACCTTAGGAGTTTCGTGATAAATTAGGGATGGTAGCAAGTGTGAATGTAAAATATTTACAACAAAAGAAATACCCATTTTCCTATTTTTACAACAGGTTTGGGTATTTAAGTGCATTCGATGACCGTAAGAAAGAGTTCAAGTCCTACAAAGACTGGAGGAGAGCTAGACCATTTGCATTTGCTGTTTGTTTCTTAGAAGTAATGGTGTTCTCGTAAAGCTCGAATCACGACATATGTTTGAGGCTTGTCATGATTACTGATGCGGTACTTAATGAGATTGATGGTTATCATTATACTGTAGTTCTGATGATTATGGCAGACATTTATCGGGCTTTGGGTTGTTGCAAAAGAGGAGCAAAATATTTTCAAGGTTCAAACCTTCTACTACAAGCGTGGTTCAAGGAGTATTTGAGGAAAGTGAGAGGTGCGCAAGAATTGTCTAAGCCAACTGGTTCCACCTACTTGGTTGGAGAATGGTACGGGGTTCCAAAATTCAAGCAGCACATAGAAATGGGTAAGATTATTTGAAAGCATAACAGAGGGTTCAATTCAATAGATGTTCACTTGGTTTCCTTCATCAAATTTCATCATTAGCTCTGAGAAGGCATCCTTTATGATACTTATGGGATTAAAAGGTATCCAACCCTATCAACCACTAAGGGTGATGAGGCAAGCGGGGAGAAAGCAAATCATCCCACTCATACCAGACACGAAGGCCTACCAGTTCGATTTTACTAAAGACATTATTCCAAAAGTCAAGAGCATTAGAAAATCCTGGGTAAGTAGACAAGTCATGGGGAAGGAGTCATTGGCATCAGACCGATACAACGCTGGATGTGAAACAAATTACAACAGTTGGTTACGTTCTAGCATAAAAGGAAATGTGGTAGTAGGGCCGAGCCGAGAGAATGATATAAGAGACCGAGAGGCAGAAGCTCAAATTCGATATTGAGAGTTCATGTTGAAAGCTGTCAAAATGGACAAAGTAAACAAAAAAGAAATCGAAGTGTCGATGAAACGTACATTAGAGTTTGAAGGAAAGATAGAGGCATTGGAGATGAAGCTTGAACAATGGAATTCAGAGTGTGCTGAGGTGGACATCTTACACTTAATTGCAGCCAAAAGTCGTCATGTATCGAATTTCAAAAAATATTTTGGGAATATATGAAAACAATTGGCAACAAAATGCGTATTTATTTTCCTTGCATCATGACAAACCTAGAAAGGCTATACGTCCTTGGCACGTCATAGTCCATTAGTGAACCTACTCCAAATGTTGAAAGGGTTTCCAAACCCGAGCAAGACAAAACCGCATCTTTGCATGGATTCGAAAAAAATTTTGTGCAAGATATTGATCTCTTGTCTGAGTATGATCAAGACTATAAGAATGTTTTGATCTTTACTCTTCCTGTTTTGTTTTCAGACTATGGCTGCAAGAGGTACACTTCAATTCGAGACTATTTACCGAGCTCCTCACTTGATCAGACTCTGGTGGGAAGATTTGGCTGCTGTCAGTAAGGTTCATGATCAAAAGGTGTTGGGAGAACTAGTGGCTTTCAAGGCTTACACTACCATGCCTGGTTTAGTCGAGGCTGCTACACATTTCTAGCACTACAAAAGGGCGGTATTTTATTTCAATGGTTTGGAGTTAGAGCCAATGCTAGAACAATTTGGAGAACTAGCAGGGACCATGATTTATCCCCGAGACCATGATTTATCCCCGAGACGTGGACCCTAAGGAATTCATTGAACTGTTGAACCCTCCCTATGATCCATACATCGAAGGAGCGCATGATGGAAAGAGCACTTTGGAATATTTATATTCTAGATTTGGAGATCCAACTCTTAGGCATGATTGGACTGGGACATGGGAAATTCAAGATTAAGAGTGGACTAAGTCAAATGCTTTCATCGTTGCTTTTCTGGGGGAGCATGGTTTTCCCCGAGAAAGAAGGAAAGATAAACATAAGGCTAGAAAGAGTAGTCGAAGGGTTACGCAAAGGCACTCCCAAGCGCCAAGTGAGTTTGATTCATATGATCTTGGGAGAAGTTTATAGGGCTCTAACCAAATGTAGAAAGGGAGGAGATTTTTTTGAAGGGTGCAACCTGTTGCTGCAAATATGGTTGAGAGAACATTTACACAGTGTCCCCATCAGCCCAATAGCACCATGGCCATCAAGAGATGGGGGCATTCTCTCACATAGCACCCGCATGGGTGGAACAACAGTATGGGAGGATCCCGGGAACATGCGAGCATGGTACACAAAATTTGAAGAATTACAAGAGGTACAATGGGTAATTGAAATATGTGTTGGTTTCATCATTACCATGCAAGGTCAAGATACCACTTTCTTGACGTTGATTGGATTCCGAGGGACTCACCACTATGTTCTTTTAAGAATACTCCGACAAGTAGGGATGACACAACAAACTCCTCAGCTGATAAAAGGGAGAAGTTTCAACATTTACATAAAAGACATTGAGCATCCGATGGTTGGTACAATTTTCACAATGTGGGAAGGAAGGCTTACTATGCAATTTTGTTGTGGCCGAGACAGTAGGGTGAACCCTGTTGCTACTTTGGCTTATCCTCAGTGACTCGGTGAAGATATAGAGAAGTTCCGATCAAAGGCTACGTTGAAAAGAAAAGCTGATGCTCCAAGTGTCCCTGAGAAGTACAAGAAGCTATGACACAAGTTCGACCAAAATAAGAAGGAGTTAAGGGTGACACAAGAGAGGGAGATAAGGAGGCCATACAAGGAAAGGATCAAAGGGGATGAGCTTCAGTATTGGATAGGCCAAATCATGGCAGCAAGGCAAGCTGCTGGGAATCTGCAAGACTCGCTCAAAGGATGGGGAGATTATTTTAAGTCAGTGCCATAGGAAGAAAAGGAAACAATGGGAGTGGAAATCTATGAATTCTTCACAAAAGCTCTGGGAGACATGCAAGCTGGGAAGGACCTGAGGGAGATGTTCGTCGCTCCTCCACCAGCAAACTTGGTTCACAAACCTATGGAAGAAATTGAAGGGAAGAAGGAGAAAGAAGATGCTAAGACTGATGCTTGATTCAAAACCTCTTTGCTTGGCAAATAGTCTGGTCGTTTTAAGTCGAGTCATTTTTCGTTCGCCTTTTTCCATTTTTGGTCAAGTCGTTGTCTCAAATTAGTGATTGTAATAAAGCCAAGCAAATCAAATAAAATTTGGTTATTTTGGGTTTAAAACTTGTGTTGATTATGCTTATGCAAACAAAATGATGTGTTCGGCGCAACCATTACTTCGAATCTTTGATAGGTCTACCTCTGGCACAAAAAAGGTCCCTTTCATAATAGGACGCGACTTTATTAATGCTAACACTTACATTCTTTTCCTTGTTTTTTTTATGTTAGTCCCAAGTCCCTAAAGTTTGGTTTGTGCATTCTGGCCACACTGCAATACCGGTTAAGATCCAGAGGATCAATCTCGACACCTTCCCCTTTACCTACAAGGACAAGGATGAGACGCAATATCATGGCTAAATTTGACAAGGCTGGAAATGGAACCCCCGAAAAGCAAGGTGTGGTTGCCTATGACGATTATGCTAAGCTGGAACAAAGGCTGTTTGAGTTGGAAAATAGGATTCCTCTCGTCCATGCTGATGGGATCATTGAACCAAAAAAAAACCGCCCTCACGGCAATGATCCACTATTCCGCGAGAAAGACATCTCGTACCCTACCTACATTGTACCACCAAAAACACCACAAAATAACCTACTTCCCTTCACTGTTGAAACAAACACTGTTGCATCACCCACCAAAGATCATGACATGTATGTATGGGAAAGGGAACTTTCAGACAACACCAAGGAACAAGTCAAGTGGCTAGTGGAGAAATTCAAGCAATTCCAAGGCACCAAGGAGACTAGAGGACTAGCTTATGAAGACCTCTGTATGTACCCTAACTTGAAGCTGCCCGAGGGTTATAAGACGCCCAAATTTAACATGTTTAATGGCAGTGGCGATCCGATGGCTTACTTGAGGTCTTACTATGACAAGTTAGTTGGGGTTGGACATGATGAAAAGATTCGCATGCAATTGTTCAACCATAGTCTGACTGGAGACACCTGGTATGGTATTCAAAGCAGCAAACAAAGAAATGGACAAACTGGGAGGCAATGGTTGGAGATTTTGTCGATAGTTTTGGGCACAATACCGACGCCATGCCTGATTGGTTTATTTGGAGAAGCTGAAGAAGAAGCCCACTGAGACCTTTAGAGAATTTGCAACTAGATGGAGAGCTGAAGCCGCCAAAGTCCAACCTCCTATGGAAGACACAGAGATAGTGGCAACATTCATCCGCATACAAGGGGATGTCTACTTCGACAAGATGCTAAATATGCACGACAAGAAGTTTGGGGATTTGATCAAGATTAGAGACATGGTTGAAGATGGTTTGAAAATTGGTAGGATCCTTAGCTTGCCACACTACAAGTCGCTAACAAAGCCTTAAAAACTGGTAACACCGGTGCATCAAAGAAAAAGAAGGACGATGTCTCCTTCGTTGTTGCATCACTCAATCATTCTCCCACCCATAACAACTACTATCAAACACCACCTCTATCATACCCATATATTCCAGCCACATCCACCTACCCACTCTACAACACTCAGCCCATGGTCTAAAACCCACCGCTACAAAGACCACCACACCCACAAAGTCCTAACTACCGGAACACCAACACCTATCCACTAAGGCCTCACGCCAACAACCCAAGACCCAAAAGAAACTATACCCCACTAGAAAAATCCAGCACTCAGTTATTTGAAAGACTCAAAGCGGTCGGCCACATATGACCCGTCCTGTTCAAAATGCCCAATAGAATAACACCCTACTTTGACCAAACCAAAACCTGTGCCTATCACTCAGAAGGACCTGGTCATGATACCAAAAAGTGCTACGCCTTGAGAGATAAAATACAAGACCCGATCGATCAAAAGGTGATCTACTTGAAAACTCCAAATGTGCATAATAACCCTCTGCCTAACCGCGGGGACAATTGGGTGAACTTGAGCCCATTGGAGGGAGCTATTGTCAAAGCAAAAGGAGCCACACCAGCACCTGCTTCTGTTGCCCAAGCGACTAAAGTACCAGAGCCCATTGAGGTAGAAATAGCTCCAAAATTCTACGTTGACGTAGTTCCCCCATACAGTGACAAGGCGGTACCATGGGATTACGAAACAGAGAAGAAGGGTAAATCAACAGTTTTGAGATTGTTGCTGCACAAGGGATGACTATGAGTGGGAGGATTTATACTCTTCAGTGTCTTGTTCAAGGTAGACGAGGCATAAGTGAGGAGGAGTCCGAGGAACTTTAGAAAGTGCAAGCAAAAGAATACTCTGTAGTTGAACATTTGGGCAAGACTTTTGCACAAATCTCCGTCTTAGCTTTACTTCTCAAGTCGGAGAGCCACCAAAATTCCTTGATGAAAGTGTTAGATGAAGCACATGTCCCAGTGGATACCACAGTTGAGAATCTGGCTAGTATGGTCGGGCAAGTCATGGAATGCAATTGAATTTCTTTCCACGAAGATGAACTGCCGCCTGAGGGGTTAACTCACAACAAGGCTTTGCACGTCACCACAAATGCAAAGATTGGTTCGTGGGAAGAGTTTTGATTGACGGAGGTTCTGGTTTGAACATATGCCCATTCATTACTCTGAAAAGAATGGGGATTGATCAAAGCAAGATAAGAGAGAGCGACATGAAAGTAAAGGCGTTTGATGGATCGCAAAGAAGCGCCATTGGGGAAATCGACCTAACCATCATGGTCGGTCCCATGTAGTTCAATGCTGAATTTCATGTCATGGACGTCTCCGCTTTTTACAACCTACTGCTAGGAAGGCCTTGGATTCACATGGCTGGAGCGGTGCCTTCTGCATTACACCAGACAGTGAAGTTCGAATGGGACAGCAAAGAGGTGGTAGTATTCGGCGAAGGGAACAACTCCATCTACAGTGAACAAACCATACCGGCAATTGAAGGGAATGTTCCTGATGGGCAGACTTTCTATACTATAGAGCTTGTGGGAGAAGTGCAAGGCGCTCGAGGAGGACATCGCAAGAACTACATTAAAAGTTGGGGTTTAACCGACACAATCCGAGGAGGTTATACTGCACACTTCACTCCAAAATTGGTCAACACACCGCCTAGGATTGAAGGGAAAAGGAGATGCCTCTATAGCGCTTATTGGGATGGGCGAAGCAAAGGCTATGAAGGAAGAAACTTGGTCTGGGAGGCGGTAATATCTGACTGGGGTGTTCCCTCGCTCGAATTTCATGAAACCATACCTGCTAAAAGACAGAGAACAGGCTGATATATCACCTAGTGCTCGTCCTGATTAGAAGCGCATTTCTGAAAAAAAAAAAAAAAAAAAAAAAAAGGGGAAAGTAAGTGTGGCTACCTAAAACACCTGAACCTATGGAGGTGGTGATTGAAGAGCCATATACTCCCACTACCTGCAAAATGGCCTGGAGACTGCGTTGTAGGCATCATGATAAAGTAAGGCTGCGAACCTGGGAAAGGTTTGGGCAAGAACCTAGCAGGCATGATTGAGCCAATTCAAATTGTGATGAGGCCCGACAATAAGAAAGCTGGCATAAGGTATATTGTGACTTATGAGAAGAGCATGGAAGAAGCATCGCTGGACTTCAAATTCTACGAGAAAAGCACCTAAACTCTCCTACATATTTTCGTCTCGTCCGGATTCTTGGATGGTTGCAAGGGGGAGGTATTTGTAGCAAGGGGTTGAACTGAAGACTGCTGACGCTAAAGAGGACTTGCTGGCAGGAGTGCAAAAGCTGTTCATATCTGATGAAAACTGATACGTGATCCTAGAAGAGCATGTTGAACCTCCCGGGTTGGCAAAACCTGAATCTGGAGCTGTACTGAACAACTGGATCAGCAACCAGGCCCGAGCTTACCGTGGACCTTGGTAGAGCTGGGGGATCGAGTTTATTTCATGCTTTCTAAAATAAAACCCGACCTTGAGTCATTGAACTTGCATTTCATTTTCTTTCTCACATGTCTCCCTACAAACTTTGTTTTGCAAGGATTCATATGTCACGACCCAAAATCTGGATCCGTGATGGCACCTAAACGATATTGCCTAGGCGAACCAACAGAAACAAAAAATGCGGAAATAAACTGAAAGAAGAGAAACATGATGAAATATATATATATAATTGGAATCCAAAAGAAGGTAGACACCCCTGTCTACTATACCCAACAAACACCAATGGAGCATCTATAGAGTGACTCAATCGAAATAAAATACAACAGAAGTGAAGTGGAGTCTATCTCTATACAACACTGGCGGTACGCCACCGTGGACTGTACGGTTGGCTCACCTCAACAAATAATACAGCAGCCTCAAACGGTCGCTATTGTCTCGATGGCTATCTAGAAGAAGTACCTTCACATGTGGCAGAGTAAGTAATGAGCCGAAGCCCAGTAAGATCACTGACAGGCCCGCTAAATCACCCTTGCGGGACAAGTCGCAAACATGCATCGCAAGCAACTAAGCACGTCGTTTCTACGTAAATAAATAGCGCAGTCGCACATATTCACAATATAATTATCCAAGTATATATATATATATCCATACGTATGTACCTATGTACATACAGATAGCATATGTCACATACACATTAAGTAAGCCAGTAGTGTCAGAATATCATACACAAGTCAAAGAGGATTATGCCCACCCAACGTAAGGCCTAGGTCAATCAAACAGTGGTTTGGAGGTCCCATCTCTACTCCCACGCCGACTAACCTAAACCTACGGTAGGCTAGCAACACCGCCAACGGACGTAGGCAACAATACATTCATCACTCAATATCAGCACGCACCCTGTGCGGCTCCGTCTATAGGCCATAACGCCATTGTCAACATAAACAACATACCAGTGACCCGTAGTCACTGTCTCAATCATAAGGAGGTAGACCAATGACCCGTAGTCATTGTCTCACCTCATCTATATACGACCACACCACACCCCCTGTCAAGTGTGTCGTGTCTCAACAATCTAGTGACCACACCACACCCCCTGTCAAGTGTGTCACATCTCAAATATCTAGTGACCACACCACACCCCCTGTCAAGTGTGTCACATCTCAATAATCAAGTGTCCACACCACACCCCCTGTTAAGTGTGACACATCTCATAGTATAGGCGACACCACACCCCCTGTCAAGTGTCCCTCTAACAGTATTAATATCCACGACATTAATAACAATAAAAGAAATAATAACAGAAATATTAATAACGATAATATTACACAGTCACTGTAACCAAGATTGGTTATGCTAGCTCAATGTAAAGCGGAGGTTAACCCGACGACGGTTTGGAGGTACAAATCCTACTCCCGTGTCGTCTAACCAAAGGTTACGAGGAGTCAGCACTACACAACCCGTCATGATAACCATACAAGTACCAAATTCGTACATAAGCCGGCAGAAACCTCGGCAAGACATAATCAATGATATTCCGGCAACATCCTCGGCCATATCCCCAGGTCCTTGCTATCTAATCATGACATAGCAAGCAATCCCACAATATAAGTCATCGCTATCTCAATAAGCTGAAAAACAACTATACCTGCGCGATCGCGACCTTGGTCGCGCAGAGGAAATGTCCTCTCTGGACAGCGTCTAGTAAAATAAGCATAACTTCCTTGTAGGAATGTCCAAATGACCTCAACCTGATGGCATTAGAACCACAACTCAAAGGGCTACAACTTTCATGTTTTGAGTTTTTCCTAATTCCTTACGGATTGGCCGGAAAAATGCCATTTTTCCGGCTGCTCGCAACAGAAACAGTAGCAGAAACAACAGAAAAATCCGAACTGTTTTGGGTCCAAACGGGACCCTACGAAGCTCGGAAAGACTCCAAATTTTGCACACAAGTCATAAAATACTTGGGTGACATGCTCGTCCAGACAGAACTCAATTCGGACCTCCAGAACTCAAAAAGTGGGTCCCATGGCAAAGGTTCAATTTTCGACTTTCGCCAAAATAGCGAAATTTAACCAAACGACCTCGGAATCCAATTCCGAAAGTTGCTACAAGTCACAAATGACTATACGAACCTAACGGAACTTTCGGATCTCTCATCGGAGCTCATTTGCTCAAATCGAGCTCGGAAATCTCTTTTAACTATTTTAAACTTCCGAAACGGGGACTTTATCAAAAGTCCTATCAAACGAGGTCCGTTTTCAATTTTGAAGGTTGCTACATATCATAAATGACGAGACGGACCTAACGGTGCGCTCGGATTTTCCATCGGGGTTCGTTTACTCAAAACGACCTATCGAAACCCCAAATTCCTTTCCGGAATTTCATAAACGGATCCTTTTCTCGAAAACCTATCAAACGGACTCCGTTTTGATTCAAATTTCACGAACAGGTCATAAATGACCTAACGGAGCTTTTGAGACTATCGACATGCAGATCGAGGTCTCGATTCCCGTAACGACTATTTGAGGGTCGTTACATTCTCCCCCACTTAGACTCTCGGCCGTCCTCGGACGAGCCCAAGTCTACGGTAGGGTCCACAAACTAGCCACGAAGCTGGCACGAATTTCGAGGACCCCTCGGTATCACCCGAAATCAATAAAACTTAAAATACGAATTCAGGCTTAGAAAATATAAGGATTTCATACCTGAATCATCGAACAAGCGCGGATGCCTCTCGCGCATCTCGAACTCAAGCTCCCAAGTAGCCTCGGCACTGGAGTGATGTCCCCACTGAACTCTCACAAGCGGGATCACCTTCGACCTCAGCTTACGGACCCCTCTAGCTAAAATAGCAATGGGCTTTTCCGAATAAGCTAAGTCGCCATCCACCTCCACGGAAGCCATGTCGATCACATGAGATGGATCACGAATGCACTTCCGGAGCATCGACACATGAAACACTGGATGAACTGACATAGTGGGAGGCAAAGCTAGTCTATAAGCAACAGCGCCAATGCGCTCCAATATCTCAAAAGGCCCAATGAACCTAGGACTGAGCTTGCCTTTCTTCCCAAATCTCATCACCCCCCTTCATGGGCGACACTCTGAGGAATACCCCGTCCCCAACCATAAACTCAAGATCCCTCTGCCTCCAATCTGCATAAGATATCTGCCGGCTCTGAGCCGCACGGAGTCGATCCTGAATAACCCGGACCTTATCCAAGGTCTGCTGCACCAAATCTGGCCCCAACACCTGGACCTCACCAGACTCGAACCAACCGATGGGCGAGCGACATCTCTGACCATACAATGCCTCAAACAGAGCCATCTGAATGGAAGCCTGATAGCTATTATTATATGCAAACTCTGCTAGCGGCAAATGACTATCCCAATGGCCTCCAAAATCAATAGCACACGCCCTCAACATATCCTCGAGGATCTGAATAGTCCGCTCGGACTGGCCATCAGTCTGCGGATGAAATGCAGTGCTAAGATCGACCCGAGTACCCAGCTCTCTCTGGAAAGACCTCCAAAACTGAGCTGTGAGCTGAGCACCTCGGTCGGATATGATAGATACCGCGAGGAAAATACGAGCCAAACATCCCGAGGTATAAGTAGTCCTCACTGGAATGAAGTGAGCCGACTTAGCCAGTCGATCAACTACTACCCACACGTAATCATGCTTGCCCGCGGTCAGCGGCAAACCAACTACGAAATCCATAGTGATCTGCTCCCACTTCCACTCGGGAATGGGCATAGACTGAGTCACCCCGGCTAGCCTCCGGTGCGCATACTTCACCTGCTGGCAATTCAAGCCCCGAGACACAAAATCAGCAACATCTCTCTTCATCCCTTTCCACCAATACAGCTCCCGAAGATCATGATACATCTTCGCAGTATCATGATGAATGGAATATCTCGAACTATGAGCCTTTGCCAAAATCATCTGCCTCAGCTCCTCAATAGCTGGAACACAAACCCGGCCGTTAAGCCGCTAGGCACCATCATCACCAATCACGAACGAGGACACTCCCCCACTCAGGACCCTGTCCCGGAGATCTCTCAGATAAAGATCCTCGAACTGCCTTTCCCGAATCTGGGAAGCTAGAGACGACTGCGACCCCACATATGCAAGCACCCGGCCTGGAACAGAATCATCAAACCGAATGCCACTAATGGACAAAACCTGCAACTCACGAGCCAACGGCCTCATATCAGCATCAAGATAGGCAAGGCTACCCATGGACTTCCTACTCAAGGCGTCGGCTACAACGCTAAATTTCCCGAAATGATAGCGAATAGAAAACATTATAATCCCTCCAAATAATTCTGGGTCCATCACGCTACCGCTGCGCCATTCTGATCCCGCCTTCAATACCGATAGCCACTGACTCGACATGGCAACCCAGTGTCGCATGACAGGATACCAATAAATCAATATCCCTAGTGACGTCAAATCCGTCATATCTAAAACCAGCGAGTCTACTAGGGACTCTACACCGCATAAAAGAACATAAGCGCTGCCAATAACCCTTATTCATACATATAAAATCTCCCGATAGATATACCATCCATTTAAGGATCATCAAATAAGGGCAAATCCAATCCTTGCCCTAATAAGGGCAAACCCAGGCGATAGATATAAATAAGCAAAACCCCGGGTTAAATAAACAACGGCACTGCGACCACAAATAGAATGCATACTTGCAATATCATCAGTAGGTGCCTCGGCACCCTGCCTGGTCATAGCATAGCCTGCACCGCTCCTCCTGAACCCTGGCATGGGCATCCTCCAAGCGCCTGGCAGCATCCACTACCTTGCGATAAGTCATGCCAATCGCAACTGTGGTGACAGCAAACTGCAACAGAGGGTTAAGACCCTCAATAAATCTCAACACCCTGTCCCTCTCGAGTGCCACCATAGCTGGCGTATAACGGGACAGCTCCAAGAACCTGGTGTCATAGGCAGACACCGACATGCTTCTCCGCTGCAACCTCTAAAAATCTTCTCACACTCCTGAAGAAAATGATGGGCAGAACAAGTGGCAGATGTGCCATCAAACTGAGGAGGCCTGATCTTCATAAAAGACTCAATCCTCCAAGCTACCTCCTCGGTACCCATAACCGGAATAGGAATAGCGGAACCCGGCTGAACAACATGACCCATATCCGGAGTAGCCTCATAGGTCGGCGTACTCGTAACTGGAGTGGTCGGCTGAGGTGCCGATACAGGTACTGCAGCATCCCTACTAGCGGGGGCCCGATGGCTGGCCATGCCTACTAGTCTCATATACTCCTCTGAATAAATCACAACTGCGCCCGACACGATAGTAGGCAAAGATGGAAGTGGAACAGGTGCTGATGGTGTCGCTGCAGACACCGGAGGAATAGCTGTGTCCTGCCTAACAGTTGGCGGACGACCTTTCCAGGCATTAGTAGGGGCTCGCATCTGTGCTGGTGCTGATGTACCAGCCTACGCTCCCTGAGCGGCTACCCTGGCAGAAGATGACCTCGTCTTCCTCATCTCAGCAGATATACGAAGGAAAAAAAATGGTCAGCACCCGTACACTACATCGCACGACAGAGATGAAATGAAGGGAAACATTTTCCTAACATGACCTTGTAGCCCCTCGCTCATAAGTATGGTGCACAACATACCCATAAGCAAGACTCTACTCAGACACTGCTCCATTGACTCCTAGGACTCGACTTAGAACCTAGAGCTCTGATACCAAACTGTCACGACCCAAAATCTGGATCCGTGATGGCACCTAAACGATATTGCCTAGGCGAACCAACAGAAACAAAAATGCGGAAATAAACTGAAAGAAGAGAAACATGATGAAATATATATATATAATTGGAATCCAAAAGAAGGTAGACACCCCTGTCTACTATACCCAACAAACACCAATGGAGCATCTATAGAGTGACTCAATCGAAATAAAATACAACAGAAGTGAAGTGGAGTCTATCTCAATACAACACTGGCGGTACGCCACCGTGGACTGTACGGTTGGCTCACCTCAACAAATAATACAGCAGCCTCGAACGGTCGCTACTGTCTCGATGGCTATCTAGAAGAAGTACCTGCACATGTGGCAGAGTAAGTTATGAGCCGAAGCCCAGTAAGATCACTGACAGGCCCGCTAAATCACCCTTACGGGACAAGTCGCAAACATGCATCGCAAGCAACTAAGCACGTCGTTTCTACGTAAATAAATAGCGCAGTCGCACATATTCACAATATAATTATCCAAGTATATATAATTATATATATATATCCATACGTATGTACCTATGTACATACAGATAGCATATGTCACATACACATTAAGTAAGCCAGTAGTCTCAGTATATCATACACAAGTCAAAGAGGATTATGCCCACCCAACGTAAGGCCTAGGTCAATCAAACAGTGGTTTGGAGGTCCCATCTCTACTCCCACGCCGACTAACCTAAACCTACGGTAGGCTAGCAACACCGCCAACGGACGTAGGCAACAATACATTCATCACTCAATATCAGCACGCACCCTGTGCGGCTCCGTCTATAGGCCATAACGCCATTGTCAACATAAACAACATACCAGTGACCCGTAGTCACTGTCTCAATCATAAGGAGGTAGACCAATGACCCGTAGTCATTGTCTCACCTCATCTATATACGACCACACCACACCCCCTGTCAAGTGTGTCGTGTCTCAACAATCTAGTGACCACACCACACCCCCTGTCAAGTGTGTCACATCTCAAATATCTAGTGACCACACCACACCCCCTGTCAAGTGTGTCACATCTCAATAATCAAGTGTCCACACCACACCCCCTGTCAAGTGTGACACATCTCATAGTATAGGCGACACCACACCCCCTGTCAAGTGTCCCTCTAACAGTATTAATATCCACGACATTAATAACAATAACAGAAATAATAACAGAAATATTAATAACGATAATATTACACAGTCACTGTAACCAAGATTGGTTATGCTAGCTCAATGTAAAGCGGAGGTTAACCCGACGACGATTTGGAGGTACAATCCCTACTCCCGTGTCGTCTAACCAAAGGTTACGAGGAGTCAGCACTACACAACCCGTCATGATAACCATACAAGTACCAAATTCGTACATAAGCCGGCAGAAACCTCGGCAAGACATAATCAATGATATGCCGGCAACATCCTCGGCCATATCCCCAGGTCCTTGCTATCTAATCATGACATAGCAAGCAATCCCACAATATAAGTCATCGCTATCTCAATGTAGCGTCTAGACCGGCACATACCTCGGTCAACTCATGTACTCACTATTTATGATCAAATAATAGTAAGCAATCCCACAATATAATTAATCGCTATCTCAATATAGCGTCTAGACCAGCACATACCTCGGTCAACTCATGTCTTTATTATTCATGTTTAATTAATAGTAATATACCTAGCCAACGCTAGTCAATTCATATTTAACACATAGCCCTAAGCTAATCACATAAGAATACCCGAAGCGTACTAGCATGCTGGACGTATCCACAAGCAAAGTAGAGGTCAAGTCTCACTTACCTCGAATTCCGGTTCAAAGCTAGGAAGCAATCTCCTTTCATGCTCTTCTTGTCCTCGGGGAACTTTCCTCTAAGTCTATCAAGACAATATAGCACTCATTAGTGCTCAATTATAGAGAACTAAGCTCATATACGACTTAGGATAAAATTACCAAAATACCCTCGGGTGGGACCGAGCCCAAAATTAATAAAATATACATTTCCGGACTCCCCACACTCCCGTGAGTCCAAATATGAAATTACTTTCATCATACGAGCCTTGCTCGTTAATTAATTTCAAATCTAGGAAGCTAGGGTTTTAACCCATTTTCAAGAATCAATCTTTGATTCTTGATATAAATGATACAAGATAAGTTATGGAGGCATACCTTATGTTTATACATGTTTTGGGCCTTCCAAAATCGCCCCCAAATCGCCTCATTTGAGTTAGAACTTGGTTTTACCAAGTTATGGCCGAAATGGCCTTTAATAAGCTGAAAAACAACTATACCTGCGCGATCGCGACCTTGGTCGCGCAGAGGAAATGTCCTCTCTGGACAGCGTCTAGTAAAATAAGCATAACTTCTTTTAGGAATGTCCAAATGACCTCAAACTGATGGTATTAGAACCACAACTCAAAGGGCTACAACTTTTATGTTTTTAGTTTTTCCTAATTCCTTACGGATTGGCCGAAAAAATGTCATTTTTCCGGCTGCTCGCAACAGAAACAGTAGCAGAAACAGCAGAAAAATCCGAACTGTTTTGGGTCCAAACGGGACCCTACGAAGCTCGGAATGACCCCAAATTTTGCACACAAGTCATAAAATACTTGGGTGACATGCTCGTCCAGACGGAACTCAATTTGGACCTCCAGAACTAAAAAAGTGGGTCCCACGACAAAGGTTCAATTTTCGACTTTCGCCAAAATAGCGAAATTTAACCAAACGACCTCGGAATCCAATTCCGAAAGTTGCTACAAGTCACAAATAACTATACGAACCTAAAGGAACTTTCGGATCTCTCATCGGAGCTCATTTGCTCAAATCGAGGTCGGAAACCTCTTTTAACTCTTTTAAACTTCCAAAACGGGGACTTTATCAAAAGTCCTATCAAACGAGGTCCGTTTTCAATTTTGAAGGTTGCTACATATCATAAATGACGAGACGGACCTAACGGTGCGCTCGGATTTTCCATCGGGGTTCGTTTACTCAAAACGACCTATCGAAACCCCAAATTCCTTTCCGGAATTTCATAAACGGATCCTTTTCTCGAAAACCTATCAAACGGACTCCGTTTTGATTCAAATTTCACGAACAGGTCATAAATGACCTAACGGAGCTTTTAAGACTATCGACATGCAGATCGAGGTCTCGATTCCCGTAACGACTATTTGAGGGTCGTTACATCATAAATAAAATATCGCACTATTTCCCTTTAATTTTGTATAAATCTTTTAATTTCGCATAAATACAAAAATTTTATTCTCCCATAAAGTAGATACTGGGGTAGAATTTTTTAGAAACTCTCAAAAATTTCGAAAGGATAAACATAATTGACACTGGGGCAAAAATTTTTTAGAGGAATTTTTTGAGACCCTCTCAAAAATTTCAAAAACAAAAAAACTGGGGATGAATTTTAAGGACGCCCTCAAAATTCATTCAAGGGAATTTGGAACAGCAACGACCATGACCTTACACAACGCGACTCGTGACTCAATGGGATAAAATATTTTGTTTCATCTTCTTTTCATAAAGTTTTTCAAAATATTTGCATTATTTACCGCTTTATACATATCCCTATCAGCTTGGTCGAGGTCCCGACACTCACAAGAAGCAGGCACAAAGTGAGCCAAGAATGCACAAACTAAACTACTCCACACAACTCATAAATCTTTCTTTGAATGCAGGCCACTTTCATTTTTGCGGAGGGTACACAGCCCAATGCATCGACGGAGGGTACAAAACCCGATGTCGAATCTAGCACTTTTATTTTTTGCGGAGCTTACAAAGCCCGATGTATCGACTGAGGGTACACAGCCCGATGCCGAATTTGGTATTTTTAATTTTTGCGGAGGTTACACTGCCTGATGTGTCGACTGAAGGTACACAGCATGATGTCGAATTTAGTATTTTTAATTTTTTCGGAAGGTGCTGACACCCAATTTTGTCCCTCCATTTTTATCAATTTGGCTATATTTAATTAAAATCGATAATAATAATTTCCATTCAAAACTGCATTAGATAGCATGCATTTAAGTATGTGATACTATTATTAATCCCATACATACATAATATTTGTTTAATTGTGATTACAATTACGTAGTTGCATTCATTTGGGCTATTCTCTAAAATATGTATGCTATTTGTGCAATTTAATGCATTACGATATCATTTTAATAATTATCTGTGGCTATTATATTTGATTAGTATTATTTGGGCTCATTTATATTTATATGTGGTTAAATATATTTATTTATAATTATTTACTATTTTCATATTTTTTTACTAATTATTCATATTTAAGAACATTTTAATTAAACACTAGCCAAATTTATCAATTTACAACTCATTCCGAGTATATTTAGTCCACGTCATCATATTTTGTCAACATACGCACCACGTAAGCTCTACATAAGCGCACACCTCACTAAAACACACATATAGCACATGTACAACTCATTCTAGCATGCAGTACTACCCTTTAAAGCACATTGTACCCTTACATATCAGCCAACACTCACACACACAACTTATACACTTACCCCTCCCCCCCCCCCTCCCACGATCTGAACCGTTCGTCTCCTCCATCCAACGGCTCAAACTAAATCCTACATTTTAATATTTACATTCAGTCCCACCCAACATCGAAACCCTAGAAACATTTCCCTCCCAACTCCCACACACTCATAGCCGCCCTATCTCCCCCTTCTCCCCCAAAAATGTCCAGATTCACCCCCGACCAAATACACCTCACAACGCCATCGTCGTTCCACCCAATCCCGCCATTAACGCCGGAGACCGTTCCCCCTCTCTCTCTCTCTTCAGTCACGTTCTTACTGAGAAAAGGAAAGGAAAATCACTTCTCCTCAATTTTATAAGATCGGAAAGGAAACTGGAGATTCAACTTGTCCCTGGAAATCCGAAGCGGACGAAAGGAAAATTGGAGGATTTGAACGAGTATCGGCAACTCAAGCAATACAAAGACATGCGGGTCAAGCCAAAACTGACCCGACCCGGTTCATCTAAATGGGTAATGCCTATCCAATTTATTTTTATTTCTTTTCTCTATTCCTATGTGCTAAAGTTCATGCCT
The DNA here is from genome assembly GCA_037355625.1 of Petunia x hybrida. Lineage (NCBI taxonomy): Eukaryota > Viridiplantae > Streptophyta > Magnoliopsida > Solanales > Solanaceae > Petunia > Petunia x hybrida. The sequence goes on along the minus strand of JBBBVM010000018.1, from coordinate 1,434,998 downwards.
AATGTTATTACACAGGTGATACATGTATCGGGTTATCATGTGTGCCTAATTGACGATTTGAACTACACTAATGTAGGGATTATGTTAAAGTCATTAATGGAATTATTAAACTAATCATGTTTGAGTCGTATAACAAAAATTATATTAGCTTTGATTGAGTTTTGAAGCGTCTGACCATTTGGGGTTAGAAGTCGTTTGATCTCCATGATACCCTAATGCTAATCGAAGAGTTTGCAATTCTTTCTTTTTGCTTGACATAGTATATACAGTGATCCTTAGAAATCCTGAAGGAATGCTATCATGTTTCTTCTCATAGACATCCCATGGTGACTTTTGATCTGTTACACAATCTTACAATTATGAAGTAGTTTCCTCAAGTTTGGTCATAACAGATTTCTTGATAGAAAGGCATTGAACATTTTTGTGCTTCAATTTTAAAATAGATGATGTCTTATTTTTGGTAACTTTTAATTATACTTGATTCCCTCGCTGATTTCTGGATGTCATAGAAGGAAAACAGTTTCCCCCTTTTCAAATTTCAAACAGTTAGTTTATTTTAGGAGTATCATACAACTTTGATATTCCCCTTAATTTCTGGTAATTGATAATGCAATTTTCTTCTTTCTTTTTGGAGAAAGAACTGATTTTATTTTCCCTTCTCTAATGAGAGTTTGAAATTCACACAGCCCTCCCCCCTGACCCTATATAAACCAGGCACCTCACCTCTCTAAAAGAAAGGAGACATTGAATACAAAACCTTACATCTCTAATACAGCTTACACAACACTGGATACACCTCTTCTCTTGCTTGACAAGGCTGAAAATGTTTCTCCTTATTCCCCGTTTACTTCTTAAATCCTGAGGCAACTACTTTCTTGTCTGATTTCCTGGTAAAACTATTGGGAAACCAAGGCAAAGCTTGGATACTGTTACTATCACTCGCTGCCTGGCATTTGTATTAGTGTCGTTGATTCTGTTAAAGCCCTCAAGGTAGGTTACTCAAGAAAACTGAATGTATGACCACTATATGATAATATATGGGTTCGTTTCGAATTCACACTCGACCTAATGTCATTTGATGTTGTTGAATGTTGTGTTTGTCATGTACTGGGCTATTTTGGAGCCACTCCTAACCTTCTTCTGCAGGTTTTTTACTGTAATAGGATGGCTTAAAGGCCAAACCAGTATTCATGCTTGTTACATGTTCTTTGACTAATTGTAAAGGGCCATACGGGTCTATGTAAAAGACATGGGAAAGGCTTACAATAACAATAGGGACAAAAGCGCTGCTTTCTACCTTGTTTTTGGCTGTTATATTGTAATTAAAAGTTTGAACCCTTAAATCATGTATTTGTTAGTTGTTAATGACGGTGTATAATCACCTCAAGGTGAAATTGTATCTTGGACAGGTAGAACATTGTTAAGTGCTGCAAAATGGCTATAATAGGGACCTTTTTTGTCCTTCCTCATCTTTGTGGCTATTTCTGAAATCTGGCATGCAAGCTAAATTTTGAACCATAGCCTTAGTCATGTTTATGTAAGATATTGGAATCTGGAAATTTTTATGTAAAGCATGACGGGTCGTAAAATTAAATTACATTAGGGGGTGTTTTCTGCAAATTCTAAAACATAGGCTAAAATTGCAAGTCAATCAAAATCTGGACTGTTTATGAAAATTTTAAATTTATTATAACATAACAGTTTACATTTGTTTCTTGGAAATGGTTAAAACTAAAAGTCAGCCTATTTCTGCAAATTTGAGACTTTTAAAACGTAACTGTATATTTTTTTATGATAGTGGCTAAAGCTGAAGCTAGTGCTGAAAAGCAAACTGTTTCTGCAGAGTTTAATCTCTGAAATTGCAGCGTTTCATAACAGACTTGAGTTAAAAGTTGATAAGTTAATTTGGAGGCCCATTTGCTTAATTTAAAATCATAGTTACATGTTTCAAATTATATGTGTTATTTGCATGACCGTATTTGTTATTTAGCGCTTAGCGGTCTAGAATTTGGAGCATTAATAAATATAAGGGTCTAGATATTTTATATTTTTAGTTGTCTCAATAGCCTCCGAGACTTTAAATTGGGGTGCTAGCGAAAACCTTTTAGGAAGTTTAAAATATTAGTAACTCGCTTTACGATAAATACTTAAAGAGGGTGTGGGGATTAAGAGTAAATTAAGCCCCTCGAAAATGATGGAAATTAACCGACTATATATTTGATAGTGGATTCTGAAACTATCGTCCCTTACGAAAGCCGGGTTCTGATCCTAATAGGATAATAAAACCTAGGGTTATTTATTTAAATGTTTAATTAATTATTTATTGTTTAATTCATAGCTATTTGCGCAATATAATTCTGATTACTTATATAAATGTATTATAACTGCTTATTTATTTTACATCACATATCTCTTCTATTTATTTTATTTAACTTTCGTTCTTTTCTAAGCAATATATTAAACCTAATGTAGAAATCGGCCGGGAATCACATTTAGTGGAACTTAGGAGGTGCCTAACCCCTTCCTTCTAAGTTATTTCGAACACTTACCCGAATCTCTGACTAGTAGACCAACCCGGAGTTATTCTTTAAATTGAATTAGAAATTAATAGGTGACCTAATACGCCTAGAATAATTTATTAGGTGGCTACTCAAAAATCTCAACTCAAACGAGTTACCCCAAGTCGAAAACTACTTACTTGCTTTAAAGTGGGGTGCGACAAGATGGCGACTCCGCTGGGAATTTTTTTTTCTAACCATTACGATTTTATGATTGGGTTTATTTTATTGCTTTGTTTATTTTTATTATGGGACTAACATTTTTCCCTTTTTTTGTTTCTTTTACAGTTATATTATATTTTGTTTACAGTTTATTTATTATTTTGTTTAATCTTTTACAGTTATATTTTGTTTTATTACAAAGAGCGATTGCGTGAAACTCACGGTCGTTCCACTACTAAACGCCATTTAGGCAAGACGTGAAAAATTAGTCAACTAGCGAAGCTGTTGACAGTTTGTGCACTTTCCACTTCCAAATTGTCCGTTCGGAGGAACCTTGTCTGGTCAAGCAAACTCTTAATAGAGACTCTTGTCTAAGAACCATGCATCATGTCATATTTAGGAAAAGTTTGACTTCGGCTCGTGCTAAGTCAATTAGTTCGCCATGTTTGAATGAACTAAACAGGTTTTACAACCCTAAAGGACGTTTAAATATTCTACGTGTGCATTAATTTAAAATTAAACTTGTCTAACGTAGACCTTTTGTTCTCTAAAGTGTGGATTATCCAACTAATTATTTTGGTTGGAAGTTATCTATAGTCGCGAAGACTTGGAAGATCAAAGAAAACATAGACTTTAAACTGATTTTTCCACTTTTATGTAACAAAATCAATTATTTTTTTCTATTAACCTAAAATCGTTATTTCTACATTTATACAATAAAACAAATTATTTTATAAAATTATATTTTGGGTCATGAACGAAGTTAATTATTTCTACTTTCATGTGAACAAAATCATAGACTTTAAATTAATTTCTTCTACTTTTAATGTTACAAGATCACTTATTTATTTCTATTTACCCAAATGTGTTATTTCTACATTTATACAACAAAACCAATTATTTAATAAAATTATTTTTCATTCATTTTTTTTTTTTGGGATTATGAGAACAAATGGGAAGATGCATATTACACGTTCAATTTTAAATATCATAATCAAACTTAGGAAGGTTTAACTTCCCTGGCATGTTAAAGTCCATTAGCTAATCTCGTCCATAATGTCATTTTTTCATATGACACAAAATTTGCATTGATTTCGAAATTTATTATGTTGTGAAAATACACTCTGCAATCATCACCAGGCCTACTTCTGGCACAAATGAGGTCCCCTACATTATAGGATATGATATATTTTGCATATGACAATTATTATCTCAACACTGACTTATTGTTATCATGTGTTAGTTATACTCCCACTCTTGAGGTTGACTTCTGCATTCTGGCCGAGCATCAGTACCGGACACGAGCAAAAGGCCCAATTACGACTCCTTCCCCTCAAAAACTAGAAGAAGAGGACGACGAAACATCATGTCCGAGTTGAATAATGCTGCTCTTAGTGACAATAACATTGGGATTTATGGGACACCCCGCAAGCTTTCCCCGGTTGGGTATAACGAACATGTTGCTACTTTAGAGCAAAGAATTAAAGAACTTGAAGAGAAATTGACAATGGTCAGTTTACCCATTGTTAACTCCGCCCATCCAGGAGAGCCTGTCGATCCAAGTGGGTCAGCCCGCCCTAACGGAAAGGACCCTATACACCCAACTGATCCACTCGTTGTTTACCCACCGTACCACCAGCCACATACAAACAGCACACCTGCTACTTACCAGACAGCACCGCCCGCTATCTACCAAACAACACCAACTGCTACTTACCAAGCAACCCTACCCACCAGTTATCAAGCACCACCCCCTGCACATCCTACTTACCTAAATACAAACTTACCTCGCACCAACACCGCATACCCGTGGCGCTACAACCCCATGTTCACTGCTGAAACCAAACAACTCACTTCGCCAGTCAAAGACTATGAAAACTATGAATGGGCGTAGGATGAAGCCAATGATGATGGGACAAAAAAGAAAGTTCATAAGCTGGAGGCAGCCTTTAAGAAGTTCGAGTTAGGCAAAACCACTAAAGGTTTAGCTTATGAAGACTTGCGCATCTATCCTACTTTGAAATTGCCAGATGGATACAAGATACCAAAGTTCGACCTGTTCAATGGCACAAGTTGATTGGAGCAGGGGAAGATGAGAAAGTACGAGTGAAGCTGTTCAGTCGAAGCTTGACTGGAGAGGCCTTAAGTTGGTTCTCTAAGCAAAAACCAGGCAGATGGCTCGGTTGGGAAGACATAGCAAAAGATTTCGTAGAACGATTTGGGTACAACACTGAAATGGTACCAGATCGTTTCTACTTGGAACAGTTAAAAAAGAAACCCACAGAGACGTTTAGAGAATATGCTACGAGGTGGAGAGCAGAAGCTGCCAAGGTGCAACCCGCTATGGATGAAAGGGAAATAGTGAACATATTCATCCGCATTCAAGAGGACGTCTATTACGATAAGATGCTTCATATGAAAAATCAGAAGTTTGCTGATGTAGTGTTGATGGGAGATGACACAGAAGAAGGGGTGAAAAGTGGAAAGATTATTAGTCTAGCTGCACTACATGCTACTAATAAGGCTCTCCAGTCAGGAAACGTGAGTCTCTCCAAAAAGAAGAAATATGAAGTCTTTTTTGCTGCAACCGTTCAAGACCCTGCTTTCAACCACTACTATCAAACACCACCACCATTCTATCCATACCCTCACATACCACCTGAATATCCCGTTTACAACACTCAGCCTACTCGGCCTATATTCCACACTCCAGTACCAAACTGTCCACCATACCAACAAAATACTCAACCCACCTACAGAAATGCACCATCGTACCCTCCTAGGCCTCGCCGGCAAACCAAAGACCAAAAAAGAACTAAACTCCACTAGCCGAATATCGCACTCAATTGTTCGAGAGATTGAAAGCTGTCAGGCTTATCATCCCGATACCTCAAAAGATGCCAGACAACCCTTCACCTAACTTTGATTACAGTAAACGGTGTGCATATCACTCGGGTGGACCGGGGCATGAGACAGAGAAATGTTTTGCATTAAGAGATAAGATTCAATACCCAATAGATGAAAAGGTCATTCATTTAAAGACGCCAAATGTGCACAATAACCCACTACCCAATCATAGGGATGAGAAGTTGAATATGATCGACTCCAGCAAAGAATGCAATTTGGACGGCACGAATATAAAAAACAGAAACGGTGTTTGATGAATACAAGTTTGGCCTGGGGTACATCTTGCTTTGCAAAGAAAAAGTACTATAAAAGATACAAGAGGTTATTATTCGCTAGGGAAGTTTATTTCAACTCTGAAACAGGCATCCATCTTTCAAGCTTCATGAAAACTCGCAAGGGAGAAAGACTTGCCAAAAGTATTCATGATGTAAAAGATGAGCTGGCTGGTCTAAAGGAGCTATTCATGAAAGAATGTTATGCAGTTCCCGAAAAGCATACTGAGGACTTGAACATCCAGAAAGCTGAATTTGAAATAATGCCGAACAACTGAATCCGCAGCACATTCTGAGCATGTCGAGAACCTTAGTTGAGCTGGGGCATTAGTTATTTTCTTAAATAAAACATGACTCCGAGTCGTTAGCTTTTGCTTTCTTTGTTTTTCAACTTTGTTGCATTATTGTTTCCTTTCGAAAACTATTTCTCAAGTGCAATAATAAAAGCATTTCCTGTTTTTCATTTTTGAGTATGCAACATTCACTGTCCGTAAAATTATTTTAATTCCATTGAATCTGCGACTGGGATGTGAGGAAGCAGTCCAAAACGACGAGTACAAACCAGGCTATGGTGATTAAATAAAGGACATCTAAGAAACTTCATGGTTAATCGCAGAGATCTTACAGCAGACAACTTAGACAAGAGCATATAGAGGAAGATGACTTATAATTCAAGGCAAAACTGTATAAATACATATAAGGAGTAGAATTAGACAATCCCAAAGGGACTAAAAGCATACTCGAGCAAGTGACGCTCATAGATAGTGAACTATGAATACAACGAGCAATAGAATGACAAAGGCATTTATCAAAGAAGTTGGAGGAAGAAAGTTGATCCTAAAGTGGAATTCTCTAAATCGAGACAAAATTAACAAGATCATTTACTCAGATACGATCAAGAGATACTACAAATCGAGCAACATTCATCTTTATTGGATTTGAACTACATAACGACCTAATTCCCAAGAGGGGATATGTAGGCAGCCTACCCAAGGCACGGTCACATCATAAGAAAATTTTATTAGACACTCGGGTAGAATTCAAAAAATTCAAAGAATGCATTACAGCACACCGGGGCAGAATTTTTGAGGTACCTCAAAAATCCAAGGAAAATACAAGCAACACACAAAACGGATGATCTTGGAGCAACAAATAGATTTAGAAGAGATTATGTCCAGATCACACGTTGTAGTCTATGATTCAATATAATAAATTTGCATTACTCTGTAAACATGATTTTTCCTCAAAATACATGCATATCCCCTCTCCTTATCCCTCTTGCTCACAGCTCAACTAAGGTTTGACGCTCAATAATAGAGACATTATAAGGAGAAAATTATGCAAGATGCCACAACAAAGTACGACACAGCGAATGCGCAAGTCAACCTCCCCCAAAAAACTCACAATTTTTTTTATTGTAGATATACATAGGTACCAAGTATACCTAACATCTCTTGCAAAGAAAAATTTATCAGATTATCAGAAACATAGAATCCATGTCGGTAGATATATATAGGGTTCGTGTCTGAAGACATGACATCAATTTGAGAAGCAACAGAAGCATAGAATCCATGCCAGTGGGTATATAGGGTCCGCGTCTGTGGACATGACATCTTTTGGAGAAGCATAGAATCTGCGTCCGTGGAAATATATGGTCCGCATTTGTGGACAAGAAATCTTTTTGAGAAGCATAGAATCTGCATCGGTTGATATATAGGGTCCGCATATGTGGACATGACATCAACTCCAGAAGCATAAAATCCATGTCGGTGGATATATAGGGTCCGCGTCTGCGGACATGACATCAATTTGAGAAGCATAGAATCCATGTCGGTGGATATATAGGGTCCGCGTTTGTGGACATGACATCAATTTGAGAAGCATAGAATCTATGTCGATGGATATATAGTGTCCGCGTCTATGGACATGACATCAATTTGAGGAGCATAGAATCCAAGTAGGTGGATATGTGGGGTACGTGTCTGTGGATATTACATCAATTGGAGAAGCATTGAATCCATGTCGGTGGATATATACGGTCTGTGTCTGTGAACACGACATCATTTGACAACCAAAGAATCTGCATCGGTGGATATATAGGGTTCGCATTTGTGAACATGACAACAGGGTAGGGTCCGTGTTTGTAGGCATAGTTCAACAGTTTGAAAGCAAAACAAGATTCGTGTTTGCGAACATGACAACAATGACAGCAAAGTAGGGTTCGCGCTTGTGGACACAGCTCAACAATTTGAAGCAGCGCAGGGTCCGCGTTTGTGGGCGTAGTTCAGAAATTTAAAAGAAAGTAAGGTCCACGTTTGTGGACATAGTTCAGTAATTTGGAGCAGTAAGGTCCGCGTTTGTGGATAGATCAACTATTGATCAAGCATAGAATCCGCATCGGTGGTTATATAGGGTCCGCGTTTGTTGACATGACAACAATGAAAGAAGCATAGAATCCATATGGATAGATATATAAGGTCTGTATTTGTGGAAAATTCAGCAATTGAATAGTAGGGTCCGCGTTTGTGGGCATAGTTCAGCAATTTGAAGCAGCCTAGGGTCCGCGTTTGCGGACATAGCTTAGCAATTTGAAGCAGCATAAGCTACGCAGTTGTGGGCATAACCAACAATTTAAGGAAGCATATTTGGTCTGCATCGGTGGACACAGTCAACAATGAATATGAGTTAGGGTCCGCGTTTGTGGACATAGTATTGAAGAGATATATGATTTGTATCACTGGATGGAAAGTTTGGAGTCCATGTTTGTGGAGAAGATATCAATCAAACAAACGTAAGGTCTGTGTTTGTGGGTGTAGTATTGAAGAGACTTATGATTCACGTCTATGGATGATGAAAATGAGAAGCTTATTGTTCGTATTATGCGGACAAGACAACATTAAGCAAGCAATTCAGATACTCGCCAAAAAAAAGGATCACTCAAGTCTATTGTTAGCGAGGATACAAACAAACTGGAAAGCAAGGCAATCAGAATTCAAGTTTTGAAACATATGAAATAAGGAGACAATACCCGAGGGAGGAAATATCTTTAAATACAAGTAGTGTTGTGGCTCACATGACAGAGACGGAGATATTTCTCGGCATGACAATCAGAATGAGACATCCCTTATAAAGCCCAAAGGACAAGTGGTAGAGAGAGATTTTCGGACAAGATTCGAAGAGAGATCGCACCCTTCCCATTTCTCATCATAAAATTCCTAACCCTACATCTGAAATCGTGCTAAAATCCTTACTTATGCGTCATAAACCTTTTTACACAAGATATACTCCATTCATCCGTCGTGACAAAACTGGCTACTTCATCAACTATCTTTGGCCAAAGATTCTTTTATCATCCCCGGGCAAAGAGGGGCAGCTGTTGACACCCAATTTTGTCCCTCCATTTTTTACAATTTGGCTATATTTAATTAAAATCGATAATGATAATTTTAAAACAAAAATGCATTAGATAGCATGCATTTACGTATGTGATGCTATTATTAATCCCATACTTATATAATATTTATTTAATTCTGATTATAATTACGTAATTGCATTCATTTAAGCTATTCTCTAAAATACGTATGCTATTTGTGCAATTTAATGCATCACGACATCATTTTAATAATTTTCTGTGGCTATGTATATTTGATTAGTATTATTGGGCACATTTATATTTATCTGTGGTTAAATATATTTATTTATAATTATTTATAATTTTCATATTTTTATAGTAATTATTCATATTTATAAATATTTTAATTGAATACTAGCCAAATTTATCAATTTACAACTCATTCCCATTATACTTAGTCCACATCATTATATTTTGTCCACATACGCACAACGTAAGCTCCACATAAGCGCACACCTCACTAAAACACACATATAGCACTCGTACAACTCATTCTAGCACGCAGTACTACCCTTTAAAGCACATTGTACCCTTACAGATCAGCCAACACTCACACACAACTTATACACTTACCCCTCCCCCCATGCGCCCACGTGGCTCAATTTGAACCGTTCATCTCCTCCATCCAACGGCTCAAACTAAATCCTAAATTTTAATATTTTCATTCAGCCCCCCAACATCAAAACCCTAGAAACATTTCCCTCCCAAATCTCACACACTCACAGCCGCCCTATCTCCCCCTTCTCCTTAAAAAATGTCCAGGTTCACCCCGACCAAATACACCTTACAACGCTATCGTCATTCCACCCAATCCCGCCATTAATGCCGGAGATCGCTCCCCCTCTCTCTCTTCAGTCCCGTTCTTACTGAGAAAAGGAAAAGAAAATCACTGCTCCTCATTATTATACGATCAAAAAGGAAAATGGAGATTCAACTTGTCCCTGGAAATCCGAAGCGGACAAAAGGAAAATTGGAGGATTTGAACGAGTATTGGCAACTCAAGCAATACAAAGCAACGCGGGTCAAGCCAAAACTGACCCGACCCGGTTCATCTAAACGGGTAATGCCTATCCATTTTATTTTTATTTCTTTTCTCTATTCCTATGTGCTAAAGTTCATGCCTATTGTTATTACACTGATAATATATGTATCGGCTTATCATGTGTACATAATTGACGATTTGAACTACACTAACGTAGGGATTATGTTAAAGTCATTAATGGAATATTGAACTGATCCTTTTTGAGTCGTATAACTAAAATTATATTAGCTTTGATCGAGTTTTGAAGCGTCTGACCGTTTGGGGTTAGAAGTCGTGTGATCGCTATGAAACCTAAATGCTAATCGAAGAGTTTGCAATTCTTTCTTTTTGCTTGACATAGTATATACAGTGATCCTTTGAAATCCTGATGGAATGCTATCATGTTTCTTCTCATAGATATCCCTATGTTGACTTTTGATCTGTTACACAATCTTACAATTATGAAGTAGTTTCCTCAAGTTTGATCATAACAGATTTCTCGATAGAAAGGCATTGAACATTTTTGTGCTTCAATTTTAAAATAGATTATAACTTATTTTTGGTAAGTTTTAATTATACTTGATTCCCTCGCTGATTTCTGGATGTCATAGAAGGAACACAGTTTCCCCCTTTTCAAATTTCAAACAGTTAGTTTATTTTAGGAATATCATACATTTTTGATATTTCCTTTAATTTTTGGTAATTGACAATGCAATTTTCTTCTTTCCTTTTAAGGAAATTACTGATTTTATTTTCTCTTTTCTAATGAGAGTTTGAAATTCACGCAGCCCTCCCCCCTCGACCCTATATAAACCAGGCACCTCAACTCTCTAAAAGAAAGGAGACACTGAATACACAACCATACACCTCTAATACAGCTTACACAGCATATGATACACCTCCTCTCTTGTTTTACAAGGCTGAAAATATTTGTCCTTCTTCCCTGTTTACTTCTTAAATCCTGAGGCAACTACTTTCTTGTCTGATTTCCTGGTAAAACTATTGGGAAACCAAGGCAAACCTTGGATATTGTTACTATCACTCTCCGCCTGGCATTTATATTAGTGTCGTTGATTCTGTTAAAGCCCTCACAGTATGTTACTCAAGAAAACTGAATGTATGGCCACTATATGATAGTTTCGAATTCATACTCGACCTAATGCCATCTAATGTTGTTGAATGCTTTGTTTGTCATGTATTGGGCTATTTTGAGGCCACTGCTAACCTTCTTTTGCAGGTTTTTAACTGTAATTGGATGGCTTAAAGGCCATACCAGTATTCATGCTTGTTACAGGTTCTTTGACTGATGTAAAGGGCCATACGGGTCTATGTAAAAGACATGGGAAAGGCTTGCAACAACAATAGGGACAAAGGCCCTGCCTTCTACCTATTTTTGTTGTTGTTATACTGTGATTAGAAGTTCGAACCTTTAAATCATATATTTGTTAGGTGTTAATGACTGTGTATAATCACCCTAGGGTAAAATTGTATCTTGGACAGGTAGAACATTGTTAAGTGCAGCAAAATGGCTATAACAGGGGCCTTTTTTGTCCTTCCTCATCCGTGTGGCAATTTCTAAAATTTGGATATTTATGCAAAGCTAAATTTTGAACCATAGCCTTAGACCTGTTTATGTAAGATATTGGAATCTGGAAGTTTTTATGTAAAGCATAACAAGTCGTAAAATTAAATTACTTTAGGGGCTGTTTTCTGTAAATTCCAAAAATAGGCTAAAATTGCAAGTCAATTTGAAAATCTGGACTATTTATGCAAATTTTAAATTTACTATAACGTCACAGTTTACATTTGTTTCTTGGAAATGGTTAAAACTATAAGTCAGCCTATTTCTGCAAATTTGAGACTTTTAAAGCGTAACTGTACATTTTTTATGATAGTGGCTAAAGCTGAAGCTAGTGCTGAAAAGCAAACTGTTTCTGCAGAGTTTAATCTCTGAAATTGCAGCGTTTCATAACAGACTTGAGTTAAAAGTTGATAAGTTAATTTGGAGGCCCATTTGCTTAATTTAAAATCATAGTTACATGTTTCAAATTATATGTGTTATTTGCATGACCGTATTTGTTATTTAGCGCTTAGCGCTCTAGAATTTGGAGCATTAGTTAATATAAGGGTCTAGATATTTTATATTTTTAGCTGTCTCAATAGCCTCCGAGACTTTGCTAGCGAAAACCTTTTAGAAAGTTTAAAATATTAGTAACTCGCTTTACTATAAATACTTAAAGAGGGTGTGGGGACTAAGGGTAAATTAAGCCCCTCGAAAATGATGAAAATTACCCGACTATATATTTGATAGTTGATTCTGAAACTATCGTCCCTTATGAAAGCCGGGTTCTGATCCGAATAGGATAATAAAATTTAGAATTATTTATTTAAATATTTAATTATTTATTTATTGTTTAATTTATAGTTATTTGCACAATATAATTCTGATTACTTGTATAAATATATTATAACTACTTATTTATTTTACATCCCATATCTCTTCTATTTATTTTATTTAACTTTCGTTCTTTTCTAAGAAATATATTAAACCTAATGCATAAGTCGGCCAGGAATCACATTTAGTTGAACTTAGGAGGTGCCTAACCCCTTCCTTCCGAGTTATTTCGAACATTTATCCGAATCTCTGATTAATAGACCAACTCGGAGTTATTCTTTAAATTGAATTAGAAATTAATAGGTGACCTAATACACGTAGAATAATTTATTAGGTGGCGACTCCAAAATCTCAACTCAAAAGAGTTACCCCAAGTCGAAAACTACTTACTTGCTTTAAAGTGGGGTGCGACAGAGGGTACACAGCCCGATGCGTCGACTGAGGGTACATAGCTCGATGCCGAATTTAGCATTTTTAATTTTTGCTGAGGGTACACAGCCTGATGCGTCGACTGATGTGCACAACCCGATGTCCAATTTGGCCTTTTTAATTTTTGTGGAGAGTACACAACCAGATGCGTCGACTGAGGTTACACAGCCCGATGTTGAATTTAGCATTTTTAATTTTTGCGGAGGGAACACGGCCCGATGCATCGACTGAGGGTATACAGCCCGATGTCGAATTCAACACTTAGCACAACGAATGGTACACAACCCGACGTAACAAACACACATGCATGTGATGAGAAATCTTGGCAAGACGATCCAGCCCAACAGGAATGTACATTTTAGATTTGCTTATACATACACTATTTTTGCAAACCACGCTTCTATTGCAGGATATACAATCTGACAATGTGCACATTACAATCTAGCACCTCGTCAATTCCCGCAATCCATAAGCACTTCTCTGGAGTCGCGACAAAATTAGTTGTTCTGTCAACGTCTTTGCCAGAAGACTCTTTCATCATCCCCGGGCAAAGAGGGGCAGCTGTTGACACCTAATTTTATACCTCCCGTTTTGATAACCTTTTATTCGGACAAAATTGCACTGATAACCAAATAATTACCATACCCTCACTCTTATTTTAAGCCACTACATCACATACGCACACCAATTAAGCTATTTTAAAAAATTTGCATATTTTGTCACAATTTCCCAAAATTGTTTCTATTTTTAACAAAATTACCTAAATTATTTTTAAAACTTAAAATAATAGGGTTCCTTAATCATTTAGTTCTCACTATTATTTTCTCATTTTTTATAATTTTTATAAGTATTCTATACAATTTTCCACGCATTTATATGCATTTTAAAGCCTTATATAAATTTTTATACGCACTATATACACTATTATACACTCAGCGTATACACCGCACTTACTCACGTAAAATCCAACCTCATCGCCATGTCAGCTCCACATCGCGCCTGTATGGCTCAATCCTAGTCATCCGATCATTTAATCCAACGGCTAAAACCTAATTTTCCTTTTTTAACTACACTCCACCCCCCCCCCCTCAAACCTTTAAACACACTCTCATTTCCCCTTTGGGTCTCAGCTGCCTCCGTTCTTGTTTCTTTCTCTACAAAAACCTAATCGCTATTGTTCATGGCGATCTCTGGTAGTTCCCGCCGGTGGAATTGGAAGAGAATTACACCATCGTGTTCCTCTTCTCATCCGCTGCAAAATCCGTATGCTTTTGTCGCCGTTTGGATGAAGGTCAAAATTGACCTATCGTTGATGAAAACTCCAGTCGCCGGAAAATTCTCCGGCCGTAATTAAGCGGGTACCCTTTTTGCCTTTTTTGTTTTCCTATGTGTTAACATGCTTAGTCGACTAAATTGCTACGTGTTAAGTAATTAGGTTAAAACTTGTATGATTATTGGTGAGTTCACTGATTTAGCCGGACATTGTTTTGAACTGTTGCATGTTTGAGTGGCATGGGTTATCTCCTTTAATTTTAAATGAAGAAGCAATGACAACCGATGAGTTGACTGTGATTATCCATGTTTTACAGTGTATTTGCTTCCTTGTTCTGTCAAGACGCTTGATTCTTATGATTATATGTCAAAATTGGAATGATAACTTGTTGAACGAATTAAGGAGTCCTTGTTAGGTTCAATTTGATTTCTCTTGTTGGCACTTGAATGCAACTTGTTTTAATGACTAACATGGCATCAATTGAGGTCTGTTTGAAGCTGTCGTTTGAGTCTCTTGAACCTAAATTAGTTTGAGACAGCCTTTTGGCATTTACTTTGAGCCTGACTATGTTGTTATCTGAAAGGAAAGGGCCTATTGGTTCAGAATCATGCCTATGTGATTTTAGGATCATAATTAGTTCAATTTGTGATTCTAACTAGAGATAAGATTGGAAATTGGTTATTCGATTATCCTAGCATCGATTGGAATCCTTTTAAAATTCTGCCCAGAGCACTTTTAAGCCTAATTGTGATTATTTGAACGAGAGTTGGTTATTTGATTTTAAATGGGAATTATTTGTTTGATTTTGAACCTGGACACTATTGAAACTAAAAGGAAAGGAGTTCTAAGGGGGCTAGGAATAGGTTTACCTTAACATTAGGGATGTGATTGGTTTATGTATGGAAAGAACACCTAAGGGTGTCCCCTGTTAATTCTGGAATGCAATATTCTCTTGCCTTGTAGGTTTACCCGATTTGAATTTGAATTCCTAACACCCCCTCCTATATAAACTGGCTTTTCTTTTCACTCACACACACTTTTACACTGAAAAAGGCTTAGAAACACAAATAGTATTTCACAGGCCTGCTCTTCCCTCACTCTGCCTTGGTTTTCTTTTAAGGAATTCCTGCTTTGGTTGTGTGCTAGCTCTGTTTTTGCCAACATCAGTCTCTTCTCCTTGCACTCTATTTGTTTCACATTACTAGACGTATACCTACACCCTCCTACTGGTATTTCCTCTGTCTACTTAAACTTGCTTGTGTTTGTTTACCTTGTCTATGCTTTATTTAAAACTGCATATGCCTATCTGCTATCCCACATCTTGTTTCCGGGTTCTTTCTGGTTCTTATTAAGCTTGTGCAATTATGAGGATGATCTTGAAAGATCATACCGGTATTTATTTAGTGCAGGGGCTTTACATAACCTACTGTTAGGGACTTTTGATATCCTAATCACTACTAGGATTGGAACGAGTCATTTAAAAATTTTAAATTCATACTTCTTTACCCCTAGTTCCCTGTCCATGTCCATTCATTAGGATTCCCTGCTTGTACTTCGTTAAAACAGGGTGCACAGCTACGAGGCTGTGCAAATGGCCACCCAGGGGCCCTCTCTTATCTTTTCCCTCCTTATATGACACCATCATCAATTAAAACGAAGCCTTCACATTTGAGTGTTTAAAACAAGATTTAATTTGAGTATGTTTGACAGTTTTTAAACTTTATTTGATAGTGTCATCTACATATAAATTGGTGATTCAATGGCAGGCTTAATTCCTAGTCACCTAAGAATCAGTGTAAGACAGATTTTGTACCTAAAAACTACATCAAAATCATGAGTTTCTTAAAACGAGGGCTATGTGTGCTAACATTATTCAATACATGTCTGTTTCTGTAAAATCAAGTCTGCCCTCTTTAGCATTAAGGATCCAAGCCCAATACCCTTTTTAAACTTGGCCTATTTCGTGTGTTTTCATACTCTCAGCTCTTATACACTAATATAATAGTGTGTAGGGGTGTATAAAATATTTGGGGGTCAATTATACGATACACTATACGTATTTTCAAAGATATATCGCTACTACTCCATGTACTTGCATGTCTATACTTATATTTATATGTGGCAGCCCCCCTCTCTATTTGCATTTATATGCTTTGTGAACACTATTTCTTTCAAAAACAGCCACTCTACCTATATTTTTAAATTTGACCCCAAAATCAATTAGCCATTAAGGTTAGGGCTCAACAACTAATGGCGTGTCACACCGACCCTAAATGGCTAACATTTTATTTCAAAAATAACCTCAATCTATTTTTCTAACCAATTCCAATCGGTTTTTACCAAAATTGGCTATTTTTAAAAAGCTGGACACTTTTGCAAGACTGGTTATTACTGCAATCCATATAAGCTTATTTAAATTATTTCTTGCAAAATTGGCCTGTTTAATTCAATGCAAATTTGAAAGCCCAATTGCATATACATGCTGCCCTTACACACTATTTTGTGCGAATAGACATAATTATTTGAGAATTTGTGAATTTGACTCTTCGAGTTGGTAATATATATGTTTGAAAATTCATAACTTTTATAGTCATCCCAAAATATAGACTCGGGCGGGAACGACTTTTCGTGGGACTTGAGGAAGTGCCTAACACCTTCTTCCCCGAGTCACATTGACTTCTTACCTATTTAATCTCTGAAACTATACCGGTTTAATAAAGACCCGACCTTAGACACTTAGGTGACCTAATATACCTTAGAAATTCATATTCGGTGGCGACTCCAACTCTTAACTCATATGAGTTACCCAGTCAAACCTGAAACCTAACTCGCTCCGAGTTGAGTTTAAAACCGGGTACGACAATGAAACCTGCTGATTGCTACTAAATCTTCCCACCATAGACTGATCAAGTGAGGAGCTTGGAAGACGGTCTCAAAGTGAAGTATACCTCTTACAACTATAGTCTGAAAACAAGACAGAAAAATTTTGGAAGCCGTTTTCGGGTCGAGGACCCTTTTCGACGTTATGACGAGGTTTACTAATGGACTAAAACGTGCCAAGGACGCATATCCTTCCTAAGCTTGAATGATTTTTAAAATTAAACATGCAAGTGCCAACAATTTATTCTCAATTGACTACTAAAAACATTGTCCTTTTGTAAACCAAGTTTGATTACAATGGACAAAGACACAAAGAAATCTAAAAATTTTGATCCTCGAGCATCTTTGATTCGGCATCGGACTTCTTCAACTTTTTTTGCATCTTCCCAATGTCTAACTGAGCAATGATCAAGTAAGCCACAACTAGTAATCCTCCGCGTCCATTGTCGACACCTATTTTTCTCCGAACCGGTTTAGAGTTCGAAAATAGGGTTCGACTTATTGGGACTCACGGGTAAAGACTTGGAGTCACCACCTAACATATTTTTTTAACTAGGCGTATTAGGGCACCTACTTTGTTTCTAGCCAGTTTTATTGTTAACTCTGAAATATGATCTAGGAACCGAAAATTCTAAGTAAGGGTTCAAATAAACCAAAGAGGAAGGTGTTAGGAACTTTTCAGATGCTACAAAGTGTGGTTCCCGACCGGACTAAATAATTAAACGACTTCTTTTGGCAAACATCCATCTGCAGTACTTCACAAATAGAACAAAAAAGTTAGTGAAAATTGCGAATAAAATTAATCAGAAATAAAAAATAAATTAAAAGTAATAATTCAAAGTATTTTTAGTCCTCTTCCAAAAGCATCATCCTTTTATTGCCATGACGTACCTCGTAAAAAAAATATGAAAAATAAATTAGTATTATAATTAATGAAACGAAGAAAAATTAAAAGTAGAATAATAATAAAATAATAATAATAATAATAATAATAATAATAATAATAATAATAACAACAAAATAAAGGAAAAAACAAATTTTGTAAAGGTTTTTAGGCTCAGATTTCGTCGTATCGGCTAGAGGTTTAAGGATGTCGTTACGGCTGCAAACAACGGTGGTCGACCGTGTTGCCATGCCAGGTATCGATCTTATACACTCTATGCCTATTTTGCAAAGTGGATACTCATCATGATTACCTTTTTTGTTTGTTTTTAGGGACACGTAAGGAACGATAAATATGGACAGGACTTGTATTGGCCTCCAAACATCATTGGCCGAATAGTGTAGTATCCATTCATAATCAGTGCAAATGAGCCTCAAAAATAATATTTTTTCATAGGCTTTACAACCCGATACAGTACTGTTCAGACCAGCGAAAATTGATAAAATAACTTCAGAGGAGCACAAATTTCCACCAAGGAATGTAGTCAACCAAGCTTATACGGAACTGCAAGCAACAAAGAAACTATCAAGTGGTCATTGTAAGTGAAGAACTAGTAACCCAGTCTGAACGAGTAAAACATCCTTCAAGATTTCGACAACAGTCGAAACAAAACTTTCGGCAAAACAACAATAACAACAGACGGAGTAATGTCACCAGTGAAGGGCGGAGGAGAAGTGACTGCCCAGCTACATTGGCGGTGGCGCTACCACTCTGCCACCCCTTCTTAATTTCGAGGAACAAATCAGTAAGAACAAGAGAGGAAAACGAGGACAGGACCCCCCAAATCATTGCTACTGGTGGCAATTTGCCTTGCTACTTCCATGTCTCTAGTTTTCTCGGTGAAAACACGGTGGCAACAGGAATGGGAAACAACCAAACGACGTAGAAAACATATGGGAGGCGGAGAAGCGACACCAGACCCGCCTTGGCGGCGTCGCTGCTACTCCGCCAACTCCTTTTCAATTCCAATCACAAATCAATCCAGAAACAGTAGGAGAATAACGAGAATAGAGGTCCTGATGAAGGGGATGATGGTGATTTCTGATTGATTTCACGGTGGTGATTTACCTTTACCAGTACCCATTTCCCCGATCTCTGTTCTTGATCTGTCTCCGTCCTGTGTTTTGGATCTCTGTGTATGTATTTCTGGATCTCTATTTCTGTGAGTGTATGCAGATATGGTGGATGATGGGAGTATCATGTGTTTCTGATAGTTATGTGGTTGTGAGGTGTGTGCTAGGAAAATGAGAGAGTTGTTGGTGTACTAAGGAAGAAGGATTGGTGGTGTTATTGGGGGTGTGCGTGTATGTAACAGAGAGCGAGGAGGAAAACGAGGGTGTGGGAGTGGTCTGTCTGTGTATCTTGTGTATGTCCTTGTCCCCCATTCGAGTGTGTGTGTATCTGGTTATACAGCAATGGAAAATGGTAGAATACCGTGGAGGACTTTGGAGGAATCTTTGGAGAAATCGTATGGAGTGACCTTTTTTATCTGATTATGTGAACTTGGACTAAGTTATGTAAGGAAGGAAAATAAAATGATTTTAATGGAATGATTATCTTTCAAAAATTGGCAATGCAGAATGTATCTAGATTATCTTTTGTCTAGGTTCAAAAGGGAAGATACGTATTTTGGTATCAATTTAGGAAGAATTTAAACTATCAAAACGAATGTGGTAAAATACTAAGTAAAATACCGGACTGGGTATTTTTAACTGAATTAATACTTGACTTATAGGCGCGAAAGAATAAATAAAAAATATAGATATACAAAGAATATATATAAATAAATAAAATGCACACATACAATTATTGGGGTTAAATGATTAAGTTAAATAAATATTAGATAGTAACTAAGTAATTACTAAATATCATAAATGCAGCAAATAGCACGAATAGCCATTGTTGACACCTAATTTTATCCCTCATGTCTCAATAGCCGTTATTCAGACAAATTGCATTGATAACCACATAATTACCCTACACTTACTCCTATCCTGAGTCATTATCTCATGCACGTACATCAATTAGGCTATTTTAGAAGTATTTGCACGAACGATCGCATTTTTACAAAGCTTGTATATCTTGTCAATATTTTTCACAATTATTTCTATTTTAAGGAAGACACCCAGATCATTTTAAAACCTAAAATAATAGATTTTCTTAACTATTTAGCCTTAGTAATTATTTTTCTTGATTTTATAATTTTCATAAATATTTTACATAATTTTTCCACACATTTATACGCTTTTATACACTATTTATACACTATATACACACATATATATATATACACACACACGTAAGCACACACATCATCACATTTAAACATCTCAGCGCCTATGTGGCAACATCCTGGCTATCCACGCGACTGATCCAAACATCCAGGATTACAACTTCCATTTTTATTACGCACACACCCCCAAACCCTATTTCCCCTTTCATTTTCCACTTTTACACTCAGCCGACCCCCTCTCTCTCTCTCTCTCTCTCTCTCTCTCTCTCTCTCTCTCTCTCACATCTCAACTCGACCTCGCTCCTGTTGTCGCCGGGTTACGACCATTTCAACTGGTGAAATGTAAAACAAATTGCATCCTCGAGTTCCTCTCACTCTCCGCAACTAAACCCACTTATTAATTTCCCAAAATGATGAGGTCAAAATCTAACCCTACCCTCGACCTCCACCTCTGTCACTGGAAAAATACTCCGGCAGTTCTGTCATCAAAACTGTGAACGGTACGGTCTTGGGGAAGGGAAAAGACCCTCGCACGTGCTCGATTGAAATGGGTCAAAATTGACCGGAATACACTTCGAACCGGGTAATTCTTTTCCTTTTTCGATGATCCTAAAACTATATGATGATTGGACCTAGTTTGCCTAATTCTTTCTATGTTTTAACATGATTAATTATCGTTTGTCGATTAACTAGGGTAAAAATTCATGAAATTATTAATCTTTGTTTATTTCACTAGCTTAAACACTGACTTGATTTTTTGTGTGTTTGAGTTTAGTTTAATCGCGACTTGTACCCTAGACCACCTCTGTTAACCTATAAATTTAAAGTACATGACCGTTTTGAATTGATTGTGCTTATCTCTATTTGCTATAATGAATTTAGCCTCACATTCTGTCAAAATAAATTATCTCCACGATTGTATGAATGATAATCTGACTCAGCATGACTAGGAGGATTTTAAATTGTTTCAATTAGAGTTCTTGATTGAAAACTTGAATGGAAGTTGGCTATTTGTTTGATCTTGTGCCAGCTAGAGCTTTTAAAAATCTGTTAAGTTATTCTCGAGCCTAAAATAGGTCTATACAATTAATTTCTTGAACCTAGACTATGTTATGTTTAAGGAGAAGAAACTATATCTGTCAGTAATTTGATTTTCCTTAAGTTTAGGGTTTTGATTGATCTGTACTTAGTAAGACAACCTAGGTGACTGTTTTTAATTTGAGGAGACCATATTCCTTTACCTTATTTACTCCTTACCCATTTAAATTAATCCTCTCACTTCACACCTATTTAAACGGGTTGCACTCTTCACTTTAGAGAAAGTTTTACACATTCATACACTAAATCATAAAGCATACTGCAAACTCCCCCCCCCCCCTTCTCTCTCTCTCTCTCTCTCTCTCTCTCTCTCTCTCTCTCTCTCTCTATATATATATATATATATATATATATATCTTTTTTGGACAAAATATTGAACTCAAACGGGTTACCCAGTCAAATCCAAAACTCGACTCTCTCCAAGTTGAGTCTATAATCGGGTATGACAAAATGGCGACTCCGCTGGGGATATTCAAAGTCCTAACCACAATGAGTCTTTAATTTTGGGATTTATTTGATTATTATCTTGCTATTCGTATTATTATGATTTTACTAACTTGGTTTCTTTTTTATTTTTCTTTTTTCCTTTTATTTATTTACTTGTACGAATTTAAATTTGATGTAACTTGGCATATTTCACTCATACTCCCCCACTCCTGGGAAACGACACTTTGCACACACACGGGCGATTACGTGGATCCCACGGTCGGTTAACCACAAAGAACCTTTTAGGGGGGACATTTTGGAATATAGTTGGTCTGTGGTACAACCAACAATTTTAAATGATCCCACTCCTCGGCCGTCCGCCTTGGGGAATGGTGTCTAGAATTACACCACTCTTTGAATGTAATGAGCATGCATCATGTCGTAGAAAGGTCTCCCCGTAAGCCGGCTAATTTTCAACTTGTCCAAATTACTTGACGGGTTGTTAACCTCGAAGGGACGTTTGGACATGCGTATGTTCATTTGAGAGAAAATAAAAGAAAAGAAAGGAGTGAAAAGAAAAGTTAGACGAGAATAAAAATGCATTTTGATTTTCCCAACTATTCTAAAAAAAGGAGGGGGTTTTAATCCTTTACTTTTTTTTAGGCCACAATGAGTCAAAACTTTCACTGTTTTGGAATGACTATGGGCGCACCTCCTTTGTTAACTAGTTGGTGGAATAATTTTTCAATGGGTGAGCAAACCGATGTACGTCAACATTTGGGTCATTTGGTTTTCCTATTAGAAATGGAGCCATGTAGAGAGATGAATGAAGCATTGGTGTCGTATTGGGATGAAGAACTGAATGTGTTTAGATTTGGGAATATTGAGTTAACACCTTTGTTGGAAGAGATAGGAGGGTTCGTGTCACGCTCGGGGTTAGACAAACATCGCTGGCAAGGGGGTTGCATGCTAGCACCTAGTGTCCCCACAACTGAAGAGTTTCATAAAAAGTTAAGGATGGTGACAAGCGTGAATGTGGAATTTTTACAACAAAAGAAAATACCTTTTTCCTATTTCTACAACCGGTTTCGGTATTTGAGTTCATTCGACGACCGTAAGAAAGAGTTCAAGTCCTACAATGATTGGAGGGGAGCTAGACCACTTGCATTTGCTATTTGTTTCTTAGTAGTAATGGTATTTTCTGAAAGCTCGAGTCACGACATATGTTCGAGGCTTGTCATGGTTGCGATGCAGTATTTAATGGAATTGATGGTTAACGTTATACCATAGTTCCTCTGATAGTGGCGGACATTTATCGGGCTTTAGGTTGTTTCACGAGAGGAGCAGAATATTTCCAAGGTTGCAATCTTCTACTACAAGCATGGTTCAAAGACCATTTGAAGAAAGCAAGAGGTGTACAAAAATTGTCTAGGCCAACTGGTTCCAAAATTCAAGTAGCCAAGCAGCACAGAGAAATGGTTAAAGTTGTTTGAAAACATAACGTAGGACTCAATTCAGTGGATGTTCACTTGTTTTCCTTCATCAGACTTCATCATTAGCTCTGAGAAGGAACCCTTTGTAATACTTATGGGATTGAGAGGTCTCTAACCCTACCAACCATCGAGGGTGATGAGGCAAGCAGGGAGGAAGCAAATCATACCATTGATATCAGAAACGAAGGACTATCAGTTTGATTATACTGGAGATGTTGTTCCAAGAGTAAAGAGCATTAGAAAATCTTGGGTAGGAAGACAAGTTATGGGAGGAGAACCATTAGCTTCAGACAGATACAACGCTAGATGCGAACCAAACTATAATAGCCGGTTACGCTATAGCATGAAAAGAAATATGTTAGTGGGGCCGAGTCGAGGGAATTACATAAGAGATCGTGAAGCAGAAGCTTAAATCCGATACCGAGAATTCATGTTGAAAGCTATCAAGATGGACAAAGAAAACAAAGAAGAGATTGAAGTATGGAGAAGACGTACATCAGAGCTAGAGGAAAAGATAGAGGCATTGGAGACAAAGCTTTTACGATGGACTTCGGAGCGTGCAGAGATAGACATCCTACACTTAGTGGCGGCTAATGGATACTTAACCAAAACTATGGAAGAAGTCAAGGAGATTACACGAGAAGCAAAGAGGGCCAGGCAGGAGTAGGAGCGTGTTGCCTAGCCAAAGTGTCATTTTCATTTGTATTTTTATTTTCTAAAGAGTCACCATGTACTGATTTTCAAAATTGATTTGGAGAATTTATGAGAATAATTGGCAATAAAATGCGTATTTATTTTCTTTGCATCATGACAAACTTAGGATGGTTGTACGTCCTTGGTACGTAATAGTCCATTAGTAAGCCCACGTCCAAATGTTGAAAGGGTTCTTAACCTGAAAATGGCAAAAATTGCATCTCTGTATGGATTCGAAGAAACGTTTGCACGAAACATTGATCGTTCTCTTAAACATGATCAAGACTATAAGAATGTTGTGGTCTTTACCTTTTCTTGCTTTGTTTTCAGACTATGGCTGCGAGAGGATCACTTCAACTCGAGATTGTTTCCCGACCTCCTTACTTGATCAGGCTCTGGTGTAAGATCTTGCTGTTGTTAGTAAGGCTCACGTTCAAAATATGTTGGGATAACTGATGGCTCTCTAGGCCTACACTGCCATGTCGGGTATGGTCGAAGCTGCCTGTTGCTCCCAAATGCACACGCTACTATACGTGGTCGACAAGTAATAAAGTGATAAGTTGAGTATCGTTCCCACGAGGACTATTGTTCAGACTGAATCCTTGCAAACAATTTCTTAAAAACTATCCAGGGATCTTTTTCAATGATGGTTGTGAAAGTTACTAACTAAAGGAAATAATTAAAAACAAGTAATTGAAGTCAAGTAATAGAGAGCAAATTATGGGTTATTATCAATAACGGAGAAACGTTCCAGAGTCAGAGCTACAAGCAATCCAGTTGAGTTTTCCAGCTGATTCTACTTCTTGATTTCCAAGATTGCTAACTAACAGGTTAATTATATTCATAAAAACCTGTCGATTCTTCATGAGTCTATGCAAGCTACTCTAACGCCTATATTTCTATGGAATTAAATCACATGCTTGCATTAACGAACTCGGTATTTAGCTAAGCAAGGCGAATAGGTATATGTCTATCCTACCCGCAAATCGATTCCCTGATGCCGACGTTCACAATCAAGCCCTATTCTTTCTTATTTGCATTTACAATTTCCCTCTGTCGAGTTCAACTGTAAACCGTAGATAGTGTTCAATTATCAGGCCTCAATAACCAAACAATTAGACTCAAGAAAGAATAAACAATCCGTAATGGTAAATCAATAGGAAGAATTCAACTTTCAAACATCAACCTTCATGTAATTGCTCTAACCCTAGAACGATATGTTTAGATACGCATATTCATAATAACAACACAAGAATTCATGGAAGAAATATGAAATATTGTAATAGATGATGAAAAGAAATTAAACCCTTGGTTCCAAGTGTAAGAACTCCAAAACCTGCCCTTTGAATTTGACTTCCCCTCTAATAATGAAATAATGAGATTTTATAATGTTTACAAAGTGCTAGGATAAGTTAAACCAAAGCCTAATCTAGTTGGGAAAACTTTTTTTTCATCAGCCTCAAAGCTTTCGTGGATGCCACGCTTCCACTATGGCTCCCAACTCTTCAGGGCTTTCTTGGAAGCCTTGCTTCCACCATAGCTTCCAATTTGTCCATAAACTCTAATTTGATTGTTCATGTCTCGAATTCATCCGCACCATTTCTAAAATCACAAATACGATAAGTGAGCACAAGACACACAATTATCACATGTAACGGGCGCATAAAGTACTAAAATGTGAGAAGATATTAAGGTAAAATAGGCAAATATTGTCAAACATCACCACCGCACACTTAGACATTTGCTCACCCTCGAGCAATCATCAAGAACCAATTTCCCCACTAGATCCTAACGCTCAATAGAACAAGTCTACCTATGATTATGGTTGATATCGACCATTAGACAAGTGCATATACATACCATGTGACCCTCAACCCATGCCAAAAAGTCACCACATTTTAAAACACTTGAGCGACCAATCCAAGACATCTCGACCTCAAAAATCGACTCAATGAAACCAAGTTTTCACAAAATCACACCCATTCACTCAACCAAGAAGTCAAAATTTCACCTATCTCGTGCAAACTATATGCCCTCACCAAAAAATCAAAAGAGCGTCCTAAATATCACACAAAACATATATTTCAAGAGTAAATGAGGGACATAATATAGAAGAATTCACTCGCTCTCCAAAAGAAGTTCACGTGCCACACACAACTTACCATAGGCTTTCCCATAGTGTAGGACTCCACTAATGTAAGCTCGCTCCAATCGAGATTAACTAGGACTTTACGGGTTGTAATGTAGGCTAAAAGACGGGTAGGATATATATGGATAAATTGTGACTACCTCCCTAAGCACTTTAATACATCACTTTAATTTTTATTTTCACCATTCTTTTCAAAACCAACCAAGCAACCATCCAAAAGTCTCCCTTCAACTTTAAGCATTTTGGAACTTTACTTTTGCACAACACTAGCAAGGATTGAGATTGTTTTTTCTTTTGTTTCCTTTATTTTTCTCTTTTTCATTTCATTTTTTTTCTTTTCAATATTTTTCTCAACCTTGCCAATGATTCTCTTTTTTTTTTAAATGCACCATATTGTTTTCTTTCATCGGTCCCACTCAAAAGCCACCCAATCATCCAACCACAACTCCACAAACAATCAAATATTTTTCAATTAAAGTGCTATAAGGAGTAAGGGTTCAAAAAAAGATAATTAAGAACAAAAAGGGTAAGGCTTGAAACGTGGGTGCCAACAAAAAGGTCCATAGGCTCAAAAGGGCTTAATAAGGATAATATTCAACGGTAGGCTAATCAAGTCTAGAAAGGCTTATCAAAGAAATGTCTGTATCATCTCCCGACTAGAGCAAAGCTAGGATTTCGCTTTGAACACACATGGGGCAAGTTCTAGACATCAATATGCGGCACGAAACATAAGAAAGGATAACTCACATCACACATGGCACATAGTTCAATAAAGACGGTTTCATTCCAACTCTCGGTTAAAGCAAACAAGATGCAACTTTGGAAATTTAAGCACTAAGGCACAATAGTTCACAAAAGTCAAGTAGTTGAACCTAAGCGTCTCAAAAAGGTCATTCACATTTTTTTAGACATGCATCACAAATTTTAGACCAAAAAGGATTCACAAAGAGTAAATGCTCAAGCCTAAATCCACCAGTATCAAACAAACCAAAGGCACCTAGCATTCTATCAATTTTCCTAAAGTACTCTACTAACTACTACTACTAAACTACTCCTTAAAATAAAAATTACCCGGTTCAAAGGTCTACCTGTGGAAAAGAACTGAGGCCATAAGAAAAATCACGGGGCGGATGACTGTACCACTAACTAAAACTAAAAATAAAATCTTTTTTGAATTTTTCATTAGTTTTCTAATTTTTTTATTTTTTTTATTAAAGCAAGAAACAAATAAAACTAAAGTCAAGTGACAAAAATAAAATTGCGAAAATTAAATTCCTAAAGGGTACAATCATCCATAACCTCAAAAAGAACGGAAGTTCCCCCACCCCATACTTAAACATAGCAATGTCCTCAATGCGAGAAAAATAACGTGCTAGAGTAAAAGAAACTTCCCTGAACGCTAAACGACCTAGCCTTTGGCGCTAGCAGTGGCATCATCTCCATTACGAACCAAACCAAGTGTCCGTAGAGCAAGGGGTACTCAGACTTCCCCCAACATATCGTCATTTTAAGGCATTGGGTGTGCAACACCCCACAATTGAGCTCGACATAGCCTAAACCTGCAGAACATGTAGCTACGCACGCAAAAACAATGGGGAGTTGTACGACACCACACTTACTCCTTATTATACTATATGGAAGTAAAACTAACTAACTAATCTATACTAACTAACAAAAGAGGGAAGTAAGGGCAACAGAAAGCTCACAAGCTAGGACTTGGCACTAGTCGTGCGCGACAATGGCCTATGACTTTCTTTGTCGTACTTTCAATCTCAATTTAGCATACAAGCAACCAATTCAATCACGTTAATTAACATCATGTTCAATTTATGCCTATACAAAATTTTGCTACTCAAGAATTCGCAAAAAGTGGACTTTTTACTCACTTTGGCATTTAGTCGAACACATGATGTGCATTCGTTTCAACTTCAGATTTCATACATAGTTGGAAGAGTTGAACCCTCCCAAATTTTATGGGAGATCACTTTACAGCATACCAGACATACCATCAAGATTCAAGGTTTCAACACAGATTCAAATGGTTCCCAACTGCGACTAACGACTAGAACTAAGGGGTGAAGGGTACGGAACTGTTGCAGTGTAGCAGCAGTAACAAAAATATGAGAGAGGAGTGGAACTTACCTGCCATGGAGGGAAAAGACGCTGTGGGAAAGCCTTGATCTGAGGGAACTCACTGCCTGCTTTGAAGCGATCGTGGGAGCGTCGCTTTGTAGTTAAACTCGAGCAGCGAAGGCGTTGAGAAGGGCGACGCATCGTGATCGCTTCGCACTACTGGTGCACACTGCTTGAATCAAAGCGATCGTAGGGGCGTCGCTTGGTATCTCTGCTCGTGCAGTTGGAGGCTTTGAGAAAGCGTCGCTTTGGGATCGCTTGGGAAGTGGGAACCCACTGCTTGACGCCATGCGATCGTAGGGGCGTCGCTTTGGGATCGCTTGGGCAGTGCTGGAGTTCACTGGTGTGCTTAGAGCGATAGTGGGGGTGATGCATCGGGCATGGCTCAGTCCAGTTTTCTCCCACAATAAGTGTTGTAGCTTTTGGAAACTGTTCCCACAAGAATTCTCATTGCCTCTCAATCATTCCGCATTCCTCGAAAATGCTTCACCTTTCGAATGTCCCGAGCCCTGCAAAAACAATGAGAACTACGTAACACTAAAGAAATAAAATTGACAAAAACAATAAAAATTGGGTTACCTCCCAACTAGCGCTTAATTTAACGTCGTGGCACGACTCTTTTTGTATTTTTATTTTTTTCTATATTTTTCCTTTTATTTTTGAGTTTACATACAAAGCTCGGGTTGCCTCCTGAGAAGTGCCTCAGTTAACGTCGTGGCACGACAACACTTTTAAGGTCACTTCCAGCATTTACGTCTCCTCTTCTTACGATGAACCTTTGCTTTCTTCTTGCCCTTAGGAGGAACTTGATTCAACCTCTCAGACGGCATGCCATTGTCAACTTGTACTACCTTCCGCTCAACCGCCTCTTCCGATTTACTCTCAGAGTCTTGACTAACACGTTCTATCAAAGAACACTCCTCAAACTTAGCCTTGTGATCCTTTTCGTTATTAACCTTGAAAGTAACCTTTTCCCCATGCGCTTTCACAGTCATCTCCCCAAGTTCCATGTCGATAATTGCCTTCGAGGTGATTCGGAATGGTCTTCCCAAAATTATTGGAGATTCTCGATCCTCCTCATAGTCTAGAATAATAAAATCAGCACAGAACGTAAACTTCCCAACTTTAATCAACACATCCTTCACCCTACCATCGGGGCAAGTGAGTGATCCATCCGCCATCTTAAGAAAAACTAAAGTAGGCTCGATTTCTCCTAGGTCTAACCTTTTATAGACAGATAGAGGCATGAGATTTATGCTGGCCCCCAGATCACACAGTGCATCAGAAATATTATGACCACCAATAGTGCAAGGAATAGTAAACCTCCCAGGATCTTGATGTTTTGGAGGTAATTTACTCAGGATTGTACTACATTCCTCCGTCAACTCGATTGTGTCAATCTCTTGTGGCTTTTTATTCTTCACTGGAATCTCTTTTAGGAACTTCACGAATGACGACATCAGTTCAAACACATCAGTCAAAGGAATTTTAACCTGAAGCTCTTTCATCATACTAAAATTTTTTTGAAATTGAGCCATATCCTTTGATGGTTGAAGTCTCTGTGGGAATAGTGGGTGCGGTAGAGGTGCCTCCTTTTTCTCTTCTTTCTTCTTCAATTTCTCCACTTTTACAACTTCCGCTGCTTTAAGTTGCTCCTTCTCCTCAGTTCTGGCCATCAACTCTTCACCCTTGGCTAGAGTTATAGCAAGACAGTGCTTAACTCCCTTTAGATTTTGATTCGATTCAACATTACCAGGAAGTGCTCCATGTAGTCTAGAATTTTATGCTCCAGCTAACTGCCCCATTTGGCGTTCAAGGTCTTTTTGGGCAGCAGTAAGATCTTTTATGGCCTGTGCCTGAGCTGTATTGTCAGCTATAATTCTCTGCTGGCCTGCTAACATCTGCTTTATCAAATCTTCAACTGAACTGCTGGACTGCTGTGGTGGAGGCTGATGCGAATTCTGGCTGTTATTCTGAGATCTCGTATTACCTTGAGCAGCTTGATTATCACTCCAAGAGAAACCAGGATAATTTTGTGAATTAGGATTGTAGCTATTACCAAACTGGTTCTGATTCTGTCCCTGAGACCTATTTTGATTCCCCACGTAATAAACTGACTCTGGATTGGAGGGGCAAATATCAGTAGCATGATCTTGTCCACATACCTCACAAAAACTTTGAAACTGCTGCACTTGTTGCTGAGTTGGTGGCAATGCTAGCTTGCTAATTTGATTAGCTATCGCATCCATTTTTGCATTCAACGCTGAAACCGCATCCAATTGAAGTACTCCAGCAGCTTTTTGAGTTGGGGTTCTACCATCGCCCTGCCAGTTAGGATTGCTCTGAGAAAATTTATCCAGCAATTCATAAATCTGGTTAAAATTCAAGGCCAATACTTGGCCTCCAGTTGCAGCATCCACCACGATCTTGGTATGACCATTCAAACCTTCAACAAAAGTGTGGGCCAACACCTCATTAGATTGATTGTGGTGCGAGCAATCTCTTAACAATGACTTGAATCTCTCCCAAGCTGAATAGAAGGATTCTCCATCTCGTTATCTGAAAGACATAATCTCACTCCTTATTCTAGCTGTTTTGGCAGATGGATAGAATTTAGCCAAAACTTTCTTAGCTAATGCATCCCAAGTAGTGATAGACCCAGGCTTTTCAGCCTTTAACCACTTGTTTGCTGCCCTGATCAATGTAAAAGGAAAGAGTATCAATCGAATATAATCAGTTGAGACCCCTGCAGGTGTGTATGTGTCACTAATCTCCAAGAAATTCTGGATGTGTTGTTGTGGATCCTCGTGCAGTAATCCAGCATATTGTCCAGTCGCATGTAGCAGTTGTATCATGCCGGACTTAATCTTAAAGTGTCCAGTAATTTCAGGTTTAACTATGCTCAAGGCTACTCCCTCCAGACTGGGAAGAGCAACATCTCGCACAGCTAAAGCTCGATCTTCTACCATTCCTAAAGGTAAGGATTAAGACAAATCTAATACCTGAAACAACACAAGAAACTCAAAACAAAAATTAAACCTGAATAGAAAATAACAAATCGACTGAAAAGAAACAGTCAATTTTTTAGTCCCCAGCAACGGCAACAAAAACTTGTTGCTCCCAAACGCACACGCAAGTATACGTGGTCGACAAGTAATAAAGTGATAAGTTGAGTATCGTTCCCACAAGGACTATTGTTCAAACTGAATCCTAGCAAACAATTTCTTAAAAACTATTCAGGGATCTTTTTCAATGATGGTTGTGAAAGTTACTAACTAAAGGAAATAATTAAAAACAAGTAATTGAAGTCAAGTAATAGAGAGCAAATTATGGGTTGTTATCAATAATGGAGAAACGGTCCAGGGTCAGAGCTACAAACAATCCAGTTGAGTTTTCCAGCTGATTCTACTTCTTGATTTCCTAGATTGCTAACTAAAAGGTTACTTATATTCATGAAAACCTGTCGATTCTTCACGAGTCTATGCAAGCTACTCTAACGCCTATATTTCTATGGAATTAAATCACATGCATGCATTTAAGAACTATGTATTTAGCTAAGCAAGGCGAATAGGAATATATCTATCCTACACGCAAATCGATTCCCTGATGCCCAGGTTCACAATCAAGCCCTATTCTTTCTTATTTGCATTTACAAGTTCCCTCTGTCGAGTTCAACTTGTAAACCGTAAATAGTGTTCAATTGTCAGGCCTCAATAACCAAACAATTAGGCTCAAGAAATAATAAACAATCCGTAATGGTAAATCAATAGGAAGAATTCAACTTTCAAACATCAACCTTCATGTAATTGCTCTAACCCTTGAACGATATGTTAGTAACGCATATTCATAATAACAACACAAGAATTCATGGAAGAAATATGAAATATTGTAATAGATGATGAAAAGGAATTAAACCCTTGGTTCCAAGTGTAAGAACTCCAAAACTTGCCCTTAGAATTCGACTTCCCCTCTAATAATGAAATAATGAGGTTTTATAATGTTTACAGAGTGCTAGGATAAGTTAAACCAAAGCCTAATCTAGTTGGGAAAACTTTTGTTTCGTTAGCCTCAAAGCTTTCGTGGAAGCCACGCTTCCACTATGACTCCCAACTCTTCAGGGCTTTCGTTGAAGCCTTGCTCCAAGTATAGCTTCCAACTCTTCAGGGCTTTCTTGGAAGCCTTACTTCCACCATAGCTTCCAATGTGTCCATTAACTCTAATTTGACTATTCTTGTCTCGAATTCATCCGCACCATTCCTAAGATCACAAATACGATAAGTGAGAACAAGAAACACAATTATCACATATAACGGGCGCATAAAGTACTAAAATGTGAGAAGATATTAAGGTAAAATAGGCAAATATTGCCAAACATCACTGCCACACATTTCTGGGACTACAAAAGGGCTATGTTTCATTTCAGTAGTTTGGAGTTGGCGCCAATGTTGGAGGAATTTGGAGGACTAGCAGGGTTAGAGCCTGGGTCTGAGACTGTGATTTATCCCCGAGACGTGGATCCTAAAGAGTTCATTGAACAACTGGGTACTCCTTATGATCCATACGTCGAGGAGTGCATGATGGAAAAGTCACGTTGGAGTACCTGCATTTTAAATTTTGAGATCCAATGCTTAGGCATGATTGGACTGGGGCATGGGAAACTCAAGATTGGGAGTGGACCGAATCAAATGCTTTCATCGTTGCTTTTCTGGGAAGCATGGTTTTCCCGGAGAAGGAAGGAAAGATCGACATAAGGTTGGGAAGAGTGGTAGAGGGATTACGCAAGGGTGCTTACAAGCGTCAAGTAAGCCTGGTTCCAATGATCCTGGGGGAAGTTTAGAGGGCTCTAACCAAATGTAGAAGAGGAGGAGACTTTTTCGAAGGGTGCAATCTGTTGCTCGAAATATGGTTGATAGAGTATTTGCATAGTGTCCCTGTCAGTCCAGTGGCACCAAAACCATCATGGAAAGGAGGGATCCGCTCACGTAGCACCCGCATGGCTGGAACAGCGGCATGGCAGGACCCTGTAAACATGGAAGGATGATACACCAAGCTTGAAGAGTTGCAAGAGGTACAATGGGTGATCAAAAACTGTGTTGGTTTCATTATTTCCATACAAGGTCAAGACATAACTTTCTTGACATTGATTGGATTCCGAGGGACTCACCACTATGTTCCTCTAAGGATCCTCCGGCAACTAGGGATGACACAATAAACTCCGCGGTTGACTGAAGGAAGAAGCTTCAACATTGACATAAAGGACAATGAGCATCTGATGGTTTGCACTATATCGACAAAGTGGGAAAAGAGGCTTTCTATGAAATTTTGTCGTGGTCGAGACAGTAGGGTGAACCCCATGGCTACTATGTATTATCCTAAATGGCTCGGCAAAGATAAGGAGAGATTTCGATCAAAGACTACATTGAAAAGGAAAACCAAAACTCCAAGTGTCACTGAAAAATACAAGAAGCTGCGACACGAGTTCGACCAAGGTAAGAAGGAGTTAAGGGTAACACAAGAGAGGGAGATGAGGAGACAATACAAGGATAAGATAAAAGGGGATGATTTTAAGTATTGGACAGGCAAGGTCATGGCTGCAAGGCAAGCTGTTGGGAATATACAAGATTTTCTCAAAGGATGGGAAGAGTACTTTAAGGCAGTGCCACTGGAAGAGAATGAAGCAATGGGGATAGAAATCTGTGAATTCTTCACAAAAGCTCTGGCAGACATGCAAGCTGGGAAGGATCTGATAGAGATGTTCACCGCTCCTCCACCTATGAGCCTGATTCACAAGCCTAAGGAAGAATCCAAAGAGAAGAAAGAGAAAGAAGATGCGGGAACTGACGCTTGATTGAAAACCTCTTTGCTTGGCATATTAGTTTGGTCGTCCTAAGTCGAGTCATCTTTTCTTTTTGTCTTTGTTTCCGTTCAGTCGAGTCGTTATCTTAAATTAGTGGTTGTAATAAAGCCAAGCGAATCAAATAAAATTTTGTTATTTTGGATTTTTAGGCTTGTGTTGATTATGCTTATGCAAATGAAATGACGTGTTTGGTGAAAAGATTACTTCGAATCTTCGATAGGCCTACCTCTGGCACAAAAGAGGTCCCTTGCATGATAGGATGCGATTTGATTTAAAACTAACATATACTCACATTTCTTTCCTTTGTTTTGATGTGTCAGCCCCCAAGTCCTTGAAAGTTTAGTTTGTGCATTCTGGCTTCGCCACAATACTGGTTGAGATCCAGAGGATCCATCCCAACACCTCCCCCTTTACCTACGAGGACAAGGAGGGGACGTAATATCATGGCTAAGTTTGACAAAGTTGGAAATGGAACTCCTGAAAAGCAAGGTGTGGTCGCCTATGAAGACTAATTTAAGTTGGAACAGAGGTTGTTTGAGTTGGAGAATAGGGTCTCTCTTACCCGTGCTGATGAGATCCTTGAACCAAACAAAATCGCCCGCCCTCATGGCAAAGATCCACTATTCCTTGAAAAAGACATTCCTTACCCTACCTATACTGCACCACCAAAAGCACCGCAAAACAACTTACCCCCTTCACTGTTGAAACAAAAACCATTGCATCAACCACCAAAGATCAGGACATATACGCATGGACCAAGGAAGACTCTGACAACACCAAGGAGCAAGTCCAATGGTTAGCAGAGAAGTTCAAGTAATTCCAAGGCACCAAAGGAACCCGAGGGTTAGTTTATGAAGATTTATGCATGTACCCTAACTTGAAGCTACCTGAAGGCTATAAGACGCCCAAGTTCAATATGTTCGACGACAGTGGTTACCCGATGGATCATTTGAGATCTAATTGCGACAAGTTGGTTGGGGTTGGACATGATGAAAAGATCCGCATGCAATTGTTCAACCACAGTCTGACTGGAGATGCACTGGTATGGTACTCAAAACAACAAACAAAGAAGTGGACGAGCTGGGAAGCAATGGCTGGGGACTTCGTTGACAGTTTTTGGCACAACACTGATGCCATGCCCGATCGTTTCTATTTAGAGAAACTGAAGAAGAAGCCCACCGAGACCTTCAGAGAATTCACAACTAGGTGGAGAGCTGAGGCCACTAAAGTCCAACCTCCTATAGAAGATGCCGAGATAGTGGCAACCTTCATCCTCATAAAAGAAGACATCTACTTTGACAAGATGTTGAATCTGCAAGACAAGAAGTTTGGAGACTTAATCAACATTAGAGATATGGTTGAAGATGGATTGAAGATTGGTAGGATCGTTAGCTTCATTGCACTACAAGCCACTAACAAAGCCTTACATACTGGAAACACCACTACATCAAGAAAGAAGAAGGATGATGTCTCTTTTGTGGCTGCATCACTCGATCATTCCCCTACCTATAACCACTACTACCAAACACCTCCTCCATCATACCCATACACTCCACCCACATCCACCTACCCAGTTTACAATACTCAGCCCATGTTCCAAAACCCACCACCACAAAGACCACCATATCCGCAAAGCCCTAACTATCGAAACACCAATGCCTATTCACCAAGGCCTCACGCCAACAACAACCCAAGACCCAAAAGAAACTACACTCATTGGCCGCACTCAGTTGTTGAAGAGACTCAAAGCAGCCGGCCATATACAACCCGTACTATTCAAAATGCCTGATGATAAGATGACACCCTATTTTGATCAAACCAAAACTTGTGCCTATGACTCTAGAGGACCTGGTCACTGAAAAGTGCTACAACCTGAGGGACAAGATACAAGACTTGATCGATCAAAAGGTGATACACTTGAAAACTCCAAATGTGCACAACAATCCCCTGCCTAACCAGGGATACAATAGAGTGAATCTGATCGAGTTAGATGAAGAATGAAATCTGGAAGGAACCATTGTTAAAGCAAAGGGAGATACACCAGCGCTTGCTTCTGTTGCTCAAGCTGCTACGGCACCAGAGCCCATCGAGGTAGAAATAGCTCCAAAATTCTATGTTGACGTAGTTCCCTCGTACAGTGACAAGGCGGTACCATGGGACTTTGAAATGGAGAAGAAGAACAAATCAACAGTTGAGACTGTTGCTGCACAAGGAATGACCAGAAGTAGGAGAATTTACACTCCCGAGCATCTTGTTCAAGGAAGACGAGGCATCAGCGAGGAAAAGTCTGAAGAATTATGGAAGAAAGTTCAAGCAAAGGAATACTCCGTGGTTGAACACTTGGGAATTTTGGTGCAAATCTCTGTTTTAGCATTACTCCTCAAGTCGGAGAGCCACCGAAATGCTTTGATGAAAATGCTGGATAAAGCACATGTTCCAGAGGATACCTCAGTTGAAAACCTGGCTAGCATGGTCGGACAAGTCATGGAGTCCAACCGAATCGCTTTTCATGAAGATGAGCTGCCACCTGAAGGGTTGAGCCACAACAAAGCTTTGCACGTTACTATCAAATGCAAAGACTAGTTCAGAGGAAGAGTTTTGATCGATGGAGGTTCCGACTTGAACATATGCCCATTCATCACTCTGAAAAGAATGGGAATTATTCAAAGCAAGATAAGAGAGAGCGACATGAAGGTCAACGCGTTTGATGGATTGCAAAGGAGCACCATTGGGGAAATTGATTTAACAATCATGGTCGGTCCCGTGGAGTTCACTGCCGAATTTCATGTCATGGATATCTCCACTTCCTATAACCTGCTGCTAGGATGACCTTAGATTTATATGCCTGGAGCAGTGCCTTTACATTGTACCAAACAGTGAAGTTCGAATGGGACCAAAAAGAAGTGGTGGTATTCGGTGAAGGGAACAGCTCCATTTACAATGAAAAAACCATATCAGAAATCGAAGGGAATGCTCCTGATGGGCAGACCTTCTATACTGTAGAGCTCGTGGGAGCAGTGCAAGGTACTCGAGGAGGACGTCGCAAAAACTACAACCCGAGTTGGAATCCCACAGATACAATCCAAGGAGGTTATACTGCACATTTCGCTCATAAGTTGGTCAACACACTGCCTGGGGTTGAAGAAAGGAAGAGAAGCTTTTATAGCACTTATTGGGATGGCCGAGGCATAGGCTATGAAGGGAGAAATCTAGTCTAGGAACCGGTCATATCTGATTGGGGTGTGCCCTCACAGGAATTTTGTGAGACCTTACAGGCTAAAACAGAGAAGCGACCGATGTACTCACCTGATGCTCATCCCAATTAGAAGTGCATCTCTGAAGAAACAAAAAGGAAAGCAAGTGTTGATACCCAAGGCACCCGAATCTATGGAGATAGTGATTGAAGAGCCATATGTACTCCCACAACCTGCAAAATGGCCTGGAGACTGGGTTGTAGGCATCATGATAAATCAAGGCTATGAACCTGGCAAAGGTTTAGGCAAGAACCTGGATGGCATGATCAAGCCAATTCAAATTGCGATGAGGCCCGACAATGAGAAAGTTGGCATAGGGTACATCGTGACTTATGAGAAGAGCATCAATGAAGCATCACTGGACTTCAAATTCTACAAAAAAAGCACCAAGACTCTCTTACATTTGTCTCATCTGGATACTTGGATGGTCGAAAAGGAGAGGTATCTACAGCACAAGGAGTCGAGCTAAAGATAGCTGCTACTGAAGAGGACCTGCTGGCGGGAGTGTAAAATCTGTTCAATTCTAATGAAGACTGTTGTGTGATCCTGGAAGAACATGTTGAACCTCCTGGGCTGATAAAAGCTGGATCTGGAGCTGCATTGAACAATTGGATCAGCAACCAGGCTCGAACTTACCGTGGACGTTGGTAGAGCTGGGGGATAGAGCTTATTTCATATTTCCTAAAATAAAACCCGACTTTGAGTCGTGGAATTTGCATTTTCCTTTTTTGCTTCACATATGTCACTACAAACTTTGTTTTGCAAGGATTCATAAATAAAATATCGCACTACTTCCTGTTTAACTTTTGTTTAAATCTTTTAATTCTGAGATATCTTATTTTTCAGCATTCAAACTAATAATCCCATTGAGTCCACAACCGCAATGTGTAATGAAACAATGGAGCTTGAGGAAACTGAATTTGATTATGATGACTTTGATGGAACTACACAAGAGGAAATTGAAAGATTTGAGAATAAGCCTTAGCCAAACCTAGAGGAAACTTAGGTGATAAATATGGAGAAATCGTGAAAGAGATAAGGATCAGTGTGCATCTCACCGCCGAAGATAAAAAGCGGTATACTGTATTTCTTAAAGAATAGAGGACGTATTCGCCTGGTCGTGTGATGACATGACTGGCATAAGCACGGATGTGGCAGCTCATAAATTACCCATCAATCCGAGCTTTCCTCTAGTAAATAAAAAAACCCCCCAAACTTTCAAGTAGTCAGTTCTGTTGAAGATTTAGGAGGAGGTAACCAAGCAGCTCAATGCAGGAATCTTGAAAATAGTCAAATACCCAACTTGGTTAGCTTACATTGTCCCAGTGCGGAAGAAAGATGGGAAACTTTGAGTTTGTGTGGATTACAGAGATCTGAATAGAGCAAGCCCAAAAGATGATTTTCCTTTGCCAAATATACACATCCTAATTGACAATTGCGCGAAACATGAACTACAGTCTTTCATAGATTGTTTCGCCGGCTATCATCAAGTGCTCATGGATGAGGATGATGCCGAGAAGACAGCTTTCACCACATCTTGGGGAACTTACTGCTACAAGGTTATGCCATTTGGGTTAAAGAATGCTGGGGAAACTTACATGAGAGCAATGACAACTATGTTCCATGACTTGATGCACAAAGAAATTGAAGTCTATGTGGATGATGTGATCATCAAATTAAAGAAGAGTTCAGAGCACCTTGACAACTTGCCCAAGTTTTTCAATCGCTTGCGAAAGCATAAATTGAAGCTAAATCCAGCAAAATGTGCTTTTGGTGTTCCAGCAGGGAAGCTTCTAGGTTTCATTGTCAGTAGAAGGGGTATCGAGCTGGATCCATCCAAGATCAAAGCCATCAAAGAATTTTCGCCGCCAAAAAACAAGAAAGAGGTCATGAGCTTCATGGGAAGGCTCAACTACATCAGCCGATTCATAGCACAATCCAATGTCATCTGCGAGCCAATCATTAAGCTACTGAAGAAAGACGCAGAAATCGAGTGGACGGAGGACTATCAAAAAGCATTTGATCGGATAAAGGAGTACTTGTCTTTCCCACCTATGCTGGTTCCACCCAAGCCTGGGCAACCTTTGATCTTGTACATGTCTCTGGTAGATTCGGCATTTGGTTGTGTATTGAAGCAACATGATTCAACTGGAAGAAAGGAGCAAGCAATATACTATCTAAGCAAGAAGTTCACTCCTTACGAGGCCAAGTACACATTGTTGGAACGCACGTCCTGTGCGCTGACCTGGATAGCACAAAAGCTGAGGCACTACTTGACATCTTACTCAACATTGCTGATATCAAGGATGGACCCTCTCAAGTATATCTTTCAAAAACCAATGCCAACTGGAAAGTTGGCTAAATGGCAAATGTTGCTCAGTGAATTTGACATCACTTTTGTCACTCAAAAGGCGGTAAAAGCTCAGGCCTTGGCTGATCATATGGCCGATAATCCAGTGGGAGATGACTATGAGCCGCTGCATACTTATTTCCCCGACGACGAAGTCATGTTCGTAGGAGAAGATATCACCGAAGAGTATGATGGTTGGAGGCTATTCTTCGATGGAGCAGTAAATTTCAAAAGAGTTGGCATTAGGGAAGTGTTAGTTTTGGAGACTGGGCAACATTATCCCATCACAGCCAAACAA
The DNA here is from genome assembly GCA_037355625.1 of Petunia x hybrida. Classification (NCBI taxonomy): domain Eukaryota; kingdom Viridiplantae; phylum Streptophyta; class Magnoliopsida; order Solanales; family Solanaceae; genus Petunia; species Petunia x hybrida. The sequence goes on along the minus strand of JBBBVM010000018.1, from coordinate 1,394,762 downwards.
AGGTTCCTTTGCACCAACAACATGGCGGAGTATGAGGCTTGCATTTTAGGTCTTAGGATGGCGGTAGACATGAACATACAAGAGCTGCTAGCGATTGGAGATTCTGACTTGCTGATTCACCAAGTCCGAGGCGAATTAACGGTAAAGAACTCCAACATATTACCATACCTCGAGTGCATAAAAGAGCTGAAGCAAAGGTTTACCAAGATAGAGTTCCGGCATGTGCCTAGGCTGCAAAATGAGTTCGCGGATGCTTTGGCTACCATATCTTCCATGATCAAACATCCCGACTAGAACTACATTGACTCAATACACGTAGCACTGAGAAAGCAGCCAGCATATTGTCATCATGTAGAAGAAGAGTCAGACGGACAACCTTGGTTCTACGACATCAAAGGGTTTCTCAAAGACGGCATTTACACAAAGGATGCAACAAGTCTCCAAAAGAAGACGTTGAGGAGGTTGGCAAATGGTTTCTTTTTGAACGGAAAAGTTTTATACAAAAGGACATCTGATTTGGGATTTCTGAGATGTGTGGACTTCAAAAAAGCTGCCAAGTTGTTGGATGAAATGCACTCTGGGACGTGCAGCCCACATATAAATGGTTTCGTGCTTGCAAAGAAGATTTTGAGGGCCGGCTATTTCTAGATGACAATGGAGCATGATTGCATAAGGAACGCAAAGAAATTTCACCAATACCAAGTCCACGGAGACATGATTCGAGTGCCTCCTAATGAATTGAATATCATGGGATCACCCTGGCCTTTCGCTGCTAGGGGAATGGATGTCATAGGACCTATCAAGCCAGCCGCTTCCAATGGACATCGTTTCATATTGGTAGCCATTGATTATTTTACCAAATGGGTAGAAGCTGCATCATACAAATCCGTGACAAAGAAAGTAGTATCAAATTTTGTCTGTGACAAAATGATCTATCGATTTGGCATCCCTGAATCCATCGTCACTGACAATGGGTCCAATCTCAATAGTGACTTAATGAAAGAAATCTGTGAGGTTTTCAAAATCAAGCAGTACAATTCCACCGCATATATACCCCAAATGAATGGTGCGGTCGAGGCGGCCAACAAAAACATCAAAAGGATATTGCGCAAGATGACAGACAACTCAAAGCAATGGCACGAGAACCCACCCTATGCTCTGTTAGGGTACTGCACCACAGTGAGAACATCACTCCTTACTTGCTGGTGTATGGCACCAAGGCAGTGATACCGGCGGAAGTCGAGATACCATCTTTGAGAATCATCGAAGAGACACAGTAGAAAGACGTCGAATGGATCAAAGGAAGAGTGGAGCAATTAGCCCTCATCGACGGCAAGAGACTAAATGCAGTGTGTCATGGGCAATTATATCAGAGGAGAATGGCTAGGGCATTTAACAAGAAAGTTCGAGAGAGATCCTTCGAACCTGGACAATTAGTACTAAAGAATATATTTCCCAATCAAGAAGAGGCAAAGGGCAAATTTGCACCAAATTGGCAAGGGTCTTACATTGTTCACCGAGTTCTGAATGGAGGAGCATTGATATTTGCAGAAATGGACGGAGAAGTTTGGCTGAAGCCAATCAACTCAGACGCCGTCAAAAGATACTATGTATAAGAGCTTGCACTAGTTAATAGTTTCGTTATTCTGCAATACATCATGTAATCGGAACTACGTTACGACCTGATTCCCTAAGTGGGATACGTAGGCAACCTGCTCAAGGTTCGGTCGCATAAATATAAAAATTTCATTTTCCCATAAAGCAAACACTGGGCAGAAATTTTTGAGACCATCTCAAAAATTTAGGGCCTCAAAATTTTCAAACGCAAACTGGCCAGAATTTTGAGGTCGCCCTCAAAATTCATTTGATGGAGTGTGGAGCAGCATGAAGAGCGACAACCACGACTTTACACAGCGCCACTCGTGACTCAATGGGATAAAATATTTCACTTCATTCCTTTCTCATTAAAAGTTTTTCAAAGCATTTGCATTATTTACTACTTTATACATATCCCTATCAGCTCGGCCAAGGTCCCGGCACTCATGGGCAGCGAGCGTGAAGCAAGCCAAGAACGCGCAAACCAAACTACCTTGCACAACTCACCAATCTTCCTTTAGATGCAGGCACAAAAGATATGCAACTCGGCAACACATGACATAAAAGTTTCAAAAAAGGTTAACCAATTTCTCTTACTACATTTAAATTAGCTGAGGGTACACATCCTGAAGAGTCGATTGAGGGTATACAGCCCAATGTTGATTTGTCATTTAAATTTTCTGAGAGTACACAGCCCGAAGCGTGAATTGAGGGTACACAGCCCGATGTCGATTTGTCATTTAAATTTGCTGAGGGTACACTGCCCGAAGCGTCGATTAAGGGTATACAGCCCGATGTTGATTTGTCAATTGAATTTGCTGAGGGTGCACAGACCGAAGCATCGATTGAGGGTACACAGCTCGTTATCGATTTGTCATTTAAATTAGCCGAAGGTACACAGCTCGAAGCATCGATTGAGGATACACAGCCCGATATCGATTTGTCATTTAAATTTCCTGAGGGTACATATCCCGAAGCGTCGATTAGGGTACATAGCCCGATATCGATTTGTCATTTAAAGTTGCTGCCCAAGGCATCGATTGAGGGTACACAGCCCGATATCGATTTGTCATTTAAATTTACTGAGGGTACACAGCCCGAGGCGTCAACTGAGGGTACACAGCCTGATATCAATTTGTCATTTTAATTCCTTGCGGAGGGTATACAGCCTTATGCATCGACTGAGGGTAAACAGCCCGATGTCGAATCTAACGTTTAGCACAGCAAAGGACACACAGTCAAGCATGGCAGACACACATATGTATGGCAAAGAATCTTGGAAATACAATCCTGCCTGATGGGAAGGTTCGTTCTACATTCGCTTATACATACATTGTTTTGCAAATTCACTTTTAGTGCAGGATATATGCTCTGGCATTACGGATATTGTGACAACGCCTCGTCGATTACCGTAACTCTTAGGCACTCCTCTAGAGTCGTGACAAAATTAGTCTTTGCCCGAAGACTCTTTCATCATCCCTGGGTAGCTGTTGTCACCTAATTTTGTCCCTCCTTTCTCAATAGTCGTTATTCAGACAAATTGCAATGATGACCACATAATTACCCTTCACTTACTCCTATCCCGAGTTATTATCTCATGCACGTACATCAATTAGGCTATTTTAGAAGCATTTGCACGAACGATCGCATTTTTACAAAGCTTGCATATCCTGTCAATATTTTTCACAATTATTTCTTTTTAAGGAAGACACCCAAATAGTTTTAAAACTTAAAATAATAGATTTTTTCTTAATTATTTAGCCTTAGTAATTATTTTTCTTGATTTTATAATTTTCATAAATATTTACGTAATTTTTCCACGCATTTATACACAATTTATAGGCTTTTATACACTACATATACACACACACAGGTATGCACACACATCATCACATTTAAATACCTCAGCGCATACGTGGCAACATCCTGGCCGTCCACGCGACTGACCCAACGGCCAGGATTATAACTTCCATTTTTATTACACCCCCCCCCCCCCCCCCCCGAACCCTTTTCCCCCTTTCATTTTCCACTTTTACACTTAGCCGACCCCTCTTCTCTCTCTCTCTCTCTCGTCTCAACTCGACCTCACTGCTGTCATCGCCGGATTATGGCCATTTCAACCGGTGAAATGTAAAACAAATTGCATCCTCGAGTTCCTCTCACTCTCCGCAGAAAAACCCACTTATTAATTTCCCAAAATGATGAGGTCAAAATCTAACCCTGCCCTCGACCTCTACCTCTGTCACCAGAAAAATACTCCAGCGGTTCTGTCATCAAAACTGTGAACGTTACTATTTTGGGGAAGGGAAAAGACCCTCGCACGTGCTCGATTGAAATGGGTTAAAATCGATCGGAATACACTTCGAATCGGGTAATTCTTTTCCTTTTTTGATGATCCTAAAACTATATGATGATTGGACCTAGTTGGCCTAATTCTTTCTATGTTTTAACATGATTAATTATCGTTTGTCGATTAACTAGAGTAAAAATTCATGAAATTATTAATCTTTGTTTGTTTCACTGGCTTAAACATTGACTTGATGTTGTGTGTGTTTGAGTTTAGTATAATTGCGACTTGTATCCTAGACTACCTCTGTTAACCTATAAATTTAAAGTCCATGACCGTTTGAATTGATTGTGCTTATCTCTATTTGTTATAATGAATTTAGCCTCACATTCAGTCAAAATAAATTATCTCCACGATTGTATGAATGATAATCTGACTCAGCATGACTAGGATTAAAACTCTGCCTTCAGCCTGATAGGGCTCAGAAAAAGCCTCATAGGGCTGACTAATCCTATGCAGGGAAGGAGCTCAGTATGCTCATATGTTGGGCTAACATAATTACCTATTCTGATTCTATGGTCCCTTTGTCATATAGAGCCTGTTTGGGTGGGCTTATAAGCAGCTTATTTTAAGTGGCTTATAAGTCAAAAAGTGACTTAAAAGCCACTTTTTGAGAAGTTAGGATTTTCTAGCTTCTCAAAAAGTGGCTTTTAAGTCCAAAATTTTTTAAGTTACCAAACATATATTAATGGGCTTATAAGCCACTTTTAAGCCCACCCAAACGGGCTCATAGACTTCCCACATCTACTTTGTATTTGTTAGGACTTCTTGTGTGTAAATTGTCCTAAAACAGGTCTCATTGCAAAAGCTATGAGTTTGGCTATCCAGGGGCCTTTCCTCAACCCTCTCTTCTATGTGTTTGCATCATTACCATGTTAAAACATGAATTTGTATGCTAAAATTGAAATCTGGTCGTTGATAATGCTTCTTCTTTTAAGAAACAACATCAGCATGATCATAGTATATGCATGCTTAAATCTCAAGCTACATTGTTTAAAGTGAGATATTTCAGGCGTAATCTGGAAACTTTTACAACAGGGGCTAAACGTGTAATGTTTGCATAATCTGCGACTGTTTTTTTTAAGTGAAACGGCTCTTCTTTAAACAAATGATACAGGCCCAAAACTGTTTTTAAACATGGCCTCTACGTGTCAAAAATATTTTTTTGCTACTTTCACCTCTTATACACTAATCTAATAGTGTATAAGGGGGTATAAGTGACTAGGGGTCGACTATACGAGTATATAAAAATTTTCTGAAGCCTAATACTATTAATTACTCATATATTTGCATGTCTATACCTATATATATGTGTGGCAGCCCTTTGTTTGCATTTACATGCTTCTGTGAAACCCGCTTTTGAAAATAGCCCACTTATCTATATCTCTTTCCAGAAACTGACCCCTACATCAAAATAGCCATTAAGGTTAGGGCTCGACAATTAATGACGAGTCACACCGACCCTAAATTGATAACATTTTGTTTTAAAAACAACACCCATTTGGTTTTGATCAAAAATCTGAAATTGTTTACAAAAGTGTCTAGTTTCACAAAACTGCCTATCTGTACAAAATTATTTTAAGGGCTGAAATTGCATGAATAAGCTGAATTGTTACACTTTTTGCAGATTTAACCTTAGTATGCGATTAGGCATTTGAATTAGAGGCCTTGAAACGCGATTAGGCGTAAAATATAGGCCGTATGTGTAAAACTAGAAACCCATTTGTGTATGTGTTGTTTAGACTTGCATAGATAGATTTGATTCCCTAAATTGAATACGAAATTGACCTTTTCCAAGTTAGTACTGCATATGATAATATTCACATCCCAAAATATAGACTCAGGCGGGAACCACCTTTCGTGGGACTCGGGGGAGTGCCTAACACCTTCTCCCCCAAGTCATTTGAACTTCTTACCCGTCGAATCTCTGAAACCAGACTAGTATGATAATTAACTCAACCTTAGACGCTTAGGTGGCCTATTACACCTTAGAAAACTATATTATGTGGCGACTCCAACTCTTGAACTCAAACGAGTTACCCAGTCAAATCAGAAACAAGACTCACTCCGAGTTGAGTCTAAAATTGGGTATGACAGTCATGCTATTAACAAATAGCCTAGATAATGCAAATTATGTAATATAACCACAATTAGGTATATAATGTATAAATAGATGATAACACACGTAAATGCATGTATTCTAACGCAAATTTTGCTCAAATAGCCAATATTGTACCTTTAAGTTAAATACAGACAATTATAAAAAAAATAGGTATAAAATTGGGTGTCAGCAGCTACCCCTCTTTTTCCGGAGATGATGAAAGAATCTTCGGGCAAAAATGGTTGACAGAGTAGCCAATTTTATCACGACAGACAGACAAAGTAGTGACAAAAGGAAAATTAGAGTTTTGGGGTATTTTCGGCCGAACTCCAGTCTCTGAGTTGCCTACATATCTCGAGTTTTATGAGAATTAGCCTGTGTGTAGTTCTAGAATGGCATGTTGCCCGTGTGAGATGTGTATGATGCACGATTTGACACTCAAGAGTAAACTTGTCAGAGTATGCGAAGTTTACATTTGCATGTACTTTGAAATTTGTTTAAATATGATTGCTGGATGTAACAGAGGCTTTGTCGAAAGAGGTAACATCGATAGATCGGGCGTGGGAAAAGAGGCTTGTAATCATCCTAGTCATGAAGATGTGGTGCATGACACACCCATAAAGAGGAGTTTACACGTATATAGTTTCCACTTCATCTCGATAAACAAGTCATCTTGCCTTCACTACTTCTCTTTACTAGGCTTGGGGAATATTGAGGAATAAAGCGCAATAAGTACGCACAGTTCAAATAGATGAGCACGATTGAGCACGAAACACATACTATTGACACAGATAGGCTTGAATAGGAAGGAACACAGACTGGCATCCAATAAGGGATGAAAGGTTAGGTAGATCACTCGTGTGAGTAGGGAAATTTAGCTTTGAGAGCTTTGGAACTCAGCCAAATAGATAGTTTGTGGGTGTAGCAAAAGCATTGTCTGTAGGAATAAGCTTCTTGAATAGAGTTCCAAAATGGTGCATAATATGCATTTGTGATATTAGGGTCGCACAGTATCCTGTGGGGTAGTGATTTTTGGGAAGCAAGTGTAAGAGCATGGGAATGGTGTAAGGGGTTTGTCAAGAGATAGGGGAGTGCCCTACAGAAAAATCAAGATAAATGCAAATAGAGGTAAAGATAAAGAAAAAATAAACTTCCCTATTGAGCTGAGTAGTTGTCTGTCATGTAGTTGTCTAGTCTGTTTTCACGTGCCTTGAGCGCCACGGAATATATGCATCTCCTCTGGGGATATTTACTTGCTCGTCCGGAGATGCTAAGTGCCTCTTTTCATGAGATAATTGTTTGTCACGCCGGGCTGTATACCCTAGGACACTGTCGCGTTGTTTCCCGGAATTTTGTAGATAATATTTGTAAAAGTAAGTAGACTTTCCTGTCATTGGATCCGCTTGCCAGTGCCTCTTGTAAAGAGACCTATGTTCACGTCAATACTACTACTGCTTCCTTGTAAAGAGAACCTACTGCTACTATCTCTCGTCATGAGATGTAGTGCCTCCTCGCAATGAGAACCTATGTGCTCGTCAGCGCTGCTACTGCCTCTCGTCGTGAGATGTTTTCTTGTCGTGTCGGGCTGTGTACCCTTGCGAGCAAAAAGTAAAGTGTTTGTCACTTCGGGCTGTGTACCCTGCAACAAAAAGTAAAGTACCTGTCGTGTCGGGCTGTGCACCCTGGGAACAAAAGGTAAAGTTCCTGTTGTGTCGGGCTGTGTACCCTGCGAACAAAAAGTAAAGTGAAGTGCTAAAAATAAAATGCCATTATCATGTCTGCAATGCTGCTAAGAAAGTCGTCGTGTTTCTGCTTTTATAATGCGTGCACTCAAAGAAAAAAATTATGAGTTGCCGGGGGGAGGTTTGATTTGTGCATTCGTCATCTGATCTGCATCTTCCTCCTGTAGTGCCTTCTTTCATAAATGCTTGGCCTTGGTCAAGCATTCTTCGGTGAATTCCATGTTTCTGTACTTCGTCTCTTTTGAAAATTTTGAGTCATATTATGGTAGCACCTGCAAAATAAACATAAAATATGTGTGTATGTCCAATTCTAAGGCGGACGAGCCTATTGTAGTTCCTGCAAAACAAAATATATGAGTTGGTGCTATTTTAAGCCGGACAGGGCTGACCGTCATATTTTAAGCCTGACGTAGCTAATCATCATATTCTAAGCCTGACGAGTCTAATTGTCATATTCTAAGCCTGATGAGGCTGGTCGTCATATTATAAGCCTGACGGGGCTGATCGTCATATTTTAAGCCTGACGGGGCTAATCGTCATATTTTAAGCCTGACGTGGCTAATCGTCATATTTTAAGCCCGACGTGTCTAGTCGTCATATTACAAGTCTGACGTGGCTAAAGTGCTATCATATCTATTGTGATTGCCTGCGAATCTTGTGTTTGTGCTGGAAGATCTTCTGTCAAAGAAAGATTTGTTAGTCGAAACAAAGTGGTTGCATTGCATTGAACACCAATGTATTGGCTTGAATCTGTATTCATCTTTTAGTGTGATGATTGGGTATCTCGATGACTCTGATTATGTGGATACTTGCATACTTAGACTGAGGTTTGGTGTTTGGATTTTGCCGGATTTGGAGGTTGTCCAAAATTGTATTTGTCTTGGGTTGTGACAGAGTGTCTTCATGTTTTGTGCTTTTCTTTTCAAAAGTCACGGAGATATCTTTGATGGATTGGTTTGTATAGAAAATACATTTGTGGTTTGAGAGTTGCAAATTCCATTTGTTGGTTTTAATCATTGTCTTGCCTTTGTCAATCAGACTCTAAATTTTGTGTTTCTATGTTGGGTAGTTTGTGATGTCATGGTATTAAATGTTCTAGTAACGAGTGTAGATCTTTATTGGATCGAATTTCAAAATGGGTATTTAAGGAATAGTTTGTTTGTCGGTTGCAATATCTCTTGATAGAGCTAAAGAAGTAAAGGTGTGAGGTTGTGTGTTTTCCCAGTTTCGGTTGTATGGTGATTAGATTTTTTCTTGTGGCTCATACGTGGGTATGCTGCCAGCTATTTTTGTTCGTCCGTACTACAAGTTGTACAGATATGGGATTGGGATTGTCTGGGTTCTCTCGGTGTTATATGCTGGTGGTTTGAAGGACTTTGTTCGAGGAGGTAAAAGTTTTCAGTTTGGCTTGCCATTTCGGTTTTTCTGAATGCGAATTCTTGACAATTTCAGTATTCACATGCAAAGCAAGCGTAATAAAGTGGCAAAATGCACAAAAGTGTGTTAGCATATTAGCAAATATTTGAAGCAAAACAACACATAAAGCCTAAGAGAACGCCTAGACCGTGGATGATAGATTAGCACATGAATTTGGAGATTATGACAGAATGCATGAATGTCACAAATGACTGCCTAAGTGCTTTATGTAGCAGTCAAGGCAAGGATTTTGGTCAAATGACCAATGCTTGTGAAGTTGAATGTCAGTGAAAAAGTGATAAAGACGTGGTATAAGGAATAGGTTGTGTTGTGTGACAGGAAGGGAGGTTGGCTTTTGTCGAACACCAAGACTGTATTTATCATCTTTCTTGCATATTTGTCTGATATGATGCCTATGTGTCATTGAAAGAGATACTCTATGTACTGCAATTCATTCTTTGCATCAACTTTCCTCATTGGATAATATTTTATTGCGGAGGGTCCGAACTCGATGTAGACTGCCTACGTATCATGTATATTCTTTTATTGCTGCTTTAGTCAAGCCCTTTTTTAGAGGTTGGTCATATTGTATTTTCATGCTCAAATATGGTTGTTATCATGAGAATTCACTCCCGTAAAGCTTTCGACCAAAATTGCTCCAACAAATCTATGTGCCCGTGTCTTTGTATCGAATTAGTGCTTGGCCTTCTAAGTGTCTCTAATAACTTCGTCCTGAGTTCATTGTCTTGACTTAGTTTAGTCGGTCAAGATATGCTTTTAAATACCCATGGGAGTTTTAGGCTCCGTCATATAATGGAATATTTGTCACTGCGTCTTTGCATTCTTTTCCCAGTTGAACCATATCTTTTGTCTTGGTATTCAACTTGAACAAACCTTTGGATAATAGGTTTTTCAGTAGGTAAGGGATAGGGATATATCAGGACATGCGAAAGATTTCTGACATCAGGATTTGGGTATAGAGTAGGGAGATGAGGTGCCTTGGTAGGAGATTGGATTTGGGAAGGGCTTCACTTAGGCAGAAAGAGACTTAGAGCAACAAACACACTCATGCAATTCACATATATATCAGATAAAGAATGCATCCTATAATGTGAAAGACTGCTTGACGATTTGAAAAGCGCTTTATTCCACATGTATCATTTCGTTTGCTAACAAAATGCGGAGCCTTGAAAGAAAATATTGCGTTTATTGAACATTACTCGTTATCACATTGGCTGATATTGAAATAGTGTAAGAGATGGAAAAGACTAAACATTGCTAGGAAATCAGATCATAGCCAAGTAAATATCTTTCATGCTGATCCATCCCTAGAAGATTCTTCTTCTTCTTCTTCTTCAGATGAGTCTTCCTCGGCCGAAATTGCCCCTGATGAATCTCCTTGGAAGATGATATTGTCTGCATCAGTTAAGAACCGGGATAATGTCGAACATGAAGGTTTTCAACATTTGCCAAGCCTTACTTCCTTTCTCCTCTATTCCTTTGTCAGCCACAGTATTCATTCCTTCGCTAACCCATACACCAATAGACTCTATGCGTTTTGTCAGGAGTTCTTCTTTATTGCGCCATTTGCCTTTTTCTTTGTCCTTTGCTTCGACCAAACTTTGCTTCTTTGCTATTTTCTCCTGTGCCCTTGCCAGTTGTTTTCATAACCTCTTGCACTCAATTTCTAACTCATCAGCATTTCTTTTCCTTTTTGTTGCTCTTGGTTGAACTATCCTTGCTATGTCTTTCCTAAGGCAGTCTAGATAGTCTTCATCATAGCCTGTATCAAACCTGTCTCGTCCAATAGTCTCGAATTCCATTCGTTGCCTTTCGTTCCAAAGTTCTAATGTCTTGTCATTGAATGGTATCACTCCTCCGAAAATGTCTGCTTTGAAACTTCTGATGTCTATAATTTAGGGTATAGTCTGCTTTCTGCCTGCTTGTCTAAGTGCCTTTAAAGAAGTGTACGGGAAAACTCCTCTAAACCCAACCAAGCCAAGAAATGAAGCTCCTTCGGATCATGTGATTACTGATGTGCTGGAAAAGTAATCAAACATCCATTGTATGTTTTCAGATATCAACTGAGCAAGCCTGTGGTGCCAGTCTATGGCAGTTGTTGGCTGGTCCCATTTCTCGAGAGCGTTGTATGAGTCAAGATGTAGTTTTCTCTTTGTATGGAGTGGAAGGTTTGGTCCGTGTTGTTCATCCTTTGTAAATGTTCCATTATCCAAATTTGTAGAAGCAAATTGCAACCCTCGAAAAAGCTAGCACCTTTCTTGCATCTTTCCAAAGCTCGGTACATTTCTGCAACAATCATGGGTACCAAAGTGTACTTCTTGTCAAAGTCCTTGTGTAGGACGTCAGCAATTGATACCATGCAAACATCAACTCGTCTTTTGTGTTGTGGAAACACGACAGTCCCTAAAAAGCCGGTGACAAAAGCAAGTACCCTCCGCTCTTGCCAATCTACCTGTTTAATGTTGAAATAGTCTTCGAATTCTTGAAATGCTTCTCTATACCCAAATTTGATATAGAGGGAAGTTAGAGAAATTCCCGATTGCCTTATACTGTCTGTGCATAATTCGGGCATAAATCCTACCATTTCAAAGAACTCATCGGGTGTAATGTTCTTAGGCATCAAGACTTCTTTACTTTCAAATGGTAATTGCGTAAACCCGCCTATTTCTTGCAGTAATTGTGTCAAATCTACACTCCCAAAGTGAAAAACTGGTTGGTTTGCATCCCAATAGTGTAGTGCTGCTTCTATCATCCCTTCTACTGCAGTGTGCTCCATTAGTGAAATCAGGTTCCCCAATACTACTTGAACTCGGTCTTTTTGATCTATGCTTAGTTTTCCCCACCAATCTCTGAGCAACTGAGGGACTTCAGCAACCATGTGAAATGTTCTATTGGCCATGATCTTTTAGGAAAGGTGAAGGATGATAAGAAAAGGGAGAAGAAAATGCCTAAGATTCGCTTTACTGTGAGGAAAAAAGATCAACGTGTGCTGATGTTTGGCAATATTTGCCTATTTTACCTTAATATATTCTCACAATTTTAGTACTTTATGTGCTCGTTATATGTGATAAATGTGTTTCTTGTGCTCACCTATCGTATTTGTGATTTTAGGAATGGTGCGGATGAATTCGAGGCAAGAATGAGAAAATTAGAGTTAATGGACGCGTTGGAAGCTATATTGGAGCAAAGCTTCAAGAAAGCCCTGAAGCGTTGGAAGCTATACTGGAGCAAGGCTTCAAAAAAGCCCAGAAAAGTTAGAGGCTATCGTGAGGCGTGGCTTCAAGAAAGCCTTGAGGCTGACGAGACAAAAGTTCTCCAAACTAGATTAGGCTTTGGTTTAACTTATCCTAGCACTTTGTAATCAATATAAAACCTCTTTTATTTCATGATTCGAAGGAGATCGATTTTTGGAGCAAAATTAAGAGCACCATACTCCATTGAACAAGGATTTATTCCTAATCTTTCATCTATTCAATCATTTACATCAATATTTCATCAATCCATACTCCATTGAACAAGGGTTTATTCCTAATCTTTCATCTATTCAATCATTTACATCATTATTTCATCAATCCATTGCGTTGTGATTATGAATATACGTGGCTAAATCTTACGTTCTAGGGTTAGAGTATTACATGAAAGTTGATGTTCGAAGATTGATTCCCATTAATTGAATCCCATAACAGATTACTAATTCTTTCTTGATTTCACTTGCTTAATTGTTAGAGCTCGATAATTATGCATTATCTATGGTTTTTAGATTGAACTCGAAAGAGGGAATTTAATTACGTAATAAGAAAGAATAGGACTAGTTTGTGAACCCGGGCATCGGGAAACCAATTTGTGAGTAGGATAGACATATACTTGCTCGCCTAGTTTAACTAATTACAGAATTCGTTAATGCGTGCACGTGATTAAACCCATAGACATATAGGGATTGAAGTAGCCTGCTGTAACGACCTCAAATAGTCGTTTCGGGAATCGGACCTCGATTTGTATGTCGACAATCCCAAAAGCTCCATAAGGTCCATTATGACATGCCTGAAATTTTTTAGCTAAAACGAACTTTGTTAGATAGGTATCGGAGAAAGACATCCGTTTCGAATATTCGTTAAGGCTAAAAGAGGTTTCAGAGCTCGATTTGAGCAAATGCGCTCTGATGTGAAATCTGAAAGTTGCGTCAGGTTCGTATGGTAATTTATGACCTGTAGTAACCTTCAGAAGTGAAAACGGACCTCGTTTGATAGGACTATTGATAAAGTCTCCGTTGCGGAAGTTTAAAAAGGTTAAAAGAGGTTTTTGAGCTCGATTTGAGTAAACGAACTCCGATGAGAGATCTGAGGGTACCGTTAGGTTCGTATCGTCCTTTGTGACTTGTAGCAACTTTCGAATTTGGATTCCAGGATTGTTTGATTAAAATTCGCTATTTTGGCGAAAGTCGAAATTTGATTCTTTCCCGTGGGACCCACTTTTTGAGTTCTAGAGATCCGAATTGAGTTTCGTCTTGATGAGCATGTCACACAAGTGTTGTATGACTTGTGTACAAAATTTAGGGTCATTCTGAGCTTCGTAGGGTCCCGTTTGGACCCATAAACAATGGCTGACCTGGTGCAAAGCCAAAAAAAGCAGCTGAATTCTGTTTTTTACTGTTCAGCCGGAAAGAAATTGATTTTTCAGATCAATCTATAAGGAACTGGAAAACAGTCAAAACATGAAAGTTGTAGCTCTTTGAGTTGTGGTTCTAATGCCACCAACCTCGTATCATTTGGACTTTTCTATGAAAAGTTATGGGTATTTTACTGAAAGTTATCTAGTGAGGTACAATTTGGACAGGATGTGGTACAACTCTTTAAAGGTGCGGGCTGCTATATATACTAGGGCGGGCATTCATTTTTATTTTTATGTTTTGAGCTTCTAAAAGTGATTTCAAGGGGAATTTGAAGTACCAAAATCATTCCTAAACACAAGGTAACTATTCTTACCCATTTTTAACGCTTTAATCCGAGGATCAAAGTGACGATCCTTGGAAAGAGGGTTTGAACCCTAGATTTGTGAAATGGGAAAAATGACCGAGTTGGACCCGGGTATGTACAATAATGGTACTTTTGGACTCGTGGAAGTATGGGGAGTCCGAAAACATAAATTTTACGAGTTTTTGGGTACGTCCGACCCGGGGGTATTTTGGTAAATTGCCTCTTAAATTGCGTAAGGGCTTAGAATCCTTTCCTCACATGCTTACGAGTGCGACACTATTTCTTTGGCTCAGAGAGAAGTCTTATGGAGGCACATCGTTTGGGAAAGGAGGTCGTTCCTAAGTCACTTGAGCCGATTTTGAGGTAAGTGAGACTTGACCTCTATTTTGCTTGCGGATAAGATTTGATCTTGCTAAGTAAGATGTCGAGTACTTAATTGACTAGCATTGTCTATTAGATAGTATTATGCACTACTCGTTATATTTATACAAAAAGGAGAAAGCACAAAAGTTACTTATGTATAGTCGACGTTGTGTGCCTGTGTATTATTGATATGCTCTAAGGACAGAGGCCGGTGGTGCGTTATGACGTAGAAGCGAAATTCAATCTAGGGACAGAGGCCGGTGGTGCGTTATGACCTAGATGTGGAGACTTATAGGGACAGAGGCTTGTGGTGCGTTATGACCTATAAGTAAAGTTGTTTATAGGGACAGAGGCCTGTGGTGCGTTATGACCTATAAGCAAAGCCGCACAGGGTGTGTGCTTATGCTATGTGCTAGGTATATCATTACCTCTATGGTATGCGAGATATATCATCGCCATGCTGTGTGTTAATTATATTATTGCTTATGCCATAGTATCAATATAATATTGTATATGCTGCCTATATTATGTATCTTTATATTATTGACCATGTTATGTATTCGCGTATTATTGCTTGTGTTGTTGTATAATTATATTATCGTATGTAATGTTTATGGGTTAACGTAAAGGTGTGGATTGTACTTTCGTTATCTGCTTATGCATTATCAAAGACCTGTCCCGAAAGGGTAATTTAGCGGGCCTGTCGATGATCTTATTGGGCTTTGGCTCATAACTTACTGTTTAAATGTGCAGATCCTTCTACTAGTCAGACTGCTGGACTTATCTGATCCGTTCGAGGCTGTGACTATTTTTTCTTGAGGTGAGCCAGCCGCATGGTTCGCGGTGGCATACCGTCTAATCCACCTTAGTGTTTAGACGCTTCTTACGTCTTGGATTATATATATATATATATATATATATATATATATATATATATATATATATATATATATATATAGGATGTCAGAATTCGTAGATGCTCTATTGACACTGTATTTCGGGTGGATGTCTACACCTACATTTTATTGAAATATTTCTATCTAAATTATCATTATGAGTTAGTTTAATTATTCGTGGTTCACCTAAGGATGTAACACTTAGGTGCCATCACGGCCCCGAAAATTTGGGTCGTGACACCTGCATAGACTGTGAAGAATCGAAAGGTTTTCACAGGTACAATTACTCTGTCAGTTAGTAACCCGGGATTTAAGAAGTGGAATCAATTGGAAAACTCAACCGGATTGTTCGTAACTCCGACCCTGGACCGTCGTCTTAATATTGTTAACAAACCAAAGTTGCACCATTGTTTGACTACACTTCAAGCATTTTAATTACTGCTCTTTAGTTACTAAAACTCTCACCATTGAAGAAAAAGATCCTTGAATAGCGTTTAGAAATTATTTGTTAAGTGTTAGTCTGAATAGTCCTTGTGGAAACGATACTCGATTTATCACTTTATTACTTGTCGACCACGTATACTTGCGTGTGCGTTTGGGAGAACCAAGTTTTTGGCGCCATTGCCGGGGACTAATTATTGACTAATTTCCTTTTGAACGATTACTTAATTTCGATTCAGGTTTAATTTTTTGTTGAGTTTCTTGTGCTGTTTCAGGCAACAGGTTTCGCATGCAAAGGAATAGAAAGGACGAACCACTCGCACCTTTTGATCCCGAGCCTGAAAGAACCTTGAGAAGGGTAAGAAGAGAAGCGAGAGACCGAAAAGCCCTAGCAATCGTACTTGCTTCTTTACCCATTGAAATGGAAGAAGAACGAGCAGTAGCAATGCGAGGTGTTGCTCTTCCCAGCCTGGGGGGAGTAGCGTCAAGTATTGTGAAGCCCGCTATTACCGGGCACTTTGAGATTAAGCCCGGCATGATTCAGTTGCTGCATGTGACTGGGAAATATGATGGATTACTTCATGAGGATCCGCAACAACACATTCAGAATTTCCTGGAGATCAGTGATACTTATACACCAGCGGGAGTTCCTACTGATTATGTTCGCTTGACTTTGTTCCCGTTTTCACTGATTGGGGCAGCAAGGAAGTGATTAAAGGCTGAAAAGCCTGGGTCTATCACTACTTGGGAGGATTTGGCTAAGAAGTTCCTGGCTAAATTTTATTCGTCTGCCAAGACAGCCCGGTTGAGGAGTGAAATTATGTCCTTCAGACTGATAGAAGGAGAATCTTTGTATTCAGCCTGGGAGAGATTTAAAGCTCTATTGAGAGATTGTCCACACCACAACCAATTCAATGAGGTTATTGCACACACTTTTGTTAAAGGGTTGAACCAACACACTAAGATCGTGGTAGATGCTGCTGCTGGAGGTCAAGTACTGGCCTTAAACTTTGACCAGATCTATGATTTACTTGACAAGTTTTCGCAGAGCAATCTTGATTGGCAGGGTGTTCGTAGAGCTACTGCGCAGAAATCTGCTGGGATACTTCAATTGGATGCAGTTTCAGAGCTAAGGGCGAAAATGGATGCTATTTCCAATCAAATCAGCAAGCTAACTCTGCCGCAGGCTAAACCACCAGCAGCTCCAGTGCAACAACTTCAAGTCTTTTGTGAGGTTTGTGGAGAGGATCATGCTACTAACGTCTGTCCATCTAATCCAGAGTCAGTGTACTATGTGGGTAATCAGAACAGGTCACAGGGTCAGAATCGCAATCAATATGGTAATAGCTATAACACTGGTTGGCGTAATCAGCCAAATTTTTCTTGGAGGGATAATCGTGAGCAGCTTCAAGGCAATGAGAGACCCCAAAATAATCTTCAAAATGCACCACAACAGGGGTCACAGCGCAGACTCAGCCACAACAGTCTAATTCAGTTGAGGATATGCTTAGGAAAATTCTTGCAGGTCAGCAAAAGCTCATGGATGATTCAGCAGCTCAGGCACAAACAATTGAAGATTTGAGCAATGCTCAGAAAGATCTTGAGAGACAAATGGGGCAGCTAGCTGGAGCACAAAATAATAGACCTCGGGCTGCTTTGTCAAGTGATACAGAGAAAAATCCTAAAGAATTTGTGCAAGCAGTTACTTTGAGGAATGGAAGAGCTCTAGAAGAAGTTCCCCCAAAGCCAAAGAAGCCTGTTTGTGAGTTAGAGCCCAATGCTGATAGGGAAGTGGAGAAAGAAGCTGAGAAAGTGATAGAAAAGCAGCCCGAGTCTGCTATTGTGAGACCACCACCACCTTTCCCTCAGAGACTTCAGAAGCAGAAAGTTGATGCAGCATGCAAGAAATTTTTGGAGATCTTGAGTCAGATTCAGGTAAATATTCCTTTGGTGGAGCTTTTGCGGGATGTTCCCAAATATGCTAAATACATCAAAGATATTGTTGCTAACAAGAGAAGACTGACTGAGTTTGAGACAGCTGCACTCACTGCGGAGTGTAGTTCTAGAGTTAGAAGCAAGCTTCCTCAGAAATTGAAGGATCCTGGAAGTTTTACTATTCCCTTGAAAATTGGGGAACATGAGGTTGGATGAGCTTTATGTGACTTGGGTGCTAGTGTGAATTTAATGCCTTCATCAGTTTTCGGGAAGCTAGGCCTGGGTGAACCACGACCAACTCATGTGACTCTGCAACTGGCTGATAGATCTTTGACATGTTCCGAGGGGATTATTGAGGATGTACTTGTACAAGTGGGTCAGTTTATATTACCTTTTGATTTTATTATTCTTGATTATGAAGCTGATCCTGAGGTTCCTCTCATATTGGGAAGAGGATTTTTCGCTACTGCAGATGCTGTTATTAGAGTTAGAGCTGGAAAGATGATCATGAAGGTAAATGGGGAAGAAGCTGTAATTAATGTGTTCAGAGCTACCCAGCTTCCTTCTCATTATGAAGAGTTGCCCATCGTAAAAGTGATAGCTGATGAGTTGACTGCTGATGAGAGGTCATTCTTGGCTTCTAATGTTGATTCTCTGGAAAGGGCACTCTTATGTGATGATGATGATATCCTGAAGGATAACGACATTGAAGAATATTTGGAGGTTCTTAATATGCATAGTAGATTCATACCAGGGTGGAAGAAATTTGAGGAGCTTGATAGACCGTTGACCTTAACTCCTGCTAAACTGTCTATTGAGAAGGCTCCTACTCTTAAGCTCAAACTTTTATTACCTGCGCATTTGCGTTATTCTTATTTGGGTGAAGGTAATACCCTGCCTGTGATCCTTTCTTCTTTGTTGTCTGATGTGCAGGTTGAAAAGGTGTTGAGGGTGTTGCGAGAGCGCGAGAGAGCTATTGGCTGGACTATTGCTGATATTAGAGGGATTAGTCCTTCTTTCTGCATGCACAAAATTCTCTTGGAAGAAGACCATAAGCCATCTATAGAGCAGCAGAGGAGGCTAAATCTAATTATGAAGAAGGTAGTGAAGAAAGAAATTATCAAGTGGCTGGATGCTGGTATTATTTTTCCTATTTCTGACAGCAAGTGGGTGAGTCCAGTGTAATGTATTCCAAAGAAGGGGGGCATGACAGTGGTGAAGAATGAGCATAATGAATTGATTCCTACAAGAACAGTTACAGGGTGGCGAATTTACATTGATTATAGAAAGCTGAACAAGGCCACCAGGAAAGACCACTTCCAACTTCCCTTTATTAATCAAATGCTGGATAGACTTGCGGGGCACGAGTATTATTGTTTCTTGGATGGGTATTCGGGCTACAATCAGATTGTGATAGCTCATGAAGATCAAGAGAAGACTACTTTTACTTGTCCATATGGCACCTATGCATTTAGGAGGATGCCGTTTGGGTTATGTAATGCCCCGGGGACTTTTCAGCGGTGCATGATGGCTATTTTCACCGACATGGTGGAAAAATTTGTGGAGGTATTCATGGATGATTTCTCAGTGGTTAGGGATTCTTTTGATGATTGCTTGAAAAATCTAGATGTTGTGCTGAGCCGTTGTGAAGAAACAAATCTGGTGTTGAATTGGAAAAAATGTCACTTTATGGTTCAAGAAGGCATAGTACAAGGGCACAAGGTGTCAAAGCAAGGGATCGAGGTTGATAAAGCGAAGATTGAGGCTATTAAGAAATTACCACCACCTATCTCTGTTAAAGGGGTGCGAAGTTTCTTGGGACATGCAGGTTTCTATAGGCGTTTCATAAAGGACTTCTCCAAAATTTCTAATCCCATGTGCAAGTTGTTGGAGAAGGATGTGAAATTCGAGTTCAATGATGTTAGTCTCAAGGCATTTGAAGAGTTGAAGAAAAGGTTGGTGACCGCACCAATCATCATTGTTCCTGACTGGTCTTTGCCATTTGAATTGATGTGTGATGCGAGTGATAATGCTATTGGGGCTGTTCTCGGCCAAAGAATTGGAAGAATCTTTCACTCCATCTATTATGCAAGTAAGACTCTTGATGCAGCCCAGTCCAATTATACCACCACTGAGAAGGAGTTACTAGTCGTAGTGTATGTTTTTGATAAATTCAGATCTTATTTGTTTGGCACTCGTGTTGTTGTCTACACTGATCATGCTGCAATCTGGTATTTGTTTGAAAAGAAGGACTCCAAGCCTAGACTAATTCGATGTGTTCTCCTACTGCAAGAGTTTGATGTTGAAATTAGAGATCGCAAGGGGTCTGAGAATCAAGTAGCTGATCATTTGTCAAGGCTAGAGAATAGAGATCATGAGATGAAGGGCCTGAGATTAAAGAGGTATTCCCTGATGAGCAGCTTTTTGCTTTAGATGCAGCTGAGGTGCCATGGTATGCTGATATGGTGAACTTAATTGTGAGTAATATGTATCCTCCTGGGCTACTGCTGAGCAAAGGCGCAAGCTCCTTCATGAGAGCAGATTTTATGTATGGGATGAGCCTTATTTGTACAATATTTGCCCTGATCAACTAGCTAGGAGATGCATTCCAAGGGAAGAAGTTGAGCCGGTTCTACAGAGCCGTCATTCCTCTCCTTATGGTGGCCATCTTGGTGGAGATCGAACAGCTGCAAAGGTACTTCAGTCTGGTTTCTTTTGGCCTACTTTATTTAAAAAACGGGTACTATTTCTAGGCGTCACGAGATGCCTTTGAACAATATCCTGGAGATTGAGCTGTTTGATTGTTGGGGGATTGATTTTATGGGTCCATTCCCACCTTCCATGGGCCATAAATACATCCTCGTGGCGGTTGATTATGTGTCTAAATGGGTGGAGGCTGTTGCACTTCCAACAAATGATGCGAGTGTGGTGGTGAAATTCGTGAAGAAAAATATTTTCACTCGTTTTGGGACACCGCGGGCTATAATCAGTGATGAAGGTACGCAGTTTTGCAATCGGTTGTTCAATAAATTGTTGGCCAAGTATGGGGTTCGCCACAAGGTGGCCACTGCTTATCATCCCCAAACTAGTGGCCAAGTGGAAGTATCTAATAGAGAGATCAAGCAAATCCTTGAGAAGACTGTGAATGCCTCGAGGAAGGACTGTGCTATGAAGTTAGATGATGTTCTCTGGGCCTATCGGACTGCATTTAAAACGTCTATTGGAACCTCTCCATATAGGCTTGTTTACGGTAAGTCCTGTCACTTGCCCGTTGAGCTAGAGCATAGAGCATATTGGGCGATTCAAAAGCTCAATCTTGATATGGCACTAGCGGGTGAGAAGAGAATGCTTCAATTGCATGAGCTTGAAGAGTTCCGTTTCCATGCTTATGAAAATGCAAAATTGTATAAGGAACGGACGAAGAGGTGGCATGACAAGCACATTGAGCCTCGTCACTTTGAGCCGGGCCAGTTGGTATTGTTATTCAATTCTAGATTGAAATTATTTCTGGGAAAGCTGAAATCTAGATGGTCGGGCCCCTTTGAGGTAGTGCGTGTTACGGCACATGGAGCGGTTGAATTAAAAGCCCCGGATTCCGAGAAGTCATTCTTAGTGAACAGGCAAAGAGTTAAGCGATATTGGGGAGGTTTGGTAGATCATCGTACCTCCGTTTCATTGCAAGAACCATGAATTGTAACCGTCGTGCCGCGACGTAAACCAAGGCGCTTCTCGGGAGGCAACCCGAGCTTTGTATGTAAACGCAAAAATTCAAGAAGAAGAAAAAACAGAAAAAGAATAAAAATACAAAAAGAGTCGTGCCGCGACGTTAAATCAAGCGCTAGTTGGGAGGCAACCCAATTTTTTTTAATTGTTTTCATCATTTTATTTCATTAATTGTTACGTCGTCTCATTGTTTTTGCAGGGCTCGGGACAGTGGGAAGGTGGATTATTTTCGGAGATGTGCGATATGATGGTGAGACATGGCAATGCATCGTTTCCACATGACTTTGACTCATACAATGAGCTCTAAAAAGCTCAAAGCTTTACCAGAGCATCGCCCCAGGAAAGCCTCGAATTGCATCCAAGTAAAGTCGAGCAAGCACAGCCAAAGCAAAGCCAGAGCGTCGCTCTCACGATCGCATGGTGTACATCAGTGACGCACAAAAGCCTTGCTGTGATCGTGAGGCGTCGCATTGCCATAGCTTCCAACTGAATTGCCAAGCCTCAAAGCGTCGCCCCAGGAACGCCCTTGGTTGATCAGTAGCCTCAAAAACCTCGAGGCTTTACCAAGGCGTCGCATCAGAAAGGCCTCCACTGCACTCGCAGCCATTGCAAAGCGTCGCCTCACCATCGCCTTGGCTTAGGCAGTGGGTGTGATTTCCTTAAAGCCATTGCAAAGCGTCGCTTTTGGTAAGTGAGCTGAGATTTTCGCGGGTCAACCCAAGATTGACCCGTTGACCCGTGAGAATTTAAACATAACACACCAAGTTCTTTCCCTCTCCCACTTCCTTTCACGCTCAAAACCAACAGGAAACATAAAAATTCAGCATCTAGGGCATAAAATAACATCCTAACAACATCAATTCGGACTCCAATTCTTCTTCCATTAATCCGAAGCTTGCTCAGGTATGCTCCTTACTTCTTGTTCCCTTTCACAAGGGTACTTCCCCGCTCAAGTATGCTTTGGTGAATCGTCCTCACGGCTGCACTAATGTCGAATGGTTAATTGGGCAGCGTAGTTGAATGTTTTTAATTGGAACTAGCGTTGAGATGTGCTTGGAATTTGAAAGTGATCTCCCAAAAATTTGGGAGGGTTCAACACTTCCAAACATGAATGAAACTTGTAATAAATTCCAGAGCACACCACATGTTTGATAAATTGCCTAAGTGACTAAACGCTTAAATTATGTGATGTCTGAGTAACATAAAGCTTTGTAGGCATAATGGGAACTACGTGAGGCTCTAAAAGTGTAGAATTGATCGCGATTGTATGGGATTTGATTTGCTCAAAGCACACACTAAGCTATACACCATTGTTACACTTGCTATGAGTTGATAAAGGCTTGGTATAGTTAGGTGTAAGTGTGGGGTTCTTGCTCACTGTTTGCGCACATTGCTTAGGCATATACTAGCTATGAATTGAATTGTTTATGAGTATCCTTGGGAAGTCTGAGTACCAGGGCACTAACTTGCTACTTCAAGGTGCTTAAAGCACCTATGTGTATTGAATTCTAATAATAATACTTTATGGTGTAGGCACTATGGCAAAAACAACACAAAAGGCCTCTTCTTCCTCTGCGACACCGGTTGCGCCAAGGCAAAAGCTAGGAGTCGCCTCGACTAGTAAAGCCCCCAAGGCCAAGGCTAAACCCAAAGCAAAGAGCAAAGCTAAACCAAAGATGCCAAAGGGCACTGTCACTATTCCACGACCCGAGGGAAAAACACAGTTTGGATTGCCGTTTGTGAAGAAGGGAGAGAGCGTGGATTGGTATAAAAATTTCAAGTTGGCCGGCTACATTCCCAAACTCGCTATTGATGAAACTAAATTGATGAGGTGGTTTAGAGGTATAAGAGATGCTATTCACACCATGAAATGAGGATCTATTTTTTAGAGTCCGGGGGACGCCAATCTTGATCTCGTGATGGAATTATATGCAAATTGGGACGTGGAACAACCGGAGGAACTAGTGAAGGTTCGAGGGAAATCTGTGAGGCTAGATGCATCGACTCTTTGCACCTTCTTGGGTGTGGAGGATCATGACCTTGACGACTTGCGGGACTTCATTCGGAATCCGGATTATAAGGCGTTGCGGCAGACCTTATGTGATGGGGATGAGAGCCATAGGTGGGGCCGAAAAAAGCAAACGGGCCGCCACAAATCTATGCGGTTTTGCAGGTTTCTAAAGGAAGCCCGAGTTTGGCTCAAAGTGATCAATGCACGAATGTTTCCTTCTGACCACTTCACTGATGTGACTAAAGTGAAGGCGTGCATAGTCTATTTCTTCATGACGGGGAAACCTGTCAACATTGGGTATTATATGTTCAAGGCTATGAAGGAGACACGCACAAACAAGTCAAAGAGGTTGCCGTTTGCAGGTGTACTCACACAGTATTTGATGAAGGAAGGTGTCCCTGTTGACACCGTTGGTGATAGGATTGTCCCGGCCTTGGAGAGAAAGGTAGATATTTCATCAGTGATGAACCCGAGTGCAAATATTTACAAAATGTCCAATGATGAGAGGCGCGATGTGTACGATAACTTGGAGGCCTGCAGATACTTAATGATAGAATATTTGGCAAAGCATGCGGGCATGGATATTGCATCCCTTGATCGCCAGCTTCCATTGTTGGAGTCATCCAAAAGGCTATTGGGCATGACGCAGACCGTAGAGTTCCCACCTGGGGAGGATGAGAATACGGATTCTGACGTGGTTGAGGTGGATCCTGGGAGTGACGAGGGAGAGTGGACTGAAGAGGAAGATGGTGCAGAAGAGGAAGAGGAGGAGGATGCGCGCACTCCACCACATAGGCCTAGCGTTTCTTCGAGGGCTCAGGCAATTGCCCCTACCACTACTTCTCCGGTAGATGCTGATATTGACACCCCCGAACATGCTGAGCGGGAGGATTCTGATGATGCAGATGATGAGACCTAGGCCAGTGGGCCCTCAGGGAAGTTCTTTTTACTCTTGCACTTTAGTTTTGTTCGCATTGAGGATATTGCTTAGTTTAAGTGTGGGGTGGGGAACTACCCTTTATTTATTTTTGAGGTTAGGGATGCATGCACCGTAGGATTTCCTTTTGTCACTTGACTTTATTTTGATTTATTTCCTAATTTAATATATGAAAACAAATTGAAATAAATTAGAAAACCAATGAAAAATTCTAAAAAGATTTTCCTTTTAGTTTTTATTAGTGGTACATGGCATCCACCCCGTGGATTTTCTTATGGCCTCGGCACTTTTCCACGGGTAGACCTTTGAACCGGGTAATTTTTATTTTTAGGAGTAGTTTAGTAGTAGTAGTTAGTAGAATAAGTTAGGAAAAATTGATAGAATGCTAGGTACTTTTGGTTTGTTTGATACCGGTGGACTTGAACTTATTGCATGTGCTATTTGTGGTGTCCTTGGGTTTTAAATTTTGATGCATGCCTAGAAAAAAATGGAACGACCCCCTTGAGTTGCTTGAGTCCACTTGCTTGACTTGTTGTGAACCTTTGTGCATTAGTGCTTAATTTTCCACAAGTTGCACTCTAAATGCTTGATTGAGAGTTGTTGTTGGAGCCTTTTTGTGTGGATCATGTGCAATGTGTGTGTGAGGCATATTCTTGTTTGCTCCATGTTTGCATATTGATGTCTAGAACTTGCCCCGTGTGTGTGCAAAGCGAAATCCTAGGTTTGCTCTAGTCGGGAAATGATACAGGCCTTCTTTTGATTTGCCTGCCCTTACATATACACCTTGGACTTGATTGTTGTGATTTCTTTGACCTTTTGTTGGCACCCACACCCCGTGCCTACCCACTTGTTCTAAATTGTTCTCTTTTGGCCCTTTACTCCTTAAGCACTTTAGTTGATATTGTGATATTATTGTGGAGTTGTGGTTGAATATTGGGAGGTTTTTGAATGGAACCAATGAGGGGAATACTTGAATGAACTGTGTAGTAGTTGTTATAAGCATTGGCAAGGTTGGAAAGTAATGAAATTGAAAAAGAAAACAAATGAAAAAAAAAGAGCAAAGTTGAAAAGAAAAAAATTGTGGAAAAAGAAATAAAGAGAAAAGAATATACATTCCTTGCTAGTGTGTGCTTAAAAGAAAAAGTGCTACTTGTTGAGAAGGTGTGTGTGAAAGTTGTTGAAAAAGGTGGCTTTGATGAGACTTGTGGTTGAATTAATTGTGATGTATTAAAGTGCTTAGGGAGGTAGTCACTATTACCCATATGTATCCTACCAACTCCTTAGCCTACATTACAACCTTTTTAAAGTCCTAGTTAATACCGATTGGAGTGAGCTTACATTAGTGGAGTTCTACACTACGGGCAAGCCTATGGTACATTGTGTGTGACATATGAGACTTTCATGAGAGTGAGTGAATTCTTTCTTTGTTATTGTCCCCGTTCTATTCTTGATATTCATGGTTGTGTGTGATATTTGGGGGACACTCTCTTGCTTCATTTTGGTGAGGGCACATGGTTTGCATGAAATAGGTGAAGTCGTGGCTTCTTGGTTGAGTAGATAGGTGTGATTTTGTGGGAGCATGGTTGCAATGAGTCGAGCTTGTGCATTTGAGTTGTCTTGGGGTGGATGTTCTCATGTTTTTGAGTTTGAAAAAATGATTGGCAGGTCGATTGGACACATAATAGTCATGTATGCATTTTTTTAATGGTCGGTATCAACAATAATCATAGGTAGACCTGTTCTATTAAGTGTTAGGATTTAGTTGGGAAATTAGTCTTTGATGGTTGCTCGAGGGCGAGCAAAGGTCTAAGTGTGGGGTGGTGATGTTTGGCAGTATTTGCCTATTTCACCTTAATATATTCTCACATTTTAGTACTTTACGCACTCGTTATATGTGATAAATGTGTTTCTTGTGCTCACCTATCGTATTTGTGATGTTAGGAATGGTACGGATGAATTCGAGGCAAGAACGAGCAAATTAGAGTTAATGGACGCGTTGGAAGCTATATTGGAGCAAAGCTTCAAGAAAGCCCTGAAGCGTTGGAAGCTATGCTGGAGCAAGGCTTCAAGAAAGCCCCGAAAAGTTGTAGGCTATCGTGAGGCGTGGCTTCAAGAAAGCCTTGAGGCTGACGAGACAAAAGTTCTCCCAACTAGATTAGGCTTTGGTTTAACTTATCCTAGCACTTTGTAATCAATATAATACTTCTTTTATTTCATGATTAGAAGGAGGTCGATTTTTGGAGCAAAATTAAGAGCACCATACTCCATTGAACAAGGGTTTATTCCTAATCTTTCATCTATTCAATCATTTACATCATTATTTCATCAATCCATTGCCTTGTGATTATGAATATGTGTGGCTAAATCTTACGTTCTAGGGTTAGAGTATTACATGAAAGTTGATGTTCGAAGATTGATTCCCATTAATTGAATCCCATAATGGGTTACTTATTCTTTCTTGATTTCACTTGCTTAATTGTTATACCTCGATAATTATGCATTATCTATAGTTTTCAGATTGAACTCGAAAGAGGTAATTTAATTACGTAATAAGAAAGAATAGGACTAGTTTGTGAACCTGGGCATCGGGGAACCAATTTGTGAGTAGGATAGACATATACTTGCTCGCCTAGTTTAACTAATCACAGAATTCTTTAATGCGTGCACGTGATTCAACCCATAGACATATAGGGATTGAAGTAGCCTGCATAGACTGTGAAGAATCAAAAGGTTTTCACAGGTACAATTACTCTGTCAGTTAGTAACCCGTGATTTAAGAAGTGGAATCAATTGAAAAACTCAACTGGATTGTTCGTAACTCCGACCCTGGACCGTCGTCTTAATATTGTTAACAGACCAAAGTTGCACCATTGTTTGACTACACTTCCAGCATTTTAATTACTGCTCTTTAGTTACTAAAACTCTCACCATTGAAGAAAAAGATCCCTGAATAGTTTTTAGAAATTGTTTGTTAAAGTGTTAGTCTGAATAGTCCTCGTGGGAACGATACTCGATTTATCACTTTATTACTTATCGACCACGTATACTTGCGTGTGCGTTTGGGAGCAACATGTGCCACAAGATTTTGAAAACAATGCGACAGAGGATATGAAGAGATGTGTCGTTGTAGGTTGAGAACCTTTTAGACACTTTAAGCGGAAGTTGCTGATGGACTTTTGACATGCCAAAGATGTCAAGTCATTATATAATGCTTAAAGGATAAACGTGTGTTATATGTCATTTCATCTATCGAGCGGTTTCTTTTGCTTTGAATTGGGCTTTTAATGCCTCTTCGATTATCATTTAGGCCTTTAAATAACATTGAATACAGAATGATTCCAATCCTTTGGGAATAAACAGTCGTTTTCTTATTCAATTTGGGCTTTTAATGCCTCTTAGGTTACCTTCGTTCCTTTGAATGGCATTGAATACAGAATAATTCCAATTGTTTATAAAAAAATCATTTCTGATCTAATTTGGGCTTTTAATGCCTCTTAGGTTACCTTCATGCCTTTGAATGGCATTGAATACAGTATAATTTCGACTGTTTATGAATAAATAATTATTTCTTATTCAATTCGGGCTTTTGACGCCTGTTAGGTAACCTTTGTGCCTTTGAATGGCACTGAATGCAGAATAACGCAATAAACGGCCCACATTTTGCATGTTCGATCTTCTAAGTATATGTGAATAGATCGTGTTCAACGCTCTTTAGGGATCAAAAAACCATTCGAATTGTTTGAAAATGTTGGTCTATGAAACTTGAGAACAAGTTGGCTAACAATATGTCATGATGCATGATTCCTGATGTTGCTACTAAGGAATGGAGTTAGCTAGACCAGACTTTATTATCTTCTCAAGGGGAAGATTCGAGAGCAGGAACGTCTCGGACCAAATAGATTCCAAGTTGTTCCCCCCAAAGAATTTTTTATGAGGGAAAGGGTGGTTGTAACCACTGTGTTTTTAACATACGATTTAGAAGTTACCAGGAGTGGCAAAAGGTATGAGCGGTATGCATAAGTTTACAAGTTTTGCAAGAAATGCGCATGTTTTCTAAAAATGCATAAGTATTGTTAAAGGATGCACATATTGAAGTATTTTACAAAAAATAAATTTTAAACAGGAGGAGCAAAAAGAAAAATGAAACAAACAAGTTAGTTTTGAAAATTAGGATAATATATTAAAAATGCAAAAAGAATCATGAAGAGAAATTGTTTTAAAGAAAAAGATTTAGCAGATTTATGGAAGATTTGAAAACCATTGAAGTGTGGGATACGTCGTAAGAACCTTCCAAGAGTGGGTTTACTAGACAAGGATATAGTTTCCCCAGGCGGACAACCATGGGTGGGAACGTTTAGAATTGTTGGTTGTACCATGGACCAAACAGACTCCAAACCGTTCCCCTGAAGGATTTTTTTTTAGAGTGAAACGACCGTGAGATCCACGTAACCATTTATGGTGTGTAAGTGTAAACTTTCCAGGAGTGGCGGAAGTGTGAGTGACATAAACAATAAAAAAAATATAATCAAGAAATTAAATAATAGAGCGCCAAAATTTAAAAATGGTCTTAATCCTGCAAAAAAGGAAAGCAAGAAAAGTTAGTCTCGAAATAAATAGCAAGAAAATAAAGCAAGTAAAGAATCCCAATTTAAAGTCTGTTATCGTTAGAACCTTGATTTCCCCAGGGTAGTCGTCATTCTGTCGACACCTATTTTTCTCCAAACCGGTTTAGAATTCCAAAATAGAGTTCGACTTATTGGGACTCACGGGTAAAGACTTGGAGTCGCCATCGCACATATTTTCTTTTAACTAGGCATATTAGGGCACCTACTTTGTTTCTAGCCAGTTTAAATGTTAACTCCGAAATTTGATCTACGAACCAGAAATTCTGAGTAAGGGTTCAGATTAACCCAAGAGAAAGGTGTTAGACACCTTTCAGATTTCATAAAGTGTGGTTCCCGACCGGACTAAATAATTGGGATTAAACTTAAATAATTAAAAGCATCTAAGCAGTTAAACTGATAATCACAAACTTTATGCATTACAATTTATATACAATTCATATGAAATATAAATCATTCAACTTCCACGACAACTTCTTTTGGCAAGCTTCCATCTAAATTGCTACACAAATAGAGCAAAAAAGTTAGTGAAAATTGCGAATAAAATTAATCAGAAATGGAAAAATAAATTAAACATAATAATTCAAAGTATTTTTAGTCCTCTTCCCAAAGAGTCATCTTTTTATTGCCACGACGTACCTCGGAAAAAAAATGAATTAGTATTATAATTAATAAAACGAAGAAAAATTGAAAGTAGAACAGTAGTAGTAATAATAATAATAATAATAATAATAATAATAATAATAATAATAATAATAATAATAATAATAATAATCGGAAAAACCAATTTTGTAAAGGTTTTTAGGCTCAGATTTCGTCATAACGGCTAGAGGCTTAAGGATGTCGATACAGCTGCAAACAACAGTGGTCGGCCGTGTTGCCATACCAGGTATCGATCCTGCACACTCTATGCCTATTTTGCAAAGTGGATACTCATCATTATTGCCCTTTTTGTTTGCTTTTGGAGACACGTAAGGGACAATAAATACGGACAAGATTTGTATTGGCGTCCAAACGTCATTGACCGAACGTGTAGTATCCATTCATAATCGGTGCAAATGAGCCTCAAAAATAATATTTTTCATAGGCTTTACAACCCGATACAGTACTGTTCAGACCAGCGAAAATTGACAAAATAACTTCAGAGTACAAATTTCCACCAAGGAACGTAGTCAACCAAGCCTATGCAGAACTGCAAGCAACAAAGAAATTAGCAAGTGGTCATTGTAAGTGAAGCAACAGTAACCCATTCTGAACGAGTAAAACATCCTTCAAGATTTCGACTACACTCGAAACAAATCTTTCGGCGAAACAACAATAACAACAGACAGGGTGATGTCACCAATGAAGGGTGGAGAAGGAGCGACTGCCCAGCTACATTGGCGCCACCGCTACTACTCCGCCACCCCTTTTTAACTTCAGGAACAAATCAGTAAGAACAAGAGAGGAAAACGAGGACAGGACCCCCCAAATCACTGCTACTGGTGGCGATTTGCCTCGCCACTACCCTCTCGCTAGTTTTCTCGGTGAAAACACGGTGGAAACAGGAATGGGAAACAACCAAATGACGAAGCAAACAGATGGGAGGCGGAGGAGCGACACCAGACCCGCCTTGGCGGCGTCGCTGCGACTCCGCCAACTCCTTTTCAATTCCAATCACAAATCAATCCAGAAATAGTAGGAGAATAATGAGAGCAGAGGTACCGATGATGGGGATGATGGTGTTTTCTGATTGATTTCACAGTGGCGATTTACTTTTACTAGTACCCATTTCCCCAATCTGTGTTCTTGATCTGCCTCCGTCCCCGGTTTTGGATCTCTGTGTATGTATTTCTTGATCTTTATTTCTGTGAGTGTATGTAGATATGGTAGCTGATGGGAGTATCATGTGTTTCTGATGGTTATGTGGTGGTGAGGTGTGTGTAAGGAAGATGAGAGAGTTGCTGGTGTACTAAGGAAGGACTGGTGGTGTTCTTGGGGTGTGCGTGTATGTAACAGAGAGCTAGGAGGAAAACGAGGGTGTGGGGGTGGTCTGTCTATGTATCTTGTGTGTGTCCTTGTCCCCCCATCCGAGTGTGTGTATCTGGTTATATAGCAATGGAAAATGGTAGAATACCGTGGAGGAGTTTGGAGGAATCTTTGGAGAAATCGTAGGAGTTTGAAAGACCTTTTTTATCTGATTATGTGAACTTGGATTAAGTTATGTAAGGAAGCGAAATAAAACAATTTCTATGGAATGATTGTCTTTCAAAAATTGGCAATGGAGAATGTATCTAGATTACCTTTTGTCTAGGTTCAAAAGGGAAGATACGTATTTTGATAGCACTTTAGGAAGAATTTAAACTATCAAAACTAATGTGTTAAAATACTAAGTAAAATACCGGTCTGGGTATTTTTAACTGGACTGATACTTGACTTAGAGGCGCGAAAGAATAAATAAAAAATATAGATATACAAAGAATATATATAAAATAAATAATTAAATAAATAAAATACACACATACAATTATTGGAGTCAAATGATTAAGTTAAATAAATATTCGATAGTCATAAAATAATTACTAAATATCATAAATACAGCAAATTACACGAATAGTCATACGATTAACAAATAGGCTAGATAATGCAAATTATGTAATATAACCACAATTAGGTATATAATATATAAATAGGTGATAATACACGTAAATGCATGTATTTTAATGCAAATTTTTCTTTAATAGCCAATATTGCACCTTTAATTAAATACAACCAATTATAGAAAAAAGAGGGACAAAATTGGGTGTTAACATCCATTTCTTTGATTGTAACTTTCATTGTATTTTCCCACGAACCCTTTCTTCAGACCTTCCAGCTCTCGATCTAAATCTTCTACCTCATGTATGTGCCTCTTTCGCTCTTCGTTTCTCAATTTCTCGGACATCCTCAGTTTTTCCATCAACCATTTAATCTTATATTCGTTTTCAGCTTCTTTGTCTTTGACTGCCCCTAGTATGCCGGCTTTAGGAACGTGAGCATTTTTCATGTCATTATGCAACCATTCCAAATAACCAACTCCATAGCCTGCATGGTATCTGTCTGGTTCAATTGAATTTTCTTCAGCAAACCTCTTTTCATTCCACATCTTGCGCATCTCTAGTACAAATGGAACTTTGTCTTCTTTATAATCTACTTGGAATCAGGCTGTGTCTCCTACCAACGGGATATCTTGTCTTCTGAATGCTTGCCTTAAAGCTCTAATAGGTATATAAGGCTAGAGACCACGTATACCCATAAGAACTACAAATGATTTCATCTTCGACCGGAGCAAACCTCGTGGAGAAGTGAACTAAGGGTACATCCATTGTATGTCTTCATCTTTCAAATTTTTCAACAACATATAGCACTCATGAGTAGTGTAGGGTGCTTTGAACCTCTTAACACCATAGTGTTGAGCCAATATGTGGTTTGAATGGCACATGTCATAGAACTCTTGGCCTGAATTTGGTTTACTTTGAAGGTGTTCAATCAACCACACTTGTAATGACAAGTTACAACCCTCGAAGTATCGGGCCCCATTCTTGCACCTTCCCAAGGCTCTAAGGATGTCAGCCAATATTGTGGGAACCATAGTGCATGTCTTCTTATTGATGCCATGAAATAAAGCGTGTGTGAAATGGACTATTTTTGCGTTGATCTAATAGTGCATTCCTTGTGGGAACACGACAACGCCAAAGAAAACCACCGCAAATGCAAAAATCCTCTTGCACTTCCAATCGTAGTATTAAGCAAACTCCACTTTGTGGTGATCATAACTCTTTTCGTGACCAAATTTATCATATAAGTACGTGCAACTGAACTTGGACCTTTGTAAAAATTTGAACGCATCATTTGTTAAAAAACTGAATGCTTCACAAAAATCCTCTTTGGTAGGTTGACGTGGTATGATAATTCTAGTGTCTTGCCATCTATGTTCCTTTTGGCTCAAACCCGGATCTTCAATGAAACCTCTTATTTCCTCAAAATGTGGCGTCATCTCGAACTCCCCAAATCTAAAAATATTTCTATCATCATCCCAAAAGCAATTGGCGGCCTTAATGATGAATCTATTGGGTTCAACATCCATTAGTGAAGGCAAGTGACCCAATATTTTACTCAATTCAAATTGACCAGCTTCTCCCAAATTTCTATACCAAGTCCTTATATCTTTGGGATGTCAACGATCATGCGGAACCGATGGTAATCTTTGTGACTCATGGTATCCTAAAAAAAAAGAAAACTGTTAGACTCGACCCCCCTCCCATTTGAGAATAAATGGCGTACACTTGGCATTTTTAATTTTAAAAATATGCACACGTAATCAAATCTAAATGCCCCTTGGAGTTAACGACTCGTTTGGGATTGGTTTAGATATGGTGAACTAAATATTTAGGCATTACCGGAGTCACAATTTCCTAGAATGATATGATGCATGATCTTAGTAATGTGTCCACTAAGATTTGATGTACTACTAGACTGGTTCTTGCAAGCGGGCGGCCTGAAAGTTGAAGGCTTACAAACTGCCAAAAGCTTCACTATTTGGCTAATTTTGCAAGATCTTCTCTTAAGTGTTTATTTTGTGTGAGAAAAGGGGCGGCCGTGGGTTCCACGCAACCGTCCCTTCCTGTGGGCTCTAACATTTAAGAAGGTGCCAGGAGTGGCGGACGTTATGAACGATAATATCAAGTAATTCATAATATATTAAAAAAATATACAATACATTGATAAATTCACATACTCTGACCAGGCGGGAGCTGAAACACCTAGTGTGACCGGGTGTAATTCACACACTCTGACCAGAGAGACTAGATAATACTGGCTGGGGTGACATAGCCCATAATACCCGCCATGTTTGTTATATACGCGTATATAGCCACATTATGCACTGCATGATTATACATGAGGCTAGTTCAGATGTTCAGTTACCTGATTTTGGGGCGATATAACCCATAACACCAAACAGGTACCAGTTCAGATAACGGTTCAGTTTTTGCTTAGTACCAGTTATCAGTTCTCTGTTATTAGCCACTAGTTCTTAATGTCTGTATCAGTTTACAGCTATCAGTTCCCAGTTTTAAGTTACCAGTTATTAGGCATATTACAATCATTTATCAGTATAGTTTAGCTCAGTCTTTAATTACAGATTTTGTCAGACTTCAGTTTATATTCAGGTCATGTTTAGTTCATGTTTCAGATTTTCAGCTACATTGCTATACTTCAACACATATTTACATAATTATTTTACAGCCTTACAGTTTCATTCAGCTATGATATATTATATGCTCATGCCTTTCATACTTTGTGCATATCGTACTCGCGCCCTTTTCTGTGGCGCTGCATTTTATGCCACGCAGTTACAGATAGATCAGTGCTTGGGCCACATCATTAGGTCATCCATCAGCTGTTGGAGTCACTCTGCTTACCCTCAAGTACTTATCTTTTGGTACGTGTACAATCAGCTAGTTTGGGTACAATGAGACCCCGTCCCGTCCAGTACGTGTTTAATTCATCACTCCTAGAGGCCTGAAGATATGCACTTGTGCAGTTAGTATGTCTTTGTATGTCATCTTATGTTAGCCTTGTCGGTTTTCCAGATTGTACAGTTCTTATCAGCTAGGTTATGCTTGTTCAATTTATTAGTTATACTCATGGTTCGCAGATTATTAGCAGGTTTAGTGATGATCGGCACTTGGTGTCGGTTACCTGTTGTGCCCTAGGCTGGGGTCATGACAAACATGGTATCAGAGAAATTCAGTCCTAGGGTGTCTACAAGCCGTATCTAGTAGAGTCTTGTTTGTAGGTGTGTCGTGCACCAGACTTATATGCAGGAGGCTACAGGATATTCAGGATTGTTATTTTTGATTCTTTTCTAGATCGTGCGATAGAGCTATGTTATAAGGATTCAGCCTTCTAACGAATTTATATGTAACGATGTCGTGAAAGAAACTCACAGCTGCTCGGAAGAGCAAAGTCGTCGCTGGCTAGGGTACTACCAGAGTACCCCCCTAAGTTAGAGGAGCATGACGTTTCCAGACATGAGGTTCCATCCGGAACTTCACAGACTCAGTTTGCTCAGGGAGAGGTTAATGGTGCTCAAGCCACCGTACCTCCGGCTCCTAAGCACGACGACATAAGGGAGGTCATCAAATTGCTAAAAAACATTGTAGCTACTAAGGCTAGACGACCGCATACAGGTCCTCAGGGTGATGATACAGCTCCCCATTGATCAAGCAATAACGGGATGCTTAGACTCTTAGCTTTCTGCTCTCCTTTTTGTCACCTGGAAGTATTCCCTTATCGAGGTATTTGATGATTGGGTGCCGCCAATCCCATATCGATAACATGACGCTGACTTCGTGGCGCCTGATGAGTGCGTAGGTTAACTCAATAATCGATCCCAGTCTATCTACACTCATGTCAAGAGTGGCCGCTAGACTGGAGCCTCCGTGTTTTCTTCCCTTGGAAGTTGGTTGATTTTCCATTTTTTAAAATTATTCAAACGCTTTTCCACTCTTGCCAAATACTCCTGCATGTGGGCGTCTTTGGCGGCATAGGCTCCAGTTACTTGATTGACGACCAGCTGGGAGTCGCTGTTGAGACTAATCTTTCTGGACCCCAATATGTAAGCTAATTCCAAAGCTTGAATTACTGCTTCATATTCTACTTCGTTGTTAGTCATCGTTGGGCAGCTGAAAGCCTTCCAAAATTTGTTTTCAGTTGGGGATACGATCACTAAACCAAGCCCGGCCCCCTTCATATTTAAGGCCTCATCGGTGTGATCTCCTATCTCTGGGAGTAACATCCCACATCGCTGCCTGCTTCATTTTGGCCTTAGGCATTAAGTCGATATTGAAGTCGAAAACAAAGTCCACACGCACTTGGGACTTAATGGTCGTACGTGGCTGGTAGATATCCTCCCAGATCGACGGCCCATTTTGCTAGCCTGCTCGAGAGTTCGGGTTTGTGCAAAATTGTTCACAAAAGGAAAGAAGAAACCACAATAATGGTGTGACTCTAGAAGTATGGTCGTAACTTCCTTGCAGCCATCACTAAAGCGAGTGCCAATTTCTCCAGGTGCTGGTACCAGGTTTCTACATCCAAGAGCGATTTTCTGACATAATATATCGGCGACTGCACCCCTTTTTCCTCCATACCAAAAAAGCACTGACGGCGACTTCGGACACTATGAGGTATAATAATAACGGCTCTTTCTCGCGCGGCTTGGTTAGCAATGGGGGATTGGCCATTGATGTTTGGCAATATTTGCCTATTTTACCTTAATATCTTCTCACATTTTAGTACTTTATGCGCTCGTTATATGTGATAATTGTGTTTCTTGTGCTCACTTATCGTATTTGTGATTTTAGGAATGGTGCGGATGAATTCGAGACAAGAACAATCAAATTAGAGTTAATGGACACATTGGAAACTATGGTGGAAGCAAGGCTTTCAAGAAAGCCCTGAAGAGTTGGAAGCTATACTGGGAGAAAGGCTTCAGCGAAAGCCTTGAAAAGTTGGAGGCTATAGTGGAAGCGTGGCTTCCACGAAAGCTCTGAGGCTGACGAACCACAATTTTCCCAACAAGATTAGGCATTGGTTTAACTTATCCTAGTACTTTGTATACACTATAAAACCCTAATAATTTCGTTGTAGAAGGGGGAGGTCGAATTCTAAGGGCAAGTTTTGGAGTTCTTACACTTGGAACCAAGGGTTTAATTCCTTTTCATCATCTATTACAATATTTCATATTTCTTACATGAATTCTTGTGTTGTTATTATGAATATGTGTAACTAAACCTATCGTTCTAGGGTTAGAGTAAATACATGAAGGTTGATGTTTGAAAGTTGATTTCTTCCTATTGATTTATCATTACGGATTGTTTATTCTTTCTTGACCCTAATTGTTTGGTTATCAGGGCCCGGTAATTGAATACTATCTACGGTTTACAAGTTTAACTTGACAGAGGGAACTTGTGAAAGCAAATAAGAAAGAATAGGGTTTGATTGTGAACCTGGGCATCACGGAATCGATTTGCGGGTAGGATAGACATATACCTATTTTCCTGGCTTAACTAAATACAGAGTTCGTTAATGCATGCATGTGATTTAACTCCATAGAAATATAGGCGTTGGAGTAGCTTGCATAGACTCGTGAAGAATCGACAGGTTTTCACGAATATAATTAACCTGTTAGTTAGCAATCTAGGAAATCAAGAAGTACAATCAACCGGAAAACTCAACTGGATTGTTTGTAACTCTGACCCTGGACCGTTTTTCTTATTGATAACAACTTAGAATTTGCTCTGTTACTTGACTTCAGTTACTTGTGTTTAATTATTTCATTTATTTAGTAAAATATCAATCATTGGAAAAAGAAGGAAAGTGTTTGCTAGAATTCAGTCGTAACAATAGTCCTCGTGGGAACGATACTCGATTTATCACTTTATTCCTTGTCGACCACGTATACTTGTGTGTGCGTTTGGGAGCAACAAGTTTTTGACGCCGTTGCCGGGGACTAAATAATTGACTATTTTATTTTTAGACGATTTATTATTTTCTATTCAGGTTTAATTTTTATTTAGAGTTTCTTGTGGTGTTTCAGGTATTAGGTTTATCTTAACCCTTACCTGTAGGAATGGCAGCAGATCGAGCTTTAGCTATGCGAGATGTTGCTCTTCCCAGTCTGGAGGGAGTAGCCTCGAGTATAGTTAAACCTGAAATTACTTGACACTTTGAGATTAAGTCCGGCATAATACAACTATTACATGCGACTGGATAATATGCTGGATTATTGCACGAGTATCCACAACAACATATCCAGAATTTCTTGGAGATTAGTGACACATACACACCAGGAGGGGTCTAAACTGATTATATTCGATTGATACTCTTCCCCTTTTCATTGATCGTGGCAGCAAAGAAGTGGTTAAAGGCTGAAAAGCCTGGGTCTATCACTACTTGGGATGCATTAGCTAAGAAATTTTTGGCTAAATTCTATCCATCTGCCAAAACAGCTAGAATAAGGAGTGAGATTATGTCTTTCAGACAACGATATAGAGAATCCTTGTATTCAGCTTGGGAGAGATTCAAGTCACTGTTAAGAGATTGCCCGCACCATAATCAATCTAATGAGGCGTTGGCCCACACTTTTGTTGAAGGTTTAAATGCTCATACCAAGATCGTCGTGGATGCTGCTGCTGGAGGCCAAGTATTGGCCTTGAATTTTAATGAGATTTATGAATTGTTGGATAAATTTTCTCAGAGAAATCCTAACTGGCAGGGTGATGGTAGAGCTCCAACTCAAAAAGCTGTTGGAGTACTTCAATTGGATGTAGTTTCAGCGTTGAATGCAAAGATGGATGCGATAGCTAACCAAATTAGCAAACTAGCGTTGCCTCCAGCTCAGCAACAAGTGCAATCAGTTAAACAAGTGCAGCAGTTTCAAAGTTTTTGTGAGGTATGTGGACAAGATCATGCTACTGATATTTGCCCCTCCAATCTAGAGTCAGTTTATTACATGGGGAATCAAAATAGGTCTCAGGGACAGAATTAAAACCAGTTTGGTAATAGCTACAATCCTAATTCACAGAATCATCCAGGTTTCCCTTGGAGTGATAACCAGGCTGCACAAGGTAATATGAGATCTCAGAATAACTATCAGAATTCACATCCTCAGGCTCAACCATAGCAGTCCAGCAGTTCAGTTGAAGATTTGATAAAGCAGATGTTAGCAGGCCAGCAGAGAATTATAGCTGACAATGCAGCTCAGGCACAGGCCATAAAAGATCTTACTACCGCTCCAAAAGACCTTGAACGCCAAATGGGGCAGTTAGCTGGAGCACAAAATTCTAGACCA
The DNA here is from genome assembly GCA_037355625.1 of Petunia x hybrida. NCBI lineage: Eukaryota > Viridiplantae > Streptophyta > Magnoliopsida > Solanales > Solanaceae > Petunia > Petunia x hybrida. The sequence goes on along the minus strand of JBBBVM010000018.1, from coordinate 1,355,764 downwards.
CATGGAATACCTCCTGGTACCGTTGAATCGAATCCAAATCTAAAGGGAGTTGAGCACTCCTGCTATAAATCTAGTTAAAGGTGAAGAGTTGATGGCCAAAACTGAAGTAACTTAAAGCAGCGGAAGTAGAAAGAATGGAGAAAGTGATGAAGAAAGAAGAGAAAAAGGAGGCACCTCTACCGCCCCCACCATTCCCACAGAGACTTCAACCATCAAAGCATATGGCTCAATTTCAAAAATTTGTGAGTATGATGAGAGAGCTTCAGGTAACATTCCTTTGACTGATGTGTTTGAACTGATGCCGTCATTTGTGAAGTTCTTAAAAGAGATTCTAGTTAAGAAGAGAAAGCCACAAGAGATTGATACATTCGAGTTGACGGAAGAGTGTGGTACAATCCTGAGTAAATTACCTCCAAAACTCCAAGATCCTGGGAGGCTTACTATTCCTTGCACTATTGGTGGTCATAATATTTCTGGTGTACTGTGTGATCTGAGGGCCAGCATAAATCTCATGCCTTTGTCTGTGTATAAAAGGTTAGGCCTAGGAGAAATCGAGCCTACTTCAGTTACTCTTAAGATGGCGGATGGATCAATCACTTGCCCCGATGGTAAGGTGAAGGATGTGTTGATTAAAGTTGGGAAGTTTACGTTCTCTGCTGATTATATTATTCTAGACTATGAAGAGGACCAAGAAGCTCCAATAATTTTGGGAAGACCATTCCTAATCACCTAGAAGTCAATTATCGACATGGAACTTGGGGAGATGACTGTGAAAGCGCATGGAGAAAAGGTTACTTTCAAGGTTTATATCGAAAAGGATCACAAGGCTAAGTTTGAGGAGTGTTCTTTGATAGAATGTGTTAGTCAAGACTATAAGAGTAAATCGGAAGAGGCGTTTGAGCGGAATGTAGAGCAAAGTGACCACGACACATTAATTGATAAGTTGAAGGAAAATTCACCTAAAGGAAGGAAGAGGATGAAAATTCGTCGTAGGAAGACGAGACGTAAATGCTAGAAGTGAGCTTAAAAGTGTTGTCATGCCATGACGTTAACTAAGGCACTTCTCGGGAGGCAACCCGAGCTTTGTATGTAAACGCAAAAAAAAAAATAGAAAAAGAATTAAAATACAAAAAGAGTCGTGCCGCGACGTTAAATCAAGCGCTAGTTGGGAGGCAACCTAATTTTTATTGTTTTCGTCATTTTATTTCTTTAGTGTTACGTAGTTCTCATTGTGTTTGCAGGGCTCGGGACATCCGAAAGGTGAAGCATTTTCGAGAAGTTCGGAATGATTGAGAGGCAATGAGAATTCTTGTGGGAACAGTTTCCAAAAGCTACAACACATAGAAAATTCATGTGGGAGAAAACTGGACTGAGCCATGCCCGAGGCGTCGCCCCCACCATCGCTCTAAGCACACCAGTGAACTCCAGCACTGCCCAAGCGATCCCAAAGCAACGCCCCAACGATCGCATGGCGTCAAGCAGTGGGTTCCCAACTTCCCAAGCGATCCCAAAGCGACGCTTTCTCAAAACCTTCACCTGCACGAGCAGAGATACCAAGCGACGCCCCTTCGATCGCTTTGATTCAAGCAGTGTGCGCCAGTAGTGCGAAGCGATCACAATGCGTCGCCCTTCTCAACGCCTTCGCTGCTCGAGTTTCACTCCAAAGCGACGCTCACTCGATCGCTTCTAGTTAGGCAGTAGGTTGTTTCAGTTCAAGGAAATCTCTGTACGTCGCCCCTTCCATCGCAGGCTCAGGATTGACGAGCTCCAGTGTGGGGTGTCCGCACCCCTCAATGCCTTATCAACAACATGTCGGGGGAAGTCTGAGTACCCCTACGTTACGGACTCTTTATTGGTTGGTTCGTGATGGAGATTGCATCACTGCTAGCGCCAAAGATTAGGCCGGTTGGCCTTCAGGAAGTTATTTTCACTCTTGCACGTTATTTTTGTTCGCACTGAGGACACTGCTTGATCTTAAGTGTGGGGAGGGGGGAAACTTCCAAAATTTTGAGGTTATGGATGATTGTACCCTTAGGAATTTAATTTTAGCAATTTTTATTTTGTCACTTGACTTTATTTTTATTTGATTCTAGCTTTAACATAAAAATGAAAAAAAAATTAGAAAACCAATGAAAAATTCCAAAAAGATTTTATTTTTAGTTTTGGTTAGTGGTACAATCATCCGCCCCGTGGTTTTTCTTATGGCCTCGATTCTTTTCCACGGGTAGACCTTTGAACCGGGTAAATTTTTATTTTTAGGAGTAGTTTAGTACTAGTAGCTAGTAGAATAGTTTAGAAAAATTGATAGAAGGATACGTGCCTTTTGTTTGTTTGATACCGGTGGATTTGGACTTGAGCATTTGCTATTTGTGAATCCCTTTTGATTTTAAAATTGTGATGCATGCCTAGAAAAAATTTGAATGACCGTCTTGAGACGCTTAGGTTCAACTACTTGACTCTTTGTGAGCAATTGCGCCTTAGTACTTAAATGTCCAAAGTTGCATCTTGTTTGCTTTAACCGAGTGTTGGAATGAAACCGTCTTTAGTGAACTATGTGCCATGTGTGAGGTGAGTATCTTTTCTTATGTTTTGTGCCGCATATTGATGTCTAGAACTTGCCCCGTGTGTATTCAAAGCGAAATCCTAGGTTTTCTCTAGTCGGGAGATGATACGGGCGTTTCTTTCTTAAGCTGTTATGAGCCTATTGACCTTTTTGTTGGCACCGACATTTCAAGCCTTACCCCTTTGTTCTTAATTATCTTCTTTTTGAACCCTTACTCCTTATAGCACTTTAATTGAAATATTTGATTGTTTACGGAGTTGTGGTTGGGTGGCTTTTGAGTGGAACCGATGAAAGAAAATAATATGGTGCATTTTGAATAAAAATACATTGGCAAGGTTGGGAAAAATTGAAAAAAAAAAGAGATGAAAAGAAAAGAAAAAAAAATGAAAAAGAGAAAAATAATGAAAACAAAGGAAAGAAGAAAAATCTCAATCCTTGCTAGTGTTTTGCACAAAGAAAAGAATTACAAAATGCTTAAAGTTGAAAGGAGACTTTCGGATGGTTGCTTGGTTGGTTTTGAAAAGAATGGTGGAAAGGAAAAAATTGAAAGTGATGTATTAAAGTGCTTAGGGAGGTAGTCACTATTTTATCCATACTTATCATACCCGTCCTTTAGCCTACATTACAATCCTTAAAGTCCTAGTTAATCCCGATTGGAGTGAGCTTACATTAGTGGAGTCCTACACTACGGGCAAGCCTATGGTACGTTGCGTGTGGCACATCAATTTCTTTTGGAGAGCGAGTGAATTCTTCCTATATTATGTCCCTCATTTATTTATGAAATATATTGTGTGATATTTGGGACTCTCTCTTGATTTGTGGTGAGGGCACATGGTTTGCGCGAGATAGGTGAAGTTTTGACTTCTTGGTTGGGTGAATGAGTGTGATTTTGTGAAAGCTTGGTTTCATTGAGTCGGTTTTTGAGGTTGAGATGTCTTGGGTTGGTCGTTCTAGTGTTTTAAAACTTGGTGACTTTTTGGCATGTGTTGAGGGTCACATGGTATGTAAATGCACTTGTCGGATGGTTGGTATCAACCATAATCATAGGTAGACCTGTTCTATTGAGTGTTAGAATCTAGTTAGGAAATTGGTTTTTGATGATTGCTCGAGGGCGAGCAAAGGTCTAAGTGTGGGGTGGTGATGTTTGGCAATATTTGCCTATTTTACCTTAATATCTTCTCACATTTTAGTACTTTATGCGCTCGTTATATGTGATAATTGTGTTTCTTGTGCTCACTTATCGTATTTGTGATTTTATGAATGGTGCAGATGAATTCGAGACAAGAACAATCAAATTAGAGTTAATGGACACATTGGAAGCTATGGTGGAAGCAAGGCTTCCAAGAAAGCTCTGAAGAGTTGGAAGCTATACTAGGAGCAAGGCTTCAGCAAAAGCCTTGAAAGGTTGGAGGCTATAGTGGAAGCGTGGCTTCCACGAAAGCTATGAGGCTGACGAACCACAAGTTTTCCCAACTAGATTAGGCTTTGGTTTAACTTATCCTAGTACTTTGTATACACTATAAAACCCCCAATAATTTTGTTGTAGAAGGGGGGGTAGAATTCTAAGGGCAAGTTTTAGAGTTCTTACACTTGGAACCAAGGGTTTAATTCCTTTTCATCATCTATTACAATATTTCATATTTCTTACATGAATTCTTGTTTTGTTATTATGAATATGTGTAACTAAACCTATCGTTCTAGGGTTAGAGTAAATACATGAAGGTTGATGTTTGAAAGTTGAATTCTTCCTATTGATTTACCATTACGGATTGTTTATTCTTTCTTGAGCCTAATTGTTTGGTTATCAGGGCCCGGTTATTGAACACTATCTATGGTTTACAAGTTTAACTTGACAGAGGGAACTTGTGAATGCAAATAAGAAAGAATAGGGATAGATTGTGAACCTGTGCATCAGGGAATCGATTTGCGGGTAGGATAGACATATACCTATTCGACTGGCTTAACTAAATACAGAGTTCGTTAATACATGCATGTGATTTAACTCCATAGAAATATAGGCGTTAGAGTAGCTTGCATAGACTCGTGAAGAATTGACATGTTTTCACGAATATAATTAACCTGTTAGTTAGCAATCTAGGAAATCAAGAAGTAGAATCAACTGGAAAACTTAACTGGATTGTTCGTAAATCTGACCCTGGACCGTTTCTCTTATTGATAACAACTTAGAATTTGCTCTGTTACTTGACTTCAGTTACTTGTGTTTAAATATTATTTAGTTAGTAAAATCTCAATCATTGGAAAAAGATCCCTGAATAGTTCTTAGGAAATTGTTTGCTAGAATTCAGTCGTAACAATAGTCCTCGTGGGAACGATACTCGATTTATCACTTTACTACTTGTCGACCACGTATACTTGCGTGTGCGTTTGGGAGCAACATCCATATACTGCTTTAGCTCTTAGAGTGCCTTGGTATATTGCTCTCTCCACTCGAAGCTTTTATTTTTCCTCAAGACGTTGAAGAATTTATGGCACCTTTCGGAAGATCGCGAGATATTAGCTAAGTGCGGCGATCCTGCCATTGAGCTTTTGTACCTCCACTTCTTTCTTCAAAATTTTTGGAATGGCCTCGATCGCTGCAATTTTCACGGGATTTGCTTCTATGCCCCTATTGGAAACAGTGAACCCAAGAAACATCCCGGAGGATACTCCAAAGGCACACTTTTTCGGGTTGAGCTTCATACCGAACTTGTCCAATATGTCGAATTTTATCTCCAAGTGACTGATGTGATCTTTGGCATATTTTGACTTCAACAACATGTCGATATAAACCTCCATAGTTTTGCCAATCTATTCCTTGAACATCAAGTTCACTAACCTCTGATAAGTTGCTCCCGCGTTTTTCAAACTAAAAGGCATTACCATATAGTAATAAGTCCCCCTTTATATAGTAAAGGAAGTCTTCTCATGGTCATCCGGATTCATGGGGATCTGGTTATACCCCGAGTATGTATCCAGGAAGCTCAGAGCCTAATGACCTGCTATTGAATCAATGAGTTGATCGATGTTAGGCAATGGGAAAGAGTCCTTTGGACATGCTTTATTCAAGTCCGTAAAATCAATGCATATCCTCCACTTCTCATTCTTTTTTGGGATCACCACAACGTTGAAGAACTAGTCGGGGTAACGAACCTCATGAATGGAACTGTTGTTCAACAGCTTCTCAACCTCCTCATGCACTGTCAACCCCTTTTCGCAGCTGATTGGCCATTTCTTCTGCTTGACCTGCTTGAAGTTGGGGTTAAAATTTAAGGTATGTGTGATGATACTAGTTGATATTCCGGACATGTCAGTGTGTGTCCAGGCTAATGTACCCGACCGAGCTCATAGGAATTTAGGGTATTCTTGTTTGGCTTTGGTCGAGAGCTTGGCCCACATGTAAATATTCTTGTCGGGGATACTCTCATCGAAAATCACTGGATCCAGGTCGTTGGTCGTGGCCTTGGTCGGCTTTTCTTTTTCTTGGAGGTCTGAGGGTGAGATAGCTGATTCTCGGGATTCGTATGCCTCGTGAGCTCTGAACCCAAAGGGTATGCTGGTTACTAGGCAAGGCCTGAGTAGTTTGTCCATCTTCCTCTTTTAGTTCTTTTTTTCCTTCTTGATTGCGCATGTTACGGCAGTTACATAACAGCTTCGGGATAGTTTCTGTTCACCCCGAATCTCACTCACTCCCCAGGAAGTCGGGTACTTGAGGATCTGATGAAGTGTAGACAGCACTGCGCATACTTCGTGAATCCAAGGCCTTACCAAGATAATATTATACAAGAGGCCGCATGTCATTACTTGGAAGGACGCTACCTTCACTGCCCCCGGTAGGTATACAAGAAGGAGTATCTACCCTACGAATTTTTTGCTGGAATTGTTAGAGCTGGTTATAGTTTATGGACTGGGAATTACATGACTTTACATCTCCATCTGGCCGACAACATTCCAGTGGATGATGTTCACCGCTCTACCGGGGTCTACCAGCATGCGTTTCACCTTGGCATCATGCACCTACAAGGTAATTATCAGGGCGTCGTAGTGGGCCATGAGATCGAACTTGATGGTGTTGAAACAAGGTTACTTGGTTATCTCCTGATGCACCTCACAGACTATGACAGTTCTTGTCCTAGTACTTCTAACTCCGGGTCCCTCAAAAATTATATTGATAGGCTCCTGGGCACCCTGCATCGCCAGTATTGCTTTTTCTACATCACTATAAGACGCGGAATCCTGGCTGTACTCCAGCCGTGATAGCGAATAAAAGGATATTGACCTTGGAGATCCATTCATAATTTCAACCATATTACCAAGTTATGAACAGTCTGTCGGATCTCGATACCCGCATCATGTGCAGCGTATCCACTGTTGTTTGACATGACTGTGTCTTTTCTTCGTAGAATACCTACAATTTCCTGGGCCCACAGTGGGCGTCAAACTGTTTATACCTAAATTTGTATGTCTAGGTTAAACACTTAAATTTATGAAGGTGGTCATAAGCAATACAGCAAAATACGACGAAAAGTAAGTAAATAGAGAGAAAAGTAATAGACAAGAAAATAAAGAGTTTTATTCCTTGATAATAGTCGGATTCAGTGGTGAATCGCTTGATGTACAATACAATATAAGGAGGGGTATTTATAGCACTGTATACCTAATCCTAATTATAGTAAAATACAAAGATTATTAAGGCTCATGGGCCTATAAACTAAAAGCGGTGGTACATACGATATCCTAACTAGCATGAAAGTTGGTTTGTATGCTTGTTTAAAGGATTTCCTTTGAAGTTGCAAAGATGTTATAGTCATTACTCTCTCGCTGGAAGTATGAAATGGAAGGTTCTTGCAATTGATCCTTTTGTTCATTAGGTATGACAATTTTTGTCATGTTTCTGGTTTTTTGAGTTCGCCAAAGATTGGTCTTGCTTTTGAATATGTGTAAGCAAGAGTATGGTGTGGATATTGTTGTTTTGATTGGTATATAGATCTTATTTATATTTCAAAAGAGCCAAAAGGGGTCAAAGTGAAGGTATAAGTTCAGCACCAAATGTAGAATTTTCACATAGGATTCTTTGACTTTGGCTAAAAAGTAGGCGTATCAATATGACTTTTGTCTTTTTACTCACCAACATTTAACCCTTCCCACTTTACATTTAATTCTTAGCATGTTTGTCCCTCTATTTAGAAAAGCATTTAATTTTTGGGGAAGGAGAAAAGGACTGATTTTCTCAACTATAAAAGAGGGTGAAGACCCTCATTTAAGAGGAGTTCATAACAGATTAACTCTCAAGTACAAAATTTGGGAAAGAAAATACTGAAAACAGTAGGAAAAAAGAAAAAAGAAAAATAGTAGTAGGAAAAGAGAAAGAAAAGTCTTTGAGTTCTGAGAGGAGTTTATTTATAGAGACTTTGGTTGCTGCTGTTGGTTTTCTTTTTTGGTTGCTGGTGTTGCTATTTTGGGCTTGTTGTTGGTTGTTGGGCTTGTGGATCCTTCTTTGTAAGCTTTGAAATTTTGCTCTATTAGGTATTTTTCCAACCTTCCCTCGATAACATTGACCATGTCTTAGATTTTAAGCATGTATAAAATTGATTTTTTGAAAAATCATCTTGATCTTCTTATCTCGTTATTTTTTTTTCTTTAAATCTGCTTGATGGGAATCCTTCCTTTTTAGTCGTGTTCTTTTTTCTTTTCTTTTTTTTAATATGATTCCATCTCTTAAAAGAAAATTCAGGGTTGCAAATTATAAGAACACCACTTGCAATATCTTGGAATAGATCTGAAATAATGAGGTAAAAGTAGGATAAAAATGCAAAATAACCTATTAAGAAATTTGGACCAAATCTGATATAAGTAAATGAAACACAACTATTACTGCAAATCTTTTTTTCTTTTAAAGAGTAAAAATTTCGTGTAGGGGACTGTTTGGCGCGCTAATTGATTTGTAGCCGTAAAAAAATAAATTCATTTCTGAGGAATAGCCACCTCCGGATAAATCCAGTATAAACTTGTTCAAAGCCCCAGTATTTATACTAGGAAACTTCAGTAAACTAACCACAGTATAAAATACTGGGGCTTTGAACAAGTTTTGTTCAAAGCCCCAGCATTTTGTTATGGGACTGAAGCTTTTATATATAAAGTCTTATAAAAAAATAATGGGATTTATCCCTTTGATGGGACCTTTGTTATGGGATAAATCCCATTATTTTGTTATGTAATAAACTCACATAACAAAATAATGGGACCTTTGAACATACAAGGTCCCATTATTTTGTTATGGGACTTTATATAAAGCTTCAGTCCCATAACAAAATACTGGGGCTTTGAACAATGTTTTGTTCAAAGCCCCAGTATTTTGTTATGGGACTAGTCTAGGGTGTTTTTCCAACGCTAATGGAGCATCAGTGTGCGCGCGAATTTTTGGCTATTCTTCAATGAATTTTGAAACGGTAGATAGTCCCCAATAGTGCGTCCAAAAATGGCTAGTGATCAAAATTTCCCTTTTAAAGACCGGCAGTCTCAAAAAAATAAGCAAATCAGGCCATATCCAAAATGAGCAAAGCAAAGTATACTTATCATGGAAACACTAAAAAGGAAAACGAACAGAAATGGGCTTGAGTTGCGAAAATGATTCAATTTTAAAGTTTGGCTCTTTAGTTTAAGGCCACTAATAGTTTAGTAAGAGATAGGCCGTCTTTTAAGGTTGTGAAATAGATCTTGGCTATTTTGTTTATTTTGAGTCGGGAGTACGCAGGTTCTCTCCTTTTTTGTTAGGGATAATTACACTAAATGACAAGCAAAGATGAAAATTATCAAAAATGACCCATATTTTCAAATCTTACCCGAGCTGTCACCCTTTTTTCGAGATAGCAGTTGCCGCAAGTTTATATAAGTTTATACAAATTTATACAAATTTATATACATGTATAAAATTGTATAAATTTCTATAAGAGTGTATATGCGAGTGAATAAATTTGTATATTAAGGATGTTTATATGAATTTTTACGTTTTTGTGTATATTTTTGTATTTCTCTCATTGCACGCATTTATCTATGTATATTCATGTATAATTTATTTTTTGGGGGGAGATTTGTGTGTATAAACTTGTCCAAAGCAATGATTTAAACGCAATAAAAAATATAAATTCAGTAAAATACAAAAAAATAACGACACCACTGACGGGAGAGGGTGTCTGCCGGCGACTTAGTGGCCGGAGAGGAGGAGATTTGGTTGCTATGGTATTTTTTATGAAGGAGTGCTAAATTTGTAATTTTAGGGGTGGGTGTTATGCATGAAAAAAAAATATGACCTCTTGTTTATAATTTTGGGTAGTGGGCTGCCTATTTTTGAAAATTTTCCTTTTTCTTATAATGTCGGTCAGGCCAAAATAAATCTCAATAATATGTATATGTTTACCAAAGTACATAAACAAAAAAAAAACACAACTCTCACAAAACAAAGAACAAAATAATAATTTTAAGTTAGTCGAAACCTCAATCAACACTTAGAATGACTTAACTTAATGTTTGATGTTTATATGGTACTCACTATATTGGAAGATTCGAACGAAAAATTGTCCGAGATTAATCTCCAATAGAGTTTCATCAATGAAGTCACCTTAACCAAAGCATAACAAAATAAAATGGCAAATAGAACAAACATAATTAGATTAGACGGATTATCTGACGCAGACCATTAGACGAGTCAAAGGTGTTCTAAAGGTACATTTTTTGTGACTTGGCACTCCTTTGAACTTGTCAAGTGGAGACTCCGAATCACAATAAATTTGTACTTATAAAACACCAGTCACAACAACAACAACAACAACAACAACAACAACAACAACAACAAAAACAAAATACCCAGTATAAACCTACAAGTTGTAAAATAACTATAGAGTGTGCAAAACTAGATCGTTATGATTAGATTTTGGAAAGTCGAGCTATATGATATTCTGAAAGCTGGATTTGTTACCATATGCACAATATATTTTTTTACTTTCAATTATATTATGTTTTGAATAATATTTTTTAAATTACGATAGTTTTAACTTACTATAATGTAAACTTATTACAGTATATACACATCAAGACACAAATGTGTGTTCTCATATACACACACGTGATTAGCAGATGATCACCGTTTTTGTTTTCATATTAAAAATTCACTTATCTTTTGCTATTTCACTCAAAATATTACTTAAACCAGAAATTAATATATCCATCCACTTTTTAATGACGTGGCCTATGACTTTTTAATCAACAAAAAGAAATAATATTTCCAACTCAATTTAATCAAAAACCTAATAGTTGAGCTAATATTATTTTATATGCTAAATAAATTCCCTAAAACCTTTTATTTGATCAAAGTTTCATTTGATAAACTGCAAACTCTAAAAAAATTTTATTTTGAAATTGATGTTGTACTACTTTGCCTATTTGGGAGTTACGATAATTTTTCAGCTATTTTGTAGAACTGACTACGTTCCAACTAATAACCCTAAAAGTGGCAACTCTATTGGTAAGTTGCTCTAAGACTGGCTATATTTTTCATCACCCTGCAAGTAGCTATTTGGACGGTGCAGCGTACAATCTGGAGTAGAACCCTAAAAGTGGCTATTGTTTAGTAACCTACCCTAAATTTAGCTATATCGTCAACTAATAACTCTAAAAGGCTATACAAGAAGTGACTACATTTCAATATACGACTGAAAAATGCACACAGGACAACCTGAACGCCTCACGGTTCGGCGTTTATATATACTTATTAACTAATTACTATTTAGTAATTACTCATTGACTATATTGGCATATATTACACACCAACTCACTAAAATAGGTATCTTCATAGTGTATTGGGTAAAAATCGACGTGCTCGGACAGCACTTTGGTGGGATAAATCGAGGTCAGTTGAACTGATGTTCAGAAGAATGAAGATTGAAGCAAACGATAGAATCACCGAAGCGGAGCATCGAGGTCCGTCACCGAAGGCAAATCGCAAGTAATGGTTCGGTTCATGTTCACTTCGATCGAGCAACAAGATTGCACCACCTAGGTTATGTATTTGGATCTCGGTGTAATACCCCGGTTACACCGGCATAATAGCCCACTACTTCAGCCCACTAACTCCACCAACATGCGTGCTGAACGTGGGCCTGAATATGACCAATCATGGGAAACGTGGGCAAGGCTCCTCTCATCTATAAATAGCTCTAATTTACATGTTGTAGCTATTCAGAAATACATATAGAAACTCTGTCAAAATTTGTATTCATTGACATATATTGAAATCTCGTTCTTTACTTATATTTTCATATGTTATTATTCATATTTCGACTTTGATACATTGATATTCTTGTATTTGCAATCCAAATTCTATTTGTGTCCTAAGAAAAATTTGGACCAATACAAATTGGCGCCGTCTGTGGGGATACAAGCATAAACGCTTTGTTCCAAAGTTGAATGTTCTTTTCATTCGAATTCCTGTTTTAGCTTGACAAGATGGTTAACAACGATAGAAATTCTGTTGAACCTCAGTCAACTCCCGATGGACAAATTGGCGTTCATACGAACCCAAACGCCAATGCGCCTATAGTGCCACTAGTAACGGACCCCTTCTCTTCAGGGTCCAACGAAGCCTTCCAAGCATTCGTTGTCCGAACCTTGAAAGCGCTTCAGGAACAACAAACCGAACAAGCTATTATCAACGCTGAGTTCGTGCCTCGTTGGAAGCGAGGAGTTGTTCAGCGCTAAAAGCAACTGTGTTGACCAGCTTCAACAACTCCATCGAAAAGACGTTGGCTGAATTTACACTCAAAACATACGCCGAAGGAGTTTGCAAGGAAACACTGTTTCAAGTTCCACCCAAGGACATGGCATATAATGTGATCCTCGGTACACAATGGATTCACTCAATGGAGGCTAATCCATCCACTCTCCACCAAGTGATCAAATTTCCTATCCCATAGGGAGTTCATTTGATTAAAGGAGAGCATTGAGTAGCGAGAGAGTGCTATTCGGTTACGCTGAAGAGTGGGATCATCCCGACTGGACCAAAGAAATAGCAACCAATACAACCGGGGTCAAACGAAGAGGGAGGGTCAAGTTCCCAAGACAACCTCTGAGGAGCAATAGAGAAGATCCGGGTATGCATCCAAGAACCTCGGAAACAAAAAGCCGAGGATTTAACTATTGAGGAGTTGGAATCTTTCACGTTATCGAAAGATTTTCCAGACAGGAAAGTGTTTGTCGATTCGAAGTTGGATCCAGAGTCGAAGAGAGCCATAATCGAAGTCTTGAAGTCCAACAATGATTGCTTTTCTTGGTCCCATTCAGATATGGTCGGTATCGATCCAGAGATGATGACCCATAAACTGAATGTGGATCGACGTTTTACCCCAGTAAAACAAAAGAAAAGGCCGCACGCCGGTGTCAAAAAGAAAGCAATCGAGGAAGAAACTATGAAGCTGCAAGAGAATGGCTTCGTAAGAGAGGTGAAGTACCCCGAATGGTTGGCTAATGTCGTCGTTGTGCCCAAAAAGAATGGCAAGTGGAGAATGTGTGTATATTATACAGATCTAAACAAAGCTTGCCCCAAGGACTCTTATCCACTGCCACAGATAGACAGGTTAATAGACTCCACAGCTACACACAAATTATTAGCCTTTTTGGATGCTTATTAGGGGTATAACCAAATTCTCATGGAACCAAAGGATGAAGAAAAGACCTCATTCATCACTGACCGAGGTACCTTCTGCTAAAAGGTAATGCCCTTCATTATGAAGAACTCCAGGGCGATATACCAAAGGTTAGTATGTCGCATGTTCAAAGATTACATCGGAAAGTCTATGGAAGTTTACATTGACGACATGTTGATCAAATCTATCCGAATGGAGTTCCACCTATGGCTCCAAACGGAGGCATCTCGCCCTTCGTTCCTACAGGCGCGATAATAGGGGGACCTCAAAATGGAGCCACATCTGGCGATTCGGGCACAATACCGAGCACCACGCCATACTTCGGGACGATTCCCACCGTGGCAGAAACTAGCTCCTCGGTAGATGTTGAAAAACTAAGCAAGGAGATCGAAGCCCGAGTTGAGGCTCGTGTCGAAGAGCGAGTGGAAAAATGACTTGAACGCGTCCTTGGGGTGACTAAGACTCAAAGGCTCTTGATATTGACCAATACAGGCAATTGATATACAAGCCCGTGGCCGCTCCAGCACCAACTCCATAAACTTTCAAGATTTTGTTTTTGAAAAAATATGATTGGACTACTGACCCCGTTGAACATGTGACCGAATACATGTCAATGCTGTTGAGTAATGATTTTACGGAGATAGAAAAGGAGTCGATGTTTTTGAAAAAATTCGGCAAATCTTTGGAGAAGGGAGCATTACGTCGGTACATGCGTCTACCAGCAGGGTCAATTTCTTGTTTTAAGAAACTGGTTGATGCATTTATTAAAGCTCATACCGGGGCGCAGAAAATCCTCCAAAGGAAGGAGGATATATTCGAAGTCAAACAACGGTCCGGCGAGCCACTCAAAGACTTTCTCGAACGTTTTCATGCAAAACTCATGGAGTTGCCTGCCATGGATGATACTTTGGCCATCATGGCATTCGAAAAATGCATTAAAGTTCCAAACTCTGAGGCCGCCGCTGGATTGCGAAAAGAGCTGCACCAGTATCAAACCTTGAAATTGGACGATTTGCACAATAGGGCATACACCAAGATAAGATTGGAGGAAGCCAAGTGGAAGAATAGTGGCCGAAGCTACAATTACAAGAATCGATCTAAGTCCTTATATCACGTTGAGACGCCATGAAGAAATTCAAAGGAAAGGTACAAACAGTACACTTCATCAAGGCAGCCTGTTAGTCAAAGGCTCAGAAATTCGCATGCGAGCCAACGGCTCGGTGGAAAGGTTTACCCCAGCATGAACCAGAGAATCCCTCGAGCCCAGCTCTAGTTTAAAAAATAAGGAGTTACCCCGGATTCCCGATTACAATTTCAACATATCGACCTCGGAGCTGGTCAATGTAGTGAAGGGACAGCTGGGGTGAGAACACCGAAGGATATGAGGACTCCTGCTGACAAGAGAGATCAAAGTTTGCGTTGTGAGTGCCACGCAGACTATGGCCACCGCACCGAGGACTGGAAGGCCTTGCGCCTCGAGGTGGCACACTTACTGAAGAAGGGCATGCTGGGTGAATTCCTCACGGATAATAGGAAGGAAAACTATGCAAAAAACCAAGGTGATGGCCAACTACCTCGGGCACCACCCCCCAAAGAGTTGTGAATGTGATTAATGGGGGGTCAGAAGTGAATGAAGTAAACTTTGCGGCTGCCAAAAAGTTTGCAAAGTTATCAGTAACCATGGAAAAAATAACTCGAGTTAGAGGCTCGGGAAAGGAAATAGTATTCGATGACGATGACTATGATGGGATGATGTTTCCCCACAACGATGCTTTGGTCATCATGCTAAGGATAAGCGACTCAAATATCAAATGAGTCTTGATTGACCCCGGTAGCTCTGTCAACATAATCAGCTACGGGGATATAAAAAAGACATGGTTGAAGGGAGAGGTTATCCCAAAAAGCATCTGCGTTGACCGGCTTCAACAACTCCACCGAAAAGACGTTGGGCAAAATTACGCTCAAAACATACACCGAAGGAGTTTGCAAGGAAACACTGTTTCATGTTCTGCCCGAGGACATGGCATATAATGTGATCCTCGGTAGACCATAGATACACTCCATAGAGGCTATTCCATCCACTCTCCATCAAGTGATCAAATTTCCTACCCTATGAGGAGTTCGTTCAATTAAAAGAGAGCAACGAGTAGCGAGAGAGCGCTATTCAGTTGCGCTGAAGAGTGGGCTCATCCCGAACCAGTCCAAGGATATAGCAACTAATGCAACCGGGTTCAAACGAAGAGAGAGTGTCAAGTTCCCAAGACAACCTCCGAGGAGTAATGAAGAAGATCCCGGTATGCATCCAAGAACCTCGGAAACAAAAAGTCGAGGATTCAACTATTGAGGAGTCGGAATCTTTCATGTTATCGAAAGATTTTCCAGACAGGAAAGTATTTGTCGGCGCGAAGTTGGACCTTGAGTCGAAGAGATCCATAATCGTAGTCATGAAGTCCAACAATGATTGCTTTGCTTGGTCCCATTCAGATATGTTCGGTATCAATCTGGAGATCATGACCCATAAATTGAATGTGGATCCATGTTTCACCCCGGTAAAACAAAATAAAAGGCCGCACATTGGTGTCAAAAAGAAAGCAATCGAGGATGAAACTATGGAGCTGCAAGAGAATTGCTTCATAAGAAAGGTGAAGTACCCCGAATGACTGCCTAATATCATCGTTGTGCTCATAAAGAATGGAAAGTGGAGAATGTGTGTAGATTACACAGATCTAAACAAAGCTTGCTCCAAGGACTCTTATCCACTGCCACAGATAGACATGTTAATAGACTCCACGGCTGGACACAAATTATAAACCTTCTTGGATGCTTATTCGGGGTATAACCAAATTCTCATGGACCCGAAGGATGAAGAAAAGACCTCGTTCATCACTGACCGAGGTATCTTCTGCTACAAGGTAATGCCCTTCGGTCTGAAGAATGTCGGGGTGACATACCAAAGGTTAGTACGTCGCATGTTCAAAGATTACATTGAAAAGTCTATGGAAGTTTACATAGATTACATGTTGATCAAATCTATTCGGATGAAGGACCACCTAAGCCATTTAAGAGAAGCCTTTGTTATCCTAAGGCAATACAACATGATGCTGAATCCTGAAAAGAGCGCCTTCGGCGTGGGTTCGGGCAAATTTTTGGGATTCATAGTCTCTGAGTGTGGGATCGAAGCCAACCCAGACTAGATCAGAGCCATTGAAGAAATCCCGGATGAGTTAACCGGGGTGAAATAAGTTCAGCACTTGACTGGCCGAGTCGCTGCCTTGAGTAGATTTATCTCAAGGTCGTCAGAGCGATGCCACAAATTCCTCTCAGTCCTAAGAAAAAAAAATCACTTCAAGTGGACACCGGAATGTAAAGAAGCGCTGAAGGAATTGAAACGTTAGTTGGCTAACGCGCCATTGCTCGCCAAGCCAAAGAATGGAGAAACTCTGCTAGTTTACCTGACTGTGTCCGAGGTGTCAGTCAGTGTTGTGCTGGTTCGGGAAGAGGATAGAAACCAGCAGCCTATCTACTATGTGAGCAAAACACTCCTCGACGCTGAAACCTGGTTCCCTCACTTGGAAAAACTAGCGCTTGCTTTAATAGTTACTGTTCGAAAATTACGACCCTATTTTCAATGTCATCCAATAGCAGTAGTTACCACTTTTCCTTTATGGAGTATATAGCATAAACCGGAGTTGTCGGGGAGGTTATCCAAATGGGCAGTAGAATTAAGTGAATATGATATCACCTACCAACCCCGAACAACTATTAAATCCCAAGTCTTGGCCGACTATGTGGCTGACTTTAGTGTTGGGATCTTACCCGAAGTTGAAAAGGAGAACCTGGTGTCGAACGGATCGATTTCGGGATTATGGGTTATCACCGATGGGGCGACTAATTCTAAGGATTCGGGATTAGGCATAGTGTGGATAACACCCACCGGGGAGAAAGTTAGACACTTAGTTCGGTCTAAAAAAGTGACCAACAACGAGGCCGAATACGAAGCGGCCTTAGCAGGCTTGGAGTTGGCTAAGGAGATGGGGGTGGAAAGAGTTGAATTAAGGTGTAACTTACAGTTGGTGGTAAATCAAGTGCTCGGTGAATATACGGCTCGTGAGCCTAGAATACAACAATTCTTGATCCGAGCAAAAAAAATCTTAGCTCAATTTCAAGAGTGGCAAGTCAAGCAAGTACCTCGTGATAAAAATGCTGAAGCCGACGCCTTAGCAAACCTGGGCTCGGCGGTGGATAAAGAACACTCGGGGACTGATTCTGTGGTTCGGTTGCTTTCCGCACAAATCAGGGAAATAAAATTAGAAGTCAACTCGGTGAACCACAAATGAGATTGACGAAGTAAGTTTATCTCCTACTTTGACTCAGGGGCTCTTCCCAAAGATAAGAGAGAAGCAAAGAAATTAAGGACTCAAGCGGCTTCATACTCAATGATTTGGGAAAGCTACATAGAAAACTGTACAGCGGCCCGATGGCCAAATGCTTGGGTCCGGATGAAGCTAGATATGTGATGGCAGAAGTACACAAAGGCGAGTGTGGCAACCACTCGGAGGGAAAATCATTAGTGCGCAAATTACTTCGAGCTGGGTACTATTAGCCCACTATCAGCGTAGACGCAAAGGCCTTCGTAAAAAGATGTGATAAGTGTCAGCGCCACGCCCGAATGATTTATCAGCAAGCTGAGCCTTTACATTCGGTCATGTCACCATGGCCCTTCATGAAGTGGGGGAATGGATGTCATTGGCCCCTTACCGAAAGGAAAAGGAGATGTTTGGTTTGTTCTTATTTTAACCGATTACTTCACAAAATGGATAGAAACAGAAGCTTTCACCGAGGTTAGACAGAAGGAGGTAATCGATTTTATCAAGAAGAACATCATCTATAGGTTCGGTGTCCCAAAGGAGATCACTTGTGACAATGGTCCACAGTTCACGGGGGCAGCTATCACTGATTTCCTTAAGCAGTAAGGAATAAAAAGAATAGTGTTGACTCCCTACCACTCAAGTGCTAATGGGCAAGCCAAATCCTTGAACAGAGCGATAGTTGAAAACCTCAAGAAGAGACTTGATGAGAAAAAAGGTCCTTGGCCCGAAGAGTTACCAGGGGTGTTGTGAGCAATGCGAACAAATGAGAAGAACAGCACCGGTGAAACCCCATTTTCCCTCACTTATGGCATGGACTTACTTATCCCCGTGGAAGTGGGCGAACCAAGTCTTCGGTACGCCCAAACCACCGAAGATTCCAATCAACAAGCCATGCGCATAGAGTTGGACTTGCTCGAGGAGAAAAGAGAGCTAGCATTGGTTCAGTTAGCAGCAAAAAAAAAAAAAAGGAAAATCGAGGCTGATGTTCGGCATTTTATGCCTACTTTTCCTTAATATTTCCGCACATTTGAGCTTGTTTTGCACTTGTTTGGTGGCTTGTGAATGTGGTTTTACGCTGATGTTGTGTTGTTCGTGTGTAGGTCGTTACGCGATGCATTTGGAGCGTTTCGGAGCTTGATTGAGCATGAATTGGTTGAAGGATGTTTGAAGATTGGATTGAGCACACAAAGGCACGACACAAGCCGAGTTTTGGAGCGAAAGAAGGGCGTTTTGGCCTGGCGCTGCAGCCTCCGCGCCGCGCAGCCTATGGCGCAAGGAGGCTTGCGCGTTTGGCATGCGCCGCAGGCCTATGGCACGAAGGCTGGGAGCGGGTTCTGGTTGGTATCACGCTTTTCGGGGCACGGGGCGCCCGTTGTAGCGCCCCTTGTGCGCGATTTTACTTCCTATTCCTTCTAGTTTTGGGTTTAACTTATTACCAAGGGTTTGGAAACATTATAAATAGTTTATTACTTAGTTTTTGTAAAAGGTTCTTGACTTTGGAGCAATATTGAGAGCTACACACTTCATTGAACAAGGGTTATTCCCAATTCTTTCATCTATTACATCAAGTATTTCATTATTACACCAAATCTTTGCCTTGTGATTATGAATATGTGTGGCTAATTTCCTAACGTTCTGGGGTTAGAGTTTACATGAAAGTTGATTGTTGAAGATTGATTTCCATTGATTGAATCCCATAACGGGTTACTTATTCTTCCTTGATTTAACTTGTATAATTGTTAGAGCTCGATAGTTATACATCATCTATGGTTTTTGGGTTGAACTTGAAAGAGAGAACCTAATTACGTAATAAGGAAGAATAGAACTAGTTTGTGAACCCGGGCATCGGGAAATCAATTCGCGGGTAGGATAGACATATACTTGCTTGCCTAGTTTAACTAATTACAGGATCGTTAATGCGTGCATGTGATTTAACCCGTAGACATACAGGGATTAAAGTAGCTTGCATAGATTGTGAAGAACTGAAAGGTTTTCATAATTACAATTAACCTGTCAGTTAGTAACCCGGGATTTAAGAAGTGAAATCAATTGAATACATCAACTGGATTGTTCGTAACTCTGACCCTGGATCGCTCTCTTGATATTGTTAACAACCAAAGTTTTGCCCCATTGCTTGATTACATTCCAGCACTTTAATTACTGCATTTTAGTATAAAAACTCTTACAACCATTGGAAAAAGACCCCTGGATAGTTTGTTCAGGAATTGTTTATTAAGCACTAGTCTGCATAGTCCTCGTGGGAACGATACTCGACTTTGTCACTTTATTACTTGGCGACCGCGTATACTTGCGTGTGCGTTTGGGAGCAACAAGTTTTTGGCGCCGTTGCCGGGGACTAATTACGGACTAATTACTTTTGAACAATTACTTAATTGCTATTCAGGTTTAATTTTTTGTTGAGTTTCTTGTGCTGTTTCAGGCAATAGGTTTTGAATGCAAAGGAACAAAAAGGACGAATCACTCGCACCTTTTGATCCCGAGCCTGAAAGAACCTTGAGGAAGACAAGGAAAGAAGCGAGAGATCGAGAAGCATTAGCAATCGTACTTGCATCCCTTCCTGTTGAAATGGCTGAAGAACAAACAGTAGCAGTGCGAGATGTGGCTCTCCCTAGTCTGAAAGGAGTAGAGTCAAGTATTGTGAAGCCTGCTATTACTGGAAACTTTGAGATCAAGCCCGGCATGATTCAGTTGCTGCATGTGACGGGGCAATATGGTGGATTCCTGCATGAAGATCCGCAGCAACACTTGCAGAACTTTCTGGAGATCAGTGATACTTATACACCGACAGGTGTGCCTACTGATTATGTGCGAATGACTTTGTTCCCATTTTCATTGATTGGGACAGCAAGGAAGTGGTTAAAGGCTGAAAAGCCTGGGTCTATCACTACTTGGGAGGATTTAGCTAAGAAATTCTTGGCTAAGTTTTATCCGTCGGCTAAGACGGCCAGGTTGAGGAGTGCAATTTTGTCCTTCAGGCAGTTTGAAGGCGAATCATTATATGCAGCCTGGGAGAGATTTAAAGCGTTATTGAGAGATTGTCCTCACCACAATCAAACTAATGAGGTTATTGCACACACTTTTGTTGAGGGATTGAACCAACACACTAAGATTGTGGTTGATGCTGCTGCTGGAGGCCAAGTGCTGGCCTTAAATTTTGAACAGATCTATGACTTACTTGATAAGTTTTCACAGAGCAATCCTGATTGGCAGGGTGATGGCAGAGCTAATATACTTAGTGAGGGGGCTAGCAGAGCGACTACGCAGAAAGCTGCTGGGGTACTTCAACTAGATGGAATCACAGAGTTGCGAGCGAAGATGGATGCGATTTCCAATCAAATCAGCAAGCTGGCTCTCCAAGCAAAGCCACAACCAGCTCCAGTGCAGCAAGTTCAGGCCTTTTGTGAGGTATGTGGCGAGGATCATAGCACTGAGGTTTGTCCCTCTAACCCAGAATCAGTGTATTATGTGGGTAATCAGAACAGATCACAGGGCCAAAACCGAAATCAGTATGGTAATAATTATAACACGGGTTGGCGTAATCACCCAAATTTTTCTTGGAGGGATACCCGTGAGCAGTTTCAGGATAATGAGAGAGCCCAATTTACTCAAAACAATGCACCACAGCAGGGATCGCAGTCTCAGGCTCAACCACAGCAGTCTAATACTATGGAGGATATGCTCAAGAAAATTCTTGCAGGGCAGCAAAAGCTCATTGATGAGTCAGCATCTCAGGCACAAACAATAAAAGATTTGAGCAATGCACAGAAAGATCTTGAAAGACAATTGGGGCAGCTTGCTGGAACACAAAATAATAGACCTCAGGGTGCTTTACCGAGTGATACAGAGAAGAATCCTAGAGAATTTGTGCAAGCAGTGACTTTGAGGAATGGAAGAGCACTGGAGGAAGTTCCCCGAAAGCCAAAGAAGCCTGTTGGTGAGTTAGAGCCAAATGTTGATAGGGAAGTGGAAAAAGAAGCAGAAAAGGTAACCGAAAAGCAGCCCGAGTCTGCTATTGTGAGACCACCACCACCTTTCCCGCAGAGACTTCAGAAGCAGAAAGTTGATGCAGCATGCAAGAAATTTTTGGAGATATTGAGTCAAATTCAGGTAAATATTCCTTTGGTGGAGCTTTTGCGGGATGTTCCCAAATATGCTAAATACATCAAGGATATTGTTGCTAACAAGAGAAGATTGACTGAGTTTGAGACAGTTGCACTTACTGAGGAGTGCAGTTCCAGAGTTAGAAGCAAGCTTCCGCAGAAATTGAAGGACCCGGGCAGTTTTACCATCCCTTTGAAAATTGGGGAACATGAGGTTGGTCGTGCTTTATGTGATTTGGGTGCTAGTGTGAATTTGATGCCTTCTTCAGTTTTTAGGAAGCTAGGCCTGGGTGAGCCACGACCCACTACTGTGACCCTGCAGCTTGCTGATAGATCTTTGACATGCCCTGAGGGGATTATTGAGGATGTGCTTGTACAAGTGGGTCAGTTCATATTACCCGTTGATTTTATTATTCTTGATTATGAAGCTGATCCTGAGGTTCCTCTCATCTTGGGAAGAGGATTTTTGGCTACTGCGGATGCTGTTATTAGAGTCAGAGCTGGCAAGATGATCATGAAGGTAAATGGGGAAGAAGCTGTGTTTAATGTGTTCAGAGCTACCCAGCTTCCTTCTCATTATGAAGAGTTGTCCATGGTAAAAGTAATAGATGATGAGTTGACTGCTGATGAGAGGTCATTCTTGGCTTCTAATGTTGATTCTTTGGAAAGGGCACTCTTATGTGATGATGATGATATCCTGAAGGATGAAGATACTGAAGAATTTGTGGAGGTTCTTAATATGCAGAGTAGATTCATCCCAGGGTGGAAGAAATTTGAGGAGCTTGATAGACCGTTGACCTTAGCTCCTGCTAAACCGTCTATTGAGAAAGCTCCTAGTCTTGAGCTCAAACCTTTACCCGCACATTTACGTTATGCTTATTTGGGTGAAGGTAATACTTTTCCCGTGATCCTTTCTTCTTTTTTTTTCTGATGTGCAGGTTGAGAAGGTGTTGCGGGTACTGCGAGAGCGCAAGAGAGCTATTGGCTGGACTATTGCTGATATTAGAGGGATTAGTCCTTCCTTCTGCATGCATAAAATTCTCTTGGAAGAAGATCATAAGCCATCCATAGAGCAGCAGAGGAGGCTAAATCCAATCATGAAGGAGGTGGTGAAGAAAGAAGTCATCAAGTGGCTGGATGCTGGTATTATTTTTCCTATCTCTGACAGCAAGTGGGTGAGTCCGGTGCAGTGTGTTCCTAAGAAAGGGGGCATGACAGTGGTGAAGAATGAGAACAATGAGTTGATTCCTACAAGAACTGTTACATGGTGGCGAATTTGCATTGATTATAGGAAGCTGAACAAGGCCACCAGGAAAGATCACTTCCCACTCCCTTTTATTGATCAGATGTTGGATAGACTAGCAGGCCATGAGTATTATTGTTTCTTGGATGGTTATTCGGGCTACAATCAAATTGTGATAGCTCCTGAAGACCAAGAGAAGACCACTTTTACTTGTCCATATGGCACCTATGCATTTAGGAGGATGCCATTTGGGTTGTGTAATGCCCCGGGGACTTTTCAGCGGTGCATGATGGCTATTTTCACTGACATGGTGGAAAAATTTGTGGAGGTGTTTATGGATGATTTCTCAGTGGTTGGTGACTCTTTTGATGAATGCTTGAAGAATCTTGATGCTGTGCTGAGCCGTTGTGAAGAAACAAATCTGGTGCTGAATTGGGAAAAATGTCACTTTATGGTTCAAGAAGGCATAGTACTTGGGCACAAGGTGTCAAAGCAAGGGATTGAGGTTGACAAGGCGAAGATGGAGGCTATTGAGAAATTACCACCACCTATCTCTGTTAAGGGGGTGCGTAGTTTCTTGGGACACGCAGGGTTCTATAGACGGTTCATAAAGGACTTCTCCAAAATTTCCACTCCCTTGTGCAAATTGTTGGAGAAGGATGTGAAATTTGTGTTTGATGATGCTTGTATTAAGGCGTTTGAAGAGTTGAAGAAAAGGTTGGTGACCGCACCAATCATCATTGCTCCTGACTGGTCTTTGCCATTTGAATTGATGTGTGATGCGAGTGATAATGCTATTGGGGCTGTTCTAGGCCAAAGAATAGGAAGAATTTTTCACTCCATCTATTATGCAAGCAAGACGCTTGATGCAGCCCAGTCAAATTATACTACCACTGAGAAGGAGTTGCTAGCCGTGGTTTATGCTTTTGATAAATTCAGATCTTATTTGGTTGGCACTCGTGTTGTTGTCTACACTGATCATGCCGCAATCCGGTATTTGTTTGAAAAGAAGGACTCCAAGCCGAGACTTATTCGATGGGTTCTCCTATTGCAAGAGTTTGATGTTGAAATTCGAGATCGCAAGGGGACTGAGAATCAAGTAGCTGATCATTTGTCAAGGCTGGAGAATAGAGATCATGTAGATGAGGGGCCTGAGATTAAAGAGGTATTTCCTGATGAGCAACTTTTTGCTCTAGAAGAAGCTGAAACACCATGGTATGCTGACATGGTAAATTTTCTTGTGAGTGATGTGTATCCCCCTGGGGCAACTGCTGAGCAGAAGCGTAAACTCCTTCATGAGAGCAGATTTTATGTGTGGGATGAGCCCTATTTGTACAAGATAGGTGTTGATCAACTAGCTAGGAGATGTGTTCCAAGGGAAGAAGTAGAGCCGATTCTACAGAGCTGCCATTCATCTCCTTATGGTGGCCACCTTGGTGGAGATCGAACAGCTGCAAAGGTACTTCAATCTGGTTTCTTTTGGCCTACTTTATTTAAAGATGCTCATGCATTAGTGAAGCAATGTGATCGTTGCCAAAGAACGGGTACCATTACTAGGCGTCACGAGATGCCTTTGAACAATATTTTGGAGATTGAGCTGTTTGATTGTTGGGGTATTGATTTTATGGGTCCATTCCCACCTTCTATGGGCAATAAATATATCCTTGTAGCAGTTGATTATGTATCTAAATGGGTGGAGGCCATTGCACTTCCTACAAATGATGCGAGTGTGGTGGTGAAGTTCGTGAAGAAGAATATTTTCACTCGTTTTGGGACACCGCGGGCTATCATTAGTGATAAAGGTACGCATTTCTGTAACCGGTTGTTCAATAAATTATTGGCTAAGTATGGGGTTCGCCACAAGGTGGCTACTGCTTATCATCCCCAAACTAGTGGCCAAGTGGAAGTGTCTAACAGAGAGATCAAGCAAATCCTTGAGAAGACTGTGAATGCCTCGAGGAAGGATTGGGCTATGAAGTTAGATGATGCTCTCTGGGCCTACCGAACTGCATTCAAAACGCCTATTGGAACCTCTCCATATAGGCTTGTTTATGGGAAGGCTTGTCACTTGCCGGTTGAATTAGAGCATAAGGCGTATTGGGCTATTCAAAAGCTCAACTTTGATATGGCCTTAGCGGGTGAGAAGAGGATGCTCCAGTTGCATGAACTTGAAGAGTTCCGTTTCCATGCGTATGAAAATGCGAAATTATATAAGGAACGGACAAAGAAGTGGCATGATAAGCACATTGAGCATCGCTCTTTTGAGCCCGGGCAGCGTGTATTGTTGTTCAACTCGAGGTTGAAATTGTTTCCAGGCAAGTTGAAGTCGAGATGGTCGGGGCCTTTTGAAGTTGTTCGGGTTACCGCACATGGAGCGGTTGCATTGAGAGCCCCGGGTTCTGAAAGCACATTTTTGGTTAATGGTCAACGGGTGAAACACTATTGGGGAGATACGGTGAATCACCGCACTTCAATCACTTTGAGGGACCCTTGATTTATACCCGTCGTGCCACGACGTTAAATAAGGCGCTACTCGGGAGGCAACCCGAGTTTGTACTTGTAATAGTTTAGTTTTCTTTTGTTTTTATAGTGTCACGTTTTTGTTGTTTTTGTGTGTCGTTTTCGCAGGAATCGGGCGAGCTAAATAAGGTGAAATGAATGCATTGAGGGGGATGGGACGTCTCGAGACGTGTCCCACGCTTGGTTTGTACTTGGAATCGAAATTCGGTGCGAAAAAACGTTCTTGGGCGAGTTCGGGAGTGCCCCGCGCCTCCCAAAGCGCGAGAAAAAGCTGAACAAAGAAGCTAGGCGCGGTTGGGAGCACCCCGCACCTCCCACCGCGCCATGCTAGGCAGAATCGCCCAATGCTTGCACGCGACAGGCATGCGCCGCGGAGGCCACCGCGCCATGCTAGGCAGAAAGTCAAAAAAGTTGCCCGCGATGGGCCTGCGGCGCGGAACTAAACGCGGAGGGCCAATTTTTGGTTTGAAAAATGGGTCAACGGGTTTGACCCGAAATTCTTTAATTCCCCACCCCTATAACCCCGATTCCTAACACTATTTCTCCCTTATTTTCACTACAAACACTCTCTACACACACACTAATTCACTTGCAAAACTTGAACTCATCCCAAATTTTGTGCAATCACTTCTAACACCATCAAGTAAGTACATTACTACTCTTCCTTCTCAATAACATGTAAGTTGTCTTCATTATTGCTCATGGGTGATTCTCTTAACTAGTTACAAGCTTCTTCATAAAAATTCAATCTTGATATGCTTAATTGTCTATGATGCTTAGTATAGACCTTGTGACTTGTAAAAAGAGACCTCCCAACAATTTGGGAGGGTTGGCACATTACAAAATCCATTGAAATTGCTAGTTCAAAGTTGTGCACACTAGGTGTTTGTGAAAAAGCCTCAAAGATGAAATATCAATGACATTGTGAATTCTTGAGTAGCAATGCATTCCTTAGGCTTACAATGAACATTAGGTGTTGCATACACACTAGATTTGATCATGAGGCACCCACACTAGCTTGATTTTAAAAATTCAAAACGTGGCATATTTTGCCAAGGCTAGTTTTGTTCAAGTGTGGGGTGCTCGTGCCATTGAAACAAGTGATTGCCACATAGAGTGTGTGCTAAGTGTGGGGTGGTACCCTTGAGCTTGAATTGTTTTTGGTGCATAGCTATACATCTAACATTGATGTTTGTGTTTGTGTAGGTACCATGGTAGCCACATCTCAAAAGGCGAGTTTTTCATCTACTGCGGGCCCGAGGAGAGAACCTCAAGCCGAGCCTTCCTCCTCAAAGCAAAAGGGTAAGGCACCGGCCAAGCCCAAGGCAAAAGCAAAGGCTAAGGCCAAGATTCCAAAGGACGCGGTGCCGATACCACGTCCCGGAGGCAAGACTCGGTATGGCCTCCCTTTCGTGAAGAAGGGAGATTGCCAAACATGGTATAAAAATGTGCGGCTGGCGGGGTACATCCCCGAGCAAGCCATTGATAAACGGCCAGTGCTACAAAAGTTTAGAGATGTGGCCGAGAAGATCATTGCCCTCAAGTGGGACTCAGTGTTTGAGAGTCGGGGGCACGCCAACTTGGACATGGTCCAAGAACTTTATGCTAACTGGGAGCCCGATGAGGTGTGGAGGGATGATAACATGGTGACGGTTAGGGGAGTGAAGGTGAAGTTAGATCCAACGGCATTGAATGCCTTCTTGGGGGTAGCGGACCCCGATTATGATGAGTTGAGAAATTACATCAAGAAACCGGATTACACGGCCTTGCGGGAGACCTTGTGTGGTGAGCGCTCCACGCATAAGTGGGGGCGAGGAGCGTCTGGGCGACATAAATTTATGCACTTCTCCCAGTTTATCAAGCCGGCGCGTGTATGGATGCGGTTCATAAATGCACGGATTCTTCCATGTTCCCATTACTCCGAGGTCACTAAGACTCGGGCGTGCATGGTGTACTTTTTCATGACCGGGAGGCCGGTGAACATTGGGTACTACATGTTGAGAATGATGAAACAAGAGAGGTATGAAAAATCATGTAGTCGGTTGTATTTTGGGAACCTCTTGACCCGGTATTTAGAGAAGGCGGGCGTCCCCGCAGATGAGGTCGGGGATCGCATTGTCCTTGATTTTGGGAGGCCTTTTGACATTGCCTCGGTCAAGGGGGTGATCACCACAGCACCGGTGAAGCTGACGGCGGACGATTGGCGGGAGACAAGTGCCAACTTGGCCGCGCGTCAGTATTTGATGATAGAGGCTATGGCCCGTCAGTCGGGCGTTGATATGACTACTATTGACCGCCAGGTCCCGTTGACGGAGACCTCGAAGGTCCTGCTGGGCGAAGTTGAGGCTGGAAGGGTGGATCCGCGAGAGGATGAGAACACTGATTCAGATATTGTGGCCAATGATCCAGACAGTGAGTATGAGACTGATCATGAGGCGGAGGCCTAGGTCCACACTCCTGTGCACCATCCAGCTTTCAGGGCAGTTTTCTTGTACTCTTACTTTTGCACTTACTTCTTTGTCGCACTGGGACATTGCTTAGTTTAAGTGTGGGGTGGGGTACTGCCCTTTATCTAGTTTTTATTTTTGAGGTTTAGGATGAATGTACCTTAGGACTTTTTACTTTGTCACTTGACTTTGTTTTTATTTGTTTCTTGCTTTACTATATGAAAAATGAAAAAAAAAAATTAGATAACCAATGAAAAATTCCAAAAAGATTTTCCTTTTAGTTTTATTAGTGGTACATGTCATCCGCCCCGTGGTTTTTCTTATGGCCTCGGTTCTTTTCCACGGGGAGGCCTTTGAACCGGGTAGTTTTTCATTTTTAGGATTAGGATAGTTAGTTATAGATGACCCTAGGCTAAGGAAAAAGGTAGAATGCTAGGTACCTTTGATTTGTTTG
This sequence comes from Petunia x hybrida, assembly GCA_037355625.1. Taxonomy (NCBI): domain Eukaryota; kingdom Viridiplantae; phylum Streptophyta; class Magnoliopsida; order Solanales; family Solanaceae; genus Petunia; species Petunia x hybrida. The sequence continues at coordinate 1,327,352 of JBBBVM010000018.1, read as the reverse complement.
ATACCGGTGGACTTGGACTTGATTGCATGTGCTATTTGTGGTGTCCTTGGTTTTAATTTGATGCATGCCTAGAAAAGAAAAGAAAAAAATGGAACAACCCCCTTGAGATGCTTGAGTCCGCTTGCTTGACTTAATTGCTAACTTTTGTGCATGAGTGCTTAAATTTCCACAAGTTGCATTCTAGAAGCTTGGTTGAGAGTTGTTGATTGAGCCTTTTTGTGTGGATTACGTACAATGTGTGTTGTGAGGCATGTTCTTATTTGCTCCATGTTGCATATTAATGTCTAGAACTTGCCCCGTGTGTGTGCAAAGCGAAATCCTAGGTTTGCTCTAGTCGGGAGATGATACAAGGCCTTCTTTTACTTGCCTACCCCTACATATATACCTTGAAAAATTGTTGTTGTGATTTCATTGACCCTTTTTGATTGGCACCCACACCCCGAGCCTACCCATTTGTTCTTAATTGACTCTTTTGGCCCTTACTCCTTAAGCACTTTATTGACATTGTGTAGATGATTGGAGTTGTGGTTGGATGTTGGGAGACTTTTGAGTGGAGCTAATAAAAGGGAAATACTTATGAAAATTGTGAAGTAGTGGAAAACATTGGCAAGGATGGAAGTTAATGAAATTGAAAAAAATGAAATGATAAGAAAAGAAAAAAATAGCAAAGTTGAAAAAATTGTGAAAAAGAAAAAAAAAGAGAAAGATATCCCGTCCTTGCTAGTGTGTGATTGAAAAGAAAATATGCTACTTATTGAGAAGGTATGTGTGATACTTGTGATTGGGTGGTTTGATGAGGATTGTGCTTGAAATTAAATGTGATGTATTAAAGTGCTTAGGGAGGTAGTCACTATTACCATATGTATCCTACCCGCCCCTTAGCCTACATTACGACCTTTCTAAAGTCCTAGTTAATCCCGATTGGAGTGAGTCTACATTAGTGGAGTCCTACACTACGGGCAAGCCTATGGTACGTTGTGTGTGACATGTGAGCTTTCATGAGAGTGAGAGAATTCATTTGTTATTGCCCCGTTCTATTCATGATATTTGTTTTTGTGTGTGATCTTTGGGGGGCACTCTCTTTCATATTGGTGAGGGCACGTGGTTTGCGTGAAGTAGGTAAAGTTGATGGCTTTTGATTGAGTAGATAGGTGTAATTTTGTGGGAGCATGGTTGCATTGAGTTCAGTTTGTGCATTTGAGCTATTTTGGGGTGGTTGTCCTCATATTTTTGAGTTTGGTAAATTGTTGGCATGTTGTGGATCCATGGTAGTCATGTGCGCATTGGTTCAATGGTCGGTATCAACCATAGTCATAGGCAGACCTGTTTTACCTAGGTTGGGGAGTTAGTTTTGACTTGCTCGAGGGCGAGCAAAGGTTCAAGTGTGGGGTGGTGATGTTCGGCATTTTATGCCTACTTTTCCTTAATATTTCCGCACATTTGAGCTTGTTTTGCACTTGTTTGGTGGCTTGTGAATGTGGTTTTACGCTGATGTTGTGTTGTTCGTGTGTAGGTCGTTACGCGATGCATTTGGAGCGTTTCGGAGCTTGATTGAGCATGAATTGGTTGAAGGATGTTTGAAGATTGGATTGAGCACACAAAGGCACGACACAAGCCGAGTTTTGGAGCGAAAGAAGGGGGTTTTGGCCTGGCGCTGCAGCCTCCGCGCCGCGCAGCCTATGGCGCGAGGAGGCTTGCGCGTTTGGCATGCGCCGCAGGCCTATGGCACGAAGGCTGGGAGCGGGTTCTGGTTGGTATCACGCTTTTCGGGGCGCGGGGCGCCCGTTGTAGCGCCCCTTGTGCGCGATTTTACTTCCTATTCCTTCTAGTTTTGGGTTTAACTTATTACCAAGAGTTTGAAAACATTATAAATAGTTTATTACTTAGTTTTTGTAAAAGGTTCTTGACTTTGGAGCAATATTGAGAGCTACACACTTCATTGAACAAGGGTTATTCCCAATTCTTTCATCTATTACATCAAGTATTTCATTATTACACCAAATCTTTGCCTTGTGATTATGAATATGTGTGGCTAATTTCCTAACGTTCTGGGGTTAGAGTTTACATGAAAGTTGATTGTTGAAGATTGATTTCCATTGATTGAATCCCATAACGGGTTACTTATTCTTCCTTGATTTAACTTGTATAATTGTTAGAGCTCGATAGTTATACATCATCTATGGTTTTTGGGTTGAACTTGAAAGAGAGAACCTAATTACGTAATAAGGAAGAATAGAACTAGTTTGTGAACCCGGGCATCGGGGAATCAATTTGCGGGTAGGATAGACATATACTTGCTTGCCTAGTTTAACTAATTACAGGATCGTTAATGCGTGCATGTGATTTAACCCGTAGACATACAGGGATTAAAGTAGCTTGCATAGATTGTGAAGAACTGAAAGGTTTTAATAATTACAATTAACCTGTCAGTTAGTAACCCGGGATTTAAGAAGTGAAATCAATTGAATACATCAACTGGATTGTTCGTAACTCTGACCCTGGATCGCTCTCTTGATATTGTTAACAACCAAAGTTTTGCCCCATTGCTTGATTACATTCCAGCACTTTAATTACTGTATTTTAGTATAAAAACTCTTACAACCATTGGAAAAAGACCCCTGGATAGTTTGTTCAGGAATTGTTTATTAAGCACTAGTCTGCATAGTCCTCGTGGGAACGATACTCGACTTTGTCACTTTATTACTTGGCGACCGCGTATACTTGCGTGTGCGTTTGGGAGCAACAGAGGCATATCTCAACAGGAAGGCCAAACTTAGGGATTTTAATGTTGGTGATTATGTGTCAAAGGCTTCGAATCAATCAATGAAGGAAAAGAATGGGGGAAAACTCATAGCAAATTGGGAAGGGTCTTACAAAGTTAGAGCAATTGTGGGAAAGGGATCTTATCAGATCGAAGACTTGCGGGGTAAACCTGAACCCTTAAGTTGGAACATCTCCAATTGAAAGTGGTATTACTTCTGACATCAAGGTATGCATTCCTTGATCATTTCAGATTTACCTACAGCCTCGAGCCGAAAAACGCTCCAAAGGCTTTGGTTGAAATATTTTAATTTACTCCTCGTTTTTATTTTGCTTGACCTTTTCAGGAAGCGGATAAGACGATCTCCAGTGCTCGAATCTTCATCAAGATTCATACCAGAACATTGGGGGGGAGTGAAAAGCGGGGTGCAATCAAGGTCGACGTTGAACCTCTCCCGCCGAAGCCTATCTATTCAGCACTCGAGGACTAACATCCGAAGAGTAGATTAGTACTATGTATTTTCGTCCAGTAGTGACGTTTTTCTAATTTTGTTTTTGCGCCTAAGCGCTTTTTAAGCTAGGCGTTATGTAAAGTCCAGCGGGACTCAATTGATATCATCAATGAAATGAACTTGATCCAAAATCTCTTTATTTCTACGATTATCATCGAAGTATTGTTAACATGCGTCAGCTCGGGGGCGAGACGTCGTCCCAAGCTAGCATTGAGTTTATACAATTAAATCTTGCAAATAAATTACTCTAAGTGTTCAGCTTAAAAATTCTCAAAAGGCAAAGAAAAATCTAACACTTAAAGCGTAAAATGTAGATTCATTTATTAAAAGCCCGAAGGCTACAGTCATTTAGATAAAAAAGGACCCGAAATTCCAAAACGTACATATCAAAAGGCCCGAAGGCCTAAACAAAACAAAGGTCACAAAGGATAAATAAGTATGAAGAATAAGTCAATATTAGAGACTCTCCTCCCCTTCCCTTCTTCAGCCTCTTCATCATCCTCTTCGGCACTCTCTTCACCCTCTTCATCCTCTTCGGATTCGCCATCGTCCGATCCCTCACTCGATGGAAGCTCATCCACAATCTTTTGTGCCTCGGCGGCGTTTTCCTGCGCTTTAACAATCTCCTCCTCGAGGACTACTCCTCCAGCCTTGAATTCTTCCAAGGTATTGAGCCTGGTCTTAACTACAGCCCACACCTCCTCGAATTTAGCCCTCGTAGCTTTAACATCGGCATGGTGGTTAAGTCCAGCGATCTTTTCCCGAAGCTTTGAAATCTTGCCCCGAAGAGCAGACACCTTGTCTACTTGGCTTTGCAGCCCATTTAGTTTGGCATTATATTCCTCTAACTTGCCACGGTATTTTTCGCCCACATCTAGCACTTCATCTTTGGCGCGGAAAAGTTCAGCCTCGAGCCGCTCAGACTCTAAACTCAACCTCGAGCGTTCACTCATGAACTCGTTTGTCAAGGCCTGAACCCTCACCTCGACAGAATCCTGAACCCCCTACAAGTCTACCTCGGCTCTAGCTGCAGCCTCATTAGCACGCCCCAAGTCGTCATTCAAAGAGACAAATCGGGCCTCCAGTTCAGCGATCCTATCTACAAACCCTCTTTTTTGCTCTCCACAGGCAGCTGTCGCCGCTTAAACTTGCTCAGCTCGTTCGCGCTCTAAGTGGACAGCCTGCAATACGAGGACCAAACTCTGCACAAGATCAAAAATTTTAGCGTCAAGAATGAGAAGAGGGTAAAATACACGAAAGGAATGCGGAGAAACTTACGCGAAGGGCAGAGGCAACTGAAACACCCATCAAACTCATAGGGCTAAGCTTGCTAAGAGCACGAGCCGCAGTGGATCCGAGCAAAAAGTCGATGGCAGCGATATCCTCTTTGGTAGCATCCAACAAATTGGATTCAAGAGAAATCTCCAAAGACCGAGGGGTAGCATACGAAGCTGGAGCAGAGCCTCGAGAAGCTTTAACCATGTTCTTAATGAAAACCTTATTCACCTTTGCTTTGTCTTTCCGCTTTGCGGCTTCTTGATCAGACTCCTCAACGGTTATCACTTCGGCCTCCTTAGGGGCCTCAGGGACTGGTTCTGAAGCTACTTTGGCAGCGATCCCATGGGCCCCTTCATCACTAGGCTCATCGACAAGACCTCGGCATTTTTAAGTTACCGCCTCGGAAGCGAAGGTAACGTTCTTTTCGATCCGAGGACCTTTCGCCTTAGTAGCCCTCTTCGACGCGGATTTCTTCCTCTTTGAGTCTGGGGAAGGGAGAGGACAAAGCTCGTAAATATGAGAGAAAGTAGAATTTGGAATACATTTAAACCGACCAAGAAAGACGTCATCACCTTGTGAAGTCCCTTGGCCTGGCGAACCCTTGGACATCTTCTCTTCGGCGAGTTGTCTCGCCAAACTCGCCATCTGGCGGACGCCTTCTTTGGCTTCGATGATTCTCTTCTCTTTCTTCCCTTTCTTTTTCTCTTTTTTCTCTTCTCCTTCCTCGTCTTCCTTCTCCTCGGTTTCTTCTTCATCCACCTTGGGGTCCTTGACAACCTTGTTGGTCAAACCTAAATGGGGAAGGAAAAGAAAGCGCTGAGAAGCAATAATTCAGAACAAATGCTATGAAGTTTCAAGCGTGATGAACAACTCACTATTCCTTTAAGGCAGCTAAGATCATCCACTATCGAAGAGGATGCGTCTTCTGTGCCATCACCTCGGCCACCAACTCAAGTAAATTCTCCGGCGGGCTAACTGGGACCTTGCTGGCTACATATCACAAGTATGAAAATGAGTAAGAACAAGTTACGATGACCGAAGACAAAACGAGGATGAGAATACTTACCCTGAGTATTCCACTCTTCGGGAAAACCGGGGTCGACTGATAATAGCCTCGCCGGGATGAGCACGCAGCGATCACACCAACCTCGGTCGCCGTGGTCTTCACTCTTGCTTAAGATAGCGTAAGATCCACGGGGCAAGAAAGCCACAACCCCGACTTTGTGGAAATATGGATAATAGAAGGAGATCAAATCCTGGAAGGTGAAAGGCAACCCAGCTAATCGACTTAAATACTCAAGGGCCAGCATGACTCTCCAAACTCCGGGGCCCAACTAAGCCAAGCACAAATTATAAGATCGACAAAACGTGTCGATTATAGGATGAACAGGTAAACCAAAGCCTATGGTAAAAAGATATGTAAAAATCGAAGAGTACCTTGGGACGTGAGTAGAAGCAGCCAATGGCATTATAGCCCACTACTTCAGCCCATAACTCTACTAACATGAGTGCTGAATGTGGGCCTGAATATGACCAATCATGGGAATAGCTCTAATTTTCATGTTGTAGCTATTCAGAAACACATATAGAAACTCTGTCAAAATTTGTACTCATTGGATATATTGAAATCTCGTTCTTTACTTATATTTTCATCTGTTATTATTCATATTTCGACTTTGATACATTGATTTGCTTATATTCGCAATCCTAATTCGATTTGTGTCCTAAGAACAATTTAGGCCAATACATATGGAACAGAAAATTCTAACAGATGTTGGACAAAAACCTTGATATCATAGGTAGGCACACAAAATCTAGACTTGTCATATTTTTCTAGCATATAAAATTATAACATATGAAATATCGAAGGTTTACCGTTTTTTATTTTTTCAAATTGTCGTACATGATAGTATAAAATTTGGGCTTGTCATTCATTAAATTACTATGTCTTTCTAATTCTTGTAGTACAAGTCTTCTCCTGTTTCATCAACAGGTACTACTACTAGTATACTACACTCGAAACAACATGAAAAAAATATTTTCCCATACTAAATTACTAATTGTCTATTTACCCCAGATTAATTTCACACTCTAGTGGTAACACTGTAAAATGTGGGACCGGGCCCAATAAGGCAGCCGTGAATTACATCACAGCTACATCACGAATGGATTTTGTATTGGAAATGGGCCGATCTTCCCCCATGACGGGCCAATGTTCATCAAACTTGGACTTTCTACAGAGATCCCTAATGGCTGTTAGCTGATAAGGCGATGCATCCGTTGCGAGCCACTGCTCCACCGTGAACAGTTGTTGGTTGCATTCCTCATGGACTTCGGTGACGGTAACTTCCACATAGTTACAGTACCATCCATGACCTGGGCCTGTACCATCCGAAGTCAAGTTCATCATGCAAACAGGCCCAGTCAAACATGGGCCTCGGCCACTGAAGATATCCAAATTTCCTCTCTCGAAATAATCATAATTTGGGCCCATAAGCCCACCCCATGCCTCAAGGTTCTTGATTATAATACCATATCCATGTGCATCGTATAGAGTTAAACTGATGATTGAATCGGTTCCACCTTTTATGATTTTACTGGTTCGAACGAAAACTGTGTACACACAATCTGGTTCCTGCAATGGTTTACCCCTTTTAGAATACTTGAAAGTAAGAACTAAAAATAAAAGAAAAGAAAAGAATAAGAATATTATTATTATTATTATTATTATTATTATTATTATTATTATAATACACCATATAGTTGTAGCACATAGAGCAGTTAATATGGGCTTGGCCCGCTGGGCTGGCTCGGCCCGGCCTGGCCCATAATTTAATAGGGTTGGGCTAAGAATTTTTTAGCCCATGAAACACCGAGGCTTTTTAGCCCAGCCCACGCAAACCAACGACCCGTGAGGCTTAGGCGAGGACAGGCCGGGCTGACCCGTGGGCTTAATTAAATAAAATAATTTAAATAATAAAATAAGGACTAATCTAAAAATAATGAAAATAGAGCTTCGGTTTTGAATATTGTGTTGCAATTTTTAAGTACTTATATTTTGACAAATATTATATTATTGGTATCTTTTTGTATTTTAATTTTAATGTTATTTGAAATGCGAGTTCTTATCAAAGTTTGTAATTTTTTTTTTGATTATCTTGTGTTAACAATAATTAATGATATCCGGAATTGCTCCAGGAATTTTATGAAATTAAGATTCTCTTTTAACTAATGACAATTAAAATAAATTTTAAGTTCACATTAGATACTTGTTGACACCAAAATTTGTACTATACTTTTGCTTGTTTACATTATCTCCTTTACAAAAATTGTTCAGTTGAATATCATGGTAATATTTCGTTTACTTCTAGTATCACTGTTATTAATTAAAAATAAAATTAACATTATTAAAAAATAATTAATAATAAATAATGGTGTCGGCCCGGCCTGCAGCCCACATAGAGCTGGATTGGGCTAATGATTTAATGGCCGGTGTGAATTGTGGGCCGGTCCGGCTCGGCCCGATAAATTGAAAAATCCACATGGGCTGGGTCGCGCCGGCCCATTTTCATAGCACTAGCCGCACATAATCCTTCTTAAAAAATGAAACTCAGTAATCTAACAAATAAGGCAAATTATATCCAAGTTGATAAAGTAAGTATCAGATTATTTGTAAATATGTCACAACATTGAAGAACGGATAAATATAATATGATGGTGTAAATAATCTTTTTATGGTGATTATATGTATAAGATAAACTCAAAAAAATATAATAATAGAATTGAGAAGGGTAACTTACGGATCCAGAAATGGAGGAGATGGAGTAAGAGAAGAAGAGGATGAAAAGGTGGAACCAAAAATGGTTGACTTGAGCTGCTACTCCCATGGCTCTTTGTTTCAGTTCCTCTCTCTAGAAAATGTAAGTAGTACTTAATAGAGTAACAGTGCACGTACTCGTTCGATATATAGATCACATCAAGGTTTAAGATCGGACCATAAATTATATTGGAATTGTTGAGAATATTCGTATAATCAAGGTTTAAGATAACATTCGTCTCCGTGTTTATAAGCACAAGGGTCGCATATTAGCATAAAAGTACTCTATACATGTACACATGGCAGAGCTTCATTGATCTATGATTCATCCATATTACGAGAATCGTGAACTATACGTTTGAATCATGCCTAAATATATTTGCAAGACAGAACAGGTAATTTGAAGATATTGTTTTTAGCATATTTTGCACATTACTTCTAGTCCATCAATCATCCCACTTTATTTCCTGAGAAATTAATAACATGCATAGGGTACTTTCAAAGTTGCTCCTCCATGCTAATATATGTAGCAACGTTTGAATAGATATAGAGTTTAAAAAAGAAATAATGAAGAAATTTAAAACTTATAGTTGTTGTTGTAAGGGTATAATATTTGTGTGGCTATATAAAATTTTTTATCAAAAATAAAATGAGAAGTTTAGGTAAACTATTTTTAAATTTAAGACCGTGTCATATTGTAAGCATTTAAATTTTGTTTCCATACGAAATTTAGATTAATTCCAAAATTTAAGAAAATAAAATACCACATGGCATATGACGTGGCGTTAAATCAAATGAAGTAGTCAATGGAAATTACGCCAAGTGTATAAGTGATAGGCTTTGGCAAATCAAATGAAAGCTTATCACAAAATAAATGAGATTGGTTTGAAATTCAAAACCAACCAATCAAATCAAAGCAAATATATTTAACCTTATCACAATTTCTCTATAAATAGAGAGCTCCCATAAGCCAAAAGGAACTTGAAGAAGAGATAAAAGCAAAAAAAGGACATCAAAAGGGAGATCATCAAGAAGGATATCAAAGGAGGCCAAGAGAAGAACATCAAGCAAAATGAAGGGCAATCAAAGAAGCTCCAAAGGAAAGCTCTCAAAGTCTTTTTTGACGTCTGTGATCTACACTCCCGTTCAAGTTCTAAAACGGAGGCCACGATCTACGTCCCTGTTCAATTTTAACAACAGAGGCTACGATCTACGTCCATATTCAAGTTCTACAACGGAGGCTACGATCTACGTCTTTGTTCAAGTTTAACAACGGAGGCCACGATCTACGTCCCTGTTCAAATCCAAATCAAAGTTCAAATCAAGATTCAGCGTGCACGAGTTCTAATAATCTATTCGTGGTAGTTGAATCTCAAATCTTGTTTGTGGCGGACGTCAAAGTGTTCGTGACGCATAACAAATCCAAGATCAAGGTTCTTGAAATCAAATTCAAGATCAAGCTTTCGAGCCCTTGAACCAAAGTTCGTGAGGAGAAGAATCAGAGGATGTCATTTATCAAATTAGTGACACCCTAGAGATTGTAACCTACAACTTCTGTTGATATTAAATACAATACTTTGTTACACTATTTCTTGTATTGATTTTCTAGACTTCGAAATTTGTTGTCACAAATTTGGCACGCCCAGTGGGATCTCTCTACCTCTCATCTCTTTTCTTCAAAGTTCAATAACGCTAGGATGGCTACCATAGAAGAAAAACTTGCAATCTTGACAAAAACAGTTGAAGGCCTGACAAAATGCGTGAAAGATCAAGATGCTCAAATTGCAGGGTTAGAATCTAAGTTTTATGACAAAGCCGATGAAGAATCAAGCCAAGCACCTGCAAAACTTCCTGAAGCAAAGGAGAAGAAGAGGCCTCTACAAGGTGGGAAATTGTGGCCAAGGGGATCCAAGGGTCTTCAGAAAATCTATTTCACGTTGATCAATCGAAGGACTTCATATTGTGGGCAATAAAATTTAAAGTGGAGCCGCAAGCCAAATCTTCACTCATATATGAAAAACCCTACACGCAAAGAATTGATAACTTGAAGATGCATGCTGTTTATCAACCTCCAAAGCTTCAGCACTTTGATAGCAAAGGAAATCCCAAACAATATGTGGCGCACTTCGTTGAGATGTGCAAAAATGCTGGGACTTATGGTGATTACCTCGTCAAGCAGTTCGTCATATCCCTCAAAGGAAACGCCTTCGACTAGTACATGGATCTTAAGCCTAATTCCATTGATAGTTGGGAGCAACTTGAGCAAGAATTTCTTAACCGCTTCTATAGCACAAGGTGTATTGTCAGCATGGTTGAACTTACCAATTCTCACCAATTGAAGGATGAACCGGTCATTGACTTTATCAACCGCTGGAGGAGCTTGAGCTTGAACTGCAAAGACTACCTTAGTGAAACTTCTGGCATTGAAATGTGCATTCAAGGGAACCATTGGGGCCTCTGCTACATCTTGCAAAGCATAAAGCCTAAAAAATTTGAAGAGTTGGACACACGTGTGCATGATATAAAATTGAGCATGGCTGCAAGTGGAAACTAAGGGCCGCCTGTTTACAAGCTTTGTAAAGGAGAAAACAAGCAAGAAGCCGAAAAAGGAGGCACGTTTTCATATGAGTATGAAATCAAAGAATCCATGTATGTCAACAGTGCTCCCTTAGAAGTCACCACAAAAGCAAGTGAGAAGAAAAGTGCGAAGACAACTTTCGTACAAAACAAATCAAGTCAAAATTTGACTTTGAAAGAACTGCAAAAAAAAGGAGTATCCGTTCTTGGATTCTGATGTTCTTGCTATGTTTGATGAACTCTTCAAGTTGAAGATCATTTAACTTCCTGAAATCAAGCGACCCAATGAAGCTGCCAAGACTGATGATCCAAATTACTGTAAGTATCACCGATTGATTGGCCATCCTATTGAGAAGTGCTTCATCTTCAAAGAGAAAGTCGTGGATTTGGCTTATCAAGGAGATATCCTGTTGGAAGAAGAAGTCTCCATCAAATAGCCAATGCAAGAAGACGCTCCTTAACGCACGAGCAAAAACTGCAAGTAACTCCTGGCCCCCAAGAGTATAAATGTGCACGTCCAAATAAAAATAAATAAAATCTGCTAGGTTGAAAATCTCGAAAGAGACGGCCTAGGCAAATGTTAGGACAGAAAAAAACTCATTTGTTTGAACTACATTATGACTTGATCCTCTTCATCGAGGTACGTAGGCAACTAAGAACAGCTTATTCTAAGTTCAGTCACATGAGTTAAAAAAAATCGAAGTGTTTTGTGATTGTCAAAATAAAGTTTGATGGTACAACATGGTGCTACATTGATCCTTTAAAATGCTAAGACATACATTGTAGCAGAAAATAAGACAGTTTGTATCAAAGTGGAAAGATGTTTTATTTCTTCAATATTGAGGGAATTTGATACATCAATAATTCAAAGAAAAGATACAAAAACTACAAAGCATCATCTTATACAAGGAGCCTAAATCTTAAAAGTAATTTGAAGCTAAGGTTGTTGCTGACTTGTCTATAAGCCTATTCCAAGTTTGCATAATTTTTTTGGCGAAGGATGACTCTAACACTTAGACGATCTATTTGCATCAAATTATTTGGAAAAATGGACGCCAATATGTCAAAAGCCTCTTTAACGTAGATGGGGGCACCATCTATTCATTCAAATCATCCATCAAAATCAAAATTAGTGGATACTCAGTATACACTCTCCATAGATGGAATGATGAACTAGTCACGTACTTCTTCATCAAATAGCAAGAAGAAAGGCTGCTCTTAGTACATCTTATCAAAGCTTGAGCAAGACTGCACATAGGCTGGAGAACTGCAAGGCCAAGCATAGCTTGAAGGATGTAGCGCTTCACGAACATCTTTTCTAAGTTGCACAGAGAGGTTCCATGCTAAAGCTTAAAGAATGGAATGCTCCAAGTAATTCTTTAAACCCAACAATGGTGGACTCTTAAGGCTCTTTTCATGCACCATCTCGGTCTAAAATCGAGACCATTTACATTCCCTCACAAGCCTGCAAAACAAAACAAAAAAAATCAAAAGAAAAGGAGATCTCATTGAACAGCTGCCCAAAGTCAGATTGTGCAGGTAGCAGTATCAACTTTGAAGCTTTTTCTATGTCAATCCAGGATGAATTAGGCTTCAATATTTGGCATTTATGTAGGGCTCCGAGTCTAGTTTCTGAAGGATCAAGTGACTCATGATTTAGACACTCATAGCTCGAGATATGAATTTTTTCGTGAGCTTGCGTAAATCTGTGAAGATAGCTCGACAGACATCTTTGTTGACTTGAAACATTAAACTGTACCAATTGGGATAGAACCAGTTTCTGATTTTCTGATATGTTATAGTCCCAGATGTCTTCTTTTCAACGTAGAAGACGGCATGTGATTCGGAGACTCCTAGAGCGAAATATGATTTTTTATTTTGGCAAGATCACTCCAAGCTGTCAAGTCAATGTCGCAGGCTACTTCCTCAATTTCAGAAATTGATTCCCGCTGATCCACAAGGTGTTTGGCTTTAATTTTTTCAGATGCTGCAGCCTATGAAGTCTTCTTTCTTCCGAATTGAGTGGCTCTTGATTCGGACGCTCCCACAACATGATGTAATTTTCTTGCAGAGACGCGCATAGCTGAAGACAAACTGCAACCATGGTAAAACAACACCAGCTTTTCTGGTTCCGTGTGACAGATCAGCGCCGAAGCTGCAAAGCTTCCTTCAGTAGCAAATGCCATGCCAACACAGGATCAGATGCACCACGTGATTGCTCGCCAAACCACAAGATGAGGACTCCAAGTATCTCCTTGATGTACTCTAATTTCGGCAAGATGAAACGAAGAACTCGCCATGTGTGTCGTTTCTAAATTTCAAGAAATAAATAAGCTCTCTCGAAGTTGTGCAGACCGGGAATTCAAGGCAGCTTGAAGAAGTGGGATGCACCATGAGCTTTTCCGCCAAGTTTTCAAGATGAGATTCTGTTATGCCAAAGCTTGGAGGTTCAGAAGCAATACTCCTCTCGGCCAAATGTTGAAGGATGAAATATGATTCTTTTGTCAGGCCACAGGATAAGATGCACCTATCTCGCCAAGGATGGAAAAGAATTGCTCCAAGAATTTCTCACCAAGGCGCAAGGAAAGGATGTTGTACTTCTTTTCCTAGCTGCTTGAACAAAGCTGGAACGAATGACTAGCTGGGATGGAGGACGCCACCATGTACTCTTTGTCAAGGTGTAGGAGGAGGACGTTTCAAGTGGTTTCTCGTCAAAGCTACAAAAATGGCAAGAGGGCCACGCCAATCGGTGTCTCACTTAAATTGCAAAGCTGCTAGGAAGCCGAACTCTCCAAGTAATGTCTTACCAAAGATGCAAAGCCGCAGGGACTACAACATGCTTTAGATAGCTCCTCATCAAATCAAGTGGACATGTCTTACATCTTCTTGGTCTGATATCGAGATCATTTGAGCTTCTATGTAAACCTGCACTTAAAGGAAAAAAAAAAGATGATGGAGCCATGATGCTAACGCGAGGATGCTTCAGGTCCCACGATGGACACATTGCTTTAACTCATCATGGTCGATATGTACCATTCGCACAAAGAATCTCGATTATGCACCATTGATCAGCGTCTATGGCACGATGTTCTTGATTTTACATGAGTTGATCGGTGCCTACGCACAAATTTATCAATTTTTGCGTGATTGATAGGTGTCATTCCAAGTTTGATGCAGCAACCAGTTTCCAAATGTTCAGCAACTCAAGCATCCTAAGGCCGTAAGGCGGCAGCTACTCCTTTAAGAAATAGATGAATGTTATATTCTCGAAAGCCTTCTGATTCAAAGAACAACCTACAAAAAAATATGAATTAAAGGAAAGAAACTCCAGCAAAGTTCCAGCCTTGAAAGCCTCTCCGTCGTCCAGCATGTAAAGATGAGAATTGCTCGGTCTGTCTTAGTTGTGCTCCTTCCATCACCTTGATTCACTATGGATGCTATATTATGACTTTGGTTGCAGAGGCTATTGCACTATATTAGAAAAAAAAAAAAGAATAATTGATTACAACTCAGAAGGACTCAAAGTGTGTCTCTATTATGGAAAACCAGTTGGGTGTGGTTGAGTATATATAGGTGTCATAGGAAGCAGGAAAGATGAGTTCGAATTAAAATCAAAGAGTGCTAAGGAGTTATCCTACTGGATATTCATTATTTGCTGCATTATTCTAACTAAAATGGGATGAGTGTCAATCTTGTTTCAACAAGCAAGGAGACGTTACATTAAAAAAAATAACATTCTGGTGCAGTTAAGAAAAATGTGTTGCGTCATTGGCTTCTAAGAAATAAAGCTGAGTTCTTCCTTATGCATGTGATCCTGACCAATGTTTTAAAAGGTGGGAGCGCAAGGCGAGCCGTTTTACTTACAATGAGGCGAGGCGTAAGCCCCGAGACATGGGGCGTAAGTCCCATGGATCTTATTTTTAATTAATTATAAATTAATAAAATAGTATAATGAGTCAAAAAAATATCAAAAGTAAAAAAAAAAGTTAAGAAAATTCAAAATAAGAAAAAAGATTATAGAACCAAAAGATCTAACCTTTTTAACAATTGTAAGAAGTTGAATAATGTTACCGTTTTTATGAGATACAAATAAACCATAAGGCCTTAACTTTCAAACAATTAAAAATAAAAATTTGTTACAATAAAAAGTGAATAAACAATATAATTTATTACTATTATAATTTAAAACATTAATTCTTCATTTATAAATATAAAATTGCTTCTAAATTTATAAAATAATTTAAGTCGAACAATTTTGAGTGACAGAAATAAAACATGAAGATCAATAACAAGTGATTACATTATAAATATTGACTATGCATTTTTAGATTAAGTATACAGATAGATATTCACCCTCATGATATTATAATACATATAATATTATGTCTCATTAAATGAGCTATACTCAATTTTTGAATTTCTATAGATGAATATTTCTTCATTTTTAAAGAAAATTGTGGATGAACAATCTTAATTAGGGAATGAATAGATCATCTGCATAGGTTCTATAAGGCGAGTCCCGAGCGTTGAGCGTTGGGCGTGCTCTGGACGTATCGTTGGGCACTTGAGACGTAAGCCTCATGGATCTAAGCCTCGCCCGAGAGTCTCAGGGCGTTTTGCTAGTGCCCCGCCTCGGGGCGAGTCCCGGGCGAGTCAAAAAACAGCTTTTTAATACAGAGATCCTGACTTGGAAATTTTGGAGGAATAAAAGTTGATATTATCTAAATTCTCCAGTTCATTGAATGTGTTCAAAGATTAGCACAACGTGGTAATCTATGCACTTTGTTGGAATTAGATGCAATATCTAATGAAGTACAGTAACATGATCAAATTCATGACTTAATACCAAAGCAATGAAAGAATGTTCATGCTTCGTAAAGTTGGCTCGACATATCTTCACCCCCACGTCAAATAACGAAAGAAAATAATTTCACGAAAGAAATGTGTTTTCTTTTAGTGATACTTCAAGTCTCGCCTTGGGATTCGACAAATATACATCCCGACAAATCTTGAAGTATGAGGCATTTGTAAGCATTTAAATTTTGTTGAATCCGAAATTTGAATTACTTTCAAAATTTAAGAAAACAAAATACCACATTGCATATAACGTGGCGTTAAATCAAATGAACTAGTCAATGGAAATATACCAAGTGTGTAAGTGATAGGCTTTGGCAAATCAAATGGAAGCTTATCACAAAATAAATGAGATTGGTTTGAAATTCAAAACCAGCCAATCAAATCAACGAAAATACATTTAGCCTTATCACAATTTCTCTATAAATAGAGAGCTCCTATAAGGCAAAAGGAACTTGAAGAAGAGAAAAAAGCAAAAAAAGGACATCAAAGGGGAGATCATCAAGAAGGACATCAAAGAAGGCCAAGAGAAGAACATCAAGCAAACTGAAGGGCAATCAAAGAAGCTCCGAAGGAAAGCTCTCAAAGTCTTCTTCTACGTCTGTGATCTACACTCCTGTTCAAGTTCTAAAACAGAGGCCACGATCTACGTCCCTATTCAATTTTAACAACAGAGGCTACGATCTACGTCCATGTTCAAGTTCTACAACGGAGGCTGCGATCTATGTCTTTGTTCAAGTTTAACAACGGAGGCCACGAACTACTTCCCTGTTCAAATCCAAATCAAAGTTCAAATCAAGATTCGGCGTGCACGAGTTCAAATCATCTATTCGTGGTAGTTGAATCTCAAATCTTGTTCGTGGCGGACGTCAAAGTGTTCGTGACGCATAACAAATTCAAGATCAAGCTTCTTGAAATCAAATTCAAAATTCATCAAGTTCAAGATCAAGCTTTCGAGCCCTTTAACCAAAGTTCGTGAGGAGACGAATCAGAGAATATCATTTATCAAATTAGTGACGCCCTAGAGATTGTAACCTGCAACTTCTGGTTATATTAAATACAATACTTTGTTACGCTATTTCTTGTCTTGATTTTCTAAACTTCAAAATTTGTTGTTACACATATAATCTAAAATGGAAGGAATAAGATATTTCTCAATGTTTGACATATTCTCCAAAAATTCAACCCAACTGAACTTTATAATTCAGAAAAGATCTACATTTAAAAGCGGAGACAACCTGCGACTGCGAGTGATTTTCTTTTTTTTTTTTTTCATTAAAGATTTAAGCTTGAAAGTTTGAAAAATGTCCGCGATAAAATTTAAACTATTAACAATGATTTTATTCTTCTTCCTTTTTTTTTCTTTTTTTTTTATCAACAACTTTAGGCAAACTTGGACGGTGGAATGTGTCGAGGGCTTGGGTTATTACTGGATCCTTATACCATTGACCCGCAATCTTTGCCGCCACGTAGCATTCCCCAATAAATTATGTGAATCACGACCTTATACCGATTTTAATTCATGATTCATCCACTCTTTTCTTTAATTTTTTTTGTTGTCCTTGTAGCGTTTGGTTTTTATATTTCCTTTTATTTAAGGAGTTGTTAGCTTGCTGCACTTCTAGTTCCAGATCTGTAGTATAATTTGTTAGATAATCTAAGATGTGGTTGGAACAATTAATGAAATCTTAACTACTTCACCTACTTCATTACTCCCTCCGTCTCAAAATATTTGTCCTCATTAAAAATGGTTGTCTCAAAATAATTATCCAGTTAGGAGTTCAAAGTAAAAATTTTCATTTGGTGGGTAAATAGTCAATAATCTCCCTTTATTAATAATTTCTTAAACGACGTGCATAAGATAAAAAGACAAATAATTTGAAATAGAGGGATTACTTCTTATTGTTTCTTGGAGTACCTTTTTCGAAATAGAACAACATGATATGTCAATCAATTAGTTAGTCATCTTGGTTTCTATGTATGTTTAGTTTTGTGTTGATTAGTTCTTCTTCCATTCCTCAAATCAAATGTTTACAAAAAATACCGGGAAGCCTGACAAACTAAATAAGCATCTTTGTGCTTCATTCAGTAACAATACAACCGAAAATTACATCAAAGTAGGAGAGTCCACAGAAAAGCTACAGTACCGACGATTATTGAACCTGCTGCACTGCTGTAGTCTCTGTTGGCATATCTCTTACTCAAAGTTTACCGAATATAATGTCTCACCTAGTAAACTCTTCCTATAAAGTATAATCAACATCAAACTAAGAGGTCTGATTGTCTTGAAATACATCTTTATTTCTCTTTTTAAATTGGGATTTGAACCGTTCTATTTTTTGCAACCGAGTTACGGTAATTTCATAAGAAATGAACTTTGGCAATTAGAAAACATATATGGTTATTAATAATTTCGTTTTCCTTTTTCTAGATAAATTATTAGCGAAGTGTTGAAATCAAAATATTTAAGACAGGTCCTTTTCTAGGATGTGCTAGGTGTTTGAACGGGTCCTCATCAATCCGCTGGCACTTCCTAATTTTTTTGATGAAGAATGTGTGAAGTGGCCACTTGTTTGCTTGTCAATGATCCAAATCACAAAATGAGGAAAAAAAAAATCTTAGATAATTTCTAGGCCGTCGCTTTTGCAACTAATGCTTGACCAATTTATGCTTTTAAGTTTGAAAATATATAAAGGTTTATCTATTTAATCCTATACCATTTCAATTTGTTAGTTACATTTTCACTTGACATTATTATTCAGAGAATATTAAAAGTTGTATGGGCCTAAATCAGTTTTAGGATTACAAATTGAATTTGGATTCGAATATAAGCAAATCTTCGTATCAAAGTTGAATAAACGCACAAAACTGATGTAAATACGAAAGAATAACTTGATTTCAATAAATGATTGAGAGTACAAATTTGGGCAGAGTTTCAGTATATATTTCTGGATCCGTACAATGTAAAATGAAATGCTATTTATAGATACAAAGTGTTATCCCACGTTCTCCACTACTTGTTCATGGCCAACCCACGTCTGAAGTATTTATGGGTGGAGTTAATGGGTAAAGTAGTGGGCTGAAGTAGTGGGCTGCAAAGCCGCTTGAACCGGGGGATCCTCCGAGGTGCAAATAGATGACCTCGGTGGTAATGCCCTGTAATTTAACCGAGGTGACTGTCATCGAAGCTCAGCTTGCGGCTTGCCTTCAGTGACGACCTCGGTGCCTGACTTCGGCGGTCCACTCACTTGCTTCGGTGTTTGGCTGTTCGTTATGTGTTCGGTCGTTTCCGACTTGCGTGACCGGGGCGAATCATCGCGAGCCGATTTTTACCCAATACATATAGTCCCCCCACTTTTCGGTTGCTTACCGAAGTTACCGAGAAGTGGAGTGAAATCCAGCGGGAGAATGACGTGGCTTAATCTTATCCAAGCGTTTCAAATTTTTGTCAACGGCTTGCGTCTCATTAGGTCATTTCTTATTGACATGTGTCACATATCCATTGCCTTCACAAACGGTCACGCCGTAATTTTGGTCTTCCCAACGTTACAATGATGATGAAAACCCCACCACTTGGCTATTGCATACCTATTGCTTACCAAGCTTTTCATCTCACTTTCACTTTCTGCGATTAACAGTACCAAGAAAGAAAAAATTTCACACTTCATTTGATCTCATCTTCAAGAAAACTTCAATCTCAAACTACTACCATGTCTACCACCCAATCTAAGCAAGATTCGAGTGATTCAGGCGAGAGGGTACGAGCTTCGCACTCAGTCGCTGCCACTGCCAGTGGCGACGTCGCCGCTGCTGCGCCGGCGGTCCACACGATTGCGGCGGAAGGCGGAGAGGTGACGTCTGGCGTTGGGGTCTCTATGCGCCGTAAGGAGAGGGCCAGGCGTGATCTGGCGGTGGAGGTCGATGATGCTGATATGGAAGAGGAGGATGACGTCATGCTTGATGACGCCATGGTAGGTGGTGTCAGCGACGTCATCCATAGGGATGGCGATGACGGAGGTGATGATGCCGAGGGCGACGATGCCGTGGGCGAGACCGAGGGCGGGAACGTCGCCGAGGCGGGATCTTCAAGACCGGTGATTCCCCTCGAGCAAGAGCTCGAGCCTCACCAAATAATCCCTTCTCATTTCAACAACGGCAAGGATCTTAAGCTGCAAGTTCAATCACCCGACCAGGAAGAGAAGAACAGAAATATTCCAGTGAATACGACACCAACCCGTATAACACAAGCTCACATTGAGCGGGTTCGAAGGGAGTGCAAATTTGGGCCCGAGGT
This sequence comes from Petunia x hybrida, assembly GCA_037355625.1. Lineage (NCBI taxonomy): Eukaryota > Viridiplantae > Streptophyta > Magnoliopsida > Solanales > Solanaceae > Petunia > Petunia x hybrida. Next base: position 1,307,260 of record JBBBVM010000018.1, on the reverse strand, counting down.
GAAAGTTATCATACCTGATCCGACAAGCAGAGTTTGCCACCATGTCGATGGGCTTTCTTTCGCTTACACCTATCCTTTTACCCTCGGCTTCTCCCTCCCGGTGCACAAAGTTATTGACGACTTTTGCCGGGCCTACAACTTGTGCTTGGCTCAACAAAGCCCCGACATTTGGAGGGTCGTTCAGTGTATGGACTAGTTGAGTAAGAAGGCCGGGGTGAGCTTCACTTTCTAGCATCTCATTTCACTTTACTACCCTTATTTCCATAAGGACGGGATCGTGGCCTTGAACAACCGAGGCAAGTTCGCTCTTCTTCACAAGAGCGAAGACCATGGGGACCGGGGCTGGAGTGATCGCTATGTCTTGCTGGAGACCAGCGTTTTGTCCGTCGAACCTGATTTCCCCGAACGGTGGAATAACACACGTAAGTACTCTTTCTTTTGTATTTAATTCCTCGGTGACTATTTGTGTTAACTGACTTCGTTTCTTTGTTATTTCTTTAGCCAACAAGGTCGACATCGTACCCCCTGAAGGGTTGACTGAATGGGTGAGAGCAATGACCGGGGCTCGTTTACGCCCCAAAAGGACATGGATGAAGATGGCCGCCGATTTTGGTTGGCAATGCAAACGGCACAGTAAGCTTTTTTGTGGTGTATTATTTGGTATGTCATTTTGGGATTTTGACTTTGTTTTGCTGACTTCTCTTCCCTCGGAACTAGGTTTTCCAAATCGCGCCGTTAACACTAAGAAAGGCAAGAAGAAAAAGAAAGAGGAGAAGAAGAAGAAGGATGGGGAGGAGACCGAGTCAGACGATAACCTGGCTTTGGTGGCGGGAGAATTGAAGGGGTTGAAGGATTCGAAGGCTTCAAAGTCTTCAAAAGCTTCAAAGGGAGCTCCCGGCCAAGGATCTTCCAAAGGTAATATTTATCTTCGGTCAACTCATCGATTGTCGTTCCTTTTCACTTCCTTGCTCCAATTTCTTCCACTATTGTAGGCGTGAAGAGGAAGAGGGCAGTTTCAAAGAAGCCCTCCCGTTCAGTGGCTCCTCGCACCGAGGTGGAAACTCCTACCCGTCCCGATGATACAGCTGCTGAAGTTTTGGCTCGGAGAGAAGTTGAGTTTATTGACCTCGAAGATCAAGAACATGGATCCGAGGCGGCAGTTGCCAAGGCTAAGGGCAAGGCCATGGTTGTGGAGGCCGGCACTGCTACATTTGAAGAAGGGGCCGGCACCGGCGCGGTAAGGGCGCATTCCGAACCCGCAAGGATTTCATCCTCGGTGGAGTCTTATTGGAAACTTGAAGTGCCGACTTCTTCAAATTTGTTAGCCTGTAGCCGAGCCGACATCTTAAGTCTTACGCCTTTGTTGGGGCCGGTGGAAGATAGAGTCGTGCAGGAATTTTCTCGAGGCCAACTATATAATACCATTGCTGCCAATGCTATTAGAGTAAGTTCCATCGCTTTTGAGTTTTGCTTTAAAACTTCCTTTCATCTTCGCCTTCGGTTCATTACTGACTTCGATTCCTTGATTACTCTTTGCTCAAAGCTTCGTTCTGTCCCTGAGGGCTATCGAGGTTGAGACCTCAAGGGATGAAGAAGTCCGGCGTGTCGCTCGCCTGTGGGACAGGCAAAGAGACAGCTTTAATGCACAAATAGCTACATTGAAAGCTGATTTGTCCAAGTCCCAGTCTGAACTGCATGAGGCCGAGGCAGCTTCCGAGGCGAAAATCAAAGCCCTTGGTGATGGTTTTCAAGCTGAGCGCTTGAGGCTGGAGGCCGAAGCTGTGAGATTTGGTGCCGACCTGACCCAAGCAAAGGCTGAAGTTGTGGAGATGGCCAAGAACCATCACGACCAACTGAAGAAGCACATGCTTCATATCAATAATCTGGAAGGCGAGAACTCCAAACTTTTAGCTAACGATGCCGAGATCGAGACCCTTCGAGATGAAATTGCCGATCGAAAAAGTAGGGCTGCGATCAAGTTCAAGAGGGCCAAGCTGGATAAGCGATGGGCCATTATCAAATCTCGGCTGAAGCTACTCAAGCGATGTCTCGCCGGGGAGATCAACTTGGATGAAGAGATTGCAAAGGTCGAGGTGAAATCGGCGGAGGCCTAGGAAATCATTGATGAACTTCCATCAAGTGAAGCCTCGAGCGGCGATGAAGATGAAGAGGAGGACGAAGATGCCGAGGGGGGCTCCGAGGATGAAAGTGATTCTCCCGAGGCATAGACTTCTGGTAGCATCGTTTTGTAAGCCTTCGGGCTTTTATGCTTGTATCTTGGACCTTCGGGTCATTTTTTATGTAAATACTTAGCCTCCGGGCTTTTTTAATGCAATGATTTCGATATTTTCATCTTGAGTGTTGGTTTTGCATGCACCGAACATCTTATAATAAATAACTTGCTTGCAAGATTTGATTGAACTTAATCGATGCAAACTTAGAACGACGTCTCGTCCTCGAGTCGATGCATTTAAAGTGCAGCTTCGGAGTGTAGGATTTGTAAAGACAAATGAATATGGGATCAAAATTATTTCATTGATATTAACGAGCCGAAAATTGGCTGTTTACATGGGACCAAGTCGAAGCGGACCTTGGGTCAAAAACAAATTGACAATAAAAGAAAATTGACAATATGCCGCTACCGGGCGAAATTACAATGCACTAAATCTGTTCCCCAGGCATCAGTCCCCGGTTGTCGGATAGATAAGCTTCGGTTGGGAGGCTTGATATCGACCTTGGTGTCAACTCCTGCCTCTCACTCCCCCCCCCCCAGTGTTCGGTTGTGAATCTTGATGAAGATCCGAGCACTGGAAATCATTCGGTTTGCTTCCTGAAAAGGTCAAGCAAAAATAGAACGAGGAGCAAGTTAGTACATTTCGATCGAAGCCGTAGGAGCGTTGTTCGGCTCGGGGCTGTGGATGAATTTAAAAAGATTTAAAAAAAACGTTTACCTTGATTAGAAGTAGTAGCGCTTCAGATTGGAAATGTTCCAATTCAGATGTTCAGGTTCGCTTTGCAAATTCTCAATTTGATAAGATCCCTTTCCAACGATTGCCTTGACTCTGTAGGGTCCTTCCCAATTTGCAACAAGTTTTCCCCCGTTGTCTTCCTTCATTGATTGGTTTGCTGCCTTTAGCACATAGTCGCCAACTTTGAAGTCTCTGAGTTTTGCTTTCCTATTGAGGTACGCTTCGATCTGCCTTTTTTGGGCGACCAGCCGAACCAAGGCTAGTTCTCTTTTCTCCTCGAGCAGATCCAATTGTATGCGCATAGCCTGTTGATTTGCATCGTCGGTGATGTGGGCGTACCGAAGACCTGGTTCGCCCACCTCCACGGGAATGAGGGAGTCCATACCATAAGCGAGTGAGAAAGGAGTCTCACCAGTGCTGTTCTTCTCCGTTGTTCGCATGGCCCACAGCACCCCGGCCAGCTCCTCGGGCCAAGGGCCTTTCTTCTCATTGAGTCTTTTCTTGAGATTTTCAATTATGATTCTATTTGAAGATTCAGCCTGGACATTGGCACTTGGGTGATAAGGAGCCGAAGCAGTTCTTTTGATCCCCCACTGTTTGAAAAAATCAGTGATGGCTGCCCCCATGAATTGTTTACCATTGTCACAGGAAATCTCTCTTGGGACACCGAACCTGTAGATGATGTTCTTCCTGATGAAATCGATTACTTGTTTTTGCTTTACCTCGGTGAGAGCCCCTGCTTCCACCCATTTCGTGAAGTAATCGGTTAGCACTAGAATGAAGCGAACACCACCTTTTCCCTTTGGCAATGGTCCAACAATGTCCATCCCCCACTTCATGAAAGGCCATGGTGATACCACCGAGTGTAGAGGCTCGGCCTGTTGGTGGATTATCCGCCCATGGCGTCGGCACTTACCACATTTTCGCACGAAGGTTTTTGCATCGGCACTGATAGTGGGCCAGTATTACCCAGCTCTCAATAACTTACGCACCAAGGATTTCACCCCCAAGTGATTGCCACACTCGCCTTTGTGCACTTCGGCTATCACGTACCTTGCCTCGTTGGGACCCAAACACTTGGCCATCGGGCCGCAATATGACCTTTTATACAGATTACCCTCGATCAGGTGATACGAGGCTGCTTGGGTCCTCAACTTCTTTGCTTCTTTTTTGTCTTGGGGAACAGTCCCCGAGTCGAAGTAAGAGATGAATTTACTCCACCAATCCCATCTGTTGTCCACTGAGTTGACCTGCAACTTCATCTCTCTCATTTGTGCTGACAACAACCGAACCACTGAATCAGTCCCTGAGTGAGCTTCGTCAATCGCCGAACCCAGATTTGCTTAAGCATCAGCCTCGATATTTTCCTCCCGAGGCACTTGTTTAACTTGCCATTCTTGGAATTGGGCCAAGATTCTTTGTGCTCAATCCAAGTATAGCTGCATTCTGGGCTCCCGAGCCATATAATCACCGAGGACCTGGTTCACTACCAACTGTGAGTCACACACTCAGTTCGATTCTTTCCATCCCCATTTCTTTAGCCAGCTCCAAACCCGCTAAAGCTGCCTCGTACTCGGCCTCGTTGTTGGTCACTCTTTTGAACCGAACTGAGTGCCTGACTTTCTCCCCCGGTGGGTGCTCTCAAGACTATGCCTAAACCTGAACCTTTGGAGTTAGTTTCCCCATCGGTATGAAGTATCCATAGCCCCAAGGAGGTTCCTTTCGCCATGGAGTTTTCTTTTTCCGCTTCGGGCAGAATCCCAACACTAAAGTCGGCCATGAAGTCGGCTAGGACCTGAGACTTGATGGCTGTCCGAGGCTGATAGGTGATATCGTATTCGCTCAACTCTACTGCCCATTTTGATAACCTCCCCGATAACTCAGGTTTATGCTATATACTCCTTAAAGGGAAGGTTGAAACTACCGCTATTGGGTGACATTGGAAATAGGGTCGTAGTTTCCGAGCAGTAACAAGTAAAGCAAGTGCTAGTTTTTCCAAGTGTGGATACCTGGTTTCAGCGTCGAGGAGTGTCCTGCTCACATAGTAGATGGGCTGCTGCTTGCCATCTTCTTCCCGAACCAGCAAAGCGCTAACAGACACCTCGGACACGGCCAAGTAGACCAGCAATGTTTCACCTTCTTTTGGCTTGCGAGCAACGGTGCGTTAGCCAAGTATTGTTTCAAATCTTTCAACGCTTGTTTACACTCCGGTGTCCATTCGAAGTGATTGTTTTTTCTCAAAATGGAGAAGAACTTGTGGCATCTCTCCGAGGACCTTGAGATAAATTGACTCAAGGCGGCGACTCGGCCAGTCAAGCGTTGAACTTCCTTCACCCCGGTCAGCTCCTTGGGGATCTCTTCGATAGCTTTGATTTTATCTCGGTTAGCCTCAATCCCTCATTCAGAGACAATGAATCCCAAGAATTTGCCTGATCCAACACCGAAGGCTTTCTCAGGGTTCAATTTCATGCCGTATTGCCTCAAAACAGCAAAGGCTTCCCTCAGATGATTCAAATGATCCTCCATTCGGATCGATTTGATGAGCATATCATCTATGTAGACCTCCATAGACTTTCCAATATACTCCTTGAACATGCGACATACCAATCTTTGGTAGGTCGCCCCGGCGTTTTTCAGACCGAAGGGCATCACCTTATAACAGAAAGTACCTCGGTCAGTGATGAACGAGGTCTTCTCTTCGTCCTTCGGGTCCATGAGGATCTGATTATAGCCCGAATATGCATCCAAGAAGGTCAATAGTTTGTGTCCAGCCGTGGAGTCTATTAGCCTGTCAATTTGTGGTAATGGATATGAGTTTTTGGGGCAAGCTTTGTTCAAGTCGGTGTAGTCTCATACATTCTCCACTTGCCATTCTTCTTCGGTACGACCACCACATTGGCCAGCCATTCGGGGTATTTCACCTCTCTTATGAAACCATTTTCTTGCAACTTGGTGGTTTCATCTTCGATCGCCTTCTTTTTGACCCCGGCATGAGGTCTCTTCTTCTGCTTCACCGGGGTAAATTTTGGGTCCACATTCAGCTTGTGAGTCATGATCTCCGGATCGATACCAGTCATGTCTGAATGGGACCAAGCAAAACAATCATGGTTGGACTTCAAAACTTCAATAATCGCCATTTTCGACTCCGGGTCCAACTCCGAGCCGACAAACACTTTTCTATCGGGGAAATCTTTCAATATGGTGAAATATTCCAATTCCTCAATGGTTGAATCCTCGGCCTTTTGCTTCCGAGGCTCTTGAATACAAACCGGGATCTTTTCGACGTTCCCTCCAGTGTCCTCCCCGCTTGACCCCGGTTGCTGTAGTTGTTATTGCTTTGGCCCGGTCGGGGCGACTCCACTTTTTAACGCAACCGAATAGCATTCCCTCGCTACTCGTTGCTCCCCTTTGATTGATCGAACTCCCCAAGGTGTAGGAAATTTAATTACTTTATGCAGAGTTGAGGGGACAGCTTCCATGGAATGGATCCATGGCCTTCCAAGGATCACATTGTACGCCAAATCCTCGAGCATTACTTGGAACAGTGTTTCCTTAATAACTCATTCGGCGAACGTCTTAAGTGTGATCTCACCCAACGATTCTCCGTGGAGTTGTTGAAGCCGGCTAGCACTGTTGCTTTGGGGACAACCTCCCCTTTGAGCCACATTTTTTTAACAGTCCCGTAGCTGATTATATTGAACGAGCTACCGGGGTCGATCAAGACTCTTTCGATGTCAGAGTCGTTTATTCTCAGCATGATGACCAAAGCGTCGTGATGGGGAAACATCATCCCATCACAGTCGTCATCGTCACACACGATTTCTTTACCCGAGCCACCAATTCGGGTTCTTTTCTCCATGGTGATAGATAACTTGGCGAATTTCTTGGCCGCGGTGAAATTCACACCGTTCACCTCTGATCCCCCGGTAATGACATTCACCACTCTCTCCAGGGTGGAGCACGAGGTGGTTGCCCATCACCTCGGTTCTTGGAGAAATTGTCTTTTCCTTTGTCAGTAAGGAAGTCAGCCAATACTCCCTTCTTCAGCAAGTGAGCTACCTTGAGGCGCAAGGCTTTGCAATCCTCAGGCTTGTGGCCGTAATCTGCATGGAATTTACAGTGTAGATTATGGTCTCTTTTATCTGCCGGGGTCCTCTTGTCCTTGGGAACCCTTACCCCAGCAGTCCCTTTGACTACATTCACTAGCTCCAAGGTCGATATATTGAAATTGTAGTCAGGGATCTGAGGTAGATCCTTTTTTGGGGCCGAAGCTGGGCTTGAGGGATTTCTTTGGTTCGTGTGGGTTGAACCTTCCCTCCGAGCCGTTGGCTTATGTGTGAATTCGTGTATGAATTTCCGAAGGAGTTTCCCAGCCTTTGGTTGACATGCTGCCTTGTCGAGGTATATGGCTCGTACCTCCCCTTCAGGTTGCTTCGCGACGCCTCGGCGCGGTGCGAAGATTCACCTCGGTTTTTATGATGGTAACCTTAGCTTTTGAATTCAGCTTCCTCCAATCTAATTTTGGAGTAAGTTCGCTTGTGCAGATCCTCCCATGTCATGACCTGATATTGTTGGAGCTCCTTTCGCAATTCAGCGGCAGCGTCGAAATTGCAAATATTTATACCTTTTTCAAATGCCATGATGGCCAGGGTATCGTCCATCCGAGGTAATTCCATGCGCTCGGCATGGAAGAGCTCAATAAATTCCTTGAGTGGCTCACCGGGCCTTTGTTTCACTTTGCATATATCCTACTTCCTTTGGAGGATCTTTTGGGCCCCGGTGTGCGCCTTGACGAAGGCGCTGGACATTTCTTTGAAGGTGGAAATCGACCCCGCTGGCAGGCACATATACCAGCGTAGAGCCCCCTTCTCCAAGGACTCGAGCTCTATAGCCGTTAGGTCGTTGCTCTTCACCATTGCCATGTATTCTCTTACATGTTCTCTGGGATCGGTAGTCCCATCATATTTCTTCAAAAACATGAGTTTGAAGTTCTTGGGGGTCGGGGCTAGAGCCGCTTCGGGCTTGAAGGGCAGCTCCCTGTATTGATCAATATCAAGATCGTCCTCCTCCTTTATTACCCCCGGCACGCCCTCGAGGCGTTTTTCCACGCGTGCCTCGATGCGAGCCTCAATTTCCCTTGTCAGTTTTTCGACGTCGACCGAGTATGTTGTCTCAGCCACGGTGGGAACCGTTCAGAAGTGTGGCGTCGTAGTTGGTATGTTTCCCGAGACCGCAGACGTGGCCCCGTTGTGAGGTCCCCCTGTTATCGCGCCCGCAGGAACGAAGAGCGGGATGCCTCCACCAAGAGCCGAAGGCTGGGTGCTGTTCGGTGCTGCACTGTTCCTCGCTTCCAACGAAGCGCGGAACTCAGCATTAATGTTAACTTGCTCATCCTGTCTATTTTGGAGAGCTCTTAATGCAGTGACAACATAAGCTTGGAACTCTTCGGTTGTCATTGGTGATGTGGGCTGTTGGCTCGACGGAACGCCAACCCGTTCGTTATTATTATCGCTATTATCAGCCATAACGTCGTTGAATTGTAAGCTTTGATGAAAAAGGACGTGAAACTTTGGAACAAAGCGCTACTGCTTATATTCCCACGGCGCCAATTTGTATGGGCCTAAATCAGTTTTAGGATTACAAATCGAATTTGGATTCGAATATAAGCAAATCTTCGTATCAAAGTTGAATAAACGCATAAAACAGATGTAAATACGAAAGAATAACTGATTTCAATATATGATTGAGTACAAATTTGGGCAGAGTTTCAGTATATATTTCTGGATCCGTACAATGTAAAATGAAATGCTATTTATAGATACAAAGTGTTATCCCACGTTCTCCACTACTTGTTCATGGCCAACCCACGTCTGAAGTATTTATGGGTGGAGTTAATGGGTAAAGTAGTGGGCTGATGTAGTGGGCTGCAAAGCCGCTTGAACCGGGAGATCCGCCGAGGTGCAAGTAGATGACCTCGGTGGTAATGCCCTGTTATTTAACCGAGATGACTGTCATCGAAGCTCAGCTTGCGGCTTGCCTTCGGTGACGACCTCGGTGCCTGACTTCGGCGGTCCACTCACTTGCTTCGGTGTTTGGCTGTTCGTTATGTGTTCGGTCGTTACCGACTTGCGTGACCGGGACGAATCATCGCGAGCCGATTTTTACCCAATACAGAAGTCTGAGTTGTATAATATTTGTTGAAGAGTATGCGGGATCATATGTTAAATGAAAATGATACTGAGTAAAATCGAATCTGATCATAAAAACTTATGGAGTGATTAAATCTGTTACTTTCCATTTACATAAATTAGATACTACTGCGTTCTGGACAATGGAAGTATATTCTTGTGGGTACTGACTTTTCTATAACTCACTTTGTTGGTTTACCTAATTGTTCTACTTGCTTAATGTTCTTCAGTATTTGGCATAAAACAGTAGAAAATCTAATATGATGCTCGTGATAATTTAGCAGAAACTAAAATGATAGCATAAGAAAAATGAAGGGACAAATTTCTATATTTGCAAACTACAGTATTCATAAGAGCAGAATCTTGATCCACATTTTTCACAAAATCATGAAAATCTCCTTTATTACTCCACCATACTCCACTCATATTACAACATCAGATCAACATTGACCCACATCAAATCTTTTAAGCCACTTATGACTTATAAACTCAAAAAATTTTAAATTATCAAACATATATTAATTGACTTACAAACTTATAAGTCCTTTTAAGCCCTCCCAAACAGGCTCATAGTAAAATTTACACTGCGTGAATGATTGGCAGCTTCTCGAAAATGGGCCGGCGGTATTCACCAGAGAGCTCATCAGACTTGGTCTTCTTACAGAGATTTCTAATGGCAGTCAATTCATAAGGTGATGCATCTGTTGCAAGCCACTGTTCCACTTCAAAATACTGTTGAGAACATTCTTGATGAACTCCAGTAACAGTAATTTCCACATAGTTACAATACCATCCATGGCCACTTCCAGTTCCATCTGAAGTCAAGTTCATCTTACAAACAGGTCCAGTCAAACATGGGCCTCGACCACTGAAGATATCCAAGTTTCCTCTCTCGAAATAGTCGTAATTCGGGCCCATAAGTCCACCCCACGCCTCAAGATTCTTGATTCTAATACCATATCCACTTTCATCGTAGACAGTTAAACTTATGTTGGAATCAGTCCCTCCCTTAATGATACTTCCTGTTCGAATGTAGACATTGTACACACAATCTTCTTCCTGCATTTTGTACAAATTTCAGATGATGACAAATTAGAAAAAGAAATATGAATACGATTCATCCTAAATATGAATCCAGCATTTTTAACGTCTAACATAGATATATGTATGTAAAACTCACTAAAACTTTGTGAAAGCTACTAAATTTGGTCCCATATTAGATAGCGTACTATGAGTCTAGTGCTCAGCTAAGAACCTTAAATGCCGAATATATAGTAAAGTTTAAGTTGTAGATCTACTTCTGAATATGAAATATTTAATGAAAAAAAAAATATATAACTTACGGATCCAGAAATGCGTGAGATGGAGATGGAGAAAAAGAGGATGAAGAGATGAAACCAGAAATTGTTGACTTGAGCTGTTACTCCCATGGCTGCTGATTGAGCTCTCTGTTCTTTTTTCTTTGGTTCTCTCTAGAATAAGGGAGTAGAGTAGTATAGATCGATTGATATATAGATCACATCAAGGTTTAAGGGACCATATTATATTGCAAATTGATATTTTTAGCGGAGTAATTCTTTTCTTTTTCTTGCTTTTTAAATAATGAAGGGTCGCATAAATTAGTCGTATGCCTATAGTACTTACCTTGGCTTCATCTACGTCGTGAGAATCATTGAAATTCAATGCTAGATTATTTTTTGTCATAAAATTCATGGCTAGGTCTCATTACAAAAATATAGTGAATGGTGTAGAATTTGTATTTTGGCATGTCTCAAACATTTAAGATGAATCACATTTTTTGTTTTTACATTAGTGTAAAACATTTGTTTTACAAGCCTAGTTTTCCTTCAATTTTACATATGGGAGGAGTAGCAGTAAATCGACCAAATTATTGTTACTGGACTCCTTTTTTACCGTCGAAAAGTGGTTCATATGATTGATCTTTCTACATAGGGATTTTTACAAAAATATACAAATTTCAGCACTTAATTACAAAAAAATAGCAATACTTTTTAAATTACAAGGCATAGCTATATTTTTCATGTCATATTTTATTTTTTCATTACCACTCATTCCATTGATAATTCTCAACCCCAACACCACCACAACTACCCTTCCCTATTTCCATACACACACAACACACAAAATCCAGTTATGGTGAAACCACCAGTTGAGAAAAGAAACAGACCGGGGATGAGATTTTATAGGTAGCCAGATTCCATTGTCGTCAACGGCATCATCTCAGACCCAATCTTACACCTCCAACTCCTAATCGGCTTCAACCGTTTCGGATTTTACAGATCGCCGGATTCCGTCGCCGGTCAACGGCAACAGCTGTCATCTCCGGCCAAATCTTACTCCTCCAACTCGCCAAGACCCCCTCTTCCACGATTCGACCTCCGTTTGGTAAAAACTGCAATGAATCTCCAAAAAAAACATTAATGAAACTGTCTTACTTCAAATCGACTCTCTTGAGCTTCAATATCCTTGTAAATACCTCTTTCTAATCGTTTTCTTCTTTGCGCCGATTTGAAGTAAGTCTTTTTCATTTTTGTAATTGTTGACAGAGAACTGTTGTTTTCTGGTGCCGGAGCTTGATTGGTGACATTCAAGGGAACACAGTGTTGGAGAAACCCCACATAGGAGAACCAGAGAATTAGCATTTATTTTATTTTTGTTCCGTTTCTGTTTCTTTGGATTTGTTTTATTTTTGTTTCATTTCTGTTTCTTCGCAATTGTTCAGATTTCGTTTCTGTTTCTGTTTCTGTTTGTACAGATTTGTCAGATTAATAAATTTGAACTCTTATTTTCTATTGCTCACGACTAATGGCGTTGAAACAATATGATACAGTTTGAAACATCATTGAAACATTGAAACAATTGTTGCAACAGTTTGATACATCTGAAACGATGTTGAAACAGTATGATACTGTCTGAAACGACATTGAAACAATATGAAATAATTGTTGAAACAGTCTGATACGGTCTAAAATAGGAGTTGATACAGTGTAAAACAGTGTGATACAGTCTGAAACGGGACTTGATACAGTTTAAAACAGTCTAAAACGAAGTTGAAACGGTGCAGAAACAATTAGATACGGTGCTGCAGAAACAGTTGAAACGGTGATGAAACAGTTAGAAACAGCTGAAACGGTGCAGAAACAGTTAGATACGGTGCTGCAGAAACAGATACAGTTAGATACGATGCTGCAGAAACAGTTGAAACGGTGCAGAAATAGTTAGATACGGTGCTGCAGAAACAGTTGAAACGGTACAGAAACAGTTGAGATACGGTGAGATACATCGAGGATGGGATGAGGAAAAGTGAAATTAGAAAAAAAGATAGGAATAAAAGTGAAATTGGGGGAAATGGTGGGAGGAAAAGTGAAATGGGGAGAAATAAGAGGAGCAAAAGTGATAGTGGGGGAAATAGGAGGAAGAATGTAAGGGTTTGATATGTTATGGGAAAATATTGCTATGTTTTTGCTATATTTGTAATTAACTTGTGTTTTCCTTTATATAGGGTTATTTTGCTAAAATATTGCTATATTTGGTAATTAAGTTCTAAAACTTGTACTTTTATGTAAAAAATCCTTCTACATATTCACGTGATCGATTGAAAAGCATATGAGAAAACAAGGATAGACGCGTCAGTGCTAATAAAGAAATTGCAATGTAGATCAAGATTGATCATCAGGATTTGACAATCACTTAGTGCTTTGACACACCACACCACGTTTTGCACATTTTTTATTTTCTCGTCGTTGAGCCAGTGGTAGGTTAATTTTGATTCTTTTCACAAGTTATAATACGTTTAAAGTGCACTTGGGTTTTGTAAATTCTACTTTCTAACAATTTATAATTTAGATGTTGAACTGTGGGACAAAGGTGCGTGGATAATAATATTTCACATATAATTTTGGGGATGCGAGTCCAGTTAGCGAAGGGTAAACCTACTCGACAAATTGATGGGCATTGAGGACATATGTCTGTTCCACAACTACGACCGCTCATCATGCACGGGCTCAGGGCCAAAGGGTACATATCCAGCTGCCTTAAGAGTATTAGTCTCCTAGTTAAATTTTATTTTGTATAACCGCCTCTTGTAACAGGCAAAAAACCTATAAAGTTAGTATTGTACCATAATAAGGATTGGGTGTAAACCTAAGCCTATAAATGCCCCGCTCTTTTACTATAAACGATTATCGAGATTCAACTACGAATCCTTTCTATTATAAGGAATACGATTCTTATTTTTTTGCTTTCCGATATTATTCTTTGTAATTTACTTTTTTGCTTGTGACCCCCTATAAATTTATCTATTTAATATATTCCGCATATTTTAGGCATAAACAGTTTGGCGTCTACTGAATGGCCTAGACAATTATTTTCTTTTACGAAAAAAATGCATAAATTATGTCGCAAGATAATGACAGACTTGCTCAAAACACTGCTCAGGCAGTAGACAATGGAACAAAGGATCCCGCTAATCATAAAGCAGATCCACCCAAGGATCCAATCAACTTGGAAGAAGAAGGTGACCATAGTGACTCACAACGAGGAAGCCCAGCATGGGCCGAAAATGAATTTGAGAAAGCTTTCAGCAAGTTTCTCAACGCTTAGCAGCAGCAATCACTCCAAAACTCAAGGACAATGGCAGAGGTATTAGCCAAGCACTTGGAGGAGGTTTTCACTAAATCAGCCCCAAAAAGAAGTTTTCACCAAATCAACGCCAAGGCCGGAATCCCATCGTGGATCGAGGCATGCACGGAATACCCCAGTGTCAAGTGCCCATTGAAGGATTATTTGGATTCAGCCCCAGGAAGCTCGACAGCAGCCAATGATCCAGCATTAACGGAATTCCGTCCACATGCACCAAGAATTGAGAGAAGTCCACGAGTGAATGAGTTACATATTGGGTGCCCCACCCCTAGTAACCAAAGTGGACGGGCAGAAGTTCTCCAAGAAACCTTATGAGGCAAGCGACATCTTGCTTAAAATCTCGAAGATATTTTATCTGCCAGAATCACTGAAGTACGATAATACTACCAATCCCATGAATCACATATCTGCCTACATCACGACAGTTAAGAATAATAATATAAGCGAGGAAGAGATCCAGTCACCATCGGTGAGACGATGATGCCGGGCATTCCGTCACGAGGAGGCCATTCACTCGGAGCCAAGCCAAGGAGGTCCAAGAGATGCATGTACACTTGGTGAGGAGAGGAATCGATGAAGAAAGCATTAGGAAGACGTTCCGGATGATCTCAGCTCTAGGCCTCACGCCTAAGGAGGAGGAGGGAGGCCCAACACAGCTAGGCGTCCTGCCTAGCCCAGGCGCCCCGCCTGGAAAACACGCTGCATGAAAATACAATTGTGCACAGGCGGGCCGCCCAGCTAGGCGCCCCTACCCAGGCGGCCACCCAGATCAAGCTCAAGCCAGGCGCCCCGCCTGACCCTAGGCGCCCCTCCCAGACCCAGCACAAGCCAGGCGCCCCTCCCAGCTGCTGGATTTATTTTTACTGTTTTGCCCTAAGTGGCTTATTTGATGAACCTTATTAGTAAGGGTACTTAAGTCATTATGTACACTTGGGAAACACTATAAAAACCCAAGTATAGCTTATTTTGAACACTAAGTTTATTATTGATGAATGTGAGAATTGAGCATTGTTCTTTGAGAATGAATGAAAGAGCCTTTGTTTGGGACTTGTTTACATCTAGTGGATTCTAGTTGCACAACAACCCCGCCCCGATCATTCTAGTTGCGAGTCCCCGTTGGCTCGAGGGTATTTGCTTAGTGTAGGTGATCCTTGACGTCCACCCGGGGTGTAACGGAACTAGTTCTCCGTTGCTACTTGGGTCGTGTTCGAGCCTCGTCTCGCTTTCTATCTATTTTTATCGCTTCCGTGTTTTCCCTACATCATTTAGTATCAGAGCAAGGCTCGGGTTTTGTTCCTACAAATCCCCGACCCTTGATTCTTCGTGCCTAGGTTAGTTTCTACTTTAGTTTCCTTGTTATTGTTATTGAAAGAAGAAAAACACAAAATAAAATTGAAAATTTGAAAATCCAAAAATTTGGTGTAATTTGTTGGTTTGTTGGATTCATGATATAGGTGTTATAGATTCTTGATCGTGGTTGAAATTTCTTTGTTTGGGACCAAAAACACTTGGATTGGTGAAGTTGAAAATTTGAAACCCCAAAATTCCCTTAAACCTTTGCTAAACCTTGTTCTTGATGATTTTGGCTTGATTCCTGGGTTGAATGGATGATTGATTGAAAACTTGATATTAGGGATTGATCTTCTTTGAAAAACAAACGATTTGGTACCAATTTTGTGGGATTTGAACATGTATAACACCAAATTTGATGAATCACAATCCTTGTTGAAACCCCCTTTAATAAACCCTTGTGTTTTTGAGTTTCTTGGCTTTGAATCTTGATTTGATTGATTGTTTGGTTGCCAATTTGATTGAGTTTTGTTAGAAAAGATCAAAAACAACTTTGAGTATCATTGGATTGTGAAAACAAGTTGAAAACATCGGATTTGTGGATTGGAAATCGGATTGGAACAAGTTTGGAACGAATTGGAATTGCTTCAGGCCAGGCGCCCCGCCTAGCTTAGACCCTGCATAGGACCTCAGGCGCCCCGCCTGATTCCCTGCAACCTTAGGCGCCCCTCCTAACTTCTGAAGGTGTTGTTTGGGGTAGTTTTTCCTAGGTTTTCCCATTTGTTTGCTTGTATAACATCTAGCTAGTGCTACTTTAAGTAACCATTCTACTTAATTGGCACTAGTCCTTGATTGCTTTTAGGTGACTCCTGCCTAGATAGGAGAGTAGAATTCTATGAAGACTCGTAGAATCCTTTTAACTCAAGTCCGTACTACAAAGTGCTTAACGTTCATTGAGTCATATCAACTCCACTCACCCCGGAGTCCAATTGGCTTGTGAATAGTTTATTGAGTTGAGGATTGTTGTTCAACCACTTGAAGCTATTAGTATTCAAGTCCAAGTGAAATATCCACCACCACTAAACGAGTGATCCAAGTGAAACACTTGTGAGGGAGTGAGTGAGGTTGTTTTGCTAACGTTTGTTTCTTGTGTAGGTACAATGTCCATCGAAGGAGAAGATTTTGCTAAAAGTGCCCTTGCTACTATCCTTGCCAAATTGGATAGTATGAACTTGAGGATTGAAAACCTTGAGAGGGTGTCATCAAGTTTCCTAGTTGAGCAAGGGACCTCCAATGTCCAATCGGAGAAAGGGACCCTGAGTGTCCAAGTTGAGAAAGGGGCCCCGAGTGCCCAAGTTGAAGCCGGTGAAGGCACAAGTAGTCCAATCTTTACCCAAGAACAAGTTGTTGAGTTGCTGCATCGCCAATAACGGGTAAGAGAGGATCGTGATCGAATTGACCAATTGTTGGGCAATCCCCAACGAGTGACTATTCCTAACCTTATGGGCAATCTCCAAATGAATGTTCCACTTCCCGGACCAATCTGGAATGTTCAACCTCTTGAGCAAGTTGCACAAGCTCAAGAAGGGGAGGAGGATGACTATGGTGATGATGGGTATGATGCTCATTATCAATTTAGGGGTCGGAATGTGGATAGGGGTAGAGGCCGAGGTCGAGGGCCACCCCATGGGTACTTTGGAGGGAATGCTAGAAGGGATCTTGGTGGTTATGGACATCACTTTGGAGGCCAACCGGAGCCTTTCCAAGGGGGTCGTGACAACATCAACAATCTTAATAGTGTGAAGCTCACTATTCCTTCTTTCAAAGGAAGTAGTAACCCAGTGGAGTACATTGATTGAAAGTTGTCTATGGAGCGTATATTTGACACCAATGACATGCCTGAAGTGAAGAAGGCCAAGTATGCAATATCTTCCTTTGAATCCTTTACTTCTACTTGGTGGGAGTCGGTGAAGAGGAATAGAAGGAGGACGGGAATGGCTATCGATCTTACTTAAGAAGAGTTGATCCGTGTGATGGATGAAAAGTACTTGACTAACCAATACCGAGTGGAACAACAAAAACATCTCTATGAGTTGAAGCAAGGTTACAAATCGGTTATGGAGTACTTCAATGAGTTTGAACAAGTCCGGATGAATCTAGACTTGGATGAGGAAGATAATGAGACGGCCATGATCCGTTTCAAAGGGGGCTTAAACCGAGACATAGCTTCACTTTTGAAGTTTCACAAGTACAATGATCACTACAAGCTATGTGAAGATGCGGTTGAAGCCGAGAAATGGCTCAAAGAGGAGAAATCCTTTCGCTACAAGAGTAGTACTACTACTCCCTTGAGCAAGCCAAAGGAGTGGAAGACTCCTACAACAAGTACCAAATTCCCAAATGCAAGTAGTGCAAGTGCTAGCAAGGATTTGAAGAAGCCTTATGAGAAGTCTACACAACACGTGGGAGGTAACTCTAAAACTCACTTGAGTAACCCTATCTCTACTTCTACTCAATGCTATAAGTGTAAGGGTTATGGACATATCTCCAAAGATTACCCTACCCGGAAAACTATGGTTCTTGTGGGTGACTTGGTGTATGAACAAGATAGTGAACCCGAGGAAGAAGAGGGAGTAGAGGGTGATGAGGAGGTTGATGATGGGGAGGTTGTAATGGAGGATGATGATGATGCCCATGCCTTCCTTGTTGCGAGGAGGAGTTTAGGAGCCATGTGTGTGGAGGATAGTGAGACCTTACAAAGAGGGAACCTCTTCCATTCTAAATCCCGAGTCATGGGTCTCCTTTGTTCTATGATTATTGACTCGGGAAGTTGTGCCAATATCATTAGCCAAACACTAGTTTCCATATTGAAAATACCCACCTTAAAACACCCAAATCCTTACCATTTGCAATGGCTTAGCAAGTGTGGTGAATTGAGGGTGGTCAAACAATTCATGATCAAGTTCAAGATAGAGAACTATGTGGATGAGCACATATTCGATGTTGTGCCCATGCAAGCATGCCACCTTCTATTTGGAAGGCCATGGCAATTTGACCGACATGTGGTTCATAATGGCCATGCTAACACCTATACGGTTAAGCATGAGGGGAGGATGATACGGGGTAAACCCACGGAAGCAAGTAACAAGAATGTGGAAGCAACAATCACAAGTTAACAAGAAAGTAGGGGACGGGGAAGAACAGAAATAGAAGAAAAGAATGGATAAACGATTCAAACCATGAATGTATATCCGAGAGAGGAAGGGAAACTTAAACCATACGAGGATTCCGTACTAGTGACGAATCTCCATAGGTTCCAAGCAAAGAGATAATCCGAAGCTTCAAGCTTCTACAAAGAAGAAGGACTTGCCTCTCTTTCTCTAAGTCTATTCTTCAAATCTAAACAAGCTAAGTAAGGTTTGATGAGGCTAAGTGAACTAAGTATTTATAGGCTTCACTTAGTCATAATAAAAGGTCTAAAGTACCCCCAAATTGGGTTAAAACAAATAAGGCCACGCAGGGCTATATTTGGAAGTTCATGCAAAAAGTAGTAAAAATCCCGCATGCTGTCATAGGGGGAGGCGCTCCGCCTCCATGCTGAGGCGCTCCGCCTTCTCCTGATCAACTCTCTGGATTTTGGTAGGCGCTCCGCCTCATCTGTGAGGCGCTCCGCCTCATCCTGGAGCTTGTGCAAGAGGCTCAAAATGAGCTTGGGGTGGATCCTCTTGGAGCCCAAGTGGTCCTCCATCCATGGTGCTCAAAAGCATGATCTTCAAGTTGCTTCCGGAGGCCTTGACGGTACTCCTTGTGCTCTCAAGCTTGGCTCTTGATGGTTGGCGCTTTGGCTCCATTTTGCCCCGCATCATCCTCCCCTTCTTGAAAGGATTTCGTCCTCCAAAATCAAACCATCAATCCTACATTCAAAACAAGCACAAACAAAGCTTCCCACTACAAGAGTAGGTTAGTGCCAAAAGTGTGGGAAAACACACTCTTGTGATAGAGCCAAGCATCAATACCAATGAAAAAGCTCATGCCTCCCAAGGAAACGACAAGTACTTGACTCACAAAGAAAGTGCACCCAACACAAGAACAAGCAAAGAGATCAATAGGACATGGAACATGCAAGATATAGCAATCCCTATGACCCCTAAGCTTTTGAGCAACACACCAAGCCTTCAAATCAATATTATCATAATGTAACACATCGGCTTTGGCATGCTCAACAGCCAAGGTGTGATCAACATGTGGAGTGGAGTAAACAAAATAGTTCAATTGGCAACTAACATCAAATACTCCACTCCCCTTCTTGGAAGCACTCTTACACACACCAAGAGCGACTTCCTCGCCTCCAAATCCAACTCCAAGACAATTTCCCTCACTACGCAAACTCCAAATGAAGGTCTTCAAACTAGGTCCTTCATCATCATAGTCCACACAATGAAGGTTAGGACTACTAGAAGATGGTTCAACACAACCAATATCAAGACCACTCATCCTACTTGGAGTTTTAAACAATGGATCGTCCATAGAGTCTATCCTTTCAAACCATGGAGGTTCTATTAGCAATCCTAGTCCGATACAATTCGCTACCACAAATGAGATCATTTTCACACAATGGAAATGTAAAAACATGCACCTCAAATTCATGGTCACCCAAAAATATGGTATCAAGACTAGGTTCTTCACTCTCACCCAAGGAGTCATTGAAGACAATTCGATCCATCTCATTCACTAGGGACTCCTCAAGGTCACTACCACCCTCACTACAACACATAGGCCCACTATTATCAAGCAATTCATCAAGGGAGAGGATAGGGTATTCATTCAACTCATCTTCCCCTTTATCAAATATAGGTGGAGTGTCATAACAAGGATCACAAATAGGGTCAACTACACATCCTTCACTAATGAGAGGTTCAATGAAAACCGAGCTCACATCATGATGTGGCTTATCATCCCTCTCAACTAGTGGTTCACAATTACTCACAAGTTGACCAACCAACTCTACACTAGTTGCAAACACATTATAGTCACATAACTCATCAACTAGTATAGAACCTTCACAAATACTAACACATGACAAGGAAGTAACATGCTCAAGGGAAGAACTTTCACATACCTTTAAGTGGCCATCTTGCTCACTCGATGCACTTGAAGTGTCTTGAATCGTTTCTTCACCTTGAAGCTCACATTGAAGATTTTTTTCACCTTGTCCATCCTTCTTAGGACATGATTGAGGCTCCATTGGTTTGCCTCCAAGAGTACCTACACAAGAGCTAACACAAGTAGAAGAAAAAGATAAAGGGTTAAGGTTAGAATAAGGGGTGTCCTCACTCTTTTTTCCCTCTTTCTTTTCCCTCATTTTCTTTTCAAGGTTTGGTGTAGATTCGGGTGGTGACATCCCACTCACATCACTCAACACATCCTCTCCTTTTTCCACTCGAGGAATGTCACCGGTCACTCCCTTACTCCTCTCAATCTTTTGTCTCTCAAATTCGGGTGAATTGGGACGAGGCCCAAGAATACCCATAGCCGGAGTAGGTGGACTTTTAACATCAACCCGGAATCTAGGACTAAGAGATTCATCACTTGAGGTCTCTTTCTTCTTTGTTGGTGAACCACTTGGCTTTGGAGCTTGTGGTTTGGGGTTCACCTTGTTGACAATTGTCAACTCTTTTCTTGCACTAGTCCCACCATTGCTTGAGATTGTAGGACTTCTTGTTTGCACTCTTTCAACCATAGGATGAGGTTCTTGCTCCTTTCCCCTTTGCATAGGCCTAGAAGGTATACTAGGAGGTGACTTGATCTTTACCCCAAGAGGCTCAAAGTCATAAATCTTTGGGCCTTGGCCGAAATAATACCTATCATTCACATTACTATATCGCACCTTCTTGCCTTGCAACCATGACTCACCTAGCCATAAATGAGAATGTTGCATGGGGTACACATGACACCACATATAACCCCAATAACCCCTATGAGATATACACGCCCGAGCTTGCTTGGAAACCCACACTCCGTAGTAGTCATAAGGGTACTCTAGGGCATAGCAAGGTAGCCTTAGCTCATCAACCACTGAGGTACTAATGCAATTGGTATCGGTGTTACCAATCTTGAGATAGTACCCTCGATTACCTTCCACCTCAACAAGGAACCTCCTTAGACCCAAGTGTAGTATAGGAGCATCCAAGTAAGATCTTGGAACTTCAAGGTAACCATCACTATCAACTCGGAGCTTCCTCAATTCTCCTCCCCAAGCAACACCACTAGGATAACTTCCACTTCCCGTCACTCTTCCAACATTAGAAGTGTTGTTGAAAGTCGGGGAAGGAGTACCACTATGGAACCCATGATTGCCTCTCGCCTTGGTTCCATAGCCCATAGCACCAATCCTACCACCACTACTAGAGCAATGCACTCCAACCACGGTAAGAGCAACATTTCTCATTCCACCCTTCACATGGGAACTAGAAGATGCAAACCTCCCATTTCCCATGGAACAACCGCCACCTCCTCCCATACTAATGGAAGGTCCTCTACTACTCCCTGGCACACCACAAGCAACACCAAGAGAAGATGCATATGCACAATCCGTATAATCAACCTCATCATCAATTCTCTCTACGTCACTATCATCATGTTCAAATTCATCACAAGAAGAGTAAGTAGGATCATCATACCTTGAAGCGTCACTATCTTCATATTCTTGACTTGGAGCATAAGATTCTTCACACTCATCTTCGCAAGCCCCATAGTCTTCTTCATCTTCATAATCAACATAGTGACCCGCTTCGTCATCATATGAGCCTTGGTTCCCCGAATCGTCATAGCAATGCCCATCATCACCATCATAGGAACCATACTCTCCATCATCTCCGCATGAGTCATACCCTCCACAATCGTCATCCGATGCCATAGTTGTAACAAAAGAGTAAAGGACCTCACAAATTCACTCCCTCACGTGTATCACTCAAAAGATGTCACTCAATTTTGTTTCCGCTCGTGTATACACTCAAGGTCGTTGGCTTTTGCGACCACACTCTATTGTTCTCACCACTCAAGCCTTTTCCCACTCAAGACCTTCTTGTCTCTTAGTAATCACAATGGCAAGATCAATCAACTAATGCACCCAAGTAATGGTTCGGATTGGAGTTTATGTGACTCGATGTACGGAAGCTAATTTGATGCGCACTTGAAGCAAGCAAATTCTACGACTTTAAGTAAAGACTTCAAGACACACAAACAACCTAAGAGATCAAAGATTAGTGTTAATAAAGTAGGACAAATACCTTAGGAAAACTAACCAAGAAGTTCAGAAGCAAGGAACAAGCGAAAACCTACAAGGAAACTACCCCAAAAAGGCTTCAGGTGTGAGGCCCTCCGCCCTGAAATTGAGGCCCTCCGCCTAGAAATTGAGGCTCTCCGCCTAGAAATTGAGGCCCTCCGCCTCTTCAGAGTAGGCGGTCCGCCTCTTGAGCTAGGCGCTCCACCTCCAAAATTTCCAGAGAGCTAAAAAAATGAGGCGCTCCGCCTTCTGCAACTTTCAGCACAGTTCAACAACATGTTTTCCGACTTTATCCCCCAAAAATCCAACAAATCACACGTTGTTTTAGCAATCCAAAGGTACCCAAATGTTGTTTCAACCACAAAGATCAAACCCCAACAACTTTTATCAAACTCCAATAAAAAACACGCAATCCACCATGTTCATCATGTTCATAGCTAGGGTTTCAAAATTTTCTAATTTTTTTCAAGGGTTTCAAATCTCAAATCATGGAATACAACTCCAAATCGTATGTGTTGGGTATCAAAATAATGGGTTTCCAATAAGGAACAAACCCCAATAACAATCACAATATGAATCAATCAAACGATCAAAATAGACCAAATTTTTGATGTTTTCAATTTTTCAATTTTTTTTGTGATTTCATCTTTTCTCAAGAACAAGAACAACAATAACAATAAACTAAACTAAAGATAGGATGAACAAGAATCGAGGGTTTGTAAGAACAAATCCGAGCCTTGCTCTGATACCAAGATGATACAGGGTAAACCCACGGAAGCAAGTAACAAGAATGTGGAAGCAACAATCACAAGTTAACAAGAAAGTAGGGGACGGGGAAGAACAGAAATAGAAGAAAAGAATGGATAAACGATTCAACCCATGAATGTATATCCGAGAGAGGAAGGGAAACTTAAACCATACGAGGATTCCATACTAGTGACGAATCTCTATAGGTTACAAGCAAAGAGATAATCCGAAGCTTCAAGCTTCTACAAAGAAGAAGGCCTTGCCTCTCTTTCTCTAAGTCTATTCTTCAAATCTAAACAAGCTAACTAAGGTTTGATGAGGCTAAGTAAAGTATTTATAGGCTTCACTTAGTCATAATAAAAGGTCTAAAGTACCCCCAAATTGGGTTAAAACAAATAAGGCCATGCCGGGCTATAGTTGGAAGTTCATGCAAAAAGTAGTAAAAATCCTGCATGCTGTCACAGGGGGAGGCGCTCCGCCTCCATGCTGAGGCGCTCCGCCTCCATTCTGAGGCGCTCCGCCTTTTCCTGATCAACTCTCTGGATTTTGGTAGGCGCTCCGCCTCATCCTGGAGCTTGTGCAAGAGGCTCAAAATGAGCTTGGGGTGGATCCTCTTGGAGCCCAAGTAGTCCTCCATCCATGGTGCTCAAAAGCATGATCTTCAAGTTGCTTCCGGAGGCCTTGACGGTACTCCTTGTGCTCTCAAGCTTGGCTCTTGATGGTTGGCGCTTTGGCTCCATTTTGCCCCGCATCACTTTGGAAGGCCATGGCAATTTGACCGACATGTGGTTCATGATGGCCATGCTAACACCTCTACAATTAAGCATGAGGGGAAGAAGTTTGTGCTCAAGCCCTTAACTCCCAAACAAGTGAGTGATGATTACAAGCGGATGAGGGAGTTAAGAGAGGCGGCAAAGGCCAAGTCGGTTGTTGAGACTAGCCCTTTGTCCGAAAGCTTGGTGGCAATCCCACCATCTTCTACCGGTAGCATATGTGCCATGATGCAACCGGGCGAGATCTTGAAAGGGAATGATGGAAACAAACTACTCATATGCCTAGTGCACAAAGGTATGATTCTTACCTCCGATCTTGATTTTTCTACTAACCCTTTGCCTAGTGTGTTTGAGAATGTTTTGAAGGATTTTGGGGACATGTTCTCGGATGAGATGCCGGATGGATTGCCTATTTTGAGGGGTATTAAGCACCAAATCGACTTTGTCCCGGGATCTCAAATCCCAAACTTAGCCGGTTTATAGGAGCAATCCGGAGGACACAAGAGAATTGCAAAAGCAAGTTGATGATTTGCTCACTAAAGGCTTGGTGAGGGAAAGCTTGAGTCCTTGTGCCGTACACGTGATCCTTGTTTCCAAAAAGGATGGCACTTGGAGAATGTGTGTTGATTGTCGGGCTGTGAACAAAATAACGGTAAAGTACCGTCATCTCATTCCCCGACTTGATGATATGTTAGATGAACTAAGTGGCTCATGTGTTTTTAGCAAAATAGACCTTAGATCCGGCTACCATCAAATCCGGATAAAACCCGAAGATGAGTGGAAAACCGCATTCAAGACCAAGTTTGGTCTCTATGAATGGTTGGTGATGCCCTTTAGGCTCTCCAACGCACCTAGTACTTTCATGAGGCTAATGAACCATGTTCTAAAGCCATTCATCAACAAGTTTGTGGTCGTCTACTTTGACGATATATTGATCTATAATAAATCAATAGACGATCATGTTGATCACCTTAGGCAAGTGCTTGAAGTGTTGAGAGCCGAAAAGCTCTATGCTAATTTTAAAAAGTGTGCCTTTGGTGTTGAGAAGGTAGTCTTTCTTGGGTTTGTTGTGAGTTCCCAAGGAGGGGAAGTGGATGAGTCTAAGGTAGAGGCAATACGTGATTGGCCTACTCCTACCACCGTGACTCAAGTAAGGAGCTTTCATGGTCTTGCTAGTTTTTATAGACAATTTGTGAAAGACTTTAGCTCCATTGCCGCTCCACTCACCGAATTGGTGAAGAAGGACAAACCTTTTGTTTGGGGAGAGCCTCAAGAGAAGGCCTTCCAAGAATTGAAAAGTAGGTTGAGTACCGCCCCTCTATTGCAATTGCCCGACTTTGGAAAGGTATTTGAGGTTGAATGTGATGCCTCGGGGGTGGGAATTGGTGGTGTTTTAATGTAAGATGGGAAACCCATCGTCTACTTTAGTGAGAAATTAAAGGGTGCATCTTTGAACTACTTTACGTATGACAAAGAGATGTACGCCTTGATGAGGGCTCTTGCTCATTGGAAACACTACCTTTGGCCTAGAAAGTTTGTGATCAAGAGTGACCATGAGTCACTCAAGCATCTTAGAGGCCAAGAGAAATTGAACAAGCGTCATGCCAAGTGGGTAGAGTTCATTAAGTCTTTTCCCTATGTTATCCAATACAAGAAAGGGAAAGACAATGTTGTGGCGGATGCGCTTTCTAGGAAGTTTGCTCTTGCCACTACTCTCACCTCTAAGCTCATGGGTTTTGAGAGCATTAAATTGATGTATGCTCATGATCCCAAGCTAAAGAGCATCCATGAAGCTCTAGAAAAGGGGGAGAGAGTGGAGAAATACCAATGGGTTAAAGGCTATATCTTTAAAAATGGTAAAGTGTGCATAACCGAGTCCTCTTGGAGAGAATTGCTTGTGCAAGAAGCACATTGTGGAGGACTCATGGGTCACTTTGGTAGGGATAAAACCTTGGCCATTCTAAGGGAGCAATTCCATTGGCCTAAAATGGGGACACAAGTTGAGAGACTTTGCAACTCTAGTCTTTAGTGCAAGAGTTCTAAGTCCAAATCGAACCCCCATGGTTTGTATACCCCACTCCCCGTACCTACTAGCACGTGGATGGATATATCAATGGACTTTGTCATGGGATTACCACGGACTAGGGGGGCCATGATAGCATTTATGTTGTTGTGGATAGGTTCTCTAAAATGGCCCACTTCATTCCATGTAAAAAATGTGATGACACACAACATGTTGCTTCTTTGTTCATTCCTAATGTTTTGAAATTGCATGGTGTGCCTCAAACCATAGTGAGTAATAGGGACACCAAGTTCCTAAGCCATTTTTGGAGGAGTTTATGGGGTGCCCTTGGCACCAAGCTCTTGTTCTCTACGTCCCACCACCCTCAAACCGATGGACAAACCGAGGTGGTGAACCGAACCTTGGGTGCTCTCCTTAGAGCCATGACCCGAGGTAAGGGTGGGACTTGGATTGATAAGCTACCTCATATGGAGTTTTCCTACAATCGCACTTTGCACCGAATGATTGGCATGACTCCGTTCGAGTGTGTTTCTGGTTTTAACCCCTTGATTCCCCTTGATCTAATCCCTTTGCCAAGGGAAATGGTTGTTAATTTTGAAGGTAAAGCTAGAGCCAAGGCTTTGGTTGAGCTACATGCAAAGGCGAAGAAGAACTTGGAGGAAGCTTATGCAAAGGTGGCCTCCAAGAAAAACAAGGGACGGAAGAAGGTGGAACTCAAGAAGGGTGACTATGTGTGGGTGCAATTCCGCAAAGAAAGGTTTCCAAACCTTAGGAAAAGGAAGTTGGCACCCCGGGGAGTTGGACCGTTCCAAGTGCTTTCAAAAATCAACAACAATGCCTATGCGGTCGACTTGCCAAGTGAGTATAATGTTTCTAATACTTTCAATATTTCTGACTTGACTCCTCTTGATGTAGGAGATGATGGTGCCGAGGGTGAGGACATTGCGATTTCGAGGACGAAATCTTCCCAAGAAGGGGAGGATGATGCCGGGCATTCCATCATGAGGAGGCCATTCACTCGGAGCCAAGCCAAGGAGGTCCAAGAGATGCATGTACACTTGGTGAGGAGAGGAATCGATGAAGAAAGCATTGGGAAGACGTTCCGGATGATCTCAGCTCTAGGCCTCACGCCTAAGGAGGAGGAGGGAGGCCCAGCACAGCTAGGCGCCCCGCCTAGCCCAGGCATCCCGCCTGGAAAACACGCTGCATGAAAATGCAATTGTGCACAGGTGGGCCGCCCAGCTAGGCGCCCCTACCCAGGAGGCTGCCAAGACCAAGCACAAGCCAGGCGCCCCTCCCAGCTGCTGGATTTATGTTTCTTTTACACTTTTTTCCTACGTGGCTTATTTGATGAACCTTATTAGTAAGGGTACTTAAGTCATTATGTACACTTGGGAAACACTATAAAAACCCAAGTATAGCTTATTTTGAACACTTAGTTTATTATTGATGAATGTGAGAATTGAGCATTGCTCTTTGAGAATGAATGAAAGAACCTTTGTTTGGGACTTGTTTACATCTAGTGGATTCTAGTTGCACAACAACCCCGCTCCGATCATTCTACTTTCGGGTCTCCGTTGGCTCGAGGGTAGTTCCGTAGTGTAGGTGATCCTTGACGCCCACCCGGGGTGTAACGGAACTAATTCTCCGTTGCTACTTGGGTCGTGTTCGAGCCTCGTCCCGCTTTCTATCTATTTTTATCGCTTCCGTATTTTCCCTACATCTGACGATTTAGCTCTACCTTGGCAAAAGAGGCCTGACGTGGTACATCCAGCTACCTGTAGGGTCGATAGGATCTTTTGCCCAGATGCAAGACTAGTTTAAGAAGGCGCACTGAAATGGCCGTTAAGCGCGAGTACAGGACGGATGATATCTTTAAGATTTGATGGCAAGAAAGAGGGTTGCTAAAGTATTATTTGGAGATATTCCAGAGGGAGCAGATGACACACCCACTAGTACCAGACATAGGAACGGTGACTTTCGTTAAAAGCTTGAACCCTGAGGTTCTTGGCCACACGAGAACTGTAGAGGAGTTTGCAGGAACATCTAGTGAAGACTTGGGACGCTCTACATAAGCAGTACAGTCATAAGCTCATAATTGAGTCGGATATGAATCGAAAAATTAAAGAAATAAGTAGTAAAAACCGAAGATGTAGCCCTTCGGACAAAGAAGAGGCAGATAGCCGGACGATGAAGGGAATGGTAGAGTAGTCTCTCCAGATCTTTTGAAAGATGAGGCAGTGTCCAAGGTGCGACCTCCCAAGAAAAGGTCTTAGAGCCGGAAAGGTTCTAAGATTTTGGACTACGAGTGAACACAGTTGATTTGGTAAAGAATCACTTTGGAATATTGGGTCTGAGAGTGCACTAGTCCACAAACATAAAGAACAATTCGGGAAAAGACTCTTCGGCATATTGCGAGTTTGTTCAAGCGAACGGTCACGATACCATTAATTACATAGCCTTCATGCTTGAGTAGCTCACTTGCTGAATAAAGGACACCTCAATGAGCTACTTACTGACAAAGTAAAATAATCCCATGCATCGAGCCAAGAAGATAAGCGGGGCGTCAATATAATATTTGGCGGACCTCGGTTCGAGACCGAGATAACTAGGGTCGTGATGTGTTGTGAAGCCTGGGAAGAATGCGGGAAGAGGGTGTGTATGAATGTAATCGAGTTCAATAGGGATGACAAGAACAATCTTTTTTTTCTACATCACAATGCTTTGGTCATTACCCTTAGGGTAAGCGACAAAGATAAAGTGAGTGCTTATGGATTCGGGGAGTGCCGTTAACATAATCCGTTAGGAAGTTGTCCGCGACATGGATTTTTAGGACAGAAAGTCTCGAGTCTATATACACAATTCAAGCGAAAGATCAATAGGAGAGATAATCCTTCCAGTACTCGTACCGGTGGCATCAAAATTGACGTCTTTCCAGGTGATTGTGCGACCTCTCGTACAACATCATAATAAGACGACATTGGATCCATTAAGTAAGGGTAGTACCCTCGACACTTCATCAAGTACCCAACCCGATAGGGTGTAAAAGAGATCCAGGGTGACCAAAAAATTGTCCAAGAGATGCTATCCGACTGTGGTCTCACGCGTAGCAAGGGCAGAGATGAAGAATCAACTTAAGTTGCTAGAAAAGCTATTGGGACCTTTCTTGGTGGCGGACATAGTAATCGAGACAGAAGAGCCAAAGAGGGAGGATCCCCATGAACTACTTGTTGTCATCCGCGATCCAAACAAAGAAGAAATTTCAAAAAGCTATGGTAGATGATTTGGACATGTTGATCTTTGATGAAAAGACACCGGTAAAGAAGTTCTACATAGGCTCAAAATTAACGATCGAAACCCGACTGGAGTTTGCCAGCCTCTTACGTTTCCGAGCAGTAACTTTCGCCAGGACGCATACCAACATACCAGGTATATATACCCAAGCGTTCACTCATAAGTTAAACGTAGATCCGTCCTTCAAAGCCATAAAGCAGAAGAAACGACCAATCAGTCGGGAGAAGAGGCAAGCAGTTCACAAAGAGGTAGAGAAGTTGATGAACAATGGATCTATACAAGAATTCTGCTACCTAGACTGGCTCTTAAACGTGGTAGTCGTCCCAATGAAGAATGGTAAATATAGGATATACATAGACTTCACTTACCTGAACAAAGCACGCCTGAAGGATTTGTCTTGTTGCCGAAGTTTGATCAACTCATCAATTCCACGACGAGGCATGAAACATTGAGTTTCTTGGATGCATATCCAGGAAACAACCAAATCCTCATGAATCCGAATGATCAAGAGAAAACCTATTTCATTACGGATCGAGGGCCTTATTGTTACCGGGTGATGTCGCTCGGATTAAAGAATGCTAGATCCACTTACCAATGGCTGGTGAACTTGATGTTCAAGGATCAAATTAGGAAGACCATGGAGGTATACATTGACGACATGCTTTTAAAATCAGAGCTTGCAAAGGACCACATCAAGCATTTGGAGGTAGCATTCGATGTACTAGATAAGTTTGGCATGAAACTCAAGCCGAAAAAGTGTGCCTTCGGGGTATCTTCAGGTATGCTCCTTGGGTTCTTTTTCTCGAGCCAAGGAACTGAAGCTACCTTGTCAATATAAAAGCAATTTAAGCCATACCAGAAGTGTTGAAGAGGTCGAGGTGAAAACATTGAACGACCGTATCTCCTAATTAAGCAAGTTCATCTCTCTCGATCCTCAGAGCGATGAAAATTGTCAGCTTTTCTCCCATGTGTTACATCAGCTGACAGAACTATTGTATTCGTTAGTAACGCCCTGGCCTTTCATGAAATAGGAAAGGAAATGTGTAGGGCCATTGCCCAAAGTTCCCGGAGGCATCAAATTCTTACTCATAATGACTGATTAATTCACTAAATGGGTACATGTGGCACCTTATGCTAAGATTTGAGAGCAAGAGGTGATACCGTCCATCTGGAAGAATGGCATGTGGCGGCTCAAAATTCCCGCTAATATTGTCTATTACAAGGGACCTCAGTTCATAGGGGCCAAGATCACGGAATACTTGAAGGAGTGGAAAATAAAAAAGGATAACCTCGACACCTTACCACCCAACGGTGAACAGCTGGGAAGAATCTTCAAATAAGATAATCAAGTATAGTTTGAAGAAGCGGCTCGACGATGACAAAGGCAAGTGGCCAGAAGAGTTACTAGAGGTCCTGCGGTGATATCAAACTATATTCAAGGTAAGCATAAGAGAGACTCCTTTCCAATTGGCATATGAGGCAGAAGCCATGATTCCTGTCGAAATACTAGAACCTAGCTTATGTAGGTAATTTTTCGAAGAGGGAACCAACAACGAGGCCCTAACAGTTGGACTAGACTTGTTGGACGAGCATCAAGAACTAGCAGCGGTTCGTTTAGCATCTCAAAAACAATGAGTGGAGCGGTACTATAACATGAAGACTAACTTACGTTCCTTCTACATGGGAGAACTAGTCCTCATAAAAAAGAACAAGCTAGCCCCGAACTGGAAAGGGCTAATTAGGAGATACATTCCTTCTACAGCACTAAAGAAGCCATTGAAGGCAAGCTAGCCCCGAACTGGAAAGGGCTTTATAAATTCAGAGGGGTTGCTGGAAAAGGAGCCTATTCCCTCGAGGACGTGGAATGAGTTTCCATCCCAAAACAACTGGAATATGATATGGCTCAAGAAATATTATCCTTCATAGGCATAAAGGCCGGAAGTCTAGGTTTATTATTCTCATGCATAGTAGTTTTATCTTGGCATGTGTCCTTTTCGCTATTGGTGTCTTCTGTTTGCTTTGGCTATTGTAGTTTTTATATGAGTACTTAAGCATCAGTGGTGTTTCTTACCATGTTGGTTTTTATCATGTTTTCAAAATATTTTATTTGTTTTCAAAATATCTTTTAAATATTTTTTTCCTAGTCGAAGGTCTATCGGAAACAGCCTCTACACCTTGGTGGGGGTAAGGTCTGCGTACATCTCACCCTTTCCAGACCCACTTTGTGGTATTACACCGGGTATGTTGTTGTTGTTGTTGAAAAGGGTATCTAGCCCCACTTAACATTTGTTGAAGTCCTTTTGACTTTTACTGTTCAGCCCTCGAGCCCTCATTATTTAATGAAACTGTTATTTCAATTTTGGTCAGTTTTTTCAATCATCTAGATCCCCCTCTTTAGCCCTTGGCCCTATTTTGTATTGAATTTATTAACGCACTGAACTAGATAAAATCTAAAAAGGCTACCAAGCAATTATAGATGATGAAATCGCCAGTTCAGCTGTTGCACCTATATGGGCTGGGGACGCTCACCTGCACAGTGCCGATAAAGACTTACGCACTCGAGTAGACAAGCTTAGTCGTCCTCTATGGGTGCAAAAATGTCTTGTTATCAACAACAGACTAAAGACGTCTTCTGGTGGGCTGAGACAATCTCATACATAAAGACGTCATCTATTAGTGCAACTTTAAAACCGCCAAATTTAGGCGCTGATAAGTCTTCACCAGACGAAATAAATGCTCGAATAGCGCACAAGCACTTTTGAATACATAAACGTTCGAGTAAGAAGTATCGAGACATAAAAACATACAAAACGAGTTTAATGAACAATCATTTCATTAATATCAAAGGCCCTAAGGCTACAATATACAATCGTACTTCAAGTATGAAATCGATACAAAAGTTATCTATGACTAACTATAAGGTTCTAGGGGACTCTATCTGAAAAATCTTCTGGTCTGCACATGACTTTAAGCTCCACCTTGAGCCATTATTTCTATCTGAACAAGCGACCAGTTTGAGCATTCCCTTGGAATGGAAATTTCATCACTTCCGATGCCCGAGCAGCAACATCAGTACAATACCACAATGTGAGCGCCAATGATGTCAGCATAACTACGAGGCCTTAGGTGGATAAAGGACAGGAGTGCAAATATTTTCAGTATCAATGGCTGGTGCTGAATACTCTGCGCGCAGAAGAAATTTGTGCTCGAAATAGAGCATGACCAGCTGTCGAAGGAACGTTACGATGACTATCAACTCATGATGGATGAAAGGAGGGATGACCTCTGAGCCGTAGACAATGATAGAGGTAAGGCCCCTATACACCAGCAGCTACGAAGAGGAAGTACAGAGCACCCGCAAAGAGGGATAAAAGGAAAAAAGAGGGCGGAGGCAAGAAGCCTTATTTCATCATTACACTTTCTAAAAGGGCAGAAAAAGCATATATAAAGGCCTTGCTTGGCGGGACCTCTTCGTGGCAAGAAAATAGTCTAAAAAACTGCCATGTTAGGAAATGAAAACACTGTAACAAGTGCACATTCCAAGATGAAGACATCCTGAAGAATGCCTTAGAACCCTGTTTAATTTTCAAGAAGCAGAAGACTCCATTTCCTTTGATCCAAATAGAAGAAAAGGAAAAGAAGAATATATCGTTTCCATGTTCCCAGTTCTCTTGCACACCATCCATTCAGAAAGGAAGCGGTGTTTTGAAGAACTTGAAAGATCGGGATCAAAGACACTCATTTTGAAATAAAAGAGAAAGATTGGGATCAAAGACAGTCATTCACACTTGTTTTACTTCCCGACTACTTACGACAACACTCAGCAACTAGGGGGACTGATTGTGTTGAAAAATGCGCTACCTATAATTACGGAGATATAAGTCAAGCTGTCGAAGGCTAAACCTACTCTAGGGGCGTTGAGGATATACGCCTGATCCACAACCACGACCGTTCATCAGGCATAGGCTAGGTCAGAAAGGCACGTATCAAGTCGCCTTAAGAGTATTAATCTCCTAGTTAGATTTTTATTTTATATAACCGCCTCTTGTAATAGGCCCAAGCCCTATAAAGTTAATATTTTACCATAGTTAAGATTGAGGTAGATCTAAGCCTATAATTACCCCTGTCCTTTATTGTAAACGATCATCGAGATTCAACTAGTCCGAAGCATAGCTGAAAAAGGTGTGTACGTTCTCAAAGACATGGAAACAACATCCATTCCTAAGAATTAGAACGTCTCTTTGCTTAAGAAGTACTACTCTTGAAAGGTCAACCAAACCGATATACTCGAGACATGTATTTTCTCCTTTTTTGCTCTTTTATTTTTATTACTTTCAATGGGCTTAGCCCCATAACTGTTATTTTTCTGAACTTTCTATTGGTATTGCGCCCTCTTTATCAATGAAACAGCTATTCTACTTAGTAAGTTTTACAATCGGATCCAGCTACGACCCAACTATTCATAGCAAAGGCGCATTTAAGTTGAAGTAATACACTCGCTTTTTATTATAAAAAGTAGAGTAAACTACTCTCTTAAAGCTTAATCACTTCTAGTTAAGCCACCATGCATTATTCGTAAGTTGAAATCGTCAATTCAACACTTGCACCAACATGTCGATGGGGATGCCTGCTCGCATCGTGCCATTTAAGACTTAAGCACTCGAGTGGACAAGCATAGGCATTCTAGCTTGAACGCAAAAATGCCCCGTTACATATAACGGGCCAAAGACGTCCCCTTGCGGGCCTTGCCTTAAAATACGTCTATCGCAGACGCAAAATAAGCCATCATTTGCTGATGCATAAACAACGCCCGACTTCCGTCTTTAAAAGAAAAATGCCAAAAAAGGCACGCAAACGATGCTACTTGACTATACTACAACTAATTACGCAAGTATGCAAAAAATATTGATGAACATCCATTTTCATTAACATCAAATGCTTGTAGGCTTACGATGCTAGAAGCAGCGCACAAGCCGGATGTTTCATCAGGAACCACATAGAGAGACACCATCATGGAACCACCAGTGGTTGCGGGAGCGCCATGTTCCCCCTCTTCTCTGGACGATTTGAGGCTAATGCAACCTCCTAACTGTAAATTAAAGTAGAGCTATACAACCACCAAGGTTTTGGAGAACTTTGTTATATATCAACCACCCAAAGAAGGAAAGAATACCGTAGCAAAGACCTCATCAGGTGGTGCTGTCTTGGACTATTTGTCTCATGGAGCCATAAGACGAACAGATGCAGAAGTTCTACTTGGTTGGCATTCCTCTTCCTGGAGATATGAAACGATTCGGCGCAGTAAAAGGCGTTTATGGGAAAGGTGCATGGAATCGACATCAGCCAATTAGGTGAAGACGCATGGGATTCCAGAAGAAGTCAGGTGTCAGTCTCGGTTAAAGAGACTGCTAGTCTCAAGGAGTCAGTGAGATATCTTTTCACATCCTTTCTGCATACGTCTTTCACTTCCTGACTACTTACGTTAGAACTCAGCATTTATGATTACGAGGATACAAGTCTAGCTGGCGAGACTAGACCTAGTTTACAAGTCACTGGGGTGCAGAGGATACACGCCTTCTCCTAAAGCTGCG
This sequence comes from Petunia x hybrida, assembly GCA_037355625.1. NCBI lineage: Eukaryota > Viridiplantae > Streptophyta > Magnoliopsida > Solanales > Solanaceae > Petunia > Petunia x hybrida. The sequence goes on along the minus strand of JBBBVM010000018.1, from coordinate 1,272,438 downwards.
ACCGCTAAGCCTGTACGCTCGATAATATGAAAGGTATACATTCCACCGCCTTAGAGTTAACAGTCTCCAATGTAGGGTTTTGTATATACCACCCCATGAGTAAACAGGCCCACGACATTATTAATCATTGTATTTTTCCATAATTAGGACTGGGTACATAATAGCTAAAAATATCCCTCCTTACATTGTATTTTGCAATCAAGCGATTCACACTGAATCCGGCTATTCTCAAGGAATAAGATTATTTACTTTCTTGCTTATTACTTTTCTGTAAGCTTTTACTTACTTTCTTGTGTAACATATATGAACAATTTTAGGAATAAAAAGTACTTCGTAAGTCAGGTGAAAGTTGTTCCTTCCGTGCCCGTGGATGCGTTCATCTTTATGATAGCATTGCCCCATGCTTGACAAAAGGTTGTCTTTCGGGTGTTTCTGAGGAGCCCTCCGAATATCCTCCATCAGCTGGTGCCTGACCTGGATGCATGGTCTATGGGTTGTTGACCATCTGGTGATATACTCTCCATTGATTAGACAAAATTGAGATGCCTGGCTTTGCAGCTGTCTGCTTTCTATTTTTTCTTCAGTGAGTGTTTCCTTGTTCAAATATTCAATTAATGCATGATGCCACTCCACGACGGGTCCTGTGGTATGAACTTCAAGGTTCATCAAGTCCACATGACTTAGCTCGATCACTGTCTCTGAGCTGCCCAAACTTGTATCTACGTTAGTCGCCGAACTGGCTGGAACATTGGCCTTTGTGTTTTTTTTCCGATAAATAAACTTCCACTGGTGTAATTTTTTCAGGAGAGCCCTTACTTTGGCTAAGTATTCCGGCGCGCAAATGACTTTAACTGTGAAGACTTCATTTATCTAATCGACTACCGACCGGGAGCCACCGTAAAGACTGATCTCCCTGGCCCCCAATATGTAGGCTAATTCAAGAGCTTGAATTATGGCATTATATTTTGCCTCGCTGCATGTAGACAAAGGGCATATTTCAATCTTGGAAAAGACCTATACATGTAGTGATTTAATCCATAGATGGAGGTCGATTCCTTCATCTATTAGTACTACATCCGTATGGATTACCCATTGCCCAGGGCCGACCACCTCTGAGTTCTTCTTCACCTCCTTAGCCTCCCACATCATCTCCATGCTGAAATCTATAGCAAAGTCTGCCAGGAATTGTGATTCGACGGCCGTGCATGGCTGGTATAATATCATATTCTCCTAATTCCATGGCCCATTTCGCTAACTTTTCTTAGAGCCCAGTTTTAGACAAAATAGCCTATAATTGGACGGAAGAAACCACACTCACCGTATGGTTCAGATATTATGACCTCAACTCATGAATAGCCATCACCACTGCTACCACTAGCTGGACTGCTAATGGAAGGTGTGTTTCCACTCCCAAGAGCCCCTTACTAGCATACTATACAGGAATTTGCCTTCTGCCGTTTTCTCGTGTGAGAATTGCATTCTATGATACTTCTGAAATTGTGACGTACAACAATATATGCTCTCTTTGGACGGGCTAGGTTATCATTAGAGGTTTTATAAGGTTCAACTTTACTCCTATCAGTACTCAGAAACAGAGTATCATCCATTCAGGATTTTCATGTTTTACCAGTAACTCGGAGAGTTGGTACCACTTCTCTGCGGCTCGGGGAACCAGATTACTCATCTCGGAGACCCACTCCTGAGTTCCACAACTTCTGCTCTGGCCTTCCACTTAATGGGCGCATTCCAGTGTAGTTCTTCTTCAACCACGTTCAACACTGCTTTAATCCCTAAATTAGTGTTCGTATCGGGTGTTTGACCTTCTAAGGGCAAGGACTGGTCCTCGCACTTCACTGATTCCAAATAGGGTCGGATATTTGAAGAATCGATGAAGCGTTGAGGGTACTCCCTTACTCCATGTATCCAGGGTCTTCCCAAGATGACATCATATGACAGGTTGCAAGCCATTACCTAAAAAGATGTTGTGGTAATCACGTTTGGGATGAAGACCGGCAGAGCTATTTCTCCGATAGGCTTCTCACATGTGTTTTTAAAAATTGTTACTTTGCAAGGACTTGAGGTTATTTGGTGCTATAGGCCCATTTTCCGCACTATATCCCATCGAACAATGTTGGCACTACTCCCTAGATCGACTAGAGCTTTCCTAATCTAGAAATTAAAGAACCTTAACTGCGATAGTCTGGGCTTCTTGATAGGAGTCCTCCTTATTCTTCAAACTAATTTTGATCGGTCCGAAAGATGGTCCCTACGTTGTGGGCTTCCAAACCTTATCTAACCTAGGTGCGTCAAAGATTGCGTTGATAGCCCCCTTATCCTTAGAATCGGGCGCCCTGGATCGCTTTTCCCCTTCCGCGACCAAGTGTTTAAGGTACTCCTCCTTCAATAAGTGTTCTATTTTGACCATCAAGGCTTTGCAATCGACAGTGGCATGGTCGTTGCTTCGATGAAAATCGTAGTAGGCCGTTGAATTCTTCCCAGTCGTGCTTTTAATGGTAGGCGGTTAGTGCACCCTAGAGCCTAGTTTCCCAAAGTGGTTGGTCACTAGATCTAGTGCATTTTTCTGCAACCCAAGGTCTTTGAAGCTGCGCTACACCAGACCTTTGTCGTGAGACTCGGTCCCCTTGGAATTACCTTGCTTTTACGATACCTTCACGGGGGTCTTCTTGATATCGGGTCCTTCCTTTTGTTCTTCTTCCGCTGACTTCTGCTTCTAAAGTTGGACTACTTGCTCATTTTCTTCGAACGTCCTCGCTAGGCTGCAAAGGCAACTCAGGTTCGAGGCGGAGCTTCTCGTTGTACCGTTGGTGTAGGGAATTCCATGATGTCACCAGGTTTTGAGTAAGACTCCATTATAACTCTCGAGTAGCTAACGAATGTCTGGATTTCAAAATCTTTCCAAAGGCTACCACGACAATATTATCAGGAAATGGAGGAAGCTCCATGTGTTCTCTCTGAAACCTCTCTAGGTAATCCTTCAGAAATTTATCATCATGTTGCCGGATCTCAAAGATATCCTCGACGCATTTCTCTCGCTTGTGGGCTCCACAGTGCGCCTTCTTGAACAGATCTTGCATCTAAGTAAATGACTCAATCGACCCTAATGGTAGCTGGATATACCATGCGAGGGCACCTTTGGTCAAGGTTGAGTCAAATCCCTTCACTACGGCAGATTGGGTTTCTTTCTCCATGATCTCGTTGCTCTTGACAGTCATGTAGTAGGCAGCGATGTGCTCGTCCGAGTCAGTGGGTCCATCGTACTTGGTTAGGAAAAAGTGCTTAGGTACGCGGACCGGTGCATCTACACCGATAATTTGGGGTGGAGCACCCGACACGTTACCAATCCTATTGTGGATGACTTTGAGTTCCTTCAGGATGTCCTAGATGACTGGTATTCCTTCAATACCTTGATTGCTGGCCGTTGTAGAAATTCTGGGGGTGGTCTCCATGTTGAGCCTACGGTTGGGAACTGAGGCTGGTGATTCATTCATAGGCGCGGGTCCGAGTGGGGACGCTGGCCTATGGAACAAACTAGCAAGGATTGCTCCAAGATTTTGGGCCATGCTTTCGACCAGGTTGGTCGAGTTTTTTTGCGCTCGCTCTGCTTGTGTTTTGAAGAGATTAGCGAGGAAGTCCTTGAGTCCAGGATTGATCCTGTGTGGTTTATCATCCTCACCGTCACTGCCTAAAGAGATCGCATCCCTGGGAGTGTCATTTTGCTGTCCATTGATATCACTGGGGTCTTTTGTGGATTCGTCAACCTTATCAGCCGTGTCGGCAGTGTTCTTTGGGACATCATCATTGCCACATGATCGTGCTTTTTCTTCACAAAAAAACCTACAATTTCCAGGGCTCCACGGTGGATGTCAAACTATTTATGCCTAAAATTTGCCTCCTAGGTTAAACAACTAGATTTGTAGTAGGGTCTCACAAGCAATACGGCAAAATACGATGAAAAGTAAATAAATACTGAGAAATAAGAATTGAGAAGAAAATTAAATACTTGTATTCCTTGAGAATAGTTGGATTCGGTGTGAATCGCTTGCTTGTACAATACAATGTAATGAGGGGTATTTATAGTTGTGATTTACCCAGTCCTAATTATGGTAAAATATAAAGACTAATAAGTGTTGGGAATGTTTACTCAAGATGGTGGTATATACTAAACTTAACTAGGAGATTGTAATACCTAAGGTGGCGGGATGTATTCCTTACGTCCCAGGCCCGTGCATGCTGAGAGGCCGTAGCTTGGGAGCAGGCGTGTATTCTCTGTGCTCGACCCCCGGTGACTTGTATATTAAGTCTAGTCTTCGCTAGCTAGACTTGTATTCTCGTAATCATAGGTTACATATTTTTACCCGCACCACCGAGCAATAACATACGTTGAAATCAAAAGTTCAACAGTTGCACCTAAGTGGGGTGAGGACGCTCACCCGCACAGTGTCGTGAAAGACTTAAGCACTCGATTGGACAAGCACAACCATCCTCTATGGACGCAAAAATGTCCTGTTATTGACAACGGACTGAAGTCGTTCCAATGTGGGAGCAGGCCATGTCCTCTTTAAAGACGTCATCTACTGGCACAATTTCAAAGCCACCTTTCTACAGGTGAAAATTACGTCTTCTACAGACAAACAAACACGCCTTCAACAGGCACAAATTACATCTTCTTTAGACAAACAAAGATGACTTCAGCAGGTGTGAAGAAAAAAATCGCCCTTGACTGGTGCAAGGCGCGTCTTCATTAGACAAAATAAAACAAAGAGGTCACCCACAGGCTCAAAAATGTCTCCAACGGATGAATAAAAGACGCTTTCTACGAGCGTAAAAGACGCTCTCTGAGAGCGCAAAGATGCTCTCCACGAGCAAAAGACACTCTCCTCGAGCGCAAAAAGCCTCTCTGCGAGCAGAAATATGTTCTCTGTAAGAAAAAAGACGCTCTCTGCAGCACAAAGACGCTCTCCACGAGTACCAAGGCATTCTCCTCGAGCACAAAGATGTTCTCGGCGAGTAGAAAAATGCTCTCTGCGAGCACAAAGATGCTATCCACGAGCAGAAAAACGCTCTTTGCGAGCAAGAAGACGCTCTCCACGAATAGAAAGATGCTATCCTCGAGCGAAAAAACCTCTCCACAAGAAGAAAAATGCTCTTTGCAAGCGCAAAGACGCTCTCTACAAGCGCATGCTTGTTCCAATAACAGTTTTCATAAAACTTTAGGATAAACCTAGAAATTGCTGATGTAACAACATTAAAGAATTCAAGCACATCAACAAAAGATTGTTTATTTCATCACGCTAAAAGCCTGAAGGCAATAGATTGCAAAAGGGAGAATAAGGTGCAATGATTATTACAACGATTATCAAAAGCCAGAGGCAATAGTCAAAGCAAGAAGACTCGGGGGACTGAACCCAAAGTCAAAGGAAAAAGGTTAATGTCTACACCTGTTACTCCATTCGGCAGCAAAGTTGAGCCCAAGTCACTTCTTCTTCTAAAAACTAAGGCTCATATGACTAAAGTCCTTGAATCCATAGTTGAGTGGGGGGGACGGAGTTCGAGTCTAGGAGATCAGCACATTTCTCATCATTTGCAAAGAAGCCCCTTACTGTTATCAAAGAAATAGAGTTTCATTACTCAATAGCACAGTCGGGTATGCCACCCACCTCCTCGATTAAATTCTTTGAAGAATCTCCATTATCCTGGCCTCCCAAAATGAGGTCATCTTGTTCAATGGCCCCTCTTGACCTAATCAGCAGTGAGATTGAGCACAAGTTGCTTCTCAACTCAGTCCATTTAGGCCGAAAAGATTATGGTTTCTGCATGCTCTCCTTCCACGCTTATCGTGCCTCCGCGGCCAATAGGTGCATGCTGTCAATGGTAGCGTGTATAACGATACTCAATTCGCATAAACCCTCCAACTCTTGAGGGTGAAGGTCTGACCAACAGCTTCGAAGCCATAGATCAACTTCTGCGAGAGCAAAAGATACATGTGTAAGCACACATATTCACAACGGCAACACAATAGAAGCAAAATACATGGCAAAAGCCAACCATAACATTCTAAAAGCTTGCTTACGGGATTGGAATGCATCGTCTCTAAGATGTTAAGTAATATCTTCATCAAAGGGAACAAGATACGTGGTGCACTTTTTTTCCCTTAATAAGGTTTTGACCCAATTTGATTTTTCTTGTATGGTTCTTAGTGAGGCAGCTCTCAAAGTGTTTACTTTTTAATCGTCGAAGAGCCATGTTGCCATCAATTTGTCAAGACTAAGTCGACCGATGATCTCGAAGAGCCACTGGAGCATAACTTCACTTCCCGAGCACTTAGACAGAACTCAACAAGTAGAGGACTGACTGTGTGGACATAAATTGCACCTCCCCTAATCCTTTTCCTATGTAGGATAGGAATCCTAACCTACTTATGTAGTAGGCCAAAAGCCTCACAATAGAGTTCTATTGGTGTTAGTATTTGGGTAAAACATAGCCTATAAATACCAGATTCTCCCCATTGTACTGGACATCCTAGAATTCTACAAGAATTCTACTCTTATCTCTTCAATATTCAAGCAAGACAATAAGAATTCATCTTTGTTCTTCACTATACGGGAGATTTTACTATGAATCCTCCACATTCTCAAGAAATACAATCGTTATTTCTCTGTTTTTCTATATTCTTTTTTCATATTAATTTTATTGCTTGTGATCCATTCTAAATTTATGTGTTTAACCTATTCGAAAATTTTTAGGCATTTGGTTATCCCTTTAAAAAAAAAAAATAATAATTCCTAGTTAAATTCACAAGATATAATAACTTATTCTATTCATCCTAATCCGAATTATCTTACAAACCTTTTTTGACAGGGTACGTAAGCATATAGTCAGAAACTTATATAAAATGTATTAAATTATGTCAAATCAATCCTTGTCTCTTTTCAACATCTCATATTTGTAATGTTTGGTTGCTAATGTAAGTAAATAATGTTTTTAGACGTAGTTTAGATACGTTTCCACATATTGTTACCCTAAATAAAATCTTAAAATTAGAGTGCGTCTTAAATTTCTAAATAAAGAACAAAGAATTACCGCCTAATGATGTGATATAAAGAATGAGATTTCTCCATAATTAATTTAAGATTTCTGAGTCCAAATTCGAGAAATGAAAAATGATTGATAGGAAGCTTACGCGATATTGTCATAATGAAAATATAGTCCAACTATTAATAAAAATGCACTGTTAATGAATGTGTCTTCACTTCTGCGTTTGTGATTTTTACCATGCATCTAATATAATTCTGTCAGTGGTATTTTCCAGGTTATTTGGCCAATGTAGAAAAAGAAAAAGTGGGGTAAGTTAGATTGAAGAGGCAACTTCCTGTCAACAACAAAACATTCATTGTCAAATAATTTTAATTTTTCTATTCCTTCGCGAATTCTCATTAGTAATAATTATGACACGTCAAGTTCTAACCTGCTTATTGTTTGAAGAGGTCCTCACAAATCAACTGGGATTTCCTAACTTTTGGACGGAGAACTTATAGAGTACCTACATGTTTGTTTGGCAATGGTCGAAACATCGATGAATCACAAAAAATATCAATTAATTTAAATAACAATTTGTCCTTTCCAGTAATCTGGCCCAATGATGGAGACGTGATAATAACGTGTCGGGAAGTAGATGAGAAAGTAAATGTTGGCACGTAATGCTTGATATAATAATACTACATTTTACGTGTGATAATTAAAGAACTATCTAATTTTCTTTATCTCATTCTAACCGTTTGAAATGAATTGACAACTTTATTAAGATTTTAATTTTTGAAATTTAAGTAATTTAGTACCGAATATTGTTTTGCTTTGCCGACATGTTTTATTAGATTTCTGCAGAAAGATCGGGAAAACAAGATGCTACAGGTATATTCTCGGGTGTTCTTATAAGAGAGATAAAATAAAATAAAATAAAATAAAATATTTGTGTGGCTATTACGTAGCATCTCACTTTACTTTTTGATCCATCTGAAAAAGATTGTCAATCTTTAGATAAATAAAAATTAATTTTATGAAATAATTTCTAACAATGCAAATTTGTATGGTTGTTTAGACTATAAGTTTTTTAAAAAATTCATTCTTTCTTAATTTCGTGTCAAGTTAAACGCGCGATGTAAGATGGAATGGAGGGTAGTAAAATTTTGTAAGTAGAGCAAAAAGAAATTCATTAAGTGAAAGCTAATCAAAATCCTTTTTTAATTTTTCAAAAGCTCATCTATACTATCATATCTGTATTATTATAAAAATACGAAGGCCTTAGTAAAATATCATCAGACTTTTTTACCTTCCATTAATTCCTTTTAGGTGGATAAAATTGTACTTTTATTTTTTTCAGGTAAATTTATTTAATTATGCTATTATGACTTAAACTACAAACAATTACCCTATAAGCCTATTATAAACTTGACCGCAAAAAACCCCACTTCCAAATCAGTTAGTTTTATATTCCTCCAGCCGCAGCGGAACCAAGACAAATTTTTACCTCTTGAACATAGTTACTCATAGTAATAATATTGCTTTAATAGTTTTTTTTCTTATATTTTGATTTGTGGTGGATCCATTATTCACTGTGTTGAAGAAAGATTTTGAAGAATGACAAACGAGAAGGACTCAGTGGTTCCGGAGGAGAACCTGGTCCTTGTATAGAATGACACGACTGATCGAAAAGGTTTGAGGGTTGAAAATCACTGCGGAACTAGGAGTAGCGGCGCGTGAATGAGTATGCATCCTAGTCAGACTAAAAGAGGCAGTGCCCAGGCTGTGTCTTCGAAGTACGAATAAGAGTTGGACTTGAACAAGGAAAGAGTCACAAGGAATCTTGTCTTACCATAATTACAAGGTTTCCTTGTGGAACTCAACTAGGGTTTTGATGCCCATATAAATATAAGTAGTTGATGCAGCCGTAAATCAGTTATTCACAAATAGAGAGTTAAGAGCATACAAAGGCGATTCAGCAACTTTCAACGTGAGATAACTGTTGAAGACAACTTGTGGAGTTAACAAGGTTGAGTCTAGATATTTTGTCTAGGTTATTGATTTGTAAGTTGTCTTGTTTCTGTGCGATCATTGTTATTGCCTATCTGTTTATCTTAGAAGCAATTGTGTTAGGTGAACTTTTGAGAGATTACTTTGTAAAGCTAGAGTTTAGCTTTGTTGAGTGATTAGGGTCTAGAGTGTAGCCCGTTGGTTACAGAGTCCTGTAATCAGAAACTTGCTCTTTGTGTTAGTTGATTGAGTTCTAAAATCCCAGAGTGTGGGTCGTGGTTTTTCTCCCTTGAGCAAGGAGTTTTCCACGTAAAAACACTGTGTTCCTTTTGCCTTTTGTTTGTGTGTTGTGGTGTCGAAGTGCAAACTGTTAAGTCAAGAACAAGGTTCGTGACTCGGAAGAGTCGAGTCCTTGTAAAGAAAAATCGGTAGACACTATTTAACCCCCCTTCTAGTGCCCTTAGGAGTCAGATTACAACAAGTGGTATCAGAGCAGGTCTTCTCGTGCTAGGTTAACCTCTTGAGAAGGATCAGAATCATGAGTGCACCACCTACCATCACTGAAGGACAGTTAATTCTAAGGCCTGCACAGTTCAATGGGCAGTATTATACTTGGTGGAAAAACATGATGGAAAATTACATATGTGCTGAAGACTACCAACTATGGCTTGTAGTATCTGAAGGAAATTTGACCCCTACCAAAATAGTTGGTGAAGGAGCTACTGCAAAGAAGAACCTAAGTCAAAAGAGGAGTTCAATGAGGCAGACTATAAGATGATTGAAAAGAACCACAAAGCCAAACGTCTGGTAATTTGTGTCTTGGTCCTGAGGAGTTTAATAGAGTATCATCTTATAAGACTGCTAAGGAAATCTGGGATGCCCTGCAAGTTACACATGAAGGAACCACTGAAGTGAAGGACTCCAATAGAAGAATGCTGAAAAGAAAATTTGAGATGTTCTCTATGGGAGAGAAGGAATCAATCCAGAATACGATGACCAGGTTGACCATTATTATAAACGAGATGAGATCCCTGGATATGGAGTTTCCTGAAGTAGAGATGGTGGATAAGGTTCTGAATGTGTTACCTGAGGCTTGGGAACCCAAGATGACTGCTATCATTGAGTCCAAACCTCTCAGATCCATCAAACTTGAAGAACTGGTTGGAAGCTTGAAAACTCATGAAATGATGAACGATTCAAAAATTAAACCAGCTCTCAAGAATGACAAGACCCTTGAACTCGAAGCAACTGATGAAACTGATGATTATGTTGATTTGTAATCAGTTGAAGCAGCATGGTTAGTGCCTTGAGACATAAATTTAACTTGGGAAAGTTCAAAGGTTTCAAAAGAAATAACAAGGAGAACTCTGGAAGAAAGAATATAGTTGACAGTCCTGATTACTCAGGATGCTTCAAGTGCTTCAAGAAGGATCATGCTGTCGTGGATTGTCCAATATGGGAAATAGAATAGATAAAAAATAAAGCAACAAAGGAGAAGGAAACGTCAAAGGAGAATGACAAAGAAAATAAGAAGGTGAGACGACCTCCAAACTTCAGAGCAGAAAGAAGAAAAAGAAAGAAAGCTTTCTATGCTACATGGGTACCTACTGACAGTTAATCTGATCATGAGAAGGAATCTAGAGATGAATCTCCACTAGCACCGATGGGATTGTCAGATGTTGGTTCAGATGAGGAAGATCCTTGGGAGTTCAGAGGAGGAAGAGATCCATCAAAGCCACCGGTGTTTAACGGGACAAACTACAAGTGCTGGAAGAAATGGATAAAAAACTTCCTTCAAGCAATGGATTACAGTCTCTGGTTGATTGTGAAAAGAGGACCTCATGTTACTGATGTGTTAGCAACGATACTTGAACACAAGTCTGCCAAAGAAGTGTGGGAAAAGCTGAAAGAGATGTACACAGAAGATGACCAAAAGAAGGACTCAGCTCTTATGGAAACTGATGGAGAAGAAGCTGCTCATTCAGCAGAGGTATGTCTATCGGATCTTAAAGATAAATTGGCATACATACTCTACTGAAAATTTGATTTTAATTACTACCACTTTGATTGAGGTTTATGAAAAGGAGAAAATTAAGAAAGATAAATTAACTGAAGAGATAAGCGATCTCAGAACTAAACACAAGAGTCTTCAAGAACAAAACATTGAACTGGAAAAAATCAATGCCATTTTGAAAGGGCAGACTCTTGTGTCAAACTCTAAGATCACAGAACTGGAATTGGAACTAAACCAGTTAAAGGAGAGTGTCAATGGTAAGCAAGTAATAATTGAGGTTCAAACCTTTCTTGAAAATGAAATTAAAAGAACAAATGAGATCCGGTACCAGGAAACTGAAAAAAAATAGGATTTTGAATCAAAAGGTTAAAAAATCTGACTATGAGCTTACCAGATTAACAAAATGAAATAAGTCTTCTGAAGCAATGAACTGGGTTCTTGAAAATCAGAACAAGGGAAATCAAGGGCTAGGATTCAAGAAACCACTGCCTCCATATAACCCTAAAAGCAAATATGTGGGTTTGCCTTGTAACATGTTGTGTACCTTCGGTGGTGAAACTGGACATTACAGACAAAGGTGCATGAATGCAAGCAAGGCAAAGACCAAAAATAAAAGAATTGTTCTACCTCAATGGGCTAAAAAGAATTTGAGTTATCCATTTTCTCATAAGAAGGGACCCAAGCTTGTCTGGGTTCCTAAAGCTAACCTCTAATCTGTTTTGCAGGCTGGAGTGAGGGATAACAACCCAAACTGGATTCTTGATAGTGGTTGTTCAAGACACATGACAGGAGATAGAAGAAACTTTCTCTCACTTGCAGCATTTCAAGGAGGCAGTGTAGCCTTCGGAGGAGGAAAAAGTGGTCAGATCGTAGGAATTGGAAAAGTTGGGAGAACTCTGGATCATGCAATTGATAATGTGTACTGTGTTGATGGTTTCAGACACAACCTGCTGAGTATCTCTCAACTGTGTGATAGAGGAAATGAAGTGAGCTTCTCCTCTATAGGATGTATTGTGAAGAACCTACAGAGTGGAGAAATTGTTATGGAAGGAAAAAGGGTGAACAATGTATACAAAGCATCACTGAAATCACTGCCTGAAAACAACTTAACATGCCTGAAAGTGCAAGAAAGTGATTCTCAGTTGTGGCACAAAAGAATAGGTCATGCGAGTCTCTCTCAGCTCAACAAGCTAGTATCAAAAAAGATGGTTAGTGGACTGCGTAGTAAGAGATTTGAAAACATAAAAATGTGTGATGCTTGTGTGAGAGGGAAGCATGTGAGATCATCCTTTGAATCAAAGAAGGTGGTAAGTACATCAAAACCACTGGAATTGATACATATTGATACGGACCAAACTACGCAGAAGCAAGATAAAGGAACGAAAGCGATGAAGTAAACATAACAACGAGAAAACGGGGACCGGGAAGGACAGAAATAGAAGAAAGAAAGGATATTCGATTCAAACAAGATTGAATATTCGAGAGAGAGAAAGAAACTTGAACCTATCGAGGATCCATACTAGGATGACATCCACTCGGTTCCAAGTAAAGGAGTCCGTGAAGCCTCGGGCTTTCACAAGATAAGGCTCAGCCTAATCTATCTCTATCCTTAATCAAAAACTAACTAAATGAAATAAAGGGCTAAGGGAAGCTTATATAGTTTTTCCATACACAAGTGTAAAATGACTAGAAAGCCCCTAAGCCTAATAAATGGACAAAAATGCCATTTCAGCTAATTCTGGAACGCTGCCTGACATCCTTTCATCGCGAACGCACCAACTCTTCACGCGATCGCACATCATAAATAGTTTCCAGCATTCCAGCAAGCTTGCATCTTGGTCTTTTGGCCTTCTTTGACTTGAATCCTGGTTTCCAAGCTCTCTTAGAAGCGTTCTAAGTCCCGCATGTTGAGCGTAAACTTCCCACGACTTTGGATACCAATACGGGTTGCATCATTCTCCTCTCCTTAAAAGGATTTCGTCCTCAAAATCAAGCCAACAAGATCTACAAGAAAGGCAAAGACAAACGAACTTCCTACTCCAAGAGTAGGTTAGTGTCTAAAAGTGTGGATAACACACTCTTATTATAGAGCGAACCATCCATAACAATTAAAAAGCTTATGTTTTCAAAGGAAACAACAAGTACTTGACTCCAAAGAAAGGTGCATCCAACACAAGAACAGCAAAGAGATCAATAGGATAAGGAACATGCAAGATATAGCAATCAAATTCCCTATGACCCCTAAGCGTATGACTTAACACACCAAGCCTTCAAATCAATATTATCACAATGTGATACATTGGCTTTGGCATGCTCAACACCCAATGTGTGATCAACATGTGGGGTGGAGTAAACAAAATAGTTCAATTGGCAACTAACATCAATCACTCCACTCCCTTTCTTGGAAGCACTCTTACATACACAACAAGAGTGACTTCCTCACCTCCAATTCCAACTCCAAGACAATCTCCCTCACTTGACAAACTCCAAAGGAAGGTCTCCAAAATATGTTCTTCATCATGATAGTCCACACAACGAAGGCTAGGACTACTAGAAGATGGTTCAATACAACCAATATCAAGACCACTCATCCCACTTGGAGTTTCAAATAATGGATCATCCATAGAGTCTAACTTCACAAACCATGGAGGTTCTATCTTACTACCAACCCTAGTCCGATGCAATTCACTATCACAATTGAGATTATCTTCAAGCAATGAGAATGTAAAAGCATGCACATCAATTTTGTGGTAAAACAAAAGCATAGCATCAAGAGTAGTTTCTTCACTCTCACTTGAGGAGTCATCGAAATAAATCGATCCATTTCACACCTTAGAGACTCCTCAAGGTCACAACCATCCTTACTACGACACATAGGTCCACCATTATCAAGAAATTCATCAAGGGAAAGAATAGGGTATTCATTCAATTCATCTTCCCCTTTATCAAATATAGGCGGGGTGTCATAACAAGGGACACATATAGGGTCAACTACACAATCTTCACTAGAGAGAGGTTCAATGAAAATCAAGCTCACATCATGATGTGGCTTATCATTCCTCTCAACTAATGGTTCACAATCACACACAAGTTGACCATTCGACTCTACACTAGGTGCAAACACATTGTAATCATATAAATCATTAACTAGTGTTGAGTTTTCACAAACACTATCATAAGACAAGGAAGTAACCTGTTCAAGGGAAGAACTTTCACATACCTTTGAGTGGCCATTTAGCTCACTCAATGCACTTGAAGTGTCTTGAATTGGCTTTTCACCTTGAAGTTCACATTGAAGATTTTCTCCACCTTGTCCTTCCATTTTGGAACATGATTGAGGCTCCATTGGTTTGCCTCCAAGAGTACCTACACAAGAAGTCAAACAAGTAGAAGAAAAAGAAAAAGGGTTAAGGTTAGAATAAGAGGTGTCCTCACTCAATGATTTTTTCCCTTTTTATTTTCCCTCATTTTCTTTTCAAAGTTGAGTGTAGATTCGGGTGGTGACATCCCACTCACATCACTCAACACATCCTCTCCTTTTTCCACTTGAGGAATGTCACCGGTCACTCCCTTACTCCTCTCAATCTTTTGTCTCTCAAATTCGGGTGAATTGGGATGAGGCCCAAGAATACCCATAGCCAGAGTAGGTGGACCTTTAACGTCAACCCGGAATCTAGAACTAAGAGACTCATCACTTGAGGTCTCTTTCTTCTTTGTTGGTGAACCACTTGGCTTTGAAGCTTGTGGTTTTGGGTTCACCTTGTTGACACTTGTCAACCCTTTTATAGCACTAGTCCCACTATTGCTTGTGTCTGAAGGACTTCTTGATTGCACTCTTTCATTCATGGAATGAGGTTGTTGCTCCATTGCATAGCAAAAGAAGGTGCACTAGTAGGTAATTGGCCTCTTGCCTGATAAGGCACAAAGTCATAAACCCTTTGCCGTGTGCCTACAAGATACGCATCCTTCAAAACACTATATTTCACACTCGTGTTTTGCAACCATGGGTCACCTAGCCATACATTAATATCCCGCATGGGATACACGTGACACCAAACATGCTTCTTATAACTCCTATGAGATATGAACACCAAGGCTTCCTTAGAAACCCAAATTCCATTATACTCATACGGATGCTCTAAAGTGTCGCAGGGTATCCTTAGCTTAGTGACCAACGAAGCGCTAATGCAATTGGCATCGGTGTCACCAATCTTGAGCAAGTATCCCCCAATACCATCTACCTCAAAAACGAAACTACGTCTACCCAAGTTCTGTAGAGATGCATCCAAGGAAGAACTTGAATGCCCACGGCTATCAACACCAACAACTTAGGTCTCCCTTATCCCTCCTCTACTAGCAAGATCGCTAGTGAAACTTCCACTTCCCATCACTCTCCCAACATTAGAAGTGTTGTTGAAAGTCGAGGAAAGGGTCTAATAGTCAATATCACCACTCCTACTACTTCTACTCCTAGCATTGTTAGAACCATACAAGCCTTTGGTAGCAAGAGCATCGTTCTTCTCACTCCACCCTTCACATGGGAATTAGGAGCATTAAATCCTTTAGCACAAGTAGGATAGACAATCCTCCTTTTTCCCATGGAACAACCACCTCCTCCCCCCATACTAATGGAAGGACATCTACTACTCCCTTGTACACCACAAGTAACACCAAGAGAAGATGCATATACACAATTTATATTATCAACTTTATCATCCGTTCTCTCTATGTCACTACCATCATGTTCAAATTCATCACAAAAAGAGTAAGTAGGAACATCATACCTTGAAGCGTCACCATCTTCAGATTCTTGACTAGAGGCATAAGTAGCAACACATTCATCATTATGAGCTTCATAGTCCTCATCAACCTCACGATCATCATAGTGACCCACTTCATCCTCATACATACCATAGTTCCCAGAATCATCATAGCAATAATCGTCATCATAATCATAGGAACCATAGTCTCCATCATCTCCATACGAACTATACCCTCCACAATCATCATCCGACGCCATATCTATAACAAATAAGAGCAAAGGACCTCACAAGTTCACTCCCTCACATGTATCACTCAAGTAATGTTCACTCAATATTCTTTCCACTCGTGTATACACTCAAGGTCTTTGGCTTTTATGACAACACTCTATTGTTCTCACCACTCTTAGCCTTTTTCCTCTCAATCCTAGCCTTATCCCCTTTGTAGGAACCAAAATGAAATGATCACCAACTAGTACGTCCAAGTATAGGTTCGGAATGGAGTTTATAAGACACCAAAGAACGAATAAGGGCACACAAGCGAACTAGGAACAAAGGAAACAAGCAATGAAACAAAAAGAAAGAAGTTGCAAGACTACTAAGGAAGTGACACAAGAAAGACTCGAATCGAATTGGCGCTAAACAGATTCGGAATTGGATGGAATTTTGTTTGTGATCTAGAAACTCACCATATTTAATGAATCAATTGGAGTTTTGATGATTGGAAACTGTTCGAAAGCTGTTGCGAACATTCTGTCTCAAAACTGGTATTCTGGAAAATTGTTGTTCTTCGCTATCGCGCACAGACGTGCGCGTTCGCGCTGAATAAAAAAATTTCAAGATTAATTTTTCTCTTCGCTATCGCGCTCAACTCTTCGCGATCGCGAAGAGTAAATTTTTCCTTCAGCGCGATTGCACCCAGGCTTGCGCGATCGCGCAGGTCTGCTGCCTCTGAACCAGAACCCGACTTTGAACTTCAATTTTTTTCACTAGAATCACCTCGATTCAACTTGTTCTTCAATTCCCAATGTACCCAAAGGTGTTTTCAACTACTACAACCAATCCCTAATAATTTATATCAATAACCAATCCATAACTAATCCAAATCAAGAAATTTCAATGAACTTCAAGGGTTTTTCAATTTTGGGTTTTTTTTTTTTTCAACTTTTGATTCTCAACACCAAATCACGTAACAAGGGTACCAAATCAACGGGCAAATATCATAGATCAATCACCGATATCAAACAATCAACGGGTCATCAAATCCAATCCACAATATGAATTTTTTTTGTATTTTTCAACTTTTCTTCAATTTTTTTTTGTTTTTTTGTTTTTCTTCCTTTTTTCTAAGAACAAGAACAACAATAACAATAAACTAAACTAAATATAGGATGAACAAGGAACGTGGATTCGTAAGAATGAAACCCGAGCCTTGCTCTGATACCAAATGATACGGATCAAACTACGCGGAAACAAGATAAAGGAACAGAAGCGATAAAGTAAACATAACAACGAGAAAATGGGGATGGGGAAGGACAGAAATAAAAGAAAGAAAGGATATTCGATTCAAACAAGATTGAATATCCGAGAAAGAGAAAGAAACTTGAACCTATTGAGGATCCATACTAGGATGACATCCACTCGGTTCCAAGTAAAGGAGTTCGTGAAGCCTCGGGCTTTCACAAGATAAGGCTCGGTCTAATCTATCTCTATCCTCAATCAAAAACTAACTAAATGAAATAAAGGGCTAAGGGAAGCTTATATAGTTTTCCCATACACAAGTGTAAAATGACTAGAAAGCCCCTACGCCTAATAAATGGACAAAAATGCCCTTTCAGCTAATTCTGGAACGCTGCCTGACATCCTTTCATCGCGAACGCGCCACTACTTCACGCAATTGCGCAGCACAAGACAACCCTTCATCACGATCGCGCCAGCTCTTCACGCGATCGCGCAACATAAACAGTTTCCAGCATCCCAGCAAGCTTGCATCTTGGTCTTTTGGCCTTCTTTGACTTGAATCCTGGTTTCCAAGCTCTCTTTGAAGCGTTCTAAGTCCCGCATGTTGAGCGTAAACTTCCCACGACTTTGGATACAATACAGATTGCATATATGTGGACCTATGAGAGTCAGGAGCAGAGGAGGAAAGAGGTTCATGTTTGTAATTGTTGATGACTACTCTAGGTATACATAGACCCTGTTCTTGGCATCCAAAGATGAAGCCTTTAATAGCTTCGAAGATTGGGTTGGTGTTGTGCAGAAAAGATTGAGCATAGAACTTGTCAGCATTAGATCTGATCATGGAATAGAGTTTGAAAACTCAAAATTTTTTGAGTATTGTGCAAAATACAACATTGATCACAATTTCTTTGCACCAAGAACCCCACAGCAAAATGGAGTAGTTAGAAGGAAGAACATGTCTCTGGAGGATATGGCATGGACTATGTTGCTGTCAAGTGGTCTTGCAAGAAACTTCTGGGCTGAAGCAATAAACACTGTATGCTATTTGCTGAATAGATGCTCCATAAGAGCAATTCTTGACAAGACCCCATATGAGCTGCTCAGAGGAAGGAAACTAAATATTGCACATTTGAGACCCTTTGGTTGTAAATATTTTGTCCACAACAACGGAAATGAACCATTGGGGAAATTTGATGCTAGAAGTGATGAGGCAATATTCCTTGGTTATTCTACTCAAAGCAAAGCATACAAAGTGTTTAATAAAAGAACACAAATAATGGAGGAAAGTATGCATGTGGTATTTGATGAATCCGATAAGGCAGTAGATGAAACTGAAGTAGATGATCAAGCAATTGGCCTTACTCGAGAAGATGGTGTAGCTAACTCTGAAGATCTAGAAGACATGAAAGAATCATGTAAGGATTCAACTTCACGAGAACAAGGAGTCAATATGACAGGGGGAACATCAGATGAACTTGATGATTCAACAAGTCAGGAAGAACCTACCCAAAGTGATGCTGAAGGTTCTTCTGGTCATATTCAACCCAGGCCATAGAAGCACCAAAGTTCTCATCCTTTGGAGAATGTATTATCGAAATTGGATACTGGGATTATGGCCAGGTCGGCTTTGAAGAATTTTTGTGTATTCTCTGCCTTCCTGTCATCTCTGGAACCAAAGAATGTAAAAGAAGCCCTAGAAGATCCTGATTGGATTCTAGCCATGCAAGATGAACTTCATCAGTTTGAAAGAAGCAAACTATGGCACCTGGTTCCTAAACCAAAGGACAGATCAATAATTGGAACAAAGTGGGTGTTCAGAAATAAACTAGATGAGCATGGTATAGTAACAAGAAACAAGGCTAGATTGGTAGTCCAAAGATACAGTCAGGAAGAAGGAATTGACTATGATGAAACTTTTGCACTAGTGGTAAGAATGGAAGCCATTAGAATGTTGATTGCCTTTGCTACATACATGGAGTTCACACTGTATCAGATGGATGTGAAGAGTGCCTTCTTGAATGGGTATCTAAATGAAGAAGTCTATGTAATACAGCCACCAGGTTTTGTGAACAATGAATTTTCTGATCATGTTTACAAACTGGATAAGGTACTCTACGGACTGAAGCAAACTCCAAGAGCCTGGTATGAAAGACTATCAGGATTCTTATTAATGAATGGTTTTACAAGAAGAAGGATTGATAACACACTATTCTTGAAAAAGAAAGGAAAGGATCTATTGGTGGTACATGTATATGTTGATGATATCATTTTTGGAGCCACTGATGAGGAGCTATGTAAGGGATTTGCTGAATTAATGGGCAGTGAATGTGAAATGAGCATGATGGGAGACCTTAATTTCTTCCTATGATTGCAGATAAAACAGATGCCTGATGGAGCCATGATTCATCAACAAAAATATGTCAAAGAACTTCTGAAGAAATTTGACATGGAAGGAGCAAAAGAAATGACTACTCCTATTGCTCCTGGAACCAAGCTGGATATGGATGAACTAGGTCCTTCTACCAATGAGACAAAATATAGAGGAATTATAGGTTCACTCCTCGATCTCACAGCCATTCGACCTTATATTCTATATAGTGTGGGACAGTGTGCTAGATTTCAGTCCAAGCCTAAGGAATCACATTTGACAGCTATGAAGAGGATCTTCAGATACTTGAAAGGAACTCAGGATCTATGTCTATGGTACCCAAGGGGAGGTACTTTTGAACTAATTTTTTTTTTTGCTGATGTAGATTATGCAGGTCACTTGGTGGACAGGAAGAGCACTTCA
Source organism: Petunia x hybrida (assembly GCA_037355625.1). Taxonomy (NCBI): domain Eukaryota; kingdom Viridiplantae; phylum Streptophyta; class Magnoliopsida; order Solanales; family Solanaceae; genus Petunia; species Petunia x hybrida. The sequence goes on along the minus strand of JBBBVM010000018.1, from coordinate 1,252,364 downwards.
TGAATGGCACACTTTCTTGGTCCCTGCTTAGTTTCTTGGGCAACAAAGAAGCAGAATTCAGTAGCCTTATCTACTACAGAAGCTAAGTATGTAGCAGCTGCATCATGCTGCTCACAATTGTTATGGATCAAACAACAGTTAGAGGACTTTGGAATTAAATGTGGAGCCGTGCCCATTTTCTGTGATAACACAAGTGCAGTGAACATTGCCAAGAACCCAGTCCAACATAAAAGAACAAAGCACATTGATATTAGACACCATTTTCTTAGAGATAATGTAGAAAAGGGTATGATCACAACGAATTCGTGCAGGACTAAAGATCAAATTGCTGACATATTTACCAAAGCACTGAACAAAGCTCAGTTTGAGAGGAATAGGTTGGAGTTAGGGATGACTAAAATACACGGATGACTCAGCATTTGTTCCCCAATGGTTAGTTATGTGTTCAGCAACCTGTTTGTAACTATTGTTATTATTGTCCACTCTAAATTTTATACGTTATTAAGTATACATGTTCAGCTGAGTAGCACCAGGTTGGGCTAATGTGTTCCCACGAAAGAACCTACAGGATACTTAGAAGGAACCAAGACAAGCATGAGGAACCATGTCCAGGTACAACTATATGGCTATTTATGTTAAGTGTCATAACTGAAATTGATTTTCAATTATACGTGTGTCAAGGAAGGCTTCCCATGTTGTTGTAACCGTCCTTGATTATAGGAACAATTCCTTTTGTGGTTAGACTTCTACTAGACTTTATCGGTCCCCACTCATTTAAAAAGACCTTATTTGGGTAAGTTTATGTAACTGTCAAATCAATACCTTTTTCCCGGTTTTCAAAACTTCAAAAAGCTGTTTTTTGCCTTTAGTCATTATTAGTACCTCTTCCCGATAAAAACCCCTGAGCCCATTACCTATTCTCGTTACACAATTGCAAAATTGTTCCCTACACCATTATCTTTCTCTCTCTAAAATCGAAAATTCCCTTCATTCTTTCCTAGAAACCCTAACAAAAAATTTGCCATGTCTCAAGCACAATCCTCTTCTGCTTCTCCTTGTAATACCTCAGAGACCCAAACGTCCAAGAAATCAACACCAAAACCCCATCCCTCTACTCTAGCGGAGAGAATCGTCAAAGCTAGTGTAAAATTTCTCAAAAGGGCAGGAAAGCCAAGTGTCAAGAAGAAGGTTGTCAGACCCTCACTTCCTACACAGGAAGAGCCAGTCTCTGACAAAAAATTGGTCGAGGTAAAACAGGACTCTACTTTATCTGATTTTGCTACTTTCGACTCTGTAAAAAGTCCTGGAAAATTGAATACTGAAATTTTGGTTGAAGGACTAGATGAAATGGTAGAAAAGATAGAGCCCAGTAGTGTGTCTGATAGGGGGAAGGTAGTTGAGGAGATCCTACAGGTTGTCCAGGAAGAACCTAAGCCTAAGTCTAGTTTCCATGTGCCTATAGTGACTTAGAGTGTACTGGAGGTGGATGTAGTTGGAAAAGTGCTAGAAAGACTGAGAGAAGAGGATTCTACTGAATCCCAAAAAAAGCATGTCAACTAACTTAGTTCGGAGGCTGCTTTGGTTGAAAGAGTTCAGGGGGTGTCTGTGCTTGCTGGTCCAGTTGTTGGAGGATCAAGTTCTATTAAAGCTGCTAAGGATTTGACTCAAGAACCTGGTTCTTGCTTAGATCCTATTGTGGCTTAGGATGCAGAACTGAATTGGACAGATTCTGGTGAAGAAGAGGATGATAAAATTCAAGAGGGAAATGGTGAAAGTAAGAAAGTCATAGAAAAAGATGAGGAAAAGAATAGAAAGAGTGTAAAAAGGAAGTTTGGGGTGGAAGATGAGAAATTGTTGGCTGAGGATGAAGATGAGGAGGTTGTGTTTGTAAGTGAGACAAAAGTTGAAGTTGATAAGAGAAGGAGATTGTTGAAATGGGGAAAGTCTGTGCCCAAAAGCAGACTTGTAGATGAAACTAGTGAGAATTCTCAGGAGGAGAGGACTGAGAGTGATGACAAAACTATTGCTCAGCCAGCACCAAGAAGGGTGGCAACCAGGTCTGTGGTTGTCTGCCCTGAAGCTGTAGTTAGAGAAGGTGGAGAAACTAGAAATGACAGTCAAGAATGTGAAGGCTGTAAAACAGGAGGAAAAGAAGAATGAGAAAAATGATGTTGAAGCCAAAGAAGAAAGTGATGAAGCTGGAAGCTATGTGGAACCCAGTGACTCAAATACAGACAGTGAGCTGGAAAGCAAGATGAAGAGAAAGGACTCTGTAGAGGAGGTTGACAGAACAACCTTCTTTACTAGACACCAGGTACTGGCTGGGAGCATCCTGGGTGATGTGAAAGAGAACCACATGAAACCTTTACTTAGGAAGGTTGAGGATCAAGGGTGGTTAGGTCTATTTGCCAAGAAAGACAGGCTGTTGTTTTCTGATGAAGTTAGAGAGTTCTATAAATATTGTAGAGTTGCTGCCAGAAGGATATTTTCAGTTGTGAAGGGAATAGAGATTGAATTTTAAAGGACCGTGTTAGGAGTAATACTTGATGTACCTGCTGAGGGTTATTGCAGGTATATTAAGTTGAAATGGCAAAAAAGAACTGATGGAGTGACTCCCCTGAGAATTGTGAAAAAGTTATCAGGGAAAACCAAGCTCAGAAAAGAGAGGAAGGTTGATAAGAAGGAATGGAGCCGGCTCATCAGTTGCTTTTTGATTTTATTCATCAGTTCCTACTGCGAAGGGGAGAAAGGAACAGTGAGGCTAGTGCCCTAGACTTAACCTACATGGACCTGCCGGACAGAGAAGTAAAAGCTAATCTACCTGGTCTGATAATCAGACACATCAAGAGGATTGCAGACACTGATCAGAAGCCACACTCCTAAGTGCATTCCTACATCCTACAGCAGGTTCTTGAGCACTTTGGGGTTCCTTTGGTAGCAGGGAAAACGCCCACCATTCATCAGATGTTTGGGCTGAATGTGCTGAAAACTTGTGATTTCTTCAAAGAGAAGAGAGCTTCCAAGAAACCAGTGCAGGTTAAGCAGGAGCAGTCTGAAGAAAGTGAGGACTATGGACCAGAGAAAGCTATTGCAGTAGTAAAAGAACTGGAGCATCATGTTCTTGAAGTAAATACAGAGAATGCTGAGCTGCAGAGGAAGCTGGAGTTGAAGGATCAAGAAATTGATCGCTTGAAAATCGAGGGTCACAAGTATAAGGCCGAGCTGGTGATGGAAAGGGCCAAGAATACGAAGAACCTTGAGGCACTTGTCAAGCACTTCAACTTGAAGCTCTGAGTCCTATCTTTCTTCCTCCATGTCCTTGATAAATACCCTCCCTTATCTCTCCCTGTCCTTCCTTGATTTGTGATATTAAGACAATCTTTCTATGTTGTGTACTTAATAGGGCTGTGTGGTCTGTCACGCCTTGGGTGATTGCTTTTAAATTCTCTTTTGCTTGAATTGGGTCTGTTCTATAATATCTGGTTCTATTTGGGCCCTTAGCCTTAAATCTGTATGTTTATTTTTGGTTGACTTGCTTGCCTTGTGTACTAGACTGGGTAGTACTAACTGATTTCTGTAGGTGTTTGAATCTTTTCGATGATGCCAAAAGGGGGAAGAAGGAAATGTTGGGGTGTTTGTGACCTAACTCATCTGTTTTAAAATTTTCAAACTGTTATTTTTGTCTTTTTGGAGATTTTGTCTATTCAGGTTCCTTGGCAACGTTGGTTTGTCATTATCAAAAAAGGAAATTTGTTGAAGAAAGGTTTTGAAGAATGACAAACGAGAAGGACCCAGTGGTTCTGGAGGAGAACCTGGTCCTTGTATAGAAGGACACGACTGATCGAAAAGATTTGAGGGTTGAAAATCCCTGCGGAATTAGAAGTAGTGGCGCGTGAATGAGTATGTATCCTAGTCAGACTAAAAGAGGCGGTGCCCAGTCTGTGTCTTCGAAGTACGAATAAGAGTTGGAATTGAACAAGGAAAGAGTCACAAGGAATCTTGTCTTACAATGATTACAAGGTGCCCTGATGGAACTCAACTAGGGTTTTGATGCCCATATAAATACAAGTAGTTGATGCAGCCGTAAATCAGTTATTCATAAATAAAGAGTTTAGAGCATACAAAGGCGGTTCAACAACTTTCAACATGAGATAACTATTGAAGACAACTGGTGGAGTTACAAGGTTGAGTCTAGATATTTTTTCTAGGTTCCTGGTTTGTAAGTTGTCTTGTTTTTATGCGATCATTGTTATTACCTATCTTGCTTATCTTAGAAGCAATTGTGTTAGGTGAACTTTTGAGAGATTACTTTGTAAAGCTAGAGTTTAGCTTTGTCGAGTGATTAGGGTCTAGAGTGTAGCCCCTTGGTTACAGAGTCTTGTAATCAGAAACTAAAATAAAAAAGCAACTACAAAAATGAGTAATAACCACCAGTAGAGACTGGTTACTTTTTGTGTCAGTGGATTGAGTTCTAAAATCCCACAGTGTGGGTTGTGGTTTTTCTCCCTTGAGCAAGGAGTTTTCTACGTAAAAACACCGTGTTCCTTGTACCTTTTTGTGTGTGTGTTGTGGTGTCGAAGTGCAAACTGTTAAGTCAAGAACAAGGTTCGTGACTCAGAAGAGTCGAGTCCTTGCAAAGAAAAATCGGTAGACACTAGTCAACCCCCTTCTAGTGCCCTTAGGAGGTGCTCAAATTATAACACATTGTTAGAAAATTCTTGTTTTGGATGTTTTTAGTTTGCCTATATCATTAGTTAGATATTGTCTTTACCACTGCTGAAATATATATTAACCAATATTGATTCAATGTATCTTATTTTTTAATGTATGTTCTACTTTGATTTCTTTTTTTATGTCTGGGACTTGCTATTAGCTGACCTTGCGTTTTTCTTCTTTTTATCACCCAGTTTTTGGATGTGGGCTCTATGTTTTTGAAACTTCAATTTCTTTCAAAGGTAATACTTCGACGTATATTTTGACGAAGATCTCATCTTCCTATTTCAGCTAATCTTTCACTTTAAGATTTCAGCAACTTAATTTGTGAATTATTTTGCATTTAATTATAGATTATTCAAAATAATTTATATCTCTTATTTAGCTTAAGCATTCTCATTGAACTTTACATCTTGGTTTCTAGGTTCCTGACCAGCCCTGTGATACTCCAGCTTTCTGCAAACCAGCTTAATTACCACTCCTCATATACCCCTGTAAGTTGGAACATATTGACGAAACACATGTTGTGACAAGAATGATACAACATCTTCAATTTCAAATTTGTCAAATATGTAATAGCCTTAAATTTTACTAACTTAATACATTTGGTATTTAGTTAATTTCATATATTTACATTCCACAAATCCTGAATACTTTTGCATATTGCTTCTGGTCAATGTCCTCAGACACTTCTTCTTGGTAATATATAGTAGTTTTAAGACGCAAACTAGCAACGACGGGGAGAAGTGCTTTGTAGCTTATTCTTTTAATTTGTGTTGAATCTTTGTTGACACCCAATTTTATCCCGAGATTTCTAATTATTTCTAATTTAAGGTCAATTTTAAATTTAAATTAAATCAATTTTATTTTAAAAGAAAAATAGGCTAAATGTGCAATACATGGCCTAAAATGCAGTCCACCCGCACAACACCTCTATATACTTAATTATCCTAAAAGGAGCTATTTTCATCCTACGTATTAAAATTCAGCCTACCTGCACAAAGCATATATATTATACAATTTCCCCCATTCTATTTCCTATTTCAGCTCCTACCCGATCCCTAATCCCCTTACCCGCTTAGAACCCAAAAACCCGACCCAAACTCTCTTCTTCTTCTCCGTACAATCGATTTGCTGGACGAGTAGCCTTGTTCCAGCTGTAAGCGTTGGCTCTTTTCACTCTATCACCAGTACAAACGGGCATTTAATCCGCCCCGTTCATTTCAAATTGAAGCAATCCGAGCCTTAGATCTTCTTTTGTGAAGATAAGGACGAGAAGGGTGGGATTTTTACCCTTCTCACCCTCATCTCACATAGAGGAGGTAAAAAATCATAAGGGTAATTCAGATTTTTGAAGATAAGGTAAAACCCTAATTCTTTGACTATATATTTATCATTTTCAGGGTTTTAGGGGTTTAGTTTTTTTAGAACAAATGCTGAATCAAGTAACTTATGAAAAAATGCTGAAAATAGTTCTTTAGTGACTTATGAAAAAATGCTGAAAATAGTTCTTGATAGAATCAGTAACTTGAAAATGAATCAAGACTTAGCTCGTAGCAATGGAAGTAGCAGCAAAAAATCAGTTTACTCCTCATCTTTCTATATGGTTTATAAGTGGTGTAGCATGATTATTAGTGATAGTTGAAGGTTAGTTTAAGTGTCAATGTATTTTTGGCCTAAGCAGCTTGGATTATAAGATTTAAAAAAATGAAATACATATTGAGTTTAGGATGGGTTTTTAGCAAAATCTTGAGTTTTAAAAGGCTCTATGACTGTCTTCCTTAATTTCTGTTAGTTTAAAGTGAACAAACTTGATTTTGCATTTGAATTTATTGTTCAACTGACATTCTTGAAGCTGTGATAGAAGCCTGAAAGTCTTAACTGGTTTATTTCAAAATTTCAGTCCTTTGAACTATATTAATAAAGGAAGCTGATTTTATAAAAGGTCTTTTCTTCTTGGTTTCTCTATTGCTTAAAAAATAAGTGTTCTCTAGATTTGCTAACATTGCTCTGTCTGGTTCCATTCTGCCTAGGATGATATGTATTTGAGGAGTGTAAGTAAAAGCTATTCTAGGTTGTGTCTGTGTGCGTATGCCTTGTAGCAGGGGTTTCAGGGGCTGTTTTAGTTTGTTCTTGAGGTCTGTGAGGGTGTTGGAAGTCAGGCTGATGTGTATTTAGTTGTTAAAAGGAGGCTGTGCAGATTGATTGGAGGTTCCTTTAGTCCTGGCATGTCCCTAGAGTAGGTGCAGGTCATGGGTTGTTTGTCCAGGGTCTTAAATAGATGTTCATAGGAGGGTGTTTGGCTTAGTTCAAGTGTTTGAAGTGAGCCATTAGTGCAGTAGGGTGTAGTTTTCAGTGAGGAGGGATGTCTGGATGTTTAGCTGCTGCTTCAAATGTGCCAGGGAGGGGTCTGTTGTGTTGTAGGTATATCTGAGAGTGAGGGTCAGTTCCAGGGAGGCTGATAGGTGGTTGCACGTTCTTGAAAAGGTGTTCAAAGAGGTGAGGTTTGCAGGCAGTGGAATAAGTTCAAAAGGGGCCAGAAATAGGTAAAGAGGGAGCTGTATCCTGGTTGTTTGGTGAGGGCATAAGAAGTTCAGGGATGTTGTTTTGGGTAGTCTCTAGGCTAAAAGAGAGTAGTAGATTAGTCAGGTGTATTTTTTTTGGAGATAGGAGTAGCAGTAGGGGTAGTTCCTGGGAGTTGTTTTCAGGTTGTAGAGAAGTTCATAGGTTGTTTCTGTTAAGGTTGTCTGCTGTAGTTTGTGAAACATGTGTGTATGTTCAGGTAAGTGAGTGTGTCCTGTGAGTATGAGGCATGGTCTAATTTTCCCTCCATTCTCTTAGTTCATCAAGAGTCTAGGTCTAGTCCATTTAATTTTCCTTAGTTATGTAAATAGAAGGTCAGTTTCAAGTTGCCCATTGATAAGGGCTCATTAATCCTATAGCATGAAAGATTGATATCCTGATCTGCAATTTAGTCTAGAGTATTGCTAAGTATGTGAACTTACTCCTCAATTCTCTTTTGAATTTCTTATGATTTAGCCTATCTTGAATCCTCCATGTTTCTAATTCCCTAGGTCTCTTTGTTTTGCTCTATCTGTTATGATATTCTATGAGGTTTGGAAATTGATGGAAAGGGGCTGTTCTGCTTTGTTTGGAGATGCTAGTTAGAGGTTCAGGCAGTAGAGGGAGTAGTAGGTGTTAGTTCAATGATGTCCAGGAGTTTGAGAAGTAGTTTGCAGTTTGTAGAGGAGTGCGGAGATTGTAGTGGGAGATGGGGTTTGTTTCAAGAAGTGATCAGGTGGTTGCAGCGGTTGATTTTGTTTGCTTTAGTGCATAGAGTTTGTTTAGATGCAGTAGGGCAGTTGAATGGTAGGTGTATGTGCGTGTGGAGAGTGCAGGTGTATAATTGTATGTGCAGAGGTGATGGTAGTTGTTCAGGACGGATGTATGTGATTATGATGTGTGCAGTTTGGAGTGTTGATGAGACGCAAGTATAAATAGGATATTCAAGTTGCATACTACGAGGTGAAGCCCCTGGTATCTTGAAAAGATCAGTGGGGTCCCACTCGTGAATGGCTTTGCATGTGTGCAGGCTTACGTTGTTTAGCCAGCTGAAAATTTCATTAAAATGAAGTATGCTTGTCGCATACTAGGAGAGTGAAGCCCCTGCGTCCTTAAATGACTAGTGGGGCCCTCCTTGAAGACAAGTGTGGTCTTGGCTACCTAGGAAACAGCAAAGTTTGATTAAAGCCGAGGACTAGTGAGGAGCCCTATGAGCAAGGTCTGTGAGCCTTGCGAAACCGAGGAAACTGAGAGGCTTGACTAAAGCCGAGGAGCAGTGAGCTTTTATTTTGAAAGGCCAATTGGCGCCTTTCATGATTTGCAGTCTGGTATTGAAAGATAATTGAAAGTTCATCCCGGGGTATGGTGGAGATAATTTGGAAGTTTTATTTGGAGTAGTTGGAAGATAGTAAAGGCGTGGAGAGTTGTCTTGGCGTGGGAGCTAGTCCCGAGGTTGTCCCGTTTGCTTTAGGAGACGGGGTAGAATAGTGTAGGAAGTCCTTAATAGAACGTGTTATGATCTGTGCGTGTTATTACATTTGTTTACGATTGCCTTAGAATGAATGCTAATCTTTGTTCTCTTATTTTTCTTTCTCATGTACACCTTCGGGGTCGAGTTGAAATAAAACTCACAATTGGGATGGCATGCATTTGGAGGTCATTTGACCCGCTCCGCATTTTCGGGACTTGATATCCCCGAAAATGTTAAAAAAAAAAAAAAAAAAGAAAAAAAGAAAAATCGAAATCTCTAAATTCAAGCTCAGTTACTGAGTTGCTAAATCCGGGTTCTATCTTCTAAACGCCCTCTTTCCCGTCCCTTTTAGAAAAAGCATGTTTTAAGAAGTCCTGAAAACCGGACTAGGAGTTTGCATGATAGAAACTTGGTAGGATAGCCGCTCTAGTGAAGATATTAGTTTATCGCATGTTTAGAATTGTTTAAATAATAGCTCATCCCGTTTCCTTGGTACGCGCCAATTAATTTAAGGCGATAGAAACTTCTCGTTAATTATTGAGTGCAAAATATAATAATTAATATTTACTTTAAACTTATACAACCTTCATTTATTATTTATTTTAATTATTTATCCGTTCCTTACTTATTTATTTATAATTTATTCATTAATTAAATTAATTAGGTGGTATTTATTTATGTAATTAATTTATTTAATTAATTTAATTTTAATTAATCGTTTATTTATTTAATCAATTATAAATATTTATTTATTTATTTAATCAATTATTATTATTATTCATTTACTCCTTTATTTAATTAAATTTAATAAATATTTATTTATTTATTTATTCATCCATTTCAATTAATTTATTATTATCTAATTATTTATCTAGATTATTTCATTTATTTATCTAACTTCATTTAATCTTTACTTATTCAATTAATTAATCAATTGATCATTATTTAATTATCCATTTTATTTACCTTATATTTGGTCATTTATCTATATAAGTGTCGGCATAATTAAAATCTTGTCTTATTTATATTTATTCCTATCATCTTTATTATATATATATATATATATATATATATATATATATATATATATATATATATATATATATATATTATTATCCTTAATAAATTCGTGAAAACTGCCGGATTAACCGCATTTAGCGGATCTTCGAAAGTGCTCCCGCAAGGGACCTTCTTTCGAATTTAACAGAACCTGTTACCTCAGAATCTCTGATTTTAATAAATTTCTTTTAAGTAAAGGGATTAATTGCACTCTATAATTAACGTTAGGTTCCTAATGATCCTTAAATTAGGTGGCGACTCTAAAGAAAGCCCTTTGGAGTCTCCATTTTGTTGAAATCAAATCCTGATGCATACATTGTGTGCATTTTTTGGGAGGGTTCAACAGCGTGGCGACTCCGCTGAGGATAGCATATAATGGTTCTAACCATAAGGCTTTCACGAATTTGTTTGTTTGTACTGTTTGAAGTTTATGCCGATATTAGTATGCGTAGCTTATTTAATTATTGTTGAAACTAGCATGATTATATCTATTGTTTATGTGCAAGCATGCTTAGCTTAATCTAATTGATTGTTGTGTGTCACAAAAGCATGTCACTACACCCCTATTTGTGCACATATAAAGTGTCATTCCGTTCATACTTCCCTTACTCCTGGAACCATACGCACCCGCACTTTCTTCCACTAAAGAACCCTTTTGACGAGTTGGTGTACCAGCGGATTTTCGTGGGAGTAATTCGACCACGAAGCCACCTGCCACTCACCTGTTAGCGTCAACTGTTAACCCACTCTTAGACGGAGTTTTAGGAGCATGCATGCATTTACACCTTAGCCTGGACCCGGTCCCTGGTACCGCCTCCTTAGTTAGGAAACCGCCTTCACGTCAACGGGTTCTTGAACCCAACGACAATGCATATTATATAGTGTATGATAATTAATCTCCAGTCGCTACTGAATTTTGAGCACAATCAAATTTAAAAATGGACCGATTTAACAAAATTTACATGGTCGTTGAGGTCCCAGAGAAGCTGAAATTATGGTGGGGAGACCTTTGTGAGGAGGAGAGAAAGACAGTCGAAGGGAAATTAGGAAGGTTGGTGGAGTTGATTCATGTTCGTCCATACCGTGATCTAGTCCAAGCTCTTATTGCGTATTGGCACCCGACGCGAGCTGTATTCAAGTTCAAGGACTTTGAGTTGACTCCTACTTTAGGAGAAGTAGTTAGGATAACGAGTTTGAAGTGTCTGGGCCAAGAGATAATCCTTCCAAACAGTCAAACAGGGAAGAAATTCCAAGAGAGACTAGGGTTGGTAAGGAATGATAGTTTGGGTTGCATAAAAAACAAATGGGTTCATCTGGATTATCTGTACACCAGGCTTGGGCGCATGACGGGTCTTGATGATTTTGATCGGGAGTGTAACTGTGGTGAGAAGACTTGGAGAGACCGGCGTGTAAGGGCTTTTGTCATTGCATTCTTAGGGACTTTGGTCTTCCCAAAAGAGAATGGAAGCATTAGGACTTGCATTGGTTCCGTAGTTCGGGTGATGTTTGAAGGGATCAACGGGAAAAAATCTACCACCATAGTTCCTATGATTCTAGCAGAAATGTATCGGGCTCTAAATGAATGCAGAAGGGGTTCGATGTATTTCAAAGGTTGTAATCTTCTCCTTCAAGTATGGGCGATAGAACAAGTGTGCCATCGTAAGCCCATGATGGATATCTGTAAGGTGAAAGATAGTCGGGAAAGGACAAATCCTATCGCTACCCAAAACACGAGAACAAAGTGGTGTGAAAAACCTGATGGTTTTGTGGGATGGTATGATTTCTTGGCCCGCCTTACTGATGAGCAAGTAATGTAGAAGTTGATTTATGTGCCTGATGATGAGATTGCGCTTAGGACTTCTAAGCGATACAACATCGAGTTGCCGGGTTTAACTGGGCTTCAACCGTATGCACCTTTGAGGGTCCTCCGTCAGTTTGGGATGGAATAATTTATTCCCCTTTGTGCTGATATGTCAAAATCAGAAACTCATTTCAACCTGCATAATGCAATTCCAAGAAAGAAAGAAATCCTCGAGGATTGGAAGAGTTTGCAACCGATAAAGGTGACAACAAAGCATCAAAGTTGTATGCAAGAGTATCTCGCGTGGATCAAAGAGGAGCCGCACTTAGGTCCTAGTCCGCTGGGAAAAGTTGGTTATGAAGATACGGACATGACGAAGAAAATGAGGCATGCAAGAGCAGGGACCAGTCATGATGAAACATCTGCCCCGGCAAGCAAGAAGATGAAGCAAGCAGGAATATGATGCACAACTTGAGAAAATAGCAGTTTATTTATTTACTTTTGATGTATTTTGTATTATGCTTTCTTTTGTCGTATTTTCATTTATTATGTAATGATGATATGTTGAAAAGAAAATGAAAAAAATAAGAAAAGAAAAGAAGAAAGAAAAAGAGAAAGAAAAAGAAGAGAAAATGAAAAGAAGAAAAGAGAAGAGAAAGCAGAATGAAGAAAGTTGATTACAATGATGCAGACCTGATGATGAAAATGAAGCAAGGAAAGCAGAATTCAGTCACAACATTGCACCCACACCAGCATGATGCAGTTGATTGGTAAAGTGGCGACTTTATTTTAGTTTTGATGTATTTTCAATTATATCTTTATGTTTATTGTATTTTTCATTTGGTATGTAATGATTAAGTATGAAGAAAGAAAAGAAAGAAAAAAGAAGAGGAAAAAAAAGAAGAAAAAAAAAAAAGAAAAGAGAAAGAAAAGAAAAGAAAGAAAAAGAGGACAAGAAGAGAATATAGTATGTTGTAGTATGGTAGCATGTTGTGAAAGACAATTTTGTATCAACTTTACCTATTTAATGAAATGTCTTACTCTAAATTTGAATTGCTCAAAAATGGTTGTGACAGTTTTTCGTTATCATTTATTTGCACGATTAGGCTTACCTCTAGCACAAAGAGGCACCCTACAGGGTAGGATGCGCCCGCATTGTTTACTTTACGCACATTACTTGTGGTTGCCACATTGGTGCAATGCAAATCCCGAAGGGGTTGCTAGCACAAACGCGGAAGAACAAACAAGAAAGGTAAAAGATAGAAGCAAGACAAAACTTGCTTCTTTCGAAAGAACAGTGAGGAACCTGTCTCAAAGCTCAATCGAAAGGGATACAAGGATCACCTATACTATGCAACAATCCTCAAGAGAACATTGCCTCTTGCAAACTGAATGATCAAGAGGAATGTTCAATCGGATTAACCGAAAGCCACAAGTCCTTAAAAGCCCTCACCGGGGTTTTGCTCACGACGGAGACAAGAAGAAATGTGCTCGACACTTTCATTCAATTCATCAATGTTCAAAAACTAACTGTCTACAATGAAAGGAAACAAGGTTTATATAGGAAATACTAAGGGTAAACTAGTAAAAGGGTCACATGCGACCAATAGAAATAAGCCACGCAGGGCTGAATTAAATTGTGTTCGGCAGACTTTGACTTCGGTAAGCCTTGGCTTCGGTTCTCGATTGTCTGCTCGAACACACTTGTTGCCTTCGGACGCTCAATTGTCTTCGAGCTCATTGTCCTCGGTCACTTTGCCTTCGGGCTCAAATCTGAAGATAATGCCTTCGATTCTTGAGCTCGGCCACTCAGCTTCGGAGCAATTGTTTTCCTTCGGCCAGGCTAAGTGAACATGCACATCAAGCAGCAGCTTGGCTTGGCTTCTTATCATCGGTCTCCTCGGTGGATCGATCACTTGATCAGCACGTGATCGGGCTGCATCATCCTCCCCTTCTTGAGAAGATTTCGTCCTCGAAATCAAGCCCTCCTCGTCCTCCGAAGTTGGACCTACAACACAAGGAACTAAGTCAGCAACATTAAAGGTGTTGGACACGTTATACTCACCAGGGAGGTCGATCACGTAGGCATTGTTGTTGATCTTGGTCAACACTTGAAACGGACCATCCCCTCGAGGAGCCAACTTTCCTTTCCTTTGGTTCGGGAAGCGTTCCTTTCGGAAGTGAACCCAAACTCAATCTCCCTTCTTTAATTCCAACTTTTTACGCCCCTTGTTTTTCATTAAGGCAACCTTTGCATAGGCCTCCTCAAGGTTCTTCTTCACCTTTGCATGCAATTCGATCAAGGCAGCTGCTCGTCGAGTACCTTCAAAATCAAGAACAGAATCTCGAGGCAATGGGGTTAAATCAAGTAGAATCAAAGGATTAAAGCCATACACACATTCAAACGGGGTCATGTTGATCATTCTATGCACCGTTCGATTGTATGCGAACTCCATCATGGGCAAACGATCAGCCCAGTTTCCAACCTTCCCTTGGTCATTGCCCGAAGCAAAAATCCCAAGGTTCGGTTAACTACCTCGGTCTGTCCATCAGTCTGAGGATGGTGAGACGTCGAGAATAGTAGCTTGGTGCCGAGGGCACCCCACAAACACTTCCAAAAATGACTCAAGAACTTCGAGTCTTGATCACTCACAATAGTACGAGGTACACCATGCAATTTTAACACATTAGAAACAAACAATGTAGCTACATGCTGTGCATCATCACACTTTTTTCAAGGAATAAAGTGAGCCATTTTTGAAAAACGGTCAACCACAACGAAGATGCTATCATGTCCTCCCCCCGACCTCGGTAACCCCAAGACAAAGTCCATGGATATATCAACCCAAGGTCGATCAGACACATGCAACGGGGTGTACAAACCATGAGGGTTGGACTTCGATTTTGCTTTCTTGCAAACGAGACAAGCGTTGCAAAGCTTTTCCACATCTCGTCGCATTTTGGGCCAATGGAACTGCTCGGTCAAGATACCAAGAGTTTTATCGACACCGAAGTGTCCCATCAGTCCACCGGAATGAGCTTCTCGAACTAAGAGCTCTCTCCATGATGACACTGGCACACAAACCCTCCCATTCTTGAAGAGGTAGCCATCATGCCATTGATATTTCTCAACCTTTCGGCCACTCAAGATTGCGTCTCGAACACATTTCAGCTTGGGATCGTCCTCGTACATCGACTTGATGCTTTCGAATCCCATGAGCCTAGAGGCGAGAGTGGTCGCTAAGGCAAATTTCCTTGATAGCGCATCGGCCACAACATTATCTTTTCCCTTTTTGTAATGAATTACATAGGGAAAGCTTTCAATAAATTCAACCCACTTGGCATGTCTTCGATTCAATTTCTCCTGACCTCGGAGATGTTTCAAAGACTCATGATCACTTTTGATCACAAACTCTCGAGGCCACAAATAATGCTGCCAATGGGCGAGTGCTCGAACGAGGGCATACAATTCCTTGTCGTACGTAGAGTAGTTCAAGGTTGCACTCTTAAGCTTTTCGCTAAAGTAAGCAATCGGCTTCGAATCTTGCATCAGCACTCCTCCGATCCCAACTCCAGACGCATCACACTCGACTTCGAATGCTTTGCCGAAGTCAGGGAGTTGCAACAACGGGGCAGAATAAAGCCTCCGTTTCAACTCTTGGAAAGCCCTCTCTTAGGACTCTCCCCACACAAATGGATTGTCTTTCTTCACCAGCTCGGTTAAAGGAGCCGCCACGGTGCTAAAGTCACGAACAAACCTTCGGTAAAAGCTAGCTAAGCCATGGAAGCTACGAACTTGTGATACCGAGGTTGGAGTTGGCCAATCTTTGATGGCTTCGACTTTTGATTCGTCGACTTCGACACCATTAGCACTGACAACGAATCCAAGAAAGACTACACGTTCGACACCAAAGGCGCATTTCTTGAAGTTGGCATACAACTTCTCTTCTCGAAGCTTTTCGAGCACTTGCCTTAGGTGGTCGACATGTTCATCCACGGTTCTGCTATAAACAAGTATGTCATCGAAATAAACGACAACGAACTTGTTTATGAACGGTTTGAGCACATGGTTCATCAATCGCATGAATGTGCTCGGTGCATTGGATAAGCCAAAAGGCATCACCAACCATTCATAGAGACCGAACTTGGTATTGAATGCGGTTTTCCACTCGTCTCCGGGTTTCATTCGGATCTGGTGGTAACCGGACCTGAGGTCTATCTTCGAAAAGCATGAAAAACCACTTAACTCATCTAGCATGTCATCTAATCGAGGGATAGGATGACGATACTTTACCGTTATTTTGTTGACTGCTCGACAGTCAACACACATTCGCCATGTTCCATCCTTCTTCGGGACAAGGATAACAGGAACGACGCAAGGACTCAAGCTCTCTCGAACGAGGCCCTTGTTCAGCAATTCATCAACCTGCCGTTGGAGCTCTTTGGTGTCTTCGGGATTACACCGGTGTGCAGGTTTGTTAGGGATTTGAGACCCTGGCACGAAGTCAATTTGGTGCTCGATCCCTCTTAACGGAGGTAATCCACCTGGCATTTCCTCGGGAAACATGTCCTCGAAGTCCTGCAAAACTTTACGAACTAACAAAGGCAAAGGGTTATCATTAGAAAAATCATCATTAGAGTTTAGAAAGATACCCTTGTGCACGAGGCAAATCATCATCTGACCGTGGTCGTTGCCTCGTAAGATCTCACCGGGTTGCATGATTGCACAAATTCCTTTCACTTCGGGCGGTGAGTTAGTCTCTTCGGGCCCCAATTTTGCTCCCATCGGAAGCTTAGCTTTGGCCGCTTCTTTCAATTCTTTCATCCGTTTATAGTCCTCGGTGACTTGTTTTGGAGATAAGGGTTTGAGTATGAAACTCTTCCCATCGAGCTTCACAGTGTAAGTGTTGGATCTACCATTGTGAACAGCAGTTCGGTCATACTGCCATGGTCGACCCAATAGCAAATGACAAGCTTGCATCGGAACCACATCGAATATCATTTCATCTTGATACTCTCCGATTTTGAACTTGATCCACACTTGTTTGACAACTCTCAATTATCCACACTCATTCAGCCATTGTAACTTGTAAGGGTGGGGATGCTTCATCGTAGGTAATCCCATTTGTGAAACCAAAGTTTGGCTCACTACATTGGCACAACTACCCGAATCAATGATCATCGAACACACCTTTCCCCTCACTCGACATCGGGCATGAAAGAGGTTTTCTCTTTGGTTGTCCTCTTCTTCAAGAGTCATGCAGCTCAAATTCCTTCGAACCACAAGAAACATTTCCGGGTGATCAGCTTCGGCAGCCTCATGATCATCATCAATTTCAGCTCGATCAGTCTCCTCGATAATTTCCTCCTCGGTGTCACTCGCTTGCTCATGGACGGTTCCATCTTCGAGCAGAAGCATAACCTTGCGAGTTGGACACTCTTTTGCCATGTGACCATAACCTCTGCATTTGTGACACTGAATATTTGAAGCACTAGGAGAGTTGAGTTGAACTTTTCCTCCCACTTCCTTCGACTGGTTAACGATCACACCTCTTTCGAAGGGTCTCTTCGAATCTCGAACAGTGTTAGCACTTGCTTGGTTTGGACTCTTCCATTCTTTACCTCGGTTCAAAGGAGTAAAAGTAGTGACTCCTCGATACCGGTTTGCCTTATCGTCCTTCACCAATTTTTCAGCTTCGGTGGCAGCATCAAACACACCTTCCAACGTGTGGTACACGTGGAGTCTCAACTGAGATGACACATCCCTAGCCAAGCCATTTTTGAATCTGATAATGGCTTGCTCTTCGTCTTCGACCAGATCAAGATTCAATCGAACCTTTTCGAACTCATCGTGGTACTCTTGGACTGACTTGGACCCTTGCTTTAACTCATAGAGCTTTTGCATTTGAGTCTGCCTGTATTTGGCACTCAAATACTTAGCATCCATTGCTCTTCTCAATTGTGGCCAAGTATTGACTTCGGGATAGTCATTCCTTCGTCTATGCCTCTTGTCAGATTCCCACCATGTTGATGCATAAGCTTCGAACGAAGCAATGGCATGGGCAGCTTTTCTCTCATCGGTCATCTCATTGGTTTCAAAGATGCGCTCCATTCTAAGCTTCCATTCAAGATACTCATCGGGATCACTAGTTCCTTTAAAGGGTGGAATAGTGATCTTGACGCTGTTCAAGTTTGAGTCTCGAACACCTCTAGCCTGTTCGGGAAACTCATCATCTCGATCATTAGCCTCACGCTCAATATTTCTTCCAACATTTGCGCCTCGGCCTCGACCTCGGAAATTTCCACGACCGCGGTGAGCTTGCCTTCGATGAGCGAATGGCAGCTCACGCTCATATTCGTCCTCGGGAAATTCCTCTTCATCAACCTCCTCGGCAACGGCTCCAAGATCTCTTCGGGCCACTGGAGGTGGTATTCTTTCTCCTCGGGGAATGCCCAAGTTTTGATTTCCAGCTTGGGGATTTGCCAAGTTAAGCTCTCTTCGAATTGCTTCACTCGTCAACTGATGTTGTCGAAGAAGCTCAGCATACAGCTCAGGTTTCATCGGAGTGGATTCGCTCGTTCCAGCGCCGGACCCATTTTTGGCCACGGACGCACTTCCCTGCTCGAGGTTAGCTACTCGAGCACTCACTCCTCTTACTTCGGCACTGATGCCTTGTATCGCAGCCATGAGATCGGCTAACGACAACTCGGGCTTCTCAATGCCTTTTCCATCGTTTCCAGCCATGGTACCTGCACAAGCCAAAGATCAAACAAAATGTTAGGGTTAGAAATCACCTCACACACTCCCTCACCTTTGATGGGTGGCACTCGGGTCCACTCAATTTATGGGTTCGGTTTTTGATCACTCAAGGACTTGTTAACAGTGGCTCGTCTGATTGATCGGTCCTCTAAGATCCTTCAAGTTCGACAATAGTCACTGCCTCTTCGGGAAGAGTGAAGTGATGTTCGACTCGATGGAACGGATGCTTTTTAACTGAGCTCGGGGAGTCAAAAGAATGTCTACGAAAGTTTGGACTTCGGTCACCCCTTCGCACGAATTCCTATCAGCTCAAAAGAGTTAGTACGACCTTGAGTAGGACAATTACTCAAAAGATCCACCAACTAGAATTTTGACATGAAAGAAAGTGAGAACCTAGGAGAATCTACCCTTTGATTCCCTTTTGGAATCTTTTTCGATCACACCCACTCTTGTCCGTACAAGAGTGGTCCCTCCTTGGTACGGATAGGGTTTTACCTTATCCACTTTCCTTTTTCAGCCAACAATTTTTCACCTGGGGTTTGGATGTTAAAACTTTAACCCCTTTCTTCTTCAATGGAACAGTGACCTTGCTCCAGCGTACGGACACAACAACTTCGGTTCACTGACCACGAAATTCAACAGATCTGGGTTGCTTTATCGACTCCGGTTTCAACAGCATCGGAGGAATTCAGTTCAAGTTCTTCGAGCTAAGAACCAGCTCGTTCGAGTCGTACACTGTTACGATTTTGTAACAAGTTTCCGGCGTACGGACTTCGACTTAAACTCAGAACTTCGATTTTCAAGCAACAAACAAACCCAAATCACTCAAGAACCAGCACTCTTCATCGGTTTCTTCCAAACACAGTGGGGTTCGAGTTTTCAGTCACCATTAAAGCTCAAAACAGTCCAAAAATTCACCAAGAAACCCTAGTCACGAAATTGGTACGTCGGGTACTTGTTGGATTCGGAACTCGATGGTGAACAAGAATCAATGGTTGTTTATCCCAAACAACCAACAATCAAACACAATTTTTGAATTTTCTTTTAACACTTTTTTTTTTTTTTTTTTTTTTTTTTTTTGTAAAATAACAACACCAACAGTAACAAAATTCAAGAACACGAAAAGGAAACAAAGACACAAAAACGCACGAAGATAATGAACAGGATTGAGGTTGTAAGAACAAACTCAAGCCATGCTCTGATACCAAGATGGTGCAATGCAAATCCCGAAGGGGTTGCTAGCACAAACGCGGAAGAACAAACAAGAAAGGTAAAAGATAGAAGCAAGACAAAACTTGCTTCTTTCGAAAGAACAGTGAGGAACCTGTCTCAAAGCTCAATCGAAAGGGATACAAGGATCACCTATACTATGCAACAATCCTCAAGAGAACATTGCCTCTTGCAAACTGAATGATCAAGAGGAATGTTCAATCGGATTAACCGAAAGCCACAAGTCCTTAAAAGCCCTCACCGGGGTTTTGCTCACGACGGAGACAAGAAGAAATGTGCTCGGCACTTTCATTCAATTCATCAATGTTCAAAAACTAACTGTCTACAATGAAAGGAAACAAGGTTTATATAGGAAATACTAAGGGTAAACTAGTAAAAGGGTCACAGGCGACCAATAAAAATAAGCCACGCAGGGCTGAATTAAATTGTGTTCGGCAGACTTTGACTTCGGTAAGCCTTGGCTTCGGTTCTCGATTGTCTGCTCGAACACACTTGTTGCCTTCGGACGCTCAATTGTCTTCGAGCTCATTGTCCTCGGTCACTTTGCCTTCGGGCTCAAATCTGAAGATAATGCCTTCGATTCTTGAGCTCGGCCACTCAGCTTCGGAGCAATTGTTTTCCTTCGGCCAGGCTAAGTGAACATGCACATCGTGCAGCAGCTTGGCTTGGCTTCTTGTCATCGGTCTCCTCGATGGATCGATCACTTGATCAGCACGTGATCGGGCTGCATCACACATGCCTTAATTTATTGCTCGTTTAAAATGTAAAAATGTTGCGTGACGCGCGCTATGTGATTATGTGCAAATTTTACCAACAACATGCAAACTAACACAGTTTACCTTTTGAATTTCTCTTTTGTCTTGTTTATTCCCAAATAGAAGTTTGATTTGTGCTGATTGAGCTGATCCAGAGATTTCATTGCACATTGATATACATTTAAGAACTCGCAATGTTTGGTATTGAGGATCAGCCTCCCACTCTCAATGACAAGACTCTCGAAACTCCCTGATCTTCAAGGGGAAACATCATTCTTGCTCAAGATGATCTTATTCTAAGCCTGACTAAGCAGATACAGTTTCTAAGTGATGAGCTAGCAACGATTTAAGGGAAAGCCCCTCAAAGCGCACCTTCAAATGCCAATCCTATTCATAATGCACCCACATATCAAAGCAACCCACTAAACCAAACGCCACCACCAAATCGCACTCCATTTAGTCAAAATATCTCGCCTGCTCAACAAAATACCCAACCTGCTAGTTATCATCCATATTATCCATATCCTAACGACCCCACTCCTTACTACCAATATTTACCTGCCAAAGACACTCCTCATCCTCCACAGTCTAAAGCACCCATTGCTGTGGCTGTTGCTCCTCAAAATGCCAATGACCCAAGACAGGGATATCCTGAGGCGCAGTATTATGAGCATAACCCTAATGGTAAGAATTTGGATTTCACAGACTATGCGCCACAAAATGAAGTGCCCGTAACTGTGGAGAAACAATGAAAGACAAGTGAGCAAGAGGAGATAATCCAAGCGATGAAAATCATGCAGCAATCTAGTAAGGATTTGCAGGTGACTAAGAAACGTCAAGGCGCCTCCTACCGCAATCTTTATATCTACCCTGACATTACTCCTTCTCCCAGTTTCAAAGTGCCAAAATTTGATATGTATGATGGTCATGGTGACCCATTTGCTCATTTAACCAAGTATCTCAACAGAATGTGGGTTGCGGAAGGCAAAGAGGAACTTCTGATGGCTTACTTTAGTCATAGTCTAGAAGGTATTGCTGCCGAATGGTTTGCAAGACAGGATATAAGCAAGTGGCGTGAGTTTGATGATATAGCCGATAATTTCACGAAGCAGTTTGAATACAATGTTGCGATGGTCCCTGACCTCATAACCCTAGCCAATTTGAAGAAGAAATCGACATAAACTTTTAGAGAATACGCCTTGAGATGGCGCGAACAGGCAGCACGGGTACAACCCCCGATGACCGAGAAGGACATGGTGAAGTACTTCATTAGTTCTCAAGATGACTCTTATTACATGCATATGCTCCCTATGATGAGTGCACCTTATGCCGAACTTCTTACGATGGAAGAGATGGTGGAAGAAGGCATCAAATCTGGTCGGGTTGTGAGCTTTGCTGAAATGAAGTTAAGTTCCCAAAATGCTCAAGCCAGCCCAAATAACTCTAGAAGGAGAGGAAGGAAGAAGTCACAGCTGTTGTTGCAGACATTGACCGCCGCCCAGCTGGAAGGCTGAATTTTGATAATCAACCTGCCTACCTTACTTACCAAAATGCCCCTCCTTTTTACCTAAATGCACCCCCTCCTTACCCAAATATTCCTCCTCCTTACCCGAGTGCACCACTCCCAAATTACCCTAGTCACTATCAAATTCCTCCCGCTCCATATCCTGTCTACCAAGCACAACCGAGTTATTATCCATCACGAGCACCAGCACCACAACAATACCCTCCTTGCCAACAAAATTACCAACCCCGTGCTCCTGTCCATCCAAATATGCAAGGACCTAACCAAAGCTATGAAAGGAGAGCACCCAAAACCCATACTCCTATAGCTGAATTCCTACGGTCAATTGTTTGAAAGACTGAGAAGCGCCGGAGTTGTAGAGCCTGTTCCTGATAACACTTCAAATCCTCCTCCAAGGTGGTATGATGCTAACAAGCGTTGTGCTTATCATTCTGGGGCTGTGGGCCATGATGTTGAAAGATGTTAGGCCTTCAAGGATAAAGTCGAAGCTTTGATCAAATCAGGCACTATCCAGCTTACTGGAACTCAACCAAATGTGCAAGATAATCCTCTTCCTGCCTATGGCAACAATGTTGTCAATGTCATTTCCCTTGATGAGGGGTTTGATTTGAAAGGAACCATTGTTCCCGTTACCAATGTGAGGGTTGCCAATGAGACCAAAATATCTGTGCAGGTTAGAGCTCTCATTCTGGTGCAAGCTGGTATCCCAAGGCCTACTATCATTGTTATGCTTGCCTCCCCCCCTTCAATACGATAGCAAGAGGGTTCCTTGGAACTATTCTGAAGTGCCTATCGGAAGTGGGAAGGTAACCGTTGCGGTTGCTGCTGCACAAGGCATGACCAGATCCGGTAGATGCTATACGCCTGAGAAGTTGGGTTAAGGCCTTGTGGAAAAGGAAGGCACTGTGAGAAAAGTGACTGACAATGAGGCTGAAGACTTCTGGAGGGAAATGAAGTCGAAAGACTACTCTATTCTGGAGCATTTAAAGAATACTCCTTCCCGAATATCCATCATGGCTCTGCTGATGAGCTCTGAAACACATAGAAATGCATTGCTGAAAGTGCTCAAGGAAGCAGAGGTGCCTGCTGAGACCACGAGTGAGAGCTTTGCCGTCTTGGTTGGCCAAATCTTAGAATCTCACAAGATGTCTTTCTTCAAAGAAGAGCTTCCACCCAAGAGTCTCGGACACAACAAAGCCTTGCATATTGTTGTCAAATATAGGGACAAATTTGTCAGGCGGGTGCTGATCGATGGTGGTTCTGGGCTCAACATATGTCCGTTAGCAACCCTGAAGGAACTCGGAATTGACACTGGCAAAATCAGACAAAGTAATGTGAAAGTAAGGGCTTTTGATGGGGGCTCAAAGGTGCACCCTAGGAGAGGTCGATATTGATCTGCAAATAGGTCCTGTGAACTTCTCTGTGGAGTTTCAGGTGTTTGACATCCCGTCTACCTATAATATACTGCTTGGAAGACCCTGGATCCACATGGCTGGGGCCTTCCCTTCCACTTTACATCAAAGTTTAAAATTCATATGGGATAACAAAGAGGTCGTGGTTAAGGGTGAGGAAAACAACCCATTGCATGCTAACACCACAATTCCTATGGTAGACAGCGCCACTGAGCTTGATGGGACTGTTTTTCACACTGTGAGCTAATGAATGTCACCCGGGCGTCCAATGATGATTCAAACAGAGGTGCCCTGCCCAAGGTCCCCAAGATGATTTATGTAGGAATGTTGAAGAACAGTTTCAAGCCTGGTTGGGGATTGGGACTGAATTTGAATGGAATCACTGAACCTATTGGCTTGCCAAAAAACCTGGATACTTTCGGTTTGGGTTATTACCCAACCAAGGAAGAAGCTGACAAAGCCAAGTTAAAAACCAAGAATCCAGACATTGTCATTCCAAAGCCTTTGCCATCGCTAAATCAGTCATTTGTCAAGGCATCAGAAGTTATTGTACCAGATCTGGTTGAAGGAGTTGGTAATTTATTTCTGAGTGATGATTGGGAATGCAGTGTGATAATTAAAGACTATGCTGAAGAGTCACCTGTGCAGAATTCCAAGACAAAGGATCCGATGTCCAATTGGACCTGTATCCCAGTGGAAGAGACTTGGTGAATGAACTCACTAGTTTATTTTGGCATCACAGTCAGATTGAGGCCCTGAACTGTGTTTTGCCTTTGGTTTATGTTTATGTCTTTTCAAAATAACTTATTTACATTCTGCATGTTTTACTTTAATGTATTGCCTCACTAAATTAGACTTCTGAAACAAATAAAATGCACTGCATTCCCATATCATTATTTAGCTATGCTTAAATTATTTACTTTTTTTAATGCTTTTGATTAATGTTTGTTTCTGTTTCAGCTTTCCATTTAACAAAATTGCCGAAACTTTGCTTATGACATATAATGAAACAACTGAACAAACTAGTAATGATGCACTGAACGTCGGGGAATTTGATGAAAATGTTGTTCCTGATGAAATAACGAGGGAAGTGGATCAGTTTGAGAACAAGCCAAAGTCTAACTTGGATGAAACCGAATCAATCAACTTGGGAACTTCAGAAAATGTTAGAGAAACCAGAATCAGTGTTCATTTGACCTCGGAAGAAAGAAGAGCTTATATTGAACTATTGAACGAGTATCGAGACATCTTTGCCTGGTCTTATGATGATATGCCCGGTTTGAGTACCGATCTTTTCACTCACAAGTTGCCAACTGATCCTTCATTTCTGCCTGTTAAGCAAAAGAAGAGAAACTTCAAAACTTCCACAAGCAAACAGATCTTGGAAGAAATGCAAAAGCAATTGACTGCCAAGGTGATTCGATCTCTTAAGTACCCCACTTGGTTAGCAAATATTGTGCCGGTGCCCAAGAAGGATGGCAAAGTTAGAGTTTGTGTTGATTATCATGATCTCAACAAAGCAAGTCCAAAAGATGATTTTCCGTTGCCGAATATTCATATCCTTATTGATAGCTGTGCAAAACATGAGCTTTAGTTTTTTGTCGATTGTTTTGCTGGTTATCACCAGATTTTAATGGATGAAGATGATGCTGAAAAGACTGCTTTCATCACACTGTGGGGTGTATTCTGTTATAGAGTTATGATTTTTAGTTTGAAGAATGCCGGGGCAACATATATGAGAGCGATGACAACTCTTTTCCATGATATGCTTCACAAAGAGATCGAAGTCTATGGAGATGATGTTGTTATCAAGTCAAAGAAAAAGGAAGATCATTTGACTGATTTGAGAAAGTTCTTTAACCGCCTTCGGAGGTATAACTTGAAGCTTAATCCTGCAAAATGTGCATTTGGTGTTCCCACCGGTAAGATGTTGGGTTTTATTGTAAGCCGGAGGGGTACAGAATTGGATCCGTCTAAAATCAAGACTATCCAATACTTGCCTCCTCCGAAGAGCTGAAAAGATGTGATGAGCTTTCTTGGCTGTTTGAATTACATAAGCCGTTTCATTACGCAATCCACGGTTATTTGTGAACCGATAATCAAGCTGTTAAAGAAAGATGCTATTATTGAATGGACGGAAGACTGTCAAAAGGCTTTTGATAGGATAAAGGAGTATCTATCCAATCCGCCTGTGTTAGTTCCTCCTGAACCTGGAAGACCACTGATCTTATATTTTTCTATCTTAGAAAATGCATTTGGATGTGTCTTGGGGCAACATGACAAGACCGGGAAGAAAGAACAAGCCATTTATTATCTCAGCAAGAAATTCACCCCTTATGAAGCCAAGTATACTCTTTTGGAGCGAACTTGTTGCGCCTTGACTTGGACCGCACAAAGGTTAAGGCACTATCTTTCATCATATACAACTTATCTTATCTCGAGGATGGATCCTTTGAAATATAGCTTCCAAAAGCCGATGCCCACGAGGAAATTAGCAAAATGGCAGATTCTGTTAAGTGAATTTGACATAGTCTATATCACCCAAAAGGCGGTAAAGGCACAAGCATTGGCGGATCATTTAGCTGAAAATCCTGTTGATGAAAACTATGAACCATTGAGAACTTACTTTCCCGATGAAGAAGTCTTGAATCTGGGTGAGGACATTTCTTCTGAATATGATGGTTGGCGTCTTTTCTTTGACGGAGCAGCAAATTTCAAGGGTGTTGGTATTGGAGCTGTCTTAATTTCTGAAACGGGTCAGCATTATCCTGTTTCGGCCAAGCTCAGATTTCCATGCACTAACAATATGGCTGAATATGAAGCATGCATTTTGGTTCTTCGATTAGCGGTTGACATGAATATTCAAGAGCTTTTAGTAATCAGGGATCCTGACTTGCTGGTTCACTAAGTACAAGGCGAGTGGAATACCAAGAATGCAAAGATTCTTCCTTATTTGCGTTGTGTCCAGGAATTGTGCAAAAGGTTTGCAAAGATTGAGTTCAAGCATGTTCCAAGAATTCAGAACGAGTTTGCCGATGCTTTGGCAACTTTATCTTCTATGATCCAACATCCTGACAAGAATTATATTGATCCTATTGAAATCGAATTGCATGATAAGCCGGCTTATTGTTTTCAAGTTGATGAAGAGCGAGATGGCCATCCTTGGTATTTTGATATCAAGAATTATCTCAAGGTTGAGAGTTATCCTGAAAATGCAACAAGTGTTCAAAAGAAGAGCATTCGGAGGTTAGCAAATCAATTCTTTCTAAGCGGTGAAATCCTATATAGGAGGACCCCAGACTTAGGACTCTTAAGGTGTGTTGATGCCGTTGAAGCAAATAAATTGCTTATGGAAGTGCATGCGGGAGTTTGTGGACAACACATGAATGGTTTTATCTTGGCGAAGAAGATCTTGAGAGCAGGTTATTTTTGGCTAACTATGGAAACTGATTGTGTTCAGTTTGTGCGGAAATGCCATCAATGTCAAATTCACGGAGATATGATCAAAAGACCTCCTTCTGAACTTCATGCAATGAGTTCTCCCTGGCCTTTTGTTGCTTGGGGAATGGATGTTATTGGTCCTATTGAGCCGGCCGCCTCAAATGGACATCGCTTTATTTTGATGGCTATTGATTACTTCACCAAGTGGGTGGAAGCAACTTCTCACAAGTCCGTAACCAAGAAAGTGGTGTCAGATTTTGTGCGCAACAATATCATTTGTAGATTTGTGGTGCCTGAATCAATCATCAGTGATAATAGTGCAAACTTGAATAGTGATTTAATCAGAGCAACTTGTGAAAGCTTCAACATTACTCATCGCAACTCTACTGCATACCGGCCTCAAATGAATGGAGCTGTTGAAGCGGCAAATAAGAACATCAAGCGTATTCTTCGTAAGATGATTGATAATTATAGAGATTGGCATGAAAAGTTGCCTTTTGCACTTCTTGGGTACCGCACCACCACTAGAACTTCAACTGGGGCAACTCCTTATCTTTTGGTGTACGGCACAGAAGCAGTCTTACCCGCGAAAGTAGAAATCCCTTCCTTGAGAGTCATTCAAGAAGCTGAATTAGAAAATGCTGAATGGGTGAAGATCAGATGTGAACAGTTGATGCTTATTAATGAGAAAAGAATGAATGCAATTTGTCATGGGCAACTTTATCAAAATCGCATGATCAAGTCTTTTGGCAAGAAAGTGAGAGTGAGAGACTTCAAACCGGGGCAATTGGTGTTAAAGAAGATCTTTCTTAATCAAGAAGAAGCAAGGGGCAAATTTGCACCGAATTGGCAAGGTCCATATGTGGTTCATTGGATTTTATCCGGAGGGGCACTGATTCTGGCAGAAATGGATGGTCAAGTTTGGTCAAAAGCAATCAACGCAGATGCCGCCAAAAGATACTATGTCTGAAGCAATCACAAGTTAGCATGGTTTTGAATGTAATCTTTGATGTAATGCGAACTACGCGTGACCTGAATCCCAAGGCGGGATACGTAGTTACTCACATCGAGTTTGGTTGCATTGGTATAAGAATTTCCCATTTTCCTTTTGATGTAAGGTTTGAACTACTTCTGACCTGATTCCTGGAATGGCAACAGGATAAGTAGGCAATTTCCATTAGATTCGGTCAAAATATTGTAACACTTTAGGCTTATTTATCTTTTATGATGTAATTCCGAACTACGCATCTAGGCAGATGTGTAGGTTTTCCAATTCGGATGCGGTTTTGTACTTAGATTGTCATATTTTTCCCAAATATCTTTATGTAAACAATACTATGCACAGTCTGATTCCCATAGAGGGATACGTAGGCGCTCTTAACGGGCTCGACTCTATAAAATTAAAGTTTCCAGTTTCACCTATGGCAAGAGACTGGAGTTATTTTACAATATGAATAGAAGATATGGAAGATAGAAACTGGGGCAAATTTTGCAAAAAGAGTTCGAAGGCATAAAGATTCTAACTGGGGCAGATATTTGCAAAATTGGTATTGCTTATCAAAGGATGAAGCGGTAAAGTTCTAAAAGTATTCAAGATTAGTACAAGTTGCAAATACAAAGGACATTCAATTTGTTTCGAGATATGTCATGAGTTTGAGTTAAAGCAGAAATTTTAAATGCATTATAAACTTTTCATTTGCATATCAATGATTACTCGGTTACTATTTTAATCAAATTACTTTATTTTTGCCTCTATCTTAAGATGAGTTATACTATTGAGTTCATAAACTAAGTTTTCGAGGATGGTTTTCAAAGCCCAGCTCTCATTAAGAAGAGAAAGCGATAGCAGCAAATTCGAGATGAATTAGTACAAATCAAATACACCCCCCCCCCAAAACTAACAAATTTTTCTTTGAGAGCAGGAACAGGAAGGGAAAGAGCATTTAGACAGAACAAGCAACACCAATCGAATTGACGACACATATGATTCTGCTTGACAGATCATTCAAATTTACTCTTGCGGCATCTAAGCATTACATTTGATTATTGCCGAAAAGGCGACACTTTTCTTTTCTCAAAATCTAAACATCGTGATAGAATTTACCTCGCGATAATGAATTGACAAGTCAACTTTGAGACACCATGTGCGGTGTGTCTCACCGGTTGGTTGTCCTGCAAAAGCTTTATATTATGTACTTAATTAAATTATGAATTGACAAGTCAATTTGAGACACCATGTGCGGTGTGTCTCGCCGGTTGGTTGTCCTGCAAAAGCTTTATATCATGCACTTGTTTAGATTAGAATAGACAAGTCAACTTTGAGACACCATGAGCGGTGTGTCTCGCCGGTTGGTTGTCCTACAAAAGTTTTGTATTATGCACTTGCTTAAATTATGAAATGACAAGTCAACTCTGAGACACCATGAGCGGTGTGTCTCGCCGGTTGGTTGTCCTACAAAAGCTTTGCATTATGCACTTGTTTAAATGATGAATTGACAAGTCAACTTTGAGACACCATGTGCGGTGTGTCTCGCCGGTTGGTTGTCCTGAAAAAGCTTTATATTATGCACTTGTTTAGATTAGAATAGACAAGTCAACTATAAGACACCATGTGCGGTGTGTCTCGCCGGTTGGTTGTCCTGCAAAAGCATTATATCATGTACTGGTTTGAATCATTGAAATAGACAAGTCAACTATAAGGCACCATGTGCGGTGTGTCTCGCCGGTATGTTGTCCTGCAAAAGCATTATATCATGTACTGGTTTGAATCATTGAAATAGACAAGTCAACTATAAGGCACCATGTGCGATGTGTCTCGCCGGTTGGTTGTCCTGCAAAAGCATTATGTTTTATATCTGCACATACTAAGATTTGGCAAAGCAACTTGAGGCATTATATCTCGTTAGTCGATTTATTTTGTTTATTGTTCTGCAATTCGTACCCGCTTTACTTATTGTCTTACTTTACTTTTCAGAATAATGATCAGCCGAGAGGTTCTCCGGGCGGAGCGCCTCATCAGCTGATTGAAGGAAGAACTTGTTGATGGCATCGCAACCAGCATTTACTATTCTATATTATCCCTTTATTCTCTTTCTTATCCCAATTGATAAAGTTTATTAGCAGTTGTTCACTTACCGTTTGTTGAGTCTTTAAAGAATTTTAGCAGCACCGCGGAAGCGTTTGTAGCATAACGTGGAACTCTTTCTTATTAGTGAACTGGGGCAGTTGTTGATATGAGCTAGACTCGTCAACAAGGATCTGAAGAATCGTGCTCGAACAAGCAAATTCTATCCTAATCTTTTGTTTTCGGATTAGGACGTCAGTTTGAATTCTTTCCTATTCGTGCGTCTTTTCTATCAATCGTACGAGTTTTCGTGTCTAAGTATCGTTGAACTACATATGGCCTGATTCTCTTTCAGCCCGAGATATGTAGGCAACTCGAAAACCGGAGTTCGGCCATGTCCATAAGCCTCGTATTTTGGTCCTTGGAATCAAAATCCTTGGCTTTACCGTGACAAAATTGGTTTTCAACTTTTAGCGGTAAGCAGAGTACTTTACTACTCTCAAGATCCAAGTAGCCTTGATGCCTGCTTTGGTACCTTTAGTCCAATCTTAGACAAAGAGCCCACTTCCATTTGTTGGTCAAAAAGAGCGGTGATATCACTCGTCAACTTCTTTACCCTGAAAACTCTTTCATCCTTTTCAGGTAAAGAGGGGCAGCTTTTGACACCCAATTTTGTCCCGAGATTTCTAATTATTTCTAATTTAAGGTCAATTTTAAATTTAAATTTAAATTGAATCAATTTTATTTTAAAAGAAAAATAGTCTGAATGTGAAATACATAGCCTAAAATGCAGTCCACCCGCGCAACACCTCTATATACTCAATTATTCTAAAAGGGGCTATTTTTTTCCTACGTATTAAAATTCAGCCTACCTGCGCAAAGCATATATATTATACATTTCCACCCAATTCTAATTTCCTATTTCAGCTCCTACCCGATCCCTAATCCCCTTACCCGCTTAGAACCCAAAAACCCGACCCAAACTGTCTTCTTCTTCTCCGTACGATCGATTTGATGGACGAGTAGCCTTGTTCCAGCTGTAAGCGTTGGCTCTTTTCACTCTCTCACCAGTACAAATGGGCATTTAATCCGCCCCGTTCATTTCAAATTGAAGCAATCCGAGCCTTAGATCTTCTTTTATGAAGATAAGGACGAGAAGGGTAGGATTTTTACCCTTCTCACCCTTATCTCACAGAGAGGAGGTAAAAAAATCATAAGGGTAATTCGATTTTTTGAAAATAAGGTAAACCCCTAATTCTTGGACAATATATTTATCATTTTTCAGGGTTTTAGGGGTTCAGTTTTTTTAGAACAAAAAAAGGAGGCAGAGTGCATAACAAAATACATACAAGTTTATTTTGATTTTTAGTTTGAAATATCTTCACTGTGACTGTTTTGCGTATTTTGGTTTTGAGTCGACGCTTCGCCTTTCGAGTCATCGACCTCGTTCGAATCGTCGCTTTAGTTCGAGTCCGAGGCTTTAGATTCGACACTTCAGTTCATTGCTCATAAAAGGTAAAATCTTGATCTTATTTATTTTTGATATACTGTTTTAGCAACATGAGATTCAATTTTTTTTATCATGTCTTCTTTGCTTATTTCTTTGTGTTTGTGTTTAGACAGTTAAAATGCTATTAGAAAGTTTCTTTAGTGACTTACGAAAAGATGCTGAAAATAGTTCTTGATAGCATCAGTAACTTGAAAATGAATCAAGACTTAGCTTGTAGCAATGGAAGTAGCAGCAAAAAATCAGTACACTCCTCATCTTTCTATATGGGTTTTAAGTGGTGTAGCATGATTATTAGTAATAGTTGAAGGTTAGTTTAAGTATCAATGTATTTTTGGCCTAAGGAGCTTGGATTATAAGATTAAAAAAATGAAATACTTATTGAGTTTAGGATGGTTTTTTAGCAAAATATTGAGTTTTAAGGCTCTATGACTGTCTTCCTTAATTTCTGTTAGTTTAAAGTGAACAAACTTGGTTTTGCATTTGAATTTATTATTCAACCAACATTCTTGAAGCTGTGATAGAAGCCTGAAAGTCTTAATGGTTTATTTCAAAATTTCAGTCCTTTGAACTATATTAATAAAGAAAGCTGATTTTATAAAAGGTCTTTTCTTCTTGGTTTCTCTATTGCTTAAAAAATAAGTGTTCCCTAGATTTGCTAACATTGCTCTGTCTGGTTCCATTCTGCCTAGGAAGATATGTATTTGAGGAAGTTCAGATGTGAGGATTTGAAGTAAAAGCTATTCTAGGTTGTGTCTGTGTTCGGATGCCTTGTAGCAGGGGTTTCAGGGGCTGTTTTAGTTTGTTCTGGAGGTCTTAGAGGGTGTTGGAAGGCAGGCTGATGTGTATTTAGTTGTTAAAAGGCAGGCTGTGCAGATTGATTGGAGGTTCCTTTAGTCCTGGCATGTCCCTAGAGTAGGTGCAGGTCATGGGTTGTTTGTCCAGGGTCTTAAATAGATGTTCATAGGAGGGTGTTTGGCTTAGTTCAAGTGTTTGAAGTGAGCCATTAGTGCAGTAGGGTGTAGTTTTCAGTGAGGAGGGATGTCTGGATGTTTAGCTGCTGCTTCAAATGTGCCAGGGAGGGGTCTGTTGTGTTGTAGGTATATCTGAGAGTGAGGGTCAGTTCCAGGGAGGCTGATAGGTGGTTGCACGTTCTTGAAAAGGTGTTCAAAGAGGTGAGGTTTGCAGGCAGTGGAATAGGTTCAAAAGGGGCCAGAAATAGGTAAAGAGAGAGTTGTATCCTGGTTGTTTGGTGAGAGCATAAGATGTTCAGGGATGTTGTTTTGGGTAGTCTGTAGGCTGCAGGAGAGTAGTAGATTATTCAGGTGTATTTTTTTTGGAGACATGAGTAGCAGTAGGAGTAGTTCCTGGGAGTTGTTTTTAGGCTGTAGAGAAGTTCATAGGTTGTTTCTGTTAAGGTTGTCTGCTGTAGTTTGTGAAGCATGTGTGTGTGTTCAGGTAAGTGAGTGTGTCCTGTGAGTATGAGGCATGGTCTGGCTAGTATGAGGCATGGTCTGGCTCATCAAGAGTCTAGGTCTAGTCTATTTAATTTTCTTTAGTCATGTAAATAGAAGGTCAGTTTCAAGTTGCCCATTGATGAGGGCTCATTAATCTTATAGCATGAAAGATTGATATCCTGATCTGCAATTTAGTCTTGAGTATTGCTAAGTATGTGAACTTACTCCTCAATTCGCTTTTGAATTTCTTATGATTTAGCCTATCTTGAATCCTCTATGTTTCTCTTGCTCTTAATTCCCTGGGTCTCTTTGTTTTGCTGTATCTGTTATGATCTTCTATGAGGTTTGGAAAGTGATGGAAAGGGACTGTTCTGGGTTTTTTGGAGATGCTAGTTAAAGGTTCAGGCAGTAGAGGGAGTAGTAGGTGTTAGTTCAATGATGTCCGGGAGTTTCAGAAGTAGTTTGCAGTTTGTAGAGGAGTGCGGAGAATGTAGGTTCAATGGCAGGTGTATGTGCGTGTGGAGAGTGCAGGTGTACAATTGTATGTGCAGAGGTGATGGTAGTTGTTCAGGGCGGATGTATGTGATTATGATATGTGCAGTTTGGAGTGTTGGTGAGACGCAAGTATAAATGGGATATTCAAATTGCATACTAAGAGGTGAAGCCCCTGGTATCTTTAAAAGATCAGTGGGGTCCCTCTCGTGAATGGCTTTGCGTGTGTGCAGGCTTACGTTGTTTAACCAGCTGCAAATTCCATCAAAATGAAGTATGCGATAAGCCCCTGCGTCCTTAAATGACTAGTAGGGTCCCTCCTTGAAGACCAGTGCGGTCTTGGCTACCTAGGAAACTGCGAAGTTTGATTAAAGCCGAGGACCAGTGAGGAGCCCTATGAGCAAGGTCTGTGAGCCTTGGAAAACCGAGGAAACTGGGAGGCTTGACTAAAGCCGAGGACCGGTGAGGTTTTATTTTGAAAGTCCAATTGGCGCCTTTCATGATTTGTTGTCTGGTATTGAAAGATAATTGAAAGTTCATCCCGGGGTATGGTGGAGATAATTTGGAAGTTTTATTTGGAGTAGTTGGAAGATGGTAAAGGCGTCGAGAGTTGTCTTGGCGTGGGAGCTTGTCCCGGGGTTGTCCCGTCTGCTTTAGGCGGCGGGGTAGAATAGTGTAGGAAGTCCTTAATAGAACGTGTTATGATCTGTGCGTGTTATTGCATTTGTTTACGATTGCCTTAGAATGAATGCTAATCTTTGTTCTCTTATTTTTCTTTCTCATGTACACCTTCGGGATCGAGTTGAAATAAAACTCACAATTGGGATGGCATGCATTTGGAGGTCATTTGACCCGCTCCGCATTTTCGGGACTTGATATCCCCGAAAATGTTAAAAAAAAATAAAAAACTCTAAATTCAAGGCTCAGTGACTGAGTTGCTAAATCCGGGTTCTATCTTCTAAACTCCCTCTTTTCCGTCCCCTTTAGAAAACCATGTTTTAGGAAACCCTGAAAACCGGACTAGGAGTTTGCATGATACAAAATTGGTAGGATAGCCACTCTAGTGAAGATATTAGTTTATCGCATGTTTAGAATTGTTTAAATAATCGCTCATCCCGTTTCCTTGGGACGCGCCAATTAATTTAAGGCGATAGAAGCTTCTTGTTAATTATTGAGTGCAAAAAATAATAATTAATATTTACTTTAAAATTATACAACCTTCATTTATTATTTATTTTAATTATTTATCCATTCCTTATTTATTTATTTATAATTTATTCATTAATTAAATTAATTAGATGGTATTTATTTATGTAATTCATTTATTTAATTAATTTTATTTATTTATTTAATTTTAATTAATCGTTTATTTATTTAATCAATTATAAATATTTATTTATTTATTTATTTATTTATTTAATCAATTATTATTATTATTCACTTACTCCTTTATTTAATTCAATTTAATAAATATTCATTTATTTATTTGTTCATCCATTTCAATTAATTAATTAATACTCTTATTATTATCTAATTATTTATTTAGATTATTTCATTTCTTTATCTAACTTCATTTAATTTTTATTTATTCAATTAATTAATCAATTGATCATTATTTAATTATCCATTAATTAACCTTATATTTGGTCATTTATCTATATAAGTGTCGGCATAATTAAAATCTTGTATTATTTATTTTATTCCTAGCATCTTTATTTAAAATTAGCTTTATATATATTATTATCCTTAATAAATTCGTGAAAACTGCCGGATTAACTGCATTTAGCGGATCTTCGAAAGTGCTCCCGCAAGGGACCTTCTTTCGAATTTAACAGAACCACTTACCTCAGAATCTCTGATTTTAATAAATTCTTTTTAAGTAAAGGGATTAATTGCACACTATAATTAAAGTTAGGTTCCTAATGATCATTAAATTAGGTGGCGACTCCAAAGAAAGCCCTTTGGAGTCTCCATTTTGTTGAAATCAAATCCCGATGCATACATTGTGTGCATTTTTTGAGAGGGTTCAACAATCTTCCCTTTATAGTTATACTCCCTCTATCCCAACTTAGGTGGCAACATTTCCTTTTTTGTTTGTCCCAATATGAATGGCACCTTTCCTTATTTGACAACTATTTAATGCAACATCTCTATTTTACCCTTGTTGGGCCCTACATACTTTTAAAGCTACCAACAACTTTTTTATTACTAAAATTTTCTTTTTTACTTTTTCAAGGGTAAAATTAAATCTTTAAAAGGTCAAGCTCTATTTTCTTAAACTTCGTGCCGGGTCAAATGGTGCCATATAAAATGGGACGGAGGGAGTACTGTTTAAATTGATTTTGTTTCTTCTACTGTGGATATAATTAATTTAAGATTGTTTCTTTTTAATAGAAGTCTTACGACATTCACATTTTATTGTACGGGCTTAAACCAGTTTTAGAATCACAAATCGAATTTGGGTTTGAATATAAGCAAAACTTCGTATCAAAGCTAAATAAATGCAAGAAATAGACGAAAACGCGGAAGAATAACTTGATTTCAATATATTATGTTGAGTACAATTTGGGTAGAGTTTCAGTATGTATTTCTGGATCCTTATCATACAAAATGAAGTACTATTTATAGGCCTAGAGGCCTTGCCCACGTCTTCCACTATCAATCATGCTTTGTTCCACGTTCTTGACATTAATGGGAGGAGTTAGTGGGCTGCAAAGCCGTTGGAACCGAGGTGCTCCACCTCAGTTCGATCACATGACTTCCGTTGCATGACCTTGTTATTCGGTTGGAAGCGGATGTCACCGAAGCTCAGCTCGCGGCTCGCCTTTGGTAGTGACATTGAAGTTTACCTTTGGTAACTTGATCGATTGCTTCAATCATTCTTCTTCAGAGCGTCGGCTCATATTCTCTTCGGTTCATCATGCCGAGGTGCTAACCGAGCACGTCAATTTTTACCTAATACAGATAGTCCCCCCCCACTCCTCGGATGAACGCTGAGGTCGCCGAGGAGTGGAATGAGTTTGAGCGGAAAGCCGACGTGGCACAACCCTATCCGAGAAATTCAAAAAGTTGCATGTCTTTCGGATTACTGTTCCACATTACGTGGCGGCCGTTGGTTGGCCGCCGAACAGTCGCATCGACTTTTCGCTTTCTCCAACGTTACAGTCATCATTACTTCTCCAACTTGCACGCATACACCTCCTATAAATACCTCACTTCGCGTTCTTCTTCACCACTTGAAAGCTCCTGATATATAGTAGAATTACAGGGAAAATCCCTAACCTTCAAGTCATTTCCTCAATCTTGATTTTCTTTCCAATCTGACCATCGCCATGTCTGCTACGAATTCTGGCCACGATTCTAGTGATTCCGGTGAAAGGGCGGAGCGTTTTGCTGCCGCGCCCATGAGCGGAGATCTCATCGCCACCATGCCTCTGCTGTAGGTGGTCGAAGCGGGGGGTGGCGGCGAAGCTATGTCAGCGGCCCCTATCCCTAAGCGGCGTAAGGCGAGGGCTGGTCGCGATACGGCGGAGATTAGTTATGACGTCGAAGTTGACATTGGTGGTGACAACCACCATGAAGACAGGGGTGACGTCGAAAAGGATGACGTCACCAGTGGCAAGAAGGTAGGTGGCTCGGCGGGCGGAGCCGAGGTGAGTAGAGAAAACAGTAGCCAAAGGGGCAAAACCGAAGCCAGCAAGGGGGATACTCAAACCGAAGCTGGCGCATCGAAGAAGTCGAAGAGGAAGATTCCTCTTGAAGTGGAGATTGACCCTCAGTTGGTTATCCCCTCAAGTTTCAACAATGACAAGGACTTCAAAATTCCTGCTTAGTCCGATGCTCAAAAAGGGAAGAAAAGGAATATATCGGTCCATGTTACCCTGAGCATCATAACCGAAGACATGCTTGAAATTTTTCGGGTTCACTGTCGTTGGGGGCCCGGAGTGGAGATTAGGGTCCCGGCTCTAGACGCAGCTGTTTCTACTCACGTCGAGGGGTACTATTCGGTTTTAACGTACCCACTCACTATAGGATTCAACTTGCCGGTACACCCCATCATTGACACATTTTGCAGGTCTTACAACTTGTGTCATGCCCAATTGGGGCCTGGGGTTTGGAGAGTCGTTCAAGCCCTCGAGTATTTGAGCGACATAGCTGGGCTGCCTTTTACTTTCCAACATTTAATTTCTCTTTACTACCCCTACTTTCATAAAGCCGGGGTGGTTTCCCTTCTACCTCGGGGGTCTTACGCAATCTTGAGCAAGAGCGAAGACCATGGGGATCGAGGCTGGAATGACCGGTACGTGCTCATCCTTACAAGATTGCTGTCAACCGAACCTGACTTCCCCGAAGTGTGGATTGCTCAACGTAAGTGTTATACTTCTGTTTCTCCTTCGGCTTTTGACTATCGTAGCTAAGACTTGTTTTCTTATACGTGACTTGCAGCTGAGAAGGTTCCAGTTAACCCACCGAAGAATCTGCTTGAGTGGGTTACCGAGGTTATGCAGTCGGAGACACGCCTACGCCGGCAATGGATGATTTTAGCTGGCTTGGAGGGGAACCGATGGGTATGCGAGAGGCATGGTGAGTTGCATGTCCAAGTTTGCGATTCCTTAAGTTCGCTTCGAACTGCCATGTCCTGATATTCTCCCCTTTCATGCAGGTTTCCCTAACAGGGCTGTGAAGGACGCCAAGGAGGAAGAAGGGACCGAGGTGAAGGGTGATGGGGAAGGAGAGGAGAAAGGGAGTAATAAAGAGAAGAAAAAGAGAGAGAGAACAGTGCTTGAGATCACCGAGGGCATCGCTAAGATGGCGAGTCTGGCGAAACGGATCGCCGAAAAGAAGAAAGCTAAAAGTTCACCGGGCCAAGGGATATCGCAAAGTGATGAAATTTTCTTAGGTCGATTTTCGTGCGTCTCCACTCCTACCTATTCCCATGTTAAACAAATTGCTTCTCTTCCTTCCCCAGGCTCCAAAAGAAAAAGAGCTGAATCAAAGCGAGCAGCCAAGGCGAAAGGACCTCGGGATGAGGAGACTGCTGTTCCTGTTGCCGAAGCAACGATTGTAAAGCGTCGAGGTCTTGTCGATGAGCCCAGTGATTTAGAGGTTTCTCCCATGGCTCCCGAGGTAAGGCCAGAGTCGGCCTCTGAGATGATTCCAGAGCCGAGGTCCGAGGTTGCTAAGGCAACCGAAGTGATAAATGTGGAGGAGTTTGACCAGGAGGCTGCGAAGCGACAGGGCAAGGCCAGAGTCGGCGAGGGTTTGATTAAGAGCACGGTTAAAGCCTCTTGAGCTTGTCGAAGCCTTCCAGCACTGCATCTCGAGCATTTGAAATATTTCCCGACGCAAACTTGTTAGATGCCACCAAAGAGGATGTTGCCTCCCTTGATGGCCTGCTTGGCCCTACCGAGGCTCATGCCCTTCAGAATCTTAGCCCTATGAGTTTGATTGGTTCTTGCGTTGCAAGCTATTCATCTCGAGCGCGAGCGAGCCAAAGAGATCCAAGCGGCGGCTGCCGCTTGGGATGAGCAGAAGAGGGGGCTTAGAGGAAAAGTTACCGAGCTGGAAGCAAAGTTTGCAGTCGTGAATGAAGAGCTGGAGCGTGCTAATGAAGCTTCGGCTAAGGCTGAAGCTGATCTTCCTGGGGTTGTGGAGTCCGCCGAAGCTAGGGTACAAGCTGCAACGGACGAGTTTACTACTGAACATTCGAGGTTGAGCCTTGAAAATGTTCGCCTTGAGGCTGAGCTCTTCAGGGCCAAGACCGCAGTGCTTGAAGCAGGTGAGAAGTATCATAGTAAACTTGGTGAATACAATGCCAAGCTCGTTGGGCTGCAGGGCCAAGTGGACCAAGTGACATCCCTTCGGGGCCAGATCTCCAAGCTCGAGGGCAGAATTGCTTACCTCAACGAGTGGGCCGAAGTCAAGGCGACGAGGGCAAAGTTTGAAGAAGCATGGGCCGTCGTCAAGACTAGGCTTAGCACACTTGAGCAAGTCCAAGCTGGGCAAATCACACTCGAAGAGGAGATTGCCAAAGCAAGGGAGGCTGCTGCCGAGGCCCAAAAGATTGTGGATGAGCTTCCTTCGAGCGAAGGTTCAGACGATAGCGGGCCCGAAGGTGATGAAGAGGGTGAAAGTGCCGAAGAGGGCAGCGAAGATGCCGATGGGGAGAAGCCTTAGTAGCAGGAAACAACAAGTATTTGATGTACTGTTTTTGTTTAGGCCTCTGTGCCTTTTTTATATCAGCCTTCAGGCTTTTGTGTGTATATATGACTTTGACCTTCGGGTTGTTTCGTCTAATGAATGAAATTAGCCTTCGGGCCTTTTGATACGATTTTGTACTTTTATCT
Source organism: Petunia x hybrida (assembly GCA_037355625.1). Taxonomy (NCBI): domain Eukaryota; kingdom Viridiplantae; phylum Streptophyta; class Magnoliopsida; order Solanales; family Solanaceae; genus Petunia; species Petunia x hybrida. The sequence continues at coordinate 1,212,768 of JBBBVM010000018.1, read as the reverse complement.
CGTGTTGGTTTTTGCATGTACCGAACACCTTAGAATAAATAACTCGCTTGCAAGACTTGATTGAATTTAATTGATGCAAACTTAGAACGATGTCTCGTCCTCGAGTCGGTGCATTTAAAGTGCAACTTCAGAGTGCAAATTTATAAAGACATAAAGCTATGGGACGAAGCTCATTTCATTGATAATATTGATAAGTCGAAATTGGCTTTTTACAAGAAACCAAGTCGAGGCGGACCTTGGGTAAAAATATGAAAGCACAAATTAATAAAGTGATTAATAATGTGCCACTACCGGGCAGAGTTACAATGTACTAAATCTATTCCTGGGGTATCAGTCCCCGGTTGTCGAATAGATGGTCTTCGGTTGAGAGGCGCATTTTTTACCTCGGTTGCAACCCGTCCCTTCCTCCCCCGAGTGTTCGGGTGTGAATCTTGATGAAGACCCGGGCACTGGAGATCGTTTAATCTGCTCCCTGAAAAGGTCAAGCAAAATGAAACGAGGAGCAAGTTAGTACATTCGACCGAAGCCTTTAGGAGCGTTGTTCTGCTCGGGGCCGCGGGTAAGATATCCTAAAAATGAGTGAGATACTTACCTCGGTTAGAAGTAGTACCGCTTTAAATTGGAGATGTTCCAATTTAAGGGTTCGGGCACCCCTTGTAAATCTTCAATTTGATAGGATCCTTTCCCGATGATCGCTTTGAATCTGTAAGGTCCTTCCCAATTTGCAATAAGCTTTGCCCCGTTCTCTTCCTTCGATGACTGATTTATGGCTTTTAGCTCATAATCACCAACTTTAAAATCTCTGAGTTTGGCTTTCTTGTTGAGGTATGCTTCGATCTGCCTTTTTTGGGCGACTAGCCGAACCAAAGCTAGTTCTCTTATTTCCTCCAGCAGATCCAATTCTATGCGCATAGCCTTTTGATTTGCGTCCTTTGTGGTGTGGGCGTATCGAAGACTTGGTTCGCCCACTTCCACGGGGATGAGGGAATCGATACTATAAGCAAGTGAGAAAGGAGTCTCACCGGTGCTGTTCTTCTCCGTTGTCTGCATGGCCCACAGCACACTTGGAAACTCTTGGGCCAAGGACCTTTTTTCTCATCGAGCCTCTTCTTGAGATTTTCGATTATAATTCTATTTGAAGATTCAGCTTGGCCATTGGCACTTGGATGACAGGGGGTCGAAGCGATTCTCTTGATTCCCCATTGTTTGAAAAAATCGGTGATGGCTGCCCCCATGAACTGTTTTCCGTTGTCGCAGGCAATTTTCCTCGGAACGCCGAACCTGTAGATGATGTTTTTCTTAATGAAATCAATTACCTGCTTTTGTTTGACTTTGGTAAGAGCTCCTGCTTCCACCCATTTAGTGAAGTAGTCTATTAGCACGAGGATGAAGCGAACACCAACCTTTCCTTTCGGGAGGGGTCCAACAACATCCATCCCCCACTTCATAAAAGGCCACGGTGATAAAACCGAATGCAGAGGTTCGGCCTGTTGGTGGATCATTCGTCCATGGCGTTGGCACTTGTCACATTTCTGCACGAAGACCTTTGCATTTGCACTGATGGTGGGCCAATAATACCCAGCTCTTAGTAGCTTGCGTACCAATGATTTTTCCTCCGAGTGATTGCCACACTCGCCTTCGTGCACCTCGACCATCACATATCTAGCCTAATCGGGGCCCAACACTTGGCCATCAGGCCGCAATATAAGCTCTTGTACAAATTGCCATCGATCAAGTGATATGAAGCTGCTTGGGTCCTCAAATTTTTGGCCTCCTTCTTCTCTTGGGGAACAGTCCCCGAGTCGAAGTAGGAGATGAACTTACTCCGCCAGTCCATCTGTTGTCCACCGAGTTGACTTGCAGCTTCATTTCTCTCATTTGCGCGGATAATAGCCGAACCACCGAATCAGTCCCCGAGTGGGCTTCATCAACCGCCGAACCCAAATTTGCCAGGGCATCGGCCTCGGTATTTTCTTCCTGATGTATTTGCTTAACTTGCCACTCTTGGAACTGTGCTAAAATCCTTTGTGCTCAGTCCAAGAATAGCTGCATCCCGGCTCTCGAGCCGTGTATTCACCGAGCACCTGGTTCACCACCAATTGAGAATTGCACCTTAGCTCGATTCTTTCCACCCCATTTCCTTGGCCAACTCTAAGCCTGCTAGAGCTGCTTCATACTCAGCCTCGTTGTTGGTCACTTTTTTGAACCGAACCGAGTGCCTGATTTTCTCCCCGGTGGGTGCTCTCAAGACTATGCCTAAACCCGAACCTTTAGAGTTAGTTGCCCCATCGGTATGAAGTATCCATAGCCCCGAAACTGTTCCTTTCGATATTGAGTTTTACTTTTCGGCTTCGGGCAGAATTCCGACGCTAAAAGCAGCTACGAAGTTGGCCAAAACTTGGGATTTTATAGCTGTTCGGGGTTGATAGGTGATATCATATTCGCTTAACTCTACCAACCATTTTGATAACCTCCCCGATAACTCTGGTTTATGTAATATACTTCTTCAGAGGAAGGTTGAAACTACCGCTATTGGGTGACATTGAAATAGGGTTGTAGTTTTTTAGCAGTAACAATTAAAGCAAGTGCTAGCATTTCCAAATGTGGGTACCTTGTTTTGGCATCGAGGAGTTCCTTGCTCACATAGTAGATGGGTTGTTGCTTTCCATCCTCCTCCCGAACCAGGACCGCGCTTACTGATACTTCGGACACAGCCAAGTAAACTAGCAATATTTCACCCTCCTTAGGCTTGGCGAGCAACGACACGTTAGCCAAATAGCATTTCAAGTCTCTCAGCGCTTTTTTACACTCCAGTGTCTATTCGAAATGGTTGTTCTTTCTCAAAACAGAGAAGAACTTATGGCATCGCTCTGAGGACCTTGAGATGAAACGACTCAAGGCAACGATTCGGCCAGTTAAGCGCTGAACTTCTTTCACCCCGGTCAGCTCCTTGGGGATTTCTTCAATGGCTTTAATTTTGTCAGGGTTTGCTTAGATGCCTCTTTCGGAGACGATGAATCCCAAGAATTTGCCCGAACCAACACCGAAGGCGCACTTCTCAGGGTTCAATTTCATGTCGTATTGGCTCAGAATGGCGAAGGCTTCCCTTAGGTGATTCAAATGATCCTCCATTCGAACCAATTTGATGAGAATATCGTCTATGTAGACCTCCATAGATTTTCCAATATACTCTTTGAACATGCGACACACCAACCTTTGATACGTCGCCCCAGCATTTTTCAGACCGAAGGGCATTACTTTATAGCAGAAAGTACCTCGGTCAGTGATAAATGAGGTCTTTTCTTCGTCCTTCGGGTCCATGAGGATCTGGTTGTACCCCGAATAAGCATCCAAGAAAGTGAATAGTTTATGTCCAGCCGTGGAGTCTATTAACCTGTCTATTTGTGGCAATGGGTAGGAGTCTTTGGGGCAAGCTTTGTTCAAATCGGTGTAACCTACACACATTCTCCACTTGCCATTCTTCTTTGGTACGACGACCACATTAGCGAGCCATTCGGGGTACTTCACCTCTCTTATGAAACCATTTCTTGCAACTTTATGGTTTCAACTTCAATTGCCTTCTTTTTGACCCCGGCGTGAGGTCTTTTCTTTTGCTTCACCGAAGTGAATTTTGGGTCCACGTTCAACTTATGGGTCATGATCTCCGGATCGATACCAATCATGTCTGAATGAGACCAAGCAAAGCAATCGTTGTTGGACTTTAAAACTTCAATAATCGATTTTTTCGACTCTGGGTCCAACTCCGAGGCCCGAGCCGACAAACTCTTTTCTTTCGGGAAAATCTTTTAATAAGGTGAAAGATTCTAATTCCTCAATGGTAGAGTCCTCGGCTCTTTGTTTCTGAGGCTCTTGAATGCAAACCAGGATCTTCTCAATTTCTCCTCGGAGATCCTCCTCACTCGACCCCAGTTGCTGTAGTTGCTATTGTTTTGGCCCGGTCGGGGCGACTCAACTTTTCAACGCAACCGAGTAGCACTCCCTTGCTACTCGTTGCTCTCATTTGATTGATCGAACTCCCCAAGGCGTAGGGAATTTAATCACTTGATGCAGTGTGGAGGGAACAACTTCCATGGAAGTGATCCATGGCCTACCGAGGATCACATTGTATGCCAAGTCCTCGGGCAATACTTGGAACAGTGTTCTTTGCTTACTCCTTCAGCAAATGTTTTGAGCGTGATTTCACCCAAAGTTTTTTCCGTGGAGCTGTTGAAGCCAGTTAACACTGTCGCTTTGGGGACAACTTCCCCTTTGAGCCAAATTTTCTTAACAGCCCCGTAGCTAATTATGTTGACCGAGCTATCGGGGTCGATCAAGACTCGCTTGATGTCGGAGTCATTGATTCTTAGCATCATGACTAAAGCATCTTGATGAGGGAACATCATCCCATCACAGTCATCATCGTCAAACACAATCTCTTTACCCCAGCTGCCAATTCGGGTTCTCTTCTCCATGGTGATCGATAATTTGGCGAATTTCTTGGATGCTGCGAAATTCACACCGTTCACATCTGATCCCCCGGTGATGACATTCACAACTCTCTCTGGGGGTGGAGCCCGAGGTGGTTGCCCATCACCTCGGTTCTTGGAGAAATTGTCCTTTCCCTTATCGGTAAGGAAATCAGCCAATACTCATTTTTTCAATAAGTGAGCCACCTCGAGGCGCAAGGCTTTGCAATCCTTGGTTCGGTGGCCATAATCCGCATGGAACTCGCAGTACAAATTGTGGTCTCTCTTATCTGCTGGAGTCCTCATGTCTTTGGGCACTCTCGCCCCGGCAGTCCCTTTGACTACATTGACCAGCTCCGAGGTCGATATGTTGAAATTGTAGTCAGGGATCCGAGGCAGATCCTTCTTCGGGGCCGAAGCTGGGCCTGAGGGATTTCTTTAGTTCGTGCTTGGTTGAACCTTCCCTCCGAGCCGTTGGCTTATGTGTGGACTTATGTACGAATTTCCGAAGGAATTTCCCAGCCTTTGGCTAACAGGCTGCCTTGTTGAGGTGTATAGTTCGTACCTCCCCTTCGGATTTCCTCACGATGCCTCGGCGCGGTGCGAGGATTCGCCTCGGTTTTTATAATTGTAACCTCATCTTTTGAACTCAGCTTCCTCCAATCTGATTGTGGAGTAAGTCCGCTTGTGTAGATCCTCCCATTTCAGAACTTGGTATTATTGGAGCTCCTTTCGCAATTCAGCAGCAGCGTCAGAATTGCGAATATTGATACCCTTTTCAAATGCCATGATGGCCAGGGTATCATCCATCCGAGGTAGTTCTATGCGCTCAGCGTGAAAGCGCTCAAAGAACTCCTTAAGTGGCTCACCGGGCTTTTGTTTAACCTCACATATGTCCTCCTTCCTTTAGAGGATCTTTTGGCCCCGGTGTGTGCCTTGACGAAGGCGCTGGACATTTTCTTGAAGGTGGAAATCGACCCCGCTGGTAAGAACATGTACCAACACAGAGCTCCTTTCTCCAAGGACTCGCCAAACTTTTTTAAGAACATCGACTTGAGCTCTATCGCTGTTAAGTCGTTGCTCTTTACCATTACCATGTATTCTCTTACATGCTCTCTGGGGTCGGTGGTCCCATCATACTTCTTCAAAAACATGAGTTTGAAGTTCTTGGGAGTTGGGGCTGGAGCCGCTTCGGGCTTGAAGGGTAGCTCCTTGTATTGATCTATATCAGGATCATCCTCAACCTTTGTCAACCCCGGCACGCTCTCGAGGCATTTTTCCACGCGTGCCTTGATGCGAGCCTTAACGCGTGTTTCAATCTCCCTGGTCAATCTTTCAACGTCGACCGAGGATGTTGTTTCAGCCGTGGTGGGAATCATCCCGAAGTGTGGCGTTACAGCTGGTGCGTTTCCCGAACCCCCAGACGTGGCTCCGTTAAGAGGTCACCCTATTATCGCGCCCATAGGAACGAAAGTCGGGATGCCTCTATTTGGAACCGAAGGCTGGTTGCCGTTCGGTGCTGCGCTGTTCCTCGCTTCCAGCGAGGTGCGAAATTCAGCATTGATGTTGACTTGCTCATCCTGTCGATCTTGGAGAGCTCTTAGTGCGTTGACAACGTAAGCTTGGAACGCTTCGGTTGTCATTGGGGATGTGGACTGTTGGTTCGACAGAATGCCAGCCCGTTCATTAAGATTATCGCTGTTGTCAGCCATAACGTCGTTGAACTGTAAACTTTAACGAAAAAGGGTGTAGAACTTTGGAACAAAGTGTTTCTGCTTATATCCCCACAGACGGCGCCAATTTGTATGGGCCTAAACCAGTTTTAGGATCACAAATCGAATTTGGGTTTGAATATAAGCAAAACTTCGTATCAAAGCTAAATAAATGTAAGAAATAGACGTAAACGCGGAAGAATAACTTAATTTCAATATATTATGTTGAGTACAAATTTGGGCAGATTTTCAGTATGTATTTCTGGATCCTTATCATACAAAATGAAGTACTATTTACAGGCTTAGGGGCCTTGCCCACGTCTTCCACTATCAATCATGCTTTGTTCCACGTTCTTGGCATTAATGGGAGGAGTTAGTGGGCTGAAGTAGTGGGCTGCAAAGCCGTTGGAACCGAGGTGCCCCACCGAAGTTCGATCACATGACTTCTGTTGCATGACCTTATTGTTCGGTTGGAAGGGGATGTCACCGAAGCTCAGCTCGCGGCTCGCCTTCGATAGTGACATTGAAGTTTACCTTCGGTAACTTGATCGATTGCTTCAATCATTCTTTTTCGGAGCGTCGGCTCGTTTTTTCTTCCGTTCATCATACCGAGGTGTTAAACGAGCACGTCAATTTTTACCCAATACATTAATAGAACTAAATTTGAATATGAATGAATTTAGTTATATTACTAAATTATCAAAGTTTTATGCGGACAAAAATATGGTGGAAGTTAAAGTCTACTTACTCAGCAATTTAGAGGACATCATTCAAGATGTGTATTGCTTGTGAACGAATTGTTTTTAAACTTTTCTATTGATCTTGTCACTCCTGGATCTTTAAAAAAATCAAGAAGCGGTCGTTTATTAATGTGTTTATTTGAAAATTTCTTTTAACATCATTTAACTGAAAGTCTTTCGTTTCTTGTTAGCTATATGTGTAGCAATATCTGATGAAGCAAGTATGACCTTATGAATTGAACGAAGATACAGAGGTGAGTAATAATTTTCTTTTAGTTACTGGACAAAATACAATGCTATGGGCATGAATGGATTGATGGACTTTAGATGACCAAGTTGGACGTATGAATTTATGTTTTATATATTCATGAGTGGAGTTGAGATCCTCAGTCTCCGTATTGAGGTTTCTTCGGTAAGAGATTTGGATTTTATAGTACACCTGAGATTCTAATCATGTAATGAAGAGGAAGGAGGCTTGTCTGCGGGGAGCTATTTAACATGCTAGATGATTTAACACAGGTAAATACGATTAATTTCCCGATATAAAAGCTTTTAAAATAAATAACATCATATATCGACATTTCAAAATTTATGTATTATCTGTATGAAAAAATTATTTTGCTATAAAGCTCTACATAATTACTAGAAGTACACGTCATTTGGCTTTCATTAAAAATTCTGTTTGTATAAGCGCACTATTATAACATTAGTTTTGACATAAAAATTTGAATTGCCATTAACATCTTGCTTTTTCAAAAGTTTGAAAGTATGACAAATTTATGTTGGCTACCATGGTTGTGTTAATGTGAGGACTATGGCTATGCGTGAATGTAGTTTTTGATAACTGAAATGAGTTGTTCACTATGAAGTATGAAGCAACTTGCAGACAGAAGGCATGAGAGGAGAAAGAGCTTTATAATTTTCTGGTTATGCAAGGGCTAACGATTAGATTCATTATTTATATTGTCTAGCCGTTATACATAGGTTAGATATTTAAACTATTTTTGGTTTACTTAGCTGGATTGGTGGCTATTTAGGTTAATTTTTCATTTTTCCCTTTTCATCCACGATAGGTGGAAGAGGTGTTCTACTTCTTCCTATGTATATTACTCTCTTCATAACTATTGCTAAAGGTACATTTAAATGAAAAAGTCACTAGAGATATTGACCGAGACTTTGATAGTTATCACTAATATTGTTTAGCAAGGACTAAATCAAGTTTTAACACTAATACCCAAAACAATTAATGACTTGAAAATTCGAAACTAAATCAAGCCATTTTAAATGTAAGAATTACAGACATGTATTTCTTTTTTAATAACTTATACTCCATCCGTTCCATTTTAGTTGTCGCTTTAAGCTTTTTCACGCTCATTAAGAAAATCATTAAATATGGTGTTTATTTTACTATCTTATCCATATTTAATATTTCACCATTAACTTTTTTGATAATTTTTTTAATTATTAGGGATATAGTTGGAAAGAACTAATCAATTTAGCCTTTAAATTCTAAAGTGACAACTAATTTGGGACAAACACATTTTGCTAAAGTGACAACTAGTTTGGGACGGAGAAAGTACTTATTAATTAGGGAAAACGTGCAACGAACGTACTCAGAGACTATTAAAAGTGTCAACCTCCAAAGTAAAAATCAAAATACCAAAATGTCCCTAAACAAGTGAATGCCTTTTTTACCTTTTAAATCTTAAAATATTCTTTAATTAACTATTAATTCTGTAAAGGTTAATCACATAAGCTAAATATCTGTACGTTGCTTTAATCTGTCAGAATTTGAAGAGTTAGAGATTAATGTATATTTCAAAAGACCAAATTCATTGGAACAATTAACTCAATTTCAATACTAGATTATCATATATGATTCCTTTTCATTTACTAATGATCATTTTCCAACCATTAATTCTTTATTTATTGCTCTTCAACTTCTCCTGATGTGATAATCTTTCATATTTCCTCATACTGAATCTCTATACCCACAAATTCAACACATTAGGTTGTTGACTCATACGTTATGACTTAAAAAATGAGAACTGTTGTAAAACTAATTGTAAAGAAGTGCAAGAATAAGATAAAATATATGAGAGGAAAAGGAAAAAAAAAATATTATTCTCAAAGTATTTCAAGTGTGTCTTCCATAGACAAAATGTCCTCTATTTATAGGACACCAATACATAGGAAGTTACAAGTCATCCCAAAGGTTATAAGAATTAAGAGGTCCCTAAATGAGGAATTAAGTAGGACATAGTGGGGAGGAATTATGTAGGAGAAAGTGGGGTAGTAAATCATAAGTTAGTGGTTAGTAGTGGTCATCCACATTAACACAAATACATGGATTTACAACACTCCCCCTTGGATGACCATTTTGAAGGTAATGTGCCTCGTTAAAACTTTACTAGGAAAAACCCGGTGGAAAAAAGCCCATTGAAGGAAAAGAGTACACACTTCCTATAATATGCCTTTAGAGCTGCCTCATTAAAAACCTTACAAGTAAAACCCAAATAGGATAAAACCTTGTTAAGGGAAAAAGAGTGCAGCGCGTATTTTACTCCTCCTGATGAAAACATCATTCAATATCTTGAAGACGACACATTCCAATCTTGTAAATCAGCTTCTCAAAAGTTGACGTTGGCAATGATGCAGTGAATAGTTTCATCAAACTATCACTTGAATGAATACTTGAACATTAACTTCATCAATCTTTTGAAAATTACCATTGCAAAGTAATTTTGATGGATAACCATCTCCTTTAGTTGTATCTTCATTTTAGCTGAATTATCCATGCAATATCTCATATAATATTGTCGAATCTTCGTCTTCAAAGAAATTCCACATCGTTGCTGAATAAGTTGAATTCTTGGTCTCAATCATTTATATTGCCGGCTAGCTTGATATATGGCTATTATCTCCTCATGATTTGAAAATGCAACAACAACAATGTATTTTGTGAAGTGCCATAATATAGGTTTACTTCCACAAACAAATAGCTAGTTGATATCGGGCTTTGTGGATCAAGTAGATACCATGTATTCTTCTGATGTCTTCGCATTGAGGAAGAACTGAATCTTACCAACAAGCTTATAACAAAAGTTATAACCAGTGGAGTATATTTGATAAGATACTTCAACGCACCAATTGCGTTAAAATATAATATTTCAATATCAAGAAGCTCGCAAACGCAATTTTACCACATGTGGCCAGATTGTTTTAATCCGTATAAATATTTATAAAGCTTCATTGAAAAGGTTTCCCGAGAACTTTTACATGCTTCAAGAATTTTGAATCCATCAAGGATAAATATATTGTTGCTCAATGAGCCATGTAAAAGGCTGTTGCAACATTCATACGCATATCAAGTCTTTCATGAACTGCCAGACATACAACATACCCGAAGGTGATTGCATCCACCAAAAGGAGAATATAGCTTCATATACTCAATGTCAGATTTTTGTGCCTCAAGTCGTACTTTATATTTAACGACTTATTATTATCAATATTTTTGTACAAAAATATCTTTGTACACCACTGGCTTTGCACCTTCAGGTGTTTGGACTATAGGTCCAAAAACTTCATGTCACTCGAGTGAAACCAATTTTTTCTTGAATGCGTTTTGCTATTTTAGGCCAATAATTTCATGTCTGTATTCCTAACAGACTTAAGCTCAAGATCCTCATAATCATATAAATATTGAGCTTTATAATATATGTAAGACGACGATAATTTCATATCTCAGTTCCCAATCCGACATAACATATTGAGATCTCTTCACATTCATAAATTTTCAGGTACCTGAACCTCTACTGATGAGGTTTTATGAAGTGTTATGTCGTGGGCTATTTTAGAGCCCTGCCTCCTTATTTGACCATCTCAAATATTTGCTCCTTTCCTTTTTCAAGGACTTTTACCTTTGGAACTGAATGGTCTACCACGCTTCAGACGTGCCTTAGACTCATTTACATAAATAGATTGTCTCACCAGGACATCAGGAGCATTAGCAGCTGGAATATAATATTTTTCTTTGGGTCAGTAATGCGTCTGGCAGTGACTTGCATTATCTTTATATGAGGATCGTAATCAAATGATATTTTAATTTATTTATTCCTCAGCTGCGTTAATTTCTCCGCCTAATGTTAGCCAAACTAACATTCGTTCCCAACCTTATATGGAATCCATCTTTGTGCATTGTGGTGGAGCAATTGATAACAAATGGCACATTATAATTATTAGATGGAAAATATTTGGTTCCTGACCGTGAACCAATTATGAGGAAAATTCATTTTGTGGTATGTCGTGCACAAGTGCTGCTTTATGGATGTTCCATACCTCATACCTGATTTAGGTAGCATTGTTCTCATATGAATGGTTTAGCAATTGGAGGCTTTCAATATATGAATCTGCTAAACTTGCTTGCCAACATTATCAAGATAACTTGTCTTGATTGCATAATCTGGAAGTATGCTCATAATAAAATTTATTTGAGCAAATACTTATCCTTGCAAGTACCATTGCGGGTTTGTAATAAACGCACATGTGGCCTTATTATAGATGCATCTTTTTATAATAATTATATGGTTCACATGGCATATGAACTTGCCCATATTCACCTTTTATACATTCCAGAAGTGCGGGGATCCTGATCCCAAATTTAGTTGGTCGAATAATTTATTTATCTTGAGAACAAACAACACAAAAAGAATTCTTGAAGAATCGTGATTCTTCAGTATATACCCATGTGAATTCTCATTTATATATTTTGTGCATCATATTTGAACCGGGATGGTCAAACCGGTCATGCCAACTTATAAGTTAATTCATCTAGTAATCTTCTGGTTTACTATAGCATGAGCATTGTAACAATAAACTAAAAGTTTATTGTTGGCATGCACATATGATTTTACCACACTTATTGTTTGAGTAGTACATACTCGAGGAAGAGGCGGGGAGCTTTTCAAGCACATATATCTCACCCGACATTCTTGTAGTAATATAAAGATATTCATATCTATCCATCAAATTTAGTCTCTTAGCCATTTTGGCAAATGTATTTGAAACTTAACAAGTTTCTTTCGAGACATACTACAATAAATATTTCATCAATCTCATTCCTCCGGGTAGTAATATTTTGGCTCTTCCGGAGCACTCAAATAGCTTTGTACTACCATATATTTTATTACACCAACCATATGGTGAATATCTCCTATGAAGGGAAAAATCATATTATTTTTCTCATGGTAAAATCATTATAGGCAAGATCAATTTCTTGCTTCACTTGCTCTTATGTAATTCATAATAATACGTAATTATGGCGTAGATTTTGTACGAGAGCAATGATCATTTATGCCACAATAAATAATAGAATTATTATAGTCGAACCTTTTCTAGAGGTGAGTTGTGGTACTTTATCAATCACGCATGGGCACGTCTATATTCATCTTTCTCGAACCTCTTCTGGAGGCGAGTTTTGATATTTTATCACATATTGCCACATTCACTTCGGTGAATGGGTCTATATTCATAATTTTTTTATGAATTATCTCATTCACTGCAAGGAATGGACCATAATCATTTGGACTTGCCTCATGCTCATATGATACATTGAGGGCATTATTATATTTACCGTTTGAACGGTCACTTTTTGAGAACCCTTATTGTTCTCTTATTTATTTCACAATGATGACTATTTTTTCATCCTTTCCCACGTCCACATCCATGGTCTCTACCATGGTAATTATTTTGTCGTCTTTTAGACATAAAATTATTTGCCTTCTTTCAGACATAAAGACATTTTGCCTTCTTTCAAGCATATGATGTTGTGTCTTCTTTCAGACATAATGATAATTTGCCTTCTTTCAGGCATATTATGTATTGCTATTACATTTACATATGAGAATGGAGCATTATGTTGTGCTCCCACATTCACCTTATGGAATGGAGCTTGTCTTGCTCCCACATTCATCTTATGGAATGGAGCTTGTCTTGCTCCCACATTCATCTTAGGGAATGGAGCATATATTGCTCCCACATTCACCTTTATGAATGGAGCCTATTTAGTGGACGGGCTTCATGATTTTTATCAAAAATACTTTATCTTTTTGATAATACTTTAATTTGCCTCAATCACCATTATGCCATCAATATCTTATTATCGCAAAAGTGTGTTACGCCATAATGCATTAGGAGTTGAATATGATGTGTTACCTTAACTAATGGCATAATAGGCCAAAGTGTGTACATATAATCTGATTTGAAGTACAATACTCAAAGGTACTCATGCTTCGTGTAATTGAAACATAGTACTGTAATCATGTATCAATGATATAGCACTAATATATCGGGTAAAGATCATAAAAAAAAGCATTATTTCTCCGGTCTCCACTTACCAAAAGTATAAAATTTATACTCAACTATAAATCAAAAAAGCATTCTTTAAAAGTTACCATATTTATTTCATTCCATATATCTATGTGAGAGTAAAATATTAAACATACTACATAATCCATGTTTGCTCTCACAAGCAGTTTATCTTGAAACATGAGTAGAACTGATCTACAATACCATGTTGCTAGGGTGCACACAATACCATGTTGCTAGGCCATGCACCCTTAAATTGTTGTCAAAGGATAGCTACAAAATCAACCAAACAATGGAAGAAAGACAAAAGTTGTAGTCAGTTAAAAGTTTCCACAATTTAAAGTGGTATAAAACAAAATGAAAATAGGGTACTATTAATTTTGAGATTAGCAAAAAACATAATATGAAGGAATTTAGAAACAAAAAAAAAAACTTATCTTGTGTTAGCAACCAGAACGTTGGCTTCTATCAATTGCATCATAATTTGCTTTTCATTTCTTCTAAATCGTATAATAAAATAGAGACTCGTGCTGATAACGTGTTGTAAAACTAATTGTAAAGAAGTGCAAGAATAAGATAAAATATATGAGAGGAGAAGGAAAAACATATATTATTCTCAAAGTATTTCAAGTGTGTCTTCCATAGACAAAATGTCCTCTATTTATAGGACACCAATACATAGGAAGTTACAAGTCATCCCAAAGGTTATAAGAATTAAGAGGTCCCTAAATGAGGAATTAAGTAGGACATAGTGGGGAGGAATTATGTAGGAGAAAGTGGGGTAATAAATCATAAGTTATTGGTGAGTAGTGGTCATCCACATTAACACAAATACATGAATTTACAACAAGAACTTATTTTTCAATTTTTGGTTCCTGATTATTGTCTCTTCTTCTATTTGTCTTTCTTTGTTAAACCCTGAAAGGTAAAAAACTAAAGAGTCAACTTGAGGATGAGATGCACATTTACTTTCGCTTTCTATGTTACCGTGTTTTTTTTTTTTTTTTTTTTTTTTTTCTAAATGCTTATTTCTAGCCCTACACTTTATATCTTCATTGTGTTCATCAAGTAGAAGGAAAATCATCTATTATACACCAATTTTAAAATATTTTCAATATAAACTTCATTGTGTATGTGTGAACACACACGTGCACAATCCTCATTGTCACTGGGAATTTGAAGATAATTAATTTGGAGGATGGACCTTTTTAGTTTGAGTTTACTTCTATATATTGATACTATGTGAAAGCTGCAGGTAATGCTTATATAATAACATTATTTAGATGAAATTTCTTTGAGTATACGTTATGAACGTACCCACAATGGAGGACTCATTTTGGAAGATGCCAGATTATGTGTGGGATCCTTGTTAGGAAAAAAAAAGCATTGTATTGCTTAAAGGCCTATATATATGGGGAAATATTCACTACGGTTAAGCAAGAATTATGTCTTTATTTTTTTAATTAGTTTCTTTAGATTAATTCTGAAACCTCGCTCCCTTCTTTGTTTTTTCCTTTTTCTGGTGAGCTTGGTTGTAACAATAGAGTTTTACTCCTCCATCCGTACCTATAATAATATTTCCCCTTATCAATATGATACACATTCGTTACAGTATAACAATAAATTATGACGTCATTTGACATTTGGTAGGTATTGTTATATCACTTCAAATGTTTCTCCAAAACAAAGCACTTTGGACCTTCCGTTCAATTGGAAATTTTATTAATTTAAACTTTTGTTTGGATTAGTATAGTTTCTCCATAAATGTGTAAAGTTGGTTAATGTTTGCAAAAATCCTCGTATAAACGTAGACAAATAATTGGATGGCATGAAGTGTTACTTTTGTTAACAAATCCTGAGTAGGATGAATGCTTGTTGGTTGTTCTGATTTCTCTCAAAAACAACATTATTATTGATATTTTACCTGAACTCATACTCTTTTGGTAAGGCTACATTGTAGTCAAAGATATTCACCTATTTTCGTCCTCCTTATTTTTAGAAGTTCTTATATTTTTATATCTGATTTTAAATAACGAGTTAACTAATACAAAGTGTAGGATAAACATCTAATAGAGCCATTGAAAAATGATTTCAATGTAAATTAACAAAGCTCGGTTAGTGATGGGATAAGTGGACTTCGAGGATAAATGATATAGTAACAGAGTTAATTCAATTTAAAATATGTAGATTGTACCATTCCAATCTTTATGAATTAATTGAAATATTTTTGCCAATAAAGAATACATTTATTTGATCTCTAGAAGATATTGTCATTGTTATCATAATGTTGATCTAACAATCCAAATAAGTTTTAAAAATTTTGCACTCATACATTAGAATACACGTGCGAAGCGCGTGTCCAAAAATAGTACTATATTAAAAGCACGAAGGCCTTTAGAAATTGTTGATTGAACTTTTTATCCTTCATTAAAAAATTCAACAATAGACAAAATTGTTATTTACACATTATTTTTCTAATATTTAGAATTTTAAAGTTACTTTGTAAAATTTTCATTTAATTGTAATCCTAATATTTAGGAGTTAAAAAAGTTCCTTTATTTTATTTACATTAAGAATTATTCATAGAAAGAATGTATTTCCATGGACTTCGAATTCATTCAGTTCCCTAGTCAATGTTTAAAACAAGAGAACATAAATTGATATTAGCTAAAACTCTTATCTATTCTTGAAGTTCCAACCAATATATATATATATATATATATATAAAATTGTGGGCTCAAGAGAACTGATGTGGCACTTCTCTTTGGCCAAGAATTCCATTTATTTTTTTTTTTTTGTCATTTTTGGCTCTTCTCTCATTTTTTTACTTATTTTATTTTATTGTAATTAAAACTCTTAATTATTGGTATCAAACTTTTCCCCTCCCCTCATCTATACTATACTATATTAAAAGCAATAAAAACTGTTGATTGAACTTTTTATCATTCATTAAAAAATTTAACAATAGACAAAATTATCATTTACTCATTATTTTTCTAATATTTAGAATTTTAAAGTTATTTTGTAAAATTTTCATTTAATTGTAATCCTAATATTTAGGACTTAAAAAAGTTCCGTCATTTTATTTACATTAAGAATTATTCGTAGAAAGAATGTATTTCCATTTTCCATGTACTTCGAATTCATTCAGTTCCCAAGTCAATGTTTAAAACAAGAGAATATAAATTGATATTAGTTAAAATTCTTATCTATTCTTGAAGTTCACACCAACCTCTCTGTATATATATATATATATATATATATATATATATATATATATATATATATATATATATATATATATATATATATATATATATATACACTAATTGAGGACTATAGTCAAGTGATGTGGCATGCCTCTATGGCCTTCATTCACCTCAAAATGTTAAGAAAATAATGTGTTCTTTTTCTCCTAATTTTGTTGTTTAACTTATTTTTAAAAATCAAAAAGTGCCTAAATTTATACATACTTAATTGATAAGGAAGACGTTATGAAATAGTCCCAATTTAAAGTCTATAAATGACCACGTCTTTAGCCATCAAATAGTATATGTTGGGTTATCTTCTTCTGCCCTTAGGCCATAATAATGTCCATTAATGTTACTTATTATTTGTGTAATAATTATACCTTTAATGGAGTAGGAATATAGCATATTTTGTCTCAACCATCATGATTCAAGTCCTTTATATTTTGGATTGTTGATCACCTAGGTAGTTTTGGTCCATCTACCAGCCAAGATTCTCACATGGAGCAGCATATAAACCTCTGCCAAGTACACGTTCTCCTTTGCTTCTTCCTCGCAAATCAAAGATGTAAGAAGCAATCTGCAGCATAAGAGGATAAATAATGTATTTCTCTAAATTATTTAATTTTTATTTCTTCCTCAAATTTTCATATGTATAATGTTATTTAATTTCCCAATTACCATTCGATATTGTCGGTTTGTACATGTTATGGATACTATCTAGCTTCTTCTTTTTTCCTTTTGTTCTTTTTTCTCCTAATTTAATTTTAATCTTTTTCTTTCATTCTTGAAGCTTATATTGATCTTATTAAATTTTATATGCAGGTTTTTTAAATATGAGAAACGGATATACAATTATCGGATAACATGTGTAATTGACCGAAACTATCAAGCTTTTTTCTACTGACTAAGGCATGCAAACTATTGTGAAAGTGAAAACTGACTTCTTTAACTTTGTATCTTTAAGGGTGCTTTAAGTTTATGAAGGTATTTTACTATCTATCTTCGAATTTAAATTGATTATGAGTTAAATTCTTGGTTCATGTCTTTTTCCTTCGTCAACATGAAGCATATTCAGATATTTTTTAAATTGAATAATAACTGTATTGGGTGAAATCCATCGTCACCAAAGTTGATGACTTGGCATCCACATAGGACGGCACACAAACGACACGTGGCTGCGAATGGATATGAAGGCAGTGGATAAGATCGAAGATAAACAGTTACAACGGACAGATGAACAGTCACTACGGCCAGGAAAGTCGCAGCCCATCAATCAAGACAATTCAAAGTAGGAACCTTATCCACAAGCAACGCAACTGCTCGTCTAAGAAGTTACAACTGCTTGCGAACGGGCACATAAGCCGCCTATATATTGTAATTTAAGTCACAAGCTTACGATCTAATGCTTCTCTGAAA
Organism: Petunia x hybrida; assembly: GCA_037355625.1. Taxonomy (NCBI): domain Eukaryota; kingdom Viridiplantae; phylum Streptophyta; class Magnoliopsida; order Solanales; family Solanaceae; genus Petunia; species Petunia x hybrida. Next base: position 1,194,817 of record JBBBVM010000018.1, on the reverse strand, counting down.
TCTACACTTGTATTCAAAATATTTACTAGCATTCAATACTTTATCTCCAGCGAACATTTATTACTATTGCTGATCGATAGATCTTCTCTACTGTTTCATTAACTGAATCTCGAAAAGAGAACGAGGAAAGGAATTTATTCAAGTCTGAACGGCCTGAGCACGGTTCCTTTTTCGATTAATTATTTATTCATTATATCGCATTAATTGCCTCTTTACTCTTCCGCATTTATTACTGGAATTTATATTTACTTCATTAAGAGCATTTTAATCTCGATTATTGACCGTGACCCCGCTCTACAAATTTAATTGTAAATTAACCTGATAAAACGAAATTACGGTTAAACAATTTGGCGACCACAGTGGGAGCCGGTCAATAACGTCCGTAGGTTAAAATCGCTCGTCGTATTTTATTGTCTATTTCGTTTTTCCTTCGATCGCTGGTTCTCCCCGTTTTTTCTTTGTTGAAATGGCAGATAACAACTCGCACAACAACGTTCTTATTGAAGAGCAACAAGACCTCAACGCTGCGGAGCAGATAAACCAGAATCTGGCCGGAGACGGGCAGCAAGATGTTCCCCTTGCAGACGACGACGTGATCCCCATTGCAGAGGACGAGAACGTGCTTCCAGCAGAACAGGAGAACGAGCACAGCCAGCAAGGCAGCAGAAATAGTCGCAACCCTAGCCGAGTGAATGTCGATCAGGAAGCTGGAGGATCTAGAAGACCCAATGGCCCAAGGAATTCGAGGAACTCGCAGGATGCTATCCTCGAATTCATACGGCAGCAGGCCGAGATCAACAGGCAGATACGGGAAGCTATCGACAGCCTGCGAGGACAGAACATGCCAAACACGGGAAATCCTCCCATGGGACGTCCAAGGGATGCTTCACCATCTCGTGCTTCGAGGCGAGCAGAAAATCAGAATGCGGGTTCAGCGGTGCCGACTGAGATGAGCGAAGTCATGGAGGCTCTCACCAAGCAGTTCAAGGAGAGTCAAGAGGCTTTGCAACGCTCCCTTCACGAGAGGATCGACCAGATCCCAGGCGCACCACCCACTCTGAAGAAGGTTGACGTTCAGCGGTATACTCAAAGGCCTTGGAAGAAAGAGGCAGCACCAAAGGCCATCCCCAAGACATTCAAAATGCCAAACATACCAAGATATCGGGGAACAACAGACCCCAATGATCACTTGATGATGTTTAGCAACTTCATAAAAGCAAGCGACCTGACCGACGAGTAAATCGAGTCGGTGCAATTAAAGAAATTCGTGGAAACATTGGCGGACGGAGCTCTACGGTGGTATTCCATGCTGCCACCAAATTCAATAGGATCTTTTGCCGAGATGGCGGAGTTATTCGTCAAAGCACACACAGGCGCCCAGAAGACAGAGACAAGAGTTGAGGATATCTTTGAAATCAAGCAGCTGCCTGGGGAGTCTCTCCGGAAGTATGTAGATCGCTTTCAGCGAGAGCGTATGTTGCTACCCAAGGTTCCAGATCGATGGGCAGCAATTGCATTCACCAACAGCTTGGACGTCAAGAGCTCCGAGGCGACCAGGCGACTGTACGAATCCCTGCGAGAATATCCTGCGGCAAGCTGGTCGGATGTCTACAACCGCTACAATTCCAAGGTACGTATAGACGAAGATAAATTAATTGGCACAGGTACCCGAGGACGGAGCCAAACACGCACCAACGGCGCTGGGGGAAAGATCGAGACGGACAGGCCAGACGCACGGCACGAGCCGTACCCTAGCCGATCACACAACAACTCCAACGGACGCGGTCGCAACAACAGAGGCCTGGCGAGGAACACTGATTCTGCCTCAACCTCTAGTGGGATCCCAACCCTGCCCGTCTTCAGCATCGGAGCAGTCGAGCTTGTAGCAGTTCTCGAGGAGATGAGCGAAAAGGTCAAATGGCCCAAGGATATGAAGGGTGACCCCAACACACGCAACAAGAACTTGTGGTGCGAGTTCCATCGCGATCACGGCCACACAACGGATGACTGCAAGGCTCTAAGGTATGAAGTTGCTAACTTGTTGAAACAGGGCTATCTCAAGGAGTACTTGACAGAAAAAGGGAAGCAGACTCATGCGAAGGCCCAGCAAAACAAGTCAGGACCTCCCCGAGTATCTTCTCCAAAAATGACGGTCAACGTCATCTCTGGCGGAATTGAGGTTGACGCAGTCACATACACAGCAAAGAAGTATGCTAAAGTCTCTATTACGAAGACCAAGCGACCGCGACTTGAGGATGTGATGACTTTTGAAGAAGCAGATGCAGATGGCTTGCAGTTTCCTCACATGGACGCTTTGGTGATAACGCTACGAGTGGAAGAGTTCGACGTCAAGAGGGTGCTCGTTGATCCAGGAAGCTCAGCAAACATCATATTATCTCGGGTCGTGCAGCAGTTGAAATTATACGATGGGATTGTACCGATTTCTCGCGTTCTCTCAGGATTTAACAACTCCAGTGAGAAAACGTTGGGAGAAATTACGCTAACGACCCTGGTCGAAGGTGTCATGAGACGGACAACGTTTCATGTCATTGATGGAGACATGGCCTACAACATAATCCTTGGGAGGCCATGGATACACGACATGCAGGCAGTTCCGTCAACCTATCACCAAGTGATGAAATTCCCTTCAGAGTGGGGAATACGGGAAGTTCGAGGAGAGCAGCGTTGCGCTAGAGATTGCTACTCAGTCGCAGTCAAGCTCCCCGAGGAAGCAAAATAGCAATTAACGAATCCGGGATTGGAATCAAGCAGCGGAACTTCAGACTACCAAATCCCGGAATTCATATCAAAATTAGATGCACGAGAAGAGTACGCGCCAACCATTGAAGCTCTGGAACCAGAAGAACTTTTCGACAACATGCCTGAAAGGAAGGTGTACTTGGGAGCAGAGCTGAACAAAGATTTACGGAGAGACATCTTGCATTTCCTCAAGGGACGGCACGCCACCTTTGCGTGGTCGCATGAGGACATGACGGGGATCTCCCCGAAGATTATCTCTCACAAGTTGAATGTGGATCCATACTTCCGCCCGGTGAAGCAAAAGAAACGCCAGCAAGGAGCATTCAGGAACCAAATCATAAACGATGAAGTTGACCGCTTGCTCAAGATTGGCTCTGTCCGAGAAGTCAAATATCCCGATTGGTTGGCCAACGTGGTCGTAGTGGCGAAGAAGAACGGCAAGTGGAGGGTCTGCATTGACTTCACTGATCTGAACAAAGCCTGCCCGAAAGATTCTTACCCGCTACCTCAAATTGACCAACTGATCGACGCGACGGCCGGGCATGAGGTGCTTACATTCCTTGACGCATACTCAGGCTACAATCAAATCCTGATGAATCCCGACGACCAGGAGAAGACCTCTTTCATTACTTGCCGAGGTACGTATTGCTACAAAGTAATGCCTTTTGGACTTAAAAATGCAGGTGCAACCTACCAACGGTTAGTCAACCGGATGTTTCACGATCAAATTGGCAAAACCATGGAGGTTTACATCGACGACATGCTGATCAAATCCAAGCGAGCAGAGGACCACTTAGCTCATTTGGAGGAAGCCTTTCGGATCCTTGATCAATATAACATGAAGCTCAACCCGGAGAAGTGCGCGTTTGGAGTGGGTTCAGGGAAGTTCCTTGGTTTCATCGTCTCCCAACGAGGGATCGAGGTAAACCCTGCCCAGATAAAAGCAATAGAAGCCATCCCCGACGTACTTCACAACAGAAAAGATGTGATGCGGCTAACCGGGAGAGTAGCGGCGCTGAGGAGATTCATCTCCCGCTCGTCTGATCGGTGCAAAAGCTTCTTCGACGTACTGAAACAAAACAAAGAGTTCGAGTGGACCCCCGAATGTCAGCAAGCACTTAAGGACTTGAAGCGGTACTTGTCGAGCCCGCCCTTACTTTCAACGCCACAACCAGGTGAACAACTATTACTCTACCTGGCCGTATCTGAGTCAGCGGTAAGTGCAGTCTTGGTGCGAGAAGACAAAGGTAAGCAACTACCAATTTATTACATCAGTAAATCTCTATTAGATGCTGAAACACGCTATCAACCTTTGGAAAAACTGGCACTAGCATTGGTAATCGCTGCCCGCAAATTAAGACCTTATTTCCAAAGTCATTCAATAGCTGTAGTTACTACTTTCCCCCTACGTAATATCTTGCACAAACCTGAATTTTCGGGCAGACTAGTAAAATGGGCAGTAGAATTAAGTGAATTTGACATATCTTATCAACCCCGAGTAGCAATAAAATCTCAAGCTCTGGCAGATTTTATCGCAGATTTTAGCGCCACCATGTACCCTGATGCTCAGCGTGAGGCGGTTCTCTTCGCCGGATCCGAGCCGGGGACTTGGACCTTGCACACTGATGGATCCTCGAGCGTGAAAGGGTCGGGGCTGGGTTTAGTCCTCACCACTCCCTCGGGTGAGACCATCAGGCAGGCTATAAAATATCCTTTTGTTACTAACAATGAGGCCGAGTATGAGGCCGTAATTGCAGGATTGAAACTAGCTCGAGATTATGGGGCAGACCGGATTCACCTCAAAAGTGATTCCGCCCTGGTCGTCAACCAGATAAATGGAGGTTTCGTTGCAAGAGAATCTCGTATGCAGAGGTATCTTGCCCGAGTCACTGGTTTACTGGCACAATTCAGCAATTGGGAAGCTACGCAGATCCCGCGGGAGGAGAATCATGAAGCCGATGCCTTGGCCAATTTGGGCTCAGTCGCAGAAATTGGAGCAGCAGGTTCAATGGCCGTAGCTCATCTCCTGTGCACAACAATCGATAAGGACGCGATGGAGGTCAACACGACCAGCCTGACTTGGGATTGGAGGAATGAGATAATCAACTATATATTGCATGGGACCTTGCCATCAGACGTTAAGGCCGCTCGAAAATTGAGGATAAAGGCCGCCAGATATACAATCATAGATGGCGCCCTCTATCGAAAGACTTTTGCAGGTCCACTCGCTAAATGCCTAGGCCCCAGCCAAACAGAGTATGTGATGAGAGAAGTTCATGAGGGGTGCTGTGGAAATCACTTGGGAGGAAAGGCGCTTGCGCGGAAACTCATACGAGCAGGTTATTATTGGGACAAGATGGAGAAAGATACCAACGAGTTTGTCAAAAAATGCGATAAGTGCCAAAGGTTTGCGCATCTCCTCCATCAACCGGCGGAGCCCTTGCATTCGATCATTTCCCCGTGGCCGTTTATGAAGTGGGGGATGGACATCGTTGGGCAACTACCAACTGCGCCTAGGGGGGTGCGTTTCTTGTTAATAATTACTGATTATTTTACAAAGTGGGTTGAGGCCGCAGCATATTCGAAGATACGTCAAACGAAAGTAATTGATTTCCTGTGGCGTTATGTCATTTGTCGGTTTGGAGCACCCAAAGAAATTGTTATGGACAACGGCCCCCAGTTCGTTGGTCAGAAGGTCACGAAGTTCCTTGAGGATCTGCATATTAAAAGGATTACTTCCTCCCCATATCACCCAGTGGCAAACGGGCAGGCGGAATCAACCAACAAAGTAATAGTGGATTCACTCAAGAAGCGCCTCGAGCAGGCCAAAGGATGTTGGGTGGAAGAACTCCCCGGGGTTCTTTGGGCATATAGAACAACCACGAAAATGAGCACCGGGGAGACACCTTACTCGTTAGTGTATGGTTCCGATGCATTAATCCCAGTCGAAATTGGCGAGCCAAGTCTCAGATATGCCCGTGCAACCGTAGAATCTAATTCAGTCAACCTCTCTGAGGAATTGGATTTTCTGGAAGAACGCAGGGAGTTAGCATTGATACGAGTGGTGGCTCAGAAAGAAAGGATAGAGCAATATTACAATCGGGGACTGAGGCTACGCAACTTCGAGGTCGGGGACTTTGTATTGCGTAGAGTCTCCCAGAGCACGCAAGAGGTGAACGCCGGCAAACTTGGTCCAAACTGGGAGGGTCCATACAAGGTGGTTGCATCAGCTGGTAAAGGTTCATACCGTTTGGCACGACCAGATGGATCGCTTTTACCCAGCAGTTGGAACGTGGCTCACTTGAAAAAGTACCACTTCTAAGTGGTACAGGGGTTAGTATTTCTATCCATTTTTACATTGCTTACATGCCTTCGTTTTCTTTTTCAGTTGCTCTATTTTCCTATCTTTGTCTAAATGGTACTAACGGTCTTCGAAAGGCCAGATCCGTTTAGCTCAACTGGTAGAGCTCGAAGTCTTCGTGCTTCGCGGCTGTGGGTTCAAATCCCGCAACGGACACACTCCTCTTTTGGTTATATGTGTTCTCAGACTCAGCGCTTTACCCATTGTCTTTTCATGTCTGAAATTACGAAATTTCAACATAAAAACAGGGGGGCGGCGAGGGCCCCAGTAGGCCAAAATCCCGGCTAACACAGGTGATCTTCGAAGCAGAGCAAGGTCATTCGTTGAAAGCACGGCTAAGCAAAATCAAGTAAGTTCAATAGAACTATTTTACTTGGGCTATATTGTCTTCTACATCTTTGCGGCCAGCACCCGACTGAGTCCAACGACTTTACGACCAGAGAATCTTGTATTTTGATTTACGACCAAAACAACCCTACATTCTGGTCAATGGGTTGCTTGCCCTTTTTCAATAGAAATAACGGGGAAGTCTCAACCAAACCAAATCAAATTTTTTCCCATTTCCCTGCGAAAACTCTCAACTATCAAATATGATAAGCAAAGTTTATCGCAAAACCGTCTTACACGGTCGAATTTCAGTCAGCCTGAACGACCCGATTTCGTTCAGCCCAGAAGGGCCTGGCTTCAGTTATCCTAACTAAGGATAACTTAACCTGGCCACGGTCAGATTTTATTTCAAAACATCTGCGCAGATTAAACCAAAAAGGGAACTCAGACACTAAGGTTTGAAACATAACCTTGACCTCTGAAAACCCCACTAAGCAACAATCAACATTCATATGAATAAGACTTGAAAGACTAAAAATGGTCGTCAAGCCTCGACCAGACAGACGAAAGAAGGAAAATAGCCGAAAACATATATTCATAAAGTTAACAAATATTCAAAAGTTAACAACATCCAACAAATTAACATAGGGACGAGACAAATATCAATCGTCATGTTGACCAGGATCCCGACCTGATGCACTAGCTCCATCAGTCGGATCCCCGCCTAAGTCTCCATCTTCTTCATCTTCGTTGTCCTCGCTACCCTCATCATCCCCTTCGACTCCATCGTCATCAGCTCCCACTTCCATGCCCAGGACTTGCTTGACACTGATGATGGCTGCAATGGTCTGATCGAGGACTAAATCAACATTAATCTGGCCGCGCTGCATTTGGATGAGCAATTTCTTTTTGGCCTCCAGAGCTTCTAACTTGGATTCGATCGTATACGATCTCGCAAGTTAGCCAAATCCTTCGTCAGTAGCTCTTGAACCTTTGCAGACTCCGCAACCCGATGTCTAGCCTCTTGCAGTTCTCCACGAGCAGCCTGGGATTCAGCCTCAGCTTTGTTCATATTCCTCAGCATCAGGTCAGAAGCGTCGCGGATACTTGCCAAAGTAATCTCCTTCATATTGAGCTCATGGGCAAGTTGGGAGATCTGACGGCCTTGCTCATCCATCTTTGCCTTTAGATCTTCGAAGGACAATACGAACATGTCCTTCTCATCTAAAAGACGGTCCTTTTCCTCGAGGAGCGCGCTTATCTTGTCGTTGGCTTCAGCGTTGGATTTCTCCAACCTTTCTATCTTATCCTCGAAGAAGTCGCGCCTCCCCTCCAGCACCCGCTTCTCCCCGATCAGAACCTTTTTCTCCTCTTCCAAGGCATGATTTACCTGGAGAACCTCCAAAAGATCTTTTTTCAAACCAAGGTCTTGGTCTTGGTTGTTCAACCTGGAGCGAAGCATGAGCTCGGTAGCCATCATACTCGCCTGGCAACAAGTAGAAACACGTAGATAGTCAGGACTAAGGGTTTTTGACAGATATAAGGAAAGTGAAGGAAGAAGACATTACCCGAGCAGTATCCTCAGCAATCGCATAAGCCAGCTGCTCATCGTTCATGCTGCGCATGTTCCACTCTTCACGAGGGCCGATCAGGTTGGACGTTACCTTGACTAAGTGGCCAGGCTTCGTCAAAAAATCCGTGTCTGGGGGGATGATGAAGTCACATTCCCTCATGCACGGCCTAGGCTCTCTCGCCTGCTCCGAAGGGTAGTCAGGGCCAAATTTATGGCGAATACCTTTAACAGAGTACGCACCAATCGTACCTCCCAAAGATACTCGCCTGGTGAGCCTAGTCCGGGAAACTTCAACGTCACCTGACTCGCCGAGGCCTAGGGTGTCGCACTCCTGTAAATAAACTGGCGCCACCCCGTCAGCAGCCAAGTTTATCATATCTTTGTAGTAGAAGACCTGGGGTTCAGCCTCCCCCCCAGCCTTCTTCCCGCCGTCAACCTCCTCGCCTGTCTCACCTTTCTCTTCACCTTCCTTCTCACCTTTCTCCTCGACATCTTCCGCCATCGGCTCCTTGCCTGGACGCCTATTGCTAGCCTGCTCAGGCTCACTTTGTTGGCTTCGAGCCCGATCAGGCTCGCTCGGTTCTGAAGCCTCAGGAAAAAATGCAAAACTCCCTTGCATTCTTTCCTCCCCCATTTCTTCAGTTTTCTCCTCCTCCCCGTCACCAACTCGGGGACTTTGCTCGAAGGCATAAGAGGAAGTTTCTGCAGCTCTCCTCTTGTCACTCCGAAGATATGCCCTCCTCCTCTGATTCAAGCCCTCATCAGGGACCTCTGAATCTGACAAGACAACCACCACAGGCTCAGCTGATTCAGGGGCAGCCGCCGAACTCTTTATACTTTCTTGCCCGGACTTAGGAGTTTCGGCAGCACCTGCGGTGGCCTCAACTGTCTTCTCAGAAGACTGAGGGGTCTTGCGAGCTGTCCTTTTCTTCTTCTTAGGCTTACTCTTTTCAGAGTCTGTTTGTTTTCTCTTCAGGCTCGCAAGAACCTCCTCGCCACCCTCTCTAGCTTTAATAGCCGCAACAGTTTGAAGGATAGCAGCCGCCTCCTCGTTGACCTCGGCCACGGGATCGACAACCACCTCCTCGGGAGGAGGGGCAGGGAAGTAGCTACCGCCAGTGCCCAGACCTGAAAGTAGAAGCGTATTTATGTCATAATAAGTCCTGCATAAGTCAAGAGAAGGATGCAAGTAGGGATCCTACCATGGGTGCTGGGGTTAGACAAATGCTTCAAGGAAGCATAGTGAGGCCATTGCCTCTGCTCGTGGGTGAACTCCGTCAAAATTGGTTCGACCCAGGCAGACAATTCCTCCTCAGTAATCAGGCCATCATAAGGAATCTTGTCAGCTAACCAACAAAGAATAGAGATTAGAAACTGCAGAATACATAATCCAAAGAATATTCAACACAAATACTCGGGGACTTACGAGTCTTATTCCAGGCCTCGCGGAGGTTGGTTTTTTCGCCGCGTGTGAGAAGTCTGGACTGCACATAAACGTACCGGTGCATCCAACCCCTATCCCCTGAGTCCTCAGACTTGCTCACTAAAGCCTTTCTCCCCCTCATGCGGGCATTTATATACCCGTCCCTGGCAACCTGAAGACTATACAGAGCAATGAAATGTTTAAACTCAAAATCCTGCTCGGTCTCATCGGCGAACCATTGCAGCAGGGTGACGATCCTATAAACGCTAGGACACAGCTGCCCCGGGCAGATCAAATAGTATTTACAGATATCTTCTATGACAGGGTGCAGCGGGAACGTATAGCCTATCGTGAATGGGTATGTAGATATAGCCGTCCACCCAGGCCTCACTGAAGTAATATTTTCCGTTGGGAGGGGGCAAGAAATCATAAGGTCATCGTCCCACCCGCAATCTGTCCTAACCCTAGGCAGAAGGTCAGGAGTGATTGAACTCTTGAAACGGCTTGAAGGCCATGACCTTATATTGCCGTAATGACTAAACGAGCTGACTGAACAGTCGTTCTCAAGATTTCCCCAAATTTTTGGAATCACGTCGGCGACTGAAGTTGGAGAACTCGTAGGTTGTCCAGCCGCTGCCGAAGAAGAACTAGCTGCAGCATCCATATTCAGAACCCTCTTAGCTTTTGGAGACATTTTTAAAGTGAATTTGTCACGCTTTGAGTTTTTGCTGGAAAATGATTTAAGGCTCTGAAGGATAGTATGAAATTTGAAGCAAAGTAAAAGACTTTCAGCTGGGAAAAGTTATATTTATAGGATTCGCAAAGCCTACACGTGGCAAACATCCGCGCAAAAGATGAGTCGATCTAGCCGTTGAAGAAAATAATGAAGTAAAAGTCGGAATGACGGTTTTTTCATCTTGGGACGTGCAAGACGTGAGTAGGCGCAGTTCAATCATCACGCCTGCAGTCTCGGAACACGCAACAGTCACTTCTTCAGGGAAAAGTGGAGCGGAAGGGACAGCTTGCACATCTTGTCTCTAACAGAGCATTTAATGCGTACACTAAAAGGACGCCAATCAGTCAAAACTTTTGAGGAAATATTTAATACTTGTACTAAAGGGATAACGACCAGTCAAACGAGCAGAAACTCGCGCTTACTATGGAAGGAGATATCAAAAAGTTCATTCCCACACGTAGCTGGTTCTCCACTCCTCGACCAGATCTTCTGCCCGAGAAGTGCGGGGACTATCTGTATTGAGTGAAATCCATCGTCACCAAAGTTGATGACTTGGCATCCACATAGGACGGCACACAAACGACACGTGGCTGCGAATGGATATGAAGGCAGTGGATAAGATCGAAGATAAACAGTTACAACGGACAGATGAACAGTCACTACGGCCAGGAAAGTCGCAGCCCATCAATCAAGACAATTCAAAGTAGGAACCTTATCCACAAGCAACGCAACTGCTCGTCTAAGAAGTTACAACTGCTTGCGAACGGGCACATAAGCCGCCTATATATTGTAATTTAAGTCACAAGCTTACGATCTAATGCTTCTCTGAAATCTACACTTGTATTCAAAATATTTACTAGCATTCAATACTTTATCTCCAGCGAACATTTATTACTATTGCTGATCGATAGATCTTCTCTACTGTTTCATTAACTGAATCTCGAAAAGAGAACGAGGAAAGGAATTTATTCAAGTCTGAAAGGCCTGAGCACGGTTCCTTTTTCGATTAAATATTTATTCATTATATCGCATTAATTGCCTCTTTACTCTTCCGCATTTATTACTGGCATTTATATTTACTTCATTAAGAGCATTTTAATCTCGATTATTGACCGTGACCCCGCTCTACAAATTTAATTGTAAATTAACCTGATAAAACGAAATTACGGTTAAACAATAACATATATTTTAACCGCTGTAACACTTGCCGATTGTTAGTTAAATTTTATCCATTAGGAGTCAATTCCAATTACCATTCCCTAAATCTTAGTTTAATTAGTATGTAAAAGAGAACAAAAGAAAGGAATGAAATACAGGAAAAAAAAAAATCCAGATGTTTTAGAAGTGGGAAATTTTGAGTTGATTGCCTCTATGGTCACTCAACTTTGGGTAATTGGCTACCATGGTCATTTATCTTTGTTTTGTCTTTCTATGGTCACTCAACTTTGGGTAATTGGCCACCATGGTCACTTATCTTTGCTTGGTCTTTCTATGGTCACTCAACTTTGCCGAAGTAGCTCCTATGGTCATCCAACATAGAAATCCTAAGGTCCGTTAAAATTTTGCTGACGTGGCAACTACAAAAATAATTTGGCAAATTACATAAATAGGAAAAAATTAAATTATTTAAGACCAACCCAATTAAAATTAAACCCCACCCAAGAGTTCTTGCTTGATGTGTCCATTTTTTCAAAAAATGACTCATTTTTCTTTAAATCTATCAAGAAAACCTTATGGTAACACATTTTCAACGTTAATTTCTTCATCTAATGAAAATCTGAGCACCCAAATAAAGTTCGCCTCACTTAGCTCATTCACTTACAAATGAAACATAAATATATGAAGATTCATTCTTCTTAACTAGCCATCGAATAATCCTGGAGCTTTCCTCATTCTCTATTGTTGTTTTCGTTTCATGAATAAGTGAACCTATAGGTGTGATCTTTTTCTTGATTAGAGTTGACAGATAATCCACATACTTCCCTTCAATTTCATTACAAATATTGATCAAAATAATATCATGGGACATTGCAAACGCATTGAAAGCAAAATTTGGTCCCAAGAAGTTGTTCAACTTGGCAGCAAGTTGGAGTTGCTTTGCCGCATAGTCCTTAAGAAAAATATCTGAGAATGCAAAATCTCTTGAACCAGTTTTATTAAACAAAAACAGTATTACTTAAACAAACTGTGAAATACTATATAATAAATTAAAAATTTATGCCATTTCAATAAAAATTTCAGCTTATAGAAAGCGTCAAAAGCTGATAATTCGTTAAGGCCAGACACTAATTCATTTGAGTGCTCAGATTTTCATTAGGTGAAGAAATTAACGTTAAAAATGTGTTACCAGAAGGCTTTCTTGATAGATTTAAAGAAAAAGAAGTCCTTTTTGAAAAATTGGGCACCTCAAGCAAGAACTCGTGGGTGGGGTTTAATATTAATTGGGTTGGTCTTAAATAATTTAATTTTTTTTCTATTTATGTAATTTGCCAAAATATTTTTGTAGTTACCACGTCAGCAAAATTTTAATGGACGTTAGGATTTCTGTGTTGGATGACCATAGGAGCTACTTGGACAAAGTTGAGTGACCATTAAAAGACAAAGCAAAGATAAGTGACCATGGTGACCAATTACCCAAAGTTGAGTGACCATAGAAAGACAAAATAAAGATAAGTTACCATAGTAGGCAATTACCCAAAGTTCAGTAACCATAGAGGCAATCAACTCGGGAAATTTTATGTCATCAAATGACGAGATGCACGGAAATTTGATTTTCTCCATTCTTTTCTTTTTGTCTTTTTCGTTTCTTTACATTCTTTATAGTTTTTATTTGAAGAAATAGAAATACCAATCTTATGAAACATAAATGTCAATAATTTAGCTATCTTTTTTACCTCGAACAATTTATTACTCATATTTGATTTATTATGAGAATTATAAGTTTATGTATATGTTATGTAATAAGAATACCATATTTCTCTTTTTCGTTAAAGACAAGTGGTGTATTTTCTTTTTTATTATACCATCAAAAATTGCCCTGATAAAATTATGATGTGTTCACTAATTTTCAATTCTTAAATTTGTGTATAATTAATGTTTGAAAGATTTGGAGCCATTAACGGCTTCTTTGTTCGATTCATATTGATTTATTGAATGCCTTTGTTCTTGAAAATAATAGTTTTGGATTTTTTTGTATTTTGTCATTGGCTGATAGAAATTTCATGTCCAAACACACATTCAACTTTCCAATATCATTAAGTGGTGAAAACCATTCTTTATATTGTATAATAAACCTCTATTGTGATAACTGTAGCAGGGAATCGGAGCGGCACCCTAACCGTCACTTATTATCATTATATTTATTAGCTTTAGTACTTACTGGATTTCTCATCGAAATACCTAACCCAAATGATAGAAATCTTTCACATGATATTAGTCTATATTTTTCTTTGACGAGATGCTCCCATCTTAACAAAATGGAGCATATTTTAGCATCTATGAATGTATTAATTTGTCTCAGGGGATCGAGAAAAGATTGGCCAAATGTGTATTGACATTAACGATCTTAGGTGAGTCTTTAAAATTGTATTCAACATATTATTTAATAATTTATATGGTGTTGTCGTCTGAACTTCTATATAATTTCCCTGCATGAGGCACTTCACATTTAGTGATCAAACTTATGTAACACATGGTCTATATTTTTTTCCACAAGATTGTAATCATGTTCCAATCGGCACATTGACATATACAAGAGGGAAAAGATTATATTTTGAACTACAGTAGATATTAAACTTTTGTACCATATAATTTTTTTTATTCAGATTCAACGCGGGGTATACATTATTTATCGCAAGACCTCTTTTTTTTGCATACCTTGATCATAAACAATTTGGAGCCTGAGTTTTTTCAACTTTACTTATCATCCTTTACCATCTATATTTAGCTTCTAATCAAAGCTTTTTCCATTGGTAATCGCAGTCCAATGAAGGAGACAAACATATAAATATAGTACACGAGTGATTGACATTTTTCATTGTGATGTAGGGATGTGAAAGTAGTAGAATTTTTTATGGGAGGAATTTGAGGAGAATAGAAATAGGAGGATGGCAAAAGAAGTCGTAAACCTTTAGCAACGGTGGAAACTGGAGAAGAAAATTTTCAAAATAGAAGAGTATAATAATATAAAGATAATCACAATGCCTAAATTGGTCGTAAATTCAGCTCGCGAAACATTATTATTAGATTAGATATCGGAAACATCTCATGAAGCTTATATTATAAATAATCATCTAATTAGATATCGGAAACATCTCATAAAGCTTATATTATAAATAATCATCTAATTATTGGCTATTTGTTATGTTGTGGATATATCTTTTACTTATTGTTTAAGTAAAAGAAATACATAGGTGCTATTTTGATTTTATTGGTTTAGTTGTTGTATGAGTAAAACTTTTATTAAGGCAAGAATAAATGTCTTGATTATTGAAGAAGGGATGCCTCAATTGTTGAAAGAAGATAACTCTTCTGATACCGTGACAAAGATAACATATAGGAGGTGACAATTATTCATTTACCTTTTTCAATCCAGTCTTTAGTGGAAGTCCCTCATGGTAGAAGCTCAACATTTGGTTTGCCTTGAACATCAAATTTTAAAAGGAAAAAAAAAAAAAAAAAACAGAAGTTTATGTTATATTTATTCGAGATACATAATGCTATGTAGATTTTTGACAATCTTTCAGTATCTCATTGGTAAGTCGTTCAACTTTTCTCGAGTAGATTTCCTCCCCTTTATGAAGGTATATACTAATGTACACAAATAATATAGGTATGGATATTACATATATGTTTTATTTGATCCATAGTGAGGATTCTACTTCCCACATATTAATTAAATTGTAGCTACACAAAACATACAGATCTCAGTAAAAACGGGATAGAACTTGGAAGTATGGAAATAGCTGCATATTATTCCTCATGTGGTGACAAGTAGCTCATAGGGGTTGAATGTTCTAGAGGCTGATGATAGCCATGTGTAGTAGTATAGATTTGAAGGTTATTAATTAGAGACGAATAAGTATTTAAACTTGGTAAATAGTAATATAGTAATATAAGTCACACAAAGATAACTTTATCCGTTGCTCCAAAGCTTTTCTTCCTCTCATGTATATATATAATTGTAATATTCGTTTAATTAAAAAATGTAAATATATAATACATGCAATCTAAAGTTTAGCAAACTTCTTTTGATTGTAATATTCTGTTGTGGAAGAAGATTATTTCATAAAGTCTATCATAACCGCGTGATGCGCGGTCATATTCTCTAGTATATATATAATCGTGGGCTCAAGAGAAGTGACGTGGCACATTTCCTTGGCCAAGGATTCCATTTATCTTTTTTATAATTTTTGCTTTTCTCTCATTTTTTTTACTTATTTTATTTTATTGTAATTAAAATTCTTAATTATTGGTATCGAACGTTTCCCCTTCCCTCATAATGATAATTCAGTATATTTATTAATAATTTGAAACAACCTCGGTTAGTCGTTTCGGAAGTTAGGACTCCGATTGGTGTGTTGATAATTTTAAAATATTTGTAATGTCCATTAGGACCTGTCTGTAAAATTTGAGCTAAATCAGACCACGTTTGGTAGGCATCGGAAGAAGATTTCAGTTTTTATTGACAATAAATATTAAAAAGAGATTTTTGAGCTCGGTTTTGACAAACGAACTCCGATTCGAAATCCGAAAGCGCCGTTAGGTTTGTATGATTATTTTTGACTTTTGTGAACTGTCGAAAGTGAATTTCGATGTTGTTCGGCTAGTTTCCGCTAAAATGCCGAAAGTTAAATAATTTGACTTTTTCTATTTAAATTCGCATCTTGAGTTTCGGGAACCCGATTTGAGATCCGCCTTCGCGAGTATGCTACATATATTTTGTATAACTTGTATGCAAAATTTGGAATTATTTCGAATATCGTAGGGTACCGTTTTAATTTTTATCGTAGCAGTGAATTTTAAAGGAAAAAGGAAAAACAAAAGAAGAGAAAAGACAAAACGAAAAAGACAAAAAGTTGATGAGAGGCAGTGGATCTTTTTGGTCCTTATCTTATATATTGCAAACAGAAACATATGTACAATGCGTACAGAAACATAAAAAGAGAAAATACAGAGAAAAAAATGCTAGAAAATGCGAAAAAGAACCGGAGAAAAATAGTATTTTCAGCCCGAACATTCAGATAATGATCCTAATATATTATTTGAGTTTATGACGGTAGAAATTGAGATATTAGACATCGTCCTAATAAGTTCAATTAATAGTTTAAAAAGTCAAATGGACCCCGATAATGGAATTGAATGTATATTCGTACTCAGTGAGTTATATGCAACATATAAATGTAATTTAGTTATGGTTTGGTTATGTGACCTTAAACCCTGTATGTAGGCGTGGCCTGCGTATTGCGTATGCGAATAGGGTATCAGGTTCCTAACCGGATTGCCATAAGACGTGAGGAATGAAACCTTTAGCCTAATTTGATATATTTTTCTGCTTATTGAATAGAGTGTGATCGTTTGGCAATGAAACCAAAGGACAAGCGGTTATTGAGTGCATGTACTAACTTTGTAACAAGGTAAGTGTTTATATCCATTTCTTTGGAGGCACCTGGCCTCGTGGATTTTCTACCATGTGATCCTTACGTGTGTAACTGCCGATAGGCGTACTCATTGCGCCTTAGTTTTAGATTTACGTTGTATATTATATGTTATGTCCTGTTGTTGGTATTGCATTGAGGATACTGAGCATTGTACTTTGGCTGTGAGTTGGCATCTGCTTCCCGGCTGTCGATGAGAGTCCCGCGCCGGTGAAGGGTTATTATTGCATCACATTGCATTCATATGCATTATATGTCATTCATATGCATTATATTGCATATCATATTGGGTGCAGGAGTATTCCGCCCCAGGAGCAGGAGTATTCCGCTCAATTGTATCATATTAAGGGTAGGAGTATTCCACCCCAGGAGCGGGAGTATTCCGCTCCATTGTATCATATTGAGGGTATACGTTCCACCCCAGGAGTGGGAGTATTTCGCTCCATTGTATTATATTGAGGGTAGGAGGATTCCGCCCCAGGAGAGTGCAGGAGTATTCTGCCTCAGCTTTACATTATATCGGGTGCAGGAGTATTCTGCCCCTAGAGAGTGCAGGAGTATTCCGCCTCTGGTTTATATTATATCGGGTGCAGGAGTATTCCGCCCCAGGAGCAGGAGTATTCCGCTCCAGTTGGTTGTCAGATTGGATTCCCCTCGAATGCAGGAGTATTCCGGTTCGAGATGGGATGACGGGCACATGTGACCCTTTGCATCAGATTTCATTTCGTTTCATTTCATCTAATTTCATTTCAATTGTTTTCATACCATTGTATAGATTTGTGGTACATAACTACTGTTCTGCTTATACGTGCATTGTCTATTTGTTGATATGTTTATGACTCGTATCCCTAGTTGAGTTTATGGCTTCATACGTATTTTCGGTTGTTATCTGGATCTGCCTTTTTATAATTTAAATAAGAGAAATTTGGTTTATCTGTTTCTTCTCCCTGGCTAGCTATCCTATTCTTTGAGGTGGCTAGTCTGCCCCACTTATTGAGTCCTTTTGAATCACCCTTGTTTGTTGTTTGTTTCTTGTCTATCTTTTTCGTTTCGGCAGGTTCGCTCCAGGATTGAGTTCGCCATGTTGTGAAGGAGCGAAGACGACTTTAGCTGTCAGGGTGAACCAGCTTTTATTCCGAATGGCCACCAGTTTATTGTTTATTATTTTAGTTGCATTTTGCTCCCTCCAGGAGGTATCTGTCTTCTTTTGTACTCTTAGATGTCTAGTCTGGATAGCCCTAAACCTAGTATGTTGGGTAGTCAGCTGTAATTTCTTTTGTACAACTTAGAGATATCGGTATGTCTGTGTTTTTGTTTTAAGTGTTGTCCTTATCTATGAATGGTGATATTTACTTTCCTAATTTAATTGGTAAGGGTTCGCCCGACGGTTTAGGGGAGGATGTCGGGTGCCCGTACGGCCTAACAGTATTCTGGGTCGTGTCAGTTGGTATCAGAGCCTAATATAGAGTCTATCCAGACTAAGACAGTGTCTGGTAGAGTCTCGCTGATGGGTATGTAGACGTCCGTACTTGTCTACGAGGGGCTATGATGGCATTTAGGAAGTTTCACTTCCTTCTTTTCTGATCGTGCGTCGGTCTTGGATACAAAAGTATTTTTGTTAATTCCTTCATGGTAATTTTGAACCCTCGTGTGACAAATCAGCAAACGGTATGAGTTCAAGACGAAACAGTCTAGTGTGGGGCTACCATTGACGAAGCCCCGAGAGTTTTTTATTTTGCTGACGATCTAGTTACGGAGGCCGCAGTTGTACGAGCTCGCGATGGGTAAGGGAGCAGGGCCTTGTGGTTCTCTTGGCTCTCTACGATGCTTTTACGAGAATCTTGGCAACGCAGATACCAAACCAGCCTATTATTCGCTAGGCAGCTTATCAAGTTGCCGCAGATGCAGATGCAGATGCAGATGTTCGGACTTAGAGAGTTCTTGTTCCAGCTCCAGTTCCTGATGTTGCCCTAGTTAATTACGTTCCAGAGGCAGCATGTGTTGCGCCACTAATTATTCTGGTTGGTGAGCTAGCCCAAGTAATAGCTCGGTCCGAGTGTCCGAAGATGCTATTTTATTTTATCTGGTTGAACCTTCCGATATTCTCAAGCCATGCATTAGATAATCCCTGCATAAGTTTTTTTTTTTAAAAATAAAATGATGTCAGCATTTCCTTCAGGCTCTTGATTATATCGAGCGGTATGGTGTTGATTATTCTTCTTTCCAGTTTCAGGGGTCCAACCTTGAATTGGTGGGTCTCTCTCTCTTATTAGCTAACTTGGTTCGATTTTTCTTCTAGATTCGTGGAAAAGTTCCTTTCGAGTAGCGAACGAGATGAAAAGTGTTGCCAGTTCGAGTGGATTGGACAGGGTAGCCTGTCGGTTAGCCTGTTGGTTTTAGAATATGAGATTGAATCTTATAGAATGGCTGAATATGTATTAGAACTAGTCCATGAGCCTTTTCGAGAGATTCAAAGATTTATTGATGACCTTTTTTTTTTCCTTGAGATCCCAGATGGCTCGAGATATTGAGGTTGGGATTTCATTTGATATTGTTGTTGATATTGCCCGAAGGTACGAGGCATACCATAAGTTAGAGCGGGAAGAGTTAGAGCGAGAGAGCAAGAGATCCCGTGGCCCTAGTGGGCAACCATGGTACCTCATTTGGAGGTAAGAGTTCTGATTATTTTGGGAGGTTACCTTCCAGGTTATCTCAGCTTGTGTCATGTGATTCTTAGAGTCCGCCAGTAGTTCGTCAAGATCAGACCCAGTTTTTCTCTTTATAGCTTTCAACAATCTGTCCAACTTCCATTCTCAGCGAAAAGGTGTTATCATTACCGTGAGTCTGGTTATCCTTTGAGGAGTTTTCCCTTACTCCGACGAGTAGGCAGTCGTCTTTTCTCTTGTCATCAGGAATCTGCACAGTCGCAGGGGATTTCATTTAGATCTTAATCAACCAGGTATATGCCCTCATTCGATAGAGGTCGAGAGCGTGGTGGTAGTGGTTCTTCTAGAAGTAATTATCAGGGTAGCGGCTCGGCTCAGCCGCAGAGGCAGTTCTAGGAACTACCAGTCTGGCAGGATGCTGAGGTATCCGATGTAGTGCCCCCATGTATTTCTTCTTCTATTATATGTGAGTAAGATTTGATTCTTCCGATCTGTCTGGACTTCATTTATCTTACCATGTTTCCATGGATTCCTTGAATATTGTTTCTATCAAGAATCGGTTGTGGTTGAGGGGCGAGCTTCTGGTATGATTTATTCAGGGCATTTGTGAGACCTTACTAGTTATCTGGTTTAAATGTGAGAGATTTTGAGTGAGTATCGGTATGGTCTGCTTGGCATCTTGTTGTGCCACCTTCTCTTATTATGTCAAGTCAGTTTACCTCTCTCTTTGGAATACAGTATTGGTAGGATGATGAGATCCTTATTCGTCATCATCAGAAAGTGTCATTATTTCTTTCGGTATAAAGTGGTTAGTAGGTAATATTCGATCTACGTATCTCCTCTTGGTTCAATACGCTAGTAAAGTCATGTGATCGTATGAGCTTGTCTTGATTATAAAAGGGTTTTCTGGTAAATTGTTAGAGTTTCCTTATTATTGGGAGATTAAATTAGCATGGATGTTGTTCCATAAAGCTCATATTTATTTCTTCAATTGCGATTCTTTGGCTAGCTTGACTCGGAAGTAGTCTAGCTCTGGTAGCCAAGCAATAAGAAGATGAGCTTCCTAAAGTTCTAATTATTTCTATCCTTGGTCTATTACCATTTCTTCTTCGTCCTGCACTAGTGAGCTTAGGCGGTCAGTAACCTATTGTGATGTTCCTTGCGTTGAGCCAGAGTGCGTGCCAAGGTAGCCGAGTAAGCACTTTGTCATTTTTCAAGGCTACTAAAGGTAATGAGAGGAGTCATTTGACCTTTGATCCATCAGGCGGTGGTACTTATAGAAAATATATGGAGTTGTGACTCGAGAGTTGCAGCTGTTTGGCAACTCGAAAGGGTAGTTGGTAGCTTAGGTCTGCCAACGTTCAGCTTTTAAGCTAAATCTTCTTTAGTCCAGCAGACAGTGGGGGGATGGTTATTCCTATTCAAATAGTTGCATGAGGTTATGCTTTAAGTGGAGGAGTCTTCCGCCAAATACTGAATGCTAATACTAAATCTCTAAGGCGTTGATACCACTTTTGTCACGACCCAACCTAGGGCCACGACACTAAACCTACTATTAATCTATTAATGCCAGAGATAAGCTGGCGACCTGATCATATATACGTACCTATCTGCTGAAAGCATAAAGTCTGGAAAAAGATGACACGACTTTAACTTGCTGGCAATTAGAACACTGAGCCACAAATTCTGCTATGTCACACTTCATTACGTCCCACCAATAAATCTGCTTAAGATCATGGTACATCTTAGTCGAACCTGGATGAACAGTGTATTTAGAATAATGTGCCTCTATCATAATCTGTCTACATAAATCTACAACATTAGGAACACAAAGTCTATATTTATACATGAGAACACCGTCAGTAGTAACCCTGTATGGTGACTCCGATTTTCTTTTGGCTATTTGTCTGTATTTAACTAGAACTGGATCCTTATATTGATGCTGTTTTATTTCATAAAAATTTAGAGTTAAAGGTCTAGTGCAGCTTGTCAACAATCCATCATTGGTATGTATATCTCCTTCACGCCTCAACTCTTTGAGAAGTTACTTTACCGTTATAAGTGCACATGTAATCAACTTTGTGCTAGTATTCAGCCTCAGCTCATGGTCCAACTACATGTCTCTTTTATATTTACTTTTTCAAGTCGTAATAAAACCAATTCAAAGACAATACCCTGAGGTAGATGTTCAGCCTGAAGCTCATTCTTGGTCTACATCATACTATCCAGTAGTAGTTATATGATCCTTATCCTTATACGATAGACCTTGTTCAGATGAACCTTTGACATACATTAGGATATGAGTAACTACATTCCCACAAGGAGCTTGCGGAACAACACTAACATCAACTGAGATGTTGCATAGTGCGTTCGTAAAAATAATATAGCTTGCATCAAATATTCTATAGTGTGTAGTGACAAGGTACTTCAAAAGCTCCCCTACTACATCAAGCGTAAGCTAATTCTTTGTTTCATTGACTTGTTCTATATCGAAAAGTATATCGACGAGGTGATTCACCAGCAGAATCATGTCAATTCATCCAGAGTTCCGTGTATCTTTGTTTCAAAAATGTAGAACTCTCCTTTCGTAATCGAGGAAGGATCAGTGTAGTCAGAATAAGCTGGGCAATGGCGTTATGATATTATACAGTTATATTTTTATCCAAGAGTTCGATATGTGTGTTATAATTCTGATCATATAATCAGGAGATAATGCCCGTAGAGTAGCTTATGAAGGTCGTGTAAGTTCTCTTGTTATCTGTGTGAATCTTGCTTTAGACTTAGGCTCGTTCGAGGATGAACGAGATTTAAGTGGAGGAGAATGAAACGACCTCGGTTAGTCGTTTCGGAAGTTAGGACTCTGATTGGCGTGTCGATAATTTTAAAATATTTGTAATGTGCAGTAGGAGCTGTCTGTAAAATTTGAGCTAAATCAGACCTCGTTTGATAGGCATGGGAAGAAGATTTCAGTTTTTATTGACAATAAATATTAAAAAGAGATTTTTGAGCTCGGTTTGGCGAACGAACTCCAATTTGAAATCCAAAAGTGCCGTTAGATTCGTATGATTATTTGTGACTTTTGTGAACTCTCGAAAGTGAATTTCGATGTTGTTCGGCTAGTTTCCGCTAAAATGCCGAAAGTTAAATAATTTAACTTTCTTATTTAAATTCGCATCTTGAGTTTCGGGATTCCGATTTGAGATCCGCCTTCGCGAGTATGCTACATATATTTTGTATAACTTGTATGCAAAAGTTGGAATTATTTCAAATATCATAGGGTACCGTTTTAATTTTTACCGTAGCAGCGAATTTTAAAGGAAAAAGGAAAAAAAAAAAAGAGAAAAGACAGAACGAAAAAGACAAAAAGTTGATGATAGGCGGCGGACCTTTTTGGTCCTTAGCTTATATATTGCAAACTGAAAAATATGTACAATGCGTACAGAAACATAAAAAGAGAAAACACAGTGGAAAAAATGCCAGAAAATGCGAAAAAGAACCGGAGAAAAATAGTATTTTCAGTCCGAAATATTTAGATAATGATCCTAATATATTATTTGAATTTATTACGTGTGTTTGAATATATTTTGACGGTAGAAATTGAGATATTAAACATCGTCCTAATAAGTTCAATTAATAGTTTAAAGGGTCAAATGGACCCCGATAATGGAATTGAATATATATTCGTACTTAGTCAGTTTTGGGCAACATATAAATGTAATTTATTTGGGGTTTGGTTATGTGACCTTAAACCCTGTATATAGGTCTGGCCTGCATATTGTGTATACGAATAGGGTATCAGGTTCCTAACCTGATTGCCCTAAGATGTGAGGAATGAAGCTTTTAACCTAATTTGACATATTTTTCTGCTTATTGAATAGAGTGGGATCGTTTGGCAATGAAATCAAAGGACAAGCGGTTATTGATTGGATGTACTAACTTTGTAACAAGGTAAGTGTTTATATCTATTTCTTTTGAGGCACCTGGCCTCGTGGATTTTCTACCACGTGATCCTTACGTGTGTAGCTGCCGAAAGGCGTACTCATTATGCCTTAGCTTTGGATTTACGTTGTATATTATATGTTATGTCTTGTTGTTGGTATTGCATTGAGGATCTGAGCATTGTACTCTGGCTGTGAGTTGGCATCTACATCCCGGCTGTCGATGAGAGTCCCGCGCCGGTGAAGGGTTATTATTGCATCACATTGCATTCATATGCATTATATGTCATTCATATGCATTACATTGCATATCATATTGGGTGCAGGAGTATTCCGCCCCAGGAGCAGGAGTATTCCGCTCCATTGTATCATATTATGGGTAGGTGTATTCCGCCCCAGGAGCAGGAGTATTCCGCTCCATTGTATCATATTGAGGGTATGAGGATTCCGCCCCAGGAGAGTGCAGGAGTATTCCGCCTCAGCTTTATATTATATCGGGCGCAGGAGTATTCCGCCTCTGGTTTATATTATATCGGGTGCAGGAGTATTCCGCCCCAGGAGCAGGAGTATTCCGCTCCAGTTGGTTATCAGATTGGATTCCCCTCGAATGTAGGAGTATTCCCCTTCGAGATGGGATGACGGGCACATGTGACCCTTTGCATCAGATTTCATTTCATTTCATTTCATCTCATCTCATTTCATTTCAACTCTTTTCATACCATTGTATAGACTTGTGGTACATAACTACTATTCTGCTTATACGTGCATTGTCTATTTGTTGATATGTTTATGGCTCGTATCCCTAGTTGAGTTTATGGCTTCATACGTGTTTCCGGTTGTTATCTGGCTCTGCCTTTTTATAATTTAATTAAGAGAAATTTGGTTTATTTGTTTCTTTTCCTTGGCTAGCTATCTTATTCTTTGAGGTGGCTAGTCTACCCCACTTATTGAGTCCTTTTGACTCACCCTTGTTTGTTGTTTGTTTCTTGTCTATCTATTTCGTTTCGGCAGGTTCGCTCCAGGATTGAGTTCGCCATGTTGTGAAGGAGCGAAGACGACTTTAGTTGTCAGGGTGAGCCAGCTTCCGGATGGCCACCAGTTTATTGTTCATTATTTCAGTTGCATTTTGCTCCCTCCAGGAGGTATCTGTCTTCTTTTGTACTCTTAGATGTCTAGTCTTGATATCCCTAAACCTAGTATGTTGGGTAGTCAGCTGTAATTTCTTTTGTACAACATAGAGGTATCGGTATGTCTGTGTTTTTGTTTTAAGTGTTGTCCTTATCTATGAATGGTTATATTTACTTTCCTAATTTAATTGGTAAGGGTTCGCCCGACGGGTCTAGGGGAGGATGTCGGGTGCCCGCACGGCCTAACCGGTTTCTGGGTCGTGTCATAATTACTACTTATTTGTACTGTCCCCTTCTCTTTCAGTTATTAGAGGCATGAAACGTTACTGAATCTTCAACACTTTCTCTCCTCTTATTATTGTTGCTTTCATGAATTTTTTTCCTCAATTTTTTCGCATGTAGTTACTTCTTTTGTGTAGTTATTCATTCTCCCATCTGTATAGGGTAAAATTCGACGTGCTCGGACAGCACTTCGGTGGGACAAACCGAGGTCAATTGAACTTACACTCCGAGGGATGAAGATTGGACCAAATGATAGAATCACCAAGGTCGATCGTCGAAGTCCTTCACCGATGATGAATCTCAAGTTGTGGTTCCGTACTGATTCATTTCAATCGAGCAGCAAGATTGCACCGCCGAGTTTACATACCTGAACCTCGGTGGAATACCTCGGCCTAGCGACATAATAGCCCACTACTTCAGCCCACACACGTGCTGAACGTAGGTCTGAACATGATCAGCCATGGGAAACGTGGGTAAGGCCCCTTTCATCTATAAATATCACTAGTTTTCATGTAGTAGCTATTCAGAAATAAATACCAAAACTCTGTCAAATTTTGTACTCAAGTTCATATATTGAAATACAAGCTATTTACGCATAATTATTGTTTTTCCTGTTGTTATTTCAACTTTGATACATTGATTTGCTTGTATTCATGATCTAAATTCGATTTGTGTCCTAAGATCTGATTAGGCCAATATAAATTGGCATCGTCTGTGGGGATACAAGCATCAATGCTTTGTTCCAAAGTTGAATGTCCTTTTCGTTCGAATTCCTGTTTTTACTTGACAAGATGGTTAACAACGATGGAAATTCCGTTGAACCTCAACCGAGTCCCGATGGACAAACTGGCATTCATACAGGTCCGAACACCAATGCGCCTGTAGTGCCACCAGTAGCGGACCCCTCCTCTTCGGGGTCCAACGAAGCTTTCCAAGAATTTGTTGTCCGAAACTTGAAAGCGCTTTAAGAACGGCAAGCTGAACAGGCTATTATCAACGCTGACTTTCGTGCCTTGTTTGAGGCAAGGAATAGTTCAGCTCCGAATGGAGTTCCACCTCTGGCTCCAACCGAAGGCATCCCGCCCTTCGTTCCTACGAGCGCTATAACAGGGGGGCCTCAAAATGGAGCAACATCTGGGTTTCGGTAACAATACCGAGCACTACTCCCTACTTTGGGACGATTCCCACTGTGGCAGAAGCTAGCTCCTCGGTGGATGGTTAAAAACTAAACAAAGAAATCGAAGCCCGAGTCGAGGCTCGAGTTGAGGCACGGGTGGAAAAACGGCTTGAAAGCATCCCCGAGATAATGAAGACCCAAAGGGCGCTTGATATTGATCAGTACATGCAATTTCCATACAAACCTTAGGCTGCTCCAGCACCAACTCTAAAAACTTTCAAAATTATGTTTTTGAAAAAGTATGATGGGACTACCGACCCTATTGAACATGTAACCATATACATGCCGATGGTGTTGAGTAACGACTTAACCGAGATAGAAAAGGAGTCGATGTTTTTGAAAAAATTTGGCAAATCATTGGAGAAGGGAACATTACGCTGGTACATGTGTTTATCCACGGGGTCGATTTCTAATTTTAACGACTTGGATGATGCGTTCGTTAAAGCTCATACTGGAGCACAGAAAATCCTCCAAAGGAAAGAGGACATCTTCGAAGTCAAACAGCGGCCCAGAGAGCCCATCAAAGACTTCCTCGAGCGTTTCCACGCCGAACGGATGAAGTTGCCTGTCATGGACGATACCTTGGCCATCATGGCGTTTGAAAAATGCATTAATGTTCGGAACTCGGAGGCTGCCGCCGAACTGAGAAAGGAGCTCCAGTAATATCAAACCTTGCATTGGGATGATTTGCACAATAGAGCAGACACCAAGATAAGGTTGGAGGAAGCCGAGTGGAAGAACAAAGGCCGAGGCTTCAACTACAAGAATCGATCCGAATCCGCATATCGCGCCGAGGTGCCACGGGGGAATTTGAAGGTAAGGTACGAACCGTAGACTTCATCGAGGCAGCCTGTTAGTCAAAGGCTTGGAATTTGCATGTGAGCCAACGTCTCGGTGGAAAGGTTTACCCTAGCACGAACCAAAGAAACCCCTCGAGGCCAACTCTAGTTTCAAAGAACAAGGAGTTACCCCGGATCCCCGATTACTACTTCAACATATCGACTTCGGAGCTGGTCAATGTAGTGAAAGGGATAGTTGGGGTGAGAGCACCGAAGGATATGAGAACTCCCGCTGACAAGAGAGATCAAAGTTTACGTTGTGAGTTTCACGCAGACTACGGTCATCGCACCGAGGACTGCAAAGCCTTGCACCTCGAGGTGGCGTATTTGCTGAAGAAGGGCATGCTGGCTGAATTCATCACGGATAAGGAGAAGAAAAACTATACAAAAAACCGAGGTGATGGTCAACTACCTTGGGCACCACCCCACGAAAGAGTTGTGAATGTGATCACTGGGGGGTCAGAGGTGAATGGAGTGAACTTTGCGGCTGCCAAGAAGTTCACAAAGTTATCAATAACTATGGAAAAAAGAACTCGAGTTGGAGGCTCGGGAAAGGAAATAGTGTTCGATGATGATGACTGTGAGGGATGATTTTTCCCCACCACGATGCTTTGGTCATCATTCTAAGGATAAACGACTCAGATATCAAATGAGTTTTGATCGTCCCCGGTACCTCTGTCAACATAATCAGCTACGGGGCCATAAAAAATATGTGGTTAAAGGGAGAGGTCATCCCAAAAGCAACTGTATTGACTGGCTTCAAAAACTCCACCGAAAAGATGTTGGACGAAATCACGCTCAAAACATACGCCGAAGGAGTTTGCAAGGAAACACTGTGTCAAGTTCTGCCCGAGGACATGGCATATAACGTTATCCTCAGTAGACCATGGATTCATTCCATGGAAGCTGTTCTATCCACTCTCCACCAAGTCATCAAATTCCCTACCGCATGGAGACTTCGTTCGATTAAGGGAGAACAACGAGTAGCGAGAGAATACTATTCGGTTGCGCTGAAGAGTGGAGTCGTCCCGTCAGGACCAAAGAAATAGCAACCAATACAACCGGGATCACACGAGGAGGGAGAATCAAGATCCAAAGATGATCTCTGAGGAGCGAAGGAGAAGATCCTGGTATGTATTCAGGAACCTCAGAAAAAAAAGCTGAGGATTCAACTATTGAAGAGTTGGAATCTTTCACATTATCAAAAGATTTTCCAGAGAGGAATGAGTTTATCTACTCGGAGTTGGACCCAGAGTTGCGGAAAGCTATAATCGAAGTCTTGAAGTTGAACGATGATTGCTTCGCTTGGTCCCATTCAGATATGGTCGGTATCGATCCGGAGATCATGACCCATAAGCTGAATGTAGACCCACATTTTACCCCGTTAAAACAAAAGAAAAGGCTGCATGCTGGTGTCAAAAAGAAAGCGATCGAAGTTGAGACTATGAAGTTGCAAGAGAATGGCTTCATAAGGGAGGTGAAGTACCCCGAATGGCTGGCTAATGTCGTTGTTGTTCCCAAAAAGAATGGCAAGTGGAGAATGTGTCTAGATTATACCGATCTAAATAAAGCTTTCCCCAAGGACACTTATCCACTGCCACAGATAGACATGCTAATAGACTCCACTGCTGGACACAAACTATTTACCTTCTTGGATGCCTTGTCGGGGTATAATCAAATTCTCATGGACCTGAAGGATGAAGAAAAGACCTCGTTCATTGTCGCACCCCACTTGAAGTAAGTAAGTGGTTTCCGACTTAGAGCAACTTGTTTGGAGTTAGAATTTTGGAGTCGCCACCTAATAAATTATTCTAGGCGTATTAGGTCACCTATTATTTCTAATTGATTTAAAATATAACTCCGGGTTGGTCTACTAATTAGAGATTTGGAAAAGTGTTCGAAATAACTTAGAAGGAAGGGGTTAGGTACCTCCTAAGTTCCACTAAGTATGGTTCCACAATTTTAGCTAATAAAAGACAAAAACTAAGCAATAATATAAAATGAGATCATTATGTGTGAGCAACTACAGTATGTCTAAAAAAAAAAGGACAAATTCTAAAAGAACATTTCAATTTGGGTCCGATTTTGCATTTTCAAGCGTAAAGAGTTTACTAAAAAACAATGTCAGTTTCTACATCACATTTAATATTCGGAACACTTATGCAAAAATGGAATAAGCAGTTAAGTAATTTGCAAAAATGAACTTGGATAATGACTGTACTGCATAAGTAGCCACGAATTACAATGGTTAACAACAATTAACTAATTAACCACCATTGTCATTTATCTTATAATTTAATTGGCAGAAGTTAAATTTTAAGTGACAAACAAGGAGGAAGCATATAGTTTAAAAAATGTGTGCCATTAAAAGATGGTATTGCGATATTAATGGTTACATATCTTTAACTTCGATGATGACTTTAGTATGAGGTCACGTTTAAAATAATTTATCTAGAACAAGCACAATATTTAAAAAATAAATATAGTATATTTTAAAAATACTAGTAATGTAGCAAGCATATAGTGATAAATGAAATACGTATAATTAACTAGAGAGTAGAAATGACGTATGTGACATTTAGGAAGTACTTAATAAATAATAGGCAGCAATTCTAATATAGACACACATGTGTGTATATTTACATGTATAATTAAGTGAAAAATAAATATGATATTTATCAAAATACTCATAGGCAAACAATATAGATTTGAGGGATTGGCTTATCACTTTTAAAAAGAAAATAATATAATTTTATAAGACTTGACCTCCATAGTCCTAAATCCCCCACGAACTATTAATTAGCTCGGAGAAACTTAAAAAAATAAGTATAGATTTTGTTCAAAATGAGTTCAGCATTCGCAGATTTTAACCTTTGTATAAATAGGCCAGTTTTCAAAACATAATTACACTTTAGCCTTTTCAGGAAATCAACTGTCGACTGCGTTTTTCAGAATTCAAAAATTTGCAAAAATAATCTAGTTTTCAACTGCTAGATTCATTTTTGACCATATTGGACAAAATTTTAAACCTGTTGCACTTTAAAATATGGTATTCACACAATTTTCAAATTTTAGAGATTGCAAGAAAATAAGCATGTTATTAGATTATCTTACAATTTTGACCTTCCAAGGTCAAAAGACTGATTCTCAACGCTTCCAACAAACCTGTTAACTCTTCAGACATTGAAAGATTTACACAGACAGTCTATTTTGTATAATTTTCACATATTTAGCCCTTTAAACATACACGAGCAAAGAGAGGATAAGAGAAGTGGCCCACTTTAGCCAATGTTGTGCTACACTTAGCAGTGCACAAGTTGATACCTGTCCTATACACTTACTAACAAATCCGTAATTCGACCATTTAAGTTTCTAGTTACAAGACAAGTTAAAAATAAAGAGAAGATAAGACATTTTTCCCTTTTGCTTTACAGATGCGTTCTAGAATCTTGATTCACTTATTTTCATAATTTAAATGCTTGCAAATTTTAATAAGAGCACGACTCCTTGGCTATCTCGAGTTCCCTACAAAATTATCACAAAGGTATGGTCCTTTGACCATCCTGAATGGTTCAGATAGGACCTTAAGAAAGGAGACCCTGAATAGCTTGTTAGTAGTGGCCTGAAGGTGGCCTAATAGACAGTAACCAATACAAGTAGAAAGAGGTAGCTAGCAATTAAATCATTGCATGCAAATAGAGCAAATCTAACTTATACTACAATGAGAAGTCAGTTCCTTAAGATTTGTATGTAACCTTAGCAAATTCAAGATGCCAACTACTGCGAATGTAGACAATAAATAATTGCAGATCAGCCAACAAAGTATAGATACCAGTGAGAATTCCTAGAAGAGAAGATAACGCTTTCGATTCCCTTAAATAGAAAGGCGAGCAGACAAGCAAAAGAAGAAACAAGAAGAGTTTTCATAGAGAAAGGAGGAGAAAAAGATGTAAAGCCGGTAAAATTAGAGATGGAGATGCTGAAGGTGTTCGAGGTGTACGAGAGGTGTTGAAAAGGTGTTCTTCTAGTGTCAAAGAGCTAGTATTTATAGTGATAGGTTGATACTATGCTTATAAGGAAAATAATTCAAATTTTTCCAATAAAGGCAAATAAAATATGTTTTATCAAAAAAATGGAATTTCATTAGCTAAAGCTAAGGGAAATATTCTATTTTTCTAGAGTGGGGGGGGGGGGGGGGGAGAGGAAGATTTTTAGTTCTAATAATCAAATCAGGGTGAGAGAATATTTTCTCAATCACTATGGTCTCTTGTGAATCATTCTCAGGCAGTGCAATAACAATAGGCATCATATGTTTCTACTTTAAAGTTTTGAACAAGGAAACAAAGAACAACTGATTCTAACAAAACTATGCACGGGCTGAAACAAACATGATTTTCACGCGTAATTAGAAGTAAAAAATGAAAATAGAAGGGGGTTGCCCGTTTATGCTTCTGTCGGATCGGGTCTGCCTAACCCGTTTTGCCTCGACTCATTTCTTGCTTGATATGACTTCAAATCCCCAATTTTCGCCTTATATGTATTCTATCTATTCCGATATTTGTTTTGATTTGTTCGGATTCGACATGATTTGTGCTCAATTTCTTGCTTTCCTTTTCAGATCAAAGAGAGAGATTGGGAGAGGGATTTGTCTCGATTCCGGTATGAGTGCAGACATGAGAGAGAGAGAGGGTGAGATGTAGCGTGATTGGTGGAGGGAATGGCGGAGTGGCGGTGGGGACTGGGCGTGTATGTGGACGGGTTTGAGGGGGAAAAGGGATAGAGGGAGATGGGGTAGGTGGCTGGTGTTATTTTAGGAAGGGGAGGGTAATGTTTTTTTAGAGTTTTGGTAAGTGGGCGTGTGTATACATCTAAAAGGAGGATTTAATATTAGCCGTCGGATATAAGAGGTGTAGGGCTTGGATCGTGCCACGTAGGCACGTCGGGTATTAAGTGTAGATATTATATGTGTGAGCACATATGCTGAAGTGGATAAGTGGGTGCTTTGAGGAGGTTGTACCACATGCTTATGAGAGTTGTACACACGCTTAAAGAAGTTGTACATGTGCCAAGTATATGCCTTAATGAGGTGTAAGCTTAGATGAGGCTTACGTGGTGCACATGTGAACAAAGAGTGATGACGTGGACTAAATGTAGTAGAAGTATAGTTGTAAATTAGCAACTTGGCTAGTATTTAATTAAAATACTTATAAATATGAATAATTAGTAAAAAAACAAAAAAAAAGAGAAAATTATAAATAATTATATATAAATATATTTAATCATAATTAAATATAGATGAACTCAAATATAATATTAATTAGCTATAAATAGCCGCCGATAATCATTAAATGATATCGAAATGCGTTAAATTACACAAATAGCATATGTATTTTAGAAAATAGCCTAAATAAAGGTAATTACGTAATTATATTCACAATTAAATAAATATTATATAAATAGGAGATTAATAATAGTATTACACACATAAATGCATGCTATCTAATGCAGTTTTGTTTGAAAAATTACTATTATCAATTTTAATTAAATATAGCCAAATTGCGAAAAACGGAGGGACAAAATTAGGTGTCAACATTCATCACTGACCGAGTTACCTTCTGTTACAAGGTAATGCCCTTCAGTCTGAAGAACGCTAGGGTGACATACCAAAGGTTAGTGTGTCGCATGTTCAAAGATTACATTGGAAAGTCTATGGTGGTTTCCATAGACGACATGTTGATCAAATCTATTCGGGTGGAAGACCACCTAAGCCATCTGAGAGAAGCCTTCGCCGTTCTAAGGCAATACAACATGAAGATGAATCCTAAAAAGTGCGCCTTCGGTGTGGGTTCGGGCAAATTTTTGGGATTCATAGTCTCTGAGCGTGGGATCGAAGCCAATACAGACAAGATCAAAGCCACTGAAGAAATCTCCGATGAGTTAACTGGGGTGAAAAAAGTTCAGCGCTTGACTGGCCGAGTCGCTGCCTTGAGTAGATTTATATCAAGGCCGTTAGAGCGATGCCACAAGTTCTTCTCATTCCTAAAGAAGAACAGTCACTTCGAGTGGACACCGGAGTGTAAAGAAGCACTGAAGGAACTAAAACGCTATTTGGCTAACGCACCGTTGCTCGCCAAGCCAAAGGATGGAGAAACTTTGCTAGTTTACCTGGCTGTGTTCGAGGTGTCAGTCAGCGTTGTGCTGGTTCGAGAAGAGGATGGCAAGCAGCAGCCAATCTACTATTTGAGCAAAACACTCCTCGATACCGAAACCAGGTACTCTTACTTGGATAAACTAGCGCTTGCTTTAATTATTTCAGTTCGAAAGCTATGACCCTATTTTCAATGTCATCCAATAGCGATAGTTACAACCTTCTCTCTAAGGAGTATATTGTATAAATCGGAGTTGTCGGGGAGGTTATCTAAATGAGCAGTAGATTTAAGTGAATATGATATCACCTACCAACCCCGAACAATAATTAAATCACAAGTCTTGGCTGATTTCGTGGTTGACTTTAGTATTGGGATCTTACCCGAAACTGAAAAAGAGAACTTGATGTCGAAGGGATCGACATCAGGATTATGGGTACTCTACACCGATACGGCGACTAATTCTAAGGGTTCGAGATTAGGCATAGTGTTGATAGCACCCACCGGGGAGAAAGTCAGACACTCAGTCCGATTAAAAAAAGTGACCAACAACGAGGCCGAATACGAAGTGTCTTTAGTAGGCTTGGAACTGGCCAAAGAGATGGGGGTGGAAAGAGTTGAATTAAGGTGCGAATCGCAGTTGGTGGTAAACCAAGTGCTCGGTGAGTATACAGCTCGTGAGCCCAGAATGCAACAATTCTTGATCCGAGCACAAAGAATCTTGGCTCAATTTCAAAAATGGCAAATCGAACAGAGTACCTCAGGAGGAAAACGCCGAAGCCGTTGCCTTAGCAAACTTGGGTTCGGCGGTGGATGAAAAACACTCGGGGACTGACTCAGTGGTTCGGTTGCCTTACGCACAGATGAGAGAAATGGAATTGGAAGTCAACTCGGTGGACCACAAATGGGACTGGCGAAATAAGTTTATCTCTTACTTTGAATCGGGGACTCTTCCCCAAGATAAAAGAGAAGCAAAGAAATTAAGGACTCAAGTGGCTTCATACTCAATGATTTGGGGAAAGCTATATAGAAGACTGTACAGCAGCCCGATGGCCAAATGCTTGGGTCCGGATGAAGCTAGATATGTGATGGAAAAAGTACACGAAGGTGAGTGCGGCAATCACTCAGGGGGAAAATCCTTAGTGCGCAAATTAATTCGAGCTGGGTACTATTGGCCCACCATCAGCGCAGACGCAAAGGCCTTCGTGAAAAGATGTGATAAGTGTCAGCATCACGCCCGAATGATTCATCAGCAAGCTGAACCTTTACATTCAGTCGTTTCACCATAGCCCTTCATGAAGTGGTGAATGGACATCATTGGCCCCTTACCAAAGGGAAAATGAGGGGTTCGGTTTATTCTTGTTTTGACCGATTACATCACAAAGTGGGTGGAAGCAGGAGCTTTCACCAAGGTTAGACAAAAGGAGGTAATCAACTATATCTAGAAGAACATCATCTACAGGTTCAGTGTCCCAAAGGAGATCGCTTCTGACAATGGTCCACAATTCATGGGGGCAGCTATCACTAATTTCCTTAAGCAGTGGGGAATAAAAAGAATAGTGTCGACTCCCTACCACCCAAGTGCCAATGGACAAGCCGAATCCTCGAATAGAGTGATAGTTGAAAATCTCAAGAAGAGGCTTGATGAGAAAAAAGGTCCTTGGCCCAAAGAGTTACCAGGGGTATTGTGGGCAATGCGAACAACGGAGAAGAACAACATCGGTGAAACCTCCTTTTCCCTTGCTTATGTCATGGATTCACTTATCCCCGTGGAAGTGGGCAAACCAAGTCTTCAGTACGCTCACACTACCGAAGATGCTAACCAACAAGTCATGCGTATAGAGTTGGACTTACTCGAGGAGAAAAGAGAGCTAGCCTTGGTTCGGTTAGCAGCACAAAAAAGGAATATCGAGGCGTATCTCAACAAGAAGGCTAAACTTAGAGATTTCAAAGTTGGTGATTATGTGTTAAAGGCTTCGAATCAATCAATGAAGGAAAAGAATGAGGGAAAACTCATTGCAAACTGGGAAGAGTCTTACAAAGTTAAGGTGATTGTTGGAAAGAGGTCTTATCAAATCGAAGATTTGCAAGGCAAACCCGAATCCTTAAATTGGAACATCTCTAATTTGAAATAGTATTACTTTTGACATCAAGGTACGCATTCCTTGATTGTTTCACATTTACCTATAGCCTCAAGCCGAAAAACGCTCCAAAGGCTTTGGTTGAAATATTTTAACTTACTCCCCGTTTTATTGTGCTTGACCTTTTCAGGAACCGGATAAGACGATCTCCAGTGCTCGGATCTTCATCAAGATTCACACCCGAAAACTGGGGGAGTGAGGAGCGGGATACAGCCGAGGTCAGCTTCGAGCATCCACACTGAAGTCTGTCTATTTAACAACCGGGGACTGACACCCGAGAAATTGATTAGCACTTTGTATTTTCGTCGGATAGTGGCTTGTCATTAACTTGTTTTTGAGTCTAAGTTCTACTTAGACCAGGCCTTATGTAAGAAGCCGATTATGGCTCGTTGATATAATCAATGAAATAAACTTGGTTCAATATCTCTTTGTTTCTATGAACTTACATACCGAAGTTATATTCCTAATGCATCGGCTCAAGAACGAGACGTCGTTCCAAGCTAGCATCGTTTTTTATGCGATTGAATATTGCAAACAAATAACTCTAAGTGTTTGGCTCAAAAACCCTCAAAAGGCAAAACAAAAGCTAACACTTAAAGAGTAAAATGCAAATTCATTTATTAAAAGCCCGGAGGCTACAAAGTCATTTACATAAAAAAGGACCCGAAGGTCTAAGCGTGCATATCAAAATGCCCGAAGGCCTAAACAAAAACAGAAATCACAAAGTATAAACAAGCATGAAGAACAAGTCAAGATTGGGGATTGTCCTCCCCTAGGGGTTCCCCTGTTCGGCGCCTTCATCATCCTCCTCGGCGCTTTCCTCGCCTTCTTCATCCTCTTCGGATTCGCCGTCGTCCGAGCCTCACTCGATGGAAGCTCATCCACAATCTTTTGAGCCTCGGCGGCGTCTTCCTGTGCTTTACCAATCTCCTCCTGGAGGACTATTCTCCCAGGCTTGACTTCTTCTAAGGTGTCGAGCCTGGTCTTAACTACAGCCCACGCCTCCTCAAATTTAGCTCTCGTAGCTTAACCTCGGCACGATGGTTAAGACCAGCGATCTTCTCCCAAAGCTTCGAAATTTTGCCCCGAAGAGCAGGCACCTTACCTACTTGGCTTTGTAACCCATTGAGTTTGGCATTGTACTCTTCTAACTTGCCACGGTATCTTTCGCCCACCTCCAGCACTTCAGCTTTGGCGCAGAAAAGTTCAGCCTCGAGGTGCTCAGCCTCTAAACTCAACCTCGAGCGTTCACTCATGAACTCGTTTGTCAAGGCCTGAACCCTCGCCTCGGCAGAATCCCGAACTCCCTGCAAGTCCGCCTGGGCTCTATCTACAGCCTCATTAGCATGCCAGAAGTCCTCATTCAAAGCGACAAATCGGGCCTCCAGTTCGGCGATCCTCTCTACAAACCCTCTCTTCTGCTCTCCCCAAGCAGCTATCGCCGCTTGAACTTGCTCAGCTCGTTCGCGCTCTAAGTGGACAGCCTTCAACGCGAGGACCAAACTCTGCATAAGGCAAAAAATTTCTTTCGCGCTAAGTACGAGGAGGCGATATAATATACGAACAGGAATGTGGATAAGCTTACACGGAGGGCAGAGGAAGATGAAACACCCATCAGAATCATAGGGCTAAGCTTGCTATAGAACGAGTCTCATTGGATTTGAGTAAAGCGTCGTTGACGGCGATATCCTCTTTGGTAGCATCCAATAGATTGGATTCAGAAGAAATCTCCAAAGCTCGAGGGGCAGCAGCCAAAGCTTGAGCAGAGCCTCGAGTAGCTTTGACCACATTCTTAATCAAGCCCTCGCTCACCTTGGCTTTGCCCTTTTGCTTGGCGGCTTCTTGATCAGACTCCTCGACGGTTATAACCTCGATTTCTATAGGGGCCTCGAAGACTAGTTCTGAAGCTACCTCAGAAGCGATCCCATGAGTCTTTTCATCACCAGGCTCGTTGATAAGACCTCAACGTCTTTCAGTTACCGCCTCGGAAGCGGAAGTAGCAGTCTCCTCAATCCGAGGTCCTTTCGCCTTAGTGGCACTCTTCGACACAGCTCTCTTCCTTTTTGAGCCTGGGGAAGGGAGAGGAGCAAGCTCGTAAATACGAGATGAAGTAGAAGTTGAAACACATGTAAATCGATCAAGAAAGATGTCATCACCTTGTGAAGTCCCCAGGCCCAGAGAGCTCTTGGACACTTTTCGCCTTGGCGAGTTTCGCCTTCATGGCCCTCATCTGACTCACACCCGCCAAAGGGTCAATCACTTTCTTCTCTTTCTCCTTACCTTTCTTCTCTTTCTTTTTCTCCTCTTCAGCATATTTTGCTGCCTGGTTGGGGAAACCTGAGTAAGGAAAAAAGGGGAAAACGTCAATGACAAAGTTTCAACATGTGTTTTGAAAAATGGACGACGCTAACGTGACAGATTATTCACCATGGCTCTTACATGACCAATGTTTTTTAGCAGCCATGAGCATCCATGATCGAAGGGGGCGAGGTCGCTTTGCTTGCACTGCTGCAACCCACTCGAACAACCCCTCCAGTGGATCACAGGAACCTTGTTCGCTCTATGAAGTAAAAGTGATTAACTCACTTGTTAAAAACATGACAACCGAAGTACAAATGCAACAGTAATAGATTCTTACGTCGTGTATTCCACTCTTCTGGAAAATTGGCTTCGGCGGAAAATAACTTGGTTGGGATAAGAACATAGCGATCACACCAGCCTCAATCGCCATGGTCCTCACTTTTACTCAAAATAGCGTATGTCCCTCGAGGCAACATCGCCACAACGCCGGCCTTATGGAAATATGGGTAGTAGAGTGAAATCAAATGCTGGAATGTGAAGGGCAACCCAGCTTGCTGACTCAAGAATTCGAGGCCCTCAACAATCCTCTAAACCCCGGAGCGCACCTGACCCAAACACAAGTTGTAAGATCGAAAAAAGGTGTCGATTATGGGGTAGACATGCAGGGTGAATCCAATAGTAAAAGGATAAGTGAAAACCGTATAATCTCCAGGGACGTGGCTCGAAGCAGCAGTTTTTGGAGCAGGGATCCTTATCTCCACCTCGAGTCCCCATTTACAATCCCTTTTGACAACCTCTATAAGGCCCTCGGTTATTAGACTTGGGGTAACATCTACTGGTATATTTCAGTTTAAATCCTTTTGGGCATCAGATTGATCTTGGAGTTTGAAGTCATTATCGTTCTTAAAGTTTGAAGGAACGATCAACCGAGGATCGACCTCCTCATCAAGAGGAACCTTTTTCCTCGACATCTTCGAGGCACCAACCCTGGTTTCCACTTCAGTGCCGCCTGCCACCTCAACATTATCAATCCTACTTCCTACCTTCTCTACGTCACCTTCCGTGACGTCACCAACCATGATGTCATCATCACCCCCAACACTGGTGTCCTCACTCACTTCTACCCTAGCACGTCCAGCCCTAACCTTCTTCTACCTAACACCACCAGCTAAAAAGTTACTTCCTCGCCACCAACCTCTGGTGCGACAACCGCCAGCGGTGGGGTCACGATTAGGGATTCACCGCCGGCCGCCGCAGTAGCAGGGCGTGATTTCCTATCGCCTAAATTGCTGGAACCTTGGTCAGATTGAATAGCAGACATGGTTAAAGATCAAAGAGCTAAGGATTAAACTCAAAACTGAAGCTGGTCAAGAAATTGTTGGTGGTGCGTTCTCCCTTTTTTCCTCATTTTTTATAGAATGATTATCAGGTGGGGAAGAGGAACTTCAAATGGGGGTATTTATAAGTGATATATGGGTGCAAGTGGAGAAGTGATGATGACTTGAAACGTTGGGAATGCAAATAATTCTGCATGACCGTTCAGTGACCAATGAACGGTCACCACGTAATGCGGAACAGTAATCTGAAAAGACTTGCGATGTTTTGAAATCCTTGGATAGGGATGAGCCACGTCACCTTCCCGCTTAAATTCATTCCACTCCTCCGTGACTCAGACACTCGTCTGAAGAGTAAAGGCACTATCTGTATTGGGTAAAATTCGACATGCTCGGATAGCACTTCGGTGGGACAAACCGAGGTCAATTGAACTTACACTCCGAGGGATGAAGATCGGAGCAAATGATAGAATCACTGAGGTCGATTGTTGAAGTCCATCACCGAAGATGAATCTCAAGTTGTGGTTTGGTACAGATTCATTTCAATCGAGCAGCAAGATTGCACCGCTGCGGTTACATACCTGGACCTCGGTGGAATACCTCGGTCCCAACGACATAATAGCCCACTACTTCAGCCCACTAACTCCACCAACACACGTGCTGAACGTGGGTCTGAACATGATCAGCCATGGGAAACGTGGGCAAGACCCCTTTCATCTATACATAGCACTAGTTTTCATGTTGTAGCTATTCAGAAATGTATACTAAAACTCTGCCAAATTTTATACTCAAGTTCATATATTGAAATACCAGCTATTTACGCATAATTATTATTTTTTGTGTTGTTATTTCAACTTTGATACGCGATCCAAATTTGATTTGTATCCTAAGATCCGATTAGACGAATACACCATCACTATTGAAAGGCACAATACTTTTATCAAATATTTTACTTCTTTTTATGAGTTATAACATCTGTAAACAACAAATTTAATTAATAATCAAGACAAGAAAAATATTGTCACAAATAAATTTGATTTCAATATAGAATGATGTTACAATCTCTATTTGTCCTCTGATTCTTCACAAAACAATATGAACAATATTTGAACTTGATTTGAAACTTGATTCAAGGGCTTGGAAAACTTGTTCTTGAATCGGCGTCTTAAATTTGGATTTTTGCTATTCGTAGTGAACACTTGTACGGTTGTCACGAACGGCGAATTTAGATTCTTCTACATCGAATCTTGAACATGTTTGTTCTTGAACTTGAAAATTTGATGAACTTGCTTGAATGCTATCAACTTGTAGAGAATTTGTAGACTTTGATCCACGAGCTCTCTTCTATCACTTGTTATCAACTTTTTTTCACCTTTTGAATTAATGAAGACTTCTATTTATAGTAGTAGGGAGGTAGTTGCAATGTGATTTGATTGGCACATTCGGCGCGATCGTATTGGCCGTGATTTGGCTTGATATGTCATCCTTTCTTGACACTTGGCAAGATTTTATTGGCTCATTTGTTTGACTGGATTCCCACGTCACTTAATATGTGTTATGGGCCTTGACTTTGATATGGGCTAAAAGCCATTTGGGTTTGGGCTAATAACACGGGCTCATCATTCCTAGCCCGATTAAATGGACTAGCCAAATGCATTTTGGGCTACTTATTAAATTCATATATTTTGGACATAAGTAATCATTCTATTTGGGCAAGCCTAAAATATTTATTGGGACTAATATCTTAAATTTAGTATAATCCAAATTATTTCATGAATTTATATCTAATAAAACTAGAGTTCTTACAAATGCCCCTACTTCAAGACTTATCGAGTGTAAAATAAACTTCTAAGATTAGTCTTGAAGTATTAGTCATGTCTATGAGTTTACCCAAGGAATTAAATTCTACCCTTAATTATCTTTAATTTAATAATGGTAAAACTTTCAAGTTGACTTGGTTCAATTTATCCCTTAGTAAAGTCACGTCCTTTCCTTAAATCATGAGAATTTAAGTTGATTCTTGCCTCCTTATAATTTCAACGGAAAAGTGGACTTGATAGAAGATTTGAAATTTGAAATTTGAAATTGATTTCCTTTGTTTCCTTCACATCAGAATATACTTGTTTAGCTAAATTCTTGGAGGCTCCCACACTTTCCTGCTTTCTGTTGTTAACTGATAGATAACAACGATACCAATTCCTATTTTGTAGAGGCATGACCCTCTTTTTGTGCAACGTACTTCATGTGTTGAGAGTACTTGTAAGCACAAGTTTTGAGCAGCCTTCAAGGTACTATTTTGTTTTGGATTTCAGTTTCGTGATGTTTAGAGCTTTTGTTACATGTTGAAGAATTTTGTAAGATTACTTCAGTTAACTTGCTTCATTTTAACCAAACTTTTCTCCATGGATTGGGTTTCTTCAACGCCTTATCTAGTTGTTCAGCTAGTTGCATACTTTTGTTATTTGCTCAAGGTGCTCTCCTTCTTTGCAGGTAGTTGAAATCAGGAAGGATAACAATCTTAAAACTGTTACTTATCTTCATCCTGCCTTTTGATTGGTAAGTCCCATTCTGTTAATCCCTTTAAATATTTTTTATTTGTCCGCGCTTTAAGATTTGACTAAAATTTTGATGAAATCAACTTTAAAGCGCAATTGTGATCAAATTTGATGTTGATGACTTCTTTTGTTCTTCGCAGCTTGAAGAAATGGTAAAGTTCAGAGATTACACCTCTCCATTGTCAAAAACTCACATATCTCATTATTGGAGTGAAGATGAGATGACAATATCCAAACTTTTGGTTCATGCTCCGCCGATAGGGCATTACTCGGGTCCATGGCCAGCCTTGAGGAATTCACTTCATATGGCGAATTGGACTTCAAAACATATCTCACAGCCTAATCGATCTTCCAAGATATGGTCTCTTCAGGCGCCCAACCCGTATCGTAAGAATATTGCTAACACTCTTCCAAGTTTGGGGCGACGCATAATCCAGGGAGAGATACACTGGGAAGATTCCATAACAATTGAAGGTGAATTTTGTCATGTTCCAGGATATTGGGAATGGACTGAAGATATACTTAGTAGAAGCCGACAAGCTTTGACTACGGCGAAGCTTTATGATGCTGTCTATGCTTCGCTTTTTACCTATGATAGAAATTCAGATGTATTATAGGCATTTTGTGAAGCTTGGTGTCACAAGACCAACACACTTCTTACATCAGTTGGGGAATTGTCAATTTCTCTTTGGGATTTACTCGCTCTCAGAGGTTTGCCTATTGGAGGTTTCATTTACGAGGAAGTGATTCCTGAAGTCGGAGAATTAATAGGTGTAGATGACAAGATGCAGAGGTTTATTCCTAGATCTTGTGAGCATTTGGTTGCAGCATTTCAG
The DNA here is from genome assembly GCA_037355625.1 of Petunia x hybrida. Lineage (NCBI taxonomy): Eukaryota > Viridiplantae > Streptophyta > Magnoliopsida > Solanales > Solanaceae > Petunia > Petunia x hybrida. The sequence continues at coordinate 1,152,639 of JBBBVM010000018.1, read as the reverse complement.
CAACTTCAGGAGGGCCCAAGAGACAATCAAAGAGTTCCTTTAAGCAAGTGGATATCATTCTGCTTCTAAAGAGAATCACGGTATGGTCCTGCTCCGCCTAGAAAAGAACAGAAAACTAGGCGCTTGAAGCACACGCACTATCCTACTGGAATTATAACTGAAACAACCAAATGATCGAGTTTCGAAGAAGCCATATTTTGTAAGTTGGGAGTGAAGCCTGAAAAAAGAGATGATACATATTTTGCTGCCTTTTTATCATGTTGGCTATGCGCTTTTGTACTCCCTCCAAAAGATGGTGATTTCATCAGGCCAGAAACTTTTAGGATGGCAAGTCTGATGGCCAATAAAAGAAAGGTGAGCCCTGCAGTTCCAGCTCTGGCGAGTATTTATCGTGGCTTGAATGATATTTCCCGGTCATCTAAACTGTATCATATCAAATTATGCTTCCCAATTCACTATGTCTATGGCTGGTAGGCGTATTACTTCAAATCCCATTTTGCTCTTGGCAAAGAACCATCCGTACCGTTAATGGTGGTATTTTCAGGAGAAGGTGGCGCAAGGTATTTTTCAATGGAAGATGCAAGAAAACACATACATCATGGGGAAACTATAGATTGGACTTCAACCATGTTGGTAAGTTCTGAACCATATCATTATGTGGACAAAGAGGGTGCTCCAGAGGTTGAATCAAGTTATTTCACAAGTATACATTTCAACTATTTGCGTTGTGGTAATTATTTTATTATTGAGCCATATAGTCCCCATCGATTCAGCCGTCAATTTGGGTTTTACCAAAACATACCAGGTGGTTTAGAAAAGGATTTTCGTGTTGCTTTCTTAGATGAAGGGCTCAGGTATTGGCGCATTTTTGTGTCACAGTGAACTATGTCACGGGCTACTTTTCCTCTATCTACAACTGATGTGAAGAAATTGTTTGGAGCTGAATATATGGCTTGGTGGAAAAAATCACATGGAAATTTCCTTGATGATCATTTGCAGGTGTTAACGAATTTTGATGAGCCTATTACCACCATACATATAAAGGATACTCCTGTAGAAGTTTCAAAGGGCAGCTGCATCTTGAAGGCAACAATAGCCCAACCCATTTAAATGATCTTGATGGAGCTGCTTATTATTCTGACAAATGTATGTCTCTAAACAATAGTAGTAGTAGTGATCGTTGTTGGAAGCGAAAAAAGGTAGGCTCAAATAAACCAGAAAACATTTCCAACAAGCGAGCAAACATTGCTTTAGACGTGGTTGAGGTCCCTGACAATGCTTGTAGCCCTGAGAGGACTCTGACAGCTCCTTTGAAAAAGGTTAACCCAAACAAAAAATATTTATGATTTTTTTGTTAACCTTTTACAGCTCTTTTAAACCAAATAATTTTTTTAACTAACCCTACTAATGTCTCCCCATTGTTTCTGCAGCCAAATGATGTTGATGTGTTGGTGGCGCAGCAAGTTAGTGACGAGTCTATAGCCAGGCCAGATTTAAAGAAGCCATATACAATAAAAATCGAGCAAGAGGCGACCTCCCTTCCTCATGACGTATCGAGAGGAAAGTCTACTCATGTCTTAAACAAGCAGCCAAAAACTTTAAACTCTGTTTTTGAGGGAAGTGAGGTTGTTCTGAATCATCAAAAAGAGTATATTTTGAAGCTTTGGAGTGTAATCCATTGTAAACTCTCCAACGTTGATGTAGACCTTGCTCATTCTGATGAAAAAGAGTTTCAAATGATCCTTGAAGCAATGGGGTAGATTGTGGGACGTTTCTCATTTGAAGAATCTATTGAAGTCGTTCTTTGATCTCGTCGCTATATATAATCGAGAACGGTTGGCTTCATCAGATCAAGCATATGAAGATACAAAGGAAACATTATTAACCAAGTCATTGATTGTAACTCTGTTACAAGTGATTAGCTTGCTGAATTTTTTTTTTTTGGTTGAAGCATCAGTCTTTCTGAATTTTCAGCAATGTTTCTTGGTTTTTCTACTTGGATAGCTTGTGTGATAGCTCGCTGGGGCATGGGAGATTTTATTTTGACTATTTTTCTGTCGTACTTTTGCTCGCTAAGGCTCTCGCAAAGGTGAGCAGATCTCTGCATTTTTTTTTGTTTTACAGCTAGCCTCGCTCGCCTAGACGAGCCATTTTCTGTTTTGCAGCTTCTTATGACATGTTGTACTTACACCATATGATGTCAAATATATCAGCCTGGAGGAGAATTAGTTAGAGCGCTGCAATGCTGCGCAATGTTATTCATTAGTGTCCGCTATGCTTTTGTTTGCAGTGTGGTTTTATGGTCTCATTCTTCATGGAACAGTCAGACGCAGTACAAATTAGTTCATGGAACTGTCCCAACTGTTCCAACCAAGAATCACGTAGTTGACATTTGAAGGCTCCATAGAAGCGCAACATCTGCCATTTTCTGCGTAGCTTCAGCAAAATATTCATATCTTGACGCAGAGGCCTCCTAATTGCGAGATGTTTGAGTTTCTTTAAACTAGACCTCACTATGTATAACATATCTAAAATTTGAAGCTAAAAGCTTTCAGAGACATCCCAGAAAATATTCTGAAGTCAGTCATAAAATCTGTCATTGTGACAGTTTCAGACCTGCGCTGCTTCAGAAAAATATTCATATCTTGATACAGAGGCCTCCGAATCACTAGATGTTTGAATTTCCTGAAACTAGACTTCAATATGTATAATATATCTAAAATTTGGCTTTAAAAAACATTCAGGATCATCCCAAAATAATATTTGAAATTAGTCATAAAATCTGTCATAGTAACAGTTTAAGATCTGTGCAGTTTCGCTAAAATATTCACATCTTGATGCAGCGACTTTCGAATTGCAAGATGTTTGAATTTTATGAAACTAGACTTAAAGATGTATAGCATATCCAAACATAAGTTACCGATTCCATCTCGATTAACACAGTTTAATTTTTTAAGTCGGCCGAAATATCTGTCATGCTGACTTCACAGTTTGTGCAGGCTAATGATAAAAAATTCATGTCTGAAGCTGCGAGCCTTCAAATCGGAATCTGCTTGATGTCCCAGGAACTAGACTCAGAGAACCATTTTCACGCAAGAACTGGAGGCCTGATACATGCTGGATTTTTCCAGATATTTTTTTGTTGACACCAGAGTATGCAGCGAGTGTTTCATGAGGTATTCTTTGAACATTATGAAGTTTTGAAACTTTTCTTAAAACTTCCTTTTGCAGGCTGGCGTTAGAGTGCTGATGATCTTGATATCAAATTAATAAGGTATTAACTGATGTCTACCTGCCATTGGATGAGCACCTGGTCCATCCACCTTCTTGGTCGAGGCGAGAGTACATTTTTCTTGTTTTTGCAGTCTTGACAAGAAAGTAACTTCGAGTAGAGTAACTCATGTTCCCTTTGCAATGGTGTCATACAGAGCATCCTCTTCTTGAAATTTAGCGAAGAAGTTTGTAGTTTAACGTTCCTTCTTTCGAGTTATGGCCTCTTCTTGGAAAATGTCTTAGAGCACGAAAATCGTTCCTCTCTTTTGGCTTTGAAAAAGCGATCCAAGTGCGTCGAAGATGCTCCCAGTTGTAGCGAGGAGGCTTTTTTCCTTCTTTTCCATCATTGTTCTACTCAAAATTTCGGAATCCCAGACTTTAAATTTCGCTCGTTGGGTAGCTTGTTGAGTCTCCCGAAATTCTGCTCCAAACATTAAGCTTGAAATATCGCTTGGTGAGATGCTCGTTGAGTCTCTCGAAATTCTGCTCCAAGTTTCCGTTTTCCCCAGCATTATTCTGTCAATTTCGAGCTCTTGTCATAGAAAATTCATATCTTGACGTACAGACGTCCGAATAACAAACCGTCTGAGGCACTGGAAACTAGACTCACATGGAAACAACATATGTGAAAAACATAATCAGATGGCTTCCCTTCTTTCACAGAAGAGATACTTAATCACGCCCAGTTGCTGGTATGTTGATTTCTGTATCTTTCTGTCCTTTCACCTAATTATGTGTATCTTTAGATAGGAGCATTCAAATGACATGCCGCTTTTTCATGAGGATTCATAACTTAAAGGAATACGACATATCCAAAATTTAGACTCATAAACTTCTTAGGCCGGCTAGAACAAATTTCTGAAGTAGACTATTATGTCTGCCGCACCAACTTGACAGCAGTGCGCAGTCCCACGGAAGAGTTCATATCTGGTGATAGGAGATTAGAAGACGTCTGCACCCTTAGGAAGCTAACTTCTGACTCTACAACATGTATCAAAATCAGGCGCTGACTCCTCTTATACAACTCATATTTTGAAATCCGCTCTTGTGTTTGCGAAATTTGAATCAGAAACCGTCCACGCCGTTAGAAATAGGCTTAGAGACCAACAGCTTCAGGAAATATCATAGACGAATCCTTTTCCAATTTTCGCAGTTTATCTGCTGAAGTCAGCTCTTCGTTCAAGATTGTCACAAACTATCATGCCATGCACATCCTTTTATTTTATGCAACTGAACTTAGAATGAAACTCTAAGCTGCCTACGTGCCTCGGTGAAGAGGATCAAGTCATTACGTAGTTCGGTTCAAAGGGAATTTTTTTTTATGTCCTAATTTTTGCCTAGACCTCCTCTTTCAAGGTTTTCAACCTAGCGGACTTTTTTTTTTGTGTCCTAATTTTTTTCGAAGCCGCCTCTTTCGAGGTTTTCAACCTAGCGGACTTTTTTTTTTGTGCCGTGCACAATTTAGACTCATGCGGGCCAGGAATGACTTGTAGTTTATGCTCGTGCGTCAAGGAGTTGCTTTTCTTAACGGATAATATCTCTTCATGAACCTCCCATTAATAGGGTCAATTCGCTTGCCTTCTGGATCAACAAGTTTGTAAGCACCACTTGAATACACTTCCTGTACAACGTATGGTCCATCCCATTTAGCGGAGAATTTCCCCTACTTTTACGAGTGGTAATAATGGGTCTTTTCATAATAAGAACTTGATCCCTTACCTGAAAAGATCGAAGACAACCCTTCTTGTTTAAAGATCAGGAGAGACGAGCTTGATAACATTCAAAACTTTGTTATGCTTCTAACCTTTTCTCGTCGAGAGTCTCAAGTTCTGCAAGACGTAACTCAGCATTTTCCTCATCCGTAAGTCCTTCTTAAATTGCGAGTCGTAATGATGGGATTTGACGTTCAAATGGGAGAACTGCTTCGACTCCATAAACAAGTGAATAAGGAGTAGCTCATGTTGGTGTACGATACATTGTTCTATATGCCCAGAGAGCTTCCTCCATTCTGCCAATCCAATCTCTTTTTGACTTAGAAACAACCTTTTTCAACAAGTTGCACAACGTTTTGTTAAACGCCTCAGCTAATCCATTTGCAGCAGCATAATACATAGAAGAGTGGCGTTGCTTGAAGCCAAATAGATCACAAATATTGGTCATTAATCTGTTATCAAATGGCTTGCCATTATCCGTCAAAATATATCGAGGAATGCCAAAACGATAAACAATATTGACTCGAATGAAGTTGGCCACATATTCCTTCTTTACTTCCTTAAGAGCAACAACTTCAGCCTATTTCGAGAAGTAATCAGTTGCAGCCAAAATGTACAGATGTCTGCCAGAAGACTTCGGCAACGGTCCGACAACATCCAAACCCCAAGCATCAAATGGCCAAGAGGCAATAGTTTGGTGCAATACTTCGGGTGGTTGTTGTATGAAATTAGCATGAAATTGGCAAGCTTTACACCTTCGAGCATAATCCAAACAGTCTTTCACCATGGTCGGCCAATAATACCCCATTCTTTTTATATGAAAATGAAGCTTTAGCCCAGATTGAGTGCCCCACATACTCCAGAATGTGCTTTCTTGAATTGCTTGAGTAGATTCATCTTCCCCCAAACAACATAAGAGTACTCCATCAAATGATCTTCTGTAAAGTGTATCCTTATAATAAAGAAAGCGAGGAGCCCGACGACGGATTTCTGTCTTCCTTCGAGGATTTTTTGGAAGAATTCCATGACAAACGTAATCAATAATTGGTTGTCTCCAGTCTTCAATTTCAACCTCAGAAACAGAAACAATATGATAAACTTTGGTCTCTTCATCTTCAAAATCACTTGGTGGCGGGTACTATCTATATTTGGCAAACGGTGACTTGTATTTGGTCAGACAAAGAAGTTGCTAATGCATCAGTTTTTTTTCCTTCCATGGCACATGTTGAATGGTCACATCTCCATGCCAATTTATCAATTTTTTAGCATAATTATGATAAGGGAGTAACTCCATCTTCTTAACTTCATAGCTACCCAAAAGTTGATTGACCACTAATGTGGAATCTCCAAACACTTGAAGTTGCAGTTGTTTCATATCAACAGCCATTTCAAGTCCGAGTATCAATGCTTGATATTCAACAACATTGTTGGAGCAGTATTGTGTCAAAGTGAATGAATATGGCAAAACCTCCCCATGAGAAGTAACAAATACTACACCAGCACCGGCTACTTCATATTGTGCAGCACCTTCAAAATACATCTTCCAAGGAGGTTGAATCTCGACAACCATTGCATCTTCATCGGGTAGCTCATCAGATAATTCCTAATCATCTGGAATAGGATGGTCAGCTAGAAAATCTGCTAATACTTGTCATTTTATTGCTTTTTGAGGGATATACATAATTTCAAATTGTTGAAACTGAAGATACCACCTTGCAAGACGATCACTTAGGACAGGTTTAGACATAACAAACTTGATCGGATTTGCTCTTGATATAAGTCTCACAACATGAGCTTGGAAGTAATTCTTCAGCTTTTGAATTGAGAATACCAGTGCCAAGCACAACTTCTCAATAGGTGAGTACTTCAACTCATTTGGCGTCATCATTTTACTCAAGTAATAAAGGGAATTCTCTTTTCCTTCATCATTCTGTTGAGCCAGAAGTGCTCCTACTGATCTCTCTTGTGCTGAAATATACAAAATCAATGGTTTCCCAGGTATAGGTGCTGCCAACACTGGAGGTTTCATCAAATATGACTTTATTCTTTCAAAAGTATTTGTACAGGCCTGGTCCCATTCAAATGGAATTCCTTTCTTCATGAGGCGGCTGAATGGTTGACATCTTCTTGCTAAGTCTGAAATGAATCTCCTCAAGTATGCCAACTTTCCTTGCAAGCTTTTTAATTCATGTATATCTCTTGGCTCAGGTATTTTCAAAATAGCATCCACTTTCGCTTGATCAATTTCGATTCCTTGTTACCGAACAATGAAGCCAAGAAACTTTCCAGAAGCTACTCCAAAGGTACATTTCAATGGATTCATCCTCAGTTGATATCTCCGGAGTCGTTCAAAACCCATCCTTAAATCTTGTAAGTGGTCTTCTCTTTTTCTTAATTTCACCACCAGATCATCTACATAGCATTCCACATTTTTATGAAGCATATCATCAAAGATATTTTGCATAGCCCTTTGATAGGTTGCACCAGCATTCTTCAAGCCAAAAGTCATTACTTTGTAACAGTAAATACCTTTAGGAGTACGAAATGCGGTGAGTTTCTCATCCTTAGGGGACATATGAATTTGATTATGTCCAGATGAACTATCCATAAAAGACATTGCTTCGTATCCAGTAGTTTCATCAATCATAAGCTCTGGAATGGGGAGAGGGAATTCATCCTTAGGACAAGCGTTATTCAGATCTCTAAAGTGAACACAAACTCGTATTTGGCCATTCTTCTTCCTTACTGGGACAATGCTTGAAATCCATGTAGGCTATTTAACTTCACGAATGAAACCGGCTTCTATGAGTTTGTTAACTTCGTTTTCAATCAACGGAACTAAATCAAGCCTAAAGCAACGTTGGGCTTATTTGATAGGACGAGCACCTCGTTTCACTGCAAGATGATGAACTGCTACTTTGGGATCCAAACTTGGCATGTCTTTGTAACTCCAAGAAAATACATCTTTGATCTCCTTAAGTAGTTCAATATATTTTCTTTCTTCGTCAATGGCTAGTAGGTCATTTAGAAATGTGGGCCTTGGGTCTTCAACATCACCAAGGTTAACTTCCTTCAATGCATCCACAGTTGCTTTGACTCCTTCTTCAAGTTCAGGCGGGGCATCTTCGCATCCTCATCTTTTTGCGGGTCACTATCATTGAATGATATATGAAAGCACATGGATATATCCTCTTCCCATAAAGAGCCAACACTTTCCTCATCTTCATCTCGGTCTTTGGTGTGCACTATAGTGTGATTCCTTGCTTTAAGGACCTTATCACATGAAACCACAAGTCTTGTTTCTCACCTCATTCTAGAAGGAATCAAACTCAAGCCATCTTTGGACAAATCTTGATCTCTAACAGTTGTGGGTACTTCTATTCTCCCATGATTCCCTTGGCGCTTGCATTTATTCTTCAAGGGTCCCAACCAGTCAAAGACTGAAGTTCTTAGAGTTGGCCTCGCAAGCCGATCAAACACGGAAATCCTCTTGTTAGATGTTGTGGATTCATCTTCAAAAGTAATGTAACTACTACTTGCCCTTTTAATAGAGATACAAAATGGCGAGGGTTTTTTGTAACCCAATCCATTACGTGATTGTTTCACGGCATACCCCTTTTCTATCATCATCTTTTGAGTGGAGTTAAGACCATTAGATGTCTCAGACGGGAGTTTTTCCTAACTTGGATGGTTCCTTTGGATTGTATCCCGCTTTTGCTAACAATTTATAGGCATTTGGGTCATGTCGAGATGCTTTGACAAACCCATCAAGCAATTCTGAAGATAATTTTATTGCATCAATCTGCTTGATAGAAAGAGTCAATACCCCTAACATGTTATCTTGCAATTCATAAGTGATTGTAAATTTTACTTGCCTTCGGAACATATCGAAGAACATGAGTCGCTTTCTTACTTGAAGATGCAACATTTATATTAGGCACTTTATCCACACTAGAAGAATCATGATTTTTCTCAACAACAGTCTTTGCCTTACCACTTGGTATCTCTGGTTTCTTGCTTGCAACCTCAACCTCTTTGATTGGTGCAACTTTGTCAATTTTAACTTTCTTTGAAATGTGATTTTTCAAGTAAAACTTGGCATCAGTGAAATGTGCTTCTATCTCAGCAAAAGGCTTATCATCAGCTACAATCTTTTCAACACCATTTTCAAAGTATTTTAAGCATTGGTGGTAGGTTCATGGAATCACGTTGTTCTCATGTATCCAAGGTCTTCCAAGCAAAATATTGTATGAAGTTTTTGCATCAATCACGTGCATCCAGGCGCTGGACCGTAAATCTCCAATAGTGAATTCCAAATTGACTGCACCTATAGCCTTTTGTCCTCCTTGATTGAACCCTTGAATCATCAAACGACTTACCGATAGTTCATCAACTGGGATTCCAAGTTCTTTGATCATGCGAATTGGGATGATGTTGATTCCAGATCCTTCATCAATCAAAATTCTATTTATTCTCTGCCCGCGCACAAAGCCAGCCATGAACAAAGGACGATTATGAAATTCTTCGCCTAACAAAATATCAGCTTTGGTGAAGGTGAATTTTGCATCACAAGTATTCACTTCTTCAAAGTGGGTCTCGATAAGTTGTTTAGGCACTTGGGATGATGGTGATGTTATGTCTCCCTTCTTTTCTCCATTTTCATCAACATTACAACAAGAGGCTTTCATATCACCACTAGAGAACTTCTTGTGAAACCAACTTGGCAAGTATTCTTCCAATTTCATAGGACGATGCAACTTTTGATCATGATTTGCAGGGACATTTATTTCCTTCACATGCTTCTCAACCCTTTGCTTTTCGGGCTTCTTCACCATTTTGCTTCTCGTTGGACATTTGTCGTATTTCTTTTGTGAACTCATTCTACAATGTCTTCGCCGAGTCACCAGAATCCAACCTTCATCGTCGTCTTGATCAAGATGAGGTTTTATTTCCTTTGGAAATATTTCCTCCAATGTCACTTTACTGATCACAGGAAAGAGTAGTGATGTGCTAAAATCAATAGGATCAAAGTTACCAAATTTAATCATTTTTTGTGGTGATGCAGCTAAGTCCTCATCGTATACTTCAACCAAGTTAGAAATGTCCACCGAGTCAAGTGAACCAAAAGTGACAGAGACTTGATTTGAATTTTCCATCTCATCCTCGAGCAAGATTTTTCCTTCTTGAGCTAGCTGCATGACTTTATCCTTAAAGACAAAACATTTCTCAATGGGGTGACCAACTAAACGATGGTACTTGCAATAATTTGCTTCATTAGTTCTCCCAGCTTCATCAGGCCACTTCATCTCTAGCAAATCAATGAGTTTCATTTGAAGGAGTTCTTAAAAAATTGCTGGATCATCAGAGTCCAAGAATGGATTCTCGTTAGCCTGCATTTCCTTCAAGGATAACTTTCTGCCTGCTTTGTCTTCCAAGTTGTCTTCACACTCTGCTTCTTGCTCACTTTTATGGTGAATTTCACTGGCGAGGTGTTAACATTCATTGATTCTTTTCCTTCAGACTTCGGCACAAACTTATTCACTTTTCTTACTTCTTGTTTCTCTTTTCCTTTGCGAGGATCATGAACAAGCACACTTTGATTTCCACTTGAGGAAATACTCAACTCCTTGTCATGTGAGCGTGTTGCCAATTCTTCAAACGATTTTGGCTTAATGCCTTGCAGAATACAACGAAGTTCCCAGTGCATCCCGTGAATACACATTTCAATTCCATAAGCTTCGCTAAGCCTGTCTTTGCAATTCAGACTTGCATTTCTCGATCGATTGATGAAATTAATAACGGGTTCATCCTTCCATTGACGTGTGCTTGTGAATTCAGCCATACTTACTGTACGCCTTGTGCTGTAGAAATGATTGAGAAATTCATGCTCAAGTTGTTCCCAGCTATCAATGGAGCCAGCTTCAAGGTCTGTATACCAATCAAAAGCATTACCTTTGAGTGAACGAACAAACTGTTCGACAAGATAATCTCCATAGGTTCCACTGTTATTGCAAGTTTGAACAAAGTGTGCAACATGTTGCTTTGTATTTCCTTTACCATCAAACAGTTGAAACGTGGGTGATTGATAACTAGCATGCATCTTCAAATTGTCAATTCTTGAAGTGTATGGCTTTTTATAAGCAACAGAAGACTTGGTAGCCACATCATACTTGTCTTTGATGGTTCCCATAATGAAGTCCTTTAATTGGTCAATTGGAATTAAACCTTCATGGGAAATATGCAGTTCTTTAGCTGATGCTACTTGCCTTGCGAATGAGTCATCTCTTTCTTGTGTCTCAGGGATCTTTCCAGGTGCACGACTTGAATCTCCCTCCATCATGCTCTCTACTCTATCTGTAAGCTTGACAATTCGATTATATATCTTGATCTTTTACATAATTTATTAAGCTATCAATCGCCTTTCTCAAACTTGCAAGTTGTTCTTCAACAGTTGAAGTGTTTGCCACCATTACTTGGACAACTGTGGGTGGTTGAGCAAAGCACGGATTTTCCCGTAAGTTGAATAAATGGGCAAATCACGTGAAGTAATAGAAACAGATCTGGTGAGCAAGATATCATCATTTTGGGTGGCGAAATTCTTAGCTGGACTGAGTTGAGCTAATGCATTTTTCAACTACTTCAGCAATACTAAGTTCTTCTTCCAACTGATTGAAAACTTGCCCCCATGACGGATCTTGAATCAAAGGCAGGAACTGATACGGACACTTGAGGTACTTGTTGTCCTAGAAAATTTGCTTTGTTCCTAGTGACATGCTTTGAACTTCCTGCCGTAACTTCAAAAATGCCTTACACCTCAGATAAACATCGAATTACCAGCCTTAGCAACATTAGATTTGGTGTTCATTTTCTTAGGAGGCATTGCAACAATATTGAATTTCCAGAGTTGAAATGAAGAGATGAGAGGTAAAGATGGTCCTACTGGGCGTGCTAAAATTTATAAACAATAAATTTTCGTTCCAAAAAATAATAATCAAAACAAGAAAAGTATTGTCACAAATAAATTTGATTTCAATATAGAATGATGTTACAATCTCTATTTCTCCTCTGATTCTTCACAAAACAATATGAATAATATTTGAACTTGATTTGAAACTTGATTCAAGGGCTTGGAAAGCTTGTTCTTGAATCAGCGTCTTGAATTTGGATTTTTGCTATTCGTAAAAACACTTGTATGATTGTCACAAACGGCGAATTAGATTATTCTACTTCGAATCTTGAATTTTTTTGTTCTTGAACTTGAAAATTTGATGAACTTGCTTGAATGCTATCAACTTGTATAAAATTTGTAGACTTTGATCCACGAAATCTCTTCTATCACTTGTTATCAACTTTCTTTCCCCTTTTGAATTGACCTCTATTTATAGTAGTAGGGAGGTGGTTGCAATGTAATTTGATTGCACACTTGGCACGATCGTATTGGCCGTGATTTGGCTTGACATATCATCCTTTCTTGACACTTGGCAAAATTTAATTGGCTCATTTGTTTGACTAGATTGCCACGTCACTTGACATGTGGCGTGGGCTTTGTTTGACTGGATTTCCACGTCACTTGACATGTGGCGTGGGTCTTGACTTTGATATGGGCTAAAAGCCATTTGGTTTTGGGCTAATAACACAAGCTCATCATTCCTAGCCCGATTAAATGGACTCGCCAAATGCATTTTGGAATACTTATTAAATCCATATATTTTGGACTTAAATAATTATTCTATTTGGGCAAGCCTACAATATTTATTTGGACTAATATCTTAAATTTAGTATAATCCAAATTATTTCATGAATTTATATCTAATAAAACTTTAGTGCTTACAACATCCACCGCTTCTTTGCACAATTATATAATGAAATTGCAACTAATATAATAGTAATAACTAAACATGGTGACATTATATATAAAAAAACTATTATGGTATTGAGCTTTTCTATTACATTTAACTGTGACCCCAATATTGTTGTGATTCCCTAGCTTATTAACCAAATAATGCACTGTTTACAAAGAGTAACAAAACCAACTCGAACCCATTTATAAAACTTTGCATAAAATATATTAAGATCATCCAATCTTAAAACATAACCAAAAAACAAAAATATACACAGGAAAATACAGAAGAAAGAAGACAAACTCGTTCACCAACGCCTATGAACCAAATAATCTATTCTTTTACTAAGAAAGCTATTCATAGTTTCAATATCATGAATAATTGAGATTATGTATGGCGCCAAAATTGGCAAAGTTGTGCGAAACATTTTCATATTGTTGAAGCAATTCTAGCGCAGATGAATTATCAAGAAGTCAATATAAGAAACTTACCCATCAAACTTATATCATTATTGTCTTAGATAATTTATACAAACCAAAGTATGAGAAGTCGTCATATCTGTTAAAGGCCACCAGCAGTCTTGCCAAAATTTATTCTCCAGGCACGGTAAATTTTTAGGAAATTAGCCATAGCAACTTATTATCCCAAATAAAGTAGCAATGAAACTTGATGAAATTAAGATGATACTAAGCATAATTAAAAAGAAGTAAAAACATACTTGAACGTCTCCACAGTTGCTGAAGTTCGAAGGTTCGTATCTACCATACACATTGATCGTTTTAGGAGTCAACAATAGTAAAATCTAGAAGCATAACCAATATACCTTTCACTGCAATTTCAACATGAACACATTGATTGTGCTAGAGGCATATCCTTCCTCTATCCCACATAAATAGCGATAACATTAATATCTCAGTAGCACATTATGAATACAGTTGTAGAAGACCAATATAATCCTAATAAAGAAATATTAAACACTATAAATGTAATAAGCTTGGGGTTAGGGCATTGTCAAATTTAAAGTATAAGTTTTCTCAATATTCACGTACACAAAATTGGTATATTATAACAAATAAAATTCTTTATGTAGAGTACAAAGTATAAAACCTTTGATCATGAGAAGTATTAACTCCTAAATGAGTGTGATGTTTGGCATTTTATGCCAATATTTCCTTAATATTTCCTCATGTTGGAGCATTTTATTCGCCCGTCTTATAGTATATGAATGTGATTTTGCACTGATATTGTGTCGCAAATGTGTAGGTCGTTATGAAGTGTAATTGGAGCTTTAAAGAGCATGATCGAGCAAGAAAAGATTGGAGTTTGATTGAGGATTGGATCGAGCACCTGAAGGCATAACACGACACGAGCTGCGGATCAAGAAGGGGCAGGATTTTGCCTGGCGCGTTAGGCCATGCGGCACGCCACCCAACGTGCAAGCTTGTGGAGCGCGGTTCTGGGTGCGGCGCGGGGCCAAAGCACCCAAGTTTCGACGTCCTCTGCTTGTCCAAGCGCGGTCGGAGGGGAGGGAGGGAGGGGGAGTGGGGCACCAGCTACAGCGCCCCTGGAGCGTGTTTTGATTTCCTACTTCGTCTAGGCTTAGGTGTAACTTATTACTAGGCGTTTGTAAACCCTATAAATACTCTTTTACTTAGTTTTTGATAGGAGTTCAGACTTTGGAGCAATTTGAGAGCACCATACTTCATTGAACAAGGGTTTATTCCTAATCTTTCATCTATTTAATCATTTACATCATAATTTCATCAATTCATTGCCTTGTGATTACGAATATGCGTGGCTAAATCTTACGTTCTAGGGTTAGAGTATTACATGAAAGTTGATGTTTGAAGATTGATTCTCATTAATTGAATCCCATAACGGGTTACTTATTCTTTCTTGATTTCACTTGTGTAATTGTTAGAGCTCGATAATTATGCATTATCTATGGTTTTTAGATTGAACTCGAAAGAGGGAATTTAATTACTTAATAAGAAAGAGTAGGACTAGCTTGTGAACCCGGGTATCGGGGAACCAATTTGTGAGTAGGATAGACATATACTTGCTCGCCTGGTTTAGCTAATTACAGAATTCGTTAATGCGTGCACGTGATTCAACCCATAGACATATAGGGATTGAAGTAGCCTGCATAGACTGTGAAGAATCAAAAGGTTTTCACGGGTACATTTACTCTGTTCGTTAGTAACCCGGGATTTAAGGAGTGGAATCAATTGGAAAACTCAACTGGATTGTTCGTAACTCTGACCCTGGACCGTCTTCTTAATATTGTTAACTACCAAAGTTTGCACGATTGTTTGACTATACGTCCATCATTTTAATTACTACTCTTTAGTTACTAAAACTCTCAGCATTGGAAAAAGATCCCAGAATAGTTGTTAGAAATTGTTTGTTAAGTGTTAGTCTGAATAGTCCTCGTGGGAACGATACTCTACTTATCATTTTATTATTTGTCGACTGCGTATACTTGCGTGTGCGTTTGGAGCAACGGGTTTTTGGCGCCGTTGCCGGGGAGTAATTATTGACTGATTTCTTTTTGAACGATTACTCATTATCTATTCAGGTTTAATTTTTTGTTGCGTTTCTTGTGCTGTTTCAAGCAATAGGTCTTGCATGCAAAGGAATAGAAAGGACGAACCACTCGTACCTTTTGATCCCGAACCTGAAAGGACTTTGAGAAGGGTAAGAAGAGAAGCAAAAGATCGAAAAGCACTAGCAATTGTACTTGCTTCCTTACCCATTGAAATGACAGAAGAACGAGCAATAGCAGTGCGAGATGTTGCTCTTCCCAGCCTGGGGGGTAGCATCGAGTATTGTGAAGCCCGCTATCACCGGGCACTTTGAGATTAAGCCCGGCATGATTCAGTTACTGCATGTGACTGGGCAATATGCTGGATTACTTCATAAAAATCCGCAGCAACACATTCAGAATTTCCTGGAGATCAGTGATACTTATACACCATCGGAAGTTCCTACTGATTATGTTCGCCTGACGTTGTTCCTGTTTTCACTGATTGGGGCAGCAAGGAAGTGGTTAAAGGCTGAAAAGTCTGGGTCTATCACTACTTGGGAGGATTTGGCTAAGAAGTTCCTGGCTAAATTTTATCCATCTGCCAAGACAGCCCGGCTGAGGAGCGAAATTATGTCCTTCAGACAGATAGAAGGAGAATCTTTGTATTCAGCCTGGGAGCGATTTAAAGCTCTATTGAGAGATTGTGCACACCACAACCAATCCAATGAGGTTATTGCACACACTTTTGTTGAGGGGTTGAATGCACATACTAAGATCGCGGTAGATGCTGCTGCTGGAGGCCAAGTGCTGGCCTTAAATTTTGACCAGATCTATGATTTACTTGACAAGTTTTCACAGAGCAATCCTGATTGGCAGGGTGTTGGTAGAGCTACTGCGCAGAAATCTGCTGGGGTACTTCAATTAGATGCAGTTTCAGAGCTAAGGGCGAAAATAGATGCTATTTCCAATCAAATCAGCAAGCTAGCTCTGCCGCAGACTCAACAACCAGCAGCTCCAGTGCAACAACTTCAAGTCTTTTGTGAGGTTTGTGGAGAGGATCATGCCACTGACGTCTGTCCATCTAATCCAGAGTCAGTGTAGTATGTGGGTAACCAAAACAGGTCACAGGGTCAGAATCGCAATCAATATAGTAATAGCTATAACACCAGTTGGCGTAATCACCCTAATTTTTCTTGGAGGGATAATCGTGAGCAGCTTCAAGGCAATGAGAGACCCCAAAATAATCTTCAAAATACACCACAGCCGGGGTCACAGTTGCAAACTCAGCCACAACAATCTAATTCAGTTGAGGATATGCTTAGGAAAATTCTTGCAGGGCAGCAAAAACTCATGGATGATTCAGCAGCTCAGGCACAAACAATAAAAGATTTGAGAAATACTCAAAAAGATCTTGAGAGACAAATGGGGCAGCTAGCTGGAGCACAAAATAATAGACCTCGGGGTGCTTTGCCAAGTGATATAGAGAAAAATCCTAAGGAATTTGTGCAAGCAGTTACTTTGAGGAATGGAAGAGCTCTAGAAGAAGTTACCCTAAAGCCAAAGAAGCCTGTTGGTGAGTTAGAGCCTAATGCTGATAGAGAGGTGGAGAAAGAAGATGAGAAAGTGATAGAAAAGCAGCCTGAGCCTGCTATTGTGAGACCACCACCACCTTTCCCTCAGAGACTTCAGAAGTAGAAAGTTGATGCAGCATGCAAGAAATTCTTAGAGATCTTGAGTCAGATTTAGGTAAATATTTCTTTGGTGGAGCTTTTGCGGGATGTTTCCAAATATGCTAAATACATCAAGGATATTGTTGCTAACAAGAGAAGACTGACTGAGTTCGAGACAGTTGCACTCACTGAGGAGTGCAGTTCTAGAGTTAGAAGCAAGCTTCCTCAGAAATTGAAGGATCCTGGCAGTTTTACTATTCCCTTGAAAATTGGGAAACATGAGGTTGGACGAGCTTTATGTGACCTGGGTGCTAGTGTGAATTTAATGCCTTCATCAGTTTTCAGAAAGTTAGGCCTAGGTGAACCACGACCAACTACTTTGACTTCATTATTCTTGACTATGAAGCTGATCCTGAGGTTCCTCTTATAGTGGGAATAGGATTTTTGGCTACTGCTGATGCTGTCATTAGAGTTCGAGCTGGAAAGATGATTATGAAGGTAAATGGGGAAGAAGCTGTGTTCAATGTATTCAGAGCTACCCAGCTTCTTTCCCATTATGAAGAGTTGTCCATGGTAAAAGTGGTAGATTATGAGTTGACTGCTGATGAGAGGTCATTCTTGGCCTCTAATGTAGATTCTCTGGAAAAGGCACTCTTATGTGATGATGATGATGATATCCTGAAGGATAATGACATTGAAGAATATATGGAGAGCTTGATAGACCGTTGACCTTAGCTCCTGCTAAACCGTCTATTGAGAAGGCTCCTACTCTTGAACTCAAACCTTTACCTGCGCATTTGCGTTATGCTTATTTGGGTGAGGGCAATACTTTACCCGTGATCCTTTCTTCTTTGTTGTCTGATGTGCAGGTTGAAAAGGTGTTGAGAGTGCTGCGAGAGCGCAAGAGAGCTATTGGCTGGACTATTGCTGATATTAGAGGGATTAGTCATTCTTTCTGCATGCACAAAATTCTTTTGGAAGAAGGCCATAAGCCATCTATAGAGCAGCAGAGGAGATTAAATCCAATTATGAAGGAGGTGGTGAAGAAAGAAATTATCAAGTGGCTGGATGCTGGTATTATTTTTCCTATCTCTGACAGCAAGTGGATGAGTCCAGTTCAATGTGTTCCAAAGAAAGGGGGCATGACAGTGGTGAAGAATGAGCATAATGAGTTGATTCCTACAAGAACAGTCACAGGGTGGCGAATTTGCATTGATTATAGAAAGCTAAACAAGGCCACTAGGAAAGACCACTTTCCACTTCCCTCTATTGATCAAATGTTGGATAGACTTGCGGGGCACAAGTATTATTATTTCTTGGATGGGTATTCGGGCTACAATCAGATTGTGATAGCTCCTGAAGATCAAGAGAAGACTACTTTTACTTGTCCATATGGCACCTATGCAATTAGGAGGATGCCGTTTGGGTTATGTAATGCCCCGGGGACTTTTCAGCGGTGCATGATGGCTATTTTCACCGACATGGTGGAAAAATTTGTGGAGGTATTCATGGATGATTTCTCAGTGATTGGTGATTCCTTTGATGATTGCTTGAAAAATCTAGATGCTGTGCTAAGTCGTTGTGAAGAAACAAATCTGGTGCTGAATTGGGAAAAATGTCCCTTCATGGTTCAAGAAGGCATAGTACTTGAGCACAAGGTGTCAAAGCAAGAGATCGAGGTTGATAAAGTGAAGATTGAGGCTATTGATAAATTACCACCACCTATCTCTGTTAAGGGGGTGCGTAGTTTCTTGGGACATGTAGGGTTCTATAGGCGTTTCATAAAGGACTTATCCAAAATTTCTAATCCCATGTGCAAGTTGTTGGAGAAGGATGTGAAATTTGAGTTTAATGATGCTTGTCTCAAGGCATTTGAAGAGTTGAAGAAAAGGTTGGTGACTGCACCAATCATCATTGCTCCTGACTGGTCTTTGCCATTTGAATTGATGTGTGATGCGAGTGATAATGCTATTGGGGCTGTTCTAGGCCAAAGAATTGGAAGGATCTTTCACTCAATCTATTGTGCAAGCAAGACTCTTGATGCAGCCCAGTCCAATTATACCACCACTGAGAAGGAGTTGCTAGCCGTAGTATATGCTTTTGATAAATTCAGATCCTATTTGGTTGGCACTCGTGTTGTTGTCTACACTGACCATGCCGCAATCCGGTATTTGTTTGAGAAGAGGGATTCCAAGCCTAGACTAATTCGATGGGTTCTCCTATTGCAAGAGTTTGATGTTGAAATTCGAGATCGCAAGGGGACTGAGAATCAAGTAGCTGATCATTTGTCCAGGCTGGAGAATAGAGATCATGTAGATGAAGGGCCTGAGATTAAAGAGGTATTCCCTGTTGAGCAGCTTTTTCCTTTAGATGCAGCCGAGGTGCCATGGTATGCTGATATGGTGAACTTAATTGTGAGTAATGTGTATCCTCCTAGGCTACAGCTGAGCAAAGGCGTAAACTCCTTCATGAGAGCAGATTTTATGTGTGGGATGAGCCTTATTTGTACAAGATAGGCCCTGATCAACTAGCTAGAGATGCATTCCAAGGGAAGAAGTTGAGCCGATTCTACAGAGCTGCCATTCCTCTCCTTATGGTGGCCATATTGGTGGAGATCGAACAGCTGCAAAGGTACTTCAGTCTGGTTTCTTTTGGCCTACTTTATTTAAAGATACTCATGCTTTGGTGAAGCAGTGTGATCGTTGCAAAAGAACGGGTACTATTTCTCGGCGTCACGAGATGCCTTTCAACAATATCCTGGAGATTGAGCTGTTTGATTGTTGGGGGATTGACTTTATGGGTCCGTTCCCACCTTTCATGGGCCATAAATACATTCTCGTAGCGGTTGATTATGTGTCTAAATGGGTGGAGGTTGTTGCACTTCCAACAAATGATGTGAGTGTGGTGGTGAAATTCGTGAAGAAAAATATTTTCACTCGTTTTGGGACACCGCGGGCTATAATCAGTGATGAAGGTACGCTTTTTTGCAACCGGATGTTCAATTGTTGGCCAAGTATGGGGTTCTCCACAAGGTGGCCACTGCTTATCATCCCCAAACTAGTGGCCAAGTGGAAGTATCTAATAGAGAGATCAAGCAAATCCTTGAGAAGACTGTGAATGCCTCGAGGAAGGATTGGGCTATGAAGTTAGATGATGCTCTCTGGGCCTATCGGAATGCATTTAAAACGCCTATTGGAACCTCTCCATATAGGCTTGTTTATGGTAAGGCCTGTCACTTACCCGTTGAGCTAGATCATAAGGCATATTGGGCAATTCAAAAGCTCAACCTTGATATGGCTTTGGCGGGTGAGAAGAGAATGCTTCAATTGCATGAGCTTGAAGAGTTCCGTTTCCATGCTTATGAAAATGCAAAATTGTATAAGGAACGGATAAAGAAGTGGCAAGACAAGCATATAGAGCGTCGTCAGTTTGAGCCCAGGCAGCTGGTGTTGTTGTTTAACTCGAGGTTGAAGCTATTTCTGGGCAAGTTGAAGTCTAGATGGTCTGGGCCGTTTAAAGTAGTTCGTGTTACCGCACATGGAGCGATTGAATTGAAAACCCCGGATTCGGAGAAAACATTCTTGGTAAATGGCCAAAGGGTGAAGCATTATTGGGGATGATCGGTGAATCATCGTACCTCCATTACTTTGAGGGACCCATGATTGATACTCGTCGTGCCACGACGTTAAATAAGGCGCTTCTCGGGAGGCAACCCGAGTTTGTACTTGTAATAGTTTAGTTGTTTTGTGTTTTATAGTGTCACGTAGTTTTTTTTTTTTTTGTGTGTCGTTTTTGTAGGTGTCGGGAGTGCTAAACGAGATGTAGTTGATGTCTTGAGGGGTACGGGATGCTTTGAGGCATTACCTGCACTTGGGTTCGCACTTGGAATCGAAATTTGGTGCGAAAAAAATTGCTCGGGCGCGTTCGAGAGCACCCCGCGCCTCCCAACGCGCAAAACGATACCTGAAGCAAAGAGCCTTGGCGTATTTGGGAGTGCTCCGGCCCTCCTAATACGCCTAGGCAAACAGAACGTCAGGAATTGCCATCGCGGTTGGGGCGAGCCGCGTGAGGCAAAGCGCCCGGCTAAATTTCGGTAAAATCTGGGTCCAAACGGGTTTTAACCCGCGACCCGGATTCCCTCTCTCCTCTATACCCGATCCCCTCCCCTTTTCTTCATTATTTTCTCTCAAAACACTCCCTAAATCTCCCCCAAATCATCCCTAATTCTTGGAATCAATGACAAGTTTTTCTCAACTCATTCTAACATCTTCAAGTAAGTAAATTCTCCCCCTCCTCTCTCCATTACATGTAAGATTAACAAGCTTTTTCCATGGTGAATTTCTTAACTAGT
Source organism: Petunia x hybrida (assembly GCA_037355625.1). NCBI lineage: Eukaryota > Viridiplantae > Streptophyta > Magnoliopsida > Solanales > Solanaceae > Petunia > Petunia x hybrida. The sequence continues at coordinate 1,131,265 of JBBBVM010000018.1, read as the reverse complement.
TTGCAAGCTCATGATTAGAAATTACTCTTAAATTGCTTAAATTGATCATTATGCTTCATGGTTAGCTTGTGTACTTGTAAAAATAGATCTCCCAACAATTTGGGAGGGTTATCACATTACAAAAGCCATTGATATTGAAAGTTAAATATTGTGCACACCAATTGATTGTGAAAAAGCCTCAACCATGAAAATTGCCTAATATTGTGAATTCTTGAGTAGCAATGCTATCCTTGGGGTTAAGATGAACATTGAGTGTCGCACACACATAAAAATTGGCTATTTTGTACCCGCACTAGCTTGATCATGATGACCACAAACGTGGCACATTTTGTGAAATGCTAGTTTTAGCTAAGTGTGGGGTTGCTTATGTTATTGAGTTGGATTGTTGATACATAGAGTGAGCGATAAGTGTGGGGTGGTGTCCTACTAATTGTGCTTGAATTGAATTTTTGTGCTTAAGTTGACATCTCACATTGGTCTTCTTGTTTGTTGTAGGCACCATGGTTGTAACGCCCCACAAACCAAGTTCTTCATCTACCTCGGCCCCTAAGAAATCACTCCAAGCCGGGCCTTCCTCTAGCAAGGCAAAGGGCAAGGCACCGGCCAAGCCCAAGGCCAAGCCAAAGGCCAAGGCTAGAATCCCTAAAGACGCGGTGCCTATACCAAGGCCCGGGGGCAAGACACGATTTGATCTCACTTTTGTGAAGAAGGGTGAGTGCCAAGCTTGGTACAAGAGTGTGAAGCTTGCGGGGTACATTCCCGAGCAAGCCATTGACAAGAGGAGATTGATGTAAAAGTTTCGAGGTGTGGGTGATGCTATTCATGCCTTACATTGGGACTCGGTCTTTGAGAGTCCGGGGCATGCCAACCTCGACCTAGTAGAGGAACTCTACGCCAATTGGGAGCTGGACGAGGCGTGGAAAGATGATGATATGGTTACGGTTCGGGGGTGTGAAGGTGAGATTGGACCACACGGTGTTGAATGCTTTCTTGGGGGTCGAGGACCCCGAATATGACGAGCTAAGGGACTTTATTAGGAAGCCTGATTACAAGGCTCTGCGGGATACATTGTATGGTGAGAGCTCCACTCATAGGTGGGAGCGAAGTGTGTCAGGAAGACACAAATTCATGTTTTTCTCGCAATTTTTGAAAACAGCTCGCGTGTGGATGAGATTGATAAATGCACGCATCATGCCTTCATCTCATTATTCCGAGGTCACCAAGACTCGGGCGTGCATGGTTTACTTTTTTATGACCGGAAGGCCGGTTAACATCAGCTACTAAATGTTGAGGTTGATGAGAGAGCAACGGGAGTCGAAGACATGTAGCCGTTTGTATTTTGGGAACATTCTTACCCGGTATCTGGAGCAGGCTGGAGTCCCAGTGGATGAGATCGGGGATCGCATTGTCTCCGACGTTGAGAAGCCTTTTGATATTACCGCGGTGAAGGGTGTGACCACTACTGCACCAGTGAGACTGACGGCAGACGAGTGGCGGGACACAGACGCCAACTTGTCTGCACGTCACTACTTGATGATGGAGCACATGGCCCGGCAGTCTGGCATGGATATGGCGGCTCTTGATCGCACAGTGCCTTTACTGGAGTCCTCGAGACACCTGCTGGGTATGACTCAGGAAGTAGAGATGCCCCCGGAGGAGGATGAGAACACTGATTCAGACATTGTTGATCGTGATCCGGACAGTCAGGCTGTGGAGACTGATGCTGAGGGAATCCTCACTCTAGCGCACCACTCAATGTAGGCCAGATGGCTTTCAGAGAAGTTTCCTTTACTTTTGCACTTGCTTCTTTGTCGCACTGAGGACATTGCTTAGATTTAAGTGTGGGGTGGGGAACTACCCTTTATTTTTGAGGTTAGGGATGCATGTACCGTAGGATTTTCTTTTGTCACTTGACTTTATTTTATTTGTTTCTTGCTTTAATATATAAAAAAAATTAGAAAACAATGAAAAATTCCAAAAAGATTTTTCTTTTAGTCTTTATTAGTGGTACATGTCATCCACCCCGTGGTTTTTCTTATGGCCTCGGTTCTTTTCCACGGAGAGACCTTTGAACCGGGTAGTTTTTTATTTTTAGGATTAGAATAGTTAGTATAGGTGACCTAGACGAAGAAAATAGGTAGAATGCTAGGTGCCTTTGATTTGTTTGATACCGGTGGACTTGAACCTGTTGCATGTGCTATTTGTGGTGTCCTTGGGTTTAAATTGTGATGCATGCCTAGAAAAAAAATGGAACGACCCCCTTGAGATGCTTGAGTCCACTTACTTGACTTTGTGGTGAACCTTTGTGTATTAGTGCTTAATTTTCCACAACTTGCACTCTAAATGCTTGATTGAGAGTTATTGATGGAGCCTTTTTGCGTGGATCGAGTGCAATGTGTGTGTGAGGCATATTCTTGTTTGCTCCATGCTTGCATATTGGTGTCTAGAACTTGCCCCGTGTGTGTGCAAAAATGAAATCCTAGGTTTGCTCTAGTCGGGAAATGATACAGGCCTTCTTTTGATTTGCCTACCCTTACATATACACATTGGACTTAATTGTTGTGATTTCTTTGACCTTTTTGTTGGCACCCATACCCCGAGCCTACCCACTTGTTCTAAATTGTTCTCTTCTGGTCCTTTACTCCTTAAGTACTTTAATTAATAATGTGATATTACTATGGAGTTGTGGTTGGAAATATTGGGAGGTTTTTGAGTGGAACCAATGAGGAGAATATGTAATGAATTGTGTAATAGTTGTTTATGAGCATTGGCAAGGTTGGAAAGTAATGAATAGAAAAAGAAAACAAATGAAAAAAAAAAAAAAACAAGAGCAAAGTTGAAAAGAAAAAATTTGGAAAAAGAAATAAAGAGAGAAGAATATCCATTCCTTGCTAGTGTGTGCTTAAAAGAAAAACTTGCTACTTGTTGAGAAGGTGTGTGTGAAAATTATTGATTGGGTGGCTTTCATGAGACTTGTGCTTAAATTAATTGTGATGTATTAAAGTGCTTAGGGAGGTAGTCACTATTACCCATATGTATCCTACCAGCCCATTAGCCTACATTACAACTTTTTTAAAGTCCTAGTTAATCCCGATTGGAGTGAGCTTATATTAGTGGAGTCCTACACTACGGGCAATCCTATGGTACATTGTGTGTGACATATGAGACTTTCATGAGAGTGAGTGAATTATTTCTATGTTATTGTCTCCGTTCTATTCTTGATATTCGTTGTTGTGTGTGATATTTGGGGGACACTCTCTTGCTTCATTTTGGTGAGGGCACATGGTTTGCATGAAATAGCTGAAGTCGTGGCTTCTTGGTTGAGTAGATAAGTGTGATTTTGTGGGAGACTGGTTGCAATGGATTGAGTTTGTGCATTTGAGCTATCTTGGGGTGGTTGTTCTCATGTTTTTGAGTTTGTTAAATTGTGGCATGTTTGTTGGATCCATAGTAGTCATGTATGCATTTGTTCAATGGTCGGTATCAACCATAGTCATAGGCAGACCTGTTCTACCTAGGTTAGGAAGTTAGTTGTGACTTGCTCGAGGGCGAGCAAAGGTTCAAGTGTTGGGTGGTGATGTTTGGCATTTTATGCCAATGTTTCCTTAATATTTCCTCATGTTTGAGCATTTTATTCGACCGTCTTATAGTATATGAATGTGATTTTGCACTGATATTGTGTCGCACGTGTGTAGGTCGTTATGAAGTGTAATTAGAGCTTTAAAGAGCATGATCGAGCAAGAAAATATTGAAGTTTGATTGAGGATTGGATCGAGCACCTGAAGGCATGACACGACACGAGCTGCGGAGCAAGGAGGAGCAGGATTTTGCCTGGCGCGTTAGACCATGCGACGCGCCACCCAACGCGCCAGCTTGTGGAGCGCGGTTCTGGGTGCGGCGCGGGGCCAAAGCGCCCAAGTTTCAACGTCCTCTGCTTGTCCAAGCGCGGTCGGGGGCGCGGGGCGCCAGCTACAGTGCCCCTGGAGCGTGTTTTGATTTCCTATTTCGTCTAGGCTTAGGTGTAACTTATTACTAGGCGTTTGTAAACCCTATAAATACTCTTTTACTTAGTTTTTTATAAGAGTTCAGACTTTGGAGCAATTTGAGAGCACCATACTTCATTGAACAAGGGTTTATTCCTAATCTTTCATCTATTTAACCATTTACATCATTATTTCATCAATTCATTGCCTTGTGATTATGAATATGCTTGGCTAATTCTTACGTTCTAGGGTTAGAGTATTACATGAAAGTTGATGATTGAAGATTGATTCCCATTAATTGAATCCCATAACGGGTTACTTATTCTTTCTTGATTTCACTTGTATAATTGTTAGAGCTCGATAATTATGCATTATCTATGATTTTTAGATTGAACTCGAAAGAGGGAATTTAATTACGTAATAAGAAAGAGTAGGACTAGTTTGTGAACCCGGGTATCGGGGAACCAATTTGTGAGTAGGATAGACATATACTTGCTCGCCTGGTTTAACTAATTACAGAATTCGTTAATGTGTGCACGTGATTCAACCCATAGACATATAGGGTTTGAAGTAGCCTGCATAGACTGTGAAGAATCGAAAGGTTTTTACGGGTACATTTACTCTGTTAGTTAGTAACCCGGGATTTAAGGAGTGGAATCAATTAAAAAACTCAACTGGATTGTTCGTAACTCTGACCCTGGACCGTCTTCTTAATATTGTTAACAGCCAAAGTTTGCACCATTGTTTGACTATACGTCCATCATTTTAATTACTGCTCTTTAGTTACTAAAACTCTCACCATTGGAAAAAGATCCCTGAATAGTTGTTAGAAATTGTTTGTTAAGTGTTAGTCTAAATAGTCCTCGTGGGAACGATACTCTACTTATCATTTTATTACTTGTCGACCGCGTATACTTGCATGTGCGTTTTGAGCAACAGAGTGCATCCAGCTTTTGGGAAAATAAACTTTTACCAAGTGCTCATTATAATTATAACTCCAACACTATAATGCACCAATGTAGTAAGTAGAACCTTCAATCATGATAAGTATCAACTCTCAACATGCAACAGGTTTTCTTTTTCTTTCTTTTTTTCCACCAACATCTATATGTTTATCAAGACCAATTGGCATTTGTTCTTGGTTAACTTAGAGATTCTCAACACAAAACTACTTAACTATTTATTACCAAGTGCTCATTATGATCATCCCTATTTGGAGTGGACATTTTTCCATCAGCTAGCAATTAGCTTATTCGACATTTTATGTTCATGCTATAACAAAAGTAAGAAACAGCAGTCAGTGAACCAGATAATGTTTAAGGCATGTTTCCAGCAATACTAAGAAATCATTCCATTAATATTGCAGGGGCTGAAGAGGCAATTGTCAACTGCAGGATACACATCAATTGTTAATAAAAGTTCCATGCATTTTTACATGTTTGGCGGAGTAGACAAAAGAACTCTCCCCAAAGTTTATGCATACAGAATGTGGAGAAGGCATTCTTGAAATCAATTCTAATTTGCAGTCTTCATCAACTATAAGAAATATATACGGTGCATTTTCATTAAGAAAAAACGATCCTCATTTCATCATACATTTGAAGGGGAACTTGAAACTTACTCGAGGAATTTCACGCTGATGAGAATTACCAAATCAGAAGCAAAATGTGCAATCCTATTTTAGGTTGTAAAACTACCATGCTTGGCCCTCTGCACAATTACTGGAACATATCAAAAACACAAACAAACAAACAAACAAATATGTTAGACAAAGTAAAAAAGTTCAGAAGCTAGCTCTCAGCAATAAACAAAATAATAATTGAACCCCAAAATCAAGAAACAATTGCAAGATGAAAGAAGCAGATTTATGAAACAAGTAAGAATTAAGATGAAGGAAAAAGAAGTAGATTTGTAGGAGCAAACCGGAAAGAAAATTACAGATCTCTTGATATCATTGCTTAAGATTTTTTTGCTAATGTACATTGTACATGCTACATCTTAAAATTGAGTATTTCTTTGAGTCGAACAGGCAGGAAGGAGTGGATGCAATATCTGAAGTTAATGTGTAGAGATTAAGAATAGCAAGAAGTAACTTCTAGTAGGGAGAAAACATCCTCTTAGCGTTAATGCAGATAGATAGTCTTGTTGTTTTTCTTAAAGGTTTTTTCTAAAAAAAAAAAAAAAAAAAAAAAAAAAAAAGCACTTAGCTAATTTTTAGGACTCCAACGTGGGATCACGTTTGGAAAACTGAATAGGGAATAATATGACGCAAATATTTATAGATATTTAAAAATGAATCAAAACATTTAAAAGTTACTACTACTAAATATCTACAACTACCCATGTTCTTATCCATGTTTTCAAACTTTTCAATTTAAACTTATCATTTTTCATGGGAGAATATTTAGGAAGGTGGGTTAAAACTACTCCTATAGTGCGATGAAGCTATTTTCCCTCCCTATTTAGGGATTGCGTAATTGTTTAAATTTTTAATTTAAATTCAAATAATTCCCATTAACTACTTAACTATTAATTAGTTAATTGTCCTAACATAGTATATGTGGCTTAATCTGTGCCTTACACACTTGGCAAAATCTTAGGGCTGACTTTCTTGCTTTTAATAATAGATAGATAGATTACATGAAGATATGAGGTGCTATCTATCAAGATTGCTTCGTTTGCATCTTTTTCTCTTTTTATATTTTTTGGGCAATGTTAATATAAAAAATACTTGTATGATTTTTCAAGCTTCATAGGAAGACTTCTTTAGGCGTACAACTCTTCCACCGTAAATGCTTAGGACATGCGGCTCTAAACAAAAAAGAAGATATATTATTTATCTTCTTTCTCTGCTAACTCACTCACTGCTGGATTATCACATTCTGAGATAGATTATATTGTTTCAATTTTTATTTTTAATATATATGCAGTTTCAATTCGAGATTGGTTGCGTATTATGGTATGCATTTTTTAATTTTACTGATTTTTCTTTAGTTAAGGTGTTTGAAAATTCTTGCTCTTTGTTGCTTCTTAGGACGTTGGAAAATGAAAATTTGAGAGCTACATATCAAAGAGTTCTTGAGAGTCTGACATATAATATTATTGCATGTGCTGAACTGTAATATTATTTATCGATCTCATAAATAAATTTTAGTACATTTTATTTGTAATTATGTCGTGCGTATTTAAACAAAAATGAAAGAATTAAGTTATTTTTTTCATGAGATTTTGTAGAGCCTCAACATTTTACTGAAAAAGAAAAAAAAATAAGGTGTCAAAGAATTTTTGTTGTCACATAGTTTTATATAACTTATTTGTTCGACATCTTGTCAGTCACTTGCAACTAATCAAATATTTCTACGTTCAACATGTATTGTCGATTTCTGTCCGATTACATAGAGGACACGTGGTCAACTACGTGGCAAGGTGAGAACAGTTTCCGAAGATATTACGAAAACGAGGTCGGATTGAAATAGCTTCAATCAGTAATATGATCGATTAAGTTGGATCGTGATCGAAATATTTCGAAGACAATTATTTTGTCAGATAACGACGTCTGATCTTATCCCGCTTTTATCATAATGGATTTAGTAGAGTTTTTTTAACGTGGGTAACTGCTGTTGCGCGACTGATGGAGAAACGTGGGGGAGTGGAGTCCTTCTAGGGTTGGGGACTCCACATCTCACTAACGTATAAATAAGCCCCCATTTCCCCATTTGTAACTTACGTTCTTCTGAACAAAAAAGCTCCATTTTATTCTGTTATCATATCTTCATCATTGTTATTGCAAATCCGCCATTGTTGTCACAATTATTGTATCAAACACAAATCACTGATTGGTTCAAGTCTGAAGGAGGATTCATCTCTTTCAACGGATGACCAGCATTCGATCGAATAATACAATAAGCTTTACTGCTTTCATTTACTAATTTACCACTATTTATTTCGTTGTTTGCATGCTATCTCATTTATTTGATATACTTTCTAATCGTCATCGATCACATCAATTTATTGTCGTTATCCTAGTCATGTAGTTAATTCATCGTTTGACACACCGGTTCATCATCACCAATCACATTAATTAATTATCGTCATCTTGATCGTAACACCAACTTAATAGGATTAGTGATAATCAAATAGTAGTAGTTCTATCGTATTTAGCCAAACTCTTCATCGACGGATGTACATTATCCTGCATATTTAGCTCAATATTATTGATTGAATTTTATCTTTCATCGGAGATCACGTAAATCTAATACTCAAATCGTGTTTAGTAAAACATTAGCTATTTACTTCGTTCATAATTTGCCTGCCTGAACTCAGAAGGAATCGATCGCTTGTGGTTGTTTACTTATATCGTTATAAGCATGTGAATCTATTGTTCATTTTTGTTTATTCAATCGTATTTGTTCTCGAATAATCTTGTTGCATTATACCATCAAAACTTGTTGTTGTCTGTTCTGTCGAATTTGCTGCACATATTGTACTCGATTCAATATTCAGTAAATCGATCACTTGCCAACGTGAATTTTTTATCAACCGGTCAAATTAAGATATAAACGGTCGCCTAAGACTCAAGTAAATACAAATTTAATTGTAATACCTGAAATACATTTTTCGAAAATACAATTTGGCTCCCATCGTGGGGCCAAGGCAATCGATTTGTTCCGAGATTAGATCGTTGATACTACTTATGTTTGTCTTCTTGTTTTGCAATGGCAGATGAACATAACGTTGATGCTACCGCCGCTTTGAACGGTCAACAACAGGTTAACCCCAATGATGGGGTCCATGCTCCTAAGGTTGTCGAAACGGTCGATGAATCAACCAATCACGAGCAGGATCCGACTCACGACGACGTTCATACAGGTTCACGTCTGAACGCGCCTCAAGGACGTCAACCCGGTAAGGAACCCGCGGTCGAATCAGTAGATACCAACATGGCATTGTTGGAGTATTTGAGGAAACACAGTTCGAAATGATAAACAAGAAATTGGAAATTCTGTCTAGCTCTATTGAAAATAAAGCGCCCACCTCCCCAATCACACCCCCCGCAAGCATTCCGACTTGGGTTCCTCAGGGCGCCGTAACAGGAGGACTTGCAGTGGGGGTCGGATCTGGAGGATCGGGTACGGCCGCCGTGGCTAAGGGAGCTACGGCCTCCGTCACGACAAAAGTAAGGATGTTGGCTATGATGTAGACATTGTTGAATGATATAGTACAGAAGAAATTCACTGAGATGAAGTCATTTATGGAGAAATTTCCAGGTGTTCCAAAGTTAACAGACGACGTCGCTAAAAAATCGACCTCAAAGTGTCCGTTCCCACCAAGTGCAGCCCCACTACCTATTCCCAAAACTTTCAAGTTGCCAGAAAGTTTGAGGTACGATGGAACTAAGGACCCAAGGGATCACATTGACATGATTTTGATTGCAGTTCAATCTAATGACCTGACTTCGGATGAGATTAATTTGGTCAGTTTGAAGAAATTTTGTGAAACACTGAGGGGATGAGCATTGAAATGGTATTTGCAGTTACCCGAAAATGGGATATCAGATTTCGATGACATGTCTACTAAGTTCATTCGAGCACATACTGGGGCAAAAAAGATAGAACCAAGAGTGGAGGATATCCTGAACGTTAAGCAACGACCCGGTGAGACTATCAAACAGTTTCTGAAGCGGTTCAACGAAGAAAAGATTAACATCCCAAACATCAAGGAGAGATGGGCTTGTTTGTCTTTTGCAAATAATCTAAGCAACGACTCAATGGAGGCATGTGCAAAGTTGAAAGATCGTTTGAGGGAAATTAACAGATGGACCTTTGACGATTTTCATTGTAAGTGTGAGCTAAGGATTAGGGCTGAAGAAGAGAAATTGCGGCTAGCACCATACAATCATCAGTATGATCGACCAAAACCACGGAGAATTGAGAATGACAGGTGAAACTACAGGGATAAACGATGGGAGCCCTACAATTTCCCTCGAATGGGGAGTAACAACCACGAAGCTGGTAGTTCAAAAAATCAACCGAAGAAGGGACAGTCGGGTCCATCTTCGGCTCAAAGAGATAGACCATTGCCGCCCAAAGTGACAGAATATAAGTTTTGTGAGTCGACATCTAATGTAGTAAATCATTTTGAAGGGGATGGGTGAGAAAGTTGTAAAATTTCCCGGTCGAATGAAGACGAATCCGAATACAAGGGACAAAAACTTATGATGTGCATTCCATCACGATTTTGGCCACACGAACGAAGAGTGCAGAGCATTACGATATGAAGTAGCTAGCTTTTTGGAAAAGGGACACTTGGTAGAATTTTTGACCGAAAGGGGGCGAAATAACTTTAATAAGAAAAAGGATGATGAACCACCAAAACCTCTTGCTCCGAGGAAAACAGCGAACGTCATAATAGGAGGAGATGACGTTTGTGGAGTAACTTACACTACAAAGAAATATGCAAGGTTTCATTTACACGAAACAAGAGGACACGAGATGACATGAATGATGAGATTGTGTTCGGGGATTTCAACTTCGACGAAAGGATCCATCCCCATCATGATTCCTTAGTTATTACGATGAGAGTTGACGATGCCGACATAAAGAGAGTACTGATCGATGGTGCTAGCTCGGTTAATATAATGCATTCTAGAATAGTGGAACAACAGCAGTTGAATGATAAGATCGTACCTAGATCAGCGGTTTTATCGGGTTTCAACAATTCAAGCAAAGTGACCGTTAGAGAAATTACAATTAAGACGTACGCGGAAGGCGTTGAAAATGATACTTTATTCCAAGTAATGAAAGTTGACATGGCTTACAATGTGATACTTGGTCGACCATGGATACATGCTATGGGAGCAGTTCCATCGACTCTGCATCAGGTCGTAAAGTTTCCCACTCCAGGGGGAGTGCGCGAAATCAGAGGTGAGCAGCAAGCTTCTCGAGAGTGTTACTCAGTGGCTGTCAAGGACGGCGTTCGAAAATAGCAATCACAGTTAGCGGAATCCGTGGCCGAAGGCTTCACTGCGACTCCGTCATGTGCTAAACAAGTACAATTAGCGGAATCCGCAGTCGAAGATGACTTCAACATGATTCTGTCATGTGTTAGGGAACCACACAAACAAAAAGCTGAAGACTCTACGATAGAAGAATTAGAGGAAGTAATGCTATTCGATGACAAACCAGCTCGGAAAGTATACGTCGGGGAAGAATTGGATCCCAAAGTAATAGAAAAAATCATATCTTTTCTCAAGGATAAATCTGATTGTTTTGCTTGGTCCCACGCGAATAAGATAGGAATCGACCTAAAAGTTTCCACACATAAGTTGAATGTCGATCCAAGACATCGGCCGATGAAGCAAAAGAAACGGCCGAATGGTGGATTCCGAAGGAAAGTTATCAACGATGAAGTGGATAAATTGTTAGCGAATGGGTTCATTAAGGAGATTAAGTATCCAGAGTGGCTAGTAAACACTGTCGTAGTACCAAAGAAGAATGGGAAGTGGAGAGTATGTGTCGATTACACCGACCTTAACAAGGCTTTCCAAAAGACTCGTTCCCACTGCCTCACATCAATAGATTGATTGATTCGACTGTAGGGCACGAAATGTTGAGTTTTTTAGATGCTTACTCAGGCTATAATCAAATTTTGATAGACCCAGCATATCAGGAAAAAACTTCTTTTATCACAGACATGGGGACTTATTGTTTCACGGTCATGTCCTTCGGTCTCAAAAATGTTGGGGCTACTTATCAACGTTTGGTTACCACCATGTTTAAGGATTTGATCGGGAAAACGATGGAAGTGTACATTGATGATATGTTGGTTAAGTCATTAGAAAGGAAGGATCATTTAAGTCATTTGAAAGAGACTTTTACAATACTAAGGTGGTTCAACATGAGGCTGAACCTGGAGAAATGCGTGTTTGGGGTCGGATCCGGCAAGTTCTTGGGATTCATCGTATCGCAGAGAGGGATCGAGGCTAATCTAGACAAAATCAAAGCAATAAAAAGCATACCCGAAGAGTTGACAACGGTGAAAGAAGTGCAGCAGCTGACCGATCGAGTAGCCTATCTCAGCAGGTTGATCTCGAGGTTAGCTGAACGATGTCACAATTTTTTTCGGTGCTGAGGAAGAACACAAGCTTTGATTGGACGTCGGAATGCAAACGAGCCCTCAAAGAGTTGAAACAATATTTGACCAACCGTCCATTTCTCTCAAAACTAATCGAAGGGGAAATGTTGCTGATCTACTTATCTATTTCCGAAGTGGCTGTGAGCGCTGTCCTCGTTCGCGGGGACGGAGGTAACAAATTTCTTATTTATTATGTTAGCAAAACATTATTAGATGCTGAAACAAGATATCCACACTTAGAAAAACTCACACTCGCACTAGTCACAGCAGCACGAAAACTAAGACCGTACTTTCAATGACACGCCATATCTGTTGTAACTACTTTTTCTTTACGAAATATTTTACATCGACCGGAGCAGTCGATTAATGAAATGTGCGGTCGAGCTGAGTGAGTACGATATCACTTACCAGCCTCGCACTGCCATCAAATCACAAGTGTTCACTGATTTTGTAGCAGATTTACTAACATCCTTCCGGAAGCAAAGAAGGAGGAACTTTTGATGAGGGATCCAGACCCCGGAGTCTAGATGATGTACACCGATGGAGCTTCAAACGTAAGAGGAACTAGCCTCAGATTTTTGTTAATAGCACCAACCAGTGAAAAACTCAGGTACGCGATCAAATTACATGCCAAAACTAACAATGAGGCCGAATATGAGGCCCTCGCTGCACCCTTAAAGATCGCAAAGGATTTAAAAGTCGAACGGTTGGACATTAGAAGCGATTCGCAACTGGTGGTGAACCAAGTCCAAGGGGAATTTGGTGTTCGAGATTTAAGGATGCAGCAACTGCTCAACAAGGTACAAAATCTACTAACTTCTTTTCAGGAATGAAAGATAGCCCAAATCCCAAGGGAGGACAACATCGAAGCAGATGCTCTGGCTAACCTCGGTTCTGCAGCTGCCATCGAGGTAGATCCCGATGAAACAGTGGTTCACCTGTTCGAATCTCCACTCTATCGGAGCATTAAAGAGGTAAACAATGTTAACCATACTTGCGATTGGAGAAACAAATATTTTTCCTATTTACAGGCATGTACTCTACCCGAAGACAAGAAGTCTGCCCGATCACTCAAAGCTAAAGCGGCCAGATATTACCTCATAGATAACCAACTCTATAGGCGAATGTTCAATGGCCCTTTAGCAAAGTGTGTTGGGCCAGATGGCACGAGCTATGTGTTGAGGGAAGTTCACGAGGGTGAATCTGGCAATCACTCCGGCAGCAAATCGTTGGTACGGAAGATAATCAGAGCTGGATATTACTGGCCAACGATCGCAGAGGACGCCAAGGACTTCGTTCGTAAGTGTGATAAATTTCAACGATTTGGCAACCTCATATATCAGCAAGCATAGCCCCTTCATTCGGTCACATCACAGTGGCCGTTCATAAAGTGGAGAATGGATTTAGTTGGGCCGCTTCCGACAGCGCCCGATGGGGTAAAATTTATTTTATTTTGACAGATTATTTTTCTAAGTGGGTAGAAGCAATTGCTTTGGCTAAAATTCTTGAATAGGAAGTTATCAAGTTCATTCACCAGAACATCATTTGTCGTTTTGGGATCCCGAAAGAGATCACATGTGACAACGGCAAACAGTGGGGGATCAAGCAGATCGCATCACCGCTTTTTGTCGTAGGAAGTCGAATCACTGCTTTTTTCAGGAAGTGGGGGATCAAGCGGATCACATCAACACCCTATCACCCTAGTGCAAACGAACAAGCTGAAACATCCAACAAGACAATAATCGAGTACTTAAAGGAAAGGATTAATGAATCAAAGGGCAATTGGCCGAACGAGCTCCCTGGTGCGCTGTGGGCTCATCGAACAACGGTGAAACACAGCACTGGAGAGACTCCAGTGTCACTTGTCTATAGAGCAGAAGTATTGATTCCGGTGGAAGTCACCTTCGCTCATTCCACCGATGAATCAAACAAGGAAGCAATGACGATAGAGCTGGATTTGATCGAGGCAAAAAGAGATGTTATTTCCCAAGGTGCACCACTTTACTGTTTTAAGGACCAGTTCCTTAAAATGTATTCCTTTACTATATTATATGCGAAACTAAAACTGTAAGTAAATGAACACCAAATATTAGCGTGGAAAAACCCCTTGACTCAGGATCAAAAAACCACGACCTACTTCTCAAGTAGGATTTCAACTTCACTATGTAAAAAGACCCACTTGGTTAGAAGACTACCTTCTTAGTAACCTAGGACTAACTCTAATCCTTTAGTGATCTTTCTCACGATCAGTGAAGTTGTGTCAAGTCCACAACTTGAACCAGAAAGATACAACTCGATTATGCTTGCTACAGTTCAACTAAGACTGAACTTTTACAAGACTCAATCTAAGGAACAGGTTCTAACTTAGTTCCACTGTAGCTAACTGATTACACAAATAAGCTAGTGACTATTTTAAGCTTTGCTCGATTCTCTCTGTATTTGTGCATGCTTCAATGGCTGATATGCTCCACGTTTTATAGCTCCAGCAGCCAAGAAGTCTTGAGCAATTAGAACTCCAAAGCTCCCATGAATTTGAGTCCTAATTGGATTCTTCTCTTTAAGCAACCCGATCTTCTATCCTTATCCTTTATTTATGCAATCTTTTCATATTCGTTTAGACCTGCATAATTATCAAGATACACGTCAGTCTTAGGATAATTAATAATATCTCAGCTTAAATGATTTTGCATGAATTATCTATTTAGCTGCAGTGATTCAAAGGAACAGGTCCTTTGAATCTGTTCCTTAATCATAAGTCAAAACTCCAAGCTTATCCAAGCTAACATTTTCTCCCTTTTTGATGATGACAAGTTCATAAGCATAGCTGCATATCCTTAATGTCCTGAAGTACAACTTAAGCTCAATTAACAATCAGTAGTGACTTTATCATTAAGGACCAGATTTTCAATTAGGTATAAGTTCACGCAAAATCAGACTTGCTCTTCCCCCTCTTGGCATCATTGAAAAGGTTGCATAAAAAATATAACTCAAGTGTTAGAATTAATCAGCACATGGCCATTAAGGCAACTCAAAATGCAAACATAAATCAGATTAAAGCAACTGCAAAACAGTGATATTAGCCATCAAAGACAACTCATCATTAATCAAACTGTGAAACCAGAGGATACAAGCAAGTACTACACAATTATTCAAAGACTAGAGAAGGAAAAGCCTAAGGCACTAGACTAGGCTAAATCCCACTGGACAAAAGATGGCTTATGGCTAAGGTGGTCAGGATGTGGAAGGACCGGGTCCCTGAGACTTGTTAAGCAACTCAAACATCTGCTTGAGCATTCCCTCATTGGTCTCTTTTGCCTTTGTGGCCTCTGCCTTCCAGTAATTTTTCTCCTCTTCCAACCTTGCTATTTCAGCAGCCTGGATAGCAACCTGTTGCCTCAGTGCCTTTACCTTGTTGTTCAATGGCTGCCTCCCAACACCAGCCTGTGGAGGATCAGCCTGAACATGCAAATCACAACTAATCAATGTGGCAGAGCCACACTTTTCCTTCTTAGTAGCTTTTACTACCCCTTCCAAGGGAATCTTCAATTTTGCAAACACATCAGTTAAGATGAAACCAAACGGCAAGGAATGCTTCCTCTTCCCAACTATCACCCTTTTGATCTGGTGGATCATAAAACTGGGCCAGTTGATCTGCTTTTTAGTGTCCAACAGTTCCATAAGGACCAGGTCCATGAAACTGGCAATTCCTCTTTTCTCCTGCCTTGGCATCACAATTTTGTTCACAGACTCGAACAACACTTGGTGTTGTGGGTGCATCTCACTTTTCTGCACACCCCTAGGTTTTTCTTCCCCTTCATTCTCAGCAAACTTCCTAGTAATCTGCAAATCAGTTGGCAAGTTTGTCAAGTCAGGCCATACTTTCTTGACATAATTGTCATACCCAGTAAAAGGAATCCCCAACAGCTCACCAAGTTCCCTGGTGTCAAACATAATCACATTATCATTAAAAGAGGTAGTAATCCTGCCAGCTTTGATGGAGCAGTTCTTGTAGAACTCTTGAACCATCCCCTTTGCACATCTGCCAGAAATCTGAAGGACCATGTCCCTCCAGCCCTGAGCATGCAATTTTTGCAGCAACCATAACATTCCTTCTTCTCCCACATCAGATAGCACTCTCCCCTCTAACACTTTCCTAGTTAGCATATCCTCATGAACACAATGAACAATATCTTCTCCCTCAGCCTCACTCTCACTATCATCACCAGCAAAGGACTCATCACTGTCACTATCAGCAGAACTCTCATCCACCAAAGTCCTTTTGGAGGACCTGGTCCTCTTAGCAGACTTTTCTGCAACCTTCACAGAACTTCTTGTCACATGTCTTTGAGAAACTTTTCTTTTCTTTGACTGAGGCACAACCTCCTCAGCATCTGCCATCTCATCATCTTCATCACCAACAGTTTCTATCTCCTCCACTTCTTCCTCTTCAACAGGATCAACAACCTGTTTTCCTTTCCCTTTTCTGCTTCTTTCTAAAGCAGCAGCTAAGTTTTCATCAGCAGCACTTCTTGTCCTCATAACCCCAGAAACAGGGATTGAGACAGAAGGACCAGGTCCTTTTGCCTTGGAGGAACTTTCATCTTTCTTCTTAATTCCTAGCTTATAACTATCACTGATTTTCTTCAACTTAGGAGCAATTTCAGCAGTCACTTGGTCATCAATGGGTACTTTTCTAGCTAATTTTCTTTTTAAACTACTAATGTTGATCAAATCAACAAGAGGCCTATCACTATCACTTATAGCATCATCAACATCTATGAAATCCTCCATGTGTGCTCTAAAAGCAACCTCTGGAGACCCTGATGACCCATGCATGGGTGCTTCCAACCTTTTAACTATTTCTTCTTCCCCCTCAAGAACAGCCTCAGACCCCTCTCCCTTTTCCTCCTCATCTATCACAACATTTAAAGGATAGGTAAAATTTACCTGATACTGATACAGAACCATGGCTCGTGACAAATCCTCAACCTGCTCAATAATTGATTCAGCCGTGGGAACTGGTCCTTCCCCCTGAATTTCAGGTTCAGGTACTTCTGGGATTATTTCAGGAATTTCAGGGTTTAGGTCAGTGGTATCCATGGGTGAAGGAGGGTTGAGATTTTGTGGTTGTTCAGTAGTGGGTGCAGTTGAAGAATTTTCAGGAGAAAGAGACATTCTTGCAATTCGAATTAAGAGATAATTGATTATTCTTTCTGAAATTTTGAGAATTCAGTTTGTAAACAAAGTAAAAGAATAATGAGGAAGAAGGAGTGTATTTATAGAGTGAATTAGGTAGTAGAGATAGAGTATAAAACGATCACTATTACCTCAGCAAGACATGCAGCCGTTATGGACTCTTGGGAGTCTCCCGGAGAAATAGAGCCGTTGGACTGTTAAGTTACTTTTTCAGAATGGGAACTGTTCCTCAAATGGGACTCTTATGCAGTTTGGATATGGTTAGGACACATAGTGGGATTTATCCTAATTGCAAGTTACCTATAGCCTTTGCACTTCTAAAATAACTTAATAATAACGAGTACATACCTGATTTTAACACGAAAATTCAGTGTCCTTCCAATTTGCAACATTTTTGATCAATCTGAAATTCTAAGAGCATAAGGGTAACATCATTCAATTTTAGCAACTCTAAACAAGAATTATGGCATAAGAGTATACATTTAAGTATTAAGCTGGACTAAATCATTCATAATGACTTGAATAAATTATTTTAAGTGCAATTTTCTAGCCAATTATGAAGTAGAGCATTGATTATTTTATGTGAATTTAATCATCCCTAATTCCAACCTATTTCTTTCAAAATCATCTCTACCTAAAGCTTTTGTAAAGATGTCAGCAATTTTCTTTTCAGTAGGACAAAATACTATGGTGATCAAACCTTTTTCATAGTTGTCTCTCAGGAAATGATGTCTTATATCAATGTGTTTAGTCCTTTTGTGATGCACTGGATTTTTTGTCATGTTAATAGCACTAGTGTTATTACAAAAGATAGGAATAGTTCCTACATCAACACCAAAATCCTGTAATTATTGTTTGATCCATAACAACTGTGAGCAATATGAAGCAGCTGCCACATATTCAGCCTAAGAAGTGGAAAGTGCCACTGAATTTTGTTTCTTGGTTCCCCAAGAAATCAAACACTCACCAAGAAAATGTGCCATACTTGAGGTACTTTTTCTATCAACAAGGAAACCTGCATAGTCAGCATCAATATATCCAACAAGATTAAAACTACCACCTTTTGGATACCAATGTCCCAAGGGACCTGTTCCTTTCAGATACCTCAATATTCTTTTAACAGCTTTCAAATGAGATTCCTTAGGATCTGATTGAAACCTAGCACACAAACCAACACTGAACACAATATCAGGTCTACTAGCAGTTAGATAGAGTAGAGAACCAATCATACCTCTATACAATTTTTGATCAACTGATATTCCATGTTCATCAAGATCCAATTTTGTGGCAGTGGCAATAGGTGTGTCAATTTCCTTAGCATTATCCATATCAAATCTTTTAAGTAATTCCTTAACATACTTTTGTTGATGGATCATAGTTCCATTTGAGGTTTGCTTAATTTGTAAACCCAAAAAGAAATTGAGTTCACCCATCATGCTCATCTCAAACTCACTCTCCATCAAGTTTGCAAATTCCTTACTTAAATTTTCACAAGTAGTACCAAAGATTATATCATCTACATAAATTTGAACAATTAAGAGATGCTTACCTTTTTCTTTCAAAAACAATGTACTATCAATTTTACCTCTCTTGTATCCATGCTGGACTAGAAATTTTGATAGCCTTTCATACCATGCTCTTGGTGCCTGCTTGAGCCCATATAAGGCCTTGTCCAATTTGTCCACATGTTCAAGGAACTGTTCATTTTCAAAACCTGGAGGTTGCTTGACATACACTTCTTCTTTCAAGTAACCATTCAGAAATGCACTCTTAACATCCATTTGATGTAGAGTAAATTCCATGTATGTAACAAATACTATAAGAAGTCTTATTGCTTCCAATCTTGCAACTGGAGCAAAGGTCTCATCATAGTCGATGCCCTCCTCTTGACTATGTCTCTGAACAACTAGCCTGGCCTTATTTCTTGTTACCATGCCATCCTCATCAAGTTTGTTTCTAAAAACCCATTTTGTTCTAATTATGGACCTGTTCCTTGGCTTGGGTTCCAGATGCCAAACTTGACTTCTTTGGAATTGATTTAATTCCTCCTGCATAGCATTGATCCAATCTGCATCCTTCAGTGCTTCTTTCACATTTTTAGGTTCAACAAGAGATAGGAAGGCACTAAAGGCACACAGATTGTGATTTTTGACTGCTGATCTAGTTTGAATCCCAGCAGTCTTATCTGAGATTATTTGATACACAGGATGTGACCCTTGATACTTGTAAGGCTTGGGTGTCAATCCATTATCAGAAGACCCTTGCTGAGGAACAGTTCCTGATAGAGTAGCACTACCATTTTGTGAGGTGGAACCAACATTTGTTCCCCCTGTTACTGTGACACTCTTCTCAGTTCTGTCCTGAGGAACATTTCTTTGCAGTTCACTTCTCATATCCAGAGTCTGCATTTGTGGATTAAGTTCATAATCTTTCAGCATTCCAATTTCTTCATCCTCATGTACCTGTTCTTGAGTGAGACTGTTAGTTTCATCAAATTTAACATGTTTTCAATATTTTCTTGTTAAACACCCTATAAGATTTACTATTTAAAGAATAACCAACAAAGATTCCCTCATCACTTCTAGGATCAAATTTTCCTAAGGCATATTTTCCGTTGTTGTGTATAAAACATTTGCAACCAAAAGCCCTAAGATGAGAGATATTTGATTTTCTTCCCTTAAGCAACTCATATGGGGTCGTTTCTATTAATGGCCTTGTCATACATCTATTTATTATGTAGCATGCAGTATTAATAGCCTCAGCCCAAAAGTTTTGTGGAAGATTTCCAGATATTAACATAGTCCTTGCCATTTCCTTTGGAGTCCTATTTTTCTTTTCCACTACACCATTTTGTTGTGGAGTTCTAGGTGAAGAAAAATTGTGATTAATGCCATTTTCATTGCAAAAATTGAAAAATATATGATTTTCAAATGCAGTTCCATGATCTGACCTAATGGCAATAATATGACTATCTAGAGTTCTTTGAGCTTTCTTAGCAAAAATTGAAAATGCATTAAATGCTTCCTCTTTAGATGCAAGAAATATAGTCCATGTAAATCTGGAATAATCATCCACCAATACCATAACATACTTCTTACCTCCACGACTCATTGTTCTCATTGGACCACATAAATCCATATGGACCAGTTCCAAAGGTTTAGTGGTACTTACCTGTTTCTTCGGTTTGAAGGAGGAATTTACATGCTTCCCCTTGGCACATGCTTCACATACTTTTTCATCATTAAACTTGATGTTAGGAAGACCTATCACCAAGTCCTTGGACACAAGTTTGTTCAATTATGAAAGACTAGCATGTCCTAGTCTTTTGTGCCATAGGAGGGAATCATTTTGTACCACACTTAAGCAATTCAAGCTTCCATCAGATAGTGTCAGCAAGTCTACTTTGTTGATGTTTCCATGCCTATTTCCCTGCAAAATAATTTCTCCAGAAGTTTGGTTAGTCACAGTGCATCTAGTAGATGAGAAATTAACATTATTACCTTTGTCACACAATTGAGATATACTCAATAAGAAATGCTTCAGCCCATCCACTAGAAACACATTGTCTATACTATGTGAATCAGACCTACCTACCTTTCCAATGCCAATGATTTCACCTTTCTTACCATTATCGAAGGAAACACTTCCTCCTTGAAAGGCTGAGAGTGAAAGGAACAGTTCTTTATGTCCTGTCATGTGCCTTGAGCAACCACTATCCATGTACCATTTGTGGTTTGTCTCCTTCACTCTAGCCTGCAAAAGAAAATTAGGGGTTAATTTTAAGAACCCAAACTAGTTTGGGTTCCTTTCCTTTAGAAAAAGGATGAATCAGATCTTTCCTAGCCCATAATGGTAATGGTTTCTTTGTGTGAACAGTTTTCTTTCTTACAGAATGTTGAACACGTTTATAGGACCTATTCCTCTGTCTCATAGAATTTTGAATAGGTTTATAGGACCTGTTCCTCTGGGCAGCCCTTTTTAAAGAATGGCATTTTTCTTTCCGGTGACCAGTGTTCCCACAATGAGTGCATAGCCAGATTTCAGGAAGTGATACGTCCTTACTCTTTGGATCCCATTTGGATGAAACCTGTGCTTTCATGAATCCAATACCCTTCCTTTTACTACTATGATTTTCATGTAACCATTCTAGTGCTTCAGAAGACTTGTTCCATTTTACAGTTTTTCCTAGTTCCAGTTTTGTTTTAACCAAGTCTTCTTCCAAAGATCTTATCTTCTCATCTTTTTTGCACAGTTCATCAACTGTGACTTTCAGTTTCTCTTCAGCAATGATATGATGAAATTAGCAATACCTTTACCTTTTTCAACTGTTTTAATATTTTCTAATTCCTGAACAGTTGATTCAAGTGTGAGGACCTGTTCCTTAAGCATACTAATCTTTCTTTTCAGAAAATCATTTTTAATTACTGCCTCTTTGCATTCAGCTTCTAAACAATCAATTTCATCATGCAGTTGATGATTGTCATCCCTTAGAGATTTAAATTCATTTAGCACAGTATGAAATACTTTAACCAATTTTTCTCTAGGCATGTTTTTTACATCTTGTTTAAGTTTAGAAACAAATATCTCAGCATCTTCTTCATTTTCTGAATCTCCAAGAGCCATTAGAGCAAGATCCTCATCCAGATCACCATCAGTTATTTCATCTTCACTGTCTTGCCATCCTGCAACCATTGCTTTGGGATTTCAACTTTTCTTATGGACCTGTTCCCTAGCCTTTTTCCTTTCCTCAATAAACCTCTTCCTCCATTCTCCTTCCATGATTGGACAAGTGCTGATGTAGTGCTCCGTGCTTCCACATTTGTGGCATTCTCCAGCCTGTTTCATGTTAGAATACCTACCCTGTCCACTAATCGCCTTTTTCTTAATCAAATATTTTTGAACACTTTTAGCGATAAGGACCAGTTCCTTATCATCAATAATCTTATCAGCAGTAGTCAAGGCTAGGTTAGGTTCAGTTTTAACTGGTACTCCTATGTTTTTAACCTTTTTCCTTAGTTCATAAGTCTTTAAATTACCTATAAGCTCATCTAAGGATAGATTGGTTAAATCTTTGCTTTCTATGATAGCACAAGCTTTGATCTCCGAAGAATCTGGAAGAACCCTAGTTAGAATCTTTTCTACTCTATCTTCCACAGTTAAAACCCTTCCCAAAGAAATAAGTTCAGAAGCAATGGCATTAAATCTAGTATACATTTCAGAGATTGACTCTTCTTCTTTCATTTTAAAACTTTCATATTCAGCATAAAGAAGTATACCTCTAGACCTTTTTACCTGAGTTGTTCCTTCATGTGCAACTTGTAGAGCATCCCAAATCTCCTTTGCAGTGGTATACCCTCTGATTCTAGTGCATTCGTCAGGACTGAGTCCACCAACAAGCCACTTCCTAGCTTTTGCATTCTTTTCCCATTGCCTTATGTCTTCAGCATTGCATTCTTTCTTGGTTTTGGGAACATCATTTCCCTCGGCATCCTTCTTCATTGGGATCATGGGACCTTCAGTCACTATGTCCCATAATTCATAGTCTCCTGCTTGAAGATGATCACGCATCCTTTCCTTCCACCATGAATAGTATTTCCCATTGAACAAAGGAGCTCTAACCATTGACTGACCCTCACTATTCTCTCGTGATGTACTCATCTAATCCTAGGTGTTAGCCTTTTCAAGGATAACCCGCTCTGATACCAATTATATTTCCCAAGATACACCACTTTACTGTTTTAAGGACCAGTTCCTTAAAATGCGTTCCTTTACTATATTATATGCGAAATTAAAATTGTAAGTAAATGAACACCAAATATTAGCGTGGGAAAACCCCTTGAGTCGGGATCAAAAAACCACAACCTACTTCTCAAGTAGGATTTCAACTTCACTATGTAAAAAGACCCCCTTGGTTACAAGACTACCTTCTTACTAACCTAGGACTAACTCTAATCCTTTAGTGATCTTTCTCACGATTAGTGAAGTTGTGTCAAGTCCACGACTTGAACCAGAAAGATACAACTCGATTATGCTTACTACAATTGAACAAAGACTGAACTTTTACAAGACTCAATCTAAGGAACAGGTTCTAACTTAGTTCCACTGTAGCTAACTGATTACACAAATAAGCTAATGACTCTTTTAAGCTTTGCTCGATTCTCTCAGTATTTGTGTATGCTTCAATGGCTGATATGCTCCACATTTTATAGCTCCAGCAACCAAGAAGTCTTGAGCAATTAGAACTCCAAAGCTCCCACGAGTTTGAGTCCTAATTGGATTCTTCTCTTTAAGCATCCCGATCTTCTATCCTTATCCTTTATTTATGCAATCTTTTCATATCCGTTTAGACCTGCATAATTATCAAGATACACGTCACTCTTAGGATAATTAATAATATCTCAGCTTAAATGATTTTGCATGAATTATCTATTTAGCTGCAGTGATTAAAAGGAACAGGTCCTTTGAATCCGTTCCTTAATCATCAGTCAAAACTCCAAGCTTATCCAAGCTAACAAGAGATATGACACTAGTTCGGATACAAGCACCGAAACAAAGGGCAGAAAACTAACTCAACAAAAAATTCAGGTATCAAGCTTTTAATGCAGGTGATTATGTATTGAGGATCAAAAGGCTAAAAAAGGATGAACCAAACGAAGGAAAACTGGGAGCAAATTGGGAGGGACCCTATTGGGTCAAAGCAGTGGTCGGAAAGGGCTCATAGCAGCTCGAAACGGTGGACTCCAAATTAGTCGAGTTCAATTGGAATATCACACAATTGAAGAAGTATTATTTCTGAAAACGTTATGGTATCGTATGATCGAATTTCACTTTTCTTTACATAATTTTCATTTTTTCTCCATCGGGCACATATGATTATTGATTATTTGGTACTAACACTTTTAGATGGCTTAGTTGGAACCAAATGATGACGAACATCACCCACGAATACTTGAGCTCGAAACGCTCCAATCGGGGTCGATAAATCTGACGAATACTCTACCGTGGTCTTCATATTTAACGCTTTCTCTCGATGTTTGTCCAACGTTTTTCGTTTCAGATATTGAAAGTCGAAGTCCAGTGTTAGACTACTCATACTTCGCACCCAAACACTGGGGGGTGGAGTTAGTAGGATAATCACGCATTCGAGGACTGGGGACTGGTCAGAAACCGGGGACTTCTTTTGAAAATGAAGATGAAATCGTTTGAAGACAAAACTGGGGACTCGTCCAAATTTGACGGAGCTCTCAAGCCCCAACGTTTTCACTCAAACTGGGGACTCGTTCAAATTTGACGAAAACTTCAAGCCCCAATGTTTTCACTCAAATTGGGAATTATTGGTTTAGATAGGACATGCAATATGTAAATGATCCATTAGCGATCAAGGAATTTTTTGTCATCAATGCCTTTAAATGACCACATTATGTAACCGATCGAATAATGTATCAAGCGCCTGACAGCGGCCAATACTTCAATAATATACAACACTTACATCATTTTTTCGATCTCTACAACACTTGTCATTTTGTGTTATCGATCTTTACATTGCTGATTGAATTTTACAATCCCAATTTTTGATTAAGTGTTTAAACCGAAAATTTCCGAACTTGAAATTGTTCGAAGGGTGCACTACGTGAAAATGAGATGTCATTCTTTACTACGCACTAAGCACATTGGGCCCCAATCATTTCATATTTTTTCCGACGATTATTGCTAAATCGTTAACATTTCGAACGATTGAACTAACTTGTCTATTGGAAAATTCCAAGACAATCTTATCTTTGGAAAACTACAGTTGAAGTGATAAAAGGAAATTCCTAAACATAATTCATTCATCTGAAAATTATTTACATTGATCGGTCAAACGACCTCATCATTTCAAAACAGAAAGACCAAGCTACTGGTCGAAAATAACAAAACAAAAGCAAGCTGAAATTACAATTTATTCATCTCCGTCAGAGCCTTCATCGGAGGAACTTGGAGGGAGAGCGAGATCCTCACGAGCAAGCCTTACAATGGCTATTGCTTCATCCAACTCAGTGGGAATATCGATATTTAAATCACGCATCTCTCTGAGCACATCGCCCCTCGACTCAGCAAGGATCAAGTCTTTCTTCTTCTCAAATTCCTCTTCAAGGTCGCGCTTTAGGTTGGTCGACTCCCTTTGAAGTAATCGATTTCTCATCGCTAGACTGTTAGCATGAGCATTCAGATCTTCATTGCCCTTACGGAGAGTTTGAAGCTCTTCGGACACCGCCGCAAGCTCTCGATCTCTGCTCTCCAAGATAGAGCTGAGTTCAACACACTTCATCTCAGCGTTGGCCTCATGTTGGCTGAGCTGCTCGTTCAAGGCTCGAATCTGAGATTTTAACACAGATTCATGAAGAGCATGTTCATTCGTACTTTTATCAAAGTTGGCCAAAAGCTCTGCGTGCTTAGTTTCCAGAGCCTTCAACTTTCGGTGCAACTCTTCTCCCGCCAAAGTAAGGTGGACGATTTGCTCGTTTAGCACTTTGGCTCCATCTTGCAGTTGGCAAATTCGATCACCTGTTTCGATCGCCATTATTGAATTTTGAAAGCAAGTCATAAGTAAGATTCAACTAGCAGGATATATTCAAAGGAAAGAAAAGAACAGATGATGGGAAGAAGATTACCCTAAAACTAGCAAAAGCAATCTGTGAAGGAAGACTCAAATCGCCGTGCGTATTCAAACGGGCGTGCTCCACCGGGCCCATAACGTCAAAGAGATAATCGGCAAGCCGCTTTGGGTATCTAAGCAGATCGATGATGCGCGACACGGTCACTGCAAGCGATCTGTCGCCCAACTCTTCAGACTCGCCCAAAGTGGCGAAGACAGCAACATCCTCACCTCGAGGAAGAGGCACTATCGGGTCAGCATGATCTATACAAAAAACAGACGATACGACTGGCTGTGGCCATTGGCACTTTTTCGTGGCCATTGGCCGATCTAAGGATGGAATTTTTCCTTTGGTTGGATACCTCTCCTCGAGGCTTTGATCAATGGTATCGATCATGTTTTCTTCGACCTCAGGAACAATGCCCAAGGAAACGATGGCGCCCTCTCTGCTGGGCAGACCTCCTGAACCCGAAGTGACTTCCTCGGCTATTGGAGACAGGTGAAAATCTTCGCCTCCCAAATCAGTTGAAAAGTCTCCAAATTGTTCAGCCGCCTTGAGCTGGATAGCCGTTTCTTGAAGCCTCTCCTTCACTGGCTTCCTGGGAGGCCTAACCAACCGATCAGACCCCGATTCATCTCTTGTCTCATCCTCATCGAGATTAATAGTGGTGGTCGTCTCTTTGGCAGCCTTCGCTGCTGCAATAGCTGAGCTCGTCCCAGCAATCACCTCTTTGATAGTTTGGGCTTGGTCGTCGAACCGCCCCCTTGCTCTTTTCCCACAATCTTAGGAAGATATTTATTCTTCAAATCCTTGAAAGATGTTTTCTTCTTCTTCGGAGGGGGAACTTCATCGAATTTTCCTCTCCCTCGACTTCGCCTTCCTCGACGCTGGGCTCACCTCCGATGCCAGTAATGCCTACATAAATTCGAAGTTAAACGGAAAAAGTAAATCAAATACAAGTTCAAAGGGATAAGATTGTCGAAGGGAGGAAGTATACCATGGTTTTTGGCCTTCAAAGTCAGCGAAACCGCAATCGGCTTCCACACACTTTCATCGTTGGTTGTCTTGCCCAATACCTTGATCAACCACTGTTCGATGTTGGGAACTTGATCGAACAAAACATTGTCAGCTAAGAATATAAAAATACAACATTTTAAGACCAAATATTCTTCAGAGTAACGCAAAATAGCTAAATACTTACGAGTTCGGTTCCATACGCTCGGAAGCGGATCTGCTCCGGGAGCAGTCAACTGCTCCATGGGGATGAAAAAAAAACGTTGATCCCATCCTCGGTGATCATCATCATTATCGGAGATCAGAGCCCATTGACCTCGCTTGGCGAGATTGATCACCCCCCCTTTGTAGACTACTTCCGCCTTCCTCGCGATGAAGTGCATTATCACCACCGTCCTCCATATCGTAGGAGAAACTTGTCCCGCACACACGTTGTACATCCGATAAAACTCCTCGATCAGAGGGTCGATCGGAAGAGTGAAGCCAATCATGAATGGGTAAGTCAACACCACCAAATGGCCTTCATGGTGGGTGGCCAATGTTGATTTCCTCGGGGGCACATAACATCCACCTCGTCTGCCTTCCAACGACAGTCATCCCGAACTCGTGACATCAATTCGGGAGTAATCGCGCAGTGCACAGAGTCGATGGGAATATTTTTCTTCTTGCTCCTCTCTGCTTCATTTTGGATGTTTACTTTGCAATAGTTGTCGTACGTGAACTTCTTCGGAAGAATTTCCGAATACAGCTTCTCAGGACCAAAATCCTTTAGTTTCCTCTCTTTTCGCTTTTTTCCTTTCTTATCCCCTGAAGGACCAGCGCCGGTGGCGATTTGCCCCGCCACCACGGCAGACTGCAGCAGTGCTGTGGTGGAAAAAGCAGTGGCTTCAGTGTCAGCAACGTCTTGAGTAGATAAAGACATGTTTTAGCAAAGTTAGTCTTGAGAATTTGAATAAAAGAACTTGAATATATGAAGCAGGAATTAAGAGACACAACCAAGATCTTCTGAAAAATGAAGAATAAAAGCAAGAATTATCAGAAAGTGGGTTGAAGAAGTTGAAAGAGTTTGAGAATTTTGGGAGGTTGTAAAGTTTGCAAAAACGATTTGAAGTCGGTATTTATAAGGAAAAATTCATTATTGCCTCGGTAACCGATGAAAACTGTCAATCGCACGATGCCTGACACGTGCAGCGATGGGAAGTTGAAGTGACGGTTTGGCATTTCGAAATAAAGGGCCACAAACGCTCCACGTGTTTTCCTGCCTAAAGTTTCAAGCCACGTGCCAAGTTTCTCAAACACACGCTTGGAAAGTGGGGGGACTATCAGTATTGGTCGATTTCTGTCCGATTATGCAGAGGAAACGTGGTCAACTACGTGGCGAGGTGAGAACAGTTTCCGAAGACATTACGAAAATGAGGTCGGATTGAAACAACTTCGATCAGTGATATGATCGATTAAGTTGGATCGTGATCGAAATATTTCGAAGACAATTGTTTTGTCAGATAACGACGTCTGATCTTATCCCGCTTTTATCGGAATGGATTTAGCATAGTTTGTTGGACGTGGGTAACTGCTATTGCGCGACCGATGGAGAGACGTGGAGGAGTGGAGTCCTTCTAGGGTTTGGGACTCCACATCTCACTAACCTATAAATAAGCCCCCATTTCCCCATTTTTTAACTTACGTTCTTCTGAACAAAAAAGCTCCATTTTATTCTGTTATCATATCTTCATCATTGTTATTGCAAATCCGCCATTGTTGTCACAATTATTGTATCAAACACAAATCACTGATTGGTTCAAGTCTGAAGGAGGATTCATCTCTTTCAACGGATCACCAGCCTTCGATCGAATAATACAATAAGTTTTACCGCTTTTATTTACTAATTTACTACTATTTGTTTCGTTTTTTGCATGATATCTCAATTGTTTGATATACTTGCTCATCGTCATCGATCACATCAATTTATTGTCTTTATCCTGGTCCAATTGTTAATTCATCATTTGACATACCTGTTCATCGTGACCGATCACGTTAATTAATGATCGTCATCTTGATCGTAACACCAACTTAATAGGATTACTGTTAATCAAATAGTAGTAGTTCTATCGTATTTAGCCAAACTTGTCATCGACAGATATACATTATCCTGCATATTTAGCTCAATATTCTTGGTCGAATTTTATCTTTCATCGGATATCACGTAAATCTAATACTCAAATCGTGTTCAAGAAAACATTAGCTATTTACTTCGTTTATAATTCACCTGCCTGAACTCATACGGAATCGATCGCTTGTGGTGGTTTACTTATATCGTTATAAGCCAGTGAATCTATCGTTCATTTTTGTTTATTCAATCGTATTTGTCCTCGAATTAATCTTGCTGCATTATACCATCGAAACTTGTTGTTGTCTGTTCTGTCGAATTCGCTGCTCATATTGTATTCAATTCAATATTCAGTAAATCGATCACTTGCCAACATAAATTGCTTATCAACCGGTCAAATTTAGATATAAACGGTCACCTAAGGCTCAACTAAATACAAATTTAATTGTAATACCTGAAATACGTTTTTAGGAAATACACAACACTTAATAATTAGTATGAAATTCTTGAAATAGAACAAGAAATAATGTTTTCCTTTTTAATACCTTTATAATTTTTCTTTATGAATAGTCTTACAAGTTACAACTACTTACAAGTACGACATTTTGAATTATTAAAATGTGATATACTGTCAAGAAAATATGTTGTACTTAATTAGCAATCAAACCAATTATGTATATAAATTACTAACACAATTTCGACAAAATTAGCCTTTTTGAGTAAATGGAGATACATTCTAGAAAACGAATGCAAGATATAGATACACAAATGAAAGGAACAAGATGAATACAAAGAAAACGAAGCCTTAAGATCACAAGGCGGCACATTTAGATGAATTATCTTTTTCACTATATCTTTTATATTTATATTTATATTTATCTGTTGTAACTTGAAATATTCACGGACTCCTTTTGATTTATAATTTAATATAGAATGTTAAAAATTTCATCAAAAGTTCCTTTATCACACTAAACTTCACTACGGCGCAACGCGAGGGCACTTATACTAGTTCTAAATAGACAAGAACACTGAAACCGGCTCTTGCCTCTTTATAAGGTATGTTATTGGCTTTTCACTCTCACTATTCTCACATTTTTATGATTTATGATTATGATGCATGAACAATTTTCATAGATTTCTTGTGCAGCAGTCCTTTTTTCTCTTTTTTTCATCTAATTGTCATTTTACTAACATGCATATGAAGATGCATATTCTCGGTTTATTTTTAGTAGTTAATATCTTTTATGCTGCTTATATTGTACGAAAATTGGAAGAGAAATTATGTACTCTTCCTATTAGTTGCTTCATTAGATACTACTAGCTGTTTTGTTTCCAAAAGTGAATTGTTATAATTTATTTGTCTTAATACTGAAATTTGTATTTTTCCCAAGAAGTTTCTTATATTGTTGTCCATATGAAATATTTTAATTACATAATTGGATTTTTGTTTGTAGGGACTCATATGGAAAATAGATCAACAACACAATATGGCCATCGGATAACCTTAGCAAGTAATATACTATAGTCAACGATTCTTTTTTATTCTTGTTGATGTATTAATTAATACTATTATATTCATACGGAGCATGGCTATGACATACAATTTGTAAATGAGTGAGAATATGATAATGAGATAAAGCTATATGAGTAACATCAAGTAATGTTGAAATTTGCTAGGCCTTAAATTAGATAAGCTGTGTCCTTGGACCTCGTATGCCTTTCTTCAGATCTAACACAATTATTTACTGTAGAATAAGTCTCAGCAGAGTGCCACTTTTTGTTATTGTGTGACATCAAGGAATTCAATTCAGTGAAGTTGATTTTGAGGTTCATATAGAAAACTCTTCTTAATAATATATTGGAGTTGCACGTATATATATATATAGTCCTAGACAAACTATGCACAACAACAACAAACCCAACTCAAACTAGGACACAAGAAGTCAAATCCTAGTTGAATTATACAACACAAATATTATTCTTCATCATTCCCCCTCAAGTTGAGCAGGGTGTTGAACAACTATCAACTTGGATTTTAGGTCAAGAAATCGTGACTTCGACAAAGGCTTAGTTAGCAAATTAGCCACTTGATCGTGAGTACTGACATAACGAACTGAGAGAGTCTTAGCACGAACTTTGTCTCGAACAAAATGAAAAGCGATTTCCATGTATTTTGTGTGCGAATGAAAAATGGGGTTGACAGGAGAGAGTCTTAGCACGAACTTTGTCTCGAACAAAATGAAAAGCGATTTCCATGTATTTTGTGTGCGAATGAAAAATGGGGTTGACAGTCAAGTATGTAGCGCTTAAATTATCGCACCAGATTATAGGAGTAGAGGAAATGAAACAGCCAATCTTACGAAAGAGAAATTCAACCCAAGTAATCTCTGAAGTAGCAGCAGCTAGGGCCCTATACTCCGCCTCAGTGCTCGATCTAGAGACAGTATGCTGCTTGCGTGAGGACCATGAGATCAAATTATTTCAAAGGTATATGCCAAAAGCCAGTTGTGGACTTCCAATCATCCACATCTCCACCCCAATCAGAATTTGTGTAACCATGAAGAAGAGGGGTAAAGCTACGTGACAATAATAGACCATGAGTTGATCTAAGAATATTTACTAAAATGATAAAGCTACGAAAATAGATCTAAGAATATTTACTAAAAGAACTTCAGATTTAAAGCTACGAAAATAGATCTAAGAATATTTACTAAAATGATAAAAAAAAAAAATTATCACATAATAATGATAACCGTCATTAGAGACCACCGGGGAAGGGCCCCAAACATCTGAACAAGTTAAATAAAGAGGGCCAGAGGCCTGAAAACTAGACTCGCTAAAAGGTACCTTATGACTTTTGCTAACATCACAAGTAGTTCATAAACTAGAAGATCTACTAGACTGCAAAACAGTTAATAGTAACGCTTGACAAACAATATGATAGGATGCATGAGCCAGACGAGCATGCCAAACACCAAGAGAAGCTGCAAAGGAAGTCGGAGAGGATAGCTTTGTCACTGAGAACGAATACAATCCTCCGGTGTGTAGTATTGTCTTCATTGCCAAGTCCTTAATAAAAAATGGTTAGGAGAAAATTCAATTGAAACATTGTTAGATTTAGAAAAAGACCTAATGGAGACCAAATTTTGAGTTGCAGTAGGAACATGAAGAATATCTTCAAGGTTAAACTTTTTGGCAAAAGCAATAATGAGACTTTTAGAGTGAATACCAAGATTTTCAAGATCAAATGTCAGATGATGTGTGGTGCCACCATCCATCAACCAATTTTGAGTGGATGAGTGTTGGGTGTTTGCTAGGTAGGATACTGGTCATCCAGAGACCCGAGCACCATTTGAAGTCCGAGGCG
This sequence comes from Petunia x hybrida, assembly GCA_037355625.1. Taxonomy (NCBI): domain Eukaryota; kingdom Viridiplantae; phylum Streptophyta; class Magnoliopsida; order Solanales; family Solanaceae; genus Petunia; species Petunia x hybrida. Next base: position 1,098,829 of record JBBBVM010000018.1, on the reverse strand, counting down.
ATGGGCAGACACGTGTGATATGACCTTTAGCTTCACAATTGTGGCATACAATGGGTGATGTATCAGTGAAGGCTGAATGTTAAAGGATTGAGCGGGGTTTTCAAAACCACGATTTTGAGTCATCTGATAGAAACTGTGATTTAGAGAACGACCACGACCCCTATTACCTCTACCTCTGCCATGTCCACGATTAGGACTGACTTAGGTTTGAGTATATTGTGATGTGGGTGCTATGACATTAAGAGCCTCGTCTTTTTTTAGTTGTCATTCTTCATTCAGTAGCAGTCAATCTAAAGCATTAAAAGAAATATCCTCTTGACGCGATTCAAGTGATCTTGTAAAGGGACGATAAGGTGGTACCAATCCAGCAACAATAAATTCTACTAAATCATCATCAGGAACAGGAAGCTACAATGCAACGAACTTGTTCCCAATTCCTTTTGCCTTTTGCACATAGGACTCTATACTTGCATTATTCCGCCACAATGTGTGTAGTTGCATTTTCAACTCACGAATAAGTGGCTTTGAACCTGAAGCATAGGCAGCCACGAGTTTGTTCCACGTTGTTTGAGCCGTCTCAGCTCCGACTAGTTGAGGTAAAATACCTTCTGAGACTGAGGCCAGGATCCAACTCAACACTAGTTGATCCTCTCTTGCCCAAACATTATAAGTAGGGTTAGGTTGATCACCAGTCAGAAATTGATCTAGAATAAACAAACTACCATCAATATGATGGGCGAGACTACAACCTCGAACCATGGGAAAAAATTGTGTCTTCCACAATAAAAATTTGGTGATGTGAGTTTAACTGATAACTGGTGTGCAAGATTTGGAGATGATAAATTGGATAGGTTGGGTGAAGCACCCTGACCTTTTCCAGATAATTGGGAAGTTGCAGTAGAGATCTTGTCTTCGGCCGTTGAAGCTGTCAAAAGGTTTCATGTACACTGACTTGATTCTGTGGTGTTTTGTGTGGGTTCTTAAACCTCTTAAGGCTCTGATGTTATATAGAAAACTCTTCTTAATAATATATTAGAGTTACAGAGAGAGAGAGAGAGAGAGAGAGAGAGAGAGAGAGAGAGAGAGAGAGAGAGAGAGAGAGAGAGAGAGAGAGAGAGACCAAGAGTCCTAGACAAACTATGCACAGAAACAACAAACCCAACTCAAACTAGGACACAAGTAGCCAAATCCTAGTTGAACTATACAACACAAATATTATCCTTCATCAGTTCATAATTGATTCTTATGCATATACTGCATTATATTCTTAAATACAGTTCGGTCTATGGAAATATAATGCTAACATGAATTTATTTTATGAACATTTTTATTGGTTCTCTCTTAATTAATGTTGTTCTACGAATTCAAGGATTGACGCCGCAACTTAACAACTTGTGAAGGTCAAACTTGATACGAACTAAGAATTGAATATTATTATCCCCTTTTTCCGACATATTATATCTTCCAGTTTATACACTGATGAGGAGACGTCAAGGTTTTTATTCTTTTTCATAGATACTTCCTATAGTATGGTTGATAAGGTTCTTTAGATGCTTTTCTTCATTCCTTAGTTTAATATATATTGTATATTGAATTATATTAAATTGATGAATAACCAAATTTATATATTGTAGATATGTTATTTCATAAAGTTATGTGACTCATTCAATTGTGTGGTTATTGATAAGAAGGCCCTAAGAAATATTGATTGAACTTTTGTTTTTCATTATAAAATTTTATATTAGAGAAAATTGTCATTTTCTTCGTATATTTCTAATATTTAGAACTTTAAAGTTATTTTTGTAAAATTTTCATTTATAGTAATCCACTAGGCTCGATGATGGTATTGTTGGTGGATCGGATGAAGAGGATGTTTTATTAGCTAATTTATGTATATCAAGTATATTCTACTAATTAATTTCAATATAAAAAAATATTGGATAAATTTGATATAAGTACCTTGTTGGATCAAACTATAGCTCTAACTATACAAACAATAAAACGTATTACTATAATTTTTAAATTGATTATACTTGTGAAAGAATTCAAATTAATTAGATATACTTGTCAATTCGTTATTAATTAGATATACTTGTCAATTCGTTATTACTTATTATTTGAATAAGTTAAGATTCAGTCACATTTGATGTTGAGGTACGACATTTGAATCTCGCAAACTTCGAGTGCATTTTAATTGTTTATATGCTATGTATAATGCAAGTGTTAATTAACATAGCAGTTATGCATCTCACTGCAATAAAGTGTTACGATATAGTGGTATTATGGCTAAAGGATTAGTTCATTTAAGTTTAAATGTTAGACTTCTTATAAAATTATTTATGTTTACAATTTAGTCCTTAGTTTATATTAGTTTTTAACTTAAGTCCTTGGAATGTTCGTATATAAGAGCCTATGTAAACAACGTGGATTCTTACAATTGGTATCAGAGCCGACGGTTCTCGGCCCCGACTCTATCGCACGGTTCAATCCGTACTACAATCCGCTATCCCAAACCTCGGAAGTTCAAAGGCTGAAGCAACATACTTCAATTGATTCATGGGCATATCCCTATTCCTATCAACACTTATACAAATGTTGAGTTCAATACTTAGTCATATGCTTATTATCATTCTTCGGTTCATCAATATTATACCGCAGATCTTGGATTCAATCCAAATCAGTATAGTTTTGAGCATTACCAGAGGGAGGTGCATCCAAGTTCTTTTCCAGTTCCATGCGCTTATCATTTTGAAACTACCAATTCGGGCTTGTATTCGGTATCAGAAGCCATGGGTGTTTCACAAGGCTCTAAGCACAAACGACATGCCACCGGTGGCAAGAAGAAAGCCTGGAGGAAGAAGCACAAGTATGAGCTTGGTCGCCGACCTACTCCTACCATGCTATCGAGTAATAAGAAAGTCAGGAAAATTCATGCAGGAGGTAGTACGTCGTTGGAAGTTGAACACGAGATAGAAATTGTCGGCAACGGTGCAGACAAGATGTTTGACAGTGGTCCGGTAAAGGATTTGAAGACTTCAAGAGATGAAGCTTGCTCTGTTGGACACTTAGATTGTGGCGTAAACCAGGTGTTTGTTAAATGTTCTGAAAGACCGCCAGTTTTTGAATCCAAGATGTTGGAGTTCGCCCGATCTTTGAAAATGGTGGAAAAGATATTGCAGTAGATGATTTCAAGTGCTAGGGTACAAGATAATCAAATTTTAGATGCAATAATAGAGATCAAGGGTGCAAATGATGGTAAAGACTTTCAAATCGGGATAGAAAAAGAAGTCGAGGAAAATTCTGAAAATGTTGAGGACCAAATATTTGATGAAAGTCCTCAAAGAGCCAGTAAGATATCTCATGAGGTTGTAATTCCTGAATGTGATCTAGCGAATAACGATTTGATTCTAAACGATAATTTCAATCCAGATAGTGAATGGGAGAGAATCTACGACTTAATTTGTAATGATTATGAATCTCATTTGGTCCACATCAATGGTGGTGGTGAGGTACTAGAATATGAAGACGAGGAAAATTCAGAAAGTAAGGAGGATCAAGTGCTCAATGAAATGCCAGAGAGGTATGCAAATGCCTTCCTGGAACTATCACCTCAGTCTAATGTATTTGACAATGACAATTTGGATGATGAAGCACCATCGGGAGTTTTGGACAATGTGTTTGATAAGTATCCTCAAAGACTCAGGGAGACTTTTGAAGAGTTCTCAATCCATTTATGTGACTTAAGGAATCGTAGTTCAGTATTCAAAAGGAATTTAAAGTTGGTGAATTTTTTGGGATATTAAACTAACACTTGGTGAGTTTGAGAAATTCCTGATCGAGAATGATGGAAAGGAAATGACAGTTAAGTCTTTGTGTTGCGATGTTCCAGGAGACGCTTTTGGTGAACCAAGGCAGGAGGTGCCTCATTTATCTCAAAGTGCTGGTGCAAAAGTTTTTTCTAAGATTGGTTCTATGTCACTCCCACAAGTTGATGATATGGTTTTGGTTTTCCTTGGTTTTGCACGTTTGGCTGCCCGTTCGGCTACTAGTTTATCTAAGTTAGATAAGGTTCTCACGTCAAGGCCTTCTGATAGGCCTCACTCTATTTCAATGTTAGAGGTTACAGAAGCTGTAGACATTGTGTACTCGGATCATAAATTGTGCAACTTTGTATCATGGTTAAGTTGTTCAAATGTGTGTTTGGGAAGAATGGAATAGTTGGAAGTATAGATTTTTAAAATCTCAAGGTGAAAAAGTAAAAAAGCTCTTGATGACTAACATTGTTATCAGCTTCGACACCTCCTCTTGGACTACCAGTCATACAAGTAAGTGCAAAACCACATCCTTCTCAAGCAGTTGCAAGAGTGGAATCCTTTAAGCATTACTCCATAATAGTTTTCCATTGGGCTTTCTCGAGAAAGAAATTATGATTCATGACCTTCAGCTACTTCAGGACATTGTTGTTGGATCTATGTTGGTCACACCACATGCTGCAATGACACTTGTTTCTTTAGTTAAACTGTTGGTGCTGGTTGTGGTACCTATTGCAATGATACTCACATTCTTGGTAGTGCAGTGTACTTTGATAATAAAGTGCTTAGTTTTCTTTCTAAATGGATCGGCCTCATTTGCTACAATTACTATTGGAGAAGGTAAAATAGAAGATGCGCACTGGGGTGTGCTCAACGATTTCATTATGAAAAATGGTGAAGAGGTGTTCCCTGGTCAATATAAAAGCAAAAAGAACATGCCTCGTACGTATCTGTTGAAAGTTGCTTTGATCAAGATATATCTTGCTTTAGGCAAGATAGTTTGTGAGAGAAGCACTTCCATCTTCGACCCTGGAGCAGTAATGTTTTCATCCGCTTCCATGGTCAGTCTCCCAAATTCTGCAAGGATTCTAGTTTTGGATTCAACCATCCTTATACTTCATACTTGGATAGTCCTACTAGATATTGTTCTGTGCAAGTCAAGAGTTTGTTCTTTGGCTACTGCCTACTTGGCACTCTTTGCTTTCCTGTTCACAAGTAATATTACAACCTTGAGGACAAGGTTGTTTAAGGGGGATGGATTGTTACGGTACGGTGGTATTATGGCTAAAGGAGTAGTTCATTTAAGTTTAAATGTTAGACTTCTTTACAATTTAGTCCTTAGCTTATATTAGTTTTTAACTTAAGTCCTTGAAATGTTAGTATATAAGAGCCTATGTAAACCACTATTGAGATATGTTGAATGAAAAATTAGTATTTTCTTTAGCTTATTTCTTTTATTTCTTTCTTTCGGATTTCATGACGATCCCAACGTGGGATTCGTTACATAAAGGCACACAAAACTGAATACATGTGCAACAAACCTTATGATAGGTGATGATGTTGCATTTAAATAAAATAGTAGGAAGTGTAGGCAAGGTACAAATGCCTACTGGAGAGTCATCTGGTGTATCACATGCGGAAAGCTTTCAATGAACATGAGAGGAAATCATTAAGAATGTCCTATGTAGTCCGTATTTTAGATTTAATCTACTATCTCTGTCCAAAGCAACAAGAATCCTGAACTATTCTGTTATTTTTTTCCAGGATTATGTGTCTTTTAGGGTCTTATGAGTGGAAAAATCAAAGAGATTGGTAGAGACCTGAATGTATTGTATGTACTATGCACAAAGGAGACTATGAATAGTGTTGGTAGATCATTGAATGCACAAAAGAATGAGACATGTACCCATGGTTGTTTTGAGAAAAATAGTTGAGTGAAAAATAAAACTAGTTTTGTGTTGAATAATTGTGATATCTGTCCCATACCTAGACAACCAAAAGTACCTTTTCCTGTTTGCAATAGTAGACCAAATGAACTTTTTCAATTGATACATTTAGATGTATGGGGATCCTATCTACAAAGTTGTAGCTCACAATAGAATGAGATATGTTTTAACCGTTGTTGATAATTTCTCCAGAATTAAATAGGTATTGCTGATGAATGTGAAGTCTGATATTGTATTAATTCTTAAAAATTTCGTTGAAATGGTATATAATCAATTTGAACGGAGAATCAAGACCTTTAGGTCTGATAATGGAACTGAGTTTTTTTAACCATAGTTGCAGAGAATTGTTCAAGATGTATGGAATTAATTATTAAAGTTCTTGTCCATACGCTTCATAACAAAATTCAGTGGTCAAAAGGAGACAGACATATACTGAAAACAAGTAGAGCAATTAGATTTCAAGATCATTTGCTTATAAGATTCTTGGGTGAGTGTATGCAAGCAAATGTACATATCATCAATAGAATGCCATCTGCAATGCCGAGAAAATAAGTCACCATAAGAAGTATTTTACAAGAAGCCTCATTCCTTTTTTCACTTGTGAGTTATAGGGTGTTTGTGTTTTGCAACCAATCTAGCAAAGAAAGATAAGTTTGGTCCTAGAGCCATCAAGTTTATGCTGATTGCATATGCACCGGGGCAGAAGGGCTTACATGTTATATAATATTGCTAACATAACAATATTCACTAGCGGTGATGTTGTCTTTAATGAAAATTCGTTTCCAAAGAAGCCGCTGTCATCTGGATCCAAAAAGTCCAGCTTCGATCCCTGTCACTATCAAGTAGAAGGAGGCAATGCTAAAAGATAAATTGTACATGGTAGTTGGTCTTTAAATTTTACCAAGAAACCAAGGTACATAGAGTAAGAAAACCTGTACCAGGGTGAGTATACCAGTTCATCTTTCAGCAAGATACAACGTAAACGGTCCTTTCCCTTGTTACTTAAATGAGAAAAAGAAAAAAAAAAAGAAAGATCAATTGAAGTAACAGAAACATATAGCAAGAACAATAACCATGTCCTTCAAATTGAAGGCTAAGTAGTGGATTGCAGATCTAATCGATCCCACCAAGTCACTGCCTAACAAAGGATAAGTCAGCATTATGAGACTCCAAAGATAAATTTATTTTCATCACGATCAAACTGTGTATCTCTTTAAGTTAGATGATTGCAATGAGGAGGCGTGACAATAGTATAAGGAACTTCAAAATGAGATCTCACCATCATGATCAGATTGACGAAAAATTATGAAGGCTCAAAATCCTGGGGTTTTTGCAGCTTTGTATTCCTAAGAGCATAAAAATTCCTAAATCTTCCAAACATACTCGCTCTTAGCCTTGGAAAACTGCATATGAATTTTACTCTCACAAATGCAGTGAAAGTAGATTTCATAGTTACAGAAAAAATTAATTGAAAAGAGCACATCTTCTATGAACGATAAATTATAAAAGATAGAATAAGAGTTTTATTTAATCATAAATTGCATTGTTGATTTGTTCGCCAAGGACTGCTAACTAATCAAGCCAACTCTCGTATCTTGTTTACTGTAAAACAACAGCAAATTTGTTCCAAAACCAAAAAAAGCAACCAAGGAAATAGACACTAAAAAGAACATTTGGCACTTGAGCAGAGATTCATCAAAAGGAAAGTGAATATCCACCTTATATCGTTGAAGTTGGTTTGGAATACCTGAAAGCTATCGTCATGAACACTTGCTCAAATACTTTTTAAATACTTAAATCATACTAAGTTCTAACGCAAGAATAGACTACACCCCCTATAGTCTATCATCTTGACCAATACTATGGATTATGGCTAGTCATCTGATCAGGATTCCTATAATAATATAAACAAAATTTAGATAGACAATAATGGAGCTTACCAACAGTGTCAAGTGGTCGATGTACAAAACTGAAATTCATGCCTGCATAGTCAAATAAAAAATAAAACTTAACCTTGAAAAAAATGAGTAATAGCAACACATGCAACCAGGTAATATAGACAAATCAATGAAATAACTGTAGTTCAGAGCAATTCCAATTAATTGACAAAAAATTATATCCTCAAAGCTCTAGTTATGGCATTTCAATTGGTTGATCAGAAAATGCTCAACAGTCCAATATCAAACCTAGGTTAAATCCTCAAAATTCCTTTATAGGAAGATATAATGTAAAAAATTATTTACTTGTATGAAATAGTTTAGTTAAATAGGGAAGCAACTTGGCAGAGGCGAGAATTTCGAAGATAGAACCTGAAAAAATAAGGATGAATTGAAAAACAACACATAAAGAGATATAGACGTAGACCCAAGAGATGATTGATAAAATTGAGGTTAAACAGCGGAAGAAGAACACTTACAAGTTAGCAAGGAAGAGAGAATAGCCAAAAGGAAAGAAGGAGAACAAAGTGAAGCAGATAGTGCAAGGAAGGAAGACAGCAGAGTGAGCCTTTGGTCGTCCAAAGAACTCACGTTTCTATATAATAATAAAATAATAATAGAAAATAGATAAAGCGACTAAACTAAAAAAATGATAATTATGATAACTTAGCGCAATTCATAAACTTCCAAAGATTCATAAATTACATAAATTCATTTATAGTTATTCTCGACGAGTTTTCGTATTCTAAAAACTAATATAGCACCCGCGAGATTCGAGGTCAGTATGAAAAAAAAAAATATATATATATATATATAAAACTTAACAATTATGTAATGTAATCATGATTGAATATTAAAACTCAAGTATTTGTCAAATCTATTGAATGTTCAGTTGTTGAGTTTCTGATATCAGTAATCTATTTCTTAAAGTTGTAAAATATATTTAACTTATCACTATATCATTTGCTCTTATTTTTCTTCTACTTATTTTTCCTTCGTTACTTTTTTCATTTGATCCTTTAAGAATCCATTTGCTTTCCCTTTTTTCTTTTGATATTTCTTTTTCTCTAATTTTACTATTAAATTATGTTACACTTTCATCAGAATTACTTGAAACATTTACATTACTCAAATTTATGAATAATGTAATATAGTATTATTACAGTATTTAAATTATTTATTTATTAAAGTATTTTAATGTACAAATAAACCCTCATACAGTCTTTATTTTACTCTTTATATTTACTTTTAATGAAACTTTAGCGAGCTAATATTCTCTCGGCATTAATCTCATGGGATGATCTCAAGGACTCTACGAAATCATCATACATCAAAATCATAATTCAAAGACAAAAGGTAAATATAAATACAAAACTGGATCTTATGTGATAGGAAACAACAATGTATATCCCATGTGTGCAGTGATATAAACGAAGAGAAAAATGATGTTACCACCATAAATCCCATCTGCAGAAAGGACAACGAATACTATAACAATTTGTAAATAATGGATGACTAAGGCAGTTAATAAATGACAAAGTAATATTAAGATCCTTTTATATCTGCCTTCCTCCTCATTCTATAAAAATAATTATAGCAAATTCTTTATTGTAAACAATGCCATGAAGTCATGTTTTTCATAAAACATTAGCAATAACTTATATTCAAATTTTCTACTAACCAACATTGTATGTTAGCAAGACGAATCAACTCAATCCCAAGAACCGCATATGCAAAATGCATCAAAATACATTAGAATCACTGCAAAAAAAAAAAAAAAAAAAAAAAAAAAAAAAAAAAAAAAAATATATATATATATATATATATATATATATATATATATATATATATATATATATATATATATATATATATATATCAGAATTGAAGAATAACATTTTTTAGGGTGAAAACACAAACTGTTGTATATGATGTGTTCAAGAGACTAAAAATATTAAGTGAATGACAAAAAATAAAGAATTTAGATCGCTGAGAAGATATATTGATGGTATTTCCTATTTATAATAACTCTTGAAGTTCTTATATTTGCTCACCATTCTAGTTTAAATCAATTTAACGAAAGTAATAGACACTAAATAATTAATCAATTTTTACATCTCAATTCATGTGGAACCTTAATGAACAAACGGTCATATTGTAGAAATGCATCATTTTTTATCTGAATGAGAACATTCTTTGCCCAGGGTAGACACAAAATGGATACTAAGAAAAAACCTGTAAGAAAAATATCATGAGAGGTGAGCAAAAAGGTCATTCAAATTCACAAGGAATAAACATAATATTTTAAAATAAAAACGAAAACAAAATGCGCTAATTGGAGATATATATGGAAATAAAAACCTGACATGAGAGAACCTTGACAGATATAGCACCTTATTTATATTGCTACACAAAACCATGATTTTGTTTGGCCAAAAATTATCTGAATTAATTATAATAGATGGAAAAATAAGAACCCAATGTAGAAATGTATTCAATCGATGAACTACATCATTTGTTCGTCTGTGATGCTTTAATGGTTTATCGATGTGATTGAATGATATCTCAATCAATTATATTGTTCAGTTCTATTTTTTTTTTTTCTTTTTTTGCCTCCTACCAAGAAAAACTATGGGGATGTATGATAGCTTCGGACACCAGGTTCAATAATCTCCCTCAAAGATGTAGACGCCTACAATGGATATCGGTCACGCTTCTACTTCTAGTCCTGAAATTTGTAAAAGTATCATTTCTCTCAACAATGGATAACGGCCACACTCATTTGTTTATTTTCCTTAAGTTCTGAGAAGGAATTTCGTCCATCTCCATCATCTCAAACAATGTTGCATTGTATCAAGTGACCATGGATGTACAATAATAAAACACTAACATAAGCTTCTAGCGAAATGAATTACTATACCACTTTTTAGACTAACTTACAAATCAGTACTATAACGTATAAATAATGTTTAAGTGAATAATAGTTAAAGCAAAAAATTTGGAACGATTATCTCAAACATTAAACAAAGATCATGCGAAACTATTTGTAATCAATGACTACAAAATATATATATATGAGTGATTAAAACTCACAGCAATGAAACATATATATACACCGTGTAAGAATTAATGAAAGAAGAACCTTATTCCATATAAATTTTGCAAGATCTCCGTATCCAATGTACCTGAAAAAATTTGAAAAACCATATTTATCCAATTACATACTATAATAGAGCATGTATGTACTTACCATGCAGTCCAAGTTTCATTACATATCTTACTATTTATGACTTAAGTATACGTACCATTTTTTAGTAGGTAGATTATTGATCTTTCAAAGATAAAGCACTTTTGTCCCATAGGCAAAACAACTCTTTTGGCAAAAGATATATGTTAGACACCGAATTTTGTCCCGAAAAATTTGATTAATGCCTAATTATTTGAATAAGATTAATTTTAAGTTTTAAAGAGAATTAATGAGTTTTAAAGAAAAGGCTAAATTTGTAAAATTTTCTCAAATCTATCCTACCCGCGCAATGAACCTTTTGTATTTAATTACTTTTAGAAGGCTAAATTCGTTCTTTCTTTTAAAATCAGCTTACTCTTGCAAACCTATATACATACATACACACACGCCTATACTTCTCATTTCAGCCCATTCCCACCTCCCCTTTACCCAATTTCCAATCGCGACCCGTTTCGCAGACCCGCGACCCAGCTAGTCATCTTCTCCGTACAGGTCTTCGCTGGACGAGTGACACTGCTCCAGCTGGTGTTTTTGGCGTGTTCCCATTTATCTCTCTCCAACAGATCTTCAATCTCATCCGTTAATTTGAATTGCCGATCAGTCTGAGCCCTTGATCAATTTCGTGTGGATAAAGATGAGAGAGGTGATATTTTTACCTCTCTCACCCTTATCTCACAAGATTAATCAAAAAGCATAAGGGGTAATTCGGATTTTTCAACCAAGGTAAAACCTTAATTTTTCTTGCTATATATTCATCATTTTTCAGGGTTTTAGGGGGTTCTAGGTTCTTGGTAATGAGAAATGGCAGCAACATATAGAAAGGGTTTTGTTTAATCTTCTTTTTAGTTAAAAAAACAAAAAAAAAAAACAAAAAAAAAAAAATATATATATATATATATATATATATATATATATATATATATATATATATAGTTTCATTGTTATTGTTCCGAGTTGAAGAGTGTTATTGTCAAGTTAGCATCGTCGAGTCGCTTTAGTTCGAGTCACTCGCTTCAGGTCCGCGCTCCATTTCACTGCCCCTAGCGAGGTAAAAGCTTATCCTCAACACTTATTTTTGTTTCATAATTAGCTTACTAATTCGGTGTTTGAAATGAAGGTTATACATTCATATTCTTGTGTAAATGAGTTAAAGCTGGTAACTTTGTGTAAGCATGAAAACTGTTGGTATAAAACTGTTTTAGGTCAGCTTTCACTTGCATAAAGTGTAAATCTTTCAGTATGATATTGCATAAAGTTCAGCTTTTGATCACTTGAAGTTGTGTTAATTGTAAAACTAGTTAAGATAGCAAATATGAAGTGATATGTAACCAGTTTTAAAGTATGTTTCTTTTTTTCAAAAGCAAAGAGAGTTCCTGTTTGGTATTTATTTCTTTATGTCAGGGAGTTCTGTTTGAGAAGTTTGCACGTGTTGTTTTAGGTGCAGTAGGTTAGTACTAGTAGTAGTTCTTCTATGTCTGGTTGTTTTTCTTTCTTCTCTAAGATCTGAGTTTATCTGAAGCTGGTTAAGGAAGGATGTGAGGTTGTTTCTGCCTAGTACAGTGAGGGTGTGCAGCTGATTTCAGCTTCTATTGATTTGGCTTTATAAGTGAAGGCTGATAAGATGTTTCTAGGTGTGAGAGGGGTGTATGAAGTTTGTTTTGGGTGTGCATGCGGCTGTTGTGTTATTTTTGGTAGTCTAGAATAGTTTTGGGCAGTGAAGCAGTTTGTTTGAGGCTGCAGATGCCCCTATGGTAGTGTGAAAGAGTGTGGAGGTGTTGTTTTAGGAGCTGCAGTTGTTCAGGGGTATTGTTTTTTTGTTCAGGGCAGTTCAAGGAGGTGTAGAGGTGAGAGGTCTGTATAAAGAAGTAGGGGTATATTTTTATTGATTCCAGCTTGTAGCAGGTGTGCTTGGAGAAGGGATTTGGCCTTCCAGGTTGTTAGTGGATGGAGTTGGAGGCAGTGTAGGTCTGGTATGTGTGCACGAGGTTGAAGAGGATTCAAGAGGTTTGTTCTGTGTATGTGTGTGCTCTATTTTTTTGTCTGAAATGTGCAAGTTGTCTTGTTGAAGGTGCTAAGGTTGTAGAAGGATATGGAGGGCCTGAGCTGCTGCAGGATGGGGGAGTCGGGGGCTTGTTTCAGGGTGTTGTTTATTGCTTGTGAGTTTGCTGCACATGGCCAGTATTGCAGGAGTGATAACCTGTAAGTGTAAAGTGTGCAGGGCTCCTTAGAGAAGTTTATTAGGTGCCAGGATAAAGGGGTGTTAATGTTGTTGATTAAGAGTCTGCAAATGTTTGGCTTAGGAGTGTGTGTGCTTGTGTAGGCTGTTTAGAGAAATAGTAGGGTTCAGGCAGGAGAATAGTGCAGTGCAGTGTGGTGATGGTGCAGCTGCGAAAGGTCCGGGCCTCGCTTTTGCAATTCGAGCTCAAGTATCTTAAAATGAATGAATGAAACCCTTGTAAAATACAGAGCTTGTGTTGAGCTTGCTATCCGGGTTCTGCCTCCTAAACTCCCTCTCACCCGTCCCCTTTAGAAAAGCATGTCTTAGGATCGTTGAAAATCGGACTAGGACTTTGCATGCTAGAAGCTTGGTAGGATAGTCGCTTTATTGAATCGTTATCTTATCGCATGTTTAAAATTATTTATATAATTGTTTATCCCGTTTCTTTGGGACGCGTCAATTAGTTTAAAGTATTAAGAACCATTTGTCAATTAAGGAGTGCAAATTAAAATTCAATTAAATTTGTATCTTTATTTTATCATTATTTATATTTAAATTATTTATTTATCAATTTACTTATTTTATTAAATATTTATTTATTATTTATTATCTATCTATCTATTTATTTATTAGTTTACTTAATTAGTTACTTCTTTTTTTATTTTTTCTAAAATTCTAAACTATTTTATCTTTATTAGTATTCGTAAAAATCGCTGGATTAACCGCTTTTAGTGGATTTTCGGAAGTGTTCTATTAACAAAAAGTCCTTCTTTCGAAAATAATAGAACCACTTACCTAAGAATCTCTGAAACATATTTTTCTTTTAATAAGGAGGAAATGCACTCATTAATTAACAATTGGTTCCTAATAATCCTTAAATTAGGTGGCGACTCCAAAGACGCTCTTTGGAGTCCCATTTTGTTGAAAATACATCCCAATGCATACTTGTGTGCATTCATTTTTGGGAGGATTCAATAGCGTGGCGACTCCGCTGGGGATATTCAAATGGTTCTAGCCAAAAGATTTTCACGAATGTGCGTTATTTATATATGTGTTGATTGTATGTATGCGTAGCTTAACTCTTTGTTTGTTTGCATGCGTAGAATTAATTGTTGTGAATGAATGTATTGAAGCATGTTTTTTATTTCTGCATAGTTCGCATTCCGTTCATATTTCCTCCGTCATGGAGCCTGTCAATTCTCTTTCACCTCCTCGATTTCATCACGGGGCACCCGCTTGACGGGTAGTTATGTAGGAAGGGCATTGCCCTTACCTCACTCTTTGAAACTTCTTTCGTGTCACCAAAAGTTAATTCGGGATATTGATGTTGCCTGGTTTTGTCATGGCCAGTTCTACTGCATTGTGAGGCCAGGTCTATCCCGCATAGGTCGAGTCAGCCTCAACCGTTAGCCCATTCTTAGAAGGAGATTTTAGGACATACATGCATATACACCTTAGTTTGGACCCGGTCTTTAATACTGTTTCCAGGAATTAAGAAACCGCCGTCTTGTCGACGGGTTATTGCAAACCCAACAACGTTGCATTTATTTGCTATGTGGTGGTCATAGACGGATCCCTGCCAGTTTGCCTTTGCCAAATTTGGGAGATTGTCTCACTGTTCTTTTGTTTGTAGGGAGATAGCTCGTTTTTCAATCAGGTAATGTTTACAGTTGTTTGCCTATGCATACAGTTAAAATTGGCAGTTGATGGATCCGAATTTAGCAAGGAGCAAACAGTTGTTGTTTTGGTCTTTTGGGACTGAGTTATTGTATTTTATTATTTTATTTTCAAAAACAGTGTATTACCACGTTGGAGCGGTTTGTTGCCAGATTTCTGTTCAAGACATTGTATTATTGGAGACATTTTTAATAAAAAATGGGCTTTTAAATTTTGTTTTTTATTGTACCGTTATCTCCCAAATTTACATTGGCAATTGTGTGGATCAATCTATTACCACTGCATTGGTGTGCAACTTGACGATTAGGCCTACCTCTGGCATAAAAGAGGCACCTTACAGGGTAGGAAGCGTTCGCATTTTCATTTACGCTCAACTACTTGTGTTTGCCACATGTCAACTTGTTAAAATGCAAAGTGCTACGTGATGCGCGCTGCGTGATTTGTGTGCAATTTTGGCAATAACATGCAAACTAACATGGTTACTTTTGAACGTTTTCTTTTGTTTTGTTTATCCCCCAAAATAGAGGTTTGATTTGTGCTGATTTAAGCTGGATGATCACTCCTATTATACAAGGGGAAAGGACCAATCTGCATACTGGTACACATTTCCACAACTGACAATGGCTGGAATAGATGATGAACCTCGCAATACCGAGAAAAATCTTGCAACTCCTGAATCTTCAAGAGGAAATGTCATTATTGCTCAAGACGAAATGATTCTTGAAATGGCTAAGGAACTACAGATGCTAAAAGATGAACTGGCTGCGGTAAAAGGGCAAACTCCTTAAAACACGCCGCTACGTGGGCCCGATGCATCCCACTCTCTGGGTCAAATTGGGCAATCTCTGAACTCAATTGATGGGGTCGCCAATATGAACACACCTTTGAACACCCACAATTCTCTAAAAGCACTAGTCCACCAAAGCAACTTGCCACTTGCCCAAGCTCCACCTCCAAATAACACTTAATCTAGCCAAACAATCAACCGACCACCCATCTACCCATCACATCAACAGTACCCACCATACACCGCGCACCCTGCCAATACTTATTATCAAACACACACTCCATATCCATACCAAACCTCCACTTACCAAAAATAAACCCATCCCACAAGCTTATACTGAAAATCCATCCGCGCCATTAGTTCAAGTGGCGGTATCTGGCGGGCAAGATGCTCCTATTGTGCAAATTGATGATTACACCAATCTTTCTTATGTGAAGTTTTAAAATGGTGTTAGGAGAGCCGAAAAAGTAGTCGATGTAGGTGAGGATTTGGAGAAAAAGGTACAAGGTTGGGTGATGAGTGCTCTTAGCAAAGCATCAATAGGCAAGGGCAAGGAAAGTCTGGAATATGAAGATTTGTGTGTTCATCCTGGAATTGAATATCCAGAAGGGTACAAAGTACCAAAGTTTGTAAAGTTTAATGGCAAAGGCAACCCCCAAGCCCATTTGAGAAGGTACTGTGAAACCTTGGAAGTTCGGAAGAATGAAGAGCTCCGTATGAAATCATTCATTCATAGTCTTGAAGGCGAGGCTTTAGACTGGTACTCCGAGCAGGATCCCTCAAAATGGATTAACTCGAGGAGTATGGCTCACGACTTCATGGAGCGTTTTGGTTTCCATGTTGAAACACCATTAGATCGATTGGCTATTGCAATTAGGAAGAAGCCGACCGAGACCTTTAGAGAATACGCGGTACGTTAGAGGAATGAGGCTGCCAAAGTTAAGCCTCCCATAAGTGAGGAAGAGTTTGTGGGACATTTCATCGAGACATTGGATGAATTCTACTATGACCGAATGGCATCCATGACTAACTCTACTTTTGCTAATCTAGTGAAAACTGGGGAAATGTATGAAGCTAGTTTGAAATCTGGTAGGATCACAAATTTGGCCGCTTTGCAAGCTACAAGTAAGGCAATCCAGTCTGGGTCTGGTAATAGCATGAACAAAAAGAAGAAAGAGAAAGTGGGAGCTGTTGTGGGAAACATCGAGCGTCGGCCGGCTGGAAAGTTGGATTTTGACAATCCGTCTGCCTTCCCCACCTACCAAAACACCTATTACCCAAACTACCCCACTCACTACCAGATGGCGCCTGTTCCTTATCCGGTTTACAATGCACAAGAAAATTACTACCAACCTAGAGCACACGCACCAAATCAATACCTTTGTCAGCCAAATTTTCAAGCACCCCAGAATTACCAGCCTCGTACTCCTGTTCGTCCCAATGTGCAAGGGCTTAATCAGAATTACGAAAGGAGAGCAACCAAAACCTATACTCCTCTAGCCGAATCATATTGCCAGCTTTTTGAGAGATTAAGAAATGCGGGAGTTGTGCAGCCTATCCCTGATAACACCCCAAACCCTCTTCCAAAATGGTGTGATGCAAATAAGCACTGTGCTTATCACTCAGGGGCAGCCGGCCATGATATTGAGAGATGTTTTACTTTCAAAGACAAGGTCGAGGGTTTAATCAAAGCAGGCACCATTCAACTCACTGGCACTCAGCCAAATGTGCATGATAATTCTCTTCCCAATCATGGCAACAATGCAGTTAATATGATTTCTCTTGAGGAAGAGCCAAATCTGAAGGGCACCATAGTCTCTATTGATGATGTAAAGGTTGATAATATTGCTTCTAAGGTACCTAAGCAAGCACTAACTCTATTGCCAAAGAATGAGGGAGCTTTTGGCCTAGGTGGCAACCCCGCTGAAGGAAAGATGGAAAATACTGAGTCAGAGAAGCAGCCGACTAGTGTCATACCACAGCCTCTTTTACCATTGAACCTTCATTTGTCCAAGACTAGAAATGGCCATGCAGAATTTGATTGAAGGTGTTGGCAGCCTATTGTTGAATGATGGATTGAAATGCAGTGCAACTATTGAAGATTCTGAGAAAGAGCCACATGTGTAGAATACTGAACCAAGTGATGTGATGGCTAATTGGACTTGTGGTCCAAAAGAGACTTGATGAATGAACTCGCTATTTTTGTTTTGGTATCACAGTCAGCTTGAGATACTGAACTGTGTTTTGCACTTTGTTTATGTTTATGTCTTTCAAATAACTCTTTAAATCCTGCATGTTTTCTTTTATGTTGTATGCCTCCCTAAATTAGGTTTTGAATAAAAAAATGCACTGCATTCCTACCTTATTATTTTGCTATACTTTAATTATGGGCTTTATTATTTGCTTCTGATTAATATACTTACTATTGTTTCAAATTAAAATTAACAAAACCTGCTTAAACTTGGCTTGTGACCTATAACGAAACAACTGAATAATTTAACGATGATGCACTGGAAAGTTACTTTTTTCACTCTTTGGATATTATATTACCGTTAGAACTTTAAACTGGGGCAGATTTATTTGCCGGCAATTGGAGCCGAAGCGGTTTATCTATACAAATAGAAGTTTTTTAATTGAGAAACCATTCAAGAAGATAAGGTGAAAGAGGTTGAATGCGCGAAGAGAAGATTTGAATAGTTTACTTCAAACCGGGGCAATTGGTGTTGAAGAAGCTCTTTCCTAATTAAGAAGAAGCAAATGGAAAATTTGCACCAAGTTGGCAATGTCATTATGTGGAAGAACACTAATCCTGGCAGATATTTATGATCAAGTTTGGCCAAAGGTAATCAACGCAAATGTTGTCAAGAGATATTATGTCTGAAGGAACCGCAAGTTAGCATTGTTTAAATGTAATTTCGATTGTAATACGAACTATGCGTAACCTGGTTCCCAGGGCTGGGATACGTAAGCAACTCATATAGAGCTCGGTTACACTAGCATAAGAATCCCTATTTCCTCTTTTATGTAATTTTGAACTACTTCTGACCTGATTCCTGTAATGGCAACAGGATAAGCAGGCAATCTCCATCGGATTCGGTCAAAATATTGTAATATTTTAGGTTTGTTTATCTATTATAATGTAATTCCGAACTATGCATCTGGACAGATGTGTATGTTTTCCAATTCGGATGCGGTTTTATACTTAATTGTCATACTTCTCCAAAATCTTTATGTAAGCAGAATTACGCACAGTCTGATTCCCAAGGTGGGATACGTAGGCGCTCTCATTGGGCTCGACTCTTTAATATTAAAGTTTTCAGTTTCCCCTGAAGGGAGAAACTGGGAAAAATTTTGCAAGGCAAGTTGAAGAATTGAAAGATGGCAACTGGGGCAGATTTTGTAGAGTAAGTTTGAAGGTGTAAAGATTATAACAGGGGCAAATTTTTGCCAAAAAAAAAAAAAAAAAAGCGCTATTGCTTGATAGAAGATGAATCGGCGGAGTTTTGAAAAGTGTTTGAGGATAATGCATAGTTGCAAAGATAAAGAACGTTTAGTTGTTTTGAAATAGGTCACAATTTTAAGCTGAGACAGAAATTTTAAATGCACTCTAGCTTTCAGGAATTTTGGCATATTTGTGTTTCTTGCTTTGATATTTTATTAACTACTTTACTTTGCCTCTATCTTAAAATATTCTACACTGTTGAGTTCATAAGTCAAGTCTCTGAGCTAATTCGCAAGCCGAAGCCTGAAGAAGAACGAGGGAGCAGCAGCAGCAGCACCAAGTTCAAGATGAATCAGCATAAATCAGACACCCCTATCCAAAACTAACAAATTTTTCTTTGAGAGCAGGAACGAGAAAGCTTGCACTGAAAGGATCATTCACACTACAGATGAATAATTATTTGAACACGCATCCAAAGTTGCCTTGCAAGTTGACCATCGGCTAAGAGGATTCCCTTTGTTGGACTATCTCGCCTATTGATTCTCCAAATAGCTCTTGCATTGCTCTACATTCCCGCACTGCTTTTCTTTGCACTTGCTTTAAATTATGTCGTCGCACTTGCTTTAAAATTGATGCATTGCTTTACGTTTTTCAGGTTGACCACCAGGCGGGGCTTCTCTCTTGTTGGACTTTCACGCCTGTTGATTTCGCTAAATTGATTTTGCGTTGCTTTACATTTCACGCTAAATTGCTTTGCATTTGCTTTCAATTATGCCTTTGCACTTGCTTTATATTATGACTTGCTTTACTTTTCGTTTAACAGGTCAGCCCTGAGACCCTCCTTGCTTTGTGACGGATCGGATCACCAGCTGATTTGTAGACAATCAACCTCAAGATCCTCCTTGCTTCGTGCCCGACCGGCTTGCCAATTGATTTGTCAAGATGTTCAAATTGCCTTGCACTTGCTTTCAATTATGAATTTGCACTTGCTTTATATTATGAACCGCTTTACTTTTAGCTTAATAGGTTAACAGTTCAGCCCCGAGACCCTCCTTGCTTTGTGCCGGACCGGATTGCCAGCTGATTTGTCGACAATCAACCCCAAGACCCTCCTTGATTCGTGCCTGACCGGCTTGCCAGTTGATTTATCAAGATTGTTCAAATTGCTTTGCACTTGCTTTAAATTATGCCTTCGCATTTGCTTCTTATTACGTCTTGTTTTACTTTTCAGGTTAACAGGTCAGCCCTGAGACTCTCCTTGCTTTGTGATGGATCGGATCACCAGCTGAATTATAGACAATCAACTCCAGGACCCTCCTTGCTTCGTGCCCGACTGGCTTGCCAGTTGATTTGTCAAGATGTTAAAATTGCCTTGCACTTGGTTTCAATTATGACTTTGCACTTGCTTTATATTATGAACCGCTTTACTTTTAGCTTAACAGGGTAACAGGTCAGCCCCGAGACCCTCCTTGCTTTGTGCCGGACCAGATTGCAAGTTGATTTGTCGATAATCAACCCCAAGACCCTCATTGCTTCGTGCCCGACCAGCTTGCCAGTTGATTTGTCAAGATTGTTCAAATTACTTTGCACTTGCTTTAAATTATGCCTTCACATTTGCTTTGTATTATGTCTTGTTTTACTTTCAGGTTAACAGGTCAGCCCCGAGACCCTCCTTGCTTTGTGCTGGACCGGTTCGCCAGCTGATTTGTTTGACAATCAACCCCCGAGACCCTCCTTGCTTCGTGCCCGACCGGCTTGCCAGTTGATTTGTCAAGATTGTTGAAAATACTTTGCATTATGCCTTCGCACTTGCTTTATTGCTTCGCCAGTTGATTGGAAGACAACTTATCAGTGATATCGCATC
Source organism: Petunia x hybrida (assembly GCA_037355625.1). Taxonomy (NCBI): domain Eukaryota; kingdom Viridiplantae; phylum Streptophyta; class Magnoliopsida; order Solanales; family Solanaceae; genus Petunia; species Petunia x hybrida. The sequence goes on along the minus strand of JBBBVM010000018.1, from coordinate 1,077,899 downwards.
CAGCACTTGCAAATTTGTATTATCGGTATTTTTCATTTCTTAGTTTGATTATCAAAATTTATTAGCAGTTGCTCGCTTACTTTTTGTCAATATTTTACAGAATTTTAGCAGTACCGCAACAGCGTATGGAGCAAAATGTGGGACTTTCTCTTAGCAGTGAACTGGGGCAATCGTTGAATATGAGCTAGACTCGTCAACAAGGAACTGAAGAATCGCACCCGAACAAGCAAGTTCTATCCTAATCTTTTGTTTCGGATTAGGACGTCAGTTTGAATTCTTTCCTTTTCGTGCGTCCTTTTTCTATCAATCGTGCGAGTCTTTGTATCTAAGTGTCATTTAACTACATATGGCCTGATTCTCTTTCAGCCCGAGATATGTAGGCGACTCGGAAACCGGAGTTCGGCCATGTCCATAAGCCTCACATTTTGGTCCTTAGAATCGAAGTACTCGGCTTTATCGTGACAAAATTGGTTTCTCGTCAACTTCTTTACCCTAAAACTCTTTCATCCTTTTCGGGTAAAGAGAGGCAGCTTTTGACACCGAATTTTGTCCCGAAAAATTTGATTAATGCCTTATTATTGAACAAGATTAATTTTAAGTTTTAAAGTGAATTAATGAGTTTTAAAGAAAAGGCTAAATTTGTAAAATTTCCTCAAATCTATCCTACCCGCGCAATGAACCTTTTGTATTTAATTACTTTTAGAAGGCTAAATCCGTTCTTTCTTTCAAAATCAGCTTACCCTTAAAAACCCATATACATACATACACACATGCCTATACTTCTCATTTTAGCCCATTCCCACTTCCCCTTTACCTAATTTCCAGTCACGATCCGTTTCGCAGACCCGCGACCATGCTAGTCATCTTCTCTGTACAGGTCTTCGCTCGATGAGTGACACTGTTCCAGCTGGTGTTTTTGTCGTGTTCCCATTTATCTCTCTCCAACGGATCTTCAGTCTCATCCGTTAATTTGAATTGCCGATCAATCTGAGCCCTTGATCGAATTTGTGTGGATAAAGATAAGAGACGTGATATTTTTACCTCTCTCACCCTTATCTCACAAGATTGATTAAAAAGCATAAGCGGTAATTCAGATTTTTCAACCAAGGTAAAACCCTAATTTTTCTTGCTATATATTCATCATTTTTTAGGGTTTTAGGGGGTTCTAGATATTTGGTAATGAGAAACGGCAGCAACATATAGAAAGGGTTTTGCTCAGTCTTCTTTTTAGTAAAAAAAAATTATACATATAGTTTCATTGACAAGTTAGTATCGTCGAGTCGCTTTAGTTCGAGTCACTCGCTTCAGGTCCGCGCTCCATTTCACTGCCCCTAGCGAGGTAAAAGCTTATCCTCAACATTTTTTTTTCAGAATTAGCTTACTGATTCGGTGTTTGAAATGAAGGTTATACTTTGTGTAAATGAGTTAAAGCTGATAACTTTGTGTAAGCATGAAAACTGTTGGTATGAAACTGTTTTAGGTCAGCTTTTACTTGCATAAAGTGTAAATCTTTCAGTATGATATTGCATAAAGTTCAGCTTTTGATCACTTGAAGTTGTGTTAATTGTAAAACTAGTTAAGATAGAAAATATGAAGTGATATGTAACCAGTTTTAAAGTATGTTTCTTTTTTTCAAAAGCAAAGAGAGTTCCTATTTGGTATTTATTTCATTATGTCAGGGAGTTCTGTTTGAGAAGTTTGCAGGTGTTGTTTTAGGTGTAGCAGGTTAGTAGTAGTACTAGTAATTCTGCTATGTCTGGTTGTTTTTCTTTCTTCTCTAAGATCTTAGTTTGTCTGAAGCTGGTTAAGGAAGGATGTGAGGTTGTTTCTGCCTAGTGCAGTGAGGCTGTGCAGCTGATTTCAGCTGTTTCTGCCTAGTGCAGTTGTTCAGGGTTTTGTTTTTGTTCAGGACAGTTTCAGAGAGGTATAGAGGTGAGAGGTATGTATAGAGAAGTAGGGGTATATTTTTGTTGATTCCAGCTTGTAGCAGGTGTGCTTGGAGAAGGGATTTGGCCTTGCAGGTTGTTAGTGGATGGAGTTAGAGGCAGTGTAGGTCTGGTATGTGTGCAGGAGGTTGAAGAGGATTCAAGAGGTTTGTTCTGTGTATGTGTGTGCTCTGTTTTTTTGTCTGAAATGTCCAAGTTGTCTTGTTGAAGGTGCCAAGGTTGTAGAAGGATATGGAGGGCCTGAGCTGCTGCAGGATGAGGGAGTCGGGGGCTTGTTTCAGGGTGTTGTTTATCGCTTGTGAGTTTGCTGCACATGGCCAGTATTGCAGGAATGATAACCTGCAAGTGTAAAGTGTGCAGGGCTCCTTAGAGAAGTTTATTAGGTGCCAGGATAAAGGGGGGTGTTAATGTTGTTGATTAAGAGTCTGCAAATGTTTGGCTTAGGAGTGTGTGTGCTTGTGTAGGATGTTTAGAGAAATAGAAGGGTTCAGGCCGGAGAATAGTGCAGTGCAGTGTGGTGATGGTACAGCTGCGAAAGGTGTGGTGATGGTGCAGTTGGGAGAAGTGTGCAGGTGTATGGAGTTTGGTGTGGTCCTGTTTATCTTGAGTGTTGTCTTTAGTTCTAGTGAAAATAATAGATGTATCCTTGCCTTCCAATGCCCAGTATCTTAGTTCCAGTTATTGCCCTCGTTTGTGCCCCCTGGTAACTTCTAGAGTATTCCGAAAGCAGAGTTTGTTAATTGCGAATCATAAGGTTTCATATTTGTTTTTACTGACCTCAGTCGCTTTCGTTTGTTTATTTAATTTGCAATTTCACTTTCTTCTTTTCTTTGGGCGCATGCTAATCTTTATTCTTCTTTTTCTTTGCATAATGAATCTCTTGGGGCTGAGTTGATCAAAACTTGAAATTGGTGTCGCCTAATTGGCATTGGAGTCGTCCGGGCCTCGCTTTTGCAATTCGAGCTCAAGTATCTTAAAATGAATGAATGAAAACCTTGTAAAATACAGAGCTTGTGTTGAGCTTGCTATCCGGGTTCTACCTCCTAAACTCCCTTTCACCCGTCCCCTTTAGAAAAGCATGTCTTAGGATCGTTGAAAATCGGACTAGGACTTTGCATGCTAGAAGCTTGGTAGGATTGTCGCTTTATTGAATCGTTAATTGTTTATATAATTGCTTATCCCGTTTCTTTGGGACGTGCCAATTAGTTTAAGGTATTAAGAACCGATTGTTAATTAAGGAGTGAAAATTAAAATTTAATTAAATTTGTATCTTTATTTTATCATTATTTATATTTAAATTATTTATTTATCAATTTACTTATTTTATTAAATATTCAGTTGTTTTTTTATTATTTATTATCTATCTACCTATTTATTTGTTTACTTCATTAGTTACTTCTTTATTTATTTATCCTATATATTTTTCCTAAAATTCTAAACTATTTTATCTTTATTAAAATTCGTGACAATCGACGGATTAACCGCTTTTAGCGGATTTTCGAAAGTATTCTTTTAACAAAAAGACCTTCTTTTGAAAATAATAGAACCACTTACCTAAGAATCTCTGAAACTTAATTTTTTTGATAAGGAGGAAATGCACTCATTAATTAACAATTGGTTCCTAATAATCCTTAAATTAGGTGGCGGCTCCAAAGAAGCCCTTTGGGGTCCCATTTTGTTGAAAATATATCCCGATGCATAGTTGTGTGCATTCATTTTTTGGAGAGTTCAACAGCGTGGCGACTAATATCATGACTCCAAAGAACTTGAAGGAATTAAACAAACAACAAATTCGTTACCATTTCTCATTCCCTGTTCATTGAGATTTTAATTGGGTTATATAGAAACTTGAAACGACCTCGGTCAGTCGTTTTGGAAGTGAGGACTCTGATTGGCGTGCCGATAATTTTAAAATATTTGTAAGGTCTATTAGGCTCTGTCTGTAAAATTTGTGTTAAATTAGACCTCGTTTGGTACGTATCGGAAGAAGGTTTCAGTTCTTATTTTCGATAAATATTAAAAAGAGGTTTTCGAGCTCAATTTTGGCGAATGAACTCCGATTCGAAATCAAAAAGGGCCGTTGGGTTCGTATGATTAGTTATGAATTTTGTGAATTTTCGAAAATGAATTTCGAGGTTGTTCGGCTAGTTTCCGCTAAAATGCCAAAAGTTAAATAATTTGACTTTTTTCATTTAATTTGCATATTGAGTTTCGGCAGTCCGATTTGAGATCCGCCGTAGCGAATATGTTACATATATATTGTATAACTTGTATGCGAAATTTCGGATTATTTCGAATATCGTAGGGTACCGATTTAATTTTAGTCACGAAAAAAAATAAAAGAAAAAAAAGGAAAAGCAAATAAAGAAAGGCGGTGGCTACTGCCTTATTTCTTAGCCTAAAAAAAGGCAAAACGATACAGAACAGAAACGACATCAGAATCAAGAACAAGAGAAAGGGTAGCGAAAAATGCTAGAAAATGAGAAAAGAGTCGGAAAAAAGATAGAATTTTCACCCCAAAACATTTAGGTAATGATCTTAATGCATTATTTGAGTTTATTACGTGTGTTTGAATATATTTTAAAGGTAAAAATTGGGATATTAGACATCCTTTTAAAATGTTCAATTAATAATTTAAAGGGTCAACTGCACCCCGATAGTGGAATTGATTATATATCCGTACTCAGTGAGTTATGGACAACATATAAATGTAATTTATTTAGAGTTTGGTTATGTGACCTTAAACCTTGTATATAGGCCTGGCCTGCGTATTGGGTATGCAAATAGGGTATCAGGTTCCTAACCAGATTGCCCTAAGATATGAGGAATGAAGCCTTTAGCCTAATTTGATATATTTTTCTGCTTATTGAATAGAGTGAGAACGTTTGGCAATGAAACCAAAGGATAAAGCGTTTGTTGATTAGCAATGCTAACTTTTCGAAGAGGTAGGTGTTTATATCCATTTCTTTGGAGGCACCTGGCCTCGTGGATTTTCTACCACGTTTTCCTTACGTGTGTAGCTGCCGATAGGCGTACTCATTACGCCTTAGCTTTGAATTTACATTGTACATTATATGTTATGCCATGTTGTTGGTATTGTATGGAGCATATAAGCATTGCACTCTGCTTTTGGGCATTGCATATACTTCCCAGTTGGCGATGAGAGTCCCGCACCGGTGACCGGTCATTATTACATATACTTTCCGATAATCGATGAGAGTCCCGAGCCGGTGAAGGGTCATTATTGCATATACTTCCCGGTTGGCGATGAGAGTCCCGCACTGGTGAAGAGTTATTATTACATATACTTCCCGATTGGCGATGAGAGTCCCCCGCCGGTGAAGGTCATTATTGCATATACTTCCCCGTAATCGATGAGAGTCCTGAGCCGGTGAAGGGTCATCATTGCATATACTTTCCGGTAATCGATGAAAGTCCCGAGTCGGTGAAGGGTCATTATTGCATATATCTCTTGATAGACGATAAGAGTCCCGCACCGGAGATAGGGATCAGGCATATGTGACTGCATTGCATTGTACCGCATTCATCCCATATCATTGCACCGCATACTGACTATTGTGTTTATTGTGTTGTGTTTTATGTATGCGGTATGTATACTATGTTGTGGACATATCTCAGTTTGCCTATATATTTCTGGCTTGCATTCTTAGTTGCGGGGATCGGGTTGCACGCTGCAACGGTATCAATATATGGATCGGGTTGCACGCCGCAACGGTATAAATATATGGATCGGGTTGCACGCCGCAACAGTATGAATATATGGATCGGGTTGCATGCTGAGACACTATGAATATATGCATCGGTTTGCACGCCGAGACAGTACAAATATATGCATCGGTTTGCACGCCGAGACAGTATGAACATGTGGAACGGGTTGCACGCTATGACAGTATTATGTTCGGGATACTTAAAAACCTATACGTTCTGTCTATCTTATGTCCCTGGTTGTTTATGAGTTTATGATCCCATACGTGTTTCCAGTTATTATTTTGCTCTGCCTTTTTATAATTTAAATAAGAGGAATTTTGTTTATTTGTTTTTTTTCTACCTGGCTAGCTATCCTATTCTTTGAGGTGGCTAGTGTGACCTACTTATTGAGTCCTTTTGACTCACCCTTGTTTGTTCTTTGTTTTTGTCTATCTATTTCATTTCGGTAGGTTCACTCCAGGATTGAGTTCGCCACGTTGTTCAGGAGCGAAGACGACTTCAGCTGTTAGGGTGAGCCAGCTTTTATTCTGGATGGCCACCAGTTTTATGTTTGTTATTTCAGTTGCATTTTGCTCCCTTCAGGAGGTATTTGTCTTCTTATGTACTCTTAGATGTCTAGTCTGGATAGCCCTAAACCTAGTATGTTGGGTAGTCAGCTATAATTTCTTTCGTACAGCTTAGAGGTGTCAGTATGTCTGTGTTTTTTTAAGTCCTGTCCTTATTTATGAATTGTTATATTTATTTTCCTAATTAATTACTAAGGGTTCGCCCGACGGGTCTAGGGGAGGATATCGGGTGCCCGCACGGCCTAACCAGATTCTGGGTCATGTCAATTGGTATCAGTGCCCGGCTTAGAGTCTTTCCAGACTAAGACAGTTTCTAGTAGAGTCTCGCTGATGGGTACGTAGACGTCTGTACTTATCTACGAGAGGCTATGGTGGCATTTAGGAAGTTTCACTTCCTTCTTTTCTGATCGTGCATCGGTCTAGGATGCAAAAGTATTTTTGTTAATTCCTTCGTGGTAATTGTGAACCCTCATGTGACAAATCAGCAAACGATATGAGTTCAAGATGAAGCGGTCTGTCCTAGGGTTAGCACTAACGAAGCCCCGAGTGTTTTGATCGTGCTGACGATCTAGTTATGGAGGTCCCAGCTGTACAAGCTTGCGATAGGAAAGGGAGCAGGGCCTTGTGGTTCCCTTGGCTCTCTACAATGCTTTTACGAGAATCTTGGCGATGCAGATACCGTAAGAACCTATTATTCGCTGGGCAGCCTATCAGGTTGCCGCATGTGCAGACGTTCGATCTCAGGGAGCTTCTATTCCAGTTCTTAATATTGCGGCAGTAAAGTATGTTCCCGAGGCAGCATATGTTGTGCCCTAGTTATTCTGGCTAGTTAGCTAGCCCGAGTAATGGCTCGGTCCGAGTATCTGAAAAGGCTGCATTATTTTACCCAATCGACCCTTCCGATGTTCTTAAGCCATGCATCCGATAATCCCTACGTAAATTTTTAAAACACAATAATATCAGCATATCCTTCAGGCTCTTGATTATATCGAGCGGTATGGTGTTGATTATTCTGCTTTCCTGTTTCAAGGTCCAGCCCTAGATTTGTGGACCGCTCTCTTATTAGCTAACTTGGATCGATTTTTCTTCTAGATTCCTGAAAAAGTTCCTTTCGAGTAGCGAGCGAGATGAAGAGTGTTGCCAGTTTGAGTGGATTAGACAGGGTAGCCTGTCGGTTAGCCTGTTGGTTTCAGAATATGTGATTAAATTCTACAGAATGGCTGAATATGCATTAGAACTAGTCCATGAGCCTTTCAAGAGATTCAAAGATTTAATGATGACCTTTCTTTTTCCTTGAGATCCCAGACGGCTCGAGAGATTGAGGTCGGGATTTCATTTGATGTTGTTGATATTGCCCAAAAGTACAAGGCATACCATAAGTTAGAGCGGGAGAACAAGAGATCCCGTGGCCCAAGTGGGCAACCATGGTACCTCATTTGGAGGTAAGAGTTCTGATTATTTTTAGAGGTCACCTTTCAGGTTATCTCAGCTTGTGTCATACAATTCTTAGAGTGCGCCAGTAGTTCGTCAATATCAGACCCAGTTTTTCTCTTAGTAGCTATCAACAATCTGTTCTGCTTCTATTTTAACTGAAAAAGTATTGTTATTGTCGCGAACCTGTCATTTTTGGTGGAGTTCTCCCTTACTCTGGCAAGTAGGCAGTCGTCCTTTCTCTTGTCATCAGGCACTTGCACAGTCGCAGGCGATTTCATTTAGATCTCAATCATCTGGAGAAATGGTTCTTCAAAAGGTGATTATCAGGGTAGTGGCTTAGCTCAGCTGCAGAGGCAGTTCTATGAACTGCTTGTTTGGCGAGATGCTGAAGTATCCGATATGGTAGACCCTGAGATTTCTTCTTCTCTTAAATGTGAGTAAGATTTGATTCTTTCGATCGATCTAGAAATGGTGTGTCTTATCATGTTTCGATGGTTTCCTTGATGTCATTTTTATTAAGAATTGGTTGCGGTAGAGGGGTGAGCTTCTTGTATGATTTATTCCTGGCATTTCTAAGATCCTCCTAGTTTATTTGGTTTAAATGTGAGAGATTTGTGAGCAAGTGTCGGTATTGTTTGCTTGGCATCTTGTTGTGCCTCATTCTGTTATTATGTCAAGTTAGTCTACCTCTCTTTGGAACTCAGTGTCGGTAGGATGATGGGGTTCTTATTCGTCACCATCAAAAAGTGTCATTGTTTCTTCCGGTGTAAGGTGATTAGTAAGTAATACTCGATCTACGTATCTCCTCATGGTTCGAGGCGCTAGTAGAGTCATGTTATTCTATGAGCTTGTCTCGGTTATAAAAGGATTTCTAGTAAGTTGTCAGAGTTTTCTTCTTATTGGGAGGTTAAATTGGCATGGATGTTTTTTCATAAAGCTCACTTAATATCTATTTCTTTAATTGCGATTCGTTGGCTAGCTTGACTTGTAAGTAGTCTAGCTCTGGTAGCCAAGCAAATAAGAATATGAGCTTCCTAAAGCTTTAATTATTCCTCTCCTCAGTCCATTGCCATCTCTTCTTCGTCCGACACTAGTGAGCTTGGGCGGTTAGTAGTTTCTTTTGATGTTCCCTGTGTTGAGCCAGAGTGCGTGTCAAGGTAGCCTGGTAAGCACATTGTTGTTTTTCAATGCTACTAAAGGTATTGAGAGGCGTCATTTGACCTTTGATTTGATCCATCAGGCAGTGGTGTTTATAGAAAATGTATAGAGTTGTGAACTCAAGAGTTGCAGCTGCTTGGCAACTCGAGAGAGTAATTTGGTAGCTCAGGTTTGAGCCGCGTTCTCTTTTTAGCTAAGTCTTCCTTAATCCAGCAGGTTGTGCGAGGATGACTATTTCTATTCAAATTAGTTATATGAGTTTATGCTCTAAGTGGAGGAGTCTTCCTCTAAGTGATACCGAATCCTAATATTAAATCTCTAAGGCGTTGTTCAAGCGTGAGCTAATTCTTAGTTCCATTGTATTAAACTATATCGAAAGGTATATCGAAGAGGTGATTATCGGCTGAATCATGTTAATCCATTCAAAGTTCCGTGTATTTTTACTTCAAAAATGTAGAACTCTCTTCTCGTAATCGAGGAAGGATCAGCTTAGTCAGAATAAGCTGTGCAATGGTATTATCATATTATCCAGTATATTTTGTTCCAAAAGTTTGATATGCGTGTTATAATTTTGATCCTGTAATTAGAAAATAATGCCCGTGGAATAGCTCATGAAGGTCGTGCAAGTTCTCTTGTTATCCGTGCGAATTTTTCTTTAGACTTAGGCTCGTTTGAGGACAAACGAGAGTATCAGTGGAGGAGAATGAAACGACCTTGATCAGTCGTTTCGAAAGTGAGGACTCCGATTGGCGTGCCGATAATTTTAAAATATTTATAATGTCCATTAGGACTTGTCTGTAAAATTTGAGTTAAATCAGACCTCGTTTGGTACGTACCGGAAGAAGGTTTCAGTTCTTATTCTTGATAAATATTAAAACGAGGTTTTCGAGCTCAATTTTGGCGAATGAACTCCGATTCGAAATCCAAAAGTGCCGTTGGGTTCGTATGATTATTTATGACTTTTGTAAACTTTCGAAAGTGAATTTCGAGGTTGTTCGGCTAGTTTCCGCTAATATACCGAAAGTTAAATATTTTGACTTTTGTTCATTTAATTTTCATATTGAGTTTCGGGAGTCCGATTTTAGATCCGCCTTAGCGGGTATGTTACATATATTTTTTATAACTTCTATGCAAAATTTGGGATTATTTTGAATATCGTAGGGTACCGTTTTAATTTTAGTCGCGAAAAGAAAAGAAAACAAAAAAAAAAAATAAGGAAAAGCAAATAAAGAAAGGCGGTGGCTACTGCCTTATTTCTTAGCCTAAAAAAGGCAAAACGATACAGAACAGAAACAACATTAGAATCAAGAACAAGAGAAAGGGCAGCGAAAAATGCCAGAAAATGAGAAAAGAGCCGGAGAAATGATAGAATTTTCACCCCAAAACATTCAGGTAATGATCTTAATGCATTATTTGAGTTTATTACGTGTGTTTGAATACATTTTAACGGTAAAAATTGGGATATTAGACATCATTTTAATAAGTTCAATTAATAGTTTAAAGGGTCAATTGGACCCCGATAATAGAATTGATTATATATTCGTACTCAGTGAGTTATGGGCAACATATAATTGTAATTTATTTAGAGTTTGGATATGTGACCTTCAACCCTGTATATAGGCCTGGCCTGCGCATTGGGTATGCGAATAGGGTATCAGGTTCCTAACCGGATTTCCCTAAGATGTGAGGAATGAAGCCTTTAGCCTAATTTGATATATTTTTCTGCTTATTGAATAGAGTGGGAACGTTTGGCAATGAAACCAAAGGATAAAGCGTTTGTTGATTAGCAATGCTAACTTTTCAAAGAGGTAAGTGTTTATATCCATTTCTTTGGAGGCACCTGGTCTCGTGGATTTTCTACCACGTGTAGCTGTCGATAGGCGTACTCATTACGCCTTAGCTTTGAATTTACATTGTACATTATATATTATGCCATGTTGTTGGTATTGCATGGAGCATATAAGCATTGCACTCTGCTTTTGGGCATTGCATATACTTCCCAGTTGGCGATAAGAGTCCCGCACCGGTGACCGGTCATTATTACATATACTTCCCGATAATCGATGAGAGTCCCGAGCCGGTGAAGTGTCATTATTGCATATACTTCCCGGTTGGCGATGAGAGTCCCGCACCGGTGAAGAGTTATTATTACATATACTTTCCGATTCGCGATGAGAGTCCCCCGCCGGTGAAGGTCATTATTGCATATACTTCCCCGTAATCGATGAGAGTCCCGAGCCGGTGAAGGGTCATTATTGCATATACCCCCCGGTAATCGATGAGAGTCCCGAGCCGGTGAAGGGTCATTATTGCATATATCTCCTGGTAGACGATGAGAGTCATGCGCCAGAGATAGGTATCAGGCATATGTGACTGCATTGTATCGTACCACATTCATCCCATCTCATTGCGCCGCATATTTACTATTGTGCGTATTATGTTGTTTTTTATGTATGCGGTTTCTATACTATTTTTTGGACATATCTCAGTTTGCATATATATATTTCTGGCTTGTATTCTGGGTTGCGGGGATCGGGATGCACGCCGCAACGGTATCAATATATTAATTAGGTTGCATGCTGCAACGGTATAAATATATGGATCGGGTTGCACGTCGCAACGGTATGAATATATGGATCGGGTTGCATGCCGCAACAATATGAATATGTAGATCGGGCTGCATGCCGAGATAGTATGAATATATGAATCGGGTTGTCGCCGCGACAGTATGAACATGTGGAACGGGTTGCACGCCGCGACAATATGAACATGTGGAACGGGTTGCACGCCGTGACAGTATTATGTTCGGGATACTTAAAAACTTATACGTTCTGTCTAACTTATATCCCTGGTTGTTTATGATCCCATAAGTGTTTCCAATTATTAGCTGGCTCTGCCTTTTTATAATTTAAATAAGAGGAATTTGGTTTATTTGTTTTTCTTCTCCCTGGCTAGCTATCCTATTCTTTGAGGTGGCTAGTCTGCCCCACTTATTGAGTCCTTTTGACTCACCCTTGTTTGTTGTTTATTTTTGTCTATCTATTTCGTGTCGGCAGGTTCGCTCCAGGATTGAGTTCGCCACGTTGTTCAGGAGCGAAGACGACTTCAGCTGTCAGGGTGAGCCAGCTTTTATTCTGGATGGCCGCCAGTTTTATGTTTGTTATTTCAGTTGCATTTTGCTACCTTTAGGATGTATTTGTCTTCTTCTGTACTCTTAGATATCTAGTGTGGATAGCCCTAAACCTAGTATGTTGGGTAGTCAGCTGTAATTTTTTTCGTACAGCTTAGAGGTGTCAGTATGTCTGTGTTTTTTTTAAGTCTTGTCCTTATTTATGAATTGTTATATTTATTTTTCTAATTTAATTGGTAAGGGTTCGCTCGACGGGTCTAGGGGAGGATGTCGGGTGTCCACATGGCCTAACCGGATTCCGGATCGTGTCAAAACTATTGGCGGAGAACAATCCACCTAACTGAATTTAAATTTTTTATTTTATCTTTTAGTTACTTAAGATAAGGTTGTTGTTCTTATTATTGTTTTTTTTTTAAATCGAAATTTATCTTTCTATTCTAATTAAAAACTATCCTCTAAAAAAAACTTATATTTGAAAACTTACTCTTTCCGTAAATTTCGGATAAGTACAAATAAAAGTGTAGATAAGGAGGATTTCAAATTCAAAATGTAAAACTAACTACATCTACAAATTGAAAATTTATCCGTATAAAATCAATTAGATTATAGAAGAATTGGTTTTATATCAAAGTTAACTTGTTATGTTGAAGGAGGGTCGTATTTTATTTTTTTCCTATGATCTAGAAATTTTATATACGAATTATAATTTTAAAAGCTTTATCTATTTTGAAGATAAAGTATGTTAGTTATCTATCCTCTTTATATTCAAATTCAAATATTAATAAAAATGACTTATCTTTTAATTTGAATTTAAATTTGAATAAATTGTCATTACAATTTTTGTCCTAATGTCATATGCTACAATTTGTTCTAAGCGTTCTTTGTTTATATATATATATATATAGACTATTGATGGTGGCATCTTTAGTTAAATTTGCAAATGCTTCGTTTTCAAATGTAACAGACTAACAATCATTTAATACTAATCACTAATTCTATTCCGATATTTTTCCCTTAAAATGAAAAGATCAAATTGTTCTTTTTGGAAATAGAAAATATAAAATTTCAATAAAATAATTTTTTAAGACTAGTTGTTCATATTTGGCTGAAAGAAAGAAAAAAAGATAAATTAGAAGTTGTTTATAAAAAAATAAAATCAAACCAAATCTATATATTATTAAAAACAAAGAACATTCAGGCAAAATTTAGGATATTGTTGATATCCAAATTATTCCCGAGAATTTTATTGATGTCTAATTATTCAAATAAGGTCAATTTTAAGTTTAAAAAGGGAATTAATGAAATTTTAAAGAAAAAAGATTAAATTTGCAAAACACGCCCCTCCTTCTAGCTTGCTCGTGTAATCTTTCCGCTTGTTGATTTAAATCTGGACGAGGCAAATTTCGTTCCTAACTAAAATTCTGATTTATTTGTGCAAGCAATACATATATACACGTTATACTCCTTATACCCGACCCAACTTCATCTTTTTCGTGATTCCCAAAATCGCCCATCAGTTCTTCATGCCGCCCTTGCAAATCCCTTCTCCTATCTATATATTATTAAAAATAAAAAACATTCAGGAAAAAATTTAGGATATTGTCAACATTCAATTTTGTCCCGGGAATTCTATTGATATTTAATTATTTAAATAAGATCAATTTTAAGTTTAAAAAGTGAATTAATGAAATTTTGAAGAAAAAAGGCTAAATTTGCAAAGCACGCCCCTCGTTCTAGCTTGCTCATGTAATCTTTCCGCTTGTTGATTTAAATCTGGACGAGGCCAATTTCGTTCCTAACTTATATTTCGGTTTATTTGTGCAAACAATACATACATACACGTTATACTCCTTATACCCGACACAACTTCATTTTTTCCTTGATCTCCAAAATCGCCCATCAGTTCTTCACGCCGCCCTTGCAAATCCTTCTCCCATCTTTATATTATTAAAAATAAAGAACATTCAGGAAAAAATTTAGGATATTGTCGATATCCAATTTTGTCCCAGGAATTCTATTGATGTCTAATTATTTAAATAAGATCAATTTTAAGTTTAGAAAGTGAATTAATGAAATTTTGAAGAAAAAGGCTAAATTTGCGAAACACGCCCCTCGTTCTATCTTGCTCGTGTAATCTTTCCGCTTGATTTAAATCTGGACGAGGCTAATTTCGTTTCTAACTTATATTCCGGTTTATTTGTGCAAACATTACATATATACACGTTATACTCCCTTTACCCCACCCAACTTCATTTTTTCCTTGATCTCCAAAATCGCCCATCAGTTCTTCACGCCGCCCTTGCAAATCCCCTCTCCCATCTATATATTATTAAAAATAAAGAACATTCAGGATAAAATTTAGGATATTGTTGACATCCAATTTTGTCCCGGGAATTCTATTGATGTCTAATTATTTATATAAGGTCAATTTTAAGTTTAAAAAGTGAATTGATGAAATTTTGAAGAAAAAAGGCTAAATTTGCAAAACACGCCCATCGTTCTAGCTTGCTCGTGTAATCTTTCCGCTTGTTGATTTAAATCTGGACGAGGCCAATTTCGTTCCTAACTTATATTTCGGTTTATTTGTGCAAACAATACATACATACACGTTATACTCCTTATACCCGACACAACTTCATTTTTTCCTTGATCTCCAAAATCGCCCATCAGTTCTTCACGCCGCCCTTGCAAATCCTTCTCCCATCTTTATATTATTAAAAATAAAGAACATTCAGGAAAAAATTTAGGATATTGTCGATATCCAATTTTGTCCCAGGAATTCTATTGATGTCTAATTATTTAAATAAGATCAATTTTAAGTTTAGAAAGTGAATTAATGAAATTTTGAAGAAAAAGGCTAAATTTGCGAAACACGCCCCTCGTTCTATCTTGCTCGTGTAATCTTTCCGCTTGATTTAAATCTGGACGAGGCCAATTTCGTTTCTAACTTATATTCCGGTTTATTTGTGCAAACATTACATATATACACGTTATACTCCCTTTACCCCACCCAACTTCATTTTTTCCTTGATCTCCAAAATCGCCCATCAGTTCTTCACGCCGCCCTTGCAAATCCCCTCTCCCATCTATATATTATTAAAAATAAAGAACATTCAGGATAAAATTTAGGATATTGTTGACATCCAATTTTGTCCCGGGAATTCTATTGATGTCTAATTATTTATATAAGGTCAATTTTAAGTTTAAAAAGTGAATTGATGAAATTTTGAAGAAAAAAGGCTAAATTTGCAAAACACGCCCATCGTTCTAGCTTGCTCGTGTAATCTTTCCGCTTGTTGATTTAAATCTGGACGAGGCCAATTTCGTTCTTAACTTAAATTCCAGTTTATTTGTGCAAACTATACATATATACACGTTATACTCCTTATACCCGACCCAACTTCATGTTTTCCCCGATCTCCAAAATCGACAATCAGTTCTTCACGCCGCCCTTGCAAATCCCTTCTCCTGTAAACCCTAATCGTGAATCTGTCCAAAAAAAAATGGCGTCACAGTGGTCTCGCGACCATATTCCCTAACGACGTCGTCGCCATTCCAGTATCTTTTTTTTCTTCCAGCAAATAAGGAATCAATCGTACCCTTTTTCCTTTTTTGCTGGACGAATTAGAAGCGAGTGGTACAATCCTTCGATCCCACGCGTCCATTTCAAAAGGAAATTATTTTCCGCCATTAGATCGACGAGGTAACATTTTTTCACCCTTTTTACTTATTTTCCACTTGTTTTACTCATTATTTCATGTCACGACCCAAAATCCTGGATGGTCGTGACGGCACCCGAACAAACCCTATCGGCCGAACCCACTCGCTATATTAACAATTAACCTCAATAATATTAAAGAAATAATATAATAAAATTCAAGTTGTGACTTTTATTACTGAAATATGCAGAATATCCCATAGTGCAAATGAAAGATCTAGTCCTGTACCATAAGCCATTAACATCTATAAGATGAATACTGATTAAAGTATCCCAAACGTCTGAAACAATAAATGATAGAAATGAAATAATTGAAAGGTGCGTCACCACGGAATGAGGATGGTTGGCTCACCGCTGATCAATGAGAAATCTTCAACTCTTGCCTCGAGGCTCGCTGATGCTCGAAATCGTATCTGCCCGAACAGATAATAAGAAAAATAATAAAGAAAATAACGTAAGTCAAAAGGATTTAGTAGGTGGATAGACTAGTTCCTATGAAAGACAGGAAACTAGTCTAAGCAATAAATTAACAGAATAGAGAAGGGAGAAAAAGAAACATGTTATAATTCGTTATTTAAATAGTTCATCAATCACACCAACAACATCAATAAATCTCATTCAAGAACCAACAATTAAACTCAATTCATAAACCAGTAGAATATGTGGGCTAACTCCGAAAAGATTTGATAGTGGACCAACTCCGAGGATATCCAATGTACCAACTCTAAAATAGATAGTGGACCAACTCTTGATATGATAAAAATTCTAGTCCTGAAATAATACCATCAAGAAATAATATTCTCTAACTTTATTACTCAATAACTGAACCTAGAACCAACGAGTAGGCTCTTACTACACGATACCATGTATTACACTGTTACGATGGATGAATTCTCTAGACATTCCAATTGGTATAACGCTCTTACAGAAAGGTGCTGCTACCAACATCATATGGTTAATGGCTATGGTTTAAACTCAACTCTTAAAGAATCATGAAACAATAGCTAAAGATTTGGTTCAGCGACGTCAAATTGACGTTCTGCAATGTTCCATAGTTAATTCCCTTACTAATCTCCCTAATCAATCATCACCTCATCATTGGAACCCTTTTTTTTTTTTTTTTTTTTAATTCTCTCCATCATTGTATATCATGACCTAATAAACTATTATAAATAAAAATGGCTCCATGGAACTATAACATACACTTTAGCATAAAGGACGAAATAGTGGCTTGCTAATACTTGAAATCAACCAATATCTAATCTAATTATTTTTAGATCTCCATTCCAATTATACCTATCACTATGCTGTCATTACACATCCTTTGATCACAGATAAATAATCAATTGTCGAACCCTCCCTAAAAATAATGCACACAAGTATGCACCGGGATTTGATTTCAACAAAATGGGACTCCAAAGGGTTTTCTTTGGAGTCGCCACCTAATTTAAGGATTATCAGGAACCTAAATTAACTAAAGAGTGCAATTTATTCTTTATTTAAAAGAAATTAAATTCAGAGATTCTAGATAAGTGGTTCTATTAAATTCGAAAGAAATTCCCCTTGCGGGAGCACTTTCGAAAATCCGCTAAATGCGGTTAATCCGGCGGTTTTCATATAAGGATAATAGGAATAATATAAATAAGATAAGATTTTAATTATGCCAATACTTAGATAAATAAATGACCCAATTTAAGATTAATTAAACGGATAATGAAATGATGATCAATTTGATTAATTAATAGAATAAATGAAGGTTGAATGAAGTTAGATAATTAAATAAAACACATAGATAAATAATTGGATAATAATAAAAGATTAATTAATTGATTGAATAAATAGATAAATAAATAAGCAAATGTATGACTTAATTAAATAAATGAATACTTATCAATTTTTATTAAATAAAGGAGTAAATGAATAATAATTGATTAATTAAATAAATAAATAAATAAATATTTAATTGATTAAATAAATGATTAATTGAAATTAAATAAATTAGATTAAGTAAATGAATAAATAAAGGATTAAAATCTAATTGATTAACTAGATAAATAAATTAGATTAGATAGATAAATAATTGAATATTTAATATAATAAATAAAGAAGCAATTCAAATGCGAATTATGACGAGGATACGATTTTTTAGTCGAGTTTGATTTTGCACTCCTTAATTGACAAATGATTCTAAACATCCATAAATTAATTGGCGATTCGTAAAGAAATGATACAAAGCATTCATATAAAACAATTTAAGTGATTTACAATAGTTATTCACAGTTCAAATATCATTTCTATCCTACTGGGCTACTAATCCGGTCTATGGGGAAATCTTATACAACATGCATTTTCTAAGGGAGCGGGGAAGGATGGAGTTTAGAAGATAGAACCCGGAAGCGCAAACTCATCATTGAGCCTTGGACTTTGTGATTTTCATTTTTTGTTTCTTACATTTTCGGGGATATCAAATCCCGAAAATGCGAAGCGGAGCAAATAACTTCAAATGCAAACAGCCGTCCCAATTTATGAGTTTTAACCAACTCGTTCCCAAGAGTTCATGCAAAAAAAAAAAAAAAAAAAATAGAAGAGGGAAGGATTAGCACATGTGGAGGAAGAAGCAAACAAATTGAACTATAAACTATTAAAGTCTAAAACCAAGTAAGTGTACCAGAGTACAAACAAAACACTATTCAAACAGAAAAAGCAAGACTATTTGCAGTAACTTTCAAAATGAAATACTTACTTGATAGCCTAAATCTATTGAAGACTGATTTTGACAAGGATAGTAACCAAAAGGATCTTTAATAGTGGTCTTAATGAAAGGTTATTTTAGTCCAAATGTTAACAGATGCTATGGACGGAGCAGCAGACCAAAGACTCAACGATTTATCAAATGAAGAAATGACATTTCTAAAAGTAGATTCGGACATATGATAACATAGGATCATGAGAATGTTTAAGGAACATGAAGACATAGCTAAGGATCCATGAAGACACAATTATAATCTAAGGATCATGAGAATGTTTTCTAGAATTTACATGATCAAACTACCTCAAATATTTATCAAAACATAGCTATTTTATTATATGATTGATAAAGAGCATGGTATTCCTTAAACTTTGATAAAATTATTATAACTTTAGCACTTATTTAGACTGAGGAGGAACTGATGAGAAGCCTATTGCCTAAACAAAAGCAAAACCCAAACTTTAACACAATTCTCCTCTCAAATTCTAATAGAACAAACACTGCACCCCTACTATATATTCCCCTGCTCACCATTAACGCATACTACAACTTGAATAACCTACAGGACCAACTAGAAAATAACCCATACCTCCCAAGCTCCCTGCACAAACCAGCCACTACAGTTCACTGCAGCTCCCTATAGCACCTGCACATCTACACTGCTGAGAACTCTCCAAACAAAAAACCAGGAACACCAGAACACCCACATCATACCAGAACTCCTTCCTACACTCTTAAACAGCCTAAACAAATCAGGAAACAACTCCAGAAACTCCCACACATACACAAGAACACCCAGATTCCCATATCCTCTACTGCAAACCACCAAGATCAACCCCTAAACTCCTCTACACTAACCTGACTAACTGAATGAAACCTGCCTGCTTCTGCCTCCCTTAGAAAACTTGGACCTAGACCTCAATCACAGAACAAACTCCACTCCAATGCTACTGCACACTCACTTGCACTGACCTATTCAATGACAATCTGCAACCAAGAACTCACTTCAGAACTTGAACTAAGCCACACACTCTCCTAACTCCTCTAAATAACTTGAGAACAGCCCTCACAGACCCTATACCTACACAGACCACTTAAACACAACCTACCATGACTTCTCCTACCTTTGACAACCTGAAATGCCCTGAACCAAACTCTAATCAAAACCAGCTGCATGCATCTCTCACCCAAACTCTTAAGAAACCAGACCTTGCACAACCAAACAAGCTGCAAAACAAACAGAGGAAACTGGACAGACTACTGCACCTAATCACCTGATCTTCTACTGCCTGAACTACTCCCTCACTTCTACACCCCTCCACACTAAATAGGACCTAAACAGACCCCAAACACCTCTGCATACACACACACACACACACACCTGAACAAACTCCTGACTAAACGTCCCCTAAACCAAACAAACTGCAGCCCCCCCAAAGATCCTCTCCACATGACTGAACCCCTTCAGACTTATACCAGCTGCTACAGACCTCTGAACTTAACATTCACCTGAACTGAACACCTGATCATCTCTCTCTCACATACCAGAATCACCACCTCCAGAAAACAAACCAATTAGACAGCTATTAGCCTTGCATACCTCCTCTCTCCCTGCCTCTCACAATCACAAACTACCACCAGATCAGATTTACAGAACTATACTTGTTTCACCATGTTAAACACATACAAACTTGAAGAAATTGCAAACAGGGCAAAAAATCTCTTTTTCCTTAGTAAATTATCAAATTTTATACTTCAAAATATACAAAGACTTGAACTTTATCGACTAGATTAGCTCAAACAGAATGATACTTGCACACTTCAGACATCTTTCATATTAACCCAAACTCTACTAGTTTGAGACCCATAAACCAACATCAAGATAGGAGCTTTACCATGTAGAACAATGAAACCGTGAAGACATGACTTCTTTGCAATTTTGATAGAAGCAAAGCTAAGCAAACATTAGGCAAATACCATCACCCAAGGTCATTCAAAAACCAGAAATATAGAAGCTTGCGAGAGACATAGCTAACTAAATGGAAACTGTGATTATGTAGTTTAACTATTGATTATTCGAACATCATTTTCATAGACATAAACCAGTTATTGGAAATAGGTCGCGCATTCAAGCAAATAATCAAAAATAGAAAAGATTAAGATAAGGTGAGGTTATTACCTCTTTGAAAGCAGTGAAAAGGGGCGCGAAGATCCGAAAATGAGACTCGAACAAGGTCGTCGACTCGAGCGAGGTCGACGACTCAAAACCAAAAGCGATGTTTGAATCTAAATAGAAACTGAAATGCTATGTCTATTTTTCAAGATTAAGATCGAAAATATAAACTCTGCCTCTCTGTTATTTATCTCCCTATTTCTGCCTCTCTTTCTTTTACCTCCTTAAACCTTAAAACTTCAAGACTCTCTCAAAAATGAACCAAAGCTAAGAATTTATACCTGATATTTTAGGGTTTGGCTCCCGTTTGAAATTCCGAAAGCAACCCCTGATTTTCGACATTTTCCCTTCGAAATGAGGGTGAAAATGGTCTATTCCCTTCGAGATTGTCCCACTTTCACTCTTGTTTCAAGGAAAAATACCCGTTCGAGAGATTCACGGTTCGGATTCGAATCTTGATTCAAAATGAACGAAGGAGATTGATGGAGCTTTGTACTGGTGAGAGGGAAAGAGAAATGGGGACCAGCTGACCTGGATTTGGCTGCTTGTGATGGATTTTGGGAGGAAATCAAAAGGGAATCGGGTTTGGAATCAAGGTTGCGCGGGTTAGAATTTGGGAGTGACGGGTCGAAGGTGAGGAACGGGTTTCTGAGATGGGGGAGAGGATATGCACAATGTGTATATATATATATGTTTGCATGATTAGGCCTAAATTTAAATGTAAGAACGATTTTAGCCTAATTTTATATTTTAATAGGTAAAGGGGGGATTGTAAGGGTAGGCTGGAATTAATGCTACGCATTGCAATTTTAGCCATTTTTAACCAAAATTTATCAATTACCTTTAATTTCAAAATTAATTTTAATTAAAATAATTAGGCTTTTAATTGAAACTTCCGGGATAAAATTGGGTGTCAACAGCTGCCCCTCTTTACCCGAAAAAGGATGAAAGAGTTTTTAGGATAAAGAAGTTGACGAGAAGCCAATTTTGTTCCGATAAGACCAAGACTTTTGATTTCCAAGGACCAAAATGCGAGGCTTACGGACATGGCCGAACTCCGATTTCCGAGTTGCCTACATATCTCGGGCTGAAAGAGAATCAGGCCATATGTAGTTCGAAGACGCTTAGCTACGAAGACTCGCACGATTGATAGAAAAAGACGCACGAATAGAAAAGAATTCAAACTGACGCCTAATCTGAAATGAAAGATTAGGTAAAACTTGCTTGTTCGAGTGCGATTTTTCAGATCCTCGTTGACGAGTCTAGCTCATATCAACGATTGCCCCAGTTCACTGCTAAGAAAGAGTTCCACGTTTTGCTCCAAATGCTACCGCGGTGCTGCTAAATTCCTGTTATAAACTCGACAAACGGTAAGCGAGCAACTGTTAATAAATTGTAACCATTGGAATAAGAAATAAATGAAGTGATAGCATAAAATTGTAAATGCGGGTTGTGATATCATCAATAAGTTCTTCTTTCGATCAACTGACGAGGCGCTCCGCCCAGGGAACCTCTAGGCTGATCATTATTCTGAAACAGTAAAGCAAAACAATAAGTAAAGCGGGTACGAATTGCAGAATACAAGGCTATTAAAAAATAAATCGACTAATGAGACATAATGTCTCAAGTCAATTTGTATATCTCTAATCTATGCAGGCTTCAACGTAATGTTTATTTGAAATAAGAATCATAAAGATAGAAATGCCGCCTATTCGGCAATAAACCATGATAAGCGTAATGCTTTTAATCATGAAGAGGTAGTTTGCAATGCGATCTTGGATTGTGCTCCAATTATTTGATAAAACAAATGAGACATCCGCTCCTGAAGTATCCAATGTCTCAATGCAACTTGAAATAAACCTGCATATCCTATTTACGGGTGGATGGTTCGCGATTATTCATTTTTTAAGGCGAACGGGCCCAAAACATTCATTTATAAGGCGAACGAGCCCAAAACATTCAGTCATAAGATGAACGAGCACAAATCATAAGATAAAGCAAAAGACACAAAATTCATTAATGCATGTGCTTCTTCAAATTTAGCAATATCTGCAAATCACAACAATAGAAATTTAGTAAATGTTCTCATAGTGAAATAGAAATGAAAAGGATATGTTTAACATTCTTGAAGAATTATAGGAGATAGAAATGCCGTCTTTCGGCAATAAACCATGACAAAGTATAATGCTTTAAATCATGAAGGGGTAGTCTACAATGCAATTTCGGAATGTGCTCCATTCAATTGATAAAGCAATGAGGCGTCGGGTCATGAAGCATCCAACGTCCTAGCGCAATTTGAAAAAACTGCATATCCTATTTACAGGTGGATGAGAATTGTTCATTTATAAGGCGAACGGGCCCAAAACGTTCATTTATAAGGCGAACGAGCCCAAAACGTTCAATTATAAGATGAACGAACCCAAATCATAAAATAAAGCAAAAGACACAAAATTCATTAATGCATGTGCTTCTTCAAACTTAGCAATATCTGCAAATCACAACAATGAAATTTTAGTGAATGTTCTCATAGCGGAATAGAAATGAAACTGATATTTTAGCAATTTGCAAGAATTATAAGATATAGAAATGCCGCCTTTCGGCAATAAACTATGATAAAGCATAACGCTTTAATGATCTAGTGGCAGTTTGCGATTTAATCTTGAATTGTGCTCCAATCACTTGACAAAGCAAATGAGACGTCCAGTCTTGAAGCATCCAGTGTTCCAAAGCGACTTGAAGTAACTCTGCATATCCGATTAATGGGTGGATGGACCCGGATCATTCATTTTTAAGGCGAACGGGCCCAAAACATTCATTTATAAGGCCAACGAGCCCAAAACGTTCGAATATAAGGTGAACGAGCCAAATTTTGATAACATCCTGCGAAACAAAGTTGCAAATTGGATTAATTAAGGCAAGATAATACAAAATCAATAAGAAAAGCTGGGTCGTGTTGCTTGTATTGATAGTGCTGCAAATCGTTGAATGCTGCCTCCAGTTCATATTGAATCTGATGTTCAATTCCTGCAAATTTAAAGTAAATGCGTTGAAAAACGAGTGAATAATAAAGCAAAGGCTATAATGATAAAGAAAGAAATAGATTTGCGCTGCATATGCGACAAGCCGAATAATCTCTGAGAAATTGATAGTTGCTAGTTCTCCTTATTCTTGCATTTTGTGGAATTCCTGCGCTCAAAGAAAAGGTCGTGAGTTCTAAAAACTGTACGAAGCCTCAGTGATTTGCTTTGCTCCTCTTGTCTTGATGTTGAATTCTTCGGTAGCATGCAAACACATTTTGCCCCTGTTTTCAAAGAAAAAGTCGTTAGGTTTTTGGACAAATAGTGGCTGACTTGATTGAACACCTAATGCGGCTTCAAATCTGTATCTTCTTATATGGAACTCAGATGTACTGCTACTGCGAGAGTTTGATGTTCTTGAAATTCTTCTTTTGCACAAAAGGATATCATCCATAATTGCTTTTGGCTTGACTTATTTGGGGAAAATGGATTTTCATTGATTTCGGGATTAAAAGCCCAATAAAGGGTACAAGATAGTTCATTACATAAAACTTCAAAAGAGTAGGCAAACATAAGATAGTTAGGCAAGGAAATGCCATTTTCAAAAAAAAAAAAAAAAAACAAAGTGTTGTCATTTGATCTTCTTGCTAAGCTTCACGCTTCCTTTTCAAATGTCTTGGTGCCAATTTTGATGAATTACCTCCGATGATAATTGCATTTGCTGCCGAATGACCATAGTTGCTTGCTTGCTCTTGCTTCACACTTATCTTGCCTTTTTCAATCATATTCTGTATTTTGTGCTTAAGTGTCGAACATTCTTCTGTATCATGGCCTTGAATATTTGAGTGGTATGCACACCTCTTTGATAAATCAAATCCTTGAGGCGGATTCTCAGGAATCCATCCCCTCTTTGCTTGCAATAACCCTTCTGCTCTCAATCTCTTCAATATGTCTGACAATGATTCATATAGAGGAGTGAAAGTACGAGGTCTAAACTTCTTCGTGCTTTGATGACCAGATGGTGCCTGATAAGATCGATGCTGGCGACTTGAATTTTGCATATCATGATTGTAGTGCACTTGCAAAGGTTGAGAGTCTTGAATATTTTCAGGTGCATCAGAATAATTGAAAACTGGCATTGTAGTGTCATAGTCAATCAACCTTCCGGTTTGAAACTTTTCTTCCAAAATCTTTGCATACAGAATTAAACTGGGAAAATCCTTTAAATTGGCAAAAAGTAGCTTTTCGTAAAATATGCCTTCTTGAAGGTCAATGAAAGTTGCTATCAGCTCATCTTCAGGCAATGGAGGATGCATCTTAGAAGCCTCTAACCTCCATCTCACAGCAAATTCTGCAACAGACTCATGCGGCATCTTCTTGATTTTGCGCATATCAATTAGATAAGGATATCTTACTATGTTGATCTTGTATTGTTCCACAAAGTCTCGAGCAATGTCTTCCCATGTGTGCCATTTGGTAAAATCCTGCTTAGTATACCATGTAAGTGCCATTCCTGACAAACTCTGACTAAATAGTCTCATCAGCAAAGCTTCATTCTTCCCAATTCCGATCAATCTGCCCCAATAATCTTTCAAATGAATGTAGGGATTTCCCTTTCCATCGAAAGTGTTGAGTTTTGGTATATTGTACCCACGCGGAAGCTCAATATCCGGATGAATGCACAAGTCTTCATAACATAAACTCTGAATGTTCCTAGAGCGCAATTCTTTTCTCATGATCTTTCTCAAAATCTGTTCATCCACATTGTGAGGATAAGTTTTCTCAACTTCTTTCTCAGGCAATTCTGGTGAACGCATTATCAATTGATTTGATTGACTCTCTACAACAGGCATAGTGATAAAAGGCGGTTGGTATAAAGTTGCAGCTGGCCAAGCATTTGGATTTGTAAGATATTCTTGTGGGATTTGTAGATATATGGTATGTATAGGCATTGGGTAATTAGGCATTGTTAAGTAAGACGGATTGGAGGTAAAGCTTGTATTTGGCAAAGCTTTGCTATTGTTGACAAAGTTGACAATCCTATTCCTTTGGACCACATGTCCTTCAATGTCATCATTCTGCGCTTGCAAGATACCCATACCAGAACTGGTTGCTCGAAGCTGCTTTGCCATGTTGTTTTGTCTTTGATGCAGATTTTCAGCCATTTCAGTGTTCAATGCTAGCCAACCTTTAACAAATGAATTCTACACATTGAACAAAAGCAAGTTAATACGTAAAATGATAATGCATGCATAAAATTTCAAATGTAAAATAGGCCATTAGGCCGAATGGATGGGACCAAAATCCCGACTCAACACATGAGTAAAATATTTAAGAGTTCGAAACTCAATGATCAACAAAATTTGATTTTTCAAGACGCGAATTGGGAAAAACAACTTTGAAAGTTTTTACTAAATTAGTATGCGTGCTAGACCATTTTGACACAAATTGCTAAAATGGTCGGTTTATTTTGAACATCAATGCTTTGCTCGACTATCGATTCTTCCTTGCAAAATGACAGTCTGCACCAATCCTTGAAAGATGCTTCTAATAACGACCAAACCAGCGCAATGTCTTCAACTTGCTTTTTGCAAAATTCTGCCCCAGTTATGACTTCAACATTTCAAACTTGTGTCGTAAAAACTGCCCCAGTTATGACTTCAACATTTCAACTTGTGTTGTAAAAACTGGCCCAGTTATGACTTTCAAAACTTCAAACTATTTATCAAAAGCTGCCTCGGTTGCAATCTCCCACGTCTTCTACTTGCTTTGCAAAATTTGCCCCAGTTTCTATCTTTGAAAAAAAATTAAAATTTGAATACTAAAGGGTCGAGCCCGATGGAGGAGCCTACGTATCCCTCCTTGGGAATCAGACCGTGCGTAGTTCTGCTTACACAAAAGAGAATTTTCAAATGCTGGTGTAACCGAAACTCGATATGAGTCGCCTACGCTTCCCGCCTTGGGAAACCGGTTACATTAGTTTGCTTACATAGAAATAGATTCAGACATTCATAACTTGATATTCTTTCTTTTCTTTCAACAAAACTAACAAAAGAAAATTACAATAGTTACTTCTTAATAATGCAAATAAACTAACTTCTGCTTCTGCAACTCTACTGCTTTTCTGGAACTTGATAGGTGCCTAAATGCCCTTCTTCGAGGAAACTCCCTTTGCATATGGAAAGATTGCGACAAAAGGTTCGCCAGTGCCATTTGTAGGTAGAATTTTGACCTGGCCAGAGTTAATCAAGGTTTCAACTTTCTGCTTAAATAAAGTGCATTCTTCAATAATATGCCCCTGCATCCCTGAATGGTAAGCACAAAATTTCCCAAATTGTCAGGCTTATGTGACCAATACAGCTTTGATTCTATAGGATGTACCAAATTGAATCCCTTGAGCCTTTCAAACAATCTTGTGTAAGATTCTGGGAGCCGTGTGTATGCGAAAACAGATCTTTTGGCGCGGTTTGACTGTGAACTTGGATTGACAATTACTTGTGCATTGAACCCCTGCTATGGCTGGCAAAGGTTTTGACATGACAGCTTTTCCTTTGTCTTTGAACTATGCCTCAACCAATTCACACTTTCTCTTGTCAGAAATTATTGCAAACGACTCTTCTTGAAGTTCTACATATTTTCTTTTCATTGGATTGCCCCTTGCAAAGGTCAGGTTCGGGAGTTCGTACTGCTTGACAAAGTTACGAGCTAAGTCATCCCATGTGAATCGCTTTCCAAGATCTTGTGTCGCAAACCATGTTAAAGCCTGCCCCGCGAGCGTCTTAACAAATAATCTCAGCTTGATTCCATTGCTTTTTCCAAATATTGCCACCCAATCAACAAATGCTTTCAAATGATCATGAGGATTTCCTATCCCATCATACACTGGTGGATAAGCCATGTCAAGAGACACATTTTCCTTTTCTACTTCACCTAAGCCTGCTTGAGATGGTAGAGCCTTTCCCATCTGCCATTGTGTCATTGTTCTCTTTAGCATTGGGAAGCTCTTCCCCGTTGCTTTTCTCGTTGCTTGTTTTTGATGAGAAGCCACCAAATTCCTTCTGCAACAGGAATGCATGCAAATTAGGGAACTGTTGAGCATCACACTCAAATGCTGGAGCTACTTGCATTGTAGGAGGTGCAACAGTATAAATAGAAGCAACAGGAGCACTTGGTCCTGGGCTTGGCACATTACGCACTGGGTTGCGAGTATCCATGAGCGTGACAACCAATTCAGTAAGGCTATCAAGTCTCTTCTCCAAACTTGCTATGGTTGCTTCAAGCTTGTTAACCTTTTCTTTGTGGGATCCATCATTTCCAGTCAATCACAACAATTTGACGAGCCATAGGTCCTGATCTTGATGTTCAAATAATTAACCCTTTAGCAACGCATAAAAAAAAATTTATTAAAATGAAACTGACGGGTCAACTTATTCCAAAATGGAGAAATTGAGACCGTACTGAAAAGACCCAAAATTTAGAGCAAGACACTTATTTTGTTAAAGTAAACCAGACGCGGAAACGCTTGTTTAACTCTGAAATTATTTTCAAAAGGAAAACACACTTGCGAATACTTTAAAATATGACGCTAAACAATATTTTGCAAAATGACAAGACTGGGAGTTAAGATAAACAAAATAACATTTGAAAGGCATTTTAGAATAACAGTATGCATGAATTCAGATGTTAGATAAATGACTTCAAAAAGCGGTTAACTTTTACAAAAGATAGGTTGAAGTAACATAACGTTAATCTTACCATACCGCTGAACAAATTCAATCACTGCGCAATCAGTGCCAACAAATTTCAAGCAAGATGCACATATTTAGCAAGTAATAGCATATTAGACAGACAATTTGACATGTGGCAAACACAAGTAATTGAGCGTAAATAGAACGCAAATGCGTCCTACCCTATAAGGTGCCTCTTTTGTGCCAGAGGTAAGCCTAAAACGCGCAAACAAGTGGTAACGAAAAATAGTTCATGCCAGTTTTGAGCAATTCAGATTTAGAGTAAGCGATAAATAGTAACAATAATTGATAACAATCAGCTCTCCGCCTCGACATTGCAATTTCATTATCCCAACTAACTTCCAAAAAGCTGGTGTCAACTCGAAGTTTTGACACAGCTCCTTCTCTCTACAACATCTGCACAAAATTCTAAACCCAAATGCATAAAACCCGAAACAAACGTCTATACCTTTTGCAAACATCAACGCTCCTCCAAGCACAACTCCCAATTATTTCACAACATCCAGGGGTGAGATTTCCAATTGCCTTCACAATACCAGACTGCAAATCATGAAAGGCGCCAATTGGCCTTTCAAAAAATAAAACCTCACTGGTCCTCGGCTTTAGTCAAGCCTCTCAGCTTCCTAGGTTTTGCAAGGCTCACAAACCTTGTTCATAGGACTCCTCACTGGTCCTCGGCTTTAATTAAGCCTCTCAGTTTCCTAGGTAGCCAAGACCGCACTGGTCTTCAAGGAGGGACCCCATCGATCGTTTATAGACATAGGGGCTTCACTCTCCTAGTATGCGACAAGCATACTTCATTCCATAAGAATTTGCAGCTGGTTAGTCAACATGGGCCTGCACACGCGCAAAGTCATTCACGAGAGGGACCTCACTGATCTTTTAAAGACACCAGGGGCTTCGCCTCTTAGATCTCACTACACCATACCATCTCCAAAACTCAAACCAATCAAATCTGCCTAACTTCCCCTGGACTGCAATTCTGCGTTGTTTACAAAATCTGCATTATGATCTCAATTCTGCTAAATTCTTCCATTTTCTTACCTAAAAGACAACATAGGAGACAAAATTCTAAATTTGATTTTGCTCAAAATATGGTTGGGATTGAGGATTCGTCATCACACAGCATATAATATGCATTGTCGTTGGGTTTTTTTTTTTTTGACGTAAGGGCGGTTTCCTTACTATGGAGGCGGTATCAAGGACCGCGTCCAGACTAAGGTGTAAATGCATGCATGCTCCTAAAAGCTCCATCTAAGAGTGGGCTAACGGTTGAGGCTGACTCGACTTATGCGGGATAGACCTAGCCTCACAACGCAGTAGAATTGGCCATGACAAAACCAGGCAATCTCAATATCACGAACTAACTTTGGAGACACGAAAGAAGTTTCAAAGAGTGAGGTAAGGGCAATGCCCTTCCTGCATAACTACCCGTCAAGCGGGTACCCCATGATGAAATCGAGGAGGTGAAAGAGAATTGACAGGCTCCATGAGGGAGGAAATATGAACGGAATGCAGACTATGCACAAATAAAACAAGCTTCAATACATTCATTTCCAACAATTAATTCTACGCATGCAAAGGGTAAGTATTACACTGGGATTTCAACAAAATGGGACTCCAAAGGGTTTTCTTTGGAGTCGCCACCTAATTTAAGGATTATTAGGAACCTAAGTTAACTAAAGAGTGCAATTTATTCTTTATTTAAAAGAAATTAAATTCAGAGATTCTAGGTAAGTGGTTCTTTTAAATTCGAAAGAAGGTCCCCTTGCGGGAGCACTTTTGAAAATCCGCTAAATGCGGTTAATCCGGCGGTTTTCACGAATTTGTTAAGGATAATAAATATATAAAGCTAATTTCATATAAGGATAATAGGAATAATATAAATAAGATAAGATTTTAATTATGCCAATACTTAGATAAATAAATGACCCAATTTAAGATTAATTAAACGGATAATGAAATGATGATTAATTTGATTAATTAATAGAATAAATAAAGGTTGAATGAAGTTAGATAATTAAATAAAACACATAGATAAATAATTGGATAATAATAAAAGATTAATTAATTGATTGAATAAATAGATAAATAAATAAGCAAATGTATGACTTAATTAAATAAATGAATACTTATCAATTTTTATTAAATAAAGGAGTAAATGAATAATAATTGATTAATTAAATAAATAAATGAATAAATATTTAATTGATTAAATAAATGATTAATTGAAATTAAATAAATTAGATTAAGTAAATGAATAAATAAAGGATTAAAATTTAATTGATTAACTAGATAAATAAATTAGATTAGATAGATAAATAATTGAATATTTAATATAATAAATAAAGAAGCAATTCAAATGCGAATTATGACGAGGATACGATTTTTTAGTCGAGTTTGATTTTGCACTCCTTAATTGACAAATGATTCTAAACATCCATAAATTAATTGGCGATTCGTAAAGAAATGATACAGAGCATTCATATAAAACAATTTAAGTGATTTACAATAGTTATTCACAGTTCAAATATCATTTCTATCCTACTGGGCTACTAATCCGGTCTATGGGGAAATCTTATACAACATGCATTTTCTAAGGGAGCGGGGAAGGATAGAGTTTAGAAGATAGAACCCGGAAGCGCAAACTCATCATTGAGCCTTGGACTTTGTGATTTTCATTTTTTGTTTCTTACATTTTCGGGGATATCAAGTCCCGAAAATACGAAGCGGAGCAAATAACTTCAAATGCGAACAGCCGTCCCAATTTATGAGTTTTAACCAACTCGTTCCCAAGAGTTCATGCAAAAAAAAAAAAAAAAATCGAAGAGAGAAGGTTTAGCACATGTGGAGGAAGAAGCAAACAAATTGAACTATAAACTATTAAAGTCTAAAACCAAGTAAGTGTACCAGAGTACAAACAAAACACTATTCAAACAAGAAAAGCAAGACTATTTGCAGTAACTTTCAAAATGGAATACTTACTTGATAGCCTAAATCTATTGAAGACTGATTTTGACAAGGATAGTAACCAAAAGGATCTTTAATAGTGGTCTTAATGAAAGGTTATTTTAGTCCAAATGTTAACAGATGCAATGGACGGAGCAGCAGACCAAAGACTCAACGATTTATCAAATGAAGAAATGACATTTCTAAAAGTAGATTCGGACATATGATAACATAGGAAGCATCTCAACTAAAATTCATCACGATTAACTGATTTCTACTCTGTCTCAACTTCCAATACATTAATAGAGCCAAAGCCAAAAACAGAATACGATAGACTTTTAGTAAAGGGTATAGTTAATATCCATGAAGACACAATTATAATCTAAGGATCATGAGAATGTTTTCTAGAATTTACATGATCAAACTACCTCAAATATTTATCAAAACACAGCTATTTTATTATATGATTGATAAAGAGCATGGTATTCCTTAAACTTTCATAAAATTATTATAACTTTAGCACTTATTTAGACTGAGGAGGAACTGATGAGAAGCCTATTGCCTAAACAAAAGCAAAACCCAAACTTTAACACAATTCTCCTCTCAAATTCTAATAGAACAAACACTGCACCCCTACTATATATTCCCCTGCTCACCATTAACGCATACTACAACTTGAACAACCTACAGGACCAACTAGAAAACAACCCAGACCTCCCAAGCTCCCTGCACAAACCAGCCACTACACTTCACTGCAGCTCCCCATAGCACCTGCACATCTACACTGCTGAGAACTCTCCAAACAAGCAACCAGGAACACCAGAACACCCACATCATACCAGAACTCCTTCCTACACTCTTAAGTAGCCTAAACAAATCAGGAAACAACTCCAGAAACTCCCACACATACACAAGAACACCCAGATTCCCATATCCTCTACTGCAAACCACCAAGATCAACCCCTAAACTCCTCTACACTAACCTGACTAACTGAATGAAAAACCTGCCTGCTTCTGCCTCCCTTAGAAAACCTGGACCTAGACCTCAATCACATAACAAACTCCACTCCAATGCTACTGCACACTCACTTGCACTGACCTATTCAATGACAATCTGCAACCAAGAACTCCCTTCAGAACTTGAACTAAGCCACACACTCTCCTAACTCCTCTAAATAACTTGAGAACAGCCCTCACAGACCCTATACCTACACAGACCACTTAAACACAACCTACCATGACTTCTCCTACCTTTGACAACCTGAAATGCCCTGAACCAAACTCTAATCAAAACCAGCTGCATGCATCTCTCACCCAAACTCTTAAGAAACCAGACCTTGCACAACCAAACAAGCTGCAAAACAAAAAGAGGAAACTGGACAGACTACTGCACCTAATCACCTGATCTTCTACTGCCTGAACTACTCCCTCACTTCTACACCCCTCCACACTAAATAGGACCTAAACAGACCCCAAACACCTCTGCATACACACACACACACACCTGAACAAACTCCTGACTAAACTTCCCCTAAACCAAACAAACTGCAGCCCCCCAAAGATCCTCTCCACATGACTGAACCCATTCAGAGTCATACCAGCTGCTACAGACCTCTGAACTTAACATTCACCTGAACTGAACACCTGATCATCTATCACGACCCAATTTCCAAGGGCTCGTGATGGCACCTAAACAACATTTGCCTAGGCGAACCAATGAAACAAGATGCGGAAAAGAACAATAATGTGAAAAGATCATAAATGGATATATAAATATAAAAGTGTGAAGTCCAAAAGAATATATCCACAAAAGAATTGGAGCATTCTAAGAGTGACTCAATAAAGTATGAATATACATCAAAGAAATCTGAGTCCTATCTCTAAGTGACTCCGGCGGTATGCCACCACGGTCTGTGTGGTCGGCTCACCTCAATCAAAAGTCTCAGAAGCCTCAGGAACCGCTAACGTCCGGGCTGCTGACTGGATGAAGGACCTGCGCACATAGCAGAGTAAGTTATGAGCCGAAGCCCAGTAAGATCACCGACAGGCCCGCTAAGGTACCCTTGCGGGACAAGTCGCTACATGCATCATAAGCAACAACATACTATAGTAATCATACAATAAAGTAGTGAAATCACAAATAGATGTAACACATTCCATACACACAAGTAGTAACCAGAAGTCTCAAGGATTATGCCCATCCAACGTAAGGCATAGGTCAACTCAGCGGCGGTTTGGAGGTCCAATCTCTACTCCCGTGCCGACTAACCTAGACCTACGATGGACTAGCAACACCACTACTAAGTATCAACCATATACCGTGACCCGAAGTCACTATCACAATCATGAATAAGTAGACCAACGACCCGTAGTCGTTGGCTCATCTCAAATCTGTCTACGATCGCACCACACCCCCGGTCAAGTGCGTCGTATCTCAATAAATCAAGTGACCACACCACACCCCCTGTCAAGTGTGTCACATCTCAAAGATCAAGTGTCCACACCACACCCCCTGTCAAGTGTGACACATCTCATAGTATAGGCGACACCACACCCTCTGTCAAGTGTCCCTCTAACAGTATTAATATCCACAACATTAATAACAATAACAGAAATAATAACAGAAATATTAATAACGATAATATTTCACAGTCACCATAACCCAGGTTGGTTATGCTAGCTGAACGTAAGGCGAAGGTTAACCCGACCACAGTTTGGGGGTACAATCCCTACTCCCATGTCGTCCAACCCAAGGTTACGTATAGACAGCACTACCCAACCCGGCACGTGAACAAATCAAGTACCAATATCATACAAAAGCCGGCAAAATCCTCGGCAAGACATTTATCATGACATGCCGGCAACATCCTCGGCCATGTCCCAAGTTCTTGCTATCTAAGCATGGCGTAGCAAGCGTTACTACGATATAAATTTAAGCTACCTCGACGTAGCGTTTAGACCGGCACATACCTCGGTCGAGTCACAATCTCGCTATTTATAACAAACAATAATAGCAAGTAATTCATATCATTAATCCTAACCATTGTTAGGTACATATATGCGTACATGAAGCATACTAGCATGAAGGAAGAGTCCACAAGCACAATAGAGGTCAAGTCTCACTTACCTCGAAATTCGGGCTCAAATGCCGGGAAGAATCTCCTTTCCCGCTCGCCTTGTCCACGAAGGACTCTCCACTAGGTCTATTAAGACAATATATAGCACATATGAGTGCTCAATTATAGCTATTTAAGCCTATAGGCATCCTAGGGTAAAAATTACCAAAATGCCCCCGGGTAGGGCCGAGCCCTAAATTTACAAAATGTACTTTTCCGGACTCCCCACGCTCCCGTGAGTCCAAAAGTACACTTAGATTCCACATGCGAGCCTTGCTCGATGTCTTTCCCCAATTCTTAAGAATCTAGGGTTCTAACCCATTTCCAAGAATCAACCCTTTGATTCTTGTGTTAATCAACATAAAGATGGATTGAAAGGGCTTACCTTTAGTGTAAGTATGATTGGGTCTTCAAGAAATACCCAAAAATCGCCTCAAGAGCTAACCAAATGATTTTTATAAGTTATGAACCGAAATGGCCTTTTTATAGCAGTTTTTTTTTTTTTTTGCCTCTGTGACAGCTTCTTTTGAAAAATTCATAACTTTTGATAGGAATGTTCAAATGATCTGAAACTGGTGCCATTAAAACCACAACTCAAAGGGCTACAACTTTCATGTTTTGCGTTTTTCCTAATTCCTTCTGAATTGGCCGAAAAATCAGCTTTCATCCGGCTGTTTGTGCCAAAACAGAACAGAAAAGTCGCACCAGATTTTCTACTGTTTTAGGGGCAAAACGGGACCCTACGAAGCTCGGAATGATCCCAAATTTTGCACACAAGTCATAAAATACTTGGGTGATATGCTCGTTAAGACGAAACTCAATTCGGACCTCCAGAACTCAAAAAGTGGGCCCCACGGCAAAGGTTCAATTTTCGACTTTCGCCAAAATAGCGAAATTTAACCAAACGACCTCGGAATCCAATTCCGAAAGTTGCTACAAGTCACAAATGACTATACGAACCTAACGGAACTGTCGGATCTCTCATCGGAGCTCATTTGCTCAAATCGAGCTCGGAAACCTCTTTTAACTCTTTTAAACTTCCGAAACGGAGACTTTATCAAAAGTCCTATCAAACGAGGTCCGTTTTCAATTTTGAAGGTTGCTACATATCATAAATGACGAGACAGACCTAACGGTGCACTCGGATTTTCCATCGGGGTTCATTTACTCAAAACGACCTATCGAAACCCCAAATTCCTTTCCGAAATTTCATAAACGGATCCTTTTCTCGAAAACCTATCAAACGGACTCCGTTTCGACTCAGATTTCACAGACGGGTCATAAATGACCTAACTGAGCTTTTGGGACTATCGACACGTAAATCGAGGTCCCGGATCCCGTAACGACTATTTGAGGGTCGTTACATTCTCCCCCACTTAGACTCTCGGCCTTCCTCGGATGAGCGTAAGTCTAAGGTAGGATCCACACACTAGCCACGGAGCTGGCACGGATTTCGAGGACCCCTCGGTACCACCTGAAATCAATAAAACTTAAAAATGCAAATTCAGACTTAGAAAATACAAGGATTTCATACCTGAATCATCGAACAAGCACGGATGCCTCTCACGCATCTCGGACTCAAGCTCCCAATTGGCCTCGGCAATGGAGTGATGCCCCCACTGAACTCTCACAAACGGGATCACCTTCGATCTCATCTTACGGACCTCTCTAGCCACAATAGCAATAGGCTCCTCCGAATAAGTTAAGTCGCCATCTACCTCCACGGAAGCCATATCGATCACATAAGACAGATCGTGAACATACTTCCGGAGCATGGACACATGGAACACCGGATGAACAGACAGAGAGGGAGGCAAAGCCAGTCTATAAGCAACGGCGCCAACACGCTCCAATATCTCAAAAGGCCCAATGAACCTAGGACTGAGCTTGCCTTTCTTCCCAAATCTCATAACACCCTTCATGGGCGACACTCTGAGGAATACCCGGTCCCAAACCATGAACTCAAGATCTCTCCGCCTCCGATCTGCATACGATATCTGCCGGCTCTGAGCCGTGCGGAGTCGATCCTGAATAAACCGGACCTTATCTAAGGTCTGCTGCACCAAATCGGGCCCCAACACCTGGACCTCACCAGACTCGAACCAACCGATAGGCGAGCGACATCTCCGACCATACAATGCCTCAAACGGAGCCATCTGGATAGAAGCCTGATAGCTATTATTATACGCAAACTCTGCTAGCGGCAAATGGCTATCCCAATGGCCTCCAAAATCAATAGCACACGCCCTCAACATATCCTCGAGGATCTGAATGGTCCGCTCAGACTGGCCATCAGTCTGCGGGTGAAATGCAGTGCTGAGATCGACCCGAGTACCCAGCTCTCTCTGAAAAGATCTCCAAAACTGAGCTGTGAACTGAGCACCTCGGTCAGAAATGATAGAAACAGGAGCACCATGCAATCTCACAATCTGCTCAATGAAGATACGAGCCAGACGCTCCGAGGTATAAGTAGTCCTCACTGGAATGAAGTGAGCCGACTTCGTCAGTCGATCAACTACTACCCACACCGAATCATGCTTACCCACGGTCAGCGGCAAACCAACTACGAAATCCATAGTGATCTGCTCCCACTTCCACTCGGGAATGGGCACAGACTGGGTCACCCCGGCTGGCCTCCGGTGCTCATACTTCACCTGCTGGCAATTCAAACACCGAGATACATAATCAGCAACATCCCTCTTCATCCATTTCCACCAATACAGCTCTCGAAGATCATGATACATCTTCGCAGTACCCGGATGAATGGAATATCTCGAACTGTGAGCCTCTGCCAAAATCATCTGCCTCAGCTCCACAATGGCTGGAACACATACCCGGCCGTTAAGCCGCAAAGCACCATCATCACCAATCACGAACGAGGACACTCCCCCACTCAGGACCCTGTCCCGGAGATCTCTCAGATAAGGATCCTCGAACTGCCTTTCCCGAATCTGGGAAGCTAAAGACGACTGAGACCCCACATATGCAAGCACCCGGCCTGGAACAGAATCATCAAACCGAACCCCACTAATGGACAAAGCCTGCAACTCACGGGCCAACGGCCTCATATCAGCATCAAGATAGGCGAGGCTACCCATGGACTTCCTACTCAAGGCATCGGCTACAACATTAGCCTTTCCGGGATGATACCGGATAGAAAGATCATAATCCTTCAGCAGCTCTAACCAGCGGCGCTGTCTCCCGTTCAAGTCCTTCTGAGTGAACAAGTACTGGAGACTCTTATGATCGGTGAATATCTCACATGGCTCGCCATAAAGATAGTGCCTCCACAACTTCAGTGCAAACACGACAGCTAACAGCTCCAAATCATGGACAGGATAATTCTTCTCATGGACCTTCAGCTGTCTCGAGGCATAAGCTATCACCTTACCCTCCTGCATCAGAACGC
Organism: Petunia x hybrida; assembly: GCA_037355625.1. Taxonomy (NCBI): domain Eukaryota; kingdom Viridiplantae; phylum Streptophyta; class Magnoliopsida; order Solanales; family Solanaceae; genus Petunia; species Petunia x hybrida. Next base: position 1,040,057 of record JBBBVM010000018.1, on the reverse strand, counting down.
TACCCAGGCCAACACCCGAAGCATCACAATATACGGTGAATCCCCCGGATCCACTAGGCAAGGCCAACACTGGCGCTGAAGTCAACAGAGTCTTAAGCTTCTGAAAGCTAGACTCACAGGCATCGGACCACAGGAAAGGAACATTCTTCTGGGTCAACTTCGTCAGAGGTGCTGAAATAGAAGAAAACCCCTCGACGAACCGCCGATAATAACCTGCCAAGCCTAAGAAACTCCGAATCTCTGTAGGAGAAGTAGGCCTAGGCCAAATCTGAACGGCCTCTATCTTCTTCGGATCAACACACACCCTATCCTTGGTCACCACGTGACCTAGGAAAGATACAGAACTGAGCCAAAATTCACACTTGGAGAATTTGGCATACAACTGCTGATCCCTCAGAGTCCGAAGAACAACTCTCAAATGCTGCTCATGCTCCTCCCTGCTCCTCGAATAAACCAAGATATCATCGATAAACACAATGACGAAGGAGTCCAGGTAGGCCTTGAACACTCGGTTCATCAGATCCATGAAAGCAGCTGGGGCATTCGTAAGCCCGAAAGACATCACCAGAAACTCATAGTGGCCATATCGGGTACGAAAAGCAGTCTTGGAAACGTCCTCGGACCGAATCCTCAACTGATGATACCCCGACCTCAAATCAATCTTCGAGAAGAAGGTAGCACCCTGAAGCTGATCAAACAAATCATCAATACGCGGCAAAGGATACCTATTCTTGATAGTAACCTTATTCAGCTGCCGGTAATCAATACACATCCGCATAGAGCCATCCTTCTTCTTCACAAATAATACCGGGGCACCCCATGGAGACACACTGGGCCTAATGAAGCCCTTATCGAGCAAATCCTGAATCTGCTCCTTCAGCTCCCTTAACTCAACAGGAGCCATACGATACGGGGGAATAGATTTAGGCTGAGTGCCTGGCAATAGATCAATGCAAAACTCTATCTCCCGCATAGGCGGCAAACCCGGCAAATCATCAGGAAACACATCCGGATACTCACAAACAACCGGAACTCTATCAAGGGATAACTCCTCTGCCCGGACATCCCGAACTGAAGCAATATATCCCTCGCACCCACTAGATATCATCCTCTGCGCCTCCAAGAAAGAAATGATCCTACTCTTCGGAGAAGGCCTGGAACCTCTCCATACAACCTGAGACTCACCCTCTGCCCCGATCGTCACGGACTTGGCATGGCAATCCAAAGTCGCATGACAGGAAGCCAGCCAATCCATGCCCATAATGACATCGAAATCATACATATCGAGCAGCATCAGGTCCACTAAGGACTCTACACCACAGATGGAGATCATACACTGCCGATAACCCCTATCTACACATATAGAAGACCCGACAGGGGTGGCAACCATAAAGGGATCATCTAAGAAGACCAGATCCCTGCCCAAGCAAGGGGCAAATCCCGGCGACACATACGAATAGGTAGACCCCGGATCAATAAGAGCATAAGCATCGCGGCCACATACAGAAATAATACCTGTGATGACATCATTGGATGCCTCAGCATCCTGACGAGTCATAGCATAGACCTGCGCCGAGCCTCCTGAACCCGGAGCTCTCTGAGACTGCTGTCTAGGAGGAATCAGAGAAACGGGCCTGGCAGCCTGAGGACCAGATGGTACCATAGCTGCGGATCCCTTACGACCTGATGAAACATAAGGGCAACTCCTGACATAATGCTCTGGAGACCCACACTCAAAACATCCATCACCTCTACCTCCTCTACCGCCTCTACCACCTCTGCCACGACCACCTCCAGATGAACACCTCCCATGATGCCTCTGATGGCACCTCCCGCACTGCGGCGGACCAGACTGCGAAGAGCCACCCCGTCTCTGGGATGACTGAGGCCTCGGGGTCTCTGAAGAAAAATCCTGGGCAGGCAAAGCAGCAGCCTGGGGCCTAGACTGAGAACGGCCCTGATAACCCTGACCCCTCTGAGCGGATCCACTACACCCACCAGACTGACGCGACCTCTTGGCTGCCCTCTCCGCGTCAGCCCTGGCGAAGATATCCTCCATCCGCCGCGCCACATCAACTATCTCAAAATATGACTTGTTGCCCATATCAGGGGCAACAGCTACCTGCAAGCGGGGATGAAGACCCTCAACAAACCGGAGGACCTTGTCCCTCTCCTGAGCCACCATAGCCGGCGCAAACTGAGACAACCACAAGAACCTGGTGTCATACTCTGAAACAGACAGGTTTCCCTGCCTCAACCCCTCAAACTCGCGCCTCTGAGCATCGTGCTGACTCTGGGGCACGAACCTGCTCATGAACATAGACACGAACTCAGCCCAAGACAAAGGAGGGAGGTCACTAGACCTCTGCCGCATCATGGAGACCCACCATGTCTCCGCATCTCCCGATAATCTGAAAGAAGCACACTGCACCCCTATGGTGTCTCTAGTACCAAGAACTGTCAAAATCTTCTCACACTTCTGAATGTACCTCTGGGCAGTACATGTAGCTGAGGTACCGTCGAACTCTGGAGGCTGAAGCTTCATGAATGACTCTATCCTCCTGGCAACTTCCTTAGTGCCTATAGGAGGAGTAGAAATAACAGGACCTGCCTGAGGAGCAGAAGCAGAAGGCTGGGCAATATGATCAGGAGCAGCCTCAAAAGTAGGCATGCTCATAACAGGTGTGGTCGGCTGAGGAGCCGAAACAGGAGCTGCAACATCATCTCTGACAGGGACCTGATGGCTAGACAAGGCCATCAGTCTCATATACTCCTCTGAAGAGATCACAACGGTGCCTGGCACAACAGCAGGCACAGGGGGAATAGATGCTGACAGAGTCGCTGCGGACACTGCAGGGATAGCTGTGTCCTGCCTAGTGGCTTACGGGCGACCTGCCCGAGTCTTCTTAGCAGCTGGCGGCTGCGTAGGTGCTGATGGCTCTCCCGCAGACGCGGGTGTAGAAGATGCAGCCCTCCTGGCTGAGGATGCTCGCGTCCTCGCCATCTGATACAATACACGAAAAAGGGTCAGCACCTATATAAGCTACTCAGCACGAATAGAGATGAAACAAAGGGAAAACATTTCCTAACATGCCCTTGTAGCCTCTCGCTCATAAGTATGGTCGACAACATACCCATAAGCAAGACTCTACTCAGACAGTGCTCCAAGACTCCTAGGACTCGAATTAGAACCTAGGGCTCTGATACCAAACTGTCACGACCCAATTTCCAAGGGCTCGTTATGGCACCTAAACAACATTTGCCTAGGCGAACCAATGAAACAAGATGCGGAAAGGAACAATAATGTGAAAAGATCATAAATGGATATATAAATATAAAAGTGTGAAGTCCAAAAGAATATATCCACAAAAGAATTGGAGCATTCTAAGAGTGACTCAATAAAGTATGAATATACATCAAAGAAATCTGAGTCCTATCTCTAAGTGACTCCGGCGGTATGCCACCACGGTCTGTGTGGTCGGCTCACCTCAATCAAAAGTCTCAGAAGCCTCAGGAACCGCTAACGTCCGGGCTGCTGACTGGATGAAGGACCTGCGCACGTAGCAGAGTAAGTTATGAGTCGAAGCCCAGTAAGATCACCGACAGGCCCGCTAAGGTACCCTTGCGGGACAAGTCGCTACATGCATCATAAGCAACAACATACTATAGTAATCATACAATAAAGTAGTGAAATCACAAATAGATGTAACACATTCCATACACACAAGTAGTAACCAGAAGTCTCAAGGATTATGCCCATCCAACGTAAGGCATAGGTCAACTCAGCGGCGGTTTGGAGGTCCAATCTCTACTCCCGTGCCGACTAACCTAGACCTACGATGAACTAGCAACACCACTACTAAGTATCAACCATATACCGTGACCCGAAGTCACTATCACAATCATGAATAAGTAGACCAACGACCCGTAGTCGTTGGCTCATCTCAAATCTGTCTACGATCGCACCACACCCCCTGTCAAGTGCGCCGTATCTCAATAAATCAAGTGACCACACCACACCCCCTGTCAAGTGTGTCACATCTCAAAGATCAAGTGTCCACACCACACCCCCTGTCAAGTGTGACACATCTCATAGTATAGGCGACACCACACCCCCTGTCAAGTGTCCCTCTAACAGTATTAATATCCACGACATTAATAACAATAACAGAAATAATAAAAGAAATATTAATAACGATAATATTTCACAGTCACCGTAACCCAGGTTGGTTATGCTAGCTGAACGTAAGGCGTTAACCCGACCACAGTTTGGGGGTACAATCCCTACTCCCATGTCGTCCAACCCAAGGTTACGTATAGACAGCACTACCCAACCCGACACGTGAACAAATCAAGTACCAATATCATACAAAAGCCGGCAAAATCCTCGGCAAGACATTTATCATGACATGCCGGCAACATCCTCGGCCATGTCCCAAGTTCTTGCTATCTAAGCATGGTGTAGCAAGCGTTACTACGATATAAATTTAAGCTACCTCGACGTAGCGTTTAGACCGGCACATACCTCGGTCGAGTCACAATCTCGCTATTTATAACAAACAATAATAGCAAGTAATTCACATCATTAATCCTAACCATTGTTAGGTACATATATGCGTACATGAAGCATACTAGCATGAAGGAAGAGTCCACAAGCACAATAGAGGTCAAGTCTCACTTACCTCGAAATTCGGGCTCAAATGCCGGGAAGAATCTCCTTTCCCGCTCGCCTTGTCCACGAAGGACTCTCCACTAGGTCTATTAAGACAAGATATAGCACATATGAGTGCTCAATTATAGCTATTTAAGCCTATAGGCATCCTAGGGTAAAAATTACCAAAATGCCCCCGGGTAGGGCCGAGCCCTAAATTTACAAAATGTACTTTTTCGGACTCCCCACGCTCCCGTGAGTCCAAAAGTACACTTAGATTCCACATGCGAGCCTTGCTCGATGTCTTTCCCCAATTCTTAAGAATCTAGGGTTCTAACCCATTTCCAAGAATCAACCCTTTGATTCTTGTGTTAATCAACATAAAGATGGATTGAAAGGGCTTACCTTAAGTGTAAGTATGATTGGGCCTTCAAGAAATACCCAAAAATCGCCTCAAGAGCTCACCAAATGATTTTTATAAGTTATGAACCGAAATGGCCTTTTTATAGCAGTTTTTTTTTTTTTTTGCCTCTGTGACAGCTTCTTTTAAAAAATTCATAACTTTTAATAGAAATGTTCAAAATGATCTGAAACCAGTGCCATTAAAACCACAACTCAAAGGACTACAACTTTCATGTTTTGCATTTTTCCTAATTCATTCTGAATTGGCCGAAAAATCAGCTTTTATTCGGCTGTTTGCGCCAAAATAGAACAGAAAAGTCGCACCAGATTTTCTACTGTTTTAGGGGCAAAACGGGACCCTACGAAGCTCAGAATGATCCCAAATTTTGCACACAAGTCATAAAATACTTGGGTGACATGCTCGTCAAGACGGAACTCAATTCGGACCTCCAGAACTCAAAAAGTGGGTCCCACGGCAAAGGTTCAATTTTTGACTTTCGCCAAAATAGCGAAATTTAACCAAACGACCTCGGAATCCAATTCCGAAAGTTGCTACAAGTCACAAATGACTATACGAACCTAACGGAACTTTCGGATCTCTCATCGGAGCTCATTTGCTCAAATCGAGCTCGAAAACCTCTTTTAACTCTTTTAAACTTCCGAAACGGGGACTTTATCAAAAGTCCTATCAAACGAAGTCCGTTTTCAATTTTGAAGGTTGCTACATATCATAAATGACGAGACGGACCTAACGGTGCACTCGGATTTTCCATCGGGGTTCGTTTACTCAAAACGACCTATCGAAATCCCAAATTCCTTTCCGGAATTTCATAAACGGATCCTTTTCTCGAAAACCTATCAAACGGACTCCGTTTCGACTCAGATTTCACAGACGGGTCATAAATGACCTAACGGAGCTTTTGGGACTGTCGACATGCAAATCAAGGTCCCGGATCCCGTAACGACTATTTGAGGGTCGTTACATCATCTCTCTCTCACATACCAGAATCACCACCTCCAGAGAACAAACCAATTAGACAGCTATTAGCCTTGCATACCTCCTCTCTCCCTGCCTCTCACAATCACAAACTACCACCAGATCAGATTTACAGAACTATACTTGTTTCACCATGTTAAACGCATACAAACTTGAAGAAATTGCAAACAGGGCAAAGAATCTCTTTTTCCTTAGTAAATTATCAAATTATATACTTCAAAATATACAAAGACTTGAACTTTATCGACTAGATTAGCTCAAACAGAATTATACTTGCACACTTCAGACATCTTTCATGTTAAACCAAACTCTACTAGTTTGAGACCCATAAACCAACATCAAGATAGGAGCTTTACCATGTAGAACAATGAAACCGTGAAGACATGACTTCTTTGCAATTTTGATAGAAGCAAAGCTAAGCAAACATTAGGCAAATACCATCACCCAAGGTCATTCAAAAACCAGAAATATAGAAGCTTGCGAGAGACATAGCTAACTAAATGGAAACTGTGATTATGCAGTTTATTTATTGATTATTCGAACATCATTTTCATAGACATAAACCAGTCATTGGAAATAGGTCGCGCATTCAAGCAAATAATCAAAAATAGAAAAGATTAAGATAAGGTGAGGTTATTACCTCTTTGAAAGCAGTGAAAAGGGGCGCGAAGATCCGAAAATGAGACTCGAACAAGGTCGTCGACTCGAGCGAGGTCGACGACTCAAAACCAAAAGCGATGTCCAAAGACAAAGGAAAAGGACTGTGCCTCAACCAACACTATGTCAACCAAAAGAGAAAGTGTGAATTGGTTGAGGCACAGTCCAAAGACAAAGGAAAAGCTGTCATGTCAAAACCTTTGCCAGCCATAGCAGGGGAACCTAGTGTCAATGCACAAGTAATTGTCTTAGGACTGAGATGGGGGAGAGGATATGCACAATGTGTGTATATATATATATGTTTGCAAGATTAGGCCTAAATTTAAATGTAAGAACGATTTTAGCCTAATTTTAGATTTTAATAGGTAAAGGGGGGGATTGTAAGGGTAGGCTGGAATTAATGCTACGCATTGCAATTTTAGCCATTTTTAACTAAAATTTATCAATTACCTTTAATTTCTAAATTAATTTTAATTAAAATAATTAGGCTTTTAATTGAAACTTCCGGGACAAAATTGGGTGTCAACATCAATCAATAATAAATTAATCCAATAGTAACAAGTTATACCTTCACGTTCTCCAACACAAATATTGATTTTTAAGAATGTAATGCTTCCAACTGCTCACGTCTTGAAGTGAACTGAATTGGCTAAGGCTATGCCTAAGCAGCGTCCATTTTCAACTTTAATTCTGAAAGTTTTGTACTCTAAAAAAAAAAGACCTAGACTTTTTATAATTATAACTCTAAAAAGTATCAGTGGTAGAAAGTCACCACTTATCCACTATTATTATTCTATTTATTTTCATTTAAATACCAACTAATAAAAGTAATATCTACTTCATCCAATAATTACTCGTTATTTTATTTAGCCCTTCTTCCAACTCTTATAATTACTCTAAAATAGTAATAATTAAAATATTTTTACCGAAACTAACGAAATAACTAGGAAAATAATACTTGTAAAATATCGGATCTATTACATTTCACAACATATAAGTGTTTTGGTTCCCACATCGAAAACTTACTGATTTTACACTCCTAAAACTAGTATAAAAGTCCCCAAAACCTCAGTAGAAAGGGGTTGGAAAATTAAGGAATGTGAGAGGGATTTTTCATAAGCAAGAACCCTCAGATAGTGCCCTCTGGCTTTCCTCGAATTTTCATAGTCTTTTTTTTCTTAATAGTTGTTTCGCGCTTGTTCGTGCTGGCTCCTTTTCAAATCAACGCCTCATTTCGTTGCTCGCAAACAGGTCAGTTTGTCTTATTCTTTTCCCTGTGTGTAATGTGTTCTCTGATTAGCTTAACGTTTAGTTTAAATAATTAGTGGTAGTGGTAATTCTATAGTCGTTTCTGTGGATTGGTATCTGCTTAGGTTTGAGTTAAAATAAATGACAAGTTATTAAGTAAGTTAATAGGTTTATATGTTTAGTTCATGTAATAAACGCAAAGGAGTTCCTGTGTAACATTAGAACTTGGAAACTGCTAAAATGATGATTAAATTGAAATACTTATGTGACCTCCTCAAGTTTCAGTTCTTTTACATGTTATGGTCGGTAGAAATCATGTCTAGCTTAACCATTAGTAATCGCTTAATGTAATCCATAGGCTTAAGTCGAAATAAAGGTTGATCTTGCATTTTGGTTCAGATTAGCTTCTCCTTTGAAAAGGTCTTAGTAATCAATAATTAGTTTTAGCGTCTGGGATCTTGGAGTCCAAAGTAGACTATTTTTTTTAAACTGTTAGCTTTGTTCAGTTGTCTTTGTTTCTTTCTGGCTAGTGTGTGTGGATATGAAGGTGTGCATTTTGATGTGTACGCGCAAAGAAGTGTAGGATGAGTTTTGTTTCCAGTTTAGTGAGGTGTTAGAGGGTCTTGGAGATCTGGTGTTTGTGGTAGCAGTTAAAATAGGAGAGGTATGTGGCATGAGGTGGCATTTAAGCCATTTGCAGGTTGCTAGAAGAGATCAAGTGTTAGCTTAGTTTTTTTGGTGATTGTAGTTTGCTTAAGAGGTGTAGGCAGGTTGTTTCTAGGTTATAAGCGAGATGCAGGTAGTATGAGCGAGCAATACGGTCTGCTTTCTTAGCTATTGGGAAAAGGAGAGTTCAGGTTCTTAAAAGGGATAAGGGCTCTTATTTTCTTGTTCTTGCAGCTCTGAAATGGTGTATGTTGTTGTCCGTATGGTTCTCTGGTGCTGCAGGTAATTGGAGGTGTATAGGTAGTAGGAGGTGTGTAGGTGTGTAGGTGTCTGGGGTGTCTAGTTTCCTTCTTATTATTTATCTGAGGTCTTTTTTTTTTTTTTCAAATACTCTGCTCTGTATGTTTTTTTCTAAAGTTGAAGGATGTAAGGCCCTTTGGAAACAGTAACAGGGCTATTTTATTCTGAGGTTGTAAAACCTTGGATAGAGGGGTTGTTGGCTCATTATTATGACTGGATGCTGGTTTAAATTCCAGTCAAACATTTGGCTCCTATAATAGTGGTCTGGACTTTTCTTGAAAGGTATGGAAAAGGGTAAGTGTATAGCAATATCATGATCCTCTTTAAGAGATGAAATTCTTGGATGGCTTTCTATTCTGGAAATGGGATTGCTTAGGACCCGTTATCATGTTGTATTAAATATACCCTTGTCAAAAATGATCAACACCATTTAGGATGACCATTGTTAACTAAGTTTTCATAGTTGAAAGTCAGATTGTATAAGTTTTGCTTATAGCTTTATTTCATTATTGTTTTGTTAGTTGTTGCAATTTCAGTTATTTAATCAAATAAGTTTACTAATCCTTATATTATTCTCATTCTGGCATGGAATCACCTTGGGATGAGTTGGATAAAACTCAAAAAAGGGGGTATGGGCTTGGAGTTGCATTGGGTCAGGATTGCAAGAATAGGATTGAGCGTTCAAGCAAACGAAGACCTTAGAAATCTTAAATGCTTTGTTGAGCCATATGATGTTTTAGACTCATGGGCATAATGTATAAAATTAAATAAATTCAAGGCTCCCATGAGTTTGTCAATTTCTGGGTTCTTCTAAACCTCCTCTTTCCCAATCCTTTAGAATTTGCATATCATTAGGAATTTTCCTTTTATTAGTTGTAAAATAATTAAGTTGGTTATTTGTGAATGAATATTTATTTTGAGCTATTTATTATGAATAAAATCATGTTCTTTAGAATTGCCATCTTATTTATGAATTGTGAACCTTTAAGTTAAATATCGCGTACAATTAAATCCGAAAATGATTAAGTAAATAACATGATTTTAAATCCAATAAATTGCAACTTCTTTTCAATTAATTAGATTTCCTATTTTAGCAAAAATGTAATTTTTTTCATGTCTAAGTTCATTTAAATCCATATTTATTTAAAGAATAATTTATTTTAGCATTATTTTTAAAGCATTTAAATTAATATTGAAAGTTTGCATTTACTTAGCTATTTGTGAAAATCGAAGAATTAACCACTTTTAGCGGATTTTTGAAAGTACTTTTCAAATGAGAACTTCTTTCGAAAATAATTGAACCTCTTATCTTAGAATATCTGAAAAGACTATTTTCCTTAAAACGGAGGAATTAGATGCATTATTTAGCTAATTAGTTTCTAATTCTCCTAAATTAGGTGACGACTCCAAAGAAACTCTTTGGAGTCCCATATTGTTGAAATATACCGAAACCTATCTTTTCTTAAGAAATATTAATTTTGGGGTTCAACAAATATGACATTAAGACAATATTTTTAATAACACTTAATTCAAATTCAAATTGAAAGAAGTATTCCTTTTAAATGAATAAAAAGTCAGTAAAAAATATTTTCTAAAAGATAAAACTTACTTATCAAACACTTTCAAAATTTGAGTGGATATGTAGTAAATATTTTTTGAAAGATAAGCATGCATCCATATCTTAACTAATAGTAGACTTTTAAATAGATTGGAAGATAATGTTTCTAAATTTTAAAAAAAGAAATGGATGTGCGAATAATAAATCTTAAAAGTATAGGTCTACAGTGGAAAGATCATGGGATATTTTGATGGCCGATCAAAGTGGGTTTAGAATGTAGGTTAAGTATTATTTTTGATATAAGAGGATAAAGATAAAATTGGTGGATGGAATCCTTTTCCTGAGCTTATGGAGAGAAATGCAGATAACTGTACTCAGTAACATTATCCTTTCGGCTTTCTACATTTGAATAGGAGATAAACACTTTAATCATAACAACTTTGATTTTTAAAATTTAATCATTATCGTTTATGTTGTTCACTTTTACTTTAATTGTTATCTCCCTCCCCTCGTTCACTATTTAATACTCTCAAATCCAAACTGAGCTGCTTTAAAGTTTAAATATGTCTTTTATCTGCATATTCGTATCATAATTAAATCTTCGTTGGGTTTTTATATTTTGTAGGATATTGAGCATAATGGCTTTTGAAAGAGAACGGGAGGTGAGTATCGTAATGAATCTCAAGTGTTTCCTGTTTATATCCTCTTTTTGATTGGAAGAATATAGTTATGATTGTATTTAAAACCGCTCTATATTAGAAACATACCAGTTATGGCTATTTATTAGAATATATTAGGGGTTATTAGCGCAATTGTATAGGTAGGGTAGGTTATTTGTGTAAGGTGTATATATTTAAGGTAAATTGTATAATTAGTTATGCTAAGCCCATTAGGAGTATACTTGGTGACCAAGGTAGGGGATTTTAGTTTTTCTTGTATAAATATAGGATTCATTCATCAATAAAAGGAAGGAGGTTTTACTTAAAACTTTGTTTGGTGTGTCCGTTTTTACATGGTATCAGAGCCACCGTAAAAGTCTTCGAGTGAAAAAGTAATGGCAGCTCCGATAGGTGGTACTAGTGGAGGAGGCGTTGCCCAAGGAGTGGGGGATGATGTTGTTGTCAGACGGAAGACCATTTCTCCGTACGACATCACTTCGAATGATAATCCTGGGTTGATTATCACACAGGTCCAGTTGATCGGTGAGAACTATGAGGAATGGGCACGGTCCGTAAGAAAGGCGCTGCGTGCAAAGAAGAATTTTGATTTTCTTTATGGATCGATTAAGAAGTCTGGTGAAGATTCAATCGATCATGAGGATTGGTGGACTATCAATTCTTTTCTGGTGTCATGGATTAGGAATTCTATTGAGCCTACTCTTAGGACCACCATATCGCACATGGAGGTTGCTAAAGATCTTTGGGAGAGCATCCGAGAGCATTTCTCGGTGGGAAACGGATCTCGGATTCAGGAATTGAAAGCTGCTTTGGCCGGTTGTAAGCAAAAGGGATTGACTATTGCTGCTTAATATGGGAAATTGGCTATGTTATGGGAAGAACTCGGGAATTATGATAAGTTTCCAACGTGTTCGTGTGGAAATTCCACATGCAATCTAATGGTTGCACTGGAGAAGAAGAAAGAAGAAGATAGGGCCCACTTATTTCTTATGGGGTTGGATGAAAGTCTTTATGGAATCGTCCGTTCCAATCTCCTGGCTCAGGATCCGTTGCCATCAATGAATCAGGTTTACCAAAAGGTAATTCAAGATGAACGGGTCAAGGGGATGACACCGACTCAGGAAGAACGTTTTCTGCATAACGGTCGCCCCCACCGAGTGGTGGACGTGGCAGATGAAGAGCTGAAGGTAACAGAGGTGGTAGAGGCCGTGGAAATCAACAGTATGGTTCAAATGCTGGCTGAGGACATGGTAGTAATCGAGCAAATGCTACTCAAGCTGAGTCCGGAAGTGGAGAGACCAGACACATGACTGTTCCTGGACGAACTAACTTGTCAGGAATAACAAGTGACCAGTTGCCGATGCTGTTTGAGTTGCTAAATAAGGAGAAGACAAGCACAAATGAACCATCGATCCGTAAGAAAATTCATCTTCCGTGGATTATTGACACGGGAGCATCGAATAATATGACCGGACCCATGAGTGTTTTGGAGAATTTACGGATGATTCCAAAGTGTCCGGTAGGTTTACCAAATGGAAGTAGTACGATGGAGACGCAAGAAGGATCCATCAGATTTAATGAAGACATGGTTCTTCACGGAGTATTATATGTGCCCGAAATGACTTGCAATTTGCTTTCCGTGTCTCAATTAATTAATCAAGTTGGTTGCAATGTGAATTTCACTAATGATTTATATGTTATGCAGGACCGGGCTATTGGGAAGTTGATTGGAGCAGGTGAAAAAAAGAATTGAATCTACTACTTTTGGACGATACCCCCGGTGAAGGATATGAAGGTTGATGTGATAGATTTGTAGCATCAAAGGTTAGGGCATCCTTCGATGCAAGTGACAAAATATCTATCAGTTCTAGAAGATAATAGGAAAGATAGCTTAGAAGACAAAACATGTGATGTATGCCTTAGGGCGAAGCAAACTAAAAATGTATTCCCATCAAGTGATAATAAAGCTACCGAACCTTTTGATTTAATTCATTGTGATTTGTGGGGTCCTTATAGAACTTAATCCTCGTATGGTGCATCATATTTTTTTACTGTTGTTGATGATTGTTCACGAGGTGTATGAGTGGTTTTTTTAATTGATAAGAAAGAAGTAGGACAAAATTTGAAAACTTTCTTTGCGATGGTAGAAAGACAATTTAATAAACGGGTTAAGTGCGTCCGGAGTGATAATGGAATCGAGTTTGTAAGTATGAAAGGGTACTTTCTCGGACAAGGGATACTGTTCCAGACTTGTTGTGTAGGGACACCACAGCAAAATGGCAGAGTTGAACGAAAACATCGACATATCTTGAATGTAGCACGGGCGCTACGTTTTCAAGCTAATTTGCCGATTGATTTCTAGGGAGAATGTGTGATGACAGCATGCTATTTAATTAATCGGACGTCCACTAAGTTGTTGAATGGTAAGACACCTTATGATGTCTTGATGGGAGTGACACCGAATTATGACCATTTGAAAGTGTTCGGTTGCATATGTTACGCTCGCAATCAAGGACTAACAGGTGACAAATTTGAGAGTAGAAGTCATCGATGTGTATTCTTGGGATATCCAAATGGGAAGAAAGCATGGAAAGTATATGATTTGGAGGAAAGTAAGTTTTTTATATCAAAAGATGTGCTGTTTTACGAAAAAGAATTTCTGTTTGCATCTGCGGAGGATGAGAAAGAAAAATGGAGTCAAGAAATGGTTCCTGTGACCGTAGCATTGGAAGAAAAAGAGGAGAATGTGCGAGGAAGGGGGTGTTGAGAATGACGCTCAAACGACTCCAGGAATTGACGAAATGGATCATGGAGATCTAAACCCCGAAATTGTTCCCAATGTTGCTCTGGACCCATTGAACATGATGTGCTGGTGGAAGAGTTGGGCCGTGGAAAACGGACTAAGAAAGAAAGTGTTTTGTTGAGAGACTTTGTTACTAATACGGTCCAAAAGTTGAGTCACCGGGTATCGTCCTGCATCCAAAAGTCTGATTGTTCATCCGTTTCTCAACAACCATTTGGTAAGCCCTATCCTCTAGCACATTATGTCAATTGTGATAATTTTTCTTCGAAGCATGTGAGTTTTCTTGCAGGTATAATGGAATGACATGAGCCTACCTCCTATTCGGAGGTGGTGAAAAATGAAAAATGGAGAACAACCATGGAGCAAGAGTTGCAGGCATTGGAAGCGAACAACACTTGGGAGATAGTTCGCTTGCCTCCGGGAAAGAAGGCCTTCGGCTGCCGATGGGTATATAAGATCATGTATAACTCAAATGGAATTATTGAAAGGTACAAAGCACGACTGGTATTTTTGGGAATCATCAAATTGAAGGAGTTGATTACACAGAGACATTTGCACCGGTAGCAAAGATGGTGACCGTCCGACTTTTTGTAGACGAGCTTGCAGCTAAGCATTGGGAATTGCATCAGATGAATGTGCACAATGTATTTTTGTATGGTGATCTTCGTGAAGAACTGTATATGAAATTGCCTCCGGGGCATCGCATGAACGGGAAAGGAACTGTGTGTTGCCTCTGAAAATCCTTGTATGATTTAAAACAAGCTCCTAGGTGTTGGTTTGCATCGGCTGCTCTTAAGAAATATGGGTTTCGACAATCGTATTCGGATTACTTATTATTTACGATGAAGAATGGAAATGTACATTTGAATGTGCTTGTTTATGTAGATGATTCGATTATATCTGGTAATGATTCGAGGGCAATTCAAATTTTCAAGTTGTATCTCTCGAAATGCTTTCATATGAAGAATTTAGGCACTTTGAAATATTTCTTAGAGGTTGAAGTGGCAAGGGCTCCAAAAGGGATCTTCTTGTGTCAGAGGAACTATGCTTTGGATATCATATCGGAAGCAGGCTTGCTGGGGGGCAAAACCAGTTGGTACACTAATAGAGCAGAACCATCGCTTGGTGCTTGCGACTGGTTGTTTTATCAAAGATCCCGGATGCTTTTGGAGACTGGTTGGAAGATTGATTTACGTGTGTTTTACACGTCCGGATTTGTCCTACAGTGTGCATGTGTTGTCACAATTCATGCAGAGTCCCCGTGTTGAGCATATGGATGCGACGCTTAGGGTTGTCCGATTTTCGAAAGGTTGTCCGGGACAAGGCATCGTACTAATTTCTCAGTATGATCTACGATTGCACGGATGATGTGACTTCGACAGGGCAGGTTGTCTATTGACACGTCGATCATTGACTGGTTGGTATGTATCTTTAGGGGACCCACCGATATCATGGCGAACAAAGAGGCAACAGATTGTGTCAAGGTCTTCAGCAGAGGCAGAGTATTGTTCAATAGCAATGAGCGTGTGTGAATTGAAGTGGTTGAAAGGGATATTATGGAACCTAGGAATCGAGCACAACTCTCCGATACATTTGAAATATGACAGCCAAGCAGCATTACATATCGCTCGGGATCCTGTTTTTCACAAGCGCACTAAACATATCGAAATCGACTGTCAGTTTGTTCAGAATGTGATTATCGAAGGGAGCATCCGTCCCAGCTATGTGCCTACGACCACATAACTGGTCCATATTTTCACGAAGGTACTGGGACGGGCACAATTCGAGTATTTCCTTAACAAGTTGGGCATAAGAAATCCTCATGCTCCAACTTGAGGGGGGAGGTATTAGAATATATTAGGGGTTATTAGCGCAATTGTATAGGTAGGGTAGGTTATTTGTGTAAGGTGTATATACTTAGGGTAAATTGTACAATTAGTTGGGGTAAGCCCATTAGGAGTATACTTGGTGACCAAGGTATGGTTTTCTACTTTTACTTCTATTAAATATAGGACTCATTCATTAATAAGAGGCAAGAGTTTTCACTTAAAACTTTGTTTGGTGTGTCCGTTTTTACACTATTTTCATTATTTTATTGACACGACCCAGAATCCGGTTAGGCCGTGCGGGCACCCGACATCCTTCCCTAGACCCGTCGAACGAACCCTTATCAATTAAATTAAAAAAATAAATATAATTCAATTTATAAATAATAACAAGCCTTAGAAAAAGTACAAACATAATAATACCTCTGAGATGTAAAAAAGAAATTACAGCTGACTACCCACATCTTAGGTTTAGGGCGAACCAGACTAGGCATCTAAGAGTACAAAAGAAGGCCTCTGTTGCTATTTTTGGAAATTTAGCCTACATATCCCTCCTTGGGAATCAGATCGTACGTAGTTCTACTTTTCCAAGCTTGCTACGGTTGCTTCAAGCCTGTTAACCTTGTCTTGGTTGGATTCATCATTCTCAGTCAAGTCAATCACATCATTTTGGCGAGCCATAGGTCCTCTTTTGATATTCAAAATAATTAACCTTTTAGCAATGCATACCGAATTTAATAAAATTTTATTTAAGCTCGAAAGTGACGGGTCAACTTATTTCTTAATGAAAAAATTGAGACCGTACTAAATAAGACCCGAAAATTTTAAACAAGACACAAGCAAACCAGATGTGAAAACGCTTGTTTAGCTCTGAAGTTATTTTCCAAAAAAAAAAAAAAAAAAGATAATACACTTGTGAATAGTTTAAATTTTGACGCTAAAAATATTTTGCAAAATAATGAGACTGAAATTAAGACACACCAAAATAAGGATTCAAAAAATATTTTAGAATAATAATATGCATGCATTCCAATAATAAGTAAATAAAGGAATCAAATAAATAAAACGAATAAAGTGATTAATTTCTGCAATCAAAGACAGTGTTAGTCAAATCACACCATCAACCATATTGAATCACACAACAAACACTGCAAATTGATTACAGGAGATCAGCCCATAGCAAATAATCATTTAGCAAGGTATTGCATAGTAGACAAACAATTTAACATGTTGCAAACACAAGTAGTTGAGCGTAAATAAAATACAAACGTGTCCTACCCTGTAAGGGGCCTCTTTTGTGCCAGAGGTAAGCCTAATCGTCAAGTTGCAAACCAATTTGGTGGTAATAGATTGATCCAAACCGTTGCCAATATAAAATTTGGGAGATAACGATACAATAATCAGTAAAAAAATTTAAAAGACTGCATTTTATTAAAATATTTTCAATAATACAATATTTTTGAAAAGAAGTCCGGAAATAAACCACAACAATGTGGTAATACACTATTTTTTTAATAATAACAATACAATAAACCAGTCTTAATATACTAAAAGGACAACCGTTTGCTCCTTGCCGGATTCGAATTTGTCAACTGCATTGAATGCATTGGCAAACAACAGTGAACATTACCTTATTGAAGAACCGACTATCTCCCTGCAAACAAAAGGAATAGTGAGGCAACTCCCAAATTTTGGCAAAGGCAAACTGGCATGGATCCATCTATGACCACCACAGACCAAATAAGATGCAACGTCACTGGGTTATAATAACCTGTCGACAAAAGGGCGGTTTCTTAATTCCTAGAAACGGTACCAAGGACGGGGTCCAAACTAAGGTGTATATGCCTGCATGTCCTAAAATATCCTTCCAAGAGTGGGCTAACGGTTTAGGCTGACTCGACCGACGCAGGATAGACCTTGCCTCATAAACCAGTAGAACCGGCTATGACAAAACCAGGCAAAATCCATTTCCCGAACTAACTTTTGGTGACATGAAAGAAATTTTAAAGAGTGAGGAAAGGGCAATGCCCTTCCTGTAGAACTACCCGTCAAGCGGGTGCCCCGTGTTGAAATTGAGGAGGTGAAAGAGAATTGACAAGTTTCCATGAGGGAGGAAGTATGAACGGAATACAGATTTATTCACAAATAAAGATATTCTTCAATACATACATTCACACAATCAATTCTATGCACACTAGTATAGGCATACAATCAATTAAGCTACGCGTACTAGTTTAGGCATAGAAACAAACAAATAATTATGTTATGCATACTAGTATCGGCATACAATTCAACACATATACAAATCAATATATAAATAAAGCAAATTCGTGAAAACCTTTGGGTTAGTACCATTAAATATTCACCAGCAGAGTCACCACGCTATTGAACCCCCAAAAAATAACCATTTCTTAAGAAAATATAAGTTTCGGGTATATTTCAACAAAATGGGACTCCAAAGGGTTTCTTTAGAGTCGCCAGCTAATTTAAGAAAATTAGAAACCAATGTTAATTAATGAGTGCATTTTTTCCTTAATTAAAAAGAAAATATTTTCAGAGATTCTTAGGTAAGTGGTTCAACTATTTTCGAAAGAAGGTCTTTGTTTATTAAAAGAGCACTTTCAAAAATCCACCAAAGACTGGTTGATCCGGCGGTTTTCACAAATTTTAATAAATAAATAACTTTGAGATTTTAGGAAAAATGTAGGATAAATAAATAAAGAAGTAAATAATAAGTAAATAAATAAGTAAATAGATAATAAATAAATAAATAAATAACTGAATATTTAATAAAATAAGTTAATTAATAAATAAATAATTTAAATATAAATAATGATAAAATAAAGATACAAATTTAATTGAATTTTAATTTGCACTCATTAATTGACAAACGGTTCTTAATACCTTAAAGTAATTGGCGAATCCCAAAGGAACAGGAATAAGTAATTACATAAAGAAATTTCTAATCATGCGATAATATTACAATTCCATAATATAAAGCGTCTACCCTACGAGGCTTCTATCATGAAAAGCTCCTAGTCCAGTCTACATGGATCGTATGACATGGATTCTGACAGGAGTATGGAAAGAGGGAGTTTAGAAGATAGAACCCGGAAGCGCAACTCATAATTTGAGCCTTGAGTTTTTTAAAGTTTTCTTTTTTTTTTCTTTCGGGGAACATAAGCCCGAAAATGCAATGCGGCTCCAAATAACTGCAATGAAAATAGCAATCCCAGTTTGTGAGTTTATTCAACTCGATCCCGAGAAGTTCATGCCAAAATAAGGAATATGATAAAGATTAAATTCATCATTTTCTCGTCATTTTCCAGCAACTTCAATATAGAAACAGTGCTCTAATGAATAGTGAAGAAATTTTCAAGTTTTTGAAGGAAGGACGCCAATCGTAACTCGAAACTGAATACAGATTGCGTCAAAACGCTCTACGAGATTAAGATAACGTTATGCTACCTTAAATTTCATCTATATCTTGAGTTTTAGAACTACTTCATGGCTAAGTAAAGTACCTAAATGCTGTATTATAGCTTGTTTAAGCTTTAGAAGGTATTGAATTCAAGGGAAACAAGGTTGAGAAGCAAGAAACATCAAAGGTATGTAAGACTAAACTTTTCTTTTGACAAGGCATGTATCTTTTAGCTTTTGAAGCTTTTCTTAGTTCTAAACTTAGTGTCTCTTGTGATAAGCTTGTATGATATCAAGGAAACCTTGTATATACTTAATTTGGTACTAAAATCAAAAGGTGAAAGACGTCCGAATCAGCAAGACAAAACGTTTCAAAATCTGAAAAATCATTTTGGTCTTTGGAAAGCTGTTAGTATATTGATCATAACTCCTTGTACATAATTGATATTAATATGATTTAAGAATTCCCAGAATACTAAGACATATATCTACAAATTTTATGTAGACCATGATGTCTATAGCTTTGATCTACACTCTGAAAATTAGGTCGAAAGTCAGGACAGTGGTGCTGTCCAGACATTCTATCTGCGGATTTGTTATGTTATCCAGTTGTCTCATCTTGTTATCCGTTTAACATGTTTATGTTATCAGTTTATCCGGGTATCCTTTATAGAAATTCAAAGAGTTGGAAAAATTCTGAGTTCTAGGTTGTGTCTATAATTCTATCCAGAGTTTCTTCTCATTCCTTTGAGTTCATATCTATTGTTGCCACATGTGTTATGCCTCATACATGCTTATGCTTATATTGTGATCATGTTATCTGTGATTTGGAGTCCCCATTAGAGGCTCGACATTGGACACATAGTCTGGTCGCGTGGGTATCAGGTTCCTAACCGGATTGCTCTAAGATGTGAGGAATTAAGTCTTTAGCCTAAATTGATATATTTTTTTGCTTATTGAATGAGGTTTTTTGCCATATTTTTTTGCTTGTTGATTAGCCGTACTAACTGTTGGAAGAGGTAAGTGTTTATATCCATTTCCTTGGAGGCACCTGGCCTAGTGGATTTTATACCACGTGTTCCTTACGTGTGTAGCTGCTGATAGGCGTACTCCTTACGCCTTAGCTTTGGATTTACATTGTATATTATATGTTATGTCCCGTTGTTGGTATTGCATTGAGGATCTGAGCATTGTACTCTGGCTGTGAGTTGGCATCTACTTCCCGGATGTCGATGAGAGTCCCGCGCCGGTGAAGGGTTATTATTGCATCACATTGCATTCATATGCATTATATGTCATTCATATGCATTACATTGTATATCATATTGGGTGCAGGAGTACTCTGCCCCAGGAGCAGGAGTCTTCCGCTCCATTGTATCATATTGAGGGTAGGAGTATTCCGCCCCAGGAGCAGGAGTATTCCGCTCCATTTTATCATATCTAGGGTAGGAGTATTCCGCCCTGGGAGAAGGAGTATTCCGCTCCATTGTATCATATTGAGGACTGGAGGATTCCGCCCCAGGAGAGTGCAGGAGTATTCTGCCTCAGCTTTATATTATATCGGGTGCAGGAGTATTCCGCCCCAAGAGAGTGCATGAGTATTCTGCCTCTGGTTTATATTATATTGGGTGCAGGAGTATTCCACCACAGGAGCAGGAGTATTCCGCTCCTGTTGGTTATCAGATTGGATTCCCCTCGAATACAGGAGTATTCCGCTTCAGGATGGGATTATGGACACATGTGACCCTTTGCATTAGATTTCATTTCATTTCATTTCATCTCATTTCATTTCGTTTCATACCATTGTGTGGACTTGTGGTACATAACTACTGTTCTGCTTATACGTGCATTGCTTATTTGTCTATATATTTCTGGCTCACATTCTGGGTTGCGGGGATCGGGTTACATGCTGCAACGGTATAAATATATGGATCAGATTTCAAGTCGCAGCGATATAAATATATGGATCGGGTTTTACGCCGCGACAGTATGAATATATGGATGGGGTTGTACGCCGCAACAGGATGAATATATGGATCGGGTTGCACGCCGCAACAGGATGTGTTTCTGATTGTTGATGTGTTCGGGATACCTATATGTTTTGGTTATCTTACGTTCCTAGTTGTTGATGAGTATGACATCCTATACTTGTTTCTAGTTATTATCTGGCTCTGCCTTTTCATAATTTAAATGAGAGAAATTTGGTTTATCTGTTTCTTCTCCCTGGCTAACTATCCTATTATTTGAGGTGGCTAGTCTGCCCCACTTATTGAGTCTTTTTGACTCACCCTTGTTTGTTGTTTGTTTCTTGTCTATCTATTTCGTTTCGGCAGGTTCACAGACAGAGTACAATGCTCAAATCTGCAATGCAATACCAACAACAGCACATAACATGTAATATACAATGTAAATCGAAAGCTAAGGCGTAATGAGTACGCCTAACGGTAGCTATGCACGTAAGGAACACGTGGTAGAAAATCCACAAAGCCAGGTACCTCCAAAGAAATGGATATAAACACTTACCTCTCCCAAAAGTTAGCATTGCTAATTAACAACCGCTTTATCCTTTGGTTTCATTACTAAACGATCCCACTCTATTCAATAAGCAGAAAAATATATCAAATTAGGCTAAAGGCTTCATTCCTCATATCTTAGGGCAATCCGGTTAGGAACCTGATACCCCATTCGTATACGCAATACGCAGGCCAGACCTATATACAGGGTTCAAGGTCACATAACCAAACCCCCAAAAAATTACATTTATATGTTGCCCATAACTCACTGAGTACGAATATATAATCAATTCTACTATTGGGATCCAATTGATCCTTTAAATTATAAGTTGAACTTATTAAAACGATGTCTAATATTCCAAGTTTTACCGTTAAAACATATTCAAACACATGTAATAAACTCAAATAATGTATTAAGATCATTACCTGAATGTTTCGGGATAAAAATTCTACTATTTTCCTGGCCCCTTTTCTCATTTTCTGGCATTTTTTCTATTTCTGCGCCATTTCATTTTTCTCTGCTTCTGAATCATTTTTCTTACTGTTTTCGCACTTAGCATATGCTAAGTAGCATATATGACTAGCATATATGCCACTGCCATTCCATTTTAACTTTTTGTCTTTCTTTCATTTTATTTTATTTATTTTTTTCTTCGCGACGAAAATTAAAACTGTACCCTAAGATATTTGAAATAATTCCAAATTTTACATACAAGTTATACAAACTATATGTAACATACTCGCGAAGGCGGATCTCAAATTGGACTCCCGAAACTCAAGATGCGAATTTAAATAGAAAAAGGTCAAATTATTTAACTTTCGGTATTTTTGCGGAAACTAGTCGAACAACATCAAAATTTACTTCCGAAAGTTTACAAAAGTCACAAATAATCATACGAACCTAACGGCGCTGTCGAATTTCGAATCGGAGCTCATTCGCCAAAACCGAGCTCGAAATTCTCTTTTTAATATTTATCGACAGTAAAAACTGAAACCTTCTTCCGATGCCTACCAAACGAGGCCTGATTTAGCTCAAATTTTACAGACATGTCCTAATGGACATTACGAATATTTTAAAATTATCAGCACGCCAATCGGAGTCCTAACTTCCGAAACGACTGACCGAGGTCGTTTCATTCTCCTCCACTTAAACTCTCGTTCGTCCTCGAACGAGCCTAAGTCTAAAGCAAGATTCACGCAGATAACAAGAGAACTTACACGACCTTTATAAGTTACTTCACGGGTATTATCTCCTAATTACATGATCAGAATTATAAAACGAACACCGAACTCTTGGAATGAAATATATCTGGATAATATGATAACACCATTGCCCAGCTTATTTTGACTAAACTGATCCTTCCTCAATCACTAGAGGAGAGTTTTACTTTTTCAAAACAAAGATACATGAAACTTTGAATGGGTTAATATAATTCAGCCGATAATCACCTCTTCGATATACGTTTCGATATAGAACAGGTCGATGGAACTAAGAATTAGCTCACGCTTGATGCAATAGGTGGAGCTTTTGAAGTACCTTGTCACTACACATTATAGAAGATTTGATGCAAGCTATATTATTTTTACGAACGCATTATGCAACATCTCAGTTGATGTTAGTGTTGTTCCGCAAGCTCCTTGTGGGAATGTAGTTACTCATATCCTAATGTATGTCAAAGGTTCATCTGAACAGGGTCTATCATATAAGGATAAATATCATGCAAATACTTCTGGATAGTATGATGCAGACCAGGAATGATCTCCAGACTGAACATCTACTTCTGGGTATTTTCTTTGAATTGGAAATATTATATCTTGCAAAAGTGAAAATAGAAGAGACATATAGTTGGACCATGAACTGAGGCAGAATACCAGCAACAAAGTTGATTACATGTGCACTTATAGCAGTAAAGTAACTTCTCAAAGAGTTAAGGTGTGAAAGAGATATGCCAATGATGGATGGACGATAAGCTGCACTAGACCTTTAACTCTAAATTTTTATGAAATAAAACAATGTCAGTATGAGGATCCAGTTCTGGTTGAATATAGACAGATAGCCAGAAAAAAATGGAGTCACCATACAGGGTTACTACTGACGGTGTTCCCATGGATAAAGATATACTTTGTGTCCCTGATGTTACAAATTTACGTGGACAGATTATGATAGAGGCACATTATTCCAAATACATTGTTCATCCAGGTTCGACTAAGATGTACCATGATCTTAAGCCGATTTATTGGTGGGACAGAATGAAGTGTGACATAGCAGAATTTGTGGCTCAGTGTTCTAATTGCCATCAAGTTAAAGTCGTTTCATCTTTCCAGATATATTGCTTTTAGCAGATAGGTACGTATATATGATCAGGTTGCCAGCTCATCTCTATCATTAATAGATTATTAGTGGGTTTAGCAATGATCGACACTCATTGTAGGTTTTCTTCGTGGCCCCTAGGTTGGGTCGTGATAAAAGTGGTATCAACGCCTTAGAGATTTAGTATTACCATTCAGTATTTGGAGGAAGACTCCTCCACTTAAAGCACAAACTCATGCATCTATTTGAATTGTAATAACCATCCCCGCACAGTCTGCTGGACTAAAGAAGATTTAGCTAAAAGCCGATTGTAGGCAGACCTAAGCTACCAAACTACCCTTTCGAGTTTCCAAACAGCTACAACTCTCGAGTCACAACAACATACATTTTCTATAAGCATCACCGCATGATAAAGCAACTCAGGGGGTCAAATGACGCCTCTATTATCCTTAGTAGCTTTAAAACACAACAATGTGCTTACCCGACTATCTTGACACGCACTCTGGCTCAACACAGAGAATATCACAAGCGGCTACTAACGGCCCAAACTCACTAGTGCCGGAAGAAGAATAGATGGCAATGAAATGAGGATATGAATAATTAGAGCTTCGAGAAGCTCATCTTCCTATTTACTTGGCTACCAGAGCTAGAATACTTCCGAGTCAGGCTAGCCAAAGAATCGCAATTGAAGAAATAGACATTAAATGAGCTTTATGGAACAACATCCATGCCAATTTAACTTCCCCATAAGAAGAAAACTCTGACAATTTACCAGAAAACCCTTTTATAACCCAGATAAGCTCATGGGATAACATGACTTTACTAGCATTTCGAACCAAGAGGAGACACGTGGATTGAATATTACTTACTAACCACTTTACACCGGAAGAAACCATGACACTCTCTTATGGTGATAAACTAGAATCCCATCATCCAATCAACACGGAATTCAGAGAAGAGAGGTAAACTAATTTGACATAATAATAGAATGTGGCACAATAAGATACCAAGCAGAAAATACCGCCACTCACTCCCAATCTCTAACAGTTAAACCTAGTAGGTCTCACAAATGCCAGAAATAAATCATACTAGAAGTTCACCCCTCTATCGCAACCAATTCTTAATAGAAATAATATCTAAGGAAGCCATGGAAACATGGTAAGATAAACGAAGTTCAGACCGATCGGAAGAATCAAATCTTACTCACATTTAAGGAAGAGGAAATACAGGGATCTACTACATCGGATGCCTCAGTATCCTATAAGACTAGCAGTTCATAGAACTGCCTCTGCAGTTGAGCTGAGCCACTACCCTGATAATTGCCTTCTAAGGAAACACTGCCACCACACTCTCGACCTCGACTAGATGGTGGCATTTCTCTGGCTGATTGAGATCTAAATAAAATCCCCTGCGACTGCGCAGACGCCTGATAACGAGAGAAAAAACGACTGCCTACTTTCCGGATTAAGGAAAAACCCTCAAAGAATAGCCAGATTCACGACAATGATACCACCTTTTCGCTGAAAAGTGGAAGCTGGAAAGATTGTTGATAGCTATAAAGAAAAGACTAATTCTGATCTTGACGAGCTACTGGTGCACTCTAAGAATCACATGACACAAGCTGAGATAACCTAGCAGGTGACCTCCTAAAATAATCATAACTCTTACCTCCAAATGAGGTACCATGGTTGCCCACCAGGGCCAAGAAATTTCTTGCTCTCTCGCTCTGACTCGTCTTGCTCTAACTTATGGTATGCCTCATACTTTTGAGCAATATCAACAACGACATCCAATGAAGTCCCAACCTCAATTTTTTGAGCCATCTGGGATCTCATGGAAGGAGAAAGGTCACCAATAAATCTTTGAATCTCTTGAAAGGCTCATGGACTAGTTCTAATTCATATTTAGCCATTCAATAGAATTCAATCTCATATTCCGAAACACTAACAGGCTAACCGACAGGCTACCCTGTCCAATCCAGTCAAACTGGCAACACGTTTCATCTCGCTCACTACTCGAAAGGAACTTTTCCACGAATCTAGAAGAAAAACCGAACCAAGTTAGCTAATAAGAGAGCAGTCCAACAATTCAAGGCTGGACCCTAAAAATTGAAAGCAGAATAATCAACACCATACCACTCGATATAATCAAGAGCCTGAAGGATATGCTGGCATCATTGTATTTTTAAAAAATTACACATGGATTATCTGATGCATGGCTTAAGAATATCGGAAGGTTCAGCCGTGCAAAATAATGCAACCTCTTTGGGCACTCGGATCGAACCGTTACTCAGGCTAACTAACCAGCCAGAATAACTAGAGGCACAACACATGCTGTCTCCGGAACATAATTCACTGCAGCAATATTAAGAACCGAAAAAGGAGATCTCTGAGATCGAACGTCTGCACATGCGGCAACCTGATAGGCTGCCCAGCGAACAATAGATTCTTTCGATATCAGCGTCGCCAAAATTCTCCTAAAAGCATCGTAGAGAGCCAATGGAACCACAACGCCCTACTCCCTTGCCCATCGCAAGCTCGTACAGTTGGGACCTCCGTAACTAGATCGTCGGCACGATAAAAAACTCTCGGGGCTTCGTCAATGCTAACCCCAGGCCAGACTGCTTCGTCTTGAACTTATACGTTTGCTGATTCGTCGCACGAGGGTTTCACAATTACCACGAAGGAATTAACGGAAACACTTTTGCATCCTAGACTGATGCACGATCAGAAAAGAAGGATGTGAAAATTTCTAAATGCCACCATAGCCTTTCGTAGATAAGTACGGACGTCTACGTAACCATCAGCGAGACTCTACTAGACACTCTCTTAATCTGGATAGACTCTAAATCGGGCTCTGATACCAACTGACACGACCCAGAATCCGGTTAGGCCGTGCGGGCACCCGACATCCTCCCCTAGACTCGTCGGGCGAACCCTTACTAATTAAATTAGGAAAATAAATATGATAATTCATAAATAAGGACAAGACTTAAAACAAAAAAACAGACATACTGATACCTCTAAGCTGTACAAAAGAAATTACAGCTGACTACCCAACATACTAGGTTTAGGGTTATCTAGACTAGACATCTAAGAGTATAAAAGAAGACAAATACCTCCTGATGGGAGCAAAATGCAACTGAAATAATAACCCATAAACTAGTGGCCATTCAGAATAAAAGCTGGCTCACCTTGACAGCTGAAGTCGTCTTCACTCCTTCGCAACATGGCGAACTCAATCCTGGAGCGAACCTGCCGAAACGAAATAGATAGATAAGAAACCTACAACAAACAAGGGTGCGTCAAAAGGACTCAATAAGTGGGGCAGACTAGCCACCTCAAAGAATAGGATAGCTAGCCAGGGAGGAGAAACAGATAAACAAAATTCCTCTTATTTAAATTTTAAAAAGGCAGAGCCAGATAATAACTAGAACCACGTATGGAATGACAAACTCATCAACAATCAGAAGTACATCCTGTTGCAGCGTGCAACCCGATCCATATATTCATCTTGTTGCGGCGTGCAACCCGATCCATATATTTATACCGTTGCGGCGTGCAGCCCGATCCATATATTTATAACGTTGCGGCGTACGACCCGATCCCCGCAACACAGAATACGAGCCAGAAATATATAGGCAAATACGCAATGCACGTAGAAGCAGAACAGTAGTTATGTACCACAAGTCTACACAATGGTATGAAATGAAATAAAATGAGATGAAATGAAATATGATGCAAAGGGTCACATGTGCCCGTAATCCCATCCCGAAGCGAAATACTCCTGCATTCGTGGGGAATCCAATCTGATAACCAACTGTAGCGGAATACTCCTGCTCCTGGGGCAGAATACTCCTGCACCCGATATAATATAAACCAGAGGCGTAATACTCCTGCACTCTCCTGGGGCGGAATACCTCTGCACCCGATATAATGTAAAGCTGAGGCGGAATACTCCTGCACTCAATATCTGACATAAGAGCGGAATACTCCTGCTCTTGGGGCGGAATCCTCCTACCCTCAATATGATACAATGGAGCGGAATCCTCCTGCTCCTGGGGCGGAATACTCCTGCACCCAATATGAAATGCAATGTAATGCATATGAATGACATATATTGCATGTGAATGCAATGTGATACAATAATAACTCTTCACCGACGCGGGACTCTCATCGACATCCAGCAAGTAGACGCCAACTCACAGCCAGAGTGCAATGCTCAAATCCGCAATGCAATACCAACAATAGCACATAACATGTAATACACAATGTAAATCCAAAGCTAAGGCATAATGAGTACGCCTATCGGCAGCTACACACGTAAAGAACACGTGGTAGAAAATACACAAGGGCAGGTGCCTCCAATGAAATGGATATAAACACTTACCTCTCCCAAGAGTTAGCATTGCTAATTAACAACCGCTTTATCCTTTGGTTTCATTGCCAAACGATCCCACTCTATTCAATAAGAAGAAAAATATATCAAATTAGGCTAAAGGCTTCATTCCTCATATCTTAAGGCAATCCAGTTAGGAACCTGATACCGCATTCGTATACGCAATACGCAGACCAGGCCTATATACAAGGTTTAAGGTCACATAACCAAACCCCAAATAAATTACATTTATATGTTGCCCATAACTCACTGAGTACGAATATATAATCAATTCTACTATCGGGGTCCAATTGACCCTTTAAATTATAAGTTGAACTTATTAAAACGATTTCTAATATTCCAAGTTTTACCGTTAAAACATATTCAAACACACGTAATAAACTCAAATAATGCATTAAGATCATTACTTGAATGTTTCGCGGCAAAAATTCTACTATTTTCCCGGCCCCTTTTCTCATTTTCTGGCATTTTTTCATTTCTGCGCCATTTCAGTTTTCTCTGCTTCTGAATCATTTTTCTTACTATTTTCGTACTTAGCATATGCTAAGTAGCATATATGACAAGCATATATGCCACCGCCATTCCATTTTAACTTTTTGTCTTTTTCTCATTTTATTTTATTTATTTATTTTTTCTTCGCGACGAAAATTAAAACGGTACCCTACAATATTCGAAATAATTCCAAATTTTGCATACAATTTATAAAAAATATATGTAACATACTCGCGAAGGCGGATCTCAAATTGGAATCCCGAAACTCAAGATGCAAATTTAAATGGAAAATGGTCAAATTATTTAACTTTCGGCATTTTAGCGAAAACTGGCCGAACAACATCGAAATTCACTTCCGAAAGTTTACAAAAGTCACAAATAATCATACAAACCTAACGGTGCTTTCGGATTTCGAATCGAAGCTCATTCGCCAAAACCGAGCTTGAAAATCTCGTTTTAATATTTATCGACAATAAAAACTGAAACTTTCTTCCGATGCCTACCAAACGAGGTCTGATTAAGTTCAAATTTTACAGACAGGTCCTAATGGCCACTACGAATATTTTAAAATTATCGGCATACTAAAAGGAGTCTTAACTTCTGAAACGACTGACCGATGTCATTTCACCTGACCAAAGGAGCCCTCGCTTGGTACACTCAGATACTAATGGGACGAGCACAACCATTTTCTAGCTCTACTGGTTCATGTACCGGGAGTGACGAGCACAACCATTTTCTAGGTGATGAATTGAAATCTCCTGTACGATGTAATCATGGGACGACCGTGGATACACGACGTCAGGGGAGTGCCCTCAACACTTCATTAGGTCTTCAAGTACTCGATCCTGTACAGGATCACCGACCTATGAGGTGAGCGGCCTCTCCTTGAGGAATGTTGCCTTACTTCAGGCGGGATTACATCCTGATTTCAAAGTTATTGAGGCCATCGAGCAAGAGGTTAGAGAGGAACTCAGCGAACTGCAAGATTGACTGACGGTAATAAATCAACTAGTCCCAAGAGCGACCGAATTAGTATGTTGTCTCTCTGAGGTGATGCGGAAGCAAGGAGGACCACTGTGGCTGATACAATGTTATTTGAGAATAGTTCGAACGAACATTCAACTCTTATAGATTCCAGATGTAACCGAACCAGAGACAGGTGAGCACCTACTGTTATACGTTTCAATATCTGAGATAGCCTGGAATGCAGTCCTTGTACGAGAAAAGAATGGGCAGCAGTTTCCTATGAAGTACGCCAGTAAGATGTCGCAGTGCATAGTCAAGTTCTTTCCCTTGCCGCTCCAGTTCATAGCAACCATGGTAATGGCCACACGAGAGTTGCGCTCATTCTTTCCGCAACACTCAATCAGTTTTTTTTATGCCTACATTTATACGTTTAGGTTAAAAATTAATTATGAATGAGGTACAACCAATACCATAAATTATGATGGAAAAATAAGTAAATACGATGAAAGTAAAGACGACTATATAAGCAAGAAATAATGGAGAAAGCAAAGTAAAATCTTATTCCTTGAGAGTAGCCGAGTTTGATGGCGAATCGTCTCTAGTGTACAATACAATGTAAGAAGGAGTATTTATAGTAGTGGTACCTATTCCTAAATAGGTAAAATATAAGTAATAATAGGGTCATGGGCCTATAACTCAATCCAGTGGTATACTGTACCCTAACTAAGAGATATTAAACCATAGGCAACGGGATGTATGCCCTGCGCCCTGTGACCAAACCGCCTAAACGGTCATTGGCTCTAGGAGCGGGCGTATATCCTCAGTGCCCGGTGAGTTATAGGATAAGTCTAGTCTCGCCAGCTGGACTCGTATTCCTGTAACAATAGGTGTTGTATTTTTGCCCACACAAGTTTAGTCTCTTCGGCACCGATACAACCCATTTTGTCTAAACCCGGACTCTCGAAAGATATGGCAAAGTAGGCTGAAGAATTGGGAGAGTACATCGTACTCTATCAACCCCATATAGATGTCAAGTCGCAGGAGTTGGAAGGTTTTACCTTTGATTTTGTAGAAGAATTGGAATTGAAGGTTGAAGAGTCATTCAAGAATGAAATAATAATTGAGTATGGTCGTTAGGAAATTCGCACAAGAATGAATCCAAATGGGGAGAAGGTTGAACTGTGGATCAGAACAGCGTCTAGAATGGTCTACCATCAAGCCACAAAAGCTGTGACAATGGAGCAGAGTGTGAAGCCATAATTCAACCTCTTGACTTAGCCTACACATTGGGGGCCAGAGAGATCAGCCTGTGCAACAAATCTAAGCTGATGATTAGTCAGCTTAGGGAAATCTTCGTGGCTGAGGACATTTTCGAGCCAGATCGAAAGAAGAAAATCAGGAGAGATCTCAGGAGATGTCGAAGTATGCGAGGATTCGTATGGTTGGCAGCTGATAGTTGAGCTAAGCCTCGCAAGCCTGATGAACCTTGAAGTTCCAAATACAGGATCTTTTGCAGGGCAGCGTGATGCGCTGATCAACTATCTTAGAAAATGAGATCTTCCTGCAAACAAGTCAGAAATCATCTACTTGTGGAAACAGGCGGTTTGCTTTGCTTGATCGGCGAGCTGTTGTACCACTGGGTTGTCAACAACTCGGGGGATGACTTTGAAGGCTCAACACCCTTAAACAGGAAAGCCCAACTGAATACCCCCGAATCTATCAAGGATCAAACATGAAGTACTTTTGCTTGAGAAAATATTTACTTTGTTTTTATTCATTCCTTTTAATTATGATATTTATCAGGCATGTTATGGGTTTTCACCGACAGCATCATAGGCCCCAGTTTTGCTAGTCAGTTTTACTCATTTATTTAGATCCATCTACGATCCAACTATTCATAGCCATGGCCAGACCTAAGTTTAATTAGTACACTACTCAGTTAGAGTTAGACCACGTCTAGCTCAGCCACCAAGCATTAATCGAACATTGATCTCGTTAAATCGACAATTGCACCTACAGGCTGATGGGGACGCCTGTCTGCATAGTGCCAGAAAGTCGTAAGTACTCAAGTAACTAAGCAAAGGCGTTTTGTCTCAAAGCACAAAAGGACCATTTCCACATAGGCTAAAGTCATCCCATTGTGGGCGCAAATAGCCATGTACTACAAATGCAACCTGGCGGCCGTCTAATCGGTGCACAATGAATGTAATTGCTTAAGTCAAGCACACTGACACACGTTCTTAAATAACTAGAACATTCAGGACGACCGGAAGCCATCTAATATCTATGTGCACAAACGTACTTCTTGGTTCGACATTACGAAACATGTAATAACACTAGTACGTATGAAATATTAGTGAGCATTCATTTCATTAATAACAAACAGCTCATAGGCACGTACTATACATTTAGTGCTTCCTGAATACAATATTTTTTTATAACAATTGTAGAAAAAAGAAAATAAAAGGGAAGACTAAAAACAAAGAGCTCCTCGGGATTAACATGGCTGAAAATCCTTCATCTGGATTATAGCTACACGCCGTAAACAGCCCGGAGTTCTCCTTTTCTTCTAACAGCCCAGGATATGTCTGCCTGAGCATTCTTTCAAGGTACACGGCCGCTGGTATAACTAATCCCTGTATGCTCGATCAAAGCAAGGGATCCTAGAAGCACCTAAGTATAGGCCTGACCTTCCCCCATCTCGTCTGTTGAACCGAAGAAGAAACTAGAAGACTAGCAGCGAAGCTTGACCATCCGCTTCAACCTCAATTGGGCAAACCGGAGTGCACAGCTCCGTAGATCTTCAAGCACAAACAGGAGTTCGCCGAGAGTAGAAAGTCTTGAGCTGGGAACCCATCACGAAGGAGCCCCTTCCCTCGGGTATCCTACAGTCAACGACCAAAGAGGCATTGCTACACTGACAAGACCGTTCCAGCAGAACCAAGAGACGGCCTAGGACCGTAGGCGAAGTGAGAACTTGGTGATTCACTTGTCCTCTCACGATCTAGAGTTCCATCTTCTTGACTACCATGAAACGGAGTTAGACAAGCCGACTTCAACCATAGTCCATCAAAGAGACATTCTAAGCACCAGAGGAATCCTGGCGGAGAAGCCGCATGACAGCTGAAAAGGTTAAGGGTCCTGACCCCATATGACAAGAAAAATATCATAGCAACCGTTGTGTTAGAAGATGAGTGCACCGTAATCAGTGCACGTGAAATAATAAAAATATCCCAAAGAACATCATTAGAATCCCGATCAAACTTTATGACTCGGGGGACTTCATTCATTCCCTCATGAATGAAGAGAGAAAAAAAGATAACTGTATATGAGTTTCCTCCTATAATTCTCTTAAGTGTCATCCATTTAGAACGACGAAGGTTTTCTAAGAATATCTAACTTGGATCAAAGGCTAACATTTTTAAGGGGAGGAAAAGCTTCTCGCTATCATGAGAAATTGCTGAAGGAGTTGAAGAAGAGTTATGGTCTTCCCATTGTCATAAAGCCACTATTTATAGGCAGAAGGGGATAAGATGAGGCAAGAAACAATCACGTTTCATTATTACTAAGATATGAAATGATTCAGAGCAGTTAATGGCAGTTGCTAAAAAGATGTGTGAGATCGGTATCAGCCAATCAAAAGGAAGCATGCAAAGTTCTCAAAGAGATCAATGTCATTGTTGGTCAAAGAGACTGCGAGTCTCAAGGAGTAAGTGAGATCTTTTTTCACATCTGCCCCGCTTTTACTTCCTGACTGCTTGCGACAGAACTCAACAAGTTGGGCGACTGGCTGTATGGGCAAAAATATACCACCTATTATTATGAAAATATGAGTCCAGTTGGCGAGAGTAGACTTATCTTACAGGTCACCAGGCACTGAGGATATACACCCGCTCCTAGAGCCAACGACCGTTTAGGCGGTTTGGTCACAGGGCGCAGGGCACACATCCTGTCGCCTAGGGTTTACATTTTCCTAGTTAGAGTTTAGTATACCACCGCCTTGAGTTGTAAGCCCATGGCTCTATTAGTATTTTTATTTTACCTTATTTAGGACTGGGTATCACTACTATAAATACCCCTCCTTACATTGTATTGTACACACGACACGATTCGCCACCAAACTCGGCTACTCTCAAGGAATAAGATTTACTTTGCTTTCTCTATTATTTCTTGCTTAATTACTTGTCTTTATTTTCATCGTATTTACTTAATTTTCCATCGTAATTTACCGTATTGCTGGTGACCTCATTCATAATTAATTATTTAACCTAGACGTACAAATTTTGGCATAAACATACATAAACTATGGCAATTATTAGAGCAATGGTGCTGTCTACAGAGGCCATGATCGCGTTACGGAGAAAACTGTCTTGCCTTGTCTAGATTTTGCCTGCTAGGTTCGCGATTTGCTATCAAATTGCGCCATCTTTTGGACTACGAAATTGTGGCGGACACTGTCAGTGCTATCAAGGTACCCTATCAGATCGTACCCATAGAAAGAGTTTATACTTTGGCTTTCCATGTGGAGAATTTGTGGCTACTAGAGAGTTTAAGTGGTAGTTGTGATGCTGGGTTAATTGATATTAATTGGGGTAGTTGTGAAATATTGTTGGTTGTTGCAACAATAACTGTAGTGTCAGTCGAAGTTGACATGGTTCCTGTGCTGAACAATTGCAGGGGATTAAAGTACTGATTCAGAAGAAGAGGGACTCGTTTAAGTATTTGAGGCTCTTGATACCATAAAGAAGACATAATGAGTTGTATATTTCATTGAAAGGATTGTTTAAATTATACATGTGTACAGAAGGTTAATGTGAGTTAATCATATAGGACTGTGAAGATAATCTTTATCAGAATTCAAACTAAGTCTGCATGTGAAATGAAAAATCTGTTCCTCAGTGCCTCAATTTTAGAGCGACAAGGCAACACGACAAAGTATTAACTCAAAGCTAATCATGATAGCTTACACTGTGTGGGCAAATATACGCCACTTATTGTTATGGGGGATACGAGTCCATCTGGCGAGACTAGACTTATCCTACAAGTCACCGGGTACTGAGGATATACGCCCGCTCCTAGAGCTAACGACCGTTTAGGCAGTTTTGGTCATAGCGCGCAGGGCACACATCCCCCATCTAGGTTTTATAGTCTCCTAGTTAGGATTTAGTAAACCACCGCCTTATGTTGTGGGCCCATGACCTTATTAGTACTTGTATTGTACCTTATTTAGGACTGGATATCACTACTATAAATACCCGTCCTTACATTGTGTTGTATTCAAGTCACACAAGACACGATTCGCCATCAAACTCGGCTACTCTCAAGGAATAAGAATTACTTTGATTTTTTCATTATTTCTTGCTTAATTACTTGTCTTTATTTTCATTATATTTATTTACTTTTCCATCGTAATTTACCGTATTGCTTGTGACCTCATTTATCATATTGCTTGTGACCTCATATACTGGAAATACCTAAAACCAATAGACGCCTCAGTTTAGCATTGATTTCTTGAACAGTATCTTAGAAAGCCGATAAAGTAAGCAAATTAGCACAATCTGCATAAGCCAATTTGAACGGAAAGTGAGACAGGTAACTAAGAAATTCAGTAATACATAATGAGTTAATAACCTATATTTAATTGATAAATTATACAAGATCCATGTAAGATATAGTGATCATCAGATATATTCTTATGTAAACAATTCAGAATAATGAAAAACAAAATCACACAATTTCCATGATAGTGACCACGTCGATTTAAGGTAAGGAGTCCTAGAGTGTTTTGAATGTTATAGGGTTTAACGTGTTCTTACCTATATAGGATTGACATAGACTTTGAGACTTAAACAATAGGTAGGATGCTTTATTGATATTAAAATTAATAATTTTTTTATAACTAATAATAATAATAATAATAATGACAATTATATCCAACTTAAAAAGACACTACAGAGGGTGAAAAAGACGAATGACATATCATTAAGGCTTTCATACTTTTAGAATAGTACAGATATAGATAAGTTCTCTTAGTTTTGACATCAATGCTTATGAATACTTGTTTTTTTTTTTTTTTAATGTAAGTTGTTTATATCAGGAGATAACAAGCAGCTGGTTGTCGCTCCAAACACATACACAAATATACACGTTCGATCCATGTAATAAAATGATAAGTAAAGTATCGTTCTCACGTTGACTTTCAACTAAATACTAACTAAATCAGATAATTTCTAATTATCTATGCACGATAGATTCAAGATTCGAGAATTTATCTCACTAAATTACCTAATAAAACTAAGAAAATAATTAACAAGTAAAACATAGGTTTAGATTTAAGAGAGATAATAACCTAGCGTTATGGATATTTTACAATCCTGTTGAATCCTTCAGTTAATCTGACTAAATTAATATTTTGGGTTACTAATCACTGGGTTATTATTACTCACATGACTCTTTCGATACGATGCTGACTTATTCAATCCAACCTAGCGCATATATGTCTATGGAATTAGAGTTAACAAGAATTCATGTCTTTTTCTTGTATAGTGACTAAGCATGACTGTTAGGTATATTTCTATCCTCATCGCGAAACTATTCCCCGATGCCTAGATTTAGGAGCACACTCTATTCATTCATATTGAAAGCTATGGTTCCCACTTTCACGTTCAAATAGTATTCAACTGGTGATCAAACAATCAAATAATTAGGCTTACTATATGAATAAATAAATAAATATAATAAATTAATGAAATCAAATCAACATCCGAATGTCAACAAATATGGAGAATCCCACAACATTTTTTTTAAACCCCACCCCTCCCAATCTCTCGGAAATAAATAGTGGCCCTCCTACTTTTTTCTCCTACTGTGACTCAAACTCACAAGCTCTTGGTTGTAGGTGGAGAATACTTGCCATCTGAATAACCCTCACTTGTCGAATCTCCAACTATTTAGACTACTCAAACTAGAATTTATAAAAATAGAAGAAGAAAGTAAAAATTGGCTGAAGAACTCCATAGCCGCTGCCTGCGTTGCCTTCAAAACGTGACCCAGGATTCCGACGTAAGTCTTTCCCACGTGAATGTCTTTTCCTTTTATACAATTAGGGTCGTTTGGTATGCGGTATAGTATTAGCTAATCCATGTATAAGAGTTGGATAAGTTAATCCATTGTTTGGTTGGTTGTATAAGAGTCTGTACTAATAGTACATTGTTTGGTTTGACTAATAGAAACTGGTATTAAACTAAGTACAACAATACATTGTTTGGTTACATTTTGTCATTTCCGTATTAACAATACTTGTATAAGTTATACATCAATCTATGTATTATTTTATGCGGGTTAGAGGGTGGAATAAGAATACATGTATTAACAATACATGGATTAAAATAAAAAATGACAAAAGTACCCTTATCCATTTCTTCAAAATTCTATTTTAGTAATATCATATTTTATTCTCTTAAAAAATAAATTATGGATTAGAGTATAACTTTTAATTCAACTAACCAAACATCCAACTAGAAATCATTTCTACATTGTAATCCATGTGTTATAATCCCTGCATAACTTATCCCTACATTGTTAATCCCTGCATTGTTAATCCCTGCATAACTAATCTCTGCATTGTTAATCCTTGCATAACTTATCCCTGCATAACTTATCCCTGCATTGTTAATCTCTGCATAACTAATCCCTGCATTGTTAATCCCTGCATAACTTGTCTTCCAACCAAACGACCCCTTAAGGTATCCCTCTCCATCATAGCTTAGGATTGTGTTTATTTGCTCTAGTGTCCAACTTGATGCCATCCTTTATATTTCGGCTAACTTCTCTTTTCTATAGGATGTGGGACAGGTAGGACAGGTATGCATAAAAGTGACTAAACTTCCCTAAGGACTAACAAAATAATAATTTTGCACAGTTTCTTCTTTCAGAAATTCCTTGCATTAAATTTCAGCCAACACCTAATCTTTTCCTTTTTATTTACGCCTATGAATATTTTCAACTCAACAAGAAATTCTCTCTGTTTTTTTTTTTTTTGGGGTTTTTTTTTTTCAGACTTCACCTTTTATTTTCTACTTGATAGTTGACCAGATAATCAAATAAGTTTCTTTTTATAAATATTTTTTTTTCACAAGCACTTCTTTTATTTTCCAATTGATACCACAACCTAACCAACATTTTTTTCCAACTTTAGGTATTTCAGCTCATTGTGCATGTAAGTACTCAAAGAGATAAGATGTTCAAAAGATAC
The DNA here is from genome assembly GCA_037355625.1 of Petunia x hybrida. Taxonomy (NCBI): domain Eukaryota; kingdom Viridiplantae; phylum Streptophyta; class Magnoliopsida; order Solanales; family Solanaceae; genus Petunia; species Petunia x hybrida. The sequence continues at coordinate 1,001,918 of JBBBVM010000018.1, read as the reverse complement.
ATGTAATTCAATTAAAAACAGGTCAAATATTGTAATACGACTATCAATAAATAGGATAAAGGCTCAAAGGGGATGTCAATCATATAAGGGTAGCATAGAAAAGCTCAAACGAGTCAATGAAGGTCTATAATTATTTTATAAACTGGGCAAATACTAGATTTTCGCTTCTACCACATTCCGAACAAATTCTTGACCCAAGTGACAAGCATGGAACACAACAAATACCTCACTCACATAGTGGATATGACTCAATCAATATGAATCAATTCGAACTCTCAATCAAAGCGGTTAAACAAACTCGAAGAATAAAGCTTGTAGCACTTAGCACACAAGAGTCAAGATACTGAGCCTCGGCGTCACAAACAAGGTTTTTTCATTTTGCTTAGCACAATTTATTTCAAATTCTCACAAGGCATTCAGTCCACGTGCTCAAGTCTAAATATGTTAGCATCAAATAGGTCACAAGGCATCTACAATCCAACCTGAGTTTTCCTATTCTTTTCTTTCTAATACTACAACGATAAAACTATTAAAAAAAAAATACCCGGTTCAACTGTACATCCCATGGAAAAGAACCGATCCCCAAAGAAAAACCACGAGGGATTATTATCTGCTCATACTAAAAGAATCTACAAAAGACTAACTTAAAAACTAACTCTAATTTTGGTATTTTCATGTTTCTAATTAATTTTTTTAATGGTTACAAACTAAACTAGAAAGCAAGAAATAAATAAAACTATGTCAATTGACTAATAAAAAATTTATACATTAAAAGGAAACCCCCACCCACACTTAAAATTGTACATTATTCTCAATGCACTTCAAAATAAAACAAGAGGTGGTAAGGGAACTCCGTTGTGGCATCAAGCTTTACACTCTGTTTGGATCATTGTTACCTATTGTTTCATAATGTATTGTTTTGTATTGTACTGTATTGTATCGTACTGTATTATAAAAACAACGTTTGAATTGATTGTATTGTTTCCCGTTGTTTAGTAACATTGTTATTGTTTGTTTTGATTGTATTGTATTGTACTGTAACTAATAAGTTTACTAATATACCCTTAGTTGTTCTAAATATTAGATTAAGTACCAAATTTTCTTTAATATAATTTGAGGCAGTTTATATTTACTAGTTTATCACCAACTATACCTTGTAAATATATTCATGCAAATTATAATGAAAATAATAAAAAACAAAAAATAAGTTAATAATATTAAACATAACAATAAGTTCACACTATTAATAATTTAGATAAAAAATAATATTCTATAACGACATGCAAGCAATCATATTATCCAAATAATAGTTATTAACAAAAGTGTCATCATATATTTTGTATTAAAAAAAAAAAAGAACATATGGCTTGTAATTAATGAAATCTACTAACTCAAGTTTCACTTTTTTGCTCTGTAATTAATGAAATTAAGAATTATACATTAAATAAATTAAGATAAAACGTTTAATGTAATCACACAACAAGTTGGCGGGTGAATCTGAAGAGGCAGGGAACGTACAAAGTAATAAGAGAGGAAGGGAACGTATGTATTTTGAGAAGAGGGGAGATGAGGTCAAAATAACTACTTGGGTGTATTTAAATAAGAAAATAGGGTAGAGGGTAAAATAGGATTATAAGGTTATAAATAAGGAGATGATGGGAAAGTGTAAAAGCGTAACAATGCAAAACCACCAAATCGGTTGTAACAAAAAGTGGGTTTTCATTATTAGGTAACAACGGAACTTAACAATACAATACAACGAAATTAAAGTAACAACCAAAACAAACGTTGTAATCATAATAACAATACAATACAATACAATGGGTAACAATGATCCAAACAAAGTGTTATGTTCATCGTTCTCAACATAATTTAAGGGGTACTTAGACTTCCCTCTAGAGCGCTCGATTTTATTTCAAGTAAACAACTCGTTCAAACCAACTACTTGTATGCAACGGAGTGCAAGCACCCCCACACTTATGTTGAACTATCTCATAAAACATTTTGAAACAGTTCATAAAGCACAATTTTGCATACAATAGTTAAAGAGCATACAAAAGCATCAGTGCCAATTCCGCACGAGCGAAACTCGTCGTACGCGAGCAAAGTACATCATGTGCAAGCAGCCTCGAACTTTATCCCTCAAGCCATCCCCACACTCAGATTATGCCCCTAAGCCATAGGAACTAGTTAAACTACTTACACTTTGCCAAACCTTACAAATAGTTCACTGGGGCATTTTATCGAAGACCTAGTGTTCACAATTGTGGGCAGCCTATGTTATATATATTTGGTATGAATTGAACCCTCTCTACTCTTGGAAATTAATGAATCATCAGCACTAGTGCATTCCTGTTCTTCCCACATCAGATACAAACCAAAAAAAATTCCAACCAAAACTTCATTCAAATTGCAACTAGAAGCTTAGCTCTAGGGGAAAATAGGGGTGGGAATCGCATCAGTAGAGATGTAGACGAGTAGAGATAGAATCAATGAGATGAGAAGAGAGAAGAGAATCGCACCTAGGATAGCAGCAAGTAACAACAGGTGGCAGTGTACGTGAATTTAGTTCTCAGTCAGAGAAAGATGAAGCAGTGGTGGTGTGACTTTTGATTTTTTTTTTCAAGTGTGTTGCGCGTTATAAGTTCAGTGTAGACTTAACTGGAGCATTAAAAAATGAGTGCGATGCATGATCGGGTGTTCTGCAGCTTCTTGTCCGTACAGTGCTAGTCACGATGGCCACTACACTATTTTGATATTTTTTGAATTTTAATCCCATGCAGTGGCTGGCGCGACACGGAGACTAGTATTCTTCCTTGTGCGTTCGCTTTTGGTTTTTGGTCCTCAATTCCCCTCATATTTTTCCCAGCTTCTTTAGAACTTAAGACACCACCTAATAGATTCCTACCGATCCACTCAATCAAATATGTAAGAGTGCAAAACCAATTATTTTTGTTCTTTAGGAGAGAAGTTCGTAGATATGGGGCTTGGGAGAGTAGAGGAGATGCCAGTAACATGTGGGCTAAAATGTTAGGTATTATTAGAGAAACAACTAGAGAGGTGTTACGGGTTTTGAAGGGCAATCTTAATAAGAGCAGAGGAGACTGGTGGTGGAATGAAGAGGTCCAAGAAAAAGTGGAGGTTAAAAGGGTTGCTTTGATGAAGCTAATGGAGAGCAAAGATGAGGAGGAGAAAACAATGAACAGGGAAGAATATAAAATTGCGAAGAAGGAGGCGCAGCTAGCGGTTTTGTGTGCTAAAATGGCGGCCTTTGAATGCATGTACAAATAAATAGCGGCAAAAGGCAGGGAAATGAAGCTCTATAGGCTTGCCAAGGTGAGGAGTGGCGGTCATGCGACCTGGACCAAGTGAAGCACATTAAAGACGGTGATGCTAATATTCAACGGAGATGACAAAGTTATTTTTATAAACTCTTGAATAAAGAGGGGGGCATGCATATTATGTTGGGCCATTTGGAGCAACCTGCGAGTAGGCGTGATTGTAATGACTGTGAGTTTATAGGAGTTGAAGAGATTAAAGAGGTGACTAGGAAGATGCGAGGGGGAGGAGCAACTGGCCCTGATGAGATCCCAGTAGATTTTTAGAAGAGTTTAGGCATAGCAGGAGTAGAGTGGCTAACTGGGTTATCTAATATCATCTTGAGGATGGGTAAGATGCCTGCAGAATGGATGACATGACCCGGAATCCAGTTAGGTCGTGCGGGCATCCGACATCCTCCCCTAGACCTATCGGGCGAACCCTTACCAATTAAATTAGAAAAATAAATATAACAATTCATAAATAAGGATAAGACTTAAAAAAAAAATACAGACATACTAATACCTCTAAACTGAACAAAAGAAATTACAGCTGACTACCCAACATACTAGGTTTAGGGCTATCCAGACTAGAAATCTAAGAGTATGAAAGAGGACAAATACCTCCTGAAGGGAGCAAAATGCAAATCAAATAATAACAAATAAAATTGTGGCCATCCAGAATAAAAGATGGCTCACCCTGACAGCTGAAGTCGTCTTCGCTCCTTCACAACGTGGCGAACTGAATCCTGGAGCGAACCTGCCGAAACGAAATTGATAGACAAGAAACAAACAACAAACAAGGGTGAGTCAAAAGGACTCAATAAGTGGGGCAGACTAGCCACCTCTGAGAATAGGATAGCTAGCCAGGGAGAAGAAACTGATAAACCAAATTGCTCTTATTTAAATTAAAAAAAAAGGCAGGGCCAAATAATAACTAGAAACACGTATGGAATGACAAACTCATCAACAACCAGGAACATAAGATAACCAAAACATATAGGTATCCCGAACACATCAACAATCAAAAATATATCCTGTTGCGGCGTGTAACCCGATCCATATATTCATCCTGTTGCGGCGTGCAACCCGATCCCTATATTTATACCGTTGCGGCGTACAACCCGATACATATATTCATACCGTTGCGGCGTGCAACTCGATCCATATATTTATAACGTTGCGGCATGCAACCTGATCCCCGCAACCCAGAATACGAGCCAAAAATATATAGGCAAATAGGCAATGCACGTAGAAGTAGAACATTGGTTATGTACCACAAGTCTACACAATGCTATGAAATGAAATAAAAAGAGATGAAATGAAATATGATGCAAAGGGTCACATGTGCTAAATGAATGGAGCGGAATCCTCCTGCTCCGAGGGTGGAATCCTCCTACCCTCAATATGATGCCATGGAGTGGAATCCTCCTGCTCCGAGGGCAGAATCCTCCTACCCTCAATATGATGCAATGGAGCGGAATCCTCCTGCTCCGAGGGCGGAATCCCCCTACCCTCAATATGATGCAGTGGAGAGGAATCCTCCTCCTCCGAGGGCGGAATCCTCCTACCCTCAATATGATGCAATGATAATCCATCACCGGCACGGGACTCTCATCGACTGCCGAAAAGTATATGTCAACTCACAGCCAGAGTACAATGCTCAGATCCTCAATGCAATACCAACAACAACACATAACATATTATATAGAATGTAAATCTAAAGCTAAAGCGTAATGAGTACGCCTATCGGCAGCTACACACGTAAGGAACACGTGGTAGAAAATGTACGAGGCCAAGTGCCTCCAAAAAAATAGATATAGACACTTACCTCTTCCAAAATTTAGTACGGCTAATCAAAAACCGCTTTATCCTTTAGTTTCCTTGCCAAATGATCCCACTCTATTCAATAAGCAGAAAATATATCAAATTAGGCTAAAGGCTTCGTTTCTCAAGTCTTATGGCAATCCGGTTAGGAACCTGATACCCTATTGGTATACGCAATACGCAGGCCAGGCCTCTGTACAGGGTTTAAGGTCACATAACCGAACCCCAAATAAATTACATTTATATTTTGCCCATAACTCACTGAGTATGAATATATAATCAACTCTATTATTGGGGTCCAATTGACCCTTTAAACTATTTATTGAACTTATTAAATTGATGTCTAATATCCCAATTTTTACTGTCAAAATATATTCAAACAAACGTAATAAACTCAAATAATATATTAAGATCCTTACCTGAATATTTCGGGGGTGAAAATTCTATCATTTTTCCGGCTCTTTTCTCATTTTCTGGCATTTTTCCTGTTTTGTCATCTCTGTTTCTCGTGTTTCTCTGTTTCTGTTCATTTTCTGTTCTTATGTTTCTGTTTATATTGCAATCTCATCCTTAGCTTGCTCAGGACCGCCTAAATTTTCTTTTCATTTCGTTTCTATTCCTTTTGTCGTTTTCCCCTTTTTTTTCCTTTTTCCTTTAAAATTCGCTACTACAGTAAAAATTAAAATGGTTCCCTACGATATTCGAAATAATTTCAACTTTTGCATACAAGTTAGACAAAATATATGTACCATACTCGCTAAGGCGGATCTCAAATGGGACTCCCGAAACTCAAGATGCGAATTTAAATAGAAATAAATCAAATTATTTAACTTTCGGCTTTTAAGAGGAAACTAGCTGAACAACCTCGAAATTCACTTTCGAAAAATTAAAAAAGTCACAAATAATCATACGAACCTAACGGCGCTTTCGGATTTCGAATCCGAGCTCATTCACCAAATCCGAGCTCATTCACCAAATCCGAGCTCAAAAATCTCTTTTTAATATTTATCGACAATAAAAACTGAAACCTTCTTTCGATACCTACCAAAGGAGGTCTGATTTAGCTCAAATTTTACAGATAAGTCTCAATGGACCTTACGAATATTTTAAAATTATCGGCACGCCAATCCGAGTCCTAACTTCCGAAACGACTAACTGAAGTCGTTTCATTCTCCTCCACTTAAGCTCTCATTCGTCCTCGAACGAGCCTAAGTCTAAAGAAAAATTCGCACAGATAAGAAAAGAACTTCCACGACCTTCATAAGCTACTCCACAGACATTATCTCATGATTGCAGAATCACAATTATAACACGAACACCGAAATCTTAGAATAAAACATATATGGATAAGATGATAACACCATTGCCCAGATTATTCTGACTAAGATGATCCTTCCTCGATCACGAGAAGAGAGTTCTACATTTTCGAAACAAAGATACATAAAACTTTGAATGGGTTAACATGATTCAGCCGATAATCACATCTTCAATATATTTTTCGATATAGAATAGTTCGATGGAACTAAGAATTAGCTCACGCTTGATACAATAGGGGGAGCTTTCGAAATACCTTGTCACTACATGCTATAGAAGATTTGATACAAGATATATTATTTTTACCAACGCACTATGCAACATCTCAGTTGATGTTAGTGTGTTCCGCAAGCTCCTTGTGGGAATGTAGTTACTCATATCCTAATGTATATCAAAGGTTCAACCGAGACAGTGTCTAGTAGAGTCTCGTTGATGGGTACGTAGACGTCCGTACTTATCTACGAGAGGTTATGATGGCATTTAGGAAGTTTCACTTCCTTCATTTTTGATCGTGCATCAGTCTAGAATTCAAAAGTATTTTCGTTAATTGGTTAATTTCTTCGTGGTAATCGTGAACCATCGTGCGACAAATCAGCAAATGGTATGAGTTCAAGACGAAGCAGTCTAGCCTGGGGCTAGCGCTGCTCAAGCCCCGAGAGTTTTCGTGCTGAGTCCAGTCGCACATACCCTAGCTGTACGTGCTCGCGATGGGCTTACCTTATGGTTCCATTGGCTCCCTATGATGCTTTTACAAGAATCTTGGTGAAGCAGATACCGCAAGAACCTATTATTCGCTAGGCAGCTTATCAGGTCGCTGCATATGCAGATGTTCAGACTTAGAGAGCTCTGGATCCAGTTCCTGATGTTGCCCTTGTAAATTATGTTCCAAAGGCAACATGTGTTGTGCCACCAGTTGTTTGTAACAGTTCGGTCCAAGTGCCCAAAGAGGTTGCATTATTTTACGCGGTTGAACCTTCCGATATTCTTAAGCAATGTATCAGATAAACCTCGTGATTGTTTTAAAATAAAATAATGTTAGCATATCCTTCAGGCTCTTGATTGTATCGAGCGGTATGGTGGTAATTATTCTTCTTTCTAGTTTCAGGGGTTTAGCCCTGAATTTGTGGACCGCTCTCTTATTAGCTAATTTGGTTCAATTTTTCTTCTAGATTTGTGGAAAAGTTCCTTTCGAGTAGCGAGCGAGATGAAAAGTGTTGCCAGTTTGAGTGGATAGGACAGGGTAGCATGTCGGTTAGCCTATTGGTGTTTCAGAATATGAGATTGAATTCTATAAAATGGCTGAATATGCATTAGAACTAGTCCATGAACCTTTCGAGAATGTTCAAAGATTTATTTGTGATCTTTCTCCTTCCTTGAGATCTTAGATGGCTCGAAAAATTGAGGTTGGGACTTCATTTGATGTCATTGTTGATATTGCTCAAAGGTATTAGGCATACGATCAGTTAGAGGGAGAAGAGTTAGAGCGGGAGAGCAAGAAATTCTGTGGCCCTGGTGGGCAACCATGGTACCTCATTTGGAGGTAAAAATTTCTGATTATTTTAGGAGGTCACCTTCCAGGTTATCTCAGCTTGTGTCACGTGATTCTTAAAGTGCGCCAGTAGTTCGTCAAGATCAGACCTAGTTTTTCTCTTTATAGCTATCAACAACCTGTCCAGCTTCTATTTTCACTGAAATGGTGTTATCATTGTCGTGAGCCTGTCATTTTTGGTGGAGTTCTCCCTTAGTCTGGCAAGTAGGCAGTTGTCTTTTCTCTCGTCATCAGGCATCTGCGCAGTCGTAGGAGATTTCATTTAGATCTCAATCAGCCAGAGAAATGCCACCATCCAGTAGAGGTCGAGAGCGTGGTGGCAGTAGTTCTTCTAGAAGTGATTATCAGGGCAGTGGCTCAGCTTAGCTGCAGAGGCAGCTCTATGAACTGCTAGTCTGGTAGGATATTGAGGTATCCAATATAGTACACCCACATATTTCTTCTTCCATTATATGCGAATAAGATTTGATTCTTCCGATCGGTCTGGATTTCATTTATCTTACTATATTTCCATGACTTCCTTGGATATTGTTTCTATTAAGAATCGATTGCGGTAGAAGGGTGAGCTTCTGGTATGATTTATTCCTGGCATTTGTGAGACCCTACTAATTTATTTGGTCTAAATGTGATAGATTTGAGAGTGAGTGTCGGTATTGTCTGCTTGGCATCCTGTTATGCCACCTTCTGTTATTATGTCAATTTAGTTTACCTCTCTCCTCGAAATTCAATGTTGGTAGGATAATGGGATCCTAATTCGTCACCATCAGAAAGTGTTATCATTACTTCCGGTGCAAAGTGATTAGTAAGTAATATTCGATCTACGTATCTCCTCTTGGTTCAAAATGCTAGTAAAGTCATGTTATCCTATGAGCTTATCTGGGTTATAAAAGGGTTTTCTGGTAAATTGTCAGAGTTTCCTTCTTATTAGGAAGGTTAAATCGACATAGATGTTGTTCCATAAAGCTCAATTAATATCTATTTCTTCAATTGCAATTCTTCAATTAGTCTGACTCAGAAGTAGTCTAGCTCTGGTAGCCAAGCAATAAGAAGATGAGCTTCCTGAGGTTCTAATTATTTATATCCTCAGTCCGTTGCCATCTCTTCTTTATTTGGCACTGGTGAACTTAGGCGGTCAGTAACCTATTGTGATGTTCCTTGTACTGAGCCAGATTGCGTTTCGAGGTAGCCGGATAAGCACATTATTGTGTTTCAGGGCTACTAAGGGTAATATAGGCATCATTTGACCTTTGATTGATCCATCAGGCGGTGGTGCTTATAGAAAATGTATGGAGACTCGAGAGTTGCAGCTGTTTGGCAACTCGAAAGGGTAGTTTGGCAGCTTACGTCTGCCTACGTTCAGCTTTTAGCTAAATCTTCTTTAGTCCAGCAGACTGTGCAGGGATGGGCATTCCTATTCAAATAGCTACATGAGTTTGTGCTTTAAGTGGAGGAGTCTTCCTCCAAATACTGAATACTAATACTAAATCTCTAAGGCGTTGATACCACTTTTGTCACAACCCAACCTAGGGCCATGACAGAAACCTACAATGAGTGTCGATCATTGGTAAACCCACTAATAATCTATTAATGATAGAGATAAGCTGGCAACTTGATCATATATATGTACCTATCTGCTGAAAGCATAAAGTCTGGAAAGATGACACGACTTTAACTTGCTAGCAATTAGAACATTGGGCCACAAATTCTGCTATGTCACACTTCATTCTGTCCCACCAATAAATCTGCTTAAGATCATGGTACATCTTAGTCGAACCTGGATGAACAGTGTATTTGGAATAATGTGCCTCTATCATAATCTGTCCACGTAAATCTGCAATATAAGGAACACAAAGTATACATGAGAATACCGTCAGTAGTAACCATGTAAGGTGACTCAAGTTTTCTTCTGGCTATCTGTCTGTATTCAACTAGAACTGGATCCTCATACTGGCGCTGTTTTACTTCATGAAAATTTAGAGTTAAAGGTCTAGTGCAGCTTATCGTCCATCCATCATTGGCATATCTCCATCACACCTCAACTCTTTGAGGAGTTACTTTAGCGTTATAAGTGCACATGTAATCAACTTGGTGTAGTATTCTGCCTCAGCTCATGGTCCAACTACATGTCTCTTTTATTTTCACTTTTGCAAGACATAATATTTCCAACTCAAAGACAATACCCTGAAGTAGATGTTTACTCTGAAGATCATTCCTAGTCTGCATCATATTATCCAGTAGTATTTGCATGATCCCGTGCAACCCGATCCCTATATTTAAACCGTTGCGGCGTGCAACCCGATCCATATATTTATAACGTTGCGGCGTGCAACCCGATCCCTGCAACCTAGAATACGAGCCAGAAATATATAGGCAAATATGCAATGCACGTATAAGCAGAACATTAGTTACGTACCACAAGTCTACACAATGGTATGAAATAAAATGAAATGAAATAAAATGAGATGAAATGAAATATGATGCAAAGGGTCACATGTGCCAAATGAATGGAGCGGAATCCTCCTACTTCGAGGGCGGAATCCTCCTACCCTCAATATGATGCAATGGAGCAGAATCCTCCTGCTCCGAGGGCGGAATCCTCCTACCCTCAATGTCATGCAATGGAGCGGAATCCTCCTGCTCCGAGGGCGGAATCCTCCTACCCTAAATATGATGCGATGGAGCGGAATCCTCCTACTCCGAGGGCAGAATTCTCCTACCCTCAATATGATACAATGGAGCGGAATCCTCCTCCTCTGAGGGCGGAATCCTCCTAACCTGAATATGATGCAATGATAACCCTTCACCGGCGCGGGACTCTCATCGACTGCCGGGAAGTATATGTCAACTCACAGCCAGATTACAATGCTCAGATCCTCAATGCAATACCAACAACAGGACATAACATATAATATAGAATGTAAATACAAAGGTAAGGCGTAATGAGTACGCCTATCGGCAGCTACACACGTAAGAAACACGTGGTAGAAAATCCACAAGGCCAAGTGCCTCCAAAGAAATGGATATAGACACCTACCTCTTCCAAAAGTTAGTACGGCTAATCAACAACCGCTTTATCCTTTAGTTTCCTTGCCAAACGATCCCATTCTATTCAATAAGCAGAAAATATATCAAATTAGGCTAAATGCTTCATTCCTCAAATCTTAGGGTAATCCGGTTAGGAACCTGATACCCTATTGGTATACGCAATACGCAGGCCAGGCCTATGTACAGGGTTTAAGGTCACACAACCAAACCCCAAATAAATTATATTTATATGTTGCTCATAACTAACTGAGTACGAATTTATAATCAATTCCATTATCGGGGTCCAATTAACCCTTCAAACTATTTCTTGAACTTATTAAAGCGATGTCTAATTTCCCAATTTTTACCATCAAAATATATTCACACACACGTGATAAACTCAAATAATATATTAAGATCCTTACTTAAATATTTCGGGGTGAAAATTCTATCTTTTTTCCGGTTCTTTTCTCATTTTCTGGCATTTTTTCCGTTGTGTCATCTTTGTTTCTCATGTTTCTCTGTTTCTGTTCATTTTCTATTCTTATGTTTCTGTTTATATTGAAATATTGTCCTTAGCTTGCTATGGACCGCCTAACTTTTCTTTTCATTTCCTTTTGTCGTTTTCTTCTTTTTCCTTTAAAATTCGCTGCTACGGTAAAACTTCAAACGGTAACCTACGATATTCAAAATAATTCTAAATTTTGCATATAAGTTATACAAAATATATGTAGCATAGTCGCTAAGGTGGATCTCAAATCGGACTCCCAAAACTCAAGATGCGAATTTAAATAGAAAAAGTCAAATTATTTAACTTTCGGCATTTTAGCGGAAACTAGCCGAACAACCTCGAAATTCATTTTCGAAAAATTACAAAAGTCACAAATAATCATACGAAACTAACGGTGCTTTCGGATTTCGAATCGGAGCTCATTCGCCAAAATCGAGCTCAAAAATCTCTTTTTAATATTTATCGAATATAAAAACTGAAAACTTCTTCCGATGCCTACCAAACGAGGTCTGATTTAGCTCAAATTTACAGATAACTCTCAATAGACCTTACGGATATTTTAAAATTATCGACACGCCAATCGGAGTTCTAACTTCCGAAACGACTAACCGAGGTCGTTTCAATGGAAGTGGAGTACCATAATTCCGTTGTACAAGAATAAGGGTGATATTTAAAATGGCAATAACTATAAGGGTATCAATCTTCTAAGCTATATGATGACAGTGTGGGAGAGGGTCGTACAGAAGAGGATGCGAAAGGAAGTGACTATTTTAGAGAACCAATTTGGATTCATGCCTGTGTGGTCGACTACGGAAGACATTCATTTTCTGATGAGGTTGGTTGAGTAGTATAGGGACAGGAAAAGGTACTTGCATATGGTGTTCATTGACCTAGAAAAAATGTATGATAAAGTTTCTAGGGAAGTGTTGTGGAGATTTTTGGAAGCTAAAGGGGTACCTGTGGCATACATCAGTGCAGTTAAGGACATGTACATAAGGGCGAAGACACGAGTGCGGACAGTTGGAGGCAATTCAGAGCACTCCCCTATTGAGATGGGGTTGCATCAGGGGTCAGCTCTTAGGCCATTTTTATTTTCTCCGGTGATGGTTGAATTATTGAGGAGTATTTAAGGGGAGGTACGACGATGCATGTTATTTGCAAACGATATAGTTTTGGTCGATAAGACTCATGGTGGAGTCAATGATAAGTTGGAGAAGTGGAAAAAGGCACTCAACTCTAAAAGCTTCAAGCTGAGCAGGACAAAGACTGAGTACATGGAGTGCATGTGAAGTGATACATCATAGGAGTCAAATGTGGACGTGACGCTTGATAGTCAAGTCATTTCAAAGAAAGAAAGCTTCAAGTATCTTTGCTAAATTCTTCAAGGTAATGGAGAAATTGATGGTGATGTCACACATCAGGTAGGGGCCGGTTGGATTAAGTAGAGGATCACATCGGGTATCCTATGCGATAAGAGAGTGCCACTTAGGTTTAAAGGTAAGTTCTATAAAATAATGGTTAGACCAGCTTTTTGTATGGGATGGAATGTTGGCCAGTAAAAGCCGCCCACGTTAAGAAGATGAACGTAGCAGAGATGCGAATACTTAGATGGATTTATGGGCATACCTGCATGGATAAGATCAGGAAAGAGGTTATACGAGATAAAGCAGCAGTGGCTGCAGTGGCGGACAAAATGCGAGAAGCGAGGCTGAGGTGGTTTGGACATGTAAAGAGGAGAAGCTCGGATGCTCCGGTGAGGAGGTGCGAGGGGTTAGCAGTGTTGAGTCTATAGAGAGGTAGAGGTAGACCAAGGAAAAGTTGGGGCGAGGTGATTAGTCAGGACATGGACCACCTCCAGATTACCGAGGGCATGATCTTAATAGGAAAGAGTGGAGTGCAAGGATTAGAGTAGAAGGATAATTGGTAGTAGATCGATTTTTGTCTTTTTTTTAATTTCTTTAGTATTATTTTTATATATGTTATTTCTAGCCTAATCCCAGTTTTTATTTTTCTAGTGATCTTTTATTTCTATTTTATTTGCTAGTTACAGCCTACACTCAGTTTAGTTTGTTTTAGTAGTAATTTTATTGCTATATATTATATATCCTGTTACGCCCAGTTTTTTAGTTTCTTGAGTGTTACTGTTAGTATTTCATTTATTTTGGTACTGTCATTTTGCTTTTGTCATACGTATATTATTTATAACTTTAGTTAGCCGAGGGCTTATTGAAAACAGCCTCTCCATTTTGGTGGGGGTAAAGTGTACGTACATCTCACCTTCTCCAGACCCCACCTTGGTAGGATATCACTAGGTTTGTTGGTTGGTTGGTTGGTTCCTATTGTTTTTTTTCTTTTTGTCTAAAACATAAAAACTAACTAACTAAAGAAAGCAGTAAAATATGGGTTGCCTTCCATTAAGAGCTTGACTTAACGCCGTGGCACGACGTGGATAAAATTATCACTCTTGCCTCCACTTTGAAGGTATTAATCGGACCCCCAACTTTGCTTCAAGTTTTTGGTTATGCTCTTTAGGTGGTTGTATAAAACAAAAATAACCAAGTGATAAATATCGCATTTTTCACCTCTTGACTTTTAGATGAGGAGTATCATTTTGTCTCCTTGGCATTCCGAACTTTAGAATACAGGCACCTTATTCCTCCTCACGTGACTCTTCTATTAGCTTGGAAGTCTCGATTTTCATGTCGCCATCCAAACACAATGTCAAAAAGTGCTTAGAATGATGTTCTATGTGTTCCAACTTTAAGATTTTCTTATTTTTGACATCCTCACTTTCACACACACTAGAGACTGCAAAAAATTATATTTTTTACTTCCCCACTTGACTCTAGTGCCAATATTTCAACCTCAACATCATTAATAACTACAGGGTCAAATGATTGGAACTCCATGCATAACTCCTCAACTTGACTTTCACCATCTTCTTCTATCTCACCAACCTCAAATCCACCATTTCCCATACTTGCTTGTTGAGAGTTCGAGGCATCAATTATTTCAATTAAATTGTCTCCAAGTTCTTAGCAATATTACCAAATCAGTTCAAAATTTGTCCAAAGTCAACGTTTACTTGCACAAAGTAATTTAAATATTTTGTAATTGCATACCTGTGATCTCCATATGCATTTAATCGTTGAACTAGGCCAGTTAGCCAAGCTTCACTCACAATCTCCACTTCTTCAAAAAAATTCTCTTTTTGGAACGCCAACTCTTCTTGAATACTAACTTCATCTGCAACTTGTTGGTCAATTAATAGTTGAAAAATGCCTTTTATTGTGAACCCTGTTTCTAGGATTGTTTCATCACCTTGTTGGAATCAGAGAAACCCTCAAATTTGCAAGGCTCTCAAAGTCAGTTTCAACAATCATATTCCGATTATCCGGTGTTAAAGAAGAGGAAGTCGAATACATTCACTCCTCTAGACGAGTCTGTGACAAGCATATTTGAAAAATTGCAAGCTGAAGGACTTTTGCAACCAAAGAAAGGGACAATTCGTAAGCATCTGCCTTCATATTTTGATCCGTTAAAGCATTGTGCTTATCATTCAAATATTCAAGGTCATGATACTGAAGAATGCATTGGCTTGAGATATAAGATTCAAAGCATGATTGATAGCGGCAAAATAATTGTGCAAGAAAATCCATTAAGTGGTTATTGTAGCATTCCTCCCGCAGGCACAATTTTTGTTAAAGGCGAGGCATCAGCCCCAAGATATTCAAAGAAGAAGCGGTTTGCAAGCTAAGAAGACTGGAAAGACCGCATTTTTGCAGCTTGAAATGGCATTTCATTGCCCAACTATCTTATGTTTTAACTACTCTGTCGCAATTTTATTCATCCTAGTTGTAATGAACTACGTTATGTTTTGCTACCCTTATTGGGTTTAGTCCCAAAATCAATGAAATTTCATTTTTCCCAAATAAGCCAAGCCAAAGCAGTTTTAGATGGTTTCTCTTGTGCAAAAGGGAGAGTCTCAAGAATGTCAAATTTTTGCAGCAACAACACATTTGAATTCCATGCAAGCAAAATGCAGATTTGAAGCCAAATTAGGTGTTCAAACAAGCCAACCGTTATATGATCAAAAACTAACAATTTTTCTTTTATTAAACAGGGGCAAATTTTGCATTTACCGCAAAGTTCAGCATCAAGGTGGAAGGAGCAATGCAAAGTGTCGTGACTTCCTAGAAATTTTATAGTACTTACAATTTTTCTTTGAATGCAGAAATCTCAAGCAACAAAACGAGAAGAACTTGCAACTATTAGTTCCTCGAAGAATATTTGCCTTATCGCATATGCAAAACAACTCTATTTCTGTCTTTGAAATTTTAGCTTTTGCTCGATTATCGCGTCACCAACACAAACCAGACGATTTCAGATTTTGCAAGATACAGGGTTTATCCACCCACGAATAGGATATCTTGAATCCTTCCACCCACAAATAGGATACTTCGGGTGCTTATACCCACAAATAGGATATCTTCGGGTCCTTCCACCCACAAATATGATATTTGGGTCCTTCCACCCACAAATAGGAGATCTTGGGTCCTTCCACCCACAAATAGGATACTTTGGGTCCTTCCACCCGTAAATAGGATATCTCGGGTCCTTTCACCCACAAATAGGATATTTGGGACCTACCACCCATAAATAGGATATCTCGGGTCCTTCCACCCACAAATAGGATATCTCGGGTCCGTCCACCCACAAATAGGATATATTCGGGACATTCCACCCGCAAATAGGATATTCAGGTCCTTCCACCCGCAAATAGGATATTCGGGTCCTTCCGCCTACAAATAGGATATCTTTGGGTTCTTCCACCCACAAATAGCATATCTCGGGTCATTCCAGCTACAAATAGGATATCTCGGATTTCTCCGTCCAAAAATAGGATATCTCGGGTCCTTTCACCCACAAATAGGATATGCAGGTTTCTTTCAACTTGAGGCACCACTTTCAGAGTGTCTCGCGATGTCGGTTGTCTTGCAATATTGGCATGTTATATTTAAATTAGATTGATAGTCTAAGACAAGTCGGCTTGACGCGCTACTTTCGGAGTGTCTCGCGATGAAACGACCTCGGTCAGTCGTTTCGGAAGATAGGACTCCGATTGGCGTGCCGATAAATTTAAAATATTCGTAATGTAGATTAGGACCTGTCTGTAAAATTTGAGCTAAATCATACCTCGTTTGGCAGGCATCGGAAGAAGGTTTCAGTTTTTATTGGCGATAAATATTAAAAAGAGATTTTCGAGCTCGGTTTTACCGAATGAGCTCCGATTCGAAATCCGAAAGCGCCTTTAGGTTCGTATGATTATTTGTTATTTTTGTAAGCTTTCGAAAGTGAATTTCGATGTTGTTCGGCTAGTTTCCGCTAAAATGCCGAAAGTTAAATAATTTGACTTTTTTTATTTAAATTCGCATCTTGAGTTTCGGGAGTCCAATTTGAGATCCGCCTTCGCGAATATGTTACATATATTTTTTATAACTGCTATGCAAAAGTTGGAATTATTTTGAATATCACAGGGTACTGTTTTAATTTTAGTCGCATAAAGAAAATAAAAAAAAGATAAGGAGAAAAAGGGAAAAGAAAGAAAGGAACAAAATGGGCGGTGGTCCTTACCTTAAAAGCTAAGGACTAGGCAGTTGTGTAGGAATATACACATACAGAAGCAAACAAAACATGAACAGAGAAAACGAAACAGAGATGACACAGCGCAAAAAATGCCAAAAAATAAGAAAAGTGGCCGGAGAAAAGTAGAATTTTCACCCTAAAACATTCAGGTAATGATCCTAATATATTATTTGAGTTTATTACGTGTGTTTGAATATGTTTTAACGGTAAAACTTGGAATATTATACAACATTTTAATAAGTTCAATTAATAGTTTAAAGGTTCAAATGGGCCCCGATAATGAAATTGATTATATATTCGTACTCGGTGAGTTATGGGCAACATATAAATATAAATTATTTGGGGGGTTTGGTTATGTGACCTTAAACCCTGTATATAGGCCTGGCCTGCATATTGCGTATGCGAATAGGATATCAGGTTCCTACCTGGATTGCCCTAAGATGTGAGGAACGAAGCATTTAGCCTAATGTGATATATTTTTCTGCTTATTGAACACAGTGGGATCGTTTGGCAATGAATTCAAAGAATAAAGCGGTTGTTGGGTAGCAGTGTTAACTTCGGAACGAGGTAAGTGTTTATATCCATTTCTTTGGAGGCATCTGGCCTCGTGGATTTTCTACCACGTGTTCCTTACGTGTGTAGCTGCAGATAGGCGTACTCATTACACCTTAGCTTTGGATTTACCTTGTATATTATATGTTATGTCCTATTACTGGTATTGCATTGAGGATTTGAGCATTGTACTCTGGCTGTGAGTTGGAATCTATTTCCCGGCTGTCTATGAGAGTCCCGCGCCGGTGAAGGGTTATTATTGCATCACATTGCATTCATATGCATTATATGTCATTCATATGCATTACATTGCATATCATATTGGGTGCAGGAGTATTCCGCCCCAGGAGCAGGAGGATTCCGCTCCATTGTATCCTATTGAGGGTAGGAGGATTCCGCCCCAAGAGCAGGAGTATTCCGCTCTTATGTCAGATATTGAGTGCAGGAGTATTCTGCCTCTGGTTTACATTATATCGGGTGCAGGAGTATTCCGCCCCAGGAGAGTGCAGGAGTATTCCGCTCCAGTTGGTTATCAGATTGGATTCCTCTCGAATGCAGGAGTATTCCGCTTCGGGATGGGATTACGGGCACATGTGACCCTTTGCATCATTTTATTTCATCTCATTTCATACCATTGTGTAGACTTGTGGTACATAACTACTGTTCTGCTTACACGTGCATTGCTTATTTGTCTATATATTTCTGGCTCGTATTCTGGGTTGCGGGGATCAGGTTGCACGCCGGAACGTTATAAATATATGGATCGGGTTGCACGCTGCAACGGTATAAATATATGGACCGGATTGCACGCCGCAGCGGTATAAATATATGGACCGAGTTGCACGTCACAACGGTATAAATATATGGATCGGGTTGGATGCCGCAACAGGATGCATTTCTGATTGTTGATGTATTCGGGATACCTATATGTTCTGGCTGTCTTACGTTCCTAGTTGTTGAATAGTTTGCGATTCCATACGTGTTTCTAGTTATTATCTGGCTCTGCCTTTTCATAATTTAAATAAGAGGAATCTGGTTTATTTGTTTCTTTTCTCCCTGGCTAGCTATCCTATTCTTTGAGGTGGCTAGTCATCCCCACTTATTGAGTCCTTTTGACTCACCCTTGTTTGTTGTTTTTTTCTTGTCTATCTATTTCGTTTCGGTAGGTTCGCTCCAGGATTGAGTTTGCCACGTTGTGAAGGAGCGAAGACGACTTCAGCTGTCAGGGTGAGCCAACTTTTATTCTGGATGGCCACCAGTTTATTGGTTATCATTTCAGTTGCAGTTTGCTTCCTTCAGGAGGTATCTGTCTTCTTTTGTACTCTTAGATGTCTAGTATGGATAACCCTAAACCTAGTATGTTGGGTAGTCAACTGTATTTTCTTTTGTACAGCTTAGAGGTATCAGTATGTCTGTGTTTTTTTTTATGTCTTGTCCTTATTGATTAATTGTTATATTTATTTTCCGAATTAAATTAGTAAGGGTTCGCCCAACAGGTCTAGGGGAGGATGTCGGGTGCCCGCACGACCTAACCGGATTCTGGGTCGTGTCAGTTGGTATCAGAGCCTAATTTAAAGTCTATCCAGACTAAGACAGTGTCTAGTAGAGTCTCGCTGATGGGTACGTAGACGTCCGTACTTATCTACGAGAGGCTATGATGGCATTTAGGAAGTTTCACTTCCTTCATTTCTGATCGTGCATCGGTCTAGGATTCAAAAGTAATTTTGTTTATTCGTTAATTCCTTCGTGGTAATCGTGAACCCTCGTGCGACAAATCAGCAAACGGTATGAGTTCAAGATGAAGCAATCTAGCCAGGGGCTAGCACTGACGAAGCCCTGAGAGTTTTGATCGTGCTGACGATCTAGTTACGGAGGTCCTAGCTGTACGAGCTCGCGATAGGCAAGGGAACAGGGCCTTATGGTTCCCTTGGTTCTCTATGATGCTTTTACGAGAATCGTGGCGACACAGATACCGCAAGAACCTCTTATTCACAAGGCAACTTACCAGGTTGCATCATGTCAGACGTTCGGTCTCAGGGAGCTCCTATTCTAGTTCTTAATATTACTCCAGTAAATTACGTTCCAGATGTAGCATGTGTTGCGCCACTAATTATTCGGGTTGGTTAGCTAGCCCAAGTAATAGATCGGTCCGAGTGTCTGCAGATGCTGTATTATTTTATCTTGTTGAACCGTCCCGATATTCCCAAGCAATGCATTGGATAATCCCCGTGTACGTTTTTTTTAAAAAGTAAAATGATGTCAGTGTATCCTTCAGGCTCTTGATTATATCGAGCGGTATGGTGTCGATTATTCTTCTTTCCAGTTTCAGGGTCCAGCCTTGAATTGGTGGGCCGCTCTTTTATTAGCTAACTTGATTTGGTTTTTCTTCTAGATTCGTGGAAAGTTCCTTTCGAGTAGCGAGCGAGATGAAAGGTGTTGCCAGTTTGAGTGGATTGGACAGGGTAGCCTGTCGGTTAGCCCGTTGTTGTTTCAGAATATGAGATTGAATGCTATAGAATGGCTGGATATGCATTTGAACTAGTCCATGAGCCTTTCGAGAATGTTCAAAGATTTATTGGTGACCTTTCTCCTTCCTTGAGATCCCATATGGCTTGAGAATTTGAGGTTGAGACTTCATTTGATGTTGTTGTTAATATTGTTCAGAGGTATTAGGCATACCATAAGTTAGAGCAGGAAGAGTTAGAGCGAGAGAGCGAGAAATCCCGCTGCCCTGGTGGGCACCATGCCTCGTTTGAAGGTAAGAGTTCTGATTATTTTGGGAGGTCACCTTCCAGGTTATCTCAGCTTGTATTACGTGATTCTTAGAGTGCGCCAGTAGCTCGTCAAGATCAGAATCAGTCTTTTCTTTCCAGCTATCAACAATCTTTCCAGCTTCCACTTTTCAGCAAAAAGGTGGTATCATTGTCGTGAATCTGGCTATTCTTTGAGGATTTTTCTTTACTCCGACAAGTAGGCAGTCGTCTTTTCTCTCGTTATTAGGCATCTGCGCAGTCGCAGGGAATTTTATTTAGATCTCAATCAGCCAGAGAAATTCCACGATCCAGTAAAGGTTGAGAGCGTGGTGGCAGTTATTCTTCAGAAGGTAATTATCAGAATAGCGGCTCAGCTCAGCTACAGAGGCAGTTTGATGAACTGCCAGTCTGCCAGGATGCTGAGGCATCCGATATAGTAGACCCATTTATTTCTTCTTCCCTTATATGTGAGTAAGATTTGATTCTTGCGATCGATCTGGAAATGGTGTGTCTTATCATGTTTCGACGGTTTCCCTGGATATTGCCGTAATTAAGAATCGGTTGCGGTAGAGGGGTGAGTTTCTGATACGATTTATTCCTAGCATTTATGAGACCCTACTAGTTTATCTGATCTAACTATGAGAGATTTGATAGTGCGTATTGCTATTTTCTGCTTGGCATATTTTTGTGCCACCTTCTCTTATTATGCCTAGTCAATCTACCTCTCTTTTGGAAATTCTGTGTTGTTAGGATGATGAGATTCTTACCCATCACCATATGAATACATCATTGTTTCTTCTGGTGTAAAGTGATTAGTAAGCAATACCCGATCTACGTATCTCTTCATGGTTCAAGGCGCTAGCAGAGTCATGTTATTCTATGAGCTTGTCTCGGTTATAACAGGGTTTCTGGTAAATTGTCAGAGTTTCCTTCTTATTGGGAGGTCAAATTGGCATGGGTGTTGTTCGTATGTTTCTTCAATTGCGATTCTTGGGCTACCTTGACTCGTAAGTAGTGTAGCTCTGGTAGCCAAATAAATAAGACAATGAGCTTCATAAAGATCTAATTATTTCTATCATCAGTTTATTGACATCTCTTCTTCTTTCGACACTGGTGAGCTTAGGCGATCAGTAACCTATTGTGATGTTCCCTGTGTTGAACCAGAGTGCATGTCAAGGTAATCGGGTAAGAATATTATTGTTTAGGTTGAAAATCAGGACAGTGGTGCTGTCCAGACATTCTATCTGCGGATTTGTCAGGTCATCCAGTTGTCTCATCTTGTTATCCGCTTAACATGTTTATGTTATCAGTTTATCCGGGTATCTATTCCCATGTATAGTATAGCGTTGGTTCTGTTTTTTCGGATCATCCAGTTTCAGGGAAAACTCTGCCGAAATTTTTATATAGAAGTACCATTCATCAGGCGGTGGTGTTTACGTCAAAGGTATGGAGTTGTGAACTTGAGAGTTGCAGCTGTTTGTGATGCAGCCCGAACACGTGCTGATCAAGTGTTCGATCCACCGAGGAGACCGATGACAAGAAGCCAAGCCAAGCTGCTGCACGATGTGCACGTTCACTTAGCCTGGCCGAAGGAAAACAATTGCTCCGAAGCTGAGTGGCCGAGCTCAAGAATCGAAGGCATTATCTTCAGATTTGAGCCCGAAGGCAAAGTGACCGTGGACAATGAGCTCGAAGACAATTGAGCGTCCGAAGGCAACAAGTGTGTTCGAGCAGACAATCGAGAACCGAAGCCAAGGCTTACCGAAGTCAAAGTCTGCCGAACACAATTTAATTCAGCCCTGCGTGGCTTATTTCTATTGGTCGCCTGTGACCCTTTTACTAGTTTACCCTTAGTATTTCCTATATAAACCTTGTTCCCTTTTATTGTAAGATACCTAGTTTTTGAATATTGATGAATTGAATGAAAGTGCCGAGCACAATTCTTCTTGTCTCCGTCGTGAGCAAAACCCCGGTGAGGGCTTTTATGGACTCGTGGCTTTCGGTTAATCCGATTGAACATTCCTCTTTGATCATTCAGTTTGCAAGAGGCATGTTCTCTTGAGGATTGTTGCATAGTTTAGGTGATTCTTGTATCCCTTTCGATCGAGCTTTGAGACAGGTTCCTCACTGTTCTTTCGAAAGAAGCAAGTTTTGTCTTGCTTCTATCTTTTATCTTTCTTGTTTATCTTCCGCGTTTGTGCTTAGCAATTCCTTCAGGTTTGCATTGCACCAGTTTGGCAACTCGAAAGTGTAGTTGGTAGCTTAGGTCTGCCTACGTTCAGCTTTTAGCAAAATCTTCTTTAGTCCAGCAGACTGTGCGAGGATGGTTATTCCCATTCAAATAGCTGCATGAGTTTGTGCTCTAAGTGGAGGAGTCTTCCTCCAATAATGAATATAAATATTAAATCTCTAAGGCGTTGTGAGAGCGTAAGCTAATTCTTAGTTCCATCGACCTATCCTAAATCGAAAGGTATATCGAAGAGGTGATTATCAGCTGAATCATATTATCCATCCAAAGTTCCACGTATCTTTGTTTCGAAAATGTAGGACTCTCTTCTCATGATCGAGGAAGTATCAGCTTAGTCAGAATAAGCTGTGTAATGGTATTATCATATTATCCAGATATATTTTATTCCAAAAGTTTGATATGAATGTTATAATTCTGATCCTATAATCAGGAAATAATACCCGTGGAGTAGCTTATGAAGGTCGTGCAAGTTCTTTTGCTATCTGTGCGAATTTTTCTTAAGATTTAGGCTCGTTCGAGGACGAATGAGAGTATAAGTGGAGGAGAATGAAATGACCTCGGTCAGTCGTTTCGGAAGTTAGGACTCTGATTGGCGTGCCGATAATTTTAAAATATTTGTAATGTCCATTAGGACCTGTCTGTAAAATTTGAGCTAAATCAGACCTCGTTTGGCAGGCATCGGAAGAAGGTTTCAGTTTTTATTGGCGATAAATATTAAAAAGAGATTTTCGAGTTCGGTTTTGCCGAATGAGCTCCGATTCAAAATCCGAAAGCGCCGTTAGGTTTGTATGATTATTTGTGATTTTTGTAAACTTTCGAAAGTGAATTTCGATGTTGTTCGGCTAGTTTCCGCTAAAATGCCGAAAGTTAAATAATTTGATTTTTTCTATTTAAATTCGCATCTTGAGTTTCGGGAGTCCAATTTGAGATCCGCCTTCGCGAGTATGTTACATATATTTTGTATAACTGATATGCAAAAGTTGGAATTATTTCGAAAATCACAGGGTACTGTTTTAATTTTCGTCACAAAAAGAAAATAAAATAAAATAAAAAGAGAAAATGACAAAAAGGGAAAAGAAAGGAACAAAATGGGCGGTAAAGCTAAGGACTAGGCAGTTGTGTAGGAATATACATATACAGAAGTAAACGAAACATGAACAGAGAAAACGAAACAGAGATGACACAGTGCAAAAAATGCCAGAAAATAAGAAAAGGGCCCGGAGAAAAGTAGAATTTTCACCCTGAAACATTCAGGTAATGATCCTAATATATTAATTGAGTTTATTACGTGTGTTTGAATATGTTTTAACGGTAAAACTTGGAATATTATACATCGTTTTAATAAGTTCAATTAATAGTTTAAAGGGTCAAATGGACCCCGATAATGAAATTGATTATATATTCGTACTCAGTGAGTTATGGGCAACATATAAATGTAAATTATTTGGGGTTTGGTTATGTGACCTTAAACCCTGTATATAGGCCTGGCCTGCGTATTGCGTATGCGAATAGGGTATCAGGTTCCTACCTGGATTGCCCTAAGATGTGAGGAACGAAGCATTTAGCCTAATGTGATATATTTTTCTGCTTATTGAACACAGTGGGATCGTTTGGCAATGAATTCAAAGAATAAAGCGGTTGTTGGGTAGAAGTGTTAACTTCGGAACGAGGTAAGTGTTTATATCCATTTCTTTGAAGGCACCTGGCCTCGTGGATTTTCTACCACGTGTTCCTTACGTAAGTAGCTGCCGATAGGCGTACTCATTACGCCTTAGCTTTGGATTTACCTTGTATATTATATGTTATATCCTATTACTGGTATTGCATTGAGGATTTGAGCATTCTACTCCGACTGTGAGTTGACATCTATTTCCCGGCTGTCTATAAGAGTCCCGCGCCGGTGAAGGGTTATTATTGCATCACATTGCATTCATATGCATTATATGTCATTCATATGCATTACATTTCATATCATATCTGGTGCAGGATTATTCCGCCCCAGGAGCAGGAGGATTCTGCTCCATTGTATCATATTGAGGGTAGGAGGATTCTGCCCAAAGAGCAGGAGTATTCCGCTCTTATGTCAGATATTGAGTGCAGGAGTATTCCGCCTCTGGTTTACATAATATCAGGTGCAGGAGTATTCCGCCCCAGGAGAGTGCAGGAGTATTCCGCCTCTGGTTTATATTATATCGGGTGCAGTAGTATTCCGCCCCAGGAGCAGGAGTATTCCGCTCCAGTTGGTTATCAGATTTGATTCCCCTCGAATGCAGGAGTATTCCGCTTCGGGATGGGATTATGGGCACATGTGACCCTTTGCATCATTTCATTTCATCTCATTTCATACCATTGTGTACACTTGTGGTACATAACTACTGTTCTGCTTATACGTGCATTGCTTATTTGTCTATATATCTTTGGCTCGTATTCTGGGTTGCGGGGATCAGGTTGCACGCCGGAATGTTATAAATATATGGATCGGGTTGCACGCCGCAACGGTATAAATATATGGATCGGGTTGCACGCCGCAACGGTATAAATATATGGACCGGGTTGCATGGTGCAGCGGTATAAATATATGGACCGAGTTGCACGTCACAGCGGTATAAATATATGGATCAGGTTGCACGCCGCAACATGATGTATTTCTGATTGTTGATGTACTCGGGATACCTATATGTTCTGGCAGTATTACATTCCTAGTTGTTGAATAGTTTGCGATTCCATACGTGTTTCTAGTTATTATCTGGCTCTGCCTTTTCATAATTTAAATAAGAGGAATCTGGTTTATTTGTTTCTTTTCTCCCTGGCTAGCTATCCTTATCTTTGAGGTGGCTAGTCATCCCCACTTATTGAGTCCTTTTGACTCACCTTTGTTTGTTGTTTTTTTCTTGTCCATCTATTTCGTTTCGGCAGGTTCGCTCCAGGATTGAGTTCGCCACGTTGTGAAGGAGCGAAGACGACTTCAGCTGTCAGGGTGAGCCAACTTTTATTCCGGCTAGCCACCAGTTTATTTGTTATCATTTCAGTTGCAGTTTGCTCCCTTCAGGAGGTATCTGTCTTCTTTTGTACTCTTAGATGTCTAGTCTGGATAGCCCTAAACCTAGTATGTTGGGTAGTCAGCTGTAATTTCTTTTGTACAGCTTAGAGGTATCAGTATGTCTGTGTTTTTATTTTAAGTCTTGTCCTTATTTATGAATTGTTATATTTATTTTCTGAATTAAATTAGTAAGGGTTCGCCCGACAGGTCTAGGGGAGGATGTCGGGTGCCCGCACGACCTAACCGGATTCTTGGTCGTGTCACGCGATGTCGGTTGTCTTGAAATATTGGCATGTTATATTTAAAGTAGATTGATAGTCTAAGACAAGTCGGCTTGAGGCGCCACTTTCGAAGTGTCTCGCGATGTCGGTTGTCTTGCAATATTGGCATGTTATATTTAAAGTAGATTGATAGTCTAAGACAAGTCGGCTTGAAGCGCCAGTTGAGGAGTGTCTCGCGATGTCGGTTGTCTTGCAATTTTGGCATGTTATATTTGAAGAAGATGATAGTGATAGACAAGTCGACTTGAGGAGCCACTTTTGGAGTGTCTCGCGATGTTGGATGTCTTGCAATATTAGCATGATATATTTAAAGTAGATGATAAAAATAGACAATTCGACTTGAGACACCATTTCTCGTTAGCAGACTTACCTTATAAAAGCATTGCATTCTACAATTCGTTCCCACTTTACTTATTGTTTTACTTTACTGTTTCAGAATAATGATCAGCCTAGAGGTTCCCCGAGCAGAGCGCCTCGTTAGTTGATCGAAAGAAGAACTCACTGATGATATCACAACCCGCATTTATAATTTTATGTGATCAATTTATTTATCTCAGATTTCAATTATTACAGTTTATTAGCAGTTGCTCGCTTACCGTTTGTTAAGATTGTTACAGAGGTTTAGCAGTGCCGCAGCAGCATTTGGAGCATAACGTGGAACTTTTTCTTAGCAGTAAACTGGGGCAATCGCTGATATGAGCTAAGACTCGTCAACGAGGATCTGAATAATCGCACTCGAACAAGCAAGTATATCCTAATCTTTTGCTTCGGATTAGGACGTCGGTTTGAATTCTTTCCTATTCGTGCGTCCTTTTCTGTCAATCGTGCGAGTTTTCGTACCTAAGTGTCATTGAACTACATATGACATGATTCTCTTTTAACCCGAGATATGTAGGCAACTAGGAAACTGGAGTTCGGCCATATCCATGCCCATAAGCCTCTAACTTTGGTCCTTCGAATCAAAGTCCTTGGCTTTATCATGACAAAATTGGTTTCCCGTCAACTTCTTTACCCTGAAAATACTTTTATCCTTTCCGGGTAAAGAGGGGCAGCTATTGACACCCACTTTTGTCCCGGAGGTTTAATAAAGATCTAATTATTTTTAAAATTAAAGCTAACTTTGGAAAATCAAAAGTAATGGTTTAAAAGCAAAAGAAAAGGCTACAATTGCAAATGTACAGCCTTGATTTCAATCCATCCCACGCAACCCATTTTTTTTATTCCTATAATTTAAAATCAGCCTGAGCGCGCAATTATTTCATTTACCTAAGTTATCCTAAATGAAGTCAAAAATCGCACCTAACCCTAAATCCCAGCTTATCTATGCAAAATACATATACAATACATATAGCACACACATTACACACGCATTCAGTTCTTTCCCTTTTTAGAAAATCCCCAACCCTTTTCCCAATCGCGACCCGTTTCCCAGTTTCGTGACCCGACCAGCTGGTCATCTTCTCCGTACAGGTCTTCGCTGGACGAGTGACACTGTTCCAGCTGTGTCATTTTGGAAGTTTCTAAATAATTCCCAACGGATCTTCAATCTCGTCAGTTAGTTCGAATTCGTTCAATTTTGGACCCTTAATCAATTCTCGTGGAGATAAAGATGAGAGAGGCATGATTTTGATCCTCTCACCCTTATCTCACAGGGGAATAGATCAAATAAGTAAGGGGTAATTTTGATTTTCTTCAACCAAGGTAAACCCTAAAACTTTTACTATAAATTCTTGTTTTCAGATTTTTACTAGGGTGGGAGAGGTTTTTGGATAACATAAAAAACAACAGCATCCAAACTTTAAGAAATTTTCTTCAATTTTTTTTAGTTCAAGAAGTGGTGCTATTGTTTCTGCATTTGTCTTGTGTTATCGCTTCATAATTTGTATCGTCGGTTTGCCTTTCAAGTCATCAACCTCGTCTTCGCATTTATTCGAGTCGCTTTTCTTCGAATCTGCACCCCGGCTCGCTGCGCCGAAGTAGGTAAAACTTCGACCTCTCACAGTTTCTTTTTTTTATTTGCTAAGTTCTGCTTTGTTTTATTTAGTATTCAGTGAATGTTTACTGTTTCTGTGATTATGAGCATGATCTGATGTCAAAGATATTAACTTTATGTTATATTGTTTTAGCTTTCGACAGTCATAAGGCACTAAGTGATTATAATACTTCATCTTGCTTAAGCTTAGTTTGATACCTTTCCTTGTTTATGTTGAGTTTTGTTATTATGCTACTGGCTCTGAAGTAGAATAGAGGAGGTAGAAGTTTTTTTCCCAGTGCTGTAGTTAATGTAGAAGTTTGTATGTTGGTTTGCGAGTGGTGTGGAGAGTTCATTGTATGGTTCTTGGTCTGATAGAAGAGAGGGAGTATAGGGGTTCTAGTTGTAGTAGGGATGTTAGGTGGTGTGTATGGTGGCTGTAGAGGTGCGAGTTAGGAGGTTTGATGTTTTACTGTTGGGGGCTTGGTTAAGGTTGGGTTTCCGCTTTTGAAAGTGCAGCTAGTTGCATTAGGTAAAGTGCTGGGGCGTGTGAAGGTGTTGTTTCAGGTTTTGGCCTAATGTGTGCAGTTGTTAGAAGAAATTTAGGGCAGTGAGTCAATGGTCTGGAATATAGGGTGTAGTGTAGAGGAGCTTAGGATTGTTTGGAAGCAGGAGTTTGAGAGGGATCATTTCTAGTTCTGTCTAGTGAGCATGGCAGCAGGGGTCTGGTTATAGTTCTGTATCTAGGAGCTGGTAGGAGTGCAGAGTAGGCTTGTATAGCTATTTGTTATGGTTGAAGGTCTATAGGTTATGTGAATAGCTGGTATGCAGGGCTTTAGGGAAAAGGCTGAGCTTATCTCAGGCCTTGCTTGGTTTGTTGCATGGTCTAGGTTTGTTCAGTTTGCTTCCTGTTAGTAGTATGAGGGAGTTGTTCCAGGAGGCTAGAGGAGAGTGAGAGTGTGTCTGTAGGGTTGAATTCAAGAGTGTGAGTGTGTTCAGTTGGTGTGAAGAGTGCTCAGCTGTATGTGTGCATGTTGTAGGAGGTGTGAGGGCTGTTTCTGGGTGAAATGATTAAGGGTAATCTGGTGGTATGCAGGCAGTTCGTTAGAAGGTGCTAGGATGAGGTTTGTTGATTGGTTTTCTGTGAGTTACAGAGGGAGCTCAAGGGGGAAAAGAATGGTGGATTCATTAGCACTTTGTTTTCATTTGCATCACGACACAGTTGGTACCTTCTTAGTTGCTTGTTATTTCTTTCTTAGGACATAAATGACCATGCCCTGCTGTTGTTAGCAAGTACTGCTGAAACTGTTAACTTTCTTTTTTTTTTAGCTTGCAATGTTGTGTAAAGTTGAGCTCCTTTTTAGCATTTAGTTTGTTTGAGTTTCGAAAAGGGTTTTATGGATTTATTTAGAGTGGAGGTAATCCATATGGTAAAAAGTCACATTTTTAATATTGAATTTTATTAAGATGTCAAAAGTTATTATCGCTATGAAATGTTGAACTTTGAAAATTCTCATCCGGATACCTTTTCTAGGAAAGAATACAGAGTATGCCCAATTATTTATGGTTAGAGTAAAAAGTGTTATTATCTTCAAAGTTTATTTCTTTATGAATGGTGGTTGTGAATGAATAAGATTGGAGCTGTTTATGTAAAACCTTGCTAAGATTAATGTCATTAGTTAGGAAATGGTTCTTCCTAAATAATCTGTTCAGTGGCGTCTACATAGCCATTTAAGAAGGCATAATCAAGTGAGCAGTTGGCATGAATTTTTTTTTTGGTAAATATTAATTTTCATTTCACCAAAATTGTTATTACATATCAGACAAGTGCTGACCACTTGTATCTCTTAAATTTGACTCAATTGACTAACTAGACACGTAATTGAAAATTTCTAACTTCTATTACATTGTCCTAAGGCTTACCTCTCTTGCTAAGGAAATGTGTCTAACAATTCTAACTGTCTGGTCCATTTCTTCAACCGGCTTCCTCTGATGTGGATGTGCATTGCTATCTCTTTGGACAGTCTTCCTGCATCATATACACCTCCATTAAATCGAATCTGCTTTCTCTCTCTCCAAATGGTATGTACTAGCATGGCAAACACATGTTATGATTGGTCCCATTCCCTTCTTCTTCTTAGCAACCTTAACCATCCAGGCCAGCTCCTCTTGCCAGGTACTGCGGTTCAGGTGTATCTTCAACCAGTGATATAGTCGCTATCTAAGGGAACTTGTTACTTGGAATTGGAAGAATAGGTGCTCAAATGTCTCATCAGCACTGTTGCAGAATGCACAGCTCATCGGTGCTTGAATACCAAACTTCTGCAGCCTGTCTACTGTGGCCAGTCTCTATTGCACAACAAGCCGTAGTGTGAATTTGTGCCTTGGATGAATGTTGCTGTGTAGAGTCAAGCTCTTCCATGGGACTTTAGGCAGGTGTGGCAATATTGTAAGGTAGGCCTTTTTGACAGAGAATGTTCCATCTTGTGCCATATGGTCTAGTCTCATGGCAAGGTCCCCTTGTAACTTAGTGTGTGACATAAGCACATTTTTCCCTTCTAGTATTTTCCTAGTTACCCAAGTAGCAGCCTTGGGGGTGGAGCAGCTGTCTAGTGACTGGTGTTTGATATAGTAGGTGTGCACCCACCTAATCCATAGACTGTCTTTCTTTATTGTAATTGCCCAAAAGTAGTTTCAGCAATGCAGCCTTGTTCCAAAGGCATAGGTTGAGTATATATAGTTGGCATGAATTTTCATTGTTTGTATGAATGCTCAGATCTAATCATAACTAGCTTGAAGTTTATTGACACAAATCTTGTGTTACTTTTCATCGCTACATTGCGGTCACATGCTAATGTCTGTTGTTTTCATTCTTTACATGGAATGCGATTGGAATTGCAACGAGTTTAAAACTCAACGCACCTTCTCAGGATCAAGTCTATTTGGATCGTTGCATATCGTTAGCGTCATTTTGAGATTCTGCCAATATGTTGCTATCAAGACTCGTTTTTGCGAGTTTGCATCTCCGGGTTCTACCTTCTAAGCTCCCTCTTTCCCGTCCCCTTTAGAAAAGCATGTTATAGGAAGCCCTGAAAATCGGACTAGGACTTTGCTTGATAGAAGCTTGGTAGGATAGCCGCTTATTTTAAATTATCTTATCGCATGTTTCGAACTGTTTAAATAATTGCTCATTCCATTTCTTTGGGACGCGGCAATTAATTTATGGCGATAGGAACCTCTCGTCAATTATTGAGTGCAAAAGAATTAAAATTTACTTAAAATCATACAATCTTCATTTATTATTTATATTTAAATTAATTATTTATCTATCTATTATTTATTATTTACTTATTTATTTATTCAATCATTAGATTAATTAAGTAGTATTTATTATTAATTTATTTAATCAATCAATTTAATTATTTAATTTTAACTAATCATTTATTGTTTAATCAATTATAATTATTTAGTTAATTAATTAATCAATTGTTATTCATTTATTCCTTATCCAATTGAATTCATATAACTATTTATTTATTTAATAAAATTATCATATATTTTATTATTCATCTATCCAATCATTTAATTAGTCAAATCATTATTATTTATCAAATCATTTATTTTATTTGTTTACTTAATTTTATTTAGTCCTTATTTATTTAACTAATTAATCAATCAACCATTATTTAATTATCCATTTAATTAATCTTAAATTTGGTCAGTTATTTATCTAAGTATCGGCATAACTAAAATCTTATCTTATTTTTATTATTTTTATTAACTTTATACTTTTTATCCTTAACAAATTCGTGAAAACCACCGGATTAACTGCATTTAGCGGATTTTCGAAAGTGCTCCCGCAAAGGACCTTCTTTCGAATTTAATAGAACCACTTACTCAGAATCTCGTATTTTAATAAATTCCTTTTAAGTAAAGGGAACAATTGCACTCTTTAATTAACGTTATGTTCCTAATTATCTTTAAATTAGGTGGCGACTCCAAAGAAGCCCTTTGGAGTCCCATTTTGTTGAAATCACATCCCGATACATACTTGTGTGCATTTTTTGGGAGGGTTCAACAAACACGATTAAAAACATCAAAGGTTATACTCTTGTATTCCAAACAAATTCACATTTGAACTTAGTTGTCCACAAAACGTTCTCAGCAATATGCCAATGATAACCATCTCCTTAATAGAGGAAATGAGTTCTAAGATCATTTTAATGAATATCAACAATAAAGGAACAAAGAATGTTAATTAGATTATTAGGGAGGTCATCAGCAATCCAAATCTGATAACGAATTAAATGAGAGTTCGAATTTTTAGCCTCCAAAACACCATTAAATGAAAGGATAAATAGCGATGAAAATTAAAGAATAATGTAATGATGTTAAAATTCATGTTGAGAATTGTTTAGGCAAGTGTCATACCTAGCAGAATTGTTTATGCAGCAAAGAAGTAAAGCCACATGCATCACGCAATAACAAAATTAAAAGATGAGCTTAGGGAACTTAAATCAGATCCAGATGAGATTGCCAGTATCTTAGTTGAGTACTATAAGGATTTGCTAGGACAAGATGGGGGAGAAAGAACCAGGGACTGTGAAAGATTCTTGAACAATGGCCCAGTACTTTCAGTAGACATCCAGCTTATGCTACTTCAACCTTATACTAGAGAGGAAGTAAGGAGAGCTATGTTTAGAATTGACATTAATAAGATCCCAGGCCCTGATGGCTATGGCAGTACCTTCTTTAAAGCAGTCTGGGAAGTAGAGGGTCAAGATGTCACTAAAGTAGTGTTGGTATTTTTAATGAATTATAAACTACTTAAATAGATTAACAATGCAATGATATTTGTGATACCTAAAGTTCTTGTGCCAGAGAATGCAAGACAATTCAAGCCTATCTCTTGTTGTAATGTGCTATACAAGTGTATTTCGAAGGTTCTTTGTAAAAAATTGAAAGAAGCAATAGAGTACTTGGTCGGTGACAATCAAGCGGCATTTGTACAGGGTAGATCACTTGTCCACAGTGTGTTGATTTATGATGACCTCATAAGACATTATAACAGGAAAACTAACTCCTAGATGCTTAATGAAAATTAATTTAAGAAAAGCTTATGACATGGTGAGTTGGCAATTTGCGGAGGATGCTCTCATAGGGTTTTATTTCCAAGGAAGTTTATTCAACTAATAACAACATGCATAACATCTACTACATTTTCAGACAAGGTAAATGGGGAAGGGCATGGTTACTTTGAGAGGAGAAGAGATCTTAGACAAGAGATCTTAGACAAGTAGACCCTATCTCTCTACTATTATTTGTTCTTGTGATAGAGTACTTGTTAAGGGTGCTAAAAAAGATGAGTGAACTTCCTAATTTTAAATTTCATCCAATGTGTAAGAAATTGAAGCTCACACATTTGATTTTTGCTGATGAACTGATGATATTCAACAAAGGTGAATCAGCCTCGGTGGCCAGAGTAATGGAAGCTTTAGCTCACTTTACAGCTACCAAAGCGCTTGTGGCTAATTTAGACAAATCTAGCTTATTCATGGCTGGTCTAGATGATGCTACAAAGGAGCACCTTCTTGATCAAACCAGTTTTTCTCTGGGTAAATTTCCTATCAGGTCTCTGGGATTGCCTTTGTCATCTAAGAAATGGAGCAACAAAAAAATGCTACTCCATCTGTCTCAATTTATGTGGCACCATTTCCTTTTAGGTTGTCCCAAAAAGAATGTCACATTTCCTTATTTGACAACAATTTTATGTACTCTCTCTGTTTTATCCTTGATGGGCCCTACTTACTTTAAAATCTACCAACAAAATTTTAATTACTCCAATCTTCTCTTTCTTACTATTTTAAGGGTGACTTTGAAACTTTTTAAGGTCAATGTCTATTTCTTAAACTTCATGTTCGGTCTAATAGTACCACATAAAATGGGACAGAT
Source organism: Petunia x hybrida (assembly GCA_037355625.1). Taxonomy (NCBI): domain Eukaryota; kingdom Viridiplantae; phylum Streptophyta; class Magnoliopsida; order Solanales; family Solanaceae; genus Petunia; species Petunia x hybrida. The sequence goes on along the minus strand of JBBBVM010000018.1, from coordinate 967,932 downwards.
GGAATATCAATTAGTTGAGAAGATCACAACAAGGATCAAGGGGTACATGCCAAATACCTTTCCTATGTAGGCAGGCTCCAAGCTATACATGAAATTTTATTCTCAATACACAATTTTTGGGGGCATTCTTAAGGAAGTAAATAGGATATGTCGAAAATTCCTATGGGTACAACTATTGAGAAAAGAAAAATCTCGGTGGTAGCTTAGAGTACAATATGCACATCAAAGAAATATGGGGGACTAAATATTTAGGGGTGCACTAACCGGAATGTTTCATTAGTAAGTAAATTCTTATTACAATTAATAGAAAAGAAGGAAATGATTTGGGTCAAATGGGTACATGGTATCTATATGAAGCAAAGTGAGGACATTTAGTCACAAGGCACCAACTGATAGTAGTTGGTATGGGAGGAAGCTGCATAAGCTGAAGATGATAATGCAACCATGGTACACTAATGGAAAATATTCACTAACTTCAACATATACCTATTTAGTCTTCTAGAGTTACAATGCCTTGTTGGGTAGCTTGCATAAGTGGGATGTAGCTCACTTGGCCCAGACATCCATGTCGCAGCCAAAATATAGGTTTTCTTCATGGCTAGCAGTACAAGGGAAGCTACTAACCAAAGATAGACTAACTTCATGAATCTAGCAGTAGCGGAACTAGGTTGTTGTCTGTGTGATGCAGGGCAACTGGAATCACACCAACACTTACTTGCTGATGGCGTTTGGATGATGGAGTCCAGGGTGCAGTAAGAAAGGACAAAACACCAGTTCCCAACTCAAGAAGTCGAGCAAACTCTTATGTGGATCAAGAGAAAGCATTAGAAAAAGTTTAAAAAGAAAGTTCAGGTTGCAATCTGGAATGCTGTAGTCTACTACACTTGAAGAGCTAACAATTGGAAATTTTTACAGAGGAATGACTGTTAATAGCAATTTTGTAGTTACATAGATACAAAAAGAGATTAAAGAGAGAGTAGGAATGTTACAGAGCTCAACAAGAGCTAGTAGATATAGGAGTTTTCTTCAAGTCTTGTTTACTTAGTTTTTTTGTTTGTTTGTTTGTTTGAGGGAATATGTTCTTGGTGTAGCTTGCTGAGAAATAAGGTGCGCTTCAGGTGTATTGTTTTGCTAGTTAATTGTAATATTTCACATTTTTTAACAAAAAATACATGTTGAGAATGAGAAAAAGGAAACTGACCCTTGTGAATACTAGGGAGTTTCCTTCTCTTATATTGTTGCTATTATTAGTATTTTTCTTCTTCATAAGCATTAAAGGTTAGTTTGTTTAGAGACCATTCACGTAACTGTAAAGTAAAAAAAAAAATTAGATTACATAATCTATGCAATTTTGGATTACGTCTAAGCACTACCGATTTATTTCATTTTATTAAAGTTAGATTTGACTAATAGTTTGTTGAAACATTAACATTAATTTATACTCCCTCTGTTCCAGTTTATGTTGCAGGAATATAAATTTGATAAGAACTTAACTTTAAATTTACTACATTACTCTTAATGAAATGATCGACAATCACTCAAATATTATCTTTGTCTTATTTTAGACCACAAGTTTCAAAAATCTTCATTCAGTTCTTAAATTTCGTGCCAATTCAAACTATGACACATAAAGTGAAATAAAGAAAGTAGAGAAGATTTAGGTAAAAGACCCTCTCAAGTTTTCATTTAAAAAAATGACCTCTCCTTTTCTTTTTGGTTTATTTTTACTGTGGGAAAATGCTAAGTGTGGTTAAGTGAGACGCCGGGGCTTAGTTAGAAATAATAAAACCTATGGACATAAGTTAATATTGTCGAAAAATATATAAATCAAAAATAATACCGGGTTATCCGAATGAGCCAAAATCAAAAATGGGTTGTTCACACTCTCAACCTTCAAAACAAAGACGTGTTTTTCCCCTCTCTCAATTTTTTCGAAAACCTTCTACTTCTTCTGTTAGTTTGCTCTCCTAAACATTTTTCAAGTTCAAATCTTACGTAAATTACTATTTTTAAAAACAATTTTTCTTGCTTTTTGAAAGGTTTGAAGAAGTAGATGAAGATTTTTGAAGAAATCCCAAAATCTTCAGGTGAGAAACCCTAATATCATTATACTTTCGTTTTTCTGGTTTTTAGTTCCTATTTAGAACTTATGGAGAAAAGTCAATGGTGTTTTTCGAAGAAATTTAAGTTTTTTGTTTCTTGTCCTTCTCCAATTTTCCTTTTTTATTGTTTATTGATTTGCTCATTTTACTTTATTATAGTTAATCAATCGGGTTTATTTAGACTTTGTTTTGATATGGTTCCGTTTATAGATAAAGTAATGGGAAGGACGAAGTTGTATAATACAGATAATCCAATTACTAGAAAGAGAAATATCATAAGAATGAAACTAAAAGGGAAAGAGGTGAAGAAGAAATCTGAAATAGAGGATGTTGCTGAGCTGGATAAATATTCAGCAGAAGGTGACAATCAATATCCAAGTGGTGGAGGAGATGAAACTGAAGTTGGTGAACTTGATAAACATCCAGAAGCAGATGACAATCAATCCACAAGTGGTGGAGTTCCTGATAGTACTAAAAATCTAGCAGCAAATGAAAGTCAGTCTACAAGTAGTAGAGTGGCTGAAAGTGAAGTTCCTGATAGTGCTAAAAATCCAAGAGCTGATGACAATCAGTCTACAGGTGTAGAGTGACACAACCCGGAATTCGGCCAGACCGTGCGAGCACCCGAGATCCTCCCCTCGACCTGTTGGGCGAACTCTTACCAATTAAATTAGGAAAAATATATATAATTCAATTCATAAATAAGAACAGGACTTAGAAAAAAAACACTGACATACTGATACCTTTAAGCTGTACAAAAAAAATTACAGCTAACTACCCAACATACTAGGTTTAGAGCTATCCAGACTAGACATCTAAGAGTACGAAAGAGGACAGATACCTTCTGAAAGCTGGCTCACCCTGACAGCTGAAGTCGTCTTCGCTCCTTCACAACGTGGCGAACTCAATCCTGGAGTGAACCTAACGAAATGAAATAGATAGACAAGAAAAAATAGCAAACAAGGGTGAGTCAAAAGGACTCAATAAGTGGGGCAGACTAGCCACCTCAAAGAATAGGATAGCTAGCCAGGGAGAAGAAAAATAGGTAAACCAAATATATCTTATTTAAACTATAAAAAGGCAGAGCCAGATAATAACTGGAAACACGTATGGATTCATAAACTCATAAGCAACCAGGGACATAAGATAGACAGAACATATAGGTTTTTAAGTGTCTCGAACATATCAACAATCAATAAACATACTGTCGCGGCGTGCAATCCGATCTGTATATTCATACTGTTGCGGTGTGCAACCCGATCCGTATATTTACACTGTTGTGGCGTGCAACCCGATCCATATATTCATACTGTCGCGGAGTGCAGCCCAGGATACGAGCAAGGAATGTATAGGCACACTGAGATATGTCCACCAATATGGTATACATACCACATACACAAAACACAGCATGATAGTCGCACAATAGTCGGCAAGCGGTGCAATGAAATAGGACAATTGCAGTATGATGCAATGGAGTCACATATACCTGATACCTATCTTCGGCGTGGGACTCTCATCGTCTACCAGGAGATATATGCAATAATGACCCTTCACCGGCTCGGGACTCTCATCGATTTCCGGGAAGTATATGCAATAATGACCCTTCACCGGCTCGGGACTCTCATCGATTACAGGAAGTACATGCAATAATGACCCTTCACCGGTGCGGGACTCTCATCGGCAACCGGGAAGTATATCCAATAATAACCCTGTCGCATCCTATTTTTACCCGAACCGGTTAAGGTTCGAAATAGGGCTCGACTTAGTGGGTAACTCACGGGTAAAGAGCTGGAATCGCCACCTAACATATTTTAACTAGGCGTGTTAGGGCACCTATTGTATTTCTAGCTAATTTTATAATTAACTCTGAAGACTTAGTCTACGATCCAAAAATTCTAGGTAAGAGGTTCAAGTTAACTCGAGAGGAAGGGGTTAGGCACCTCTGAGCTCCACCAAATGTGGTTACCGGCCAGACTTTATAACTGGGATTCTAAGTAATTAATTAATTAAACTAACTAAGCAATAAACTATTTGATATTTAAACGATGATATACAAATCTAAACACAAGAACTAAATATTTGTTTCTTCGAATAGTTGAGCCTTGTGTCTTGCAAAATAAACAAACGAGTTAGTAAGAATTGCAAATAAGAATTAATAGAACGAAAAATTAAATAAAGCCAATGAGTTTGAAGAAATTATCCCTTTTGAAAGGGTTGTTTTTTAGTATTTTCACCATGATGTACCTTGCAAAAATTATAAAAATATGAATTAGTAGAAATAATAATAATAATAATAATAATAATTATTATTATAACAATAAAATAATAATAATAATAATAATGATGATGATGATGATGATGATAATAATAATAATAATAATAATAATAATAATAATAATAATAATAATAATAATGAAAGTAATGAAAGTTAAAGGATTTTTCTTCTATCCTTTTCCCTCGTCTCTCGTCCAATTTGACCTCGCAAAAAAAATAAGAAAATGAGTTAGTAAAAAATAAAATAAAATTAAAAAAAAAAAAAATAATAATAATAATAATAATAATAAAGGGGAAAGGGATTTTCAAAAGTGTCGGCTCAGGTGTGTGTGAATTGGGTGGAGATTAGGGACGTCGGTACGACTGCAAACACGTCGGCCGGTCGTATTGCCATGCCAAGTACCGGTCCCACCACTCCATCACCGGCTCGTTTTGTAATCACAGCTCATGCACGTCATCATAGCCTTTTTATTTTAGGGACACGGGGACGGGACTGTAGTATCGTGTTCAAATCAATGTGTGGCCTCAAATAAATCATTCAATTATTTTCCTTGGCCGTAATTGATATAGCATCTGTCAATTCCTCGTAAAAAAACCTCAAATAATAATATTTTCATAGGTTTAGAAGTGCAATATCATGTCCAGAATCAGTCAAAATTTCAAAAATAAGTGCAATATTGTCCCAGAATTATCATAAGCACCTATCACAAACAAATTCCAAAGACCTGCACTTAAAGAAATTCATTAGTGCATTTCCATCAAAGTTGAAAAATAAGCAATGGAAATAGAACTTCAATAAAGAATCAGATAAGCCAAGTGGGCTCCATTAAAATCGGTGTCAGTATATCATAGAATAACGACAGCCGATGAGGCTAATCAAAAACAGTTAACAAAACCCATCAATGAAGCCCGCTATTACGACACTCGTCGGAAGCTTCTTATCGGAGACGCCAAATTCAAAGGACGCCGAAGACTCCTTCTGTGTAAAGGTAGTAGCAAACTGTTGAAGCAGCGGCAATGGGTAAATAGATCGAGACACAGTATCTCCGGTGGACGGGGAACTGGAAAGGTAATAGGGTGACTAAAACGACCTCGGTTAGTCGTTTCAGGAGTTAGGACTCCGATTGACGTGCTGATAATTTTAAAATATTTGTCAGGTCCATTAGGACCCGTCTGTAAAATTTAAGCAAAATCGGACCTCGTTTGGTAGGCATCGGAAGAAGGTTTCAGTTTTTATTGTCAATAAATATTAAAAAGAGATTTTCGGGGTCAATTTTGGAAAATGAGCTCCGATTCGAAATCCGAAAGCGCCGTTAGGTTCGTATGATTATTTGTGATTTTTTCGAAAGTGCATATCGAGGTTGTTCGACTAGTTTCTGCTAAAATGCCGAAAGTAAAATAATTTGACCTTTTTTTCATTTAAATTCGCATCTTGAGTTTTGGGAACCCGATTTGAGCCCTGCCTTAGCGATTATGCTATATATATTTTGTATAACTTATATACAAAAGTTGGAATTATTTCAAATATCGTAGGGTACCGTTTTAATTTTCATCGCGAAAAGAAAAGTAAAAAAAATAAAAAAGAGAAAAAACGAAAGATAAGAGGCGGTGGACTTTGTCCTTACCCTTTCTATAAATGATGAATAGAAACATACGTACAGAAGCAAAAAAGTGAAAACGCAGAAAGGAAGAACAAGATACCACGCAAGGAAAAAAAAGCCAGAAAATGAAAAAAAGAGCCGGAGAAAAGGTTGGATTTTTACCCCGAAACATCCAGGTAATGATGTTAATTCATTATTTGAGTTTATTACGTATGTTTGAATATATTTTAACGGTAAAAATTGGAATATTATACATCATTTTAATAAGTTCAATTAATAGTTTAAAGGGTCAAATGGACCCCGATAATGGAATTGATTATATATTCGTACTCGGTGAGTTATGAGCAACATATAAATGTAATTTATTTAGGATTTGGTTATGTGACCTTAAACCCTGTACATAGGCCTGGCCTGCGTATTGCGTATGCAAATAGGGTATCAGGCTCCTACCTGGATTGTCCTAAGATATGAGGAATGAAGACTTTAGCCTTATGTGATATATTTTTCTGCTTGTTCAACACAGTGGGATCATTTGGCAATGAATTTAAAAGGATAAAGCGGTAGTTGGGTAACAGTGTTAAATTTAGAATGAGGTAAGTGTTTATATCCATTTCTTTGGAGGCACCTGGTCTCATGGATTTTCCACCACGTGATCCTTACACGTGTAGCTGCCGATAGGCGTACTCATTACGCCTTAGCATTGAGGATCTGAGCATTGTACTCTGGTTGTGAGTTGGCATCTACTTTCCGGCTGTCAAAACAGTTATTATTGCATTACATTGCATTCATATGCATTATATCTCATTCATATGCATTACATTGCATATAATAGTGGGTGCAGGAGAATTCCACCCCAGGAGAGTGCAGGAGTATTCCGTCTCTGGTTTACATTTTATCGGGTACAGTAATATTCCGCCCCAGGAGCAGGAGTATTCCGCCCCAGGAGCAGGAATATTCCGCTCTTATGTCAGATACTGAGTGCACGAGTATGCCGCCTCAGCTTTACATTATATCGGGTACAGGAGTATTCCGCCCCAGGAGAGTCCATGAGTATTCCGCCTCTGGTTTATTTCATATCAAGAGCAGGAGTATTCCGCCCCAGGAGCAGGAGTATTCCGCTCCAGTTGGTTATCAGATTGGATTCCTCTCGAATGTAGGAGTATTCTACTTCGGGATGGGATGATGGGCACATGTGACCCTTTGCATTATATTTCATTTCATTTCATCTCATTTCATTTCATACTATTGGGTAGACTTGCGGTACATAAATACTGTTCTGCTTATACGTGCATTGCTTATGGATTCATGCGTGTTTCCGGTTGTTACCTAGCTCTGCCTTTTTATAATTTAAATAAGGGAAATTTAGTTTATCTGTTTCTTCTCCCGGGCTAGCTATCCTATTTTTCGAGGTGGCTAGTCTGCCCACTTATTGAGTCGTTTTGATTCACCCTTGTTTGTTGTTTTTTCTTGTCTATCTATTTCGTTTCGGCAGGTTCGCTCCTAGATTGCGTTCGCCACGTTGTGAAGGAGCGAAGACGACTTCAGCTGTCAGGGTGAGCCAGCTTTTATTCCGAATTGCCACCAGTGTAATTGTTATTATTTCAGTTGCATTATGCTCCCTTCAGGAGTTATTTGTCTTCTTTTTTACTCTTAGATGTCTAGTCTGGATAGCCCTAAACCTAGTATATTGGGTAGTCAGCTGTAATTTCTTTTGTACAGGTTAGAGGTATCAGTATCTCTATATTTTTTTTAAGTCTTGTCCTTATTTATATATTATTATATTTATTTTCCTAATTTAATTGGTAAGGGTTCGCCCGACGGGTCTAGGGGAGGATATCGGGTGCCCGCACGGCCTAACCAGATTCCGGTTCGTGTCAGTTGGTATCAGAGCCCGGTTTAGAGTCTATCTAGACTAAGACAGTGTCTAGTAGAGTCTCGCTGATGGGTACGTAGACGTCCGTACTTATCTACGAAGGGTTATGATGGCATTTAGGAAGTTTCACTTCTTTCTTTTCTTATCGTGCGTCGGTCTAGGATGAAAAAGTATTATTGTTAATTCATTCGTGGTAATTGTGAACCCTCGTGTGACAAATCAGCAAACAGTATGAGTTCAAGACGATGGAGCCTAGCATGGGGCTAGAGCTACTCAAGCCCCGAGAGTGTTTGATCGTGCTGACGATCTAGTTACGGAGGTCTCAGCTGTGCCAGCTCGCGATGGGCAAGGGACCACGACCTTGTGGTTCCCTTTGCTCTCTACGATGCTTTTACGAGAATCTTGGCGACGCAGATACCGCAAGAGTCTATTATTCGCTAGGCAGCCTATCAGGTTACCGCAGATGGAGACGTTCGGTCTCAGCGAGCCCCTATTCCAGTCCCTGATGTTGCCCCAGTAAATTATGTTCTAGAACCAGCATGTGTTGCTCCACCAATTGTTCTGGCTGGTTAGCCAGCCGAGGTAACGGTTAGATCTGAGTGCCCAAAGAGGTTGCATTATTTTATGCGGTTGAACGTTTCGATATTCTCATCAGATAAACCTCGTGATTATTTTAAAAAATAAAATAATGTCAGCGTATCCTTCAGGCTCTTGATTATATCGAGTGGTATGATGTTGATTATTCTTCTTTCCAGTTTCAGGGGTCCAGCCTTGAATTTGTGGGCCGCTCTCTTATTAGCTGACTTGGTTCGGTTTTTCTTCTAGATTCGTGAAAAGTTCCTTTCGAGTAGCGAGCCAGATGAAAAGTGTTGCCAGTTTAAGTGGATTTGACAAGGTAGTCTGTCGGTTAGCCTGTTGGTTTCAGAATATGAGATTGAATTTTATAGGATGGCGAGATATGCACTAGAACTAGTTTATGAACCTTCCGAGAATGTTCGAAGATTTATTGGTGACTTTTCTCCTTCCTTGAGATCCTGGATGACTCGAGAAACTGAGGTTGGGACTTCATTTGATGTCGTTGATTTTGTTCAAAAGGTATTTGGCATACCATAAGTTAGAGGGGGATGAATTAGAGCGAGAGAGCAAGAGATCTCGTGGCCCTAGTGGGTAACCATGGTACCTCATTTGGAGGTAAGAGTTCTTATTATTTTAGGAGGTCACCTTACCAGGTTATCTCAGCTTGTAGAGCGTGATTCTCAGAGTACGCGAGTAGTTCATAAAGATCAGCTTTCTCTTTGTAGCGTTCAACAATCTGTCCAGCTTCCATTTTCAGCGAAAAGGTGTTACCATTATCGTGAGTCTAGTTATCCTTTGAGGAGTTTTTCCTTACTCCGGCAAGCAGGCATTCGACTTTTCTCTCGTCATCAGGCACCTGCACATTCTTAGGAAATTTCATATAGATCTTAATCAACCAGGGATATGCCCTCATTCGATAGAGGTCAAGAGCGTGGTGATAGTGGTTCTTCTTAGAAGTAATTATCAGGGTAGTGGCTCGGCTCAGCCGCAGAGGCAGTTCTAAGAACTACAGACTAGCAGGATGTTAAAGTATCTGATGTAGTACATCCATGTATTTCTTCTTCCAATATATGTCGGTAAGATTTCATTCTTCTGATCGGTCTACACTTGGTTTATTTTACCATGTTTCCATGGCCTCTTTGGATATTGTTTCTATTAAGAATCGATTGTGGTAGAGGGGTGAGCTTCTAGTATGTTTTATTCAAGGAATTTGTGAGACCCTATTAATTTATCTGGTCTAAATATGAGAGATTTGACAGTGAGTGTCGTTATTGTCTGCCTGGAATCTTGTTGTGCCACCTTCTATTATTATATGAAATTAGTTTACCTCTCTTCTCAGAATTCCATATTGGTTGGATTATGGGATTCTAGTTCATCACCATAAGGGAGTGTCATGGTTTCTTCCGGTGTAAAGTGGTTAGTAAGCAATATTCGATCCACGTATCTCCTCTTGGTTCAAAATGCTAGTAAAGTCATGCTATCCCATGAGCTTATCTGGGTTATAAAAGGGTTTCCTAGTAAATTGTCAGAGTTCCTTTCTTATTGGAAGGTTAAATTGGCATGGAAGTTGTTCCATAAAGCTCATTTAATGTCTATTTATTTAATTGGGATTCTTTGGCTAGCTTAACTCGTGAGTAGTCTAGCTCAGGTAGCCAAGTAAATAAGAAGATGAGCTTTCTAAAGCTTTAATTATTCCTATCCTCAGTCTGTTGCCATCTCTTCTTCGTCCAGCACTAGTAAGTTTGGGCGGTTAGTAGCCGCTTGTGATACTCCCTGTGTTGAGCCGAAGTGTTTGTCAAGGTAGCCTGGTAAGCTCATGGTTGTGTTCTAAGGCTACTAAGGGTAATGAGAGGCTTCACTTGACCTTTGATTTGTTCCATCAGGTGGTGGTGCTTATAGAAAATGTATGGAGTTGTGACTCGAGAGTTGCAGCCGTTTGGCAACCCAAAAGGGTAGTTGGTAGCTTAGGTCTGCCTATGTTCAACCTTTAGCTAGATCTTCTTTAGTCCAGCAGACTGTCCGGGGATGGTTATTCCTATTCAAATAGCTGGATGAGTTTGTGCTTTAAGTGGAGGAGTCTTCCTCTAAATACTGAATGGTAATAATAAATCTCTAAGGCGTTGATACCATTTTTGTCACGACCGAACCTAGGGCTACGACAGAAACCTACAATGAGTGTCGATCATTGCTAAAGCCACTAATAATCTATTAATGATAGAGATGAGCTGGCAACCTGATCATATACATGTACCTATCTGCTGAATGTATAAAGTCTGGAAAGATGACACGACTTTAACTTGCTGGCAATTAGAATACTGAGCCACAAATTCTGCTATGTCACACTTCATTATGTCCCACCAATAAATCTGTTCAAGCCCATAGTACATTTTAGTCGAACCTGGATGAACAGTGTATTTGGAATAATGTGCCTCTATCATAACCTGTCCACGTAAATCTGCAACATCAGGAATACAAAGTCTATCTTTGTACATGAGAATACCGTCAGTAGTAACCATGTAAGGTGACTCCGGTTTTCTTTTGGCTATCTGTCTGTATTCAACTAGAACTGGATCCTCATACTGACGCTGTTTTACTTCATGAAAATTTAGAGTTAAAGGTCTAGTGCAGCCTATCGTCCATCAATCATTGGCATATCTCCTTCACACCTCAACTCTTTGAGAAGTTACTTTAGCGTTATAAGTGCACATGTAATCAACTTTGTGCTAGTATTCTGCCTCAGCTCATGGTCCAACTACATGTCTCTTTTATTTTCACTTTTGCAAGACATAATATTTCCAATTGAAAGACAATACCCTGAAGTATATTTTCAGTCTAGAGATCATTCCTGGTCTGCGTCATGCTATCCAGAAGTATTTGCATGATCCTTATCCTTATATGATAGACCCTGTTCAGATGAACCATTGACATACATTAGGATATGAGTAACTACATTCCCACAAAGAGCTTGCGGAATCAACTGAGATGTTGCATAGTGTGTTTGTAAAAATAATATATCTTGCATCAAATCTTCTATAATGTGTAGTGACAAGGTACTTCAAAAGTTCCCTCTATTGCATCAACCATGAGTTAATTCTTAGTTCCATCAACCTGTTCTATATCGAAAGGTATATCGAAGAGGTGATTATCGGCTGAATCATGTTAATCCATTCAAAGTTCCGTGTATCTTTGCTTCGAAAATGTAGAACTCCCCTCTCGTAATCGAGGAAGGATCATCTTAGTCAGAATAATCCTGGCAATGGTATTATCATATTATCCAGATATATTTTATTCCAAGAGTTCGGTGTTCGTATTATAATTTTGATTCTGTAATCATGAGAAAAATTCTGTGGGATAGTTTATGAAGGTCGTACAAGTTCTTTTGTTATCAATGTGAATACTGCTTTAGACTTATGCTCGTTCGAGGACGAACGAGAGTTTAAGTGGAGGATAATGAAACGACCTCTGTTAGTCGTTTCGGGAGTTAGGACTTCGATTGGCGTGCCGATAATTTTAAAATATTTGTAAGGTCCATAGGACCTGTCTGTAAAATTTGAGCTAAATCAGACCTCGTTTGGTAGGCATCGGAATAAGGTTTCAGTTTTTATTGTCAATAAATATTAAAAAGAGATTTTCGGGCTCGATTTTGGCAAATGAGCTCCGATTCGAAATCCGAAATCTGCCTTAGCGAGTATGCTATATATATTTTGTATAACTTATAGACAAAAGTTGGAATTATTTCAAATATCGTAGGATACCGTTTTAATTTTCGTTGCGAAAAGAAAAGTAAAAGAAAATAAAAGAAAAGGAAAAAAAGAGAAAAAAACGAAAGATAAGAGGCGGTGGACTTTGTCCTTACCCTTTCTATAAATGATGAACAGAAACATACGTACAGAAGCAAAAAAAGTGAAAACGCAGAAAGGAAGAACAAAACACCACGCAGGGAAAAAAATGCCAGAAAATGAAAAAAAGAGCCAGCGAAAAGAAAGGATTTTTACCCCAAAATATCCAGGTAATAATGTTAATTCATTATTTGAGTTTATTACGTATGTTTGAGTATATTTTAACTGTAAAAATTGGAATATTATACATCATTTTAATAAGTTCAATTAATAGTTTAAAGGGTCAAATGGACCCCGATAATGGAATTGATTATATATTCGTACTCAGTGAGTTATGGGCAACATATAAATGTAATTTATTTAGGGTTTGGTTATGTGACCTTAAACCCAGTACATAGGCCTGACCTGCGTATTGCGTATGCGAATAGGGTATCAGGTTCCTACCTGGATTGTCCTAAGATGTGAGGAATGAAGACTTTAGCCTTATGTGATATATTTTTCTGCTTATTGAACACAGTGGGATCATTTTGCAATGAATCCAAAAGGATAAAGTAGTAGTTGGGTAACAGTGTTAACTTTGGAACAAGCTAAGTGTCTATATCCATTTCTTTGGAGGCACCTGGCCTCGTGGATTTTCTACCACGTGATCCTTACGTGTGTAATTGCCGATAGGCGTACTCATTACGCCTTAGCTTTGGATTTACATTGTATATTATATGTTATGTCTTGTTGTTGGTATTGCATTAAGGATCTGAACATTGTACTCTTGTTGTGAGTTGGCATCTACTTCCCGGCTGTCGATGAGACTCCCGCGCCAGTGAAGGGTTACTATTGCATCACATTGCATTCATATGCATTATATGTCATTCATATGCATTACATTGCATATAATATTGGGTGCAGGAGTATTCCACCCTAGGAGAGTGCAGGAGTATTCCGCCTCTGGTTTACATTTTATCGGGTGCAGGAGTATTCCGCCCCAGGAGCAGGAGTATTCCGCACTTATGTTAGATACTGAGTGCAAGAGTATTCCGCCTCAGCTTTACATTATATCGGGTGCAGGAGTATTCCGCCCCAGGAGAGTGCATGAGTATTCCGCCTCTGGTTTATATCATATCGGGTACAGGAGTATTCCGCTCCAGTTGGTTATCAGATTGGATTTCCTTCGAATGCAGGAGTATTCCGGTTCGGGATGGGATTATGGGCACATGTGACCTTTTGCATTATATTTCATTTCATTTCATCTCATTTCATTTCATTTCATTTCATACCATTGGATAGACTTGCGGTACATAAATAGTGTTCTGCTTACACGTGCGTTGCTTATTTGTTGATATGTTTCCGGCTCGTATTCCTGGTTTAGTTTATGGTTTCATGCGTGTTTTCGGTTGTTACCTTGCTCTGCTTTTTTATAATTTAAATAAGAGGAATTTAGTTTATCTGTTTCTTCTCCCAGGCTAGCTATCCTATTTTTTAAGGTGGCTAGTCTTCCCCACTTATTGAGTCCTTTTGACTCACCCTTGTTTGTTGTTTGTTTCTTGTCTATCTATTTCGTTTCGGCAGGTTCACTCCAGGATTGAATTCGCCACGTTGTGAAGGAGCGAAGACGACTTCAGCTGTCAGGGTGAGCCAGCTTTTATTCCGGATGGCCACCAGTTTATTGGTTATTATTTCAGTTGCATTTTTCTCCCTTCAGGAGGTATTTGTCTTCTTTTGCACTCTTAGATGTCTAGTCTGGATAGCCTAAACCTAGTATATTGGATAGTCAGCTGTAATTTCTTTTGTACAGCTTAGAGGTATCAGTATCTCTGTGTTTTTTTAAAAGTCTTGTCCTTATTTATGAATTATTATATTTATTTTCCTAATTTAATTGGTAAGGGTTCGCCCGACGGGTCTAGGAGAGGATGTCGGGTGCCCGTACAGCCTAACCAGATTTCCGGTCATGTAAGTGACTGCCTGTGGCTTTTCCTGGCGGGAACCACGGCGTCGCCGCCACGTCGATACCCTCAGTCCGACGCGATTGCTTCACTAATTTTTGAAAGTGAACTCCCCTCCCCGATGTCCCCTGTTTCTGTTATAGCGTGTGTGAATTACGATGTCACCGGATCTGTATCCCCCATCCTTGATCTGTTTATATTGTTTACTAGTTCTTGTGGTTGTGTGTGGTGGATGTTAGGAAAGGATGGGGGGGAGATGGTGGCTTGTTTTTGTACTGCTTGAATGTCGATAGGGAGAGAAATGGGTATTGATGTGTGTGTGTTTCTGATATGGGTGTAACTTCGTTGTATTGTTTTGTGTATGAAGGATAAGGAAGAAGAGGGTTACCGTTTACTCTGTGTTCGTTGACTAGAGAAGATGAGGGAATTCTGTGTATATGTGAGATTGTTTTTGTGTATTGGAGTGGTATGCATGCTGTGGTTTTTCAAAGGAGGTAATGAATTGTTGATTGGGAAGAAGACAAAAGGAGAGTGTTCTGTGTATGTAGTGTTGTCCCCGAGAAGGAAGGGAGTTCATGCCAAATAAAGGTAAAGAATTAGAATATAGTCGTTGGGGATTTTAAGCATAATTGAAGGGATTTGAAAAAGATTAGGGGAGTGATTAGGGGAAGGATGAACTTGGACTGATTTTAGGAAAAGGGATATGTGAAGGATGTATTTGGTCAGGCCTTATGTCTAGGTTCAAAGTGAATGTAGTAAAACTTTAAATTGTGAAATTAAATTGGTAATGTTTCAATAAAAATTGGACAAATATTAAATTAATAGGTGCAAAATAATTAAAGATGTTAATATGTATATATATTGTATAAAATAAGACAAATGAAATCAAAATGCACACATAAAGAAAAATTAGATTATTTAAGTATAAATAGTCAGAAATAATTAACAAATGCTATAAATGCAAAAAATTGCACAAACAGCCACTCTTTGATAAATAGCCTAAATAATGTAAAATTACGTATTACAGCCACATTTAAGTATATAATATATAAGTAGCGGATAACACACGTAAATGCATGCCATCTAATGTAAATTGTGCAAAAATAATCAACTTGCACCTTTACATTAAATTATGGCCAATTATGAAAAAGGAGGGACAAAATTGGGTGTCAACAAACCCTTCACTGGCTCGGGACTCTCATCGATTACCAGAATATATATGCAATAATGACCCTTCACCGGTGCGGGACTCTCATCTCCAACTAGGAAGTATATACAATAATGTCCCTTCACCGGCTCGGGACTCTCATCGATTACCGAGAAGTATATGTAATAATGACCCTTCACTGGTGCGGGACTCTCATCGCCAACCGAGAAGTATATGCAATAATGACCCTTCACCGGTGCGGGACTCTCATCGCCAACCGGGAACTATATGCAATAATGACCCTTCACCGGTGCGGGACTCTTATTATTGAATAAGTTATATGCATTATTGCATATACTTCCCGGTAATCGATGAGAGTCGGAATACTCCTGCACTCTCCTGTGGTGGAATACTCATGCACCCAATATTATATGCAATGTAATGCATATGAATCACATATAATGCATATGAATGCAATGTAATGCAATAATAACCCTTTTGACAGTCGGGAATGGGATGATGGGCACATGTGACTCTTTACCTAACGAAATGAAATAGATAGACAAGAAAAAACAGCAAACAAGGGTGAGTCAAAAGGACTCAATAAGTGGGACAGACTAGCCACCTCAAAGAATAGGATAGCTAGCCAGGGAGAAGAAAAACAGGTAAACTAAATATATCTTATTTAAACTATAAAAAGGCAGAGCCAGATAATAACTGGAAACACGTATGGAATCATAAACTCATAAGCAACCAGGGACATAAGATAGACAGAACATACAGGTTTTTAAGTATCTCGAACATATCTACAATCAATAAACATACTGTCGCGGCGTGCAATCCGATCCGTATATTCATACTGTTGCGGCGTGCAACCTGATCAGTATATTTATACTGTTGTGGCGTGCAACCCAATCCATATATTCATATGCAGCCCAGGATACGAGCCAAGAATGTATAGGCACACTGAGATATGTCCACAATATGGTATACATACCGCATACACAAAACACAGCATGATAGCCACACAATAGTCGGCAAGCGGTGCAATGAAATAGGACAAATGCAGTATCATGCAATGTAGTCACATATATGTGATACCTAACTCCGACGTGGGACTCTCATCGTCTACCAGGAGATATATGCAATAATGATCCTTCACCGGCTCGGGACTCTCATCGATTACCGGGAAGTATATGCTATAATGACCTCTTAACGGGAAGTAAATGCATCGAAAGGAACTCTTCCATGAATCTAGAAGAAAAATCGAACCAAGTTAACTAATAAAAGAGCGGCCCACCAATTCAAGGCTGGACCCCCTGAAACTGGAAAGCAGAATAATAAACAGCCTACTACTCGAGATAACCAAGACCCTGAAGAATACGCTGACATCATTTTATTTTAAAAAAACATACGCATGGATTATTTGGTGCATGGATTAAGAACATCATAAGGTTCAATTGGGTAGAATAATGCAGCCTATTCAAACACTCGGACCGAGCCATTACTCAGCTAGCTAACTAGCCAGAATAAGTAGAGGCACAACACATGCTGCCTCCAGAACATATTTTACTACAGCAATATTAAGAACTGGAATAGAAACTCCCTGAGATCGAACATCTGCATCTGCGCAACCTGAGAAGCTGCCTAGCGAATAAGAGGTTCTTATCGTATCTGCGCCGCCAAGATTCTCGTAAAAGCATTGTAGAGAGTGAAGGGAATCACAAGGCCCTGCTCCCTTGAAGGGAGCAAAATGAACCTGAAATAATAAACATAAAACTGGCTGCCATTCTGAATAAAAGCTGGCTCACCCTGACAGCTGAAGTCGTCTTCGCTCCTTCACAACGTGGCGAACTCAATCCTGGAGTGAACCTAACGAAATGAAATAGATAGACAAGAAAAAACAGCAAACAAGGGTGAGTCAAAAGGACTCAATAAGTGGGACAGACTAGCCACCTCAAAGAATAGGATAACTAGCCAGGGAGAAGAAAAACAGGTAAACCAAATATATCTTATTTAAACTATAAAAAGGCAGAGCCAGATAATAACTGGAAACACGTATGGAATCATAAACTCATAAGTAACCAGGGACATCAGATAGACAGAACATATAGGTTTTGAAGTATCCCGAACATATTAACAATCACTAAACATACTGTCGCGGCGTGCAATCAGATCCGTATATTCATACTGTTGCGGCGTGCAACCCGATCCGTATATTTATATTTTTGTAGCGTGCAACCCGATCCATATATTCATACTGTCGCGGAGTGCAGCCCAGGATACGAGCCAGGAATGTTTAGGCACACTGGGATATGTCCACAATATGGTATACATACCGCATACACAAAACACAGCATGATAATCACACAATAGTCGGCAAGCGGTGCAATGAAATAGGACAAATGCAGTATGATGCAATGGAGTCACATATACCCGATACCTATCTCCGGCGTTGGACTCTCATCGTCTACCAGGAGATATATGCAATAATTACTCTTCACCGGCTCGGGACTCTCATCGATTACCAGGAAGTATATGCAATAATGACCCTTCACCGGCTCGGGACTCTCATCGATTACAGGAAATATATGCAATAATGACCCTTCACCGGTGCGGGACTCTCATCGGCAACAGGGAAGTATATCCAATAATAACCCTGTCGCATCCTATTATTACCCGAACCGGTTAAGGTTCGAAATAGAGCTCGACTTAGTGGGTAACTCACGGGTAAAGAGCTGGAATCGCCACCTAACATATTTTAACTAGGCGTGTTAGAGTACCTATTGTATTTCTAGCTAATTTTATAATTAACTCTGAAGGCTTAGTCTACGAACCAAAAATTCTAGGTAAGAGGTTCAAGTTAACTCGAGAGGAAGGGGTTAGGCACCTCTGAGCTCCACCAAATGTGGTTACCAGTCAGACTTTATAACTGGGATTCTAAGTAATTAATTAATTAAACTAACTAAGCAATAAACTATTTGATATTTAAACTATGATATACAAATTTAAAGACAAGTACTAACTATTTGTTTCTTCGCGTAGTTGAGCCTTGTGCCTTGCAAAATAAACAAACGAGTTAGTAAGAATTGCAAATAAGAATTAATAGAACGAAAATTAAATAAAGCCAATGAGTTTGAATATATTATCCCTTTTGAAAGGGTTGTTTTTTGATATTTTCTCCATGATGTACCTTTCAAAAATTGTAAAAATATGAATTAGTAGAAATAATAATAATAATAATAATAATAATAATAATAATAATAATAATAATAATAATAATAATAATAATAATAATAATAATAATAATAATAATGATGATAATAATAATGATGATGATAATAATAATGATAATAATAATAATAATAATAACGACAAAAGTAATGAAAGTAAAAGGATTTTTCTTCTATCCTTTTCCCTCGTCTCTCGTCCAATTTGACCTCGCAAAAAATATAAGAAAATGAGTTAGTATAAAAAATAAGAATAACAGTAGTGATAATAATAATAATAATAATAATAATAATAATAATAATAATAATAATAATAATAATAATAATAATAATAAAGGGGAAAGGGATTTTCAAAAGTTTCGGCTCAGGTGTGTATGAATTGGGTGGAGATTAGGGACGTCGGTACGGCTACAAACACGCCGGCCGGTCGTATTGTCATGCCAAGTACCGGTCCCACCACTCCATCACCGGCTCGTTTTGTAATCACGGCTCATGCACGTCATCATAGCCTTTTTCTTTTAGGGACACGGAGACGGGACTGTAGTATCGTATTCGAATCAATGTGTGGCCTCAAATAAATCATTCAATTATTTTCCTTGGCCGTAATTGATATAGCATCTGTCAATTCCTCGTAAAAAAAAAACTCAAATAACAATATTTTCATAGGCTTAGAAGTGAAATATCATGTCCAGAATCAGTCAAAATTTCAAAAATAAGTGCAATATTGTCCCAGAATTATCATAAGCACCTATCACAAACAAATTCCAAATACCTGCACTCAAAGAAATTCATTAGGGCATTTCCATCAAAGTTAAAAAATAAGCAATGGACAGAGAACTTCAATAAAGAATCAGATAAGCCAAGTGGGCTCCATTAAAATCTGTGTCAGTATATCATAGAATAACGACAGCCGGTGAGGCTAAACAAAAACAGGTAACAAAACCCATCAATGAAGCCCGCTATTACGACACTCGCCGGAAGCTTCTCATCGGAGACGCCAAATTGAAAGGACGCCGAAGACTCCCTCTGCTTAAAGGCAGTAGCAAACTGTTGAAGCAGCAGCAACGAGTAAACAGGTCAAGACACAGTATCTCCGGTGGACGGGGAATTGGAAAAGTAATAGGGTGACTGAAACGACCTCGGTAAGTCGTTTCGGGAGTTAGGACTCCGATTGGCGTGCTGATAATTTTAAAATATTTTTCAGGTCCATTAGGACCTGTCTGTAAAATTTAAGCTAAATCGGACCTCGTTTGGTAGGCATTGGAAGAAGATTTCAGTTTTTATTGTCAATAAATATTAAAAAGAAATTTTCGGGCTCGATTTTGGCAAATGAGCTCCGATACGAAATTCAAAAGCGCCGTTAGGTTCGTAGGATTATTTGCGATTTTTCGAAAGTGCATATCGAGGTAGTTCGGCTAGTTTCCGCTAAAATGCCGAAAGTTAAATAATTTGACATTTTTTTTCATTTAAATTCGCGTCTTGAGTTTCGGGAGCCCGATTTGAGACCCGCCTTAGCGATTATGCTATATATATTTTGTATAACTTATATGCAAAATTTGGAATTATTTCAAATATCGTAGGGTACCGTTTTAATTTTCATCGTGAAAAGAAAAGTAAAAGAAAATAAAAAAGAGAGAAAACGAAAGATAAGAGGCGGTGGACTTTGTCCTTACCCTTTCTATAAATGATGAATAGAAACATGCGTACAGAAGCAAAAAAAGTGAAAACATAGAAAGGAAGAACAAGATACCACGCAAGGAAATAAATGCTAGAAAATGAAAAAAGAGCCACAGAAAAGATAGGATTTTTGCCCCGAAACATCCTGGTAATGATGTTAATTCATTATTTGAGTTTATTACATATGTTTGAATATATTTTAACGGTAAAAATTGGAATATTATATATCATTTTAATAAGTTCAATTAATAATTTAAAGGGTCAAATGGACTCCGATAATGGAATTGATCATATATTCGTACTCGGTGAGTTATGGGCAACATATAAATGTAATTTATTTAGGGTTTGGTTATGTGACCTTAAACCCTGTACATAGGCCTGGCCTGTGTATTGCGTATGCGAATAGGGTATCAGGTTCCTACCTGGATTGTCCTAAGATGTGAGGAATGAAGACTTTAGCCTTATATGATATATTTTTCTGCTTGTTGAACACAGTGGAATCATTTGGAAATGAATCCAGAAGGATAAAGCGGTAGTTGGGTAATAGTGTTAAATTTGGAACGAGGTAAGTGTTTATATCGATTTCTTCTGAGGCACCTGGTCTCGTGGATTTTCTACCACGTGATCCTTACGCGTGTAGCTGCCGATAGACGTACTCATTACGCATTAGCTTTTGATTTATATTGTATATTATATGTTATGTCATGTTGTTGGTATTGCATTGAGGATCTGACCATTGTACTCTGGTTGTGAGTTCGCATCTACTTCCCGGCTGTCAAAAGTGTTATTATTGCATCACATTGCATTCATATGCATTATATGTCATTCATATGCATTACATTGCATATAATATTGGGTGCATGGTTATTCCACCCCAGGAGAGTGCAAGAGTATTCCGCCTCAGGTTTACATTTTATCGGGTGCAGGAGTATTCTGCTCTTTTGTCAGATACTGAGTGCACGAGTATTCCGCCTCAGCTTTACATTATATCGGGTGCAGGAGTATTCCTCCCAGGAGAGTGCATGAGAATTCCGCCTCTGGTTTATGTCATATCGGGAGCAGGAGTATTCCACCCCAGGAGCAGGAGTATTCCGCTCCGGTTGGTTAATTATTAGATTGGATTTCCCTCGAATGCAGGAGTATTCCACTTCGGGATGGGATGATGGGCACATGTGACCCTTTGCATTATATTTCATTTCATACCATTGGGAAGACTTGCGGTACATAAATACTGTTCTTTTTATACGTGCATTGCTTATGGTTTCGTGCGTGTTTCCGGTTTTTACCTAGCTCTGCCTTTTTATAATTTAAATAAGAGGAATTTAGTTTATCTGTTTCTTCTCCAGGGCTAGCTATCCTATTTTTTGAGGTGGCTAGTCTGCCCCACTTATTGAGTCATTTTGATTCAACCTTGTTTGTTATTTGTTTCTTGTCTATCTATTTCGTTTCGGCGGGTTCGCTCCAGGATTGAGTTCGCCACGTTGTGAAGGAGCGAAGACGACTTCAGCTGTCAGGGTGAGCCAGCTTTTATTCTAAATGGCCACTAGTTTATTGGTTATTATTTCAGCTGAATTTTGCTCCCTTCAGGAGGTATTTGTCTTTTTTTTACTCTTAGATTTCTAGTCTGGATAGTCCTAAACCTAGTATATTGGGTAGTCAGCTGTAATTTCTTTTGTACAGCTTAGAGGTATCAGTATCTCTGTGTTTTTTTTTTAAAGTCTGGTCCTTATTTATAAATTATTATATTTATTTTCCTAATTTAATTGGTAAGGGTTCGCCCGACGGGTCTAGGGCAGGATATCGGGTGCCCGTACGGCCTAACCGGATTTCGGGTCATGTCAGTGACTGCCTACGGCTTTTCCCGGTGGGAACTACGGCGTCGCCGCCACGTCGATACCCTTAGTCCGACGCGATTGCTTCACTAAGTTTTGAAAGTGAACTCCCCTCCCCGATGTCCCCTGTTTCTGTTCTAGCGTGTGTGAATAATGATGTCACCGGATCTGTATCCCCCATCCTTGATCTGTTTGTATTGTTTACTAATTCTTGTGGTTGTGTGTGGTGGATGTTAGGAAAGGATTGGGGGAGATGGTGGCTGGTTTTTGTACTGCTTGAATGTCGATAGGGAGAGAAATGGGTATTGATGTGTGTGTGTTTCTGATATGGGTGTAACTTTGTTGTATTGTTTTGTGTATGTTGTATGAAGGATGAGGAAGAAGAGGGTTATCGTTTACTCCGTGTGTATTGACTGCAGAAGCTGAGGGAGTTCTGTGTATATGTGAGATTGTTTTTGTGTATTGGAGTGGTATGCGTGCTGTGGTTTTTCAAAGGAGGTAATGAATTGTTGATTGGGAAGAAGAAAAAAGGAGAGTGGTCTGTGTATGTAGTGTTGTCCCCGATAAGGAAGGGAATTCATGCCAAAGGAAGGGAATTCATGCCAAAGAAAGAATTAGAATATAGTCGTTGGGGATTTTAGGCATAATTAAAGGGATTTGAAAAAGATTAGGGGAAGGATGAACTTGGACTGATTTTAGGAAAAGGGATATGTGAAGGATGTATTTTGTTAGGCCTTATGTCTAGGTTCAAAATGAATGTAATAAAACGTTAAATTGTGAAATGAAATTGGTAATGTTTCAATAAAAATTGGACCAATATTAAATTAATAGGTGCAAAATAATTAAAGATGTTAATATGTATATATATTGTATAAAATAAGACAAATGAAATCAAAATGCACACATAAAGAAAAATTAGATTAATTAAGTATAAATAGTCACAAATAATTAACAAATGCTATAAATGCAAAAAATTGCACAAACAGCCACTCTTTGATAAATAGCCTAAATAATGCAAAATTACGTATTATAGCCACATTTAAGTATGTAATATATAAGTAGCGGATAACACATGTAAATGCATGCCTTCTAATGCAAATTGTGCACAAATAATCAAATTGCACCTTTACATTAAATTATGGCCAATTATGGAAAAGGAGGGACAAAATAGGATGTCAACAAACCCTTCACTGGCTCGGGACTCTCATCGATTACCGGAAAATATATGCAATAATGACCCTTCACCGGTGCGGGACTCTCATCTCCAACCGGGAAGTATATACAATAATGTCCCTTCACCGGCTCGGGACTCTCATCGATTACCAAGAAGTATATGTAATAATGACCCTTCACTGGTGCGGAACTTTCATCGCCAACCGGGAAGTACATGCAATAATAACCCTTCACCGGTGCGGGACTCTCATTGCCAACCGGGAAGTATATGCAATGCTAAAAACCAGAGTGCAATGTTCATATGCTCAATGCAATACCAACAACAAGGCATAACATATAATATACAATGTAAATTCAAAGCGAAGGCGTAATGAGTACACCTATCGGCATCTACACACGTAAGGAACACGTGGTAGAATATTCACAAGGCCAAGGGCATCAAAAGAAATGGATATAAACACTTACCTTGTTACCAAGTTTGCACAGCTACTCAACAACTACTTTGTCCTTTTGATTCATTGTCACACGATCCCACTGTGTTCAATAAGTAGAAAAATATATCACATAAGGCTAAAGGCTTCATTCCTTACGTCTTAGGTCAATCTAGTTAGGAACCCAATACCCTATTCGCATACGCAATACGCAGGTCAGGCCTATGTACAGGGTTTAAGGTCACATAACCAAACCTTAAATAAATTACATTTATATGTTTCCCATAACTCACTGAGTATGAATATATAATCAATTCCATTATCGGGGTTCAATTGGTCCTTTAAACTATCAGTTGATCTTATTAAAATGATGTCTAATATCCCAATTTTTAGCGTCAAAATATATTCAAACACACGTAATAAACTGAGATAATGCATTAAGATCATTACCTGAATGTTTCGAGGTGAAAATTCATCTTTCTCCGGCTTTTTTCTCATTTCTGGCATTTTTTCGTTCTTCGTGTTCTCCTTCGTTTCCTGTTTTGTTCCTGTTTCTCGTTCTCATGTTTCTGTTCTCAACTTTTATAAGCTTAAAGGGGGTTCCACCGCCTTCCCTTTACCTTTTTCTTTCATTTCCTTTTTCTTTCTTTTATTTTATTTTCTTTTCTTTTCTCGACGAAAATTAAAACGGAACTCTATGAAATTCGAAATGATCCCAAATTTCTCAAGTAAGTTATACAAAATATATGTAACATACTTGATAAGGCGGATCTCAAATCGGACTCTCGAAACTTAATATGCAAATTCAATGGAAAAAGATCAAATTATTTAACTTTCGGCATTTTAGTGGAGACTAGCCGAACAACCTCGAAATTCACTTTTGAAAGTTCAAAAAAGTCACAAATAATCATACAAACCTAACAGTGCTTTCATATTTTGAATCGGAGTTCATTCGCCAAAATCGAGCTCAAAAATCTCTTTTTAATATTTATCGACACTAAAAAATGAAATCTTCTTTCGATATGTACCAAACGAGGCCTGATTTAGCTCAGATTTTACAGACAAGTCCTAATGGACATTATGATGTTTCTAAAATTATCGGCATACCAATCGAAGTCCTAACTCTCGAAACAACTATTTAAGGTCGTTTCATTCTCCTCTACTTAGACGGACGAACAAGCCTATGTCTAAAGAAAAATTTACACAAATGAAAAAAGAACTTGAACAACCTTCATAAAATATTCCACGGACATTATCTTATGGTTAAAGGATAAGAATTATAACACGCACACCGAACTCTTTGAATAAAACATATCTTGACAATATCCTCACATCATTCCCCAGCTTATTCTGACTAAACCGACCCTTCATCGATCATGAGAGGAGAGTTCTATATTTTCGAAACAGAGATATACGGAACTTTGAATGGCTTAACATGATTCCGCCGACGAATCACCTCGTCGATATGCTTTTCTATATAGAATAGGTCAATGAAATTAAGAATTAGCTTATGCTTTAGCAACGCCTTAGAGATTTAATATTAGGATTCGGTCTCAATTGGAGGAAGACTTCTCCACTTAAAGCATAAACCCATACAACTAATTTGAATATAAATAGTCATCCTTGCACCGCTTGCTAGATTAAGGAGGACTTTGTTAAGAACAAAATGCGGCTCAGGCTCAGATCTGAGCTACCAAATTACTCTCTCGAGTTTCCAAACAGCTGCACCTCTCGAGTTCACAACTCCATACCTTTGTCATAAACACCACCGCATGATAGATCAACTCAGGGGGGAAATGATGCCTTTCATTACCCTTAGTAGCCTTAAAACACAACAATGTACTTATCCGGCTACCTTGGCACGAACTCTGGCTCAACATAGGAAATATCACAAGCGGCTACAAGCCGCCCAAACTCACTAGTTTTGGACGAATAAGAGATGGCAATGGATTGAGGAAAGGAATAATTAGAACTATAGGATGCTCATCTTCTTATTTGCTTGGCTACCA
Source organism: Petunia x hybrida (assembly GCA_037355625.1). NCBI lineage: Eukaryota > Viridiplantae > Streptophyta > Magnoliopsida > Solanales > Solanaceae > Petunia > Petunia x hybrida. The sequence continues at coordinate 942,231 of JBBBVM010000018.1, read as the reverse complement.
AAGCTAGACTACTTTCGAGTCATGCTAGTCAAAGAATCACAATTGAAGACATAGAAATTAAATGAGGATTATGGAACAACATCCATGCCAATTTAATTCTCCTATTAGAAGGAAACTCCGAAAATTTACTAGAAAATCTTTTATAACTGAGACAAGCTCATAGAATAACATGACTCTAATAGTGTCTTGAACCAAGAGGGGACACGTAGATCGAATATTACTTAGTAACCAATTTACACCGGAAGAAACAATGACACTTTCTAATGGTGACGAATAAGGATCTCATCATCCTACCAAAACTGAATTCCAAAGAGAGAGGTAAACTGACTCGACATAATAAGAGAAGGTGGCACGACAAGATGCAAGCAGACCATACCGATGCTCACTCAAAATCTCTCACATTTAAACCAGATAAACTAGTAGGATCTCACAAATGCCCTGAATAAATCATACCAGAAGCTTGCGCCTCAACCACAACTGATTCTTAATAGAAACGGCATCCAAGGAAACCATCGAAACATGATAAGACACACCATTTCTAGATCGATCGAAAGAATCAAATCTTACTCACACATAAGAGAAGAAGAAATCCCAGGGTCTACTACATCTGATACCTCAGCATCCCACCAGACTAGCAGTTCATAGAACTGCCTCTGCAGCTGAACTAAGCCACTACCCTGACAATCACTTTCTGAAGAACCACTGCCACCACATTGTCAACCTCTACTGGATGGTGGCCTTTCTTTTGCTAATTGAGATCTAAATGACATCCCCTGTGATTGTGAAGATGCCTGATGACGAGAGAAAAAAACGACTGCCTACTTGTCGGACTAAGGAAAAACTCCTCAAAGGATAGCTAGAGTCACGACAATGATAACACCTTTTCCCTGAAAATGGAAGGTGGAAAGATTGTTGATAGCTGTAAAGAAAAGACTGAATCTGATCTTGATGAGCTACTGGCGCACTCTGAGAATCACGTGACACAAGCAGAGATAACCTGGAAGGTGACCTCCCAAAATAATCAGAAATCTTACCTCCAAATGAGGTACCATGGTTACCCACTAGGGCCACGGGATCTCTTGCTCTCCTGCTCTAACTCTTCCCGCTCTAATTTATGGTATTCCTTGTACCTTCGAGCAATATCAACAACAACATCAAATGAAATCCCGACCTCAATCTCTTGAGCCATCTGGGATCTCAACGAAAAAGAAAGGTCATCAATAAATCATTGAATCTCTCGAAAGGCTCATGGACTACTTCTAATTCATATCCAGCCATTCTATAGAATTCAATCTCATATTCAGAAACCAACAGGCTAACCGACAGGATACCCTGTCTAATCCATTCAAACTGGCGACACTCTTCATCTTGCTCGCTACTCGAAAGGAACTTTTCTACGAATCTAGAAGAAAAATCGAACTATGTTAGTTAATAAGAAAGCGGTCCACAAATTCAAGGCTGGACCCTTGAAACTGGAAAGCAGAATAATCAACACCATCCCGCTCGATATAATCAAGAGCCCGAATAATACGTTGACATCATTTTATTTTAAAAAATTACACAGGGATTATCTGATGCATGGCTTAAGAATATAGGAAGGTTCAGTTGAGTAAAATAATGCAGCCTCTTCACAAACTCGGACCGAGCCATTACTCGGGCTAGCTAATCAGCTAGAATAACTAGAGGCACAACACATGTTGCTTCTGTAACATAATTTACTAGGGCAATATCAGGGACTGAAATAGGAGTTCCTTGAGACGAAACGTCTCCATCTACGACAAAATGACAAGCTGCCTAGCGAATAATAGGTTCTTGCGATATTTGCGTCGCCATGATTCTCGTAAAAGCATCGTAGAGAGTAAAAGGAACCACAAGGCCATGCTCCCTTGCCCATCGCGAGCTCGTACAGCTGAGGCCTCCACAACTTAATTGTCACCACGTTCCACAACTCTCGGAGCTTGAGTTGCTCTATCCCTAGGCTAGACTACTTCGTCCTGAACTCCTACCGTTTGCTGATTTATCGCACGAGGGTTCACAATTACCATGAAGAAATTAACGAAAATACTTTTGCATCCTGGACCGACGCACGATCAGAAAAGAAGGAAGTGAAACTTCCTAAATACCATCATAGCCTCTCGTAGATAAGTACGGACGTCTACGTACCCATCAGCGAGATTCTACTAGACACTGTCTTAGTCTGGATAGAATCTAAACTGGGCTCTGATACCAACTGACACGACCCGGAATCTGGCTAGACCGTTCGGGCACCCGACATCCTCCCCTAGATCTGTCGGGCAAACCCTTACCAATTAAATTAGGGAAATGAATATAATTCAATTCATAAATAGGAAAATGACTTAGAAATAAATATTGACATACTGATACCTCTAAGCTGTACAAAAGAAATTACAGCTAACTACCCAACATACTAGGTTTAGGGCTATCCAGACTAGATATCTAAGAGTATGAAAGATGACATATCTCTCCTGATGGGAGCAAAATGCAACTGAAATAATAAACATAAAACTGGCTGCCATTCTGAATAAAAGCTGGCTCACCCTGACAGCTGAAGTCATCCTCGCTCCTTCACAACGTGGCGAACTCAATCCTGGAGCAAACCCGCCGAAACGAAATAGATAGACAAGAATAAACAACAAATAAGGGTGAGTCAAAAGGACTCAATAAATGGGGCAGACTAGCCACCTCAAAGAATAGGATAGCTAGACAGGGAAGTATATGCAATGCTAAAAACCAGAGTGCAATACTCGTATGCTCAATGCAATACGAACAACAGGGCATAATATATAATATACAATGTAAATTCAAAGCTAAGGCGTAATGAGTACGCCTATCGGCAGCTTCACACGTAAGGAACATGTGGTAGAATATTCACAAGGCCAAGGGCCTCCAAAGAAATGGATATAAACACTTACCTTGTTACCAAGTTAGCACAGCTACTCAAAACCTACTTTGTCCTTTGGATTCATAGTCACACGATCCCAATGTGTTCAATAAGTAGAAAAATATATCACATAAGGCTAAAGGCTTCATTCCTTACGTCTTAGGGCAATCCAGTTAGGAACCCAATACCCTATTCGCATACGCAATACGCAGGTCAGGCCTATGTACAGCGTTTAAGATCGCATAACCAAACCCTAAACAAATTACATTTATATGTTTCCTATAACTCACTGAGTATGAATATATAATCAATTCCATTATTGGGGTCCAATTCACCCTTTAAACTATCAGTTGAACTTATTAAAACGATCTCTAATATCCCAATTTTTAGCGTTAAAATATATTCAAACACACGTAATAAACTAAGATAATGCATTAAGATTATTTCCTGAATGTTTCGAGGTGAAAATTCTATCTCTCTCCAGCTGTTTTCTCATTTTCTGGCATTTTTTTCCTTCTCCGTGTTCTCATTCGTCTCCTGTTTCTTGTTCTCATGTTTCTGTTCTCAGCTTTTATAAGCTTAAGGGGGTTTCCACCGCCTTTCCTTTACCTTTTTCTTTCCTTTCCTTTTTCTTTATTTTATTTTATTTTCTTTTATTTTCTCGACGAAAATTAAAACGGAACTCTACGAAATTCGAAATGATCCCAAATTTCTCAAGTAAGTTATACAAAATATATGTAACATACTTCCTAAGGCGCATCTAAAATCGAACTCCCAAAACTCAATATGCAAATTCAATGGAAAAAGGTCAAATTATTTAACTTTCAGCATTTTAGCGGAAACTAGCCGAACAACCTTTAAATTCACTTTCGAATGTTCAAAAAAGTCACAAATAATCATATGAACCTAACGGTGCTTTCAAATTTTGAATTAGAGTTCATTCGCCAAAATCGAGCTCGAAAATCTCTTTTTAATATTTATCGACACTAAAAACTAAAATCTTCTTCCGATATGTACCAAACGAGACCTGATTTAGCTCAAAATTTACAGACAAGTCCTAATTGAGATTATAAAGTTTTGAAACTTATCGGCACGCCAATCAGAGTCCTAACTCTCGAAACGACTATCTAAGGTCGTTTCATTCTCCTCCGCTTAGACTCTCATTCGTCCTCGAAAGAGCCTAAGTCTAAAGAAAAATTTACACGAATGATAAAAGAACTTGAACAACCTTCATAAAATATTCCACAGAGATTATCTTATGGCTACAGGATCAGAATTATAATACGCACACCAAACTCTTTGAATAAAACATATCTTGACAATATCCTCACATCATTGCCCAGCTTATTCTGACTAATCCGACCCTTCATCGATCATGATTTCGAAACAGAGATACACGGAACTTTGAATGGCTTAACATGATTCCGCCGACGAATCACCTCGTCGATATGCTTTTCGATACAGAATAGGTCGATGAAATTAAGAATTAGCTTATTCTTCAGCAACGCCTTAGAGATTTCATATTAGGATTCGGCATCAATTGGAGGAGTCTCCACTTAAAGCATAAACTCATACAACTAATTTGAATAGAAATAGTCATCCTCGCACCGCTTGCTAGATTAAGGAGGACTTAGTTAAGAACAAAATGCGGCTCAGGCTCAGATCTGAGCTACCAAATTACTCTCTCGAGTTGCCAAACAGCTGCAACTCTCGAGTTCACAACTTCATACCTTTGTCATAAACACCACCGCATGATAGATCAACTCGGGGGGTCAAATGACGCCTCTCATTACCCTTAGTAGCCTTAAAACACAACAATGTGCTTATCCGGCTACCTTGGCACGCACTCTGGCTCAACACAGGGAATATCACAAGCGGCTACTAACCGCCCAAACTCACTAGTGCCGGACGAAGAATAGATGGAAATGGACTGAGGAAAGGAATAATTAGAACTTTAAGAAGCTAATCTTCTTATTTGCTTTGCTACCAGAGCTAGACTACTTTCGAGTCATGCTAGTCAAAGAATCGCAATTGAAGAAATAGAAATTAAATGAGGATTATGGAACAACATCCATGCCAATTTAACTCTCCTATTAGAAGGAAACTCCGAAATTTACTAGAAAATCTTTTATAACTGAGACAAGATCATAGAATAACATGACTCTACTAGCGTCTTGAACCAAGAGGGGACACGTAGATCGAATATTACTTACTAACCACTTTACACCGGAAGAAACAATGACACTTTTTAATGGTGACGAATAAGGATCTCATCATCCTACCAAAACTGAATTCCAAAGAGAGAGGTAAACTGACTCGACATAATAAGAGAAGGTGGCACGATAAGATGCAAGCAGACCATACCGATGCTCACTCAAAATCTCTCACATTTAAACCAGATAAACTAGTAGGATCTCACAAATACCCTGAATAAATCATACCAGAAGCTTGCCCCTCAACCACAACTGATTCTTAATAGAAACGGCATCCAAGGAAACCATCGAAACATGATAAGACACACCATTTCCAGATCGATCGAAAGAATCAAATCTTACTCACATATAAAAGAAGAAGAAATCCCAGGGTCTACTACATCTGATACCTCAGCATCCCACCAGACTAGCAGTTCATAGAACTGCCTCTGCAGCTGAACTAAGCCACTACCCTGACAATCACTTTCTGAAGAACCACTGCCACCACATTGTCAACCTCTACTGGATGGTGGCCTTTCTTTTGCTGATTGAGATCTAAATGACATCCCCTGCGACTGTGCAGATGCTTGATGACGAGAGAAAAAATGACTGCCTACTTGTCGGAGTAAGGGAAAACTCCTCAAAGGATAGCTAGACTCACGACAATGATAACACCTTTTCGCTGAAAATAGAAGCTGGAACGATTGTTGATAGCTGTAAAGAAAAGACTGAATCTGATCTTTACTAGTTACTGGCGCACTCTGAGAATCACGTGACACAAGCTGAGATAACCTGGAAGGAGACCTCCCAAGATAATCAGAACTCTTACCTCCAAATGAGGTACAAGGTTACCCACTAGGGCCACGGGATCTCTTGCTCTCCTACTCTAAGTCTTCCCGCGCTAACTTATGGTATGCCTTCTACCTTCGAGCAATATCAACAACAACATCAAATAAAATCCTGACCTCAATCTCTTGAGCCATCTGGGATCTCAACGAAAAAGAAAGGTCATCAATAAATCTTTGAATCTCTTGAAAGGCTCATGGACTACTTCTAATTCATATCCAGTCATTTTATAGAAATCAATCTCATATTCAGAAACCAACAGGCTAACCGACAGGCTACCCTGTCTAATCCATTCAAACTAGCGACACTCTTCATCTTGCTCGCTATTCAAAAGAAACTTTTCTACGAATGTAGAAGAAAAATCGAACCAAGTTTGGTAATAAGAGAGCGGTCCACCAATTCAAGGCTAGACCCTTGAAACTAGAAAGCAGAATAATCAACACCATCCCGCTCGATATAATCAAGAGTCTGAATGATACGCTGGCATCATTTTATTTTAAAAAAATTACACAGGGATTATCTGATGCATGGCTTAAGAATATCAGAATGTTCAGTTGAGTAAAATAATGCAGCCTCTTCAGACACTCGGACCTAGCCATTACTCGGGCTAGCTAATTAGCCAGAATAACTAGAGGCACAACACGTGTTGCTTCTGGAAAATAATTTACTGGGGCAATATCAGGGAGTAAAATAGGAGTTCCCTGAGACAAAACATCTCCATTTGTGACAAACTGATAAGCTGCCTAGCGAATAATAGGTTCTTGCGGTATCTGCATCACCAAGATTCTTGCAAAAGCATCGTAGAGAGCAAAGGGAACCACAACCGCCATGCTCCCTTGCCTATCGCGAGCTCGTACAGCTGAGGCCTCTACAACTTGATGGTCAACACGATCCACAACTCTCGAAGCTTGAGTAGCTCTATCCCCAGGCTAGATTACTCCGTCCTGAACTCTTACCGTTTGCTGATTTGTCGCATGAGGGATCACAATTACCACGAAGAAATTAACGAAAATACTTTTGCATCCTGGACCAATGCACGATCAGAAAAGAAGGAAATGAAACTTCCTGAATGCCATCATAGCCTCTCGTAGATAAGTACGGACGTCTACGTACCCATCAGTGAGACTCTACTAGACACTATCTTAGTCTTGATAGACTCTAAACTGGGCTCTGATACCAACTGACACGACCCAGAATCCGGCTAGGTCGTGTGGGTACCCGACATCCTCCCCTAGACCTGTCGGGAAAACCCTTACCAATTAAATTAGGAAAATAAATATAATTCAATTCATAAATAAGAACAGGACTTAGAAAAAAAACACTGACATACTGATATCTCTAAGTTATACAAAAGAAATTACAGCTAACTACTCAACATACTAGGTTTAGGGCTATCCAGACTAGACATCTAAGAGTACGAAAGAAGACATATACCTCCTGATGGGAGCAAAATGCAACTGAAATAATAAACATAAAACTGGCGGCCATTCTGAATAAAAGCTGGCTCACCCGGACAGCTGAAGTCGTCTTTTCTCCTTCACAACGTGGCGAACTCAATCCTGGAGCGAACCTGCCGAGACGAAATAGATATGCAAGAACAAACAACAAACAAGGGTGAGTCAAAAGGACTCAATATGTGGGGCAGACTAGCCACCTCAAAGAATAGGATAGCTAGCCAGGGAGAAGAAAAATAGGTATGGAATCATAAACTCATAAGCAGCCAGGGACATAACATAAACAGAACATATAGGTTTTTAAGTATCCCGAACATATCAGCAATCAGGAATACATACTGTCGCGGCGTGCAACCGCATCCGTATATTCATACTGTTGCGGCGTGCAACCCGATCCATATGTTCATACTTTCGCGGCGTGCATCCCAGGATACGAGCCAGGAATGTATAAGCACACTAAGATATGTCCACTATATGGTATACATACCGCAAACACAAAACACAACATGATAGTCACACAATAGTCAGCACACGGTGCAATGAAATGGGATGAAGGCAGTATAATGCAATGGGTCACATATATCTGATACCTATCTCCGGCGCGGGACTCTTATCATCTACCAGGTGATATATATACTAATGACCCTTCACCAGCTCGGGACTCTCATCGATTACCGGGAAGTATATGCAATAATAACCCTTTACCGGCTCAGGACTCTCATCGATTACCGGGAAGTATATGCAATAATAACCCTTCACCGGTGCGGGACTCTCATCGTCAATCAGGAAGTATATGCAATAATAACCCTTCACCGGCTCGGTACTCTCATCGATTACCAGGAAGTATATGCAATAATGATCCTTCACCAGCTCGTGACTCTCATCGATTACCGGGTAGTATATGCAATAATGACCGTTCACCGGTGCGGGACTCTTATCGCGAATCGGGAAGTATATGCAATAATAACCCTTCACCTGCTGAGGACTCTCATCAATTATCGGGAAGTATATGCAATAATAATCCTTCACCGGCCAGGACTCTCATCGATTACCGGGAAGTATATGCAATAATGACCCTTCACCGGTGCGGGACTCTTATCGCCAACCGGCAAGTATATGCAGTAATAACCCTTCACCGGCTCGGGTCTCTCATCGATTACTGGGAAGTATATGCAATAATGATCCTTCACCGGTGCGGGACTCTCATCGCAAACCAGAAAGTATATGCAATAATGAACCTTCACCGGCTCGTGACTCTCATCGATTACTGGGAAGTATATGCAATAATGACCCTTCACCGGTGCGGGACTCTCATCGCCAATCGGGAAGTATATGCAATAATGAACCTCCATCGGCTCGGGACTCTCATCGATTACCGGGAAGTATATGTAATAATGATCCTTCACCGGTGCGGGACTCTCATCGCCAACCGGGAAGTATATGCAATAATGACCCTTCACCGGTGCGGGACTCTCATCACCAACCGGGAAGTATATGCAATAATGACCCTTCACCGGTGCGGGACTCTCATCGCCAACCGGGAAGTATATGCAATGCTAAAAACGAGAGTGCAATGCTCATATGTTCAATGCAATACCAACAATAGGGCATAACATATAATATACAATGTAAATTTAAAGCTAAGGCGTAATGAGTACGCCTATCGGCAGCTACACACGTAAGGAACACGTGGTTGAATATCCACAAGGCCAAGGGCCTCCATAGAAATGGATATAAACACTTACCCTGTTACCAAGTTAGCACAACTACTGAGCAACTGCTTTGTCCTTTGGATTCATTTCCACATGATCCCACTGTGTTCAATAAGCAAAAAATATATCACATAACGCTAAAGGCTTCATTCCTTACGTCTTAGGGCAATCCAGTTAGGAACCCAATACCCTATTCGCATACGCAATACGCAGTTCAGGCCTATGTACAAGGTTTAAGGTCACACAACCAAACCCTAAATAAATTACATTTATATGTTGCACATAACTCACTGAGTATGAATATATAATAATACCATTATCAGGGTCCAATTGGCCCTTTAAACTATCAGTTGAACTTATTAAAATGATATCTAATATCCCAACTTTTACCGTCAAAATATATTCAAACCCACGTAATAAACTAAGATATGCATTAAGATCATTACCTGAATGTTTCGAGGTGAAAATTCTATCTTCTCCGGCTCTTTTCTCATTTTCTGGCATTTATTTCCTTCTCCCTGTTCTCCTTCATTTTCTGTTTTGTTCCTATTTCTCATTCTCATGTTTCTTTTCTCAGCTTTTATAAGCTTAAGGGGGGTTCCACCGCCTTTCCTTTACCTTTTTCTTTCCTTTCCTTTTTCTTTCTTTTATTCTATTTTCTTTTCTTTTCTCGACGAAAATTAAAACGGAACTCTACGAAATTCGAAATGATCTCAAATTTCTCAAGTAAGTTATACAAAATATATGTAACATATTTGCTAAGGCGGATCTCCAATCGGACTCTCGAAACTCAATATGCAAATTAAACGGAAAAAGGTCAAATTATTTAACTTTCGGCATTTTAGCGGAAACTAGCCGAACAACCTTAAAATTCACTTTCGAAAATTCACAAAAGTCATAAATAGTCATACGAACCTAACGGCACTTTCAGATTTTGAATCGGAGTTCATTCGCCAAAATCGAGCCTGAAAATCTCTTTTTAATATTTATCGACAATAAAAACTGAAATCTTCTTCCGATACGTACCAAATGAGGTCTGATTTAGCTTAAATTTTATAGACAAGTCCTAATAGATATTATGATGTTTTTAAAATTATCGGCACGCCAATCGGAGTCCTAACTCTCGAAATGGCTATCTAAGGTCGTTTCATAGAGTGGCTGAAAGTGATAAAAATCTAGTAGCATATGACAATCAATCTCCAGTTAAGGAAACTAGTTTAATGGATGCTGAAGTTGGTGATAATGAACCCAAGATAGAAAAGACCATTGGCGATTACTGTGCAAAAGATATTGTGGTTGAAGAGGCCTGAGTCGAACCCCGAACTGAAGATAGTGTGGTTCCATTGGATGAACTCTTACAAACAGGGAAAGGTAAGGAAAGCATGGATGAAGGTGGTGATGATGATTGAAAAAGTTCTTCTGCTCGTGAGGATGGAAATGGTGATGAATTAGGAGAAGATAAAAGTGGTGAAGAAGAAACTGATAAAGAAGGTGAAGAAGAGACTGAAGAAATTAATGAAGAAACGGGTCAAGAAGAGGATTAAGCCAGGGAGCCTGAGTGTGAGTCGGACCATTTATCAGCACCCCCATGCATCAAGTAAATCAACGTTCGAAGGTATCAACTTAAAACGTGGCTTGATGAAGTTCTCCTTTCTCGCTGATTATATCTATTCCATCTAGCATTAAAAAGTTTTCTGAATTCAACAAGTTGTTGAAAGAGTTGAGATTAGAAAAGAAATTTAGGGAGTCTGTGTTCGGGCAATTCCTTGAAATGTTCCGATTTTGGCGATTCAATGGACAGATGGTCCACTCCCTACTTTTGCGTAAAACAAAGGATAAAGAATGTCGTGAGGTTTGGTTCTTAGTTGATAGGAAACCAGCTTGTTTTGGGCTTAGTGAGCTTGCTCTTATCAAAGAAAAATGTTGTGAGGAAAGGTATTTTATGAAGAACTAACTAATAATTACACCAGTGACGGAATAGCTAAAGTGATATCGTCGAGACTTTTAAGGATGGTGAAAACTAGTAAAAGATTTAGCAAAGAGGACCGGTTGAAGCTGTGCCTTTTGTGGTTTCTCCAGACGTAAGAACTAACTAATAATTACACCAGTGACGGAATAGCTAAAGTGATATCGTCGAGACTTTTAAGGATGGTGAAAACTAGTAAAAGATTTAGCAAAGAGGACCGGTTGAAGCTGTGCCTTTTGTGGTTTCTCCAGACGATATTTAAGGCAAAGGATACTTCAAAGTCATTTGAGAAGGAATGAGTTTGTATGGTGGATGATCTAGAGTTCTTCTTCAAGTACCTATAGGGCAGGTTCTCTTTCGAGCTGACGATTGAATATTTGATGCCCAAGCTTGACATGGCCAAGCATTATAAAACCTTCAATGAGAAAGGAAAAGCACCTAGATATGCTCTTTTTGGCTTCCCCTTGGCATTTTTGGTAAGTCTACAATAAACTAATAGTTAGTTGATTGTTAAGTTTTTATTTTTCGTACTCCAATTAAATCTTTCATCTTAGACATGGTTCAATTAAGCATTTCCTGTCGTTGGAAAGAGAACTGCATTGATAGATGAGTCTTTGTGCCCTCGGATGCTCAAATGGTAAAGAAAAAGGGTGCCTAAATCCTTCGACCCATTCGTGGAAGGAGAAGATAAAAGTAAGGCAACGTTGCAGTATTTTCATGTCACTAAATTAGCCAACTTTAAATATCTTCTTAATTTGTAAGAAACGGTATTAATTTGCTCAACTTCTATCCAGATCGTGTGCCCTTACTTATTCCCTACTGATAAAAATGTGCGATCTGGGTGGGAGGATTTATATGTGTCCTATGCAGATGAAGTTGAGGATGCATCGGTAGATGACCTTAGGGCTGATTTGGAGAGGGACAAAGCCATCAAGAAGACTGCTGGTGAAGATGATATGAACCTAGATGGAGAAGAAGATGCAAAAGACGATGTAGATATTGGTGGAGCTTGTACATGAATTTTTAGTGAAGGTTCAGGTCTTTCAAGTGGTGGTGTCAGTGGTGCAGGTCCTTCTTTGGATGTTGTGCTCGCTAATCCGAGGCCAAATTGGCTGATGTTGCTAAGCTGGTAGCGGAACAACCGAAGAAGTCCGTATGCAAATGCTTGTACCATCCTTCTACGTGGTTGATGAGGCACAGGAAGTGGAAGGCAATGGATTGTTGTACGAATGCAAATACCACTTCAATTCTGAGAAAAAAAACGTAGATTTGATCAAGTGGATGCTGCAGATGATGCTAAAGTCGATGCCAGTGTCAGTGCTAACGTCAATGCCAATGCCAAAGGAGTTGATGGTGAAATTGATGCCACCAATGCCAATGTTGGAGTGGAAACCAGTGTGAATGATAGTGAAATGCTGATGAAAATGGTGAGGATGCTGAGGAATATTTTTATGAAGTGGAGGATCCATCCCATGTTGCATTGGAATATAACTTGAATGAAGGGGTTGGAGACGATGTTGAAGACCCCAACTATATAATTGCGGGTGTCTTGAAGAGTCTGCACAAAGAATTGATTAACAATTATGAGAACAAAGATTTATTTTTTTAGTTGTTTATGTTTTGATGAACAATAGTTAACAATTATATTTTTGAGACTTTTCTGGTATTTATTACCTTGTTTGAGTATCAAATTATTGAAAATCCATTGTGGTAATGCGTTACATGTTTCGTTGATCAACCATTATTGCTCAATTTATTTTGCTAGTGTTTAAAATGCAAGCAATTGTGGATCCCTAAATAATTAAAAAAATCTGGTGAACCACACCACTTGATTGTTCACAGTTATAGGTCTATCATCGAAACAAACCTAATTATTGGTTGTAGTTGAAATTTTATGCGTTTTCGTCTATATAGTTGTTTGATTTATTATACTATATAAGTTAGACACTGTTTCGAGCATAGACCAAATATGCATAGACTGAAGACAAAACAATGTTTTAAACAATTATAACAAAAGAGAGATTTTTTAATAGACGTGAAACTTAGCCAGTAACCTAAGTAGATTGTGCGGTAGATAATAGAAGCGTGAGGCAGAGTCTAATTGGTTCATTAAGAAGTGGTGCCTCTTCACTAATCTTTGTAACTCTTCAAGGTCATCTCCATAAAAATCCCCCAAATATGTGTGCCTCTCCCATTCCATTTTCAATTCAAACGATCTTCATTCAAACTATCAATTAGTCCACCAAAATAGCCGGACCATCCAACTCGCGTGATATCGCTAAGAAAATGTCGTTTTTGCAGAGCAAGGTTGGTTATATGTGGCACCAAGTGCGGATGAATTGAGATTTCTTATGGGGAGACACCCATGACAGGTTGAATCAAAACAAAGTGATCAACCACAAACTTGATGCACTTGGTGGACTGTCGCATCCTATTTTTACCCGAACCGGTTAAAGTTTGAATAGGACTCGACTTAGCAGGTAACTCATGGGTAAAGAGTAAGAGTCGCCACCTAACATATTTTTTAGCTAGGCGTATGAGGTCACCTATTTTGTTTCTAGCCAATTTTATAATTAACTTCGAAACATAGTCTACGAACCAGAAATTCTAGGTAAAAGGTTCAAAATAACTAGAGAGGAAGGGGTTAGGTACCTCTCAAGCTCCACCAAATGTGGTTACCAGCCGGACTTTATAATTGGAATTCCAAGTAACTAAACTAACTAAGCAATAAAATATTTGAATGTTTAAACTATGATATTTAAAGGCGAGTACTAAATATTTGTCTCTTCTAATAGTCGAGCCTTGTGCCTTGCAAAATAAACAAACGAGTTAGTAAAAACTACAAACAAAATTAATAAAATAAGATTAAGTAAAGTCGATGATTTTAAAAATTTTGTTCTTTTTTGAAAGAGTTGTCTTTTGCAATTCTGCCACGTTGTACCTCGTAAAAAAAAATATAATAATTAGTAAGTCAATTAATAATTATCACAATAAGTGATAATAATAATAATAATAATAATAATAATAAGTTATAACAATAAAAATGATAAGAAAAGGATTTTTTTTCTTCTAGTCGTTCTCTTTCAAAATAGACGGTCGTCTCTTGTCCAATTTTAGCTCGCAAAAAATATAAAGAAAATGGGTTAGTTAAAAATAATAATAATAGTAAATATAATAAAAAATAATAAGAATAATAGTAATAATAATACAAATAATAATAATAATAATAATAATAATAATAATAATAATAATAATAATAATAATAATAATAATAATAATAATAATACAGTTAAAAAATAAAGGGGAAAGGGATTTTTAAAAGTGTAGGCTCACGTATGTATGATTCGGCTACAGGTTAGGGACGTCTGTACGGCTACGAACACGCCGATCGGCCGTGTTGCCATGCCAAGTGCCGGTCCCACCACTCAGCCGGCTCGTTTTGCAATTACGGCTCATACAAGTCATCATAGCCTTTTTGTTTTAGGGACACGGGAATGGGACTGTTTATCCGTTCAAATCAGTAGGCCTCAAATAAATAATTATTTTCTTTGGCCAAATAGCACGATATCTGTTCAAAAAATCAGTAACACATGATATCTAAAAAAGATACATGGGTCAACAGGCCAATTGCATAAGTCTTTAAAATCTGCAATCAAGAAAAAGCATAAGAAACATTTATAGATAAAGAAACCAAGAAAGGCAGAAGCTGAGATACGATTCCCCGGCGAGGAGCCACAGCAGCTGGGTAGCGGCATCGCTACCACCCCCTAAACTTTATTTTGATTCCTGCATAAAAAAAACCCAGATAGATATGGAAGAGCCGAATCGCGACGAGCAACAGAGTTAACAAGAAAATGGTGTCGCCGGCTGAAAAAATCACAACGGATTCTGCCAAAACCAACAGCAGGAATGTCAACCAAATAAAGATCCCAATAACCAAAAAAGAACACCGCAACAAAAACGAAAAGAATAGAGGAGCAACCACCTCCTCTAATTAAACACTGGCGGAGTCGCTACAACTCTGTTTTCCCCTTTTTCCAAACTCCCCTGTCAACAACACTCAACAACAAAAATCAAAACGAAAATGAAATCAAATAGAGACAGAAACAAATAGAGATTTAATGATGGATATTTCCAATCTGAAACCCCCTGTCTTACTTTCCAGTATCCCACCCCGATCTCTCCTTCGTTTACACTGTTCAACGCCGACAGTGATAGTAGCGGCTCACCACTGTTCTGCCTCGTCTCCCCTCACTTCCTCACTGATTTCCCCATTTTTTGAGTTGTTGTCCCGACTCCCTCTCCCTTTTCGATCTTTGTGTGTGTCTGTTCTTTTAAGGAAAAATAGTGAAATTGAAATGGGTGTTGGTGTTTCTATGTAATGGTGCGTGTGAGAGAGAGAGAGGAGATGGGGTGAGGATATGATATGGGGTCTCTGTTTTTCTGAATGCATGCAGATCTGTTGGCGTGTTTTTATGCTGGAGAAGAAGAATAGTGAGGGAGAATTGTACTGTGAATTCTCCTGTGTGTATGAGTATTGTGTGGGGGAGATAAAGGAAGACCAAAGGGGTCTACGCGTATAGGTACTGATATTGTGTGCCCCCATGTGCTGATGTTGTGTATATGTTTATAGGATTAGGAAGAAATGGTTGTTGGGTGATTAGATTATAGGGATTATGGGAGTGATTTAGGGATTTAGGAGAAGATTTGGGGAGAGATGAGAGGTAATGTACCTAGAGTCTAGACGAGCATTCATCCAGGTTCAAACGAGAAATGTGCTTCAATACAAATAAATAAAGAATTTTGGTGGAAATTGGAAAAAAGGAACATTGAATATTTTGGATTTTATTCAAAATAGTTGGAAGAAAATTGCAACTAGTCCCTTAACAGACTGGCCGTACCTATAGAAGAGTCTGTCTAGTTTCGAGGGAAAGAATTCTTTAAAAAGAAGATTTGCACATATGTAAATTCAAAAGGAACCCAAATATGACAAATCAAGGAGTAGAAATGAATTGATTATTTGTTTGGCTAATATTTTACTTAAAGGTGCTTTAAAAAATATAAATATGAATATATGTATACATATTGTATAAAATGGTACAAAGACGTAGTAAAATGCACACGTAAAGCAAATTGGAATGCAAATTAAACTACTTAAGTATAAATAGCCACAAATATTTGCTAAACGCTATAAATGCACTAAAATTGCACAAATAATCACATTTTGACAAATTTCCTAAATGATGCAAAATTATGTAATATAGGCACATTTAAGTATGTAATATATAAGTAGGTATAACACACGTAAATGCATTCTCTCTAATGCACATTTGGCACAAATAGTCAAATTGAATCTTTAAAGTTGATTTATAACCGATTTTAGAAAAAGGAGGGACAAAATTGGGTGTCAACAGCTGCCCCTCTTTGCCCGGGGATGATGAAAGAGTCTTCGGGCATAGATAGTTGACGGAGTAGCCAATTTTGTCACGACTGGTATGCAAAATGATTGAAAAGGGGGAATTGGAGTTTTAGGGGTTGTTTTTGGCCGAACCCGGTTTCTGAGTTGCCTACATATATCGGGTTTCACGAGAATTAGGCCGTGTGTAGTTCTAGAATGGAATTTTGCCTGTGTGAGATGTTTACGACGCATGATTTTGGATGTAAAGACTAAACTTGTCCAAGTATGTGAAGTTTAGGTTCGTGTGTGCTTTGCCTTTTGGCAAAATAAATGAAGAATGAAGTAAAGACACTGGCGAAGGTGAGATAACCTCAACACATCGAGCGTGGGAAAAGAGGCTTATAATCGTCCTAGTTATGAAAATGTGGCGTGCTACACACCCCATAAAGAGGAGTTTATATGTACATAGTTTCCACTTCATCTCGATAAATGAGTAATATTTCCCTCGATATTGCCTTGACTGAGCTGCGAAGGATTTGAGGAGCGAGTTTTATAAATAAGCACGACTCAAATAGATGGGCACAATTAGGCATGAAAACATGCACGATTAACGCAGATAGGCTTGAATGGGCCAAGTAGGCGTTAGTTGAAAGAAAATGCGGAATGACATCCTAATTTGCAATGAAGGATTAGGCAGGTTACTGGTGGGAGCATGAAATGATCGGCTTTTGGGCGTGTCAGAATTCGACATAATAGGTATTTTGTAGGTAGGACAGAGGCGTTGTCGAAGTTGAGATAACATCGATAGATCGAGTGTGGTGAAATGGGCTTGTAAACGTCCTAGTTATGAAGATGTGGTGCACGATACACCATAAATAGGAGTTTACATAGGCAAAGCTTCCACTACAGCTCGATAAACGAATCATCTTGGCTTCAATATTGTCTTGAATGAACTGAGGATTATCGAGGAGTAAAGCAAGATGAATATGCACGATTCAAACGGATAGGCACGAATAGGAAGGAATGTGGAGCTGGTACCCAATTGTCAAAGAAGGATTAGGTAGATTGCTTGTGCGAGTATAGGATTGTGGCTTTGAGCGCTTTAGAACTCGGCAAAATAGGTAGCTTGTGGGTGTAGCAAAAGCATGGTCTGTGGGATCAAGCCTTTTGAATTGGGTTTTGGGGTGATGCTTTGGTATGTATTTGAGGTTTTGTGGTTGCACAATTGGTAGTGATTTTGGGAGCAGGTGTGAGAGTAGGGAGTTGGGGTTTGTCGAGAGATCGGAGAGTTCCTATAGAAAAATCAAGACAAATGCAAATTGAGATAAAAATAAAGATTAAGTAAACTTTCATGTTGAGTTGATCCCTCCTTGTCTAGTCCTCTTTCAGGTACCCAGTGCTGGGGAATGTGTGCCTCTTCTCTGGGGGATATCCATTTGTTAAGTGCTTCTCGTCAGGAGGTAGCTACTTTGTCGGCTGAACTGTTGTCGGATCATCTTGCCAGTGTGATGCCGGATTGTATGCCCATGGCTTTTCGTCCTTTAAATGTGTGCTTTTCACGTCGAGCTTTATACTCTTTTTGTATTGAGTTGTGTATCTCTTCATGTAGGGTTGCCTATCATTCTTTCATCTTAGTTGTACACCCTTTGTTATGCTATCCATTCGTCAGGCTGTCTTCCCTTTGTCCTGTTAACCTTTCAACGGGATGTCGACCTCCTAGGCTGTCTTACTGTTACAATGTCGAAATTGGCATGGGGCTGTGTACCCTCTGCGGTTTCAGTTTCGACATCGGGGTGTGTACCCTCCATCGATGCATCGGGCTGTATACTCTCCGCAAAATTAAAATGCAAATAGATATCGGGCTATGTACCCTCAA
Source organism: Petunia x hybrida (assembly GCA_037355625.1). NCBI lineage: Eukaryota > Viridiplantae > Streptophyta > Magnoliopsida > Solanales > Solanaceae > Petunia > Petunia x hybrida. Next base: position 923,885 of record JBBBVM010000018.1, on the reverse strand, counting down.
TCGATGCTTCGGGCTGTGTACCCTCAGTTAATTTAAATTCAAATCGATATCGGGATGTGTAACCTCAACCGGCGCTTCAGGCTGTGTACCCTCAGCTAATTTAAATGCGAATCGATATCGGGTTGTGTACCCTCAACCGACGCTTCGGGCTGTTTACCCTCAGCTAATTTAAATGCAAATCGATATCGGGTTGTGTACCCTCAACCGACGCTTCGGGCTGTGTAGCCTCAGCTAATTTAAATGCAAATCGAAAATGGGATGTGTACCCTCAACCGACGCTTCGGGTTGTGTACCCTCAGCTAATTTAAAGTGTAAATCGATATCGGGCTGTGTACCCTCAACCGACGCTTCGGGCTGTGTACCCTCAGCTAATTTAAAGTGCAAATCGATATCGGGCTGTGTACCCTCAACCGACGCTTTGGGCTGTGTACCCTCAGCTAATTTAAATGCAAATCGATATCGGGTTGTGTACCCTCAGCTAATTTAAACGCAAATCGATATCGGGCTGTGTACCCTCAACCGACGCTTCGGGCTGTGTACCCTCAGCAAATTTAAATGCAAATTGATATCTGCCTGTGTACCGTCAACCGACGCTTCGGGCTGTGTTCGCTTAGCTAATTTAAAGTGCAAAATTTGACATCGGGTTTTGTACCCTCAGTCGATGCATCAAGAGTGAAGTGCAACAAGTAGAATGCTATTGTTATGTCATGCGATATGCTAAGGAGGCTATCATGTTGCTGTTGTAAGGACTTTTCTTAAATTTTTGAGGCCCTAAATTTTTGAGGGGGCCTCAAAAATTTATGCTCCAGTGTAAAGTTTGCGTCTTTTGGAATTTTTGAAGGGATCCTAAAAAATTCTGCCCCAGTTTATTGTTTATGACAGATCACCAAGAGAGGGAGGTTGCATTACACCGAACACCGATGTATTGGCTAGAGTCTGTATTTGTCTTTTAGTGTGACGATTGGATGTGTTGATGACTATGAGTATGCAGATATTTTGCAGACTCAGACTGGGTTTGATATTTGGATTTTTTCCGGATTTTGAAGGTTGTCAAAAATGGTATTTGTTTTAGGTTATGACGGTATGTTTTCGTGTTTCAAGCCTTTCTTTTTGAAAGTCATGGAGCTAATTTTGATGGATTGGCCTTTGTCAAAACTGTGTTTGTGGTTTGGGAGTTGCAGTTTCCCTTTGTTGGTTCTTTGTGGTACCACTGTTATGCTTTGGATCAATCAGACTTTGAACTTTGTGTTTCAGTACTGGATGTCTTGCGGTTTCATGGTATGGAATGTTTGAGTGTAGATCTTGTTGGATCGAATTTAGGAATGAGTATCTAGGGAGTAGTTTGTCTGCTGGTACTAATGTCATTTGATTGGGCTAGAGGCACAAATGCGTGAGGTTTTGTCTTTTTGGTATGTCTTTGATTGTGTTAAGCCTGATAGGGTTGTAGTTGGAAGTCTTGACGGAGGAGGGTTGTTTATTATGTAAGTTGGGGTGTAGTGTGAGGTTTGTGTGATCGGTCATATAGTGATCGGATTTCTTTGTTCTGACTCTCGTGTGAGTATAATGCAAGTTGTACAGTATTGGGGTAGCCTGAATGCTCTTGGTGTAGTATGTTGGTGGATCCGAAGACTGTGATTTGCCATTTTGGCTTTTTCGAATGTAGATTATTGACTGATTTCAGTGTCCAAGCGCAAGGCAACCTTGACAAAGTGGTGAAATGCACAAAATAGTGTTGGCATGTTAGCAAAGACTTGAAGCAAAAATGACACATGAGCTTAAGAGAATGCCTAGACCGTGGATGACGGATTAGCGCTTGAATTTAGAGGTTGTGATAGATCGTATAGATATCACAAGAGATTGCCTAAGTGCCTTATGTAGCAGTCAAGACAAGAATTTTGGCCAGACGACCGATGCTTATTTAGCGGGAGGTGAGGAGTTGATTGTCAATGGAATGCGGTAAAGATGTTGTGTAAGGAATAGATTATGTTGTGTAACAGAAAAGGATGTTGGCTTTTGTCGAATACCAGGAACCTTGAGAGCATTTGTCATCCTTTCTTACAAATTTTCTTGTCATGATGCCTGTGAGTCTTCAAAGAGATACTTATCGTTTTTCATACTTGTCAACCAATTGCTGCAACATGGTCCTTGCACCAACTTTCCATGTGGCTAATATGTTATTGTTGAGCTGTTGAATTTAATGTAGGTTGGTTATGTATCATATGTATTCTTAGATTGTTGCGTGTGTTGACACCTAATTTTGTCCCTCCTTTTTCTAAAATTGGCTATAATTTAACTTAAAGGTGCAATTTGACTATTTGTTTGTAAAATGTGCATTAGAAATCATGCATTTACGTGTATTATCCTCTACTTATTATAATACATACTTAAATATGGCTATATTACATAATTTGGCATCATTTAGGCTATTTATCAAACTGTGAATATTTGCGCAATTTAATACATTCATAATATATCACATAATTGCATCATTTAGGCTACATGTCAAATTTGTATCATTTTATGATCATTTGTGCAAATTAGTAATTATCTGTGATTATTTATATTTAACCAATTTTATTTGGGTATTATTTAATAATTATTTGTGCATTTAATACAATAAATATGTATATTTTATTTTTTTGCACCTTTACGTTGAATATTGGCCAATTAAAAAAGAAAATGTCCAAATTCTTTTTATTATTAATTCTTCTATATTTCAAAATTCCTATCAAATTTCTTCATTTTTTTATGTTTATCTTATTTAGATTTTTCTTTTGAACCTAAACCAAATCTCTAACCAAATACATTATCTATATACATATTCTTATATTTCGTTCTTTTTATTAAAACCTCCTAAATCACTCTAATTTTTCATTTATATATTTTTCTTCCTCCTTTGTTAAAATTTTCTACGAACCTAGACAAGAATCCGTCTAGGTATGCCCATTCTGTTAGGGATAATTGCTATTTTCTTCCAATTATTTCAAGTAAAATCTAAAACTATTCAATTTTCCTTTTTCCCAATTTCTACCAAATTCTTTATTTATCCTATTTATTATTTTATTTAATCTAGACCCAAAAGACAACCAAATACATTTTTGATTTGAATTTCAAATGGTTTCCATAATTTCTTTCCTTAATTTCTCTAATCTTCCTAAAATCCCTAAAATCCCACAATCAGCTCTCAATCTCCAACACCACTTTTTCTCCAAAAGTCTGTACATATAAACACATTTTTACTCGAGAATGGATACAGAGAATCTCCACCATTACACTTCTCCACCTTCCCCACTAAGATAGACAATACACACTTACACAAAAAAAAAAAAAAAAAAAAAAAAAAACATCAGCAGCATATACAACATCAGTACACAAGGCACACGCAGATCCCACCTCCTTTGGCCTTCTTCCCCACAACTTCACCTTCGTCGTTACACCCCCATCATCTCCCACACCTATCCAAAAAAGCATACAGATACACACCCAGCATACCCGACCTCACTTACTCCCTATAGTTTCAACATCAACATCAGCACACATAGTCATCCGCCATTGATACCCCTCACCAACTGCCAATACCCACTTCTTCTCCAATTTCACGCACAAACAGTCAGGACCCCCCTTCATTTGATCATCAATATCGGTTCAACATACATCATACACCCGTTTATCACCACCAATATAAGACCAGTACACCACGCACACACCTCCAACATCACCCCAGACCCCCGTTTTTCTCCTTCTCGCTTCACCTCTACAATACAATATCCACACACACCCATATATACAGATATACACACACAATACTAGAATACTTATAAACCAGTCGAACGGAAAATAGGGAAAATAAAGATAGGGGTTGGGGGATTGTGAACGAATCCGAGCAACAACCATCTACCACTAGTTATACCCAAACATCAATACTTACAGATCCAGAAATACACCCACGCACACTATCGAGACACACCCACCCATTTTTCTCTCAACAAAATCATCCAAAAAAACAAAACAGATACATACCCATCGGAATAGAAACAAGGGGATCGGGGGAGTTCACTTTCAGAAATAGGGGAGTGGGGAAGGGGAAGGGGAAGTCGCAGATCGAAATGGGGTGCAGTGACACCGTTGTTTGATGGTTGTCGCTCCTCCATTTTCAATCGGCATCACTGCCGTTATTATTCATTGCAGGTCTCACTTGACCTGTTGCCAATCCTCATCGCGTTTTGGGTTATTAGAACCAAAGGTGATTGTTATGGGTCGTCGTTTAGCCTGAGATGTTGAAATATTGACGCTTGAATTTTTCGAGTACTATTGATTTTGTTTGATCGTATTCTTCTTGGATTATGGTGACTTATGCAGATATATGTTTGACTGGGTTTACTGCATTTTATTGAGTCCTTTTCCTACTTTGTATCTCACTGATTAATTTGTTTGTTGAGGGATTTTGCAGTTCACTTAACTTTTGCGAGCATGGCACCAATCTCTGGATAACATTACACTTGTGGCCAATAATAATAATTCAACGACCAATTTGAATTTGAGGTTTATGGACTGATTTGAACATCATACTACACTTAGGCCAATGATGTTCCGAGGCCTAAAATCAGTCCTGTTACACACCCTGTGTCCCTAAAAATAAATGGGCGATGACGATGCATATCACTTTGTAAAGTAAGCGATAGTAGAGTAGTGGGATCGGAGGTGCTTGGCATGGCAACACGACTGCCTCCATGTTTGCAGCCGTACCGACATCCCTAACCTCTGCTTGACGCAATACATATTCTGAGCCTAAACTTAAAATCCCTTTCCCCTTTATTTTAAATTATTATTATTATTATTATTATTATTATTATTATTATTATTATTATTATTATTATTATCATCATTACTATTATTATTATTATTATTATTTTTTACTAACTTATTTTCTTTATATTTTTGTGAGGTAAAATTGGATAAAATACGACGAACTATTTTGGAGGAGGACCCTTTTATTTTTATTATCTTCATTATTATTATTATTATTAATATTACTAGTATTATTATTATTTATTATTATAACTATTATTATTATTACTATTACTATTAATTGTCATACTAATTCATATTTTTTACAATTTTTGCGAGGTACATCATGGTGAAATTACCAAAAGACAACCCTTTCAAAAAGGATAATATATTCAAACTCATTGGCTTTATTTAAATTCCGTTCTATTAATTTTATTTGCAATTCTTACTAACTTGTTTGTTTATTTTGCAAAGCACATTTGGAGAGAGCTTAGTCATTAAAAGAGATGAATATTCATCCCTTGTCTTTAATTTGTATATTATAGTTTAATATTCAAATATTTTATCGCTTAGTTAGTTTAATTACCTGCTTTGAATCCCAATTATAAAGTTCGTCCGGCAACCTTATTTGGTGGAGCTTGAGAGGTGCCTGACCCCTTCCTCTCGAGTTAACTTGAACCTCTTACGTAGAAATTCTGGTTTGTAGACTAAGTTTCGGAGTTAATTGCAAAATAAGCTAGAAACAAAATAGGTGCCCTAATACGCCTAGTTAAAAAATATGTTAGGTGTCGACTCCAACTCTTTACCCATGAGTTACCCACTAAGCCGAGCCCTATTTCGAACTGTAACCGGTTCGGGTAAAAAATAGAATGCGACAGAATGGCGACTCCGCTGGGGATGTTAAGGTTCAAACCATAACGGACTTTAAATTGGGATTCTCTACTTGCTTTATTTTCTTGTCATTTATTTGGATACTGACTTTTTCTTCCTTTCCTCTTTTGCAGGATTAAAGCTTATTTTTGAGTTTTTGTGTTTTATTCTTTAATTGTTTAGTTATATTTTCTTTATTATTGTTTGAGTCACTTACACTTCCTCCGCTTCTGGAAAGTTTTTACACTTGCACACACCATAAAAGGTTACGTGGATCCCACGGCCGCTTCACTCTAAAAAGCCCTTTATAGGGAACGGTTTGGGATATAGTTGGTCCGTCGTACAACCAACAATTCCAAACGTTCCCACCCCTTGGTTGTCCGCCCGGGGGAACAATGTCCTTGTCTAGTAATCCCACTCTTGGAAGGTTCTTACGACACGTCCCACACTTCTAACTATTTTCAAATATTTCATAAGTTTTCTAAATCTTTTTCCTTTAAAACAAATTCATGTCATAATTTTTTTTGTATTTTCTTTATTGTCTAGTTTCTATTATCCTATTTTTAAAAGCTAACTTGTTTATTTCATTTTTATTTTTGCTCCTCCTTTTTAAAATCATGTTTCGAAATACTTCAATATATGCATCCTTTACATAAAATTGCTAAATTCCTTTTCTTCAAAATAATTTAACTTAATATTGCCTAGTTTCTATTAATTATATTTTTTCAAAACTAATGTGTGCTTGTTTTGCTGTCCTTTTTTTTTTAAAAAAAAAACTTATTTTCTGAAATATTTCTATATGTGCATATATACAACACTTAAGCATTTTAAGGGAACATGTGCATTTCTTTCAAACTTGTGCATTTCTTTCAAAACTTGTACATTTTTAAACTTGTGCATATCATGCATATCTTCCGCCACTCCTGGCAATATCTAAATCCTGCGTTGAAAACACAGTGGTTACGGTTACCTCTTCCCTCACAAAAATTCCTTCGGGGGGAACAACTTGGAAGCTATTTGGTCCGAGACGTTCCCGCTTCCGATTCGTCCGCTTGGGAGGATAATAACACCTGGTCTAGCTAACTCCATTCCTTAGTAGCGGTGCTAGGTATCATGCATCATGACATATCATTAGTCGACTCTCAAGTCCAATAGGACAACTTGTTCAAACAATCTGAACGGATTTTGACCACGAGGACCGTTGAACATGATTTATTTGCATTCGCTTAAAGGGATTGAACGTACAAAATAAGGACCGTTTTATTGGCATTGATTCTGCATTCAGTGTTATTCAAAGGCACAAAGATTACCCAATGGGCGTTAAAAGCCCAAATTGAATCAGAAATGATTGTTTATCCATAAACAGTTAGCATTATTTTGTATTCAGTGCTATTCAAAGGCACAAAGGTTACCCGATGGGCGTTAAAAGCCCAAATTGAATCAGAAATGATTATTTGTTCATAGACAGTCAATTTTATTCCGCAATCAATGCCATTCAAAGGCACGAAAGTAACCTAAGAGGCATTAAAATCCCAAATTGAATCAGAAACCACTGTTTATTCCTAAGGATTGGGATCATTCTGTATTCAATGCTATTCAAAGGCTTAACCGGTAACTTAAGAGGCTTTAAAAGACCATTTCGATGCATAAATGACTGCTCGATGGATGGGATGACATATAACGCACGTTTGTCCTTTAAGCATTATATAACGACCTGACATCTGTGGCATGTCAAAAGTCCATTTGCAACTTTCGTTTGAAGTGTCTAAAGGGTTCTCAGCTCACAACGATACATCACTTTATATCCTCTGTTCCAAATGTTGATCACATTGTTCACAATAAAGCAAATTTTAGGCATTTTTCTTTTCCCTTTTCCTATCATCCTTGTCCTTTTCCAAAAGATCATGGCCACTAGAACATTTGATATGGTTGTTGAAACCCCTCAGTCGCTTAGGGGTTGGTGGAGAAACCTAAGCATAGATCAAGAGGACCAAGCCAAAATGGTGTTGGGAATATGATTTCATTAATGGAACACACTGCAGTAGAAGGGATGATAGAAGCAGCAGCATATTATTGGGATGCAGACCGAGTAGTTTTGATCTTTGGGAATGTAGAGTTGACACCACTACTGGAGGAAATAGGCGGGTTAACTCAATTGCCATTTGAAAGTGAAGAAGTCTTGATGCCTGAGAACATCACAGCCGAGGAGTTCTTCGAAATGGTAGGGTTTAAGCCCGAATTATGCACAGACAGTATACGATAATCGGGAATTTCTCTAACTTCCCTCTATATCAAATTTGGATATGGGGAAGCATTTCAAGAATCTGAAGGCTATTTCAACAGTGACCAGGTGGCAAGAGCATGGGTATTTGCTTTTGTGACCAGCTTTTTAGGGATTGTCGTCTTTCCACAACATAAGGGACGAGTTGATGTTGGCATGGTCTCAATTGCTGATGCCTTACTCAAAGACACTAACAAGAAATAAACTTTGGTACCAACGATTGTTGCAGAGATGTACCAAGCTTTAGAATGATGCAAGAAGAGCGCTAGTTTCTTTGAAGGTTGCAATTTGCTTTTACAAATTTGGCTGATGTAGCATTTGCAAAGGATGACTAGCACAGACCAAGCTTGCCATTCCATACTGAAAGAGAACTACATCTTGACTCATACCGCCCGCATGGACAATGCTTTTAGGAAATGGGACCAACCAACAACTACCAATGGTTGGCACCACATGTTCTGTCAACTGACACCTGAAAACATTCAATGGATGTTTGATTAATTTTCCAGCACAACAGCAATAACACGATCCGAAAAAGACTCGTTTCTCATCTTCGTGGGCTTTAGAGGAGTTTATCCATACACTCCTTTAAGGACACTCAGATAAGCAGGGAGAAAGTAGACAGTACCCAAAATTGCAGACATCAGAAGTTTCAAAGCGAATATTCTCGGAGGAGTGATACCTTTTAATGACAAGATAATTGAACTTTGGAAAGTAAGGCAACGAATGGGAATCGAGACTATTGGACGAGACAGGTTTGGCACTGGCTATGACGAAGATTACCCAGACTTGCTTAGGAAAGACATAGCAAGGGGAATTCAGCCAAGTGCAACAACAAAAAGGGAAAAAAATGCTGATGAGTTGAAATCTGAGTACAAAAGGTTACGCAAAAAACTGGCAAGGGCACGAGGGAAAATAGTAAAGAAGCAAAGTTTGGTCGAAGCAAAGAAAGAAGAAAAAGGCAAATGGCGTAGTAAGGCAGAACTCCTGACAAAGTGCATAGAGTTTATCGGCGTATGGGCTAGCAAGGGAATGAACTCTATGGAAAACAAAGAAATAGAAGAGAAAGGAATAAAAGCTTGGGGAATATTGAAGAACTTCACATTTGACATATCCCGGCTCTTAACTGATGCAGATAATGTCATCTTCCGAGGATATTCATCAGAGGAAAGCTTGTCCGAGAAAGACTCGTCTGAAGAAGAAGGAGGATCTTCTGGGGAAGGATCAGCATAAAAGATGTTCGCCTGGTCATGATCTAATCTCCTAGCAATATTTTCCACCTTTTGTACTCTTTCAATATCAGCCAATGTAACAAAAGTTCAATAAATGCAATACTATCTTTTAGGCTCCGCAATTTGTTAGAAAATGAAATGATGCATATGGCAGTAAGCGCTTTCCAAAATCATCGTGGGTAAAACGGTCCTTCGTATTATAGGATGAATTTCTTATTTGATATATGTGCATTGCATGAATTCGTATGTTGTTCTGAGTCTCTTTCTTCCTAAGGAATCTCTCCTCCAAATTCATATTGCCTATTGAGGCACTTCCTCTCCCTACTCCATGATCAAATCCTGGTATCCAAAATCTATCGAATGTCCAAACTGTCTCTAATTCATTCAGAAGTCTATTACCAAAAGGTTGGCTCGAATTGAATGCCAAGGCAAAGGACATGGTTAAGCAATTGCACTTGTCAGGGATTTTCTTAAATAAGGAAGTTTTCACATCAGTTCCCCACCAGCTCTCTCCTATCTCTACATTACCTCCACTACACTACAAACTACCGATAAGGCTAGCCAGCCTGAAAATACAAGCCTTTCCAAAAGAGGAAAAATGAAGTCTCTTTTGTCGCAACCATTCAAGACCCTACCTTCAACCACCGTTATCAAATAGAGAAACCATTTTATCCCTACCCTCGTATACCACCTAAATATCTCGCTCAGCCCACTTGACATATATTCTACATCCCAGTACCAAATCATCCATCATACCAGCAAAATACTCAAGCCAACTACAAAAATACACCACCATGCCCTCCTAGGCCTCGCCCGATACAAACCTAAGACAAAAAAAAAAAAAAAAAAAAAAAAAAAAAAAAAAAAAAACTAAACTCCACTAGCCGAATCCCACACTCAAATATTCGAGAGATTGGAAACCGCTGGGCTTATTGCCCCAATACCTCAATTGTTCCAGCAAGCACTGTGCACATGGAGAGAAAAATTTACAAAGCAAGAAAACAATAGTCAAATTCGAAGGCGCTCATGGCTCGCCTTAAGACCATTTGACACCAATATCCAAGGATCATCTTTGTTACTCTAGTTTGCACAGTCACACCACTTACAATACATGATTGTGACCCAAGCACTTTCCAACTTGCTCAAAGCATTCAAAGGGCCAGTGAAACGATCTAAGAATGAACATGATACGTAGCCAACCTACATCGAGTTCAACGGCCCAGCAATAAGATGTTACCCAACATGGATAGTTGGTGCAAGGACTATATTGCAGCAATTGGTTGACAAATATGAAAGACGCTAAGTATCTCGTCGAGAACACATAGCCATCATGATAGACAAATTTGCAAGGAAGGATGACAAATGTACTCAAGGTCCTGGCATTCAACAAAAGCCAACATCCCTTTTTGTTACACAGCACAATCTATTCTTTACACAAACATCTTTACCACCTTTCTATTGACATTCAACTCCTCACCTCCCGCTTAAATAAGCGTCGGTTGTTTGGCCAAAATCCTTGCCTTACTGCTACATAAAGCACTTAGGCAGTCTCTTGTGATATCTATACGATCTATCACAACCTCCAAATTCAAGCGTTAATCCATCATCCACGGTCTAGGCTTTCTCTTAAGCTCATGTGTCATTTTTGCTTCAAGTCTTTGCTAACATTCCCACACCCTTTTGTGCATTTCACCACTTTGTTAGGGTTGCCTTGCGTTTGAACACTGATATCGGTCAAGAATCAGCATTCGAAAAAGTCGAAATGACAAGCCGAGCTGAAAATATTTTCTCCTGCAACAAAGTCCTTATACCATCAGTATATGACACCAATAGTATTCCAGACAATCCCAATACTGTATAACCTTCATTTTACTCACACGAGAGTCACAACAAAGAAATCCGATCGTTATATGACCGAGCTCACAAAACTCACACTACACCCCAACCTACAAAATAAACAACCTCTCCTCCGTCAAGGCTTCCAACTACAACCCTATCAGGCTCAACACAATCAAAGACATACCAAAAAGACAAAACTTCACGCCTTTGTTCCTTTAGCCCAATCAAATGACATTGCAACCAGCAGACAAACTACTCCTTAGATACTCATTCCTAAAATTCGATCCAACAAGACCTACACTCATCACTCAAAAATTCCATACTATGACACTGCAAGACATCCAACATTGAAACACCAAGTTCAGAGTCTGATCGACCAAAGCAACACAACGGTACAACAAAAACCAACAAAGGGAAACTCAAACTCCCAAACCACAAATACACTTTCTACAAAGGCTTGTCCATCAAAATTAGCCCTATTAACTTCGAAAGCGTAACCTAAGGAAAATACAATTTTGAACAATATCCAAATTCGGTAAAACAAAAATATAAAAACCCATTCTGGGTATGCAAATATCCACATACTCATAGTCATCAATACATCCAATTACCACACTAAAGGATGAATGCAAACTCTAGCCAATACATTGGTATCAAGTGCAATGCACCCACCTTTTCTCTGTGATCTATCATAAACAATAAACTGGGCAGAATTTTTGAGGATCCCCTCAAAAATTCCAAAAGACGCAAACTTGAAACTGGGGCAGAAATTTTTGAGGTCAAGAAAAGTCTTTACAACAGCAACAAGATAGCCTCCTTAGCACATCGCATGACATGACAATAGCATTCTACTTATTGCACTTCACTCTTGATGCATCGACTGAGGGTACAAAGCCCGATGTCGAATTCTGCACTTTCAATTTGCTATGGGTACACAGCCCGTAGCGTCGACTGAGGGTACACAGCCCGATGTTGATTCGCATTTAAATTTGCTGAGGGTACACAGCCTAAGCGTCGGTTACGGGTACTCAGCCTGATATCGATTTGTCATTTAAATTTGCTGAGGGTACACAACCCGAAGTGTCGGTTGAGGGTACACAGCCCGATATTGATTTTCTATTTAAATTAGCTGAGGGTATACAGCCCGAAGCATTGGTTGAGGGTACACAGCCCGATATCGATTTGTATTTACATTAGCTGAGGGTACACAGCGCGAAGCGTCGGTTAAGGGTACACAGCCCGATATCGATTTGACATTTAAATTAGCTGAGGGTACACAGCCTGAAGCGTCGGTTGAGGGTACACATCCCGATATCAATTTGCATTTACATTTGGTGAGGGTACACAGCCTGAAGCGTCGGTTGAGGGTACACAGCCCGATATCGATTTGTCATTTACATTTGCTGAGGGTACACAGCCCGAAGCGTCGGTTAAGGGTACACAGCCTTATATTTATTTTTCATTTATATTTGCTGAGGATACATAGCCCAAAGTGTCAGTTCAGGGTACACAGCCCGATATCGATTTGCATTTACATTAGCTGAGGGTACACAGCCCGAAGCTTCAGTTGAGGATACACAACCCGATATCGAATTAAATTAGCTGAGGGTACACAGCCCGAAGTGTCATTTGAGAGTACACAGCCTGATATCGATTTGCATTTTAATTTTACGGAGGGTACACAGCCCGATGCATCGACAGAGGGTACACATCCCGATGTCGAAACTGACACCGCGGAGGGTACACAGCCCAATGCAAATTTTGACATTGTAATAGGAAGACATCCTGGTAGGTAGACATCCCATTGAAAGGAGAACATTACAAAGGGTTGATAGCCTGGCAAAAGGATAACATAACAAAGGGTGAACAACCAAGATGAAAGAATTATAGGCAACCTGCATGAAGAGATACACAAATCAATACAAAGGGAGTACATACCCACGTGACAAGAATACATTTAAAGGATGAAAAGCAATGGACATACAATCCGGTGTCGCACTGACAAAATGATCCAACAACAGTCCGGCATGGCAAAGTAATTACCTCCCGACGAGAAGTACTTAGCAAATGGACTTCCCCCAGAGGAGAGGCACACATTCCCTAGCACTGAGCACCTGAAAGTGGACCAGACAAAGGAGAGCTCAAGTCAACAGGGAATTTTACTTTATCTTTGTTTTTATCTCAATTTGCATTTATCTTGATCTTGTTGTAGGGACACCCCGATCTCTCGACCAACCCCTGCGCCATACTCTCACACCTGCTCCCAAAATCGCTACCAATAGTGCAACCGCAAAACCACAAACATATACAAAGCATCATCCCAAGACCCAATTCAAAAAGCCTAATCCTACATACAATGCTTTTGCTGCACCTGCAAGCTACCTATTTGTCGAGTTCCGAAGCGCTCAAAGCTACAGTCCCATATTCGAATAAAGCGATCTACCCAATCTTTCCTTGCCGATTGGGTACCACCCCATATTCTTTCATATTCGTGCCTATCTGTTTGAATCGTGCGTATTCATCGTGCTTTACCCCTCAATGTTCCTTAGTTCGTTCAAGACAATGTTGAGACCAAGATGACTCCCCTATCGACCAATAGTGGAAAATAAGCCCATGTAAACCCCGCTTTATGGGTGTGTCGTGCACCACATCTTCATAACTAGGATGTTTACAAGCCTATTTCACCATACTCGATCTATCGATGTTATCTCGACTTCGACAACGCCTTTGTCCTACCTGCAAAATACCTATTCCGTCGAATTCTGACACACCGAAAGCCGATCATTGTATGCCCTCACAGGTAATCTGCGTAATCCTTCACTGCGAAAGAGGATGTCATTTTGCATTTCCTTCCAACTAATGCCTACTTTGTCTATCAAGCCTATCTGCGTCAATCGTGCGTATCTTCGTGCTTAATCGTGCCCATCTATTTGAGCCGTGCGCATTTATAAAACTCGCTCCTCGAATGTTTCCCAGTTAAGTCAAGGCAATAGTGAAGGCAAAATTACTCATTTATCGAGACGAAGTGGAAACTATGTACATATAAAATCCTCTTTATGAGTGTGTAGCACGTCACATTTTCATAACTATGATGATTATAAGCCTCTTTTTCCATGCTCCATCTATTGATGTTATCTTATCTTTCCTAGTGCCTTTTCCCCATTCATTATTTATCTCGCCAAAAGGTAAAGCATACACAAATCTAAACATTACATACTTGGATAAGTTTAGTCTTTACATCTAAAATAGTGCGTCATAAACAACTCACACACGCAACATGCCATTCTAGAATTACACACGGCCTGATTCTCATGAAACCCGAGATATGTAGGCAACTCAAAGACCGGGGTTCGGCAAAAAACACCCCAAAATGCCCATTTTCCTCTTCAGTTATTTTGTCTACCAGTCGTGACAAAATTGGCTACTCCGTCTACTATCTTTGCCCGAAGACTCTTTCATCATCCCCGGACAAAGAGGGCAAGCTGTTGACACCCAATTTTGTCCCTCTTTTTTCTAAAATTGGCTATAATTTAACTTAAAGGTGCAATTTGATTATTTGTGTAAAATGTGCATTAGAAATGATGGATTTACGTGCGTTATCCTCTACTTATATATTACATACTTAAATGTGGCTATATTACGTAATTTTGAATCATTTAGACTATTTGTCAAACTGTGAATATTTGTGCAATTTAATACATTCATAATATATCACATAATTGCATCATTTAGGCTACATGTCAAATTTATATCAATTTATGATCATTTGTGCAAATTAGTAATTATCTGTGATTATCTATATTTAAATAATTTTATTTGGGTATTATTTAATAATTATTTGTGCATTTTATACAATATGTATATGTATATTTTATTTTTTTGCACCTTTAAGTTGAATATTGGCCAATTAGAAAAGAAAATTTCCAAATTCCTTTTTATTATTAATTCTTCCATATTTCAAAACTCCTATAAAAAAATTTCATTTATTTATGTTTATCTTATTTTTTATTTTTCCTTTGAACCTAAACCAAATCTCTAACCAAATACATTTTCTATAAACATACTTTTATATTTCGTCCTTTTTATTAAAACCTCTGAAATCACTCCAATTTTCCATTTATCTATTTTTCATCCTTTGTTAAAATTTCCTACGA
The DNA here is from genome assembly GCA_037355625.1 of Petunia x hybrida. NCBI lineage: Eukaryota > Viridiplantae > Streptophyta > Magnoliopsida > Solanales > Solanaceae > Petunia > Petunia x hybrida. The sequence goes on along the minus strand of JBBBVM010000018.1, from coordinate 908,721 downwards.
ACCTAGATGATGTTTGGCATTTTATGCCTATATTTCCTTCATATTTCCTTACGTTTGAGTACTTTATTCGCCCGTTTTCTAGTTGACGAATGTGATTTTGCACTGATTTTGTGTCGTGTGACTTGTAGGATGCTGTGAGGTCCAATTGGAGCTTTGAAGAGCATAATCGAGCAATAAAAGATTGAATTTGGATTGAGGGTTGGATCGAGCACACGAAGGCACGGAATGAAGCAAGCTGCAAACGACGAAAGCAGAGAATTAGCCTGGCGCGTTTGGTGGCGCTGGGCGCCCACTGCAGCGCCCAACTTTCTTCCGCGTTTTGGGACGCGGGGCATGGCGGTTACGTGCAAGATTCGACGTCCTCTGCTTGGTTCCACGCGGTTTGAGGCGCGGGGCGCCAGCTATAGCGCCCCTGGAGCGTGTTTGGAAGTCCTATTTCATCTAGGCTTAGGCGTAACTAATTGCTAGGCTTTTGTAAACATTATAAATACCCTTCTACTTAGTTTTTTAGGTCGAGATTTGGGGGTCGAGATTTTGGAGAAGAGGGGGAGGATCCCTAGATGTCTTCTAAACAAGTGCTTTCTCTCTTTCTCTTATTCTTCTCTTTAATTCTATAGTTTGTTCGTTCTAGGGCTAGAGCAATTACATGAAGGTTGACGTTTGAAAGTTGATTTCTTCCTATTGATTTACCATTACAGATTGTTTATTCTTTCTTGAGCCTAATTGTTTGGTTATTGTGGCCTGATAATTGAACACTATCTATGGTTTACAAGTCGAACTCGACAGAGGGAACTTGTGAACGCAAATAGGAAATAATAGGGCTTTATTGTGAACTTGGGAATCAGGGAATCAATTTGCGGGTAGGATAGACATATACCTATTCGCCTTGCTTAGCTAAATACAGAGTTCTTTAATGCATGCATGTGATTTACTTCCATAGAAATATAGACGTTAGAGTAGCTTCCATAGACTCGTGAAGAATCGAAAGGTTTTCACGAATATAATTAACCTGTTAGTTAGCAATCTAGGAAATCAAGAAGTGAAATCAACAGGATAACTCAAGTGGATTGGTCGCAGCTCTAACCCTGGACCGTCTCCTTATTACTGATAAAACTAATTTTTGCTCAATTGTTTGAATTCACTTCTACCATTTAAATTACTGCTCTTTAGTTAATAATAATCTCAATCATTGGAAAAAGATCCCTGAATAATTTTTAAAAAATTGTTTGTTAGGAGTCCAGTCTGAATAGTCCTCGTGGGAACGATACTCTACTTATCACTTTATTACTTGTCGACAACGTATACTTGCGTGTGCGTTGGCAGCAACAAGTTTTTGGCGCCGTTGACGGGGACTAAATAATGGATTGTTTTCTTTTTAAACAATTTATTATTTTCTATTCAGGTTTAATTTTTTTAATTTTATTTTTAGTTTATTATTGTATTACTAGTTAACATGGCATCTTTTAATGAAAGTGGGTCGAATGATGGTTGCTCAAATTTTATTTATTCTTGTCTACTTTGTGGAGGACATCACTTGTGGAAAAATTGTCCAAGTCTTTCAACCCTACGGGACTGGTTATGTGAATTTTCTACAGCCTTTGACTGGAACTTTTGCAAATTGTGTGGTGGTCTGTGGAATTCTTGTCCTAAGTGTCATACTCTTTCCCCAATCAATAGGTGTGATGATTCTAATAGTGTTTATGAGTTTGACAGGAGCGATAAAGTGCAGGTTGTTAGCGAAACTTGGATAATGGTGTTGAACCCTCCCTAAAAAATGCACACAAGTATGCACCGGGATTTGATTTCAACAAAATGGGACTCCAAAGGGTTTTCTTTGGAGTCGCCACCTAATTTAAGGATTATTAGGAACCTAAGTTAACTAAAGAGTGCAATTTATTCTTTATTAAAAAGAAATTAAATTCAGAGATTCTAGGTAAGTGGTTCTATTAAATTCGAAAGAAGGTCCCTAACGGGAGCACTTTCGAAAATCCGCTAAAAGCGGTTATTCCGGCGATTTTCACGAATTTTACTTAAAGATAATTAATTTAGGATAAATTTTAAATAAAATGAATAAATAATAAATAATATAAATAAGATAAGGTTTGATTACACCAATACTTAGATAAACAAACAACAAAACTTAAGATTAATTAAATGAATAATGGAGTAATGGTTGATTGATTAATTAATAGAATAAGCAAAGGTTAAATGAAGTTAGATAATTAAACAAAAACAAACTAGATAAATAATTGGATAATAATAAAGGGTTAATTAATTGATTGAATAAATAGATAAATAAATAAGCAAATAAATAACTTAATTAAATAAATGGTACTTATCAATTTTATTTAAATAAAGGAGTAAATGAATAATAATTGATTAATTCAATAAATATTTAATTGATTGAATAAATGATTAATTGAAATCAAATAAATTAGATTAAGTAAAAAAATAAATAAAGGATTAAACTTTAATTGATTAACTAAATAAATAAATTAGATTAGATAAATAAATAATTGGATATTTAATATAATAAATAAAAAAGCAATTCGAATGCGAATTATGATGAGGGGATGATTTTTAGTCGAATTTGATTTTGCACTCATTAATTGACAAATGATTCTAAAAATTCATAAATTAATTGGCGATTCGCAAAGAAATGATACAAAGCATTCATATAACAACAATTTAAGTAATTTACAATAATTATTCACAACAAATACCATTTCTATTCTATAGGCCTCCTAAAACATGCTTTTCTAAAAGGGACGGGAAAGAGAGGGGTTGAGAAAGTAGAACCCGGAAAAGCAAACTCGATAATTGAGCCTTGGACTTTGGAGATTTTCGTTTTCTTTTTTTTTTAACATTTTCGGGGATATCAAGTCCCGAAAATGCGGAGCGGATCAAATAACTTCCAATGCACGTAGCCGTCCCGTTTGTGAGTTTTATTTCAACTCGAACTCGTCCCAAGGGTGTAATTATGCAAAAAAAAAAATGGAGAAAAGGATTAGCATCAACCCAAAAATTGTAATATACTAAAGCAGCTTTAACATTTTAGTAAAGGAATTCAGTCGGGCAAGCTCGACTATGGAAACTTTAATTCATAGACATGGGACAAGAAATATGTGCAAGATATTTAATCCTTTTCAATTCCGGTACAAACAGTGATAAGACAGAGTGAGTAATAAACAGCTAGAGAGGATTAAATATGTCCCAAATGCAAATTTTAGTAAAGAGCACTTTCAACTCCTCTTGAGGAAAGATTTCAATAAAATGCCAACAAAAAGCGATCTGCTCTATGACTGGACTCGAAACAACTGAAATTTATATCAATCATCAACTAGAGAAATTTGCTAATGACTTGCTTTCTTCTCCAAAAAAAAAAAAAAAAACAAGTTTTAACCATATATGAAAGGGCATCATGCTTGACTTTTGACTCTTAGAAAGAAACTCTACAATTTGAAGTTAAACACAGGCACTCGCAAATTGACATACCAAACTTCCATTTTATTGAAACATATCAAAGCTTTGGTAAGAAAATGAAAACTTTAACAGAAACTAACTCTTGAACTCCTATAAACTAACCCCTATACCTGTAACACCTCTAACCAAAACACCATCCGGACTGAAACAACGTACAACTACCTGACTGAACCACTAGCACCACTACTCCCTTTACAGCCTACTCCCTCCATTCACCAAGACCCTGAAAGCTAATCTACAAGCATGCAGGCCCTTTTCCCACTTCAACTCTCTTCAGCTCAGGAAACAGACCTTCAAACAAATTCAAAAACTCTCACTGAACTAAGCTAAAACCTGGTAGATCCTAGGCCAACCTGAATACTCTCAAAACCTATCACTCCAACTCACAGCACCACTACGAAATCTCTCAAACTCTATGCTAAACAATACATGAACCTGAAACCAGATTCCCAAACCATCAGCACCTGAGCTGATTCTGCACATACTCCCTCAAACTCCTTACAAAACAGAACCAGCTACTAATTGCCTATAGCATCTGCATTTCATACAGAACCGGAATACTTCTTAAACTCCAATCTAGAACAACCTGCACACAAGCCTACAAGCCTCCCTCATACTCTCACACTCACACTTCTGCACGCACATACATACACAGCACACAAACAGACATCTGCATACAATCATTTCCAGAACTGCACTCACACCCTTTTAACAGACCTCAACCTCTCCCCTGAAACCAAACACACCTCCCTGGACACCTTGAACATCCTGAAAATAGCTCCATACACCACCTTACACTGCCTGCACAAACTATTACCAGCCCACAGCATTCTTAAGCAGACCTCATACACACCTGGACCAATAAACCTTACTGCCTACCAAACCTGCAGACCTACTTACAGCCCTCTAAATAAGCTGCAAATCATCAAAGGTACCTACAGAACCTCCAAGAAAACAAGGACTAACCCAAGCCTCTTGCACACCTCAAACACCATAGACAACCCCATACAACAGAAGCAACAAGCACACTAAACTGGACACTAAATGATGAACTATACAGAAAAGAATACATAAAACTACTTCAGAATCTACTGCTAGAGACCATTTCATTTTCACTTAACAGAAAACAGGACCTCTCATATGATTCCATGCTTTCAACAACTAACTAAGATATGAAGAGAAAACTGAAACTAGAAGAAGATGGAAAGGAAACAGGACAAAGACTACAAGAGATATCTCCAAACACCAAGCCACATTTCTGGGACAAAACCATCTAAACCTCACATGCCACCTAAAATAAAGAGCCTAGCAGATTTGTTCTAAATTGACAATAAAGCCATATTCAACCTTAAGCATTGAGAAACAACTTTTAACTCAAATAAGACATAAGAGAAGAACACAGGCTGAACCTTTAACATGAAAACTACTACCTTTACTTAAGATTCATTATTAAAATACCATTGTCAAACAAACTGAACTAAACCAGAGGACCTTGATCATTCACCAAAAAACATAGCTATTTCCTAGATAAAAGATCTGATCTTTAGTCAGGCAAACCACAGAAAAAGAAGATCATTTTCTTTTGTAATGCGAGGCTCGAAATCATAACTTGTAAAGGAATAAAGATTCATTATATCATTTCAGGTGAAGATCTATCCCACAGGAATTGATCATTAACATGGTTTTAACTGCTTAGCAAAATCAGATTTTTGTATTAACGCATCAGTCTTATTATCAGCAGAAAACAATACCAGAACTTCGTGTTACTCTTTGGGTTCAAACTCAAAACAAGTAAACAACGTAATATAAATCTTGAAGTTTACATATCAACATTCAGACCAAAATAGAACTAAGAAAACTGGATAAAAAGGAGGTAAGCATTACCTGTTGCTGTGCAGTAAACTAAGGCAAAGAACTGAAGAAAGCGACTCGAACACAAGCGACGACGACGACGACTAGTGATGCGACTAATCGAACTTTGAACCTTGTCTTAATTTCCGAATGAAAAGTGAACTATATCTATTTTTACTTTAAAAAAAACAGACAGTATATTTTTTGTAAGCAATGCTGCCGTTTTTTGATGGTATATAAACTTAGAATCCCCTAAAATGAACAAAAATCAGAATTTATACCTGAGAATGCTAGGGTTTGATTCCCGCTTGAATTTCCGGATCAACCCTTACTCAATTGCACCTTTCCTTTAGAGACAAGGGTGAAAATGGTATATTCCTCTCGGATTGTACCACTTTCACCTTTTCCTCTAAAGGATTTTCCGGTTAGGATGATTTACGGCTCGGATTAACTTTGGGTTTCAAAATACACGATCAAGATCCGAGACATCTAGCTTTTGTACGAGAAGGTGATGTGGCATCGAGGGTACCAGAGTTTTGGATGGATGCAAGGGTTTTTGGGGGGGAATTGATTTGGGATCGGGTTCTTGGCGGGTTGAGAACTAGGTAAACGGGTACAGGGGTGAGAAACGGGTTTCTGATCAAAGGGGAGGGGATATGCACGTGTGTAGTGTATGTATATGTTGCACAAGTGATCCGAAATTAAAAGGAAGGACGATTTTGGCCATCCAGTTAGGATTAAATGAGTAATTGAGGGTGTTGCGCGGGTAGGACAGAAATTAGGATATGCCTAGTAATTTTAGCCTTCTTTTGAAATTGATTAATTTACTTTAACTAAATTTAATTAATTAATTTTAATTCAAATAATTTTAATTATCTAATTCTAATTTTAATTTTATTTTGATAATCGATTCTCATTTAAATAATTTAGCCGTTAATTATATCTCGGGACGAAATTGGGTGTCAACAAATGGAGCACACCAAACTCTTTGAAGCATATGAGGATTTCTCTAAGGGAATAACAAATATGACGAGGCAATTTATGGAAGAAAGAGTGGAGCTCACACAAGAAATTGATCAATTTCGTTTAGCTATTCATGATCTAGAGGCAAATTTGAGTGATATAATTGAGGTGTCTGAAGCCCAATTATCAGTTGTCATGGATAGTAGATTTGAGATAGAAGAGCTTAGAAGCCTATTTGATGAGCAAAAGGTGGAATTCCTACCATTCGACCCAATATTAGTTGATGATGCAAGGTTGAAAAAATTACATTAGAGTCATGTGAGGAAAAAGAAAACATCATATTTGAGGACTCTAGTGTTTGTGCAAGTGAGGGTGTCAAAAGTAATGCAATTTTAGAATTAAAGTGCATTGGACCTCATTCCAATCATTTTTCAACATTGTGTTTCGATGATGACATGAAAATTGAGCCACCCGAGCCTATGAAGAAACCAAAGGAGGAGGAACAAGGTGCCTACATTTTAAAGTTTGGGATGCCGAGGAGACAAAAAGACATCCCTCATTTAAAAGCCAAAAAGTGTAAAATGCGACATTGTGTACTTGGTTCTTTTATATTTTTGCCACCACCCCAATACCATAGTCATAAGCTTGAGGCAAAGTTGGGGATTCAATTCATAAGCTCAAGGTGGAGGCAAAAGTGATGAAGTTGTCTTCGTCGTGCCGCGACGTTAAATCAAGCGCCTCTTCGGAGGCAACCCAATTTTCTTGCTTTACTTTTATTTATTTTTATTATTATTTTTATGATTGTATATTACTTTGGGCGATTCATTAGATTGCAGGTTCATGTAATGTAGAGTTTAAGTGTGGGGTGTCCTGACCCCTGCCTAATATTGATGACCTGTTGGGGGAAGTCTGAGTACCTCATGTTATACGGAAGCTATGAGGACTGCACTCCACCACGCCGTCCATTGTAGGCCGATTGGCCCTCAGGGAAGTTTTCTTTACCCTTGCACTTTCTTATTTTTAAGTGTGGGGTAGGGGAACTCCTCTTTATTTCTGAGGTTAGGGATGCATGTACCGTTAGGATTTTTCTTTTGTCACTTGATATTTTGTTTTTCTTTTTAGTATTTGCTTTTTCTTTTCCACAAGAAGGCCTTTGAACCTGGTTATTTTTTATTTTTTAGGATTAGAGTAGTTAGTTATAGGTGGCCCTAGACGAAGAATTAGGTAGAATGCTAGGTGCCTTTGATTTGTTTGATACCGATGTACTTGGACTTGAGCATGTGCTATTTGTGGTGTCTTTTGGTTTTAAATTGTGATGCATGCCTAGAAAAAATGGAATGACCCCCTTGAGACGCTTGAGTCCACCCACTTGACTTTGTTGTGAACTATTGTGCATTAGTGCTTAAATTTTCACAAATTGCACCTTATTTGTTTGATTGAGAGTTGTGATGGAATCATCTTGTGTGGACTGCGTGAAATGTGTGATGTGAGGAATATTCTATTGTGTTCCACGTTTGCATATTGGTGTCTAGAACTTGCCCCGTGTGTGTGCAAAGCGAAATCCTCGGTTTGCTCTAGTCGGGAGATGACACAGGCCTTCTTGGATAAGCCTTTTACCTTGATTTTCCACCCTTATATGCACCCTTGATTGCTGTGATCCCTTTGGCCTTTTGTTGGCACCCACACCGCAAGCCTACCCACTTGTTCCTAATTGCTTTCTTTTGACCATTCTCCTTAAGCACTTTAATAGATAATTTTATATTATTGTGGAGTTTGTGGTTGAAGTATTGGGAGGTTTTTGAGTGGAACCAATGAGGAGAATACTTGATAAATTGTGAAGTAGTTGATGGAGCATTGTCAAGATTTGGAAAGAATTGAATAAAAAAAAACAAATGAAAAAAAAAGCTGAAAAAATTGAAAAAAGAAAAAAGAAAAGAAATGAATATCCATCCTTGCTAGTGTTGTGCTTAAAAGAAAAAATACTACTTGGTGGAAAAAGTGTGTGTGAAATTTGTTGGCTGGTGAATTGGGTGGCTTTGATGAGATATGTGCTTAAATTGAATGTGATGTATTAAAGTGCTTAGAGAGGTAGTCACTATTATCCATATGTATCCTACCAGCCCCTTAGCCTACATTACAACCCTTTAAAGTCCTAGTTAATCCCGACGGGAGTGAGCTTACATTAGTGGAGTCCTACACTACGGGCAAGCCTATAGTACATCATGTGTAACATGTGAGCTTTTCATGAGAGTGAGTAAATTCTTTCTATGCTATTGTCCCCGTTCTATTCTTGATATTCATTTTTGTGTGTGATATTTGGGGGACACTCTCTTGCTTCATTGTTTGGTGAGGTCACATGGTTTGCATGAGATAGGTGAAGTCGTGGCTTCTTGGTTGATAGGTGTGACTTTGTGGGAGCATGGTTGCAATGAGTCGAGTTTGTGCGTTTGAGTTGTCTTGGGGTGGTTGTTCTCATGATTTGATGTTTGATATATTATTGGCATGTTTGATGGACCCACAGTAGTCATGTATGCATTTGTTCAATGGTCGGTATCAACCATAGTCATAGGCAGACCTGGTCTACCTAGGTTGGGGAGTCATTTGTGATTACTCGAGGGCGAGCAAAGGTTCAAGTGTGGGGTGGTGATGTTTGGCATTTTATGCCTATATTTCCTTAATATTTCCTCACGTTTGACTACTTTATTCGCCCGTTTTCTAGTTGACAATGTGATTTTGCACTGATTTTGTGTCGTGTGACTTGTAGGATGTTGTCAGGTGAAATTGGAGCTTTGAAGACCATAATCGAGCAAGAAAAGATTGAATTTGGATTGAGGATTGGATCGACCATGCGAAGGCACGGAACGAAGCAAGCTGCGAACGACGAAAGCAGAGAATTAGCATGGCGCGTTTGATGGCGCGGGGCGCCCACTGCAGCGCCCAACTTTCTTCCGTATTTTGGGACGCGGGGCATGGCCGTTATGTGCAAGATTCGACGTCCTCTGCTTGGTTCCACACGGTTTGATGCGCGGGGCGCCAGCTATAGCGCCCCTGGAGCATTTTTGGAAGTCCTATTTCGTCTAGGCTTAGGCGTAACTAATTGCTAGGCCTTTGTAAACATTATAAATACCCTTCTACTTAGTTTTTGAGGTCGAGATTTGGGGGTCGAGATTTTGGAGAAGAGGGGAGGATCCCTAGATGTCTTCTAAACAAGTTCTTTCTCTCTTTCTCTTATTCTTCTATTTAATTCTATAGTTTGTTCGTTCTAGGGTTAGAGCAATTACATGAAGGTTGATGTTTGAAAGTTCATTTCTTCCTATTGATTTACCATTACAGATTGTTTATTCTTTCTTGAGCCTAATTGTTTGGTTATTGAGGCCTGATAATTGAACACTATGGTTTACAAGTTGAACTCGACAGAGGGAACTTGTGAACGCAAATTAGAAAGAATAGGGCTTGATTGTGAACCTGGGCATCGGGGAATCGATTTGCGGGTAGGATAGACATATACCTATTCGCCTTGCTTAGCTAAATACAGAGTTCTTTAATGCATGTATGTGATTTAATTCCATAGAAATATAGGCGTTAGAGTAGCTTGTATAGACTCGTGAAGAATCGAAATGTTTTCACGAATATAATTAACCTGTTAGTTAACAATCTCAGAAATCAAGAAGTGGAATCAACAGGATAACTAAACTGGATTGGTCGCAGCTCTAACCCTGGACCGTCTCTTTATTACTGATAACAACCAATTTTTGCTCAATTGTTTGAATTCACTTATACCATTTAAATTACTGTTCTTTTGTTAATAATAATCTCAATCATTGGAAAAAGATCCCTGAATAGTTTTTAAGAAATTGTTGGTTAGGAGTCCAGTCTGAATAGTCTTCGTGGGAACGGTACTCTACTTATCACTTTATTACTTGTCAACCACGTATACTTGCGTGTGCGTTGGGAGCAACAAGTTTTTGAGACAAGAGTCTGTCTAGGTGCGCCCATTCTATTAGGGATAATTATTATTTTCTTCCAATTATTTCTTGTAAAATCCAAAACTATTCAATTTTCCTTTTTCTCAATATTTACCAAATTCTTTATTTATCTTATTTATTATTTTACTGAATCTAGACCGAAAACACAACCAAATATATCTTTTATTTGAATTTTAAATTGTTTCCATAATCTCTTCCCTTAATTTCTCTAATCTTCCTAAATCCCAAAAAATCCCACAATCACTTCTCAATCTCCAACACCTCTTTTTCTCCAAAAGTATGTACATATAAATACATTTCACACGAGATCGGATACAGAGAATCTCCACCATTACACTTCCCCACCTTCCCCACTAAGATAGACAATACACACTTACACAAAAAAACATCAGCAGCATATACAACATCAGTACACAAGGCACACGCAGACCCCACCTCCTTTGGCCTTCTTCCCCACAACTTCACCTTCGTCGGTACACCCCCATCATCTCCCACACCTATCCAGAAAAGCATACATATACACACCTACACACCAGCTGAAACGACCTCGGTCAGTCATTTCGGGAGATAGAACTTTGATTTGCGTGCCAATAATTTTAAAATCTTTGTAAGGTCCATTGAGACTTATCTGTAAAACTTGAGCTACATCAGACCTCGTTTGCTAGAAAAAAGGTTTCAGTTTTTAGTGTCGGTAAATATTAAAAAGAGATTTTTTAGCTCGGTTTTGGTGAATGAGCTCCGATTCGAAATCCAAAAGCACCGTTAGGTTCGTATGATTATTTGTGACTTTTTTTATTTTTCAAAAGTGAATTTCAAGGTTGTTCGGCCAGTTTCCGCTAAAATGCCGAAAGTTAAATAATTTGACCTTTTTTCATTTAATTTGCATATTGAGTTTCGGGAGTCCGATTTGAGATCCGCTTTAGCGAGTACATTACATAAATTTGGTATAACTTGTATGCAAAAGTTGAAAATATTTTGAATATCGTAGGGTACCGTTATAATTTTTGTCGCGAAAAGAAAATAAAATAAAATAAAAAGAAAAGGAAAAGAAAGAAAACGACAAAAGGAAAGAAAGTGGAATGAGGCGGTGGTGCCAAGGAATCAATATCCCTTTGTCTTAAAGAGTTCAACAGAGAGAAATCGAAACAGAAATATTAGTAATGAACCAGAGAACGCGAAGGAAGAAAATGCCAGAAAATAAAAAAAGAGCCGGAGAAAGATAGAATTTTCAGCCCAAAATACTTAGGTAATGATCTTAATACATTATTTTAGTTTATTACGTGTGTTTAAATATATTTTGACGGTAAAAATTGTATTAGACATCATTATAATAAGTTCAATTAATAGTATAAAGAGTTAATTGGACCCTGATAATGGAATTGAGTATATATTCGTACTCAGTGAGTTATGGGCAACATATAAATATAATTTATTTAGGGATTGGTTATGTGACCTTAAACCCTGTACATAGGCCTGGCATGTGTATTGCGTATGCGAATAGGGTATCAGGTTCCTAACTGGATTGCCCTGAGACGTAAGAAATGAAGCCTTTAGCCTTATGTAATATATTTTTCTGCTTATTGAACACAGTGGGATCGTTTGGCAATGAATCCAAAGGACAAAGCGGTTGTTGAGTAACTGTCCTAATTTTGTTACAAGGTAAGTGTTTGTATCCATTTCTTTGGAAGCCCTTGGCCTTGTGGATATTCTACCACGTGTTCCTTACCTGTGTAGCTGCCGATAGGCGTACTCATTACACCTTAGATTTGAATTTACATTGTATATTATATGTTATGCCCTGTTGTTGGTATTGCATTGAGCATATGAGCATTTCACTCTGGTTTTTAGCATTGCATATACTTCCCGGTAATCGATGAGAGTCCCGAGCCGGTGAAGGGTAATTATTGCATATACTTACCGGTTGGCGATGAGAGTCCTGCACCGGTGAAGGATCATTATTGCATATACTTCCCGGTAATCTATGAGAGTCCCGAGCCGGTGAAGGGTCATCATTGGATATACTTCCCGATAATCGATGAGAGTCCCGAGCCGGTGAACGGTCGTCATTGCATATACTTCCCGGTAATCGATGAGAGTCCCGAGCCGGTGAAGGGTCGTCATTGCATATATTTCCCAGTAATCGATGAGAGTCCCGAGCCGGTGAAGGGTCGTCATTGCATATATTTCCCGGTAATCGATGAGACTCCCAAGCCGGTAAAGGGTCATCATTATATATATCTCCTAGTAGACGATGAGAGTCCCGCGCCGGAGATATGTATCAGGCATATGTGACTGCATTGCATCATATCGCATCCATCCCATCTCATTGCACCGCATACTGACTATTGTGTGTATTGTGTTGTGTTTTATGTATGTTGTATGTATACCATGTTGTGGACATATCTCAGTTTGCCTATATATTTCTGGCTCATATTTGGGTTGTACGCAGTGACAGTATTAATATATGGATCGGTTTGCACGCCGCAACAGTATAAATATATGGATCAAGTTGTACGCCATGACAGTATAAATATATTGATCGGGTTGCACACCGGAACAGTATAAAATACGGATCGAGTTGCACGCAACAGTATAAATATATGGATCGGGTTGCATGCCGCAACAGTATGTACTTCTGGTTGTTGATATGCTCGGGATACTTAATAACCTATATGTTCTGTCTACCTTATGTCCCTGGTTGTTTATGGTTCCATAGGTGTTTCCAGTTATTATCTGGCTCTGCCTTTTCATAGTTTAAATAAGATGGATTTGGTTTACCTGTTTTTCTTCTCCCTGGCTAGCTATCCTACTCTTTGAGGTGGCTAGACTGCCCCACTTATTGAGTCCTTTTGACTCATCCTTGTGTTTTGTTTGTTCTTGTCTATTTATTTCGTTTCGGCAGGTTCGCTCAAGGATTGAGTTCGCCATGTTGTTCAGGAGCGAACACGACTTCAGCTGTCAGGGTGAGCCAAGTTGTATTCCGGATGGCCACCAGTTTATTGTTTATTATTTCAGCTGCATTCGGCTCCCTTCAGGAGGTATCTGTCTTCTTTTGTACTCTTAGATGTCTAGTCTGGATAACTCTAAACCTAGTATGTTGATTAGTCAGCTGTATTTTCTTTTGTACAGCTTAGAGGTATCAGTATGTCAGTACTTTTTCTAAGTCTTGTTCTTATTTATGAATTGAATTATATTTATTTTCTTAATTTAATTTGTAAGGGTTCGCCCGATGAGTCTAGGGGAGGATGTCGGGCGCCCGCACGGCCTAGCCGGATTCCGGTCGTGCCACCAGCATACCCGACATCACTTTCTCCCTATATTTTCAACATCAACATCAGCACACATGGTCATCCGCCATTAACACCCCTCACTCACTGCCAATACCCACTTCTTCTTCTCCAATTTCACGCACAAACAGTCAGGATCCCCCTTCATTTGATCATCAATACTGGTACAACATACATGATACACCCGTCTAGTACACCACGCACACTCCTCCAACATCACCCCCAGACCCCCGTTTTTCTCCTTCTCGCCTCACCTCCACAATAAAATATCCACGCACATCCATATATACAGATATACACACACAATACTCCAATACTTACAAACCAGTCGAACGAAAAATAGGGAAAATGGAGATCGGGGTTGGGGGATTGTGTACGAGTCAGAGCAACAACCATCTACCACTAGTCATACCCAAACATCAATACTTACATATCCAGAAATACACCTACTCACACTATCGAGACACACCCACCCATTTTTCTCTCTACAAAATCATCCAGAAAAAACCCACACATATACATACCCATCGGAATATAAACAAGGGGATCAGGGGAGTTCAATTTCAGAAACAGGGGAGTGGGGAAGGGGAAGTCGCAGATCAAAACGGGGTGCAGTGACGCCATTGTTTGATGGCTGTCGCTCCTCCGTTTTCGATCGGCATCACTACCGTTATTATTCACTGCATGTCTCACTTGATCTGTTGCCAATCCCCATCGCGTTTTGGGTTATTGGAACCAAAGGCGACTGTTATGGGTCATCGTTTAGCCTGAGATGTTGAAATATTGACGCTTGAATTTTTTGAGCACTATTGATTTTGTTTGACCGTATTCTTCTTGGATTATGGTGACTTATGCAGTTATATGTTTAACTGGGTTTACTGCATTTTATGGAGTCCTTTTCCTACTTTGTATCTCACTGATTAACTTGTTTGTTAAGGGATTTTGCAGTTCACTTAACATTTGCGAGCATGGCACCAATCTCTGGATAACATTACACTTGTGGCCAATGATAAGAATTCAATGACCAATTTGAATTTGAGGCTTATGGATTAATTTGAACATAATACTACACTTAGGCTAATGACGTTCAGAGGCCTAAAATCGGTCCCGTTACACACTCTGTGTTCCTAAAAACAAATAGGCGACGACGATGCATATCACTTTGAAAAGTAAGCAATAGTAGAGTAGTGGGATCGGAAATGCTTGGCATGGCAACACGACCGGCTCCGTGTTTGCAGCTGTACCGACATCCCTAACCTCTGCTTGACGCAATACATATTCTGAGCCTAAACTTTTATAACATCTCTTTCCCCTTTATTTTAAATCATCATCATTATTATTATTATTATTATCATCATCATCATCATTATTGTTATCATTACTATAATTATTATTTTTTGCTAAGTTATGTTCTTTATATTTTTGCGAGGTAAAATTGGATAAAATACAACGAACTATTTTTTAGGACCCTTTTATTTTTATTATCTTCATTATTATTTATTAATATTACTAGTATTATTATTATTTATTATTATAACTATTATTATTACTATTATTATTAATTGTCATACTAATTCATATTTTTTATAATTTTTGCGAGATACATCATGGTGAAATTGCCAAAAGACAACCCTTTCAAAAAGAATAATATATTCAAACTCATTGGCTTTATTTAAATTTCGTTCTGTTAATTTTATTTGCAATTCTTACTAACTTGTTTGTTTATTTTGCAAGGCACATTTCGACAGAGCTTAGTCATTAAAAGAGATGAATATTCATCCCTTGTCTTT
This sequence comes from Petunia x hybrida, assembly GCA_037355625.1. NCBI lineage: Eukaryota > Viridiplantae > Streptophyta > Magnoliopsida > Solanales > Solanaceae > Petunia > Petunia x hybrida. The sequence goes on along the minus strand of JBBBVM010000018.1, from coordinate 893,361 downwards.
AGTTTGTATATTATAATTTAATATTCAAATATTTTATCGCTTAGTTAGTTTAATTACCTGCTTTGAATCCCAATTATAAAATTCGGCCGGCAACCACATTTGGTGGAGCTTAAGAGGTGCCTAACCCCTTCCTCTCGAGCCAACTTGAACCTCTTACCTAGAAATTCTGGTTCGTAGACTAAGTTTCGGAGTTAATTGTAAAATAAGCTAGAAACAAAATAGGTGCCCTAATACGCCTAGTTAAAAAATATGTTACGTGGCGACTCCAACTCTTTACCCGTGAGTTACCCACTAAGTCGAGCCCTATTTCGAACTTTAACCGGTTCGGGTAAAAAATAGGATGCGACAGCGTCTTGTCGTGGCCGTGCATGGTGCTTGCTGGAACAATTCGAGGTACCGGGACAATATGCCCTTCCAATCTCTCGAGCAATTGAACATGGGATTCGGCTAGTGGAGTGTAGTTTCTTTTTTGTCTTTGGTAGGCATCAGGGAGAGGTCTAGGAGGGTATGGTAGTGTATTTTGGTAGTTGGATTGAGTGTTTGCTGGTATGGTGGATGATTTGTTGTTGGGATGTGGAATATATGTCAAGTAGGCTGAGCGAAATATTTAGGTGGTATATGAGGGTAAGGATAAAATGGTAGCGTTGTTTGATAGTAGTGGTTGAAAATAGGGTCTTGAATGGTTGCAGCAAAAGAGACTTCATCTTTCTTCTTGAAAATGTTCACATTTTCATATCGGCAAGCCTTATTGGTAGTTTGTAGCTAGAGAGAGGAGAGAGCTGGTGGAAATTGCTGTGAAAAAACTCCCTTATTTCGAAAAATCCCTGACAAGTGCACTCGCTTAACCATGTCCTTTGCCTTGGTATTCAACTCGAGCCAACCTTTTGGTAATAGACTTTTGAATGAACTAGAGACGGTTTGGACATGCGAATGATTTCAGATACCAGGATTTGATCATGGAGTAGGGGGAGGAGGTGCCTCGATAGGCGATTGAATTTGGAGAAAGAATTCCTTTAGAGACCTAGAGCAACAGACAAATTCATGCAATGCACACATATCAAATAAGAAATGCATCTTATAATATGAAGGACCGTTTTACGCATGATGATTTTGGAAAGCGCTTTGTGCCACATGCATCATTTCATTTGCTTAACAAATTGTGGAGCCTAAAAAATAGTATTGAACTTTTGGTACATTGGCTGATATTGAAATAGTGCAAAGGTGGAAAACAATGATAGAGGATTAGATCATGGTCAGGTGAACGTCTTTCATGCTGATCCTTCCCCAGAAGATTCTTCTTCTTCTTCCTCGGACGAGTCTTCTTTGGACAAGCTTGCCTCTGATTGTCTGCATCAGTCAAGAGCCGAGATATGTCAAATGTAAAGTTCTTCAACATTTCCCAAGCCTTTCTTCCATTCTCCTCTATTCCTTTGTTTGCCACAGAGTTCATTCCCTCGCTAGCCCATACGCCGATAGACTCTATGCGCTTTGTCAGGAGTTCTGCCTTACTACGCCATTTGCTTTTTTCTTCGTTCTTTGCTTCGACCAAAATTTGATTCTTTTCTATTTTCCCTGGTCCCGTCGCCAGTTGTTTGCGTAATCTTTTGTAGTCAGATTTCAACTCATCAGCCTTTATTTTCCTTTTTGTTGTTGCACTTGGTTGAATTGCTCTTGCTATGTCTTTCCTAGGCCAGTTTGGGTAATCTTCATCATAGCCGGCATCAAACATGTCTCGTCCAATAGTCTCGATTCCCATTTGTTGTCTTTCTTTCCAAAGTTCTAATATTTCTTCTTTCAAATGGTATCACTCCTACGAGAATATTTGCTTTGAAACTTCTTATGCCTGCAATTTGGGGTACTGTCTACTTCCTCCCTGCTTGTCTAAGTGCCCTTAAAAGAGTTTACGGGTAAACTCCTCTAAAGCCTACCAAGATGAGAAATGAGTCTTATTCGGATCGTGTGATTACTGTTGAGCTGGAAAAGTAATCAAACATCCATTGTATGTTTTCGGGTGTCAGTTGACAGAACATGTGGTGCCAACCATTGGCAGTTGTTGGTTGGTCCCATTTTCCAAAAGCATTATCCATGCGGGCAGTATGAGCCAATATGTAGTTTTATTTTGGTATGGAATGGAAAGCTTGGTCTGTGTTAGCTATCCTTTGCAAATGCTCCATCAGCCAAATTTTTAAAAGCAAATTGCAACCTTCAAAGAAACCAGAGCCCTTCTTGCATCTTTCTAAAGCTCGGTACATCTCTGATACAATCATCGATACCAAAGTGTATTTCTTATTAATGTCTTTAAGTAAGGCATCAGCAATTGAGACCATACGAACATCAACTCACCCTTTGTATTGCGGATGGACGACAGTTCCTAATAATCTGGTGACAAAAGCAAGTACCCTTCGCTCTTGATAATCTGCCTGGTCAATGTTGAAACAGCCTTCAGATTCTTGAAATGTTTCTCCATACCCAAATTTGATGTAATGGGAAGTTAGAGAAATTCTCGATTGCCGTATACTATCTGTGCACAACTCAAGCTTAAACCCTACCATTTCGAAGAACTCCTCGGGTGTAATGTTCTTAGGCATCAACACTTCTCCACTTTCAAATGGTAATTGAGTCAACCCACCTATTTCCTCCAATAATGGTGTCAACTCTACATTCCCAAAGTGAAAATCTGCTCGGTCTGCATCCCAATAGTGTACTGCTGCTTTTATCATTCCACTGCAGTGTGCTCCATTAATGAAATCAAGTTTCCCAACACCAGTTTAACTTAGTCTTGTTGATCTATGCTTAGGTTTTCTCACTAATCCCTAAGCAACTGAGGGATTTCAACAACCATGTTGAATGTTCTAGTGGCCATGATCTTTTGGAAAAGGTGAAAGATGACAGGGAAAGGGAAAAAAGAAATGCCTAAGATTTTCTTTATTGTGAACAAAGTGATCAACGTGTGGCACAAGCTTTTGAAAACAATGCAACAGAGAATATGAGGAGATGTGTCGTTGTGGGTTGAGAACCCTTTAGACACTTTAGAAGGAGATTGCTAATGGACTTGTGACATGCCAAGGACGTCAAATCTTTATATAATGGTAAAAGGATAAATGTGCGTTATGTGTCATCCCGTTTATCGAGCGGTCATTTCTGCTTCGAAATTGGGCTTTCAATGCCTCTTCGGTTACCATTTAAGCCTCTGAATAGCATTGAATACAGAACGATTCCAATCCTTTATGACATAACGGTCGTTTCTAATTCGATTTACTCTTTTAATGACTCTTAGGTTGCCTTCGTGCCGTTTGAATGTTATTGAATACAGAATAATCTGACTATTTATGAATAAACAATCATTTTTGATCCAATTTGGGCTTTTAATGCCTCTTAGGTTACCTTCGTGCCATTTGAATTGCATTGAATACATAATAATTCTGACTATTTATGAATAAATAATCATTTCTGATCCAATTTGGGCTTTTGACGCCTCTTAGGTTACCTACGTGCCTTTGAATGGCATTGAATAAAGAGTAATTTCGACTGTCTATAAACAATCATTTCTGATTCAATTTGGGCTTTTGACGCCTCTTAGGTTACCTACGTGCCGTTTGAATGGCATTGAATAAAGAATAATTCTGACTATTTATGAATAAACAATCATTTATGATCCAATTTGGGCTTTTGACGCCTCTTAGTTTATCTACGTACCATTTGAATGGCATTGAGTACAGAATAATGCCAAATGTTTATGCATAAATAATCACGTCTGATTTAATTTGGGCTTTTGACGCCTCTCAGGATAACCTTTTTGCCTTTGAATAGCACTGAATGCAGAACAATGCCAATAACGGTCCACATTGCACGTTTAACCCTTTAAGCAAATGCAAATAAATCATGTTCAACGCTCTTTGGGGGTTAAAAATCCGTTCGTATTGTTTGAAGAAGTCGGCCTATCGGACTTGAGAACAAGTCGACTAATGACATTTCATGATGCATGATTCCTAGCGCCACTACTAAGGAATGTTAGCTAGACCAGGTGTTATTATCCTCCCAAGCGGACGACTCGGGAGCGGGAACGTCTCGGACCAAATAGATTCCAAGTCGTTCCCCCTAAAGAAATTTTTATGTGAGGGAAGAGGTGGTTGTAACCACTGTGTTTTTAACGCACGATTTAGAAAATTACCAGGAGTGGCGGGAGGTATGCATGATATGCACAAGTTTAAAAATGTATAAATTTTGAAAAAAATGCACAAGTTTGAAAGAAATGCACATGTTCCCTAAAAATGCTTGTGTTGTAAATATGCGCAGATAGAAATATTTCACAAAAATAAATTAAAAAGAATAAAAAATAAAAAATAGAACAAATACACATTAATTTTGAAAAATAGACTTAATAGAAACTAGACAATATTAAATTAAGTAAAACTATTTAAAAAAAATTAACAATTATATGGGAAGGATGCACATATTGAAATATTTCAAAAAAATGATTTTAAAAAAACGATAAAAAGAAAAACAAATTATTTTCCAAAAATAGGATAATAAAAACTAGCTAATAAAGAAAATACAAAGAATTATGACGTGAAATGTTTTAAGGAAAAGATTTAGCAATTTATGGAAGATTTGAAAATAGTTGAAGTGTGGGACGTGTTGTGCTATCCTAAAGAACCTTCTAAGAGTGGGTTTACTCGGCAATGACATGGTTCCCCTAGGCGGACAACTAAGGGGCGGGAACGTTTTGAATTGTTGGTTGTACCACGGACCAACTATACCCCAACCGTTCCCCCTAAAGGTTTAAACGGCCGCGAAATCCACGTAACCGTTTATGGTGTGTGCAAGTGTAAAAACTTTGCAGGAGTAGAGTAAGTGTAAGTGACACAAACAATAATAAAGAAAATACAACTAAACAATTAAAGAATAAAACACCAAAACTCAAAAATAAGCTTTAATCCTGCAAAAAAAAAAAAGGAAAGGAAGAAAAGTCAGTATCCAAATAAATGACAAGAAAATAAAGTAAGTAGAGAATCCCAATTTGAAGTCCGTGATGGTTTGAACCTTGACATTCCCAGCGGAGTCGTCATTCTGTCGCATCCTATTTTTACCCGAACCAGTTAAAGTTTGAAATAGGACTCGACTTAGCGGGTAACTCACGGGTAAAGAGATGGTGTCGCCACCTAACATATTTTTTAACTAGGCGTATTAGGGCACCTATTTTGTTTCTAGCCAATTTTACAATTAACTCCGAAACTTAGTCTACGAACCAGAAATTTTAGGTAAGAGGTTCAAATTAACTCGAGAGGAAGGGGTTAGGCACCTCTCAAGCTCCACCAAATGTGGTTACCGGCCGGACTTTATAATTGAGATTCTAAGTAATTAAACTAACTAAGCAATAAAATATTTAAATATTTAAACTATGATATTTAAAGGCGAGTACTAAATATTTGTCTCTTCTAATAGTCGAGTCTTGTGGGTTGCAAAATAAACAAACGAGTTAGTAAAAATTGCAAACAAAATTAATAAACACAAGATTAAGTAAAGTCAATGATTTTAAAGATTTTATCCTTTTTTGAAAGAGTTGTCTTTTGCAATTCCGCCACGTTGTATCTCGTAAAAAATGCAATAATTAGTACGTCAATTAATAATTACAACAGTAAGTAGTAGTAATAATAATGATAGTAAAAGGATTTTTTCTTCTAGTCGTCTCTTGTCCAATTTTACCTCGCAAAAATAAAAAAAGAAAATGGGTTAGTAAAAAATAATAATAATAGTAACGATAATAATAATAATAATAATAATAATAATAATAATAATAATAATAATAATAATAATAATAATAATAATAATAATAATAATAATATAGTTTAAAATAAAGGGGAGAGAGATTTTTAAAAGTGTAGGCTCAGGTATGTATGATTCGGTTAGAGGTTAGGGACGTCTGTATGGCTGCGAACACGCCGGCCGGTCGTGTTGCCATGCCAAGTGCTGGTCGCACCACTCAATCGCCGGCACGTTTTGCAATTACAGCTCATACAAGTCATCATAGCCTTTTTGTTTTAAAAAAATGGGAATGAGACTGTTTATCCGTTCAAATCAGTAGGCCTCAAATAAATAATTATTTTCCTTGGCGAAATAGCGCGATATCTATTCAAAAAATCAGTAACACCCGATATCCAAAAAAAGATACACGGGTCAACAGGTCAACTGCATAAGTCTCTCAAATCTGCAATCAAGAAAAAGCATCAGAAACATTTATAAATAAAGGAACCAAGCAAGGCAGAAGTTGAGATACGATTCGCCGCGAGGAGCGACAGCAGCTGCGTAGCGGCATTGCTACCACCCCCTAAACTTTATTTCCATTCCTGCATAAGAAAAACCCAGAAAGATATGGAAGAGCCGAATCGCGACGAGCGACGGAGTTAACCAGAAAATGGTGTCGCCGGCTGAAAAAATCAAACCGGATTCCGCCGAAACAAACAGCAGGAACGTCAGCCAAAATAACGATCCCAATAACCAAAAGAACGCCGAAACAGTAACGGAAAGAACAGAGGAGCAACCACCGCCTCTGATTAAAAACTGGAGGAGTCGCTACAACTCTGTTTTCCCCTTTTTCCAAACTCCCCTGTCAACAACACTCAACAACAAGAATCAAAATAAAAATGAAATCAAATAGAGACAGAAACAAATAGATATTTAACGATGGATATTTCCAATCTGAAACCCCCTGTCTCACTTCCCAGTATCCCACCCCGATCTCCCCTTCGTTTACACTGTTCAATGCCGGCAGTGATGGTAGCGGCTCACCACTGTTCTGCACCGTCTCCACTCACTTCCTCACTGATTTCCCCATTTTTTGAGTTGTTGTCCCGACTCCCTCTCCCTTTTCGATCTTTGTGTGTGTCTGTTCTTTTAAGGAAAAATAGAGAAACTGAAATGGGTGTAGGTGTTTCTATGTAATGGTGCGTGTGAGAGAGAGAGGAGATGGGGTGAGGATATGATGTGGGGTCTTTATTTTTGTAAGTGCCTATAGATCTGTTGGCGTGTTTTTATGAGGGAGAATTATACTGTGAATGCTTCTGTGTGTATGAATTTTGTGTGGGGGAGATGAAGGAAGACCAAAGGGGTCTGCGCGTGCGGGTACTGATATTGTGTGTCCCCATGTGCTGATGTTGTGTATATGTTTATAGGATTAGGAAGAAATGGTTGTTGGGTGATTAGAGAAATTCGGGGGGTTGGGAATAATTGTAGGGATTATGAGAGTGATTTAGGGATTTAGGAGAAGATTTAGGGAGAGATGAGAGGTAATGTAGCTAGTGTCAAAAGATGGGTAGATACATTAAATATAAAAGATTAGGAGATATTTTGGAATTTGTTTAAAATAAAATAGGAGGAAAAAAAAATATATGAATGTATCTAGACGAGCATTCGTCCAGGTTCAAACGAGAAATATGATTCAATACAAATAAATAAATAATTTTGGTGGAAATTGGAAAAAAGGAAGATTAAATATTTTGGGTTTTATTCAAAATAGTTGGAAGAAAATTGAAACTAGTCCCTTAATAGACTGGCCGTACCTAGAGAAGAGTCTGTCTAGTTTCGAGGGAAAGAGTTCTTTAAAAAGAAATGAATTGATTATTTGTTTGGCTAATATTTTACTTAAAGGTGCTTTAAAAAATATAAATATAAATATATGTATAAATATTGTATAAAATGGTACAAACACGTAGTAAAATGCACACGCAAAGTAAATTGGAATGCAAATTAAACTACTTAAGTATAAATAGCCACAAATATTTGCTAAACGCTATAAATGCACTAAAATTGCACAAATAATCACATTTTGACAAATTGCCTAAATGATGCAAAATTACGTAATATAGCACATTTAAGTATGTAATATATAAGTAGGTATAACACACGTAAATGCATGCTCTCTAATGCATATTTTGCACAAATAGCCAAATTGCACTTTTAAGTTGATTTATAGCCGATTTTAGAAAAAGGAGGGACAAAATTGGGTGTCAACATGGACCACCACATCCTGAGGAAAATGTCATAGAGGAAGACACATCTCCACCAAATTCACCAGATGTCATGGACGATACTAATCCACCAAACTAGTAATTGTGTTATTTTAGAAAGTAATGTTCATTTTATGTATAATCTTTCTAGCCCTTTTACGTATTGTTAATATTAGTTTCAGTTGTGTCTTTTGATTGTCTACCACTGCAGGCCTATAAAATTTGAAATCTCCATATTTTATGTTGGATTTTATTGTTCCACTTGTGATTTTGATTGTCTACCACAGATAGTGTATTATAAAAATTTAACAAACAGAGCAAAAGTTCTCATAGTTCATCGTGATCAATCAATAAAACAAGAGAATTAAATTGCTATCACATTGACAAAATTAACTAGACCAACCACTTACAGTGTAAGCAAAATACTGCTCCAATAAGAAACCTATGCACCAACTACTTAAATCGATCCCTCTGCACCTCAATCTCCTTCAACTTCACTTATAGTTGTTCCTTCTCCATTTGAACTTCCCTGAGTTGGATTTTGAGAAAATCCCTCTGTTCCTCAACCTCGAGAAGTAGAATTCGAAGAAGCTTCACTGGTTCATATTCATGGATCTTTTGAGTGAAATCAAACCTTGCCACTCCTTCTGCGCTGGAGACTAAACTGGACAGCATTTCTCTTGCTTCTTGAGGAAGCGGGCCATCATGCCACCTAAAATAATCACATCCACCATTGTCCTAAGAAGCCTAGAAATTAGCAACGTTGGTTAAGTATTTAGTAAAAAATTTAATAGATGTAAATAATTACCTACCTTCAGCGTACGACAACACCAAAAAGCGACCAGTATTTGTTTGGGTCCTTGATGTTTTCAGCTTCCCATTTTCACCGCAATGAAATTTATCGGGTTCCACCAAACAAGAATGCAGATTGCAAGGTCTGGGATATTTTGTGTTTTATTATCACAGTTGATGATAGACGGATGAGAGAGAAATTCAATTTACTCAGCGGTTTATATTTACAAAAATATTTTTACCTTTGCAAACAAAAGTTACCAATGAAAAATTCAAAATAAAAATATAAAAGACAAAACTAATTTGAAGATGCTAATAAACATCAGTTTGGTCTATTGTTTACTTATTGAACAACTGTATTTTGAAATGTTACCGTTCAAGATATCGCCACGTCCGCATTTGACATTTAGGGTTTGGGGTTTGGGATTTGGGGTTCACGCACTTGGGGTTTGGGGTTCGGACTCTAGGGTATATGTAGATTATTTTGGCTTGATCGGTAAATTATCAACGATCGAAAGTTACACTGTCATTGATTGTCAATATAATCCGGTTGATTGTATACTCATATGGTTTTCCTTAAATAATATAAAAAAAATATTGAACACTATTAAATGGTAATATATTGGTCCACGATAATGTATTTTAAAAATGGTCAATAACATTGATGAGGAGTGACATTCGATGACTTATATGATACAATGTATATTAGTGCTAAAGTTATGAGAAAGCAAGAGCTCTTTCTCTAAGCATGGAAGAAGATCGTAATGTGAGAAGCGAGCAATACTTTGATTGAGTTATATTGGATTAATACATTCTAACACTATAATGATGATAAATAACATTGGATTACATTCATTATTTAACGTATACAAATGATAAGGGTGGGTATAACAAGACCTTTTTCCCTATATATTGAAGATATCGTAGCGTGAGAAGCAACTAATACATTGCTTTAGTTATATGGATTAATAACACCACCCACATTTTATAATGAATTATTTATATGTTTAGGGCTTCTTAAGTGAACAAACACGTATTAACGCTTCAATTTAATCCTTAATCACTACAGTCGATGATACACCTTAAGAAGGTGGATTGTCCATCATGTACAATCCGGATGATTTGACTGGGAGTCATTTATATTTTATTTTTATAGTTCATAAGATTACAACAACAATATACCCAATGTTATAATTGTGTGATGTTAAAATTTTATCATGAAAAAAAGTGTTGTCTCAGTCATATTAAATCAAGTTTAGCAGTGATGATTGTCAATCCAAAATATTTGATTATCAACTACTTTAGAAATCCACATTTATTTAGAATTCCACGGTAACTGTAGAAAGTGTACCGTACTTTAGACCTCCACATTGAATATTATACAAGATTCTTTATATTTACCTCTCAATTGCATACCCAGTCAAACGGTGAATTACCAACTTTATGACTTCTGTATAACATCGCTTGCCTTTATTTTGGTTGTTTGTATACTTGACGTAGTTTATTATCCCTTTTATCAGATCTATAATCAAGAGGACACGTGAAGATCTCAGTACATACGTCATAAATTAATTACACTTTTTCCATAAATATATGTTTAGTTGTTTATAAATTTCAGATCGTTTATTATCAAGTTCATCAGATCTTTAGAAATCTCGCATCTATGTTTAGTTGTTTAAACACTTTAATTGGTTTAGTATCACTTTTATCAGATCTTAAGCAAGAGGACACGTGGAGATCTCAGTACATACGTCTTAAATTAATTACACCTTTTCCATGACTCCATGTTTAGTTGTTTATAAACTTCAGTTCGTTTATTATCAAGTTCATCAGATGTACTTTAAGTAACGTCATAAATTTGTCCTGGTCTCCATGTTTAGCTGCTTATAGACTTTAGTAGATCTATTATTATGTTAAATAGATCCAGTTATCTTCTTCGATGAAAATAAAGCAGAAACAGGAAAAACTATAGCAACACAAACATGTACGCCGACAGCAAAATTCCCCCTATTCAATTCATATATTTTTAATAATTACAAAATAAAGAGCTTTCTTTAATCAGAAAGCTCTTTAAAATAACAAAAAATAAAAAGTATAAATAATTAAACTAACTTAAAATATAAAAAATACTTAAAATAAACATATAGTTAAGCGGAACCATGGGGGGTGATGATGTCGTCGGACTTGATACCGATGCAGTGGCACATTGCACCAAGCATAGTGCAATGCGCCAAATTTTCATCTCTTGCCGCAGCCTATCCTCGTCTATAATTCGCATGAGAAGGTCAAGTGCTTGGCGGATGAGGAGTGCATCTTGGGTGGGTGGGTGTACTATTGTTGTGGAGAAAAAAACTTAAGAAAAGTTGAGATTTATTAGTGGAAAGTGTATGGAAAAAGTAGTAATAAATGATCATATTTATAGATAAAGAAGGTGAAGGGATAAGAGGAAGGGGGTCTAACTGTCATTATTAAAAATTGTTTTTGGAGAGATTTTTTCCGTTCCTCCATCAAATCCGATGGGACGTGCCCAACTTGGGCAATGCACCCTTTAATTTACCTAACACGTTTACACAATGACCTATTATCTACCACTCAATATACTTAGCTTACTCATTAAGTTTGTTGTCTCTTAAAATACGGCACCTAGTTATCATTGCTTTTGAAATATGGTCTTGTCTTTAGTCGATGGAATTTTGGTCTATGATCGAATAGGCAACTTAAACGACAAATATTCAATTTAATATAAATCCAACATCTATTTAATTTAGACCATGTGTAGTAGTTTATACACTATTTTATTTCTAGTTGTCTAAAAAAATTTCAACTACAGATATCAATAAAGCCAGTTAAAGTTCATTGTCAACCACATCATGATCGATTGTCAACTACACATATTTGGCCAAAAAATACTAATTTCTAGTGCATCAAAAGTCTATTGTCAACATATCAAAGTATATTAAACAATAAGAAAGAGTATACACATGTAATTTGGAAGCGAATATACGTAAATTAGTCAATTGACAAGAACATAAAAAAAGGTTCATAAATAAATTATTACACTTAATAAATAGTAATAAATCACTGTGTATTTTGAGCAAGAGAGAAAGTTGTTTTCTCTTGGCTGGGTCGTTTACCTTTTAAATGTCTATTCTTTCTCTTCTTGGACGTATATGATTCCTCCCCCATCGATGGAATGTGCTTAACTCTTTTCCTACCAATTTTGACATCAACCTAAGGTGGCCTTGTGGTTACCGACGTATAATCGGGAGACATAATCTATACTTCTTCCGAAGAAATTGGATGAGTATTATGTCTATATGAAAGCAGGTACGCGTCCTTCCTATAATACTTAGAAGTGTATTGGTAAAGAAAGCTACCATACTCATCTCCAGAGGCCAAAAGAATCGTTGTCGTCGCATGGATGAACAGGATTATGTGCAAGTCAAATTGCCTATATAGACAAGTTTTTCTAGTCAGACTCACAAATTTTCTTGTCTGTATATCCTAAGGCTCATCTTCTCCCACAACAGCAAAATCACTGTTGTCCAGGTTATACGCCACAAGAACACTGGCAAGAGCCATATGATGCCTGAGTAGCTTCTCAATTCGAGGGACTAAGATGGTGTTCACCTTATTGACAAATGCACGATGTTTCATGAAAATTACATGGAACCTCTCATTAATAGAATTAAATAGGGCGACAATTGGGAATTCTCTTTCATCCAAGAACATTGCGTTTACAGATTCTGAAATTGTGGTGGTGATCACTTTATACATGTGACCTGAAAAATATGTCTTGCTTTCCATTTTCTGGTCCAAACACCAACAAAACAGTCAACAGCCGCTACATTTTTTTTACGAAGCTCTTTTAGTTCTTTATCGAAAATCTCTTGGCTGTAAGCTTGAGCTGCAGCATATTAATTACCCATAAAATCACCCCTAAAACCTTTGACGAATGTTATCAGCGAGGTGCCTCATGCAAAATCTGTGATGCGCTTAAAAATAAACCCTTGAAATTCCATTAGCTGTGCTACTAGCGCAATCAGAGATGATGCACAACTCCAGACGGTCCGGTACCACCGCCTGCAGGTTCCGAAAGAAGAAGGTTCAAGAATCGTCGCACTCCACATCGACCACACAAAATGCCAACGGAAAAATATCGTACTCCGTGTCCAGCGCCACTGCAGCAAACATTACACCTTCGTAAGGCCCCGACAAATGATTACCACCAACAGATATTACCTTTCTCAAATAATGATATCCTCTATTCCAAGCACCAAATGATACAAAAAAATATCGAAATGAATAGTCATCATTCACAGCCAGTTGGACATGACTTCTAGGATTCTCTCTTTTGATTGCAAGCTGATATGCATCTAAAGAAGTGCACCCGTGCTCCGGCGTCCCCCTCACCATGGCCCTTGCAATGTCCCTTGCCCTCCAAGTCTTCCAATAACTAGCATTTGTATTCAGATCATGAACAGCAGTCGTGTTGATATCTTTGGTCGATGGAGAAACTATTTTTAACAAGACGAGCAATGACCTATTCCAAAGCTTGAGGATGGTGGCTTGTAGCATTCTCTACCCCACATGTGTAATCACCACAGTACTTGGTGATCTTAAATGTATCAAAATTTGGCACTTCATAGCGCGCACTATCCACTTATATTTCAGCGATGCCCATGCCACAAAATACGAAACTTTTGTACTCTTCTTCGTGCAGGAAGTATATATTTTCTTAAGCACCGCTAACTTCAACGAGCAAACCAACTCATTCTTGTTGAAGAATATTTTACCCTTATAAAAACCTGTGTCATCATTAAGAATACTACTGGACTCTATTCCAGCACGGTTCAGAGAGCACTTTTAGTCTGCGCTGGTGAATGGAAGCCCTCCTTATCAAGCAAGAAGGAAGCGGCGCCCCTCAACAACATCAGTATGCATTTCAGCAGGCCCCTCATGCTCAATTCATCACTTTTATCACTGCCGTTACTCTCCTCTTTATCCATGTTCGGGGGATAATATCCACTATCCTCAACCACAGGCCTAAAAATATCATCCCATTGGTCATCATCAACCGCTATAGAAGATGCTGCAACAATATTTAAAGCTGGGGCGGACCCCTCGACTATCGAAATATAAACAAACAAAATATAAATAATAGGCCTACTTCCATTACCATCTACATCTAGGAGGTATATGTGCAGATCATTGTCATTCTTAATCAATGAAGGAGCCATTTTCCCCTCATAAGCTCAGCACCAAGTATATAACTAATGGACACATCGCCCCGATCGCAGGTTAATTATCTGCATTCAATGACGTTGTCTATCAACTTGTCAAATGTCCCTCCAAATTCAATGCAATAGGTATTGTTGCACAAGAACTGGAATGCCAAGCCCAGCATTTAGTCGTCTCTACTCATTTCCCGAAGAAATTAGCAGTCACTACTGCATAGCACCCCATCAGTGAACGAGTCGACAATATACTGCAATAGGTCGATGAACTAAAGCATACTTCTAATGGAATCAGAACAATGGCGGAGATGATAAAGCACCTTACCAGCTCAATAAAACACCTCGTATACCATGAAGAAGCTGATACCAACCCAATTAGATGTCAATTCACACAGCACAACAGACATATTGAAGCTTTTGAAAAAGACGAAAATTGAAAATTTCAAAACCTTCCCACAACTAGAAATCACGAAATGAGGACAGATTGAAGATGGGGATTGGATTGTGATAGCTACGCAATAAAATGGTATGAATTTGGGCCTGGAATGACGTTCAGCTCAAGAAGAAGCCAATGAACGAGCTTGAGAAGAAGAAGAAGAAGAAGAAGAAGAAGAAGAAGAAGAAGAGGAAGGAAGGGAGGGGAATTTTTGGCGGGAAATTTTGGGAGAGAATTTTTCTTTTTTGGGTATGGGCAAAAGTGTAATATTTAGAACTTGGGGGTTGGGACGTCTAGTTACTTTTTAGGCCTAATTAAGCCCTAAACATGATTAAATAGGAGGTCATCTATCCAATTTTTAAAATTTAGAAGTTATTTTTTTAATCGAAGACTTGAAAGAGGTCGAAGAGCTAAATGCCCCGAGAAAGTATCTATTTGCATCTATACCTATCTATATTATTGTGGAAATACCAAACTTTAAAGTGAAATGTTGATCGACAAATCTAACCCAAAGAAGTTGAGATTTGTTTTACTCTTCCAATATAAATTCTTCAAATAGACTACACTATATATGGGATTCATATTGAATATACTGGAACATGTTAGCACAGTTTCCTAATGCCTTCTAGCCAGATATAGGATCTTTCAAATGAGTTAATTTGTACCTATATCGGGTGTTACACCAAAATAATGAATGATTCATATAAATATTTATAAGTTAATCATGATTAAATGATAACGTACTATTAAAATTAACTTTATTGGTTTAGTATAAACAACCCCTAGATTCTTGTGATGTTTGAGGTGAACTTAAAATAAATATGTGTTCTTTTTTTCTAATTTCCAACTATATACATACAATTCAAACCAAAAGGTCGTTAGCAGGACGCACCCATTCATGCAAACCGCTAGGATGCAGTGCCAGTGTTTGACTATTCGGCCAATGTTAGAATAGTATCAATATGACTTCTATGGTCGATGAAAACGTAAAATGGTGAATAAATGAATATTTCGTTTCCTTGTAAAGCAATAATATATAATGTCAAAACACATTTAGTATCACGAAGTCCGCTTAGTTTGGGCACCGGTTCTTCTGAATATTCATTTTTTTTGGGTCTAATGTAATTTGACCATATCTGGGAGAAAATCATGATTAATAACAATCACTACTGTTCTCTCCATATCTTATCACCATGAATACATGAATTTCAAGTCATATTCAAAAGGGTTGATATAATTTGCAAAGTAGAAGCCATTTACCCTAACTAACCAATAACATATATTGCCACGACCTTTGCACTTGCTTGACAAGTTACGATCAAAAACATCAAAGAGTATGGTCTTCATATTCCAAACAAATTCACATTTGAACTTAGTTGTCCCCGAAATGTTCTCACGAAAATGCCAGTGAAAGCCTTCTCCGTTATTAAGGAAATGAGTTCCAAGATCATCTTCTGAAGACCAACAATGAAGGAATAAAGAATTCGTATTATTAGGGAGGTCATCAGCAATCCACACCTGATAACGATTCAAAGGAGAGTTAGAATTATTAAGTGCAACACCACCACTGAAGGAGAGGATAAATAAATATGCAAAGACTACAGTAGTGATATGAAAATTCATGTTGAGAATGAGAAAAAGTTAGAGAATGGAAAAAGGGAATTAACCCCAAGGAATAACTAGGGAGTTTCCTTCCTCTTATTGTTGCTCTTACAAGTGTTCCTTTCACATGAATATGGGGCTTATTAGTTTGGACCATCCACGTACCTACAAAATTAGATTACACTAATCTATGCAATTTTGGAGTTAGTGATAAATAACACCTCGAAGGCTTTACTGGTTTCTTTCAATTACTATAATTGCGAATAAAAACAAGTTCCAGTTAATACTTGAAATTAGATTTGACCCGCCTGTTTGACCAATAGTCTAATTACCGTTGAAACTTAATATTAATTTATGTCTATCTTTATCTGTATCGATCTATTTTTTTAAAAGAATTGAGTGTAAGCAATTAAATTTGGTGAATTTAATCCATAAGAAATTTGAATTAATTCCTAAATTCAAGAAAATAAAATGCAACATGGTAAATGACGTGACGCCAAATCAAATGAAGTAGCTAATGAAAATACGCCAAGTGTACAAAGGATAGGCTTTGTCAAATCAAATGAAATCTTATCACAAAGATAAAGGAGGTTGGTTTGTAATTCAAAATCAACCAATCAAATCAAAGCAAATACATTTAGCCTTATCACATTTTCTGTATTCCATCACTATAAATAGAGAGCTCCCATAAGCCAAAAAGAGGGAACTTGAAGAAGGAGAAGGACATCAAGGTGGAGATCAGCAGGAAGATATCATGTGCACGTGTGGCCAACTCTTCAAATGTTTTAGGCTTTATGCCTTGCAAGATGTAGCAGAGGCCCAAATGCATCCCTTGAATGCACATTTCAATGCCAGAAGTTTCACTAAGGCGATCTTTGCAGTTAAGGCTCAAGCTTCTCCAACGATTGATAAAGTCGATGACTGGTTCATCATTCAACTGGCGAGAATTTGTAAGTTCAACCATGCTAACGACACGCCTTGTACTATAGAAGCGGTTAAGAAATTCTTGCTCCAACAGCTCCCAACTATCAATGGAATTAGGCTCAAGATCTGTGTACCAATCAAAAGCATTCCCTTTGAGAGATTGGACGAACTGCTTGACGAGGTGATCACCATAAGCCCCAGCATTGTTGCACGTCTCGACAAAGTGCGCCACATATTGTTTGGGATTTCCCTTGCCATTAAAGTGCTGAAGCTTTGGAGGTTGATAACCAGCAGACATCTTCAAGTTATCAATTCTTTGTGTGTAAGGCTTTTCATATGTGAGCAAAGATTTGGCTTGCGGCTCCACTTTATCTTTTATTGCCCTATATATGAAGTCCTTCAACTGATCAACATGAAGTAGACCTTCAGAAGATACTTGGATCTCCTTAGACATAATCGTTTGCCTTGTAGAAGATTCTCCTTTCTCTTTTGCTTCAGGAAGCTCCGTTGGTGATTGGCTGGATACTCCCTCCGCTTTGCTGCCAAACTTTTCTTCTAACTTAGCAATATGAGCATCTTGATCTTTCACGCATTTTGTCAAGCCTTCGACTGCTTTAGTCAAGATTGCAAGTTGTTCTTCTATGGATGCCATCTTAGTTTCCTTGGACTTTGAAGAGCAGAGATGAGAGGTAGAGAGGTCCCGGCTGGGCGTGCCAAATTTGTAACAACAAATTTCAAGGTCTAGAAAATTCAAGACAAAAAATAGCGTAACAAAATTTTGTATTTGATATCAACAGAAGATACGGGTTACAATCTCTAGAGTGTCACTAATTTTTGTAAATGACGTCCTCTAATTCTTCTCCTCACGAACTTTGATTCAAGGGCTCGGAAGCTTGATCTTGAACTTGATGAACTTTGGATTTGATTTCAAGAAGCTTGATCTTGGATTTGTTGCACGTCACGAACACTTTGACGATCGCCACGAACAAGATTTGAGATTCAACTTCCACGAACAGATGATTTGAACTCGTGCACGCCGAATCTTGATTTGAACTTTGATTTGGATTTGAACAGGGACATAGATTGTGGCCTCCGTTGTTAAACTTGAACAAGGACGTAGATCGTTGCCTCCGTTTGTTGAACTTGAACAGGGACGTAGATCACAGACGTAGAAGAAGACTTTGAAAGCTTTCCTTCGGAGCTTCTTTGATTGCCTTTCAGTTGTCTTGATGTGCTTTGCTTGGCCTCCTTTGACGAATTGAGTATAGCTGTAAGCGGAAATCGAGGGTCACCTCTCTACAAGTCTCGTAAAGGTGAAGACAAGCAAGAAGCCGACAAAGGGGGCAAGTTTTCATCCGAGTATGAAATCAAAGAATCCATGTATGTCAACACTTCTCCCCTGGTAGTCTCCACGAAAGTGAGTGAGAAGAAGGGTGGAAAGACATATTCCATACAAAACAAGTCAAGTCGAAATCTGACTTTGAAAGAAATGCAAGAGAAGGAGTATCCGTTCTTGGATTTTGATGTTTCTGCTATGTTTGATGAACTCCTCAAGTTGAAGTTCATTGAACTTCCCGAAATGAAGCGACCCAATGAAGCTGCCCAGAGTGATGATCCAAATTACTGCAAGTATCATCGATTTATTGGTCACCCCATCGAAAAGTGCTTCATCTTCAAAGAGAAAGTCATGGATTTGGCTCGCCAAGGAGATATCCTCTTGGAAGAAGAAGTCTCCAACAAGTAGCAAATGCAAGTGGATGCTCCTTGACGCACGAGCCTAAACTGCAAGTTACTCTTGGCCCGCAAGAGTATAAATTGTGCACGGGCAAGTAAAAATAAATAAAAGTCCGTTAGGTTGAAAATATCGAAAGACACGGCCTAGGCAAAAGTTAGGACAAAAAAAAACTCATTTATATGAACTACGTCATGACTTGATCCTCTTCATCAAGGTACGTAGGCAGCTAAGAATAATTTTATTCTAAGTTCAGTCGCATGAGTTTTTAAAAAAAATCCAAGTGTTGAAGTTGATTTGGTGATTCTACGTTGATACTTTCAATTGTAGATAAATTCAAGCCAAAAGTAAAAAGATAAGACAATTTGCATCAAAGTGGAAAAGATATTTATTTCTTCAATGTTGAAGAAATTTACATCAACGATCCAAAGAAAAGAAATAAATCAACAAGCCATCATCTTGTACAAGGAGCCTAAGTCCTAAAAATAGTTTGAAGCTAAGATTGTTGTTGACTTGTCTTGAAGCCTATTCCAAGTATTCATAACATTTGGTGAAGAACGAGTTACATATCCCGCTCTACTTGTATCAAATCTTCTGGAGAAATAGACGTCAATGTTCATTAACATAGCTGGAGGCCTCATCTGCCTATTCAAGCCATCCATCTCGATGGACTCTCTAGATGCTCTTGCACAAAAGTTGTAGCTTGAAAAGCTGGGTCAGCACTCTATGCACTTCTTCACAAAAATTCCATGTTTCATCTACTTCTTTGCCAAAGTAGAGACTCGCCATGTGGGTCTTCACCAAAGCATCTAAATTGCAAGAAGGGGCACTCCACGAGCTTCATCGCCGATGATTGATGAGTGATGCAACTATTTTCTCCAATTGTCGGACAGACCTGCAAAAACAAGTGAAAAGAAGGCTCATGAAACCTGCAACCAAAAGTTGAAATGCACCAGATGGTAGAGTAAACTTTCAAGATTTTTCTGCATCAATCCATAATGAATTGAGAGTTCATCATTGGCATGAGCATAGTTCTCCGATTCTAGTTTTTGGAGGATCAAGAGGCTCGCGATTTGGTTGCTTCTATCTCAAGATATTAAGGTTTTGGCAACATCGCTTCATGCTGTTAAGTCAGCACGGGAGAAGCATCCTCAACTTCAAAAATTTATATCTACCGATCCAGGGGGACTTTGTATCTGAAATTTTGATATGTTGTAACATCTCGAGTTCAATTCTTCAGAGTCAAGTGGCACTTGATTTTGTCATAAGTGTGCAAAGCTGGAAAGCAAGAAAGACAGACTGATAGATCATATTAAAAAATTAGTTCCAGCTGATACGAATGTCATTTTGATCTGATCTTTGAATATGTTATATCTCTAGAATCTTCTTTCCAAAGGAAAAAAAGGCTTGTAATTCAGACGATCCTATAAGAAGATATAGTTTTTTTCCTTCAAGGTGCTCAAAGATGTCAAGTGTCAAAACACAGAACTAGATTCAGTAGAAAAAATGTACAAATATAGATTGAATGAAGACCCGACCTTCCACTATGTTATAGTTCCATGAGTTTTCTTTCAAACGACACAAACGTCTTGTGATTTGGATGCTCCTATCTCGAGATATGAATTTTTTAGCAAAGTTGTGCAGGGCTGTCAGGCTAACACGGAAACAACTGCATCAAATTCAAAAATTGATTCCTGTTGATCCGAAAGATGTTTTGCTCTGAATTTTTGATATGTCGCACTGTTTGAAGTCTTTTTTCTACAGAAGTAAGCGGCCTGCAATTTCGACACTCATATCTCAAAATATGATTTTTTTAGCGAGAAGGTGCCAAGCTGTGAGTTGCATAAGTAGAGGGGAATTCAACGAAACTTGAAAAATGTGATGCACCATGAGTTTCTCTGCTAAGTTTTCAAGATAAAATTGTGCTACGCCTGGGAGGTTCAGAAACCAAGCTCTTCTCGACCAAATGTTGAAGGATGAAACGCAATTCTTCTGTCAGGACACAGGACGAGATGCATCTGTCTCGCTAAGGATGGAAAAGAGTTGCTCCAAGAGTTTTAGCCGCAAGGAAGGGATGTTGTACTTTTGTGCCTAGCTGCTAGAACAAAGTGATTCATCAGTTCAGTAGCCAATGCTTGGGACCAAGGTCTTGCCGGGACAGAGGACGCCAACATGTATTCTTCGTCAAGGTGCAGGAGGAGGACGCCTTCAAGTAGTTTCTTGCCTTCAAGTGGTGTCTCACTTAAATTGCAAAGCTGCTGCACATTACAAAGGAGTCCATGCCAAGTGTTGCTACAATGAAGCTGCAAAGCTATAATATAGCAGAAAGCTTCGAATAGTCTTCTCGCCAAAGCCACAAAGCTACATAGAGGATGCCCCGAAGTCATTCCTCGGCCAAAGCTACAAAGAAACAAGAGAGCTGCACCAAGTATTTTTTTCACTAAAAATGCAAAGTCGTAGGGAAAACATGGCTCCAAGTACTCTCTTGTCGAAGCCAAAAAGAAGGAGACGCTGTGAATATGATCTCTCGTTGAAGCCTCAAGGAAGAAGAACACTCCAATTTGGCGCTAGAGCTATAACGTAGGAAGATGTGTACTAAGTAGTTGCAGCTCCCAAAGCTACAAAATGCAGGGAGGACTGGTTCAAATATCTCTTGCCAAAGCAACAAATGCAGAAGTAGATACACAACCTTGTCAAAGCAGCGAAACAATATTGAAGGGAGTTCCAAGAAGATTTTTGCCACAGCTGCTCTCACCAAAGCTACAAAACAACTAGAGGTCTCGCCAAGTAGTCTAGCCAGAATTGCAAATCTTCACGGAAATGGGACAATCCAAGTAGTTTATCCCCATGGTTGCAGAGCTGCAAATCTACTGCAAAAGAAAATCTCCGAGAGGCTACTCTTGTCATAGCTAAAAGGATGAAGATGCCACAAGTGCTTTCTTGTTGAAGAATGGGTGAAACCTCCATGCCTTCTTTTGTCAACTCACGAGAAGGAAATGAGCCACGTGCTTCCTTGCCAAAGTTGCAGAAGGAATCCTTAAG
The DNA here is from genome assembly GCA_037355625.1 of Petunia x hybrida. Classification (NCBI taxonomy): domain Eukaryota; kingdom Viridiplantae; phylum Streptophyta; class Magnoliopsida; order Solanales; family Solanaceae; genus Petunia; species Petunia x hybrida. Next base: position 871,590 of record JBBBVM010000018.1, on the reverse strand, counting down.
TATCTAGCCGAGCTGCGACGGGGTGATCCACCAAGTTCATCTTCGTCAATGATTGAAGAAGATGGCTCCAAATGTGTCTGATGGAAGTTGCAAAATCACAATGCACAAAAGAGAAACTCCAAATGTTTTCTCGCTAAAGCCGCATGGAAGGAGAACATGCTAGATAGTCTCTCCCCAAAGTACCAGCTGTAAAAAATAGTGCTCCATCAAGCTAAGTGTCTTTCTTGTCGAGATGCCAAGAGAGGACACACCAGGTTATTCCATTCCAATCATGTGGACGTCACTTATATCTCTTTGTCTCATATACCTGCAAGAAAAAAAAAAGGGCCATGAAGCTCACAACCGGCACGACGCTTCAAGTTGGCATGGTTAACATTGTGCCAAATGCTTCAACTCGCCATTGTGAATATCAGCTCCAGCAACATGAAGTTTGAGTGCTCTCCACTTGGGTGCTGAACATAAGTCTCCAAGAAGAAAAGCTTTGCTGAATCAATATGGAGTTTTTGGTGACTCGTGGTTTTTCACGTCAGCTAGTTTAAACTACTCGCTGCAAACAAAAGAAAAATGAAGTTAGGGAATAAGTTACCTTCCTCCATGCAGTAGCTCTAGCTTCGCAGCACACAACTAAGTTTTATTCGACGGCTTCGTGATTTATCAGCAAATCGGCACAGTGATGAAGGAAAAGAAAGGACTTTAAGATATTGAATTGAAAGATTCAAATGTTTGATGAAGGATCAATAAGGGATGAGCTGGTATTTATAGAGTGGTTAAGGGGGCTATTAGTCTTCTAGTGATCCGGAATAACTTCTAGATATGATAAATCAAAGTATTTCAGAGATAAGAATGAATATCTATTTGGATTACAAGGAAGAACAAAGTTGGATTATAACAAACTGAAGTATCCTGTTGAGATTCAAAGCTTATCTAATATCCATTTGAAAAGTGACGTGTGAAATGAAGACGTTGGAATTGTGTTCGTCATTATGGGGAAAATATACTCCTAGCCCTACTTGAAGCCAAATGAACGGTTGGAAGTCAAGTCATTAAGAAAAATAAAAAGCGCTTCCAAACTACATATACTGTTAGGTGCTTGAAAAAAAAATTTAAGTCCATACAAGTTTAATTTGTCTCATATGACTTGAGGTGACTTGGTTTATTAGACAATATCATTCAACTGCAATTAAGTAATTTGACAATGATCAAATGAGAATGCTTCAATAAATTCATCCTGGCATGCCCGCAAATGAGCTCTGAAGTTACACTCGAAAAAATAGCGTGCTTTAACGAGTATATTAGTGAGCAACCTAAAGAAACACAAAAGTTGTCTTTATTGGTACTTCAAGCCTCGTCTCTTATGGTTCGAAAAGTCTACACCCCGTCAAGTCTTGAAGTAGGAGGCATTTGTAAGCAATTAAATTTTGGTGAATTTAATCCATAAAAAATTTGGATTAATTCCTAAATTCAAAAAAAAAAATGCAACATGGCAAATGACATGACGCCAAATCAAATGAAGTAGCCAATGAAAATACGCCAAGTGTACAAATGATAGGCTTTGTCAAATCAAATGAAATCTTATCACAAAGATAAAGGAGGTTGGTTTGTAATTCAAAATCAACCAATCAAATCAAAGAAAATACATTTAGCCTTATCACATTTTCTCTATTCCATCACTACAAATAGAGAGCTACCATAAGCCAAAAAGAGGGAACTTGAAGAAGGAGAAGGACATCAAGGTGGAGATCAGCAGGAAGGACATCAAAGGAGGCAAAGCAAAGCACATCAAACAAACTGAAGGCCAATCAAAGAAACTCCAAAGGAAAGATTTCAAAGTCTTCTTCTACGTCTATGATCTACGTCCCTGTTCAAGTTCAACAAATGGAGGCAACGATCTACGTTTAACAATGGAGGCCACGATCTATATCCCTGTTCAAATCCAAATCAAAGTTCAAATCAAGATTCAGCGTGCACGAGTTCAAATCATCTGTTTGTGGAAGTTGAATCTCAAATCTTGTTCGTGGCGATCGTCAAAGTGTTCGTGACACACAGAAAATCCAAGATCAAGCTTCTTGAAATCAAATCCAAAGTTCATCAAGTTCAAGATCAAGCTTCCGAGCCCTTGAACCAAAGTTCGTGAGGAGAAGAATCAGAGGACATCATTTACAAAATTAGTGACACTCTAGAGATTGTAACCCGCATCTTCTCTTGATATCAAATACAAAATTTTATTACACTAATTCTTGTCTTGAATTTTTTAGACCTCGAGAATTGTTGTTACAATGAGACTTTGAAGCGAAATGTGGATCTTAACCCAAAAACGTTCAGAACTTTTTTACTCTTCAAATATTAAATAATTTCTTAAAATAGATAATTCTACATGATTAGGACATGTTACCGGCTTACAGCCTCCTAATTCCTTCTGCCTATAATATGAGATCTTTGAAATGTGTTGTTGAACCCAAAATTACCCCGACAGGGATAAATTCCGGAATATCGACAGGATGGACTAACTCATTTTGGAGTTTTTGGAGTCGCCACCTAATTTAAGGAAAACAGGGAACCAAATTAGCAAATGCGTGCAAAAACTCCGTTTATATAAAAAAGACGGTCTTTCTTTCAGAGATTCTAAAGGTATGAGGTTTTATTAATTTCGGAAGAAGGTTTTTAAGGCACTTCCGAAAATCCGTTAAAAACGGTTAATCCAGCATGTTTCCAAATATTTACAAGTGTGCTTTTCTTTCGAAAGAATTATTTGAATAATAATAATAATAATAATAATAATCAATTAAATAAAAGCTTATTTGCAAAATATTCCTTTACTTGCACGCATTTGCTAAGACGCCCCCAATTTGCAATAAATTAAATAACGACTTCACAATAAAAAGCAATGAACATAAAGTAAAGCAATATACCAAGCAATCCAATATTATTGATAAAGAAAATATTTTACACATTTATTTGCATAAATATCCAAGGAAAGTAATGCAAAGTTAAAGATAGAACCGGAAAATTGATCAACTCGCGGGAGTCTTGAATTTTCTAAAATTCCTAAGTCTTATTTCTGAATGCTCGGGTCCGAATTCAATCCCTAAATGCCTTCAATGCAATGGATTATTCTCATTCGTGAGTTAGCCAAACTCGCCCATAAATTATTCGTGCCAAAATGTACCTCGCAAAACAAACAAGTAAAATTGGATTAGTACGATAATAAGGTATAATAATTAATGAAATAAAATAATAATAATAAAGTAATAAAGTAGTAATAATAATAATAACAAACTATATAATAATAATAATAATAATAATAGTAATAATAGTAATAATAAAAATAATAATAATAGTAAAAGGGGTTGTTTTTGCAAAATTTAGGCTCTGATTTGTATGGCGCGTTGCAAACACGGAGCCCGGGCCGTGTTGCCTTGCCAGGTACCAAACCCACCACTCTATTCGACTTGCTTTGCATTAATTTCATACTTTCATCATCGTCTTTTGCTTTAGGGACACGGGAACGGGACGGTTCAAGTGTAGTATCATGTTCAAATCGATCCCGAGGCCTCAATACGTGTATATGTATTTTTTCATTGGCCATGTGCAGTATCGAGTTCAAATCAGTCCATATGCCTCAAAACTAGTAATTTTCATAGTCCATTTTGTCACAATGACTATCCAGATCAAGGTCCATAGTATCCAAGGAACTGCAAAACTTCTCAACAAATGTAATTAGTGATAGTCGGAACAAAAGCAGAACCATAAGCAACATAATCAACTGTGCATCAGTAACATAATTATAAATGGCATAGCCAGGCTAAAATATAGCCAAACGAAATCAATAACCAATTCAACGTAAAAGAGCTGTGGACAGATTTGAATGGATCGAAGCTCGAAAAGAAGGAGACAATTCCACTTTATAGTATCAGTTCAAATTAGCGAAACCAATGGAGTAACCCAAAGCGTGCAACCCAAGAGTAAATAGATGCAGTGGCCTCTCAATATAGCCAATAAGTTCCAGGAACATAGATACTCCAGAAAAGAAACCCGAAAATGATGGTAAACAACGGCGGAACAGAGGAGCGACACCAGTGGTTTCTCCGGCGAGCGGTGCACGGCGTCACTAGAACTCCACCATCGCCTTTCGATTCCGATCACAAATCAAAGACAACAGAGCCCATCAAATCTCGTCAGCAGTCAAACAACCAATTATACCAGAAAACAAACAAGATCAATATGTTAGAAGGATTTTCCGGTGAGAAACAACTAAAACAATAAGCAGAACAACGACGAAAGATAAAAGGGGAGAAGGGACGACGACTAACGGCGTCGTTGTCGAACCAAGATGGAGGAGCGACACCGACCAATGGGTAGCGTCGCTGCGACTCCGTCTCTGACTCTCCATTCCAATTTCATTTACACAAGATCGATGGGAAACTGAGACGAACAGTAATGGAGTTTTCTGGTTGGGGTAACGGGGTTATAGGTGATGGGGTATTGGAAGGAGAGAAGACGAGAAGGGTGAGGGCACAGCTGGAGTGGGAAATTGTAAGGGGAGAGGTCCTTTTTTGTGAGGGTTTTCTTGTGTGTGTTTTTTTGTAGTGGGGGGCTGATTTTTAGGGTGTTGTCGGAATGAGGCTAAAAAAATCTGATTTTTGTTGTATAAGGGAAAGATGAATGAATTGTGAGTTAGGGTTTTTGTGAGTGGGGAAGATTGGTGAATAGTGATTGTGGGCTAGGGGTTTTCCAATTGGGCTCGGAAGAAAAAATTGGGTGTTGTACCATATGAAGGTTGCGTAGATAGGCCGAGATTTAAAATGAACAACGATCCCGACCATTTTCTAAAAACTAATAGCCTTAACTAATTTCGTAAATCAATTTGAAAAACTTTCTAATTAGATAAATGATCTCAATATTTTACATGTTGTAGGTAATATAAAGCCGAAAATATCAAGTTGCTAATATTGAAAAATTTTGCAAACAATAGCCAAATTGCGACAAAACATCAAATTTTATAATTTCTTTTGAAAAGGGACATTTTTGGCTTTATATTAACACAAAATGCTATATTTTGAGGTTTACATAAAAAGTAAGTGTCGGCAAATTAATTTCAAAATTTCGGGACAAAATTGGGTATCAACATGTGTAAAACCACAACGTATCAGGTGTACGCCAAAATAATGAACGCATACATATATTTTATGTACATATTTATGATTTAATTGTGGTTAAATAATAATGCACTTTTCTTTAAAGTGTTAACTGCTATAGTTAATAATTTTATTAATTTGGTGGAAACAACCACAACGAATAAGAAATTACCCTTTAAAATGCAATTTACATTGAACTATGCAAAAATGGTAGCATATATATCATGCACAACATTGCTATTCAGATGGGTTGGAACACTGGCAATGCGTGGATGAAAATTCTGATATTCTGGGAACCAATAGCAAATCGAGGGATGATTTTGAAGAACAACCATTATTAGGTCACTCAACAAGAAACAGCTATTAGTTAAACTAGACAAAACTTTTGACTCGAACATCAAAAACCAGCTAACCAATTTCTCACATTCATAATTTTCTTATAGTAAGTTTTTTTTTAAACAAATTGGGTTTGAACAATGTTCTCAAATAGTAGCTGTAGTACATATCCCTCTTAGCCTGTGACATATATTCATGGACAAGATAATGATTGTATGGGCCTAAATCGATTTAGGATCACAAATCGAATTTGGGTTGGGATACAAGCAAATCTTCGTATCAAAGTCAAGAAAATGCTAAGAATAAGCATAAAATGCGAAGAAATAACTGGATTTCAATATATCGTAGTGAGTACAAATTTTGCCAGAGTTTCTGTATGTATTTCTGAATGCGTACAATACAAAATGAAGTGTTATTTATAGATTCAAGAGCCTAGCCCACGTTTCCATGTCTGGTAGTGCGCAAACCCACGTTCTGAGTGCTCATTAATGGAGATAGTGGGCAGAAGTAGTGGGCTGCAAAGCCGCTTGAACTGAGGCGCTTCACCGAGGTACAAGTATGTGACCTCGGTGGTAGGGCCTTGCTGTTCGACCGAAGTGAATGTCGCCGAAGCTCAGCTTGTAGCTCACCTTCGGTGGCGACACCGATGTTCGATTTCGGTAGTTCAGTTGTTCGCTTTGACCTTTATACTTCCGAACATTGGTTCGATTTCCCTTCGGTTTGTCATGCCGAGGTGCTATCCGAGCACGTCAGTTTTTGCCCAATACAGATAGTCCCCCAACTTCTCGGTCAATTACCAAAGTTACTGAGGAGTGGAGTGATATTTCGCGGAAAAGTGACGTGGCTTGATCTTATCCAAGCATTTCAAATTTCGTCAACGGTTCGCGTCTCTTTAGATTACTATTTATTGACACGTGTCACTCATCTGCTGGTTGATCGAATGGTCACACCGCTTTATTTGTTTCTCCCAACATTATAATGATGACTTACGCCACTTGTCTCTTTGACACCTATAAATATTCCCTCCGAAAATTTCTTTCTTCACTTTCAACACTTGCGATCAACAGTGACCAAAAGAAAAGAAAGCCTCCATTTCATCTTGATCAGTTCTTGCCTTCAAAAGACCTTAAATTTTAGTTTTGTAACCATGTCTGCAATGCATTCTAGACAAGACTCAAGCGACTCTAGTGAGAGAGCGAGAATTTCACGCTATGTCGCCGCTATATCTAGCGGTGATTTTATCATCACCGTGACGATGTTGCAGGTAGTAGAAGTAGAGGGTGGTGGTGAGGTGACCTCAAGTGTTAGTGGCTCCAAGCGGCACAAGGAAAGGGCCAGGCGTGACACCGCCGCGATAAGTGGAGATGCCAGCACAGAGGGTGATGACGTCATCGGTGATGACGACATAGTGGGAGATGGAGCTGATGATGTCATCCATAGAGATGACGATGGTGAGGGCGACGATGCCGAGGGCAAAGGCGAAGAGGACGCCGAGGCCGAAGTTGAAACTGGGGGTGAATTGCCCTCAATCGAAGGTGGGCTTAATACCGAGGTGGGACCTTCGGGTCCTGCGATTCCCCTCGAGCAAGAGCTCGAGCCTCATCAAATTATCCCCTCACATTTCGATAACAGCAAAGACCTCAAGCTTCAAGTGCAATCTGTTGATCAAGAGGAGAAGAATATGAACATACAGGTAAATATGGCGCCGACTCGCATAACACAAGCTCATATTGAGCGAGTTCGGAGGGATTGCCAGCATGTGGGCCCGAGGTGGAGTTGATTATCCCCGACCCAACTAGTAGGGTTTGCCAGCATGTGGAGAGGATGTCCTTTGCATACACTTACCCTTTTACCCTCGGTTTTACCCTGCCTGTTCACAGGATTATAGACGAATTCTGCCGAGCGTACAACTTGTGCTTGGCTCAGCTAGGCCCCGACATCTAGAGGGTGGTTCAGTGCATGGATTGGCTGACCACTAAAGCCGGGGTGGATTTCACCTTGCAACACCTCATCTCCCTCTATTATCCTTACTTCCACAAAGCCGGGGTTGTGGCTTTAAACAACCGAGACAAAAACGCGCACCTCCATAAGAGTGAAGACCATGGAGACCGAGGCTGGAGTAACCGCTATGTCCTTTTGGAGACCAGTGCTTTATCTGCCGAACCCAATTTCCCAGAGAAATGGAACAACACACGTAAGTTTCCTCTTCGCTTTTTGTTTCTTCCTCGGTGATCATTTATGTTTGTTAACTTCACTTTTTTTTTGTTTTTCAGCCAACAAGGTTTCTATCGTCCCTCCCGAGGGGTTAACTGAATGGGTTAAGGCTGTGATTAGGGCCCGTAAATGCCCAATTCGAATGTGGATGATGATGGCTGCTGACTTTGGTTGGCAGTGCAAGAGGCATTTTAGGTTTTCTGTGGTGTTTCATTTGGTGTGTCGTTTTGAAGCTTTTGCTTCGATTGCTAACTTTCCTTTCCTCGGTGTTAGGTTTTCCAAATCGTGCTGTCAACACGTAGAAGGATAAAAAGAAAAAAAGAAAAGGCAAGAAGAAGGATGACGAGGATACCGAGTCAGATGATGAACTGGCTTCGGTGGCGGGCTTAGCAGGTGACTTAAAGGAACTGAAGGCTTCCAAACCATCAAAGACTTCAAAGGGACCTTCAGGCCAGGGATCCTCAAAAGGTAAGTATCATCTTCGGTTGCCTTGCTGGTTTTCATTTTCCTTCGTGGCCTTACTTGAAATTCTTCCATGTCGTTCTTCGTAGGTGTGAAGAGAAAGAGGGCGGTTTCTAAGAAGCCCTCTCGTTCAGTGAATCCTCGTGTCGAGATGGCTACTTCCCCTCAGATCGAAGCGGTGGCGGAATCGTGCCGAAGGCTAATTGATGAGCCCGAAGATGAAGCTGCTGAGGGCTTAGAGGTTCGTAGGGAGGTCGAGTTTGTTGACCTCGAAGATCGGCAACACAGCTCCGAGGTGGCAGTTTCCAAAGCCAAAGGCAAAGCCAAAGTGGGACTGCTGCCGCCGAGGAGAGGGCTGGCATCGGCGCGGTCAGGGCGCAATTCGAGTCCGCGAGGATTTCCTCCTCGGTTGGATCTTTTCGAAAGCTAGAAGTGCCATCTTCTTCGAAACACTTGGCGAGCGACCGAGGCGATATCCTGAGCCTTATGCCCTTGCTTGGCCCCGTGGAAGACAAAGTTGTGCAGACTTTTCTCGAGGCCAGCTACACCACACCATCGCCGCCAATGCTCTTAGAGTAAGTTTTGTTGTTTCTTAATTTTGTACCTCTGTCTTCGGTCAGTTGCTGGTAATGATTTCTTGGCTGATTTCTTTTTAGAGCTTCGTTCTGTCATTAAGGGCCCTCGAGGTTGAGACTTCGAGGGACGAAGAGGTTCGGCGTGTCGCCCGCGCATGGGATAGGCAAAAGGACAGCTTCAACGCATAAATAGCAGAACTGAAGGCTAAGCTGTCCAAGTCCCGGTCTGATTTGCACGAGGCCGAAGCTGCTTCCGAAGCGAAAATTAAAGCCCTTGGTGATGGCATCCAGGTTGAGCGCTCGAGGCTGGAGGCTGAAGTTGCAAGACTTAATGCCGAGCTGATTCAAGTCAAGGGTAAGTCTGAGGAGATGGCCAAGAAGCACCACAAGCAGCTGAGAAAGCATGTACTTCATATTCAGAAGTTGGAGGGTGAGACCTCCAAACTTTCAGCTCGTGAGGCCGAGGTTGAGGCTTTTCGAGATGAAATCTCCGATCGCAAGGACAAAGCTAAGATAAAGGCCAAGAGGGCGGAGCTGGATAAGCAATGGACTGTTATCAAGTCTCGGCTGAAGCTGCTCAAGCGGTGCCGCGCCGGCGAGCTCAACTTGGAAGAAGAAATTGCTAAAGCCGAAGAGAAGGAGCCAAAGGCTCAAGCTATCATTGATGACCTCCCATCAAGTGAAGCCTCGAGCGATGATGGAGATCAAGAAGATGTCGAGGGGGATTACGAACAGGGAGATGACGCCCCCGAGGCTTAGACTTCTGTTTACATTTTCTGCTTTCATGTATGCCTTCGGGCTCTTTTGCTCATACTTTGGACCTTCGGGTCCTTTTGATGTGTAAATTTGTGGCCTTCGGGCCTGATGGAATGACTTCATACTTTTTGTCTTAAATGTTAGTTTTTTCATGAACTGAATATTTAAAATCTATAACTTGCAAGATTTAACTGAATCAATCCGATGCAAACTTAGAACGACATCTCGTTCTCGAGTCGATGCATTTAAAGCGCAACTTCGAAGAAACAAAGAGATATAGAATCAAATTTATTTCATTGATAATATCAACGAGCAAAAATTGGCTATTTACATAAAGCCAAGTCGAAGTAGACCTTGGGCGTAAAACTGAATTGATAACATGCCACTATCGGGCGAATTGATAACATGCCACTTTTGGGCGTAATTACAATGTACTAAGCTATTCTTCGGGTGTCAGTCCCCGATTATCGAATAGGCAGGCTTCGATTGGGAGGCTTAGTGTCGACCTCGGTTGCAAACCGCCCCTTACTCCCCCCAGTGTTCGGGTATGAATCTTGATGAAGATCCGAGCACTGGAAATCATTTTATCCGCTTCATGAGAAGGTCAAGCAAAATGAAACGAGGAGCAAGTTAGTGCATTTCAATAAAGGCCCTTGGAGCATTTTTTGGCTCGAGGCTGAATGTAAGTTAAGTGGTCGAGGTGTGCTTACCTCGATATCAGAAGTAGTACCGCTTTAAATTGGAGATGTTCCAATTTAAGGGTTCGGGCGTGCCCTGCAAATCTTCAATTTGATAAGATCCTTTCCCAACAATTGCTTTGACTCAGTAAGGTCCTTCCCAATTTGCAATGAGCTTTCCCCCATTTCTTCCTTCGTTGACTGGTTTGTAGCCTTTAGCACATAATCGTCAACTTTAAAATCTCTAAGTTTGGCCTTGCTATTGAGATATGCTTCGATCTGCCTCTTTTGTGCAGCTAGCCGAACCAAAACAAACTCTCTTTTCTCCTCGAGCAAGTCCAACTCTATGCACATGGCTTGCTGATTCGCATCCTCGGTGGTGTGCGCGTACCGAAGACTTAGTTCGCCCACCTCCACGGGGATAAGGGAGTCCATACCGTAAGCAAGTGAAAAAGGAGTCTCACCAGTGCTGTTCTTTTATGTCATTGCCCACAACACGCCTGGCCCACAACACGCCTGGCAACTCTTCGGGCCAAGGACCTTTTTTCTCATCGAGCCTTTTCATAAGATTTTCAATTATAATTCTATTCGAAGACTCAGCTTGGCCATTGGAACTTGGATGATAGGGGGTCGAAGCGATTATTTTGATCCCCCATTGTTTGAAGAAATCAGTGATAGCTGCTCCCATGAACTGTTTGCCATTGTCGCAAGCAATTTCCCTCGGGACACCGAACCTATAGATGATGTTCTTCTTGATGAACGATTACTTGTTTCTGTTTAACTTCGGTGAGAGCTCCTGCTTCCACCCATTTGGTAAGGTAATCGATTAATACGAGGATGAATCGAACACCACATTTTCCCTTTGGTAAGGGTCCAACAATATCCAGCCCCCACTTCATGAAAGGCCATGGGGATACGACCGAATGCAGAGGTTCGGCCTTTTGATGGATCATCTGTGCGTGCCATTGGACCTTATCACATTTTTGCACGAAGGCCTTTGCATCTGTGCTGATGGTGGGCCAATAGTACCTAGCTCTAAGTAATTTGCCCACCAAGGACTTTCCCCCCGAGTGATTGCCGCACTCGCCTTCGTGTACCTCGGCCATTACATATCTAGCTTCGTCTGGACCCAAACACTTGGCCATCGGGCCGCAATACAATCTCTTATATAAATTACCCTCGATCATATGGTATGAAGCCGCTTGAGTCCTTAACTTTTTGGCCTCCTTTTTATCTTAAGGGATAGTCCCCGAGTCGAAGTAAGAGATGAACTTACTCCGCTAATCCCGTTTGTGGTCCACCGAGTTGACCTGCAATTTCATCTCTCTCATCTGTGTAGATAGCAACCGAACCACTGAATCAATCCCCGAGTGGGCTTCATCGACTGTCGAACCCAAGTTTGCCAGGGCATCAGCTTCGGTATTTTCCTCCCGAGGCACTTGTTTAATTTGCCATTCTTGGAATTGGGCCAAAATCCTTTGTGCTCGGTCTAAGAATAGCTGCATTCTGAGCTCTCGAGCTGTGTATTCACCGAGCACTTAATTTACCACCAGCTGTGAGTCACATCTCAACTCAATTTTTTCCACTCCCATTTCCTTAGCCAACTCCAAGCCTGCTAGAGCCGCTTCGTATTTGGCCTCGTTGTTGGTCACTTTTTTTACCCGAACCGAGTGCCGGATTTTCTCCCCGGTGGGTGCTTTCAACACTATGCCTAATCCCGATCCCTTGGAATTAGTTGCCTCATCGATGTGAAGTATCCATAGCCCCGAAGCTATTTCTTTCGACATTGAGTTCTCCTTTTCGACTTCGGGCAGAATCGAACACTAAAATCAGCTACGAAGTCAGCCAAGACTTGGAACTTGATGGTTGTTCAGGGTTGATAAGTGATGTCATACTCGCTCAATTCTACCGCCCATTTTGATAGCCTCCTCGATAACTCAGGTTTATGCAATATACTTCTTAAGGGGAAGGTTGAAACTACTGTTATTGGGTGACATTGGAAATAAGGTTGTAATTTCCAAGCAGTAATAATTAAAGCAAGTGCTAGTTTTTCCAAGTGTGGGTACCTGGTCTCAGCATCGAGGAGTGTCTTGTTCACATAGTAGATGTGCTATTGCTTGCCATCTTCTTCCCGAACCAGCACAACACTGACTGACACCTCGGACACAGCCAAGTAGACTAGCAATGTTTCACCATCTTTTGGCTTGGCGAGCAACGACGCGTTAGCCAGATAGCGTTTCAAGTTTTTCAGCGCTTATTTACACTCCGGTGTCCATTCGAAGTGATTATTCTTCCTCATGACAGAGAAGAATTTGTGGCATCGCTCCGAGGAACTTGAGATGAATCGACTTAGGTCAGTGATTCGGCCAGTTAAGCGATGAACCTCTTTCACCCTGGTCAACTCTTTGGGGATTTCCTCGATGGCTTTGATCTTATCTGGGTTGGCTTCGATCCCTCATTCAGGGACAATGAATCCTAAGAATTTGCCCGACCTCACACTGAAGGCACACTTCTCAGGGTTTAATTTCATACCATATTGCCTCAGAACAGCAAAAGCTTCCCTCAAATGATTCAGATGATCCTCCATTCTGATCGATTTGATGAGCATATCATATATATAAACTTCCATAGATTTGCCAATATACTCTTTGAACATGCGACACACTAGTCTCTGGTATGTTGCCCCCGCATTTTTCAAATTGAATGGGATCACTTTGTAACAGAAAGTACCTCGGTCAGTGATGAACGAGGTCTTCTCTTCGTCTTTCGGGTCCATGAGGATCTGGTTGTAGCCCGAATAAACATCCAAGAAGGTTAATAGTTTGTGTCCAGCCGTGAAGTCTATTAACCTGTCTCTTTGTGGCAATGGGTAGGAGTCCTTAGGGCAAGCCTTGTTCAAATCAGTATAGTCTACGCACATCCTCCACTTGCCATTTTTCTTAGGTACGACGACCACATTAGCCAGCCATTCGGGATACTTTACCTCCTTTATGACAATATTTTTCTTCAATTGCTTTCTTTTTAACCCCGGCGTGAGGTCTTTTCTTCTGCTTCACCAGGGTGAATTTTGGGTCTACATTTAGCTTGTGGGTCATGATCTCTGGATCGATACGAATCATGTCTGAGTGAGACCAAGCGAAGTAATCGTTGTTGGACTTTAAAACATCAATGATTGCTTTCTTCGACTCCGGGTCCAACTCCGAGCCGACAAACACCTTTCTTTCCGGAAAATCTTTTAATAAGGTGAAAGATTCCAACTTCTCAATAGTTGAGTCCTCGGCTTTTTGTTTCCAAGGCTCTTGAATGCACACCGGGATCTTTTCAACTTCTCCTCGGCAGTCCTCCTCGCTTGACCCCGGCTGCATTAGTTGCTATTGTTTTGGCCCGGTCAGGGCGACTCCACTTTTTAACGCAACCGAATAGCACTTTCTTGCTATTTGTTGCTCTCCCTTTATTAATCGAACCCCCCAAGGCGTAGGGAATTTGATCACTTGATGCAGCGTGGAGGGAACAGCCTCCATGGAATCGATCCATGGTCTGCCGAGGATTACATTGTATGCAATGTCCTCGGGCAACACTTGAAATAGAGTTTCTTTGCTAACTCATTCAGCAAATGTTTTGAGTATAATTTCACCCAAACTTTTCTCCGTAGAGTTGTTAAAGCCAGTCAACACTGTTGCCTTGGGGATGACTTCCCCTTTGAGCCACATCTTCTTAATGGCCCCATAGCTGATTATGTTGACCGAGCTACTGAGGTCAATCAGGACTCGCTTGATATCGGGGTCGTTGATTCTCACCATGATGAGGGAACATCATCTCATCACAATCATCATCGTCAAATACAATCTCTTTACCCGGGCCCCCCACTCGAGTTCTCTTTTCCATTGTGATTGACAGCTTGGCGAATTTCTTTGCAGCTGCGAAATTCACCGCGTTCACCTCCGATCCCCCAGTGATAACATTTACAACTCTCTCAGGGGGTAGGGCCCGAGGTGGCTGTCCATCACCTTGGTTCTTGGCGTAGTTGTCTCTTCCCTTGTCGGTGAGGAATTCGGCCAACACGCCCTTTTCAACAAATGCGCCACCTCGAGGCGCAATGCTTTGCAATCCTCGGTTCGATGGCCATAGTCCGCATGGAACTCGTAGTGCAAATTTTGATCTCTTTTGTCCGCTGGAGTTCTCATGTCTTTGGGTACTCTTACCCCGGCAGTTCCCTTGACTACGTTGACCAGCTCCGAGGTCGATATATTAAATTTGTAATCAGGGATCCGAGGCAATTCTTTCTTTGAAGCCGAAGCGGGGGCTGAGAAATTTCTTTGGTTCGAGTTAGAGTGAACTTTTCCTCCGAGCCGTTGGTTTATATGCGGACTTGCAAACGAATTTTCAAAGGAATTTCCCAACCTTTGGCTGACAGGTTGCCTTGTGGAGGTATATGGCTCATACCTCTCCTTTCAATTTCCTCGCGATGCTTCGGCGCGATGCGAGGATTCGCCTCGGTTTTTGTAATTATAACCTCGGCTTTTAAACTCAGCTTACTCCAGCCTTATCTTGGAGTAAGCTCGTTTATATAAATCTTCTCACTTCAGAACTTGGTATTGCTGAAGTTCTTTTTGCAACTCAGCAGCAGCATCAGAGTTGCGAACGTTGATACTCTTTTCAAATGCCATGATAGCTAGAGTATCATCCATCCGAGGTAGCTCCATGCGCTCAGCATGAAAGCGCTCAAGGAACTCCTTGAGTGGCTCACCGGGCCATTGCTTGACCTCATATATATCCTCCTTCCTTTGGAGAATTTTTTGAGATCCGGTGTGAGCCTTAACGAAGGCGTTGGTCATTTTCTTGAAGGTGGAAATTGATCCCGCTGGTAGGCACATGTACCAATGCAATGCTCCTTTCTCCAAGGACTCTCCAAACCTTTTCAAGAACATTGACTCGAGCTCTATTGCCATTAAGTCATTGCTCTTTACCATCGCCATGTACTCCCTTATATGCTCTTTGGGATCGGTGGTCCCATCATATTTTTTTAGAACATAAGCTTGAAATTTTTTGGAGTTTGAGCTGGTGCTGCCTCGAACTTAAATGGAAACTCCCTGTATTGGTCTATGTGAAGCTCATCTTCGGTCTTTGTTATCCCTGGTACGCTCTCGAGGCGCTTTTGACGCGTGCCTCGACGCGAGCCTCGACGCGTGCCTCAATTTCTCTGGTCAACCTCTTAACGTCGACCGAGGGTGTAGTTTCAGCCATGGTAGGAATCGTCCCGAAGTGTGGCATCGTGCTCGGTATGTTCCCCGAACCCCGAGAGGTGGCCCTATTGGAGGTCCCCATATTATCGTTCCCGTAAGAACGAAGGGCGGGATGCCTCCATTAGGAGCCGAAGGCTGGGTGCCGTTCGGTGCTGCGCTATTCCTCGCCTCTAACGAGGCGCGGAATTCGGCGTTGATGTTAACTTGCTCGTCCTGTCGCTCTTGGAGAGCCTTTAGCGCGTTGACAACGAAAGCTTGAAATGCTTCGGTTGTCATTGGAGACGTGGACTGTTGGTTTGACGAAACGTCGGTCCGTTCGTTAAGATTTCCACTGCTGTCAACCATATCGTTGTCGAAAAATTATGGGCTTTAACGAAAAGGTACGCTGAACTTTGGAACAAAGCGTTTCTGCTTATATCCCCACAGACGGCGCCAATTTGTATGGGCCTAAATCGGTTGAGGATTAGAAATCGAATTTGGGCTGGAATACAAGCAAATCTTCGTATCAAAGTCAAGAAAATGCTAAGAATAAGCATAAAATGCGAAGAAATAACTAGATTTCAATATATCTCAGTGAGTACAAATTTTGTCAGAGTTTCTGTATGTATTTCTGAATGCGTAATAGGGAGACACTGAGATATGTACAACCGATTAGGGGATTACGACAAGGAGATCCACTATCCCCTATTTATTTTTAATTTTTGCTGAAGGTTTGTTTACTCTTTTGAATAGTACTGCATATCGGGATGATATTCAAGGGCTGACTCTTAATAGGAATGTGTGCACTATACCTTATTTATTTTTTGTTGATAACTCTTTTGTTTTATTGTAATGCGAGTGTCAGAATGCAATGTGTGAGGCTGATATTCTAAGGAAATATGAAAAAAGCTCTACGCAAGTAAATAATATGGATAATTCTGCTATTTGCTTTAGTAGAAATGTATTGGAGGAGGAAAAGTTTGAGATTTGTTCTTTAGTTGGTCAGATTCGAAGGAGTGAAATTGGCATGTACTTAGATTTACCGGCTGTTGTAGGCCGCTCGAAAAAAAAATGTTAGGATATATTAAGGATAGAGTGAAGGCCAATACTAGTATTGCAGGTGTTGACACCCAATTTTGTCTCTCCTTTTTTTTCTGTTAATTGGCTATATTTAACTTAAATGTGCAATATTGGTTGTTTAATCAAAATATGCATTAGAAGGCATGCATTTACGTGTGTTATACCCTACTTATACAGTATATATCTTATTGTAGCTATGTCATTCAATTTCGTCATTTGAGGCTATTCGTCAAATTATGGTCGTTTGCGCAATTTATTATATTTGTAACATTTAAGTAATCAGTTGTGGCTATTACACTTAACTAATTTAATTTTTATCCCAATTTTCTTTTATATGTGTATTTTTGCTTTTCGTGAAATTTATTTATTTATTTTGTGCCTTTAGTTGAATATCGTTCCAATTAACATATCGTGTCCAATTTTACTCATATTTGTCCAAAATTCAGATTCTATCGAATTTGAATAATTTCTTTAATCCACACCAAATTCATAAGTCATCTATTTTTATTAAATGTCCTATGCATTTTCTTTTAATCCTTTTCAATTTTTTTATTTTTATATTTCTATTTTTCATCCAATATTCAAAATCACATAATCATCAACAATTTAAAATATTTCTATTTCCTTTTATCCAAATTTTCTTATCTTGAATCTAGACAAATAGACTGAACTAAATACATTTTTTAAGTTATTATGTCACATGTCTTGTTTATTTTGCCATTTTTATTTCCAATCAAATCCTCCAAAGATCACTCCTAATCACTCATTCACCTCTCCCATCAGATCCTCAATCACTCCAAATTACCAACACACTCTCCTCTTCATTTTGTTATATGTACAATCAGAAACAATACGCAAAGGGGATATACAGATCCAAATACATACACCAATT
The DNA here is from genome assembly GCA_037355625.1 of Petunia x hybrida. Classification (NCBI taxonomy): domain Eukaryota; kingdom Viridiplantae; phylum Streptophyta; class Magnoliopsida; order Solanales; family Solanaceae; genus Petunia; species Petunia x hybrida. The sequence goes on along the minus strand of JBBBVM010000018.1, from coordinate 854,241 downwards.
CTCCTTTCTCCAACATATCTCCATCACAAATACACTCACACATCTCCACCTATACACCACCCTCAATGTAAACACCCGCACCCCGATTTATACACACACACCCTATCATCTTTTTCCTCAAAATTGCTCACGAGATCACAAGAACATTGTATACACGCTCATACAGAGCACACACACAAAAACAGATACACTTATCCTTTCCTTCACAATTCAAGATCTGGGCACTCATATTATCTAATTCTCTTCATCAAAATAGAAGACATCATATACAATCAACACAACACACCAACAGTGAGACCAAAAACCAGCGACACGCATACACACTCTCATCATCTTTCCCATTCTCAACCCACACACAGAGATCAAGAATAGTAGACACACATACATTTAATCGAACGGAAACAGAGGGGAGATCGGAGCAGTGAGAAGATCGTTTAACCGCGATCCAATTTTAGGCCAATTAACAATTAAATTTATATTTGCGGGGTCACGATCAATAGTTTAGATTAAGAGTTTAAATGACGAGCTAAAGCAGCGTTAGATTCGTAAACGATACGGGAACAAGATATAAACGGGAATTAGCAAAGATATAGCGTAAATAAAGGCAGATAGAGGTAACCGCGCTGTATCGCTTATCTCCGGTGAGAGTTCTTCGATACTAGTCGTGCGTAGAAGATTAGAGAACAAAGTGTTGGACGAATATAAGTAAAAAGTAGTATTTGAGCAAGAGCGAGGGAGTATTCTTATTGATATTGTAGACAGGAAGTAAAGTTGTGTTACAATGGCTTAGAACAAGTGCTATTTATAGGTCTGATAGGCGTCCGTTGAGTTTTGTAACCGCTGGGCACGTATCCGTTGGATATGTAACCGATGATTTGTAATGATTGCCTTTATGACTATTAATTGAATGATTGCACATGATCTGGTTAATGACTGTCCATTCAGATCGTGTTGACTGATGAGGCGTTTCATAACTGCTTTGGATCTGTTCGTGATAACTGTCTGTCCGTTGGGTATCTGTCCGGTAGAACTTCTGCCCGTGCCACGTGGTTGACAGGTGTCATCTTTTAGGTGCTGTCAGCTTTTATCCAATACAGATAGTCCCCGCACTTCTCGAGCAGAGTATCTGTTCGAGGAGTGGATATGAATTCTGGCGGGAATTTCTATTTTGTAAACTCTAGTCTTTGTGTGACGAAACTTAGTGACATATGTATCTTATCAGTTGCGTGACAAAACCTTATGACTTATGACGTGCGCATTAAATGCGCCGTATAAAAAAGTAACTGCAGCTGGCACGCCTGCGCGTTTGCAGTCCACTCTGAAGTGACTACTGCACGTTCCAAGGGTAAAAATAATGATTTTAACCGCCTCAATCACGTTCACACGTCGACTGTTGATCGCGAGGTGACCGTTGCACTTCAGGGTAATGATGATACTATAAAAATTGGTGAAATCCAATCCTTCTTTTGACGGTCAGATATGTTCGTGGTCTCTTGGATAACCTCCACGTGTTTCGAAGGAACTTGATGGGCCAAATTTCTACTCTTGTAAATAGGGGTTTACTGAATGAGAAACCTTTTACTAGCTTTTATTTCTTCTCTGTTGCTTCTTGAAAATCTTTGAACAGCTTTCAATTCTTCTTGCGAACTTCTTAACTCTTCAAAAATCATGTCTTCAAGAGCTAGAAAAAATCAAAGTGTAGACATGGCTGGTAGTTCCTCTACGGCCACTCCTAGGTCCAGGGCTAATCAAGCTACTGCTACAGAGATTATCCCCAAAAAATGGGGTGAGTTAGAGGCAGACTGCAACATCAAGGCCTTCAATAATCATCATGGGGATACGCACAACTAGCCAGCGTGTAGATCTAAGTCTGGGATCACATCGGAGCTGATCCCACGAGTTAGGACAGATTGCCACTGGATGATAGGATTCCCCTATTGACGGTCTCTGAAGAAGAGAATATTACCTCCCACAGGGCTAGGTGGACAGCTATGTGCACCTACCCTTTCATGGTGGGATGTAAACTACCCCATGCATCCTGTGCTGGAAAAGCTCTATCGGGAATATTTACTCTGCTCGGCGCAACTGTGCCCCAGTATATATAGAATAGTTACGCTTTTGGATTGATTTGCTACGGGAACCGATCAATCTTTTGGATATGAACACTTTATTTCTTTGTATAGTATACAGATTTTCAAAGATGGCTATGTGAATGCCAGGATGGGCGGGAGCAAGGGCTTGGTGCGCAGTTCTGAAGACACAGGTGACTGGGGTTGGTTACACCGGTATGTGTTTGTGCGCTCCTCGGCCTTGACTTTCGACTCCAAGACTTATCTTCCCGAAGTTTAGAACAAGAAGCATAAGTCCCTGAGTATTTTTGAGATTTTTCGTGCTTTTTCTCTTCTTCTTATCTGCTTACTTCTTTTGACTCCTTTTTGTAGCGGCCAAGCGACCGTACGACGGGCTCATAACTGTTGATGAGCTGACGGTGTGGGTCGAGGTGATTTTGAAGGAGTTCTCTCTTGAGAAGAGAGAATGGGCGCATTTTGCTTCCCAGAAGAGTCTGATCGTGAAAACTCATGGTGACAGTATTTCTGCTTTTGTGATTATTCCTTTCCTTTGTAATTTCTCCGTGTCTGACCGTTTTACCTTTTGCAGGTCTGGGCACTCAAGGGGACTTCTTTCCTGCTCCCCCCCAGGACGTGCCTTCTGAGCCTGTTGCTGATCCAGATGTTGAGGCCGCATCTATGCTAGCTTCAGTGGAGGCATTGCGCCGCAGGGAGGGTGGCGAGGAACTCTTTTCCGGTGGCCTTGGTTCTTTGAAAAGGAAAATGAAGAGCCAGGACGAGGGCAGAGCATGGAAAAAGTCTGTTCGTAAGACTTTCGTTGCTGCCGGGCAAGCCTCAACTGCCGGGGGTGAGCCTTCACCTAGAGCCAATGTGCCAGAGTCTGCAGAAGAGAATGTCAAGACTACTGCCGAAGTCCCCTAGTCTGCACGGGGAGAAGGTTTAGACAAGGAGGTTATCGATCTTTCAGATACTGAGATCGAATCCAACGAACACCTTGTGCGAAAACCTTATCTTCGAAGTGATAAGAGGAAAGTTGAGGAGGAAGCTGCCCGTACTCCGGAGAGGAGTCCCTGAGTTGATGACGGGGTGAAGGCGGCTCCTTCCCGTGTGGACAAAGGGAAAAGGAAGATAGGTGAAGAAGAAGAAGAAGAAGAAGAAGAAGAAGAAGAAGAAGAAGAAGAAGAAGAAGAAGAAGAAGAAGAAGAAGCGAGGGAAGAGGCTTCCCAAGAGAGTGGTCGAGGTCCTCGTGCTTTTCGTTTCGAGGATCTGGAAAATATGGCCACTGAGGGGGCTACGCCTGTCGGTCTTCGCGAGTGTGACACGATAGATCCCGGAGTGGAAGGTGATTCCAACTTATCAACAACAAGGCTCATTTGGCGGTCAGTCATCGACGGCCAAACCGGATTGAAAGATATTAGGGGTGTGCGTTACAAGTTTGGGCCAAACTACCCTTCTGAACAGGCTTGGGAACCCAAGTACTGTGAGAGGAAGCATACTATGAAACTGTCCCCTGACGTTAACTTCATATCCGGGCCGGGTGGCTTAGCCAAGGCTGTCTCTTCACTCATCGGCCATCGAGAAGAATGGGTGATGAGGGAACTGAGTGACGAGGAGCTAGACTTTCAGATTGCTGCTGATTCTGCCCGGGTAAGTGTTTACCACTCCATTTTAGGAATGACTTCAGCCTCATATTTCTAACATTTGCTTACTTTGTTTTTTCAGTCAAGTATGGTGGCTTCCGAACTCATGTTCCGCTCCAGGATCAATAACGTCGATCAAATACTCGAGGAAAAGAAAGAGTTGCTGGATGCTCTGAAGGAGAAAAGGATCCTGGCAGAGCAGTGTAGTCTCCTAGGGAGTGAAGTTAATCGACTAATTGATGTTAGCAATGAGTGACTTGAGCAGATTAACGAACTCACCAAGGAGAAGGACCTTCTTTTCAGAGAGAAAGAAGGGTTCGCACGCTCTGCCCAGGGCCTGGAGAGTCTACTTGACGAATGTAAGGCTTCATTGAACAATGTTATTGATGATCGCACATCTCTTGAGCTGAATCTGCAGAGGGCTAACGTAGAATCCGTTAGGGCCAGAGCTCAGCTCCAGGCTGCCAAGGATCAGGTTGCTCAGTCGATGAGTGCTCAGACCGCATTATCCAAAGACTTGGCAAACATGCGTGATCAATCTGAAATCGAGGCCAAGCTTGATGCGCTCGAAGCTAAACGTTCATTGCTTGGGCAGATTCAAGCTAAGCAGGTTAATGGTGAAGGGATGTTGCAGATGACGAAAAGCGCTGTCCGCATAATAAGACAAGCACTGAATCTTTCTCCTGAGGAGTCTGAAGGTGAAAATGAAGATGAAGACGATGGCGAGAATTCGGGGGACGATGGCAGAATTGACGGAGTTGGTGCGTCGGGTTCTGATCGTAGACCCAAAAGCTGGTGCCTTTCCCCAATCTTTGAGTTTGTTCATCTAGCGAGAGTTGGATTTAATTATTTGTGGACAGAGGTCTTGTAAAGACTCTCTGGTCTCTGTATGGCCAGTTTCATTTGGCCTTTGATCACTCTGTAAACTTCTGTCAGCCGTTTTCGACATCTTATCATTTTATAGGATTATATTTATGATTTTAGATCTATTCAACGACTATATTTAGCTTGAATTTTGATCTTCTGTTTGTATGTGTTGTGGCCTTCGTGCCTTATGTTTAGGAGCTTTTATGAAGTTTGAACTTTATTAAGTTCTGGTCTCGAAAAGTCTGCCCGAATGTTTTAACTTAGCCTTTCCTTAGGTAGAGGTCGTAAGTTATGAATAATCTGCATAGATATTTTTATTCTGACCGAGTCGTGGTCGTTAGACTTTTGGCCGAATCGTTGCCCTTTCCGTACAACTCTGCTTATCGTTTTGATAATCGAAAGTCGTCGCATAACTTTGTAGATTGGCCCTGGCCGAGTCACTGGCCTTGTGATCGACTTCTCTAATTTTCGTGGAAGTTTATCACGTAAAAGATTTTGAATTTTTTTCAAAAACTTGCCTTTTGGCAAGGTCTTTTGCCTTTTGGCTAGGTCTTTCGCCTTTTGGCAAGGTATTTTGCCATTTGGCAAGGTCTTTTGCCTTTATGAAGGTCTTATCTGGCCTACAGGGGCCTCTCACCACCCTCCTTGTTTTTATGTTGGAACACGGGAAGTGATAACATAGAAAGAGTTGAGGCAAGCTACATATAGAAGAACACATATAACCAAATGAGGAGTATGTCCGTTGTAGGATTCGAACCCACAGCCGCGAAGTTGAAGAACTCCGAGCTCTACCAATTGAGCTAAACGGATCTGACCTTGTTCAGGCCGTTAGTACTATTTAGAGAAAATATAATAAACGTAAGAACTTCCGTAAAAGTAAACGACAAGAATAAAGTAACTAACCCTTTTACCACTCAAAAGTGATATCTTTTGAGGTGAATCACATTCCAAGTGTTCGGGACAGTGGAGCCGTCTGGTCGTGCCAAACGATAAGATCCCTTGCCGACTGAAGCGATTACCTTGTAGGAGTCTTCCCAGTTAGGGCCAAGCTTCCCAGAATTTGTTTCTTGTGTGCTCTGGGAGACTTTCCTTAGTACAAAATCTCCAACTTGGAAGCTTCGTACGCGTAGTCCCCGATTGTAATATTGTTCGATTCGTTCTTTCTAGGCGATCACTCCCTCCGTTCTTCGAGGAGGTCTAGCTCTTCGGAGAGGTTGACTGAGTTAGATTCTTCAGTGGCATGTGCATATCGCAAGCTGGGCTCGCCGATTTCGACTGGGATTAAAGCATCTGCACCGTACACCAATGAGTAAGGAGTCTCTCCAGTACTCATTTTTATCGTTGTGCGATAAACCCATAACACACCAGGTAACTCTTCTACCCAACACCCCTTTGCCTGCTCGAGGTGTTTTTTGAGGGATTCAACGATGATTTTATAGGTAGATTCTGCTTGTTCGTTAGAACCAGGATGATACGGAGAGGAAGTGATCCTCTTGATGTGTAGATCGTCGAGGAACCTAGTCACTTTCTGGCCGATAAATTGTGGTCCATTATCCATGACTATATCCTTAGGTTCTCCAAAGCGACATACGACAAAACGCTAGAGGAAGTCGACAACCTCTGTTTGTCCTTGTGTATGCTGCCGCTTCGACCCACTTGGTGAAGTAATCAGTAATGATCAATAAGAAACGCATTCCTCTCGGCGTCGTGGGAAGAGGACCAACTATATCCATCCCCCATTTCATGAAGGGCCACGGAGAGATTATTGAATGGAGTGGTTCTGCTGGCTGATGAAGAAGATGTGCGACCCTCTAGCATTTGTCACATTTTTTAACAAATTCGATCGTATCTTTCTCCATTTTGTCCCAATAATAACCTGCGTGAATCAGCTTTCGGGCTAACGCCTTGCCTCCGGAATGATTTCCGCAACAGCCTTCATGGACTTCACTCATCACGTAGTTGATTTGATTTGGTCTGAGACACTTTGCGAGAGGTCCTGCAAACATTTTGCGGTAGAGATCGCCGTTGACGATTGTATAACGAGCAGCTGTTATTCGGAGCTTGCGAGCGGCTTTTGTGTCTACGGGCAGAGTCCCATGGAGAAGATAGTTTATTATCTCGTTCCGCCAGTCCCAAGTAGCGTTGATGGGGTTGACTTCGAACTTTTCTCGGTCTATGGTCGTGTAGAGGAGTTGAACAACAGCTGAAGAGCTGGCTGCCCCCATCTCTGCCACCGACCCTAGATTCGCGAGAGCATCAGCTTCATGGTTCTCTTCTCGTGGAATCTGAAGTGCCTCCCTGTCATCAAACTGTGTTAGAAGTTCTTTTACTGAGGCGAGGTACACTTGCATCCTCAATTCTCGTGCGCTGAAGCCTCCAGTTATCTGATTGACTACCAGCTGAGCGTCACTTTTGAGTTTGATGATGGTCGCTCCATAACTTCGGGCTAGTTCCAAACCTGCAATAACAACCTCATATTCGGCCTCATTGTTAGTAATAAATGGGCACTTGATAGCTTGTCTGACCGTCTCTCCGGATGGAGCGACGAGAACCAATCTAAGACCAGATCCTTTGACGCTCGAGGAGCCGTCAGTGTAAAGGGTCCACGCGCCAGGAACTTGCCCAGCATAAAGAACAGCTTCTTTTTCTGCCTCAGGGTATATGTTAGCGCTAAAATTTGCCACGAAGTCTGCTAGAACTTGTGATTTTATTACTACCCTAGGCTGGTAGGTGATATCAAATGCACTTAACTCTTTAGCCCATTTTACTAACCTTCCTGAAAATTCAGGTTTGTGCAAAACATTTCGTAAAGGAAAAGTGGTTACCACGGCTATTGAATGACTTTGAAAGTAAAGGCGTAACTTACGAGCAGCAGTTACTAGTGCTAACGCCAATTTTTCCAAGGGTTGGTAGCGTGTTTCCGCGTCAATTAGAGCTTTACTAATGTAATAGATAGGAAGTTGTTTACCTTTTTCTTCCCGAACTAGAACGGTGCTTACCGACAATTCTGAGACTACCATATAAATCAGCAGCTGCTCATCCTGCTGAGGTGTAGAGAGCAGTGGTGGATCGGACAGGTACTTTTTCATATCCTTCAATGCCTTTTGGCATTCAGGGGTCCACTCGAACTCCTTGTTTTGCTTTAAAACGTCGAAAAAACTCTTGCATCGATCAGATGATCAGGAAATGAATCTTCGCAGGTTAGCCACTCTTCTTGTCAATTTCATGACGTCTTTCCGATTGTGGAGTACGTCTGGAATTGATTCAATGGCTTTGATCTGAGTGGGATTGACTTTAATTCCATGCTGAGAGACGATGAAGCCCAAGAACTTCCCCGATCCGACACCGAATACACATTTCTCCAGGTTCAGCTTCATGTTGTACTGATCCAGAATCTGGAAAGCTTCTTTTAGATGCGTTAGATGGTCCTCTGCTCGTTTTGAATTGATCAACATGTCATCGATGTACACTTCCATAGTCTTTCCGATATGGTCGTGGAACATTCAATTGACTAGGCGCTGATATAACGCACCTGCATTTTTCAACCCAAATGGCATAACTTTATAACAATACGTACTTCTGCAGGTTATGAACGTTGTTTTCTCCTGGTCCTCTGGGTCCATTAATATCTGGTTATATCCGGAATATGCATCGAGGAAGGTGAGCACCTCGTGCCCGGCTGTTGCGTCGATCAGTTGGTCTATCCTGGGAAGGGGATATGAATCCTTCGGGTAGGCTTTGTTTAGATCTGTGAAGTCAATACAGACTCGGCATTTGCCATTTTTCTTGGGTACAATGACCATGATGGCTAGCCAGTCCGGGTATTTGACTTCGCGTACAGATCCAATTTTTAACAGACAATCGACCTCGTCGTTAATGACCTGGTTCCGAAAAGCGCCTTGTTGGCGCGTCTTCTGTTTTACCGGGCGATGGTAGGGGTCGACATTCAACCTGTGAGTAATAATGTCTGGTGAAATTCCTGTCATATCTGCATGAGACCAGGCGAACGTTGTATGCCGCTCCTTGAGGAACTGGAGGATATCTCCTCGTAGACGTTCTCTCAATTCGGTCCCTAAGTATACTTTCCGTTCCGGCTTATCTGCGAACAATTCTTCGGGTTCCAAAGCTTCCACGGTCGGCATGTGGTTTTCTCTCTCGTCCATCTTCGTGATGAATTTCGGGACCTCGTACTTCATTTCTTCACGCGGCGCGTCTGGTCCCGGTCGCTGTAATTGCTATTTGTTTTCTTCAGGCAGTTTGAGAGCCACTGAATAGCAATCTCGGGCTGAGCGTCGCTCTCCTCGGACCTCACGTACTCCCCATTCGGATGGGAACTTCAATACTTGATGATATGTTGAGGGAACAGCCTGCATATCATGGATCCAAGATCTCCCCATGATGATGTTGTAGGCTAGGTCCGCATCAACAACATGAAAAGTTGTCTCCTTCGCTACTCCTTCGGCGAGAGTTGTCAGGGTAATCTCGCCAAGAGTCTTCTACCTCGAGTTGTTGAAACCGGAGAGAACTCGAGATATTGGTACGATCTTGTCCGATAACTGCATCTCCCTCACGACCCGTGACTGGATAATGTTTGCAGAGCTGCCCGCATCAATAAGTACTCTCTTGACGTCAAATTCCGCCACGCGTAACGTTATTATTAACGCATCAGCGTGTGGGAATTGCGAACCTTCTGCATCGGAGTCCTCGAATGTTATTATTCCATCTGATCGTGGGCGTTTGGTGTTTGTGATGGAGACCTTTGCATACTTCTTCGCTGTGAAGGTGACGGAATCCACCTCAATTCCTCCTGAAATAACGTTAACTGTCCTCCTTGGAGAGGATGCTCGTGGAGGGCCAGGTTTGTTTTGATGTGCTTTCACGTGAGTCTGCTTCCCCTTCTCGGTCAGGAACTCCTTCAAGAATCCCTGTTTCAACAAATGAGCAATTTCATACCTTAGGGCTTTGCAGTCCTCGGTGGTGTGACCATGGTCGCAATGAAAATCGCACCACAAGTCCTGGTTTCGCTTGCTTAGGTCGGTCTTCATGTCCTTCGGCCACTTGACCTTCTCTCCCATGTCTTTGAGTGCTGCCACTACTTCAGATATTTCCATGTTGAAATTCGGCAAGCTCGGGGCTCCTCGGAGGCTTGATTCTGAATCATCTCTCCGGGACAGTCCTTTGTTGTTGCGGTTGCGTCCTTTGGAATTGGTGCGTGACTGGTAAGGGTACGGCTCGTAACGTCCGTCTGATCTCTCTGTCTCCGCTTTTCCGCCGGGGCCACCATTACGTGCATGTGTCTTTCCTCGGGTACCTGTTCCAATCAATTTATCTTCATCAATACGTACCTTTGAGTTGTAATGGCTTTAGACGTCCAACCAGCTGGCTGCTGGGAACTCGTGAAAAGACTCGTAAAGTCTGTGTGTTGTCTCTGAGCTCCTAATATCCAGACTGTTAGTAAATGCGATCGCTGCCCATCTGTTCGGTACTTTGGGAAGCATCATTCGCTCTCTTTGGAAGCGGTCCACGTATTTGCGGAGAGACTCGTCGGGCCTCTGCTTGATTTCGAAGATATCCTCTACGCGGGTTTCTGTCTTCTGAGTGCCTGTGTGTGCCTTCACGAACAACTCATCCATCTCTGCGAAAGACCCAATGGAGTTTGGTGTTAACATTGAGTACCATCGTAGAGCTCCATCTGCTAGGGTTTCCACGAACTTCTTCAATTAAACAGACTCGATCTCCTCGTCGGTGAGATCGCTAGCCTTTATAAAGTTGCTGAACATCATGAGGTGGTCGTTGGGATCAGACGTTCCGCGATACCTCGGAATGTTTGGCATCTTGCACGTCTTAGGTATCGCCTTTGGGGATGCCTCTTTCTTCCAAGGCCGCTGGGAATACCGTTGGACATCGACTTTCTTCAGCGTGGGCGGAGCGCCTGCTATCTGATCAATTCTCTCGTGGAGAGACTTTTGAAGTGCTTCCTTGCATTCCTTGAATTGTTTGGTGAGAGCTTCCACAATAAGGCTCATTTCTGTAGACGCCATAGACCCTCCATTCCGATTCTTGTTGACTTGGATCGTTGGATCTATAGTTCCATCGTTGTTTCGTTCTTCACCTTGCCTTGAAGTATGTGAAGAAGGAACATCACGACCAGGCGTTGCAGCGTCAGCTCTTGCAGTCAAAAGGTTGCTCCTTCGGAGAGAGGTGAGCGCCTCGTTTATCCCTCGGTTTACCTCTGCCTGTTCCTGCATGAATGCAAAGAGTGTTTCCTGGAGATTCCCTTGGCCAGGGGAGAGACTCTTATGGTGTCGTCTCCTGGGTGGGGTAGTGCTCTGAGAGCGCATACGCCTATTTCGCTGCCTGACCGGTCCTTGGGAAGATTGTTGCTACCCATCTGACTTCCGCCTATGATAGTTCATTGTGAACTGCTTTCTGCCATGTTAGTTGTAGAGCAAAAAGATCGACGAAAAGAGGTATAATATCAGAAAATATAAACTGCTAACCTTCGAAGGCTATTGACCGGCTCCCACTGTGGTCGCCAAATTGTTTAACCACTATCCGATTTTAGGCCAATTAACAATTAAATTTATATTTGCGGGGTCACAATCAATAGTTTAGATTAAGAGTTTAAATGACGAGCTAAAGCAGCGTTAGATTCGTAAATGATACGGGAACAAGATATAAACAGGAATTAGCAAAGATATAGCGTAAATAAAGGCAGATAGAGGTAACCGCGCTGTATCGCTTATCCCCGGTGAGAGTTCTTCGGTACTAGTCGTGCATAGAAGATTAGAGAACAAAGTATTGGACGAATATAAGTAAAAAGTAGTATTTGAGAAAGAGCGAGGGAGTATTCTTATTGATATTGTAGACAGAAAGTAAAGTTGTGTTACAATGGCTTAGAACAAGTGCTATTTATAGGTCTGATAGGCGTCCGTTGAGTTTTGTAACCGCTGGGCACGTATCCGTTTGATATGTAACCGCCGGGTTGTAATGATTGCCTTTATGACTATTAATTGAATAATTGCACATGATCTGGTTAATAACTGTCCATTCAGATTGTGTTGACTGATGAGGCGTTTCATAACTGCTTTGGATCTGTTCGTGATAACTGTATGTCCGTTGGGTATCTGTCTGGTAGAACTTCTTCCCGTTCCACGTGGTTGACACGTGTCATCTTTCAGGTGTTGTCAGCTTTTATCTAATACAGAGATGATGATGGCCACCACCTAGATCTTGATTGGAAAAAATCCTATCGCTGGTGGCCCTTGTCTCTCTGTTCCTGTCGCTGGATCCAAAATTGAAAAGGGTTGGAGTTGGCAGTGACGATAACATTAGAAAAATGGAACCAAAGTAGTGGTGGAGTAGCAGCGATTCCGCTACTCGCAGGTGTCGCTCCTCCCCTCGTATTATCACTGTTGTGTTCATGTTACTGATGTCGGGTTTCTCATCGGAGATCTGGCTTGTTTTCTGACCCGTGACTATATATCTCTAATTGGGTTTAATCTTACCCATGTGACCCGTTTTTATGTCGCTCGTTCTAAAACTGATTATTGTGATACTCTCGTTCTTGGTTGATTCTGGATCAATTATTTGTTCTGGAATGTCTTTTGTGCATCTTCGTTTTGACTATTGTTAGTTTGAGCAGATATATGCATTAAATGCCTATGAAAATAATTTATTTGAGGCTTTGGCACTGATTTGAACGAATGCTACTCCGTTCGGCCAATGACATTTGGAGGTCAATACAAGTCCCGTTCGTCCCTTACGAAAACAAACAAATAGGCGATGACGATAACAGTTATACATACAATATTTAAAAGTGAATGGGAAAGGCAACAAAACTCGCACTTGGCATGGCAACACGACCAGCCGGCGTGTTTGCAGCCGTGACGATATCCTTAGCATCCCATCACCCGATTCTGAGCCTAAACTTTCAAAAATTCCCTTTTCCTTTTGTTTTCCTTTCATTACTATTATTATTACAATTACTATTTGCAGTACTATTAACAATTTTATTTTTTTCATTATTATCGTTACTATTATTATTATTATTATTATTATTATTACATTATTATTATTATTATTATTATTATTATTATTATTATTATTATTATTATTATTTTATTCTACTTTTATTCTTGCTTTATTTCATTAGTTATAATACTAACTTTATTTTTATGCGTTTTGCGAGGTACATTTGGATGAAGTTTAATAAAGAACGACGTATTTGGAGTGGAAAATACCGTATCTCGTTTTATTTTATTTGCACTAACTATTCGTTTTCTTTTTTAAGGAATATTTGAGACAAAATTTGTGAAGGATGAAGACATTAGAAAAGACGAATATTTTTTTATGCAAATTATTTGTATTATAAAATATTAATGAGATTGCTTGTTTGCTTTACTTTAATTTCTTATTTGAATCCCAATTATTTAGTCCAGCTGAGGATCACACTTTGTGGAATCTGAGAGGTGCCTAACACCTTCCTCTTAGGTTAATCTGAACCCTTACTCAGAATTTCCGGCTCGTAGATCAAATTTCGAAGTTAACAATAAAATTGGCTAGAAACAAAGTAGGTGCCCTAATACGCCTAGTTAAAAAATATGTTAGGTGACGACTCCAAGTCTTTACCAGTGAGTCCTAATAAGTCGAGCTCTATTTTCGAACTCTAACCGGGTTCGAGGAAAAATGGGTATCGACGGAATGGCGACTCCGCTGGGGATATCAAGGTTCAAACCATAACGGATTTTTAATTTAGATTCTTTGCATTTATTTTCTTTTTCTCGATATTTCTCAAAACTAATATTTCTTTTTTTTTCCTTTTGCAGGTTTGAAGTTTAGTTTTCTATTTCATTGGCGTTTGCTTTTAATTTATTATCTGTAATTGTTATTTTGTTTATATTTCCTCCACTCCTAAAATTTTTTATACTTGCACACACCATAAATGGTTACGTTGATCTCACGACTGTTTCACTCTCAAAAAACTCTTTAGAGGGAACGGTTTGGGGTATAGTTGGTCTGTGGTACAACAAATAATTCCAAACGTTCCTACCCATTGGTTGTCCGCCTGGGGGAACCATGTCCTTGTCTAGTAAACCCACTCTTGGAAGGTTCTTTAGGATATCACAACATGTCCTTCACTTCAACTATCTTCAAATCTTCCATAAATGGTTAAATCTTTTTCTTTAAAACAATTTCACGTCATAATTCTTTTGCGTTTTCTTTATCAGCTAGTTTCTATTATCCTATTTTTTTAAACTAATTTTTTTGTTTCATTTTTTTTTTCTTTTTACTCCTCCTTTTAAAAATCATTTTTGCAAAATACCTCAATATGTGCAACCTTTTCATAAAATTGCTAAATTTTTTTTTCTTTAAAACCATTTTACTTAATTCAACATTGTCTAGTTTCTAGTAATTCTATTTCGCACAACTAATGTGTGTTTGTTTTGTTATCCTTTAAAACTTATTTTGTGAAATATTTCTATGTGTGCATATTTACAACACTTAAGCAGTTTTAGGGAACATGTGCATTTCTTTCAAACTTGTGCATTTCTTTTAAAATTTATACATTTTCAAACTTGTGCATATCATGCATATCTTCCGCCGCTCCTGGCAACTTTCTAAATCGTGTGTTGAAAACACGGTGGCTACGACCACCTTCTCCCTCACAAAAAATTCCTTTAGGGGGAACGACTTGGAATCTATTTGGTCTGAGACGTTCCCGCTCCCAAACCGTCCGCTTGGAGGATAATAACATCCGGTCTAGCTGACTCTATTCCTTAGTAGCGGCACTAGGAATCATACATCATGACATACCATTAGTCGACTTGTTCTCAAGTCCAATAGGCCATCTTGTTCAAACAATCCAAACGGATTTTTGACCCCAAGGAGCGGTAAACATGATTTATTTGCATTTGCTTAAAAGATCAAACGTGCAAAATGTGGACCGTTCATTGGCATTGTTCTGCATTCAGTGCCATTCAAAGGCACGAAGGTAACCCAATGGGCATTAAAAGCCTAAATTGAATCAGAAATGATTGTTTATCCATAAACAGTTGGCATTATTCTATATTCAATGCCAATCAAACGCAAAAAAGCTACCCAAGAGGCGTCAAAAGCCCAAATTGAATCAGAAATAGTTGTTTGTTCATAGACAGTCGAAATTATTCTGTATTCAATGCCATTCAAAGGCACGAAGGTAACCTAAGAGGCGTCAAACGCCCAAATTGAATCAGAAATGATTTTTTTATTCATGAACAGTCAGAATTATTCTGTATTCAATGCCATTCAAAGGCACGTAGGTAACCTAAGAGGCGTCAAAAGCACAAATTGAATCAGAAATGATTGTTTGTCCATAGACAGTCGAAATTATTCTGTATTCAATGTCATTCAAAGACACAAAGATTATTTAATAGGCGTCAAAAGCCCAAATTGAATAAGAAATGATTGTTTGTTCATAGACAGTCGAGATCATTCTGTATTCAATGTCATTCAAAGACACAAATGGTAACCGAAACGACATCAAAGCCTAAATTCAATCAGAAATGACTGTTTATTCTTAAGCAGTTGGAATCATTCTATATTCAATGCTATTCAAACGCGCAAAAAGGTAACCGAAAAGGCATTAAAGGCCCAGTTTGAAGCAGATCCGATTTTAGGCCAATTAATAATTAAATTTATATTTGCAGGGTCACGATCAATAGTTTAGATTAAGAGTTTAAATGACGAGCTAAAGCAGTGTTAGATTCGTAAATGATACAGGAACAAGATATAAACAGGAATTAGCAAAGATATAGCGTAAATAAAGGCAGATAGAGGTAACCGCGCTGTATCGCTTATCCCCGGTGAGAGTTCTTCGGTACTAGTCGTGCGCAGAAGATTAGAGAACAAAGTGTTGGACGAATATAAGTAAAAATTAGTATTTGAGCAAGAGCGAGGGAGTATTCTTATTGATATTGTAGACAGGAAGTAAATTTGTGTTACAATGGCTTAGAACAAGTGCTATTTATAGGTCTGATAGGCGTCCGTTGAGTTTTGTAACCGCTAGGCACGTATCCGTTGGATATGTAACCGACGAGTTGTAATGATTGCCTTTATGACTATTAATTGAATGATTGCACATGATCTGGTTAATAACTGTCCATTAGATCGTGTTGACTGATCAGGCGTTTCATAACTGCTTTGGATCTGTTCGTGATAACTGTCTGTCCGTTGGGTATCTGTCTTGTAGAACTTCTGCCCGTGCCACGTGGTTGACACGTGTCATCTTTCAGGTGCTGTCAGCTTTTATCTAATACAGATAGTCCCCGCACTTCTCGAGCAGAGTATCTGTTCGAGGAGTGGATATGAATTCTGGCGGGAATTTCTATTTTGTAAAATCCAGTCTTTGTGTGACGAAACTTAGTGACGTATGTATCTTATCAGTTGCGTGACAAAACCTTATGACATGCGCATTAAATGTGCCGTATAAAAAAGTAATTGCAGCTGGCACGCCTGCGCGTTTGCAGTCCACTCTGAAGTGACTACTGCGCGTTCCAAGGGTAAAAATGATTTTAACCGCCTCAATCACGTGCACACGTCGACTGTTGATCGCGAGGTGACCGCTGCACTTCAGGGTAATGATGATACTATAAAAATTGGCGAAATCCATTCCTTCTTTTGACGGTCAGATCTGTTCGTGGTCTCTTGGATAACCTCCACGTGTTTCGAAGGAACTTGATGGGCCGAAATTCTACTCTTATAAATAGGGGTTTACTGAATGAGCAACCTTTTACTTGCTTTTATTCTTCTCTGTTGCTTATTGAAAATCTTTGACTAGCTTTCAATTCTTCTTGCGAACTTCTTAACTCTTCAGAAATCATGTCTTCAAGAGCTAGAAAAAATCAAAGTGTAGACATGGCTGGTAGTTCCTCAACGGCCACTCCTAGGCCCAGGGCTACTCAGGCTACTGCTGTGGAGATTATCCCCAAAAAATGGGGTGAGTTCGAGGCAGACTGCAACATCAAGGCCTTCAATAATCATCATGGGGATACGCGCAACTAGCCGGCGTATAGATCTAAGTCTGGGATCACATCGGAGCTGATCCCATGAGTTAGGACGGATTGCCGCTGGGATAATAGGATTCCCCTCTTGCCGGTCTCTGAAGAGGAGACTATTACCTCCCACAGGGATAGGTGGACAGCTATGTGCACCTACCCTTTCACAGTGGGATGTAAACTACCCCCTGCATCCTGTGTTGGAAAGGCTCTACAGGGAATATTTACTCTGCCCGGCGCGACTGTGCCCCAGTATATATAGAATAGTTACGCTTTTGGATTGGTTTGCAACGGAAACCGATCAATCTTTTGGATATGAACACTTTATTTCTTTGTATAGTATACAGATTTTCAAAGATGGCTATGTGAATGCCAGGATGGGCGGGAGCAAGGGCTTGGTGCGCAGTTCTGAAGACACATGTGACTGGGGTTAGTTACACCGGTATGTGTTTGTGCGCTCCTCGGCCTTGAATTTCGACTCCAAGACTTATCTTCCCGAAGTTTGGAACAAGAAGCGTAAGTCCCTGAGTATTTTTGAGATTTTTCGTGCTTTTTCTCTTCTTCTTATCTGCTTACTTCTTTTGACTCCTTTTTGTAGCGGCCAAGCGACCCTACGACGGGCTCATATCTGTTGATGAGCTGACGGTGTGGGTCGAGGTGATTTTGAAGGAGTTCTCTCCTCAGAAGAGAGAATGGGCGCATTTTACTGCGCAGAAGAGTCTGATCGTGAAAACTCATGGTGACAGTATTTCTGCTTTTGTGATTATTCCGTTCCTTTGTAATTTCTCCGTGTCTGACCGTTTTACCTTTTGCAGGTCTGGGCACTCAAGGGGACTTCTTTCCTGCTCCCCCCCCCCCCCAGGACGTGCCTTCTGAGCCTGTTGTTGATCCAGATGTTGAGGCCGCATCTATACTAGCTTCAGTGGAGGCATTGCGCCGCAGAGAGGGTGGCGAGGAACTCTTGTCTGGTGGCCTTGGTTCTTTGAAAAGAAAAAAGAAGAGCCAGGACGAGGGCAGAGCATGGAAAAAGTCTGTTCGTAAGACTTCCGTTGCTGCCGGGCAAGCCTCAACTGCCGGGGGTGAGCCTTCACCTAGAGCCAATGTGCCAGAGTCTGCAGAAGAGAATGTCAAGACTACTGCCGAAGTCCCCGAGTCTGCATGGGGAGAAGGTTTAGACAAGGAGGTTATCGATCTTTCAGATACTGAGATCGAAGCCAACAAACACCTTGTGCGAAAACCTTATCTTCGAAGTGATAAGAGGAAAGTTGAGGAGGAAGCTGCCTGTACTCCGGAGAGGAGTCCCCGAGTTTATGACGGGGTGAAGGCGGCTCCTTCCCGTGTGGACAAAGGGAAAAGGAAGATATGTGAAGAAGAAGAAGAAGAAGAAGAAGAAGAAGAAGAAGAAGAAGAAGAAGAAGAAGAAGCGAGGGAAGAGGCTTCCCAAGAGAGTGGTCGAGGTCCTCGTGCTTTTCGTTTCGAGGATCTGGAAAATATGGCCACTGAGGGGGCTACGCCTGTCGGTCTTCGCGAGTGTGACACGATAGATCCCGGAGTGGAAGATGATTCCAACTTATCAACAACAAGGCTCATTTGGCGGTCAGTCATCGACGGCCAAACCGGATTGAAGGATATTAGGGGTGTGCGTTACAAGTTTGGGCCAAACTACCCTTCTGAACAGGCTTGGGAACCCAAGTACTGTGAGAGGAAGCATACCATGAAACTGTCCCCTGACGTTAAATTCATATCCGGGCCGGGTGGCTTAGCCAAGGCTGTCTCTTCACTCATCGGCCATCGAGAAGAATGGGTGATGAGGGAACTGAGTGACGAGGAGCTAGACTTTCAGATTGCTGCTGATTCTGCCCGGGTAAGTGTTTACCACTCCGTTTTAGGAATGACTTCAGCCTCATATTTCTAACTTTTGCTTACTTTGTTTTTTCAGTCAAGTATGGTGGCTTCCGAACTCATGTTCCGCTCCAGGATCAATAACGTCGATCAAGTACTCAAGGAAAAGAAAGAGTTTCTGGATGCTCTGAAGGAGAACAGGATCCTGGCAGAGCAGTGTAGTCTCCTAGGGAGTGAAGTTAATCGACTAATTGATGTTAGCAATGAGCGACTTGAGCAGATTAACGAACTCACCAAGGAGAAGGACCTTCTTTTCAGAGAGAAAGAAGGGTTCGCACGCTCTGCCCAGGGCCTGGAGAGTCTACTTGAAGAATGTAAGGCTTCATTGAACAATTCTATTGATGATCGCACATCTCTTGAGCTGAATCTGCAGAGGGCTAACGAAGAATCCGTTAGGGCCAGGGCTCAGCTCCAGGCTGCCAAGGATCAGGTTGCTCAGTCGATGAGTGCTCAGACCGCATTATCCAAAGACTTGGCAAACATGCGTGATCAATCTGAAATCAAGGCCAAGCTTGCTGCGCTCGAAGCTAAACGTTCATTGCTTGGGCAAATTCTAGCTAATCAGGTTAATGGTGAAGAGATGCTGCAGATGACGAAAAGCGTTGTCCGCAGAATAAGACAAGCACTGAATCTTTCTCCTGAGGAGTCTGAAGGTGAAAATGAAGATGAAGATGAAGACGATGGCGAGAATTCGGGGGACGATGGCAGAATCGACGGAGTTGGTGCATCGGGTTCTGATCGTAGCCCCAAAAGCTGATGCATTTCCCCAATCTTTGAGTTTGTTCATCTGGCGAGAGACGGATTTAATTGTTTGTGGACAGAGGTCTTGTAAAGACTCTTTGGTCTCTGTATGGCCAGTTTCATTTGGCCTTTGATCACTCTGTAAACTTCTGTCAGCCGTTTTCGGCATCTTATCGTTTTACAAGATTATATTTATGATTTTAGATCTATTCAATGACTATATTTAGCTTGAATTTTGATCTTCTGTTTGTATGTGTTGTGGCCTTCGTGCCTTATGTTTAGGAGCTTTTATGAAGTTTGAACTTTATTAAGTTCTGGTCTCGAAAAGTCTGCCCGAATGTTTTAACTTAGCCTTTCCTTAGGTAGAGGTCGTAAGTTATGATTAATCTGCACAGATATTTTTATTCTGACCGAGTCATGGTCGTTAGACTTGTGGCCGAATCGTTGCCCTTTACCTATAACTCTGCTTATCGTTTTGATAATCGAAAGTCGTCGCATGACTTTGTAGATTGGCCCTGGCCGAGTCACTGGCCTTGTGATCGACTTCTCTTATTTTCGTGGAAGTTTATCACGTAAAAGATTTTGAAATTTTTTCAAAAACTTGCCTTTTGGCAAGGTCTTTTGCCTTTTCCCAAGGTCTTTCGCCTTTTGGCAAGGTCTTTTGCCTTTATGAAGGTCTTATCTGGCCTACAGGGGCCTCTCACCACCCTCCTTGTTTTTATGTTGGAACACGGGAAGTGATAACATAGAAAGAGTTGAGGCAAGCTGCATATAGAAGAACACATATAACCAAACGAGGAGTATGTCCGTTGTGGGATTCGAACCCACAGCCGCGAAGTTGAAGAACTCCGAGCTCTATCAGTTGAGCTAAACGGATCTGACCTTGTTCAGGCCGTTAGTACTATTTAGAGAAAATATAATAAACGTAAGAACTTTCATAAAAGTAAAAGGCAAGAATAAAGTAACTAACCCTTTTACCACTCAAAAGTGATATCTTTTGAGGTGAATCGCATTCCAAGTGTTCGGGACAGTGGAGCCGTCTGGTCGTACCAAACGATAAGATCCCTTGCCAACTGAAGCGATTACCTTGTAGGGGTCTTCTCAGTTAGGGCCAAGCTTCCCAGAATTTGTTTCTTGTGTGCTCTAGGAGACTTTCCTTAGTACAAAATCTCCAACCTGGAAGCTTCGTACGCGCAGTCCCCCGATTGTAATAATGTTCGATTCGTTCTTTCTAGGCGATCACTCGTACAAGGGCTAGCTCCCTCCGTTCTTCGAGGAGGTCCAGCTCTTCGGAGAGGTTGACTAAGTTAGATTCTTCAGTGGCATGTGCATATCACAAGCTGGGCTCGCCGATTTCGACTGGGATTAAAGCATCTTCACCGTACACCAATGAGTAAGGAGTCTCTCCAGTACTCATTTTTATCGTTGTGCGATAAGCCCATAACACACCAGGTAACTCTTCTACCCAACGCCCCTTTGCCTGCTCGAGGTGTTTTTTGAGGGATTCAACGATGATTTTGTTGGTAGATTCTGCTTGTCCGTTAGCAACAGGATGATACGGAGAGGAAGTGATCCTCTTGATGTGTAGATCGTCGAGGAACCTAGTCACTTTCTGGCCGATGAATTGTGGTCCATTATCCATGACTATATCCTTAGGTTCTCCAAAGCGACATACGACAAAACGCTAGAGGAAGTCGAGAACCTCTGTTTGTCGTATCCTTGTGTATGCTGCCGCTTCGACCCACTTGGTGAAGTAATCAGTAATGATCAATAAGAAACGCATTCCTCTCGGCGTCGTGGGAAGAGGACCAACTATATCCATCCCCCATTTCATGAAGGGCCACGGAGAGATTATTGAATGGAGTGGTTCTGCTGGCTGATGAAGAAGATGTGCGACCCTCTAGCATTTGTCACATTTTTTAACAAATTCGTTCGTATCTTTCTCCATTTTGTCCCAATAATAACCTGCGTGAATCAGCTTTCGGGCTAACGCCTTGCCTCCGGAGTGATTTCCGCAACAGCCTTCATGGACTTCTCTCATCACGTAGTTGATTTGATTTGGTCCGAGACACTTTGCGAGAGGTCCTGCAAACATTTTGCGGTAGAGATCGCCGTTGACGATTGTATAACGAGCAGCTGTTATTCGGAGCTTGCGAGCGGCTTTTGTGTCTACGGGCAGAGTCCCATGGAGAAGATAGTTTATTATCTCGTTCCGCCAGTCCCAAGTAGCGTTGATGGGGTTGACTTCAAACTTTTCTCGGTCTATGGTCGTGTAGAGGAGTTGAACAACAGCTGAAGAGCTGGCTGCCCCCTTCTCTGCCATCGACCCTAGATTCGCGAGAGCATCAGCTTCATGGTTCTCTTCTAGTGGAATCTGAAGTGCCTCCCTGTCATCAAACTATGTTAGAAGTTCTTTTACTGAGGCGAGGTACACTTGCATCCTCGATTCTCGTGCGCTGAAGCCTCCAGTTATCTGATTGACTACCAGCTGAGCGTCACTTTTGAGTTTGATGATGGTCGCTCCATAACTTCGGGCTAGTTCCAAACCTGCAATAACGGCCTCATATTCGGCCTCATTGTTTGTAATAAATGGGCACTTGATAGCTTGTCTGACCGTCTCTCCGGATGGAGCGACGAGAACCAATCTAAGACCAGATCCTTTGACGCTCGAGGAGCCGTCAGTGTAAAGGGTCCATGCGCCAGGAACCTGCCCAGCATATAGAATAGCTTCCTTTTCTCCCTCAGGGTATATGTTAGCGCTAAAATTTGCCACGAAGTCTGCTAGAACTTGTGATTTTATTACTACCCTAGGCTGGTAGGTGATATCAAATTCACTTAACTCTATAGCCCATTTTACTAACCTTCCTGAAAATTTAGGTTTGTGCAAAACATTTCGTAAAGGAAAAGTGGTTACCACGGCTATTGAATGACTTTGAAAGTAAGGGCGTAACTTACAAGCAGCAGTTACTAGTGCTAACGCCAATTTTTCCAAGGGTTGGTAGCGTGTTTCCGCGTCAATTAGAGCCTTGCTAATGTAATAGATAGGAAGTTGTTTACCTTTTTCTTCCTGAACTAGAACGGCGCTTACCGACGATTTTGAGACTGCCATATAAATCAGCAGCTGCTCACCCTGCTGAGGTGTAGAGAGCAGTGGTGGATTGGACAGTACTTTTTCAGATCCTTCAATGCCTGTTGGAATTCAGGGGTCCACTCGAACTCCTTGTTTTGCTTTAAAACGTCGAAGAAACTCTTGCATCGGTCGGATGATCGGGAAATGAATCTTCGCAGGTTAGCCACTCTTCCCGTCAATTTCATGACGTCTTTCCGATTGTGGAGTACGTCTGGAATTGATTCAATTGCTTTGATCTGAGCGGGATTGACTTTAATTCCATGCTGAGAGACGATGAAGCCCAAGAACTTCCCCGATCCGACACCGAATGCACATTTCTCCAGGTTCAACTTCATGTTATACTGATCCAGAATCCGGAAAGCTTCTTTTAGATGTGTCAGATGGTCCTCTGCTAGTTTTGAATTGATCAACATGTCATCGATGTACACTTCCATAGTCTTTCCGATATGGTCGTGGAACATTCGATTGACTAGGCGCTGATATGTCGCACCTGCATTTTTCAACCCAAATGGCATAACTTTATAACCATACGTACTTCTGCAGGTTATGAACGCTGTTTTCTCCTGGTCCTCTGGGTCCATTAATATCTGGTTATATCCGGAATATGCATCGAGGAAGGTAAGCACCTCGTGCCCGTCTGTTGCGTCGATCAGTTGGTCTATCCTGGGAAGGGGATATGAATCCTATGTGCAGGCTTTGTTTAGATCTGTGAAGTCAATACAGACTCGGCATTTGCCATTTTTCTTGGGTACAACGACCACGTTGGCTAGCCAGTCCGGGTATTTGACTTCGCGTACAGATCCAATTTTTAACAGCCAATCGACCTCGTCGTTAATGACCTAGTTCCGAAAAGCTCCTTGTTGGCGCGTCTTCTGTTTTACCGGGCGATGGTAGGGGTCGACGTTCAACCTGTGAGTAATAATGTCTGGTGAAATACCTGTCATATCTGCGTGAGACCAGGCGAACGTTGTATGCCGCTGTAACAGATAGGATAGATCAAGCTACCAGGAATTTTATCTGGGGTACCACATCTGAAAAGAGAAAAATCCACTTAGTAAAATGGGACAATGTCACACAAGCCAAAAGAGTAGGTGGTCTGGGCATTACCAAGGTTGCTCAAAAGAATAAAAATCTGTTAACAGGTCTTGCCTGGCGCCACAGAACAGATACCACATCTTTATGGAGTAGAATTCTACAACGGAAAAATAATAGAACTAATAAGAACATTAGTCTCATTAAACCCCAAACTAACCATTCCTTCATATGGAAAAGCTTAATAAAAGGGAACATCGTTTGTTCAAAAGGCCTAGTCTGGAATATTGGCTCTGGTAATACGGCTAGATTATGGGAAGATAGATGGGTCAATCATGACCACAACTTGCGCAACCTAATACAGCGGCCCCTCCCTGAGGGAGCTGATGCTCTAGTGGTTACAGACATTATCAACAATGGAACATGGGATTATAACCATTTAACTTTTGATCTTCCCCCAACAGTAGTAAACCTCATTACTAATACACAACTAGATCCTACATCAAACGACGCTATACAATGGGATCACTCGTCAAATGGCGAATTCACAACAGCTTCCATTAAGAATATTAGTGCGATAAAACAGGATCTACCTATGACTACTAATTTTAACTATAATTGGATATGGAAAGCTGCAACGTTACCAAAAATTAAGAGTTTCCTATGGCTACTAGGACTACTATGCCCCCTACAGCTGAGGAACTGGTTAAAAGAAAGATTATACTTTGTAGCAGTTGCAAGTCTTGCCCGGATTTAGAGGAAACAATAGATCACATTTTTATTCATTGCCCATCTTCATACTCACTTTGGGAATTCTTCCCTAGTATTAAAAGGCCAACTGAAAACTTCATAAATTGGCTTAAAGAAGCTTGTACCACAAATAAGTACCCCATAAGGCCAACTGAAAACTTCATAAATTGGCTTAAAGAAGCTTGTACCACAAATAAGTACCCCATAACATACGAGACTTTAACCATCCCTTCAGATACTATCCTAACACTTCTTACTTGGCTAACACTTCCCCCACCAGTAGTATACCTCATTACTAATACACAACTTGATCCTACATCGAACGACGCTATACAATGGGATCACTCGTCAAATGTCGAATTCACAACAGCTTCCATTAAGAATATTAGTACGATAAAACAGGATCTACCTATGACTACTAATTTTAACTATAATTGGATATGGAAAGCTGCAACGTTACAAAAAATTAAGAGTTTCCTATGGTTACTAGGACTACATATGCCCCCTACAGCTGAGGAACTGGTTAAAAGGAAGATTATACTTTGTAGCAGTTGCAAGTCTTGCCCGGATTTAGAGGAAACAATAGATCACATTTTTATTCATTGCCCATCTTTAGACTCACTTTGGGAATTCTTCCCTAGTATTAAAAGGCCAACTGAAAACTTCATAAATTGGCTTAAAGAAGCTTGTACCACAAATAAGTACCCCATAACATACGAGACTTTAACCATCCCTTCAGATACTATCCTAACACTTCTTACTTGGCTAATCTGGAAAAATAGAAATGCTATTCTTTTCGACCATCAACAAATACCTAACACAGGTAATTCAGTTAAACAACTAGCTATTGAGTATGCCGCTATGGGATATTCAACTAGGCTAACTACTCCTACTATTAAAACTAGGCGGCATACCAAATGGATTCCACCTGCCCAAGGTATTTACAAAATGAACGTTGATGGGGCTTTTAACCCCAAAAACAATTTAGGAGGAGCAGGTGGAGTTATCAGAAATAGTGCTGGTGACTGGATCATGGGCTTTACAAAGAATTTTCCTTCACCAAACGCTACTTATAGTGAATTGGTGGCTCTATTGAAAGGGCTAAAGCTGGCTAAAAGTAGGGGTATTACTCCATTGATCGTGGAGACAGATTTGCAGGTAATATTGGATAATTATTATAATCCAAACAAATTATACTCACATTTGTTTAACAATTAGAAGTGCTTGGCAGGGGAGATAGGCGAGGTGGCTTTGCAGCACATTTTCTGCGAAGGTAATAGGCTAGCAGACCGCCTGGCTTGAGAAAGGAACAACTTAGCTGATTCCATGGCAATGCAAGGGACCTCCTGTCTAATGTCCAATGCTACTATGTATTTTTGTGTGCCACCTTTATCATATTTGCAAATTCTAGACAATGATAGAAGTAGCACAGCTGATGCTACTTCAAACGACACTATTTCTACTATTTTGCATTAATATAAATAGGTTGCTTTTCGTATCCAAAAAAAAAAAAAAAAAAAACAACAACAAAAGGCCATTGAATGCCTCTAATTAAAAATTATTTCTACAGCTTTTAAAAACAAAATGTCCCATTTCCGTACCTAAACTAGTTTGGAAAACCTAGAGAAAATATTCACCAAAATGCCTCTCAACGTCGCCGCTACCCAACCATTGTTCACCGATGCTGGCCTACTACCGCCTCCATCGTCACATCTCACTGTCTCCGCTCACCGTTAGCCATCGCTTCCACGTTCAAATCTAACTTTTTCCGCTCAACGTCGCCGCTCGTCTTCACCTCTCAGCACCTCCGCTCACCATCACCGGCAACAATCTCAGGTAAAACTCTCATCGCCCATGCTCTCATCCCTAAATTCAGCTTTTCTCTTTATAATCTTCTTCTGATTCCATGTCTGTGAACATATTTGATCTATTAAGAATCTATGAGTTATTGTTCTGTTGAATTTGATTCTTTTTCATTTGAATGCATCAAGTCTAGTTTATTATGCGCTTGAAATGCCCTAGATTTTACTTCTTTTAACGAGGCTTATTTTTCTCATTGCTATGTGATAACCTAGTAGTTCTTGGACTTGTTAAATGAATCTATTAGAATGTGTAGTATGAGCTGAAGTGCTTATTTCAATGAATTTTAGCAACCCTGAAAGTTACGAGCGCACACAATGTCTGACTTTGCACAAGCATAGAGCCCAATCTATATGAAGTTAAAGATGGTTAAAACTTGAAACTTGGAGATCTCTGTCTAGTTTCTACCGCTTCAAATGGGTTTTCAATCGAAGCTATGTACAAAAAGTTATGACTTTTTTACTAAAAGAGGCACAGCTATCCCAGAGGGAAGAGAAAGCACAAATCTATTACAATCTTAGTAGAGAACAGAGGAGGAATAAAAACGTTGGTTCTTCGTTCCGTTCACCTGCTATAGGGCAGTTAGCGCAGACATCAAGTAAGGGCTCGTAGGCTACTCATGCCAAATGAACATCCGATTTTTTTTTCAGGGGGAAGAGAAGAGCGCCAAAGATCGGTGATGTTGTCATGATAAGTGTGGGAAGTCGATAGTGTACTCGATGATTGAAGGACCTATCGACTTGCATTAACTTCCCGTGGCTAGTAGGGGGAACTTTAATGTAATTGCGGATCCATTAGAAAAAACTTGGGGGTCGGCTTCAACTCAGCGCTTTATAGATAGGCATTTTTCTTTTATTACTTTTGTCGGTTTAAAGGTCCTACGTTACCTTTAAAAAAAAAAGTAGCCGAGCCGAAAGAGCTTGAGCCCCTGGAGTATAAAATAAATAAATACGAGAGATAGATATATTGTAAATTTAAAATTTTCAGCCATCATTTTAGATATGCACTTATTGAATCTCCTCCATTTTTTTCCTTCCAATATTTGTGTTTTGTGCAAGTGTCATTTGTTGTTCTCATTAGTGAATTAGAGAAAGATTAAGAGCCATTGAGGTGGTGATTGGCTTGTGTTGGTACTGCAGTTCGAAGGTAAGATAGCCATCGGGTTAGATAAGGGGAGAGACGAAGAGCATTATTGGCACCTCTCTTTGGGATGTAGTGTGACAGGGAAATGGGTTCTTCGCTGAGGAGTGTGCTAGCAGGTTTGTCTAATTTTATTTGAAGTTCTGCTATTTTCTTTTTTTTTTTTCTTTTTGCGCTTTTGAGGTGGAAGTAACTAGTTTAAAAATATAATGATATCTTGTATATAAAGGACTTAACTTTAACATCAAAAAACAAGCTTGAGTAATCCATGCGCAACAGTACTTTATGGTATTCACAATGCTATAGAACCTGTTACTGGGATCTTCTATTAGCGACTTTAAATGGTTTAAATATGAACTTGTTTGTGTTTTTTTTTTTGCTCTAAATTCTGTAAACTCACTACTCTCAAAGATTTGGTGGAGAAAGTTAAATTCACGGTTGAAGAATTTAGGACAAGTTTGATTTTGGAAATTCTTGTTTGAATTCACAATTTCTGTTTATTGATCCCATAGCTATCTTACAATTCTCTTTCTCTGCTTAAATTCAACCATGGAGTTGAAGTTCCTACACATCCTTACATACCTTTCAGTGAGTACTATTTCATTATCATTTCCCATACTAGAATATGTTATTGTAGCTCAGAATTTTTTATAATGTGTTAATTTAAAAATGTGAATGTTTGTTTATTCCATAAGGAGTATACTATATATCCTCATCTCATTTATAGCCTCACGATTCATATATTCCTTACAACTAGAAGTTATTTGCTTCTATATTGTTTTGTGTATTTATGCAGCCCCAGAAGAACATTTATGAACGGAAGGAGAAACTGCAAAAGATTGAACTAGCGCTTCAACTTGCTAAGGTTATTTTGATATTAGAAACAAATCAAAAGTTATGAAATTTACGTGGTGGATAACAATTCCTAACGCCTTCACGTTTTGCTTTTCAGGAGGATGATTAGAGTAAGTATGAAGCTACATCAAAGCATATAGAGCTAACAAAGGTAGATGTTGTAGCTCCCTTCCTCTTATCCATGAATTCAAGATCATGATTAAAAGATAGGTTCCATCTTAATTTCTCATTTTTCAGTGACATAATGTGATCAATATTAAAGTTTCCATCTATCATGGTGCACTGGATCCATTGGACTACCATTCATATTATGTTGAGAGTTTGATACAGCTGATATTATGGGTTGGCTAGTTCTATCTGTCCTTGCATGTTTGAGTTGGGATATCAGTAGTTTATGTGGTGCTAGGTTGATGGATAGTCTTAGAAGTAAGGCTAGCTGGAGGGTAGTCATCTCAGAAGTAAGGGGTAGTGTGGTGCTGCCGGCGCTGGTCTTTAGCTTGTGGTTTTGGTGGCAGATTAATACTGAGCAATTTCATTATTATAGGTAAAAGGAAGAGAAAGGTAGAGTTGTTCTTCCATATTTTAGTTGACTGTACGCAACCGGATTCTAAAAGAATTAACTGTACTCGAGTGAAATGTTCATGACGGTTTTGGAATTACCGACTTTATAAATGGTATGTCAATGATGGTACTAAATGTAGAGATTTACTTTTATGCTTTTCTAATTTAGGTCTTAAGCAAGGTAAGAAAGTTTATGTAGCTTGTATTGTATTTTCTCTTGAAAGGAATGCCTTCGAATTTGATAAATTATAAGTATAGAAATGTAAACTACTCAATGTGATTAAACAGATATGTCCTCCTTTTTAATATCTTGCTCTTGTCTTGACTTGTTAGACTAGAAACTTCCCCCTACTTTAAAAATTTATCTTGAATGCTTTACTTGTTACAGAAACAACTCTTAATCCTGATAGCAGATCTTTCCTGGTGTGAACTTTGCGAAGGAGGGACAGAAACTTCAACAATCACTGAAGCTTTTGGTGAATTCAAGTAAGAATCAAAGGACTATTGTTTTGGCTATGTGCAACAGAAGCAATAGTAGAATATTTCATCTATTTGTCTACTAAATGAACAATTTACTCAAATCTGGAAAGACAACTTTATCATACTCTATGTGACTCTACTCAGGTTCACCTATGATTTATTGGAGTCAGAAGATATCTTGACCATCTGATTAACTTAGAACTAAAGGAAGACAAATCATCTCGACTCTTACAAGTTCTTGCAACAAAGTAAGTATTTCATTTTGGAGAACAAAGTATAAGAACTAGAATCGATAATAGATTAGTCACTAGACAACAGTATGATGACGAAGAACTAATGACTAATTAGATATGATCTCTAGTGCTAACACACGATGATCAATCTGGTCAATTTGTCAATTTTGCTAACGGCGAAGTTGAGTTGGATGATGATTCAGGTTAAGTTTAATTTTCGATTGCCTTAGATATTTAGTGTTTACTTTTCATTGTATAAATTTAAATTGGATATACATTAGGTCATTTGTCAATAGTGAACGTTCATGGGCCTAAATTACTAATTAATTGTACCGAGTGCATGTCCCTACTATACCTGCCACAGCCGCCTATTATCACAAAGTTTGTAGTTGGTTTTTGTTTTTAGATTATTAGCTTATTTAAAGCACATGTTTATCTAAATTTTATGTTGTTGTAGGGTACCGAATAACTTATAGAAGGATCAAAGAGATACGGTGGTGCTTTATATCTAAAGTGAAGATAGAGGTGTTGAATTTGCTGCTTAAAGACATGATTTTCCCATATGTGTATATTTTTGACTTAATGTGGTTACCATAAAGAAAGAAGCACCTGCTTCAGTTACATACTAGAGAAATATAAATCTAGCTAAGGGTAATACTTCAGCTTTTTTTCAGTATCTGCTTTAACTTCTTTTTCCCAGCACCTTTGCAGTGAACTTCTTGCACAATCGACTTGACTAGTAATTCTACATTCCTTCTATTCTGCTGAAAAATTCGTTGAAACTCTGTCTGATTAATCTTTGACGTGTCTATTTCTTTATTTTAAAGGAAGATAAAGTTGCAGAGTCGCTTGGAGTTAGCTGTTATGCCTATATTGTAGAAGTATGTCCGATTTCATGAAACAAGGATTTATTCTAATCATTTACTGTTTTATTTTTTCTATCATTGCAGGTGTTGCAGTAAATCAACACTAGTTACTGGACTTGGTGCGATGTACTTTACCTTGATCAAGAGTTGAATAAATGCTTCTAGGCTAGTCAAGTTGATAACACTAGTTATCATACTTAACTTGAAACTAGTTACTGGATTAAAGCTCTATTATGTTCTTTTGTTGTGTTGAAACTCAAAATATTGATGAGTTAATGATTTATTATATATTTCGGCAGTGAATGATAATATACTTTATTCGAAGTGATTGTATTTTTAAATGAATGAGAATAGTTATTGCCCATATATGTATGAGCTAAGCCAATAATTAGTGGCCATTTAAATGGCTAGCAAAAAAATGCTGCTACATCTGGGCTTTTTAACGGCAATAGGATGGTTCTTTACCCGCATTCTAATTAATTTCTTAGAAAGCCTTTAGCGAAAGCAACATTGCCAGCTAATATATTATTGTTGGTAAAACTATTAGTGGCAATTGTTAACGCTGTTAAAAGGCCATATCCTTTGCCGCTAAACGTGCATTTTGTTGTAGTGATATAATCCAAATCCTCGCTAGTTTTTGTAAATCCTGCACTCTCAATCCTATTTGGGAGATGAAAGGAAAGTGTGGTTTAGCTCAAGTGTTTCGACCCCTTAAACATTGATATGAAATATGATAAGAATTAGATAAACATTCACCCACAAGTTTTATGAAATAAACTTAAGCACCTATTGTTAAAGAATGAAATCATTGCAAATAAACCCCTAGTATGAGTTTAGCTACTCATATTAGGTACTAACATGTAATCAAGATGGAAAGAAATAGCAAGAATCATATGTAATAGATTGAAAGAAAGGGGTTTGGATTCTTACAATTAATGTTAAAACTCTTCCCCTCTTCTCCAAGTTACAATATAAAATTCTATTTCAAAAGTAAGTAACAGATATCTACCTTGGAGGCCTAATTATTATTTATAGTGTTGGGTTTGTCAGCTAAAATATTATTTACAGAGATACCATTTCGCTACTATTTGACAAATTCGACCGATTATTCAGTGGCTGCATATTGCATTCGGTCGCCGCTGATGGCCATCTGCGGACTCTTTTGTGCTGTCCACCTTTCAAGATCGGCGGGAACCGAACTAGCAGCTGAATCAACACAGCTTGTCTTCTTTAGAGTTGGAGCTTTCTGTAACACGCGGTGAAGTAGTCGATGTTTGGGCGGCCGCCAATTTGGATTTTTGCCTAAAGATCGGTGGCCGCCGACTTGAATGTGCGGCCCACAACTTCGCCTCTTCTTCAACTTAGTGAACTCACTGCCTCCTCTGGTGGCTTACTCTGCAATTCAGCCTATGGATCGGCGGGAGCCGATCTGCTTCTGCCCCTGCATTTTCTCCCACTTTTATTTCGTATCCAAATTTTGTTTTTGTTGTTCTTTTCACTTCCCTTTGGCTTGTACACATTGTAAATCATAACCTTAAATATAGAGAATTACATAAGGATTCACGCATAATCACAAGCTAGAAGACTAGAAAAGCTCATAAAAAAAAGCACCAACGCATATAATGAAAGTGAGGATATTAAGCATATGGTATTTAAATGTCAACATTCTCAACTTGTATGGAAACTATGACGTATAAATTGGCTAGACTTGGATAAGATTAATGATTTTTCTCTATGGTGGTTTCAATTAATTTAAAATGCTAGGAAATATCCTGAATCTATAGAGTTACTTTATTTAAGTGCTAATATTATGTGGCAAATATAGAAAGCTAAGAATGTTAAAATTTTAGATATGATATGTTTGATTAACCTAATATTATTTCTAAGGCTCTATTTGATTTATAATGAATTCAAAGATATATTAAATACTTGCACCCCTCTATGCTCGTCTAATGATAACCATTATGTACCCTTACTGACAAACCATCTAGATGTTGTATTATTGTTTGTTGATGCAGGTTTACATGTGGATGCTAGATGAGAAAGCATTGGTGTTATGACTATGGATAGCCTTGGGAATTTGCTTCATGCCATGGGTCTCCATTTCAATTTTTTTGGAAGGCCATGATTGCTGAAGCGTTTGCTATAAGAATTGCTCTTGATTGTGCAGTCAAGAATGGATGGGAGAATGTGAAAATATTTTCGGACGCTAAGAATGTTATTGATATGATTCACAGAAAAGTTACTACAACATGGGAGATAGAAGTAGATTGTAAAGATATTTGGAAGTTAGCGTCTTGCTTGAGCATGTTGACTTTGTTCATACTCCAAGAAGAATGAACAGCTTAGCTCATAATATAGCTAGCTTTTCTTTGTTGAAAGAAGTATCTTGGGAGAATTTTTTTCTGAGTTGGCTTGTGAAAGATGCTATGAGCACCTTTTCTCAGTTTGTTTCTGTGATGAGTAATAATAATATATACTATTTGCTGGAAAAAAGAATCAGACACCAAAAGTTAGGGGTAGAGATTCGGTATCTTGGTATGGTTTCGCCAAAGTTTGATTCGGTATTTCGGTATTAGGTTTCCAAAATGTACTTCGATATGGTTTGGTATTTTACTTTTGGATTTGGTTTTGGTTTTGGTTTTCTTCATTACGTTATTTCGGTATAGCGAAGTATACTGTGCTAATTTTTCTATTTGAAATAACAGTTTTTCAACGTTGGTTCTTTTCTTATCCAATATGCATGTTTTTTCTCCTAACAACTAACAAGAAATCAAAAAACTGTAGTAGTTCTAGCACATCAATAGCACAAGCTGCTTTGTTCCAAATAATAGTAGTAGAAATAAGAGCTTATGCTCCTGCTTTGTTTCTTAGAAATAAGAGTAAAGAGATAGATGCTGGCTGCTGCTTTGTTTTCTTTGTAATAAAATCTTAGAAAAATAAGATAGGATTTAGGAATTTATGATAAAAGCTAAAAATGAAATAGGAATTAGGAATTCAAACAAAGTGAAAAGTTGGGTTGAAAATCAATTGCTGAGCCACCATCTCCCTCCTTCACCATCACCACGCCCATGTTCATCACCATTTCTCTCATCTACTCCGGCAACCTATCACGACCCAACCTAAGGCCACGATGGATAATTAACACTGAGTGTCGATCATCGCAAAACCTACTAATAATCGATTAATAATATAAATAAGCTGGCAACCTGGTCATATATACATATATCTTTACTGAAGGTATAAAGTCTGGAGAGACGAAAAGACAATCACATGCGGACATACATAACATACTGGCTGAACCACACATGGACATTTCTACAAGATTCTAAGAGTCCTGAACTTAATATACAAAGGATGGGACAAGGCCCCACCATACCTACTAGATGTATGTACGACATACCAAAAGTAGTAAACTCCGGGAGGAGGCGGAGTGACTCTAACAGCTGGTAGATAGCCTACTAACGTGGCTGAAGATATGATCTCTCTATACTTGTGCGGCATGAAATACAGCACCCAAGAAAGGACATGAGTATGATATGTACAAAGTATGTAAGGCTAGAATATATAACAAAGCTGCTGAATAAAAACTGTAAGACTAGAATGTACATCTGTAAATTTGTACTAAAGTATAACAATATAGCTAGAAATCTAAAATGTGAACTGCATATAAAATGTGGTCTGACTAAATCTGGAACTGAAGACTGAATTAGAATATACTGAGAACTAACTGTAATCTTGGATCTGAAAACTGATAATTAAACTATCCTCATTGGTAGTCATGCAGTGCATACTGTGGCTATATACGCGTACATAAAAAACCTGGCAGGTGTTATGGGCATCCCCCCCAGCTAGTAATATCGAGTCTCTCTGGTCAGAGTGTGTGAATGACATCCGATCACACTAGGTATTTCAACTCCCGCCTGAACCAGTGGGGTTGTGCCCCTCAAAAGAGTAGTATCACACGTGACTGGACTGTGTGTCCAATGTCCAGCCACTTTGGGGGAATCCAAATCACACGTAATATGATCATAATGTAAGCATAAACATGTATGAGGCATAACATATGTGGCAACAATAGATATGAACTCAAAGGAATGATAAAAAAACCCTAGATGGAATTATAGACACAACCTAGAACTAAGAATTTGTCCAACTCTTTGAATTTCCATACAAATTTCGGCAGAGTTTCCCCTAAAAATGGATGATCCCCAGAAATAAAACCAGCACTATAATATACACGGGAATGATACCTGGCTAAACTGATAACAGAAATAGATTAAATTCACAATAAGATGAGACGACCGAACGACATAACAAATCCACGGATAGAATCTCTGAACAGCACCACTGCTGACACGACCAGAATTTTTGGTTAGGTCGTGCGGGCACCCGATATCCTCCTCTAGACCCGTCGGGCGAACCCTTACCAACTGATTTAGAAAAATAAAAATAAATCCAACTCATAAATAAGAAAAAGACATAAAAAAAAAATATATATACTGATACCTCTAAGATGTGCAAAAGAAATTACAGCTGACTACCCAACATACTAGGTTTATGGTTATCCAGACTAGACAACTTAGAGTACAAAAGAATACATACGCCTCCTGAAGGGAGAAAAATACAACTGAAATAATAAACATAAAGCTGGTGGCCATTCAGAATAAAAGCTGGCTCACACTGACAGCTGAAGTCGTCTTCGCTCCTGAACAATGTGGCGAACTCAATCCTGGAGCGAACCAACCGAAATGAAATAAATAGACAAGAAACAAACAACAAACAAGGGTGAGTCAAAAGGAATCAATAAGTGGGGCAGAATAGCCACTTCAAAGAATAAGATAGCTAGCCGGGGAGAAGAGCTAACAAATAAATCAAATTTACTTTATTTCAACAAAAGACAAAACCAAATAATAACTGGAAACATGTATGGAATCATAAACTCATAAATAACCAGGACATAAGATAGACAGAACATATAGGTTTTTAGGTATCCTGAACATATCAACAATCAGAAATGCATCTTATTATATGTAATTATTGTTGTGGCGTGCAATCCGATCCATATATTTATACTGTTGCGGCGTGTAACCCGATCCATATATATATATATATATATATACACACACACACACACACACACACTGTTGCGGCGTGCAACCCGATCCATATATTTATACTGTTGAGGCGTGCAACCCTATCCATATATTTATACTGTTGCGGCGTGCAACCCTATCCATATATTTATACTGTTGCGGCGTGCAACCCGATCCATTATTTATACTGTTGCGGCGTGCAATCCGATTCATATATGTATATTGTTGCTGTGTGCAACTTGATCCATATATTTATAATGTTGCGGCGAGCAACCCGATCCATATATTTATCAATACACATAATAGTAAACTCATAATTTACTACACATATCACCGGCGCGTACGCTCATCGACTACCGGGAAGTATATGCAAGCTCAAAAATAGAGTACAATGCTCATATGCTCAATGCAATACCAAAAACAGGGCATAACATATAATACACAATGTAAATTCAAAGCTAAGGCGTATTGAGTACGCCTATCGGCAACTACTCCTGTAAGGAACACGTGGTAGGAAATCCACGAGGACAAATGCCTCCAGAGAAATGGATATAATCACTTACCTTATTCTAAAGTGCTACTCAACAACCGCTTTATCCTTTGGATTCACTGCCAAACGATCATGAATATTTCGGGGTTAAAATTCTATCTTTTTCTTTCTCCTTTCTCTCTTTTTCAGAATTTTTCTCGCTGCGTTCTTTCTGTTTATTTCCCCTTTCGTTCTCTGCTCTTGGATATGCTATGCTGCTAAGGGTAAGGGATATTAATCCCTTAGTCCCCACTGCCTCCATTTAATTCCTTTTTTTCCTTTTTTAAAAATATTTTCCTTTTTGTTTTCGTGACGGAAATTAAAACGGAACCCTACAAAATTTGAAATGATCCCAAATTTCTCAAGAAAGTTATACAAAATATATGTAACATACTCGCTAAGGCGGATCTCAAATAGGATTTTTGGAATTCAAGATACAAATTAAAAAGAAAAAGATCAAATTATAAATTTTTGGAATTTTAGCGGAAACTATCCGAACGACCTCGAAATTCACTTTCGAAAGTTCACACATATCACCAATAATCATACAAACCTAACGACGCTTTCGAATTATGAATCGGAGCTCATTCGCCAAAATCGAGCTCATTCTTTCAATACCTACCAAACGAAGTCCGATTTAGTTCAAATTTTACAGACAGATCCTAATGGACCTTACGAATATTTTAAAATTATCGGCACGCTAATCGGAATCCTAACATCCGAAATGGCTACCTAAATTCGTTTCATTATCCTCTACTTAGACTCTCATTCGTCCTCGAACGAGCTTGAATCTAAAGCAAAGTTCCCACAGATAACAAGAGAACTTGCACCATCTTCATTCTCAGATAAGAAGACTCATGCACGATGGGGAAGAAAGAAAAGAAACTGCTTAAATGCCACCATACCCTCTCGTAGATAAGTACGCACGT
Organism: Petunia x hybrida; assembly: GCA_037355625.1. Classification (NCBI taxonomy): domain Eukaryota; kingdom Viridiplantae; phylum Streptophyta; class Magnoliopsida; order Solanales; family Solanaceae; genus Petunia; species Petunia x hybrida. The sequence continues at coordinate 817,526 of JBBBVM010000018.1, read as the reverse complement.
ATACATACCTATCATCGAGACTCTAATTGACACTGTCTTAGCCTGGATAGACTCTAAATCAGGCTCTGATACCAACTGAATTAGGAAAATAATATAAATCCAACTCATAAATAAGAACAAGACTTAAAAAAATACAAACATATTGATACCTCTAAGCTGTACAAAAGAAATTACAGCTGACTTCCCAACATACTAGGTTTATGGTTATCCAGACTAGACAGCTAAGAGTACAAAAGAATACATACGCCTCCTGAAGGGAGCAAAATACAACTAAGATAATAAACATAAAACTGGTGAGAATTCGGAATAAAAACTAGCTCACCCATACAGCTGAAGTTGTCTTCGCTCCTGAACAACGTAGTGAACTCAATCCTGGAGAGAATCTGTCGAAACGAAATAAATAGACAAGAAACAAACAACAAACAAGGGTAAGTCAAAATGACTCAATAAGTGGGGCAGACTAGCCACTTCAAAGAATAGGATAGCTAGCCAAGGAGAAGAGACAAACAAATAAACAAAATTTTGCTTATTTTAACTATAAAAAGGCAAAGCCAAATAATAACTGAAAACACGTATGGAATCATAAACTCATAAACAACCAGGACATAAGATAGACAGAACATATAAGTTTTTAGGTATCCTGAACATATCAATAATCAGAAATACATCTTATTATATATGATTATTGTTACGGCGTGCAACCCGATCCATATATTTATACTGTTGCGGCGTGCAACCCGATCCATATATTTATACTGTTGCGGCGCGCAACTCGATCCATATATTTATACTATTGCGGCGTGCAACCCGATCCATATATTTATACTCTTGCGGCGTGCAACATATATATACTCCCTCCGTCCCAATTTATGTGGCACCATTTGACCCGACACGGAGTTTAAGAAAATAGAGGTTGACCTTGTAAAGTATCAATTTTGCCCTTGAAAAAGTAAGAGAGAGAAGATTTGAGTAATAAAAAAGTTGTTGGTAGGTTTAAAAGTATGTAGGGTCCAACAAGGGTAAAATAGAGATGGTGCATTAAATAGTTGCCAAATAAAGAAAGGTGCCACTTATTTTGGGACAAACAAAAAAGGAAATAGTGCCACATAAATTGGGACGGAGGGAGTATATATATATATATATATACGCACACACACATTGTTGTGGCGTGCAACCCGATCCATATATTTATACTGTTGCGGCGTGCAACCCGATACACACACACACACACACACACACACACACACATATACACACACACACATACACACACTGTTGCAGCGTGCAACCCGATCCATATATGTATACTATTGCAGTGTGCAACCCGCTCGGAGCTCATTCGCCAAAATCGAGCTCGAAAAACTCTTTTAAGATTTACCGACATGAAAAACTGAAACCTTCTTCAGATACCTACCAAACGAAGTTCGATTTAGTTCAAATTTTATAGAAAGGTCTTAATGGACCTTTTGAAGATTTTTTTAAAAATTATCGGCACGCCAATCGGAACCCTAACTTTCGAAATGACAACCTAAGATCGTTTCAACTGCCCCGTCTTGCGACCTAATTTTGAGTCTACATTAAAATTATAGACTTTATGATCTTCATGAAAGTTGTATATATAAGTCTTATCATCCCAGAAGAGCTTAAATCATCACAGTATCAATTTTGTACAAAGAGTTATTCTCAAACTACTAACAACTGTCCGAAGATAAAAATAATTTTCCAAATTTTGAGCCAACATTTCGTGCTGCTGTTTTGGACATCTTTCACCTTGGTTTTTAGTACCAAATTAAGCATATATGAGGTTCCATTGATTCCATACAAGTCCCCCTCAAGAAACACCAAGTTTGAAACTAAGACAAGCTTTAAAAGCTACAAATCAGATGCCTTGTCAAAAGAAAGGTTTAGACTTACAGATCTTTGATGTTTCTTGCTTTTAAACCTTGTTTCCCTTGAATTCAAAACTTTTCAAAGCTTCAAAAAGCTATAACATAGAAATTAGGAACTTTCCTTCGTCATTAAGTAATTCTTAAACTTAAGATATAGATGAAAAGGAAGGTAGCACGACGTTACCTTCGTCCCGTAGAGCGTTTTGATGTAATCCGTCTTCAATTTCGAGTTAAAATTAGTGTTCTTCCTTCCATAACCCTATCAATGGATTAACCTTCATGAAAGCTTTTTTCCTACCATGAATGTTCTGAAATGATGAAAAATAAGATAAGTTTTCCTTTTATATTCGAAATATTTTACTTCTAGCCCTTTTATGCGCTTATGTCCCTTCATCTGGCCTGACTTCTAACGCTCATATCTCTTTATCCCGACATCGTATAATCAAATGATTAAGAGCTTTGGAAACTCAATTCCAAATACCTTCAATTTGGTATAAGATATGTCCCAAAATTACATTGTAAAGCTTACAAATTTTATTTCTCAAAATGGCTCGTTATATGGAAATTCTTCACTCGATTTTCCGCAACTTAAATCTGGTTTATCTCAAACTTTATATTTAATATCTAAATATCATATATAGTCATATTATGACTTTAGAATTACTTAGATCATGCTTATCATGTCATTAAAATGGTATACGTCACTTTACACTTACGGGGTGTAACAGTATCCCTCCCTTAGAAATATTCCTCAAATGTTAAATTAAGTATGTAGAAGCACTAAGCAAGGATCTGTTATATAACTGAAGTAGTTAAGAGATGTGGATACTTGGTTCTCATTTCTTTCTCAGCTTCCCAAGTCATTTCTTCCACGTTATTGCTTTGCCACAACACCTTAACTGAGGAATGTCTTTCGTCCTTAGTCGACGAATCTGCCTATCTAAAATGGCAACTTGCACCTCTTCATATGTCAACTGCTCTATGATTAGGATATCATCTATCGGTAAAACTCTGGAAGGATCTCCGACATACTTTCGGAGCATGGAAACATGGAATACTGGATGTACCTCCTGGAGGTCTACTGGAAGGTCTAACTCGTAGGCTACACGCTCAACTCGTCTGATAATCTGATATGGACCTATGAATCTAGGGGTAAGCTTGCCCTTCTAGCGGAATCTCATAACACCTTTCATAGGCGATACTTTCAGGAATACATATTCGCCAATCTGAAATTCTAAATCTCGATATCGGTTATTTGCATAGGACTTATGTTTGCTATGCGCTTCTAATAATCTTTCTCTGATCAACTTGACTTAATCAACTGCTTGCTAGATTAAGTCTGGATCTATCAATTGAGACTAACCACCCTCGAACCATCCTATAGGATACCTATATTTGTGCTTGTACAAAGCTTCATATGTTGCCATCTGTATGCTAGAATGATAGCTATTATTGTACACAAACTCTATCATAGATGTTAACTCCAGCTGCCTCCAAAATCTAACACACAAGCTCTAAGCATATCTTCTAACGTCTGAATAGTCCGCTCAACTTGTCCTTCTGTTTGGGATGAAATATTATACTTAGATTCATCTATGTCCCTAAACCTGTCTGGAATGATGGCTAGAAATTAGCTGTAAACTGTGAGCCCTTGTCTGAAATGATAGATACTGGAATACCATGTAGGCATACCATCTCTATGATATAAAGTCTGGCATAATCCTCCGCTGTATATGTTGCTCTAACAGGCAAAAAATGAGCCGATTTAGTAAGCCTGTCAACTATAACCCAGATAGATTTATACCTGCTCCCCAGGGAAAGCTTGTAATGAAGTCCATATTCACTGCTTCCAATTTTCATGATGGAATCTCTATTTCCTGTAACAAGCCACTAGGTTTTGATGCTAGATTTTAACCTGTTGGTAGTTAGGACACTGAACCATAAGTTCTGCTATGTCACGCTTCATTACGTTCCACCAGTAAATTTACTTAAGATCATGGTACATCTTAGTCGAACCTGGATAAACAGCGCACCTGAAATAATGTGCCTCTTCCATAATCTATCCACGTAAATATGCCACATCAAGAACACAAAGTCTATCTTTATACATGAGAACCCCATCACTAGTAACCGTCTATGGTGATTTTGGTTTTCTTCTGGCTATATGTCTATATTCAACTAGAACTGGATCCTCATACTGGCGCTGTTTTACTTTTGTCACTAGACAAGTAATGGTTGTGTTTTTAATTGTAACTCTTGCGTTCTCTAAATTTATTAATCTGACTCCCAGGCTGGCTAACTAGTGGAGTGCATGAGCTAAATTTCTCTTATGTGGTTGTAAATAAGATAAACTACCCATGTACTTACGACTAAGGGCATCAACTACAATATTTGCTTTACCTAGATGATAAAGAATGTCCACGTCGTAGTCCTTCAGCAATTCTAGCCACCACCTCTGTCGTAGGTTTAGCTCCTTCTAGTTAAATATGTACTGGAGGCTCTTGTGGTCTGATAAAATCCCTGATCCTAGAACCAATATCTCCCTGGGCATTTGCACTGTGCCGTCTAGTCTGAGAAGCTACAAGACTAGTCAATAAACTGATGGTATCCCTCACTTCCTGCTCCTGGCTATCGGGCTGAGGAGCTGGAGGTACGGTAGCTGCAGTACCTCTAATATCGCCCTGAACTGAGGGATCTATGAGGCCTCAGATGGAGCCTCAGGTCTAGACTCCTCACTCTCGTCCACCTAAGGTGGCACTCTACTGTACCCTAGCCGGCAGTGGCCTTTTCCTTCTGGGCAGCTATTAGTTTCTTCGGCGGTATCACTGCATTTAAAATATTATAGTTAGAAGGTTGAATTCTATGTCATGACCTAACCTAGGGCCGTGACGGATAATTGACACTGAGTGCTGACCATCGCTAACCTACTAATATTCTATTAATAATAAAGATAAGCTGGCAACCTAGTCATATATACATACATATTTGCTGAAAGCATAATGTTTGGAAAGATGACAAGGCTATCACATGCTGACATACATAACATAATGACTGAACCAAATAGGGACATATCTACAGGCCTCTAAGAGTGCTGAATTGAATGTACAAAGGATGGCACAAGGCCCCGCCATACTTACTAGATGTATGTACAACACACAAATAGTAGTAAACTCTGGAAGGAGGTGGAGTGACTCCAACAGCTGGTATATAGCCTACTAACGTGGCTCAAGGTCTGATCTCTCTGTACCTGTGCGGCATGAAACACAGGGCCCAAGAGAAGACGTGGGTATGATATGTACAAAGTATGTATGGCTGGAATATCTAATAAAGTTGCTGAATAAAAAACTGTAAGACTGGAATGTACATCTTTAAATCTGTACTAAAGTATAATAATATATCTGGAAATCTAAAATGTGAAATGCATATAAATTGCAGTCTGACTGAATCTGAAACTGAAGACTGAACTAGACTATACTGAGAATTGACTGTAACGTTGGCTGGTAACTAATAACTGATAACTGAACTAGCCTTACTAGCAGTCATGCATATATAACAAACCTGGCGGGTGTTATGGGTTATGTCCCCCAGCCAATGATATCTAGTCTCTCTGGTCAGAGTGCGTGAATGACACCCGGTCACACTAGGTGTTTCAACTACTGCCTGAAGCAGAGGAATTGTGCCCCCAGACGGGCAGTATCACACGTGACTGGACTGTGCCCAATGTCCAGCCTCTTTGGGGGACTCTAAATCACACATAATATGATCATAATGCAAGCATAAGCATGTATGAGGCATAACACATGTGGCAGCAATAAATATGAACTCAAAGGAATGATAGAAAACCCTAGATAGAATTATAGACATAACCTAGAACTCAGAATTTGTCCAACTCTTTAAAGTTTCCCCTACAACTGGATGATCCGCATAAATAAATCCAGCACTATAATATACACGGGAATGGATACCCGGTTAAACTAATAATATAAACAGATTAAATGGATAACAAGACGAGACAACCATATGGCATAACAAATCCGCAGACAAAATCTCTGGATATCACTACTTTCGGATATTGCAACCTAATTTTCAAGGTCTAAATCAAAGTTATAGATTATGGTCTTCATGAAAGTTTTGGATATAAGTCTTAAAGTTCCAGCAAATCTTAAATCATCTCAATATCAATTTCGTACAAAGATTTATTCTCAAACTACTAACAATTTTTTGAAGATAAAAATAATTTTCAATATTTTGAGCCAATATTTCGTGCTGCTATTTTGGACATCTTTCACCTTAGATTTTAGTACCAAATTAAGTATATACAAGGTTCCCTTGATGCAATACAAGTTCCCCATAAAAAATACCAAGTTTGGAACTAAGACAAGCTTCAAAAGCTATAAGATAGATGCCTTGTCGAAAGAAAAGTTTAGCCTTACATACCTTTAATGTTTCTTGCTTCTAAACCATGTTTCCCTTGAATTTAAAACCTTCCAAAGCTTCAAAAAGCTATAACATAGCAATTGGTCACTTTCCTTAGCCATGAAGTTATTCTAAAACTTAAGCTATAGATTTTTTTTTTAAAAAAAGGTAGCACGACGTTACATTCATCACGTAGAGTGTTTTGATGTAACCCGTCATCAATTTCGGGTTAAGATTGTTTTTCTTCCTTCCAAAATCCTATCAATAGCTTAACGTTCATAAAGCTCTGTTCCTACTGTGAATGTTCTGGAAATGATGAAAAAGAAGATAATTTTTCCTTTTATATTCGAAGCATTTCACTTCTAGCCCTCTTTTGCGCTTATGTCCCTTCTTCTGGCATGACTTCTGACACTCATATCTCTTTATCTGGACATGGTATAAGCAAAAGATATTTGGAAACTACATTCCAAGATCTTCAATTTAGTATAAGATACAACAACAAAAACAACAAATGTTATTGCTCAAAATTGCTCGTTACATGGAAATTCTTCACTCGAATTTCCGCAACTTAAATCCGATTTGTCTCAAACTTTATATTTAATATCTAAATATCATATATAGTTATATTATGACTTTAGACTTACTTAATTCATGCTTAACATGTCATTAAAATGATATACGTCACTTTAGACATACGGGGTGCAACACAACTCTTTTTATATGGCTTCATTTTTGTCTTCTGCACTTCAAAATCAAAACATCCTGTTTAATCTTCAAATCCATTGAAATAGTATAGACGGAATGACCAATTATACATCAAAAAAAAGTGTGACCAAAAGAAAATATCATAAAAAATGAAGCATGCTTAGAACATTTTAATATACATGTTGTCTCGACTTTTAAACATTATTTGTTGAAGCAATGGGGGAAGGATTGATGATGGGAAAGGCTCCTACACAATGATAGATAGGTAAGACGAAAAGAAAAGCACAAAACAAAAAAAATTGAAGTAAGACTTAGTGGCCGTTTGGCTATAGATACCTTTCTTTTAAAAAAAAAAGGTGTTTTTGAAGTTGAAGTTATGTTTGGGCATGAATTTTAGTTGAAAAAAATGAAGTTTTGTGAGTGGAGAAAATTAATTTTTTGAAAAATTTGACTAAAGTGCTCGAAAGCAAAACTGTTTTTGAAAAAAATATCCAAAAAGTGACAATTTTTTTCTTGGGGCAAACATGTTTTTCAATTTATTTTTTCATTTTTGAAAAAAGTGAAAAACTAATCATGTACAAATGGCTACTTAGAAAGTGTAAGAATATTTATACACATGGGCAGAGCGTGTATATCACCTTTATTCACAAATTAGGAGTGCCTTTTCAATGGGGGTATATATACCAATTCAAATCAGTTGTGGCGGGGGGGTGACAACACTCAACTCACACCTCTAATGAGATATGAAATTCTGTCACAATAATAATACTTAACTTTAGAGTCTAGGTTGTATCCACAAGGAACAATGTGATGCGATTAAGGTAGTGAAAGAATTTAACCTATTGAACTAAGCCAAACGAGAATAATAAAATGATGAAACAATATTTACAACTATTAACTATACTAGGAAAGTAAGTAAAGGTGATAAATAATTTTCTCACAAACAAAGGAAGACAAGTTTGGAGCCTAGGATGAAAATATGGCACAAAATTTATATATTATGGTCGAGTCAATCTAAGGTAACCTCTAGAATTCGTCAGACCTAAGAGAGTTCTACTTCGTTACGCTCGCCAGAGCCATAGTTCAACGCCTAAAGTGCTTATTCATTGACCCAATGAAAGAGGACATATCCCTAGTGTAACCTCTTTTAGATGAGTCAGACTAATTTTTATCCAACAACACTCAAATCCTTGCAAGCTCTATTATCCTAAGCTGGTTAATCTCGTCAGAGTCTTTAACCAGTTAAATAAGCATGTAACCCTAGTGTCATGATCACAAAAGTTAAGAAGTTAAAGTGATAATAGCTAGATAATAAAAACCCATCAATATAAAAACATGGTCATGAAATATTCAATATATTCATGTAGAAAATCACACTAACTAACCAAATCTAGCAATTCAAATCAAAGAAATAAAAAAAATGATAAAGAATTGCTCATTAAATTGCAGTCATTCTTCAATGTCCAAGGTTTGTTGAAAAATCCTTGCTCCCAAACTTAGAAAAATTGTCAAAGATATGAAAAATATCTTAAAACTAGCTATTTATAGTCCCTAAAATTATTTCAAGTTATCCAAAAATAGTCCTTAGGTTTGAAGAAAGAAAACTCTGCATTTTTTTACGAATAGCCACCCTGGTGCGAAACTTTGACTCCACGTAGCAACATTTTAATGAACAGCAAATTGGGCGGCCGCCCTTTCGAAAGGCATACCACCTTTCTCCTGAAGCTTCAAAATCTACATTCTGCTTTGTTGCATTGGGTAATCTCCATTTTTTATGGGCAAGCCGCCCTCTGCGTTTTCTTAATTTTGGTCTTCCTTTTAAATTATTTTCACTCTAATCTCTTCCACAATTCAATCAACCTACAATACGCAATTAACCATGATAAGTGCTCTTTATTTCATCAATTTAACACAACGAAAGGAAAAGTATAAGTATGTAATATGTGGTATTTTAGCCACGCATCAGGGGAGGGGAGTAGGACTGCCATGAATGTACAAGTGTGAGACAAGTTCAGGGGGTGTTTATGCATTTTCTCTTTCTGAAAACACTACAAATTACATAAAAATATCAATTTGCCATTAAACTCCACCCCTAATACCAACTTAATATTTGAACCCCTCCCCCACCCCCACCACTCCAACTCTAATTTAATTTCCTTTTTTACCTTTTAACCTATCCCACTCTTATTCCACTTCTCCGAATAAACCCTTCTTATATTTTCGGCGACACCATTTAAATTTAAGGTTTATGTGCCTTCACTCCTAATTCTTTATGTAGTTAAAATGTCTGATGGTTTGAGTAAGAAGGTGCTATTATAGAGTTGCTGCCAAGCATTTGATGGCATGGACAATTTATGATGTGGGGAGACCATTTTTCAATTGTCTGAATCCTAATGTAAGTGAGTTTGAATTGGATTTTCTGTGATTGAAACTAGGGATAGTCTTAGTGATGTAGTACATGTTTTTGCAGAATGAATCGTGTGGATATTAGCAGTGGGATGGTGAATAAATTTCTTTTAGAATTTTAGTTATCATTAATATCTTGAAAAAGAAAATTGCTGATGCTAAGTTAGTGTGAAATGTTTTGTAAGAACAAATGGTTGAGTTGGAGATGTATGCTAAGAGAAATTATTCCAAATTATTCTTCTATGGAAACCCTAACATACAAAAAGTTTGGGGGGCTGCTTCTCGATCATTGAATTTTGGGTGTTTAATTTTCAGGTGACTGTTTTGGTTTAAAAGATTAGTATATAATAGGGTTGACGGTTCAAAATTATGTTGGGGAGAGAGATTAATATCAACATGACATTTATATAAATTTTGTTGTGTTTTTCAAAAATAAGAAATTGGGCTAAATGACTTCCTTAATAAATAATACTTTTGAGGCAACAACAACAACAATAATTTACACATTATAATATCATAAACAGGATATAGGGACTGTGAAATATACGTAGACCTTTCCCCACATCAGATAAAGTAGAGAGGTTGTTTCTGAGAGATCTCCGGCTCAAGAAGAGTAGTTTTGAAAAGAGTATGTAAAAGACATGGAAATAAATGAAGTTAAAATTTAATCCTAGTATTAGTAGAAAACCTCTCTCTTCATGTCATCTCAACGTAGATTGAAAATAATGTGCGCCAATCGGGAACTATGGCTAGAGGGCGAGGAAACCGATGAGGAAGACTACCAAAGAATCGTATTCTTTCAATAGGAAGCTCGGTAACCATAAAAGTTCCTTATGTTAGTACTGAACAAGGACATAAGCTAGCAGCTACTCCAACTAGCTCGTTAGTTGGAAGCTCAACGGAGAAGATGACTGGAGGAGATATGAAGAAATTGCAAATGAACCAGAGTCAAATTGCCAATAAGTTAGCTGAGGAGAGATTTGACTCGCCACTCCAAATGGAAAACCTAGACTCAAACCTAAAAGGGAACGCAAGTCAAATAGGGCAAAATGGGGACCAACAACAAATGGCTACAACTGAGGTCAATGAGCATCAATCTGCAGATTAAAAAAGGAAAGTAATAGAGCTAGAAGAAGAATAAGAATAACCGACCTGGAACCATCCTCGTAGACTGGACTGTTTTCAGGTAATCGTCAATTTAGTAACAATATGGCTTCATCTTACTTTAATCTAGTGATGTTACATGGTAAATAGATGGTTCAACTAGAACAAGAAGAAGTAGATAAGGAATCAGTAAAATGGAGGAATGCACTAATAGTCTATGCACTAAGGGAAGTTCCAGGATACAACAATATGTACAGATACATCACCCAGAACTGGACTAATGTTGCTAAGTCGGACATTTTCCTCAATGAGGAAGGATATTATGTAGTAAAATTCTAGAGCAAGGATGACTTGAGTGAGATATTGTACTCAAGGCCATTCACTATTAATAACATACTTATGATTTTGAAATAATGGACCCCAGATTTTGAAACAATGGACCCCTGATTTTGATCTAAACTCAGAATTACTCACAAAAGTACCATTGTGGTTAGGGTTCCCAAAACTCCCCATAAATTACTGGATCTGCAACTCTGAGCGGAATTTCTAGTGCCATAGGTATCCCAATGCATGTTGATTGGTGCACATCATACCAAACTAGGATTTCTTATGCACGTATTATGATAGAGGTTGACGTTACTAAACCCCTACCTAGTGAAGTTACTACGATAGATTCACAAGGAACAGAGTTTACCCAGCAAGTGGTGTATGATTGGGCTCCTGAGTTCTGTGGTAAATGTATTAAGATAGGACATGACTGTGCAAATATGGTCACACAACTTGGATCTGCACTACAGAGAAGGATAAGAAGACCAAGGAAATGACATCCTCAATGGCAACCTAGGCCTGTTGTTAAATGGCAACCAAGGTATAGTAGCAACAGGGAAAATATTCAGCAAGGGTAGTAGGTTGAATGGAAATATTAGCAGCAACTGATAGAGGCAAGAGTGGAAGAGTGTAAACAAGCCCTGTCAAGGAATAACTTATCAAATACTGCAAAGACACAACCTACAGAGAAGGTGATCCAAACACCCAGGAAGGAATAGCTATCTGGATGAATCTACCATAAGCCTAAAGAGTGGATATGAAGCATTAGAAAGAGATACTCAAGAGGTTAATGTTCACCCTACCTGATAAAGGAGTGGGTGCAACTATTAGCCAATGCACTGGTTAGTGTGGAACATTAGAGGGGTGAATAAGAGGTACAAGAAAAAAGAATTATCCAACTACCTCAGGAAGAACAGAATAACACTGTGTGGATTTGTAGAAACTAGAGTAAAGCAACCTAATGTTGATAAAATTGCAAGGATAATAGTGCCAAGATGGAGCTATGAGTTCAATTATAAATATGCTATTAATGGGAGGATATGGATTCTATGGGATGACAGGTAGTATGTTGTGTAAGTACTACAGAATGTAGATAAATTCATTAACTATAGTGTGAAGGGCAAGTCTGGTCCACTCGGTTGTCTAATGACCATACTGTATGGGATGAATCCAATAGAGCAGTGAAGGAAACTGTGGGAGCATCTGGTCCTTCTAACAATGCAGGGAACTAAACCCTGGATTATGTGGGGAGACTTCAAAACTATTTTGAGATATCAAGATAGAAAATTTGGTAATCTAGTTTGTGAAAGGGAAATTCAGGATTTTGCTGAATGTGTGGATAATCTGAATATGCATGAATTACCTTGGCAAGGGGGTATTACACATGGACCAACAGCCAAAGAGGAACAGATATATTATATATTAAAATTGACAGAGCTATGGGAAATGATGTGTGGATGCAGGACTATGGACAACTGTTTGTTGATTACAAGTTACCTAATATATCTGACCATTCTCTAATGCTTATTAATGTTGAAAGTGGCAGCACCATTCAGGTTCTTCTGTGTGTGGGCAGATTACTCTTAATTCATGAACATAGTGCAGAAGACTTGGTGACACCAGATAAAGGGATAGCAAATTAAGAGTATGGGAAATGCTAAAAGCTCTCAAAGTTGATTTTGAAGCTTTTAAATAAGGAAAAGTTCAATAGTATAGAATAAAATAGCAGCCAGACCAGAAATGAATTGGAGAGTATTCAACAGCTGATGCCAAGCCATTACACTGATGATCTTACTGACAAGGAGAAAGAATGTATCATGAAGCTGGAGAAGTGGAGTTTGATAGAGGGGAGTGCCTTCTAGCAGTAAGCAAGAGCTAATTGGATTAGGCTGGAAGATGGCAATAACAAGTATTTTTCTGCAGTAATAAATAAGAGAGCACAGAGGAAAGCATAACTAAACTTATTTCAATTGATGGCCAAAAGTTAACCTCACCTGATACCATTAAGATGGAAATTGTTAAATTCTATGTCTTTGATGGGAAAAACAACTTATAGTATCCCAACAGTAGACATAAATGTTATGCACATAGGTCCAAAGCAAAGCCAGTATCAGCTAATTGAGGTAATTGAAATTCTAAAGGGTCCAGTGGCCATTGAAGATATGAAGGCTCCTGAAATTGATGGATTTAATGCTCTCTTCTTTAATAGAACTTAGCCACTGATCAATAAGGAGATATGTGCAGCAGTTCGAAAGTTTTTCAGAACAGAGCTGTAAATTGCACTACTATCACCTCATCCCAAGAATGTGAAACCCTCCACTATATAAAAGAGTACAAACCTATAGCATGTTGTTCAGTACTCTACAAACCCATTGCTAAAATCCAAGCAGCCAGAATGCATAAGGTAATTCCATCTACTATAAGTGAAGCTCTGTCAGGTTTTGTCCCAAGTAGGAAAATAGCTGATAATATCATCCTAGCACATGAGATAGTGAGAGCTCATACAAGAAAGTTTGTGTCACCCAGAGTTATGATCAAAATGGATCTCCAGAAAACTTATGATTCAATGGAGTGAGGTTACTTGGAACAGGTAATGGAGGGCTTGAAATTCCTTTGAAAATTCTTAAACTAGATAATGGGTTGTGTAACTACTGTAAATTATACAATTTAAGTTAATAGGTAATACACTAAGAGATTTGTTGCAGAAAAAGGACTTAGGCAGGGAGATCCAATCCCCCTCTTCGTCTTTGGTATTGCTATGGAGTATCTAAGTAGGAACTTGAATCTCCTAAGCACTGATCCTAAATTTAAATATCACCCATGGCATGCAAAGTTGGCAAACTCACCTTAGCTTTGCTGATGACTTGTTATTGTTTGATAAAGGGGAACTAGAGTCAGTCAGATTACTACATGAGAGGTTCAAAAAATTTTGTGATTCTTCTCGTCTTCAAAAAAATTTAAGCAGGAGCTCAGTGTACTTTAGGGGTACTGTAGAGCTGAAAAAGCAAAGGATGCTGGATCACCATAGGTACATAAGGGGTGAGATGCCCTTTAAGAACCTAGGGATCTCACTAGATACAAGGAAGCTGAAAAGAGCCTCCTAGATATGATTGCAAAGAAAATAATCTCTTGGATTGCAAAGAAACTATCCTATGCAGTAGGATTCAGTTGGTGAAAACAGCCATCTTTGGTGTCCAATCTTTTTGGGCACAACTCTTTATACTACTTACCAAAGTGATGTACTTTACAGAGGTCTATTACAGAAGTTATATATAAAGTGGGGCAAATTCTATCACTAAGAAATCCCTAGTGCCATGGGATAAAATGTGCCTACCAAAATCTAGAGGAGGATGTGGTCTCATCAAGCTCAAGTTATGGAATAAAGCTGCCATTTTTAAAACATGCTGGGACCTTAGTAATAAAAATGATAAACTACGGATAAGATGGATTCATACCTACTACACAAAAGGAAGATGATGGAGGACATTAAAAATACCACAGGAATGCTGTTGGATAGTGAGAAATATTCTGGCAAGCAGTGTTCAGCTTCACCAAATTAAGATGTTATCAACTAACAAAAGAAGCCTAACAGGTAGCATTTACAAGAGCCTTGAGGAACTGCCAGAAAGAGTTGTTGGAAAACTTGGATGTACCAAAACAAGGCAAGACCAAAAACCATCTTCACCCTATGGCTGCAGGTCCAAGATAGATTGCTCACTGTGAATAGGGTTAGAAAATGAGGTATGATAGTGTCACCTGAATTTGTGCAACACGGAGATGGAAACAAGGGATCACCTATTCATGCAGTGTAGTTATTCAGTAGAGGTATGGAAGATGCTACTAACATGGGCAAAATAAGAGTTCAAGCTGAGGAATACATGGAAAAATGAGCAAGAAGACCTCAGAGCAATGGTAAAAGGAAAATCAAAGCGAGCTCAACTTCTAAAGGTGATGTATGCAGAGCAGGTTTATGCAGTGGGGAGGGAAATAAATGCAAGGATCTTCGAGAAAAAAAGAGATGCACTGGACCAGATTGGTAAGAGATATAGCTTATATGTGCATTGTGAGGTTTGGAGTGAACATCCAGGATTTAACTGGAGCTAGATTTGTATAGGAATTTGACTATCTTGTATACTAATAGTAGAGTAGTGTAAGTATTTTATGATTTGAATTGCTGTATGGGTTGTATACAGGCTTAGATATGTAACTTCTTTAGGTGATTAATAAAATTATTAGTTACCTAAAAAAGAGAAGGAAAGAAATGACATGAATAGAATGGAAAAATAGGAACGCCAAGGTGAAGAAAAAGAAACATCATAAAAATAGAGCTAACCAGGGAAAAAAAACAACAGAACTAGTAAAAGGTAAGAATACGATAAAGATAGAAAATACTAGTAACACTACTGATAAGGTTCCCTTAAACCCCACAGAGAGCCATGTTCCCCACATAAAGGAAAGAAAATACTCTCAATTGTATTATAACCTTCTACCCTAATTTTTGACTTCCATTCTATCCTAGCTAGGATTAAATCCTCAATAATATGAAGCTGAATAATGACTTTCCTAATCAAGGAGTGACATGTTAGTAAAATATTATTAGTGCGTTGGATAATTAAATCTTTTTCAATGATCTAGTGGTAATTTTAACTCTTCGTGAAGGCAGCATCCCATCTTCTTAACCTCCAATATATACATTTAACACCTTATTGGACGCCTCTGAATATTTATAACGAGCACAATATAGCTAATATGTAATCCAATATTGCGTAGCTAAGAATTTGGTAACGTCTTATCTAGGTTAAGAATTTTTTTTTTTTGGCTTAACCCAACATTAAAACTAACTCGTAAGATAAGTATTTCCCAAAATCATACAAGACAACAATTCGTTTTATCTATTAATATAAATACTATTGCATGTTTATTTGTGGATTTCAGTTTTAGTTGGATTTGGGAAATTGAGAACGAAATTTTAGCTTGAACCTATAAATTTCAAGTTCAAATTGTAACTTGAGTGGCTTACAAGTGTCATTGAAGATTTCAACCTTCACTCAGAAAATTTCAAACTTTTAAGAATGTTGTATTTTATTTATTTATTTTTTTTTTTTAGAAAAGCTACATACCCATTGGAAATCATTTGGAAATTGAAGTTGGAAAAAATGATATTGAGAGTTCTAAACTGGCTAAGATGATGCATAGAAGAAAGTATCATGTAACTTAGGTTTTATTTTGTTTGGATTGAGTTTTACATATTGACATATCTGTGGTTCAGCACCAAATAAGTATTGTCTGTTCCCAAAGATACGCTAATTGCCAAGTAACCTTTTGTAAATGTATTTGATGGGTTACTAGATTTTTCATTTGTGTAATCGATTTAAAATTAAAAAATTACACCCAGTATTATTATAGAGATTTCTTTAAAAAACATAAGAATATTTTACCACGTTACGAAACGTAACAACATTTTTTACAATACTACCAAACATAGCACAATTTGAAAAACCAGGTTCCTTCTCTCTCTCTTCTCTCCAACTTCCACCCTGTTGTTTTCACGTCCGCTGCCCCTCCCCCCTTCCTCGTCGCAGGCGTCCGGTCCCCTTTCCCCCACCGTCGCCGCTGTGGTTTCTATGTTCTATGTCCCTGATGCTGTTCGCGTTGTTCTCCCTTTACCCCTCTCTCCCCATTGCTCCATTCCAGATCTGGGCTGCATGAGTTCTGGTGGCGATGGATCTGCTATTGCAGAGCAGATTCTGTGTTTTCCAGTGAGTACTCGGCGCTGATGCTTGCTCCTTTTCTTTTTTTTTTTAAATTTTTACAGTGGGACACGACGGATCTACGGTGGTTGTGAAGTATGTGTAGTGGTTGTTTACTGTAGAGAATGTATGACACGTGTATTCTGATTGTATACCTGATACGAGCTTAATTGGAATTGGAAAAGAAGATCAGAAGCTGAAGGTAGAAGCAGAACTGAAAGAAGAAGCAGTAAAAAAGTAGTTAAAAAGTTAGTTAGGGCACGTGAGAGGCACGCGCCTAGAAAGTTAGTTACAACTAACTCTCCCGCCAGTTCATTCCTTTCTTTTCTCTTTATAAGTTGAGCAGAATCATTAGGGAATCCATTCAGATATTAGCATTGTAATCAGTTACTCTTCCTACCCCAATCTATAATTTCCTTTTCCATATTAGTGAGGGTTTGTTCAGGAGCTATTCCCCAAATTGGTTCTTTAGAATTCTCAAATTTTCCCCTTTCTTAATTCAGCTCCTATCATTGGTATCAGAGCAGACGCTCCTCTGACCTGTAATAACAATGGCAGAACACAATACACGAATTCAAGATCTTCGCAAAGAAGTAGATGGCCTTCGTGGATTAGTAGAAGGAATTGTAGGGTCTGTTGAAGAACTGCGCAAGGCTGTTGATGACAAATTTATTGAATCTATGGATGAATTCAAGAGGTTATTGATGAATGCTATAAACTCTAATGGGGTTGGTCGTGCTATAGAACCTGTAAGAGAGGAGAGATACACATGTTATCAGCCACCCACTCGAACCCACCAATTGGAATTTCCTAAATTTAATGGGTCAGACATGAAGGATTGGTTGTATAAAAGTGAACAATTCTTTGAAGTTGATGAAACCCCTGAACTCTCTAAGGTCAAACTTGCTTTATTTCATATTGAAGGGAAGGCTCTGCAGTGGCATCAGGCCCATATGAAAGCTAGGTTGTCCAGAGATTGGCCAAGCTGGAGTGAATACATCAAGTCTCTATATACTAGGTTTAGATCTGAGTTGTTTGATGACCCAATGGGTGACTTGAAGGACTTGAAACAGTTAAATTCTGTGCAAGATTATGTTGATAAATTTGATGAACTACTAACTAGGGTTGACTTATCTGAAGACTACATAATTAGCTATTTTTGTAAAGTTTTAAAAAGAGAAATTGGATTGCCTGTTAAGATGTTAGGCCCTAGTACATTGCAAATGGAAATTAGCCTAGCCAAGATTCAAGAAGAGATTCTTAGCTTACCTTCCCAAGATAGTAAGCCTGCATTCACTACAAGAAATCTGTCTTTTTGTGGCGACAAAAGTCGCCATTAAAACATAGAAAGTCGCCACTAAATATTTTTAGTGGCGACATTAGAGTTGCTGCTCTACAAGCCGATACTGAATGTCTTTAATGGCGACTCCAAGATATCGCCACTAAAACACTCTTTTGCAGCGACTAAATTTGCCACAAAAAGTAAACAAATTCGCTACAAAAAAAGTTACAAAAATTAGATTTTTTAATTAGGTCGCCACTGAAAATTACTTTCTTGTGCAAACCAGACTTCATTCTTTCACGCAAATTCTCAAATTCTTCCTCATAAAAATCGTCATTCAAACATGTCATAAAAAATCCTAGTCCATTAAATAAAAAAGGGAATCAATCGTTTGCAATATGTCACTTGTCATTCAAAGGAAAAAGAAAAATTCAGGAAAACAAAATGAAGCTAATATATATATTACATCCTCTAAGCAACTACACGAACAAGATCTAGTTTCAAGCGACAATCAACAAACTCCTCAAATATAATACGCAGGCAGAAAGAGGAAAATATATGTTTATAACTCCACCAGTTAAGGCCTAGATTAAAATGGTATGATGCTTAAAGCTATGCCAAAAGAGCTACACAAATCTGCCATGCTTGTAAGAGCAGGAAATCAACTACAGGAAAAGCAACAATTCAAGCAGTTTTGGGCAATAGCACACACATTGCAACAATAATTCAAGATCTCGTACTATCAACCAATTTCATAATGAAAAAAGTAATTAGGGTTTCAGTAAAGAAAGAGATCTGGAGCTCGAAAGAAAGAGAAAGAAGAGTACATAGAACGTCGAGAAGTTTTTTGAACAAAGGGAGCGCCAACGAGCTCGTTGGAGATGGAGATACGGAGAAGTAAGTTCCTTCCATAATTTCTGCCATTGAAATAACTTCATAGAGAAAATGGAAGAAGAAATTAAAATTGGACTTGCAAGAAACTCAGATTTGGTGATAATGGAATAATAGGAGTGGAAGGAAAATCTCATCGGAGTGCAAGAGGGGCTTCAAGAAAAGGGATTTGGGGAAAAGTGGCATGAATAAACATCAAAAGGATGAGGGAGGTTTATTATCTATTTACCAGTAGTAAATTTTTATTGTAGAAGAATACAATTAGTGGCGACATAGTCGCCACTAAAGCAGCTTTGCAGCGACTCTTAACAAGTCGCTACAAGTGCTCTTTCAAACAATTTTGGTGCAGCAAAATTTCGGTACATTCTGTAGCAACTTAAGAATAGTCGCCACTAATACAATACTTATAGTGGCAACTGTTAGGGTCGCCACTACAACGTTATCTTTTGTGGCGCTGTTTTAGAATCGCCACAAAACCTCTTATTTTATGTGGCAACTTCAGTAGTCGCCACAAAAGGTTGCCACTAAAAACCTCTTTTCTTGTAGTGATTATTACCCACACCCAGAAAGAACCAGAGGCCCCCTACTAACCTATCACTAACCCATCATTCACTATACCTACCATTACTCAGAATAAAAACACCTATAAGAAGCCAAGATTTCTATTCCCAGCTGAATTAGAGAAGAAAAGGGCAAAGTACTTGTGCTTTCAATGTGATGAAAAATATGGACCTGGGCATGTTTGTAGGAAGAAGAGGCAATTATTCTCTATGGAAGTAGAGGAAGTCATGAAATCTGATTATAACGATAAAGATATTATGTTTGACCCCGCTGAATTGCTCACTATGATAGCCCAAGAAGGGTTAGCAACTGATTCAGAGGGATCAGTTTTGCCTTTTGTATCTGTACATGCTATGAATGGCAGTTATGACTTTAGGACAATGAGAGTTACTGCTTCTGTTAAGGGAAAAACAGTGCACATTCTGATTAATACTGGAAGTACTCATAACTTGCTGGACCTTAACACTGCTAAGAGATTGGGCTGTTACTTGTCTCCATTCACCCCTTTTGCTGTCTCAGTAGCTGATGGGAACAAGGTGCATAGCAATTACATGTGCAAGGGTTTCACCTGGAAAATGCAGGGAGTAACTTTTGAGTCAGACATGTTGGTCCTACCTCTAGGAGGGTGCATTATGGTCTTGGGCATCCAATGGCTCATTACACTTGGTGACATTTCTTGGTATTTCAAACAGCTAAAGATGGAGTTCAGAATCAAAGGGCAAAAAGTTTCATTAAGAGGTATGTAATCAACAACATTTAAAGTGATACAGCAAGAAAAGATGAGCAAATTATTGGCAAAACTTGCTGAACTTTGTATGATTTCTCTAGCACTGATGATAGATTCCAATTCTTCTAGTTCAGCTAACATAGCTGCTATGGAGAAAGAAGTTGAACATCAACAACAAATTAACCCACAGTTGCAACAGGTTCTGCAAGCCTATGCTGATCTCTTTGAGGTACCCAAAGAACTGCCACCCCCAAGACAACAAGATCATAAGATAATTTTAAAGGAAGGCACTTCTCCTATTAACATCAGACCATACAGATATCCTACAGTTCAGAAGACTGAGATAGAGAAGATGGTGGATGAGCTACTAACTGCTGGAGTCATTAGGAGTAGCACAAGCCCCTATTCCTCTCCTATAGTCATGGTGAAGAAGAAAGATGGGTCTTGGAGGCTGTGTGTAGATTATAAGAAACTGAATGACTGTATAGTTAAGGACAAATTCCCTATTCTAGTAATTGAAGAGTTGCTTGATGAGCTTTATGGAGCTAAATACTTCTCCAAGTTGGATCTAAGATCAGGGTGCCACCAGATCAGGATACATGAGGAAGACATTCCTAAGACTGCTTTTAGAACACATCATGGACACTTTGAGTTCTTGGTTATGTCATTTGGTCTGGCTAATTCCCCCTCTACTTTGCAGAGTCTGATGAACAAATCTTTCATCCATACCTCAGAAAGTTCATCTTAGTTTTCTTTGATGATATATTCATATATAGCCTCACTTTGTCTGAACATTTATTGCATCTTAAAGAAACATTTAAGGTCCTGAGAGCCAATGTCTTGTTTGTTAAGAAGAGCAAGTGTGCATTTATAGTTACTTAGATAGACTACCTGGGCATGTGATATCTCAGGAAAGAGTTGCTATGGACAGTCACAAGGTTTCTGCAGTTCTGAATTGGCCTGTTACTAACAACATCAAGGGCCTAAGAGGCTTCTTGGGACTGACAGGGTACTATAGGAGATTCATTAAGGGCTATGACACCATTGCAAGGCCCCTAACGGACCTATTGAAAAAGGGTAACTTCAAATGAAATCTTGCTGCAACTCAAGCCTTTGAATAACTGTAATCAGCTATCACTTCTGCACCCATACTAGCTCTTCCAGACTTCTCTAAAGAATTCATTGTGGAAACTGATGCCTCAGAAGAGGGCATAGGTGCAGTACTACTTCTGGACAACAAGCCTATTTCGTTTTTCAGCAAAGGACTATCTGAAAGAAGTCAAGCACTATCAGCCTATGAGAGGGAGCTACTAGACCCGGTGACTACAGCTCAGAGATGGAGGTCTTACCTTTTGAGGAGACATTCTGTTGTCAAGACAGATTATCATAGCTAAAAGTATATATTGGAGCAGAGAATAGCAACCCCAAGCCAGCAGAAGTGGTTAGTCAAACTCTTGGGATATGACTACTCTATTTCCTATAAGAAGGGTAAAGATAATGTAGTAGCTGATGCCCTCTCTAGAAAGACAGAGGCCACCCAACTTTTCAGCATCTCTATTGCACAAACTGACCTATTGACTGAAATGCAAAGTACTTAGCTACACGACCCTGCTATTCAGCAACTCATTCACGCTATACAAAAACAACCTGGCACCAAACCTTATTATACCTATGCAGTTGGGTTATTAAGCATGAAAGAGAAGCTACTGGTGGGCAATGACACTACAGCGAGGAGGAAACTAATTGCTCTTTATCATGACAGCTCTTTGGGTGGTCACTATGGCGTCACTGCCACCTTGAACAGGCTAAAACAACACTTCTTCTGGAAAATGATGAAACATGATGTATATGCATATATCAGGGAATGTGAGACTTGTCAAAAGTGTAAAGGTGAGCATGTAGCATCTCCAGGCTTACTCCAACCCATTCCAATCCCTGATAGGGTCTGCAAGATATTTCTATGGACTTTATAGAGGGCTTCCTAAGGCTGCATGCAAGGAGGTCATCCTTGTAGTAGTTGACAGATTAAGCAAAGCTGCACATTTCATGCCACTAAAGCACCCCTATACTGCCCTAGATATTGCTCAGATCTTTATGGACAATGTGTTCAAGCTGCATGGGATGCCCCAATCCATAGTATCAGACAGAGATGTGGTATTTACAAGTAAATTCTGGAGGGAACTTTTTAAGCTACAGAAAGTGTCCCTTTTGACATCCTCAGCTTATCATCCTCAAACAGATGGTCACACTGAAGTTGTAAACAGGTGTCTAGAATGCTATCTGAGGTGTATGACCTTTGAGAAACCAAAGGATTGGCCCAACTAGCTATCCCTGGCAGCGTGGTGGTACAACACAACTTTCCACTCATCTACTGCTCTCACCCCTTATGAGGTAGTCTATGGTCAGCCTCCACCCTCTTTGCTGCCATATATGCCTTTTGACTCCCAATTGGATGTGATGGATAGGATTTTACAAGCCAGAGAGGCCACACTAAGAGCATTGAAGCCACAGCTCCAAAGAGCTCAATGCAGAATGAAGTCCCAGGCTGATAAGAAAAGGTCAGACAGAAGTTATGCAGTAGGAGATTGGGTATACATTAAGCTACAGCCCTATAGGCAAGTGTCCCTAAAGAGTCATGCATTCCAGAAGCTCTCAGCTAAGTTTTTTGGGCCTTTCCAGATCATAGCCAGAGTTGGACCTGTAGAATATACTCTGACATTGCCCTCTCATACCAAAAGCCATCCCACTTTTCACATTTCTCAGCTGAAGAAGAAACTAGGCTCCCACACTGCCTCTGTCACTTTACCTGAGGTTGATTCAGACTCAGGTCATGTTTTATTGTCCCCAGAGGCTATTCTAGACATGCGCCTAGCTCCGAAGAATGGAAAAGCCATCACTCAAGTCCTAGTAAAATAGCTGAATGTTGCACCTGAAGATAGCGCTTGGGTCAATTTGCAAGACTTCCAGTAGCAGTTCCCTCTCTTTAATCCTTGAGGACAAGGATGTTTTAAGGGGGAGGCATTGATACGAGCTTAATTGGAATTAGAAAAGAAGATCAGAAGCTGAAGGAAGAAGCTGAAGGAAGAAGCAGAACTGAAACAAGAAGCAGTCAAAAGTTAGTTAAGGCGCGTGAGAGGCACGCGCCTAGAAACTTAGTTATAATTAACTCTCCCGCCAGTTCATTCCTTTATTTTCTCTTTATATAGTTGAGCAGAATCATTGGGGAATTCATTCAGATATTAACATTGTAATCAGTTACTCTTCCTACTCCAATCTGTAATTTCCTTTTCCATATTAGTGAGGGTTTGTTCAGGAGCTATTCCCCAAATTGGTTTCTTAGAATTCTCTATTTTTCCCCTTTCTTAATTCAGCTCCTATTAATACGTGGTGTATACATTATATATATAATGAATATACACCAAATATACAATGTGTACACACTTGACATACAATAGATATATAGAATACATTTTTAGTTTCTTCATTTGTGTATGGTGTGTATGTCCTGTGTATAAGCACGCATACACCGTGCATACATTAACCATACAGAGAATATATAAATAAATAATAATTGTATGGGTGTATGTCTACTGTATTTTTACTGTATGCACAGTGTATCATTGTTCATACATTGAAAATACACACATCCAACAAAAAAAAAAAAAAAGAAATAGTAAAAAAAAATTTCCAGCGATCGACGGCCGGAGGCGGCTGGGGTTCTATGATAGTGTAGGAGGGGGAAGGGGGGATCTAGGGTTTTATCATGTATTTGCTATGTATTGAAAAAAATGTTGCTATATTTTCAAAATAGGATAGTAGTAAAATTTTTGATATAAAAAAAAGAAAAAAAAGATAAAGCCTGTATAGTTTTATAGATTGCCCATTTAAATTGGAGTAACATACAACGATCAGACCCATTATTGAGATCGATTCAACAATTAATTTTCTAAGCTAACAAAGATAGCCATTGAATACGAGAAAGATAGATAAGAAATTGGACAGGGACCATGCGTTGTTGGTCCATATTAGATTGTATTTTCCATCTAAAAACTAAAAATACAAAAAAGAAACATATTTTCGATAATTATTGTATGGGCCTAAAAATAGTTTAGGATCACAAATCGTATTTGGGTAGCGAATACAAGCAATTCTTAGTATCAAAGTCATAACAATGTAAATAACAAGCGTAAATGCAAGAAATAATAGCGATTTCAATATATGGATGTGAGTACAAATTTTGCCAGAGTTTCTGTATGTATTTCTGAATGAATACAATGTAAAATGAAGTGCTATTTATAGATACAATGAGCCTTGCCCACGTTTTCTATAATTGATCATGCCAAACCCCACGTTTAGCATATCTAGTAGTGGAGTTAGTGGGCCGAAACTGTAGGCATCCTGTTGACTGCACACGACCTCGTTTCACCGGGGCATAGACTGTTAACTTCGAGCGCTTGACTGAGCAATCGACCGAGGTGACACTTCATCGAGGAAACATCTTATTTTCTAACTTCGGTCATCAGCTTCGGTCTATCACTTCTTTCTTTTATGGCCCGCCTCGGCTTGCAGCTCGATAATACCCGTTTGGTCACCACCATTTTTCTTTACCGAGGTGCCACGTCGGCACGCCTATTTTTACCCAATACAGATAGTCCTGCCACTCCTCGATCAGTTACCGAAGTTGTTGAGGAGTGGAATGAAATTCTGCGGGAGAGTGACGTGGCTTAACCTTATCCAGGATTTTCAAAATTTTACCAACGGTGCGCGTCGTTTCAGATCACTATTCATTGACACGTGGCGATTGCTGATTGGATACCAAACGGCCACGCCGTTTTTCTCTCGTTTCCAACGTTATAATGATGACTTTTCGCCATTTGTTTTTCCCAACGACCTATATATATTCTTCCCTTGCAAGCTTTTCTTATCACTTTCAACATTTGCGAGCAACAGTAAAGAGAAATAACATCTGCTTCCGTTTCCATTTCAATCAGCTTCTGCTTTTACGAAATCCTTTGCATTTAAAGCCATAACCATGTCTGCAACACACTCCAGACAAGATTCAAGTGACTCAGGTGAAAGGGCGAGAATTTCATGCTACGCTACTGCTATAGCTAGTGGCGACTTTATCGCCACTGTGCCGGCGCTGCAAGTAATAGAGGCGGAGGGCGGTTGAGAGGTGACCTCAAGCGCCAGTAGCTCTAGGCAGCGTAAGGAGAGAGCCGAGCGCGATAGAGCTGAGATGGGCGAGGCCGTCAGCATAGAGGAGGAAGGTGACATCATTGGTGATGACGCCATGGTGGTAGTTGGCGCTGACGCTGAAGGGGTCACCCATAGCGATGGCGATGGCGAAGGCGATGATGCCGAGGGCGAGGACGACTCCGAGGCCAAAACTGAGATCGGGGGTGAGCTGCCCGTTACCGAGGGTGGGCATGATGCTGAGGCTGGACCTTCGGGTCCTGAAAAGAAATTACCAAAGATTCCCCTCGAGCAGGAGCTCGAGCCCCATCAAATCATTCCATCGCACTTTGACAAGGGTAAAGATCTGAAGCTTCAAAAAAATCCGCTGATCAGGAAGAATTAAATAGAAATGTGCCAGTGAACACGATGCCGACTCGCATAACACAAGCTCACATAGAGCGAGTTCGGGAGGATTATGGATTTTAGTCCGAAGTGAAAGTGATCATCCCCGATCCAACTAGTAGGGTGTACCATCATGTGGAGGGGCAATCTTTTGCGTACACCTACCCCTTCACCATTGGATTCACTATCCCCGTTCATAGGGTAATTGACGATTTCTGCTGAGCATACAACTTATGCTTGGCTCAATTGGGCCCTGGGGTTTGGAGAGTCGGTCCGTGTTTGGATTGGCTAAGTAAGAAGGCCAAGGTGGATTTTACTTTACAGCATCTCATTTCTCTTTATTACCCTTAATTTCACAAGGCTGGGGATGTGGCTTTAAAAAACCGAGGCAAGTATGCACTTCTCCACAAAAGCGAGGATCACGGAGACCGAGGGTGGTGTGATCGCTACGTTCTTTTGGAGACTAGCATTTTATCCACCGAACCTGATTTCCCAAAGAGGTGGAATAGTACACGTAAGTTCTCCCCCGTTCTCAACTTCTTCTTCGGTAATCATTCTTGTTTCTAACCTTAGCCCATTTTTTGCTCTTCAGCTAACAAGGTTGCTATCGTCCCCCCTGAGGGTTTGACCAAATGGGTCAAAGCTGTGACCCGGGCCTGTAAACGTCCCATTCGGTCATGGTTGGAAATGGCTGTGTAATTCGGCTGGCAGTGTAAGAGGCATGGTAAGCTTTTTAAGGTTTCTGACTTGGTATGTTATTCGAAGCTCTTAGTTTGGTTATTAATCTTCTTTCCCTCGATGTCAGGATTTCCAAATCGCGCCATCAACACAAAGAAAAATAAGAAAAAGAAAGGGAAGGGAAAGAAGAAGGATGATGAAGATACCGAGTCGGATAACGATCTGGCTTCGGTAGCAGGTCTGGCTGGTGACCTGAAAGAGCTTAAGGCTTCAAAGCCTTCGAAGGTTTCAAAAGGGTCCTCGGGTCAGGGATCCTCAAAAGGTAAACATTGTCTTCGGCTAATTCATCGGTCTTTCCTCTTTTTGCTTAAGATTCTTCTATGTTGTCTTTTGTAGGTGTGAAGAGGAAGAGGGCGATTTCCAAGAAGCCCTCCCGTTCTGTAAATCCTTGCACCGAGGCGGTAACTTCTCCTCCGCCCGAAGCGGTGGCGGTAACACATCGACGGCTGATTGATGAGCCCAGCAATGAAGCTATCGAAGGCTTGGAGGCTCGATGAGACATTGAGGTTGTGGATCTTGAAGATCAAGAAAACGACTCCGAAGCAGCAGTTGCTAAGGCCAAAGGCAAGGCCAAAGTTAGGGAAGCTGGGGCTGCTGCCATTGAAAAGGAGGTGGATGCTGGCGCCACTAGAGCGCAATCTGAATCGGCGAGACTTTCATCCTCGGAGGGGTCTTTGTGAAAGCTCGAGGTATTAACCTCTTCGAACTTACTGGCATGCACCCGAAGCGATATCTTGAGTCTTATGCCCTTGCTTGGCCCTGCGGAGGATGCCGTCGTCCGACCATTTTACCCAACTCAGCTAGCTAATACCCTTGCCACCAATGCGCTCAGAGTAAGCCTTGAGACCTTCGGTCTTATTTTTTTCTTCAGGTATTCATTCCTACTGATCTCTCGATAATTTTCATTCAGAGCTTCGTTTTATCCTTGAGGGTTGTTGAGCTCGACGCCACGAGGAGCGAGGAGGTTCAGCGTGTTGCTCGCGCCTGGGACAGACAAAGGGACAAATTCAATGCACAAATAGCAGAATTAAGGCCAAGTTGTCCAAGTCTTGCTCCGATTTGCGTAAGCTGAGGCTGCTTCCAAAGAAAAGATTCAAGCCCTTGGTGATGGCTTCCAAGTTGAGCGCACGAAGCTAGAAGCCGAAGTCACAAGGTTCAATGCAGAGCTAGCCCAAGCTAGGGGTAAATTTGAAGAAATGGCCAAGAAGCACCACGAGCAGCTAAGAGACCATGTGCTTCACATTCAGAGGTTGGAAGGTGCAAATTCCAAGCTTCCAGATCGTGAGGCCGAGGTTAGATCGCTTCGAGAGGAAATCACTGACCGCAAAGCTAGGGCCAAGATCAAGGCCAAGAAGGAGGAGTTGGATAAGTGTTGGGCTGTTATCAAGTCTCGGTTGAAGCTGCTCAAGCAATGTCGTGCTGATGAGCTTAACTTGGAAGAAGAGATCGCCAAAGCTGAAGAAAAGGCGGCCCAAGCTCAGGCTATTATCGATGACCTTCCCTCAATTGAAGCTTCGAGCGAGGATGAAAAAGAAGAGGAAGGTGATGAGGATGCCGAGAGGGCTGTCGAGGAGGGAGATGATGATCCCGATGCCTAGATGCCTGTTCTCACTTCTTGTCTTTATTTTTGTGTAAGACTTCGGGCTTTTATGATATACATGCTTTGGACCTTCGGGTCCTTTTGATGTAAACAGTTTGCAGTATTCGGGTCTTTGAATGAAATGATTTTTCATTTCTTGTCTTAAATGTTAGTTTTTGCATGAACCAAACATTTAAAGTAACTTGCTTGTAAGACTTGGTCAAATAAAACCGATGCAAACTTAGAACGACGTTTCGTTCTCGAGTGAATGCATTTATAAGTGCAACTTTGGTGTGCAAGATTATGGAAACAAAGAGATATGGAATCAAGTTTATTTCATTGATAATACCAACGAGCCACAATCGGTTTTTACATAAGGACAAATTGACACATGCCACTATCGGGCGTAATTACAATATACTAATCTATTTCCTGGGTGTTAGTCCCCGATTGTCGAATATATAGACTTCAGTTGGGAGTCTCGGTATAGACCTAAATTGCAACCCGCCTCTTACTCCCCCCTAGTGTTCGGGTGTGAATCTTGATGAAGATCCGAGCATTGGAAATCGTTTTATCCGCTTCCTAAAAAGGTCAAGAAAAATGAAACAAGGAGCAAGTTAATACATTTCGACCGAAGCCCTAGGAGCGTTTTTCGGCTAGAGGCTGAGGGTAGATTTTAAATTATCAAGGAACGCTAACCTCGATTTCGGAAGTAGTATCGCTTGAAATTGGAGATGTTCCAATTCAAAAGTTCGGGTATGCGTTGCAGATCTTCAATTTGATAACCTTTCCCAACAATTACCTTGACTCTAAAAGGTCCTTCCCAGTTTTCAATAAGTTTTCCCCCATTCTTTTCTTTGGTTGACTGGTTCGTGGCCTTCAACACATAATCGCCAACTTTAAAATCTCTAAGTTTAGCTTTCCTGTTGAGATATGCGTCGATCTGCCTCTTTTGCGCTGCTAACCGAACCAAAGCCAACTCTCTCTTCTCCTCGAGCAAGTCCAACTCTATGCGCATGGCTTGCTGGTTGGCGACCTTGGTGGTGTGGGCGTACCGAAGACTTGGTTCGCCCACCTCCACGGGGATAAGTGAATCCATGCCATAGGCGAGGGAAAATGGAGTTTCGCCGGTGTTGTTCTTCTCTATTGTTCGCATAGCCCATAGCACACCTGACAACTCTTCGGGCCAAGGGCCTTTTTCCTTATCGAGCCTCTTCTTGAGATTTTCAATTATTACTCTGTTTGAAGATTCGGCTTGACCATTGGCACTTGGATGGTTGGGGTCGAGGCTATTCTCTTGATTCCCCATTATTTGAAGAAATCAGTGATGGCTGTTCCCATGAACTGCTTACCGTTGTCATATGTGATTTCCCTTGGGACACCGAACCTATAGATAATGTTCTTCCTAATAAAATCGATTACTTCCTTTTGTTTCACCTCGGTGAGAGCTCCTGCTTCCACCCACTTTGTGAAGTAATCGGTTAGGACCATAATGAATCGAACACCACCCTTTCCCTTTGGTAAAGGGCTAACTATATCCATCCCCCATTTCATGAAGGGCTATGGTGACACGACATGCAATGGTTCAACTTGTTGATGAATCATTCGGGTGTGGCGTTCACACTTATCATATTTTTTTTACGAAGGCCTTTGCATCTGCACTGATAGTGGGCCAATAGTACCCAGCTCTAAGTAACTTGCGCACCAAGGAATTCCCCCCTCCCCCCCAGTGATTGCCACACTCGCCTTCGTGTATTTCGGCCATCACGTATCTAGCTTTGTCTGGACCCAAACACTTGGCCATCGGGCCGCAATACAACCTTCTATATAAATTTCCCTCGATCATTGAGTACGAGGCTGCTTGGGTCCTCAACTTTTTGGCCTCTTTCTTGTCTTGGGGATGAGTCCCTGAGTCTAAGTAAGAGATAAACTTAGTTTGCCAATCCCATTTGTGGTCCACCGAGTTGACTTCCAATTTCATTTCTCTCACTTACGCGGAAAGCAACCGAACCACTAAGTCAGTCCCCGAGTGCACTTCGTCAACCGTCGAACCCAAATTGGCCAGGGCATCAGCTTCGGTATTCTCCTCTCGAGGCACTTGTTTGATCTGCCATTCTTGGAATTGAGCTAAGATTCTTTGTGCTCAGGTCAAGAATTGCTGCATTCTGGGCTCACGAGCCGTATACTCACTGAGCACTTGGTTTATCACCAGTTCCGAATCACATCTTAGCTAAATTCTCTCTACCCCCATTTCTTTGGCTAACTCTAAGCCTGCTAGGGCTGCTTCGTATTCGGCCTCATTGTTTGTCACTTTTTTTAACCGAATCGAGTGCCTGATTTTCTCCCCGGTGGGTGCTTTAAACACAATGCCTAATCCCGACCACTTGGAATTAGTTGTCCCATCGGTGTAAAGTACCCATAGCCCCGAAGTAGACCCTTTCGACATTGAGTTCTCTTTTTCCGCTTCGGGCATGATCCCAACACTAAAATCAGTTACGAAGTCAGCCAAGATTTTGGCTTTAATAGCTGTTCAGGTTTGATAGGTAATGTCATACTCACTCAATTCTACTGCCCATTTTGATAACCTCTCCGATAACTGAGGTTTATGCAATATGTTTCTCAAAGGGAAAGTTGAAACTACTGCTATTGGATGACATTGGAAATAAGGTCGTAGTTTTCGAGTAGTAACAATTAAAGCAAGTGCTAGTTTCTCCAAATGAGGATACCTGGTTTCAGCATCGAGGAGTGTCTTGCTCACATATAAGATGGGTTGTTGCTTTCCATCTTCTTCCCGAACCAGCACAGCACTAACTGACACTTCGGATACAGCCAAGTAAACTAGCAAAGTTTCACCATCTTTTGGCTTGGCGAACAACGGCGCGTTAGCCAGATAACGTTTCAACTCTCTTAGCGCTTCTTTACACTCCGGTGTCCACTCGAAGTGATTATTCTTCCTCAAGACAGAGAAGAATTTGTGGCATCGCTCCGAAGACCTTGAGATGAATCGACTCAAGGCAGGGACTCGGCCATTTAAGTGCTGAACTTCTTTTACCCCGGTCAACTCTTCGGGGATCTATTCGATGGCTTTGATCATATCTGGGTTGGATTCGATTCCTCGTTCGGAGACAATGAATCCCAAAAATTTTCCCGACCCTACACTGAAGGCACACTTCTCGGGATTCAATTTCATGTCATATTGCCTCAGAACAACGAAAGCTTCTCTCAAATGATTCAAATGATCTTCTATTCGAATAGACTTGATCAACATATCATCTATGTAGACTTCCATAGATTTTCCAATGTACTCTTTGAACATGCGACATACTAGCCTTTGGTATATCGCCCCAGCATTCTTCAAACTGAAGGGCACCATCTTGTTGCAAAAGGTACCTCGGTCAGTGATGAACGAGGTCTTTTCTTCGTCTTTGGATCCATGAGGATTTGGTTATACCCCGAATAAGTATCCAAGAAGGTTAACATTTTGTGTCCAGCCGAGGAGTCTATTAACCTGTCTATTTGTGGCAATGGGTAGGAGTCTTTGGGGCAAACCTTGTTTGGATCAGTATAACCTACGCACATCCTCCACTTGCCGTTTTTCTTGGGCACGACGACTACATTAGCCAGCCACTCGGGATATTTCACCTCTCTTATGAAGTCACTCTCTTGCAGCTTCACGGTTTCGTCTTCGATTGCTTTTTTTTTTACCCCGGCATGAGGTCTTTTCTTCAGCTTCACCGGGGTAAATTTTGGGTCCACATTCAGTTTGTGGGTCATGATCTCCGGATCGATACCAACCATGTCCGAATGGGACCAATTAAAGTAATCGTTGTTGGACTTTAAGACTTCGATGATAGCTTTCTTTGACTCCGGGTCTAATTCCAAGCCGACAAATACTTTTCTTTCAGAAAAATCTTTCAATAAGGTGAAAGATTCCAATTCTTCAATAGCTGAGTCCTCGATCTTTTGTTTCCGAGGCTCTTGAATGCACACCGGGATCTTTTCTGTTTCTCCTCGGGGATCCTCCTCGCTTGACCCCGGTTGCATTGATTGCTATTGTTTTGGCCCAGTCGGAGCGACTCCACTTTTCAATGCAACCGAATAGCATTCTCTTGTCACTCGTTGCTCTCCCTTTATTGACCGAACTCCCCATGGGGTAGGGAACTTGATCACTTGATGAAGAGTGGGTGGAACAGCTTCCATGGAGTGGATCCATGGTCTACCGAGGATCACATTGTACGCTATGTCCTCGGGCAAGACTTGAAACAGTGTTTCCTTGCTAACTCCTTTAGTAAATGTCTTGTGATGATTTCACCCAATGTCTTCTCCGTGGAGTTGTTGAAGCCAGTCAACACTATCGCCTTAGGGATAACTTCACCCTTCAGCCACATCTTTTTAATGGCCCCGTAGCTAATTATGTTGATTGAGCTACCGGCGTCAATCAGGACTCGTTTGATATCCAAGTCATTTATTATCAACATGATGACCAAGGCGTCGTGATAGGGGAACATCATCCCATCACAATTGTCATTATCGCACACAATTTCTTTACCCGAGCCTCCAACTCGAGTTCTCTTCTCCATGGTGATTGACAGCTTTGCGAACATCTTTGCCGCTGCAAAATTCACCCCGTTTACCTCTGACCCCATGGTGATGACATTCACGACTCTCTCCGGGGGTGGCGCCCGAGGTGGTTTTCCATCACCTCGGTTCTTGATGTAGTTGTCCTTCCCCTTGTCGGTGAGGAATTCGGCTAGCACACCCTTTTTCAACAAGTGTGCCACCTCATGGCGCAATGCTTTGCAGTCCTCGGTTCGGTGGCCATAATCTGCATGAAACTCGCAGTGCAGATATTGATCCCTTTTGTTTGCTGGAGTTCTCATGTCTTTTGGTATCCTTATTCTGGCGGTTCCCTTCACTACATTGACCAGCTCCGAGGTCGATTTATTGAAGTTGTAGTCAGGGATCCGAGGTAATTCTTTAGTTTTTGAGACCAAAGCTGGGCCTGAGGAGTTTCTTTGGTTCGAATTAGGAAGAACCTTTCCTCCGAGCCGTTGGCTCACATGTTGTGGGTTTCCAAACGAGTTTCCAAGCGAATTTCCCAGCCTCAGACTGATAGGCTGCTTCGACGACGAGGTGTATGGCTTATACCTCCCCTTCGAGTTGCCTCGCGGCGCCTCAACGCGATAAGAGGATTCGCTTCAGTTTTTATAGTTGTGGCTTCGGCCATTGGTTTTCCATTCGGCTTCTTCTAGCCTTATCTTGGTATAGGCTCTATTATGCAAACTATCCCATTTCAGGCTCTGATATTGCTGAAGCTCCCTTCGCAACTCAGCAACGGCGTCAGAGTTTCGAACATTGATACACTTCTCAAACGCCATGATAACTAGAGTGTCATCTATAGGAGGTACTTCCATGCGCTCAGCATGAAAACATTCGAGGAAGTCCTTTAATGGCTCACTGGGCCGTTGTTCGACTTCAAATATATCCTCCTTCCTCTGGATGATTTTCTGCGCCCTGATGTGCGCTTTAACGAACGCGTTAACTAGCTCTTTAAATGTGGAAATAGACCCCGGTTGTAGGCGCATGTACCACCAAAGTGCTCCCTTCTCAAGAGATCACCAAATTTTTTCAGAAACATTGATTCCTTCTCTATTTCCGTTAAGTCATTGCTCTTTACCATAGCCAAGAATTCGGTGACATGCTCTTTGGGATCAATGGTCCCATCATATTTCTTCAATAACAAGAGTTTAAAATTTTTGGGAGTTGGGGCTGGGGCAGCTTCGGGCCTGAATGGCAGCTCCCTACATTGGTCGATATCGAGGTCATCTTGAACTTTAGTCACCCCAGGGACGCTTTCGAGGCGCTTTTCCACGCGTTCCTCGACGTGAGCCTCAATTTGGGCTTCGATTTTTTTGGTCAACTTTTCAACGTCAACCGAAGATGTAGTTTCTGCACGGCAGAAAGTGTCCCGAAGTGTGGCGTTGTGCTCGGTAAGGTACCCGAACCCCCAGATGTGGCTCCATTTTGAGGTCCCCCTGTTATCGCGCTTGTAGAAACGAAGAGCAGGATACCTCTATTTGGGGCCACAGGCTGGGCTTCATTTGGGGTTGAACTATTCCTTGCCCTTAACGAGGCATGAAACTTAGCATTAATATTGGCCTGTTCGGCCTGTTGCTCTTGTAGAGCTCTTAGTGTGGTAAGCTTGAAATGCTTTGGTTGTCATCGAAGATGAAGAAGTTGGATCTGATTGAACGCTAGTGTGACCATCGGGAGTTAACTGTTGTTCAGTAGGGTTTCTGCTATTATCAGCCATATCGTCAAGTGTGTCGAACAAAAAGAGTGAATTCGAATGAAGAAGATGTTCAACCTTGGAAAAAAACGTTTATGCATGTATCCCTACAGACGGCACCAATTTGTATGGGCCTAAAATTGGTTTAGGATCACAAATCGTATTTGGTAGCGAATACAAACAATTCTTAGTATCAAAGTTGGAACAATGTGAATAACAAGCGTAAATGTAAAAAATAATAGCGATTTCAATATATGGATGTGAGTACAAATTTTGCCAGAGTTTCTATATGTATTTCTAAATCACTACTAAAAATACAGCATTTTCAGACCGAAATTTTAGACCGAAATACGGTTGGAGCCCATCGTCCGACCGCCGCGGTGGGATAGTTCAATGTATTTTTATTAAAAATAGTTTATTTTAATATAGCCGACCGCCGCGGTCGGACAGGAATTAAATTTTTTTAGCCGACCGCCGCGGTCGGACGTCGGTCGCCAGGCAGAAAGTATAGGACACGGGCATAGCAGCTCATTTTTTATTTCCCAAATCCCACTTCTCTCTCTCTCTCTCTCTCTCTCTCTCTCTCCCCCCTTTCTTTCTTTCTTTCTCCCATTCTTACCCGACCCTAAACCCAAATCTATTAAAAAAACACTCTTAATCTCTAATCAACAAGGTTTAACATCAATTCCATTCCTCTACAACTTGGTAAGTTTAATTTTCATAGTTTTCTTCCTATTTTCCCCAAATCCGAAAATCCTAACTTTTTTATCTATTTTTTTGTAGTTCTTCCATCTATCAAAGTTGGAGATTAGTAAATCAGTGGTGGTGGAGTACAAAACCGTCCCTTGAGGTGAGTTTTATGGTGAAACACCAATTTTTTTTAATTTAATTTCAGCTCATTTTTTTAATTTTTTCCTATTTTTGATTTCTAGCTCATGAAATTAATCCATGACATAGTAGTTGCTATTTGGTTGTAAACTAGTTGACATAGTGTTGTTGTTTGGTTTGGGAAATGTTTAAGCTAGTTTGACATTTTAGTTGGTATTGCAAAAATTAGATTGATTGGAAAAGTGGGTGTTGTTCAAAAAATGATTGGGTTATTGAATTCAAATTTAGAAGATGATAAATTGGAAAGTAACAAATTGAAATCTTGTAGTGAAAAAGTTGGTGTTCCATGGAGAAGAGTACACTTTGAATGGGTTGTTATTGATCAATGTTGTTGATGGGATCCTTTAGTAGTGTTGTTGTTGTTGTTGAATGTTGTTAATGGTGTGTACTAGTGTTGATGTTGTTGTTGTTGTTGTTGTTGTTGTTGTTGTTGTTGTTGTTGTTGTTGTTGTTGTTGTTGTTGTTGTTGTTGTTGTTGTATTGCTTTGAGAAAGAATTGTTGGTGTACAGTGTAGTTTGGTAGTTAGATTCTTTGAGGCATTTCATCAAATAAGTGGTGAGAAACAAAGACATAATAGGAACTAGACATAATAGTTATACATGCTCTAGTCTAGTGAATAAAAAATAAGTATTAGGCCTATAACTTGAATTCAAAAATTTAAGTTGAATAGTTTGCAAATAGTTTTAAATTACTCCAACTAAGTATAGATAAGTAAATAGTTTTATCATTTTGAATAAATAGATATAAGTTGCAAATGAGAAGTGTTATTAATTACTAAATGATAATCTTAGAGAACAAATTAGTTAGTAATATAAAAGTAATTGACTTAGAAAATTATACAATTACTTAATCTTATGAAAATTGGTAGTGTATCAAAGAAATATTTGTTTAAATATTTGCAATTTAATATGCATCTCAAACGTGTAATTTTTGTGTAGATATGGTTAATGAAAGTCATAGTTGGAT
Source organism: Petunia x hybrida (assembly GCA_037355625.1). Lineage (NCBI taxonomy): Eukaryota > Viridiplantae > Streptophyta > Magnoliopsida > Solanales > Solanaceae > Petunia > Petunia x hybrida. The sequence continues at coordinate 781,427 of JBBBVM010000018.1, read as the reverse complement.
GTATAATATAAATAATCCCGGCCGACGGGGGATGAGGGCAGAATTTGCAGTAGGTGTTGAAGATTTATTGAAAAGGCGAAAACACTTGATGATTTTATACGGTGGGGCCAGATTAAGTGTCCTTGTGTGGACTGCAAGTGCATAAAAGGAAAAATTTTGGAAGATGTTGAAAATCTTTATAGGAAGGGTTTTATGCCAGATTATTTTGTTTGGGTTTATCATGGAGAGTCTAGGGATGTGGGGGGTGATGTTCATTTTCAAAATGCTTATGTTGGTGGGAGTGGTCTGTTTGTGGAGAATGATCTTGATAATTATCGAATGAACGATATGGTTAATGATGCTTTTGGGGTGTACCCAGAGGAGCCATCCCAACCGGGTACATCGCAACCAAATGTTGAGCACATTCCTAATGATGAGGCAAAGCTCTTCTATAAACGGTTGGAGGAAGCTAGTCGTCCATTGTACGAAGGCTCAGTGCATTCCAAGTTGTCAGTTGCTGTTAGATTGTTAAGTATTAAATCTGATTTTAGTATATGTCAAGCAGCCATGGATTCCATCATTGACCTTATGAATGATCTCAATCCGGCTAACATGGCATTACCAACTAATTATTACCACACTATGAAGTTGGTTTCCACGTTAGGTCTTTCTGCTCAGAGAATTCATTTTTGTGTCAACGGTTGCATGTTGTTTTATAAGGATGATGCGGAATTAGATAAATGTAAATTTTGTGAGGAGCCTCGTTACAAGCCGGTTTTAAACCCTAAAAAGAAGCCGATACCTGTTAAGTCGATGCATTACTTACCCCTTATACCTAGATGTAGATGGATGTATCCTTTTGAGATGGATGTATCCTTTTGAGAGGTAAGGTCTCTTAAATTAGTCCTTAACTCATTTTTTTTAATTCATCTTAAGTAAATTAATTAATATAATGTATTATGCAGAATTATTGGCAAGTGTAAGCGGGACGTGAAAAACAGGAACCAAATTGAGGGGTCCATATGTGAGGCATATCTGGCTAGAGAAACTTCTCATTTTTGTTCGTATTATTTCGATCAAAATGTGCCATGTTTGCGAAATAGGCCGGATCGACATGATGTTGGAGACAACAATGATCCGAATTATCCACCATTTTCTATATTCAATCAACCTGGTAGAGGAAAGTTAATGACCGAAGTATGCAAGTTCAATGACCGGGACAGAAAAGCAGCTACAACTCATGTTTTGTTGAATTGTCCCGATGTCACGCCTTTTTACAAGTATGCTTCTTTTTACATTAAAACCTAACATTCAAGTTTCATCAGTAATCTAACTAATGAGATTTTTTGGCGCATCATCCAGTCACTTTGTTGGAGAATTTGGTGCCTCTGCTGTTTATGAACAATTTTCATATTGGTTTAGAGAATTTGTAAGCATTATATAAACAAATACATAAGTGTTTTGGTATATATATCTTGAACTTTATATAGGTACTCAATCCGGATAATGGTATAAACTTGAACTTTATATAGGTACTCAATCCGGATAATGGCATAAACTTCCCATTGTTGCATGATATATCTCACGGGCCTTATTATAAATACAAGAGGATGTCTAAGTACTTTGTTAATGGGTACAAGTTCCATACTAGAGAATGGTCCTTGGGGAAAAAAACAAACAACAGCGGTGTATGTGTGAAAGGTGGTACTGGTGACCAGGATGTAGACTTTGATTACTATGGTGTGATTGAGGAGATTTTAGAAATAGAGTTTACAGTAGGTTGGCCTCGTAAAAGATTGGTGCTTTTTCGTTGCAAGTGGTTTGATTCGAGTCCAAAGGGTACGAGGGTAGACCCATGTTCTAAAATAATTGAAGTTAATCACAAAAGGTCATATGGACATTATGATCCTTTCATCATTTCCCAGAATGTGAAGCAAGTGTGGTACGTTCCTTATCCACCGGCAATGAACAAAGCCAAAGCCAAATCCAAAGCCAAGGCCAATTGGTGGGCTGTTCTAAAAGGCAAGCCGGTGGGAAGAGTGGAAGTAGATGATGTATTAGATATTGCATATCAAAATGAGGTATCTACCGTTCCCTTGATTGCGGATATTGAATTAGCCGACTAGTTGCAACATAGTGAAGGCATCTATGAACAGTTTGATGAATCGGTGGTTAGACGTAGAAAAAACACGACTAATTTTGGAGAAGGAACATCTAGGGCAAACGAGGAGGATGAATATATGGATGACGTTGAAACAAGTGAGGAAGAATTTGTTGACAGCGATGAGACGAGCGAGGAAGAGGAAATAGCCGATGACCTTAACGCGAATGATGATGATTGACATGTTCGTAGTTTGTTGTTTTTACTTTACTACAATTATTTGCACTACTTTATAAATGTATTCCATAAAAATTTATAATTTGATTATATTGTGCTAATTTATTGTGCTTATTTTACAGATATGTCATCTTCGGAGAAGGCTAGGGGGAAAAGAAAGGTTCAAAGTACCTCGCCTGCTTCAGGTCATACTACTCATCCTGGACATGTACCTCATATGCTTCCTACACATCCTCCGTCTGCATATGCTCCAGGTTTTTTCACTCCTCCTCCTGCCTTTCCCCCTGGCATGCCCTTTCCTACATCGCCTGGGTATGTCGTTCGTCCGTATGGCATCGGTTCATCATCCATGCCTCAGCCATCTTCCAGTCCGTCACCATCCCCTTCATCATCTACTCCTTCTGGATCTACATTGCCACCTTCTGATCCGAGCTCGGTGGATGCTTTGGTACCACCTACAATACCATATTATGATCCGAGCTCGCCTTATTACATTGGTCCTGCAGGATCATATGATGATGACGGGAGGGTGAGGCTTTATCCTGAGGCCGGTAGTCGTGGGTAAGTATTATTTTTTGTTATTTTTTAAGTATTTAATTCTACTATGAAGTTTAATTTTTTAGTATATTTATTAACACTAGAAATTTTTATCTAGTTTTACTCCCTCGATGGTGGCTACTCCTATAATCACGAAATGCATTAAATCTAGATGGACTGAGCCATGGCCATCCTGGGGTAGGGTACCCTTCCATGTACAACTGGGCATGTTTGACGATTTTCAGGTAATAACTATATTTTATTTTTTAATAATTTAGTTAAGTGTCACTTTTTTAAAAATCTAATATTTTTAATTATTTCAGGCAAAGTGTAAATGGCATCCTGTATTTGATAACATTCCCCGAAGCAATTTCCTTGGAAAATGTGCAAATAGAGTGAAAGGTAACATGTATGATTGTCGGGCCAAAGGAAAGAAGCCCGAGTGGATATACGATCACGTTTGGGCAAAACTTCTACACTATTGGGATAGTGATGAATTTAAGAAGAAGAGCACCCAAGGAAAAGCCGCACGAGCCTCCGAAAGGGGTGGATCGCTGCACACTGGGGTTTCGGTTAGCGCAGCGACTTAGCGGATGATATTGGTAATTTATTAATTAATTGTATGTATTATTTTATGTAACTCACATTAATTTTCTATCTAACTTGTCATCTTTTTAATTTTTTAGGAAAGGCAAGAAGGGCGGCCAGTTCGTGTGCCTGAAATCTTTAAAAAGAGGCATATATACAGAAACAAAAAAGGAGAAGAAGTGTTGGTCGAAGACCGCGCTAAAGAGCTATATGTAAGTTATTAAATTCAATCTTTTAAAGTTATTAAATTCGTCAATATTTGTCAATCTAATTCTTGTTATTAAATTTTTTTTTCAGGAAAAGGCTACGGCGGTCTATAAAGAAAGGATGTTGAGTCAGGCATCCGAGTGTGGTAGCAGTACCCCAGCTCAAATGACACTAGAGGAGGAAACCGCACTATGGCTGGAGGTGCATGGCGGAGTAAAGAAGGGAAGTGCTTACGGCCTTGGATCGCAGTATGCCTCAGAACGTCTAAATCCAGGTTTGTTTGGCAATTACACTCCTCCTGCTAGTTCAATTAATCCCTCGGTGGAAGCCTCTTTACGCAATGAAATCGAAGAGCTTAAGAGAAAGAGTGAAGAAGAACGTTTGCGCAATGAAGAAAATATGAGAGTCATGCGGGAAATGATGCAGAACATTATGTGTGGTGGTGCGGACAAGGGAAAGAAGGGCAAGGGCAAGAGCAAGACCAAGAGCAAGAGCAAAAGCCGGGGAAAAGGCAAGAGCAAACGTCAATACAGCTCGGCGTCTGAGTCGGAGTCTGAGTCTAGTTCTGAGGCAACAGAGTAGTAATAATGGATTGTTGATGTCTTAGACTTGTTTTAGACATGTATTAACTTGTTTGGATCACTATTCGGATTGAAAAGGTTATGTAAATTGTTAAACTTTCAATTTAAAGGAAATAAACCTTGTTTAGACTATTATTAAGCCTTGAGAAGCCTAATCTTCTTCTGGGTGCTGTTTTTACTGTTTTTTACAGGTGGTGTAGCTCTAATTGCAGGTTTACACTGTCTTCCGACCGCCGCGGTCCGAAAGCGGTCCGAAATCAGGTTATTTCTTTACCCAGAAAAAAGAAATTTCCCACCGTGTCGGTCGCCTGGCCCACCGACACTGTTGATGTTTGGCATTTTATGCCTATATTTCCTTAATATTTCCGCATGTTTGAGCTTTTTATTCGCCCGTTTTATAGTTTATGAATGAAGTTTTGCACTGATTTTATGTCGTATGATTGTAGGTTGTTATGAAGTGCAATTGGAGCTTTAAAGAGCATGATCGAGCAAGAAAAGATTGGATCTGGATTGAGGATTGGATCGAGCACGCGAAGGCACGACACGACGCGAGTTGCGGACGAAGAAAGCAGCGAAATAAGCCTGGCGCTATAACTGGCGGGGGGCGCCCCCTATAGCGCCCACTTTTCTGGCGCGGTTACTGGCTTGGGGCGCCCCAAAAGCGCCCAAGTTTCGACGGGTTCTGCCTTGGGTCGCGCGTTACGAGGTGCGGGGCACTATGAACGTTTTTGACTTCCTATTTCGTCTAGGCTTGGCTTTAACTTATTACTAGGTGTTTGTAAACCTTATAAATACTCTTTTACATATTTTTGATGGGAGTTCAGACTTTGGAGCAATTGGAGAGCTCATAACATCTTGAACAAGGGTTTTTCTTCCTTCCATTAATCTATTACATCATTATTTCATCAAATCTTTGTGTTGTTATTATGAGTATGCGTGGCTAAATATATCGTTCTACGGTTAGAGTATTTCATTAAGGTTGATGTTTGAAGATTGATTTCCATTAATTGAATCCCATAACAGATTGCTTATTCTTTCTTGATTTCACTTGTGTAATTGTCAGGGCCCGATTATTACGCATTATCTATGGTTTTTAGATTGAACTCGAAAGAGAGAATTTAATTACGTAATAAGAAAGAATAGGACTAGTTTGTGAACCCGGGCATCGGGGAACCAATTCGTGAGTAGGATAGACATATACTTGCTCGCCTAGTTTAACTAATTACAGAATTCGTTAATGCGTGCACGTGATTCAACCCATAGACATATAGGGATTGAAGTAGCCTGCATAGACCGTGAAGAATCGAAAGGTTTTCGCAGGTACATTTAATCTGTTAGTTAGTAATCCGGGATTTAAGAAGTGGAATCAATTGGAAAACTCAACTAGATTGTTCGTAACTCTGACCCTGGACCGTCTCCTTATTACTGATAACAACCAAGTTTTGCTCTATTGTTTGAATTCACTTCGACCATTTTAATTATTGTTTTAGTTAGTAAAATCCTCACTATTGGAAAAAGATCCCTGAATAGTTTATATAAATTGTTTGCTAGAATTCAGTCTGAATAGTCCTCGTGGGAACGATACTCGATTTATCACTTTATTACTTGTCGACCGCGTATACTTGCGTGTGCGTTTGGGAGCAACAAATTTTTGGCGCCGTTGCCGGGGACTAAACAATTGACTGATTTCTTTTTGAATAGTTTATTGCTTGCTATTCAGGTTTAATTTTTGTTTTGAGTTTTGTGTTGTTTCAGGTATTAGGTCTTGCTTGATCTTTACCTACAGGAATGGCAGCAGAACAAACTTTAGCTGTGCGAGATGTTACTCTCCCCAGCCTGGAGGGAGTAGCCTCGAGCATAGTTAAGCCTGAAATCACCGGGCACTTTGAGATTAAGTCCGGCATGATACAACTGTTACATGTGATTGGACAATTTGCTGGATTACTTAGCGAGGATCCACAACAACATATCCAGAATTTCTTGGAGATCAGTGATACTTACACACCGAAGGGAGTTCCTGTTGATTATGTTCGCTTGACGTTGTTCCTGTTTTCACTGATTGGGGCAGCAAGGAAGTGGTTAAAGGCTGAAAAGTCTGGGTCTATCACTACTTGGGAGGATTTGGCTAAGAAGTTCTTGGCTAAATTTTATCCATCTGCCAAGACAGCCCGGCTGAGGAGTGAAATTATGTCCTTCAGACAGTTAGAAGGAGAGTCTTTGTATTCAGCCTGGGAGCGATTCAAAGCTTTATTGCGAGATTGTCCACACCACAACCAATCCAATGAGGTTGTTGCACACACTTTTGTTGAGGGGTTGAACCAACACACTAAGATCGTGGTTGATGCTGCTGCTGGAGGCCAAGTACTGGCCTTAAATTTTGATCAAATTTATGATTTGCTAGATAAGTTTTCGTAGAGCAATCCTGATTGGCAGGGAGATGGTAGAGCTATTACGCAAAAACCTGCAGGGGTACTTCAGTTAGATGCAGTTTCAGAGCTAAGGGCGAGGATGGACGCTATTTCCAATCAAATTAGCAAGTTAGCTCTGCCAAAGGCTCAGCAACCAGTGGCTCCAGTGCAACAACTCCAGAGCTTTTGTGAGGTTTGTGGTCAAGACCATGCTACAGAGGTTTGCTCCTCTAATCCAGAGTCAGTTTATTACGTGGGTAATCAAAACAGGCTGCAGGGTCAAAATCAGTTTGGTAATGGTTATTATCAAGGCAATACGAGAGCCCCGAATAATTACCACCCACTTCCAGCTCCACCACAGCAGGTTAGCTATTCGGTCGAAGAGATGTTAAAGCAGTTAATGACGGGCCAGCAGAGAATGATAGCTGACACTGCAGCCCATGCAATGGCCATACAAGATATTGCAAATGCTCACAAGAACCTGGAGCACCAGTTGGGGCAGTTGGTGGGAGAAATAAGCACTGTTAAAAAAGAGCCTGAACAATGTCTTGCAGTGACTTTAATTGAAGGTTGACAGCTGATGGCCCCATCCGAGGAGAGAGCTGAAATAGAAAAAGTTGAAAAAGTGGAGAAGGTAAAGAAGAAAGAAGAGAAAAGGGAGGCACCTCTACCACCTCCACCATTCCCGCAGAGACTATTACCATCGAAGGATCTGGCCCAGTATCAAAAATTTGTGAGTATGTTGAAAGAACTTCAAGTTAATATTCCTTTAACTGATGTGTTTGAATTGATGCCATCCTTTGTGAAGTTCTTAAAAGAAATTTTAGTGAAGAAGAAAAAGCCTCAAGAGATAGATACAGTTGAGTTAGTTGAGGAGTGTAGCACAATCTTAAGCAAACTACCTCCAAAACTTCAAGATCCTGGGAGGTTCACTATTCCTTGTACCATTGGAGGGCATAATATGACTGGTGCCTTGTGTGATTTGGGTGCGAGCATAAATCTCATGCCTCTGTCTGTTTGCAAAAGGTTAGGGCTAGGAGCAATCAAGCCCTCTTCAGTTACTCTTAAGATGGCGGATGGATCACTCACTGACCCTGATGGTAAGTTGGAGGATGTGTTGCTAAAAGTTGGTAAGTTTACATTCTCTGCTGATTTTGTAGTCCTAGATTATGAAGAGGACCGAGAAGCTCCAATCATTTTGGGGAGACTATTCTTAGTCACCTCGAAGGCAATTATTGACATGGAGCTGGGTGAGATGACTGTTAGAGCGCATGGAGAAAAGGTTACTTTCAAGGTTTATAATGGGAAGGAGCACATAGATAAGGTGGAAGAGTGCTCTATGATCGAATGTGTCAGACAAGAAGATGGGAGTAAACCACATGTGAAGTTGAAGAGGAGTTCTCTCAAAGAAGGGAAGAAAGCAAAGGTTCGGTGTAAGAAGAGAAGACATAAATATTGGAAGTGAGCTGAAAGTGTCGTCGTGCCACGACGTTAACTAAGGAGCTTCTCAGGAGGCAACCCGAGTTTGTACTTGTATTATTTTATTTATAGTGTCACATAGTTTTTTATTTTTCCTTGGATTGTAGGTTCATGTACTGTCGAGGCTAAGTGTGGGGTGTCCTCACCCTTGCCTAATATTGATGACCTGATGAGGGAAGTCTGAGTACCTCATACTATATGGAAGCTTGGAGGATGCTAGCACCAAGGACTAGAATCTTCAGGGAAGTTTTCTTTACCTTGCACTTTCTTATTTTCAGCACTGAGGACAGTGCTTAGTTTAAGTGTGGGGTGGGGGAACTACCCTTTATCTATTTTTGAGGTTAGGGATGCATGTACCGTAGTATTTTCTTTTGTCACTTGATTTTGTTTTTATTTGTTTCTTGCTTTAATATATGAAAAAAAAATTAGAAAACCAATGAAAAATTTCAAAAAGATTTTCCTTTTAGTTTTTATTAGTGGTACATGTCATCCCGTGGTTTTTCTTATCGCCTCGGTTCTTTTCCACGGGGAGGCCTTTGAACCGGGTAGTTTTTATTTTTTTAGGATTAGAGTAGTTAGTATAGGTGACCCTAGACGAGGGAATAGGTGGAATGGTAGGTGTCTTTGATGTGTTTGATACCGGTGGACTTGAATTGATTGCATGTGCTATTTGTGGCGTCCTTGGGTTTTAATTGTGATGCATGCCTGGAAAAAATTGGAACGACCCCCTTGAGATGCTTGAGTCCACTTGCTTGACTTTGTTGTGAACCTTTGTACATTAGTGCTTAATTTTCCACAAGTTGCATTCTAGATGCTTGGTTGAGAGTTGTTGATGGAACCTTTTTGTGTGGATCGTGTGCAATGTGTGTGTGAGGCATATTCTTGTTGCTCCATGTTTGCATATTAATGTCTAGAACTTACTCCGTGTGTGTGCAAAGCGAAATCCTAGGTTTGCTCTAGTCGGGAAATGATACAAGGCCTTCTTTTGATTTGCCTACCCTTACATATATACCTTGGAAAAATTGTTGTTGTGATTTCTTTGACCCTTTTTTATGGCATCCACACCCCGAGCCTACCCATTTGTTCTAAATTATCTCTTTTGGTCCTTTACTCCTTAAGCACTTCAGTGATATTGTGTTGTTATTTTGGAGTTGTGGTTGGATTTTGGGAGGTTTTTGAGTGGAGCTAATGAAGGGGAATAATTGTTAAAATTGTGAAGTAGTGAAAAGCATTGGCAAGGTTGGAAGATAATGAAATTGAGAAAGAAAAAAATAGCAAAGTTGAAAAGAAAAGAAAAAAATGTGGAAAAAGAAATAAAAAGAGAAAAATATCCATTCCTTGCTAGTGTGTGCTTAAAAAGAAAAATTCTACTTGTTGAGAAGGTGTGTGTGTGAAAGTTGTTGATTGGGTGGCTTTGATGAGAATTATGTTTGGAATAATTGTGATGTATTAAAGTGCTTAGGGAGGTAGTCACTATTACTATATGTATCCTACCCGCCCCTTAGCCTACATTACAACCTTTTTAAAGTCCTAGTTAATCCCGATTGGAGTGAGCTTACATTAGTCGAGTCCTACACTACGGGCAAGCCTATGGTACATTGTGTGTGACATGTGAGCTTTTCATGAGAGTGAGTGAATTCATTTGTTATTGTCCCCATTCTATTCTTGATATTCATGGTTATGTGTGATACTTGGGGGACACTCTCTTGCTTCATTTTGGTGAGGGCACATGGTTTGCATGAGATAGGTGAAATCGTGGCTTTTTGGTTGAGTAGATAGGTGCGATTTTGTGGGAGCATGGTTGCAATAAGTTGAGTTTGTGCATTTGAGCTATTTTGGGGTGGTTGTTCTCATATTTTGGGTTATGGTAAATTGTTGGCATGTTTGGATCCATAGTAGTCATGTGTGCATTTGTTCAATGATCGGTATCAACCATAGGCATAGGCATACCTGTTCTACCTAGGTTGGGAGTTATTTGTGATTGCTCGAGGGCGAGCAAAGGTTCAAGTGTGGGGTGGTGATGTTTGGCATTTTATGCCTATATTTTCTTAATATTTCCGCATGTTTGAGCTTTTTATTCGCCCGTTTTATAGTTTATGAATGTGGTTTTGCACTGATTTTATGTCGTACGATTGTAGGTTGTTATGAAGTGCAATTGGAGCTTTAAAGAGCATGATCGAGCAAGAAAAGATTGGATTTGGATTGAGGATTGGATCGAGCACGCGAAGGCACGACACGACGCGAGTTGCGGACGAAGAAAGCAGCGAAATAAGCCTGGCGCTATAACTGGCGCGGGGCGCCCCCTATAGCGCCCACTTTTCTGGCGCGGTTACTGGCGCGGGGTGCCCCAAAAGCGCCCAAGTTTCGGCGGGTTCTGCCTTGGGTCGCGCGTTACGAGGTGCGGGGCGCCCGTTATAGCGCCCCTGGAACTTTTTTGACTTCCTATTTCGTCTAGGCTTGGATTTAACTTATTACTAGGTGTTTGTAAACCTTATAAATACTCTTTTACTTAGTTTTTAATGGGAGTTCAGACTTTGGAGCAATTGGAGAGCTCATAACATCTTGAACAAGGGTTTTTCTTCCTTCCATTAATCTATTACATCATTATTTCATTATTTCATCAAATCTTTGTGTTGTTATTATGAGTATGCATGGCTAAATATATCGTTCTAGGGTTAGAGTATTTCATGAAGGTTGATGTTTGAAGATTGATTTCCATTAATTGAATCCCATAACAGATTGCTTATTCTTTCTTGATTTCACTTGTGTAATTGTGAGGGCCCGATTATTACGCATTATCTATGGTTTTTAGATTGAACTCAAAAGAGAGAATTTAATTACGTAATAAGAAAGAATAGGACTAGTTTGTGAACCCGGGCATCGAGGAACCAATTTGTGAGTAGGATAAACATATACTTGCTCCCCTAGTTTAACTAATTACAGAATTCGTTAATGCGTGCACGTGATTCAACCCATAAACACATAGGGATTGAAGTAGCCTGCATAGACCGTGAAGAATCGAAAGGTTTCACTGGTACATTTAATCTGTTAGTTAGTAATCCGGGATTTAAGAAGTGGAATCAATTGGAAAACTCAACTGGATTGTTCGTAACTCTGACCCTGGACCGTCTCCTTATTACTGATAACAACCAAGTTTTGCTCTATTGTTTGAATTCACTTCGACCATTTTAATTATTGTTTTAGTTAGTAAAATCATCACTATTGGAAAAAGATCCATGAATAGTTTATATAAATTGTTTGCTAGAATTCAGTCTGAATAGTCCTCGTAGGAACGATACTCGATTGATCACTTTATTACTTGTCGGCCGCGTATACTTGCGTGTGCGTTTGGGAGCAACAGCGGTCGCCCAGCGGTGGCCAACTTTCCCAGTTTTTTTGCAATCTCCCACCGCGTCGGTCGCCTAGTTCAACATTATTTTTTCCACCTATGAAATTAGGCGACCGCCATCCGACCGAATTTCGGTCCGATGTTCGACCGCGGTGGTCGGAAAGCTGTGGGCGACGACTATTTAGCCGACCGCCTTGTTAGGTCGGACAACGGTCGCCTAGCCGACCATTGTCCGACCGGATGGGCGGTTGGAAAAGCCCTGATTTTTAGTAGTGAATGAATACAATGTAAAATAAAGTGCTATTTATAGATACAATGAGCCTTGCCCACGTTTTCCAAAATTGATCATGCCAAACCCCACGTTCAGCATATCTAGTAGTGGAGTTAGTGGGCCAAAACTGTAGGCATCCTGTTGACTACACACGACCTCTTTTCACCGGGGCATAGACTGTTAACTTCGAGCATTTGACTGAGCAATGGACCGAGGTGACACTTCACCGAGGCAGCATCTTATTTTCTAACTTCGGTCATCAGCTTCGGTCTATGACTTCAGTCTTCTATGGCTCGCCTCGTCTTGCAGCTCGATAATACCCGTTCTGTCACCACCTTGCCAGGTTACCGAGGTGCCACGTCGGCACGCCGATTTTTACCCAATACATGTATAAACAAAGCATATGCCGTATTATCCTATGCCAATGAATTTGTAACAATGCATTTTGGGACTCATTTTACTTGTAATAGAGATCTGTATGAATTGGGTAAAAATAGCCATCATTTCAGTTGAAAAGCTAAGAGAACATAGATTTTATAAATGAAGTTTACTTCAGATTAATTGCCAGGTATATAAGTTAAATCATTGTTAAATGATAATCACAGAGGCAAATTGACTGGGGAAATTATTTGTAACCAACAATTTCGCTGTCATGACATAGTGAACCCCAAAAGTGATAGTAGTTAAAGCTTAATAAAAAGTTGTATCATGTACGCTAGATGATTAATTAGTTAAAGCTAATTAACTAAGTATCATTTAAGTTTGTATACAGTTTTTCTCATTTGTTCAGCTCATAGAAGAGGTGGGAACACCAAATTGATCTCTTGGCTCCCATAGCAGCTTAGAGAGTTGGTGCACTATCTTACATACTAATCAAAGCCAAGAGAGAAGGGAATTCGACGGCCCTTCACTCTCAACCCCGGCCCACAAAAAGTTATATCCATCAATAAGAACAATTTTTTATCACTGCGCACGCAAAGACAAATTTTACAATGCCATAAACATGGAATTAGATGAAAGAAAGTGACTTGAAAAAGCCCCTTCTTGTGGCTTTTGGGAGTCCACTAATTATCAAGAAAGAATCCTTGAAAGCTGCGCACAAGAACGTACGATTCTCTACACATATCTGATCTTTATTCTTTTTTTTTTTCTCTGTACTATTCGTTCTTAATTTGTTCAATTTTATAATTTTCTGATATTGACTACCGTTTATCAGTCCAAGGGAAAAGCCTTGAGCCATTGAATGGGGTCCAAAAAGAATATGTGAACGAATGGGTCAAGAATCCCAAGTTGTTCTTCAACCTTTACAGGCTTTGATGAGGTGGCCCATGTTTCCTTTTTCTTAATATAATCACCAGTATTTGATCGGGATTTGATCTCGCCTGATACATGTCAACAAAAGGATAGGTTGATCGATTACAAATAGAATTCGATTAAATCTGAAGTCGAATACCACAAAAAGCTCAACATTCAGTTGCAACTAATAATACGCTAAGTAAACTAGAATCAAACAATTCCAAATGAAATAACTTTATAAATTATTGACTAAATTACTAGTTAAATTAACGACTCATAAAAACAAAGGAAATAAAAGGATATGTGTGTCTCAATAAGTAAAACGCATAGTGTAGAGATTTTCCCAGTTGTTGGAATAAATTACTGACAATTACCTAACATCTAACCATTTTTTACTTCTTGGTCGTGAATTCTCAAGTTAAAACAAGTTTCTCCCGATTAAATACGATAATTTTCTAGAATAATCTTTTGAACTAATGCTAGGTGATTAACAAAATGACTCATGATAACCATGAAAAAGCTTCATTCTTCCTAATTCCACTCTTAAATCCTCACAATTATCTTTCATTTAATTAATTAAAAGTGTCGTTATTCAACAGTTATCCAATTACGTAATCTCCCAAATAATAAAAAGTATTATGACACGACTTATTAAGGGCCCTTCAACTAATTACAAGAAACATATTGTTGAACAAATAAAATCATAAAGAACGTCTTAAATATAGAAAAGTTTCCAAACAAATCAACCAAAAATATGTTCCATAAAAAATTCGAGATAATGTATTTAACAACTTATCCTCAAACTCAAAAATTAAATAAAACTGGTCAAAGTATTATCCATAACAAGAAAAAATAACAAACCGTTAGGAAAAACTCTTCAAATCTTCAAACACTGGACTTGAAGATCTTCCTAGCTCAACTAGCCTCCACAATGGTGTTCTCTTCTTTCCCAAGTCGAGATGTGGCTTAAACTCAGCTTAGAAACCTTTTATAAATTTTTTTTAATCAGAGAGTCAACTAGGTATTGCACCTAGCGACCAATTTAAATATATAGTTATTGTGTATGAGACTCGAACTAAGAACATATGTCATAAGTTTGATACCTCTTCACCAGTAGACGAGCTAAAAGTCACTACTAAAAATACAGTATTTTCGGACCGAAATTTCAGACCGAAATTCGGTTGGAGCACACTGTCCGACCGACGCGGTGGGATAAATCAATGAATTTTAATTAAATATTTTTTTTCTAAATTTAGCCGACCGCTGCGGTCGGACAGGAATTAAAAATTTCTGTCCGACCGCAGCGGTCGGTGAACAGAACATATACCAACACGGGCAAAGCAGCCCGTTTTTCATTTGGCAAAACCCACCTCTCTCTCTCTCTCTCTCTCTCTCTCTCTCTCTCTCTCTCCCCTTTCTTTCTTTCTCCCATTCAACCCAAATCCAACCCAAATCTATTAAAAAAACAAGGTTTAACATCAATTTCATTCCTCTACAACTTGGTAAGTTTAATTTTCATAGTTTTCTTCATATTTTCCCCAAATCCGAAAACCCTAACTTTTTTATCTATTTTTTTGTAGTTCTTCCATCTATCAAAGTTGGAATTAGTAAATTAGTGGTGGTGGTGTACAAAACCATCCCTTGAGGTGAGTTTTATGGTGAAACACCATTTTTTTTTTTTAAATTTAGTTTTAGCTCGTTTTTGTCATTTTTTCCTATTTTTGAATTCTAGCTCATGAAATTAATCCATGACATAGTAGTTGCTATTTGGTTGTGAACTAGGTTACATAGTGTTGTTGTTTGGTTTGGGAAATGTTGAAGCTAGTTTGACATTTTTGTTGGTATTGTAAAAATTAGGTTGATTGGAAAAGTGGGTGTTATTAAAAAAATGATTTGGTTATTGAATGCACATTTAGAAGATGATAAATTGGAAAGTAACACTTTGAATGGGTTGTTGTAGTAAAAAAACTTGGTGTTCCATATTGAGAAGAGTACACGTTGAATGGGTTGTTGTTGATCAATGTTGTTGATGGGTTCCTTTAGTAGTGCTGTTGTTGTTGTTGAATGTTGTTAATGGTGTGTACTAGTGTTGTTGTTGTTGTTGTTGTTGTTGTTGTATTGCTTTGAGAAAGAATTGTTGGTGTATAGTGTAGTTTGGTAGTTAGATTCTTTGAGGCATTTCATCAAATAAGTGGTGAGCAACAAAGAGATAATAGGAACTAGGCATAATAGTTATACATGCTCTAGTCTAGTAGTTTGGTAGTATAGGCCTATAACTTGAATTCAAAATTTTAAGTTGAATAGTTTGCAAATAGTTTTAAATTACTCCAACTAAGTATAGATAAGTAAATAGTTTTATCATTTTGAATAAATAGATATAAGTTGCAAATGAGAAGTGTTATTAACTACTAAATGATAATCTTAGAGAACAAATTAGTTAGTAATATAAAAGTAATTGACTTAGAAAATTATACTATTACTTAATCTTATGAAAATTGGTAGTGTATCAAAGAAATGTTTGTTTAAATATTTGCAATTTAATATGCATCTCAAACGTGTAATTTTTGTGTAGATATGGTTAATGAAAGTCGTAGTTGGATGTATAATAGAAATAATCCCGGTCGGCGGGGGATGAGGGCAGAATTTGCAGTAGGCGTTGAAGATTTTATTGAAAAGGCGAAAACACTTGATGATTTTATACGGTGCTACAATTATTTGCACTACTTTAGAAATGTATTCCATAAAAACTTATAATTTGATTATATCGTGCTAATTTATTGTGCTTATTTTACAGATATGTCATCTTCGGAGAAGGCTAGAGGGAAAAGAAAGGTTCAAAGTACCTCGCCTGCTTCAGGTCACACTACTCCTCCTGGACATGTACCTCATATGCTTCCTACACATCCTCCGTCTGCATATGCTCCAGGTTTTTTCACTCCTCCTCCTGCCTTTCCCCCTGGCATGGCCTTTCCTGCATCGCCTGGTTATGCCGTTCGTCCTTATGGCATCGGTTCATCATCATCCATGCCTCATCAATCTTCCAGTCCGTCACCATCCCCTTCATCATCTACTCCTTCTGGATCTACTTTGCCATCTTCTGATCCGAGCTCGGTGGACGCTTTGGCACCACTTACTATACGATTTTATGATCCGAGCTCGCCTTATTACATTGGTTCTGCAGGATCATATGATGATGACGGGAGGGTGAGGATTTATCCTGAGGGTAGTCGTGGGTAAGTATTATTTTTTGTTATTTTTTAAGTATTTAATTCTACTATGAAGTTTCATTTTTTAGTATATTTATTTTAACTATAAATTTTTATCTAGTTTTTCTCCCTCGATGGTGGCTACTCCCATAATCACAAGATGCATTAAATCTAGATGGACTGAGCCATGGCCATCCTGGGGTCAGGTACCATTCCTTGTAAAGATGAGCATGTTTGACGATTTTCAGGTAATAACTATATTTTATTTTTTAATAATTTAGTTAAGTGTCACTTTTTTAGAAATCTAATATTCAATAATTATTTCAGACAAAGTGTAAATGGCATCCTGCATTGAACAGCATTGCCAAAAGCAATTTCCTTGAAAAATGTCAGGATAGAGTGAAAAGGTAGCATGTATGATTGTCGAAACAAAGGAAAGAAGCCCGAGTGGATATACGATCACGTTTGGGCACAACTTCTACAATATTGGGATACTGAAGAATTTAAGAAGAAGAGCGCCCAAGGAAAAGCTGCACGAGCCTCCGAAAGGGGTGGATCGCTGCACACCGTGGGTTCGGTTAGCGCAGCGACTCAGCGGATGATATTGGTAATTTATTAATTAATTGTATGTATTATTTTATGTAACTCACATTAATTTTCCATCTAACTTGTCATATTTTTAATTTTATAGGAAAGGCAAGAAGGGCGGCCAGTTCGTGTGCCTGAAATCTTTAAGAAGAGGCATATATACAGAAACAAAAAAGGAGAGGAAGTGTGGGTCGAAGACCGCGCTAGAGAGCTATATGTAAGTTATTAAATTCAATCTTTTAAAGTTATTAAATCCGTCAATATTTGTCAATCTAATTCTTGTTATTAAATTTTTTTTCAGGAAAAGGCTACGGCGGTCTATGAAGAAAGGATGTCGACTCAGGCATCCGAGTGTGGTAGCAGTACCCCAGCTCAAATGACACTAGAAGAGGAAACCGCACTATGGTTGGAGGTGAATGGCGGAGTAAAGAAGGAAAGTTCTTACGGCCTTGGATCGCAGTATGCCTCAGAACGTCTAAATCCAGGTTTGTTTGGCACTTACACTCCTCCTGCTAGTTCAATTAATCCCTCGGTGGAAGCTGCTTTGCGCAATGAAATCGAAGAGCTTAAGAAAAAGAATGAAGAAGAACGTTTGCGCAATGAAGAAAATATGAGAACCATGCGGGAAATGATGCAGAACATTATGTGTGGTGGTGCGGACAAGGGAAAGAAGGGCAAGGGCAAGGGCAAGGGCAAGGGCAAGGGCAAGAGCAAGACCAAGAGCAAGAGCAAGAGCAAAAGCCGGGGGAAAGGCAAGAGCAAACGTCAATACAGCTCTGAGTCGGGTTCTGAGTCTAGTTCTGAGGCAATGGAGTAGTAATAATGGATTGTTGATGTATTAGACTTGTTTTAGACATGTTTTAACTTGTTTGGATCATTATTCGGATTGGATATGTTATGTAAATTGTTAAACTTTCTATTTAAAGGCAATAAGCCTTGTTTAGACTATTATTAAGGCTTGAGAAGCCTAATCTTCTTCTGGGTGCTGTTTTTTCTGTTTTTTACAGGTGGTGTAGCTCTAATTGCAGGTTTTTTATTGCAGGTATTACACTGCCTACCGACCGCAACGGTCCGAAAGCGGTCCAAAATTTGGCAATTTCCCATCCCAGAAATAAACAATTTCCCACCGCAGCGGTCGCCTGGCCGACCGATGCGGTCGCCCAGTTACCCAGTTTTTCTGAAATATCCCACCGCGTCGGTCGCCCAGTTCAACATTATTTTTTCCACCTATAAACTAGGCGACCGACGTCCGACCGTATTTCGGTCCGATGTCCGACCGCGGCGGTCAGAAAGCTATCAGCGACCACCATTTAGCCGACCGCCTAGTTAGGTCGGATAAAGGTCGCCTAGCCGACCGTTGTCCCACCGTATTGGCGGTCGGAAAAGCCCTGATTTTTAGTAGTGAGTCGTTAGACAAAATTATTTTTCAACTAATAATTGCAGAAATTTTACCTACCTGCGTTGTCAATGACGCACATAAAAAGTTTCCCAAGTTTCATAATAAAATGCAATGGTGATGCGTTGGGAGCTAAGCTATCTGCCCCTCACTAGCTGCTTCAGACTATTTCTAAGTGTTGGATGCGGCCTAGACCCGCAGCATCACTCATTCTTAGAGCTATCAATTTTGGCTAGCCTGACCCAACCCAGCTCAAGCTACAAGGGTCTTGAAATTGGACAAGCCAGAGTGAGCCTGCCTAATATTTATGGGCCACCAAATGATGAGTCCAACCCAAGCCTAAGTTGATCGCGGGCTGATTTTGGTATGCCAACATGTTAAAATATTTTTTCTACTATAAAATCTTAACATAAAATGAAAAAAAAAACATAAAGTTTTATATATATATATATATATATATATATATATATATATATATATATATATATATATATATATATATATATATTATATAGTAACTAAGTTTCAAGTCTAGAATTAAAGTATCACAACACATTTGTACATTCTTTGAGCATTGCCGGGCTGGATCCTAATACTCTACAACAACAACAACATACCTAGTGTAATTCCACAAGTGGGATCTAGATCATATTACTCTACTATAGTTTATATTTGAAAGATTATTTGATGTATCATCTTTTACTTCTGAGTTGCAGAGTTGTGTTTTAAGAGTAGTTATGCAGCTTAAGAAATATTTGCATATAAAAGCTTACATGTAGTGGGTTTGGCTTCTCTTATACTTTAAAATTCTTGTTATTTCTTTTAATATTTAAATTTTTAAATTAAATAATTTATTTTAACTTTTATCGTCAAGCCCAACCTCGATCAAGTCTCATGGGCTGATTTGCCTACTTAGGTCGGCTTAAAAAGCCACGGTCTTCATTGTGTTCGAAAAATCTTAACCTAGTCTTATTAAATTTAAGGGAAAATTTCATATCTAACCAAATATATACCATGGCCCTACATTCAAATAGCCATTGAACATCTCCACATATGCTAGTCAAAATTTACCCAATATAAATATGTCTAAGTTGATTCTATTTCTAAAAAGTAGTTAAGAAAAGGAGAAAATTAAGGAGCTCAACTCCCTCCCAATAAGGAGAAAATTACGGAGCCCTATTCCATCCAAACAATCATCTTCTTTGCTCGATTTTTCTATTCTTTTTAATTTTTGACTCTTATATATATTTAGTTTCACCAAAATTATTTGTAATCATTAAATAGATAAACATCAAAAATGCATTTAAATTGTTATTATATTTACACAATATGCAATAGTAGTTGGTAAAAATTATATACACTTAACATCTCCAAATATATAACATTATGTATAAAATATTCTATTGATATGAGTGTGATATATTCTACATATTTATGATATTTATTTAAATATATAATATATTGATATTATTATACATAAAATATTTTGTTGATACAAGTGCAATATATTCTGCATATTTATGAGATATTATTTCAATAGATAATATATTGGTAATATTATACTTAAGATATTTTATTAATACAACTGAAAATATATTTTGCATATTCTACATATTCTGCATATTTTATTGATATGAGTGTGATATATTCTGCATATTTATGACCTCATGAATACATTTTATTGATACTAGTAAAAATATATTACATATACACCAACGAAACATCAAGCATATATATCTCATATATATTGCCATCTCCATGCTTAGAAAATTTAAACCTCAAAATATACAACATATAAGTACCGTTAAAAATGCATCTGAATATATACATTAAGTATATCTAAAAATTATACAAATATATGCAACATATGTGGGGTATGGAAAACTTGGTCTCCTTAAAAATGAGGATTGCTAAGCAAATTATAAGGCTCTCATAGCAATTAAATAATTTTTGTGCCAAACTAAATGATCAGTTCCGAACCAATGTAGCAAATCGATCGAATTACGCGAAACAATTCTTGGAACTCATCCGAATATCGATTATCTCCATATATGCCAATCAGTTAATGCTTTCCGCGCTTCTTGAAACAAAAAAAATCGGTTTGCACTACTTGTAATATATTGAAAGCTTTATCCTTTCACTTCATCAATTAATAGTTTCCAAAATTTCATCTTTACAAAAAATTCTTGTTTCAAGTTCATACAATTATTGTCTTGCAAAAAATTCTTGTCGTGAGTGCAAATATTTTTGGGAGTGTAGTACATTCTTTCAATAAACTGTTATTTGTGTGGATGAAATTGAGAAATAGGAGGACCTATAAAAGGATTAAGAGTGTTGATTATGTTTTATGGTTGTGATTGCTACAATTAAGGATCTTTATTTTATACCATTAATAAAATAATTAAGAGATACTTTATTTAATAAATAAGGTAACTGCCTCTCTATCTCCCTGTAATAGAGGCATGTTTATGAAAAATATTACCTAGAAATGTGGACTAAATTTAGTTAAAGTATTTTTTAAAAATGGCTATAAAAGTGGAATACCAAGGGGTAAAGGTCTATAAACTATAAATTTCAATAAATATGTCTATTTTATTTAAATAACACTAATAAATGTCTATACACTGTAAAATTTCCTAAATTTAAAGGGAAAATTTTGATCACTAGCCATTTTTGGACGCGCTCAATGAGGACTATCCACCGTTTCAAAATTCATTGAAGAATAGCCAAAAATTCGCGCGCACACTTAAGCTCCATTAGCGTTGGAAAAACACCCCAGACTAGCCCCATAACAAAAAACTGGGGCTTTGAACAAAACTTGTTCAAAGCCCAAGTATTTTGTTATGGGACTTTATATATAAAGCTGAGTCCCATAACAAAATGATGGGGCTTTGAACAAGTTTTGTTCACAGCCCCAGCATTTTGTTATGGGTTATGAAACTTTATATATAAAGCTTCAGTCCCATAATAATGCTGGGGCTTTGAACAAGTTTTGTTCACAGCCCCAGCATTTTGTTATGGGACTGAAGCTTTATACATAGTCCCATAACAAAATGCTGGGGTCTTGAACAAAACTTGTTCAAAGCCCCAGTATTTATACTGGGGTTAGTTTACTGAAGCTTCCCCAGTACAAATACTGGGGCCTTGAACAAGTTTTGTTCAAAGTCCCAGTATTTATACTGGGATTTGTCCGGAGGTGGCTATTTCTCAGCGAATTTGTTTTTGACGGCTACAAATCAATTAACGCGCGCCAAACAGGCCACTACACTAAATTTTTACAATTTAAAGCTAGATCGGGCCGACCCACGGTGTAAAGCCCAAATTGACGCTCTACTCATTCTTCGCTCCACTAGTATCAAATGCTCTACGGGTGCGTTGAGGGCTAAGCACTCTACATCTTCCAAGTTCAAAATTTGTCATTTTTTCATACTTTTTTAATAGATTTTTTTTTTTGCCCTCAAATGATCCTAAACATCAAAAATTGATAGTCAAGCTTAATTTGATTATACTGAAACACAATAAAACACACAAAGTTAAGGGGCGAACATATTAAAAGATATATGTGAATTTAGCCCAACATCAGGGTTAACTAATTAAACTTTCAGTCACCTATGACCTATTAGAAGGAAAATAGTTTCTTATAAGAATTTGTCCATTTTTTCTCTAGCACTAAAACCATAATTGAGGGTGGAGGAATTCCATCACCTAATATGTTCCTTCTTTGTTTTGTTTTTCATAGTTGAAGGCTAAAGAATCACACTAATCCTTCCCCTATTCTTTTACTCATACTAGTTTTCTGCAATGCACGTGTATTCTTAATAATTAGTATAAAATTTATAAATATTTGGTAATAAGCATGTGTTGAGTTGTCCTTAAATTAAAGAGAAAAAAAAATATAAATTCAAAGTCCTGATATATCAAATCTTATTTGGTCAATATTTTTCATTTTTGCAATACATGATTGTACTGAAATTACTATTGTATGAAGGTCAGTGATATATAAACGATTGATCATACAAATTTTATAATGTTTCAAGTACTCCGCTTGATATCAATACATTTTTTTATATCTCAATAATACATAATTTAAAAGTGAAAACGTCGGCTATGTTTGCAAATGTGGCACATCATAAATTTTTTTAGCTTATTAATAGAAATTATTTTCGACTCCTTTTTAGAGCCGCGAACAAATCAAGATGTTGTTGTCGAATAAAAATAGTATTTTGTAAAAGTTGTATATTAATTCGATCAATATATATTTTCCTTAATATGGCTAAAAGATCATTATCAATTTTATGATCTACACCCACATAAAATAATACTTATTTATGATAAAAATAATACATGTAAAAGCTGTATAAGAACCAAAACAACTCTTGCATGTTCCATCACCTAATTCATAACAATGAGTTGTTTTATCCGAGAATTATATTTACTCATTTGGTGTCAATTATATTTCTACCGTTGTTAGTTCCGTTTTTTTTCTTTTGGTTATCTTTATTAAACCCTTCAATGATGTATAATTACATCTTTGCACATGAATAATTCTTGAAAAATAGTTAGCTGAAAGGTTAGTTCGGTCTTTTAACTTTACATCTTTAGGGACTTCCCACTTTAGAGCTTTATTAGGAGAAATTATGCATCAATCCTTACCATCAAGCTTAGTGCATGTGAGACGTTCTCAAA
This sequence comes from Petunia x hybrida, assembly GCA_037355625.1. Taxonomy (NCBI): domain Eukaryota; kingdom Viridiplantae; phylum Streptophyta; class Magnoliopsida; order Solanales; family Solanaceae; genus Petunia; species Petunia x hybrida. Next base: position 758,518 of record JBBBVM010000018.1, on the reverse strand, counting down.
ATTAAAATCTATTAAACATGACCTTCTTAAGTGAGTATAGAATTTTAAATCAGTTGTTGTAAAAAACTACAACACAAATTCATACTCCTTGCGTTCCAATTTATGTGTCATAGTTTGACTCGGCATGAAGTTTAAGAAATAAAGGAAGACTTTTGAAACTTGTGATCTAAAATGAGGAAGAAATGTTTGTATGCTTGTGAATCATTTCATTATTGGCAATAGTTACCAAATTTTGAATGCTGTCATTTTTCTTGAAACAAACTAATAAGGAAATGCTGTCACATCAATTTGAATGGAGAGAGTATATCTTTATGAGATTGAATGCGAATATAAAAATTTATTGAGCATGAACTTCTTTATGGGAGGGATTTTCAAGTCTGAAATGGTTATGCGCGAGAGTGGGCTGGAGCCATTGCTTGGTTTGCTCTAAAGAGTTCTGTGCGTCTTTCCCTTACTCCAAAATGAGTCTTCCTCTCCCAGGAGCTACTTAACCATATTTGGAATTCAATGATTTTATTAAAACTCCTGCCGCAGATCATCTTGACCAGCTCTAGAACTATGTAAATTAGAATTTTAAGTCAATTGGCGCAAAAATACTATTTAAAGCCTACTACCTTTATGACATTGGAAGCAAACCTAAAAATAGAGGTTTTTATGTTAATTGGCGATTTAGGGATCTTTATTATACAACACACCACTTAAAATATTTCAAACACACAACGACACTCTCAAATTTATTACAAAATAAAGTGTTTTAGGCAAAATATATATGATTCGTGTATGTGTGTGTATATATATATATATATCAATTTGAGAACCCAATAATCAACACTAAATATCATTATTCTAAAATTTAGAACCCATAAGGTTCAAATTCTGGATCCACATCTGCATAAAATAGTATAAAAAATGTATATACATGCACATATATATATATATATATATATATATGGTTGTTAAAGTTTGTATATATTTTGTAAAACATTAATTGCTATGTTTTGTATAGTGGGATAATATCATTCGAAGACTATTCTCAAATATTATATATTTTTGTAATCTCTCTCTCACTATATCAGTGGCGGATCTAACAGCATGCCGATGGGTTCGGCAGAACCCAGTAATTTTAGCCTGCACTCTGTATTTTTATTAAAAATTTCACTTAATATGTATAATTAAACTATACAGAACCTAGTAAGCCAAAAGAATTATAGCCTAGAATCCACAAACATAAAATTCTGGATCCGCCTCTGCTCTATATATATATATATATATATATATATATATATATAAATAACTGATGCGGTTGATAAGATGCACCCATTCATGCAACTCGATGCATGCTAAATAAATCAAGCATTTGCCTTTTTTCCCTTTTAATTCTAGCATATCAATATTTTACCTTTTATATATATATATATATATAAATAATAAACACATATAGTAGGTTAACATTGTTATATATATATATATATAATAAACACATATAGTAGGTTAACATTGATTGGGAATGATATTTTTTAAATGGGATAGATAACACAAAATCATAGATAAGAAAGGAGTTGCAACATGGCCTACAAATAGAAACATTTTTATATGGTTCAAATGCATGAGAACATGACCAGTCATCATATTCTATGCAGTTGGCCCCACCACTTTGTATGTGATCCCGAATAATTGTATTTGGTTAGTTATATAAGGTGACAATTGAAGAAGATGAAAATGAAAGAAATTATTAGGATTCTTTGTTTATGCCTAAAATTTAGCACTCTAGGTTATTGAAACGACCTCGGTCAGTCGTTTCGGAAGTTAGGACTCTGATTGGCGTGCCGATAATTTTAAAATATTTGTAATGTCCATTAGAACCTGCCTATAAAATTTGAGCTAAATCAGACCTCGTTTGGTAGACATCGGAAGAAGGTTTCAGTTTTTATTGTCAATAAATATTAAAAAGAGATTTTCGAGCTCGGTTTTGGCGAATGAGCTTCGATTCAAAATCCGAAAGTGCCGATAGGTTCGTATGATTATTTGTGACTTTTGCAATTTTTCGAAAGTGAATTTCGATGTTGTTCGGCTAGTTTCGCTAAAATGCCGAAAGTTAAATAATTTGACTTTTTCTATTTAAATTCGCATCTTGAGTTTCGGGAGTCCAATTTGAGATCCGCCTTAGCGAGTATGTTACATATATTTTGTATAACTTGTATGCAAAAGCTGGGATTATTTCGAATATCGTAGGGTTCCGTTTTAATTTTCGTCGCGAAAAGAAAATGAAAAAGGAAAAGAGAAAAAGACAAAATTTGAGAAAGAGAAAGAAATGAATGGCGGTGGGCATTATATGATTAGCATCATATATGCTTAAGTACGAAAGGTACAGAAACATTTTAGAACAGAAAACATTAGAAACGAAACAGAGAAAATTATCAAAGAAAATGCCAGAAAATGGAAAAAGGGGCCGGAGAAAAGTAGAATTTTCATCCTGAAACATTCAGGTAATGATCCTAATATATTATTTGAGTTTATTACGTGTGTTTGAATATATTTTTACGGTAAAAATAGGGATCTTAGACATCGCCCTAATGATGTAAATTGATAGTTTAAAGGGTCAAATGGACCCCGATAATGAAATTGATTATATATTCGTACTCAGGGAGTTATGGGCAACTTATAAATGTAATTTATTTAGGGTTTGGTTATGTGACCATAAACCCTGTATATAGGCCTGGCCTGCGTATTGCGTGTGCGAATAGGGTATCAGGTTCCTCACCGGATTGCCCTAAGATGTGAGGAATGAAGCCTTTAGTCTAATTTGAAATATTTTTCTGTTTATTGAATAGAGTGGGATCGTTTGGCAAGGAAACCAAAGGATAAAGCGGTTGTTGATTAGCAGAGCTAACTTTTGGAAGAGGTAAGTGTTTATATCCATTTCTTTGGAGGCACCTGGCCTCGTGGATTTTCTACCACGTGTTCCTTACGTGTGTAGCTGCCGATAGGCGTACTCATTACGCCTTAGCTTTGGATTTATATTCTATATTATATGTTATGTCCTGTTATTGGTATTGCATTGAGAATCTCAGTATTGTACTTTGGCTGTGAGTTGGTATATACTTTCCAGCTGTCAATGAGAGTCCCGCGCTGGTGATGGGTTATTATTGCATCATGTTGCATTCGTATGCACATTGCATCATATTGAGGGTAGGAGGATTCCGCCCTCGGAGCAGGAGGATTCCGCTCCATTGCATTATATTGAGGGTAGGAGGATTCCGCCCTCGGAGCAGGAGTATTCCGCTCCATTGCATCATATTGAGGGTAGGAGGATTCCGCCCTCGGAGCAGGAGGATTCCGCTCCATTGCATCAAATTGAGGGTAGGAGGATTCCGCCCTCGGAGCAGGAGGATTCCGCTCCATTGCATCATATTGAGGGTAGGAGGATTCCGCCCTCGGAGCAGGAGGATTCCGCTCCATTGCATCATATTGAGGGTAGGAGGATTCCGCCCTCGGAGCAGGAGGATTCCGCTCCATCTATTTGGCACATGTGACACCATTGCATCATACTGCATTCATCCCATTTCATTGCACAGCGTGCTGACTATAGTGTGACTATCATGTTGTGTTTTGTGTATGCGGTATGTATACCATATTGTGGACATATTTCAGTTTGCCTATGTATTTCTGGCTCGTATTCTGAGTTGCGGGGATCGGGTTGCACGCTGCAACGGTATACATATATGGATCGGGTTGCACGCCGCAACGGTATACATATATGGATCGGGTTGCACGCCGCAACGGTATAAATATATGGATAGGGTTGCGCACCGCGACAGTATGAATATATGGATCGGGTTGCACGCCGCAACAGGATGAATATATGGATCGGGTTGCACGCCGCAACAGGATGTATTTCTGATTGTTTATATGTTCGAGATACCTATATGTTCTGGCTATCTTACGTTCCTGGTTTTAATGAATTTGTGATTCCATACGTGTTTCTAGTTATTATTTGGCTCTGCCTTTTCATAATTTAAATAAGAGGAATTTGGTTTATCTGTTTCTTTTCTCCCTGGCTAGCTAACCTATTCTTTGAGGTGGCTAGTCTGCCCCACTTATTGAGTCCTTTTGACTCACCCTTGTTTGTTGTTTGTTTCTTGTCTATCTATTTCGTTTCGACAGGTCCGCTCCAGGATTGAGTTGGCCATGTTGTGAAGGAGCGAAGACGACTTCAGCTGTCAGGGTGAGCCAGCTTTTATTCCGGATGGCCACCAGTTTATTGGTTATTATTTCAGTTGCATCTTGCTCCCTTCAGGAGGTATCTGTCTTCTTTTTTACTCTTAGATGTCTAGTCTGGATAGCCCTAAACCTAGCATGTTGGGTAGTCAGCTGTAATTTCTGTTGTACAGCTTAGAGGTATCAGTATGTCTGTAAATTTTTTAAAGTCTTGTCCTTATTTATGAATTATTATATTTATTTTCCTAATTTAATTGGTAAGGGTTCGCCCGACGGGTCTAAGGGAAGATGTCGGGTGCCCGCACGACCTAACCGGATTTCGGGTCGTGTCAGTTGGTATCAGAGCCCGGTTTAGAGTTTATCCAGACTATGACAGTGTCTAGTAGAGTCTCGGTGATGGGTACGTAGACGTCCGTACTTATCTACGAGAGGCTATGATGGCATTTAAGAAGTTTCACTTCCTTCATTTCTGATCGTGCGTCGGTCTATGATTCAAAAGTATTTTCGTTAATTCCTTCGTGGTAATTGTGAATCCTCGTGCGACAAATCATCAAACGGTATGAGTTCAAGACGAAGCCCCGAGAGTGTTTGATCGTGTTGACGATCTAGTTACGGAGGTCCCAGCTGTGCCAGCTCGCGATGGGCAAGGGAGCAGGGCTTTGTGGTTCCCTTGGCTCTCTATGATTCTTTACGAGAATCTTGGCGATGCAGGTACCGTAAGAACTTATGATTCGGTGGACAACCTATCAGGTTGCTGCATGTGCAGGCGTTTGATCTCAGGGAGCTCCTTTTTCGGTTCTTAATATTGCTGCAGTGAAGTATATTCCGGAGACAGCATGTGTTGTACCTCTAGTCATTCTGGCTGGTTAGTTAGCCTGAGTAATGGCTCGGTCCGAGTGTCCGAAGAGGTTGCATTATTTTACGCGGTTGAACCTTCTGATATTCTTAAGCAATGCATCAGATAAACCTCGTGATCTTTTAAAAAATAAAATGATGTCAGCATATCCTTCAGGCTGTTGGTTATCTCGAGCAATAAGCTGTGTATTATTCTGCTTTCTAGTTTCAGGGTCCAGCCTTGAATTGGTGGGCCGCTCCCTTATTAGCTAACTTGGTTCGGTTTTCTTCTAGATTCGTGGAAAGTTCCTTTCGAGTAGCGAGCGAGATGAAAAGTGTTTCTAGTTTGAGCGGATTAAACAGGGTAGCCTGTCGGTTAGTCTGTTGGTTTCAGAATATGAGATTGAATTCTATAGAATGGCTGGATATGCATTAGAACTAGTTCATGAGCCTTGCGAGAGATTCATAGATTTATTGATGACCTTTATGTTTCCTTGAAATCCCAGATGGCTCGGGAAATTGAGGTCTGGCTTTTATTGATGTTGTTGTTAATATTGCCCGAAGGTTCGAGGCATACCATAAATTAGAGCGGGAAAGTAAGAGATCCCACGGCCCTGGTGGGTAACCATGGTACCTCATTTGGAGGTAAGAGTTCTGATTATTCTGGGAGGTCACCTTCCAGGTTATCTCAGCTTGTGTCACTTGATTCTTAGAGTGCGCCAGTAGCTCATCAAGATAATATTCAGTCTTCTCTTCACAGCTATCAACAATATTTCCAGCTTCCATTTTTTCAGTGAAAAGGTGGTATCATTGACGTGAGTCTGGCTATCCTTTAAAGAGTTTTCTCTTACTCCGGCGAGTAGGCAGTCATCCTTTCTCTCGTCAGGCACCTGCATAGTCGCAGGGGATTTTATTTAGATCTCAATCAGCCAGAGATATGCCTTCATTCGATAGAGGTCGAGAGCGTGGTAGCAGTGGTTCTTCAAAAAGTGATTATCAGGGTACCGGCTCAGCTCAGCCGCAGAGGCAGTTCACTGAACTACTGGCAGGTTGCTGAGGCATTCGATGTAGTAGACCCAAGTATTTCTTCTTCTCTTAAATGTGAGTAATATTTGATTCTTTCGATCGATCTGGAAATGGTGTGTCTTATCATGTTTCGATGGTTTCCTTGGATGTCGTTTCTATTAGAATCGGTTGCGGTAGATGGGTGAGCTTCTGATATGATTTATTCCTGGCATTTATTATGACCCTACTAGTTTATCTGGTCTAAATATGAGAGATTTGACAGTGAGTGTCGCTATTGTTTACTTGGCATCCTATTGTGCCACCTTCTATTATAATGTCAAGTCAACCTCTCTTTTCGGAATTCTGTATTGGTTGGATGATGGGATTCTAGTTCATCACCATAAGAGAGTGTCATGGTTTCTTCCGGCGTAAAGTGGTTAGTAAGTAATATTCGACTTACGTGTCTCCTCTTGGTTCGAGATATTAGTAAAGTCACGTTATCCCCTGAGCTTATCTGAATTATAAAAGGGTTTCTGGTAAATTGCTAGAGTTTCCTTCTTATTGAAAGGTTAAATTGATGTGAGTGTTGCTCCTTAGAGCTCATTTAACGTCTATTTCTTCAATTGCGATTCTTTGGGTAGCCTGACTCGTAAGTAGTCTAGCTCTGGTAGCCAAATAAATAAGGAGATGAGCTTCCTAAAGATCTAACTATTTCTATCCTCTGTTTATTGCCATCTCTTCTTCTTCCGATACTAGTGAGCTTGGGCGGTTAGTAGCCACTCGTGATGTTTCCTATGTTGAGCCAGAGTGCGTGTCAAGGTAGTTGGGTAAGCATATTGTTGTTATTCAAGGCTACTAAGGGTAATGAGAGGCATCATTTGACCTCTGATTTGATCTACACTCTGAAAATTAGGTTGAAAATCAGGACAGTAGTGCTGTCCAGAGATTCTATCTGCGGATTTGTTATGTCATCCAGTTGTCTCATCTTGTTATCTGGTTAACATGTTTATGTTATCAGTTTATCCGGGTATCCATTCCCATGTATAGTATAGTGCTGGTTCTGTTTTTGCGGATCATCCAGTTTCAGAGGAAACTCTGCCGAAATTTTTATATAGAAGTACCATCCATCGGGCGGTGGTGTTTACGGCAAAGGTATGGAGTTGTGAACTCGAGAGTTGCAGCTAGTTGGCAACTCGAAAGGGTAGTTTGGTAGTTTAGATCTGCCTATGTTTAGCTTTTAGCTAGGTCTTCTTTAACCCAGCAGGTTGTGCGAGGATGACTATTTCTATTCAAATTAGTTGTATGAGTTTATGCTCTAAGTGGAGGAGTCTTCCTCCAATTGATACCGAATCTAATATTAAATCTCTAAGGCGTTGCAGAAGCGTAAGCTAATTCTTAGTTCCATCAACTTGTTCTATATCGAAAAGTATCAGCGGCAGAATCATGTTAACCCATTCAAAGTTTCATGTATCTTTGTTTCGAAAATGTAGAACTCTCCCGTCGTGATCGAGGAAGGGTCAGTTTAGTTAAAATAAGCTGGGCAATGGTGTTATCATATTGTCCAGTTATATTTTATTCCAAGAGTTCGGTGTTCGTGTTATAATTCTGATTCTGCAATCATGAGATAATGTCCGTGGAATAGCTCATGAAGGTCGTACAAGTTCTCTTGTTATCTGCGTGAATCTTGCTTTAGACTTAGGCTCGTTCGAGGACGAACGAGATTATAAGTGGAGGAGAATGAAACGACCTCGGTCAGTCGTTTCGGAAGTTAGGACTCTGATTGGCGTGCCGATAATTTTAAAATATTTGTAATGTCCATTAGAACCTGCCTATAAAATTTGAGCTAAATCAGACCTCGTTTGGTAGACATCGGAAGAAGGTTTCAGTTTTTATTGTCAATAAATATTAAAAAGAGATTTTCGAGCTCGGTTTTGGCGAATGAGCTTCGATTCAAAATCCGAAAGTGCCGATAGGTTCGTATGATTATTTGTGACTTTTGCAATTTTTCGAAAGTGAATTTCGATGTTGTTCGGCTAGTTTCGCTAAAATGCCGAAAGTTAAATAATTTGACTTTTTCTATTTAAATTCGCATCTTGAGTTTCGGGAGTCCAATTTGAGATCCGCCTTAGCGAGTATGTTACATATATTTTGTATAACTTGTATGCAAAAGCTGGGATTATTTCGAATATCGTAGGGTTCCGTTTTAATTTTCGTCGCGAAAAGAAAATGAAAAAGGAAAAGAGAAAAAGACAAAATTTGAGAAAGAGAAAGAAATGAATGGCGGTGGGCATTATATGATTAGCATCATATATGCTTAAGTACGAAAGGTACAGAAACATTTTAGAACAGAAAACATTAGAAACGAAACAGAGAAAATTATCAAAGAAAATGCCAGAAAATGGAAAAAGGGGCCGGAGAAAAGTAGAATTTTCATCCTGAAACATTCAGGTAATGATCCTAATATATTATTTGAGTTTATTACGTGTGTTTGAATATATTTTTACGGTAAAAATAGGGATCTTAGACATCGCCCTAATGATGTAAATTGATAGTTTAAAGGGTCAAATGGACCCCGATAATGAAATTGATTATATATTCGTACTCAGGGAGTTATGGGCAACTTATAAATGTAATTTATTTAGGGTTTGGTTATGTGACCATAAACCCTGTATATAGGCCTGGCCTGCGTATTGCGTGTGCGAATAGGGTATCAGGTTCCTCACCGGATTGCCCTAAGATGTGAGGAATGAAGCCTTTAGTCTAATTTGAAATATTTTTCTGTTTATTGAATAGAGTGGGATCGTTTGGCAAGGAAACCAAAGGATAAAGCGGTTGTTGATTAGCAGAGCTAACTTTTGGAAGAGGTAAGTGTTTATATCCATTTCTTTGGAGGCACCTGGCCTCGTGGATTTTCTACCACGTGTTCCTTACGTGTGTAGCTGCCGATAGGCGTACTCATTACGCCTTAGCTTTGGATTTATATTCTATATTATATGTTATGTCCTGTTATTGGTATTGCATTGAGAATCTCAGTATTGTACTTTGGCTGTGAGTTGGTATATACTTTCCAGCTGTCAATGAGAGTCCCGCGCTGGTGATGGGTTATTATTGCATCATGTTGCATTCGTATGCACATTGCATCATATTGAGGGTAGGAGGATTCCGCCCTCGGAGCAGGAGGATTCCGCTCCATTGCATTATATTGAGGGTAGGAGGATTCCGCCCTCGGAGCAGGAGTATTCCGCTCCATTGCATCATATTGAGGGTAGGAGGATTCCGCCCTCGGAGCAGGAGGATTCCGCTCCATTGCATCAAATTGAGGGTAGGAGGATTCCGCCCTCGGAGCAGGAGGATTCCGCTCCATTGCATCATATTGAGGGTAGGAGGATTCCGCCCTCGGAGCAGGAGGATTCCGCTCCATTGCATCATATTGAGGGTAGGAGGATTCCGCCCTCGGAGCAGGAGGATTCCGCTCCATCTATTTGGCACATGTGACACCATTGCATCATACTGCATTCATCCCATTTCATTGCACAGCGTGCTGACTATAGTGTGACTATCATGTTGTGTTTTGTGTATGCGGTATGTATACCATATTGTGGACATATTTCAGTTTGCCTATGTATTTCTGGCTCGTATTCTGAGTTGCGGGGATCGGGTTGCACGCTGCAACGGTATACATATATGGATCGGGTTGCACGCCGCAACGGTATACATATATGGATCGGGTTGCACGCCGCAACGGTATAAATATATGGATAGGGTTGCGCACCGCGACAGTATGAATATATGGATCGGGTTGCACGCCGCAACAGGATGAATATATGGATCGGGTTGCACGCCGCAACAGGATGTATTTCTGATTGTTTATATGTTCGAGATACCTATATGTTCTGGCTATCTTACGTTCCTGGTTTTAATGAATTTGTGATTCCATACGTGTTTCTAGTTATTATTTGGCTCTGCCTTTTCATAATTTAAATAAGAGGAATTTGGTTTATCTGTTTCTTTTCTCCCTGGCTAGCTAACCTATTCTTTGAGGTGGCTAGTCTGCCCCACTTATTGAGTCCTTTTGACTCACCCTTGTTTGTTGTTTGTTTCTTGTCTATCTATTTCGTTTCGACAGGTCCGCTCCAGGATTGAGTTGGCCATGTTGTGAAGGAGCGAAGACGACTTCAGCTGTCAGGGTGAGCCAGCTTTTATTCCGGATGGCCACCAGTTTATTGGTTATTATTTCAGTTGCATCTTGCTCCCTTCAGGAGGTATCTGTCTTCTTTTTTACTCTTAGATGTCTAGTCTGGATAGCCCTAAACCTAGCATGTTGGGTAGTCAGCTGTAATTTCTGTTGTACAGCTTAGAGGTATCAGTATGTCTGTAAATTTTTTAAAGTCTTGTCCTTATTTATGAATTATTATATTTATTTTCCTAATTTAATTGGTAAGGGTTCGCCCGACGGGTCTAAGGGAAGATGTCGGGTGCCCGCACGACCTAACCGGATTTCGGGTCGTGTCAGTTATACAGATAATTTATATCTGATTACAGGCAATAATGTAATTATGAAGAATAAAATAAAATAAAAGTGAGAAATTAGAAGTTGTATTCCTTAAATAAGGGTGGACTCCAGTCGAATCTAGATGATGAATTACAATAAGGGCGAGAGTTATATATAGGCTTAGGTTTACCCTAATCCTACTTATAGTAAAATACTATTTTTATACTCCTTTAACCCATTACACAAGTTGGTTATACGAGGTAAAACATAACTAGGGGACTAATATTCTCAAGGCGACCATGTATGTGACTGATGAGCGGCAATGGCTAATAGACTGAGCGTATATTTTTAGCACCCGTTAACTTGCAGGACAAGTTTAATCCTCGCCAGCCACCTCGCAATTCCGTAATTATAGGCGACATATTTTTACCCACACGGTCAGCCCCCTCCCCCCCAACTTTTGGAGTGCTACCATAAGTAGTCAGGAAGTAAAAAGAAGTGTGAAAGAAGGTGAAAAGACCTAAGCAGACACTGTTCACCCCCCCCCCCCCCCCCCCCCGACGTTCTATCTTCGGCGTGCATCAGATCATACTCGAGTACACCTACTTGCTATCTTCTAAATGGCGAACTGCGACCACATATGCTATAATTATTATGTTCCCACGTCTCTTAATCAATGTGCATGCCTCTTGAAGTTCCCCCATGCTTTATATGTACATCCACTTTGTCATTTCTAGACTTCATCCTCGTTCTTCATTGTCTTTTCACTTGTATTTACTACAACAAATTTCTCCTTTTTTCTCAAATCTCATTTATTTGCAATGGCTAATGCTCTAAGTTTCTTTCCCGACAACTTCAAGACTCAGGATTTTATTCCGGTGAACCCTAATTTTGAGAATTATGGCTAACTATTTTTTTTTCAAGCTGAAAATAAAGAGAGTACCAATAACGTTACAATTGAAGCTTATCCTTCTGTAATACAAGAGGGAGACCATCAATGGGTCAGGCTTGACCGTGGTTGGAGAACAGATGCCAAAATCATCGTCCCAATCATTGAGGAGAGGGTTTCCAGCCGACCCAAGGTTATTCTTTTTTTCATACATACCCTTTCACTAACGAGCTAAGGCTTCCAGTGCACCCTATCATTGAACAGGTATGCCACCAACATAACATCTGCCTGAGCAAAGTTGGCCCTTCTATATGGCATCTAATCGCCATCTTGGAGAAGCTAGCCAGCAGTGTTGGACTTGAATTCACTTTTTGGCACCTTCATGTTTTTCACTATTTTCGGCTGATTTAGTCGGACATTCTGAACTTCAAAAGGCATAGTACGAAAGCTATTGTCTCTAATAGTGAAGACGCCATTGATTGTGGATAATGTTACCGCTATATTTCCCTTCTAACCACCGATTTAGTCTCGTCCATTCCTTTTCCAAAAGTTTTAAAATGAAAGTGAAAGATGCCTTTATAATCATGTTTCTTAACTCATGCTTGCTAATAAGCTTTTTATTGATCCTTCATTCTTGAGTCTCACAATGCTTCGCTTGAATTATTCTCCCTTGTCCCGCACGGACATGGTCGAATGGGTTAGAGACTCTTCTCTTCGGACCCTTCGACTATAATGAAGTTTAGAGCCATGGCAGCTATTAAGCATTGGCGAGAAAAAGATCACTGTTTAAATTTTTCTCTTTTTGTGATGATCAACGGTCTTTTTCCGTTGTCTAATATCTTTCTACTTACTTAGGCCTCCTCTGCAATGACATTGGATCCGTTGTTTTGGAGCTCAAGATTTCTGATCCATATATGGAAAAGTTGCCTGACATTTCGGTTGCTGTTGAGAGAATAGCTGAGCAGGTCAGCAATTCTCGATCCTCGAAGAAGAGGAGAACTGTTGGGCCTTCTAGGGCCGCCTTCGCCACCCCTCCTTTTGCTTTGTGGGGGCTAAAGTCCCCTGACGGACCAAGTTGTCGACCGCCGGATCTCATTCATCAGTTGCCCCCTCAGTCTTGCTAACACCATCCTTCTTCCCCCACCCCACAAAGGCGGTGACATGTTATTGAGGTGAGTTCCGGAGCCGAAGAAGAAGTTGGTGAAGATGATGCTGATGTCGATATCTTGGTTTCTCATCTAGGTTGGTTGTATTTGTTTAGTAGTTGCACTTCGTATTCCAAGCTTTTCTATTTATTGACTAGTGCTTTACTTATCTTCTTCTTGATGATTGGATGTCCTACCCTGATAGATCAAAATTCTATACCAGCGGACCAAACTCCTGCACCACCTAGTCCCCTTTTTAGGCACCGCCCTAGGAAGGAAGTAGTTGGATCGAGCATCGCAGTCGCTGAAAGCGAGCTGTAGAGGTAAATACTAGTGCACCCGTGGCTGAAGAAGCAATACACGGAGATGATCGTAAGATTGTCTTGGATATACTCGTGGGGGTAAACGAGTTCGAGCACCCTAACATCATTTTTGAAAATCTTAAGGGCCTAGTTTGTCCAGCTGAGCAATGACACTTCGCGTATCTCAATTCCCGAGTTTTGATGGCTAACTTTAGTGAATTTACAATGATTGCAAGTGTTTTATACCTTGTGCCTTCCCTAGCTGATTTTAGCCTTTCAAATGTCACTTACTTATCTTGGCAACTGGACATTCATAGGGGTTGGTTGCTTCCCTAGAGGCTCTCCATCGGTTCAACCGCCATGGAGAGCTAGAGAAGCGCCTCCAAGAGGAGAATGAGGTGTTGAAGGCTACCTAGACAGTTTGCCCCCCGACGTAAAAGGTCAAACAACTGAAGGATAGAAGAAGATCTTTGAAGTCGATGCCCGTTAGAATTGGCTTCATTAGGAAAGGCTAGAAAAAACGATCGAAGAGATGATCTGGAGGCACAGAGAGCAGGTCGAGGGGCTTAAAACGTCCCTCAAAGAGAAAAAAGTAACGGAGGGCATGGCTAGGAGAAAAATTACTTATTTGAAAGCCTCATTAACGGGCTCGAAACTATATTTTTCGTCTATCGAGAGGAAACTTGCTAGGGATGAGCAAGGAGTCAGCTCACCTTCGAGGTGTTGCTCAGCAGTTGCAGTATGAAATTGACCGACTGTGAGGAAAACTCACATCTCTTGAGAGAATCTGCAATACACTTTTTGACCAACTTGACTCTGTGATCGAAAAGCAAGGGGTCAGGCATGACCGCACGACCTTGGCTACAGGACTTGCCACTTTCCAGAGGGTACATGATATTCCTAACCTCGACTTAGCGGCTGAGATCGAGAGGCTGCATGCTTTGATGGTTGTAGTGAAAGCTCAATTGGCCTTCTACGCTGAAGAGGTTTCATATGAGGTTAATGGTAGTGATGATGGTAACGTCCCTCCTGAGGGCCAAGTTGGTGATGAGGCTAGGGCGTGCAGGGATACCGCTCTGTAAGCAAACCTCCCTCTTGACCAGAATTAGTTTCCTTTTCTGACCAACTTTTTCTTCTATTTTGTTCTTGGACATACTTGTACCCTTCAGACCATGGGAACTATTAGCATCTTTCACCATTAATGCAAATGTTATTTTGCTTAATTTTGTTTTGAGTTTTGAGCTATAGTTGCATGAACTACCTCTTTTTATTCCTTTGTTTGTTGAAATGAACGCTTTGCACAAAGCATATACCTTTGTTTTTTTTTTCAAATGAAAGACCTGATACTTATGCAAGTTATTTGAACTTACTGCCTGATGAAGGTCTAATTTCCGCCCGTATAAAGGCATCCTTTATTTAGTTTGATGAAAACAATTTGCGCCCATTGGGGGACTTTATATTTTTACCTAACAAAGGTGTCTTTTTTTTAGAAAGGCATAGCATGTGTCTACTAAGGGACGTCTTTATTCCTTTGTATTAGACAAGACTCTTTTGCACCCATACAAAATGTCTTTGCTTGTCCACTCGAGTGTGTAAGTTTTTCTGGCATTGTGCAGGTGAGCACGCTACCCCACATATAGGTGCAAGTGTTGAATTGACGATTTCAACATATGTCGTAGCCTTGGGCTTAGCTAGAGTTGATCTAGTTTAGTTAAGTTAACAACTTCAACTTAAAATATGGCCCAAGGCGAATTCTAATTGGATCTAGATGATGTAAAAACTGACTAAAACTGAAATAATAACTTTATTAAATCGAGGACGTAAGGTCGAAATATGAAAAGAGGCGCCGAACCCATAACATCCTAAAAAGGGGTGCTGAACCCGTAACCTTATTGCAAGTAAAAATAGAAAAAATCACAAAAATAAGTTAAAGTAAAGAAAAAAATACAAGATGTTCTGTCCCCAAATTGCTGGCATTCTCATCCTTTCCTCCCCCCCATCCTTCAAGCATCCATGTCCGTGTGATAACGAACTTTGATGTTTATGCTTAGGGGTCTTCTACTGCTTTGCAGGGTTTGAACCCTTTCTGCTCGCTTGCTTCGGCTTCTCCTAAGATAGTTGTTATGTAATATTCCTTTGTAGTTTGCTGCTCACCACGGATCTCCTTTATCCCCCTTATAGTCGGATATTTCACTTTCATGTGTAAAGTAGATGATGTTGCCTATATCTCATGTATCCAAGGTCGCCCTAAAATTTCATTGTATGGGATATCATCCCTCATCACTTAAGAAGATGTTACCTTGCTAACACTAGACATGTAAACTGGCAGAGTAATTTCTCCGACTAACTTCTCACTCGAGCTGTTGAACCCGACAACATATATGAGTTCATGTATGAGTTCATAACTATTTGGTCCATAATCCTTATAGTCTTTACAAATTTCCACTTCATGAGGTTTATAACATTGCCAACACTAGCCAGGACTCACTTCACGTCCGTATATCCGATCCATAGGGTAATGACCAAAACGTCATGATGTGGGAAGACAGAACCATCAAGATATCCATCTTCATCACCCTTATCCTCGACCATCTAGGATCTCAGGCCCTACCACTATCACGTTGATGGATCTCTTTGCTTTTGGTAGCTTGGGGTTTAGGGTTACAAGGGGCGCTATAACGGGCGCCCCGCGCCTCGGGAAGCGCCCAAACAATCAGAACCCGTCATATTTTGCACGCCTTGGGGCTGCGCCGCGTGAAGAACCGCGCCAGCCAATGCGCGTGCTGGGCAGCGCGGCGCGGCGAGTGGGCTATGGCGCCAGGCCAAACTGCTTCTTCCTTGGTCCGAATCCTCGCTCGTGTCGTGCCCTCGTATGCTCAATCCAATCTTCAATCAACATCCAATCAATTCTTGCTCCATCAAGCTCCTAAAAGCTCCAAATGTACTGCGTAACAACCTACACACGCACGACATAAAATCAGTGTAAAACCATATTCACAAACTATCAAACGAGTGCAAAACAAGCTCAAACATGCGGAAATATTAAGGAAATATAGGCATAAAATGCCAAACATCACCACCCCACACTTGAACCTTTGCTCGCCCTCGAGCAAGTCACATCTCACTTCCCAACCTAGGTAAAACAGGTCTGCCTCTGACTATGGTTGATACCGACCATTGAACCAATGCACACATGACTACTATGGATCCACAACATGCCAACAATTTACCAAAACCAAAAATATAAGAGCAACCACCCCAAAATAGCTCAAATGCACAAACTCAACTTAATGCAACCATGCTCCCACAAAATCACACCTATCTACTCAACCAAGAGCCATCAACTTTTCCTACTTCATGCAACCCACGTGCCCTCACCAATATCAAAGAGAGTGCCCCCCCCCAAAGATCACACACAACAAAAATCATCATGAATAGAACGGGGGCAATAGCAATTGAATTCACTCACTCTCATGAAAGGCTCACATGTCACACACAACGTACCATAGGCTTGCCCGTAGTGTAGGACTCCACTAATGTAGGCTCACTCCAATCGGGATTAACTAGGACTTTTAGAAAGGTCGTAATGTAGGCTAAGGGGCGGGTAGGATACATATGGTAATAGTGACTACCTCCCTAAGCACTTTAATACATCACAAATATTTCTCCACAATTCTCAACAAGCCACCCAATCACAAATATCACACATACACCTCCCCAACATGTAGCATTTTTCTTTTTACGTACACACTAGCAAGGAATGGACATCTTTCTCTTTTTTTTTTCTTTTCCAAACTCTTTTTTTTTTCAACTTTGCTGTATTTTTTTCTTTTCAATTCCATCAAACCTTGCCAATGCTTTTCACTACTTCACAATTTTAACAATTATTTCCCTTCATTAGTTCCACTCAAAAACCTCCCAACATTCAACCACAACTCCAATCAACAATAAAATATCAATAAAGTGCTTAAGGAGTAAAGGGCCAAAAGAGTCAACTAAGAACAAATGGGTAGGCTCGGGGTGTGGGTACCAATAGAAAGGGTCAAAGAAATCACAACAACAATTTTTTTCCAAGGTATATATGTAAGGGTAGGCTAACAAGAGAAGGCCTTGTATCATTTCCCGACTAGAGCAAACCTAGGATTTCACTTTGCACACACACGGGGCAAGTTGTAGACATTAATATGCAAACATGGCGTAAACAAGAACATTCCTCACAACTCACATTGCACATGGTTCACACAAAGAGGTTCCATCAACAACTCTCAACTAAGCTTCTAGAATGAAACTTGTGGAAATTTAAGCACTCATGCACAAAGGTTAATAATCATGTCAAGCAAGCGGACTCAAGCATCTCAAGGGGGTCGTTCCATGTTTTTCCTAGGCATGCATCAAAATTAAAACTCAAGGACACCACAAATAGCACATGCAATCAAGTCCAAATCCATCGGTATCAAACAAATCAAAAGCACCTAGCATTCCACCTATTTCCTTCATCTAGGGTCATCTACAACTAACTATCCTAATCCTAAAAATAAAAACTACCCGGTTCAAAGGCCTCCCCGTGGAAAAGAACCGTGGCCATAAGAAAAACCACGGGGCGGATGACATGTACCACTAATAAAACTAAAAGGAAAATCTTTTTGGAATTTTTCATTGGTTTTCTAATTTTTTTTTAAAGCAAGAAATAAATCAAGACAAAGTCAAGTGACAAAAGAAAAAGTCCTAAGGTACATGCATCCTAACCTCAAAAATAGATAAAGGGCAGTACCCCACCCCACACTTAAACTAAGCAATGTCCCAGTGCGACAAAGAAGTAAGTGCAAAAGTAAGAGTACAACAAAACTGCCCTGAAATCTGGGTGGTGCGCAGGAGTGGGGACCTAATCCTCCTCCTCATCAGAGCCACCGCCCTCAGAATCAGCTGCCTCGACCTCGCTGTCCGGATCATTGGCCACAACATCTGAATCCGTGTTCTCATCCTCCTGCGGATCCACCGTTCTAGCTCGAATCGTGCCAAGCAGACCCTTCGAGGTCTCCATGAGCGGGACCTTGCGGTCAATAGCAGTCAAATCAACGCCCGACTGACGGGCCATCGCCTCAATCATCAAGTACTGACGCGCGGATAAGTTGGCGTCTGCCTCCCGCCACTCGTCAGCCGTCAGCTTTACCGGTGCCGTGGTGATCACCCCCTTGACCGAAGCAATGTCAAAAGGCTTCCCTATATCAGGGACAATGCGATCCCCAATCTCATCTACGGGGACGCCCGCCTTCTCTAAGTAACGGGTCAAGAGGTTCCCAAAGTACAATCTACTACATGATTTTTCTTTTTGTTGCTTTTTCATCACGCGCAACATGTAGTATCCAATGTTCACCGGCCTCCCTATCATGAAAAAGTACACCATGCACGCCCGAGTCTTAGTGACCTCGGAGTAATGGGAACATGGTAGTATCCGTGCATTTATGAACCTCATCCATACACGAGCCGGCTTGAGAAACTGTGAGAAATGCATAAATTTGTGTCTCCCAGCCGCACTTCGCCCCCACCTATGAGTTGAGCCCTCGCCACACAAGGTATCCCGCAGGGCCGTGTAATCCGGTTTCTTGATGTACTCCCTCAAATCCTCATAATCGGGGTCATCGACCCCCAAAAAGACATTCAATGCCGTAGGGTCCAACTTCACTTTCACTCCCCAAACCGTCACCACATCATCTTCTTTCCAAGCTTCCTCGGGCTCCCAGTTGGCATACAATTCTTGGACCATGTCCAAGTTGGCGTGCCCCGGACTCTCAAACACCGAGTCCCACTTTAGAGCAATGATCTTCTCGGCCACACTTCTAAACTTTTGAATCACCGGCCGTTTATCAATGGCTTGATCGGGTATGTACCCCGCAAGCCGCACATTCTTGTACCATGTTTGGCAATCCCCTTTCTTTACAAAAGGGAGGCCATACCGGGTCTTGCCTCCGGGACGTGGTATCGGCACCGCGTCCTTTGGAATCTTGGCCTTGCCTTTAGCCTTTGGTTTAGCCTTGGGTTTGGCCGGTGCCTTACCCTTTTGCTTGGTAGTAGAAGGCCCGGCTTGAAGTGCTTGCCTCGAGCCCGAGGCGGAGGAAGAGCTTTTGGTTGGCAAAGAAGTAGTCACCATGGTACCTATTCAACAATAAAAGATCAATGTGAGATAGACAAATAGGTACCAAGACCATACAATTCAAACTCAATTGGTGGGGTACCACCCCACACTTATCACACACTCTATGTGTCAATCACTCAACTCAATGGCACGAGCAACCCCACACTTAAGCCAAACTAGCCTTGGGCAAAATATGCCACGTTTTGAATTTTGAAAATCAAGCTAGTTTGGGTGCATCATGATCAATTATTGTGTGTGTGCAACACCTAATGTTCATAATAAGCCTAAGGAATGCATTGCTACTCAAGAATTCACAATGTCATTGAATTTTCATCATTGGGGCTTTTTCACAAACACCTAGTGTGCACAACTTTAAACTATCAATTTCAATGGATTTTGTAATGTGCCAACCCTCCCAAATTGTTGGGAGATCTCTTTTTACAAGTCACAAGTTATATACCAAGCATCATTGACAAGTTAAGCACAACAAGATTGAATTTTTATGCACAAGCTTGTAACTAGCTAAGAAATCACCCATGAGCAATAATGAGTGCAACTTACATGTTATAGAGAAGGAAGAGTAGGAATGTACTTACTTGAATGTGTTAGAGTTGATTGCACAATGAGTTGGAATGATTCCAAGTGTTGCAAGTGAATTAGTGTGTGTTTAGAGAGTGTTTGTAGTGAAAATAATGAAGAAAAAGGGTTAGAAATCGGGATATAGGGGCATGGGGATTCAAGTAATCGCGGGTCAAATCCGTTGACCCGAATTTTTAGCAAAAAGTTGGCCTTCCGCGTTAGGCCCCACGGCGCAGGCTTGTCGCGGCCAGAAACTTGGGCATTCTGCCTAACTCGGCGCGGTGGGAGGCGCGGGGCGCTCCCAACCGCGCCAAGCTTCTTTGCTTCAGCTTTTTTCTTGCGCTTTGGGAGGCGCGGGGCACTCTCGAACGCGCCCGAGCACGTTTTTTCGCACCGATTTTCGATTCCAAGTACAAACCCAAGCGCGAGACATGACTCGAGACGTCCCGCACCCCTCAATGCATCAATTTCACCTTGTTTAGCTCACCCAATTCCTACAAAAACGACACACAAAAACAACAACTACGTGATACTATAAAATCAAAAAAAACTAAACTATTACAAGTACAAACTCGGGTTGCCTCCCGAGAAGCGCCTTATTTAACGTCGTGGTACGACGGGGATAAATCACGGGTCCCTCAAAGTAATGGAAGTGCGGTGATTCACCGCACCTCCCCAATAATGTTTCACCCGTTGACCATTAACCAAAAATGTGTTCTCAGAACCCGGGGCTCTCAATGCAACCGCACCATGTGCGGTAGCACGAACAACTTCAAAAAGCCCCGACCATCTCGACTTCAACTTGCCCGGAAAGAATTTCAACCTCGAGTTGAACAATAATACATGCTGCCCGGGCTCAAAAGAACGATGCTCAATGTGCTTATCATGCCACTTCTTTGTCCGTTCCTTGTATAGTTTCGCATTTTCATACGCATGGAAACGGAACTCTTCAAGTTCATGCAATTGGAGCATCCTCTTCTCACCCGCTAAGGCCATATCAAGGTTGAGCTTTTGAATAGCCCAATACGCCTTATGCTCTAATTCAACCGGTAAGTGATAGGCCTTACCATAAACAAGCCTATATGGAGAGGCTCCAATAGGTGTTTTGAATGCAGTTCGATAGGCCCAGAGAGCATCATCTAACTTCATAGCCCAATCCTTCCTCGAGGCATTCGCAGTCTTTTCAAGGATTTGCTTGATCTCTCTGTTAGACACTTCCACTTGGCCACTAGTTTGGGGATGATAAGCAGTAGCCACCTTGTGGCGAACCCCATACTTAGCCAATAACTTATTGAACAACCGGTTACAAAAATACGTACCTTCATCACTGATTATAGCCCGCGGTGTCCCAAAACGAGTGAAAATATTCTTCTTCACGAACTTCACCACCACACTCGCATCATTCGTTGGAAGTGCAATAGCCTCCACCCATTTCGACACATAATAAACTGCTACACGGATGTATTTATTGCCCATAGAAGGTGGGAATGGACCCATGAAATCAATACCCCAACAATCAAACAGCTCAATCTCCAAGATATTGTTCAAAGGCATCTCGTGACGCCTAGTAATAGTACCCGTTCTTTGGCAACGATCACATTGCTTCACTAGTGCATGAGCATCTTTAAATAAAGTAGGCCAAAAGAAACCAGATTGAAGTACCTTTGCAGCTGTTCGATCTCCACCAAGGTGGCCACCATAAGGAGAGGAATGGCAGCTCTGTAGAATCGGCTCTACTTTTTCCCTTGGAATACATCTCCTAGCTAGTTGATCAACTCCTATCTTGTACAAATACGGCTCATCCCACACATAAAATCTGCTCTCATGAAGGAGTTTACGCTTTTGCTTAGCAGTTGCCCCAGGGGGATACACATTACTCACAAGAAAATTTACCATGTCAGCATATCATGGCACCTCAGCTTCATCTAAAGCAAAAAGTTGCTCATCAGGAAATACCTCTTTGATCTCAAGCCCTTCATCTAGATGATCTCTATTCTCCAGCCTTGACAAATGATCAGCAACTTGATTCTCAGTACCCTTGCGATCTCGAATTTCAACATCAAACTCTTGCAATAAGAGAACCCATCTAATGAGTCTAGGCTTGGAGTCCTTCTTTTCAAACAAATACCAGATTGCGGCATGATCAGTGTAGACAACAACACGAGTGCCAACCAAATAAGATCTGAATTTATCAAAAGCATAAACCACGGCTAGAAACTCCTTCTCAGTGGTAGTATAATTAGACTGGGCTGCATCAAGCGTCTTGCTTGCATAATAGATGGAGTGAAAGATTCTTCCAATTCTTTGGCCTAGAACAGCCCCAATAGCATTATCACTCGCATCACACATCAATTCAAATGGCAAAGACCAGTCAGGAGCAATGATGATTGGTGCGGTCACCAACCTTTTCTTCAACTCTTCAAACGCCTTGAGACAAGCATCATCAAACACATATTTCACATCCTTCTCTAACAATTTGCACAAAGGGGTGGAAATTTTGGAGAAGTCCTTTATGAAACGTCTATAGAACCCTGCATGTCCCAAGAAACTACGCACCCCCTTAACAGAGATAGGTGGTGGTAATTTCTCAATAGCCTCAATCTTTGCTTTATCAACCTCAATCCCTTGCTTTGACACCTTGTGCCCAAGTACTATGCCTTCTTGAACCATAAAGTGACATTTTTCCCAATTCAGCACCAGATTTGTTTGTTCACAACGGCTCAGTACAACATCAAGATTTTTCAAACACTCATCAAAAGAGTCACCAACCACTGAGAAATCATCCATAAATACCTCCACAAAATTTTCCACCATATCAGTGAAAATAGCCATCATGCACCGCTGAAAAGTCCCGGGGCATTACACAACCCAAATGGCATCCTCCTAAATGCATAGGTGCCATATGGACAAGTAAAAGTGGTCTTCTCTTGGTCTTCAGGGGCTATCACAATTTGATTGTAGCCCGAATACCCATCCAAGAAACAGTAATACTCATGGCCTGCAAGTCTATCCAACATCTGATCAATAAAAGGGAGTGGGAAGTGATCTTTTCTGGTGGCCTTGTTGAGCTTCCTATAATCAATGCAAATTCGCCACCCCGTAACAGTTCTTGTAGGAATCAACTCATTGTTCTCATTCTTCACCACTGTCATGCCCCCCTTCTTAGGAACACATTGCACTGGACTCACCCACTTGCTGTCAGAGATAGGAAAAATAATACCAGCATCCAGCCACTTGATAACTTCTTTCTTCACCACCTCCTTCATGATTGGATTTAGCCTCCTCTGCTGCTCTATGGATGGCTTATGATCTTCCTCCAAGAGAATTTTATGCATGCAGAAAGAAGGACTAATCCCTCTAATATCAGCAATAGTCCAGCCAATAGCTCTCTTGCGCTCTCGCAATACTCGCAACACCTTCTCAACCTACACATCAGACAACAAAGAAGAAAGGATCACAGGCAAAGTATTACCTTCACCCAAATAAGCATAACGTAAATGTGCGGGTAAAGGTTTGAGCTCAAGATTAGGAGCTCTCTCAATAGACGGTTTAGCAGGAGTTAAGGTCAACGGTCTATCAAGCTCCTCAAATTTCTTCCACCCTGGGATGAATCTACTCTGCATATTAAGAACCTCCACATATTCTTCAGTATCGTCATCCTTCAGGATATCATCATCATCACATAAGAGTGCCCTTTCTAAAGAATCAACATTAGAAGCCAAGAATGACCTCTCATCAGCAGTCAATTCATCATCTATCACTTTTACATGGACAACTCTTCATAGTGAGAAGGAAGCTGGGTAGCTCTGAACACATTAAACACAGCTTCTTCCCCATTTACCTTCATAATCATCTTTCCAGCTCTGACTCGAATAACAGCATCAGCAGTAGCCAAAAATCCTCTTCCCAAGATGAGAGGTACCTCAGGATCAGCTTCAAAATCAAGAATAATAAAATCAATGGGTAATATGAACTGACCCACTTGTACAAGCACATCCTCAATAATCCCCTCGGGGCATGTCAAAGATCTATCAGCAAGCTGCAGGGTCACAGTAGTGGGTCGTGTCTCACCCAGGCCTAGCTTCCTGAAAACTGAAGAAGGCATTAAATTCACACTAGCACCCAAATCACATAAAGCACGACCAACCTCATGTTCTCCAATTTTCAAAGGGATGGTAAAACTGCCAGGGTCCTTCAATTTCTGCGGAAGCTTGCTTCTAACTCTGGAACTGCACTCCTCAGTAAGTGCAACTGTCTCAAACTCAGTCAATCTTCTCTTGTTAGCAACAATATCGTTGATGTATTTAGCATATTTGGGAACATCCCGCAAAAGCTCCACCAAAGGGATATTTACCTGAATCTGACTCAATATCTCCAAGAACTTCTTGCATGCTGCATCAACTTTCTGCTTCTGAAGCCTCTAAGGGAAAGGTGGTGATGGTCTCACAATAGCAGACTCGGGCTGCTTTGCTATTATTGTCTCTGCTTCTTTTTCCACTTCCCTATCAACATTTGGCTCTAGCTCAACAACAGGCTTCTTTGGTTTTGGGGGAAGTTCTTCTAAAGCTCTGCCATTCCTCAAAGTAACTGCTTGCACAAATTCTTTAGGATTCTTCTCTGTATCACTCGGTAAAGCACCCCGAGGTCTATTATTTTGTGCTACAGCAAGCTGCCCCAACTGTCTTTCAAGATCTTTCTGCGCACTGCTCAAATCTTTAATTATTTGTGCCTGAGATGCTGACTCATCCATGAGCTTTTGCTGCCCTGCAAGAATTTTCTTGAGCATATCCTCCATGGCATTAGACTGCTGTGGCTGAGCCTGTGACTGCGATCCCTGCTGTGGTGCATTGCTTTGAGTAAATTGGGATCTCTCATTACCCTGAAACTGCTCACGGGTATCCCTCCAGGAAAAATTTGGGTGATTACGCCAACCCGTGTTATAACTATTACCATACTGATTGCGATTTTGACCCTGTGATCTGTTCTGATTACCCACATAATATACTGACTCTGGGTTAGAAGGACAAACCTCAGTGCTATGATCCTCACCACATACTTCACAAAAGGTCTGAACTTGCTGCACTGGAGCTAGTTGTGGCTTTGCTTGGAGAGTCAGCTTGCTGATTTGATTAGAAATAGCATCCATCTTCGCTCGCAGCTCTGTAATTCCATCTAGTTGAAGTATCCCAGCAGCTTTCTGCGTATTAGCTCTGCTAGTCCCCTCCATATGCGTATTAGCTCTGCCATCACCCTGCCAATCAGGATTGCTCTGTGAAAACTTATCAAGTAAGTCATAGATCTGTTCAAAATTTAAGGCCAGCACTTGGCCTCCAGCAGCAGCATCAACCACAATCTTAGTATGTTGGTTCAACCCCTCAACAAAAGTGTGTGCAATAACCTCATTAGATTGGTTGTGGTGTGGACAATCTCTCAATAAAGCTTTAAATCTCTCCCAGGCTGCATATAATGATTCGCCTTCAAACTGCCTGAAGGACAAAATTGCGCTCCTCAACCTGCCCGTCTTGGCAGACGGATAAAACTTAGCCAAGAATTTCTTAGCCAAATCCTCCCAAGTAGTGATAGACCCAGGCTTTTCAGCCTTTAACCACTTCCTTGCTGTCCCAATCAATGAAAATGGGAACAAAGTCATTCGCCCATAATCAGTAGGCACACCTGCCGGTGTATAAGTATCACTGATCTCCAGAAAGTTCTGCAGGTGTTGCTGCGGATCTTCATGCAGGAATCCACCATATTGCCCCGTCACATGCAGCAACTGAATCATGCCGGGCTTGATCTCAAAGTTTCCAGTAATAGCAGGCTTCACAATACTTGACTCTACTCCTTTCAGACTAGGAAGAGCCACATCTCGCACTGCTACTGCTTGTTCTTCAGCCATTTCAACAGGTAGAGAGGCAAGTACGATTGCTAATGCTTCTCGATCTCTCGCTTCCCTTTTTGCTTTTCTCAAGGTTCTTTCAGGCTCGGGATCAAAAGGTGCGAGTGATTCGTCCTTTTTGTTCCTTTGCATTCAAAACCTATTGCCTGAAACAGCACAAGAAACTCAACAAAAAAAAATTAAACCTGAATAGCAATTAAATAATTGTTCAAAAGAAAATAGTCCGTAATTAGTCCCCGGCAACGGCTCCAAAAACTTGTTGCTCCCAAACGCACACGCAAGTATACGCGGTCGCCAAGTAATAAAGTGACAAAGTCGAGTATCGTTCCCACGAGGACTATGCAGACTAGTGCTTAATAAACAATTCCTGAACAAACTATCCAGGGGTCTTTTTCCAATGGTTGTAAGAGTTTTTATAACTAAAACGCAGTAAGTAAAGTGCTAAAGATGTAGTCAAGCAATGGGGCAAAACTTTGGTTGTTAACAATATCAAGAGAGCGGTCCAGGGTCAGAGTTACGAACAATCCAGTTGATGTATCCAATTGACTCCACTTCTTTAAATCCCGAGTTACTAACTAACAGAGTAAATGTAACTGTGAAAACCTTTCAGTTCTTCACAGTCTATGCAAGCTACTTCAATCCCTATATGTCTATGGGTTAAATCACATGCACGCATTAAGATTCATGTAACGAGTTAAACTAGGCAAGCAAGTATATGTCTATCCTACCCGCGAATTGATTCCCCGATGCCCGGGTTCACAAACTAGTTCTATTCTTTCTTATTACGTAATTAGATTCTCTCTTTCGAGTTCAACCCAAAAACCATAGATAATGCATAATTATCGAGCTCTAACAATTATACAAGTGAAATCAAGAAAGAATAAGTAACCCATTGTGGGATTCAATCAATGGAAATCAATCTTCAACAAGCAACTTTCATGTAAATCTCTAGCCCCAGAACGTTAGGAAATTAGCCACACATATTCATAATCACAAGGCAAAGATTTGATGTAATAATGAAATAATTGATGTAATAGATGAAAGATTGGGAATAACCCTTGTTCAATGAAGTGTGTAGCTCGCAATATTGCTCCAAAGTCAAGAACTCCTTACAAAAATTGAGTAAAGAACTATTTATAATATTTCCAAACCCTTAGTAATAAGTTAGACCCAATGCTAGAAGGAATAGGAAGTAAAAACGCACACAAGGGGCGCTATAACGGGCGCCCCGCGCCTCGGGAAGCGCCCAAACAATCAGAACCCGTCATATTTTGCACGCCTTGGGGCTGCGCCGCGTGAAGAACCGCGCCAGCCAATGCGCGCGCTGGGCAGCGTGGCGCGTGGGCTATGGCGCCAGGCCAAACTGCTTCTTCCTTGGTCCGAATCCTCGCTCGTGTCATGCCCTCGTGTGCTCAATCCAATCTTCAATCAACATCCAATCAATTCTTGCTCCATCAAGCTCCTAAAAGCTCCAAATGTACTGCGTAACAACCTACACACGCACGACAAAAAATCAGTGTAAAACCAGATTCACAAACTATAAAACGAGTGCAAAACAAGCTCAAACATGCAGAAATATTAAGGAAATATAGGCATAAAATGCCAAACATCATGAGGCCAATATCCTCTAAGTTAGGTTGCACCGATTACTATTTCTAAGGTTTAAGATAATTCTTAATTGATCGAATTGAGTGTTTAAAGGGAATTCCATGGAGTTTGAGAGCCAAAAATACAATTCTGCCTAGATACAGGTGTCTATTTATCTGTTAAGCCAACATTGTAGTATATATAGTGTCAATGTGGCTTCCATTGTCATTTAAAACGTGACATGGCGAATAATACAACACTTCACGATGGCCTCCTAAAGCATTCATAAATAAAATTACACACATTTAGGATCATGAAAGTCCTAGTTTTGATATCAATGCTTGTGGATTTTTTTTTTTTTTTTTTTAATATTCAAATGTAATTTGACCACATGGGAAGAAAAACACAATTAGTAACGTTCAGTAAGAAGTTGGTATTTTATCAGAGCACTACTCTACATATCCTAATCACCATGAATACTTGAGTTTCAAGTGATCTTCAGAAGGGTTAAGATAATCTGCAAAATAGAAGCCATTGACCCTAACCAACCAATAACATTCATTATGACCACTCGAGCATTCCTTTACAACCTTACTATCAAAAACGTTAAAGACTATGGTCTTTGTATTCCAAACAAATTCACATTTGAATTTAGTTGTCCCCCAAAGGTTCTCATCGAAATGCCAATGAAAGCTATCTCCTTTATAAAGGAAATGTCTTCCAAGATCATCATTTTCAGACCAGCAATGGAGGAACAAGGAATTCGTATTTTTAGGGAGGTCATCAACAATCCACACATGATATTTGCATAATCGACAGTTGGATTTAATAGCAAAAACACTATTGAAAGAAAGGATAAATAAAAATGAAAAGATAAAAGTAGTGATGTTAAAATTCATGCTGAGATGAGAAAAAGAGAACTGCCCCACTATGAATTAATACTACGGACTTTCCTCCTCTTATTGCTCTTATTAGTGTTTCTTCTTCACACAAGAATGAAAAGGCTTATGTATTTAGATCATACACATACAAAATAAAGTCAAACTGAATTAGATTACACAATCAATGCATTCTTGGAGTTAGTGAAAGATAGCACCTCCAGGCATTACCGATATTCCTTTCATTTATTTAAAGTTAGATTTGACCACTAGTGTAATAACTGTTGAAA
Organism: Petunia x hybrida; assembly: GCA_037355625.1. Taxonomy (NCBI): domain Eukaryota; kingdom Viridiplantae; phylum Streptophyta; class Magnoliopsida; order Solanales; family Solanaceae; genus Petunia; species Petunia x hybrida. The sequence goes on along the minus strand of JBBBVM010000018.1, from coordinate 730,270 downwards.
CTTCACATTAATTTATACTCCCTCCTATCCCAAGGGAGGGTGCTATTCGGCCACACCATTCTTGGCCACACCTTGACCACACTCGTGTAATGACTAAGGTACCCTTAATGTATGTTTGGCTTCTTAAACTATTTTTTCCCTCCAAAACTTTACCTCCAACTAAGGGTGTCTATTGACCCGGTCCGGTCCGGTCCCGGTTCGGCTTGTCCGGTCCGGTGTTTTGTTGGAAAAAAAATCCGTCACCGGCCCGGTTCCGGTCCGGTGCACCGGTGCAATTGCACCAATGCCGGATCGGAACCGGAACCGGCAGCCGGATATTGTACCGGTCCCGGTCCGGTTTGATCCGGTTCGGTTCGTTAATTATTATTTTTTTGTTTTAGATTAAATTTTTTATTTTTTAAAATACTAAAATCTAAATAAACAACACAAAACACATATATTATTCAACAATACACACATTACATTATGTTGGAAAATGAAAATGCATAATTAGAAAATAAAAACATGAAAATAGACTAGAAATTAGAAAAATACATAAATTTTCAAGTTCATCGACTCAACACTGACTCAACTCAATCATCAGTCATCACGTGGTTGCAGATATTTGACACCAGCACGAGCTGCCCATTCGGGGTCATGATGGTTTTCCAAGTGGGTCTTAAACCTCATTGTCCCTCCAGTATTTGTTCGATCTTCCCAATTCCAAACTTTCTGACAAAGAGTACATTGAGCTTTGCCGGTATCATTATTTTTTGTGATAAATTCCCAAACTTCGGATCGTTTAGTTCTTTTTGGAGCAGCAGACGGACCTACGTTAGTAGCACCTTGAACTTGATTTGCATTATTTGCATTTGCAGCCATGTTGATAGAAAATTTAATAAAATAGCCTTTTTTTTTAAGAGAAATGAATAGAAAATATTGAATTGTTATTAATTTGATGAAATATGGGAGTATTTATAGGCAAAATAGGTAGGGGAGGGTTGTAGGGGCGTTTATGGGTGTGGGGGTGGGAAAAATAGCCGTTTATGGCCGTTGCCAACGGCTATTTTTCAAAATGGAGCGGATTTGGACATAAATTTGAAGTGGGCCGGTCCGGTCCGGCCCGGTTTTGTCGGTTTCTTTATTTTTTTTTTGTTTTTTGTTTTTTGGTTATTTGTTTTGTTTAAATTTTAGTTTTATTTAATAACTTTTATATAATACTAGTAATCTAGTATTAAAATATTAACTATTATGTAATGTAGTATTTTAGTATTATAAAAGTATAATTGAGTAGTTTTTTATAAAACTTAGTAATCTAGTATAACTTAATAAATTGTTATTTTTTCAAACTTAATACTAAGTTAGTAGTATAATAGTATTTAGTATTTTAGTATTTTAGTTTTTAGTATTTAGTATTTAGTATTTAGTTTTTAGTTTTTAGTTTTTAGTATTTTAGTATTTAGTATTTTAGTATTTAGTATTTTAGTATTTTAGTATTTAGTATTTTAGTATTGAATTGCAAAGAGGTAACTTAATAGCAAAGGATACTTGAGAATATAACAAAGGATTTACTTAATAGCAAGGCGTAACGCATTTTATTGAATAATGGATAATGGTTGATTTTTTGCAAAGTATATAGATATTAAATTGCAAAAACTACATATTAATAAAAAAAACTTCTCATTTTCTGAATAATTTCGTCTGGCACCTCTGGAGGAACCGGTGGCAAAGAGTCATCTTGTTCATATTCAGTTTCATTGTCCAAACTTCCATCGCCTGATAAAATTTCTGATGATGCTTCTGAATCGGCTACTTGATCTTCTGCAAATCCAAAATTTCTTCGCTCCGACCTAATTCAATCTCTGAATAATACGGCCGTCTCCATTGCTTCTTCCTTCAATGAATGTCTATGATCTCCAATTTGTAATCTTCCTTGGCTAAACGCGCTTTCTGAAGCAACAGATGATGCTTGAATAGTTAGAATATCCCGCGCCATTTTTGCTAAAACTGGAAACTGTGCTTGTTGATCCTTCCAAAATGGCAGTAGTTGATCGCTTCCAAAATACTCAATTTCCTTGCAACCATGAAGTAAATAAACATCCAGCTCGTTGAACCCTCCGCTGCTACTCGACTGCCTGCTAGAAAGCCTTTGATTAAGGCTGGAAAAACTTCCCAATCCGGTTGCAGGTCTTTTGGGAGCCTGCGTTGAACTTGATCCAGCTCCACTTGGAACACTTGGAACAACATTATCAGCTGCACTCCTATACCTTTCATAAATCCGTTGGCAATCTACAATTACCTGCGCACAAACTGTTTCTACACTTGGTGTTTCTTCATCAGTAATTCTCAAATTCCGATAAATTTCTCTAATGAGCATTTCCGTATTAAAACGTTTAAAACATGGATGTAATACAGATGCAATGTAATAAAGTGGTGGAATCGAAAAAAAATATTTTTTAAATTTTTCAAGCATTGCTTCTACCGCAACTTCATAACCAGGCACTACTCTATAATCGTTAAGTAATTCTGCTATTCCAGCTATAAAATACAACATGGTAGTGATTGTAGGATAATATTGACCGGAAAATTCTTTAGTAGCATAAAAAAACTTTGCTAAAAATTGAAGAAGACGCTCAACATCTTGCCAATCTGTTTCTTCTAGGTGATACACGTCAGCTACTTTGCGATTAAAATAATTAGTAATAGGCACTCGTAAAATGTAAGCAACATTCAAAGAGTCATATACAGTGTTCCACCTAGTTGAAACTTCCTTTGGAACTTTTCTAGGAGCTATACCTTCTTTCAGACAATCTACTTGAAAGTCCCTCCATCTATCCGGTTTTTTAGATTTAAAAATATAACTAATTGCGAGTTTAACCTTCATAATAGTAGGATCAAATAACTTAAGGCCATCTTTTACAACTAAATTATATATATGACATGCACATCTAACATGAAACAATTCTTCAAAAGGGGATGCAATGCGGGTATTAACTTAGTAATAGCATAATCATTGTTAGTTGCATTATCAAGAGTTATACTTAAAATTTTATCACTAAGATAATACGCCTTACAAATATCCGAAACTTCTCCCTTAATAAAATTTCCCGTGTGTGGTTCATCGACAGCAGAATATGCTAAAATTCTTTTTTGCATTACCCAGTTAAGATCTATCCAATGACAAGTAACTGTTAAATACTCATACCCATTAACACCACGACCCAAATCAGAAGTAAGACAAACTCTACAATCAAAGTGATAAAATATATATCGTAAATATTGTCTATATTCATTTTTAAATTTTATAATATCAGTTCTAACCGTAGTTTTTGGAAAACCTTGAAAAGATGGATTATATACGGTTTGAATATAACGAATAAAACCTTGACAAGAAGCAAATGTAAAAGGTAAGCACTCTACCGCAATCATTTTTGCCATTTGTTCCCTATCTTTCTTTTTATCATAATGCAAAAGCCCCCCCGTCACTGGGTTAATTTCCTGTTGGATTCCACTACCTTGCGATGGAGCCATTCTATTCCCTGAACGAGGGCCACCCGCCCTTGCTTCCCATTTTTCCTTATGATGGTTTTCTAAGTGTGTTCTCAACTTTCCCGTCCCACTATTATGGCTGCCGGTTTTAAATTCCCAAACTTTTTTACAAATATTACATTTAGCTTTCTGAGCCGGAATATCTTTAGTCATAAATTTCCACACATCCGATCTTTCGGGTCGTGCATATCGTTCTCTACTAGGAGGCATAGGTGGTAATTCAGTTTCTTCATGTTCTTCACCTTGAAATTGACTAGTGGGCGTTTCATCTAAATTAGCCCCTTCGGTAAACTCTTCATATTGTGTCTCTAACATATCATTATCTAGTGGTGCACCAACATTTATATCATGCAAAAATTGCGAGTCATCTTCCTGAGTAAAATCATCTAGAAGAGAAGGAGCGCTAGAAGTACCAACTGGTCTTTTACCTAAAGCACGACTACGTCTATCATCCCCCCCCCTCCCCCCCCCCCCCGGTTAGAAGCACTTGATCTACGACCGCTACCCGTACGCCCAGTAATTGATCTCCAAATTCCAGACATTTTTATAATTACTAAAATATGCTTCAAACAAATTACTAAAATATGCTACAAACAATAATATTGCACAAAAATAAAATAGATAATAAAAAGTAAGAACGAGTTTACTTGATATCGTGACTTAGAATGTAGAACTTAGGAAGTGAAAGTTGAAACTTGACCGGAACCGCACCGAACAATATTTCCACTTTACTCCAAATATTTTTTTAGTATGCAATTTAGCAAATAGCCTTTTGTAGAAATAAGAGAGATTGATAGAGATTTAGAGAGAATATTAGAGAAATTGTGAATAAATTGATGAAAAATGATGGTATTTATAGAAAAAATAGATAGGGGGGGTATGGGGCGCCCTAGGGGGGTGGGGGGGGGGCCAAAATAGCCGTTTTTGGCCGTTGGGGCAACGGCCAAAAATGAAATAGCCGTTGCCCAACAGCTAGTTTTCGCAAGCCATCAGGTCAGCCGGTCCGGTCCGGTTCCGGTCCGGTCCGGTCCGGTTCCGGTCCATTTTGGTCCGGTTCGTCCGGTCCATTTTGGACGTGCCGGATCGAAACCGGGTCGAATTTTTTTTTTTATATTTGGCCCGATTTGAGCCGGTCCGGACCGGTCCGGACCGGTTTCCGGTCCGGTCCGGTTCGGCCCGGCCCAAACCGGGCTATTAGACAGCCTTACCTCCAACCGAACTATTAAATGTAACATATTTCCAAAACCTTGATCCCTACAAAATATTCATGGTTGGGAGATGAAAGGTTAATATACTAACTTTACATAATACGTATCCATATACGTACCTACATGATATCTAATTATACTTTTTCTTATTTTTTAAATATACTTTATTTATTAGAATCATTTCTTATACCATACACATTCGCACATCCATCAACAAATATTTACTATTTAGTTGTCCATAACTTTTTTTTTCCAAAAATTTAATACATAAATATATATTCGAATTATATATTAAATATATATTTAATATTTATTAAATATGTATCCAAAATACATAATATTAAAGATATATCCGGAATACATAATATTAAATATATATCCGATATATTTAAAATATATTTTAAAAAGAAAAATGGTTATGGAAAGAAAGAAACAACAAAAGGTAGACAAAAATAGTAATTATTCTTTTCTAACAGTTATGTGGTGTAATTTTTCCAATTATATAAACATAAACAATAATATGAGTGTTTATTTAAAATAATGACACCTAATTGCATATTTGGATTGATATTATAGCATAATTAAATTAATGGCTCAATATGAATTATATTTAATAAATATTTCAAAAATATTTTATGACATAACTAATTAGACATGAACAAAATTATTTGTTGGAGGTCTAAGGGTGTAATACACTATAATCACTCACTTTAATTGCATCATGTAGTCACTAGAATACAAATTTATGTGATCACATTTATACAATAGCATGATGTACACTACGACATTATATCGGTGACCTTAACTCGCCACATGGACTATTGTGGGATATCTAATGGTGTCATTACCTATGATAACTCACGTTAATTGCATAACGTTGGCAAAAGAACGTACACTTTATGTGATCATATTTATACAATAGCATATGTACACTACGACATTATACCGGTGACCTTAACTTGCCACGAGGACTAATGTGGGAGATCTAAAGGTGTCATTAGCTATTATCAATCACTTCAATTACATCATGTAGTCACAAGAACATAATTATATGTGATTACATGTATATAATAGAAAAATGAGCACTACGACATTATATCGCTGACCTTAGCTCACCACACGGGCCAATATGGAATATTATATACACTATTGTGATGCACAATACGAAATTAGACTAGTGACCTTTAGGGTTTAGAGTTTTATGAATCTGGACTTAGAAAACACATAAAAAATGAATCTAACCAAACTCGAACTCTAAACCCCAACCTCAAGTTATTACGCTTAACACCACTTTGCTAGAATAGAATATTCTGCCTAAACAACTAACTTCCGTTTCTTTGTTTAACGTTGTAGTTGGTCGTCAATAGGTGCGTAATTTATTGTAGGCATATTTAACGACGTGAAATTATAAACATAAACATTAATGATATTATTTTTAAATAATGACCCTAATTGCATATTTTGGACTGATAATATTGTGTCATTTAATTAATGATTCTATACAAATTATATTTAATAAAATAATTTCAATATTGTAGTGTTCTATTAATTAATCAAGAACAACATTATATGTGGGAGATCTAGGGTGTCATTAGCTATGGTCACTCACTTCAATTGCATCATGTAGGCACAAGAATACAATTATAAGTGCTCACTTGTATAGAATATCATGATGTACAAGTACAACATTATACTGGTGATCTTAACTCACCACATGGACCAATGTATGATATTTAAAGGTGTTATTACATATAATCACTCACTTCAATTGCATCACGAAGGCATAAGAACAGAATTATAAGTGCTCACTTGTATACACCAGCATATGTACAAGCACGATATTATACCCGTGACCTTAACTCACGACATGGACCATTGTGGGATATCTAATGGTGTCATCACCTATAATCACTCACTTCAATTTCATCATGTTGGAAAAAGAACACAATTATATGTGATTATTTGTAGACATTTATACCGATAAACTTAAGGGGTCGTTTGGTTTGCGGGACTAAATATCAAGAAAATCCCATAAATAATCTCACCACCTCCATGATATAAGTTATAAAAATAATTTAATAATAAAATTTATCTCGAAATAATTAATACTTCTAAACAAACGTGGGATAACTATTATCCTTATCAAAACCAATCAAACGACCCGTAAGGGTTAACAGTTAAGGGTTTAGGGTTTAGGAATTACGGTTTTAAAAGGCACATAATAAAAAAAAGTTAGAGCCTAACCAAACTCGAACCCTAAACCACCACCTCATGTTAATAACCCATAACCACTTTGCTGGAATAGCATCATCTGCCATATGACTAACCTTTTGTTCCTTTATTTAATGTTGTATCTTATTATATTTAGGGGGTATTCAAGGAGGAAAAAATATTGGCACAAAATTTTAAACTAAAATATCTAATAAAATTCGTGAAGGAAAAATTAAAGTAGAGGGAATTATTAGGTCCCACAGTCAACATTTAAAGGTGTACATATATTGCTCAAAGTATTAGGGTTAGAAAATGACCAATAAAAAAAGAGTTGGGAATTAATCTATAAGTATAGTATACAATTTTGTAGTAAATACATGAAAAATGGAGTATAGTATACTAGTAGTATGTATTTTGTATGTATTTCATAGGTATTTTTATGCTCTACCTAACCTCATTAAATAATTTATGGGAAACAATCAAATGCATATTTAGTTGTGAAAGTGCTTTGAGAATATAACTAAGAATTAATAACTTGAGAGAGAATTATACAAATTATTCAAAATTAACTTAAAATCTGATTAGGGGTATAAATGGAATAAAATTAATGAATTTATTTAAAAGACGCGTGAAATTACTATAATAACCCCATTTGAGACGTTTGGGCCATAAATAGTGTGGTCAATTATATTTTTCGAATCCCAAATTAGTTATCAGTTTAGGAGAAATGGTTTGTCCCAAATTAATTATTTCTTTAGGATTTCAAGACTAAATTTATTAGTGTTTTCCAACTATATCTTTAATTAAAAATATTCTCCAAAAAAGTTAATAATCAAACATTAAATAAGTATGATAAAATACACCCTATTTAATGATTTTCTTAATGGGCGTGAAAAAGCTGAAGGTAACAGCTAAAATGGGATAAGGGAGTATCTATTTGCATCTGTATCAATCTAAATTACCGTGAAAATAAGAAATTCTAAAGCAAAATATTGATCAACGAATATGACTGAAAATTTTGAGAACTCTTTTACCCGTCAAATACATTAAATAATTTCTTCAAATAGATTACACTGTATATGTTCTAAAATTGAAATATTTAGGATTCATATCAAGTATGCTAGAACATGTTAGAATCTCCTAATGCCTTCAGCCCAGATATAGGATCTTTAAAATGTGTAAAACCGTATCCTATCGGGTGATACACTAAAACAATAAATGCAATATATATTTTTTCATATACATAACGGCGGCACCACATTGAAGCAAGCGATGTCAAATGATAGACCTTACCCAAGAAATTTAGTTATTTATGTGTATACTGCAAGAAAAATAACAAAATATTTGATAATTATAACGGTTGACTCCCCTTTATGTAAAATAAAGTTTGAGCTTACGCCTACTAAATGAAAGTTGATACCTCTAGTAAAAATTCTTAGTCTGCCATTGAATATACATATTTATGATTTATTCATGGTGAAATGATAGTGTAATTTTTAAACTTAACTTCATTGATTTGTCGTAAATAAATAAATTTTTATCCTTTGCAAAAGATAGTAGATTATCATGCACAACTCTGCCATTCTGATTGGTGAGAACACTAGCAACTAGTGTAAAAATTTGACTCACTTTGCGCCCTAAATGAAAACTAGCCAACTGCGTAAAATTCATTGAAAACTAGCCAGATTCGAGAAATATAAAAAAATTCGAATATTTTATATTTTATACTGAGATTTTGAACTAAATTTTCAAAATCCTAATATTTTATACCGAATTACTTTATATGAAATCCTAGTAAAAAATACTGAGACTTTGAACATGTTAATTCAAAAGTTCCAGTACAAAATACTAAGACTTCAAATATGAAACTCCAGCAAAATTTGCTGGAACTTTGAACTCAAACCAAGTAAAATTTGCTGGATCTGGCTTGGGTTTAGCTCAAAACTCCCAGTAAAAAATAGTGGGACTTCTAATATGAAGCTCCGGGATAAATGTGAATCCCTTAAATATGAATCACTTAAATATAAATTTCAGAAAAAAGTACTGGGACTTTGAACATGTTAGTTCAAAAGTCTCAGTAAAAAATACTGTGACTAGTCTGGGTGTTGTCAACACCAACAGGTTGTAAATGTGCGTATAATTATTTGACTATTTCTCAACTAATTTTAAAATAGTGGATAAACTCACTTATGGCGTGCTAAAATGTAATTATCAATTTTTCACGCTACTAGCGGATAGAAATTCGGATTCCACGTCAATGTATGGACTAAGCAACAAATAGAGCTCACAAAGATGGTTGATTGGGCTTGGAAAATGATAATAGGCTAAATTTGGGTGAAGTGCACCAAAGGCCACTTTTGGCAGTGATCTTTGGTTTGAAGCCACTTTTTTTATTAATTTTATATGAGAGGTCACTTTTTGAAACTTTAATTCTTTTGGGTTGAATTTCACAAAAGTTCCGTCCACTAGGATTGAAGTTCAATTTCAGTCCACCACAAGGATTAGGTTCAACTTCAGCCCACAAGGGTTGAAGTTTACGCATATATACATTAAAGTTCAACCCTTACAGATTGAAGTTGAAACTTCATAATTTAGGCATGAAGTTCAACTCACAAGGTTGAACTTCAGCCCACAAAGATTGAAGTTCCAAAAAGTGGTCTCTCATGTAAGACCAACAAAAAAAGTGGCTTCAAACTAAATACCAGTGACAAAAGTGGCCTGTGGGCGAAAATTTTACACTAAATTTAATGGGAGAATTTAGGAAATAGGTTAAAAAAAAAGGGTGATCTTGAAAATTCAAATTTAAAGGTGGTCTTTAAAAATTGAGTAATTTTATATTAAATAAAGATGAAAGTACGTTGTTTATGCCTAAAATTGTACGTATAGGCTAAACAATTAATTATTGTTAGGGTCACAAGTAATACAGTAATTACGACTGAAAAGTAAGTAATATGACGAAAACAGTAATGAATAAACGAGACAAAATAAGCAAGAAAAGGTAGAGTAATTCTTATTCCTTGAGAGTAGCCGGATTTCGTGGTGAATCGTCTTATGTACAATACAATGTAAGGATGGATATTTATAGTAGTGATACCCAGTCCTAAATAAGGTAAAATAAAAAGACTAATAAGGCAATGAGCCTACAATTCAAGGCGGTGGTATATACTAAACTCTAACTAGGAGAATGTAAACCCTAGGCGGCGGAACGTATACCCTGCGTCGTACAGCCGTGCTGCCTAAACGGTCATTGGCTTCAGGAGCGGGCGTGTATCCTCTGCGCCCGATGACTTATAAGATAGGTCTAGTCTCACCTGCTGGACTTGTATCCCCGTAATAGTAGGTGACGTATTTTTGCCCACACAGTCAGTCACTCCACTTGCTGAATGCTGATGCAAGCAGGTGAAAGAAGCGTGACAACAGACGTAATGGTGCGACAGTACTGATGCCTGCCTCCTTGCCTCTTCACGTGCATCTCATTAAATGAAAATTCCTTGGTACTATAATGTGTCCCTCTACGATTTGAGGGGTTCTCCTTTGACCATCTTATGGCTTTTTATTCTCCTCCTCTTCTTAAAGCGGGCATGCTGATGTTTATAAAGCGGGGAAAGAAAGTGTAGTCCCCAATAGTGTGGATTCAAAACACCGTAACTGGGTGTACAGGTATGTCGCTGTGCGGACGGCTGACATAGTATCCTCTCTTCCCTTTCCAGAGGTCTTCCACAAAAAGTATAAGCCTTCATTAAATTGCCTTTATACTTTGCCTCAAGTTGCTTCGAACTGATCTCCCTCTTCTTCTTTTTTAGTGAACATTGTGTCTGACATCTCCTTGAGCCATAATAAGTTGATGATATGGATCACCGCCATTTTTATGAGAACCCTTTTGATTTGTTGACATTCACATCCTTGGCCAATGTAAACGGCCGGTGGGTGAAAGACCATGGTAACTCATTATTGTCAGACCCTCTTCTTTGCCCAAACTCTTCATTTCTGCACTTATCTTGCCGTTGCCTCAGGATTTTCTCATCGCGAAGTGCCACTATCGAGGGAGATCTTGATTTCTGCCCCGTATATTGCTCCTTTACATGATGTGCTGCATCTGGTGGGAGAATACTTGAGAGGGCGAGCAGTTCTCATTCCTCGAAGTGAAGAAGATCTTATCGGTCTACTAGCGTGGTAGCTGCCAGTGAGACCTTGATAATTTCTGATGGCGACGGTGAACTCCACAAATGCCCATGCCTGACGCCGTTGAGTAACCCCAATTGTTGCTACTGAATTTGGTCCGTCCACGCGAAAGCGTAGGCTTGATTGAAAAGACCCCCATAGCTGAGGAAGAAGCTAATATGGACGATGATGTGGTGCTTCCAGCCGTTGCTTTCGAGCCCCATTTTCCAGGTTAGACCTTCACCATTTATGGACATAATATGCTTTCCTTGTGCACTTTCAGAAATTGATTTCTCCTACTTGCACATGGAACCCGCAGCGGCAACTTCGGCCCCTGAAACCTCTGATTCCTTTCGATGTCGACCTTGCAAAGAAGTGGGCGTAGATGTTGTGCATCAACTCGTGAGTGGAGCCCGGGAGGTTGTGATCCCTATTCCTACAGGGATTAACCTAATGAAGACTCCAAGGGTTTTGACAAATCATATTGCCCAATTTGTTGGCCCTGCTGAAAAAGAACACCTTTCTAGCTATAATGTCATGAGCTGCTTGAAGTCGCCACTGGATGCTCTCTTATGGTAAGCTTTCCTTCGTCGTTGTACAAATCACAACATTGTTTCTCTCCACTAACTGCTTGCTCTGCCCATTTCCTAGGGGTTGATGGTGTACCATGAGATACTCCACCGAGGGGGCCTAGAGAAAAATCTTTTTAAGGAGATCGATACCTTGCATAGACAAGTTGCTAGCATGCAACCCTTTGTAGAAAAAGTTGAAGAGTTGAAGGGTGAACACCACGCCATTCGTGATGCTTATCGAGCAGAAGCCTTGAAGAGCATGAACTTGGAGAATGCGCTGGCCAGCGAGATTCGTAAGCGCAGACAGACCGTGAAGACCCTTAAATCTTCCATCACAGATGCCAAGGTTTCAAAGTAGCTTCATCTCAGCAATGTGAATTGCCTGGAAGAGGTCGTGGAAGACCTGCAGCTACAACTATTTGGTATGGAGGAAAAGATGAATGCTGCCGAGAAACATACCTCGAATTCCCAAGGCCTCTCTGCCTTCCTACAAGATGAGAGTGACAAATTGAATGGCAAAGTGGCGTCTCTTGAGCGAATCCGTGATAAGCTATGTGATGATGGTCATTTGAAAGACCAACGGATGGATGCTCTGAATGCTCATCACATAGCAGAGGTGGACCGTGCCAACGTCACAGCTACTCTTGCCACTCTCCTCCGGGTTCCTGACGACCCTAACTTGGACCTAGCTGCTGAGATTGCCTCGTATACCAAACTTGACGACCCTAACTTGGACCTAGATGCTCAGCTTGAGCCTGACTGTGAAGAAGGTTCTGAATAGGGGAGTAGAAAAGAAGATGAGACGCTGAATGGGGAACCTACAGCTGTTGAAACAGGACCTCCGTTGAGTGTTCTCGACGAAGAGAGTCCCCCGAGAGAGGAATGATGAGAGTTCCTCCCCCTTTTTGATGCATATTATTTTTTTTCTTGCATCATTGTTGTGAACAATTGCCCATGTTTTTCGGGCGTAATGATATGGTTTCGGGTCCGATTTGAGGCGTTTTAACTTGAATAACTTGTTTGTTTGTGACACTTTTTAATTTCCACTGTAAAAAATAAGTAATTTTAAGTTGTACCTCTTTGGACGTGTGTACCTAAGATTAGATGTCTTTCGGTCGTCCTGTATGTTGTAATGTTTAGACCATTTATCAGTGAGCTTACTTTGCACAATTATGTCTGTTGTGCACCAATATTTTGCGGCTATGTTGCATCTGTAGGAGATGGCTGTTTGCGCCCACAATAGAACAACTTTAGGCCGTGTGATAACAAGCAGTTTTGTGTTCGACTTCGAACGTCTCTGCTTAATTACTCGAGTATTTAAGACTTTTTGGCACTACACGAACAGGCATCCCCGTCGGCGTGTAGGTGCAGTTTTTGAATTAAAGAGTTCAACTTACGAATAATGTCTGGTGGCTGAGCTAGACGTGATCTAGTTCTAAGTGAGTAGTGTGCCCTACTTTTTTTCATGAAAAGTGGGTGTATTACTTCAACTTGTATTTGGCTTGGGCTATTAATATTTGGATCGTATATGGATCATAATTTGTAAAGAAAACTGACAATATGAATAGTAGTTTATTAATAAAGTCGTGGAGCCTAGAATGTTGTGGGTGAAAACCCGTAACATGTCATAGAAGCATGAAAATATTGTAATCTAAGAATTAAAGAACTAAACAAAATAAATTCTGAAAAGAAAAGTACTTCAACTCATCCCTACTCCTACTCCTCCGCGAAAAGCGTCAATCAACCATACCATCTGAATCGTAGTCTTGGTTGATTGCAGTTTCAGGGTCTTCGAGGACTTCAGAGGTGTTCACTCCGGGCACTTCCTCAGGGACAGCTACTCCAAAAATTGCGACCGTGTAACACTCTCTTACTGCTTCCTGATCACCATTAACTTCCTTCATCCCCCATCGGGTAGGGTATTTAAGCTTTTGGTCCCACGTAGATGGTACTGCTATGATTTGATGGATCCACAGTCGCCCAACAATTGTGTTGTAAGGAACTCCCCCTTTTATTATCTGAAAAAATGAAACATAATCTGCACCTGGCAGGTGAACAGTAAAGTTAACTTCGCCGATGGATCTTTTGCAAGAGTTATTGAAGCCAGCGAGCGTATACACACTCGATACAATTGTGTCCTCGAGCCCTATCTCTTGTAGTGTATCCCATCTAATGAGGTTTATGGCGCTACCGGCATCGACCAAGATGCATTTGATGTCTGTATCTTCCATCCTGAGTGTTATAACCAAGGCATCATGGTGATGAACATTGCAATCGATGCTATCCTCACCGCTGAATATATTCGTCTCATCTTGGGTGCAATCCTTATGGGGTGTTACCACACTGTCGCTTGACCTTTTGAGAAATGTTGGACTCCAATTATGACGTTGATGGACCTCTTAGGGTCAGGTAGATCTGGTAGTCCATCTTGGCTCTCTCTTTTAGTGAATGTATATTTTCCCCTATTGGTGGAGCAGGTTTTTGAGATAACCCTTATTCAACAAACCCACGACTTCCAAGATTAATGCTCTGCACCTGGCCATATCATGCATGTGGTCCCTGTGAAAATTGCAATAAAGATTCTTATTTCTTCTGCCTGGCTTGTCCCTCAAATTGCTTGGTCAACGTATTTGGGTGTCCTTCATATGATCCCTTACGAAGTCTACGGTGTTGACTCGCAATCCAAACTCTTCGAACCGATTAGGAACCCACTCCATGCTGAATGACCCCTTACCTCTATCTTCCCACTTTGGAAAATCATCTCTATAATCCCTCATGTTCCGCTTCCCTTTGTCTCCCGCTCGATGCTCCTCCACATATCCCCATTTCTATCCTTGGCGGATGACGTCTTGGATAGATGGTCGAACTTCCTCGGGAATAGATGACTCTTCGGGCTCAAGGAAAAGCTTCTCGGTGTACCTCTGGTGCAAAGCACTCCATGTTGTCATTGGGTGCTGGGTTAAACTCCACTGCAACTCCCTGGTGGCCAACGACCCCTTTGAATTTAAACTCTGCAAAAGGCTACCACAACGATGTTGTCAGGGACTAGACGAAGCTCCATGCGTTCCCTCGGAAACATGTCAACGTAGTCCTTTAGCATCTCATTATCCCGCTGACGTATCTCGAAGAAATCTTCCATGTGCTTCTCCATCTTACAAACACCAGAATGCACTTTCTCGAATAAGTCTTGCATCTGAGTGAACGACTTTATAGATCCCATTGGTCGCTGAGTGTACCAAGCGAGGGCCCCTTTAGTCAGGGTCGAGCCAAACCTCTCAACTAGAGCAAATTGGATTTTTTCTTTAGTAATCTCATTAATCTTCACATCTATGTAGTACGCAGCAATATGATCGTCTGAATCAGTCATCCCATCATACTTCAAGTTATCCGGCAAGCGGAAGTGCTTTGGTATGCGGACCGGTGCGGCACTTGCTTTGTAGGCATGTTTGTAAAACATCTGCTCATCTATCGTGGTAAGTTGGGGTGGAGAACCCGACACATTTCCAATTCGATCGTGGATGTCCTTCATCTCCTATATGAGTTCCTAAATAACAAGAGCTCCTTTGAGGTCTTGGTTATTGATTGTTGACGAGCCTCCAAGGGAAGCATCCATGTTGAGCCTCCGGCTAGGAACAGATGCTGGTGAATTGTTCATGGGCACTGGTCCTCGCGGGGATGCCGGCCTCTGAGATGATCCAGCAAACATTGCTCATTGCATTTGAGATACCCCTTTGATCACGTTATTCGAGTTCTGTTCTGCCTGCTCTGAAATAGATTATAGGAGATTAACAATGAAAGTTCGGAACTCAGGATTACCTTCCAGTGATCGGTCTCCTTCCCCATTACTGACAACATGGATCGGTTCTTAGGAGGAATTGTTCGGCTGCCCGACAAGATCTTTAGGTTGGATGCTAGGATCATTGAGATTCTTCACTGACTCGTCTACTGCGTCTACAGTATTCTTTGGAATGCTATCATCGTTAGACATGATTGCACCTTTTCCTTCGTAGATTACCTACAATTGCCTGGGCCCCATGGTGGGCGCCAAACTGTTTATGCCTAAAATTGTACATCTAGGTTAAACAATTAATTATGCTTGGGGTCACAAGCAATACAGTAATTACGACGAAAAAGTATGTAATATGATGAAAACAATAATGAATAAACAAGACAAAATAAGCAAGAAAAGATAGAGTAATCTAATTCCTTGAGAATAGGCGGATTCCGTGGTGAATCGCCTAATAGAGCACTTTCCATAATTACAAAATATCAATGTACTTTTTGGATCTGTAATTACAAAAATGCCACCGCACCTTTTTAATTCGAAATTATAAAATATGCCATTGCTTCCTACAAAGTAGAAAATAATGCCAATTCCCCTTTGTTTCACGTCCATTTTGTGAATAAAGAATGTCGAATCGTCATCGTTTTGCTCATATACAAAAATCAAAATATAATATACTATAAGACCAATCCGATATCATTTCTTCATATTGTGAGCAAAAAGTAATGTTCATTTTGTAAGTATATGATGCAAAATTAGTTCTACTTCACACATCCACAAAAAAGACCTTCAAGTACTTATATATTTAGAAATAACGACAATCCATCTATGTTTATGCATATAATTGTGTCCATTTTGTAAAGAAATGAGGCCAAATTGGCCTCACTTCATACATCAACAAAAAATATCTTCAAGTACTTATATTTTTAGAAATAATGACAATCAGTTTGTGTTTATGCATATAATTATATCCGTTTTATGAAAAAATAAGGTCAAATCAGCCTCACTTAGCACATCCACCAAAAAGACTTTCAAATGCTTATATATGTAGAAACAACGACAACTCGTTTGTGATAATGCATATATTAGACCAAATATTGTGTAAGTTTTGTGAAGAAATTAGGACTAATCAGCGTCACTTTACACATCCACAAAAAAAACCTTCAAGTGCTTATATATTTAAAAATAACAATAATTCGTCCATGTTTAACGCATATATCAAACCAAAAATTGTGTCCGTTTAGTAAATAAATGATTCCAAATAGTTTTCAATTCATTTATCCATAAAAATACATATGAAAATACAAAAATCAACAAAACCTCAAAGAAAAACATAATTACACCAATCATTCAGTATTTATTCATAATGTGAGTCAAATATTAAGTATATTTGCAAACAAATCAATCCAAATTATCTTTATTTCCATCATCCATAAAAAAACATATGAAAATATAAAATAAAGACGTTGTGTCTGTATTTACTTACAAGTGAGCCAAATTACTATGTCTATTTTACAAGCAAATGACATCAAATCGTTATTACTTTGCCCATATACAAAAATCCAAAGCCAAGATAAAATCAAGATAATTTGTTTGCATTTACTTACAAATGATCCAAAGTAGTCTATCTATTTTACAAATATATGAAAACAAATCGTCATCACTTTGCCAAATACAAAATTCAAGCAAACCTAAAACACAGTCAATCCGATATCATTCGTACATTCTATTTTACAAATTCATTAGTCCAAACCGTCATTACTTCCGTAAATTCATGATCAACTCATGATCCAATCCAAGAAAAAACAGAAGAAAAAAGAATGAAAAAGGGTCAAAATTGCCCCTCTACTATTTGAAATAAGATAAAACTACCCTCCGTTAATGTTTATAACCAGCAAAACCCCTACCGTCCTACTTTACTTCAATTCTGCCCTCAAATTAGACTGAGGGACGTGTGACACTATCTGGTCGAATAAACAAACCAACATTGTATATATCCTGTTAAAAATTAAATCCACTAAAATTATAACCCATACCCAAACCATTCATCCCACTTAATGAAACAACCCCGCATTCCCCAACCCTAGTTAAAATGCCTACATGAAATACACTATCAAATAAAACTGAAAAATCTACCTCAATCGGCCCTATATCCTCAAGCGTTATTAGTCTCTAGGGTTTCTGACCCGCAAAAGGTGCGATTTAACTTCACTAGTTGCTTGATTCAATTTATTGTTTGGATGTTCTTGTCTCAAGGGTTTCTTGATGTTTTATTCGTATTAGGGTTTTAATTATTTTTTCTAGAATAGTCGTTGGTCTTGAGCTTTTTAGTTTATGTTTTATGTTATATTACGTTGTTGATTATAATATATCATTTAGGGTTCTCACTATTGCATGGTTGTAAATGGTAAATTAGTTAGGGTTCTGTCTTTTTGGGAGTTGTAGAGAATATTTCACTCGATATGTAAAATTTATGTTTCATAAGTGGTTATGGTAGTTATGGTTAGCGTTTAGTGAGTTATTTCTAGGGTTATGTTTCAGAAGTATGAATTTGGGTCCCCCTTAACAATTTTATATAGTATGTATTGCATATTTAACTATGGGGGGGGACCCTTAGTGTGTTGCTTTAATTGTGGTCCCCTATATCCACTTGTTTTTGTTGAGTATTAACGGATTACTTTATAGGTGCTGAATTTTTTATTTTTTGATTTATTTATTATTATTTGTCACATGTGTATAGTGAATAAAGTATATTTCAAGTGGACTTTATCTTTAATTATGGTGATGAGTAGATTAGAGCACCACATGTGGTATTCCAAGAAGCTGGTGCACCATTGGAAAGGTTATGACTCTAATCTTCTTTCTTTTATAGACATTGTTAATGAATACATAAATAAGTTAGGGTTTATGGGTTGACAACAAATTCTTGTTTGTGGCCCTTCTAGTAAATTTTACGAGGTACAAGGGGATGATGGTATTAGGGTGTTATTGGATCTTGTTTCTGATGAATTTTCTGTCTTTAACACATTTACTGTAGATGATTATGAAATTCATGTTGATGTCCCTAACGTAGCACAACATAGTGAGACTTTTTTATTTATTTTTAATGAAGTTGGTACAGGCTGTAGTGAGAGTGAGGGTGAAGATGAGATTAAGTGATGTGAGAGTGAAAATGAAAGTAACTGTGTTGATATTGATTCTGAGTTAGAGGTATTTGGTAGGCAAATGCAAAGAAATATACCATAAGGGTTGCATGATTATAAGGAGTTGTCTAAGGGTATGTCTTTCAAGAACGTAGCTGAAGCTAGAAAGCACATGAGATTTCATGCACTTGCTAATAAGGTATAGCTAAAGGTTGTTAAAAGTCACAAGAAAATGGTGAGGTATGGTTGTTCATTAGGCTGCAAATTTGTGTCTCTTATATCTAGGAATGGAAACCTGCCAGGGGTTAGGATTAAAATATTGAATGGTGAGGAGCATACTTGTAATACAGCTTTTTATAACATGGTTGTAGACTACTGTACAATTTTTCAATATTTCAAGAGGAAGTTACAGGATGAACGTAAGTATAAAGTAAAGAAGATGAGGCTTGATTTGAAAAATACTTTTGAGTTGAATGCGAGTGAAGGGATATGCAGAGGGCTAAGAGGGTGGTTCATGAATTGTTAGAAGGCAACTTTACTTATGGATATGACAAATTGGAGGCTTATGCCAATGAGTTAAAGGAATCCAATCCAGGTAGTTATATTTTCATTAATCTGCCTAAAGATGAATTGGGTGAAGGAAAAAGAAGGTTCTTGAGAATGAATTTCTGCTTTTATGCACTGAAAAAGGGATTTAAGGAAGGTTTGAGACCCTTTATTAGGTTGGATGAGACTTTACTCAAAGGTAAAGCTATAGGGCAGTTGTTTATGGTTGTTGGACAGGATAACATGAATCACTTCTACCCTATTGCATGGGCAGTCGTGGATAAGAAAATCAAAAGGACCTAGACATGATTCTTAGAGTGTCTCAAACATTCATTGGAACTCCAAATTGGTGAAGGTATAACCTCTATGTCAGGCATGCAAAAGGTATGTGATCTCTATTTTTTTTAACTGACTCTGAAAATGAATTTGTCCTAATTATTTCTGTTTACCTCACCGACAAAGGGTTTAAGAGAGGCAATCAAGGATGTGCCACCAGAGACAAAATAGATTTTGTGTTAGACACATAGAAGCAAACTGGTGCAAGTAGTGGAGGACTGGTGAAATGAAGAAGCTGTTTTGGTGGGCTGCATGGAGCACATATGTGGAGGAATTTAAGGATCATCCTGTTGAATGAGGTGCTATGGATGAGGAGGCTGTATCAGATTCAATAGGATACCTACCTCAGCAATTGAGTAGGGCTTATCTAGACACTGTATGCAAGAAGCAGGGAGTTAACAACAACTTCATTGAATCTTTTAATGCTTGGGTGCTGGAAGATAGATGCTAGCCCATTATAAGGATGTTAGAGGATATTAGGATCCAGGTGATGAACTAAATGAGGAAGCCAGAGGATTCTATCATGCAGTGGCCTGGTGAAGTGTCTCCATATACCACATCATTGTACAAAAAATATCTGACGATTGCTCACACCTGCACGGTTAATTCAATGGGGATGATGGTTATGAGGTGGCAGAAAAGGATGATCAACATACTGTTAATCTGGAAGAGCAGAAGTGCACTTGTAGAACATGGGATTTCACTGACATCCCATATCCACATGAAACTAGAGAACTGTTGCACAAGAAGACGGTTCCTTTGGCACAAGTGTATTGGTATCATAGTAAGGACGCTTATTTTACTGACACGACTTGAATTTCGACTAGGCCGTGCGGGCACTCGACATCCTCCCCTAAACCCGTCGGGCGAAGCCTTTTGAAGTGAATTCACAAAAATAAACATAAAATCAACTTTCATAAGAAATAAGACCTAAAGGGACACAAACATAACTATACATAAGCTGTAAGAAAGAAGTTATATCTGACTACCCAACATACTAGGTTTATGGCTATAGAGACTAGACATCTAAGAGTGCAAAAGAATACGGACACCTCCTGAAGGGAGCAAAATACAACTGAAATAATAAACATAAAACTGGTGACCATCCTGAATAAAAGCTGGCTCACCCTGACAGCTCAAGTCGTCTTCCCTCCTTGACAACATGGAAAACTCAATCCTTGAGCGAATCTGTCCAAATAAAATAAAAAGATAAGAAACAAACAATAAACAAGGTTGAGTCAAAAGGGCTCAATAAGTGGGGGCAGACTAGCCACCTCGAAGAAGTAGATATGCTAGCCAGGGAGAAGAAAATACATAAACCAAATTCACCTTGTTTCAACTAAAAAAAGGCAGTGATTGATAATAGCTGCAAACACGTAAGAAACCATAAACTCATAAACAACCAGGGATACGAGCCAGAAATATATCAACAACCAGAAATACATGATACATAGACAAATATCGCACTAAGTCACAAAATACACAACAGCCGGTGCAATGAGATGAAATTAATGCAGTATAATGTAATGAGGTCGCATGTGCTCGTAATCACGTCCCGAAGCGGAATTATCCTGCATTCGATAAAATATAAAGCTGAGGCGGAATACTCGTGCACACAGTATCTCACATAACAGTGGAATACTCCTGCTCCTGGGGCGGAATACTCCTACACCATATATAATATAAAGCTGAGGCGGAATACTGCTGCAGTCAGTATCTGACATAAGAGCGGAATACTCCTGCACTCGAGATAATATAAAGCTGAGGCGGAATACTCCTGCACTCAGTATCTGACATAAGAGCAGAATACTCCTGCTCCTGGGGTGGAATGCTCTTGAACCCGAGATAATATAAAGCTTAGCCGGAATACTCCAGGACTCAGTATCTAACATAAGAGCGGAATACTCCTGCTTCTGGGGTGGAATACTCATGCATCCGAGATAATATAAAGCTGAGGAGGAATACTCCTGCACTCAGTATGTGACATAAGAGCGGAATACTCCTGCTCCTGGGGTGGAATACTCCTGCACCCGAAATAATATAAAGCTGAGGCGGAATACTCCTGCACTACGTATCTGACCTAGCAGCCCATGACAAGAAAATATAATACATATGAATGCGGTATAATACTTATGAATGCGGTATGATGCAATAATAACCCTTCACCGGCGCGGAACTCTCATCGACTACCAGGAAATACATGTCAAGCTCAAAACCGGAGTACAAGACTCAGACGCTCAATACAATACTAACAATAGGTTATAACATATAATATACAATGTAAATCCAAAGCTAAGGCGTATTGAGTACACCTATCAGCAGTTTCACACTTAAGGAACACATGGTAGAGTATCCACATGGCCAAGGGCCTCGAAAGAAATGGATATAATCACTTACCTTATTCAAAAGTTGGCACTGGTACTCAACAGTCGCTTTATCCTTTGAATTCATTGCCGTACGATCCCACTGGATGTTTCGGGGGTAAATATTCTATTTTTTCCTGCTCGTTTTCCTTTCCTTTCTCTATTTTCTGACTTTTTTCCCCTTCTGCCTTCCCCCTGTTTTCCGTTCTTGTTTCTGTTCGTATGTTGCGTTGAAACATTCGGCTAAGGGATATGCCACCGACTACGTGACTTGCCTTTTCATTTTTTTTTTTTTTTTGGGTTTTCCTTTCGTGATGAAGTTTAAAACGGAACCCTACGAAATTCAAAATAATTCTGTGTACACAAGTTATATAAAATTTATGTGACGTACTCGTTAAGGCGGATCTCAAATCGGATTCCCGAAACTCAAGATGCGAATTAAAACGAAAAAAATCAAATTGTTAATTTCCAGAATTTTAGCGGAAACTATCTGAACGACCTCAAAATTCACTTTTCAAAGTTCACACAAGTCACAAATACATACGAACCTGACGGCGCTTTCAGATTTTGAATCGGAGCTCATCCGCCAAAATTGAGCTCGCAAACCTCTTTTTAAGATTTACCGACAAAAAAAATTGAAACCTTCTTCTAATACCTACCAAACGAAGTCCGATTTAGTTCAAATTTTACAGACATGTCCTAATGGACCTTACAAAGATTTTAAAATTATAGGCACACCAATCGAAGTCCAAGCTTCCGAAATGACTGCCTCAAGTCATTTCATTATCCTCCACTTAAACTCTCGTTCGTCCTCGAACGAGCCTAAGTTTAAATAAAAATTCACGCAGATAACAAAAGAACTTGCATGACCTTCATAAACTATTCCACGGATATTATCTCATAATTATAGTATCAGAATTATAACACACACATACCGAATTCTTTGAATAAAACATGTCTGTATAATCTCATAATAACATTGCCCGTCTTATTCGGACTAAGCTAACACTTCGTCAATCACGAGAGGAGAGTTCGACATTTTAGAAACAAAGATACATGGAACTCTGGATGGATTAACATGATTCTGCCGACGAATCACCTCTTCGATATACTTTTCGATATAGAACATGTCGATGAAACAAATAATTAGCTTACGCTTCAGCAACGCCTTAGAGATTTAATATTAGCACTCAGTATTTGAGGAAGACTCCTCCACTTAGAGTATAAACTCATACAGATAATTTGAATAGGAATAGCCATCCTCGCACAACATGCTGGATTAAGGAAGACTTAGCTAAAACATAACGCGGCTCACACCTGAGCTACCAAATTACCCTCTAGTTCACAACTCCATAAATTTTCCATAAACACCATCGCCTGATGGATCAATTCTGTGGTGAAATGATGCCCTCATTAGCCTTAGTAGGCTTGAAAAACAACAATGTGCATACAACGCTATCTCTGGCTCAACACAGGGAACATCACAAGCGGCTACTAATCACCCAAGTTCACTAGTGCCACACGAAGAAGAGGTGGCACTGGATTGAGGATATGAATAATTAGAGCTTCAGGAGTTCAAGCAGCTCATCTTCTTATTTGCTTGGCTACCGAAGATAGACTACTTCCGAGTCAGGCTAGCCAAAGGATCGCAATTAAAGAAATAGACTTTAATGAGCTTTATGGAACAACATCTATGTCAATTTAACCTTCCTATAAGAAAGAAACTCCGACAATTTACCAGAAAACTTTTTGTTTTATAATCGAAACAAGCTCATAGAATGACATGACTCTACTAGCATCTTGAACCAAGGGAAGACACATAGATCGAATATTACTTACTAATCACTTTGCACCGAAAGAAATAATAACACTTTCTGATGGTGATGAATTAGGATCCCATCATTCTATTAATACTGAATTCTGAGGAGTGAGGTAAACCGACTTGGCATAATAATAGAAGGTGGCACAACAAGATGCCAAGCGCAAAATGCCGACACCCACTCCTAAATCTCTCACATTTAAACCAGATAAACTAGTAGGGTCTCACAAATGCCAGGAATAAATCATACCAGAAGCTCAATTCTCTACTACAGCCGATTCTTAATAGAAACGACATCCTAGGAAACCATGGAAACATGATAAGATAAACAAATTCCAGATCAATCGGAAGACTCAAATCTTGCTCACATATAAGGGAAGAAGAAATTTATGGGTCTACCATATCGGATAGCTCAGTATCCCGCCAGACTAATAATTCATAAAACTGCCTCTGCAGCTGAGCTGAGCCAGTACCTTGATAATTACTTCCAGAAGAACCACAACCACCATGCTCTCGATCTCTACTGGATGGTGGCATTTCTCTGCATGACTAAGATCTAAATGAAATCTCCTGCAACTGTGCATGTTCCTGATTACGAGAGAAAGGACGACTGCCTACTTGCAGGTGTAAAGGAAAACTCCTCAAAGGATAACCAGACGCACGACAATGATAACACCTTTTCGCAGCAAATGGAAGCTGGACAGATTGTTGATAGCTACAAAGAGAAAATTAAGTTTAATCTTAATGAACTATTCGCGCACTCTAAGAATCACGCTCTACAAGCTGCGATAACCTGGCAGGTGACCTCCCAAAAATAATCAGAACTTTTACCTCCAAATGAGGTACCATGGTGGCCACCAGGGCCGTGGGATCTCTTGCCCTCTCGCTCTAACTTATGGTATGCCTAATACCTCTAAGCAATATCAACAACAACATCAAATGAAGTCCCGACCTCAATCTCTCGAGCCATCAGGGACCTCATGGGGAGGGGAAAGGTCATCAATAAATCTTCAAACCTTTTCGAAAGGCTCATGGACTAGTTTTAGTGAATATCCAGCCATCCTAGAGAATTCAATCTCATATTTTGAAACCAACAGACTAACTGACCGGCTACCTTGTCTAATCTACTCAAATTGGCGACAAGTTTCACTTCGCTCGCTGCGCAAAAGGAATTTTTTCCATGAATCTAAATGAAAATTCTCACTAAGTCAGCTTAGGCAAGCCCTACCTAGCTGATAAAAGAGCAATGCACCAATCCAATACTGAACCTTGGACTTGGGAAGCAGAATAATCAATACCATATCGCGCGAGATAACCAAGATCCTAAAGGATACACTGTCATCATTTTATTTTTAAAAAAATATACGAGGATTATCTTATGCATTGCCTAATAATATCGGAAGGTTCAATCGGGTGAAATAACAGAGCCTCTTCAGGGACTCTGACTGAACTATTACCTGGACTAGCTAACCAGCCAGAATAACTAGACGCACAACACGTGCTGCCTCTGGAACACAGTTTACTGGGGTAATATTAGGAACGGGAATAGAAGCTTCCCCGAAGACTGAACGTCTGCATATGCGGAAACCTGATGAGCTATATAGGGAATAGGAGGTTCTTGTGGTGTCTGCACCACCAAGATTCTCGTAAAAAGCATCGTACAGAGTTAGGAGAACCACAAGGCCCTGCTCCCTTTACCCACCGTGAGCAGGCACAGTCGGTGCCTCCGCAACTGGATCGTCTGCACGATCAACAACTCTCTAGGCTTGGGCAGCGCTAGCCCCAGGCCAGACTGCTTCGTCCTAAACTCCTATCCTTTCCTGATTCGTCGCATGATGGTTCATAATTACTATGAAGTAATTAACGAAAATATTTTTGCATCCCAAACCAACGCACGATTAGAAAAAAAAGGAAGAGAAACTTCTTAAATGCCATCATAGGCTCTGTAGATAAGTACAGACGTCTACATACCCATCAGCGAGACTCTACTAGACACTGTCTTAGTCTGGATAGACTCTAAACTCGGCTCTGATACCAATTGACACGACTCGAATTTTGACTAGGCCGTGCAGGCACCCGACATCCTCCCCTATACCTGTCGGGCGAACCCTTCTAAAGTGAATTCACCAAAATAAACATAAAATCAACTTTTAGATAAGAAATAAGACCTAAAGAGAAAAAAAACATAGCTATACATAAGCTGTACAAAAGAAGTTACAGCTGACTACCCAACATACTAGGTTTAGGGCTATCCAGATTAGATATCTAAGAGTGCAAAAGAATACAGACACCTCCTGAAGGGAGTAAAATACAACTGGAATAATAAACATAAAACTGGTGGCCATCTTGAATATAAACTGGCTCACCCTAAGATCAAAATTCATTTTCGCTCCTTGACAACGTGGAGAACTCAATCCTGGAGCGAACCTGCCGAAACGAAATCAATAGACAAGCAACAAACAACAAACAAGGGTGAGTCAAAAGGGCTCAATAAGTGGGGGAAGGCTAGCCACCTCGAAGAAGTAGATATGCTAGCTAGGGAGAAGAAAATACATAAACCAAATTCACCTTGTTTCAACTATAAAAAGGCAGTGTTAGATTATAGCTGAAAACACCTAAGAAACCATAAACTCATAAAAAACCAGGGATACGGGCCAGAAACATATCAACAACTAGAAATACATGATACATACACAAAACATCAGACTAAGTCACACACAGAACAACTGGTTCAATGAGATAAAATTAATGCAGTATGATGCAATGGGGTAACATATGTCCATAATTCCGTCCGGAAGCGGAATACTCCTGCTGGGATATACAATCTAATAACCAACTAGAGCAGAATACTCCTACTCCTGGGGCGGAATACTCCTGCACCTGATATAATATAAAGCTGAGGCGGAATACACCTGCAGTCAGTATCTGACATAAGAGCGGAATACTCCTGCTTCTGGGGCGGAATACGCCTGCGCCCTAAATAATATAAAGCTGAGGCGGAATACTCCTGCACTCAGTATCTGACATTTGAGCGGAATACTCCTGCTCCTGGGGTGGAACACTCCTCCACCCGATATAATATAAAGCTGAGGCAGAATACTCCTGCACTCAGTATCTGACATAAGAGCGGAATATTCCTGCTCCTAGGGCGGAATACCTCTGCACCCGATATAATATAAAACTGAGGCGGAATACTCCTGCACTCAGTATCCGACATAAGAGCGGAATACTTCTACTCCTAGGACGGAATACTCCTGCACCCGAGATACTATAAAGCTGAGGCGGAATACTCTTGCACTAAGTATCCGACATAAGAGAGGAATACTCCTGCTCCTGGGCCGGAATTACTACTAGGAAAAAGGTGTTTTCCAACTGCCAATATGGTCGGACAGCGGTTGGTGTCCGACCAAACGAGGTGGTCGGATAATGGGTGGTCGCACAAGGGTGTCCGACCGATTCGGTCCGATGTTCCGACCGCAAATCAGTCGGACACCGGTCGCACATTGTAATTTCAGGAATAAAATTTATTAAGCCAGGCAATTGAATCGGTCCGAGGTTGCAAAATTCTGAAAAAAAAAAAAATTCTTGAGCCAGGCAACCGAGGCGGTCGGACATTGTTATTTCTGGGCAACAAAAATTACCCAGACTTCGGACCGAGTAAAACCTGCAATATAAAACTTGTAATTAGAGCTTCACCACCTGTAAAAGCAATAAAATACAGCACCAAGTAAACAATAGGCTTCTACTAGCCTTAATTATTTTCTAAACAAGGCTTATTGCCTTTAAACTAAAACTTTAATAATTAACATAACATCAATACTTAATAACGATTCAAACAAGTTAAACTTAACAACAACAAGTCTAACAATCAAAGAAGTTTATCAAAAACGAACCACAAGTCTAACACATCTCTAAAACATCAACTATCGATTATTACTACTCCCTTGCCTAAGAACTAGACTCAGACGATGAACTGTATTGGCGTTTGCTCTTGCTTTTCCACCCTGCTCTTGCTCTTGCTCTTGCCCTTGCCCTTGCCCTTCTTCTTTCCCTTGTCCGCACTATCACATACAAAGTTCTGCATCATTTCCCGCATGACTCTCATATTTTCCTCATTGCGAAAATGATCTTCTTCACTCTTTCTCTTAAGCTCTTCGATTTCACTGCGCAACGAGACTTCCATCGTGGGATTAATTGAACTAGTAGGAGGAGTGTAAGTGCCAAACAAACCTGGATTTAGAAGTTCCGAGGCATACTGCGATCCAAGGCCGTAAGCACTTCCCTTCTTTACCTCGCCATTCACCTCCAACCATAGTGTGGTTTCCTCCTCTAGTGTCATTAAGCTGGGGTACTGCTACCACACTCGGATTCCTGGCTTGCCATGCTTTCTTCATAAGCCGCCATACCCTTTTACTGAAATTTTTTTAATAACAAGTATAAGATTTTCAAATATTGACGGATTTAATAACTTTAAAAGATTGAATTTAATAACTTACATATAGCTCTCCAGCGCGCTCCTCGACCCACAGTTCCTCTCCTTTTTTGTTTCTGTATATATGCCTCTTCTTAAAAGTTTCAGGCATGCATAATGGCCACCCTTCTTTCTTTTCCTACAAAATTAAAAAGTTACAAGTTAGATAGAAAATTAATGGGAGTTACATAAAACAATACATATAATAATTAATATGTTACCAATAGCATCCGTTGAGTCACTGTACTAACCGAACCCCCGATGTGCAGCGATCCACCCTTTTCGAAGGCTCGCGCGGCTTTTCTTTGGGCGCTCCTCTTCTTAAATTCATCACTATCCCAATATTCCAGATATTTTACCCAAACGTGATCGTATATCCAATCGGGCTTGTTTCCTTTGGCCCGTCTATCATACAGCTTACCTTTGACTCTATCTGCGCATTTTCCAAGGAAATTGCTTCCGGCAACGTTATCAAAGGCAGGATGCCACTAACACTTTGTATGAAATAATTAAAAAAATTAGATTCTTAGAAAAGTGACACTTAACTAAATTATTAAAAAATAAAACATAGTTATTACCATAAAATCGTCAAACATGGACAACTTTACGAGGAAATGGTGTCTTACCCCAGGATGGCCATGGCTCACTCCATCTAGATTTAACGCATAATGTGACTAAGGGAGTAGCTACGGGCGAGGGAGTAAAACTAGATAAAAATCACTAGTATTAATAAATATACTAAAGATTTAAACTTTACAGTAGTATTAAATAGTTAAATAATAATACTTACCCACGACTACCCTCAGGATAAATCCTCGCCCTCTCGTCATCATCATATGATCCTGGAGCACCAATGTAAAAAGGCGAGCTCGGACCATAATGTGGTACAATAGGTGGTACCCAAGCGCCCACCGAGCTCGGATCAGAAGGTGGTACAGTAGATCCAGAAGGAGTAGATAATGAAGGGGATGGTGATGGACTGGAAGATGGCGAAGGCATAGAGCTGCCATGCGGACGAACAAGATAACCAGGAGATGTAGGAAGTGGCATGCTAGGGGGAAAGGTAGCGGGAGGAGTGAAAAAGACCTAGAGCATATGTAGACGAAGGATATGTAGGAAGCATATGAGGTACAGGAGCAGGAGGAGTAGTATGACCTGAAGCAGGAGAGGTACTTTGATCCTTTCCTTTCCCCCTAGCCTTCTCTGTAGATTCCATATCTGTAAAATAAGCACAATAAATTAGCAAAATATAAGAAAATTATAAATTTATATGGAATACATTTATAAAGTAGTGCAAATAATTGTAGTAAAGTAACAAAAACAAACTACAAACATGTCAATCATCTTCATTCGCGTCAAGGTCATTGGCTATTTCTTCTTCCTCGCTCGTCTCATTGTCATCAACAAATTCTTCCTCACTTGTTTCAACGTCATCCATATATTCATCCTCCTCGTTTGCCCTAGATGTTCCTTCTCCAAAATTAGTCATTTTTTTCATGCCTAACCACCGATATATAAAACTCTTCATAGATGCCTTCACTATGTTGCAACTGATCGGCTAATTCAATATCCGCAATCTAGGGAACGGTTGAAACCTTATTCTGATAGGCAACATCTAATACATCATCTACTTCCATTCTTCCCACCCGCTTGCCTTTTAGAATAGCCCACCAATTGGCCTTGGCTTTGGATTTAGCTTTGGCTTTGTTCTTTGTCGGTGGATAAGGAACGTACCACACTTGCTTCACATTCTGGGCAATGATGAAAGGATCATAATGTCCATATGACCTTATATGATTAACTTCAACTATTTTAGAACATGGGTCAACCCTCGTACCCTTGGGACTCGGATCAAACCAATTGCACCGAAAAAGCACCAATCTTTTACGAGGCCAACCTACTGTAAAACTCTATTTCTAAAATCTCCTCAATCACACCATAGTAATCAAAGTCTACATCCTGGTCACCAGTACCACCTTTCACACACACACTGCTGTTGTTGGTTTTCTTCCCCAAAGACTATTCTTTAGTATGAAACTTGTACCCATTAACAAAGTACTTAGACATCCTCTTGTATTTATAATAAGGCCCGTGAGATATATCCTGCAACAATAAAAAATTTATGCCATTATCCGGATTGAGTACCTATATAAAGTTCAAGATGTTGTACACATTAAACCAACTAATATATATATATATATATATATATAGAGCAAAAAACTTATGTATTTTTTTATATAGCACTTACAATTCTCTAAACCAATCTGAAAATTTTTCATAAACAGCAGCACCGCCAAGTTCTCCAACAAAGTGACTGGATGATGCGCTAAAAAAATATCATTAGTTAGATTAATGATGAAACTTGAATGTTAGGCTTTAATGTAAAAAAATCATACTTTTAAAGAGGCGTGACATCGGGACAATTTAAAAAAATATGTGTTGTAGCTGCTTTTCTGTCTCGGTCAGTGAACTTGCATCCTTCGGTCATTAACTTTCCTCTACCATGTAATTCGGATCATTGTTGTCTCCAACATCATGTCGATCGGGCCTATTTCGCAAACATGGCACATTTTGATCTAAATAATACGAACAAAAATGTGAAGTTTCTCTAACCAGATATGCCTCACATATGGACCCCTCAATTTGGTTCTTGTTCTTCACGTCCCGCTTACACTTGCCAATAATTCTGCATAATACATTGTATTAGTTAATTTTCTTAAGATGAATTAAAAAAAATAAGCTAATAATAACTTAAGGGACCTTACCTCTCGAAAGGATACATCCATCTACAGTGCACCAGGCCTCCTATTAGTGCCTCTTCCACGAGGTGAATTGGAAGATGCTCCATTACATTAAAGAAACCAAGGGGAAAGATTTTTGTCAACTTAGTCGTGACAACATGAAAGTTACTTTCCAACGACTTAAGATTCTCTTCCTTCAATGTCTTAGAACACAGCTCCTTAAAAAATAGGCTCGTCTCTGTAATGGGTTTCCAAACTTTATCAGGCAAGCTATTGAATACAATTGGGAACAAGTTTTCCATGAAGATGTGACAATCATGGCTTTTCATGTGAGTCAATTTTCCTTCTGTCATATTAACACACCTTTCTAAGTTTGATGCATATCCATTAGGCATCCTCAAATTCTTGACCCAATCACAAATCATTCTTCTCTCATCCAATTCGAATGTGTAACTGGCCTTGGGAAGCCAAATCGTGTTGCCAACTTGAGATAAGTGTAACTCAGGTCGCCTACAAAGTTCCTCAAGGTCCAACCTGGCCTTCACATTATCCTTTGTCTTGTTCCTGACATCCATCACAGTATTAAAGACAGCCTCGAAAAAATTCTTCTCAATATGCATGGGATCCAGGTTATGTCGAAGAAGATTATCCTTCCAATAAGGCAACTCATTTGTTTAGTCCAATAATGATCAACACCATAACCAGGTGCTTTAGATGGCCGTTGCTCTGTTACCTTAGGATACACCTTAACCTTATCCTATATTTCTCCTCCTAACAACCTTCGCGTAGGCTCCTAAAAATCAACCTGATTCTTCATAAATGCACTACTGTTATTCCTAAACGGATGATTTATCTGCAAGAATCGACGGCAACAGTCGAACCATGTAATCTTACCGCCATTTTTCAAAGTGAATGCTTTTGTATCTTCCATACAATAAGGGAAAGAGAGCTTACCAGCAGTGGACCACCCATACAACATTCCATAAGCTAAAAAGTCATTTATAGTCCACATTAAAGAAGCATGCAGTTGAAAGTTCCGTTTCTTTGATTTATCATATGTTTCCACACCTTCATACACAATAACTTTAACTTATCAATCAAAGGCTGTAAAAATACATCAATCGAGGCTTTCGGATTGTACGGCGTGACAAATACGGGCCAACAAGAATAAGGTGTAGACGAGACATCAAAAGGAGTGAACCTATCTGAACATAAACCCAACCTTATATTTCTTGGTTCACTAGCAAATGCCGGATATACCTGATCAAAATGTTTCCATGCCTCACTATCTGACGGATGGCTTAGAATGCCAGGCTGTTTTGTACGATCATGGTGCCATCTCATATGACAGAGCTCATCGACTCATATAACCTCTTTAACCTAGGTATAAGGGGTAAGTAATGCATTGACTTTACAGGTATCGGCTTCTTTTGAGGGTTTAGAACCGGCTTGTAACGAGGGTTCTCATAGAATTTACATTTATCTAATTCTATAACATCCTTATAAAATAACATGCAACCGTTGACACAACAATGAATTCTCTGTGCAGAAAGGCCTAACGTGGAAACCAACTTCTTAGTGTGGTAATAATCAGTTTGTAATGCCATGTTAGTCGGATTGAGTTCATTCATAAGGCCAATGATGGAATCAATGACTGCTTGAGATATACTAAAATCAGATTTAATACTTAACAATCTAACAACAACATACAACTTGGAATGCACTGAGCCTTCATACAATGGACAACTAGCTTCCTCCAACCATTTATAGAAGAGCTTTGCCTCATCATTAAGAACGTGCTCAACATTTGGTTGCGATGTACCCGATTGGGATGGCTCCTCTTGGTACATCCCAAAAGCATCATTAACCATATCGTTCATTCAATAATTATTAAGATCATTCTCCACAAACGGACCACTCCCTTCGACATAAGTATTTTGAAAATTAACATCACCACCATTCCCTAGACTCTCCATGATAAACCCAAACAAAATAATTTGGCATAAAACCCTTCCTATAAAGATGCATTTCAACATCTTCCAAACTTTGTCCTTTGTGAATTTGCATTTCACACAAGGAAACTTAATCTGGCCATACCGTATAAAATCATCAAGTGTTTTCGCCTTTTCAATAAATTCTTGAACACCTACTGCAAATTCTTCCCTCATCCCCCGCCGCCCGGGATTATTTCTATTATACATCCAACTACGACTTTCATATTCCATATCTACATAAAAATTAAAAGTTTTAGATACATATTAAATTTTAAAGATTAAAAAAAATTACTTTGATTCTAGTATTAGTAATCATCACTTTAATTAACTTCAACCCACAATTCAAAATAAATCATCACTTTAATTTATTTTGGCTTTTCTTTCGGTACACTAAGCTTCACCAAAGATACTAGTATTAGTAGTATTATATCTAAGTCAATTACTTTGATATTACTAACTAGTTTATTTTCTAAAATTATCATTTAGTAATTAACAAACTTTTTATTTGTAATTTATATCTATTTATTCGAAATGATAAAACTATTTACCTATCTTTAATTAGTTGGAGTAATTTAAAATCCAAATAATTTATTTCATTCAAATTAATTTGCAAAATAAGATATTTTAAGTTGTTTCGCTACTATATTATTTATAGCTAATATCGCTTAAACTTTAATTTAAATAATTCATATATTACTAATCACTACATTAAAAATTCATATTACTAATTACCCATAAGGAGAATAACTTTAAAATTGTCATACTTAATGATTTTCAATTTTTGAATTCTAGTTATAGGCCTAATACTTATTTTTTATTCACTAGACTAGAGCATGTATAACTATTATGTCTAGTTCCTACTATGCCTTTGTTGCTCACCACTTGTTTGATGAAATACCTCAAAGAATCTAACTACCAAACTGTACTATACACCAACAATTCTTTCTCAAAGCAATACAACAACAACAACAACAACAACAACAACAACAACAACAACAACAACAACAACAACAACACTACTACACACCATTAACAACATTCAACAACAACAACAACACTACTAAAGGAACCCATTAACAACATTCAACAGTAACAACCCATTCAAAGTGTACTCTTCTTCATGGAATACCAACTTGTTCACTACAAGATTTCACTTTTTTACTTTCCAATTTATTATCTTCTAAATTTTCATTCAATAACCCAATCATTTTTTGAACAACACCCACTTCTCAAATCACTCCAACTTTTACAATACCAACTAAAATGCCAAACTAGTTTAAACGTTTTCCAAACTAAATAACAACACTATACTTATAATCAAATGCCAACTTGTTCACCACTAAATAGAAATTACTATTTCAATTTAATTTCATGAGCTAGAATTCAAAAAAAGGAAAAAATAAAAAAAACGGGCTGAAAATAAAAAAAAATCGTGTTTCACCGAAAAACTCACCTCACCGGCCGAATTTGTACTCCAGCACCACTGATTTACTAATCCCTCACTTTGATATATGAAAGAATTACAAAAAAATAGGTGAACAAGTTAGGGTTTTCGGATTTGAGAAAAATAGGAAGAAAACAGTGAAAAGTAAATTTAAAAATTTGTAGAGGAATGGAATTGAGATTAAACCTTGTTGATTAGAGATTCAAAGTATTTTTTTAAGAGATTTGGGTTGGATATAGGTAAGAATGAGAGAGAGGGTAAGAAAGAAAGAAAGAAAGGAGATAGAGAGAGAGAGACAGAGAGAGAGAGAGAGATGGGAAATAGCGGGCTGCTTCAGCTTTTTGTATGCTACTGTTCGACCGACGCGGTCGGCTGCCCTTAAAAAAAAAATTTAATTGCTGTCCCACCGCGTCGGTCGGACATTTTAAAAAAATCTATTTAATATAAATAAATTGAATTATCCCACCGCGTCGGTCGGATGAAGGACTCCGACCGAAATTCGGTCTGACTTTTTCGGTCTGAAAACCCAGTATTTTTAGTAGTGAATACTCCTGCACCCGATATAATGTAAAGCTGAGGCAGAATACTCCTGCACTCAGTATCTGACTAAAGAGCGGAATACTCCTGCTCCTAGGATGGAATACTTCTGCACCCGAGATAATATAAAGGTGAGGTGGAATACTCCTGCACTCAGTATCTGATGTAAGAGCGGAATACTCCTGCTCCTGGGACGGAATACTCCTGCACCCGAGATAATATAAAGCTTAGGCGGAATACTCCTGCACTTAGTATCTGACATAAGAGCGGAATAATCCTGCTCCTTAGGCGGAATACTCCTGCACCCGAGATAATATAAAGCTGAGGCAGAATATTCTTGCACTCCGTATCTGACCTAGCAGCCCATAACCAGAAAATATAATACATATGAATGCGGTATGATGCAATAATAACCCTTCACCGGCGCGGGACTCTCATCGACTACCAGGAAGTACATGTGAAGCTCAGAACCAGAGTACAATACTTAGATGCTCAATACAATACCAACAAAAGGACATAACATATAATATACAATGTAAATCCAAAGATAAGGCATAATGAGTACGCCTATGGACGGCTACACATGTATGAAACACGTGGTAGAATATCCACAAGGCCAAGGGCCTCAAAAGAAATGGATATAATCACTTACCTCATTCAAAAGTTAGCACTGCTACTCAACAACCTCTTTGTCCTTTTAATTCAGTGCCAAACGATCCCACTGGATGTTTCGGGGTAAAAATTCTATTTTTTCCTTCTCTTTTTCCTTTCCTTTCTCTATTTTCTGACTTTCTTTCCCCTTCTGCATTCCCTCTTTTTTCTGTTCGTATGTTTTATCCCTTAGCCACCGAGTACGTGACTTGCCTATTCATTTTCTTCTTCTTTTTTTTTTTGGTTTTGCTTTCGTGACGAAATTTAAAAGGGAACCCTACGATTCAAAATAATTCCAAATTTTTCATACAAGTTATACAAAATTTATGTGATGTACTCGTTAAGGCGAATCTCAAATCGGATTCCCAAAACTAGAGATGCGAATTAAAATGGAAAAAGATCAAATTGTTAATTTCCAGAATTTTAGCGGAAACTATCCGAGCGATCTCGAAATTCACTTTCCAAAGTTCACACAAGTCAAAAATAATCATACAAACCTAACGATGCTTTCAAATTTCGAAGCGGAGCTCATTTGCCAAAATAGAGCTCGAAAACCTCTTTTTGAGATTTACCGACAATAAAAATTGAAACCTTTTCCCGATACCTACCAAACGAAGTTCGATTTAGTTCAAATTTTACAGAATTGTTCTAATGGACCTTACAAATATTTTAAAATTATCAGCATACCAATCGAAGTCCAAGCTTCCGAAACGACTACCTAAGATCGTTTCATTTA
This sequence comes from Petunia x hybrida, assembly GCA_037355625.1. Classification (NCBI taxonomy): domain Eukaryota; kingdom Viridiplantae; phylum Streptophyta; class Magnoliopsida; order Solanales; family Solanaceae; genus Petunia; species Petunia x hybrida. The sequence continues at coordinate 694,025 of JBBBVM010000018.1, read as the reverse complement.
CTCACTTACGAAAACAAGATGCAATCAGTAATGGGAGAGAATTTTCACAGGCCATGGAACCTCCACAATATTGCAAGATTGCTGGCTCGCCTAGAGTCAAGGGAACTAGAAAAAAGGATGAGGCACTCAAGCAAGGAGGCTGGTCTGTTTCAAGAAAATGAATGGTGATGACTTGTAGTAAGTGTGGACATCCTAATCACAATTCTAGGACCTGTGATAAGGTAACAAATTATAACATTCCATTTAATTTGTAATTTTTTCTTAAGCGAAGAGTCGACTGGGCAATACACGTAGCGACCATTTTTATTAATAACAAGACAAAAAATAATATTGTGTTTATAGAGTGCGGTGAATTATAAAATGAACAAAGAATAAATGGCCAAGCTAGAGAAAAAATAGCAACATGTCAAATTGTCATATTCACTTCTTTGGGGTGAATAATATACATTGCTAATACCACCAAATGAAGCAAAAATAACATTTCGACAATGTGCTTAACATTAAAGACCATTCTAGCTAGTAATTTTAACTTAACTATTAACAAACTAAACATGTAACTCTTTGACTTTGTCTTGCAGGCAAGTAGATGAAACGACCTTAGGTAGTCGTTTCAAGAGTTAGGACTTTGATTTACGTGCTGACAGTTTTAAAATCTTCGTAAGGTCTGTTAGGACATGGCTGTAAAATTTGATCTTAATTCGACCTAGTTTGGCAGGTATCGTAAGAAGGTTTCAGTTTTCATTTTCGGTAAATTTTAAAAAGAAGTTTTCGAGCTCGATTTTGCTGAATCTCGCTCCGATTCAAAATCTGAAAGTGTCGTTATGTTCGTATGATTATTTGTGACTTGTCTGAACTTTCAAAAGTAAATTTCGAGTTCGTTCGGATATGCCGAAAGTTAAAGAATTTGATCTTTTCGATTTAATTCGTATCTTGAGTTTCGGGAATCTGATTTGAGATCCGCCTTAACGAGTATGTCACATAAATTTTGTATAACTTTTATGAAAAGTTTGGGATCATTTTGAGTTTCGTAGGGTTACCTTTTAATTTTCGTCACGATAATAAATTTTTAAAAGAAAAAAAGAAAAGAAAAATAAAATAATAAGAGAGGAAATGGAAAGTAGGTGGAAAAGCTTAAGGGATAAATATCCCTTAAAGTTTGAGCTTGAAGGACGATCAACAACAGAAATAAGGAGAAGCAAGAGGCAACACGGTGAGAAAAATGCAAAAAAAAAAAAAAATAGAAAAAGGAAAGAAAAAGGAGCAGAAAAAAATAAAATTTTTACCCTAAGGCATCCAGGTAATGATGTTAATTCATTAGTTAGTTTATTACGTGTGTTAGAATATATTTTAACGGTAGAAATCAGGATATAATACATCGTTCTAACAAGTTAAATTGATTGTTTAAAGGGTTAATTGGACCCTGATAATGGAAATTGATTATATATTCATATTCAGGGAGTTATGGACAACCCATAAATTTAATTTATTTAGGTTATGGTTATGTGACTTTGAATCCTGTATACAGACCTGGCCTGCGCATCGCGTATGCGAATAGTGTATCATGTTCCTAACCAAATTATTCTAAGATGTAAGGAATGAAGCCTTTAGCTCTATTTGATATAGTTTTTCTGCTTATTGAATAGAGCGGGATCGTTTGGCAGTTAATCCAAAGGAAAAAGAAGTTGTTAAGTAGCAAGGCTAGCTTTGGAACAAGGTAAGTGATCATATCAATTTCTTTGGTGGCCTTTCGCCTTGTGGATAATTTACCATGTGTTCCTTACGTGTGTAGCTGCCGACATGCGTATTTATTACGCCTTAGCTTTGAATTTACATTGTATATTATATGTTATGCGCTGATGTTGGTATTGCATTGAGCATAAAAGCATTGTGCTCTAGCTGTGAGTTTGCATATACTTTCCAGCAGTCGATGAGAGTCCCGCACCGGTGAAGGGTTATTATTGCATCATATTGCATTAATATGTATTATGTTCTGGTTAGAGGCTGCTATGTCATATACTTAGTGCAGGAGTATTCCGCCTCAGCTTTGTATCATATCGAGTGCAGGAGTATTCCGCCCCAGGAGAGTGCAAGAGTATTCCACCTCTTGTTTATATCATATCGGGTGTAGGGGTATTCCGCCTCAGGAGAGTGCAGTAGTATCCCGCTCTGGTTTATATCATATCGTGTGCAGGAGTATTCTGCCCCAGGAGAGTGTAGGAGTACTCCGCCTCTGGTTTATATCATATCGGGTGAAGGATTATTCCGCCCCAGGAGAGTGCAGGAGTATTCCGCCTCTGGTTTATATCATATCGGGTGCAATAGTATTCCGCCCTAGGAGAGTGCAGGAGTATGCTGCTTCTGGTTTATATCATATCAGGTGCAGGAGTATTGTGCCCCAGGAGAGTGCAGGAGTATTCCGCCTCTGGTTTATATTATATCGGGTGCAGGGGTATTCTCACCCAGGAGAGTGTAGGAGTATTCTACCTCTGTTTATATTATTTCGGGTGCAGGAGTATTCCGCCCCATGAGTAGGAGTATTCCGCATCAGTTGGTTACTATATTGCATTCCCCTCGAATGCAAGAGTATTACGTTTCGGGACGGAATTACGGGCACATGTGACCCCATTGCATCATACTGCATTCATTCCATTTCATTGCACCAGTTGATGTGTATTGTGTGATTATAATGCTACATTTTGTATATGTATCTTGTATTTCTGATTGTTAATATGTTCGGGATACCTATATGTTCTACCTTATAAACCCTGGTTGTTTATGAATTTATGGTTCATACTTGTTTCCAGTTATTATCCGGCTCCTGCCTTTTGTGGTTGAGATAATGTGAATTTGCTTTATCTGCTTTTCTTCTCCCTAGCTAGCTATCCTATTCTTTGAGGTGGCTAGTCTGCCCCCACTTACTGAGTCCTTTTGACTCACCCTTGTTTGTTGTTTGTTTCTTGTCTATTTATTTTGTTTCGGCAGACTCGCTCCAGGATTGAGTTCGCCACGTTGCTGAGAAGCGAAGACAACTTCAGTTGTCAGGGTGAGTCAACTTTTGTTCAGGATGACCACCAGCTTTATGTTTATTATTTCAGTGGTATTTTGCTCCCTTCAGGAGGCGTATGTATTCTTTTGTGTTCTTAGATGTCTAGTCTGGATAGCCCTAAACCTAGTACATTGGGTAATCAGTTGTAATTTCTTTTGTACAGCTTAGAGGTATCACTATGTCTATGCTTTTCTAAGTCTTGTTCTTATTTTTGAGTTAGATTTATATTTGTTTCCTAATTCAATTGGCAAGGGTTCGCCTGATAGGTCTAGGGAAGAATGTCGGGTGCCCGCACGGCCTAGCCAAAAATTCGGGTTATGTCAGTTGGTATCAGAGCCCGGTTTAGAGTCCATCCATAGTAAGACAGTGTCTAATAGAGTCTCGCTGACGGGTACATAGATGTCCTTACTTATCTACGAGAGGCTATGATGGCATTTAGGAAGTTTCTCTTCTTTCTTTTCTAATCGTGCATCGTTCTGGGATGAACAAATATTTTCATAAATTCCATCGTACTAATGGCGAACCCTTGTGCGACAAATTAGCACAGTGTAAGAGTTTGGGATGAAGCAACCTAGCCTGGGGGCTAGCACTGCTTAAGCCTCGAGAGTTGTGAATCGTGCTGACGATCCAGTTGTGGAGGCCCCAGGATTACGATATCGCGGTGAGCAATGAGAGCATAGCCTTATGTTTCCCTCAACTCTCTACGATGCTTTTTAAGAATATTGGCGGTGTAGATACTGCAAGAACCTCGTATTCCCTATGCAGCTTATTAGGTTCCGCAGATGCATAAGTTCGTTCTCAGGGAGCTCCTGTTCCAGTTCTTGATATTGGCCCAGTAAATTATGTTCCAGAGGCAGCATGTGTTGTGCCTCTTATTTTTCTGGCTGGCCGAGTGCCCGAAGAGACTGCATTATTATATCCAATTGAACCTTTTGATAATCTCAAACCATGCATCCAATAATCCTTATTTTTTTAAAATAAAATTATGTCAGTGTATCCTTCAGGCTCTTGGCTATCTCGAGCAGTATGGTGTTCATTATTATACTTTCAAGTTTCAGGATCCAGCCATGGATTGGTGGACCACTCTTTTATCATCTAGGCAGGGCTTGCCTAAGCTGACTTGGTGTGAATTTTCTCGTAGATTCATGGAAAGTTCCTTTCGCACACCAAGCGAGATGAAAAGTGTCGCCTGTTTGAGTGGATTAGACAAGGAAGCATGTCGATTTCAGAATATAAGATTGAATTCTCTAGGATGACTGGATATGCACTAGAACTAGTCCATGAGCCGTCCGAGAAGGTTATAAGATTTATTGATGGCCTTTCTCCTTCTTTGAGGTCCCATATTGCTCGACAGATTGAGGTCGGGACATTATTTGATGTTGTTGATATTGCTCAGACATATGAGGCATACTATAAGTTAAAGCAAGAAGAGCCAGAGCGCGAGAGTAAGAAATTCCGTGGCGCTGGTGGGCAACTATGGTACCTCTTCTGGCAAGGTAAGGTTTCCGACTTTCGTGAGAGGTCACATGCCAGGTTATCTCAGCCAGGCGCATGATTCTTAAAGTGTGCTAGTAGTCTGTCAAAATCAGACCCAGTCTTCTCTTAATGGCTATCAGAAGTTTATCTAACATCCATTTTTAGCTTAAAGGTATTATCATTGTCGTGAGCCTCATTATCTTAAGAGGAACCGTCCCTTATTTTAGAAGGAAGACAGTTGTCCCTCTTCTTGCCTTCAGGCACCTGCCCAGTCGCAGAGGATATTATTTAGATCTTAATCAGCCAGAGATATGCCTCCATGCAGCAGAGGTCACGAGTGTGGTGGCAATGGTTCTTTAGAAGATGATTATCAGGGTAATGGCTCAGCTCAGCTGCAGGGGCAGTTCTATGAACTACCAGTTAGGCAGGATGCTGAGGCATTTGATGTAGTAGACCTCTCTAGTTCTTTTTCCTTTTATGTGAGTAAAGATTTGATTTTTTGATCAATTTGCCAATGGTGTGTCTTATCATGTTTCAATGGGTTCCTTGGATGTTTTTATTAAGAATCTGTTGTGGTAGAGGGGTGAGCTTGTGGTATGATTTATTGCTGGTATTTGTGAGACCCTACTAGTTTATCTGGTTTAAATTTGGGAGAGAGTGTCGGTATGGTCTGCTTGGCATCCTGTTGTACCACCTTCTCTTACTATGTCAAGTCAGTCTACCTCTGTCCTTGGGATTCACTGTTGGTAGGATGGTGAGATTCTTATTCATTGCCATCAGAAAGTGTCATTATTTCTTTGGGTGTAATATGATTAGTAAGTAATATTTGATCTACATGTCTCCTTTTGGTTCGAGACACTAGTAGAATCATGTCATTTTATGAGCTTGTTTCCGTTACAAAAAGGGCTTTCTGGTAAATTATCGGAGTTTTATTCTTATTGGAAGATTGAATTGGCATGAATGTTGTTCCATAAAGCATTTAATATCTATTTCTTCAGTTTCGATTCTTTGACTAGCCTGACTCGGAAGTAGTGTAGCTTTGGTAGCCAAGAAAATAAGACGATGAGCTTCCTGAATTCCTGAAGCTCTAATTATTCCTATCTTCAGTCCATTGCAATTTTTTCTGGGTAACCGCTTGTGATGTTCCATGTGTTGAGCCAAAATGTGTATCAAGGTAGTCGGGTAAGCAAATTGTTATGTTTCACGGCTACTAAGGGTAATGAGAAGTGTAATTTGATCTCAGAGTTGATCCATCAGGCGGTAGTGCTTATGGCAACGGTATAGAGTTGTGAAGTCGAGAGTTGCTGCTGTTTGGCAATTCGAGAGGGTAATTTGGTAGCTCAGGTCTGAGCCGCATTCTATTTTCAGTTACGTCTTCCTTAGTCCAGTAGACTCTGCGAGGATGGCTATTTTTTATTCAAATTGGCGGTATGAGTTTATGCTCTAAGTGGATGAGTCTTCCTCCAATAGAATGCTGATATTAAATCTCTAAGGAATTGTTGAAGCGTAAGCTAATTCTTAGTTTACCCACCTGTTTTATATCGAAAAGTATGTCGACGAGGTGATTTGTCGGCGGAATCATGTTAATCCATTCAGAGTTTCGTGTATCTTTTTTTCAAAGATGTAGAACTCTGCTCTCGTGATCGAGGAAGTGTCAGCTTAGTCCGAAAAAGACGGGCAATGGTATTATGATATTATCCAGATATGTTTTATTCCATGAGTTCGTTGTGTGCGTTATAATTCTGATTCTGTAACCATGAGATAATATATAGTTTACAAACTTCGCGCAAGTTCTCTTGTTATCTGCGTGAATTTTGCTTTAGACTCAAGCTCGATCGAGGACGAACGAGAGTCTAAGTGGAGGAGAATGAAACGACCTTAGGTAGTCGTTTCGGGAGTTAGGACTTCGATTTATATTCATAAGGTTCATTAGGACATGTCTGTAAAATTTGAGCTAAATTAGACCTCGTTTGATAGGTATCGAAAGAAGGTTTCCGTTTTCATTTTTGGTAAATTTTAAAAAGAATTTTTCGAGCTTGATTTTGGCGAATGAGCTCTGATTCAAAATCTAAAAGCGTCGTTATGTTCGTATGATTATTTGTAACTTTTCTGAACTTTCAAAAGTAAATTTCGAGGTTGTTCGGATAATTTCTGCTAAAATGCCGAAAGTTAAATAATTTGATCTTTTTGATTTAATTCGTATCTTGAGTTCGGGAATCTGATTTGAGATCCGCCTTAACGAGTATTTCACACAAATTTTATATAATTTGTACGCAAAATTTGGGATCATTTTGAGTTTGGTAGGGTTACGTTTTAATTTTCGTCACGATAATAAAGTTTTTAAAAAAAGAAAAAAAAAGAAAACTTAAAATAATAAGAGAGGAAATGGAAAGACGGTGGAAAAGCTTACGGGATAAATATCCCTTAAAGCTTGAGCTTGAAGGACGATAAGCAACAGAAATAAGGAGAAGCAAGAGGCAACATAGTGAGAAAAATGCCAAAAAATAGAAAAAGGAAAAGAAAAGGAGCAGAAAAAATAGAATTTTTACCCCGAGATATCTAGGTAATGATGTTAATTCATTATTTTAGTTTATTACGTGTGTTAGAATATATTTTAACGGTACAAATCGGGATATTAGACATCGTTCTAACAAGTTAAATTGATAGTTTGAAGGATTAACTGGATCCTGATAACAGAAATAAATTATATATTCGTACTTAGGGAGTTATGGGCAACCCGTAAATATAATTTATTTAAGGTTTGGTTATGTGGCTTTGAAACCTGTATATAGGCTAGGCCTGCGCTTCGCTTATGCGATAGGGTATCAGGTTGCTAACCGGATCGTTCTAAAATGTAAAAAATGAAGCTTTTAGCTTTGTTTGATATAGTTTTTTCTGCTTATTGAATAGAACGGGATCGTTTGATAGTTAATCCAAAGAAAAAAAAGATTGTTGAGTAGCTGAGCTAGCTTTGGAAAAAGGTAAGTGATTATATGCATTTCTTTGGTGGCCTTTGGCCTTATGGATATTCTACCACATGTTCTTTACATGTGTAGCTGGCGTTATTACGCTTTAGCTTTGGATTTACATTGTATATTATATGTTATGCCCTAATGTTGGTATTGCATTGAACATAGAAGCATTGTACTCTGGCTGTGAGTTTGACTATACTTCCCGACAGTCGATGAGAGTCCCGCACCGATGAAGGATTACTATTGCATCATATTGCATTCATATGTATTATGTTCTAGTTATAGGCTGCTATGTCATATACTGAGTGCAGGAGTACTCTGCCCCAGGAGTATGAATGAGTATTTCGCCTCTGGTTTATATCATAACGGGTGCATGAGTATTCCGCCCCCAGGAGAGTGCAGAAGTATCCCGCTCTGGTTTATATCATATCGGGTGCAGGAGTATCCAGAAGAGTGCAGGAGTATTCTGCCTCAGCTTTATATCATATCAACTGCAGGAGTATTCCGCCCCAGGAGAGTGCATGAGTATTCCGCCTATGGTTTATATCATATCGGCTGGTTTATATCTTATCGGGTGCAAGAGTATTCCGCCCCAGGAGAGTGAAGGAGTATTCCACCACTGGTTTATATTATATCGGGTGCAGGAGTATTCCGCCCCAGGAGAGTGTAGGAGTATTCCGTCTCTGTTTATATTATATCGGGTGCAGGAGTATTCTACCCTAGGAGTAGGAGTATGCCGCTCCAGTTGCTTACTATATTGCATTCCCCTCGAATGCAAGAGTATTTTGCTCCGGGACGAGATTAGGGGCACATGTGACCCCCCCCCCCAATTGCATCATATTATATTCATTCCATTTCATTGCACCGGTTGCTGTGTATTGTGTGATTATAATGCTATGTTTTGTATATGTGTCATGTATTTCTGATTGTTAATATGTTCGGGATACCTATATGTTCTATCTTAAAAACCCTGGTTGTTTATGAGTTTATGGTTCCATACTTGTTTCAGTTATTATCCGGCTCCTGCCTTTTGTGGTTGAGATAGTGTGGATTTGGTTTATCTGCTTTTCTTCTCTCTAGCTAGCTATCCTATTCTTTGAGGTGGCTATTCTGCCTCCACTTACTGAGTCCTTTTGACTCGCCCTTGTTTGTTGTTTGTTTCTTGTCTATTTATTTTTTTTCGGCAGATTCGCTCCAAGGTTGAGTTCGTCACGTTGTTGAGGAGCGAAGACAACTTCAGCTGTCAGGGTGAGTCATCTTTTGTTCAGGATGACCACCAGTTTTATGTTTATTATTTCAATGGTATTTTGCTCCCTTCTGGAGGCGTATGTATTCTTTTCTGTTCTTAGATGTCTAGTCTGGATAGCCCTAAACCTAGTACATTGGGTAGTCAGTTGTAATTTCTTTTGTACAACTTAGAGGTATCACTATGTCTGTACTTTTTTAAGTTTTGTTTTTATTTATGAGTTATATTTATATAATTTGTTCTTAATTCAATTGGTAAGGATTCGCCCAATAGGTCTAGGGAAGGATGTCGGGTGCCCACACGGCCTAACAAAAAATCTGGGTCGTGTTAGTAGATCCTTACACAATTCAGCTTTTAACTTCTCACCTTAAAAACGGATTCCATGCTCATTGAGGTGGTCACAGAGACGCCCAAAAAAAGCTCCATATTGTAAGGTCGGTCGCTGAGTATGATCCAATTCTATGCCTAATTTTCTAGCTGAAAACGAGCACACCAGAGCTCTCGTTGAATATCCCAATATTCTGTACCATAGAGCTGCTTGATAACCTTGACCATAAGCCTTAATGAGCTGAAAAATGGTGTCCAAAAAATCATCCCATCGCGTTCCATTCTCTTAGTACACAACCCCAACTTAAATGAATAAAATTTCAGCATAGAACCTATCTGTATTGCTACTTCAATTAGACTGTCCATGGAGTGAAGAATTGTTGTTGACAGTGATAATAAAAGACTATGCAAAGCTGAATTTTTATAACAAATAAATAGGGTAAAGGTCTCCACAGCGAGCGAACCACGACCCAAAGGCGCTGGCAAGGCAGCGAAGACGTACTTATAACTATAATTTTTCCAAGCATGCAACTAATGGAAAACAGAAATGTACAAGTGATGAAGAGATGGTGCAGGCTACTGTTGAAGAGAATATCCATTTGTCAGCCCCTCAACATTCACAAAGCAATCAGACAAGTGCATTTAATTTAATGCCTACCCCAAATTTTCATAATCCAAACTTTTTGCATGAAGAAGATCCTGATTGAAGGCATCAGGTTGTTTCAGAGGCACTTACTATGCTTTAAGCAAGGTTGCAGCTCAATAGGCCTATTGGAGGAAGACAAATAAGCTTCAGGGATGACCAGACCTGAGTTAGTGTTCAAACAGACTTACCCTACTCTCCAAGAGGCTTGTCATGGATGGGCAAGGCTGCTATGATACAAATCAGTTGGAAAGGGAAATCCAACAAAAGATTGGGAAGCTGAAGCCAAGGAAAAGGTACACAAGATCTAGTGTTTCAAAATTGGTGGATGTTTTTGTTAGGTGTGGTAATGTAGTTACTCCAATAACAGTACTCTTAATGTCCTTAGATTTTTGGTGACGTAACTAATTATAGGGAGCAGTACCCAACTCTTTATGACTTTAATTTGGTGATGACAAATGCATATGGATGCTATATTATGACCCAGTTTGTGCAAGTTTTTGGGTTATAATATGGCAGATCAATCTCAATGTAAAAGATAGTTGGTATCTATTATGTTAGTGAATGTTGCAGTTTAGTTATCTGTGTTATTTTTCTATTTTTGAATATGTATTAGGAGTTTATAGTTAATCAAAATCATAGTGGTTGTAAGATGCCGTTTGTGTTAATTTTCTATTTTTGAATGCACATGAAGCGGCCATTTAAGCTGAGTTTATAATTAATCATAATCATATTCAATGTAAAATGTAGTTTGCACAACAATATTACTAGTTTTGGATTCAACAACTCATATAAACTTACAAAATTTCACACAATAGTAAATGAACAACAACAATACTAATTTGGTTCAAATACAATGTTGTAACAAAATCAACGAACAAAGCACATCAAACACATATGAACATTTTTTATCTTGGACATTTCCTCCTTTAATACAGCCCTTTTTTCTTCTTCTTGGTCCAATTTTGCCTTCAAGTTATCTCTTTCAACCTTAACCGCAACCAAAGAAGTATTCAAATTCATTAAGTTAACCATATACACTTCCAATTCAAACTTCAATGAATTGATTACAACCATTCCTCTATCCGAGAACTCTTCATCTCGCCACTCTCAATAACCATACGAATTGACCTATCCATTACCCAATATGAACATACCCATAAATTTATTACAACAATTAAAGAGGAAGTAAAATCAGAAATTTTATTTCAGATTTAGCACACTTGTAGAATCTCCCTCCAGGAATAGAAGTTGTCCATGAAGTAAAGCTTCTCGCGAGCTCCACACAATGGCACTTTCTTTATGATGAACAACTATTTTATGGCACTTTCTTTATGATGAACAACTATTTTAAGACATGGTTATTGTGGGGAATTAAGAGGAACCCTAATTTAGAATCTTGAATGAGAAGGGGAAATCATTTACTTAGAGAAAATATTACATAGTAATGGTGAAAGGTTGTTTTATTAATTAAGTGGGATGAATGGGTCGGGTATGAGTTATAATTTCTGTGGATTTAATTTTGAACCGGGTATATACAATGTTTGTTGGGTTATTCAACCAGCTAGTGCCTCGCGTCGCTCCGTCTAATTTGAAGGTAGAATTGAAGCAAAGTAGGACGCTAGGGGTTTAGCTGGTTAAAAATATTAAAGGACGGCAGTTTCAACTTTTTTCAGACAGTAGAGGGGCAATTTTGACCCGTTTTCGGAAAAAAGAAATAAAGAAAGAAGAAAAAGAAGAGATGTCCCCTAGTTTTTGGAGGAATATATAAAATGATAAATTATAGTAAGTAATATGATGTTTACTTAATGAGCAAAACGTTATCAGAAGATGGAATATTATGATTTCTGCATATAGTCGTAATGTGTTTCCAAGAAAGTCACTCTACTTGTATAATAAAATGGTTTCTCTAGGCATCAGGGAGAACTCGTCCACTTTTTCTTCTGTATGTGCTAACCTAGGTTCATCAGGAAGAAGCCAAGATGAAGTTGGAGATATAATTTTGGCATAATCCCGACGACGATCAGTGGTAGTCAAAGGTGGTCAACGGCCGTTTAGCCATGGTTTGAGAAAGAGGAGAGGTGGAGATTTTCTAGAGAGAGAGTGTGAAAGAAGAAGTTTCCAAATAATTGTAGAAGGTGCTTAAGGGATAGAAATGAAAATATCTTTAAAAGTGTTTAAAAGTTCAAGACCATGAAAAAAGTGCTAAGTAAATCAAGACCATGCTCAAAAGTATTCAATTCACATAAAAAAATCAAAATTTAAGAAATATGTAAAAAAAAAAGGGCGGTCTTGAAAGATTGAGCTATTTAAAAGTGATCTTTAAAAATTATGCACTTTTACATTTAATAAAGCTGGAAGTCCAAAAATGCCCTTAGTAATAGAGCACTTCCCGTAATTACAAAAATATCATCGCAATTTTTTGAAGCTGTAATTATAAAATTGTCACCACACCTTTTTGAAGCCATAATAATAAAAATGTCATTGCTCTCTACAAACTAGAAACAATGTCATTCTACAAACAAATGAGTCCAAATCGTCATCCCTTCATTCATCTACAAATATACATATGGAAATACAAAAATCCAAAGTAAAACATAACTACACCAATCTGTCATCGTTTATTCATAATGTGAGCCAAAAAATTAAGTACATTTTGCAAAAAAAAAAAAAAGAGTGTATATATATATATATATATATATATATATATATATATATATATATATATATATATATATATATATATATATGAAAATATAAAATGAAGACAATCCGGCCGTATTTATTTAAAACTAAGCAAAAATACTCTGACTATTTTACAAATAAATGACACCAAATTGTCATCACTTCGCTCATATAAAAAAGTTAAAAGAAAACATAACTAAAGGCAATACGACATCATTTATTTACAGTGATAGCCGAATTCTATGCATATTTTGCAAACAAATGACTTCAAATTGTTATTACTTTTTTATAATATAACCTACTATAAAAAAGAAAAAAAGAAAAAAAAGGACTGGCATTTTCCCATCATACCCCAACTACCATATGCACGACGAGGAAGAGGAGCCGGAGCAGGAGATTGAGATGGAGATGGAGATTCTTCTTCAACATTATCAGTAGGTAATGGCGATGGAGTCGAATTATCAAGGAAGAGATCTGTTGGCGGAGGTGCTGGTAGAGAACTCACATTTGGTGACGGTGATGAAGTTTCTGGAGGTGCATCGGTTGGTGGTGGAGAAGTTAAATCTCTATTGAATTACGGTGCCCTTGCTGGACTTGGTGAACTTTCCGGCATATCTAAACAATTACAAGTAGCAGTAGTACGATTCATTTTTTCATATTGATTTTGGATTAACGTTTAGGGGTAGAAGTAAAAATATTTTTAAAAGTGTTCAAAATTTTAATACCATAAAAAAGTGCTCAGTACTTCAAGACCACGTACAAATATGCTCAGTATCTAATAAAAATGATGACAATAACAAATAGGCCGATTGCTGTGGGAGTTTTACAGAATATGATACTTCAGTACACATGTCTACCTTATGAACCCCAAAGGATATTTAATGGTATGCCTAGGCATTAGAATATGGAGGCAAATGTATGTCATAAAAATTTGTTATAGTAGGTTATTTGTTTGAAGTCTAGAAACTTCCTATTTTCGGTAAAGAAGAAGAAAGTTCTTTCTTCATTAAAAAAAAAAAAAAGAAACTTCGTTCTGTTAGTAATTGTCATACTATGTGATATAGGTGTAGGCATTCGAATTTTGGTGTATTAAATCCATAAAAAATTTGAATTAATTTTTAAATTTAAATAAAATATAATGCCACATGTCAAATTACGTGATGCCAAGTCAAATGAAATAACCAAATAGAAGTACGCCAAGTGTACAAGGATATGTTCTAGCTATCCAAATGAGAGCTTATTCAATATTGATTTTGCAAATTCAAACCGACCAATCAAATTAAAGTAAATAAGTTTAGCTTAATCACAACTCTCCTATTCCACCACTATATATATGGAGCTAGCTACCTAAAGCCAAAAAGTGGAACTTAAAAAAAAAAAGGAAGGAAAACAAGGAGGAGATCATCCAAAAGGGGGAACAACAAAAGAAGAAGGACATCTAAGGAAGATCATCAAGAAAGACATCAAAGGAGGCCAAGTAAAGCACATCAAATAAACTGAAGGGCAATCAAAGAAGCTCCGAAGGAAAGCTGTAATAGTCTTCTTCTACGTGTGTGATCTACGTCCCTGTTCAAGTTCCACAACGGAGACAACGATCTACGTCCATGTTCAAGTTCAACAACCGAGACCACGATCTACGTCCCAGTTTAAATTCAAAATAAAGTTCAAATCAAGATTCGGCATTCGCGAGTTTAAATCATCTGTTCGTGGTAGTTTAATTTCAAATCTTGTTCGTGATGGATGTCAAAGTATTCGTGATGGACAACAAATCCAAGATCAAGCATTTTGAAATTAAATCCAAAGTTCATCAAGTTCAAGATCAAGCTTCCGAGTCCTTGAACCAAAGTTCGTGTGGAGAAGAATCAAATAACGTCATTTACAAAAGTAATGACACTCTAGAGATTGTAACTCGCATCTTCTGTCGATATCAAATACAAAGTCTATTTTCATTATTTCTTGTCTTGAATTTTCTAAACATCAAAATTTGTTGTTACCAATTTGGCACGCCCAGTGGGACCAATTCTGCCTTTCATCTCTTCTCTCACAAGCAAAAGAAAGTCTTCAACAATGGTGGCCAAATCCGGAGCAATATCTCGGTACTTTAAATCTTGTCTTCATATGCTCTCAAACAAGACTTGAAGTGGAGGCATCTGTAGATAGTAAAATTCTGTAGAAATTAGGGCTACAAGATAAGCCCATTAGGGTTACTTGGAGGGTAATGCACCAAACCCTAACTCACTTCTATGAAAAGGGTCTATATTCTCTAGTAAAGGTATCTCAAAAATTCTATAAGATCATCTCAAATACCATAAATTCGGGATAGCCACAAATATTCAAGATACCAAATATGTCTTTCAAGCCGCTTCTTGATAATCAAATACTTCAAGAAGATCTATATCATCCTATGTTCAGAAAATACGCCGCTAAAGCCCGCGAATTACGGATACCAAATCAGAGGGAAGAATCAAATGATCACCAAAATTGTACTCACAATATTAATGAATAAAAGAACTTATTTTCTTTATATTGTTTGTGATTTATTTTTCATAAAGCAAAATTTTATTGCAAACAATATGGTCCATCTATCATTCTCTCTCTTTTTTTTTTTCCTTTTTTAGTTGAATTGATTTCAATGTGATATTGACATTTCTTAAAATACAACTTAGAAAATGCAACCTCCGTCATATTTTAAGAGGGTCATTTATCGATTTTAGCAATTTCCTTTGAGAAAAGATTCGTAAAGAATGCAATTTACCTAATTACTCTATCTTGTTTCTTGACCACTAAACGCAGCCACTTGTGAAAAGTGCGTACAATTAATCACTTTAAACTTTGGGATTAAATGGGTAAAATTATAAAAAATTAATTATTTTTATCTTCATTTCAGAAGAAAAAGAAATTTATACTAGTTTTTTGAGCTAAAATGACACACAAAATTGGGTGGACATGAAAACCTTTTGTGCACCCACATATTCTTATAATATTGTAATAAATTGTTTATAATTTTAGTTTGCCACCCAATGTTCGGTATCCTAATTAGAGCTCTGATTGATCCGAATTCACACCGCATAAGGCCTATTACGGGAAAAGCGCTCCCTACCAAAATTATTTTCAATCCCAAAACTCGAACACGACAGCTTTGATTAAAGGTCAATGTATCCTATGATCATAATATTTTAATAAAGTTGAATGCTAGACTTTAAAGTGGGATCATGTTTTTCTATTTTGATCATTTTATTTTGAACTCTTTTATACGAAGTGCCATAACGAACAAAAAGGATTTGTACAGAAGTCCTGCTAGATGCCGGAAATAAGTTTGTAGTCCCAGCGGAAAAAATGTCTAATATTTAGCCTCCTTATGGAGATTCTGTAGAGATTTTTTGGAATGAAATTCTGGAAATTCGCCAAAGAGTTTTCTGGGGTCTGCTAGGAATATTTCGAGTTCAAATTATGAAGACATAATGGCATATTTATAAATCTACAATGTAGTTATTATAAAATTTAGGAATATATATGTAATTAGCACAATTAAATTTTACTTGTGTTTTGGGTTTGGCCCATTAGTTACTTAGATCATGTTTGGCCAAGCTTCTAAAATGCCAAAAGTAGTTATGTTTCATAAAAAGTACTTATTTTAGTTAATGAAAGTGTTCGACCAAGCTTTTGGTTAAATATTAGTGCTTTTGCAAAGAAGCGAAAGTTGTTTTTCAGCTTTTAAGCAAAGTTAAAAAAAATAGCTTCCGTAAAAAATAAGAGCTTCTGATATTACAGGACAAGAATAGACATATAAAAAGATTAGGAAACAACTTTTATATATATATATATATATATATATATATATATATATATATATATATATATATATATATATATATATATATATATATATATATATATATATATATATATATATCATTTTTCGTAATATAACATTTTAAAATAAGTTTTGAAATATTTGTAAAATACAAATTACTAACAAAAACACTTCTCACATGATTTGGCCAAATACAAATTGTTATTCTTTAAAAGCATTTTTCAAAAGCACTTTTGTAGAAAGTACTTCTCAAAATGAGCTATTTTCCGTAGCTTGGCAAAACATGCCAGTAGCTTGGCCAAACAGGCTCTTAGTAACCAAGCTAAGCTAGATTCCTCAACTTCTATAAATACCCATTCATGAAATGAGAAAAGATGAGAAGTCTTCATTCGAAAATTGTGTTTGTTATTCCCGATTTGATATGGTATCAGAGCCACCATCAGATCCGTCGGAGTCCTGAAATCTCTAAGTGAAAGTGTGTACTGATGGCTGCTCCACCCGCCAGAACTTGTGGCAGAGGAACATTTTTGTTGACAGAATAGGTGGATGAAATACGATTTCTCTGTACGACCTCACGTCAAACGACAACCCAGGTTTGATTATCACCCAGGTCTAGTTATCTAGTTAAAAGTACGATGAATAGGCAAGGTCAGTTCGTACGTCCCTACCTACCCAAAGGAAGTTTTGTTTTGTTGATGGAACCATCGTGAAGCCTGACGAGGGTTCGATGGATTTATAGGATTGGTAGACGATAATCTCGTTGTTGGTAGCATAGACACAGAATTATATTGAACCTACTCTCCGGACCATCATATCATAAATAGAGTGTGTAGGTAAAAATACAACACCTATGATTACGAGGATACGAGTCTAGCTAGTAAAGACTAGGCTCTACAAGTCATTGCGCGCTGAGGATACATGCCTACTGCATAAGCCATGGCCACGCAGCAGGCACGGACCAAGGGTTATAAGGCATAAATCTCGCTGCCTTAGGGTAACATTCTCCTGTTAGAGAAATTAGTATTTCCGCCTTAAGTGAACAGGCCAATGGCCTATTGATGTAGGGCAAACTACTATGAGACCGTTCACCCGGAGTCAAGCCAAAGAGGTCCAAGAACCTCACCTATACTTGATGTGGAAAGGGCTTGAAGATGGGAGCCTTGGAAGCAATTTGAAGAAGTATAACATGATAACAAGTCCAGGCGATC
This sequence comes from Petunia x hybrida, assembly GCA_037355625.1. Taxonomy (NCBI): domain Eukaryota; kingdom Viridiplantae; phylum Streptophyta; class Magnoliopsida; order Solanales; family Solanaceae; genus Petunia; species Petunia x hybrida. Next base: position 676,608 of record JBBBVM010000018.1, on the reverse strand, counting down.
CGCCCAAAGAGGAGGCGCTCCGCCCAAACAACTCATTGATGAAGGATCCAGGCGCACCTCCTAAGCAATAGGCGCTCCGCCCAAAGAGGAGGCGCTCCGCCCAAACAACTCATTGATGAAGGATCCAGGCGCACCTCCTAAGCAATAGGCGCTCCGCCCAAGAAGCCATGCAGTCAGGCGCTCCGGCGCTCCGCCTAAAATGCAACACTGGTCAAATTTGACAATTTTGGAGGCGGAGGTGGCCGCTCCACCTAGTAGCTCCGCCTAACTTGCTGAATTTCGTTATGTAGTCTTTACTAAAATAGCCCTGCGAGGTTTAGCTATTATTACCTAACTTGTGGGGTGTTTTCTTAACTATCTAGGCTTTAGGGAAACTCTACAAATACCTCAAAGCCCTTTTAATTTCATTTAGCTTACTTTGATTATTAAAAACAAACACTTGAGAGATAAGAATCCTCTTTGAATAAATGAACCTTTTGGCTTGAACCAATTAGTGGATCTAGTTGAGTCTCATTCCAAACCCGACCGGACTATTTTGCAAGACCCAGGTGCGTCTTGAGGACTGCTCGAATAGTATAGGCTATCCTTGACCCGATTTGAGGGTGTTACGAGGCCCGTTCCTCGTATCTACTTCGAAGGGAGTTTAAAATCCGTCTTGCTCCTATCCTTTTTATTTTGCTTCCGTGATTACCCTGCATCAGTTTGGTATCAGAGTAAGTCTCGGGATTTGTCTCTACAAACCCTCGATCCTTGTTCATCGTGCCTACGTTAGTTTCTAGTTTAGATTCTTGTTATTGTTGTTGAAAAAGAAGAAAAATACAAAAAAAATTGAAAAAAAAATGAAAAACACCAAAAAAAATTCAAAATCCCTATTTTAAAACCCTAGCTTGCAAGACTTTGAATCATGATTGTGATCTTGATATTGGGTGTTTGATGTTAGAAATCATTGGGGTTTGTTGGGGTTAGTGAAAAAAAATTTGGGTACCTTTGATTTTTATAAAACAAGGTGAAATCATCGAAAATTTGGGTGAAGATTGAAGAAACACGTTGTTGAGAAAAGCTGAAGAACCAGTTCAGGCGCTCCGCCCAAATTCCGAACGCTCCGCCTAAATCAGCTATTGGTCAAATTGTGAGGCGCTTCGCCTGTGCGAGGCGCTCCGCCTAACCCTGTAGCATGGTTTTGGTAGTTTTCTTCTAGGTTTTCGGTAGTTTTCTTCTAGGTTTTCATGTTTTATTTGATTGCATTGCTTCTGGTTAGTACTATTAGACTAACATTTCTACTCAATTAGTACTAATTATTTTAGCCTTTAGGATTATCATGCTTAGTGGAGAGCATAGCTCAAAGAAGATTCGTAGAACCTTTTGTTTTAAGTCCGCACTTAAGGAGCCTAGCGTCCATCGAGTCCCATTAATTCCACTCGCCCCAAAGAGTGCTTGATCTTGTGGATTGTTTGGTTGTTGATTAGGAACGTGGTTCAACTACGTGGTACCTTTGGTTCAAGTTTGAGTGATAAATCCCCCACCACTAAACGAGTGTATCCGAGTGACATTCAAGTGAGGTTTGTGTGTGAGGTTATTTCACTAACCGTTTGCTTGTTTTGTAGGTACAATGGCTAGTGAAGGTGAAGATCCCCTTAAGGGTGCCTTGCCTACTATAATGGCCAAGTTGGATGGCATGAACCTAAGTCTTAAAAATCTTGAAAGAAGGACCCCGAGTGTCCAACTTGAAGCCGGTGAGGGTACAAGTGGCTCAACCATTACCCCAGAATAATTTGCCGAATCGGTTAAGAAACAAAAGCTAAAGGATGATGTTGCTCGAAATGAGCATGTGTTGAGAAATCCCCAACAAGTGGGCATTCCCCACCTTATGGGCAATCCCCAAAGGGAAGTTCAACTCCCTAGAGCCCATATAAACATTGCACCTCTTGAGCATGTTGATGAAGCTCAAGAAGGGGAGGAACCCGAGCTTGATGATGAAGAATATGAAGCTCCCTATCTGATTAAGAGAGCTATGAATGGGGGCCGGGAATTGAATAGGGGTAGAGTCCGAGGTCGAGGGCCACCCGTGGGGAATGATGGAGGGAATGTTAGAAGGGATTATGATGCTTATGGTGACAACTTTGGGGGCCAAGCGGAGCCTTACCGAGGAGGTCGTGACAACAATAATCTCACTAGTGTGAAGCTCACTATTCCTACGTTCAAGGGACGTAGTGATCCGGTTGAGTATCTTGAGTGGAAGGTAACCATGGATATAGTGTTTTATACGAATGACATGACCGAGGTGAAGAAAGCCAAATATGCTATATCTTCCTTTGAATCTTTTGCTTCCACTTGGTGGGAGTCGACCAAGAGGTCAAGAAGAAGAAATGCTTTGCCCGTGAACCTTACTTGGGATGAATTGACTCATGTGATTGATGAAAACAAGGCTACAAGACGGTTAGAGAGTACTACAATGAGTTTTAGCAAATCCGAATGACCTTAGATATGGATGTGGAGGAAGATGAGCAAGTCGTGATTCAATTCAAGAGTGTATTGAATCGAGAGATAGCCTTCCAATTGAGGTTTCACAAGTTTGCTTCTCATCATGATCTATTTGAGGCCGCGGTTGAAGCCGAGAAATGGCTCAAAGAAGAGAAGTCCACCCGCTATAGGAGTACTACTTCTACTCTCGTGAGTAAGCTAAAGGAATGGAAGACTCCAAACACAAGTGGTGCAAGTGCAAGTCGAGATGTGAAGAAGACTTATGAGAAGCCAACACCAAATATGGGAGGTAATTCTAAAACTCAATTGAACACAACTACTTCTTCTTCTATTCAATGCCACAAGTGTAAGGGGTATGGTCACTTTGCTAGAGATTGTCCTACTCAAACGAACGTGATTGTTATGGATGATGGGAGGGTTTATGAACAATATAGTGAACCCAAGGATGAGGGGCTGGCGGAGAGTGAGTCAGTTGAGGGATGAGAGGAAGCAGATGGAGATGACCCTAACATGTTTCTTGTTATTAGGAGGAGTTTGAGTGATATGCTTGTAGAGGAGAATGAAAATGTGCAAAGAGAAAACCTCTTTCATGCTAGATGTCGTGTGATGGGGCAAGTGTGCTCAATGATAATAGATTCAGATAGTTGTGCTAATGTGGTGAGCCAAACTTTAGTGTCACAATTGAAATTGCCTACCTTGAAACACCCAAACCCCTATCGTTTGCAATGGTTGAGTGAGTGTGGGAAGTCGAAGGTGGTGAAATAAGTCTTAATTAAGTTCAAGATTGGGAACTGCCAAGATGAGCACATGTTTGATGTGGTGCCTATGTAAGCTTGCCATCTCTTGTTTGGTAGGCCATGGCAATATGATCGAAATGTGGTACATGATGGCTGTGTCAACACTTATACGGTCAAGCATGAGGGGAAAAAGTATGTGCTCAAGCCCTTGATGCCTAAACAAGTGAGTGAAGATTATAGGTGTATGAGGGAGTTGAAAGATGCGGCAAAGGCTAAGTCAACTGTGGAGACTAGGCCTTTGGCCGAGAGCCTAGTTATGGCTCTACCATCTTCTACCAGTAGCATTTGTGCCATGATGCAACTGGGAGAGATTTTGAGAGGAAATGATTGCACCAAATTGCTCATTTTCCTAGTGCACAAAGGTATGGTTTTATCTTCCGAGTTTGATTATTCTTCTAACCCTTTGCCTAGTGCTCTTGAAAATATTTTGAAGGTTTTTGGGATATGTTCCCGGATGAGATGCCAAGTGGTCTACCTCCATTGAGGGGTATTGAACATCTATTTGACTTTGTCCCGGGATCCCAAATCCCAAACAAGCCGGCCTATAGAAGCAATCCCGAAGATACAAAGGAGTTGCAAAAGCAAGTGGATGAATTGCTTACCAAGGGCTTGGTTCACGAGAGCTTAAGTTCGCGTGCCGTGCCTGTAATGCTTGTTCCAAAGAAGGATGGTACATGGAGGATGTGTGTGGATTGTTGAGCGGTCAACAAAATTACGGTAAAGTATCGACATCCCATACCTCGTTTAGATGATATGCTTGTTGAACTAAGTGGTTCTAGCATCTTTTCAAAAATTGACCTTAGGTCCGGTTACCACCGAGTCCGTATGAAATAGGGTGATGAGTGAAAAACCGCATTCAAGACCAAGTTTGGTCTATATGAATGGTTGGTGATGCCCGTTGGCCTCTCCAACGCACCTAATACCTTCATGAGGCTAATGAACCATGTGTTGAATCCATTCATCAACAAATTCGTGGCTGTCTACTTTGATGACATTTTGATATATAGCAAGTCATTAGATGGCCATCTTGAAGTGTTGAAAACCGAAAAGTTCTCTGCTAATTATAAGAAATGGGTTGTTGAAAAGGTAGTCTTTCTTGGTTTTGGTGTGAGTGCCCAAGGAGTGGAAGTCGATGAGTCCAAGGTGGAGGCCATTAGAGATTGGCCTACTCCCACTACCGTGTCTCAAGTAAGAAGCTTTCATGGTCTTGCTAGCTTTTATAGGAGATTTGTGAAGGACTTTAGCTCCATTGCCGCTCCACTCACCGAATTGGTGAAGAAAGAAAAGCCTTTTATATGGGGAGAGGCTCAAGAAAAGGCCTTCCAAGAATTGAAAAGTAGATTGAGTACCGCCCCTTTATTGTAATTGCCCAACTTTGAAAAGGTATTTGAGGTTGAATGTGATGCCTCGGGGGTGGGAATTGGAGGTGTTCTCATTCAAGATGGGAAACACATAGCCTACTTTAGTAAAAAATTGAAGGATGCAACCTTGAATTACTCTACGTATGACAAGGAGTTGTATGCCCTAGTGAGAGCTCTTGCTCATTGGAAACATTATCTTTGGACTAGGAAATTTGTGATTAAGAGTGATCATGAGTCACTCAAACATCTTAGGGGCCAAGAGAAGTTGAACAAGAGGCATTCCAAATGGGTAGAGTTCATTAAGAGTTTTTCTTATGTGATTCAATACAAGAGGGGAACCGAAAATGTTGTGGCAGATGCAATTTCTAGGAAGTCTGCTCTAGCCGCCACTCTTGCCTCCAAGCTCATAGGTTTTGAGAGCATCAAGTTGATGTATGCTCATGACCCAAAGCTGAAGAGCATTCATGAAGCTCTCGAGTGTCATACCCGATTTTGGACTTAACTCGAAGAGAGTAGGATTTTGGATTTGACTGGGTGAAATTGTTTGAGTTTAGATGTTGGAGTCACCACCTAATAAATTTCCTAGGCATATTAGGTCACCTATTAATTTCTAATTCCATTTAATTAACTCCGGGTTGAAGGGGTTACGCACCTCTCGAGCTCCACCAAATGTGGTTATCGGCCGGACTTATAATTGGGATTCTATAAAATAACTAACTATGCAATATAAGTTAGAAATAATTATTCAAATAAAGTAAAACGACTCTTTCTACTAATTGTTTTCTTCCTTGAAACACTTAAGTGAAGTAGACCCTTGCAAAAATAAATTAAATTAGTTAGTATATCAAAAATGCAATAATAATGATCAAATGAAAATAATATAATTTAAAAAAGATGTTTTCAGGGCGTTGTTTTTCAAGATTGTCCGTCCAAATGTACCTTGCAAAAAATGTGCAAATGAATTAGTACATCAATAAATACTAATAATAATAATGTTTATAATAAAAACAATGAAAGGATTTAGTTCTATTTTAAAAATAGACCGCCGTCTCTTATCCCATTTGACCTCGCAAAAAATATAAGAAAATGAGTTAGTAAAAATAATAACAGTAATGATAGTAATAATAATAATTATTATTATTATAATAATAATAATAATAATAATAATAATAATAATAATAATAATAATAATAATAATAATGAAAATGATAATAGTAATAATAATAATAATAATAGTTTTAAAATAAAGGGGAAAGGGATTTTTTAAAAGTGTCGGCTCAGGTGTGTATGAATTGGATGGAGGTTAGGGACGTCGATACGGCTGCGAACACGCCGGCCGGTCGTGTTGCCATGCCAAGTGCCGGTCTCATTACTCCATTACCGACTCGTTTGTAGTCACAGCTTATACACTTCATCATAGCCTTTTGTTTTAGGGGCGCGGGGGATGAGACTGTTTGTCCGTTCAAATCAGTAGGCCTCAATAATTATTTTCCTTGGCCAATTGATGTATTATCCGTCAATTCCATGTATGTCCGTCAATTCCTTGTGTAGGCCTCAAACAAAAGTATTTTCATAGGCCAATGGTGTGATATCTGTTCAAGATCAGAAACATCTCCAATAAACATTCGAGTAAGCTGTCGATCTGCAAAACTCTGAGAAAATCAGTCAACCCCAAAAGATTAACAGAACAAATATACAGCAGAACGAGATCTTTAGTGAAAATAGATAAAATAGAGCCGCATCAGACAAAGCCCAAGTCATCAGCTTTCCAGTTAAAAACGGCAATGATGACACGTACACCATCGAATTAGAGAAGGAGGAGCGACGAGACTCCCACCGTTAATCAATTATTTTCCCCTTTAGTTTCAGTAACAGATCAGACTGGAGCATGGGAAGAAAACCAGTGTCACCGGCGACGAGAATTCCCCGTCGCGGTAGTGTTTTATGCCTCTTTATTCCAACCCCCTTTGTATTTTTGATTTGTCTTGTTGGTTTCGTGTGGGTGTGATTCTGGATTTTGAATTGTGGGTGTAAAAGTGAAGGTTATGGGTGTGTGTTGATCTGTATATATGTGTTTGGTATGATGGTGTAATAGAGATAGAGAAGGAGGGAGTTTTGTGGGGGTGTGAGTATTGTTGGATATGTTGAGGAGAAGGAGTGTATACGGAATGCATGTGAAAGTGTGTGTGTATGTGGAGGATTTTTGGAGATGGGAGATGTGTTGTGCGTGTATAATGAAAGGGATAGGGGTTATGCCTGTGAGTTGATTTTTGGAGAAGAAGACGTCGAGGGAGAAGATCAAGAAAGCCAGTGAGGTTCTCGTGGGGTATGTCTGTTAGTTGATTTTTGGGGAAGAAGACGTCGAGGGAGAAGACCAAGAAAGCCAGTGAGGTCTTCGTGGGGTATGTCGGTATATGTCAGAAGTGCCCCCTTAGGATGTAGAAAAATGGTGTATACAGGAATTAGGGAGGAGATTGAGGAATTAGGAGATTGAGGGGATTTTGGGAATGATTTTAGGGATTTAGGAAATTAGAAAAGATCAGGGAGGGATTTTAGGTAGATTTGGGGATTTGATTTAGGAAAAGATTTGAGGGATGAACTTGGATAGGAAGACGTATCTAGACTATTATTTGGTATAGATTCAAGGTGTAATTAGGAAGACGGTTTGGGATTTAAAAATTCAAATAATAAGAATGTATTTGGTTAAGAAATTTTGGTAGGTTCAAAGTAGAAAATGTATATAAATAAAAATAAATAAAGATAAATAAAAAATTTTGGGGAGTAATTTTAAAATATGGAAGAATTAATAGTAAAAAGGAATTTGGACACTTTAATTGGCCAATATTTAACTTAAAGGTGTAAAAATAAAATATAGATAAACATATATTATAAAATGCACAAATAAATATTAAATAAACTCAAATGAAATTATTTAAATATACATAATCACAAATAATTGCTAATTTGCATAAATAATCACAAATTGAAACAAACTTGACATGTAGCCTAAATGATAGAATTATTTAATATAGCCACTAATATTATAAATGTATTAATTTTCATAAATAGTCATAATTTTGACAAATAGCCTAAATGATGCAAAAATTACGTAATATAGACACACTTAAGTATGTAATATATAAATAGAGGATAACGCACGTAAATGCATGATTTCTAATGCACATTTTGCAGAAATAGTCACGTTGCACCCTTAAGCTGAATTATGGCCAATTTTAAAAAAAGGAGGGACAAAATTGGGTGACAACAGCTTCCCCTCTTTGCCCGGGGATGATGAAAGAGTCTTCAGGCAAAGATAGTTGACGGAGCAGCCAATTTTGTCACGACTGGAAGGAAAAAATGATTGAAGGGGAAATGGGAGTTTTTGGGTGTTTTTGGCCGAACCCCGATCTTTGAGTTGCCTATGTATCTCCGGTTTCACGAGAATCAGGCCGTGTGTAGTTCTAGAATGATATTTTCCCTGTATGAGAGATTTATGACGCACGATTTGGGATGTAAAGACTAAACTTATCCAAGTATGTAAAGTTTAGATTTGTGTATGCTTTGCCTTTTCTGCGGAATGAATATTGTATAAAGTAAGGATACTATCGAAGATGAGATAACATCAATAGGTCGGGCGTGGGAAAAAAGGCTTATAATCATCCTAGTTATGAAAATATGGCGTGCTACACACCCATAAAGAGGAGTTTATATGTACATAGTTTCAACTTCATCTGGACAGCTGAGTAAGCTCGTCTCAAATATTGCCTTGACTGAGCTGGGAAGAATTTGAGGAGCGAGTTTTATAAATGCGCGTGACTCAAATAGATGGACACGATTAAGCACGAAAACACGCACGATTGATGCAGATAGGCTTGAATAGGCAAAGTAGGCATTGGTTTGAAGGAAATTGATAGGCTTGAATAGGCAAAGTAGGCATTGATTTAAAGAAAATGCAAAATGACATCCCAATTCGCAATGAAGGATTAGGCAGATTACTTGTGAGGGCATTAAATTATCGACTTTTGGGCATGTCAGAATTCGACAGAATAGGTATTTTGCAGGTAGGACAAAGGCGCTGTCGAAGTCGAGATAACATCGATAGACCGAGTGTGGTGAAATAGGCTTGTAAACGTCCTAGTTATGAATATATGGTGCACGACACACCCATAAAGAGGGGTTTACATGGGCACATTTTCCACTATGACTCGATAAAGAAGTCATCTTGGCCTCGTCATTGTCTTGAAGGAACTGAGGAACATTATGGAGCAAAGCACGATAAATATGCACGATTCAAACAGATAGGCACGAATAGGAAGGAATACGAAGCTGGTACCCAATCGAAAAGGAAAGGTTGGGTAGATTCCTGATGCGAGTATTGAACCGTGGATTTGGGCGCTTTGGGATGTATTTGAGGTTTTGTGGTTGCATAATCGGTTGTGATTTTAGGAGCAGTTGTGAGAGTGGGATGCAGGGGTTTGTCGAGAGATCAGAGAGTCCTTAGAGCAAGAATTAGGATAAATGCAAATAAAGATAAAGATGAAGATAAAGTAAACTTTCCTGTTTAGTTGAGCTCTCCTTTGTCTGGTCCGCTTTCAGGTGCTCAGTGCCAGGGAATGTGTCTCTCCTCCGGGGGATATCTATTTGCTAAGTGCTTCTTGTAAGGAGTTAGTTGCTTTGTCGTGCTGAACTGTTAATCATCTTGCCAGTTGTGACGCCGGATTGTTTGTCCATTGTTTTTCGTTCTTTAAACGGGTGTTTCTCACGTCGGGTTGTATACACTTTTTGTATTGAGTTGTGTATCTCTCTATGCAGGGTTGCCTATCGTTCTTTCATTTTGTTTGCACACCTTTTGTCATGTTGTCCTTTTAATAGGCTGTCTTCCTATTACGGTGTCAAAGTTTGCATCGGGCTGTGCACCCTCCGTGGTGTCAGTTTTGATATCGGGCTGTGTACCCTCCATCGTTGCTTCGGGTTGTGTGCCCTCGGCAAAATTAAATTCAAATCGATATCGGGTTGTGTACTTTCAATTGACGCTTCGGGCTGTGTACCCTTAGCTAATTTAAAATGACAAATCGGTATCGGGTTGTGTACCCTCAACCAACGCTTTGGGCTGTGTACCCTCAAAAAATTTAAATGACAAATCGACATCGGGTTGTGTGCCCTCAGTCGACGCTTCGGGTTGTATGCCCTCAACTGATGTAAATCGATATTGGGTTGTGTACAATAAATCGACGCTTCGGGTTGTATGCCCTCAGCTAATTTAAAATGATAAATCAGTATCGGGCTGTGTACCCTCAACTGACGCTTTGGGCTGTGTACCCTCTGCTAATTTAAATGAAAAATCGACATCGGGTTGTGTTCCCTCAGTCGATGCTTCGGGTTGTATGCCTTCAGCTAATTTAAAATGACAAATTGGTATCGGGCTGTGTACCCTCAACCGACGCTTCGGGTTGTATGCCCTCAACTAATTTAAATGACAAATCGACATCCGGCTGTGTACCCTCCATCGACACTTCGGGTTGTATGCCCTCAGCTAATTTAAATGACAAATCGACATCGGGCTGTATACCCTCAGTCGACGCTTTGGGCTGTGTACTCTCAGCTAATTTAAATGACAAGTTGACATCGGTCTGTATACCCTCAGTCGACGCTTCGGGATGTGTACCCTCAGCTGATGACAAATTCTACATTGGGCTGTGTACCCTCCGTCGATGCATCAAGAGTAAAGTGCAACAAGTAGAATGCTATTGTATGTCATGCAATGTGCTAAAGAGGCTATCATGTTGCTGTTGTAAGGATTTTTCTTGAAATTTTTTGAGGGGACCTCAAAAATTTCTGCACTAGTGTCAAGTTTGCGTCTTTTGGGAACTTTTTAGGGGATCCTAAAAAATTCTGCCCCATTTTATTGACAGATCACCGAGAGAAGGTTGCTGCATTGCACTGAACACCAATGTATTGGCTAAAATCTGCATTTCGCCCTTTAGTTTGACGATTGGATGTATTGATGACTATGAGTATGCAAATATTTTGCGTACTCAGAATGGGGTTTGATATTTGGATTTTGCAGGATTTTGAAGGTTGTCAAAATGGTATTTGTCTTAGGTTGTGCTTCGAAAGTAATGGAGCTAACTCTGATGGATAGGCCTTTGTAGAAAGTATGTTTATGGTCTGGGGGTTGCAGTTTCCCTTTGTTGGTTCTTTTTTTTTTTTGTTGTACAACCGTTTTGCTTTGGGTCAGTCAGACTTTGAACTTTGTGTTTCAGTGCTGGATGTCTTGCGGTGTCATGGTATGGAATGTTTGAGTGTAGGTCAAGTTGGATCATATTTAGGAATGGGTATCTAGGGAGTAGTTTGTTTGCTGGTGGCAATGTTTTTTTTACTGAGTTAAAGGAATAATGACGTGAGGTTTTGTCTTTTTGTATGTCATTGACGGTGTTTAGCCCTTATAAGGTTATATTTTGGGAAGTCTTGATAGAGGGTAGGTTGTTTATTGTGTAAGTCGGGTGCAGCGTGAGGTTGTGAGCTTGTCAGCTTCGATTGTATAGGGATTGGATTTCTTTGTCGCGACTCTCGTGTGAGTGTAATGCAAGTTGTACGCATTGGGATGGTTCATAGGACTTTGTTATAGCAGAAAATGTTTTTGGATTGGCTTGCCATTTAGGCTTTCTTTTTTTTTTCGAATGCAGATTCTTGACCGATTTCGGTGTTCAAACGCAAGGCAACCATAACACAATGGTGAAATGCAAAAAATAGTGTGGGCTTGTTAGCAAAGACTTGAAGCAAAAATGACACATGAACTTAGTAGAATGCCTAGACCATGGATGACGGATTAGCGCTTGAATTTGGAGGTTGTGATAGATCGTATAGATATCACAAGGGATTGCCTAAGTGCTTTATGTAGCAGTCAAGGCAAGGATTTTGATCAAACGACTGACGCTTGTTCAAGCAGGAGGTGGGGAGTTTGAATGTGTATGAAAGGTGGTAAAGAAGTTGTGTTAAGGAATAGATTGTGTTATGAGACAGAAAGGGTTGTTGGGTTTTGTCGAATACCGGTCCTTGAGTGCATTTGTCATCATTTGTTTCAAATTTTCTTGTCATGACGCCTATGTGTCTTTCAAAGAGGTTTTCAACATCTTTCATACTCGTCGACCAACTGCTGCACTATAGTCTTTGCACCAACTTTCCTTGTTGGATAATATCTCATTGTTGAGCTGCCGAACACAATGTAGGTTGCTCATATCATGTGTACTCTCGTTTTGCTGCGTCCTATTATGGTTGTTGTCATGAGAATTCATATCACCCCAATAAAGACCTTCGACCAAAAATTGCTCCAGGAAGTCTATTTGCCAGTGCTTTTGTATCAGCTCAAACCTTGCTATGGTAAGAGTCTCAAAATAAACTTCAGCGTCTTGCTTTATCTTTGTTAGTGATAGAGACACGCTTCCAAATACTCCGGGGGTCTCTAGGTTGGTCATGTAATGATTGCTTTGTCATTGTGTTTCGTCTCTCTTTTGCATGTTGAATCGGCTTGCTTGTTTTGGTTGTTGTGCACAAGTATTTGCTACACCTCTGTTTTTCAATGTTGTATTTCACTGGCCTTTTGATTGTTATTTTGATCATGATGGGAATAGGTTGGAATGTGCTTTGGGTCACAGTCATGTATTGTTGGTGGTGTGACTGTGTGGACAGGTGCAACAAAATGATCCTTGGATGCTGGTGTCAAAAGGTCTTAAGGTTCCTTTAAGTTTGACCAACATTTTCCTTGCCTTGTCAATTTTCATATTGCTCGATAGATCAATTGAGGTGCTTGAGGAAATTTGCCCGACAGTTTCTCATTTCTCGAATAATTGAGTGTGGGATTCGGCTAGTGGAGTGTTGTTTCTTTTAGGTCTTTGTTTTGAATTAGGGTGAGGCCTTAGGAGGATATGGTAGTGTATTTTCGGTAGTTCGATTGGGTGTTTTTGCTGGTATGGTGGATGATTTGGTGTTGGGATGTGGAATATAGCTCAAGTGGGCTGAGTGTTGTAAATAGTTTATATAAGTAGTATATGAGGGTAGGGATAAAACGGTGGCGTTGTTTGATAATAGTGGTTGAAGATAGGGTCTTGAATGGTTGCGACGAAAGAGACTTCATCTTTCTTCTTTTTAAAAGGCTCGTATTTTCAGACTAGCTAGCCTTATTGTTAGTTCGTAGTGCAGCGAAGGTAATGCAGAGATAGGAGAGGGCCGGTGGGAACTGCTGTGAAAACTTCCCTATTTTGGAAAATCCCTGACAAATACACTCACTTAACCATGTCCTTTTCCTTGGTATTCAACTCGAGCCAACCTTTTGGGTTACCGAATTTTGAGTTTGGTAGGTGAACTTGGAGACAGTTTTGATATGCGAAAGATTTCAGATACCAGGATTTGATCATAGAGTAGGGAGAGGGGGTGCCTCAATAGGAGATTGAATTTAGAAAAAGAATTCCCTTAGAGACCTAGAGCAACAGACCATTCATGCAATGCACATATATCAAATAAGAAATGCATCATATAATACGAAGGACCGTTTTACACACGATGGTTTGAAAAGCACTTTGTGCCACATGTATCATTTCACTTGCTAACAAAATGCGAAGTCTAAAGATAATATTGCATTTATTGGACTTTTGTTACATTTGCTGATATTGAAACAGTGTAAGAGAAAGAAAACATTGCTATAGGGCTAGATCATGGTTAGGTGAACATCTTTATGCTGATCCTTCCCTAGAAGATTCTTCTTCTTCTTCCTCGGTTGAGTCTTCCTCGGACAAGCTCGCCTATGATGAGTATCCTTGGAAGATGATACTGTCTGCATCAGTTAAGAGCCGGGATATGTCAAATGTGAAGTTCTTCAACATTTCCCAAGCCTTGCTTCCTTTCTCCTCTATTCCTTTATTTGCAATAGAGTTCATCCCCTCGCCAGCCAATACTCCAATAGACTCTATGTGTTTTGTCAGGAGCTTTTCCTTGCTCCGCCATTTGCCTTTTTCTTCGTTCTTTGCTTCGACCAAGCTTTGCTTCTTTGCTATTTTCCCTTGTGCCCTTGTCAGTCGTTTGCGTAACCTTTTGTACTCAGATTCTAACTCATCAGCATTCTTTTTTCCTTTTTGTTGTTGAACTTAGTTGAATTGCCCTTGCTACGTCCTTCCTAAGCCAGTCTGGATAGTCTTCATCATAGCCAGCATCAAACCTGTCTCGTCCAATAGTCTCGATTCCCATTCGTTGCCTTTCTTTCCAAAGTTCCATTATCTTGTCCTTAAATGGGATCACTCCTCCGAGAATATCCGTTTTGAAACTTCTGATGTCTGCAATTTGGGGTACAATCTGCTTTCTCCATACTTGTCTAAGTGCCCTTAAAGGAGTGTATGGATAAAATCCTCTAAAACCCACTAAGATGAGAAATGAGTCTTTTTCTGACCGTATGATTACTGTTGTGCTGGGAAAGTAATCAAACATCCATTGGATGTTTTCAGGTGTTACTTGACAGAACATGTGGTGCCAACCGTTGGAAGTTGTTGGTTGGTCCCATTTCCAAAATGCATTGTCCATGTGGGCGGTATGAGTCAAGATGTAGTTTTCTTTCGGTATGGAATGGAATGCTTGGTCTTTGTTATCCATCCTTTGCAAATGCTCCATCAGCCAGATTTGTAAAAGCAGATTGCATCTTCTTGCATCTTTCTAAAGCTCGGTACATCTCTACAACAATCATCTGTACCAAAGTGTAGTTCTTGTTAATGTCTTTGAGTAAGATATCAGCAATTGAGACCATGCAAACATCAACTCGTCCTTTGTGTTGTGGAAAGACGACAATCCCTTAAATGCTGGTGACAAAAGCAAGTACCCTTCGCTCTTGCCAATCTGCCTGGTCAATATTGAAATAGCCTTCAGATTCTTGAAATGCCTCTCCATACCCAAATTTGATGTAGAGGGAAGTTAGAGAAATTCTTGATTGTCATATACTGTCTGTGCACAACTCAGGTTTAAACCTTACCATTTCGAAGAACTCCTCGGTTGTAATGTTCTTCGACATCAAGACTTCTTCACTTTCAAATGGTAATTGAATTAACCCACCTATTTCCTCTAGTAATGGTGTTCACTCTACATTCCCAAAGTGAAAGACTACTCGGTCTGCATCCCAATAATGTACTGCTGCTTCTATCATCCCTTCCACTGCAATGTGCTCCATTAGTGAAATCATATTACCCATCAACATTCTGACTCGGTCTTGTTGATCTATGCTTAGGTTTCCCCACCAATCTCTGAGCAACTGAAGGGTTTTAAAAACCATGTCAAATGTTCTAGTGGCCATGATCTTTTTGGAAAAGGTGAAGGATGATAAGAAAAGGGAGAAGAAAAATGACTAAGATTTGCTTCACTATGAGCAAAATGATCAACGTGCGGCACAAGATTTTGAAAACAATGCGCCAGAGGATATGAGGAGATGTGTCGTTGTGAGTTGAGAACCGTTTAGACACTTTAGAAGGAAATTGCTAATGGACTTGTGACATGCCAATGATATCAAGTCTTTATATAATGCTTAAAGGATAAATGTGCGTTATGCGTCATCCCGTCTATAAAACGGTTATTTCTTCTTCAAATTGGGCCTTAATGCCTCTTTGGTTACCATTTAATGCCTTTGAATATCATTGAATACAGAATGATTCCAATTGTTTAGGAAATAAACGGTCGTTTCTGATTTAATTTGGGCTTTTGACGACTCATCGGTTACCTTCGTGCATTTGAATGGCATTGAATACAGAATAACTTTGATTGTTTAAGCAATCATTTTTTATTCAATTCGGGCTTTATATGCCTCTTGGATAACCTTTGTGCCTTTGAATAGCATTGAATACAGAGTACCTCTGATAGGTTAAGCAACCATTTCTGATTCAATTCGGGCTTTTGACGCCTCTTGGGTTACCTTCATGCAATTGAACGACATTGAATACAAAATAATTTTGACTGTTTAAGCAATCATTTCTGATTCAATTCAGGCTTTTGACGCCTCTTGGGTAACCTTTGTGCCTTTGAATGGCATTGAATACAGAGTAATTCCGACCGTGTAGAAACAAACAATCATTTCTGATTCACTTTGGACTTTTAAAGCCTCTTAGGTAACCTTTGTGCCTTTGAATCACACTGAATGTAGAACAATTTTAATAAACGGTATACATTTGCACGTTTAATCCTTTAAGTAAATGCAAAATAAATCATGTCCAACGCTCTTTAGGGGTTGAAAACCCGTTAAGATTGTTTAAACAAGTTAGCCTATCGGACTTGAGAACAAGTCGACTAGTCATGATGCATGATTCCTATCGCCGCTACTAATGAATGGAGTTAGCTAGACCGGGTGTTATTATCCTCCCAAGTGGACGGCTTGGGAGCGGGAACGTCTCGAACCAAATAGATTCCAAGTCGTTCCCCCTAAAAGAATTTTTATGTGAGGGAAGATGTGGTTGTAACCACCGTATTTTCAATGCACGATTTAGAGAGTTGCTAGGAGTGGCGGAAGGTATGCATGATATGCATAAAAATGTACAAATTTTGAAATAAATGCACAAGTCAACCTCGGGAGTGGGAGTAAAACAAACACATGAAACAACAAGTTTGAAATAATTTCATATGCAACATATAATATGCATGATAGGCGTCATATGATGACGCTTTTGGACGAGGTTTCCTAATGGACTTTAACATACCAAGGATGTTAAGCCTTCCTAATTTGATTATGGTATTTAAAATTGAACGTGTATTTTGTATCATCCCAATTGTTCTCATAACCCAAAACTAACAGAAAATAATTTTATAAAATAATTAATTTTATTGTGGAAATAATTTTTTTGCTTTAGGTAAATAGAAATAGTAATTGATCTTGTTACATAAAAAGTGGAAGAAATTAATTTAAAATCTATGATTTTTTTCCATAAAAGTAGAAAACATTAATCTCGTTCATAACCAAAATTTAATTTTATAAAATAATTGGGTTTGTTTGAATAAATATAGAAATAACAATTTTTAGAAATAAATAATTGATTTTGTTATGAGAACCCACTTTTATGTGAACAAATGGTTTACATTAGACACGTTCAATTTTAAATAAATGTACACATAACATATTCAAATGTCCCTTAGGGTCGGAGACCCGTTTGGTTTGTTCAAATATGGTGAACTAATAGACTTAGACATGAGCCGAAGTCAAAATGGTCCTAAATATGGTTCTCCCAAGCGGACAACCAAGGGGTGGGAACGTTTAGAATTGTTGGTTGTACCACGGACCAACTAGATTCTAATCGTTCCTCCTAAAGGGTTTTTTTATAGTGAAGCAACTGTGGGATCCACATAATCGCCGTGTGTGTGTAAAGTATCGTTTTCTAAGTGTGGGGGGAGTGTGAGGGACATGAAAAAATAATATAATATAATCACACAATTCAAAACACATAAAAAATAAAAACTAAACTTTAATCCTGCAAAAGAAAAAAGTTAGTATCGGAATAAATGAAAATAAAGCAAGTAAAGAATCCCAATTTAAAATCTGTTATGGTTTGAACCTTAATATCCCCAGCGGAGTCGCAATTCTGTCATACCCGATTTTGGACTCAACTCGAAGCGAGTCAGAATTCGAATTTGACTGGGTGAACTCGTTTGTGCTTAGATGTTGCAGTCGCTACCTAATAAATTTCCTAGGCGTATTAGGTCACCTATTAATTTCTAATTCCACTTAATTAACTCCTGGTTGGTCTACGAGTCAGAGATTCAGGTAAGATCTTCAAGTTAACTCGAGAGGAAGGGGTTAGGCACCTCTCGAGCTCCACCAAATATGGTTACCGGCCGGATAATTGGGATTCTATAAAATAACTAACTAAGCAATATAAGTTAGAAATAATTATAAAAATCAAATAAAATGACTCTTTCTACTAATTGTTTTCTTTCTTGAAGCACTTCAGTGAAGTAGACCCTTGAAAAAATCAATTAAATTAGTTAGTATATAAAAAAATACAATAATAATGAGCAAATGAAAATGATATAATTTAAAAAAGACGTTTTCGGGGCGTTTTTTTTTCAAGATTGTCAGTCCAAATGTACCTTGCAAAAAATGTGTAAATGAATTAGCACGTCAATAAATACTAATAATAATAATGTTAATAATAAAAATAATGGAAGGATTTAGTTCTCTTTTAAAAATAGACCGCCGTCTCTTATCCCATTTGACCTGGCAAAAAATATAAGAAAATGAGTTAGTAAAAATAATAACAGTAATGATAATAATAATAATAATAATAATAATAATAATAATAATAATAATAATAATAATAAATAATAATAATAATAATAATAATAATAATGAAAATTATAATAGTAAGAATAATAATAATAGTTTTAAAATAAAGGGAAAAGAGATTTTTTGAAAGTGTCGGCTCAGGTGTGTATGAATTGGGTGGTGGTTAGGGACGTTGATACGGCTGCGAACACGCCGGCCGGCCGTATTGCCATGCCAAGTGCCGGTCTCATTACTCCGTCACCAGCTCGTTTGAAGTCACGGCTTATACACTTCATCATAGCCTTTTGTTTTAGGGACGCGGGGGATAGGACTGTTTGTCCGTTCAAATCAGTAGGCCTCAAATAATTATTTTCCTTGGCCAATTGTTGTATTATCTGTCAATTCCGTTTGTGTCCGTCAATTCCTTGTGTAGGCCTCGAACAAAAGTATTTTCATAGGCCAATGGTGTGATATCTGCTCAAGATCAGTACATCTCCAGTAAACATTCGAGTAACTTGTCGATCTGCAAAACACGAAGAAAATCAATCAACCCCAAAAGATTAATAAAACAAATATACAGCAGAACGAGATCTTTAGTGAAAATAGATAAAAAAGAGCATCAAACAAAGCCCAAGTCATCGACTTTCCTTTTAAAAACGGCAGTGATGACAACGGAGCGACGTGCACCATCGAATTAGAGAAGGAGGAGCGACACCAGCTGAGTAGCGGCGCCGTTGCGACTCCCACCGTTAATCCAATATTTTCCCCTTTAGATTCAGTAACAGATCAGACCGGAGCAGGGGAAGAAAACCAGTGTCACCGGCTACGAGAATTCCCCGTCGTGGTAGCGTTTTATGCCTATTTATTCCAACCCCATTTTTATTTTCGATTTGTCTTGTCGATTTCGTGTGGGTGTGATTCTGGATTTTGAATTGTGGGTATAAAAGTGAAGGTTATAGGTGTGTGTTGATCCATATGTATGTGTTTGGTATGATGGTGTAATAGAGACAGAGAAGGAGGGAGTTTTGGGAGGGTTTGAGTAATGTTGGTGATGTTGAGGAGAAGGAGTGTATACGGGATGCGTATGACAGTGTGTGTGTATGTGGAGGACTTTTGGAGATGGGAGATGTGTTGTGCGTGTATAATGAAAGGAATAGTGGTTATGCCTGTGAGTTGATTTTTGTGGAAGAAGACGTCGAGGGAGAAAACAAAGAAAGCCAGTGAGGTCCTCGTGGGTATGTCTGTGAGTTGATTTTTGGGGAAGAAGTCGTCGATGGAGAAGACCAAGAAAGCCAGTGAGGTCTTCATGGGGTATGTCTGTATATGTCTGAAGTGCCCCCTTGAGGAATTAGGAGATTGAGGAATTAGGAGATTGAGGAGATTTTGGGAACGATTTGGGGGCATGAACTTGGACAGGAAGACGTATCTAGACTATTATTTTGTCTAGATTCAAGATATAATTAGGAAGAGGGTTTGAGATTTAAAAATTCAAATAATACGAATGTATTTGGTTAAGAAATTTGGCTAGGTTCAGAGTAGAAAATGTAAATAAATAAAACTAAATAAAAAGATAAATAAAGAATTTTGGGTAGTAATTTTGAAATATGGAAGAATTAATAATAAAAAAGAATTTGGACACTTTAACTGGCCAATATTTAACTTAAAGGTGTAAAAATAAAATATACATAAACATATATTATTAAATGCACAAATAAATATTAAATAAACTAAAATAAAATTATTTAAATATATATAATCACAAATAAGGTGTGCCCTAAAGAATCTTTCCTAGTGCCTAACATCAATCAACTTATAGATACAATGGCTAGACAGAAGCTCTTAGCTTCCTAGATGCATATTCAGGGTACAATCAGATCTTTATGAACCCAGATGATCTAGAGAAAACTCTTTCATTACTGATAGAGGCACCTACTATTACCGAATAATACGTTCTGGTTTGAAGAATTTAGGGGCAACTTATCAAAGGTTGGTGAACCTGATATTGAAGGACAAAATTGGCAAAACCATGGAGGTTTATATCGAAGACACATTAGTCAAATAAGAATTTGAAAAAGATCATATCAAACACATAAAAATAGTATTCAAAATATTGGATAACATTTGTATGAAGCTCAACCTTAAAAAATGCGCCTTCAGCGTATCATAAGGAATATTTTTCGGATTCATCATTTCGTACATGGGAATATAAGCTAACTCTGTCAAGATTGAAGCCATTAAGGTCATACCATAAGTGCTAAAAAGCAAAGAGGAGGTAAAAAGGTTCAATGGTCGGTTAGCCGCACTCAGCCGGTTTATCTCACAATTCTTGAAAAAGGTGTCACAATTTCTTCAATGTGTTGAAGAAGAATAAAAGCTTTGAATTAACAGCGTCCTTTAGAAACAAATAAAAAAGAATCTATAGGCGCTCCGGGATTTGATGCAGTATCTCTCCAATCCCTTATTATTGACTAAGCCATGTGAGGGAGAACAACTACTGTTATATCTGGTGATGTCGGAGATAGCAGTAAGTGCATTCTTCAAACGAGAATATAAAGGGGTACAATCTCCTATATACTACGTCAACAAATCACTTTTGGATGTAGAGACACGTTACCGACACTTGGAAAAGCTTTCCCTAGCACTAGTGGTCACAACAAGGAAGTTACGACCATATTTTCAGAGCCATACGTTCGTTGTGGTTTCATCCTTCCCATTACGGACCATCCTACATAAGCCCAAACATTCAGGAAGGCTAGCAAAGTAGGTCATAGAATTAAAGGAGTACGACATTAATTATCAACTGCGCACAACTATTAAATCACAAGTCCTCGTATACTTTGTGGCCGACTTCAGTAGCAACATGATGCCAAAGGCCAAAATTGAGATGGAAAAAATAGGAGTCGTCCTTGGAGAATGGGTGATCTACACGGCTAATTCTTCCATGCGTCTCATCCTCCAGCAGAGCGTTTACATTCAGTATATGTACCATATCCTTTCATGAAGTAGGGGATGGACATCGTGGTGCCCATGCCCAAACCACCCGGAGGTATCAAGTTCCTTCTCATAATGACTAAATACTTCACCAAATGGGTGGAATCAGCATCTTACGCCCGAATTTGAGAACAGGAGGTGATACAATTCATATGAAAAAATATCATATGCCGGTTTGGAATTCCTATTGAGATCACCTATGAAACGGACCTCAGCTCGTGGGAATCAAAGCACGGTGTTCTTGAAAGAATGAGAGATACTAAGGATAATAGCAACACCTTATCACCCCTCTGCCAATGGCCAGGCTGAGTCTTCTAATATGACTATCGTGGAAAACCTAAAGAAGCACCTCAAGGAAGCTAAAGGCAAGTGGCTGGAGGAGTTACTAGGAGTCTTATGGTCCTACCGTACCACAACAAAAGCAAGCATAGGGGAAAATCCATTTTCATTAACTTATGGAACGGATGATTTGATCCCTATAGAGATGGGTGAGTCCAGTCTATGCCGCTCATTTGCTAAGGAGGGGCCGAATAATGAGGCTCCGGCGGTTTGGCTTGATATGTTGGATGAACTTCGGGAATTAGCAGCAACACGCCTAATGGCCCAGAAATAATGAGTGGAGAAGTACTACAATGCTCGGACCAATTTGCGTTACTTCAACATACGAGACCTGGTCCTCCGCAAAGAATCTTAGAGTACTAAAGAGGCCAACACTGGCAACATAACCCTGAACTGGCAAGGGTCGTACAAGTTACGGGGCATCACTGGAGAAAGTGCATATACCCTTGAAGACATGGAAGGAACAACTATTCCAAACAATTGGAACATCACTTGGCTTAAGAAGTACTATTCTTGAAAGTCCAATAGGTCGTTACACTCAGAACATGTATTCTCTTTCTTGTTCTTCTTTTTTCTTAAAGGGTATCTAGCCCCAATCAATTTTATTTAAGTTTTTTTAAAACTTTTGTTGGCCAACGCGCCTTTCTTTTTATTCAATAAGACTGCTATTCTATTTTAGTCAGTTTTATATTAAGATCCTTCAAAGATCCAATTATTCATAGCCCTCAGCCACATTTGAGTTGAAGTAATACACTCATTCTTCATTACGAGTTAGAGTAAACTACTCACTCAAGCTAAATTCAGTTAAGCCATCAGGATTTATCGTACGTTTGAAATCGTCAATTCAACAATTACACCAACACGTCGGTGGGGATGCCCTCTCGCATAGTGCTGTTAAAGACTTAATGACTCGAGTGGATAAGCACAACCGTTCTACTTTGAACACAAAAAGGCCCAGTCACACATAACGTGCTAAAGACGTCCCCTTGTGGGAATGGGCCTTGCCCTATACAAAAGACGTCTATCACAGACACAACATAAGCCATCACCCGTTGATGCAATAATAAAATAGCATCCTACAAGCGCACAAATGTCTTCAAATAGAGAAACGCCCAGAAAGGCACAAAAATGTTAATTGACTACCTTATAAGTAAATACGCAGGGATGCACAAAAAGAACACATATGGATGAACGTCTGTTTTCAATAATATCAAAGGCTCGTAGACCATAGTTAAAATTGAATTTTTTTAGTACAATGCTACATAACAGATATTTCTAAGAAACCAAAGCGATCTAGCGGACTATGACTGAAAAAAGGCTTCTGGATTTCGCACGGCCGAAGTGCTTCATCTGGAATTGAAACTCCTACCTAGCAGGCACGTCAGAGTATTTCCTCAGCATGTAGAAGGCGAAATTACCAATGTAACACCCGAGCAGTAAATATGTTGCAATCAATACCGGCACCGAAAAATCACTCGAACTAAGGAATCCCTTAGTAGAACGGGGGGAGAAATAGAAATGTTGCGCCTCAAGATGTAACCTGTGGACCTCTGACAAGCCGATGATATAAACCCCCATTGATTAAATAGTAGTGAAGTGCCTGCCTCCACAGTTGTCTATTTTTTGACTTGTCTTCAGGGAGTATTCCCTTTATGAAGTAGCTAATCAGTGTGTAACGTTGTTTTAAGGCAGAACTTGTGTTTGGAACTTTGATGTTCATCAGATTCATGGGGGTCAGTTTGATTACTATCTGCTGGTCGTCTGGATCAGTATGTGGATCCTCTGGGACGTTGCCCTTGTTTGAGCTTTCCTCCTTATAAACAAACTTCCATTTGTGGAAATTTTTCAAAAGTGATTTACTTTTCTCTTGCCGATCCAGTGCTCAAATACTCTCTGTGGCAAAAACCTCATTCGTGCGACTGACCACCAACTGAGAACTACTGAAGAGGCTGACCTCCCTAACCCTTAATATGTAGGCTAAGTCAAGAGCTTGAGTTATGGCCTGATATTCTGCTTCGATGCGTGGATATTTTGCGACTTTACAAAAGACCTTCCCAGTGGGCGTCTTGATCCATAAATCAAGGGTGGCTCCCTCTCCTTCAAGATCCACGTCCATTCGAACTCTCTAATGCCCGGGCTCGATTGTTCCTACATGTTGGATTGATTCCTCTGCCTTTGCTGCTAATTCTTTTAAAAAATCTGAGGTGAAGTCTTCTAAAGCTTGCGACTGGATATTTTTTTGTGGTTGATAAATGATATCGTATTCTCCCAGTTCATCAGCCCATTCTGCCACCACTTTTGAAAGCCTAGGAATGGACAAAATGGCTCATAATGAAATCGAAGAAACCATACTGACCGTATGGATGAGAAAATACGACCGCAATGAATTGGACGGGTAGAGGTGGATGCCCATCTAAGTACGAAAGCCCTTTGCTGGCATATTTTATGGGAAGCTATGATGCAAGCCAAAGTGCTGATCAAGTACCCGACAATAAACCGAGGCCAATGACATGAAGCCAAGCCAAGTTGCTCCATTACATGCACATTCAGTTTGCTTGATCGGGAGGAAGTATGTCTTCGGAGGTAGAATCGCAAACTGCTAGATCCGAAGGCCACATATTCAAATTTGAGGCCGAGGACAAAGTGACCGGACACCAACTCTTGGCGCCGAGCAGCACAGAACCGAACACAACAAATTGTGTTCGAAGTGAAGTGAGCGTCAGTGACAAATGTGTTCGAGCAAGCAACCAAGTACCGAAGTCAAGGCTGCCGAACACTCATCCAAGTGTGATCGAGCACGCAACTGAGCACCGAAGCCAAGGCTGCCAAACACACTTTACATCAGCTCTGCGTGGCTTGTTCTTATTGGTCACCTGTGACCATTTTACTAGTTTGCCCTTAATATTTTTTATATAAACCTTGCTCCATTCCATTGTAAGTAGCTAGTTTTTTGGATATTGAGTAATGAATGAAATCGCCGTGAGCATTTGTTGTCTCCGATGAGAGCAAACCCCAGTATGGGAGTCTTGGACTTGTGGCTTTCGGTGGATCCGATTGAACATTTCCTCTTTGATCATTCAGTTTGCAAGAGGCAATGTTCTCTTGAGGATTGTTGCATAGTTTAGGTGATTCTTGAATTTCCTTTCGATCGAGCTTTGAGACAAGTTCCTCACTGTTCTTTTGAATCGAAGCAAGTCTTGTCTTGCTTCTATCTTTTTATCTTGTTTTCTGTTGTTGACCCTGTTGCTAGACTTATCTTCAGATTTGGCTTGCATCATCTTGGTATCAGAGCACGGTTTGGGCTTGTTTCTACAACCCCAAATCCTATTCAAAGTTAATTTTAAATTTCGTGCGTTTGTGTCTTTGTTTTCCATTTCGTGTTCTTGTTATTGTTGGTGTTGTTATCTTACAAAAAAAAAGTAGAAAAGGAAAATTCCAAATTTGGGTTGATTTGCTGGTTGTTTGAATCAAACAACCATTAATTCTTGATCACCATTGTTTCCTGATTTCAACGAGCACCTGTCGTATACGATTGACGACTAGGGTTTCATGGTGAAATTTTGGACTGTTTTGAACATTGGTGATGACTGAAACTCGAACCCCAGCTTGAATTGGATGATGTCGATGAAGACTGGTGGTTCTTGAGTATTTTGTGGTTGCTTTGTGCTTAAAATTTCGAAGTCTATAATTCAAACCATTGTCCGTACGCCGGAAAATTGTTACCATCGTAACAGTGTACGGACACGAGAGGTGAATCTTAGCTCAAAGGACTTTGAACTGATTTTCCTCCGATTGTTGCTGTAACGAAGTCGAACGCAACCCAGAAATTTTGCTGCATCGTGGTCAGTGAGCGAAGTGAAAAGTTGTCCGTACGTCGGAGCTAAAAGCTTCAATGTTCCATTGAAGAAGAAGGGGTAAAATTTTTAAATCCAAAAACCCTAGATGAAATCGTGTCGGCTTGAAAAGGGAAAGCGGATAAGGTAAAACCCTATCCGTACCAAGGACGGAACACTCTTGTACGGACGGGAGTTGGTGTGTTCGAGAAAGATTCCAAAGGGGAATCGAAGGGTAGATTCTCCTAGGTTATCACTTTTCTTTGTGTTCGAAAATTCACGATAGAGGATCTCTTGAGTAATCTCTTCTACTCGAGGTCGTACTACCGCATTTGAGCTTTTAGGAAATCGTGCGAGGGGTGATCGAAGTCCAGAATTTCGTAGAAAATTTCTTTTGACTCCCCATGCTCAGCTTAAAAAGTGTCTGTTCCATTGAGTCGAACATCACTTCATTCTTCCCGAAGAGGTAGTGACTATTGTCGAACTTGAAGGATCTTAGAGGACATTGATCAATCAGACGAGCCACTACTAAAAATTCTTTGAGTGACTGAGGACACTTACCCCCAAATTGAGTGCTACGGAGTGCTACTAAAAAGGTGAGGGAGTATGTGAGGTTGTTTTCAATAACGTTTGTTGTTTTGCAGGTATAATGGCTAACGAAGGAGATGAGCCACTGAAGGCGATATTGGATATTATCATGTCCAAATTGGTAGAAATATCCTTAACACTTGAGAATGTTTAAAGAAGGACCCCTAGCGTCCAAATTGAATCCGGAGAGGTAACCAGCCGAGGTTCTACTCTAACTCCTGCCCCTTTTAAGGAGGTAGTGAAGAGATATGAGCTGAAAACCAAATTAGCTCCACAAAAGCATGAGTTGGGTATTCCCCAGCCCTTGGGCAATCCCCAAAGTTATGTCCCACTTCCTAAACCCATCAGGAATGTTCCACCATTCGAGCAAGCTGATGAAACTCATGTTGGAGAAGGAGCCGAAGATGGAAATGATGACTATGGTTATGGTTTTCTTAATCAAAATAGGAGACCGATGATGGGAGGAAGGAATGTAAATGGAGGAAGAGGCCGAGGTCGAGGGCCACACTTCGGTTACGAAGGAGGAAATCCGAGAAAAGAATATGGTGTCTATGGTGAAAACTTGGGAGCTCAACCGGAGCCCTACCAAGGAGGTCGAGATCACTTCAACCTCAACAGTGTGAAGATCAATATGCCCATGTTCAAAGGGTGCAGTGATACTTCCAAGTACATCGAGTGGGAGCTGACAATGGATCGAATCTTTGACAGAAATGAGATGACCGAACTGAAGAAGGCCACCTATGCTATATCGTCGTTTGAATCTTATGCATCTGTGTGGTGGGAAACGGTGAAGAGATCGAGGAGATGGTCAGCATTGTCCGTAAATCTTACATGGGAAGAACTGAAGCGGGTAATGAGAGAAAAATATGTCAATACTTCCTATCGACATGACCAAATCAAAAAGCTTTATGAGTTGAAGCAGGGTTCACAAACGATGGATTAATACTACCATGAGTTCTTACAAATTCAAATGGCTTTGAATATAGAAGAGGAGGATGAAGAGCAAACTGCTGTTCGATTCAAGAATGGGTTGAGTCGTGATATAGCCTTCTATTTGAGGTTTCACAAGTACCAATGTCCATATGGAGTCTATGAAGCTGCAGTTAAAGCCGAGAAATGGCTCAAGAAGGATAAGTTCAACCGTTACTGGAGTTAATCTACTACCCTGGTAAGTAAGCCGAAGGAGTGGATGAACCCGAACACTAGTGGCAACAGTGCAAAACCCAAAGTGAAGAAGACTTATGAAAAGCCAACGCCAAATGTGGGAGGTAACTCAAAGACTCAGTTGAACACACCATCATCTTCTTCTACTCGATGCCACAAGTGTAGAGGGTATGGTCATTTTGCTAGAGATTGTCCTACTCGAAAGGTCGTCACTCTTATCGATGGAAAACCCCAAGAGCAGGATAGTGAGCCCGAAGAGCAGAATAGTGATGAAGGGGAATTAATTTTCGATGAAGAAGATGCAATCGAGGATGATGATCCTCGAGCATTTCTTGTTGTGAGAAGGAGTTTGAGTGTGATGTTAGCCGAAGACGATGAGAATGTGCAACGTGAGAACCTTTTTCATGCTAGATGCCGAGTCAAGGGAGTAGTCTGCTCGATGATTATTGACTTCGGTAGTTGTGCTAACGTTGTGAGTCAAACATTGGTTTCGGATTTGAAGTTACCCACCTTGAAGCACCCGAACCTATATCGGTTGCAATGGCTTAATGAATGTGGTGAACTGAAGGTTACGAAATAAGTGTCGGTCAAATTCAAAATTGGCAACTACATTGATGAGCTTATATTTGATGTGTTGCCAATGAAAGCTTGCCATCTTCTATTTGGGAGGCCATGACAGTTTGATCAAAATGTTGAGCATAATGGCAAGGCTAGCACCTATACTGCCACTCACGAGGGAAGAAAGTTTGTGCTTAAACCGTTGACTCCGAAGCAAGTCAGTGAGGACTATAAAAAAATGAAGGAGCTGAAGGAAGCGGCTAAAGCTAAGATTCCCATCGGTGGACCAATTGTGGCCGAAACGACAGCTCCGTCACTCGAATTCAAAAACATTTGTGCAATCAAGCAACCGGGTGAAATTTTATGAGGCAACGGCACCGGTCAAATGATGATTGGCCTCGTGCACAAGGGTATCCTTTTAACTCCAAATGATGATTTGACTAACGATAACCCTTTGCCTTTGTCTGTTCGTAAAGTTTTGCAGGACTTCGAGGACATGTTTCCCGAGGAAATGAATGGTGGATTGCCTCCATTACGAGGAATCGAGTACCAAATAGATTTTGTACCGAGGTCACAAATCCCCAACAAACCTGCATACCGGTGTAATCCCGAAGACACCTAAGAGCTCCAAAGGCAGGTTGATGAATTGCTGAACAAGGGCCTCGTTCGAAAGAGCTTGAGTCCTTGCGCCGTTCCTGTTATCCTTGTCCCGAAGAAGGATGGAACATGGCGAATGTGCGTTGATTGCCGGGAAATCAACCAAATAATGGTAAAGTATCGTCATCATATCCCTCGATTAGATGACATGCTAGATGAGTTAAGTAGTTCTTCATGCTTTACAAAGATAGACCTTAGGTCCGGTTACCACCAGATCCGAATGAAATCCGGAGACGAGTGGAAAACCGCATTCAAGACTAAATTCGGTCTCTATGAATGGTTGGTAATGCCTTTTGGCTTATCCAACGCCCCGAGCACATTCATGCGACTGATGAACCAGGTGCTCAAACCGTTTATAAATAACTTTGTTGTCGTTTACTTCGATGACATCCTTATTTATAGTAAATATGTGGATGAACATGTCGAACACATAAGGCTAGTGCTTAATAAGCTTAGAGAGGAGAAGCTGTATGCTAACTTCAAGAAGTGTGCCTTTTATGTCGAACGTGTGGTCTTTCTAGGATTCATTGTCAGCGCTAATGGTGTTGAAGTCGATGAATCAAAAGTCGAAGCCATCAAAGATTGGCCAACTCCAACCTCGGTAACACAAGTTCGTAGCTTCCATGGCTTAGCTAGCTTTTACCGGAGGTTTGTTCGAGACTTTAGCACTGTGGCAGCTCCTTTGACCGAGCTGGTAAAGAAAGACCATCCATTCATGTGGGGAGAGTCCCAAGAAAGTGCTTTCCAAGAGTTGAAACGGAGGCTTTGCTCTGCCCCTTTGTTGCAAATCCCTGACTTTGGCAAAGCATTCGAAGTCGAGTGTGATGCCTCCGGAGTTGGGATCGGAGGAGTGCTTATGCAAGAATCGAAGCCGATCGCTTACTTTACCGAAAAGCTTAAGGGTGCAACCTTGAATTACTCAACATATGACAAGGATTTGTATGCCCTCGTTCGAGCACTCGCCCATTGGCAGCACTATTTGTGGCCTCGAGAGTTTATGATTAAAAGTGATCATGAATCTTTGAAACATCTCTGAGGTCAGGAGAAACTGAACCGAAGGCATGCCAAATGGGTTGAATTCATTGAGAGTTTTCCCTATGTAATTTATTACAAAAAGGGAAAAGACAATGTTGTGGCTGATGCGCTATCGAGGAAATTTGCCTTAGCGACCACACTCGCCTCTTGGCTCATGGGATTCGAAAGCATCAAGTTGATGTATGAAGACGATCCAAAGCTAAAATGCGTTCGAGATGCAATCTTGAGTGGCCGAAGGGTTGAGAAATATCAGTGGCACGACGGCTACCTCTTTAAGAATGGGAGGGTTTGTGTGCCGGTGTCATCGTGGAGAGAGTTCTTAGTTCGAGAAGCTCACTCCGGAGGCTTGATGGGACACTTCGGCGTCGACAAAACTCTTGGTATCTTAACCGAGCAGTTCCATTGGCCAAAGATGTGACGAGATGTGGAAAAGCTTTGTAACGCTTGTCTCGTTTGTAAGAAAGCTAAATCGAAGTCCAACCCTCATAGATTGTATACCCCGTTGCCTGTGCCTGATCGACCTTGGGTTGATATATCCATGGACTTTATCTTGGGGTTACCAAGATTGGGGGGAGAACATGATAGCATCTTCGTTGTCATGGATCGATTTTCCAAAATGGCTCAATTTATTCCTTGCAAGAAATGCGATTGTGCACAGCATGTTGCTTTCTTGTTTATTTCTCATGTGTTAAAATTGCATGGTGTGCAAAGTAAAATTGTGAGTGACCGGGACTCAAAGTTCTTGAGTTATTTTTGGAAATGTTTGTGCGGTGCCCTTGGCACCAAACTACTATTCTCGACGTCTCACCATCCTCAGACTGATGGATAGACCGAGGTAGTTAACCGAACCTTGGGGTCTTTGTTTCGTGCAATGACCAAAGGCACGCTCAGAAACTAGGCTGATCGGTTGCCTATGATGGAGTTTGCATACAATCGAACGGTGCATCGAATGATAAATATGACCCCGTTCGAATGTGTGTATGGTTTTAATCCTTTGATTCCACTTGATCTAACCCCATTGCCTCGAGATGTTGTTATTGATTTTGAACGTACTCATCTAGCTAAAGCTCTGCTCGAATTGCATGCCAAGACAAAGAAGAATCTCGAGGAAGCTTATGCCAAAGTGGCATTGAAAAAAAAAAGGGGCGAAAGAAGTTGGAGTTGAAGAAGGGAGATTGGGTTTGGGTTCACTTCCGAAGAGAGCGATTCCCAAACCAAAAAAAATGCTTATGTGATCGACCTCCCAGGTGAGTATAATGTGTCCAACACCTTCAATGTGACTGACTTAACTCCTTGTGTTGTAGGCCAAGAACCGGAGACAGATGATGAACCGATTTCGAGGATGAAATCTTCTCAAGAAGGGGAGGATGATGCAAGAAAAAGTGCTGATCAAGTACCCGACAATCAACCGAGGCCAATGACACGAAGCCAAGCCATGTTGCTCCATGACATGCACATTCAGTTGGCTTGGCCGGGAGGAAGTATGTCTTCGGTGGTAGAATCGCAAAGTTCTAGATCCGAAGGCCACATATTCAAATTTGAGGCCGAGGACAAAGTGACCGAACAATAACTCTTGGCGCGGAGCAGCACAGAACCGAACACAACAAATTGTGTTTGAAATCAAGTGAGCGCCCGATGACAAATATGTTCGAGCAAGCAACCAAGTACCGAAGTCAAGGCTGCCCAACACTCATCCAACTGTGATCGAGCACGCAACTGAGCACCGAAGTCAAGGCTGCCGAACACACTTTAGATCATCCCTGCGTGGCTTGTTCTTATTGGTCACCTGTGACCATTTTACTAGTTTGCCCTTAATATTTCTTATACAAACCTTGCTCCCTCCCATTGTAAGTAGCTACTGTTTTGGATATTGAGTAATGAATGAAATCGCCGAGAGCATTTCTTGTTTCCGATAAGAGCAAACCCCAGTGTGGGAGTCTTGGACTTGTGGCTTTCGGTGGATCCGATTGAACATTTCCTCTTTGATCATTCAGTTTGCAAGAAGCAATGTTCTCTCGAGGATTGTTGCATAGTTTAGGTGATTCTTGACATTCCTTTCGATCGAGCTTTGAGACAAGTTCCTTACTGTTCTTTTGAATTGAAGCAAGTCTTGTCTTGCTTCTATCGTTTTATCTTGTTTTCCGCTGTTGACCCTGTTGCTAGACTTATCTTCGAATTTGGCTTGCATCAAGCTGTCTCCAATCTTCTTCTCGTGCGAGCTCTGCATTCCATGCTACTTCCAAAATTGAAACATACAACAACAGGTATTCTCCATGGACCGGCTCGGTTATTGTTGGAAGCTGCAAGAATTGCACCTTGACCCGAGTCAATACCAAGTAGTAGTGTATTACCCATAATGGCTCATCGTGCTTTACCAATACTTCGATCACCTGGTACAATAGCTCTGCTACCTTAGGGATTAGTTGGCTTATCTCTGATAGCCACTCCTTTAACACATCGGTTTCTATCCTAACCTTTCACTCTATCGTTTTATACCAGAGGGATTCCTCATCGATCATATTTACCTAGGCTATTGGCCCTTCGTCTTGTCCTCTGTCGGATATTGGATAGTCTCCAGCCGAAGGCCACTCACTCCACAAGTTGTTTATCTCGTGCGAGGTATGGTATCTGAAAACTTAGTGGAGTGTTGAGGGTACCTCCTTTACGCTGTGTATCCAAGGCCACCCCATGATGATATCATACGACATATCACAAGTGAGTACCTAAAAGGAGGTTATGCTCGTCACGCTCGGGATATGAACTGGCAGAGCTAGTTCCAACAGATTTTTCTCGGAGGTTGTTGAAGCCGATTATCCTGCGAATGCTCGGGATCATCTGATGGTCTTGGCCTACATTCTGTAGTATCTTTCTCCGAACAACGTTCACATTACTTCTTGGGTCAACCAAAGTTTGCTTTATCTGTAAATTCGATACCTTTATTGGGATGGTGAGAGTGTCCTGATGTTCTCCTTCGTCCTCGGGACTGAATGCAATAGGACTAATGACCGCCCCAACTTGTTAGTTCCCCATGCCGTGACAGGTCCCGGGGTTGTGAAGATTGCGTTGATGTGCTGCTTGCCCCAGAGTCCGGTGCTCTCGACCACCCTCGTCCTTCTTCTATCAAATCCTTGAGGTGTCCCTCCTTTAATAGATGCTCGATTTCCATCATCAGGGCCTTGCGATAAACTGTAGCATGGCTGTTTCTATGATAAAAATTACATTAGGCTATTGTATTCCTCCCGGTTGCTACTTATACGGTGGGCAGCCACCGTACTTTTGGCCCTAGTTTTCTGAATTGATTGGAAACCAATTCCACGACGTTGACTTGAAAACAAAAATCTCGGAAGCTATGGGCTCGGTGCATTTCTCTTGTGGCCCGGGCCCCCGGGTGATCCCTGCTTTGTTTCTCCTGTTTGGCTCTGTGTCTTTCCTTTTACTCTTCTTCCATCCCCTTATCCCGCAAGGGACTGACATCCTGCTCATTTCCTTCGTTCAAATTCAGGATTCTGATAGTGCTCTAGTTCCAGGCGGAGCTTTTCAGTGTACCTTTGATGTAAGGCACTCCATGAGGACAAAGGGTGTTGAGTATGACTCTACTGCAATTCCTGGTAGCCAGCGACCCTTTAGAATTTAGGCTCTTTCCAAAAGCTGCCACAACAACATTATCGGGGACTGGAGGAAGCTCCATGCATTCTCTTTGAAATCTTTAAATGTAGTCTTTTAATAGCTCTCGTCGCGCTGTCGATTCGCAAAGATGTCCTCCATACGCTTCTCCCATTTACGGGCGCCAGAGTGCACTTTGTTAAACAAATCTTGCATGTGGGATAATGACTAGATGGAGCCCATCGGTAGCTGAGTGTACCAAGCAAGGGCACCGTTAGTCAAGGTTGAGCCGAATCTTTTCACCAGAGCAGATTGGATCTCTTCCTTCGAGATTTCGTTGCTCTTGACTACTGTATAATACACCGCAATATACTCGTCCGGATCCGTTGTTCCGTCGTACTTCAAGTTATCTGACAGGAGGAACTGCTTTGGTATGCGGATCGGTGTAGCGATTGATTTGTATGCATGCTTGTAAAACTTTTGCTCATCTACGGTGGTAACCTAGGGTGGTGCACCCGATACGCTACCGATCCGATTGTGGATGGCTTTCATCTCTGTTAGGATGTCCTGAATGACAGGTGTTCCTTTGAGGTCATCATTATTGACTGTCGTTGAACCTCCAGGAGTGGCGTACATATTGAGTCTACGATTATGAGGGGATGCTGGAGTATTGTTCATGGGGGCCAGTCCTCGCGGGGATGCTGGCCTCTGAGATGATCCAACAGGGTTGTTAGGAGATTAACAAGGAAACCTGTTGCTCCCAAACGCACACGCAAGTATACGCGGTCGCCAAGTAATAAAGTGACAAAGTCGAGTATCGTTCCCATGAGGACTATGCAGACTATTGCTTAATAAACAATTCCTGAACAAACTATCCAGGGGTCTTTTTCCAATGGTTGTAAGAGTTTTTATAACTAAAATGCAGTAAGTAAAGTGCTAAAGATGTAATCGAGCAGTGGGGCAGAACTTTGGTTATCAACAATATCAAGAGAGCGATCTAGGGTCAGAGTCACAAACAATCCAGTTGATGTATTCAATTGATTTCACTTCTTTGATCCCGGGTTACTAACTGACAGGTTAATTGTAATTATGAAAACCTTTCAGTTCTTCACAACCTATGCAAGCTACTTCAATCCCTGTATGTCTACGGGTTGAATCACATGCACGCATTAACGATCCTGTAATTAGTTAAACTAGGCAAGCAAGTATATGTCTATCCTACCCGCGAATTGATTCCCCGATGCCCGGGTTCACAAACTAGTTCTATTCTTCCTTATTACGTAATTAGATTCTCTCTTTCGAGTTCAACCCAAAAACCATAGATGATGTATAATTATCGAGCTCTAACAATTATACAAGTTAAATCAAGAAAGAATAAGTAACCCGTTATGTGATTCAATCAATGGAAATCAATCTTCAACAATCAACTTTTATGTAAACTCTAACCCCAGAACGTTAGGGAATTAGCCACACATATTCATAATCACAAGATGAAGATTTGGTATAATAATGAAATACTTGATGTAATAGATGAAAGATTTGGGAATAACCCTTGTTCAATGAAGTGTGTAGCTCTCAATATTGCTCCAAAGTCAAGAACCCCTTACAAAAACTAAGTAATAAACTATTTATAATGTTTCCAAACCCTTGGTAATAAGTTAGACCCGAAACTAGAAGGAATAGGGAGTAAAAACGCGCATAAGGGGCGCTATAACGGGCGTCCCGCGCCCCGAAAAGCGTGACCACGACCAGATCACGCCTCCAGCCTTCGTGCCTTAGCCATGCGTCGCATGCCAAACGCGCCAGCCTCTGCGCGCGGTAGGCTGCGCGGCGCGGGAGCTGTAGCGCCAAGCCTAAATGCTCTTCTTTCGCTCCAAAACTCGGCTTGTGTCGTGCCTTTGTGTGCTCAATCCCATCTCCAAACATCCTTCAACCAATTCATGCTCAATCAAGCTCCGAAACGCTCCAAATGTATCGTGTAACGACCTACACACGAACAACACAACATCAGCGCAAAACCACATTCACAAGCTATCAAACAAGTGCAAAACAAGCTCAAATGTGCGGAAATATTAAGGAAAAGTAGGCATAAAATGCTGAACATCAGCACCCCACACTTGAACCTTTGCTCGCCCTCGAGCTAATCACATCTCACTTCCCATCCTAGGTAAAACAGGTCTGCCTCTGACTATGGTTGATACCGACCATTGAACCAATACACACATGACTACTATGGATCCACAACATGCCAATAATTTTCCAAACCAAAAATATGCGAACAACCACCCCAAAATAGCTCAAATGCACAAAACTCAACTTAATGCAACTCTGCTCCCACAAAATCACACCTATCTACTCAATCAAAAGCCATCAACTTTACCTACTTCATGCAAACCACATACCCTCACCAATATGAAAGAGAGTGCCCCCCAAAGATCACACACAAAAGCAAGTATCATGAATAGAACGGGGGCAACAACAAATGAATTCACTCACTCTCATGAAAGGCTCACATGTCACACACTACGTACCATAGGCTTGCCCGTAGTGTAGAACTCCACTAATGTAAGCTCACTCCAATCGGGATTAACTAGGACTTTAGAAAGGTCGTAATGTAGGCTAAGGGGCGGGTAGGATACATATGGTAATAGTGACTACCTCCCTAAGCACTTTAATACATCACCTTTAATTAAGCACAAATCTCATCAAGCCACCCAAACCAACAACTTCTACACATACACCTTCTCACAAGTAGCATTTTTCTATTAAGCACACACTAGCAAGGAATGGATATCTTTTCTTTTTTTTTTTTCCACAATTTTTTTCTTTTCAACTTTGCTCTTTTTTTTTCTTTTCTTATCATTTCATTTTTTTTTCAATTTCATTAACTTCCATCCTTGCCAATGTTTTCCACTACTTCACAATTTTCACAAGTATTCCCCTTTTATTTGTTCCACTCAAGAACCTCCCAACATCCAACCACAACTCCAATCATCTACACAATATCAATAAAGTGCTTAAGGAGTAAGGGCCAAAAGAGTCAATTAAGAATAAATGGGTAGGCTCGGGGTGTGGGTGCCAACAAAAAGGATAAAATAAATCACAACAACAATTTTCCAAGGTATATATGTAAGGGTAGGCTAACAAGAGAAGGCCTTGTATCATTTCCCGACTAGAGCGAACCTAGGATTTCGCTTTGCACACACACGGGGCAAGTTCTAGACATTAGTACGCAACATGGAGTAAATAAGAACATGCCTCACACACACATTGCACATGGTTCACACAAAAAGGTTCCATCAACAACTCTCAACTAAGCTTCTAGAATGCAACTTGTGGAAATTTAAGCACTCATGCACAAAGGATAGCAATCAAGTCAAGCAAGCGGACTCAAGCATCTCAAGGGGGTCGTTCCAATTTTTCATAGGCATGCATCAAATTAAAACCCAAGGACACCACAAATAGCACATGCAATCAAGTTCAAGTCCACCGGTATCAAACAAATCAAAGGCACCTAGCATTCTACCTTTTTCCTTAGCCTAGGGTCATCTACAACTAACTATCCTAATCCTAGAAATAAAAAAACTACCCGGTTCAAAGGCCTCCCCGTGGAAAAGAACCGAGGCCATAAGAAAAACCACGGGGCGGATGACATGTACCACTAAAACAACTAAAAGGAAAATCTTTTTGGAATTTTCATTGGTTTTCTAATTTTTTTTTCATTTTTGCATATATTAAAGCAAGAAATAAATCAAAACAAAGTCAAGTGACAAAGGAAAAAGTCCTAAGGTACATGCATCCTATCCTCAAAAATAGATAAAGGGCAGTACCCCACCCCACACTTAAACTAAGCAATGTCCCAGTGCGACAAAGAAGTAAGTGCAAAAGTAAGAGTACAACAAAACTGCCCTGAAATTTGGATGGTGTGCGGGAGTGTGGACCTAGGCCTCCGCCTCATGATCAGTCTCATACTCACTGTCTTGATCATTGTCCACAATATATGAATCAGTGTTCTCATCCTCCCGCGGATCCACCGTTTTAGCTTCAACCACGCCCAACAAACCCTTCGAGGTCTCCGTCAGCGGGACCTTGCGGTCAATAGCAGTCATATCAACGCCCGACTGACGGGCCATAGCCTCCATCATCAAGTACTGACGCGCGGCTAAGCTGGCACTTGTCTCCCGCCACTCGTCCGCCGTCAGCTTCACCGGTGCCGTGGTGATCACCCCCTTGACCGAAGCAATGTCAAACGGCCCCCCTATATCAGGGACAATGCGATCCCCAACCTCATCTACGGGGACGCCCGCCTTCTCCAAGTACCGGGTCAAGAGGTTCCCAAAATATAACCTACTACATGATTTTTCTTTTCTTTGCTCTTTCATCACTCTCAGCATGTAGTATCCTATGTTCACGGGCCTCCCAGTCATGAAAAAGTACACCATGCACGCCCGAGTCTTAGTGACCTCGGAATAATGAGAACAAGGTAGTATCCGTGCATTTATGAACCTCATCCATACACGCGCCGGCTTGAGAAACTGGGAGAAATGCATAAACTTGTGTCTCCCAGCCGCCCCTCGCCCCCATTTATGCGTGGAACCCTCACCACATAGGGTCTCCCGCAAGGCCGTGTAATCCGGTTTCTTGATGTACTCTCTCAACACATCATAATCGGGGTCAACTACCCCCAAGAAGGCATTCAATGCCGATGGATCTAATTTCACCTTCACTCCCCTAACCGTCACCATGTCATCATCTCTCCACACCTCATCAGGCTCCCAGTTGGCATAAAGTTCTTGGACCATGTCCAAGTTAGCGTGCCCCGGACTCTCAAACACTGAGTCCCACTTGAGGGCAATGATCTGCTCGGACACATCTTTAAACTTTTGTAGCACCGCCCATTTATCAATGGCTTGCTCGGGGATGTACCCCGCAAGCCGCACATTTTTATACCATGTTTAGCAATCTCCCTTCTTCACAAAAGGGAGGCCATACCGAGTCTTGCCTCCGGGACGTGGTATCGGCACCGCATCCTTTGGAATCTTGGCCTTAGCCTTTGCTTTTGCCTTGGGTTTGGCCGGTGCCTTACCCTTTTGCTTTGAGGAGGAAGGCCCGGCTTGAGGTTCTCTCCTCGGGCCCGCAGTAGATGAAGAACTCGCCTTTTGAGATGTGGCTACCATGGTACCTACACAAACACAAACATCAATGTTAGATGTATAGCTATGCACCAAAAACAATTCACGCTCAAGGGTACCACCCCACACTTAGCACACACTCTATGTGGCAATCACTTGTTTCAATGGCACGAGCACCCCACACTTGAACAAAACTAGCCTTGGCAAAATATGCCACGTTTTGAATTTTTAAAATCAAGCTAGTGTGGGTGCCTCATGATCAAATCTAGTGTGTATGCAACACCTAATGTTCATTGTAAGCCTAAGGAATGCATTGCTACTCAAGAATTCACAATGTCATTGATATTTCATCTTTGAGGCTTTTTCACAAACACCTAGTGTGCACAACTTTGAACTAGCAATTTCAAGGGATTATGTAATGTGCCAACCCTCCCAAATTGTTGGGAGATCTCTTTTTACAAGTCACAAGTTCTATACTAAGCATCATAAACAATTAAGCACATCAAGATTGAATTTTTATGAAAAAGCTTGTAACTAGCTAAGAGAATCACCCATGAGCAATAATGAAGACAACTTACATGTAATTGAGAAGGAAGAGTAGTAATGGACTTACTTGAATGTGGTAGAGGTGATTGCACAAGAATTGGGATGAGTTCAATTGTTGCTAGTGAATTAGTGTGTGATTAGAGAGTGTTTGTAGTGAAAATAGGGGAGAAAAGATGATAGGAATCGGGGTTATAGGGGTTGGGAAGACCGGGTCGCGGGTCAAAACCCGTTTGACCCGGCAAACTTACACAACAAGGCCTTGCGCGTTGAGCCCCGCAGCGCAGGCCAAACGCGGGCAGCTTCCTGGACATTCTGCCAAGCCTCGCGCGGTGGGAGGCGCGGGGCGCTCCCAACCGCGCCTGGCTACTTTGCTGCAGCTTTTTCTCGCGCTTTGGGAAGCGCGGGGCACTCCCGAACGCGCCCGAGCACGTTTTTTCACACCGATTTTTAATTCTAAGTACAAACCCAAGCGTGGGACGTGTCTCGGGACGTCCTATACCCCTCAATGCATTCATTTC
Source organism: Petunia x hybrida (assembly GCA_037355625.1). Taxonomy (NCBI): domain Eukaryota; kingdom Viridiplantae; phylum Streptophyta; class Magnoliopsida; order Solanales; family Solanaceae; genus Petunia; species Petunia x hybrida. Next base: position 637,726 of record JBBBVM010000018.1, on the reverse strand, counting down.
ACCTGATTTAGCTCACCCGCTTCCTGCAACAACGACACACAAAAACAACAAAAACGTGACACTATAAAGCAAAAGAAAACTAAACTATTACAAGTACAAACTCGGGTTGCCTCCCGAGAAGCGCCTTATTTAACGTCGTGGCACGACGGGTATAAATCAAGGGTCTCTCAATGTAATTGAAGTGCGATGATTCACCGCACCTCCCCAATAATGTTTCACCCGTTGACCATTAACCAAAAATGTGCTTTCAGAGCCCGGGGCTCTCAATGCAACCGCACTCTGTGCGGTAACACGAACAACTTCAAAAGGCCCCGACCATCTTGACTTCAACTTGCCCGGAAACAATTTCAACCTCGAGTTGAACAACAACACACGCTGCCCGGGCTCAAAAGAGCGATGCTCAATGTGCTTATCATGCCATTTCTTTGTCCGTTCCTTATATAATTTCGCATTTTCATACGCATGGAAACGAAACTCTTCAAGTTCATGCAGTTGGAGCATCCTCTTCTCACCCGCTAAGGCCATATCAAAGTTGAGCTTTTGAATAGCCCAATACGCCTTATGCTCTAATTCAACCGGCAAGTGACAGGCCTTACCATAAACAAGCCTATATGGAGAGGTTCCAATAGGCGTTTTGAATGCAATTCGATAGGCCCATAGAGCATCATCTAACTTCATAGCCCAATCCTTCCTCGAGGCATTCACAGTCTTCTCAAGGATTTGCTTGATCTCTCTGTTAGACACTTCCACTTGGCCACTAGTTTGGGGATGATAAGCAGTAGCCACCTTGTGGCGAACCCCATACTTAGCCAATAATTTATTGAACAACCGGTTACAAAAATGCGTACCTTCATCACTAATGATAGCTCGCGGTGTCCCAAAACGAGTGAAAATATTCTTCTTCACGAACTTCACCACCACACTCGCGTCATTCGTTGGAAGTGCAGTAGCCTCCACCCATTTCGACACATAATCAACTGCTACTAGGATGTATTTATTGCCCATAAAAGGTGGGAATGGACCCATGAAATCAATACCCCAACAATCAAACAGCTCAATCTCCAAGATATTGTTCAAAGGCATCTCGTGACGCCTAGTAATGGTACCCTTTCTTTGGCAATGATCACATTGCTTCACTAGTGCATGAGCATCTTTAAATAAAGTAGGCCAAAAGAAACCAGATTGAAGTACCTTTGCAGCTGTTCGATCTCCACCAAGGTGGCCACCATAAGGGGAAGAATGGCAGCTCTATAGAATCGGCTCTACTTCTTCCCTTGGAATACATCTTCTAGCTAGTTGATCAACTCCTATCTTGTACAAATAGGGCTCATCCCACACATAAAATCTGCTCTCATGAAGAAGTTTACGCTTTTGCTCAGCAGTTGCCCCAGGGGGATACACATTACTCACAAGTAAATTTACCATGTCAGCATACCATGGCACCTCAGCTGCATCAAGAGCAAAAAGTTGCTCATCAGGAAACACCTCTTTAATCTCGGGCCCTTCATCTACATGATCTCTATTCTCCAGCCTTGACAAGTGATCAGCAACTTGATTCTCAGTCCCCTTGCGATCTCGAATTTCAACATCAAACTCTTGCAATAAGAGAACCCATCTAATGAGTCTAGGCTTGGAGTCCTTCTTTTCAAACAAATACCAGATTGCGGCATGATCAGTGTAGACAACAACTCGAGTGCCAACCAAATAAGATCTGAATTTGTCAAAAGCATAAACCACGGCTAGAAACTCCTTCTCAGTGGTAGTATAATTAGACTGGGCTGCATCAAGCGTCTTGCTTGCATAATAGATGGAGTGAAAGATTCTTCCAATTCTTTGGCCTAGAACAGCCCCAATAGCATTATCACTCGCATCACACATCAATTCAAATGGCAAAGACCAGTCAGGAGCAATGATTATTGGTGCGGTCACCAACCTTTTCTTCAACTCTTCAAACGCCTTGATACAAGCATCATCAAACACAAATTTCACATCCTTCTCTAACAATTTGCACAAGGGAGTGGAGATTTTAGAGAAGTCCTTTATGAAACGTCTATAGAACCCTGCATGTCCCAAGAAACTACGCACCCCCTTAACAGAGATAGGTGGTGGTAATTTCTCAATAGCCTCTATCTTTGCCTTGTCAACCGCAATACCTTGCTTTGACACCTTGTGCCCAAGTACTATGCCTTCTTGAACCATAAAGTGACATTTTTCCCAATTCAGCACCAGATTTGTTTCTTCACAACGGCTCAGCACAGCATCAAGATTTTTCAAACATTCATCAAACGAATCACCAACCACTGAGAAATCATCCATAAATACCTCCACAAATTTTTCCACCATATCAGTGAAAATAGCCATCATGCATCGCTGAAAAGTCCCCGGGGCATTACACAACCCAAATGGCATCCTCCTAAATGCATAGGTGCCATATGGACAAGTGAAAGTGGTCTTTTCTTGGTCTTCAGGGGCTATCACAATTTGATTGTAGCCCGAATACCCATCCAAGAAACAGTAATACTCATGGCCTGCAAGTCTATCCAACATCTGATCTATAAAAGGGAGTGGGAAGTGATCTTTCCTGGTGGCCTTGTTGAGCTTCCTATAATCAATGCAAATTCGCCACCCTGTAACAGTTCTTGTAGGAATCAACTCATTGTTCTCATTCTTCACCACTGTCATGCCCCCTTTCTTAGGAACACATTGCACTGGACTCACCCACTTACTGTCAGAGATAGGAAAAATTATACCAGCATCCAGCCACTTGATAACTTCTTTCTTCACCACCTCCTTCATGATTGGATTTAGCCTCCTCTGCTGCTCTATGGACGGCTTATAATCTTCCTCCAAGAGAATTTTATGCATGCAGAAAGAAGGACTAATCCCTCTAATATCAGCAATAGTCCAGCCAATAGCTCTCTTGCGCTCTCGCAATACCCGCAACACCTTCTCAACCTGCACATCAGAAAACAAAGAAGAAAGGATCACGGGCAAAGTATTACCTTCACCCAAATAAGCATATCGTAAATGTGCGGGTAAAGGTTTGAGCTCAAGAGTAGGAGCTCTCTCAATAGACGGTTTAGCAGGAGCTAAGGTCAACGGTCTATCAAGCTCCTCAAATTTCTTCCACCCTGGGATGAATCTACTCTGCATATTAAGAACCTCCACATATTCTTCAGTATCTTCATCCTTCAGGATATCATCATCATCACATAAGAGTGCCCTTTCTAAAGAATCAACACTAGAAGCCAAGAAGGACCTCTCTTCAGCAGTCAATTCATCATCTATCACTATTACCATGGACAACTCTTCATAGTGAGAAGGAAGCTGGGTAGCTCTGAACACATTAAACACAGCTTCTTCCCCATTTACTTTCATAATCAACTTACCAGCCCTGACTCGAATAACAGCATCAGCAGTAGCCAAAAATCCTCTTCCCAAGATGAGAGGCACCTCAGGATCAGCTTCATAATCAAGAATAATAAAATCAACGGGTAATATGAACTGACCCACTTGTACAAGCACATCCTCAATAATCCCCTCGGGGCATGTCAAAGATCTATCAGCAAGCTGCAGGGTCACAGTAGTGGGTCGTGGCTCACCCAGGCCTAGCTTCCTAAAAACTGAAGAAGGCATCAAATTCACACTAGCACCTAAATCACATAAAGCACGACCAACCTCATGTTCCCCAATTTTCAAAGGGATGGTAAAACTGCCAGGGTCCTTCAATATCTGCGGAAGCTTGCTTCTAATTCTGGAACTGCACTCCTCAGTAAGTGCAACTGTCTCAAACTCAGTCAATCTTCTCTTGTTAGCAACAATATCCTTGATGTATTTAGCATATTTGGGAACATCCCGCAAAAGCTCCACCAAAGGAATATTTACCTGAATTTGACTCAATATCTCCAAAAATTTCTTGCATGCTGCATCAACTTTCTGCTTCTGAAGTCTCTGCGGGAAAGGTGGTGGTGGTCTCACAATAGCAGACTCGGGCTGCTTTTCAGTTACCTTTTCTGCTTCTTTTTCCACTTCCCTATCAACATTTGGCTCTAACTCACCAACAGGCTTCTTTGGCTTTGGGGGAACTTCCTCCAGTGCTCTTCCATTCCTCAAAGTCACTGCTTGCACAAATTCTCTAGGATTCTTCTCTGTATCACTCGGTAAAGCACCCCGAGGTCTATTGTTTTGTGCTCCAGCAAGCTGCCCCAATTGTCTTTCAAGATCTTTCTGTGCATTGCTCAAATCTTTAATTGTTTGTGCTTGAGATGCTGACTCATCAATGAGCTTTTGCTGACCTGCAAGAATTTTCTTGAGCATATCCTCCATAGTATTAGATTGCTGTGGTTGAGCCTGAGACTGCGATCCCTGCTGTGGTGCATTGTTTTGAGTAAATTGGGCTCTCTCATTACCCTGAAACTGCTCACGGGTATCCCTCCAAGAAAAATTTGGGTGATTACGCCAACCCGTGTTATAATTATTACCATACTGATTTCGGTTTTGGCCCTGTGATCTGTTCTGATTACCCACATAATATACTGACTCTGGGTTAGAGGGACAAACCTCAGTGCTATGATCCTCACCACATACCTCACAAAAGGTCTGAACTTGCTGCACTGGAGCTGGTTGTGGCTTTGCTTGGAGAGCCAGCTTGCTGATTTGATTGGAAATCGCATCCATCTTCGCTCGCAACTTTGTAATTCCATCTAGTTGAAGGACCCCAGCAGCTTTCTGCGTAGCAGCTCTGCTAGCCCCCTCACTATGTATATTAGCTCTGCCATCACCCTGCCAATCAGGATTGCTCTGTGAAAACTTATCAAGTAAGTCATAGATCTGTTCAAAATTTAAGGCCAGCACTTGGCCTCCAGCAGCAGCATCAACCACAATCTTAGTATGTTGGTTCAACCCCTCAACAAAAGTGTGTGCAATAACCTCATTAGTTTGATTGTGGTGAGGACAATCTCTCAATAACGCTTTAAATCTCTCCCAGGCTGCATATAATGATTCGCCTTCAAACTGCCTGAAGGACAAAATTGCACTCCTCAACCTGGCCGTCTTAGCAGACGGATAAAACTTAGCCAAGAATTTCTTAGCTAAATCCTCCCAAGTAGTGATAGACCCAGGCTTTTCAGCCTTTAACCACTTCCTTGCTGTCCCAATCAATGAAAATGGGAACAAAGTCATTCGCACATAATCAGTAGGCACACCTGCCGGTGTATAAGTATCACTGATCTCCAGAAAGTTCTGCAAGTGTTGCTGCGGATCTTCATGCAGGAATCCACCATACTGCCCCGTCACATGCAGCAACTGAATCATGCCGGGCTTGATCTCAAAATTTCCAGTAATAGCAGGCTTCACAATACTTGACTCTACTCCTTTCAGACTAGGAAGAGCCACATCTCGCACTGCTACTGCTTGTTCTTCAGCCATTTCAGCAGGAAGGGAGGCAAGTACGATTGCTAATGCTTCTCGATCTCTCGCTTCTTTCCTTGTCTTCCTCAAGGTTCTTTCAGGCTCGGGATCAAAAGGTGCGAGTGATTCGTCCTTTTTGTTCCTTTGCATTCAAAACCTATTGCCTGAAACAGCACAAGAAACTCAACAAAAAATTAAACCTGAATAGCAATTAAGTAATTGTTCAAAAGTAATTAGTCCGTAATTAGTCCCCGGCAACGGCGCCAAAAACTTGTTGCTCCCAAACGCACACGCAAGTATACGCGGTCGCCAAGTAATAAAGTGACAAAGTCGAGTATCGTTCCCACGAGGACTATGCAGACTATTGCTTAATAAACAATTCCTGAACAAACTATCCAGGGGTCTTTTTCCAATGGTTGTAAGAGTTTTTATAACTAAAATGCAGTAAGTAAAGTGCTAAAGATGTAATTGAGCAGTGGGGCAGAACTTTGGTTATCAACAATATCAAGAGAGCGATCCAGGGTCAGAGTCACGAACAATCCAGTTGATGTATTCAATTGATTTCACTTCTTTGATCCCGGGTTACTAACTGACAGGTTAATTGTAATTATGAAAACCTTTCAGTTCTTCACAACCTATGCAAGCTACTTCAATCCCTGTATGTCTACGGGTTGAATCACATGCACGCATTATCGATCTGTAATTAGTTAAACTAGGCAAGCAAGTATATGTCTATCCTACCCGCAAATTGATTCCCCGATGCCCGGGTTCACAAACTAGTTCTATTCTTCCTTAATACGTAATTAGATTCTCTCTTTCGAGTTCAACCCAAAAACCATAGATGATGTATAATTATCGAGCTCTAACAATTATACAAGTTAAATCAAGAAAGAATAAGTAACCCGTTATGGGATTCAATCAATGGAAATCAATCTTCAACAATCAACTTTCATGTAAACTCTAACCCCAGAACGTTAGGGAATTAGCCACACATATTCATAATCACAGAATGAAGATTTGGTGTAATAATGAAATACTTGATGTAATAGATGAAAGATTTGGGAATAACCCTTGTTCAATGAAGTGTGTAGCTCTCAATATTGCTCCAAAGTCAAGAACCCCTTACAAAAACTAAGTAATAAGCTATTTATAATGTTTCCAAACCCTTGGTAATAAGTTAGACCCGAAACTAGAAGGAATAGGGAGTAAAAACGCGCATAAGGGGCGCTATAACGGGCGCCCCGCGCCCCGAAAAGCGTGACCACGACCAGATCACGCCTCCAGCCTTCGTGCCTTAGCCCTGCGTCGCATGCCAAACGCGCCAGCCTCTGCGTGCGGTAGGCTGCGCGGCGCGGGAGCTGTAGCGCCAAGCCAAAATGCTCTTCTTTCGCTCCAAAACTCGGCTTGTGTCGTGCCTTTGTGTGCTCAATCCCATCTCCAAACATCCTTCAACCAATTCATGCTCAATCAAGCTCTGAAACGCTCCAAATGTATCGCGTAATGACCTACACACGAACAACACAACATCAGCGCAAAACCACATTCACAAGCTATCAAACAAGTGCAAAACAAGCTCAAATGTGCAGAAATATTAAGGAAAAGTAGGCATAAAATGCCGAACATCAAAACCTCTGAGGTCCGAATTACCTTCGCATGATTGACCGCCTTCACTGTCGTTGGGAACATAGACTGGCTCCTTGGTGGGATCCTTTGGCTGTATGTTAGGATCGCCAGGTTCGGTTCATATACAGACTCATCCACTGCATTGGTAGTGTTCTTTGGGGTGTTGTTATCTAACATGACTACGCCTTTTTCTCGTATAATACCTACAATTGCCACAGCCCCATGGTGGGCGCCATACTGTTTATGCCTAAAATTAAATGTCTAGGTTAAACACTTAAATTTATGAATGGATCACAAGCAATACACTAAGATACGACGGAAAAGTAAGTAAATAGAGAGGAAAATAATAGGCAAGAACGTAAAGACTTTTATTCCTTGAGAATAGCCGGATTCAATGGTAAATCGCTTGATGTACAATACAATGTAAGGAGGAGTATTTATAGTAGTGATTACCCAGTCCTAATTATGGTAAAATCAAAGACTAATGAGGCTCATGGGTAAATTCAAGGCGATGGTATATCCGAAACCCTAACTAGGGGACTGTAACCCTAAGGCGGCAGGATGTATACCTGGCGGCAGGATGTACTCCTTGCACCTGTACCGCCTGAACGGTCGTAACTCGTAGAACAGGTGTGTATCCTTTATACTCGGTGACTTGTAGGATAAGTCTAGTCTGGCCAGCTGGACTTGTATCCCTATAATAATAGATGCCGTATTTTTTTCCACACACATGAGATGAGAAAGGTGATAATTTTTCACCCAAAATTGTGTTGGTTGTTTTCGATTTGACAAGAATTAAAAGTTAAATATTTTTATAAGGCAAGCCAAAGGATAATCACTAGTGCTGAAATACAAGTGTTTGCGTTACCTTAATGGACGGATCTAGCACCTCTTTTAACATTCCATCTGCCGCTCCATAATTCTTCATTTTTTAACCTAATAGACAAAACTCCTAGTCTTCACCAACTCATATTGCTAGTATGGTCTGATGATCGCTAATAGTTTGTCTGGTATGGGACTACAAATTATTGAGCCACTTATGAAGTGAAAACATGTAAGAGTGCCGCCAAAATGCCGTACTATTGCAAATCCTACTATAACAAATGCAAACATCACTAACCCTTGTTTGTTAAGTGGGTAGCTTTGGAGTAATATTTCTCTTTTACCAAGATTGGCAGCAGGGATTAATATTTTTTTTTTCATTTATCAGACCAAACTAAATACGATGATTTTCTAAATTTAAAATCAAATTAGATCAAAATAAGACATTTCTTAATCTTGATTGATTTTGGTTTCTTAGATTTTTATTTGATAATGTTTCTACAATACAAAATATGTAAGTGGTTTCAAAATACGCAACAGGGTGAACACACTTCACGGCCATAGTAATTCGGTCACAAATAAAATCAAACACATTTAATATTTCATAAATCCTTTTAGTTTTGACATCAATGCTTATGAATACTTCATTTTTTTCTCTTTGAAGTAATTGACCATATCGAGACACAACAAGCAGTTGGTGTTTTATCCTAGCAGTGTTGTTTTCCATATCTTATCACTATGAATACATCATTTGCAAGTTATATTCAAAAGTGTTGAGATAATTTTCAAAATAGAAGCCATTTATCCTTACTAACCAATAACATATATCACCATGACCTCTGCACTTGCTTGACATCTTACGATCAAAAACATTAAAAAGTATGGTCTTCGTATTCCAAATAAATTCACATTTGAACTTAGTTGTCCCTGAAAAGTGCTAACAGAAATGCCAATGAAAGTCATCGTCATTATTAAGAAAATGGGTTCCAAGATCAGTTTCTGAAGACTAACAATGGAGGATCAAATAATTCGTAATATTAGAGAGGTCATCAGTAATCCACATCTGATAACGAGTCAAAAGAGAGTTAGGACTATTAACAACAAAACCACCACTGAAGGAGAGGAAAAACAAAAATGAAAATACTAAAGTAATGATGTTAAAATTCATGGGGAGAATGAGAAAAATCGAATTGACCCCAACGAATAACTAAGGTGTTTTTCTCCTCTTACTATTTCTCTTACTAGTGTTTCTTTCACAAGGATGAAGGACTTATTAATTTAGACCATTCATGCAAGTACAAAGGCAAACAAAATTAGATTACACAATGTACTAACCTAAATCGGATTAGGTAAATCAATCGAATTTGTGATGGGTTTACAAACAATATATTGTATCAAAGTTGTTAGTTAATTAAAGCAAATGAATAATAAGAACACTAGTAAAGGATTTCAATAATAATTGCTTTGATAGTGCAAATAAACAGAGTTTCTGTAAGCTATTTATAGCCTATCATTCTAAGGCCAGTTAAGGCCATTAGTCCATATTCAGATTGTGGCTTTGCCCATGACCTCTTCCATTAAATGCGGAGTTAATGGGCAGGGATCGTGGGACGACTCTTGCGCTGAAGTTGAACTGACTTCCCGAGGCTTGGGTTTCTCACCTCGGAGGTATGTATTCGCTGATCACCTAGGAAACTCATCTCGAGGCTTGCCAAGGATCCTGACCTCAGGGCTTCGCTTTGGAGATCACACTGTCTACTCGTGTCCAATCCAACGAACCTTTGCATGATATGTCCCAAACCATGTGCTCGAGGCGCCATGTGTGTAAGCCATTTTTCACCCAATACAGATAGTCCCTCCACTCCTCGAGCAAGTGACAGAGTTTTCGATCAGTGAAATGAGATTAGGCGGGAGATCGACGTGGCAACACGTGTGCCTAGAAATTTGAAAAGGCAATCATCACTTCAACTCCTTGCCCGTTACATGTGGTGAGCATTGAACGGTCACGCCATTTTAATTTTATTTCCCAAGGAAAGGCAATGATGATTCAACTTGATCGTCTTCTTCCACATTTGAAAACTTTTTAGCAACAGTGAAATTCCCTAAGCAAACAAGATAATTCTCATTTTCTCTTTTCTCAAATATTCTTTAAATACTCAAAATCATCCTTTTAGCAAGAATGTCTGCTACTAATTCAGTGCAAAACTCTTTAGGTCCTTCTGAAGAAAGGATGCCGGATGTCGCCTCCATGATTGTTGGTGGTGATTTAGTTAACGTTGCTGAGCTGCTAAACGTCATTACTCCGTTAGATGAAGACAATGAGGCGACATCTGAAGCGGGTGGCTTGAACACTAGACGCAAAGCCACTGCTAGTCGAAATAAATCTGGTGAAGTAGATGGTGAAGATGATGATGCCAATGCTACTGATGAAGTGAGCGGTGGATGAGCCGACGTTGGTATGGTTAGAGCGGCTGAGGCAGAGTCCTTGAAGCCCAAGAAGATCTTTGTTGGGAAAAAGCTCGAGCCCTATCCGATCATACCCTCGAGCTTCGACATAGAAAAAGATTTCAAATCTCAAGACCAGTCAGATGCTCAGTAGGAGAATTAACAGAAATATCCCAGTGCAAATGACACCTACCCTAATTACCCAGACCCATGTGGCCTTGGTTAGGAGGGATTGCAACTGAGGCCCCGAGGTCCAGATTCATATACCCGACCCGACCAACAGCAGTTCTGACCAGGTAGAGGGTCTCTCATTCATTTATACTTACCCTTTTACAATTAAATTTTATTTCCCCGTACACGGGATAATTGATACGTTCTGCCGAACATACAACCTCCACTTGGCAAAGCTTAGCCCCGGGCTTTAGAGGGCCCTTTTTTGTTTGGATTGGTTAAGTCGAAAACCTGGTTTGCCTTTTCTGTGGGCAAAACTACGCCACCTACTATTACAGGGTTACGAGTCTAGCTGGTGAGACTAGACTTATCTTACAAGTCACCAAGCGGAGAGGATACACGCCCACTCCTAGAGCCAACGACCATTTAGGCGGCACAGCCATAGGACACATGGTATACATCCCACGGCCTAGGGTTTTACCGTCTCCTAGCTAAGGTTTAGTATATACCACCGCCTTGAGTTATAGGCTCATAGCCTTTTTAGTCTTTATATTTTACCTTATTTAGGATTTTTTATCACTACTATAAATACCCCTCCTTACATTACATAGAAGGAAGGAGATTCACCACAGAATCCAACTGTTCTCAAGTAATAAGAACTACTCTATAATTTCTTGCTTATTTCGTCTTTCTTTACTTATTACTATTTTCATCATATTTACTTAATTTTCTGTCTTAATTACTGTATTGCTTGTGACCCTAACCATAATTAATTTTTTAACCTTGACGTACAATTTTAGGCATAAACACTTTGGCGCCCACCGTGGGGCCTAGAAAATTGTAGGTATTGTACGAAGGAGAAGGCACAATCATGTCTGACGACGCTAGCAGCATTCCAAGGAACACTACAGATGCAGTAAACTAGTCTGTGAAAGATCCCAGTCATCGCAGTGTATAGCCTAAAGATCCCGTTGAGCAGCCAAAAGACACCTCTTAGGAGCTGATCCTTGTTGCAAGTTACGGGGAAGGCAATCAACCTCCGAATGGTAATTCAAAATTCAGAGGCTTCCTTGTTGATCTCCTCAAAACTGCATTCGAGCAAAATTGAAGCAACATAGTCGAGGATATCCCAGAGGATAAGAGTGATGATTGATGGATCGTCTCAGAGGCCAGTATCCCCGTGAGGACCAGCGCCCACGAGTAATTCACCAGCATGCATTCCTAGCTGAAGGGAGCTCTTGTTTTTCAGGAACTTATAAAGGATATGGAGGCCATCCACGACCGGATTAGTAATGTGTCGGGTGCTCCACCCCTAGTTACCACAGTAGATGAGAAAAAGTTTTACAAACATGCTTACAAAGCAACTGCTACACCGGTCCTCATACCAAAGCACTACCGCTTACCAGATAACTTGAAGTATGATGGAAATGACTGATTTGGACGAGCATATTGTTGCGTATTATATGGCAGTGAAAAGTAACGTGATTATCGAGAAAGAAATCTAATCTGCTCAAGTGAAGAGGTTTGGCTCGACCCTGACTAAGGCGGCCCTCACTTTGTACACTCAGCTACCAATGGGATCTATCGAGTCATTTACTCAGATGCAAGACTTGTTCAAGAAAGCGCATTCTGGCACCCGCAAGCGGGAAAAACGCATGGAAGATATCTTCGAGATATGCCAGAGCGACAACGAGCTGCTAAAGGACTAACTTAACATATTTCAGAAGGAAAACATGGAGCTTCCTCCAGTCCCTGACAATATCGCTGTGGTAGCTTTCGACAAGAGTTTGAATTCAAGGGGATTGTGGCCACCAGGAAATTGCAGTGGAGTTTAACCCAGCACCCAGTGACCACATATAGCGCGTTGCATCAAAGTTATACCAAAAAAGCTTCGTTTAGAGCCAGACAATTCTCATAACCCTAAAGTCGAGCAAATGAAGAGATTAGGGAGCCCTTCTCTAAAAGGAGAGGGGGACGAAAGAAGGGTGAAGCCAAAGGCTCAGAACAAATCAGAAGCTGGAAGGTAGAACAAATCTCGAGCATCAGTGTCCCAAAAGAAGCATACCAAACCCCATAACTTAGGGGGATTTGGTTTGCGAGTTAACATCGTAGACTTAGTCGCCAATCACTTCGGTAGACTAGGTCCAAGGGTCCGATGGCCGCCTACCATGAAAGGAGCCATGGGAAGGAACACGGCGCCTTATTGTGACTTTCATCGTACACTACTAGAAAATAGCCCTATTGCAACACCCTAAAAACCGTTGCTACAGACTGTTTAACCGTTGCTATTGGCCTGATGGGACGGTTTAGCAACCGTTCCCGGATTCAGTGTTGCCATAGGGATAATGGGACGGTTCTTGCGATGGTTTATTTAACCGATGCTGTTGACATCTATTGGAACGGTTAATCATCTGTCCCTTAAGTAACTCTATGGCAACGGTTTTTGGCTCTGATGGAACGCTTTGCAAACCGTTATCATAGGTTTTACCACCAATATTTCCAGGTTATAACAACGGTTTTAATGACATATATGGTAACGGTTATTTTTTAGGCTATTGCAACGGATTGTACTGTCTACTTTAAAAGGGTTGAGGGTATATTATATGGAATGATAATTAAATACCTAACCAAAATATTACACAACTTGAATAAGCCATGATATATATATATATATATATTCACAAAATATCCAACAACTAGCATATCCATAAAGGAAAACAAAATATGATTATTTTTTTGACGATCCAAAACATATAATTAAGTTTGCAAAAAGGCCTGATATAAAATATCCTATCAACTAGCTGTTTTCCCAATTAAGTAAGGTCTTCACTGCTGCTTTCTTCTTCAATTGCTTCACCTACAAAAGAGAATAAAGTAAGGATTAATAAAATTTTTTACTTAGAGATTCTAGATATTGTAGCACATTGGAGAATCCTTTGAGAAGACACAACTGGAATATAAACAACAAGAAGAGAATCCACAACACAGATCTTCCGTAATTTCATTACTTATATTTCTTTAAAGATCTTCCCTAATTGCACACACTCTGAACTTGTAGAAGAAACTTGAAGGAAACTAGCATAGGGTGAAGCGACTTTGCATGACTTTATTTTATTTGTTTTTTGCCTACAAATTTGTAAAAGAGAATTTTCCTTATGTTTAAAATGCCAGCCATTCTTCTTCCACTGTCATAGCCGCAAGTCAAGGAGAAGCCTCCAGAAGGATTAAAGTTGCTCGGTTTAGAGCAACCAGAAAATGAGCCCCTAAAACTCCTTTTTGAAGCATCTACAAGTTTATGAAACACAGATGTCAGATGATACATGTAAAACACCAACTACATGAACAAACAGATCACAGTTCTAGTGGTTTATAATGCTTTTGGAATCAAACTTTTTTTTTGCCTCACTTTTGGAAATCAAACACTGAAGCGCGCTAAGTTGTTGAACCCGTGCCAATAAAGTTAAATTAACTAGAAGGGTGCTAAGCACCATATGTGACTAAGTCCTATGCTATGAGCTGTGGAAGCCCACTGTAGAATTCATGGATGTCACCTCTACATAATGACTTCACAAAATCAATAACTCTATTTTGGACCCATCAGCTACATCTAATTACATCTGCATAAATATGAGCAATTCAGTAGCACCTAATGAATGATTATGTTGCTCTTTTTCATTCAGCATGTGAGCCAGACTCTTCGGTCTCACAAAAAAGGGACAACATAGAAAGTCTTGCACGCACTCGGATTTTCTAGCTAAATGAGAATATGTAGTCTTTGATTGATGTGAAGTAGCGGGCCAAATGATCAAAGAAAGAATGTGGCTTAGTGCAATTATATGGTTCTTATTTGTAGCACTAGAAGTTTAATTCTAGTGCCGCAAAAAAGGAGAAGACAGAATCTTTCCTACGATGGTACTGACCAAACAAGTGCACTAGAGCCCAAGTTGATACCATATAAAATTGAAAGACAAAGTGTCAGTTTGAGAGCCGTTAATAGATTCCTATAACTTTGGTGTAAATATTAGAAGGTTGAGTTTCTAACTCTTAACTAGAGCCATCTTTTATAGAGCATACATAGAAATAAAGATGAAGAGATGGGTAAAGTAAATGGAAAGACAAAATGACAGTTTGAGAGCCATCGAAAGGTTTCTGATTATGGCACAAATGTCAGAAGCTTAGACTCATGAGACTTAATTAAAGCCATCTTGGTAGAGAATATATATGGTGATAAAGATGGGACTATTTTTATATTCTGGCCTTTAGCAAGAATCATTACATTTAGAAGGAACATGCAAGACTAGAAACTGGAGGACTTTGTTACATTGCTAGCAGCTTGACCAGTTTAAATGGATAAATACCAAGGTTGGGAACTTTTTCAGTAGACTGAAACACACAACTCTTTATTACCTTCATCAGTGGCAGAATACCATTTTAATTTGTCTCAAAACAATTGAGAAAACATAATATTATTCTTGTCAAGTTGTCAATTAGCATGAGCAGGTATCCACGACAGATGTTTTTGAAAGTAAGAAGCGCAACAAGGAAACAGGTCCACTTCATTTATATAAAATCAAAAAGTACAATAAATTCCAGCAACCTTCCTCTACATAAAAAAATTCAAGCTCCTTCCCAACCAGTAAAGTTCAAAATTTTGATATAAGGAATGAAAATCAGTTTCAAACCCCAGCCCATTAAAATTTGAAAGAGAAGAGGAGAAGAAAAGAAGAAGATTGATATTTTGAGTTAATACCTGGAATAAGCTGGCCTTGATTGTTGCTACCTGTAGATGGACGACGGATTGGTTGAACAGCTGCTTGCGCAGAGGAAGCATCTCCTGCTGAATGATTACCCATTGCCATTAGAATAATGTTAGCATCAAGTTCGTGTCCTGCACGCTGAAGTTGTGCAAGGAAATCCAAAACTACTTCTTGTCGGGTAGTCCTATTTTGCTCTTGAATTTTTTCCTCCAATCTTTGTATCTTCTCCTCCATTCTTTGTAAATCAGTAGTAGCATTTGAACAGGGCTGAAAGTTTTCCACTTTCCCTCTCAATTTAGTTTTTGTAACCCCCCGTCCATATAACCTCAGGCGCCCCGGATGTTCAGGTCCCATGACAGATGCAAATGGCTCTACAGACTCATTACCATCTTCTTTTTGTTGTGTTTCAATATTCTCCATTTCAGCCTACCATGAAAATTTAAACAGAGAGAATTCAAGTAAATAAATAGCCTGAGTTAATTGAAGAAAATAACATATCTCAATAATATAATAATCAGATAAAGTTCGCACAATTTTACTAGTTGTGTCTTCATCCGAACACTTGTATAATCGACCGGGTTTCCTTTCTCTTGTAGCTATAAAGATATCCTTTGGTGACAACGGATCAAAAGTTCCATTCTCTTTTACCTAGTTACACGAAATACAATATCAAAAATTTACTTAAAATGACAAGTTCATATTTCAGGATGAGTATAAGTGAACACGCCTTATTATTGCAAAATATAGCAAAGCTTGTTTTCCCAGTAGTGTGTGGATTCTTCGACTTCTTTCGATTCACAGTATTAATATTGGATGATTTCTGTAAGAAAAAAGAAACAACAGCAACAGACAAGAAGCATCAGTAGAAAAATTAAAATATGAATCAGCGACACAGGCTTCCTCATTGTCTAGAGAAGAAAGGAAGGAAGAAGAAAAAGAAAAAGCAGCACCGGAAGTATAAAAATCTTGGAGCAGAAGCAAAATTCTCTTTGGTCACCTGCACCCAGGTTAGACCATGCTTTGGTTCAGATATGGTGACTCAACTACTATATAGCCACTTTCTTGTTTCAACTATTTCAAGTTGAAATTTTTCAATGTTATATAGGTCTATAGTTATGTAAAGTATGAGCTTTATATCTGTACATGATAAATAACATAATAAAAAGGTTCTCCTGCTTCTCGTTGGGCACTATATTTGGTTTAGTCTAGCCCCCACGGCATCAGAAGTTGAGGCTGGCACTACTGGTCAAATTTATTACAACGGTGTGTAATTATCGTTAGGAAGGGGTGTTCATTTAGGAAGTTCCTTTCATTATCTTTCAGTTGAATGGGGACTCTGGCAGAAATTATTTAGAGATGTTGATAAGTTGCCAAAGATCTTAGATCTGTACCTATTTAAACTCAACAACATCTGTTAAATAATAAATGTTGGAGGAGTAAAATAATTTTTCCTCCACTAGATTGTTATGTAGCCGCACCAGCAGTACTAAATGTTGCTCTAAATGCAGCAATATTAAGAAATTTTATTTGAAAGTATAAAAAATGCAGCAACAAGAGTAAAGGAACAACAGTAAGAAAGAAAGAGAAAGCAGAAAAAGGAAGAAGACTTACCTGGAATTTTTCAGAGTGCCAATATTTAAGGAGTTCCCTGAATTGAGATATTGGAACATCTTCAGGAGCATTTTGCATCCGAACTTCATCATTTTCATAGGCTTTAAAGTGTTCTTTTCTCAATCGGTACTTGTGCCTTCTCCAAGCCTGTGAGATAGTTTCCAAAACCCATTCTTTTCCAGCTTCAGGTATATCATATTTTTCCTACAAATTGATTTCAATAAGTTAACAATGCAGAAAATATGATTCAACTAAGAATTGAATATTGAAAACTTCAAACCTTCGTATATTCCCATAAATCCTCTTTCGTGTCCATCTTCCTCCATTCTAAAATATCAAGAGGACAGAGAGTCGCATTCCTTGCCAATGTTCCGAGAAAGCTTCCAAGCTTTTTTACAACATCGTCAGTAGGACCAACAGGTTGATTGCGCTCATTCAGAACAATCAGCTTACGGTCACTTCGTCCATGCACATTTTTCATCTTTGTTCTACCTCTTTTTCTTGCTTGAATTGAAGGTCCTAGAGCATACGAACCAAAGAAAACCATCAGTGCACTTTTTATGGCTAAAATAGGATGTCAACACTTCCAAATAAAATTTAAATGGTCTAACCTCCTTCACATTGTTCATCCTCTATAAGATCGGCCGCAACATCTTGTTGAACATGTTCCTCTGCTACTTGAATTGCAGGAGTGGTAGATTGAGTTTGTACATGGGCTGCTCCTATGGTAGATTGAGTTTCTACATGGGTTGCTCTTGTGGTAGATTTTGGTGTTAATAGTAGCTGTTCTTCAATCATATGTCTCTGACCCTCTTTGTTTGATTTCTTAGTTGCAGCAAAATGTTTTTGGTTAAACGAGCTCCTTCTTTGCTTTGCCAGAGATGCAATTGTTCCAGCATTAATGTATGTCGTGCCTATTTTCCTTTTGTGATTTGAAGGCCTTTCCTGACTCATGACTATCCAAATCTGATGAAGAATATAAGTAAAAAAGGTAAGCAAAGAATAACAGTAAGAAAGTAGATGCAGAACTATTTGCTTTCAAAATAAGATAAGCAGCAATAAGAGAGTTAAGAGTTGATGCAGCCGAAAATACTTGCCTAAATCTCACCACAGTGAACATAAGCAAAGACAGTAGAAGCTAGTAGATAGCAAACAGGAAGTAACAACAACAAGCAATACAAGCTAGTAAAAATAAAAATAAGTTTGGATAAACATCTATTTGCAGTTTCCAAAATAAGTAGTTTATTACACAACAAAAACAAAATGTTCCTTTCTCAATCATCAGCCTCCATCCAATCCCAGTCAGTATCATCACGCTCATCCTCTTCTTCTGATGTTTCCATATGTTCATCTTGTGAATGTTGTGCAGGAGATGGCATATCAACAATGTCAACAGGTACATCTTCTCTTGACCAACTGACGTCAACATCGGGTAATCTAATTGATGGACCGATGCCATCATCAGGCTCCCTCCAAAATGTCTCCTCGATATTAGGAACATTCTCTTCCTCCAAATCATACAAATCAACAGGTACTTTATTTCTTGCATAATAAACATCTTTCTCAACTGGATCTTCCACATAAAAAACTTGATTTACTTGAGATGCCAATACAAAAGGGTCATCAATACTACATAATCTTTTGAAGTATACCCGAGTTAATCCATATTCATCCACTTCATTTCGAAACCAATCACATTTAAACAATACAACACTGAAATGGCCCCAATAGTCAATCTCAATGATATCCTGAATAACTCCATAATAAAGAACCTCTCCATCGATAGGATTTTGGTCCCTTGCACTAGCAAAACTATCTGTTGTTGCTGACAAAGTCACTCCACTATTTTGAGTCTTCAAAGGGGTATCATAATTCACCGTATGAAATCTGTATCCATTAACAAAATACCCAGTATATCGTTTGGCCACTGTATTAGGCCCTTTAGCTAGCATTCGCAAGTGTTTTGGAACTTCAACACTTTTAACTTTCTCTTTAAACCAATCACCAAAGTTCCTGCTATGATTCCTTGCTCTGATCCATGCATTTGATCTAGAATGATTATCAACTAAACTCTTATGTTCCCTGCAAGTATGTATATTTCAAATTAAATCATTAGGCTTATAAATGAAACTGAAAAATTTTATGTTACAAATTAAATGAAGCCTTTAAAATAAGTGATGGTTATATCTTTCTTACATGATAAACGCCTCCACTTGTTCATCTCCAGTATTAAACAAAGCATATCTATGTGCCTCAGAACATAACTTCAGATTCATGTCAATATCATTTCCTGGAGATGATGGACCTGGAATAATCATTGACAACATTATATACTCCGGCTTCATGCAAATCCACGGTGGCAGATTATAATTCATTAGCATAACAGGCCACGTGCTATGGAAAATGCTCATTGTTCGAAACGGGTTAAAACCATCACTTGAAAGACCCAACCTAACATTACGATGATCACTAGAGAAGCTTGGGTGCAAGGAGTCAAAATCCTTCCAAGCATCCCCATCAGCAGGGTGTCTTAGATTTCCATCATTCGGACGTTCGGTACCATGCCATCTCATAGCTGCAGCTATTTCAGGACACATGAATATCCTCTGGAGCCTAGGCTTTAATGGAAAGTACCTTAAAACCTTTGCGGGAGTCTTGGAGCTTTTATTAGTCAAGGCATTAACAACATTCTTCCATCTAGAAGATCCACACACTGAACAATTGTCTGCCTTTGCATTTTCATTCCAAAATAACATGCAATCATTAGGACATGCATGTATTTTTTCATAATGAAGTCCCAAATCTTTTATCATATTTTTTGCTTTGTAAAAAGATTCGGGTAGCTTGGCAGATGGAAATGCTTCTTTTAATAACTCTAACAAGTCTGAAAAAGCCACATTACTCAACCCATGAATGCATTTAAGCAAGTACAATCGAATGGTGAAACCCAATTTGGAGAAATTCTCACACCCCGGATATAACTCTTGCTTTCCTTCCTCCACTAATTTAAAAAATCTCTTAGCATCTTCTGATGGTCCCTCCCTCACTCCTTCACGTCCCCAGTCGCCTTCTACATTTCGAAAAGTTTCATGAAGTAGTCCATCAATATCATCATGCATCTCAGGACCTTCATCATCATTGGTTGGACGTGGACGCTTTCTCGAGGAAAACCTTTCACCGTGGAAAACCCATTTGGTGTATCCATCAACAAACCCTTTAAAAAATAAGTGACCCTTTACCACTTTTCTATAATGCCAAAAACAATTTGCACACTCTTTGCAAGGGCATAAAATTTGATTTCCTTGAGAAGCTCGTTCAAATGCCTTATCAAGAAAATTGTTTACTCCTTGGATGTATTCATTGCTTGTCCTTTGAAGACCCATCCAACTTTTATCAATATTCCCCATTAAATCTTAAATATCCTATATGACACCAAAAAATTAATCAGAAAGCAAAGAAATAGAGAAATTTATTAAGTTGAACAAGAACCACTTGTACTTTCTGAACATGTTCAGTGAGTTGTTCACTCTTTGATTGTTAGACAAAAAACAACCATCAAAGAAGATTAAAAGAGTAGCAGCAGCAGTAATGAGAAATAAGGAGTGACACGGTCAAAGAAAGGAAAAACAGCAACGATAATAGACAAACACTAGCAGCGAAAGATGAATAAAAAACCAAAAGCAGTAGTAATGAGGAATAAAAGTGAAAGAAAGAAAAAATAGCAGCGTCAAAAGACAAAAACCAGTAATGAGAGAAGAAAAATAGCAGGATACAACAAATGCACTGTGTAAAATTTATTTTCCTTTGACTAATGTGTCTTGACATAACTATTTGTGTTTCTCCACTGCCAACCATCAGGGTGGATGAACAAGAGAAAAGTAATGTTTTCATACTGTAATTGTGTTAATAATTTTAGGGAACAATTTTAACTTTATTATTTTATTGCTACCAAACTAAAATATTGCACAAATATTTGAAGCATTAAAATAGATCAGTATTTCACAAATGTCAGAATTCACCAACCATGCTAGCGAGTCAACGATAACATCAGGACAAGAAAACACTTGGGCACATCTAAATGAAATATTCCTTTGTTATTCACCTTCAAAATTTCGTAACTATGATTTCACCTTCACCTTTGTTAAACCAATCAACACAG
The DNA here is from genome assembly GCA_037355625.1 of Petunia x hybrida. Taxonomy (NCBI): domain Eukaryota; kingdom Viridiplantae; phylum Streptophyta; class Magnoliopsida; order Solanales; family Solanaceae; genus Petunia; species Petunia x hybrida. The sequence continues at coordinate 616,729 of JBBBVM010000018.1, read as the reverse complement.
CGATTTCCTAAAATAAGTAACAAATTTTCTAGTGGGGCGACTAAGCTACAAAGGGATTAATATTGTAATAGTGATAGCTTTTCGATAACTAAACAGAAGAACTTTTTTACAACAATACTTTCATTCATTTTTAGAGTATATTGAGTTCAAATCAAGGAAACACATACAAGAGAACGTATGAGTCGGAAATTGATATCTATTACTAGTACAACACCAATGGATCCTGGATTCAACACAGAATGTGACAGCTCCATACCAAGTTCAAAAAACAGTACTAAGATAGAGCAAGAGTAGTGGCATTTCTTAAGATGTGCTCAAAAGCATCCAAAATTCTGTGTAGTTAAGTAAAAACTGGGCACCTATTTTGTAATCCCAAAATTTTCATTTACATTCATTAGAACCAATTTACAGTCTAACTTTTTATACTTTGTCCATAGTATAGATTCATTTCCCTTTTACTAGTCTACTGTTTAACTTTTCTGGCCTTTTTTGTTTCATCATTACTTTGAATCAATCATAGTATGATGCATCATTACACTGTATCCAACTTATATTCTGATTGCTAATAGTAGCTGGTCATCATTGTTCCAGGTATATATAAAAGCTTATGTTTGTCACTGATGCACCCAACTGACAATACATAAACTACAAACAAACATAATAGTTAAAGACTTCAGCATATAGAAAACCAAGAATGATATATGCACTTTCCTTAAATTAAGAACTTATAAGTTACAGCTCTAATTAATTTCTTCTCCTCAAAAAAGAAAGACAATTCTACTTGAACCCAAAAACTATGATATCAGAACATTCCAAAAAATTTCTATCCTATAGTCATAATTCAATTATATGCCCAAGCTTGTCTACAAGCATAGAAGAAACAAAATTCCAACAAAAATGAGAACATGGAAAGCAGGTAAAAGTGAAGATGCCCTTGAAAAAGGGACAGACTTTTCCAAAACTACATCTTCTTTGTAGCAAACCTTTAGTTGTCCCAGGCTACCACTAACATTAGGAACTACCAAGCATTCATCAGCACATCTTCTTTAGTTTTTTGAACAAGCGGGAGGCAGGACTCTAAAATAGATATGTGTGTTGATCTTCCTAATAGTTTAAATTTTCTCAATAAATTATCTCTTGCTCTTGTTACAGTTTAAGTCTCAAGTTGGTACAAAATTGGAGGCAGGACTTGTTCTGTGATGATGTTATTTGTATTTGGTGCTTCAAACATACCACTCAATAAACCTTAGCATAAATTATCACTCTTAAAATATATACTCTGTACCATGTGCACTCCCTATCCCTGCCTTATAACAAAATATCAAAGAATGACTCATTATTATTAAATGATTTTAGCAAATCATGTCCAGAACAATACAAAGAAAGCAGATGTAATCACTCACCTATTTCATTCTTATCTTAGAAATTCTTATCACACGCATCCTCAAACACACTCATCATAATCATTATCATCAATTCATTACTCCTGTATTTTATACATAGTTCAAATACACTCACGCACGGTCGCGAGAATGATGAAATCATCAAATATATATTGACTAAAATCGAGTGTAAAAATAATAAATTTTTAAAATTCAAGTACCATAAACATGAACAGATAGAATACACACAAGGAAAATACTTCAAAAATGGAAGTAATGTAAAAACAATTTACAGAGAAGAAACCCCAAAAAATGGATGGAAAATTTACCCAAAATCGAACTGTCTTATGGGTGGGGAAGAAGCCTTAGCGTCGGAGAATAAGGTTGGGAACGCCTCTCTTTCTTCGCTGGGGATATGCCTTCGACGGAGGATGATGATGCCGCTACTTAGAAGTTCCTTCAACGGAGAAAAAAATCCATTCTTTCCAAGTCTTCTAATTTTTGTGTTAGCTGGAGATTTTGGTTTTAGCTTATATATTTTGACGTTTTTAGTATAAAAACAACACTTTAAAAATTAGGAAAAAAAGATTATGTATTATTTTTAAGGCCAAGAGCGGGAACACTAAAATAAAAGGAGGGAAAAATGGTGGGAAAACCAAATCTCTTATGTGCGACAAAAGACTCTATAGGAACGGTTCGCATCCTAATGGAACGGTTAGGAATAGAACTGTATGAATAAGTCATGTGGTCTTATGGAACGGTAATCTATTGGGACGGTTTATCACTCTACTGTAACGGTTACGTTCAAGAACTGTATCATTAGTTTATGTGACGGTTCAAACCGACCCAATAGCTATTCTATTGGAACGGTTATAAAACCGTTGCAAAACAACCGTCCTAATAGGACTCTTTTCTAGTAGTGGTAGAGGTGGTCATGCTACAGTCGACTATAACACCCTAATATTTGAAATCGAGCATTTGCTGAAACTAGGACACCTCAAAGATCTAACTGAAGAAGGACCACGGCATTCCAAAGAACCAGATTCTGAAAACTTGAAGACTATCAATGCAATTTTTGCAACTGGGGGACTACGGTACCATGGGAATTAAACAGTCCGATCTTATTTGGTTTGGAGGAAGAGGCAGAACATCAAGACGACCTTATCGTGGCCCTAGAAATATCCGATTTACACATCCAGCGAGCTATGATCGATCTGGGGAGTAGCGTGAACATTATCCAGGGGGAGGTACTGCAGAATATCGGCTTATGCCGTAAAGTAGCATCAAGCACCTGAAAGATAATTAGTTTCTAAGGATCTCGAGAAGAGCCTGTCGAGGAATTAGCTCTACCGGTTCATATACCGGGCGTGACGAGCATAACCACTTTCCAGGTATTGAATTTCAGTATACCATATAATGTCATCTTGTGATGGCCATGGATACACAGTGTTAAGGGAGTACCCTCAACACTTCATCAAGTTTTCAAATACCCGACCTCATGTGGGATTGTTGGCTTATGGGGTGAGCGGTCTTCGCTTGGAGAGTATCGTCCTACATATGGCAAGGATCTGAGTGTCTGGCAAGTAGCCAAAATAAATATGGCCGAAAAGGAGCCCATCGATTTCGAGTCCATGGAATTAGAAGTCAGAGAAGAGATCAGCGGACAACGGAATCGGTTGACAATGATGGATCAGCTAGTCCCCCAAGCCACAGTATTGGTATGTCAGCTCTCTGAGGTGCTACGAAGACAAAGGGGCCCCTATGGCTGATACAGAGTTACCTAACCGTTGCCCAGACAAATATACAGCTCCTACAACTTCCAGAAATAATTGAGACAAAGCCAAGTGAGCATCTGTAACTATATGTCTCGATCTTAGAAATAGCATGGAATGCAGTCCTTGTACGAGAAGAGAACGGGAGGTCATTTCCCGTAAAGTACGCCAACCAAAGACCTTCGCATCGAGACAAGTTTTTGCCTTTACTCTTTCAGTTTATTGCGGCCGTGATCATGGCGACCCAGGAGTTGCGCTCATATTTTCTTAGCCATACGGTCAGCGGTGGTCTTCTCGGACTCTCAGAGGATATGACCGAATTGGCTGAGATAATGGGAGAGTATGAATTTCTCTACCATCCCCGGACATCTATCAAGTTGCTGGAGCTAGAAGGTTTTACCTCAGACTTTGTGGAGAAACTGAAGCCAAAGGTAGATGAGTCAATCAAAAATGAAGAAACGATCAAGTCCGGGCGTTGGGAGGTTGGAATTAATGTATATTACAAACGGAAAGAAGTTGACCTCGATCTGCGGGTTAGGACACCTACTAGGATGGTATTTCGCAAGACCACCAAAGCTCAAAGCAACGAAGCAGAGTATTAAGCTATAATTCAAGCTCTTGTCTTAGCCTACATATTAGGGGCCAGGAAGGTCACCCTCTTTAGCAACTCCCAGTTGATCGTCGATCATGCCAAGGAAGGTTTTACATTGGAAGGAATCTGCACGTCAGATCGGCAGCCGAGAATGAAAGCACTCTTGAAAAATTTTCAGGCATGGGAGTTTGCCTATCGAGAAGGAGGCTCGAGCAAAGGCAAAGTGTCCGAGGAATACACCAGCAGATAGTTGTGGAGTTAACCCCCGTGGACCTCATGAACCTTGAAGTTCCAGACACAGGATCTGTCACAGGGCAGCATCACGCGCTGATCAACTACCTAAGCAAAGGAATCCTCCTTGAAGACAAATCAGAAAGTAGCCAATTGCGAAAATAAGTCGTTCATTATTATCTGATTGGCACAGATTTGTACCATCGGGTTGTCAGCGGCCCCGAAGTATCATCTCCAGGCTCAGCACCCTCGAGCAGGGAAGCCTAACCATACGCCCCCGAACTTTCCGAGGGTCGAGAATAAAGTATCTTAAAAGCATCTAGTTTTATGTTTTAAGTTCGTTTTGACTTTGGTCGCAGTATTTTCATACTCATCAATCATATTACATGTTTTCACCCACAGCATCTCTGGCTCAGCACCGCTTTATGAATAAAACTACTATTTTTACTTAGTCAGCTTTATTTATTTATTCGGATCCATCTACAATCCAACTATTCATTGCCCCGACCAGACCTAACTTGAAATAATACACTCACTTTTCACTACAAAAGTAGAGTACGCTACTCGCTTAAAGCTAGACCACGTCTAGATCAACCACCAGGCATTATTCGTGAGTTGAACTTGGTAATTCAACAATTGCACCTACACACCACAGGGACACCTGTTCCCATAGTGCCAAAAAGTCTTAAATACTCGAGTAACTTAGCAGAGATATTCGAGGTCGGGCGCAAAAGCGCATGTTATCACACGGGCTAAAGTCGTTCCATTACGAGCGCAAACAGCCATCTCCTACAGATGCAACATAGCCGCCAAATACTGGTGCACAACAAACGTAATTGCCCAAAGCAGGCTCACTGATAATGTTCTAAAGTGATTAGAACATTCAGGATGACCGCAAGCCATCTAATCCATAGATGCACAAACATACTACTTGACTATACATTAAAAAATATGTAATAACATAAGTACATATAAAATTATTGATGAACGACCTTTCATTAATAACAAACAGCCCGTAGGCTCATAATATATATTTAGTTCTTCCTCAATATAACATTTTTTCATAACAATTGTAGAAAAAAAAGGAAAGGAAATAATAAAAATAGGGCTCCTCAGGATTAACATGGCTGAAAATACTTTATTTGGACTGTAGCTATAAGCCGTAAACAGTCCGGAGTTCTTCCTTTCTTCTGGCAGCCCGAGATATGTCAGCCCGAGCATTCCTTCAAGGCACACTGTCGTTGGTGCAACCAAATCCTGTGTTCTTGATCAAAACGAGGGACCTCGAAAACGTCTGAGTATAGCACTGACCTTCTCCCATCTCATGGCAGAGCTTAGAAAGAAAGCTTGACCATCCGAGTCAACCTCAGCTGGTCAAACCGGAGTGCACAGCCCCGCAGATCTTTGTGTGCGAACGGAAGTTAGCCGAGAGCGGAAAGGCTTAAGCTGGGAATCCGCCATGAGGGAACCTCTTCCCTCAAATTTTCCACAGCCAGCAGCTGAAGAAGCGTCGCAATAGCGGTTCAGCTGAAGCAGATAACCAAGGTGAAAACCATGAATCATGTTGAGATCCAAAGCTAGGTGACACCTTAGCCACCCACCGGTGTGAAGCTAAATCCTCTTGTATGCCATGAAATGGAGCCGAGCAGTGGATCACCAGCTCGGTACCATTGAAGGAGTGGCCTAGACACACAAAGTATCTTGGTGGAGGAGCCCCATGGCAGATGACGGGGTTAAGACTCTTGACCCCTCTTTACAAGAGGAATATCACAATAACTACCGTGTTAGAAGATGAGTACACTGGAGTTAGTGCACATGGCGTAATGAAGACATCCCAATAGATGATGTTTGAATCCCAGTCAAACTTCAAGACTCGGGGGACTTCATTCATTCCTTCATAGATGAAGAAAGAAAAGAAGATAATTATAGATTAGTTTCCTCCTATAATTCTATCGAGCATCATCTATTCGGAACAAAGTAGAGTTTCTGGGAATATCACACTAGGATCAAAGGAATACATTTTTAGGAAGGGAAAATTTTTCATAGGGGGTTTCGCAGGCAGAAAGGGATAAGGATGGAGCACGAAGCGGTCAAGCGTCATTATTGACGTAGATATGAAACGATTCGAATTAGTTAATGACAGTTCCAGAAAAGGTGTATGGAATCAGTATCAACCAATCAAAGGGAAGCACACGAAGTTCTCGAAGAAATCTGTATCATTCTTAGTCAAAGAGACTGCGAATCTCAAGGAGTCAATGAGATATCTTTTCACATCTACGCCGCTTTCACTTGATGACTGCTTATATCAGCACTCAGCAAGTAGGGGAACTGACTGTATGGGCAAAAATATGCCACCTACTATTACAAGGATACAGGTCCAGCTAGCGAGACTAGACTTATCTTACAAGTCATCGGGCGTAGAGGATACACGCCAGCTCTAGGAGCCAACGATCGTTTAGGCGGCACGGCCATAGGACGCAGGGTATCCATCCCGCCGCCTAGGATTTTACAGTCTCCTAGCTAGGGTTTAGTATATAACATCACCTTGAGTTATAGGCCCATAGCCTTATTAGTCTTTTTACTTTATCTTAATCTAGGACTGGATATCATTACTATAAATACCCATCCTTTCATTATATTAGACAGACGGCTATTCTCAAGTAATAAGAAATTACTCAACCTTTTCTTGCTTATTTCATCTTGCTTTAGTTATTACTGTTTTCATCATATTTACTTAATTTTCTGTCATAATTACTGTATTGCTTATGACCCCAACCATAATTAATTATTTAAAATTGACGTACAATTTTAGGCGTAAACACCTTTCACTTTTTAGCATTTGATCTCTCTCATTTACCCTTCATTCCACAAAGCTGGGGTTGTGGTTTTGAATCCTCGGGGCAAGTATTCCTTGCTTAGAAAGAGTAAAGACACATGAGACCGAGGCTGATTGGCTGCTATATTCTTTTACCAACAAAGCTGCTTGCCGGGCCTGGGTTCCCCGAGGTATGGAACGACAAGCACAAGTGATCCTTTGCATGATTTATCTATCTTTCAAATCTAACCTTGAGCTTAACTTTTATCTCATGCTCTGATTCTTGCAGCAAGCAAAGTTCGAGTCTGAGCCCCCGGCTGACCTATTTGGTTAGGTTCAAGGGATGATTAAGGCTCAAACCCGGCCCGAGAGGACTTGGATGAGCATTGCCGCTGAGCCAGATAATAAGTAGTGTGCAAGAGGCATGGTGAGTCATTTGTCATAAGCCAATCTTCTTGGGGATCGCCCGATGTTTCCTTTCCACTGATTTTTCCTTTTTTATTGCAGGTTTTGCCAACAGGACGGTGATCATCAAGCCCAAAGAGAAGAAGAGAAAAAAAGGGAAAGGGGAAGAAAAGGAGAAGGATGCTCCCGACGCTGATACTAGCTTAGCTGCAATGGAAAGCTTGCCTAGTTCTTTGAAGAAAGCTAAGACTTCAAAAGCATCGAAGGATTCCTCTGGTCAGGGGACCTCTTCTAAAGGTGATGACAACATTTTCATATATCGCTTCACTTACTATTTAAAAATCTTCTTCTTTTGCTCCTAAGCCTCCAGTTTACACTCTCGTTGCAGATTTAAAGAGGAAAAGAGGGGTCTCGGAGAAGTCGGCTCGAGAAGTACGCCAGCGTACCGAGGCAAAAAATGACCAGCCTATTGCCGAATCCTAGTTAAAGTTGAGGGATGAGGCAGATGAAGAGTGGTTTGAGGTCCCCAAAAATGTAGAAGTGGTAGACCTCGAGGGGTCGGACCATGCGGCTGAAAAAGCCAAAGGTAACGCTAAGGTTGATGAGGTCGAGCCAACCTTCCATTCATTTGGAGAAAGGGTTACTGCAACGATCCGTCGAGCCGACTCCGAGCCTCCTAATGGATCTGCCTCTGGGTGAGCTATGAAGAGGATCAAGGTCCCTGCCGACCTATGTCTCTTTGACGGCTCGATAGATAGTCCCATGAGCCTGAGGGGGCTGTTCGGGCTGAAAGAAGAAAACCATGTGAAGGACATGTCCTCTGGGATGTTGTTTGTTTATTTGGCATCAAGAACAGTTCAGGTAAATTTTGATGCTCACACCCATTATTTTTTATTAATATCCTTATTCTAAAAAAAATTTCCTCAATCTTTCCGCATAGCCTTTTGTACTCGCTCAAGTGCATGCTAATTGAGCGCAACCGGACAGCACATCTTCAACACATGAGAAATGCTTGGATAAGCAAAAAAAAAGGGGTACAAAGCTGATTATCAAAGTTTTATTAGCAGTTACTCGCTTACCGTTTGTCAAGATTTTACAGAATTTTAGCAGCGCTGCAGCAGCATTTGGAGCATAACGCGGAACTTTTTCTTAGCAGTGAACTTTGGCAATCGTTGATATGAGCTAGACTCGTCAACGAGGATTTGAAGAATCACGCTCGAACAAGCAAATTCTATCATAATCTTTTGTTTCAAATTAGGACATCATTTTGAATTCTTTCCTATTCATGCATCTTTTTCTGCCAATCGTGCAAGTCTTCATATCTAAGTGTCGTCGAACTACATGTAGCCTGATTCTCTTTGAGCCCGAGATATGTAGGCAACTTGGAAACCGGAGTTCGGCCATGCCTATAAGCCTCGACTTTTGGTAAATGGAATCAAAAGTCTTAGGCTTTATCGTGACAAAATTGGCTTTATGTCAACTTCTTTACCCTGAAAACTCTTTCATCCTTTTCGGGTAAAAGAGGGACATCTGTTGAAATCCAATTTTGTACCGAAATTTTAATTAATGACAAATGAATTTAATCAAGTTCAAGTTTTAAATTTTAAAATGAATTAATGAGTATTTTGAAAAAAATGGCTAATATCGCAAAATATGACCCCAATTTCAGTCTACCAATGCAATCCCTTCATTTCCTAACTAAGTCCAAATAAAAAGGCTAAATTCGCTCCTAATCTAAATCCTAGCCTATCGATCCAAACTCCCCATATACACTTCATACACGCCAAATCAGCCCTCACCCATTTTCCTAAATCTACCCGACCCATTTATTTCCCCAAATTACAAGAACCCCTAATCCCCTTTCCCTAATCCTTTTCAATTCCCCTAAAATTTAATCCCGATTTCCCCCTCTAAAAACCCTCGAATCAGTCCAAATTAGTTCTTGCTGGTCCCCCCCACATCTCCGCATCATCCCTACCAGAACAAGCATGAATCATTATCATCTATTTGAAAAGCAAGTTTCAATCCGAGTCGTAAATCATCCTAACGGGCAAATCTTTTAGAGAAAAAGGTGAAAGTGGTACAATCTGAGAGAAATATACCATTTTCACCCTTGTCTCTAAAGAAAAAGTGAAAACGAGTAAGGGTCGACTTGGAATTTCAAATAGGAGCCAAGTCCTAAAATGTCAGGTATAAAATCATATTATTCGAGTGATCTTTTTTTTTTAATGGGAAGGGGATTTAAAAAAAGGCAGAGAGAAATTATGAACAACATATAGTTAGTTTAAGCTTCTTTTTTTTCCTTAAAATACACATAGGTGTGTGCTGGTTTTTCTAGTTCTTGTTCTTAGCATCGCTTTGATATTATCATTGCACCGGTCGTATCGTCACTTCGTCAAATAAGTCATCGACCTTGTTCAAGTTGCTTAGTCGAGTCGTGTTCTTCAGCTCGTCGCCTTAAGTTTACTGCCCTGCAAAAGGTTCGATCTTTCCCTTTTCTTTCCCTGCCAATGTTGTGATTACTGTTGCGTGCTTGGTTTCCTGTGTAGTTTAGATCAAAGTCTAAGCCTTTTTGTTAGATCCGAGCCCTTTTTTGTAGTTCTTATATATCAGTGCTTGTGTATGGTTGCTCATTGTTTCTTTGAAACTGGTTTTGAACACGATATTAGCCTGCTATGATGATAAAATGATGTTTGTTTACTGTGAAAACTTGTTTGATCTTGTGAATCAGTGGTTAGTTGTTTGTCCAGGGATCTAGGCTTGCCAATTTCTGTTTGAAAGAAGAATAGTAGGTTCTGGTATCCAGGTCTTGTTCAGGTTGAAGCGCGTTTGTGTGTGTGTGTATGGCCTGGTAAGTTTGTGAGAAGTGAAGAGGGAGCTCAGGTAGGAGTCTGAGGGAGATGTAGAGTGTATGCTTGGTTTCTGCAGGATGTTTAGAGGTGAGTGTATGTAGGTATTTTGGCTTGTATGTGCAGGAGTATTTGGATCTTTATTTTGGTTATCGAAAGAGTAGAAGCAGGTAAGGGTATAGGGTTGCAGGTCTTGTGGTTTCTAGATTGATTTTGGCATCCATAGGAATGCTATAGATGTCCAAGGAGGTCTACAGTTTGTGGAGAGAGGTCAGGTGTTAGTATGTGCAGTGTGATGTTCCAGAGTCTGGTGTAGGTGTTTTTTTTGGTGAAGTTGAGGGGGTATGCAGGTCTTAGCTTAGGTTCCTGGTGCTGCAACTTCATTTAGAAGTTAGTGGGCGGCAGTGAGTGTATGGTTTTTTATCTGGCTTGTTGAAAAGTTATTAGAGCTTTAGTTGCTGGTTCATGTTATTTATATAGGATTTGAAGTAGTCCAAGGAGCATAGTAGGAGTAGGGGTTCAGGGAGTATTATTCCTGGAAGTCGAAGTGTTGTTTAGGAGTAAGTGTGTTCTGCTTTCTGCATTTTTCCTGAAGGATAATCTGATCTGGTGTATGTTTTGGTCTCCTAATTGAATACAACTATAATTTTATGAAAAGCTCATCTTTTATGTTTGGTTTGAATGAAAGTACTATATTGGTTTACTAGTTTTAATTAATCTATTTTAAATAAAATGCACTCCCCGGTGTGTCTTAAAAGGAGTTCTCGAGTATTCTAGTCTTTAGACCTATTAGACTTAGGGGCTGTGAGATGTTAATTATGTTCCTTGGGTTTAGCATATTACCATAGAATTTGATCCTTTAATTAGCTATGTTTTGTCCAAAATTCGACCTTTAATCTTCGTTAATAAAAGTTTTGATCTTAAGATAATCCTGTCAAGGGCATAGTACCTATTGTTGTTACTTACCTTTATGAAATCAGATCCTCATAGATTTACATCTCAAAAATTAGAGTTTGTTGAGGCTATTCTAATTATTTGCGTCTGAATGCAATGGAATATTTAAAGGCTTTGTCCTCAATCATCAGATCAATTGCTTAGTATCTTATTGCATGTGTTGTTCCCAAGCTTATTAGTTCCAACTTATTTTTCTTTAAAATTTGATGTTCATAAGTTATCCAACAAAGTACTGTATCTGAACTTCTAGGGTACAACTTTTTCTTTTGATTAAAATATCTCGTCATTCAGGCAAAGAAACCAGTTTCCTTTTCGTAAATTTTAAAACGTGTAAAAAAAATGAATGAAAATGAATCAGGTGCATGTTTAACTTCTAGGGTACAACTTTTTCTTTTGATTGAAATATCTCGTCATTCAGGCAAAGAAACCAGTTTCCTTTTCGTAAATTTTAAAACTTGTAAATAAAATGAATGAAAGTGAACCAGGTGCATGTTTAACTCTCTAGAGTCGTTACTCTGGCAAGTTGCCATGAACTGTATGAATTAAATCACATTTGTGTATGTTTATAAAACCTTCTTTTCCTCAATGATTAATCTTAAGTTTCCATCCAGATATCTGCAATTTATATGTACTAATTCTTGTCTGTTTTGCCTATTTTGCATGGTTAAATATTGGGAACGAGTTGCTAAACTCAAACTGGGTCAACTATTTGCCTTGGAGCTGTGTGATCCACATCGCATTTTCGGGATTAAGTTCCCCGAAAAAATGAAAACTTATAAAATTCAAGGCTCAATGATTGAGTTTGCTCTATCCGGATTCTACCTTCTAAACTCCTTTTTTCCCTATTCCAGTTAGAATCCATGTTATTGGATCCCTGAAAATCGGACTAGGACTTTGCATGTTAGAAGCTTGGTGGGATAGCCGCTATATTAAAGTTATTATCTTATCGCAGGTTTAGAATTGTTTATGCAATTTGTTATCCCGTTTCTTTGGGATGCGCCAATTAATTTAAGGTATTGAGAATCGATTGTCAATTAATGAGTGCAAATCAAAATTTAATTAGATTTGTATCTTTATTTTATGATTATTTCAATTATTTCTTTACCAATTTACTTATTTTATTAAATATTCAGTTATATATTTATTTATTTAATTACTTATTATTTATTATTTATTTATTATCTATTTACTTATTTATTTATTTACTTATTATTTACTTCTTTATTTATTTATTCTATATTTTCCTTAAAATCTCAAAGTCATTTATTTTATAAAAAAAATCGTGAAAAACCGCGGATTAACCACTTTTAGCGGATCTTCGAAAGTGCTCTTTTAATAAACAACGACCTTTTATCGAAAATAAAAGAACCACTTATTAAGAATCTCTGAAACTTATTTTTCTTTTAAATAAGGAAGAAATGCACTCATTAATTAACTTTTGGTTCCTAATAATCCTAAATTAGGTGGCGACTTCAAAGAATCCCTTGGAGTCCTATTTTGTTGAAATTACATACCGATTGCATGTTTTTATGTATTTTGGGAGGGTTCAACAGCGTGGTGACTCTGCTGGGGAGCATTTAATGGTTCTAACCATAAGGCTTTCACGAATTTTTTTATTTGTATTGTTTGAATTGTATGCCGATACTAGTATGTGTAGCTTAATTAATTATTGTATTGTATGTTGACACCAGTATGATTACATCTATTGTTTATTTGCAAGCATGTTTAGTTAATCTAATTGATTGTTGTGTGTCACAAAAAGCATGTTACTACACCCTTATTTGTGCACATATATAAACTGGAATTCCCTTCATATTTCCTCCACTCTTGGGAACCTCTTGCATTCTCACTCCAATTATCCGCGGGCGCACCCGCACTTTCTTCCACTAAAGAACTATTTTGATGAGTTGGTACACCGACGGTATTCGTAGGAGCAATTCGACTGTGAGGCCGCTTGCCACTCACCTGTTAGCCTCAACCGTTAACCCACTCTTAGACGGAGCTTTTAGGAGCATGCATGTATTTACACCTTAGTCTGGACCTGGTCCTAAGGACCACCTCCATAGTTAGGAATCCGCCCTTACGTCAGCGGTTTTTGAAACCAAATGACAATGCATATTATGTGTTATGTGATAACGAATCCTCAGTCCTACCATGTTTTGAGCATAATCAGATTTAGAATTTTGTCTCCTATTTTGTCTTTTAGGCTAGAAAATAGAAGAATTTAGCAGAATCTATGTGGTCATAGCAGTCCACAGAGAATTAGAGATCATAGTATAGAATTGCAGTCCGAGGGAAAGTTAGGTAGATCTGATTCAGGCGTTTATGTAGGGTGTAATAGTAGTTTTAGGGTGTAATTTTGGTGGATGTAGGTATGAATGTTGTTGGATTTTGCTGAATGGGCAATATAATGGAGTATGCAAGTTGCATACTAAGAGGTGAAGCCCCTGGTGTCTTTTAAAGATCTGTGGGGTCTATCTTATGAAGACCTGTGTGTGTGCAGGCTTACGTTGACTAACCAGCTGCAACTTTATGAAAATTGAAGTATGCTTGTCGCATACTAGGCGAGTGAAGTCCCTGTGTCTTTGAATGACCGGTGGGGCCCCTCTTTGAAGACCAATGAGGTCTTGTGTTGTTCCCCACGCACGCGTATGTATACGTGGTCGATAAGTAATAAAATGATAAGTAGAGTATCGTTCCCACGAGGACTATTCAGACTGACGCTTAACAAACAATTTCTAACTAACTATCCAGGGATCTTTTTCCAATAATGAGAGTTTTGTTAACTAACAAACAATAATTAAAGTGGTGGAAATTCAGTCAAACAATGGAGCAAACGTTGGTTGTAAACAATATTAAGGAGACGGTCCAGGGTCAGAGTTACGAACAATCCAGTCGAGTTTTCTAATTGATTCCACTTCTTAAATCCCGGATTACTAACTAACAGACTAAATGTACCGTGAAAACCTTTCGATTCTTCACGGTCTATGCAGGCTACTCCAATCCCTATATGTCTATGGGTTGAATCAGGTGTACGCATTAATGAATTCTGTAATTAGTTAAGCTAGGCGAGCAAGTATATGTCTATCCTACTCACAAATTGGTTCCCCGATGCCCGGGTTCACAATCTAGCCCTACTCTTTCTTATTGCTATCATAAATTCTCTCTCTCGAGTTCAATCTAAAAACCATAGATAATGCATAATTATCATGCCCTGACAATTACACAAGTGAAATCAAGTATGAATAAGCAATCCGTTATGGGATTCAATATGTGGAATTCAACCTTCAAACATCAACCTTCATAAAATACTCTAACCCTAGAACGTAAGAATTAGTCACGCATACTCATAATCACAAGGCAATGAATTGATGAAATAATGATGTAATGATTAATAGATGAAAGAATAGGAATAAACCCTTGTTCAATGAAGTATGCTGCCCTCTATTTGCTCCAAAGTCTGAACCCCTTTCAAAAACTAAATAAAAGATTATTTATAGTGTTTACAAAAGCCTAGTAATAAGTTATGCCTAAGCCTAGACGAAGTAGGAAGTCCAAAAAATGCTCCAGGGGCGCTATAGTTGGCGCCCCGCACCTCGAAACGCGGACAACTAGGCAGAACCCGTCAAATTCCATACGCAATAGCCACGCTCCGTGCTGAAAAACGCATCAGAACCTTGGGCGCCATAGGGGTGCGGCGCGCCACTCACCACGCCAATCCAAATTCTGCTTTTCCTTGCTCCGCAGCTCGCTTCGTGTCATGCTTTCGTGTGCTCGATCCAATCCTCAATCAAATTCAAACATTTTCTTGCTCGAGCATGCTCTTTAAAGCTGAAATTGTACTTCATAACGACCTACACACATACGACACAAAATCAGTGCAAAATCACATTCATCACTTAGAAAACGCGCGAATAAAGTATCCAAACGCGAGGAAATATGAAGGAATTATGAGCATAAAATGCCAAACATCACCACCCCATACTTGAACCTTTGCTCGCCCTCGAGCAATCACAAATAACTTCCCAACCTAGGTAGAACAGGTCTGCCTATGACTATGGTTGATACCGACCATTGAACAAATGTATACAAGACTACTATGGGTCCAACAAACATGCCAATAATTTATCAAACTCAAAACATGAGAACAACCACCCCAAGACAACTCAAATGCACAAACTCAACTCATTGCAACCATGCTCCCACAAAGTCACACCTATCTACTAAACCAAGAAGCCACAATTTTACCTACTTCACGCAAACCGTGTGCCCTCATCAAAATGAAGCAAGAGAGTGTCCTCCAAATATCACACACAACAATGAATATCAAGAATAGAAAGGGGACAATAGCATAGAAATAATTCACTCACTCTCATGAAAAGCTCACACGTCACACACAATGTACCATAGGCTTGCCCGTAGTATAGGACTCCACTAATGTAAGCTCACTCCAATCAGGATTAACTAGGACTTTAAAAAGGGTTGTAATGTAGATTAAGGGGCTGGTAGGATACATATGGGTAATAGTGACTACCTCCCTAAGCACTTTAATACATCACAATACAAATTAAGCACAAGTCTCATCAAAGCCACCCAATCAACAACTTTCACACACACCTTCTCAACAAATAGCAAATTTTTTTTCTTTTAAGCACAACACTAGCAAGGATGGATATTCTTTTCTCTTTATTTCTTTTTCCAATTTTTTTTTTCAGTTTTTTTTTCTTTTCATTTGTTTTTTTTTTCTATTCACTTATTTCCAAACCTTGCCAATGCTCCTTCAACTACATCACAATTTTTGTCAAATATTCTCCTCATTGGTTCCACTCAAAAACCTCCCAATATTTCAACCATAAACTCCACAATAATATAACATTATCAATTAAAGTGCTTAAGGAGTAAAGGGCCAAAGGAAAGCAATTTAGAATAAGTGGGTAGGCTTGCGGTGTGGGTGCCAATAAGAGGTCAATATGGTCACAACAATCAAGTCCAAAGGTGTATACAAAAAGGGTAGGCAAATCAAGAGAAGGCCTGTATCATTTCCCGACTAGAGCAAACCTAGGATTTCGCTTTTCACAGACACGGGGCAAGTTCTAGACACCAATATACAACACGGAGTACAATAAGAATATGCCTCACAACACACATTGCACACAGTCTACACAAAAAGGCTCCATCACAACTCTCAATCAAGCAAATTGGGTGCAACTTGTGGAAAATTAAGCACTAATGCACAAAGGTTCACAACAAAGTCAAGTGAGTGGACTCAAGCATCTCAAGGGGATCGTTCCATTTTTTTCTAGGCATGTATCACAATATAAAACCAAAAGACACCACAAACAGCACGTGCTCAAGTTCAAGTCCACCAGTATCAAACAAGTCAAAGGCACCTAGCATTCCACCTATTTCTTTTGTCTAGGGCCACCTATAACTAACTACTCTAATCCTAATAAAAATAAAAACTACCCGGTTCAAAGGCCTCCCCGTAGAAAAGAATCGAGTTCATAAGAAAAATCACGGGGTGGATGACATGTACCACTAACAAAGACTAAAAAGAAAATCTTTTTGAAATTTTTCATTGGTTTTCTATTTTTTTCATATATTAAAGCAAGAAACAAATAAAAATAAAGTAAAGTGACAAAGGAAAATCCTAACGGTAGATGCATCCCTAACCTCAAAAATAAAGGGGAGTTCCCCCACCCCACACTTAAAAACAAGCAGTGTCCTCAGTGCTAAAAGTAAAAAGTGCAAAGGTAAAGAAACTTCCCTGAAGGCCAGACGGCCTACAATGGACGGTGTGCTGGAGTGCGGTCCTAATCCTCCTCCTCCACATCTGTGGCACCTCCCTCAGCGTCCGTCTCCACACCATCACTGTCCGGATCACGGTCTACGATGTCCAAATCAGTGTTCTCATCCTCCTCCAGGGGCAGTACCACTGTCTGAGTCATACCCAGCAGGCGTCTCAAAGAGTCCAATAAAGGAACTGTGCGATCAAGCGCAGCCATATCCATGCCAGCCTGCCG
Organism: Petunia x hybrida; assembly: GCA_037355625.1. Taxonomy (NCBI): domain Eukaryota; kingdom Viridiplantae; phylum Streptophyta; class Magnoliopsida; order Solanales; family Solanaceae; genus Petunia; species Petunia x hybrida. The sequence goes on along the minus strand of JBBBVM010000018.1, from coordinate 599,706 downwards.
GGCCATGTGCTCCATCATCAAGTACTGACGTGTAGACAAGTTGGCTTTTATGTCCCGCCACTTGTCTGCTGTCAGTCACACTGGTGCAGTGGTGGTCACACTTTTCACCGCGGCGGTATCAAAAGGCTTCTTAATGTCGGGGACAATGCGATCCCCGACCTCATCAACTGGGACTCCAGCCTTCTCCAGATACCGGGTAAGAATGTTCCCAAAGTACAATCAGCTACATGTCTTCGATTTCCTTTGCTCTCTCATCACTTTCAGCATGTAGTAGCTAATGTTAACCGGCCTCTCGGTCATGCAAAAGTAAATCATGCACGCCTGAGTCTTGGTGACCTCAGAATAATGAGACGCAGGTAGGATGCATGCATTGATCAACCTCATCCACACTCGAGCTGTCTTGAAAAATTGCGAAAAGAGCATGTGTTTGTGTCTTCCTGTCTCTGTTCACTCCCACCTATGAGTGGAGCTCTCACCATACAATGCCTCTCGCATGGCCTTGTAATCAGGCCGCTTTATAAACTCCCTCATCTCGTCCTAATCTGGGTCCTCTACCCCCAAGAAAGTGTTCAATGTAGTGTGATCCAACTTCACCTTCTCACCGCGAATAGAGACCATGTCATCATCTTTCCATGCTTCATCTGGGTCCCAATTGGCATAGAGCTCCTGTACTAGGTCGAGGTTAGCATGGCCCGGACTCTCAAAGACCAAGTCCCAATGCAAGGCGTGAATAGCATCACCCACCCCCCGACAATTTTGATCAATCTCCTCTCATCAATGGCTTGCTCGGGAATATATCCCGTAAGCCTCACACTCTTGTACTAAGTTTGGCTTTCACCCTTCTTCACAAAAGAGAGGCCGAACCTCGTCTTACCACCGGGCCTTGGGATAGGCACCGCATCTTTAGGAACTCTAGCCTTGGCCTTGGCCTTGGTCTTGGCCGGTGCCTTGCCCTTTACTTTGCTCGATGAGACCCCGGCTTTGAGTGACTTTTTAGGAGCCGAGGTGGAGGAGGAACTCGTTTTGGGAGATGTTATAACCATGGTGCCTACATCAAACAAAAATACCAATGTGAGATTACAATACAAGCCCAAAGTTAATTTGATGGGCACCACCAACACTTATCGCTCATTCTATGTATCAACAATTCAACTCATAACCACGAGCGACCCTGCACTTGGCAAAAACTAGCATTGCACAAATTGCCACGGGTGTGGACTTCATGATCAAGCTAGTGGGGGTTACAAAATGGCCAATTCTATGCATGTGCGACATCCAATATTCAACTTAAGCCTAAGGATACCATTGCTACTCAAGAATTCACATGGTTAAGCATTTTTCATAGTTGAGGCATTTTATCAAACACTTGGTCTGCACAATTTTAAACTTCCAATTTCAATGGCTAAAGTAGTGTATCAACCCTCCCAAATTATTGGGAGATCCCTTTTTACAAGTACACAAGCTAAACACGAAGCACAATTATGAATATAAGCAATTTAAGATCAAATTCTAATCAACATACTTGCACACTAGTTAGGGAATTAAACATGGAAAGAGATTGTTAACTTACTATGTAGTGGAAAGAGAAGGAAGAAAATTACTTACTTGAAGAATTTAGAATGAGTGGAGAAGAACTTGTAATCAATTTCAAGAAGTAGGAATGATTTGGGGGAGTTTTGGGAGTGTTTTGAGAGAAAATTATAAAGAAAAGGGAAGGGGGATCGGGTAAAGAGGGGAAAAAGGAATCCGGGTCGAGGGTTAAAACCCATTTGGACCCAGATTTTTAAAAAAAATTTGTCTAGCGCGGTGAGTCCCGCGGCGCGCCACTAAAGAATGCGCAAATCTGCACATACTACCCACCCTCGCGCGATGGGAGGCGCGGGGCGGGCCTATGGCGCCCAAAATTTTTTCTTCAGTGATCATCCAGGCGCGTTGGGAGGCGCGGGGCGCTCCCTAACGCGCCGGAGAAAATTTTTTTGTACCAAATTTTTTTTGATTCCAAGTGCGAACCCAAGCGCGGGGCATGCCTCAAAGCGTCCCATACCCCTCAATACATCAACTGCATCTCGTTTAGCACTCCCGACACCTACAAAAACGACACAAAAAAACAAAAACTTTGTGACACTATAAAACATAAAACAACTACACTATTACAAGTACAAACTCGGGTTGCCTCCCGAGAAGCGCCTTATTTAACGTCGTGGCACGACGAGTATCAATCATGGATCCCTCAAAGTAATGGAGGTACGATGATTCACCGAACCTCCCCAATAATGCTTCACCCTTTGGCCATTCACCAAGAACGTCTTCTCCGAATCGGGAGCTCTCAACTCAACCGCTCCATGCGCGGTAACACGAACTACTTCAAACGGCCCCGACCACCTAGACTTCAACTTGCCCGGAAATAGCTTCAACCTCAAATTAAACAACAACACCAGCTTCCCAGGCTCAAACTGACGACGCTCAATGTGCTTGTCATGCCACTTCTTTGTCCGTTCCTTATACAATTTTGCATTTTCATAAGCATGGAAATGGAACTCTTCAAGCTCATGTAATTGAAGCATTCTCTTCTCACCCGCCAGTGCCATATCAAGATTGAGCTTTTAAATCGCCCAATATACTTTATGCTCTAGCTCAACGGGCAAGTGACAGGCCTTACCATAAACAAGCCTATATGGAGAAGTTCCAATAGGCATTTTAAATGTAGTCCGATAGGCCCAGAGAGCATCATCTAACTTCATAGCCCAATCATTCCTCGAGGCATTCACTGTCTTCTCAAGGATTTGCTTGATCTCTCCATTTGACACTTCCACTTGGCCACTAGTTTGGGGATGGTAAGCAGTTGAACTCCAGACATGGCCAACAATTTATTGAACAACCTGTTGCAAAAATGAGTACCTTCATCACTGATTATAGACCGCGATGTCCCAAAACGAGTGAAAATATTTTTCTTCAAGAATTTCACCACCACACTCGCATCATTTGTTGGAAGTGCCACAGCCTCCACCCATTTAGACACATAATCAACCGCCACAAGAATGTATTTGTGGCCCATGGAAGGCGGGAACGGAGACATAAAAGTCAATCCCCCAACAACCAAACAGCTCAATCTCCAGAATATTGTTCAAAGGCATCTCGTGACGCATAGAAATAGTACCCATTCTTTGGCAACGATCACACTGCTCAACAAAAACATGAGCATTTCTAAACAAAGTAGGCTAAAAGAACCCAGACTGAAGTACCTTTGCAGCTGTTCGATCTCCACCAAGATGGCCACCATAAGGAGAGGAATGGAAACTCTATAGAATTGGCTCAACTTCTTCCCTTGGAATGCATCTCCTACCTAATTGGTCAGGGCCTATCCTATACAAATAAGGCTCATCCCACACATAAAATCTGCTCTCATGAAGGAGTTTGCGCTTTTGCTCAGCTGTAGCCCCAGGAGGATACACATTACTCACAATTAAGTTCACCATATCAGCATCCATGGCACCTCGGCTGCCGCTAACGCAAAAAGCTGCTCATCAGGGAATACCTCTTTGATCTCAGGACCTTCATCTACATGATCTCTATTCTCCAGCCTTGACAAATGATCAGTTACTTGATTCTCGGTCCCCTTGCGATCTCGAATTTCAACATCAAACTCTTGCAATAGCAAAACCCATCAAATTAGCCTAGGCTTGGAATCCTTCTTCTCAAACAAATACCGGATTGCGGCATGATCAGTGTAGACAACAACACGAGCACCAACCAAATAAGATCTGAATTTATCAAAAGCATACACAACAGCTAGCAACTCCTTCTCAGTGGTGGTATAATTGGATTGGGCTGCATCAAGAGTCTTGCTTGCATAATAGATGGAGTGAAAGATTCTTCCAATTCTTCGGCCTAGAACAGCCCCAATAGAATTATCACGGGCATCACACATCAATTCAAATGGCAAAGACCAGTAGGAGCAATGATGATTGGTGCAGTCACCAACCTTTTCTTCAATTCTTCAAATGCTTTGAGACAAGCACCATTAAACTCAAATTTCACATCCTTCTCTAACAACTTGTACATGGGATTAGAAATTTTGGAGAAGTCCTTTATGAAACGCCTATAGAAACCCGCATGTCCCAAGAAACTACGCACCCCCTTAACAGAGATAAGTGGTGGTAATTTCTCAATAGCCTCAATCTTTGCTTTATCTACCTCGATCCCTTGCTTTGACACCTTGTGCCCAAGTACTATGCCTTCTTGAACCATAAAGTGACATTTTTCTCAGTTCAGCACCAAATTTGTTTCTTCACAACGGCTCAGCACATCGTCTAAATTCTTCAAGCAGTCATCAAAGGAATCACCAACTACCGAGAAATCATCCATGAACACCTCAACAAATTTTTCCACCATGTCGGTGAAAATAGCCATCATGCACTGCTGAAAAGTCCCTGGGGCATTACATAATCCAAACGGCATCCTCCTAAATGCATAGGTGCCATATTGACTAGTAAATGTAGTCTTATCTTGATCTTCAGGGGCTATCACAATCTGATTGTAGCCCGAATACCCATCCAAGAAACAATAATACTCGTGCCCAGCAAGTCTATCCAGGATTTGATCAATAAAGGGAAGTGGGAAGTGGTCTTTCCTGGTGGCCTTGTTTAGCTTTCTATAATCAATGCAAATTCGCCACCCTGTAGGAATCAATTTATTATGCTCATTCTTCACCACTGTCATGCCCCCCCCCCCTTCTTTGGAACACATCGCACTGGACTCACCCACTTGCTGTCAGAGATAGGAAAAATAATGCCAGCATCCAGCCACTTGATAATTTCTTTCTTCACCACCTCCTTCATGATTGGATTTAATCTCCTCTACTGCTCTATAGATGTTTTATGGCCTTCCTCCAAAAGAATTTTGTGCATGCAGAAAGAAGGACTAATCCCTCTAATATCAGCAATGGTCCAACCAATAGCTCTCTTGCGCTCTCGCAGCACTCTCAACACCTTTTCAACCTGCAAATTAGTTAACAAAGAAGAAAGGATCACGGGCAAGGTATTACCCTCACCCAAATAAACATAAAGCAAGTGAGCAGGTAAATGTTTGAGTTCAAGAGTAGGAGCCTTCTCAATTGATGGTTTAGCAGGAGTTAAGGTCAACGGTCTATCAAGCTCCTCAAATTTCATCCACCCTGGGATGAATTTACTCTCCATATTAAGAATCTCTACATATTCTTCCATTTCATCATCCTTCGGGATATCATCATCATCACACAAGAGTGCCCTCTCAAGAGAATCAACCTTAGAGGCCAAGAATGACCTCTCATCAGCAGTCAACTCATCATCTACCACTTTTACCATGGTCAACTCTTCATAATGGGAAGGAAGCTGGGTAGCTCTGAACACATTGAATACAGCTTCTTCGCCATTCACCTTCATAATCATCTTTCCAGCTCTAACTCTAATGACAGCATCACCAGTAGCCAAAACTCCTCTCCCCAAGATGAGAGGAACCTCAGGAGCAGCTTCATAATCAAGAATAATGAAGTCAACAGGCAATATAAACTGGCCAACTTGTACAAGCACATCCTCAATAATCCCCTCGGGACATGTCAGAGAGCTATCAGCCAGTTGTAGAGTCACAGTAGTTGGTCGTGGTTCACCCAGGCCTAGCTTTCTAAAAACAGAAAAACGCATTAAATTCACACTAGCACCCAAGTCACACAAAGCTCGTCCAACCTCATGCTTCCCAATTTTCAAGGGAACAGTAAAACCGCCAGGATCCTTCAATTTCTGAGGAAGCTTGCTTCTAACTCTAGAACTGCACATTTCAGTAAGTGTAACAGTCTCGAACTCAGTCAGTCTTCTCTTGTTAGCAACAATATCCTTGATCTATTTAGCATATTTAGGAACATCCCGCAAAAGCTCCACCAAAGGAATATTTACCTGAATCTGACTCAAGATCTCCAAAAATTTCTTGCATGCTGCATCAACTTTCTGCTTCTGAAGTCTCTGAGGAAAAGGTGGTGGTGGTCTCACAATAGCAGGCTCGGGCTGCTTTTCTATCACTTTCTCAGCTTCTTTCTCCACCTCTCTATCAGCATTAGGCTCTAACTCACCAACAGGTTTCTTTGGCTTTCGGGGAACTTTTTCTAGAGCTCTTCCATTCCTCAAAGTAACTACTTGCACAAATTCTTTAAGATTTTTCTCTGTATCACTTGGCAAAGCACCCCGAAGTTTGTTATTCTGTGCTCCAGCTAGCTACCCCATTTGTTTCTCAAGATCTTTCTGAGCATTGGTCAAATCTTTTATTGTTTGTGCCTGAGCTGCTGAATCATCCATGAGTTTTTGCTGCCCTGCAAGAATTTTTCTGAGCATATCTTCAACTGAACTCGGCTGTTGTGGCTGAGCCTGCGACTATGACCCCTGCGGTTGTGCATTTTGAAAATTATTTTGTGGTCTGTCATTGGCTTGTGGCTGCTCACGGTTATCCCTCCAAGAGAAATTTGGGTGACTGCGCCAATTGGTGTTGTTGCTATTACTATATTGATTGCGATTCTGACCCTGTGGCCTATTCTAATTACCCACATAATACACTGACTCTGGATTAGCTGGACAGACGTCAGTAGCATGATCATCTCCACAAACCTCACAAAAGACTTGAAGTTGTTGCACTGGAACTACCTGTTGTTGAGTCTGCGACAGAGCTAGCTTTCTAATTTGATTAAAGAGCATCCATCTTCGCCCTCAGCTCTGAAACTGCATCTAGCTGAAGTACCCCAGCAGATTTCTGTGTAGTAGCTCTACCATCTTCCTGCCAATCAGGATTGCTCTGGGAAAACTTGTCTAGTAATTCATAGATCTGGTGAAAGTTTAAGGCCAGTACTTGGCCTCCAGCAGTAGCATCTACCACGATCTTAGTATGCACAGTCAACCCCTCAACAAAAGTATGTGCAAGAACCTCATTGGATTGGTTGTGGTGTAGACAATCTCTCAATAAAGCTATAAACCGCTCCCAGGCTGAATACAAAGACTCTCCTTCTACCTGTCTGAAGGACATAATTTCACTCCTCATCCGAGCTGTCTTGGCAGATGGATAAAACTTAGCTAAGAACTTCTTAGCCAAATCCTCCCAAGTAGTGATAGACCCAGGCTTTTCAGCCTTTAACCACCTCCTTGCTGCCCCAATCGGTGAGAACGGGAACAATGTCAAGCGGACATAATCAGTAGGAACTCCCGTTGGTGTATAAGTATCACTGATCTCCAAGAAATTCTAAATGTGTTGCTGCGGATCTTCATGTATTTTCCAGCATATTGCCCAGTCGTATGCAACAACTGAATCATACCGGGCTTGATCTCAAAGTTCCCAGTGATAGCGGGCTTCACAATGCAAGACGCCACTCCCCCCAGGCTGGGAAGAGCAACATCTCGCACCGCTATTGCTCGTTCTTCTGCCATTTCAGTGGGCAAGGAAGCAAGTACAATTGCTAGTGCTTCACTGTCTCTCGCTTCTCTTCTCACCCTTCTCAAGGTCCTTTCAGGCTCGGGATCAAAAGGTTCGAATGGTTATACCCTTCTATTCCTTTGCGTGCAAAACCTGTTGCCTGAAACAACACAAGAAACTCAACAAAAAATTAAACCTGAATAGATAATAAGTAATCGTTCAAAAAGAAGTCAGTCAATCGTTTAGTCCCGGGCAACGGCGCAAAAAACTTGTTGCTCCCAACGCAACCGCAAGTATACGTCGTCGACAAGTAATAAAATGATAAGTAGAGTATCGTTCCCATGAGGACTATTCAGACTGACGCTTAACAAACAATTTCTAACTAACTATACAGGGATCTTTTTCAAATAGTGAGAGTTTTGTTAACTAACAAACAGTAATTAAAGTTGTGGAAATTCAGTCAAACAATGGAGAAAGCGTTGGTTTTAAACAATATTAAGGAGACGGTCCAGGGTCAGAGTTACGAAAAATCCAGTCGAGTTTTCCAATTGATTCCACTTCTTAAATCCCGGATTACTAACTAACAGATTAAATGTACCCGTGTAAATCTTTCGATTCTTCACGGTCTATGCAGGCTACTCCAATCCCTATATGTCTATGGGTTGAATCACGTGTACGCATTAACGAATTCTGTAATTAGTTCAGCTAGGCGAGCAAGTATATGTCTATCCTACTCACAAATTGGTTCCCCGATGCCCGGGTTCACAATCTAGCCATACTCTTTCTTATTGCTATCATAAATTCTCTCTCTCGAGTTCAATCTAAAAACCATATGTAATGCATAATTATCAGGTCCTGACAATTACACAAGTGAAATCAAGAAAGAATAAGCAATCCGCTATGGGATTCAATATGTGGAATTCAACCTTCAAACATCAACCTTTATGAAATACTCTAACCCTAGAACGTAAGATTCAGTCACGCATACTCATAATCACAAGGCAATGAATTGATGAAATAATGATGTTATGATTAATAGATGAAAGAATAGGAATAAACCCTTGTTCAATGAAGTATGGTGCCCTCTATTTGCTCCAAAGTCTGAACCCCTTTCAAAAACTAAGTAAAAGAGTATTTATAGTGTTTACAAAAGCCTAGTAATAAGTTATGCGTAAGCCTAGACGAAGTAGGAAGTCCAAAAAACGCTCCAGGGGCGCTATAGCTGGCGCCCCGCGCCTCGAAACGCGCACAACTAGGCAGAACCCATCGAATTCCACACGCAATAGCCAAGCTCCGTGCTGAAAAATGCGCCAGAACCTTGGGCGCCATAAGGGCGCGGCGCGCAACTAACCGTGCCAAGCCAAATTCTGCTTTTCCTTGCTCCGCAGCTGGCTTCGTGTCATGCCTTCGTGTGCTCGATCCAATCCTCAATCTAATTCCAACCTTTTCCTGCTCGAGCATTCTCTTTAAAGCTCCAATTGTACTTTATAACAACCTACACACATACCACACAAAATCTGTGCAAAATCACATTCATCACTTAGAAAACGCGTGAATAAAGTATCCAAACGCGAGGAAGTATTAAGGAATTATGGGCATAAAATGCCAAACATCATCTTGGCTACCTAAGAAACTGAGAGGCTTGATTAAAGCCGAGGACCAGTGAGGAGCCCTATGAACAAGGTCTGTGAGCCTTGCAAAACCTAGGAAGCTGAGAGCTTGTCCAAAGCCAAGGACTAGTGATGTTTTATTTGTAAAAGGTCAATTGGAACCTTTTACGATTTGCAGTCTGGTATTGTGAAGGCAATTGAAAATTTCACTCCTGGATGTTGTAGAATAATTGGGAGTTGTGCTTGGAGGAGTGTGGATGTTTGTAAAAGGTATGGAGGATTGTTTCAGGTTTTAGGCATTTTGGTTTTTAAATTTTGTGCAGATTGTTGTGGAGAGCATGAGCTGTGTTACAATTTCGAGTTGACACTAACTTTGGGAAGATAGTTGGAATAACAGAATTGCAGTGTCAAGGTGGAGAAATAATTCTCACAGAAACACAGTTTTGCATTATTATTGCTATCAATTATTGTTATTTATTGCTTACTGTAAATCTGAATTGCTCAGAACTGGCATGGATTATTTTTCATTACCACTTATTTGCTGATTAGGCTTACCTCTGACACAAAAGAGACACTTTACAGGGTAGGACACGTTTGCATTTTATTTATGCTCAATTACTTGTGTTTGCCACGTATAAAATTATCTGTCTAATATGCGATTACTTGCTAACTATGTGCTGCTTGCCTTAAATTTGTTGGCATTGATTGCACTGTGATCGAATTTGTTCGGTGGTATGGTAAGATTAACGTTATGTTACTTCAACCTATCTTTTGTAAAAGTTAACCGCTTTATGAAATTATTTATTCATCTATTATCTGAATTCATGCAGACCATTGTTTTAAAACGCCTGTTAAATGTTATTTTGTTTATCTTAACCCCAGTCTTGTTATTTTGCAAAATATTGTTTAGCGTCATATTTTAAAGTATTCGCAAGTGTGTTTCCCTTTTTGAAAATAACTTTAGAGTTAAACAAGCGTTTTCGCATCTGGTTTGCTTTAACAAAATATGTGTCCTGCTTAAAATTTTGGGTCTTTTTAGTACGGTCTCAATTTTTCTATTTTGGAATAAGTTGACCCATCAGTTTCAGCTTTAACAAATTTTATTAAATTCGCTATGCATTGCTAAAGGGTTAATTATTTTGAACATCAAGATCAGGACCTATGGCTCATCAAATTGCTTTGATTGATTTGACCGGAAATGATGAATCCCACCAAGACAAGGTTAACAAGCTTGAAGCAATTGCAGCAAGTTTCAAAAAGAGACTTGATAGCCTTACTGAATTGGTTGTCGCGCTCATGGATGCTCGCAACCCAGTGCAAAATGTGCCAAGCCCAAGACCAAGTGCTCTTGTTGCTCTTATCTTTATTGTTGCACCTCCCACGATGCAAGTAGCTCCAACATTTGACTGTGATGCTCAACAGTTCCCTAATTTGCATGCATTCCTGTTGGAAAAGGAATTTGGTGGCTTCTCAAAGACGAGCAATTAGAAAAGCAACGGGGAAGGGCTTGCTAGGGCTGAAGAGAGCAATGGCACAATGGCAGACGGGAATGCTCTAACATCACAAGCAGGCTTAGGTGAAGTAGAAAAGGGAAATGTGAATGATCTTGACGTGGCTTATCTGCCAATTTATGATGGGATAGGAAATCCTCATGATTGCTTGAAAGCATTCCTCACTTGGGTCGTAAGGTATGGACCAAGCAATGAAACCAAGTTGAGAATGTTTTCTAGGACATTTAGGGAACTAACATTGACGTGCTTTGCAATACAAGGTCCTTGGAAATTGGACAATTAGGATAATCTAGCCCGGGACTTTGTCAAGCATTATGAATTCTCAAACCCGACTCTTGCAAGGGGCAGTCCACTGAAAAGAAAATCTTTAAAGCTTCAAGAAGAGCCGGTTGCAGTAATTTTTGACAAAAGAAAGTGTGTATCGGTTGAGGCACAGTCTAATGATAAAGGAAAAGTTGTCATGTCAAATCTTTCGCCAGTCATAGCAGGGGAACCCAGTGCCATTGAGCAAGTAATTGTAAATCCAAGTTCGCAGTCAAACCGCATCCAAAAGATCTGCTTTCGCATTCACACGGCTCCCAGAATGTTACGCAAGACTGTTTGAAAGGCTCGAGGGGTTCAATTGGGTACATCCTATAGAACAAAAATCGTGCCGATCCTTTAAGCCTGAAAATTTTGGAATATTCTGCATTTACCATTCAGGAATGAATGGGCATTATATTGGGGATTGCATTACCTTTAAGGAGAAGATTGAAGACTTGATTAACTCTGGACAAGTCAAAGTCTTACCTTCAGAAGGACCTGGAAAACAGATTCCTCGAAGAAGGGCATTTAGGAATCTATCAAGTTCCAGAAAAGCAGTAGAGTTACAGAAGCAGAAGTTAGTTTAATTGCATTATTAGGAAGTAACTGTTGTAATTTCCTTTTGTCAGTTTTGTTGAAAGAAAAGAAAGAACATAAAATTATGAATGCTTGACTCTATTTCTATGTAAGCAAACTACGGTAACCGGTTTCCCAAGGCGGAAAGCATAGGCAACTCATATCGAGTTTCGGTTACACAAGCATTTGGAAAATATCTTCTATGTAAGCATAACTACGCACGGTCTGAATCTCAAGGAGGGATATGTAGGCTCCTCCATCGGGCACGACCCTTTAGTATTTAAATTTTAAATCTCCCAAAGATAGAAACTGGGGCAAATTTTGCAAAGCAAGTAGAAGACGTGAGAGATTGCAACTGGGGCAGCTTTTGCAAAATCATTTGAAGTATTGAAAGTCATAACTGGGGCTATTTTGCAAAGCAAGTAAAGATGTTGAAGTCGTAACTGGGGCAAAATTGTGCCAAGGCAATTGAAGATATTGAGTTGATTTTATAATTATCAGAAGCAGCTTTTCTATGAATTGGTGCAGATTGTTATTCTACAAACATGAATCGATAGTCGATCAAAGCATTGATGTTCAAAATAAGCCGACCATTTTAGCAAATTGTACCAAAATGGTCTAGCACGCATGCTGATTTAGTAAAAACTTTCAAAGTTGTTTTTCTCAACTCGTATCTTGAAAAAATCAAATTTTGTTAATCATTGAGTTTCGAACTCTCAAATCTTTTACTCCGTTGTTGAGTTAGGATTTTGGTCCCATCCATTCGGCCCAATGGCCTATTTTAACTTGAAATTTTATGCATGCATTATCATTTTACGTATTAACTTGCTTTTGTTCAATGTGTAGAATTCATTTGTTAAAGGTTGGCTTGCATTGAACACTGAAATGGCGGAGAATCTGCATCAAGGACGAAATGACATGGCAAAGCAGCTTCAGGCAACTAGTTCTGGTATGGGTGTCTTGCAAGTGCAGAATGGTGATGTTGAAGAACATGTGGTCCAAAGGAATAGAATTGTCAACTTTTTCAACACTAGCAGACCTTTGCCAAATGCAAGCTCTACCTCTAATCCACCTTAATTAACAATGCCTCATTACCCAATGCCAATATATATCGTATATCGAAAAATCCCACAACAATATCTTACCGATCCAAATGCTTGGCCAGCTGCAACTTTATACCAACCGCCTTTTGTCACTATGCCCGTTGTGAGAAATCAATCAAATCAAGTGATAGTGCTTCCACAAGAATTGCCTAGGAAAGAAGTTGAGGCAACTGATTCGCCCAACATGGATGAACGAATCCGCAAATTGAAGAAGGTCATTCCAGACGAGTTGCGCTAAAGGAACATTCAGAATTTATGTTATGAAAATTTGTGCATTCACCCGGACTTTGAGCTTCCACGTGGGTACAACATATCAAAATTCAACACTTTCGATGGAATACCTTCATTTGAAAGATTATTGCAGCAGATTGATCGGAATTGGAAAGAATGAAGCTTTGCTGATGAGATTATTTAGTCAAAGTTTAATTGGATAAGCACTCGCATGGTATACTAAGCAGGATTTTACTAAATGGCACACGTGGGAGGATATGGCCGATGACTTTGTGGAACATTACAAGTTCAACGTAGTAGAAGATCCTCAATTTTTTTATTTGCGCAAAATCAAGAAGATGTCGCATGAGTCTGTCGCAGAGTTTGCTATGCGTTGGAGGCTAGAAGCTTCTAAGATGCATCCTCCATTGCCTGAAAATCAGCTGTTAGCAATCTTCATTGACATTCAAGAAGGCATATTTTAAGAAAAGCTACTTCTAGCCAATTTAGAGGATTTTCCTAGTTTAATCCGGTACGCCAAGCTACTAGAAGAGGAGCTTCGAACTGGAAGGTTGGTCGACTACCACACTATGGTGCCAACGTTCACTCGTTCTGATAGAATATTTAGGATTCCCAGCCTTCCCAAGTGCACTACAATCATGATATACAGAATCTGAGTCACCAGTATTCAGCCTCATCAGGCACCATTTGGTCATCAAGGCGTGAAGAAGTTAAGACCTCGTACTTTCACTTCTCTACACATATCATTGTTAGACATATTCGAGAGATTGAAAGCAGAAGGGCTTCTGCAAGCAAAGAAGGGATGGATCCCATAGAATCCGCCTCAAGGATTTGATTTAGCAAAGAGGTGTGCATATCACTCAAATATTCAAGGCCATGACACAGAAGAATGCTTGGCACTTAAGCATAAAATCCAGAATCTTATTGAAAAGGGCAAGATAAGTGTGAGGCAAGAGCAAACAACGAATTATGGTCCTCCAGCAGCAAATGCAATTATTATCGGAGGTAATTCATCAAAATTGGCACCAAAGCATTTTAAAAGGAAGCGTGAAGTTTAGCGAGAGGATTAAATGACAGCACTTTGTTTGTTAAAATGGCATTTTATTGCCCGACTATCTTATATTTTCCTACTTTTTTGAAGTTTTATGTAATGAACTATCTTGTACCCTTTACTGGGTTTTTAATCCCGAAATCAATGAAAATCCATTTTCCCTAAATAAGCCAAGCCAAAGCAATACATCTGATTGCCATACAAGAAGATGCAGATTTGAAGCCGCATTAGGTGTTCAATCAAGCCAGCCACTATTTGTTCAAAAACTAACAGTTTTTTTCTTTGAAAATAGGGACAAATTCGTTTTGGTGCTACTACAAAGTTCAGCATAAAGAAAGAAGGAGCAAAGCAAAATGTTGAGGCTTTTGGGCCCATCTTTCAGAACTCATGACTTTTCTTTGGATGCAGGAATTCCAAAAGCAGTAGAATGAGGAGAACTAGCAACCATCAATTTCTCAAAGATTATTCTCCTTGTCGCATATGCAGAGCAAATCTATTTCTTTCTTTTCCATTATAGCCTTTACTTTATTATTCACTCGTTTTCTAACGCATTTACTCTAAATTTTTCAGGAATTGAACATCGGTTTCAATATGGACCGAAGGCAGCATTGAACACTTTGCAGCACTATCAATACAAGCAACACGACCTAGCTTTGCTTATTTGTTTTACATTATCTTACCTTAATTAATCCAATTTGCAACTTTATTTTGCAGGTTACTATCAAATGTAGGCTCGTTCGCCTTATAAATAAACGTTTAGGCCTCGTTCGCCTTACAAATGAACGTTTTAGGCTTGTTCACCTTATAAAGGAACGATTTAGGCTCGTTCGCCTTATAAATGAACGTCTTAGGCTTGTTCGCCTTATAATTGAACGTTTTGGGCTCATTCGCCTTATAACTGAACGTTTTGGGCCTGTTTGCCTTATAAATGAATGATCCGGGTTCATCCACCCGTAAATCGCATATGCAGATTTACTTCAATTCGCTTTGGAACATTGGATGCTTCAAGACTGGATGTCTCATTTGCTTTGTCAAGTGATTGGAGCACAATTCAAGATTAAATTTCAAACTGCCGCTAGATGATTAAAGCGTTATGCTTTATCATCGTTTATTGCCGAAAGGCAGCATTTCTATTTCCTATAATTCTTGAAAATTAAAATATCAGTTTTATTTCTATTCCGCTAAGAGAAAATTGACTAAAATTTCATTGTTGTGATTTGCAGATATTGCTAAGTTTGAAGAAGCACACGCATCAATGAATTTTGTGTCATTTGCTTTATCTTATGATTTAGGCTCGTTCACCTTATAATCGAACGCTATATGCTTGTTCGCCTTATAAATGAACGTTTTAAGCTCGTTCGCCTTATAGTTGAACATTTTAATCTCATTCGCCTTATAATTGAACATTTTAGGCTCATTCACCTTATAATTGAACGTTTCAGGCTCATTCGCCATATAAATAAACATTATGTTACCTGCATAGACTACAAATTAGACAAGTCAACTTGAGACATTATGTCTCGTTAGTCGACTTATTTTGTAATAGCCTTATATTCTGTAATTCGTACCCGCTTTACTTATTGTCATGTTTTACTGTTTCAGAATAATAATCAGCTTAGAGGTTCCCCGGGCGAAGCGCCTCGTCAGTTGATTAAAGGTTTCCAAGTTGCGCTAGGACGTTGGATGCTTCAGGACCCGATGCCTCATTGCTTTATCAATTGAATGGAAGCACATTCTGAGATTGCATTATAGACTACCTCTTCATGATCTAAAGCATTACGCTTTATCATGGTTTATTGCTGAAAGGCGGCATTTCTATTCCCTATATTCCTTGCAAATTGTTAAGCCTATCAATTTCATTTCTATTTCGCTTTATGGGAACGTTTACTAAAATTCCATTTTGTGATTTAAAGATATTTCTAAGTCTGAAGAAGTACCTGCTTTAATGAATTTTGCATCTTTTGCTTGCCTTATGGTTTAGGCTCGTTCCCTTTATAAAATGAACGTTTTATACTTGTTCGCCTTATAATTGAACGTTTTAGGCTCGTTTGCCTTATAATTGAACGTTTTAGGCTCGTTCGCCTTACAAATGAACGTTTTAGGCTAGTTCGCCTTATAAATGAACGTTTTATGCTAGTTCGCCTTATAAATGAATGTTTTAGGCTTGCTCGCCTTATAATTGAGCGTTGTGGGCTCGTTCACCTTATAATTGGACGTTTTAGGCTCGTTCGCCGTATAATTGAATGTTTTAGGCTCGTTCGTCTTATAAATAAACATTAAAAGTGCAACGTGACTATTTATGCAAATTGTGCATTAGAAATCATGCATTTACGTGCGTTATCCTCTATTTATATATTATATAATTAAGTGTGGCTATATTACATAACTTTTTCATCATTTAGGCTATTTTTCAAAACTGTGACTATTTGTAAAATTAGTACATTTATAATATTAGTGGCTAAATTATATAATCACGTCATTTAGGCTACATGTCAAGTTTGTTTCAATTTGTGGTTATTTTTGCAAATTAGTAATTATTTGTGATTATATATATTTAAATAATTTTATTTGAGTTTATTTAATAATTATTTGTGCATTTTATAATATATCTATACCCATATTTTATTTTTTACACCTTTAAGTAAAATATCGGCCAATAAAAGTGTCCAAATTCCTTTTAATATTAATTCTTTCTTATTTCAAAATTACTACCCAAAATTCTTTATTTATCTTTATTTATTTACATTTTTACTCTGAACCTAGCCACATTTCCTAACCAAATACATTCTCATTATTTGAATTTTTAAATCCCAAACCTTCTTCCTAATTCTGCATTGAATCTAGACCAAATAATAGTCTAGATACGTCTTCCTGTCCAAGTTCATCCCCCCAAATCTTCTCCAAAATCATTATCCAAATCTACCTAAAATCCCTCCCTAATCTTTTATAATTTCCTATCCCCAAAATCACTCATCTTTATCCCCTAAATCCTTTCCTATCCCAAAAATCAATCCCCAATCCGTCAAAATTAGGCCATCCCCAACAACTCTTTTTCTCCAAAAGTGTGTACATATACACACATGACAGTACACGAAAAAGGGAGGACTCCTCAATACACGACCCCACTTCCCCTTTGAGTGGTCTGCTTCCCCAACACCTATCAACAACTACACGCATAGAAATCAATAGGCAGACCCCCACCCTCTTCTTCTTCCCCACAAATCTTCAATACATAGAATTCCCCCTATCTTCTCTTTATACATACAATATACTATACTCCCTCTTCCCCTTCATCCTCTTCGACATCCACCAGCCACTTAACAGACACACACTAAATCGAACAAGATACAGAGTACAATACACAGACACTTATCTTCTTCAACACCCATACCCTAATACACATCACAGTCTCTTCATTTTCATACACCCACATAACGTACACACTCACCCCGTCCCTCCATCGTTTTCAATACCCTCATTTCCTTTCCAACATACATCTACAGAACCAGGGGATATCCAAACACATACACGCTCTTAAATCAAATGAAAAAACAGATGGGAGATCGGGATGGGGATTGATAGATAGGGGATAAGGACTGGACGTTGGCACCACCGTTGGAAACATAGTGAAACAGATATCCACCATCGCTTGAATCACCGGAGTAGCAGCGACGTCGGTGGTGCCTCCTCGGCGGAGAAACCACGCCGACAGCCGCTCCTCCGATTCCGTCGTCGATGGTTCTGTTTGAATGTTGTTTTGTTCATTGGTTTTCATCGACATTCTCATCGGCGAGATTTTGCCGTTACTGTTAATCCCATTTGTTAAGCTTATGCAGTTTAACTTGTTCTTGATATTTCTGACAGTTTCTGCAGTTCACTCGTTTAATTGCACCGGTTGTTTGTGCCTTGACGATTGTTTGATCGGTGTTATAAACTCTTTTGGCCTGATTTTACTCTGGTCAATTGTGTATTGATGTTTGTCTTGCAGGGGGCTTGGTTTGAATATTGACTTTGATTCATTTGCAATTGCAGTTGGTCCATTTATTTTGGGTTATTCCGTTCTCTACTTTTGACCCGTATTTTGGATATCAATTTGTTGCCTAACCATATTTGTTGAGATTTTTGCAGTTTCTGGATGTCATAGTAATCTGGTGATCCCGACACTGATAAGGCCTATGAAAATATACACACTTATTTGAGGCTTATACAATGAATTGACGGACTAAATATCAAATATGGCCAAGGAAAATAAATTATTTATTTGAGGCCTATTTGATTAATTTAAACATGATACTACACTTGAACGACTCATTCGCGCACCCCTAAAACACACAAAAGGCTATGATGAAGTGTATAAGACGTGACTACAAACGAGCCGGTGATGGAGTGATGAGACTGGTACTTGGCATGGAAACACAACCGGCCGGCGTGTTCACCGCCGTATCGACGTCCCTAACTTCTACCCAATTCATACACCTGAGACGATACTTTCAAAAATCCCCTTCCCCTTTATTTTAAAATTATTATTATCATTAGTACTAGTATTAGTATTAGTATTATAATTATAATTATTATTATTATTATTATTATTATTATTATTATTTTTATTAATATTATTATTATTCACTAACTCTTTTTTTTAAAAAAATTTTGCGAGGTAAAAATTGGAAA
Source organism: Petunia x hybrida (assembly GCA_037355625.1). NCBI lineage: Eukaryota > Viridiplantae > Streptophyta > Magnoliopsida > Solanales > Solanaceae > Petunia > Petunia x hybrida. The sequence continues at coordinate 581,225 of JBBBVM010000018.1, read as the reverse complement.
GAGACGATAACCTATTTTAGAAGAGAGAAATTCAGAGAGAAACCTTTTTGTCATTATTATTATTTTGTTCTTATTATTATCATTATTAGTATTTATTATTATTTTGATTACTATTTATTATTTATTATTGTTACTTTACTAATTCATTTTCATCTTTTTTGCAAGGTGCAATACTTAAGGAGCAAGCCTATTAGGATCTCTTATCTCAATTATCATATCATATAGTTATTTGTTTATATCTAATTAGTTAGTTTAAGTTGCTTAGTTACTTATTTTGAATCCCAATTATAAAGTCCGGCCGGTAACCACATTTAGTGGAGCTCGGCACCTCTTCCTCTCGAGTTAACTTGAACCTCTTATCTAGATTTCTGGTTCGTAGACTAAGTTTCGGAGTTAATTGTAAAATTAACTAGAAACAAAATAGGTGCCCTAATACACCTAGTTAAAAAATAAGTTAGGTGGTGACTCCAACACTTAAACTCAAACGAGTTACTCAGTCAAATCCGAAACCCGACTCACCTCGAGTTGAGTCCAAAATAGGGTATGACAGAATGGCGACTCCGCTTGGGAATGTCAAGTCTCAAACCATAACGGACTTTAAATTTGGATTCTTTATTTGCTTTATTTTCTTTTCATTTATTTCAATACTAACTTTTCTTCTTTTTCTTTTTTGCGGGAGTAAGGTTTATTTTTTAATTTTATGTGTTTTATTCCTTAATTATTTGATTACATTTTCTTTATTATTGTTCATATCACTCAAACTTTTCCCACTCCAGGGAAACAATACTTTACACACACACGGCGATTACGTGGATCCCACGGTCGCTTCACCACAAAAAACCTTTTAGGAGGACATTCTAGAATATATTTGGTCCGTAGTACAGCCAACAATTTCAAACGATCCCACTCCTTGGCCGTCCGCCTTGGAGAACCGTGTCTAGAATTACCCAGCTCTTAATGGAGACTCTTGTCTAGGACCATGCATCATGTCATATTTGAACGAACCAAATGGGTCTTCGATCCTAAGGGATGTTTGAATATGTTATGTGTGCACTTATTTAAAATTGAACGTGTCTAATGTAAACCATTTGTTCACATAAAAGTGGGTTCTCATAACAAAATCAATTATTTATCCAAACGAACCCAATTATTTTATAAAATTATTTTTGGGTTATGAACGAAATTAATTTTTTTTCTATTTTTATGAAAACAAAATTATAGATTTTAAATTAAGTTCTTCTACTTTTTATATAGCAAGATCAATTACTATTTCTATTTATCTAAAGAAAAATGTTATTTCTACATTTATTCAATAAAATTAATTATTTTATAAAATTATTTTCTGTTAATTTTGGGTTATTAGAACAATTGGGATGATACAAAATACACGTTCAAATTTTAAATATCGTAATCAAATTAGGAGGCTTAAAATCCTTGGTATGCTAAAGTCCATTAGTCAACCTCGTCCAAAAGCGTCATCATATGACGCCTATCATGCATATTATGTGTATTGATGTGCTTTGCATATGAAATTATTATTACTAACTTCTTGTTTCATGTGTGAGTTTTACTCCCACTCCCGAGGTTGACTTGTGCATTTACTTCAAAACTTGTGCATATCATGCATACCTTCCCCCACTCATGGCAACTTTCTAAACCGTGCGTTGAAAATACGGTGGTTGCAACCACCTCTTCTCTCGCATAAAAAATTCCTTTAGGGGGAACGACTTGGGATCTATTTGGTCCGAGACGTTCCCGCTCCCGAGTTGTCCGCTTGGGAGGATAATAAAATCCAGTCCAGCTAACTCCATTTCCTTAGCAATAGCGCTGGGAATCATGCATCATGGCATATCATTAGTCGACTTGTTCTCAAGTTCGATGGGCCAACTTGGTCAAATAATCCGAATTGGTTTTTAACCCTAAAGAGCGTTGAACATGATCTATTTACATTTACTTAAAAGATTAAATGTGAAAATGTAGACCGTTTATTAATATTGTTTTGCATTCAGTGCCATTCAAAGGCACAAAGGCTACCTAAGAGGCCTTAAAAGCCCAAGGTGAATCAGAAATGATTGTTTATTCCTACACGGTCGGAATTACTCTGTATTCAATGCCATTCAAAGGCACAAAGGTTATCCAAGAGGCGTCAAAAGCCCGAATTGAATAAAAAATGATTGCTTCAACAGTTAGAATTATTCTGTATTCAATGTCGTTCAAAGGCGTGAAGGTAACCCAAGAGGCGTCAAAAGCCCGAATTGAATCAGAAATGATTGCTTAAACAATCAGAGGTACTCTATATTCAATGTCATTCAAAGGCACAAAGGTTACCCAAGAGGCGTCAAAAGCCCAAATTGAATAAGAAATGATTGCTTAAACAATCAGAGTTATTCTATATTCAATGCCATTCAAAGGCACGACGGTAACCGATGAGGCGTCAAAATCCCAAATTGAATCAGAAACGACCGTTTATTTCTTAAACAATTGGAATCATTCTGTATTCAATGCTATTAAAAGGCATTAAATAGTAACCATAGAGGCATTAAAAGCCCAATTTGAAGCAGAAATGACCGCCTGATAAATGGGATGACACATAACGCACGCTTATCCTGTAAGAATTATATAAAGACTTGACATCCTTGGCATGTCACAAGTCCATTAGCAATTTTCTTCTAAAGTGTCTAAAGGGTTCTCAACTCACAACGACACATCTCTTCATATCCTCTGTCACATTGTTTTCAAAAAATTGTGCCACACGTTGATCATTTTGCTCACAGTAAAGCGAATCTTAGTCATTTTTCTTCTCCATTTTCCTATCATCCTTCACCTTTTCCGGAAGATCATGGCCACTAGAATATTTGACATGGTTGTTGAAACCCCTCAGTTGCTCAAAGATTGGTGGGGAAACCTAAGCATAGATCAACAAGACCAAGTTGAAATGGTGATGGGTAATATAATTTCACTAATGGAGCACACTGCAGTGGAAGGATAATAGAAGCAGTACATTATTGGGATGCGGACCGAGTAGTCTTTCACTTTGGGAGTGTAGAGTTGACACCATTACTGGAAGAAATAGGTGGGTTAACCCGATTACCATTTGAAAGTGAAGAAGCTTGATGCCTAAGAACATTACGCCCGAGGAGTTTTTCGAAATGGTAGGGTTTACGCCTGAGTTGTGCACAGACAGTATACGACAGTCGGGAATTTCTCTAACTTCTCTCTACATCAAATTTAGGTATGGAGAGGCATTTCAAGAATCCGAAGACTATTTCAGCATTAACCAGGCAGATTGGAAAGAGCGGAGGGTACTCACTTTTGTCACCAGCTTTCTAGGGACTATCGTCTTTCTACAACACAAAGGATGAGTTAATATTTCCATGGTCATAATTGCTGATGTCTTACTCAAAGAAACTAACAAGAACTATGCTTTGGTACCGATGATTGTTGCAGAGATGTACCGAGCTTTAGAAAGATGCAAGAAGGGCACTGGTTTCATTGAAGGTTGCAATTTGCTTTTACAAATTTGGGTGATGGAGCATTTGCAAAGTATGGCTAGTACAAACCATGCTTTCCATTCCATACCAAGAGAAAAACTACCTCTTGACTCATACCACCCGCATGGACAATGCTTTTGGGAAATGGGACCAACCAACAACCGCCAACGGTTGGCACCACATGTTCTATCAATTGACACCTGAGCACATTCAATAGATGTTTGATTACTTTCCCAGCACAACGGTAATCACACGGTCCGAAAAAGACTCATTTCTCATCTTAGTGGGCTTTAGAGGAGTTTATCCATACCCTCCTTTAAGGACACTTAGACAAGCAGGGAGAAAGCAGATTGTACCTCAAATTGCAGACATCAGAAATTTCAAAGCAAATATTCTCGGTGGAGTAATACCTTTCAAAGACAAGATAATAGAACTTTGGAAAGAAAGGCAACGAATGGGAATCGAGACTATTGGATGAGACAGGTTTGACGCTGGCTATGATGAAGACTATCCAGACTGGCTTAGGAAGGACATAGCAAGGGAAATTCAACCAAATTCAACAACAAAAAGGAAAATGAATGCTGATGAGTTAGAATCTGAGTACAATAGTTTACGCAAACGACTGACAAGGGCACAAGGGAAAATAGCAAAGAAGCAAAGCTTGGTCGAAGCAAAGAACAAAGAAAAAAGCAAATGGCGCAGCAAGGCAGAGCTCCTGACAAAACGCATAGAGTCTATTGGAGTTAGGGCTGGCGAAGGGTTGAACTCTATTGCAAATAAAGGAATAGAGGAGAAAGGAATCAAGGCTTGGGAAATGTTGAAGAACTTCACATTTGACATATCCCGGCTCTTAACTGATGCAGACGGTATCATCTTCCAAGGATATTCATCAGAGGCGAGCTTGTCCGAGGAAGACTCAACCGAGGAAGAAAAAGAAGAATCTTCTGGGGAAGGATCAGCATAAAGATGTTCACCTAACCATGATCTAGCACTATAGCAATGTTTCCTTTCTCTTACACTGTTTCAATATCAACAAATGCAACAAAAGTCCAATAAATGCAATATTATCTTTAGACTTCGCATTTTGTTAGCAAGTGAAATGATGCATGTGGCACAAAGCGTTTTCCAAAATCATCGTTCATAAAACGATCCTTCATATTGTAGGATGCATTTCTTATTTGATATGTGTGCATTGCATGAATTTTTCTGTTATTCTAGGTCTCTAAAGGAATTCTTTCTCCATATTCAATCGCCTTTCGAGGCACCTCCTTCCCTACTCCATAATCAAATCCTGGTATCTAAAATCTTTCGCATGTCCAAACTGTCTTTAATTCATTCAAAAGTCTGTTACCAAAAGGTTAGCTCGAGTTGAATACCAAGGTAAAGGACATGGTTAAGCGAGTGCACTTGTTAGGGATTTTCCGAACTAAGGAGTTCTTCACAGCAATTCCCACTAGCCCTCTCCTATCTCTACATTACCTCCACTGCACTACAAACTACCAATAAGGCTAGTCAGTCTGAAAATACGATCCATTTAAAAAGAAGAAAGATGAAGTCTCTTTCGTCACAACCATTCAAGACCCTATTATCAAACAGCGCTACTATTTTATCCCTACCCTCATATACCACCTGAATATCCCATTTACAACAATCAGCCCATTTGACCCATATTCCACATCCCAGCACTAAACCATCCACCATACCAGCAAAACACTCAATCCAACTACTAAAATACATTACCATACCCTTCTAGGCCTCTCCCTGATGCCGACCAAAGGCCAAAAAGAAACTACACCCCACTAGCCGAATTCCTTACTCAATTGTTTGAGAAATTGGAAACTGTCGGACTTATTGCCCCAGTAGCCCGACCGTTCCAGCAAACACTATGCACATGGAGAGAAATTGTCAAAGTAATAAAATGTTGGCCAAACTCAAAAGGCATACGTTACTTACTTTAGGACCTTTTGACACCAACATCCAAGGATCATTTTTATTACACCTGTCTACACAGTCACGCCACTTACAATACATGACTGTGACCCAAAACACTTTCCAACTCGTCCGAGCATTCAAAGGGCTAGTGAAAGACAATATTGGAAAGACAGAGGTGTAGCAGATACTCGCGCACAACAATCGAAAACGAGCAAACCAATTCAACTCGAAAAAGAGAGGCAAAGATACAATGACAAAACCATCATTATATGACAAACCTAGAGATCCCTGGAGCATTAGGAAGCATATCTACATCCACTAGCAAAGATAAAGCAAGACAATGAGGTTATTCGACACCCTTACCGTAGCAAGGGTTGAGCTGATACAAAAGCACAGGCGAATAGACTTCTTGGAGCAATATTGGTCGAAGGAGTTATTGGGGTGATATGAATTCTCATGAAAACAACTACAATAGGACGTGGCAATGCAAGAGTACACATGACATGAACAACCTACATTAAGTTCGGCAGCTCGGCAGATGTTATCCAATAAGAAAAGTTGGTACAAGGACCATATTGCAGCAGTAGGTCGATGAGTATGAAAGACGTTGAGAACCTCTTTGAAAGACATATAGCCGTCATGATAGACAAATTTGAAAGAAAGGACGATAAGTGCACTCAAGGTCTTGGTGTTCGACAAAAGCCAACATCCTTTTCTGTCACACGACACAATCTATTCCTTACATAATGTCTTTATCACTTTTCAGTGACATTCAACTCCTCATCTCCTGCTTAAAGAAGCTCTGGTCGTTTGACCAAAATCCTTGCCTTGATTGCTACATAAAGCACTTAGGCAATCTCTTGTGATATCTATACGATCTATCACAACCTCCAAATTCAAGCTCTAACTCGTTATCCACGGTCTAGGCATCCTCTTAAGCTCATGTGTCATTTTTTATTCAAGTCTTTGCGAACATGCCCACACTCTTTTGTGTATTTCACCACTCTGTTATGGTTGCCTTGCGCTTGAACGCTGAAATCGGTCAAGTATCTACATTCAAAAAAGCCTAAATGGCAAGCCGAACAAAAACCATTTTCTCCTACAACAAAGTCCTTTGAACCATCAGCATATGACACCAAGAGTATTCAGACAATCCCAATACCGCACAACCTGCATTATACTCACACGATAGTCACGACAAAGAAATCCAATCCCTATGCAACCGAAGCTGACAAAACTCACAATCTCACACTGCACCCAACTTACACAATAAACAACCTCCCTTCTATCAAGACTTCCCACTACAACCCTATCGGGCTCAACCCAATCATGGACGTACAAAAGACAAAACCTAACGCCTTTGCTCCTTTAGGTCAGTCAAATGACATTGCAATCAACAGACAAACTACTCCATGGATACCCATTCCTAAATTCAATCCAACAAGATCTACACTCAAACATTCCATACCATGACACCGCAAGACATCCAGCACCGAAACACAAAGTTCAGAGCCTAATTAACCCAAAACAAAATGGTGGTACAACAAAAACCGACGAAGGGAAACTGCAACTCCCGAACTACAAACACACTTTCCACAAAGGCCTATCCATCAAGCACAAAAAACAATTTTTTTGACAACCTTCAAAATCCGGCAAAATCCAAAATATCAAACCCCAGTCTGAGTATATAAAATATCCGCATATTCATAATCATAAATACATCCGACTGACACACTAATGGTCGAATGCAGATTTTAGCCAATATATCGTTGTTCAGTACAATGCAACTACCTTCTCTCGGTGATTTGTCATATATAATAAACTGGGGTAGAATATTTGAGGATCACCTCAAAAATTCCAAAACGCAGACTTGACACTTGGGCAGAAATTTTTGAGAGGACCTCAAAAATTTCCAGAAAAGTCCTTACAACAGCAACATGATAGTCTCCTTATCACATCGCATGATATAACAATAGCATTCTACTTGTTGCGCTATTCTTAATGCATCGACTGAGGGTATACAGCCCGATGTCAAATTTCACACTTTCATTAGCTGAGAGCATACAACCCGAGGCATCGATTGAGGGTACACTGCCCGATATCGATTTGTCGTTTAAATTAGCTGAGGCAACTCGAGGCGTCAATTGAGGGTACACAGCCCGATATCGATTTGTCATTTAAATTAGTTGAGGGCATACAACCCGAAGCATTGACTAGGGGTACACAACCCAATATCAGTTTTTCATTTAAATTAGCTGAGGGCATACAACCCGAAGAGTGGATTGAGGGTACACAGCCCGATATCGATTTGTCATTTAAATTAGCTGAGGGCATACAACCCGGAGCGTCGGTTGAGGGTACACAGCCCGATATCGATTTGTCATTTAATTCAGCTGAGGGTATACAACTCGAAGCGTCGATTGAGAGCACACAGCCCGATATCGATTTGTCATTTAAATTAGCTGAGGGCATACAACCCAAAGCATAGGTTGAGGGTACACAACCCGATATCGATTTGAATTTTAAATTAGCTGAGGGAATACAACCCGAAGCATCAGTTGAGGGTATACAGCCCGATATCGATTTGCAGTTACATTTCTTGCGGAGGGTACACAGCCTGAAGCACCGACAAAGGGTACACAACCCGATGTCGAAACTGACACCGCGGAGGGTACACAGCCCGATACAAATCTTGACATTGTAACAGGAAGACAGCCTGGAGGGTAGACATCCCGTTGAAAGGGTGTGCAACAAAAATTAAAGAACAATAGGCAACGCTGCATGGAGAGATACACAGCTCAATACAAAAGGAGTATATAGCCCCACGTGACAAACACCCGTTTAAAGGACGAGAACCAATGGACAAACAATCCGGCGTCACAACTGGCAAGATGATCCAACAACAGTTCAGCACGACAAAGCAACTAACTCCTGACCAGAAGCACTTAGCAAATGGATATCCCCAGAGGAGAGGCACGCATTCTCTAGCACTGAGCACCTGAAAGCGGACCAGACAAAGGAGAGCTCAACTTAACAGGGAAGTTTACTTTATCTCTATATTTTATCTAAAATTGCATTTATCATAATCTTACTTTAGGGACTCCCCGATCTCCCGACAAACCCCTGCACCCTACTCTCACACATGTTCCCAAAATCACTACCAATCATGCAACCGCAAAACCTCAAAACTTCATCCCAAGACGCTCAAAGCCACAATCCTACACTCACAACAGTGATCTGCCTAATCCTCCCTTGACGATTGGGTACCAGCTCCTCATTCCTTCCTATTCGTGCCTGCCTATTTGAATCGTGCGCATTTCTCGTGCTTTACTCCTCAATACTTCTCAGTTCATTCAAGACAATATTGAGGCAAAGATAACTCTTCTATCGAGTTATAGTGGAGAATGTGTCCATGTAAACCCCTCTTTATGGGTGTGTCGTGCACCACGTTTTCATAACTAGGACATTTACAAGCCTATTTCACCACACTCGATCTATCGATGTTATCTCGATTTCGACAACGCCTTTGTCGTACCTACCAAATACCTATTCTGTCGAATTCTGACATGCCCAAAAGCCGATCATCTCATGCTCCCACAAGTAATATGCCCAATCTTTCACTGCAAATTAGAATGGTATTTTGCATTTCCTTCTAATTAATGCCTGCTTCATCTATTCAAGCGCGTCTGCATCAATCGTGCATGTTTCCGGGCTTAATCGTGCCCATCTATTTGAGTCGTGCGTATTTACAAAACTCACTCCTCAAATTCTTCCTAGCTCGGTCATGGCAATATTGGAGGCGAGTTTACTCATTTATCAAGACGAAATGGAAACTATGTACGTGTAAAGTCCTTTTTAAAGGTGTGTAGCACACCACATCTTCATAACTAGGATGATTATAAGCCTCTTTTTCCACGCTCGGTCTACTGATGTTAACTCATCTTTGGTAGCGCTTTTGCTCCCTCTTTCATTTATCCCGCCAATAAGACAAAGCATATGCGAATCTAAACTTTTCATACTTCGATAAATTTAGTCTTTACATCCAAATCGTGCGTCATAAATATCTCACACAGGCAATACGTTATTTTAGAACTACACACGACCTGATTCTCGTGAAACCCGAGATATGTAGGCTACTCAAAGACCGAGGTTCGGCCAAAAACACCCCCAAAACTCCCATTTCCCCTTTGAATCATTTTTGCCTCCGCACCGTCAACGTCTTTGCCCGAACACTCCTTCATCATCCCCGGGAAAAGAGGGGCAGCTGTTGACACCCAATTTTGTCCCTCCTCTTCTAAAATTGGCCATAATTCAAATTAAGGTGCAACGTGACTATTTGTGCAAAATGTGCATTAGAAATCATGCATTTACGTGCGTTATCCTCTTTTTATATATTATATACTTAAGTGTGGCTATATTACATAATTTTTACATCATTTAGGCTATCTGTCAAAACTGTGACTATCTGTGAAATTAGTACATTTATAATATTAGTGGCTATATTATATAATCACGTCATTTAGGCTACATGTCAAGTTTGTTTCAATTTATGGTTATTTTTACAAATTAGTAATTATTTGTGATTATATATATTTAAATAATTTTATTTGAGTTTGTTTAATAATTATTTGTGCATTTTATAATATATGTTGTTGCTCCCAAACGCACACGCAAGTATACGTGGTCGCCAAGTAATAAAGTGATAAGATGAGTATCGTTCCCACGAGGACTATTCAGACTGAATTCTAGCAAACAATTTATATAAACTATTCAGGGATCTTTTCCAATAGTGATGAGTTTTATTAACTAAAGAGCAGTAACTAAAATGGTAGAAGTGAATTCAAACGATGGAGCAAGACTTGGTTGTTATCAGTAATAAGGAGACGGTCCAGGGTCAGAGTTACGAACAATCCAGTTGAGTTATCCAATTGATTCCACTTCTTAAATCCCGGGTTACTAACTAACAGATTAATTGTACCCGTAAAAACCTTTCAGTTCTTCACGGTCTATGCAGGCTACTCCAATCCCTATATGTCTATGGGTTGAATCACGTGCACGCATTAACGAATTCTGTAATTAGTTAAACTAGGCGAGCAAGTATATGTCTATCCTACTCACGAATTGGTTCCCCGATGCCCGGGTTCACAAACTAGTCCTATTCATTCTTATTACGTAATTAAATTCCCTCTTTCGAGTTCAATCTAAAAACCATAGATAATGCGTAATAATCGGGCCCTGACAATTACACAAGTGAAATCAAGAAAGAATAAGCAACCCGTTATGGGATTCAATTAATGGAAATCAATCTTCAAACATCAACCTTCATGTAATACTCTAACCCTAGAACGATAGATTTAGCTACGCATACTCATAATAACAACACAAGGAATTGTTGTAATAATGAAATAATGATGAAATAAATTAATGGAAGAAAGAAAAACCCTTGTCTTGATGTTATGAGCTCTCAAATTTGCTCCAAAGTCTGAACTCCTATGAAAAACTAAGTAAAAGAGTATTTATAGAGTTTACAAAAACCTAGTAATAAGTTAGACCCAATCCTAGACGAAATAGGAAGTCAAAATTCGCTCCAGGGGCGCCATAACGGGCGCCCCGCGCCCCCGATCGCGCAACACTAGGCAGAAGACGTCGAAAGTCTCACGCTTTTGGGCTGCGTCGCACAAGAAAACGCGCAGGGACACTGGGCGCGGTGGGGCCCGCGGGGCATGCCCTACAGCGCCAGGCCAATTTTCGTGTTTTCTCGCTCCTTTGCTCGCTCGTGTCGTGCCTTCGTGTGCTCGATCCAATCCTCAATCAAAATCCAATATTTTCTTGCTCAATCATGCTCTTAAAAGCTCCAATTACACTTCATAACAACCTACATACACACGACATAAAATCAGTGTAAAACCACAGTCACAAGCTATAAAACGAGCGAATAAGGTACTAAAACGTGAGGAAATATTAAGGAAATATAGGCATAAAATGCCAAACATCACCACCCCACACTTGAACCCTTGCTCGCCCTCGAGCAAGTCACAACTAACTTCCCAACCTAGGTAAAACAGGTCTGCCTATGACTATGGTTGATACCGACCATTGAACCAATGCACACATGACTACTATGGATCCACACCATGCCAATAATTTACCAAAACCAAAAATATGAGAACAACCACCCCAAAATAGCTCAAATGCACAAACTCAACTTAACGCAACTATGCTCCCACAAATGCACACCTATCTACTCAACCAAGAAGCCATCAACTTCACCTATCTCATGCAAACCATGCGCCCTCACCAATATGAAGCAAAAAAGTGTACCCCAAGTATCACACACAACCATGAATATCAAGAATAGAATGGGGACAATAGCAAACGAATTCACTCACTCTCATGAAAGTCTCACATGTCACACACAATGTACCATAGGCTTGCCCGTAGTGTAGGACTCCACTAATGTAAGCTCACTCCAATCGGGATTAACTAGGACTTTAAAAAGGTCGTAATGTAGGCTAAGGGCCGGGTAGGATACATATGGTAATAGTGACTACCTCCCTAAGCACTTTAATACATCACAATTAATTCATCACAATTCTCAACAAGCCACCCAATCAACAACTATCACACATACACCTTCTCAACAAGTAGCATTTTTATTTTCAAGCACACACCAGCAAGGAATGGACATCTTTCTCTTTTTTTCTTTTCACAATTTTTTCAACTTTGCTATTTTTTTCCTTTTCTTATCATTTCATTTTTTTTCTCAATTTCCTTAACTTCCATCCTTGCCAATGTTTTCCACTACTTCACAATTTTCACAAGTATTTTCCTTTATTAGTTCCACTCAAGAACCTCCCAACATCCAACCACAACTCCAATTATCTACACAATATCAATAAAGTGCTTAAGGAGTAAAGGGCCAAAAGAGTCAATTAAGAACAAATGGGTAGGCTCGGGGTGTGGGTACCAACAAAAAGGGTCAAAGAAATCACAACAACAATTTTTCCAAGGTATATATGTAAGGGTAGGCAAATCAAAAGAAGGCCTTGTATCATTTCCCGACTAGAGCAAACCTAGGATTTCGCTTTGCACACACACGGGGCAAGTTCTAGACATTAACATGCAACATGGAGTAAATAAGAACATGCCTCACAACACACCTTGCACATGGTCCACACAAAAAGGCTCCATCAACAACTCTCAACCAAGCAACTAGAATGCAACTTGTGGAAATTTAAGCACTCATGCACAAAGGTTCACAACAAAGTCAAGCAAGTGGACTCAAGCATCTCAAGGGGGTCGTTCCATGTTTTTCCTAGGCATGCATCAAATTAAAACCCAAGGACACCACAAATAGCACATGCAATCAAGTCCAAGTTCACCGGTATCAAACAATTCAAAGGCACCTAGCATTCTACCTCTTCCTTTTGTCTAGGGTCACCTATACTAACTATTCTAATCCTAAAAAAAATACAAACTACCCGGTTCAAAGGCCTCCCCGTGGAAAAGAACCGAGGCCATAAGAAAAACCACGGGGTGGATGACATGTACCACTAATAAAAACTAAAAGGAAAATCTTTTTGGAATTTTTCATTGGTTTTCTAATTAATTTTTTTTTCTTCATATATTAAAGCAAGAAATAAATCAAAACAAAGTCAAGTGACAAAAGAAAAATCCTATGGTACATGCATCCCTAACCTCAAAAATAAATAAAGGGTAGTTCCCCACCCCACACTTAAACTAAGCACTGTCCTCAGTGCTAAAAATAAGAAAGTGCAAGGTAAAGAAAACTTCCCTGAAGATTCTAGTCCTTGGTGCTAGCATCCTCCAAGCTTCCATATCGTATGAGGTACTCAGACTTCCCTCATCAGGTCATCAACATTAGGCCAGGGTGAGGGCACCCCACCCTTAGCCTCGACATTACATGAACCTGCAATCCAAGGATAAACAACAACTACGTGACACTATAAATGAAATAATACAAGTACAAACTCGGGTTGCCTTCCGAGAAGCGCCTTAGTTAACGTCGTGGCACGACGACACTTTTAGCTCACTTCCAGCATTTACGTCTTCTCTTCTTACGCCGAACTTTTACTTTCTTCCCTTCTTTTAGAGAACCCATCTTCAACTTCACATGTGGTTTACTTCCAACTTCTTGTTTGACACATTCAATCATAGAGCACTCTTCCACCTTAGCTATGTGCTCCTTCCCATTATAAACCTTGAAAGTAACTTTTTCTCCATGCGCTCTAACAGTCATCTCACCCAGCTCCATGTCAATAATTGCCTTCGAGGTGACTAAGAATGGTCTCCCCAAAATGATTGGAGCTTCTCGGTCCTCTTCATAATCTAGGACTACAAAATCAGCAGAGAATGTAAACTTACCAACTTTTAGCAACACATCCTCCAACTTACCATCAGGGTGAGTGAGAGATCCATCTGCCATCTTAAGAGTAACTGAAGAAGGCTTGATTGCTCCTAGCCCTAACCTTTTGCAAACAGATAGAGGCATGAGATTTATGCTCGCACCCAAATCACACAAGGCACCAGTGATATTATGCCCTCCAATGGTACAAGGAATAGTAAACCTCCCAGGATCTTGAAGTTTTTGAGGTAGCTTACTCAAGATTGTGCTACACTCCTCAACTAAATCAACTGTATCTATCTCTTGAGGCTTTTTCTTCTTGACTAAAATTTCTTTTAAGAACTTCACAAAGGATGGCATCAATTCAAACACATCAGTCAAAGGAATATTAACTTGAAGTTCTTTCAACATACTCACAAATTTTTGATACTGGGCCAGATCCTTCGATGGTAATAGTCTCTGCGGGAATGGTGGAGGTGGCAAAGGTGCCTCCTTTCTCTCTTCTTTCTTCTTCACTTTCTCCACTTTTTCAACTTTTTCTATTTCAGCTCTCTCTTCAGACTTGGCCATCAGCTCTCCACCTTCAATTAAGGTCACTGCAAGACATTGCTCAGGCTCTTTTTTAACAGTGCTTCTTTCTCCCACCAACTGTCCCAACTGGTGCTCCAGGTTCTTTTGAGCATTGGCAAGATCATGTATGGCTTGTGCATGGGCTGCAGTGTCAGCTATCATTCTCTGCTGGCCTGCCATTATTTGCTTTAGCATATCTTCAACTGAACTGCTAACCTGCTGTGGTGGAGGTGGAAGTGGGTGGTAATTATTCGGGGCTCTCGTACTACCTTGATAATAACCATTACCAAACTGATTTTGACCCTGCAGCCTGTTTTGATTACCCACGTAATAAACTGACTCTGGATTAGAAGAGCAAACCTCTGTAGCATGGTCTTGACCACAAACCTCACAAAAGCTCTGGAGTTGTTGCACTGGAGCCACTGGTTGCTGAGCCTTTTGCAGAGCTAACTTGCTAATTTGATTGGAAATAGCATCCATCCTCGCCCTTAGCTCTGAAACTGCATCTAACTGAAGTACCCCTGCAGGTTTCTGCGTAATATCTCTACCATCTCCCTGCCAATCAGGATTGCTCTGCGAAAACTTGTCAAGTAAATCATAAATCTGATCAAAATTTAAGGCCAGTACTTGGTCTCCAGCAGCAGCATCAACCACGATCTTAGTGTGTTGGTTCAACCCCTCAACAAAAGTGTGTGCAACAACCTCATTGGATTGGTTGTGGTGTGGACAATCTCTCAATAGAGCTTTGAATCGCTCCCAGGCTGAATACAAGGATTCTCCTTCTAACTGTCTGAAGGACATAATTTCGCTCCTCAGCCGGGCTGTCTTGGCAAAAGGATAAAATTTAGCCAAGAACTTCTTAGCCAAATCCTCCCAAGTAGTGATAGATCCAGACTTTTCAGCCTTTAACCACTTCTTTGCTGCCCCAATCAGTGAAAACGGGAACAACGTCAAGCGAACATAATCAGTAGGAACACCCGCTGGTGTATAAGTATCACTGATCTCCAGAAAGTTCTGAATGTGTTGCTGCGGATCCTCATGAAGTAATCCACCATATTGTCCAGTCACATGCAGCAACTGAATCATGCCGGACTTAATCTCAAATCCCCCGGTGATAGCGGGCTTAACTATGCTCGATGCTACTCCCTCCAGGCTGGGGAGAGCAACATCTCGCACAGCTAAAGCTTGGTCTTCTGCCATTCCTGTAGGTAAAGATCGAGCAGGACCTAATACCTGAAACAGCACAAAACTCAAAACAAAAATTAAACCTGAATAGTAAGTAATAAACTGTTCAAAAAGAAATCAGTCAATAATTAGTCCCCGGCAACGGCGCCAAAAACTTGTTGCTCCCAAACGCACACGCAAGTATACGTGGTCGCCAAGTAATAAAGTGATAAGATGAGTATCGTTCCCACGAGGACTATTCAGACTGAATTCTAGCAAACAATTTATATAAACTATTCAGGGATCTTTTCCAATAGTGATGAGTTTTATTAACTAAAGAGCAGTAACTAAAATGGTAGAAGTGAATTCAAACGATGGAGCAAGACTTGGTTGTTATCAGTAATAAGGAGACGGTCCAGGGTCAGAGTTACGAACAATCCAGTTGAGTTATCCAATTGATTCCACTTCTTAAATCCCGGGTTACTAACTAACAGATTAATTGTACCCGTGAAAACCTTTCAGTTCTTCATGGTCTATGCAGGCTACTCCAATCCCTATATGTCTATGGGTTGAATCACGTGCACGCATTAACGAATTCTGTAATTAGTTAAACTAGGCGAGCAAGTATATGTCTATCCTACTCACGAATTGGTTCCCCGATGCCCGGGTTCACAAACTAGTCCTATTCTTTCTTATTACGTAATTAAATTCCCTCTTTCGAGTTCAATCTAAAAACCATAGATAATGCGTAATAATCGGGCCCTGACAATTACACAAGTGAAATCAAGAAAGAATAAGCAACCCGTTATGGGATTCAATTAATGGAAATCAATCTTCAAACATCAACCTTCATGTAATACTCTAACCCTAGAACGATAGATTTAGCTACGCATACTCATAATAACAACACAAGGAATTGATGTAATAATGAAATAATGATGAAATAAATTAATGGAAGAAAGAAAAACCCTTGTCTTGATGTTATGAGCTCTCAAATTTGCTCCAAAGTCTGAACTCCTATGAAAAACTAAGTAAAAGAGTATTTTAGAGTTTACAAAAACCTAGTAATAAGTTAGACCCAATCCTAGACGAAATAGGAAGTCAAAATTCGCTCCAGGGGCGCCATAACGGGCGCCCCGCGCCCCCGATCGCGCAACACTAGGCAGAAGACGTCGAAAGTCTCACGCTTTTGGGCTGCGTCGCACAAGAAAACGCGCAGGGACACTGGGCGCGGTGGGGCCCGCGGGGCATGCCCTACAGCGCCAGGCCAATTTTCGTGTTTTCTCGCTCCTTTGCTCGCTCGTGTCGTGCCTTCGTGTGCTCGATCCAATCCTCAATCAAAATCCAATATTTTCTTGCTCAATCATGCTCTTAAAAGCTCCAATTACACTTCATAACAACCTACATACACACGACATAAAATCAGTGTAAAACCACAGTCACAAGCTATAAAACGAGCGAATAAGGTACTAAAACGTGAGGAAATATTAAGGAAATATAGGCATAAAATGCCAAACATCATATGTATATTCATATTTTATTTTTTATACCTTTAAGTTAATTATTGGCTAATAAAAGTGTCAAAATTCCTTTTAATATTAATTCTTCCTTATTTCAAAATTACTACCCAAAATTCTTTATTTATCTTTATTTATTTCTATTTATTTACATTTTTTCTCTGAACCTAGCCACATTTCCTAACCAAATACATTCTTATTATTTGAATTTTTAAATCCCAAACCTTCTTCCTAATTCTATCTTGAATCGAGACCAAATAATAGCATAGATACGTCTTCCTGTCCAAGTTCATCCTCCCAAATCTTCTCCTAAATCATTATCCAAATCTACCTAAAATCCCTCCCTAATCTTTTTCTAATTTCCTATCCCCAAAATCACTCATCTTTACCCCGTAAATCCTTTCCTATCCCAAAAATCAATCCCCAATCCCTCAAAATTAGGCCATCACCAACAACTCTTTTTCTCCAAAAGTGTGTACATATACACACATGACCGTACAAAAAAAAAGGGAGGACTCCTCAATACACGACCGCACTTCCCCTTTGACTGGTCTTCTTCCCCAACACCTATCACCACAACTACACACACAAAAAATCAACAGGCAGACCCCACCCTCTTCTTCTTCCCCACAAATCTTCCATACACAGAATTCCCCTATCTTCTATTTATACATATAGTATACCATACTCCCTCTTCCCCTTCATCCTCTTCGACACCCACGAGCCAATTAACACACACTCACTAAATCGAACAAGATACAGAGTACAATACACAGACACTTATCTTCTTCAACACCCATACCCCAATACACATCACAGTCTCTCCATTTTCATACACCCACAAAGCATACACACTCACCCTGTCCCTCCATCATTTTCAATACCCTCATTTCCTTTCCCACACATACATCTACAGAACCAGGGGATATCCAAACACACACACTCTCTTAAATCAAATGAAAAAACAGACGGGAGATCGGGACGGGAATTGATAGATAGGGGATAGGGATTGGATGGTGGCACCACCGTTGGAAACATAGTGAAACAGATCTCAACCATCGCTTGAATCACCGGAGTAGCAGCGACGTCGGTGGTGCCTCCACGACGGAGAAACCACACCGACAGCCACTCCTCTGATTCCGTCGTCGATGGTTCTGTTTGAATGTTGTTTTGTTCATTGGTTTTCATCGACATTCTCATCGGCGAGATTTTGTCGTTACTGTTAATCCCATTTGTTAAGCTTATGCAGTTTAACTTGTTCTTGGTATTTCTGACAGTTTCTACAGTTCACTCGTTTAATTGCACCGGTTGTTTGTGCCTTGACGATTGTTTGACCGGTGTTATAAACTCTTTTGGCCAGATTTTACTCTGGTCAATTGTGTATTGATGTTTGTCTTGCAGGGGGCTTGGTTTGCATATTGACTTTGATTCATTTGCAATTGCAGTTGGTCCATTTATTTTGGGTTATTCCGTTCTGTACTTTTGACCCATATTTTAGATATCAATTTGTTGCCTAACCATATTTGTTGAGATTTTTTGTAGTTTCTGGATATCATAATCTGGTGATCCTGACACTGATAAGGCCTATGAAAATATACACACTTATTTGAGGCTTATACAATGAATTCACGGACTCAATATCAAATATGGACAAGGAAAATAAATTATTTATTTGAGGCCTATTTGATTAATTTAAACATGATACTACACTTGAACGACCCATTCCCGCACCCCTAAAACGCACAAAAGGCTATGATGAAATGTATAAGTCGTGACTACAAACGAGCCGGTGATAGAGTGATGAGACCGGTACTTGGCATGGCAACACGACCGACCGGCATGTTTGCAGCCATATCGACATCCCTAACTTCTACCCAATTCATACACACCTGAGCCGACACTTTCAAAAATCCCCTTCCCCTTTATTTTAAAATTATTATTATCATTAGTATTATTATTATTATTATTATTATTATTATTATTATTATTATTATTATTATTATTTTCATTATTTTATTAATATTATTGTTATTCACTAACTCTTTTCTTTAAATTTTGCGAGGTAAAAATTAGAAAGAGACCTATTTGGAAGAGAGCAATTCAGAGAGAAAACTTTGTCATTATTATATTTTGTTCTCATTATTATTATTATTAGTATTTATTATCTTTTTGATTACTATTTATTATTTATTATTGTTACTTTACTAATTCATTTTCATCTTTTTTGCAAGGTGCAATCCTTAAGGAGGAAGCCTATTAGGATCTCTTATCTCAATTATTATATCATATAATTTTTTGTTTATATCTAAGTAGTTAGTTTAAGTTGCTTAGTTCCTTATTTCGAATCCCAATTATAAAGTCCGGCCGGTAACCACATTTAGTGGAGCTCGGCACCTCTTTCTCTCGAGTTAAGTTGAACCTCTTACCTAGATTTTTGGTTCGTAGACTAAGTTTCGGAGTTAATTATAAAATTAACTAGAAACAAAATAGGTGCCCTAATACGCCTAGTTAAAAAATATGTTAGGTGGTGACTCTAACACTTAAACTCAAACGAGTTACCCAGCCAAATCCAAAACCCGACTCGCCTCGAGTTGAGTCCAAAATCGGGTATGACACTATTCGTGCGTCCTTTTCTGCCAATCGTGCGAGTCTTCGTATCTATGTGTCATCAAACTACATATAGCCTGATTCTCTTTCAGCCCGAGATATGTAGGCAACTTGGAAACCGGAGTTCGGCCATGCCTATAAGCCTCAGCTTTTGGTTCATTGAATCAAAAGTCTTAGGCTTTATCGTGACAAAATTGGCTTTATGTCAACTTCTTTACCTTGAAAACTCTTTCATCCTTTTTGGGTAAAGAGGGGCATCTGTTGACACCCAATTTTGTCCCGAAATTTTAATTAATGATAAATTAATTTAATCAAGTTCAATTTTTAAATTTTAAAATGAATTAATGAGTATTTATAAGAAAAATGGCTAATATCGCAAAATATGACCCCAATTTCAGTCCACCTATGCAATCCCTTCATTTCCTAACTAAGTCCAAATAAAAAGGCTAAATTCGCTCTTAACCTAAATCCTAGCCTATCTTTGCAAACTCCCCATATACACTTCATACGCGCCTAATCAGCCCTTACCCATTTTCCTAAATCTACTCGACCCATTTCTTTCCGCAAATTACCAGAACCCCTAATCCCCTTTCCCTAATCCCTTTCAATTCCCCCAAAATTTGATCTCGATTTCCCCCTCTAAAAACCCTCGAATCAGTCCAAATTCGTATTTGATGGTCCCCCCACATCTCCACATCATCCCTACCAGTACAAGCATGAATCATTATCGTCCATTTCAAAAGCAAATTTCAATCCGAGCCGTAAATCATCCTAATGGGCAAATCTTTTAGAGGAAAAGTTGAACGTGGTACAATCCGAGAGGAATATACCATTTTCACCCTTGTCTCTAAAAGAAAAGTGAAAACGAGTAAGGGTCGACTTGGAATTTCAAACGGGAGTCAAGCCCTAAAATGTCAGGTATAAAATCATATTATTCTAGTGATGTTTTTTTTGGAATGGTAAGGGGATTCAAAAAGAGGCAGAGAGAAAGTATGAACAACATATAGTTAGTTTAAGCTTTTCCCCTTAAAATACACATAGAGTGTGCTGGTTTTTCTAGTTCTTGTTCTTACCATCGTTTTGATATTATCACTGCACCAGTCGTATTGTCACTTCGTCAAACAAGTCATCGACCTTGTTCAAGTTGCTTAGTCGAGTCGTGTTCTTTAGCTCGTCGTCTTAAGTTCACTGCCCTGCAAAAAAGGTTCGATCTTTTCCTTTGCTTTCCCTTCCAATGTTGCGATTACTGTTGCGTGCTTGGTTTCCTGTGTAATTTAGATCAAAGTCTAAGCCTTTTTGTCAGATCCGAGCCCTTTTTTGTAGTTCTTATATATCAGTGCTTGTGTATGCTTGCTCATTGTTGCTTTGAAACTGGTTTTGAACACGATATTAGCCTGCTATGATGATAAAATGATGTTTGTTTACAGGCCGCTGCTGAGTTGCGAAAAGAGCTCCAACAGTGCAAACCTTGAAATGGGATGATTTGCACGATAGGGAATACACCAAGATAAGGTTGGAGGAAGTCGAGTGGAAAACCAATGGCCAAAATCACTACAAGAATTGAAACGAGTCCTCATATCGCGTCGATGCGCTGTGAGGAAACTCGAAGGGAAGGTATGAACCATACACCTCATCGAGGTATCCAGTTAGTCAAAGGCTTGGAAATTTGCTTGGAAATTCGCATGTGAGCCAACGGCTCGGTGGAAAGGTTTATCCCAGCACGAACCAAAGGAACTCTTCGAGCCCAACTCTGATCTCAAAGAATAGGGAGTTACCCCGTATCCCCAATTACAATTTCAACATATCAACCTCAGAATTGGTCAATATAGTGAAGGGGACAGCCGGGGTGAGAATACCAAAGGACATGAGAACTCTTGCTGACAAAAGGGATCAAAATCTATAGTGCGAGTTTCATGGAGACTATGGTCACCGCACCAAGGACTGCAAAGCTTTGAGGCTCGAGGTGGTACACTTATTAAAGTTGGGCATGCTGGCTGAATTCCTCACTGATAAGGGGAAGGAAAATTATACAAAGAACCGAGGTGATGGACATCTACCTCGGGCACCACCCCACGAGAGAGTTGTGAATGTGATCACCGGGGGTCTGAGGTAAATGGAGTAAATTTCACAGCCGCTAAGAAGTTTGCAAAGCTGTCAATTACTATGGAAAAAAAACTCGAGTTGGAGGCTCGGGAAAAGAAATTGTGTTTGATGATGACGACTGTGATGGGATGATGTTTCCCCATCATGATGCTTTGGTCATCATCCTAAGGATAAATGACTCAGATATCAAACGAGCCCTGATTGACCCCGGTAGCTCTATCAACATAATCAGCTACGGGGCCATAAAAAAGATGTGGTTGAAGGGAGAGGTTATCGCTAAGGCAACTCTGTTAACTGGCTTCAACAACTCCACCGAGAAGACATTGGGTGAAATCACACTCCAAACATTCACCGAATAAGTTTGCAAGGAAACACTGTTTCAAGTTATAATCGAGGACATGGCGTATAATGTGATCCTCGGTAGACCATAGATTCATTCCGTGAAGGTTGTTCTATCCACTCTTCATCAAGCGATCAAATTCCCTACCCCATGGGGAGTTCGGTCGATTAAAGGAGAGCAACGAGTAGCGAGGGAGTACTATTCAGTTGCGCTGAAGAGTGGAGTCGTCCCGTCAGGACCAAAGAAATAGCAACCAATGCAACCGGGGTCAAACGAAGAGGACCCCCGAGGAGAAATAGAGAAGATCCCAGTGTGCATTCAAGAACCTCGTAAACAAAAAGCCGAGGACTCAACTATTGAAGAATTGGAATCTTTCACGTTATCGAAAAATTTTCCAGAGAGAAAAGTGTTTGTCGGCTCGGAGTTGGACCTAGAGTGATGCAACCCGACGCTCATCTAAGCCCTTCACAAGGATCCAAGCTAGGGAGTTGCAACAGCTACAGGCAATGTTCACACAGCTGGAGCTAATTGGGCAAGTAGTGGAGGTTCCAGGGCAGTTTTGCATGCTTATTGCCTCTGGAACTGAAAATGTTCACCGCGATCGCGCGTGCATAGATGCGATAGCGGAAGAAAAAGGAGAAGAAGTACGCGATCGCAAGAGTTAGACGCGATCGTGGAGGAATGAAAATGCAAAGTTGCGTGATCGCGCGTCCACAGACTTGATCGTGCAAAAGGTTGGTTGAAGGTTTGCCTGCGCGATCGCGTGACCATAGCCGCGATCGCATGGACATGAATTAAAGCTCAGCGCGATAGCAACCATCATTGCGCAATCGCACTGAGTTGAGGATCAGAAAGCCCACCAGTGGCTAATGACTTGAAGGCCCAATGTTAAGGGTTAATTAAGTCATTTTGCCAATGTATAAATGCTCCTAAAGTCATTAGCAAACCTAATTTTTGATGAATTTTTGATGAATATTGATAATTGTGAGGATTTGGCTAAGCTTGTTTGCTTAAGCTCATTACTTTCCTTGATTTACAATTAGATTTCATCTAATTCAGGATCAAATAGTGTTGGTTCCTTTTGTTGGATAATTAGAGGGGTGTTTAGGTTAATCTTTCCCTAATCTACTTCTCTAATTATTTCTAATCAAAAGTGGGCCTTCCTTTCTTCTTTTAATCTTGTTATTTTTGCTTTGTGTTTTTTTAAATTTCATGTCATTTGGTATCAAAGCTGGATTGGTGTTTATTTTAACAGTCACTAAACCAATTCATGTTCATCAAGTCAAAAAAAATAAAGTAAGAATCTCAAAAATATGAGTCTTAGGATTAGGTTTCTATTGAGTGAAATTTTTGGTACCATTTGAATATTGTGATGCCTAAAACTAATTCCAAAAGGAATTAGACAAACAACAACATATTGGTGCTGAATTGAAGGAATAAAAGTTAGGGTTCTTCATCAAGAATTTGGGGTTTTTGGATTTGGTTGTTGAAATCGAAGAATTAATTACTGGGGTTTGTTCACGGATCAATAAGGAGTATTCATCTCAAATTTGGAGCAAAAATACGGTGATTTGTGAAGATTCAAGTTGCAAAGTGAGCTTCAAAATGGGGTTCTGCTTCAAACCCAGAAGCTTACGCGATCGCGCCAGCTCCAGCGCTATCATGCAAGCCACTAATTAAAAGGCCTATGCGATCGCGACCGTCACACGCGATCGCGCCAAGTATCTCCATCAAAGCTTCGCGAACGTGACCCTAGATTGTGATCGCGCTGAACATCAATTTCCCAGAAAAACAGATTCTTAGACAGATTGTTCGCAACAGCCCCGTAACAGTTTCCAATCAACCGGAACCCAATTTCAGCATCAAGAACAGTGAGTTTCTAGATCACAAACCAAATTTCATCCAATTCCGAATCCGATTCGTGCCAATTCGATTCGTTCCTTTCTTTCTTCCCTTTCGTTAAACTTTCCTAAAGTGCTTTCGTCAGTTTCGATTGTCCGTGTCTTGTCACAACAATTCCTTCTGATCCCGAATTAGTTGAGTTTGATTGTCAAGTTGGATTTAGTGAGCAAAGAACAAACTTGGAATAGCCAAAGAGTGGAAAAAGGCAAGTGAGGAGAGAGCATTAGAGTGAGTAAAAGCCGACGTTGAGTGCAGACACGAGTTAATTGAGTGACATCAATTTGAGTGTAAACACTTAGGGAGCGACTCGGTGAGGACTCTTTCTACTAACATTGTTTGTTTACTTGTTTGTAGGTACAATGACTCAAGAGGGTGGCGAAGTGAACATGGAACTTAAAACCATGATGCAAACCATGTTGGCTAAGATGAGCTTCTTGGAAAATAAGATTGATGGGTTGGATGGGACGGTGAAGGAGCTAACAACAAAGGAAGGGCTTCGGGAAAAGGGAAAACAAGTGGTTGGCACACCTCCAACCGTGGGGGTGTGGGGTGATGGACCAAGCAAAATCTCTCGGGCCAATGACCGCTACTCTCAAATGATGGTCCAAGATACCTATTCGCCGAATGTCACTCCACAAGTGAGGGACCCTACTCTTGATTTCCCAAGGAATGAGCAACCAAGGAATGATACCACAAGGCCACTTGATGATGAGGGTCTTCATGAGGATGAGAACTATGATAATGAACCATTTCATTATCCGGGTGAAGCCCAACGGGGGGAGCTCCTTTTGGGGGAGCTAGGGGTTGAGGTGGTCAATTTGGGGGAGGTTACCAAGGGAGGGTGGACCGTGATGGAGACTACTATGACCACGGGGATTATGGTGGGCAACGAAGGTATCATGATGAAGATAGGGGGTTGAACATTATCAAGGTCAACCTACCTACCTTCCAAGGTGAGAGTGATCTGGATAAATATATGGAGTGGGTGGTCACGATGGAGAGAATCTTTCAAATCAACAACGTCCAAGATGCTACAAAGGTGAAGTATGCTATATCTCACTTTGAAAGTTATGCTTCTACTCGGTGGGAGTCCAAGAGAAGACAAAGGGAAACACAAGTGCTCATTGCCAATGGGGGTTGGGTAGCTTTGAAAGCCATGATGGAGGCTCGGTTTCTACTTCCACACTATGAGGATGAATTGCTCAAAAAGTTCTACAATTTGACGAAAGGAACCAAGAGCCTGGCGGAGTATTTTGATGAATTTGAGAGGACTAGGATAAGGGCTAACGTGCTAGATGATGACCGGTCTCTCATACCAAAGTTTCGTGACGGTTTGAATAGGGAGATCTCCTCCCCAATGGAATTGCGCTGGTTTGAAAGCTTGATTGAGGCATTCCAAGCGGCTCAAAAGGTGGATAATGGGATCAAGCTAGACAAGTCTTACAAATCATAAAACATTCCACCCACTTGGAACAAAGGAAAGGATAATGTGAAGGCTTCTACCCCATGGGATAAAGCTAAGGAGCCCAAGCGTGACTTCAAAGGCAACTTTGAAAGAACCAAGCCCAAGTAGGAGCGCAAGGTGAGAGGTAATAAAGCTAAACTTGAAAACTTATCTAACATTCAATGCTACAAGTGTAATGGTCATGGCCACATGATACGAGATTGTCCCAATAGGAGAACTATCATTGCTTTGGGTGATGGGGGCTATGAAACGGGTGGTAGTGATGATGATGAGATAGATAGGGGTATGACATGTGACTATGATTTTGATGAGGAGGTGACGGGAGATGGGCAACTAGAGGAAAACTATCTTACCCTTGTGGTAAGAAGAATAATGTGGGCACAAGTAAAGAGGGATTTGGAGTCGAATCAAAGGGAGAGTTTATTCCATACCTATTGTAAGGTTCAAGGTGCTACTTGTTCTTTGATTATTGATAGTGGTAGTTGCATTAATGTGGTGAGCACCACCTTGATTGAGCAACTTAAACTACCCACTAGAAAGCGCCCACAATTTTACAAACTCCAATGGTTGAACGAGTGTGGTGAACTTAAGGTGACCAAGCAAGCCTTGTTTAAATTCAAGATTGGGGACTACCAAGATGAGCTTTTGTTTGACGTGGTTCCTATGTAAGCTTGCCATATCTTGCTTGGTAGGCCTTGGAAATATGACCGCTTGGCAAAGCATGATGGCAAGACTAATAGGTATGCTTTGGAAGTGGGGGTCGAAAATTTGTTCTCAATCCATTAACCCCGGTGCAAGTGAGTGAAGGTTATAGGAAGATGAGGGAGTTGAAGTTGAAAAGAGAGAAAGAAAAGAAAGAGGGAGTTGTGCAGGAAGGGAGAGTGGGAGTTGTTACTCAAAAAAGTGGGGGACCAAAAGAGGGAGTGAACTTTTTCTTGTCTAGGAAGGAATGTTTGAGAGATGTGGAGGAAGGAGTACCCATGATTCTCCTCCTACATAAGGAACATGTTTTGCTTACTAATGAGCTAACCCCTTCTTTGCCTAGTTCTATTTCTTCTGTTTTGCAAGGTTATGAAGACATCTTCCCCGAGGAATTGCCTAGTGGATTGCCACCACTAAGAGGCATTGAGCATCAAATCGACCTGGTTCCGAGTTCACAATTGCCCAACAAGGCTGCTTATAGAAGCAACCCGGAAGCTACCAAAGAACTCCAAAAGAAAGTGGAGGATTTGCTTGGGAGAGGACTTGTGCAAGAAAGTTTGAGCCCATGTGCGGTCCCGGTCATCCTAGTGCCAAAGAAAGATGGGACTTGGCGCATGTGTGTAGATTGTAGAGCCATAAACAAGATCACGGTAAAGTATCGTCATCCTATTCCTAGGTTAGATGATATGCTTGATGAATTATGTGGATCTTATATGTTTTCTAAAATTGATTTGAGGAGTGGATACTACCAAATCCGGATGAAACTGGGTGATAAGTGGAAGACGGCCTTTAAGACCAACTTTGGTCTTTACGAGTAGCTTGTCATACCTTTTGGCTTGTCCAATTCTCCTTCAGCCTTCATGAGGTTGATGAACCATGTGCTCAAATCCTTCATTGGAAAATTTGTTGTGGTTTATTTTGATGACATCCTTATTTATAGCAAATCCATTGATGAGCATGCTAATCACCTGAAACAAGTGTTTGATGTCTTGAGAAAGGAACAACTATTTGCTAATTTGAAAAAGTGTTCTTTTTGTGTTGAAAAAGTTGTTTTCCTTGGTTTTGTGGTGAGTGCCAATGGTGTGGAAGTAGATGAGGCTAAGGTGGAGGCCATTAGGGATTGGCCCACTCCTAAAAGCATTTGCGATGTGAGAAGTTTTCATGGGTTGGCTAGCTTTTATAGGAGGTTTGTGAGAGGATTAGCACTATAGCCGCACCATTGACCGAAGTGATAAGGAAGGATAAGGTGTTTGTGTGGGGGGAAGAGCAAGAAGAGGGTTTTGTAAAATTGAAGGAAGTCCTTAGTTCCACACCTCTTCTCCAATTGCCAAACTTTGATAAGACATTTGAGATTGAATGTGATGCTAGTGGGGTAAGCATTGGAGCCGTGTTGATGCAAGAACAAAAGCCTATTGCCTATTTTACTGAGAAACTCAAGGGAGAAACCACTAAGTATTCCACCTATGACAAGGAGTTGTATGCCTTGGTGAGGGCATTGGCTCATTTGCAACATTACTTTTGGTCCAAAGAATTTGTCATTAGAACTGACCACCAATCCTTAAAACACCTCAAATCCCAAGAAAAATTGAATGTGAGACATGCCAAATGGGTGGAGTTTCTTGAGACTTTTCCCTATGTCATCCATTACAAAAAGGGAAAAAAGAATGTGGTGGCAGATGCCTTGTCAAGAAATTTTGTGCTTCAATCAAGAAGGCACTTGTTGTTGAATACGTTGGGTTCCAAACTCATGGGCTTTGAAAGCATGAGGGAGATGTATGTTAATGACCCAGAGTTTGGAGAACTTTATGCTAATTGTGAAGTGGAGGAAAAGGATGAAGAGTCAATCGATTGTGTGGTGAGGAGGAACTTAATAGTGATGTGGAGAAAAAGAGGTTTCACAAGTTTGTTGGCTTCTAGTTTAGGAATAGGAAGCTATGTGTGCCTAATTCATCTTGGAGGGAATTTCTAGTGAGGGAGGCCCATAGTGGGGGACTAATGGGGCATTTTGGTGTAGGCAAAACAATGGAGATTCTTAAGGAACAGTTCTATTGGCCCAAAATGAGAGTGGATGTTGTGAGGGTGTGTGGCCAATACTTGGAGTGTAGGCAAGCCAAGTCAAAGCTACTTCCACATGGTTTGTACTCACCCCTCCCCATTCCCTTAGGTCCTTGGCTTGATATCTCTATGTATTTTGTCCTTGGATTGCCTAGGACCAAAAGGGGCAAAGATAGCATTTTTGTGGTTGTTGATAGATTTTCTAAAATGGCTCACTTCATTCAATGTCACAAGGTTGATGATGCATCTCACATAGCTAACTTGTTTGTTAACAATGTGCTTAAATTGCATGGGGTCCCAAAAACTATTGTTAGTGATAGGGATCCCAAGTTCCTTAGTCATTTTTGGAAGGAGCTTTGGGGGAGGCTTGGCACAAAGTTGTTGTTCTCCACTTCTTGCCACCCCAAACCGATGGCCAAACCGAGGTTGTTAATAGAACCTTGGGTGCCATGCTTAGAGCTATGGTCAAGGGGAAACTAGCTTCTTGGGAAGAACATCTACCTTTGATTGAATTTGCTTATAATAGGACCATGCACACATCTACTTGCATGACACCTTTTGAAGTTGTGTAGAGTTTTAATCCCCTTACCCCCCCCCCCTTGGATCTTACGCCTTTGTCTAGTGATGTTTTCTTAAGCTAAGATGCCAAGTTTAGAGCTCAAGAGATGAAGCAACTTCATGAGCAAGTAAGGAAACAACTTGAGAAGAAAAATCAAGAAGTTGCCAAGAAGCCAAACAAAGGAAGGAAAAAGATCATCTTTGAGCCCGATGATGGGGTGTGGGTTCACTTCCGGAAGGATAGGTTCCCAAACAAGAGGACGAGCAAATTGATGCCTAGAGGCAATGGCCCCTTCAAGTCCTTGAACGCCTTAGTGACAACGCGTACAAGGTGAATTTGCCAAGTGATTACCAAGTGCACAACACGTTCAATATGTGTGACTTGTCTCCGTTCAAAGTCAAAGATCATCCAAGCCCTTCACAAGACGGGGAGAATGATGCACCCCGACGCTCATCCAAGCCCTTCACAAGGATCCAAGCTAGGGAGTTGCAACAGCTACAAGCAATGTTCACACAGCTGGAGCTAATTGGGCAAGTATTGGAGGTTCCAGGGCAGTTTTGCATGCTTACTGCCTCTGGAACTGAAAATGTTCACCGCGATCGCGCGTGCACATACGCGATAGCTGAAGGCAAAGGAGAAGAAGTACGCGATCGCAAGAGTCAGACGCGATCGCGGAGGAATGAAAATGCAGAGTTGCGCGATCGCGCGTCTACAGACTCGATCGCGCAAGAGGCGGGTTGAAGGCTTGCCTGCGCGATCGCATGAACATGAATTAAAGCTCAGCGCGATAGCAACCATCATTGCGCTATCGCACTGAGTCGAGGATCAGAAAGCCCACCAGTGGCTAATGACTTGAAGGCCCAATGTTAAGGGTTAATTAAAGCATTTTGCCAATGTATAAATGCTCCTAAAGTAATTAGCAAACTTAGTTTTTGATGAATACTGATAATTGTGAGGATTTTGCTAAGCTTGTTTGCTTGAGCTCATTACTTTCCTTGATTTGCAATTAGATTTCATCTAATTGAGGATCAAATAGTGTTGGTTCCTTTTGTTGGAAAATTAGAGGGGTGTTTAGGTTAATCTTTCCCTAATCTATTTCTTTCTAATCAAAAGTGGATCTTCCTTTCTTCTTTTAATCTTATTATTTTTTCTTTGTGTTTTTTTAAATTTCATATCATAGAGTCGAAGAAAGCTATAATCGAAGTCTTGAAGTCTAACAACGATTGCTTTGCTTGGTCCCGTTCAGATATGGTCGGTATCGATCCAGAGATCATGACCCATAAATTGAATGTGGATCCCTATTTTACCCTTGTAAAACAAAAGATGAGGCCACACGCCGGTGTTAAAAAGAAAGCAATCGAGGATGAAACTATGAAGTTGCAAGAGAATGGCTTCATAATAGAGGTAAAGTACCCCGAATGGCTAGTTAATGTCGTCGTCGTGGCCAAAAAGAATGGCAAGTGGAGGATGTGTGTAGATTACACAGATCTAAACAAAGCCTGCCCCAAGGACTCCTATCCATTGCCACAGATAGACAGGTTAATAGACTCTACGGTTGGACACAAACTATTAACCTTTTTGGATGCCTATTCGGGGTATAACCAAATTCTCATGGACCCGAAGGACGAAGAAAAGACCTCGTTTATCATTGACCGAGGCACCTTCTGCTACAAGGTAATGCCCTTCAGTTTGAAGAATGCTGGGGCGACATACCAAAGACTGGTGTGCCGCATATTCAAAGATTACATTAGAAAGTCTATGGATGTTTACATAGACGATATGTTGATCAATTCTATTCGGATGGAAGATCATTTAAACCATTTGAGAAAAGCTTTCGCTGTTCTGAGGCAATACGGCATGAAGTTGAATCCTGAAAAGTGCGCCTTCAGTGTAGGGTCGGGCAAATTTTTGGGATTCATAGTCTCTGAATGGGGAATCGAAGCCAATCCAGACAAGATCAAAGCCATTGAAGAAATCCTCGAGGTGTTAACCGGGGTGAAGGAAGTTCAGCGCTTGACTGGCCGAGTCGCTGCCTTGAGTAGATTTATCTCAAAGTCTTCAGAGCGATGCCACAAATTCTTCTCTTTCTTGAGGAAGAATAGTCACTTCGAGTGGACACCAGAGTGTAAAGAAGCGCTAAGGGAATTGAAACGCTATCTGGCTAACGCATCGTTGCTTGCCAAGCCAAAAGATGGTGAAACTCTGCTAGTGTACTTGGCGGTATCCGAGGTGTCAATTAGTGCTGTGTTGGTTCAGGAAGAGGATGGCAAGCAACAGCCCATCTACTATGTGAGCAAGACACTCCTCGACGCTGAGACCAGGTACCCTCATTTTGAAAAACTAGCACTTGCTTTAATTACTACTGCTCGGAAACTACGGCCCTCTTTTCAATGTCATCCAATAGCAGTAATTACCACCTTCTACCTGAGAAGTATATTGCATAAACCGGAGTTGTCGGAGAGGTTATCTAAATGGGCAGTAGAATTAAGTGAATATGATATCACCTATCAGCCCCGAACGGCCATTAAATCCAAAGTCTTAGCTGATTTCGTGGCTGATTTTAGTGTTGGGATCTTACCTGAAGCCGAAAAGGAAAACTCGATGTCGAAGGGATCGACCTCGGGACTGTGGGTACTTTACACCGATGGGGTGACTAATTTTAAGGGTTCAGGATTAGGCATAGTGTTGACAGCGCCCATCGGGGAGAATATCAGGCATTCAGTTTGGTTCAAAAAAGTGACCAACAATGAGGCCGAATACGATGCGGTTTTAGCAGGCTTGGAGCTGGCCCGAGAGATGGGGGTAGAAAGAATTGAGTTAAGGTGTGATTCACAACCGGTGGTAAACCAAGAGCTCGGTGAATATACGGCTCGTGAGCCCAGAATGCAGCAATTCTTGACCCAAGCACAAAGAATCTTATCTCCATTTCAAGAGTGGCAAATCAAACAAGTACCTCGGGAGGGGAATACCGAAGCCGATGCCTTAGCAAACTTGGGCTCGGTATTTGACGAGGCACACTCGGGGACTGATTCAGTGGTTGGATTGCTCTCTGCACAAACGAGGGAAATAAAATTTGAAGTCAACTCGGTGGACCACAAATGGGATTGGCGGAGTAAGTTTATCTCTTATTTCGACTCGGGGACTCTCCCCCAAGATAAGAAAGAAGCAAAGAAACTAAGGACTCAAGCAGCTTAGCTATATAGGAGATTGTACAGCGGCCCGATGGCCAAGTGCTTGGGTCCAGATGAAGCTAGATATGTGATGGCGGAAATACATGAGGGCGAGTGTGGCAACCGCTCGGGGAGAAAGTCTTTGGTGCGCAAATTGCTTCGAGCTGGGTACTATTAGCCCACTATCAGCGCCAGATGCAAAGGCCTTCGTGAAAGAATGTGATAAGTGTCAACGCCACACCCGAATGATTCATCAGCAAGCTGAACGCTTATATTCAGTCGTGTCACCATGGCCCTTCATAATGTGGGAAATGGATATCATTGGCCCCTTACCGAAGGGAAAAAGAGGTGTTCGATTTATTCTTGATTTAACCGATTACTTCACAAAATGGGTGGTGGCAGGAGCTCTCACCGAGGTTAGACAAAAAGAAGTAATTGCTTTTATCAGGAAGAACATCATCTATAGGTTCGACGTTCCAAGGGAGATTACTTGTGACAATAGTCCACAGTTCATGGGGGCAGCTATCACTGATTTTCTTAAGCAGTGGGGAATAAAAAGAACAGTGTCGAGCCCCTACCATCCAAGTACTAATGGACAAGCCGAACCCTCAAATAGAATAATAATTGAAAATCTCAAGAAGAGACTTGATGAGAGAAAAGGTCCTTGGCCCGAAGAGTTACCAGGGGTGTTGTGGGCTATGCGAACAACAGAGAAAAAAGCACCGGTGAGACCCCATTCTCCCTCTTTTATGGCATGGATTCACTTATCCCCGTGGAAGTGGACGAACCAAGTCTTCAGTATGCTCACACCACCGAAGATGCCAATCAGCAAGCTATGCGCATAGAGTTGGATTTGCTCGAGGAAAAAAGAGAGTTGGCTTTGGTTCAGTTAGCGGCACAAAAAAGACAAATTGAGGCTTATATAAACAGGAATGCTTAGAGATTTCAAAGTTGGTGATTATGTGCTAAAGGCTTCAAATCAGTCAACGAAGGAAAAGAATGGGGGAAAACTCATTGCAAACTGGGAAGGGCCTTACAAGGTTAAAGCAATTGTTGGAAAGGGATCTTATCAGATTGAAGATTTATAAGACAAACCCGAACCCTTGAATTGGAACATCTCCAATTTGAAGTGGTACTATTTTTAAAGTCAATGTAGCATTCCTTGACCATTTAAAATTCACTACAGCCTCGAGCCGAAAAAATGCTCCTAAGGCTTCGGTCGAAATATGCTAACTTGCTCCTCATTTCGTTTTGCTTGACCTTTTCAGGAAGCAAATAAGACGATCTCCATTGCTCGGATCTTCATCAAGATTCAAACCCGAACACTGGTGGGGAGTGAGAGGCGAGATGCAATTGAGGTCGGCACCGAACCTCCCCTGCCAAAGCCTATCTATTCAGAACTCAGGAACTAGCGTCCGAAGAATAGATTAGCGGCATGTATTTTCATCCAGTAGTGATGCTTTCTAAATGTGTTTTTGCGCCTAAGCCTTGTTAAACTAGGCCTTACGTAAAGTCCCTTCGGAATTCGATTGACATCATCAATGAAATAAACTTGATTCAATATCTCTTTGTTTCTATGATCTTACATACCGAAGTTATATTTTAAATGCATTGACTCGAGAATGAGACGTCGTTCTAAGTTCGCATCGGTTTTATACGATCAAGTCTTGCAAGCAAATTACTCTAAGTGTTCGGCTCATTAACCCTTGAAAGGCAAAACAAAAGCTAACACTGAAAACATAAAATGCAAATTCATTAAGTCAAAAGCCCGAGGGCTGTGAAGTTGTTTACATCAAAAAAGGGCCCGAAGGTCCAAAGCATATACATCAAAAGGCCCGAAAGCCTACACAAAAACAAAACAAGAAGTGAAAGCAAGAACTATAAGCTTCGGGCCCATCATCTCCCTCCTCGAAGTCCCCATCCTCATCATCTTCATCTTCTTCTTCATCATCTTCGGCATCTTCATCGCCTGAACCTTCACTTGAAAGAAGATCGTCAATAATGGCTTAATCTTTGGCCGCTTTATCTTCAGCCTTGGCAATTTCTTCCTCCAAGTTCAGCTCACCAGTACGACATTATTTAAGCAGCCTTAGCCGAGACTTGATAATAGTCCAGCGCTTGTCCAACTCCGTCCTCTTGGCCTTGATCTTGGCCCTATCTTTACGATTAGCGACTTCTCCTCGAAGCGATTTAACTTCGGCCTCAAGAGTTGGAATCCTGGAGTTTTCGCCTTCCAGTCTTCGAATGTGAAGCACATGGCTTCTTAGCTACTCATGGTGCTTGTTAGCCATCTCCTCGAATTTACTCCTAGCTTGGGCTAACTCTGCACCGAACCTCGCGACTTCGGCTTCCAACTTCGAGCGCTCTGCTTGAAAATCGTCATCAAGGGCCCGAACCTTGGCCTCAGCAGCAACCTCAGCTTCTTGCAAGTCAGAGCAAGACTTGGACAACTTAGCTTTCAATTCAGCTATTTGAGCATTGAAGTTGTCCCTCTGTCTATCCCCAGCTCCGGCAACGCGCTGAATCTCCTCATGCCTCGTGGCTTTGAGCTCAATAGCTCTTAGTGACAGAACGAAACCCTGAACAGGAATTAATAAAGGGTCAACATAAGCGAATACACGAGGATAAAGATAAGGATGATGGCATAGAGGCTTACTCTGAGTGCGTTGGCAGCAAGAGTGTTAGCTAACTGAACCGGGGAAAATTGTTGCACTATGGCGTCCTCTTTTGGGCCAAGCATGGGCAAAAGGCTCAATATATCGCTTTGGGTGCTCTCCAGAAAGTTTGAAAAAGCTGACACCTCAAGCTTTTGCAAGGACCCCGCCGAAGTCGAAAGCCTCGCAGGTTCAGATTGTGCCGTAACAGCGCCAACATTTGTCTCTTTCTCAGTAGCACGATCCCTGACTTCTCCAACTTTAGCTTTACCTTTGGCCTTGGCAACAGCCGCTTCAGAATCATGCTCATGATCCTCGAGGTACACCACTTCGACCTCCCTATGAGATTCCAAGCCCTCGGTGTTCTCATCGCTAGGCTCGTCGATCAGCCTTCGGCGCGTTTCAATAACTGCTTTGGGTGGATGGGAGGTCGTCACTTCGATGCGAGGATTCACAAGCACGAGGGTTTCTTTGGAAACGCTCGTTTCCTCTTCACACCTACAAAGAATGATGTAGGAGGATCATAAGCACAGGAACGAAGAGAAGTAAATGCAAATATATTAATTGAAGACAATGTTACCTTTTGAGGATCCTTGACCTGAGGACCCCTTGGAGGACTTTGAAGGCTTAAAATCCTTGAGCTCCTTCAGGTCACCAGCGAGACCTGCCACCGAAGCCAATTCATCATCGAAATCGGTATCCTCTTCATCCTTCTTTTTCTTCCCTTTTCCTTTCCCTTTTTTATTCTTCCTCTTGTTGATGGCTCGATTTGGAAAACCTGCCACTGAGGGAAAATAATTACTGAAAAAATAAAAAAGTTTTTTTATAACATCCTTGATAAAAGGTCATAAACAACTTACCATGCCTTTTACATTGCCAACCGAAGCTAGCAGCCATATCCATCCAAGACCGAATGGGACGCGAGCGGGCTTTGATCATAGCTTTGACCCATTCGGTCAATCCCTCGGGAGGGACAATAGCAACCTTATTGGCTAAGGAGCAAGAAATGAGTTGAGGTCAGAAAATGAGAGCAATTGCCAGAAAAAATTAGGAACGAGGGGACACTTACGTGTTTCATTCCACTTTTATGAGAAATTAGGCTCGGTCAATAAGGAGCTAATCTCCACATAGATTGTAGCAATCACACCATCCTCGGCCTCCATGATCCTCGCTCTTGTGGACAAGCACATGCTTACCACAGTTGTTCAAGGCCACGACCCCAGCCTTGTGAAAATATGGATAGTAGAGAAAAATAAGATGCTGCAGAGTAAAGTCTACCTCGGCTTTCCGACTCAGCCAGTCCAGACATTGCACGACCCTTCAAACACCGGGGCTTAATTGAGCCAAGCATAAGTTGTATGCTCGGCAGAATTCATCAATCACCCTATGAACGGGGAGAGTAAACCCAGTGGTGAATGGATAGGTGTATGCGAAGGATAACCCCTCCACATGATCGCAGCATCTGCTAGCTGGATCGGGGATAACTACTTTCACCTCAGGCTCGAAGTTACAATCCTTTTGGATTTGTTCTAAGTGAGCTTGGGTAAGGCGAGTAGGCGTTGTTTGCACAGGTACATTTCTATTCAGCTCCTGCTGGTCAGCTGATTGCTTTTTCAGCCTAAGGTCCTTTGCTGGTGTCGAAGTGTGAGGAATAATTTGGTGAGGCTCGAGCTCTTGCTCGAGGGGAATCTTCGGGAGTTTCTTTTCTGGACCCGAAGGTTCAGCCGCGGCAGTGTGCCCACCCTCGGTAGCAGGTAATTCACCCCCAGTCTCTATGGTGGCCTCAACATCGTCATCCTCATCCTCAGTGTCGTCGTCTTCGACACCGTCATTCTTATTGCTGACCTCCTCAGCATCAACAGCAGCTACAACCATGGCTTCATCCCTGATGACATCATCCTCTCCTTCTGCACCGACATCCCCGCTCACATCAGCTATACCGCGCCCAGCTCTAGCCTTGTACTGCCTAGAGCGGCTCGCCAGGGATGTCACTTCGCCACCGCCAACCTCCGCTTCAATCACTTGCAGTGGCGGAATGGCAGCGATGAAATCGCCGCTGCAATCATGGCGGCTATGCGAGAAGTTTTGTCTCTTGAGTCACTGGAATCCTGAGTGGAGTGCGTCGCAGACATGATTATAATTATGGGTGTAAGGATTTCTTAAAAATAAGAAGCTGATCAAGACAAAAATGGATGTTTCCTCTCTTCTTATTATTGTTGCTTGCAGATGATGAAAGTAATAAGAGAAGCTTAGAGTGGAAATATTTATAGGTTATTGGAAAGGCAAGTTGCGAAAGGCCATCATTATTACGTTGGAGAAGCAAGAAAGACGGCGTGACCGTTCGGCAACCAATGAACGGTCACCACGTTTCACGGAATAATGATTTGAAAGGACTTGTAACGTCTGCAGATTTTTGAAACGCTTGGATAAGATTGAGCCACGTCACTCTCCCGCGTAATTTCATTCCACTCCTCGGAAACTTCGGTAATTGCCCGAGAAGTGGGGGGACTATCTGTATTAGGTAAAAATCGATCCGCGTACGTGGCACCTCAGTAATATGATCTGGGCTTAACCGAACAGGTATTAGCATTTTGCGAACCGAGGTGAGTTATAGGTCACCGAAGTCAAAGACCGAAGTCAATGACCGGGAAAAGAAAACAAGATGTTCGCCTCGGGGAAATGTCGCCTCGGGGAAATGTCACCTCGGTCAATTGCGAAGCCACACACCCGATGCTGATGACCCTAGCTTCGGTGGATGAGGCCGCTCGCAGTTAACTGGTTCACCTTCTATTTCGGTCCACTAACTCCATTATCTGAAAAAGTGGGAGCACGCAGATCTTAGTGAAAGTGTGGGATCATGGCTTTGTATCATTGCCAGTCTATAAATAGTTTCTTATTTTACAATGTAATCATTCAAAAATATATACAGAAACTCTGACAAAATTTATATTCATTGGCATATATTGGAATCTCGTTCTTTTATGTATATTTACGTTCATTGTTGTTCATATTTCGACTTTGATACTTAGATTTGCTTGTATTCACAAACCAAATTCGATTTGTGATCCTAAATTAGTTTAGGCCCATATAACTTGTACTGTAAAATTAATAATAAAAATAAAGTTGTCTACTTTTTTATAGTCCCAGACATAAAAGAGAGTGACACTTCCTTTTAGAAAAAAGAAAGATATGAAAATAAAGTAACATAGTTAAGATGAATAAAACTATGAGATTTGATGGTTAAGTAATCTTAACTTGGAAATCTCGAATAACCCTAGCACTTTTTAGCAGTTTAATTCTTCTCCATAGCAATTTAAGACACATATTTTTTAACAAAAAGTTTGTACATAAGCATATTTACTGGTGTAATAAATAACTAATGATGATTATAAATAGTGAAAGTCTATTTGTTTGTTGAAGTTTTTAAAACGGGACAAAATTTAAAAAGGAGTCTTGAAAGGTGATATATAATGATGTTTCTACAGTTTAACCAAAAATATTGACATTCACGGAAAGAATTTGCATTAGTGGTGTTAGATATTGTAGCTAATTTACTGGTAATCAATTTATTCAAGTTTTTTAACAATTGTGGCCTTTGAAAATCTTTAAACGTAACTATTAAAGATTTGCCTGATATAAATCAACAATTAATAACACACAATTCAATAAGCAATTAGTATTTTTATCCTAGCAATGCTGCAGTATTTATATCACCATGGATACATGAACATTAAGTCACTTTCTAAAGGATTCAGATAATTTGCAAAGTAGAAGGCGTTTGTCCTAACTTTCCAATAACATATATCACCATGATCTTCGCACCGGTTTGACATGAGATGATTAAATACATCAAAGGTTTTGGTCTTCATATTCCAAACAAATTCACAATGAAATCTTGTGTTCTCCCATATACTCTCACGAAAATGCCAATGAAAACCATCTCCATGTTGAAGGAAATGACTCCCAAGAGGCCAAGATTAGTGTCTCTAGACCAACAACGGAGGAACAACGCATTTGTACCATTAGGTAGATCATTAGCAATCCATACCTGATACCTTTTGAAAGCAGAGTCAGAACTAGCAGCAAAAACACCATTGAAGGAGAGGATTAATAAAGTTGAAAAGACTAAAATGGTGATGCTATAATCTATGTTAAGAATAAGAAAAAGATAATTTCTCTAATTAGATTTTTCTCCTTCACACAAGAAGTAGAATCATGAATTTATGACAACCTCCATTAACTTAGCACATACAAAGTCAAACAAATTGGATTATACAATCTATTTCAATCTTGGAGTCATCTATTAAGCATTAATTCATGGAATGTTCTAATAAATACTTAAAATTACACTAGACCTATACCATAATAACTGTTGAAATTTAAACACTAATATACGGTGAAATATAACTATCATTATAGTGCTTTACGTTAGCGAATAGACTAAGGATAATATTATTAAATACCTAATAAGTAAAATGTAATTCAATATGAGAAGCTGTTCATGTTTACTTGAGAAATACCAATAATTATTTTTCTTGAAGTTCAGGATCTTTCATTTTAAAAACTCCAGTATTTTATCATGAAGTTTGGAACTGAAAATCAGAAAAAAAAATTAATGACTTTGAACGGCTTTGACTACCCTAAAACTTTGCAAACATTGATTATTGGTCGCTTCGTGCTTAAAAAGTGGCTACACTGCCTATATTTCACTACTAACGCTTATCACGTACCAGTTTTTGCATGAAGAGACACTGCTGGCGTTGTTGTCATCGTTTTGGCCTCGGTACTCCATCAGGAAAAAATTTGGGCAATCGCTAGAAGTCACACAGGAGAAGTTCTTAGCGATCCCATGTCTTGCTAATAGAAGATCTAGCAATCACAAAGAACTTTCTCATGGAAGCAAAAAAACATGACATTTCTCATAGGGTCCAAATTTGTGACGAGACGCCAGAAGTGTCCTATTGTATTGTCTTGTGCCAATAGGCTTGATTAGTTTTTCAGAAAGATTCACAACAATAATACAAATCCGAAGGGGTGGTTTACAGAAATAGGACACTTCTTGTGCACCATCAAAAAATTGT
Organism: Petunia x hybrida; assembly: GCA_037355625.1. Classification (NCBI taxonomy): domain Eukaryota; kingdom Viridiplantae; phylum Streptophyta; class Magnoliopsida; order Solanales; family Solanaceae; genus Petunia; species Petunia x hybrida. The sequence continues at coordinate 541,548 of JBBBVM010000018.1, read as the reverse complement.
CTGCCATAAGGAAAGTCTTATGAAAATGGCTCCTGTTCTGCAGGATTTTACCTCTAGCGATCTCCAACAATTATTCTTGATGGGGTTTTTTGTAAAACATTTCTTACGAGGATCAAAACTGCAGCATTTACAGCAAATTTATCTATTTCGCGTAAAAAACTTCAAATCGAAATATGCTCAATGATCCGGCCTACTTGCAAAAATATGACACCATAAGCAATGGTTTGTCTTTTTGCCCACGCTAGGGGTTTTGCAAAAATGACCCTATTCAGGTTTAATGAAAAAAATTCGGACGGAAACACTCCTGTCAAGTTTTTAGATCTAGGCCAAGACTTGCCTTTGTACCTCTCTGCTTTTCAACACTTATCCCTTCAAGTATAGGCAAAAGGCAATACTTGCCGCACTTGATCGTTGCCTTTGACCCCTCTCTATTTGCCAACACTTACCCTTAAAGTGTTGGTAAAAGGCAACACTTGCCGAACTTGGTCGTAAGTCTTGGCAATTGCCAAGACTTGCCACTTCCAGTCTTTCCCTGCATTCTCGCCATATAACTTGAAGTATTGGCAAAACAGTACTTGCCCTTGAAGTATTGATAATTGCCCATCAAACATATGCTCTAGTTTTCATGTGCGCATAAATTAGTTTTTTCTATAAGGCAGCGGTTCGTGACATTTTAAAAAGTTAAAGACATTGAACTTAATATAATAAGTTATTGGCTATGGGCAAAAGTTTCAATTGTAATGACTTGTGAACAATCAAGGAACACAAGTAATTTTAGCTTATGAAGTAGAACTTGTGGACAATTAAGAGGTAGCACTCACCTTTTACCCTTCATGCGTAGGTAAAATTTATTCTTGAACTCTTCTTACATTCTTCCAGCTAACTTAAAGTGTTGTCTAGGCAGCACCTGCCTTTGATATTCTTGTCTAGGCAATACTTACCTTTGACCTCTTTCCACATTCTCGCAAATAATTTGAAGTGATGCCTATGGATGAAGCGGATGCGAATTGACTAAAATTTATGTAAGTGGGAACACACACTTAGAGACAGTAAATTTTGGAAATATCGGGTGAAATTATTTCCATATAGAGGCCATTCTTGCATACCATCTGTCTTTTTCCTGTTACAAATTAAGTCTAACTAGCAGCCCCATGGTTTGGACCAAAATATGGACTAGTTGAGGCCTATATGGAGAAGCAAAGGAGGCATGTTTTTGACGGGCAGGTTATTTGTTGTGATATGTGAATCAAATTTTTACGTACCCAGTAGATATTTTATCGTTGTTACATTTTACATCCTTAGTAGAAACTCTTTTTTTTAGCTCATATATCCAGGAAAATATGGACTAATTAAGTTCTTGGCAAGCCTGCTAGGAATTTTGAGCTTAAGTCTGGCGATGAGTGCTAAACTGTAAAAGAAATTGTATGGGGCCAAATTATAAGAATAGCGCTAAAGTATCATATTCCTAATATGTTGGTGGGGTAAGGTTGTATACTTTTCACCCTTCCCAAACTCCACTAATAGATATTACTGAGTATGTTATTGTTGTATTCTATTTCTGTAAATATTTCTATGTGAATTAGCCTGCAAATTTAAAAAGAATAGCACTACAACATTTTGAATACAAGGAATTTGCCTCTATTTTTATCAGTAAAAAAACTTTGAGTTATTAAATATTAACAATTGAAAGGTCTCAAAGAGTCAAAGAATATAGTGCTACCATTTACCATGCAACTCAACAAAACAAAATTAAATGTAACCTTATTGAAAGCGAAATAGAAAACTTAGCTCAACTAATGGCCTAACATATTCCAACTATTTCCATTTATCAATTCTTAGGTTTCACTACAAGAAAATTGGCTTCTAAGGACAAGACAAATGGTCCTTAAAAGTCCAAATCTGGTTCTTAAAAAGCAATAGCGACCAGATTTTTGTACACTACAAGAAAATTGGCTTCTAAGGACAAGACAAATGGTCCTTAAAAGTCCAAATCTGGTTCTTAAAAAGCAATAGCGACCAGATTTTTGTACACTACAAGAAAATTGGCTTCTAAGGACAAGACAAATGGTCCTTAAATGCCCAAATCTGGTTCTTAAAAAGAAATAGCGACCAGATTTTTCTGGTCGCCACCGTCCCTAAAGGCTCCGTGGTGAAAGGGGAGTGCTATTTCTGGTCCTTAAAAAGCAATTGCGACAAGGAAATTTCCGGTCCCTAAATGTCCTTAAGGACCACACTTCTGGTCATAAACATGGGATAATCTGCGCGCCCAAAAAATCAGCGACCAATGGTTACTGGTCCTAAAAACTGTTTTAAGATGAAAAATCTGGTCCTAGGAGAGTTTTAGGGACCCCTAAAGCTCTATATTCTATTTGCTCTTTCCTTGTCATATTTCCAAAATATTATACAATTTCCAATAGAAATAATCAAATGCACCAAAGCAAAATCATCAACAAGGTCAATTCAATACATACATGCAATTAAATTAACAAAATATTGGAGTAAAATCCCAGTAGTAGCTCTGTATATCCATGATGTAAATCATAGTACTGTTTATACAATGCCTTGGGAAAAAAAATATCAAACACCTCTAGCAAATGATATAGTGTTCGCTAAAAGTCCTAGCAAACTGACAACTATTTTGTCAACTTGTTCAGAATCTTCACTTGCATACTAAGGTCTGAAAACTAAACTAATATTTGTAGCTTTTCTAATATTTTATCAACTTGTTCAGAATCTTCACATGCATGCTAAGGTCTTCAAACCCTGTCAAAAGTAAAAGATAAATTCATTTTAGAAAAAGCTACAAATATTAGTTTAGTATTTTTCCTCTTAATTCAAGTCTAACAATGAATTTAACCTCGCACTTGGAAAAGATTAAATTCTTCAAGAGTAATTATAAACTGCAAGAACGTAACATGCTATAGCAGAAAAAAATGCAGCACATGAACTTACAGCTGCACTATAACTGTACAAAGAATTATGCTCCATATTTTTTAGCTTCCAGACACTTAAATATCAAAAGTTGATGCAGGTAAAGACTATTACATGTTTCTGAAGTCAAGTTACACAGAACCTGATTTGAGATCAAGTACACCAGATAGAAGTATGCACCAGTGACTTGTAATACAGTGTACTACAGAAACACAAAAGTAGTTAAACTTGTTCCCACACAGTATTACAAAACTTCTGTCTGGTAAGTTAGTCTCACAAAAGTTAGTCTCACCAAAGTTCAGTTCTTTTATATATTAACAACATCACAGCCCTCACATAACTTAAGTTGGTCATATGAGGAATAAATGAACAACCAACATGAGTGAATTTCTTGTGTCGTACGAAGTGATCAAGGTTTCTAACACAAGAAATGATGCCTTTTTATCTAAAGGACACTTTCACTAAATATAAGCAGTAAATCAGAATTGGGTCAATAAGTTAAGAAAAAGTGCCTCATTGAGAATGAGTCATAATGCATAGCTTTATAAGTTATACGGCAAGAAACGACATGGTAGAGACTTGTTTTTAATATCTTATTCCTACTCCATATATATAGCAGATTATTTTTAAGAGCACTCAACAGCACAATGAATAAAACTAGTTTCGTAGTCTTGATATTTACCTGCACCATTTAAAAGGGCAATATTGACTATCATTAAATAGGATGAACCTGCATGGAGACAACACGAGAGAACACAAATAAGAAAGTAAGTTGCTTCAGCTTCACAAAAATTCTGAATGTAGAATGACACTACATCATAGGATAAGTAAGAAATAACTCTCTACATATAGTAGTATCAGATGTGTTTTCCGTGATAGGAAATGCAAAAAGTAGAAGTAATAGGATAGAAGTTTCTTCTTACTGACATCCTATTAAGAGATGGGTCACCTTAAATGTTGTCCCAAAACATTAACACAGTCTGGTTCACTAACTGGGAGGACCAGCAATTGGCATAAGAGCTATCACCTAAGACAATAGAAAGAATTAGAAAAAATGGATCATTTAATCCCTTTAGCAAGGAAAATTGTCATTCATTTTTAGCAGAGATAATATGAAGAAGAATACAACCCTACTAGGGCAACATGGAACAAAATAGTGAAAACTAAAAGAAACATTATGGAAGAAATCAAAGGCATTTAGAGCCAAGAGCAAAAGATTACCTTTGGCCTCCAACCAATCCATTATTACCTTCCTTGACACTAAAATATAAAGAAAAAATACAACACTACTAGGTATCATGGAACGAAGTACTTCAGATACAGAGCAAAAAGACAAGATTCAACTTAACCAGTTAGCTACACGAACAAACCTCAATCAATAACTAATTGTTTCAAACTGTAGAGCTGGAAAACTCTCTATGATAAACAAAAAGAGTTTTCACAAATAGTGTCTTAAAATGGATAAGAAATAATTTAAGCTGAGTATATATAATTCAGAATAACCAAGTACATTTAACTCCGGACAGCGTCTGTCCTATAACTTATCTACCACTTCTATTGATTAACCATCTCCATGTGCAATCTAATTTTCCTTGTTTAATCACTGTCACCTTGTAGTAAAAACACAAATAGAATATAGCAAACAAAGACGAAGCCTTCTCCAAATCAAAATTTACTCATATCCTAATGTATGTCAAAGGTTCATCTTAACAGTGTCTATCATATAAGGGTAAGGCTCATGCAAATATTACTGGATAATATGATGCAAACCAAGAATGATATTCAGACTGAACATCTACTTCAGGGTATTGTCTTTGAATTTGAGATATTATGACTTGAAAAAAATTAAAATAAAAGAGACATGTAGTTGGACCATGAGCTAAGGCAGAATACCAGCAACAACGTTAATTACATGTGCATTTATAACGCTAAAGTAACTTCTAAAAGAGTTGAGTGTGAAGGAGATATGGCAATGATGGATGGACGACAAGCTGCACTAGACTTTTAACTCTAAATTTTCATGAAGTATAACAGCGTCAGTATGAGGATCCAGTTCTAGTTGAATACAGACAGATAGCCAGAAGAAACTGGAGTAGCCATACAGGGTTACTACTTACGCTGTTCTCATGTGTAAAGATAGACTTTGTGTTCCTGATGTTGCAGATTTTCGCGGACAGATTATGATAGAGGCACATTATTCCAAATACGTTGTTCATCCAGGTTCGACTAAGATGTACCATGATCTTAAGCAGATTTATTGGTGGGACAGAATGAAGTGTGACATAGCAGAATTTGTGGCTCAATGTTCTAATTGCCAGCAAGTTAAAGTCGTGTTCTCTTTCCACAAATTAGGCTTTCAGCGCATATCAAACTCTTGGATAAATACATAGCTGGATAATATCATAACGCCATTGCCCAGCTTATTCTGACTACACTGATCCTTCCTCGATCACTAGTGGAGAGTTCTACATTTTCGAAACAAAGATACATGAAACTTTGAATGGATTAATATGATTTAGCCGATAATCACCTATTCAATATACCTTTCGATATAGAACAGGTCGATGGAACTAAGAATTAGCTCACACTTGATGAAATAGGAGGAGCTTTTGAAGAACCTTGTCACTACACACTATAGAAGATTTGATGGAAGCTATATTATTTTTACTAACGCACTATGCAACATCTCAGTTGATGTTAGTGTTGTTCAGCAAGCTCCTTGTGGGAATGTAGTTACTCATATCCTAATGTATGTCAAAGGTTCATCTTAACAGTGTCTATCATATAAGGGTAAGGCTCATGCAAATATTACTGGATAATATGATGCAGACCAAGAATGATATTCGGACTGAACATCTACTTCAGGGTATTGTCTTTGAATTTGAAATATTATGACTTGAAAAAAATTAAAATAAAAGAGACATGTAGTTGGACCATGAGCTAAGGCAGACAACCAGCAACAACGTTGAATACATGTGCATTTATAACGCTAAAGTAACTTTTAAAAGAGTTGAGTGTGAAGGAGATATGCCAATGATGGATGGACGACAAGCTGCACTAGACTTTTAACTCTAAATTTTCATGAAGTATAACAGCGTCAGTATGAGGATCCAGTTCTAGTTGAATACAGACAGATAGCCAGAAGAAACTGGAGTAGCCATACAGGGTTACTACTTACGGTGTTCTCATGTGTAAAGATAGACTTTGTGTTCCTGATGTTGCAGATTTTCGTGGACAGATTATGATAGAGGCACATTATTCCAAATACGTTGTTCATCCAGGTTCGACTAAGATGTACCATGATCTTAAGCAGATTTATTGGTGGGACAGAATGAAGTGTGACATAGCAGAATTTGTGGCTCAATGTTCTAATTGCCAGCAAGTTAAAGTCGTGTCCTCTTTCCAGAATTTAGGCTTTCAGCGCATATCAAACTCTTGGATAAAAACACAGCTGGATAATATCATAACGCCATTGCCCAGCTTATTCTGACTACACTGATCCTTCCTCGATCACTAGTGGAGAGTTCTACATTTTCGAAACAAAGATACATGAAACTTTGAATGGATTAATATGATTTAGCCGATAATCACCTATTCAATATACCTTTCGATATAGAACAGGTCGATGGAACTAAGAATTAGCTCACACTTGATGAAATAGGAGGAGCTTTGAAGAACCTTGTCACTACACACTATAGAAAATTTGATGGAAGCTATATTATTTTTACGAACGCACTATGCAACATCTCAGTTGATGTTAGTATTGTTCAGCAAGCTCCTTGCGGGAATGTAGTTACTTATATCATAATGTATGTCAAAGGTTCATCTTAACAGTGTCTATCATATAAGGGTAAGGCTCATGCAAATATTACTGGATAATATGATGCAGACCAAGAATGATATTCAGACTGAACCTCTACTTCAAGGTATTGTCTTTGAATTTGAAATATTATGACTTTAAAAAAATTAAAATAAAAGAGACATGTAGTTGGACCATGAGCTAAGGCAGAATACCAGCAACAACGTTGATTACATGTGCATTTATAACGCTAAAGTAACTTCTAAAAGAGTTGAGTGTGAAGGAGATATGCCAATGATGGATGGACGACAAGCTGCACTAGACTTTTAACTCTAAATTTTCATGAAGTATAACAGCGTCAGTATGAGGATCCAGTTCTAGTTGAATACAGACAGATAGCTAGAAGAAACTGGAGTAGCCATACAGGGTTACTACTTACGGTGTTCTCATGTGTAAAGATAGACTTTGTGTTCCTGATGTTGCAGATTTTTATGGATAGATTATGATAGAGGCACATTATTCCAAATACGTTGTTCATCCAGGTTCGACTAAGATGTACCATGATCTTAAGCAGATTTATTGGTGGGACAGAATGAAGTGTGACATAGCAGAATTTGTGGCTCAATGTTCTAATTGCCAACAAGTTAAAGTCGTGTCCTCTTTCCAGAATTTAGGCTTTCAGCGCATATCAAACTCTTGGATAAAAACATAGCTGGATAATATCATAACGCCATTGCCCAGCTTATTCTGACTACACTTGTCCTTCCTCGATCACTAGTGGAAAGTTCTACATTTTCGAAACAAAGATACATGAAACTATGAATGGATTAATATGATTTAGCCGATAATCACCTATTCAATATACCTTTCGATATAGAACAGGTCGATGGAACTAAGAATTAGCTCACACTTGATGAAATAGGAGGAGCTTTTGAAGAACCTTGTCACTACACATAGAAGATTTGATGGAAGCTATATTATTTTTACGAACGCACTATGCAACATCTCAGTTGATGTTAGTGTTGTTCAGCAAGCTCCTTGCGGGAATGTAGTTACTCATATCCTAATGTATGTCAAAGGTTCATCTTAACAGTGTCTATCATATAAGGGTAAGGCTCATGCAAATATTACTGGATAATATGACGCAAACCAAGAATGATATTCAGACTGAATATCTACTTCAGGGTATTGTCTTTGAATTTGAGATATTATGACTTGAAAAAAATTAAAATAAAAGAGACATGTAGTTGGACCATGAGCTAAGGCAGAATACCAGCAACAACGTTAATTACATGTGCATTTATAACGCTAAAGTAACTTCTAAAAGAGTTGAGTGTGAAGGAGATATGGCAATGATGGATGGACGACAAGCTGCACTAGACTTTTAACTCTAAATTTTCATGAAGTATAACAGCGTCAGTATGAGGATCCAGTTCTAGTTGAATACAGATAGATAGCCAGAAGAAACTGGAGTAGCCATACAGGGTTACTACTTACGGTGTTCTCATGTGTAAAGATAGACTTTGTGTTCCTGATGTTGCAGATTTTCGTGGACAGATTATGATAGAGCCACATTATTCCAAATACGTTGTTCATCCAGGTTCGACTAAGATGTACCATGATCTTAAGCAGATTTATTGGTGGGACAGAATGAAGTGTGACATAGCAGAATTTGTGGCTCAATGTTCTAATTGCCAGCAAGTTAAAGTCGTGTTCTCTTTCCACAATTTAGGCTTTCAGCGCATATCAAACTCTTGGATAAAAACATAGCTGGATAATATCATAACGCCATTGCCCAGCTTATTCTGACTACAATGATCCTTCCTCGATCACTAGTGGAGAGTTCTACATTTTCGAAACAAAGATACATGAAACTTTGAATGGATTAATATGATTTAGCCGATAATCACCTATTCAATATACCTTTCGATATAGAACAGGTCGATGGAACTAAGAATTAGCTCACACTTGATTAAATAGGAGGAGCTTTTGAAGAACCTTGTCACTACACACTATAGAAGATTTGATGGAAGCTATATTATTTTTACGAACGCACTATGCAACATCTCAGTTGATGTTAGTGTTGTTCAGCAAGCTCCTTGTGGGAATGTAGTTACTCATATCCTAATGTATGTCAAAGGTTCATCTTAACAGTGTCTATCATATAAGGGTAAGGCTCATGCAAATATTACTGGATAATATGATGCAGACCAAGAATGATATTCGGACTGAACATCTACTTCAGGGTATTGTCTTTGAATTTGAAATATTATGTCTTGAAAAAAATTAAAATAAAAGAGACATGTAGTTGGACCATGAGCTAAGGCTGAATACCAGCAACAACGTTGAATACATGTGCATTTATAATGCTAAAGTAACTTCTAAAAGAGTTGTGTGTGAAGGAGATATGCCAATGATGGATGGACGAAAAGCTGCACTAGACTTTTAACTCTAAATTTTCATGAAGTATAACAGCGTCAGTATGAGGATCCAGTTCTAGTTGAATACAGAGAGATAGCCAGAAGAAACTGGAGTAGCCATACAGGGTTATTACTTACGGTGTTCTCATGTGTAAAGATAGACTTTGTGTTCCTGATGTTGCAGATTTTCGTGGACAGATTATGATAGAGGCACATTATTCCAAATACGTTGTTCATCCAGGTTCGACTAAGATGTACCATGATCTTAAGCAGATTTATTGGAGGGACAGAATGAAGTGTGACATAGCAGAATTTGTGGCTCAATGTTCTAATTGCCAGCAAGTTAAAGTCGTGTCCTCTTTCCAGAATTTAGGCTTTCAGCGCATATCAAACTCTTGGATAAAAACACAGCTGGATAATATCATAACGCCATTGCCCAGCTTATTCTGACTACACTGATCCTTCCTCGATCACTAGTGGAGAGTTCTACATTTTTGAAACAAAGATACATGAAACTTTGAATGGATTAATATGATTTAGCCGATAATCACCTATTCAATATACCTTTCGATATAGAACAGGTCGATGGAACTAAGAATTAGCTCACACTTGATGAAATAGGAGGAGCTTTGAAGAACCTTGTCACTACACACTATAGAAAATTTGATGGAAGCGATATTATTTTTACGAACGCACTATGCAACATCTCAGTTGATGTTAGTGTTGTTCAGCAAGCTCCTTGCGGGAATGTAGTTACTTATATCCTAATGTATGTCAAAGGTTCATCTTAACAGTGTCTATCATATAACGGTAAGGCTCTGCAAATATTACCGGATAATATGATGCAGACCAAGAATGATATTCAGACTGAACCTCTACTTCAGGGTTGAATTTGAAATATTATGACTTTAAAAAAATTAAAATAAAAGAGACATGTAGTTGGACCATGAGCTAAGGCAGAACACCAGCAACAACGTTGATTACATGTGCATTTATAACGCTAAAGTAACTTCTAAAAGAGTTGAGTGTGAAGGAGATATGCCAATGATGGATGGACGACAAGCTGAACTAGACTTTTAACTCTAAATTTTCATGAAGTATAACAGCGTCAGTATGAGGATCCAGTTCTAGTTGAATACAGACAGATAGCTAGAAGAAACTGGAGTAGCCATACAGGGTTACTACTTACGGTGTTCTCATGTGTAAAGATAGACTTTGTGTTCCTGATGTTGCAGATTTTTATGGATAGATTATGATAGAGGCACATTATTCCAAATACGTTGTTCATCCAGGTTCGACTAAGATGTACCATGATCTTAACCAGATTTATTGGTGGGACAGAATGAAGTGTGACATAGCAGAATTTGTGGCTCAATGTTCTAATTGCCAACAAGTTAAAGTCGTGTCCTCTTTCCAGAATTTAGGCTTTCAGCGCATATCAAACTCTTGGATAAAAACATAGCTGGATAATATCATAACGCCATTGCCCAGCTTATTCTGACTACACTTGTCCTTCCTCGATCACTAGTGGAGAGTTCTACATTTTCGAAACAAAGATACATGAAACTTTGAATGGATTAATATGATTTAGCCGATAATCACCTATTCAATATACCTTTCGATATAGAACAGGTCGATGGAACTAAGAATTAGCTCACACTTGATGAAATAGGAGGAGCTTTTGAAGAACCTTGTCACTACACACTATAGAAGATTTGATGGAAGCTATATTATTTTTATGAACGCACTATGCAACATCTCAGTTGATGTTAGTGTTGTTCAGCAAGCTCCTTGTGGGAATGTAGTTACTCATATCCTAATGTATGTCAAAGGTTCATCTTAACAGTGTCTATCATATAAGGGTAAGGCTCATGCAAATATTACTGGATAATATGATGCAAACCAAGAATGATATTCAGACTGAACATCTACTTCAGGGTATTGTCTTTGAATTTGAGATATTATGACTTGAAAAAAATTAAAATAAAAGAGACATGTAGTTGGACCATGAGCTAAGGCAGAATACCAGCAACAACGTTAAGTACATGTGCATTTATAATGCTAAAGTAACTTCTAAAAGAGTTGAGTGTGAAGGAGATATGCCAATGATGGATGGACGACAAGCTGCACTAGACTTTTAACTCTAAATTTTCATGAAGTATAACAGCGTCAGTATGAGGATCCAGTTCTAGTTGAATACAGATAGATAGCCAGAAGAAACTGGAGTAGCCATACAGGGTTACTACTTACGGTGTTCTCATGTGTAAAGATAGACTTTGTGTTCCTGATGTTGCAGATTTTCGTGGACAGATTATGATAGAGGCACATTATTCCAAATACGTTGTTCATCCAGGTTCGACTAAGATGTACCATGATCTTAAGCAGATTTTTGGTGGGACAGAATGAAGTGTGACATAGCAGAATTTGTGGCTCAATGTTCTAATTGCCAGCAAGTTAAAGTCGTGTCCTCTTTCCAGAATTTAGGCTTTCAGCGCATATCAAACTCTTGGATAAAAAATTAGCTGGATAATATCATAACACAACTTCCCAGCTTATTCTGACTACACTGATCCTTCCTCGATCACTGGACATTTTCGAAACAAAGATACATGAAACTTTGAATGGATTAGTATGATTTAGCCGATAATCACCTATTCAATATACCTTTCGATATAGAACAGGTCGATGGAACTAAGAATTAGCTCACACTTGATGAAATAGGAGGAGCTTTTGAAGAACCTTGTCACTACACACTATAGAAGATTTGAAGGAAGCTATATTATTTTTACGAACGCACTATGCAACATCTCAGTTGATGTTAGTGTTGTTCAGCAAGCTCCTTGTGGGAATGTAGTTACTCATATCCTAATGTATGTCAAATGTTCATCTTAACAGTGTCTATCATATAAGGGTAAGGCTCATGCAAATATTACTGGATAATATGATGCAGACCAAGAATGATATTCGGACTGAACATCTACTTCAGGGTATTGTCTTTGAATTTGAAATATTATGACTTGAAAAAAATTAAAATAAAAGAGACATGTAGTTGGACCATGAGCTAAGGCAGAATACCAGCAACAACGTTGAATACATGTGCATTTATAACGCTAAAGTAACTTCTAAAAGAGTTGAGTGTGAAGGAGATATGCCAATGATGGATGGACGACAAGCTGCACTAGACTTTTAACTCTAAATTTTCATGAAGTATAACAGCGTTAGTATGAGGATCCAGTTCTAGTTGAATACAGACAGATAGCCAGAAGAAACTGGAGTAGCCATACAGGGTTACTACTTACGGTGTTCTCATGTGTAAAGATAGACTTTGTGTTCCTGATGTTGCAGATTTTCGTGGACAGATTATGATAGAGGCACATTATTCCAAATACGTTGTTCATCCAGGTTCGACTAAGATGTACCATGATCTTAAGCAGATTTATTGGTGGGATAGAATGAAGTGTGACATAGCAGAATTTGTGGCTCAATGTTCTAATTGCCAGCAAGTTAAAGTCGTGTCCTCTTTCCAGAATTTAGGCTTTCAGCGCATATCAAACTCTTGGATAAAAACACAGCTGGATAATATCATAACACCAGTGCCCAGCTTATTCTGGCTACACTGATCCTTCCTCGATCACTAGTGGAGAGTTCTACATTTTCGAAACAAAGATACATGAAACTTTGAATGGATTAATTATATTTTGCCGATAATCACCTATTCAATATACCTTTCGATATAGAACAGGTCGATGGAACTAAGAATTAGCTCACACTTGATGAAATAGGAGGAGCTTTTGAAGAACCTTGTCACTACACACTATAGAAGATTTGAAGGAAGCTATATTATTTTTACGAACGCACTATGCAACATCTCAGTTGATGTTAGTGTTGTTCAGCAAGCTCCTTGTGGGAATGTAGTTACTCATATCCTAATGTATGTCAAATGTTCATCTTAACAGTGTCTATCATATAAGGGTAAGGCTCATGCAAATATTACTGGATAATATGATGCAGACCAAGAATGATATTCGGACTGAACATCTACTTCAGGGTATTGTCTTTGAATTTGAAATATTATGACTTGAAAAAAATTAAAATAAAAGAGACATGTAGTTGGACCATGAGCTAAGGCAGAATACCAGCAACAACGTTGAATACATGTGCATTTATAACGCTAAAGTAACTTCTAAAAGAGTTGAGTGTGAAGGAGATATGCCAATGATGGATGGACGACAAGCTGCACTAGACTTTTAACTCTAAATTTTCATGAAGTATAACAGCGTTAGTATGAGGATCCAGTTCTAGTTGAATACAGACAGATAGCCAGAAGAAACTGGAGTAGCCATACAGGGTTACTACTTACGGTGTTCTCATGTGTAAAGATAGACTTTGTGTTCCTGATGTTGCAGATTTTCGTGGACAGATTATGATAGAGGCACATTATTCCAAATACGTTGTTCATCCAGGTTCGACTAAGATGTACCATGATCTTAAGCAGATTTATTGGTGGGATAGAATGAAGTGTGACATAGCAGAATTTGTGGCTCAATGTTCTAATTGCCAGCAAGTTAAAGTCGTGTCCTCTTTCCAGAATTTAGGCTTTCAGCGCATATCAAACTCTTGGATAAAAACACAGCTGGATAATATCATAACACCAGTGCCCAGCTTATTCTGGCTACACTGATCCTTCCTCGATCACTAGTGGAGAGTTCTACATTTTCGAAACAAAGATACATGAAACTTTGAATGGATTAATTATATTTTGCCGATAATCACCTATTCAATATACCTTTCGATATAGAACCGGTCGATGGAACTAAGAATTAGCTCACACTTGATGAAATAGGAGGAGCTTTTGAAGAACCTTGTCACTACACACTATAGAAGATTTGATGGAAGCTATATTATTTTTACGAACGCACTATGCAACATCTCAGTTGATCAGGTACGTATATATATGATCAGGTTGCCAGCTTATCTCTAGCATTTATAGATTGTTAGTGGGTTTAGCAATGATCAACACTCCTTGTAGGTTTCTGCCGTGGACCTAGGTTGGGTCGTGACAAAAGTGGTATCAACGCCTTAGAGATTTAGTATTAACATTCAGTATTTAGAGGAAAACTCCTCCACTTAAAGTACAAACTCATACAGCTATATGAATAGGAATAACCATCCCCGCACAGTCTACTGGACTAAAGAAGATTTAGTTAAAAGCTGAACGTAGGCAGACCTAAGCTACCAACTACCCTTTCGAGTTGCCAAACAGCTGCAACTCTCGAGTCACAACTCCATACATTTTCTATAAGCACCACCGCCTAATGGATCAAATCAAAGGTCAAATGATGCCTCTCATTATACTTAGTAGCCTTGAAAAACAACAATGTGCTTATCCGGCTACCTTGACACGCACTCTGGCTGGAACATCACGTGTGGTTACTAACCGCCCAAACTTAGTAGTGCCGGACAAAGAAGGGATGGCAACAGACTGATGATAGGAGTAATTAGAGCTTTAAATAGCTCATCTTCTTATTTACTTGGCTACCCTAGCTATACTACTCACGAGTTAAGCTAGCCAAAGAATCGCAATCGAAGAAATGAATATTAAATGAGCTTTATGGAACAACTTCCATGCCAATTTAACCTTCCAATAAGAAAGGAATTCTGACAATTTGCTAGAAAACCCTTTTATAACCCAGATAAGCTCATGGGATAGCATGACTTTACTAGCGGTTTGAACCAAGAGGAGATACGTGGATCGACTATTGCTTACTAACCACTTTACATCGGAAGAAACCATGACATTCCCTTATGGTGATGAACTAGAATCCCATAATCCAACCAGCACAGAATTCCGAGAAGAGAGGTAAACTAATTTGATACAATAATAGAAGGTGGCAGAACAAGATGCCAGGCAGACCATAACAACACTCACTGTCAAATCTCTCATATTTAGACCAGATAAATTAATAGGGTCTCACAAATTTCTTGAGTAAATCATACTAGAAGCTCACCCCTCTATAGCAATCGATTCTTAATAGAAACAATATTCAAGGAAACCATAGAAACATGATATGACAAACCATCTCCAGATCGATCGGAAGAATCAAATCTTAATCACATATAAGGGAAGAAGAAATACATGGGTCTACTACATCGGATGCCTCAGCATCCTGCCAGACTAGCAGTTCATAGAACTGCCTCGGCAGCTGAGCTAAGCAACTACTCTAATAATCACCTTCTGAAGAACCACTGCCACCACACTCTCAACCTCTACTGGATGGTGGCATTTCTCTTGCTGATTTAAATCTAAATGAAATCGCCAGCGACTGTGCAGGTGCCTGATGATAAGAGAAAGGACGATTGCCTACTTGTCGGAGTTATGGAAAACTCCTCAAAGTATAGCCAGACTCACGACAATGATAACTGGAAAACTCCTCAAAGGATAATCAAACTCACGACAATGATAACACCTTTTTGCTGAATATGGAAGCTGGACAGATTGTTGAAAGCTACAAAGAGAAAGCTAAGTCTAATCTTGATGAATTACCTGCGCACTCTAAGAATCACGTCACACAAACTGAGATAACCTAGAAGGTGACCTCCCCAAAGAATCAGAACTCTTATCTCTACATGAGGTACCATGGTTGTCCACTAGAGCCACGGGATCTCTTGCTCTCCCGCTCTTACTCTTCCCGCTCTAACTTATGGTATGCCTCGTACCTTCGGGTAATATCAACAACAACATCAAATGAAGTCTCAACCTCAATTTCTCGAGCCATCTGGGATCTCGGGGAAAAAGAAAGGCCATCAATAAATCTTTGAATCCCTCGAAAGGCTCATGGACTAGTTCTAGTGCATACCTAACCATTCTAGAGAATTCAATCTCATGTTCTGAAACCAACAGGCTATCCGACAGACTACCTTGTCCAATCCACTCAAACAGGCAACACTTTTCATCTCGCTCGCTACTCGAAAGGAATTTTTCCACAAATTTAGAAGAAAATCGAACCAAGTAAGCTAATAAGAGAGCGGTCCACCAATTCAAGGCTGGACCCCTAAAATTGGAAAGAAGAATAATCAACACCACACCGCTCGATATAATCAAAAGCCTGAAGGATACGCTGACATCAGTTTATTTTAAAAATAATCACGAGGTTTATCTGATGCATTGCTTTAGTATATCGGAAGGTTCAACCGCGTAAAATAATGCAATCTCTTTGGGAACTCGGGCCGAACTGTTACCTCGCTTAGCTAACCAGCCGGAACAATTGGTGGCGCAACACATGCTGCCTCTTGAACATAATTTACTAAGGCAACATTAAGAACTGGAATAGGAGCTCCCTGAGACTGAACATCTGTATCTGCGGCAACCTGATAAGCTGCCTAACAAATAATAGGTTTTTGCGCTATCTGCGTCACCAAGATTCTCGTGAAAGCATCGTAGAGAGCAAAGGAAACTACAAGGCCCTGCTCCCTCGCCCATCGCGAGCTCGTACAGCTGGGACCTCCGTAAATAGATTGTCAGCATGATGAAAATTGTCGGGGCTTCGTCAGTGCTAGACCCAGGCTAGACTGCTCTGTCTTGAACTCATACCGTCTACTGATTTGTCGTATGAGGGTTCACAATTACCACGAAGGAATTAATGAATTAATGAAAATACTTTTGCATCCTAGACCGACGCACGATCAGGAAAGAAGGAAGTGAAACTTTCTAAATGCCATCATAGCCTCTCGTAGATAAGTACGGACGTATACGTGGATGACATAACAAATCCGCAGATAGAATGTCTGGACAGCACCACTGTCCTGATTTTCAACCTAAACAATAATATGCTTACCCAGTTACCTTGACATGCACTCTGGCTCAACACAGGGAACATCACAATAGGTTACTGATCGCCTAAGCTCACCAGTGTCGAAAGAAGAAGAGATGGCAATAAACTGAGGATAGAAAATAATTAGATCTTTATCAAGCTCATTGTCTTATTTATTTGGCTACCAGAGCTAGACTACCTACGAGTCAAGTAGCCCAAGAATCGCAATTGAAGAAACATACGAACAACACCCATGCCAATTTGACCACCCAATAAGAAGGAAACTCTGACAATTTACCAGAAACCCTGTTATAACCGAGACAAGCTCATAGAATAACATGACTCTGCTAGTGCCTTGAACCATGAAGAGATACATAGATCGGGTATTGCTTACTAATCACTTTACAGCAGAAGAAAAAATGATGCATTCTGATGGTGATGGGTAAGAATCCTATCATCCTACCAACACATAATTTCAAAAAGAGAGGTAGATTGACTAGGCATAATAAGAGAAGGTGGCACAACAATATGCCAAGCAAAAAATACCGCCACTCACTCCCAAATCTCTCACATTTATACCAAAAAAACTAGTAGGGTCTCACAAATTTCCTGAATAAATCATATTAGAAGCTCACCCCTCTACCATACCCGATTCTTAATAGACTATGATATCTAAAGAAAATATGGAAACATGACAAGACAAACCATTTCTAGATCGATCGGAAGAATCAAATCTTACTCACCTATAAGGGAAGTCGAAATACTTGGGCCTGCTAGACTGGAAGTTCATAAAACTGCCCCTGCGGCTGAGCTAAGCCGCTACACTGATAATTATCTTCTGAAGAACCACTGCCACCACATTCTCAACCTCTACTGGATGGTGGTATTTCTCCGGCTGATTGAGATCTAAATGAAATCGCCTGCGACTGTGCAAGTGCATGATGACATGATAAAGGACGACTGCCTACTTGCCGGAGTAAGGGAGAACTCCACCAAAGATGACATGCTCGCGACAATGATAATACCTTTTCAGTGAAAATGGAAGCTGGACAGATTGTTGATAGCTACAAAGAGAAAAACTGGGTCTGATATTGATGAACCACTAGTGCACTCTAAGAGTCGCGTGACACATGCTGAGATAACCTGGAAGGTGACCTCCCAAAATAATCAGACCTCTTACCTCCAAATGAGGTACCATGGTTGCCCACTAGGGCCACGAGATCTCTTGCTCTCCCTCTCTAACTCTTCCCCTCTAACTTATGCCTAATACCTTTGAGCAATACCAACAACGACATCAACTGAAGTCCCAACTTCAATTTTTCGAGCAATCTGGGATCTCAAAGAAGGAGAAAGGTCATCAATAAATATTTGAATCTCTCGAAAGGCTCATGGACTAGTTCTAATGTATATTCAGCCATTCTATAGAATTCAATCTCGTATTATGAAACACCAACAGGCTAACCGACAGGCTACCCTGTCCAATTCACTCAAACTGACAACACTTTTCATCTCGCTCGCTACTCGAAAGGAACTTTTCCGCGAACCTAAAAGAAAAACCGAACCAAGTAAGCTAATAGGAGAGCGGCCCACCAATTCAAGGCTGGATCCCTGAAACTGGAAAGAAGAATAATCAACACCATACCGCTCGATATAATCAAGAGCCTGAAGGATATGTTGACATCATTTTATTTTAAAAAGAATCACGAGGTTTATCTGATGCATTGCTTAAGAATATCGGAAGGTTCAACCGTGTAAAATAATTCAACCTCTATGGGCACTCGGGCCGAACTGTTACCTCGGCTGGCTAACCATCCAGAACAATTAGTGGCGCAACACATACTGCCTGTGGAACATATTTTACTGGGGCAATATCAAGAACTTGAACGAGAGCTCTCTAAGTCCGAACATCTGCATGTGCGGCGACAAGATAAGCTTCCTAGCGAATAATAGGTTCTTGCGGTATCTGCGTCGCCAAGATTCTCGTAAAGCATTATAGAGAGCCAAGAGAACTACATGACCCTGTTCCCTTGCCCAACGCGAGCTCGTACAACTGGGACCTCCGTAATTAGATCGTCAGCACGATTAAAAACTTTCGGGGCTTCGTCAGTGCTAACCCCAGGCTAGACTGCTTCGTCTTGAACTCATACCGTTTTCTGATTTGTCACACGAGGATTCATACTTACCATGAATGAATTAACGAAAATACTTTTGCATCCTAGACCGACGCACGATTAGAAAAGAAAGAAGTGAAACTTCTTAGATGCCATCATAGCCTCTCGTAGATATGTACGGACGTCTACGTACCCATCAGCGAGACACTACTAGACACTGTCTTAGTCTGGATAGACTCTAAACTGGGCTCTGATACCAACTGATACGACCCGAAATCCGGTTAGGCCGTGCGGGCACCCGACATCCTCCCCTAGACCCGTCGGGCGAACCCTTACCAATTAAATCAGGAAAATAAATATAACAATTTACAAATAAGGACAAGACTTAAAATAAAAACACAGACATACTGATATTTCTAAGCTGTACAAAAGAAATTACAGCTGACTACCTAACATGCTAGGTTTAGGGCTATCCAGACCGACATCTAAGAGTATAAAAGAAGACAGATACCTCCTGAAGGGAGCAAAATGCAACTGAAATAATGAACAATAAACTGGTGGCCATCCGGAATAAAAGCTGGCTCACCCTGACAGCTGAAGTCGTCTTCGCTCCTTCACAACGTGGCGAATTCAATCCTGGAGCGAACCTTCCGAAACGAAATAGATAGACAAGAAACAAACGACAAACAAGGGTGAGTCAAAAGGACTCAATAAGTGGGGATGACTAGCCACCTCAAAGAATAGGATAGCTAGCCAGGGAGAAAAGAAAAAAATAAACCAGATTCCTCTTATTTAAATTATGAAAAGGCAGAGCCAGATAATAACTAGAAACACGTATGGAATCGCAAACTATTCAAGAAGTAGGAACGTAAGACAGCCAGAACATATAGGTATCCCGAATACATCAACAATCAGAAATACATCCTGTTGCGGCGTGCAACCCGATCCATATATTTATACCGCTGTGACGTGCAACTCGGTCCATATATTTATACCGCTGCGACGTGCAACCCGGTCCATATATTTAAATCGTTGCGGCGTGCAACCCGATCCATATATTTATACCGTTGCGGCGTGCAACCCGATCCATATATTTATACCGTTGCGGCGTGAAACCCGATCCATATATTTATAACGTTCCGGCGTGCAACCCTATCCCCGCAACCCAGAATACGAGCCAGAAATATATAGGCAAACTGAGATATGTCCAAAACATGGTGTACATACCGCATACATAAAACACAACACAATCCACACAATAGTCAGCATGCGGTGCAATGAGAAGGGATGAATGCGTTATGATGCAATGTAGTCACATATGCTTGATGCCTATCTCCGGCGCGGGAATCTCATCGTCTACCAGGAGATATATGCAATAATGACCCTTCACCGGCTCGGAACTCTCATCGATTACCGGGAAGTATATGTAATGATGACCCTTCACCGGTGCGGGACTCTCATCGCCAACCGGGAAGTATATGCAATAATGACCCTTCGCCGGTGCGGGACTCTCATCGCCAACCGGGAAGTATATGCAATGATGACCCTTCGCAGGTGCGGGACTCTCATCGCCAACCGGGAAGTATATGCAATAATGACCCTTCGCCTGTGCGGAACTTTCATCGCCAACCGGGAAGTATTTGCAATGCTCAAAACCAGATTGCAATGCTCATATGTTCAATGCAATACCAACAACATGGCATAACATATAATATACAATGTAAATTCAAAGCTAAAGCGTAATGAGTACGCCTATCGGCAGCTACACACGTAAGGAAATACGTGGTAGAAAATCCACGAGGCCAGGTGCCTCCAAAGAAATGGATATAAACACTTACCTTGTTACAAAGTTAGTACAACCACTCAATAACCGCTTTGTCCTTTGGATTCATTGCCAAACGATCCCTCAGTGTTCAATAACCAGAAAAATATATCACATAAGGCTAAAGGCTTCATTCCTCACATCTTAGGGCAACCCGGTTAGGAACCTGATACCCTATTCGCATACACAGTGCACAGGCCAGGCCTATATACAGGGTTTAAGGTCACATAACCAAACCCCAAATAAATTATATTTATAAGTTGCCCATAACTCACTGAGTACGAATATATAATCAATTTCGTTATCGGGGTCCATTTAACCCTTTAAACTATTAATTGAACTTATTAAAATGATGTATAATATTCCAAGTTTTACCATTAAAACATATTCAAACACACGTAATAAACTCAAATAATATATTAGGATCATTACCTGAATGTTTCATGGTGAAAATTCTACTTTTCTCCGGTCCTTTTTCTTATTTTCTACCATTTTTTCACTATGTTATGTCATTTTCTCTGTTCGAATTGGTCAAGTATCTCATTTTGATCTTGTTCTATTTCTATATATATGTTACTTCGTCCTTAGCTCAGCTAAGGACCTACCGCCTTAGCTTCTTTCCATTTTTGTCTTTTTCTCTTTTTTTTCTTTTTCTTTTAAAATTTGATGTTACGGTAAAAATTGAAACGGTACCCTACGATATTCGAAATAATTCCAACTTTTGCATACAAGTTATACAAAATATATGTAACATACTCGCGAAGGCGGATCTCAAATTGGATTCCCAAAACTCAAGATGCGAATTTAAATAGAAAAAGTCAAATTATTTAACTTTCAGTATTTTAGCGGAAACTAGCCGAACAACATCGAAATTCACTTTCGAAAGTTCACAAAAATCACGAATAATCATACGAACCTAACGACACTTTCGAATTTCGAATCGGAGCTCGTTCGCCAAAGCCGAGCTCGAAAATCCCTTTTTAATATTTATCGATAATAAAACTGAAACCTTCTTCCGATGCCTACCAAATGAGGTCTGATTTAGCTCAAATTTTGCAGACATGTCCTAATGGACATTACGAATATTTTAAAATTATCGGCACGCCAATCAGAGTCTTAACTTTCGAAACCACGGGTGACGTGAAGTTTTTTGACCTATAGTCCGAACATCTGAAGGTGCAAAGCCAGTGGTGTACAAAGATATTTTTGTAAAAAAAATATTGATTAAAATAAGTCGTTAAATATAAAGTACGACTTGAGGCACATAGATCTGACATTGATTATATGGAGCTATATTCCCCTTCAGGAATGTTATATGTCTGCCAGTGCATGAAAGACTTGAATGCATATGAATGTTGCAACAACCTTTGGTATGGCTCATTGAACAACAATATATTTATTAAAATCGTTGAAGGATTCAAAATGCTTGAAGAATATAATGGTTCCCGGGAAACTTATTCAATGAAGCTTCATAAATATTTATATGGATTAAAACAATCCGGCCACATGTGGTAAAATTGCGTTTGCGAGCTTCTTGATATTGAAATATTATATTTTAATGCAATTGGTGCGCTGAAGTATCTTACCAAATATACTCTACTGATTATAGCTTTTGTTATAAGTTTATTGGTAAGATTTAGTTCTTCCTCAATGCGAAGACATAAGAATACATGGTATCTACTTGATCCACAAAGCCTGATATTAACTTGGTATTTATTTGTTGTGGTAGAATACCTATATTATGGCATTTTATAAAATCAATTGTTGCTGCTACATCTTCAATTTATGAAGCATGTTTGGAGCTATGCGACAATATTGGTGACTGAGATCAAGGACTCAATATATTCAGCAACAATGTGGTATTTCTTTGAAGACGAGGATCCCAGTAATATTATGTGAAATATTGCATGGATAGTTCAGCTAAAAGGAAGATACAACTGAGGAGACAAATATTCAACAAGATTCCTTTTTCAGTCGTGATCTTCAAAAGAATGATGAAGTTAATGCTGAAGAATTCCCTCCAGTGATAGTTTGGCGGATCTGTCCACTAAGTCATTGTCAATCTCAACATTTGAGAAGCTGATTTACAAGATTGGAATGTGTCGTCTTCAAGATATTGAATGATGTTTTTCATCAGGGGGAGTAAAATACACGCTGCACACTTTTTCCCTCAACAAGGTTTTATCCCACTTGGGTTTTACTTGTAAGGTTTTTAATGAGGCAGCTCTGAAGGCGTATTACAGGAAGTGTGTACTCTTTTTCCTTCACTGAAATTTTTTCCACCGGGTTTTTCCTAGTAAGATTTTAACGAGGCACATTACCTTCCAAATGGTCATCCAAGGAGGAGTGTTATAAATTCATTTATTTGTGGATGACCACTACTCTCATTATCCAATTGTAACCTATGGTTTAGTACCCCACTTTCTCCTACTTAATTCCTCTCCACTAAGTGACCACTAATTTTTTATTAAGTCACTACTTAATTCTTGTAACCTTTGGGTTGATTTGTAACCTATGTATTTGTATCCTATAAATAGAGCACATTTGGCTCTATGGAAGATAGACTTGAATAAATGAATGGAATAGAATTCTTCCTTATCCTCCTCATATATTTTATCTTGCACTACTTTACTATTAGTTTTACAACATAACGCTCTAACATTTCAATAATCATCATTGTTCTCTAATATAACAGAAGCAAGAGAAAACTATAATGAAGTATTCTGCCTAAAAAAAAAAGAAAAAAATGACAGATGAGTTAAATATCAGTTCGTTATTCTAAGTAAATTGAACAGATTTTAGTAGTATGAGATTAAATATGCCTCATACGTTTGGCTACCCTGCATGATTCACATGTATATTCTCTCTTTTTTTGTGCTTTCCAAAGTAGTATTTCAAACCTGCATACACATTTATAAGTAAATACATACACATTATATGTGTTGTTGTCAAAGTAGTAAACACATACACTTAATGGATGCAGCTAAATCTATCCATGAGGTGAAAAGAATAAGAGAGCCACACTGTGGGTGAATAATAGGGACCAACTGCATGTACTCCTGATACATTTTTGCTCTTCTGATCATTGCATCTATAAAGCATAACCTATAAGAGTTATACATTCGAATTATTAACAAAGCTTTTTCAATAAGAAATGTGACATTTCATATCTCATAAGTTCTCTACCATGCATATTTCCTTGCCTCGAACAATATTCTATTTCCAGGTTACTTCTTCTTTAATTCCTATAAGGAAAGAAAAAAAAGGTGAAGAAATTAAAAGATTAATTATAACAATGCTTCTTGAAATCTAACTGTACCTTATAAATTTTGCAATAAATTTGTGATTATTTTCCTAAGCTATCATATTTTAGCAAAAGAAGTTTTCAAAAACAAAAGAGTTAAAGAAAAAGATATCAGAAACCTTATGTTATATCACTTTCATTTTAGCACTGAAAAATAAAAGAAGAAGAAAACAAGACTTTCAGACTCCAAGAATGTCTTATCAAAAATCATAATTTTTATAATAACAATATTTTCATGATATTTCAACTTTTAAAAAACGCAAGATGGAAATCAACACTTTAAGAGCCTGTTTGGCCAAGCTTCTAGGGAGCCAGAAGTGCTTATTTTTCTCCAAAAGCACTTATTTTAAAATTTTGGGGTGTCTGACCAAGCTTCTAGGGAAAAATAAGTGCTTTAGAGTGGCAGTAGAAGCTTTTTTTTTATCGTGGGGAAGAAGCTGAAAAAAGTAGCTTCTTGAAAAAATAAGTACTTTTGATTATTTGGGACAAGAATACTCATTTCAAACTTCCATATTTAATCAAATTAATATTATTATATACTCATTTTCGTAATTTGATAATTTTTTCAAATATTGGTCAAATACAAATTAATAGAAAAAACACTTCTCTGAAATTTGGCCAAACACAAACTATTTATCACGTAAAGCACTTCTTTGAAAAACACTTTTGATAAAAAAACACTTCTCAAAATAAGCTGATTTTGACAACTTGGCCAAACATGCTCTAAACATCATTACCACCTGTACTGTAAGAGATGTATCATTGACTTCTCAAATTTCTGGATGGTTCTAAAACCTTCTCATCATTTATAGGATATAGATTTGCAATGTCATGTACCAAGTACACCAAAAAAGTAAGCAAATTAATAAATTTTAGATCTCACACAAGCATAATGTTGAAATATATAAAGCATCAACTATCCAACAATCTAGCCAAACTACATATCTAGGATATAGAAAATTTATGTTCGACTTCAGAAATGTTATCATAATTTTATTGACAAAAATATTTTCATGATATTTCAACTTTTAAGAAAAAAAAGATGAAATTCAACACCTTAAACAATCATCACCCCTGTATAGTCGAATGAGGAGTTCTATCATTGACTTCTCAAAC
The DNA here is from genome assembly GCA_037355625.1 of Petunia x hybrida. Classification (NCBI taxonomy): domain Eukaryota; kingdom Viridiplantae; phylum Streptophyta; class Magnoliopsida; order Solanales; family Solanaceae; genus Petunia; species Petunia x hybrida. The sequence goes on along the minus strand of JBBBVM010000018.1, from coordinate 516,234 downwards.
TTCTCAATGGTTCTAAAACCTTCTCATCAAATTGAGGAGATAGATTTGCAATGTCCTGTACAATGTACACGGAAAAAATAAGCGAATTAACAAATTTTAGATCTCACAAGCATAATGATGAAGTATATAATGCATCAACATCCAAATAACCTAGCCAAAGTACATATTTAAGAGACATAAAATATAGGTTCTCTTGATTCATAACTTGAGAGTTGCAACATAACCACGTACAGAAGGCTCGTATAATTATGAGCCAAAATCACTTAACAGACACTTAGAAAATGGACTCCTGTTTTCAGCGAAAATCCACGTTAGAAAGATTGGCTATACAAAAGTGCATGTTGTTGAAATTCTATCTCATAATTAACGGATCAAATCTGCTAAGAAAATGATTGATTGAAAAACTGTGTAACAACTTAGACTTAAGAGAGAAAAAATTAACTTCCAAGTAACTTCTCCTTCCAAATAACTTGTGACCTCCTATATTCTTGTATGGGAAGTTGGATAAAACCGTCATCCTAATTAGTGGACTCCTATATTTTAGTGGTGGGAACTGGGAAGTGAGATAAAACTTCTTCATCGTATAAAAGATAGAATTTCAAGGGTAAGAGAGTTTTTTTTAAATATTCAACTTAATTAATCAATTTATCCATCCAAAAACAGTTTAGCCTTCAAAAGTTTAAGTAACCGCATATCTTCCGCAAAAGTAGTTTGCTCTCCAACGTGCAAAGTAAATAGGACTCAGACATGCAAAGTAACTGATCAAAACATAACTAAATTTGTCCTAAATAATTTCTTAACTATAATCCTAACTATTGCCTTACTTTTAATAATTAATATATATATATATATATATATATATATATATATATAGATTCCTACTCTTCGGTTTGACATATTAGCGTTATCACGATTATTAAGAGTGTTAGGGGTGGTTATTTTCTTATTAGAAAAATAGTACATAGTTTAAGCCATTTTTTATGAAAATAGTTGAAGAGTTTATTTTCTTAGGACTATGTATGGTGTATCTTAGTCCCTAAAGGAGCAATTTTGTACCAGATAAAATTCAAGCTCTGTCCTTTTTTTTTTTAATTATTTTTTTTATGGTATTAAAATGTAAGTTTAAGTACTAGTATAGAGGAGCTAGAACCTTTCTCATTTCCATAACAGAGTTCTCACGTCTATAACCTCTACACTAATCACTAGGATTGGAATTGGATACTCCATTGTATAATTAAATATATCATGTAGTATGACATAGACTATTTGCTTTACCTTTATTATAAAGCAGTGAAAGCCAAAACTGATCTAGGGGGCTAGTTTAATTACAGTTAATAGAAGATGAACATGTCTTGACGACTTGAATCCTAATATTGTAGATTGTGATTTGTTGAACGTTTCGGGACAATGAGAAGACGAATTTGAGCTAAGATCCTGAGGTAAGTGGAGAAAATATTTCTATTTGGGACTGAATAAATAGTATGGTGTAACATATAGCTTTGTATGCATTATTTGTGCCTTACCCAATTTAGTAATATGTGACTTGGTTTATTTTGGTTGGTTGTATGAACATATGACTTGTTTCTATGATGTTATTGATAGAACTACATTCTTCATACTCAGTTAGTGTTGTGATCACATTACTTATTGGGGAGATACACCAAACCCCCTGCGCGTATTGCCAGATCTCATGTACGCAGGGCCACAACTTATTTTGGGAGATAGGCCGACACTCCCACATATGTGGCACTAATTGCACGTATACAGGGCCATTACTTGTTTATGGATGAAATACATTTTATTTCTTAATATATTGTACCCAGTAAGTCTTGGTACGCCTTTTAGAAGAGAGTCTATGAGATTACTGGTATCTTAGAGGTACTTAACCCGTGAGGGCCTACTTACTTTTATGTGGCAAGTGCTGAGGCTGTAGGTGATGAAGCTCAAGGCTAGTTTCAAACTTATTTAGTGTTCAGTTGGTGAACTTCATTTTCTTTTCAACGGCTGCCAGATTCTAGACTATCAAATTTTATCTATTATTTGATCCCGGAGAATGCCGCGTACGCTTATATCTTTATTTATTCAGTCTATTCTTTTAGAAGCTCATGACCTGACTAGTGGGTTTGACAGATATTCATATTGATAAGATTTGTTAGTTGTCGTGATATTTTCATCCTTGAACTAGTAGTTAAAATAAATTATGCTTTGAAGTGTCACTGATTATATTTCTCTTTAGTTGAAAGTATACTTAAGGATATTTTGTAAGTTATTTCAGCGTTCACTCAATAGTAGTACAGGTTGAGTATCGATCACGTCCTCGCCTAGTTTAGGGGCGTGACAATTAGGTGCATAAAGGTCTAACTCATGGACCCAAGGAAAGAGGACCTCTTTCGAGTGTAACCTCTTTTACATGGGTTTGGCTATGTTTTAGCCAACAAAACTCAAATCCTTGCCAACTCCGCTAATCTACACTAGCTAATCTCTTTCGAGCCTTTAGCTAGCAAAGTAGAGATGAAACCCTAACATCATGGATGCTAAGATTTTGATGTTAATGTAATGGGAGTTGGATAATCATTACTCATGTTATGTTTGGTGAATCTAAGCAACAACCATTGATTTTCTACCACCTATAGCATGTTTATACCCATAGTTATGAATTGATCTACTCATACTAGAGGTTTGGATCAAACATAAAAACATGTAATGAAAAGATATAATGGATTCAAATATGAATTCTGTATTGATATATGATTAAGGATCAAAAATACAAAATAATAAGCTTACAAATCAGTAGAAACCTTGATCTTGTCTCTCAACCTTTGCCTATAAAAGTAGTGTTTGAAATATATCATAGAATATGTAAAACCCTAGTTTTGTCCTATTTATACTACGTTAGAATTTAATTACAGATTTTCCATGGGTGGCCCACCCAAGGACAGGGGGTTGTCCGCCCCTCTCAGCCTTAGCTAATTTCTGACTTCTTTTTGTAGGTTGGGGCGGCCCGCCCAATTCTTGAGGCGGGCGCCCTCTATAGCTTCAGACTTGGGAGCTTACTGTGTCCCAAGAGGCGGTCCGCCCAGGCTTCAGGACTGGGGCGCCATCTATAGCTTTAGACTTTGAAGCTTTATGTGTCCTAAGAGGGGGTACACATAGGCTTCAGAGTGGGGCGACTATCTTCATCCCAGACTTGGCAGACTCATGATCTCCTTAGGCGGCCCGCCTAAGCATCAGGATGGGGTGGCCTTCTCTATACAGTTGCATTCTTCATACTTTGGCTCTGATTCTTTGCTCTTTAGCTTCAATCTTTACTCCATGACTCTTGTAACTTGTCACAACCTGAAACTAAGAAATTCACGATATTAAGAGCACAAAACATTGCTTTCGGATTCAAAAAGACAAGTATAAGGTAGTCTTAAGTTGGTAAAATACCAACTTATCAACTCTCCCAAACATAAGACTTTGCTTGTCCTCAAGCAACTCTAAATCAAAGAGACCAAAGTATGATCTAATTTAAGCTCAAGATCAAGTCATGTTCCACCTTTTGATGTCACAACTATTTTGCATTAATGAAGCAGTTGGTACCAACTAGTTACATTTATTCACATGGACAGTTGACAAGAAAGACACGTATTCAATCAAACCATGGCTAGAGGAAACACTTGAGCCTCTAGAGTTGCCTCAAGGTCATCAGCTTACTTTACTCGTTCAGGTACCTTACCATGCACTCAAAACTTGCAATTAAGAATCACTTGCTATCCTCACAGAAATAATAGATTGCCTTACTCATTTTTTTAACAAAAATTGAGACTCTTACCAATTCAAACTTACTCTCACAAAGAAATGTTCATGTGCATTTCCCAATAATTCAAAGACTTCCCCTTCATGTACTTCTTCACTAATGTAGGAATACTTAACTCAAAATCAATTAGGACTTGATAAGGTTGTAATGTACGCGATTGGTTAATGGTGTGGTACATTGAAAAAGAAAAATATTTCTTTTGACTTTACACTTCCTTAATAATGTCTCCTCAATCTTTTTCGTTGCAACTTTCTTTTTCTCGACTAACTCTACATTTTTCTCGAGTATGGTACTAGTCGTTTCCCTCTTTTATTCATCTTTTTTCTTTTTCTTTTCTTTTTCTCTTTTTCTTCTCTTTTTGTTTTCATTTCTTTTTTCTCTTTTTTTTTCTTTTTATTTTTCTTCTTCAATGACATTCGCAAGAGGTTTCCCGACTCTCACCATCTCCCCCAAACTTAGGTGTTAGCCATGTTTTTTAATGCATACAAGGAGGTTAGGGCCAAAAGAGGATTGATGCCTTAGCACACAGGAATTGGTTCAGGCTACAATTTGTGGTTGTCAAATGACTGGTTAAAAGCTCAAAAGGGTTAATTATGATAAATATATACGGGTAGGCCATTTAGAAGTTTAGCGGTCCAAAGAAAGCCTAAAATCACTTTTCAAGTCAAGTATTACCTAGAGTTTCACCTCAAATTATACTAACTGTAAGTTCCAAACTCTCAAGGCGCAATTACAAATTTATTATACAAATACCTCACCACACATGCAAGTGATCTTTCAAGACTAATCCAAACACACAATAAGGAGGCTCACTCAAAAAGCACACAATGGTCCAAGATTAGACCATGCCAAAAACTCAATAAGCCAACAAAAGACTCTCACGGTCTACAACTCAAGCCATGTCAATCAAAACACATATTCACTTGTCATATGCCATAAAAATAAAGTAACATAAGGTAGTACCACATTAATCACCAATACATTTCAAAAACAAATACCATGTACATACTTGGTTCAAAAGGAACCTCCGGAAAGAACCAAGCGAAGAAAACCAGAAGCTTATTAAAAAACTAAAATATTTTGGAACATAACAAAAAAACAAGCTAAAATATCAACATGAAAGTGTGAATACATTAAAATGATTCGAATTCATATATGGATATCATTAAAACACAAGTACAATTTCAATCCAAAATACATATATGAATTCGAACCCCCTCCTCTAAATAAAGACTCTAGCATCATCCCTGCATGCTAAGCAAAACAAAGTAAGGACAAAAATTGGAGTAGAAAGGGACTCCATAGTACTATCTCAGGAAATTTGCTTGCCTTTGCCTTCCACAGGTGCAGGTGGAGGCTGATCAGTCTTCTTCTTCTGCTCACTGCTTCCTCAATAAACGAATGAGTAACAATCTGATCCTGGATATCCTCCGGAAATGAAGCAGCCTTTGGAGTACCTATCACAACCATAGGGTACACAGTAGGACCCAAAAGAGTATCATCATCCTCATTAAACTCCATAGCCTGCGTCCTCGCCAAATCTTTCTTCAAATCATCAGCCTCTTTTCGTTGAGCTTTCTTGGACAGTGTAGGAAGAGCTTTAGAATTGGAGGGCCCAAGAGCATGAGAGAGAGGTTGTGGTGGGGCTGGAGGTGGTGGTGCACCAATAGAAAGAGGAACAAAGGCCAATGGTTAGGTTGGTGCAGTTTTGGTTATTGGAGTCCACCCTTTGGGCTTGGACTAAACCCTTCGAGCACCCTAAGACCTTACTCAACTTCTTGTCCATCTCTTGATAGTGATAACCTATAAGCCTCAAGGCCTTCCTCATATCTTCAATTCCACTTTTATGGCCCTCAATGGCCTTGGTGTTTTCCTCAAAAGCTGTGGTGTTCTTCTCAAGTGATGTGGTATGATCATTTATTGCCTTCACCATCTCGGCAAAGTGTTCCACAGTGATAGCCGGAGGCGGTGGTGGTGGCTGTGGAAAGTTGGAAATGAGAGTTTTAATCTCGTCCAACTTGACACGCAAGTCTTGCACATACCGAGTCAGATCCCTTGGGATAGTGCCAGTTCCAGTGGCAGCCTTAAAGTGGGGAGCAGATGCTCCCAATTTGAAAGGAATGTCAGAATTTGAAGGAATACCTGAAGGAGCAAGTGGGGCAAATCATGTGCTGGAGAAACTGGTGCTGGGTCTTGTGCTTGAGCGGGTGTTGGAGAGCCCGGATTGTTCACATCCTTAATTGCATACAAGTTGAATGGACCCAAGGGTACATGAGTGGTATCTCCTGGTGTAGCCCTGACAACTTTCATACCAAGCTTTGGGTGCTTGTTTCAATCCATAAAGTGCCTTGTCTAGCTTATACACATAATCAAGGCATTCACTATTTACAAAACTAGGTGGCTGGATCACATAAACCTCTTCATTCAGATACCCATTTAAGCATGTACTCTTCACATCCATCTGATACAATGTGAATTCTATGTAGGTAGCAAAAGAAATCAACATTCTTATAGCTTCTATCCTTGCCACTGGTACAAAAGTTTCATTATAGTCAATTCCCTCTTTTTAGTTGTATCTTTGAATTACCAGCCTAGCTTTGTTCCTTGTGACAATGCCATGTTCCTCCAGCTTATTTCTGAACACCCACTTAGTTCCAATGATTGATCTATCCTTTGTCTTAGGAACTAAGTGCCACACCTTGCTTCTTTCAAATTGGTGTAGTTCTTCCTACATGGCTATCACCCAATCTGGATCCTCCAAAGCTTCTTTAACATTCTTTGGTTCCATGGCTGAAAAAAATGCAAAGAATGCACAGAAATTCTTCAAGGCAGACCTGGTCATGATGCCAGTGTCCAATTCAGATAATACATTCTCGAAAGGATGTGAACTCTGATGCTTCCAAGGTCTTCAATGTATCTGATTTGAAGGACCTGCAGCTGCATTCCGAGTAGGATCATCTTTCTCATCATTTTCATCATCACGATCAGTTATTCCCCCTGACATGTTGACTCCTTGTTCCCTCTAATTCGGTTCATCGTCAATTTCTTGCATTTCTTCTGGATTTTCTTTGACTTCCGCGGGTTTTTCTTGAGAAAGACCTATGGCCTGGTCCATCAGCAACAACCTTGTCAGATTTGTCAATCACAATGTGGATTCTTTTCTTAACACTTTGTGTTCTCTTATTGAAAACCTTGTAGGCTTTGCTTTGAGTGGAATAAACAAGAAATATTGCTTCATCACTCCTGACATCAAACTTACCAAGATGTTCCTGTCCATTGTTGTGAATAAAATACCTACATCCAAAAGTTCACAGATGTGCAATGTTAGGTTTTCTGCCTCTGAGTAACTCATATGGAGTCTTATCAAGAATAGCTCTAATTGAGCACCTGTTCAACAAGTAGCAAGCTGTGTTAACTTCTTCCGCCCAAAAATTTCATGTCTAACCCACTTGACAATAGCATAGTTCGTACCATGTCTTCCAAGGACCAGTTCAGCCTCTCAACCAACCCATTTTGCTATGGGGTTATTGGTGCTGAGAAGTTGTGATCAATGTTGTGCTTAAGGCAATATTAAGTGAATTTCACATTCTCAAACTTCGTGCCATGATCAGATCTAATGCTTACTAGCTCTAAGCTCAGCCTTTTTCTGCACAATACCAGCTCAATCTTTGAAATTGTCAAATGCCTCATCCTTTGAGGTGAGGAACAGGGTCCATGTATACCTTGAGTAATCATCAATTGCCACAAACACGAACCTCTTTCCTCATCTACTTCTAACTCTCATTAGCCCATATAGATCCATATATACTAACTCTAGTGGTTTTGAAGTGCTTACCACTTTCTTGACTTGAAAGATGATCTGACATGATTTTTCCCTAACACAGGCATCACATATTTTGATCTCCTCGAACTTCTTGATAGGCAATCCACGAACCAATTCCTTTGAGTCTAGCTTGTTTAGCTGGGATAGACTTGCATGTCCCACTCTCTTGTGCCATAGTTGTGAACCACTTTCCTGAACTTTTAAACAAGTCAAATTATTTTTTGGAAGAGAACCTTGTGAAGCTTTATACACATTGTTCACTCTTTTCCGTTCCATGCTCACCTCCCCACTCTGTAAGTTCTTCATGAAATGCAACCTACATATGAGAAGCTAACTTCATTTCCTCTATCACACAGTTGGGAAATACTCAACAAATTGTGTCTCAGTCCATCCACACAATATATATTTTCAATTGCATGATCCAGTGATCTCCCAACCTTTCCAATACCAACTATTTGACAACTCCTACCACCACCAAAAGCCATACTCCCCCTTGAAATGCTACGAGTGAGAGAAAATTTCTTCTATCTCAAGTCATGTGCCTTGAACAACTGCTATCAAGAATCAAACTTGGATTGTTCACTCCCACTCCAGCCTGCAAAACATATTAAGGGTTAGCTTTAGGAACCCGGACAAGCTTGGGTCCCTTCTTATGAGAAAAATGATGAATTAAATTCTTCCTAGCCCAACTAGGTAGATTTAGCCTTTTGTTCTTAGTTTTAACCCTTTTATAAGTCATGCAATTTTCCTTGTAATGACCAGTTTTACCATAAAAGGTGCAAAACATATTATCAGGGAGTCCTACGTAAATGCTTTTAGGATTGTAAGGTGACCGAAGTTTCTCAAAGCCTAAGCCCTTCTTGCTTCAGTTCTGGTTTTCAAGAACCCAGTTAATAGCTTCAGAGGACTTGTTCCATTTTGTAAACCTGGTGAGTTCATAATTAGTATTTTCAAGCTTTTCTTGCAAATTTCTATTCTTCTTAGTTTCCTGGTAAAGAATTTCATTTGTTCATTTTAGTTCACTCTCAACAAAGGTTTGACCTTCACTGTAATTTGCTTCTCACTCACCTCTTTCATATTTTACCAATTTCCAGCTCTAGATTTGAAACTTTAGTTTTACTGGCAAGAATCTGACCATTACATGATACATTGGCTTCCTCAGGTTCAACATTGGTTTCTTCCAGGTTCTTGCACTTTATTTCTAATTCAAGCACAACTACAGACAGTTGGTCTTTCTCAGTCTTCAATTTCTCATATCCCTCAATTAAAGTGGCAGTTATTAAAGTTAGGCTTTCATGTGAGTAAGTATCAAGCTTTTCATTGAGATCAGAAAGACTTACCTCAGCTGCATGAGCAGATTCTTCATCATCAGTTGTTATGAGGGATGATTCCTTCTTCTTGGGATCTTCGTTGTACAGCTTCTTCAGCTTATTCCATATTTCCTTTGTAGTAAAGCATCCTAACACTTTTTCATGCACATTGAAGGTCATCCTATATTTTAGTGCCAACATTGCTTTGGCATTTGCTTGAAGCCAATCCAAATCATGATAATCTAATTCTTCCACCAGCTTGGGCACCAGAGACCCATTTGAAGCTTTCTTCATAGGAACATGTGGTCCTCTTTCATAATAACCCAAAGACTGTAACCCATTGCCTGAAGGAATATTTTCATCTCCCTTCTCAATTCTTTATGATAAATTCCTTCAAATAATGGAGGCCTGGTTGGATCCCTTCCTTCAGAAATTTCAAAAACATCATCCTTCTGATTGATTTTATTTATCAATCCCATTTGATTTAATGGCGATTCATAATCTGATTCTTTTTCTCCATCTGACTCACTATCAGTTGGTCCCCAAGTGACATAGAAATCTTCCTTCTTCTTTCTTCTTCCAGCTCTGAAATTTGGAGGACGCCTAGTTTTTTTTTTGTCCTTATCTTTGTCCTTATCCTTGTCCTTGTCCTTCTCTTTCTCCTTTTAAGCTCTGTTCTTTATCTACTAAGCTTGCTACATGGGGAAATCCATGACAACATGGTTTTTCTTGAAACATTCGAAGCAACCAGAGCAATCAGGACTATCAACAATGTTCTTCTTACCAGCCGTGTCTCTAACTTTCTTCTTGAAGCCCTTGTGCCTAGGTTGAGTTGTTGTCTCAGAGCCCCAACCATGTCCATCTCAACCTTATGTATATTAAGTTCACCTTCCTATGTTTCTTCTAAGTGATAGAGTCTTTTCCTTCTTGGGTACAAACTTATTCCTAGACTCCTTCATCATCTTATCTGTCTTCAGACTTCTAATCAGTTCCTCCAGCTTTATTGACTTCAGAGGCTTAGATTCAATGATATCAGTCACCTTTGGTTCCCAGGAATCAACCTTTGTTCTGAGAACCTTGTCCACCATCTCTATCTCTAGAAGATCCATGTTCAAAGATCTCATCTCATTCGTGATGATAGTCAGTCTGGTAATTATATCTTGTATTGCTTCCTTTTCTCCTATTGTGAACAATTCAAATTGTCTTTTGAGAATACTTCTTTTAGAATCTTTGAATTGACTGGTTCCTTCATGCGCAACTTCCAAGGCTTCCCAGATTTCCTTTGTAGTCTTGTATGAGGAAACTCTGTTGAATTCCTCAGGGCCAAGTGCACATATAACCAGCCTCTTAGCTTTATGATTTTTCTCAATCATCTTGTAATCTGCTTCATTGTACTCAAACTATCCTTTAGCTCAGTTCTAGCAGCAGCTCCTTCACCAACAGTCTTGGTTGGAGTCAAGGGACCTTCTGAAATAATTAGCCATAACTGATAGTCTTCAGCACATATGATATTTTTCATCCTATTCTTCCACCACGCATAGTATTGTCCGTTGAACTATGGTGGCCTAAGAGCAGATTGTCCTTCCGTAATTGTCAGCGGTGCACTCATGACTAGATCCTTCTCTAGGTGTTAGCCTATGTTGTGAGACTACCTGCTCTGATATCACTTGTTATAATCTATTCACCTCTAAGAACACTAGAAGGGGGATGTTGAATAGTGTCCTCCGATTTTTACCAAAGAACCTTGTTTGTTACTCGAAGAACCCTGTTCTTAGTTACCTTAACTAATCACCAACATAGTAACCAATCTAAAATAGAATGTAAAAGACAAATAGTTTTTACGTGAAAAATCCTTGTTCAAGGGAGAAAAAAATGACCCAACTCTGGGATTTGGAGAACTCTTCCACTAACACAATCGAGCAAGTTTTATACTCTATAACCAGGGGGCTACACTCTAGACCCCTAATCACTCAAAAGCTAAACCCTAGCCTTACAAAATGTTCTCAAAAAATCGCCTATTAAATTGCTTCTCAGACTAAGCATGTAGGTAATACAATTTAACTTCAAAAACATAAGACAACAGTAATGAAGAACCTATGCTCACTGCAGAATATGCTCTAATTTCTTCAATGGTTGCCTACTGCTGTTTAAACACACAAGAATTGTAACTGGATCGCCTTTGTGTTTTTGCTCTCAACTCTCTTTGTGAATGAATAATTATGGTTGCCTTAGTTACTTGCTTCTATATGGGTTATGCAAACCCTAGTAGTATCTCACTAGAAATCTTCTCAATTATGGTAAGAGAAGATCTTAAGTGATATACTCCTGGTATAATACCAACTCTTGTTCACACTGCATAGAGACATTCTCAGCATGAGCTCTTTGATGATTAGGATAAGTAAGCATGCACGCGCCAAACTTTCCTAGTTCCGCATGGATTAGCATTCCAATCTTTCGATCAGTCATGCGTACTCTGAATTAAGGACTAGGTTCTTCAATAGGTTCTTTGTTTGTCAATCTTCAAAACTAATACCTTAACAACTAGTGTATAAAACTAATATTTGCAGGTGAGACATATTTTTGATTATGCCAAAAGGGGGAAGAGAATGTTGCTAGCTACTATCAGTGTTTGTGTTGTGTGACGATGTTCTTTGTTCTTTGTTTTGTGTCTTTTTGTTCACGGTTAGTGTTACCAGCTCATGGTGCCTGGGAAGATGTGTTGTGTCTACACTCTCCAGCAACTTGGGGTTTGTCATCATCGAAAAGGGGGAATTTTTTGGTTTATGATTTTGATGATTGACTATTCTAAGAATTGAGAAATGCGAACAACTCTGTGATAAGTGGAACTACCAATATGTCCAGGAGGAACACTGAGTACATGGTGCACTTGATAATGAAAGCAGCGGATCAAAGTTCTATTTATGGAAGGAGTCCAATTACTTAGTGATTGGGATAAATAAGGAAGCAACATCAAAGGAGATTTCTTTAGTTCACACGACAGAGGCGGAAAATTGGGAGAAATCCTTTGACTGAAGGTATAAAAGCAAAAGAAATAGTCCAAGTTGATCATTCACTCTATTGGGGAGAAAAGAAAAAGTAAAATGCAACAGTTCTTTGATATTGTGCAAGTTAGCAACTAAGATTGAAGACATTAGTTTAATAGTGTCAGTTATTTGTTTTGAAGTCAATGTTTGAATTGTAAACCTAATTCTACTTGTTGAACCATTTTGTTAGAATCCATTGTCATACTTTTGAGTGTTTTTTTCAATCAAACTAGAGTTCATTTGAGTGGACATAGGCCTAGAGTTTTAGTCCAAGGTTATTAGTTGTAACTTGAATTTACTCGTGTGTTTAATGAAGTTTATTTTTATATCCTATATCTGGGTCGTGTTTTTTCTTTTGCTCCCTTGAGCAAGGAGATTTTGTCCATGTTAAAATCTTGTGTTTTAATTTATTTTTCATGTTTGTGTGAACTTATTTTACCTTTGTGTTAAAACGAAAATGAGTCAGTATCACTATTCACCCCCTTTAGTATTACTTTAGGGTGCATCAAGTCTAACAGTATTAAATTGACATCTTCTAAATATCCTCACTCCTATGAACTCCAGTTTTGTTTATCCCTCCGGAACATCCTATAAAGGTTTAGTCTATTTTAATTTATTTCTATCCATTTTCAAGTGTGAAATTATTTGCACTATCTTATGACAGGTATAACTGTATAAGTAATTAATACTCTTCAACAATTATGGTCAAAAGTCCATCTTGGTCATTGAATAATGGTCATAGGTCGTTTGTGTGAAAGCTTGTTCAGGCTAGGTAGTTCATTAACTCACCAAGAGTATTGTTTCTTTTGGCTTTTTAAAATGCACTAATATTTAAGAAGTTAAAAAGTAGCAGCAGCGATCACAGAATCAATAATAATTTTAAAGTTATAATGATCAGTTTTGTTGTACGTCGATTGTAATAGTTGTTGGACGGCGAACATAGCTAGTTGGAACCTTAAATTTTCTATTTCTACAGAAGAAAATAGACTTATGTTGCTCTTACAACTAAAAAGGCAAAAAAAAAAAAAAAAAAAATCAATAAAAACGGGAGGAATCATGTGACAACTCATGATTCATTAGTTCTTAAAATTTTGCTAATTTAAATCGGAATGGTGCGTTATTAGGAGATACAGAGATAACGGATCAACAAAAAAAAAGCTGATAGAAAAATCAAATTACAAGAAAGTCAAGCAAAGGTTAAATATGCTTCTTTTTTTTTTAAAAGTAAAGGTTAAATTGATTATACTTATTCTCTAAGTTTTTATATATTACTATTATTACTAAACAGATGGAACCTTTTTCAAATTAATATATTAATCAAGTTGCTTAGTGCACTAACCAAAACCTGTCATAGCTTTACAATAAAGACAATTAGACTAATGAGTAAGCAAGTTTAAGAATGATTATACTGACACTAGACTATTAACAATTATGGTACGTGCTAAAACTATGGTGTTAATATGTCACTGACGTTACATTTTTGGCTAAAAAATGTCATAATATAATTTTATGCTCAAAATTTCTATTATTTTTAGGGGAAATTTTGATCACTAGCCATTTTTGGACGCGCTCAATGGGGACTATCCACCGTTTCAAAATTCATTGAAGAATAGCCAAAAATTCGCGCGCACACTTAAGCTCCATTAGCGTTGGAAAAACACCCCAGACTAGCCCCATAACAAAAAATCAAAGCCCAAGTATTTTGTTATGGGACTTTATATATAAAGCTGAGTCCCATAACAAAATGATGGGGCTTTGAACAAGTTTTAGCATTTTGTTATGGGTTATGAGACTTTATATATAAAGCTTCAGTCCCATAATAATGCTGGGGCTTTGAACAAGTTTTGTTCACAGCCCCAGCATTTTGTTATGGGACTGAAGCTTTATACATAGTCCCATAACAAAAAACTGGGGCCTTGAACAAAACTTGTTCAAAGCTCCAGTATTTATACTGGGGTTAGTTTACTGAAGCTTCCCTAGTACAAATACTGGGGCCTTGAACAAGTTTTGTTCAAAGTCCCAGTATTTATACTGGGATTTGTCCGGAGGTGGCTATTTCTCAGCGAATTTGTTTTTGACGGCTACAAATCAATTAACGCGCGCCAAACAGGCCCCTACACTAAATTTTTACTATTTCTAGCTGAACCTATTTATTCTAATTCTTAATTTTTCAAAAGTACTACAACTTCTCTAGAAATGCCGCTGGCCATTAAAACCCCCACCCCTACCTAATTTCTGAACTCACCCACCCCATCCTATTTTTTGCTTTTATTTTTAAAATTGAGCATTATTTTCATCTCTAAAATATAAATATATTCAAAATTTATATACCAAGTATTCCGCTCCATTGTGTCTTATTGAGGGTAGGAGTATTCCACCCCAGGAGCAGGAGTATTCCGCTCCATTGTATCATATTGAGGGCAGGAGAATTCCGCCCCAGGAGAGTGCAGGAGTATTCCACCTCAACTTTACATTATATCGGGTGCAGGAGTATTCCGCCCTAAGAGAGTGCAGGAGTATTCCGCCTCTGGTTTATATTATATCGGGTACAGGAGTATTCCGCCCAAGGAGCAGGAGTATTCCGTTCCAGTTGGTTATCAGATTGGATTCCCCTCGAATGCAGGAGTATTCCGCTTCGAGATGGGATGACAGGCACATGTGACCCTTTGCATCCGATTTCATTTCATTTTATTTCATCTTATTTCATTTCAATTCTTTTCATACCATTGTATAGACTTGTGGTACATAACTACTGTTCTGCTTATACGTGCATTGTTTATTTGTTGATATGTTTATAGCTCGTATTCCTAGTTGAGTTTATGGTTTCATACGTGTTTCCGGTTATTATCTAGCTCTATCTTTTTATAATTTAAATAAGTGGAATTTGAACAATCTGTTTCCTTTCTCCCTGGTTAGCTATCCTATTCCTTGAGGTGGCTAGTCTGCCCCACTTATTGAGTCCTTCTGACTCACCCTTGTTTATTGTCTGTTTCTTGTCTATCTATTTCGTCTCGGCAGGTTCGTTCAAGGATTCAGTTCGCCACATTGTGAAGGAGCGAAGACGACTTCAGCTGTCAGGGTGAGCCAGCTTTTATTCCAGACAACCACCAGTTTATTGGTTATTATTTCAGCTGCATTTTGCTCCCTTCAGGAGGAATTTGTTTTCTTTTGTACTCTTAGATGTCTAGTCTGGATAGCCGTAAACCTAGTATGATGGGTAGTCAGCTGTAATTTTTTTTGTACAGCTTAGAGATATCAGTATGTCTGTACTTTTGTTTTAAGTCTTGTCCTTATTTATGAATTGTTATATTTATTTTCCTAATTTAATTGGTAAGGGTTCGCCCGATGGGTCTAGGGGAGGATGTCGGGTGCCCCCACGGCCTAGTTGAAATTCGGGTCATGTTAGTTGGTATCAGAGCCTAATTTAGAGTCTATCCAGACAAAGACAGTGTCTGGTAGAGTCTCGCTGATGGGTATGTAGACGTCTGTACTTATCTACGAGGGGCTATGATGGCATTTAGGAAGTTTCACTTCCTTATTTTCTGATCGTGCGTCGGTCTAGGATGCAAAAGTATTTTCGTTAATTCCTTCGTGGTAAATGTGAACCCTCGTGCGACAAATCAGCAAACGATACGAGTTCAAGACGAAGCAGTCTAGCCTGGGGCTAGCACTGACGAAGCCCCGAGAGTTTTGATCGTGCCGACGATCTAGTTACGGAGGTCCCTGTTGTACGACCTCGCGATGGGCAAGGGAGCAGGGCCTTGTGGTTCCCTTGGCTCTCTACGATGGTTTTATGAGAATCTTGGCGACGCAGATACCGCAAGCACCTATTATTCGCTAGAAAGCTTACCAGGTTGCCGCAAATACAGATGTTCGGTCTCAGGGAGCTCCTATTCCAGTTCTTAGTATTGTCGCGATAAATTATGTTCTAGAAGCAGCATGTGTTGCGCCACCAATTGTTCAGGCTGGTTAGACAGCGGATGTAATTATTGGGTCCGAGTGCCCAAAGAGGTTGCATTATTTCACGCGGTTGAACCTTCCGATATTCTTAAGCAATGCATCAGATAAACCTCGTAATTTATTTTTTTAAAAAAATAAAATGATGTCAGGGTATTTGTATCCTTCAGGCTGTTGATTATATCGAGCAGTATGGTGTTGATTATTCTGCTTTCCAGTTTTAAGGTCCAGCCCTGGATTGGTGGACCGCACTCTTATTAGCTGACTTGGTTCGATTTTTCTTCTAGATTCGTGGAAAAAAAATTCCTTTCGAGTAGCGAGCGAGATGAAAGATGTTGCCAGTTTGAGTGGATTGGACAGGGTAGCCTGTCGGTTAACCTGGTGGTGTTTAAGAATATGAGATTGAATTCTATAGAATGGCTGAATACGTATTAGAACTAGTCCATGAGCCTTTCGAGAGATTCAAAGATTTATTGATGACCTTTCTCCTTCCTTGAGATCCCAGATGGCTCGAGAGATTGAGGCCGAAATTTCAGTTGATATCGTTGTTAATATTGCTCAGAGGTACGAGGCATACCATAAGTTAGAGCGGGAGAGCAAGAGATCTCGTGGCCCTAATGGGTAAACATGGTACCTCATTTGGAGGTAAGAGTTCTGATTATTTTGGGAGGTCACCTTCCAGGTTATCTCAGCATGTGTCACGTGATTCTCAGAGTGCGTTAGTAGTTCGTCAAGATCAGACCCAGTTTTCTCTTTACACCTATCAACAATCTGTCCAGCTTCCATTTTCAATGCAAATGTGTTATCATTATCGTGAGTCTGGTTATCCTTTGAGGAGTTTTTCCTTACTCCGGCGAGTAGGCAGTCGTTCTTTTTCCTGTCATCAGGCACCTGCCAGTCGCAAGGAATTTTATTTAGATCTCAATCAGCCTGAGAAATGCCACCATCCAGTAGAGGTCGAGAGCGTAGTGGCAGTGGTTCTTCACAAGGTGATTATCAAGGCAGTGGCTCAGCTCAGCTGCAGAGGCAGTTATATGAACTACTAGTCTGGCAGGATGCTGAGGTATCCGGTGTAGTAGACCCTGGGATTTCTTCTTCTCTTATATATGTGTAAGCTTTGATTTTTCCAATCGATTTGGAAATGGTGGTCTTATCATATCTCCATAGTTTCCAGGGATGGCGTTTCTATTAAGAATCTGTTGCGGTAGAGGGGTGAGTTTCTGATATGATTATTCCTGGCATTTATGAGACCCTACTAGTTTATCTGATCTAAATATGAGAGATTTGACGGTGAGTATTGTTATTGCCTGCTTGTGCTACACCCCGTATGTCCAAATAGACATATATCATTCTAATGACAAAGTCATAATATTGCCATATAAGATGTTTATATATTGAATATAAAGTTTGGGAAAAATCGGATTTAAGTTGCGGAAAAACCGACGAAGGAATTACCTTGTAACGAAGTTTTTTCATCAGTTAATTCCGTGTGTTATATGAGGTCTTTTGGGGACATATCACATACCAAATTGAAAGTCTTGGAGTTTAGTTTCCAACCAATTTGACGATTTGTTCATACAATATTTGGATAAAAAGATATGTGCATCAGAAGTCAGGCCAGAAAAAGGGACATAAGCGCAAAAGAGGACTAAAACTGAAATGTTTCAAGTATAAAAAGAAACTTTCGCCCATATCTCGTCACTTCCAGAAAAATAAAGAGAGTAACAGTACTTTCTTGAGTATTGAAGCCACTAATATGGTTTTGAAGGATGGACGTCAATCTTAACTCAAAATCGAAGACAGATTGCGTCAAAACGCTCTACGCGATTAAGGTAACGTTATGCTACCTTCAATTTCGTCTATAGCTTGAGTTTTAGAATTACTTCATGGCTAAGTAAAGTACCTAAATGTGGTGTTATAGCTTGTTTAAGCTTTAGAAGGTGTGGAATTCAAAAGAAACAAGGTTTAGAAGCAAGAAACATCAAAGGTAAGTAAGGCTAAACCTTTCTTTTGGCAAGGCATGCATCTGTTAGCTTTTGAAGCTTTTCTTAGTTCTAAATTTAGTGTTTCTTGTGAGAAACTGGTATGGTATCAAGTAAACCTTGTATATACTTAATTTGGTTTATGTTATCCAGTTGTCTCATCTTGTTATCCGTTTAAAATATTTATATTATCAGTTTATCCGGGTATCCATACCCGTGTATAGTATAGTGCTGGTTCTGTTTTGCGGATCATCCAGTTTCAGGGGAAACTCTGCCGAAACATTTATAGAAATTCAAAGAGAGTGACAAATTCTGAGTTCTAGGTTGTGTCTATAATTCTATCAAGAGTTTTCCTCTCATTCCTTTGAGTCCATATCTACTGTTGCCACATGTTTTATGCCTCATACATGCTTATACTTATATTGTGATCATGTTATGTGTGATTTGGAGCCCCCCATAGAGGCTGGATATTGGATATACAGTCCGGTCGCGTGAGTATCAGGTTCCTAACTGGATTGCCCTAAGATGTGAGGAATGAAGCCTTTAGCCTAATTTGATATATTTTTCTGTTTATTGAAAAGAGTGGGATCGTTTGGCAATGAATCCAAAGGACAAAGCGGTTATCGACTGGCTGTACTAACTTTGGGAGAGGTAAGTATTTATATCCATTTCTTTGGAGGCACCTAGCCTCGTGCATTTTCTAGCACGTGTTCCTTACGTGTGTAGCTGCCGATAGGCGTACTCGTTACGCCTTAGCCTTGGATTTGTATTCTATATTATATGTTATGCCCTGTTGTTGGTATTGTATTGAGCATATGAGCATGGCACTCTAATTTTTAGCATTGCATATACTTCTCGGTTGGCGATGAGAGTCCCGCGCCGGTGAAGGGACATTATTGCATATACTTCCCGGTTGGCGATGAGAGCCCCGCACCGGTGAAGGGTCATTATTACATATACTTCCCGGTTGGCGATGAGAGTCCCGCACCGGTAAAGGGTCATTATTGCATATACTTTCCGGTAATCGATGAGAGTCCCGAGCCGGTGAAGGGTTATTATTGCATATATCTCCTGGTACACGATGAGAGTCCTGCGCCGGAGATGGGTATCAGGCATTTGTGACTGCATTGCATCATACCGCATTCATCACATCCCATTGCACCGCATACTGACTTTTGTGTGTACTGTGTTGTGTTTTATGTATGCTGTATGTATACTATGACGTGGACATATCTCAGTTTGCCAATATATTTCTGGCTCGTATTCTGGGTTGCGGGGATCGGGTTGCACGCCGCAACGGTATGAATATATGGATCGGGTTGCACACCGCAATGGTATAAATATATGGATCGGGTTGCACGCCACAAGGGTATAAATCTATGGATCGGGTTGTACGCCACAACAGGATGAATATATGGATCGGGTTGCACGCCGCAACAGGATGTAATTCTGACTGTTGATGTGTTCAGGATACCTATATGTTTCGGTTATCTTACGTTCCTTGTTGTTGATGAGTTTGTTGTTGAACCCCAAAAATTACCCTTTCTTTAAGAAAAGATAAGTTTCGGGTGTATGTCAACAGAATGGGACTCCAAAGGGCTTTCTTTGGAGTCGCCACCTAATTTAAGGAAAATTAGGAACCAATTAATTAAATAGTGCGTGCAAGCACTCCGTTTTAAGGAAAGTGGTCTTTTCAGAGATTCTAAGTAAGAGGTTCAATTATTTTCGAAAGAAGGTTTCAATTTGAAAGCACTTTCGAAAATCCACAAAATGTGGTTAATCCTTCGGTTTTCACAAAATAGCTAAATAAATGCGATTTACAAAAATATTGAACTTTCAATTAAAAGCGTCACTAATTGAATTTAAAAATCAAGTATACATGAAAAGGTAGGGAAAATAAATGACTTTAATAAGAAAACTAATTGACTTGAAGACTTGCATCAAAGTTGTATTTAAAAGCGATTTTAAAATTATTACGAATTGGCTTGCACGCGTTATTTAACTAAAAGATTCAAAATTCCTAAAATAAGATGGAGATTCTAAAGAAATAAAATATTCACAAAATAACTCAATAAATAACTAAACATTCATTCATAATCAATCAAATAAATTATTCTACAATAATTATCTATGGGGAATTCCTATAGACATGCAATTTCTAAGGGATAGAGGGTAGAGAGAAAGATTTAGAAGAAGAACCCGGTAAATTTTGACAAACTCATGGGAGCCTTGAAATTTTATACATTATGCCCATGAGTCTAAACATCACATGACTCAACAAAGCATTTTAAAATTTCTTAAGATCTTCACTTCTTGAATCTTGAGCCCGGACTCGACCTCAATGCAACTTCAAGCTAGTGAGCTAATCCCAATTGAGTTTTGCCCGAACTCGTCCCAAGAGTGTTCATGTCAAAGATAAGACGAGAAAAGGAATTAATATTCATGACCAATAACGCAAATATAGAAAATTAAATGTATTCACATTATTCAAAAAAAATTAAATTAAATCAATTTCAAACAAATATGGATATCCTTATGACTCAAAATGCATTGACGGATTGTGATTACCATGAAAATACACAATTAAAAATGAAAATCTAGCTCAGTTATGATAGAACCATGAAGAATCAACATACTGTTAACTAAAGACTAAAATTTATTTAAAAAAAACAATACATGTCACATTTTGAACAAGGATAGATTCAAGAAATCAATGATCCAGGCATGGAGGCTAAATTAATCTAGACAAGCACAAAAATTTCACCTCTTACCCACAAAAGTAAATGTGTTTATTATTCTATTATAAGCAACAGCAGTTGTAGGGTGTACCAGAAGCTTTTAAACAATTTATCCAGCATCAAAAGGGTATGTAGCAAGAGAGAGCTACATTATCCAACATGGGAAAATATTGATCATGTGATGCCTCAAAATACTGCTTATATCAATGACACTCATCATAAGAATGACAGAAGGTTGGCGAGAAGTCTCCTCTTTTTTTTTGTTTGATAAATCGTACAAACACATTAACTTAACAATTAAATATGAACTCAAGATCTATCCTTACATGTTCAACCGGAAAGAAAGTCAATTTCTGTCTGCACCATTTTGTCATTACCAAAGTCCAGATGACTTAAACTTCCCAAAAAAAATGGATACATGTACCAACTATTGTGTTTACACCATTAAGTACCACTTCATAAAAGTTCTTACTTGACCAGATACACTATATCACATTCATGACAAGCTGATACAAGTTCATACATTCAAGCAGACACACGCACAATCGGATACACACAAAAATATGAACATACTCACATACAAGCATACACTCGCACACATTCACACTTTTGCAAAAACTCACAGGGGTCTCAACTCTCAAAGAAACTGCAGCTTCAACTACATCCTCCTACTTCCTCCATTCCAATAGCTAATCAGCCTGAACAAACAATCAGAGACAATTCATATGCCACCTGCACACTTCACCAAACACCAGGGAACACTCCTCCACATTCAAGCCTAATTCCCTGCTCACTCAGCACACCTACCCCTCACATTGCTGAAACCTGAACCCTGCTACACCTGCACCAAAACCGCTGGAAACCAACCTCAAATCAGCTCTCAAGCTCACAGAAAGGGCCTGCAAACATTTACCAGACCTGCAACTACCTTAGATCCTGGACAGCCTTACATTCATCTATATCCTAGAATTCAAGAACCTGGAACACACCAGACTTCAAAACCATCTAACAAACACCAGACAACCCTTGAAAACTCAACAGAAACAACCTTGAGCGCTCCTGCACCCTCTTAATCTGCAGCATCAGAACCAGGCTCTCTCACTCGCGCACAAGCCAACTTCACACACACATACACTCACTCCCTAAACTGAATCAAAACAGACCCTTTAAAAACCACCTGAACCTCTTCCAGGACCTACATCAAACCTATAACTCCCAAGATACAAAACCCACTACAGGCAGAGCTTACGCTAGCAGATAACACCCCAACCCTTTCTCATTTCCAACAACAAATACCTTCACCCTTCATGCTCAAAACAACCAGGACATGAACAAAGGGATGCTCAGAAAAGCTATGGCAAGATATCACTTAAGAAAATGATTTATATTCATAGACAATTTTCTTTAAGAAAAGCATATCAAACAGAGATCCGAGAGACTATTTTTATAGAAAACTTAAAGGGAAAAACAGCAAATTATACCAGCTTAAAGAGAAAGACATAATTCTTTTAAACTTATCTTAATGAGAAAGCATCTTTTAATGGTGCTATATTAGTCAAGAAATAGTTGACACACAAGAAAATGACCGCAACAGGGAATGAGCTCAAAGATTATAACATTAATCATAAATTCCACCAAGTTTCATGTTATCCTGATGCTATTCTGTTTGTTAATCTCTAATGCAAACAAATGACAAAAAATAAAATCTTTCAAGAAAGACATGAACACTACACACACATAAGAGTGAACAAAATTGCTTACATATGAATTAAAATGAATACAAAAAAACGGGTCATACCTCTTTGCGAGCAGTGAACTGGGCGTAAATTTGAGAATAACAACTCGAACAAGATCGTCGAGTCGACCAAGGTCAATGACTCAAAAGGCGAAGCGACAACTCAACCGAAATCAAACGAGAACAATGACCACGTGTTTTGTATGGACTGAAAACAAAAAATGAGTATATGCTGTAAGCTCTGTTCTTTGTTCCTATTCCCATCCTCTATATATTCGCGGCTGTTCCCTGCTTTCCCTATCCCCCATTAGCGGCCGCTCCCCTTCACTCCCTCTCAAAACCTCTCTTATATACCCCCTCCATTAGGGTTCTCAAGCTGTGGCCAATGCCAAAATCACCCTCCAACGGGTCTAAAGAGATAAGGTTCTTGTACCATTTTTGCTGAGCTGGAGATGGGGACCAGGGATTTGAAATTTAGGATCAATTTTGAGAGAAAGCCCGTTGGGGATTAGAAACGGGTTTTGGGGAAATTGGAACCAAAAACGGGTGAAAAGGAATTGGGGGGTGTTATAATGCATATATGTATTTTGCAAAGATAGGTCAGTTTTGTTCTTAGGAACAAAATTAGCCTCTATTCTAGAATTTAATGGGTAAGCTGAGGAATTGCAAAGGTAGACAGAATTTAGGTTATGAGTTATGAATTTTAACCTATTTTCTTTTGAAACCAATTAAGGATTTTAAATTAAAATAACTTGATTTCATTACAACTTTCAGGACAAAATTGAGTGTCAACATTTGTCATTCCATACGTGTTTCTAGTTATTATCTGGTTCTGCCTTTTTATAATTTAAATAAGAGGAATTTTGTTTATCTGTTTCTCCTCCCTGGCTAGCTATCCTATTCTTTGAGGTGGCTAGTCTGCCCCACTTATTGAGTCCTTTTGACTCACCCTTGTTTGTTGTTTGCTTTTGTCTATCTATTTCGTTTCAGCAGGTTCGCTACAGGAATGAGTTCGCCACGTGGTAAAGGAGCGAAGACGACTTCAGCTGTCAGGGTGAGCCAGCTTTTATTCCGGATGGCCACCAGTTTATTGGTTGTTATTTCAGATTCATTTTGCTCCCATCATGAGGTATTTGTCTTCTTTTGTACTCTTAGATGTCTAGTCTGGATAGCCCTAAACCTAGTATGTTGGGTAGTCAGCTGTAATTTCTTTTGTGCAGCTTAGAAGTATCAATATGTCTGTGTTTTTTTTAAAAAAATCTTGTTCTTATTTTTGAATTGTTATATTTATTTTTCCTAATTTAATTGTAAGGGTTCACCCGACGGGTCTAGGGGAGGATGTCGGGTGCCCGCACGGCCTAACCGGATTTCGGATCGTGTCAGCTGGTATCAGAGCCTAGTTTAGAGTCTATCCAGACTAAGACAGTGTCTAGTAAAGTCTCGCTGATGGGTACGTAGACGTCCGTACTTATCTATGAGGGGCTATGATGGCATATAGGAAGTTTCACTTCCTTCATTTCTGATCGTGCGTCGGTCTGGGACTCAAAAGTATTTTCGTTAATTCGTTAATTCCTTCATGGTAATTGTGAACCCCTGTGTGACAAATCAGCAAACGGTATGAGTTCAAGACGAAGCAGTGTAGCCTGGGGCTAGCACTGATGAAGCCCTGAGAGTTTTTTATCGTGCTGACGATCTAGTTACGGTGGTCCCAGCTGTACGAGCTTGCGATGGGCAAGGGAGCAGGACCTTGTAGTTCCCTTGGCTCTCTACGATGCTTTTATGAGAATTTTGGTGACGCAGATACCGCAAGAACCTATTATTCGCTAGGCTTCTTATCAAGTTGCCGCAGATGTAGATGTTCGGTCTCCGGGAGCTCCTATTTCAGTTCTGAATATTGTCGTAGTAAAGTATGTTCTGGAGGCAGCATGTGTTGTGCCTCTAGTTATTCTGGCTGGTTAGCTAGCCTGAGTAATGGCTCGGTCCGAGTGTCGTAGAGGCTGCAAGTTTTTTTTAAAAAAAAAATAAAAGATGTCAGCGTATCCTTTAGGCTCTTAATTATATCGGGCAGTATGGTGTTGATTATTCTGCTTTCCAGTTTCAGGGGTCCAGCATTGAATTGATGGACCGCTCTCTTATTAGCTAACTTGGTTCGGTTTTTCTTCTAGATTCGTGGAAAAGTTCCTTTCGAGTAGCGAACGAGATGAAAAGTGTTGCCAGTTTTAGTGGATTGGACAGGATAGCCTGTCGGTTAGCCTGTTGTTGTTTCAAAATATGAGATTGAATTCTATAGAATGGCTGAATATGCATTAGAACTAGTCCATGAGCCTTTCGAGAGATTCAAAGATTTATTGATGACCTTTCTCCTTCTTGGAGATCTCAGATGGCTCGAAAAATTGAGGTTGGGACTTCATTTGATATCGTTGTTGATATTGCTCAAAGGTATTACGCATACCGTAAGTTAGAGGGAAAGAGTTAGAGCGGGAGAGCAAGAGATCCCGTGGCCCTAGTGGGCAACCATGGTACCTCACTTGGAGGTAAGAGTTCTGATTATTTTGGGAGGTCACCTTCCACGTTATCTCAGCATGTGTCACGTGATTCTTAGAGTGCGCGGGTAGTTCATCAAGATTAGACTCAGCTTTCTCTTTGTAGCTTTCAACAATCTATCCATCTTCAATTTTCACTAAAAAGGTATTATCATTGTCGCTTGTCTGTCATCTTTGGTGCAGTTCTCCCTTACTCGGGAAAGTAGGCAGTCGTCTTTTCTCTCGTCATCAGGCACCTGCACAATCGCAGGCGATTTCATTTAGATCTCAATCAGCTGGAGAAATTCCACCGTCCAGTAGAGGTTGAGAGCGTGGTGGCAGTGGTTCTTCAGAAGGTGATTATCAGGGTAGTAGCTCAGCTCAACTGCAGAGGCAGATCTATGAACTGCTAGTCTGGCAGGATGCTAAGGCATCCGATGTAATAGACCCAAGTATTTCTTTTTTCCTTAAATGTGAGTAAGATTTGATTTTTTCGGTCGATCTATAATGGGGTGTCCTATCATGTTTCCATGGTTTCTTTTGATGTCGTTTCTATTAAGAATCGGTTGCGGTAGAGGGGTGAGCTTCTGATATGATTTATTCCTTGCATTTGTGATGACCCTACTAGTTTATCTGGTTTAAATGTGAGAGATTTGTGAGTGAGTATCGGTATTGTTTGCTTGGCATCTTGTTGTGCCTCATTCTGTTATAATGTCAAGCCAGTCTATCTCTCTTTGGAACTCAATGTCGGTAGGATGATGGGATTCTTATTCGTCACAATCAGAAAGTGATATTGTTTCTTCTGGTATAAAGTGAATTGTAAGTGATACTCGATCTACGTGTCTCCTCTTGGTTCAAGATGCTAGTAGAGTCATGTTATTCCATGGGCTTCTCTCAGTTATAAAAGAGTTTACTGATAAATTGTTGGAGTTTCTTCTTATGAGAAGGTTAAATTGACATACATTTTGTTCCATAAAGCTTATTTAGTGTCTATTTCTTCAATTGCAATTCTTCGGTTAGCCTGACTCGTAAGTAGTCTAGCTCTAGTAGCCAAATAAATAAGAAGAAGAGCTTCTTAAAGCTCTAATTATTTCTATCCTCCGTCTGTTGCCATCTCTTCTTGGTCCAACACTGGTGAGCTTAGGCGGTCAGTAGACTCTTGTGATGTTCTCTGTGTTGAACCAGAGTGCGTGTCAAGGTGGCCGGATAAGCACATTGTTGTTTTTCAAGGCTACTAAGGGTAATGAGAGGCGTCATTTGACCTTTGATTTGATCCATCAGGCGGTGGTGCTAATAGAAAATGTATGGAGTTCTGAACTCGAGAGTTGTAGCTGCTTGGCAACTCGAGAGAGTAATTTGGTAGCTCAGGTCTGAGCCGCGTTTTCTACTCAGCTAAGTCTTCCTTAATCCAGCAGGTTTTGTGAGGATGACTATTTCTATTCAAATTATTTGTATGAGTTTATGCTCTAAGTGGAGGAGTCTTCCTCCAATTGATGCCGTATCATAATATTAAATCTCTAAGGCGTTGCTGAAGCGTAAGCTAATTCTTTGTTTCATCGACCTGTTCTATATCAAAAGTATATCGACGAGGTGATTCGTTGGTGGAATTATGTTAGCCCATCAAGAGTTGTGTGTATCTTCATTTCCAAAATATAGAACTCTTGTCTCATGATCGAGAAAGGGTCAGCTTAGTCCGAATAAGTTGGGCAATGATGTTATCATAGTATCCAGATATGTTTTATTTCAAGAGTTCGGTGTTCGTGTTATAATTCTGATTCTGCAATCATGAGATAATGTCCGTGGAGTAGCTTATGAAAGTCGTGGAAGTTCTTTTGTTATCTATGCGGAATTTTCTTTAAACTTAGGCTCGTTCTAGGACGAACGAGAGTTTAAGTGGAGGAGAATGAAACGACCTCGGTTAGTCGTTTAGGAAGTTAGGACTTCAATTGTCGTGCCGATAATTTTTTTAAAAAAACTTCGTAATGTCAATTAGGACCTGTCTGTAAAATTTGAGCTAAATCAGACCTTGTTTAGTAGGCATCGGAAGAAGGTTTCAGTTTTTATTGTCTATAAATACAAAAAACGAGATTTTCGAGCTCGGTTTTGGTGAACCAGCTCCGATTCAAAATCCGCAAGCGCCGTTAGGTTCGTATGATTATTTGTGACTTTTGTGCTTTTTCGAAAGTGATTTTCGAGGTTGTTCGGCAAGCTTCCGCTAAAATGCCGAAAGTTAAATAATTTTAGCTTTCACATCTGTTCGCCACTACAAGTATGTAACAGACCGTTGCTTAATGCTTCTACGTACTTCATTTAACATTCGAGGACAAATGTTCCTAACGGGGGAAGATTGCTACACCCCGTATGTCCAAATAGACGTATATCAATATAATAACAAAGTCATAATATTTCCATATAAGATGTTTATATATTGAATATAAAGTTTGGGAAAAATCGGATTTAAGTTACGGAAAAACCGACTAAGGAATTACCTTGTAACGAAGCTTTTTAATCAGTTAATTCCGTGTGTTATAATTTGAGGACATATCATATACCAAATTGAAGGTCTTGGAGTTTAGTTTCCAACAATTTTGATGGTTTGTTCATACAATATTTGGATAAAAAGATATGAGCATCAGAAGTCAGGCCAGAAAAAGGGACATAAGCGCAAAAGAGGACTAAAACTGAAATGTTTCAAGTATGAAAGGAAATTTTCGCCCATATCTCGTCACTTCCAGAAAAGTAGAGAGAGTAACAGTGCTTTCTTGAGTATTGAAGCCACTAATATGGTTTTGAAGGATGGACGTCAATCTTAACACAAAATCGAAGACAGATTGCGTCAAAACGCTCTACGCGATTAAGGTAACGTTATGCTACCTTCAATTTCGTCTATAGCTTGAGGTTTAGAATTACTTCATGGCTAAGTAAAGTACCTAAATGTGGTGTTATAGCTTGTTTAAGCTTTAGAAGGTGTGGAATTCAAAAGAAACAAGGTTTAGAAGCAAGAAACATCAAAGGTATGTAAGGCTAAACCTTTCTTTTGGCAAGGCATGCATCTGTTAGCTTTTGAAGCTTTTCTTAGTTCTAAATTTAGTGTTTCTTGTGAGAAACTGGTATGGTAAGTAAACTTTGTATATACTTAATTTGGTTTATGTTATCCAGTTGTCTCATCTTGTTATCCGTTTATCATGTTTATATTATTAGTTTATCCGGGTATCCATTCCCGTGTATAGTATAGTTCTGGTTCTGTTATGCGGATCATCCAGTTTCAGGGGAAACTCTGCGGAAACTTTTATAGAAATTCAAAGAGAGTGACAAATTCTGAGTTCTAGGTTGTGTCTATAATTCTATCAAGAGTTTTGCTCTCATTCCTTTGAGTCCATATCTACTGTTGCCACATGTTTTATGCCTCATACATGCTTATACTTATATTGTGATCATGTTATGTGTGATTTGGAGCCCCCCATAGAGGCTGGATATTGGACATACAGTCAGGTTGCGTGAGTATCAGGTTCCTAACCAGATTGCCCTAAGATGTGAGGAATGAAGCCTTTAGCCTAATTTGATATATTTTTCTGTTTATTGAATAGAGTGGGATCGTTTGGCAATGAATCCAAAGGACAAAGCGGTTATCGACTGGCTTGTACTAACTTTGGGAGAGGTAAGTATTTATATCCATTTCTTTGGAGGCACCTAGCCTCGTGCATTTTCTAGCACGTGTTCCTTACGTGTGTAGCTGCCGATAGGCGTACTCGTTACGCCTTAGCCTTGTATTTGTATTCTATATTATATGTTATGCCCTGTTGTTGGTATTGTATTGAGCATATGAGCATGGAACTCTAATTTTGAGCATTGCATATACTTCTCGGTTGGCGATGAGAGTCCCGCGCCGGTGAAGGGAGATTATTGCATTTACTTCCCGGTTGGCGATGAGAGTCCCGCACCGGTGAAGGGTCATTATTGCATATACTTCCCGGTTGGCGATGAGAGTCCCGCACCGGTAAAGGGTCATTATTGCATATACTTTCCGGTAATCGATGAGAGTCCCGAGCCGGTGAAGGGTTATTATTGCATATATCTCCTGGTACACGATGAGAGTCCTGCGCCGGAGATGGGTATCATGCATTTGTGACTGCATTGCATCATACCGCATTCATCACATCCCATTGCACCGCATACTGACTTTTGTGTGTACTGTGTTGTGTTTTATGTATGCTGTATGTATACTATGACGTGGACATATCTCAGTTTGCCAATATATTTCTGGCTCGTATTCTGGGTTGCGGGGATCGGGTTGCACGCCGCAACGGTATAAATATATGGATCGGGTTGCACACCGCAATGGTATAAATATATGGATCGGGTTGCACGCCACAACGGTATAAATCTATGGATCGGGTTGCACGCCGCAACAGGATGAATATATGTATCGGGTTGCACGCCGCAACAGGATGTAATTTTATTGTTGATGTGTTCGGGATACCTATATGTTTCGGTTATCTTACGTTCCTGGTTGTTGATGAGTTTGTCATTCCATACGTGTTTCTAGTTATTATCTGGCTCTGCCTTTTTATAATTTAAATAAGAGGAATTTTGTTTATCTGTTTCTCCTCCCTGGCTAGCTATCCTATTCTTTGAGGTGGCTAGTCTGCCCCACTTATTGAGTCCTTTTGACTCACCCTTGTTTGTTGTTTGCTTTTGTCTATCTATTTCGTTTCGGCAGGTTCGCTACAGGAATGAGTTCGCCACATGGTGAAGGAGCGAAGACGACTTCAGCTGTCAGGGTGAGCCAGCTTTTATTCGGGATGGCCACCAGTTTATTGGTTGTTATTTAAGTTTTATTTTGCTCCCTTCATGAGGTATTTGTCTTCTTTTGTACTCTTAGATGTCTTGTCTGGATAGCCCTAAACCTAGTATGTTGGGTAGTCAGCTGTAATTTCTTTTGTACATCTTAGAAGTATCAGTATGTCTGTGTTTTTTTTTTAAAATCTTGTTCTTATTTTTGAATTGTTATATTTATTTTTCCTAATTTAATTGTATAGGTTCACCCGACGGGTCTAGGGGAGGATGTCGGGTGCCTGCACAGCCTAACCGGATTTCGGGTCGTGTCAGCTTGGTATCCTGTTATGCCACCTTGTGTTATTATGTCAAGTCATTTTACCTCTCTCCTTGGAAATCAGTGTTGGTAGGATGATGGGATTCTTATTCGTCACCATCAGGAAGTGTCGTTGTTTCTTCCAGTGTAAAGTGGCTGGTAAGTAATGCTCGATCTATGTGTCTCCTCTTGGTTCGAGAATCTAGTAGAGTCATGTTATTCTATGAGCTTGTCTTAGTTATAAAAGGGTATTCTGGTAAATTATCAGAGTTTCTTTCTTATTGGGAGGTTAAATTGGTGTGGATGTTTTTCCATAAAGCTTATTTAATGTCTATCTCTCAATTGCGATTCTTTGGCTCGCCTGAATTGGAAGTAGTCTAGCTTTGGTAGCAAAGCAAATAAGAAGATGAACTTCCTATAGCTCTAATTATTTCTATCCTCGGTCTGTTTCCATCTCTTATTTGTTCGGCACTGGTAAGCTTAGGCAGTCAGTAGACTCTTGTGATGTTCCCCGTGTTGAGCCAGAGTACGTGTTATTGTAGCCGGGTAAGCATATTATTATTTTGGATATCAGTTTATCTGGGTATCCATTCCCATGTATAGTATAGTGCTGGTTCTGTTTTTGCGGATCATCCAATTTCAGGGGAAACTCTACCGAAATTTTTATATAGAGGTACCATCCATCAGACGGTGGTGTTTACAGCAAAGGTATGGAGTTATGAACTTGAGAGTTGCAGCTGTTTGGCAACTCGAAAAGGTAGTTGGTAGCTTAGGTCTACCTACGTTCAGCTTTTAGCTAAATCTTCTTTAGTCCTGCAGACTGTGCGAGAATGGTTATTCCAATTCAAATGGCTGCATGAGTTTGTGCTTTAAGTGTAGGAGTATTCCTCCAAATAATGAATGGTAATATTAAATATCTGAGGTGTTGATACCACTTTCCTATCGACCCAAAGTAAGGCCACCGCAGAAATCTACAATGAGTGTCGATAATTGCTAAATCCACTAATAATCTATTAACGACAGCGATAAGCTGGCAACCTGATCATATATACGTACCTATCTGCTAAAAACATAAAGTCTTGAAAGATGACACGACTTTAATTTGCTGGCAATTAGAACATTGAGCCACAAATTCTGCTATGTCACACTTCATTCCTTCCTACCAATAAATCTGCTTACGATCATGGTACATCTTAGTCGAACCTGCATGAACAGTATATTTGGAATAATGTGCCTCTATCATAATCTGTCCATGTAAATCTACAACATCAGGAACACAAAGTCTATCTTTATACATGAGAACACCGTCAGTAGTATCCTTGTATGGCTACTCCGGTTTTCTTCTGGCTATTTGTCTGTATTCAACTAGAACTGGATCCTCATACTGACCTTGTTTTACTTCATGAAAATTTAGAGTTAAGGTTTAGTGCAGCTTGTCGACGATCCATCATATATCTTTTTCACACCTCAGCTCTTTGAGAAGTTACTTTAGCGTTATAAGTGCACATGTAATCAACTATATTGCTGGTATTCTGCCTCAGCTGAAGGTCCAACTACATTTCTCTTTTATATTTACTTTTTCAAGTCATAATAATTCCAATACAAAGACAATACCCTGAGGTAGATGTTCAGTCTGAAGATCATTCTTGGTCTACATCATACTATCCAGTAGTAGTTGCGTGATCCTTATTCTTATATGATAGACCTTGTTCAGATGAACCTTCGACATACATTAGGATATGAGTAACTCCATTCTCACAAGGAGCTTGCGGAAACACTAAAATCAACTGAGATGTTGCATCGTGCATTCGTAAAAATAATATAGCATGCATCAAATCTTCTATAGTAAGTAGTGACAAGGTACTTCAAAAGCTTCCCCTATTGTATCAAGAGTGAGCTAATTCTTAATTCCATCGACCTGTTCTATATCGAAAGGTATATCGAAGAGGTAATTGTCGGCTGAATCATGTTAACCCATTCAAAGTTTCGTGTATCTTTGTTTCAAAAATGTAGAACTCTCCCGTCGTGATCGAGGAATGATCAGTGTAGTCAGAATAAGCTGGGCAATGGCGTTATGATATTATCCAGCTATATTTTTATTCCAAGAGTTCGGTATTCGTGTTAAAATTGTGATTCTGCAATCATGAGATAATATCCATGGAATAACTTATGAAGGTCGTGGAAGTTCTTTTGTTATCTGTGCGAATTTTTCTTTAGACTTAGGCTCGTTCGAGGACGAACGAGAGTTTAAGTGGAGGAGAATGAAACGACATCGGTTAGTCGTTTCGGAAGTTAGGACTCCGATTGGCGTGCCGATAATTTTAAAATATTTGTAATATCCACTAGGACCTATCTGTAAGATTTGAGCTAAATCAGACCTCGTTTGCTTGGCATCGGAAGAAGGTTTCGGTTTTATTATCGATAAATATTAAAAAGAGATTTTCGAGCTCGGTTTTGGCGAATGAGCTCCGATTCGAAATCCGAAAGTGCCGTTAGGTTCGTATGATTATTTGTGACTTTTGTGAACTTTCGAAAGTGAATTTCGATGTTGTTCGGCTAGTTTCTGATAAAATGCCGAAAGTTAAATAATTTGACTTTTTTCATTTATATTCGCACCTTAAGTTTCGGGAGTCCGATTTGAGATCCGCCTTTTCGAGTATGTTATATATATATTTTGTACAACTTGTATGCAAAAGTTGAAATTCTTTTGAATATCGTAGGGTACCGTTTTAATTTTCGTCGTGAAAATAAAAAGAAAAGAAATAAAAAAAAAGAAAAGGAAAAAGACAAAACAAGGAAAGAAATTAAAGGTGAGCTGATGGCGGTGGACTTAGCATATATGCTAAAGTATGCTAAGTCTTTGGCAAGAACAGAAACATGAAGAACAGAAAACATTAGAAACGAAGCACAAAAAATTATCAAAAAAAATGCCAGAAAATGAGAAAAGAGCCGGAGAAAGATAAAATTTTTACCCCGAAATATTAAGGTAATGATCCTAATATATTATTTGAGTTTATTAAGTGTGTTTGAATATGTTTTAACGGTAAAATTTTGAATATTAGACATCGTTTTAATAAGTTCAATTAGAAGTTTAAAGGGTCAAATGGACCCCGATAATGGAATTGATTATATATTCATACTCAGTGAGTTATGGGCAACTTATAAATGTAATTTATTTGGGATTTGGTTATGTGACCTTAAACCCTGTACATAGGCCTGGCCTACGTATTGCATATGCGAATAGGGTATCAGGTTCCTACCTGGATTGTTATAAGATGTAAGGAATAAAGCCTTTAGCCTTATGTGATATATTTTTCTACTTATTGAACATAGTGGGATCGTTTGGCAATAAATCCAAAAGGATAAAGCGGTTATTGGGTAGCAATGTTAACTTTAGAACGGGGTAAGTGTTTATATCCATTTCTTTGGAGGCACCTGGCCTCGTTGATTTTCTACCACGTGTTTCCTTACGTGTGTAGCTGCCGATAGGCATACTCATTACTCCTCACCTTTTGATTTACATTTTATATTATATGTTATGTCCTGTTGTTGGTGTTGCATTGAGGATCTGAGCATTGTACTCTGGCTGTGAGTTGGCATCTACTTCTCGGCTGTCGATGAGAGTTCCGCGCCGGTGAAGGGTTATTATTGCATCACATTGCATTCATATGCATTATATGTCCTTCATATGCATTACATTGCATATCATATTGGGTTCATGAGTATTCCACCCCAGGAGAAGGAGTATTCCGCTCCATTGTATCATATTGAGGATAGGAGTATTCCGCCCCAGGAGCAGGAGTATTTCGCTCCATTGTGTCATATTGAGGGTAGGAGTATTCTGCCCCAGAAGCAGGAGTATTCCGCTCCATTGTATCATATTGAGGGTAGGAGGATTCCGCCCCAGGAGAGTGCAGGAGTATTCCGCCTCAGCTTTACATTATATTGGGTGCAGGAGTATTCCGCCCCAAGAGAGTGCAGGAGTATTCCGCCTCTGATTTATATTATATCGGGTGCAGGAGTATTCCGCCCCAGGAGCTGGAGTATTCCACTCCAGTTGGTTATCAAATTGGATTCCCCTCGAATGCAGGAGTATTCCGCTTCGAGATGGGATGACGGGCATATGTGACCCTTTACATCAGATTTTATTTCATCTCATTTCATTTCAATTCTTTTCATACCATTGTATAGACTTGTGGTACATAACTACTGTTCTTCTTATACGTGCATTGTTTATTTGTTGATATATTTATGGTTCGTATTCCTGGTTGAGTTTATGGTTTCATACGTGTTTCCGGTTATTATCTGGTTCTGCCTATTTATAATTTAAATAAGAGGAATTTGGACTATCTGTTTCCTTTCTCCCTGGCTAGCGATCCTATTCCTTGAGGTGGCTAGTCTGCCCCACTTATTGAGTCGTTTTGACTCACCCTTGTTTGTTGTTTGTTTCTTGTCTATCTATTTCGTTTCGGAAGGTTCGCTCAAGGATTGAGTTCGCCACGTTGTGAAGGAGCGAAGACGACTTCAGCTGTCAGGGTGAGCCAACTTTTATTCCGGATGACCACTAGTTTATTGGTTATTATTTCAGCTGCATTTTGCTCCCTTCATGAGGTATTTGTCTTCTTTTGTACTCTTAGATGTCTATTCTGGATAGCCCTAAACCTAGTATGATGGGTAGTCAGCTGTAATTTCTTTTGTACAGCTTAGAGATATCAGTATGTCTGTATTTTTGTTTTAAATCTTGTCCTTATTTATGAATTGTTATATTTATTTTCCTAATTTAATTGGTAAGGGTTCGCCCGACGGGTCTAGGGGAGGATGTCAGG
The DNA here is from genome assembly GCA_037355625.1 of Petunia x hybrida. Lineage (NCBI taxonomy): Eukaryota > Viridiplantae > Streptophyta > Magnoliopsida > Solanales > Solanaceae > Petunia > Petunia x hybrida. The sequence goes on along the minus strand of JBBBVM010000018.1, from coordinate 481,406 downwards.
TGGCCTAGTCGAAATCCGGGTCGTGTCATTGACAATTACGAATGAGACTATGTAAAGAAGTATTTAAAGTTAAGAAAATAAAAGGCAAAGTGAGTGATATGAGTGTGGTCCTTGTGATTTAGAGAGAAAGGTAAAAAAAAATGGCATTTGATTTTAGATATGTCGTAGCTTTTTTTTTATTAAAAAAAAAATTTAATTATCATTTAATAATTATGTTGATTGGCAAATAAATATGAAAAATATTAACAAATACAAGAGGTGGTGGGGGATGGGGGGTCGGAAATAAAGTTGGGATAAGGGCATTTAATGCACATAATGTATTTGTAGTGTTTTTCAAAATTTAAAAATTAGAATAAATGGTTTTCGTTAGACATAATGGATTTTTTTGGCCAAACGTTATAAATAAGGATATTTTTGAGTGAAAAGTGTAACAGCAGTGACATATTAACATCATATTTTTAACCCGTGGTACAATTAGACCATGTTCGATAGATTAGTGACTGTTTTGACCCTTTGTCCATCATTAATATAATGGCTAGTTGGTTAAAGTGCAAATAATCCTCAGTCCTCGGGCCACTAGATGGTAAGTTAACGTTGTATCAACCAAAGAATTAAATACTTTAAGCAAGCATTATATTTTAATAATGTGAGCAAGTTGTTAATAATTAAACACTTTAGAATGAGGGCTAAACGTTTGGCTTTGATTGAGCATAATTACACATATTAATATAGTATTCGTGCGATGTACTCTTGATATCAGCAGAAAATAATCATATCAAATTTTATAAATTAGAGTATCAACTTTAAAATTTTGATATGATTTTGATCCCGTTGCAGTTCCTTAATTTTTTTCTTTTGGTCGAAACCTCCCCCCAAGACTATGTGACAACACAAAATTTTGGAACCAATAGTGATGCATTTATTGAAAAAACAAAAAATATGAAAAAAATAAAATAGTCATATAATTTGTAATGCCCATAATTAATGACCATATAGCTTGTGATACAAAAATATGAATTGACAACTTAAAATCAACCCCATCATGTTATGATGTGTCGAACTAAATTATGAAAAATATTTTTGTACGCGATATTTCCAAACTTATTTGTCATTTTGACTTTTCTTGTCACTTTTTGCTCTTGTTCTACTAATTTTCTTTTTCACCTTTTCCTCTATCTTTGCTCTGTTGTGTTTTGTTACTAATAGAGCACAACATAATATATTCCATATTTATGCCTTTTGAAATATTTAAAATAGTAATGTAAAAGTATATTTAAGGGCGAGAATTTTGTTTTAATGGAGCCATTTTGGAAATAAGAAATAGCAATTGTGTTCGTTGGAAAATAAAAGTAGCCTCGCATCAGATGGGGTCGATGTTGTTCCTCTTTTTTTTTTTTTTTTTTTTTTTTATGGATAAGACGGTCGGCATTTTTTTTGGATAATACTTCTTCCGCAGCAGCCTTGCTTCTCGATAACGTCACAAGACTACCAACTTATAAAAGTGGTAGAGTGATCAGACATATACAAATTCTATCAAATTTTGTTGGTAAAGATGTGTCTTGGATATATCCCAATGTGCAATAGAACAACATTTTTATGATACACCGACGACATCTATTCAACAACACCAAAAGACATGGTTCTTGGTCAGCTTTTCTTAGAGTTTCTCGATACAAAAATATTTAGCGATTTACTAAACCGATTCATATAAAGAAAGAAACAAAACGAAAAGAAAAATTCATCCATTCTAGGTCTACAAAGTGAGAAACGGCTATTCCCAATTGTGATAATAACGGAAAAATGACATCTTTTTTTTTTTGGTAATTCAATAGTTATATTACCAAGTGCTCGTTATGATCATCGCCATTTGGACTGAATATAATCTCAACCTCAGTGGCACCAACAGTTCAATACATGACTACTAATAAGCATGAAAATAGGTACGGATAAAAATCTAACTGATGTAATCTCTTCCTAACCTACTCTTCATGAACCCTCTACAATTGAGCTCGTGGACTATCAGCCTCAGAATCTTTGTAACCCCTTTTTTCTGTCCCTTGAAGAGTCTGTGATTCCTTTCCTGCCAAGTATGATGCATAGTCCCTACTAATGTCATACGATAAACTTCAGCTGCAATGTTCCTTCCCTTTGCTTACTTAATAGCCAATTCAATCTCATCCTGCCAACCAAGTAGTTGCCTTTGAACACATTGCCATTGGAGAAGTTCTTTCCCTGCACACGCTGAGGTTGGACACTCAAAAGAATAAGTGGTCTACGCTTGCATAATTTTATTCACCGAGCAGACAAGTTTGACAATTAGCTATCCCCTATTTCATCAATCTATCTGTAGTATACAATTAACCTAGAACAACTAGGTATAGGATGAAGTTCTATCTGGGAAATCAAAGGTTATTGCAAGTTACTCCTCAATAGTACCTTTGGAAAATTTCCCTTCATCATGACATACATTTTCCTAACTGAGAATGCATTTAAAGTTAGGACCATTCAAGAATCTTGTGCTTTTTTTACCTAAAAGAGTTGAAGAAGTATCAACATTCACAAAACCAAGATCTAGAGTCAGTACATTTCTAAATGAATGTGATCTTACTTTTAAAATTTTATCAGATAGATACACACAGCTTGATTGAATAGCTATAGGCCCAGTTGGACCAACATAACTTAACGAAATCTTATTTTTCAATCAAAAAAATAAACAATATTTAAATAAGCTTCAATTGTACATGATCCAACATCCTTGCTAGTTAAAAATAATTTTATCACTTCGTCTACTCCATCCACATGATCTGTAATTTTCGAAATTTAATTACACAAAATGATCAAATTCTATTACATAAATTTAGAAAAAATAGTTTCATTCGAAGGGGGAAATGATTTCCATGACATAATTATGAGCGGATGTTACCTCTTTCTTTTTAACGGCAACACTCTAACCATTAGAATGCTTATTTTAAGACACTACTTCTATAAGACGTGATTATTCTGCTTTGACAGAAAAAAAAATCTACAAAAAGTTGAGTTTTCAAATGGTTTATCAAGAATGAAATAGCTAAAAAGTTTCCCCTTATGATAGAGAAAAGAGAGGTACTGATGTAAAGAAAATTGTGTTAATTTGAAAGTGTCACGCCCTAAAAAAATTAATTAACTGCGTGCGAGTTTATTATTTAAAGGCTGCTGATTGGTGTTAAAAAAAGATACAAAATTATTTAGAGAAACTCTGAGTCGCCACTTGACATAGTTTAAGGTGTGCCAAGTCACCAAAAGGTACCTTGGAACATCTCTGACTCGTCTAATGGTCTGCGTTAGAGATTCGGGTAAGGTTCTCAGTTGACTCTCGGGAAGGTATTAGGCACTCTCGAGTCCTGTGCCAAACACAGTTGCTTTATTGTCGCAGTTTTAATTTATTAAATATGGTTGTTATATTAATGCCGTTAATTTGAATTCATACTTTGATTCAGAAAATTTAAAAAAAAAAACGTTATTCCTATCCAACCTCACAGAGGACTGGTTAAATTTCAATTCAGAAAATTAAAGCGTATCATTCTTTTCCAACCTTACAAAGGACTGGACAAATTTACACTTTGATTCATAATAATTAGATAAGATGTATTGCGCATTTTCAACCTCACAAACGACGGGTATATTTTGAAAGAATTTAATTAACTTCGAAAATAATTAATTTAGCATTGGTTTACCTAAATTTAGTTTTCTTTTAGCCTAATAAGTAGATCATAACTCATACTTATCGTTTTTCCTAATCATATTCCATTGTTGAAGAAAAACTTTTGGTTTTAAATTTAAAGGTAAGTAGTTAACTTATTTTGTGTTATATAAATCAAACGATCTCAATTTTAATCAAAAGATTTGATTGCCCTTACTGCCCAAAACATTGAAAACAAAATAATTTCCATTGGCGTTTCATTCTCCTTACTTGATTTAAGATTTTGCCTTATTTGAATTAGTAATAGACTAATAGTTATGGACTATTTTATTTTTAACATTTGCACAGCGAGAAGTTAAAATGGTAGGCCAATTACTTACGTTTCCAAATTTATCGATAATCACATTAGTCCATTAGAAAGCAAAACGGTTGTGCCTAAGTAGTCTCAAATCTGACCCCTTTTTACGAAACGTATATATATTTTTTGGATGAAGTCCTAAGCTTGCATATGTTCCTCTTTTTGTCCAGATTTAATAAAGAGGTCCACTTTAAATTGCCAAATATATCATCCGTTATATAAGTATACAGATCAACAAAGTAAAATTCTTTTCATGCTTCATAGTTATTCAAGTTCAAGTAAGTTAATGGTCCATTTTATCTGCTCATTTTTAGTTGTTTCTTTCACGAGTTTTAAGCATAACAAGCAGGGAACAAACTATTCAACTTATGAGAGCAAATAATAGTTCAGAAGAAAGCTCTTTGGAGCCTTGATATGTTGTCGTTTCACATCACTTCATAGAATGAAATGCTTTAAATAAAGCTACAATATTTAGAAAGGAAGAATCACCTAATATGATGAAAAGCTCAAACTAGACAAGCCCAATCTTTAGCAACGGGCAGCTACCAAAAGTAGCAACTAACACAGCCCCATTTTAACCTTTACCTTGCTACTTCAAAACTAGATTTATACCCCAAAAGACCTTGGATGTAAACCTTTTTGGTTCTAAATCCCACTCTCAAACTTAACCTTTTTTTAAGTGTTTTTAGCTCTCAATTTTGTGCAATTTTCAGCTGGTTGTTGTATGATTTGAAGAGGAGTAAATGCCTCTATTTAAAGCTAAAAGATGAGGCCAAAAGGTGGGGTGTGGACTTGTACAAAAGTACAAACCCACACCCCTACACTTGAGTGCTTTTAGTCCCATTTTTCAGCAAGTATAACAGCTATAAAAGACACTGTTTCAGCAGCTCTAGGATGTCCCAAAGCTGAATTTGTGTCCTTTAAAAGGACACCCAAACACTCATTATACTAACTAAAAGAACTAGGACCAACTAGACCAACTAAAATCAGCCCAAACTAGACCTAAAACTATGCTAAGACTAATGACAATCAGATTTCCAACTAAATTATACTTCCTGGCTTAATCTAAACAAAACAAACTAAAACTTGCAATAACCAAAGATTAACCAGATTTCCACAAAAATGACCATGGACCATCCCAGGGTCCAAGCTTCTAGTTAAAAGCCAACTAAACTACAAATTTTATCATCTAAGCAAAACCCGACATCCTATGCTGGAACATTAGCTTGAAGCAAAGGAAATAACAAATTTTTTATGCGATCTGGAAACGTTTTTTAATACACTAAATAAAACTAGTACATATACTACTTGAATCAAGCTATAAGAAAGAACATACAGAGAACATCAGTCACAACTTTCATGTTTAATTCAATGGACAAAAACATCAATTCACTTCATGTTGTTACAACAGATCAAGTAGAACTTCATGCTTGAAACAACAAAACTTCATAGCAATCACCCTTAACAGTATACTAACCAAGTTCCCCTTTGAAAGTATTGAAACAACAAAACTATTTCAAACCTCTACGAACTCATTATTTCCAAACCTATACACGTCAAGCTTTCACATGTAGAATCGACGTTCAAACACCAATACTATATGAATGTAACTAAACATAAACAAAACTAAATAGAAAGGAAAATTAATAAGAGAAGAGAGGTCACAGTTGTCGTCTAACCCGTAGCCGAATTTTAATTCTATCAAATTCAATGCCAACGCCTTCCATGCTTTAGCCATCTTTGCCTTAAACAGCTTTCAAGACTCAGTGCTGCTATGTTGTCGCCTCACTGCCTCGCCATTGTCCTCACCACAGCCGCTACAAGCACGCGAGCAAAACCTGAATCACCATCATCACGAGCCCCAAGCTGCTGCCTCGACTTACCAACTCATCATCGCAGCTCCAAATAAAAAAAAGCCAATGCCAGGACATCCCTCCTCCCCTCCTAAGCAGTTCTCAACGGCAACAACAACAAAACTCAGATCCCCTCCAATCGTTAACACAAACAGCCACCATCGCCTCCACTGCCTCGTCTCACCTCATCGAAAACGTTGTCATCATAGCCCCCAAACCACTACAAAACATTATCGTCACAGCCCACCATTGATAAAACGAGAAGAAAGAAAAAAATGAGGAGAGAAAATGGAAAGCAGAAAAGGGAAAAGAGAAACTGGCAAGGAAGAAGGGGACTTCGGGAAATGGGTACAAACAAAAAATGGAAAAAGAACTCACCTTTCTTGGAATTTTGAGTTTAGCCGAGATTTTAAAAACTCGATCTACTCCAAACGGTTCACTTTTTGAAGAAGCCAACGACGGAAATGGAAAGAGGGGGTCGTGACGAGTTGAATGGTTAATTTTAAAATTTTTCTGGTTGCCGGCCGACAGTGGTCGATGGTGGCCGACCGGAAGAGTTGCGGTGGAGTTGCGGTAGAGGTGATTTCCGGCGGGCTTAGAAAATTTTGGAAAGGGTTCCCCAACTTTGAGAAGCTAAGGGGTGTGATAGAACTATGAGTTGTTTTTTTGTTTATATAGGTGGGGTGTGGGCTTGGGTAATGGGGTATTGGGCTAGTGGACTTGTGTTTTGGGCTACTATTTTTTTACAAATAACCATTTAAAAGGCACTACATACTAAATTAATCAACATAAAATCACAAAATCTACACTAACCATCACAATTAAACATAGAATTACAATTACTAACAAACATATAATTTATTTTCTTCCACGATTACTGACAAATTTAGTTAAAACAAAAGACTAAAATTTTTAAGAAAAATTCGACCAGCATCCTAAGAATCTAATACGACTATTTTGAGCAATTTATGAATTTTAGTGCCAAAATTAGGTGATTACAGCTGCCCCTCTTTGTTCGTGAACACGAAGAGTTTTCTGACAAAGAAGTAATCGACAACTAATTTTGGCTTTTCGGTTCTAGCCGAGAGCATGCTTTTCAAAATTGTAACCGTACCCTGAATTTCGGTTCTAACCAAGAATAAGGCTACCTACATATCCCCGGACTAAAGAATCAGGTCAGTGTAGTTCCGTACGTGTGGTAGCTGGGACTACCGCATTCAAACAGCTACTAGACTCTTCTAGACATACTAAGACAACATTAGATACTCTAGACTACTAAGAAAAACTAGAGACTCTTCTTGACACACTTGGGGCTGATACTAGACACTCTTAGGCATACAAAGGCTATCATTGCTGATTACTGCTCGCTTACTGGTGGTCGTTGCTTTACAAGGAATGGAAATACAAGGAAAAATGTAAAATTGAAATCTCTAGCCAAAATCTTCATGCTTCCTTGAGGTAAATCTTGGTTTGAAAAACAACTCTATTGCCCGTTGTATGGGCAAGTACTATGTGAAACTTGAAATGGTTGCATCTGTTTCAAGCAGATCTTGACTTGAAAGCTGGGGATGGTTGCTATCTTTTATAGCGGGATTGACTTGAAAAGTAAGTGGTTGCTATCTTTGAGCGCAAATGACTTGAAATGAATGTGAGTTCTATCTTCTAGCAAAAACTAACTTGAAATGAAAATGATCGCTATCTTTTAGCAAATCTTGACATAGAAAAGAAATGACGCTATCTTTGAGCGAAACTGATTCTAAGAGAAAATGATCGCTATCTTTTAGCAAATCTTGACAAGGAAAGGAAATGACGCTATCTTTGAGTGAAACTGACTTGAAAAGAAAATCATCGCTATCTTTTAGCAGATCTTGATATGGAAAGGAAATGATGCTATCTTTGAGCGAGACTAACTCGAAAAGGAAATGATCGCTATCTTTTAGCAGATCTTGACATGGAAAGAAAATGACGCTATCTTTGAGCAAAACTGACTCGAAAATAAAATGATCGCTGTCTCTTAGCAGATCTTGACTTGAAAAGAAATGACGCTATCTTTGAGCGAAACTGACTCGAAAAGAAAATGATCGCCGTCTTTTAGCAGATCTTGACATGGAAATGAAATGACGCTATCTTTGAGCGAAACTGACTCGACAAGGAAATGATCGCTATCTTTTAGCAGATCTTGACATGGAAAGGAAATGACGCTATCTTTGAGCGAAACTGACTCGAAAAGGAAATGATCGCTATCTTTTAGCAGATCTTGACGTGGAAAGGAAATAACGCTATTTTTTAGCAAAACTGACTTGAAAAGAAAATGACCGCTATCTTTGAGTGATCTGGACATGGAAAGGAAATGGCGCTATCTTTGAGCGAGATTGACTTGAAAAGGAAGTGGAGTTCCATCTGACATCTAGCGCAGCCGGCCCAATTCGGGTGGTCCTAGTTCTTTCTTGGCAATATAGCAAATGTAATACTGACTTTCTGCATCATGGATACACCCTGTTACTGATCTTGCAAATAAGCTCGGTGATTCTTGTTCTATTCTTCATAGTAATAATGGGAGGAACAACGTCTAAAGCTTATCCCAAACATGTCTGCTTTTCATGATACAATTTTGGTATGTCGTTCCTCCGACCTATGTGCGGCGCCGGGCTCCAATTATCAAGGTTGGTCATGACTCGCTGAAACTTTTCCATTGTCGAGGGTGTGCCCTGCCTACTGCAATTAAACCCTGAATCCTGAAAAACAGAGTTTTGCTATTTTCTTTTGTTGCTCATATGAGGCTAGCGCCGAAAGGCGAGGAATTAATGGTGTGGTGAGGCAAGATATACAAAGTGGAATAAAAAGCTTAAGGGCGAAATTCGTTTGGACAGGGAACGTCTTTCTGAAAAGGGAAACTTATATGACAATATACTGGCGGCCTTGATGATCATGACATGTATCTTGGGTTACTCCATTCGACCAGTGCCACTTGTTTGTTGAGAGTTGCTCCATGGAAGATATCAAACCATAACCAACTTGAGGCGACTCTCAAGTCGACTAGTAGCGCCCTTTCGGGTTTTCGCCCACTAGCCTCTCTCTTTAATCTTTTTCCTTACTGTTTGTCTTGCGGCACCTTCTCAGGTTTTCACCGACAAGACTTACTTTTTTTTTTCTTTTCTTTTCTTTTTTTCAATGCAATTTACAACACAAACATCTCTTTTGATGGCATCATCGACTTGTCATGAAGGAAAATTTTACATAAGCTCTCCAAAATGCATCATGTGGAGACTGCGTATAATTCGCTGCCCTTTGGACATATTTTCTTTTTAAAAATAAAAACTTTTGCCCCACTGTTTAGAATAAACTGGGGCGCTTTATTTTTCATCCTTGACTTCGAAACTGGTATGCCAAACATCTCATGAAACATGTGAATAGATGATAAAAAAATAATAGAAGTTTGTTTTTATTTTATTTTATTTATGAAACAAAATAAAAACAAACTTCTGCCCCTGTTTAGCATAAAAGGGAGATCTAAATTTCTTTTGATGTTGGCCGCAAACTTGGAGGCAAGTTTCGCGTCAATATAACACATGAGAAAATGAACCTTCACTATTACAAATACGAAGTAAATGGGGAGGAATATTGAATTTCCTCCAGTTCCTTAAAAAATAAAAACAATTTCTGCCCCAGTTTAGGATAAACTGGGATCATTGATTTTCTTGACATATCCTGCAAGCCTGGATGCAAACGTTGCGCGAATAAAAGTAGACAGGGAAAGAGGAATTTTCTCTTGTTGCGACCGCACCTAAATGGTTGCCTACGTATCCTTTTGAGAGGAATCAGGTCAGACGTAGCTCTAGGCAAACGCCCAAATTTTCTTTGATGTTCTTCAGTTTCATTTTATTTTGGTACAATTACATTGATTCCAACTGAGAACAATGCCTCAAAAGTACAATATTCAAAGTGCTAATAAGGGATATAATTAAGGATAGCAAAAGAGAACAAAAGCCTTGCATTCATCACGATTTGAAAGCCATCTTGGAGTCAAATGTAATACCTCTTGACCGCATCTGCATTGACGGGTACTTCAGTTTTCCTGCCTTCTGGATCTGTAAGGTACAAGGCGCCATTTGGCAATAGTTTCTTTACCAGGTATGGCCCTTGCCAATTTGGAGAAAATTTCCCTTTAGCTTCTTCCTGATAAGGAAAGATTCTTTTCAAGGCTAGTTGCCCTTCTTTCAAGTCGCGGAGGCGCACTTTCTTGTTGTAGGCTCTGGCCATTCTTTGCTGATACAATTGACCGTGACAAACTGTACTGAGCCTCTTTTCATCAATGAATGACAACTGTTCCAATCGAGTTTTGACCCACTCTGTGTCCTCAATCTCTGCCTCCACAATGATCTTGAGAGACGGTATTTCAACTTCAGCGGGTATGACTGCTTCAGTTCCGTATACCAATGAATACAGGGTCGCACCTATGGAAGTGCGCACAGTTGTGCGGTAACCAAGCAAAGCAAAAGGCAACTTCTCATGCCAATCACGAGATCCTTGTATCATTTTCCTAAGGATCTTCTCAATATTCTTATTGGCTGCTTCAACCGCGCCATTTTCCATTGGTCGGTAAGGTGTGGAATTTCGATGCATGATCTTGAATCTTTCGCACACGTCATTCATTAAATGACTGTTCAGATTTGCTGCATTATCGGAGATAATGGTACTTGGGATACCAAAGCGACAAATTATGTTAGAATGAACAAAATCCACAACGGCTTTCTTGGTCACGGACTTGAGAGTGACGGCCTCAACCCATTTGGTGAAGTAATCTATTACAACCAAAATGAATGCGTTCCCATTGGATGCTTTTGATTCAATAGGCCCGATAACATCCAATCCCCATGCTGCGAAAGGCCAAGGGGCTGACATTGTGTGGAATCACCGTGTACCTGGCATTGATTACACTTTCACACAAAAGTAATGCAATCATGTTCCATGGTAAGCAAGAAATATCATGCTCTGAGTACTTTCTTATCTAGAACGTGCCCGCTCATGTGGGGTCCACAGATCCCCGAATACATGTCATTGAGAATTTTCGTGGCTTCAGTTACATCCACGCATCTTAACAGTCCCAGATGGGGTGTTCTTTTGTACACCACCCCTCCGCTCAAAAAGAAACCACTTGTCAGTCGTCGAAGGGTTCTCTTTTGATTGTTTTTCGCCATTTGAGGATACGTCCCATCTTGAAGGAAATTCTTGACATCAAAGTACCACGGTTGACCGTCAATTTCTTCTTCAACCACGTTGCAGTATACATGTTGACTTTGGACCTGAATCTCTAACGAATCAATATGGGCTTTATTAGATAGACAAGCATTGAGGCTAATGTAGCCAATGCGTCACCCAGCTCATTATGAATTCTAAGCATGTCTAAACTTTAGAACATCGAACTTTTGGCGAAGATCTTTCATACACTGCTTGTGCATGATCAGCTTAAGGTCTAAAGTTTCCCATTCACCCTTCATTTGGCGTATCAAAAGATCTGAATCTCCGATCACCAGCAATTCTTTGATGTCTATGTCTAGCGCCATACGCAAACCCATTATGCATGCTTCATACTCAGATGTGTTATTAGTGCAACTGAAACGGAGTTGGGCAACCGCTGGATAATAATGTCCCATGGGAGAAATGAGGACAGCTCCAATACCATGGCCTTTCGAGTTGGAAGCGCCGTCAAAGTACATTTTCCACACCTGTTCTTCTTCGTTAATCCGTTCTTCAAGCACATCTACCTCCTCATCAGGAAAGTAAGTCTTCAATGGCTCATCATCATCATCAACCGGATTTTTAGAAAAATGATCAGCTAAGGCTTGAGCTTTCAAATTCTGTGAGCAGGATCTGCCATTTCGCAAGTTTGCTGGTTGGCATTGGCTTTTGAAATATGTACTTCAATGAGTCCATCCTGGAAATCAGATAAGTGGTATAGGACAACAAATAATGTTTCAGCTTTTGTGCGACCCAAGTTAGGGCACAACACATCCTTTCCAACAAAGTGTATCTGGCCTCACAATCTGTGAACTTCTTGCTCAGATAATAAATTGCCTGCTCTTTCTTTCCCGAGGCATCATGTTGCCCCAATACACAACCAAATGAGTTTTTGTTCACTGACAAGTACAAAAATAATTGTCAGCCAGGCTCGGGCGGAACCAAAACAGGAGGATTTGACAAGTATTGCTTAATCTTGCCAAAGGCTTCTTGGCACTCCTCGGTCCATGCAATTGATGCATTCTTTTTCAACAACTTGAGGATCGGCTCACATATTGTGGTAAGTTGAGTAACGAACCTACTGATGTAATTTCGCCTGCCTAGAAAGCTTTTGACATCCTTCTTGGTTCGCAGTGGAGGTAGTGCTTGTATCGCTTTGATCTTTGCGAGATCCAATTCAATACCTCGCCTGCTAACAATGAAACCTAACAATTTTCCAGCAAGCACACCAAATGCACACTTAGTTGGATTCAGCTTCAGATTGTACCTACGGAGCCTTTCAAAAACCTTTTTGAGATCTCTCACGTGTTCTTGAGCCGTTCTAGACTTGATAATCACGTCATCCATGTACACTTCTATTTCTGTATGCATCATATCATGGAAGATGGCAGTCATAGCCCTCACGTAGGTTGCCGCATCATTTTTCAAACCAAACGGCATCACTCTATAGCAATAAGTTCCCTAAGGCGTAGTGAATGTCGTTTTGTATGCATCATCTTCATCCATCTGGATTTGGTGATATCCAGCATAGGAGTCAACAAAATATTGTATCTCATGTTTGGCACAATTGTCTACGAGAGTGTGAATGTTAGGCAACGGGAAATTATCTTTGGGACTTGCCTTGTTCAAATCTCAATAGTCAATACATATCCTTGTTTTTCCATCTTTCTTAGGAACCGGAACAACATTTCCAATCCAAGTAGTGTACTGAACCGATTGAATTACTTCTGTATCCAACTGTTTCATTATTTCATCATGGATTTTCTTGATCATATCAGTTTTGAACTTCCGTTGCATCTGTCTCACTGGAGGAAAACCCGGTTGAATTGGCAATTCGTGGACTATCAATTCGGAGATCAAACCCGGCATCTCATAATATAACCATGCAAAAACATCCTAATATTCAAAAAGCACTTTCTGAATATCGTTCTTCACTTCAGGTTGGGCATATATGCTTATCCTGGTTTTCCTCACATCATCAGGGCTCCCAAGATTAACATCCTCTATATCAGCCAAATTGGGTTTAGGCTTGCCCTCATGGCGTTCAACTTCCAGGCCTATTTCAAAATCAGCCTGTTCTCCATCATATTCAATCTCGTTAACAGATTCCTCAATGTTTTCTTCATCACTTTCAACCTCAACTATGGTTATGGAGCCAAAATCAAATTGCAGTCCCGGGATGGACGATAAGTTCCTTGAACATGTCATGATATCAGGACTAGCAGATATATCACTACAGATAATAAAAAGTAGAATAAAATTAGGAATATGAACAGAGATTGAAGGAAAGCTTGGCTCTTAGAAAAAATGAAAAAGGGTTTGAATTACGAAAAGAAAGATGAGCAAAATAATACACTTGGCATACAACCCTTAGAATATCCAAGTGTATTCAAAAGAAACTGTAAAACAACATTCTACCAAGACCCCTTCCTGATGGGGAAGGGAGTTGTATTCCAGTTAGTCAGGTGCACGTCCGGGCCAATGTACTGTATTGAAGCATTGCTGGAGCCTTCATCCGGCTGCACCATGCAGATTTCAAAAATGCCACCTAGATCGAATGGTGCATCATGATTGTCTTCCACTGTGTTGACATTTGTAACGGCAACCTTTGGTTTCATGACATAACCCACAAAAGACTGAGCGAGACACGGAATTGGCTTTGGGAGAGACCAAACTTCAGACTTCTTTTTCTTTGCTTGCTTGCGATCAGCTGCTTTTGGCTTGAACCCTAGTCCCCACGTGCCTTGCACACCATTTAGATAAACTGAATTTACCCTGCCTAGTAGTGATACTCCCAAGCCCTTTCCAAATTAGAAACCATACTTTAACATTACAGATGCCATCATGATAGACATCTCTGACACTCTTGGGATGGGTATAGGTTTACCTTTTGTTACTTTTTCCACATACACCACATCGGAGTTTCGATACATGATGGTCCGGCGTGTGGTGACAACTTCAAGAGCTGGTACGTCCAGGCTATTGTTAAACTGTAAGTCATCCTCTCCATAAACTACGACAACTTGATTATCCCAAGTAAACTTGACCACCTGATGAATTGTAGAGGGTACAACACAAGCCATGTTAATCCATGGTCGGCCCAATAACAGATTGTACGATACATCTGTTTCCATGACTTAAAACTCAATGCTGAAGGTAGCGGGACCAATGGTTAACTAAAGATTGAGATGCCCAAAGATTCTCAAACTCCACCATCAAAGGCACAGACGGCAGAGGAACTGGCCCTGATTTTTCTCATATCCACCTTTAGACTCTTCAATTTAGACAGAGGGCAGATGTTCAATCATGCGCCGCCATCTATTAGAACACGTGTGACATAGGAGTCTTCACACTTAACTGAGATATCAAGCGGCCGATTATGACCCGTTCCTTCTACTCGTAGCTCCTCATCGGTGAACATCACACGATTAGTCTCAAATACTCTGCCAGCAAGTGCTTCCAGGTTAGCCATAGTAGTTTGTTTAGGAATGTAGGCCTCATTTAGTATTTTCAACGGTGCGTTGCGATGCTCTTCAGAGTTCATAAGTAGATACAAGAGTGATATCTGAGCTGGAGTCTTTCTCAATTTCTCGACGATAGAATAATCTGTCGATCTCATTTTCTTCCAAAATTCTTCAGCTTCTTTATCGGACACCGGCTCTTTGATGGGTCCTTGGCTTTACCTTTCTCAATTCTTCTGGGGTAAAACATCTCCCGGACCGAGTTAGACCATTTACATCTGCAGCAACCTCCATGATTTCCTTCCCATTATAAGACATAATTGTCTTGTTGTAGTTCCAGGGAACGGCCTTTGTACTTTTGACAGGGGGTTGCGCTGCTTAAGTGATGACAACCGGTTCACACTTCTTTGCCTTAACCTCGAAGACTAGAGTTTTCTGGCATGATGCCCCTTGCACAATAAATGCTGGTGTGCGGTCATGAACTTTTCCTGCTTTGCAGCTGGAATTGTGAAACTTGGCTCAACAGCCGCATCTTGCTTTGCTTTGTTGACAACAGACGTACTTGGCTTTCCCTCGATTACAACAATAAATGGCTCATGGCTTTTGATGTCTGGGGAGGGACCAACTGCCACAATCTGCTTGGCGGCTTTCCCTTTCATGTCTTTTTCTATGCATACCATCCTTACCATGTGTGTGTTGTTTTGAACATCATGAGCTGGTAAAGGATTCTGATTCATATTCTGTGTTTCATCCCCCACGAGTTTTATCTGATTGTTGTCTATCATTGCCTGGATTGCCCTTTTGGGTTCCCAGCAGGATTCTGTGTCATGTCCAGGTGCTCCAGAATTAAACGCACAATGGCGTGAATGATCAACTCTTCCTTTAGGGTTAACTTTTCCCGAGATTAGTTTCAACAGATTGGCTTGTTGCAACTTTTCAAATAAATTAGTGTAAGTTTCCCCCAATGGGGTGAACTGCTTTTTCTCTTGTTGCATGTTTCTCTGTTGCATGTTTGGACGAAAACCCGGTGGACCTCGTGGTCGATAAGGCATCTCCTGCTGAGCTAGGAATTTAACGTGTGCCTGTTCATTGTTACACTGGACTGGAGCAGGGGGTGCACACCATTGTGGACCAGATAGCGGCTGAGCATAAGATGCTACATTTACAGGGAATGAGAACTGCGGCATTGCAAATTTTTGGCCATGAGGTGGATAGAATTGTTGTGGTGGGGGTGTCTGAGTGTACCCTTGACGGTCATTGTATCTTCTGTCATTTCTTCTGGGTCCAGGGCCAACCATGGCCACTTCATCTTTCTTTTCTTTCTTCTTCCCAAAGCCACCTGACCCTGATTGCAATGCTTGGGTAGTAGCTCTCAAAGCTGTTTGGCTGACAATCTTGCCTGCCTTGATTCCTCTCTCAATCTTCTCCCCAATTCTCACTGCTTCACTGAAATGCTTCCAATGGCAGAGGCCATCGCTTGGTAGTATGTTTCATCAAGCACTTCGACGAATTCTTCAACCATCTTATCATCTGGGATCAAAGGGCTCACACGCGCCGCCTTTTCGCGCCACCTGTAGGCATACTCACTGAAACTTTCACTTGGTTTCTTTGTGATCGTCTTCAAAGAATAACGATCAGGAGCAGCCTCCATTTGTAACCATAATGGTTTAGGAAAGTGCTGGTCATGTCATCAAAGGTGACGCACTTCTAAACATCTTGTTGTACAAACCATTCTGTTGCCGGTCCTCCCAAACTGTCAGCAAAGTATGCTATCAATAATTCATCCTTCTCGATACCCCTCATTTTGTTAAGGTAGATCTACACGTGGATCCTTGGATCACTTTGGGCACAACAAAACCTTCGGGCAATGGCACATGAGGGAACAAACACATGTCTTTATATGAAATACTAGTTTTACCCTCTTGCCATTGTATGTTTTTCACAGTTTGCTCCAAGCTTTTCAATTTCCGAGCAAAGTCATTCTCTTCTATTTTTCCCAACCTTTCGATATCAGCATGTGATTTTGGGTGGTGTCCCTGATCATACGACTCGGTTTGGTAGCACACATTACCCTGAGCTTGGTCGAATTGTTGACCACGGGCCCTTCACTGTGGGTCACTGTTCGATCTTTGAAAAGTGTGTCCTGTAGTAACAGTGAATGTTGTGGCAGAAACATGGGGTTGGCCATGTTGTGGAAATTGTACCCCAGGTTGTACAGTAGAAGGTCCGGCTGCGTTTTCAGTTTCTGGATGTGGACCAAATCCGGGGGGTAACGGGGGTCTTCTACCATTGTGGATTGCCCTTGCGCTGGTTGCTGAGTATTTGTCACGAAACCAGCAGCACCTGGCGGAACAGGAGGTTCCTGAACTGCTGCCAAGTTATGAACCAACTACATCATCATTTCTTTCATAGCCATGAAGTCCTCGGCCATCTTAGCCTGTTGCTCGGCCAAACGAACCAGCTCAGTGTTCTCAGTTTCCTCGGCCATCGTTGTTGGAGTGTTTTCCTGAAGAGGTGCTTCAACCAGTTCTGGAACAGGCAGTGGTCCCTTGATTCTGTTGGATTAGGAATGTGGGGCCAGCACGGCAGTTGCTCAATCTCTATTGAATCAAAAACACGTTAGTGCAACAAGATAGCATGGAACATGAATTTGCTCACTGGCTTAACCAATGCCTAAGATCGTTATGCATCATCCCGAATTGGTTTAGATTAGATCCCCAAGTGTATTGTTTGATTTCTCTTCTTTTTTTCTTTTTTTCTTTTTAAATTTTTCTTCAAGTGAGGCTAGAGGGTGAAATAAATTGACCAATAAAAATAAGAAAAATACTTTCATTAAAAAAATAATAATAATAAATAAAGAGTACATACAGTGTTACGGGGCACGGTCAAAAGAAACGTACAAATGACTGAAAAAACTGAAAATAAATTACAACATTCTAAATTCGAAAGCGACATAAAGTACAACATGCCAAGATGTTAAACAAATGACAAAAAGCAATAATCTGCATTATCTTGGCCTGATGTATCTACTAAGGTGACCGGGGCACAAAGTCAGCTGGCTCCTCTGGGTCGAACTCGAATGGCTCCTCGGGATCTCCCTCGGCTGGTGGCAAAGGCTGGCTCAAAACATCACGCAATATGTCCACCCGTCGTGCTACATTCCTCACATAATCTGGAGCTTCAATGAGGATAGTCCTATTAGACGAGTTATTATGATCTATGCATATCTGAGCCAAATAGTTTTCCAACTCCAACACCTGTTCCTGACCTCGATCAATGACTCTCCTTGACACGGCTATTTGCTGAAGCTGGGTCGTGGCCAATCTCAATGCATCATTCTTCAGAATTACTGGTTGATCAAGTTGTTTATGCAATTGGTCAATGTTCCCAAGGCACTCCTGTATGAATCTGTCGCTCTCCACTTGGGCAGTTAGAGCGGTGTCCCTCTCTCACAAAGCTCTATGATGCAAGTCATGGAGGCGCCTGATAGTATCTGAGTGCTGATGTGTTGAACCCTCACTCTCTGACTGAGCAGCTCTGGCGGCGTCCCTCTCTGCAACTAGGCTTTGTATCGTACCACGGTATTCCTCCCCAATCTCACGCCTAGCAAGCTGAACCTGCATATCCAACCTGGCCTTAATGTCAACTATGCCTGCTCTCGACCTCGCAGGCATCTCTCTGGGTATGGGCTGGTGGTAATACCATAGCTTGTACTCCCGAAAAACCTCCTCCTTAAGTCCATCCTGGACCTATGTATTTTCTGCGAGGCGCCTCTTAGTATCCCACAAGCGCAAGATATCACCTCTAAGACTAGCTAGGTTGAGAGGATAGTCTGAGACATATGCACTCATGTCCTCAACTATTGGGATCTCCTGCTTTCAACCCAACTGCCTAAGTATACGAAGAGGAGCATAAGGCTGGGATGCTGTCAAACCCATCAGAACGACAAAAGGAGGGTCCACACATCTGTGTACAATCTTCCTCTTAGGAAACCAGCTACACTGCCACAAAATCTTGTCCAACGTGAGAGAGTTCAAGAAAGACCTCCAATCTGGCTCATTTTCTGGGAATTTATACTTCTCGATGTGTTCGAGATGATACCCAAGATAATCAATGTCACAGTACCTAAGAATATCACGAGGTGGGCAAGGGCGTACATGCTCCACGAACCAGACCTGTAATAGGAGGTTACACCCCTCAAAGAAACTGCTTTCTCCCTTGTGGCATCGAGTCAAATCATGAAATATACTACCCAGAATCGTCGGAATGATAGTGGCGTCCGGTGTTCCACCACATAAAGTTGTCATGATCCAACTGACCTTAATAGATATCGCTCTATCCAGTAGTGGAAAAACCAGCAACCCTAGCAAAGCGAACACAATCTTCATATTTTAGCTTGTCATGGAACTCAAATCCATGCTTTTTAAAACCATTATCGACCCCAAAACAATCATAAAGTTAGTCAAATGAAATCTAGCCTTGATGAACACTAGCGATTGAGAGGTCTGTTCGTACGTTGATGTTATTAAAAAAAGCATACTCATTAACCTTCTTTGGAGAAATCATGTTTTTTTTTTCTCAAAATCTAGCTTAATAAGCCCAGCTATTTCCTCGAGAGTCGGTGTCATCTCGAACCCCTTAAAACAGAAAGTATTTTGGTTCGGGTTCCAAAACCCAACTAGTGCACTGATCAACTCTCGACATGGGACAATTGGTTTAGTCACAAGGTCAGTCAAAAAACCAATCTTATCCTGGACTAATTTCTTCTGCATATTATTCATTGTGTCCCACCAAGACTTCAAAGATTTCTCCAATTTGGGTGGGCCATCAGTCATCATGATAGAAGGTGAAATGGCATCAGCAGGGTATTTTCTCTTGCCCGACCTAGAAGATGATGCAACCATTATACCTAATGAAAAAATGTGTCAAGAGTTTGAAAACCTGAAAACAACTTAAAGACAGAGCAAAACAGATGCCTAAAATTCTAATTTGAAACTCCAATTTTCAACAAAACTTTGTCATTGTAACAACGTAAAGTTGACCCTAGGAGAATCGAAAATTTTTTTGCCATCATAACGGCATCAGGACTGATTCCAGAAAAATTACCAACATTGGTATTTAGATGTAATTTACAAAAGAAAAAATTCGACGTTACAATGACACCACATTGACATCAAGAATATTAATTCCTATAATGACACTACAATATTTTTTGCAAAAATTTTGCCAGCATAACGACGTGAAAAACTGGATCCCAAAAACTTTCGACATCGATATACGAGCCTTTTCTAAAAATTCGCCATTATAACGACATGAAAACTAACACCAAAATCTTTTCTGACTTCTAACTACTAAGTATTTATTATATTTTTTTGTAAAATTTTCGTCATTATAACGACACAAACTGGCATCTACAAAAGATGGCCAACACTGGCGCTATACAGAAATTTGCCATTACAGCAGTATGACTCGAAATTATAAAAGTACAAGACATCTACATTTAAAACATAAAATTCACCCTACTTCCTCACTTTTCCTTTCATTCATCATTTTTAAATAATTTTTTTATTTTCTTTTGAAATTCGTCCCTCTCCAATTTGGTCAGCATAACAACTTTTTCTAGGCGCATGCAATACATAAAATGCCTTAGACATGTCTTTCCCGAGAAGTGGGTCCCGTTTAGACAAAAAGGTAGTCAGCCTAGACAAGTGCAATACCAGTGTATCGCACCTCATTAAGTCAAATATGATGCAAATAATTGGGCCAAAAGGTTTAACTCTAGGTGACACAACTGAATCAGTGTCTAAACTAGCTGAAAACCCGGTGGACAAACCGGGCGGAAAGCGCATCAGGGCCATCCGGAGACAGTGTGTCGGGCCTAAAACCGCGTCACGCATTCCTCCTAAATCATGGGCTATTTAGTAAGAAAGTCCCAGATACCACAAGAAATCTGATAAGTGCACGTGTGCGTGTGTTTCAGAGACTCAAAGGGTTGTGGAGGAAGACAGTTTATATACAGTTCAACAATATCAAAGCAGTAACATTCAACTTTTCATATGATTACGGCAATAATATATAACAACCAAATATTTAATAAATTAAAACAGGCGACAATTTAATAAAAAAGTCGGAGATTCTAGTTTTCATTAATTTCTACAGCGAAGTCGCCAAGCTGTCACGTCCTAAAAATTAACGCGTTTGAGTTTAATATTTAAAGGCTCGTGACTGGTGTTCAAAAAAGGGAACAAAATTATTTAGAGAAACTCGGAGTCCCCACTTGACATAGTTTAAGGTGTGCGAAGTCACCAAAAGGTACCTTGGAACACCTCTGACTCGTCTAATGGTCTGCGTTAGAGATTCGGGTAAGGTTCTCAGTTGACTCTCGGGAAGGTATTAGGCACCCTCGAGTCCTCTGCCAAGCACAGTTGCTTTATTGTCGCAGTTTTAATTTATTAAATATGGTTGTTATATTAATACCATTAATTTGAATTTATACTTTGATTCAGAAAATTTTAAAAAAATGTCATTCCTACCCAACCTCACAGAGGACTGGTTAAATTTTAATTCAGAAAATTAAAGCGTATTATTCTTTTCCAAACTTATAAAGGACTGGATGAATTTACACTTTGATTCATAATAATTAGATAAGATGTATTGCGCATTTCCAATCTCACAAAGGACCGGTATATTTTGAAAGAATTTAATTAACTTGGAAAATAATTAATTTAGCATGGGTTTATCTCAATTTAGTTTTCTTTTAGCCTAATAAGTAGATCACAAATCATACTTATCGTTTTGCCTAATCGTATTCCATTGTTGAAGAAAAACTTTTGGTTTTAAATTTAAAGGTAAGTAGTTAACTTATTTTGTGTTATATAAATCAAACGATCTCAATTTTAATCAAAAGATTCGCTTGCCTTTACGGCTCAAAACGTTGAAAACAAAATAATTTCTATTGGCGTCTCAACCTCCTTACTTGGTTTAAGATTTGGCCTTA
Source organism: Petunia x hybrida (assembly GCA_037355625.1). NCBI lineage: Eukaryota > Viridiplantae > Streptophyta > Magnoliopsida > Solanales > Solanaceae > Petunia > Petunia x hybrida. The sequence goes on along the minus strand of JBBBVM010000018.1, from coordinate 459,820 downwards.
TTTGCATTAGTAATAGACTAATAGTTATGAACTATTTTATTTTTAACATTTGCACAGTGAGAAGTTAAAATGGTAAGCCAATTACTTACATTTCCAAATTTATCGATAATCACATTAGCCCATTAGAAAGCATAAAGGTTGTGCCCAAGTAGTCTCAAATCTGACCCCTTTTTACAAAGAGTATATATATTTTTTGGATGAAGTCCTAAGCTTGCCTATGTTCCTCTTTTTGTCCAGATTTAATAAACGACCCAAATTAACAATGTTTAGAGTTGTGTACAGATCTAACGTCTATGAGGTCCACTTTAAATTTCCAAACATATCATCCGTTGTTATATAAGTATACAGATCAACAAAGTAAAATTCTTTTCATGCTTCATAGTTATTCAAGTTCAAGAAAGTTAATGGTCCATTTTATCTGCTCATTTTTAATTGTTTCTTTCGCGAGTTTTAAGCATAACAGGCACGGAACAAACTATTCAACTAATGAGAGCAAATAACAGTTCAGAATAAAACTCTTTTGAGCACTGATATGTTGACATTTCACATCACTTCATAGAAGGAAAATGCTTTAAATAAAGCTACAATATTTAGAAAGGAAGAAATACTTAATATGATGAAAAGCTCAAACTACACAAGCCCAATCTTTAGCAACGAACAACTACCAAAAGCAGCAACTAACACATCCCCATTTGAACATGTTGCGCCTACTTTGGCACTAGTTCAAGATAGTTTACAACTTTCGGGACTCTTTTTGGGTGAAGAATGGAGTCACCACCTAACAATTCTAAGGTCTGCTAGGATACCTAATCAAATTAAAGAAATACTTGCTTAATTCCGATTATGGTCTGCGAAACATGTGAGAATCTAAGCAAGGGTAAAAGTTATCTAAAGGGAAGGTGTTAAGCACCCTTCAAAATCCGCTAAATGAAAGCGGTTCCACGTCGGACTCAATTTTAAAAAATGAGGGGTTATGTAAAAAGAATGGCTAGCTAATGTAATTGTCAATGAACTTAAAAGAATTTGATCCAATCAAAGAATGAGAATGATAATCTTAAATAACTACAAAGAAAAGAAGAAAAAAAATATGTACAAGTAAATAAGAAAGATAATGAAAAATTTCATTTAGCATAAAAAACATAATGTGTAAATTGGTTTTAAGATAATTTAATCAAAAGAAAAGAAGTAAAGTATGAAATTGGATTGCAAATGGATGAATTGAGTATATGAAAGAGTTATATAGGAGATGTCTTAGAGATGTAGAAAATGTTAAAATCTTGTCTTAAAGAAATGATCTAATGACCCAGGTATCTAGAGAAGTTACTTATGATAAGAAATATAACGCTAGCTAAGAGAAAATTATTTACAAACTAGTATATTAGAGTTTTGACAAAGAATAGTGATAAGAGTTTATTGTCAATTTGTATGATCAAATATGAATGTAACTTGATCAACTAATTTCATGTACACAAACTTGAAGATAAATCAGTAAAATTAAATCATAGTAACCCTGTTAAAAATTGTTCACAAGCTCAAATGAGTCAATTATTAGCAAATTAATTTTAGAGTGCATTTATGTGTACTAGATCATACAAGAGATAAAAGACAGAGAACGATTGCAACAACAATATGTATAACCAACCCCCTAATTGAGTTTCCAAAAAAAAAAATTGTTACCATAACTTTAATGTTCAAGGAACAATAACAATAAGGCAGCCAACGCTTGGGTGGCATCTTTCAACCACGCTTTGAAGCGTCTTAGGCGGCTATTCTCATTTGTCTTTCCCGAGCAAACTCCAAGAATAATACTTAGCAAGAAACAAAGAAGAAACGATTAGTAAATAATGCACGCCACTTAGTTAAGTGGGGAATTTGATAAGGGATTAAAACAAATATCTGAATAAATGAAAGAATTTAACTAGTGTGAGGTGTTAGGAGAATATGGGATCAGGTGTGGGTGAGGCGAGAACGGGCCCAATGGGATGTTACTTCCTCCATTCTATTTTATATGATCGACTTTCTTAAATGTCTTAAGATGAGACGAAAAAAAATTTGCCAAAAATGTCAAAATGTGTTTAATTAAATGCGTGCAAAAGCTTGCCAGAGTAAAATGCTTGTGACAAAATTTGATAAAAGCAAGTAAAAAGTTGTCAAAGTCTTTGAGACATTTAAAAGAGTGACATAAAAATTACAAGAGAGGAAGTAACGAGTTGTTCTTTTCATAGAGCTAAATGTGCTTCATACAAGAAGTTAGCTATAGCCTGCCGGATTCATCACATCCCAAAACGTACCTGACCCACATGGGGTGACGAATCCACTTGTGTTGACCTTTGCTTGCCATGGTTCAATTCTCATTTGAGTGTTATCATTGCAGAATTAATGTACATGAAATGGAAAAGAAAAAATGTGGTGAGAAGGCCTCAAAGGCATATGTATCGCGTTTTAACAGAACATGAGAATATTTCTTCAATCATATGAACATACCAGAACATTTTGGAAGTATAAGCAGAACTCTTAAAGCATAGATTTGAAAAGAGAACTCCATGAATGGTCACAATTCCCTAGATATAAACCGAGCAACAACATCACCTGGAACAACAAAAAAATATTCACATACGAAAATGGTAACGAGAGGAAGAAAAGAGCCTAAGACATGACTACTACCGTTCCATTTGAAAATGAATTCAAGCGTGTAATGCAACGTTAAATTTGCCAAAGAACCAAATGTATTTATGCCCCGATTGGATACACCGAATTCATAGATATTAAACTAATTAGATCACTTATTGATATTAAAGTTACTCCAATATAAACTTGTCGAAGTTCAAAATAAAAGCTGGACCCAGCCAAATGGTTACGAAGGATAATTAAGTTCGTCTAAACCTTTTAGCTTAGTGCAGGCAAAGGACAAAAATATTTATGCAGCCAGAGAAAGAAAGATGGCAGATACATTAGTGAACCAGCATTTTCATGGAAACTTAGGATATTCAGCAGTGAGAGCACCAGGGAGACATCAAAGTATCACTATGCCAAGCAATTGCAGCAGTGGCCAGCATTAGAGGTGAAGCAGTTACTAATATAAATTCGCAACCAATCCAAACAAACACAACTGCGACAACAACTTACCAACCGAGACAGCCAGCAAGGCTTAACAAAAAATATACAACAAGAAAAGGAAAGAAGCAACCTGGAAAATGACGTGAGTTGAAGCAAAGACATTGATTATGTGCAGCCTATTGTTGTTTTTCTAGAGTCTCAGAAATAATTGATATTGCAACCTTGACGAGAAAGACGTCAGCGTCACCATGGCTGCGAAGATCGCCTTGCCAAGATATGACTCCTCATCTTTCTCGCCTTGCTAATTTGTAACTATTCATCGTCATCGCCTTTCAATTCAAATGCAAGACTGGCATCTGATTGTCACATCTCTGCTCGACTTAGTATTCAGGCTTTCATCACCATGCTGGTTGCATCCCTTTAGCGTGTTAGGCACAAAGACTAACTGGGTTGCCCTGCCTAGCTATGTTCATATTTTCTTAAGGCTCCGCTGAAAATGCTGAAGCTAAGCTAAGAACAGCGACAAAAGTTCGGGCGTTGATGGGGCTCAGAAATAATTAGAACTGCAGCTTTGACGAAAGAAACGCCAGGGTCGCCATGGCTGCGAGCTAGTTGCACGTTATCCAACTTTCCTCCAAGCTAGCCTTGCCAAGATTTGATCCCCTCATTTCCTCGTCTAGCTGATTTTATATATTTTCATCGTTGCCCCCTCATTTCTTTTTGCAACAACATCAGAACAGTAACGACGGGACAATCATTGTTTCAAAGCAGTATCCTCGGCCAAGACAAAAAATGTTAAAATCAGTCCTTTTGCAACAAGTAAATGACCAGCAGACAGCAGCAGAATATAATTCTTAAGAACTAGTGCACCCAATTAGTAACCAACAAGAAGCAGCAGCAGAGCTTCAGAGGAATAAAATCTGGAAAAGCCATAACAAAAACAACAACAAAAAGGCCGACAAGGCCACAATAACCTTATAATGGTACCACAGGCTGACGAGGCCACAAAATTAGATATACGTTACTAATGAAAACCGGAAAGGTAGCAAGAAGGAAAGATAGTACCAAGAGCGAAGCTTTTCTATCAAGGCAAAGCCAAGGGTATCGAAGGAGAAGTAACAGCAAGCGACGTAGCCAGCGGGTCGATAGCAAAACACCAGCAGCTACAGAAAGAAGAGCAACCACCAGTCAAAATTCCAGCGAGCTTCTACGGCCATGCCGAAAGAAGGTAGGAGTTGAAGACGCGATGCGAATAAGTGAGGTCAACATGTAAAGAGACTCCATATTTGGAGAGCCATTACATCGAACATATCAGCTCCATGGTTGGCGAAATGTAAACTGAGACTTGAGATGTGGCAATGAGGTTCCAGGACCAACTTGGACAGGCAGCAAATGAGTTTCAAATGGAACTCTTGCGACGCAGTAAAAAGAGGCGATCGACCTCGAAAAAATCCACTAGTCAAGATTAGTGTTTCCAGAGGTGTGAAAATGGAAACCCTCCTAGACCACAGTACCCCTAACGGCTATATTTTCCTCTCCACTTCAAAATCACCGGAGAGCTCCCCCTTTTGCTAATGAAAATCTAAAAATTTGTATATGTGTGTTTTGCAAGGGTACGCCAGAAATGAGTCCAAATTTCATATCTAGCCCTTTATCTAGAAATAGCTAATCGCTCTAACTAATTTTATAATTAATTTAAAGACCTTTCTAATTAAATAAATTCTCATAAATATTTTGCATGTTGTAGGTAATACAAAGCCAAAAGTATCAGACTGCAAATATATACAAACTATGCAAAAATAGCCACATCGCAGCAAAACTTCAAATTTAACAATTTCTTTAATAAAAAGGATACTTTTGGCTTTATATTCACACAACAAGCTATATTTTGAGATTTATATAAAAAGAAAGTGTTCGTAAATTAATTTTGAAAATACCGGGCCAAAATTGGGTGTCAATAGCTATCCCTCTTTCCCCGAAAAGGATGAAAGAGTTTTCAGGGTAAAGAAAGTTGACGTGAAAACCAATTTTGGCACGGTAGAACAAATAGCGCTTAACTAAAGCAGGGCTAGAATGAAGTTTTGGAAAGATACACTTGTAGCCTCCTAATTATGAAATGTGGTGCACAACACACTCATAAACAGAACTCTGCAGGCATAGCTCCATAACTGCCTAGGGATGCATGAACTTATCGACTAGACATTGCACGAACTTTAAAATTCTGTCCCAGTATCGAGGATAGACACTGGGATATAGGGAAAGATAATGCTAAAGTAAAGGAATGATCAAGCATGAGAGATAGGCAGGAATGATAAGTACCAAAGCTAAGAATGCATGAGTAGAAGAGTAGAAAAAGCTTCACGTTATGCTCCAAATGATGTTGCGGCTTTAATAAAATTTCCTGTAAAATCTAGATAGAAGGTTAGCGAGTAACTGCAAATAATGCTTCATAAATGGACTAAGGAATAAATAACAATAAGTGATAAGCTTGCAAGTGCTGGTTGCGAAATCAGTGATAAGTTGTCTCCCAATCAACTAGCGAAGCGGTCCGGCTTGTAAGGCAGGAAAATTTCGAGGCCATTGGTAGACTTCATTATTAAATCATTCAAATCGGCGAAGTGGTCTGGCACGAAACAAGGAGGACTCCAGGTATTGATGGCAATAACAATCAATTGGCAAGACGGTCCGGCATGAAGCAAGGAGGGCTTTGGGGCTGATTGCCAAACCGCAAAAGGTAAAGCAAGACATAATTTAAATCAGGTGCAAAGCATAAAGTAAAGCAAGTGCGATGCGATTTTGCTGCGGAATGTAAAGCAATGCGGGACAAATCAACTCACGAGATGCTCCGCCCGGAGGGCCTCGGGGCTGATTGTCAAACTTAAAAGAAGAACAAGACATAGAGTAAAACAGGTGCAAAGACATAAAGTAAAGCAAGTGCGATGCAATTTTGCTGTGGAATGTAAAGCAGTGTAGGACAGATCAACTAGCGAGATACTCCGCTCGGAGGACCTCGGGGCTGATTGTCAAACTGAAAGAGTAAAGCAGGATAATAATTAGAGCAGGTGCAAAGATATAAAGTAAAGCAGGTGCTATGCGGTTTTGCTGCAAAATGTAAAGCAGTGCAGGACAGATCAACTCGCGAGATACTCCACCCGGAGGACCTCGGGATTGATTGTCAAATCATAATTTAAAGCAGGTGCAAAAATATAAAGCTGTTGCAGGACAACCAACCGGCGAGACACTCCGCACATGGTGTCTCATAGTTGACTTGTCTATTCTAATCTAAACAAGTGCGAAATATAAAGCTTTTGCAGGACAACCAACCGGCGAGATACACCGCACATGGTGTCTCATAGTTGACTTGTCTATTCTAATCTAAATAAGTGCTTAATATAAAGCTTTTGCAGGATAACCAACCGGCGAGACACACCGCACATGGTGTCTCATTGTTGACTTGTACATTCATAATTTAAAGCAGGTACAAAATATAAAGCTATTGGAGGACAACCAACCGGCGAGACACACCGCACATGATGTCTCATAGTTGACTTGTCTATTCTTATCCAAACAAGTGTGAAATATAAAGCTTTTGCAGGACAACCAACCGGCGAGATACACCGCACATGGTGTCTCATAGTTGACTTGTCAATTCATAATTTAAAGCAGGTGCAGAATGTAAAGCTCTTGCAGGACAACCAATCGGCGAGACACACCGCACATGCTATCTCATAGTTGACTTGTCGAATCATAATTTAAAGCATAAAGTAAGCTTGTAAAGATAGAAATGCCGAACAGAAGCTTGTAAAGATAGAAATGCCGCCTGTTCGGCAATAACTCATGGCAAAACAAACTCTTTAAGTCATGAAAAAGAAATTTCAAAGGAACTATGTGTGGTGAACCCATCAACTGGTAAACTAACTCTACGGAAAACCATAAAGCAAATCCAGTCAATTTGGAAAGGAAGTTTGGCAAAACGCAAGGAGGACCTCCTCCCACTGCTTGTATAAGAACTGTGCTTGTTGTTTGTTGCCTTAATGCTGATACTTCTTCAATACATGGCTCAATCACCTCAACTGGATTCACTGCTTAACTCCTGCAAAATTTAAGGTAAAGTTGTTAATAAAAAGTCATAACATGGTGAATAAGGCAAAAGATATAGTGCTAAGTAAAGCCATTTGGTTTATTGCAGGGAGTTGTGTGACGCCTCCAGTTTACGTGACGTTTGCATCCGCCGCCAGTTATTGCTATTTGTACTATCTTTTTGCATAGTTGCCGAGTTGTGCGATGATTGCTAATACCTGTGGCTGCTATGTCAGAAACCGGAAGGCTAGAAGCCGAGGGTGTATGCAATTGACAATCAGAGACCGAGATCTTCTAAAACTGAGTGTTAGCAAGACATAGCAGCATGATTTAAATGGACCAGAAAGAAATCTTGGGCTTTGGAAGAAGGCATATGCAGCATGTGGACTTAGAAGTCGCACAGCCTCAAATGAGACTCACTCAGGTTGTTTGCCATGTAAAGAAATGATAAAGATAAGGATTAGTATATATACAAACAAAGGAAAGATAAGACATTTGAGGCAAAACTATGGTCTTTGTCAATAAACTGATCCTAGTAACAAGGAAGCTAACATCCTAATACACGATAAATACAGGCAAAGTTGGATCAGACCATCTAAATTTAATGACAAGAAAATGTCTCAACTAATAACAACTAATCTCCAGATCATATTAAATACTACCAAGCCAAAAGATAAAATAGTAGAAAAAGAAATAAAGGTATGAAACCGTCACCATAGAAATACGAATGAATATGCTGCTTATGGACTTTTTTTTTAAAAAAATGTCATTTTCAAATCTTGAATACGACAAATCTAACCAAAACTTACACACATGCTCACATTTTGATGAAACTTTTAACTAAACAAAGTAGAATGAACGATTTCTACACTTACCATACCATACTCTATTTAATAGGCTCAAAGCGCAATATCTAAAGAGGATAAAGATATGGTTTTAAGAAAATATACTAGCTATCCTCAATCAGAAATATATGAACCAAATTAAAAGTAGCCTTGCTCTTGAAGAGAACAAACCATTCTAGTAGATTATAGAACATAAATAAATGAACCTTCAGATGATATCAAAAGATCCAACTTAAGAGCGCAGGCCATAAACTAAACTCAAGCGCAAAATGCACAGCCATCAAGGAAGAAGATATACCAGTTCGTATGCTCAAAAGGAAAAAATTGAACTAAACTGGACAATCAAGAACCGGCAAGAGTAAATTTTAGGTAAGAAACGACTTCTTCTCTTCTTAAGCAGAATTCTTTAATTAATCAAAATTTGTTAAACATGAATAAAGAACCAATATTTTAAGAAAAAGCCTAAACAAACAACTATTTTCTTAGACGAACTCAAGGGCATATGCCATCTTATAAAAAGATTGTTTAATGGAAAAGCTAGCAAACTTACTAAGAAAAAGAAGAACCCTTTGCTTTAGTAAAGAAAAAAAAAATTCTAACCATTAAACGAGCACAATATATGACACGATCATAGTTTTAGTTCTAACAAGACACATGACTGTAAACATGGTACTTATTTAAGAGTTTAACAAGAGACGTAATGTTTAGGAAGGATTTAATCTTTTATAAAGATAAGATTACACAAATCAATTCTTCTTTCTTAACAGACTTAATGCATGCATTTTCAGAACATGAAGCGGTTTACTGTACATAAAAGAACACGCAAACTTGCTTGAAACAAAGGAAATAATGCTCAATGGCCTCATATGACTCTCGATAGTTAAGCACAGCCAATCACTGGAAAAGGAAACTGCACAATGTTTATCTAGTTATAAGCTATAGCTCACTTACAAATCAAACCAACACGACCAAAATTAAGAACTTGTTTGATAGGTATGTTCAGCTAAATCATATTACCAATACACTAAGATATACTTGAGGTTTATTAGAATAACCTATTTTACACTAAAGATATGATTCAAATCAAACAACGAAATGCAAATAGGACCACATTAATTCAACCGGACAAAACAAATATTGTAGAATATAAAAGGGGTAGTATATTACCCGTTGTGGTGAAGTGAGTCGAGGCGAGGGATTCGAACACCCTTTTGGATATCAAATTATGCCCCTGTTCACACAAAAAGAAATTGGTTAGTTTTAAAGAGAAAATGGTTAATATGCCGTTAGCACCAACTATGGTTTCAAATATGGGTTATGCTTGCATGAACAAACATGCTTGAGGCCTCCAATTTTGCTCTTCGCACAAGAGAAAATGTCTAAAATTGCCCCGGTTTGGGTTGTTGAGGGGTAGTTCATCATGATGCATCTTTTCTTCCATTTAGACTGCACTTCTTGTCAAACTTAAAGAAAAATTCATTAAAGAAATGATAAATAAAATGTAGGCAGAACTATTTAGCTATTATAGAAAAATCAGAAGTTAGAAGAAATATCGATGTTCAGATTCAGATCTATGGTGGTAAAAAGCCAAGATAGGAAACCTTCCATCTTAATTGATGAGTTGCATGCCGGTTCTGTTTTGGTTAAACTGAGGCCCTTTAGCCGAATGCATCACGCTGCAATCAATTCAAAAAGGCGAATGCAGCCTCGAAGAGCTCGTTTGACACCTGAAATTCCGTAACGAGTAGATACAATCACGTGTGTTCTCCCAATTGCCTATGGAAGAATTAATGGAACAAAAATTGCTCCTCCAATTGTATAGGTAGAATTCTTGGGACTGAGAATTGTTCATATTCGTGGGTCGATGGACCCAAACGTGCCGATGTATTTCCTCCGATCAGTTGCCAAAGTTTTGCATGTTGATAATTGCAACACACATGATAAAACCGCCACCAAAACTGATGGGAACCTGCAACACTCTTTGAAGATAGACAATATTTCCTGAAACTTAAACTACTAAAAAAAAATCTGCCCCAGTTATAAAAGGAACAAAAAAATAAAAAATGGCTGACTTGTACCGAACATCAAATCTCTGCTCTGTTACTAATCCTTGCACATTGTACTTGAGAATTTCAACTTGCTTTGCAAACATTGCCATGGTTATCCTTAGGTGGGTGGGTGGATATTGATAGCTCTTAAGCAAAAGGTAAACACATCTCGGTAGCGTATCACATGCATAAACTTTAAGGCAAAAATCTTGTGGAAAGCAATTTAATTAATCTAAAAAGGAATAAATAATAATTAACAATGTAAAGCAACTATAAGTAAACAAACTGCATATGAATAACAATTTATAAAGAAAAGCACATAACCCCAGGGTGTCAATATTAAATCAAGTCCATTGTGGTTAGAACCTAAGTAATTCCCAGCGGAGTCGCCATGTTGTTGCGCCTATTTTGGCACTAGTTCAAAATAGTTTACAACTTCCGGAACTCTTTTTGGGTGAAGAATGGAGTCTCCACCTAACAATTCTAATGTCTGCTATGATACCTAATCAAATTAAAGAAATGCTTGCTTAAATCCGATTATGGTGTGCGAAACATGTGAGAATCTAGGCAAGGGTTCAAGTTATCTAAAGGGAAGGTGTTAGGCACAAATGAAAGTAGTTCCACGTCGGACTCAATTTAAAAAAATGAGGTGTTGTATAAAAAGAATGGCTAGCTAATGTAATTGTCAATGAACTTAAAAGAATTTAATCCAATCAAAGAATGAGAATGATAATCTTAAATAACTACAAAGAAAAGAAGAAAAAAAAATTTACAAGTAGATAAGAAAGATAATGAAAATTTTCATTTAGTATAAAAAACATAATGTGTAAATTGGTTTTAAGTCAATTATTAGCAAATTAATTATAGAGTGCATTTATGTGTACTAGATCATACAAGAGATAAAAGACAGAGAACGATTGCAACAACAATATGTATAACGAACCCCCTAATTGAGTTTCCAAAAAAAAATGTTACCATAACTTTAATGTTCAAGGAACAATAAAAATAAGGCAGCCAAGGCTTGGGTGGCATCTTTCAACCACGCTTTGAAGCGTCTCAGGCGGCTATTCTCATTTGTCTTTCCCGAGCAAACTCCAAGAGTAATACTTAGCAAGAAACAAAGAAGAAACGATTAGTAAATAATGCACGCCACTTAGTTAAGTGGCTAATTTGATAGGGGATTAAAACAAATAAATGAATAAATAAAAGAATTTAACTAGTGTGAGGTGTTAGAATGGGATCAGGTGTGGGAGAGGCGAGAACGGGCCCTATGCGATGTTACTTCCTCCCTTCTATTTTATATGATCGACTTTCTTAAATGTCTTAAGACGAGACGAAAAGAAATTTGCCAAAAATGTCAAAATGTGTTTAATTAAATGCGTGCAAAAGCTTGCCAGAGTAAAATGCTTGTGACAAAATAAGCAAGTAAAAAGTTTTCAAAGTCTTTGAAACATTTAAAAGAGTGACATACAAATTGCAAAAGTGGAAGTAACGAGTTACTCTTTTCATAGAACTAAATGTGCTTCATACAAGAAGTTAGCTATAGCCTGCCAGGTTCATCACATCCCAAAACATACCTGACCCACATGGGGTGACGAATCCGCTTGTGTTGACCTATGCTTGCCATGGTTCAATTCTCATGTGAGTTATCATTGCAGAATTAATGTACATGAAATGGAAAAGAAAAAATGTGGTGAGTAGGCCTCAAAGGCATATGTATCACGTTTTAACAGAACATGAGAATATTTCTTCAATCAAATGAACATAGCAGAACATTTTGGAAGTATAAGCAGAACTCTTAAAGCATAGATTTGAAAAGAGAACTCCATGAATAGTCACAATTTCCTAGATATAAACAGAGCAACAACATCAACTGGAACAACAAAAAAATATTCACTTACGAAAATGATAACGAGAGGAAGAAAAGAGCCTAAGACATGACTACTACCGTTCAATTTGAAAATAAATTCAAGCCTGTAATGCAACATTAAATTAGCCAAAGAACCAAATGTATTTAAGCCCCGATAGGATACACCAAATTCATAGATATTAAACTAATTAGATCACTTATTAATATTAATGTTACTCCAATATAAACTTGTCGAAGTTCAAAATAAAAGCTGGATCCCCCCAAACGGTTACGAAGGATAATTAAGTTCGTCTAAACCTTTTAGCTTAGTGCAGGCAAAGGACAAACAATTTTATGTAGCCAGAGAGAGAAAGATTGCAGGTACATTAGTGAACCAGCATTTTCATGGAAACTTAGGATATTCAGCAGTGAGAGCACCAGAGGAGACATCAAAATATCACTATGCCAAGCAATTGCAGCAGTGCCAACATTAGAGGTGAAGCAGTTACTAATATAAATTTGCAACCAATACAAACAAACACAACTGCGACAACAGCTTACCAACCGAGACAGCCAGCAAGGCTAAACAAAAAATATACAACAAGAAAAAGAAAGAAGCAACCTGGAAAATTACGTGAGTTGAAGCAGAGACATTGATGATGTGCAGCTTATTGTTGTTTTTTAGAGGCTCAGAAATAATTGATATTGCAGCCTTGACGAGAAAGTCGTCAGCATCACCATGGCTGCGAAGATCGCCTTGCCAAGATATGACTCCTCATCTTTCTCGACTTGCTAATTTATAACTATTCATCATCATCGCCTTTCAATTCAAATGAGAGACTGGCATCTGATTGTCACATCTCTGCTCGACTTAGTATTCAGGCTTTCATCACCATGGTGGTTGCATCCCTTTAGCGTGTTAGGCACAAAGACTAACTAGGTTGCCCTGCCTAGCTATGTTTCATATTTTCTTAAGGCTCCCCTGAAAATGCCGAAGCTAAGCTAAGAACAGCGACAAAAGTTCGGGCGTTGATGGTGCTCAGAAATAATTAGAACTGCAGCTTTGACGAAAGAAACGCCAGGATCGCCATGGCTACGAGCTAGTTGCACGTTATCCAACTGCCCTCCAAGCTCGCCTTGCCAAGATTTGATCCCCTAACGGCTATATTTTCCTCTCCACTTCAAAATCACCTGAGAGCTCCCCCTTTTGCTAATGAAAATCTAAATATTTGTATATGTATATTTTGCAAGGGTAGGCCAGAAACGAGTCCAAATTTCATATCTAGCCTTCTATCTAGAAATAGCTAATTACTCTAACTAATTTTATAATTTATTTAAAGATCTTTCTAATTAAATAAATGCTCATAAATATTTCGAATGTTGTAGGTAATACAAAGCCAAAAGTATCAAATTGCAAGTATATACAAACTATGCAAAAATAGCCACATCGCAGCAAAACTTCAAATTTAACAATTTCTTTAATTAAAAGGACACTTTTGGCTTTATATTCACACAACAAGCTATATTTTGAGATTTACATAAAAAGAAAGTGTTCGTAAATTAATTTTGAAAATACCGGGCCAAAATTGGGTGTCAACAGAACCTTTACCTCGCTACTTCAAAACTAGATTTATATCCCAAAAGACCTTGGATGTAAACCTTTCGGTTCTAAATTGTACTCTCAAACTTAACCTTTTTTTAAAGTGTTTTTTGCTCTCAATTTTGTGCATTTTTCAGCTGGTTGTTGTATGATTTGAAGAGGAGTAAATGCCTCTATTTAAAGCTAAAAGATGAGGCCAAAAGGTGGGGTGTGGACTTGTACAAAAGTACAAACCCACACCCCTACACTTGAGTGCTTTTAGTCCCATTTTTCAGCAAGTACAACAGCTATGAAAAACACTGTTTCAGCAGTTCTAGGCTGTCCCAAAGCTGAATTTGTGTCCTTTTAAAGGACACCCAAACACTCATTATAATAACTAAAAGGACTAGGACAAATTAGACCAACTAAAATCAGCCCAAACTAGACCTAAAACTATGCTAAGACTAATGACAATCAGATTTCCAACTAAATTATACTTCTTGGCTTAATCTAAACAAAACAAACTAAAACTTGCAATAACCAAAGATTAACCAGATTTCCACAAAAATGACCACAGACCATCCCAGGGTCCAATCTTCTAGTTAAAAGCCAACTAAACTACAAATTTTATCATCTAAGCAAAACCCGGCATCCTATGCTAGAACATTAGCTTGAAGTAAAGGAAACAACTAATTTTTTATGCGATCTGGAAACGTTTTAAACACACTAAATAAAACTACTACATACACTACTTGAATCAAGCTATAGGAAAGAACATACAGAGAACATCAGTCACAACTTTCATGTTTAATTCACTGGACGACAACATCAATTCACTTCATGTTGTTACAACAGATCAAGTAGAACTTCATACTTGAAACAACAAAACTTCATAGCAATCACCCTTAACAGTATACTAACCAAGTTCCCCTTTGAATGTATTGAAACAACAAAACAAATTCAAACCTCTACGAACTCATTAGTTCAAAACCTATACACGTCAAGCTTTCACATGTAGAATCGACGTTCAAACACTAATACTATATGAATGTAACTAAACTAAATAGAAAGGAAAATTAAAAAGAGAAGACAGGTCACAGTTGTCGTCTAACCCGTAGCCGAATTTCAATTCTATCAAATTCAATGCCAACGCCTTCCATGCTTTAGCCATCTTTGCCTTAAACAGCTTTCAAGACTTAGTGCTGCTATGTTGTCGCCTCACTGCCTCGCCATTGTCCTCACCGCAGCCGTTACAAGCACGCGAGCAAAACTTGAATCACCATCAACACGAGCCCCTGCTACCTCGACTTACCAACTCATCATCGCAGCTCCAAATAACAAAAGCCAATGCCATGACATCCCTCCTCCCCTCCTAAGCAGTTCTCAACAGCAACAACAACAAAACTGACATCCCCTCCAATCGTCAACACAAATAGCCACCATCGCCTCCACTGCCTCGTCTCGCCTCATCGAAAACGTTATCATCACAGCTTCCAAACCACAACAAAACATTATCATCACAGCCCACCATTGACAAAACGAGAAGAAAGAAAAAAAAATGAGAAGAGAGAAAAAGGAAAGCAGAAAAAGGAAAAGAGAAACTGGCAAGGAAGAAGGGGACTTGGGGAAACGGGTACAAACAAAAAATGGAAAAAGAACTCACCTTTGTTGGAATTTTGAGTTTAGCCGAGATTTTAAAAACCCGGTCTACTCCAAACGGTTCATTTTTTGAAGAAACCAACGACGGAAATGGAAAGAGGGGGTCGAGACGAGTTGAACAATTTATTTTAAGATTTTTTCGGTAGCTGGCCGGTGGTTGTCGATGGTGGCCGACCGGCAGAGCTGCGGTGGAACTACGGTGGAGGCGATTTCCGGCGGGCTTAGAAAATTTTGGCAAGGGTTCCCCAGCTCAAGGGGTGTGAGTGAACTATGAGTTGTTTTTTTGTTCATATAGGTGGGATGTGGGCTTGGGTAATGGGGTATTGGGCTAGTGGACTTGTATTTTGGGCTACTTTTTTTTATAAATGACCATTTAAAAGGCACTACATACTAAATTAATCAACATAAAATCACAAAATCTACACTAAACATCACAATTAAACATAAAATTACAATTACGCACATAATAATAATTTATTTTTTTCCACGATTACTGACAAATTTAGTTAAAACAAAAGATTAAAAGTTTTAAGAAAAATTCGACCAACATCCTAAGAATCTAATACGACTATTTTCAGTAATTTATGAATTTTTGTGCCAAAATTAGGTGATTATAGAAAGTATCTTATATATTAATTGTCATCTTATTTTTTCAACGCAATACACCTTATAAAAATTTAATTAAAGGAAACGAATCGTATTTCGTGGAGCAAACCATACAACAATGTTCTCATAGAAAGCTCTCACAAAGTTGTAATTACAAACCCATCAAAAAAATAATCTTAGTAAACTTCATCTAATAAAATGTCGATCATGAGAAATCATATTTCCCTCTCATAAGTTCAACTAAAACAATAATGGGAAAGTCCTCATAATGTATCTCAATAACAATTTGAGTATGAGTTTAACTGAGCAAACCAGTACTTCTATGTAAATAAAACACCAAAATTATATAGAAGATTATCCCGAATGATAAGTGAAAATTTCAAAAACATGTCTTCATCATTTTGTGCACTATTAACTTTCCAACAAAATGAAGGGATTCATTCTTTAATTTTTCACCTTCCTAACCATTCGTTTCACCTTCTTGTTAGGTATTGAGATCATGACCTACCTCTACTACAGATCATATGTCGTCCCATCTACTCACTCAGGGATCTTTTAGGAGATATCATGCCATTATCATCCTTGGAATCCTACAAAATTAAAAAAAAAAAATACTCTGATGCTAAGGTATGAAAAAAAAATGTGCACAAACTACCAATAACATGATCAAAAGGATAAAAATATAGATAGTTCACTAACTTAAATACTTGTACCCAAAATTAAAAAAGAAATTTTTTTTTACTGAAGCTAAGCTATTTCATAATGATGCTAACTCGCCTACCACATTATTTTTTAAATCACTTGTCCTTCAATAGTATCTCAAAACAAAGTAGCAGGTAGCGTAGCATGATTGAATTTGCACGGTTTATCGTCCTGCAAAGTGATCACATGCAAATATAAAACATACATGGTAAACTTTAAAATCTTTCTGTATTTCCATAGCCGCTTAGTATTTAATTATATGAGAAACATATATCAGTAAAAACATGCATAACGCAAAATAAGAATAAATGCTCGTTCAATGTAGTAATCAAACTATCAAAGTACATACCGTTGTTATAATTGGAGGAGTTGGAGAATATTTGGATATAAAGTGATGCTTTACGACTTTGTTAATATAAAGTGCTGCTTCATTATGTGTTGCATCTGTTTCGGCATGTGTTAATTATCGATAGTCCTGGGTAGATATAACTTTATCCTTATTCTCCATTGTTCTGATA
The DNA here is from genome assembly GCA_037355625.1 of Petunia x hybrida. Classification (NCBI taxonomy): domain Eukaryota; kingdom Viridiplantae; phylum Streptophyta; class Magnoliopsida; order Solanales; family Solanaceae; genus Petunia; species Petunia x hybrida. Next base: position 442,877 of record JBBBVM010000018.1, on the reverse strand, counting down.
TCAACACTGCACTGCAGCACTAGAAATTTGTAGAGATGACATGCTTCAGTTATCCATCCTTATCTTAATTTGGACTTATCTTTTCTTAAGCAAGAAATCTACTCCATCGTGCGTATAAGCAGTTTTCCCTTCCTATAAGGAATGAGCAAACGTGTGTTTATTTTACTACATTTTTCAATTTTTGTGAAATCTTATGTTAGTAGTACAATGTGCTGGAACGTGAAATTGAATCTTTTGAATATGCAACTTGAACGAGTGCGCGCGTGGAAGTGTGCACTTCTAGGCTACTGCTTTACCAATTGTTTCGAAGAGTTGAGACTTGAGACAACCATACCATGTGGCATCAGAAAAGTTACCTGAGCCAACATCCTTGTGTGTTCATAGAAATGCACTTACCTGAGGCAACTTAAGGACCTCACGTTGGTGGTTGTGTTTGGCAACATCAATAGTTGTCTTTACTAGTACTAGAGAGTTCTGAATAAATTAAAAAAAATATTCAATTCAAATTAACAAAATCTTATTTTCCAATTCAACATAACCAACATTTAATTAAGTTTTAATTGTACATGACTATCATCCTTGCTTGTCTATATATATTTCGATCTAAAAAAATTTTCACTAATTTTGAATAGATAAGTTTTATCTTGATCTACTATGGCTTTAGTTTAGTAGTCTACGAAGCAATTTTTTTAAACTACACTCAAATTTCTCCCGAGCATCTAGTAGTAATTTTAAACTTAACTTTTAATAATACATAGATAAACCTCTACATATGTTTAAATTTAAAAACTACTTTATTTTTACATTTGTGTCATTGTTTTTCAAAATGAAAAGATGATTGTTTCAGAAGAGGTGCTTATGATCTCGTCTAATGATTCCATATCAAACAAAATTGTTGTGAGAAATACCTGTTTCTAACATCCAAGGTAGTGTCATCAAGCTGCCTGGAACATTTATCACCACATGTATTTAATTGGTAACACATCAAAATAATACTAATAATCAATAAAAAGTAAAATGTTTTATAAGAGGAGGTTGTAATATACTACTCCCTCTGACCCATTTTGTTTGTTATAGTTACTGTTTCGAGAGTCAAACTTCTTAAATTTGACCGTATATAAGGATATAAAATCTTTAACTTTTCTTAAATAAAATTTACATATTTGAAAACTACATGAAAAGTAATATAAGTCATAATAAATTACAACTCAAAATATTTAAATGATATATATAAAGATTATGGTCAAAGATAAACTCGTTTGACCCTCGATATCTGAACTACGACAAACAAAATAGGACGGAGGGAGTACTACGTATTATTCTTCACGATGCTAAATCTTCTCCACATTGAATGAACTCAAATAGTATTATTTTGGTGTTGGTCTTGATCACAAGTACATTCCAAAAATAGACTGATATTTTATCGATCTTCCCCATAAGAATTATTCCATTGCATGCAGACTATTGTTTTCGCCAACAAACTACAGAAGAAGAGACACCACATAGTTAAGCTTTATCTACAATCATATCTAAACCAGAAGCTTTCATGAATAAAAGTAAGAAAATTTCCTGAAATTACTGTAATAGTACATTAAAGACCTCTGAAATGTGGAAGACCAATCCACAGCTTTAGATGCATTATGTTAAAAAGCCACACTCCATGGTCACCCTTGCATTTTCTTCAAGATAGAATGAAGACGCCTCTGTTAACTGCTCCTGATGTATAGTACTTTTCCAAGCCACTATCTCCTGATACTAAGAGGCAAATTAAATACTAACCACTACAGCCGTTGCAAATAATTTTGCCTCCATGTTTATGATTTTTCTGTTAGATAAGGGTGGAAGAAGAAATAGTTATGGGAGTGAACAAAGAGGCAATCTTGGAAAAATTGGAACAGAAGTGGTTAGATCGTCATTTTTTCAAAACACAGATATAAAACAAAAGAAAACATTCAATACAATTATGGGAGACCCCATTATTCTCAACAGAGAAAGAAAACTAACTCATAGGGAAGTTTAAGCACTAAATGTGCACCGTGGGGGCTTCCACACCAGCGAATAACGGAGCAAATAACCGGCACTAATTAAAGTCAAATTTCATTTTTTTTAAATAGCCAAGTAACCTAACTAATCTTGTCCTAAACTTTTCTCCTTCTAATATAACTAGTATAGTACCCGCGCATCATATAAAAAGAGAAAAAAAAAGAGAAATACATATATATAAATATATATATATATATATATATATATATATATATATATATATATATATATATATATATATATATATATATATCAAAATAGTAAATATATAAAGTTTTCATTATTACAGTCTTAAAACCCTACTATTGGTAAGCTTGAATAAATAAAATAGAAGATAAAAGCACAAACAAATAAAACAACAAACAAAGAAGAAACAAACTCAAGAACAAAAACAAAATCTTAAAATGAGATTCCACCTAGATGAAGCTTCCTTTGTATACTATTATTTGCAATAAAATGGCCTTTGTAAAATGCATCACACCAACAAATTTAGGTAGATATATTAACAATTTACTAACTACTTCCTAATCCAAAATAATTAAGTTATTGAGCTTACACTAACTACTTACATTTATATGCTCCATGACAACATAGTAATTTTATCAATCTACAATTCTGTAGGAAACCACCAAAAATGTTTTAAAAAATATTTTCATCAGACTTTGCATTGATTTTGTCTATGTGAACATTCCTTTCCAACACTTCATGAACATACTAAAGTTAAGTAATTAATATATGCAAAGCCGGGTAAAGTAAAATACTTCGTAAAGTAAAGTTGTACGAATTGAAGTACCTTTGATATGTGGTCCTCGATCGCTCTATAAAATTAAACTCATACTTTGAAATGAAAGTTTAATTGCATCTTTATATTTTAAAGTTCATCTCGTTTTGCATTGGTTTAGAGAGGAGGTAGTTCATTTTGTTATGTAACTGTAGTTAGAAAAAAATTTGCACTCCCTCTGCATTAAATTTGTACTCTTCCTTGATTCTCATCAATAGACATTAGTTAACAAAACAAAAATTAAATCATGTCTCTAAATTTTGCCCACACGTTCTTTATACTTGTTACAAAAACTATTTCAACTTCTTACTTCAACTAATCATCAAAGTAAATAGTTCTTGTTGGCAATATACAAATTGGCCTATTTTTGTCTTTGTTCTTCTTGTCGCTTTTGTTAATTACTCTTGCTATCTTGGCTGCTCTTTCAACTACTAAAGGGCCGCTATAATGGTGATCATCAAGCTTCATTTTAGAATGGCAACGGAGCAGAGGTCTAAGTATCACTATATAAAACCCCAATGAATCCCAATGATAAAAACCCCTTTTCACTATAACTTAGAAAATTCCCTTATCTCTGATTATAATGATGTTCTGAAAAATGAAGAGGACTTCTGGAAGCTTAAATCTCGAGTTCAATATCTTAGTGATGGAGATGCCAATACAAGATTTTTTCACACCTCCACCATTATTAGACGCCGTAGAAATAAAATTATTGGCCTTTCGAACACTGTTGGAAATTGGTTCTTTGGCCCTAGTCAGATTAAATATATAATTCTTAAGCATTTTACCACAATTTACCTAACTGAGCTTGAAGCCTGTGACCCAACACTGATGAAGCTAGTGGGGCTTTCCTCAATACTAGCCAAATTCGTTTAATGTCTCACGACCTCACCCCTTCCGAAATTTTCAAAGCTGTCAAATCTTTTAAACCTCTTAAAGCACCTGGTCCGGATGGCCTTCACCCAATCTTTTTCCAAAAATTCTACAATGATACCAAAAGTTGCATTGAGTTCAATTGCTTCAAAGGTTTCTCTACAAGTAAAATTGATCCAGCCATTAATAAAACCCTTATTACTTATATTCCTAAAATCCAATACCCCCAAACCATCAACCATTATAGGCCTATAAGCCTATGCAACACAATTTATAAAACCAATACCAAAATAATAGTCAATAGAATCCGCCCCCACTTAAGTTCTATGATAGGTCCCTTTCAATCTAGCTTTCTACCCGGTAGAAGAGCGTCTGATAATGCTATCATAGTTCAAGAAGCTATCCATTCTTTTAAGAAGTGCAAAGGAAAGCAAGGTAAAATGTTGCTCAAAATAGATTTAGAAAAAGCTTTCGATCGCCTGGAATGGTCATTTATTCGCTATAGCTTATTCTACCTAAAGTTCCCTGCAACTCTTATAAATCTTATCATGGATTGCGTATCCTCGTCCTCAATTGCTATTATGATTAATGGAAAGCCAACTCAATATTTTGAGCCCTCTAGAGGGATTCGGCAAGGTGATCCCCTTTCGCCCTACCTCTTTATCATTTGCATGGAAGTCTTAAGCAGGAAAATTGAGAAGGCTGTTGATGACAAGCTATGGAAACCCATTAAGATATCCAGGTCGGGTCCTAAATTATCTCATCTTCTCTTTGCAGATGATCTCATCCTGTTCGGCCAAGCCACAGGTTCAAATGCCTATTGCTTCAGCAACATCCTCTCTGAATTTGGCAAATACTCTGGCCAAAAAGTTAATTTTTTAAAATCCAAAGTCATCTTCTCCCCTAATACTCCCCTCCATATTCAAAATAATATCTCTATTACCCTAAATATTGAAATCTCCAGAACAATTGGCAAATACCTTGGCCTCCCTATCACTAACCACCATCCTAAGAGCTCTGATTACCAATTCATTCTGGATACCATGAACAATAAACTCCAGGGATGGAAAACAAAATGTCTTAACATAGCTAGTAGAGCCACTCTCATCAACTTTGTTCTATCTTCTATCCCAACCTATTCAATGCAAGTAAACAGTCTTCCCGTTAAAACCCTCAATCTTATTGACAGACTCCAGAGAGACTTCCTCTGGGGCTCGTTTCCAGAAAAGCGGAGAATTCATCATGCAAACTGGGATCTAGTCACCACTACTAAGGCAAAAGGGGGCCTAGGCCTCCACAAGGCTAAAAGAAAAAATATTGCTCTTATTACTAGCCTCGCTTGGCATCTTCACCAGAATGTTCCTACTCCTTGGGCTCAAGTCCTTCGCTCAAAATATCAGAGACGCAATGGCCTCAATATTACCGCTAAATGCCAGGATTCCTATATTTGGAAGAGTATTACTAAGGTTGATCATATTCGGGAAGAAGGATCCTCTTGGAACATCGGATCAGGTACTCAAGTTAATCTCTGGGCAGATAAATGGATATTTCCTAATTGTTCTCTCAGGTCTCTTATTAGTGGACCAATCCCTCATACTCACATTAACTATAAAGTTAGTTCTATACTCCACAATAATGAATGGAGTCTTAATGAGCTATCTTTTTTTCTCCCGCTAGATATAACTAATCAAATTCTAAACACGCATCATAGCCCTAATACCCTAGACAAACCTTTTTGGAACCTAACTGCAGATGGTTTTTTACTACTAAATCCGCTTATAACCTCTGCAATAATCCCTCGAATGAAACCCAGCTCCAAAACCCCAACCCAAGCTGGGTTTGGAAAACCAGAATACCCAACAAGATCAAATTTTTTCTGCGGTCCTTCTGCTCAAACAAGCTCCCCACTGCCTATCTGTTATGCAACAGGAAAATCCTTCCCTATAATACTTGTAAACACTGCCCTAACTACCCTGAAACACTCCAACATATCTTCCTTAACTGCCCAAAATTAGCTCATGTGTGGACCTTGCTCAATATTCATCCTGACCAGGATCTCATTCCTTGGACCCAGGCTGCTTGTAAAGCTTCGGAGAGTTCTAAACACTCCTCCGGAATTTCTCCTAGTACCCTTATTCCTTTCAACTTTTGGGGTATCTGGAGTAATAGAAACAAGAATCTCTTCGAGAATAAGGAAAAAATAGTCTCATGTACCGACATTCTAACACATGCAGTGGAGTATTTCCATATTGTTGTCCCCAAATGAAACTCCCTTCCCAACAGAATTATATATTCTAAATGGCAACCTCCTGACTAAAATTACTACAAGCTCAATACGGATGGAGCATTCTACCCCACATCTAAGACTGGTGGCATCGGTGGAGTCATTAGAAATCACCTTGGTCTCTGGGAAGCTGGATTCTCTAAACATATCCCCTCAAGCTCTATCATTTACTCTGAACTCCAAGCCCTGTTCCAAGGTCTCACCATGGCAAAAGAGAAGAGCCTTTACCCTATCAAAGTTTAATGCGACTCCCAAGCCATAATTCAAATGGTTCAAGGGTCAAATGACACATATGCTAACTTGCTTTTTGATTGCAGGTTATTGGTCACTGAGCTCTGCAGCGGAGGAATTGAGCATATATATAGAGAAGCAAATTTTGTGGCTGACCTTTTGGCAAAAAATGGATGTTTAGTTGCTTCTCTAGTAGATATTTTGTATTTTCCTTATCCACCAGGTTATGTAATTAATGAACTCATGTTTGATTCTTCATCCCATGTGAGGGAATGAAAGATCACCTTTTGTAACTATTTGCAGACTTGATTATGTTATATATAAGTACGACCGATTAAGCAAAAAAAAAAAAATCATTGGACGAAGAACTTCTCCTTTTATTTCTTTTTTATTTGAGGGAGATTCGCATAAAAAATTAGAAATAGGAACTGCACTTTGTGACAAAAGGATCATTAATATAAGCTCAAAAGTATATTATAGAATTCCGTAAGATCATGATTAAAAAGTATATAACTCGACATAAGCTAATTATGAAGATTCATTTAGAGAAACAGTTAGTACACAAAATATACTATCACAAACGTTGACATTGCATACATATTTTTAATACATTCTAATCAAACTATGTTACAGAGTCACTATACAGATGAAAAAAAATAGATCTTTATCTTTGATGCACCAGCACGAACCACTGGTTTGGTCCAAGTTTGCCAATTCCTGCATTCACATGTAACATAAGAATATGTACTTTACTATCATCTGTCAACCCTCTTGTTAAATCTTTATATGGTAAAAACTTACTCGCACCCGATGTTTACATCAAGCCAATACAGACAAACCATGTGTATTGCAAAGTTGGAGACATATATATGAATTCGAAATCAAATTAGCGTCAAGAAAGCAAAAACATAAATTGCACTTACATAGCAAAAAGATCCTTAGATCCTAAAATAATAGTGCATATTAAGTTGGAGACATATATAGTTGGAAGTTCATGACTTTTATGTAGATTCTTCATGAGTTTTTTATTTGTGTGGTTATGATCTAGCAGTTGTATCAAACATTAATAATTACATCCAAATCTTATCTAAACCTTCACTAATCTGCAATTTAGTTCTCTACAACAAATAGATCATTAATGTCTATATTATATTTAAAATTCGTTTGCAACGGTGATCAGCCACCCATAACTTACTATTTTAGACCTCACTAAACGACTTCGATCTGTCGTTTCGGAAGTTAGGACTTCGATTGGCGTGCTGATAATTTTAAAATATTTAAAATATCCATTAGGACCTGTTTGTAAAATTTGAGTAAAATCATACCTCGTTTGGCAGGTATCGGAAGAAGGTTTCAGTTTTTATTGTCGATAAATATTAAAAAAAAAATTTTGAGCTCGGTTTTGGAGAATGAGCTCTGATTCGAAATCCAAAAGCATCGTTAGGTTCGTATGATTATTCGTGACTTTTGTGAACTTTCGGAAGTGAATTTTGATGTTGTTCGGCTAGTTTCCGCTAAAATGCCGAAAGTTAAATAATTTGATCTTTTCCATTTAAATTCGCATCTTGAGTTTCGGGAGTCCGATTTGAGATCCGCTTTAGTGAGTATGTTACATATATTTTGTGTAACTTGTATGAAAAATTTAGAACTATTTCGAATATCATAGGGCACCGTTTTAATTTTTACCGTAGCAGCGAATTTTAAAAGAAAAAAAAAAGAAAAAAAAAAGAAATAGACAAAAGAATGAAAGAAACGGATAAGTTAGCAGATGGTGGTCTTTAGCTGAAGCTAAGGACAAACATGCATATATATTGAAACAGAGACATAACCCATTTCAAAACAGAAAAAATGAAATGACGCATTGAGGTAAAAAAATGCCAGAAAATAAGAAAAAGAGCCGGAAAAAAGTAGAATTTTCACCCCGAAACATTCGGATAATGATCTTAATGTATTATTTGAGTTTATTATGTGTGTTTGAATATGTTTTAACAGTAAAACTTGGAATATTAGACATCGTTTTAATAAGTTCAATTAATAGTTTAAAGGGTCAAATGGACCCCGATAATGAAATTGATTATATACTCGTACAGAGTGAGTTATGGAAAACTTATATATGTAATTTATTTAGGATTTGGTTATGTGACCTTAAACCCTGTACATAGGCCTGGCCTGCGTATTGCGTATGCGAATAGGGTATCAGATTCCTAACCGGATTGCCCTAAGATGTGAGGAACGAAGCCTTTAGCCTAATTTGATATATTTTTCTGCTTATTGAATAGAGTGGGATCGTTTGGCAATGAAACCAAAGGACAAAGCGGTTATTGAGTGGCTGTGCTAACTTTGTAACAAGGTAAGTATTTATATCTATTTCTTTGGAGGCACCTGGCCTTGTGGTTTTTCTACCACATATTCCTTACGTTTGTATCTGCCGATGGGCGTACTCACTACGCCTTAACTTTGAACTTACATTGTATATTATATGTTATGCCCTGTTGATGGTATTGCATTGAGCATATGAGCATTGCACTATGGTTTTGAGCATTGCATATACTTCCCGGTAATCGAGGAGAGTCCCGAGCCGGTGAAGTGTCATTATTGCATATATCTCTTGGTAGACGATGAGAGTCCCGCACCGGAGATAGGTATCAGGCATTTGTGATTGCATTGCATCGTACAGCATTCATCCCACCTCATTGCATCGCATACTGACCATTATGTGTATTGAGTTGTGTTTTATGTATGCGGTATGTATACTATGTTGTGGACATATCTCAGTTTGCCTATATATTTCTGGCTTGTATTCTGAGTTGCTGGGATCGGGTTGCACGCCGCAACGGTATAAATATATGGATCGGGTTGCACGCCGCAACAGTATAAATATATGGATCGGGTTGCATGCCGCAACGGTATAAATATATGGATCGGGTTGCACGCCGCAACAGGATGAATATATGGATCGGGTTGCACGCCGCAATAGGATGAATATATGGATCGGGTTGAACGCCGCAACAGGAAGTATTTCTGATTGTTGATGTGTTCGGGATATCTATATGTTTTGGTTATCTTACGTTCCTGGTTGTTGATGAGTTTGTCATTCCATCCGTGTTTCTAGTTATTATCTGGCTCTGCCTTTTTATAATTTAAATAAGAGGAATTTTATTTATCTGTTTCTCCTCCCTGTCTAGCTATCCTATTCTTTGAGGTGGCTAGTCTGCCCCACTTATTGAGTCCTTTTGACTCACCCTTGTTTGTTGTTTGTTTCTTGTCTATCTATTTTGTTTCGGCAGATTCACTTCAGGATTGAGTTCGCCACGTTGTGAAGGAGCGAAGACGACTTCAGCTGTCCAGGTGAGCCAGTTTTATTCCAGATGGCCACCAGTTTATTGGTTATCATTTCAGTTGCATTTTGCTCCAGTCAGGAGGTATCTGTCTTCTTTTGTACTGTTAGATGTCTAGTCTGGATAGCCCTAAACCTAGTATGTTGGGTAGTCAGCTGTAATTTATTTTGTACGGCTTAGATGAATCTGTATGTCTGTGCTTTTTTCTAAGTCTTGTTCTTATTTATGAATTGAATTATATTGATTTTCCTAATATAATTGGTAAGGGTTCGCCCAACAGATCTAGAGGAGGATGTCGGGTGCCCGCACGGCCTAACCGGATTCCGGGTCGTGTGACCTCACTTGCAATGTTGTATATCGCTAAAGACCCGAAGACAACAATTCTAGAAATAAAGTCATACAGACAATTGCAATAATTAGAAATTCCAACTGTTTAAAAACTATCCGTCCACGTTATTATCTAGTGCCACTAATATGTAAACTAAGAAACAAATTTGTGACTTTTGACCAATTAAAAAATAAATAAATATACCTTTCATTTATGTATATATCATATGCGGACACTATACTATTATTCAAACAAACTAACAATTTATAAATAATGAATTTGTGAAAAGATAGAATTGTGATATTACTATTGTTATTGTTATCACGTAGTGTGGATATAGAATATTGGCTATTGTAGAGTATAATGTGTTACCAAAAGTTATTTACAAATTGTGTTGGAGATATTATCCGGATAAATTTAAATTAAAAATATTATTGTCATTTCAGCCACTCTAACCACCGATTTCCACTTAAGAAATATTGTGTAGATTATGTTTTAGACAAAATTTGGATCATATCAAAGTAAGAATAGTTCATCATCAATCACTCGAAGGAAGAAATTTGTAAGGTTTGAGAAAAAATTCAATATTTCTACCGCAGATTAAGCTTTGTCCTATCCAATATCTGTTACATTTAACATCATTTATTTACAACTAATTGAGGTTTAACTTTACCCTTCTTTTTCTTTCCTAAGAAAAAAATTAAAAAACAAAATTCCTCTGTCTATGTAGTATTCTACCAAAACCATAATGGTACTCAATCGTTGCATCTGTTGGTGTTAATTGGACGAACATGGAATCTTTTTTCACCATGAAAGAAACTAACGTCTCTCAAAGCTCTTCTCCCTGCCTTTGACGACCTTGCCCACTTGTTAATTATAATGGGCTGCACCTAAAATAAAAAATATTAAAATTAGAAAAAGTAAGTCCAAACGAAGCAGGTCGACTATGAATTATAAAAATTTTCTCTAACGTCTATATATATGGTACTACTAACTAAAGTCCTCAAAAAAATATATACATCTGTATAATTTTTTTTTTAAAAAAAAAGAATATGCCAAAAAATCTTTATAAGCATAAACCAATATTTCTAGGATAGTTTTACCAATTTAGTCTCACAAACAATAATTGCCCATCTTCTGCAAGAGTCATAAGCACTTCGCCCAACATAACTCTAAGAAGAGGAGAATTTGTAGAAAACTGATATTTTTAATGTATTTTACCTTCAATTTTTTGTAGTCCTCTTTATTTTGTTTATATTGTGCAGAAAAATATTTGCTACGTAATCAAAACTTCCATAATCCGTACTACTGTATATACTTACTTGAGACAACAAAAAATTAAACATGTATTAAAAAAAGGAAAAATATATTTGGATGCATTCCCAAATACTTTAGGATCACTCACGTGAATATTCTTCTATACCCTCACTATATGTGTTCAATCATATTTCATTCAATCTACACCAATAACAGATTATTAGGACTAAAAACTCGATCGTGATCCACACCTAAATTACAAAAAAGAAAAACCCAGTTCAGATGGATACTAGGAGTAGACATAGTTTGAGTGTGCACCTAATAAAATGCACCAAGTTTAGGGTGTTTTAAACTATTCTGCCCAGTTAAATATATGAGATTACCTTGCAATTTTGTTCTGAAACTAAACTTCCACTTGTTGTGGCTTGAATTGCAATGATGCAAGTTAATATTTCTGACCATGTATATTAGTTAAAGACATTATCAATGATCAGTTTCTCCATTTAATATTTCTATACCCTGCACAATTTTGTAGGAAGACACATAAGAAAAGGGTTATGAACATAAAGATTTTAGTGATATTGCTATATCAAGTCTACTGCACCGCTTGAAACTCTCTTCAAGTAGGGTGTATTCATGTTCTTTTGTAAGCCTTAGCTTTTTCTCATACTACTCTTCTTCTTGCCATTCTAATGAAATTTTTCTGACGTCAAGTACTTTCAGTGGCTTGCTTTTTCATCATTTCACGAGATTTTAACTAAACCCTCTGTCTTGGTGCCATTATTATAATGCTAACATGTAGTACATTCATTTCTTCTTCTTGATTCCTTTAGGTATAAATTAATTTGAGAAGAGTCAAAGTGTGTCTGGTACCAAAAATTTGATTATTTATACCCATGGTATGGAGAGGTAGAATCAGAGATGATGCAAAGAATGAGTAAATATTATGGTATATTTTAGAATATTAAAATTGTTCCTTCTATTCAAATTCAGTGTACAATAAACTCATACTTTAAACTTCTTGAAAAGCATTCTTCTAGTATCACACAACTTACAACAACAATATATACATGTAATTTTTAAATCAAAACCTTTACAGTAAGCATGATCCAGCATAAGAATAAATAACATATTTAACAAACTTTTTTCAAAAGAAATCACTTTACAAATGGGAATGCTGAATACATATATTGCTCACTTCTAGCAACTTATCATATATAAATTGTTATGCTTTCAATGACTTCAGTACTAGGTCACTAATCTAATCCAATATATATAATTATAAGTTATAACTAAAGTAGTTTTAACACTACCATTGATGCAATCTGCAATTAAAGGAACCATCTGTGAAATTTAAAACTCTATACACTAATTTCCAAACATTCATAAATTTGCAAGGCCTGGTCGCCTGGATCTCGACAAAAAAAATATTAACGTGTGTTCACTATAAAGAGACTTAAATCTGAAACTCTTGCAGTTACAAAAAAATAGATATTCTTGTTAAGGAAAATCTCAGGATGAAAATAAACAATTAACATACCTTCACATCGTTGTGCTTGCGGAACTTATGAACCCAATAATCAACTGCATGCAATTAGTAAAAAAACAAATCAATTTGGACCCTTTTGATAAAATGTAACAGCTAAGTGATATTATTTGTAATCCAATATATACTCGTTTCTAAAAGTAGTTTTAACACTACCATTAATGCAATTTGAAGTTAAATGAACCATCAATAAAATTTAAAACTCTATAATAAATTTGGACCCTGCTGATAAGAAAATAACATCAAAGTGTTTCATATATCCAATTTAAAAATATATCCAATAACAAAAAGAATATCAATTCACATAGGAACATAGATATATCTACACGTGCAAAAATAATTCACAATTCCATAATCATAAACTTTACCAACAAATGTTGTCTCTCTTGAAAACGTTATCTATGGACGAAGTATAGTGTATTTTACTGGGTATGAAGTAAATGGAAGAAGAAGGGGGTAAGTTTCGATTTTTGTTCTGCGTACGAAGAAAAATTGTTCAAGTTATAGAGAGTAAAAAGAAGTTATTATACACACAAAAACTGATTCATTCCACTACTATTTAACCGTGTATAGTGGTTGTATTGAGTAACTTTTTTTTTTTTAAATCAATGATAATGATAAAACACCAAACAGAAAGGCAGTTATCTGAAATGCCAACTTAACCACACCTTGAAAATATCCACACGATAGTTCTCATATTTTTTTAATTTAATATCCTCCAATAAAATAACGCTACGATAAAATTGAGAAGTGGTAACTTCTTCATCTCCAAAACTCGCATGCATTAAATTCAAGTTATAAATCTTTTATATTGCCTATTTAGTTATGTTTATTTTTTTTTCTGGTAGTACTTATTTTATATTTAAAACTAATTCAAATATTATTTATTATTATGGCAAATTGGCAGGAATGTCGTATCAGTTTGAAGAGCAGTTTTTCAGTTTCCATTTTTTTTCCACACCAATTCAAAAATAACTAACTATTCTTTCTCACTTTTATTTTTCAAATTTAAATTTAAATTTGAAATTTAACTAAACTTACTAACACTAACTAATTACTGTCCTAAAATTGTCAAGTGGTTATGTTGTTGCTTGACACTTGGCTTCTTTCCATAGGCTTACTATCCTTCTTTTAATATAATATAGATAATAATAATAATAATAATAATAATAATAGATTTAGTGTTTCTAGACGATTCTTCAAAGAAAATTGAAATCTATCTAGGTTCTTTTACCTTTTCTATGATTTGGGATGAGGGAAGGCACGGCGTGTGGGTGGACTCAATTAATTGATGAATGTAGCTTTATCATGTGCAGATGAAAAATGCATAGTTGTTATGATAGAAAAAATTATTCGCAGTCGAATTACATACTAAATTAATAAAGAAATACATGTATCATTTGCATACAGTTTTACCACTTACGTGTGATTGCTTAGTAATGTATATCTCAATATTTTAGCACTGAATGAAATCTCTAGATAAGATTATGAAAGAAAGAAACGAAATTCCTTCAACTCAGATAACAGGAAAAACTCTAAACTTCTAATGGACTTTGCGGTATGGCCAATAATAGACTTCATTTCCGCAAAAGAGAGCTTAATCAGGCTTTGTTAGTATGGAGAGATTTAGAGCTACTCATAGAGACCATAATTGGCGTTGAAAATCGTCTTCTATTCATCACTCGAATTCATTCTAATTTAGCAATGTCCATTCCTTAGATCAAATTTAGAAAACACAGAAGAACCACACAATTCATCTAGCATATCATCTAAATACTTTATTGTGATGTTGTTGATGTCTCTACAATCCACGCACATACGCCAAGTTCCATCTTTCATAGGCGCTAGTATTACCGGAACCACACATAGACTCAAGCTTTCTCTCACATGACCTCTCTCTAGCAATATTTTAGCACTGAATGAAATCTCTAGATAAGATTATGAAAGAAAGAAACGAAATTCCTTCAACTCAGATAACAGGAAAAACTCTAAACTTCTAATGGACTTTGCGGTATGGCCAATAATAGACTTCATTTCCGCAAAAGAGAGCTTAATCAGGCTTTGTTAGTATGGAGAGATTTAGAGCTACTCATAGAGACCATAATTGGCGTTGAAAATCGTCTTCTATTCATCACTCGAATTCATTCTAATTTAGCAATGTCCATTCCTTAGATCAAATTTAGAAAACACAGAAGAACCACACAATTCATCTAGCATATCATCTAAATACTTTATTGTGATGTTGTTGATGTCTCTACAATCCACGCACATACGCCAAGTTCCATCTTTCATAGGCGCTAGTATTACCGGAACCACACATAGACTCAAGCTTTCTCTCACATGACCTCTCTCTAGCAACTCTTCAACTTGCTCTTGAAGTTCTTTGATTGCTTCCTGATTGCTTTTATTAGCGGCCTTTTTGGACAATTGTCAAACTGGGACAAGATTAATTTGATGCTCAATTACTCTAGGGTGGTTTGCCACTAGGCAACTCCTCCAAAAAGAAAAAAAATCATCATAACTTTGCGAAAGAGAAGAAATAAAACTAGGCAAAGAAGAGGTTAGTTCATGAGTAATCAAAATGTGATCTTTATGCATGAGGGGATCAAAAGAACTCCCTTCTCCAAGTTATCTTTACACTTTTTTTTTTTTTTTTGACAAAAGCCTACTCACTTTTTCTTCCCCCACCCCTCCCCATTCTTTTGTGGTGTCTCTCCCATTTTCTTCCTCCCACAATTCCCTCTCTTTATCTTTCAACTATTTCATTCTCCTTTATTACTCGCTCACTTGTACGGGTGTTAAGGGCTTAAGTATGAACTTATTGCGTTCCAACACAAAAGAGTATTTCTTGGTTTTGCCATCATGTCTTGTCATGGGCTACCAAGCAAAATATAACAAGCTTGCATTGGAACCACATCAAACGAAATCTCATCTTGGTACTTACCAATCTTGAATTTGATCAAAGCTTGCTTAATCACTTTCAATTCCCCACATGCATTCAACCATTATAGCCTATAGGCTGTTAAATTTTTTAAATCAATGAAACAGTTGCAACAATTACACAACTCTCACTATCAATGATAAGGGAACAAATAGCTCTTTAGATCCTACAAGTACCGTGGAACAAATTCTCCCTTTGATCCAGGTCTTCTTTCACCTGAGCCCCCATAATTCCGAAAACTCCGTTAGGTTCATATGATTATTTTTGACCTGTATGAATTTTTTGAAGTGAATTTCAAGGTCGTTCAGATAGTTTTCGCTAAAGTTCCAAAAATTAATAATTTGATCTTTTTCCATTTAATTCGCATCTTCAGTTTTGGGAATCCGATTTGAGATCCGCCTTAGCGAGTATGTTACATATATTTTTTATAACTTGTATGCAAAATTTGGGATTATTTCAAATTTTGTACCGTTCAATTTTAATTATCGCCACGAAAATGAAAAGAAAAGAAAATTAAATAAAAGAAAAGAAAATAAAAGAAAAGAAAAAGGAAAAAGAAAGAAAAGAAAAGAACTGACTATGTCGGTTAAGCTAAGGGATCATAAGCTCCCATAGCAGAGACAGTTCAACGAACAGAAATAGAGAAACACGAGCACAGAAGATAGAAAAAGAAATTAAAATCCAGGCCTAGTTATGTGACTTTGAACCCTGTACCTAGGGCTGGCCTGCATATTGTGTATGCGAATAGGGTATCAGGTTCCTAACCAGAATGCCCTAAGATGTAGGAAATAAAGCCTTTAGCCTAATTTGATATATTTTCTGCTTATTGAATAAGCAGGATCGTTTGCCAGTGAATCCAAAGAATAAAGCGGGTGTTGAGTGGAACTTTGAAATAAGGTAAGTATTTGTATCCATTTCTTTGGAGGCCCTTGGCCTTGTGGATATTCTACAACGTGTTCCTTACGTGTTTAGCTGCCGATAGGCGTACTCATTGTGCCTTAACTTTGAATTTACATTGTATATTATATGTTATTCCCTGTTGTTGGTATTGTATTGAGCATATGAGCATTACACTCTAGTTTTTGAGCATTGCATATACTTCCCGGTAATCGAAGAGAGTCTCGAGCCGGTGAAGGGTCATTATTGCATATACTTCGCGGTAATCGATGAGAGTCCCGAGCCGGTGAAGGGTCATCATTGCATATACTTCCCGGTAATCGATGAGAGTCCCGAGCCGGTGAAGGGTCATCATTGCATATACTTTCCGCTAATCGATGAGAGTCCCGAGCCGGTGAAGGGTCAGCATTGTATATACTTCCCGGTAATCGATGAGAGTCTCGAGCCGGTGAAGGGTCATCATTGCATATACATCCCGGTAATCGATGAGTGTCCCGTGCCGGTGAAGGGTAATCATTTCATATACTTTCCGGTAATCGTTGAGAGTCACGAGCTGGTGAAGGGTCATTATTGCATATATCTCCGGGTAGACGATGAGAGTCCCGCGCCAGAGATAGGTATCAGGCATATGTGACTACATTTCATCGTACCGCATTCATCCCATCTCATTGCACCGCATACTGACTATTGTGTGTATTGTGTTGTGTTTTATGTATGCGGTATGTATACCATGTGCTAGACATATCTCAGTTTGCCTATATATTCCTGGCTCGTATCTTTTGTTGCACGCCGCAATAGTTTAAATATATGAATCGGGTTGCACGCCGCAACAGTATAAATATATGAATCAGGTTGCACGCCACAGCTATTGAACCCTCCCAAAAAATGCACACAAGTATGCATCGGGATGTATTTTCAACAAAATGGGACTCCAAAGGGCTTCTTTGGAGTCGCCACCTAATTTAAGGATTATTAGGAACCTAAGTTAACTAAAGAGTGCAATTTTATTCCTTATTTTAAAAGGAAATTAAATTTAGAGATTCTGAGTAAGTAGTTCTTTTATTTTCGAGAGAAGGTCCTTTTTATTAAAAGGGCATTTTCGAAAATCCGCTAAAAGCGGTTAATCCGGCGATTTTCACGAACTTTAATAAAGATAAAATACTTTAGAATTTTAGAAAAATATATAGGATAAATAAATAAAGAAGTAAATAATAAGTAAATAAATCAATTAGTAAGTAAATAATAAGTAAATAGATAATATAAATAATGAATAATTAAATAAATAACTTGATATTTAATAAATAAGTAAATTGATAAATAATTTAAATATAAATAATGATAAAATAAATATACAAATTTAATTGAGTTTTTAATTTGCACTCATTAATTGACAGACCTCAATACCTTAAACTAATTGGCACGTCCCAAAGAAACGGGATAAGCAACTGAATAAACAGTTCTAAACATGCGATAAGATAATAATTTAATAAAGCGACTATCCTACCAAGATTCTAGCATGCGAAGTCCTAGTCCGGTTTACAGGGATCCTATGAAATGGATTCTAACGGGAATAGGAAAGAGGGAGTTTAGAAGATAGAACCCGGATATAGCAAGCTCAACATTAGCTTTGAATTTTACAAAGTTTCATTCATCTATTTTTTAGCGAAAACTTGAACTCGAAATACAATGCGGGGTTCGGACAACTCGAATGCCAGTTACCAATCCCAATTTGTGAGTTGAGCAACTCAAACTCGTCCCAAGGTTCATGTAAAGAAAAATAAGATAAGAATAAAGATTAGTACCAACTTAAAATTGGAAAATATTAAAAGCAATTTCACACTATGACTAAACTAATTTTAACAGGCAAATGACACATCAAGAACCTAGATCGAGATAGCTTCAACTTACACGATTTCATCAAGATAGAACCTCTAACAAGTATTAGCTATTCAATTAGGATGCTCAATGTGAGATGTCACCAGACAAGCTCTAATGTTTCAGCTTCTTTCAAAATAGGCAGGGTAGGACCAAGTTATGTTGATTACCGAAACAGGACAATGGAAGCACTATTACTTCAGACCCTTACAAACCCCTGAAACTTGGACATGCAAGAACATTACACGGTGAAGAAATGACTGATTGCAAAATACCTAAGCAACAATGGAGAAAAAGCTGATAACCAAAGGAGCATGGAAAATAAGACCCCTAAACAACAAGAGACCTATAGATTCTAAGGACTGGACAAAACCAAGCAATGCCAAAGATCTCGCCCCTGATTGAAAGACTTAGAAACAATCTGCTACATAATCACATCCTATCCCAACCTTTCATAAGGAAACATAATCTGCAGCTCTCTAAATGAGCTCCAATATGCCCTGAACAGACATGAAACAGGTCTGGAAACAACTCTACAACTTGCTCACTTAACCAACACACATACACGCAGAGAAGCAGAGAACCCACACCATCTGCACATACCTCACATCTTTGCACTTACACACACCCACTTTTGCATATACATACACACCAACTAGAAACCCTGCATATCTCCATCAAACACTCACATACGCTCCTGCAATCACCAAGAACACTTTCAAACAGAGATCTCCTTCAAACAGAGATCTCCTTCAAACAAACTGGGATAAACAATATCAACACCCATGAACATAGCAGCACACACAACTTTCCTGAACTCCCTCACTACTTGAGCAATCAAACATCCACCTGAACAACCCCTAAATGCCTTCCTGAACATCCTCCTATCTCCAGGGAATTAAACACATCACCCACATCTAAACTATACCCCTGCACAACTATATACCCTTTCAGCTTGCCAAGACTACCAGGACACCCCTCAACTAACTCTAACCTGCCCCTCTTCTTCTCCTTACACCTGAACCATACCTACAATAACCAGAACCCCTTGCTAAACTAGATGCTAAAAACTCCTTCTATAATTCCCAGGGACACTATCCTCCTACTCTACTTCCCCAGACAAAGCCCAGGCTCCAAGGCAAACCAGAACACATACAAACTCCTTACTCACACATGAATTAACTAAAAACACGCATACACACTCTCAAACACTCACTTGAAACCTCCAGAACTCCCTCACTCTCACAATACCTCACAAATACATCCTAACTTCTACACCAACGCACCAACTTTGCATATACTGACTACATCTCTCTACTGCTCTTGGATATCTATAGCACTCCTATGGATGAAAAAATCAACCTAGAACCCACCTGACCTACAACCATATACCCTTACCTGCTTCTACTCCTTCAATAACAAAAATAAAGAAACAAACACCCCTGCACATACAAGCCTAAATACCTACATACTCACCTGTAAATAGCCTGCAGAAACCAAGCACACACTCTACATCTCCCTCAGAATCCTACCTTCCTAACAAGCAAACACCTGCACACACTCATGCTCACACCTGCACCCCCCTGCTTGGCTCTTCTACAACATCCGAACACTCACCATACATCACTCCTTCTTCTTTACAAACCAGAAATAAACAGAAACCACTTGCGACATTTACTCTTCCTGGATCCCTCCATTTTTAGAACACCCTACTTAAACTTCATGAAAATACCTAGACAGCCAGAATATGCTAGATACAAGCAAAGATTTAACCTTTATAACTAATTTTGAAAACAATTTGACCTTCAGGCATATTTAATTAAAAAAAACTGACTGAAACATAACACTAGCAGCTTTGGCAAGAGGATTACATTTTCAAAGATTAAAACTTCAATCTTAAATTTATTCTAAGAAGCGTATCTTACACATGGTGAAAGTTTAAGAAAATCATCGCTCATATCTCGACAAAAACTGTTTCAAGTCATGATATTTACATAAATAAAGCTCATATTTAACTTAGCAAGGATTGACTAAACATGACATAGAATACAAGGAAAAATGCAGAGGCTTGAAGGTGTTACTTGTTTTGGAGCAGTGAGCTAGGACAAGGGATCCGAAGAAAAGCTCGACTCGAATAAGCGACTCGACTAAGTGCGACTCGAGAGAGGGCGACGATTCGACTTACGAAGAAGCTATACTAAGCTTTAACAAGAAATCAGACCACACTAATATTCACTGAAGAAAATACTTTAAATGTGTTGTTTTTTTTTAACTGTTGCTGCTGATCTCCAATTGATTTTTTTTTTAAACCCTAAAACTTCAAGCACCCCTAATATGAACAAAAACTAAGATTTATACCTGAGATTTTAGGGCTTGGCTCCCGTTTGAAATCCTAAGTCGACCCTTACTCATTTTTGCTTTCCCTTTCAAGACCAGGGTGAAAAAGGTCTAATCCTCTCGGATTGCACAATCCTCTAAAAGATTTGCCCGTTAGGATCGATTTACGGCTCGGATTAACTTGTTTCGAAATGTACTAGAGAGAGGGTAAAGGAATGAGGGACCAGCTGAGCTGGATTTTGGACTGATTAGGATTGAAAATTTGGGGGAAAATGCGGGTTTAGGGATTCAAAGGCTCGGTTCGCGATTTGGATCGGGTAAAGAGGGAAATGGGAATGGGCTGATGACAAAGGGGGAACTGATATGTAAGAGCGCGTGTGTGTATTATATGTGTGTTGCAAATGTAGGCTGAGATTTAGGGCTAGGAATACGTTTAGCCCCACTTAGTATAAATAATAAAATGGGGTGTTGCGTAGGTGGGACAAGATTGAAGGAACTTTACCAATTTAGCAGTTTTCCTATTAAACTTCATTAACTCACTTTTAAAATTTAAAATTAATCTTATACAAATAATTAGATATTAATTAGAATTTTTGGGACAAAATTGGGTTTCAACAGCTGCCCCTCTTTACCCGGAAAAGGATGAAAGAGTTTTTAGGGTAAAGAAGTTGACGAGAAACCAATTTTGTCACGACAAAAACAAGTACTTCGATTCCAAGGACCAAAATGCGAGGCTTATGGACATGGCCGAACTCCGGTTTCTGAGTTGCCTACATATCTCGGGCTGAAAGAGAATCAGGCCATATGTAGTTCAACTACACTTAGATACGAAGACCCGCATGATTAACAAAGAAAGACGCACAAATAGGAATGAATTCAAACTGACGTCCTAATCTGAAACAATAGATTAGGATAGAATTTGCAAGTTCGAGGACAATTCTTCAGATCCCCGTTGACGAGTTTAGCTCATATCAACGACTGCCCCAGTTCACTGCTAATAAAAAGTTCCATGTTATGCTCCAAATACTGCTGCGGTGCTGCTAAAATTCTGTAAAGACTTAACAAATGGTAAGCGAACAACTGCTAATAAACTTTGTCGATTGGGATAAGAAAATAGAATAAAGGGATAATATAGACTCGTAAATGCTGGTTGTGATGTCGTCAACAAGTTCTTCCTTCAATCAACTGACAAGGCGCTCCGCTCAGAGAACCTCTGGGCTGATCATTATTTTGAAACAGTAAAGTAAGACAATAAGTAGAGTGAGAATAAATTGTAGAATGCAATTCTTTCTTACGGTGAGTCGACTAACGAGACATGATGTCCCAAGTCGAATTGCCTATCTTTATCATCTACTTCAAATATAATATGCCAATATTGCAAGAAAACCGACATCGCGAGACACTCCGAAAGTGGGGACTTGTCTTAGACTATCAATCTACTTCAAATATAATGTGCCAATATTGCAAGACAACCGACATCGTGAGACACTCCGAAAGTGGTGCCTCAAGCCGACTTGTCTTAGACTATCAATCTATTTTAAATATAACATGCCAATGTTGCAAGACAACCGACATCATGAAACACTCCGAAATTTGGTGCTTCAGCTGACTTGTCTTAGACTATCAATCTACGAAACACTCCGAAATTGGTGCTTCAGCCGACTTGTCTTAGACTATCAATCTACTTGAAATATAACATGCCAATATTGCAAGACAACCTACATTACGAAACACTCCGAAAGCGGTGCTTCAGCCGACTTGTCTTAGACTATCAATCTACTTTAAATATAACATGCCAATGTTGCAAGACGACCGACATCACGAAACACTCCGAAAGCGGTGCTTCAGCCGACTTGTCTTAGACTATCATCTACTTGAAAGAAACCTGCATATCTTATTTGTGGGTGGAAGGACCCGAGATATCCTATTTGTGGGTGGAGTAACCTGAGATATCCTATTTGTGGGTGGAAAAACCCGAGATATCCTATTTGTGGGTGGAAGGACCCGATATTCTATTTTTGGGTGGAAGGACTCGAATATCCTATTTGTGGGTGGATAAACACGAAGATATCCTATTTGTGGTCGGAAGAACCCAAATATCCTATTTGTGGGTGGAAGGACCCGAAGATATCCTATTTGTGGTTGGAAGGACCCAAGATATCCTATTTGTGGTTTGAAGGACCCAAAGTATCCTATTTGTGGGTGGAAGGACCCAAGATATCTTATTTGTGGGTGGATAAACTCTGTATCTTGCAAAATCTGAAATTGCCTGGCTTGTGCCGGTGATGCGATAATCGGGCGAAAGCTAAAATTACAAAAAGAGAAATAGAGTTGTTCTGCATATGCGATAAGGTAAATATTCTTCGAGGAACTAATAGTTGCAAGTTCTTCTCATTTTGCTGCTTGAGATTTCTGCATTCAAATAAAAATAGTAAGTACTATATAATTTCTGGGAAGTCGCGACACTTTGCATTGCTCCTTCCACGTTGATGCTGAACTTTGCGGTAAATGCAAAATTTTCCCCTGTTTAATAAAAGAACAATTGTTAGTTTTTGATCAAATAACGGTTGGCTTGTTTGAACACCTAATTTGGCTTCAAATCTGCATTTTGCTTGCATGGCAATCAAATGTGTTGTTGCTGCGAAAATCTGACATTCTTGAAACTCTCCCTTTTGCACAAGAGAACCCATCTAAAACTGCTTTGGCCTGGCTAATTTGGGAAAAATGAAATTTCATTGATTTTGGGACTAAACGCAATAAGGGTAGCAAAACATAACGTAGTTCATTACAACTAGGATGAATAAAATTGTGACTGAGTAGTTAAAACGTAAGATAGTTGGGCAATGAAATGACATTTCAAGCTGCAAAAATGCGGTCTTTTCAGTCTTCTTAGCTTGCAAACCGCTTCTTCTTTTAATATCATGGGGCTGATGCCTCACCTTTAACAAAAATTGTGCCTGCATGAGGAATGTTGCAATTACCACTGAATGGATCTTCTTGCACTATTATTTTGCCATTATCAGTCAAGCTTTGAATTTTGTATCTCAAGCCACTACATTCTTCAGTATCATGACCTTGGATATTTGAATGATAAGCACAATGCTTTGACGGATGAAAGTGTGGAGGCAAGTACTTAGGAATTGTTCCTTTCCTTGGTTGCAAAAGTCCTTCAGCTTGCAAGTTTTCAAATATGCTCGTCACAGACTATTCTAGAGGAGTGAATGTATTCGACTTCCTCTTCTTTGACACCGGATAATCGAATATGATTGTTCAAACTGACTTTGAGAGCCTTGCAAATTTGAGGGTTTCTCTGATTGAGCTGTGTACCCAAATAAACCAGAAGGGATTTTTCCTGTTTCTATGCCTTCTCTTATCATTTTTCCCAATTGGATCAATTCAGGAAAAGTGTTTGCATTATTCACAACCATTTTGGCATAGTATATGCCTTCTTGCATGTCAATGAAAGCTGCTATTAACTTCTTCTCACGCAAGGGTGGATGCATCTTAGAAGCCTCTAACCTCCACCTCATAGCATATTCTGCAAAAGACTCATGAGACATCCTCTTAACGCTGCGCATATCAAACACATTGGGATCTCCTACTATGTTGAACTTGTATTGTTCCACAAAGTCATGAGCCATATCTTCCCATGTATGCCATTTGGTAAAATCCTGCTTGGTATACCATGCACGTGCCATTCCTAATAAACTTTGAATGAACAATCTCGTCCGCAAAGCTTCATTCTTACCAATTCCAATCAATCTGCTGCAATAATCTTTCAAATGAGCATAGGGGTTTCCCTTTCCATCGAAGGTGTTGAATTTTGATATCTTATACCCATATGGAAGTTTGATGTCCGGGTGAATGCACAAGTCTTCATAACATAAACTCTGAATGTTCCTTGAGCGCAACTCATCTCTAATGACCTTGTGCAAATTGCGGATTTGTCTCTCCATGCTATGTGATTCAGTTGTCTCAACTTTTTTTCTAGGCAATTCTTGTAGGCGCACTATCACTTGATTTGATTGACTCCCCACAACAGGCATAGTGATAAAAGGCGGTTGGTATAAAGTTGCAGCTGGCCAAGCACTTGGATTGGTAAAATATTCTTGCGAGATTTGTGGATATATAGAATGTATAGGCATTGGGTAATTAGGAATTGTTAAGTAAGGTAGATTAGAGGTAAAGCTTGTATTTGGAAAAGGTTTGCTAGTGTTTACAAAGTTGACGATCCTATTCCTTTAGACCATATGTTCTTCAACATCATTATTCTGCGCTGGCAAGATAACCATACCAGAACTGGTTGCCTGAAACTGCTTTGCCATGTCGTTTTATCCTTGATGCAGATTCTCAGCCATTTCAGCGTTCAATACTAGCCAGCAAACCTTTAACAAATGAATTCTATACATTGAACATAAGTGAGTTAATATGTAAAATGATAATGCATGCATAAAATTTCAAGGGTAAAATAGGCCATTAGGCTGAATGGATGGGACCAAAATCCCGACTCAACAAAGGAGTAAAAGATTTGAGAGCTCAAAACTCAATGATCAACAAAATTTGATTTTTTTCAAGATACGAGTTGAGAAAAACAACTTTGAAAGTTTTTACTAAATCAGTATGCGTGCTAAACAATTTTGGCACAATTTGCTAAAATGGTCGGCTTATTTTGAACATCAATGCTTTTCTCGACTATCGATTCTTGTTTATAGAATAACAATCTGCACCAATTCATAGAAAAGCTTCTTCTGATAATTATAAAATCAACTCAATGTCTTCAATTTGCCTTTGCACAATTTTGCCCCAATTACGACTTCAACATCTCAACTTGCTGTGCGAAAACTCCCCCAGTTATGACATTCAATACTTTGAAATGCTTTGCAAAAGCTGCCCCAGTTATGATTTTCAAAACATCAAATTATTTAAGAAAAGTTGCCCCAGTTGCAATCTCTCACATCTTCTACTTGCTTTGTAAAACTTGCCCCAGTCGCTATCTTTGGGAAAAATAAGCCTACGTATCCCTCCTTGGGAATCAGACCATGCGTAGTTCTGCTTTTCAAAGCTTGCTAAGGTTGCTTCTAGCCTGTTAACCTTGTCTTGGTTGGATTTATCATTCTCAGTCAACTTAATCACATCATTTTGGCGAGCTATAGGTCCTCTTTTGATGTTCAAAACAATTTGCCTTTAAGCAACGCATACCAATTTTTTTTTTTTTTAAAAAAAGATGAAACTGACGGGTCAACTTATTAAAAATGAAAAAATTGAGACCGTACTGGAAAAGACCCGAAATTTAAACAAGACACTCATTTTTTTACAGCAGAACAGATGCGAAACGCTTGTTTAATTCTGAAGTTATTTTCATAAGGATAACTTGCGAATATTTTAAAATATGATGCTAAACAATGTTTCGCAAAATGACAAGACTGGGGTTAAGATAAACAAAATAACATTTTAAAGACATTTTAGAATAACAATATGCATGAATTCAGATGATAGATAAATGACTTCATAAAGCGGTTAACTTTTACAAAAGATAGGTTAAAGTAACATAACGTTAATCTTACCATACCGCTGAACAAATTCAATCACAGTGCAATCAGTGCCAATAAATTTCAAGCAAGTAGCACATATTTAGCTAGTAATCGCATATTAGACAGATGATTTGACATGTGGCAACCACAAGTAATTGAGCGTAAAAAAAAATGCAAATGCGTCCTACCCTGTAAGGTGCCTCTTTTATGCTAGAAGTAGGCCTAATCGTCAAGTTGCACACACATGCGGTTATTATAACGACACAAGCCATCTGTCAATACAACATCTGAGATATAAATAAACCAACATAATTGTCAACTTCTCAAATTTGACATGGCAAATGGTTTGGGATTCGTTATAATATCCACACGATCACATAATATTCAGTGTCGTTAGAATTCAATAATCCGTCAACAAAAGGGCAGTTTCTTAATTCCTGGAAACGGTACCAAGGACCGGGTCCAAACTAAGCTGTATATGCATGCATTTCCTAAAATCTCCTTCTAAGAGTGGGCTAACGGTTGAGGCTGACTCGACCTATGCGGGATAGACCTGGCCTCACAACGCAGTAGAACTGGCCATGACAAAACCAGGCAACATCAATATCCCGAACAAACTTTTGGTGACACGAAAGAAGTTTCAAAGAGATAGGTAAGGGCAATGCCCTTCCTGCGTAACTACCCGTCAAGCGGGTGTCCCGTGATGAAATCGAAGAGGTGAAAGAGAATTGACAGGCTCCATGAGGGAGGAAATATGAACGGAATCCGGACGATGCACGAATAAAAATATGCTTCAATGCATTCATTCACAACAGCAAATTCTACACATACTAGTTTAGGCATGCAAACAATAATGAGTTAAGCTACGCATACATACAATCAAAACACATACATAAATAAAGCAAATTCGTGAAAATCTTTTGGTTAGAACCATTTGCGTATCCCCAGCGGAGTCGCCACGCTGTTGAACCCTCCCCAAAAATACACACAAGTATGCATCGGGATGTATTTTCAACTAAATGGGACTCCAAAGGGCTTCTTTGGAGTCGCCACCTAATTTAATGATTATTAGGAACTTAAGTTAACTAAAAAGTGTAATTTTATTCCTTATTTTAAAAGAAAATTAAATTCAGAGATTCTGAGTAAGTGGTTCTTTTATTTTCGAAAGAAGGTCCTTTTTATTAAAAAGACACTTTTGAAAATCCGTTAAAAGCGGTTAATCTGGCGATTTTCACGAATTTTAATAAAGATAAAATACTTAACAGATTTGAAAGGGATTTTAATTGAAATCACATCAATCATAGAACCAACTTCCTTTTAAGTTTCCAATCAAGAATTTTAATTCAATCAGTCAAGAATCCTCTAATCAGATTACCACCTCAATTTTAGACATTAAATCATATATCCAATAATATCAAAATGGTTAGTAAAATGTAAGACATAGGTGATCACAGAAATTATGCAATTTTAAATCAGGGTAGAGGATCAAGGCAATTGCAAAACATCAGGATAATGCTTCAGGCATTTACAGATTTTAAAGATAGGATTTTGAGCAACAAGTCACAAAGCACTGGTCACACATCAAAATTCATGCATACAGAGATTCAAATGATATTTAAAATTTAGATCAGGATTGATAAACATGCAGTTATTCTATTTCAACTTAATCAGCAAACAATTAGTCAGGCACACTAATGCACGACCAAAAGTTTAGGCAAATTTTAGGAGTAATGTCGTGTAGGACCAAAAACATCAAAAGAGAAAGGAAGAGTTACCGTTTACCCATGGCCGGAGATTTTTTCGGCACCTACAGTTCTCATCGATGAGAGGTTGATTTTGACCTTCATCAAATGGTAGCAAACCCGTAGGGGTTTTGTAGAGGAGAGTGAGAGGATCATCGTGACATGATTTGTTCTCGATTTTGTCGGCGGAGTTGGCCGGAATCGGCCCTTAACAGTAGCGATCTAGGTTTCGCAATAAGAGAAAGAGAGAATGTCGCGATTGATGGTGGGGAGTGGGAAATGAGGGGATTTTTATGATTTGGGGGGGTTGTTTGGTTAATTAAAAAAGGAAACTTGAATCCTGGCCGTGGGATTGATGTCGTGGACGGCCAGGATTAAGCCACGTAGGCAATGGCGTGTAAAAATGAAGCTGATGTGTAGGGGTGTGTGTACACGTGTATATATGTATAGATGCATATAAATAGTGTATAAATAATGTAATTATAGTATAAAATGAGTATAAAATTGCATAACATAGGTATAAAAATATAAGAAATTTATAGAATTAATTTTAAAGCGTTAAAATGACTAGGAGGCGTATAAAAACATAATTTTTTGGGGTTTAAAATGTTTTGGATGTTGACACCCATTTTGGCCCGGTATTTTCAAAATTAATTTACGAACGCTTTCTTTTTATATAAATCTCAAAATATAGATTGTTGTGTGAATATAAAGCCAAAAATGTCCCTTTTACAAAAGTAATTATTAAGTTTGAAGTTTTGCCGCCATATGGCTACTTTTTGCATAGTTTTTCTATATTTGCAATTTGACACTTTCGGCTTTGTACTACCTACAACACGCAAAATATTTATGAGCATTTATTTAATTAGAAAGGTCTTTGAATTAATTGCGAAATTAGTTCGAGCGATTAGCTATTTCTAAAAAAGGGGCTAGATATGAAATTTGGACTCGTTTCTGGCCTACCCTTGCAAAACATACATATACAAACGTTTAGATCTTCATTAACAAAAAGGGGGGAGCTCTCAGGGTTTTTGAAGGGGGAAGAAATATAGCCGTTAGGGATACTATGATCTAGGATTCTTCCATTTTTCACCTTTGAAAACACTAATTTGGAGGATTTGTAAACCTGGCTAGTTTTAATGGAAAAGGGAGAAGATTTCAGAGATAAAATTGGGGTTTCTGAGGTAATTGGGGCAGAGCCCAAGAGAGAAAATAAAAAGAAGAAGATGGAGCAGTGGTGACGCCGGCTAAGCTCGTCGTAGCCTTGGTAGTCATCCCTCCTTTTATTCCATTGTTGGTTGTTGCTGGTGTTGCCATTTTACCTTGTTAGCGATGTCATTCTAATGATGCTTCCCCTTTGACATTGCCTCATCGAGAAAATTCTGCTCGGGTACACTCGTTCCTTTATCTTGATCGTTAGCTAGTTATTGCTAAGCATTTAAGTATTTGTGGCCTTGTCAGCCTTGTTACTGCTTTACTTTTATCATGTTAACCTTGTTGGCTCTTGATACTGTAGCGACTTTTTTTCGCCTCTGCTTGTGTTCTGATAATAATTATTTAGGCCCTTCGCTTAGAGTTGATTTTGGGTGATTGTTTCCTTTGTTCTACAGTTATGTTTGTTCCAAGTATAAGGGGCTTTGATGTTGATTCGAATGATACTACATTTGATCACTCTTTGATTAATGTCGCACTGTCGATCATTGTTTCACTTGGTTGTTGCTTTGGCTTTTTGTGCTGCTGCTGAGAGAAAACACGAGGCAATGACGATAATTATTTTTTCCAAGTGATAAAATTCTGGGATTCGCCATTTGGCATGGCAATTTGGATGGCCTCGAGCAACCAATTGCAGCCGTGGCGCTTGCCCATTTCAATAACCTGAGCCTCCCTCATTAAAACAACAATGATTTTCTCTCTTAGTTTATCTCTGCCTCGACTTGGATTTGTGATGTTTTGCTGGTCCTTATGTTGGCCAAATCGGATACTATTGATAAACTTTTGAGGCCATTGCCTCTTACTGATGTTGTTGCCTCTCTAATGTTTTGCTGCTGCTACTATACCCTCCTTGTTTCTGGATAATAACAATACGTTTTGGACATTGACGAGGTTTCCAAATTGTCAAAATAGGCCAAGGACTTGCGGGTTTTCGTATCTTGGCGAAGCGACTTTCGCATCCATGACGAGCTTAAAGTCCCTTGCCTAAATTTGAAAAAAATAAAATAAATCTGAGCCTCTTTTTAACATTGCATTTGTGCCATTATTCGAAATACAGAGAAGAGGCAGTGATGATGGTGTTTCTATAGCGGGGCTTACCAATTCGGGCATGGAGATGACCCAGCCCGTATCTTGGCGTGGCAACCTGGTATGGCTTGTGATGGAAACTTTGCTCTTTCGCATGTAACCTGTGTTTGCAGCCATGGTGTGGCTGGCTTCCTTTTTGCCAGGTCATAACACACATCTGAGCCCTATTTGCTTGAAACAGGGAAAAAGAATATTTTCAGTAATAATAACCATCCAAATGAGGTGTAATGTATCACCTCATTTTTCTAAGTATCAATAGAAAATGAGGCATCAGAGAGTTTGGGATTTTTATAAAGGGTGGTTGCCCCTCTCTGCTATGTCTATGGTTTCTCCATAAATGAAAGAAAAAACAGCCCCTTTGAATTTTGAATCAAACAAGAAAACAAAAACTTCATCGAACACACCCCTGTGTTTCTCCTCTTAGTGCTGCTGCTACTGATGTTTTAACGGGGCTATGATGATTGCTTCTTTTCACTATGCTCGATCTTGGTATTGACAAAATATCCGACCTGTATCTTGGCGGGGTGACCCGGTATGCCTTTGAATAGCAAACTGGTGTCTGCAGCCATTACGATGACGTTTTTTCTCTGTTGCTTTGTTCAGATGCAGCAAATTCTGAGCCCTCAATACCCATTTCATGGTCTGTAATTGTGCCATTCTCGAGTCCTAAAATGGGGATCTTTTTTTTTTTCTTTTGATGTGGAAAGTATGGGGGTTTCTTTTTGCAAGAAACTAATATTGTTTCAATCACAACCATTGAATAGTCTTCATTGGAAGGCATCTGGAACTGGAGATTATTCAGTTTTGTGTGTTAGACTGACGTGATAGCCAATTATACCACGACACTGTTTCAGCTGAAAGAATGAGGCTCTTTGGATGATGATTATCATGAGAATAAACACCAGTTCTTCCCATTGGAATATTCTGATTTTGGACAGATGCTACACTTGGTCTGCGATCTTCCAAGCGAAGCCACCCTGTGGGTAAAATTGCATTTTATCTTTGGTGATAATTTCACCTGGCTAGTTCAATGCTGCTGCTTTGCTTCTTGACTGTTGTTGCATTATTCTTGCCACATTTTTGGTATCTTTATGAAGAATACACTTACCTTAAGACTGATACTACATTTGGTCGGAGAAGTTAGATCTGTTGTCTTGGATCATTCTCGGCTGTTTGTGGGTTGTTTTGATAACATTTACTGGTTATCTTCTTGCTGGACATATGCTGATTTGAACAGAATATTGCACTTGAATAGCTTGGTAAAACTGATTTGGATAGGATACTACACTTGATGGCCGAGGATCTATTGTGAGGCCACAACATTTTTCGCTACTGCTATTGCTCTATGTGTTATGTTGCTGCCCCTTTACTGTTGTAATAAAAAAAGTACATTTTGGGCGATGACGACATTTCTAGATTGTCGAATTAGGGCGAGAACTTTTAAGTTCCGTAAGTTGGCGAGGTAGTTTTCGCAGCCATGGCGAACTTATAAGTTCCGTATCTTGGCGAGGCAATTTTTCGCAGCCATGGCAAACTTATAAGTGCCGTATCTTGGCAAGGCAATTTTTGCAGCCATGGCGAAGTTGAAGCTCTTGCCTAATTTGAGTATAGATCCGAGCTTTCCTTTCCAAAAGAAAAGAAAATATTTTATATCAAGTTTAGCATGATAATGATCTGTTTCCTGTAGCTAGTACCCTGTTCCTGTTAAGTTAGTGTTTGATCTTTGCAGAACGATCTTAAGATATAGTGATTATGGGTTAAATTCATTAAAGAATTTGTCAATACATCATCCCTATCTTTAGTTAATTTTGAGTCATAATAAAATTAAGTTCAACCTAAATTTTTAAACTTTACTGAGTTGATAGCATGCGAAATCTTTCCTTCAAATGTTACAAACCTGTATCCTTGTGTCTTGATTCTGGTAGCCATGAACCAAGAAATAGAGGGAAATTTCTAGAATACTTATTAAAATATCACTTGTTCTATTGAGGGTCATCTCTGAATTCTTGAGGTTTGAGTTCCTCTGTTTGATTCTTGACTTGTTTGAGTAAGGACCTCGGATCTTCACACCCCCTTTTCACTGCTCCGAAACAGGGACATATCTCGACTTTACTTTGTTTCGTTATTCCACTTTAATGACATGTGATCAGTTTTGTATGGCATTTTTTTTAATTCAAAATTTTATGCGTGTGGTTCTGCTATGTTTTAGTCATAAAAAGATTCATTTTTTTTGATGTGTGTTCCTAATACAATTCAGTCTTAAGTAATGGTCAGGCATGTCAGTTTGGTTGTGGTTCATTTTAATTTATTTAAAATAACTAGACTATTTCATGTCGAGGTTCAGTTAGTTGTGTTTGAATCATGTGCGAACTAATAACCTCATGTCTAGTCATTGTGAGCTTTGGTTTTAATATTAATCTGTCTATAGTTTAGCTTAAATTGAATCGTTGTTTCCAGTTTCGGAATGAGTAAAGCTGCGAACTTAAACATTATGTTTTTAACCTTTCATTCTATCTATCTTTACTTGGAATTTTAGACAGAAATAACCAGTCTTGAATCTGGAAACTAGTTTAAATGCTCCAAAGTTTCAATCTTTAATTATTCTTATAGGTACTCCTATTACTTTAGAGTTTTGGATATATTTAGCTTTGGAAAAGATGTGAACTTTCTTTTGTAGTTATGAAATTTGAATAGTTAAAATTTGTCAAATCTACGAGTTTCCATGACTTCAAGATTCTTGGCATGTTTTTTCTTCTTCCTCCTTCATAAGGCTTCATATCAAAAGTTCTTAGTTTTAGTAATTAGGGTGCAACTGTTTGGTATGAAGATAGACATATGTTTGTAGTCGTCCCAATGTTTGATTGAGAACCCTGCTTGTAGTTGAGTATTTGATAAAGAATGCAGTTTTCTTTGTTAAGATAAAGATTAGGTGATTTTTGTTTATTTGGTTCATGCTATTTTTGGTAAAACTTTATTCGCCAATTAGCATAAATTTATTGTCTTTAAAAGAATTTTGGTATGGAAATACCAGTCAGCTTTTGTTCCTTTAAACTTCCTTCATGTCTGCTTGGTTCTTATTCCAACCTGCATTTTTTTGGGCTACTCTTGAATTAATTGTTTCTCGTTAAGTCGGAATACTTATTGGAAGCATGTTGAATTTGTTTGTCTTAAATAAATATTCTAGTTGGTTCGTTTCAAAGAAAGCTTCTTTTCTTAATGAAGTGTAAGTTGAACAAGATGCCTAGGTGTTCACGTTCTACCTTCTTTTGTAGTATCCCTCTGTGTCATTTGGTTAAATTCTCATCATTTGCTTAGCCTTGTATCAAGCTTGAAATCTCATTAGCATATTTCTTTTTGATTATTCATAAATTGAAAGGCATGAAAATATAGATGAGGATTTTGGAATTTTGAATGACTTCAAAAGTTTATAATTTTGCCTAATGAAATCCTGAGTTGTAATAAAAGTTTTGTTCATGTGATTGAAGTTTCTTTTAGGCCTTATAAGAATCTGCATTAGTTGTCAAAGTGTTATTCTAAAAAAAATTCATTCTTTGTGCAATTTGTTGGTTTAATATCATGTTATGGGTCGCAATTTGCTTTGCCGTGAGAAGTTGTTAAAGGAGTAGCCGTGTCTGGTTCTTCTCCTATGGTAGTAATTCAAGTAGTAGTGTGCAAATATGTTTGGTTTTTCTTAGTTTCAAAATGATGAGGTTTGTTTTATTTTTTATGTTTTAGGAATTAATTAGAATCTGGCAAGCTTCTTAGCTACCATTTTGTCCGGAGGGAAGTGTATATAAAATCTGGAAGCAAGGGTCAAGCCATTATGGAGTCTTCTTTTAATTTCTGGAGCTTTTCTCTCAATTAATTGCATAAATCATCCTTGCTTGTTTTGATTCAAGTCATAAGATTTAACTCTATGTTGGGGCTAAGACATTGTTCATGTTTAGAATGTTCGTTCTGGCCAGACCTAGAGTCTTAAAGTTTTGGCCTTTAATCTAATGTCTTTCCACCTTCTTTATTCACCTTTTTTTTGTGTGTGGGTGCTCATCTTTACTTCATTATTTTCTTTACATGAAATCAACTTTGGGAACGATTTAGCAAAGCTCATAAAGGGGGATGGCTTATTGGCATTGGAGTCATTTGGGGTCGAGTTCGGGCTCAAGCTTTCAAGAAATGAAGACTTTAGGAACTTTAGAAAATTCAAGGCTCCTTTGGAGTTTTCCTTTTCTCGGGTTCTTCTAAACCTTTTTTCTATCCACATTCCTCAGAAATTTGCATGTTTATAGGAATTTCCCGCAGAATAATTAATTGTTTATGGAATAATTATTTACTTATGAATGAATATTCATTTATCTATTTATTAATAAATATTTGTTTCAAGCTGGTCATTCTTTTTGCACAACCCCTAAATTTATTAAGTCTTGTCCGACGTGGAACCACTTCTATAGTGGATCTTAAAGGGTGCCTAACACCTTCCCTTGAGATAATTTGAATCCTTGCCTAGAATCTCAAATGTTTCGCAGACCATAATAGGAGTTAAGCATGTATTTTTTTAATTTAATTAGGTGTCCTAGCCGACCTTAGAATAGTTAGGTGGCGACTCCATTCTTTACCCAAAAGAGTCCCGGGAGTTGTAAACTATTTTGACTAGTGCAAAAATAGGGCGCAACAGCGTGGCGACTCCGCTGGGGATACTTAGGTTCTAACCACAGTGGACTTGATTTATTAATGACACCTTGGGGGTTGTGTGCTTTTTGCTTTATATATTGCAATACATATGCAATTTGTTCATTTAAAAACTGTTTTACTATGTTGATTAATTATTTATTCTTTAAATTTTCTAACACTTTTTGCAAGTTTTGCCTTCAGGTCCACGGATATGATGCGATAGTATCTGACTTGTGTTGAACCACTGATCCATTCAAGCACTCTGAACACATTTTTTTTAAGACCATCGAGGCACTATGCTACCAAAATGTGCCATCTTTTGCTTATGTTCTACCAATCTCCACCCTCCCACCTAGAATTTTTCTCAAACATGCCTTTGCAGTAACATTTTTCAAGAACATAACTTTCATGACAATCGTGGAAGTCTCACATTTTCTCTAGCAGATTCATTTATTTGGCCAAACTGTGAAGGGCTGAACTGCGCTTTAAAATTGATTCTTGTCCTTGGAAGATTTCCAGTGTTTTAAAAATAATTTCCCTCAAGCCGAGGCAGTTATTTATTTATTAGTGTCATTTTTTTTGGAACATTGCATCGACACTTTCAATCCTTCAAAAGTCTTCAAGAGTATCTGCCAATCACCTTCCAAATTCAGTTTCTAATTTTCGCCACAAACTAGCCTTCTAAACAGCTTCAGTTTCAAGATACATGACGCAAGCCTTCTTTGGATCTCCCAAGCTTTGCAGACCGGGGAGCTATGGCGTGTTATTCTCTTTTTCTTTCAATCTTAGTATGCCAAGCAGACTAATATATATTTACTCCAAAAGATGGTTCAATGCAAGTCGACTATTTTTTTTCTTTTGTGACAGGGGCAGATTTTGACCCGTCGTAGCCTACTCAACATAAGCCATCCGACCCTATTTCTCTCTTATTACTCATCCTTATAATTTTAACTTACAATTTTAACTTCCTGAATTTATTAACAAGTTCATATTGAATTTTGCAGGTGATTTGTTGCAATTATAAGCATACAAAGCTCTGGCTACTGACTGGAAGAAATATATCAGAAAATTGGGTCCATCCATAAAAAAATATGAGTGGTTCTTAATCCTGGAATAAGAATGCAACTATCAATTAAGACTGAAGGCTTCCTATCTTGGCTTTACTGCTATAGATCTGAACATCGCTATTTCCTTATTTTTACTTCCTAATTTTGCTATAATAACTAAACAGTTCTGCCTAGATTTTTATTTGCCAAATCTTTAATGAACTTTCTTTTAAGTTTGACAGAAAGTGCAGTCTGCATGGAAGGAGATGTAGTCCGCATGGAAGGAGATGTATGATGAAAAACTACCCCCAACAACCAAACTGGGGCAGTTTTTAGAGGTTTTCTCTAGTGCAAAGAGCAGAAATGGAGGTGTCGAGCATGTTTAATCAAACGAGCACAATCTAAATTCGAAACCAGATTGAATTCAGATCCCTTGCCCTTGTTCGCTGCATCACAAAAGGAGGTGATTGAGCCATGCATTGAAGAAGAATCATCATCAGGCATTGTCATTGCAAATTTCAGCAAGTAGCACAATAGTCATGCAAATACCACAAATTTCAGTGGCCTTCCAACAAGCAGCTTAGCAGCAATTTAAGCATCCATCACAATAGGATTTAGCCGCATTTTAGCACCGCAAGCACTGCAAATTTTAGCAGCCTTTCAACATTCAGATTATATAAGAAGTTACCAGCGATTCTTTGGAGTCACTCTGCTTTTGTGGCAAAGAACAACTTCACCATTTTATTTGGATTGGTTCATAACGCAAGGCGTTGTTGCACTTACCAGCCGTGTTGTCGAAAAGGTGACATTTCTTCTCTCTTATTCTTAGCCGAAAGGCCAACATTTATATTTTGTTCCTTTTGAGTATTTATTTGGTTTAATGCTTTGTTGGAATTTTGCAGAGAATAGATCTACCATATACAATTGGTGACATTGCCTCGACGGCCTTTTTGTCTAGCCAACCATACACAATTGGTGGTGTTCTGTCAATGGCCTTACTATCCAGTCCACCATATACAATTGTGACATAGTCTCAATGGCTTTATGATTCAGCCTACCATATACAATTGGTGGCATTGTCTCAATGGACTTATTATGTAGTTTACCATGTACAATTGGTAGCGTTATGTTACTGGTTGTATTTTTGAAGTCTACTATATACAACAGAGATGATATTTTATGAAGTCTACCGTAAACAATCGGAGGTGTTACATTAATCAAGTCTACTGTAAACAATCAGAGCCGGACCACTCCCAGTTGATTGGAGGGCACCGTAGTTCATCTATTATCACAAGGACCACAAATTATAAGCAAGCAATAGAACCAACTATAAGCCAGCAATACATAAAGATACATAGTCTATCATTGTTGTTTGGAAGCATTTTATCTATAGTAAGGCATTATCCGCATTTTCAATTGAATTTATTTGCTCACATTTTCTCTATTTTGCAGGCAAACCAAGTAGTAAATGCAACAACATATGGAGCAGAACGTGAAAATCTTCTTAGCAATGAACTGGGGCAATTTGTTGATATGAACTAGACTCGCCAACAAAGATTTGAAGATCCACACTTGAACAACATTCAATTTGTCGCAGCTTCACCAGCACAAACCGCCCGACTTCATCTTTTGCTTGATATTGACTTTATCTTGGACGTTGTCCTCACTTTATAAGCTTAATCGCAACATTATTTTGCAGGTGATTGGGAAATTTATAGAAGATGCATCAAGGCTCCTTGCGTTTAGCCAGACCGCCTTGCCAAATTGATGGGTTGCTTTATGATTTTCCGTAGAGTTGCTTTACTAGTTGATCAGATCGCCTCACATAGTTCCCTTTCAAATTGGTTTCATGACTTAAAGTGTTTGCTTTGTCATGAGTTATTGCCGAACAGGCGGCATTTCTATTTTTATGATCTTCGTTTTAAAAAGTTATGCCAAAGCTTGTTTTATGCTTTAAATTATGAATTGACAAGTCAACTTTGAGACACCATGTGTGGTGTGTCTCGCCGGTTGGTTGTCCTGCAACAGCTTTATATTCTACACCTGCTTTAGATTATGAATTGACAAGTCAACTTTGAGACACCACATGCGGTGTGTCTCGCCGGTTGGTTGTCCTGCAACAACTTTATATTCTACACCTGCTTTATATTATGAATTGACAAGTCAACTTTGAGACACCACATGCGGTGTGTCTCGCCGGTTGGTTGTCCTGCAACAGCTTTACATTCTGCACTTGCTTTAAATTATGAATTGACAAGTCAACTTTGAGACACCACATGCGGGGTGTGTCTAGCCGGTTGGTTGTCCTGCAACAACTTTACATTCTGCACCTGCTTTAAATTATGAATTGACAAGTCAACTTTGAGACACCATGTGCGGTGTGTCTCGCTGGTTGGTTGTCCTGCAATAGCTTTATATTCTGCACCTGCTTTAAATTATGAATTGACAAGTCAACTTTGAGACACCACATGCGGTGTGTCTCGCCGGTTGATTATCCTGCAACAGCTTTATATTTTTGCACCTGCTTTAATTTATGAATTGACAATCAGCCCCGAGGTCCTCCGGGCGGTGCATCTTGCGAGTTGATCTGTCCTGCACTGCTTTACATTCCACAGAAAAATTGCATCGCACTTGCTTTACTTTATGTCTTTGCACATGCTTTACTCTATGTCTTGTTCTACTTTTCAGTTTGACAATTAGCCTCGAGATCCTCCGGGTGGAGCA
The DNA here is from genome assembly GCA_037355625.1 of Petunia x hybrida. Taxonomy (NCBI): domain Eukaryota; kingdom Viridiplantae; phylum Streptophyta; class Magnoliopsida; order Solanales; family Solanaceae; genus Petunia; species Petunia x hybrida. Next base: position 404,137 of record JBBBVM010000018.1, on the reverse strand, counting down.
TCTCGCGAGTTGATTTGTCCTGCACTGCTTTACATTCCACAGAAAAATCGCATCGCACTTGCTTTACTTTATGCCTTTGCACCTGATTTATATTATGTCTTGCTTTATCTTTTACAGTTTGGCAATCAGCCCCGAGGCCCTCCTTGCTTCATGCCGGACCTTCTTGCCAGTTGATTGTCATTGTCATCAATACCCGGAGTCCTCCTTGCTTCGTGCCGGACCACTTCGCCGATTGAATGATTTAATAATAAAGTCTACCAATGGCCTCGAAGTTTTCCTGCCTCACAAGCCGGACCACTTCGCCAGTTGATTAGGAGACAACTTATCATTGATATCGCAACCAGCACTTGCAAGCTTTATATTATTGTTTTATTCCTCAGTCCATTTATTTATTCCTTAATCTATTTATCAAGCATTATTTGCAGTTACTCGGTAACCGTTTAACGAGATTTTGCAGGAAATTTTAATAAAGACACAGCATTATTTGGAGCATAACGTGAGGCTTTTCTTACTATTCTACTCTTGCGTTCTTATCTTTAGTGCTTATCATTTTTGCCTATCTCTCATGTTGGATCGCTCCTTTACTTTGGCGTTATCTTTTCCTATATCCCCAGTGTCGAGGGGCAGCATTTTTAAAGTTCGTGCAATGTCTAGTCTATAAGTTCATGCATCCCTAGGGATTGCAGAGCTATGCCTATACAGTTCTATTTATGAGTGTGTTGTGCACCACATTTCATAATTAGGAGGCTACAAGTGTATCTCTCCAGAACTTCATTCTAGCCCTGCTTTAGTTAAGCGCTATTCGTTCTACCGTGCCAAAATTGGGTTTCAAGTCAACTTTCTTTACCCTGAAAACTCTTTCATCCTTATCGGGTAAAGAGGGGCAGCTGTTGACACCCAATTTTGGCCCGGTATTTTCAAAATTAATTTACGAACGCTTTCTTTTTATATAAATCTCAAAATATAGCTTGTTGTGTGAATATAAAGCCAAAAATGTCCCTTTTACAAAAGAAATTGTTAAGTTTGAAGTTTTGCCGCCATATGGCTATTTTTTGCATAGTTTTTCTATATTTGCAATTTGACACTTTCGGCTTTGTATTACCTACAACACGCAAAATATTTATGAGCATTAATTTAATTAGAAAGTTCTTTGAATTAATTGCAAAATTAGTTTGAGCGATTAGCTATTTCTAAATAAAGGGCTACATATGAAATTTTGACTCGTTTCTGGCCTGCCCTTGCAAAACATACATATACAAACGTTTAGATCTTCATTAACAAAAAGGGGGGGAGCTCTCAGGGTTTTTGAAGGGGGAAGAAAATATAGCCGTTAGGGATACTATGATCTAGGATTCTTCCATTTTTCACCTTTGAAAACACTAATTTGGAGGATATGTAAACCTGGCTAGTTTTGATGGAAAAGGGAGAAGATTTCAGAGATAAAATTGGGGTTTCTGAGGGAATTGGGGCAGAGCTCAAGAAAGAAAATAAAAAGAAGAAGATGGAGCAGTGGTGACGCCGGCTAAGCTCGTCGTAGCCTTGGTAGTCATCCCTCCTTTTATTCCATTGTTGGTTGCTGCTGGTGTTGCCATTTTACCCTGTTAGCTATGTCATTCTACTGATGCTTCCCCTTTGACATTGCCTCATCGAGAAAGTTCTGCTCGGGTACACTCGTTCCTTTATCTTGCTCGTTAGCTTGTTATTGCTATGCATTTAAGTTTTTGTGGCCTTGTCAGCCTTGTTACTGCTTTACTTTTATCATGTTAACCTTGTCGGCTCTTGATACTGTAGCGACTTGTTTTCGCCTCTGCTTGTGTTCTGATAATAATTATTAAGGCCCTTCGCTTACAGTTGATTTTGGGTGATTCTTTCCTTTGTTCTACAGTTATGTTTGTTCCAAGTATAAGGGGCTTTGATGTTGATTCGAATGATACTACAGTTGATCACTCTTTGATTAATGTCGCACTGTCGATCATTGTTTCACTTGGTTGTTGCTTTGGCTTTTTGTGCTGCTGCTGAGAGAAAACACGAGGCAATGACAAAAATTATTTTTTCCAAGTGATAAAATTCTGGGATTCATCATTTGGCATGGCAATTTGGATGGCCTCGAGCAACCAATTGCAGCCATGGCGCTTGCCCATTTCAATATCCTAAGCCTCCCTCATTAAAACAACAATGGTTTTCTCTCTTAGTTTATCTCTGCCTCGACTTGGATTTGTGATGTTTTGCTGGTCCTTATGTTGGCGAAATCGGATACTATTGACCTACTTTTGAGGCCATTGCCTCTTACTGATGTTGTTGCATCCCTATTGTTTTGCTGCTGCTACTATACCCTCTTTGTTTCTGGATAGTAAGAATACATTTTGGACATTGACGAGGTTTCCAAATTGTCAAATTATGCCAAGGACTTGCGGGTTTTCGTATCTTGGCGAAGCGACTTTCGCAGCCATGACGAGCTTAAAGTCCCTTGCCTAAATTTAAAAAAAATAAAATAAATCTAAGCCTCTTATTAACATTGCATTTGTGCCATTTTTCGAAATACAGAGAAGAGGCAGTGATGATGATGTTTCTATAGCAGGGCTTACCAATTCGGGCAAGGAGATGACCCAGCCCGTATCTTGGCATGGCAACCTGGTATGGCTTGTGATGGAGACTTTTCTCTCTCGCATGTAACTTGTGTTTGCTGCCATGGCGTGGATGGCTTCCTTTTTGCCAGGTCATAACACACATCTGAGCCCTATTTGCTTGAAACAGGGAAAGAGAATATTTTTTCAGTAATAATAACCGTCCAAATGAGGTGTAATGTATCACCTCATTTTTCTAAGTATCAATAGAAAGTGAGGCATCAGAGAGTTTGGGATTTTTATAAAGGGTGGTTGCCCCTCTCTGCTATGTCTATGGTTTCTCCATTAAATGAAAAAAAAAAAACATCCCCTTTGAATTTTGAATCAAACAAGAAAAGAAAAACTTCATCGAACACACCCCTGTGTTTCTCCTCTTAGTGCTGCTGCTACTGATGTTTTAACGGGGCTATGATGATTTCTTCTTTTCACTATGCTCGATCTTGGCATTGACAAAATATCCAACCTGTATCTTGGCGGGGCGACCCGGTATGCCTTTGAATTGCAAACTGGTGTCTGCAGCCATCACGATGACATTTTTTCTCTGTTGCTTTGTTCAGATGCAGCAAATTCTGAGCCCTCAATACCCATTTCATGGTCTGTAATTGTGCCATTCTCGAGTCCTAAAATGCGGAACTTTTTCTTCTTTTGATGTGGAAAGTATGGGGGTTTCTTTTTGCAAGAAATTAATATTGCTTCAATGGCAACCATTGAATAGTCTTCATTGGAAGGCCATTCTATGGAACTGGAGATTATTCAGTTTTGTGTGTTAGAGAGACGTTACAGCCAATTATACCACGACACTGTTTCAGCTGAAAGAATGAGGCTCTTTGGATGATGATTATCATGAGAATAAACACCAGTTCTTCCCATTGGAATATTCTGATTTTGGACAGATGCTACACTTGGTCTGCGATCTTCCAAGAGAAGCCACCCTGTGGGTAAAATTGCATTTTATCTTTGGTGATAATTTCACCTGGCTAGTTCAATGCTGCTGCTTTGCTTCTTGACTTGCATAATTCTTGCCACATTTTTTGTTGGTATCTTTATGAAGAATACACTTACCTTAAGACTGATACTACATTTGGTCGGAGAAGTTAGATCTGTTGTCTTGGATCATTCTCGGCTGTTTGTGGGTTGTTTTGATAACATTTACTGGTTATCTTCTTGTTGGACATATGTTAATTTGAACAGAATATTGCACTTGAATAGCTTGGTAAAACTGATTTGGATAGGATAGTACACTTGATGGCCGAGAATCTATTGTGAGGCCACAACATTTTTCGCTACTGCTATTGCTCTATGTGTTATGTTGCTGCCTCTTTACTGTTGTAATAAAAAAAGTACATTTTGGGCGATGACGACATTTTTAGATTGTCGAATTAGGGCGAGAACTTTTAAGTTCTGTAACTTGGCGAGGTATGGCAAACTTATAAGTTCCGTATCTTGGCGAGGCAATTTTTCGCAGCCATGGCAAACTTATAAGTGCCGTATCTTGGCGAGGCAATTTTTACAGCCATGGCGAAGTTGAAGCTCTTGCCTAATTTGAGTACAGATCCGAGCTTTCCTTTCCAAAACAAAAGAAAGTATTTTATATCAAGTTTAGCATGCTAATGATCTGTTTCCTGTAGCTAGTACCCTGTTCCTGTTAAGTTAGTGTTTGAACTTTGTTTGCTTCTAAGGATAATAGCAGAATGATCTTAAGATATAATGATTATGGGTTGAATTCATTAAAGAATTTGTCAATACATCATCCCCATCTTTAGTTAATTTTGTGTCATAACAAATTAAGTTCAACCTAAATTTTTAAACTTTATTGAGTTAATAGCATGAGAAATCTTTCCTTCATATGTTACAAACTTGTATCCTTGTGTCTTGATTCTGGTAGCCATGAACCAAGAAATAGAGGGAAATTTCTAGAATACTTATTAAAATATCACTTGTTCTATTGAGGGTCATCTCTGAATTCTTGAGGTTTGAGTTCCTTTGTTTGATTCTCGACTTGTTTGAGTAAGGACCTCGGATCATCACACCCCCTTTTCACTGCTCCGAAACAGGTACATATCTCGACTTTACTTTGTTTCGTTATTCCACTTTAATGACATGTGATCAGTTTTGTATGGCGTTTTTTTTTAATTCAAAATTTTATGCGTGTGGTTCTGCTATGTTTTAGTCATAAAAAGATTCATTTTTTGATGTGTGTTCCTAATACGATTCAGTCGTAAGTAATGGTCAGGCATGTCAGTTTGGTTGTGATTCATTTTAATTTATTTAAAATAACTAGACTATTTCATGTCGAGGTTCAGTTAGCTGTGTTTGAATCATGTGCGAACTAATAACCTCATGTCTAGTCATTGTGAGCTTTGGTTTTATTATTAATCTGTCTATAGTTTAGCTTGAATTGAATCGTTGTTTCCAGTTTCGGAATGAGTAAAGCTGCGAACTTAAACATTATGTTTTTAACCTTTCATTCTATCTATCCTTACTTGGAATTTTAGACAAAAATAACCAGTTTTGAATCTGGAAACTAGTTTAAATGCTCCAAAGTTTCAATCTTTAATTATTCTTATAGGTACTCCTATTACTTTAGAGTTTGGGATACATTTAGCTTTGGAAAAGATGTGAAATTTCTTGTGTAGTTATGAAATTTGAATAGTTAAAATTTGTCAAATCTACGAGTTTTCCATGACTTCAAGATTCTTGGCATGTTTTTTCTTCTTCCTCCTTCATAAGGCTTCATATCAAAAGTTCTTAGTTTTAGTAATTAGGGTGCAACTGTTTGGTATGAAGATAGACATATGTTTGTAGTCGTCCCAATGTTTGATTGAGAACCCTGCTTGTAGTTGAGTATTTGATAAAGAATGCAGTTTTCTTTGTTAAGATAAAGATTGGGTGATTTTAGTTTATTTGGTTCATGCTATTTTTGATAAAACTTTATTCGCCAATTATCATAAATTTATTGTCTTTAAAAGAATTTTGGTATGGAAATACCAGTCAGCTTTTGTTCCTTTAAACTTCCTTCATGTCTGCTTGGTTCTTATTCCAACCTGCATTTTTTTTGGCTTCTCTTGAATTAATTGGTTCTTGTTAAGTCGTAATACTTATTGGAAGCATGTTTAATTTGTTTAGCTTAAATAAATATTCTAGTTGGTTCGTTTCAAAGAAAGCTTCTTTTCTTAATGAAGTGTAAGTTGAACAAGATGCCTAGTTGTTCACTGTTCTACCTTCTTTTGTAGTATCCCTCTGTGTCATTTGGTTAAATTCTCATCATTTGCTTAGCCTTGTATCAAGCTTGAAATCTCATTAGCATATTTGTTTTTGATTATTCATAAATTGAAAGGCATGAAAATGTAGATGAGGATTTTGGAATTTTGAATGACTTCAAAAGTTTATAATTTTGCCTAATGAAATCCTGAGTTGTAATAAAAGTTTTTTTCATGTAATTGAAGTTTCTATTAGGCCTTATAAGAATCTGTATTAGTTGTCAAAGTGTTATTCCAAAAAAAATTCATTCTTTGTGCAATTTTTTGGTTTAATATCATGTTATGGGTCGCATTTTGCTTTGCCGTGAGAAGTTGTTAAAGGAGTAGCCATGTCTGGTTCTTCTCCTATAGTAGTAATTCAAGTAGTAGTGTGGAAATATGTTTGGTTTTTCTTAGTTTCAAAATGATGAGGTTGGTTTTATTTTTTATGTTTTAGGAAAAATATTTCTTCTGGTATCATTTAATTAGAATCTGGCAAGCTTCTTAGCTACCATTTTGTCCGGAGAGAAGTGTATATAAAATCTGGAAGCAAGGGTCAAGCCATTATGGAGTCTTCTTTTCATTTCTGGAGCTTTTCTCTCAATTAATTGCATAAATCATCCTTGCTTGTTTTGATTCAAGTCATAAGATTTAACTCTATTTTGTTGGCTAAGACAATGTTCATGTTAAGAATGTACGTTCTGGCCAGACCTAGAGTCTTACAGTTTTGGCCTTTAATCTAATGTCTTTCCACCTTCTTTATTCACCTTTTTTTTTGTGTGTTGGTGCTAATCTTTACTTCATTATTTTCATTACATGAAATCAACTTTGGAAACGAGTTCGCAAAGCTCACAAAGGGGGATGGCTTATTGGCATTGGAGTCATTTGGGGTCGAGTTCGGGCTCAAGCTTTCAAGAAATGAAGACTTTAGGAACTTTAGAAAATTCAAGGCTCTTTTGGAGTTTTCCTTTTCTCGGGTTCTTCTAAACCTTTTCTCTATCCACATTCCTCAGAAATTTGCATGTTTATAGGAATTTCCCGCAGAATAATTAATTGTTGGTAGAATAATTATTTACTTATGAATGAATATTCATTTATCTATTTATTAATAAATATTTGTTTCAAGCTAGTCATTCTTTTTATACAACCCCTAAATTTATTAAGTCAAGTCCGACGTGGAACCACTTCTATAGTGGATCTTAAAGGGTGCCTAACACCTCCCCTTTAGATAATTTGAATCCTTACCTAGAATCTCAAATGTTTCGCAGACCATAGTAGGAGTTAAGCATGTATTTCTTTAATTTGATTAGGTGTCCTAGCAGACCTTAGAATTGTTAGGTGGCAACTCCATTCTTTACTCAAAAGAGTCCCGGGAGTTGTAAACTATTTTGACTAGTGCCAAAATAGGGCGCAACATTGGACGATTTTATCAAAAATAGGAGTAATTGTGAGGATTGAGAAAATAGCCATCACGAGGATATAATTTGAAAAGAATAGACGAGATAGGAATGGATACACAATCGTGTGCAAAATTCAAGAACTGTTGTTTTTGAAAATATGAGGGACAAAGTTGGGTGTCAACATAGATGTGGGGGTAATTGTGCAACTATCCCATAATGAGTGGTTGTCACTGGTACAATGCATGCCAAAGAAATGTGGGATGATGGTAGTCCACAATGAGAATGGAGAAGCAATATCTACTCGTACCGTGACCGGTTGGAGAGTGTGTATAGACTAATGCAAACTCAATAAGGCAACAGGAAGGACCATTTCCCCTTGCCCATCATAGAACAAATGCTTGATCGATTGACCGTAAAGGCATATTATTGCTTCCTAGATGGATACTCAGGCTACAATCAAATATCCATTGAGGCGTAGGATCAAGACAAAACCACCTTTACATGTCCTTATGGCAGCATTGCATTCCGCATAATGCTATTCGTGCTTTGTAATGCTCCCTCCACATTTCAAAGGTGCATGCTAGCTCTCTTCCATGATATAGTCGAGAAAATACTAGAAGTGTTCATGGACGACTTCTCGGTGGTTGGTGACTCGTTTGAGGATTGTCTTAATAATCTTTACTTGGTGTTCGATATATGCGAGGACACCAACTTGGTGTTGAATTGGGAGAAGTGCCACTTCCTTTTTCAAGAAGGATAGTCCTAGGACACAAGGTGTCCAAGAATGGAATTGACGTGGACCATGCAAGGATTGAGGTGATCTTAAGGCTTCCACCTCCGACACCGTCAAAGGAGTTAGGAGCTTTTGGGACATGCGGGGTTCTACTGCCGTTTCATCAAAGATATCTCAAAAATTGTAAATCCCTTATTTAAGCTCCTTGAAAAAGATGCCAAGTTAATATTTGATGAGGCATGCTTAAAAACATTTGAAGAGGTGAAGATGAGATTAAAAATCGAATCGGTTATTGTGAGTCCAAGGTGGGGCCTCCCATTTGAATTGATGTGTGATGCTAGCGATGTCGCTTTAGGGGTCATGCTAGCCCAAACAAAATGTTTCTTCCCATTTATTTTACTAGCAAGACCATGAAGGGGGCACAATTGAACTACACGGTGATGGAGAAAGAATTGTTGGCCATCGTGTTTGCATTTGAAAAATTCAGGTCTTACTTGGTGGCGTCAAAATTTATTGTCCATACCAACGAATCCGCCATCCGCTATTTGATGGCTAAGAAATATTCTAAGGTAAGATTTATTCGGTGGTTGCTACTTTTTCAAGAGTTTGATATTACATTTATTGACTGCAAAGACAACGAGAATCAAGTGGCGGACCACTTATCCCATTTGTAGGAGGAGGGTCGCCCAAAAGAATCCATTGACATTGATGACACATTCCCGAACAAAAGAATCTTGTCTGTATCTTAGGAAGCAATCTCTTGGTACGCGGACTTAGCCAATTATGTTATATGTGGAGAGCTCCTGGAGGACTTCTTATATAATCAAAAGAAGAAGCTGGTAAAGGATAAACAACAACAACATACCTAGTGTAATCCCACAAGTGGGATTTGGGGAGGGTGAGATGTATGCAGACCTTACCACTACCAAGGTAGAGAGGCTGTTTCCAATAGAACCTCGGCTAGGAAAAATATTTTTAAAACATTTTGAAAATAAAGAATTTTTTTTGAAAACATGATAAAAAAATAAGCAAGGTAAGAAACACCACGATATCTCAAGTACTCAATAAAACTACAATAGCCCGAGGAAACAGAAAACATCCATAGCGAAAAGGACGCAGGACAAGATAAAACTACTATGTACAACAATAATTAATCTAAAATATCAACAACCAAGCTCCTTCTACCTAACCTTCTACCCTAATCCTCGACCTCCACGTTTTTTGGTCAAGGTTCATGTTCGTTGATCTGCAGGTGGGCCATGTCCTATCGAATCGCCTCGCCCCAATTCTTATTTGATCTACTTCTACCTCTGTAAAGGCCCAGCACAGCCAGCCTCACGCACCTCTTTACTAGAACATCAGTGAGGAGGTGCGAGACACTATTATGAGGATGAGCTATTTTTCGTCAAGGTTTTTCTGGATGGAGTGATAAGGAGATGTATAGCTGAGTTCGAGCAAGGGGCTATTCTTGAAGGGTGCCACTCCGCTCCCTATGGAGGGCACCATGGTGATGTACGAATGGCAAATCTTGGCCAAGACGGTGAACGTGAACCAGAAGAATTGAGGAAAGAAGTAAGATGATGTCTTGTGGGCATATCGGGCGGCTTTCAAGTCTTCGATTGGGATATTACCTTACCGGTTGGTCTTTTGCAAAGCATGTCATGTCTCCATTGAGTTAGAACACAAGGCATTCTAGTCCTTAAAGAAGCTTAACATGAATTGGGATAACGTTTCCAAATCTTTCCTATGGAGCTCTAGATGAATTGAGATAATACCGTCGTGCCGCAATGTTAAATTAAGAGATTCTTGAGAGGCAACCTAAGTTTTACTTTTTTGCATTTAGTTAATGTTAAATCACACATGAAGTTCTTTGATTGTTGCATTTGATCTTAGTTGAGTGGTGTATGTGCAGGAATGAAAGCATTGAAGTGTGTAAAGGTTTGGGACTTAGTTCCAAGAATCTGAAAAAAGAAGGAAGCCGAAGAGAATCAGCACTCATCGAAAAAAGCACTAAATACATTAGCAGACCTCTGCAACATAGGCGGGATCGCCGATGCTTACAGTAAGCATCTAAATTGGACAAAATATGGAAGGGGGATTTAGTCGATCAAATGCCGGCCGCCGATCCACCCATTTGATTCGGCTGAACGCCTAAAGTTCTGTGGGTAAGCCCATTTTCATCCTCGATAGGGGACTCAAACCCTATTTTATTGAAATCAGCACCCACCGATTATAAAAGGAGGTAACACAATTTTAAAAGGGCGGGTGCTAAAAATTAAGCAGGCCACTGATGTTTGGAAATATTTGCCTATTTTACCTAACATTTCCTTGCATTTTGATATGTTACTCCTCCATTATAGGTGATAATTGTGTTTCTTGCGCTCACTTATGGTGTTTGTGATTTTAGTAATGGTTTGGATGAATTCGAGGCAAGAACAATCAAATTGAAGCAAAATACGTTGACAAGCAAGGCTTGGACCAAAGTGATGATTAAGTAGCTATTTTGAACTAAAGGTTTCCAAGAAAGCTTTGGAATTTGGAAGCTGTTTTGAGAGCAAAACTTCAGAGATAGCATTGAATTTGGGAGCTATACTGGAAGCGGGGCTTCCAAGAATGTTTTGAGGATGGAGAGAATTAAATTTCCCAAATTGTTTAGGATTTGGTTTAACTTATCATAGCACTTTGTAAACACTATAAAGCCTTATTCTTTCGTTATTATTAGGGGAAGTCAGTTTTGGAGAGAGTTTTGACAGAGAACACGTAAAACAAAGGTTTTATACTTATTCGCCTTGCTTAACTACATTCAGAGTTCTTTAATGCATGCATGTGATTTAATTCCATAGAAATATAGGCATTAGACTAGCTAGCATAGAGTCGTGAAGAACCGACAGGTTTTCACGAATATAATTAATTTGTTAGTAAGTAATCTAGGAAATCATGAAGTAGAATCAACTGGAAAACTAAACTGGATTGTTTGTCGCTCTAACTCTGGACCGTCTCTCTTTTATTGATAACAACCCATAATTTACTCTCTATTACTTGACTTCAATTTCTTGTCTTTAATTATAGTTCTCTTTAGTTAGTAAAATCTACAATCATTGAAAAAAATCCTTGAATAGTTTTTAGGAAATTGTTTTCTAGGATTCAGTCTGAACAATAGTCCTCGTGGGAACGATACTCAACTTATCACTTTATTACTTGCCGACCATGTATACTTGCATGTGCATTTGGGAGCAACAAGTTTTTGGCGCCTTTGCCGAGGACTAAATACTTGACTGTTTTCTTTTTAAATGTTTACTTATTTTCTATTCAGGTTTAATTTTTTTTGAGTTCTTGTGCTATTTCAGATATTAGGTCTCGCTTAATTCCTTACCTATAGGAATGGCAAAAGAACTAGCCTTAGCTGTGCGAGATATTTCTCTTCCCAGTCTTGAAGGAGGAGCTTCAAGCATTGTTGAGCTTGAAATTACTTGACACTTTGAGATTAAGTCTGGCATGATACAACTGCTCCATGTGACTAGACAATATGTTGGATCATTGCACGAAGATTCATAACAACATTTTCAGAATTTCTTGGAGATTAGTGACACATACACACCAGCAGGCGTCTCAACTGATTATGTTCGATTGATACTTTTCCCGTTTTCCTTGATCGGCACAGCAAAGAAGTGGTTAAAGGCTGAAAAGACTGGGTCAATAACTACTAAGAAATTTTTGGCTAAATTCTATCCATCTGCTAAAACAGCAGAATAAAGAGTGAAATTATGTCTTTCAGACAAAGAGACGGAGAATCCCTGTATTCAGCCTGGGAAAGATTCAAGTCATTGTTGAGAGATTTCCCGCACCACAACCAGTCTAATGAGGTGTTGGCCAATATTTTTGTGGAAGGTTTGAATTCTTATACCAAGATCGTGGTGGATGCTGCTGCTGGAGGCCAAGTCTTGGCCTTGAATTTTAATGAGATTTATGAATTGCTGGATAAATTTTCTCAGAGCAATCCTGACTGGCAGGGAGATGGTAGAGCTCCAAGTCAAAAAGCTACTAGAGTACTTCAATTGGATGCGATTTCAGCATTGAATGTAAAAATGGATGCCATAGCTAACCAAATCAGCAAGCTAGCATTGCCACCAACTCAGCAACACGTGCAATCAGTTCAAAAAGTGTAGCAGTTCCAAAGTTTGTGTGAGGTATGTGGACAAGATCATGCTACTGATGTTTGCCCCTCCAATCCAGAGTCGGATTATTACGTGGGGAATCAAAATAGGTCTTAATGACAGAATCAAAACCAGTTTGGTAACAGCTACAATCCCAATTGGCGCAATCATCCAGATCTCTCTTGGGGTGGTAATCAAGGCAGAATGAGAGCTCCAAGTAATTAGCAACCACCTCTGGTTCAACCACATCAGGCAAGCAGTTTAGTCGAAGATATGATAAAACAGATGTTAGCGGGCTAGCAGAAAATTATAGCTAACAATGCAGCCCATGCACATGCCATAAGAGATCTCAGTAATGCTCAAAAAGATCTGGAACGCCAAATGGGGCATATTCTGAGTGCTCAAAGTTCTAGACAATATGGAACACTCCCTGGTGATGCTGAATCGAATCCAAATCTAAAGGGAGTTGAGCACTGTCTTGCTATAACTCTAGTTAAGGGTGAAGAGTTTATGGCCAAAACTGAGGAGAAGGAGCAACTTAAAGAAGCGGAAGTAGAAAAAGTAGAGAAAGTAAAGAAGAAATGAAACGACCTCGGTTAGTAGTTCCGAAAGTTAGGACTCCGATTGGTGTGTCGATAATTTTAAAATATTCGTAGGATCCATTAGGACCTGTCTGTAAAATCTGAGCTAAATCAGACCTCGTTTGGTAGGCATCGGAAGAAGGTTTAAGTTTTTATTGTCGATAAATATTAAAAAGAGATTTTTGGGCTTGGTTTTGGCAAATAAGCTCTGATTCAAAATTTGAAAGTGCCGTTAGGTTAGTATGATTATTTGTGACTTTTTTGATTTTTGAAAAGTGAATTTAGATGTTGTTCGGCTAGTTTCCGCTAAAATGCCGAAAGTTAAATAATTTGACCTTTTTCCTTTAAATTTGCATCTTGAGTTTCAAGAGTCCGATTTGAGATCCCTCTTCGCGAGTATGTTCCATATATTTTGTATAACTTACTTGAAAAATTAGAGATCATTTCGACCTCTCTAGGGTTCCATTTTAATTTTAATCGTCGTAGCGAATTTATTAAAAAAAGAAAAAATAAAATAAATTAGATTGTCGATTTGCTAAGGGATTTAATTGCATACGAGATTGAATAGAAATATTTGAAAAGAAAGATTAGGAAAGAAAGATTAGGAAAGAAAGAGGAAAAAGGAGAAAAAGAGGTGGAAATAGTGGAATTTCTACGCCAAATCTCCAGGTAATGATGTTAACTCATTATCTTAGCTTATTACGTGTGTTTGAATATATTTTTACGGTATAAATAGAGGTATTAGACATCGCCCTAATGACTTAAATTGATAGTTTAAAGGGTCAATTGTACCCCAATGATGGAAATAATTATATATTCGTACTCAGTGAGTTATGGGCAACATATATATATATATATATATATATATATATATATATATATATATATATATATGTATATATATATATATATATATAATATATATATATATATATATATATATATATATATAATTTATTTAGGGTTTGGCTATGGAACTTTGAACCCTGTACATAGGCCTGGCCTGCGTATTATGTATGCAAATAGGGTATCAGGTTCTTAACTGGATTGGCCTAAGACATAAGAAATGAAGCCTTTAGCTTTATTTGACATAATTTTTCTGCTTATTGAATAGAAAGAGATCGTTTCGCAGTTAATCCAAAGTAAAAAGCAGTGGTTGAGTAGCAAGGCTAGCTTTGGAATACGGTAAGTGATTATATCCATTTCTTTGGAGGCACCTGGCCTCGTGAATTTTCTACCACGTGTTCTTTACGTGAGTAGCGGCCGATAGGCGTACTCATTACGCCTTAGCTTTGAATTTACGCTGTATATTATATGTTATGTCCTATTGCTGGTATTGCATTGAGTATCTGAGCATTGTACTCTGGCTATCATTACTGCATATACTTCCTGGTAATCGATGAGAGTCCCGACCCGCTGAAGGGTCATTACTGCATATACTTCCCGGTAGTCGATGAGAGTCCCGCGCCGGTGAAAGATCATTATTGTATATATTTTTCCTGGTAGACGATGAGAGTCCCGCGCCGGAGATAGGTTTCGGGAACACGTGACCCCATTGCCTCATGACATATCATTGCATATCTTTATATGCATTTTTTAGCTGTATAGATTTAATGCATAAATTATATGTGAACGATTTATCTGGTTGACTGCTATGGCTTATGTTTCCCTGACTAGCATATCTATTTTTCGAGGTTGCTAGTTTGTCCTCACTTATTGAGTCCTTATGACTCACCCCCTATTTGTTCTTGTGTTTTCTTTTCATTCGGCAGATTCTGCTCCAGGGCCCAGCCAGCCGCGTCGTGATTAAGGAGTAGTACGTTTCAGCTGTCTACGGTGAGCCATCTTCTTCATTGCGGCCATGAACTTCAGATATTACATTTTGCCTTACTTTTTCTCCCTTCGGGAGGTGTGTATATCTTTTGGCCTTCTTAGATGTCTGATCTGGAAACCTTTAAAAATGTGTCTCCTGGGTAGTTATTTGTATTATTCAGACAGCTTGTATGTTTTTCTATACTTAAGAGTTATCTTGTGTTGTTAAAGTTTAGTTCATTTTCATTTCAAGGTAATTCTTCACAATTTATATCGATTCAGTCAATAGGGTTCGCGCGACAGGTTTAGGGGAGGTGGTCGGGTGCCCGCACGGCCTAATAGAGAATTTGGGTCCTGTTAGAGAAAGAAGAGAAAAAGAAGGCACCTCTACTCCCCACCATTCCCCCAAAGACATCAACCATGAAAATATATGGCTCGATTTCATAAATTTGTGAGTATGATGAAAGGGCTTCAAGTTAACATTTCTTTAACTGATGTCTTTGAATTGATGCCATCATTTGTGATGTTCTTGAAAGAGATTCTAGTTAAGAAGAGAAAGCCACAAGACATTTATACAATCGAGTCGATAGAGGAGTGTAGTACAATCCTGAGTAAATTACCTCCAAAACTTCAAGATCCTGGGAGGTTCACTATTGCTTGCACCGTTGGTGGTCATAATATTTTTGGTGCACTCTGTGATCTGGGAGCCAGCATAAATCTCATGCCTCTGTCTGTCTATAAAATGTTAGGCGTAGGAGAAATCAAGCTTACTTCAGTTACCCTTAAGAGGGCGGATGGATCACTCACTTATCCCATTGGTAAGGTGGAGGATGTGTTGATTAAAGTTGGGAAGTTTACGTTCTCTGCTGATTTTATTATTCTAGACTATGAAGAGGATCAAGAAGCTCCGATAATTTTTGGAAGACCATTCCTAATCACCTCGAAGGCAATTATTGACATAGAACTTGGGGAGATGACTGTCAGAGCACAAAGGTTACTTTCAAGGTTATAACGACAAGGATCACAAGGCTATGTTTGAGGAGTGTTCTTTGATAGAATGTGTTAGTCCAGACCCTGAAAGTAAATCGGTAGAGGCGGTTGAGCAGAAGGTAGTACTAGTTGACAATGGCATATCACTTTTGAAGTTGACGAAGAGTTCTCTTAAAGGAAGGAAGAAGGAAAAAGTTCGCCGCAAGAAGAGGAGTCGTAAATGTTAGAAGTGAGCTTAAAAGTGTTGTCGTGCCACGACTTTACCTAAGGCGCTTTTCGGGAGGCAACCCGAGCCTTGTATGTAAACGAAAAAAATAAAATCAAAAAATCAAAAAGAGTCGTGCCGCTACGTTAAATCAAGCACTAGTTGGGAGGCAACTCAACTTTTATTGTCTTAGTCGTTTTCATATATTAGTATTACGTAGTTTTCTCGCTGTTTTTGTAGGGCTCGAAAATTTTCGAAGGTGAGATAATTTATCAAATTCTGCAATGGAACCACTAAGGCATCAGGCTGCAGATTAACTGAATCCATATTAGAGGCATTTCTCCCAGGAACTTGTTGAGAGTGTAGCTGGAAACATGTTGAGGAAGCTGCGAGGGTGTTAAAGCTCCACCATAGTCATGCTAAATAGCAGCTTTAGATGCGTAAGAAGCTTACTGGCTGACGCTAGGGACTAAGAAAATTAGGTGGAAGAATGTTGGAGGAGGCTGTTTGGGACACGTTCTTGGCAGCAAATCTCTGTTGATTGCTTATAGAACTTGGCTTCAGACCTGTAGGACATGGTTACAAAAGCATCGCTCATAGTATAGCTGCTTCAAAATAGTGTCACAGACCTTTTTGAAGCGATATCTAAAGCGTCGCTCTAGGAACAGCTTCAAAACTGCGACGCTTAGAATTTTTTATAGTCCAAATCTGCGTCAAAACAGTTGAGAGTGACGCCATGTGTATCGCTGTGTATAAACAGTGAGTTCCAAAAGTCACAAAGCGTTGATAAAGCGTCGCTGCGTAAATCACTTCCAGGTAAGTTTTGATTACAAAACGGGTTGACCCAACCCAACAGAGAAAGTCAAGCAATTCCAAGGCACCAAAGAAATCCGAGGACTAGCTTATGAAGATCTCTGCATGTACCCTGACTTGCAGCAGCCCGAAGGTTATATGACGCCCAAATTCAACATGTTCGATGGCAGTGATGACCTAATGGCTCATTTGAGGTCTTACTGTGACAAGTTGATCGGGGTTGGACACGGTGAAAAGATTCGCATGTAATTTTTCAATCGAAGTTTTACTAGAGATGCGCTGGTATGGTATTCAAAGCAGCAAACAAAGAAGTGGACAGGCTGGGAAGCAATAGCTGGAGATTTTGTTGATAGCTTTGGGCATAACACTGATGTCATGCCTGATCGGTTCTATTTGGAGAAGCAGAAGAAGAAGACTACTGAGTTAGGGAATTCGTGACTAGATGGAGAGCTGATGCCACCAAAGTCCAACCTCCTATGGAAGACACAGAGATAGTGGCAACTTTTATTCGCATACAAGAGGATGTCTACTTTGACAAGATGCTGAACATGCAAGACAAGAAGTGTGCAGACTTGATCAAGATTGGAGACATGGTTGAAGATGGTTTGAAAACTGGTAGGATTGTTAACTTGGCCGCACTAAGAGCCACTAACAAAGCACAACAAATCAGTAACACGGGTACATCGAAGAAAAATAAGGACGATGTCTCCTTCATTGCTGCGTCACTCGATCATTCTCCCACCCATAACCACTACTACTAAACACCACCTATATCATACCTATACATTCCATCCACATCTACCTATCCAGTCTACAACACTCAACCCATGTTCCAAAACCCACTGCCACAAGGACCACCATACTCACAAAGTCCTAACTACAGAAATACCAACACCTATCCACCAAGACCTCACGCAAACAACAACCCAAGACCCAAAAGAAACTATACCCCACTAGCCGAATCCTGCACTCAGTTATTTGAAAGACTCAAAGCTGCTGGCCATATGTTGACACCCAATTTTGTCCCTCCTTTGTCTAAATTTGACCATAATTCAACTTAAGGGTGTAATATGACTATTTATGCAAAATGCGCATTAGAAATCATGCATCTACGTGTGTTTTCCTCTATTTATACATTATATACTTAAGTGTAGCTATATTACGTAACTTTTGCACCATTTAGGCTATTTTTTAAAACTATGACTATTTGGAAAATTAGTACACTTAGCCAACTTGTTCAAACAATCTGAATGGGGTTTTAACCCCCAAAGAGCGTTGGACATGATTTATTTGCTTTTACTTAAAGGATTAAACGTGCAAATGTAGACTGTCTATTAACGTTGTTCTGCATTCAGTCTCAACTCCTATAAAAAACTAAGTAAAATAGTATTTACAGGGTTTA
The DNA here is from genome assembly GCA_037355625.1 of Petunia x hybrida. NCBI lineage: Eukaryota > Viridiplantae > Streptophyta > Magnoliopsida > Solanales > Solanaceae > Petunia > Petunia x hybrida. The sequence continues at coordinate 386,184 of JBBBVM010000018.1, read as the reverse complement.
CAAAGGCCCGGTAATAAGTTACACCTAAGCCTAGACGAAACAGGACTCCAAAAACGCTCAAAATAGCTCGAAGCTTTACCAAGGCATCGCTCCAGGAAAGCTTCCAACTGCACCCAAGCAAGGTCAAGCGATCACAGCCAAGGCAAAGCCAGGGCTTCGCCCCAGGATCGCTTTGGGTTGATAAGTAGCCTAAAAAATCTCAACGCTTTCTTGAAGCCACGCCTCACGATAGCCTCCAACTTTTCAGAGCTTTCTTGAAGCTTTGCTCCAATATAGCTTTCAACGCGTCCATTAACTCTAATTTGCTCGTTCTTGCCTCGAATTCATCCGCACCATTCCTAACATCACAAATACGATAGGTGAGCACAAGAAACACATTTACCACATATAACGAGTGCATAAAGTACTAAAATGTGAGAATATATTAAGAAAAAATAGGCAAATATTGCCAAACATCACCACCCCACACTTAGACCTTTGCTCGTCCTCGAGCAATCATCAAAGACTAATTTCCCAACTAGATCCTAACACTTAATAGAATAGGTCTACCTATGATTATGGTTGATACCGATCATTGAATCAATGCACACATGACTCCTATGGGTCCAACAAACATGCCACAATTTACAAACTCAAAAATATGAGAACAACCACCCAAAATAACTCAAATGCACAAATTCGACCCATTGCAACCATGCTCCCACAAATCACACCTATCGACTCAACCAAGAAGCCATCAACTTCACCTATTTCATGCAAACCATGTGCCCTCACAAAGATGAGGCAAAAGAGTGTCCCCCAAATATCACACACAACAATGAATATCATGAATAGAACGGGGACAATAACATAGAATGAATTCACTCACTCTCATAAAAGTCTCACATGTCACACACAATGTACCATAGGCTTGCCCGTAGTGTAGGACTCCACTAATGTAAGCTCACTCCAATCGGGATTAACTAGGACTTTCAAAAGGTTGTAATGTAGGCTAAGGGGCGGGTATGATACATATGGGTAATACTGACTACCTTCCTAAGCACTTTAATACATCACAATTATTTCAAACACAAGTCTCATCAAAGCCACCCAATCAACAACTTTCACACACACCTTCTCAACAAGTAGCAATTTTTTCTTTTAAGCACACACTAGCGAGGAATGTATATTCTTTTCTCTTTATTTCTTTTTCCACAATTTTTTCTCTTCTTTTCAACTTTGCTCTTTTTTTTTCATTTGTTTTCTTTTTCTATTCATTACTTTTCAACCTTGCCAATGCTCATAAACAACTACTACACAATTCATTACATATATTCCCCTCATTGGTTCCACTCAAAAACCTCCAAATATTCAACCACAACTCCACAATAATATCACAATATCAACTAAAGTGCTTAAGGAGTAAAGGGTCAAAAGAGAACAATTTAGAACAAATGGGTAGGCTTGGGGTGTGGGTGCCAACAAAAGTTCAAAGAAATCACAACAATCAAGTCAAAGGTGTATATGTAAGGATAGGCAAATCAAAAGAAGGCCTGTATCCTTTCCCGACTAGAGCAAACCTAGGATTTCGCTTTGCACACACATGAGGCAAGTTCTATACATCAATATGCAAACATGGAGCAAACAAGAATATGCCTCACAACACACATTGCACACAATCTGCACAAAAAGGCTCCATCAACAACTATCAATCAAGCATTTAGAGTGCAACTTGTGGAAAATTAAGCACTAATGCACAAAGGTTCACAATAAAGTCAAGCAAGTGGACTCAAGCATCTCAAGGGGGTCGTTCCATTTTTTTAGGCATGCATTACATTTATAACCCAAGGACACCACAAATAGCACATGCAACAAGTTCAAGTCCACCGGTATCAAACAAATCAAAGGCACCTAGCATTCTACCTATTCCTTTCGTCTAGGGCCACCTATAACTAACTACCCTAATCCTAATAAAAAAATAAAAAACTACCCGGTTCAAAGGTCTCCCCATGGAAAAGAACCGAGGACATAAGAAAAACCACGGGGTGGATGACATGTACCACTAATAAAAACTAAAAGGAACATCTTTTTGGAATTTTTCATTGGTTTTCTAATTTTTTCAATTTTTCATATATTAAAGCAAGAAACAAATCAAAATAAAGTCAAGTGACAAAAGAAAATCCTACGGTACATGCATCCCTAACCTCGAAAGTAAAGGAGAGTTCCCCACCCCACACTTAAAAGCAAGCAATGTCCTCAGTGCTAAAAATAAGACAGTGCAAGGGTAAAGAAAACTTCCCTGAAGACTCTAGTCCTTGGTGCTAGCATCCTCCAAGCCTCCATATAGTATGAGGTACTCAGACTTCTCCCAACAGGTCAGCAGTATTAGGCAGGGGTGAGGATACCCCACACTTAAACTTGACATTACATGAACCTGCAATCCAAGGAAAAATAAAAACTACGTGACACTATAAATAAAATAATACAAGTACAAACTCGGGTTGCCTCCTGAGAAGTGCCTTAGTTAACGCCGTGGCACGACGACACTTCTAGCTCACTTCCAGCATTTATGTCTTCTCTTCTTACGCCGAACCTTTGCTTTCTTCCTTTCTTTGAGAGAACCCCTCTTCAACTTCACATGTGGTGTACTTCCATGTTCTTGTCTGACAGATTCGATTATAGAGCACTCTTCAATCTTAGCTATGTGCTCCTTCTCAGTATATACCTTGAAAGTAACCTTTTCTCCATGCGCTCTAACAGTTATCTCACCCAGCTCCATGTCAATCAGTGCCTTCGAGGTGACTAGGAATGGTCTCCCTAAAATGATTGGAGCTTCTCGGTCCTCTTCATAACCTAGGACTACAAAATCAGCAGAGAATGTAAACTTACCAACTTTAAGCAACACATCTTCCGACTTACCATCAGGGTGAGTGGGTGATCCATCCGCCATCTTAAGAGTAACTGAAGAGGGCTTGATTGCTCCTAGCCCTAACCTTTTGCAAACATATAGAGGCATGAGATTTATGCTCGCACCCAGATCACACAATGCACCAGTGATATTATACCCTCCAATAGTACAAGGAATAGTAAACCTCCCAGGATCTTGAAGTTTTGGAGGTAGCTTGCTCAAGATTGTGCTACACTCCTCAACTAACTCAACTGTATCTATCTCTCGAGGCTTTTTCTTCTTGACTAAAATCTCTTTTAAGAACATCACAGAGGATGGCATCAATTCAAACACATCAGTCAAAGGAATATTAACTTGAAGTTCTTTCAACATACTCACAAATTTTTTATACTGGGCCAGATCCTTCGATAGTATAAGTCTCTGCGGGAATGGTGGAGGCGGCAGAGGTGCCTCCTTTCTCTCTTCTTTCTTCTTCACCTTCTCAACTTTTTCAACTTTTTCTATTTCAGCTCTCTCCTCAGACTTGGCCATCAGCTCTCCACCTTCAATTAAAGTCACTGCAAGACATTGTTTAGGCTCTTTTTTAATAGTGCTTATTTCTCCCACCAACAGCCCCAACTGGTGCTCCAGGTTCTTTTGAGCATTGGCAAGATCTTGTATGGCCTGTGCATGGGCTGCAGTGTCAGCTATCATTCTCTGCTGGCCCGCCATTATCTGCTTTAGCATATCCTCAACTGAATTGCTAACCTGCTGTGGTGGAGCTGGAAGTGGGTGGTAATTATTCGGGGCTCTCGTATTGCCTTGATAATAAGCATTACCAAACTGATTTTAACCCTGCAGCCTGTTTTGATTACCAACGTAATAAACTGACTCAGGATTAGAGGAGCAAACCTCTGTAGCATGGTCTTGACCATAAACCTCACAAAAACTCTGGAGTTGTTGCACTGGAGCCACTGGTTGCTGAGTCTTTGGCAGAGCTAGCTTGCTAATTTGATTGGAAATAGCATCCATCCTCGCCCTTAGCTCTGAAACTGCATCTAACTGAAGTACCCCTGCAGATTTCTGCGTAATAGCTCTACCATCTCCCTGCCAATCAGGATTGCTCTGCGAAATCTTATCTAGTAAATCATGGATCTGGTCAAAATTTAAAGCCAATACTTGGCCTCCAGCGGCAGCATCTACCACGATCTTAGTATGCGCATTCAACCCCTCAACAAAAGTATTTGCAAGAACCTCATTGGATTGGTTGTGGTGTGGACAATCTCTCAATAAAGCTTTAAATCGCTCCCCGGCTGAATACAAAGACTCTCCTTCTATCTCTCTGAAGGACATAATGTCACTCCTCAGTCGGGCTGTCTTGGCAGATGGATAAAATTTAGCCAAGAACTTCTTAGCCAAATCCTCCCAAGTAGTGATAGACCCAGACTTTTCAGCCTTTAACCACTTCCTTGCTGCCCCAATAAGTGAAAACAGGAACAACGTCAAGCGAACATAATCAGTAGGAACTCCCGCTGGTTTATAAGTATCACTGATCTCCAGGAAATTCTGACTGTGTTGCTACGGATCTCCATGAAGTAATCCAGCATATTGCCCAGTCACATGCAGCAACTGAATCATGCCGGACTTAATCTCAAAGTGCCCGGTGATAGCGGGCTTAACTATGCTAGACGCTACCCCCTCTAGGCTGGGGAGAGCAACATCTCGCACAGCTAAGCTAGTTCTGCTACCATTTCTGTAGGTAAAGATCAAGCAGGAACCTGATACCTGAAATAGCACAAAACTCAAAACAAAACTTAAATCTGAATAGAAAGTAATAAACTGTTCAAAAAGAAATCAGTCAATTGTTTAGTCCCCGGCAACGGCGCCAAAAACTTATTGCTCCCAAATGCACACGCAAATATACGTGGTCGACAAGTAATAAAGTGATAAATCGAGTATCGTTCCCACAAGGACTATTCAAACTGAATTCTAGCAAACAATTTATATAAACTATTCAGGAATCTTTTTCTAATAGTGAGGATTTTATTAACTAAAGAACAGTAATTAAATGGTAGAAGTGAATTCAAGCAATGGAGCGAAACTTGGTTGTTATCAATAATAAAGAGACGGTCCAGGGTCTGAGTTACGAATAATTCAGTTGAGTTTTCCAATTGATTCAACTTCTTAAATCCCGGATTACTAACTGACAAAGTAAATGTACCTGTGAAAACCTTTCGATTCTTCACAGTCTATGCAGGCTACTTCAAATCCTGTATTTCTATGGGTTAAATCACGTGCACGCATTAATGAATTCTGTAATTAGTTAAACTAGGCGAGCAAGTATATGTCTATCCTACTCACAAATTGGTTCCCCGATGCCCGGGTTCACAAACTAGTCCTACTCTTTCCTATTACGTAATTAAATTCCCTCTTTCGAGTTCAATCTAAAAACCATAGATAATGCGTAATAATCGGGCCCTGATAATTACACAAGTGAAATCAGGAAAGAATAAGTAACCCTTTATGGGATTCAATTAATGGGAATCAATCTTCAAACATCAACTTTCATGAAATACTCTAACCCTAGAACGTAAGATTTAGCCACGGATACTCATAATAACAACACAAAGATTTGATGAAATAATGAAATAATGATGTAATAGATTAATGGAAGGAAGAAAAACCCTTGTTCAAGATGTTATGAGCTCTCCAATTTGCTCCAAAGTCTCAACTCCTATCAAAAACTAAGTAAAATAGTATTTATAGGGTTTACAAAGGCCTGTAATAAGTTACACCTAAGCCTAGACGAAATAGGACTCCAAAAACGCTCCAAATAGCTCGAATCTTTACCAAGGCATCGCTCCTGGAAAGCTTCCAACTGCACCCAAGCAAGGTCAAGCGATCAAAGCCAAGGCAAAGCTAGGGCTTCGCCCCAGGATCGCTTTGGGTTGATCAGTAGCCTAAAAAATCTCAAGGCTTTCTTGAAGCCACGCCTCACGATAGCCTCCAACTTTTCAGAGCTTTCTTGAAGCTTTACTGCAATATAGCTTTCAACGCGTCCATTAACTCTAATTTGCTCGTTCTTGCCTCGAATATATCCGCACCATTCCTAACATCACAAATACGATAGGTGAGCAGAAGAAACACATTTACCACATATAACGAGCGCATAAAGTACTAAAATGTGAGGATTGTTGAACCCCAAAATTTACCCTTTCTTCAAGAAAAGATAGGTTTCGTGTATATTTCAACAAAATGGGACTCCAAATGGTTTTTTTTGGAGTCGCCACCTAATTTAAGGATTATTAGGAACCTAAGTTAACTAAAGAGTGCAATTTATTCTTTTTTAAAAAGAAATTAAATTAAAATCAGAGATTCTTAGGTAAGTGGTTCTATTAAATCCGAAAGAAGGTCCCTTGCGGGAGCACTTTCGAAAATACGCTAAAAGCGGTTAATCCGGCGGTTTTCACGAATTTGTTAAGGATAATAAGTATATAAAATTAATTTTAAACAAAGATGAGAGGAATAAATATAAATAAGACAAGATTTTAATTATGCCGATATTTATACAGATAAATAACTAAATTTAAGGTGAATTAAAAGGATAGTGAAATAATGATCAATTGACTAATTAATAGAATGCGCAAAGGTTAAATGAAGTTAAATGATTAAATAAAAAAACATTAGATAAATAATTGGATAATAATAAAGGATTAATTAATTGATTGAATGAATAAATAGATAAATAAATAAACAAATAAATAATTTAATTAAATAAATGAATACTTTCCAATTTTAATTAAATAAAGGAGTGAATGAATAATAATTGATTAATTAAATGAATAAATGAATAAATATTTAATTGATTAAATAAATTATTAATGAAATTAACTAAATTAGATTAAGTAAATAAATAAAGGATTAAAATTTAATTAATTAACTAAATAAATAAATTAGATTAAATAAATAAATAATTGAATAATACTATAATCAATAAATAAGTAATTCAAATGCAAATTATGACGAAGGTACGATTTTAATCGAATTTTATTTGCACTCATTAATTGACAAATGATTCTAAACATCCATAAATAAATTGGCGATTCGCAAAGAAATGATACAAAGTATTCATAAAACAATTTAAGTGATTTACAATAGTTATTCACAATTCAAATATCATTTCTATCCTACCGGGCTACTAATCCGGTCTATGGGGAAATACTATACAACATGCATTTTCTAAGAGAGCGGGGAAGGATGGAGTTTAGAAGATAGAACCCGGAAGCGCAAACTCAACATTGAGCCTTGGACTTTGTGATTTTCATTTTTTCATTTTTTTACATTTTCGGGGATATCAAGTCCCGAAAATGCGGAGCGGATCAAATAACTCCAATGCAGATAGCCAATCCCGATTTGTGAGTTGAGCAACTCAAACTCGTCCCAAGGTTCATGCAAAGAAATAAGAGAGATAAGGATTAATAATTGTATAGATAGGAAACTGAATGACTTAAACAATTACATCAGCCAGACTAGCACAAACAAAGAAGCGAAAGATATAACTTGTAGACATAGAACAAGGCATATGGCAAATGTAAGTAATTAATCTGATAAGGAGGATAGCTCAAACGATTAGGGACAAGATGAGCCGATTTTCGAAACCAATAGCCTAACATACATACTTTATCTTCAAGTAAAATTAATTCTTTGACAACCTATAAAGTGCAAGCTTAATCAAAAGAAACCAGTAAAGTATAACCTTAACATTTAGTTACATATCCTTATTAATCACAGGCCAAGGAATTTCAAGATGTAAACATGTACACATCTAAATTTCAGCATGTAAGAACAATGATTATCACATTAAAAGTTTAGACATTGATCAACATAAATAAGCGTTTGGTACACAGATTCATTGGAAGTGGACACAGCACATATAGCACTAGATGAGGCCAAATTTGAGATTGAAAAGCTAAGGGAATTTGTGTCGACTACACAGAGAAAGTCTTCGAAAGCAGGGAAGAAAGCCAAAGGATCCAAAGAGCTGGGATACATTGATGATATGCTACTTGAAATGGGTGAGGAACATTCCAAACTAATACCAGACCCTACATACACTTGCTCACACAGAACTTGCACCTCAACACCTCATCACACTACCTGCATAACTCCTTCACACACCCTTGAAACACCAGGACCAACCAGATCCTAACTACTGCTACTACACACTCCCTTTCACAACTGGAAATCCCACTAGAACCCCTGCTATTACCTGCCTATCAAACTCCCAGAACTTCTCCTCACACTCTTCATATAATCAGACACACACACACAGAGACTTTTAAACCAAACAGAAACCATAGGCACCTACACCTCTGCACCTCACAAGCATCCCTCACTGAACCACTTTAGGCTCTCACAGGGTCAAAACCAAGCTCCCTGATCCCTCTCATACATTCCATCTCACAGAACCTCCAAGCTTTCAACAACTAACTAGGAAATGAAGAGAAAACTGAAACTAGAAGAAGATGGAAAGGAAACAGGATAAAGATTACAAGAGGTATCTCCAAACACCAAGCCACATTTCAGGGACAAAACCATCTAAACCTCACATGCCACCTAAAATAAAGAGCTTAGCAGATTTGTTCTAAATTGACAATAAAGCCATATTCAATCTTAAGCATAGAAAAACAACTTTAACTCAAATAAGACATAAGAGAAGAACCCAGGCTGAACCTTTAGCATGAAAACTACTACCTTTACTTAAGATTCATTATTAAAATACCATTGTCAAACAAACTGAACTAAACCAGAGGACCTTGATCATTCACCAAAACATAGCTATTTCCTAGTTTAAAGATCTGATCTTTAGTCAGGCAAACCACAGAAAAGAAGATCATTCTCTTTTGTAATGCGAGGCTCGAAATCATAACTTGTAAAGGAATCAAGATTCATTATATCATTTCAGGTGAAGATCTATCCCACAAGAACTGACCATTAACATGGTTTTAATTGCTTAGCAAAATCAGATTTTTGTATTAACGCACCAGTCTTAGTATCAGCAGAAAACACTACCAGAACTTCGTGTTACTCTTCGAGTTCAAACTCAAAACAAGTAAACAACGTAATATAAATTTTCAAGTTTACATATCAACATTCAGACCAAAATGGAACAAAGAAAACTGGATAAAAGGAGGTAAGCATTACCTGTTGCCGTGCAGTAAACGAAGGCAAAGAACTGAAGAAAGCGACTCGAACACAAGCGACGCGACTCGAATGAAGTTGTCGACTCGATCAACAATGAAGCGACTCAACTCAAATAATGAAAGCGATAATAAGAAAACAATGCCAAGAACAACTAAAAACAGTAACCCTATGAGTCTTTTTCTTAAAACTGGGAGGGAATGTTTCTGTATAGATGCTGCCGTTTCTGTCCTCCTCCCCCTAAAACTGAACAAACAAGCATATATATATACCTGCTAGGCTAGGGTTTGGACTCGAGGATTTTCTTCAACTTTTCACCCCAAAATTGACATTTAACCTTTGATATAAGGGCTTGAATCGTCCATGCTTGCAAAAATTCGTACAATTCTTGCCCTTATACCAAAAGAAAAGGCCGTTGGGATCGAATCAACGCTTGGGATCAGATTTACTTTTGAAATGGATGAACAAGATCAAAAGCTGGGGTTTGTACGAAAGAAAGAGTTAGAGAAACGTGGGGGGACCATTTGGTACTAGGTTTCTTGGACTGTTGTAAGGTTTTTGAAGAGAAATCGGGATTAAGGGGAGGGGATTAGGGTTAATCGGGTTTAAGGGGATTAGGGATTGTGAATTGGAAACTTCTGTTGGTGAGGGGTGAGTTAAAAGGGATTTGGGCCGGGTCAGGGAGTGAAATGGGTCGCGCAAATGGCCTCTATTTTAGGCTTTAAACGTTTTTGGCCCCTTCATTTTTAGAATAGGTTAAAGAAAATAATTGCACGCATAGGCCTAATTTAAAACTGTATTTTGCGCATTTAGCTTTCCCATTTGAAATTAATTAATGCTTTAACTAATAAATTTAATTTAATTAATTTAATTTTAATTAATTAATTTTGACAATTTAAATCATTAATTTAAATCTTGGGACGAAATTGAGTGTCAACAGCTGCCCCTCTTTACCCGGAAAGGATGAAAGAGTTTTCGGGGTAAAGAAGTTGACGAGAAACCAATTTCGTCCCGATAAACCCAAGACTTTTGATTTCCAAGGACCAAAATACGAGGCTTATGGACATGGCCGAACTCTGGTTTCTGAGTTGCCTACATATCTCGGGCTGAAATAGAATCAGGCCATATGTAGTTCGACGACGCTTAGATAAGAAACTCGCACGATTGACAAAAGAAAGGACGCACGAATAGGAAAGAATTCAAACTGACGCCTAATCTGAAATGAAAGATTAGGTAAAACTTGCTTGTCCGAGTACGATTCTTCAGATCCTCGTTGACGAGTCTAACTCATATCAACGATTGGCCCAGTTCACTGCTAAGAGATAGTTCCACGTTATGCTCCAAATGCTGCTGCGGCATTGCCAAAATTCTGTAAAGATTTAACAAACGGTAAGCGAGCAACTGCTAATAAAGCCTGATAATCAAAAGTAAAGAATGATCAAATATTGATGATACAAATTTGCAAGTGCGGGTTGCGATATCATTGATAAGTTGTCTTCCAAACAACTGGCAAAGCAATAAAGCAAGTGCGAAGGCATAATGCAAAGCATTTTCAACAATCTTGACAAATCAACTGGCAAGCCGGTCGGGCATGAAGCAAGGAGGGTCTTAGGGTTGATTGTCGAACAAATCAGCCGGCGAACCGGTCCGGCACGTAGCAAGGAGGGTCTCGGGACTGACCTGTTAACCTGTTAAGCTAAAAATAAAGCGGTTCATAATATAAAGCAAGTGCAAAGTAATAATTGAAAGCAAGTGCAAGGCAATTTGAACATCTTGCCAAATCAACTGGCAAGCCGGTCGGGCACGCAGCAAGGAGGGTCTTGGAATTGATTGTCTACAAATCAGCTGGCGAACCGGTCCGGCACGAAGCAAGGAGGGTCTCGGGGCTGACCTGTTAACCTGCTAAGCTAAAAGTTAAGCGGTTCATAATATAAAGCGAGTGCAAAGTCATAATTGAAAGCAAGTGCAAGGCAATTTGAACATCTTGACAAATCAACTGGCAAGCCGGTCGGGCATGCAGCAAGGAGGGTCATGGAATTGATTGTCTACAAATCAGCTGGCGAACCGGTCCGGCACGAAGCAAGGAGGGTCTCGGGGCTGACCTGTTAACCTGCTAAGCTAAAAGTAAAGCGGTTCATAATATAAAGCGAGTGCAAAGTAATAATTGAAAGCAAGTGCAAGGCAATTTGAATAGCTCGACAAATCAACTGGCAAGCCGGTCGGGCACGCAGCAAGGAGGGTCTTGGGGTTGATTGTCTACAAATCAGCTGGCGAACCGGTCCGGTTCGAAGCAAGGAGGGTCTCGGGACTGACCTGTTAACCTGAAAGTAAAGCGGTTCATAATATAAAGCAAGTGCAAAGTCATAATTGAAAGCAAGTGCAAAGCAATTTATCGTGAAATGTAAAGCAACACAAAAGCGATGTAGCGAATCAACAGGCGTGAAAGTCCAACAAGAGAGAAGCCCCGCCTGGTGGTCGACCTGAAAACGTAAAGCAAGGCATTAATTTTAAAGCAAGTGCGAAGACATAATTCAAAGCAAGTGCAAAGAAAAGTAGCGGGGAAATGTAGTCGGTGCGATAGCCATTGATAAATCAATTAGCGAGACAATCCGGCAAGGATGGCCTTGTGCGGATTATCATCCGAAATAAAGCGATGCCATATTTGGCTTAGTTTTGAAAACACAAAACAAGCCTCGACTTTGTCGCCTATTAGGAATGAAAGTCATAGAGGTGGAAATGCCGCCTGTTCGGCAATAACTCATGACAAAGCGTAATGCTTTAAGTCATGAAAAGGGAAATGCGACGCGATTTGCAAGGCAACTTTGGGTGCGCATTCAATAAATTGTTCATACATAGTGCAAATGATCCTCTCATTTCAAGCTCTCTCATTCCTGCTCTCAAAGAAAAATTTGTTAGTTTTGGGTAGGGGCGTTTGATTTGTGCTGATTCATCTTGAACTTGCTGCCACTGCTCCTTCGTTCTTCTTTAGACTTGGGCTCACAAATTATACTTAGAGACTTGACTTATGAACTCAATGTTGTATAATATTTCAAGATAGAGGCAAAGTAAAGTAATTTGATAAAATATTAAACAAATAATCATTGATATGCAACCGGAATTTATAATGCATTTAAAAATTTCTGCTTTAACTCAAACTCATGACATATCTTGAAACAAACTGAACGTCCTTCGTCTTTGCGACTTGTGCTAATCTTGAATACTTTAGAACTCTGCCACTTCATCCTTTGATAAGTAATACCAATTTTGCAAAAATCTGCCCCAGTTATAATCTTTATGCATTCGGACTCTTTTTGCAAAATTTGCCCCAGTTTATATCTTCCATATCTTCAATTCATCTTGCAAAATTTTCCCCAGTTGCTTGCTTTAGGGGAAATTAAAAATTTTAATATTATGGAGTCGAGCCCGTTAAGAGCGCGCGCCTATGTATCCCTCCACGGGAATCAGACTGTGCGTAGTTCTGCTTACATAAAGATTTTTGGGAAGCATGGCAATCTAAGTACGAAACCGCATCCGAATTGGAAAACATACACATCTGCCCAGATGCATAGTTCGGAATTACATCATAAAAGATAAACAAGCTTAAGGTATTACAATATTTTGACCGAATCCGATAAGGATTGCATACTTATCCTGTTGCCATTCCAGGAATCAGGTCAGAAGTAGTTCAAAATTACATAAAAGAGGAAATAGGGGATTCCTGTGCTAGTGCAACCGAACTCTATATGAGTTGCCTACGTATCCCAGCCCTGGGAATCAGGTTACGCGTAGTTCGCATTACATCAAAGATTACATCCAAACCGATGATAACTTGCGGTTGCTTCAGACATAGTATCTTTTGTCGGCATCTGCGTTGATTACTTTTGGCCAAACTTGATTATAAATATCTGCCAAGATTAGTGTTCTTCCACATAATGACATTGCCAACTTGGCGCAAATTTTCCCGTTGCTTCTTCTTAGTTAGGAAAGAGATTCCTCAACACCAATTGCCCCGGCTTTGAAGTAAACTATTCAAATCTTCTCTTTGCGCATTCAACATCTTCCAACTTATCTTCTTGAATGGTTTCTCAAATAAAGGTCTTCCATTTGTATAGATAAAACGCTTCGGCTCCGATTACCGGCAAATAAAGCTGCCCCAGTTTGAAGTTCTAACGGTAATGTAATATCCAAAGAGTGCAAGAGTAACTTTCCAATGCATCATCCTTAAATTGTTCAGTTGTTTCGTTACAGATCACAAGCAAAGTTCAAGCAGGTTTTGTTAATTTTTAATTTGAAACAGTAGTAAGTATATTAATCAGAAGCAAATAATAAAGCACATTAAATAATTAAAGTATAGCAAAATAATAAGGTAGGAATGCAGTGCATTTGTTTATTCAAAACCTAATTTAGGGAGGCATACAACATAAAAGTAAACATACATGATTTAAATGAGTTAGTTGAAAGACATAGACAGAAACATAAACAAAGTGCAAAACACAGTTCAGGGCCTCAAGCTGACTGTGATGCCAACAAAAATAATGAGTTCATTCATCAAGTCTCTTTTGGACCACAAGTCCAATTAGCCATCACATCACTTGGTTCAGCATTATGCACATGTGGCTCTTTCTCAAAATCTTCAATAGTTGCACTGCATTTCAATCCATCATTCAAGAATAGGCTGCCAACACCTTCAATCAAATTCTGCATGGCCATTTCTGGTGCTTGGATAAACGACTGGTTCAATGGTAAAAGAGACTGTGGTATGACACTAGTCGGTTTCTTCTCAGACTCAGCCTTTTCCATCTTTCCTTCAGCGGGGTTGCCACCTAGGTCAAAAGTTCCCTCATTCTTTGGCAATAGAGTTAGTGCTTGCTTAGGTACCTTAGAAGCAATATTATCAACCTTTACATCATAAATAGAGACTATGGTGCCCTTCAGATTTGGCTCTTCCTCAAGAGAAATCATATTAACTGCATTGTTACCATGATTGGGAAGAGGATTATCATGCACATTTGGCTGAGTGCCGGTGAGTTGAATGGTGCCTGCTTTGATTAGACCCTCGACCTTGTCTTTGAAAGTATAACATCTCTCAATATCATGGCCGGCTGCTCCTGAGTGATAAGCACAGTGCTTATTTGCATCATACCAATTTGGACGAGGGTTTGGGGTGTTATCAGGGATAGGCTGCACAACTCCTGCATTCCTTAATCTCTCAAAAAGCTGGCCATATGACTCGGCTATAGGAGTATAGGTTTTGGTTGCTCTCCTTTCGTAATTCTGATTAAACCCTTGCACATTGGGACAAACAGGAGGACGAGGCTGGTAATTTTGGGGTGCTTGAAAATTTGGCTGACGAGGGTATTGATTAGGTGCATGTGCTCTAGGTTGGTAGTAATTTGCTTGTGCATTATAAACAGGATAAGGAACAGGTGGCATCTGGTAGTGAGTGGTGTAATTTGGGTAATACGGGCTTTGGTAGGTGGGAAAAGCAGACGGATTGTCAAAATTTAACTTTACAGTCGGTCGACGCTCGATGTCCCCTACAACAGCTCCCACTTCCTCTTTCTTCTTTTTGTTAAAGCCATTACCAGACCCAGACTGGATTGCCTTACCTGCAGCTTGCAAAGCGGCCAAATTTGTGATCCTACCAGATTTCAAACCAGCTTCATACATCTCCCCCGTTTTCACTAGATTGGCAAAAGTAGAGTTAGTCATGGATGCCATTCGATCATAGTAGAATTCATCCAATGTCTCGATGAAATGTCCCACAAACTCTTCTTCACTCATGGGAGGCTTAACTTTGGCCGCCTCACTCCTCCAACGTACCGCGTATTCCCTAAAAGTCTCGGTCGGCTTCTTCTTAAACCTTGCAATAGCCAACCGATCTAATGGTATTTCAGCATAGAAACCAAAACGCTCCATGAAGTCGTGAGCCATACTCCTCCAGTTAATCCATTTTGAGGGATCCTGCTCGGAGTACCAGGCTAAAGCTTCGCCTTCAAGACTATGAATGAATAATTTCATACGGAGCTCTTCATTCTTCCCTACTCCCAAGGTTTCACAGTACTTTCTCAAATGGGCTCGGGGGTTGCCTTTGCCATCAAACTTAACAAACTTTGGTACTTTGTACCCTTCTGGGTATTCAATCCCAGGATGAACACACAGGTCTTCATATTCTAGACTTTCCTTGTCCTTGCCTTTTGATGCTTTGCTAAGAGCACTCATCACCCAACCTTGTACCTTTTTCTCCAAATCTTCACCTTCATTGACTGCTTTTTCGGCTCTTCTAACACCATTTCGAAACTTCACATAAGGAGGATTGGTGTAATCATCAATTTGCACAATAGGAACATCTTGCCCGCCAGACACCGCCACTTGGACTAATGGTGCAGGTGGATTTTCAGTATAAGCTTGCGGGATGGGTTCATCTTGGTAAGTGGAGGTTTGGTATGGATATCGAGTGTTTGTCTGATAATAAGTATTGGCAGGGTGCGGGGTGTATGATGGGTGTTGTTGATGTGATGGGTAGATGGGTGGTCGGTTAATTGTTTGGCTAGATTGAGCGTTATTTGGAGGTGGAGCTTGGAGAAGTGGCAAGTTGCTTTGATGGACTGGTGCTTTTAGAGAATTGTGGGTGTTCAAAGATGTGTTCATATTGGCGACCCCATCAATTGAGTTCAAAGATTGCCCCAGGGATTGTCCCATTTGACCTAGAGAGTGGGATGCATCGGGCCCACGCAGCGGCGTGTTTTTAGGAGTTTGCCCTTTTACTACAGCCAGCTCATCTTTTAACATCTGTAGTTCCTTAGCCATTTCAAGAATCAGTTCGTCTTGAGCAATAATGACATTTCCTCTTGATGATTCAGGAGTTGCAAGATTTTTCTCGGTATTGCGAGGTTCATCATCTATTCCAGTCATTGTCAGTTGTGCAAATGCGTACCAGTATGCAGATTGGTCCTTTGTTCTTGTGTAATAGGAGTGATCAGCCAGCTTAAATCAGCACAAATCAAACCTCTGTATGGGGGATAAACAAAACAAAAGGAAAAGTTCAAAAGTAACCATGTTAGTTTGCATGTCATTGGCAAAATTGCACACAAATCATGTAGCGCGCATCACGTAGCGCTTTGCATTTTAAACAAGTTGACATGTGGCAAACACAAGTAGTTGAGCGTGAATGAAAATGCGAACGTTCCCTACCCTGTAAGGTGCCTCTTTTCCAGAGGTGGGCCTAAGACGTGCAAACAAGTGGTAACGAAAAATATTTCATGCCAGTTTTGAGCAATTCAGATTTAGAGTAAGCGATAAATAATAACAATAATTGATAATAATCAGCTCGCCGCCTCGACACCGCAATTCTGTTATCCCAACTATCTTCTCAAAGTTGGTGCCAACTCAAAATTCTAACACAACTTATACTCTCCACAACATCTGCACCAAATTTCTAAACCCAAATGCCTAAAACCTGAAACAAACCTCTATACCTTTTGCAAACATCAACGCTTCTCCAAGCACAACTCCCAATTATTTCATAACATCCAAGGGTGAGATTTCCAACTGCCTTCACAATACCAGACTGCAAATCATGAAAGGCGCCAATTGGCCTTTCAAAATAAAACCTCACTGGTCCTTGGCCTTGGACAAGCCTCTCAGTTTCCTAGGTTTTGCAAGGCTCACAGACCTTGTTCGCAGGGCTCCTCACTGGTCCTCGGCTTTAATCAAGCCTCTCAGTTTCCTAGGTAGCCAAGACCGCACTGGTCTTCAAGGAGGGACCCCATTGATCGTTTATAGACATAGGGGCTTCACTCTCCTAGTATGCGACACGCATACTTCATTCCATAAGAATTTGCAGCTGGTTAGTCAACATGGGCCTGCACACACGCAAAGCCATTCTCGAGAGGGACCCCACTGGTCCACACCAGGGGCTTCGCCTCTTAGATCTCACTACACCAGACCATCTCCAAAACACAAGCCAACCAAATCTGCCTAACTTTTCCGACTACAATTCTACCTTGTTCACAAAAAATCTGCATTATGATCTCAATTCTGCTAAATTCCTCCATTTTCTGACCTAAAAGACAACATAGAAGACAAAATTCAAAATCTGATTTTGCTCAAAACATGGTTAGGACTGAGGATTCGTCATCACATAGCACGTAATATGCATTGTCGTTAGGTTTCAAAAACCAGTTGACATAAGGGCGGTTTCCTAATTATGGAGGCGGTACCAAGGACCGGGTCCAGACTAAGGTGTAAATGCATGCATGCTCCTAAAAGTTCCATCTAAGAGTGGGCTGACGGTTGAGGCTGATTCAGACCTATGCGGGATAAACCTGGCCCCATAAACCAGTAAAACTGGCCATGACAAAACCAGGCAAACCATACCCCAACTAACTTTGGTGACACGAAATAATGCAGAGACCTAGGAAGGACAATGCCCTTCCTGTATTATTGCCCGTCATGCGGGCCCCCCGTGATGAAATCGAGGAGATGAAAGAGAATTGACAGGCTCCATGAGGGAGGAAATATGAACGGAATGCGGACTATGCACAAATAAAAGAACATGCTTCAATACAATTCACAACAACAAATTCTACGCATACTAGTTTAGGCATGAAAACAAACAATGAGTTAAGCTACGCATACATACAATCAACACATATATAAATAAAGCAAATTCGTGAAAATCTTTTGGTTAGAACCATTTGCGTGTCCCCAGCGGAGTCGCCACGCTGTTGAACCCCAAAAATTACCCTTTCTTCAAGAAAAGATAGGTTTCGGGTATATTTCAACAAAATGGGACTCCAAAGGGATTTCTTTGGAGTCGCCACCTAATTTAAGGATTATTAGGAACCTAAGTTAACTAAAGAGTGCAATTTATTCTTTATTTAAAAGAAATTAAATTAAAATCAGAGATTCTTAGGTAAGTGGTTCTATTAAATTCGAAAAAAGGTCCCTTGCGGGAGCACTTTCGAAAATCCGCTAAAAGCGGTTAATCTGGCGGTTTTCACGAATTTGTTAAGGATAATAAGTATATAAAATTAATTTTAAATAAAAATGAGAGGAATAAATATAAATAAGACAAGATTTTAATTATGCCGATATTTATACAGATAAATAACCAAATTTAAGGTGAATTAAATGGATAGTGAAATAATGATCAATTGACTAATTAATAGAATGCGCAAAGGTTAAATAAAGTTAGATGATTAAATAAAAATACATTAGATAAATAATTGGATAATAATAAAGGATTAATTAATTGATTGAATGAATAAATAGATAAATAAATAAGCAAATAAATAATTTAATTAAATAAATGAATACTTTCCAATTTTAATTAAATAAAGGAGTGAATGAATAATAACCGATTAATTAAATGAATAAATGAATAAATATTTAATTGATTAAATAAATTATTAACAAAATTAAATAAATTAGATTAAGTAAATAAATAAAGGATTAAAATTTAATTAATTAACTAAATAAATAAATTAGATTAAATAAATAAATAATTGAATAATAATATAATCAATAAATAAGTAATTCAAATGCAAATTATGACGAAGGTACGATTTTAATCGAATTTTATTTGCACTCATTAATTGACAAATGATTCTAAACATCCATAAATAAATTGGCGATTCGCAAAGAAATAATACAAAGTATTCATAAAACAATTTAAGTGATTTACAATAGTTATTCACAATTCAAATATCATTTCTATCCTACCGGGCTACTAATCCGGTCTATGGGGAAATCCTATACAACATGCATTTTCTAAGGGAGTGGGGAAGGATGGAGTTTAGAAGATAGAACCCGGAAGCGCAAACTCAACATTGAGCCTTGGACTTTGTGATTTTCATTTTTTCGTTTTTTTACATTTTCGGGGATATCAAGTCCCGAAAATGCGGAGCGGATCAAATAACTCCAATGCAAATAGCCAATCCCGATTTGTGAGTTGAGCAACTCAAACTCGTCCCAAGGTTCATGCAAAGAAATAAGAGAGATAAGGATTAATAATTGTATAGATAGGAAACTGAATGACTTAAACAATTACATCAGCCAGACTAGCACAAACAAAGAAGCGAAAGATATAACTTGTAGACATAGAACAAGGCATATGGCAAATGTAAGTAATTAATCTGATAAGGAGGATAGCTCAAACGATTAGGGACAAGATGAGCCGATTTTCGAAACCAATAGCCTAACATACATACTTTATCTTCAAGTAAAATTAATTCTTTGACAACCTATAAAGTGCAAGCTTAATCAAAAGAAACCAGTAAAGTATAACCTTAACATTTAGTTACATATCCTTATTAATCACAGGCCAAGGAATTTCAAGATGTAAACATGTACACATCTAAATTTCAGCATGTAAGAACAATGATTAACACATTAAAAGTTTAGACATTGATCAACATAAATAAGCGTTTGGTACACAGATTCATTGGAAGTGGACACAGCACATATAGCACTAGATGAGGCCAAATTTGAGATTGAAAAGCTAAGGGAATTTGTGTCGACTACACAGAGAAAGTCTTCGAAAGCAGGGAAGAAAGCCAAAGGATCCAAAGAGCTGGGATACATTGATGATATGCTACTTGAAATGGGTGAGGAACATTCCAAACTAATACCAGACCCTACATACACTTGCTCACACAGAACTTGCACCTCAACACCTCATCACACTACCTGCATAACTCCTTCACACACCCTTGAAACACCAGGACCAACCAGATCCTAACTACTGCTACTACACACTCCCTTTCACAACTGGAAATCCCACTAGAACCCCTGCTATTACCTGCCTATCAAACTCCCAGAACTTCTCCTCACACTCTTCATATAATCAGACACACACACACAGAGACTTTTAAACCAAACAGAAACCATAGGCACCTACACCTCTGCACCTCACAAGCATCCCTCACTGAACCACTTTAGGCTCTCACAGGGTCAAAACCAAGCTCCCTGATCCCTCTCATACATTCCATCTCACAGAACCTCCAAGCTTTCAACAACTAACTAGGAAATGAAGAGAAAACTGAAACTAGAAGAAGATGGAAAGGAAACAGGATAAAGATTACAAGAGGTATCTCCAAACACCAAGCCACATTTCAGGGACAAAACCATCTAAACCTCACATGCCACCTAAAATAAAGAGCTTAGCAGATTTGTTCTAAATTGACAATAAAGCCATATTCAATCTTAAGCATATAGAAACAACTTTTAACTCAAATAAGACATAAGAGAAGAACCCAGGCTGAACCTTTAGCATGAAAACTACTACCTTTACTTAAGATTCATTATTAAAATACCATTGTCAAACAAACTGAACTAAACCAGAGGACCTTGATCATTCACCAAAACATAGCTATTTCCTAGTTTAAAGATCTGATCTTTAGTCAGGAAAACCACAGAAAAGAAGATCATTCTCTTTTGTAATGCGAGGCTCGAAATCATAACTTGTAAAGGAATCAAGATTCATTATATCATTTCAGGTGAGGATCTATCCCACAAGAACTGATCATTAACATGGTTTTAATTGCTTAGCAAAATCAGATTTTTGTATTAAAGCACCAGTCTTAGTATCAGCAGGAAACACTACCAGAACTTCGTGTTACTCTTCGAGTTCAAACTCAAAACAAGTAAACAACGTAATATAAATTTTGAAGTTTACATATCAACATTCAGACCAAAATGGAACAAAGAAAACTGGGTAAAAGGAGGTAAGAATTACCTGTTGCCGTGCAGTAAACTAAGGCAAAGAACTGAAGAAAGCGACTCGAACACAAGCGACGCGACTCGAATGAAGTTGTCGACTCGATCAACAATGAAGCGACTCAACTCAAATAATGAAAGCGATAACAAGAAAACAATGCCAAGAACAACTAAAAACAGTAACCCTATGAGTCTTTTTCTTAAAACTGGGAGGGAATGTTTCTGTATAGATGCTGCCGTTTCTGTCTTCCTCCCCCTAAAACTGAACAAACAAGCATATATATACCTGCTAGGCTAGGGTTTGGACTCGAGGATTTTCTTCAACTTTTCACCCTAAAATTGACATTTCACCTTTGATATAAGGGCTTGAATCGTCCATGCTTGCAAAAATTCGTACAATTCTTGCCCTTATACCAAAAGAAAAGGCCGTTGGGATCGAATCAACGCTTGGGATCAGATTTGCTTTTGAAATGGATGAACAAGATCAAAAGCTGGGGTTTGTACGAAAGAAAGAGATAGAGAAACGTGGGGGGACCATTTGGTACTAGGTTTCTTGGACTGTTGTAAGGTTTTTGAAGAGAAATCGGGATTAAGGGGAGGGGATTAGGGTTAATCGGGTTTAGGGGGATTAGGGATTGTGAATTCGGAACTTCTGTTGGTGAGGGGTGAGTTAAAAGGGATTTGGGCCGGGTCAGGGAGTGAAATTGGTCGCGCAAATGGCCTCTATTTTAGGCTTTAAACGTTTTTGGCCCCTACATTTTTAGAATAGGTTAAAGAAAATAATTGCACGCATAGGCCTAATTTAAAACTGTATTTTGCGCATTTAGCTTTCCCATTTGAAATTAATTAATGCTTTAACTAAACTTAACTAATAAATTTAATTTAATTAATTTAATTTTAATTAATTAATTTCTACAATATAAATCATTAATCTAAATCTTGGGACGAAATTGAGTGTCAACAAGGATATATTAAGGTAAAATAGGCAAATATTCCCAAACATCAGAAGGGATGATAGAAGCAGCAGTACATTATTGGGATGCAGACCGAGTAGTTTTCCACTTTGGGAGTGTAGAGTTAACACCATTACTGGAGGAAATAGGTGGGTTAACTCAATTACCATTTGAAAGTGAAGAAATCTTGATGCCTAAGAACATTACATCGGAGGAGTTCTTCGAAATGGTAGGGTTTAAGCCTGAATTATGCACAGACAGTATACGGCAATCGGGAATTTATCTAACTTTCCTCTACATCAAATTTGGGTATGGAGAGGCATTTCAAGAATCCGAAGACTATTTCAGCATTAACCAGGAAGATTGGGAAGAGCGGAGTGTACTTGCTTTTTTCACCAGCTTTCTAGGGACTATCGTCGTTCCACAACACAAAGGACGAGTTGATGTTTGCATGGTCACAATTGCTGATGCCTTACTCGAAGACACCAACAAGAACTACACTCTGGTACCGATGATTGTTGCAGATATGTACCGAGCTTTAGAAAGATGCAAGAAGGGCACTAGTTTCTTCGAAGGCTGCAATTTGCTGTTGCAAATTTGGCTAAGGGAACATTTGCAAAAGATGGATAGCACAGAGCAAGCTTTCCATTCCATACCAAGAGAAAACTACATCTTGACTCATACCACCCGTATGGACAACGCTCTCGAGAAATGGGATCAACAAACAACTGCCAATGGTTGGCACCATATGTTCTGTCAACTGGCACTTGAAAACATACAATGGATGTTTGATTACTTTCTCAGCACAACAATAGTCACACGATCCAAAGAAGACTCTTTTCTCATCTTAGTGGGCTTTAGAGGAGTTTACCCAAACACTCCTTTAAAGATAGTTAGACAAGCAGGGAGAGAGCACACAGTACCCCAAATTGCAGACATCAGAAGTTTCAAAGCGAATA
Source organism: Petunia x hybrida (assembly GCA_037355625.1). Taxonomy (NCBI): domain Eukaryota; kingdom Viridiplantae; phylum Streptophyta; class Magnoliopsida; order Solanales; family Solanaceae; genus Petunia; species Petunia x hybrida. The sequence goes on along the minus strand of JBBBVM010000018.1, from coordinate 363,484 downwards.
TTCTTGGAGGAATGATACCTTTTAAAGATAAGATAATGGAACTTTGGAAAGAAAGGCAACGAATGGGAATCGAGACTATTAGACGAGACAAGTTTGACGCTGGCTATGATGAAGACTATCCAGACTGGCTTAGGAAGGACATAGCAAGGGCAATTTAGCCAAGTTCAACAACAAAAAGGAAAAGGAATGCTGATGAGTTAGAATCTGAGTACAAAAGGTTACGCAAACAATTGACAAGGGCATAAGGGAAAATAGCAAAGAAGCAAAGCTTGGCCGAAGCAAAGAACGAAGAAAAAGGCAAATGGCGCAGCAAAGCAGAGCTCCTGACAAAACACATAGAGTCTATTGGAGTATGGGCTGGCGAGCGGATGAACTTTGTGGCAAACAAAGGAATAGAGGATAAAGGAAGAAAGCTTGGGGAATATTGAAGAATTTCACATTTGACATATCCCGGCTCTTAACTGATGCAGAAAATATCATCTTCCAAGGATACTCATCAGAGACAAGCTTGTCCAAGGAAGACTCGACCGAGGAAGAAAAAGAAGAATCTTCTGGGGAAAGATCAACATAAAGATATTCACCCGGCCATGATCTAACCCTCTAGCAAAGTTTTCTTTCTCTTATACCGTTTCAATATCAGCCAAAGTAACAAGAGTCCAATAAATGCAATATTATCTTTTAGGCTCAGCATTTGTTAAGCAAATGAAATGATGCATGTGGCACAAAGTACTTCTCTTATTTGATATGTGTGCATTGCATAAACTTGTCTGTTGTTCTAGGTCTCTAAAGGAATTCTTTCTCCATATTCGATCGCCTATCGAGCCACCTCCTCTCCCTACTCCATGATCAAATCCTGGTATCTAAAATCTTTCGCATGTCCAAACTGTCTTTAATTCATTCAAAAGTCTGTTACCAAAAGTTTGGCTCGAGTTGAATACCAAGGCAAAGAACATGGTTAAGCGAGTGCACTTGTCAGGGATTTTCCGAACTAAGGAGTTCATCACAGCAATTCCCACTAGCCCTCTCTTATTTGTACATTACCTCCGCTGCAGTACAAACTACCAATAAGGTTAGCCAGTCTGAAAATACGATTCTTTTCAACAGAAGAAAGATGAAGTCTCTTTCGTCGCAATCATTCAAGACCCTATCTTCAACCACTATTATCAAACAGCGCCACTGTCTTATCTCTACTCTCACATACGACTTGTTTATCCGATTTGCAAAACACTCAGCCCACTTGGCCTATATTTCACATCCCTACACCAAATCATCCGTCATACCAGCAAAACACCCAATCCAACAACCAAAAATACACCACCATATTTTCCTAAGCCTCACCCTGATGCAAGCCAAAGACAAAAAAGAAACTACACTCCATTGGTCGAATCCCATACTCAATTTTTCAAGAGATTGGAAACTGCTTGGCTTATCGCCCTAGTACCTTAGCTGTTCCAGCAAACACTATGCACATGAAGAGAAACTGACAAGGCAAGAAAAGCATTGGTCAAACTCAAAGGCACACATGGCCCATCTTAAAGCCTTTTTACACAAACATCCAAGGATCATTTTTTTGCACCTGTCTACACAGTCGCACCACTTACAATTCATGACTGTGACCCGAAGCACTTTCCAACTCGATCCAAGCTTTCAAAGGGCCAGTGAAAGATGATATTGGAAAGACAGAGGTGTAGCAAATACTTGTGCACAACAATCCAAACAAGCGAGCCGATTCAACTTGCAAAGGAGAGACAAAACAAAATGACAAAGCCAAACCTGAAGACTTCCTGGAGGAATTTTGTTCGAAGGCTTTTATTGGGGTGATATGATTTCTCGTGACGCTGACTACAAAAGGACGTAGCAATCAAGAATATACATGATATAGGCAACCTACATCGAGTTCAACGGCTCGACAATAAGATATTATCCAACAAGGAAATTGGTGCAAAGGACTATATTGCAGTAGTTGGTCAACGAGTATGAAAGACGTTGAGGACCTCTTTGAAAGACACATAGCCGTCATGATAGACAAATTTGGAAAGAAAGACAAATGCACTCAAAGTCCTGGTATTCGACAAAAGCCAACATCTTTTTCTGTCACGCAACATAATCGTACACAATACCTTTATGACTTTTCATTGACATTCAACTCTTCGTCTCCCGCTTAAACAAGTGTCGGTCGCTTTGCCAAACTCCTCGTCTTGACTGCTACATAAGGCACTTAGGCGATCTCTTGTGATATCTATACGATCTATCACAACCTCCAAATTCAAGTGATAATCCGTCGCCCATGGTCTAGGCATTCTCTTAAGCTTATGTGTCATTTTTGCTTCCACTTTGTTAAGGTTGCCTTGCACTTGAACACTGAAATCGGTCAAGAATCTGCATTCGAAAAAGCTGAAACAGCAAACCAAGGTGAAAACACTTTCTCCTACCAAAAAGTCCTTTGAACTATCAACATATGACACCAAGATTATTCAGACAATTCCTAATACCGTACAACCTGTATTATACTCACACGAGAGTCACAACCAAAAAATCCAATCACTATACAACCAAAGCTGACAAAACTCGCAACCTCACACTGCACCAAGACTTACACAATAAACAACCTCCCCTCCGTAAAGACTTCCAAATCATAACCTTATCAGGGCTAAACACCATAAAAAACATACAAAAAGACAAAACCTCACGTCTTTATTCCTTTAGCCCAGTCAACAAAAATTGCAACCAGCAGAGAAACTACTCACTAGAGGCCCATTCCGAAATTTGATCCAACAAGACCTACACTCAAACATCCCATACCATGGCACCACAAAACATCCAACACCGAAACACAAAGTTCAGAGTTTGATTGACCAAAGAAAAACAATGGTACAACAACAACCAACAAAAGGGAAACTCCAACTCCCAAACCACAAACACACTCCGCAAAAGTTAACTCAATTACATTCGAAAGCACAACCTAAGACCAATACAATATTGACAAACTTCAAAATCCGGCATAATCAAAAATATCAAACCCTAGTCTGAGTATAAAAATATGCGCATACTCATAGTCATCAATACATCCAAACGTCATACTAAAGGGTGCATGCAGATTTTAGCCAATGCATTGGTGTTCTGTGAAATGCAACCACCTTTTCTCGGTGATCTATCATAAACAATAAACTGGGGCAGAATTTTTGAGGATCCCCTCAAAAATTCCCGAGAGATGCAAATTTGACACTAGGGAAGAAATTTTTGAGGTCCCCTCAAAAATTTCAAGAAACGTCCTTACAACAGCAATATGATACCCTCCTTAGCACATCGCATGACATATAATAGCATTCTACTTGTTGAACTTTACTCTTGATGCATCGACTGAGGGTACACAATCCGACGTCGAATTTTACATTTTAAATTAGCCGAGGGTACACAACCCAAAGCATCGGTTGAGGGTACACAGCCCGATACCGATTTGTCATTTTAAATTAGCTGAGGGCATACAACCCGAAGCGTCGGTTGAGGGTACACAGCCCGATACCGATTTGTCATTTAAATTAGCTGAGGGCATACAACCCGAAGCGTCGACTGAGGGCACACAACCCGATGTCGATTTACTATTTTAAATTAGCTGAGGGTACACATCCCAAAGCGTCGGTTGAGGGTACATAACCCGATACCGATTTGTCATTTCCAATTAGCTGAGGGCATACAACCTGAAATATCGACTGAGGGCACACAGCCCGATGTCGATTTGTCATTTTAAATTAGCTGAGGGAATACAACCCGAAGCATCGACTGAGGGCACAGAACCCGATGTTGATTTGTTATTTAAATTAGCTGAGGGTACACAGCCCAAACCGTCGGTTGAGGGTACACAGCCCGATACGAATTTATCATTTTAAATTAGCTGAGGGCATACAACCCAAAGCGTCGGGTGAGGTAAACAGCCTGATACCGATTTGTCCTTTTAAATTAGCTGAGGGTACACAACCCGAAGCGTCGATTGAAGGTACACAGCCTGACATCGATTTGCATTTAATTTTGCCGAGGGTACACAACCCAAAGCACCGACGGAGGATACACAACCCGATTTCGAGACTGACACCGTGGAGGGTACACAGCCCAATGAAAAATTTGACATTGTAATAGGAATACAGCCTGGAGGGTAGACACCCCAAGGAGAGGACAACATGACAAAGGGTAGACAACCCGGCGAAAGGATAGCATAGCAAAGGGTGCGCAACCAAGATGAAAGAATGATAGGCAACCCTGCATGAAGAGATACACAGCTCAATACAAAAAGAAGTACAGCCCGACGTGACGAGCACACATTTAAAGGACAAAGAGTAATGGACATACAATCCGGCGTCACATTGGCAAGGTGATCCAAAAACAGTTCAGCACGACAAAGCAACTACCTCCTGCCGAGGAGAACTTATGCAAATGGTTATCCCCCCAGAGGAGAAGCGCACATTCCCTGGCACCGAGCACCTAAAAACAGACCAGACAAAGGAGAGATCAACGCAACAGGGAAGTTTACTTTATCTTTATTTTTTATCTAAATTTGCATTTATCTTGATCTTGCTATAGGGACTCTCCGATCTCCCGACAAACCCCTGCGCCCTACTCTCACACCTGCTCCCAAAATCACTGCCAATTGTGCAAAACCTCAAAGCATCATCCCAAAACCTAAATTCAAAATGTCTAATCTCACAGACAATGCTTTTACTACATCCCGAGCTACCTATTTTGCCGAGTTCCAAAGCACTCAAAGCTACAGTTCCATAATAGCACCAGTGATCTACCTAATCTTTCTTCGCCGATTGGGTACCAGCTCCGTATTACTTCCTATTCGTGCCTATCTATTTGAATCGTGCTTTACTCCTCAATGTTCCTCAGTTCATTCAAGACAATGTCGAGGCCAAGATGATTCCTCTATCAAGTTATAGTGGAAAATGTGCCCATGTAAACCCCTCTTTATGGGTGTGTCGTGCACCAAATCTTCATAACTAGGACGTTTACAAGCCTATTTCACCACACTCGGTCTGTCGATGTTGTCTCGACTTCGAAAACGCCTTTGTCCTACCTGTAATATACCTATTATGTCGAATTCTGACATGCCCGAAAGCCGATGAATTCATGCCCTCACAAGTAATCTGCCTAATCCTTCATTGCAAATAAGGATGTCATTCCGCATTTCCTATTCGGCCTATTCAAGCCTATCTGCGTTAATCGTGCGTGTATTCATGCTTAATCGTGCCCATCTATTTGAGTCGTGCGCATTTATAAAACTCGCTCCTCAAATCCTTCCCAGCTCAGTCAAGGCTATATCGAGGGAGATATTACTCATTTATCGAAATGTAGTTGAAACTATGTACCTATAAACTCCTCTTTATGGGCGTGTAGCGCGCCACATTTTCATAACTAGGACGACTATAAGCCTCTTTTCCCACACTTGATCTGTTGAGGTTACCTCAACTTCACCAGTGTCTTTACTTGGCAAAGCATACATGAATCTAATCTTTAGATACCTGGATAAGTTTAGTCTTTACATCCAAATCGTGCGTCATAAATCTCTCACGCAGGCAAAATGCCATTCTAGAACTACACACGGCCTGATTCTCGTAAAAATTCGAGATATGTATGCAACTCAGAGACCGGAATTCGGCCAAAAACTCCCATTTTCCCTTTTCAATCTTTTTGCCCACCAGTCGTGACAAAATTGGCTGCTCCGTCAACTATCTTTACCCGAAGACTCTTTCATTATCTCCGGGCAAAGATGGGCAGTTGTTGACATCCAATTTTGTCCCTCCTTTGTCTAAATTTGGCCATAATTCAACTTAAGAGTGCAAAGTCACTATTTGTGCAAAATGTGCATTAGAAATCATGCATTTACGTGCGTTATCCTCTATTTATATATTATATACTTAAGTGTGGCTATATTACGAAACTTTTGCATCATTTAGGCTATTTATCAAAACAATGACTATTTGGAAAATTAGTACACTTTTATTATTAATGGCTACATAACTACGTTATTTAGGCTACATGTCAAGTTTGTTTCAATTTTTGATTATTTGTGCAAATTATTAATTATATGTGATTATCTATATTTAAATAACTTTATTTGAGTTTATTTAATAATTACACGTGCATTTTATACAATATATATCTATATTTTATTTTATTTTGTACCTTTAAGTTAATATTGGCCGATTAAAAGAGAAGCTGTCCAAATTCCTTTTTCTTACTAATTCTTCCATACTTCAAAATTACTATCAAAATTTTTTATTTATCTTTATTTATTTTTTATTTATTTACATTTTTTACTTTGAACCTAGCCAAGTTTCCTAACCAAATACGTCCTTTACATATCCCTTTTCCTAAAACCATGTCAAAGTTCGTCCCCTATATCAAATCCCCAAATCTACCTAAAATCCCTCCCTAATCTTCTCACCAATCTTCCTAATTGATTCCCTAACTCCAAAATTCCTCTAATCTCCCTAAATTACTTCCAATCCCCAACAACCATTTGATTTCAAAAAAAAAAAAAAAAAATCATATATACACACGCACACAATCAGCCAAGGGAGGATATTTACACATTCACTCTCTCTTCACAATCAGGAGCCTACCCACAAGAACAAAGAGCATACTCCCTCAACTTCGTCTTCGCCACGCTCCTTCTTCCTCAAAATACAACACCCAGTACCCATCTTCCCCACTCCTTTCCTTCTTCTCCACAAATCTAAACTTAGAACCAGGCGACTCTCTTCCTCCCCTCTCTCCTCACAGTACCATCGTCTTCAATACCTATCCCAAGACTCACCACACACAGACCCCCTTCAAAGCCATCAGCACCCACACACCTCCCGCACACCTCAAACGCACAGTTACAATACAACACCCATACCTCACGGGGAGGCCACCATTAATTCCGGTGGAAAACAATCAGAAGCAGGGAGTAGTACAAAACCGGACCCGGATCGGGAACCCCATCGCATATTCCCTATTTCTCTATATTTATTCGATTTCCCTTTTCGTTGTGACTCTTGTTATTGAATATTTGTCGACATGAAGTGGAACTAAGCGAGACAAGATTCGGAGTAGTAGCGACGCCGTTGGGGTCGCCGGAGTTTACCAATGTATGCCGGGCTGTCGCTCCTCCGTTTATGGTCGTTATCACTGTCGCTGCAGTGCTCTGAAGGTCTCGCATGACCTATTGAAATCTCCATCACAATTTGGATGTGGAGTCAAAAATCGTCTTGGGTCTCTGCCGCACTTTGGTTGTTTGTTCCCAGTCACTGCTACACCGTGACTTCGGTGAAGAATCTCTGGTTGTGAACAGGGTGACCTTGATCTCGTCTTGCTTTGCGAAATTGATTCACAGTGGTTATGGGTATTGGGTTTCGTTTGTTTTGTTATCAGCACATGCAATTTCTTATGTTTGTTTCTTAACTGCTACAGCTGAATGGTTCTGCTTTTTGGTCTAATGCGCTGTAGTGGATTCATTTACTCATCTTGTTGAGCAGTTAGACTCGTTTATTTCTCTTGTTATACAGTTGATTCGCTTATTGGTGATGCAGTTTGGCATGCAAATTTTGAGCATAAATTCGGGACTGGTCTTGGACATGATACTACACAAATAGGCCAATGAAAAAAATATATTTTACATATATTGAGGCCTACACAAGGAATTGACGGAAATACAATGAATTGACGGACTAATCACGGCCAAGGAAAATAATTGTTTATTTGAGGCCTATTGATAAACAATCCCATTCCCACGTCCCTAAAACAAAGGCTATGATGACGTGTATAAGTCGTTACTACAGACGAGCTGGTGATGGAGTGACGAGACGGGTACTTGGGATGGCAACACGACCGGCCGGCGTGTTCGCAGCCGTATCGACGTCCCTAACTTCCACCCAATACACACCTGAGCCGACACTTTCAAAAATCCCCTTCCCCTTTATTTTAAAACTATTATTATTATTATTATTATTATTATTATTATTATTATTATTATTATTATTATCATTTTCATTATTTTTATTATTATTATTCACTAACACTTTTCTTTAAATTTTGCGAGGGAAAAATTGAAAAGAGAAGATAACCTATTTTGGAAGAATTCAAAAAGAAACCTTTTTGTCATTATTATTATTTTTTTGTCATTATTATTAGTATTTGTTATTTTTACTACTATTTATTATTTACTAATTCATTTTCATCTTTTTACAAGGTGCCATCCTTAGGGAGGAAGCCTATTAGGACTTCTTGTCTCAATTATTATATTATCTAGTTATTTGTTTATATCAAATTAGTTAGTTTAAGTTGCTTAGTTACTTATTTCGAATCCTAATTATAAAGTCCGGACGGTAACAACATTTGTGGAGCTCGAGAGGTGCCTAACCCCTTCCTCTCAAGCTAACTTGAACCTCGCACCTGAATCTCTGACTCGTACACCAACCCGGAGTTAATCATTAAAATGGAAATAGAAATTAATAGGTGACCTAATACGCCTAGGAAATTTATTAGGTGGCGACTCCAAAACCTCCAACTCCAAACGAGTTCGCCCAGTCAAATCCGAAACCCGACTCGCCTCGAGCTGAGTCCAAAATCGGGTATGACACCACATATAACCCATCCCATTCAAAATGCCTGATAGGATATCACCCTACTTCGACCAAAACAAAACTTTTGCCTATCACTCTGGAGGACCTGGTCATGATATCAAAAAGTGCTATGACTTGAGAACTCCAAATGTACACAATAACCCTCTACCTAACCACAAAGACAATAGGGTGAACTTGATCAAGTTAGACGAAGAATGCAATTTGGAAGGAACCATTGTCAAAGCAAAGGAGGCTAAACCAGCACCTGCTTCTGTAGCCTAGGCAGCTAAGGCACCAGAGCCCATTGAGGTGGAAGTGGCTCTTAAATTCTACCTTGACATAGTTCCTCCCTACAGTGACAAAGCCGTGCCGTGGGATTATGAAGTAGAGAGGAAGGATAAGCCGACAGTTGAGACCGTTGCTGCATAAGGGATGACAAGGAGTGGGAGGATCTATACTCCCGAGCATCTTGTTCAGGGTAGACGAGGCACCAGCGAGGAGAAGTCCGAGGAACTGTAGAAGAAAGTTCAAGCAAAAGAATACTCTGTAGTTGAACATTTGGTCAAGACCTCTACACAATCTCTGTCTTAGCTTTACTCCTCAAGTAAGAGAGCTACCAAAATGCCTTAATGAAGGTGTTAGATGAGGCTCATGTCCCGATGGATACTAAAGTTGAGAATCTGGCTAGCATGGTGAAGCAGCCCGAACACGTGCTAATCAAGTGTTCGAACCACCGAGGCCAATGACACGAAGCCAAGCCAAGCTACTGCACGATATTCACATTCACTTGGCTTGGTCAGAGGAAAGCAACTACTCCAAAGCTGAGTGGCCGAGCTCAAGAGCCGAAGGCTTCATCTATAAGCTTGAGCTCGAAGAAGGGAGTGACCGAACCCAAACTGAACACTCAACATCGACGCCGAAGTAAAAGCAAATAACCGAAGGAAGAGCGATCGATGTCAAGAATGAGTTGAGCCGAACAATATAACACCGAAGTCAAGAAGCTCGAGCTCAAGTGTTCGAAATGCAAGTGTTCGGTTGAAGGAGCGACCGAACACTCAGTATGCAGCCCTGCATGGCCTACTCCCATTGGTCGCCTCTGACCATTTACTGGTTTATCCCTAGCATAGCCTATATATACTCTATTACATTTCATTTGTAGTCAGTTGTTGCTGAATGATCAAACATAGCAAGTGCTATTATGAGACTTCGATGGAGCCGAACCCCGACGTGGGATTTTAAAGAACTTGTGTCATTCGGTGTCTTCGATTGAACATTTTCTTCTTGGTCATTCAATTTGTAAGAAGCTTGTTCTTCTGGAGGATTGTTGCATAGCATAGCTGCATCTTGGCCTTCATTTAATCGAGCTTTGAGACAAGTTCCTCACCGTTCTTTTGAATCGAAGCATGATTTGTCGTGCTTCTATCTTTTATTCTTGTTTTCTTCCGCGTGTTCTTCGTGTTTAGCTCTCCCTTGGGTTTGCTTGCACCATCTTGGTATCAGAGCAAGGTTTTAGTTTGTTCTTACAACATCAAATCCTGCTCGTCTACCTCGTGATTTGTGTCTCCAGTTTCAGCTTTCTTCCTTGTTGTTGATTGTTGTTGCTGTGGTGTTTTTACAAAAAAAAAAAAAAAAAAAAAATTAGAAAAGGAAAATTCAAAATTTTGGTTGATTGTTGGTTGTTGAAACAAACAACCATTTAATTCATATCCACCACTGTCCAAGGATCAATTTGAGTACCCGACGTACAACATTTGTGACTAGGGTTTCTAGGCGAATTTTTTGACTATTTTGAGCTTAGTGGTGACCGTTTTCGAACCCGAGCATGTTTTGGTTGTTACCGATGAAGACTGGTGGTTCTTGTGTAATTTTTAGTTGTTTTGTGCTTAAGATTTCGAAGTTTGATGATTTGAGCGTCATCCGTACACCGAAAAATTGTTACGTTTTGTAACAGTTAACGGAAACGAAGAGCTGAGTCTTATCTCAAAGCAATTTGAACTGATTTCCTCCGTTGTTGTTGTTACCGGAGTTGAAAGAGAAACCCAAGCTCTGTTAAAGCTCGTGGTCAGTGAACGAAGTTAAGTTGTCCGTACGCCGGAGTAAAAACTTCACTGTTCCACTGAAGAAGAAAGGGGTAAAGTGTAAAGATCAAAACCCCAGGTGAAAAGTTGTTGGCTAGAATAGGGAATTGGATAAAGGTAAAACCCTATCCGTACCAAGGAGGGATCACTCTTGTACGGACACGAGTGTGTGTGTTCGAAAAAGATTCCGAAGAGGAACAGAAGGGTAGATTCTCCTAGGTTTTCACTTTTCTTGTGTTCGATAAATCTAGTTAGTGGATCTCTAGAGTAATTCTTCCTACTCGAGGTCGAACTAACTCATTTGAGCTTATAGGAACTCGTGCGTGGGGTGACCGAAGTCCAACTTCGTAGAAAATTCTTTGACTTCCAAAGCGCAGATTAAATAGCGTTCGTTCCATCGAGTCATATTAGTTCACTCATCCCGAAGGAACTGAGAGAAGTTGATCAACCGAGGAAGCCATTGGCTACAAGTTCTTGAGTGACCAAAATCGAACCCATATATTGAGTGGACCCGAGTGCCACCCATCAAAAGTGAGGGAGTGTGTGAGGTGATTTCTATCTTTAACCTTTTATTTGGTCTTTGATTCGTGCAGGTACCATGGCTGAGAATTGAGGCAATGGCAAAGGCATTGAGGTGCCCGAAGTGTCATTAGCCTATCTCATGGCTGCGATACAAGGCATATGCGCCAAAATAAGAGGAATGAGTGCTCGAGTAGCTCAACTCGAGCAAGGAAGTGTGTCTGTGGCCTTACCTGGGTCCGGCGCAGGAACTAACAACTCCACTCCGATGAAACCTGAGCTGTATGCTGAGCTTGTTCGACAACATCAGTTGAAGAGCGAGGCAATTCGAAAAGAAGTTTTGGGCAATCCCCAAACACAACAAAACTTGGGCAATCCCCAAGCTGGATATCAACACTTGGGCATTCCCTGAGGTGAAAGAGTACCACTTCCAATGGCCCGAAGACAAGTTGTGGACGTTGATGAAGGGGTCGATGAAGGAGAATTTCCCGATGCTGAACCTGAATATGAGCCACCGTTCATTCAACGAAGGCAAGCTCAACGAGGTCGTGGAAATTTCCGAGGTCAGGGCCGAGGCGCAAATATTGATCGAAATAATGAGCGTGAGGCTGATGATCACTATGATGAGTATCCCGAGCCGATTCAAGGTGCTCGAGATACAAACTTGAACAGTGTCAAGATCACTATTCAACCATTCAAAGGAACTAGTGATCCGGATGAATATCTTGAATGGAAGCTTAAAATGGAGCGAATCTTCAAAACTAATGAGATGACCGAAGAAAGGAAAGCTCCCTATGCCATTGCTTCATTCGAAGCGTATGCATCTACGTGGTGGGAAGCTGAAATGAGACTGAGACGAAGAATGTATTCAAGAAGTCACTACTTGGGCATAGTTAAAGAGAGCAATGGATGCTAAGTATTTGTGTGCCAAGTACATGCAAACTCAGTTTCAAAAGCTCTGTGATTTAAATCAAGGGTCCAAGTCAGTTCAAGAGTATCATGATGAGTTCGTGAGAATTTGATATAATCTTGCTCTTGAAGAAGATGAAGATCAAGCCACTATCTGGTTCAAAAATAGCTTGGCTCGGGATGTGTCAGCTCAATTGAGGCTACACGTGTATCACATGTTGGAAGATTTGTTCAAAGCTGCTACCAAAGCTGAGAAATGGGTGAAGGACGATAAGGCAAACCGGTACCGAGGAATTAGTACTTCAACTCCTTTGAACCGAGGTAAAGAATGGAAGAGTCCTAGTCCAACAGGTGCTAACCCTGTTCGAGATTCGAAGAAACCCTTCGAGAGGGGTGTGACCGTTAACCAACCAAGAGAAGTGGGAGGTAAAGTTCAACTAAACTCTCCTAATACTTTAAGTATTCAGTGTCATAAATGCAAGGGTTATGGTCACATGGCAAAATAGTGTCAAACTCGCAAAGTTATACTCTTGCTCGAAGATGGAACCGTCCATGAGCAAGCGAGTGACACCAAAGAAGAATATATCGAGGTGATTGACCCAGCTGAAGATGATGATGGTCGTGAAGCTGATCATCTGGAAATGTTTCTTGTAGTTCGAAGGAATTTGAGCTGCATGCCTCTTAAAGAAGAGGAAAACCAAAGAGAAAACCTTTTCCATGCCCGATGTCGAGTAAGGGGGAAAGTATGTTCCATGATTATTGATTCAGGTAGTTGTGCGAATGTGGTGAGCCAAACCTTGGTTTCACAATTGGGACTACCTACTTTGAAACATTCCCATCCTTACAAGTTACAATGGTTAAACGAGTGTGGATAATTAAGGGTTGCCAAACAAGTGTGGATCAAGTTTAGAATTGGAGAATATCAGGATGAGATGATGTTCGATATGGTGCCGATGCAAGCTTGTCATATGCTATTGGGTCGACCATGGCAGTATGATCGGTCGGTTGTTCATAATGGAAGGTCCAACACTTACACTGCAAAGCTCGAAGGGAAGAGTTTCATACTCAAACCCTTGTCTCCGAAACAAGTCACTGAGGACTATAAACTGTTATACTTTATGCACCTCCTAGGGACACTAGAAGGGGGGGGGTTGAATAGTGTCTCCCGATTTTCGCAAGAACTGAGTTCTTCTACTGCAGAACAAGGTTCTTAGAATTTCCTTCTACCTCCGTCTAACAAGAACATACACAGAACAGAACTCAAACAACACAAGGATTTTTACGTGGAAAAACTCCTTGCTCAAGGGAGAAAAAACCACGACCCACACTCTGGGATTTTAGCACTGAATCCACTAACACAAGCGCAATGTTTTAGATTACAAACTCTGTAACCAAGGGGCTACACTCTAGACCCTAATCACTAAACACAGCTACACTCTAGCTTTTCTAGTAATCACAAAAGAGTTTACCTAATACATAAGCTTCTAGAATAAGCAAATAGGTAAAACAGTGAATGCTCGATACAATGACAACTTACAACTCGATAATCCTAGACAAGAAATCTAGACTTAATACTCTGCATGCAATTTAGTTGTCTTCTTCAGCTTATCCACGTAGAAAGTTATTGAATCGCCTTTGCTTGTGCTCAACTCTCTGTGCGTGAAAAATGATCAAAAACTCGGCTGTCTCTACTACTGGCTTTTATATGAGTCGTGCAACCCTAGTTGAGTTCTACAAGGAATCCCCTTAATTAAGGTAAGTTGAGATTCGTAGTAACTCTTTTCCATGTTAACGTCTGACTCTTTTCCATGCTTCGTAGTCACAGCTGGGGCACTGCCTCTTTTAGTCCTACTAGGATACGTATACAACCACACGCCACTATTCCTAGTTCCACAGGGATTTGCAACCCACAATCTTTTCGATCAAACGTGGCCTTCCCTTCAAGGACCAGGTTTTTCAGGTTCCTTGCATGAACCTCGGTGTCCTTCCTGTTTGTCATACTTCAAAACCAGCTTTCAACAAATTCCCCTTTTTGATGATGACAAACAACCGTTGCCTAAGAACCTGAATAGACATAAACCAAAAACCAAAACAAGAGAACTGAATAAAAAACAAATAGATGAGTTAGGTCACAAACACCCCAAATTCCTTCTTCCCCCTTTTGGCATCATCGAAAAGATTCGAAGGCCTGCAGGAACTTGTCAAGTTAGTTCAGTCTACTGCACAGAGCAACTCGTTAGGAATAAGAACACAAGCATACACAAATAAGGGCCCATCCAAGAACCTGATTACTTAAGCAAAAACAGATAAGAACGCAAGAAGTTTAAAAACATTATCCAGATTGTGTCATTAGCACAACCCTGTTAATAGTTACAGAACCGAATTAAAAATTGTCTTAAACATCCATAACATGAAATCACAGGAGAATGAGAAGAAGGAAAGATCAGATAGGGGTAGGAAGACAGGGCTGGAAGGATCAAAGCTGAAGGTTGAAGTGTCTGACAAGTGCCTCAAGCTGCTTCGCATTTTTGGCCCTCTCCATCACCAGCTCGGCCTCATGCTTGTGGCAATCGATCTTCAGACGATCAATCTCTTGATCCTTCACCTTCAACTTTCTCTAGAGCTCAGCATTTTCAGCATTAATCTCAAGAACAATTTTCTCCAGTTCCTTCACTGCATCAATGGCCTCATCAGGACCAAAGTCTTCACTGTCCTCTGCTTGCTCTTCTTTTACCTGCATTGGCCTTTTGGAAGCTCTGCTCTCTCTGAAAAAATCACAATTCTTTAGCATATTTATCCCAAACATCTGATGAATTGTGGGCTTCTTTCCTGCTTCCAAAGGGACCCTAAAATGATTAAAGATCTGATGAAGAATGTAAGAATGCACAAGCGAGTGGGGCTTCTGATCAGTGTCAGAGATCCTCTTAATGTGCCTAATGATCAGCCCAGGCATATTTATCTTCACCCCCTATCCATCAGATCCATATAGGTCAAATCCAGAGCATTGGCCTCACAATTCCTTTCACCCCTAGGCAGAAGAAACCTGTGCACAAATTCAAACAATAGTTGATGGGCAGGTTCCATCTCCTTTTTCTCAACTTTCCTTTCCTTCCTCAGTCTTGGCTTCCCTGAAAACTTCCTCACAACATCCAAAGAGGTGACTCCATCTGTTCTTTTTGGCCATTTTAGCTTAACATACCTGCAATAACCTTCTGCAGGTACATCCAGAATCACCCCCAGTTCAGGTCTTCCAAATTCTATTTCAATTCCTTTAACAGTAGAAAACACTCTCCTGGCAATTACTATACAATTAGTATAGAATTCTCTCACTTCATCCACAAACAACTTCCTGTCCCTGTTGAAAAACACAGCAAGCCACCCCTGATCACCAATCATCCTCAGCAAAGGTCTCAAATGGAACTCCTTTTCATCATGCAAAATACTTCCTGGCAGAACCTGATGCCTAGAGAAAAATTCTTCTCTATCCACTTCTTCTTCATTGTCCCCTCTTCTTCTTCTCTTATTCTCCACCTCACTATCAGTATCTGAATCACTGGGTTCTACATAGCTCCCATTCTCACTATCCTGCTCAGCCTCACCAGCTTCCCTTCTTTCTTCTTCCAGCTTCTTTTCTTCTCTTTCTTTGACATTGGTGACTGTCCTTCCCAATTTATCAAGCTTTTCTAACTGCACTTTTAAAGAGGATCGGGTACCAACTCTTCTGACAACAGGCTCATCTGCTGCCTTGTCATCACCTTCTACACTATCTCCATCAACCAGTCTAGATTTCAGCACTGGCTTCCCATCTCTCACCAATCTTCTTCTTTTTTCTGGCTCTACTAGATTCTCTCTCACAAACACTACTTCCTCATCTTGTTCCTCAACTAATTTTTCATCTTCTTGCCCAAACTTTCTCTTCCTCTTTGTTTCTTCAACTTTCTTGGTTATCTCCTCTTGTTCTAAAACACCTTTTTTCTTCCTTTCCTCTTCAGAATCTGTCCAACTAAAATCTGCCTCATCAGTCTCATTAGGATTTGGGCAAACAGCAGACTTTTGACCCAACTCCCTTGAGACTTCAGCAATACAAGTCCATCATCTGCAGGACTTTTAGGCACAGATTCTTTCACAACTTCAACAGTTTCACTCACTCCTTTACTCAGTTCTACTGTATCCTCCCTCAAGATTTCCACATTATCTTGTTCCTTAAACTGTTCTACTATTCTTTCTGCAATATTTAACTTATCTCCAGACTCACAAACTACAGGACCTAGCACATCTTCCCTAAAATCAATCTTTTTACTATCTTGTTCCCCCTCACATGGATTCCCCCTATCTATTCTATCCTTTTCTTGATCACCCATTATCTTGTCTAGTTCAGCAACTAGGGTTTCACTTTCTACAATTCCAGGGCTCTTTATATTAACAGGATCAACAGGCGTAGATACAATAGGTTCAGGAATTACCTCTTGTGACGATAGTGATGAACTTTGACCGGTGGGTGTTGAGAGAACGGTTCTGGATTTCATCTTCTTTACCAGTTTCCTATCCCCCTTTTGCAGAAACTTTGTGCGTGCCCTTGCAATTCTTTGAGCCAAAGTAGATCGAGGTGGTCTATCAGACATCTTGAAAGATTTATGAGTGATTCCTGAGATTTCTAAGAAGATTTTGTTTTAGGGTTTGAGGGAATTTTGGTGTTTTAGCAAGAGAAGTAGGTGAAGTGTAAGGGATCTGAGAGAGTGTGGTCGAAGTGAAGAGGCTGTGGTGATTTGACACTGTCTAGGGAAGGGAAGAAGTAATGAGCAGTATAGAAAGGCAGCTTTTTGAATTTTTCAAGAACCGGGAGAAGTTACATATTTTGACGGTTATGAGCCTAATTAAATAAGCCCTTTTTCAAGAAGTGGGGTCCAAGCTATTTAAAAAAAAGATATATCCTAAAAAGGAAAATGTTCCTATAATTTAGGACAGTTACGAGAGTATGGTAGACCCCAGTGACACACGTATGAATGACAATTTTAATTTCAGTTATGAATCCTATCATACAGAGTGGGATGAATGTACCTGGACATGATTCCTCGTGTTCAAACTGGTTCCTTCTCAGTACATAGTAGGTCCTTCATGGGATCACATTTTTTGTGCCTTGTGATCAAAACATCAACACGAGTGTACTTTTACAAGCACGAGATTAGACTAAACATCTATAAAAAGTTTCAAGCAACCACATCAAATACTTAACTAGCCAAATACAAAGGAATTACCTGCTGGGTCATCCGTGTATTTTGGTCATCCCTAACTCCAACCTGTTCCTTTCAAACTGTACCTTGTTCAAAGCTTTGGTAGATATGTCAGCTATTTGATCTTCAGTCCTGCATGAATTCATAGTAATCAGACCTTTTTCTACATTGTCTCTCAAGAAATGGTGTCTGATATCAATGTGCTTGGTTCTTTTATGTTGGACTGGGTTCTTGGCAATGTTCACTGCACTGGTGTTGTCACAGAAAATTGGCACTGCTCCACACTTGATACCAAAGTCCTCCAGTTGTTGCTTGATCCACAGCAATTGTGAGCAACATGAAGCAGCTGCTACATACTCAGCTTCAGCTGTTGATAGAGCAACTGAGTTTTGCTTCTTTGTAGCCCATGAGACCAAGCAGGGACCTAAAAAGTGTGCCATTCCTGAAGTGCTTTTCCTGTCCACCAGATGACCTGTATAATCTGCATCAGCAAAACCAATAAGTTCAAAAGTCCCACCTCTGGGATACCAAAGACCTAAATCCTGAGTCCCTTTCAGGTATCTCAAAATTCTCTTCACAGCTGTCAAGTGTGATTCCTTGGGCTTTGACTGAAATCTGGCACACAGTCCTACACTGTATACTATATCTGGTCGACCAGCTGTGAGATATAGAAGTGAACAGATGATTCCTCTATATTTCATTTTATTTGTCGAAGGACCAAGTTCATCCATGTCTAACTTTGTTCCAGGAGCTATAGGAGTAGTCATTTCCTTTGATCCTTCCATGTCAAATTTCTTCAATAGTTCCTTGACATACTTTTGCTGATGAATCATGGTTCCTTCAGAAGTCTTCTTTATCTGCAACCCAAGAAAGAAGTTCAGTTCACCCTGTAACGACCCTCAAATAGTCGTTACGGGATCCGGGACCTCGATTTGTGTGTCGACAGTCCTAAAAGCTCCGTTAGGTCATTTATGACCCGTCTTTGAAATCTGAGTCGAAACGGAGTCCGTTTGATAGGTTTTCGAGAAAAGGATCCGTTTATGAAATTCCGGAAAGGAATTTGGGGTTTCGATAGGTCGTTTTGAGTAAACGAACCCCGATGGAAAATCCGAGCGCACCGTTAGGTCCGTCACGTCATTTATGATATGTAGCAACCTTCAAAATTGAAAACGGACCTCGTTTGATAGGACTTTTGGTAAAGGCCCCGTTTCGGAAGTTTAAAAGAGTTAAAAGAGGTTTCCGAGCTCGATTTGAGCAAATGAGCTCCGATGAGAGATCCGAAAGTTCCGTTAGGTTTGTATAGTCATTTGTGACTTGTAGCAACTTTCGGAATTGGATTCCGAGGTCGTTTGTTTAAATTTCGCTATTTTGGCGAAAGTCGAAAATTGAACCTTTGCCGTGGGACCCACTTTTTGAGTTCTGGAGGTCCGAATTGAGTTCCGTCTTGGCGAGCATGTCACCCAAGTATTTTATGACTTGTGTGCAAAATTTGGGATCATTCCGAGCTTCGTAAAGTCCCGTTTTGCCCCTAAAAAGTAGAAAATCTGGTGCGACTTTTCTGTTCTGTTTTGGCGCAAACAGCCGGATAAAAGCTGATTTTCCGGCCAATCCGTAAGGAATTAGGAAAAACTCAAAACATGAAAGTTGTAGAATTTTGAGTTGTGGTTAAAATGACACAAGTTTCAGGTCATTTGGACATTCCTATCAAAAGTTATGATTTTTTCAAAAGAAGCTGTCACAGAGGTAAAAAAAAAAAAAACTGCTATAAAAAGGCCATTTCGGGCCATTTCCGTTCATAACTTATAAATATAATTTGGTGAGCTCTTGAGGCGATTTTTGGGTATTTCTTGAAGACCCAATCATACTTACACTTAAGGTAAGCCCTTTCAATCCATCTTTATGTTGATTAACACAAGAATCAAAGGGTTGATTCTTGGAAATGGGTTAGAACCCTAGATTCTTAAGAATTGGGGAAAGACATCGAGCAAGGCTCGCATGTGGAATCTAAGTGTACTTTTGGACTCACGGGAGCGTGGGGAGTCCGGAAAAGTACATTTTTGTAAATTTAGGGCTCGGCCCTACCCGGGGGTATTTTGGTAATTTTTACCCTAGGATGCCTATAGGCTTAAATAGCTATAATTGAGCACTCATATGTGCTATATCTTGTCTTAATAGACCTAGTGGAGATTCCTTCGCGGACAAGGCGAGCGGGAAAGGAGATTCTTTCCCGGCATTTGAGCCCGAATTTCGAGGTAAGTGAGACTTGACCTCTATTGTGCTTGTGGACTCTTCCTTCATGCTAGTATGCTTCATGTACGCATATATATACCTAACAATGGTTAGGATTAATGATGTGAATTACTTGCTATTATTGTTTGTTATAAATAGCGAGATTGTGACTCGACCGAGGTATGTGCCGGTCTAAACGCTACGTCGAGGTAGCTTAAATTTATATCGTAGTAACGCTTGCTACGCCATGCTTAGATAGCAAGAACTTGGGACATGGCCGAGGATGTTGCCGGCATGTCATGATAAATGTCTTGCCGAGGATTTTGCCGGCTTCTGTATGATATTGGTACTTGATTTGTTCACGTGCCGGGTTGGGTAGTGCTGTCTATACGTAACCTTGGGTTGGAGGACATGGGAGTAGGGATTGTACCCCCAAACTGTGGTCGGGTTAACCTTCGCCTTACGTTCAGCTAGCATAACCAACCTGGGTTACGGTGACTGTGAAATATTATCGTTATTAATATTTATGTTATTGTTATTAATGTCGTGGATATTAATACTGTTAGAGGGACACTTGACAGGGGTGTGGTGTCGCCTATACTATGAGATGTGTCACACTTGACAGGGGGTGTGGTGTGGACACTTGATCTTTGAGATGTGACACACTTGACAGGGGGTGTGGTGTGGTCACTTGATTAATTGAGATACGACGCACTTGACAGGGGGTGTGGTGCGATCGTAGACAGATTTGAGATGAGCCAACGACAACGGGTCGTTGGTCTACTTATTCATAATTGTGATAGTGATTTCGGGGTCACGGTATATGGTTGATACTTAGTAGTGGTGTTGTTAGTCCATCGTTGGTCTAGGTTAGTCGGCACGGGAGTAGAGATTGGACCTCCAAACCGCCGCTGAGTTGACCTATGCCTTACGTTGGATGGGCATAATCCTTGAGACTTCTGGTTACTACTTGTGTGTATGGAATGTGTTACATCTATTTGTGATTTCACTACTTTTTTGTATGATTACTATAGTATGTTGTTGCTTATGATGCATGTAGCGACTTGTCCTGCAAGGGTACCTTAGCGGGCCTGTCGGTGATCTTACTGGGCTTCGGCTCATAACTTACTCTGCTACGTGCACAGGTCCTTCATCCAGTCAGTAGCCCGGACGTTAGCGGTTCCCGAGGCTTCTGAGACTTTTGATTGAGGTGAGCCGACCACACAGACCGTGGTGGCATACCGCCAGAGTCACTTAGAGATAGGACTCAGATTTCTTTGATGTATATTCATCCTTTATTGAGTCACTCTTAGAATGCTCCAATTCTTTTGTGGATATATTCTTTTGGGACTTCACACTTTTATATTTATATATCCATTTATGATCTTTTCACATTATTGTTCTTTTCCGCATCTTGTTTCATTGGTTCGCCTAGGCAAATGTTGTTTAGGTGCCATCACGAGCCCTTGGAAATTGGGTCGTGACAGTTTGGTATCAGAGCCCTAGGTTCTAATTCGAGTCCTAGGAGTCTTGGAGCAGTGTCTGAGTAGAGTCTTGCTTATGGGTATGTTGTCGACCATACTTATGAGCGAGAGGCTACAAGGGTATGTTAGGAAATGTTTTCCCTTCGTTTCATCTCTATTCGTGCTGAGTAGCTTATATAGGTGCTGACCCTTTTTCGTGTATTGATTGAGATGGCGAGGACACGAGCATCCTCAGCCAGGAGGGCTTCATCTTCTACACCCGCGTCTGCGGGAGAGCCATCAGCACTTACGCAGCCGCCAGCTGCTAAGAAGACTCGGGCAGGTCGCCCGTCAGCCACTAGGCAGGACACAGCTATCCCTGCGGTGTCCGCAGGGACTCTGTCAGCATCTACTCCCCCTGTGCCTGCTGTTGTGCCAGGCACCGTTGTGATCTCTTCAGAGAAGTATATGAGACTGATGGCCTTGTCTAGCCATCAGGTCCCTGTCAGAGATGATGTTGCAGCTCCTGTTTCGGCTCCTCAGCCGACCACACCTGTTATGAGCACGCCTACTTCTGAGGCTGCTCCTGATCATATTGCCCAGCCTTCTGCTTCTGCTCCTCAGGCAGGTCCTGTTATTTCTACTCCTCCTATGGGCACTGAGGAGGTTGCCAGGAGGATAGAGTCATTCATGAAGCTTCAGCCTCCAGAGTTCGACGGTACCTCAGCTACATGTACTGCCCAGAGGTACATTCAGAAGTGTGAGAAGATTTTGACAGTTCTTGGTACTAGAGACACCTTAGGGGTGCAGTGTGCTTCTTTCAGATTATCGGGAGATGCGGAGACATGGTGGGTCTCCATGATGCGGCAGAGGTCTAGTGACCTCCCTCCTTTGTCTTGGGCTGAGTTCGTGTCTATGTTCATGAGCAGGTTCGTGCCCCAGAGTCAGCACGATGTTCAGAGGCGCGAGTTTGAGGGGTTGAGGCAGGGAAACCTGTCTGTTTCAGAGTATGACACCAGGTTCTTTGGCTGTCTCAGTTTGCGCCGGCTATGGTGGCTCAGGAGAGGGACAAGGTCCTCTGGTTTGTTGAGGGTCTTCATCCCCGCTTGCAGGTAGCTGTTGCCCGTGATATGGGCAACAAGTCATATTTTGAGATAGTTGATGTGGCGCGGCGGATGGAGGATATCTTCGCCAGGGCTGACGCGGAGAGGGCGGCCAAGAGGTCGCGTCAGTCTGGTGGGTATAGTGGATCCGCTCAGAGGGGTCAGGGTCATCAGGGCCGTTCTCAGTCTAGGCCCCAGGCTGCTGCTTTGCCTGCCCAGGATTTTTCTTCAGAGACCCCGAGGCCTCAGTCATCCCAGAGGCGGGGTGGCTCTTCGCAGTTTGGTCCGCCGCAGTGCGGGAGGTGCCATCAGAGGCATCATGGGAGGTGCTCGTCTGGAGGTGGTCGTGGCAGAGGTGGTAGAGGCGATAGAGGAGGTAGAGGTGATGGATGTTTTGAGTGTGGGTCTCCAGAGCACTATGTCAGGAGTTGCCCTTATGTTTCATCAGGTCGCCAGGGATCCGCAGCTATGGTACCATCTGGTCCTCAGGCCACCAGGCCCGTTTCTCAGATTCCTCCTAGACAGCAGTCTCAGAGAGCTCCGGGTTCAGGAGGCTCGGCGCAGGTCTATGCTATGACTCGTCAGGATGCTGAGGCATCCAATGATGTCATCACAGGTATTATTTCTGTCTGTGGCCGCGATGCTTATGCTCTTATTGATCCGGGGTCTACCTATTCGTATGTGTCGCCGGGATTTGCCCCTTGCTTGGGCAGGGATCTGGTCTTCTTAGATGATTCCTTTATGGTTGCCACCCCTGTCGGGTCTTCTATATGTGTAGATAGGGGTTATCGGTAGTGTATGATCTCCATCTGTGGTGTAGAGTCCTTAGTGGACCTGATGCTGCTCGATATGTCTGATTTCGATGTCATTATGGGCATGGATTGGCTGGCTTCCTGTCATGCGACTTTGGATTGCCATGCCAAGTCCGTGACGATCGGGGCAGAGGGTGAGTCTCGGGTTGTATGGAGAGGTTCCAGGCCTTCTTCGAAGAGTAGGATCATTTCTTTCTTGGAGGCGCAGAGGATGATATCTAGTGGGTGCGAGGGATATATTGCTTCAGTTCGGGATGTCCGGGCAGAGGAGTTATCCCTTGATAGAGTTCCGGTTGTTTGTGAGTATCCGGATGTGTTTCCTGATGATTTGCCGAGTTTGCCGCC
This sequence comes from Petunia x hybrida, assembly GCA_037355625.1. NCBI lineage: Eukaryota > Viridiplantae > Streptophyta > Magnoliopsida > Solanales > Solanaceae > Petunia > Petunia x hybrida. The sequence goes on along the minus strand of JBBBVM010000018.1, from coordinate 340,192 downwards.
TATGCGGGAGATAGAGTTTTGCATTGATCTATTGCCAGGCACTCAGCCTAAATCTATTCCCCCGTATCGTATGGCTCCTGTTGAGTTGAGGGAGCTGAAGGAGCAGATTCAGGATTTGCTCGATAAGGGCTTCATTAGGCCAAGTGTGTCTCCATGGGGTGCCCCGGTATTATTTGTGATGAAGAAGGATGGCTCTATGCGGATGTGTATTGATTACCGGCAGCTGAATAAGGTTACTATCAAGAATAGGTATCCTTTGCCGCGTATTGATGATTTGTTTGATCAGCTTCAGGGTGCTACCTTCTTCTCGAAGATTGATTTGAGGTCGGGGTATCATCAGTTGAGGATTCGGTCCGAGGACGTTTCCAAGACTGCTTTCCGTACCCGATATGGCCACTATGAGTTTCTGATGATGTCTTTCGGGCTTACGAATGCCCCAGCTGGTTTCATGGATCTGATGAACCGAGTGTTCAAGGCCTACCTTGACTCCTTCGTCATTGTGTTTATCGATGATATCTTGGTTTATTCGAGGAGCAGGGAGGAGCATGAGCAGCATTTGAGAGTTGTTCTTCGGACTCTGAGGGATCAGCAGTTGTATGCCAAATTCTCCAAGTGTGAATTCTGGCTCAGTTCTGTATCTTTCCTAGGTCACGTGGTGACCAAGGATAGGGTCTGTGTTGATCCGAAGAAGATAGAGGCCGTTCAGAGTTGGCCTAGGCCTACTTCTCCTACACAGATTCGGAGTTTCTTAGGCTTGGCAGGTTATTATCGGCGGTTCGTCGAGGGGTTTTCTTCTATTTCAGCACCTCTGACGAAGTTGACCCAGAAGAATGTTCCTTTCCTGTGGTCCGATGCCTGTGAGTCTAGCTTTCAGAAGCTTAAGACTCTGTTGACTTCAGCGCCAGTGTTGGCCTTGCCTAGTGGATCCGAGGGATTCACCGTATATTGTGATGCTTCGGGTGTTGGCCTGGGTAGCGTTCTGATGCAAGAGGGTAAGGTGATAGCTTATGCCTCGAGACAGCTGAAGGTCCATGAGAAGAATTATCCTGTCCATGATTTGGAGCTGTTAGCTGTCGTGTTTGCACTGAAGTTGTGGAGGCACTATCTTTATGGCGAGCCATGTGAGATATTCACCGATCATAAGAGTCTCCAGTACTTGTTCACTCAGAAGGACTTGAACGGGAGACAGCGTCGCTGGTTAGAGCTGCTGAAGGATTATGATCTTTCTATCCGGTATCATCCCGGAAAGGCTAATGTTGTAGCCGATGCCTTGAGTAGGAAGTCCATGGGTAGCCTCGCCTATCTTGATGCTGATATGAGGCCGTTGGCCCGTGAGCTGCAGGCTTTGCCGATTAGTGGGGTTCGGTTTGATGATTCTGTTCCAGGACGGGTGCTTGCATATGTGGGGTCTCAGTCGTCTTTAACTTCCCAGATTCGGGAAAGGCAGTTCGAGGATCCTTATCTGAGAGATCTCCGGGACGGGGTCCTGAGTGGGGGAGTGTCCTCGTTCGTGATTGGTGATGATGGTGCTTTGCGGCTTAACGGCCGGGTATGTGTTCCAGCCATTGTGGAGCTGAGGCAGATGATTTTGGCAGAGTCTCACAGTTTGAGATATTCCATTCATCCGGGTACTGCGAAGATGTATCATGATCTTCGAGAGCTGTATTGGTGGAAAGGGATGAAGAGGGATGTTGCTGATTATGTATCTCGGTGTTTGAATTGCCAGCAGGTGAAGTATGAGCACCGGAGGCCAGCCGGGGTGACCCAGTCTATGCCCATTCCCGAGTGAAAGTGGGAGCAGATCATTATGGATTTCGTAGTTGGTTTGCCGCTGACCGTGGGTAAGCATGATTCGGTGTGGGTAGTAGTTGATCGACTGACGAAGTCGGCTCACTTCATTCCAGTGAGGACTACTTATACCTCGGATCGTCTGGCTCGTATCTTCATTGAGCAGATTGTGAGATTGCATGGTGCTCCTGTTTCTATCATTTCTGACCGAGGTGCTCAGTTCACAGCTCAGTTTTGGAGATCTTTTCAGAGAGAGCTGGGTACTCGGGTCGATCTCAGCACTGCATTTCACCCGCAGACTGATGGCCAGTCTGAGCGGACCATTCAGATCCACGAGGATATGTTGAGGGCGTGTGCTATTGATTTTGGAGGCCATTGGGATAGCCATTTGCCGCTAGCAGAGTTTGCGTATAATAATAGCTATCAGGCTTCTATCCAGATGGCTCCGTTTGAGGCATTGTATGGTCGGAGATGTCGCTCGCCTATCGGTTGGTTCGAGTCTGGTGAGGTCCAGGTGTTGGGGCCCGATTTGGTGCAGCAGACCTTAGATAAGGTCCGGGTTATTCAGGATCGACTCCGCACGGCTCTGAGCCGGCAGATATCGTATGCAGATCGGAGGCGGAGAGATCTTGAGTTCATGGTTAGGGACCGGGTATTCCTCAGAGTGTCGCCCATGAAGGGTGTTATGAGATTTGGGAAGAAAGGCAAGCTCAGTCCTAGGTTCATTGGGCCTTTTGAGATATTGGAGCGCGTTGGCGCCGTTGCTTATAGACTGGCTTTGCCTCCCTCTCTGTCTGTTCATCCGGTGTTCCATGTGTCCATGCTCCGGAAGTATGTTCATGATCTGTCTCATGTGATCGATATGGCTTCCGTGGAGGTAGACGGCGACTTAGCTTATTCGGAGGAGCCTATTGCTATTGTGGCTAGAGAGGTCCGTCAGATGAGATCGAAGGTGATCCCGCTTGTGAGAGTTCAGTGGGGGCATCACTCCATTGCCGAGGCCACTTGGGAGCTTGAGTCCGAGATGCGTGAGAGGCATCTGCGCTTGTTCGATGATTCAGGTATGAAATCCTTGTATTTTCTAAGCCTGAATTTGCATTTTTAAGTTTTATTGATTTTGGGTGGTACCGAGGGGTCCTCGAAATCCCTGCCAGCTCCGTGTCTAGTGTGTGGATCCTACCTTGGACATAGGCTCGTCCGAGGACGGCCGAGAGTCTAAGAGGGGGAGAACGTAACGACCCTCAAATAGTCGTTACGGGATCCGGGACCTCGATTTGCATGTCGACAGTTCCAAAAGCTCCGTTAGGTCATTTATGACCCGTCTGTGAAATCTGAGCCGAAACGGAGTCCGTTTGATAGGTTTTTGAGAAAAGGATCCGTTTATGGAATTCCGGAAAGGAATTTGGGGTTTCGATAGGTCGTTTTGAGTAAACGAACCCCGATGGAAAATTCGAGCGCACCGTTAGGTCCGTCTCGTCATTTATGATATGTAGCAACCTTCAAAATTGAAAACGGACCTCGTTTGATAGGACTTTTGATAAAGTCCCCGTTTCGGAAGTTTAAAAGAGTTAAAAGAGGTTTCCGAGCTCGATTTGAGCAAATGAGCTCCGATGACAGATCCGAAAGTTCCGTTAGGTTCGTATAGTCATTTGTGACTTTTAGCAACTTTCGGAATTGGATTCCGAGGTCGTTTGGTTAAATTTCGCTATTTTGGCGAAAGTCGAAAATTGAACCTTTGCCGTGGGACCCACTTTTTGAGTTCTGGAGGTCCGAATTGAGTTCCGTCTTGACGAGCATGTCACCCAAGTATTTTATGGCTTGTGTGCAAAATTTGTGATCATTCTGAGCTTCGTAGGGTCCCGTTTTGCCCCTAAAACAGTAGAAAATCTGGTGCGACTTTTCTGTTCTGTTTTGGCGCAAACAGCCGGATAAAAGCTGATTTTCCGGCCAATTCGTAAGGAATTAGGAAAAACCCAAAACATAAAAGTTGTAGCCCTTTGAGTTGTGGTTCTAATGGCACCGGTTTCACGTCATTTGGACATTCCTATCAAAAGTTATGATTTTTCAAAAGAAGCTGTCACAGAGGCAAAAAAAAAACTGCTATAAAAGGCCATTTCGGTTCATTTCGGTTCATAACTTATAAAAATCATTTGGTGAGCTCTTGAGGTGATTTTTGGGTATTTCTTGAAGACCCAATCATACTTACACTTAAGGTAAGCCCTTTCAATCCATATTTATGTTGATTAACACAAGAATCAAAGGGTTGATTATTGGAAATGGGTTAGAACCCTAGATTCTTAAAAATTGGGGAAAGATATCGAGCAAGGCTCGCATGTGGAATCTAAGTGTACTTTTGGACTCACGGGAGCATGGGGAGTCCGGAAAAGTATATTTTGTAAATTTAGGGCTAGGCCCTACCCGGGGGCATTTTGGTAATTTTTACCCTAGGATGCCTATAGGCTTAAATAGCTATAATTGAGCACTCATATGTGCTATATCTTGTCTTAATAGACCTAGTGGAGAGTTCTTCGCGGACAAGGCGAGCGGGAAAGGAGATTCTTCCCGGCATTTGAGCCCGAATTTCGAGGTAAGTGAGACTTGACCTCTATTGTGCTTGTGGACTCTTCCTTCATGCTAGTATGCTTCATGTACGCATATATATACCTAACAATGGTTAGGATTAATGATGTGAATTACTTGCTATTATTGTTTGTTATAAATAGCGAGATTGTGACTCGACCGAGGTATGTGCCGGTCTAATCGCTACGTCGAGGTAGCTTAAATTTATATCGTAGTAACGCTTGCTACGCCATGCTTAGATAGCAAGAACTTGGGACATGGCCGAGGATGTTGCCGGCATGTCATGATAAATGTCTTGCCGAGGATTTTGCCGGCTTGTGTATGATATTGGTACTTGATTTGTTCACGTACCGGGTTGGGTAGTGCTGTCTATACGTAACCTTGGGTTGGACGACATGGGAGTAGGGATTGTACCCCCAAACTGTGGTCGGGTTAACCTTCGCCTTACGTTCAGCTAGCATAACCAACCTGGGTTACGGTGACTGTGAAATATTATCGTTATTAATATTTCTGTTATTATTTCTGTTATTGTTATTAATGTCGTGGATATTAATACTGTTAGAGGGACACTTGACAGGGGGTGTGGTGTCGCCTATACTATGTGATGTGTCACACTTGACAGGGGGTGTGGTGTGGACACTTGATCTTTGAGATGTGACACACTTGACAGGGGGTGTGGTGTGGTCACTTGATTTATTGAGATACAATGCACTTGACAGGGGGTGTGGTGCAATCGTAGACAGATTTGAGATGAGCCAACGACTACGGGTCGTTGGTCTACTTATTCATGATTGTGATAGTGACTTCGGGTCACGGTATATGGTTGATACTTAGTAGTGGTGTTGCTAGTCCATCGTAGGTCTAGGTTAGTCGGCACGGGAGTAGAGATTGGACCTCCAAACCGCCGCTGAGTTGACCTATATCTTATGTTGGATGGGCATAATCCTTGAGACTTCTGGTTACTACTTGTGTGTACAGAATGTGTTACATCTATTTGTGATTTCACTAATTTTTTGTATGATTACTATAGTATGTTGTTGCTTATGATGCATGTAGCGACTTGTCCCGCAAGGGTACCTTAGCGGGCCTGTCGGTGATCTTACTGGGCTTCGGCTCATAACTTACTTTGCTACGTGCGCAGGTCCTTCATCCAGTCAGCAGCCCGGACGTTAGCGGTTCCCGAGGCTTCTGAGACTTTTGATTGAGGTGAGCCGACCACACAGACCGTGGTGGCATACCGCCGGAGTCACTTAGAGATAGGACTCAGATTTCTTTGATGTATATTCATACTTTATTGAGTCACTCTTAGAATGCTCCAATTCTTTTGTGGATATATTCTTTTGGACTTCACCCTTTTATATTTATATATCAATTTATGATCTTTTCACATTATTGTTCTTTTCCGCATCTTGTTTCATTGGTTCGCCTAGGCAAATGTTGTTTAGGTGCCATCACGAGCCCTTAGAAATTGGGTCGTGACATTCGCCTAGGAAAATGTTGTTTAGGTGCCATCACGAGCCCTTGGAAATTGGGTCGTGACACACCCATCATGCTCATTTCAAATTCACTTCCCATCAATTCTACAAAACCTTAACTCAGTTCTTCATCAGTAGCTCCAAAGATGATATCATCAACATACACTTGCACTACCAGCAAATCCTTTCCTTTCTTCATGAGAAATAGTGTGTTGTCAATTTTGCCTCTTGAAAAACCATTTTTCATCAGGAACCCTGAGAGTCTTTCATACCAGGCTCTAGGAGCTTGCTTCAAACCATACAAAGCCTTGTCCAGTTTGTAAACATGATCAGGAAATTCATTGCTCACAAAGCCTGGAGGCTGCACCACATAGACTTCTTCATTCAAATAACCATTCAGAAAAGCACTCTTCACGTCCATCTGATACAGTGTGAATTCCATGTACGTCGCAAAAGCAATCAGCATCCTAATGGCTTCCATCCTTGCAACTGGAGCAAAAGTTTCATCATAATCTATTCCTTCTTCCTGACTGTATCCTTGAACCACTAGTCTTGCCTTGTTCCTTGTCACTATCCCATGTTCATCCAGCTTGTTCCTGAATACCCATTTTGTTCCAATTATAGATCTGTCCTTCGGCTTAGGAACTAGATGCCACACCTTGCTTCGTTCAAATTGGTGAAGTTCTTCCTGCATAGCTAGAATCCAGTCTGGATCTTCTAGGGCTTCCTTTACAATCTTTGGTTCCAAGGATGAGAGAAATGCAAAGAATGCACAGAAGTTCTTCAATGCTGATCTAGTCATAATTCCAGTGTCCAACTCAGATAGAACATTCTCCAGTGGATGAGAACTTTGATACTTCCATGGCTTGATTTGAATCTGACTTGAAGGACCTGCAGCATTCTCTGGGTTAGGTTCTTCTTGACTTTCTGGATTATCAGCCTCATCTGAAGTTCCCCCTGTAAAATTGACTCCTTCATCCGAATTGTTCAGATCTTCCTTTCCATCTGAGTCCTCCAGTTCATCTGTGGTTTCTTCTCTCCTTAAACCAATTTCTTGATCATCTGCTTCAGTTTCTCCCAGTGTCTTATTTGATTCATCAAATACAACATGCATACTTTCTTCTACACTTTGTGTTCTTTTGTTAAGCACTTTGTATGCCTTACTTTGAGTTGAATATCCCAACAATATTGCCTCATCACTCCTGGCATCAAACTTTCCCAAAGGTTCCTTCCCATTGTTGTGAACGAAACACTTACAACCAAAAGGTTTTAAATGAGCAATGCTTGGCTTTCTACCTCTGAGCAACTCATATGGAGTCTTGTCAAGAATTGCTCTAATGGAACACCTGTTCAACAAGTAACATGCAGTGTTTACAGCTTCAGCCCAAAAATTTCTTGCCAGCCCACTTGCTAACAGCATAGTTCTAGCCATATCTTCCAACGACCTGTTCTTCCTTTCAACCACACCGTTTTGTTGGGGAGTTCTTGGTGCAGAAAAGTTGTGATCTATGCCATTCCTTGCACAATACTCAGAAAATCTTGAGTTTTTCAAAGTCAGTACCATGATCAGATCTCATACTGATGATCTCAAGGCTTAGTCTTTTTTGAACCACACCAGCCCAATCATTGAAACTTTCGAAGGCTTCATCCTTAGAGACCAAGAACAGGGTCCAAGTATATCTTGAGTAGTCATCCACGATAACAAACACATATCATTTTCCTCCACGGCTCTTGACTCTCATAGGTCCACATAGATCCATATGTATCAGCTCCAGTGGCTTTGTTGTGCTGACCACTTTCTTTGGTTTGAATGATGTTCTCACATGCTTTCCCTTTACACAGGCGTCACACATTTTTATGTTTTCAAATTTCTTGCTTGGTAATCCGCGAACCAGTTCCTTCAAAGCCAGCTTGTTTACCTGACACAGACTTGCATGACCCAACCTTTTGTGCCACAGCTGAGAGTCGCTTTCTTGCACATTCAAGCATGTCAGATTTTTCTCAGGTAAAGACTTCAGTGATGCCTTGTATACATTGTTCACCCTTTTTCCTTCCATCACCACTTCTCCACTCCGTAGGTTCTTTACGATGCAACCAACAGATGAGAAGCTTACTTCATTTCCTCTGTCACACAGTTGGGAGATACTTAGTAAGTTATGTCTAAGACCATCCACACAATAGACATTTTCAATTGCATGTTCAAGAGATCTCCCAATCTTTCCAATGCCTACTATCTGACCACTTTTTCCTCCTCCGAAGGCTACACTGCCCCCTTGAAATGCTGCGAGTGAGAGAAAGTTTCTTCTATCTCCTGTCATGTGCCTAGAACAACCGTTATCCAAAATCCAGCTTGAGTTGTTCTCCCTCACCCCAGCCTGCAAGACAAATCAGAGGTTAGTCTTAGGAACCCAGAAAAGCTTGGGTCCCTTCTTATGAGAAAATGGATAAATCAGGTCTTGTTTGGCCCATTTGGGTAAGCCACATCTTTTATTTTTAGCCTTTGCCTTGCTGATATTAACACACTTTTGCTTAACATGACCAGTTTTACCACAAAAAGTGCATAACATGTTACAAGGTAGACCTACATATTTGCTTTTAGGATTATATAGAGGCAGGGGTTTCTTGAATCCTAATCCTTGTTTTCCTCTGTTTTGTTTTTCAAGAACCCAATCCATAGCTTCAGAAGATTTATTCCATTTAGTCAGTCTGGTAAGTTAAAGTTTTGAGTCTTCAACCTGTTGGCTTAAAATCCTGTTTTTTTCTGTTTCCTGATACAGAATTTTATTTGCTCTTTTCAGTTCATCTTCCAGAAAGGATTGAACTTCACTCATAACTTGCTTACCATTCTTACTTTCCCTTAACTGATTACATTCCAATTCAAGATCAGTAATCTTAGAGTTTGACAGAAGAGTCTGCCCTTTCAAGATGACATTAGTTTCTTCAAGTTCAATATTCTGTTCCAGGAGACTCTTGTGCTTAGTTCTAAGATTACTCAGTTCTTCAGTTAAGTTATCCTTTTCAAGTTTTTCCTTTTCATACCCTTCAATCAGGGTGGCTGTGATTAGAATTAAATTTTCAGAAGAGTATGTATGTAAGGTTTCTTTTAGATCAGATAAGCATACCTCTGCTGAATTTCCTGCTTCCTCTCCATCAGTTGCCATAAGAGCAGAGTCCTTTTTGATGTTGTCAGCAATGTACAATTCCTTCAGTTTCTTCCATATTCCCTTGGCAGATTTGCACTCCAGTATCCGTGCATGCACATCCTCAGTAAGTCCTCTTCTTAGATACCCCACAGCCTTGGAGTTTGCTTGTAACTAGTCCAGATCTTGAGGGTCTAGTTCTTCCACTTTCTTAAGCACTAGGACACCATTTACAGCTCTCTTCACAGGAACATGAGGTCCTCTTTTCACAATCAGCCACAAGCTGTAATCAGTTGCCTGTAGATAATTTTTCATCTGCTTCTTCCAGTGATTGTAATGAGTCCCATTGAACACTGGTGGTTTTGATGGATCTCTTTCTCCTCTAAGTTCTCGAGGATCTTCTTCATCACAGCTAACGTCTGTCATACCTGCTAGTGCTAGTGGTGAGCCATCCTCAGCCTCCTTTTCATGATCAGACTCACTATCAGTTGGTCCCCAAGTGGCATAAAAAGCTTCCTTCTTTTTCCTTCGTTCTGCTCTGAAGTTTGGGGGCCGTCTTGTCTTCTTTTTGTCTGTATCATATTCCTTAGTGGTTTCCTTTTCCTTTTCCTTAGCAGCTCTGTTCTTCCTCCACTCTATTTCCCACATCGGGCAGTCCATGACAGCATGATCCTTTTTAAAGCATTTGAAACACCCAGAGTAGTCAGGACTGTCAACTATGTTCTTCCTACTCGAACTCTCCTTGTTTCCTCGTTTGAACCCTTTAAACCTTCCCAGATATAGCTTTTGTCTTAAAGCACTCACCATTGCGGCTTCTACTGATTGAAGATCAACATATTCATCAGTTTCTTCTGTTGCTTCCAGCGCAAGAGTCTTTTCCTTCTTTGCTGATGGTTTAGCCTTCGGGTCCTTCATCATCTCATGAGTTTTCAGGCTTCCAACCAATTCTTCAAGCTTGATGGATTTTAACGGTTTGGATTCAATGATGGCAGTCATCTTTGGTTCCCATGCTTCAGGCAACACATTCAGGATTTTATCGACCATCTCTATTTCAGGAAGTTCCATCTCAAGGGATCTCATTTCATTTGTGATCATAGTCAACCTGGTCATCATGTCCTGAATCGACTCCTTCTCGCCCATAGTAAACAACTCAAATTGTCTCTTCAGCATTCTCCTTTTTGAGTCTTTTACTTCTGTAGTTCCTTCATGTGCAACCTGTAACGCATCCCATATTTCCTTAGCCGTCTTATATGATGATACTCGATTGAACTCCTCCGGACCAAGACCACATATGACTAACCGCTTGGCCTTGTGATTCTTTTCGATCATCTTATAATCCGTCTCATCAAACTCTTCCTTCAGTTTAGGTTCTTTTGAGGCAGTGGTTCCTTCACCAACAATTTTGGTGGGAATCAGATTTCCTTCAGAAACTATCAACCAAAGTTGATAGTCTTCAGCACATATGTAATTCTCCATCCTATTTTTCCACCATGCGTAGTATTGCCCATTAAACTGTGGGGGCCTCAGAACCGATTGTCCTTCAGTAATGGTAGGCGGTGCACTCATTCTGATCCTTCTCAAGGTGTTAACCTTACAAGAGAAGACCTGCTCTGATACCACTTGTTATACTTTATGCACCTCCTAAGGACACTAGAAGGGGGGGGGGGGTTGAATAGTGTCTCCCGATTTTCGCAAGAACTGTGTTCTTCTACTGTAGAACAAGGTTCTTAGAATTTCCTTCTACCTCCGTCTAACAAGAACATACACAGAACAGAACTCAAACTACATAAGGATTTTTACGTGGAAAAACTCCTTGCTCAAGGGAGAAAAAACCACGACCCACACTTTGGGATTTTAGCACTGAATCCACTAACACAAGAGCAATGTTTTAGATTACAAACTCTGTAACCAAGGGGCTACACTCTAGACCCTAATCACTAAACACAGCTACACTCTAGCTTTTCTAGTAATCACAAAAGAGTTTACCTAATACATAAGCTTCTAGAATAAGCAAATAGGTAAAACAGTGAATGCTCGATACAATGACAACTTACAACTCGATAATCCTAGACAAGAAATCTAGACTTAATACTCTGCATGCAATTTAGTTGTCTTCTTCAGCTTATCCACGTAGAAAGTTATTGAATCGCCTTTGCTTGTGCTCAACTCTCTGTGCGTGAATAATGATCAAAAACTCGGCTGTCTCTACTACTGGCTTTTATATGAGTCGTGCAACCCTAGTTGAGTTATATAAGGAATCCCCTTAATTAAGGTAAGTTGAGATTCGTAGTAACTCTTTTCCATGTTAACGTCTGACTCTTTTCCATGCTTCGTAGTCACAGCTGGGGCACTGCCTCTTTTAGTCCGACTAGGATACGTATACAACCACGCGCCACTATTCGTAGTTCCACAGGGATTTGCAACCCACAATCTTTTCGATCAAACGTGCCCTTCCCTTCAAGGACCAGGTTCTTCAGGTTCCTTGCATGAACCTCGGTGTCCTTCCTGTTTGTCATACTTCAAAACCAGCTTTCAACATAAACGGATGAAAGAATTGAAAGAAGCGGCCAAAGTTAAGCTTCCGATGGGAACAAAAATTGTGGCCGACGACACAATCTCACCACCCGAAGTAAGAAGTATCTGTGCAATCATACAACCGGTGAGCATCTATGAGGCAATGACAACGCTCAGATTATGATTTGCCTCGTGCACAAGGGTATCTTCCTACACTCTAATGATGATTTTTCTAACGATAACCCTTTGCCTAGTGCCGTACAAAGTGTTTTGCAGGACTTTGAAGACATGTTTCCCGAAGAAACGCCAGGTTGATTACCTCCGTTGAGGGGAATCTAGCACTATATTGACTTTGTACCGGGTTCTCAAATCCCCAACAAACCTGCATATTGGTGAAATCTCGAAGACACCAAAGAGCTCCAAAGACAGGGTGATGAGTTGCTGAACAAGGGCCTCGTTCGAGAGAGCGTGACTCCTTGCGCCGTTCTTGTTATCCTTGTCCCGAAGAAAGATAGAACATGAGCGAATGTGCGTTGAGTGCCGAGCAGTCAACAAAATAACGGTAAAGTATCGTCATCCTATCCCTCGATTAGATGACATGCTAGATGAGTTAAGTAGTTCTTCATACTTTTCGAAGATAGTCCTCAGGTCCCGTTACCACCAAATCCGAATGAAACCCGGAGACGAGTGGAAAACCGCATTCAAGACCAAGTTTGGTCTCTATGAGTGGTTGGTGATGCCTTTTGGCCTATCGAATGCACCACACACATTCCTGCGACTGATGAACCATGTGCTCAAACCGTTCATAAATAAGTTTGTTTTCGTTTACTTCGATGACATACTTTTTTATAGTAAAACTGTGGATGAACATGTCGAACACCTAAGGCAAGTGCTTGATAAGCTTAGCAAAGAGAAGTTATATGCTAACTTCAAGAAACGTGCCTTTTGTGTCGAGCGTGTAGTCTCTCTAGGATTCGTTGTTAGTGCTAATGGTGTTCAAGTCGATGAGTCAAAAGTCGAAACTATCAAAGATTGGCCAACTCCAACCTCGGTTTCACAAGTGCGTAGCTTCCATGGGTTAGCTAGCTTTTACCGAAGCTTTGTTCGTGACTTTAGCACTATGGCAGCTCCTTTGCCTGAGCTGGTAAAGAAAGACCATCCTTTTTGTGTAGAGAGAGTCCCAAGAGAGGGCTTTCCAAGAGTTGAAACAGAGGCTTTGCTCTGCCCCGTTATTGCAACTCCCTAACTTTGGTGGAGCATTCGAAGTCGAGTGTGATGCATCCGAAGTTGGGATTGGAGGAGTGCTTATGCAAGAATCGAAGCCGATCGCTTCCTTTAGCGAAAAGCTTAAGGGTGCAGCTTTAAATTACTCGACGTATGACAAGGAATCCTATGCCCTCGTTCAAGCACTCGCCCATTGGCAGCATTATTTGTGGCCTCGAGAGTTTGTGATTAAAAGTGATCATGAATATTTGAAACATCTCCGAGGTCAGGAGAAATTGAATCGAAGGCATGCCAAATGGGTTGAATTCATTGAAAGCTTTCCCTCTGTAATTCATTACAAAAAGAGGAAAGAAAATGTTTTGGCCGATGCGCTATCAAGGAAATTTGCCTTAGCGACCGATCTCGCCTCAAGGCTCATGGGATTCGAAAGCATCAAGTTGATGTACGAAGATGATCCCAAGCTAATATGCGTTCGTGACGAAATCTTGAGTGGCCGAAGGGTTGAGAAATATCAGTGGCACGATGGCTACCTCTGCAAGAATGGGAGGGTTTGTGTGCCAGTGTCATCGTGGAGAGAGCTTTTAGTTCGAGAAGCTCACTCCGTAGGCTTGATGAGACACTTCAGTGTCGACAAAACTCTTGGTATCTTAACCGAGCAGTTCCGTTGGCCAAAAATGCGACGGGATGTGGAAAAGCTTTGCAACGCTTGTCTCGTTTGCAGGAAGGCTAAATCGAATTCCAACCCTCATTGTTTGTACACCTCATTGCCTGTGCCTGATCGACCTTGGGTTGATATATCCATGGACTTTGTGTTAGGGTTACCAAGATCGAGGGGTGGACATGATAGCATCTTTGTCATAGTCGACCGTTTTTCCAAAATGGCTCACTTTATTCCTTGTAAAAAGTGTGATGATGCACAACATGTAGCTACTTTGTTTATTTCCAATGTATTGAAATTATATGGTGTGCCTCGTACTATTGTGAGTGATCGAGACTCAAAGTTCTTGATTCATTTTTGGAAATGTTTGTGGGATGCCCTCGGCAGAAAACTACTATTCTCGACGTCTCACCTTCCTCAGACTGATGGACAGACCGAGGTAGTTAACCGACCCTTAGGATCTTTGCTTCGTACAATGACCAAGGGCAAGGTCAGAAATTGGGCTGATCGTTTGCCCATATTGGAGTTTGCATACAATCGAATGATAAATATGACCCGTTCGAATGTGTGTATGGTTTTAATCCTTTGATTCCACTTGATTTAACCCCCATTGCCTCGACATTTTGTTATTGATTTTGAAGGTAATCGGCAAGCCACTGCCTTGATCGAGTTGCATGCAAAGGTGAAAAAGAACCTCGAGGAAGCTTATGCAAAAGATGCATCGAAGAAAAACAAGGGTCGTAAAAAGTTGGAATTAAAGAAGGGAGATTGGGTTTGGTTTCACTTTCGAATGGAATGCTTCCCGGACCAAATGAAAAGAAAGCTGGCTCCTTGAAGGGATGGTCCATTTCAAGTGCTGAGCAAGATCAACAACAATGCTTATATTATCGACCTCCCCGGTGAATATAACGTGTCCAACACCTTTAATGTTGCTGACTTAGTTCCTTGTGCTGTAGGTCAAACTTCGGAGGATGAAGATGGTTCGATTTCGAGGACGAAATTTTCTCAAGAAGGGGAGGATGATGCAGCCCGAACACGTGTTGATTAAGTGTTCAAACCACCGAGGACAATGACACGAAGCCAAGCCAAGCTACTGCACGATGTTCACATTCACTTGGCTTGGTCGAAGGAAAGCAACTACTGCGAAGCTGAGTGGCCGAGCTCAAGAACCGAAGGCTTCATCTATAAGCTTGAGCTCGAAGAAGGGAGTGACCGAACCTCAACTAAACACTAAACATCGACGCCGAAGTAAAAGAAAATAACCGAAGGAAGAGCGATCGATGTCAGGAATGAGCTGACCCGAACAACCAAGCACCGAAGTAAAGAAGCTCGAGCTCAAGTATTCGAAATTCAAGTGTTCGGTTGAAGGAGTAACCAAACACTCAGTATGCAGCCCTGCGTGGCCTGCTCCCATTGGTCGCCTGTGACCATTTACTGTTTTATCCCTAGCATAGTCTATATATACTCTATTACATTTCATTTGTAGTCAGTTGTTGTTGAATGATCAAACATAGCAAGTGCTATTGTGAGTCTCCGATGGAGCCGAACCCCGACGTGCGATTTTAAAGAACATGTGTCATTCGATGTCTTTGATTGAACATTTTCTTCTTGGTTATTCAATTTGCAAGAAGCTTATTCTTCTTGAGAATTGTTGCATAGTATGGGTGCATTTTGCGTTCATTCAATCGAGCTTCGAGACAAGTTCCTCACTGTTCTTTTGAATCGAAGCATGATTTGTCTTGCTTCTATCTTTTATTCTTGTTTTCTTCCACGTCTTCTTCGTGTTTAGCTGTCCCTTGGGTTTTCTTGCACCACATGGTCGGGCAAGTCATGAAATCTAATCGAATCACTTTCCACAAAAATGAACTTCCGCTTGAGGAGTTAAGTCACAACAAGGCTTTGCATGTTACCATCAAATGCAAAGACTGGTTTGTGGGGAGAGTTTTGATCGATGGAGGGTCTGGTTTGAACATATGTCCATTCATCACTCTGAAAAGAATGAGGATTGATCAAAGTAAGATAAGATAAAGCAAAATGAAAGTAAAGGCGTTTGATAGATCACACCATTGGAGAAATAAACTTAACCATTATGGTTGGTCCTGTGGAGTTCAATGCTGAATTTCATGTCATGGACATCTCCGCTTCTTAGAACCTGCTGCTACGAAGACCTTGGATTCACATGGTTGGGGAAATGCCTTCTACATTGCACCAGAATGTGAAGTTAGAGTGGGACAACAAAGAGATCGTAGTATTCAGCGAAGGGAACAACTCTATCCATAATGAACAAACCATACCGGCAATTGAAGGGAATGTTCCTGACGCGCAGACTTTTTATACTGTGAAACTTGTGGGAGCAGTGCAAGGCACTCGAAGAGGATACTACAAAAACTACAAAAAGATTTAGGATCCCATTGATACTGCCCAAGGGATTTATACTGCACACTTCGCTCCTAAACTAGTCAATACACCGCTTACGACCGAAGAGAAAAGGAGAAGTTTCTACAGTGCTTATTAGAATTAACGAGGCAAAGGCTATGAAGGGAGGAGCTTGGTCTAGAAACCGGTAATATCTAATTGGGGTGTGCCTTCGCATGAGTTTCATGAGAACATACCTGCTAAAACAAAGAAGCAACTGATGTACTCGCCTAATGCTCGTCCTAACTGGAAGCACATTTCTGAAGAAACAAGGGGAAAGCAAGTATGACTACCTAAAACACCCAAACCTATGGAGGTAGTCATTGATGAGCCGTACATACTCCCACAACCTGTAAAATGGCCTTAAGACTAGGTTGTAGGAATCATGATAAGGCAAGGCTATGAACCTGGGAAAGGTTTGGGAAAAAACCTAGATTGCATGGTCGAACCAATTCAAATTGTAATGAGACCCGACAACGAGAAAGCTGGCATAGGGTACATTGTGACTTATGAAAAGTGCATGGAAAAAGCATCACTGGACTTCAAATACTACAAGAGAAGCACCAAAACTCTCCTACATATTTTTTCTCGTCTGGTTACCTGGATGGTCGCAAGGAGGAGGTATCTGCAGCACAAGGGGTTGAACCGAAAATTGTTGATGCTGAAGAGTATTTACTGCCAGGCATGCAAAATTTGTTCCTATCTAATGAAGACTGCTGTGTGATCCTAGAAGAGCTTGTTGAATTTCCTGGACTGGAAAAAAGCTGAATCAGGAGCTACAATTAACAACTGGATCAGAAACCTGGCCCGAACATACCGTGGACCTTGGTAGAGCTGGGGGATAGCATTTAGTTTATGCTTTCTAAAATAAAACTCGACCTCGAGTCGTGGAACTTGCATTTTTCTTTTCTTTTTCCACATGTCTCCCTACAAACTTTGTTTTGCAAAGATTCATAATAAAATATTGCACTATTTCCTTTCACATTTATTTTAATCTTTTAATTACGCGACCTTTTATTTTTCAGCATTCAAACTAATAATTCCATTAGGTGCGGTGGAGCTTGAGGAAACTGATTTTGACTATCCTGAGTTTGATGAAGCCACAGAAGAGGAAATTGAAAGATTTGAAAACAAGCCCAAACAAAATCTAGAAAAGACTGAGGTGATAAATCTGGGAGATGATAAAACCGTAAAAGAGACAAGAATCAGTGTGCATCTCACCACAGAAGATAGAAATTGGTATACTGAATTTCTTAAAGAATATGAGGATGTGTTTGTATTGTCATATGATGACATGACTGGCATAAGCACGGACGTGGTAGCTCACAAATTACCCATCAATCCGGGCTTTGCGCCGGTCAAGCAAAAAGCCCGAACTTTCAAGTCATCTACCTTGCTGAAGATTGGAGAAAAGGTAACCAAGCAGCTCAATGCGGGAATTTTGAAAATGGTCAAATACCCAACTTGGTTAACCAACATTGTCTTAGTTCCAAAGCAAGATGGGAAACTCAGAGTTTGTGTAGACTACAGAGTTCTGAATAGAGCCAGTCCAAAAGATGATTTTCCTTTGCCAAATATACACATCCTGATTGACAATTCTGAAAAACATGAACTATAGTCTTTCATGGATTGTTTTGCAAGTTACCATCAAGTGATCATGGATAAAGAGGATGTCGAGAAGACAGCTTTCACTGCATCTTGGGGACCTATTACTACAAAGTTATGCCATTTGGGTTGAAGAACACTGGGGCGACTTACGTGAGGGCAATGACAACCATGTTTCATGACCTGATGCACAAATAGATTGATGTATATGTGGACGATGTGATCATTAAGTCAAAGAAGAGCTCTGAGCACCTTGATAATCTTCACATGTTTTTCAATCGCTTTCGTAGATATAACTTGAAACTAAACCCAACAAAATGTGCTTTTGGTGTCCCAGCAGGGAAGCTTCAAGGTTTCATTATTAGTAGAAGAGACATCAAGTTAGATCCATCCAAGATTAAAGCCATTAAAGAATTGCCGCCGCCGAAGAGAAAGAAGGAGGTCATAAGTTTCTTAGGACGGCTCAAACACATTAGTCTATTCATAGCCCAATCCACGGTCATCTGCGAACCAATCATCAAGTTATTAAAGAAAGATGTAGTGATTGAATGGACGGAGGACTGCCAAAAAGCATTTAATCGAATAAAGGAGTATTTGCCTTGTCCGGCCGTGTTGGTTCCACCCAAACCTGGGCGGCCTTTTATCTTGTACCTATCACCAGTAGATTCAGCATTTGGATGTGTATTGGGGAAACATGACTCAACTGGAAGAAAGGAGCAAGAAATAAACTAACTGAGTAATAAGTTCACTCCCTACAAAGCAGAGTACATATTGCTGGAGCGCACTGACCTGGATAGCACAAAATTTGAGGCACTACTTGACGTCCTATGCGACTTTGCTGATATCAAGGATGGATCCTCTCAAGTACATCATCCAAAAGCTATTGCCTACTGGAAATTTGGCTAAATGGCAAATGCTACTCAGTGAATTCAACATTACTTTTGTCACTCAAAAGGCGGTGAAAGCTCAAGCCTTGGCAGATCATATGGCCGAGAACCCTATGGATAATGTCTATGAGCCTTTGCACACTTATTTCCCCGACGAAAAAGTCATGTTTGTAGGAGAAGACATCACAGAGGAATACGATGGTTGGAGCAATGTTAGTTTTTGAGACTGGGCAACATTACCCTATCACGAGCAAGCTGAGGTTTCCTTGCACCAACAATATGGCGGAATATGAAGTTTGCATCTTGGATCGTAGAATGGCGGTAGACATGAACATGCAAGTGCTGCTAGCAATTGGAGATTCTGATTTATTGATTCACCACGTCCGAGGAGAATGGACAGCAAAGAATTCCAAGATATTGCCATACCTCGAGTGCATAAAAGAGCTGAAGTGGTGATTCACCAAGATAATGTTCCGGCATGTACCTAGGCTACAAAATGAGTTCGCAGACGCTTTGGCCACCATATCTTCAATGATCAAACATCCTGACAAGAATCACATTGACTCAATACCCGTGTCAGTGAGGAAACAACCGGCATACTGTTATCATGTGGAAGAAGAATTAGATGGTAAGCCTTGGTTCTACGACATCAAGATATTCATCAAAGATGGCATTTACCCGAAGGATGCAACAGGCCTTCAAAAGAAGACATTGAAGAGATTGTAAAGTAGTGGCTTTTTGAACGGTGAAGTCCTATACAAAAGGACACTTGATCTAGGTTTACTAAGATGTGTGGATACTAAGGAAGCTGCGAGATTGTTAGAAGAAATACACTCTGGGACGTGCGGCCCACACCTGAACGATTTTGTACTCGCAAAGAAGATCTTGAGGGCTAGATATTTCTAGGTGACAATCGATCATGATTGCATAAAGCACAAAAAGAGATGTCATCAATGCTAAGTCCACGGAGATATGATTCGAGTACCTCTTAGCAAATTAAATGTCATGGGTTCACCCTTGCCTTTTGCTGCTTGGGGAATGGATGTCATAGGACCAATAACCAGCTGCTTCAAATGGACACCGTTTCATATTGGTGGCCATTAATTTCTTTATTAAAAGAGTAGAAGCTGGATCGTACAAGTCAGTGACAAAGAAAGTGGTTGAAAACTTTGTTCGTGAAAAAATGATCTGTCGATTCGGCATTCCCGAGTCAATCATCACCGACAATGGGTCCAATCTCAATAGTGACTTACTGAAAGCAACTTGTGAAGTCTTCAAGATCAAGCACCATAACTCCACTGCATATAGACTCCAAATGAATGGAGCGGTCAAGACAGCCAACAAGAATATCAAGAAGATACTGTGCAGGATGACGGACAATTCAAAATAATGGCATGAGAATTTACCCTATGCTTTGCTAGGGTACCGCACCATAGTGAGAACATCAACAGGGGCTACTCCCAATTTGCTGGTGTATGGCACCGAAGCAATGATACAAGCAGAGGTCGACATACCATCTCTAAGGACCATTCAAGAGGCATAGTTAAAATATGCCGAATAGGCCAAGGAAAGAATGGAGCAATTAGCACTCATCGATGGCAAGAGAATGAATGCAATATGTCATGGACAATTATATTAGAGGAAAATGGAAAAAGCATTTAACAAGAAAGTTCGAGAAAGGTCTTTCAAACCCGGGCAATTAGTATTGAAGAAGATATTCCCCAATCAAGAAGAAGCAAGAGGCAAGTTTGCATCAAACTGGCAGGGGCCATACATGGTCCACCGAAACCAGAGGAGCACTTATACTGGCAGAGATGGACAGAGAAATTTGGCCAAAAGATACTATGTATAGGAGCTTGCATTAGTTAATGGTTTTATTACTCTGCAATATATCATTTAATCTGGAACTACTTTACGACCTGATTCTCCAAGTTGGATACGTAGGCAACCTACCCAAGGTTAGGTCGCATAAATACAAAAATCTCATATTCCCATAAAGCAAACACTGGGGCAATCGAAAGGACAAACATAATTGACATTGGGGCAGAGATTTTTTGAGACCCTCTCAAAAATTTAAAAACAAACAAACTGGGGCAGAATTTTGAGGTCACCTTCAAAATTCATTCAATGGAAACTTGGAACAGCCTAAGGAGCAACGACCATGATCTTATACAATGCGACTCATGACTCAATAGAAATAAAATATTTCATTTCATTTTTTTCTCATAAAAGTTTTTGAAAATATTTGCATTATTTACTGCTTTATATATATCCCTATTAGCTTTGCCAGGGTCCCTGGACTCGCAAGAAGCATGCATAAAGCAAGCCAAGAATGTACAAACTAAACTACCCTGCACAACTTACCAATTTTTCTTTGAATGCACGTATGAAGGGCATACAGCCCGACACCATATGGTAAACGTATCTTAACAAAAAGGTTATTTAGTTTCTTTTCACTATGTTCTTATTTTGCAGGGTATACAGCCCGATAAATCGACATAGGGTACACAGCCCGATGCAAAATTTGACACAACAAAGGGTACACAGCCTAATACATCGACTGAGGGAACACATCCCAATGTAGAATTTGACACAACAAAGGGTACACAGCCAAATGCATCGACTGAGGGTATACAGTCCGATGTCGAATTTGACACAGCAAAGGGTACACAGCCCAATGCTTCGACTGAGGGAACACAGCCCGATGTCGAATTTAACACAACAAAGGGTACATAGCCCAATGCATAGACTGAGGGTACACAGCCCAATGTCAAATTTGACACAACAAAGGGTACACAACCAATGCATCGACTGAGGGTACACAGCCTGATGCCGAATTTGCCACAACAAAGGGTACACAGCCTGAAGCATCGACTGAGGTTACACAGCCCGCTGTCGAGTTTGGCATGGCAAAGGGTAGACAGCCCGATACAGAGTTTGGCATTGCAAGAAAAAGACATCCTACAGGGTAGACAACCTAGTGAGAGGATGGACATGACAAAAGGTATACATCCCAACGTGACGAACACACCTGCATATGATGAGAAATCTTGGCAAGATGATCGAGCCCAACAAGAAAGTATACGATCTTACAATGCAAATGCTACGATCTCACACCTCGTTGTCATGCCCGATTTTAAATTCAACTCAGAGCGACTTAAGTTTCAGGTTTGAGTGGGTAACTCGTTTGAATTAAGAATTGGAGTCGCCACCTAATATGGATTTCTGAGGTGTATTAGGTCACCTAAGTGTATAAGGTCGGGTCTTTATTAAACCGGTCTAATTTCGGAGATTCAATAGGTAAGAAGTCCAAGTGACTCGGGGAAGAAGGTGTTAAGCACTTCCTCAAGTCTCACGAAAAGTGGCTCCCGCCCGAGTCTATATTTTGGGATGTGTATGCAAGTTATGAATGTTCACAAATATATATATTACCAACTCAAAGAGTCAAATTCACAATTTCTCAAGGAATTAAGTCTATTAGTGCAAAATAGTGTATAAGGGCAACATGTATATGCAATTGGGCTTTCAAATTTGCAAGGACGACCTAAGCCCTATGCCTAATCGCACATTTAGCCTCAAATTAGTAAACATTGAGTTAAACCAGCCAATTTGGTAAGAAATAGTCTGGATCAATTTATATGTAAAATTTCCAAGTATCTATAAATAATTTGCAGTAATAACTAGTTTTGCAAAACTGTCCAGCTTTGCAAAAATAGCCAGTTTTGGCGAAAACAATTTTGAATTGGTTAGAAAAATGGATTGATGTTATTTTTGAAATAAAATGTTAGCCATTTAGGGTCGGTGTGACTCGTCATTAGTTATCGATTGCTAACCTTAATGGCTATTTGATTTAAGGGGTTAGTTTTGGAATATATAAATAGGTAGGCAGCTTTTGAAAATGGGTTCTGAATAAGGCACGTAAATGCAAATAAGGGCTGCCACACATAAATATACATGGAAGCATGCAAATACATGGAGTGTTAAGTGATATATGTTAAGAAAATACTTATAAGAGTTATAATTGACCCATAAGGCTTATACCCCCTATACACTATTAGATTAGTGTATAAAAGGTTTAAAATCATGTTTTTACAAATAAAGGCCCGATTTTGAAAATGTTTTTGTGCCTAGATCAGAAACTTAAAGAAGGGCAGACTTGATTTTTTAGAAACAGTCACAGAGTAGGCAATTTTGGCACATATGGCCCTTGTCCAAAGAAAATCATGCTTCAAAAATAGTTTAAGTACGAAAAACTGTTCTGCATTTATTTTAGTCGACTAAGAATTACGCCGATCATTAAAATCGCCAAATTACATGTGGATATCAGCATCGTTAAAATTATTAGACATTGAAAGCTAAGTATTTTAATGCAGTGACCTTTATTTTAGTATATGATGCAGCCACATAAAGGAAAGGGATTAGGAAAGGCCCTTGGGTGGCCATTTAAACAGCCTAGTAGCTGTGTACCCTATTTTAAACGAATACAAACAAGGGTCCTAATTAATATACATAAACAGGGGTACTAGAGGGGGGGGGGAAACATGTATTCAAAGCTTTTAATGACTCAGCTCAGTCCTAGTAGTGATTAGGCCATCGAGAAGCCCTTAACAGTAGGGTGGATATGATTATACAAATCCCATGCACTTAATGAATATTGGTATGATCCTTCAGATCATCCTAATTGCGTGAGGTTAAAGAGGACTAGCAAAACAGGAACTAAAGCACTAGATAGACATGCAGTTTAAGTGAGGCAACAAGCAATACAACCAAACATGGATGAGTTAAGGAAAAACAGATGCAAATAACAAAAAGGATTATAGGAATACCTTTAGCAGTATGAAACAATAAAGCGCAGAGAGAGAGAGAGACGCTTGCAAGAGCCAAAGTAGCACACAAGTAGAGTAGGAATTCTTCAAAACAAATAAGCAAAGAATGAGAAGTGTAGGCCTGTGAAGTGCTATACCAGACTTTCTTAGTGTATCCGTTGGTGTGTATACCATGTCTCTAAGTATGCAAAAGTCTGGTTTATATAAGCATAGCATAGGGCCCTTTTAAATTCAAATTTTAATGTGAAAGAGTAATAAATTTGCAAATTTTTAAAATGGAAAGGAAAGATTATACTATCACTTAAAAGGAATCAACTTCCTACATGTTTTCCGTAAATGAAGCTGTTTCGAAAATGAGGGGAGGAGGGAAGGATGTTTCCTTCCAGAATTAAAAAGGTTCTCATTATATATTTACCATGCATAGTTTAATTAAGATTTAAAATTAGGTTAAGTCCTATAAGCAAAATCCCAGGCATAAAAATCCCCTACCCTTAGCCCATAAGGGAGTGCATGTTCAAAAGAATCAGTATGCAAATATACTTTAAGCTATTTTAAGCTTGAAAAAATCCCTTGTCGGGTTCCCACTAGTCCCTAACTGATACTGAATCAAATCAAATAAACCACTTCCATTCAAGATTCCAATCTTAATTCAATTTGAGTCAATCAAGATCATTCTAGTTGTGTGAATTATCACCCCTTTTAATTTTCAATTCAAGTAAACACATGATCAGGAACAAAAAATAAAAAAGGCTAAGCATATTGTCAAACAAAGGTGAGCATACTGTAAGGGTGATATGAAACATACGCTACAAGAGTATCAAATCAAATCACACGAACAACCTAAGAACATGTTTCTAATTAACTCATAAGTGAAATTTCCAGTCGGGCAGTCTTTTGCCTTGATTAGTCGACTATTAACAACTAACGTGCTCACAATTAGGTGAAGTTAAGCAAATTTAGGCAGGTGAAAATCAGTGTCCAAGCCAAAGTACGAAGTGAAAGCAGACAATTTTACAAGAAGTTTTCTCACTTATCATCGACTAAAATTAAACGCTTAAAGCGAGTTTCAGAAAAATTCATGCTTAATCGATCACATAGACAATTTAGGGAAAACAAGAAGATTTTGGGTTACCCGTTTTCATTGAGGTTGGGTATCCTTGACCCGTCTCATTCGAGTTTTGCATGAGGGATTCCTTGCCTTTTTTATTTGTAGCAATATTTTAGAACCATTTTAGGCAAGGTCGGAGATATTTTTCGGTAGTAGGAACCTCCGTCGACAAGGGTCAAAGTTGACCTTGTTCAAACATCAATAAAAGAGTATAGGTTTTGTAGCAGATGAAAAGAGGAGTACAAATATGTAATTTGTTTAGAATTCCACCGGTGGGAGTAGCCGGAAATTGCCATGATCTGTGGCGATTGAGTTTTCACAGAGAGAGAGAGAGAAAATGAGCAGACATGCGGCCTAGACAAGGGGGAAATGAAAGGGATTTCAGGGTTGGGGCGGTCGTTCGTATAGATAAAAATGGAAACTCAATTTCTACCCGTTGGATTGTACACGTGGACGGCTGGGATAACGCCACGTAGGCATGACGTGGGACCAATGTGGAGCTCATGTGTATAAGTGGAGAGATGCGATGTGCGTATATGTATATGCGTATATACAATGTATAAATGGTGAATAAAAATGCATATAAATGCGTGAAAAAATTATATAGAATACTTATAAAAATTATAAAAAATGAGAAAATTAATTGTGAGAGCTAAATAATTAATAAATCCTATTATTTTAACTTTTAAAAATAATTTAGGCAATTTTGTCAGGAATGTGAATAATTGCAAGGAACTGTGACGAAACATGCAAATTTTGTAAAATTGCAGTCGCTTGTGAAAATGCCTTTAAAATAGCCTAACTAAGGTGCGTACATGAAGTAGTGACTTAGCATAGTAGTGATTGTATGGTTATCAATATAATTTTGTCCGAATAATGGTTATGGAAGCGGGAGGGATAAAATTAGGTGTCAACAGCTGGTCCTCTTTGCCCGGAGATGATGAAAGAGTCTTCGGGCAAAGACGTTAACAAAACAACTAAGTTTTTCGTGACTCTAGAGAAGTGCTTATTGAATATGTGAATTGACGAGGCGCTAGATCGTAATGTTCGCTTTGTCAGATTGTATATCCTGCAATAGAAGTGAGCTTTGCAAAAATAGTGTATGTATAAGAAAATGTAAACTGTACTTTCCTGTTGGGCTGGATCATCTTGTCAAGATTTCTCATCACATGCAGTTGTGTTCATTACGTCAGGTTGTATACCTTTCGTTGATGCATTGGGCTGTGTACCCTCCGCAAAAAAATGAAAATGCTAAATTCGACATCAGCTTTTGTACCCTCAGTCGTTACGACGGGATGTGTACCCTCTACAAAAATGAAAATGCTAAATTCGACATCGGGTTTTGTACCTTGAGTCGATGTATCGGGCTGTGTATCCTCTACAGAAAATGAAAATGCTAAAGTCGCCATCGGGCTGTGTACCTTCCGCCAATGCATCGGGCTGTGTACCCTCCGCAAAAATGAAAAGCTATATTTGACATCGGGATGTGTACCCTAAGTCGATGCATCGGGCTGTATACCTGATGCAGCCCAAAGTGCTGATCGAGTGCTCGACGATCCACCGAAATCGTATGACAGATCAACCGAGGCCAATGACACGAAGCCAAGCCAAATTGCTCCATGACATGCACATTCAGTTGGCTTGGCCGGGAGGAAATATGTGTTCAGAGGGGGAATCGCAAAGTGCTAGATCCGAAGGCCACATCTTCAAATTTGATCCCGAGGAAAAAGTGACCGAACACCAACTCTTGGCGCCGAACCGAACACAAAAAAATTGTGTTCGAAGTCAAGTGAGCGCCCGATGACGAATGTGTTCGAGCAAGCAACCAAGCACCGAAGTCATGGCTGCCGAACACTCACCCAAGTGTGATCGAGCAAGTAACCGAGCACAGAAGTTAAGGCTGCCGAACACACTTTAGTTAAGCCCTGCGTGGCTTGTTTTTATTGGCCACCTTTGACCATTTTACTAGTTTACCCTTAGTATTTCCTATATAAACCTTGTTCCATATCATCGTAAGTAGCTAGTTTTTGGATATTGATGAATGAATGAAATTACCGAGAGCATTTCCTTGTCTCCGAAGTGAGTAGAATCCCAGTGGTGGCTTTTTGGACTTATGGCTTTCGGTAACTCCGATTGAACATTTCCTCTTTAATCATTCAGTTTGCATGAGACAATGTTTTCTTGAGGATTGTTGCATAGTGTAGGTGCTCTTTCCTTCTACTTGAATCGTACCAACACCAGTTCCTTGGTGCCGTTCAAGCAAGTAAAGTTGTGTCAAACTTCTATCTCGTTTTCCGCTGTTGAATCGATTGCAAAGCTTGTTTTCGGATTTGGCTTGCACCATCTTTGTATCAGAGCACGGTTTGGGCTTGTTTCTACGACGCCAAATCCTGTTCGAAGTTATCTTTAAATTTCGTGTGTTTGTGTCTTTGTTTTCCGTTTCGTGTTCTTGTTATTATTGGTGTTGTTATTTTACAAAAAAAAAAGTAAAAATAGAAAAAGAAATTTTAAAATTTTGGTTGATTTGTTGGTTGTTTGAATCAAACAACCATTGATTCTTGTTAACCATTGTTTCCTGATTCCAATGAGTACCTGTCATACACGATTGACGTCTAAGGTTTCGTGGTGAAATTTTTAACTGTTTTGAACATTGGTGGTGACTGAAACTCGAACCCCAGCAGGAATTAGATGATGTCGATGAAGACTGGTGGTTCTTGAGTATTTTGTGATTGTTTTGTGCTTAAAACTTTCGAAGTCTATGATTTAAACCGTCGTCCGTACGCCGGAAAATTGTTACATTGTAACAGTGTACGGACACGACGAGCTAAATGTTAGCTCAAAGGACTTTGAACTGATTTATCTCCGATTGTTGTTGTACCAGAGTTGAAAGCAACCCTGAATTCTGTTAAAATCTTGGACAGTGAACAGATTGAAAATTTATCCGTACAACGGAGCAAAGGTTTACTGTTCTATTGATGAAGAAGGGGTAAAGTTTTAAATTCGAAAACCCCAAGTGAAATCGTGTCGGCTTGAAAAGGGAAAATGGATAAGGTAAAACCCTATCCGTACCAAGGAGGGACCACTTTGTACTAATAAGGTTGTCGTATTCGAAGAAGAATAATCAAAGTGGAACCGAAGGGTAGATTATCGTAGGATTTCACCTTTTCTTTGTGTTCGAAAAATTCACGATTGTGGATCTCTAGAGTAAACATTTCTACTCAAGGTCGTACTATCGCATCTGAGCTTTTAGAAAATCGTGCGTAGGGTGACCGAAGTCCAAATTTCGTAGAAAATTTCTTTTGACTCCCCGTGCTCAGTAAAAGCGCCTGTTCCATTGAGTCGAACATCACTTCACTCTTCTCGAAGAGACAATGACTATTGTCGAACTTGAAGGATCGTAGAAGACCTTCATCAATCAGACGAGCCACTGCTAATAGGTCTTTGAGTGACCGAGGACACTTACCCCCAAATTGACCGAGTGCCACTAAAAGGATAGGGAGTGTGTGAGGTTATTTTCAATAATGTTTGTTGTTTTGCAGGTATAATGGCTAACGAAGGAGATGATCCCCCGAAGGCGACCTTGGATGTTATCATGGCCAAGTTGGAAGAAATATCCTTGAGACTTGAGAATGTTGAAAGAAGAACCCCAAGCGTCCAAATTGAATCAGGAGAGGGAACCAGCCAAGGTTCTACTCTAACTCCTGCCCCTTTTAAGGAGGTAGTGAAGAAATACGAGCTGAAAACCGATGTAGCTCCACAAGAGCATGATTTGGGCATTCCCCAACCTTTGGACAATCCCCATAGTTATGTCCCACTTCCCAAACCCATCAGGAATGTTCCACCATTCGAGCAAGCTGATGAAACTCAAGTTGGAGAGGGAGCCGAAGATGTAACTGATGACTATGGTTATGGTTTTCCCTATCAGAACAGGAGACCAATGATGGGAGGAAGGAATGTAAACGGAGGTAGAGGCTGAGGTCGAGGGCCACACTTCGGTTACGAAGGAGGAAATCCGATGAGAGAATATGGTGCCTATGGTGAAAACATGGGAGCTCAACCGGAGCCCTACCAAGGAGGTCGATATCACTTCAACCTCAACAGTGTGATGATCAATATGCCCATGTTCAAAGGGTGTAGTGATACTTCCAAATATATCGAGTGGGAGGTGACAATGGATCGAATTTTTGACACCAATGGGATGACCGAAGAAAGCAACCTATGCTATGTCATCGTTTGAATCTTATGCATCCGTGTGGTGGGAAATGGTGAAAAGATCGAGGAGAAGGTCAGCATTGCCCATAAATCTTACATGGGAGGAGCTGAAGCGGATAATGAGAGAGAAATATGTCAATGCTTCATACCGACATGATCAACTCAAACGGCTTTACGAGTTGAAGCAGGGTTCACAAACCGTGGATCAATACTACCATGAGTTCTTGAAAATTCAAATGGCCTTGAATATGGAAGAAGAGGATGAGGAGCAAGCTGCTGTTCGATTCAAGAATGGGTTGAGTCGAGATATAGCCTTCCAATTGAGGTTTCACAAGTACCCATGTCCACTTGGGGTATATGAAGCTGCGGTTGAGACCGAGAAATGGCTCAAGGAGGATAAGTTCAACCGATACCTGAGTACATCTACTACCCCGGTAAATAAACCGAAGGAGTGGAAGAGCTCGAACACTAGTGGCAACAGTGCAAAACCCGAAGTAAAGAAGACTTATGAAAAGCCAAAGCCAAATGTGGGAGGTAACACTAAGACTCAGTTGAATACACCATCATCATCTTTTACCCAATGCCACAAGTGTAGAGGATATGGTCATTTTGCTAGAGACTGTCCCACTCGAAAGGCCATAATTCTTATCGATGGAAAGCCCCAAGAGCAGGATAGTGAACCCGAAGAGGAGAATAGTGATGAAGGGGAATTAATTTCCGGAGGAGAAGATACAACAGAGAATGATGATCCTTGAGCATTTCTTGTTGTGAGAAGGAGCTTGAGTGTGATGTCAGCAGAAGACAATGAGAATGTGCAACGTGAGAACCTTTTTCATGCTAGATGCCGAGTCATGGGTATAGTCTGCTCGATGATCATTGACTCCGGTAGTTGTGCTAACGTTGTGAGTCAAACATTGGTTTCACAATTGAAGTTACCCACCTCGAAGCACCCGAACCCATGTCGGTTGCAATAGCTTAATGAATGTGGTGAACCAAAGGTTGTGAAACAAGTGTTGGTAAAGTTGAAAATTGGCAACTACATTGACGAGCTCATGTTTGATGTGTTGCCAATGCAAGCTTTCCACCTTCTATTTGGGAGGCCATGGAAATTTGATCGGAATGTCGTGCATAATGGCAAAGCTAACACTTATATTGCCACTCACGAGGGAAGAAAGTTTGTGCTTAAACCGTTGACTCCGAAGCAAGTCAGTGAGGACTATAAAAAAATGAAGGAGCTGAAAGAAGCGGCTAAAGCTAAGAACCCCATCGGTGGACCAATTGTGGCCGAAACAACAGCTCAATCACCCGAAGTCAAAAATATTTGTGCAATCATACAACCGGGTGAAATTTTACGAGGCAACGAAACCGGTCGAATGATGATTTGCCTCGTGCATAAGGGTATCCTTTTAACTCCAAATGATGAGTTAACTAACGATAACCCTTTGCCTTTGTCTATTCGTAAAGTTTTGCAGGACTTCGAGGACATCTTTCCCGAGGAAATGCCTGGTGGATTGCCTCCATTACGAGGAATCGAGCACCAAAAAGATTTTGTACTGGGGTCACAATTACCCAACAAACCTGCTTACCGGTGTAATCCCGAAGACACCAAAGAGCTCCAAAGGTAGGTTGATGAGTTGCTGAACAAGGGCGTCGTTCGAGAGATCTTGAGTCCTTGCGCCGTTCCTATTATCCTTGTCCCGAAGAAAGATGGAACATGGCGAATGTGTGTTGATTGCCGAGTAGTCAACAAAATAACGGTAAAGTATGGTCATCCTATCCCTCAATTAGATGACATGCTAGATGAGTTAAGTGGTTCTTCATGCTTTACAAAGATAGACCTCAGGTCCGGTTACCACCAGATCCGAATGAAACCCGGAGACGAGTGGAAAACACCATTCAAGACCAAGTTCGGTCTCTATGAATGGTTGGTAATGCCTTTTGGCTTATCCAGCGCACCGAGCACATTCGTGCGACTGATGAACCATGTGCTCAAACCGTTCATAAATAAGTTTGTTGTCGTTTACTTTGATGACATCCTTATTTATAGTAAATCTATGGATGAACTTGTCAAACACCTAAGGCTAGTGCTTGATAAGCTTAGAGAAGAGAAGCTATTTGTGTCGAACATGTAGTCTTTCTAGGATTCGTTGTCAGTGCTAATGGTGTTGATGTCGACGAATCAAAAGTCGAAGCCATCAAAGGTTGGCCAACTCCAACCTCGGTAACACAAGTTCGTAGCTTCCATGGCTTAGCTAGCTTTTACCAGAGGTTTGTTCGAGACTTTAGCACCGTGGCAGCTCCTTTGACCGAGCTGATAAAGAAAGACCATCCATTTGTGTGGGGAGTTTCCCAAGAGAGGGCTTTCCAAGAGTTGAAACGGAGCGCTGCCCCATTGTTGCAACTCCCTGACTTCGGTAAAGCATTCGAAGTCGAGTGTGATGCATCCGGAGTTGGGATCGGAGGAGTACTGATGCAAGAATCGAAGCCGATCGCTTACTTTAACGAAAAGCTTAAGGGCGCGACCTTGAACTACTCTACATATGACAAGTAGTTGTATGCCCTCGTTCGAGCACTCGCCCATTGGCAGCATTATTTATGGCCTCGAGAGTTTGTGATTAAAAGTGATCATGAATCTTTGAAGCATCTCCGAGGTCAGGAGAAATTAAATCGAAGGCATGCTAAATGGGTTGAATTCATTGAAAGTTTTCCCTACGTAATTCATTACAAAAGGGGAAAAGACAATGTTGTGGCCGATGCGCTATCGAGGAAATTTTCTTTAGCGATCACTCTCGCCTCTAGGCTCATGGGATTCGAAAGCGTCAAGATGATGTACAAAGACGATCCCAAGCTAAAATGCGTTTGAGACGCAATGGCCGAAGGGTTGAGAAATATCAGTGGCACGATGGCTACCTCTTCAAGAATGGGAGGGTTTGTGTGCCAGTGTCATCGTGGTGAGAACTTTTAGTGCGAGAAGCTCATTTCAGAGGCTTGATGGGACACTTCGGTGTCGACAAAACTCTTGGTATCTTAACCGAGCAGTTCCATTGGCCAAAATTGCGACGACATAAGGAAAAACCTTGCAACGCTTGTCTCGCTTGCAAGAAAGCTAAATCGAAGTCCAACCCTCATGGATTGTATACCCCGTTGCCTGTGCCTGATCGACCTTGGGTTGATATATCCATGGATTTTGTCTTGGGTTTACCGAGATCGGGGGGAGGACATGATAGCATCTTCGTTGTCGTGGATCGATTTTCCAAAATGGCTCACTTTATTCCTTGCAAGAAATGCGATTGTGCACAACATGTTGCTTCCTTGTTTATTGCTCATGTGTTAAAATTGCATGGTGTGCCACGTAAAATTGTGAGTGACCAGGACTCGAAGTTCTTGAGTCATTTTTTGAAATGTTTGTGGGGTGCCCTTGGCACCAAACTACTATTCTCGATGTCTCACCATCCTCAGACTGATGGACAGACCGAGGTAGTTAACCGAACCTTGGGGTCTTTTTGTTACACCCCGTACGTCTAAATTGACGTATATCATTATAATATCATGTTAAGAATGATTTAAGTGAGTTTAAAGTAATAATATGACCATATATGATGTTTATATTTTGAATATAAAGTTTGGGAAAAATCAGATTTAAGTTGCGGAAAAACCGACTAAGAAATTGCCTTGTAACGGAGCTTTTTCAGCAATTAATTTTATGTGTTATATGAAGTCTTTTGGGGACATATCATATACCAAATTGAAGGTCTGGGAGTGTAGTTTCCAACACTTTGAACGGTTTGTTCATACAACTTATAGATAAAAAGATATGAGCGTCAGAAGTCAGGCCAGAAAAAGGGCCATAAGCGCAAAAGAGGACTGTAACTGAAATGTTTCAAGTATAAAAGGAAATTTTCCTCTCATATCTCGTCACTTCCAGAAAAATAAAGATAGAGACAGTGTGTTCTTTATGGTTTAAGCCATTTTGATGGTTTTTAAGAAAGAACATTGATCTTAGCTCGAAATTGAAGACAGATTGCGTCAAAACGCTCTACCCGATTAGGGTAACATTATGCTACCTTCAATTTCGTCTATAGTTTGAGTTTTAGAATTACTTCATAGCTAAGTAAAGTATCTAAATTCTATTTTATAGCTTGTTTAAGCTTTAGAAGGTGTGGAATTCAAAGGAAACGAAGTTTAGAAGCTAGAAACATCAAAGGTATGTAAGGCTAAACCTTTCTTTTGGCGAGGCATGTATCTTTTAGATTTTGAAGCTTTTATTAGTTTTAAATTTAGTTTTTCTTTTGAGAAACTTGTATGGTACCAAGGAAACCTAGTATATACTTAATTTGGTACTAAAATCCAAGGTGAAAGACGTCCAAATCAACAAGACAAAACGTTTCAAAATCTGGAAAATTGTTTTGACCTTTGGACAGTTGTTTGTATATTGATCTTAACTCCTTGTACAAAATTGATATTTAGATTCTTTAAGAATCCCCAGAACCCTAAGACATATATCTACAGCTTTCATACAGACCATGAAGTCTATATCTTTGATCTACACTCTGAAAATTAGGTTGAAAGTCAGGACAGTGGTGCTGTCCAGACATTCTATCTGCAGATTTGTTATGTCATCCAGTCATCTCATCTTGTTATCCAGTTAATTTGTTTATGTTATCAGTTTATCCGGGTATCCATTCCCGTGTATAATATAGTGCTGGTTCTATTTTGCGGATCATCCAGTTTCAGTGGAAACTCTGCCGAAATTTTTATAAAAATCAAAGAGTTAGACAAATTCTAAGTTTCAGGTTGTGTCTACAATTCCATCCAGAGTTTTCTTATCATTCCTTTGAGTCCATATATATTGTTGCCACATGTGTTATGCCTCATACATGCTTATGCTTATATTGTGATCATGTTATGTGTGATTTGGAGTCCCCCATAGAGGCTGGACATTGGACACACAGTCCGGTCGCGTGTGATACTACCCATCTGGGGGATACAGCCCCTCTGGTTCAGGCGGGAGTTGAAACACCTAGTGTGACCGGGTGTCATTCACACACTCTGACCAGAGAGACTAGATATGACTGGCTGGGGGGGATATAGCCCATAACACCCACCAGGTTTGCTATATATGTGTATATAGCCACAGTATGCACTGCATGATTATACATGAGGCTAGTTCCAGTTTTCAGTTACCTGATTTGGGGGGATACAGCCCATAACGCCAGACAGGTACTAGTTCAGATGTTTAGTTACCTGATTTGGGGGGATATAGCCCATAACACCAGACAGGTACCAGTTCAGATAACAGTTCAGCTTTAGCTCGGTACCAGTTATCAGTTCTCAATTATCAGCCACCAGTTCTTAGCGTCAGTATCAGTTGACAGTTATCAGTTCTCAGTTATCAGCCACCAGTTCTTAGCGTCAGTATCAGTTGACAGTTATCAGTTCTCAGTTATCAGCCACTAGTTCTTAGCGTCAGTATCAGTTGACAGTTATCAGTTCTCAATTATCAGCCACCAGTTCTTAGCGTCAGTATCAGTTGACAGTTATCAGTTCCAGTTTCTAGTAATCAGCTATCAGTCATATTACAGTTCTTTATCAGTATAGTTCAGCTCAGTCTTCAGGTTCAGATTCAGCTAGACTTCAGCTTATATTCATATCATGTTTAGTACGTTCTTCAGATTTCCAGCTATATTGCTATGCTCCAGCTCATGTTTACATATTTATATTCCAGCCTACAGTTTCATTCAGCTATGACATATTATATGCTCATGCCTTACATACTTGGTACATATCGTACTCACGCCCTTTTCTGGGGCGCTGCGTTTCATGCCGCGCAGGTGCAGATAGATCAATGCTTGGACCACGTTAGTAGGCCATCGATCAGCTATTGGAGTCACTCCGCTTACTCCCGGAGTTACTTATCTTTTGGTATGTATACAGTCAGCCAGTTTGGGTATGGCGGGGTCTTGTCCCGTCCTTTGTATATTCAGTTCAGCACTCTTAGAGGCCTGTAGATATGTCCCTGTGCGGTGCAGTCAGTATGTTATGTATGTCAGCTTATGTTAGCCTTGTCAGCTATTTGCATTGCATACTCCTTATCAGCTAGGTTTATGCTTATTCTGTTTATCAGTTATAATGGTTAGCATATTATCAGTAGGATTAGTGATGATCGATACTTAGTGTTGGTCATCCGTCGCGGCCCTAAGTTGGGTCGTGACAAAAGTGGTATCAGAGCAGTTCAGTCCTAGGGTGTCTACAGGCCGTGTCTAGTAGAGTCTTGTTTAGGAGTATGTTGCGCGCCATACTTTTGAACAGGAGGCTACAAGGCACTTCAGGACAGTTGTCTTTCTTTCTTCTCTAGATCGTACGATAGAGCCATGATTATAGAATTCAGCCCTCTAACAATAGTAATTTCAGCAAAGCGATGCCGCCAAAGAAACTAACAGCTGCCCAGATAGGCAAGGCTATTGTCGGCCAGGGTACTAGTAGAGTGCCACCTGAGGTGGATGAGAGTGAGAAGTCCAGACCTGAGACTCCATCTGAGGCCTCACAGATCCCTTCAGGTCAGGGCGATATTAGAGGTACCGCAGCTACTGTACGTCCAGCTCCTCTACCCAACAGTTAGGGGCAGAAAATGAGGGATGCCATCAGATTATTGACCAGTGTTGTAGTTGCTCAGACTAGACAACACAGTCCAGATGCCCAGGGAGATGTTGGATCCAGGATCAATGATTTTATCAGGCTAGAGCCTACAGTTTTTACCGGATCCCGTACAGGAGAGGACCCTCAGGATTTTCTAGTGAGGATAGCCAGAATGTTGAGGGTTATGCACGTGTCAGACACAGAGTTAGTAGAGTTGGATGCATTCAGATTGGATAACTTAGCAGCAGGGTGATATCAGACATGGGAGCTATCTAGACGGCCCGATGCTACTCCCACGACTCAGAAGGAATTCTCAGATGCCTTCCTTTATCAGTATATGCCTATAGAGGCATAGGGAGACCGTGCTAATCAGTTCCTGAACTTGAGGCAGGGAAGTTTGAGTGTAGAAGAGTATAATTATTGCTTTAGTTCTTTAGCATGGTTTGCCCCTACGGTGGTAGTGAGTATGGAGGATAGCATTCACAGGTATATAGTGGGACTAGCTCCACACCTAGTGAACGAGCGTATGACAGTTGTTATGCAGTCATGTATGAACATAAGATTCAGGCATTTGCTTTGTTACTTGAGGAGAGGAAGCAAAAACAGAGAGCCGACAGGGATAGAGTGTTACACAAGAGGGGCAGATTGTCTTGTTCATTTAGAGAGACATCTGGAGCGAGTAGATAGCAGAGTGTTAGACAACCACCACCTAGTATACCTCCATAGTCTCATGGCCTGAGATTTGATAGATCTCCTCAGTCTAGATCTAGTCACACATCACTGACTTCAAGATTAAAGTGTCGTGGTACTTCTATACCGGCCAGTCAGACATATCCCAGATGTTCGGATTGTGGTAGACGCCACTTGGGTCCATGTCAGTTAGGAGTTGATACTTGTTATATTTGTCGCGAGGCAGCT
Source organism: Petunia x hybrida (assembly GCA_037355625.1). NCBI lineage: Eukaryota > Viridiplantae > Streptophyta > Magnoliopsida > Solanales > Solanaceae > Petunia > Petunia x hybrida. The sequence goes on along the minus strand of JBBBVM010000018.1, from coordinate 304,206 downwards.
ATTTCATGAAAGGTTGCCGCCTAGGGGTGGCAGTTGTACAGCCTAGCCAGCTAGATCACCAGTTGCTTGCTCAGCATCAGCACGCCATCAGGGGCATGTTCTTCATGATGGCACCTGTATAACAGAAAGAATTTAAGGAGCAATTGAAGGATTTGTTAGATAAAGGCCTCATCAGACCCAGCATTTCCCCGTGGGGAGCCTCGATACTATTTGTAAAAAAGGAAAGATGGCTCTCTACGCATGTGCATAGATTACAGACAGCTGAATAAAGTCATTATTAAGAATAAATACTCTCTGCCCAGGATTGATGTCTAGTTTGACAAGCTCCAGGGTGCCAAGTGCTTCTCGAAGATAGATTTGCGATCAGGCTACCATTAGGTTAGAGTCAGAGAATCTGATATACCTAAGACTGCATTCAGGATTAGGTATGGCCATTATGAGTTTGTAGTGATGTCGTTTGGACTCACTAACGCCTCAATAGTATTTATGGATCTGATGAACAGCGTATTCAGGCCTTATCTAGATTTATTTGTGATTATATTTATTGATGATATTCTCATCTATTCAAAGTCTGAATCAGAGCATGCAGAGCACCTACGCACAATATTGGGTACTCATCGGGACCAACAATTAGATGCTAAGTTCTCAAAGTGTAAATTCTAGATAGATTCAGTGGCATTTCTTGGCCACATAGTTTCAGCATAAAGAATTAAAATAGATGACCAGAAGATCTAGGCTGTGAAGAATTGGCCCATGCCTACGACGCCAACTGAAGTACGTAGTTTTCTGGGTTTGGCAGGTTATTACAGAAAGTTTATAGAGGGTTTTTCCTCCATTGCAGCTCCACTGACCAAATTGACAAAGAAATCAGCTAAATTTGAGTGGTCTGATTCTTGCGAGCACAGCTTCTAAGAACTAAAGAACAGGTTGATAACAGCTCAAGTACTTACACTTCCAGAGGGATCTGAGGGCTATGTCATTTACTGTGATGCTTCTCGAATTGGTCTTCGTTGTGTTTGATGCAGCATGGAAGAGTAATTGCTTATGCTTCTAGGCAGCTGAAAAAGCACGATCAGAACTACCTCATCCATGATCTTGAGCTTTCAGCAGTCATTTATGCATTGAAGATTTGGAGACATTATTTTTACGGTGTTCATGTTGATATTTATACGGATCACAAGAGCCTCCAGTACATATTTAAGCAAAAGGAGCTTAGCTAACCCTATGATAGAGGCGGTGGCTAGAGTTGCTGAAGGACTATGACATGGACATTCTTTATCATCCGGGTAAAGGGAACGTTGTTGCTGATTCCCTTAGTCGCAAGCCTATGGGTAGTCTATCTTATTTACAACCAGAGAAAATAAAGTTAGCTCATACACTCTACCAGTTGGCCAGCATGGATGTCAGACTAATAGATTCAGAGGACGCAAGAGTTACAGTTCAGAATGCAACCACTACTTGCCTAGTGACATAAGTAAAGCAGCGCCAGTATGAGGATCCAGTTCTAGTTTAATACAGAAAAATAGCCAGAAGAAAACCGGAGTCACTATACAGGGTTATTAGCGATGGGGTTCTCATGTATAAAGATAGACTGTGTTCCTGATGTTGCAGATTTATGTGGACAGATTATGACAGATGCACATTATTCCAGATACGTTGTTCATCCTAATTTGACTAAGATTTACCATGATCTTAAGCAGATTTATTGTTGAGACGAAATGAAGCGTGACATAGCAGAATTTGTGGCTCAATGTCCTAACTGCCAACAGGTTAAGGTCGAGCATCAAAAACCTAGTGGCTTGTTACAGGAAGTCGAGATTCCATCATAGAAATGGGAAGCAGTGAATATGGACTTCATTACAGGCTTTCCCCGTATGCGGAGCAGATATGACTCTATTTGGGTTATAGTTGACAGGCTTACTAAATGAGCTCATTTCTTTCCTGTTAGAACTACATATACAGCAGAGGATTATGCCAGACTTTATATCAGAGAGATAGTGCGCCTTCATGGTATTCCAGTATTTATTATTTCAGACGGGGGCGCACCAGTTTACAGCTAATTTCTATAGATCGTTCCAGACAGGTTTAGGGACACAGGTGTATTTGAGTACAGTATTTCATCCATAGACAGACAGACAGGCTGAGCGGACCATTCAGACATTAGAAAATATGCTCAGAGCTTAAGTGTTAGATTTTAGAGGCAGCTGGAATGGTCACCTACTGTTGATAGAGTTTGCATATAATAATAGCTATCATTCTAGCATACAGATGGTGCCATATGAAGCTTTGTATGGGCACAAATGCAGGTTTTCTATATGATGGTTCAAGGTTGGCGAGTCTCAATTGATAGGTCCAGACTTAATCCAACAAGTAATTGATAAAGTCAAGTTGATCAGGGAAATATTATTAGCAGCGCAGAGCAGACAGAAGCCCTATGCAGATAATCGACGTCGAGATTTAGAATTTCAGATTGGCGATTGGGTATTGCTGAAAGTATCACCTATGAAAGGCGTTATGAGATTTAGAAAAAAAGGGAAGCTTAGCCCTAGATTTATTAGTCCATATCAGGTTATCACGCGAGTTGGGCGTGTAGCCTACGAGTTAGACCTTCCAGCAGACCTTCAGGAGATACATCCAGTATTCCATGTTTCTATGCTCAGAAAATGTGTTGGAGATCCTTCTAGAGTTGTACCAGTAGATGATGTACAGATCACGGAGCAATTAACTTATGAAAAGGTGCCAGTTGCAATTTAAAGAGACAGATTCGTCGACTAAGGACGAAAGACATTCCTTTAGTTAAGATGCTATATCAAAGTAATAATATAGAAGAAATAACTTGGGAAGCTGAAAATGACATGAGAGCCAAATATACACATCTCTTCATTACTTCGAGTATGTAACAGATCGTTGCTTAATGCTTCTACATACTTCATTTAACATTCGAGGACGAATGTTCCTAACGGGGGAATATTGTTACACCCCGTACGTCTAAATTGACGTATATCATTATAATATCATGTTAAGAATGATTTAAGTGAGTTTAAAGTAATAATATGACCATATATGATGTTTATATGTTGAATATAAAGTTTGGGAAAAATCAGATTTAAGTTGCGGAAAAACCGACTAAGAAATTGCCTTGTAACGGAGCTTTTTCAGCAATTAATTTTATGTGTTATATGAAGTCTTTTGGGGACATATCATATACCAAATTGAAGGTCTTGGAGTGTAGTTTCCAACACTTTTAACGGTTTGTTCATACAACTTATAGATAAAAAGATATGAGCGTCAGAAGTCAGGCCAGAAAAAGGGCCATAAGCGCAAAAGAGGACTGTAACTGAAATGTTTCAAGTATAAAAGGAAATTTTCCTCTCATATCTCGTCACTTCCAGAAAAATAAAGATAGAGACAGTGTGTTCTTTATGGTTTAAGCCATTTTGATGGTTTTTAAGAAAGAACATTGATCTTAGCTCGAAATTGAAGACAGATTGCGTCAAAACGCTCTACCCGATTAGGGTAACATTATGCTACCTTCAATTTCGTCTATAGTTTGAGTTTTAGAATTACTTCATAGCTAAGTAAAGTATCTAAATTCTATTTTATAGCTTGTTTAAGCTTTAGAAGGTGTGGAATTCAAAGGAAACGAAGTTTAGAAGCTAGAAACATCAAAGGTATGTAAGGCTAAACCTTTCTTTTGGCGAGGCATGTATCTTTTAGATTTTGAAGCTTTTATTAGTTTTAAATTTAGTTTTTCTTTTGAGAAACTTGTATGGTACCAAGGAAACCTAGTATATACTTAATTTGGTACTAAAATCCAAGGTGAAAGACGTCCAAATCAACAAGACAAAACGTTTCAAAATCTGGAAAATTATTTTGACCTTTGGACAGTTGTTTGTATATTGATCTTAACTCCTTGTACAAAATTGATATTTAGATTCTTTAAGAATCCCCAGAACCCTAAGACATATATCTACAGCTTTCATACAGACCATGAAGCCTATATCTTTGATCTACACTCTGAAAATTAGGTTGAAAGTCAGGACAGTGGTGCTGTCCAGACATTCTATCTGCAGATTTGTTATGTCATCCAGTCATCTCAACTTGTTATCCAGTTAATTTGTTTATGTTATCAGTTTATCCGGGTATCCATTCCCGTGTATAATATAGTGCTGGTTCTATTTTGCGGATCATCCAGTTTCAGTGGAAACTCTGCCGAAATTTTTATAAAAATCAAAGAGTTAGACAAATTCTAAGTTTCAGGTTGTGTCTACAATTCCATCCAGAGTTTTCTTATCATTCCTTTGAGTCCATATATATTGTTGCCACATGTGTTATGCCTCATACATGCTTATGCTTATATTGTGATCATGTTATGTGTGATTTGGAGTCCCCCATAGAGGCTGGACATTGGACACACAGTCCGGTCGCGTGTGATACTACCCATCTGGGGGATACAGCCCCTCTGGTTCAGGCGGGAGTTGAAACACCTAGTGTGACCGGGTGTCATTCACACACTCTGACCAGAGAGACTAGATATTACTGGCTGGGGGGGATATAGCCCATAACACCCACCAGGTTTGCTATATATGTGTATATAGCCACAGTATGCACTGCATGATTATACATGAGGCTAGTTCCAGTTTTCAGTTACCTGATTTGGGGGGATACAGCCCATAACGCCAGACAGGTACTAGTTCAGATGTTTAGTTACCTGATTTGGGGGGATATAGCCCATAACACCAGACAGGTACCAGTTCAGATAACAGTTCAGCTTTAGCTCGGTACCAGTTATCAGTTCTCAATTATCAGCCACCAGTTCTTAGCGTCAGTATCAGTTGACAGTTATCAGTTCTCAGTTATCAGCCACCAGTTCTTAGCGTCAGTATCAGTTGACAGTTATCAGTTCTCAGTTATCAGCCACCAGTTCTTAGCGTCAGTATCAGTTGACAGTTATCAGTTCTCAATTATCAGCCACCAGTTCTTAGCGTCAGTATCAGTTGACAGTTATCAGTTCCAGTTTCTAGTAATCAGCTATCAGTCATATTACAGTTCTTTATCAGTATAGTTCAGCTCAGTCTTCAGGTTCAGATTCAGCTAGACTTCAGCTTATATTCATATCATGTTTAGTACGTTCTTCAGATTTCCAGCTATATTGCTATGCTCCAGCTCATGTTTACATATTTATATTCCAGCCTACAGTTTCATTCAGCTATGACATATTATATGCTCATGCCTTACATACTTGGTACATATCGTACTCACGCCCTTTTCTGGGGCGCTGCGTTTCATGCCGCGCAGGTGCAGATAGATCAATGCTTGGACCACGTTAGTAGGCCATCGATCAGCTATTGGAGTCACTCCGCTTACTCCCGGAGTTACTTATCTTTTGGTATGTATACAGTCAGCCAGTTTGGGTATGGCGGGGTCTTGTCCCGTCCTTTTTATATTCAGTTCAGCACTCTTAGAGGCCTGTAGATATGTCCCTGTGCGGTGCAGTCAGTATGTTATGTATGTCAGCTTATGTTAGCCTTGTCAGCTATTTGCATTGCATACTCCTTATCAGCTAGGTTTATGCTTATTCTGTTTATCAGTTATAATGGTTAGCATATTATCAGTAGGATTAGTGATGATCGATACTTAGTGTTGGTCATCCGTCGCGGCCCTAAGTTGGGTCGTGACACTTTTCTTCGTGCAATGACAAAAGGCAAGGTCGGAAACTGGGCTGATCGCTTGATCATGATGGAGTTTGCATACAATCGAACGGTGCATCGAATTATAAATATGACCCCATTCGAGTATGTGTATGGTTTTAATCCTTTGATTCCACTTGATCTAACCCCATTGCCTCGAGATGTTGTTACTGATTTTGAAGGTACTCATCGACCTAAAGCTATGCTCGAGGTTCATGCCAAGGCAAAAAAGAATCTCGAGGAAGCTTATGCCCAAGAGGCGTTGAAAAAAAACAAGGGGCGAAAGAAGTTGGAGTTGAAGAAGGGAGATTGGGTTTGGGTTCACTTCCAAAGAGAGCGATTCCTGAACCAAAGGAAAGGAAAGTTGGCTCCTCGAGGGGATGGTCCATTTCAAGTGCTGAGCAAGATTAACAACAATGCTTATGTGATAGACCTCCCAGGTGAGTATAATGTGTCCAATACCTTCAAAGTGACTGACTTAACTCCTTGTGTTGTAGGCCAAGTACCGAAGGCAGATGATGAAGCAATTTAGAGGACGAAATCTTCTCAAGAAATGGAGGATGATGCAGCCCAAAGTACTGATCAAGTGCTCGACAATCCACCGAAGTCAATGACAGATCAACCGAGGCCAATGACACGAAGCCAAGCCAAATTTCTCCATGACATGCACATTCCGTTGGCTTGGCCAGGAGGAAGTATGTGTTCGGAGGGGGAATCGCAAAGTGCTAGATCCGAAGGCCACATCTTCAAATTTGAGCCCGAGGACAAAGTGACCGAACACCAACTCTTGGCGCCGAACCGAACACAACAAATTGTGTTCGAAGTCAAGTGAGTGCCCGATGACAAATGTGTTCGAGCAAGCAACCAAGTACCGAAGTCATGGCTGCCGAACACTCACCCAAGTATGATCGAGCAAGCAACCGAGCACCGAAGTCAAGGTTGCCGAACACACTTTAGTTTAGCCCTGCGTGGCTTATTTTTATTGGTCACCTGTGAACATTTTACTAGTTTACCCTTAGTATTTCCTATATAAACCTTGTTCCATATCATTGTAAGTAGCTAGTTTTTAGATATTGATGAATGAATGAAATTGCCGAGAGCATTTCCTTATCTCCGAAGCGAGCAGAACCCCAGTGTTTGCTTTTGGACTTGTGGCTTTCAGTAACTCCGATTGAAAATTTCCTCTTTGAACATTCAGTTTGCAAGAGGCAGTGTTCTCTTGAGTATTGTTGCATAGTTTAGGTACTCTTTCCTTCTACTTGAATCGTACCAAGACCAGTTCCTTGGTGCCGTTCAAGCAAGTAAAGTTGTGTCAAACTTCTATCTCATTTTTCCGTTGTTGAATCGGTTGCAAAGCTTGTCTTCGGATTTGGCTTGCACCAGTACCCTCCGTAAAAATATGAAAATGCTAGATTCTACATCAGGCTGTGTACCCTCAGTCGATGCATCGGGCTGTGTACTCTCTGAAAAAAAGAAAAATGCTAAATTTGACATTGGGCTGTGTACCTTCCATCGATGCATCGGGCTTTGTACCCTCTGCAAAAAAGAAAAATGCGAAATTTGACATCGGGATGTGTACCTTCCATCGATGCATCGGGCTGTGTATCCTCCGCAAAAAATAAAAATGCTAAATTCGACATCAGGTTCTGTACCCTCCGTCGATGCATCGGGTTGTGTACCCTCCGCAAAAAAATGAAGCTGCTAAATTCGACATCGGGCTGTGTACCCTCCATCAATGCATCGGGCTGTGTTCCCTCCGTAAAAAAGGAAAATGCTAAATTTGACATCGGGCTGTGTTGCACTTGGTGAACCTTCGTAAGACAGTAGAGCGGGTGAATAGTGTTCTTACCCGATTTTCAAATCCTAAAACTTGCTTTTAACTTTTAGCGCATAGCTCACAAAGAACCAGGTTCCTTGTAAGTTTCACCTATCTTTGAAACTAAACAAATTGCGGAAACGTAAAGAACACAGAGATTTTTTACGTGGAAAAATCCTTGCTCAAGGGATAAAAAACCACGACCCAAACTCTTGGGATATCAACTCTTCCACTAAAGGAAAACTCGAGCAAGTTTTAGACTACAACGTAATGTAATCAAGGAACTAGAACCCCCTAGTACCTGGAACCTTCACAGCCACACGTTAGCTGGTAAGGTTACCTCTAGTTAACCTCAAAAAGTAATCTCAACTTAATGCTTCTAAACAAGCTGATAGATTACAACTCAATAGCCTTTAACAAAGAACCTAAAACAACAGATTTATCTATGAAACTGCTCCTTCATAAGGTTCTGCTGCTCTGTCTTTATTCTTGCACACAAAGCTTCTCACGATCTGATTGTACTTGATATGCTCTGTTGAGATGTTTTTTGTGCGTATTGAATTTGGCCAAATTAACTTGTATTTATAGGAACTAGACTCAGCCGGATCCAACTAAGTTTAGGAATCCTTTTCCTCTCTGAAATCAGTTTTACACAAGGTTACCCATATTTCCTTATTTAAAAGCTAAGTTAATTTGCCTTAGTTCTCAATCTATTTACGTTTAGGGACCGCGTCCTTCTCAGCACCGCTTCTTGCTTATTCTATTTTTGGTAGGATTGGAACTTTGACCCAACTGTTCTTTTCTTTCATTCTTCATCTCTGACTTGAATATCTCGTTTGAACAACTGGTCTTCTCACTTCGACAGTGAACCTTTTCGTGGTCCACTTAGCACCAGGTCCTTTATCATCTTCAAAAGTCATCCTTCAACAAATTCCCCCTTTTTTGATGATGACAAACCATGTTGTCTCAACGAGGATTTATACTCTCAAGACCCTGTAAAAATCAAACACTAACCACGAACCAGGGTAATAACAGTTAGGCAAAAATAGGTCACAAACATATAATGAACTAATCAACAACTAACTTCCCTCTTTTGGCATCATCAAAAAGTTTCACAGTTGTAAGAACCTGCTCAACTAAAATTAAGTCTAGTTGACTCTAGTACCAAAGAAAGCAAGCCAACCTTTAAACGTCAGGAACCTATTTCAGACAATAAATACTAGCAAGATAGGATATTTATAACAACAAAAGTGCCAAACCGACATGAAAACATCCAAACATCATTCAAATATTACAAACCGAGAAGTAAGATTGTCTTAAAAAACAGGCAATAAAAGAACCTGGAAGGGACTGGGGAAAGGAACTGGTTCAGGGAATATCATGGATGTTAAAGTGAGCAAGCAACAAGGCGAGGCGACGCGAGTTTCCTTCTCTTTCACGCTCCAGCACTGCATCCAGCCTTGTGTTTTCAGCATTCATCCAGGCCAGCTCATCATTTTACCTTTCAAGCTGCCTCCTGAACCCCTCAATCCTTCTATCCATTCTATTGTTCCTCCTTTCATCTGCATCCTCCTCCATATGCTCTGGTTCATCAGCAGGTTCACCATCCAACACATAGTCACAGAGCTTAAAATTGTTCCTCCCAAACAAGTCATAGTGGTCCGGCTCAGTCCACTTACCAACACGCACCCCAAAGAAATCAAATATCTTCCCCAAAAGAAATCCATAGACCAGTGCATGTTTGCCTAGTGCTTGATCATCAATTCAGGTAGATTAATACGAACCTCTCAATCTAGCAGGTCCATATAGGTCATATCCAGAAAGTTGGCCTCGCTCCTCCTTTCTGACAACTGCAACAGGTTCTTCAGCACAAATTTAATGAGCAACTGCTAGAAGGGTTGCATTGCCTTTTTTTAACTTGTATAGCCCTTACCAGCCTTGATCTCCATGCAAATTTCTGGGTCACCTCAAAAGCAGACACACCATATCCTCTAGCAGGCCAGCAGTTCCTCATATACTCGTTGTAGCCCTGAGAGGGAACACCCAAAATCTCACCCAGTTCCACACTATCAAACTGGATCACCAGCCCCTTGACTATGGTTGTCACAATACCTTCACTCACTGTGCAATTGGAATAAAATTCTCGAACCTCTTGCTCCCTCAGCTGTCTAGCACGATCACTGAACAGGTTCAACCAACCCTGAGCCATCAACTTAGCACCAAGCGGAGTCATTCCCTCAAGCTTTAGGTTAGCGAGAATTTTATCCTTCACCATTGGCAGACCTCTAAAATAGGCCACCCTCATTTTCTTCTCTTCCTTGTCATCTCCAATCACCAGCTTTGATTTGGAACCTCTCCTACGAACCTCAGGTTCCTCCACTATCCTCTCCTGCTGCTCTCTTACTGAACCTCGAGAAGCAGGTCTCCTAGCATGACTCAGTGTCTTTTTGTTGCTTTCTCCCATACCCTCTGCATCTCCAGAACTTCCAATCTTGGAACTACCTACAAATTCTCCTCCCTTTACCAACCTCGTTTTCTTCACAGTTTGTTTTTGTTCCTGAACCACAGGCCTCTTTCCCAATCTCCTCTGTTCCTACACCACCACCACAACATCTGTCTCACTGGAGGAACCTTCACTAGCTTGAGGAGTGGGATTGGGCTTAGGCAACACAGCATCAAAAGGTTCATTAAAACCTACACCTACTACGTTCTCTTCCACATAATCATCAATATCTCTCAGATCTGCATCATCACCTGCCACAGAACCAGAGAACGAACCAGGTTCTTTCTCAGGTCCTTTAGCAGGTTCAGCAGATTTTTCCTCTCCTTTGTCACTAACAGTCTTTTCCACTACAGGAATTGTCTCAGGAATAGGTTCCTCAACAGTTTTCTCAGTTTCTTTAACAACAACATCAACCTCTGTTTCAATGACCTTTTCAATATTTTCTACAACTACCTCCTCCTTCTCTCCAACTACAGACATAACAGGCTCTAGTAAATCTACAGGCACAGAAGGTAAACTAGTATCGACGACTATAGTACCAGTAGGAGAACTAGGGTTACCTTTTCAGTTTCTTGAACGATTTCTTGAGCCGTTTCAATGATTCCTTCCTCTGTACCAGTTTCTGGAACACTTTCCCCCTTACTAGTTGCTTCTTCCGTCAACTTCTTCTATCTCAGTTTCGCAAACTTTCTCGCCATAGCCACAGAACAACTCGCTGGAAGTTGCTTTGCCTTTTGATTTAGTTTGGATATTTTGATTTTAGGAGAAGAGAGGTGAGAATCCACTTTGGAACTGGTTGACATTTCTTCTTTAGAGAGAGTTGTATTTTAGAGAGAGAAAATATTTTGAGAGAGTTTTAGCGTTTTAGCCGATAGAAGCAATGGAATAGAGACGGGTATAGGTGTATCGGGAAGGGGAACAGGTTGATCGGGTACGAAAAGCTGCTACCTAATTATGACGCATAGGAGTTGACGCCAGCATGGTTCAAAGTATTTGAAATTGAAAAGCTTACACTAATCTGGTGCCAAGTGAGGGTGGTTGGTAACAGATTAGGCCACGTAAGACAACACTTATACTCAGTAAGTGATATAGGATGTGTACCTGAATGTCCATGCACCAGTTTCTTCAATTATATCCTTTACATAAAAAATTTGCCAGTATCTAAGTCATGAAAATTCCAAACAGGTTAGTAAGCAAAACAATTAAGTTTTTCATAGTAGAATCAACTAAGCAAAGTTAAGCTAAGTAAAACAAGGAAACTTAACTAGCCAATCATTGGGAGAACCAGGTGCTGCTTCGTTCATTGTATCTTGGTCATCCCTAGCTCAAGCCCGTTTTGTTTTCAAATTGTACCCTGTTCAATGCCTTAGTGAAGATATCGGAAATTTGATCCTCAGTCCTGCAAAAGTTCATAGTAATTAGGCCTTTCTCAACATTATCCCTTAAAAGGTGATGCCTAATATCAATATGCTTTGTTCTCTTGTGCTGGACCGAATTGTTGGCAATATTGACTGCACTGGTATAGTCACAAAAGATTGGAACTGGTCCAAACTTGATTCTAAAGTCCTCCAACTGCTGCTTGATCCATAATAACTGTGAACAGCATAAAGCAGCTGCTACATATTCAGCTTCAGCTGTGGATAATACCACTGAATTTTGTTTCTTTGTAGCCCATGAAGCTAAACAAAGACCTAGGAAGTGTGCCATCCCAGATGTTCTTTTCCTATCAACCAGGTGACCAGCATAGTCAGCATCAGCATACCTAATTAGATCAAAACTTCCACCTTTTGGGTACTATAAACCAAGATCTTGAGTTCCTTTTAAATATCTTAAGATTCTCTTGATTGCAGTTAAGTGTGACTCTTTTGGTTTTGACTTGAACCTTGCACAAAACCCCACACTATAAACAATATCTGGACGACTTGCAGTTAAAAACAGCAAAGAACCAATCATTCGTCTGTACTTATTTTCATCAATGGAAGCATCAGTTTCATCCAGATCTATCTTCGTTCCAGGAGCAATGGGTGTGTTCATATCCTTAGTAGACTTCATATCATACTTCCTTAGTAGCTCATTGATGTACTTCTGCTGGTGGATCATTGTACCTTCCTGAGATTGCTTGGTTTGTAAGCCTAAGAAGAAATTTAGCTCACCCATCATACTCATCTCAAATTAACTTCCCATCAGGTCGGCAAACTCCTTGCAAAGGTTCTTATTTGTAGCACCAAAGATGATGTCGTCTACATACACTTGAACAATTAGCAGGTCCTTGGCTTTCTTCCTTAAAAACAAAGTTTGTCTATTTGGCCTCTAGTAAACCCATTCTTCAATAAGAACCCAGACAATCTTTCATACCAAGCCCTAGGAGCCTGTTTCAACCCATACAGTGCCTTGTCAAATTTGTAGACATGATCAGGAAACTCTGTACTTTCAAAGCCATGTGGTTGAATCACATACACCTCTTCATTCAAATAAACATTAAGGAATACAACTTAAACTCCATGTAAGCTGCAAAAACAATAAGCATCCTAATGGACTCCATTCTTGCAACAGGTGCAAAGGTTTCATCATAATCGATTCCTTCTTCTTGGCTGTAACCTTGAACCACCAGTCTTGCCTTGTTCCCTGTTCCTTGTTACTATGCCATGTTCATCCAGCTTGTTTCTAAAGGCCCATTTAGTACCAATGATGGACCTGTCCGTTGGTCGAGGGACCTGGTGCCATACCTTAATGCGTTCAAACTGATGAAGTTCCTCTTGCATAACAATCCCCCAGTCTGGATCCTCAAGTGCTTCACGTACATTCTTTGGTCCTATTGAGGACAGAAATGCAAAGAATGCACAGAAGTTCTTCAAAGCGCTTCTAGTAATCACTCGAGTGTTTAGATCAGACATGAGGTTCTCCAGTGGTGAGAACTTTGATATCTCCAAGGTTTAGGTTGAATCTGCTGAGTGTCATTCCAAGGAAGAGCTGAGTCATCTAGGTCTTCTTCATCTTGCTCTTCAGTTCCCCCTGTCTGATTGCATTCTAGTTCCCCCTGAGTTTGATCCTTATCATCCTGATAACCTTTAACTCCATTCAAATTCTCAGGTTCTTCAGCAGGTTCATCTCTTGCAAGACCAATCTCCTGATCATCATCTTCTTGTCTGTTTGCAATACTTTCAGATTCATCAAATACCACAAGAACACTTTCTTCTACAGTTAAGGTCCTCTTGTTGAACACTTTATAAGCTTTACGTTGTGAAGAATATACTAAGAAGATGGCTTCATCACTTCTAGCATTAAACTTCCCTAGAGGTTCTTTCCTGTTGTTATGCACGAAACACTTGCACCCAAAAGCTCTGAGATGTGAAATATTAGGTTTCCTGCCTCTAATCAGCTCATAGGGAGTTTTCTCTAACAAAAGACGAATAGAACATCGATTCAGCAAGTTGCAAGCGGTGTTGACTGCTTCAGCCCAAAAATTCTTCGATAGACCGCTTGACAGCAACATTGTTCTAGCCATGTCCTCCAAGGACCTATTCTTCCTCTCCACTACACTATTCTGCTGAGGGGTCCTTGGTGCAGAGAAGTGATCCACACCATGTTTATTATAATATTCTGCAAACGTAGCATTCTCAAATTCTGTACCATGGTCGGACCATATACTCACTAGTTGAAGCCCCAGTTTCTTCTGATTGACTCTGACCTCGTCCTCGAACATATCATATGCTTCATCTTTAGATCTGAGGAACAAGGTCCTTGTGTATCTTGACTAGTCATTAACTATTATTATTACGAATCTCTTACCTCCTCTGCTCCTTACCCTCATTGGTCCACACAAGTCCATGTGAACCAGCTCAAGTTGTTTAGAAGTACTAACCACTTTCTTTGACTTGAATGAAGATCTTACATGTTTCCCGCTCACACAAGCATCACAAATCTTGATGTCATTGAACGTCTTGCTTGGCATTCCACGAACCAGGTCCTTTGACACCAACTTATTCAATTGAGTCAGGCTTGCATGTCCTAGTCTCTTGTGCCACAACTGACTATCATTCTCCAGCACATTAAGACAAGTAAAATTATTCTCAGGAAGAGAACCTAATGTAGCCTTGTACACATTATTAGCTTGTTTCCCTTCCATTATCACTTCACCAGTCTGCAGGTTCTTTTACAGTGCAACCTACAGAAGTGAAACTCACTGAGTTTCCTCTATCACATAGTTGAGAGATACTTAGAAGATTGTGGCTCAATCCATCCACACAGAGTACATTATCAATAGCATGATTGAGGGATCTCCCAACTTTTCGAATACCAATAATTTCACCGCTCTTGCCTCCTCCAAAAGCCACACTACCCCCTTGAAATGCTGCGAGTGAGAGAAAGTTTCTTCTATCTCCTGTCATGTGCCTGGAACAACCACTATCAAGAATCCAGCTTGGGTTGTTCCTTCTCACTCCAGCCTGTAAAAGAAAATCAAGGGTTAGTAACAGGAACCCAGACAAGCTTGGGTCCTTTTTTGTTATCGAATGGATGAATCAAATTTTTTCTAGCTCAATAAGGTAAAACTGATTTTTTATTCTTTATCACTGATGCTTTGGCAACACCGCATTCATTCTTGATATGTCCAGTCTTACCACACAAGAAGCAGAGTTTGTTGCAAGGAAGTCCTACATACATACAATTAGTGTTCCAAGCAGGTAAAGGTTTCTTATGTCCTAATCCAGTCTTACATCTATTATGATTTTCATGCAACCAATTCAAAGCTTCAGACGACTTGTTCCATTTAGTGAGTCTGGTGAGCTCAGAGTTAGCTTTTTCAACCTTCTCCTGAAGAACCTGGTTCTTCTCAGTCTCCTGATGTAGAACCCGATTTTTCTTTTTAAGCTCAGTGTCAAGGTTGATTTGAGCCTCACTAACTCCTTACTTACTAGACACTTCTTTCAATTTTTTATTCTCAAGTTCGAGTGTAGAACATAGCTTCTTCTCACAAAGCACCTGTTCTTTTAGTTGAAGAGTTTCTAATTCAAGCGCTGAGACTTTCTGTTTTAGTTCAAAAACTTGAGTTTCACTAGCAGTTAATTCCTTTTTAAAATCAGATTTAGATTTTTCCAAGTTTTTATTTTTCATTGAAAAATTAGACACAAGTGACATTAGTTGATCCTTCTCAGAAAGTGCTTGTTCCTTCTCAGACCTCAACTTTTCAATCTCTCAATTAAAGTCACGGCAAGCAAATTTAATTCAATGGGAGAACAATTATGAAGTCTACGTTTTAGTTCATCGAGACTTACCTTAGGTGTATCATCAATCGAAGATTCATTATCCGCCATCAGTGCCAATGGAGAGTCATCTTCTGGTTCTTCTTTTTATTCATCACTTTCACTTTCAGAAGGTCCCCATATTAGGCAATGTTTAATAACATGGTCTCTCTGGCCACACCTGAAGTATCCTGAGTGATTTAGATTCTTTACAGCTGACA
Source organism: Petunia x hybrida (assembly GCA_037355625.1). Lineage (NCBI taxonomy): Eukaryota > Viridiplantae > Streptophyta > Magnoliopsida > Solanales > Solanaceae > Petunia > Petunia x hybrida. Next base: position 288,736 of record JBBBVM010000018.1, on the reverse strand, counting down.
GTAATGACCTCGATTGAACTCTCTTCTGACTTTGTAGTTTCTTTATTGTATAACCTATCTAGCGTATCCCAGATTTCCTTTGCAGTTGAGCACTTGGGAATACGTAAACATACATTAAGCTCTAGTGCACACTGAAGAATCTTCATGGCTTCAGCATTCGATTGAATTAGTTAGAAGTCTTTTTCATTAAGTTCTTCTACAGGTTTTTGGACTTTGTTCCCTGATGTATCAATCTTGGTGGGAATCAAGGGACCATTCTGTGTAGTCCTTCATAGGTGATAATTTTCTACCTGTAGAAAGGTTTCCATCCTAAACTTCCAGAATTTGTAGTGTTGACCGTTGAACTGTGGAGGCTTGCTGATAGATTGTCCTTCGGTGATTATCGATGGTGCACTCATTGTTCAGATCCTTCTCAAGGTGTTAGTCTTTCTTCGTGAGAACCCGCTCTGATAAAACTTGTTGCACCTGGTGCACCTTCGTAAGATACTAAAGGGGAGGTGAATAGTGTTCTTACCCGATTTTCAAATCCTAAAACTTGCTTTTAACTTTCAGTGCCTAACTCACAAAGAACCAGGTTCCTTGCAAGTTTCACCTATCTATGAAACTAAACAAATTGCGGAAACGTAAAGAACACATATATTTTTACGTTGGAAAAATCCTTGCTCAAGGGATAAAAAAGCACGACCCAAACTCTTGGGATTTCAACTCTTCCACTAAAGGAAAACCCGAGAAAGTTTTAGACTACAACGTAATGTAAACAAGGAACTAGAACCCCCTAGTACCTAGAACCTTCACAACCACACGTTAGCTGGTAATGTTACCTCTACTTATCCTCAAAAAGTAATCTCTACTTAATGCTTCTAAACAAGCTGATAGATTCAACTTCATAGCCTTTAACAAAGAAACTAAAACAACAGACTTATCTTTGAAACTACTCTTTCGTAAGGTTCTGCTACTATGTCTTTGTTCTTGCACACAAAGCTTCTCACGATCTGATTGTACTTGATATGCTCTGTTGAGATGTCTTTTGTGCGTATTGAATTTGGCCAAATTAACTTGTATTTATAGGAACTAGACTCAGCCGCATCCAACTAAATTTAGGAATCCTTTTCCTCTTTGAAATCAGTTTTAAACAAGGTTACCCATATTTCTTTATTTAAAACCTAAGTTAATTTTCCTTAGTTCCCAATCCATTTACGTTTAGGAACCGCGTCCTTCTCAGCATCGCTTCTTGCTTCTTCTATTTCCGATAGGATTGGAACTTTGACCCAACTGTTCTTTTCTTTCCTTCTTCAGCTCTGACTTGAATATCTCGTTTGAACAGCTGGTCTTCTTACTTCGACAGTGAACCTTTTCATGGTCAACTTAGCACCAGGTCCTTTTTCATCTTCAAAAATCTTCCTTCAACAGGCTGTGTACCCTCTGTCCATGCATCGGGCTGTGTACCCTCCGCAAAAAATGAAAGTGTAGTAAGAGAAATTGGATAACCTTTTGTCAGCATATATTTGTCATGTTGCATCGGGTTGCATACCCTTCATGCCTGCATTCAAAGAAAGATTGGTGAGTTGTGTGGGGCAGTTCAGTTTGTGAATTATTGGCTCGCTTTATGCCTGCCTCTTGTGAGTGCCGGGACCTCGGCCGAGCTGACATGGATATGTATAAAGCGGTAAATAATGCAAATATTTTGAAAAACTTTTATGATAAGAAGATGAAACGAAATATTTTATCCCATTGAGTCACGAGTCGCATTGCAAAAGGTCAATGCCGTTGCTGTTCCAAATTCCCTTGAAGGAATTTTGAGGGCGTCCTCAAAATTCTGCACCAGTTTGTTTTTTTTGTGAAATTTTTGAGAGGGTGTCAAAAATTTCGGCCCAGTGTCAATTATGTTTGTCCTTTCGGAATTTTTGAGGGTTCCTCAAAAATTCTGCCCCAGTGTCTGCTTTATGGCGGAATGAAATTTTTTTATTTATGCGACCGAACCTTGAGTAGGTTGCCTACGTATCCCACTCGAGGAATCAGGTCGTAACGTAGTTCCAGATTACATGATGTATTGCAGAATAATGAAACTACTAACTAATGCAGGCTCTTATACATAGTATTTTTTGACGGCGTCTGAGTTGATTGGTTTCGGCCAAATTTCTCCATCCATTTTTGCTAGTATCAGTGCTCTTCCAATTAGAACTTGAGGAATCCTGTACGACCCTTGCCAGTTGTGCAAACTTTCCTTTCGCTTCTTCTTGATCTGGAGATTTGACTTATTTTCCAAACTTTCTATCCAATCAATCAATTCAAATTAATATGTAGGAACCGACGATTGGCTGAGCGAATAAGTCAGCTTATATCCTTAAATCAGCCGTAGATCAAATCACAAGTGGACACTAACTAATCTAATATATATATATATATATATATATATATATATATATATATATATATTTTCTTATTGTTAGTAAGAAAGGGGGGATAGGCTTGTGAAGAAGCAAGCTTATCCCCGGCTGGGCCCGGGAAAGCGCTGGCAACAACAGAAAGGAAGATTAATTTGCTGAAAATGCCAATGCCGCATCACCACCTTTCTGAACACCTGACCTCTTGAGATACCCTGGTAGTCCATGCCATAAACGATGAGTGTTCGCCCGCCTTTTTTGGCTTCCTATAAACCCCTCCTAGGTTGTGGCAACTTTCGACTCCTTGAGCGGGTGGAGGGAACCAAAGACGTTGACGATCGATTCCTTCCAAAGGGTTTCCGAATTGGAATAAGGAGTTCCATGTTCATACTGACGCATCACTCTATGCCATTGGATGTATGTTGGCGGTTCTTCTTTCTAATGACCGGTATGGCTCCTTCCTGAAAGGGATCGTAATGTGAGCGTATTTGACAGAAGAAGAACGAAACGAAGTAAGAGGCCGGGCGAAGGGAATCCTTCAGTAATCTTACAACGAACAAGAGTTTTTCCATCCTTTGACACTGGTCCTGTAAACGAGTGAAAAATACTTGGGCCTTAGCCTAAAAAAGAGAATCAATGTCATTGGATTTATTGTCAAAAGCTGGTCTTTCTGCATGCCTTTCCCGCAGGAACATCCACAATAGATCCAGTGCACTTCACAAAGTAGATCCTCCCTCCCCCTCGCTCCACTTCGTTTCGCTCGTTTTCTCTTTCCCTTATTTGTCCATTAAGTCCGATGTCCTTTATGAGTAAGGTTAATCGAAGGCCGGGGAAAGATGCCATCTCTGCTGGATAATTAATTCCCCTCTGGAGTGAAGTTGTTGGGGGGAAGAGAAGAATGTATCATGATGAGAATCAAAGAAGTCTTGTGAATGTGGAGAATCTTTCTAAAAAAATCTCTCTGGCAAACCGCAATAGAACCATAAATAGAAACACGTGAAATATTAGCAAACATGTAATTTCATGAAAGAGGTTAGAGAGAAAGCTCCTCTCGGGATTTTGGCCATAAACAGCTTACTTAAAAAGGACTAAAACCAGTAGTTTGGCTAGCTTAGGACTGAAAATCCTAGTAGGAAGAAGGAATTACTACAAGGAATTCAATCCTTGCACTACGCATCTACTTTTTTAGATTCCTTCTTGCATCCCAGTCTAACTCCCCCCTCTCACTTGGCCTTGTAGGAGGATGACAATTATGGATAGGTTGATGGTGTTGGCTAAAATAGGGGGAGAGAGGAGATGATGAGTGGGTAGGTGGGTTCATCTGGACTGAGTGTAAGCTGCATAGAGGAGATGATGTTCTTCGAGTTAGCTTCTTTCGCTCCTTCACCCTTTTCCTTTTCTATTGATAACGACATTCGCCCCTTCAGTAGCCTTTTACCAGGCCGTTTTCTAGCCTTTACAGCTGGTGTCAAAAGGAGGGCTAAGAGCTTCCTTCGTCCCGATCATATACCCGCACTAAAAGCAATTAATAAAATAAAAAGGAACTGTTAAAAAAAGGACCGAGAACTACTAAAGAGTAACGGAGGTGTGCGAAGGTAGGCAATGCGGCGAGTGGAGTGCCACAATCCCATTCATCATTTTTGATCTAGAACCCAATTTCGGGCATAAATCCTGGGCCAGGGTCTGACTCTGTTATAGGGCTAGTACGCCGAGCAGCTTCTAATTCTGTTGTGCCTCGTATGTTGCCACTCTCGTCACTGGGCGTTGTCACTGATGTCTTGTTATCTCAGGACACTCTGCCAGGTTGTTCCTTGTTGACCGGCCTTGTGATTCTCGTTATAGAATGTAGTGCCCAACCGTTCCTTTAAAAACCAAACGACTTTCTCAAACTAATATCTTCTTTAGTATTAATTGTCTAGGTTCGAAAGATCTCTCTCGAACTTTCTTGTTAAATGCTTTAATCATTCTCCTCTGATATAATTGCCCATGACATACTGCATTTAGTCTCTTTCCATCGATGAGTGCTAATTGCTCCATTCTTCCTTTGATCCATTCGGCGTCTTTCAACTGTGTCTCTTGAATGATCCTTAGAGATGGTATCTCAACTTCCATTGGTATCACTTCCTCGGTTCCATACACAAGAAAGTATGGAGTAGCCCATGTTGACGTTCTCACTGTGGTGCGATACCCTAACAAAGCATAGGGTAAGCTCTCACGCCATTGTTTTGAATTGTGTGTCATCTTGTGCAATATCTTCTTGATGTTCTTGTTGGCTGCCTCGGCCACACCATTCATTTGGGGTCTCTATGCAGTGGAATTATGGTGCTTGATCTTGAAAACTTCACAAGTTGCTTTCATTCTGTCACTATTGAGATTGGACCCATTGTCAGTGATGATGGACTCGGGAATGCCGAATCGACAGATCATTTTGTCGCGAACAAAGTTGGCCACCACTTTCTTTATCATTGACTTGTATGACGCAACTTCTAACTATTTAGTGAAGTAATCAATAGCTACCAATATGAAACAGTGTCTATTTGATGCAGCTGGTTCAAATAGTCCTATGACATCCATTCCCAGGCAGCAAAAAGGCCAAGGTGATTCCATGACATTTAATTCACTAGGAGGCACTCGAATCATATCTCCATGGACTTGGCATTGATACATTTCTTGGCGTGCCTTATGCAATCGTGCTCCATTTTCATCCAGAAATATCCAGCCCTCAAGATCTTCTTCGCAAATACGAAGCCATTCATGTGTGGGCCGCACGTCCCAGAGTGTATTTCCTCTAACAACCTAGCAGCTTCTTTAGCATCTAGACATCTCAGCAATCCTAGATCAGGTGTCCTTTTGTATAGGACTTCTCCGTTGAAAAAGAAACCACTTACCAATCTTGTCAATGTCTTCATTTGGAGGCTTGTTGCATCTTTTGGGTAAGTGCCATCTTTGAGAACTCCCTTGATGTCGTAGAACCAAGGCTGTTCGACCGATTCTTCTTCCACATGGTAACAATATGTTGGTTGCTCCCTCACTATCACGGGTTTTTAGTCAATGTAATTCTTGTCGAGGTGTCTGATCATGAAGGATATGGTGGCCAAAGAATCTGCGAACTCATTTTGTAACCTAGGTACATGCTGGAACTCTATTTTGGTGAATCTTTGCTTCAGCTCTTTTATGCACTCGAGGTATGGCAATATCTTGGAATTCTTTGCTTTCCATTCTCCTCAGACTTGGTGAATCAACAAATCAGAATCTCCAATTGCTAAAAGCTCTTGGATGCTCATGTCTACCACCATTCTAAGACCCAGGATGAAAGCTTCATATTTCGCCATATTGTTGGTGCAAGGAAACCTCAGTTTGGCTGTGATAGGATAATGTTGACAAATCTCTGAAATTAACCCTGCTCCAATGCCGAGTCCCTTGAAATTCACCGCTCCATCGAAGAATAGTCTCCAACCGTCATACTCTTCTATGATATCTTCTCCTACGAACATTACTTCTTCATCGGGGAAATCATTGTTTAGAGGTTTGTAATCATCACCCACTGGATTCTCGGCAATATGATCTCCCAAAGCTTGAGCCATTACTGCCTTTTGAGTGATAAATGTAATGTGGAATTCACTGAGTAACATTGGCCATTTAGCCAATTTTCCAGTAGGCATTGGCTTTTGGAAGATATACTTGAAAGGATCCATCCTTGATATCAGCAAAGTTGAGTAGGACGTCAAGTAGTGCCTCAGATTTTGAGCTATCCAGGTCAGCACACAGCACGTGCATTCCAGTAGTGTGTACTTGGCTTCGTAGGGAGTGAATTTTTCGCTCAGATAGTATATTTCTCGCTCCTTTCTTCCAGTTGAGTCATGTTGCCCCAACACACAACCAAATACTGAAATCTACCACAAACAGGTATAAGATCAAAGGTCGTCCAAGTTCGGGTGGAACCAGCACAAGCGGACAAGACACGTACTCCTTTATCCGATCAAATACTTTTTGGCAATCTTCCGTCCATTCGATCGCTACGTCTTTCTTCAATAGCTTGATGATTGGTTTACAGATGACCGTAGATTGACCTATGAATCGGCTGATGTAATTGAGTCTTCTCAAGAAACTCATGACCTCTTTCTTGCTCTTTGGTGGCGGCAATTCTTTAATGGCTTTGATCTTGGATGAATCTAACTCGATGCTTCTTCTACTGATGATTAAAACCCAGAAACTACCCTGCTGGAACACAAAAAGCACACTTTGCTACATTTAGTTTCAAGTTATATCTACACAAGTGATTGAAAAACTTGCGCAAATTGTCAAGGTGCTCTGAGCTCTTCTTTGACTTGATGATCACGTCGTCCACGTATACTTCAATTTCTTTATGCATCAAGTCATGGAACATAGTCGTCATTGCCCTCATGTAAGTTGCCCCAGTATTTTTCAACCCAAATGGCATGACCTTGTAGCAATAATTCCCCCCACGATATAGTGAAAGCTGTCTTCTCGGCCTCTTCTTCATCCATGGTCACTTGATGATAGCCAGCAAAACAATCCACGAAAGACTGTACTTCATGTTTCGCACAATTGTCAATCAGTATGTGTATATTCGACAAAGGAAAATCATCTTTTTGGCTTGCCCTATTCAGATCTCTGTAGTCCACACAAACTCTGAGTTTCTCATCTTTCTTTGGCACTGGACAATGTTGGCTAGCTAAGTTGGGTATTTGACTGTTTTCAAAATTCCTGCATTGAGCTGCTTGGTTACCTCTTCTCCAATCTTCAGCAAGGTAGATGACTTGAAAGTTCGGGCTTTTTGCTTGACTGGTGGATTGCCCGGATTGATGGAAAATTTGTGAGCCACCACGTCCGTGCTTATGCCAGCTATGTCATCGTACGACCTTGCGAATACATCCACGTATTCTTTAAGAAACTCGGTATACCACTTTTTATCTTCGACAGTGAGATGCACACTAATTCTTGTCTCTTTCACAGTTTCGCCACGTCCCAGATTTATCACCTCAGTCTCTTCTAGATTTGGATTGGGCTTATTCTCAAATCTCTCAATTTCCTCTTGCGTGGCTTCATCAAATTCATCATAGCCAAAATTAGTTTCCTCAAGCTCCATAGTTTCATTACACATTGCGATTGTGGACTTAATGGGACTATTAGTTTGAATGCTGAAAAAAAAAAGAATGTTGCGAAATTAAAAGATTAAAACAAAAGTTAAAGGAAATAGTGCGATATTTTGTTCATGAATCCTTGCAGAACAGAGTTTGTAGGGAGACATGTGAAATGAAAAGGAAATGCAAGCTCCACGACTCGAGGTCAGGTTTTATTTTTAGAAAGCATAAAATAAACTTTTATCCCCCAGCTCTACCAAAGTTCCCGGTGAGCTCGGGCCTGGTTGCAGATCAAGTTGTTCAGCGCAGTTCCAGATCCAGCTTTTATCAACCCACGAGGTTCAACATGCTCTTCTACTATCACATAGAAGTCTTCATCAGATATGAACAACTTTTGCACTCCTGCCAGCAAGTCTTCTTCAGCATCAGCAGTTTTCAGTTCAACCGCTGGTGTTGTAGATACCTCCCCCTTGAGACCATCCAAGTATCTAGATGAGACGAAAATATGTAGGAGAGTTTGGGTGCTTTTCTTATAGAATTTGAAGTCCAACGATGCTTCTTCCATGCTCTTCTCATAAGTCACAATGTACCCTATACAAGCTTTCTCGTCGTCGGGCCTCATCACAATTTGAATTGGTTCGATCATGCCGCCTAGGTTCTTGCCCTAACCTTTCCCGGGCACATAGCCTTGCTTTATCATGATGCCTACAACCCAATCACCGGGCTATTTCGCAGGTTGCGGGAGTACATATTGCTCTTCAATCACCATCTCTATAGGTTCCGGGGTTTTAGGTAGCCACACTTGCTTTCCTTTCGTTTCTTCACACATGTGCTTCAAATTAGGGCGCGCATTAGGTGAGTACATCAGTCGTTTTTCTGTTTTAGCAGGTATGGTCTCACGAAATTCACATGAAGGCACACACCAATCAGATATTACTGGTTCCCAGACCAAGTTTCTTCCTTCATAACCTTTGCCTCGACAATCCTAATAAGCACTATAGAAGCTTCTCCTTTTCTCTTCAGTCCCAGGCAGTGTGTTGACAAATTTAGGACCAAAGTGTGCAGTATAACCTCCTCAAACTGCGTCGGTGAGACCCCAACTATTGTTGTAGTTCTTGCAATGTCCTCCTCGAGTGCCTTGCACTTCTCCCATAAGCTCTATAGTATAGAAAGTCTGCCCATCAGGAATATTCCCTTCAATTGCTGGTATTGTTTGTTCATTGTAGATGGAGTTTTTCCCTTTGCTGAATACTACTATCTCTTTGTTGTCCCATTCAAACTTCATTGTCTGGTGTAACATAGAGCGCACCGCTCTAGCCATGTGAATCCAAGGTCTCCCTAGCAGTAAGTTGTAAGAAGCGGAGATGTCCATGACATGAAATTTAGCATTGAACTCCAGGGGACCGACCATGATGGTTAAGTCGATTTCCCTAATGGTGCTTCTTTGCGATCCATCAAACGCCTTTACTTTCATGTCACTCTCTCCTATGTTGCTTTGATCAATTCCCATTCTTTTCAGAGTGATGAATGGGCATATGTTCAAACCAGAACCTCCGTCAATCAAAACTCTCCCTACGAACCAGTCTTTGCATTTGACGGTGACATGCAAGGCCTTGTTATGACTTAATCCCTCTGGCGGCAATTCATCTTCGTGGAAAGTAATTCGGCTGGACTCCATGACTTGTCCGACCATGCTAGCCAAATTCTCGACTGTGGTATCCATCGGGGCATGCGCTTCATCTTACACCTTCATTAAGGCATTTCGGTGGCTTTCTGACTTCAGGAGTAAAGCCAAGACAGAGATTTGTGCAGGAGTCTTGCCCAAATGTTCAACCACAGAGTATTCCTTTACTTGCACTTTCTTCCACAGTTCCTCGGACTCCTCATCGCTGATGCCTCATCTACCTTTAACAAGATGCTCAGGAGTATAGATCCTCCACTCCTGGTCATCTCTTTTGCAGCAACGGTCTCAACTGTCGATTTACCCTTCTTCTCTGTTTCGTAATCCCATGGTACTGCCTTGACACTGTACGGGGGAACTACGTCAATGTAGAATTTTTGAGCTATTTCTACCTCAATAAGCTCTGGTGCTTTTTCCACTTGGGCAAAAGAAGTAGGTTATGGTGTGGCTCCTTTTGCTCTGACAATGGTTCCCTCTAAGTTGCATTCTTCGTACAACTCGATCATGTTCACCCTATTGTTCCTATGGTTAGGCAAAGGGTTATTGTGCACATTTAGAGAATTCAAATGGATCACCGTTTGATCGATCAGGTCTTATATTTTATCTCTCAAGGCGTATAATTTTTTGATATAATGACCAGGTTCTCCAGAGTGATAGGCACATGTTTTAGTTTGGTCATAGTAAGGTGACATTCTATCAGGCATTTTGAACGAGACGGGTTGTATGTGGTTGGCCGCTTTGAGTCTTTCAAATAACTGAGTGCGGGATTCGGCCAGTGGGTATAGTTTCTTTTGGGTCTTGGATTGTTGTTGACATGAGGCCTTGGTGGATAGGTATTAGTATTCCGGTAGTTAGGACTTTGTGGGTATGGTGGTCTTTGTGGCGGTGGGTTTTGGAATATGGGATGAGTGTAGTAGACTGGGTAGGTGGACATGGGTGGAATATATGGGTACGATGGAGGTGGTGCTTAGTAGTAGTGATTGTGGGTGGGAGAATGATCAAGTGATGCAGCAACGAAGGAGGCATCGTCATTCTTTTTCTTTGATGCACCGGTGTTATCGGTTTGTAGGGCTTTGTCAGCGGCTTGTAGTGGGACCAAGCTAACGATCCTACAAATTTTCAAACCATCTTCAACCATGTCTCCAATTTTTATCAAATGTCCAAACTTCTTGTCTTGGATGTTCAACATCTTGTCAAAGTAGACATCCTCTTGTATGCGGATGAAGGCTGCCACTATCTCTGTGTCTTCCATAGGAGGTTGGACTTTGGCAGCTACAGCTCTCCATCTAGTTGTGAATTCTCTAAAGGTCTGAGTGGGCTTCTTCTTCAGCTTCTCCAAATAGAACCGATCAAGCATGGAGTCGGTGTTGTGTCAAAAACTATCGATAAAATCTCCAGCCATTGCCTCCCAGCTTGTCCATTTCTTTGTTTGCTGCTTTGAATACCATACTAGCGTATCTCCAGTCAGACTACGGTTGAACAATTGCATGCGAATCTTTTCGTCATGTCCAACCCCGACCAAGTTGTCGCGATAAGACATCAAATGAGCCATTGGGTTGCCAATGCCGTCGAACATGTCAAACTTGGCATCTTATAACCCTCAGACAACTTCAAATCAGGGTACATGCAGAGCTCTTCATAAGCTAGTCCTCTGGTTCCTTTGGTGCCTTGGAATTGCTTGAATTTCTCCACTAGCCACTTCACTTGCTCTTTGGTTCTGTCTGAGTCTTCCCTTATCCATGCATACATGACATGGTCTTTGGTAGGTGACGCAACAGTTTTTGTTTCAACAATGAAGGGAGGTAGGTTATTTTGTGGTGCTTTTGGTGGTGCATTATTGCCCACTCGCAGATGAGAGCGTCGTTTGTGGTTTCTTTTGGAATTTGGACTATGCAATGAATTTTCCAACTCCTGTTTCATAAAGTTTAACGTAATTTCTTAATAATCCATTTCGAATGAAAATTGCATAATTTTAAAATTAAAAATAATTTAAAATTAATTTTCTCATTCTTTAAGCAAACAATGAATTCTAAACAATGATTATTTTATTAATAGAAGAATATTACAATGAATAAAAGTACAATGATGCGATTACAGCTACACCCTATGCTAAACTCTCAACAAATACAAAGAAGAGCAGAATAGCTATATCCACTATCTTATGAATTCCTGAGTTGCCCGACTCGCGTCGGAAGGAGGAGATGTGGTCTTATCCATGTTTAACAACTTCTTTCCTTTTATTGGCAATTCAGCAAACCAGCTGAGGATGATAGTAGAATGAGTATCCAGATATATTTTTAATTTTCTCACTTTATTCTTAATAAGATGATTTATAGTCATATAAATATATATAACTCATTTCAACGGGATGTCTTTCTCGGGGAATAGTGGATCTTTGCTGGGAGGACGGGCGATTTTGTTTGGTTCAGTGATCCCATCAGCATGGACGAGAGGAATCCTATTGTCCAATTCAAACAGCCTTTGCTCCAGCTTAGCATAATCGTCTTAGGGAACCACACCTTGCTTTGCGGGGGTTCCATTTCCAGCATTGTCAAAATCAGCCATGATATTGCGTCTCGTCCTTGTCCTTGTAGGTAAAGGGGGAGGTGTTAGGTTTGATCCTCTGCATCTCAATCGGTATTGCAGTGCGGCCAGAATGCACAAACAAAACTTCAGGGACATGGGACTAACATAACAAAACAGAGAAAAGAATGTGAGTAAGTGTTAGCATCAATAAATTCGCGTCCTATTATGCAAGGGACCTCTTTTGTGCCAGAGGTAGGCCTATCGAAGATTCAAAGTAATGTTTGCGCCGAACACATCATTTAGTTTGCATAAGCATAATCAACACAAGTCTTAAAATAAAAAATAATGAAATTTATTTGATTTGCTTGGCTTTTTTACAATTACTAATTTGAGACAACGACTCGACTAAATGGAAAAAGACAAAAGAAAAATAATTCGACTTAAAACGACCAGACTATGTGCCAAGCAAAGAGGTTTTTAATCAAGCATCAGTTCCGGCATCTTCTTTCTCCTTCTTGCCTTCGGTTTATTCCTTAGGTTAGTGAACCAGGTTTGCTGGTGGAGGGGCAAAAACATCTCCATTAGGTCCTTCCTAGCTTGCAAATCACCTAGAGCTTTTATGAAGAATTCACAGATTTCCACTCCCATGGTTTCTTTTTCTTCCAACGGCACTGACTTAAAGTAATCTCCCCATCTTTTGAGCAAGTCTTGCATGTTCCTAACGGCTTGCCTTGCTGCCATGATTTTGCCTGTCCAATAGTTAAGTTCATCCCCTTTGATCCTTTCCTTGTATTGCCTCCTCATCTCCCTCTCTTGTGTAACCCTTAACTCCTTCCTATTTTTGTCGAACTTGTGTTGTAGCTTCTTGTACTTTTCAGCGACACTCTGAGCTTCGGCTTTTCTTTTTAGCGTAGTCTTCAATCGTAACTTCTCCCTATCTTCACTCAGCCGCGGCAAAATTGCATAGTAAGCCTTCCTTCCCACATTGTCAAAATTGTACCAACCATCGGATGCTCAATGTCTTTTATGTCAACATTGAAACTTCTCCCTTTTGTCAACTGAGTTTGTTATGTCATCCCTACTTGTCGGAGGATTCTTAGAGGAACATAGTGGTGAGTTCCTCGGAATCCAATCAACGTCAAGAAAGTGGTGTCTTGTCCCTGCATGGACATGATGAAACCAACACAGTTTTCAATCACCCACTGCACTTCTTGTAGCTCTTCAAATTTTGTGTACCATCCTCGCATGTTCGCAGGATCTTCCCATACGGTCGTTCCAGCCATGTGAGTGCTATGTGCGCAAATGCCTCCATCTCTTGATGGTCTTGGTTCTATTGGACTAATAAGGACACTGTGTAAATGTTCTATCAACCATATTTGCAGAAAAAAGTTGCACCCCTCAAAGAAGTCTCCTCCCTTTATACATTTGCTTAGAGCCCTATAAACTTCCCCCCACAATCATTGGAATCAAACACACTTGGTGCTTGTGAGCACCTTTGCATAACCCTTCGACTACTCTTCCCAGCCTTATGTCGATCATTCCTTCTTTTTCGGGGAAAACCATGCCCCCAAGAAAAGCAACGATGAAAGCCTTTGACTCAGTCCACTCCCAATCTTGAATTTCCCTTGCCCCAATCTAATCATGTCTAAGAGTTGGATGTCCAAATCTAGAAAAAAAATACTTCAAAGTGACCTTTCCATCATGCCCCTCCTTCGACGTATATATCATACAGAGCGTGCAATAGTTCAATGAACTCTTTAGGGTCCACGTCTCGGGGATAAATCATGGTCTTGGTCCCAGGCTCTAACCCTACTTGTCCCCCAAATTCGTCTAGCATTGGTGCCAAATCCAAACCATTGAAATGAAATACTGCCCTTTTGTAGTCCCTGAAATATGTAGAAGCCTCGACTAAACCAGGCATGGCGGTGTAGGCCTTGAGAGCCACTAGTTCTCCCAACAACTTTTAAACATGAGCCTTACAGACAGCAGCCAAATCATCCCACCAGAATCTGATCAAGTTGGGAGCTCAGGGAACAGTCTCGAATTGAAGTGTACCTCTTGCAGCCATAGTCTGAAAACAAAACAGGAAAAGTAAAGATCAAAACACTCTTAGTGGCCGTTTTGCCATATATTCGAAAAAATATTTGAAAAAGAGTTTTTGAAATTGTGTTGAAAAATGGTATTTGGAAGTTGAAGTAGTTTTTGGACATACAATTCACTTGAAAAAAAGTCGATGTTTTGTGAGTAGAGAAAAAGTAGTGTTTGGAAAAACTTGAAAAAGTGGTCAAAAGCACTTTTGGTTTTTCAAAAACTGGTTTTTTGAAAATATCTCCAAAAACTAACATTTTTTCATGGACAAACATGTTTTTCAAAAACTTTTTGAAAAAAAAGTGAAAAATTATTCATGGACAAACTGGTCGTTATAGTCTTGATCATACTTAGACAAACGATCAATATTTTGCGCAAATATTTCTTTGAATCCATGCAAAGATGCGATTTTGTCTTTCTCAGGTTGGAAACCCTTTCGACATTTGGAGTAGGTTCACTGATAGACTATGACGTGCAAAGGACGTATAGCCTTCCTAGGTTTGTCATGATGCCAGGAAAATAAATACATATTTTGTTGCCAATTGTTTTTATAGATTCCCAAAACAATTTTTGAAATTCGATACATGACGACTTTTGGAAATAAAAGATACAAAAGAATTGAAAACGACACATGACTAGGCAACACGCTCCTCTTCCAGCCTGACACTTTTTGCTTCTCGAATAATCTCCTTGACTTCTTCCATAGCTCTGGTTAAGTACCCCTTAGCCGCGACCAAATGTAGGATATCTACCTCAGCACACTCTGAATTTCATTCCTCCAGGTTCATCCCTAACGCCTCTATCTTTCCTTCCATCTCTAATGTGCACTTCTCCCACATTTCGATCTCTTCTTTGTTTTCTTTGTCCATTTTAACGGCCTCAACATGAACTCTTGGTATCGAATTTGACCTTCCGCCTCTCGGTCTCTTATATCATTCCCTCGGCTCGGCCCTACTACCACATTTCTTTTTATGCTAAAATATAACCAACTGTTGTAATTTGTTTCACATCCAGCGTTGTATCGGTCTGATGCTAATAACTCCTTCCCCATGACTGGTCTACTTACCCAAGATTTTCTAAGGCGTTTGACTTTTGGAACAATGTCTTCAGCATAATCAAATTGGTAGGCCTTCGTGTCTGGTATGAGTGGGATGATTTGTTTTCTCCCCGCTTGCCTCATTACCCTTAGTGGTTGATAGGGTTGGAGACCTCTCAATCCCATAGTATCACAAAGGATGCCTTCTCATAGCTAATGATGAAATCTGATGAAGGAAACCAAGTGAATATCCATTGAATTGAATCCTCTGTTATGCTTTCAAACAATCTTACCCATTTCTCTGTGCTGCTTGGCTGCTTGAATTTTGGAACCCCGTAACTTTCTCCAACCAAGTAGTTGGAACTAGTTGGCTTAGACAATTCTTGTGCACCTCTCACTTTCCTCAAATGCTCCTTGAACCACGCTTGTAGTAAAAGTTTGCAACCTTGAAAATATTTTGCTCCTCTTTTGCAACAACCCAAAGCCCGATAAATATCTGCCACAATCATAGGAACTATAGTATAATGATAACCATCAATCCCATTAAACACTGCATCAATAACCATGACAAGCCTCGAACATATGTCGTGATTCGAGCTTTCAGGGAACACCATTACTCTGAAGAAACAAAAAGCAAATGCTAATGGTCTAGCTCTCCTCCAGTCATTGTAGGACTTGAACACTTTTTTATGGTCGTCGAATGCACTCAAATACCAAAACCTGTTGTGAAAATAGGAAAAGGATATTTTCTTTTGTTGTAAAAATTGTACATTCACACTTGCTACTATCCCTAATTTATCACGAAACTCCTCAGGTGTGGGGACACTGGGAGCTAAAATGCGACTCCCCTGCCAACGATGTTTGTCTAGCCCCGAGTGTGATATGAACCCTCCTATCTCTTCCAGCAAATGTGTTAACTCAACTTCCCCAAATCTAAACACATTTAGTTTTTCATCCCAAAATGGCACTGACGCTTCAATCATTTCTCTACACGGCTCCATTTCTAATAGAGGAACCAAATGACCCAAATGTTGGCGTACTTCGGCTTGCTCGCCCAACAACAAAGCGCTCATAGTCATTCCAAAACGGTGAAACTTTTGACTCATGATACCCTATAAGAAAAGAAAATAAATGATCAAAACTCCCCTCCCCATATTGAGAACAATTGGACAATCAAAATGCGTATTTTATTTTACATCTCACTTTTCTTTTCTCTCCTTTGTTTTTATTTTTCTTTTCTCTTCTCTCAAATGCACATAAGCATATCCAAATGTTCCTTCGGGGTTAAAAATCCGTCAAGTAGTTTGGACAAGTTGAAGACTTGTCAGCTCACAGGGAACCCTTCCTATGGTATGATGCATACGCATTACACTCAAAGAGCGGTGTAATTCTAGACACGGTTCCCCAAGTTGGACAACCAAGGGGCGGGACCTTGAAATTTTTAGTTGTACCACAGGCCAATTATATTCCAAAATGTCCCTCCTAAAGGGTTTTTCGAGGTGGAACGACCGTAAGATCTACGTAATCGTCCGTGTGTGCGCAAAGTATCATTTTCTAGGAGTAAAGGAATATGAGTGAAATATGCCAATATTACATCAATTTTCAATTACATACAAATAAGAAGAAGAAAAAAGAGGAAAAAAAACCAAGTTAGTAAAATAATAATAATATCAATAACACGATAATAATCAATCTCTAAATAAAGACTAATTATGGTTAGGACTTTGAGTATCTCCAGCGGAGTCGCCACTCTGTCATACCTATTTTTAAACTCAATTCGGAGCGAGTCAAGTTTCAGGTTTGACTGGGTAGCTCGTTTCAGTTAAGAATTGGAGTCGCCACCTAATATGAATTTTTAAGGTGTATTAGGTAACCTAATTGTCTAAGGTCGGGTATTATTAAACCGGTCTAGTTTAAGAGATTCAATAGGTAAGAAGTCCAAGTGACTCGGGGAAGAAGGTGTTAGGCACTTCCTTAAGTCCCACGAAAAGTGGTTCCCGCCCGAATCTATATTTTCGGATGTCTATGTAAGTTAAGAACGTTCAAGGATATATATATTATTAACTCAAAGAGTCAAATTCACAATTGCTCAAGGAATTAAGTCTGTTCGTGCAAAATAGTGTATAAGGGCAGTATGTATATGCAATTGGGCTTTCAAATTTGCAAGGACGATCTAAGCCCTATGCCTAGTCGCACATTTAGCCTCAAATTAATAAATATTGAGTTAAACATGCCAATTTTATAAAAATAGTATGGATCAGTTTATATGTATAATTTCAAGTAATAACCAGTTTTGCAAAAGTGTCCAGCTTTGCAAAAATAGCCAGTTTTGGCGAAAACAGTTTGGAATTGGTTAGAAAAATGGATTGACGTTATTTTTGAAATACAATTTTAGTCATTTAGGGTCGGTGTGACACGTCATTAATTGTCGAGCCCAAACCTTAATGGCTATTTGATTTATGGGGTCAGTTTTGGAATATATAATATGTAGGCTATTTTTGAAAATTGGTTCTGAAAAAGGAACGTAAATGCAAAATAACCCTTTCTTAAGAAAAGATAAGTTTCGGGTATATTTCAACAAAATGGGATTCCAAAGGGTTTCTTTGGAGTCGCCACCTAATTTAGAAAAATTAGGAACCAATGTTAATTAATGAGTGCGTTTCTTCCTTAATTAAAAGGAAAATAATTTCAGAGATTCTTAGAACTGTTTGTCAATTAATGAGTGCAAATTAAAATTCACTATTCCGGTCTACAGAAATCCTATGACATGGATTCTAATGGGAGTATGGAAAGAGTGAGTTTAGAAGATAGAACCCAGAAGCGCAACTCATAATTTGAGCCTTGAATTTTCTAAAGTTTTCTTTTGTTTTTCTTTTAGGGAACTTAAGCCCGAAAATGAAATGCCGCTCCAAATAACTCCAATGCAAATAGCAATCCCAGTTTGTGAGTTTATTCAACTCGATCCCGAGGAGTTCATGGCAAAATAAGGAATATGATAAATATTAGTACTTGAACATGATTTAAATGAAGAAGTTAACTACTGAACAAGAAAATTAAAGCAAAGAAAACAAATTGTCAAAAGTCATAATACATTTGAAAGGAAAAAGGTAACAATGGGTTTTATAGGCATTAAGATAGCCAAACAGGTATGCCATTAGATAATATTCTATTCCAAAATGTAAATGAGCTATGACTAACCAAGTTTTTGACATGCCTTACAGGTTGAGCAAATGTCCCATTACAAAGTCAATTATTCAAGCTATTTTATTATTAGACGTCATATTAACTAACGGGGGACCAAGCAATACTTCAAGAGAAAAGGAATTGAATTTTAACTAAACTTCATCAATTTAACTTCTAAGTTGAAAGAAATAGGCATAGCATTGAGATAAACAATCTTTATTCAAGATACGCACGTTCTAGAAAGTGGCAAATCATTTTTAACCAAATGAAACTTATATTGTTTCCTAAGGGACAGAGATCAAACTTTATACACAATTAGACTGGATAGGCACACAAAGCTCCTGTCTGCCTCCTATTACCATTATCATACAACCAAACAAAGAAAAACAACTTCCCCTAGATCCTCCTTGAACCTGCATTATCTCTAAACTTCTACTCCTAACCAGCCTCCAACACCAAACTGGACCTGAAAAATAGTCCTAAACTCACATGCTCCAAATTCCAAGAAACAACATAGACAAACAAGACAAAGCAAAGCTCACACTGATCTTTCTTATACCAGAACCAATCCTCTTCACCTCACACTACCTGAGCTACCAGAACAGAAACAACCTCGTACCTCCAAACAGGACCAGACCAGACTCACACCCCTTTAACCAAGAACCAGAACACTATCTCATAGACCAGCCTGAACCAAACCTCCCTCAAACCTGCCTACTACTGCAAACAATCAGCCTCAAACCATGGCATATCCCTGCACACACTACTACTACCCACACACAAAAACAAAACTCCCCACATCCTCCCTGAATCACTAAACAAAGCAGCCCTGGACCAACCACAACAACAATCTCACTGCTGCTCCTCTCTTAGCACTCAAACACACACCTCTACACACATAAACACCCTCTCTGAATTCCTGAACTCTGCTGCACCTGAAACAAAATCTCACAACCTAAGATCCTTTCAAAATCAATCTGCACCCTTTACATCTTCCAGAAACCAAGAACATTTCACATTTTTAGTTCAGAACCAAGAAAGCATCAAACAACAGTAGAACTTACATAAAGACTCAAACTTATTTACCATTAATCAATTTAAAAAACCAGTTTCATACCTGTAGAACCTCAGCCTTCTATAAAGTTTTTAAATTTAATTCATAATAAATATGTTAAAGCTTAATGATAGCTTGCAACTACACCACTTCAAATTCACGTAAATAATCCAGTTAACTAATCACACAATTTATCTCTATATACTATACTAAATAAGATGAGCTCGAATAGGAAATCAACATTAAACTAACAGTATGATCCTTACCAGAAATAAGAAAATAATATTAAAAATAAAAAAAAGGGGTTACTACCTTGCTAAAGGCAGTGAACAAGAGCAAGGGTTCGAAAAATAGCGACTCGAACAAGCGATGAACAAAGTCGACGACTCGAAAAGAGAAGCGACGATTAAGAGGATAGGAATATCAACTCCAGAAATCAAAACTAAAGGCCAAACTACGTCCACTTTTTTTAGGAAATTTATTAGTGAGTTAGAGAAAAATTCCCTTCTATTATTTTTACTTTCGTTTCTTCATATTTACCTTCTCTAAAACTCAGCAAAAGGATAATTTAAATACCTGAGTTGTAGGGCTTTGACTGCTCCCCGTTATTGTAAAACAGACCCCTTCGATTTTTGACCTTTCCTTTTGAAATCAGGGTCAAAAGAGTCTAATCCTTATGGATCGTACTCGTTTTACTCTGATCTCAAGGGAAAAATGAACGTTGCTTAGGATCGAGTGGCTTGGATGAATTCACGTTCAATATATACGGTTGAGATCGAGATAATGTTTTTTTGTACGAAAGATGATGAGGTGGATACGAGGGGGACCACGATTTTGGATTTTTCTGGTTGAGTTTTGGGGGGAAAGATTGATTGGGATTAAGGTTCGGGGGTTGATCGCAGGTCGAATTGGGGAATCGGGTTTAGGGGGAAACTGAATAGGGTAAGAGTGTGCGTGTGTATAATGTATATTGGTGTTTGCAAAGATAGGCTGCCATTTAGGACTAGGAGCGATTTTATCATTCATTTAAGATAATTTAGGTAAATGGAGAGGTTTGCACGAGGTAGGCTGAATTGGGCTATGCATTGCATTTTTGACTTTTTTTTCTCAGAAATTAATCAACTATATTTAATTTTCAAAATTATTCTTTAATTAAATTATTAGACATTTAATTAAAATTTTCAGGAAGAAATTGGGTGTCAACAGCTGCCCCTCTTTATCCGGAGAGGATGAAAGAGTTTTTAGGATACAGAAGTTGACATAATGCAAATTTTGTCGCGATAAAGCCAAGGACTTTTGATACAAGGACCAAAATGTCACGACCCAACCTAGGGAACCGACGATAAGTGTCGGTCATCGCTAAACCTACTAATAATCTATGAATTATAGAGATGAGCTGGAAACCTGAATATGAATACATACATATTTACTCAAAACATAAAGTCTGGAAAGATGACAAGGCTATCACACGCTAATATACATAACATACTGACTGCACCACATAGGGACATATCAACGGGCCTCTAAGAGTGCTGAACTAAATACAAAGGATGGGACAAGGCCCCGCGATACCCAAGCTGTCTGACTGTACACATACCAAAAGATAAGTAACTCCGGGAGTAAGTGGAGTGACTCCAATAGCTGATAGATGGCCTACTAACGTGGTCCAAGTATTTATTTATCTGCACCTGCGCGGCATGAAACACAGCGCCCCAGAAAAAGGGCATGAGTACGATATGTACCAAGTATGTAAGGCATGAGCATATAATACATCATAGCTGAATGAAACTGTAAGGCTGGAATATAAATATGTAAATATGAGCTGGAGCATAGCAATATAGCTGGAAATCTGAAGAACGTACTAAAGATGCTCTGAATATAAACTGAAGTCTAGCTGAATCTGAAACTGAAGATTGAGCTGAACTATACTGATAAATAAATGTAATATGACTGATAACTAGTAACTAGAAAGTGGAACTGATAACTGTCAACTGATACTGACGCTAAGAATTGGTGGCTGATAACTGAGAACTGGTACTGAGGTAAAACAGAACTGTTATCTGAACTGGTACCTTTCTGGTGTTATGGGCTATATCCCCCCAAATCAGGTAACTGAACATCTGAAATAGTACTTGTCTGGTGTTATGGGCTGTATCCCCCCAAATCAGGTAACTGAAAACCTGAACTAGCCTCATGTATAATCATGCAGTGCATACAATGGCTATATACGCGTATATAACAAACCTGGCGGGTGTTATGGGCTATATCCCCCCCAGCCAATAATATCTAGTCTCTCTGGTCAGAGTGTGTGAATGACACCCGGTCACACTAGGTGTTTCAACTCCCGCCTGAACCAGAGGGGCTGTATCCCCCAGACGGGTAGTATCACACGCGATCGGACTGTGTGTCCAATGTCCAGCCTCTATGGGGGACTCCAAATCACACATAACATGATCACAATATAAGCTTAAGCATGTATGAGGCATAACACATGTGGCAACAATAGATATGGACTCAAAAGAATGATAAGAAAACTCTGGATGGAATTGTAGATACAACCTAGAACTCAGAACTTGTCCAACTCTTTGAATTTTTATAAAAATTTCGGCAGAGTTTCCCTTGAAATTGGATGATCCGCAAAAAAACAGAACCAACACTGTACTATACACGGGAATGGATACCCGGATAAACTGATAACATAAACATGTTAAACGGATAACAAGATGAGACAACTGGATGACATAACAAATCCGCAGGTAGAATGTCTGGACAGCACCACTGTCCTGACTTTCAACCTTTTGCAGAGTATAGATCAAAGATATAGAATCATGGTCTTCATGAAAGTTTTAGATATATGTCTCAGGGTTCTGGGAATTCTTAAAGCATCTTAATATGAATTTTTTACAAGGAGTTATGATCAATATACTAATAGCTGTCCAAAGATCAAAATAATTTTCCAGATTTTGAAATGTTTTGTCTTGCCGATTCGGACGTCTTTCACCTTGGAATTTAGTACCAAATTAAGTATATACAAGTTTTAATTGATTCCATACAAGTTTCTCACAAGAAACACTAATTTTAGAACTAAGAAAAGCTTCAAAAGCTAAAATCTACATGCTTTGCCAAAAGAAAGGTTTAGTCTTACATACCTTTGATGTTTTTTGCTTCTAAGCCTTTTCCTTTGAATTCAACACCTTCTGAAACTTAAACAAGCTATAACATAGCATTTGGTTACTTTAATTAGCCATGAAGTAATTCTAAAACTCAAACTATAGACGAATTTGAAGGTACACAGCGTTACTTTAATCGCGTATAGCGTTTTGACGCAATTTGTCTTAAATTTCAAGTTAAGATTGACATCCTTCCTTCAAAATAATAAAAGTGGCTTAAACCTTCAAGAACACACTGTTTCTATCATTTATATTCTGGAAATGACGAAAAGAAGACTTGTTTTTACTTTTATACTCGAAACATTTCAGTTTTTGTCTTCTTTTTTGCTTATGTCCCCTTTTTTTGGCCTGACTTCTGACGCTCATATCCTTTTTTTCAAATATTGTATGAACAAACCGTCAAAAGTTTTGGAAACTACACTTCAAGTCCTTCAATTTGGTATATGATATGTCTCCAAAAGACCGCATATAACACACGGAATTAATTGTGGAAAAAGCTTCATTACAAGGCAATTCCTTAGTCGGTTTTTCCGCAACTTAAATTCGATTTTTTCCAAACATTATATTCAACATATAAATATCATATATGGTAATATTATGACTTTAAACTCACTTAAATCATTCTTAACATATCATTAGAATGATATACGTCACTTTAGACATACGAGGTGTAACAATCTTCCCCCGTTAGGAACATTCGTCCTCGAATGTTAAATAAAGTATGTAGGAGCATTAAGCAATGATCTGTTACATACTTGAAGTAGTGAAGAGATGTGGATATTTGGCTCTCATTTCATTTTCTGCCTATCTAAAATTGCAACTGGCACCTCTTCATAAGTCAACTGCTTTGTGATCTGAATATCATCTACTGGTAAAACTCTAGAACGATCTCCGACATATTTTTTTGAGTATGGAAACATTAAATACTGGATGGACCTCCTGAAGGTTCTGCTGGAAGGTCTAACTCATAGGCTACACGCCCAACTAGCCTGATAACCTGATATGGACCAATAAATCTAGGGCTAAGCTTCCCCTTCTTTCCAAATCTTATAACGCCTTTCATAGGTGATACTTTCAAGAATACCCAACCGCCAACCTGAAATTCTAAATCTCGACGTCGGTTATCTGTATAGGACTTCTGTCTGTTCTGCGCTGCTAATAATCCTTCCCTGATTAACTTGACATTATCAACTGCTTGCTGGATTAAATCTGGACCTATCAATTTAGACTTGCCAACCTCGAACCATCCTATAGAAGACCTGCATTTGCACCCATACAAAGCTTCATATGGCGCCATCTATATGCTAGAATGATAGCTATTATTATATGCACACTCTATCAACAGTCGATGATCACTCCAGCTGCCTCCAAAATCTAATACGTAAGCTATAAGCATATCTTCTAATGTCTGAATGGTCTGCTCAGCTTGTCTATTTGTCTGGGGATGAAATTTTGTGCTCAGATTCACATGTATCCCTAAACCTGTCTGGAACGATCGCTAGAAATTAGTTGTAAATTGGTGCGCCCTTGTCTGAAATAATAGATACTGGAATACCATGTAGGTGTACTATCTATCTTATATAAAGTCTGGCATAATCCTCTGTTGTATATGTATTTCTAACAGGCAAGAAATGAGCTGATTTAGTAAGCCTGTCTACCATAACCCAGATACAGTCATACTTGCTCCGCGTACGGGGCAAGTCTGTAATGAAGTCCATATTCACTACTTCCCATTTCCATGATGGAATCTCGATTTCCTATAACAAGCCACTAGGTTTTTTATGCTCGACTTTAACCTACTGGAAAATAGGACACTGAGCCACAAACTCTGCTATGTCTCGCTTTATTCCGTCCCAACAATAAATCTGCTTAAGATCTTGGTACAGCTTAGTCGAACCTGGATAAATAGTGTATCGGGAATAATGTGCCTCTGCCATAATCTGTCCACATAAATTTGCAACATCAGGAACACAAAGTCTATCTTTATACATGAGAACCCCGTCACTAGTAACCCTGTATGGTGATTTCAGTTTTCTTCTGGCTATCTGCCTATATTGAACTAGAACTGGATCCTCATACTCACATTGTTTTACTTCTGTAACTAAGCAAGTAGTGGATGCTTTCTGAACTGTAACTCATGCGTCCTCTGAATCTATTAATCTGACTCCCATGCTGGCCAACTGGTGGAGTGTATGAGCTAACTCTCCTTTTTGTGGTTGTAAATAAGATAGACTACCCATAGACTTACGACTAAGGGCATCAGCAACATCATTCGCTTTACCCGGATGATAAAGAATGTCCACGTCGTAGTCCTTCAGCAACTCTAGCTACCGCCTCTGTCGTAGGTTTAGCTCCTTTTGCTTAAATATGTACTGGAGGCTCTTGTGGTCTGTATAAATATCAACATGAACTCCGTACAAATAATGTCTCCAAATCTTTAATGCATGAATGACTACTGCAAGCTCCAAATCATGGGTAGGATAGTTCTGCTCGTGCTTTTTTCAGCTGCCTGGAAGCATAGGCAATTACTCTTCCGTGCTGCATCAAAACACAGCCAAGACCAATTCGAGAAGCATCACAGTAAATGACATAGTCCTTAGATCCCTCTGGAAGTGTAAGTACTGGAGCTGTTATCCACCTGTTCTTTAGTTCTTGGAAGCTGGGCTCGTAAGAATCAGACCACTCAAATTTAGCTGATTTCTTTGTCAATTTGGTCACTGGAGCTGCAATGGAGGAAAAACCCTCTACGAACCTTCTATAATAACCTGCCAAACTCAGAAAACTACGTACCTCAGTTGACGTCGTAGGTCTGAGCATTTTCTTCACAACCTCAATCTTCTGGCCATCTAGTTTAATTCCTTATGCTGAAACTATATGGCCAAGAAATGCCACTGAATCTAACTAGAATTCATATTTAGAGAACTTAGCATATAATTGCTGGTCCCGAATAGTACCCAATACTGTGCGTAGGTGCTCCGCATGCTCTGATTCAGACTTTGAATAGATGAGAATATTATCAATAAATATAATCACAAATAAATTAGATAAAGCTTGAATACGCAGTTCATCAAATCCATGAATATTGCAGGGGCATTAGTCAGTCCAAATGGCATCACTAAAAACTCATAATGGCCATACCTAGTCATGAATGCAGTCTTAGATATATCAGATTCTCTGACTCTAACCTGATGGTAGCCTAATCGCAAATCTATCTTCGAGAAGTACTTTGTACCCTGGAGCTGGTCGAACAAGTCTTCAATCTTGGGCAATGGGTATTTATTCTTGATTGTGATTTTATTTAGCTATCTATAATCTATGCACATACGTAGAGAGCCATCTTTCTTTTTCACAAATAATACCGAGGCTCTCCCCACAGGGAAATGCTGGGTCTGATGAGGACTTTATCTAACAAATCCTTCAGTTTCTCCTTAAGTTCTTTTAGCTATGCAGACATCATCCTGAAGAACATGCCCGTGAAGGCGCGCTGGAGCTGAGGAAGTAACTGCTGATCTAGCTAGCTGGGCTGCACCACTACCACCCCTAGTCGAGAAATCCCTCATGAAATGGTCTGTCTTTTGAAAAATATAGCGAGTATCAACTCCTAACTTTCATGGTCTCAAGTGGCATCTACCATAATCTAGGCTTCTGGGATATGTCTGATTGGCCGGTATAGAAGTACCACGATGCTTAAATCCTGAAGTCTGTGTTGCGTGAGAAGATCTGGACTGAGGATGTCTATCAGTTCTTAGGCCACGAGACAGTGGAGGTATACTAGCTGGTGGTTGTGTAACACTCTGTTGTCTACTCGCTCCAGACGTCTCTCCAAACGAACCAGAAAATCTGCCTCTCTTGTGTAACACTATCACTGTCAGCTCTCTGTTTTTGCTTCCTCTCCTCAAGTGATAAAGCAAATTCCTGAATATGTGATGTGTTCATACCTGACTGCATAACAACCGTCATACACTCGTTCACCAGGTGTGGACCTAGTCACACTATATACCTGTGAATTCTGCCCTCCATACTGGCTACCATAGTAGGGTCAAACCTTCTAAGAAACTAAAGCGATAATTATACTCTTCTACACTCAAACTTCCCTGTCTCAAGGTTAGGAACTTATTAGCACGGCTTTCTGTGTCTCTATAGGCATATACTGATGAAGGAAGGCATCTGAGAATTCCTTCCAAGTCGCCGGAGTAGCATCTGCCCCTCTAGATAGCTCCCATGTCTGATACCACCCTGCTGCTAGGTCATGCCATCTGAATGCAGCCAACTCTACTGACTCTGTCTCTGACGCGTGCATGACCCTCAACACCCTGGCTATCCTCACAAGAAAATCCTGAGGGTCCTCTCCTGCACGGGATGCAGTAAAGACTGGAAGCTCTAGTCGGATAAAATCCCTGATCCTAGATCCAGTATCTCCTTGGGCATTTGCACTATGCTGTCTAGTCTCAGCAACTACAACACTGGTCAATAATTTGATGGCATCCCTCATTTCCTGCCCTTGACTATCAGGCTAAGGAGCTGATGGTATGGCAGCTGCAGTACCTCTAATATTGCCCTGAACTAAAGGGATCTGCGAGGCCTTAGATGGAGCCTCAGGTCTGAACTCCTCACTGTCATCCACCTCAGGTGGCATTCTACTAGTACCCTGGCCGGCAATAGCCTTGCCCTTCTGGGTAGTTGTTAGTTTTTTCGGTGGCATCGTTATGCTGAAAACACTATTGTTTAAAGGGCTGAATTCTATAATCATGGCTCTATTGCGCGATGTGGAGAAGAAAGAAAGACAACTGTCCTAAAGTGCCTTGTAGCCTCATGTTCAAAGGTATGGCGTGCAACATACTCCTGAGCAAGACTCTACTACACACGGCCTGTAGACACCCTAGGACTGAACTGCTCTGATACCACTTTTGTCACGACCCAATCTAGGGCCGCGACGGATAACCGACACTAAGTGCCGATCATCGCTAAACCTACAAATAATCTTTGAATTATAGAGATGAGCTGGCAACCTGGTTATGAACACATACATATTTACTCAAAACATAAAGTCTGGAAAGATGACAAGGCTATCACACGCTAATATACATAACATACTGACTGCACCACACAGGGACATATCTACAGGCCTCTAAGAGTGCTGAACTGAATATACAAAGGATGGGACAAGGCCCCGCCATACCCAAGCTGGCTGACAGTACACATACCAAATGATAAGTAACTCCGGGAGTAAGCGAAGTGACTCCAATAACTGATAGATGGCCTACTAACGTGGTCCATGCATTGATCTATCTACACCTACGCGGCATGAAACGCAGCGCCCCAGAAAAAAGGGCATGAGTACGATATGCACCAGGTATGTAAGGCATGAGCATATAATATATCATAGCTGAATGAAACTGTAAGGCCGGAACATAAATATGTAAATATGACCCAGAGCATAGCAATATAGCTGGAAATCTAAAGAACGTACTAAAGATGCTCTGAATATAAACTAAAGTCTAGCTGAATCTGAAACTGAAAATTGAGCTGAACTATACTGATAAATAAATGTAATATGACTGATAACTGGAATTGATAACTTTCAACCGATACTGACGCTAAGAATTGGTGGCTGATAACTGAGAACTGATAACTGGTACTGAGCTAAAACAGAACTGTTATCTGAACTGGTACCTTTCTGGTGTTATGGGCTATATCCCCCCAAATCAGGTAACTGAACATCTGAAATAGTACCTGTCTGGTGTTATGGGTTGTATCCCCCCAAATCAGGTAACTGAAAACCTGAACTAGCCTCATGTATAATCATGCAGTGTATACAATGGCTATATACGCGTATATAACAAACCTGGCGGGTGTTATGGGCTATATCCCCCCCCAGCCAATAATATCTAGTCTCTCTGGTCAGAGTGTGTGAATGACACCCGGTCACACTAGGTGTTTCAACTCCCGCCTGAACCAGAGGGGCTGTATCCCCCAGACGGGTAGTATCACATGCGACCGGACTGTGTGTCCAATGTCCAGCCTCTATGGGGAACTCCAAATCACACATAACATGATCACAATATAAGCATAAACATGTATGAGGCTTAACACATGTGGCAACAATAGATATGGACTCAAAGGAATGATAAGAAAGCTCTGGATGGAATTATAGACACAACCTAGAACTCAGAATTTGTCCAACTCTTTGAATTTCTATAAAAATTTCGGCAGAGTTTCCCCTGAAACTGGATGATCCGCAAAAAAACAGAACCAGCACTATACTATACACGGGAATGGATACCCGGATAAACTGATAACATAAACATGTTAAACGGATAACAAGATGAGACAACTGGATGACATAACAAATCCGCAGATAGAATGTCTGGGCAGCACCACTGTCCTGACTTTCAACCTAATTTTCAGAGTATAGATCAAAGATATAGAATTCATGGTCTTTATGAAAGTTGTAGATGTATGTCTTAAAGTTCTGGGGATTCTTAAAGCATGTTAATATCAATTTTTTACAAGGAGTTATGATCAATATACTAACAGCTGTCCAAAGATCAAAATGATTTTCCAGATTTTGAAACGTTTTGTCTTGCCGATTCGGACGTCTTTCACCTTGGAATTTAGTACCAAATTAAGTATATACAAGGTTTAATTCATACCATACAAGATTCCCACAAGAAACACTAATTTTAGGACTAAGAAAAGCTTCAAAAGCTAAAAGATACATGCCTTGCCAAAAGAAAGGTTTAGTCTTACATACCTTTGATGCTTTTTGCTTCTAAGCCTTTTTCCTTTGAATTCAACACCTTCTAAAGCTTAAACAAGCTATAACATAGCATTTGGTTACTTTACTTAGTCATGAGGTAATTCTAAAACTCAAACTATAGACGAAATTGAAGGTACACAACGTTACATTAATCGCGTAGAGCGTTTTGACGCAATTTGTCTTCAATTTCGAGTTAAGATTGACGTCCTTCCTTCAAAATAATAAAAGTGGCTTAAACCATCAAGAACACACTGTTGCTATCGTTTATATTCTGGAAATGACGAAAAGAAGACATGTTTTTCCTTTTATACTCGAAACATTTCAGTTTTAGTCCTCTTTTGCGCTTATGTCCCCTTTTTATGGCCTAACTTCTTACGCTTATATCTTTTTATCCAGACATTGTACGAATAAACCGTCAAAGGTGTTGGAAACTACACTCCAAGAACTTCAATTTGGTATATGATATGTCTCCAAAAGATCTCATATAATACACGGAATTAATTGTTGAAAAAGCTTCATTACAAGGAAATTCCTTAGTCGGTTTTTCCGCAACTTAAATCCGATTTTTCCCAAACTTTATATTCAAAATATAAACATCATATATGGTCATATTATGACTTTGAACTCACTTAAATTATTCTTAACATGTCATTAGAATGATATACGTCACTTTAGACATACGGGGTGTAACACAAAATGCGAGGCTTATGGACATGGCCTAAATCTGGTCTCTGAGTTGCCTACATATCTTTGGCTAAACAAGAATCGGGTCATATGTAGTCTAACGAGATTCGAATCGAAGACGAGATAACAACGACCACTGAAACATAGGAAAAGAGGCTTGTATTCACATAATTTATGAAGATGTAGTCGACAACACACCCATAAATAGGAGTTTACACGGACATAGTTTCCACTACATCTTGATAGTCATGTCATCTTGTCCTCAATCTCGAACCTCGGACTGGGTCATAACTTAAGTTAGAGATATTTGCATGACACAAAATAGGCTTACACAGAAGAGGTTGACACAAGAATGGACCTCTAGGATTGACAACTTGTTTGAGTGCGATTCTTCATATTATCGTTGACGAGCCTAGCTCATATCAGCGATTGCCCCAGTTCACTGCTATGAAAAAATTCCACTTTATGCTCCCAATGCTGCTGCGGCACTGCTAAAATTCTGTAACAATCTTGACAAACGGCAAGTGAGTAACTGCTAATAAACTTTAATAATTGGAATAGGAAATAAAATAAAGCATTAACATAAAAATATAAATGCGGGTTGCGGTATCATTGATAAGTTCTTCCTTCAATCAACTGACGAGGCACTCCGCCCGGGGAACCTCAAGGCTGATTATTATTCTGAAATAATAAAGCAAGACAATAAGTAAAGCAAGTATAATTATTGCATACACAAAATAAGTCGACTAACGAGACACAAGGTCTCAAGTTGACTTGTCCAATCTATAGTCTATGCAGGTAACTTAACATTTATTTATAAAGTGAACGAGCCTAAAACATTCAATTATAAGGCGAACAAGCCTAAAATATTCAATTATAAGGCGAACGAGAGTAAGACGTTCAATTATAAAGCAAACGAGCCTAAGACGTTTATTTATAAGGCGAACAAGCCTAAAACATTAATTTATAAGGTGAACAAGCCTAAAACATTTATTTATAAGGCGAACCAGCCTAAATCATATGATAAGGCAAAAGACACAAAATTCATTAATGCATGTGCTTCTTCAAGCTTAGCAATATCTGCAAATCACAACAATGAAATTTTAGTAAGTGTTCTCGTAAAGCGAAATAGAAATGAAAATGATATATATCTAACAATTTGCAAGAATTATAGGAAATAGCAATGCCACCTTTCGGCAATAAACCATTAGCAAAATGCTTTAATCATCTAGTGGCAGTTTGCAACATAATCTTGAACTGTGCTCCAATCACTTGATAAAGCAAATATGACATCCAGTCTTGAAGAATCCAATATTTCAAAGCGACTTGAAGTAAATCTGCATATCCTATTTGCAGGTGGATGAACCCGGATCATTCGTTTATAAGGCGAACGGGCCTAAAATGTTCATTTATAAGGGGAACAAGCTAAGCTTAGTTATAAGGCGAACGAGCCTAAAACGTTCATTTATAAGATGAACAAGCCTAAAATGGATAAGATGAAGCGAAAATACAAAATTCAGTAAAGCAGGCACTTCTTCAAACGTAGCAATATCTGCAAATCACAAAATAAAATTTTAGTAAATGTTCTTATAAAGTGAAATAAAATAAAATTGATAGGCTTAACAATGTGCAAAGAATATAGGAAATAGAAATGCCGCCATTCGGCAATAAACCATGATAAAGCATAGTGCTTTAGATCGTGAAGAGGTAGTCTGCAATGCAATCTTGGAATGTGCTCCATTCAACTGATAAAACAATGAGGCATTGGGTTCCGAAGCATCCAACAGCCTAGCGCAACTTGGAAAAACCTGCATATCCCATTTACGGGTGGATAAACCCGAATTGTTCATTTATAAGGCGAACAGACCTAAAAAATATTCATTTATGAGGGGAACGAGCCTAAAACGTTCATTTATAAGGCGAACGAGCCTAAAATATGTAAGATAAAGCGAAAAAACTCAAAACTCATTTAAAGCGGGTACTTCTTCAAACTTACCAATATCTACAAATCACAAAATAAAATTTTAGTAAACGTTGCCAGAAGGGGAAATAGAAATGAAACGAATATGTTTAACAATTTTCAAGAATTATAGGAAATAGAAATGCCGCCTTTCGGCACTAAACAATGATAAAGCATAATGCTTTAAATCATGAAGAGGAAGTTTGCAATGCAGCCTTGGAATGTGCTCCATTCAACTGATAAAACAATGAGGTGTCTGCCCGCGAAGCATCCAACGTCCTAGCGCAACTTGGAAAAAACCTAGATATCCTATAAGGCGAACGAGCGTAAAAATGTTCATTTACAAGGCGAACGAGCATAAAAACATTCATTTATAAGGCGAACGAGCGTAAATATGATAGTAGTCTGTAAAATAAAGTTGCAAATCAGATTAATTAAGGTGAGAAAATGCACAATGCATAAGAAATGTTGGGGCTATGTTGCTTGTATTGATAGTGATGCAAAGTGTTGAATGCTTCCCTCGGTCCATATTGAATCCGATGTTTAATTCTTGCAAAATTTAAAGTAAATGCAATGGAAAATAAGTGAATGATAAAGCAAAGGCTATAATGGAAAAGAAAGAAATAGATTTGTGCTGCATATGCGACAAGGCGAATAATCTCCGAGAAATTGATGGTTGCTAGTTCTCCTTATTCTTTTGCTTTTTTGGAATTCCTACACTCAAAGAAAAGTCGTGAGTTTGGAAAAATAGGAACAAAAGCCTCAATATTTTGCTTTGCTCCTCTTGTCTTGATGCTGAATTCTTCGGTAGCATGCAAACAAATTTTTGCCCCTGTTTCCCAAGAAAAAGCTGTTAGTTTTTGAACAAATAGCAACTGGCTTGATTGAACACCCAATGTGGCTTCAAATCTGCATCTTCTTATATGGCAATCAGATGTATTGCTGCTGCGAGAGTCTGATGTTCTTGAAATTCTTCGTTTGTACAAAAGATCTCATCTAAAGTTGCTTTGGCTTGGCTTATTTGGGAAAATGGATTTTCATTGATTTCGGGATTAAAACCCAGTAAAGGGTACAAGATAGTTCATTACATAAAACTTCAAAATAGTAGGAAAACATAAGATAGTCGGGCAATATAATGCCATTTCAACAATCAAAGTGCTGTCATTTAATCTTCTTGCTAAGCTTCACGCTTCCTTTTCAAATTCCTTGGTGCCAATTTTGACAAATCACCTCTCATAATAATTGCATTTGTTGCTGGAGAATCATAATTTCTTGTTTGCTCTTGCTTCACACTTATCTTGCCCTTTTCAATCAGATTCTGGATTTTGTGCTTAAGTGCCAAACATTCTTCTGTGTCATGGCCTTGAATATTTGAGTGGTATGCACACCTCTTTGATAAGTAATCAAATCCATGAGGCGGATAGTCTGGGATCCATCCCATCTTTGCTTGCAGTAGCCCTTCTGCTTTCAATCTCTCGATTATGTCTGACAATAATTCATGTAGAGGAGTGAAAGTACGAGGTCTTAACTTCTTCACCCCTTGATAACAAAATGGTGCCTGGTGAGACTGATACTGGTGACTCAGATTCTACATATCATGATTGTAGTGCACTTGGGAAGGCTAGGAATTCTGAATATTCTCAGGTGTATCAAAGCGATTGAAAGCTGGCACTATAGTGTGGTAGTCGATCAACCTTCCAGTTCGAAGCTCCTCTTCCAGTATCTTGGCGTACCAGATTAAACTGGGAAAATCCTCTAAATTGGCTAGAAGTAGCTTTTCACAAAATATGCCTTCTTGAATGTCAATAAATCCGCCTCTGGATTTGATTAGAAGTAGCTGATTTTCAGGCAACGGAGGATGCATCTTAGAAGCTTCTAGCCTCCACCGCATAGCAAATTCTGCGACAGACTCATGCGGCATCTTCTCGATTTTGCGCAAATCAAGAAAGTAGGGATCTTATACTATGTTGAACTTGTATTGTTCCACAAAGTGATGGGCAATATCCTCCCACGTGTGCCATTTAGTAAAATTCTGCTTAGTATACCATGCGAGTGCTAATCCTGTTAAACTCCGACTAAATAGTCTCATCAGCAAATCTTCATTCTTCCCAATTCCGATCAATCAGCTGCAATAATCTTTCAACCCTTTCCATCGAAAGTGTTGAATTTTGGTATGTTGTACCCACATGGAAGCTCAATGTCTGGGTGAATGCACAAGTCTTCATAACATATACTCTGAATGTTCCTTGAGCGCAATTCATCTCTAATGACCTTCTTAAAATTGCGGATTCGTTCATCCATGTTGTGGACATACTATCACTTGATTTGATTGAATCCCCACAGCGGGCATAGTGACAAAAGGCGGTTGGTATAAAGTTGCAGCTGGCCAAGCATTTGGATTGGTAGGATATTCTTGTGGGATTTGTGGATATATGGTATGTATAGGCATTGGGTAATGAGGCATTGTTAAATAAGGTAGGTTGGAGGTAAGGCATGTATTTGGAAAAAGTTCGCTAGTGTCTACAAAGTTGACAATCCTATTTCTTTGAACCACATATTTTTCAACATCATCATTCTGCGCCTTGCAAGATGCCCATACCAGAACTGGTTGCCTGAAGCTGCTTTGCCAAGTCGTTTTGTCCTTGATGCAGATTCTCAGCCATTTCAGTGTTCAATGCTAGTCAACCTTTAACAAATAAATTCTACACATTGAACAAAAGCAAGTTAATACTTAAAATAGCAATGCATGCATAAGGTTTCAAGTATAAAATATGTCATTAGGCCGAATGGATGAGACCAAATTCCCGACTCAACAAAGGAGTAAAATATTTAAGAATGTGAAACTTAATGACCGACAAAATTTGATCTTTCAAGACACGAATTAAGAAAAACAACTTTGGAAGTTTTTACTAAATCAGTATGCGTGATAGACCATTTGGGCGAAAATTGCTAAAATGGTCAGCTTATTTTGAACATCAATGCTTTGCTCGACTATCGGTTCTTGCTTTCAAAATATAAATATGCGGCAATTCTTTGAAAATTGCTTCTGATAACGACCAAACCAACTTAATGTCTTCAACTTGCTTTTTTGCAAAATTCTGCCCCAGTTCTGGTTTCAACATTTCAACTTGCTTTGCAAAGCTGCCCTGTTATGAATTTCGATACTTCAAATTGCTTTGCAAAAGTTTTCCCAGTTATGACTTTCAAAACTTCAAATTGTTTAACAAAAGCTGCCCCAGTTGCAATCTCTCACATCTACTTGCTTTGCAAAAGTTTCCCCAGTTATGACTCTCAAAACTTCAAATTGTTTAACAAAAGCTGCCCCAGTTGCAATCTCTCACATCTACTTGCTTTGCAAAACTTACCTCTGTTGCTATCTTTGGAAATTTAGCCTACATATCCCTCCTTGGAAATCAGATCGTACGTAGTTCTACTTTTTCAAGCTTGCTACGGTTGCTTCAAGCCTGTTAACCTTGTCTTGGTTGGATTCATCATTCTCAGTCAAGTCAATCACATCATTTTGGCGAGCCATAGGTCCTCTTTTGATATTCAAAATAATTAACCTTTTAGCAATGCATACCGAATTTAATAAAATTTTATTTAAGCTGAAACTGACGGGTCAACTTATTTCTTAATGAAAAAATTGAGACCTTACTAAAAAAGACCCGAAAATTTTAAACAAGACACAAGCAAACCAGATGCGAAAACGCTTGTTTAGCTCTGAAATTATTTTCCAAAAAAAAAAAAAAAAGATAATACACTTGTGAATAGTTTAAATTTTGACGCTAAAAATATTTTGCAAAATAATGAGACTGAAATTAAGACACACCAAAATAAGGATTCAAAAAATATTTTAGAATAATAATATGCATGCATTCCAATAATAAGTAAATAAAGGAATCAAATAAATAAAACGAATAAAGTGATTAATTTCTGCAATCAAAGACAGTGTTAGTCAAATAACACCATCAACCATACTGAATCACACAACAAACACTGCAAATTGATTACAGGAGATCAGCCCATAGCAAATAATCATTTAGCAAGGTATTGCATAGTAGACAAACAATTTAACATGTTGCAAACACAAGTAGTTGAGCGTAAATAAAATACAAACGTGTCATACCCTGTAAGGGGCCTCTTTTGTGCCAGAGGTAAGCCTAATCGTCAAGTTGCAAACCAATTTGGTGGTAATAGATTGATCCAAACCGTTGCCAATATAAAATTTGGGAGATAACGATACAATAATCAGTAAAAAAATTTAAAAGACTGCATTTTATTAAAATATTTTCAATAATACAATATTTTTGAAAAGAAGTCCGGAAATAAACCACAACAATGTGGTAATACACTATTTTTTTTAATAATAACAATACAATAAACCAGTCTTAAAATACTAAAATGACAACGGTTTGCTCCTTGCCGGATTCGAATTTGTCAACTGCATTTGAAAACAACAGTGAACATTACCTTATTGAAGAACC
Organism: Petunia x hybrida; assembly: GCA_037355625.1. Taxonomy (NCBI): domain Eukaryota; kingdom Viridiplantae; phylum Streptophyta; class Magnoliopsida; order Solanales; family Solanaceae; genus Petunia; species Petunia x hybrida. Next base: position 252,621 of record JBBBVM010000018.1, on the reverse strand, counting down.
GACTATCTCCCTGCAAACAAAAGGAATAGTGAGACAACTCCAAATAAGATGCAACGTCACTGGGTTATAATACATACATTCACACAATCAATTCTACGCACGCTAGTATAGGCATACAATCAATTAAGCTACTAGTTTAGGCATACAAACAAACAAATAATTATGTTATGCATACTAGTATCGGCATACAATTCAACACATATACAAATCAATATATAAATAAAGCAAATTCGTGAAAACCTTTGGGTTAGTACCATTAAATATTCCCCAGCAGAGTCACCACGCTATTGAACCCCTAAAAAATAACCATTTCTTAAGAAAAGATAAGTTTCGGGTATATTTCAACAAAATGGGATTCCAAAGGGTTTCTTTAGAGTCGCCAGCTAATTTAAGAAAATTAGAAACCAATGTTAATTAATGAGTGCATTTCTTCCTTAATTAAAAAGAAAATATTTTCAGAGATTCTTAGGTAAGTGGTTCAACTATTTTCGAAAGAAGGTCTTTGTTTATTAAAAGAGCACTTTCAAAAATCCACCAAAGAGTGGTTGATCCGGCGGTTTTCACGAATTTTAATAAATAAATAACTTTGAGATTTTAGGAAAAATGTAGGATAAATAAATAAAGAAGTAAATAATAAGTAAATAAATAAGTTAATAGATAATAAATAAATAAATAAATAAATAAATAACTGAATATTTAATAAAATAAGTAAATTAATAAATAAATAATTTAAATATAAATAATGATAAAATAAAGATACAAATTTAATTGAATTTTAATTTGCACTCATTAATTGACAAACGGTTCTTAATACCTTAAAGTAATTGGCGAATCCCAAAGGAACAGGAATAAGTAATTACATAAAGAAATTTCTAATCATGCGATAACATTACAATTCCATAATATAAAGCGTCTACCCTACGAGGCTTCTATCATGAAAAGCTCCTAGTCCGGTCTACATGGATCGTATGACATGCATTCTGACAGGAGTATGGAAAGAGGGAGTTTAGAAGATAGAACCCGGAAGCGCAACTCATAATTTGAGCTTTGAGTTTTTTTAAAGTTTTCTTTTTTTTTCTTTCGGGGAACATAAGCCCGAAAATGCAATGCGGCAACAAATAACTGCAATGAAAATAGCAATCCCAGTTTGTGAGTTTATTCAACTCGATCCCGAGAAGTTCATGCCAAAATAAGGAATATGATAAAGATTAGTACTTGAACATGGTTTAAATGAAGAAGTTAACAACTGAACAAGAAAATTAAAGCAAAGAAAACAAATGGTCAAAAGTCTTGATGCATTTGAAAGGAAAAAGGTAACAAATGTATCAGTACAACATATAGCCAAGAAACTAACAACATTGGGTTTTATAGGCATTAAGATAGTCAAACAGGCATGCCATTAGATAATATTATGTTCCGAAGTGTAAACGAGCTATAACTAACCAAGTTTTTGACATGCTTTACAAGTTGAGCAAATGACCCATTACAAAGTCAAATATTCAAGCTATGCCATTATTAAACGTCATATTAACTAACAGGGAACCAATAAATACTTCAAGAGAAAAGGAATTGAATTTTAACTAAACTTCATCAATTTAACTTCTAAGTTGAAAGAAATAGGCATAGCATTCAAATAAACCAACTTTGTTCAAGACATGCACAATCTGGAAAGTGGCAAATCGTTTTTAACCAAATGAAACTTATATTGTTTCCCAAGGGATACTGTTCAAGACTTGTTGTGTAGGGACACACAAGCAAAATGGCAGAGTTGAACGAAAACATCGACATATCTTGAATGTAGCACGGGCGCTACGTTTTCAAGCTAATTTTCCGATTGATTTCTTGGGAGAATGTGTGATGATGGCATGCTATTTAATTAATCGGACGCCCACTAAGTTGTTGAATGGTAAGACACCTTATGATGTCTTGATGGGAGTGACACCGAATTATGACCATTTGAAAGTGTTCGGTTGCATATGTTACGCTCGCAATCAAGGACTAACAGGTGACAAATTTGAGAGTAGAAGTCATCGATGTGTATTCTTGGGATATCCAAATGGGAAGAAAGCGTGGAAAGTATATGATTTGGAGGAAAAGAAGTTTTTTATATCAAAAGATGTGCTGTTTTATGAAAAAGAATTTCCGTTTGCATCTGTGGAGGATGAGAAAGAAAAATGGAGTCAAGAAATGGTTCCTGTAACCGTAGCATTGGAAGAAAAAGAGGAGAATGTGCGAGGAAGGGGGTGTTGAGAGTGACGCTCAAACAACTCCAGGAATTGACGAAATGGATCATGGAGATCTAAACCCCGAAATTGTTCCCAATGTTGCTCTGGACCCATTGAACATGATGTGTTGGTGGAAGAGTTGGGCCGTGGAAAAAGGACTAAGAAAGAAAGTGTTTTGCTGAGAGACTTTGTTACTAATACGGTCCAAAAGTTGAGTCACCGGGAATCGTCCTGCATCCAAAAGTCTGATTGTTCATCCGTTTCTCAACAACTATTTGGTAAGCCCTATCCTCTAGCACATTATGTCAATTGTGATAATTTTTCTTCGAAGCATGTGAGTTTTCATGCAGCTATAACGGAAGGACATGAGCCTACCTCCTATTCGGAGGCGGTGAAAAATGAAAAATGGAGAACAGCCATGGAGCAAGAGTTGCAGGCACTGGAAGCGAACAAGACTTGGTAGATAGTTCGCTTGCCTCCGGGAAAGAAGGCCTTCGGCTGCCGATGGGTATATAAGATCAAGTATAACTCAAATGGAATTATTGAAAGGTACAAAGCACGACTGGTATTTTTGGGAATTATCAAATTGAATGAGTTGATTACACGGAGACATTTGCACCGGTTGCAAAGATGGTGACTGTCCGACTTTTTGTAGACGAGCTTGCAACTAAACATTGGGAATTGCATCAGATGAATGCGCACAATGTATTTTTGTATGGTGATCTTCGCATGAACGGGAAAGGAACTGTGTGTTGCCTCCGAAAATCCTTGTATGGTTTAAAACAAGCTCCTAGGTGTTGGTTTGCATCGGCTGCTCTTAAGAAATATGGGTTTCGACAATCGTATTCGGATTACTCATAATTTACGATGAAGAATGGAAATGTACATTTGAATGTGCTTGTTTATGTAGATGATTCGATTATATCTGGTAATGATTCGAGGGCAATTCAAATTTTCAAGTTGTATCTCTCGAAATGCTTTCATATGAAGAATTTAGGCACTTTGAAATATTTCTTAGAGGTTGAAGTGGCAAGGGCTCCAAAAGGGATCTTCTTGTGTCAGAGGAACTATGCTTTGGATATCATATCGGAAGCAGGCTTGTTGGGGGGCAAAAACAGTTGGTACACTAATAGAGCAGAACCATCGCTTGGCGCTTGCGACTGGTTGTTTTATCAAAGATCCCGAATGCTTTTGGAGACTGGTTGGAAGATTTATTTACTTGTATTTTACACGTCCGGATTTGTCCTACAGTGTGCATGTGTTGTCACAATTCATGCAGAGTCCCCGTGTTGAGCATATGGATGCGACGCTTAGGGTTGTCCGATATTCGAAAGGTTGTCCGGGACAAGGCATCGTACTGATTTCTCAGTATGATCTACGATTGCACGGATGGTGTGACTTCGACAGGGCAGGTTGTCTATTGACACGTCGATCATTGACTGGTTGGTATGTATCTTTAGGGGACCCACCGATATCATGGCGAACAAAGAGGCAACAGATTGTGTCAAGGTCTTCAGCAGAGGCAGAGTATCGTTCAATGGCAATGAGCGTGTGTGAATAGAAGTGGTTGAAAGGGATATTATGGAACCTAGGAATCGAGCACAACTCTCCGATACATTTGAAATGTGACAGCCAAGCAGCATTACATATCGCTCGGAATCCTGTTTTTCACAAGCGCACTAAACATATCGAAACCGACTGTCACTTTGTTTAGAATGAGATTATCGGAGGGAGCATCCGTCCCAGCTATGTGCCTACGACCACATAACTGGCCCATATTTTCACGAAGGTACTGGGACGGGCACAATTCGAGTATTTCCTTAACAAGTTGGGCATAAGAAATCCTCATGCTCCAACTTGATGGGGGAGGTATTAGAATATATTAGGGGTTATTAGCGCAATTGTATAGGTAGGGTAGGTTATTTGTGTAAGGTGTATATACTTAGGGTAAATTGTACAATTAGTTGGGGTAAGCCCATTAGGAGTATACTTGGTGACCAAGGTATGGTTTTCTACTTTTACTTCTATTAAATATAGGACTCATTCATTAATAAGAGGCAAGAGTTTTCACTTAAAACTTTGTTGGTGTGTCCGTTTTTACACTATTTTCATTATTTTATTGACACGACCCGAAATCCGGTTAGGCTGTGCGGGCACCCGACATCCTTCCCTAGACCCGTCGAACGAACCCTTATCAATTAAATTAAAAAAATAAATATAATTCAATTTATAAATAATAACAAGCCTTAGAAAAAGTATAAACATAATAATACCTCTAAGATGTAAAAAAGAAATTACAGCTGACTACCCACATCTTAGGTTTAGGGCGAACCAGACTAGGCATCTAAAAGTACAAAAGAAGACAGATACCTCCTGAAGGGAGAAAAATGCAGCTGAAATAATAAACAATAAACTGGTGGCCATCAAGAATAAAAGCTGGCTCACCCTGACAGTTGAAGTCATCTTCGCTCCTGAACAACGTTGCGAACTCAATCCTGGAGCGAACCTGCCGAAACGAAATAAATAGACAAGAACAAAAAACAAACAAGGGTGAGTCAAAAGGACTCAATAAGTGGGGCAGACTAGCCACCTCAAAGAATAGGATAGCTAGCCAGGGAGGAGAAACAGATAAAAAAAATTTCTCTTATTTAAATTATAAAAAGGCAAAGCCAGATAATAACTAGAAACGCGTATGGAATGACAAACTCATCAACAACCAGGAACGTAAGATAACCAAAACATATAGGTATCCCGAAAACATCAATAATAAGAAATACATCATGTTGCGGCGTGCAACCCGATCCGTATATTCATCCTGTTGCGGCGTGCAATCCAATCCACATATTTATACCGTTGCGGCGTGCAACCCGATCCATATATTTATAACGTTACGGCGTGCAACCCGATTCATATATTTATAACGTTGCGGCGTGCAACCCGATCCCCGCAACCTAGAATACGAGCCAAAAATATATTAACAAATACGCAATGCACGTAGAAGCAGAATAGTAGTTATGTACCACAAGTCTACACAATGGTATGAAATGAAATGAAACGAAACGAAATAAAATGAGATGGAATGAAATGAAATGAAATATGATGCAAAGGGTCACATGTGCCCGTAATCCCATTTCGAAGCGGAATACTCCTGCATTCGAGGGGAATCCAATCTGATAACCAACTGGAGCGGAATACTCCTGCGCTCTCCTGGGGCGGAATACTCCTGCACCCGATATAATATAAACCAGAGGCGGAATACTCCGGCGCTCTCCTGGGGCGGAATACTCCTGAACCCGATAAAATGTAAACCAGAGACGGAATACTCCTCCACTCTCCTGGGGTGGAATACTCCTGCACCCGATATGATGTAAACCAGATGCAGAATACTCCTGCACTCCCTTGGGGCGGAATACTCATGAACCCGACATGATGCGCAATGTAATGCATATGGATGACATATAATGCACATGAATCAATGTGATGCAATAATAACCCTTCACCGGCGCGAGACACTCATCGACAACCGGGAAGAAGATGCCAACTCATAGCCAGAGTACAATGCACAGATCCTCAATGCAATATCAAAAACATGACATAACATATAATATATAATGTAAATCAAAAGCTAAGGCGTAATGAGTACGCTTATCGATAGCTAACCACGAGGCCAGGTGCCTCCAAAGAAATGGATATAAACACTTACCTCTTTCAAAAGTTAGTACGGCTAATCAACAACCGTTTTATCCTTTGGTTTTCTTTCCAAACGATCCCACTCTATTCAATAAGCAAAAAAATATATCAATTTAGGCTAAAGGCTTCATTCCTCACATCTTAGGGCAATCCGGTTAGGACCCTGATACCCTATTCGCATACGCAATACGCAGGACAGGCCTATGTACAGGGTTTATGGTCACCTAACCAAATTCTAAATAAATTAAATTTATATGTTGCTCATAACTCACTGAGTACGAATATATAATCAATTCCATTATCGGGGTCCCTTTGACCCCTTAAACTATTAATTGAACTTATCAAAACGATGTCTAATATTTCAAGTTTTACCGTCAAAATATATTCAAACACACTAAATAAACTCAAATTATATATATTTTTTTTGTTGAAACAAGATACTTATATTAATAGAATCACGGGGGATTACATAGTACGCTCACACGAGCACTCTCAAATTATATATTACGATCATTACCTGAATGTTTCAGACTGAAAATTCTACTTTTCTCAGGCCCTTTTTCGCATTTTCTGGCATTTTTTTCCTTTCTCTACTTTTGTTTCATTTTCTATTCACTTTTTCCTTTGAGCTTCAAAATGAAGCTTATTACTCAAGGGATATATATATATCTCTTCACATATCCCCAGCGCCATTCAATTTCATTTTTGTCCTTTTCTTTATCTTTTTTTTTTCCTTTTAAAATTCGCTGCTACGGTAAAATTAAAACTGTACCCTAATATTTTAAAATAATTCCAACTTTTGCATACAAGTTATACAAAATATATGTAACATACTCGCGAAGGCGGATCTCAAATCGGACTCCCGAAACTCAATATGCAAATTAAATGGAAAAAGATCAAATTATTTAACTTTCGGCATTTTAGCGGAAACTAGCCGAACAACATCGAAGTTCACTTTCGAAAAATCACAAAAGTCACAAATAATCATACAAACCTAACGGCGCTTTCGAATTTCGAAGCGGAGCTCATTAGCCAAAACCGAGCTCGAAAATCTCTTTTAAATATTTATCGACAATAAAAACTGAAATCTTCTTTCGATTCGTACCAAACGAGGTCTGATTTAACTCAAATTTTACAGACAGGTCCTAATGGACATTACAAATTTTTTAAAATTATCGGCATGCCAATCGGAGTCCTAACTCCCGAAACGACTACTTAAGGTCGTTTCATTCTCCTCCACTTAAACTCGCGTTCGTCCTCGAACGAGCCTAAGTCTAAAGAAAAATTCGCACAGATAACAAGAAAACTTGCACGACCTTCATAAGCTACTCCACGGGCCTTATCTCCTGATTACAGGATCAGAATTATAACACGAACACCGAACTCTTAGAATAAAACATATCTGGATAATATGATAACATCATTGCCCAACTTATTCGGACTAAGCTGACACTTCCTCAAACACGTGAGGAGAGCTCTACATTTTTGAAACGAAGATATACGGAACTCTGGATGGATTAACATGATTCTGCAGACGAATCACCTCGTCGATATACTTTACGATATAGAACAGTCTGATGGAACTAAGAGCTAGCTTATACTTGATACAAAAGTGGGAGCTTTTGAAGTACCTTAACACTACAGACTATAGAAGATTTGATGCAAGCTATATTATTTTTATGAACGTACTATGCAACATCTCAGTTGATGTTAGGATTGTTCCGCAAGCTCCTTGTGGGAATGTAGTTACTCATATCCTAATGTATGTCAAAGGTTCATCTGAACATGGTCTACCGTATAAGGATAAGGATCATGCGAATACTACTGGATAGTATGATGCAGACCAGGAATAATATTCAGACTGAACATCTACTTCACGGTATTGTCTTTGAATTGGAAATATATTGACTTGAAAAAGTAAAAATAAAAGAGACATGTAGTTGGACCATGAGCCGAGGAAGAATACCTGCAACAAAGTTGATTACATGCGCACTTATAACGCTAAAGTAACTTCTCAAAGAGTTGAGGTATGAAGGAGATATGATAATGATGGATGGACGATAAGTTGCACTAGACCTTTAACTCTAAATTTTCATGAAGTAAAACAGTGTCAGTATGAGGATCCAGTTCTAGTTGAATACAGACAGACATCCTGAAGAAAACCGGAGTCACAATACAGGGTTACTACTGACGGTGTTCTCATGTATAAAGAAAGACTTTGTGTCCCTGATGTTGCAGATTTACGTGGACAGATTATGATAGAGGCACATTATTCCAAATACATTGTTCATCCAGGTACGACTAAGATGTACTATGATCTTAAGCAGATTTATTAGTGGGATGGAATGAAATGTGACATAGTAGAATTTGTGGCTCAGTGTTCTAATTGCCAGCAAGTTAAAGTCGTGTCATCTTTCCAGACTTTATACTTTCAGCCGATAGGTACGTATATATGATCAGGTTCCAGCTTATCTCTATCATTAATAGATTATTAGTGGGTTTAGCAATGATCGAAACTCATTGTAGGTTTCCGTCGTGGCCTTAGGTTGGGTCGTGACAAAAGTGGTATCAGCGCCTTAGAGATTTAGTATTACCATTCAGTATTTGGAGGAAGACTCTTCCACTTAAAGCACAAATTCATGCAGCTATTTGAATTTGAATAACCATCCCCGCACAGTCTACTGGACTAAAGAAGATTTAGCTAAAGGTTGAACGTAGGCAGACCTAAGCTACCAACTACCCTTTCGAGTTGCCAAACAGCTACAACTCTCGAGTCACAACTCCATACATTTTCCATAAGCATCACCGCTCGATAGCTCAATTCAGGGGGTCAAATGACACCTCTAATTACCCTTTGTTTCATTAAAAACAACAATGTGCTTACCCTGCTATCTTAACACGCACTCTGGCTCAACACAGGGAACATCACAATAGGTTACTGACCGCCTAAGTTCACCAGTGTCGGAAGCTCATCTTCTTATTGCTTGGCTACCAGAGCTAGAATACTTCTAAGTCAGGCTTGCTAAAGAATTGCAATTGAATAAATAGATATTAAATGAGCTTTATAGAACAAAATCAATGTTAATTTAACCTTTCCATAAAAAGAAACTCTAACAATTTATCAGTAAACTCTTTTATAACTGAGACAAGCTCATGGAATATCATGACTCTACTAGCATTTTGAACCAAGAGGAGACACGTAGATCGAGTATCACTTACAAATCACTTTACACCGGAAAAAACAATGACACTTTCTGAAGGTGACGAATTAGGATCCCATTATCCTATCAACATTGAATTCCGATGAGAGAGGTAAACTGATTTGACATAATAATAGAAGCTGACACGACAAGATGCCGGGCAGACTATAGCGACACTCATCGTCAAATTTCTCATATTTAGACCAGATAAATTAGTAGGGTCTCACCATAAATGCCAGGAATAAATCATATCAGAAGCTCGCCCCTCTACCGCAATCGATTCTTAATAGAAACAATTTCCAACGAAACCATGGTAAGATAAACGAAGTCCAGACCGATCGGAATAATCAAATATTACTCACATATAATGGAAGAAGAAATACATGGGTGTACTACATCGGATATCTCAGCATCCTACTAGACTAGCAGTTTATAGAACTGCCTCTGTAGCTGAGCTGAGCCACTACCCTAATTAATTTAATGCTTGGAGAGGGAGTTCCCTGTCCAACATGAAATGTATATATTATTTTTATTGTTTAGAGACGGAATTCCCTCTCCAGTAAAAAATTTAAAAATTATTTTTATTGTTTAGAGACGGAATTCCCTCTAACACATATAAAAACTAAAGTATTTAATTAGTAACATGTTCACAAACTTAACAAACCATGAGACTAATCCGCCTCTTGGGAGGAGCCACTTCCTTGCTCCTTATCTCTCCAAATCTTTGCCACAATTTCCTGTAATTTCTTCACATTCTCACGGTCTTCCAACCGTTGACTTTCACTATCTAGTAGCCTTTGCTCCATTTCCGCCAATTTAGAGCGCAACTCATCATCCACAGCTTGTGGTACAGGTGAAGAAGAAGAAGAACAATTAGCATTGACAATACCTACATGAGAAGGCTTCTTGTACCTCGAATGACCAAGGCCATAGGCTCGATTTTTGCCAGTATAGCCACCACCCGCCTGAACGAACATTGCATTTGCTTCATCCTGGGTGGGTTTAGGAGAGCCTTCACCGACTTGTGACCCTTGGATCTCAAGCAATTCTTGGTGTAGAACTTTGTAGTTTTCCTAAAACACACGACGCGATTAGAATAATTAATTAAAGAATAATTTGAAATAAAATAAATTTATTTATGATATCTCACCTCTAGTTGTTGTGCACGTGGCTCGACCCATCCCACCTCATTTCCTTGTTCGTCATATAAATAATGGAACAAACGGAAATATTCATAATCACTAACTTTTCCATGTACCGCTTCCTGCACACTGCAAATGTGCTAATGCTAAATCAAAATGGTGTTAAGTTTTTAATTTAAATAAAAATTAGATTGACTTACATATCGTGCCCGATGGGTGGCCAAACTAACTAAACCACAAGTGTGCTTCGATCCTCCCTTTGCGGATGCTCTGTTTTTCTTAACCTGCTCGCTCTGGGCTACGAATTCAGATATTTCCTAATAAATTTTGAGTTTATCCCAATTCTGTTGATAAATCCATTTGGGAACTTTACCCTTATGCCTGTATTTTGACAAGGAATCACTTAGCCTCTTAGCCGCCTTTTTCTCAAAAACTGCTCGGACTTCATCATCATATATAGCATCCCACGAACACTTTTGCTGAAACAATAACAATATAATAAGTGAAAACTAATAAAACACATATAATAATCAAACTACAAAAGCTTCATAAGTATAGTTAATACCGTAAAAGCTTCAAACATGCGGTTTCTAACAGGTACTGGCACATTTCCCCAGGTCGGCCAACCATCAGTAAAGTGTGGTGTCATAGATTCAACAACAAGTTTCACTGCCTTGTCCGATGGAATAAACCTGCATTAAATTTAACATACAAAATTATGTTATAAATATATATTGCATTCAATTCAAAAGTTTATAATTTAAAGGTTAATGAATAAATCTTACCCTTCTTTGCTGTCAGGCATGATAATAACCTCCCAGATTCATTGAGAGATCCAATACCACCGGGCAACTGAACTGTAGCACTAGTACGCTTTTTCTTACCCTTTCGCATTGTAGTGGTGATAGATGGAGAGGACTCTGGCTGAGTCTCTGGTACGGGTGTACTCGAACTGGGGCATGTCGATGATGATGCAGATGGAACGGTACTCGAAAATGGAAGGTGTAGCAGATGACAAACTATGTCGATGCATACTAGGAGTAGGTATCATCATCAGCTGTGAAGGGCCCGGTGCGCCGAATGGCTGAAATGTAGGGGCCCGTACATGCACAGACTTAGGGGATGTGCCTACTACAGGCATGGAATGGAAAGAGGGACCAGCAGGCTGGCCAAACTGATAGTGTGGCCCCGTATGTGGCATGGTCTGTGCAGATACTGATGGAATAGTGGGGTACTAGGGAGACCAGCGAAAAATGTACTCTGGTAATTACCTAACTGTGAGAGCAAGGCAGAGGTAGGGGTCAAAGCCGGAAGTGGAGAAGTAGTATGACCTATGGAAGTATGGCCACCACGGGTCCTAGGTCCTTTCCTACCTAGAGATGCCATATCTGCAAATTAATATTAAATTCAATAGAATTAGATATTTAATAAAGTGTATCATCGTTAATAAAAAAAATATTACACAAAATATTAGTCACAAATACCACAAAAAACAATATAATGCACAAATATTCAACTACTAACATCACTCATCATCGCTTCCTTCTAGTTCATCAAGCAATTTATCCTCAGTTGATTCATTTTCATCTATGTACTCCCCTTCTTCATTTCCCAAAGACGTTTCCATGGTTTGATTGAGCACCGACATATCAAATTCTTCAAAATAATCCACACCCTGATGCAACTCGTCGGGTAATTCTTCATCTACAATTTCTTGAACAGTTGAAATGTCATTTTGGTATGCTTCATCTAATGCATCATCCACCTTAATTCTTCCAATCGGTTTGGCTTTCAAAACAACCCACCAATTTGCTTTTGCCTTGTTCTTCAGTTTATTTTTGCACTTTGGATAAGGAAAATGGATCATAATGTGCATACGTTCTTTTGTGATTGATTTCAACTATTTTATATACTGGATGCACCTTTGTAGCCCGAAGTGGTGTTGGATCAAACCACTTACACCAAAAGAGCACCAACTTTTTCCTTGGATGACCATTAAACTCTAGCTCTAATATTTCATGTATTACACCATAATAGTCAAACTCTCCATCACCAGTGCCTGCATTCACCCACACTCCGTAGTTATATGTTTTCTTCCCCATGGACCATTCTTCAGTACGAAACTTATAGCCATTGATGAAGTACTTAGCCATTTGTCTGTACTTATAAATAGGGCCCAATGATAAATCACAAAACAGTGGATGATTGACGCCGTTTTCAGGATTGTGCACCTAACATGCACACAATTAAATTTATAAGTTAAAACATACTTGCGTATAGTATTCACCAATGGGATATGTGCCACTAAAATACTTACGTATTCTCTAAACCACTCTGAAAAATTGGCCGTCACAGCATCGTGCCCAAAGTTACTAACAAATAAACTGCTATGCACAAAACAATATTCAAGATGTAAAAATTAATATATGTATTAACCTTTTTTTTTATTTGTAGAAAGTGACAAATACCTATAAAAAGGTTGCACTTCTGGGCAATTCAGCAGTACATGTGTCGTAGCAACTTGTCTATCGATGTCGCTGAATGATTTTGTGCAACCTTTTTCTGATCCTCGACCGGGATAATTGAATATGGAAAAATGAGGATACAGTGAATTGCCGCTTCCACCATCATCATGTCGGTTAGGCCTGCGACTTAGAGAAGGTACCTCGGCCCCAAAATAATAAGAACAGAAATGCGACGTTTCCCTAACAAGATAAGCCTCACATATCGACCCCTCAATTCTATTCTTATTTTTTGCAGTCCGCTTACATTTGCCAATAGTCCTGTATAACATAGATAGCCATATAATTTAATAATAAATTAAAAAATATTAAATATAGGAGGAAATCTTTGATATGCATTACCTTTCAGTAGGATACATCCACCTTCCCTGAACCGGGCCTCCAAGTCTTGCTTCTTCAACAATGTGCATAGGCAGATGTTCCATAACATTGAAGAAACCAGGGGGAAATATCTTGGTCAATTTAGTAGAGATCACAGAAATATTACTTTCCATCAATTGTAGATTTTCTTCCCTCAATGTACTAGAACACAAGTCCTTGAAAAACACACTCATTTCAGTGAGTGGTTTCCAAATTGTATCAGGCAAGCCATTGAACGCAATTAGCAACAAATTTTCCATGAAAACATGACAGTCATGGCTTTTCATTACCGTAAGCTTACCTTCTGTCATGTCGGCACATTTGGATATATTCGATGCGCAACCATCAGGAAACTTAATATTCTGTACCCACTCACAAATCATTCTTCTCTCCTCCAAGTCAAAAGTGTAATTCGTTGATGGCTTGCGCACCTTAACCCCATCTGATTGTAGGTGCAATTCAGGTCGCCGACAATATGCCTGAACATCTAACCTTGCCTTCAAGTTGTCCTTTGTTTTGTTATTGACATACATCACAGTGTTAAAGACAGCATCAAAAAAGTTTTTTTCAATATGCATTGGATCCAGATTATGCCTAAGAAGATTGTCCTTCCAATAAGGAAGTTCCCAAAATATGCTCTGTTTTGTCCAATTATGTGTAACACCAAAACCTGCTATTCTAGGCAATGGTTGCTGCGCCGTTGCCTTGGGATACCCCAGAACCCGGGACCAAACATCATGGCCCGTCACCCTCTGTGGAGGATCATCAAAATCCTCCTTGTTCTTCATGAATGCACTAGTGTTTCTCCTAAATGGATGGTCATCTGGCAGAAACTGGCGCTGACAGTCGAACCATGTGTGCTTACGCCCATGTTTCAAATAAAATGCTTTTGTATCTTCCATACAAATAGGACAAGATAGCTTACCAGCAGTGGACCAACCAGACAACATGCCATATGCAGGGAAATCATTAATTGTCCGCATCAAGCAAGCATGCAATCTAAAGTTTTGTTTCAAGGAACAATCATATGTTACAACACCATCACGCCACAATATTTGTAACTCATCAATCAAAGGCTGCAAGAATACATCAATAGAGCTTTTTGGGTTACTAGGACTAGGGATAATACAAGTCAGGAAAATATATGGACTTGTCATACACATTTCTGGGGGTAGATTATACGGTGTGACGAATACAGGCCAACAAGAATATGGTGCAGCAGAGACAGCAAACGGAGTAAACCCATCAGAACTTAAACCCAACCTGATGTTTCTAGGTTCACTTGCAAAATCAGGATACACTCTATCGAAATGCTTCCATGCTTATCCATCAGACGGATGACATAGAATACCAGATTGTCGTGTACATTCATGATGCCATCTCATATGAGGAGCAGAACTCATTGATGCGTACAACCTCTTTAACCTTGGTATAAGAGGTAAGTAATGCATCGCTTTTACTGGAACCTGTTTCTGTTTAGCATTTTTGACTGGCTTGTAGCGACCCTCACCGCAAAACGTACAAAATTGCTTATCTTTGTTTTCTTTGTAGTATAACATGCAACCTTTTTTACAACAGTGAATTATTTCTGAAGATAGCCCTAAAAACGAAACCAACTTTTTTGCATCGTAGTACGAGGAAGGCAATCCCAATTTACTTATGTTTAGTTCATTCAAGAGTCCAATGATCTCATCCATGCCTCCTTGAGATATGTTATAATCTGATTTAATACTAAGCAACCTAACTGCCACCGACAAGTTTGAATGACTTGCCCCCTCGTAAAATGGGCGACTTGCTTCTTCCAACTGTTCATAGAAGAGCTTCGCCTCATTATTAGGAATCTCCTCAACATTCGGTTGAGAGGGTTCCCCTTGGTACATTCCAAACACATCATTCAACTTCTCATTCATAGGATAGTTATACCCGACATAGTCATTTTGGAAGTTCTCTCTATGGACACTAGGGTTACACTCTCCATGTGCAGTCCACACAAAATAATTTGGCATAGATCCTTTTCCATAAAGGTGCAACACGACATTTTCAATTGGTTGCACGTGGCTACACTTGCATTTCACACAAGGACATTTGATTGAACCCCCTCGTATATATTCAGGAAGTAATTTGGCTTTAGCAATAAATCCGTCAACCCCATCTACATAACTTTTCCTCAAACCCATATTTTCATAGAACATATTGTACATCCAACTACGATTTTCATCATGTTCCATCTACAAAAGTTACAAACAAATAAATATAAATCAATGCAACAAAATATAGCAATTTTTCTAGCAAACTATAGGTGTATAACATTATTGTTAAATTATGTTGTTTATTAAATTTTTGATTAACTAACTAAATCAAACTCCCTACATTTATTTTATTTGCCATGTTCAATAACATTGTTCTTAATTATTTCTTTCTAATTATCCTTGCATTAAATTTATCTACTTTATATTATTTTTCTAACTATTTCTAAATTTCCAAGAACTAATTAATGACATTTCTAATAATCCAATGTAACCAATATTCTTAAAAATGAGGAGAACATTAAAAAATCACACAAGTATACAAACATGATAGAATTATACAATAAATTCAACATTGATAAGGATGATATTGGGGAGGGGGAAATGGGGGCCGAATTAAAGGGTGGGGAAAATGGGAAGGGGAAAATAATTCGAATTATGGGGAAGATGAAGAAAACTTACTTGAATAAGTTGTTTGGATGGATTGGGAGAGTTTACGCCGGGGGAGGGAGTGTTTTTCACCGGGGCAGGGAGTATTTCGCCGGGGCAGGGAGAATTTTCGCGTGGGGAGGGTTTTGTATTTCTGGTGGAGATGAATCTGAAAGAATGGGAGACTGTGTATATTTTTAGAGTTGGAGATTGTTGATAGCTGCAAAGAGAAAAATTGGGTCTAATATGGACGAACTATTGGCGGACTCTAAGAATCGCGTGACACAAGCTGAGATAACCTGGAAGGTGACCTCCCAAAATAATCAGAACTCTTACCTCCAAATGAGGTAACATGGTTGCCCACTAGGGCCACGGGATCCCTTTCTCTCCCGCTCTAACTCTTCCCCCTAACTTATGGTATGCCTAATACCTTTGAGCATTATCAACAACGACATCAAATGAAGTTCCAACCTCAATTTTTCGAGCTATCTGGGATCTCAAGGAAAAAGAAAGGTCATCAATAAATCTTTGAATCTCTCGAAAGGCTCATAGACTAGTTCTAATGCATATTCAGCCATTCTATAGAATTCAATCTCATATTCTGAAACACCAACAGGCTAACCGACAGGCTACCCTATCCAATCAACTCGAACTGGCAACACTTTTCATCTCGTTCGCTACTCGAAAGGAACTTTTCCACGAATCTAAAAGAAAAATCAAACCAAGTTAGCTAATAAGAGAGCGGTCCACCAATCCAAGGCTGGACCTTGAAACTGGAAAGCAGAATAATCAACACCATGCCGCTCGATATAATCAAGAGCCTGAAGGATACGCTGACATCATTTTATTTTAAAAAGAATCACGAGGTTTATCTGATGCATTGCTTAAGAATATCGGAAGGCTCAATTGGGTAAAATAATGCAGCCTTTTTCAGATACTCGGACCGAGCCGTTACATTGGTTGGCTAACCAGCCAGAATAATTAGTGGTGCAACACATGCTGCCTGTGGAACATATTTTACTGGGACAACATCAAGAACTGGAACAAGAGCTCTCTAAGACTGAACATCTGCATCTGCATCTGCGGCAACCTGATAAGCTTCCTAGCGAATAATAGGTTTTTGCGGTATCTGCGTCACAAAAATTCTCATCAAAGCACCGTAGAGAGAAAAAGGAAACCACAAGGCCCTGCTCCCTTTCCCATCGCGAGCTCGTACTACTGGGACCTCCGTAACTAGATCGTCAGCACGATCAAAACTCTCGTGACTTCGTCAGTGCTAACCCCAGGCTAGACTGCTTCGTCTTGACTCATACCATTTGTTGATTTATCGCACGAGGGTTCACAATTACCACGAAGGAATTAACAAAAATACTTTTGCATCCTAGACCGACGCACGATCAGAAATGAATGAAGTGAAACTTCCTAAATGCCATCATAGCCTCTCGTAGATAAGTACGGACGTCTACGTACCCATCAGCGAGACTCTACTAGACACTGTCTTAGTCTGGATAGACACTAAACCGGGCTCTGACACCAACTGACACGACCCAGAATCCGGTTAGGCCGTGCGGGTACCCGACATCCTTCCCTAGACCCGTCGGGCGAACCCTTATCAATTAAATTAGGAAAATAAATATATTTCAATTTATAAATAATAACAAGACTTAAAAAAAATATAAACATAATGATACCTCTAAGCTGTAAAAAAAGAAGACAGATACCTTCTGAAGGGAGCAAAATGCAGCTGAAATAATAAACAATAAACTGGTGGCCATCCAGAATAAAAGCTGGCTCACCCTAACAGCTGAAGTCGTCTCCGCTCCTGAACAACGTGGCGAACTCAATCCTGGAGCGAACCTGCCGAAACAAAATAAATTGACAAGAACAAACAAAAAACAAGGGTGAGTCAAAAGTACTCAATAAGTGGGGCAGACTAGCCACCTCAAAGAATAGGATAGCCAGCAAGGGAGGAGAAACAGATAAACAAAATTCCTCTTATTTAAATTATAAAAATACAGAGCCAGATAATATCTAGAAACACGTATGGAATGAAAAACTCACCAACAACCAGGAACGTAAGATAACCAAAACATATAGGTATCCCGAACACATCAACAATCAGAAATACATCCTGTTGCGGCATGCAATCCGGTCCATATATTCTTCCTGTTGCGGCATGCAATCCGATCCACATATTTATATTGTTGCAGCGTGCAACCCGATCCATATATTTATAACATTGCGGCATGCAACCCAATCCGTATATTTATAACGTTGCGGCGTGCAACCCGATCCCCGCAACCCAGAATACGAGCCAGAAATATATAGGCAAATACGCAATGCACGTAGAAGCAGAACAGTAGTTATGTACCACAAGTCTACACAATGGTATGAAATGAAATGAAACGAAATAAAATGAGATGAAATGAAATGAAATGAAATATGATGTAAAGGGTCACATGTGCCCGTAATCCCATTTTGAAGCGGAAAACTCCTGCATTCGAGGGAATCCAATCTGATCAGCAACTGGAGCGGAATACTCCTGCACCCGATATAATATAAACCAGAGGCAGAATACTCCTGCACTCTCCTGGGGCGGAATACTCCTGCACCCGATAAAATGTAAACCAGAGGCAGAATACTCCTGCACTCTTCTAGGGCGGAATACTCCTGCACCCGATATGATGTAAACTACAGGCAGAATACTCCTGCACTCTCCTGGGGCGGAATACTCCTGCACCCGATATTATGTGCAATGTAATGCATATGAATGACATATAATGCACATGAATGTAATGTGATGCAATAATAAACATTTCACCGGTGCGGGACTCTCATCGACAGCCGGGTAGTAGATGCCAACTCACAGCCAGAGTACAATGCTCAGATCCTCAATGCAATATCAACAAAAGAACATAACATATAATATATAATTTAAATCAAAAGCTAAGGCGTAATGAGTACGTCTATCGGCAGCTACCCACGTAAGGAACACGTGGTAGAAAATACACGAGGCCAGGTGCCTCCAAAGAAATGGATATAAACACTTACCTCTTCTAAAAGTTAGTACGGCTAATCAACAACCGCTTTATCCTTTGGTTTCCTTGCCAAATGATCCCACTCTATTCAATAAGCAGAAAAATAAATCAATTTAGGCTGAAGGCTTCATTCCTCACATCTTAGGGCAATCCGGTTAGGACCCTAATACCTTATTCGCATACGCAATACACAGGCCAGGCCTATGTACAGGGTTTATGGTCACCTAACCAAATCCTAAATAAATTATATTTATATGTTGCCCATAACTCACTGAGTACGAATATATAATCAATTCCATTATCGGGGTCCCTTTGACCCTTTAAACTATTAACTGAACTTATTAAAACGATGTCTAATATTCCAAGTTTTACGGTCAAAATATATTCAAACACACGTAATAAACTCAAAAAATATATTAGGATTATTACCTGAATGTTTCAGAGTGAAAATTCTACTTTTCTTCGGCCCCTTTTCGCATTTTCTGGCATTTTTTTCCTTTCTCTGCTTTTGTTTCATTTTCTGTTCACTTTTTCTTTGAGCTTCGAAATGAAGCTTATTAGTTAAGGGATATATATATCCCTTCACATGTCCCCACCGCCATTCAATTTCATCTTTGTTCTTTTCTTTTTTTTTTCTTTTAAAATTCGTTGCTACGGTAAAAATTAAAACTGTACCCTACAATATTCGAAATAATTCCAACTTTTGCATACAAGTTATACAAAATATGTAACATACTCGTGAAGACGGATCTCAAATCGGACTCCCGAAACTCAATATGTAAATTAAACGGAAAAAGAACAAATTATTTAACTTTCGGTATTTTAGCGGAAACTAGCCGAGCAATATCGAAATTCACTTTGAAAAAATTACAAAAGTCTCAAATAATCATACGAACCTAACGGCGCTTTCGGATTTCGAATCGGAGCTCATTCGCCAAAACCGAGCTCGAAAATCTCTTTTTAATATTTATCGATAATAAAAACTGAAATCTTCTTCTGATACGTACCAAACGAGGTCTGATTTAACTCAAATTTTACAGACAGGTCCTAATAGACATTACGAAGTTTTTAAAATTATCGGCATGCCAATCGGAGTCCTAACTTCCAAAACGACTATTTAAGGTCGTTTCATATTATGCAAGACATCCTATTCTCTTTTTATCCTAT
Source organism: Petunia x hybrida (assembly GCA_037355625.1). Taxonomy (NCBI): domain Eukaryota; kingdom Viridiplantae; phylum Streptophyta; class Magnoliopsida; order Solanales; family Solanaceae; genus Petunia; species Petunia x hybrida. Next base: position 232,602 of record JBBBVM010000018.1, on the reverse strand, counting down.
TAGCGCACTGAAAAATATATCTGTATGTGAATCTTTATAATTTGTAAAAGTTCTGATAGTATAAGAAACTATACAGGTTCTACATGTAGAATCAACCCCTTGAATTCTGCACAATTTACTGTGCGAAAATTGCTATTGGGGCTACAATATCTCCAAGGTCATCATTTGATGGTTAACAATGGGATATTGGCGTTAATGATATAAAAGGTATGTTTAATCCTTCCGCCAATTTTTAAATTTATTTTATGTTTTATTTTTTATTTATGGACCCAAATATAGTACACTATTTATAATATTAACCGTTTATATATATATATATATATATATATATATATATATAGAGCTTGGGATTGATAGATTGTTAGGTTATTTTTGTCGTCTGTATTCTTTTGAGTCATGCGTAGACGAAGAAAGAGTTTGTTGCGTTTATTGTGTGATATAAACAATTGGTCAGTTTCAAATAGTTAATTGATTTACTTTAATTATTGAATCATGACTGGTTCCAGATTTACTTTAATTATTGAATCGGTGTATATATTTCGTAAATTTATATTTTAATTCATTTTTCCACACGACTAATAGAGAATCTCTTTGTATGTATTTTTTAAAATTATATTTTAATTCATCTTTCCAAACGACCATTAGTGAAATTCTTATTCGAGTTCTTATAAGGAATTCTACAATGAAAAAACTACTTATATTTTTGCTTAGAGAACTGTGAATTTTAGATTCATGAAACTTTTAGCATAAGTTATGAGCAATATATCATATCCTTTTATAAATCTATTTTGATATCAACAAATATCTTTCAGTATGGAGTTTTTATTCCTTAATTGGGAGAAAATTACAAAATGTGACGAACAAATACTTCAACATTGGGAATTTTTGTCGCATAAATGACACTATGTTCTGCTGAGTTAGTCTATTTTAATTTTTATTGTGGATTATTATAGCTATTTTTTCATATGTGTTACCAATTTGATATAGTTTATATTCTGAGTTAACAAACATTTTGGTTATTCTAATTTGAATGTTACGTTGATGCACATTACTTGATAAGAATCAAAATCAATACGCGGAAAGTAAAGATAGGAGCGAGACACTACTCGAACTCCCTACGAAGTAACCACGGAGAACTTGTTCCGTGATACCCTCGTATCGGCGTCAAGGAGGACCTACACTATGCAACTACCCTCGAGCCACACTCGGGACTCGCAAATAGAATGATCGGGGGTGGTTTGGGGTTCAACTAGAATCCACTAGTAAACTCAAACCGTCTCAAAGGGTTTTCATTCAAGGAGAATCCACTCTTGAACATTGTCATTGACAATCAATCATTCATCATAATAGCTAACTAAGTAAAAATGCTAAGCTATGGAGTATTTATAGGCCTCATTCAAGACATAAGGAAAGGCCTAAAGTACCCTTAAGTAAGTTCTAAAGTCATAAGCCACGTAGGGGCATAATAGAAATTACATAGGATAAAAACTAGAAAATCCCGCATGCTATTCAGCACTAGGCGCCCCACCTGTTTATGCTAGGCGCCCCGCCTAGTCTTCAGTAGGTGGTCCGCCTCTGCAGTAGGCGGCCAGGAATCTAGAGAGTGATCATGAAGTGGGCGGTCCGCCCCTTTGACTAGGCGGTCCGCCGCTCCTTGGGCAGCCTTGAAACGCTCCGAAATTGGTCCCGAATGCTCCTCGTTCCATGGCGTTCCAATGCATAAGCTCTTCCTTGGCCTTGGATGGCGTTTTTGGGTGGTTGCTCGATTTGGGTCTTATCATCCTCCCCTTCTTGAGAAGATTTCGTCCTCGAAATCAAGGCTTGGTCTCTCATGGCTCTATCAACTCCTCGGGGTGGCCAAGAATCTCCTATTTTGTCCTTCTTGATCGTCACTTTGACATAGGCTTCTTCCAAGATCTTCCCCGCCGTAGCATGGAGCTTAGAACCTACAAGCAACGACAAGCAAAAACAAGCAAACGTCCTACTTTGGAAGTAGGTTAGTGCAAGAAGTGTGGAAAACACACTCTTGTGATATAACCAAGCATCAATAACAATCATTAATATCAAGTCTCCAAAGAGAACCATAAGCACTTGGTTAAAGATCAACATGCACTCAACAAGATAATGATCAAATAGGTCATGGGGGCATGAAAAATGCAAGATCAAGCTATCAAAACCCTCGTGAACCTTAAGCTCAAAATCAACATACCAATCAATCCTCGAGGTGTGATCAACATGTGGAGTGGAGTGAATCAAATAGCCCAACCTACAAGTAGGATCAAGCACTCCACTCCCCTTCTTTAGAGCATACTTACTCACACCAAGGGATTCCTCTTCTCCTCCCATTTTATCAACTAGGCAACCCTCCTCAAAAGTCAAGCTATCAAGGAAGGTATTGATGATGGATTCTTCTTCATCATAACCCCAACAACCAATAGTAGGGTCACTCAAGGAACCATCTACCTCTCCCAAATCCTCAAACAATGGGTTGCCTAAGGGGTCAAACCCTTCACACCATGGGGGTTCCATTTGACCACCCACCCTAGTCCGACACAAGTCATGTCCACTAATGAGAATGCCTTCAAATAAAGGATTGGTAAAAACATGCATCTCACTATCATGATCAAGCATAGACAATTTATCAAGACTAGGTTCACTTGAGGAGTCATCATAGACAACCTTGTCCAATTCATGCAATTTGGACTCCTCAAGGACAATTCCATCTTTACCACAACACATTGACCCACCAAATAGTAGCAAATCAACAAGAGCATGATCAACTATCTCATCTTCCCCTATGTCAAAGGTTGGTGGTGTGTCATAGCAAAGGTCACATTCATGGTCAACTATCAATTCTACACTAGGGAGGGGTTCAATGAACAATGAGCTCACATCATGATGTGGCATAGTGCTCCTCCCAACTAGTGTTTCACATGCAAACTCAAGTTGACAACTAGACTCTTCACTAGTGGTATACTCACTAGATGCATCAAAAACACCAACTAGTGTTGAGTCATCACAAGACAAGTAGCTAGTAGGTTCATGAAAAGGTGAAGCAACACTTACATTTGTAGTACTTCCTTGATCACTCACAAGGTTTGAAGTGTCATATGCAACTTCCCCTTCATGAAGCTCACATTGAGGCTCCAATGGCTTGTCTTCAAATGTACCTACACAAGAACCTTCACAAGAAGAGATAGAAGATAAAGAAGGGTTAGAACAATGGGTGCTCTCACTCTCAATTTTTCCTTCCTTACCTCTCATCTCTCTCAATTTTACCTCAAGGTCAAGTGTAGTTTGTGGTGACAATCCACTCACATCACTCCTCAATTCCTCTCCTTTTTCCTCTCTTGGATTGTCACCGGTCACTCCCTCACTTCTCTCTATCTTTTCTCTCTCAATTGGAGTGGAGTGACTCCCATTTTCATCATGCATTGGCAAAACAATGAAATTGTTTGCCTCGGGTTCAAGTACAATGGGTGACTTGGCTTTAGCCGCTTCCTTCAACTCCTTCATGCGTTTGTAGTCATCACTCACTTGCTTGGGAGTTAGGGGTTGGAGAGCGAACTTTTTCCCCTCATGCATCACCGTATAGGTGTTGGCATGGCCATTATGAACCACACGTCGATCAAATTGCCATGGCCTACCAAAGAGAAGGTGGCATGCTTGCATAGGCACAACATCGAACATGTGCTCATCCACATAGTTCCCAATCTTGAACTTGATCAAACATTGTTTAACCACCTTCAACTCACCACAATCACTAAGCCATTGTAGCCGGTAAGGATTTGGGTGTTTTAGGGTGGGTATTTTCAATTGGGCAACTAGTGTTTGGCTAATAACGTTAGCACAACTCCCCGAGTCAATGATCATAGAGCAAAGGAGACCCATGACTCGGCATTTGGAATGAAAAAGGTTCTCTCTTTGTAAGGTCCCAACATCCTCCACACACATGGCTCCTAGACTCCTCCTTACAACAAGGAAGGCATGGGCATCACCATCTTCCTCTATGGCAATCTCCCCAACATCTCCCTCCTCATCACCCTCTACTCCCTCATTTTCGGACTCACTTTCTTGCTCATACACCAAATCACCAACCACAACCATGGTTCTTTTTGTAGAGCATTCCTTAGCAATATGCCCAAAGCCCTTGCACTTATAACATTGAGTAGAAGTAGAAATAGGATTACTCAAGTGAGTTTTAGAATTACCTTCCAAGTTTGGTGTAGTCTTCTCATAAGGCTTTTTCACTTCTTTGCTCGCATTTACACTTGGAAAGTTTGCACTTGGAGTCTTCCACTCTTTCGGCTTGCTTGTGGTAGTAGGAGTGTTGTTTTTGAACTTCTCTCCTTTGAGCCAAGTCTCGGCATCAATTGCGGCTTAAAACATATCTTGAAGTGTGAGATAATGATGCAACCTCAATTGAGAAGCTATACCATAGCTCAAGCCATTCTTGAATCGGATCATGGCTTCTTCTTCACCTTCGGTATCCATATCCAATGCCATCCGGATCTTTTCAAATTCATCATGGTACTCATGCACCGTTTTGACACCTTGTTTTAGATCAGAGAGCTTCTTGAGTTGCTCTTGCCGATACCTTGGAGTTATGTACTTGGTGTTCATAAGACCCTTCAACTCATCCCAAGTCACATTCAAATGCAAATTCATCCTTCTTCTAGACCTCTTCATGGACTCTCACCAAGTAGAAGCATAGGCCTCAAAGGTAGAAATAGCATAGGTACCCTTTCTCTCCTCGGTCATCTCATTGGTGTCAAACACCCACTCCATAAGTAGGACCCATTCCATGTATGCGTCCGGATCACAAGTTCCCTTGAAGGGTGGAAGATTGAGCTTGACACTATTGAGGTTGTTGTTGTTGTCACGTACCCCATAATTAGGCTCCGGTTGGCCTCCATAATGGTCATCATGAGCAACATACTCCCTCCTAGCATTCCTCCCTCCATATCCCATGGGTGGCCCTCGACCTCGGCCTCTACCCCTATCCACATTTCGACCCCAATTCATTGGCCTCCTAGATTGATAAGGAGCATCATACCCATAGGCCTCATCACCATACTCGGCTTCCTCCTCTTCTTGAACCTCAACAACTTGCTCAAGAGGTGGGACAAACCTAACGGGTCTTCGAAATGGAGCATTTCCTTGGGGATTGCCCAAGTTGAGAGGATTGCTCTCTTGTTGGGAATTGCCCAACCCACGCTCTCGTAGAGCTTCAACTTTGCTTTGTTCATACCTCTTGTTTAGCTCAACAAAGTGCCCGGGAGTCATAGGAGTGCTATGACTTGTGCCCTCTCCGGATTCAATTTGGACACTCGGGGTCCTCCTCTCTCCGGTCTCAACTTGATTCCTCTCGACGGTTTCAAGTCTCAATGAGATATCCTCCAATTTAGCCATAATGGTGGCCATAAAGTGCTTCATGGGATCATCTCCTTCGTTTGCCATTGCACTCACAAAAAGCAACAAACGTTAGCAAAATACCTCACCCACTCCCTTACAATTGTTTCACTCGGCTCGCTCGTGTTTAGTGGGGGATGGATATTTCACACAAGTTTGAGTCTAAAAGCTTCAAGTAGTTGATCAACGAACCACGACTCAATCACTCAACTTATCAAGTCCAAATGCACTCCGGGGTGAGTGGAGTTAATGGGACTCGATTGGAACGATAGGCACTTTAAATGAGGACTTGAATCAAAAGATACTACGGATCTTCTTTGAATTCTAGTCTCCTTTCTAAGGCACGATGATCCTAATAGCTCAAAGTAATTAGCACTAATCGAGTAGGATTATACTCTAATAGCACTACCCGGAAGCAATGCAAACAACAAAACAAGAGATCCTAGAAGAATCTACCCAATTCCCAACTTGGAGGAAGTAGGCGCCCCACCTGTTTTGAGTAGGTGGTCCGCCTGGTTCCCTGTAGAGGGGAGTAGGCGGTCAGCCTACTTGAAGTAGGCGGTCAGCCTACTAAAACAGGCGGTCCGCCTCTGTAAAATCCAGAGAGTGAACAAAAAGTAGGCGGTCCGCCCCTTCTACTAGGCGCCCCGCCTAGTGCAACTTCCAGCACTGTTCAAACTCGTTTTTCTTGCCTTTGGCACCCAAAAATCCAACAATTCACACGTTGTTTTATCGATCCGAAGGTTCCCAAACGTTGTTTCAAGCACAGAGATCAAACCCCAATCAATTTTATCAAACCCCAATCAAAATTCAACAATCTACCATGTTCATCATGTTCATAGCTAGGGTTTCAAAATTTTCAAATTCTTCAAGGGTTTCAAATCTCAAATCATGGAATACAACTCCAAATCGTGTGTGTTGGGTACCAAAATAACGGGTTTCTGATAAGGAACAAACCTCAATAACAATCACGCAATGGGTCCAACCAACCAAGATTCTATGATCAAATTTTTGTGTTTTTCAACTTTTTCTATTTTTTTGTGTTTTCTTCCTTTTCTTCAACAACAAATAAGAACCTAAGATAGAAACAAACCTAGGCACGAAGAATCAAGGGTCGGGGGTTTGTAGAAACAAAACCCGAGCCTTGCTCTGATACCAAGATGATAAGAATCAAAATCAATACACGGAAAGTAAAGATAGGAGCGAGACACTACTCGAACTCCCTACGAAGTAACCACGGAGAACTTGTTCCGTGATACCCTCGTATCGGCGTCAAGGAGGACCTACACTATGCAACTACCCTCGAGCCACACTCGGGACTCGCAGATAGAATGATCGGGGGTGGTTTGGGGTTCAACTAGAATCCACTAGTAAACTCAACCATCTCAAAGGGTTTTCATTCAAGGAGAATCCACTCTTGAACATTGTCATTGACAATCAATCATTCATCATAATAGCTAACTAAGTAAAAATGCTAAGCTATGGAGTATTTATAGGCCTCATTCAAGACATAAGGAAAGGCCTAAAGTACCCTTAAGTAAGTTCTAAAGTCATAAGCCACGTATGGGCATAATAGAAATTACATAGGATAAAAACTAGAAAATCCCGCATGCTATTCAGCACTAGGTGCCCCGCCTGTTTATACTAGGCGCCCCGCCTAGTCTTCAGTAGGTGGTCCGCCTCTGCAGTAGGCAGCCAGGAATCCAGAGAGTGATCATGAGGTGGGCGGTCCGCCCCTTTGACTAGGCGGTCCGCCCCTCCTTGGGCAGCCTTGAAACGCTCCGAAATTGGTCCCGAATGCTCCTCGTTCCATGGCGTTCCAATGCATAAGCTCTTCCTTGGCCTTGGATGGTGTTTTTGGATGGTTGCTCAATTTGGGTCTTATCATTACTTCAATCATAATATTGATTATATCGACGTGGTTCCTTTTTTACTTTTGTTTCTTTTAATTAGGTAACTGGAAGTGATAGAAATTATTCGAAATTACGTTGTTCATGTTTTGGGTTTTGCTGCCATTCATTTATTCAAGTTCTCTGGAAGCAAATTTTTCTTATGGTTTTGCGGCAAAAAGTTGTAACAGTAAATGATATGTCGAACAATTAGAAGTATTTATAAAATAATATAATAGTAGATTGTACTCCCTCCGTTTCATTATGTGGCAGCATTTCCTTATCCGTCTGTTCAAAAAAGAATTGCAGCATTCTAAATTTAGTAATAATTTAACTTCAAAATTACAGTTTTGTCATTACTGAAATGATTTACAACCACGTAGATATCTTTGTCTTATTTTACACCACAAGTTTTAAAAGTCTTCCTTTATCTTTTAAACTTTGTGCCAAGTCAAACTATGACACATAAAATGGAACGGACGGAGTATAGGTAAAAGAGTACAACAAATCCAGTGCTATCCCACACACTGGGATCTGAAGAGGTGGAAACATGGACCTTACTCCCACAAGGTGGAGAGGCTGTCTCTGATTAACCCTCAGCTAAAGAAAAATATTTTGTAAGCATGTTTAATGTATAGGTGTGAAATTATAATTATTTAAATTTCGAGAGGAAGTTTTACTAATAAATAAGTATTTTTAGGACAACAATTATAATGACATTTGATTCAAATTTAAATTAAAATATGTGTTTTTATTCTTAATTCAAATGGGGATATAGTTAACATTTTTTGAAAGATAAACCTTACTTAAACATTGAATTCGAATCTAAATATAAGTTTTTAATTAAATAGTGTTAGTTTATCTTTTGAATTTGAAATAAAAATTTACATACAATCTGTATGGTTAGTTGACTAGACTTTACCGAGAATATTTAGAATTTGAATGGAAAAATAAATCTTATCTTAAAATGAATCTTGCAAATTTTTAAAGAAAGTATATTGCCAGTAAACACAACTAGTTTTTTTTTTTTTTTTGGGCTGCTTTCACTTTATTTCTAAAAGTTGTATTATCCAAATCAAAATCCTAAACCATTGAGTATTTAAAATTTTGAATATGTGTACAACTTCCCAAATGGTTTTAGAATTTTACTTCTAATTCTTGGTGGTTATAATTACTAAATTTAATTTGAATGGGAGATGGTACTAACATATTGAAGAACCCTTCATTTTTTTTTTTGCAAACACTAAGTCTTTGTGAATTGTCGTGGAGATTCACTCAAGCAGCCGATCCTTATAACTGCATGATTTGTCTCCCTTTTATCTTTCTCTTTTTATTTTATATTTTTGGTGTTCATTTCCTGAATATATATTTTTTGTGTTTATCATGATTTTTATCTGAAACGACCTTAGGTAGTCGTTTCAGAAATTAGGGCTCCGATTGGCGTGCCGATAACTTGAAATATTCGTAAGGTCCATTAAGATCTGTCTGTAAAATTTGAGTTAAATCAGACCTCGTTTGGTAGGCATCGGATGAAGGTTTCAGTTTTTATTGTCGATAAATATTAAAAAGAGATTTTCGAGCTCGGTTTTGGCGAATGAGCTCCGATTCGAAATCCGAAAGCGCCGTTAGTTTCGTATGATTATTTGTGAATTTTGTGATTTTTCGAAAGTGAATTTCGATATTGTTCGGCTAGTTGCCGCTAAAATGCCGAAAGTTAAAAAATTTGATCTTTTTCATTTAATTTGTATATTGAGTTTCGGGAGTCCGATTTGAGATCTGCCATCGCGAGTATGTTACATATATTTTGTATAACTGGTATGCAAAAGTTGGAATTATTTCGAATATCGCAGGGCACCGTTTTAATTTTCGTTAAGAAAAAAAATTATAAAAGAAAAAAAAAGGAAAAGACAAAGGAAAGAAAATGAAAAGTTTTGCGGTGAGGGGTCTTTAGCAAAGCTAGGGATGAGCAGATATGTACAGGAGTTAATAACATAAACAGAAACAAATGGAAACGGAAAAGCTGAGAAGCAAACGGAAAAAAAATGCCAGAAAATGAGAAAAGAGCCGGAGAAAAGATAGAATTTTTACCCCGAAACATCCGGGTAATGATGTTAATTCATTATTTGAGTTTATTACGTGTGTTTGAATATATATTTTAACGGTAAAACATGGAATATTAGACATCGTCCTAATAAGTTCATTTAATAATTTAAAGGGTCAAATGGACCCCGATAATGGAATTGAATATATATTCGTACTCAGTCAGTTATGCGCAACATATATATATATAATTTATTTAGGGTTTGGTTATGTGACCTTAAACCCTGTATATAGGCCTGGCCTGCGTATTGCGTATTCAAATAGGGTATCAGATTCCCAACCGGATTACCCTAAGATTTGAGGAATGAAGCTTTTATCCTAATTTGATATATTTTTCTACTTATTGAGTAGAGTGGGATCGTCTGGCAATGAAACCAAAAGATAAAGCGGTTGTTGATTAGCAGAGCTAACTTTTGGAAGAGCTAAGTGTTTATATCCATATCTTTAGAGGCACCTGGCCTCATGGATTTTTTACCACTTGTTTCTTACGTGTGTAGTTGTCGATAGGCGTACTTATTATGCCTTAGCCTTGGATTTATATTTTATATTATATGTTATGTCCTGTTGTTGTTATTGCATTGAGGATCTGAGCATTGTACTCTGGTTGTGAGTTGGCATCTACTTCCCTGTTGTCGATGAGAGTCCCGCGCCGGTGAAGGGTTATTATTGCATTATTTCGCATTCATATGCATTATATGTCATTCATATGCATTACATTGAATATCATATTCGGAGCAGGAGGATTCCGCTCCATTGCATCATGTTGAGGATAGGAGGATTCCGCCATCGGATTAGGAGGATTCCGCTCCATTGCTTTATATTGAGGGTAGGAGGATTCCGCCCTCGGAGCAGGAGGATTCCGCACCATTACATCATATTGAGGGTAGGAGGATTCCGCCCTCGGAGCAGGAGGATTCCGCTCCATTGCATCATATTGAGGGTAGGAGGATTCTGCCCTCGGAGCAGGAAGATTCCGCTCCACTATTTGGCATATGTGACCCTTTGCATCATATTTAATTTTATTTCATTTCATACCATTGTGTAGACTTGTGGTACATAACTACGGTTCTGCTCCTACGTGCATTGCTTATTTGCCTATATATTTTTGGCTCGTATTCTGGGTTGCAGGGATCGGGTTGCACGCCGCAACATTATAAATATATGGATCGAGTTGCTTGCCACTGCGTTATAAATATATGGATCGGGTTGCACGCCGCAACGATATAAATATATGGATCGGGTTGCACGCCGCAATGGTATAAATATATAGATCGGGTTGCACGCCGCAACAGGATGTATTTCTGATTGTTGCTGTGTTCGAGTTACCTATATGTTTTTGTTATCTTACGTTCCTGGTTATTGATGAATTTGTCATTCCATACGTGTTTCTAGTTATTATCTGGCTCTGCCTTTTTATAATTTAAATAAGAGGAATCTTGTTTATCTGTTTCTCCTCCCTGGCTAGCTATCCTATTCTTTGAGGTGGCTAGTCTGCCCCACTTATTGAGTCCTTTTGACTCACCCTTGTTTGTTGTTTGTTCTTGTCTATTTATTTCGTTTCGGCAGGTTCGCTCTAGGATTGAGTTCGCCATGTTGTTTAGGAGCGAAGACGACTTCAGCTGTCAGGGTGAGCCAGCTTTTATTCCGGATGGCCACCAATTTATTGTTTATTATTTCAGCTGCATTTTGCTCCCTTCAGGAGGTATCTGTCTTCTTTTGTACTCTTAGATGTCTAGTCTAGATAGCCCTAAACCTAGTATGTGGGTAGTCAGCGTGTAATTTCTTTTTTTACAGCTTAGAGGTATCATTATGCTTGTACTTTTTCTATCTCTTGCTTTTATTTATAAATTGAATTATATTTATTTACCTAATTTAATTTATAAGGGTTCGCCCGACGGGTCTAGGGAAGGATGTCGGGTGCCCGCACGGCCTAACCGGATTCTGGGTCGTGTCAGTTCGTATCAAAGCCCGGTTTAGAGTCTATCCAGACTAAGACAGTGTCTAGTAGAGTCTCGCTAATGGGTACGTAGACGTCCGTACTTATCTACGAGAGGCTATGATGGCATTTAGGAAGTTCACTTCCTTCTTTTCTGATAGTGCATCGGTCTAGGATGCAAAAGTATTTTCGTTAATTCGTTCATGGTAATTATGAACCCTCGTGCGACAAATCAACAAACGGTAGGATTTCAAGACAAAGCAGTCTAGCATAGGGCTAGCACTTAGGTAGCCCCGAGAGTGTTTGATCGTGCTGACGATCTAGTTATGGATGTACGAGCTTGCGATGGGCAAGGGAGCAGGGACTTGCGGTTCCCTTAGCTCTCTACGATGCTTTCACGAGAATCTTTGTGACGCAGATACCAAAAAAACCTATTATTCGCTAGGCAGCTTATCAGGTTGCCGCAGATGCAGATGTTCGGTCTTAGGGAGCTCCTATTCCAGTTCTTAATATTGCTGCAATAAAGTATGTTCCGGAGGCAGCATGTGTTGTGCCTCCAGTTGTTCTGGCTGGTTAGGTAACTGAGGTAATTATTGGGTCCGAGTGCTCACAGAGGTTGCATTATTTTACGCGGTTGAACATCCCGATATTCCCAAGCAATGCATTCGATAATCCCTGTGCAAGTTTTTTTAAAATAAAATGATGTCAGCGTATCCTTCAGGCTTTTGATTATATCGAGCGGTATGGTGTTGATTATTCTGCTTTCCAGTTTCAGGGTCCAGCCTTGAGTTGGTGGGCCGCTTTTTTATTAGCTAACTTGGTTCAATTTTTCTTCTATATTCGTGGAAAAGTTCCTTTCGAGTAGCGAGCGAGATGAGAAGTGTTGCCAGTTTGAGTGGATTGGACAGGGTAGCCTGTTGGTGCTTCAGAATATGAGATTGAATTTTATAGACTCGCTGAATATGCATTAAAACTAGTCCATGAACTTCCGAGAATGTTCAAAGATTTATTGGTGACCTTTCTCCTTCCTTGAGATCCCAAAGGGCTCGAGAAATTGAGGTTGGGACTTCATTTGATGTCGTTGTTGATATTGCTCAAAGGTATTGGGCATACCATAAGTTAGAGGGGGAAGAGTTAGAGCGGGAGAGCAAGAAATTCCGTGGCCATGGTGGACAACCATGGTACCTCATTTGGAGGTAAAAGTTCTGATTATTTTGGGAGGTCACCTTCCAGGTTATCTCAGCTTGTGTCACGTGATTCTTAAAGTGTGCCAGTAGTTCGTCAAGATCAGATCCCGTTTTTCTCTTTATATTTATCAACATTTTGTCCAGCTTCAATTTTTCACCGAAAAGGTGGTATCATTGTCGTGAGTCTGGCTATTCTTTGAGGAGTTTTCCCTTACTCCGGCAAGTAGGCAGTCGTCCTTTCTCTTGTCATCAGGCACTTGCGCAGTCGCAAGGGGATTTCATTTAGATCTCAATCAGCCAGAGAAATGCCACCATTCAATAGAGGTCGAGAGCGTTGTGGCAGTGGTTCTTCAGAAGGTGATTAAAAGGGTAATGACTCAACTCAGCTGTAGAGGCAGTTCTAAGAACTACCAGTCTGGCAGGATGTTGAGGTATCTGATGTAGTAGACCCACGTATTTCTTCTTCCCATATATGTGAGTAAGATTTAATTCTTCCTATCGATATGGAAATGGTGTGTCTTATCATGTTTCCATGGTTTCCTGGGATGTCGTTTCTATTAATGATCGGCTGCGGTAAAGGGGTGAGCTTCTGTTATGACTTGTTCCTGGCATTAGTGAGACCTTCCTAGCTTATTTGGTTTAAATGTGAGAGATTCGTGAGTGAATATCGGTATTGTTTGCTTGGCATCTTGTTGTGCCACATTCTGTTATAATTTCAAGTCAGTCTACCTCTCTTTGGAACTCAGTTTTGGTAGGATGATGGGATTTATATTCGTCACAATCAGAAAGTGATATTGTTTCTTCCGGTGTAAATTGATTTGTAAGTGATACTCGATCTACGTGTCTCCTCTTGGTTCAAGATGCTAGTAGAGTCATGTTATTCTATGAGCTTCTCTCAGTTATAAAAGAGTTTACTGATAAATTGTTGGAGTTTCTTATTATGAGAAGGTTAAATTGATATACATTTTGTTCCATAAAGCTCATTTAATGTATATTTCTTCAATTGTGATTCTTCGGTTAGCCTGACCCGTAAGTAGTCTAGCTCTGGTAGCCAAATATATAAGAAGATGAGCTTCCTGAAGTTCTAATAATTTCTATCCTCGGTCTATTACCATTTCTTCCTCGTCCGGAAATAGTGAGTCTGGGCGGTTAGTGGCCGCTTGTGATATTCCCTGTGTTGAGCCAGAGTGCGCGTCAAGGTAGCCGGGTAAGCACATTGTTGTGTTTCAAAGCTACAAAGGGTAATGAGAGGTGTCATTTGACCCCCTGAATTGAGCTATCGAGCGGTGATGCTTATGGAAAATGTATGGAGTTGTGAACTCGAGAGTTGGAGCTGTTTGGCAACTCGAAAGGGTAGTTTGGTAGCTTAGGTCTCCCTACGTTCGACTTTTAGCTAAATCTTCTTTAGTCCAGCAGATTATGCGGGGATGGTTTTTCCTATTCAAATAGCTGCATGAGTTTGTGCTTTAAGTGGAGGAGTCTTTCTCTAAATATTGAGGCCACGACAGAAACCTACAATGAGTGTCGATCATTGTTAAACCCACTAATAATCTATTAATGATAGAGATATGCTGGCAACCTGATCATATATACGTACCTATCTGCTAAAAGCATAAAGTCTGGAGAGATAACACGACTTTAACTTGCTGGCAATTATAACACTGGCCACAAATTCTGCTATGTCACACTTCATTCCGTCCCACCAATAAATCTGCTTAAGATCATGGTACATCTTAGTCGAACCTATATGAACAGTGTATTTGGAATAATGTGCCTCTATCATAATCTGTCCACGTAAATCTGCAACATCAGGAACACAAAGTATATCGTCAGTAGTACCCCTGTATGGTTACCCTGGTTTTCTTCTGGCTATCTGTCTGTATTAAACTAGAACTGGATCCTCATACTGACATTATTTTACTTCACAAAAATTTAGAGTTAAAGGTCTAGTGCAGCTTGTCGTCCATCCATCATTGGCATATCTCTTTCACACCTCAACTCTTTGAGAAGTTACTTTAGCGTTATAAGTGCACATGGAATCAACTTTGTTGCTGGCATTCTGCCTCAGCTCATGGTCCAACTACATGTCTCTTTTATTTTTGCTTTTTCAAGTCATAATATTTCCAATTCAAAGACAATACCCTGAAGTAGATGTTCAGTCTGAAGATCATTCTTGGTCTGCATCATACTATCCAGTAGTATTTGCATGATCCTTATCCTTATATGATAGACCCTGTTCAGATGAACCGTTGACATACATTAGGATATGAGTAACTACATTCCAACAAGGAGCTTGCGGAACAATACTAACATCAACTGAGATGTTGCATAGTGCGTTCGTAAAAATAATATATCTTGCATCAAATCTTCTATAGTGTGTAGTGACAAGGTACATCAAAAGCTTCCCCTATTGCATCAAGTGTGAGCTAATTCGTAGTTCCATTGACTTGTTCTATATCGAAAGGTATCTCGAAGAGGTGATTATCAGTTTAATCATGTTAACCCATTCAAAGTTCCGTGTATCTTTTCTTCGAAAATGTAGAACTCTCTTCTCGTAATCGAGGAAGGATCAGCGTAGTTAGAATAAGCTGTACAATGGTATTATCATATTATCCAGATAGATTTTGTTCCAAAATTTCGATATGCGTGTTATAATTTTGATCCTGTAATCAGCAAATAATGCCTGTGGAGTAGCTCATTCGTGCAAGTTCTCTGGTTATCCACGCGAATTTTCCTTTAGACTTAGGCTCGTTCGAGGACGAACGAGAATTTAAGTGGAGGAGAATGAAACGACCTTAGGTAGTCGTTTCGGAAGTTAGGGCTCCGATTGGCGTGCTGATAATTTTAAAATATTCGTAAGGTCCATTAGGACCTGTCTGTAAAATTTGAGTTAAATCAGACCTCGTTTGGTAGGCATCGGAAGAAGATTTTATTTTTTATTGTCGATAAATATTAAAAAGAGATTTTCGAGCTCGGTCAATGAGCTCCGATTCGAAATCTGAAAGCGCCGTTAGGTTTGTATGATTATTTGTGACTTTTGTGATTTTTCGTAAGTGAATTTCGATGTTGTTCGGCTAGTTGCCGCTAAAATGCCGAAAGTTAAATAATTTGATCTTTTTTCATTTAATTTGCATATTGAGTTTCGGGTGTCCGATTTGAGATCCGCCTTCGCGAGTATGTTACATATATTTTGTATAACTGGTATGCAAAAGTTGGAATTATTTCGAATATCGTTAATTTTCGTTAAGAAAAAAATTATAAAAGAAAAAAAAAGGAAAAGACAAAGGAAAGAAAATGAAAAGCTTTGCGGTGAGGGGTCTTTAGCAAAGCTAAGGATGAGCAGGAGTTAATAACATAAATTGAAACAAATGGAAAAGGAAAAGCTGAGAAGCTAACGGAAAAAATGCAAGAAAGTGAAAAAAGAGCCAGAGAAATGATAGAACTTTTACCCCGAAACATCCAGGTAATTATGTTAATTCATTATTTGAGTTTATTACGTGTGTTTGAATATATATTTTAACTGTAAAACTTGGAATATTAGATGTCGTCCTAATAAGTTCAATTAATAGTTTAAAGGGTCAAATGGACCCCGATAATGGAATTGAATATATATTCGTACTCAGTGAGTTATGCGCAACATATAAATGTAATTTATTTAGCGTCTGGTTATGTGACCTTAACCCTGTATATAGGCCTGGCCTGCGTATTGCGTATGCAAATAGGGTATCAGGTTCCTAACCGGATTGCCCTAAGATGTGAGGAATGAAAACTTTAACATAATTTGATATATTTTTCTGCTTATTGAATAGAGTGGGATCATTTGGCAATGAAACCAAAAGATAAAGCGGTTGTTGATTAGCAGAGCTAACTTTTGGAAGAGGTAAGTGTTTGTATCCATTTCCTTGGAGGCACCTGGCCTCATGGATTTTCTACCACGTGTTCCTTACGTGTGTAGCAACCGATAAGCGTACTCATTTGCCTTAACCTTGGATTTATATTGTATATTAGATGTTATGTCCTCTTGTTGTTATCGCATTGAGGATCTGAGCATTGTACTTTGGCTGTGAGTTGGCATCTGCTTCCCGTCTATCGATGAGAGTCCCGCGCCGGTGAAGGGTTATTATAGCATTATATCGCATTCATATGCATTATATGTCATTCATATGCATTACATTTCATATCATATTCGGAGCAGGAGGATTCCGCTCTGTTGCATCATATTGAGGGTAGGAGGATTCCGCCCTCGGAGCAGGAGCATTCCGCTCCATTGCATTATATTGAGGGTAGGAGGATTTCGCCCTCGGAGAAGGAGGATTCTGCTCCATTGCATCATATTGAGGGTAGGAGGATTCCGCCCTCGGAGCTGGAGGATTCCGCTCCACTGCATCATATTGAGGATAGGAGGATTCCGCCCTCGGAACAGGAGGATTCCGCTTCGTTGCATTATATTGAGGGTAGGAAGATTCCGCCCTCGGAGAAGGAGGATTCCGCTCCATTGCATTATATTGAGGGTAGGAAGATTCCGCCCTCGGAGCAGGAGGATTCCGCTCCATTGCATCATATTGAGGGTAGGAGGATTCGCCCTCGGAGCAGGAGGATTCCGCTCCATTGTATTATATTGAGGGTAGGAGGATTCCGCCCTCGAAGTAGGAGGATTCTGCTCCATTCATTTGGCACATGTGACCCTTTGCATCATATTTCATTTCATCTCATTTTATTTCATTTCATACCATTGTGTAGACTTGTGGTACATAACTACGGTTCTGCTCCTACGTGCATTGCTTATTTGACTATTTATTTCTGGCTTGTATTCTGGGTTGCGGGGATCGGGTTGCACACCGCAACGTTATAAATATATGGATCGGGTTGCACGCCGCAGCGTTATAAATATATGGATCGGGTTTCACGCCGCAACAGTATAAATATATGGATCGGGTTGCACGCCGTAACGGTATAAATATATGGATCGGGTTGTATGCCGCAACATGATGTATTTGTGATTGTTGATGTGTTCGGTATATCTATATGTTTTGGTTATCTTACGTTCCTGGTTATTGATGAGTTTGTCATTCTATACGTGTTTCTAGTTATTATCTGGCTCTGCCTTTCTTTAATTTAAATAAGAGAAATCTTGTTTATCTGTTTCTCCTCCCTGACTAGCTATCATATTCTTTGAGGTGGCTAGTATGCCCCACTTATTGAGTCCTTTTCACTCACCCTTGTTTGTTGTTTGTTCTTTTCTATTTGTTTCGTTTCGGTAGGTTTGCTCCAGGATTGAGTTCGCCACGTTGTTCAGGAGCGAAGACGACTTCAGCTATCAGGGTTAGCCAGCTTTTATTCCGGATGGCCACCAATTTATTGTTTATTATTTCAGCTGCATTTTGCTCCCTTCAGGAGGTATCTGTCTTCTTTTGTACTCTTCGATGTCTAGTCTGGATAGCCCTAAACCTAGTATGTGGGTAGTCAGCGTGTAATTTTATTTTTTACAGCTTAGAGGTATCATTATGTTTGTACTTTTTCTAAGTCTTGCTTTTTTATAAATTGAATTATATTTATTTTCCTAATTTAGTTGAAAAGGGTTCGCCCGACGGGTCTAGGGAAGGATGTCCGGTGCCCACGTGGCCTAACCGGATTCTGGGTCGTGTCATTATCAAAAGTGTACGAATCATTTTTTCTTTCTTTTGATAGAACCATTCTTGCATTTTTCTTCCATGACCAAAAAATTGAGTTTGAGTAATAGATATAGGGAAAAATGAATATTGAAATAAATTTGAATTAGTTTGGTTAAGTTTTGAATATGAATTGAAATGTAAAGATTTCTTTTGAATTAGTGACATAAAACTTTCAGTAATGAAAAACAATGATATAAAATAATCACTTCTAAGAAAGACGACTAAGAAAAGTTATGGAAAATAGTTTAAGAATATGTGATCTTCACAAATCACTAGCAAGCTAAGTTGGTTCAATATATTTTGATTAGTTATAAGAAGTTTAGAATAAATTTCGATCAATTAGTACTTGACTTAGTCGGCAAGTATACTAAGAATTCCTATCTATATATTATTAAAAACAAAAAAAGCTTAGGACAAAATTTAAGATAAGACATTAGGACAATTTTTGTAATAATATTTAATTTAAATTAAAAATAACTATTTTTCTCTTTTAAAGATTGAATGGGAAGATAAGTATGTATTCTTGAAAGATATATAAAACCTACTCTTATTTTAACTAACAAATTCATTCTGAAAGCTATCTATAATGTTTTACGATCTAATATTGGATAAGATAAGGATTCTTTTAAAATAGATATCTACATTTGAATGAAAGATATCTACTTTAAATCGAAGATAAAGTGATCAGAGTATTTTGAATTCAATTGACCATACAATAGCTTCAATGCAATCTGCACAATTTTTTTTAATTAAACTGTACGGATAAATATTAGTAGTAAAATCAAACTCAACACAGTAAAATTGATTATCTGGTCAAGTCAAATTTGAACCAAATTTCAAAATCTATAGGACTCTTTATTTTTTTGTACCTTATATATATAAGTACTACACCATCTCTGCAATCTACCACTCCCGCAGTATATTTTCTTATCATTAGGTGCTAATGTTCTATTAGCTATACTCCAGTTAGCTTTCTTCTTTTAGCATCATAGACTAAAAAGCATGTGTCGTATTTTTGAAACCGCCTTTATTTGGTTGAGTATTGTTATTAGTAGTTCTGTTTTGTTTGAACTATGAACCTAAACACTATTTATAATATTAAAGATTTATACAACTGATCTCAATTGAGTTAGGATTAAGATATATATAGGTATGTGATGGTTGTTATTATTTGTTGCAACTATTTAGACCCTTGCAATTAGCTGATAAATTCTTATTTATCCTTGAATTTATCGAAACTCTTATTTGCTCTTACTATACGTTCCTTTTTGTCTTGTTTCCTTCGGTAGCTTATGTTTAACCATTGACATTTCTTCTATATAGGTAATATTAATCTCACAGGTGATAGATAGGATTAATAGAATGTGCATACTGAATCAGAAACATGTTAAATACTCCTCAAAAAGGCAAAGGTACGAACTTTGATATTGCATTCACATTTGATGCATCATAAGAACTTTCAATGTTGTCCGATTTTTCGATACAAAACGACAGTAGTGTTTCATTGAAAATTTATGAAGAGTTAAAATAAGGTGGTAGAGTGCAACTTTTCTGCAGATATTTTAGCAGATTGTGCTGCATTTTACGGGAGGTAATTCTAATCTTATGCTGCACTTAGCGTAGCAAGTCATGAGTGGCCTATTTTCACTGTTTTGTGATTATCTATCATAGTTGGTTTCATTGCTTTCATGGAAATATATTATACTTTTTCCCTATTAGTACTTGAAAAACATGTTTATATGAATGTCAATAAGTTGCGAAGCTTTTGATAATACAAGAAGAGTTATATAAGTGAAATTTGAATTGACTGAAATTTTGTAGGTTGATCAACTAAGTGATTGGTGACAACTATGTGTGAATATGTACATACAAGGAGTGGTTTCAGTGTGAGACTATCAAACACGGTGAAGGAGATGTATGAAATGTTTATCGAGGTAAAAACTTAGACGCTCATCGTGTGATAAATAAATAGTATTAATTAGCTTCTTATTTATGTGTAACAAATCAATATATGTTAGTTCAAGATTATATTTGAATAACTTTATCCTTAATTAGTATTTTGATTTGAAAAATCAGATTTTTGTGATTTGAATTCCAAAAAAATATATATATTTATCTAATTTGAAAGATAAAGTTTTTGGATTGACGAATGAGCCTTTAAATTTGAACTAACGATAACTATGTATTCTTAGATGAATGATGAAGAACATTCGTTTTCATAATACAAATAATGATGTTTATTCTCAAGTAACTCCCGTGTGCTTTCAGATTTTTTTTTTCGATGACATTATAATTTACAGAGTTTATATCTTCATTATATGAGATGAAAGATAAGATAAGGATAGAATATACCTTATAATATATCTTTTTCAAATATTCATTATTTTTTTATTTAGGAGAAAAAATTTAATCCTAACAAATTAGTATGATTTTCGAATTTAAATTTAAATAGAAATTGAGTTGGAATGAAGTTCTTACTTCTTAACCTCTTATATATACTCCTTTTGTGTACAAATGATGTTTGGCATTTTATGCCTATATTTCCTTAATATTTCCTTATGTTTGAGCTTGTTATTCGCTCGTTTTATGGTTTATGAATATGGTTTTGCACTGATTTTATGTCGTATGTATGTAGGTTGTTATGCAATGTAATTGGAGCTTTTAAGAACATGATTTAGCAAGAAAAGATTGGATTTTGATTGGGGATTGGATCGAGCACACGAAGGCACGACACGAGCGAGCAAAGGAGCGGACGGAACAGAAAAATACACTGGCGCCGTAGGCCACGCGCCGCGCAGCCCATAGCACGCCCTGGCTGGCGCGTTTCCTTCCGCGCTGCGGAGCAAAGGCGCTCGAAATCTGACGTCCTCTGGTTGTCTGCACGTGATCGTGGGCGCGGGGCGCCCGTTATAGCGCCCCTGGTGCGCGATTTTATGTCCTATTTCGTCTAGGCTTGGGTCTAACTTATTACTAGGCTTTTGTAAACTCTATAAATACTCTTTTACTTAGTTTTTCATGGGGGTTCAGACTTTGGAGCAAATTTGAGAGCTCATAACATCAAGACAAGGGTTTTTCTTCCTTCCATTAATTTATTTCATCATTATTTCATTATTACATCAATTCCTTGTGTTGTTATTATGATTATGCGTAGCTAAATCTATCGTTCTAGGGTTAGAGTATTTCATGAAGGTTGATGTTTGAAGATTGATTCCCATTAATTGAATCCCACTACGGGTTACTTATTCTTGCTTGATTTCACTTGTGTAATTGTCAGGGCCCGATTATTACGCATTATCTATGGTTTTTAGATTGAACTCGAAAGAGAGAATTTAATTACGTAATAAGAAAGAATAGGACTAGTTTGTGAACCCGGGCATCGGGGAACCAATTTGTGAGTAGGATAGACATATACTTGCTCGCCTAGTTTAACTCATTACAGAATTCGTTAATGTGTGCACGTGATTCAACCCATAGACATATAGGGATTGGAGTAGCCTGCATAGACCGTGAAGAACTGAAAGGTTTTCACGGGTACATTTAATCTGTTAGTTAGTAACCCGGGATTTAAGAAGTGGAATCAATTGGATAACTCAACTGGATTGTTCGTAACTCTGACCCTGGACCGTCTCCTTATTACTGATAACAACCAAGTTTTGCTCCATTGCTTGAACTCACTTCTACCATTTAATTACTGTTCTTTAGTTAATAAACTCATCACTATTGGAAAAGATCCCTGAATAGTTTATATAAATTGTTTGCTAGAATTCAGTCCGAATAGTCCTCGTGGGAACGATACTCGATTTATCACTTTATTACTTGTCGACCACGTATACTTGCGTGTGCGTTTGGGAGCAACAATAAATCAATGTTATTTTTATCCATTTTACTATTGATTATTAGTTCAAGTAAAACTTTATTTTGTATTATATCATGTTGTACGGAGTTATCTATTCTACATTATACTAACCTATATGGCTATTACAATTGCAGGTAAGAAACTCAACAAAATGTGATCTACTGTGTTCGAAATTTATATTGTATCGTCTTATACGATTGTATGCTATTAAGTTGTTACATATTGAATTCGATATCAAGGCCATAAAATGTTTGTAAAGCAACATGGCAACTATTGGTCTCATAAACGAAGAAATGGTATTATTGACTAATCCGATGCAAAAGTTAGTTCTTTTACTTTTACGTTATCAAATGATTTCATTTAACTTATCATCATTGTAAATAGATTTCTTTTTATATATCATTCTGCCAATAATAGTTTGGTTTCTAGCAGGGATTAAGAATATTTCCTTTCAAATGTAAAATGCTATGTTTTTACAACATGACCATATGTTCATTAAGGCTCCACTTGAGTTCATACTTGAAATGTATCACTTGATTAATTATTTAGTGGATTTTACTTTCGTTGAATTAATCTACACTATAATGGTTAGCTGATATAAGATTTAAAATTGAGATTAAGCGTGTCTTGTGAAAAAATATATATGTAATTTATGGTTAGTTGACCAGCTCTATAGTTTAATACTATCATGTTACTAATTTTATGGGAAAAAATATAAGGACTCGAGAGTTTCTAACCTAGCAGGTGTGCTTTGGTTCAATGGACTTTACTCAAAAAAAAAAAAAGTAACAAAAGAAATATAATTAGTGAAAAAATATTAAATTTAAATAGAAATTGAGTTGGAATGAAGTTCTTACTTCTTAATCTCTTATATATACTCCTTCAGTAAATAAGTTAATATACTTTTTTCTCCTTTTTATTGTTGATTATTAGCTCAAGTAAAAGCTCAATTAATTAACATCAACTTAGTTGCTACAATTTTACAGAATTCGCAAATGAAGTCTCGAGTGCAATGAAGATTGGGCAAGTTTCTAGCCTCGCCGGTGTGTTATGGTTCAGTGGACTTTACTCAAAGAAAAAAGTAATTAAGTATAATTAGTAATAATAAAAGTAAATGATATAGTGATAAGTCGATATATTTTACCACGTCAAGAAATAGATTTTAGATATGAAAAGCTAAACAACTGGACAATCAGTAAGTAGGCGAATATATATATATATATATTTATTTATTTATTTATTTATTTTCTACAACAAGTTGATTTTTTATTTGCATATCATTTTGCCAATAATAGTTTTGTTTCTAGCATGGGCAAAGAATGTTTTCCTTTAAATATAAAATGCTAAAATTTTACAATTTAACCATATGTTCATTAAGGTTCCACTTGAATTCATAATTGAAATGTAACACTTGATTAATTAATTAATGAATTAGTTCTTTTACTTTTGTTGAGTTAATTTACACTATAATAGTGAGCTAATATAATAACTTTAAATTTGAGATCAAGTGTGTCGTATGAAAAAGTGTATATATAACTCTCATGGTTAGTTGACCAGCTCTTTGGTTTAGTAATATGTTATCAATTTTATGGAAAAAACTATAAAGATTTAAGAGTTACAAATAGAAAAATCAATAAAATTAAAACGATTTGAAATGGTTTATGCTACGGTACTTTTACTTCTCTTAGCCACTATTGAAGACAATTAATTAATCTCAAATCATCTGTTACAATTAATTATCTGTTACAATTAATTAACATCAACTTAGTTGTTGTACGCTTATAAAATTTGCAAATGAAGCCTCAATTGCAATGAAGATTGAGGACAACTTTCTAGCCTAGCTGGTGTGCTTTGGTTCAGTTGACTTTACTCAAAGAAAAATGTAACGAAGGCAATATAATTAATAGAAGAATAAGAGCAAATAATATTAGAGCTAAGTTAACATATTTTATCAGGTTAACAAATAAATTTTTGATATGAAAAGTTGAAAAATTGGATATTCAGTAGGTAAGTGAATAGTTGAGTTTTAAGGTTCAATTGTGATTACATTATATAATTACTAATTATATATATATATATATATATATATATATATATATATATATATATATAAAAGTTGATTTTAAAGTTAACTGCGCATCGCGCGGGTGCTATACTAGTGTGTGATAAAAGTCAAGGCTAATCTATATCTTATATGGAGTTACTTTAGGCATGTATAACTTTATTGTTAGTTTTTCATAGGTGACAAGTAAAAAATAGTTGATAATTTTATTTTATGACAAAGATGGTTAAATCACAAATAAAGTTAGAACTGAGGTATATAAGAATTTTTTCGTGATCTTATTTGACATATTATTAAATGTATCTTCTTTTAATAATATACATTATGGTTTGGATATGTTCTTTCATTTAATCATGGTTGAAACCAATCTAATATGCTCAAATAAATCAAGATGCAACTTTATAATATCCGCGCATCATAGTCTTCGTTTATTGTCCGTGTGCTATATTTTCCGCGCATCACGCGGGTGCTATGCTAGTTCAGTAATTAAAGAGAGAGAAATCTATGATTATCAGTTACCTAAAATAATTTATGCATCTAAACAATGAAATTACTTTTATTCCATTAATTGAGGAAGTACTACGAGAGACTTATGTTTGGTTTGGGGTGGTAGGGGGGGGGGGTGTTTGCGGATGGGAGGATAGGAAGAGAGAATGAGTGGAGCAAAAAATAAAAATATGCTGAAAGGAGAGATCGATCACACACAACTCCAAAAGATGATTTCGCCTTCTATTAGTGGCACCATGGGACGAGTGCCACATAATCTTTATATTTGATTTCTTATGTGTGTATATTTGTACAGATAACGTTTCGATCGAAGAAAGCAAACGTCGTGGTACCTCCTAGGCCCTTGTTGGATCTGCCCCTGAATAACAATATATTGGTAAAGGAAGCTTGACAACAATAAATAAATATATATGTTATTTCCCACGATTACACCACTTTACTGTTTTAAGGACTAGTTCCTTAAAATGTGTTCCTTTACTCTACGATATGCGGAATTAAAATTGTAAGTAATTGAACACCAGATATTAGTGTGGAAAAACCCCTTGACTCGGGATCAAAAAACCACGACATACTTCTCAAGTAGGATTTCAACTTCACTATGTAAAAAGACCCACTTGGTTACAAGACTCACTCTTACTAACCTAGGACTAACTCTAATCCTTTAGTGATCTTTCTAACGATCAGTGAAGTTGTGTCAAGTCCACGACTTGAACCAGAAAGTTTACAACTCGATTTTCGCTTACTACAATTGAACTAAGACTTGAACTTTTACAAGATTCAATCTAAGGAACAGGTTCTAACTTAGTTCTATTGTAGCTAACTGATTACACAAATAAGCTAATAATTCTTCTCAGCTTTTGCTCGATGCTCTCAGTATTTGTGCACACTTCTATGGCTGATATGCTCCACGTTTTATAGCTCCAGCAGCCAAGAAGTCTTGATGAATTAGAACTCCAAAGCTCCCTTGAGTTTGAGTCCTAATTGGATTCTACTCTTTAGAATCCGGATCTCTTATCCTTTATCCTTTGTTTATGCAATCTTTTCGTATCCGTTTAGACCTGCATAATTATCAAGATAAACATTAGGTTTAGGATAATTAATAATATCTCAATTAAAACGATTTTGCATGAATTATCTATTCTGCTGCAGTGATTCAAAGGAACAGGTCCTTTGAATCCGTTCCTCAGTCATCAGTCAAAACTCCAAGCTTATCCAAGCTAACAATTTCCCCCTTTTTGATGATGACAAACTCATACACATAGCTGCATATCCTTAATGTCCTGAAGTACAACTTAAGCTCAAAAACAATCAATCAGTGAAGAGTTTATCATTAAGGAACAGATTTTTATTAGGTGTAAGATCATGCAAAATCAGACTTACTCTTCCCCCTTTTGGCATCATTGAAAAGGTTGCATAAAAAATATAACTCAAGTGTTAGAATTAATCAGCACATAGCCATTGAGGCAACTCAAAATGCAAACATAAATCAAATTAAAGCAACTGCAAGACAATGATATTAGCCATCAAAGACAATTCCACTAGACAAAAGATGGCTAAAGGCTAAGGTGGTCAGGATGTGGAAGGACCAGGTCCCTGAGACTTGTTAAGCAGCTCAAACATCTGCTTGAGCATTCCCTCATTGGTCTCCTTTGCCTTTGAGGCCTCTGCCTTCCAGTAATTCTTCTCCTCTTCCAACCTTGCTATCTCAGCAGCCTGAATAGCAACCTGTTGCTTAAGTGCCCTCACTTTGTTGTTCAATGGCTGCCTCCCAACACCAGCCTGTGGAGGATCAGCCTGAACTGGCAAATCACAGCTTATCAAAGTGGCACAGCCAAATTTTTCTTTCTTTGTAGCCTTCACCATCCCTTCCAAGGGAATATTCAACTTTGCAAACACATCAGTCAAGATGAAACCAAACGGAAAGGAGTGCTTTCTCTTCCCAGCAATCACCCTTTTTATCAGGTGGATCATAAAGCTGGGCCACTTGATCTGCTTTTCAGTGTCCAACAGTTCCATAAGGACCAAGTCCATGAAACTGGCAACTCCTCTTTTCTCCTGCCTTGGCAGCACAATCTTGTTCACAAACTCAAATAATACTTGGTGCTGTGGGTGCATCTCACTCTTCTGCACTGCCCTGGGTTTCTCTTCCCCTTCATTCTCAGCAAACTTCCTAGTGATCTCCAGATCAGTTGGCAAGTTGGTCAAGTCAGGCCAAACTTCTTGACATAGCTGTCATACCTAGTAAAAGGAATCCCCAACAGCTCACCAAGTTCCCTTGTATCAAACATAATCACATTTTCATTAACAGAGGTAGTAATCCTGTCTTCTTTGATGGAGCAGTTCTCTTAGAACTCTTGCACCATCCCCTTTGCACACCTGCCAGAGATCTTTAGGACCATGTCCCTCCAACCCTGAGCATGCAGTTTTTGTAGCAACCATAGCATCCCTTCTTCTTGCACATCAGACAGTACTCGACCTTTCAACACCTTCCTGGTCAGCATGTCATCATGAACACAGTGTACAGACTCATCACCTTCAACATCACTATCACTCTCATCTCCAGCAAAGGACTCATCACTGTCACTAGCAGAACTTTCAGACAGAACAACTCTTTTGGAGGACCTAGTCCTCTTAGCAGATTTTTCTGCAGCTTTAACAGAACTTCTAGTTACCCTTCTCTGAGCAACTTTTCTTTTCTTTGACTGAGGCACAACCTCCTCAGCATCTGCCATCTCATCATCCTCACCAAAATCATCAAATTCAACATCCTCCATTTCTTCCTCTTCAATAACCTGTTTTCCTTTCCCTTTTCTGCTCTTTTCTAAAGCAGCAGCAAATTGTTCATCAGTAGCTTTAGCAGCACTTCTTGTCCTCCTAACCCCAGAAGCAGGGGTTGAGGTAGAAGGAACAGGTCCTTTTGCCTTGGAAGAACTTTCTACTTTCTTCTTATTTCCGGGCTTATAACTATCACCTATTTTCTTCAACTTAGCAGCAATTTCAGCAGTCACATGGTCATCAATGGGTCCCTTTCTAGCTAATTTTCTTTTCAGACTCCTAATGTTGATCAAATTCACCAAGGGCCTATCACTATCACTTATAGCCTCATCAACATCTATCACATCCTCCATGGGTGCTCTAAAAGCAGCCTCTGGAGACCCCGATGACCCATGCATGGGTGCTTCCAACCTCTTAATTGGTTCCCCCTCAAGAGCAGCCTCATACCCCTCTCCCTTTTCTTCCTCATCTATCACAACATTCAAAGGATAGGTGAAGTTTACGTGATACTTATACAAGACCATAGCGCGTGATAAATCCTCAACCTGCTCAGCAATTGATTCAGCCGTGGGAACTGGTCCTTCCCTCTGAATTTCAGGTTCAGGTATTTCTGGGATTGTTTCAGGAATTTCAGGGTTTTGGTCAGTGGTATCCATGGGTGAGGAAGGATTGAGATTTTGTGGTTGTTCAGCAGTGGGTGCAATTGAAGAATTATCAGAAGAAAGAGACATTCTTGCAATTCGAATTAAAAGATAATTGACTATTCTTTCTGAAATTTTTGAGAATTTAATTGATGAACAAGGTAAAAGAATAATGGGGGAGAAGGAGTGTATTTATAGTGTGAATTAGGTAGTAGAATTAGAGTAGAAGTCGATCACACTTACCTCAGCACAACATGCAACGGTTATGGACTCTTGGGAGTCTCCCGGAGAAATAGAGCCGTTGGGCTACCAGGTTACCTTTTCATAGTGGGAACTGTTCCTCTGATGGGACTCTTTTGCAATTTGGATATGGTTAGGAAACTTAGTGGGATTTATCCTAATCACAAGTTACCTATAGCCTTTGTACTTCTAAATTAACTGAATAATAATGAGTACATACCTGATTTTAACACGAAAATTCAGTGTCCTTCCAATTTGCAACATTTTTTATCATCTGAAATTATAAGAGCATAAGGGTAACATCATTCAATTTTAGCAACTCTAAATAAGAGATATGGCATAAGAGTATACATTTAAGTATTAAACTGGACTGAATCATTCATAATGACTTGAATAAAATTCATTTTAAGTGCAATTTTCTAGCCAATTATGAAGTAAAGCATTGATGATTTTATGTGAATTTAATCATCCCTAATTCCAATCTATTTCTTTCAAAATCATCTCTACCTAGAGCTTTTGTAAAAATTTCAGCAATTTGCTTTTCAGTGGGACAAAATGCTATGGTGATCAAACCTTTTTCATAGTTGTCTCTTAGGAAATGATGTCTTATGTCAATGTGTTTAGTCCTTTTGTGATGCACTGGATTCTTTGTCATATTAATAGCACTAGTGTTATCACAATAGATAGGAACAGTTCCTACATCAACACCAAAATCCTGTAATTGTTGTTTGATTCATAACAACTGTGAACAACATGAAGCAGCTGCCACATATTCAGCCTCAGCAGTGGAAAGTGCCACTGAATTTTGTTTCTTAGTGCCCCAAGAAACCAAACACTCACCAAGAAAATGTGCCATACCAGAGGTACTTTTTCTATCAACAAGGAAACCTGCATAGTCAGCATCAGTATATCCAACAAGATTAAAACTACCACCTTTTGGATACCAAAGTCCCAAGGGACCTGTTCCTTTCAGATACCTCAATATTCTTTTAACAGCTTTCAAATGAGATTCCTTAGGATCTGATTGGAACCTAGCACACAAACCAACACTGAACACAATATCAGGTCTACTAGCAGTTAGATAAAGTAGAGAACCTATCATACCTCTATACAATTTTTGTTCAACTGATATTCCATGTTCATCAAGATCCAATTTTGTGGCAGTGGCAATAGGTGTGTCAATTTCCTTATCATTATCCATATCAAATCTTTTAAGTAATTCCTTAACATACTTTTGTTGATGGATCATAGTTCCATTTGAGGTTTGCTTAATTTGTAAACCCAAAAAGAAATTGAGTTCACCCATCATGCTCATCTCAAACTCACTCCCCATCAATTTTGCAAATTCCTTACTTAAATTTTCACAAGTAGCACCAAAGATTATATCATCTACATAGATTTGAACAACTGAGAGATGCTTACCTTTTTCTTTTAAGAACAATGTACTATCAATTTTACCTCTCTTGTATCCATGCTGGAGTAGAAATTTTGATAGTCTTTCATACCATGCTCTTGGTGCCTGCTTGAGCCCATACAAGGCCTTGTCCAACTTGTACACATGTTCAGGGAACTGTTCACTTTCAAAACCTGGAGGTTGCTTGACATACACTTCTTCTTTCAAGTAACCATTCAGAAATGCACTCTTAACATCCATTCGATATAGAGTAAATTCCATGTATGTAGCAAAGGCTATAAGAAGTCTTATTGCTTCCAGTCTTGCAACTGGAGCAAAAGTCTCATCATAGTCAATGCCCTCTTCTTGACTATATCCCTGAACGACTAGCCTGGCCTTGTTTCTTATTACCATGCCATCCTCATCAAGTTTGTTTCTGAAAACCCATTTTGTTCCAATTATGGACCTGTTCCTTGGCTTGGGTTCCAGATGCCAAACTTGACTCCTTTGGAATTGATTCAATTCCTCCTGCATAGCATTAATCCAATCTGCATCCTTCAGTGCTTCTTTCACATTTTTGGGTTCAACAAGAGATAAGAAAGCACTAAAGGGCACACCGATTGTGATTCTTGACTGCTGATCTAGTTTGAACCCCAGCAGTCTTATCTGAGATTATTTGATCCACAGGATGTGACCCTTGATACTTGTAAGGCTTGGGTGTCAATCCATTGTCAGACGTCCTCTGCTGAGGAACAGTTCCTGATAGGTTAGCACTTCCAGTTTGTGAGGTGGAACCAACATGTGTTCCCCCTGTTTCTGTGCCACTCTTTTCAGTTCTGTCCTGAGGAACAGTTCCATGCAGTTCACTTCTCATATCCAGAGTCTGCATTTGTGGATTAAGTTCAAACTCTTTCAGCATTCCAATTTCTTCATCCTCCTGCACCTGTTCTTGAGTGAGACTGTCAGTTTCATCAAATTTAACATGCATGCTTTCTTCTATTTTCAATGTTTTCTTGTTAAACACCCTATAAAATTTACTATTTAAAGAATAACCAACAAATATTCCCTCATCACTTCTAGGATCAAATTTTCCTAAGGCATCTTTCCCATTGTTGTGTATAAAACATTTGCAACCAAAAGCCCTAAGATGAGAAATATTTGGTTTTCTTCCTTTAAGCAATTCATATGGGGTCTTTTCTATTAAAGGCCTTGTCATACATCTATTTATTATGTAGCATGCAGTATTAATAGCCTCAGCCCAAAAGTTCTGTGGAAGATTTTCAGATATTAACATAGTCCTTGCCATTTCTTCTAGAGTCCTATTTTTCCTTTCCACTACACCATTTTGTTGTGGAGTTCTAGGTGAAGAAAAATTATGATTAATTCCATTTTCATTACAAAAATTGAAAAACATATGATTTTCAAATTCAGTTCCATGATCTGACCTAATAGCAACAATATGATTATCTAGAGTTCTTTGAGCTTTCTTAGCAAAAATTGAAAATGCATGAAATGCTTCTTCTTTAGATGCAAGAAATATAGTCTATGTAAATCTGGAGTAATCATCCACCAATACCATAACATACTTCTTACCTCCACGACTCATTATTCTCATTGGACCACATAAATCCATATGGACCAGTTCCAAAGGTTTAGTGGTACTTACCTGATTCTTCTATTTGAAGGAGGATTTTACCTGCTTCCCCCTGGCACATGCTTCACATACTTTTTCATCATTAAACTTGATGTTAGGAAGACCTATCACCAAGTCCTTTGACACAAGTTTGTTCAATTGTGAAAGACTAGCATGTCCTAGTCTTCTGTGCCATAGGAGGGGATCATTTTGCACCACACTTAAGCAACTCAGGCTTCCATCAGATAATGTCAGCAAGTCTACTTTGTAGATGTTTCCATGCCTATTTCCCTGCAAAATAATCTCTCCAGAAGTTTGGTTAGTCACAGTGCATCCAGTAGATGAGAAATTTACATTATTACCTTTGTCACACAATTGAGATATGCTTAATAAGCAATGCTTCAGCCCATCTACTAGAAATACATTACCTATACAGTGTGAATCAGACCTACCTACCTTTCCAATTCCAATGATTTCCCCTTTCTTACCATTACCGAAGGAAACACTTCCTCCTTGGAAGGCTGAGAGTGAAAAGAACAGTTCCTTATGCCCTGTCATGTGCCTTGAGCAACCACTGTCCATGTACCATTTGTGATTTATCTCCTTCACTCTAGCCTCAGGATCTTCTTCATTTTCTGAATCTCCAAGTGCCATTAGAGTAAGATCCTCATCCAGATCATCATCACTTATTTCGTCTTCACTGTCTTGCCATCCTGCAACCATTGCTTTGGGATTTTCACTTTTCTTATGGACCTGTTCCCTAGCCTTCTTCCTTTCATCAATGAATCTCTTCCTCCATTCTCCTTCCATAATTGGACATTTACTGATGTAGTGCTCCGAGCTTCCACATTTGTGGAATTCTCCAGCCTGTTTCATGTTAGTAGACCTACCCTGTCCACTAATTGCCCTTTTCTTAATCAAATATTTCTGAACACTTTTAGCGATAAGGACCAGTTCCTTATCATCAATGATTTTATCACCAGCAGTCAAGGCTAGGTTAGGTTCAGTTTTAACTAGTGCTCCTATGTTTTTAACCTTTTTCCTCAGTTCATAAGTCTTTAAATTACCTATAAGCTCATCTAAGGATAGAGTGGTTAAATCTTTGCTTTCTATGATAGCACAAGCTTTGATCTCCCAAGAATCTGGAAGAACCCTAGTTAAAATCTTTTCTACTCTATCTTCCACAGTTAAAACCCTTCCCAAAGAGATAAGTTCAGAAGCAATGGCATTAAATCTAGTATACATTTCAGAGATTGACTCTTCTTCTTTCATTTTAAAGCTTTCATATTCAGCATAAAGAAGTGTACCTCTGGACCTTTTTACCTGACTTGTTCCTTCGTGTGCAACTTGTAGAGCATCCCAAATCTCCTTTGCAGTGACATACCCTCTGATTCTAGTGCATTCGTCAGGACTAAGTCCACCAACAAGCAACTTCCTAGCTTTTGCATTCTTTTCCCATTGCTTTATGTCTTCAGCATTGCATTCCTTCCTGGTTTTGGGAACATCGTTTCCCTCGGCATCCTTCTTCATTGGGATCATGGGTCCTTCAGTTACTATATCCCACAATTCATAGTCCTCTGCTTGAAGGTGATCACGCATCCTCTCTTTCCACCATGAATAGTATTTCCCATTGAAATAAGGTACTCTAACCATTGACTGACCCTCACTGTTCTCTCGTGATGTACTCATCTAATCCTAGGTGTTAGCCTTTTCAAGGATAACCCGCTCTGATACCAATTGTTATTTCCCACGATTACACCACTTTACTGTTTTAAGGACCAGTTCCTTAAAATGTGTTCCTTTACTCTACGATATGCGGAATTAAAACTATAAGTAATTGAACACCAGATATTAGCGTGGAAAAATCCCTTGACTTGGGATCAAAAAACCACGACCTACTTCTCAAGTAGGATTTCAAATTCACTATGTAAAAAGACCCACTTGGTTACAACACTCACTCTTACTAACCTAGGATTAACTCTAATCCTTTAGTGATCTTTCTCACGATCAGTGAAGTTGTGTCAAGTCCACGACTTGAACCAGAAAGTTTACAACTCGATTTTTGCTTACTACAATTGAACTAAGACTTGAACTTTTACAAGATTCAATCTAAGGAACAGGTTCTAACTTAGTTCTATTGTAGCTAACTGATTACACAAATAAGCTAATAATTCTTCTCAGCTTTTGCTCGATGCTCTCAGTATTTGTGCACACTTCTACGGCTAATATGCTCCACGTTTTATAGCTCCAGCAGCCAAGAAGTCTTGATGAATTAGAACTCCAAAGCTCCCTTGAGTTTGAGTCCTAATTGGATTCTACTCTTTAGAATCCGGATCTCTTATCCTTTATCCTTTGTTTATGCAATCTTTTCGTATCCGTTTAGACCTGCATAATTATCAAGATAAACATTAGGTTTAGGATAATTAATAATATCTCAATTAAAACGATTTTGCATGAATTATCTATTCTGCTGCAGTGATTCAAAGGAACAGGTCCTTTGAATCCGTTCCTCAGTCATCAGTCAAAACTCCAAGCTTATCCAAGCTAACACTATACAAATCAAAATATAAGGATTGGATCTATATCTCCTGGCTCTAGCAGTATGTTACCCTCATATGTATTACTCTTTATATGAAGGACAATTCTCATCATAAAGTAAATTAAGAATTATAGATACTAGATATTCAAATTGAAGATAATATAATTGAAACTAATAAAAATCTATTGATTTTCAACCACTATAGAATGTTTATATTAATAGTTATGAGTTTACCAACTTATACTAGGGCATGAAATTAAAGTTAAGCTAATAAGGATTACACTATTCATGTTTTGATAATGAAAACTAGGAAGAAATAAGAAAATACTTACCCACACGAGATATATGCATCAATTCAATACATACATGACATGTGTTGGCATAAGATATTACATCCAATCCAATTGTTTCTTGCCTTTTAAGCTTTCCAAAAGTTTAAGTAGTAATAAGTTATTAATAAAATCCTATCCTTAAATAATTTATACTACTAACTTTTCAAAATACCAAAACTGCCCTTTTTGGGCAGGGCGCTTGCCCTTCATAACGTGGCCAAACTTTTTTCTATGTCTTGCAGGTAGGTGGAGCATCTTCTTCAAGTGGGGCAATCGCGTGCTCTTCTATTTCCAGATATGGGCCATCTGCCTCTTAAGCAGGCGGTCATGCTTTGCATGAGGCAACCGCCCATTTATCGAAAGGTTGTCTGTCCTCCAAGTGATGTGGGCTGCCCTTTTTAGCTATCAAACTAGACTTCCTTCTGCTTCCTTAATTGGGTGACCCCCTGTTGAGAGGGTAGAGCACCCTTTTTTGAAATTCTTCATATCGTGCACATTATGGCTTATTTTTGCTCTTTTTGGTGTCCTTCTACTTTATTACTCCATAAAACCTGAAACCAAGCAAATTCCATCAATTATGCACATCGACTCATGCTTTTAGACTCAAAAATAAAAGTAGGAAGTAGTCTAAAGTTGGCAATATGTCAACTTATCAACTCTCCCAAACTTAAGTGTTTACTTGTCGTCAAGCAAATCAAACTCTAAACAAAACCAAGTGATGTTTTCTAATTTAGCTCAAGACGAAGTCTAAGTCTCAACTTTTGGGAAAACAATTTAGCACTAATGACTCAGTTGGCTAACTGTTGAACCCTCCCAAAAAAATGCATACTTGTTATGCATTTTTTTTGGGTATATTTCAACAAAGTGGGACTCCAAAGGATTTTCTATGGAGTCGCCACCTTGTTGAAATATACCCGAAAAAAATGCATAACAAGTATGCATTTTTTTGGGAGGGTTCAACAGCGTGGCGACTCCGCTGGGGATACGCAAATGGTTCTAACCAGAAGATTTTCACGAATTTGATTTATTTATATATGTGTTGATTGTATGTATGCGTAGCTTAACTCATTATTTGTTTGCATGCCTAAACTAGTATGCGTAGAATTTATTGTTGTGAATTGTATTGAAGCATGTTCTTTTATTTGTGCATAGTCCGCATTCTGTTCATATTTCCTCCCTCATGGAGCCTGTCAATTCTCTTTCATCTCCTCGATTTCATCACGGGGGGCCCGCATGACGGGCAATAATACAGGAAGGGCATTGTCCTTCCTAAGTCTCTGAATTTCTTTCGTGTCACCAAAGTTAGTTGGGGTATGGTTTGCCTGGTTTTGTCATGGCCGGTTTTACTGGTTTATGGGGCCAGGTTTATCCCGCATAGGTCTGAATCAGCCTTAACCATTAGACCACTCTTAGAAGGAGATTAGGTCATGCATGCATATACACCTTAGTTTGGACCCGGTCCTTGATACCGTTTCTAGGAATTAAGAAACCGCCTTTTTGTCAATGGGTTCTTGAACCCAACGACAATGCATATTATGTGCTGTGTGATAACGAATCCTCAGTCCTAACCATGTTTTGAGCGAAATCAGATTTAGAATTTTGTCTCCTATGTTGTCTTTTAGGTCAGAAAAATTTAGCAGAATTGAGATCATAATGCAGATTTTTTGTGAACAAGGTAGAATTGTAGTCGGGGAGAAAGTTAGGCGGATTTGGTTGGCTTGTGTTTTGGAGATGATCTGGTGTAGTGAGATCTAAGAGGCGAAGCCCCTGGTGTCTTTAAAAGATCAGTGGGGTCCCTCTCGAGAATGGCTTTGCGTGTGTGCAGGCCCGTGTTGACTAACCAGCTGCAAATTCTTATGGAATGAAGTATGCTTGTCGCATACTAGGAGAGTGAAGCCCCTATGTCTATAAACGACCAATGGGGTCCCTCCTTGAAGACCAGTGCGGTCTTGGCTACCTAGAAAACTGAGAGGCTTGATTAAAGCCGAGGACCAGTGAGGAGCCCTATGAACAAGGTCTGTGAGCCTTGCAAAACCTAGGAAGCTGAGAGGCTTGTCTAAAGCCGAGGACCAGTGAGGTTTTATTTTGAAAGGCCAATTGGCGCCTTTCATGATTTGCAGTCTGGTATTGTGAAGGCAGTTGGAAATCTCACCCCCTGGATGTTGTGAAATAATTAGGAGTTGTGCTTGGAGGAGCGTGGATGTTTGCAAAAGCTATGAAGGATTATTCCGGGTTTTAGGCATCTGAGTTTAGAATTTTGTGCAGATGTTGTAGAGAGCAGGAGCTGTGTCAAAATTTCGAGTTAACACCAGCTTTTTGGAAGTTAGTTGGGATAATGGAATTACAATATCGAGGCGGCGAGCTGATTATTATCAATTATTGTTATTATTTATTGCTTACTCTAAATCTGAATTGCTCAAAATTGACATGAACTATTTTTCGTTACCACTTGTTTGCGCGTCTTAGGCCCACCTCTGGCAAAGAGGCACCTTACAGGGTAGGAGACGTTCGCATTTTCATTTACGCTCAACTACTTGTGTTTGCCACATTTCAACTTGTTTAAAATACAAAGCGCTACGTGATGCGCGCTATGTGATTTGTGTGCAATTTTGCCAATGGCATGCAAACTAACATGGCTACTTTTGAACTTTTCCTTTTGTTTTGTTTATCCCCCATTCAGAGGTTTGATTTGTGCTGATTTAAGCTGGCTGATCACTCTTATTACACAAGGACAAAGGACCAATCTGCATACTGGTACACATTTCCACAACTGACAATGACTGGAATAGATGATGAACCTCGCAATATCGAGAAAAATCTTGCAACTCCTGAATCATCAAGAGGAAATGTCATTATTGCTCAAGACGAACTGATTCTTGAAATGGCTAAGGAACTACAGATGCTAAAAGATGAACTGGATGCGGTAAGAGGGCAAACTCCTAAAAACACGCCACTGCGTGGGCCCGATGCATCCCACTCTCTGGGTCAAATGGGGCAATCTCTGAACTCAATTGATGGGGTCGCCAATATGAACACCTTTGAACACCCACAATTATCTAAAGCACCAGTCCACCAAAGCAACTTGCCACTTGTCCAAGCTCCACCTCCAAATAACGCTCAATCTAGCCAAACAATTAACCGACCACTCATCTACCCATCACATCAACAACACCCATCATACACCCCGCACCCTACCAATACTTATTATCAGACAAACACTGCATACCCATATCAAACCTCCACTTACCAAAATGAACCTATCCCACAAGCCTATACTGAGAATCCACCCGCACCATTAGTCCAAGTGGCGGTATATGGTGGGCAAGATGTTCCTATTGTGCAAATTGATGATTACACCAGTTCTCCTTATGTGAAGTTTCAAAATGGTGTTAGAAGAGCCGAAAAAGCAGTCGATGGGAGTGAAGATTTGGAGAAAAAGGTACAAGGTTGGGTGATGAGTGCTCTTATCAAAGCATCAAAAGGCAAGGACAAGGAAAGTCTAGAATATGAGGACTTGTGCGTTCAACCTGGGATTGAATACCCAGAAGGGTACAAGGTACCAAAGTTTGTTAAGTTTGATGGCAAAGGCAACCCTCGAGCCCATTTGAGAAGGTACTGTGAAACCTTGGGAGTGGGGAAGAATGAAGAGCTCCGTATGAAATCATTCATTCATAGTCTTGAAGGCGAAGCTTTAGACTGGTACTCCGAGCAGGATCCCTCAAAATGGATCAACTAGAGGAGTATGGCTCACGGCTTCATGGAGCGTTTTGGTTTCTATGTTGAAATACCATTAGATCGGTTGGCTATTGCAAGGTTTAAGAAGAAGGCGACCGAGACTTTTAGGGAATATGCAGTACGTTGGAGGAGTGAGGCGGACAAAGTTAAGCCTCCCATGAGTGAGGAAGAGTTTTTGGGATATTTCATCGAGACATTGGATGAATTTTACTATGATCGAATGGCATCCATGACTAACTCTACTTTTGCCAATCTAGTGAAAACGGGGGAGATGTATGAAGCTGGTTTGAAATCTGGTAGGATCACAAATTTGGCCGTTTTGCAAGCTACAAGTAAGGCAATCCAGTCTGGGTCTGGTAATGGCTTTAACAAAAAGAAGAAAGAGGAAGTAGGAGCTGTTGTGGGAGACATCGAGCATCGACCAACTAGAAAGTTGAATTTTGACAATTCGTCTGCTTTTCCCACCTACCAAAGCCCATATTACCCAAATTACCCCACTCACTACCAGATGCCACCTGTTCCTTATCCGGTTTACAATGCACAAGCAAATTACTACCAACCTAGAGCACATGCACCTAATCAATACCCTCGTCAGCCAAATTTTCAAGCACCCCAGAATTACCAGCCTCGTCCTCCTGTTCGTCCCAATGTGCAAGGGTTTAATCAGAATTACGAAAGGAGAGCAACCAAAACCTATACTCCTATAGCCGAGTCATATGGTCAGCTTTTTGAGAGATTAAGGAATGCAGGAGTTGTGCAGCCTATCCCTGATAACACCCCAAACCCTCGTCCAAATTGGCATGATGCAAATAAGCACTGTGCTTATCACTCAGGAGCAGCCGGACATGATATTGAGAGATGTTATACTTTCAAAGACAAGGTCGAGGGTCTAATCAAAGCAGGCACCATTCAACTCACCGGCACTCAAGCCAAATGTGCATGATAATCCTCTTCCCAATCATGGTAACAATGCAGTTAATATGATTTCTCTTGAAGAAGAGCCAAATCTGAAGGGCACCATAGTCTCTATTTATGATGCAAAGGTTGATAATATTGCTAAGCAAGCACTAACTCTGTTGCCAAAGAATGAGGGAACTTTTGGCCTAGGTGGCAACCCCGCTGAAGGAAAGATGGAAAAGGCTGAGTCTCAGAAGAAGCCGACTAGTGTCATACTACAGTCTCTTTTACCATTGAACCAGTCATTTGTCCAAGCACCAGAAATGGCCATGCAGAATTTGATTAAAGGTGTTGGCAGCCTATTCTTGAATGATGGATTGAAATGCAGTGCAACAATTGAAGATTTCAAGAAAGGGCCACATGTGCAGAATGCTGAACCAAGTGATGTGATGGCTAATTGCACTTGTGGTCCAAAAGAGACTTGATGAATGAACTCGTTATTTTTGTTTTGGCATCACAGTCAGCTTGAGGCCCTGAACTGTGTTTTGCACTTTGTTTATGTTATGTCTATGTCTTTCAAATAACTCTTTTAAATCCTGCATATTTACTTTTATGTTGTATGCCTCCCTAAATTAGGTTTTGAATAAACAAATGCACTGCATTCCTACCCTATTATTTTGCTATACTTTAATTATTCATGGGCTTTATTATTTGCTT
Organism: Petunia x hybrida; assembly: GCA_037355625.1. Taxonomy (NCBI): domain Eukaryota; kingdom Viridiplantae; phylum Streptophyta; class Magnoliopsida; order Solanales; family Solanaceae; genus Petunia; species Petunia x hybrida. Next base: position 193,079 of record JBBBVM010000018.1, on the reverse strand, counting down.
TTGATTAATATACTTACTATTGTTTCTAATTAAAAAATAACAAAACCTGCTTGAACTTGGCTTGTGACCTATAATGAAAGAACTGAACAATTTAAGGATGATGCATTGGAAAGTTACTCTTGCACTCTCTGGATATTACATTACCGTTAGAACTTCAAACTGGGGCAGTTTTATTTGCCGGCAATTGGAGCCAAAGCATTTTATCTACACAAATGGAAGACCTTTATTTGAGAAACCATTCAAGAAGATAAGTTGGAAGATGTTGAATGCGCAAAGAGAAGATTTGAATAGTTTACTTCAAACCGGGGCAATTGGTGTTGAAGAATCTCTTTCCTAACTAAGAAGAAGCAACGGAAAATTTGCGCCAAGTTGGCAATGTCATTATGTGGAAGAACACTAATACTGGCAGATATTCGTGATCAAGTTTGGCCAAAAGCAATCAACGCAGATGCTGTCAAAAGATACTATGTCTGAGGCAATCGCAAGTTAGTATTGGTTCGAATGTAATCTTTGATGTAATGCGAACTACGTGTAACCTGATTCCCGAGGCGGGATACGTAGGCAACTCATATAGAGTTCGGTTTCACTAGCAGTGGAATCCCCTATTTCCTCTTTTATGTATTTTTGAACTACTTCTAACCTGATTCCTGGAATGGAAACAGGATAAGTAGGCAATTCCTATCGGATTCGGTCAAAATATTGTAACACTTTAGGCTTGTTTATCTTTTATGATGTAATTCCGAACTATGCATCTGGGCAGATGTGTATGTTTTCCAAGTCGGATGCGGTTTCGTACTTAGATTGCCATACTTCCCCAAAATTTTATGTAAGCAGAACTACGCACAGTCTGATTCCCGTGGAGGGATACGTAGGCGCTCTTAACGGGCTCAACTCTATAATATTGAAATTTTTAGGTTTCCTTAAAGCAATCAACTGGGGCAATGTTTCCAGATAATTTGAAGGTATGGAAGATAGAAACTGGGGCAAATTTTGCAAAAAGAGTTCAAAGGCATAAAGATTATAACTGGGGCAGATTTTTGCAAAATTGGTATTACTTATCAAAGGATGAAGTGGCAAAGTTTTAAAGTATTCAAGATTAGCACAAGTCGCAAAGACAAAGGATATTCAGTTTGTTTCAAGATATGTCATGAGTTTGAGTTAAAGCAGAAATTTTTAAATGCATTATAACTTCTGTTGCATATCAATGATTATTTGTTTAATATTTTATCAAATTACTTTACTTTGCCTCTATCTTGAAATATTATACAATATTGAGTTCATAAATCAAGTCTCTAAGTATAATTTGCTAGCCCAAGTCTAAAGAAGAACGAGGGAACAGCGACAACGAGTTCAAGATGAATCAGCACAAATCAAACGCCCCTACCCAAAACTCACAAAATTTTCTTTGAGAGCAGGAACATGAAAGCTTGCAGTGAAATGATCATTTGCACTATGGATGAATAATTTATTGAACGCGCATCCAAAGTTGCCTTGCAGATTGCGTCGCATTGCCTTTTCATGACTTAAAGCATTATGCTTTGTCATGAGTTATTGCCGAACAGGCGGCATTTCCACCTCTATGACTTTCATTCCTAATAGGCGACAAAGCCGAGGCTTGTTTTGTGTTTTCAAAACTAAGCCAAATAGGGCATCGCTCTATTTCGGATGATAATCCGCACAAGGCCATCCTTGCCGGATTGTCTCGCCAATTGATTTATCAATGGCTATCGCACCGACTACATTTCCGCACTACTTTGCTTTGCACTTGCTTTGAATTATGTCTTCGCACTTGCTTTAGAATTAACGCCTTGCTTTACTCTTCCAGGTTGACCATCGACTGCGAGGATCCCCTTTGTTGGATTATGTCGCCTATTGATTCGCCAAATGGCTCTTGCATTGCTCTCCATTCCCGCATTGCTTTTCTTTGCACTTGCTTTCAATTATGACTTTGCACTTGCTTTATGTTATGAACCGCTTTACTTTTAGCTTTTTAAGTTAACAGGTCAATCCCGAGACCCTCCTTGCTTCGTGCCAGACTGGTTCGCCAGCTGATTTGTAGACAATCAATTCCAAGACCCTCCTTGCTGCGTGCCCGACCGGCTTGCCAGTTGATTTGTCAAGATATTCAAATTGCCTTGCACTTGCTTTCAATTATTACTTTGCACTTGCTTTATATTATGAACCGCTTTACTTTTAGCTTAACAGGTTAACAGGTCAGTCCCGAGACCCTCCTTGCTTCGTGCCGGACCGGTTCGCCAGCTGATTTGTTCGACAATCAATTCCAAGACCCTCCTTGCTGCGTGCCCGACCGGCTTGCCAGTTGATTTGTCAAGATATTCAAATTTCCTTCCACTTGCTTTCAATTATTACTTTGCACTTGCTTTATATTATGAACCGCTTTACTTTTAGCTTAACAGGTTAACAGGTCAGTCCAGAGACCCTCCTTGCTTCGTGTCGGACCGGTTCGCCAGCTGATTTGTAGACAATCAATTCCAAGACCCTCCTTACTACGTGCCCGACCGGCTTGCCAGTTGATTTGTCAAGATATTCAAATTGCCTTGCACTTGCTTTCAATTATTACTTTGCACTTGCTTTATATTATGAACCGCTTTACTTTTAGCTTAACAGGTTAACAGGTCAGTCCCGAGACCCTCCTTGCTTCGTGTCGGACCGGTTCGCCAGCTGATTTGTAGACAATCAATTCCAAGACCCTCCTTGTTGCATGCCCGACCGACTTGCCAGTTGATTTGTCAAGATGTTCAAATTGCCTTGCACTTGCTTTCAATTATCACTTTGCACTTGCTTTATATTATGAACCGCTTTACTTTTAGTTTAACAGGTTAACAGGTCAGTCCCGAGACCCTCCTTGCTTCGTGCCAGACCGGTTTGCCAGCTGATTTGTTCGACAGTCAACCCCAAGACCCTCCTTGCTTCATGCCCGATCGGCTTGCCAGTTGATTTGTCAAGATTGTTGAAAATGCTTTGCATCATGCCTTCGCACTTGCTTTATTGCTTCGCCAGTTGTTTGGATGGCAACTTATCAATGATATCGCAACCCGCACTTGCAAATTTGTATCATCAATATTTGATCATTTCTTACTTTGATTATCAAAATTTACTAGCAGTTGCTCGCTTACTGTTTGTCGAGTTTATTACAGGACTTTAGCAGCACTGCAGCAGCATTTGGAGCATAACGTTGAACTTTTTCTTAGCAGTGAACTGGGACAATCGTTGATATGAGCTAGACTCGTCAACAAGGATCTGAAGAATCGCACCCGAACAAGCAAGTTCTATCCTAATCTTTCGCTCCAGATTAGGACGTCAGTCTGTCTTCTTTCCTATTCGTGCGTCATTTTCTATCAATCGTGCGAGTTTTCGTGTCTAAGTATCGTCGAACTACATATGGCCTGATTCTCTTTCAGCCCGAGATATGTAGGCAACTCGGAAACCAGAGTTTGGCCATATCCATAAGCCTCGCATTTTGATCCTTGGAATCGAATTACTTGGCTTTGTCGTGACAAAATTGGTTTCTCGTCAACTTCTTTACCCTGAAAACTCTTTCATCCTTTTCGGGTAAAGAGGGGCAGCTGTTGACACCCAATTTCGTCCCGAGATTTAAATTTATGATTGATTATTTAAGTGAGAATCAATTATTAAAGTAAAATTAAGTTAATTAAATTAGTCAATTAAAATTAATTAATTAAATTTAGTTAAAGTAAATTAATTAATTTCAAAGGAAAGATAAATGTGCAAAACACAGCTTTAAATTAAGCCTACGCGTGCAATTATTGATTTCCTTAACCTATTCTAAAATAAAGGGGCCAAAAGCGTTTAAAGCCTAAAATCGAGGCTATTCGCGCAACCCACATAACTCCTAACCCAGCCCAAGTCCCTTTAACCCATAGCTCCTAACCCGAAGCCCATTCCCTCATCTTCCTAATTCAGGATTTTCCCCAAGTCCCTTTAACCCATAACTCTTACCCCTAATCCCTTCCCCTTAATCCCAATTTCCCCTAAAAAAAACTCTTCAAATCGGTCCAAAGCCTCGTCACCAGTGGTCCCTCACCCCTCCACCTCATCTCCACCGTACCAAAGCCTCGCTGGATAGAATCTCAAGCGTCCATTTCAAGTTAAAATTGATCTGATTCGTTCATTGAAAGTAACGGATCCTTCTTGAAAGATAAGGATGGAAAACGTACGATCCTTGAAGGAATTTTACGATTTTCACCCCTATTTTTCAGGTAAAATGTCCGATTTAGCTTTAAAATTGAGGAGAATATCTCAGCTTTAAACCCTAGAGGCACAGGTATATAATCTTCTTTCCTGATGTTTTTAAAGGGAGTTCATTTTTAGAGGGGCAGCGGCAGCATACATACATAGGCATAATATTTTGTTAGTTTCAATCTTTTAAAATACACATGGCATAATTGTTTCTATTCTGGGATTAAAGAAAAACATTGTTTTTCGAGTATATTGTCGCTTCGTTATACTAGTCGTCGACCTTGCTCGCGTCGCTCTTGTTCGAGTCGTTTTCTTTGGCTCATCGCTTTAGTTCACTGCCTTGCACAAGGTCAGTGACTTCTCATTTTTTTTAATATATTTTCATTTTTTTACGTAATGTGAATTTGCTCAGTTTGATTTTAACTTAGCATGTATAAAAATGGAGAACTCAGTCTATAGAAAACACTAGAATCTTAAAAAAGTGTTAATGTTTGGATCTTGATATCTGCTTGACTTTCAGTTATGTTTTCCTGTTTGATTTAACTTAAAGGTTCTTCCTTTCAGTTCTTGTCTTATCTCTGAAATGCGATAGTAGTTAGTAGTGTGTGTGTGTATGAGAGGTGGTCTAGTGGATGTGGAGTGTCTATGGAGGCCTGTTGTTTGTGTTTGGAGGAGTTTTCCAGGGGTGTTGGCATAGCTGGAGATGCTGCAGTTAGGTAGTTTAGGGTTGTCAGGTGTTGTTGGAAGATGCTAAGTTAGCATCAGGTTTATGAGTGGTTGATCAATGAGGATGAGGTTCCAGGTGAATGTGCAAGCTTTTGGGAAATGGTGATGAAGGCAGTGAGGTGAGGTGTTCTGCTTTCCTGGATTGCTGTTTAGAGTTGAGTATGGGAGCTGTTTTGGTAAGTCGTTTAGATGGTATGTGAGGGTGTTGCAAGGGTCTAGTTTAGGTCCAGGTGAGTTTGCAATGGTCTGCAGGGAGCATAAGGAGGTTGGATGTGTGTAGGAGTTAAAGGAGTAATCTGTTGTTGTTTTGAAGAAGCAGGGTTTGTTCTGGTTTGTTCTGGAGGCCTGTAAGGTTGTAGAGAAGTTTCAGGATGTGTATCTTTGTTGAGGGTGTTCAGATAGGAGAGTTGTTTGGGTGAAGTCCTGTACCTTCATGCATTAATTAATTGAAGCTTGATCTTTTAAAGTGTAAAGTTCTGTTCTTTCTTATCTGTAAAGTCATTGGTTTAAGCTGAGGTGTCTAATGAATTTAAAATATGATCTTTTCTCTTCTTACTTAACCTTTTACTGGTTTTCTTTAAGAAAAGAAAGAAAGTGTATCAGCTTGCCAAACTAGCTTCTGAAGTAAAATGCCAAGTTGACATTCTCAGTTAGCATCATCCTGGTTTGTTCTTTTAAAATTTGAACTTTTTAAAAGGTGTTCCTATCTAGTAATCTTGGTTTCTAGTAGAGTTTCTTGTCTCCAGCGTGGTCCTAGGCTTCCCTGGTCTGTCCTGAGTTAAATACTTCTTAAGCTTTCTTGTTCTCTCTGCTGGTGCAATGATCACTCTTCTCTGTTTGGTTATTGTGAGTATCATTTGATCAAGTAAAGGAGGTGTTGTATGCTATGTGTAGTTCAGGGAGTTTGTTTGGAGAAGGCATGGTGTTTGGAGTTTGTATGGGAATTGATTTTAGGTGTGCATGTTTTTCTTGGTATGTATGCAGTATGTATGTGCAGTGAGGTCTAGAGTTTGTTTCTGGTTGTTCAAGGGGACTAGTAGGTTGTGTATGCAGGTGGTCTGTGGGTTCAAGGAGGTGAGTGTGCAGTCTGTAATGTGTGTGTGTGTGTAGGTGCAGAGTGTTGGGAGTAGTATAGAGGTGAGTAAGGTTGAAAGGAGGTGTGCTGATGTCAGGATCTATGTGTATGCATAAAAGAGGGTGTAGAGGTGTGTGTTTGAGTGTCAAGAGAGGAGTAGATGTTAGGGGGACTGGGTTTTGAGGTCTGATATGTTTCTGGTGGGTGCAGTGGGTTGGGATTAGTTCAGTTTGTCTCTCCAGATCCTGGTTCTGTGTCTAGATGTTTGGGGGTTGGTATTTGAGGCCTGGTATGTTCCTGGTATAGGTGCAGATTTGTCTAGGGGAATAGAGTGTTTGGTTCAAGGGTCGATGCTTTACTGATTCTAGGCTCAGGATCTTAAGTGAGTTTCTTATTCTTGTTCTTATCTTCTCATTAAGCTGTTAGCATTCGTGAACTGTGTTAAAGACAGTTATTGTTTGAATCTGATTGCTGGCTACCTTATGGCAATGAAGGTAATGGGGGTATTAAAAAGAGAACTGTTTAAAATTAGTTCTTAATAACATATGAAATTCTGTTATTGAAAACTGAACCTTTCACTGTTTAAGAATATTACTATGTTTACTCTAGTTTTGAAGTGCCTATTCAGCTTGTTCAGGTCTTTCTCTCTCCCCTAATGAAATGTCCAGACTCCTTTTGTTTGATATTTATGTGCAAGTCTTGCTGATAACACCCATGTAAAAGTTTGATATTTCTTTATTATACTTGATTGAGTTCGACTTTTAATTTAGAAAACTATTTGATATGCTCCTTGGCTCTTCTTTTATCTGGATACTTAGGAAACTCGCTGTATATTTACTGCAAAATTCATGAAACTAGCTCTGTTTACTCAAAATCTCAAAGGTTTACCATTTGAATAATTAAGCGCTTATTTTCTTACTTGTCTCATAGTAGAACGATATCAATGCTAATCTTTATCTCCTTTTTCTTTGCATGAACTACTTGGGACGAGTTGATTAAAACTCACAAATTGGGACGGCTGTTTGCATTTGAAGTTATTTGCTCCGCTTCGCATTTTCGGGACTTGATATCCCCGAAATGTAAGAAACAAAAATGAAAATCACAAAGTCCAAGGCTCAATGATGAGTTTGCGCTTCCGGGTTCTGTCTTCTAAACTCCATTTCCTCCTCGCTCCCTTAGAAAATGCATGTTGTATAGGATTTCCCCATAGACCGGATTAGTAGCCCGGTAGGACAGAAATGAGATTCGATTGTGAATAACTATTGTAAATCACTTAAATTATTTTTATATGAACGCTTTGTATCGTTTCTTTGCGAATCGCCAATTAATTTATGGATGTTTAGAATCATTTGTCAATTAATGAGTGCAAATAAAATTCGATTAAAATCGTACCTTTGTCATAATTTGCATTTGAATTATTTATTTATGGATATTCAATATTTATTTATCAAATCTAATTTATTTAGTTAATCAATTAAAATTTAATCCTTTATCTATTTATTTACTTAATCTAATTTATTTAACTTCAATTAATCATTTATTTAATCAATTAAATATTTATTTATTTATTTATTTTATTAATCAATTATTATTCATTTACTCCTTTATTTAATTAAAATTTATAAGTATTCATTTATTTAATTAAGTTATTTATTTGCTTATTTAGCTATTTATTCAATCAATTAATTAATTCCTTTATTATCTTCCAATTATTTATCTAATGTGTTTTTATTTAATTATCTAACTTCATTCAATCTTTATTTATTCTATTAATTAATCAAATTAATCATTATTTCATTATCCATTTAATTAATCTTAAATTGGGTCATTTATTTTTCTAAGTATCGGCATAATTAAAATCTTATCTTATTTATATTATTCCTATTATCCTTATATGAAATTAGCTTTATATATTTATTATCCTTAACAAAATTCGTGAAAACCGCCGGATTAACTGTATTTAGCGCATTTTCGAAAGTGCTCCCGCAAGGGACCTTCTTTCGAATTTAAAAGAACCACTTAGCTAAAATCTCTGAATTTAATTTCTTTTAAATAAAGAATAAATTGCACTCTTTAGTTAACTTAGGTTCCTAATAATCCTTAAATTAGGTGGCGACTCCAAAGAAAACCCTTTGGAGTCCCACTTTGTTGAAATATACCCGAAAAAAATGCATAACAAGTATGTATTTTTTGGGAGGGTTCAACACTAACTAATCACTACCACTCACATACATACTTGACAAGTCATTCATACATTCTACTCAATCATGGTCAAAGGTTACAAATGAACCTCAAGAGTTTCCTCAATGAATCAACTAGCTTCACTTGCTCATGCAACTTCACTATGCATCTAAACTCAATCCGACTAAAAGACTCACTTGCAATCCTCACATGAAAGAAATTAGTCTTTTTTCACACAGAAACCATTTCTCAATTCAAAACATGGACTCTCACAACTAAACGCGTACTCTCATTAGGGATGCTCACAAGTGCTAAAAAAGTACCATAGACTTGACTTTATTGGTGTCTCCACTAATGTAGTAGGCCAAGTATTGGATCTCAAAGGACTTGTTTAGGCTTGCAATGTAGGCTTAAGGAGGCGTAGGATAATGATTTTGGTAATAGCTACCTTCCTTGAGCCCTACTCTTTCATCATTTAAAGCTCTTAATTCTTCCTCAACTCTCGCACCTCCTTCTTATGTTCTTATTTTATTCATCTATAACTTCTTTTTTTGTTTCAATTTTTCTCAACTTTCATTTTGTTTTCTAGGTGGGTTGGGAACAACTTGGGTTGCCTACATATCATACTTAGGTGAATCAAACCTAGGATACAGTGCATCTCACGCATAGTGTTGACATCCAATTTTGTCCCGGAATTCTAAAATTAATAAATTACTGTTTATGGCTAAAATTGTACGCCTTAAATAATTAAATTTATAAAAGGTCCACAAGCAATACACTATAAAAGATGGAAAAAGTAAGTAAATAGAGAGAAAAATAATGAACATGAAAGCAAGTAGTAGTATTATTCCTTGAGAATAGCCGGAGTCAATGTGAATCGTTTTATGTAGAATACAATGTAAGGAGGGGTATTTATAGTAGAGATCACCCAGTCCTAATTATGGTAAAATACAAAGACTAATAAAAGGCCAATGGCCTATAAACTCAAGGCAATGGTATATACGAAACCCTAACTTGGTGACTGTAAACCTAAGACGGAGCGACATATGCCTTGCGTCCTACGCCCGTACTGCCTGAACGGTCGTAACTCGTAGAGTAGACTTGCACCCTCCGTGTCCGGTGACTTGTAGGATAACACTAGTCTCGCCAGCTGGACTCGTTCCCTGTAATAGTAGTTGGCGTATTTTTGCCCACACAGTCAGTCCCTCCACTTGGTGAGTGCTGACATAAGCAGTCAAGAAGTGAAAGAGGCATGATAGAAGACGTAAAGGTGTGATTGCACCGGATACTCATCCCCTGTCTCTTCGCATGTGTTGCATTGAATGCAAATACTGTACTACAATGATGTGTACTCCCGTAATTGGAGGGGTTTTTATATGTATCTTCCCAATGCTGCCACTGGTCTGTCATATCCCGTAATTATTGGGATACTACAAAAACTGTAATAATCACAATCCCATGTAACCGCGATCTCACGTGACCAAGATCGTTCAGCTTCCCATTTAAGAATCCTCATAGGCATGTATAAATACGCCGTAACTATAAAGACTTTTATTGATCTTCATATTATTCAAGAGTTTTCCTTCAAAAGACAACACTTCGTCCAACCTTAACAATTCTATCATTCAGCATGGCTCAAGGACCAAACTTTCTTCCGCGCAAACCTCAGAGCTCAGGATTATCTTCCTGCAACCTTTAACTTTGAAGGTGATGGCCGAATGCAAGCTCAGACACCCAAATAGGAAGGAGAAAATAGCAACCTTTTTATTGAGTGCTATCCATCCGCAGTTGTGAGATATGACATAACTCGTATCAGGCTTGATTGTAAGTGGCCTGAGATCATAGACATCATTGTTCCTACCGTTGAAGAGAGAATTTCCTTCCATCATGCTGGTTACTCGATGGTCCACACGTACCCTTTCAATCTGCGTCTCAACGAGCATGTTCATTCAATCGTTGAAAAAATATGTCGCTAATACAACATCTGCCTGGGTCAAGTAGGGCCCTCCGTCTAGCAGTTGGTGGTTGTGTTAGATCACCTGGTGAATCATGCCAGAGTAAAATTCTCCTTCTAGTATTTTCTTACTTTCTACTCTCCCTATCTTCACAAGGCGCGCATGTTGATGTTTAATCAAACGGGGGAAGAAAGGCGTGGTTCCCAATAGTGAAGATTCTAAGGACCGCAGTTGGGTTCATCGACATGTGGCGGTTCGGACACCAGACATAGTTTCCTCTCTTCTTTTTCTAGAGGTCTTCAACATGAGATGTAAGTTTCTCCACGCTTATCTTAGCACATTCTGCGTTTGTCGTTTCTCCAAACTGAATTTTGGTCCTTTGTAGTGAATTCTGTAACTGCTATACAATTAACTTGTGATGAGTTAACCATGTGGGTCACTACAATCTTTGCGAGAAGCCCTCCAACTTCAATGACTTTCACAGCCCTGGCCAATGCGAACGGTTGGTGGGCAAAGGACCATGGTAAGTCTACTCTTCCGAATTTCTCTTTTTATCCTTGGCTTCCACTGTCTTCATTATTTTCTCTTTGTCTTAAGGTTCTCCCATCGTGAGATGCCCCCGCTGAAAGAGATTAAGATTGTTTCCCCGTACATTGCTCCCTTGCCCGATGTACGAGCGTTTGGAGGGAGAATTTTTGAGAGGGCGAGCAACTCTCGTTCTTCTAAGAGAAAAAGGCCTTCCAAGCTTGATAACATGGTGGTTGTACTAAGCCCTTGGTGATTTTTTATGGTGAGGGTGAAGTCTCCCGAGTGCTTGAGCCTGAGATCATTGAGACTCCTCATTTTGTTGCTGTTGAATTCGGCCCGTCTATGGGAAAGCACAGACACTTGATAGAATAAACTCTTGAGGCCGAAGAAGAAGCTGGTATGGAGGATGAAGTGGTGTTACCATCCATCCCCTTCGAGCCTCAATCATCAGATCAGTCCTTTTTTTTCACATTTTGCTAATGCAATTTCCTCATGCGTTCTACAAGCAAATATCTTTTTTATACGTATAGAATCCACTATACTCACACCGACCCCCCGAGATAACTGACTCTTTCTAGAACCGTTCTGGAAAAGAGGTGGCCGTGGATACAGATGCTGTTGCCGAACTTGTGGATGGTGCCCACGAGGTTGTTATTCTCATTGCAGCGGGAGTTAACATGTTTAAGACCCCAAGGGTTGTGACAGACCACACCAATGAGTTGATTGGTCCTAATGAGCAAAGACATCTCGCTGGTTATAACTGCCAGAAGTTGCTTGAGGTCGCCGCAGGGTGTTCTCTTCGGGTAAACTTTCCTTCTCCATTTTCCAGCATTTTATAAACTGAATCCTTACTCTCCCTCTGCTATATACTCGTTCCAACAATCGTCCAAGACCTGATGGTTTTTATCATGAGATACTCTATCGAGGAGACTCGGATGAGAACCTGAAAGAGGAGAAAGAAAGCCTGCGAGTGTTGACACCCAATTTTGTCCCTCTATTTTTCATAATTGGCTATATTTAACTTAAAGGTGCAATATTGGCTATTTGAACAAAATTTGCATTAGGAGACATGCATTTAACTGTGTTAACCCCTATTTATACACTATATATAATTGTGGCTATATAATGTAATATTGCATCATTTAAGCTATTTATCAAAACTATGACTGTTTGTGCAATTTGGTGTATTTATAGCATTTTAGTTAAAATTTGTTGCTATTTATACTTAATTAAGTTAATTTGTATCCTGATTTTCTTTTACATGTGCATTTTTGCTGTTCATTTGTTTCATTTCATACGGTACACACACACACACACACGTATTTATGTCTTAATTTATTTATTTGATACCTTTAAAGTTAAATACCGATCTAATTATAGTGCCCAGTCCAATTTTCTTTTTACTTTGCATCAATTTTCGAATTCAAATTCTTCTAAATAATTTTTCAATCTTTACCAAAATTCATTATCCATTTATTTCTTTAGTTATTTATTTTCTATTTATCAATTTACTTTCACTTTGGAACTAGACCAAATATGTAACCATATATATTCCCGATAATTCTTAATTATGCCATATATTTCTTTTTCTCCATTTTATTGTGAATGAAAATTCCCAAAAGAAATATTTTCCTTTCTTACGCTTCCCCTAAATCAGATCCCAAATTCAAACCCCCAATCTCTCTGGATCTCTCCCCAATCTCTCATAATAGATTACCCCAACACCTTTATCCCTCATATCTTGCCCAAATCACCATCATCTTTGATTTTATCCCCGTTACAAATCTCATTCTATTTAACCGGATGAAATTTCTATTCAAAGAAAAAAACAACAGGCACAATACATCATACACACTCCAATACAATATACAAAAACACCAAAACAAAATCAGTGAGAAGGGAGTGAGCATTGTGAAGGATATACACACACAGTGATAAGAATCGAGGGAGATCGGGGATAGCGGACTAACAGAGGCATTGACACCATTTTTTTACATCATCAGTGGGTTTTGAAAGGGGAGATCGAAAAGGGGGTTTGGGTGTGAAAACACCACCACTGGCGTGGCGGCGACGCCGCAGTTTTGTTGGAAGAACTGCCGACAGTCGCCCCCTCTATTCCTTTTCACCGATGTTCCTGTTCGCGGGGTCTGGTCGAGTTCTGGCTATGGAGTTTCGCCGATGCCTTGGTCCTGAACATAGCTCATGTGGGCTGTTAATTTTTTTTGGCGTTCTCCCGTAGATCTGTCAGCGATTTTGGAATCGCTTTGGTCCTTTTTAGCCTCTAGAGTTTGTTGCACTGCTATCGTTCTTGTTATTGCTATGTTTTCCTCTGTTTGTTTCTCGCAATACCGGTTCATGGGATTTTGGAAGACTTTCTTCTTGTTCCTGTCACTACAGTTGACTGTAGCGTTCTTGAATTTTAAGATGTTCATTGACACAACTTTTGTTCTTTTCTCGTTGAGCGATCGGAACATATTGTATACTTGGTTCTTTGATAATGTGTATTTGCTTACACTCACAGTTTCTGGACTATTCTGTTAGTCTACGAAAATATTGAATTTGAGGCATTACAGGCTGGTTTGAAACAGATACTACACGACCAATCATTTTTGGAGGTTAATACAAGTCCCGTCCCGTATTTACCGTCCCTTAAGTGTCCCGAAAACAAACAAAAATAGCGATGAGGACATGTATGAGTTTTATTGCAAAAAAAGCCGACAATGGAGTAATGGGATCGGTGCTTGTCATGGCAACCGGTGGGCTCTGTGTTTGCAGCCGTACCGACATCCCTAACCTCTACGCGATACGCCTAAACTTTTACAAAAATTAATTTTTTCCTTTATTATTTCTATTACTATATTATTATTCTTATTAGTATTATTTTATATTATTATTATTACTATTATTAATTACAATACTAACTCATTTTTTATATATTTTTTGCGAGGTAAATTTGGATAAAATACGGCCTTTTGAAAACATTTCGAACCCAACTTGTATATTACATTATTTTGTCTTGTCATTACTAATTTATTGGCATACTAACTAAAATGATATATTTTGCAGGGTCTATTTTGGAAGAAAGCAATTAATAGAAAAAAACTTTTATTATTATTATTATTATTATTATTATTATTATTATTATTATTGCTATTATTATTATTAACATTTTCGTTATTCTTATTATTTTATTATTATTGTTATCATTACTAACACTTTTATTATTACTATTATTACTATCACTAACATTATTATTATTATTATTATTATTATTATTATTATTATTATTATTATTATTATTATTATTATTATTATTCCTAACATTTTATTACTGTAATAATTATTATTATTCCCATGTTACTAACACTAATCTGTTTTGTTTTTGCAAGGTTCATTTGCATAAGTTGAAAACGACACTTCAGAAATGGAAGAAGCCAATTAGCGAATTGGAGCCTTTTATTTAATCTTAATTACTACATGCATATTATAAATAGTCATTTAATTATTCATCTATTTTTAGTTAGTTATTTTATTCGCTTTTAATTGCTTAGAATTCCAATTATTTAATTCGGCCGGTAACCACATTTGGTGGCGCCTAAGATGTGCCTAACCCCTTCCTCTCGGGTTAACTTGAACCATTACCTAGAATTTTTGGTTCGTAGACTAGGTTTCGGAGTTAATTATAAAATTGGCTAGAAACAAAGTAGGTGCCCTAATACGCCTAGTTAAAAAATATGTTAGGTGGCAACGCCAAGTCTTTACTCGTGAGTTCCAATAAGTCGAGCCCTATTTCGAACTTTAACCGGTTCGAAAAAAATGGGTGTCGACAGAATGACGACTCCGCTGGGGAATTTTCAAGGTTCTAACCATAACAGACTTCTAATTGAGATTTTTTATATTTATTTTCTTCTTATTATTTCTCGAGACTAATATTTTTTTCATTTTCCTTTTGCAGGTTTGAAGCTTAACTTTCTATTGAAATTTTTTTAATTTATTATCTATAATTTTTATTGTTTATACTTCCTCCACTCTTAGACACTATTAAAAGCATATATCATCATATCCACACTTTTGGTAAATTTTACTCGTGCACTATATTTGAAAGGCAGTTGCGTCAGTTTGACGATCGTTCTCACTCCTACAAAACACACCGTTGAAAAAGTTTTGGGATAGGTCGAGTCCGAGGTACAACCGACTGTTCCAAATTTTTTCACTTCCAAACTATCTGTTTGAGATAAACTTATCTAAACCTCACTCTTAGAAAACTCTATTAGGAGCATACATCACATTCCATATTTTAAAATCTTTTTCACATCATCATTTCAAATAATCTTGCCCGATTATATTATTTTCGGAACTAACTTGTTTTTTTACTCTCCCTTTTTTCCTTCTCTTTTATTAAATTTATTTTGTGAACTGATTTTATTTCAAATTGTACATATTTTAAACTTGTGCATTTTGCTCATACCGTCGCACTGTCAGCCACTCTTGGCAACTTCAAATTCATGCGGTTACGATCACCACTTCGTCATCATAAAAAGCCCTTTAGGGGAAACGACTTAGTTGTTCCACGACGTTTCCGCTCCCAAATCTTCCTCTTGGGAGGATAATAAAACTCGGTCTAAGTCAACCTAGCTCTTAATAGTGACTCTAGGACCATATATCATGATATATCATTAGTCGACTTGTTCTCAAGTCTGATAGGCCAACATGTTCTAACAATCTGAACGGGTTTTGACCCCCAAGGAGCGTTGAACATGATTTATTGGCATATACTTAAAGGACTGAACATACAAATATGGACCGTCTATTGAAATTATTCTGCATTCAATGCCATTCAAAGGCACAAATGGTAACCAAAGCGGCATCAAAGCCCAAATTGAATCGAAACGACCATTTAGTCCTAAATGGTTGGAATCATTCTGTATACAATGCCATTCAAAAGTACAAATGGTAACCAAAGAGGCATTAAAGCCCAAATTGAATCAGAAACGACTGTTTATGCCCAAGCGGTTAGAATCATTATATGTTCAATGTCATTCAAAGACACAAAAGGTAACCGAAGAGGCATCAAAGCTCAAATTGAATCAGAAACAACTGCTTATTCCTAAGCAGTTGGAATCATTCTGTATTCAATGCTATTCAAAAGCACAAAAGGTAACCAAAAAGGCATTAAAGGCCCAATTGAAGCTGAAATGACTGCTTGATATATGGGATGACACATAATGCGCATTTATCCTTTAGGCATTATATAAAGACTTGCCATCCATGGTTTGTCAAAATTCCATTAGCAACTTTTGTCTAAAGTGTCTAAAGAGTTTTCAACCCACAACGACACATCTCTTCATATTCTCTGTTGCATTGTTTTCAAAAGCTTGTGCCATACATTGATCATTTGTTTTGCAATAAAGCAAATTTTAGGTATTTTCTTCCCCCTTTTCCTATTGTCCTTCACCTTTGATGGGAAGAATGCAAAGACGCAGTGACAAATATTCCAATATATGACGGAACCTAAAACTCCATGAGTGTTGGAAGCATATCCCTACCAACTAGCAAGTGAGGAACAATACGATGAACTCAGGATGAAATTTTCTGTTAAGACGCTTAAAAGGCCAGCATTGAATTGGTACATAGATAAAGACACAAGCGAATAAACTTCTGAGCGGTTTTTGTTGAAAGCTTTATTCGAATAATATGAATCTTCATGAAAACAACTACACCGAAAAACACAATATAACCAACCTCTAAACTGGTTTTGACTGAAGAAATGATCTAAGAATATACATGATACACTGGGTTCGGTCTCTTTGCAACAAAATCTTACCCAACAAGATGCAAAGATTAAAATTGCAGCAGTTTGGTTGACAAGTATGAAGAATAATGAGTATCTCTTTCAAGGATACACAGACATTACGACATGCCTCATTCGCAAGGAGAGGTGACAAAAGCTAAGGTCTTGGTGTTCGATAAAAGCCAACTTCCTTTTCAGTCATAAATATATCCCTTACCCGAAATCTTTGTAAATTTTTTATTGAGATCTAACCAGACCCACCAGACACATCTCCTGCTTAAGCAACCATCAATCATTTAATCAAAATCCTTGTCTTGACTGCTATATAAAGTACTCAAGTAATCTTTTGGAATCTCTATATACTTTCTTTTATAATCTCCAAATTAAAGTGCTAAACTATCATCTGCGGTCTAGGCATTTGTTGAACCCCCCAAAATACATATAAATATGCATCGGGTGTATTTTCAATAAAAATGGGACTCCAAAAGGCTTATTTGTAGTCGCCACCTAATTTAAGAAAAAATATGGAACCAAATAAGCAAATGCGTGCAAAACTCAATTTTTGGAAAAATACAGTCTTTCAGAGATTCTGGATAAGAGGTTTTTCTAATTTCAAAAAAAGATTTTTAAGGCACTTTCGAAATTCCGTTAATAACGGTTAATCCGAAAGGTTTCAAAAATATTTACAAGTGCATTTTTTCTTTAATAATAATAATTATTATTATTATTATTATTAATTAATTAAAAATAAAACTTATTTGTAAAAAATGTTAACTTGCACGCATTTGCTAAAAGTGGCCCAAATTTGCAATAAATAAATAACAAGTCCAAATTAAATGGGTTTGAACATAAAGTATACCAATAACTCAAACAATCAAACATGTATTATTCATAAATAAAGTATTCTACAAACAATTTACATATTCTATTGAATATTTAACTAATAGAAAGAACGAGTTTCAAAAGGAAAGAACCCGGAGAATGACTAACTCGCGGGAGTCTTCAATTCCTAAACTTTCTATAATCTTGAGAACTTGAGTCTGAATCTTGACCCAATGCAACTCCAAGCCAATGAGCCAAACCCAATTGGTCCAAACTCATTCCCAAGGGTGCATCATGCAAAAGAAGAGGGAAGATAACGATTAATACATTGACAATAGCAGTTAGAGAATTCAGTAAAAGCAAACTACCTCAACTAGAACAAGTAACAGAGCCATAAATGATTAAACAGATTGTCCTGAATAAAAGATTTTTGTGATAAAGGAAACAGGAACAGGCAGCAATTTAACATAGACAGTAGATATTCGAGCATGTCAAGATAGGAATCCCAGAACAGACTACCTACAATTTCAGCTACTACTACAGCAATGAAACCACCATTCAATACCCTTTCATTCAAGTGACAGACCACCCTGCCTTATCAAAAAATCTACAAACACCAAGAACTACCTGCTACAAACCTTAACAGACCCTCACAGGCACCATTAAGCGACTAGGATCACCAAGAGCAACTCCTGAAGACTCTATACTTCAATTACAAACAACCTAGATCACCTGAAGATTCTGCCGCACCTATACACTCAAAAATAGCCCTCAAATTACCTACACGCACTCACATTAACCAAAAAGGGAACTATCATCACCCACCCAAGAACTTACCAACTCCTGGACTCCCTCAAAAGACTGCTTCCTCAGAACGTCACACATTCGAACACAACCTAAACACAAACTCACTCACACACACAGAGACCTGCTGGCACACACTAACAAGCATCTGCACATACACACACTCTCATCCTTTCTACAACCTGCAAGACACCCAAAAAAACTTACTCTATGCAACAACACCTAACCTAAAACAATCCTTGAAGACACTTGATCATCAAACAAACAGCCTAGCACCTCCTTTACACTAACATACACACCCTTCTAAAGCCTCACTACAACACCTGCACATCACCTCCACAGACCTGTAAAAACCAACAAACATCTTGGTGCAACGAGAAACGAACGTACATGCTGTCAACCTCCACACACTCTCCTTAACACCTAGGAACAACCTATACCACCAGAACATATACAAGAAAACACTCTCTGACTCTCCTAGAACCTGCAGCACCCATAAAAGCTTCAAACACTCTTTTTAAATTCCAGGACCACCTCCAATCTCCTAGCATAACCTGCAAACACTTAATACACCCTCAGGCCTCCTCACTTAACCAAATACACCTGTAAAACTATACAAGCTGTTGCTACCTGAAACAACTCTTTCACACCATCACAACCAACAGAAACACAACAGCTTGCCCCTCTTCATAAAACAGCTAAGCCTTGACAGATATGGAGAGCAACGGGACCAAACAGATGGAGCATGAAACTGACTTTGACAAGATGCAAGAACGATTTGGAAAACACACCTGAAAGAAAAAAGAACATGCACCAGGAAGACCCTATGAACAACTAAAACCAGTTCCAAACAACCAAAGCAGGCCCCTCCAAAACCAACCTTACAAACTTGGAACGTACATAACAGGGGAAGGGCTGCTGCAAGCTTACCAATAACATATTTCAAAAACTAAAAAAGAAACATGAGATAGCAGGACCAAGACTACTAAACTAGGAAGATGAAACTTTACCACTATCAACTAGAAACCAAGATCCAAAATCAAAAGGAACAATCCTTTTAGTAAGAAAAATCAAACAGGAAACAAATGAGGACGGAAATAGGGATCAAGATTCACACTTTTATCATTCGGTATTTCAAAATTTTACACTCAAATGAATTTCATTCACATCTATCTACATAGAGTATAGGTTCTGCTCCTTAAATTCATAAAACCATACTTGAACTTCATTTACATACTAGCATTCAAGCATCAAATTGGAATAAGGAACTTAAAAGAAAATGAGGTGAATGTTACTGTTTTTTATTAGAGAACTGGGCGAGGGATCCGAAAGAAGAGCGACTCGACTAAGCGACGACTCTACAAAGGTCGTCGACTCGACTAACACAGAAGTTATAAACAAAATCTAACAGAAACCAGTAGCATTCTTTATATATTGAAAACTGAAAAACTTATATGCCTTTTATATTATGTCGTTTCTCTATTTTTCCTATCCCTCTGCCTTGTTTCTTTTTTTTAGCTGCTACTTCTATGAACTTAAAAACCCCCTTTAAAATGACCTTAAACTTTTATTTTATATCAAACCAATTAGGGTTCTAGAGGGCTACCAAAAATACCTGAAATAACCTCTAATGGGCTATAAGGATAATGTGCTGGTACGATCATGAGCTGGAAAGAGAGTGGGGACCATTTGGCTGATTTCATTTCAAATTTTGGGGGGAATCGGGGAAAATCAAGGTAATCGGGTCTAGGGAACGGGTCAAAGGGAAATGGGTTCGGGAATTTTTTATTTCTGGGGTTCTGATTTAAGGAATTTTAGTTTTAAAAGGGTGTTTGCAAGGGTTGGTCGGATATGATATTACATCTTGCAGTTTTGACCCATATTCCTTCAAAATTACTCCTCTTGCTTTTTATTTTAAAATTAACCTTTCTCAAACTGATTCGCCCTCGATTTAAATATTTCGGGACAAAATTGAGTGTCAACAGCTGCCCCTCTTTACCCGAAAAGGATGAAATAGTTTTCAGGGTAAAGAAGTTGACGGAAAACTAATTTTGTCACGATATAGCCAAAGACTTTTATTCCAAGGACCAAAGTGCGAGGCTTATGGACATGGCCGGACTCCGATTTTTTAATTGCCTACATATCTTGGCTAAACAATAATCAGGCCATATGTAGTTCGACGCGATTCGAAAAATAAAAAATGAGATAACAAGGACTATTTTGTCTTCAATCTCGAACCTTGGACTACCTAAGTTGGAAATATTTGGGTAACACAAAATAGAATGATACAAAAAGCTGACGCAAAAAGGCTAACACAAGATTGACCTCTAGGGTTGAAAACTTGTTTGAGTGTGATTCTTCAGATCCTCGTTGACGAGTCTAGCTCATAATGACGATTGCCCCAGTTCACTGCTAAAAAAGAGTTTCACGTTATGCTCCAAATGCTGCTGCGGTCTTGTTAAAATCCTGTAATAAACTCGAGAAACAGTAAGCGAACAACTGCCAATGAATCTTAATAAATGAAGTAATAAATGAATAGCGATAAATAAACTTGTAGATGCTGGTTGCAATATCAATGATAGGCTTGTCTTCAATCAATTTGCGAAAAAATCCAGCTTGGTGAGGCAAGATGACTTCGGGTCGTTGGTAGACTGAAAATAAAGAAATAAAAGCTTCAATTAATAGAAATATAAAGTGAACTTTAAACAAAATTATAAGGATAAAATGCCACCTTTTCGGCAATAAACCGTGATAAAGCATAAGCTTTAAAGTATGAAGAGGCAATTTGAAAAGCAATCTTGGATTGTTCTCCAACTAAAAGTAAGAACACATCCAAAGTAATCTTATTATCCTGCATGTCTTAACAAACTTATTAGCAATATAAGGTCATTAGAATAGGTATAAGCAAATATATAAACGCTTCAGGAGGCTACAAAATAAATTTAAAAAAGTGTGCAAATATTAAAACGCCTATCGAAACCATGTACATATTAAAACACCTATCGAGACCATAAAATTACACCTAAAAGGCATTCAAATAATTAACACCTTCGAGGTGGCATAAATACGCCTTTGAGGCCACAAAATTACGCCTTAGAGGCATTCAAATAATTAACACCTTTGAGGCGACATAAATACGCCTCCGGAAAAATAAAATTACGCCTTAGAGGCATTCAAATAATTAACACCATCGAGGCGACACAAATACGCCTACGGGGCAACAAAATTACGCCTTAGAGGCATTCAAATAATTAATACCTTTGAGGTGACACAAATACGCCTCCGGGGCAAACAAATTGCGCCTTAAAGGCATTCAAATAATTAACACCTTCGAGGTGAGACAAATAGGCCTCCGGGGTGAACAGATTAGCATTCAAATAATTAACACTTTCGAGGTGATACAAATACGCCTCCGGGGCAAACAAAATTACGCCTTAGAAGCATTCAAATAATTAACACCTTCGAGGTGACACAAATATGCCTCTGGGGCAAACAAAATTAAGTATTAGAGGCATTCAAATAATTAACACCTTCGAGGTGACACAAATACGCCTTCGGGGTGAACAAATTTGCATTCAAATAATTAACACCTTAGAGGTGACACAAATACGCATCTGGGGCAAACAAAATTATGCCTTAGAGGCATTCAAATAATTAACACCTTCAAGGTGACACAAATACGCTTATCGAAAGCGTGACACATAAATAAGCTTCTCTCTGCATTCTGCTCCGGAGGAATGGTCTTGGCTACAAAGCACAGTGAACCCCTCAGGATTTTCGATATCTGTAAATCATAAAAATAGGACTTTAGTAAGCGTACTAATAAAGTGAAAGAGAAATGAAACAAATATAAAATTTGCAAAAGTATGGGAATAGAAATGTCGCCTTTCGGCGAAGTGGGAAAGTATCAAGCTTTATCCCAAGTATCATTGCAATCCAAGCAATGAGAATCTTGGAGATTGACTTGTTAAGATGTTTATCTTCCATTGCGGGTCTTAATGTTCCTGTTCTCAAAAAAAAATATTAGTTTTGGGGAGGGAGGGGGGAGAGTTTGATTCATGCTGACTCGAGCCTTTATCTTTCAACCGCTTCCTTCTTCTCCCTTTGTCTAGATTTACGATCCGTCTTTTGAGACTTGGCCAACGAACTCTGTCGTATTTCAGATTGTGACATATATTTGAACAAATTGAACATCCTTTATCTTTGCAATACTCTGCGTTATCCCCCAAAGTAACTCTCGAAACTTCACCAACTTATCTTTGTCAAGCAATATGGCTTTTTGCAAAATCTGCCCCAGTTATGATCTTAACGCGTTTAACTCGCTTTGCAAAATCTGCCCCAGTTGCTATCTTTCAAATCTTCAACTTGCCTTACAAAATTTTGCCCCATTTATGACTTTTAGGGGAAAACTGAAAATTTTAATATTATAGAGTCGAGCCCAATGAGAGCGCCTACGTATCCCACTGTGGGAATCAAACTATGCGTAGTTCTGCTTACATTAATTTTGGAAAATATGGCAATCTAAGTGCGAAGCCGAATCCGAGTTGGAATGCCTACACATCTGCCGAGATGCGTAGTTCGGAATTACATCATTAAAGATAAACTAACCTAAAGAATTGCAAAATCTGATCGAATCCGATGTGGATTGCTTACTTATCATGTTGCCACTCCAGGAATCAGACCAAAAGCAGTTCAAAATTACATAAAAGAGAAAATAGGGTATTCTTATGCTAGTGCAACTGAGCTCTATATGAGTTGCTTACGTATCCCAGCCCTAGGAATCAGGTTACGCGTAGTTCGGATTACAATCACAATTACATAAAATGAGAAAAACACTTTCTTGCGCCTCTTCTAAGCTATCTTGATTGCACTTGGATTGATAACTTTTAGCCAAACTGTAAGAGTGAGCCTTCTTGAAAATGAGACAATTTTTCAACAACAGTCATGCTACTAAATCTCCGTGCATTGGCTCTCTCATCTGGATTGATTCATCTTCAACTAAATCTTGGATCTTATGTTTAAAAGCAACACATTCGTTAGTATCGTGCTTGAAAAATTCTGCATGGTAAGCACAATATTTGGTTCCATCAACCAATTGTGAGGGAGGGTAAAATATACCATTTCCTGATAATGGCTCTAGCACTCCCATATCTTTTAATCTCTCATACAATTAAGCCTGTGGTTCACCTAAAGATGTGAATTTTCGATGCTGCTTCTTCTCATATTTGGGATGCGATCCTGATGGAGCAGAGTGGCAGGCCGCAGGTAGCACGTGTTGTTGCGAATAATTGTATGCTTGTGGTTGTGAACAAGGCTGATAAACGGTTGCTGCAAATTGATGGTAATTGGGTTGGGCATTATAGACTGGATATGACGCGGGTGGAATTTGCTGTTGACTTGGATAAGTTGGGTATAGTATGCTTTGGTAAATAGGTTGGTTTGGTGAGTTTTTGAAGGTTGGCTTCTTGTTTGGCCTTTGGTCGATGTCATCCATATCAATTCAAATTCATCTTCCTTCTCAAAATTACTTGTGCCAGCTTGAGCATTTTGGGCAGTTGCCTTCATCGAGGCAAAGCTTATAATTCGCCCAGTTTTAACACCTTCTTCAACCATTTCTCCCATCACAAGAAGTTTAGAATATGGTTTACCAATCATAGGGACCAAGTGCTTGTAATAAGAATCATCTTGAGCTTGGATGAAGTATTTCACCATGTCTTTCTCAGTCATTGGCAGTTGCACCCTCGCAGCCTGTTCTCGCCATCTCAGTGCATACTCCCTGAAAGTTTCCGTTGGTTTCTTCTTCAGATTAGACAAGGTTATAAGGTCAGAGACAATGTTAACATTGTACTCAAATTACTTTATGAAATCATTGGCCACGTCATAAAAAATGTGTCATTTGCTTATATCCTGTCGTGCAACCCACTCAGCCGCAACACCCTTAAGACTATGACTGAAGTAAGACATTAAAAGTTCTTCTTTGCCTCCCGCACCCATCATCTAGTTAAGGTACTTGGTTAGATGAGCAAATGGGTCACTATGACCGTTGTACATGTCAAATTTTGGCACTTTGAATCCCAGATGAGGTGCGACATCTGGGTATAGATAAAGATTGCGGTATGAGATACTTTGATGCCCTTCTGACCCTTGCAAATTCTTCAAGGACTATTCAAGACTTTTTATTTTTCGAACCATGTATTGATGTTCAGCTGTCCTACCTGGAATTTCTCTTGCTAAAGGCATCTCCATTGGAGGCAAATAACCATAAGGATTAGAGACCTTGAAGGTTGGCTCGTGTTCATGATATTGATTATCTGGATTTTTGAGCATTAGCTCACTTTCGGATCTTTATATGGTAGCCAATGGGATATGAGCATTGGGTGGTGCAGGGTGAGAAGTGTTCTTGGCCGGCGGATATTGGAAGTGTGGCAAGTTGTTCTGGTTAATGAATGCATTTGGGATGTTGTTAACTGGTGCAAGCATATGAATGACACTGAATTTAAAGGCGTGTTCAGATTGGCAGTTTCAACATTGGGGTTCAGAGTTGATAGCACAGCTGGCGCGTTTTGGTGGCTCGACCCTTTTATTCTTTCTAGTTCAGCTTGCATACATTCAATCTGCTTAGCCATTCTAGCAATTTGTTCATCAGGAACAACAACTGCTTGCTTATTAGAAGATGCAGGGATACCGGTCTGATTATCAATCAAATCAGTCATTGCTTTCTTCACTTTAGATTAGACACTTAACCAACTCGGGAGTCAACACGAATCAAACTCTCTCTCTTGGGGAATATTCAAAACAAAAGAAAAATTCAAAAGGTAAACTATGTTAGTTTGCGTGTTATTGGAAAAATTGCAAACAATCACGTAGTGCGCAAATTGCATTTTAAACAAGTTTGACATGTGGCAATCACAATTAGTTGAGCGTAAATGAAAATGCGGGCACGTCCTACCATATAAGGTGCCTTTTTGTGCCAGAGGTAGGCCTAATCGTCAAGTTGCATGCACATGTGGTTATTATAACGACACAAGCCGTTTGTCAATACAAAATCTGAGATATAAATAAACCGACATGATTGTCAACTTCTTAAATTTGACATGCCGAATGGCTTGGGATTCGTTATATATCCACACGATCACATAATATGCAGTGTCGTTGGGTTTCAATATCCCATCGACAAAAAAAGGGCTTTCTTAATTCCTAGAAACGGTGCCAAGGACCGGTTCCAAGCTAAGGTGTATATGCATGCCATGTCCTAAAAGCTCATTCTAAGAGTGGGCTAACTGTTGAGGCTGACTCGACCTATGCGGGATAGACCTGGCCTCATAAACCAGTAGAACCGGCTATGACAAAACCAAGCAACATCCTTATCCCGAACTAACTTTTGGTGACACGAAAGAAATTTCAAAGAGTGAGGTAAGGGCAATGCCCTTCCTAAGTAACTACCCGTCAAGCGGGTGCCCCGTGATGAAATCGAGGAGATGAAAGAGAATTGACAAGTTTCCATGAGGGAGGAAATATGAACGGAATGCGGACTTATGCGCAAATAAAGTGTAATACATATTTTCTAAGGCAAACCAAACAAACAGATATAATAAAGAAAATAAATTAGTCATGCTAGTTGCAAAGAATTGGAAACCTTTATGGTCAAAACCTTTATTGCTCCCCAGCAGAGTCGCCATGCTGTTGAACCCCCTAAAATACATATAAATATGCATCGGGTGTTTCTCAATAAAAATAGGGCTTCTTTAGAGTCGCTACATAATTTAAGGAAAAATGGGGAACCAAATAAGCAAATCCGTGCAAAACTCCGTTTTTGGAAAAAAAAAATCTTTCAGAGATTCTGGATAAGAGGTTTTTCTAATTTCGAAAAAAGATTTTTAAGGCACTTCCGAAATTTCATTAATAACGGTTAATCCGACATGTTTCCAAAATACTTACAAGTGCACTTTTTCTTCAATAATAATAATAATAATAATAATAATAATAATAATAATAATAATAATAATAATAATAATAATAATAAATAAAACTTATTTGCAAAAAATGTTAACTTGCACGCATTTGCTAAAAGTGGCCCCAATTTGCAATAAATAAATAACAACTCCAAATTAAAAGGGTTTGAACATAAAGTATACCAATAACTCAAACAGTCAAATATATATTATTCATAAAGAAAGTATTCTACAAACAATTTACATATTCTATTGAATATTTAACTAATAGAAAGAATGAGTTTCAAAAGGAAAGAACCCGAAGAATGACTAACTCGCGAGTACCCTGAATTCCTAAACTTTCTATAATCTTGAGAACTTGAGTCCGAATCTTCACCCCAATGCAACTCCAAGCCAAAGAGCCAATCTCAATTGGTGAATTTAGCCAAACTCATTCCCAAGGGTGCATCATGCAAAAGAAGAGGGGAGATAACGATTAATATATAGACAATAGCAGTTAGAGAATTCAGTAAAACCAAACTACCTCAACAAGAACAAGTAACAGAGCCATAAATGATTAAACAGATTGTCCCGAATACAAGATTTTTTGGATAAATGAAACAGGAACAGGCAGAAATTTAACATAGACAATAGATATTCGAGCATGCCAAGATAGGAATCCCAGAACAGACTACCTACAATTTCAGCTACTACTACAGCAATGAACCCACCATTCAATACCCTTTCATTCAAGCGACAGACCACCCTACTTTATCAAAGAAATTTGCAAACACCAAGAACTACCTGCTACAAACCCTAACAGACCCTCACAGGCACCATTAAGCGACTAGAATCACCAAGAGCAACTCCTGAAGACTCTATACTTAAACTACAAACAACCTAGACCACCTGAACAGATTTTGCCGCACCTATACACTAAAAAACAACCTTCAAATTACCTACATGCACTCATATTAACCAAACAAGGAACTAGCAGTACCCACACAAAAACTTACCAACTCCTGGACTCCCTTAAAAGACTGTTTCCTCATAACCTCACACCTGCACACACAACCTGAACATAAACTCACTCACACACACAGAGACCTGCTGGCACACACTAACAAGCATCCGCACATACACACACTCTCATCATTTCTACAACCTGCAAGACACCAAAAAAAAACCTACTCTAAGCAGCAATACCTAACCTGAAACAATCCCTGAAGCCACTTGATCATCAAACAAACAGCTTAGCACCTCCTTTACACTAAAACACATACACACCCCTCTAAAGCCTCACTACAACACCTGCACATCACCTCCACAGACCTGCAAAAACCAACAAACATCTTGGTGCAACTAGAAACAAACATACATGTTAACAGCACACTCTCCTTAATACCTAGGAACAACCTATACCACTTGAACATATACAAGAAAACACTCTCTGACTCTCCTAGAACCTACAACACCTATAAAAGCTTCAAATACTCTCTTAAAATTCCAGGAACACCTCCAATCTCCTAGCATAACCTACAAACACTCACTACACCCACAGGCCTCCTCACTTAACCAAATACACCTGCAAACTACTAGAACATTTCTATACTAGCTGCTGCTACCTGAAACAACTCTTTCACACCATCACAACCAACAAAAACACAACAGCTTGCCCCTCTTCAGAAAACAACTAAGCCTTGACAGATATAGAGAGCAACAGGACCAAACAGATGGAGCATGAAACTGACTTTGACAAGATGCAAAAACGATTTGGAAAACACACCTGAAAGAAAAAAGAACATGCACCAGGAAGGCCCTATGAACAACTAAAACTAGTTCCAAACAACCAAAGCAGGCCCCTCCAAAACCAACCTTACAAACTTGGAACGTACATAAAAGGGGAAGGGCTGCTGCAAGCTTACCAATAACATATTTCAAAATCTAAAAAAGAAACATGAGATAGCAGGACCAAGACTACTAGACTAGGAAGATGAAACTTTACCACTATCAACTAGAAACCAAGATCCAAAATCGAAAGGAACAATCCTTTTAGTAAGAAAAATCAAACAGGAAACAAATGAGGATGGAAACAGGCATCAACATTCACACTTTTATCATTTAATGTTTCAAAATTTCACACTCAAATGGATTTCATTCGCTTCTATCTACATAGAGTATAGGTTCTACTCCTTAAATTCATAAACCATACTTGGACTTCATTTACATACAAGCATTCAAGCATCAAATAGGAATAAGGAACTTAAAAGGAAATGAGGTGAATGTTACCTATTTTTTAGCAGGGAACTGGGCGAGGGATCTGAAAGAAGAGCGACTCGACTAAGCGCGACGACTCTAGCAAGGTCATGGACTCAACTAACACAGAAGTGATAAACAAAATCTAACAGAAGCCAGAAGCATTCTCTATATATTGAAAACTGAAAAAATTATATGCCTTTTATATTCTGTCGTTTCTATAGTTTTCCTATCCCTCCTCCTTGCTTTTTTTTTTTTAGTACAGCTTCTATGAATTTAAAAACCCCCTTTAAAATGATCTTAAACTTTTATTTTATATCAAACCAATTAGGGTTCTAGACGGCTACCAAAAATACCCGAAATAACCTCTAACGGGCTCTAATGGATAAGGTGCTGGTACGATCATGAGCTGGAAAGAGAGGGGGTCCCATTTGGCTGATTTCATTTCAAATTTTTGGGGGGGAATCGGGGAAAATCAAGGTAATCGGATCTAGGGAATGGGTCAAAGGAAAATGGGTTCAGGGATTTTTTATTTCTGGGATTCTGACTTAGGGATTTTTAGTTTTAAAAGGGTGTTTGCAAGGGTGCGTCGGATATGATGTTATGTCTTGCGATTTTGACCCCTATTCCTTCAAAATTACTCCCCTTGCTTTTAATTTGAAAATTAGCCTTTCTCAAGCTAATTCGACCTCGATTTAAATATTTCGGAACAAAATTGGGTGTCAACAGCATCCTCTTAAGCTTTATGTGTTGTCCTTTCTTCAAAATCGTTGCTAATGTGCTAACACAGTTTTGCGCATTTACGGTTACTTTGCGTTCAAATATCGAAATTGGTCAAGAATCTGCATTTAGAAAAAGCCGAAATGGCAAGCCGAGCTAAAAATATTTTTTTTTGGAATAAAGTCTTTCGAACCACCAGCATATGACACCCAGAGAACTCAGACAATCCAATTCCACTTCCACACAACTTGTAGTATGGACAAACAAAATCGGCTAGCATTATACCCACACAAGAGTCGCTAGAGAGTAATCCAATCACTATACAACCAGAGCTGGAAAAACTCACAACCTCATACCACACCCAACTTACATATTAAATAACCTTCCTTCTGTCAACAACAACCTTATCAAGCTCAACACAATCAAGGACAGACGAAAAGAAAAGATCTCACACCTTTACTCCTTTAGATCAATCAAAAGATATTGCAACCAACAAACGAACTACTCCTTAGGTACTTATTCTGAAATTCAATCAAACAAAGATCTACACCCATCACTCAAACATTCAATGCCATGACATCGAAAAATACCCAGCATTGAAACACAAAATTGAGAGTCTGATTGGCCAAGGCAAAGAAATGATACAAAAAGAACCAACAAATGGAAGCTGCAACTCTCAAACCACAAATATATTCAAAAGAAAAACACAACACATGAAGACACCCCAGCACAACCCAAGACAAATATAATTTTGGACAGTCTCTAAATCCGACAAATCCAACCTCAGTCTAAGAATGTAAGTATCCACATAATCAGAGTCATCAAAATACTTAATCATCATACTAAAAGACGAATGCAGATTCAAGCTAATATGTTGGTGTTCAATGCAATGAGACCACTTTGTTTCAACTAACAAAACTTTCTTTGAGAGCAGATCTTTCAGCACAAACACGAGACTCGCAAGCAATCATAACAGACATGATAGCACTTTAGCTTCGTCAGGCTTATAATATGACGACCAGCCACGTCAGACTTAGAATATGATGACCAGCCACGTAAGGCTTAGAATATGACGATTAGCCTCGTCGGGCTTAAAATATGACGACTAGCCTCGCCAGGCTTAAAATATGACGACTAGCCTCGCAAGACTTAAAATATGATGATTAGCCACGTCAGGCTTAAAATATGACAACTAGCCTCGTCAAGCTTAAAATATGACGACCAGCCCGTTAGGCTTATAATATGGCGATCAGCCACGTCAGGCATAAAATATGACGATCAGCCACATCAGGCTTAAAATATGAGGACCAGCCATGTCAGGCATTAAAATATGACAACTAGTCCCGTCAGGCTTAGAATGTGACAATCAGCCCTGTCCGGCTTAAAATAGGACAAAAAAATATATTTTGTTTTGCAGGAACCACTATAATAGGTCTGTCCGCCTTAGAACTGGGCATAGTAATCTACTTTATTTTTGTTTTGCAGGAACTACGACAATATGGATCCCCTCAAAAATTCCAAAAGGCGCAAGCTGACACTGGGGCAGAATGTTGAGGTGGAACCTCAAAATTCACCAAAGGCCCCAAAGAGGCTATAAAAATGACAATCAGCGTGACAATGTTCCAAGCAATCCTACATGCACAGTAACATCATTCTATTTTTTTTAATACTTCACTGTACTCGTTGTATGCAGGGTATACAGCCCGACGCGACAGACAATAATCGCTTGACGAGAGGCACTAAGTAGCTCCTGACGAGCAGACAATTATCTCTTTACGAGAGGCACTAAGTAGCTCCTGACGAGCAGACTTATATCTACTGATGAGAGGCATAGGGTATACAGCCTTTCACTTTATTTTTTTTAGCACTTCACTTTGCTCGTTGTACGCAGGGTATACAACCCGATGCAACAGGCACAATCTCTTGACGAGAGGCATTTAGCAGCTCCTGACGAGCATACAGGTTCTCCTGACGAGAGGCACTTAATAGCTCCTGACGTGCATATAATATTTCCGGACGAGAGACACTTAGCAGCTCCTGACGAGCATATAGGTTCTCCCGACAAGAGGCACTTAGCGGCTCCTGACGAGCAGATAAATATCTCTTGATGAGAGGCACTAGCAAGACAATCCAACGACAAGAAGGTCTACTATATGTTTATGAATATTAACTGCAACAAGCTCACTTTAATTGCAGGAAATGTTCCGGCGTCTTGGCAAATAAATATCTCCAGAGGAGAGAGGCACATATTTCCTAGTACTTAAAGCAGCCGAAAACAGGGAAGTCTACTTTATCTTTACACTATTTGCACTTATCTTACTTGTACTTCAGGAAATTCTTTGATTCTTTGACAGTCCTTGAGCCACTCCTTGATCTCCCACACTTGCCGTCGAGAACCACTTCCCTAACAAAAATTGCAAAACATACCAGGCACCATCCCAAAACTCCATCCAAGAAGCTTAGTCCTTTCAAAAATTCTTTTGCTACACCTTCAAATTATCTATTTTTCCGAGTTCCAAAGTGCTCAAATTTAAATTTCCATACTCACACCAGTTATCTACCTAATCTTACCATCCTGACTGGATGTCAGTTTAGTATTCCTTCTTATTCAGGCCTATCCGTATCAATAGTGCATGTTTCCGTGCTTAATCGTGCCCAGCTGTTTGAATTATGTGCATTTATCGTGCTTCACTCCTCAATATTCTCCAGCTCATTCAAGATAATATTGAAGGCAAGATGAATCGATAATCGAGATGAAGTGGAAACTATGTACGTGTAAACCCCTCTTTATGGGTGTGTCATGCACTACATCTTCATAACTAGGATGATTACAAGCCTCTTTTCCCACGCCCGATCTATCGATGTTACCCTCGTCTACGACAAAGCTTCTGTTATATCCAGTAATCATATCTCAGCAAATTTCAAAGTACATTCAAATGTAAACTTTGCATACTCTGACAAGTTTACTCTTGACACCCAAATCGTGCGTCATACACCTCACACAGGCAACACGCCATTCCAGAACTACACACGACCTGATTTTCGTGAAACTCGAGATACGTAGGCAACTCGAAAACCAGGGTTTGGCCGAAACACCCCAAAACTCTCATTCTCCTTTCCAGTAATTTGCCTGCGCGTCCTGAAAAAATTGGCTACTCCGTCAACTATCTTTTTCTGAAGATTTTTCATCATCCCCGGAAAAAGAGAAGCAGCTGTTGACACCCAATGTTGTACCTCCTTTTTTCATAATTGGTTGTATTTAACTTAAAGGTGCAATATTGGCTATTTGAACAAAATCTGCATTAGAAGACATGCATTTATATGTGTTAACCCCTATTTATACACTACATATAATTGTAGCTATATTATATAATATCACATGATTTAGGCTATTTATCAAAACTATGACTGTTTGTACAATCTGGTGCATTTATAGCATTTTAGATAAAATTTGTTGCTATTTATACTTAATTAAGTTAATTTGTATCCTGATTTCCTTTTACATGTGCATTTTTGTTGTTCATTTGTTTCATTTCATAATATATATATATATATATATATATATATATATATATATATATATATATATATATATATATATATATATATATATATATATATATAAATACACACACACACACACACACACACATACATACATACATACATACATACATACGTACGTACGTATTTATGTATTTATTTATTTGACACCTTTAAAGTTATATACCAATCTAATTATAGTGCCAAGTCTAATTTTCTTATTACTTTGCATCCATTTTCGAATTCAAATTCTTCTAAACAATTTTTCAATCTCTACCAAAATTCATTATCCATTTATTTCTTTAGTTATTTATTTTCTATTTATCAAATTATTTTCACTTTGAACCTAGACCAAATATGTAACCAAATACATTCTCAATAATTCTTAATTATGCCATATATTTTCTTTTCTCCATTTTATTTTGAATGAAAATTCCCAAAAGCAATATTTTCCTTTCTTACACTTCCCCTAAATCAGATCCCAAAATCAAGACCCCCAATCTCCCTCAATCTTTCCCCAAATCTCTCATAACAGATTACCACAACGCCTCTATTCCTCATATCTCTCCCAAATCACCATCATCTTTGATTTTACCCCCGTTACAAATCTCATTCTATTTAACCGGATGAAATTTCAATCCAAAGAAAAAAACATCAGGCACAATACATCATATACACTCCAATATAATACACAAAGACACCAAAATGAAATTAGTGAGAAGGGAGTGGGCATTGTGAAAGATATACACACACAGAGTGAAAATAGGAGGAGAGCAGAAGGAGATCGGGGACAGGGGACTAACAGAGGCATTGACACTATTTTTTTACATCATTAGTGGGTTTTGAAAAGGGGAAATCAAAAAGGGGGTTCAGGGTGTGAAAACGACACCACCAGCGTGGCGGCGACGCCGCAGTTTCATTGGAAGAACTGCCAGCAGTCGCCCCCTCTTTTCCTTTTCACCGATGTTCCTGTTCGCGGTGTCTGGTCAAGTTCTGGAGATGGAGTTTCGCCGATGACTTGGTCCTGAACGTAGCTCATGTGGGCTCTTAATATTTTGGCGTTCTCCCGCAGATCTGTCAGCGATTTTGGAATCGCTTTGGTCCTTTTTAGCATCTTGAGCTTGTTGCACTGCTATTGTTCTGGTTGTTGCTATGTTTTCCTTTGTTTGTTTCTAGTAGGACCGGTTCATGGGATTTTGGAAGACTTTCTTCTTGTTTCGGTCACTACAATTGACTGTAGCGTTCTTGAATTTTTAAGATGTTCATTGACACAACTTTTGTTCTTTTCTCGTTGACCGATCGGAACATATGCTATACTTGGTTCTTTTATTTGTTGACACTCACAGTTGCAGGACTATTCAGTTAGCCTATGAAAATATTGAATTTGAGGCACTACGGACTGATTTGAAACAGATACTACACGAGCAATGACGTTGGAGACCAATACAAGTCCCGTCCCGTATTTACCGTCCCTTACGTGTCCCGAAAACAAACAAAAAAGGAGATGATGACATGCATGAGTGTTATTGCAAAACAAGCCGACAATGAAGTAATGGGATCGGTGCTTGGAATGGCAACCGGGGGGCCACCGTGTTTGCAGTCGTGCCGACATCCTTAACCTCTACCCGATACACCATACAAACCTGAGCCTAAACTTTTAGAAAAATTCATTTTTTCCTTTATTATTATTATTATTGCTATTACTATTCTTATTAGTATTATTTTATATTATTATTATTGTTACTATTATTAATTATAATAAAAACTCATTTTCTTTATATTTTTTGCGAGGTAAATTTTGATAAAAGACGACCTTCTGAAAACATTTCGAACCCAACTTGTATATTACATTATTTTGCCTTGTCATTATTAATTTATTGGCATACTAACTAAATTAATTTATTTTGCAGGGTCTATTTTGGAAGAAAGCAATTAATAAAAAAGAACTATTATTATCATTATTATTATTTTATTATTATTATTATTATTATTAACATTTTCATTATTCTTATTATTTTACTACTATTATCATTACTAGCATTATATAATTATTGTTATCACTACTAACACTTTTATTATTATTACTATTACTAACATTATTATTATTATTACTATTATTACTATTATTATTATTCCTAATATTTTATTATTATTATTATTATTATTATTATTATTATTATTATTATTATTATTATTAACGCTAATCAGTTTTGTTTTTGCAAGGTTCATGTGCATAAGTTGAGAACGACACTTTAGAAATGGAAGTAGCCAATTAGCGAATTGGAACCTTTTATTTAATATTTATTACTACATGACTGCATGCATATTATAAATAGTCATTTAATTATTCGTCTATTTTTAGTTAGTTATTTAATTCGCTTTTAATTATTTAGAATCTCAATAATTTATTCCGGCCGGTAACCATATTTGGTGGAGCCTGAGAGGTGCCTAACCCTTTCCTCTCGGGTTAACTTGAATCCTTACCTAGAATTTCTAGTTCGTAGACTAAGTTTCGGAGTTAATTATAAAATTGGCTAGAAACAAAGTAGGTGCCATAATACGCCTAGTTAGAAAATATGTTAGGTGCTGACTCCAAATCTTTACCCGTGAGTTCCAATAAGTCGAGTCCTATTTCGAACTTTAACTAATTCGGGAATAAATGGGTGTCGATAGTGAGGACAAGTTGCTAGCCTTCAGCCCTTTGTGGAGGAAGTTGAATGGCTGAGACGGGAGCTTCATACCACGTGCAGAGCTTATCACATGGAATCTCTAAGAAGTAAGAACCTTGATGAAGCAATGAGCGATGAGATCTGTAAGCGCAAACAGGTCGTGGAAACCCTTCAATCTTTCCTTATGGAGGCCAAGCTCTTAGAATAGCTTCAGCGTAATAATGCGGCCCGCCTGGAAACGGCTAAGGAGGCTTTGCAGCAAAAGCTGTCTGGGGTAGATGAAAGAATCAATGCTGCTGAATAGAGTGTCTCTGATGCTAGGGGCCTTTCCGCCTTCCTTCAAGATGAGAATGACAAGCTGAAAAGGAGAGTGGCGTCCTTGGAGAAGGTTCACAAAAGCTTTGTAATGACGCACATCTTAGGGAAGAGCAAATTAATGCCTTGAATGCTCGTCGCATAGCTGCGACTGCTCATACTAACATCACGGCTGCTCTCGCCACCTTTATACGGGTTCATGACGATCCTAGTGTGGACCTGGAGGGTGAGATTTCTTCGTTGACTAAGCTTGTGGCCCAAGATGATGCTCAGATGGGATCCGACCTTGAAGAAGGTTCTGAAGAGGTTAGTGGCAAAAGAGGATATGGAGCGCTGGCTGGGGGACCTGCGGCTGGTGAAGCAGGACCTTCGCAAAGTATTTCCACTAAAGGGAGTCCCCCGAGAGAGGAATAGAAAATCCCTCTTTTGATGCTTAAGATTTTTTTTAATCTAAATTCCAAACACTTGCCCATGTCTTGCTGGCGTTATAATATGTTTTGGCCCATTTTGAGGCTTTTTAACTTGAATTACTTGTTAATTTTTTTTTGTGACAATTTTAGTTTCTTCCGTAAACAATTTATTAATTAATGTCTTTGCTAAGTTGCGCCTTCATGAGCGTATGCACCTAAAGGTTAGGCGGCCTTCGGACGTCCTGTATGTTCTAATGTCTAGAATGTTTATCAGTGAGCTTACTCGGGCAACTATGTCCATTGTGTGCGCCAATGTTTGGGCAACTACTTTCAAGTACCCTACTCCTTCCCCACCCCCCCTCCCTCTAGAAAACACATCAATCAACTAAATAATCAGAATCATAATTTTGGTTGATTGAGGTTTTGGAGTCTTCATCAACATAAGGGAGGTATACCTCTGGTGCCTTTTCGGTGTCAGATGCTCCTAGGACCGCTGTCGTTTAGCATTTCCTTGTTGCCTCCTGATCTCCATTGATCTCTTTTATTCTCCACTTGGTAGGGTACTTAAGTTTTTGATGCCAAGTAGAAGGCACTGCTTTGACCTGGTGAATCCACGGTCGTCCTATGATTGCATTATATGAGACCCTCATTTGATTACCTAAAAAGATGAAACATAATCTGCTCCGGGGATGTGCATAGCAAGGTTGACTTCTCCGACATATTTTTAGCAGGAGTTGTTAAAGCTTGCCAGTGTATAGATACTCTGAGTCATTTTGTCTTCAACTCCCATAGCCTGTAAGGTGTCATATTTAATGAGGTTCACAGTTCTGCCAACATCGACTAGGACACGCTTGACATCTGTATCCTCTATTCTGAGTGTTATGACCAAAGTATTGTGGTGACGAGTGTTTTAGGTAGCGGTATCCTTGTCACTGAATAAGACCATTTCTTTTCGGGCGTGGCCCTCGTCGGGCGCTGCTCTTTTGTGCTTCAAGTCATCAAGCAACGTTGGGCCACCAACTATTACGTTGTGGACCACTTAGTTTCTGGAAGAACTGGGGTCCATCTGAACTCCTATTTTTGGCATCAGTAAGTAAGTCCTTCGAATAGCCTTTATCGAGCAGACTCATGACTTCCAGGATTAAGGCCCTGCAATCAACAGTCTCATGTCCATAATCCCTATGAAAGTTGTAGTAAAGGTTTCTGTTTCTTCTGCCAGGTTCGGCCCTCATATTCTGGGCCAACGCACTTGGGCGTCCTTCACGTGATCCCTCACGAACTCCACGATGTTAATGCGTAGTCCTAATAATTCAAACCTATCGGGTACACAATCTATGCTAAGTGACCCCTTGTGAGGTAGCGCCGGAGCCTTGCTGCTGTCTTCCAATTTTTTTATCAGCCTTGGGAAGTCATCTCTCCTACTTCGCTTTCCCCTGTCTCCAGCTCTTGGTTCTTTAGCGTATCCCTATTTTTGCAGTTGACGGATGGTGTCTTCGGTAATTGGGCGAGCTTCTACAACGGGGGCGGAGGATTGTTCAGGCTCCAAGCGCAGCATTTCGGTGTATCTCTAATGTAGAGCGTTCCATGTTGACACCGGGTGTTGAGCTAGACTCCACTGCAACTCCCTAGTAGCTAAAATTCAGGCTTTTGCCAAAAGCTACCACATCAATATTATCGGGAATTGGAGGAAGCTCTATGCGTTCCCTCTGGAACCTTTCAAGGTAGTCTTTTAACAACTCGTCGTCGAGCTGCCGAATCTCGAATATGTCCTCTATGCGCTTCTCCCGCTTACGGGTGCCAGAATGTGCTTTCTTAAACAAATCCTGCATCTGGGTGAATGACTCGATGGAGCCCAATGATAGCTGAGTGTACCAAGCAAGGGCGCCTTTAGTCAAGGTCGAGCCGAACCTCTTGACGGCTGTATAGTACGCGACAATATGCTCGTCCGGATCCGTTGTCCCATTGTACTTTAAGTTATCCGATAGGCAGAAGTGCTTTTATATGTGGATCGGTGCAGCGCTTGCTTTGCATGCATCCTTGAAAAACTTCTGCTCATCTATAGTGGCAACTTGAGGTGGAGCACCCTGTACGTTACCATTCCAATAGTGGATAGCCTTCATCTCCTTTAGGATGTCCTGAATAAGAGGTGTTCCTTTGAGGTCTTGATTATTGACTGTCATTGAGCCTCTAGAGGCGGTATCCATGTTGAGCCTATGGTTAGGAACGAATGTTGGTGAATCGTTCACGGGCGCTAGTCCTCGCGGGGATGCTGGCATCTGAAATGATGCAGCGAACATCGCTCCTAACTTTTGGGCCATGCCTTCGACCATGTTGATCGAGTTCTGCTTTGCCCGCTCTGACAGGGTTTTATGAGATAAACAAGAAAACCACTAAATTCAGAATTACCTTCGCGTGATTGATCGCCTTCGCCGATGCTGGCTACATGAACCGGCTCCTTGGCAAGATCCTTTGGCTGCACGCTGGGATCGCTAGGATCCTGTGCGGACTAGTCTACTGCGTCGATACTATTCTTTAGGATGTTCTCATTGTCGTTTGACATGACTGCGCCTTTTCCTTTGTAGATACCTACTATTGTCTAGGCCCCACGGTGGGTGCCAAACTGGTTATGCCTAAAATTGTACGTCTAAGTTAAACAATTAATTTATAAGAGTATCACAAGCAATACAATATAAACGATGAAAAAAGTAAGTAAATAGAGAGAAAAGTAAAGAAAAAGAAAGTAAGTAGTATTATTCCTTGAGAATAGCCGGATTCGGTGTGAATCACTTGATGTACAATAAAATGTAATGAGTAGTATTTATAGTAGAGATTACCAGTCCTAATTATGGTAAAATACAAAGACTAATAAAAGTCCATGAGCCTATTAACTCAAGACGGTGGTACATACGAAATCCTAACTTGGAGATTATAAACTTAAGGCTGCGGGATGTATGCCTTACGTCCTACGCCCGTACCACTTGGACGGTCGTAACTCGTAGAGCACGTGTATAATCTGTGCCTGGTGACTTGTAGGATAAGTCTAGCTAATAGTAGGTGACATATTTTTCCTAAACACTTATTATAGAGGGTTTGTAATTCAGGCTAAAATTTGAAAATTAAGAAAAAAAGGGGAAGCAATTGAATTTTGGTCAAAAGGGCTAGAACCGTCATACCTACCCTTAATTCTAGCCCATTTGTGCAAAATTAACTTCTTTCTCACACTACGCCCTTACCCGAGCCCGTATTATTTCCCCCCAAGGGTGTGTTTGGTATAAGTGAAGACATGTGTTTTACATGGAAAATGTTTTTTTCGGAAAAAGAATAAATTTTAAATTATTTTCTAGTGTTTGGTACATTAAAATAGGAAAAATATTTTCCCTAGAAAATTAAATATCATACCCCCACCCCAATTTTCATAATCAGTCCATACCCCCACCCTCAATTTTGATAATCAGTCATACCCCCACCCCTAATTTTCATAATCAGTTCCACCCCCCGTCACCCCTTCCACTCCCCCACTTCCACCCCAAAACCTCACCCAACACCAACCCATCCCCCTTCACCTCAACCCCTTTCTTAACATCATCCACGCTGAAGTTTGGATTAACAGTCGGAGTAGACAAATCGGGATCTAGGTGGCGGCGAGCGGAAGTTGACGGCAGCGATGAAGACAACAACGGCGACATCGTTAACGGAGTAGAGATTTTTGACGGGGTGGGGTGTTGGGGGGTTAGGGGGTAGAGGTGGGGGAGGTGTGTAGAAGGGTGGGAGGTAGGTGGCAGGGGGAGGGGTAGGGGATGGAAATTAGGGTGTTGAGGAAAATGTTTTCATCCTCAATATGGAGGAAAAATTAGTAGGTTAGGAAAATATTTTCCAAATGATATGTCAACCAAACATAGGAAAATGGGACCTTTGCGACCGCTCTCTCTACAACCCTAAAGCGAAAATGCCAAAACCGCGACCATTGTTTCCCACTCTCCTCATTTCTTCAGCAAATGAGAAATGTTCATACATTTCATGTTTTGCTAGACAAATGAGAAGACAGGAGTACAAATTAAAGGGGATCAATTCCCTGCCATTGGATCTATTTTGAGGTAATTTTCACTCTTTTTTTTTTTTTTTTTTTTTTTTTTACTGTTTTACAAACTTAGAATCATTTGATCCCACAATGAAATTCTAGCTATTTAGAACCCTTCAAACACCTATAAATACTCCCCAAAATTTAGTAGGAAAGGGGTTGAAAAGTTTAAGTTCAAAGGGTGTCTTGAATTTAAGAAACTCTAGCCACTTTGACGTTCTAGTTAAAATTTTGTTTAGTTTATTATCGCCTGTGTTTTCTTGAGGCGACTGCTAGTTTGAAGGGTTGGAGCTGTTCAGAGTCGAGCTCATTTCACTGCCTTAAAAAAGTCAGTGTTATTCTTCTTTTCCTTGAACTTGCTGTTTTTGATGTAAGTGTTTATTAGCTTAATTGTTAACGTTAGTGTTACAGTAATAGTTATGTATGAAGCTTAAGTTAACCATTTAAAATGCTAATCAGGTTAGGAGAATGATCTGTATATAGTGTGTAAATGGCATAAGGAAAACTGTTTAGTTTGCATAAAAGGGTCCTGTTAAGCTTTGTTTTAGAAGTTGAATAATGGAATGAAGAATGTGTCTAATTAAAAGGATTTCGTAACTGTTTCAATCAGGAAATCTATCTGAATTTGTAAGCTGAACAGTGGGGTTTTAGAAAATGTTTTAGGCTGTGATCTCCTAGTGCTTTATCCTGCCGTGTTTCCTCTTGTTTAGCAATCTCTCAAAAGCTGAAATGAGGTTTATTCTATGGTCAATTCAAGGTATTTGCATTAGCCTTGGTTTTAGAGTAGTTCCAGATTCTATAAGGTTTTGTTTAAGTTCAACTTTCAGTCCTTTTGGTCCTATCAGTCATGTAGTAGAGGTTCAGCTTCTTCTAAAATAATAAGCTAGTTTTAGTGTCCAGTTTTGGTCTAGTATGTTTGCATCAGCCCTGCTTGTATCAGTTTCATATTTAGTTTAATTCAGTCTTCCTCTAATTTATGGCTTTAGTGCCTGGTTATTCAGCTTAAGCTTCTTCTTAAACCCTTGCAGCTTCTTTTAAGTTCTAGTACTTAAGCCTCTACCTATTGGAATTGAAGTAAAAGGGGATCATCTTGGTTCTATTTGGTAAGCTTTGCAGCAGTCTAGTGTCTTAGCTCTGTTGGTATCCTTTTCTGGTTGTGATGCAGGTAATTCTGAAGTTGGAATACTTGATTTAGAAAGAGTCTTAGGCTGGAGTGTTGTAGAGGAGTTTGTATAAGATTAGCTTGTAAAATTGTAATCTCTAGGTATGCTTTGTTCTGGTTCTAGAATGAAAGTGGAGAATAATTGCTGTCTCCTAGTCCAGCTTCTGATTCATGTTTTTCCCTTCCCGATTGGGTCTTAAAATCAGCTTCATGGTTGTCTTGTAAAGTGATATAAGCGTAAAAGTTTGTTTCTGTTTTGGTTTCTTTGAGCCTAAGGGAAGGCAGGGGTTAATTTCTAGTTTTACAGTCTAAGGTTAGGTTGAAATGGTCTTGAGTTGGTGATATTTTCAAGTTGTAATGAGGTAGTGTCTTGAAGTTCTGTCCAGTTATGTTTATGGCCGTAAAATCTACATTAGTATTCTGTCTCTTTTAGTTCGATTGAATAAAAGGAAATAGAATTCTGTTTGCTTCATCATAGGTATCTAGGCATTGATTGTTTTTTTTAGGAGCATATAGTTTTCTGGGCTGTCTCTATCATTTTTTTAAAATCTGGTAATGAATCAAGTTATTTAAATTAGATCCTATACTTACATGATTAAGTTCCCAAAGGTTGAAGTTCCTTTATTTTTTAAACAATGTGATCTTTATCCCTTATAGTATGATTTCCAGTCTGGTGGGGATAATTTGAAGGATAATTAAGTTGAGTTTTGTAGTTCAAATTTTAGCTTAACGATTGCTGCATAGCATTGTTCAAATTCAAGTATGATTGTTAATTCCTGCTAAGATGTCTGTTATATGTATGAGAAATGTATACTGTCCTGCAGTTATTCTTTACTTGAAAATGATAAGACACTGCATTCACTTGGGTATATTGAATCTGGTACTATGCATGACTCAACCTCTATTTTGAATTTAAATGCTATGATCATGGTAGCTGAAAGTTTTCACCTTTCCTTTTGCCATGCACTCTTAGTCTTCTCAGAGCATTTAATTGGCAAGCTGACTATCTATGTTAGTCCTGGACATTGATCATTCTCTTGGAACTCTGTTGAAACCAGCTATGGAAGATACATGGGCATGAGTTAAATCTAAAATGAAAGTTATCATGTTTATTCATCC
Source organism: Petunia x hybrida (assembly GCA_037355625.1). NCBI lineage: Eukaryota > Viridiplantae > Streptophyta > Magnoliopsida > Solanales > Solanaceae > Petunia > Petunia x hybrida. Next base: position 150,773 of record JBBBVM010000018.1, on the reverse strand, counting down.
TTATTGTTTATGTGGATTTGATATTTATCAAGAAGTTTACACTTAATAGTGATCTATTCATAAATATTCTTTCTGCTCATATCATATTTTTTTACATCTAGATCATATGCTAATCTTTATCTACTTTGTTTTTCCTGGCATTAATTACTATTCATTTTTTTTTATGTGGGGTGATGATGCAACCCAAATTGCATCGAGACCATTCACTCGAAGTCAAGCCAAGGATATACAAGACGCTCACCTACACTTGGTTTGGAGAGGCGTGGATGATACGAGCTCGGGAGGGGACTTAAAGACAATGCATTGGAGCTCAATCCATGTGGAAACAGGGCAGGAAACAGTGCAAGAAGCAGGGGAGCAAAACAGGGCAAAAACAGGGGAGATTTGCTGAGCTTACTGCCTAAGAACGGGAACTTGTTCTTCGCGATCGCGTCATCACCTTCGCGATCGCGTAGAGTTACTATTTTGTCTGCGCGACCGCGCCAAGCCTCGCGCTATCGCGAGCTTCAGCTTTTAAGTCCCCTGCGCGATCGCATATACTCTAGCGCGATAGCGAAGAGGACTTGAGTAGCAGCGGACCAGAACCTAGGAAATATTGTAATGGGGTGCTATAAATGCCCTCTTTCATCATTTATTGCTCTACACACCACTTTGAACACAAAACATTAAATGAGCAATGCTCTTGAACCTTGTAACACTTTTGGCTTGAAATCAATTGGATGAATCCAAGTTGTTCTTCAATCCGTCTTCGATCATTCTATTTGCTCGAGCCTCGTGACTCTTGAGGATAGTTGCATAGTGTTAGGTGATTCTTTCCAATCGTTTGGGGTGTAACGGAACTAGTTCTTCGTTGCTACTCGAACTTTAGTGTAAGTCTCGTCTCGCTTTTATCTCTTTATCGCTTTCGTATTTTCGATTGCATCAGTTGGTATCAGAGCAAGGCTAAGGTTGCGTTCTTACGAGCCCTCGTCCTACTCTTCGTGCTTGTCATCTTTGTTCCGCATTTATTTTCGTGTTCTTGTTCTTGTTATATTGAAAAAGAAGAAAAAAATTCAAAAACTTAAAAACCCAAAAATTTGAAGGAAATCGCTTGTTGTTACGATTTTGTTGGTATTAATTATCGGGGATTGTATGTTTACGCAATCTCGACAATTGGGAACCAACAAAACACGTTTTGGAGTTGAAAATCAAAGGGTGGAAATTTAAACCCTAGGTTGAAGAATTTGCAAAAAAATTGCTAGAACTCAATTGATGTTATGATTTTGTGGTTGTTTGGTATCGGGGATTGTTCGCTATAGTTTTCCCGTTGATTTGATACCATCATAACATCATTTGGAGTATTGTAGTGAAAATCGAAATTTTGATTTTTGAAGGTTTTGAAAAGTTGAAGAACTTGACCCAAAATCATTGAAAAACATGTTGTTTGATGGTTGTTTTTGTGTTAGAACCATTGTGGGTTGTTTACCACAATTGAAACACCTCTTGCAAGTTTGAAAACTGAAATAAGTTGAATTTGGGTTGTTGTGTGCGCCAAAACTGCTGTTTTCTGTCGAGTTTCTGGTTCAGCTGAGCAAACCTGCGCGATCGCGCAAGGTCTCGCGCTATCGCGCCAATTCCGAATTATTGTTCATCGCGATCGCGCCCCTCTGCACGCGATCGCGAAGGGTACCAATTTCCAGAATTTCCTGAAGTTGGACAGAATGTTCGCAAAGGCGTCGTAACAGTTTCCAACCACCAAAACTCCCATAGCATCATCAAGTATGGTGAGTTTCTAGATCACAAACCAAAATTCATCCAATTCCGAATCCGTTTAGTGGCGATTCGATCTTTGAACATTTGATCGCGCCACTTCCGGTTACTACTTTGAGGGTAACACTTCTACCCAATTAGTACTAATCGCTCGTTCGATTAGGATACTCGTGCCTAGAAGGAGAGTAGATTTCAAAGAAGATTCGTAGTTAATTGTTTGGTTCAAGTGCGCACCAAATAGCTTGGCATTGATCGAGTCCCATTGAATCCACTCTTCCCGAAGAGCATTTGGTTCTTGTATTTTGGTTTGATCGTTGAGGAGGTTGCGCAACTACGAGGAGGCCATTGATTTCAAGTTGTGTGAAACCAACCCCAAGCTTGAGTGAACCCGAGCGATAAACAAAGTGAGGGAGTGAGTGAGGGCTTTTACTCTAATCTTCCTTTCTTGTTTTTGATTGTTGTAGGTACATGGCGGAGGAGAAAGCAAAGAGTACCATTGAGGTTCCAACCGACGTCTTGGCTAGCTTGTTAGCCAAGGTGAAGGCCCTAAACCTTAAAATGGAGGTTCTTGAAAAGGAAAGGACCCCGAGTGTCCAAAAGGACCCCAATGAAGGCACTAGTGATGATTCCATCATGAAGCCGGATCATTATGCGGAGCTAGTTCGTCGACAACGGTTGAGGGATGAGGCTCTTGCTAGAGAAAGAATGTTGGGCAATCCCCAACCCTTGGGCAATCCCCAAGGAGATGTTCCATTCCTAAGGCCACGGAGAAACATTGCACCTCTTGAGCAAGTTGATGAAGCTCAAGAAGGGGAGGGCCTCGGACTTGATGATGATTACTTTGATGTCCCCTATCCAAATAGGAGGGCGATGAATGGAGGCCGAGGTATAGATAGAGGTCGTGGTCGAGGTCGAGGACCACCAAGAGCTTATATGGGAAGGAATTTGGGAAGGGAATATGAAGATATTGATGACAACTATGGGGTTCAACCGGAACAACACCGTGGGGGTCGTGACACTAATCTCAATAGTGTCAAGATCACTATCCCTCCTTTCAAAGGGACTAGTGATCCGGAAGCGTTTCTTGAATGGAAGGTCCAACTAGAGCGGGTCTTTGACACAAATGATATGACCGAGGAGAAGAAGGCCACCTATGCTATATCATCATTTGAGTCTTATGCATCTACATGGTGGGAATCCATGAAGCGATCAAGGAGACGACTTGGTTTGCGGATGAACATTACTTGGGAAGAGTTGAAAGAAATAATGAACAACAAATATGTGACTCCCAAGTATCGACAAGAGCAACTCAAAAGGCTCTATGAATTGAAACAAGGTTACAAGTCCGTTGATGAATATTTCAACGACTTTGAGAAAATTCGGATGGCTCTTGATATGGAAACGGAAGATGAGGAACAAGCTATCATCCGTTTCAAAAGTGGTTTGAGTAGGGAGATTGCATCCCAATTGAGACTTCACATCTTTCACTCCTTACAAGATGTTTGTGATGCCGCGGTTGAAGCCGAGAAATGGCTCAAAGAAGAAAAGGCTCCTCGCTATAGGAGTACTACCACTACCACTCCTTCAACTCGCACCAAAGAATGGAAGAGCCCATATGCTAGTGGGGCAAGTGGGAGTCGAGATGTAAATAAGCCTTTTGAGAAGGCTACCCCGAAGAGCGACCACAAAGAAGTTGGAGGTACCTCTAAAACTACTTTAAATACTCCTTCTTCTTCTTCCTTCCAATGTCATAAATGCAAGGGTTATGGCCACTTTGCCAAAGAGTGCCCTACCCGGAAAACAATGATTGTAATGGATGATGGGTTGGTCTATGAGGGGGAAAGTGAGTCCGAGGGAGATGATGAGGAGGAGAGTGAGGAAGTTGAGGGTGAAGGTGAGGAGAGAGCGACGGAGGGGGATGATCCTAATATATTCCTTGTGGTACGCCGCATTTTGGGAACTATGTTGAGTGAGGAGGGGGAAGATGAGCAAAGGGAGAATTTGTTCCATGCCCGTTGTAGAGTGAAGGGGCAAGTTTGTTCCATGATTATTGACTCGGGTAGTTGTGCAAATGTGGTGAGCCAATCTTTGGTCTCACAATTGAAGTTGGCTACCATTAAACACCCGAGCCCTTACCGTTTGCAATGGCTAAGTGAGTGTGGGGAATTGAGGGTAGTGAAGCAAGTCTTGGTTAGGTTCAAGATTGGAAACTATCAAGATGAACACATGTTTGACGTGGTGCCAATGCAAGCTTGCCATCTTTTGTTTGGAAGGCCTTGGCAATACGACAAACAAGTGGTTCATGATGGCCGGGCCAACACTTACACGGTGAAACATGAGGGAAAAAGGTTTGTGCTTACACCTTTGACTCCGAAACAAGTAAGTGAAGACTATCGGCGCATGAAAGAGTTAAGGGAAGCGGCTAAGGCCAAGTCCCCGATTGTGGCCAAATCTTTGGCCGATAATCCACCATATTCCACCGGTCGCATGTGTGCCATGATGCAACCGGGTGAGGTTTTGAGAGGTAATGATGGCACCAAGATGCTCATATGCCTAGTGCACAAAGGTATGGTTTTAAATTCCGAAAGTGATTATTTATCTAACCCTAACCCTTTGCCTAGTGCCATTGACAATGTCTTGAAGGTCTACGAGGACATGTTTCCGGAAGAGATGCCGGATGGACTACCTCCCTTGAGAGGTATTGAACATCAAATTGATTTTGTCCCGGGATCTCAAATCCCCAACAAGCCGGCATATAGAAGCAATCCCGAGGACACAAGGGAGTTGCAAAAACAAATCGATGAATTGCTTACAAAGGGCTTGGTGAGGGAAAGCTTGAGTCCTTGTGCCGTGCCCGTGATCCTCGTTCCAAAGAAGGATGGCACTTGGAGGATGTGTGTGGATTGTCGAGCGGTCAACAAGATCACGGTAAAGTATCGACATCCCATACCTCGATTGGATGACATGTTGGATGAGCTTAGTGGTTCTAGTGTCTTTTCAAAATAGACCTTAGGTCCGGCTACCACCAAATCCGGATGAAACCGGGTGATGAGTGGAAAACCGCATTCAAGACTAAATTTGGTCTATATGAATGGTTGGTGATGCCCTTCGGCCTCTCCAACGCACCTAGCACTTTCATGAGATTAATGAACCACGTGCTTAAGCCATTTATCAACAAATTCGTGGTCGTCTACTTTGATGACATATTGATTTATAGCAAGTCAATAGACGACCATGTGGGCCACTTGAGTCAAGTGCTTGAAGTGCTACGAGCCGAAAAGCTCTATGCCAACTTTAAGAAGTGTGCCTTTTGTGTTGAAAGGGTTGTCTTTTTGGGCTTTGTTGTTAGTGTCAATGGTGTGGAAGTTGATGAGTCCAAAGTTGAAGCCATTAGAGATTGGCCTACTCCTACCACCGTTTCTCATGTGAGGAGTTTCCATGGCCTTGCTAGTTTCTATCGGCGCTTTGTTAGAGACTTTAGCACCATTGCCGCACCACTCACCGAGTTGGTGAAGAAAGATAAACCCTTTGTGTGGGGAGAGTCTCAAGAGAGAGCTTTCCAAGAATTGAAAGGTAGGTTGAGTACCGCCCCCTTGCTACAATTGCCCGACTTCGGGAAGGCTTTTGAGGTTGAATGTGATGCCTCGGGGGTGGGAATTGGGGGTGTTCTCATGCAAGAAGGGAGGCCCGTTGCCTACTTTAGTGAGAAGTTGAAGGGCGCAACCTTGAATTACTCCACGTATGACAAGGAGTTGTATGTCCTCGTGAGAGCTTTAGCCCATTGGCAACACTATCTATGGCCTCGGGAATTTGTGATCAAGAGTGACCATGAGTCACTCAAGCATCTAAGAGGTCAAGAAAAGTTGAACAAGAGACATGCCAAGTGGGTGGAGTTCATTGAGTCCTTTCCTTATGTAATTCATTACAAAAGGGGTAAGGACAATATTGTGGCCGATGCGCTTTCAAGAAAATTCGCTCTTGCCACCACTCTCGCTTCTAGACTTGTGGGTTTTGAGAGTATCAAGTCATTGTACGCTCATGACCCAAAGCTCAAGAGCATTCATGATGCTCTAGTGAGTGGGGGAAGGGTGGAGAAATACCAATGGGTAGATGGCTACATTTTCAAGCATGGGCGAGTGTGTGTCCCCGAGTCCTCTTGGAGAGATGTGCTAGTGCAAGAAGCACATTGCGGGGGCTTGATGGGTCACTTTGGGGTGGATAAGACTATGGCCATACTTAAAGAGCAATTCCATTGGCAAAAAATGAGGCCTCTTGTGGAGCGATTTTGCAATGCTTGCTTGGATTGCAAGAGGGCCAAGTCTAGATCCAACAACCAAGGTCTATACACTCCTTTGCCCATTCCTACTAGTCCGTGGGTTGATCTTTCTATGGATTTTGTTATGGCTTTACCCCGGACTAGAGGAGGACACGATAGCATTTTTGTTGTCGTTGACCGTTTCTCCAAAATGGCTCACTTCATTCCGTGCAAAAAGACTAATGATGCCCAACATGTAGCTTCCTTATTTATTGAACATGTCTTGAAATTGCATGGGGTGCCTCGCACCATTGTTAGTGATAGGGACTCCAAGTTCCTTAGCCATTTTTGGAAGTATTTGTGGGGTGCTCTTGGCACCAAGTTACTCTTCTCCACGTCCCACCACCCTCAAACCGATGGGCAAACCGAGGTGGTGAACCGGACTTTGGGAGCTCTACTTCGAGCTATGACCAAAGGAAAGGCCGGGACTTGGATTGATAAGCTACCACTCATGGAGTTTGCATATAACCGCACTTTACATCGCATGATTGGCATGACTCCATTTGAGTGTGTTTATGGTTTTAACCCATTGATTCCTCTTGAACTTACCCCTTTGCCAAGGGATATGGTTGTTGATTTTGAAGGTAAAGCTCGGGCCAAAGCATTGCTTGAACTTCATGCCAAGGCGCGGAAGACCTTGGAAGAGGCCTATGAGAAGATAGCAACCAAGAAAAACAAAGGAAGAAAGAAGGTGGACTTCAAAAAGGGAGATTGGGTATGGGTGCACTTCCGCAAGGAACGATTTCCCAACCAAAGGAAGGGGAAGTTGGCACCAAGGGGCGATGGACCATTCCAAGTGTTGTCCAAGATCAACAACAATGCATACGTGATAGATTTGCCCGGTGAGTATAATGTGTCGACTACTTTCAATGTTAGTGACTTGACTTCTTTTGATGTAGGTGATGATACCTTGGAGGAGGACGCCTCAATTTCGAGGACGAAATCTTCTCAAGAAGGGGAGGATGATGCAACCCAAATTGCATCGAGACCATTCACTCGAAGTCAAGCCAAGGATATACAAGACGCTCACCTACACTTGGTTTGGAGAGGCGTGGATGATACGAGCTCGGGAGGGGACTTAAAGACAATGCATTGGAGCTCAATCCATGTGGAAACAGGGCAGGAAACAGTGCAAGAAGCAGGGGAGCAAAACAGGGCAAAAACAGGGGAGATCTACTGAGCTTACTGCCTAAGAACGGGAACTTGTTCTTCGCGATCGCGTCATCACCTTCGCGATCGCGTAGAGTTACTATTTTGTCTGCGCGACCGCGCCAAGCCTCGCGCTATCGCGAGCTTCAGCTTTTAAGTCCCCTGCGCGATCGCATATACTCTAGCGCGATCGCGAAGAGGATTTGAGTAGCAGCGGACCAGAACTTAGGAAATATTGTAATGGGGTGCTATAAATGCCCTCTTTCATCATTTATTGCTCTACACACCACTTTGAACACAAAACATTAAATGAGCAATGCTCTTGAACCTTGTAACACTTTTGGCTTGAAATCAATTGGATGAATCCAAGTTGTTCTTCAATCCGTCTTCGATCATTCTATTTGCTCGAGCCTCGTGACTCTTGAGGATAGTTGCATAGTGTTAGGTGATTCTTTCCAATCGTTTGGGGTGTAACGGAACTAGTTCTTCGTTGCTACTCGAACTTTAGTGTAAGTCTCGTCTCGCTTTTATCTCTTTATCGCTTTCGTATTTTCGATTGCATCAGGTGAGCACTTTTGAGGTGGCCTTGATTTAGTGAGCTATTCTTTTACTTGTATTTAAAGCCTCAGCAGTTTTTTAATAGTACTTTTAGTAGTATTTTAACTTTTACCCCTTAAACATTATTCTACCACCATTTCATATTCACACTTTCTCTACAAATCTACTTTCTCTCTCTATACATCAAACCCTAACCCACCACAACCACCACCACTAACCCACGGCGCCACCACAACTGCTGCGCCACCATCGTAACCACCACTGCTATCCCCTTCTCTGATCTGATCACGAATCGGGTCGGGCCAAAACCCAACGGAAAAGATCGTTTTCTACATAATATTTAGTGAAACGTCGGAACAAAACCTGGTCAACCGCTTCGGAAGGGGAGGAACAAGAGAACGGAAATCGGTGATAGAGGCATAAATGGTGTCGTTTTCTGCTGAAAGATAAGCCCCTTTACCAGCTTTAACTGCGAAGCTTTACCCAAAACTTTGGCATGGCTTCACCATCTTTTTTGTTTCACCTTCCACTCCCATTATTGTCACTTCTACAACACATCAGCAACTAGAAGAAGCCCCCTCAAAAATAATGTCACACTGGTTCAGATTATCCATTTCGCATAAAAAATGACCAAATTCGAAAAAAGAACTCCCTTGTCAACCACTGGTCAATTAATACAGGAATTGTGCACTTTGCTTCTTTCTATAATGGAGCAGCTTCAATTATATTTTTTCTAGCTGTACTGTTTGTCTTCTTTGACTATAAAAAGGCTATGCCCTTTTGACAAGTAAATACAGTAGCTGCTGCTGCTTTCAACAATAATGACGATTTATATCGGAAATAATGACGATTTGTAAGGCGGCGACGATTTGCATATAAATGGTAGCAATTTTGTAAGTTGTAATGAAAGTGATGACGATTTGACTTTATTTATTTGCAAAATGTACATATTATATGGCTCACGCTATGAACAAATAATGTCGGATTAGCCTTAGTTATGTTATCCTTTTGAGTTTTGTATATGAGTGAATTGATAACGGTTTGGCCTCATTTATTTATAAAATAGAAGTGAATTTACTTAACAATATGAGTAAATGATGCCGGATTGATCTTAGTTATGTTTTTCTTTTGATTTTTTGTATATGAGCAAATTTATGACGATTTGACCTCATTTATTTGTAAAATAGAAGTGGGTTTACTTAACAATATGAATAAATGATGTCGGATGGCCTTCGTTATATTTCCCTTTCGATTTTTATACATGAGTAAATTGATGATGATTTAGTGCCATTTCTTGAATTTTTGCTTATTGTATGATGAAATGATGCAGGATTGGTCTTATATTTTATTTTTTGTTGATTTTTATATATGAGCGAATTGGTGACGATTTGATGTTATTTATTGATAAAGTAGATGTGAAATACAGACGGATTGGCTACCGTATATATAAGTAAAACGATGCCGATTTGATGTTATTTATTCACAAAATAGACGTGAAACATACCAGATTGACATTGTTTTCTGATGTGTAGGAAAAAGTGGCGTTTTTTGTAATTTCGGAGGTAAAAAGGAGCGGTGATATTTTTGTAATTACGGCTTCAAAAAATGGTCCGTAGCATTTTTGTAATTACGTGAAGTTCTCTATTAATAAGAGTATTTTTGTACTTTCAGCTTCATTTAATGGTAAAATGCTTAAATTTTCAACACCACAAAAGAAGTGCTTATGTTTTCAAGACAATGGGCAAAAGCACTCTTTTTTGTAATGGGTTTTTTACACAAATATACAAATTTTCATCCTTAATTACAAAAAATAGCAATGTTTCTCTAATTACAATGCGTATCATTATTTACCATAACACATTTCACAAAAATACATAAAATTACAACATCTCACTTTACTCCCCCTTCCTCCCATAGCCCCAACACTGCCCTATCACCACCTCATCCCTCCCTATTTCCACCGCCATCAGCCTCGCTACTTCCAACCCAACATCAGCTCCACCACCACCTCCCCCATCAAAATTGTAGCAACCACCTAGCAAGCAAAGGAACGAAAGAACCAATGAGCAAAGGAGATTTCAATTACACTGCAAATCCCGGTGGGACTGGTAGCCATGGTGAACAGGAAACAACCAAAATAGAAGAGGAGGCGTACCCCACTGCTTTGGCGTCGGAGAAGCAGAGCAACAGAACCTTCTATGGTCGCCTGATGGTTGTTGTTTCATAACTGTAAGATAACATTATTTTCACCGATACAAAACTGCATCTGGGTCTTCCATCAAAATCACGTAGTAAAATTCGACTTCTATTACTGTTTCGATTTTGTTTAATGTGGATTGAGTCGGTTTTCCATGTATGGTACAATTTTGTTTAATACTTAATCTAATTGGAAAATATAGTCTATGGTTGACGGTGAGTTGATATCAAGTTGTTTTTGTTTTATACTGATAGAGATCTTCAACTAAAAATAACGACGAATGGGAGAAACATGAATAATTTATGGTGCAAGCATTATGTCAAACACATCATTGGTTGATGTCAAATGGAATATGCAGAAGATAGAAACAATAATTTATAGTAATATTTTATCACTTATTTTCTTAATCAATAATATTTTAATATTTGATTCCACAATTGCAACCTTTATGAATAATTTTGGTCAGTACTACTACTAGTGTTTCTCTAGAGAAGTCTCACTTTATTAAATTTTGTTTCAGGAGTAACTTTAAAGAGCATGTGGCTTTTTCTTCTTTTTTTGGACCTTATACATAAAAGCGTCCCCTGAACCGCGATGAAACAGTCTGAAATGGTCACAAATTACGCTGAAACAGTCTGAAACGATGCTGAAACAATGCTGAAACAATTAGATACATCGCTGAAACGAAGCTGAAACGGTGCAAAAACAGTTCGAAGTAGTTGAAACAGTGCATAAACAGTTAGATAGAAACAGTTAGAAACAACTGAAACGGTGCAGAAACAGTTAGATACGGTGCTGCAGAAATAGTTAGAAACAGTTGCAACGGTGTAGAAACAGTTAGATACGGTGCTGCAGAAACAGTTGAAACGAGGCAGAAACAGTTAAAAACAGTGCTGCAGAAACAGTTGAAACGGTGCAGAAACAGTTGAGATACGGTGAGATACAACGAGATACATCGAGGATGGGATGAGGAAAAGTGAAATTGGGGGAAATGATAGGAATAAAAGTGAAATTGGGGGAAATGGTGAGAGGAAAAGTGAAATAGGGAGAAATGGGAGGAGCAAAAGTGATAGTGGGGGAAATAGGAGGAAGAATGTAAGGATTTTGTATGTTATGGGAAAATATTGCTATGTTTTTGCTATATTTGTAATTAACTTGTATTTTCCTCTATATAGAATTATTTTGTTAAAATATTGCTATGTTTGGAAATTAAGTTCTAAAATTTGTACTTTTATGTAAAAAATCCTTTTGTAATTCACCCATTACTAGTTGGAGTACAAAAAATTCCCGTGCTACCCTCCATAAGCGATGGTCTTACCTATTTGCCCCCACTTTCAAATGTTTTAAGTAAAAGCCCTCCACATCATTCCTCACTATGCGAAAGGACTATTTTATGCCTGACTAAACCTAATTCACATTCAACGATTTTCTTCTCTCTTTCCTCCTTTATTTCTTTTTTGTGCCTTGGAGATTAGGAAATCTGTAAAAGTTATATCTATTTTATTATTTTTTTAATTTTTATTTTGCCTAATTTCTTATATGTATTTATTTTTTTCTGTATTTCTTTTTGGTAATTATTATTTATATACTTATCTGTAAGCTTTTCTATTTTGATTGATTTGAATTAAATTTGACGTTCATATGAAATTATTTTATTTTTTATGCTTGATTAAGATGATTTTAAGGTTCTTAAATTGGCAATAGCAATTAGGTATTATTGTTGTTCATTGCACATGGGTTAAAGTCTTGGCTATTGCCATTTGTTGCAGAGACTTTCTCTGCAAGTAGTCTTTATTGCACAGAGTTTAAAGTCTTGGCTATTGTGAATTTAAAGTCTTGACTATTGTCATTAGTTGCAAAGACTTTCTCTGCAAGTAGCCTTTATTGCACAGGGCCAAGACTGGAAGACACTTTCTCTACAAGTTTACTATTGCATAGAGCTTAAAGTCTTGGCTATTGCCAATACGAAACGACCTTAGGTAGTCGTTTCGGAAGTTAGACTCCAATTGGTGTGCCGATAATTTTAAAATCTTCATAAGGTCCATTCAGACTTTTCTGTAAAATTTGAACTAAATCGGATTTCGTTTGATAGGTATCAGAAGAAGGTATCAGTTTTCGTTGTCGATAAATTTTAAAAAGAGGTTTTCGAGCTCGATTTTGGCGAATGATATCCGATTCGATATTTGAAAGCGTTATTAGATTCGTATGATTATTGTGAATTGTGTGAATTTTCGGAAGTGAATTTCGAGGTCGTTCGGATAGTTTCCGCTAAAATGCCGAAAGTTAAAGAATTTGATCTTTTCCATTTAATTCGTATATTGAGCTTCGAGAATCCGATTCGAGATCCGTCTTAGCGAGTACGTCACATAAATTTCTTATAACTTGTATGTAAAATTTAGAATTATTTCGAATTTCATAGAATTCCATTTTAATTTTATCACAAAAAAAAAAAAAGAAATATTAAAGAAAAGAAAAAAAAGGAAAATAAAATAAAAGTGAAGGCGGTGGGCATGGATTTATAATCCTTAAAGCTTCATTTCGAAGCTCGGAAAGGAAAGGAAACAGAAACAGAACGAGAAAGGAGAAAGATGAACACAACGAGAAAAAACGCCAGAAAATAGAGAAAGAACAGAAAAAAGAGCAGGAAAAAATAGAATTTTCACCCCGAAACATCCGGGTAATGGTGTTAATTCATTATTCCAGTTTATTATGTGTATTTGAATATATTTTAACGGTAGAAATCAGGATATTAGACATCGTTCTAATAAGTTAAATTAATAGTTTAAGGGGTAATTGGATCCCGATAATGGAATTGATTATATATTCGTATTCAGGGAGTCATGGACAACCCATAAATAAAATTTATTAAGAGTTTGATTATGTGACCTTAGAACCTGTACATAGGGCTGGCTCGTGTATCGTGTATGCTAATAGGGTATCAGGTTCCTAACCGGATTGTTCTAAAATGTAAGGAATGAAGCCTTTAGCCTTATTTGATTTATTTTTCTGCTTACTGAATAGAGCGGGATCGTTTGGCAAAGAATCCAAAAGACAAAAGCGGTTGTTGAGTAGAACTTTGGAACAAGGTAAGTGTTTTTATCTATTTCTTTGAAGGTCCTTGGCCTTGTGAATATTCTACCACGTATTCCTTACGTGTGTAGCTGCCGATAGGCATACTCATTACGCCTTAGCTTTGGATTTACATTGTATATTATATGTTATCCACTGTTGTTGGTATTGCATTGAGCATATGAGCATTGTACTTTGGTTTGGAGCTTGACATATACTTCCCAGTAATCGATGGGAGTCTCGAGTCGGTAAAGGGTCATTATTGCATATACTTCCCGGTAATCGATGATAGTCTCGAGCAAGTGAAGGGTCATTATTGCATATACTTCCCGGTAATCGATGAGGGTCCTGAGCCCGTGAAGGGTTATTATTGCATATATCTCCTGGTAGATGGTGAGTGGTTTCTATCTATTTTTTTGTGGCCTTATGCCTGTGGATTTGTCTATGTATGTCTCTATTCATGCATAGCTGTGGATTTGTCTATATATCTCCTATGCGGGTTCTATATGGTTTGCTCGTCCAACACGCTTGTAGGAGGATGTATGACTATATGGTTGGCTCGACCTGCACGCCGCATGGGGTATACATTACATGAGGTTGGCTTGACCTGCGTGCTTATACGGGTTTTATATGGTTGGCTCATCCTACACGTTTGTAGGAGGATGTATGCCTATATGGTTGGCTCGACCTGCACGCCGCATATGGTATACATCAAATGAGGTTGGCTCGATATGCGTGCCTATGCGGGTTCTATATGGTTGGCTCGTCCTACACGCTTGTAGGAGGATGTATGCCTATATAGTTGGCTCGACCTGCACGCCGCGGGGGTATACATCACATGAGGTTGGCTTGACATGCGTGCCTATGTAGGTTCTATATGGTTGGCTCGGCTTACAGGCCTGTATAGGATACATATGAGAGTACCCCGCCGGTGATAGGTATCAGGCATATGTGACTGCATTGCACCATACTGCATTCATCCTATTTCATTGCACCGCATGCTAACTATTGTGTGTATTGTGCCATATTTTGTGTATGCGGTATGTATACCATGTTGTAGACATATTTCAGTTTGCCTATATGTTTTTGGTTGTTTTGTGTCCCTAATTGGTTTTATATGTTTTAGTTGTATGTGTTTTTGGTATGTATTTGCTTAGCTCTTATTCCTGGCTTTTGAGGTGGCTAGTTTGCCCCACTTATTGAGTCCTTTTGACTCACTCTTGTTTGTTGTTTGTTTCTTGTCTATTTATTTCATTTCAGCAGGTTTGCTCCAGGATTGAGTACGCTACGTTGTTAAGGAGCGAAGGCAACTTCGGCTGTCAGGGTGAGCCAGCTTCTGTTCAGGATGGTTACCAGTTGTATGTTTATTATTTCAGTTGTATTTTGCTTCCTTCAGGAGGCGTATATATTCTTTTGTACTCTTAGATGACTAGGATAGCCCTAAACCTAGTATGTTGGGTAGTTAGCTGTAATTTCTTTTGTACAACTTCGAGGTATCAGTATGCCTGTGTTTTTTTTAAAGTCTTGTTCTTATTTATGAGTTGGATTTATATTTGTTTTTCCAATTCAGTTTGTAAAGGTTCGCCTGACGGGTCTAGGGGAAGATGTCGGGTGCCCGCACGGCCTAGCCGAAAATTCGAGTCCTGTCACAATACTTGCAGAGACTTTTTTTTGCAGACGGCCTATTGCACCAGATCGTAAAGCATTTGCAATTGCAAATATTTTTAGAGACTTACCCTACAAGTTGCCGCTTCCACCCGACCCTAAAGTGTTGGCTATTGTCAAAAGTTGCAGATAATTTGGTAACATCACTTGGGCGGTGTTACCATTGATAAAAGAAGTTGGTTTCTCGATTTGTCCAGTGATAAGTTGACCCTTAATGCTGACGTTTGCAACTTTCATTCAATCTTATTTTTAATTTCTTTGTGTTAGATTCCACTTTAATTTCCTAGTTAAGGTGCCCATTACACCAGAGCTTGAACTCTTGGCAATAGCCAAGACTTGCAAAGACTTTCTCTCAAATTACTTAATGCAACAAGGCTTGAAGTCTTGGCAATTGCCAAGAAGTCTGTGCAAGGTGCCCATGACACCAGAGCTTGAACTCTTGGCAATAGCCAAGACTTGAAGAGACTTTCTCTGCAAATTACCCACTGCAACAGGGCTTGAAGTCTTGAGAATTGTCAAGAAGTCTGTACAAGGTGCCCATTGCACCAGAGCATGAACTCTTGGCAATAGCCAAGACTTGAAGAGACTTTCTCTGCAAATTATCCACTGCAACAGGGCTTGAAGTCTTAGCAATTGTCAAGAAGTCTGTGCAAGGTACCCATTGTACCAGAGCTTGAACTCTTGGCAATAGCCAAGACTTGCAGAGACTTTCTCTGCAAATTGGCCATACAACAGGGCTTGAAATCTTGGCAATTGCCAGGAAATCTTTGTAAGGTGCCCATTGCACCAGATCTCAAACTCTTGGCAATAGCCAAGATTTGGAGAGACTTTCTCTGTACGTTGGGCACTACAATAGGACTTGAAGTCCTGGCAATTGCCAGGAAGTCTCTGTAAGGTGCCATTGCGCCAGAGCTTAAACTCTTGGTTTAGCCAAGACTTGCAGAGACAAATTGTCCATTGCAACATGGCTTAAAGTTTTCGCAATTGCCAAGAAGTCTGTGCAATGTGCCCATTGCCAAGAAGTCTTGTGGATGTTTGTCTGTATTTTCTTAAAAAAGGTGTATGTATCATCCTTTTAACGGTCAATTGAAATATGCCAGCACTTTGATTGTTGGTTTATGCAAGCATGCAATGCTTTTAAGGAGAATGAGAGAATCTGTAAAAGTTATGGGTTTTAGATTTTGTAGATAGCGTGAATGGAGAAAAGGAAGGGGGAGGGACTGGGCGGGTCTTTTTATTAGTTGTTAGGAGTATTTTTGTCCGAAAAATATTTTATTAAACTAATGGAGGGCATTTATGCTGAACAATTGTTAGCAAGGAAGTTTTTGCAAACCAATGGCTCCCGTGTCATATTTCTGCAAATCAGCCTTTGAAATATTGGATTCAATTAGGGTAAATTGGGCCGGAATCGCATTGCATCTTCCAGATCCGGTCCAAGAAGTAGTTTTTGGTGTATTTGATACATTCGGGGTTCTACTTTCTCAACTCCTCTTCTCCCCGCTCCCTTTAGAATCCATGTTATCGGGACCCCTGTAGAATGAACTAGGAGGCCTATAGGATACAATTATTACGAATCTATGATTAGTGAAAAGTAGAACAACCTTGTGAATTATTTATTCTTTTTCTTTAGAATCTATCAGTTAATTTATGAATTTTAAGAATCGTTGTTAAATAATGAGTGCAATAAAAAATACAAATAAATTTTACCTCCCTTATATCATTATTTGTTTTTAAATAATTATTTATTTATTTATCTATTTAATTATTTAATTATTAATTATTATTTATACATTTATTTATTTATCTATTTATTCATTATTTACCTATTATTTATCATTTATTTAAGTTTTCCTTAAATTCCTAAATTATTTATTTTATTTTACTTATTCGTGAAAACCGTTGGAATAACCTCCCTTTTGGTGGATTTTCGAAACCGCTCTTATATAACAAAGATCTTCTTTCAAAATAATTGAACCACTTACTCAAAATCTCTAAAATTATTTTACTTTAGAAGGGAGATAATTTGCACTCATTAATTAACAATTGGTTTCTAATTTTACTAAATTAGGTGGTGACTCCAAAAAAATCATTTCGAATCGTCATATTATTTAACATTAACACAAAATCTACTTTAACCGGTAATTTTTTGGGGTTCAACACGTGGTTCATGGGAGCACCATTTTTCTCATCATTTTATGTTGAATTGTTTTCTTGTTTTTCTCTTTTGTTTGTTTTTCTCTCTCTTTCAATGGTTTCCAATGCACTAAATCCACCATACATCGCCCAAACTTAAGCTTTTAGCCTAAAATTTCTTCTTAAGTACTCAAAGAAATTGGGTTCTCATCTCTTAGGATTCAAATTCATAAATGGAATGGCTTGTAACATGTCAACCAAAGAAAGGCTTAAGGCTCAAAATGGGACTACTAATGGTATTTGAAGTGATAGTGGATTAAAGAGAGTTGAATTGAGGTTCAAAAAAAGCCTAAGATCATTTACAACAAAAGACACAACCTAGGATTTCACCACAAAATATAAACCAGCAAAGTTCTAGACTATTAGGTCACACAAGTAACTATACAATCTAATCCTCACCACACAAGCAAGTGATATCTAGAGAAGAGAATTCAAACACACAATGAGGCACTATCACTTGCAAAGTCTTTAATAGTCCAAAATATGAACCACATCAATGACTAAAAAAGTCAGCACTTGAGCTTCAAAGTCATCAATTTAGACCGTATCAAACAAAACACACTCAAAACTTGTCTCAAACAAAGTAACTAAGCTAGTATAAAATGAACCATCAACACATACTTCAACAACAGTTTCATCAAACACTACAACTATTCACATACTTGGTTCAAAATACACTTTCAAAAAGAACCAGACAAAGAAAATGGAATGTTTATTAAAACCAAATACTTGGAATATTAACGACATAAGGAAACTAAACTACAAAACTAGTGACATGTCTATACATCAAAATGGTTCGAATTCATACATGATTGTCAATTTTAGCACAACATTCTCAATTTTTAAATCCAAATCATGCATCAATTAAAACCTCTCCCCTAACCAAAGACTCTAGCATCGTTCTTGCTACAAAATTAAGAAGAGGGGGGGGGGGGGGGGGGGGGGGAGTGTTGGTTTAGATGGACTTCCTGACTCATTCTTAGACAATGCTCTTGCCCTTTCCTTCGAGCTGATTCAATTTTTTTCTTATCTTCCTTTACTTTGATGGCTTCTTTAATGGATGATTGATTCGCCATTTCAATTTTCACTTGCTCTGGAATCTCCAAGATATGGTCACTAGCCATAATAGAAAGTGGACCACTGGGTAGCACCGGGTCCTCATCATAAAACTCAAACCCTTGAGATCCTTAGCATCCCTTTTTGTGTTATCATCCTCGTTGTCAGATTTCTCTACTTTCTCGACTAAAGGAGGTTCCTTCATCATTAAAATTGAAGGAATAGTTTTGAATTGGGAAACTAGGGGAGCCACATTAGGCTTTTGGACTAGAGAAATATGCACTTTGGTTCCCACTTGCATTGTGGACCCCATTGGACCCTTTTGTGATGGTGATTTGTATAGTTAAATAGGACCATCTTGGGCTCCCTTGGCCTGGATTATTTTTTTTCTCTTTATCTTTCCTCTTTTTCAAAACTTTTTAAAACTCATCATGAACACTTTTTTATTCCAGGGCCAAGGTTACCATTGAATTCTTGATGGACGTGATTTCTTTGTTGTGCCCATTGACAGCTTTTATCAAATCCTCAATTGGATTGACCATTTTGGAAAATTTCTCAGGAGAGATAGAAGGTTGGGGTGGTGGAGCTGTTTGGACAGCTAGCAAATTGCCCAACAAAGAGTTGAGGCCTGCCAGTTTTATTTCAGTGTCTCTATTTGCTCGATTCAAATCTTTAGGAACAGAACCAGAACCAACCTCAATGGTGGGTGAGGTGCTGTAGAAGAGTAGGGGATATCTGTGCACTAGGAGTACCTGAGATGGTGGAAGGAGGAGCAACTCAGGGGCTAGTTTAACTAGATTGTGTGTATCTTCAATCTTGTACCAATTAAACCAGCATACAGACTTTAAATACTTGTCATCCGAAAAAGCACAACACCATTCTGCTTTAGAAGTGCACTCAATGTATTGGAATATAGATAGCTGGTGGTCTCGACCTTTGCCTCAACAAACATATTCTTGGCCTTTTTTTCACTTAAGTTCATTATAATACACATCATAATGAAAGCAATGATTATAACTCTCATCAACGTGCATTTGCTATCATTCCTTGTTGGCAACACTCTTGAGATCACTATTGATTGCCATCCTTTTGCTTCAATGCTTAGGTTCAGCCTATGAATTTTCACACCTGATGTATGCCATGGAGGTAGGGGTGGCAATGGGGCGGGGCGGGGATGGGGCGGGGCGGGGATCCCAGTAAATGGGGCGGGGCGGGGCTACAACTTAAACGGGGCGGGGCGGGGCGGGGCGGGTGAAATGTAATTTTTTTTAAAACTAGGCGGGGCGGGGCGGGGCGGGGATAGATCCAAATTAAGTGGGTTCGGGTTATAATAATAATTGACCCGTTTTATTTTAAAATTAAAATTAGGGCTTAACAAATATAACAAAACAGTGCTCTTCACAGTCTTCAGTCTTCACTTCAACGAGAGAGAACTGCTTCATCTTCAATCTTCACTCTTCATCTTCAATCTTCACTCTTCATCCAGAGAACTCTCGCCTCTTCAACAGGTAAGCTATCTATTGCAAAAGTCTTCCATCTTCTAAAACTCTTCATAGTTTTTCAATTTCTTGATTTTTTCTTTTCACTATGGCAACTAAAGATGATGAGAATACACTAGGTTCAGCTTCTAATGCTATTTCCGTAGAGGGTGAACATGATGAAGTAGTTGAACCGGATCCCAAAAAAAGGAAATATTCCAAAGTATGGAGGCATTTTAATCCGATTAAGGTTAATGGTGTTCCGTATAGTCAATGTAAATATTGTCCTAATCGATATAAGAATACTAAAAATTGTGGGACGACGTCTATGTGGGATCATAAAGATAGGTGTCCAAATAAGCCAAAAGATTTAGAAAGTGAGGGTGATACGAGGGGTGATGGAAGGCAACAACACTATTTTGATCAAGATGTTTCACGCAAACAACTTGCTCATGCCATTATTTTACATGAGTATCCACTCTCTATAGTTGATCATGTGGGGTTCCGAAACTTTGTTGCAAGTCTCCAACCAATGTTTAAGATGGTTTCTAGAAACACAATAAAGAATGATATAGTAAAAATATTTGACAATTTGAAATCAAAAACTTCTAAGTTGTTGGAGAAAGTGACAAGTAGAATAGCAATTACAACCGATATGTGGACATCGAGTAGTAACAAAAAAGGGTTTATGGCTATAACCGGTCATTTTATTGATGATTCATGGAGGCTTCAAAGTCATATATTGCGCTTTGCCTATGTTCCCGCTCCACATGATAAAGAAACCTTATGTAGTACTTTGGTAGATTGCTTATTTGAGTGGAATCTTGAGCGAAGAATATCAACCATTACCGTTGATAATGCTAGTTCAAACAATGCAATGATGAGAACCTTATTGGATGAGAAACTCAATAAGAGGGATTTGTTGTTGATGGGTCGGGTCTTCCATGTAGGTTGTGCGGCGCATATTTTGAATTTGATTGTTCAAGAAGGGTTAAAGAAGATAGAAATTGGTATTGTCAAAGTGCGTGAGAGTGTATTGTATTGGATTGGGTCACAAGGTCGAGTTGAGAGGTTTGAAGAAGCTGCACGTGTGCTACGCACTCCTTGTAGCAAGAAGTTGTCATATGATTGTCCGACTCGTTGGAACTCAACATATTTAATGTTGAGAACGGCCATAGAGTACAAAAAGGTGTTCAAGAAGTTGTCTCGAAGTGACACTAACTATCAATCTTATCCAACCAAAGAGCAATGGCGTGATGCAAGAGATGTTTGTGACAAGCTCAACTTGTTTTACGATTTCACTGAACAACTTTCAGGAAGACAATATCCGACTTCAAGTGAATACTTTTCAAAAGTTTGTGGAGTTAAGATGGAATTAGAAGCTTGGGCGAAGAGCTTGAATCCTTTGATTAAAGATATGGCATCAGCAATGTTGTCGAAATTTGCAAAATATTGGGATGATGTGCATATTTTGATGGGTGTAGCTGCCGTCTTTGATCCCAGGTACATTATTATATAAAAAAGATTCACTGTTTTATTCACTGTTAGACTCACTGTTTGGTTTTTATTTGAAATATCAGACTATTTATGTTGCTCGGACTCACTGTTAGAAGCTTGTTTTTCTGTTTTAGTAAAATTGTTTGATACTGCTTGATTCAGTCTTATGTGCACTACACCTTGTCTCTGTTCTTTTTACTATATGCTGCGGGATGTACAAAATCTTAGAGCAGATGTAAATTTTACAACTGCTGAACTGGTTGATGTTCTATGTGTGTTGCTTTAGTGACATTATCACACATTGTTTTAAAGAAGAATTTCTCTGGTTGGTTTGTCACCTTAAAGTGTATTGCCCCCTTTACCTGTTTATACCATGGAAAGAATGCAGTCTTTAAATAGCTATTTATCCCAGATATAGTCGTTTCAATTTCTGTCATCTGCTTTCTTCAATGGTTATTGCGATTCCATGTCAGGTATACAAGCTTGGCATTACTACTTTATCTTGCTGGCTATGGGCTAGCTGATCCAGCACTTCAGCACCTAAAATATGCTATAACGTTGCCCTTGATTATTTGGAGTCGGGTCATGTAAAGAATTCACAAGTAGGAGATTGGAGTATTGTAATAGAGCTTCATTGGAGAGCTGTCTAATCTCGAGATTGTTCTTAGGTTATTCTTCGCTGTTGTATGTAAAGTCACTATTACCAGTTTGGTTGAAGTAGATAAGTATTAACCTGTTTGTACCAGTAACCCCATCATGTTTCAAAAGATAGTTTGAGTACTGGTGGGATTTGTGAAGGTAAATGCTGGACGTCTGTAAACTGACAAAGATAGAGTGGAATAGGAAAATTTGTTCGACACATTTGCTCTGTTTGTACACTTTTTAATGTTCTGCAGACTGCAGTAGAAGTAATGTGTTTTAGTTTGTCAATTTAAGTTGTAAGTTTTGCGGTATCTTGTAAATTAGGTGTAGTAAAAATGCAAGGACTGGCACACCTGAGAGGATGAACAGAATTTCACATGCCTGAAAGCAAACATCAATTCGAGTCATATTTGTCAGAATCAACAACTTCAACTGTTTCTATACCAATTGATGAAGGTCCAGCAGCCTGTTTATCAACTTTCCCAATGTTGACAAGCTGGTCCATGTCTTTTTCGAAAATCCTTCTTGATCTTGTTTCTTCGAATTTAATGATCCTAATTCTTTGGTCATTGGTTTGTTCAAGACGAGGTTTAAGCAAAATAAAAAGAATAAAGAGGGTAAATTATTTTTGGTTGGTTGAATGTTATGAAGAGTTTGGAAGAACTTTTGGGTATTTTCTGGATTTGACTCTGGCACAGTTTGTGACATGTTTAATCCGCTTTAATCTTATCCCAGGTACAAGATGAAGTTGGTGGAATTCTATGCTCCACAAATTTATAGTGAGGAAGCTTCAAGTAAAATTCAAGAAGTACGGAACCACTGTTATGACCTTTTTCAAGAGTATAAGAATAGATCATCTGCATCGCAAGAATCTTATGAAGCATCTAGTTCTAATGAAGTCACTGATCTCACTGAGGGTGATCGATTGTCAAGCTTTGATAGGTTTGTCGCTTTGAGTGGAGCTACTTTTGAGACAAGATCAGAATTAGATTTATACTTGGAAGAAAGCTTAATACCTCGAACTCCTAATTTTGACGGTTTGAGTTGGTGGAAGACAAATGGATTGAAGTTTCCTACTCTTCAGAAGATCGCCCGGGATCTCTTAGCCATTCCCGTCTCTACCGTTGCTTCTGAATCGGCATTTAGCATTAGTGGGAGGTTGATTAGTCCGCATCGTAGTAGACTTCACCCTACTACTTTGGAAGCTTTGATGTGTGCTCGCACGTGGTTATGGAATGAAATAAATGGTAAGTAATTTCTCGTTACTATCTGAATAGTTTTTAACTCTTTAATACTATCCCGATACATTGAGTTTATATTTTATTTGTAGGTTTTACTTCAACCATCGACAACGTTCCATGTCCAACCTTGCTTGAAGAAGAGGAAGAGCCAGAGTGTGTCCCTTTTCCTTTTGTAAGTTCGAAACCTTTTAGTTTCTTCTACTATTTTGGTGAAAAGTGATTTGGTTGAAAACTATGACACTCATTTGGTTTGACTTTTCACAAAATATTTGACAGGGCTCTCCATGAAAAAAAAGCTCAGATTTTTATGATATTGGTCCAGAAGAAGAAGAAAACCAGAATGTTTTACAGATGTTTTTGAGTATGTGGAGGATTCAGACAAGAATGATGATTGTCAGAAAACTGATATTGCACTTTGTTTCCAGAAAGAGAACTTTTTTTAATTTTAATAGCCAGCATCTTTTGCCTTATGTTAGTGCAAACCTGATTAACTAGTAGCGTGTTGGATAATTTTGTTGAAGCAAAAGTTATGTTATGAGTGTGTTGTGTTGTTAAATTGATAGATAACCTGTCGTGGAAAGAATCAATAAGGACTGTTTAGGTAAAGATTAGTGAGATTTAAACTTTTGCGCACATGAAATACTGAACACATATTTATAAAAAGGAAATCAAAGAGTAGTCTAAATTACGATATGCTTTGAAGTGTATGGATCTAAGATACAACACTTGACGCTCGTAGGTTTGTCACCCTACCCTCCTCTCGATACAAATGACAAACTTTATTCGTAGTAGAATTTAAGAAATGGAGAATTAAACTAATCATTTTAAGGATAAAGGAGGCACAAGATACATTGACGTGTATAAATGGATTAAAGAAAACTAATTAAAGTAAAAAAATGGCAAAAAAAATACAAAAAACATAATTGGACACAAAACCAAATGGGGCGGGGCGGGGCGGGGCAAAATTTGAGCAGGGGAAGGCTTAACCCGCCCCGCCCCGCCCCGCCCCGCCCCATTGCCACCCCTACATGGAGGATTTAGTTCCATCCCAATGATTAGAACAAGGCACTTCCTTTGTTCTACCTCTGATAACTTTGACTTTTCAATGTACTCTCTTAGGCTGAAATTTCACAATCCTAGAAGCTCATTCAATGCTTGTGGAGAGTAGTTAACATACCTGACCAAACACCTTGAATTCATTCTTTTCTATTCTTCTTTGATTTAAATAGAATTCCCCGATAATAGTTTTGCATTTTCTAAGGGTTTTCCAAAAAGATTTGTCCACAATTGATGGTTTAACTTTTCTAATAATTGTGGATTGTATTTATGAACGTTGGTCATTTCTATCAACCTCTCTCTTGTGATGCTCTTGTTGGAAGTCCCTCTCTAGTAATCATGAAGTGTAGATTTTGAGACACAATATTTCTCAAATTCCAACGGTGGCCCAACTCTAGTAGTTTTTTCAGTTATGCCCTCTTGGGGTTGTTTTATCTTGAGTGTTTTCTCTACTTTCAGGTAGGTTCAACCTCCATCATTTTTTCCTCTGCCTCCTAGTCTAAGGGAACATCCCTCAACTGGTATGTAGTACCCACTTGAGCTTGTGTGTCTACGTTGTGCCCTCTTTTCTTTCTTAACTCCATTCTTGGATTTTTAGCTAGTTGTCCTAACATTTGATCATACGACTCATAATCAGATCTTAAGGGTGGGGTATAAGCTTGTGATTGACCCCTCCCTATCTTTCTTCACCCCTTGCTGGTTGGTATGTTTGCTTGTTTAACCCCTTTGCCTCTACCTTTTCTAGCTTAGGCGCCTTGGCCTCCTAACAGTTTGACAGAAGTTGAATCTCGGGAAAAGTGGATAGCCTTAGAGTTTGGCAGGTCGCCTTTTTTTAGGGAGGTCGCCTTTCTCGAAAAACATATTCCTTGGCATCTAATGCTTAGAAAAACTTTAAAAAGCAAGCAAAGTTTAAAATCTTTCTGTGGGTTGGGTCGCCTTTCGCTTAGAAACAGATTAGAAACTTCCTAAAAATTTAGCCAATATTTTTCTAACTTCCATGAAAGGACGGCTGCCTGTACATGAAGTTCAAGAACTCCACTACTCCAGCTCAAGAATAGGGGACTCTCTTTTGAAAGGACGACCGCCTACATGACCTCAACAGGTCCTACTCAACTTTTTTTTTTTTTTTTTTTTTTTTTTTTTTTTTTTTTTTTTTTTTTTTCACTTTTTCACTTGTTCTTTACACTCATATGGGTTTATTCACACATAAAGCTCACATTATTCTTTTATTTCAAACACTTAACTTTTCTCTCTATGCATGGGTAATGAGATATCAGCACTCAAGACTAATCATGGAATCAATTGGCTCAAAAATTAAGATATACAAGGTAACACATCTAACTTACTCTGTTGCCCAACCAATCATGATTCCTCATTTACATTCAAGCCATTGAGAGCAATTTATGAGACATATGGAATAATTAAACTCTAATTCTATAAAACTAAGAAAAAGTAAAAAAAATCTAAAAAAAAGTGTAAGTACCCGATCTACAGTGAGGAAGATGGAATGATGGCGTGATTGTGTGTTGTATGATTTCTTTGTTATTTGATGTGAATTCCGATGGCCGAAATGTGGTTTAAATGTGTTTCCCAATATAGGGCAGTGACAGATTAGGTTATGATGCGGGGCATACTACCTCAAGGCCTTTCACTAGAAGTCAAGTCAAGTTGATTCAAGACACTCATCTCCACCTGACTTGGAAGGACATGGAAGGAGACTCCAGGAGAGACTTGAAGATCATACATTGGAGTGTCATGGATGGAGGATCACCCAAGCTACTTGGAGAGGCATCCGGGCCACATCTGGAAGCATTTCAAGAGCCTCCAGGAAGGGGCGGACCGCCTACTTCAACAGGCGGACCGCCTACTTAAAATCAGCTCTCTGGATCTTGCACCGCCTACTAAAGGGGATGACCGCCCACTCTGGCCGCCTACTTCACTTTCAGCCTTCCAGGCAACTAGGCGGGGCGCCTAGTAGAGTAGGCTGGGCGCCTACTTTGCTGAAGTATCTCGGGACATCTAATTTTAATGCTATGTTTTGACTATTATAGCTCTACGAGGCCTTTGTTATTTAAACCCACTTGGGGGGGGGGGGGGTGGTGTACTTAGGGGCTTTCATTATATCTAGGTGAAGCCTATAAATACTACATTAGTCTTCATTGAACCTTAGCTTACTTTGATTATTGATGAATGTTGAATAGAGCTGAACTCTTGAGTTATGGAGAAAATCCTTTGTTAGCTTGAATTCACTGGCGGATCCTAGTTGATTATCGAACTGGCACCCGATCATTCTACTTGCGGGTCCCGAGTGTGGCTCAAGGGTGGTTGCTTAGCGTAGGCTCTTCTTGACACCGATACAAAGGTTTCACGGAACAAGTTCTCCGTGGATACTTTGTAGGGAGTTCAAGACGCGTCTCGTTCCCTTTATCGTTCTTTTGGTCTTTTGATTTCGATCCTTATCATCTTGGAATCAGAGCAAGGCTCGAGTTTTATTTCTACAAACTCTTGACCCTTGATTCTTCGTTCCTAGGTTGGTTTCTATCTTAGTTTCTTGTTTGTTGTTGAAGAAAAAGAAGAAAAACACACACAAAAAAAAAAGGTTGAAAAACACCCAAAAAATTTGATCACGTGTTCTTGGATTGTTGGACCCGTTGTGTGATTGATATTGGGGTTTGTTCCTTGTTGGAAACCCGTTATTTTAGTATCCTAAACACGTGATTTGAAGTTGAATCACAAGATTTGAAAATTTGAAAATTTGAAACCTTGGCTATGAACTTGATGAACATGGTAATTTGATTGTTTTTGATGGGGGTTAGTTAAAAATCATTGGGGTTTGATCCTTGTAGTTGAAAACACGTTTGGGTACCTTCAGATTGCTAAAACAATGTGAGATTTGTTGGATTTTTGGGTGCAAAACCAAGAAAACACGAGTTTGAACTGTGCTGAAGAACACACCAGGCGGACCGCCCAAATAGTAGGCGGACCGCCCCTCAAACTCTCTGATTCTCAGAGGCAGACCGCCCTTGTGTCTGGGCGGACCGCGCACTCTGGAACAGGTGGGGCACCCGTTTTGCTGAAAAGTGTGTTCGGGTAGTTTTTCGTAGGATATCTTGTTTCTTAGATTGCATACCATCTAGCTAGTACTTATTTGAGTAACTTTCCTACTTGAATTGTGCTAGCCCTTCGAAGCTTTTAGGAAACTCAAGCCTAGGAAGGAGAGTAGAATTCGAAGAAGACTCGTAGTATCATTGACTCAAGTCCGCACTTAAAGAGCTTATCGTTTCAATAGAGTCACATCAACTCCACTAACCCTGGAGTACATTTGGCTTGTGAATTGAGTGATTAAGTTGAGGTTTGTTGATAGACTTAGTGAAGCTTTTAGTCTTCAAGCTTGAGTGAAATATCCACCACCACTAAACGAGTGAACTGAGTGAAACACTAGTGAGGGAGTGAGTGAGGTTATTTCACTAACGTTTCTCATTTTGTAGGTACGATGGCCAATGAAGGTGATGATTTCACAAAGAATGCCTTTGCTACTATCCTTGCCAAATTGGATAGGACGAACCTAAGGATTGAAAATCTTGAGAGGGTGACATCAAGTACCCTAGTTGAGCAAGGGACCTCAAGTGTCCAAGTGGAGAAAGGGACCCCGAGTGTCCAAGTTGAGAAAGGGGCCCCAAGTGCCCAAGTTGAAGCCGTTGAAGATACAAGTAGTTCAACCTTTACCCCAGAACAAGTTGTTGAGTTGCTTAGACAACAACAACGGGTAAGGGAGGATCGTGATCGAAATGAACAAGTGTTGGGCAATACCCAACGAGTGAGCATTCCTCACCTAATGGGCAATCCCCAAAGGAACATTCTACTTCCCGAACCTATTTGAAATGTTCAACCTCTTGGGCAAGTTGATGAAGCCCAAGAAGGGGAGGAGGAAGATTATGGTGGTAGTGACTTTGGAGCTCCTATTTGAAATGGCAGAGCTACGAATTAGGGATGAAATATGGATAGGGGTAGAGGCCGAGGTCGAGGGCCACCCATGGGGTATGTTGGAGGGAATGTTAGGAGGGATTGTGGTGGTTATGAGGATCACTTTGGAGGCCAACCAGAGCCTTACCAAGGGGGTCGTGATAACAACAATCTTAATAGTGTGAAGCTCACTATTCCTTCTTTCAAAGGAAGTAGTGACCCGATGGAGTACATTTATTGGAAGTTGTCCATGGAACGACCAATGATATGCCCGAAGAGAAGAAGGCCAAGTATGCAATATCTTCCTTTAAGTCCTCTTCTACTTGGTGGGAACGATCAAGAGGAATAAAAGGAGGACAGGTATGGCTATCAATGTGACTTGGGGTGAATTGATTCGTGTGATGGATGAGAAGTACTTGACTCACCAATACCGTGTAGACCAATACAAACGTCTCAATAAGTTGAAGCAAGGTTACAAAATGGTTGGGGAGTACTTCAATGAATTTGAGCAAGTCCGGATGTCCCTAGGCTTGGATGAGGAAGAGAATGAGCCGGCCTTGATTCGATTTAGAAGTGGTTTGAACCAAGACATAGCTTCACAATTGAAGTTTCACAAATATGAAGATGGCTATGAGCTATGAAAAGATGCGGTTGAAGCCGAAAAATGGCTCAAGGATGAGAAGTCCATTCGCTACAAGAGTAGTACAACTACTCCCATGAGCAAGCCAAAGGAGTGGAAGACTCCTACTCCAAATGCAAGATTCCCATATGCAAGTGGTGCAATTGCTAGCAAAGATGTGAAGAAGCCTTATGAGAAGTCGACACAACATGTGGGAGGTAACTCTAAAACTCACTTGAGCAATCCTACTTCTACTTCTACTAAATGCTATAAATGTAAAGGTTATGGACATATTGCCAAAGATTGCCCTACCCGAAAAACAATGGTTATTGTGGGTGAATTGGTGTATGAAAAAGATAGTGAACCCGAGGATGGGGGAGTAGAGGGTGATGAGGAGGTTGATGTGGAGGAGGATGCAATTGGGGATGATGATCCTCATGCCTTCCTTGTTGTGAGGAGGAGTTTAGGTGCCATGTTTGTGGAGGATAGTGAGACTTTGCAAAGGGAAATCCTCTTCCATGCTAGGTGCCGAGTCATGGGTATTGTTTGTTCCATGATTATTGACTCGGGAAGTTGTGCCAATGTTATTAGCCAAACACTAGTTTCCCAATTGAAGATACCCACCTGGAAACACCCCAACCCTTATCGTTTGCAATGGCTTAGCGAGTGTGGTGAATTGAAGGTGGTGAAGCAAGTCATGATTAAGTTCAAGATAAGGAACTATGTGGATGAACACATATTTGATGTGGTACCTATGGAAGCATGCCACCTTCTATTTGGAAGGCCATGGCAATTTGATAGACATGTGGTTCATGATGGCCGTGCCAACACCTACACGGTCAAACTTGAAGGAAAGAAGTTTGTGCTAAAACCCTTGTCGCCCAAGCAAGTAAGTGAAGACTATAAGCGCATGAGGGAATTGAGGGAAGTGGCAAAGGCTAAGTCGGTTGTTGAGACTAGTCCTTTGGCCGAGAGCTTGGTGGTGACTCCACCATCTTCTACTGGTAGCATTTGTGCCGTGATGCAACCAGGCGAGCTTTTGAAAGAAAATGATGGCAATAAACTACTCATTTGCCTAGTGCACAAAGGTATGATTATCACATCCGAACTTGATTATTCTACTAACCCTTTGCCTAGTGCTTTTGAAACTATTTTGAAGGATTTTGAAGACATGTTCCCGGATGAAATGCCAATTGGTATACCTCCCTTGAGGGGTATTGAGCACCAAATCGACTTTGTCCCAGGATCTCAAATTCCAAACAAACCGGCTTATAGGAGCAATCCTGAAGACACCAAGGAGCTACAAAAGCAAGTGGATGAATTGCTTACTAAAGGCTTGGTGAGGGAGCACTTGAGTCCTTGTGCCGTGCCCGTGATCCTTGTTCTAAAGAAGGATGGCACTTGAAGAATGTGTGTGGATTGTCGTGCGGTCAACAAGATCATGATAAAGTATCGACATCCCATACCCCGCTTAGATGACATGCTCGATGAATTAAGTGGTTATAGTATCTTTTCGAAGATAGACCTTAGGTCCGGTTACCATCATATCCGGATGAAACCCGGGGATGAATGGAAAACTGCATTCAAGACCAAGGTTGGTCTATACGAATGGTTGGTGATGCCCTTTGGCCTCTCCAATGCACCTAGTACTTTCATGAGACTAATGAACCATGTGTTGAATCCATTTATCAACAAGTTTGTGGTCATCTACTTTGATGATATTTTGATCTATAGCAAATCATTAGACGAGCATGTTGATCATTTAAAGCAATTGCTTGAAGTGTTGAGAGCCGAAAAGTTGTATGCTAATTTTAAGAAATGTGCCTTTGGTGTTGAAAAGGTAGTCTTCCTTGGGTTTGTTGTGAGTACCCAAGGAGTGGAAGTGGATGAGTCTAAGGAAGAGGCCATTCGTGATTGGCCTACTCCTACTACCGTGACTCAAGTGAGGAGCTTTCATGGTCTTGCTAGCTTTTATAGGAGGTTTGTAAAAGACTTTAGCTCCATTGCCGCTCCACTCACCGAATTGGTGAAGAAGGACAAACC
Source organism: Petunia x hybrida (assembly GCA_037355625.1). Lineage (NCBI taxonomy): Eukaryota > Viridiplantae > Streptophyta > Magnoliopsida > Solanales > Solanaceae > Petunia > Petunia x hybrida. The sequence continues at coordinate 120,283 of JBBBVM010000018.1, read as the reverse complement.
TTTTGTGTGGGGAGAGCCCCAAGAGAAGGCCTTCCAATAATTGAAAAGTAGGTTGAGTACCGCCCCTCTATTTCAATTGCCCGACTTCGAAAAGGCATTTGAAGTTGAATGTGATGCCTCGGGGGTGGGAATTGGTGGTGTTTTAATGCAAGATGGAAAACCCATAGCCTACTTTTGTGAGAAATTGAAGGGTGCCTCCTTGAACTACTCTACGTATGACAAGGAGATGTATGCCCTAGTGAGAGCTCTTGCTCATTGGCAACATTACATTTGGCCTAGAGAATTTGTGATTAAAAGTGATCATGAGTCACTCAAACATCTTAGGGGCCAAGAGAAATTGAACAAGCGTCATGCCAAGTGGGTAGAGTTCATTGAGTCTTTTCCCTATGTCATTCAATACAAGAAAGGGAAAGACAATGTTGCGGCAGATGCACTTTCTATGAAGTTTGCTCTAGCCACCACTCTTGCCTCCAAGCTTATGGGTTTTGAGAGCATTAAGTTGAATTATGCTCAAGACCCTAAGCTAAAGAGCATTCATGAATCTCTTTAGAAGGGAGAAAGAGTTGAGAAGTACCAGTGGGTTGATGGCTATATCTTTAAAAATGGTAGAGTTTGTGTTCCCGAGTCCTCTTGGAAAGAATTGCTTATTCGTGAAGCTCATTGTGGGGGCTTGATGGGACACTTTTGGAGAAACAAGACCTTGGTCACTCTCATAGAATAATTCTATTGGCCAATGATAGGGGTGCAAGTTGAGAAGCTTTGACAAAATTGCCTTGAGTGCAAGCATACTAAATCTAAAGCTAACCCCCATGGTTTGTATACTTCTCTCCCCGTACCTACTAGCCCGTGGATAGATATTTCTATGGATTTTTTATGGGATTGCCACGGTCTAGGGGGGACATGATAGCATTTATGTTGTCGTGGATAGGTTTTCAAAAATGGCTCACTTCATTTCATGTAAAAAGTGTGATGATGCACAACATGTGGCTTCTTTATTCATTGATAATGTGTTAAAGTTGCATGGTGTGCCTCAAACCATTGTGAGTGATAGGGACACCAAGTTTCTTAGCCATTTTTGGAGGAGCTTATGGGGTGCCCTTGGCTCCAAGCTATTGTTCTCTACATCCCACCACCCTTAAACGGATGGGCAAACCGAGGTGGTCAACCAAACTTTGGGTGCTTTCCTTAGAGCTATGACCCGAGGTAAGGCCGGGACGTGGGTTGGTAAGTTACCTCTTATGGAGTTTGCATAAAACCGTACCTTACATAGTTTGATTGGCATGACTCCATTTGAGTGTGTGTATTGTTTTAACCTCTTGATTCCCCTTGATCTAACCCCTTTGCCAAGGGAAATTGTTGCTAATTTTTAAGGTAAAAGCCGAGCAAAGGCTATGTTTGAACTCCATGTAAAGGCAAAGAAGAACTTGGAGGAAGCCTATGCCAAGGTTGCTTCCAAGAAGAACAAGGGAAGGAAAAAGCTAGAGCTCAAGAAGGGAGATTGGGTGTGGGTGCACTTCCGGAAAGAAAGGTTTCCAAACCTTAAGAAAGGGAAGTTGGCACCCCGTGGAGATGGACCATTTCAAGTGCTTTCCAAGATCAACAACAACGCCTATGTGATTGATCTACCGGGTAAGTATAATGTCTCAAATACTTTTAGTGTGACTGACTTGACCCTTTTTGATGTAGGGGATGGCGATGCTAGAGAGGAGGAGGCCATGGTTTCGAGGACGAAACATTCCCAAGAAGGGGAGGATGATGCGGGGCATACTACCTCAAGGCCTTTCACTAGAAGTCAAGTCAAGTTGATTCAAGATACTCATCTCCACTTGACTTGGAAGGAGACTCCGGGAGCGACTTGAAGATCATACATTGGAGTGCCATGGATGGAGGATCACACAAGCTACTTGGAGAGGCATCCGGGCCACATTTGGAAGCATTTCAAGAGCCCCTAGGAAGGGGCGGACTGCCTACTTCAACAGGCGGACCGCCTACTTAAAATCAGCTCTCTGGATCTTGCACCGCCTACTAAAGGGGAGGACTGCCCACTCTTGCCGTCTACTTCACTTTCAGCCTTCCAAACAACTAGGCGGGACGCCTAGTAGAGTAGGCTGGGCGCCTACTTTGCTGAAGTATATCGAGACTTCTAATTTTAATGCTATATTTTGACTATTATAGAGCTACGAGGCCTTTGTTATTTAAACCCACTTTGGGGGTACTTAGGGGCTTTCATTATGTCTAGGTGAAGCCTATAAATACTACATTAGTCTTCATTAAACCTTAGCTTACTTTGATTATTGATGAATGTTGAATAGATTTGAACTCTTGAGTTATGAAGAAAACCCTTTGTTGGCTTGAATTCACTAGCGTATCCTAGTTGATTATCGAATCGACACCCGATCATTCTACTTGCAGGTCTCGATTGTGGCTCGAGGGTGGTTGCTTAGTGTAGGCTCTTCTTGACACCGATACAATGGTTTCACGTAACAAGTTCTCCGTGGATACTTTGTAGGGAGTTCGAGACGCGTCTCGTTCCCTTTATCGTTCTTTTGGTCTTTTGTTTTCAATCCTTATCAAGTTGGGGAAAGAAGAGTGAAATTAAGGAAAAATTTCAATTTATATCGGCGACCTGGGAAAGGTCAACTCGCTATGGCGGTCGCGTAAATAGTTAAGGTGGCTTGCCCTTTTAATAACAACAAAGTTTTGAAAAATGTAATTAAGGGTGGACCGTCTACTTTGTAAGATAGTCTCCCTTTCCTTCTCAGTTGGAAATTTTTTCAAGTCATTGATTATTGGGACATTTTTTTTCTTCTTTAGTTGACCACCTATTAGATGGGCAGTTCGCCTTTCCTGGGGTGGTCCACATTAAATCTAAGGCGGTCCGCCCTTTGCACCAAATTCCAGATTTTGCTTTTCCTTCATTCCTCCACATTCAATCTTGGTACTTTCATAAGTAACACACAAGTTAGCTTAAAAACATAGGTTTTCCCAAAAAACGCCTGATTTAAATTCGTGCCACGACTGTGTTGGTTCAACTCATTAAAGATCCTCGATATTTATGCAAGACACCTTACTAACCTCGGTATCACTTCCCAAATAGTTCTTCACCCTTTGGAATTCACCAAGAAGACTCGATCACCCTTCTAGTTTCCAAATCCACCGATCCGTAAGGTGTAAAGCCCACCAACTTGAAAGGACATGTCCATTTTGATGTAAGCTTTTCGAGGAACAAACACAATCTTGAATCAAATAGCTAAACAATTTCTCCCACTTTGAAACTCTAGTTTCCAAATTTTTGCATAATGGATCAACTTCATTTTCTCTTTGTAAAGAACTACATTCTCATATGTCAAATACCAAATTCATCAAGTTCATTTAAGGAAGAGTCCCTTGCATTCATGGCATTCTTTCAATCCATATGCCTAAGTGGATTTATGCTCCATATCAACCAGCAAGTGACATGGCTTCCCAAACACCAACTTGAATGGTGACATCCTAATCGGGGTCTTGTATACTTTGTGTATCCATACAAAGCTTCGGCATGTTTTCTTTCCTAATCGATTCTATGAGCATTATTCGATCTTGCAAGAATGCCTATAATCTCAAGGTTAGAAATGCCTATAATCTCAAGGTTAGAAACCTCGATTTGGCCACTTGTTTACCAATGGTAGGGGGTTGAAACTTTGTGTTTCACTTCATATTTTTGGAGGAGATTGTCAAATGCCCAGTCGCAAAAGTGAGTCCTTCCATCGCTTATTATGGCACGTCGACTCCCATGTCTAAAGAAAAATGCTTCTCTTCAAGAAGGCCATAACACTCTATCCATCATTGTTGGGGAGTGCGACCACTTCAACCCACTTAGAGACATAATCTACCGACACCAAAATATACTTGTTCTTATACAAACTCACAAATGGCCTCATAAAGTCAATTCCCTACCATCAAACAATTCTACCTCAATGATTGGACTAAGCGACATTTCATGCTTTCTTGATATGCTTTCCTCTCGTTGGTATTCATTGCAACTCTTCACAAATAAATAAGCATCTTTGTTGATTATATGCCCGTAGAAACCACACTCGATCACCTTGAACCCAGTTCTCATACTACTATGATGCCAACTATAATGCGATAAATGACATGCATATGAAATATCTTGTTGCTAACTTATTGGTACATACCTCAGAATGATGTCAACTACACATATTCTAAACATGTACGCCTCATCCCAGTTGTAGTGATTTGAGTCTTTCATGAGTTTCTTCCTTTGGTGAAAATAGAACTCACTCGACGCTATGTCACTCATTACAAAGTTTGCCACATCCGCATAGGAAAGAATTTCCTCACATGATATTGAAAGAACTTGCTCATCGAGAAATGAGTAATTTATCTAAACCTCTTCTTTGGCTCTCCCTGCTTCTTCAAGTCTTGACAAATCATCGGCCACTTGATTCTCACTTCCTTTTCTATCTTGGATCTCAAATTTGAACTCTTGAAGTAGCAATACCCACCTAAGCAACCGCGACTTTGGGTCTTTCTTTCCCATTAAATACTTGATTGCATAGTGATCAGTGAACACCACCACTTTTGAGCCAATTAGATAGGAACAAAATTTGTCAAAAGCAAAGGCAAGTTGGCATTCTTTTCTAGAAAGTTTCACAAGGGGTTCACTATTTTTGAAATGTCTTTTATGAACCTTCGGTTGAACCCTGTAATCCCCAAGAAGCTCCTCGCTCCCTTCACCGTCGTTGGAGGAAAATTGGCAATATCAAATTTGACAATATCAAAGGAGTATGACCTAGATCCTTGAAGAGAAGATATGCACTCCAAGAGTCCCTCCATCTTGGCATCACCAGAGTTCATTTTGACCATCTTCAATACAATTGAGAGGCTCATGTGCACATTCACCTTATCACACTTTTCCTTCTCAATTAACTCTACATATGAGCATATATTCTTCTCCATTGGTTGCCTCATTGACTTGCACACCCTAAACATTCTTCTCCATTGGTTGCCTCATTGACTTGCACACCCTAAACACCACTTGTTCATCATTAAACCTAAATGTAAGCTCGCCCACCATCAACATCATATAAGGCTATTCTCATTACAAGGAAAGGCCTTCCAAGGATAATGGGCACATCCATATCAACCACATAATCTAGGATGATAAAATTCGTCGAAAGTACAAACTTGTCCACTTTCACTAGGACATCATTTACTACATCCATTGGTCTCTTGACTGTTTGATCGGCCAATTGAAGCTTCATTGATGTTGGCCTTTGATTTTCAAGTCCCAAGGTCTTGTAGACCATATATGGCATCAAGTTTATAATCACTTCCAAGCCACATAGGGCTTTTGCAAACACCCTATTTCCAATGGTGCATAGGATGGTAAAACACCTGGGGTCATCTAACTTGATTGGAAAAGTTATGGATATGATAGAACTACAGTGGTGTGTGACATTGATTGTCTTAAAGTTCGAGTAGTTCATCTTTGTGAGCAATTTCTTCATAAACTTGCTGTATCGGGTATCTGCTCAAGAGCATCAACCAAAGGCAAGTTGATTGATGCATTATTAATCTTGTCCAGAATTTTCTTCACATGGCTTTTTTTTGTTAGTCTGTGAAGGTATGAGGGAAGAGAGTCTCGACTTTGCTTTTGGGAGGACTTTCTTTGTTTGGTCATTTGGTTTGGAAGATTCCTCTCTATCTATCATTTTACTCTCACCATTTAGCATGTAATGTGTGACCTCTTCAAGAACTTGGTCACTTTCTTCTTGGATAAATCCTTCTTGTTTCTCATTACTTTTCTTTTTTACATTATCTTTCTTCTGCTTTTTACTTTTCACACAGCTCTTTTCCACTTCTAGTCATTACCGCCATTATATGAATCTTTCCATTGACTTTAGAATTAGGAAAAGTATCACTAGGAAGAGCTCCCATAGAACATTCATGCACCACTTAGGCTAATTGCCTTATTTTCCTTTCCAAGGTTTTGATAGAAGTGGAATGAGTATTCAATATTTTCCTCATCTCTTTGATTTCAATCGTATTTTTTGCTTGATTCTTCATCATTTGGGCTATCATATTTTCCAATTTGTACCCATGTAGATGAACTTGGTTGTTTTGCTTAAAAGGAGCACATATGCAACACAAGGTTGAGAGGAACCGACTTCTTTATTGAATTGATTGTTGTTCTAGTTGGTTCTCCCTTGGCCTTGTTGATTAGATCTTCATTGGCCTTATTTATGGTAACCACCATATTGAATTGGTTTGCTTTGGTAACCACTTTGATAACATCCTCTTTAGCCTTGGTAGTTATCAATGTAATTTGCCTTTTCTCTGTCTTGCACATTGAAGGATTGATCTGGGAAAATTCACTTTTTGAGAATGTTGTAAAAATGTCAAAGGAACATCTCCTGGAGCCAAATAACCATAGAAGCAACTTGATGACCGGTAAAGTTTCTACGCGATCACATGAATGCCTATGTAAACACATTACATGTCAGTAACATCTCTACACGATCGCCATTGACGAGTCATGGTCGCGCTGATGGTTGCTAGAGGGACTCCGCAATCACGCCCGCGCTGTCGTGACCGCGCTTCGTGAAGACTCAAAAAAAAGACAAAAACTTTGCATAGCCTGTTGGGAAAAGTTTTTGGGTTCCTTATTTGGTTAAAGGGCTTCATTGGTGTATATATTGAGTACCGAACCTGCATTTTGATATGTGTGATCTTTCTAGGTACTCTCTCATTTAAAATAACCGAAGAATAGCAACAACAACACAACATCATGGATGAAGATTATGAGGTAGGAGACTATGATTCCACAATGTTCTTGTAGGGAGCATGCCAAGATAGATACAATAAGGACATTGATGATAGAAAGTTCATTCGAGAATGAGGAATCGAGATGGAAAAGGTTATAAAGTAGCTCCCAGACTTCTACCAAAGGATAATAGCGAGTGGTTGGTATTTTTTTCTAAAGAGCACGCTTTACTATACTTGGGCAAGGGAGTTTTATGCCTATGCCCTCCGTACTAATTTCAGAGGAGAGTTGGTGACCACTGTGAGGGGAAAGCTGGTGTGATTTGATTGCCCAACTATCAATGCTATCTATAAACTAGCTGACCCGAACAATGCAAAATATAAGGCACGGGCAAGAGAAGGTGGTATTCAATAGTTCATAGACAAACTTCAAGGAGGCGCAATCGAATTAATGTAAATTTGGTCAGAATGTCGTCTCATATGATTTCACTGCAGAGTCCAAGATTTGGCTCTCTATTATCTACAATAGGGTGATGCCTTCACTGAAACAGACAAATGTTCCAGGGACTAAGGCAAAGATAATTACATTTCTTATTGATAGATAAATAGTGAATGTTGGAAAGCTTATTGTTAGAGAAATTGAGGAGGTAGTTAGAGAGATATAAAAGAGCTTATTTTTCCCATCCTTGATTACATGGCTATGCACTGATTTTGAGGTAGAGACACTTGCTGATGATATATGGAAAGGCCTTAATCGCCCTATTTATATTTTGTTGAAGAACGTGGCTGGTGGAGTGGTGAAGTTGAAGAAGAAGAAGAAGAAAGTAGATGTAAATTCTCAGATTGACGTTGATGGTCCAAACTTTAGGCTGTTCCCAGCCACTACCACTGCACCAGGAGGCTCTTTGCAACTGCATTTGGTTCTTTAACCCCAATTGCACCACTTACATCGTGAGCATATCCAACATGGTATATATTTCCTCCCAGATCTCAGCAGTGGATGCATATATCAGACAATTGGTAGCTGGCCTTCCTTCTGGTTCACATAGTGAGGGTTCTTCCTCTATATATATATAGCTCCAGATGATGAAGAGATTGCTTATCGAACATTTCCAGTGCTATTAACATCTCCGGATCAGACTGACTATATATTCAGGGTGTCTCTTACACCCTTATTTTACATTGATTTCATGCACTGAGGATAGTGCAATCTTTAAATTTGGGGGTGCTTGAGTTTGGTGTTGTAATATTAGTGTTTTGTTGTGTTTTTTAAACTTGAAATTTTTCACTTCGACTTGTGAACATTGTGTTTGATCATCTTTCTTTTATATTAGTATGTTGGTTTTTATGTTAGTATGGTTGTTATGTCTAGTAGCTAGTTTGATCAAAACTAGAAGTACTCTCATAAACTACCCTTGGGATGTTATTTCTTTCCTCTGATTCACTCTTCTTGCGATACGTAGTCAAACTACTTGGGCCCGAATCCATCCTTGTAAATACCATTCTTTGTAAATATCTCTTAGTACTAAGCAATAACCTCCTTCATTTGTCTTCGTCATGGTTCTTATCCCAGAAAGAAATTCTTTTGAACCGAGTATTCTTAGGACTAGTTGGTAGTTAGTTTTAAATTATGATGATTCATTGTGGATTTTTTCTCTTTTAGCTAACTTGTGGCATGTTTTGTACCACCACTATTTAGCTCTTGGCATGTGAACTTTGTTTAAAAAAACAAAAGTGAAAATGAATTGAGTTGGCTGATTATGTTATGACCTTGAAATTCATTTTTGGCTCTTATATTCAGTAATTAGTTCTCATTAGGTTATGTGTGTGCTTTAAAGTTCAATTTTCTCCACATGGAATTTGAATATATTCATCTTCCTCTCTTTGCTTGTGCCATGTGTTGTGAGATGTTTGTTAGTTCATTTGTGCACTTTATGATTTAGAACTTGCCCTAAAAGTGCTTTGAAGAGATATTCTAGGTTGTGCTTGGCTTGAAAAATGATTTTAGGCTTTCCTTCGACCGCTAGTGACCTAAAAAGCCTACCGTTGCATTATGGTCCTAGTCAACCCCTTTGTGTCTTATATCTGTTATTTGGCAACCACATTATTAACCTGGACAAATTCTAAGTACTAAAAGCACTAATTCTCTTTTGGCATAACCTCCTTGTGTGCGTTGAAAGACATGCAACTTAAGAAAAAACATAAATTTGGGTAAGAGTTAGAAGGTGAAAGTGTGAAAGTCAAAGAAAATTATTAGAAAAAGAAACAAAAAGGACAAGAAGAGTGAAAGTTAAAAAGAAAATATTCTTAATGAAAATGAGAAGAAAGAGAAAAGAAAGAAAAAGAAAGAAAATAAAAAAGAAAAGAAAAAGAGAATTGATGAATAAAAAAAAGGGAAAAGACCATTGCCAATCCCTAATTCAGCTAGCTATAATCGCATGGGAAAGGTAGTGTGCTTTACAAATACTTTGTTAGTGTAGTGCTCACGAAAGTGTTGAAACGACCTTAAGTAGTCGTTTCAGGAATTAGGACCCCGATTGATGTGCCGTCAATTTTAAAAGCTTCGTAAGGACCATCCCAACTTTTCTGTAAAATTTTAGCTAAATTAGACCACGTTTGGTAGGCATCGGAAGAAGGTTTCAGTTTTCGTTAACGATAAATCGTAAAAAAGAGGTTTTCGAGCACAATTTTGGCGAATGAGCTCCGATTCGAAATCTGAAAGCGTTGTTAGGTTCGTATCGTCATTTATGACATATGTAAATTTTTGAAGTGAGTTTCGAGGTTGTTCGGTTATTTCGGCTAAAGTTCTGAAAGAATTAATAATTTGGTCTTTTTTCTTTTTAATTCGTATCTGGAGTTTCGGGAGTCCGATTTGAGATTTGCCTTGGCGAGTATGTTACATATATTTTGTATAACTTACTTGAAACATTTGGGATCATTTCGACTTCTCTAGGATTCTATTTTAAATTTAATTGTCGTAGTGAATTTATTAAAAAAAAAAAAGCAAAGTTGGTTAGCCAAGGGATTTAATCCTTTTGCAGCAGTAACTAAGATATGCAAACAAAAACATACGAACAAAATAGAGAAAAGAAAGGTTAGAAAAGAAAGAGAAAAAAAGGGAAAAAGAGGTGGAAAAAGAGTAGAATTTCTACCCCAAATCTCCAGGTAATGATGTTAACTCATTATCTTAGCTTATTACGTGTGTTTGAATATATTTTTACGGTAAAAATAGGGATATTAGACATCACCCTAATGACCTAAATTGATACTTTAAAGGGTCAATTGCCCCCGATGATGGAAATGATTATATATTCGTACTCAGTGAGTTATGGGCAACATATAAATGTAATTTATTTAGGGTTTGGTTATGGGACTTTGAACCTTGTACATAGGCCTCGTCTGCATGTTGCGTATGCGAATAGGGTATCAGGTTCCTAACTGGATTACACTAAGACATAAGAAATGAAGCCTTTAGCTTTATTTGATATAATTTTTCGGCTTATTGAATAGAGCGGATCGTTTGGTAGTTAATCCAAGGGAAAAAGGCAGTTGTTGAGTAGCAGGGCTAGCTTTGGAATACAGTAAGTGATTATATCCATTTCTTTGGAGGCATTTGGCCTCGTGGATTTTCTATCACGTGTTCTTTACGTGTGTAGCTGCCGATAGGCGTACTCATTACGCCTTAGCTTTGAATTTACGTAGTATATTATATGTTATGTCATGTTGCTGGTATAGCATTGAGTATTTGAGCATTGTACTCGGGCTGCAATTATTGCATATACTTCCCGATAATCGATGAGAGTCCCGAGCCGGTGAAAGGTCATTATCGCATATACTTCCCGGTAATTGATGAGAGTCCCGAGCCGGTGAAGGGTCATTACTGCATATACTTCCCGGTAGTCGATGAGAGTCCCGCACCGGTAAAAGGTCATTATTGTATATATCTCCTGTAGACGATGAGAGTCCCGCGCCGGAGATAGGCTTCGGGCACATGTGACCCCATTGCATCATGATACATCATTGCATATCTTTATATGTATTTTTTTAGCTATATAGATTTATTGCATTAATTCTCTGTGAATGATTTATCTGGTTGACTGCTATGACTTCTGTTTCCCTGACTAGCGTATCTATTTTTCGAGGTTGCTAGTTTGTCCTCACTTATTGAACCCTTATGACTCACCTCTTATTTTTTCTTGTGTTCTCTTTTCGTTCGGCAGATTCTGCTCCAGGACCCCGCCAGCCGCGTCGTGATTGAGGAGTAGTACGTTTGCAGCTGTCTACGGTGAGTCATCTTGTTCATTGCAGCCACCAACTTTAGATATCATAGTTCTCCTTACTTTTGCTCCCTTTGGGAGGTATGTATATCTTTTGGCCTTCTTAGATGTCTGATCTGGAAACCTTTAAACCTGTGTATTCTGGGTAGTTAGTCATATTGTCCAAACAGTTTGTATATATGTCTATCCTTGAGAGTTATATTATGTTGTTAAGGTCATGTTTAATTTTATTTTCAAGGTAATCTTGCGCCGTTTATATCGATTCAGTCAATAGAGTTCGCCCGACAGGTCTAGGGAAGGTGGTAGGGTGCCCGCACGGCCTAGCCGAAAATACAGGTCGTGTCAGTTGGTATCAAAGCCCGATTTAGAGTCTTTCCAGATCATGACAGGGTCTAATAGAGTCTCGCTGATCAGGCGGAGACGTCCGTACCTATCTTCGAGAGGCTATGGTGGCATTTAGGCAGTTTCCTTTCTTTCTTTCCCTGTCGTGCGTGAGTCTTCTTATCTGAAGTTAAATATTTTTAATTTTTCGCAATAAATGGTGAGAACGCGTATGAATGTTCAGTGAGAGACGGAAGAGCCAGCGGTCGCCCCAATGCCTGCTGCTCCGCAAGGTGGTGGTGTTGGCCGCAGTAGAGGTCGTGGTCGAGGCAGAGGTAGAGTTGCCCAAGCCGCGAGGATGGTGGAATATGTTGATCCTGTTGCAGAGGTTCCGGTAGTGCCAGCTTTTGCTGGGCAGGGGGAGCAGGGCTTATTCGTTCCCCCCGCACTTCATGACGCTTTTATGAGATTCTTAGCGACGCAGATTCCCCAGGGACCTCCTATTTCTCAGGCTGCTGTAGATGCTCCTATTCCTCAGGCTGTCATAGATGCTCCTATCCCTCAGGCAGCTCCTCAGGCTGCGGTAGATATTGGTTCTCAGGTTCAGGGAGCCCCCATTCTAGCTCCACATGTAGCCCCACCAGTGAATGTTCCAGAGGTAGCAGGTGTTGTACCTCCAGTTGTTCAGGCTGGTCAGCCAGTCCAGGTAGCAGGCAAGGTTGATGATCCGGCAAGGTTGCATTATTTTACCCGACTTGATCCTCCGAAATTCTCTGGTCGTATATCAGATAAGCTTAAGCCCCGTGAGTTTCTTGATCATTGTTAGCATATCTTCGAGGCCCTTGGGTATCTTCAGCAGTATGGAGTTGAGTATAGTGCCTTCCAGTTTGAGGGTCCGGCATTAGCTTGGTGGACTGCACTTCAATCAGCTAGGCAGGGCTTGCCTAAGCTGACCTAGAGTGAGTTCTATCACCGATTCATGGAGAATTTTCTCCCTCGCAGTCAGTAGGAAGAGAAGAGGAGACAGTTTGAGAGGATTGGACAGAGTAACCTGTCAGTCTCAGAGTATGAGATGTTGTTTTCAGAGATGTCCAGCTATGCTCCAGATCTCGTGCAGGAGCCCTCCGAGAGGGTCAGACGTTTTATTGATGGGCTTTCTCTTCATTTGTGGTCCTAGATGGCTCGTGAGATTGAGGCTGGTACTCTATTTGATGTTGCTGTTGATATTTGCCAAGAGGTATGAGGCCTATCATAGTTTGGAGATGGAGGAGTTAGAGCGTGAGATTAAGAGATCTCGTGGTCCAGGGCATTCTAGTACCTCGTATGGAGGTAGGAGTTATCAGCAGTAGAGTAGGCCTCCTGTCAGACCAGCTCAGTTTCCAGCGCATGGTTTTCAGGACGCGCCAGGACCTCGACGAGGTCATCCCCAGCTTCTTCCTAGTAGTCATTAGCAGTTCGTGCAGCGCCAGTATGGCCCAGGGTGTTTCCATTGTCGTGAGCCAGGGCATCATAAGAAAGATTGCCCTTATCTTTATCGGTAGGGTAGTAGCAGTTCCATCCCTCGCCCTCAAGCCCCTATGCAGCAGCAGCCTCAGGGTGCCCCTTCAGGGTCTCAGCTAGCTAGAGGTGCACCACCATCTGGTAGAGGTCGGGGTCGTGGTTCAGGTGGTCCTTCCAGAGGTGGATCTCAGGGTGGTAGATCAGTTCAGCCACAGAGACAGCTATATGCACTGCCAGCCAGGCAGGATACCAAGGCATCCCCAACTGTTGTTACAGGTATTCTGTCTGTTTGTGGTTGAGATGCATATTCTTTGGTGGATCGAGGATCTACATATTCATATGTATCTCCTTATTTTGCTTTGGGTTTTCATGTTGATTATATGTGTCTTCGTGATCCATTCTATGTTTCTACTTCTATTGGAGACATTATCATTTTGGATCGAGTTTATCCAGCTTGTACCATATCTTTTGGGGGTCGTGAGACACTGGTAGATCTTCTAATCCTAGATATGGTTGATTTTGATGTTATTATTGGCATGGATTGGTTGGCGTCGTGTCATGCCACATTAGATTGTCATGCCAAGTCTCTTCAATAGTCTTTTCCTGGTTTAGCACCGGTGGTGTGGCAGGGCTTTTATTTTCCACCCATGGGTCATGTTATTTCTATCCTGAAGGAAAAGCGGATGATGGATAAAGGGTGTTCAGTGTATCTTGCCTTGGTTCGAGATACCACTGTGGAGATTCCATCTCTTGATTCTGTTCCTGTCATTAGGGAGTTCCATGATGTGTTTCCAGATGATTTGCCGGGACTTCCTCCTGATCGAGAGATCGAGTTTGGTATTGATATAGTTCCAGGGACTCAGCCTATTTCTATCCCTCTTTATCGCATGGCCCCATCAGAGTTGAAGGAGCTGAAGGAGCAGTTGCAAGATTAACTTGATAAGGGGTTCATTAGGCCGAGTATTTCTCCGTAGGGTGCTCCTGTTCTATTCGTGAAAAAGAAAGATGGGACTATGCGGATGTATATTGATTTTATTAAGCTAAATAAGGTCACAATCAAGAACAAGTACCCTTTGCCTCGCATTGATGATTTGTTTGATCAGCTGCAGGGTGCCAAATTCTTTTCTAAGATCGATCTGCGATCTGGTTATCATCAGCTAAAGATTCATGAGTCAGATATCTCGAAGACTGCTTTTAGGACTCGTTACGGCCATTATGAGTTCCTAGTTATGTCTTTTGGGCTGACTAATGCCCCTGCAGCCTTTATAGACCTCATGAACCAGGTGTTTAAGCCATCCTTGATTCCTTTGTCATTGTCTTCATTGATGACATTCTTATTTATTCTCGTAGCCGCGAGGAGCAAGGTTATCATCTGAGGGTGGTTCTTCAGACCCTCCGTGATAGTAAGTTGTATGCCATGTTCTCGAAATGTGAGTTTTGGCTTGATTCTGTGGCATTTTTGGGTCACGTGGTATCTAATGAGGATATGAAGGTTGATCCGAAGAAGATTGAAGCAGTGCAGAAATGGCCTCGTCCTACCACTCCGACCGAGATTTGCAGCTTCCTTAGATTGGCAGGTTATTATCGGAGGTTTGTTGAGTTCTCTACTATTGGAGCTCCCCTGACTCGCCTGACGCAGAAGGCGGTTCAGTTTCGATGGTCCGATGAGTGTGAGGCAAGCTTCAAGAAGCTTAAGGCCTTATTGACTTCAGCTCCAGTGCTTTCCCTTCCTTCTGGCACCGGTGGATTTGTAGTCTATTGTGATGGATCTCGTGTAGGCTTGGGTTGTGTTCTCATGCAGCATGGGAAAGTAATTGCTTATGCTTCAAGACAGTTGAAGCCGAATGAGAAGAATTATCCGACTCACGATTTAGAATTGGTAGCTGTGGTCTTTGCTTTGAAGATATGGAGGCATTATCTTTATGGCGAGCCTTGTGAGGTGTATACGGATCATAAGAGTCTCTAGTATCTTCTCTCTCAGAAGGATCTTAATGGCCGGCAGCGGAGATGGTTAGAATTAAATAAAGATTATGATCTCACTACCCGCTATCATCCTGGGAGGCGAACGTGGTAGCAGATGCTTTGAGCAGGAAGTCCATGGGCAGCATTTTTATGCTGACATGAGACCATTGGCCCGAGAATTGCGGTCCCTTGGCGACCTTGGTGTGAGATTTCTTCTCCCAGACTCCAGTCGAGTCTTAGCATGTATTGCAGCTCAGTCTTCGTTAGTCAGTCAGATTAAGGGAAGACAATTCGAGGATCCTCATCTGCAGGAGTTGCGTGGTCGCGTCCTAAGTGGAGGAGTTCCCTCATTCGAGCTTGATTTAGATGGAATTATTCGGTTTAATGGTCGACTTTGTGTTTCTGATATTTGGAATTTGAGGCAGTCAGTGCTCCGTAAGGCTCATAGCTCGCGTTATTCCATTCATTCTGGTATTACTAAAATGTATGAGGACCTCCGAGAGCTATACTAGTGGAAGGGGATGAAGATAGATGTATTTGATTTTGTATCTCGTTGCTTGAACTGTCAGTAGGTTAAGTTCGAGCACCGGAGACCAGCAGGGTTAGCTTAGGCACTGCCCATTCTCGAGTGGAAGTGGGGGCACATCACGATGGATTTTATAGTTGGTTTGCCAAAGACCATGCGGCGCCATGATTCAGTCTAGGTCATTGTCGACAGATTGACTAAATCAGCTCATTTTATCCCTGTAAAGACTACTGATTCAGCTCAGAGACTGGCTCGGATTTTCATTGAGTAGGTTGTTAGATTGCATGGTACTCCTTGCATCTATTATCTCAGATCGTGGTTCCCAGTTTACTTCTCAGTTCTGGTAGTCATTTCAGAGAGAGTTGGGGACCCAGGTGCAGCTTAGCACGACATTCCATCCTCAGACTGATGGTCAGTCCGAGCGGGTTATTCAAATTCTGGAGGACATGTTTAGAGCTTATGCACTGGACTTCAAGGGTTTCTGGGATGATCATTTGGAGTTAGCAGAGTTCTCTTATAATAATAGCTACCAGTCTTCCATTCAGATGGCTCCATTTGAGGCCTTATATGGTCGTCGATGTCGTTCTCCTATTGGCTGGTTTGAGTCTCGAGATGTCGAGGTGATGAGTTCAGATATGGTTCGTCAGACTCTTGATGTTGTCCGTGTTATTCAGGATCGTTTAACGGACCGCCCAGAGTAGGAAGATTTCATACTCGAACCAGAGGAGTCGAGAGTTAGAGTTTGAGGTCGGCGACATGGTATTTCTGAAAGTGTTGCCGATGCGAGGTGTAAAGAGATTTGGTAGGAAAGGTAATCTTAGTCCCAGGTTCATTGGCCCTTTCCGTATCGAGAAGCGTATTGGTAAGGTAGCTTATCGGCTCGATTTGCCAGCTTCTATGCCAGTTTACCCAGTTTTCCATGTATCGATGCTCCAGAAGTGTATCCGAGATCCTTCCGAAGTGATCGAATTAGATCCTGCTCAGCTAGATGTGAATCTGGCTTACGAGCAGTTCCCAGTTGCTATAGTTGAGCGTGATGTCCGGAAGCTTCGTTCGAAGCAGATTACGATGGGTGAGTGCGATGGAATAATCGTCCTTGTGAGGAGGACACTTGGGAGCTTGAGTCCAGTATGCATGAGAAATATTCTTACATCTTCGACGATTCAGGTTCGATCTTGTTCTTTAAAGCCTAAAAGTTCTTATCATTGTATATGATTTTGGTTTCGTAGTAAATGTCATTGAAAATTGGTGTAAGCATTCTCATTAGAGGTGTGAAATCTATTTTAGACTCTTGCTGGTTCGAGGACGAACGGGAGTCTAAGTGGAGGAGAATGAAAAGACCTTAAGTAGTAGTTTCAGGAATTAGGACCCCGATTGACGTGCCGTTAATTTTAAAAGCTTCGTAAGGACCATCCAGACTTGTCTGTAAAATTTGAGCTAAATTAGACCTCGTTTGATAGGCATCGGAAGAAGGTTTCAGTTTTCGTTAACGATAAATCGTAAAAAAGAGGTTTTCGAGCACAATATTGGCGAATGAGCTTCGATTCGAAATCTGAAAGCGTCGCTAGGTTCGTATGGCCATTTATGACATATGTCAATTTTTGAAGTGAGTTTCGAGGTTGTTCGGTTGATTTCAGCTAAAGTTCCGAAAGAATTAATAATTTGGTCCTTTTACCTTTTAATTCGTATCTGGAGTTTCGATAGTCCGATTTGAGATTTGCCTTGGCGAGTATGTTACATATATTTTTTATAACTTACTTGAAAAATTTGGGATCATTTCGACTTCTCTAGAGTTCCATTTTAATTTTAATTGTCGTAGTGAATTTATTAAAAAAAAAGGAAAGTCGGTTAGCTAAGGGCTTTAATCCCTAAGCTGCATCAGCAGAGATATGAAAACAGAAACATGCGAACAAAATAGAGAAAAGAAAGGTTAGAAAAGAAAGAGGAAAAAAGGGAAAAATAGGTGTAAAATAGTGGAATTTCTACCTCAAATCTCTAGGTAATGATGTTAACTCATTATCTTAGCTTATTATGTGTGTTTGAATATATTTTTACGGTAAAAATAGGATATTAGGCATCGCCCTAATGACTTAAATCGATTGTTTGAAGGGTCAATTGGCCCCCGATGATGGAAATGATTATATATTCGTACTCAGTGAGTTATGGGCAACATATAAATGTAATTTGTTTAGGGTTTGGTTATGGGACCTTGAACCCTGTACATAGGCCTGTCTGCATGTTGTGTATGCGAATAGGGTATCAGGTTCCTAACTGGATTGTCCTAAGACATAAGGAATAGGTAAGTGATTATATCCATTTCTTTGGAGGCATTTGGCCTCGTAGATTTTCTACCACATGTTGTTTATATGTGTAGCTGCCGATAGGCAGACTCATTACGCCTTAGCTTTGAATTTACGTCATATATTATATATTATGTCATGTTGCTGGTATTGCATTGAGTATCTGAGCATTGTACTCAGGCTGTCATTATTGCATATACTTCCCGGTAATCGATGAGAGTCCCGAGCCGGTGAAGGGTCATTATCGCATATACTTCCCGGTAATCGATGAGAGTTCCGAGCCGGTGAAGGGTCATTACTGCATATACTTCCCGGTAGGCGATGAGAGTCCTACGCCGGTGAAAGATCATTATTGTATATATCTCCTGGTAGACAATGAGAGTCCCGCGTCAGAGATAGGTTTTGGGCACATATGACCCCATTGCATCATGATACATCATTGCATATCTTTATATACATTTTTTTAGCTATATAGATTTATTGCATTAATTATCTGTGAATGATTTATCTGGTTGACTGCTATGGCTTCTGTTTCCCTGACTAGCGTACTTATTGAGTCGTTAAGACTCACCCCTATTTGTTCTTGTGTTTTCTTTTCGTTCGGTAGATTCTGCTCCAGGACCCAGCCAATCGCATCGTGATTGAGGAGTAGTACGTTTTCAGCTATCTATGGTGAACCATCTTGTTTATTGAGGCCACCAACTTTAGATATCATAGTTCTCCTTACTTTTGCTCCCGTTGGGAGGTGTGTATATCTTTTGGCCTTCTTAGATGTCTGATCTGGAAACCTTTAAACCTGTGTATTCTGGGTAGTTAGTTTTATTGTCCAGACAGTTTGTATATATGTCTATCCTTGAGAGTTATTTTATGTTGTTAAGGTCATGTTTAATTTTATTTTCAAGGTAATTTTGCGCCGTTTATATCGATTCAGTCAATAGAGTTCGCCCGACATGTCTAGGGAAGGTGGTCGGGTGCCCGCACGGCCTAACCGAAAATGTTGGTCGTGTCAAGTGTGTAGTTACTACTTACCCAAATTTTATCCTATCTTTGACTAAAAATCAAATTATAACCTTAGATAAGTATTACTTGATTTCACGTCAGGCATTCCTGCGTTAGTGAAGATGTACATGAAGGACAAGCTTACGGTATATTTTGTGTGCAAGTAACTTCATTCTAGAGAGTGAATTCTTCCTATTGTTGTAAAACTAATAGGAAAATATATGAGAGGAGAAGGAAGAACTTGTATTATTCTCAAAGTGTTTCAAGTATGTCTTCCATAGAGCCAATTGTGCTCTATTTATAGGATACAAATACATAGGTTACAAATCAACCCAAAGGTTTACAAGAATTAAGTAGTGACTTAATAAGGAATTAGTGGTCACTTAGTGAGGAGGAATTAAGTAGGAGAAAGTGGGGTAGTAAATTATAGGTTACAATTGAGTAAATAGTGAGTAGTGGTCATCCACACAAATAAATGAATTTATAACACTCCCCCTTGGATGACCATTTGGAAGGTAATGTGCCTCGTTAAAACCTTACTAGGAAAAACCTCGTGGGAAAAAGCCTAGTGAAGGAAAAAGAGTACACACATCCTGTAATACGCCTTTAGAGCTGCCTCATTAAAAAACTTATAAGTAAAACTCAAGTGGGATAAAACCTTGTTAAGGGAAAAAGAGTACAGCGCGTACTTTACTCCCCCTGATGAAAACATCACTCAATATCTTGAAGACGACACATTCTAATCTTGTAAATCAGCTTCTCAAATGTTGAGATTGGCAATGACTTAGTGGACAGATCTGCCAAATTATCACTGGAGTGAATTCTTCCACATTAACTTCATCATTCTTTTGAAGATCACGACTGAAAAGGAATCTTGTTGAATATTTGTCTCCTCAATTGTATCTTCCTTTTAGCTGAACTATCCATGCAATATTTCATATAATATTACTGAGATCCCCGTCTCCAAAGAAATACCACATTGTTGCTAAATATGTTGAGTCCTTGATCTCAGTCACCAATATTGTCGCATAGCTTCAAGCATGGTTATTATCTCTTCATAAATTGAAGATGTAGCAGCAATAATTGATTTTATAAAATGCCACAATATAGGTATTCTACCACAATAAATAAATATCAAGTTGATATCAGGCTTTGTGGATCAAGTAGATACCATATATTCTTCTGATGTCTTCGCATTGAGGAAGAACTGAATCTTACCAATAAGCTTATAAAAAAGTTATAACCGGTGGAGTATATTTGGTAAGATACTTCAATGCACCAATTGTATTAAAATATAATATTTCAATATCAAGAAGCTCGCAAACGTAATTTTACCACATGTGGCCGGATTGTTTTAATCCGTATAAATATTTATGAAGCTTCATTGAATAGGTTTCTCGGGAACTTTTACATGCTTCAGGGATTTTGAATCCGTCAAGGATAAATATATTGTTGCTCAATGAGCCATATAAAAGGCTGTTGCAACATTCATACTCATATCAAGTTTTTCATGCACTGCCAGACATACAACATACCTGAAGGTGATTGCATCCACCAAAAAGGGAGAATATAGCTCCATATAATCAATGTCAGATCTTTGTGCCTCAAGTCGTACTTTATATTTAACGACTTATTATTATCAATATTTTTGCACAAAAATATCTTTGTACACCACTGACTTTGTTTGGACTATAGGTCCAAAAACTTCACGTCACTCGAGTGAAACCAATTTTTGCTTGAATGCGTTTTGTTATTTTTGGCCAATAATTTCATGTCTGTATTCCTAATAGACTTAAGCTCAAGATCCTCATAATCATATAAATATTGAGCTTTATAATATATGTAAGATATCGTTAACGATAATTTCATATCTCGGTTCCCAATCCGACATAATATATTGAGATCTCTTCACATTCATAAATTTTCAGGTACCTGAACCTCTCCTGACGAGGTTTTATGAAGTGTTATGTCGTGGGCTATTTTACAGCCATGCCTCCTTATTTAACAATCATAATCATTTCCTCCTTTTATTTTTCAAGAATTTATCTTTGGAACCGAATGGTCTACCACGCTTCAGGCGTGCCTTAGACTCATTGACATAAATAGATTGTCTCACCAAGACATCAGGAGTATTAGCAGCTGGAATATAATATTTTTCTTTGGGTCAGTAATGCGTCTGGCAGTGACTTGGATTTTATTTATTCCTCAGCTGCATTAATTTCTCCTCCTAATTTTAGCCAAACTAATATTCGTTCCCAACCTTATATGGGATCCATCTTTGTGCGTTGTGGTGAAGCAATTGATAATATACCGCACATTATAATTATTAGATAGAAAATATTTGGTTCCTGACCCTGAACCAACTATGAGAGGGAATTCATTTTGTGGCATGTCGTGCACAAGTGCTGCTTTATGGATATATCATACCTCATACCTGATTTAGGTAGCATTGTTCTCATATGCATGGTTTAGCAATTGGAGGCTTTCAATATATGAATTTGCTAAACTTGCTTGCCAACATACAATTAACTTATGTTGATTGCATAATCTGGAAATATGCTCATAATAAGATTTATTTGAGCAAATACTTAACCTCGCAAGTACCATTGCGGGTTTGTAATAAAACGCACATGTGACCTTATCATAGATGCATCTATTTATAATAATTATTTGGTCCACATGGCAGGTGAACGGGCCCATATTCACCTTTTATACATTCCAGAAGTGCGGAGATCCTGATCCCAAATTTAGTTGGTCGAATAATTTACTTATCTTGAGAACAAACATCACAAAAAGAATTCTTGAAGAATCCTTATTCTTCAGTATATACCCATGCGAATTCTCATTTATATACTTTGTGCATCATATTTGAACTGGGATGGTCAAACCGGTCATGCCAACTTATAAATTTATTCATCTAGTAAATTAGAAGTTTACTATAGCATAGGCATTGTAACAATAAACTAAAGCATGCACATATAATTTTACCACACTTATATTTTGAGTAGTACATACTCGAGGAAGAGGCGGGGAGCTTTTCAAGCACATATATCTCTCCCGTCATTCTTGTAGTAATATAAAGATATTCATATCTCTCTATCAAATTTAGTCTCTTAGCCTTTTTAGCAAATGTATTTGAAACTTAACAAGTTTCTTTCGAGACATACTACAATAAATATTTTATCAATCTCATTCCTCCAGGAAGTAATATTTTGGCTCTTCCAGAGCATTCAAATAGCTTTGTACTACCATATATTTTACTACACCAACCATATGGTGAATGTCTCCTTTCAAGGAGAAAATCATATTATCTTTCTCATGGTAAAATCATTATAGGCAAGATCAATTTCTTGCTTCACTTGCTCTTATGTAATTCATAATAATACATAATTATGGCGTACGTTCTATACGAGAGCAATGACCATTTATGCCACAATAAATAATAGAATTATTATAGTCGAACCTTTTCTAGAGGTGAATTGCGGTACTTTATCAACCACGCATGGGCACGTCCATATTAATCTTTCTCGAACCTCTTCTGGAGGCGAGTTTTGATATTTTATCACATACTGCAACATTCACTTCGGTGAATGGGTCTATATTCATAATATTTTTTATGAATTGTCTCATTCACAGTAAGGAATGGACCATAATCATCTGGACTTGCCTCATGCTCATATGATACATTGAAGGCATTATTATATTTACCGTTTGAACGGTTAATTTTTGAGAACCCTTATTGTTCTCTTATTTATTTCACAATGATAACTATTTTTCCATCCATTGCCACGTCCACGTCCATGGTCTCTATCATGGTAATTATTTTATCGTCTTTTAGACATAAAATTATTTTTCTTCTTTCAGACATAAAATATTGTGTCTTCTTTCAGACATAAAATATTGTGTCTTCTTTCAGACATAAGACATTTTGTTTTCTTTCAAGCATATTATGATGTGTCTTCTTTCAGACATAATGATAATTTTCCTTCTTTTAGGCATATTATGTATTGCTACTACATTCACACATGAGAATGGAGCATTATGTTGTGCTTCCACATTCACCCTATGGAATGGAGCTTGTCTTGCTCCCACATTCATCTTAGGGAATGGAGCATATATTGCTCCCACATTCACCTCTATGAATGGAGCCTATTTAGTGGACGGGCTTCATGATTTTTATCAAAAATACTTAATCATTTTGATAATACTTTAGTTTGCCTCAATCATCATTATGCCATCAATATCTTATTATCGCAAAAGCGTGTTATGCCATAATGCATTAGGAGTTGAATATGATGTCTTACCCTTAACTAATGGCAGAATTGGCCAAAGTGTGAACATATTATGCGATTTGAAGTACAATACTCAAAGGTACTCATGATTCGTGTAATTGAAACATAGTACTGTAATCATGTATCAATGATATAACACTAATATATCGGGTAAAGATCATAAAAAAATAAGCATTATTTCTCCGGTCTCCACTTACCAAGAGTATAAAAATTTATATCCAACTATAAATCAAAGAAGCATTCTTTAAAAGTTACCATATTTGTTTCAATTCATATATCCATGTGAGAGTAAAATATTAGCCATACTACATAATCCATGTTTGCTCTCACAAGCAGTTTACCTTGAAACATGAGTAGAACTGATCTACAATATCATGTTGCTAGGTTATGCACCCTTAAATTGTTGCCAAAGGATAGCTACAAAATCATCCAAACAATGGAAGAATAGACAAAAGTTATAGTCAGTGAAAAGTTTTCACAATTTAAAGTGGTATAAAACAAAATGAAAATAGGGTACTATTAATTTTGAGATTAACAAAAACCATAATATGAAGGAATTTAGAAACAAAAGAAAAACTTATCTTGTGTTAGCAACCAGAACGTTGGCTTCTATCAATTGCATCATAATTTGCTTTTCATTTCTTCTAAATCGTGTAATAAAATAGAGACTCGTGCTGATAACGTGTTGTAAAACTAATAGTAAAGTAGTGCAAGAACAAGACAAAATATATGAGAGGAGAAGGAAGAACTCGTATTATTCTCAAAGTGTTTCAAGTGTGTCTTCCATAGAGCCAAATGTGCTCTATTTATAGGATACAAATACATAGGTTACATATCAACCAAAAGGTTTACAAGAATTAAGTAGTGACTTAATAAGAAATTAATGGTCATTTAGTGGGGAGGAATTAAGTAGGATAATGTGGGATAGTAAATCATAGGTTATAATTGAGTAAATAGTGAGTAGTGGTCATCCACACAAATAAATAAATTTATAACACCTATCATATATTCCATTAGTGCTTGCTATTGAATTATTGTTTGTTTGAGATACTCTTTTATAGTGAGTGCACTTCTTAAATAGAGTTGAGGACTTTGTTTTACATTTCAATTGAGGCAACGGAGAAAAGAAGTGAGCTTTTGTTACTAAGAAGCAAACTTTGAAGTTCTTGTATCATGATATAATTGCCAAAATAATTTGTATGTTTGATAAATATTTTATTTCAAAAAGTGATTGGTGATTTGTGAAAGAGAAGTGTTGTTCACATGGTTTGACTTAATTATTGGTAACAACCAATGTCATTACAAGAATAATAAGGATACAATGACGTTTATTTAATGATATATAAAATAAATGTCGCGGAAAAGATAATGTCTTGACATTTACGTCAAAATGTTGTAAAACGACGACATTTAATACTAAATATCAGTAATATTTTGACTTTTACTGTAAATATCATATTAAGTGTCGGTAATTTCCCGATATTTATAATAAATATTGTAATAATAACAATATTTGATACAAAGTGTCAAATATATTGTGATTTTTATATTAAATATCATATTATTTGCTGTTAATTACCAGCATTTATAACAAATGTTATTAAAAAATGACATTAGTACAAAAGGTCAAGTTATTTTGACTTAAAATTTACGTTAATTAATTGATTAAGAAAATATATAAGAATAATGTGAATTGATAGTTAAATGTATAGATGTAGTTGAAATCTTTTAGATTTAGTAGTATGTATGTATGTCAAAAAACTTACCAAAATAATAATATGAGTGTTAAGTTTTGCAATCACACCATAAAATTTACATTACAAGAATTGTATAATCACAATATTATACTCTATTAATGTTAAGTAGATTTCTAATTAATTTGTAATTGAGTCAAATGAATGAAAGTATAACTTATAGAGAAAATATTAAATGATCAATCGAGCTAACCGAGTCGAGCCAGCTCAGACGAAACTCGTACTTTGATTGAGTTGAACTTGATCGAACTGATCCAAATCGAGCAATTAAAATCGAGTCGTCCCGAACTAATCCTATTTTCAGAACAGGTCGAGTCTAGCCAAGCTAATATAAATTAAAATTAAGCTGAGCTGAAATATTTTAAATTTAGTGATATTCGAGTAAAGAATAACAAGTAACATTAATTAAAATCAAAGAATTTACCAAAATAATAATATGAGTGTTAAGTGTTTCAATCACACCATAAAATTAACATCACAAGAATTGTATAATTACTGGATTATATTCTATTAATGTTAAGTTGATTCCTAATTATTCAATAATTGAGTCAAATGAATGAAAGTACAACTTTTAAAGAAAATAATAAACAACCAACTGAGTTATTTCAGCCGAGCAAGCTTAGCTGTGCCCGTGCTTTGATTCAGTTGAACTTGATCGAACAAATCCAAATCGAGCAATTGACATCAAGCCATGTCGAACTGAGCCTCTTTTCAACACATGCCCAGTCAAGCCAAGCCATATATATATATATATATATATATATATATATATATATATATATATATATATATATATATATATATGTATATAGCATAATTTGAGTAAAGAAAAACAAGTAACGTTACATTAAAATCAAAGAATTTAGCAAGATAATGATATGAGCGTTAAGTTTTTCAGTCGCACCATAAAATTAACATAACAAGAATTGTATAATCATAATATTATATAATAATTGAGTCAAATAAATGAAAGCATAACTATTAAAGAAAATATTAAACGACCAATCAAGTTAATCGAGTCGTGTCAGCTCAGCTGAGCCTATGCTTTGACCGAATCGAACTTGATCGAGGCAAGCCAAATTGAGCAATTGAAGTCGAGTCGTGCCGAACTGAGCCTCTTTTGAAATAGGTGATGTTTGGCATTTTATGCCTATATTTCCTTAATATTTCCTCACGTTTGAGTATTTTATTCGCCCGTTTTCTAGTTAATGAATGTGATTTCGCACTGATATTGTGTCGTATATGTGTAGGTCTTTATGAAGTGCAATTTGATCTTTAAAGAGCATGATCGAGCAAGAAAATGTTGGAATTTGATGGAGGATTGGATCGAGCACACGAAGGCATGACACGAAGCGAGCTGCGGAGCAAGGAGAAGCGGAAAATGCCTAGCGCGGTTCGTGGCGCGCCGCGCCCTTATGGCGCCCAGCTTCTGGCGCGTTTTTCAGCGCGGGGCGTGGCTATTGCGCGTGGATTTCGACGGGATCTGCCTTGTTGGGCACGTTCCGAGGCGCGGGGCTGCAGCTACAGCGCCCCTGGAGCATTTTTGGACTTCCTACTTCGTCTAGGCTTAGGCGTAACTTATTACTAAACCTTTGTAAACACTATAAATACTCTTTACTTAGTTATTGAAAGGAGTTCAGACTTTGGAGCAACTTGAGAGCACCATACTTCATTGAACAAGGGTTTAATTACTATTCTTTTATCTATTAATCTATTACATTATTATTTCATCATTCATTGCCTTGTGATTATGAGTATGCATGGCTAAATCTTATGTTCTAGGGTTAGAGTATTTCATGAAAGTTGATGTTTGAAGATTGATTTCCATTAATTGAATCCCATAACGGATTATTTATTCTTTCTTGATTTCACTTGTTTAATTATTAGAGCTCGATAATGATGCATTATCTATGGTTTTTAGATTGAACTCGAAAGAGGGAATTTATGAACGCAATAAGAAAGAGTAGGGCTAGATTGTGAACCCGGGCATCGGGGAATCAATTTGTGAGTAGGATAGACATATACTTGCTCGCCTAGCTTAACTAATTACAGAATTCGTTAATGCGTGCACGTGATTCAATCCATAGACATATAGGGATTGAAGTAGCCTGCATAGACCGTGAAGAATCGAAAGGCTTTCACGGGTACATTTAATCTGTTAGTTAGTAATCCAGGATTTAAGAAGTGGAATCAATTGAAAAACTCGACTGGATTGTTCGTAACTCTGACCCTTAACCGTCTCCTTAATATTGTTTACAACCAATATTTGCTCCATTGTTTGACTGAATTTCCATCATTTTAGTTATTTCTCTTAGTTAATAAAAACTCTCACTATTGGGAAAAGATCCCTGAATAGTAGTTAGAAATTATTTGTTAAGCGTCAGTCTGAATAGTCCTCGTGGGAACGATACTCTACTTATCATTTTATTACTTGTCGACCGCGTATATACTTGCGTGTGCATTAGGAGTAACAAGTTTTTGGCGCCGTTGCCGGGGACTAATAATTGATAGATTTTTGTTTGAACGATTACTTATTATCTATTCAGGTTTAATTTTTTTGTTGAGTTTCTTGTGCTGTTTCAGGCAACAGGTTTTGCATGCAAAGGAATAGAAGGCACGAACCACTCGCACCTTTTGATCCCGAGCTTGAAAGGACCTTGAGAAGGGTAAGAAGAGAAGGGAGAGACCGAGAAGCACTAGCAATTGTACTTGCTTCCTTACCCACTGAAATGGCAGATGAACGAGCTGTAGCGGTGCGAGATGTTGCTCTTCCCAGCCTGGGGGGAGTGGCGTCTAGTATTGTGAAGCCCGCTATCACCAGGCACTTTGAGATTAAGCCCCACATGTTTCAGTTGCTGCATGTGACTGGGCAATATGCTGGATTACTTCATGAAGATCCGCAGCAACACATTCAGAATATCCTGGAGATTAGTGATACTTATACACCAACGGGAGTTCCTACTGATTATGTTCGCTTGACGTTGTTCCCGTTTTCACTGATTGGGGAGGCAAGGAAGTGGTTAAAGGCTGAAAAGCCTGGGTCTATCACTACTTGGTGTGATTTGGTTAAGAAGTTCTTGGCTAAATTTTATCCATCTGCCAAGACAGCCCGGGTAAGGAGTGAAATTATGTCCTTCAGACAGATAGAAGGAGAGTCTTTGTATTCAGCCTGGGAGCGATTTAAAGCTTTATTGAGAGATTGTCCACACCACAACCAATCCAATGAGGTTCTTTCACATACTTTTGTTGAGGGGTTGAATGCGCATACTAAGATCGTGGTAGATGCTGTTGCTGGAGGCCAAGTACTGGCCTTAAATTTTGACCAGATCTATGATTTACTAGACAAGTTTTCGCAGAGCAATCCTGATTGGTAGGGAGGTGGTAGAGCTACTGCACAGAAATCTGCTGGGGTACTTCAATTAGATGTAGTTTCAGAGCTGAGAGCGAAAATGGATGCTATTTCCACTCAAATCAGCAAGCTAGCTCTGCCGCAGACTAAAAAACAAGCAGCTCCAGTGCAATAAATTCAAGTCTTTTGTGAAGTTTGTGGAGATGATCATGCCACTGATGTCTGTCTATCTAATACAGAGTCAGTGTATTATATGGGTAATCAGAACAGGTCACAGGGTCAGAATCGCAATCAATATGGTAATAGCTACAACACCAATTGGCGTAGTCCCCTAAATTTTTCTTGGAGGGATAACCGTGAGCAGCTACAAGGCAATGAGAGATCCCAAAATAATCTTCAAAATGCACCATAGCAGGGGTCACAGTCGCAGGCTCAGCCACAGCAGCCTAATTTAGTTGAGGATATGCTTAGAAAAATTCTTGCAGGGCAGCAAAAACTCATGGATGATTCAGCAGCTCAGGCACAAACAATAAAAGATTTGAGCAATGCTCAGAAAGATCTTGAGAGAAAAATGGGGCAGCTAGCTGGAGCACAGAATAATAGACCTCGGGGTGCTTTTCCAAGTGATACAGAGAAAAATCCTAAGGAGTTTGTGCAAGCAGTTACTTTGAGGAAAAGAAGAGCTCTAGAAGAAGTTCCCCCAAAGCCAAGGAAGCCTGTTGGTGAATTAGAGCCTAATGCTGATAGAGAGGTGGAGAAAGAAGCTGAGAAAGTTACAGAAAAGCAGCCCGAGCCTGCTATTGTGAGACCACCACCACCTTTCCCTTAGAGACTTCAGAAGCAGAAAGTTGATGCAGCATGTAAGAAATTTTTGGAGATCTTAAGTCAGATTCAGGTAAATATTCCTTTGGTGGAGCTTTTGCGGGATGTTCCCAAATGTGCTAAATATATCAAGGATATTGTTGCTAACAAGAGAAGACTGACTGAGTTCGAGACAGTTGCACTCACTGAGGAGTGCAGTTCTAGAGTTAGAAGCAAGCTTCCTTAGAAATTGAAGGATCCTGTCAGTTTTACTATTCCCTTGAAAATTGGGGAGCATGAAGTTGGATGAAATTTGTGTGATTTGGGTGCTAGTGTGAATTTAATGCCTTCATCAGTTTCCAGAAAGCTAGGCCTGGGTGAACCACGACCAACTACTGTGACTCTGCAACTGGCTGATAGATCTTTGACATGCCCCGAGGGGATTATTGAGGATGTGCTTGTACAAGTGGGTCAGTTTATATTGCCTGTTGACTTCATTATTCTTGACTATGAAACTGATCCTGAGGTTCCTCTCATATTGCGAAGAGGATTTTTGGCTACTGCTGATGCCGTCATTAGAGTTAGAGCTGGAAAGATGATTATGAAGGTAAATGGGGAAGAAGCTATGTTCAATGTGTTCAGAGCTACCCAGCTTCCTGCCCATTATGAAGAGTTGTCCATGGTGAAAGTGGTAGATGAAGAGTTGACTGCTGATGAGAGGTCATTCTTAGCCTCTAATGTTGATTCTCTGGAGAGGGAACTCTTGTGTGATGATGATGATATCCTGAAGGATGATGCAATTGAAGAATATGTGGAGATTCTTAATATGCAGAGTAAATTCATCACAGGATGGAAGAAATATTAGGAGCTTGATAGACCGTTGACCTTAACTCCTGCTAAACCGTCTATTGAGAAGGCTCCTACTCTTGAACTCAAACCTTTACCTGCGCATTTGCGTTATGCTTATTTGGGTGAGGGTAATACCTTGCTCGTGATCCTTTCTTCTTTGTTGTCTGATGTGCAGGTTGAAAAGGTGTTGAGAGTGCTGCGAGAGCGCAAGAGAGCTATTGGCTGGACCATTGCTGATATTAGATGGATTAGTCCTTCTTTCTGCATGCACAAAATTCTTTTGGAAGATGGCCATAATCCATCTATAGAGCAGCAGAGGAGATTAAATCCAATCATGAAAGAGGTGGTGAAGAAAGAAATTATCAAGTGGCTCGATGCTAGTATTATTTTTCCTATCTCTGACAGCAAGTGGGTGAGTCCAGTGCAATGTGTTCCTAAGAAGGGGGGCATGACATTGGTGAAGAATGAGCATAATGAATTGATTCCTACTAGAACATTCACAAGGTGGCGAATTTGCATTGATTATCGAAAGCTGAACAAGGCCACCAGGAAAGACCACTTCCCACTCCCATTTATCGATCAAATGTTGGATAGACTTGCTGGGCACGAGTACTATTGCTTCTTGGATGCGTATTCGGGCTACAATCAGATTGTGATAGATCCTGAAGATCAAGAGAAGACTACATTTATTTGTCCATATGGCACCTATGTTTTTAGGAGGATGCCGTTTGGATTATGTAATGCCCTAGGGACTTTTTAGCGATGCATGATGGCTATTTTCACCGACATGGTGGAAAAATTTGTTGAGGTGTTCATGGATGATTTCTCGGTAGTTTGTGAATCCTTTGATGATTGCTTGAAGAATTTAGACGCTGTGCTGAGCCGTTGTGAAGAAACAAATTTGGTGCTGAATTGGGAAAAATGTCACTTTATGGTTCAAGAAGGCATAGTACTTGGGCACAAGGTGTCAAAGCAAGGGATCGAGGTTGATAAAGCGAAGATTGAGGCTATGGAGAAATTACCACCACCTATCTCTGTTAAGGGGGTGCGTAGTTTCTTGGGACATGCAGGTTTCTATAGGCGTTTCATAAAGGACTTCTCCAAAATTTTTAATCCCATGGGCAAGTTGTTGGAGAAGAATGTGCAATTTGAGTTCAATGATGCTTGTCTCAAGGCATTTGAAGAATTGAAGAAAAGGTTGGTGACTGCACCAATCATCATTGCTCCTGACTGGTCTTTTCCATTTGAATTGATGTTTGATGCGAGTGATAATGCTATTGGGGCTGTTCTAGGCCAAAGAATTGGAAGAATCTTTCACTCCATCTATTATGAAAGCAAGACTCTTGATGCGGCCCAATCCAATTATACCACCACCGAGAAGGAGTTGCTAGCTGTTGTGTATGCTTTTGATAAATTCAGATCTTATTTGGTTGGCACTCGTGTTGTTGTCTACACTGATCATGCCGCAATTCGGTATTTGTTTGAGAAGAAGGATTCCAAGCCTAGGCTAATTCGATGGGTTCTCCTATTGCAAGAGTTTGATGTTGAAATTCGAGATCGCAAGGGGACCGAGAATCAAGTAGCTGATCATTTGTCAAGGCTGGAGAATAGAGATCATGTAGATGAAGGGCCTGAGATTAAAGAGGTATTCCCTGATGAGCAGCTTTTTGCTTTAGTTGCAGCCGAGGTGCCATGGTATGCTGATATGGTGAATTTAATTGTGAGTAATGTGTATCCTCCTGGCGCTACAGCTGAGAAAAAGCACAAACTCCTTCATGAGAGCAGATTTTATGTGTGGGATGAGCGTTATTTGTACAAGATAAGCCCTGACCAATTAGCTAGGAGATGCATTCCAAGTGAAGAAGTTGAGCCGATTCTACAGAGCTGCCATTCCTCTCCTTATGGTGGCCATCTTGGTGGAGATCGAACAGCTGCAAAGGTACTTCAGTCTGGTTTCTTTTGGCCTACTTTGTTTAAAGATGCTCATGTCTTTGTTAAGCAGTGTGATCGTTGCGAAAGAACGGGTACTATTTCTAGGCGTCACGAGATGCCTTTGAACAATATTCTGGAGATTGAGCTGTTTGATTGTTGGGGGATCGCCTTTATGGGTCCATTCCCGCCTTCCATGGGCCACAAATATATTCTTGGGGCGGTTGATTATGTGTCTAAATGGGTGGAGGCTGTGGCACTTCCAACAAATGATGCGAGTGTGGTGGTGAAATTCTTGAAGAAAAATATTTTCACTCATTTTGGGACACCGCGGGCTATAATCAGTGATGAAGGTACTCATTTTTGCAACCGGTTGTTCAATAAATTGTTGGCCAACTATGGGGTTCGCTACAAGGTGGCAACTGCTTATCATCCCCAAGTGGAAGTGTCCAATAGAGAGATCAAGCAAATCCTTGAGAAGACTGTGAATGCCTCGAGGAAGGATTGAGATATGAAGTTAGATGATGCTCTCTGGGCCTATCAGACTGCATTTAAAACGCCTATTGGGACTTCTCCATATAGGGTTGTTTATGGTAAGGCCTGTCACTTGCCCGTTGAGCTAGAGCATAAAGCATATTGGGCGATTCAAAAGCTCAATCTTGATATGGCATTGGCGGGTGAGAAGAGAATGCTTCAATTGCATGAGCTTGAAGAGTTCCGTTTCCATGCTTATGAAAGTGCAAAATTGTATAAGGAACGGACAAAGAAGTGGCATGACAAGCACATTGAGCGTCGTCAGTTTGAGCCCGGGCAGCTGGTGTTGTTGTTTAATTCGAGGTTGAAGCTATTTCCGGGCAAGTTGAAGTCTATATGGTCGGGGCCGTTTGAAGTAGTTCGTGTTACCGCACATGGAGCGGTTGAGTTGAGAGCCCTCGATTCGGAGAAGACGTTCTTGGTGAATGGCCAAAGGGTGAAGCATTATTGGGGAGGTTCGGTGAATCATCGTACCTCCATTACTTTGAGTGATCCATGATTGATACTCGTCGTGCCATGACGTTAAATAAGGTGCTTCTCGGGATGCAACCCGAGTTTGTACTTGTAATAGTTTAGTTGTTTTACATTTTATAGTGTCACGTAGTTTTTTGTTTTGTTGTATCGTTTTTGTAGGTGTTGGGAGTGCTAAATGAGATGCAATTGATGTGTTGTGGGGTCTGGGACGCTTTGAGGCATGTCCCGCGCTTTGGTTCACACTTGGAATAAAAAATTTGGTACGAAAAATAATGCTCAGGCGCGTTTGGGAGCACACCGCGCCTGGATGATCGCTGAAGAAAAAAAACTGGGTGCCTTTGGCCTGCCTCGCGCCTCCCATCACGCGAGGGTGCACAGAACCTTCAGATTTCTGAGCGCCTTTGTGGCGCGCCGCGCGGCGAAATTTCTAAAAAATCCGGGTCCAAACGGGTTTTAACCCGCGACCCGGATTGCCTTTTTCCTTCTTTACCCGATCCCCTCCCCTTTTCTTCATTATTTTCTCTCAAAATACTCCCAAAAACTCCCCCAACTGATTCCTAATTCTTGGAATTAATCATAAGTTCTTCTCCACTCAATCTAACCTCCTCAAGTAAGTAAATCTCTCCCTTCTCTTTCCATTACATGTAAGTTAACAATATCTTTCCATGTTTAATTCCTTAACTAGTATGCAAGCTTGTGATTAGAATTTGATCTTAAATTGCTTAGATTCATAATTGTGCTTCATGTTTAGCTTGTGTACTTGTAAAAAGGGATCTCCCAACAATTTGGGAGGGTTGATACACTACTTTAGCCATTGAACTTGCAAGTTGAAAATTGTGCACACCAAGTGTTTGACAAAATGCCTCAACTGTGAAAAATGCTTAACCTTTTGAATTCTTGAGTAGCAATGGTATCCTTAGGCTTAAATTGAACATTGGATGTCGCACATGCATAGAATTTGCTATTTTGTAACCCCTACTAGCTTGATCATGAAGTCCACACCCGTGGCAATTTGTGCAATGCTAGTTTTCGCTAAGTGTGGGGTCGCTCGTGGTTATGAGTTGAATTTTTGATACATAGAATGAGCGATAAGTGTGGGGTGGTGCCCAACCCAATTAACTTTGTGCTTGAATTGAAATCTCACATTGGTATTTTTGTTTGATGACTACTTTTGCGATGTCTGTCACATGAAGAAGCTCAGCAAGCCTTGCAAGAAGTACATGCTTTACTAATAGGGGCATAGTCATAGACACCATGGTTGTAACACCTCACAAACCGAGCTCTTCCTCCGTCTCGGCTCCTAAAAGATCACTCCAAGCCGGGGCCTCATCTAGCAAAGAAAAGGGCAAGGCACCGGCCAAGCCCAAGGCCAAGCCAAAAGCCAAGGCTAGAGTTCCTAAAGATGCGGTGCCTATCCCAAGGCCCGGGGGTAAGACGAGGTTCGCCCTCTCTTTTGTGAAGAAGGGTGAATGCCAAGTTTGGTACAAGAGTGTGAGGCTTGCCGAATATATTCCCGAGCAAGCCATTGATGAGAGGAGATTAATGCAAAACTGTCGAGGTGTGGGTGATGCTATTCACGCCTTGCATTGGGACTCAGTCTTTGAGAGTCCGGGCCATGCTAACCTCGACCTAGTACAAGAGCTCTATGCCAATTGGGACCCAGATGAAGCATGGAAAGATGATGATATGGTCCCTATTCGGGGTGAGAAGGTGAGATTAGATCACACTGCATTGAACACTTTCTTGGGGGTAGAGGACCCAGATTATGACGAGCTGAAGGACTTTATTAAGAGGCCTGATTACAAGGCCATGCGAGAGGCATTGTGTGGTGAGAGCTCCACTCATAGGTGGGAGCGAACTGAGACAGGAAGACACAAACACATGTTCTTTTCGAAATTTTTGAAGACAACTCGAGTGTGGATGAGGTTGATCAATGCACGCATCCTGCCTTCGTCTCATTATTCCGAGGTCACCAAGACTCGGGCGTGCATAATTTACTTTTTCATGACCAGGAGGCCGGTTAACGTTGGCTACTAGATGCTGAAGGTGATGAGCGAGCAAAGGAAGTGGAAGACATGTAGCCGATTGTAATTTGGGAACATACTTACCCGGTATCTGGAGCAGGCTGGAGTCCCAGTTGATGAGGTCGGGGATCGCATTGTACCCGACATTGAGAAGCCTTTTGATATCGATGCGGTGAAGAGTGTGACCACCACTGCACCAGTGCGACTGACGGCAGACGAGTGGCGGGACACAGACGCCAACAAGTCCGCACGTCAGTACTTAATGATGGAGCACATGGCCCGGCAGGCTGGCATGGATATGGCTGCGCTTGATCACATAGTTCCTTTATTGGAGTCTTCGAGATGCCTGCTGGGTATGACTCAGGCATTGGTGCTGCCCCCGGAGGAGGATGAGAACACTGATTCAGACATCGTTGACCGTGATCCAGACAGTGAGGCTGTGGAGACAGATGCTGAGGGAGGTACCAAAGATGCGAGGAGGAGGATTAGGACCGCACTCCAGCGCACCACCTATTGTAGGCCGGCTGGCATTCAGGGAAGTTTCCTTTACTCTTGCACTTTCTTCTTTTTCTCACTGAGGACACTGCTTGTTTTAAGTGTGGGGTGGGGGAACTCACCTTTATTTTTTGAGGTTAGGGATACATGTACCGTTAGAATTTTATTTTGTCACTTGACTTTATTTTTATTTGTTTCCTGCTTTAGTATATGAAAAAAATGAAAAAAATTAGAAAACCAATGAAAAATTTTCAAAAAGATTTTCTTTTTAGTCTTTATTAGTGGTACATGTCATCCACCCCGTGGTTTTTCTTATGGCCTCGGTTCTTTTCCACGGGGAGGCCTTTGAACCGGGTAGTTTTTATTTTTAGGATTAGAGTAGTTAGTATAGGTGACCCTAGACGAAGGAAATAGGTAGAATGCTAGGTGCCTTTGATTCGTTTGATACCGGTGGACTTGAACTTATTGCATGTGCTATTTGTGGTGTCCTTTGGTTTTAAATTGTGATGCATGCCTAATAAAAAAAAGGGAACGACCCCCTTGAGATGCTTAAGTCCACTCGCTTGGCTTTGTTGTGAACCTTTGTGCATTAGTGCTTAATTTTCCATAAGTTGCATTCTAATTACTTGATTGAGAGTTTTGATGGAGCCTTTTTGTGTAGATTGTGTGCAATGTGTGTTGTGAGGCATATTCTTATTTTGCTCCATGTTTGCATATTGGTGTCTAGAACTTGCCCCGTGTGTGTGCAAAGCGAAATCCTAGGTTTACTCTAGTCGGGAAATGATACAGGCCTTCTCTTGATTTGCCTACCCTTTTTGTATACACCTTTGGACTTGATTGTTGTGTTCCATATTAACCCTTTTGTTGACACCCACACCGCAAGCCTACACACTTGTTCTAAATTACTTTCTTTTGGTCCTTTACTCCTTAAGCACTTTAATTGATAATGTTATATTATTGTGGAGTGTGTGGTTGAAATATTCGGAGGTTTTTGAGTGGAACCAATGAGGGCAATACTTGATAAAATTGTGAAGTAGTTGAAGAAGCATTGGCAAAGGTTGTAAAGAGTTGAATAGAAAAAAAAAAGCTGAAAAAATTTGGAAAAAGAAATAAAGAGAAAAGAAATGAATATCCATCCTTGCTAGTGTTGCGCTTAAAAGAAAAAATTGCTACTTGTTGAAAAAGGTGTGTGTGAAAGTTGTTGAATGGGTGGTTTTGATGAGATTTGTACTTAAATTAATTGTGATGTATTAAAGTGCTTAGGGAGGTAGTCACTATTACCCATATGTATCCTACTAACCCCTTAGCCTACATTACTACCTTTTTAAAGTCCTAGTTAATCTCGATTAGAGTGAGCTTACATTAGTGGAGTCCTACACTACGGGAAAGCCTATCGTACATCGTGTGTGACATGTGAGATTTTCATGAGAGTGAGTGAATTCTTTCTATGCTATTGTCCCCGTTCTATTCTTGATATTAATTGTTGTGTGTGATATTTGGGGACACTCTCTTGCTTCATTTTGGTGAGGGCACATGGTTTGCATGAGATAGGTGAAGTTGTGGCTTCTTGGTTGAGCAGATAGGTGTGACTTTATGGGAGCATGGTTGCAATGAGCTGAGTTTGTGCATTTGAGCTATCTTGGGGTGGTCGTTCTCGTGTTTTTGATGTTCGATAAATTGTTGGCATGTTTGTTGGACCCATAGTAGTCGTGTGTGCATTTGTTCAATGATCGGTATCAACCATAGTCATAGGCAGACCTGTTCTACCTAGGTTGGGAAGTTATTTGTGATTGCTCGAGGGCGAGCAAAGGTTCAACTGTGGGGTGGTGATGTTTGGCATTTTATGCCTATATTTCCTTAATATTTCCTCACGTTTGAGTATTTTATTCGCCCGTTTTCTAGTGAATGAATGTGATATTGTACTGATATTGTGTCGTACGTGTGTAGGTCATTATGAAGTGCAATTGGAGCTTTAAAGAGCATGATCGAGCACGAAAAGGTTGGAATTTGATGGAGGATTGGATCGAGCACGAAGGCATGACACGAAGCGAACTGCAGAGCAAGGGGAAACAGAAAATGCCTAGCACGGTTCGTGGCGCCCCGCGCCCCTATGGCGCCCAGCTTCTGGCGCATTTTTCAGCGCGGGGCGTGGCTATTGCGCGTGGATTTCGACGGGATCTGCCTAGTTGGGTTCGTTACGAGGCGCGGGGCGCCAGCTACAGCGCCCCTGGAGGACTTCCTACGTCTAGGCTTAGGCGTAACTTATTACTAGACCTTTGTAAACATTATAAATACTCTTTTACTTAGTTTTTGAAAGGAGTTCAAACTTTGGAGCAACTTGAGAGCACCATACTTCATTGAACAAAGGTTTAATTCCTATTCTTTCATCTATTAATCGATTATATTATTATTTAATCAATTCACTGCCTTGTGATTATGAGTATGCGTGGCTAAATCTTACGTTCTAGGGTTAGAGTATTTCATAAAAGTTGATGTTTGAAGATTGATTTCCATTAATTGAATCCCCATAACGGATTATTTATTCTTTCTTGATTTCACTCGTTTAATTATTGGAGCTCGATAATTATGCATTATCTATAGTTTTTAGATTGAACTCAAAAGAGGGAATTATGAACGCAATAAGAAAGAGTAGGGCTAGATTGTGAACCCGGACATTGAGGAACCATTTTGTGAGTAGGATAGACATATACTTGCTCGCCTAGCTTAACTAATTACAGAATTTGTTAATGCGTGCACGTGATTCAACCCATAGACATATAGGGATTGAAGTAGCCTGCATAGACCGTAAAGAATCGAAAGATTTCCATGGGTACATTTAATCTGTTAGTTAGTAATCCGGGATTTAAGAAGTGGAATCAATTGGAAAACTCAACTGGATTGTTCGTAACTCTGACCCTGGACCGTCTTCTTAATATTGTTTACAACCAACATTTGCTCCATTGTTTGACTGAATTTTCATCATTTTAGTTATTGCTCTTAATTAATAAAAACTCTCACTATTGGAAAAAGATCCCTGAATAGTAGTTAGAAATTATTTGTTAAGCGTCAGTATGAATAGTCCTTGTGGGATCGATACTCTACTTATCATTTTATTACTTGTCGACCGCGTATACTTGCGTGTGCGTTGGGAGCAACAATATGCCATGTCAAACCAAGCTAAACCAAATTAAAATCGAACAACTAATCGAGGTAACTGAGTAATGCGAGCTCAGCTAAGCTCGTGCTTTGAGCGAGTAAAACTTGATAGAACCGAGCCAAATCAAGCAATTGAGATCGAGTTGTGCCAACTGATCCTCTTTTCAAAACTGATCTAGTAAAGCCAAGCTAAAACAAATTAAAATCGAGTTGAACCGAGCCGAGCTGAAATCTTTTAAATTTAGTAATACACACACACACACACATATAAAACAGAATTTGGTTTTAGAAAAACAAGCAACATTAAAGATAGTAATATGAGTGTTAATTAAGTTTTTCAATCACACCATATAATTTACATCACAAAAATTGTACAATCAGAATATTATGCTCTATTTATGTTAAGTTGATTTTTAATTATTTAATAATTGAGTCAAATGAATGAAACTATAACTTTTAGAGAATATATTAAATGACCATCTATTTAATCGAGCCGAGTCAGCTTAGCTGAGCTCGTACTTTGACGGAGTCGAACTTCATCGAACCGAGCAATTGAAATAGAGTTGTGCCAAACTGAGCCTCTTTTCAAAACCGGTCGAGTCAAGCCAATCTAAAACAAATTACAATCGAACCGAGCCAAATTATGCAATGTTAGAAAAATTACATTATTAAGCCAATCAATGATATAATAGTTGTTAGAAATTAATAACGGTAACAGGGACAAAAGTTGTGTACCTGTTAACACCACAGCGGAAGTTGAATCTACTATCAAGAAATTGCCCCAAGTCAAACCATGAATCACTAGGAAACAAGGTAAGTTTCCACAAACTAAGTATCTCTTATGTGTTTCTTTTATTGGGAGAAAAATTAGAGAGTTTTCTTTTCTCTGTTCAAGAAGAAGTGTAGTTTCACGTTCAGTTTTTCTCCTTTTTATCTGAATAAGTGAGAGGGCCCCACCACTACTCACATAACGCATAAGAAAGGAGTTGTAGGGGAGAGTGGTAACTTATCTTAACCACTCTCACTTATCTGAATTTAATTGGGTCAAGTATTGGGTTGGGCCAGACCACATGGGCGACCCATGATCCAATAACCCAAATAACTAACATCTCTCCTACTTCACACATGGTGGACTGGATCCAAACCAGTACCATATCAATAACACATATAATTCATACAGACAAATAGTTCGTGCGACCTGCGAGCATCTTCAAGAGCCATACCTACTAAGGTTGTGCAATAGCTCCATGTAGGAATTCAATCACATACGAAAAGAATTCACAATTAACATGAGGATATTATTACTCGCAATACCCCAGACATAATTCACTACTCCAATAGCTGCTTATCTGATCCCTCAACCTCGATTGAGGTGAACTCGAGTTTCTATTTAACTTTGTATCACAATTACACTTGAAACCCTCGTGGTAGATGTAATGGTCGACCTGTGAATACAAGTTAAGTTATAAATTATTTTTAATTGTCTTGCCTTTCTACTTGAATCTATTCATCCTAAATCAGCTGCTTTCCTAGACATGCACCGTATTGCCGAATCACTCGTGGCTATTAGTAACATGCTAAAGTAGCAACACAGATTGGTACTTCAAGAAACAGTAAAAGGTCAAAGGGTATTCTAATGAAAAATCAAATTGATTTTTCTTAGGGTCTCACACAATGAAGAAGCAGGGATCCATTCTTCCATTACCCTATTGGTCGATCAGCACACGTGGTATGAAACACGTGCTACAGTGTTCTTGCCTAATTTGGCGCGTGTGTCTCATTTCTAAATATATATATATATAAACACCGTACAGATCTTGGTCTAGACTCTTCTAAAATGTCTAACCCGAGTTTTTTTTTCCTTCAAATAATCCTCAAATCTAATCTTCTGAAAAAACTCATATCTAGCTTTCGAAACAAGTCATATAGGATGTTTGAATCCATAAGTCCAAACTCTAATCAAGACCGACCATTTAAACTTTTTACATGACCTTGTTCAAATCAAGATTCAATTGGTCTCATCTCTGCACGTTCCTCGACGTCAAAGGCGATCGCTCGTGTGAGAGAGCTGATCTCGCGACTTGTTCGACACACTTATCATAAATAAATTCTATCACATGCACATGAGATTTAATACAAACTCAATAATATATATATATATATATATATATATATATATATATATATAACATTCAAATCCTTTTACAATACATAAAACTAGTCATATCTACGCAAACCTAGAGCCTTAACATGTTTCTCAAACTGGTCTCTAGATATTGCCTTTGTAAAAAGATCAGCTACCATTTCCAGCGTAGGCATGTATTGTATTGGAACTTCACCACTTGCAACTATGTTTCTCAAGTACTTATACTTGATGTCAATGTGTTTGGTCTTTTCATGATGCTTAGGATCTTTAATAAAATCAATAGCCGCCTGACTATCACAATATAAAATTATCGATCCTTGAGGATTCTTTGCAATATCTAGATGCTCAAAGAATCTCTTCAACCAAACAGCTTCTTGTACTGCATATGTATAAGCTACAAACTCAGCTTCCATAGTCGAAAGAGCAATACGAGTTTGTTTCTTACTTTTCCATGAAATGGCTCCACCATTAAGTAAGAAAGCATATCCACGTGTTGACTTTCTTTCATCCAAGTCGCCAGCCCAATCGGCATCTGTATAACCTCTAAACATCAAATCAGATCCACCATAGCATAGTGAATAGTCTGCAGTCCCTTTCAGGTATCGAAAAATCCTCTTCACCGCTTTCCAATGGTCTCTTCCAGGATTGGATTGATACCTGCTAACTAGACCTACAGCATAACAAATATCAGGGCGAGTACACAACATAGCGTACATTAAGCTCCCGATAACACTTGAGTATGGAACTCGAGACATTTCTTCCTTTTCTCTCTGAGTCTGTGGACACATTTCAAGACATAAAGCTTCACCTTTCGCTACAGGAATATCCATGGGTTTGCACTCACTCATCCGAATGCGTTCCAGAATTTTCTTTATATATGTTTCTTGAGATAGACTCAATAATTTCTTGGAACGATTTCTTTGGATCTTAACTCCTAGGATATAGTCTGCTTCACCCATATCTTTCATGTCAAATGACTTTGAAAGCCATGACTTGATAATCTTTAGATACTCCAGATTATTTCCAGCCATCAATATATCATCCACGTAAAGAGAAAGAATTACAAACATATCATTGGACCTTTTAACATAAATGCAATGGTCTTCATCAAACATAGTAAAATCATATGAGATCATTTCTTTATGAAATCTCAAGTACCATTGCCTTGAAGACTGCTTTAGACCATAAATAGATCTTTTCAATTTACAGACCTTATTTTCTTGGCCCTTAACGATGAAACCTACAGGTTGTTCCATGTAGATTTCCTCGTTCAATTCTCCATTGAGAAAAGCTGTCTTCACGTCCATTTGATGTAATTCTAGATCTAAACGCGCAACAATAGCTAGAAGTAAGCGAATTGAGGTAAACTTCAGAACTGGTGAAAAAATATCCTCATAATCAATTCCCACTTGCTGAGTGAAGCCTTTTGCTACCAGCCGTGCTTTATACCTTTCTATTGATCCGTCTGCTTTACGTTTAGTTTTAAGAACCCATTTATTCTTAATTGCTTTACACTCATGCGGAAGATCAACTAAGTCCCAGACTTTGTTGGTTCTCATGGACTCTAACTCCTCTTTCATTGCTTTCATCCACTCATCCTTTTTAGGGCTTGATAAAGCCTCGGCAATGGATTTTGGATTATTCACTTCCGATGCCGATACCAGGAAAATGTAATCCTCTATATCATAAGTACGTTTAGGTATACCTTTCCTGGTACTCTTTCTTAATTGAAAATCAGATTCACAAGAAGGATCTTGTATTGAAAAGCTCCCACTCGAATCAGCACCATATTCTTGATCAATTAGATCATCAAATGTGTCAGAAGACACTTGCTGACCATCTGAGTTCAACATTTCATAAAGAGGCTCTCTATCATGTACTTCACCCTTCTTAGGAAAATCATTTTCAAAAAATATGACATATCGTGATTCAATTTCAGTAACACTTCCATCCTCCATTTCACCAATAAACACATACCCTTTGGAGTGTTCTGAGTATCTTATAAAGATACATTTCTTGCCTTTAGGACCCAGTTTACCAAACTTGTTAAAAGAATCTTTTATGAATGCAGCACAACCCCAAGGTCGTAAATAATCCAAGTTTTATTTCTGGCCGGTCCATAACTCATAAGGAGTGGAAGGAACTGACTTAGAAGGCACTCTATTTAATATATAGGCCGCTGTTAATAATGCATCTCCCCAAAAAGAGATAGGTAAATTAGCTTGTGCCATCATTGACCTTGTCATGTCCAATAGAGTTCTATTCCTCCTTTCTGCTACACCATTTTGCTGAGGTGTATAAGGAATAGTTAATTGTCCGGTGATTCCTTTTTCATTACACAAGTCAATAAATTGTCTTGATAGATATTCACGCCCTCTGTCAGTTCTTAGAGTTTTAATACTCATGTCTTATTGATTCTCAACTTTATTCAAGTATCGTTTGAAATACTCAAGTGCTTCAGATTTGTGAGAAATCAAATAAACATAACCGAAACGCGTGAAATCATCAATAAACGTAATGAAATACAAGGCACTAGATCTTGCCTTCACGTTCATTGGACCACAGATATCTGAATGGAATAATTACAATGAGAAGTCAGCTCTCTTAGCCTTCCCAAAAGGTTTACGTGTAATCTTTCCGGCAAGACATTGTTCACAAGTTGGCATTTCAACTTTTGAGAAAGAACTCAAGTGTCCTTCCTTAGCCAATCTATTCATTCGATCTTGCCCAATGTGACCTAATTTAGCATGCCATGTAATAATGTCAACATCGCTATTATTAGAAGAACATGCCATAACACAACGGTCCACATAATAGTCATAAGTAGAAGGATTACAACTTAACACAAAGAAACCATCGTAAAGATGTCCAGAACCATAAAAAAACATTGTCTTGAGTAATTCTCACAAGATTGCGACTAAAGTTCAAACAGAAACCTAAATCAAGAAAGACAGACACAGATATTAAGTTCCGTTGAATTTCTGGAGCATATAGGACGTCATGCAACATCAAAGTACGGCCACCACGCAAGTCAATCCTGCAAGTGCCAAGACCTTTGACTTAAACCTTCGCATTGTTTCCTACATATATCCACCTTGATCCAGATGGAACTCGACGGTACTCCACAAACGCTTCTCGATCACGGGTCATATGGTCGGTGGCCCCTGAGTCTAGAATCCACACAGGATAAGATTCAGTTAATAAAACTGTGCTAGAAACAAATGTAGCACTTAGAGATGCGTTTTGAAATGCTACCTTTTTCGGCTCAGTGCATTCACGTGAAAAGTGTCCTGGCACTTGATAGTTGTAGCATTTCATCTTGCTCTTGCCCTTCTTAAGGTTTGGTTTGTTTCGTTTTTGTGAGGGTCCTTCACCAGTCTCCTTGCCCTTTCCGCCTTTCCAGTTATTTTTGCGCTTGAATCCTGAAGCCTTTTTACCACTTGATTCTGCCACATAGGCAGTAGCTTTTGCAACACCAAGCCGCTCATCTTCAAGCTCAACATGGCGAGCAACATCACCAAAAGTTTTGATGCTGTCATTGTGGGTCAAGTTTACTTTCAGATGTTCCAAATTGTTACGGAGAGACCGGATCACTGCCTGAACCTGTTGCTCATCAGAGAGAATATGACCAGCACTTTTGAGTTGAGCTATCATATTTGACATCACCCTAAGATGTTGTTTGATACTGTGATCATGACGCTTCTTGTAAGTGTCAAATTTGATAGTCAGCTATCTAAGGCGGGTCACAGTAGTACCCCCATATATTTCTCTCAAATGCGCCCAGATGGCATGAGCA
The DNA here is from genome assembly GCA_037355625.1 of Petunia x hybrida. Classification (NCBI taxonomy): domain Eukaryota; kingdom Viridiplantae; phylum Streptophyta; class Magnoliopsida; order Solanales; family Solanaceae; genus Petunia; species Petunia x hybrida. The sequence continues at coordinate 76,031 of JBBBVM010000018.1, read as the reverse complement.
GTAGGGAATTGTTCACATTCGTGAATGAAATCATCCATAACCGAGCTTACAATGATTCCACGTGCAGTGGCATATTTCTTTTTCCAAGAATTGTAAGCCTCAAGATCCCTCCTATGTTGGGCAGTGTTACCCTCCTCTGGGCAAACCATGACATGGTTAATAGCTTCTAGAGCACCTTGCTCTTCCAGCACATACCACATCTTACGGCTCCAAATATCATAATTTTCGCCGTTTAGTTTGTCACCCTTGTTTAAGTCAGCAATGATAGTTTTTGATGCCATAGTTTGTTAAATGAAACAATAATGCAAGTTTTTTTATTACTCATCATTCTCGCATGTGATATATACACTTAGGCAAATCAATTAAATAAAATATTAATTTTACACTTAGTATAGAGTCGAAAGGTTATTATGTTTCCATTCATCATCTACAACTAAATGCTTAACTAATATTTTATAAAATCATTTCTCATAGTGTGTATTTCGTCAAGTTTTTTTAATTTCATGTCATACTTATTTTAATTGCCACACATATAAATAAGCAAATAAAAAAATATGAAATCTTGCAAACAAATAACAAAGTTTCATTAATTAAAAAAAATTACAAGTAGTTGTAGAGACGATTCTCCCACTCGGCTTCACATTTAAGAATATAAACCCAAAAAGGTTCACTTGGCCAATCCTCGTGATAAATATCAGTTAAAACACTACCTAAAGGTTCTCCAAGTGAATCTACTAAAATTGCTAAAGCTTCCCAATCATAAAGTTCAATTTTGCCAATAGCATCAATTAGTGCATCTCGAGTAAACTGATAATGTTCAATTTGATCAGCTAGTGAAGCCCTAAGCTCTCTAAATTTCTTTTCTCCTTCCCTTCGTATAGCCCTTGCATCCCTTAGCACATTTTGCATCGTCCTGGAAACATCATTCCTTATGACTTCACGTCCTCGGGAATATGTCATACGACGACGTACTCTTCTACGTTGTCCTCTTGCTCGATTTCCAATACCACTCCCACTTGGAGCAAGTCGAGCTTGTCCCTGTTCAGCCATGTCTGAAATAGGAACAATGAAACAATAAGAATGGACATACCATTCAATGTGACAACATATGCCACATTTACTTGTAGAAGATCGCATGTAAGGGTTATATACCATTAGAATAGTTTGGCTATTACGAAGTCATTCGAAGAAAAACACATTTATAGGCAGAACTTCAACACTTCATATCTCACTCATTTTAAATCCATTTATCATCATATAATATATCAACAGAAAGCTTGTGACGAGTAGATTCTGAAAATATATAACTCATATTTTAATTCTAAACCAGTAATTTGCAGAAATCAAATTACAGAACGAAGTTTTTCATAAAACTGTCATAATTTTCAGCATAACTTCAAAAATTCGTATCTTACTCGTTTTAAATCCGTTTTTGATGAATAATATATCAACGGAAAGCCCTAAACGAGTAAAATCTAAAAAAAATATGTATCATGCCGAAAATTAGATATATGATTCACAGGATCTAAAATTCAGTACATTTTTGAGACTTAAACCAACAAGATGGTCAACATACGAATCAATTGTGTCCTTCAAATTCTAATTCTCTTTTGTTAGCATTTTAACTATAGTTAAACATCAAATTGCAACATAGGTACTTCCATTCTTTTTCCAGAATAAGGTTCCATGGTAAAGACACCGAAACATAAATTGTAATAACTAGCAATTAGAAACTTTATTTACATATGTACGGTACTTTTCATGGAAGTATTCAAGTATCCAACGACTAGGACAAACAACCTGGCTCGGATACCAATTGTTAGAAATTAATAACGGTAACAGGGACAAAAGTTGTGTACCTGTTAACACCACAGCGGAAGTTGAATCTACTATCAAGAAATTGCCCCAAGTTAAACCTTGAATCACTAGGAAACAAGGTAGGTTTCCACAAACTAAGTATCTCTTATGTGTTTCTTTTGTTGGGAGAAAAATTAGAGAGTTTTCTTTTCTCTGTTCAAGAAGAAGTGTAGTTTCACGTTCAGTTTTTCTCTTTTTTATCTGAAGAAGTGAGAGGGCCCTACCACTACTCACATAACGCATAAGAAAGGAGTTGTAGGGAAGAGTTGTAACTTCTCTTAACCACTCTCACTTATCTGAATTTAATTGAGTCAAGTATTGGGTTGGGCCAGACCACATGAGCGACCCATAATCCATTAAACCAAATAACTAACATTAGTAATTCACAATATTATAAGTATTCACTATTAAACATTTGACTATTTTAAAACTATTATACAACAAGAAAAATGAAAGAATAAAACTAAAAGTCTAGAATGACGAACCGACAGCTCTTTTTTGGTCATTAAAATGTTTATTGTCTTTCATTAATTTGGTTAGTGAATTGTGGGATTGGAACAAATATTATAGTTATTGGCTAAAACTTAAACTTAGAAACAACAGCAAGGCAAAACAAAGGTAAAACCAAATTTGAGTCGACAAGTAGACGGCACCCGTTCACACAATGCCAAATATGCTTTGCTATGGGAAACTTGGAAGGAAAATGCAGTAATTTATTTCGGGTTCCGTTCTTCTCACTTCCAAAAATGACAGTTACTATAGCTAACTTATATATTCAAATTAATCATTATTCTTAGTTCACATAACTCTCCTTCTCTCAATTGACAAATCGCTATTTAAGAAGACAAGGTTAGGGAAGCTAGAAGAACATTGATATTGGGTAGGGTTTTACATGTTCTTAATTATTTTCTTTTTCCTCTAATAGTATTGAGATGTAATTCTTCGTTATATAGTAGAAATTAAAAGAGAAGTAATTTTGTGTTTGAAAGCATTTACTAGGTTTCTATTTGCTACATATTTAGGCACTTTAGATGGATAATAGTTGGATAAATATGTCGAATAGTTGATCCTTTGTATGAGAAGGGAGCCAAAGAGTTTCTTCAATTTACCGCGTTAGATAAGCCTCATAAATCTAAAATTCTGTGTCCATGTCGTAAGTAGCGTAATATGTTTTTTGTGCCAAGAAAATTGATTGTTGAATATATTGTGGTTGATATATTTTTAACTAGTTACACACATTAGATTTCTCACTGAGTCATCATCATCATTAATATCTGTTAGTCAATCAGATTTGGGTGATGAGATGTAGGATATGTTACACGTAGCTTTTGTAGTTCCTCCTGCAAGTAATTTTGTTGATATGGACCCTAGCGTTGATGAGTTTGGTGGGTCAAATCAACATTGCAGTAGGGTTTGATAAGAAGACTGAAGATTTTTTTTAATTTACTAAAAGAAGCTGAGCGTGATTTATATTCTGGAAGTAAATATTCACTTTTTTCTTTCCTTGTTCGTTTATAACAAATAAGTGTCTCAATGGGTGGAGTAATAATTCATTTTTAATACTGTTAGAGTTGCTAAAAGATGTGTTTCTTGAAGGTGAAATATTGCCGAAATTCTTTTATGATGCAAAGAATAATATTAATAATTTAGGACTTGAATACAAAACAATACATGCATTTCCAAATGACTGTATGATCTACTTGAAGAACAATGAAGATCTAACAGAATGTAAGTTTTTTGTAAAACTCCAAGATTCAAAAAATTTCCAGGTGAATCAACTAGTAGCACAGCTGAAACATCAAAAATTTCAGCAAAGATGTTTAGATATTTTACACTAATACCAAGACTTCAAAGACTGTTCATGTCATCTAAAACATCTACTCAAATGAGGTGGCATGCTGAAGGTCACACTAAAGACGGGATAATGCGTCATCTAAAACATCTACTCGATTGAGGTGGCATGCTGAAGGTCGCACTAAAGATGGGGTAATGCGTCATCCTGCTGATCGTATTGCTTGGAGAAAATTTAATGAATTGCATCCAGATTTTGCTCAAGATCCTCGCCATTTTAGACTTGGATTATATTCAGATGGCTTTAAGCCATTTAAGTTTATGTCTATGTCACATAGCACATGGCCTGTTGTCTTGATCCCATATAACTTGCCACCCTGGTTGTGCATGAAACACTATATATATTTTATCAGTTATTATTAATAGCCCTCGTGCACCAAACAATGACATTGATGTCTATCAAGGGTCCTGACTTGATGACTTGAAAGAATTGTGGGTTGGTGTTGAAACATATAATGCATCAAACAATCATATGTTTCAGATGCGAGCATCATTGCTTTGGAAAATTAGTGATTTCCAGCACTAGGTAACTTATCAGGATATGATGTAAAAGCTAGATACCGATAGAAGTATTGCTTCATGTCTCATAGGCAATAGTTACCCCGAGGTCACTTCAAAAATATAAAGTTACGTTTGATGGCATTGAGAGTTAGATGAATCACCTAAGCGGTTGTCTAGGTATTGAGGTTCTAGGGCAGTTGAAACGTATTAAAAAGACATTTAGAAAAGATCCATTGGCGAATTCTAATCATGATGAGATCATGCTATAACATGTGTTGAAGAAAAAGAGTATTTTTTGAGTTAGATTACTGAAGAGACAATATAATGCAGCATAATCTTGAGACGATGCATATTGAAAAGAATGTCTTTACACTTATTTTGTATGTTACTAAATGTTGATGGCATAAGTAAAGCCAATCTAAATTCTCATTTGAATTTACAAGAGATGGGAATCCGAAAGGTTTTGCACCTTAAAAAAGAGCTAACGACAAATATTATCTACCTCCTGCATGTTTTACATTGAGCAATGTGCAGAAAGACATGCTCTTAAAAGTTTTAAGAGATGTAGAATTACCAGATGGATCTGCTTCAAATATCTCATATTGTGTTGGTCTTAAGAAGCGTACCATGCATGGGTTGAAGAATTATGACTGTCATGTTTTAATGCAACAATTCCTTCCTATTGCCTTGAGAAATCTCTTGCCAGTCAATGTTCTTAACACCTTGATTGAATTAAGTAATTTTTTCAGGGGAATTTGTTCAACAAATATGAGCATAGATGAGTTAGAAAAGATCCAAGATCGAGTTGCAATAATCTTTGTCATTTGGAGAGAATATTTCCTCCATCTTTTTTTTTTTTTTTGATATCATGGAACATCTAATCATTCATTTAGATGAGGAAGCGCTGATTGCTGGACCTCCACAATACCGTTCAATGTGGGCAATCGAAAGGTTCTACTTATTTTTCTTATTTACTATACTTATGACTACTTGTTTTTGCTCTATGTTGTACTTATTCTTGACCAAACTTTGGTTCTGCATGGTTGACAAAGGATAAATTTGAGGTTGATACTGGCGTTGTATGCTCACTACTGAGTAAGAGTACAACTGATATAGTTTAGATGAACTTCATAACATGAATTTTATCCCAATTACTTAATATAACTTTTGTTTGTGCCTTCTATCTACTAAGAGTAAATGGTCCTTACTCCTAAATCTTTTGTGTCATGTTGTGCAAGTGTATTCAAATTTTGCAGAATGATAACCTTAATATTTATTTATTACTTTTCTTTTTCATAATATGTAAAGCAATGTATTTTAATATTTATAGCAGTAACTAGGAACTCTCAACTGGGAAATTTATCTTAAAAGGAAGCTACTAATGAGCAATTTTGTATATTTTTCGATTTATATTTTTGTGCCTAATTGCTTACATAGAAACGTTACGATTGAATGATCTTAGATTGTTAGGAGGTTTAGGTGTTCAGCTTGTTCGTATATTGTTACTTCCTACTGAAACAGTGAACGTATATGAAATATTGCATTGAACAATAAAAAAATTTTCTTTTTCAGGTTCTTGGTTTCTCTTAAAACTTATGTAAGTAATTCAGAAGGTTCAATTGCAGAGGGATATTGGATATAAGAGTGCACGATGTTCTGCTCTAGATATCTACATAATGTGGAGACAAAGTTAAATCGACCTTTAAGAAAGCATGGTTTGTCTAATGATACTCTAAAAGAAGAGGGTTGTCAACTGACTAGTGCTAAATGGTTTCCGCTTGATGACGTTACACATACACAAGTTGACAGATATGTATTATTTAATTCAGCCTCCATAACGCCATATTGCGATTAAGTGTTGAATTATAATTTACGACTTATAATGAAATATTAAGTTTACATTTTCTTTTATTAAGGTTGAATGTGTTTCACTTTTACTAGTGAGCATATAAAAGGAATCAAGAAGGGCAATCTTCGTCTATTATGATATGATGTGGATTAGATTCACAATGAAACATTTCTCATATGGTTTAAAAACATGTAATGACTACCTAAAATACTTTCATTATATTCTTGTAATAACTATTATAGTAACTATTTTTTATATTAACATCTTATTTGCTTGTAAATGATAGGCCGACAAGAGACATATGGCCGGTGAGAAAATATTTGAACAAAATTAAAGTTTTAGCTCTTGGTTCACTAAAGCAAGCAAAAAGGATGAAAGGATACATAAGTAATAGAGTTAGATACCTTACAAAGTTGCGTGATGTTAAGCAAAAAACTCAAAATAGTCATACCACTCAGAGTTATGCAAATACGAGAGATAAAAATCCTACATTGTGGAAGTTCCTTTCTATGGGGTCATCACGGACATAATTGAGTTATATTATACCAAGAAGCTCAAGTTTATTTTTTTAGCTGTGAATGAGTGGACAACAACAAGGGGCTTATTGAAGATTATTATAGATTTAATCTTGTCAATTTTTATCATCTACTATGCACAAGGAATCAATTTTTAGATGAGCCCTTCATATTTGCTTCCCAAGCTTATCAGATGTTCTATGTCCATCATCCAAGGGAAGATGGATGGAAAATTGTTGTTAAATTTAAACCAAGAGGTTTCTATGATTTAGATGAAACGACACAAGCATATGAGCATATGGAAGGTCACATGGAATTGTCGCTTGAGCAATAGTTGGATGTTACTACATTTGAAAGTGAAGAAGATACTGAATGGGTTAGGAAGGGAGTACCTGGAATAGATACCGACATACGAACTCTGCAATGTAAAGAAACATTTGATTAAGAAGACAACTGTAAGAATATGGATCACGGGTCATGGGTCGCTCCAATTGGGTTGATCCGATCCGGTTAGGAGAAATAAGAATATGTGGTTAAAGGAAGTTACCACATTCCACCACATCTCCTATACTTCCTCCACTCTAAAAGAATATGCAAAAGTGGGGGAGTGGGGAAGATAGTGGGCAAGTTACATTTGTTTCTTCCAACTCTTTTATATTATATATAAGAAGAAGAAACAAAAAGAACAAGTAGGAACTTTTTCACTCTTCTTATTATTCCACCAAAAAGACACAAAACAAAAAGAAGGCATTTAGTTAGTGACAATTAAACTTTGTTTTCTAGTGATTCAAAGTAGACTTGTGCAATTGGAAGGTGGTAAATACAATCTTCCGCTGTGGTATTAACAGGTACACAATTCATGTTTCTGTTACCGTTATTTATTTCTAACAACAACATATCTTAGTTATTCTTTTTGCTTTGTCACATCTACTAAGGATGTTTGTTGAGCACACAACGAGTTGAATGTTTCTTATTTGTTATTCTGTTGTTCAAATATATTATGCTTATGTGTTTTATTGTTTGATTTGGTACTTCGATATTATTTTATACTTTCTGCTGAGTGGAAATTTTTTTTCCAATTTGGCAGGAATCATAGTCTTTGAGCAAGTTGTTGAGATATAGGGATAAAAAGACAAAGAGATTCTAGTCAAGGAAGATAATTCTTCGGAGCAACAAAAACAACAAATAGGAGGAATCACAATACCTCAACCACCTCAAAAATGGCCATGAAATAGAAAACAAGTTACTCACTCTGGTAACTTGTCAAGAAATAATTTAGATGGTATAGAGAATTCTCTAGGTACTAAATTCTTATGAGATCTGATCTCTCTAGAATAGTTTTATTTATAAATTTGGACTTTCCTTTTATTACCCTTCATTATCTACATATTCTAGTGCGAGTGAAGAACAAAGGAAACCTAGGGGTCCTACTATGATGCACTCAGGATGGGGAATAGATGGTGGAAAGTTACATGTTGAATTGAATGATCTTGGCCAACTGATTCATGTGGAAGCAACTAAGTTGAGCTCAAATCTTGGTGTCAAACCACGAAATGCTATCTTAGCTACATTGAAGTATAAAGACTGGAGGCTTGTGCCTGATCTGTACAAAAATAGAATATGGGATCATATTAAGGTGTTTAGGAAAAAGATAAAGATATATAACAAGACATTTATTATCTTTATGCTTTTCTATACAAATGTGTTATATTGACATGTATGCAGAAAAATATGGAAGCAACTAATGGAAGTATGAAGCAGAAACTTATGGTTATGACCCATATGATAATGATATTGAGTGCTTAGCCAAGCATCCAAGCAAGGGGTAAGAAGTTTAGTGGCTTTCACTAGTTCATTATTGGAGCTCAAGTGATGCAAAGGTATTCGTCTGGCGCCCGTTAGCATATCTATTAGGTCATTTCATACTGATAAAATATTTTTACTTCAATATGAGTAAAACCTGGAAGAGAAAGCTGGACCAACTCAAATTTACCCTTGAAAATATGATTATGTGTTGCATGAAGCTTTTTTTTTTCTTTCTAATAACACCAATATATATAGATAGGCAAAAGAGTACAAGACATAGGGGCTGGTAAACAAAAAATCCTTTCCTGCCAAGGATGGAACATTCTGCATTTGATTTTCTTTTTAATGTTCGATCTGTAATGACATTTTGGTACTAATGAAATATTTATTTATCAAAAATATTAAAGTAAATACTGGGAAAGAGTGATATCTTTTAGGAATGTGGTTATATATCTATTTTGCATATGAATTGTTCCAGTGGCTAACTGGTTTAATTATATGAAATTATTGGTTTTTTCATGGTGCTTCTTAAATTTCTTTCTTTAAGAACGAAGAAGGAAAGTTATTTATTTGACACATCTGAAGTCTAAGTAGTATAGGCTCATAATCTGCAATCAACTATTTGGTGGGGAATTTAAATCTCTAACATATTGAATTGTGTTTGATTTTCTTAGAGAAGAGGGAGAGAAAAAAGAAAGCCGAAAGAAGTTGACTATGCCACACACATAGGGAAGAAGAAGCTATCTTCAAATTTTAGATAATGTTCCATATAATCGCTGTCTACAATAGCGTTTATACAGTGTATATATTTATTCTTGTTTTTCTAAAGAATTTTTTGAACAAACCTTTACTGTTCAAGCAGATGAAAAAGGAGAATGGTGTAAAATCAGATGAAAAAGGAGAATGGTTTAAAAAGGTGCATACAAGAAAGAATAAAGAACCCGTCAATGCGATAGCTAGTGAGGTTATGGTATACCCTTATTCCTTATGACAATATAAAGGTCATTGTGTTCCATTACTTTGCTAACTTTCAGTCTTTTTTATCTTTCAAAAGAAAGATATTGATGAAATTCCTATGGTATATCCTGATTTAAATATCCCTAGAAGTGTTCCAAATAATGTGTATGCACCAATTACGGGACCAGACACTCTTGGAACGGTTAGAACACTAGGAATAGGAGCAACTTCAAGTTTTGTATATGGCATGATATATAAACGATCACAGGTTGAGCAATGGAATTTTGATGCAAGGGTTGAGATAGAAGTTCAAAAAGCTACTTCAGCTATGCGATTCGATATGGAGAAACAAATGTCCGATGAAAAAGAAGAAAGGGAAGGGAAGCTAGGGAGAAAAAGATGTCTGAAGCTAAAGAATAAATGCAAGCAATGAAGAAAAACATGTTTAAAGCAAAAGTAGAGATGAAAGCAAAAATAGACGATAAAGTATAGGCAGGAATAATGGCATATCTAGAGTCTTTGGCTTTTGAGAGCGGCTCAAATAGTAAACCAATTAGTAATGAGGCATTAAATAATTTTGTGCTCGTTCAGAAAAAAAGTTATTCGTTTTGATTTGGTATTGCTATTTATTTTTCTTTTCATCATAATAAACTTTTATGGTAGGTTTCTGATAACTCAAATAAAGATAGTTATCTATGGTTATCACCTATTTCAGTTGTTCGCACAAATAAGGTGAGTTCGTAAGTGATGAAGCCCAAAACTTGTTCTAAAAAAGATAAGCGGTCGCTACAAATATAACCCGGTTTAAAAAGTCTGGGGCCGAATCCAAAAGGGAGCAAACGTTAATTGATAACTCAAATTTTATCAAGTTTTTGTTCAGACAAATTAAAGGACAATTTATAATGGTAATTTTGTGAAAACTAGAACTAAAAATATAGTCAACTAAAAGCAAGTAATAAAAACTAGACAAGACTTCAAGAATAAAAGACCTCGGACATGACTTCCCTAATTATCGGAGTGATGTACCGAATACTACGCATTCAATCTTGCTTGACTATTCCTAAGGATCCTGAGCTCCTAGTTATCGCTAGTATTCTCCAATAACAAGCAATAACTATCCTGAGTTACTTTTTCGAGTTAACACAAGATGATAAGATGGACTAACCACGTAACCATGATAAGGATTCGTTGTTTCCGAACTCACCCCGCTTTTCTTCCCTAAACATTTTCTTATTTGAGTTAAAGTATCGCTATTCAACTAACCCTAACTCAAAACACACTTCCAAGGATTTACAAGAATAAAGGGTACATTCAATTGCGAGCTCTAAAGTAATTTCATATAAGAAATGAAGGAAATAAAATTAGAAATCGAAAGCAGTCATAACACAGTTGAATAATCAGGAATAATAATGTCAAACTTGATAAATTCATAAAATAATCAACACATCTCATCAAGCCCTAGTAGGGGTGACTTAGCTCACTGCCTCGGAAACATTTTTCTTCATCAAAATTTCATCTAAGGGCTGTGCTATGGTCATGCGACGCACCATACCCTTCAATTTCTCTGGATTTGCGTTTTGGCTCCATTGTTGTTCAAATTCATCTTTCTTTGGCATCATTAGCCTCCTATATATCAAACTACAACCAATTAGCTCAATTCACCATATTTTTAACATCAAACGTCACTGGAATGCACCAAGTATGAGTAAACTATATCCAATTATGTATAAATTTGGCCTATTATTAGTAAGCACTATTTATACTATGCCTATTCAGATATTGTACTCTAATTATACTCTAGCTTGATCCCAAACATATCCTAGTTATTCTTTTGAGCTATTACCTGTTGTTTTATACTGTGACATCTGTAAGTAAATTAAAGTGTGTAATGTTCTTATTTCTAGTTCTCTTTTTGCATTTCAAATTCCTTTTTTCTTTTCTATTCCGTTATGCATCTAATTTATATTTACTACTTGGTTATAGGGAATTTAATCTGGAACTTGTTGTCAGTTCCATTTCCTTTTGTCTTTTCGACGAACTGCCACTACAAGAAAATAGAGATACGACGATATTTTATAAATGTCGCAATAAGTGATTTAAATGTCGCAAATTAATTTACCGACATTTAATTTACATTTGGAACAAATGTCGTCGTAGCCAATGTCGGAAATTTTCCAACATTTAGATTAATGTCGGGAAAAAAATTACGACATTTATTTACGACATTTGAAAAAAAGTCACTTAAAATTTATGACATTTTTACTAGTGTTGGCAAAAACTTTTGCGACATTTATCTATGACCTTTACAAAATGTCATATAGGAATTCCGACATTTTGATTAATGTCAATAAGAACTTGACGACACTTTTTTACGACCCTTATGAAACGTCATTTCTGTATATAAGTGAACACCAACAAAAATTAGTGACAATTATATGAAACTTTATAAAATGTCGCTTTAATATTTTTGACATTAAAATTAATGTTGGTACTGAATTTTTTAAAATATTAATAACAATAATTTATCTAATTTTCATCATAACACCTAATTTATAATTGTAACATTAACACACAATATAACAAACATGAAATATATGTAAAGTGAATAATGCCTTCTAATATTGTCTCCAAAAGAATAAAGTAGTGATAAAACAAGCAAGCATACTATCGATAGCTTAGATACTGTCAAAATCCAATGATTTGATCTATTCCAAGTAATGCATAAACCTAACTAAACCATAAAAGATAGAAATTTCAACATGAAATTACATTTAGATAATCCTAAATAGAAGTAATTCTCTAACTTCCATAATAAGTTTTGCAAGAAAACTATTACATATGAATCCATCTTTCCTTGAGTCTTGCGTTTCATTTCCAATAATTGATTCCACATCTTTCAAAAGTGCTGCAGATGAAGTAAACAACCAATATATGTAAACCAATATAGATAAAACTAAACAGCCAATATACGTAACGATACGGTAAAAAAGGTCTTGTATATTCTTCAATACATACCCACTTCTTTTTCTTTGCGACATCTCCGCTATCCAGGTTGTTGTTGTTTATGTTAACCTGAGAAGAAGTACTTGACTGGTTACTGTGATAGTTTACATTAAAAAAAAAATTGCTAATAAAATCCTTCTTAGTTTAGATCATTAAAGCATAAACAATACTGAGACAAATGAAGCAGTCCATAGACTTCAATTAGCAAATACATTGTCAAATAGATCAATCAACAATCTATTGCAAATGCAGAGGATGAAAAATACCATAGATAGACTGAAAGCGGGCGATGATTTGATAGAGGAGAAAAAGACTATCAAACAAAAAATTCTAAACTACTATCAGAATCTTTATACCGAAAGTGAAGATTGGAGACCAAAATCCAGTTTTGAGGAAGTAGCCACTCTCACAGGAGAAGATAGGGAAATGGTAGAAAGAACTTTTGATGAAGAAGAAGTTCATGCAATTATCCAGTCTTGTGCTCCGGATAAAAGCCCAGGCCAAGACAGTTTTACGATGGAATTTTATCAAAAAACCTGGGAATTCATCAAGCCAGAGGTCATGGGAGCTCTTAGTCATTTTCACCAGCAATGTTACATGGAGTGATCCAATAATGCATCATTCATTGCATTGGTTCCCAAAAAGAAACTAATTATATTCAAAACCAGAAAGCCTCTGGCGTATACTCTTCTCAAGTTAACAATATGAAGATTTTCACATTATTTTTCATTGCCATTCTCCTCATACAGGTAGATATATGTATCTTTCTTTAGTTAGTAATGTAATCAATTAGTTGGTTTAAAACCTAATAAAACTAATCATAATAAGTTTAGGTATTCACAGAGGCTATTTCCATTGAAAATGCTGAAGATTCTGCTGCACAGGTATGTACAGATACAATATTTCTACTAACAATTAGCCATAAGGATGGACCAAGCTCAAGTGCCTCATTTTAGAATTAGGCAGAAGAAAACCCATATGGTATTTTTTAATATCATATTTTTGCACAATTCATAAAAATAGATCACGACACACAGTGAAAATATATCACCACACCTTATTTATAAAACTTTAATACCTTATTTGTGCGAGCAATTGAAATGGATGAAAGCCATTGTTGGCAATCTTCATTTGAGTGGTTAGTAACCTACCACAAAAGATTGTTACAATTACAATTAAAAGAAAAACAAATGACATAACTAAATTAAAAAAGAATAATTTTCTTGTGAACAGTAGAAATTATTTACCTCCTTATTAGCCAAACTCTCTAGATAAGCATGTATCCCTGCCTGTATCCCTGCATTTACTTTATTGGCTAACTTTGTTTCCATCTCTGCTTTTGCTTCTAACATCCTTTTCTCCATTGCTTCCATTTCTTCTTTTGCTTCAGACATCTTTTTTTTCATGACTTCCATTTCTTGTTTTGCTTCATACATCTCTTTCTCCATTTCAACTCGCATAGCTGAAGCAGCCTTTTGAACTTCTATCTCAACCTTTGCATCGAAGTCCCTTTGCTCAACCTGGGATCGTTTGTATACTGGACCATAAACATAACTTGTCAGCTCCTTTCCCTAGAGTTCTAACAGTCCCATGAGTATCTGGTCCCATAACTTTTGCATACACATCATTCGGAGCACCTCCAGGGACATTTAACTCGGGATATATCTCAACAATGTCATCCATATCTTTCTTTTGAAAGAAATATAAAACAATGAATAGTTAGCGGAATTTCCTAATGTAATGTGAAAACCTTTATATTTATATAGAGAATAAGGGTGTACCATAACTTCACCAACTATTGTATTGACTGGTTCTTTAACTTCACCAGCTATTGCATTGGCTGGTTCTTTCTTTCTCATATGTGTTTCTTTAAACACCTCAACACGTGTTGGTTTTACACCCTTTTGCTTTGTCAGCTGCTCGAACAGTATAAGAGCATTTAAAAAAATTCTTCAAGAAAGAAGTATGAAAAATATACATTGTATAAATGCTATTATTGATTATATTTCACCTTATCTATAATTTGAGAAAAACTTTGCCTTCCTGATATGTGTGGCATAGTCAACTTCTTTCGGCTTTCTTTGTTCCGTTCGCTCTTTTCCTAAAGAAATAGACACAATTCAATGCAAACATCGAAGAAAGGGCGATTTCCTAATATTGTCATATTGCAGAAGTATTATTTTTTTAAAAAAAAACTACTGCAAAATACGACATGCTCTTAGGGGCAACAGAAAAAAAAACCTTAGCATCTTCGGAGTTCCAATAATGAACTAATGAACGCCACTGATCTTCTTCAACCCTATTTGGACGGTGAGCTAAACGCTCCATATCGTTATTGTATGGGTCATAACCACAGCTTTTTGCTTCATGCTTCCACTCTTTCCATTTAGATCCAACTGACATCATTATAATACGTCTCATACCATCAGTTGCATCGGTATTTTCCTGCATATATATCAACATCTAACTCATTTATATAAAAATAATAGATATCATAGTATGCTAACTCTTTTTGTTTATCTAAGCACCTTAATGTGAGCCCATATTCTGTCCTTGTACAGATCAGGTACAAGTCTCCAATCTTTATAATTCAACGGAGCCAAGATACCATTTCGTGCTAGGACGCCTAGGTTTGAACTCAGTTTAGCTTTTTCTGGACCAATAGTTTGGCCAATATCATTCACCTCAATATGTAAAATACCACCATCTTTTCCCCATCCCGAGTGCATCAAAGTGGGACCCCTAGGTCGCTTAGATTGTTCTTCAGACGCACTAGAATCTGCACATAATGAAAGATGAAAAAAAGAACGTAAAAAAAAATTGACATCCCTCCGTCGAAGGAATGGTAACAGTTTTTCACAAAGCGTTCAGAAGAAAGAAGAAAGAACAAGATAGATGAAAGAGGAAATAAGGAGAAGATATGAAATATCATAAGAATTTAGTACCTGAGGAATTTTCTAGATCATGTAAATCATTTCTTGATAAGTCACCAGATTGAGTAGTTTGTTTTCCTTTCCTTGGCCAGTTTTGAGGTGGTTGCGGCATTGCAGCACCTCCCATTTCTTGTTCTTGCTCTAAAGAACTAACCAAAAGTCTTCCTTGACTGGTATTTCTTTGTCTTTTTGCCATATTTCAGCAACTTGCGCAAAACTTTGGTTCCTGCAAAATTAGAAAGCAAACGCTACTATCCAAAAGTAGAAAATAATATTTAACTACTAAGTCAAACAATAAGAAACATAAACCACACAATAGCATTGAAAAAAATACTAAACACATTATTTTTTCAATGACAATCCTTTAAACTAATGACAATCACAGCAAGGATAACTAAGATATCTCATCTTCTTCGTCAGATGTTTCATAAATTTCCAAAGTTCGTGCGTCAATCTCCATTCCTGGAACTCCTTCTCTAACCCATTCAACATCTTCTTCTTGTTCGAACGTAGTATCATCCAACTGTTGCTCGGGCCACAATTCCATGTGGCTTTCCAGCTCATTTACTTGTGTGCTTTCACCTAAATCAAAGAAACCTCTTGATTTATGTTTAACAACAATCTGCCACTCTGTTTCCATTGGATGATTGACATAAAACACCTGTTGAGCTTGAGAAGCAAAGATGAAAGGCTCATTGGAAAGTTGATTCCTTGTATAGAGTAGATGGCTAAAATTGACAAGAGTAAATCCATACTCATCTTCTGTAATAAGCCCCTTGTTATTGTCCACCCATTCACAACTAAATAATACAAACTTCACCTTCTTGGAATAGTACAATACAATTGTGTCTGTGAGGACCCCATAAAAACAGACTTCTGCTAATACGGGATTTTTGTCTCTTGCGCTTGCATAACTCTGAGTGGTAGCCTTTACCATAACTCCACTATTTTGAGTTTTTCGCTTTGCATCACGCGACTGTGTTAAGTATCTAACTCCATTACTTATATATCCTTCCAACCTTTTTGCTTTCTTTATTGGACCAATAGCTAGATTTTGTATTTCTTCAGAAATTTGTTGACCGGCCATATGTATCTTCTCAACCTGTCATTTACAAGTAAAGAAGATATGATTAAAGAAAATGTTACTGTAACTATCCTTAAAAGACTATACCTGAAAATACTTTGGTTGGTTTATAATTACATGTTTTCTAAACCATATGTGAAATCTTTCATTGTGAATCCGATCCACATCATGTCTTGATAGGCGAGGATTGCCCTTCTTGATTTGTTTTATATGCTCACTGGTAGAAGTTAAACACATAAAAAATTAGTAGAATTATAAACGTTTTCACTTAAATAATTAATTGTAAAGCATCTATTAATATTTAGTACTTACTCACGATATGGAGTAATGGCAGCATAATTAAATAAAACATATATGTGTGCTTGGGCGTGTTTAGTGTCATCAAGCATAAACCCTTTAGCTCTTGATAGTCTTTGATCCTCTTCATTTGAAGAAGTAACATCAGACAAGCCATAATTTCTCAAAGGTCGATTTAACTTCGTTTCCACATCATGTAGATATCTAGAGCAGAACGTCATGCACTCCTCTATCCAATATCCCTCTGCAATTGAACCTTCTGCATGACTTCTATTCCTCACATTATTTTTAAAAGTAAGCAAGAGCCTGAAATAGAATCTTGTTAAAGTTCAATAGCAAATTTTATAAGTATACTAAATGAGAACAACAAAATAATACCTTTCAATAGACCACATTGAACGGTATTGTGAAGGTCCACCAATCATTGCTTCTTCAACTAAATGAATGACCCGATGTTCCATCATATCAAAAAAAGACGGAGGAAATATTCTCTCCAAATGACAAAGAGTTATTGCAACTCGATCCTGCAACTTTTCTAACTCACCTATGTTCATAACTGTTGAACAAATGCCCCTAAAAATATTACTTAACTCGATCAATGGTTTAAGGACATTAATTGGCAAGAGCTTTCGCAAGGCAATAGGTAGGAGTTGTTGCATTAAAACATGACAGTCATGACTCTTTAAACCATGCATAGTGCGTAGCTTAAGATCAACACAACTTGAGATATTTGAAGAGTATCCATCAGGAACTCTTATATCTCTTAAAACCTGTAAGAGAATATCTTTTTGCTCATTGCTCAATGTGAAACATGCAGGAGGTAGATAATATTTGCCATTAGCTCTCTTTTGAGGGTGCAAAGCCTTTCGGATCCCTATTTCTTGTAAATCCAGACGAGACTTTATACTGTCTTTACTTCTGCGATCGACATTAAGTAATGTCCAGAATATATTGTCAAATACATTTTTTTCAACATGCATTGTGTCAAGATTATGACGAATCAAATTGTCTTTCCAATACTCTAAATCAAAGAATATGCTTCTTTTCTTCCATATATTTTGCAGCACAACATCACTATGATCAACATCCTTCCATTTTCTTTTACGAGATTTGGCTAATGAATCTTTCCCAAATTTATTTTTAATACCTTTCAATTGCTCAAGAACCTCATTACCTGACAATCGTTTAGGTGCTACCTCCAACTCCTCAAAGCCATCAAACATAACTTTATCTTTTCGAAACTTGTGCCCTTGGGGTAACCATCGTCTATGTGACATGAAACAATACTTTCGACCATTTTTCAATCTAATAGATTTGGTCTTTGTATTACAACATGGACAGCCATATTTAGTTTTCACACCATATCCTGATAAGTTACCTAGTCCTGGAAAATCACTAATTGTCCAAAGTAATGATGCGCGCATTTGGAACATGTGATTTTTTGACGCATCATAAGTATCAACACCAGCCCACAATTCTTTCAACTCGTCAATCAATGGCCGTAGATAGACATCAATATCATTGCCCGGTGCACGAGGGCCATCAATAATAATTGATAATATCATATACGGTTGTTTCATGCATAACCATAGTGGTAAGTTATATGGAATCAACACAACCGGCCATGTGCTATGAGAGGAAGACATAGACTTGAATGGATTAAAGCCATCCGAAGCCAATCTAAGTCTAACATTTCGAGGATCTTGAGCAAAATCTGGATGCAATTCATCAAACTTTTTCCAAGCAATACTGTCAGCAGGATGTCGCATTACTCCATCTCTAGTGCGGCCTTCAGCATGCCACCTCATTTGAGTAGATGTTTTAGATGACATGAACAGTCTTTGAAGCCTTGGTATCAGTGGAAAATATCTAAACACCTTTGCTGGAATCTTTGAGGTTTCAGAAGTGCAGCTAGTTGATTCACCTGGAAAATTTTTGAATCTTGAAGCTTTGCAAAACTTACAGTCTGTTAACTTTTCAGTCTCCTTCCAATAGATCATACAATCATTCGGACATGCATGTATCTTTTTGTATTCGAGTCCTAGATCCTTAATAAGTGTCTTTGCATCATAAAAAGACTTTGGCAATATTTCACCTTCAGGAAAAGCATCTTTCAACAACTCTAACAGCATGGAAAATGAATTATTACTCCACCCATTGAGACACTTTAGATGTAATAGACGGACAAGGAAAGAAAGAAGCGAATATTTGCTTCCGGGGTATAATTCACGCTCAGCTTCTTTAAGCAGGTTAAAAAATTCTTCTGTCTTCTTATCAAATCCGCTCTGATTATTTGGCCCACCAAATCCATCATCACTAGTGTCCATATCAACAAAGTTACTTGTAGGAGGAACTCCAAAAGATTCATGTAGCATATCCTGTATCTCATCACATGTATCTAATTGACTAGCCGACATAGATGAAGATGATGTCTCACCATGGAAAATCCAATTAGTGTAACTAGTTAGAAAACCAGCAAACACAATGTGATTGACAATCTCATTTTTTGGCACAAATAGCATATTACGACACCCACGACATGGACACAAAATTTCAGATTTATGAGGCCTATCTAATGAGGCAAATTGAAGAAACTCTTTGGCTCCTTTCTCATATAAAGGGTCGAGCCTATTTGGTATGTTTATCCAACTTTTATCCATTTAAAGTGTCTAAATAAGTAGCAAGAAAAAACCTAGTTATTTCTTTAAAAACAAAAATTACACCTCATTTAACTCATATTTGCCCTCAATACTATCAAACAAAATAGAAAATAGAAAAGAAGAAGAAAAAGCCTACCCAACAATAGTCCTGAACCCAATATCAATGTTACTCCACTAGGTTGTCTGTTCGTTGTCTTCTTACTGCAATTACACAATAATTTGTCAAGTGATAGAAAAGAGATGTGCTGCTTTTTTAAGAATTTAAGATAGAAACTGTAATTTTCGGGAGTGTAAGGAGGGAAGCCTAAAAATTTTACCGCCTTTTTCTTCTAAATCTCCCATATCCCAGCATCTTAGGCATTTCGATCATTTGGATTTCAGAGTTCTAAGGAAGCACTCATCCTATCGTAGTGCCGTATTTGGAGTGGGATTTGCTTCAATTTTTTTTCTTTTTTTGGCGGGTGGTGTGAAGTGTGAACTTGGGACTTTCCAAGTCAGAGCTCTATGTTTAAGCTTTAAATTTTGGTACTTACCAATAAAACAATAAAATAGAACTAACTTATAGAATATATACAAGAGGTAATTAAAGGCACATATTAAATAAAACTTAGAGAAACAATTTAATGACTAAACTAAGGTTCATGTTCATACTTAAGACCTCTAATTATACATTTACACTACAAGAAAAAGGTAGATTTGTGAGGTTTTTTTTTTTTTTTAATGATTTGTGACGGTTTTCGATTTATCATGAAACTTAATATAACTCGACCGATTGAGTAATTTATGTTTTTTCTTAGCTCGATTGCAAAAGAGTCATTTACCCCGATTGATAAAATAGTTCACTTGGCTCGATTTATCATTTAACTTAATTTTAGATCGGTTGATCGTCTAACATAATACTTTTCTCAACGATTAATAAAAGAGTTCATTTAACTCAATTGATTAAAGAATTCATTTTTGTCGATTGAATGTGTAACTTAATATAGTTCCTTTAACTTAATTAACGTAGCTCGATAGATCGGGTAATTTAAGTTTTTTCTTAGCTCGATTGATAAAAGAGTCCATTTAACTCGGTTGATGAAAGAGTTCATTTTGCCGATTGAATGTATAAATTAATATAGTTCCTTTAACTTAACGTAGCTCGATAGATCGGGTAACTTAAGTTTTTTCTTAGCGCGACTGATAAAAGATTCAATTTAACTCGGTTGATGAAAGAGTTCATTTTGGTCGATTGAATGTCTAAATTTAATTAAGTCCATTTAACTTAATGTGGGTAGACATATCGGGTAACTTAAATTTTTTTTAATTCGATCTACCATGTAATAAAGATATAGCTCGATCGATTGAGTAATTTAAGTTTTTCTTAGCTCGATTGCAAAAGAGTCATTTAGCTCGATTGATAAAATAGTTCACTTGGCTCGATTTATCGTGTAACTTAATTTTAGATTGATTTATCGTGTGACTTAATACTTTTCTCAACGATTGATAAAAGAATTCATTTAGTTCGGTTGATGAAATATCTCATTTAGGTCGATTGAACGTGTAAATCAATTTAATTCATTTTGACTTAATATAGCTTGATCGATTGTATAACTTAAATTTTTTATTAGCTCGATCAACAAAAGAGTTACGTTCATTTAGCTCGTGTGATAAAATAGTTCATCTAACTTCATATAGCGTGTAACTAAATTTAGTTCATTTACCTTAATTAGCTCGATTCATCGTGTAACTTAATACTTTTCTCAGCTCGATTGATAAAAGAGTTCATTTAACTCAGTTGATGAAAGAGTTCATTTAGATCGATCGAACGTATCAATTAATTAAGTTAGATCAATTGAACGTGTAACTTTATCTAGTTCATTTAACTTACTTTTGCTTTATTGTTCAGTCAATGAGAATTAGAGTTCCGATTTGCAAACCTGCAGGTCCGGTAATTGGTTTTCGTTATATCAAATATGACTTGATGCAGAATTTGAAATATAATGTCATTCCAAAACCTATCAAACGACCTCCAAATGGCCTCAACCTTTGCAGGAAAGTCATGATAAATGGCCTAACAGAGCTTTTGAGGCAGTCGTCACATTAAACACATTAAACGAAGTACCAGTTCTCAAAATGACCATTCTGATCATTACACAATGGGAAAAAATTCCAGCATGATCATATTTTTACCTAGACGAGACGAGGCGCAATTAATCCCGATTGGTATATACTCCACAAACCTTAAAATTTTATAATATAAAATAGGAAAACATTACAAAAAGTATTGAATAAAAAATTTTAATTTAGAGTAAAATAAAGTCTTGAAAATGTTAGAAATCACGAATAATTGTAAAAGTGAAACTCAATGCACAAAGAACGTTTAAAATGAATGTTGCAGGCTCTTTCATTGGATATATAAAGAACAATTTAAAATTAAAAAATTCCAATATTAGTTATAACTGTCATTGTATTTGTAACATTAATTAAAAATGTCGATAAATATTGACTAATAAGACGACATTTGAAGTAAATGTCGCAAAAATTTTGACATTTTTTATCAAATGTCGCTATTTTTATGACGGTTGTAATAAATGTCGATAATTACCAACGGATAATATGACATTTGCAATAAATGTCATAATATTAATGACATTTTGCTTCACATGTCGTTATTTTAATAACATTTCGTTATAAATGTTGGAAAAGTATATTTTTTCCGACATTTATTGTAAGTGTCATTAAATAAATGTCGTCGTATCCTCATTTTCTTGTAGTGTGCTTTAGGCCTGATGCAATCCAAATGTGACTAACTTATTTTCTAGTTAATGTATCTAGGAATATTTATAAAAAATACTACAGCAGACAACTTACATCAACTATAGCAAACAACACAATGATTTGTATTTGTTAAGAGTGGCATTCTGGAGCTAGCATATGCTTTGTCTTGTCTTGTCTGTTTCTTATATTATACAATATCTTGCTAAGTCTTGAGAGTTACTATTCTAATGTTTCTTCTTAACATAAACAAGAAGTTGATCGGACATAGTGGAGTTGGGACAACAAAAACAAAATGAATATGTTTGGAAGTACATACAAGACACTTTATTTTTTAAAATATTTTTTCTGTATTATATACTTATGTTTCATTCTTTTTCTTTTGTGACTGTTGGTGCAACACTTTTGAAGGATGTGAAATCAATTACTGGCAATGAAATGCTTGGCTCAATGAAAAGATGATCATGAAGCTTTGTTTCAGAACTTACTCTAGAAGTTAAGGGAATTAGATCAAACTATGATTAATCCTAACTAGTTACATGTTGAATTTGACTATCTTTAGCTATCAGTATGTCCTTTGGATACAGTAACGTATTTTCTTGCTATATTTCATGTTTGTCATATTGTGTATGAAGATTTATATTTTTATTGTTAATTTAATAGAAAATTTGGCGTCGACATTAGTCTAAATGTTAGAAATTTAAATGTGACATTCAAAAGGTTTTAAAAAAATGTCACAAATTCTTGTTGACATTCATTTACAGATATGCCATTTAGTAAAAGTCGCAAAAAGTGTCGTAAATATTTTATTGACATTTACCAAAATGTCGGAAATCTCAATTCTTAATATGGCAAAGTGTGTCGTAAATGTTATACTGACATTTACCAAAATGTCAAATTTCACAATGCGACATTTTAAAAGCCTATATCCAAGTGTCGTAAAGCTTTTACTAACATTAGTATAAATGTTATAAATGTCGTAAATATTTACCGATATTAATATAAATGTCAGAAATTTCTCGACACTAAAACTAATAACATTTGATCAAAGTGTCCATTTTTAGAAACTTATGTAACTTAACCCGACCTTAAAAAAAGCTTGTCGTATCCTAAATTTCTTGTAGTGTAAAATGGTTTGTGCTGTGGCAATTTTGAAAGAGCGTATGAATGATTGAATTGCAAGTTTGGGATCAGTCATGAAGTGTATTTTTCTTGAGGATAAACAATGGGTTAAGCTTGGGGTGTTGATGTGTTGCTAAAATACCACAAATTGCCTTCTATTACTTGAGCGCATATCATGGTTTAATTGCATGTTGCATGTTAATGTAGTTGCCGAAGAGAATGGAATGAAAACAAGTCAAAATGAGGCCAAATAATCAAGTTGCAAAAACTTTCTGAGGCTCTGGTCATTGTGACCGAGAGAAAACCATCACTACCGCACAAGACTGTTAGAGGAAGAGAATGTGATCGTGGAATGTTTGACACGATCTCTTCATTTGCAGAAGTATATAGCGCGGCCACACATGTTGCATCGCGACCGCGTGGTAGCGCATCTGTGCAGAACATGGGCATTAAATTCACTAAAGCCAAATTGGGGAACTCATAAATAGCACCTTGAACGATTTTAAGGGCATCTTTGGCTTATTTTCAAATTTTGGAGCAATGGTTTATCAACCAAGTCTAGGGTTTGGAGATTAGGAGCATAGATTGATCAATACTCTTTCCTTTTCTTCATTCTTTTGGTCTGTATTTTTCTATCTCGACTTGTTGGTGTAATCTTAAAATTATGAACATGTTTAGTTGATAGATAAGTAGAGCTAGGTCTTTTAAATGAGATTTTTGTGCTTTAACCTATTGTGTTATTTCCATTATTGATTTGAGTATTTGACTGTTTAATCACTACATTCTTTAATTCTTAAGAATTGATAGTTGCAAGTACTAGTTCTTGCCCTTTTGTGTTGAAACTAGATCAAAAGAGTGGTTTTGAGATTGGGATGGTGGTTAACAAGGAATCGGCGGTAGGTTTGCTTTGATTAATCCAAGCTAACGAATTTGAACACCAAAACAGGGATAAACTTACCGGGACATACCATTGAATGAGATTAATGCGACACCAATAATACTAAAAGGTTTGGTGTGTGTTAGGCTTGATAGCTACAAAAAGGAGCTATTCGGGTGTAAAACAAACTCGAGTGTCATAGTGCGCGCCTAAAGCTTAATTTCTTGTGACTCTTTACGTGAAATTGATTAACATTGGGTAGGTTTGTATTCCCTATGCTTTACAGCCTTGTATCCCATTGATTGAATAATCATTGATCATATTTACATGCTTTCCTAATGTAGTTGTAGGTGTAAGTATCATCATGTCATTATATACCCCCACCTTATTTGGCTTAGTTCAATAGGTTTAGTTCCTCCACTACCTTAATCGAATCTCATTGTTCCTTGTGGATTCGATCACGATTTCTACTTGGGTAAATTATATTGCTTCGACCTTTGCACATTCTTTTAGAGATGTGGATCTGAACGACATCAAGATGTAATCCAACGTTTTCAAAATGCCAACTAATCAATATCTTAATTCTCTTTTACGACCTGATCTTTTTATAAGTTCACTGATATTTTTATGACTGCACAAAGTACAGACACATTCAGTAGTTGTCTTTTTTTGCATGCACCACTCATTGTCTGCCAGTATTTTTTTCACGTTCGGCTTTATTCAGTAGAGCACTGCTACTTGTACTAACGCATTAGTGAAATCTCGCACTTTACCTTCTTCCCTGTATTTCTACTTTATAGTTCAAGAGGGTATTTGGATGATGTTAGCTTGGATAAGCTTGAAGTTTTAACTGATGACTAAGGAATAGATCCAAGGACATGTTCCTTTGAATCACTGCAGCTAAATAGATAATTCATGCAAAATCATTTAAGCTGAAATATTATTTATTATCCTAAGTCTAATGTTTATCTTAATAATTATGCGGGATTACACGAGATATGAAAAGATTGCATAAGAGTGGATAAGGGCTAAAGGATTTCGGGTAACCTAGGGAAGAGTTCAATTAGGACTCAAACTGTTGGAAGCTTTGGAGTTCTAATTGCTCAAGACTTCTGGAATTTTGAAGCTATAAAAATAGGAGCATTTCAGCTATTGAGGTGTGCATAAATACAGAGAGAATTGAGCCATAGCATTGAAAGAGTCTTTGTCTTATTTGTGTAATCATTAAGCTACAGGAACTAAGTAAAGAACCTGTTCCTTAGATTGAGTCTTGTCAAAGTTCATTCTTAGTTCAACTGTAGTAGGTACTATCGAGTTGTATCATTTCAATTCAAGTCGTGTACTTGAAGAAACTTCACTGATCATGAAAGGGGTCACTAAAGGATTAGAGTTAGTCCTAGGTTAGTAAGAAGGTAGTCTTGTAACCAAGTGAATCTTTAACATAGTGAAGTTGAAATCCTACTTGGAAGAGTAGGTCGTAGTTTTTTGATCCCTGTTAAAGGGGTTTTTCCACGCTAACATCAGGTGTTCATTTACTTACAGTTTTAATTCCGCATATAATTAAGTAAAGGAACACATTGAAGAAACTGGTCCTTAAAACAGTAAGTGGTGTATCTTTGGAAATAACACTTGGTATCAGAGTAGGTTATCCTTGAAAAGGCTAACACCTAGGATTAGAATGAGTACATCACAAGAGAATGGTGAGGGTCAGTCTACTGTTAGGGCACCTTTGTTCAATAGAAAATACTACTTATGGTGGAAGGAAAGGATGAGAGATCATCTTCAAACCGAGGACTATGAGCTGTGGGACATAGTTACTGAAGGTCCCATGATTCTAATGAAGAAAGATGCTGATGGAAATGATGTTCCCAACACAAGAAGGGAATGCAATGCTGAAGACTTAAGGCAATGGGAAAAGAATGCCACAACAAGGAAGCGGCTTGTCTGTGGACTCAGTCCTAATGAGTGCACTAGAATTAGAGGGTATACCACTGCAAAAGAGATTTGGGATGCTCTATAGGTTGCTCATGAAGGGACAAGTTAGGTTAAGAGATCTAGAGGTACACTTCTTTTTGCTGAATATGAAAGTTTTAAAATGAAAGAAGGAGAATCAATTTCTGAAATGTACACTAGGTTTAATGCTATTTCATCTGAACTTATCTCTTTGGGAAGGGTTTTAAATGTTGAAGATAGAGTTGAAAAAATCGTAACAAGAGTTCTTCCAGATTCTTGGGAGATTAAGGCTTGTGCCATCATAGAAAGCAAGGATCTTACCACTTTATCTATAGATGAGCTTATAGGTAATTTGAAAACTTATGAACTAAGAAAAAATATTAAGAATATAGGTGAACCAGTTAAAACTGAACCTAACCTAGCCTTAACTGCTGTTGATAAGCCTGTTGATGATAAGGAACTGGTCCTTATAGCTAAAAGTCTCCAAAGATACTTAAAGAAGAAAAAGGGGGTTAGTGGACAGGGTATGTCTTCTAACATGAAACAGGCTGAAGAATGCTTCAAGTATGCAAACATGGAGCACTACATCAGCAAGTGTCCAGTTATGGAAGGAGAATGGAGAAAAAAATGTGTTGAAGAAAGAAGAAAGGCTAGGGAACAGGTCCAGAAGAAAAGTGAAAATCCCAAAACAATGGTTGCTGGCTGGCAAGATAGTGAAGATGAACAATCTGATGATGATCTGGATGATGATCTTGCTCTAATGGCTCTTGAAGACTCAGATAATGAAGAAGATGCCGAGGTATTTGTTTCTAAACTTAAAGAAGATGTGAAAAGTATGCCTAGAGAGAGATTAGTTAAAGTAGTTCATACTGTGCTAAATGAGTTTAAATCTCTAAGGGATGGCAAAGATCAACTGCCTGATGAAACTGAAAGTTTAGGAACAGAATATAAAAAGTCAGTAATGAAAAATGACTCTCTGAAAAAGGAAAATTAGCATGCTAGAGGAATAGGTCCTCATACTTGAATCAACTGTACAGGAACTGGAAAATGAAAAATTAAAAGTTAAAACAGTTGAAAATAATAAGGATATTGCTAATTCTCATCAGATTATTGCTGAAGAGAAACTGAAAGTCACAGTTGATGAGAGGACTTATTTAAGACAAAAATGGAGTTAGAAAAAAGTGTAAACTGGAACAAGTCCTTTAAAGCACTAGAATGGCTACAGAAAAATCATATTAGTATTAGGAAGGATATCAGATTCATGAAATCTCAGTCTTCATCCAAATGGGATTCAAAGAGTAAGTATCTAACTCTTCCTGAAAACTTGTTATGCACTCATTATGGGAACATTGGCCACTTAAAAGGAAATAGCCAATCTCTGAAAGTGGCTGCACAGAGGAACAGGTCCTATAAACCATTTCAAAACTCTGTGACAAAGAAAACTGTTCACACAAAGAAATCATTACTATTCTGGGCTAAGAGAGATCTGATTAATCCTTTTTTCTCAAGGAAAGGAGCCCAAACTATTTTGAGTTCTTAAAATTAACCCCTACTTTTCTTTTGCAGGCTAGAGTGAAGGAGAGAAACCACAAATGGTACATGGACAGTGGTTGCTCAAAGTATATGACAGGATATAAGGAACTATTCCTTTCACTCTCAGCCTTTCAAGGAGGAAGTGTAATGGAAAGAAAGGGAAAATAATTGGCATTGGAAAGGTAGGTAGGTCTGATTCACACAATATAGACAATGTATTTCTAGTAGATGGGTTGAAGTATTGCTTATTGAGTATATCTTAATTGTGTGACAAAGGTAATAATTTTAATTTCTCATCTACTAAGTACACTGTGACTAACCAAACTTCTGGAGAGATTATTTTGTAGGGAGATAGACATAGAAATATCTACAATGTAGATCTACTTACACTATCTGATGGAAGCATGAGCTGTCTGAGTGTAGTGCAAAATGATCCCCTCCTATAGCAGAAAAGACTTGGCCATGCCAGTCTTTCACAATTGAACAAGCTTGTTTCCAAGGATTTGGTGATAGGTCTTCCTAACATCAAATTCAAGGATGAAAAGGTATATGCAGCTTATGCTAGGGGGAAGCAGGTAAAATCCTCCTTCAAACCAAAGAAACAGGTAAGTACTACCAAACCTTTGGAACTGGTCCGTATTGATCTCTGTGGACCAATGAGAATAATGAACCGTAGAGGTAAGAAGTATGTTATGGTATTAGTTGATGATTACTCCAGATTTACATGGACTATATTTCTTTCATCTAAGGAAGAAGCTTTTAATGCATTTTCAATTTTTTCTAAGAAAGCTCAGAGGACTCTAGATAGTCACATTGTTGCCATTAGATCAGATCATGGAACTAAATTTTCGAAAATCATATGTTTTTCAATTTTTGTAATGAAAATGGCATTAATCACAACTTCTCCTCACCTAGGACACCACAAAAAAATGGTGTAGTTTAAAGAAAAAATAGGACCCTAGAGGAAATGGTTAGGACTATGCTAATATCTGGTAATCTTCCAAAAACCTTTTGGGCTGAGGCCATTAACACTGCATGCTATATAATCAATAGATATATGACAAGGCCACTGATAGAAAAGACACCATATGACTTGCTTAAAGAAAGAAAACCAAATATTTCTCATCTTAGGGCTTTTGGTTGCAAATGTTTCATACATAAAAATGGAAAGGATGCCTTAGGAAAATTTGATCCTAGGAGTGATGATGAAATCTTTGTTGGTTATTCTTCAAATAGTAAATCTTATAGAGTCTTTAACAAGAAAACATTGAAAATTGAAGAAAGCATGCATGTTAAAATTGATGAAATTGACAATTTGACTCAAGAACAGGTACAGGAAGATGAAGAGATTGGAATACTGGAACATGGTGAAATTAATCCACAAATGCAGACATTGGATGGGGATACTGTCAGAAGTGAACCGCAAAGAACTGTTCCTCAAGACAGAACTGAGAAGAGTAGCACAGAAACAGGGGGAACAAATGATGAATCCCCCTCACAAACTGGCAGTGCTACTCCCTCAGGGACTGTTCCTCAGCAAGGGACTTCTGAAAATGGTCTGACACTGAAGACTTACAAGTATCAAGGTTCACATCCTGTGGATAAGATAATCTCAGACAAGGCTGCTCTAATACAAACTAGATCAGCAGTTAAAAATCACAATTTGTGCGCCTTTATTGCTTTCTTATCTCTTGTTGAACCTAAAAATGTGAAAGAAGCATTGAGGGATGAAGATTGGATCAATGCTATGCAAGAGGAATTGAATCAATTCCAAAGAAGTCAAGTTGGCATCTGGAACCCAAGCCAAGGAACCGGTCCATTATAGGAACAAAATGGGTTTTCAAGAACAAACTTGATGAGGATGGCATGGTAGCCAGAAATAAGGCTAGATTAATTGTTCAGGGGTATAGTCAAGAGGAGGGAATTGACTATGATGAGAATTTTGCTCCAGTTGCAAGATTGGAAGCAATAAGACTTCTTATAGCCTTTGTTACATTCATGGAACTTGCTCTACATCAAATGGATGTTAAGAGTACTTTTCTGAATGGTTACTTAAAGGAAGAAGTTTATGACAAGCAACCTCCAGGTTTTGAGAATGAACAGTTCCCTAAACATGTGTACAAATTAGACAAGGCCTTGTATGGACTCAAGCATGCACCAAGAGCATGGTATGAACGTCTATCAAAATTCCTACTTCAGCATGGGTATAAAAGAGGTAAAATTGATAGCACACTGTTTTTGAAAGAATAGGGCAAGCATCTCTTAATTGTTCAAATTTATGTAGATGATATAATCTTTGGTGCTACTTGTGAAAATTTAAGTAAGGAATTTTCAAATTTGATGGGGAGTAAGTTTGAGATGAGCATGATGGGTGAACTCAATTTCATTTTGGGTTTACAAATTAAGAAAACCTCAAATGGAACTATGATCCATCAACAAAAATGTGTTAAGGAATTACTTAAAAGGTTTGATATGGACAACGCTAAGGAAATTGATACACCAATTGCAATTGCCACAAAATTGGATCTTGAAGAACATGTAATTACAGTTGATCAAAAATTGTATAGGGGCATGCTTGGTTCTCTACTTTACTTAACTGCTAGTAGACCTGGCATTGTGTTTAGTGTTGGTTTATGTGCTAGATTTCAGTCAGATCCTAAGAAATCTTATTTGAAAGCTGTTAAAAGAATATCGAGATACCTGAAAGGAACAGGTTCCTTGGGACTTTTGTATCCAAAAGGTGGTAATTTTAATCTTGTTGGATATATTGATGTTGACTATGCAGGTTTTCTTGTTGATAGAAAGAGTACATCAGGTATGACACATTTTCTTAGTGAGTGTTTGGTTTCATGGGGAACTAAGAAACAAAATTCAGTGGCACTTTCCACTGCTGAGGCTGAATATGTGGCAGCTGCCTTATGTTGTTCACAATTGTTATGGATTAAACAGCAATTACAAGTTTTTGGTGTTGATGTAGGAACTGTTCCTATCTTTTGTGATAACACTAGTGCTATAAACATGACAAAAAATCCAGTGCATCACAAAAAGACCAAACACATTGATATAAGACACCATTTCTTGAGAGACAATTATGAAAAGGGTTTGATCACTATAGCATTTTATCCTACTGAAAAGCAGATTGCTGACGTTTTTACAAAAGCTTTAGGAAAAGATCATTTTCAATGAAATAGGTTGGAATTAGGGTGGATTAAATTCACAAATGCTTTACTTCAAAAATTGGCTAGAAAGTTGTACTTAAAATGAATTTTATCAAAGTCAATTTGAAATATTCAGTCCAGTTTCATACTTAATTGTATACTCTTGTGCCATTGATTTCTTTTTAAAGTTGCTAAAATTTAATGATGTTACCCTTATGTTCTTAGAATTTAAGATTGAGCAAAATTGATTAAATTAGGAAGGACACTATTTTTGGTGATAATTCCGGTATGTACTCTTTATTATTCATGTATCTTAGAAGTTTTAGGCTATAGGTAACTTGAAATTTGGATAAATCTCACTAGGAATCCTAATCATATCCGGTATGTATAAGAGTCCCATCGGAGGAACCAGTTCCTAATCAAATCAGGTAACTTAAATCATAACGGCTCTTTTTCTTGGAGACTCCCAAGAGTCCTTTAACTGCTGAAATTCATTCAATGAGGTCATAGTATTTGTTTTGCACTCAATCTCCACTACCTATCTCACTCTATATATACACTTCTACCTTCTCATTATTTTTCACTTTGATCACAATTAAATTCTCAAAAATTTAAGAAAAAGTAGTGAATTATCTCTTGAAACATATTCTTGCAATGTCTCTATCGCCTGAAAATTCATCATCCCTTCCCACTTCTGATCAACCACAAATCCCCAACCCTCCTTCACCCATGGACACCACAATACCAAACCTTGAAGTTCCTGAAAATAATCATGAAGTTCCTGAGCCAGAAATTCAGGGGGAAGGACCAGTTCCTACTGTTGAGTCAATTTCAGAATAAGATGAGGACTTGTCCAGGGCTATGATTATATACCAGTATCAGGTAAACTATGCCTCTCCTTTGAATGTAGTAGAGGATGAAGGGGACAATGTAGAGGGGTCTGGAACTGTTCCTGAGGGAGAAGGTGAAACTGTGAAATGTTTGGAGGCTCCCATGCATGGGTCTCCAGAGGTTGCTTTTAGAGCACCCATGGAGGATATGGTGGATTTGGATGATACTATGAGTGATAGTGATAGGCCAATTATTGATCTTATTAACATAAGAAGTTTGAAAAGAAAAATTTCTAGGAACTGACTAATTGATGATAAGATGTCTGCTGAGATTGCTGCAAAATTGAAAAAGATTAGTGATAGTTATAAGCCAGGGCTCAAGAAAAAGGGTGAAAGTTCTTCTAAGGCAAAAGGACTTGTTCCCTCTGTCTCTACCCATGCTAGTGGGGTTAGAAGAACAAGAAGTGCAGTTAAGGCTGCAGATGAGAAACTGGCTACTGCTATGGAAAGAAGAAGTAAAGGAAAGAGAAAACAGTTTGTTGATCCTGTTGATGAAGAAGACACTGAGTTTATAGAAAAAGAGAGAGAGAATGTGGATGATGAAGATTATGTGATAGAGGATGTTGAGGAAGTTGTTCCTCAGTCTAAGAAGAGGAAAGTTGCACAAGGGCGTCTGACAAGGAGTTCTGTGAAAGCTGCTGCTGGAAAATCTTCCAATTTGACCAGATCCTCAAAAGGAACTTTGATTGATGATAGTTCCGATTCTAGTTCTGATAAGTCAGCTGTTGGTGAGGACAGTGAGCGTGAGAATGAGGGAGATTAGGTTCAACACTGTGTACATGATGATATTATGTCTAGGGAAGTTCTGAAAGGAAGGGTACTCTCTGATGTTGAGGAAAAGGGTATGATGTGGTTGTTGCAAAAACTGCAGGTTCAAGGCTGGAGGGACATGGTCCTTCAGATAAAGGGTAAGTGTGCAAAAGTGATGGTTCAGGAATTCTACAAGAATTGTTTCATAAAATGGGACAAGATCGCCACCGTTGTTCATGACCAAGAAATCACTTTTTACACTAAGGAATTGGGTGAACTGCTGGGTATTCCATCTGTGGGGTATGAAAGCTACATAAAAAAGGTGTG
This sequence comes from Petunia x hybrida, assembly GCA_037355625.1. Lineage (NCBI taxonomy): Eukaryota > Viridiplantae > Streptophyta > Magnoliopsida > Solanales > Solanaceae > Petunia > Petunia x hybrida. The sequence goes on along the minus strand of JBBBVM010000018.1, from coordinate 43,351 downwards.
GCCTGATTTGATAAATTTTCCTATTGGATTGGAAATCACTAGGATGTTTGCTGAAAATGATGAGGAGGAGAAGCCTAGGACTTTGCAGAAGAGTGAAATGCACCCTCAGCACCAGGTGTTGTTTGAATTTGTGAACAAGATTATGCTGCCAAGGCAGGAGAAGAGAGGGATTGCATGTTTTAAGGACCTGGTCCTTATGGAACTGCTGGATAGTGATAAGCAGATTAATTGACCCAGGTTCATGATACATCTGATTAAGAGAGTTGTTACTGGGAAGAAAAAGAACTTATTACCCTTTTATTTTATCTTGACTGATCTGTTTGCTAAATTGGGAATTCCGTTGGAGGGGGTAGTGAATGCTACAAAGAAGGAGAAATTTGGTTGTACTACCCTGATCAGCTGTGATATGCCTGCTCAAGCTGATCCTCCACTAGCTGGTGTTGGCAAAAAGCCTTTAAAAAACAAGGTGAGGGCATTAAGGCAACAAATTGCCATACAAGCTGCTGAGATAGCCAGGTTGGAGGAAGAGAGAAATTACTTGGAAGGCAAAGGCTGTTAAAGCAAAGGAGACAAATGAGGGAATGCTTAAGCAAATGTTTGAGTTGCTGCAGGAAAAGTCTCAGGGACCTGGTCCTTCCACATCCTTAACACCTTAGCCAAATGCCATCTTTTGTCCAGTGGAATTTAGACTAGTTCTAGTACCTTAGCCTTTTCCTTTTCTAGTTTTTGAATAATTTAGTAGTACTTGCTTGTATCCCCTGGTTTAACTTTTTGTTAATGATGACTTATTTTCGATGGCTAATATCATTGTCTTGCAGTTGCTTTATTTTGAATTATGCTTGCATTTTGAGTTGCCTCAATGGTAATGAGCTGATTATTCTAACACTTGATATATTCTAACATATGCAACCTTTTAAATGATACCAAAAAGGGGGAAGAGTAAGTTATGATTTTGCGTGAAATTTATAACCTATTTGAAAATCTGATTATTAATGATGAAATAAGTTTCTACTTATGTTGCTTTTGAGTTCAAAGTTGTACTTCAGGACATAAGGATTTGCAGCTACGCCTATGAGTTTGTCATTATCAAAAAGGGAGAAATGTTAGCTTGGATAAGCTAGAAGTTTTGACTGATGACTAAGGAACAGATACAAGGACATGTTCCTTTGAATCACTGCAGCTGAATAGATAATTCATGCAAAATCATTTAAGCTGAAATATTATTTATTAGCCTAAGTCTAATATTTATCTTGATAATTATGCAGGATTACACGAGATATGAAAAGATTGCGTGAGAGTGGATAAGGGCTAAAAGATTTCAAGTAACCTAGGGAAGAGTTCAATTAGGACTCAAAATCTTGGAAGCTTTGGAGTTCTAATTGCTCAAGACTTCTTGAATTCTGAAGCTATAAAAACAGGAGCATTTTAGCTATTGAGGTGTGCACAAATACAGAGAGAATCGAGCCATAGCATTGAAAGAGTCTTTGTCTTATTTGTGTAATCATTAAGCTACAGGAACTAAGTAAAGAACATGTTCCTTAGATTGAGTCTTGTCAAAGTTCAGTCTTAGTTCAACTGTAGTAGGTACTATCAAGTTGTATCATTTCAATTCAAGTTATGTACTTGAAGAAACTTCACTGATTGTAAAAGGGGTCACTAGAGGGTTAGAGTTAGTCCTAGGTTAGTAAGAAGACCGTCTTGTAACCAAGTGAGTCTTTTACATAGTGAAGTTGAAATCCTACTTGGAAGAGAAGGTCGTGGTTTTTTGATCCCTGGTTAAAGGGGTTTTTCCTCGCTTACTTACAGTTTTAATTCCGCATATAATTAAGTAAAGGAACACATTGAAGAAACTGGTCCTTAAAACAGTAAGTGGTGTATCTTGGGAAATAATAGGTGAGATTATAAGATGGTTTGACCTATGTTTTTACTTTTAGTTCAAGAAGGTGTTTGGTCAAACCAACTTATAAGCACTTTGATAATTATCAAAAGTGTGCATACGTTGAATGCTTACAAAACCAATTTTATCCATAAGTCATAAGTTGGTCACTCCCAACTTATGACTTTTCAGTTCATAAACACTTTTATTCTGACCAAATATTTTACTATTTTATCCTAAAATAAGTTGTAATCCATGAAATATATTTTTCAACTCCTTTTTCCTCCTATACTCGTCATTTATCTATTTTCCAAGTAAAATTTGTTTCAATTTATATTTTTGTAAATAACTCTATAGATATTTTGTAATTTTACTAAAAAAAAGTGCTATTCGGCACCATTTATCCAAATACATAGTGTATTTATTATCAATTTGAATATTTTTATCCGAACATGTATTCCTAAAACTACTTTAGTCCTAACATTATTTTTCAACATGTGATGCTTAGTGTCGCTCCATTTGCACACGCAAGAATACGCGGTCGATCAAGTAATAAAGTGATAAGAAAGGATCGTTCCCACGAGGACTATCGATTAACTATTAACTAGACGAACTTTAATTCAAATATTGTTCAAGAGAGTTCAACCAAATTTTGAGTGTGTTTAATTAAACTAATTAACTAAAAGTAATTGAAGTAAATGGAATGCAAGACAATTCAAGAGTTTTAGATATCAGTGAGAGGAAATATTCCAGGATTATGGGATGTTCACCAATCCAGTTTCACTCATCCGCTAATTGAATTAACTTTATTTATCTGAGTTGCTAATCACAGGGTTGATTATACTCACAGAGCTCTTTCGATATCCTGCCCGCCTATTCAGGCCAACCTAACGCCTATATGTCTATGGAATTAGACTTAACAAGAATGCATGTGCTTCTCCAGTATACTGATTAAGCGTGACTGTTAGGTATATTTCTATCCTAACCGCGAAACCATTCCCCGATGCCTAGGTTCAGGAACACATTCGATTCAATTTTGTTGCAACCTACGGTTCCCACTTTCGAGTTCAACCTTAGGTTCATGGATAGTACTTAACAACTGGCAAGGAAATCAACTAATTCAGAGCAGAATTAAATAAAAGACTAAATCTGATAAATTTAATAGAATTCAATCAACTTCAGAGTACAACTTTCATGGTTAACCCATAACCCTAGAATAATAGAGTTTAGCTACTCATAGACAAGATAGCTTTCTAACAAAATAATGTAAAATTCATGAAACAATGAAGAGGAAAGAAGAATTACAACTCAATTGATGAATCTTGGTTTCTCTATCCTCTCCTCTAGTTCTTGCCTCCAAAAGTACGTAATAATCTCTAAAAATATATTTACAAGGGTTTTAAATATGAAATACGCTAGTGGCCCAAGTTTTTAGCTTATCCCAGCTGCTCTGGGATTGTTTCTCATCGCATACATCAGAGCATGCCAAGCATCCGTGGCTGTATGTGCTACTTCTCTCAATTTCTTCAATATCTGCACTCTTCCCACACCATACAATCGAGCATGCCAAGCATCCATGGCTGTACGCGCTGATTCTTCCTTGTTCTTGAACAAGTCTAGCTTCCTTCATTTTGCTCCTAAAACATCCAAACACCTCAAGTTAGCATTTTACTTCAAATCAATCATTGCTGGGCACATAATATAATGAAAACAATACAAAAGCTATGAGAAATCGATGCCAAGACATAAGATATACGCCCAAAATCACTTATAAAAAATTGTAAATAGTTAAACCAATCAAATTATTATAAATATAGTTTTAACTTGTTCTTCATGAAAAAAATAGAAAAAAGTACATTCGCTCAAATTGATAGATCTTTGACATTTGTTTATGTGAAATGAGTACATTAGTGCTTGGTCTTTATTTGGTAAGCTATTGTTTTGTGGTCTTTAAAGCAAAGCAGTTTTCACCATTTTTAAAGATATTTCCACTTATACCCTTTAAGCACTTATCTACAATTATTTGACATTCATTCTTTCTCTCTCTACAAGAGCTCATCTCCCACTTCTCCTCCTTCTATCTAGTTAGTCACCGTTGGCCAGCGTTAACCACCGCCGGAATGTGGAAAATATTACATCACCAGATTCATCTTGGCCTCTTCTTTCTGTTTCTATCATTGATTTTTCAAAAATCACACTAAATTAGTGTAGATCGGATTTTGAAAATATAAAAAAACTTTTTCCGGTGACTCTTTGATCCTTTTTCGGTGATTTTTACATGACCGAGCTTAACTTTTCTTAGACTATTTCTCATCGCATACATCAGAGCATGTCAAGAATCTGTGGCTGTATGCGCTACTTCTCTCAATTTCTTCAATGTGTGCACTCTTCCCAGACCATATAGCCGAGCATGCCAAGCATCCACGGTTGTACGCACTGATTCTTCCTTGTTCTTGTACAAATCTAGCTTCCTTCATTTTGCTCCTAAAACATCCAAACACCTCAAGTTAGCATATTACTTCAAATCAATCATTGTTGGGCACATAATATAATGAAAACAATACAAAAGCTATGAGAAATCGACGCCAAGACATAAGATATACGCCCAAAATCACTTATAAAAAATTGTAAATAGTTAAACCAAATAAATTATTATAAATACAGTTTTAACTTGTTCTTCATGAAAAAAAATAGAAAAAAGTACATTCGCTCAAATTGATAGATGTTTGACATTTGTTTATGTGAAATTAGTGTTTAGTGCCTGGTCTTTATTTGCTAAGCTATTGTTTTGTGGTCTTAAAGCAAAGCACTTTTGAGCATTTTTAAAGATATTTCCACTTCTAACCTTTAAGCACTTATCTACAGTTATTTAACATTCACTCTTTCTCTCCCTACAAGAGCTCATCTCCCACTTCTCCTCCTTCTATCTAGTTAGCCACCGTTCGCCAGCGTTAACCACCCACGGAATGTTGAAAATATTACATCACCAGATTCATCTTGGCCTCTTCTTTCTATTTCTATCATTGATTTTTCAAAAATCACACTAAATTAGTGTAGATCTGATTTTGAAAATATGAAAAAACTTTTTCCGGTGACTCTTTGATCCTTTTTCGGTGATTTTTACATGACCGAGCTTAACTTTTCTAGGACTGTTTCTCATCGCATACAACAGAGCATGCCAAGCATCTGTGGCCGTATGCGTTACTTCTCTCAATTTCTTGAATATCTGCACTCTTCCCACACCATATAGCCGAGCATGGCAAGCATACACGGCTGTACGCGCTGATTCTTCCTTGTTCTTGTACAAATCTAGCTTCCTTCATTTTGCTCCTAAAACATCCAAACATCTCAAGTTAGCATTTTACTTCAAATCAATCATTGTTGGGCACATAATATAATGAAAACAACGCAAAAGTTATGAGAAATCGACGCCGAGATATAAGATGTACGCCCAACATCACTTATCAAAAATTGTAAATAGTTAAACCAAATAAATTGTTATAAATATAGTTTTAAGTTGTTCTTCATGAAAAAAATAGAAAAAAGTACATTCACTCAAATTGATAGATGTTTGACATTTGTTTATGTGAAATGAGTGTTTAGTGCCTGGTCTTTATTTGCTAAGCTATTGTTTTGTGGTCATAAAGCAAAGCACTTTTGAGCATTTTTGAAGATATTTCCACTTCTACCCTTTAAGCACTTATCTACAGTTATTTAACATTCACTCTTTCTCTCTCTACAAGAGCTCATCTCCCACTTCTCCTCCTTCTATCTAGTTAGCCGCCGTTCGCCAGCGTTAACCACCCACGGAATGGTGAAAATATTACATCACCAGATTCATCTTGGCCTCTCCTTTCTGTTTCTATCATTGATTTTTCAAAAAATCACACTAAATTAGTGTAGATCTGATTTTGAAAATAAGAAAATACTTTTTCCAGTGACTCTTTGATCCTTTTTCGATGATTTTTACATGACCGAGCTTAACTTTTCTGGGACTGTTTCTCATCGCATACATCAGAGCATGCCAAGCATCCGTGGCTTAATGCGCTACTTCTCTCAATTTCTTCAATATCTGCACTCTTCCCACACCATATAGCCGAGCATGCCAAGCATCCACGGCTGTACGCGCTGATTCTTCCTTGTTCTTGTACAAATCTAGCTTCCTTCATTTTGCTCCTAAAACATCCAAACACCTCAAGTTGGAATTACTTCAAATCAATCATTGTTGGGCACATAATATAATGAAAACAACACAAAAGTTATGAGAAATCGACGCCGAGACATAAGATGTACGCCCAACATCACTTATGAAAAATTGTAAATAGTTAAACCAAAAAAATTATTATAAATATAGTTTTAACTTGTTCTTCATGAAAAAAATAGAAATAAGTATATTCGCTCAAATTGATAGATGTTTGACATTTGTTTATGTGAAATGAGTAGTTTAGTGCCTGGTCTTTATTTGCTAAGCTATTGCTTTGTGGTCTTAAAGCAAAGCACTTTTGAGCATATTTCCACTTCTACCCTTTAAACACTTATCTACAGTTATTTAACATTCACTCTTTCTCTCTCTGAAAGTGCTCATCTCCCACTTCTCCTCCTTCTATCTAGTTAGCCACCGTTCACCAGCGTTAACCACCGCCAGAATGTTGAAAATATTACATCACCAGATTCATCTTGGCCTCTTCTTTCTGTTTCTATCATTGATTTTTCAATAATCACACTAAATTAGTGTAGATCTGATTTTGAAAATAAGAAAAACTTTTTTCGGTGACTCTTTGATCCTTTTTCGGTGATTTTTACATGACCGAGCTTAACTTTTCGGGGAATGTTTCCCATCGCATACATCAGAGCATGCCAAGCATCCGTGGCTGTATGCGCTACTTCTCTCAATTTCTTCATTATCGGCACTCTTCTCACACCATATAGCCGAGCATGCCAAGCATCCACGGCTGTACGCGCTGATTCTTCCTTGTTCTTGTACAAATCTAGCTTCCTTCATTTTGCTCCTAAAACATCCAAACACCTCAAGTTAGCATTTTACTCCAAATCAATCATTGCTGGGCACATAATATAATAAAAACAACACAAAAGTTATGAGAAATCGACGCCGAGACATAAGATGTACGCCCAACATCACTTATCAAAAATTGTAAATAGTTAAACCAAACAAATTATTATAAATATAGTTTTAACATGTTCTTCATAAAAAAAAATAGAAAAAAGTACATTCGCTCAAATTGATAGATGTTTGACATTTGTTTATGTGAAATGAGTAGTTTAGTGCCTGGTCTTTATTTGCTAAGCTATTGTTTTGTGGTCTTAAAGCAAAGCACTTTTGAGCATATTTCCACTTCTACCCTTTAAACACTTATCTACGGTTATTTAACATTCACTCTTTCACTCTCTACAAGAGCTCATCTCCCACTTCTTCTCCTTCTATCTAGTTAGCCACCGTTCGCCAGCGTTAACCACCGCCAGAATGTTGAAAATATTACATCACCAGATTCATCTTGGCCTCTTCTTTCTGTTTCTATCATTGATTTTTCAATAATCACACTAAATTAGTGTAGATCTGATTTTGAAAATAAGAAAAAACTTTTTCCGGTGACTCTTTGATCCTTTTTCAGTGATTTTTAAATGACCGAGCTTAACTTTTCTGGGACTGTTTCTCATCGCATACATCAGAGCATGCCAAGCATCCGTGGCTGTATGTTCTACTTCTCTCAATTTCTTCAATATCGGCACTCTTCCCACACCATATAGCCGAGCATGCCAAGCATCCACGGCTGTACGCGCTGATTCTTCCTTGTTCTTGTACAAATCTAGCTTCCTTCATTTTGCTCCTAAAACATCCAAACACCTCAAGTTAGCATTTTACTCCAAATCAATCATTGTTAGGCACATAATATAATGAAAGTAACACAAAAGTTATGAGAAATCGACGCCGAGACATAAGATGTACGCCCACCATCACTTATCAAAAATTGTAAATAGTTAAAACAAATTATTATAAATATAGTTTTAACTTGTTCTTCATAAAAAAAATAGAAAAAAATACATTCGCTCAAATTGATAGATGTTTGACATTTGTTTATGTGAAATGAGTAGTTTAGTGCCTGGTCTTTATTTGCTAAGCTATTGTTTTGTGGTCTTAAAGCAAAGCACTTTTGAGCATATTTCCACTTATACCCTTTAAACACTTATCTACAGTTATTTAACATTCACTCTTTCTCTCTCTACAAGAGCTCATCTCCCACTTCTCCTCCTTCTATCTAGTTAGCCACCGTTCGCCAGCGTTAACCACCGCCAGAATGTTGAAACTATTATATCACCAGATTCATCTTGGCCTCTTCTTTCTGTTTCTATCATTGATTTTTAAAAAATCACACTAAATTAGTGTAGATCTGATTTTGAAAATGTGAAAAAACTTTTTTCGGTGACTCTTTGACCCTTTTTCGGTGATGTTTACATGACCGAGCTTAACTTTTCTGGGACTGTTTCTCATCGCATACATCAGAGCATGCCAAGCATCCGTGGCTGTGTGCACTACTTCTCTCAATTTCTTCAATATCTTCACTCGTCCCACACCATATAGCCGAGCATGCAAAGCATCCACGGCTGTACGCGCTGATTCTTCCTTGTTCTTGTACAAATCTAGCTTCCTTCATTTTGCAGCAAAAACATCCAAACACATCAAGTTAGCATTTTACTTCAAATCAATCATTGTTGGGCACATAATATAATGAAAACAACACAAAAGTTATGAGAAATCGATGCCGAGACATAAGATGTACGCCCAACATCACTTATCAAAAATTGTAAATAGTTAAACCAAATAAATTATTATAAATATAGTTTTAACTTGTTCTTCATGAAAAAAATAGAAAAAAGTACATTCGCTCAAATTGATAGATGTTTGACATTTGTTTATGTGAAATGAGTGTTTAGTGCCTGGTCTTTATTTGTTAAGCTATTGTTTTGTGGTCATAAAGCAAATCACTTTTGAGCATTTTTGAAGATATTTTCACTTCTACCCTTTAAGCACTTATCTACAGTTATCTAACATTCACTCTTTCTCTCTCTACAAGAGCTCATCTCCTACTTCTCCTCCTTCTATCTAGTTAGCCACCATTCGCCAGCGTTAACCACCCACGGAATGTTGAAAATATTACATCACCAGATTCATCTTGGCCTCTTATTCCTGTTTCTATCATTGATTTTTCAAAAACCACACTAAATTACTGTAGATTTGATTTTGAAAATATGAAAAAACTTTTTCCGGTGAATCTTTGATCCTTTTTCGGTGATTTTTAGATCACCGAGCTTAACTTTTCTGGGACTGTTTCTCATCGCATACATCAGAGCATGCCAAGCATCCGTGGCTGTATGCGCTACTTCTCTCAATTTCTTGAATATCTGCACTCTTCCCACAACATATAGCCGAGCATGCCACGCATCCACGGCTGTACGCGCTGATTCTTCCTTGTTCTTGTACAAATCTAGCTTCCTTCATTTTTCTCCTAAAACATCCAAACACCTCAAGTTAGCATTTTACTTCAAATCAATCATTGTTGGGCACATAATATAATGAAAACAACACAAAAGTTATGAGAAATCGACGCCGAGACATAAGATGTACGCCCAAGATCACTTATCAAAAGTTGTAAATAGTTAAACTAAACAATTTATTATAAATATAGTTTTAACTACTTCTTCATGAAAAAAAATAGGAAAAAGTACATTCGCTCAAATTGATATATGTTTGACATTAGTTTATGTGAAATGAGTAGTTTAGTGCCTGGTCTTTATTTGCTAAGCTATTGTTTTGTGGTCTTAAAGCAAAGCACTTTTGAGCATATTTCCACTTCTACCCTTTAAGCACTTATCTACAGTTATTTAACATTCACTCTTTCTCTCTCTACAAGAGCTCATCTCCCACTTCTCCTCCTTCTATATAGTTAGCCACCGTTCGCCAGCGTTAACCACCGCCGGAATGTTGAAAATATTACATCACCAGATTCATCTTGGCCTCTTCTTTTTGTTTCTATCATTGATTTTTCAAAAATCACACTAAAATAGTGTAGATCTGATTTTGAAAATATGAAAAAACTTTTTCCGGTGACTCTTTGATCCTTTTTCGGTGATTTTTACATGACCGAGCTTAACTTTTCTGGGACTGTTTCTCATCGCATACATCAGAGCATGCCAAGCTTCCGTGGCTGTATGCGCTACTTCTTTCAATTTCTTCAATATCTGCACTCTTCCCACACCATATAGCCGAGCATTCCAAGCATCCACGGCTGTACGCGTTGATTCTTCCTTGTTCTTGTACAAATCTAGCTTCCTTCATTTTGCTCCTAAAACATCCAAATACCTCAAGTTAGCATTTTACTTCAAATGAATCATTGTTGGGCACATAATATAATGAAAACAACACAAAAGTTATGAGAAATCGATGCCGAGACATAAAATGTACGCCTGACACGACCCGAAATCCGGTTAGGCCGTGCGGGCACCCGACATCCTCCCCTAGACCCGTCGGGCGAACCCTTACAAATAAAATCAGGAAAATAAATATAACAATTCACGAATAAGGGAAAGATTTTAAAAAAAAAAACACAGACATACTGATACCTCTAAGCTGTACAAAAGAAATTACAGCTGACTACCCAACATACTAGGTTTAGGGCTATCCAGACTAGACATCTAAGAGTACAAAACCAGACAGATACCTCCTGAAGGGAGCAGAATGCAACTGAAATAATAAACAATAAACTGGTGGCCATCCGGAATAAAGCTGGCTCGCCCTGACAGCTGGAGTCGTCTTCGCTCCTGAACAACGTGGCGAACTCAATCCTGGAGCGAACCTGCCGAAACGAAATAGATAGACAAGAACAAACAGCAAACAAGGGTGAGTCAAAAGGACTCAATAAGTGGGGCAAACTAGCCACCTCAAAGAATAGGATAGCTAGCCAGGGAGAAAAGAAACAAATAAACCAGATTTCTCTTATTTAACTTATGAAAAGGCAGAGCCAGATAATAATTAGAAACACGTATGGAATCGCAAACTATTCAATAACCAGGAACGTAATGCAACCAGAACATATAGGTATCCTGAACACATCAACAATCAGAAATACATCCTGTTGCGGCGTGCAACCCGATCCATATGTTCATACCGCTGCGACGTGCAACCCGATCCATATATTTATACCGTTTCGGCGTGCAACCCGATCCCCGCAACTTAGAATACGAGTCAGAAATATATAGGCAAACTGTAATATGTCCACAACATGGTGTACATACCGCATACATAAAACACAATATAATACACACAATAGTCAGTATGCGGTGTAATGAGATGGGATGAATGCGGCATGATGCAATGCAGTCACATACTCTTGATACCTATCTCCGGCGCGGGACTCTCATCGTCTACCAGGAGATATATGCAATAATGACCCTTCACCGGCTCGGGACTCTCATCAATTACCGAGAAGTATATGTAATGATGACCCTTCACCGGTGCGGGACTCTCATCGCCAACCGGGAAGTATATGCAATAATGACCCTTCGCCGGTGCGGGACTCTCATCGCCAACCGGGAAGTATATGCAATAATGACCCTTCGCCGGTGCGGGACTCTCATCGCCAACCGAGATGTATATGCTATAATGACCCTTCGCCGGCGCGGGACTCTCATCGCCAACCGGGAAGTATATGCAATACTCAAAACCAGAGTGCAATGCTCATATGTTTAATGCAATACCAACAACAGGGCATAACATATAATATACAATGTAAATCCAAAACTAAGGCGTAATGAGTACACCTATCGGCAGCTACACACGTAAGGAAACACGTGGTAGAAAATCCACGAGGCCTAGTGCCTCCAAAGAAATGGATATAAACACTTACCTTGTTACAAAGTTAGTACATCCACTCAATAACCGCTTTGTCCTTTGAATGCATTGCCAAACAATCCCACTCTATTCAATAAGCAGAAAAATATATCAAATTAGGCTAAAGACTTCATTCCTCACATCTTAGGGCAATCCAGGTAGGAACCTGATACCCTATTCGCATACGCAATACGCAGGCCAGGCCGATATACAGGGTTTAGGATCACATGACCAAACCCTAAATAAATTACATTTATATGTTGCCCATAACTTACTGAGTACGAATATATAATCAATTTCATTATCGGGGTCCATTTGACCCTTTAAACTATCAATTTACGTCATTAGGGCGATGTCTAAGATCCCTATTTTTACCGTAAAAATATATTCAAACACACGTAATAAACTCAAATAATATATTAGGATCATTACCTGAATGTTTCAGACTGAAAATTCTACTTTTCTCCGGGCTCTTTTCTTATTTTCTGGTATTTTTTTTCCACTTCTGCGCCATTTTATTTTTCTCTGCTCTGAAATCGTTGTTACTGCTTTTGCAATAAGATTAGCATATATGCACTTACGCATATATGCTAAACCGCCTAACCTTTTTATTTTGTCCTTTTCTATTATATTTTTTTTTTGTTTTCTTTTATCTTATTTTCTTTTGTTAACGAAAATTAAAATGGTACCCTACGATATTTGAAATAATTCAAACTCTTGCATACAAGTTATAAAAAATATATGTAACATACTCGCGAAGGCGGATCTCAAATGGACTCCCAAAACTCAAGATGCGAATTTAAATAGAAAAAGTCAAATTATTTAACTTTCGGCATTTTAGCGGAAACTCGCCGAACAACATCGAAATTCACTTTCGAAAGTTTACAAAAATCACAAATAATCATAGGAACTTAACGGCGCTTTTGGATTTCGAATCGGAGCTCCTTCGGCAAAACCGAGCTCGAAAATCTCTTTTTAATATTTACTGCCAATAGCACTGAAACCTTCTTCCGATGCCTACCAAACGAGGTCTGATTTAGCTCAAATTTTACAGACAGGTCCTAATGGACATTACGAATATTTTAAAATTATCGGCACGCCAAACTTCCGAAACGACTGACCGAGGTCGTTTCAACGCCCAACATCACTTATAAAAAATTGTAAACAGTTAAACCAAATAAATTATTATAAATATAGTTTTAACTTGTTCTTCATGAAAAAAAATAGCAAAAAGTACATTCGCTCAAATAGATAGATGTCTGACATTTGTTTATGTGAAATGAGTGTTTAGTGCCTGGTCTTTATTTGCTAAGCTATTGTTTTGTGGTCTTAAAGCAAAGCACTTTTGAGCATATTTCCACTTCTACCCTTTAAGCACTTATCTACAGTTATTTAACATTCACTCTTTCTCTCTCTACAAGAGCTCATCTCCCACTTCTACTCCTTCTATACAGTTAGCCACCGTTCGCCAGCGTTAACCACCGCCGGAATGTAGAAAATATTACATCACCAGATTCATCTTGGCCTCTTCTTTCTGTTTATATCATTGATTTTTCAAAAATCACACTAAATTAATGTAGATCTGATTTTGAAAATATGAAAAAACTTTTTCCGGTGACTCTTTGATCCTTTTTCGGTGATTTTTACATGACCGCGCTTAACTTTTCTGGGAGTGTTTCTCATCGCATAAATCAGAGCATGCCAAGCATCCGTGGCTGTATGCGCTACTTCTCTCAATTTCTTCAATATCTGCACTCTTCCCACACCATATACCCGAGCATGTCAACCATCCACGGCTGTACGCGCTGATTCTTCCTTGTTCTTGTACAAATCTAGCTTCCTTCATTTTGCTCCTAAAACATCCAAACACCTCAAGTTAGCATTTTACTTCAAATCAATCATTGTTGGGCACATAATATAATGAAAACAACACAAAAGTTATGAGAAATCGACGCCGAGACATAAGATGTACGCCCAACATCACTTATCAAAAACTGTAAATAGTTAAACCAAATAAATTATTATAAATATAGTTTTAACTTGTTCTTCATGAAAAAAATAGAAAAAAGTACATTCGCTCAAATTGATAGATGTTTGACATTTGTTTATGTGAAATGAGTAGTTTAGTGCCTGGTCTTTATTTGCTAAGCTATTGTTTTGTGGTCTTAAAGCAAAGCACTTTTGAGCATTTTTAAAGATATTTCCACTTCTACCCTTTATGCACTTATCTACAGTTATTTAACATTCACTCTTTCTCTCTCTACAAGAGCTCATCTCCCACTTCTCCTCCTTCTATCTAGTTAGCCACCGTTCGCCAGCGTTAACCACCGCCGGAAATTTAAAAATATTACATCACCGATTCATCTTGGCCTCTTATTCCTGTTTCTATCATTGATTTTTCAAAAATCACACTAAATTAGTGTAGATCTGATTTTGAAAATATGAAAAAACTTTTTCCGGTGAATTTTTGATCCTTTTTCGGTGATTTTTAGATGACCGAGCTTAAATTTTCTGGGACTGTTTCTCATCGCATACATCAGAGCATGCCAAGCATCCGTGGCTGTATGCGCTACTTCTCTCAATTTCTTCAATATCTGCACTCTTCCCACACTATATAGCCGAGCATGCCAAGCATCCACGGCTGTACGCGATGATTCTTCCTTGTTCTTGTACAAATCTAGCTTCATTCATTTTTCTCCTAAAACATCCAAACACCTCAAGTTAGCATTTTACTTCAAATCAATCATTGTTGGGCACATAATATAATGAAAACAACACAAAAGTTATTAGAAATCGACGCCGAGACATAAGATGTACGCCCAACATCACTTATCAAAAATTGTAAATAGTTAAACCAAATAAATTATTATAAATATAGTTTTAACTTGTTCTTCATGAAAAAAAATAGAAAAAAGTACATTCGCTCAAATTGATAGATGTTTGACATTTGTTTATGTGAAATGAGTAGTTTAGTGTCTGGTCTTTATTTGCTAAGCTATTGTTTTGTGGTCTTAAAGCAAAGCACTTTTGAACATTTTTAAAGATATTTCCACTTCTACCCTTTATGCACTTATCTACAATTATTTAACATTCACTCTTTCTCTCTCTACAAGAGCTCATCTCCCACTTCTCCTCCTTATATCTAGTTAACCACCGTTCGCCAGCGTTAACTACCGCCGAAACGTTGAAAATATTACATCACCAGATTCATCTTGGCCTCTTCTTTCTGTTTCTATCATTGATTTTTCAAAAATCACACTAAATTAGTGTAGATCTGATTTTGAAAATATGAAAAAACTTTTTCCGGTGACTCTTTGATCCTTTTTCGGTGATTTTTACATAACCGAGCTTAACTTTTCTAGGAGTGTTTCTCATCGCATAAATCAGAGCATGCCAAGCATCCGTGGCTGTATGCGCTACTTCTCTCAATTTCATCAATATCTGCACTCTTCCCACACCATATACCCGAGCATGCCAAGCATCCACGGCTGTACGCGCTGATTCTTCCTTGTTCTTGTATAAATCTAGCTTCCTCCATTTTGCTCCTAAAACATCCAAACACCTCAAGTTAGCATTTTACTTCAAATCAATCATTGTTGGGCACATAATATAATAAAAACAATACAAAAGTTATGAGAAATCGACGCCGAGACATAAGATGTACGCCCAACATCACTTATCAAAAATTGTAAATAGTTAAACTAAACAAATTATTATAAATATAGTTTTAACTTGTTCTTCATGAAAAAAATAGAAAAAAGTACATTCGCTCAAATTGATAGATGTTTGACATTTGTTTATGTGAAATGAGTAGTTTAGTGCCTGGTCTTTATTTGCTAAGCTATTGTTTTGTGGTCTTAAAGCAAAGCACTTTTGAGCATTTTTAAAGATATTTCCACTTCTACCCTTTATGCACTTATCTACAGTTATTTAACATTCACTCTTTCTCTCTCTACAAGAGCTCATCTCCCACTTCTCCTCCATCTATCTAGTTAGCCACCGTTCGCCAGCATTAACCACCGCCGGAAATTTGAAAATATTACATCACCAGATTCATTTTGGCCTCTTATTCCTGTTTCTATCATTGATTATTCAAAAATCACACTAAATTAGTGTAGATCTGATTTTGAAAATATGAAAAAACTTTTTCCGGTGAAACTTTGATCCTTTTTCGGTGATTTTTACATGACCGAGCTTAACTTTTCTTGGACTGTTTCTCATCGCATACATTAGAGCATGCCAAGCATCTGTGGCTGTATGCGCTACTTCTCTCAATTTCTTCAATATCTGCACTCTTCCCACACCATATAGCCGAGCATGCCAAGCATCCACGGCTTTATGTGCTGATTCTTCCTTGTTCTTGTACAATTTCTAGCTTCCTTCATTTTGATAGATGTTTGACATTTGTTTATGTGAAATGAGTGTTTAGTGCCTGGTCTTTATTTGCTGAGCTATTGTTTTGTGGTCTTAAAGCAAAGCACTTTTGAGCATATTTCCACTTCTACCCTTTAAGCACTTATCTACAGTTATTTAACATTCACTCTTTCTCTCTCTACAAGAGCTCGTCTCCCACTTCTCCTCCTTCTATCTAGTTAGCCACCGTTCGCCAGCGTTAACCACCGCCGGAATATTGAAAATATTACATCACCAGATTCATCTTGGCCTCTTATTCCTGTTTCTATCATTTATTTTTCAAAAATCACACTAAATTAGTGTAGATCTGATTTTGAAAATATGAAAAAACTTTTTCCGGTGACTCTTTGATCCTTTTTCGGTGATTTTTACATGAACGAGCTTAACTTTTCTGGGAGTGTTTCTCATCGCATAAATCAGAGCATGCCAAGCATCTGTGGCTGTATGCGCTACTTCTCCGAATTTCTTCAATATCTGCACTCTTCCCACACCATATACCGGAGCATGCCAAGCATCCACGGTTGTACGCGCTGATTCTTCCTTGTTCTTGTATAAATCTAGCTTCCTTCATTTTGCTCCTAAAACATCCAAACAACTCAAGTTAGCATTTTACGTCAAATCAATTATTGTTGGGCACATAATATAATAAAAACAACACAAAGGTTATGAGAAATCGACGCCGAGACATAAGATGTACGCCCAACATCACTTATCAAAAATTGTAAATAGTTAAACTAAACAAATTATTATAAATATAGTTTTAACTTGTTCTTCATGAACAAAAAATAGAAAAAAGTACATTCGCTCAAACTGATATATGTTTTACATTTGTTTATGTGAAATGAGTAGTTTAGTGCCTGGTCTTTATTTGCTAAGCTATTGTTTTGTGGTCTTAAAGCAAAGCACTTTTGAGCATTTTTAAAGATATTTCCACTTCTACCCTTTATGCAATTATCTACAGTTATTTAACATTCACTCTTTCTCTCTCTACAAGAGCTCATCTCCCACTTCTCCTCCTTCTATCTAGTTAGCCACCGTTCGCCAGCATTAACCACCGCCGGAAATTTGAAAATATTACATCACCAGATTCATTTTGGCCTCTTATTCCTGTTTCTATCATTGATTATTCAAAAATCACACTAAATTAGTGTAGATCTGATTTTGAAAATATGAAAAAACTTTTTCCGGTGAATCTTTGATCCTTTTTCGGTGATTTTTAGATGACCGAGCTTAACTTTTCTAGGACTGTTTCTCATCGCATACATCAGAGCATGCCAAGCATCCGTGGCTGTATGCGCTACTTCTCTCAATTTCTTCAATATCTCCACTCTTCCCACACTATATAGCCGAGCATGCCAAGAATCCACGGCTGTACGCGCTGATTCTTCCTTGTTCTTGTACAAATCTAGCTTCCTTCATTTTGCTCCTAAAACATCCAAACACCTCAAGTTAGAATTTTACTTCAAATCAATCATTGTTGGGCACATAATATAATGAAACAACACAAAAGTTATTAGAAATCGACGCCGAGACATAAGATGTACGCCCAACATCACTTATCAAAAATTGTAAATAGTTAAACCAAATAAATTATTATAAATATAGTTTTAACTTGTTCTTCATGAAAAAAAATAGAAAAAAGTACATTCGCTCAAATTGATAGATGTTTGACATTTGTTTATGTGAAATGAGTAGTTAAGTGCCTGGTCTTTATTTGCTAAGCTATTGTTTTGTGGTCTTAAAGCAAAGCACTTTTGAACATTTTTAAAGATATTTCCACTTCTACCCTTTATGCACTTATCTACAATTATTTAACATTCACTCTTTCTCTCTCTACAAGAGCTCATCTCCCACTTCTCCTCCTTCTATCTAGTTAGACACCGTTCGCCAGCGTTAACCACCGCCGAAACGTTGAAAATATTACATCACCAGATTCATCTTGGCCTCTTCTTTCTGTTTCTATCATTGATTTTTCAAAAATCACACTAAATTAGTGTAGATATGATTTTGAAAATATGAAAAAACTTTTTCCGGTGACTCTTTGATCCTTTTTCGGTGATTTTTACATAACCGAGCTTAACTTTTCTAGGAGTGTTTCTCATCGCATAAATCAGAGCATGCCAAGCATCCGTGGCTGTATGCGCTACTTCTCTCAATTTCTTCAATATCTGCACTCTTCCCACACCATATACCCGAGCATGCCAAGCATCCACGGCTGTACGCGCTGATTCTTCCTTGTTCTTGTATAAATCTAGCTTCCTTCATTTTGCTCCTAAAACATCCAAACACCTCAAGTTAGCATTTTACTTCAAATCAATCATTGTTGGGCGCATAATATAATGAAAACAATACAAAAGTTATGAGAGATCGACGCCGAGACATAAGATGTACGCCCAACATCACTTATCAAAAATTGTAAATAGTTAAACTAAACAAATTATTATAAATATAGTTTTAACTTGTTCTTCATGAAAAAAATAGAAAAAAGTACATTCGCTCAAATTGATATATGTTTGACATTTGTTTATGTGAAATGAGTAGTTTAGTGCCTGCTCTTTATCTGCTAAGCTATTGTTTTGTGGTTTTAAAGCAAAGCACTTTTGAGCATATTTCCACTTCTACCCTTAAAGCAATTATCTACAGTTATTTGACGTTCACTCTTTCTCTCTCTACAAGAGCTCATCTCCCACTTCTCCTCCTTCTATCTAGTTAGCCACCGTTCGCCAGCTTTAACCACCGCCGGAATGTTGAAAATATTACATCACAAAATTCATCTTGGCCTCTTCTTTCTGTTTCTATCATTGCTTTTTCAAAAATCACACTAAATTAGTGTAGATCTGATTTTGAAAATATGAAAAAACTTTTTCTGGTGACTCTTTGATCCTTTTTCGGTGATTTTTACATGACCGAGCTTAGCTTTTCTGGTACTATTTCTCATCGCATACATAGAAGCATTCCAAGCATCCGTGGCTGTATACGCTACTTCTCTCAATTTCTTCAATATCTGCACTCTTCCCACACCATATAGCCGAGCATGCCAAGCATCCACGGCTGTACGCGCTGATTCTTCCTTGTTCTTGTACACATCTAGCTTCCTTCATTTTGCTCCTAAAACATCCAAACACCTCAAGTTAGCATTTTACTTCAAATCAATCATTGTTGGGCACATAATATAATGAAAACAACACAAAAGTTATGAGAAATCGACGCCAAGACACAAAATGTACGCCCAACATCACTTATCAAAAATTGTAAATAGTTAAACCAAATAAATTATTATAAATATAGTTTTAACTTGTTCTTCATGAAAAAAAATACAAAAAGTACATTCGCTCAAATTGATAGATGTTTGACATTTGTTTATGTGAAATGAGTAGTTTAGTGCCTGGTCTTTATTTGCTAAGCTATTGTTTTGTGGTCTTAAAGCAAAGCACTTTTGAGCATATTTCAACTTTTACCCTTTATGCACTTATCTACATTTATTTAACATTCACTCTTTCTCTCTCTACAAGAGCTTATCTCCCACTTCTCCTCCTTCTATCTAGTTAGCCACCGTTCGCCAGCATTAACCACCGCCGAAAATTTGAAAATATTACATCACCAGATTCATTTTGGCCTCTTATTCCTGTTTCTATCATTGATTATTCAAAAATCACACTAAATTATTGTAGATCTGATTTTGAAAATATGAAAAAACTTTTTCCGGTGAAACTTTGATCCTTTTTCGGTGATTTTTACATGACCGAGCTTAACTTTTCTTGGATTGTTTCTCATCGCATACATCAGAGCATGCCAAGCATCCGTGGCTGTATGCGCTACTTCTCTCAATTTCTTCAATATCTGCACTCTTCCCACACCATATAGCCGAGCATGCCAAGCATCCACGGCTTTACGTGCTGATTCTTCCTTGTTCTTGTACAATTTCTAGCTTCCTTCATTTTGATAGATGTTTGACATTTGTTTATGTGAAATGAGTGTTTAGTGCCTGGTCTTTATTTGCTGAGCTATTGTTTTGTGGTCTTAAAGCAAAGCAATTTTGAGCATATTTCCACTTCTACCCTTTAAGCACTTATCTACAGTTTTTTAACATTCACTCTTTCTCTCTCTACAAGAGCTCATCTCCCACTTCTCCTCATTCTATCTAGTTAGCCACCGTTCGCCAGCGTTAACCACCGCCGGAATGTTGAAAATATTACATCACAAGATTCATCTTGGCTTCTTATTCCTGTTTCTATCATTTATTTTTCAAAAATCACACTAAATTAGTGTAGATCTGATTTTGAAAATATGAAAAAACTTTTTCCGGTGACTCTTTGATCCTTTTTCGGTGATTTTTACATGAACGAGCTTAACTTTTCTTGGAGTGTTTCTCATCGCATAAATCAGAGCATGCCAAGCATCTGTGGCTATATGCGCTACTTCTCCCAATTTCTTCAATATCTGCACTCTTCCCACACCATATACCGGAGCATGCCAAGCATCTACGGTTGTACGCGCTGATTCTTCCTTATTCTTGTATAAATCTAGCTTCGTTCATTTTGCTCCTAAAACATCCAAACACCTCAAGTTAGCATTTTACTTCAAATCAATTATTGTTGGGCACATAATATAATAAAAACAACACAAAGGTTATGAGAAATCGACGCCGAGACATAAGATGTACGCCCAACATCACTTATCAAAAATTGTAAATAGTTAAACTAAACAAATTATTATAAATATAGTTTTAACTTGTTCTTCATGAACAAAAAATAGAAAAAAGTACATTCGCTCAAACTGATATATGTTTTACATTTGTTTATGTGAAATGAGTAGTTTAGTGCCTGGTCTTTATTTGCTAAGCTATTGTTTTGTGGTCTTAAAGCAAAGCACTTTTGAGCATTTTTAAAGATATTTCCACTTCTACCCTTTATGCAATTATCTACAGTTATTTAACATTCACTCTTTCTCTCTCTACAAGAGCTCATCTCCCACTTCTCCTCCTTCTATCTAGTTAGCCACCGTTCGCCAGCATTAACCACCGCCGGAAATTTGAAAATATTACATCACCAGATTCATTTTGGCCTCTTATTCCTGTTTCTATCATTGATTATTCAAAAATCACACTAAATTAGTGTAGATCTGATTTTGAAAATATGAAAAAACTTTTTCTGGTGAAACTTTGATCCTTTTTCGGTGATTTTTACATGACCGAGCTTAACTTTTCTTGGACTGTTTCTCATCGCATACATCAGAGCATGCCAAGCATCTGTGGCTGTATGCGCTACTTCTCTCAATTTCTTCAATATCTGCACTCTTCCCACACCATATAGCCGAGCATGCCAAGCATCCACGGCTTTACGTGCTGATTCTTCTTTGTTCTTGTACAATTTCTAGCTTCCTTCATTTTGATAAATGTTTGACATTTGTTTATGTGAAATGAGTGTTTAGCGCCTGGTCTTTATTTGCTGAGCTATTGTTTTGTGGTCTTAAAGCAAAGCACTTTTGAGCATATTTCCACTTCTACCCTTTAAGCACTTATCTACAGTTATTTAACATTCACTCTTTCTCTCTCTACAAGAGCTCATCTCCCACTTCTCCTCCTTCTATCTAGTTAGCCACCGTTCGCCAGCGTTAACCACCGCCGGAATGTTGAAAATATTACATCACCAGATTCATCTTGGCCTCTTATTCCTATTTCTATCATTTATTTTTCAAAAAATCACACTAAATTACTGTAGATCTGATTTTGAAAATATGAAAAAAACTTTTTCCGGTGATTCTTTGATCCTTTTTCGGTGATTTTTACATGAACGAGCTTAACTTTTCTGGGAGTGTTTCTCATCGCATAAATCAGAGCATGCCAAGCATCTGTGGCTGTATGCGCTACTTCTCCCAATTTCTTCAATATCTGCACTCTTCCACACCATATACCGGAGCATGCCAAGCATCCACGGTTGTACACGCTGATTCTTCCTTGTTCTTGTATAAATCTAGCTTCCTTCATTTTGCTCCTAAAACATCCACACACCTCAAGTTAGCATTTTACTTCAAATCAATTATTGTTGGGCACATAATATAATAAAAACAACACAAAGGTTATGAGAAATCGACGCCGAGACATAAGATGTACGCCCAACATCACTTATCAAAAATTGTAAATAGTTAAACTAAACAAATTATTATAAATATAGTTTTAACTTGTTCTTCATGAAAAAAAAATAGAAAAAAGTACATTCGCTCAAATTGATATATGTTTTACATTTGTTTATGTGAAATGAGTCGTTTAGTGCCTGGTCTTTATTTGCTAAGCTATTGTTTTGTGGTCTTAAAGCAAAGCACTTTTGAGCATTTTTAAAGATATTTCTACTTCTACCCTTTATGCACTTATCTACAGTTATTTAACATTCATCTTTCTCTCTCTACAAGAGCTCATCTCCTACTACTCCTCCTTCTATCTAGTTAGCCACCGTTCGCCAGCATTAACCACCGCCGGAAATTTGAAAATATTACATCACCAGATTCATCTTTGCCTCTTATTCCTTTTTCTATCATTGATTTTTCAAAAATCACACTAAATTAGTGTAGATCTGATTTTGAAAATATGAAAAAACTTTTTCCGGTGACTCTTTGATCCTTTTTCGGTGATTTTTAGATGACCGAGCTTAACTTTTTTGGGACTGTTTCTCATCGCATACATCAGAGCATGCCAAGCATCCGTGGCTGTATGCGCTACTTCTCTCAATTTCTTCAATATCTGCACTCTTCCCACACCATATACCCGAGCATGCCAAGCATCCACGGCTGTACGCGCTGATTCTTCCTTGTTCTTTTATAAATCTAGCTTCCTTCATTTTGCTCCTAAAACATCCAAACACCTCAAGTTAGCATTTTACTTCAAATCAATCATTGTTGGGCACATAATATAATGAAAACAATACAAAAGTTATGAGAAATCGACGCCGAGACATAAGATATACGCCCAACATCACTTATCAAAAATTGTAAATAGTTAAACTAAACAAATTATTATAAATATAGTTTTAACTTGTTCTTCATGAAAAAAATAGAAAAAAGTACATTCGCTCAAATTGATATATGTTTGACATTTGTTTATGTGAAATGTGTAGTTTAGTGTCTGCTCTTTATTTGCTAAGCTATTGTTTTGTGGTCTTAAAGCAAAGCACTTTTCAGCATATTTCCACTTCTACCCTTTAAGCAATTATCTACAGTTATTTTACGTTCACTCTTTCTTTCTCTACAAGAGCTCATCTCCCACTTCTCCTCCTTCTATCTAGTTAGCCACCGTTCGCCAGCTTTAACCACCGCCGGAATGTTGAAAATATTACATCACCAAATTCATCTTGGCCTCTTCTTTATGTTTCCATCATTGATTTTTCAAAAATCACACTAAATTAGTGTAGATCTGATTTTGAAAATATGAAAAAACTTTTTTCGGTGACTCTTTGATCCTTTTTCGGTGATTTTTACATGACCGAGCTTAGCTTTTCTGGGACTATTTCTCATCGCATACATAGAAGCATTCCAAGCATCCATGGCTGTATGCGCTACTTCTCGCAATTTCTTCAATATCTGCACTCTTCCCACACCATATAGCCGAGCATGCCAAGCATCCACGGCTGTACGTGCTGATTCTTCCTTGTTCTTGTACACATCTAGCTTCCTTCATTTTGCTCCTAAAACATCCAAACACCTCAAGTTAGCATTTTACTTCAAATCAATCATTGTTGGGCACATAATATAATGAAAACAACACAAAAGTTATGAGAAATCGACGCCAAGACACAAAATGTATGCCAAACATCACTTATCAAAAATTGTAAATAGTTAAACCAAATAAATTATTATAAATATAGTTTTAACTTGTTCTTCATGAAAAAAAATAGAAAAAGTACATTCGCTCAAATTGATAGATGTTTGACATTTGTTTATGTGAAATGAGTAGTTTAGTGCCTGGTCTTTATTTGCTATGCTATTGTTTTGTGGTCTTAAAGCAAAGCACTTTTGAGCATTTTAAAGATATTTCCACTTCTACCCTTTATGCACTTATCTACAGTTATTTAACATTCACTCTTTCTCTCTCTACAAGAGCTCATCTCCCACTTCTCCTCCTTCTATCTAGTTAGCCACCGTTCGCCAGCATTAACCACCGCCGGAAATTTGAAAATATTACATCACCAGATTCATCTTTGCCTCTTATTCCTGTTTATATCATTGATTTTTCAAAAATCACACTAAATTAGTGTACATCTGATTTTGAAAATATGAAAAAACTTTTTCCGGTGAACTTTGATCATTTTTCGGTGATTCTTACATGACCGAGCTTAACTTTTCTGGGACTGTTTCTCATCGCATACATCAGAGCATGCCGAGCATCCGTGGCTGTATGCGCTACTTCTCTCAATTTCTTCAATATCTGCACTCTTCCCACACCATATAGCCGAGCATGCCAAGCATCCACTGCTGTACGCGCTGATTCTTCCTTGTTCTTGTACAATTCTAGCTTCCTTCATTTTGCTCCTAAAACATCCAAACACCTCAAGTTAGCATTTTACTTCAAATCAATCATTGTTGGGCACATAATATAATGAAAACAACACAAAAGTTATGAGAAATCGACGCCGAGATATAAGATGTACGCCCAACATCACTTATCAAAAATTGTAAATAGTTAAACCAAATAAATTATTATAAATATAGTTTTAACTTGTTCTTCATGAAAAAAATAGCAAAAAAGTACATTCGCTCAAATTGATAGATGTTTGATATTTGTTTATGTGAAATGAGTGTTTCGTGCCTGGTCTTTATTTGCTAAGCTATTGTTTTGTGGTCTTAAAGCAAAGCACTTTTGAGCATATTTCCACTTCTACCCTTTAAGCACTTATCTACAGTTATTTAACATTCGCTCTTTCTCTCTCTACAAGAGCTCATCTCCCACTTCTCCAACTTCTATCTAGTTAGCCACCGTTCGCCAGCGTTAACCACCGCCGGAATGTTAAAAATATTACATCACCAGATTCATCTTGGCCTCTTTTTCTGTTTCTATCATTGATTTTTCAAAAATCACACTAAATTAGTGTAGATCTGATTTTGAAAATATGAAAAAACTTTTTCCGGTGACTCTTTGATCCTTTTTCTGTGATTTTTACATGACCGAGCTTAACTTTTCTGGGAGTGTTTCTCATCGCATAAATCAGAGCATGCCAAGCATCCGTGGCTGTATGCGCTACTTCTCTCAATTTCTTTAATATCTGCACTCTTTCCACACCATATACCCGAGCATGCCAAGCATCCACGGTTGTACGCACTGATTCTTCCTTGTTCTTATATAAATCTAGCTTCCTTTATTTTGCTCCTAAAACATCCAAACACCTCAAGTTAGCATTTTACTTCAAATCAATCATTGTTGGGCACATAATATAATGAAAACAACACAAAACTTATGAGAAATCGACGCCGAGACATAAGATGTACGCCCAACATCACTTATCAAAAATTGTAAATAGTTAAACTAAACAAATTATTATAAATATAGTTTTAACTTGTTCTTCATGAAAAAAAATAGATAAAAGTACATTCGCTCAAATTGATATATATTTTACATTTGTTTATGTGAAATGAGTAGTTTAGTGCCTGGTCTTTATTTGCTAAGCTATTGTTTTGTAGTCTTAAAGTAAAGCACTTTTGAGCATATTTCCACTTCTACCCTTTAAGCACTTATCTACAGTTATTTAACATTCGCTCTTTCTCTCTCTACAAGAGCTCATCTCCCACTTCTCCTACTTCTATCTAGTTAGCCACCGTTCGCCAGCGTTAACCACCGCCGGAATGTTAAAATATTACATCACCAGATTCATCTTGGCCTCTTCTTTCTGTTTCTATCATTGATTTTTCAAAAATCACGCTAAATTAGTGTAGATCTGATTTTAAAAATATGACAAAACTTTTTCCGGTGACTCTTTGATCCTTTTTCGGTGATTTTTACATGACCGAGTTTAACTTTTCTGGGGACAGTTTCTCATCGCATACATCAGAGCATGCCAAGCATCCATGGCTGTATGCGCTACTTCTCTCAATTTCTTCAATATCTGCACTCTTCCCACACCATATACCCGAGCATGCCAAGCATCCACGGCTGTACGCGCTGATTCTTCCTTGTTCTTGTACAAATCTTGCTTCCTTTATTTTGCTCCTAAAACATCCAAACACCTCAAGTTAGGATTTTACTTCAAATCAATCATTGTTGGGCATATAATATAATGAAAACAACACAAAAGTTATGAGAAATCGACGCCGAGACATAAGATGTACGCCCAACATCACTTATCAAAAATTGTAAATAGTTAAACCAAATAAATTATTATAAATATAGTTTTAACTTGTTCTTCATGAGAAAAAAATAGAAAAAAGTACATTCGCTCAAATTGATAGATGTTTGACATTTGTTTATGTGAAATGAGTGTTTAGTGCCTGGTCTTTATTTGCTAAGCTATTGTTTTGTGGTCTTAAAGCAAAGCACTTTTGAGCATATTTCCACTTCTACCCTTTAAGCACTTATCTACAGTTATTTAACATTCACTCTTTCTCTCTCTACAAGAGCTCATCTCCCACTTCTCCTCCTTCTATCTAGTTAGCCACCGTTCGCCAGCGTTAACCACCGCCGGAATGTTGAAAATATTACATCACCAGATTCATCTTGGCCTCTTTTTCTGTTTCTATCATTGATTTTTCAAAAATCACACTAAATTAGTGTAGATCTGATTTTGAAAATATGAAAAAACTTTTTCCGGTGACTCTTTGATCCTTTTTCTGTGATTTTTACATGACCGAGCTTAACTTTTCTGGGAGTGTTTCTCATCGCATAAATCAGAGCATGCCAAGCATCCGTGGCTGTATGCGCTACTTCTCTCAATTTCTTTAATATCTGCACTCTTCCACACCATATACCCGAGCATGCCAAGCATCCACGGTTGTACGCACTGATTCTTCCTTGTTCTTATATAAATCTAGCTTCCTTTATTTTGCTCCTAAAACATCCAAACACCTCAAGTTAGCATTTTACTTCAAATCAATCATTGTTGGGCACATAATATAATGAAAACAACACAAAACTTATGAGAAATCGACGCCGAGACATAAGATGTACGCCCAACATCACTTATCAAAAATTGTAAATAGTTAAACTAAACAAATTATTATAAATATAGTTTTAACTTGTTCTTCATGAAAAAAAATAGAAAAAAGTACATTCGCTCAAATTGATATATATTTTACATTTGTTTATGTGAAATGAGTAGTTTAGTGCCTGGTCTTTATTTGCTAAGCTATTGTTTTGTAGTCTTAAAGTAAAGCACTTTTGAGCATATTTCCACTTCTACCCTTTAAGCACTTATCTACAGTTATTTAACATTCGCTCTTTCTCTCTCTACAAGAGCTCATCTCCCACTTCTCCTACTTCTATCTAGTTAGCCACCGTTCGCCAGCGTTAACCACCGCCGGAATGTTAAAAATATTACATCACCAGATTCATCTTGGCCTCTTCTTTCTGTTTCTATCATTGATTTTTCAAAAATCACGCTAAATTAGTGTAGATCTGATTTTAAAAATATGACAAAACTTTTTCCGGTGACTCTTTGATCCTTTTTCGGTGATTTTTACATGACCGAGTTTAACTTTTCTGGGGACAGTTTCTCATCGCATACATCAGAGCATGCCAAGCATCCATGGCTGTATGCGCTGCTTCTCTCAATTTCTTCAATATCTGCACTCTTCCCACACCATATACCCGAGCATGCCAAGCATCCACGGCTGTACGCGCTGATTCTTCCTTGTTCTTGTACAAATCTTGCTTCCTTTATTTTGCTCCTAAAACATCCAAACACCTCAAGTTAGGATTTTACTTCAAATCAATCATTGTTGGGCATATAATATAATGAAAACAACACAAAAGTTATGAGAAATCGACGCCGAGACATAAGATGTACGCCCAACATCACTTATCAAAAATTGTAAATAGTTAAACCAAATAAATTATTATAAATATAGTTTTAACTTGTTCTTCATGAGAAAAAAATAGAAAAAAGTACATTCGCTCAAATTGATAGATGTTTGACATTTGTTTATGTGAAATGAGTGTTTAGTGCCTGGTCTTTATTTGCTAAGCTATTGTTTTGTGGTCTTAAAGCAAAGCACTTTTGAGCATATTTCCACTTCTACCCTTTAAGCACTTATCTACAGTTATTTAACATTCACTCTTTCTCTCTCTACAAGAGCTCATCTCCCACTTCTCCTCCTTCTATCTAGTTAGCCACCGTTCGCCAGCGTTAACCACCGCCGGAATGTTGAAAATATTACATCACAAGATTCATCTTGGCCTCTTATTCCTGTTTCTATCATTGATTTTTCAAAAATCACACTAAATTAGTGTAGATCTGATTTTGAAAATATGAAAACACTTTTTCCGGTGACTCTTTGATCCTTTTTCGGTGATTTTTACATGACCGAGCTTAACTTTTCTGGGAGTGTTTCTCATCGCATAAATCAGAGCATGCCAAGCATCTGTGGCTATATGCGCTACTTCTCTCAATTTCTTCAATATCTGCACTCTTCCCACACCATATACCGAGCATGCCAAGCATCTACGGTTGTACGCGCTGATTCTTCCTTGTTCTTATATAAATCTAGCTTCCTTCATTTTGCTCCTAAAACATCCAAACACCTCAAGTTAGCATTTTACTTCAAATCAATTATTGTTGGGCACATAATATAATAAAAACAACACAAAGGTTATGAGAAATCGACGCCGAGACATAAGATGTACGCCCAACATCACTTATCAAAAATTGTAAATAGTTAAACTAAACAAATTATTATAAATATAGTTTTAACTTGTTCTTCATGAAAAAAAATAGAAAAAAGTACATTCGCTCAAATTGATATATGTTTTACATTTGTTTATGTGAAATGAGTAGTTTAGTGCCTGGTCTTTATTTGCTAAGCTATTGTTTTGTGGTCTTAAAGCAAAGCACTTTTGAGCATTTTAAAGATATTTCCACTTCTACCCTTTATGCAATTATCTACAGTTATTTAACATTCACTCTTTCTCTCTCTACAAGAGCTCATCTCCCACTTCTCCTCCTTCTATCTAGTTAGCCACCGTTCGCCAGCAGTTAACCACCGCCGGAAATTTGAAAATATTACATCACCAGATTCATTTTGGCCTCTTATTCCTGTTTCTATCATTGATTATTCAAAAATCACACTAAATTAGTGTAGATCTGATTTTGAAAATATGAAAAAACTTTTTCCGGTGAAACTTTGATCCTTTTTCGGTGATTTTTACATGACCGAGCTTAACTTTTCTTGGACTGTTTCTCATCGCATACATCAGAGCATGCCAAGCATCCGTGGCTGTATGCGCTACTTCTCTCAATTTCTTCAATATCTGCACTCTTCCCACACCATATAGCCGAGCATGCCAAGCATCCACGGCTTTACGTGCTGATTCTTTCTTGTTCTTGTACAATTTCTAGCTTCCTTCATTTTGATAGATGTTTGACATTTGTTTATGTGAAAGGAGTGTTTAGCGCCTGGTCTTTATTTGCTGAGCTATTGTTTTGTGGTCTTAAAGCAAAGCACTTTTGAGCATATTTCCACTTCTACCCTTTAAGCACTTATCTACAGTTATTTAACATTCACTCTTTCTCTCTCTACAAGAGCTCATCTCCCACTTCTCCTCCTTCTATCTAGTTAGCCACCGTTCGCCAGCGTTAACCACCGCCGGAATGTTGAAAATATTACATCACCAGATTCATCTTGGCCTCTTATTCCTGTTTCTATCATTTATTTTTCAAAAATCACACTAAATTAGTGTAGATCTGATTTTGAAAATATGAAAAAACTTTTTCCGGTGACTCTTTGATCCTTTTTCGGTGATTTTTACATGAACGAGCTTAACTTTTATGGGAGTGTTTCTCATCGCATAAATCAGAGCATGCCAAGCATCTGTGGCTGTATGCGCTACTTCTCCCAATTTCTTCAATATCTGCACTCTTCCCACACCATATACCGGAGCATGCCAAGCATCCACGGTTGTACACGCTGATTCTTCCTTGTTCTTGTATAAATCTAGCTTCCTTCATTTTGCTCCTACTACATCCACACACCTCAAGTTAGCATTTTACTTCAAATCAATTATTGTTGGGCACATAATATAATAAAAACAACACAAAGGTTATGAGAAATCGACGCTGAGACATAAGATGTACGCCCAACATCACTTATCAAAAATTGTAAATAGTTAAACTAAACAAATTATTATAAATATAGTTTTAACTTGTTCTTCATGAAAAAAAAATAGAAAAAAGTACATTCGCTCAAATTGATATATGTTTTACATTTGTTTATGTGAAATGAGTCGTTTAGTGCCTGGTCTTTATTTGCTAAGCTATTGTTTTGTGGTCTTAAAGCAAAGCACTTTTGAGCATTTTTAAAGATATTTCCACTTCTACCCTTTATGCACTTATCTACAGTTATTTAACATTCACTCTTTCTCTCTCTACAAGAGCTCATCTCCTACTACTCCTCCTTCTATCTAGTTAGCCACCGTTCGCCAGCATTAACCACCGCCGGAAATTTGAAAATATTACATCACCAGATTCATCTTTGCCTCTTATTCCTGTTTCTATCATTGATTTTTTAAAAATCACACTAAATTAGTGTAGATCTGATTTTGAAAATATGAAAAAACTTTTTCCGGTGAATCTTTGATCCTTTTTCGGTGATTTTTAGATGACCGAGCTTAACTTTTCTGGGCCTGTTTCTCATCGCATACATCAGAGCATGCCAAGCATCCGTGGCTGTATGCGATACTTCTCTCAATTTCTTCAATATCTGCACTCTTCCCACACCATATACCCGAGCATGCCAAGCATCCACGGCTGTACGCGCTGATTCTTCCTTGTTCTTGTATAAATCTAGCTTCCTTCATTTTGCTCCTAAAACATCCAAACACCTCAAGTTAGCATTTTACTTCAAATCAATCATTGTTGGGCACATAATATAATGAAAACAATACAAAAGTTATGAGAAATCGATGCCGAGACATAAGATGTACGCCCAACATCACTTATCAAAAATTGTAAATAGTTAAACTAAACAAATTATTATAAATATAGTTTTAACTTGTTCTTCATGAAAAAAATAGAAAAAAGTACATTCGCTCAAATTGATATATGTTTGACATTTGTTTATGTGAAATGAGTAGTTTAGTGCCTGCTCTTTATTTGCTAAGCTATTGTTTTGTGGTCTTAAAGCAAAGCACTTTTGAGCATATTTCCACTTCTACCCTTTAAGCAATTATCTACAGTTATTTGACGTTCACTCTTTCTTTCTCTACAAGAGCTCATCTCCCACTTCTCCTCCTTCTATCTAGTTAGCCACCGTTCGCCAGCTTTAACCACCGCCGGAATGTTGAAAATATTACATCACCAAATTCATCTTGGCCTCTTCTTTATGTTTCTATCATTGATTTTTCAAAAATCACACTAAATTAGTGTAGATATGATTTTGAAAATATGAAAAAACTTTTTCTGGTGACTCTTTGATCCTTTTTCGGTGATTTTTACATGACCGAGCTTAGCTTTTCTGGGACTATTTCTCATCGCATACATAGAAGCATTCCAAGCATTCGTGGCTGTATGTGCTACTTCTCTCAATTTCTTCAATATCTGCACTCTTCCCACACCATATAGCCGAGCATGCCAAGCATCCACGGCTGTACGTGCTGATTCTTCCTTGTTCTTGTACACATCTAGCTTCCTTCATTTTGCTCCTAAAACATCCAAACACCTCAAGTTAGCATTTTACTTCAAATCAATCATTGTTGGGCACATAATATAATGAAAACAACACAAAAGTTATGAGAAATCGACGCAAAGACACAAAATGTACGCCCAACATCACTTATCAAAAATTGTAAATAGTTAAACCAAATAAATTATTATAAATATAGTTTTAACTTGTTCTTCATGAAAAAAAATAGAAAAAGTACATTCGCTCAAATTGATAGATGTTTGACATTTGTTTATGTGAAATGAGTAGTTTAGTGCCTGGTCTTTATTTGCTAAGCTATTGTTTTGTGGTCTTAAAGCAAAGCACTTTTGAGCATTTTAAAGATATTTCCACTTCTACCCTTTATGCACTTATCTACAGTTATTTAACATTCACTCTTTCTCTCTCTACAAGAGCTCATCTCCCACTTCTCCTCCTTCTATCTAGTTAGCCACCGTTCGCCAGCATTAACCACCGCCGGAAATTTGAAAATATTACATCACCATATTCATTTTGGCCTCTTATTCCTGTTTCTATCATTGATTATTCAAAAATCACACTAAATTAGTGTAGATCTGATTTTGAAAATATGAAAAAACTTTTTCCGGTGAAACTTTGATCCTTTTTCGGTGATTTTTACATGACCGAGCTTAACTTTTCTTGGACTGTTTCTCATGGCATACATCAGAGCATGCCAAGCATCCGTGGCTGTATGCGCTACTTCTCTCAATTTCTTCAATATCTGCACTCTTCCCACACCATATAGCCGAGCATGCCAAGCATCCACGGCTTTACGTGCTGATTCTTCCTTGTTCTTGTACAATTTCTAGCTTCCTTCATTTTGATAGATGTTTGACATTTGTTTATGTGAAATGAGTGTTTAGTGCGTGGTCTTTATTTGCTGAGCTATTGTTTTGTGGTCTTAAAGCAAAGCACTTTTGAGCATATTTCCACTTCTACCCTTTAAGCACTTATCTACAGTTATTTAACATTCACTCTTTCTCTCTCTACAAGAGCTCATCTCCCACTTCTCCTCCTTCTATCTAGTTAGCCACCGTTCGCCAGCGTTAACCACCGCCGGAATGTTGAAAATATTACATCACCAGATTCATCTTGGCCTCTTATTCCTGTTTCTATCATTGATTTTACAAAAATCACACTAAATTAGTGTAGATCTGATTTTGAAAATATGAAAAAACTTTTTCCGGTGACTCTTTGATCCTTTTTCGGTGATTTTTACATGAACGAGCTTAACTTTTCTGGGAGTGTTTCTCATCGCATAAATCAGAGCATGCCAAGCATCCGTGGCTGTATGCGCTACTTCTCTCAATTTCTTCAATATCTTCACTCTTCCCACACCATATACCGAGCATGCCAAGCATCTACGGTTGTACGCGCTGATTCTTCCTTGTTCTTGTATAAATCTAGCTTCCTTCATTTTGCTCCTAAAACATCCAAACACCTCAAGTTAGCATTTTACTTCAAATCAATTATTGTTGGGCACATAATATAATAAAAACAACACAAAGGTTATGACAAATCGACGCCGAGACATAAGATGTACGCCCAACATCACTTATCAAAAATTGTAAATAGTTAAACTAAACAAATTATTATAAATATAGTTTTAACTTGTTCTTCATGAAAAAAAATAGAAAAAGTACATTCGCTCAAATTGATATATGTTTTACATTTGTTTATGTGAAATGAGTAGTTTAGTGCCTGGTCTTTATTTGCTAAGCTATTGTTTTGTGGTCTTAAAGCAAAGCACTTTCGAGCATTTTGAAAGATATTTCCACTTCTACCCTTTATGCACTTATCTACAGTTATTTAACATTCACTCTTTCTCTCTCTACAAGAGCTCATCTCCCACTACTCCTCCTTCTATCTAGTTAGCCACCGTTCGTCAGCATTAACCACCGCCGGAAATTTGAAAATATTACATCACCAGATTCATCTTTGCCTCTTATTCCTGTTTCTATCATTGATTTTTCAAAAATCACACTAAATTAGTGTACATATGATTTTGAAAATATGAAAAAACTTTTTCCGGTGAAACTTTGATCATTTTTCGGTGATTCTTACATGACCGAGCTTAACTTTTCTGGGACTGTTTCTCATCGCATACATCAGAGCATGCCGAGCATCCGTGGCTGTATGCGCTACTTCTCTCAATTTCTTCAATATCTGCACTCTTCCCACACCATATAGCCGA
The DNA here is from genome assembly GCA_037355625.1 of Petunia x hybrida. Classification (NCBI taxonomy): domain Eukaryota; kingdom Viridiplantae; phylum Streptophyta; class Magnoliopsida; order Solanales; family Solanaceae; genus Petunia; species Petunia x hybrida. The sequence continues at coordinate 9,112 of JBBBVM010000018.1, read as the reverse complement.
GCATGCCAAGCATCCACGGCTGTACGCGCTAATTCTTCCTTGTTCTTGTACAATTCTAGCTTCCTTCATTTTGCTCCTAAAACATCCAAACACCTCAAGTTAGCATTTTACTTCAAATCAATCATTGTTGGGCACATAATATAATGAAAACAACACAAAAGTTATGAGAAATCGACGCCGAGATATAAGATGTACGCCCAACATCACTTATCAAAAATTGTAAATAGTTAAACCAAATAAATTATTATAAATATAGTTTTAAATTGTTCTTCATGAAAAAAATAGCAAAAAAGTACATTCACTCAAATTGATAGATGTTTGATATTTGTTTATGTGAAATGAGTGTTTCGTGCCTGGTCTTTATTTGCTAAGCTATTGTTTTGTGGTCTTAAAGCAAAGCACTTTTGAGCATATTTCCACTTCTACCCTTTAAGCACTTATCTACAGTTATTTAACATTCGCTCTTTCTTTCTCTACAAGAGCTCATCTCCCACTTCTCCAACTTCTATCTAGTTAGCCACCGTTCGCCAGCGTTAACCACCGCCGGAATGTTAAAAATATTACATCACCAGATTCATCTTGGCCTCTTTTTCTGTTTCTATCATTGATTTTTCAAAAATCACACTAAATTAGTGTAGATCTGATTTTGAAAATATGAAAAAACTTTTTCCGGTGACTCTTTGATCCTTTTTCTGTGATTTTTACATGACCGAGCTTAACTTTTCTGGGAGTGTTTCTCATTGCATAAAACAGAGCATGCCAAGCATCCGTGGCTGTATGCGCTACTTCTCTCAATTTCTTAATATCTGCACTCTTTCCACACCATATACCCGAGCATGCCAAGCATCCACGGATGTACGCGCTGATTCTTCCTTGTTCTTATATAAATCTAGCTTCCTTTATTTTGCTCCTAAAACATCCAAACACCTCAAGTTAGCATTTTACTTCAAATCAATCATTGTTGGGCACATAATATAATGAAAACAACACAAAACTTATGAGAAATCGACGCCGAGACATAAGATGTACGCCCAACATCACTTATCAAAAATTGTAAATAGTTAAACTAAACAAATTATTATAAATATAGTTTTAACTTGTTCTTCATGAAAAAAAATAGAAAAAAGTACATTCGCTCAAATTGATATATATTTTACATTTGTTTATGTGAAATGAGTAGTTTAGTGCCTGGTCTTTATTTGCTAAGCTATTGTTTTGTGGTCTTAAAGCAAAGCACTTTTGAGCATATTTCCACTTCTACCCTTTAAGCACTTATCTACAGTTATTTAACATTCGCTCTTTCTCTCTCTACAAGAGCTCATCTCCCACTTCTCCTACTTCTATCTAGTTAGCCACCGTTCGCCAGCATTAACCACCGCCGGAATGTTAAAAATATTACATCACCAGATTCATCTTGGCCTCTTCTTTCTGTTTTTATCATTGATTTTTCAAAAATCACGCTAAATTAGTGTAGATCTGATTTTAAAAATATGACAAAACTTTTTCCGGTGACTCTTTGATCCTTTTTCGGTGATTTTTACATGACCGAGTTTAACTTTTCTGGGGACAGTTTCTCATCGCATACATCAGAGCATGCCAAGCATCCATGGCTGTATGCGCTACTTCTCTCAATTTCTTAATATCTGCACTCTTCCCACACCATATACCCGAGCATGCCAAGCATCCACGGCTGTACGCGCTGATTCTTCCTTGTTCTTGTACAAATCTTGCTTCCTTTATTTTGCTCCTAAAACATCCAAACACCTCAAGTTAGGATTTTACTTCAAATCAATCATTGTTGGGCATATAATATAATGAAAACAACACAAAAGTTATGAGAAATCGACGCCGAGACATAAGATGTACGCCCAACATCACTTATAAAAAATTGTAAATAGTTAAACCAAATAAATTATTATAAATATAGTTTTAACTTGTTCTTCATGAGAAAAAAATAGAAAAAAGTACATTTGCTCAAATTGATAGATGTTTGACATTTGTTTATGTGAAATAAGTCGTTTAGTGCCTGGTCTTTATTTGCTAAGCGATTGTTTTGTGGTCTAAAAGGAAAGCGCTTTTGATCATATTTCCAATTCTACCCTTTAAGCACTTATCTACAGTTATTTAACATTCACTCTTTCTCTCTCTACAAGAGCTCATCTCCCACTTCTCCTACTTCTATCTAGTTAGCCACCGTTCGCCAGCGTTAACCACCGCCGGAATGATGAATATATTACATCACCAGATTCATCTTGGCCTCTTCTTTCTGTTTCTATCATTGATTTTTCAAAAATAACGCTAAATTAGTGTAGATCTGATTTTGAAAATATGACAAAACTTTTTCCGGTGACTCTTTGATCCTTTTTCGGTGATTTTTACATGACCGAGCTTAACTTTTCTGGGGACAGTTTCTCATCTCATACATCAGAGCATGCCAAGCATCCATGGCTGTATGCGCTACTTCTCTCAATTTCTTCAATATCTGCACTCTTCCCACACCATATACCCGAGCATGCCAAGCATCCACGGCTGTACGCGCTGATTCTTCCTTGTTCTTGTACAAATCTAGCTTCCTTCATTTTGTTCCTAAAACATCCAAAAACCTCAAGTTAGCATTTTACTTCAAATCAATCATTGTTGGGCATATAATATAATGAAAACAACACAAAAGTTATGAGAAATCGACGCCGAGACATAAGATGTACGCCCAACATCACTTATCAAAAATTGTAAATAGTTAAACCAAATAAATTATTATAAATATAGTTTTAACTTGTTCTTCATGAGAAAAAAATAGAAAAAAGTACATTCGCTCAAATTGATAGATGTTTGACATTTGTTTATGTGAAATGAGTCGTTTAGTGCCTGGTCTTTATTTGCTAAGCGATTGTTTTGTGGTCTTAAAGCAAAGCACTATTGAGCATTTTAAAGATATTTCCACATCTACCCTTTATGCACTTATCTACAGTTATTTAATATTCACTCTTTCTCTCTCTACAAGAGCTCATCTCCCACTTCTCCTCCTTCTATCTAGTTAGCCACCGTTCGCTAGAGTTAACCACCGCCGGAATGTTGAAAATATTACATCACCAGATTCATCTTGGCCTCTTATTCCTATTTCTATCATTGATTTTTCAAAAATCACGCTAAATTAGTGTAGATCTGATTTAAAAATATGACAAAACTTTTTCCGGTGACTCTTTGATCCTTTTTCGGTGATTTTTACATGACCGAGTTTAACTTTTCTGGGGACAGTTTCTCATCGCATACATCAGAGCATGCCAAGCATCCATGGCTGTATGCGCTACTTCTCTCAATTTCTTCAATATCTGCACTCTTCCCACACCATATACCCGAGCATGCCAAGCATCCACGGCTGTACGCGCTGATTCTTCCTTGTTCTTGTACAAATCTTGCTTCCTTTATTTTGCTCCTAAAACATCCAAACACCTCAAGTTAGGATTTTACTTCAAATCAATCATTGTTGGGCATATAATATAATGAAAACAACACAAAAGTTATGAGAAATCGACGCCGAGACATAAGATGTACGCCCAACATCACTTATCAAAAATTGTAAATAGTTAAACCAAATAAATTATTATAAATATAGTTTTAACTTGTTCTTCATGAGAAAAAAATAGAAAAAAGTACATTCGCTCAAATTGATAGATGTTTGACATTTGTTTATGTGAAATAAGTCGTTTAGTGCCTGGTCTTTATTTGCTAAGCGATTGTTTTGTGGTCTAAAAGCAAAGCGCTTTTGATCATATTTCCAATTCTACCCTTTAAGCACTTATCTACAGTTATTTAACATTCACTCTTTCTCTCTCTACAAGAGCTCATCTCCCACTTCTCCTACTTCTATCTAGTTAGCCACCGTTCGCCAGCGTTAACCACCGCCGGAATGATGAATATATTACATCACCAGATTCATCTTGGCCTCTTCTTTCTGTTTCTATCATTGATTTTTCAAAAATAACGCTAAATTAGTGTAGATCTGATTTTGAAAATATGACAAAACTTTTTCCGGTGACTCTTTGATCCTTTTTCGGTGATTTTTACATGACCGAGCTTAACTTTTCTGGGACAGTTTCTTATCTCATACATCAGAGCATGCCAAGCATCCATGGCTGTATGCGCTACTTCTCTCAATTTCTTCAATATCTGCACTCTTCCCACACCATATACCCGAGCATGCCAAGCATCCACGGCTGTACGCGCTGATTCTTCCTTGTTCTTGTACAAATCTAGCTTCCTTCATTTTGTTCCTAAAACATCCAAAAACCTCAAGTTAGCATTTTACTTCAAATCAATCATTGTTGGGCATATAATATAATGAAAACAACACAAAAGTTATGAGAAATCGACGCCGAGACATAAGATGTACGCCCAACATCACTTATCAAAAATTGTAAATAGTTAAACCAAATAAATTATTATAAATATAGTTTTAACTTGTTCTTCATGAGAAAAAAATAGAAAAAAGTACATTCGCTCAAATTGATAGATGTTTGACATTTGTTTATGTGAAATGAGTCGTTTAGTGCCTGGTCTTTATTTGCTAAGCGATTGTTTTGTGGTCTTAAAGCAAAGCACTTTTGAGCATTTTAAAGATATTTCCACATCTACCCTTTATGCACTTATCTACAGTTATTTAACATTCACTCTTTCTCTCTCTACAAGAGCTCATCTCCCACTTCTCCTCCTTCTATCTAGTTAGCCACCGTTCGCCAGAGTTAACCACCGCCGGAATGTTGAAAATATTACATCACCAGATTCATCTTGGCCTCTTATTTCTGTTTCTATCATTGATTTTTCAAAAATCACACTAAATTAGTGTAGATCTGATTTTGAAAATATGAAAAAACTTTTTCCGGTGACTCTTTGATCCTTTTTCGGTGATTTTTACATGACCGAGCTTTAACTTTTCTGGGACAGTTTCTCATCGCATACATCAGAGCATGCCAAGAATCCGTGGCTGTATGCGCTACTTCTCTCAATTTCTTCAATATCTGCACTCTTCCCACACCATATACCCGAGCATGCCAAGCATCCACGGCTGTACGCGCTGATTCTTCCTTGTTCTTGTACAAATCTAGCTTCCTTCATTTTGCTCCTAAAACATCCAAACACCTCAAGTTAGCATTTTACTTCAAATCAATCATTGTTGGGCACATAATATAATGAAAACAACACAAAAGTTATGAGAAATCGACGCCGAGATATAAGATGTACGCCCAACATCACTTATCAAAAATTGTAAATAGTTAAACCAAATAAATTATTATAAATATAGTTTTAACTTGTTCTTCATGAAAAAAAATAGAAAAAAGTACATTCGCTCAAATTGATAGATGTTTGACATTTGTTTATATGAAATGAGTGTTTAGTGCCTGGTCTTTATTTGCTAAGCTATTGTTTTGTGGTCTTAAAGCAAAGCACTTTTGAGCATATTTCCACTTCTACCCTTTAAGCACTTATCTACAGTTATTTGACATTCACTCTTTCTCTCTCTACAAGAGCTCATCTCCCACTTCTCCTCCTTCTATATAGTTAGCCACCGTTCGCCAGCGTTAACCACCGCCGGAATGTTGAAAATATTACATCACCATATTCATCTTGGCCTCTTCTTTCTGTTTCTATCATTGATTTTTCCAAAATCCCGCTAAATTAGTGTAGATCTGATTTTGACAATATGAAAAAACTTTTTTCGGTGACTCTTTGATCCTTTTTCGGTGATTTTTACATGACCGAGCTTAACTTTTCTGGGAGTGTTTCTCATCGCATATATCAGAGCATGCCAAGCATCCGTGGCTGTATGCGCTACTTCTCTCAATTTCTTCAATATCTGCACTCTTCCGACACCATATAGCCGAGCATGCCAAGCATCCACGGCTGTACGCGCTGATTCTTCCTTGTTCTTGTACAAATCTAGCTTCCTTCATTTTGCTCCTAAAACATCCAAACACCTCAAGTTAGCATTTTACTTCAAGTCAATCATTGTTGGGCACGTAATATAATGAAAACAACACAAAAGTTATGAGAAATCGACGCCGAGATATAAGATGTACGCCCAACATCACTTATCAAAAATTGTAAATAGTTAAACCAAATAAATTATTATAAATATAGTTTTAACTTGTTCTTCATGAAAAAAAATAGAAAAAAGTACATTCGCTCAAATTGATAGATGTTTGACATTTGTTTATATGAAATGAGTGTTTAGTGCCTGGTCTTTATTTGCTAAGCTATTGTTTTGTGGTCTTAAAGCAAAGCACTTTTGAGCATATTTCCACTTCTACCCTTTAAGCACTTATCTACAGTTATTTGACATTCACTCTTTCTCTCTCTACAAGAGCTCATCTCCCACTTCTCCTCCTTCTATATAGTTAGCCACCGTTCCCCAGCGTTAACCACCGCCGGAATGTTGAAAATATTACATCACCAGATTCATCTTGGCCTCTTCTTTCTGTTTCTATCATAGATTTTTCCAAAATCCCGCTAAATTAGTGTAGATCTGATTTTGACAATATGAAAAAACTTTTTCGGTGACTCTTTGATCCTTTTTCGGTGATTTTTACATGACCGAGCTTAACTTTTCTGGGAATGTTTCTCATCGCATATATCAGAGCATGCCAAGCATCCGTGGCTGTATGCGCTACTTCTCTCAATTTCTTCAATATCTGCACTCTTCCGACACCATATAGCCGAGCATGCCAAGCATCCACGGCTGTACGCGCTGATTCTTCCTTGTTCTTGTACAAATCTAGCTTCCTTCATTTTGCTCCTAAAACATCCAAACACCTCAAGTTAGCATTTTACTTCAAGTCAGTCATTGTTGGGCACGTAATATAATGAAAACAACACAAAAGTTATGAGAAATCGACGCCGAGACATAAGATGTACGCCCAACATCACTTATCAAAAATTGTAAATAGTTAAACTAAACAAATTATTATAAATATAGTTTTAACTTGTTCTTCATGAAAGAAAAATAGAAAAAAGTACATTCGCTCAAATTTATAGATGTTTGACATTTGTTTATGTGAAATGAGAAGTTTAGTGCCTGATCTTTATTTGCTAAGCTATTGTTTTGTGGTCTTAAAGCAAAGCACTTTTGAGCATATTTCCACTTCTACCCTTTAAGCACTTATCTACAGTTATTTGACATTCACTCTTTCTCTCTCTACAAGAGCTCATCTCCCACTTCTCCTCCTTCTATATAGTTAGCCACCGTTCGCCAGCGTTAACCACCGCCGGAATGTTGAAAATATTACATCACCAGATTCATCTTGGCCTCTTTATTTCTGTTTCTATCATTGATTTTTCAAAAATCACACTTAAATTAGTGTAGATCTGATTTTGAAAATATGAAAAAACTTTTTCCGGTGACTCTTTGATCCTTTTTCGGTGATTTTGACATGACCGAGCTTAACTTTTCTGGGAGTGTTTCTCATCGCATATATCAGAGCATGCCAAGCATCCGTGGCTGTATGCGCTACTTCTCTCAATTTCATCAATATCTGCACTCTTCCCACACCATATAGCCGAGCATGCCAAGCATCCACGGCTGTACGCGCTGATTCTTCCTTGTTCTTGTACAAATCTAGCTTCCTTCATTTTGCTCCTAAAACATGCAAACACCTCAAGATAGAATTTTACTTCAAATCAATCATTGTTGGGCACATAATATAATGAAAACAACACAAAAGTTATGAGAAATCGACGCCTAGACATAAGATGTACGCCGAACATCACTTATCAAAAATTGTAAATAGTTATACCAAATAAATTATTATAAATATAGTTTTAACTTTTTCTTCATGAAAAAAAAATAGAAAACAGTACATTCGCTCAAATTGATAGATGGTTGACATATGTTTATGTGAAATGAGTGTTTAGTGCCTGGTCTTTATTTGCTAAGCTATTGTTTTGTGGTCTAAAAGCAAAGCACTTTTGAGCATTATTTCCAATTCTACCCTTTAAGCACTTATCTACAGTTATTTAACATTAACTCTTTCTCTCTCTACAAGAGCTCATCTCCCACTTCTCCTCCTTCTATGTAGTTAGCCACCGTTCGCCAGCGTTAACCACCGGCGGAATGTTGAAAATATTACATCACCAGATTCATCTTGGCCTCTTCTTTCTGTTTCTATCATTGATTTTTCAAAAATCACGCTAAATTAGTGTAGATCTGATTTTAAAAATATGACAAAACTTTTTCCGGTGACTCTTTGATCCTTTTTCGGTGATTTTTACATGACCGAGTTTAACTTTTCTGGGACAGTTTCTCATCACATACATCAGAGCATGCCAAGCATCCATGGCTGTATGCGCTACTTCTCTCAATTTCTTCAATATCTGCACTCTTCCCACACCATATACCCGAGCATGCCAAGCATCCACGGCTGTACGCGCTGATTCTTCCTTGTTCTTGTACAAATCTTGCTTCCTTTGTTTTGCTCCTAAAACATCCAAACACCTCAAGTTAGATTTTACTTCAAATCAATCATTGTTGGGCATATAATAATGAAAACAACACAAAAGTTATGAGAAATCGACGCCGAGACATAAGATGTACGCCCAACATCACTTATCAAAAATTGTAAATAGTTAAACCAAATAAATTATTATAAATATAGTTTTAACTTGTTCTTCATGAGAAAAAAATAGGAAAAAAGTACATTCGCTCAAATTGATAGATGTTTGACATTTGTTTATGTGAAATGAGTAGTTTAGTGCCTGGTCTTTATTTGCTAAGCGATTGTTTGTGGTCTATAAGCAAAGCGCTTTTGAGCATATTTCCAATTCTACCCTTTAAGCACTTATCTACAGTTATTAACATTCACTCTTTCTCTCTCTACAAGAGCTTATCTCCCACTTCTCCTCCTTCTATCTAGTTTAGCCACCGTTCGCCAGCGTTAACCACCGCCGGAATGATGAATATATACATCACAGATTCATCTTGGCCTCTTCTTTCTGTTTCTATCATTGATTTTTCAAAAATCACGCTAAAATTAGTGTAGATCTGATTTTGAAAATATGACAAAACTTTTTCCGGTGACTCTTTGATCCTTTTTTCGGTGATTTTACATGACCGAGTTTAACT